>CM061474.1:5000000-10000000 GCA_030770085.1 Oryza coarctata | reverse complement strand
GATGATTTTGATGACGAAGAGGATGATATTGACAGTTATGAGCTTGATTTATCAATGGGTGGTCAGACAGATAGAGTGTCAAGGATGAGTTATTCGGACTTTAAAGATGCTTCTGACTCTGCATACCTAAATGGACGTGCTAACTCTAAGGACGGTGAAAAGGAGGATATAATAGGGTCTCCCGAGGATGAGGAATTTGATCACCCTTCCCTGAGATCTAGTCATCTTGCTTCTTCTTGGCGGAAAGCTGTAAGCTGGAATGGTTCCAACAACCACAGAGGGGAATCTTTTGGCTCAGAGAGTGATGATGGGATTATTTCTGATTTGGATGGGGACATTAATGAAGGATTTAAATATAAAGGAGGCCGTAACAGCCATAATCCTACAAGGGCTGTTGTTAGGCATAGTGAAGTTGATGATGTACCATTTTCGGATATGGATTGTGACATAGGTGGCCATTTTCAGTCGGATAGGAGGGACAGGTTCTCAACAAAGTTCAGTGATGAATTCCCTGCCAGGGCCTCCAACTCAAATAGTAGAAGCACTAGTAGGGATACTGATGGTAGAAAGAAAATGAACAAACGATTCAAGAGTTTTGATATGCGTGATGGTCGTCCGCTCTTCCATAGGAGTTGTAGGAGAGGTACTACTGAACTACATAATGGCTCAAGAAATCTATAGAGTAACGCAAGAAGAAACTGGGTTAAAAGTGGTGGCCTTGATGATGACAACTGGCCGCTCAGGCGTTGGAACAGAAGATAGGGGAATCCAGTTGCTGTGCAGTCCTTCCAACTAGCGGTCATATTAGTGCTGTCCGATGAAGGTGCATATTTTTCAAAGCACTTCTCATCCAAGGGAAGCCTGTAGCATCGGATCTGTCAACCTTCAATTTGAAACATAGATCGATGAGATTGCGTGCAGAGCTGCAGCTGATCTCAATCCCAAGATAGATATGCCAAATTTCCTTCATTCAATGCGAGATCGATGCCATTGAATCCCATCGTCCGGCTTAAATATTTGCCTAGAATATCTTGATATTTCTAGCCGTTTCTCCCAGATTAAGCATTCTAGTCTTAAGAAAAAAAATATTTAAGCATTCCCAGTAAAATAAATGTTTAAGCATTCATCATGGTTCCGGTCATATGAAAAGACTTATTCTCGATTTTATACCAATTGCTGTTCCATCGTATTTTCAAGGAGATGCGATATGGGTAAGCGCTTATTCACATGATCATGTGATGTGTGTCCTATTGCTTCTTGTGATAAGTTTGCACTCGACGTACTTGTGATGAGTGGTGGATGTGGCGACTAATGTCATGGGTGTTAATGACCTGTCTATTACGGTTTTATTTTTCTATTGTTGCCTTTCATTAAATGCTAAGCGTTGTCACATTATCTCAATAAAACAAATTATATTCTATGCTAGATTCATTTGAGTCTACTTTTGTCTCCCTTTCCTATATGCGGTGGATATCTTCATTGAGAGTAGTACTTTTGTCTCCCCTTCCTATATGCGGTAAAGATATCTAGTCAATCCTATTTTGATCTCTTTTATAATTTTACTATTAAGACTCCTACAGTTTATCTCCATTTTATCCCATTTTAAGTTGGACGCTACTAGGTCTACCTGTTAGGTGACGGTCCAAGACCTATTAAAAGATCATGAGTGAGAGCACCCAATAGCGTGTCAATGTCTTTTCATAATACAAATAGCTAGAAGGGGCGAAACAAAAATGTACTTCCTTATTTTTTTTATATTTGATGTTATTATCTTTTAAATACATTTTAATCATTTATCTTCTTTACAACTTTTGTAGACATATAAAACTATAAGTCATGCTTAAAATATAATGATAAAAAATCACTACTTCTAACTTATTTCAACTTTTACTTCACCAAGATGTATTAAAATAAATTTTCGACATCATTAAACCAATACAAATTTTATGAAATATGAATAAAACATGGTCTAAATTTATATATGTTTTTAATAATTTTCACTTAGATTTCATAATATTTTTCTTTAATTATATGAGCATGATGTAAAGTGAAAGGATGTAGTAAACTCGATGTAAAATGAAATGAGATATCATTTACCCGTTGCAAAATACAATTTACTTATAAAGAGTATGATAATTACATATTTTTAAAAATAAAATAAATAGTCAAACTAATATCCAAAAGTTAATAGTGTTAAACATAAAAAACAAAGAAAGTATCAAATTGATTAGACTAACAAATTAATTCACCAAAAGCACAGTCGATAAATAACTCAGCAACAATTCAATAGCAACAACAGACATCCTTGTTCATATATATTTGATTCCCATTAAAAGTAATAATTGCTATAAAGCTGTCTTCCATATTATGCCACGTCATCAGCACATTCCATTAGATCTTCGTTATCATCTTTGATAGGAGTAAGGGTATCAATCTCTTCGTTACGTATGTTATGCAGCCATCGCTTCGCTACTTTTCCGATCGATTTCTATGCCTCCTAACACCACTCCTTCACAAACACCCTCCTCTCCGCACATTGGCTTAGCGCCATAAAAGCCACTCATGGGGCAAACGAGCAATTATGAACCATCAAAAGATTAGAGTAGGGTTCAGTTGCCTTTTAAGATTTATACTCGTTTCCGTCCAATTAGGGACAAACTTGGTCTTTTGTTTGATCTCACTGAGCAGCCTACTATGAGTCTATTAGTCTTTTGTTTAGAACACCAGCAATCCAGCATCCTAATATTGGAGTATATATCATCCCCTCTTGGAATCACATTCACATGCCAATCCGCTCCACCTTCCTACGCTACTTGGTATGCTATATGTATATTTGATTCTCACTGTCCAATTTATAGATGTGTGCCATGATTTATGCTCGAAGTGGCGTTATTGGTTGGGAATAATGACCGCACGTTGACTGGGCCATCGGCCGCCCTAAGCTAGCTTTCTCACTGCCCTGGACAGTGCCCAATGAGGATAGATTGTGTTCTACAGTCTTCCCCTAGATCAATATAGCCACTCCAATTGGGTTTGTTGTGACTTGCAAGTCTGAGTGGATCCAAATATAAGAGCTATTTTGCTTTTTGCCAGATTCTCAAGTCAAGCACGCGCGTTTCTACGGGCGTTTTTTTATTTAGATAAGATATTAGTAATATATTAGTTATATTATAATTATATTTATATAATTTTAATAAAAAACTTATCGAATGATATATATAGTTAGTCCGTTGACTAATTGGTTTTCGTTTTACTAATGCACTACTAAGCCAATGCACTGGACCATGGATAGACCGAAATTACTAACATAGACTACGTAACTAATACCCAGAAATCGAGTGTCACTGCAACATAAATTATTATTTATATCTAATTTATCAGAATGAATAACCTGTGTCAAAATATTTAATATAATCAACAAAAGTTATACTACGGAACTCTCCCTACTATAAAATGGAAAATCACTAGCGACCAGATTGAGTTTTTTCCGACGGCCGTCATTGTCGCCAGCAACCGATGATTAGAGAAAATACACCATTTTCGTTGGCAGATGTCAACCGCTAGCGTGAAAACATTTTCTCTGGCAAGCGATGTAGCCCAGCTTCCAGCGAAATTTGTCTTCGAAGATAATTACGTAACGATGGCCACCAACTAAAATGTTCTTGGTAAACGGCCTTGCAACGTGATCCACATGTGAAGATAATTTTATAGGTGGCTATTATTGCAGTTCTAGCTGCCTGTGATGGTTACGTACCAAAATTTGAATTTAAATTTTTTGCTAATTTTTTAATGCAAATTTTGAATTTATTTTTAGTTTCACTTATTATGTATTATGTATGTAGTATCGATGATGAATTGATTGTGCAATCAAAAAGGTTATGTTTACCTATCAAAGCCAGAATTGAAATATAAAACAATATTAATTAATTAATACAAGATATTAATTAATATTATTTATATAGTAGGTATACACTCATGTATCATGTCTAAATACTTAAATATTGATCCACATATAAAATTTATATAACTCTTTTGCTCTAGTTAATAAGAGACTTGTATTGCTTGTCCAAGATCAAAAATTCTTCTTTATAAGAAAACTAACCAAGTTGGTGACAACACTTATAATGTATGAAATAGTATATCTCGTTGTATATCTTAATGACTTATCATTAAGGATTCCTATCATGCTTTGGGATTCTATAAAGCTGTATCAAGAATATTATTGTTAGCAATTAAAAGTTAGCAATGAACATATTGATGATTTACTTACAGCTACAGGGTTCGTGCAGATCCTATCAACCCTGAGGTACTCTATATATAATATCTATATTTATATTGGACGTTTCTTTTGGGTTGTTTGTCACATATAAATGCAAAGTAAACTAATTGTACTAACACGTGGACTAAGTAAGGTCGTGGATCAGGAACTATTGCAAGAGTTCTATGCCCTCTCTATATCTAGCATGTAGACGTTGTTTGAGTAAATAGAGGGATTTAGTTGTATATAACATGCAACATAACGAATGAGAAGTCTATAGTTAAAATTTGTATATATCATTTACTAATCTAAAATTCAAAGAAATTCGCTAGGTGATATGACTCACTCTGGTGCGTCACCTGAGCTTGATAATGAGTATTCAGACATTATAAGTGCATACTATATAAATTTTTTAGAGGCCATGAGTTGAGCATCCATGTTTTTGTCACCCATGGGTTGCGCTTTGGTGGGTTTTTCCATCATATAGATAATTAAAAGATATATTCCAAAATTCCCTTATTATCTACAAACATATATAAATTTACTATATCGAATTTAATGGTAGCATCAAATTTTAGAAGTACATGGAGATTTGCATTAAAATTAACTATTACATCAAAATTGGAAATAATAAATCCATGCAAACACCCTAATTCTCTGAAAATCACTCTATTTTACATACAATTAACTGAAATTAGATATTATGACAATTTCCAATCCAAATTAACAAAATTCACCTAAATCACCCTATTTCACAAATTCACATAAATTTCACTCAATATCATCACAAATCATTCACAAATCTCTAAGACAATTTCATCACAAATCATTTAAAAATAATTTGTAGGTGGAACTAGTGGAGAGAGAGTAGAGGGTACGAGCAGTGGGGATTGGCCAGGGGATGAGGTATGCGGCTAGGGGTCGGTGATGAGGTGGAATTTGATAGATGAGTTACAAGGTGGCTTAGGGTAGGTTGAGGTGGTCGAACATCAGTCGAGAGATGAGGAGGCAGTGGTGGTGGCTTGGGGCTGATTAAGGTGGTCGACAGAAGACGAGGAAGCGGCGATGGTGCGTAGAGTCAACGATGAGGTGGTGGCCAAGCATGAAGTTGATGAAGAGATGACAACTGGGAGATGAGGACTTGCGCGATGGCTTGGGGCTAGTCGAGGTGGCTAGGCATCAGTCGGGAGACCAGAAGGTGAAGACGGTAGAGTCAACGAGGAGGCCACGATCACTTGGGGCCAGTCATAGGGTCAATGATGAGGTGGTGGCTAGGCATAGAGTAGACAACAAGGTGGCAGTCTGCAGACGAGGAGGCGATAGCTGGCAAGCGATCGATGACAATGTGGTCAGAGAGACAATTAAGGCCAGTTCGAGGTCTCGATGGTGAAGAACTTCATTGGTGATGGCAACGAAAATTTAGGCAGCCTGCTAGCATTAGAAACTTTTTGGCTCCTGCACGCCTATATAGGCATGTCATTTTTGCTAGAGGACCACCTAAGCAATCATCTGTAATAATGATCTTCACCAGCAACTGCTTAGGATGTGCTAGCAATAATTGTTTTTATAAGGCAAAGCTTAAGTGGCCTGCCAGTGAACTAGCAACCACTTAGGTGGGCCGCCTGCCCTTGCGTAGTTAGGCCACAAGCAAGTGACCTAAATTTAATTATTACATTTCTTACTAGAATTCACACATTTTAATTCATAGATAATTTTAATTCACACTTATTTTGTAATATCTAAATAATTTTAATTGTTAACACTAGAATTTACACTTCCTAGATAATTTTAATTGTTGCCTTTCTTACACTAGAATTCACAAATATTTTTTAGCACCTACATTTCTTACACTAGAATTCACAGTTATTTTGTAAGACTAAAATAATTTTAATTGTTACATTTCTTACACTAGATTCATACACATTTTAATTCCTAGATAATTTTATTGTTACACTCACACATGGTTTTTAACACCATTTCTTACTCTAGAATTCACATCTATTTTGTAACACCAAAATAATTTTAACTGTTACATTTCTTATACTAGAATTCACACATATTTTTAACACCCAAACAACACGTAATACACAATTAGATCCATTTATCCAAAATTCATCACCTGCCTATAGTGATTTAAGTTACATTCATCCATGTATTAGAGAACAATGACTACATGAAACATAAAAGTACATGTTACACACATATATATATTAGCCTCTCACATTCTTCCATACTCCTTAGGTGCCACGTCTAGAAATTTAGCTAATTTTTAGACTGTTTTGTATATTAAATCTCTATCCAGGAATCAAGATACATAAAATAAAAAAATTAATATACAAATAGCGTAAATACTTAAAAAAGGCACTTAATCCTAAAAAAAACAGTAACATTACACCACCACGTTGAACTGGCATAACCAACCAGATGACTACACCAGTTCATTATTTAAGAGTGGAAGTAATCATAGTGGGGTTTGATTGGTGGTCCATAACCACGGGAATGACTATTGAATAATTTTACTCTGGTAAGTTGTGTACAGTTTTACCTAAGATACAATTTCCTGTCATGTCACCATGCTTATGCATTTTCGTGATTTGTATCCAAAGACTAATTGAAATTGCATAAAAAAACAAATTGGATTTGGTTTACAAGTACAGAGTCGCAAAGCATAATTTTGCATTGGATTAAGGATTCCAAATTTTAAAATGAGTAAAGATCTATGGATGAAGATAAAAAAATTATTTGCAACCATAACTAAATCTTCTTTTATTAAAAAAAAGGAAATGGAAGCCAAATAGCAAAAAAATGGTAGTTTTGGTTTACTAGAACCATCAACCATTCTGATAGAATCCTTCGCATAACTCTCTCCAAACCATTCACATCACACTAAGATTTCACCCCCACCTAGAACTAGGTTAGGTGGCTCCTCTTGTGCCATGGTGGATCTAGAAGATGATCAATACCGACACCTTATCTAACCCAACTCCATCACGCCTACCCTTACTTCAGTGCTTAGGAGAGGATTGAGCTATACTATAAGTCCAACCATTAGCTACTCTAGCTTGTGGTACAAAATGCCTCTCAAGGCATTACTATGAATTGGTCATTAATTGAACCCATAGCCCACCATGAAATCTTATTTTAGTTAGCAATTAACTAAGACCAAAGAAACATGGCCACATGTCATGAGCTCGTAGCATTAAGATTTAAATATGAATGAAGTGACATAGTTGAACTTAGCATGGGTGAGCATATTCTATTTCTAGCTAGGTCAACATGAATAACCCAAGCTCATTAAATTATTACCCAGAGCTGACAAGGATATAAGTAAACAGGATCACAATCAAGCAGATAGGTAATCTCATATCCCAATGTACTTAGTAAAAGAAGTATTTTATTTGTAAACGGTAAAATATTTTACAAAGTAGTTTCAACGTATTCATGGAAGAATATGTGACTTTCCCTACTTCAATTAATCTCTGGAACACTCTTCCAAGCAATCATGATACTCCAAAATGGCGGAAACTACATGTTGGCACACAAAACAAGGAAAAGCCCTAAGAAAAACCAAGCAAACAATACATAAAAAGTAGACAAACATGTAAATCACATTTTTATATGAATTTTGCAAGTTGAATGGCTCAATGTGGAGTCATATGAATTAGTTATGAATCTTAAGAAGTTTTGAGACATTTTAACAATTTACAAAAATTTCTGATTTGATTTATTGTCCATTAAAGATGATTTATGGTGTTAGCCTTAGGGAAATGCTGGTGCTGATAAGTGTGCCCCACCCATCGGTGACTTATGAAGAGTGGCACATGGTGGATTAGGTCTACACACGGCTAGAAGGGTCAACTAGGTGGTGTCGATGCAACACTAATGTGGCAGCCACGTGGATGGCTAGGGCATGTGGCTAGCCCAAATGACCGATAGCAGCCCAAGGCCAAAACAACCACCTGAAGGAAAGGTGAAGGAATAGGGGTTCTCATCGAGCAAATGCGTGGCAATAAGGCAAAGGGGTGGCCGGTGGTAAGAAGCTGGCGATGGAGTTCGTCAGAGAGCCTGGTACCAACAAGAAGGTAGAATAGCCTAAAAAGAGGAGCAATAAGCTTAAGGCATAAGAAGAGGTTCTTGTCGTAGAATCAGAACAATAGTAGCCTCGATGTTTCAAGTCCTAGGGTGAAGTCCCTGGTAGAATATGGTGCTCGATACACAAGACCAGCTTACACTCACTAGCTGGTCCTCATTCTGACGATGGCACCAACTACCTAGATACTAATCATTGTGTAGCTCATATTTTCACTGGTTCAATCGCCTACTCTTCAAAGAGAGAATATAAAAAGGTGAAATGAGAAGTTCACTCAACTTCCTAGGGACAAACCAGAAGATCAAAATCTCCGATACTGATCACCCAATCATTACAACTACCCCTAGAAGATACCTTATAGTGGTCGAGTCCACTATTAGAAACGTCAAAGTTGTGTGCATCATGATTGATGGTAGTAGCTCTATTAACATTCTCTTCCTCCAATGCCCTCGATGCCATGGGAATCCCAAAAAGTAAACTTAAACCCTTAGAGCATCCCTTTGATGGGATCACCCAAGAGTCATCCTCAAAACCGTTGGGGGAAGATAACTCTACCAATCACTTTTGCCATAATCACAACTTCTGAACTAAAAAAATCACTTTTGATGTCATGGATTTCAACATGACATACAACACGATCCTTGGACGGACTACAATGCCAAAGTTTATGGCAGTCTTCCACTATGCATACCAACTTGTTAAGATAAGGGCCGAAGGACGTTATCACTGTACCTAGGAATACCAAAATTGTTGTGAAGTGTGACAAGTGGAGCTGCAACATAGTTAAGCAAACTCCTACTGTACCAACCATAGATGAACCTTCTTAGAAACACAGCAAGCTTGAAATATCGATAAAATTGATGGTGTTGAAAATTGGTACCACTCTCAAGTTCAACCATAACAAAACTAGATTAGCTGTTGAGAGAATGGCAGGGGAACTTTTATGCTAATAAAAGCTGGATTACCCCTACATTGGCAGGGTTTTCTTTCTAGTGATAGTTACCTCTTCTTTTATTTTCATGTAAGCTTTACTTCTATCATGAAGAAGATCCATTAGTGAAGTCTTATACCAGTGTGATCAAATCAATACCATCATTCAAGACATGATAAGGGTATAAGAGAAAACTAAGAGTGGCACTCCTTTCCAAGGAGATGGAGTTCATCCGCATTCAATTCATCCAAGCTAATGGATTAGGCCTAAGGATAAGAATCCTTTCTTCATACATGAAGATCATTGTGTTGAAGTTAGGAGATTCGAAGAGTTTCTGTAATAATGTTATTGCCATGATGTTATTGCCTAGTAGAAGAAGCACACAGACTTCGGAACATGACCCTAAAATATTTTTTGCTGATAAAATAACCTCACTTATCCTATTTTGAAAGCATCAGCAAGGATTAAGATCCTCAAAACAACTCAGCACTCATATCTAATAAATATTGTATCTAATAAATATTGTATAAGGTAGCACATATTAGTTTCGTGGAAATAACTCCACCCTCGAACAAATAAAGGTGTGACTCATCGGAGAAGTAGCATAGGGTTAATCCTATCTTCCAATAATTTGAAACGCTTTGGTTACACAATTCAGTTGGCATGGCAAACCAACTTACATCTATGGGGTTATGAACCCACCCTTCTCATCAAATGAAGAATAACTTTTCCTCTAGCTACTAGGATGTTTTAGATCGCTTGGGTGTCTCTTGCTAGCTCATGGATAGTATGTCTCAAGCTTCAAATCCTATCTTTCTCACCTATCTATAGCTAGAACAATGTTCAGCCTCACTCAAGCAAAGAAGATGAGATTCCACAGAGAACCTAACCGTCAATCTAAACTCCTAGGAAATAAACTGATAGATGCAGTTACTATTAAGTGGTTTCTGTGTGCACTCTTGAAAGCCCAGTGATAGTCATTGTCTTTCCCATTTCTCTACTGGATTAATCATCGTGCAATTGATTGGATTATATAAGCATGGGAGTTCCCTATAGTTTACACCCTCTTCTTAGGCTATATTCTATGCTTGAATGTGCAAGAACTAAACACAAGGTGGGGCAGATAACCTCCGTTTGCTGAAACCACTTCAAATAGAAATTTTAGTTATCTAGTATTAGGCCACGGAACACATGTTGCTACGAAGAAATAGGAGATTCTCAAAAATAGGGAAGGCTACAGATACACATGGGCTAGGATAACAAGTATCCTTCTCATAGAGCCCCTGATGAGCCCCTAATGAACTCTTCTTGAGTATGTGTTTTGTTTAGAATTAAAAGATAAACATGTTTTGGCTTTAATGGGCAAATCAAATTACAGAGTTGCTCCAAAATGAACAGCAAAAAATAGTTCAGAGAACATCAGAGGCAAATAAATTTAAGTTTGTTGTTAGAGTTGATAGAAAAGAATTTAACTAAGCACAATATACTATAAAACAAGTTCACGATTATACCAGAGATGTTCGTCTCTTCTTTTCCTTCACATGCTTTTGCAATCCAGAGATGCAGTACTCTCTACAAGCAAGCTATCAAGGTCCTTCAAAAGCCTTTCAAGGTCCTTCAAAAGCCTATTGCAGTCATTAATTAACTTTTTCTTTTGCACAACAGATAACCAGAAAAGCCTCCAGCACATCAGATAATAAATTGAATCTGCAACATAGGGGAAATTATAGATACAATGAATGCATGGGAGAGCATGTTCCACAAACCAAGAAATTAGGGTTGGACACGCAGGGTATATTGAGAGTAGCTTGCTCTAATATTGGGAATTTCAAGAAATTTGTTGAGAAGCTCAACAAGCTTGTGAAGAATGAATCCTTGTGAAATGTCAGTGCTAAGAACATAATGTGGTCAGACACTTCTTTTGTTATCAAAGAACATAATGTGGTCAAACAACCATGAACAGTTAAGAAAAGACATGAAGCTTCTGTATCATTGTCCCAAGTAACTCAAAGTACTCTGAGGCACTTTCACCAGCCGACAGCGTTCTAGGGAGTAACGACATAAACAAGTTCAATAGCTGAAACTGTCTGGATGAGTTTGATGGGCATAGCAAGCTTATGAGAGTGCACATTTAAGATCTTATTGACTGAGAACAAGAACTTAAGATCAAGTCTGAGACCTAGGAGCCCAAGGCAAATTTTGAGAAGTCACCTTTAGATGAGTTTCGACATGCACGACGCTTCCACCTCAATCCATATTTTAGAAACAGGTAGTCAGATTTTTGTGAATCATACCGTGTTTTCTACAGTCCTTTCACCGCTTGTGATACTTTATACTGCCTCCTCACAAAATCAAGATATGATGCACCACTCTCCCATTCTGAATAGCTGAGAAGAGAAATATCTTGTCCTCTTCGACTTTCTTCTGGAGTCTTTCCTGATGCCTCAGACTGACTCTTGGAAGTGGGCAGGATAGTTACTGAATGGCCAACTGTATCATCATTCTTTGCCTGCATCAAGCTAGATTTTCCCATACCAGGCTCTTTTTCCCCAGAATCATATTTTGGAGGAGTACAGAGAAATGATTCTCAAACAAGGGAGAATAATATGCTCTGAAATTGTAGGATGCTTCACTCCAACTTTAATAGAAAAAAACAACAACTGAAAGGCAACACGAAGCCTTGCCTCCCAAAACTCATCCACAAGGTCACAGGTCTCTGAAAGTAGAAGTATCACCTTCTTCTGAATCAAGCTATTCAGTTCCTAAACTGCATCTGCGTTACCTTCAAAGAAGGAAGAAAGCACGGCTCTTGCATGAGTGCATGCAGTTCTAGGGCCCTGATGAATGTTGTTTTCAAATAACTCTGACAAAATGCCAGAGCTAGCAAGTTGCTTCCTGTAGGTTGCATGCTTGGACAGAACTTGTAATAACTCCATGCATTGAGTAACAAACGTGGTACTACAGCCATAGCAACTACTTGGAGACCTTGGTATTGAAAAAGCTGGTAATGCATTTGTATCATTAGAATTCTTCTTGTGTAGATATGCCATTAAAACACGGCTTTTAGCATGCTTCCAGAGAGACCAGTTGTTCTTCAGTTCTGACAAATCTGTTAACAGCCTGTTGTTGAAATATAGGTTAACTACTTTCATTGTCACCAACTGTATAGTAAAGCTTCCGGTACATTTCACTATTATCCTATTGTCAGTGAATTTGGTCTTGGACTTCAGACTTTCAAGCTTCATTCCCGAATATGGAACATCTGGGCAGCTGCAGGTAACACAAGGCTCACTCTCCAAGTAATAGCTATCAAACTCGCACTAAGCAACTCAGTGTATTGTATATACGGGAATTTGGATGATTTGCCAATAGCTCATTTTTAGAATGAAGTGTGTCAAAAAATGCAGCTTACTACATCTGATGTTAAACATTTATTCAAAAGTTCAATGTCACTTTGCTTAGCAGTAGAATCATTAGCTTTTCCTAGTAAACATGTCATGAGGTCAGTGTACTCAATGATGTTCTGTCTCCATACATGGGTAGATACTTGACCTTCTACAGTAGAGTTGTTAACATGTTCTCTTTAAATGAGCTCTTTGCATGGTACCACAGTCCAAATAGAACATTTTTGGCCTCATGGCGCACACTTGTTGAGTTGCATTCTAACAAGAATGTATCAACAAAACATTTCAAGACATCACCGTCCTTACCAGTAAACACTCCCACAGCCTGCTGCATGTCCATGAAGGATTTTTCTGAGGACCCTTCAGAGCAATCATCACATTCCCTCTTTTTTTTTGAATCTGACGATTGCGAACTAGTCCTTGTAGAACCTCCAATATCTCCGCTCTCTGTTTTCTGTGCATTATGGTTAGCATCTTTTCCTGAATATAATGCTGGATTTAAAAGCTTGAGAGTCTGAAATAGTAAAAGTAATCCATCAGAAAAGGAAGATCTGTATGCTTCACAAAATCATTAAATTTTTGCCAATTTCTTGGCCTTGATGCAGCCACATCACAAAGAGTAGACAAACATTTTATAAGCTTAACACTTGTCTCATAATGCACAGGATTTCGAAAACCTCCAGACTTATTAATGATTTTGTGAAGTCTCTTGACTTCATGTGAATATTGCCATGAATCCCTCACACTATAATAATGAGTCTTGCTGCCACACAGATGAAGAAATAGCCTCCTTGCATACCTCCGAACAAACGTTGCCTGAGCATTTCTGATATAACTACAAAGAACTTCTTGGTATCCATCCAACTTTAGATCCTTGGTGTTGGGAATCTTGCTGCTTTTATCCTTCTCAGCTGATTTCTCCTTTTCTGGTCGAACCATGCTATATACAATCCTGAATGTATTCTCCAACAACAATTTGCAGCAGTCCATGAAAAGATCAGTGGGATGGGACTTGGCATATGAATCTGAGAAAAAACGAGAGAAGTTTCCAGCTGGTAGCTCTCTCCATACTGTCAATAGGGATCCACAGCCTGAACTAGAAGAACCACCTTCACCATTTACGGATGATGACTTGAAAACATGAACAAGTTGCTGTAGTATATCCATCAAATAATTCAGAAAATATTGTTGCCTGAGGGCGGAACAGTCACAAATTAACTGGGAAGCAAACTTATTTTTATCATGGTCATCATCGGAAGATGGAAGAGTCGTGGTTGATACTTGGACATGAACAGGACCTATTTCTGTCAAATCAGAGCTCCCACCTGATTTCAAATGAGAGCCATCGGTCCCAGGCTGATGCCAGTTACGTAACATTAGTGTGAAAAACATGAAAATAAGGATATATACTTCTCCAAAAGAATGTGTTTTCACAGGAAATGGATTACTTATATTGATTTCATCTATAAGCCACTTCACAAGCTTTTGTAAATTCAAAATTTTCAGGCTTTGTGCTATCCATGAAAGGTCCGCCAACTGCAGATGAAAGTCTGTAAAACAGCTGCATTATAGGTATAGCTTGAGTGCCAGCGGTGGCCTCCATCCAGCCACTAAGCTCTTCAACTAAACGACTAAGTAGCAAAGAGTTAATTGCCCGTTTTGATGCAGAGATTGATACTATCCTTTGTTCTGTCATGGAACCATGGAAATCTACAGACTCACTTGCATCCAGTACATGAATTGATGATGGTGAGGTCAGTATAGTTCTATCAGCAGGAGCTTGAAGGAAAATAGAATCAGTTAGTTCATTGACAGAGAAATGAATTTCATTTCCTTCTCCCCCAAATGCATCAAGCTCAATTGATACTGCTGACATGGGATGATCTCTTGAATGTGGTGCAGGTAGACGATCTGCATCAAGTATCTCATAGCAGGTTTCACAGAGGTCAAAGTCTAGACATGTGTTGCAGTGCCACCTTCGCCTAAGTATTGGAACAGTGGAACAACCATCACAACAATATTGCACTGAGGATGTGGCAGGATCTTCTTCAATCATGACCTGAGCATTTCCAGTGGTTGAGTTTGAAGCAGCACTTGCTTTTGCATGACTGTCAGGAGCATCATCATTAGCTATCATTGTCTGCTTTGGGAAAGGGACTTGGAGAAATCATGATGAAATAGCCAAACTAAGAAGGCCAGCCACAAAAAAAATGGAAAAAGCATGAGTTTGTAAGACTGCAACAATACTAGAATGTCAAAAATGCTGCATAGGCAATACAAAAAAGATCACCTGGAAGTCTGGACTGCATCAAATGGCGCAAATAGTAACTTCTTCAATAGAGCAACCGCAGGTGCTACCGTGACTCCAGATTTTTCATTTGAATGCAAGGCCAAGCATTCAGCATAGCTATAAATAAATTCCACACAGGGTACAAGGCTATTTATAGTTTGCGTTTCTGGCCTGCCTAAATCCAAAATACCCCAGAAAACTTGCATAAGACCAACTAATTCAGTGCCTGCATAAGAGAAGGTTAGATTAGTATTTATAATTTAGCAAATATGCCAATTCTACCAGCCATATGTTGATACAGCAATAACATTCCTAATGAAAAGACAACAATAGTTAATTAAGTGCTTGCACATCTTTGCGGTTACATATGATTAATACACTCCAACAAGAATTGTGTGCATGCACACAGGACACAACACATGACAATTTGGCAGCATATAATCATCAATAACAGGACTGCAGCAAATCCGTTGAGTATATAAGTTTATACGCGAAAGAATCAAGGGAAACTTTTCTTAGTCCTAGCTACTTTTGGCATTGAGAGAACTTACAAAAAAAACTTCTTTTGTATGGTTTTTAGATGTATGAAATCAATCAAATCAACAAGACCTTCAAAGATCATCAGTCCCATCATTTGCTTTACACCTTATAACCTGCAGCCACATTTTGAATTTTAAAACTTAATTTTGGAGTTGATTTTTTCATTTTTTATAGTAGCTTATTTGCTTTTAAATCGCAAGGACATGTTGTTAACGCCAGATTTGTTCAGCTTACAAACGGGACCGACCGATTGAGAAAAGATTGATCAAACTCGTAGGGAGAAGCTGATTGACAATAATAGGAAATAACGTCTAATTATTATTGTAATCGCGTTTAATAGATAGCTTGATACAATTATCAGCTTCAATTGAGATGTCATCTTCAAAATCAGGACCACTGTCTACAACACACTCCACATCCTCATGATAAGGCAACATTGGCTAGAAACTGCTCGTGACAGGAGGTGACACACTAGAGGTACCAGTAAATTTCTGAGGTTTCAAGCACTGACAGCTGCAATCTCACACCCCCTGCTCCACAGTCATAGAAGAAACGGCTTGACCGGGAATAAACAACATGATGCCCTCGATGGCACACCTTTGCACAAACAGGACAGCAACCCTTGGAAACAGTCAAATCACATGTATAGCAGAAGTACCAATGTTGTTCCATGAAATTGCTACCACTGGATGTAAATGTGCACATTTTGGTTGCAAGAGATCTTTCACTGTTTCCATCCTCTTCCTCATCCCTATCAATGCTGACCAATTCCCCATCAGATGTTCCATCATCATCTTCATGGATGGAGCTAACATCGCAATCAACATTAGAATTACTTTCTTGATTGGTGTGAAGAACAAGACTGTTTGAATTCTTCAGTTGCTTTCGGATAAGAGATCCTGAACCAAAACTGTTCCCAGAACTTTTAGAAGAAAGCCTCTTGAGTGCACTTCTGTTTGATCAAGCATCGCCAAACACTGGCTCCACGCAAGTAAACAAAAACTTCAAAGTATGAAGCAAACCCTCATTACCAACCATGTTATCCATCAGCGTCAGCGTTTTTTCAAAGAGCTGCTTGAAATGTGATTCATCAGTTGAGAGTTGAGCAATAAAATGGAAATGTGCTTTAACAATCTGGAGGTCACATGACATAAATGCTCTATCAAGTAATAAAAGCATTGAGTCAAAGAGGTGATGCTGAAGATCTTTGGCAAGTGTCTCAGATGAAGGGCAGGTAAGGCGCATAAGAGAATCCATTGTCAATTCTCTTAGGGTTGTAGGACCTGATGAAGTACTATTGGTGCTTTCAATCTTCACAGAATGACCCAACGTTATAAATCCTAGCCAAGAAGAAAAGCAGGACACCTCCATTCTTGAAGCAATTGATGGAAGTGATTTTTTTACCCCTGGAAGGGGGAGCATAGTGTCCTTAACCTGAGATAAAGAATAGACTAACTTAAAAGTGTAACCAGAGTAAAGAGAAAACAATAGCCCCATATAAATATTAAGAACCATATGTAAAGATAATTGGCATTTACATGATAGTATATTTCTTTCTTTGGGAACACAGCCTGAAGGACATGGCATGCAGCAGAATGTAACAGACATTCCCTATCACTCTGAAAGATTGTTTCCAACAAGGATCTGCATTTTAGATTGTTAAGTTCCATGTCTGCATCAATTGTGTCCATACAAAAACTTGGTTGGCAAAGCAGGCATATCCGTGAGAGGATCCTGAGAGCATCTGCCAAAACCTGCTCCTGGATAGGAGCAGCTTGCATCATTTGAGGTTTTTTTTTTCCAGATTTTCCACTAGCAGAACTACCACCTAGGACATGCGCTTCCATATCAAGTGTGCAGCATCCATTTTTTCTTTTCATCCAAATTCATATTTCGAACAACCATACACTTCAATAGAATCTATCCGAGGAATAGATGAACCACCGAATGTCCGACCAACAATAATTGCAAATTCCTCATCAGACAGAAGTGATTCAGCAGTAGTGAACGGAATATCATACCAAGATATCATGCCTTCGTCCAGCTTAATGACTCTGAAAAAATGTGATTTCCGAAGGGATATTGGTAGCAGATGTGTTATCCACATGGATTCAGCAACCAACCATGACCATATCAGGGTTTGGGCTTGAAATAGTTACCTACAGCCAAATAAGAGAGTGCAACTAAGTAATCCATTGTGAACGGACATAATAGTAAAACATAAATATAAGCTAGCCCCATGCAATGCAAAATAAAAATCACAGTACACCAATGGGCTAAACGAGTCATGTAACTTTCTGCCTTGAAACCAGCAGATGTCAAACTTTCTAAATAGCCATCATCTCAGCTTAATCTTTGTTTGATGCTTTCAGAATCACCACTTTCGGTCATGTCACTATAGAATTTCACATCACATGTGATGCAAGTCGTCTTCTCAAAGAAATCAAGCGGAAAATCTGGTTTGCTGCCAGCATAAGCTCTACTGCTAAGGATACTGCTGCCCAACTTCTTTGTCTGTTCTGCAGTGAGGGTTGTTGAACTATCACTTCCATTAGGTGTATGTGAATAAATATTAAGGCTTCCATCATCATACAAAAGAAGACAATGTGCTTTATCTTTGGACAAAGGCTTATATGCAGCAATGCCAACAACTGGAGCATTTGAACCACTTGCATGTCTCATGCTCTGTGCAAACAACTCGTGAGGACCCAAAGATACAGCAAGAGGAGAGTTTGATTTAAATTTTGAAAGGCAAGCAAGAGTCCCACTGCCAGCTATTATCTCTATCCAACGGTACAGGCCTGCTGGTTTGGATTTACCGTCTTGATCATTCTCACATATTTAGGACAATTCAGTAATTGATGAAGAATTGGCATCCAAGCGCCCCATGAAAGTTGTGCCATCTTGACGAGACACAAATAGAAGCCTGTAGGTTGATGAGAAGTATAGTGAGAGACCTTTGTGCATAGATACTGCATCTTTCACCAAGACTGTATCGGCCAATGTTTTGGCACCAACATTCAACATATATAAAAGGCCTCCTTAGAGAGAACAAGAAGCACCAACTTTTCCATTGAGGAGGGAGCAAGCGTGGCATCAACAATTATATCATCAGCCACAGTAAAATAATGCAATGGGCTAATGTTTCCCTGCAAGAGATCATATATCTTCAAAAACTTGTTTGTTACTACCATGAGTTGTACCTGAGAACCTAGAACCCACTCCACGCGACGAATATATGCTCCTTGCAGAGCAAGTTCAATTGCAAGCCGATCAGTTACCTCACCATGGCTATTAAATGTTACTACTTGAAATTCCACATACCCGGCAACAGATAGGTAATGTTCCACCAATGGATTGAAAATCAAATGAACAATTTCGAAGCAAAATTTAAAACATGCCAAAGATTCATGAACAAATTTTAAGCATTAAAATTTAAAATGATGTGGTTTAAACATGCAGAAGATTCATGAAATATATATATGTATCTAACACTTCAATAGAATCAATCCGAGGAATAGATGAACCATCGAATGTCCGACCAACAATAATTGTGAATTCTTCGTCAGGCACAAGTGATTCAGCAGTAGCGAACGGAATATCATACCAAGACATCATGCCTTCGTCCAGCTTAACGACTCTGAAAAACTGTGATTTCCAAAGGGATATTGCTAGCAGATGTGTTACCCTACCCACATGGATTCGGCAACCAACCATGACGATAGCAGGGTTTGGGTTTGAAATGGTTACCTATAGCCAAATAACAGAGTGCAGCCGAGTAATGAGTTGTGAAGAACATAGTAGTAAAACATAAACATAAGGTAGCCAAAAGATTAAAGCTGGTATCTTCTATCACATCCAAAGCTGGAGACTAGCAAAGCTTCTGAACCAATGTAAGGAGTGGTATGCAATGTAGGTGAACAACTGCAAAATGCTGTTCTACTGACACCATGTTGTTTGTGGATGTTGTGTGCAATGATTCAGCATCCTCTGCAATGCCATAATCTTGCTGTAAACATTCAGGTGATAATGCCAAACGAAACCATTGCAGATCATCTCCACTATTTGAGCAACTGAAGCCTTGTTGTGCCATCAAAAAATAATCAGCAAATAAAGTACCAACATTGCATAAACCTTGAATTAAAATTTCAAAAGAAGAGTTCCCAAGAGTTCGTCTTTTAAATAGCAGAAATATTTCTCTTGTGAGCTGACACACTCAGAATCAACTTGGACAGACGACCACTGTTCAAATACATCATTTACAACACTGGTTTCCAATGAGTAAAGCTTGCTACGACTCCCTCTAAGCAGCATAGATTCCATGAAATAGACAGCTTCATTCTAAAAAGATGCAAAATATAATAAAAAAATAATATAATACTAAGTTAGAGAGAACCTAAAAAGACTTTACAAAAATGCAGACTAATGTAAAAGAACAGGATCAGCGTGGTGATATTACATCACATTGCAAAAGGCAACAATAAAGTGATCATTTTTAGGTCAATACGATCATTTCCCAAAAAATAAAACAAGCCTAAAGAGCTTACCTACCCATAGTCTCCGCATGCATGTGATGATTTTTCAAGATACAATAAATAGAATTTTAAATACCTCTCCACAGTCTCTACAACCGTTGACTCCACTGATAACAAAACATGCAAAGAAAACATAGAAGGTGATATTAAAACCTTGCAGGTTGCTAGAATTCATTCATTGAGGACATGATAGACATGTTCATGGTGACTCTTTTAAGGTGTTCCTAACAGTTAATAAAAAGCACATAAATAGTGAAAGTCAGAAAATATGACAAATTGTCAATGAGAAAAATGACAATTGTAACTGATTAAGAACAAATAAGTCGCTATATCCAGCCAGATCATCCTTGTGGCCAATTAGACTCATAAATGTAGAATCGCACAGCTTGTGAATCGATGTGAACGTTCCATCCGACTTTATAGTCATTACCATACTAAGTAGTTTGGAAATAACACCCACATCAACTAGATCTCTACCATCGGGCTGCATGATCTTTTATACATCCTTTGAGCATGCACACGATCTCATTTATCACTAGAACACAAGAAAGGATAGCACTGCTGTTTGAATTCAATGGAAATCCATGTAACAGACACTTCAAGAGAGTATTCTTTCCGCCCATCACCCAACTTCGTAGCAACTCGATCTGTTCTTTATGAAAGGTCACATATAGGCTCCACCATTCCAATGTTTGAACCAGCTTTCTCACAAAAGAGGATGCTTGGAAAGCAACCAGGAAGGATAACAATGATCCTTAGAAACCCTCCCTTTGTCAACAAATGAGATATGTGCTTCCTTAAAAGTATGAAGATAAGTCTCCAACAAAGATGACAAAACATTAAAACAATGTCCCCTATTTTCACTTATGCATGTAAGCAAACTCTTCCCAAATAGCTCTATATCATGGACCACCTGCTTTCCGTGCAAATCAACATCAGGTTTCTCACTTTTTTGGTGCCCCTAAAAACCAGTAGTAATGAGAGACAGAATAAGAGAAAGCCACGCTCCTAAGGAAATCCCAACTTTCTAGAACACGTGAAACACAAAGAATCTCAGAATGCAACAATTTTAGGAATCCAAAAATTATAGAAGGCAGATTGGCGTCCAAAAGTGATGAAGCGTCATCTCTTAAACTGAGAGCAGACCAAATGAAAAAGTTTACATCAGCGAAGTCAGGATTCAACAGACCTTCATATCCACCATTGTAACCTATACTGGAGAGAGTGCTCCAGCAAATCAAAAATAAATATCTCTCCACAATGAGATCCTCGGCCACTTCAGCTTTTCTGCCCTTCCAAACACCAAGAATTTCAGAAATTATTGAGCCCAAATTAGCAAAGTTCATACCCAAAGCTTCTAGAGCAGATTTGTCAAAGTAGATTTCAGCATGAACTGGAGTCACATCAATCAATTGAGGGAAAAAACTACTGGTTGAAGCATAATCCTTGACAGTATTAGCAAAAATGCCCTCCACAGCTTCAGTTGCCAAGGATGGCAAGCAATCATTCATGGAGCGTGACTGACCTTCTTTCAACAGAATATCCCTCATTCTGGATCTTAACCTCATAAGCAACCATGACGGATGGGCTAATGGATACAACAACATATGCCGCAGGACAAGCAGGAGTCTTGACAGGAATAAAACCCATCTTGTGAGTCCAGATGCACTTATTCCAAGTGGAGGCTGTCTCATTTTCTCTAGGGAGGAAAGTACAATATTGATCAAATCAACCTCTTCTGGCCCAGTGGTTGAATGGAATGCCACCAATAGAATTTCCAGATGGAAGGCACAAGGAAGAGTTCTGTAGAAATTATTGAAATCTAATGAGCTGGATGATTTATCATTTGCTTTCTCCAAAAGATGACCAACATACTGAACAAAAACTTTTCTTCCAAGATTATATATTGAGCTTGTCCCAGAGATGATAGCACGTGCCACTAGAGCAAGCATATAATTGTTGTAAGTGTACGCCCCATTCTCAGCATTAAAAAACTTTATCCACAAGGTCCTCTCTTAAAGACGCCAGGCTTTCATCAGGAATAGGGAACATCTGTAAAAGTTCAAAACAAGCTGTGTTGATATGCAATGAGTTAACCAACCTCAAAGGGATGTTGTAGCAGTGCTTTCATCAGAGCAAAAGGCCGGACATTGAAGTATTGACAGAACTGTTCCAAATGATTGCTGTGGAACTTCCTGCAAGCATCCATATATATAGCAGTGCACCATTCAGGGGAGAAGATGGACATCTTCATAAAGCATATCAAATCAGCAGCTAATTGAATAGTGCCATGCTGGCTGCTGGAAGGGCCACTCCCTAGAGAAATCGGCTGTTCAACACTGTCAGCTACTCCTGTAGAGCGGGCTTCAGCAAATAGATTTCCAAAGAGTGCTTCTTCCTCAAGATGAACTAAAAGAGTAACTTGCTTTGTACAAATCATCTGCGGCTTCTCAAGTATAGACATTGATTTTACTCCTTCTTCGTGGAGGAAAAAGATGAGGTGTACCAAATCATCCAACCATTGCTCTTCTGAAGGGAAGATTAATTGCACATACTCCACGAATGTGTATTTCTTCAACAATGGCACTTTGTTTGAACAAGCATGACAAGACAGACCATCTATCTTAGACATGTTCTTAATAAAAAGCACATAAATAGTGAAAGGCAGGAGATATGACAAATGTTTTAGTCAATGAGAAAATGACAATTGTACATGACTAGAAATGGATTATTGCCACATTTTTTTACAGTATTGACACAATAAGTGACTTGAAGCTACAGTAAATGGGAATCATAATTACATACTACAAGATCTGCATGAGTGGCTCATTATAGCTTATTCTGGATAGAAGGACATTCAGCTAAATATAAAACACAAAAAGAAAAGAGCAATGCTAAACTAAAATCAGAAGCAGCAATGTATTTATTTTAAGGCACCTACAAAGATGCTTAAAACAATGTAGAGAAATGTATCAATGATAGATAAACGTTTAAAAGAGACAAAGAAATACCTTAGACAAAAGGGAATCACCCCTCGATAAATTAGGTATCACCATGTTGATACCTAATTGTTCTAGGTATCATAGTTTGGTTCATCCTGTTCTTTAGCCTTCTTTTGGGCACCTTACCTCCTAGTTCATCTTGGAGGACAGGACACCATCACAGCCTTTTCATCTGAGGATAACGATACGTGGCTCATGCATTTACTGAATCTCCTAGTTGAAGTAAGCCTTTCATCATATGTCTTTTGGAAAAAGGGAATCGCCCCTCGATAAAGGATGATAGTACACTCAGCTCAAAAATCCAAGGAAAACAGTGCAGCAAATAAAACACTATCGAATATCAAATCAGCAAGGGGCTTATTCTGACGCTAAGAAGTGCAGCAAGAAAGCATGTAAACTACAGCGATGACTTCACATTTCATACTACTTTCCTAAGTGAATGGGAATGGATGGATGAGAAGTGGAAATTGACTGAAACTGGTAGTTGATTGTTTTTGCACATTCATGGAAGCAACATATCAAAAGACAAATTTGGTAATGAATGTTCACAAACCTTAAAGCAGTCAAAAAATTACAACTGGTAACCAAAGTTGATAAAAAAATCTGCTGGTCATAGCAATAAACAATTTTATTGGCAAACAACTTCTGATATTGGCAAAACAGCTTCTCATAAACAGCTTCAAATGTAAACACCATAATCCTAAGTAAAAATAGCCACTCTCTAGATAATTCCCACTGATTGCTAGTCATCTTATCAGGCAATTCAGAACCATTTAGCTCAGCTAGTCTAAAGCTAGTTACTAAAAATAAGAAAAGTGGATTTCATGCATCCCTCGGCATACCAAAATAAGTTGCATCACTAGGCATGTGCATATCTGTTAAAGCCAAAATCTGGACGATCCGATGACGCTTAAGCCGATCAACTGGGAGATTCAATGGGGCTAAAGCCGATCGGCTGAGAGATCAGATGAAGGGTTTAATGCAGTCATCGGTCGATGGAGATACTAAGACAAAGCCGATGGAGAAGTGTAGAAAAGCCGATCAGATTAGTAGAAGATTAGATCGGCTTGAAGACAGGGGATTGTCCAATCGGGATCAGGTCCAAAAAGCCCGAGGGAAGGAAGGAGAAGGATCGGCTTGACTAAAACAAGGTCCGATAGCTACAGTGGAGAAGCCGATCAGGTTCTACAGTGGAGAAGCCGATCAGGCTGCAGCAAAGAAAGACTCGGTTATAAATTGGAAGATTATTCAAATGAAACCAGGTTTAGTGAAGAGTCGTGGACTCCACGGCAGGGTGCTTATTTTTGTAAATTATAACCTTACTCAGTTAGGGAGGTTTAGCTGGTTAGTTAACTTCTTTAGGAATATTTTCTTTTGTTCTTACTAGGAAATAATGCCCAATGGTCATAGACCCGTCGGACTCTGTAGTAAATGCAGGGTATAAATATAGAACCCCTCGAAACATATAAGATATCTCTCGATCATATGCAAATTCGGCGTATTGCCACCCTAGTTCATCTAGGTTTTACCGATGGGTTCTGGCTCTCGACGCGGGGCTGCATCGATTATGTTCGATATCCGACGAAGGGGTAAGTCCCGCCACCATCCCGATGTCCTACTCTGTCTGAGGTTGCATCGGTTAGGCCCGACCTCTTAGGCCGATCGGATGTATTGCATCACGTCCGTGCTGGACCTATCGGTCCGTTAAGCTCCCTCTGCCGTCGTCAATCTCGTGCTGTATCGGTTAGGTCCGACCTACGGGGCTGCCGACGGTAGATCGAGCTTCAGGCCTATAGTCTCCTGCACGGCGTATCATCGGAGTGCTAGCCGATGAGTTATCCATGCTCTGTGCTTCATGCCCAGCGCATCGGCCCCTCGACCGATACGCATTAGCTTTTAGAGGCATCCCACGACGCGTAACGCCAAACGTATCAGTCCCCCAGCCGATACGCACCCACCTTCAGAGAGGCGTCCCCTCATCGGCTCAGCTAGCCGATGGGTTCATTCCTATCCTTACTACGGCATAGCCAATCCGGCGTCCTCCATATCATCGCCGCTGGCCCCGGCCTCGTACTGTCTTGGTTAGGTCCGATTTTTGAGACTCGTTGTTGATGGCGCTGCCACGGCAGGCAACGGGTCTCGTGCTGTCATATTCGGAGCGGCATCGGCTTTGCAGCCCGTGCCTTCTTGCGTTAATCATTGCCTAGGCCACATGCGCACTCATCGGTTTTTCCAACCGATGAATCACTATTTGGCTGTCCGGAGGGATCCCGTGCGCCTCGCCATCCTCTATATACACCCTGGTTCCTCCATCGGCTCTACGGTCGACCCCTCATCAACACCTATCCACATCGGCTCTCCAGCCGATTGAGCAGCATCCCGGACCTATTGGCAGCCGGTCGATAGCGAGCGTCTGTATCAGACCCACTCGTCTCACTTTCTTATCAATTGCAGGGTCAAATTGACTGGCATGCTCACGAATCTCGATGCTTAAGGACCTGCATTGGAGATAAGCAGACCTCCCAGGCCTTCGCGTGACCGAGCCGCCATCCCTCCTCGATCGCGGGAATTTTTTGGCGGTGACCACGCTTCTTAGCACGCCTAGTGGGACCGAAGGTTTCATTCATCAGCCGATAAGAACTGTACTTTATTCATCGGCCGATCGGGTAGAAATCTTCATTCATTAGCCAATTGGGCTGGATTCATCAGCTGGAGAAACCTAAAGACCGTTCATCGGTTGAAGTCCGTTCATTGGCTGGTGATATAATTCCATTCATCAACCAGCGGGACTTTACAAGTGCCTGATTAGAAGTCAGATTTTTCTCATCAACCCGGGAGGCATCTTGTTGTCAATATGTCTAAAGAAAAGGTGGATTCTAAGACATATTCATCCGAACATGAAGCCGATGAGGAGATAACAATTCCAGTTACCATGGAGGATTTGAATGAAGACTAGAGGCGGCATATAGAGTAAAATGGACAACTTTTAGAAGCTCTATTTGGAATCCTTTAATATAACTAAACAAGGGCCGATTCAAAAAACACAATTATCAAAATGTGTTTTGATGAAAGAATCAGGCCATTCAGCACCCGTGAATTCTTCCAAGCCGTTGTAAGAGATATTCAACAAATCATTTTATCAAGCATTCAATAATCCATCAGGAGTATGGATAGATACACTACAGGATCTGATCGAGAAGGCTATACAAGAGTCATCGGCTCAAGAAACCAATTAGGATCATGTGCCATTGCCGATAGAGACGGAGGAAAACAAAGACCTATCGGCAAATACGTATCCACCAATACAAGATCAACTCGGGGGGCAACGGCAGGAGGAACCTCCAGAATTTTATCAGAGAAATTATTATGGAGAATATTACAAGCAGAATCGGGTACCATATCCATCTCCACATGATTAGAAAGACACTTTAAGAGAGAAGAATTGGTTAACCAGGATTGTGGATACGGTGGAAGAGCAATTTGATATCAAACCCAAAGATCAAACAGTAATGTATCGGCACCCATATCCAAAATGGTTTAATAGAGTTCCACTATATCACCGATACACGATACCAGATTTCTCAATATTCTCAGGACAAGACAGCATATCTACATTGGAACACATCAGCCGATTCTTAACAGTGTGGAGAAGCATCGGCTGAGGAAGCTCTCAGAGTCCGTTTCTTTCCTTTATCCCTCTCTGGATCGGCCTTCGCATGGTTTCTTCATTACCGTCGAACTCGATTGAAGGATGGGCCGATCTAGAACAATGGTTCCATGGACATTTCTGTACTAGGATTCAAGAAACGAGACTGTCAGATTTGACATCGGTTAAACAGAGGCCTAATGAGTCAGCTCTGGAATACATCCAATATTTCTAGGACATCAGAAGCCGATGTTATAGTCTTGTTCTGAGCGATGAACAATTAGCTGATTTCTCTTTCCAGGGGTTATCAAATCGCATTAGGTGGAAATTTTCTGCCCAGGAGTTCAATGGTTTAACACATCTGATGCATGTGGTATCAGCTTATGAGAGACGATTATCAAGAAAAGAGGAAATGCCGACACATTGGAAGTTACCGATTGGGTCTTGGGATGATAAGTCTGGAGAACGGTCACCCGATCGGGAAGACATCTAAATCGGCTGAGCATAGCCGATTTGTCCTTTTCAAGATGGACGGGTTCTCAGAATTGGTATCGGCTAGTGATACTATTTAAATCGGTTGAGGCATAGCCGATTCCTAATGTACGAAAGCCGATATGTTTATATCGGTTACAGATGGCCGATATCGTTTAAGACGTCATCATCAGGAAATATATACAACCTTTGTTGATCAAGCTGATTGAAGTTTACTGCAAAAAGTTAATGTTCAAGATGACATCTGGATTTCTCCGAGGCTAAAGTTTTACAAGAATTTCTTAATGGCCTCAATCGCGCGCAGATGGATTTGATCTATATCATTGATAGCGCAGATGTCATCCTCGTCTGATCCGGGGATAGTTTTCAAGTTCTTGTGCCGGTGAACTGCTAGCCGCACTTTGTCTGCTACCTTGTCTGCTACCTTGGCCTCTTGGTTTTGGATCGACTTTGGTAGGCCGATGAGATGGGACTCGATGAAGTTGATGTCTTCACGAACCATGTCGAGTTCCACCATCAAATCGGCTTCTCGTTTCTTCAAAAGGCCAAGCTTGGTGTTGGCGTGTTGAAGGTCAGCTGATATTTCATCAAGTTTCTTCTTTTCATCAAGGGCAGTCAGCCGATCGTTGTGAGCCAAGTGGCTTTGCTCAACGCGATCGACTATGCGTCGTCTTGATGCAGTCAGCTGGGTCCTTTGAAATTCCAAGTAAGCAGCAGGCGTGAGTGCATCCGACAGTTCCGCATGTAGGACGTGTTGAATTTCTGCAAGTCTTCCTCGGATCGACCCGCAATCTTCCACCAGTGAGTCAATCGGAACCTCCAGCTGATGCATAATATCTGACAACTGCTCACGTGCATCGGTTGGCAAAAATGGTTCGATCACTGTGCTGGTGGCTGAGTCTTCCTCTTCTTCTAGGTATTTGCCAATGTCGAAGGAGAATAGATCGGCTAATGACTGCTTAACAACATTAGCAAATATGGAGATCATAAGTCAAGAAAAATGACATGTATGATGGACGTACCTGAGAGACAGTGGGAGCAGTTCTTGTGTAGGTATCAGCTTGATGTGGGGTGGTTTGAGTGGATACCAAAACTTCGAAGGATACCATCGGCTCAGTCCCAGTAACAGGGTCCGACGTTTGGACCTCAGGAGCCGATGGTTCAGGCTGCAAAGCGGAGGTGTCAGGATAAAATAAAGGCAACAAAGTACTAATGCTAACACATACCAACGGAGATGCGGAAGGAGTTAGAATTGCCACAGGAGAAGGGCTTCGCGAAGCCGATGCAACGATGACAACATCGGCGTCGGGTTTCCGTTTCTTAGAAACCGATCGAGCAGCCGGTTTCTTGCGCTTTGACCCTGACACTTGCGACACTCGGAGGAGAGCCGATGGAGGTGGACCGCTTTGCCCAAGAAGGGATCTAGGTGATGGAGGTTGATAGATAATCGGCCGACCACTTGCGCTGGTGGAAGGTGCATCCTTGTCGTCAGCCTATGGAATCGCGAGAATCAAGATACAGTTGAAATTCAATATGATGAAGACATGATAGTGAAAGAAGAAGGATTACCTCTTCATCGGATTTCACATAGTTGAGATTGAGGCGAAGGCAATAATGTTCAGCCGATAGACTATATAAGTGCCTTCCCCATTCTGACCACCATCGAGCGAAGATTTTTGTATTTTATATGCAGGGCTCGAAGGTGGAGATAGTCCCTAAGGATAAGTTCGATGTCATCGAACTAAGTCGGTCATACTCCAAACCGCTTTTCACTTCTCCACGCGCTCGGAGCTTGCCGATGAAGAACAAGCTGATGGTGAGTTGGCCGAAGCCCGACTGACGAGCACTAACCGAAGGATGGTAGAACTCGTATGATGAATGTTGGGATTGGCCCATTGAAAATCCAATCAGCAGAAGACAAGGAGTTATGGAGGATAAAAAGATGGTCTTCGATTCTTCATCGGCTAAGGCATTCATCGGATAAAACCTGGAAGGTATTTCAAAGGACGAGTCATCCTCGTACGCGAACCAGATGGTGACCTCTTTGGTAAAGCCATAGTAGAAACACTTGAACCATCGGCTGAGTCCGAGGGGGGTCATTTTGCTTTTAGGAGAGCCGATGAAGCTTCACCTAGCGAAATGCATCGACGTCGGCTGGCCTCGTTTTCTTCTGGGTAGTCAGTCGGAAATGCCATGGAAAAGAAGGGCGGCCTGGCAATGACTTTGGAAGTGTAGACGTTCAGCCAAAGTTGTAAAAACTGCCAGGGTTCGTCGATATGTCCAACTGGATGGCCTGTTGACAGCTTGGTCGCAACTTGATGGAGCAGATGATAAGTTGCTCCGAGAAGATAATGCCCCAGGGGAATTTGGCGGTGATCGGCCAGGAGCTCTGCCAGACATTGCATGTTCGTTGTTGGACCGAGAGTCGAACCACCAAAGAAGAATCGTTCCAGCCAAAGATTCAAGAACGCTACATGTTCACGTCCATCGACTGGGGCGGAGGATTTGTTATGCAAGACAATGTACTTAGTCCAACCTCTGACATTCTTGGTGTTTAGTCGATGCTTAGGTTTGAATCTGAGGCTGAAAAGGTTCATGTAGTGGGTGGTGTTGAGGTAGGTCAACATAGTAACATCTATCAAGGTGGGGGTCATCAGTCCATGCCCGAACATGAAGGCATTCGAGATGTCCAACCAGAAGTAAGAGGCCGATGCAAGCAGAGATTCGTTCCTTTCCATATCGGCTAAGAAAAGGTTAATGCAATGGTCTATTTCCAAATCCTCCCATAAAGTCTTTTTGGAGCCAGAAACCCTAAGATACCAGTTCCTTCATTCAGGGAGTTTGCTAGGCCAGGATCTGAAGCTATGAGCCCAATCGGTGATGGCCATAGATGAGTTCTTGAACGGGATCCTTTCTGTTTCAGAATTGATGAAATCAGTTGGATTCTCGCTACCCATAGAGCCAAGAAAGAAGTGACCGGGGCGGTCGGAGATTGGAATAGCGATCTGACTCTTAAGATCCTACATAAACCAGAACCCGACTATTGATGAGAAATCGGGATAGGGAGGAATCGTGCAAAACATAGGATGAAAGAGCAAATAATGTTTACCTCAGGGTTTACATGTGTGGAAGCCATTACGCAAATAAGGGAGTAGCAGCCGATGAAGAAATCTGCGAGAGCTCGCCTTCAGTCTTCTGAGCCCATCGAGATTCGCAGAAATTTGCAGATGCCTGTGGAGCTCGTCGAGGTTTGGGGGTTTTTGATGAGAAGAAGTGTGTGGAAGAAGGCTGAGGAAGGGATATATTTTATAGAGGCGGAACGACCTAGGCAGAGATCTGAGCCGATTAATGTGGGTTTTCACGGGTCATCCTGGTTTGCGGAGGTTTCTAACGGCTCGAAATTTTGTAGTCTGTTGGCAAACTCCGAAATTGGGGGGCATGTGTTAACGCCAAAATCTTGACGATCCGATGGCGCTCAAGCCAATTGGTTGGGAGATCCGATGGGGCTAAAGCCGATCGGCTGAGAGGTCTGATGAAGGGTTTAATGCAGTCATCGGTCGATGGAGATACTGAGATAAAACCAATGGAGAACTGTAGAAAAGCTGATCAGATTAGTAGAAGATTGGATCAGCTTGAAGACAGGGGATTGTCCAATCAGGATCAGGTCCGAGAAGCCCGAGGGAAGGAAAGAGAAGGATCGGCTTGACTAAAAGAAGGTCCGGTAGCTACAGTGGAGAAGCCGATCAGGTTGCAGCAAAGAAAGACTCGGTTACAAATTGGAAGATTATTCAGATGAAACCGGGTTTAGGGAAGATCCGTGGACTCCACAGCAGGGTGCTTATTTTTGTAAATTATAACCTTACTCAATTAGGAAGGTTTAGCTGGTTAGTTAACTTCTTTAGGAATATTTTCCTTTGTTCTTACTAGGAAATAATGCCCGATGGTCGTAGACGGGTCGGACTCTGTCTGTAAATGCAGGGTATAAATATAGACCCCATGAAAACATGTAAGATATCTCTCAATCATATACAAATTCGGCGCATCGCCACCCTAGTTCATTTAGGTTTTACCGATGGGTTCTGGCTCTCGACGCGGGGCTGCATTGGTTAGGTCCGACCTCTTAGGCCGATCGGATGTATCGCATCACGTCCATGCTGGACCTATCGGCCCGTTAAGCTCCCTCTGTCGTCATCAATCTCGTGGTGCATCGGTTAGATCCGACCTACGGGGCTGCCGACGGTAGATCGAGCTTCAGGCCTATAGTCTCCTGCATGGCGTATCATTGGAGTGCTAGCCGATGAGTTATCTATGCTCTGTGCTTCACGCTTAGTGCATCGGCCCCTCGGCCGATACGCATCAGCTTTCCCTAGCATCAATTCTTCTCCACATCCTAATGAAGTTGCATCTGATATAGAGGGTCCAATTACAAGGTGCAGAGCCAAACAACTAGAGAAGGAAATGCATTATCAGGTGAACGCTAACCTTGTGCTAAATAATCAGATTATTTTGGATGATCCTATACTTTTGAGTACTTGTTTTAATGTTCTTAGGAATGATGGAGTGCATTAACAAGCATGGGATGATGATGGTTTCTTCTCTCCAAATATATGTACCAAGGAGCCTGGACGTGCATAGAGAAGATGGACCATTCAACTACCAAGTTGATCAGTTGTGGTTATGCAAAACAATTAATTGCTATGTTTAGGAAGGTAATTAACAACCAGGCTATTGTTTCACCACACGAAGAAGCATGCAGAAGAATACCAACCATCCAAAGAGCTGCATGAGGCCATGCTATTAATAAAAGGAGTGCTACAACTTTCTACTGCATGTTCTCTTTTACTTTTTAATCTGAACTGAAGACTCCACTAGTGCTATATATATCCATGTAATAGATGTCGTGAGGGACTTTTGGGGGCTGCCATTTTCAGAAATACAAACTCTTTGAGTTCTTCTTTCCACGTGAGTCTTGAGAGGCTTGCAAACTTGTTCTTTCGATTTCTGAGGGAGTTGTAGAACGCCGGACTGCGGTTCACCCAGTTAGTGCCTTCATGTCTATACAGCGTGATTGCGTGGGCTGGCTTCGTCAGTATGTGGAAGGGTGATTGTCTCGGTAGTTCGTTGCGTGTGTAGACTCACGGTGCACTGCCTCTTCACCAGGTCACACAGCGATAGTTATCAAGTTCATGGATCCTTCGAGAAGATCGGGCCACAACTACTCATCACACGTGACCCATAGACGTGTGCACATCATCTAGTATCAGAGCCTCCGTTAACTCGGTAGAATCGTTCTTATTTTTGGTAGGATAGTTTGTTCATTTTCCTATAGTCCACAAATAGCCACACCACCAGCAAATTATATACCTATCATTTCAATTTCGCATCTGAATTTAGTTTGCAGCTTTGAGTTTTGATCCATTGAGACTTGTCTAGTTGCTGATTTATTTTGGTCTGAATTCCCCTAATCTGAATTTCATTCTTTTTTCCCTTCTTTCTCCAATTTTATTCAGACTTTTACCTTTGATCTATTCTTCTCTCTGAAACATACACAGACCAAAAATAAATTATATCCCCACCCATCCCACCCTTGCATGCTTCCAAATCAGTCTAACAATCGGCACCGATATTTTGTTTGTCATTCTGTGCCACCCTTATAGAAAGTTTTATGCTGTTTGTCAAGAGGTTCTGAAAAAAAGTAAAAAAAACAAAAAAAGGAGTGCTTCATTTCAAGAAAAGAATTATGTTCAGAAACAAAAGAAACGCCTAAGTATTTGCAAGAAACAAGCGGTTTGAGCAGCAGTCTTGATTGGTGCCAATTAATTTGCTCAGTCCACTTCTTTTACCTCGCTCCTTTCCTTTCCACCTATTTTTCTTGTGATCAGCAATTTTGCCTCGTGTTTCTCTCTTGGATTATTATTCAATTTTGCATCACTAAAATTTCAGATTGCAGTGTCCATACATTCCACCTAGCCCCACCCAAAGCATCGTGAGCTGTTGCACCGTCATCTCTGGTACAATCACTCTTCCACCGCAGATTGCTGCCCTGGTTCTTGGCCTTCTAGGAAGAGAAAAAACTTGTTCAGAAAGTGGTGAGGAAGTGATTCCACATATATTCCACATATATATTGTCCTATTTTTTCCCCTAAACTAATATGGCAGGACGTGGAGATGGTGCCGCAGTTTCGGTGGAGGAATTTCAGGAGTTGTGTACACAAATGAATGATTTGGTGCAGCAGCTCCAAACTATCCAATTGAACATGCCACATGGAGAACCGCCACAAAATGAGGATGATGACATTGAGGAGGATGATGAGGCAGGGCGTCGTCCCGCTGGCCGTGGACGTGGCGGGCGTGGTCTTGGTTTTACTAATTTTGGTCATGCTCAGTGCATTCCTATTGGGGGTGGAGGAGATTATGATGGTGATGATGATATGTTGTCTGACATGGATGATCATTGGCATGGTGGCCATCATGGTTATCGTGACTGCCGTCGTCGTCGTGATGATGATGGTTTAAGCAAAGTGAAAGTGTCTATTCCAAAATTTAACAGAAAGGAAAGTGCTGATGATTATTTCGAGTGGGAGACCAAGGTTGATCAGATCTTTGATTTATATACTTATCCTCCTGTCAAGAAAGCAAAGCTTGCTGCAATTGAGTTCACATGTTATGCAATCACTTGGTGGAATCAAGAGTGTGCTGATTTCTGCCATGTTGGACATGATCGTATTACTTGGGATGACATGAAATGAGAAATGAGGCGGCGATTTGTTCGTGCACATTATTCTCGTGAGCTACATTTGAGGCTGAAACATCTTGTCCAAGGTCATCATAGTGTGGATGAATATTTTCAGGAAATGAAAATGTGTCTACTTCGTACCGGTATCACTGAAGATGAAGAATCAACGATGGCTCGATTTCCAATTGCAGACAAGGTGGACATGACTAATTACAACACTATGCATGAATTGCAACATTTTGCAAAAAGGGCAGAAAGGCAGCTTGCTGAATCTTATAAGAACCATGCGTCATTTTCAGCTCCTAATAGTTCTACTCCATGGCGCCATTCACAGCAGCACAGGTCAGGGGTGCACACACCTTCTTGTGCAACTTCTCGTTCAATTTCATCTTCTGCCAAACATTTTGATTCCAGAGGCAAAGCTGTAAGTTCCAATCAGTCCAGCTCCTCTGCTGCTGCAGCCCCAAGGAAGACAAGTAAGATAGAGTGTTTTAAGTGTGGTTGTCATGGGCATAAGCAAGCTGAATGCCCCAATAGGTGTGTAATTATAGCACTTGCTGATGGTTCTTATGATTCTCAGAGTGAAGAAGAGGAGGAGCACAATATCCTTGCATTAGTAGATGAGAATCTCGAAACTTGTGAGTATCAAGCTGAGGATGGTGAATATGAGCTGGGATTGAATTGTTAGATCATTCAGTCTATTGCACACATTGCTCAAGATGACATAGCACAAGCTATTAGGAGATCACAAGTGCTGATTTTGATGATTTACTTGTTGATATTAATAATTTAGAGGCTCATGTTTCATCCCAACATGGTATTTCATTTGGGTCTGCTACAAGTTCCCCTGCAAGTGCCTTATATTTTGAATGCACCAGATCATTCTTTGGTGGTTCGACGAGTTCTTTCTACTCAATTTCTTGCAGCTGAACAAGGGCAGCGCCATAATTTGTTTCAATTCGATGCAAAGTGAAAGGACAGGTGTGTACATTTATAATTGATGGTGGGGGCTGCAACAATATTGTTAGTGCCTTGCTTGTTGAGAAGCTTGGCCTGCCAACATGTTGCCATCCACACCCGTACAATATGCAGTGGCTGAATAATTCAGGGACAATGAAGGTCTCATCCATGGTCCGCTTATCGTTCTCAATTGGTGATTATCATGATGAGGTTGACTGTGATATTGATGCCAGCATGCCACTTACTTGTGGATCATCCATGGCAATTCGATGTGGACTCTATGCATTTTGGTTGATCAAACAAATACACATTTATTCACAAAGAGAAGAAGGTGGTCCTTGTTCCATTATCTCCGGAAGACGTACATTCTTCTAATGTTGCTTGCATGAAAAGGGAGGAGAGTGATAAAAGAAAATTATGTGAGACCTCTAAAAATAGTAAGGGAGAGACTCCTAAACCGTCCAGCCACATAAAGCCTCCTAAAAATATAAGCCTTCCACGTCAAAATGAATGTTTATTTGTGAGCAAGAGTGACTTGAGAGAAGTGAGGAACACCACAACTCCATTCTTTGTGCTCCTGCACAAGGAGGTCCTATTGTCAACTAACGATTTACCTTCATCGCTACCAAGTGTTGTTCTTGATTTATTATAGGACTTTGAGGATGTTTTTTCCTGATGAGGTGCTGACTGGTCTTCCTCCTCTACGTGAAATTGAACACCAAATGGACTTACCTGGTGCCTCCCTCCCAAATCGGCCAGCGTGCTATGCCAATCCTGAAGAAACAAAAGAGATCTAGCGACAGGTAAATGAGTTGTTGAACAAAGGGTATGTGCGTGAATCTCTATCACCTTGTGCTGTTCCATTACTTTTGGTCCCTAAGAAAGATGGGTCTTGGCACATATGTGTCGATTGTCATGCTATCAATGCTATAACTGTTAGATATCGCCATCCCATTCCTAGGCTTGATGATATGTTAGATGAATTGAGTGGTGATACTATTTTTACCAAGATTGATTTGCGTAGTGGCTACCATCAAATTCGTATGAAAATTGGTGATGAATGGAAAACAGCATTTAAGACTAAATTTGGCTTATATATGAATGGCTTGTGATGCCCTTTGGTTTGACAAATGCTCCTTCAACTTTTATGCGTTTAATGAATCATGTTTTAAGAGCTTTCATTGGCAAATTCGTGGTTGTATATTTTGATGATATCTTGATCTATAGTAAATCATTTGATGAGCATCTTGATCATATCCATGCAGTTCTTGCTGTTTTGAGGGTAGAGAAATTGTATGGAAATATTTCTAAGTGCACCTTTTGCACAGATCGTGTTGTTTTCCTTGGTTTTGTTGTGACTACAGATGGCATCGAGGTTGATGAAGAGAAGGTTAAAGCGATAAAGGATTGGCCTACTCCATGTGACTACATGTGAGCCAAGTTCGAAGTTTCCATGGTCTAGCAGGGTTCTACCGGCACTTCGTTAAAGATTTCAGCACAATCACTGCACCACTTAACAATTTGACAAAGAAGGATGTTCCATTCAAGTGGGGTGATGAACAAGAAAAAGCCTTCGAAGAGATGAAAAGAAAGCTTTGTGAAGCACCACTGCTACAACTACCAGACTTTGGTAAGACTTTTGAAATCAAATGTGATGCAAGCGGTATTAGCATTGGAGGTGTGCTACTTCAAGAAGGTAAACCTGTTGCCTATTTTTTAGGAAAAACTAAATGGTCCAATCCACATCTGAACTACTATGTCTATGACAAAGAGCTTTATGCCTTAGTTCGAGTTTTAGAAATCTGGCAACATTACCTACTTCCTAAGGAATTTGATATACACTCTGATCACGAAGCCTTGAAATATCTCAAGAGCCAAGGCAAACTGAACCGTCGTCATGCAAAATAGATTGAGTTCATTGAAACATTTTCCTATGTTGTCAAACATAAGCGTGGTAAAGATAACATTGTTGCAGATGCCTTGTCAAGAATATGTGATTTGGTTACACAACTAGATACAAAAGTGCTTGGATTAGAATCAATTAAAACACTTTATGCGAATGATTCTGATTTTAAAGAACCTTTCTCTAAGTGCATTATTGACAAAGGATGGGACAAGTTCTATATAAATGATGGATTCTTGTTTCGATCTAACAAACTATTCATTCCATCTTGTTCGATTTGCAATTTTCTTTTGCAGGAAGCACATACCGGTGGGTCATTTTAGTGTAAAAAAGACATTGGACATGCTTTTTGATCACTTCTTTTGGCCACATATGAGACGTGATGTCCAGCGACATGTTGAGCGATGCATTACTTGCTTGAAAGATAAGTCCCGCCTTAATCCCCTTGGCCTATATATTCCATTACCGATTCCAAATGCACCTTGGGAAGATAGATATATCCATGGATTTTATTGATGAGGACATCCCTTCCAACGATACAACCACGCCTACTCAAGGACCAATGACAAGAGCCCGTGCACAAGAGCTAAATTATCAGGTAAACTCGTTCCTCGCTGTCCATAAACCCTCATCTCAGATTTGGATGCTACTAAATCATTGTGATAATTTTATTATTATTAGGAATGATGGAGAGGAGGTTAATGGATCAACCAATAAGTTTGGGCATCAAGATCACACAACAAAGAAGCACACGATCAGACATCAAATTCAGACTTCAAGTTCGTATCACCAGGCAACATCAAATTGACGTGGCAATATTTCTCAACTCCGGATGTTGTTTGAGGCATATGAGTACTCATTGGATGCAACCTCATGACGAAATTCCCCCGGAGCTGAGCAGAATTGACAAAGAGACTTTCGGCCTTCCAGTCTTGGGCTGAAACCCTTGTACCTCGTGCAGCCCACTAGGGGCCCATTCTAGCTTAGGGTTTACACCCTCCCACGCCTCCTTGCTGTTGCCCATGTATAATTACATGTAGCAGCCACCCAGATGAACTTGGGTTTTTTTAGATGCAAGTATAGCTACTGCTACTTCCTAGTAAACTCTAGTGTTGACTAGACCACCCGATTTGCTTGATTAAAGACCCCAACTCGTGATTCAGGTTTCATTTGGTTCAGATCCGTGAGTTTATTTGCATGTTCATTTTGTTCTCGATTGCTAGCAGGTTCTAGGGTGTTCTTGGCACGGCAAGAACAGTCAACGTTGGAATTGGTGTACCTATTGCTAAGGCGGCAGCATCCTGTGATTGTTGTAGTCGGACAGCCAATATCGATTCCACCCCCAAATCGAAGTTACCCCTCCTCTCATCGAAAGATTGGGATCAGCCCCTGCCATATTATTTATTCTAGGTTTACCTCGGTCTCCAAGGGGGAGCGATTCTAGTTTTGTTGTTGTAGATCGCTTCTCAAAAATGGCACATTTTATTCCATGTCATAAGTGCGATGATGCTTCACACATTGCTGAATTATTTTTCAGGGAGATAGTTCGTTTACATGGAGTGCTCAAGACTATTGTTTCAGATCGAGATACAATATTTTTGAGCTATTTTTTGAAGACATTATGGGAAAAACATGGCATCAAGTTATTATTTTCTACTACTTGCCACCCACAAACTGATGGACAAACTAAAGTTGTCAACCGTACTCTATCTACAATGTTGAGGGCTGTGATGAGGACATTAACACCAACGATACATCCTTGCTGACACCAGTACCTATTGCTGGTCTTATTACTCGTGCCCGTGCTCAAAAACTTAATCATCAAGAATCAAGGAGAAGACCGAAAGGGAAAAAGGACTCGTGTAGGCTCGATTCGGACTTCAGCACACCTCCAACTTGTGACAGTCACCACGGTTGCATACGGAGTTGTATTTGGGTTATTCTGGTCTTGTTCGAAAGCTAATCAAGTCTACTTTCATATGGATTTGTCCTCATCCTCATATCTTCTCAGAAGCGGTGGTAATCGTCAAATCATCACTGAGAGGTTTTTCTGTCCAGGGTGCTGTGCTATCTTAATTTAGCCCAATGGGCTGTGTATTGTTTAGAGTCCAATAGGGACACGTCCTAGGGTTGGGTTGGAGCACAACCCAAACACTCTTTTGGTCATCCTCCCCACGTTATATACCCCTTAGCCACCACCAGTAACACTTGGGTTTTGTTTAGATCAAGTTTAGCCTTCGCTACTTGCCTATAGGCGCGCGTGCTGGATCAGCCGCCCGTCTCCTTGTCTTCGGAACCCCACTCTTGATTAAGATTCAGTTTGAAACCTTCAATTTTATCTTGCAATTTAGTGCTTGTTTTCCTCGTTCTTGCTAGTTCTTCGGTTGCTTGCAGGACGGGAGCCCTAGGGGCTTGTTATCTCGCTCCACAAGATCGTGATGGCCATTGAAAATGGTGTATCGGTCGCTAAGGCGCGGTCTTGGAAGGCTGTAGTCGAGCCGAGAACGTCATCTCCATCCACCAATCGAGTTATCCCACGCCTCTCATCGAAAGATTGTACAAAAAAAACCTAACGGGTTAATATCAATTGGTATGAGAGCAAGGTTTATCGGTGAGAGACTTCCAATCCTTCGTTGTTTTTATTTTTTTCCTATAGCTTAGAAAAGCCAAAAAAAATAGTAGATTAGTTTCCTGCAATCCTATAAACCTTTGAGCCATGGCTAGTGCTACCTAGTTAGGGCTTGTTGAATATTCGGTTGCATTGGTTGTGTCGAGTTGCTGGTCTTAGTTTTATTCCCTTAGAGTTTCGAGTTCTTGTCACGTTTATATCACAACATGGGCTGCCATATTGTCTCTTTATTGGTTGAATCTGAGTAGATTTTGAAGTTCCAATCCGACGAGAAATCGGTTAACCCTCTCTGTTGGCCGAGTCTGAGTAGAATTAGAGGTTCCAATCGGACAAGGAATCAGTTAACCTTGTGCTACAAATACCAAAGTAATCACGCAGCAAGTATTTCATATATAGACGCTCGGCTTACTCTAGAGAGAGAGAGAGTGTGTGTGTGTGTGTGTGTGTGTGTGTGTGTGTGGTGAATTGCTCTTTGGGAGTCTTCTAGTTCATATAATTAGTTTTGAGTGTCCCCTGAAAAAAAAGAAGAGAGAAACAAAAAAAGGGGCCGTTCTTTGTGTTTTTCGTTCGCTTCGGGTGGTGTGTTGTGCCTTCCTTTGTGTCCAGGCTCGTGTCTCTAGCACGGTCTAGGCTAGGACCAGCACAGTACCACCGGTTGAACGATGATTTAGCTTGCTTTTTATAACTAACGTGGTGCTAGTTCGTTCCTTGTTTCAGCCCACCTACAGCTCCACATACTCTACAGCTTGACAGGTCTTGTGCTACAGCACCGATACACTTCATCCATTGCTGTAGACTTGTTGGTAGACGACCCCTCCTGTCGAGCAAGGTAAGAATTGGTAAGAACTTGTGTAACAAGTTGAGAGTGAGCGACTTACTGTAGCTACATCCAAGTAGATGTAGGGCTTTTATTTCTTCACTTGCTTTCTTTTTGTCTTTGTCTTTGAACCATGACAGGGACAGACGATGATAACCATATACAACATTCACCTCGCACGAAGGGCATCATACAACATTTTGAAAGGAAAGTGAAGCTGCATACAGAGGGACTTGATAACGACTTGCAAGTGACAAATGAAAAGCTTGGGCAGTTGGAGGCTACGCAGATTGCCACAAACAATAAGCTTACGAGTTTGGAGGAATCTGTTGCTAGTGTGGACACAAGCCTTGCTGCTCTTCTAAGGCGTTTTGATGACTTCCACACCGATGATAAAGAGAAACATAAAGAAGTAAAGGAGGAAGATCGAGAGCACGGTAATTATGAAGATGACTACACTGCTGATACTGAACATAATGATTGAGACACTCGTGATCGACATCGCCTACGTCACAACCGTAGAGGTATGGGTGGCTACTGCCGACGCGAGGTACACAATAATGATGATGCTTTCAGTAAGATTAAATTTAAAATACCTCCTTTTGATGGTAAATATGACCCTGATGCATACATTACTTGGGAGATTGCTGTTGATCAAAAGTTTGCATGTCATGAATTTCCGCTGCTACTAGTGAGTTTACAGATTTTGCTTCTGTTTGGTGGATAGAATATGGCAAGAAAAATCCTAATAACATACCTAAAACTTGGGATGCACTGAAACGAGCCATGAGAGCTAGATTTGTTCCATCTTACTATGTCCGTGATATGATAAATAAGTTGCAGCAATTGAGACAAGGTTCTAAAAGTGTAGAAGAATATTATTAGGAATTACAAACGGGTATGTTGCGTTGTAACTTAGAGGAGGATGAGGAACCGGCTATGGCTAGATTTTTGGGCGGTATGTTTCATTTGTCACCTCCAAATATTATTCAGGACATCCTCGCTTACAAAGAATACAATAACATAACCCGTTTGTTTCATCTTGCTTGTAAAGCTGAAAGGGAAGTGCAGGGACGACGTGCTAGCGCAAGGAGTAATATTTCTGCAGGGAAAGCTAATTCGTGGCAGCAACGCACAGCTACAACTCCATCTACACATACTCCTACTCCATCATCTAGTGACAAGACTCAAGCTGCCCCCACAAATTCAGTTGCAAAGACGATGCAGAAGCCTGTTGCGAGTACTTCATCCGTGGCATCGACGGGTAGAACAAGCAACATACAATGTCACTGGTGCAAGGGATATGGGCATATGATGCGTGACTATCCAAACAAGCATGTTATGATTATCAAGGATGATGGTGAGTGTTCATCTACTAGTGATTTTGATGAAGATACACTTGCATTGCTTGCGGCTGACCATGTAGGTAATGAAGAACAAATAGAAGAACATATTAATGCAGGTGAAGCGGACCACTATGAGAGCTTGATCATTCAGTGAGTGCTTAGTGCACAAATGGAGAAGGCGGAGCAAAATCAGCGACACACTTTATTTCAAACAAAGAGTGTCATGAAAGAGCGTTCGTGCCACATGATCATTGATGGAGGTAGCTACAACAACTTGGCAAGCAGCGATATGTTGCAGAAGCTTGCCCTCAATACCAAACCACACCCGCATCCCTACTACATCCAATGGCTGAACAACAGTGGTAAGGCAAAGGTAACTAGACTTGTGAGAATCAATTTTTCCATCGGATCCTACAAAGATATTGTTGAATGTGATGTTGTGCCTATGCAAGCTTGTAACATTCTGCTAGGTAGACCTTGGCAATTTGATAGAGATTCTATGCATCATGGTAGATCAAATCAGTATTCTTTTCTACACCATGATCAAAAAATTGTGTTGCATCCTATGTCTCCTGAAGATATTATGCAAACTGATGTTGCTAGAGCTGCTAAAGCAAAGAGCGAGAGCAATAAAAATGATAAATCTGTAATTGATAACAAAGATGAGATAAAACTGAAAGGACGCTGTATGCTTGCTACAAAATCTGATATTAATGAGCTCAATGCATCCACCTCTGTTGCTTATGCTTTAGTATGCAAGGATGCTTTGATTTCAATTGAGGATATGCAACGTTCTTTGCCCCCTGCTGTTGCTAACGTTTTGCAGGAGTATTCTGATGTGTTTCCAAGTGAGATACCAATAGGGCTGCCACCAATATGCGGGATTGAGAACCAAATTGATCTTATTCCTGGTGCATCTTTGCCAAACCGTGCGCCATACAGGACAAATCCAGTAGAAACAAAGGAAATTCAGCGACAAGTGCAAGAACTATTATAGACAAAGGTTATGTGTGAGAATCTCTTAGTCCTTGTACTGTTCCAGTAATTTTAGTGCCTAAGAAAGATGGAACATGGCGTATGTGTGTTGATTGTAGGGCTATTAATAATATCACCGTTCGATATCGACACCCTATTCCACGATTAGATGATATGCTTGATGAATTGAGTGGTGCTGTTGTGTTTTCAAAAGTTGATTTGCGTAGTGAGTACCACCAGATTCATATGAAATTGGGAGATGAATGGAAAACTGCTTTCAAAACTAAGTTCGGTTCATATGAGTGGTTAGTCATGCCTTTTGGGTTAACTAATGCACCTAGTACTTTCATGAGATTAATGAATGAGGTTTTGCATGCTTTCATTGGAAAATTTGTTGTCGTCTATTTTGATGATATACTGATTTACAGCAAATCCATGGATGCACATCTTGATCACTTACGTGCTGTTTTCAATGCTTTACGTGATGCACATTTATTTGGTAACCTTGAGAAGTGCACCTTTTGCACTGATCGAGTATCGTTTCTTGGCCTCATATTGAGTTTGCTTATAATCGTTCGCTACATTTTACTACAAAGATGTGTCCATTCGAGATTGTTTATGGCTTCTTGCCACGTGCTCCTATTGATTTAATGCCTTTGCCAAGTTCTAAAAAATTGAGTTTTGATGCTAAGTAACGTGCTGAATTGATGTTAAAATTGCATGAAGCCACTAAAGAAAACATAGAGCGCATGAATGCTAAGTACAAATGTGATAGAGATAAAGGTAGAAAGCAATTGATTCTGGAACCTGGGGATTTGGTTTGGTTGCATTTGCGAAAGGATAGGTTTCCGGAACTGAGAAAATCCAAATTGATGCCTAGAGCTGATGGTCCTTTTAAAGTGCTGCAATGAATTAATGAGAATGCATATAAGCTTGATCTTCCTGCAGATTTTGGGGTTAGACCCACATTTAACATTGCAGATTTGAAGCCTTATTTGCGTGGGAAGATGAGCTTGAGTCGAGGACGACTCAAATGCAAGAAGGGGAGGATGATGAGGACATCAACACCAACGATACATCCTCGCTGACACCAGTACCTATTGCTGGTCCTATTACTCATGCCCGTGCTCGAAAACTTAATCATCAAGAATCAAGGAGAAGACCGAAAGGGAAAAGGACTCGCGTAGGCTCGATTCGGACTGCAGCACACCTCCAACTTGTGACGGTCGCCACGGTTGCATACGGAGTTAGATTTGGGTGATTCTGGACTTGTTGGAAAGCTAATCAAGTTTACTTTCAAATGGATTTGGCCTCATCCTCATATATTCTCAGAAGCGGCAGTAATCATCAAATCATCACTGAGAGGTTTTTCTGTCCAGGGTGCTGCGCCACCTTAATTTAGCCCAATGGGCTGTGTATTGTTTAGAGCCCAATAGGGACGCACCTAGTGTTGGAGCACGACCCAAACACTCTTTTGGTCATCCTCCCCACGTTATATACCCCTTAGCCGCCACCAGGAACACTTGGATTTTGTTTAGATCAAGTTTAGCCTTCGCTACTTGCCTGTAGGCGCGCGTGCTGGATCAGCCACCCGCCTCCTTTTCTTCGGAACCCCACTCTTGATTAAGATTCAGTTTGAAAACCTTCAATTTCATCTTGCAATTCAGTGCTTGTTTCCTCGTTCTTGCTAATTCTTCGGTTGCTTGCAGGACGGGAGCCTTAGGGCCTGGTTGTCGCGCTCCACAAGATCGTGACGGTCATGGGAAGTGGTGTATCGGTCGCTAAGGTGCGGTCTTGGAAGGCTGTAGTTGGGCCGAGAACGTCATCTCCATCCACCAAACGAGTTATCCCACGCCTCTCATGGAAAGATCGTACAAAAAAAACCTAGCGGGTTCATATCAGGCTGTGCTGAAAAAGAATCTGATGGTGTGGGAAGAATGCCTTCCACATGTCAAATTTGCTTATAACAGGGCAATACATTCAACAACAAATTTTTGTCCCTTTGAAATTGTTTATGGTTTTAATCCACATACACCCATGGATCTTTTGCCTTTACCATTGCAGGAACAAGTTAACATGGATGTTACAAAGAGATCAGAATTTATTAAGAAGCTACATGCTGATACAAGAAGGCATATCGAGAAGAAATCTGCACAGTATGCAAAGTAAGCCAACAAGGGTTCTCCAAAAGATAAATGATAATGCTTACAAAATTGATCTTCCCCCCAAATATTCCAATGTGAGTGCCACATTAAATGTCAAAGATTTTCTTCCATTTGTTGGTGAGTCTGAGTCGAGGATGACTCCTTCTCAAGAGGGGGAGACTAAAGAGGACATCCCTAACATCAATTCTTCTCCACATCCTAATGAAGTTGCATTTGATATAGCGGGTCCAATTACAAGGAGCAGAGCCAAACAACTAGAGAAGAAAACGCATTATCAAGTGAACATTAACCTTGTGCTAAATAATCAGATTATTTTGGATGATCCTATGCTTTTGAGTACTTGTTTTAATGTTCTTAGGAATGATGGAGTACATGAACGTGCATAGAGAAGATGGACCATTCAACTACCAAGCTGATCAGTTGTGGCTGTGCAAAACAATTAATTGCTATGTTTAGGAAGGCAATTAACAACCAGACTGTTATTTTACCACACGAAGAAGCATGTAGAAGAATACCAACCATCCAAAGAGCTGCATGAGGCCACGCTATTAATAAAAGGAGTGCTACAACTTCCTACTGCATGTTCTCATTTACTTTTTAATCTGAACTGAAGACTCCACTAGTGCTATATATATCCATGTAATAGATGTCTGAGGGACTTTTGGGGGCTGCCATTTTCAGAAATACAAACTCTTTGAGTTGTTCTTTCCACGTGAGTCTTGAGAGGCTTGCAAACTTGTTCTTTCGATTCCTGAGGGAGTTGTAGAACGCCGGACTGCGGTTCACCCAGTTTGTGAGTTTTCTTTTATGTTTAGGAAATAATGTCTGAAGGCTAACCATATTAATCTTGTGTAACCCCAGGGTATAAATATAGACCTCCTGAAACCTTGTAAGTTATCCACACAGATCAATATAATTTCAGCGCATTGTCATCCTAGTTTATTTAGGTTTTCACCAGACGGGTTTTAACTCTCGACATAGGGCTGCATCAGTTAGGTTTGACCTCTTAGTTCGATTGGATATATCACATCACGTTCAGGTGAGTTCTATCAGCTTATCGAACTCCTACTGTCATCGGACCTTATGCTGCATCAGTTAGGTCCAACCTTGTGACTACTGATAACAGATTGAGCCTTATGTCGATAGGTTTTTACGCGATGTTTCATCGGAATAGGCAGCTGATGATCATCCATACACAGAGTTTCACGCTTAGTGTATTGGCTTCTCAGTTGTTATAAATATATCTTGCCCAACGATTAATCTGCTAGCGATCAATCTAGTTCTGTTAGATCTGGTTTTGTTCCCCCATCGGCTCAACTAGCCCATGAGTTTACTTATATGCTTGTATTGGACCCACAGCCGACAGCAGCCGATAGGTTCATCCGTTTCTTCTGTCGATACGTCCAACTAGTTTTCGTCATTCCCGTGCTGTTAGCCTCAACCTTATACTGTATCAGTTTGGTCTGATCAATTAAGACTGACTCTAATGGTATGGTCATGGTGGTCACTGGGTCTTGTGCCTTAAGAAGATCGGATCTCGCTCTTTTCTACTCATCACATATACTATTTGGAGCATCATCGGCTCTACAGTCGATGAGTCTTTTATTTTATTCCTTGCCTATGTTATCATCAGCTTTCTAGGCAATGTATGAGCCCGATAGCAAGACTACATCGGACTCATAGTCGATGGCTATCCTACCCCTATTAGCACATCCAGCTGATAATAGGAGTCTATGTCGGCCTATCGATCGATTGGCTGTATGAACTAAACTCTATGTGTCGTCCTTTTCAATTATTGGTCAAATTGACTGGTATGCTAGTAACTCTAACAACCCAAAGACCCGAAAGAGCCAAAGGACCTCCACTAAAGCTAAGCAAATCTCCTATACCTTCGCGTGTTTGTACGCGATTGCATTGAACCTGTATCGGCTAGCTCACTCGCCCTCTCGGCATGCCCCTCCACCTGGTGGAACAATTGGGAGTGTACTGCAATGAGCCAAAGGACCTGCACTGGAGCTAAACAAATCTCCTAGGCCTTCGCATGTTTGGGCATGAGCGCGTCAGACCTCCATCAGCTAACGCTCTCTCCCTCTTCGCGCATTCTCTCCACCTGGTCCGATTGCCTTGCGCATGAATATATTTTTTTTGGCATGCCCAGTGGAATATGTTTGAAGAAGAGGTTGATGCCAATGTGCGCTCATCTAATGAAGAAGTTGATAAAGATATTATTATTCCAGTTGTATTGGAAGACATGACACATACACAGAGGTAGCAAGTGGAGCAATCTGTGAAGGATGTCAAGAGGTTGTGCTTTCAATCCTTTTGTATGATGCAACATGAACCGATTCAGAAGAATTCATTCCAAGAACTCTGATCGGTGAACCAGCTCAAACTACACCTTCAAATCCACATAAATCCATCCAAGAATTAGTTGATGAAGCTATACGTCACGTACTGATCGATCAATACGAAGGGTTGATAAGTATGCTTTAGGACTTGATAAAAAAAGTGGATGGATTAATTACTCAAGAGCAACCAGTTCATACATTGACAAATATTAGTCCACATATGCCGTTATTCAATTGGTCTGATGATGTTCAGCTCAGAGGGCAACACGATGAAGACAATGAGTGGACTGCAAAAATATCCAAAGTAATGAAGGAGTATTTCGGCTTGAGACCAAAGGAGGAAAATTTCGTGTATCAGCCTCTATATCTAAGTGGTTTGATAGAGTGTCATTACCATATCGATATAAGATACCAAACTTCTGCAAGTTTTCAGATTAAGATAATATATCTATAATTGAACATGTTTGCCGATTCTTAGCTCAGTGCGGATAAGCATCGGCATAAGAGGCTTTGAGAGTTAGATTATTTCCATTATCATTGACTTGATCGGCTTTTACTTGGTTTTCCTCGTTGCCCCCAAGTTCAATTGGAGGATGAGTCGATCTAGAAGAATAGTTTCACAAGTACTTCTTAGTAGGATCCACAAGACATGCGGCTCACGGATTTGATATTGGTGAAGCAGATGGCCGAGGAATCGGTTCCGGAATTTATTCAAAGATACCGCAATATACGAAACCGATGCTATAGTTTGGACTTAAGCGATGAACAGTTAGCTGTCAGATGTGATCTATTCTTTTGTCACATCACTTTGTTTCTTCCCCCTCCATTTTATTCAACATTATCGCTTCTACACATAAGCCAAAGAAGCAATGTGAAATAGTGGCATTTCTTTGCAAAACCGAGTGGTCTCTAAAAGTGAATAGGAGCATAGCAGCAGCATCGAAGGCAAACACATCTCCTCAGTCAAGGGTCTTCTATGCAAAGAAGATTAGAAACATACCAACTAATTTCACTTAATGCATGTCACCGACCCGCTCTCAATATAGCATGTGACTCTAAATCATAAGACACAAAGATTATCGATTCATCCAATTTGATAAGGAGTTCATTGTGGTTGTATGGAAAAACCTTTCCTTGACAAAACTATTCTTAACTAATAGAAACTGAGCTATCTATCCAACACAGGGTGGAACAAATTGAATGGAAAAGCCAAAGAAAACATAAATTCATTGCGATTTAAAACCTATGATTCTACGGCCAGTGCTCGATGGTGAAGTAAGAAAAAAAATGCAAAGTTAGTGCTTAGGTTTCCTTTGTTGGTTCCAATTCCAAATCATTTGCTCACATGCAGACTCACTTCTCTTTCATGGGACCCTTTTCCAAGTTGTCTATTCATGTGGTTGAATCCAGTACATGTTAGGTTAGAGCTTGTGATAGAAGATTGGACTTTCCTATGGCCTTCCTTCAGTCCGCCCTTCCTATGGCCTACGGATCTCTCTCTTCAAAACATATCTTTTGGCGTTAGTCTTTCATGCCTTACCTTAACCTTACACATGGCAAATCAGTATGTGATCACTTCACGGTATTCTTTGTGCTTTCTTGGTCACCGGACAGTGAGAACTGCTCCGCTTGCTTTCTTTCCCAAGCACAAAGTTAGTAGATATTACGCAAAGTCTACTAATAGCTCGTTGAACTTTACCTATAGAATGAGACATGTGCTTGACATGGTGAATTTTTAGTGCTCTTTCCCCTACTATGGTTCACCATATGCCTGTGATCGATCTCTCTCAATCTAGGTTTGGTATTGTTGAAGTCCTTCATTGAATTGAATTGATACCGTCGTTGAAGTCCGTCATTGGTAGAGTGGTAATTGGGCATACGGTCTATCTATTTCATCCTCTCAGTGGCATTAGCTCCTTTTCATTCTCTAGATAGATGGACAAAATAAGCTTCTATTTATATTCTATTTTAGAAAGGATCGAGGGCTTTCTCATCTAATACTTGTTTGAGCCATTCATTATAGTGGTGGTGCCGGGGAGGCAGCTTAGCACTCTAGTCCTTTTTAGTAAGTCATTGTAGCATGGGCAGGCAATCTCTCAGATTGATTCCCCTCTAGGAATTACTTTCATTAATTAGCTGGCCCATAGAGTGAAATATCAAACATAACCTATAAATAACTAGTATCTCAAAAATCCAAATAAAAAGGCTTTCCTTTTTAAGCTTGTTAATGGAATTCCACAGGAGTCAAGCACTAGCAAAGAAGAATTGGAAACAAGTCACTTCCCTTCTAGGCTCAAGTCGGCAGAAGAGTGAACTTCATATTAATAGGTAAATCCTGCATCAAGCATAAAGGAAGTAGACTTATTAGGATTCGACACCTAATTTAGTTGGCATTGATTTTGGTTCAATGCACTATCCTTTCTGAAGTGGATAGTTCATAGAGCTCATTCTAAAAAAACAAAAAAGACATGTTGTTTCCACTGCATTTTCATTATGAAGATGTATTACATCAGGATCTATTGCTCAAACGAAATCACGCCAATGTGATGGAAGTTCCTAGATTGTTTGAAATCAGATTAATACCAAAAGCTGCCTCTGATTCCAAAATCCAATTTGGAAATTGGCTATGGAGATTTTGTGCGAAAGTAGCCCTTATTTTAAAGTAGGAAAGCCATTTTGATCCAATCCATTCTTAGTTTACACAGGTTTTGAATATTTTTTTGCGTGCAGTACAATTCATTCCTTCATATAGACCCACTCGTGCAAAATATAAGTTTTGCAATGAGTGGTGTTAAAGCATTCTAAAAGGCACAAAAATGCATTTGAGCAATTTTATATGCGCACTACAAATTATTCCTACATACATATCTACTCGTGTCCAAAATATGTTTCACAACCAATGTTATCAAAACATTCCGATAAGCATAAAAATGCTTTCGAAGTGTTTTTTCAAACATATACTACAAATCATTCTCATACGTTCTTCCATTGCCGACGAACATATGTTTTGCAACCTATGGTGTTAAAACATTCCCATAGGCAAAAAATGCATTAGAGGGGCTCCAAGCAATTTCATGCATACACTATAAATCATTCCCACATGCAGGCGCACTTGTATAAATAAAGTTTCACAACCAATGGTGTCATTACCATATACACAAAAATGCATTAGAGGAGTTTTGAGCAATTTCGTGCACGCACTACAAATTATTCCCACATGCGAGCGCACACGTGCAAAATAATTCCATAACAAATGGTGCTAAAATATTCCCATAGATGAAAAATTCATTAAAGAGGATTTGAGCAATTTAATGTGCGCAGTACAAAATCATTTCCACACAAAAGCCCATCCGTGTAAAAAAAATTCACAACCAATGGCATCAAAATGTTCCCATAGGTGCAAAAAAACATTAAAGGGGAAAGGGGTTTTGAGAGATTTCATGTGCACACTACAAATCATTCCCACATGCAAGCATACTCGTGTAAATAGAATATCACAACCAATGTTATAAAAATAGTCGCATTGACGAATCATTCCCACATGGGATCCACTTGAGCAAAATATAGATTTCGTAATGAAATGTGTCAAAGCATTCCAATAGGCACAAAAATGCATTAAAGGGGATTGAAGCGACTTCATGTGCACACTATAAATCATTCCCGCACACACACCCACTCGTGTCAAAGATAAGTTTCATAATCAACGGTATCAAAAACATTCTCATATGTGTAAAAGTGCTTTTGATGTGTTTTGAGTGATTTCATGCATACTCTACAAATCATTCCTAGAGGCGCACCCGCTGTTGTCAAACATATGTTTTGCAACCAATGGTCTTAAAACATTTATATAGGCGGAAAAATGCATTAGAGGGTTTTCGAGTGATTTTATGCATGCACTACAAAACATTCCCACATAAGCTTGGGGTTTCGAGCAATTTCATGAGTGAACCACAAATCATTCCTAGATGCGGGCACACTCGTGTAAAAATGTTTCATAACCAATGGTGTCAACACAGTCCCATAGATTCAATAATGCATTAGAGGGGTTTTGACCGATTTTCTACATGCACTACAATTATAAACCACATGCACACTCATGCAAAAAAGAATTTTTATCAATGAATGGTGTCAAAATATCCCCATAGGCATAACTTTTTTACACAAGTGGGTATGCATGTAGGAATGGTTTGTAGTGCATCAAAGAAATAGCTAGAGTCCTCTAATGCATTTTTTTCACCTATGTTAACGTTTTCACACTATTTGTTGTAAAACATTTTTTACACTGGTGACCTCGCATGTGGGAATGATTTTGTAGTATTCGCATGAAATTGGTCAAAACCCCTATAATCCTTTCTTTTGCTCCCATGGGAACTATTTCATACTATTAGTTGCAAATTTTATTTAACAGTAGTGGGACCACATAGAGGAATGACTTATAGTACGCACATGAAATCGCCCTAGAGCCCTCTATTGTTTTTTTTATGTCTATGGGAATGTTTTGACACTATTGGTTGTGAAACTCTTTTTTACACTGGTGGGCCCACATTTGGTTATGATTTGTATTGCCCACATGAAATCACTCGAAACCCATAAAATGCATATTTGCACCTGTGGGAACATTTTGACACTACTAGTTACAGATTTTTATACACAGGTGGACCTGTATGTGGAAATAATTTGTAGTACGCATGTGAAATCACTTGAAACCCTATAATGCATTTTTGTGCCAATCAAAAATTTTCGACAACATTTGTTCCAAAACGTTTTTTATTGTAATGATTTGTAGTGCACGCATCAACTCTCTCAAACCCCTATAATGCATTTTTGTGTCTATGAGAACGTTTTGATGCCATTGGTTGGAAAACTTTTCATTATACTAGTGGACCCATATGCAGGAATGATATATAGTGCGCATATCAAATTGCTCAAGACCCCCTCTAATGCATTTTTGGGCATATGGCAATGTTTTGACACTACTGGTTGTGAAACTTTTTTTCATTGGTCAGCTCACATGTTGGAATAATTTATAGTATGCATATGAAATCGCTTGAAACCCCTCTAATGTTTTCTTCTCCTATGGGAATGATTTGACACCATTAGCTGCATAATTTGTGTGAGCATGAAATAACTCGAGAGACCTCTAGTGCATTTCTACGCCTATGTGAACATTTTGACACTCTTGGTTACAAAACTTTTTTACATCGATAGGCCCGCATGTGGGAATGATTTGTAGTTTCAATTTGCTAGAAACCCATCTAATGCATTTATGCCCCTATGGGAATATTTTAACACAATTGGTTGTGAAACATTTCTTTACAGATGGGCCTGTGTGTCGGAATTATTTATTAGTGCATGCATGGAATCACTTGAAACCCTTCAAATATATTTGTTGTGCCTATGAGAACGTTGTGACAGCATTGGCTGTGAAATTTTTTTACACAAAAAGGCCTAAATGTGGGAATGATTTGTAATATGCGCATGAAATCACTGAAATCCTTATATTGCATTTTTGCAACCTTGGGAACATTTTGACACCATTGGTTACAATTTTTTTTAAAATCTGGTTGGCCTGCATGTGGGAACAATTTGTAAGCACACACATGAAATCACTTCAAAACCCCTGTAATGAATTTTTGCACCTATGGGGAACAGTTTGACACGATTAGTTGTGAAACATTTTTTTACATGAGGTGGGCCACGTGTTGGAATGATTTGTAGTACATGCATGGAATCACTTGAAAGCTTTCTAATGCACTTTTTTGTGACTATGGGAACGTTTTCATGCCATTGTGGCGCGTTGCGCCAACTAGAATGTTTTAACACCATTGGTTACCAAAAAAATTTATATGGGTGAGCCCACATGTGGGAAAGATTTTGCAACACACGCATGAAAATCGCAACACAACCCTCTAACGTATTTTCACCTACAATAATTGTTTTACACCATTGGTTGCTAATTTCTTTTTACACTCGTGGCCCCACATGTGGAACGATTTGCAGTGTGCGTCTGAAATCACTCAAGAGTCCTCTAATGCGTTTTTGTGCCCAAGAAAATGTTTCGACATAATTGTTCATGAAACTTTTTTTACATATGTGGGTCTGCATGAGGGATTTATTTGTAGTGCACACATGAAATTGCTGGACATCACTCTAATGCATTTTTGCACCTAAAGGAATGTTTTGACACCACTGGTTGCGAATTTTTTTACATGAGCAGGTCGGCTTGTTGGAATGATTTGTAGTGTGCGCATGAAATCGCTCCAAACCCCTCTAATGCATTTTTGCACCTATGGGAATGTTTTAACTCGGTTGCAAAACTCTTTTTTACATGCATGTGGGAATGATTTTACAGTATGCGCATGAAATAGCTCGAAACCCCTCTAATGTATTTTTGTAACTATGGAAATATTTTGGCACTATTGGTTGCAAAAATATTTTTACACTAGTGGGCCTGCACGTGGGAATCATTTGTAGTGCGCACATGAATTTGCTCAAAACCCTTCTAACACATTTTTATGCGTATGGGAACGTTTTGACATAATTTTTTGAATCATTTTTTACAAAACGTGGGCCCATGTGGGAATGATTTATACTGCATGCATGAAATTGCTTGAAACCCTTATAACGTATTTTTTGTGCCTATGAGAACGTGACACGTTAGTTGCAAAATTTTTTGTAGAATGATGGGTCTGCATGTTGGAATGATTCACACATAAATTGCTTGACAATTTTCTAATGCATTTTTGCACCTACAGGAACATTTTGACACCACCAGTTGCAAAATATTTTTTTACACGAGAGGGCCAGCATGTCAGAACACCATTAGTATATTTTTGCACCTATAGAAATGTTTTAACACCATTAGTATACTTTTTTTGAGGGACTGATTTATAGCACATGCATGAAATCGCTCGAACCCCTCTAATTTTTTTCTCCTATGGGTTGTGAATTTTTTTACAAGCGTAGGACCACTCAGAGGAATGGTTTGTACGCACATGAAATCACTCAAGAGTCCTCTAATGTATTTTTTGCCTAAGGGAATGTTTTGACAGCATTGTTTGCAAAAATTATTTTTTTTTACGAGCAGATGCAAATGTGGGAAATATTTTTAGTACGAGAATGAAACTCTCTTGAAACACCTCTAATGCATTTTTATGCCTATGAAATTGTTTTGGTAGTATTGGCTGCCAAACTTTTTTCTACACGTTTGGGCTGCATGTGGGAATGTTTTGTATTGCCCGCTTGAAATTGCTCCAAACCCTTCTAACCCATTTTTGCACATATAGTAATGTTTTGACACCATTCGTTGCAAAACCTTTTTTACATGGCTAGGCCCAAGTAGGAATGATTTTTAGTATGCGCATGAAATTGCTCAAAATTCCTCTAATGCATTTTTATGCTTATGAGAATGTTTTGACAATGTTGATTGTGAAATAATTTTTTAGACGATTGGGCCCGTAGGTCGGAAAGATTTGTAGTGCATGTATGAAATCACTCGAAACCCTACTAATAAATTTTTGTGTCTGTAGGAATATTTTGATCCTATTAGTTACAAAACTTTAATTTTAAAACGGTGGGCCACATGGGGGAATGATTTATAGTATGTGCATGAAATGGCTCGACACACCTCTAATGTATTTTTTACCTATAGGAATATTTTGACATCATTGATTGTGAGAATTTTTTTTACATGTGTGGGACACATGTGGGAACGATTTGTAGTGCCCGCATGAAATTACTCGACACCCCTCTAATGCATTTTTCACCTAAGGAAACGGTTTGACACCATTGGTTGCAAAAAAAAATTTACATGAGTGGGCCCATATATGGAAATTTTTTTACATGGTTTGACACCATTGGTTGCACCTACTGGAACGTTTGGCCCTATTAGTTGCAAAATATTTTTTAAAACAAGTGGTTCCACATGTGGGTATAATTTATAGTGCGCGCATGGAATCGCTTGAAACCCCTCTAATATATTTTTGTGCCTATGTGAATGTTTTGATGCCATTTTTTTTACACACATGTAGGAATGATTTGTATTACCCACATGAAATCACTCCAAACCCCTCTAATACATTTTTGCGTTTATTTATGATTGAAAACAATCAAAGTGGATACAACAAAAGCATCAGTCAAAAGAACATAAGGTGGGATAATATAGATTCTAGTAGCTACATGATGGGTAGAAGCAAGAGTTCATAATTCAGTGTGAAGTAGAGTATCAAGACATGGAATGTAGTCACCGCAAGTTTAGATGTTTCCTTGCTACACCATATCTAATCAGTACAATCCCCCGAGTTACTGGCACCACCACCAACAACAACATAGCCTTTCAGTCTCAAGTAAGTTGGTTAAAACCAATAAGAGCCTCCAAATCACGGTTCAGGCACGTCAATAGTTTCTTTCCAAGCATTCCTATTAAGTACAGATCTCCTTGTATATCTCTCTTTCAAGCCCTTTCTTATTATCTCTCCACATGTTAATTTTGGTATTCTTTTACCTCTCTTCACAATATTATCTTGAATTAAATTTGTACAATGTACTGAAGCCTCTGGAGATCTTCTTTGGATATGGCCAATTCACCTCAATCGATGTTGGACAAGTTTTTCATTAATTGGTGCTACCCCAAATCAATCACATATATTCTCGTTCTAAACTTGATCCATTCTTGTATAACCATAAATCTAACATAGTATATGTAATTTTGCAACACTCAACTGTTGAACATGACGTCTTTTGTAAGCCAACATTCTGCCCCATATAGTATAGCAAGTCTAATCATCGTTCTATAAAACTTGCCTTTTAACTTCTGCGGTACCCTCTTATCACAGAGTATGCCAGATAATTGGCGTCACTTCGAACAACCCACTTTGAATCTATGGTTAACGCTCACATCAATATCCCCATCCATATGTAGCATCGATTCCAGATATCGAAAGATGTTCTTCTTAAGCACTACTTGGTCTCCTAAACTCACATTTCCCTCCTTGTGTACAATGGTACCAAAGTCCTCAAATATTCAATCTTAGTTCTGCTTACTATAAAACCTTTAGACTTAAAAGTCTACCGCTACAACTCTATTTTTCTATTTACTCCTATCCGGCTCTCATCAATTGACACTACATCATCTGCAAAGAGCATATACCAAGAGATATCTTCTTATATGTTTTTTGTAACCTCATCCATCACCAAGACAAAGAGCTCAAGATTGATCCCTAATTTAGTCATATTTTAATCAGGAAGTAATATGTGTTACCATCATTTATTCGAATACTATTTATGGCATTGTTGTATATATCCTTGATGAGAGAGACATATTTTATTAGGACTTTATTGTCCAAACACTAGTTATAGGAATGTTTTGACATCATTGGTTATAAAACTTTTGTTTTACACTGGTAGGCCTTCATATGAAGAATGATTTGTAGTGTGCGTGTGAAGTCACTTGAAACATCTTGAATGTATTTTGCGCATATAGGAACGTTTTTTGACCATTGGTTGCAAAATTTTTTGTTATACGTGTGGGCACACTTGTGGGACTGATTTGTACTTCCCATTTTAAATCACTCAATATGCCTCTAATGCATTTTTTTTCTTCTATATAAACATTTTGACACCATTGGATGCAAAAAAATTTACACAGGTGGGCCAGCATATGGGAATGATTCGTAGTACATGTACAAAATCACTGAAAATGCCTCTAATGCAATTTCGCGCCTTTGAGAATGTTTTGAAGGCATTGTTTGTGAAAATTACTTTTTACGAGAGCGGGTGCGCATGTGGGAATGATTTGTTGTGTGTGATTGGAAGAGCTAGAAACCCATCAAATGTGTTTTTCCCTATATGGGGCATTTTGACTCCATTTTTTCTGAAACATATTTTTACACTAGTGGGTACACATTGATGAGGACATCCCTTCCAACGATACGATCAGTTTTATAGACAATGAGTAAGAAAATAAAATCCTACTATTGCTATATGGTCTAGTTGACAACCAATATTGATAAGAGTTTGATGGGGACAGTTTTGCCTGAAGGACTCACCTTCTCTAGTCAACCAATAGTTGAATATCTTCACAATAGCTGTTGTTTCAAGTCAAGCACAAAACAAAGAAGAGTGTTTTAGATGGCCATCCTCTTTTCTCTAGTAGAAGAAGTTTACTCCATGAGTTTGTGCTTTGACTGTCTTAGTCGGTTGGAGTCAATAAAGTGGTTCTTCTTCATTATTAAGAGGAGTTAGGTTCACGGAGTTTCGTAGAGTAGTACGGATTAATGGTCCGTATGATGAGTACATCAACCCCTACACAGGACCTGCTACTACAACGGAACCAGCACCGACGTCACTCCCCACTACCCCAAATCCAGAAACGTTTCAAGGTCCAATAACGCAAGCCCATGCACGTGACCTAAATTATGTGATCCTTTTAAGGAATGAAGGAGAAGATTCTATATCCAGGAATGACAACCATTAAGGATTGCGCCATCTATGGAAGCCAATAAAGGGTGCTGCGCCACCTACTTTTGGAAAGATTGTTTCCATGTAATACGTAGCTAATTTAGGAAAGGTTAGGTGGAGGATTTCAGCCACCCATTCATGCTGGACGAAATTCCGTCCCCACCTTTCTCCTATTTAGTCCTGCTCACACCCCCTTTGTTTGGCGGGTTTTCTTTCGATAAGTTTAGTACTGCAGTTGTGCTCAACGGCCACCTGTGGACAGCCATTGTGAACCCCAACTTGTGAGTGATTGATATTCAGTTTTGCCTACTCCTTGTCCTTGCTCGTTTCTTCGATTACTTGCAGGAACAGAACCTCGTGTTCAGTTTGATCTTGCCATCCAGCAAGGTTAATAACCGATTGGAGTTGATTCAGCGATTGCTAAGGCGCCACGACCTGTTCGTTCATAGTCGGATCGCGAGAGTCACCTCCTCCACAAATCGAATTTATCCGTCTCACTGAAAGATTGGGCACTTCAGCCTTATCAAGTGGTATCAGATTTCAGGTTGCTCGGTGAGATCTATCCCCTTTATTTGTAGTTTTGTTCATCGTCCTATCGTCCACCAGAAAAGCCAACAAAAAGTTTCAGGTTAGAACCACTGTCCAAGACCTTTTGAGCCTTTGCATCTTTCATTCAGTCTATTGCTTCGTTGAGTTTTTGGTTGCATCGCTGTGTAGTGTGCTGGTCTTGGCGTCTAGTCCATTAGAGTTTTGAGTTCCTGTCACGTATTAGTTCACATCTTTGCACTTGATCCTCCTTTTCCTTTGTCCTCAGTACTCCTATAATCTTTTCCACATCATAGACCCCCCCCCTTGTTCACGCCAACCTCCCACCTACAAAAGGAAAGTAATTTATTTCGGGTCTTGATTTATCTCGGCAAGGAAACAGGCCTTAGCTGTTGCATCCGTAGTCCGTTTGGGAAGTTTAGGTACAATTTGGAAAGCATATTTTGTGCCCTTTCCAAAGGATACTCACTGGCTTAGCGATTCATTTTGGGCGTATCACAGGAGATCATGAGAGATCAGGCAGTCTGTGGCTACACGAAAAGAAAGAGTTCCTGATTTCCTTTTGTTTCCCTTTGAGTTGTGCAACGTGTTGGCAGTGTCATCCAACTGAAAAAAAAAGGACAAAAGGTGCAAAAAGAGCCGCATCACAAACAAAAAAAAAACAAAAGGAGAAGCCAAGGGTGTGTACTCGCTGTCTTTTACTCTTTGTTCTTGCAATTCTGTGACTATCTTTGTGCGTGGGCTCACGTCTCTAGTATGGTCTAGCCTAGGACCAGCACAACACCAGCTTTGAGTGATTATTCAACTTTGCATTTGCTGAATGCTTATGCTAATCCTTGCTACAAATTGAAGCCTTCCCATAGCTCCACAAATTTTCTACAGCGTGCAGGTTGTGTCCTCTGGCAATCGCTCCATCCAAGCTTCGCCAGTTGCACTGCTGGTTGCAGGTCACACCTGTTTGCATGGTAAGAATGGGTAAGGGATTGGTAACGGCTTTTAGTTTGAGTGACCTGATCGGCCCCACATTCCAGTAGGCGTAGGACATATTCCTTTATTTCGTATTCTCCCTTGTTTTTGGCACTAATCATGGCAGGATCTGCGGATGAGCCATAGGACCCAAATGCCATGCCACACTCCCCTCGATTAAAATGCATCATCTAGCACTTTGATCGCCTAATGAACAAGCACGTGGATGACCTCTCAGAAGATGTTCAGGTCACTAATGAGCGCCTTGGCCAACTTGAAACCACTCAACTTACCACAGGTACAACGCTCAGGGAACTACAGCAAGCACAAGCCACCACCAACACCAGCCTTGCCACCATCACGACTCGTCTCGAAGAATTAGTCCAGCAACTTGCTGCTGCATGGGATGGCTTTGATTATTGTGGCGATACCGAGCAAGAAGATCCTGACCAGCCTCGTTGGCCGCGAGGGCCTCACCGTGTGGTACGTAATTAGGATGACTCTTTTGCCAAGATTAAATTCACCATACCTACGTTTAATGGAAAATATGATCCTGATGCTTATCTTGATTGGGAAATTGTGGTTGATCAAAAATTCGCATGCCATGCTGTCCCTGAACAACACCAAGTTAGGGCTGCCACTAGCGAGTTTACGGATTTTGCTTCGATTTGGTGGCGTGAACATTGCAGCCAACATCCCACTCACATTGCACCCACTTGGGCTGCTTTGAAAGTTCTCATGCGACATAGATTTGTTCCTTCCTACTATGCATGTGATATGCTTAATAAACTACAGCGGTTACAGCAAGGTAGCAAATCCGTTGAGGAATATTTTCAGGAGTTGCAAATTGGGATGCTTCGTTGTGGTTTAGTTGAAAATAATGATGCAGCTATGGCACGATTTTTGGGTGGGCTGAACCGCGAAATTCAGATTGTGCTTGACTATAAGGAGTACAATACCATTACTCGTTTGTTCCATCTTTCTTGTATTGCTGAACGTGAAGTGCAGGGACGCCAAACGAGGACACATGCTAACTCCTTTGCAGGTCACACCACCTCCTTCAAACCAGCCACTAAACCTGAGGCTGCCTCATCGTCAGCTGCACCCTCACCACCCAACATCACCTCGTGTGATTCGGCAGCAACAAAGACTCCATCCGCACCTACACCAACACAGTCCTCTTCTTCTTCCAATGGGCACACCAAGGACATCCAATGCCATCGCTGCAAACACTTTGGCCATGTTATTCGTGACTGCCCCAACAAGCGTGTGCTGATTGTACATGAGGATGGTGAGTACTCTTCTGCTAGTGATTTGGATGAACCCACATATGCTATGCTTGCCACTGATGTTTCAGGACATGAGGAACATGTTGCTGCTGTTGATGCCGACAAGTATGAGAGCCTTGTAGTGCAGCGTGTCCTCAGTACGCAGGTTGCACAACCAGAACAGCACCAGCGACACAACTTATTTCACACCAAAGGCGTTGTGCAAGAACGATCGATTCGCATCATCATTGATGGCGGCAGCTGCAACAACTTGGCAAGTACGGATCTGGTCGAATAATTGTCCCTTCAAACTCGGCCACACCCACATCCGTACCACATTCAATGGCTCAACCAGGGTGGAAAACTGAAGGTAACATGCTCAGTACGTGTTCATTTTTCTATGGTCTCCTATCATGATAATGCTGATTGTGATGTCGTTCCAATGGAAGCATGTTTGTTGCTGCTAGGTAGACCTTGGCAATATGATACTGATAGCATGCACTCATGTTTAAGGGCAAGCAAATTATTTTTCATCCAATGTCACCTGAACAGATTTTAAAAGATGACCTTGCTAGGGCCACTAGAAAGCACAAACCAAGTGCACAACCGAATTTACAAAAAGAAATCAAACTGAATGCTCCTGTTTTACTCGCTACACTAGCTGATTTGACCGAGTTGAATGTTCCCAATTCGCTTTGCTATGCTCTCATGTGCACTAATGTGCTGGTTTCACTTGATGACTCTGCACTTTTGGATATACCCCCTGCTGTTACTAAGCTTTTGCAGGACTTTGCAGATGTTTTTCCAAAGGAGGTACCCGCTGGCCTTCCTCCCATTCGTGGTATTGAACATCAGATTGATCTCATCCTAGGCGCTCCATTGCCAAGCTGTGCTGCCTATCGTACCAATCTAGTGAGACAAAAGAGATTCAGTGACAAGTGCAAGAATTACTTGACAAAGGTTACATTCGTGAGTCTCTTAGCCCCTGCTCCGTCCCTGTTCTATTGGTACCAAAGAAAGATGGCTTTTGGCGCATGTGTGTAGATTGCCATGCTATTAATAATATTACAATCAGATATAGGCACCCTATACCTCGCTTAGATGATATGCTTGATGAGCTCAGTGGCGCTATTGTGTTCTCTAAGGTTGATTTGCATAGTGGGTACTATCAGATTCGCATGAAATTGGGGGATGAATGGAAAACAGCTTTCAAAACCAAATTTGGATTATATGAATGGTTAGTCATACCTTTTGGTTTAACTAATGCTCCCAGCACGTTCATGCGTTTAATGAATGAAGTTTTGTGGGCCTTCATAGGGGTGTTTGTGGTTGCAGCAAATCTATGGAGGAACATTTGGATCACCTACTTTTTGATGCTTTGCGTGCTGCCCGCCTATTTGGGAACTTGGATAAGTGCAGTTTCTCCACAACTCGTGTGTCTTTTCTTGGATATGTTGTTACATCGCAGGGCATTGAGGTGGATAGCAGCAAGATTGATGCTATACAAAGCTGGCCAACACCCACCTCGGTGACGCAGATTCGAAGCTTCCTTGGGCTTGCTGGTTTCTATTGTCGTTTCGTTCATGAAGGGTGCGCCATTCTCCTGGGGACAACCACAAGCAGAGGCTTTCATGGTTCTAAAAGATAAGTTAACCCACGCACCCTTGCTGCAACTTCCTGATTTCACAAAAATGTTTGAACTTGAATGTGATGCTAGCGGCATTGGGTTAGGTGGAGTGCTGCTGCAAGAGGGTAAACCGGTTGCTTATTTCAGCGAGAAACTGAGTGGTCTAGTCTGAATTACTCCACTTATGACAAAGAATTTTTTGCGTTGGTTCGCACCCTACAAACATGGCAGCATTTACTTATGGCCTCGCGAATTTGTTATTCATTCAGATCATGAATCTTTAAAACATATTCGTAGTCAAACGAATCTGAATCGTAGACATGCCAAGTGGGTTGAATTTATTGAATCTTTTCCTTATGTCATCAAACACAAAAAAGGGAAAGAAAATGTTATTGCTGATGCTTTGTCTCATTGTTACACCATGCTCTCGTAACTTGACTTCCAAATTTTTGGCCTCAAACCATAAAAGAACAATATGTTCTTGATCCTGATTTCAAGGACGTACTGTTACAATGCAAGGCTGGTAAAGGTTGGGGCAAGTTTTACACGGATAATGGATTCTTGTTCCGTGCTAACAAACTGTGTATTCCCACAAGCTCGATTCACCTTTTGCTGTTGCAGGAAGCACATGGAGGTGTCATGGGCCATTTTGGTGTTAAGAAAATAGAAGACATCTTGGCAGCTCACTTCTTTTGGCCCAAGATGCGACGTGATGTGGAGAGATTTGTTGCACGCTGCACCACATGCCAAAAAGCTAAGTCCCGCCTGAATCCCCATGGTTTGTACACGCCCCCTCCCTTTTCCTACTTCTCCTTGGTTGGATATTTCTATGGATTTTATTTTGGGGTTACCTCGAACTAAGAAGGGGCGGGACAACATCTTTGTTGTTGTTGATAGATTCTCCAAAATGGCTCACTTTATACCATGTCATAAGAGTGATATTGCTAGCAATGTTGTCGATTTGTTCTTTCGTGAAATTGTTCGTTTACATGGTAAACACAATAGTTTCAGATCGTGATGCTAAATTTCTTAGCCATTTTTGGAGATCACTTTGGAACAAATTGGGTACTAAATTACTTTTCAGCACAACTTGCCACCCACAAACCGATGGTCAAACTAAGGTTGTTAACCGAACTTTATCCACCATGCTTTGGGCTGTGTTAGACAAGAATCTGAAACTTTGGGAGGATTGTTTGTCTCCTGTTGAGTTTGCTTACAACCGTTCTTTGCATTCCTCCACAAAAATGTGCCCTTTTCAGGTTGTCTATGGTTTCATTCCCGGGCACCCATCGATTTAGTGTCTATTTCCTCTCCGGATGAACACAAAAATGTTCAAAATCCATGCACAAACACAGCAGAACATAGCTCATACTAATGCTAAAAATCAGGATGCTGGTAGTAAAGGTAGGAAACTTGTTACATTTGAACCTGGTGACATGGTCTGGATGCATTTGCGAAAGGAACGTTTCCCTACTTTGTGCAGGTCTAAGCTGATGCCATGTGCTGATGGCCCATTCAAGGTGCTGAAGAAAATTAATGATAATGCTTATATACTTGACCTGCCTGCAAATTTAAAACCATAAGCGGGCGAGAACGAGCAGATACCGTCGAGGACGACTTCGATTCAAGAAGGGGAGGATGATGAGGACATCAACCCCTACATAGGACCTGCTACTACAACGGAACCAGCACCGACGTCACTCCCCACTATCCCAAATCCAGAAACGTTTCAAGGTCCAATAACGCGAGCCCGTGCACGTGACCTGAATTATATGATCCTTTTAAGGAATGAAGGAGAAGATTCTGTCTAGGAATGACAACCATTAAGGATTGCGCTATCTATGAAAGCCAATAAAGGATGCTGTGCCACCTATCTTTTGGAAAGATTGTTTCCATGTAATACGTAGCTAATTTAGGAAATGTTAGGTGGGGGGGATTTCAGCCACCCATTCATGCTGGACGAGATTCCCTCCCCACCTTTCTCCTATTTAGTCCTGCTCACGCCCTCTTTGTTTGGCGGGTTTTCTTTGATAAGTTTAGCCATTTGCGCAAACATTTTGTACTGCAGTTGGGTTCAACGGCTACCTGTGGACAGCCATTGTGAACTCCAACTTGTGAGTGATTGATATTCAGTTTTGCCTACTCCTTGTTCTTGCTCATTTCTTCGATTGCTTGCAGGAACAGAACCTCGTGTTCAGGTTGATCTTGCCATCCAGCAAGGTTAATAACCGATTGGAGTTGATTCAGCGATTGCTAAGGCGCCATGACCTGTTCGTTCGTAGTTGGATCGCGAGTCACCTCCTCCACAAATCGAATTTATCTGTCTCACTGAAAGATCGGGCACTTCAGCCTTATCAAAGCTGACCTCAATGGAGAACACGCTTGGGGCTCTTAACACCTCTCTTGTAGGTATTTTGGAGCGTTTGGATAGGATGAACCAGGAGGGTCGTGATGGTACGGGACGGCGCAACAACAACAACACCAAGGGTAGCATTGCTAGGCAAGATGAGGAAGAATATTCAGCTGACACAGAGTTTGATGGAGAGGTAAATGGCCAACATAACCAGCACCAGCGCCACCGTCGACATGGTGGACATGCTCGTCAACCACGAGGTGAGGTACGCAACAATGATGATTCTTTAGGGAAGATTAAATTTAGCATGCCCTCTTTTGATGGAAAATATGACCCCAATGCATATCTTAGGAGCTAGCTGTTGATCAAAAATTTGCATGTCATGATTTTCCTGAAAACAAACGTGTTAGGGCTGCTACTAGTGAGTTGATTTTGCTTCTATTTGGTGGAGCAAATATGTGCGCAGCCACCCAAACAACTCTCCACAAACTTGGGATGCTATGAAAAGAGTTATGCAAGCTAGATTTGTTCCCTCTTATCATGCACATGATCTTTTGCATAAGCTTCAGCTTTTGAGACAGGGAAACAAATCTGTAGAAGAGTACTATCAAGAGTTGCAAACAGGGATGCTTCGTTGTGCTTTGGTAGAAAATGAGGATGCAGCTATGGCTAGGTTCATGGGTGGGCTGAATTGGGAAATTCAGGATATTTTGGCTTACAAAGAATACAATTCGATCACTCATTTATTTCATCTTGCTTATAAAGCTAAAAGGGAAGTATAGGGACGGAGAGCTAGCATGAGAACTAACATTTCTGCAGTTCGTGCTACCTCTTGGACGCCATCAAACCCCGCTGCCCAACTACACCGAGCCGCTGCCCCATCTTCATCAGGCAGCAAACCACGACCTTCGACAACAAACTCCTCACCATGCTCTCCCGAAACAACAAAGGGGGTAGCTGCTGCACCAACCAAGAGTTCATCGTCAATTGCATCCTCAGGGCGAACGAGAGACATTCAATGCCTCTGCTGCAAAGGTTACGGTCATGTGCATAGGGACTTCCCAAGCGCACGTGTGTTAGTTGTGCGTCCTGATGGTGAGTATCTCTACTAGTGATTTAGATGAAGAAACATATACTTTGCTTGCAGCTAACAATGTAAGGAAAGATGAGGGGCACAACAAAAATGAGGAGCACATTGGAACAGAACACACTAAATACTATGAGAGCCTTGTGGTGCAGCGAGTGTTGAGTGTACAAATGGAGAAGGCTGAACAAAATCAGCGCCATACTTTGTTTCAAACCAAGTGTGTGATCAAGGAGCGTTCTTGCCGAGTCATCATTGATGGAGGGAGCTGCAACAACTTGGCAAGTGCTGAAATGGTGGAGAAGCTTGAATTGTGCACTCAGCCACATCCGCAACCTTGAACAGTAGCGGTAAGGTGAAGGTAACACGATTGGTGACAGTTAATTTTGCTATTGGTTCTTATTAAGATTCTATTGACTGTGATGTTGTACCCATGCAAGCATGTTCTATGTTGTTAGGCAGACCATGGCAGTTTGACATTGATTCTTTGCATCATGGTAAAAGAAATCAATACTCTTTTATGCATAATGACAAGAAACTTGTTTTGCACCCAATGTCTCCTGAAGCTATTTTGAAAGATGAACTTGCTAGAGCTAGTAAAGTAAAGAATCAGGAGCATGCTAAGAGTGAAAATCATATTGTGGCAAATGAACGTGAAAAGCACAAAAAGAAGAATACCAAATCTGCCCACAATAATAAAAATGAGATCAAGCTGAAAGGGTCATGTTTCATTGCAACCAAATCTGATTTGAATGAGATTGATGCTAATACTGTTGTTTGATATGCTTTGATTTGCAAACAAACTTTGTTTTCACTTGAGGAGATACCTTCTTCTTTGCCTCCTGCAGTCACTAACCTTTTGTAGGAGTATGTAGACATTTTTCCAAAGGAGGTGCCACCGGGGCTGCCACCAACCCGAGGGATTGAGCACCAAATTGACCTTTTTCCCAGAGCCTCATTGCCCAACCGTGTGCCATACAGGACAAACCCCGAAGAAACTAAAGAGATTTAGCGCCAAGTGCAAGAATTGTTCGACAAAGGTTATGTGCGTGAGTCTCTTAGTCCCTGTGGTGTTTCTGTTCTTTTGGTTCCTAAGAAAGATGGATCTTGGCGTACAATCAGATATCATTATCCTATTCCTAGGCTAGATGATATGCTTGATGAATTAAGTGGCTTAATTGTGTTCTCAAAAATTGATTTGCATAGTGGTTACCACCAGATTCGCATGAAGCTAGGAGATAAATGGAAAAAAGTGTTTAAAACTAAATTCGGTCTATATGAGCGGTTAGTTATGCCGTTTGGTCTCACTAATGCATCCAGCATTTAATGAGATTAGTGACTGAAGTTTTACGCGCTTTCATTGGCAGATTTGTTGTGGTATATTTTGATGACATCTTGATATACAACAGATCAATTGAGGAACATCTTGATCATTTGCGTGATGTTTTTAATGCTCTACGTGATGCACGTTTGTTTGGTAACCTTGAGAAGTGCACCTTTTGCATAGATCGAGTCTCTTTTCTTGGCTATGTTGTGACCCCACAGGGAATTGAAGTTGATCAAGCTAAGATTGAAGTAATACATAGCTGGCCGGTTCCCACAACGGTCACACAAGTGAGAAGCTTTCTCGGGCTTGCTGGATTCAATCGCCGTTTTGTGAAGGATTTCAGCACCATTGCAGCTCCATTGCACGAACTCACCAAGAAGGGTGTTACATTCACTTGGGCTGCAGCACACAAGAGTGCTTTCGACACATTGAAAGATAAGTTAACCCATGCCCCTTTGCTCCAACTCTCTGATTTCACTAAAACTTTTGAACTTGAATGTAATGCTAGTGAAATTGGTTTGGGAGGTGTTTTATTACAAGAGGGAAAACCTGTAGCATATTTCAGTGGGAAGTTGAGTGGGCCTAGTTTGAACTATTCTGCTTATGATAAAGAATTGCTTGCTCTAGTTCAGACTTTGGAAACATGGCAGCATTATTTATGGCCCAAAGAGTTCGTTATACATTCTGATCATGAATCATTGAAACATATTCAAAGTCAAGCAAAACTGAACCGTAGGCATGCTCACTGGGTTGAATTCATTGAGTCTTTTCCTTATGTCATCAAACACAAGAAAGGGAAGGAAAAAGTAATTGCTGATGCTTTGTCTAGACGTTATACCATGCTTTCACAACTTGATTTCAAAATTTTTGGCTTGGAAACAATAAAAGAGCAATATGCCCATGATGGTGAATTTAAAGATGTGTTGCTGAATTGCAAGGAGGGAAAAACATGGAACAAATTTGTCCTCAACGACAGGTTTGTATTTTGAGCTATGCATTCCAGCTAGCTCTGTGCGTATGTTATTGTTGTAGGAAGCACATGGAGGATGGCTGATGGGACACTTTGGTGTGAAGAAGACGGAAGACATCCTTGTTGATCATTTCTTTTGGCCCAAGATGCGGAGGGACGTGGAGAGATTCATTGCTCGCTGCACAACGTGCCAAAAAGCTAAGTCACGTCTTAATCCTAATGCACCGTGGGAGGATAATTCTATGGACTTTGTTTTAGGACTGCCTAGAACAAAGAAGGGGAGGGATAGTGTCTTTGTGGTTGTGGATAGGTTTTCTAAGATGGCACATTTTATACCATGTCATAAGATCAATGATGCTATCATGTTGCTAATTTGTTCTTTTGTGAGATTGTTCGTTTGTTTCAGATCATGATGCAAAATTTCTTAGTCATTTTTGGAGAACTTTATGGGCTAAATTGGGTACTAAGTTTCTATTTTCCACTACTTATCATCCCCAAACTGATGGTCAAACTGAGGTTGTGAATAGAACTTTATCTACCATACTTAGGGCAGTTTTGACAAAGAACATAAAAATATGGGAAGAATGTTTGCCTCATGTTGAGTTTGCTTACAATCGTTCACAACACTCTACTACTAAAAAGAGCCCATTTGAAATCGTTTATGGTTTTGTGCCTCGTGCCCCTATTGATTTGCTACCTTTACCAACTTCTGAGAGATTGAATTTTGATGCTAAATAACATGCTGAGTTGATGTTAAAAATGCATGAGACCACAAAAGAGAACATAGAGAACATGAATGCTAAATATAAACTAGCTGGTAGCTTAGGAAAGAAGCATGTTGCTTTTGAACCGGGTGATTTTGTTTGGCTGCACTTGAGAAAGGATCGGTTTTCTGATTTGAGAAAGTCAAAGTTGCTTCCGAGAACTGATGGTCCTTTTAAAGTTATAGCTAAGATCAATGATAGTGCATACAAACTTGAGTTGCCTGCAGATTTTGGGGTCAGCCCCACATTTAACATTGCAAATTTGAAACCATATTTGGGCGAGAAAGATGGACTTGAGTCGAAGACGACTCAGATGCAAGAAGGGGGAGGATGATGAGGACATCCCTTCCAATGATACAACCCTGCCTACTATGCAGCAAGGACCAATGACAAGAGCCCGTGCACGAGAGCTAAATTATCAGGTAAACTCGTTCCTCGCTGTCCATGAAACATCATCTCAGAATTAGATGCTACTAAATAATTGTGATGATTTTATTATTATTAGGAATGATGGAGAGGAGGTTAATGGATCAACCAATCAGTTTGGGCATCAAGATCACACAACAACGAAGCTCACGATCGGACATCAAGTTTAGACTTCAAGTTCGTACAGCCAGGCAACATCAAATTGACGTGGCAATATTTCTCAACTCCGGATGTTGTTTGAGGCATATGAGTACTCATTGGAAAGATCTTGACGTCTACTTTCAGATGGATGCAACCTCATGATAAAATTCCCCTGGAGCTAAGCAAAATTGACAGAGAGATGTTTGGCCTTCAAATCTTGGGCTGAAACCCTTATATCTCGTGCAGCCCACTAGGGGTCCATTCTAGCTTAGGGTTTACACCCTCCCACGCCTCCTTGCTGTTGCCCATGTATAAATACATGTAGCAGCCACCAAGATAAACTTGGGTTTTGTTTAGATGCAAGTATAGCTACTGCTACTTCCTTGAATGCGTGTGTCAACTAGACCACCCGATTTGCTTGATTCAAGACCCCAACTAGTGATTCAGGTTTCATTTGGTTCAGATCCATGAGTTTATTTGCTTGTTCTCGATTGCTAGCAGGTTCAAGGGTGTTCTTGGCATGGCAAGAACAGCCAACATCAGAATTGGTATACCTGTTGCTAAGGCGCAGCATCCTGTGATTGTTTTAGTCGGATAGCCAACGTTGATTCCACCCCAAATCGAAGTTACCCCTCCTCTCATCGAAAGATTGGGATCAGCCCCTGCCATATCATCGATGACCCAATTGGCAATGTGTCTGGCCACATCACTACTACAAACAACTTCTCGGAGAGGCTATAAGGCAATGACTGTGATCTTGTGTGCTTAGAAGTAATGTCATAGTTTTTGGGATTTCATCACAATTGTATAGAGCAAATTTTGAATTTGAGGATACCTTGTCTGGCATTGTTGAGGACTCACGTAGTAGATAGATCATTGTATCTTATCATCCTTGACAACAAGGATGGTGCTGACCGAGTAGGATGTCACGATGATGTATAGGAATAGCTCTCGTGCGGTTGAGGGGCAACGAGGATGGGTGGGTTGATGATGTATCTTGTGAGCTCAAGGAAAGTGTCCTTGGCCTCTTTAGTCCATGTAAATTTGTCATGTTTCTTCAATAAATTGAAAAAAAATGAACATTTTCTCCCATTGTGGCCACAAATCTGTTGAGTGCACCAGTTTGTGCACCTCCTTCAACCTTGACAATTTTTATTCTCTTGGGATTGGCTTCAATGCCTTGTCTAGAGACGTAACTTTCATGATAGTACTTCGAACAAGCACTTCTCTGAGTTTAGCTTCCGACTATGTTTCTAAAGATTGTCAAATGTTTCTTGGAGGTCTTTGATTAAGTGATTTTAGAGTTTTGACATGACAACCATTCCATCAATGTAGGTTGTGACATTATGGTCAAGTTGAGTCTAGAAAGCGCCTTGGATTTCTTCTCATTGGTGTGTGGTTCTAGAATTTATTAATCCAAATGGCATCTTTTGGTCTGCCTTATTGAGGTTGGTGAAATTATGCACATTATCCACTTCCTAATAGCTTCTCATACCATGACAAGGTTAACCCACTTGGGGTGAAGGACATCATAGATGAATCCTACCTTTTGGAGCTTGTCGACCTCCTCTCAAATAGCTTCCTTGTGATCTAGCACAAATCATTGCATCTTTTCCTTTCCTAGTGGTGCATCTAGTCAAATCATTAGCTTATACTCAATCACTTCACTAAGAACCTCGGGCATATTGGACGGTTGCCAAGCAAACACATTCAAATTTTCCCACAGGAAAGTGATGAGCTTGAGCTCCCGTTTTTCATCAAGCCTAGCCTCAATCTTGACAATTTTGTTAGGGTTGAACTTGAGAGTGGTACCAACTTTCAACACCATCAATTTTATCGATGGTTGCTGTGTTTCTAAGAAAATAAAATTACTAGCAAATAAAATTTGCTTGCTGTGTTTCAACACCATCAATTCTAAGCTTGCTGTGTTTCTACAAAGGTTCATCTATGGTTGGTGTGGTGGGATTTTGCTCAACTATGTTGCAGCTCCACTTGTCACACTTCACAACAATTTTGGCATTCCTAGGTATAGTGGTGATGCCCTTCGGCCCTTATCTTGACCAGTTGGTATGCATAGTGGAAGACTGCCATAAACTTTGGCATCGTAGTCCATCCAAGGATCGTGTTGTATGTCATGTTGAAATCCATGACATCAAAAGTGATTTTTTCAGTTCAGAAGTTGTGACTATGGCAAAAGTGATTGGCAGAGTTGTCTTCCCCCAACGGTTTTGAGGATGACTCTTGGGTGATCCTGTTGAAGGGATGCTCCAAAGGTTTAAGTTCACCTTTTGGGATTCCCATGGCATCGAGGGCATTGAGGAAGAGAAGGTTAATAGAGCTACCGCCATCAATCATGATGCACACAACTTTGACGTTCCTAATAGTGGGCTCGACCACTATAGAGCAAATTCTAGGGGTAGTTGTAATGATTGAGTGATTAGTATCCGAGATTTTGATCTTCTGGTTTGACCATCGTAACTTCATGTTTTGTCCCTAGGAAGTTGAGTGAACTTCTCCTTCCACCTTTTTATATTCTCTCTTTGAAGAATAGGCGGTTGAACCACCAAAAATATGAGCTACACGATGATTGGTATCTAGGTAGTTGGTGCCATCATCAGAATGAGGACCACTATCCTCTTTTTCAATTACAAGCACTCCTTGGTCTGGAGGGAATGCAATCTCCTTGTTGAAAACTTGAGAACTAGCTAGTGAGTGTCAGCTGGTCTTGTGTATCAGGCACCACATTCTATAAGGGACTTCACCCTAGGACCTGAAACGCTAAGGCTACTGTTGTCCTTAAGCTTCTTGCTCCTCTTTCTAGGCTATTCTGGCTTGCTAGTACTAGGCTCTCTGATGAGCTCCATTGCCAACTTCTTACCACTTGCCACCCTTTTACCTTATTGCCACGCATTCACTCGTTGAGGACCCCCATTCCTTCACCTTTCCTTCTGCTTACTGCAAGTGGCCGTTTTGGCCTCAGGCTGCTACCGGTCATTTGGGTTGGCCATTGAGCCAGCCCTGCATGCCCTAGCCATCCACGTGGCTGCCACATTGGTGTTGCGTCGGCACCACCTGGTAGGCCCTTCCAGCCGTGTGCGGACCTAATCCACCATGCACCACTCTCCATAAGTCATTGATGGGTGGTCACACCTATCGGCACCAGCATTCCCCCTAGGCTAAGGCCATAAATCATCTTTAATGGGCAATAAATCAAATCAGAAATTTTCATAAATTGTTAAAATGTCTCAAAACTTCTTAAGATTCATAACTAATTCATATGAACTCCACATTGAGCCATTCAACATGCAAAATTCATATAAAATTGTGATTTAGATGTTTGTCTATTTTTTATGTACAGTTTGCTTGGTTTTTATTAGGGCTTTTCCTTGTTTTGTGTGCCAACATGTAGTTTTCGCCATTTTGGAGTATCGCGATCGCATGGAAGAGTGTTCTAGAGATTAATTGAATAAGCAGGCAAAGTCACATATTCCTCCATGAATATGTTGAAACTACTTTGTAAAATATTTTACCGTTTAAAAATAAAATACTAGTTTGACTAATTACATTGGGATATGAGATTACCTATCTGCTTGCTTATGACCCTGTTTACTTGATATCCTTGTCAGCTTTGGGTAATAATTTAATGAGGTTGGTTTATTCATGTTGACCTAGCTAGAAATATGATATGCTCAGCCATGCTAAGTTCAATTGTCACTTTATTCGTATTTAAATCTTAATGAGGTACGTGCTCATGACATGTGGCCATGTTTCTTTGGTCTTAATTAATTCCAAACTAAAATATGATTTCATGGTGGGATGTGGGTTCATTTGATGGTAGCACACATGGCAATTAAGGACCAATTCATAGGAACGCCTTGAGAGGCATTTCGCACTTACCACAAGATACGGTACGCATTGAAGTAAGGGTAGGCGTGATGGAGTTGGGTCAGATAGGGTGTCGGTGTTGATCGTCTTCCAGATCCACCATGGCACAAGGGGAGCCGCCTAACCTAGTTCTAGGTGGGGGTGAAATTTTAGTGTGATGTGAATGGTTTGGAGAGAGTTATGCGAAGGATACTACCACAATGGTTGATGGTTCTAGTAAACCAAAACTACAATTTTTGAGCTATTTGGCTTCCATTTCCTTTTTTTAACAAAAGAAGGTTTCTTTACGGATGGAAATAATTTTTTTATCTTCATCCATAGATCCTTTACTCATATTTTAAAAATTGGAATCCTTAATCCAATGAAAAATTATGCTTTGCGACTCTGTACTCATAATCCAAATCCAATTTGTTTTTTGGATACAATTTCAATTAGTCTTTGGATACAAATTGCGAACATGCATAAGCATGGTTACATAACGGGAAATTGTATATTGTGGGTAAAATTGTAAACATCTTACTAGAGTAAAATTATTCAATAGCCATTCCTGTGGTTATGGACCACCAATCAAACTCCACCGTGATTACTTCCACTCTTAAATTAACATGACATAATGAACTGGTATAGTCATGTGGTTGGTTATGCGCCTGTTCAACGTGGTGTAATGTTGTTCCATGAAGAATAATCCTGATTTAAATAATAATTGTTTTACTATTTTAAGATGCAGATGTTCACAACTACATTTACACAAAAGAACCATAAAAGTCTCTTAAAACCCTGAGCACGATTACATTATTGATAAAACTTGTTGAATATGGTAGGTGGTACTCAGTCTTGCAATATTTTCCTCATAAAGTGACGGGCTTATAGGACTAAGCCTTATATTCTAGTTGAGCTTGCCTATGGTGTGGAGCTGATGTCTTTCTAGATCGTCTTTTGGCTACTGTTTTTTTTTTGGTGTGAGGATTAACCTCTTTTGTAAGTATTTATGCTTTATTTTTATTTAGATATGCATATTAGTTTGTCATTCTATGTATCCTGACTGATCCTGGATAGAGATTTAATATACAAAACAGTCTAAAATTAGCTAAATTTTCGGACATGACACCTACATGCAGGATAAAAGGAGTATGGAAGAATGTAAGAGGCTAATATATGTGTGTAACAGGTACTTTTATGTTTCATGTAGTCATTGTTCTCTAATATTGTGAGAATTACCTACATGAATGCAACTTAAATCACTATGAATGTGTTACAGCATAGAGACATGTGATGAATTTTTGGATAAATGGATCTAAATGTTGTTTGGGAGTTAAAAATATGTGTGAATTCTAGTATAACAAATGTAACAGTGAAAATTATTTTGGTGTTACAAAATAGATGTGAATTCTAGAGTAAGAAATGTAACAATTAAATTATTTAGGTGTTAAAAACCATGTGTGAATGTAACGATAAAATTATGTAGGAATTAAAATATGTATGAATCTAGTGTAAGAAATGTAACAATTAAAATTATTTTAGTCAATTCTAGTGTAAGAAATGTAACAATTAAAATTATTTAGATATTACAAAATAAGTGTGAATTAAAATTATCTATGAATTAAAATATACGTGAATTCTAGTAAGAAATGTAATAATTAAATTTAGGTTGGCCTAACTACGCAAGGGCAGACGGCCCACTAAGTGGCTGCTAGTAACTATCATTATCACTGGCGGGCTACTTAAGCTTTGGCTTGCGAAAATAATTATTGCTAGCACATCCTCAGCAACTGCCGATGAAGATCATTATTGCAGGTGACCGCTTAGGTGGTCCTCTAGCAAAAATGCCATGCCTATATAGGCGTGTAGGAGACAAAAATTTTCGAAGTATCAGCACGCGTAAAAAAACCCTAATGCTCCTAGGCTGCCCAAATTTTCATTGCCACCACCGCCACCACCAATGAAGTTCTTCACCAAAGAGACCCCATACAGGCCTCAATCATCTCCCTGGCCATGTTGTCGTCGACAGCTTGCTAGCTATCACCTCCTCGTCTACTGACCGCCACCTTGTTGTCGACTCTGCGCCTGGCCACCACCTCGTCGTTGACACCACATGCCGTCACTGCCTCCTTGTCTCCCACTAGTCACATCGACTGGCCCCAAGCGATCATGGCCTCCTCGTTGACTCTACCGTCTTCACCTTCTTGTCTCCCGACCGATGCCTAGCCACCTCGACCAGCCCCAAGCCATCGCGCAAGTCCTCATCTCCCAGTTGCCATCTATTCATCAACTCCACACTTGGGCACCACCTCATCGTTGACTCCACACACCACTATCGCTTCCTTGTCTTCTGTCTGATAGCGTTCGAGCTATGAATCGTCCAAGGACACGCACACGTTCAACTATAAAATCACAACTGGAGGATACTCTCAACTCACAGCAGGATAAAAGAGGAGATAAACTCAACTCAACATAAACTTTTTCATAATAATTCAACAAGTGAGTTTACATTCAGAAATTAGGCTTTATATAGCCATACAACTCAACTCTAGAAACTTCCTACTAATTAATAACTCCTTAACTATTTTTGCAAATATCAAAACACAATAAAAACAACATTAACTACTACTGCTAATTCCCAAATATAATTAAAACATAGAAAGACTCAAAAGGCAAGTTCCAAGAAACTAAATGCTGGCTGGCTCCTCAGTAACCACGCTCAATTGACACGAGGTTTTGACCAAGAAGACTCTGGAATCTGGAGAAACTCAAAACATAAAAAAGATAGTCCATTTCATTATCTGATCACAGAAATTTAAATCACCCAAATCCGAGCCTTTATGAGAGAGTTATGCCCAAAATACTGGCCCAGTACGAATCTGTCCAGAGAGCTGCTGTTTCGTAAATTAATTGTAAATATGACTTGGGCCTGGTTCTTCAAGCTGAGAACTGGTCCATAACTTGCTTCCTTGATCATGATTGTTTATATATAAACCTGCCATGACTTGATCGCCATCATTCTCCCCCGGTTGAAAAGAACTCGACCACGAGTTCGGCTCATTTTCGCCATAGTATGGAGAAAGATCCTTCACATTGAATGTGGATGAAACACCATAATCTCCGGGAAGCTCCACCTTGTAAGCATTGTCACCTATGCGCTGCAAGATTTTAAACGGTCCATCACCACGGTGCGTGAGCTTTGCATTGCGCCCAGGTGGAAATCTCTCCTTGCTCAAATGCACCCACACAAGATCACCTTCTTTGAAAATCACAGCCCTTCGGTGCTTGTTAGCTTGTCTTTCATACTTCTGATTTTGCTTCTCAATCCTCTTGCTGACTTGTTCATGCAAGCCCTTGATTGCTTTAGCACGCTCATCTGCATCTCCACTATAGCTATGGCTGATTGGCAATGACACAAGATCAAGAGGAGTCTTCGGATTGCATCCATACACCACTTCAAAAGGGCTTTTACCTGTCGTCTTGCTGCTGGACCTGTTGTAAGCGAATTCAGCTTGAGGTAGAACAAGGTCCCATTGGCGTATGTTATCACCCACCAAGCTTCTCAACAGATTGCCCAAACTCCGATTCACAATTTCAGTTTGGCCATCGGTTTGAGGATGATAGGCTGAACTAAACTGCAGCTTTGTACCCATCTTACGCCAAAGTGTTCTCCAAAAATGCCCAACAAACTTCGGGTCTCTGTCAGATGTTATGGTATTTGGAATGCCATGCAACTTCACTATCTCCTTGAAATAAAGATCAGCTATGTTAGTGGCATCCATCGTTTTTGCACAAGGAACAAAGTGTGCCATTTTAGAGAACCGATCAACCACCACCATGATTGAATCTTTGCTGCGTTGAGTTCGGGGCAGTCCCATCACAAAGTCCATGCTCACATCTTCCCACGGTGCATTAGGAACAGGAAGGGGAGTGTAAAGTCCAGAATTTTGAGACTTTGTTTTTGCTAGATGGCAAGTTCTACATCTCAAAATGTAATGGTTCACATCCTTCATCATTTTAGGCCAATAGAAACGGTCTTGGAGTAATGCACTAGTTTTATCTCGTCCAAAATGACCACTTAACCCACCATCATGAACCTCTTTAATGATCTGCCACCTCAAAGAACAATTCGGTACGCACAAACGGTTGCCATAGAAAATATATCCATCATTCACCATAAATTCTTTATATGGACCTTTTGCACATTCAGCTTTTATCGTGCCAAAGAACTCATCATCAGAATACAACTCCTTGATCACTTCAAACCCAAGAACATTTACCTTCATTGTGGACAGCAAAGAATGCCTCCTACTTAAAGCATCTGCCACCTGATTTGAAGCACCACTTTTATGCTTGATGTGGAATGTGTAGCCTTGTAAAAATTCCACCCACCTTGCATGTCTCGGTTTGAGCTTTTGCTGCCCATTTATGAACTTCAGCGCCTCATGGTCGGAGTAGAGAATGAACTCCTTGGAAATGAGGTAGTGTCTCCAATGCCCAAGAGCTCGTACAATTGCATAGAACTCTTTGTCATATGTAGTGTAGTGCTTACGTGAATCTGAAAGCTTTTCACTAAAGAAGGCAATAGGTCGACCCTCTTGATTGAGAACCGCACCAATGGCTACACCAGATGCATCACATTCAAGCTCAAAAATATTCTCAAAGTTGGGCAAAGCAAGAATTGGGGCTGCTGTCATCTTATCCTTGATGAGCTGAAAGTTCTTTTCAGCTTCCTTCGTCCATTTGAATACTCCTCCTTTCAAGCATTCGGTGATTGGAGAGACAAGAGTGCTGAAATCTCGAATGAACCGGCGATAGAATGAGGCCAGTCCATGAAAACTTCTCACATCATGAATGTTGGCTGGTGTTGGCCATGAAACAATTGCATCCACCTTAGAAGGATCAACATGAATACCTTCAGCTGAAACCACATAGCCTAAAAACACCAAGTTGCTGGTTAGGAACTCGCACTTCTTGAGGTTGATGTAGAGTTTCTGTTCAGCTAGCACTTCAAAGACTTGGTGAAGGTGCTCCAAATGCTCTTCTTTACCCGTGCTATACACGAGTATGTCATCAAAATAGACCACCACAAATCTGCCAATAAAAGACTTAAACACCAAATTCATTAGTCTCATAAAAGTACTAGGAGCATTAGAGAGTCCGAATGGCATCACCAACCACTCAAACAATCCATCACGGGTCTTAAATGCTGTCTTCCATTCATCACCAGGCCTCATACGAATCTGATGGTACCCACTTCTAAGATCAATCTTTGAAAACACACTAGCACCATGGAGCTGATCTAGCATGTCATCTAGACGAGGAATAGGGAAGCGATACTTGATAGTAATCTTGTTGACCGCTCTACTATCCACACACATGCGAAAAGAACCATCTTTCTTTGGCACAAGCAAGGCTGGAACTGCACAAGGACTCATGCTTTCATGCACCAAACCCTTTCTCATCAACTCATCTACTTGCCGCTGCAACTCGGCATTTTCTGTTGGGTTCATTCGGTATGCTGCTTTGTTTGGCAAAATTGCACCAGGAACAAAATCTATGCAGTGTTGCACACTCCTCATTGGAGGTAAACCTGCTGGAATTTTATCTGGAACAAGGTTCTGAAATTGTTCAAGTAAAGGTACCACTGGTCCGGGTATTAGAGGACTTCTTTCACCACCAATGCAAAGGCTATTTGGGATTCTTCAAAAATTTCAGTAAATTCAGATTTTGAGAGAATGAAATTGCTATCCTTGAGGGCTGGTTTAGATTTCATTTCCATTCTAGAAGGACCCAAAGTAATCTTAGCACCATTCAGCTCAAAAGAATAAGTGTTTTTAAAACCATCATGGTGTACCTTTCTATCAAACTGCCAAGGTCTCCCCAAAAGTAAATGACAAGCATCCATAGGAACTACATCACACCATACCTCATCTCGGTACTTCTCACCAATAGAAAAATTAACCAAACAACGTTGGTCAACTTGCACACATTTACCCTTTTCCAACCAAGAGAGTTTGTACGGTTTTGGGTGCTTTTCAGTTTTAAGCGGCAACTTTTGTACCATAATTTCAGAAACAACATTCTCACAACTCCCGCTATCAATGATAACATCGCATACCTTCCCATGAGAGGTGCATCGTGTATGGAAGATATTGTTACGGAGCCACACATCATCTTGAACGGGACTGGAATTCAGCACACGCCTAATCACCAACATCTCACCCGTATCTCCATAAATGACATCCTCCTCATCTACTGCCTCATCAAACACGGGTGGAGAATCAAAATCTGTTTGCTCCTCTTCTAGGGGTTCTTTAATAATGGTAAATACCCGCTGGTTTGGGCACTGGGACATGATGTGACCGTACCCTTTGCACCGATAGCATTGAACAGCTTTAGGGGCTGGTTTAGAGGGTCCTGCGGTTGCGGTTTTTGCTGAAAATTTGGCCACTGCACTTGATGTTGGTTTGGCTGATTGCGTACTGCTCCCATGACTTGTTGGATGGCCTCGATTGAGAACTCGGCTACCACCAAAGCTCGCTGTTTTTCTGACTTCTTTCTCCTTGAGTTGCTTCTCAACTTTTGTGGCAAGTTTAAACACATCATGATAAGAGATAAAGGGCTGTAAAGTTACCACATCATGAATCTCCTTGCGAAGGCCACGAAGATATCGTGCAATGGTTTGTTCTTCGGGCTCAACAACGCCACATTTCAACATGAGGTGATCAAGTTCTTCAGTGTAATCTGCCACAGTTTTATCACCTTGAACAAAGCCATGAAGTTGAAAAAAGGCCTCTTGCAAGTACCCTTCCGGCAGAAACTTCTTTCGTAACTCTTTCACCATCTTTTCCCATGTTCTGATTTTTTGCTTACCCTCACGGGCTCGCTTCATCTTCAACTGCTCCCACCAAATAGATGCATGCTTCTTTAATTTGATGGCAACAATCTTCACCTTCTCTTCCTCAGGGACATCTTGGTATTCAAAGACACGTTCAACCGTATTGAGCCAATCTATGAACTCATTGGGTTGTATGCGCCCTTCGTACACAGGAATATCCGCTTTTAGATCAAAAGCCCGTCGAAATTGCTGGTTCCTTCGGGTGTGATTTTGATGGAGAGCCTCTTCATCACTGGACACCAAGGTGTGGTTGTCGTGGAAGGGGTTGAACTCGGCATCATCGTCACCATAAGTTTCGCCATCTGAGCCACGATAGGAATCATCGCGGTTGTTCCCAGCGGCCTCCACGCGCGCTAGACGCTCTTGGAGTTGTTGCACATGCTGCCTCAACTCGTTCAACTCAATATCTCGATCGGCTTGCTGGTTGCCTTCAGGAGGATTGACACGAGCACTACGTCGCACCATCCTTCGCCTGCTGCTCTGATACCAACTGATAGCGTTCGAGCTATGAATCGTCCAAGGACACGCACACGTTCAACTATAAAATCACAACTGGAGGATACTCTCAACTCACAGCAGGATAAAAGAGGAGATAAACTCAACTCAAGATAAACTTTTTCATAATAATTCAACAAGTGAGTTTACATTCAGAAATTAGGCTTTATATAGCCATACAACTCAACTCTAGAAACTTCCTACTAATTAATAACTCCTTAACTATTTTTGCAAATATCAAAACACAATAAAAACAACATTAACTACTACTGCTAATTCCCAAATATAATTAAAACATAGAAAGACTCAAAAGGCAAGTTCCAAGAAACTAAATGCTGGCTGGCTCCTCAGTAACCACGCTCACTTGACACGAGGTTTTGACCAAGAAGACTCTGGAATCTGGAGAAACTCAAAACATAAAAAAAATAGTCCATTTCATTATCTGATCACAGAAATTTAAATCACCCAAATCCGAGCCTTTATGAGAGAGTTATGCCCAAAATACTGGCCCAGTACGAATCTGTCCAGAGAGCTGCTGTTTCGTAAATTAATTGTAAATATGACTTGGGCCTGGTTCTTCAAGCTGAGAACTGGTCCATAACTTGCTTCCTTGATCATGATTGTTTATATATAAACCTGCCATGACTTGATCGCCATCACTGTCGACCACCTCAATCAGCCCCAAGCCACCACCACAGCCTCCTCATCTCTCTGCCGATGTCCGACCTCCTCAACCTACCCCCAAGCCACCTTGTAACTCATCTATCAAATGTCACCTCATCACCGACCCCTGGCCGCATGCCACCTCATCCCTTGGCCAATCCCCACCACTCTCACCCTCTCCTCTCTCTCCCTCCACTAGCTCCACCTACAAATTAGTTTTAAATGATTTGTGATGAAATAGTCTTAGAGATTGTGATTTGTGATGATATTGGGTGAAATTTCTGTGAATTTGTGAAATAGGGTGATCTGGGTGAATTTTGTTAATTTGGATTGGAAATTGTCATAATATCTAATTTCAGTGAATTGTATTTGAAATAGAGTGATTTTCAGAGAATTAGGGTGTTTGCATGGATTTATTATTTTCAATTTTGATGTATTTTGTGTGAGTAATATATGAATCTGATACAAATAGTTAATATTCAATTCTGACATATTTTTGTGTGGATTTATTATTTCCAATTTTGATGTAATAGTTAATTTTAATGCAAATCTCTATGTACTGCTAAATTTTGATGCTACCGTTAAATTTGATACAATAAATTTATATATATATGGATAATAAGGGAATTTTGGAATGTATCTTTCAATTATCTATATTGAAACGCAACCCGTGCATGACAAGAGCATAGAAGATCAACTCATGGCCTCCAAAAAAATTGGTATAGTATGCACTCAAGTAATGCCTGAATACTCGTTGTCAAGCTCGGGTGACGCGCCAGAGTGAGTCGTATCACCTAATGAATTTTTTAAAATATTATATATACAAGTTTTAACTATAGACTTCTCATTTGTGAGCTGTTGCATTATATATGACTAAATCCCTCTATTTACTCAAACAGCGCAGGGCATAGAACTCTTGCAACAAAGAGAATAGTTGTTGATCCACGACCCTACTTAGTCCACGTGTTAGTAAATCATCATTATGTTCATTGTATATACTGCACGAACCCTATAGCTATAAGTGTATCATCAATATGTTCATTGTATTAGTTGCTAACTTATAATTGCAACAATTTCTTTGTCATATTCTCGATATAGCTTTCTAGAATCCCAAAGCATGATAGGAATCTGAATGATAAACCATTGAGATATACAACGAGATATATATTATTTCATACATCATGAGTGTTGTCACCAACTTGGTTGGTTTTTTGATAAAGATCTTGGACAAGCAATACAAGTCTCTTATTAACTAGAGCAAAATAGTTATATAAATTTTACATGTGCATCAAGTCATAAAATATTTAAGTATTTATGCATGATACATGAGTATATACATACTGTATAAATATATTAATTAATATCTTGTATTAATTAATTAATATTGTTTTATATTTCAATTACAACTTTGATAGGTAAATATAACCTTTTTGATTGCACAATCAATTCATCATGGATACTACATACATAACACATAATAAGTGAAACTAAAAATAAATTTAAAATTTGCAGTAAAAAATTAGCAAAAAATTTAAATTCATAATTTGGTACGTAACCTCACAGGAAGCTAGAACTGCAATAATAGCCACCTATAAATCTTCACATGTGGATCACGTTGCTAGGCCGTTTACCAAGAGCATTTTAGTTGGTGGCCATCATTACCTAATTATATGCGAAGACCAATTTCGCTGGCAGCTGGGCTACATCACTCGCCAGTGAAAATGTTTTCACGCTAGAGGTTGACATCTGCCAAAGAAAATGGTGTATTTTCTCTAATCATCAGTTGCTGGCGACAATGACTGCCATCGGAGAAAACTCAATCTGGTCGCTAGTGATTTTCCATTTTATAGTATTTAAATATTTCTGGCGACATAAATTTATGCAGCACAAATTATTCCATAGTCATGCAAGAAATAACTATTATTTTGACACAGGTTATTTATTCTGATAAATTAGATATAAATAATAATTTATGTTACAGGGACACTCGGCTAGTATTTAAATATTTCTGTACATTAGTTAAGTAGTCTACATGTGAGTTGTTATTTCGGTCTGTCCATGTCCAGTGCATTGGCTAGTAGTGCATTAGTAAAATGGAAACCAATTAGTCAACGGACTATAAGTTTTTTATTAAAATTATATAAATATAATTATAGTGTAATTATAATATAACTAATATATTACTAATATCTTATCTAAATAAAAAAAGGCCATAGAAACGCGCATGCTTGACTTGAGAATCTGGCAAAAAGCAAAATATCTCTTATATTTGGATCCAATTGCATGTCACAACAAACCCAATTAGAGTGGCTATATTGACCTAGGGGAAGACTGTAGAACACGATCTATCCTTATTAGGCACTGTCCAAGGCAGTGAGAAAGTTGCAGCTGAACAGGGGCACTGAACAGAATAACGATATATACTCCAATATTAAGATGCTAGATTTCTGGCGTTCTACTCATAGACTCAGGGTAGGCTGCTCGGTGAGATCAAACAAAGACCATGTTTGTCCCCAATTGTGGCTAACCATGAGATTTTGGATGGAGACACGGAGTGTAAATCTTGAACACAACCGAACCCTACTCTAATCTTTTGATAGTTCATAATTGCTTGTTTGCTTTGTGGGTGGCTTTCATAGCGCCAAGCCAATGCGCCGAGAGGAGGGTGTTTTGTGAAGGAGTGGTGTTAGGAGGCATAGAAATCAATCGGTAAAGTAGCAAAATGATGATTGCATAACATACGTAACGAAATGACTCAAACACTTACTCCTATCAAAGATGATAACGAAGATCTAATGGAATGTGCTAATGAGGTGGCATAATATGGAAGACAGCTTTATAGCAATTATTACTTTTAATGGGTATCAAATATATATGAAAAAAGATGTCTATTGTTGCTATTGAATTTTATTTATTGATTTACCGAGCTTTTGGTGAATTACTTTGTTAGTCTGATTAATTTGATACTTTTTTGTTTTTTATGTTAACTTTGACTATTTATTTTATTTTAAAAAATTATGTAATTATCATACTCTTTATAAGTAAATTATATTTTGCAATGGGTAAATGATATCTCATTTCACTTTACATCGAGTTTACAACATCCTTTCACTTTACATCATGCTCATATAATTAAAGAAAAATCTTATGAAATCTAAGTGAAAATTATAAAATAAAAATTTATACCATGTCTCATTCATATTTCATGAAATTTATATTGGTTTAATGATGTAGAAAATTTATTTTAATACATATTGGTGTAAAGTAAAAGTTCGTGACCTAATACAGAGTGAAATAAGTTACAGGTAGTGATTTTTTATCATTTGTTTATACAAAAGTTTTAAAGAATATAAATGATCAAAATGTATTTAAAAGATAATAACATTGTTTCACCTCTGCTAGCTATTTGTATTATGAAAGACATTGGCATGCCACGGGTGCTCATTACTCTTGGACCGTCACATAACAGGTAGACCTAGCTTCGATGGTTAACGTCCAACTTAAAATGAGGATGAACCACGAGTCTTGAATTTTAAAAGAGATATCAAAATAGGATTGATTGGATATCTTCACTGCATATAGGAAAGAGAGACAAAAAGACAACACTCAATGAATCAATGAATCTAGCAATAGAATATAATTTGTTTTATTGCGATAATGTGACAACGCTTAGCATTTAATGAAAGGCAACAATAGAAAAATAAAACCGTAATAGACAGGTCATTAACACCCATGCTTACCACATTAGTCGCCACATCCACCACATCGATTGCAAACTTATCACAAGAAGCAATGGAACACACATCACACATCACATTGAAGCATATGATGTGGTCATGTGAATAAGCGCTTACCCATATCGCAACTGCAATTGCTATAAAATTGAGAATAGTTATTTTCATATGACCGGAATCATAATGAATGCTTAAACATTTATTTTACTGGGAATGTTTAAACATTTTTTTCTGAAGACTAGAATGCTTAATCTGAAACGGCTAGAAATATCAAGATATTCTAGGCAAGCATTTAAGCCAGACCATAGGATTCAATGGCATCAATCTCGCATTGAATGCAGGAAATTTGGCATATCTATCTTATGATTGAGATCAGCTGCAGCTCTGCACGCAATCTCATCGATCTATGTTTCAAATTAAAGGTTGAGAGATCTGATGCTACAGGCTTCCCTTAGATGAGAAGTGCTTTGAAAAATATGCACCTTCATCAGACAGCACTAATATGACCGCTAGTTGGAAGGACTGCACAGCAACTGAATTCCCCTATCTTCTGTTCCAATGCCTGAGCGGCCAGTTGTCATCATCAAGGCCACCACTTTTAACTCAGTTTCTTCTTGCGTTACTCTAGATTTCTTGAGCCATTATGTAGTTCAGTAGTACCTCTCCTACGACTCCTATGGAAGGGCAGACGACCATCACGCATATCTACAAGCATTTAGTATCCACGGATTCCAGCTGGCTAATTGAGTTACTGTAAGGATTAAGGTAATTGATTAGTACCAGCAGATTCTAGCTAGCCAATTGACCCTAAGCATTGAGTTCTTTTCTAGTATGATGCCTTCACTGCTCAAATTTTTCTATGTTCTTTCACTTCACTCAGTTGTTAGTAAATCAAAGGTAAAAACTTGCTGAACAGTGAGAAAAAATTCAGGAAAAGTAAAAACAAGCAGCTATATTCACACAAGAAATTGCTTAAAAAGATCTTAATCTCCCATTTCATTCCAAATAGGATAGGAACTGAAGTTGCTGTTTTGGTAGCCGCAAGTGTAAATAGAATAGATATGCTGTTCGAACTACTCAAGTGAAAAGAAGGATGTGATTTTTCTTGCGATTACAAATGTTATGGTGTTCTTCCTTGCTAGGAAGAAAGTGGTGTACCCCTTTGGGTATTCTGGAAAAGGAGAAAGAAAACCTATTGCTATTGAGAAGAAAAATAGTCAACTCGGGGTTGAGTCCCATTCTATATGTTGTTATTTCTGTACGAAATTCAAGATCAAAGAGATACCTATCGGATGGTTGGGAGAGTGAGCTTTGCCCTTAATTGGGTAGAGCGAGGCAAAGCAAGGCCAAATAGTAAGCAAAGAGCCCGGATACAGAAATTATCAAAGCAAAGGAAGAGGAAGGCCATTAAAATCGGGATAATTAATAAAAACATGAACTCTACTCAACCCTCTGCAGTTATGCCAATCCCATATAGCAATAGATTGAGGCCATGATGCATCTCTCTCCTCTAAGAAAATTTGTTCAATTGCATATCCCCTTATCTTGAAAAGATATGTAGAAGCAGACCCCGTTGGCAAAGGAAACAAATCACTTCCTCCAGCTTAAAACAAAGGAAATTTCAATAGCCTTGCTTGGTGCAAAATCTTAGATTTCTAGCGAAAGCACTTTTTTTTTCCATTGTGACCACCCAAAAGTGGTATACAGATTGCTTGTTACCCTAAACTCAAAAGTTGTATCACAAGTCATTTTTTAGTTAAGAGTGAGAAAACAAACTATCCCCATCTGAATCAACAATCATTGGAACAAGTAAGAAACCAAAGATGATGAGATGGCACGATGAGCCAAAGTGATGAACGATCAACTTATTAAAACTTATAAGAGGATTCTTGCTTCTAGAGGAAAGCGAGGGAGACTTTGTCTCCACCTCCACCTTTAGCTATTAGTAAGGAATGATGCCGACCTTTTGCTCTTTTGCTCCTAGATGAGGCAAGGAATTCATTGGCAAGAGAGAGACGCTTCTTTCGCCTACTCCTATCGCGCTATAAATTTTATAGTTTCACTACTTGCTAAGGGTAGGACCTTCTGAAAGGACTCAATCCACCTGCAAATGCTGGTTAAGAAGATTGTGGCGAGCCTTGAGGGGCAGTAACGGTACCCGTGCCTCGTCTTTTTCATTAATGTTTTTTAAATGTTTACCTTCGCTACAGAGCTATTTAATAGCAATAGTGAAGTCAGTTATTCAGTACCTTATTGCCATGATTGACCAGGCACTGGTAGATGAATGGAAGATCCGAGGTCTTATAGGATGGGAGTTATTTTTCCTTAATCAATGCTTTGATGGTTTTGCCTTTCCAAGAATATGGTGTATAGAAGGTGGTCAAGCAGATACTAGATGCAAAGGAAAAGTGGTATCAAGAATAGTAGTATAAAGAAGAAAGATATTACTCAAGTACGCCTAAGGATCGATGGAAAGATCAAGGTACCTGTGAAAAGTAGATACTAGATCGATACGATACTCTCATCTCATGAGTCACTTCTTCCATTATGCTGATTAGGTCCCATTGCATACATTCCATCATCATCGTAATAGTATGGTCCCAAGTGTCCGATATATAGATCAAGATCATATTTGGTCACATTTCTACTGGTGCACTTCTCACGAAATAATTCCCTTTCTATGGAAAGGAAAACAAGAACTCAAATACTCGTAATAACGATCCACCTACTTTTTTTCTATTCTTTGATTCGACTAAAGCACAAGGCATTTTTATGAATGGGGCATAAGAGTGGACAATCTATGTGGAAGTAAATAACAACACTTCAGAAATTCAGTCCCCTCATTTAGCAAACCAAATAGGATTACAACATTGGAATTAGAGTTGGCCAGTTCCTCTAAAAAGAAAAGAAACTACTTAGAATAGATAAATGCCATTGGTTTTCTCATACTACGATCTTTTCTGTTTTGTTTTTGGCTATGATTATGGTGCTCCTGTGAAGGCTAGTAGGAAAGCTCACTGTTTGTTGTGATGAATGGGGCCCTTGTATTTGTATTTGGATCAGCTCCTCTTAACATAGTTTCTTACCCTGACTGGGAGAGATGTCCCACCACAGGTCAAATAAACCATTTGATCTTTCAGGGGAAAGGAAACAAACCACTCAATAATCGGTAGAAATTCCTCCTAGTGAACTAAGCCAACTTTTCTCCTTTTGTCTAGTTGCTGGTTCTAATTGCAGCTTCACCTTTTCCTATTATTGTTTCTCTAACATCTTCATAAGTCAATAACTAGGAGACATGATCATTAAGTGGCCTATTAGAATACAAGGAGCAACCATACACGGTTGGCTAAGAAATCTTGCTCATAAACCAGGTCTGTGTGCCAAGCACTGCCGTTGTCTTAGGGGAAGAAAGCAAAGTCATTGGAATAGTTTATTTATTGGGTGGGTGTTCGCACTGAGGTCCCTCGCGCGCCCCGACGCAAACACGCTGGATCGCCTGGGAGGTCTACTTAGCTCCAGTGCAGGCCGATCGGCTTTTCTGCGTGGCTCGAGGTACACGTGCCAGAGGCCGTGGGGTTTGATTGGCTCCGGCGCGTCGGTACGGGTGCGGGCGTGCCAGTCAATTTGACCCTGCAATTGATAAGGAAGTGAGATGAGCAAGTCCATCGGACAATGAGCCGATACAGGTGCTCGCTATCGGCTAACTGCCGATAGAATCGGGAAGCTCTTCGATCAGCTGGGGAGCCGATGTGGACAGGTGTCGATAGGGAATCTGCCGTAGAGCCGATAGAGAAACCAGGATGTACTCAGAGGATAGCAAGGCACACAGAATCCCTCTAGATAGGCGAACAATAGTTCATCGGCTGGAAAAACCGTTGAAGGCACATGCAGACTAGGCAAGGAATAGTATAAAAAAGGCACGGGCTGCAAAGCCGATGCCGCTCCGGATATGACAGCACGAGACCCGTCGCCCAACGTGACAGCGCCATTAACACCGAACCTCGAAGATCGGACCTAATCGAGATAGTACGAGGCCGAGGCTAGCGGCGATGATACGGAGGACGTCGGATCGGCTATACTGAAGCAAGGATAGGAACGAACCCACCGGCTAGCTGAGCCAATGAGGGGACGCCTCTCTGAAGGTGGGTGCGTATCGGCTGGGAGATTGATACGCTCGGCGTTACGTGTCAAGGGATACCTCTAAAGGCTGATGCGTATTGGCCGAGGGGCCGATGCGCTGGGCGTGAAGCTCAAAGCATGGATAATTCATCGGCTAGCACTCCGATGACACGTTGTGTAGAAGACTATAAGTCTGAAGCTCAATCTACCGTTAGCAGCCCCATAGGTCGAACCTAACTGATGCAGCACGAAATTAACGACCGCAGAGAGAGCTTAACAGGTAGATAGGTCCTGCACGAACGTGATGCGATACGTCTGATCGGCCTAAAAGGTCAAACCTAATCGATGCTGCCTTTGACAGAGTAGAACATATCGAGATGGTGGCGGGACTTACCCCTTCGCCGGAGATCGAATCTAACTGATGCAGCCCCGCGTCAAAAGCCAGAACCCGTCAGTAAGACCTAGATAAACTAGGGTGGCGATACGCCGAGATTGTATATGATCAAGAGATATCTTACATGTTTCTAGGGGGTTTATATTTATACCCTGGATTTACAGATAGAGTCCGACACGTTTACAACCATCGGACATTATTTCCTAATAAGAACAAAGGAAAATACCTCGAAAGAAGTTAACTAACTAACTAAACCTTCCTAATAAGGTTACAATTTACAAAGATAGAACATCTTGCCGTGCAGTCCACGGCTCTTCCGCAAACTCGGTTTTATCTGAGTAATCTTCCAATTTGGAACCGAGCCTTCCTTCGCTTCAACCCGATCGGCTTCTTCACTGTAGCAATCAGACCTCTTTTTACTCAAGCCGATCTCTTTCCTACCTCTCCTCGGGCTTCTCAGACCTGACGCCGATCGGATAATTCCCTGTCTTCAAATTGATCCAATCGTCTACTAATTTGATCGGCTTTGTCTCACCAGCTGACCAGTGTCTCCAATGGCTGATGACTGAATCAAACTTTCCATCGGACACCTCTCAGCCAATCGGCTTTAGCACCATCGGATCGTCCAGATTTTGGCGTTAACACATGCCCCCCAATTTTGGAGTTTACCAATAGACTACAAAATTTTGAGCTGTTAGAAGTCTCTGCAAACCAAGATGACCCATTAAAACCCGTATTAATCGGCTCAGATTTCTGCCTAGGTCACTCCGCCTCTATAAAACACATCTCCACCTCGCCCTTCTTCAATTCACTTCTTGCCATCAAAACCCCCAAACCTCGACGAGCTCCAAAGGCGAACTTCCGCAAACCTCGACGAGCTCCGAAGACTGAAGGCGAACTCTCGCAGATTTCTTCGTCGTCCACTACTCCTTCTTCATCCGTGCAATGGCTTCGACACACGTAATCCCTGAGGTAACTATCATCTGCTCTTTCATCCTATGTTTCGCACGAATCTTCTCCATCCCGACTTCTCATCAGTAGTCGAGTTCTTGTTTCTGTAGGATCTCAAGAGTCAGATTGCCATTCCGATTTCCGACTGCCCTGGTCTCCTCTATGATTTCCGACCGCCCTATGGGTAGCGAGGATCCGACTGATTTCATCAACTCTGAAACAGAAAGGATCCCGTTCAAACACTCATCTATGGCCATCACCGATTGGGCTAACAGCTTCAGATCCTGGCTCAGCAAACTGCCGGAATGGAGGGACTAGTACCTTAGGGTTTCTGCCTCCAAAAATCGTTCTGGGAGGATTTGGAGATAGACCATTGCATCAACCTTCCCTTAGCCGATATGGAAAAGAATGAACCTCTTCTTGCATCGGTTTCTTATTTTTGGTCGGATATCCTAAATGCCTTCATGTTCGGGCATGGACCGATGACCCCCACTTTGATGGATGTTACTATGTTGACCACACCACCCACTACATAAATCCGTTCAGTCTCAGATTCAAACTCACTCATCGGGTGAACACCAAGAACGTCGGAGGTTGGACTAAGTATATTTTCCTGCATAAAAATTCTCCGGCCAAGTCGATGGGTGTGAACACGTAGCGTTCTTAAACCTCTGGTTGGAACGGTTCGTCTTTGATGGTTCGACTCTTAGTCCAACAACCAATATGCAATGCCTGGCAGAGCTTTCGGCCGATCACCACCAGATTCCCCTAGGGCAATATCTTCTCAGAGCTACTTATCAACTGCTCCGTCAAGTGACGACCAAGCTATCGACAGACCAACCAGTCGGACATATCGGTGGCCCCTAGTGGTTTATACAACTCTGGTTAATCGTCTACACCTTCAGAGTTATCGCCAGGCCTCCTTTCCCTTCTATGACATACCCGACTGACTACCTAGAGGAAAATGAGGCCAGCCGATGCCAATGCATATCTCTGGGTGAAATTTCATCGGCTCTTCCTCGAAGCAAAATGACCCCCCTCGAACTCAGCCAGTGATTCAAGTATTTCTACTACGGCTTCACTAAAGAGGTCACCATCTAGTTTGCATATGAGGATGACTCGTCCATTCAAATGCTTTCCAGGTTTCATCCGATGAACGCCTTAGCCGATGAAGAATCGAAGACAATCTTTTTATCCTCCATAAGACCTTGTCTTCTGCCGATCGGATTTTCATTGGGCCGATCCCAACATCCATCATACGAGCTCTACCATTCTTCGGTTGGTGCTCGTCAGTTGGGCTTCGACCAACTCCCCATCGGCTTGTTTTTCATCGGCAAGCTTTAAGCCCGCAGAGAAGTAAAAAGTGGCTTGGAGTACGACTGGCTTAGGTTAATAGCATCAACCTTGTCCTTTAGAACCTTTGAGCCCTATATATTCAATACTAAAATCTTTGCTCGATGGTGGTCAAATGCAGAAGGCACCTGTTTAGTCTATCGACTAAAAATTACTGCTTTCGTCTCAACCCCGACTATGTGGAATCCGATGAAGAGGTAATCCTTCTCCTTTCACTATCTTTTCTTTATTGTATTGAATTTCAACTATGCCTCGATTTCCATGATTTCACAAGCTGGCGACAAAGATGCACCTACGACCAGCGCAAGTGGTCGGCCGATTATTTATCAACCTCTATCGGCCAGATCCTCCTTGGGCAGAATGGTCCACCTCCATCGGCTCTCCTCTGAGTGTCGCAAATATCAGGGCTAAAGGGCAAGAAACCAGCTACTCGGACGGTTTCTAAGAAACAGAAATCCGATGCTAATGTTGTCATCATTACATTGGCCTCGCGAAGCCCTTCTCCCGTGGCAATCCTGACTTGTTCTGCATCTCTATTGGTATGTGTTAGCATCAATTCTTCGTTGCCTTCACTTTAATCCTAACACCTTTGCTTTGTAGCTTGAACCATCGGCTCCTGAAGTCCAAACGCCGGACACTGTTACTGGTGCTGAGCCGATGGTATCCTCAGAAGTCATGGCATCACTCTTCAAACTCAAACTACCCCACATCAAGCTAATACCCGCATAATTCCTCAAACTACGCCCACTGTATCCCAGGTACATCCATCCTACATGTTATTTCTCTTGACTCATGATCCCCATATTTACTAATGTTGTCATGCAGTTATTAGCCAATCTATTTTTCTTTGACATCGGCAAATATTTGGAAGCAGAGGAAGACTTAGCCACCAACGCAGCGATCGATCCATTTTTACCAGCCGATGCACGCGAGCAGTTGTCAGATATTATGCATCGGCTGGAAGTTCCGATTGACTCGCTTGTGAAAGATTGTGGGCCGATCCGGAGAAGACTTGCGGAAATTGAACATTTTCTACCTGCAGAACTGACGAACGCACTCACGCCTGCTGCCTACTTGGAATTCCAAAGGACCAGCTGATTGCATCAAGACAACGCATAGCCGATCGCGTTGAACAAAGCCATCAGACTCACAACGATCAGCTAACTGCCCAAAGTGAAAAGAAGAAGCTTAATGAAATGTCAGCTAACCTTCAATGCACCAACACCAAGCTTGGCCTCTTGAAGAAACGAGAAGCCAATTTGATGACAAAACTCGATAAGGTTCGTGAAGACATCAACTCCATCGAGTCCCACCTCATCGGTCTACCAAAATCAATTCAAGACCAAGAGGCCAAGGTAGCAGACCAAGTACAGATCGTAGTTCGTCGGCACAGGAACTTAAAGACTATCTCCGGATCATATGAGGATGACATCCACGCCATCAATAAAATAGATTAAATCCGTCTGTGCGTGATTGAGGCCATCAAGAAATTCTTGTAAACTTTCAACACTCCTTACTTGCTCCTTAGATAGGTATATAAACCCCTTGGAAACCTATAAAAATCAACAGATCTATCCAATACAACTTCGGCGTATTGTCACCCTAGTACATCTAGGTTTTCACCGGTGGGTTCTAGCTCTCGACGCGAGGCTGCATCGGTCAAGTTCAATCTCCGACGAAGGGGTAAAGTCCATCCTTCAAGTTTGGTATGACCTAGTTCTGATGCTCTAGATATCCTATGATGAGAAAGATCAGTTTTATAGACAATGAGTAAGAAAATAAAATCCTACTATTGCTATATGGTCTAGTTGACAACCAATATTGATAAGAGTTTGATGGGGACAGTTCTGCCTGAACCTTCTCTAGTCAACCAATAGTTGAATATCTTCCCAATAGCTGTTGTTTCAAGTCAAGCACAAAACAAAGAAGAGTGTTTCAGATGGCCATCCTCTTTTCTCTAGTAGAAGAAGTTTACTCCATGAGTTTGCGCTTTGACTGTCTCAGTCGGCTGGAGCCAACAAAGTGGTTCTTCTTCATTATTAAGAGGAGTTAGGTTCACGGAGTTTAGTAGAGTAGTTTGTCGTTAACTTTCTTCTTCAATGAATTCCCAAGCACCAAGCTCCAAAACTTTTTTTCCCTTCTTGATAGTAGTAGAATGATTAAAGGCTCAAGAAGATTGATCCTAGCGCAGATGTACCCGATTCACTACTCTATTTATAAGACACTTGCTTTTCAATTGCTTGATTGGAATATGATAGGGCGCAACTCTCTCTCATTCACTTAGTAGGGCAAGGAAAAGTAGTAAGAAAAGTTTTATAGATATTACTTTTTTGGGGAGTAGAAATAATAGGTACAGTAGGAAATACGAGTTGGACTAGGTCTTGTAATTAAGCCTTGCTTATGCTTAGGTAGTTTTCATTTTTAGGATTAGAATGTTTTTGCAAAGGAGTTCTTATAGGTGTACAGTAGGACAGTAGGAAATTGGGAGTATTAAGCAGTGAAGCTTAGGAATAGGTTATTGCCTTGATCTAATGATGTAGTCAATTAGAAAATAATTTCTAGGTAAAGCTGGTACCTTAGGTGTAAAGTAAGGCTTGGTAAAGTCTCTCCAAACGGTGATAACAAGAAACTTCTAATAGATCATTGGGCAAGCAATGTATGGAAATTTTTGATAGTTGCGAAAAGCATAACTGAATTTTCTGGTGGGGACAAGAGTTGGCTATGGCACAGGTAAAGAAAAACAATACTTTTATCTCTTGTCTTCTTCTTTTCTGTATGGGGTTGATCTACAAGTTTATGTCTAGGCTTAGTAGCTAGAGGAAGGAAGCAAGTAAGCTAACTCAACCAACCTAAGAGTACGTTTCAAACTATTGTTATGGGCAAGGCAAGTAAGTCATCCTATCATAGGAGTTTTGAGTGGAAAAGAGAGATGAGTTTCTTTATGGGAGTAGGTGTGGCTTGTTGTTGGGATAGGCTTGCTTCTTTGGCTTATACTACTTTGTTTGGTAAGTTTTCTTGTCAATAGGCGTATTAGGGGTATATGGGTACTTTGCAGTGATTTCTATAGGAACTAGTGTAAGTAGTGAATCAAATCAAAGAGTTTATAGTGCATTCCTTCTGATAAACGAGTACACACAGAGTGGAACCCTTAGGGGGGTGGATTGGGTTATTGTTGAAAGGCACCCTATAGGATAGTACAGTAGTAGCATAAGCTCAGGACTAGCTGCTCTTGTTCAATTCCTAACTTGAGTCGTAAGTAGTGGACTCAATTACTAGTCAATAGAAACATTAATAAAGATACTAGTTAGCTATCTAGTCAATAGTGTTTTGTATGGACGGGGACTAGTTCTATTCTACTTTCAACACTCCTTACGTGCTCCTTAGATAGGTATATAGACCCCCTGGAAACCTGTAGAAATCAACAGATCTATCCAATGCAACTTCGGCGCATTGCCACCCTATACATCTAGGTTTTCACTAGCGGGTTCTAGCTCTCGACGCGGGGCTGCATCGGTCAAGTTCAATCTCCGACGAAGGGGTAAGTCCCACCACTATCTCGGTATGTCTCGCTCTGTCCAAGGCAACATCTGTTAGGTTTGATCTCTTAGTTAGATCAGGTGTACACATCACATCCGTGCAAGGTCTATCGGTCTATCATGCGCTCTCTATCATCATCGGTCTCGTGCTGCAGCGGTTAGGTTCGACCTGCGAGCCTACCGATGGTAGATTGAGCTGTAGGCCTTTAGGTCTCTGTACAGCGTTTCATCGGAGTGTTAGCCGATGAGTTATCTATGTCCTAGACACCATGCCCAGCGTATCGGCTCCTCGACACATTAAGTTTAGATGTTGATGAGGACATCAACACCAATGATACATCCTCGCCGACACCAGTACCTATTGCTGGTCCTATTACTTGTGCTCGTGCTCGAAAATTTAATCATCAAGTGAGTGCCCACTTGAGCTCTTATCCATCCTGTTTAGATTTTGGAGACACGTGCACTCTTGTTTTGATTAGGAATCAAGGAGAAGACCGAAAGTGAAAAGGACTCGCGTAGGCTGGATTCGGACTGCAGCACACCTCCAACTTGCGACGGTCGCCACTGTTGCATACGGAGTTGGATTTGGGTGATACTGGACTTGATGGAAAGCTAATCAAGTCTACTTTCATATGGATCTGGCCTCATGCTCATATCTTCTCAGAAGCGGCGGTAATCGTCAAATCATCACTAAGAGGTTTTTCTGTCCAGGGTGCTGCGCCACCTTAATTTAGCCCAATTGGGCTGTGTATTGTTTAGAGTCCAATAGGGACGTGTCTTAGGGTTGGAGCACGACCCAAACACTCCTTTGGTCGCCACTAGGAACACTCGGGTTTTGTTTAGATCAAGTTTAGCCTTCGCTACTTGCCTGTAGGCGCGCGTGCTGGATCAGCCGTCCGTCTCCTTGTCTTCGGAACCCCACTCTTGATTAAGATTCAGTTTGAAACCTTCAATTTTATCTTGCAATTCAGTGCTTGTTTTCCTCGTTCTGGCTAGTTCTTCGGTTTCTTGCAGGATGGGAGCCCTAGGGGCTGGTTATCTCGCTCCACAAGATTGTGATGGCCATTGGAAATGGTGTATCGGTCGCTAAGGCGCGGTCTTGGAAAGCTGTAGTCGGGCCGAGAACGTCATCTCCATCCACCAATCGAGTTATCCCACGCCTCTCATCGAAAGATCGTACAAAAAAAACCTAGCGGGTTCATATCAATTGGTATTAGAGCAAGGTTTATCGGTGAGAGACTTCCAATCCTTCGTTGTTTTTATTTTTTTCCTATAGCCTAGAAAAGCCAAAAAAAATAGTAGATTAGTTTCCTGCAATCCTATAAATCTTTGAGCTGTGGCTAGTGCTACCTAGTTAGGGCTTGTTGAATATTCAGTTGCATCGGTTGTGTCGAGTTGCTGGTCTTAGTTTTATTCCCTTAGAGTTTCAAGTTCTTGTCACGTTTATATAACAACACGGGCTGCCATATTGTCTCTCTATTGGTTGAATCTAAGTAGATTTTGAAGTTCCAATCCGACGAGAAATCGGTTAACCCTCTCTGTTGGCCGAGTCTGAGTAGAATTAGAGGTTCCAATCGGACAAGGAATCAGTTCACCTTGTGCTACAAATACCAAAGTAATTACGCAGCAAGTATTTCATATATAGAGCTCGGCTTACTCTAGAGAGAGAGAGAGAGAATCTGTTAATTACTGGAATACCCCTGCCCTTTCTGAAAAAGTATGTGTGGTGAATTACTCTTTGGGAGTCTTCTCGCTCATATAATCAGTTTTGAGTGTCCCTTGAAAAAAAAAGAGAAAGAAACAAAAAAAAAGGGGCTGTTCTTTGTGTTTTTCGTTTGCTTCGGGTGGTGTGTTGCCTTCCTTTGTGTCCAGGCTCGCGTCTCTAGCACGGTCTAGGCTAGGACCAGCACAGTACCACCGGTTTAATGATTATTTAGCTTGATTTTTATAACTAACGTGGAGCGAGAGCCGATCCCCCATGAAGCCACGTGGGCCAGCGACCACGGTGACGACGCCGTTAGAACCAGCCTCGATAGATTGGACCGAACCGAGACAGTATGAGGCCAAGAACTAACGACATGGAGACGGTAGAGGCTTAGACTGAACGTGACAACAAGGGAGGAAAGAGGCGAGGCCATTGGGTATCTACTAGCCGAACGTCCTACGCAGGCCTACATCTGAGGCCATTGAGGCTAGGTTTTTGTACGATCTTTCGATGAGAGGCATGGGATAACTCGATTGGTGGATGGAGATGACGTTGTCAACATGTTAAGTTTAGATGTAGGCCTGCGTAGGACGTTCGGTCGGTAGATACCCGATGGCCTCGCCTCTTTCCTCCTTCGTCGTCACGTTCAGTCTAAGCCTCTGCCGTCTCCATGCCGTTAGTTCTTGGCCTCATACTGTCTCAGTTCGGTCCGATCTATAGAGGCTGATTCTAACGGTGCCGTCACCGTGGTCGCTGGCCCACATGGCTTCACGGGGGATTGGCTCTTGCTCCACACTTCGGATGCTGAGTAGCTTCATTGGCTCTTTGGACGATAGGTCCTCTAGCATGTTACACACGTCTATCTCTCATGTCTCCATCGGCTATTCAACCAATGCTCGAGCACTGCCTTCTCTATCGGCACCTAGCCGATAGGGAGAGTCGGACAGGCCCATCGGTCGACTGGCTCACGGGTCTCATCCTCTCTCTGGGTCTACGAGATGTACTATGAAAGCTTGGATACCAGAAAAATGAGCGAAATTGCTGACTCGCTCTGCTTGCTCCTAGGAAACTTCAAAAGTTTTTATTACAAGGCCTAAGAACAGCAAGTGAGAAGTTCTCCTCACATTCACTCCTCTCATTTATATCCTTATTCATCCCACATCGACTACCATCTATCTTAAAAGCTACTGCTATGACACTCATTTTCTAATTAATTTGAAAACTAGGTAGGCAATTTACACAGTTTTAAATGAAGAGTGGATGATCTACCAGCTCTCGTGCAAAGGCATCAAAGTTGTTGTGAACCCTCAATTTTATAATGGATTTAAAGCAGCCCAAAGGTCCACTAGGATTTCATCTAAACTCCGTGTAATGGTGTACGTTAGTAGAATACATTCCGCTTCGAAAGAGCCTTATACATATATGGAAAAAAGAAGAGGGAAAATGGTTGGATTTAGTCTTGTTGTATGTTGTTCTTTTCTCTAAGAATAGAAAGTGTTGGATGACTTTCCCATATGGTAATAAAAAGTTTTTAAAAAAAGTCAATCAAGTCCTAGATAGAGGTTTTCCCCGAGTCTACATATTGTGTTTTGAGTTGCTTTTTATCGCTGAAAGAGCGGCCTATCTTAAATACGTGATTTTATCAGACTTTTTACGAAGCCAAACAGACGGAGTTATGGCTTCTACTAGCTAGCTGCTCGCCGCCAAAAAATCCCACGACTGGGGAGGGACGACGGCTCAGTTACGCGAAGGCCTGGGAGATCTGCTTGTTTCCAGTGCAGGTTCTTAGGTCTCGAGGTTCGCGGGCGTGCCAGTCAATTTGATCCTTCAATTGATAAGGAGGTGAGACAAGCGGGTCCGATACAGACGCTCGCTATCGGCTAGCTGCCGATAGGTTTGGGATGCTATTTGATCGGCTGGGGAACCGATGTGCACAGGTGTCGATGAGCGGTCGGCCGTAGAGCCAATGGAGGAACCAGGGTGTGCTCAAAGGATATCGAGGCGCATGGGATCCCTCCGGATAGCCAAACAGTGATTCATCAGCTGGAAAAACCAATGAAAGCGGATGCGGCCTATGCGATGATTAGCGCAAGAAGGCACAGGCTGCAAAGCCGATGCCGCTCCAGATATGACAGCAAGAGACCCATCGCCCGCCGTGGCAGCGCCATCAACACCGAACCTCGAAAATCGAACCTAACCGAGACAATACGAGGCCGGGGCCAACGGCGATGATACGGAGGACATCGGATTGGTTATGCCGTAGCAAGGATAGGAACAAACCTATCGGCTAGCTGAGCCGATGAGGGGACGCCTCTCTGAAGGTGGGTGCGTATCGGCTGGAGGTTCGATACGTTTGGCGTCACGCGTCGTGGGACGCCTCTAAAGGCTTATGCGTATCGGCCGAGTGGCCAATGCGCTGCGCGTGAAGCACAGAGCATGGATAACTCATCGGCTAGCACTCCGATAATACACCGTGCAGAAGCCTATAGGCCTGAAGCTCGATCTACTGTCGGCAGCCTCTGAGTGGAGCAAGTGGAGTCAACGGTTGTGCAGACTGTGGAGAGGAATGTGGAATTCTGTCTGTTGTATCTTGAAAAATCATCACATGCATGCGGAGACTGTGGGTTACTGGAAGCTCTTTAGGCTTGTTTTATTTTTCGGAAAATGATCGTGGTGGCCTAAAAAGGATCACTTTGTTGTTGCCTTTTGCAATCCGATATAATATCACCGTGCTGATTTTGTTCATTTACATTAGTCTGCTTTTTTGTGAAGTCTTTTTAGGTTCTCACTAACCTAGCATTATATCGTTTCTTTATTATGTCTTGCCTCTTTTCGGAATGAAACTGCCTATTTCATGGAATCCTTGCTGCTTAGAGGGAGTCGTAGCAAGGTTTACTCATCGGTTTACTGTAGCATCAAGTCACTTAGTGTGTCAATACCGTAAAAAAATGTGGCAGTAATCCATTTCTAGTCATGTACAATTGTTATTTACTCATTGACAAACATTTGTCATGTCTCCTGCCTTTGACTATTTATGTGCTTTTTATTTAATATCACCTTCTATATTTCGTTTGCATGTTTTGTTATGAGTGGAGCAAGTGGAGTCAACGGTTGTGCAGACTGTCGAGAGGTATGTGGAATTCTGTCTGTTGTATCTTGAAAAATCATCACATGCATGCCGAGACTGTGGGTTACTGGTAAGCTCTTTAGGCTTGTTTTATTTTTGGGAAAATGATTGTGCTGGCCTAAAGAGGATCACTTTGTTGTTGCCTTTTACAATCCGATGTAATATCACCGTGCTGATCCTGTTCTTTTAAATTAGTCTGTATTTTTGTGAAGTCTTTTTAGGTTCTCTCTAACCAAGCATTACATCGTTTTTTATTATGTTTTGCCTCTTTTCAGAAGAAAGCTGCCTATTTCATGGAATCCTTGCTGCTTAGAGGGTGTCGTAGCAAGGTTTACTCATCGGTTTACTGTAGCATCAAGTCGCTCAGTGTGTCAAAAGCGTAAAAAAATGTGGCAGTAATCCACTTCTAGTCATGTACAATTGTTATTTACTCATTGACAAACATTTGTCATGTCTCCTGCCTTTGACTATTTATGTGCTTTTTATTTAATATCACCTTCTGTGTTTTCTTTGCATGTTTTGTTATGAGTGGAGCAAGTGGAGTCAACCAACGGTTGCAGAGACTGTGGAGAGGTATGTGGAATTCTGTCTGTTGTATCTTGAAAAATCATCACATGCATGCGGAGACTGTGGGTTACTGGATGCTCTTTAGGCTTGTTTTATTTTTCGGAAAATGATCGTGGTGGCCTAAAAAGGATCACTTTGTTGTTGCCTTTTGCAATCTGATGTAATATCACCGCGCTGATTCTGTTATTTTACATTAGTCTGCATTTTTCTGAAGTCTTTTTAGGTTCTCACTAACCTAGCATTATATCGTTTCTTTATTATGTTTTTCCTCTTTTCAGAGGGAAGCTGCCTATTTCATGGAATCCTTGCTGCTTAGAGGGAGTCGTAGCATGGTTTACTCATTGGAACCCTGCGTTGTAAATGATGTGTTTGAGCAGTGGTCGTCTGTCCAAGTTGATTCTAAGCGTGTGAGCTCACAAGAGAAATATTTCTGCTATTTAAAAGGCGAACTCTTCTTTTGAAATTTTAATTCAAGGTTTATGCAACGTTGGAGCTTTATTTGCTGATTATTTTTTGATGGCACAACAAGGCTTCATTTGCTCAAATAGTGGAGATGATCTGCAATGGTTTCGTTTGGCATTATCACCAGAATGTTTATGGTATTTCTTTCTCTCTTTTAAACGTTTATCTATAGTTGATACATTTCTCCACTTTGTTTTATGCATCTTTCTCGGTGCATTAAAATAAATACATTGCTGCTTCTGATTTTAGTTTACCATTCCTCTTTTCTTTTTGTGTTTATATTTAGCCGAATGTACTTCTATCCAGAATAAGCTATAATGAGCCACTTATGCAGATCTTGTAGTATGTAATTACGGTTCCCATTTACTGTAGATTCAAGTCACTTATTGTGTCAATACCGTAAAAAAATGTGGCAGTAATCCATTTCTGGTCATCTACAATTGTCATTTTCTCATGGACAAACATTTGTCATATCTCTTGACTATTTATGTGCTTTTCATTAACCGTTAGGAAGACCTTATAAGGGTCACCATGAACATGTCTATCATGTCCTCAATGAACGAATTCTAGCAACCTGCAAGGTTTAAATATCACCTTCTATGTTTCCTTTGTATGTTTTGTTGTGAGTGGAGCAAGTGGAGTCAACGGTTGGGGAGACTGTGGAGAGGTATGTGGAATTCTGTCTATTGTATCTTGAAAAATCATCACATGCATGCGGAGACTGTGGGTTACTGGTAAGCTCTTTAGGCTTGTTTTATTTTTTGGAAAATGATCGTGCCGGCCTAAAAAGGATCACTTTGTTGTTGCCTTTTGCAATCTGATGTAATATCACCGCGCTGATCCTGTTCTTTTAAATTAGTCTGCATTTTTGTGAAGTCTTTTTAGGTTCTCTCTAACCTAGCATTATATCGTTTTTTATTATGTTTAGCCTCTTTTCAGAAGGAAGCTGCCTATTTCATGGAATCCTTGCTGCTTAGAGGGAGTCGTAGCAAGGTTTACTCATCGGTTACTGTAGCATCAAGTCGCTTAGTGTGTCAATAGCGTAAGAAAATGTGGCAGTAATCCATTTCTAGTCATGTACAATTGTTATTTACTCATTGACAAACATTTGTCATGTCTCCTGCCTTTGACTATTTATGTGCTTTTTATTTAATATCACCTTCTGTGTTTTCTTTGCATGTTTTGTTATGAGTGGAGCAAGTGGAGTTAACGGTTGTGCAGACTGTGGAGAGGTATGTGGAATTCTGTCTGTTGTGTCTTGAAAAATCATCACATGCATGCAGAGACTGTGGGTTACTGGAAGCTCTTTAGGCTTGTTTTATTTTTCGGAAATGATCGTGGTGGCCTAAAAAGGATCACTTTGTTGTTGCCTTTTGCAATCTGATATAATATCACCGTGCTGATTTTATTCATTTACATTAGTCTGCTTTTTTGTGAATTCTTTTTAGGTTCTCACTAACCTAGCATTATATCGTTTCTTTATTATGTCTTGCCTCTTTTCGGAATGAAGCTACCTATTTCATGGAATCCTTGCTGCTTAGAGGGAGCCGTAGCAAGGTTTACTCGTTGGTTTACTGTAGCCTCAAGTCACTTAGTGTGTAAATAACGTAAAAAAATGTGGCTGTAATCCATCTCCTGTCATGTACAATTGTCATTTTCTCATTGACAAACATTTGTCATATCTCCTGTATTTGACTATTTATGTGCTTTTTGTTTAATATCGCCTTCTATGTTTCCTTTGCATGTTTTGTTATGAATGGAGCAAGTGGAGTCAACGGTTGTGGACACTGCAGTGAGGTATATGGAATTCTGTCTATTGTATCTTGAAAAATCATCACATGCATGCCGAGACTGTGGGTTACTGGTAAGCTCTTTAGGCTTGTTTTATTTTTGGGAAAATAATTGTGCTGGCCTAAAGAGGATCACTTTGTTGTTGCCTTTTACAATCCGATGTAATATCACCGCGCTGATCCTGTTCTTTTAAATTAGTCTGTATTTTTGTGAAGTCTTTTTAGGTTCTCTCTAACCAAGCATTACATCGTTTTTTATTATGTTTTGCCTCTTTTCAGAAGAAAGCTGCCTATTTCATGGAATCCTTGCTGCTTAGAGGGTGTCGTAGCAAGGTTTACTCATCGGTTTACTGTAGCATCAAGTCGCTCAGTGTGTCAAAAGCGTAAAAAAATGTGGCAGTAATCCACTTCTAGTCATGTACAATTGTTATTTACTCATTGACAAACATTTGTCATGTCTCCTGCCTTTGACTATTTATTTGCTTTTTATTTAATATCACCTTCTATGTTTTCTTTGCATGTTTTGTTATGAGTGGAGCAAGTGGAGTCAACCAACGGTTGCAGAGACTGTGGAGAGGTATGTGGAATTCTGTCTGTTGTATCTTGAAAAATCATCACATGCATGCGGAGACTGTGGGTTACTGGATGCTCTTTAGGCTTGTTTTATTTTTCGGGAAATGATCGTGGTGGACTAAAAAGGATCACTTTGTTGTTGCCTTTTGCAATCTGATATAATATCACCGTGCTGATTTTGTTCTTTTACATTAGTCTGCATTTTGGTGAATTATTTTTAGGTTCTCACTAACCTAGCATTATATTGTTTCTTTATTATGTTTTGCCTCTTTTCGGAATGAAGCTGCCTATTTCATGGAATCCTTGCTGCTTAGAGGGAGTCGTGGCAAGGATTACTCTTGGTTTACTGTAGCATCAAGGCACTTAATGTGTCAATACCATAAAAAAATGTGGCAGTAATCCATTTCTAGTCACGTACAATTGTCATTTTCTCATTGACAAACATTTGTCATATCTCCTGCATTTTACCATTTATGTGGATTTTGTTTAATATCGCCTTCTATGTTTCCTTTGCGTGTTTTGTTATGAGTGGAGCAAGTGGAGTCAACGGTTGCGGAGACTGTGGAGAGGTATGTGGAATTCTGTCGATTGAATCTTGAAAAATCATCACATGCATGCGGAGACTATGGGTTACTGGTAAGCTCTTTAGGCTTGTTTTATTTTTCGGGAAATGATCGTGCCGGCCTAAAAAGGATCACTTTGTTGTTGTCTTTTGCAATCTGATGTAATATCACCGCGCTGATCCTGTTCTTTTACATTAGTCCGTATTTTTGTGAAGTCGTTTTAGGTTCTCTCTAACCTAGCATTATATCGTTTCTTTATTTTGTTTTGCATCATTTTAGAATGAAGCTACCTATTTTGTGGAATCCTTGCTGCTTAGAGGCAGTCGTAGCAAGGATTACTTATTGTTTTACTGTAGCTTCAAGGCACTTGCTGTGTCTATACCATAAAAAAATGTGGCAGTAATCCATTTCTTGTCATGTACAATTGTGATTTTCTCATTGACAAACATTTGTCAAATCTCCTGCATTTTACCATTTATGTTGATTTTGTTTAATATCGCCTTCTATGTTTCCTTTGCGTGTTTTGTTATGAGTGGAGCAAGTGGAGTCAACGGTTACGGAGACTGTAGAGGGTTATGTGGAATTCTGTCGATTGTATCTTGAAAAATCATCACATGCATGCGGAGACTATGGCTTACTGGTAAGCTCTTTAGGCTTGTTTTATTTTTCGGGAAATGATCGTGCCGGCCTAAAAAGGATCACTTTGTTGTTGTCTTTTGCAATCTGATGTAATATCAACGCGCTGATCCTGTTCTTTTACATTAGTCCGTATTTTTGTGAAGTCGTTTTAGGTTCTCTCTAACCTAGCATTATATCGTTTCTTTATTTTGTTTTGCATCATTTTAGAATGAAGCTACCTATTTTGTGGAATCCTTGCTGCTTAGAGGCAGTCGTAGCAAGGATTACTTATTGTTTTACTGTAGCTTCAAGGCACTTGCTGTGTCTATACCATAAAAAAATGTGGCAGTAATCCATTTCTTGTCATGTACAATTGTGATTTTCTCATTGACAAACATTTGTCAAATCTCCTGCATTTTACCATTTATGTTGATTTTGTTTAATATCTCCTTCTATGTTTCCTTTGCGTGTTTTGTTATGAGTGGAGCAAGTGGAGTCAACGGTTACGGAGACTGTGGAGAGGTATGTGGAATTCTGTCGATTGTATCTTGAAAAATCATCACATGCATGCGGAGACTATGGGTTACTGGTAAGCTCTTTAGGCTTGTTTTATTTTTCGGGAAATGATCGTGCCGGCCTAAAAAGGATCACTTTGTTGTTGTCTTTTGCAATCTGATGTAATATCAACGCGCTGATCCTGTTCTTTTACATTAGTCCGTATTTTTGTGAAGTCGTTTTAGGTTCTCTCTAACCTAGCATTATATCGTTTCTTTATTTTGTTTTGCATCATTTCAGAATGAAGCTGCCTATTTCGTGGAATCCTTGCTGCTTAGAGGCAGTCGTAGCAAGGATTACTCATTGTTTTACTGTAGCTTCAAGGCACTTGCTGTGTCTATGCCATAAAAAAATGTGGCAGTAATCTATTTCTAGTCATGTACAATTGTCATTTTCTCATTGACAAACATTTGTCATATCTCCTGCATTTTACCATTTATGTGGATTTTGTTTTATATCGCCTTCTATGTTTCGTTTGAATGTTTTGTGATGAGTGGAGCAAGTGTAGTCAACCAACGGTTGCAGAGACTGTGAAGAGGTATGTGGAATTCTGTCGATTGAATCTTGAAAAATCATCACATGCATGCGGAGACTGTGGGTTACTGGTAAGCTCTTTAGTCTTGTTTTATTTTTTGGGAAATGATCGTGCCGGCCTAAAAACGATCACTTTGTTGTTGTCTTTTACAATCTGATGTAATATCACCGCGCTGATCCTGTTCTTTTACATTAGTCCGTATTTTTGTGAAGTTGTTTTAGGTTCTCTCTAACATAACATTATATCGTTTCTTTATTTTGTTTTGCATCATTTCGGAATGAAGCTGCCTATTTCATGGAATCCTTGCTACTTAGAGGGAGTCGTGGCAAGGATTACTCTTGGTTTACTGTAGCTTCAAGGCACTTACTGTGTCAATAACATAAAAAAATGTGGCAGTAATCCATTTCTAGAAATGTACAATTGTCATTTTCTCATTGACAAACATTTGTCATATCTCCTGCATTTTACCATTTATGTGGATTTTGTTTTATATCGCCTTCTATGTTTCGTTTGAATGTTTTGTTATGAGTGGAGCAAGTTTAGTCAACCAACGGTTGCGGAGACTGTGGAGAGATATGTGGAATTCTGTCGATTGTATCTTGAAAAATCATCACATGCATGCGGAGACTGTGGGTTATTGGTAAGCTCTTTAGGCTTGTTTTATTTTTCGGGAAATGATCGTGCCGGCCTAAAAACGATCACTTTGTTGTTGTCTTTTACAATCTGATGTAATATCACCGCGCTGATCCTGTTCTTTTACATTAGTCCGTATTTTTGTGAAGTTGTTTTAGGTTCTCTCTAACATAGCATTATATCGTTTCTTTATTTTGTTTTGCATCATTTTAGAATGAAGCTACCTATTTTGTGGAATCCTTGCTGCTTAGAGGCAGTCGTAGCAAGAATTACTTATTGTTTTACTGTAGCTTCAAGGCACTTGCTGTGTCTATACCATAAAAAAATGTGGCAGTAATCCATTTCTTGTCATGTACAATTGTGATTTTCTCATTGACAAACATTTGTCAAATCTCCTGCATTTTACCATTTATGTTGATTTTGTTTAATATCGCCTTCTATGTTTCCTTTGCGTGTTTTGTTATGAGTGGAACAAGTGGAGTCAACGGTTACGGACACTGTGGAGAGGTATGTGGAATTCTGTCGATTGTATCTTGAAAAATCATCACATGCATGCGGAGACTATGGGTTACTGGTAAGCTCTTTAGGCTTGTTTTATTTTTCGGGAAATGATCGTGCCGGCCTAAAAAGGATCACTTTGTTGTTGTCTTTTGCAATCTGATGTAATATCACCGCGCTGATCCTGTTCTTTTACATTAGTCCGTATTTTTGTGAAGTCGTTTTAGGTTCTCTCTAACCTAGCATTATATCGTTTCTTTATTTTGTTTTGCATCATTTCAGAATGAAGCTGCCTATTTCGTGGAATCCTTGCTGCTTAGAGGCAGTCGTTGCAAGGATTACTCATTGTTTTACTGTAGATTCAAGGCACTTGCTGTGTCTATGCCATAAAAAAATGTGGCAGTAATCTATTTCTAGTCATGTACAGTTGTCATTTTCTCATTGACAAACATTTGTCATATCTCCTGCATTTTACCATTTATGTGGATTTTGTTTAATATCGCCTTCTATGTTTCCTTTGCGTGTTTTGTTATGAGTGGAGCAAGTGGAGTCAACGGTTGCGGAGACTGTGGAGAGGTATGTGGAATTCTGTCGATTGAATCTTGAAAAATCATCACATGCATGCGGAGACTGTGGGTTACTGGTAAGCTCTTTAGGCTTGTTTTATTTTTCGGGAAATGATCGTGGTGGCCTAAAAAGGATCACTTTGTTGTTGCCTTTTGCAATCTCATATAATATCACCGTGCTGATTTTGTTATTTTACATTAGTCTGCATTTTTGTGAAGTCTTTTTAGGTTCTCACTAACCTAGCATTATATCGTTTCTTTATTATGTTTTGCCTCTTTTCGGAATGAAGCTGCCTATTTCATGGAATCCTTGCTACTTAGAGGGAGTCGTGGCAAGGATTACTCTTGGTTTACAGTAGCTTCAAGGCACTTACTGTGTCAATAACATAAAAAAATGTGGCAGCAATCCATTTCTAGAAATGTACAATTGTCATTTTCTCATTGACAAACATTTGTCATATCTCCTGCATTTTACCATTTATGTGGATTTTGTTTTATATCGCCTTCTATGTTTCGTTTGAATGTTTTGTTATGAGTGGAGCAAGTGTAGTCAACCAACGGTTGCAGAGACTGTGGAGAGGTATGTGAAATTCTGTCGATTGAATCTTGAAAAATCATCACATGCATGCGGAGACTGTGGGTTACTGGTAAGCTCTTTAGGCTTGTTTTATTTTTCGGGAAATGATCGTGCCGGCCTAAAAAGGATCACTTTGTTGTTGTCTTTTGCAATCTGATGTAATATCACCGCGCTGATCCTGTTCTTTTACATTAGTCCGTATTTTTGTGAAGTCGTTTTAGGTTCTCTCTAACCTAGCATTATATCGTTTCTTTATTTTGTTTTGCATCATTTCAGAATGAAGCTGACTATTTCGTGGAATCCTTGCTGCTTAGAGGCAGTCGTAGCAAGGATTACTCATTGTTTTACTGTAGATTCAAGACACTTGCTGTGTCTATGCCATAAAAAAATGTGGCAGTAATCTATTTCTAGTCATGTACAATTGTCATTTTCTCATTGACAAACATTTGTCATATCTCCTGCATTTTACCATTTATGTGGATTTTGTTTAATATCGCCTTCTATGTTTCCTTTGCGTGTTTTGTTATGAGTGGAGCAAGTGTAGTCAACCAACGGTTGCGGAGACTGTGGAGAGGTATGTGGAATTCTGTCGATTGAATCTTGAAAAATCATCACATGCATGCGGAGACTGTGGGTTACTGGTAAGCTCTTTAGGCTTGTTTTATTTTTCGGGAAATGATCGTGGTGGCCTAAAAAGGATCACTTTGTTGTTGCCTTTTGCAATCTCATATAATATCACCGTGCTGATTTTGTTCTTTTACATTAGTCTGCATTTTTGTGAAGTCTTTTTAGGTTCTCACTAACCTAGCATTATATCGTTTCTTTATTATGTTTTGCCTCTTTTCGGAATGAAGCTGCCTATTTCATGGAATCCTTGCTACTTAGAGGGAGTCGTGGCAAGGATTACTCTTGGTTTACAGTAGCTTCAAGGCACTTACTGTGTCAATAACATAAAAAAATGTGGCACCAATCCATTTCTAGAAATGTACAATTGTCATTTTCTCATTGACAAACATTTGTCATATCTCCTACATTTTACCATTTATGTGGATTTTGTTTTATATCGCCTTCTATGTTTCGTTTGAATGTTTTGTTATGAGTGGAGCAAGTGTAGTCAACCAACGGTTGCGGAGACTGTGGAGAGATATGTGGAATTCTGTCGATTGTATCTTGAAAAATCATCACATGCATGCGGAGACTGTGGGTTACTGGTAAGCTCTTTAGGCTTGTTTTATTTTTCGGGAAATGATCGTGCCGGCCTAAAAACGATCACTTTGTTGTTGTCTTTTACAATCTGATGTAATATCACCGCGCTGATCCTGTTCTTTTACATTAGTCCGTATTTTTGTGAAGTTGTTTTAGGTTCTCTCTAACATAGCATTATATCGTTTCTTTATTTTGTTTTGCATCATTTCAGAATGAAGCTGCCTATTTCGTGGAATCCTTGCTGCTTAGACGCAGTCGTAGCAAGGATTACTCATTGTTTTACTGTAGCTTCAAGGCACTTGCTGTGCCTATGCCATAAAAAAATGTGGCAGTAATCCATTTCTAGAAATGTACAATTGTCATTTTCTCATTGACAAACATTTGTCATATCTCCTGCATTTTACCATTTATGTGGATTTTGTTTTATATCGCCTTCTATGTTTCGTTTGAATGTTTTGTTATGAGTGCAGCAAGTGTAGTCAACCAACGGTTGCAGAGACTGTGGAGAGGTATGTGGAATTCTGTCGATTGAATCTTGAAAAATCATCACATGCATGCGGAGACTGTGGGTTACTGGTAAGCTCTTTAGGCTTGTTTTATTTTTCGGGAAATGATCGTGGTGGCCTAAAAAGGATCACTTTGTTGTTGCCTTTTGCAATCTCATATAATATCACCGTGCTGATTTTGTTCTTTTACATTAGTGTGCATTTTTGTGAAGTCTTTTTAGGTTCTCACTAACCTAGCATTATATCGTTTCTTTATTATGTTTTGCCTCTTTTCGGAATGAAGCTGCCTATTTCATGGAATCCTTGCTACTTAGAGGGAGTCGTGGCAAGGATTACTCTTGGTTTACTGTAGCTTCAAGGCACTTACTGTGTCAATAACATAAAAAAATGTGGCAGGAATCCATTTCTTGAAATGTACAATTGTCATTTTCTCATTGACAAACATTTGTCATATCTCCTGCATTTTACCATTTATGTGGATTTTGTTTTATATCGCCTTCTATGTTTCGTTTGAATGTTTTGTTATGAGTGGAGCAAGTGTAGTCAACCAACGGTTGCAGAGACTGTGGAGAGGTATGTGGAATTCTGTCGATTGAATCTTGAAAAATCATCACATGCATGCGGAGACTGTGGGTTACTGGTAAGCTCTTTAGGCTTGTTTTATTTTTCGCGAAATGATCGTGGTGGCCTAAAAAGGATCACTTTGTTGTTGCCTTTTGCAATCTCATATAATATCACCGTGCTGATTTTGTTCTTTTACATTAGTCTGCATTTTTGTGAAGTCTTTTTAGGTTCTCACTAACCTAGCATTATATCGTTTCTTTATTATGTTTTGCCTCTTTTCGGAATGAAGCTGCCTATTTCATGGAATCCTTGCTACTTAGAGGGAGTCGTGGCAAGGATTACTCTTGGTTTACTGTAGCTTCAAGGCACTTCCTGTGTCAATAACATAAAAAAATGTGGCAGTAATCCATTTCTAGAAATGTACAATTGTCATTTTCTCATTGACAAACATTTGTCACATCTCCTGCATTTTACCATTTATGTGGATTTTGTTTTATATCGCCTTCTATGTTTCGTTTGACTGTTTTGTTATGAGTGGAGCAAGTGTAGTCAACCAACGGTTGCAGAGACTGTGGAGTGGTATGTGGAATTCTGTCGATTGAATCTTGAAAAATCATCACATGCATGTGGAGACTGTGGGTTACTGGTAAGCTCTTTAGGCTTGTTTTATTTTTCGGGAAATGATCGTGGTGGCCTAAAAAGGATCACTTTGTTGTTGCCTTTTGCAATCTCATATAATATCACCGTGCTGATTTTGTTCTTTTACATTAGTCTGCATTTTTGTGAAGTCTTTTTAGGTTCTCACTAACCTAGCATTATATCGTTTCTTTATTATGTTTTGCCTCTTTTCGGAATGAAGCTGCCTATTTCATGGAATCCTTGCTACTTAGAGGGAGTCGTGGCAAGGATTACTCTTGGTTTACTGTAGCTTCAAGGCACTTACTGTGTCAATAACATAAAAAAATGTGGCAGCAATCCATTTCTAGAAATGTACAATTGTCATTTTCTCATTGACAAACATTTGTCATATCTCCTGCATTTTACCATTTATGTGGATTTTGTTTTATATCGCCTTCTATGTTTCGTTTGAATGTTTTGTTATGAGTGGAGCAAGTGTAGTCAACCAACGGTTGCAGAGACTGTGGAGAGGTATGTGGAATTCTGTCGATTGTATCTTGAAAAATCATCACATGCATGCGGAGACTGTGGGTTACTGGTAAGCTCTTTAGGCTTGTTTTATTTTTCGGGAAATGATCGTGGTGGCCTAAAAAGGATCACTTTGTTGTTGCCTTTTGCAATCTCATATAATATCACCGTGCTGATTTTGTTCTTTTACATTAGTCTGCATTTTTGTGAAGTCTTTTTAGGTTCTCACTAATCTAGCATTATATCGTTTCTTTATTATGTTTTGCCTCTTTTCGGAATGAAGCTGCCTATTTCATGGAATCCTTGCTACTTAGAGGGAGTCGTGGCAAGGATTACTCTTGGTTTACTGTAGCTTCAAGGCACTTACTGTGTCAATAACATAAAAAAATGTGGCAGTAATCCATTTCTAGAAATGTACAATTGTCATTTTCTCATTGACAAACATTTGTCATATCTCCTGCATTTTACCATTTATGTGGATTTTGTTTTATATCGCCTTCTATGTTTCGTTTGAATGTTTTGTTATGAGTGGAGCAAGTTTAGTCAACCAACGGTTGCGGAGACTGTGGAGAGATATGTGGAATTCTGTCGATTGTATCTTGAAAAATCATCACATGCATGCGGAGACTGTGGGTTACTGGTAAGCTCTTTAGGCTTGTTTTATTTTTCGGGAAATGATCGTGCCGGCCTAAAAACGATCACTTTGTTGTTGTCTTTTACAATCTGATGTAATATCACCGCGCTGATCCTGTTCTTTTACATTAGTCCGTATTTTTGTGAAGTCGTTTTAGGTTCTCTCTAACCTAGCATTATATCGTTTCTTTATTTTGTTTTGCATCATTTCAGAATGAAGCTGACTATTTCGTGGAATCCTTGCTGCTTAGAGGCAGTCGTAGCAAGGATTACTCATTGTTTTACTGTAGATTCAAGACACTTGCTGTGTCTATGCCATAAAAAAATGTGGCAGTAATCTATTTCTAGTCATGTACAATTGTCATTTTCTCATTGACAAACATTTGTCATATCTCCTGCATTTTACCATTTATGTGGATTTTGTTTAATATCGCCTTCTATGTTTCCTTTGCGTGTTTTGTTATGAGTGGAGCAAGTGTAGTCAACCAACGGTTGCGGAGACTGTGGAGAGGTATGTGGAATTCTGTCGATTGAATCTTGAAAAATCATCACATGCATGCGGAGACTGTGGGTTACTGGTAAGCTCTTTAGGCTTGTTTTATTTTTCGGGAAATGATCGTGGTGGCCTAAAAAGGATCACTTTGTTGTTGCCTTTTGCAATCTCATATAATATCACCGTGCTGATTTTGTTCTTTTACATTAGTCTGCATTTTTGTGAAGTCTTTTTAGGTTCTCACTAACCTAGCATTATATCGTTTCTTTATTATGTTTTGCCTCTTTTCGGAATGAAGCTGCCTATTTCATGGAATCCTTGCTACTTAGAGGGAGTCGTGGCAAGGATTACTCTTGGTTTACAGTAGCTTCAAGGCACTTACTGTGTCAATAACATAAAAAAATGTGGCACCAATCCATTTCTAGAAATGTACAATTGTCATTTTCTCATTGACAAACATTTGTCATATCTCCTGCATTTTACCATTTATGTGGATTTTGTTTTATATCGCCTTCTATGTTTCGTTTGAATGTTTTGTTATGAGTGGAGCAAGTGTAGTCAACCAACGGTTGCGGAGACTGTGGAGAGATATGTGGAATTCTGTCGATTGTATCTTGAAAAATCATCACATGCATGCGGAGACTGTGGGTTACTGGTAAGCTCTTTAGGCTTGTTTTATTTTTCGGGAAATGATCGTGCCGGCCTAAAAACGATCACTTTGTTGTTGTCTTTTACAATCTGATGTAATATCACCGCGCTGATCCTGTTCTTTTACATTAGTCCGTATTTTTGTGAAGTTGTTTTAGGTTCTCTCTAACATAGCATTATATCGTTTCTTTATTTTGTTTTGCATCATTTCAGAATGAAGCTGCCTATTTCGTGGAATCCTTGCTGCTTAGACGCAGTCGTAGCAAGGATTACTCATTGTTTTACTGTAGCTTCAAGGCACTTGCTGTGCCTATGCCATAAAAAAATGTGGCAGTAATCCATTTCTAGAAATGTACAATTGTCATTTTCTCATTGACAAACATTTGTCATATCTCCTGCATTTTACCATTTATGTGGATTTTGTTTTATATCGCCTTCTATGTTTCGTTTGAATGTTTTGTTATGAGTGCAGCAAGTGTAGTCAACCAACGGTTGCAGAGACTGTGGAGAGGTATGTGGAATTCTGTCGATTGAATCTTGAAAAATCATCACATGCATGCGGAGACTGTGGGTTACTGGTAAGCTCTTTAGGCTTGTTTTATTTTTCGGGAAATGATCGTGGTGGCCTAAAAAGGATCACTTTGTTGTTGCCTTTTGCAATCTCATATAATATCACCGTGCTGATTTTGTTCTTTTACATTAGTGTGCATTTTTGTGAAGTCTTTTTAGGTTCTCACTAACCTAGCATTATATCGTTTCTTTATTATGTTTTGCCTCTTTTCGGAATGAAGCTGCCTATTTCATGGAATCCTTGCTACTTAGAGGGAGTCGTGGCAAGGATTACTCTTGGTTTACTGTAGCTTCAAGGCACTTACTGTGTCAATAACATAAAAAAATGTGGCAGGAATCCATTTCTTGAAATGTACAATTGTCATTTTCTCATTGACAAACATTTGTCATATCTCCTGCATTTTACCATTTATGTGGATTTTGTTTTATATCGCCTTCTATGTTTCGTTTGAATGTTTTGTTATGAGTGGAGCAAGTGTAGTCAACCAACGGTTGCAGAGACTGTGGAGAGGTATGTGGAATTCTGTCGATTGAATCTTGAAAAATCATCACATGCATGCGGAGACTGTGGGTTACTGGTAAGCTCTTTAGGCTTGTTTTATTTTTCGCGAAATGATCGTGGTGGCCTAAAAAGGATCACTTTGTTGTTGCCTTTTGCAATCTCATATAATATCACCGTGCTGATTTTGTTCTTTTACATTAGTCTGCATTTTTGTGAAGTCTTTTTAGGTTCTCACTAACCTAGCATTATATCGTTTCTTTATTATGTTTTGCCTCTTTTCGGAATGAAGCTGCCTATTTCATGGAATCCTTGCTACTTAGAGGGAGTCGTGGCAAGGATTACTCTTGGTTTACTGTAGCTTCAAGGCACTTCCTGTGTCAATAACATAAAAAAATGTGGCAGTAATCCATTTCTAGAAATGTACAATTGTCATTTTCTCATTGACAAACATTTGTCACATCTCCTGCATTTTACCATTTATGTGGATTTTGTTTTATATCGCCTTCTATGTTTCGTTTGACTGTTTTGTTATGAGTGGAGCAAGTGTAGTCAACCAACGGTTGCAGAGACTGTGGAGTGGTATGTGGAATTCTGTCGATTGAATCTTGAAAAATCATCACATGCATGTGGAGACTGTGGGTTACTGGTAAGCTCTTTAGGCTTGTTTTATTTTTCGGGAAATGATCGTGGTGGCCTAAAAAGGATCACTTTGTTGTTGCCTTTTGCAATCTCATATAATATCACCGTGCTGATTTTGTTCTTTTACATTAGTCTGCATTTTTGTGAAGTCTTTTTAGGTTCTCACTAACCTAGCATTATATCGTTTCTTTATTATGTTTTGCCTCTTTTCGGAATGAAGCTGCCTATTTCATGGAATCCTTGCTACTTAGAGGGAGTCGTGGCAAGGATTACTCTTGGTTTACTGTAGCTTCAAGGCACTTACTGTGTCAATAACATAAAAAAATGTGGCAGCAATCCATTTCTAGAAATGTACAATTGTCATTTTCTCATTGACAAACATTTGTCATATCTCCTGCATTTTACCATTTATGTGGATTTTGTTTTATATCGCCTTCTATGTTTCGTTTGAATGTTTTGTTATGAGTGGAGCAAGTGTAGTCAACCAACGGTTGCAGAGACTGTGGAGAGGTATGTGGAATTCTGTCGATTGTATCTTGAAAAATCATCACATGCATGCGGAGACTGTGGGTTACTGGTAAGCTCTTTAGGCTTGTTTTATTTTTCGGGAAATGATCGTGGTGGCCTAAAAAGGATCACTTTGTTGTTGCCTTTTGCAATCTCATATAATATCACCGTGCTGATTTTGTTCTTTTACATTAGTCTGCATTTTTGTGAAGTCTTTTTAGGTTCTCACTAATCTAGCATTATATCGTTTCTTTATTATGTTTTGCCTCTTTTCGGAATGAAGCTGCCTATTTCATGGAATCCTTGCTACTTAGAGGGAGTCGTGGCAAGGATTACTCTTGGTTTACTGTAGCTTCAAGGCACTTACTGTGTCAATAACATAAAAAAATGTGGCAGTAATCCATTTCTAGAAATGTACAATTGTCATTTTCTCATTGACAAACATTTGTCATATCTCCTGCATTTTACCATTTATGTGGATTTTGTTTTATATCGCCTTCTATGTTTCGTTTGAATGTTTTGTTATGAGTGGAGCAAGTTTAGTCAACCAACGGTTGCGGAGACTGTGGAGAGATATGTGGAATTCTGTCGATTGTATCTTGAAAAATCATCACATGCATGCGGAGACTGTGGGTTATTGGTAAGCTCTTTAGGCTTGTTTTATTTTTCGGGAAATGATCGTGCCGGCCTAAAAACGATCACTTTGTTGTTGTCTTTTACAATCTGATGTAATATCACCGCGCTGATCCTGTTCTTTTACATTAGTCCGTATTTTTGTGAAGTTGTTTTAGGTTCTCTCTAACATAGCATTATATCGTTTCTTTATTTTGTTTTGCATCATTTTAGAATGAAGCTACCTATTTTGTGGAATCCTTGCTGCTTAGAGGCAGTCGTAGCAAGGATTACTTATTGTTTTACTGTAGCTTCAAGGCACTTGCTGTGTCTATACCATAAAAAAATGTGGCAGTAATCCATTTCTTGTCATGTACAATTGTGATTTTCTCATTGACAAACATTTGTCAAATCTCCTGCATTTTACCATTTATGTTGATTTTGTTTAATATCGCCTTCTATGTTTCCTTTGCGTGTTTTGTAATGAGTGGAACAAGTGGAGTCAACGGTTACGGACACTGTGGAGAGGTATGTGGAATTCTGTCGATTGTATCTTGAAAAATCATCACATGCATGCGGAGACTATGGGTTACTGGTAAGCTCTTTAGGCTTGTTTTATTTTTCGGGAAATGATCGTGCCGGCCTAAAAAGGATCACTTTGTTGTTGTCTTTTGCAATCTGATGTAATATCACCGCGCTGATCCTGTTCTTTTACATTAGTCCGTATTTTTGTGAAGTCGTTTTAGGTTCTCTCTAACCTAGCATTATATCGTTTCTTTATTTTGTTTTGCATCATTTCAGAATGAAGCTGCCTATTTCGTGGAATCCTTGCTGCTTAGAGGCAGTCGTAGCAAGGATTACTCATTGTTTTACTGTAGCTTCAAGGCACTTGCTGTGTCTATGCCATAAAAAAATGTGGCAGTAATCTATTTCTAGTCATGTACAATTGTCATTTTCTCATTGACAAACATTTGTCATATCTCCTGCATTTTACCATTTATGTGGATTTTGTTTAATATCGCCTTCTATGTTTCCTTTGCGTGTTTTGTTATGAGTGGAGCAAGTGGAGTCAACGGTTGCGGAGACTGTGGAGAGGTATGTGGAATTCTGTCGATTGAATCTTGAAAAATCATCACATGCATGCGGAGACTGTGGGTTACTGGTAAGCTCTTTAGGCTTGTTTTATTTTTCGGGAAATGATCGTGGTGGCCTAAAAAGGATCACTTTGTTGTTGCCTTTTGCAATCTCATATAATATCACCGTGCTGATTTTGTTCTTTTACATTAGTCTGCATTTTTGTGAAGTCTTTTTAGGTTCTCACTAACCTAGCATTATATCGTTTCTTTATTATGTTTTGCCTCTTTTCGGAATGAAGCTGCCTCTTTCATGGAATCCTTGCTACTTAGAGGGAGTCGTGGCAAGGATTACTCTTGGTTTACAGTAGCTTCAAGGCACTTACTGTGTCAATAACATAAAAAAATGTGGCAGCAATCCATTTCTAGAAATGTACAATTGTCATTTTCTCATTGACAAACATTTGTCATATCTCCTGCATTTTACCATTTATGTGGATTTTGTTTTATATCGCCTTCTATGTTTCGTTTGAATGTTTTGTTATGAGTGGAGCAAGTGTAGTCAACCAACGGTTGCAGAGACTGTGGAGAGGTATGTGGAATTCTGTCGATTGAATCTTGAAAAATCATCACATGCATGTGGAGACTGTGGGTTACTGGTAAGCTCTTTAGGCTTGTTTTATTTTTCGGGAAATGATCGTGGTGGCCTAAAAAGGATCACTTTGTTGTTGCCTTTTGCAATCTCATATAATATCACCGTGCTGATTTTGTTCTTTTACATTAGTCTGCATTTTTGTGAAGTCTTTTTAGGTTCTCACTAACCTAGCATTATATCGTTTCTTTATTATGTTTTGCCTCTTTTCGGAATGAAGCTGCCTATTTCATGGAATCCTTGCTACTTAGAGGGAGTCGTGGCAAGGATTACTCTTGGTTTACTGTAGCTTCAAGGCACTTACTGTGTCAATAACATAAAAAAATGTGGCAGCAATCCATTTCTAGAAATGTACAATTGTCATTTTCTCATTGACAAACATTTGTCATATCTCCTGCATTTTACCATTTATGTGGATTTTGTTTTATATCGCCTTCTATGTTTCGTTTGAATGTTTTGTTATGAGTGGAGCAAGTGTAGTCAACCAACGGTTGCAGAGACTGTGGAGAGGTATGTGGAATTCTGTCGATTGTATCTTGAAAAATCATCACATGCATGCGGAGACTGTGGGTTACTGGTAAGCTCTTTAGGCTTGTTTTATTTTTCGGGAAATGATCGTGGTGGCCTAAAAAGGATCACTTTGTTGTTGCCTTTTGCAATCTCATATAATATCACCGTGCTGATTTTGTTCTTTTACATTAGTCTGCATTTTTGTGAAGTCTTTTTAGGTTCTCACTAATCTAGCATTATATCGTTTCTTTATTATGTTTTGCCTCTTTTCGGAATGAAGCTGCCTATTTCATGGAATCCTTGCTACTTAGAGGGAGTCGTGGCAAGGATTACTCTTGGTTTACTGTAGCTTCAAGGCACTTACTGTGTCAATAACATAAAAAAATGTGGCAGTAATCCATTTCTAGAAATGTACAATTGTCATTTTCTCATTGACAAACATTTGTCATATCTCCTGCATTTTACCATTTATGTGGATTTTGTTTTATATCGCCTTCTATGTTTCGTTTGAATGTTTTGTTATGAGTGGAGCAAGTTTAGTCAACCAACGGTTGCGGAGACTGTGGAGAGATATGTGGAATTCTGTCGATTGTATCTTGAAAAATCATCACATGCATGCGGAGACTGTGGGTTATTGGTAAGCTCTTTAGGCTTGTTTTATTTTTCGGGAAATGATCGTGCCGGCCTAAAAACGATCACTTTGTTGTTGTCTTTTACAATCTGATGTAATATCACCGCGCTGATCCTGTTCTTTTACATTAGTCCGTATTTTTGTGAAGTTGTTTTAGGTTCTCTCTAACATAGCATTATATCGTTTCTTTATTTTGTTTTGCATCATTTTAGAATGAAGCTACCTATTTTGTGGAATCCTTGCTGCTTAGAGGCAGTCGTAGCAAGGATTACTTATTGTTTTACTGTAGCTTCAAGGCACTTGCTGTGTCTATACCATAAAAAAATGTGGCAGTAATCCATTTCTTGTCATGTACAATTGTGATTTTCTCATTGACAAACATTTGTCAAATCTCCTGCATTTTACCATTTATGTTGATTTTGTTTAATATCGCCTTCTATGTTTCCTTTGCGTGTTTTGTAATGAGTGGAACAAGTGGAGTCAACGGTTACGGACACTGTGGAGAGGTATGTGGAATTCTGTCGATTGTATCTTGAAAAATCATCACATGCATGCGGAGACTATGGGTTACTGGTAAGCTCTTTAGGCTTGTTTTATTTTTCGGGAAATGATCGTGCCGGCCTAAAAAGGATCACTTTGTTGTTGTCTTTTGCAATCTGATGTAATATCACCGCGCTGATCCTGTTCTTTTACATTAGTCCGTATTTTTGTGAAGTCGTTTTAGGTTCTCTCTAACCTAGCATTATATCGTTTCTTTATTTTGTTTTGCATCATTTCAGAATGAAGCTGCCTATTTCGTGGAATCCTTGCTGCTTAGAGGCAGTCGTAGCAAGGATTACTCATTGTTTTACTGTAGCTTCAAGGCACTTGCTGTGTCTATGCCATAAAAAAATGTGGCAGTAATCTATTTCTAGTCATGTACAATTGTCATTTTCTCATTGACAAACATTTGTCATATCTCCTGCATTTTACCATTTATGTGGATTTTGTTTAATATCGCCTTCTATGTTTCCTTTGCGTGTTTTGTTATGAGTGGAGCAAGTGGAGTCAACGGTTGCGGAGACTGTGGAGAGGTATGTGGAATTCTGTCGATTGAATCTTGAAAAATCATCACATGCATGCGGAGACTGTGGGTTACTGGTAAGCTCTTTAGGCTTGTTTTATTTTTCGGGAAATGATCGTGGTGGCCTAAAAAGGATCACTTTGTTGTTGCCTTTTGCAATCTCATATAATATCACCGTGCTGATTTTGTTCTTTTACATTAGTCTGCATTTTTGTGAAGTCTTTTTAGGTTCTCACTAACCTAGCATTATATCGTTTCTTTATTATGTTTTGCCTCTTTTCGGAATGAAGCTGCCTCTTTCATGGAATCCTTGCTACTTAGAGGGAGTCGTGGCAAGGATTACTCTTGGTTTACAGTAGCTTCAAGGCACTTACTGTGTCAATAACATAAAAAAATGTGGCAGCAATCCATTTCTAGAAATGTACAATTGTCATTTTCTCATTGACAAACATTTGTCATATCTCCTGCATTTTACCATTTATGTGGATTTTGTTTTATATCGCCTTCTATGTTTCGTTTGAATGTTTTGTTATGAGTGGAGCAAGTGTAGTCAACCAACGGTTGCAGAGACTGTGGAGAGGTATGTGGAATTCTGTCGATTGTATCTTGAAAAATCATCACATGCATGCGGAGACTGTGGGTTACTGGTAAGCTCTTTAGGCTTGTTTTATTTTTCGGGAAATGATCGTGGTGGCCTAAAAAGGATCACTTTGTTGTTGCCTTTTGCAATCTCATATAATATCACCGTGCTGATTTTGTTCTTTTACATTAGTCTGCATTTTTGTGAAGTCTTTTTAGGTTCTCACTAACCTAGCATTATATCGTTTCTTTATTATGTTTTGCCTCTTTTCGGAATGAAGCTGCCTATTTCATGGAATCCTTGCTACTTAGAGGGAGTCGTGGCAAGGATTACTCTTGGTTTACTGTAGCTTCAAGGCACTTACTGTGTCAATAACATAAAAAAATGTGGCAGTAATCCATTTCTAGAAATGTACAATTGTCATTTTCTCATTGACAAACATTTGTCATATCTCCTGCATTTTACCATTTATGTGGATTTTGTTTTATATCGCCTTCTATGTTTCGTTTGAATGTTTTGTTATGAGTGGAGCAAGTTTAGTCAACCAACGGTTGCGGAGACTGTGGAGAGATATGTGGAATTCTGTCGATTGTATCTTGAAAAATCATCACATGCATGCGGAGACTGTGGGTTATTGGTAAGCTCTTTAGGCTTGTTTTATTTTTCGGGAAATGATCGTGCCGGCCTAAAAACGATCACTTTGTTGTTGTCTTTTACAATCTGATGTAATATCACCGCGCTGATCCTGTTCTTTTACATTAGTCCGTATTTTTGTGAAGTTGTTTTAGGTTCTCTCTAACATAGCATTATATCGTTTCTTTATTTTGTTTTGCATCATTTTAGAATGAAGCTACCTATTTTGTGGAATCCTTGCTGCTTAGAGGCAGTCGTAGCAAGGATTACTTATTGTTTTACTGTAGCTTCAAGGCACTTGCTGTGTCTATACCATAAAAAAATGTGGCAGTAATCCATTTCTTGTCATGTACAATTGTGATTTTCTCATTGACAAACATTTGTCAAATCTCCTGCATTTTACCATTTATGTTGATTTTGTTTAATATCGCCTTCTATGTTTCCTTTGCGTGTTTTGTAATGAGTGGAACAAGTGGAGTCAACGGTTACGGACACTGTGGAGAGGTATGTGGAATTCTGTCGATTGTATCTTGAAAAATCATCACATGCATGCGGAGACTATGGGTTACTGGTAAGCTCTTTAGGCTTGTTTTATTTTTCGGGAAATGATCGTGCCGGCCTAAAAAGGATCACTTTGTTGTTGTCTTTTGCAATCTGATGTAATATCACCGCGCTGATCCTGTTCTTTTACATTAGTCCGTATTTTTGTGAAGTCGTTTTAGGTTCTCTCTAACCTAGCATTATATCGTTTCTTTATTTTGTTTTGCATCATTTCAGAATGAAGCTGCCTATTTCGTGGAATCCTTGCTGCTTAGAGGCAGTCGTAGCAAGGATTACTCATTGTTTTACTGTAGCTTCAAGGCACTTGCTGTGTCTATGCCATAAAAAAATGTGGCAGTAATCTATTTCTAGTCATGTACAATTGTCATTTTCTCATTGACAAACATTTGTCATATCTCCTGCATTTTACCATTTATGTGGATTTTGTTTAATATCGCCTTCTATGTTTCCTTTGCGTGTTTTGTTATGAGTGGAGCAAGTGGAGTCAACGGTTGCGGAGACTGTGGAGAGGTATGTGGAATTCTGTCGATTGAATCTTGAAAAATCATCACATGCATGCGGAGACTGTGGGTTACTGGTAAGCTCTTTAGGCTTGTTTTATTTTTCGGGAAATGATCGTGGTGGCCTAAAAAGGATCACTTTGTTGTTGCCTTTTGCAATCTCATATAATATCACCGTGCTGATTTTGTTCTTTTACATTAGTCTGCATTTTTGTGAAGTCTTTTTAGGTTCTCACTAACCTAGCATTATATCGTTTCTTTATTATGTTTTGCCTCTTTTCGGAATGAAGCTGCCTCTTTCATGGAATCCTTGCTACTTAGAGGGAGTCGTGGCAAGGATTACTCTTGGTTTACAGTAGCTTCAAGGCACTTACTGTGTCAATAACATAAAAAAATGTGGCAGCAATCCATTTCTAGAAATGTACAATTGTCATTTTCTCATTGACAAACATTTGTCATATCTCCTGCATTTTACCATTTATGTGGATTTTGTTTTATATCGCCTTCTATGTTTCGTTTGAATGTTTTGTTATGAGTGGAGCAAGTGTAGTCAACCAACGGTTGCAGAGACTGTGGAGAGGTATGTGGAATTCTGTCGATTGTATCTTGAAAAATCATCACATGCATGCGGAGACTGTGGGTTACTGGTAAGCTCTTTAGGCTTGTTTTATTTTTCGGGAAATGATCGTGGTGGCCTAAAAAGGATCACTTTGTTGTTGCCTTTTGCAATCTCATATAATATCACCGTGCTGATTTTGTTCTTTTACATTAGTCTGCATTTTTGTGAAGTCTTTTTAGGTTCTCACTAACCTAGCATTATATCGTTTCTTTATTATGTTTTGCCTCTTTTCGGAATGAAGCTGCCTATTTCATGGAATCCTTGCTACTTAGAGGGAGTCGTGGCAAGGATTACTCTTGGTTTACTGTAGCTTCAAGGCACTTACTGTGTCAATAACATAAAAAAATGTGGCAGTAATCCATTTCTAGAAATGTACAATTGTCATTTTCTCATTGACAAACATTTGTCATATCTCCTGCATTTTACCATTTATGTGGATTTTGTTTTATATCGCCTTCTATGTTTCGTTTGAATGTTTTGTTATGAGTGGAGCAAGTTTAGTCAACCAACGGTTGCGGAGACTGTGGAGAGATATGTGGAATTCTGTCGATTGTATCTTGAAAAATCATCACATGCATGCGGAGACTGTGGGTTATTGGTAAGCTCTTTAGGCTTGTTTTATTTTTCGGGAAATGATCGTGCCGGCCTAAAAACGATCACTTTGTTGTTGTCTTTTACAATCTGATGTAATATCACCGCGCTGATCCTGTTCTTTTACATTAGTCCGTATTTTTGTGAAGTTGTTTTAGGTTCTCTCTAACATAGCATTATATCGTTTCTTTATTTTGTTTTGCATCATTTTAGAATGAAGCTACCTATTTTGTGGAATCCTTGCTGCTTAGAGGCAGTCGTAGCAAGGATTACTTATTGTTTTACTGTAGCTTCAAGGCACTTGCTGTGTCTATACCATAAAAAAATGTGGCAGTAATCCATTTCTTGTCATGTACAATTGTGATTTTCTCATTGACAAACATTTGTCAAATCTCCTGCATTTTACCATTTATGTTGATTTTGTTTAATATCGCCTTCTATGTTTCCTTTGCGTGTTTTGTAATGAGTGGAACAAGTGGAGTCAACGGTTACGGACACTGTGGAGAGGTATGTGGAATTCTGTCGATTGTATCTTGAAAAATCATCACATGCATGCGGAGACTATGGGTTACTGGTAAGCTCTTTAGGCTTGTTTTATTTTTCGGGAAATGATCGTGCCGGCCTAAAAAGGATCACTTTGTTGTTGTCTTTTGCAATCTGATGTAATATCACCGCGCTGATCCTGTTCTTTTACATTAGTCCGTATTTTTGTGAAGTCGTTTTAGGTTCTCTCTAACCTAGCATTATATCGTTTCTTTATTTTGTTTTGCATCATTTCAGAATGAAGCTGCCTATTTCGTGGAATCCTTGCTGCTTAGAGGCAGTCGTAGCAAGGATTACTCATTGTTTTACTGTAGCTTCAAGGCACTTGCTGTGTCTATGCCATAAAAAAATGTGGCAGTAATCTATTTCTAGTCATGTACAATTGTCATTTTCTCATTGACAAACATTTGTCATATCTCCTGCATTTTACCATTTATGTGGATTTTGTTTAATATCGCCTTCTATGTTTCCTTTGCGTGTTTTGTTATGAGTGGAGCAAGTGGAGTCAACGGTTGCGGAGACTGTGGAGAGGTATGTGGAATTCTGTCGATTGAATCTTGAAAAATCATCACATGCATGCGGAGACTGTGGGTTACTGGTAAGCTCTTTAGGCTTGTTTTATTTTTCGGGAAATGATCGTGGTGGCCTAAAAAGGATCACTTTGTTGTTGCCTTTTGCAATCTCATATAATATCACCGTGCTGATTTTGTTCTTTTACATTAGTCTGCATTTTTGTGAAGTCTTTTTAGGTTCTCACTAACCTAGCATTATATCGTTTCTTTATTATGTTTTGCCTCTTTTCGGAATGAAGCTGCCTATTTCATGGAATCCTTGCTACTTAGAGGGAGTCGTGGCAAGGATTACTCTTGGTTTACAGTAACTTCAAGGCACTTACTGTGTCAATAACATAAAAAAATGTGGCAGCAATCCATTTCTAGAAATGTACAATTGTCATTTTCTCATTGACAAACATTTGTCATATCTCCTGCATTTTACCATTTATGTGGATTTTGTTTTATATCGCCTTCTATGTTTCGTTTGAATGTTTTGTTATGAGTGGAGCAAGTGTAGTCAACCAACGGTTGCAGAGACTGTGGAGAGGTATGTGGAATTCTGTCGATTGTATCTTAAAAAATCATCACATGCATGCGGAGACTGTGGGTTACTGGTAAGCTCTTTAGGCTTGTTTTATTTTTCGGGAAATGATCGTGGTGGCCTAAAAAGGATCACTTTGTTGTTGCCTTTTGCAATCTCATATAATATCACCGTGCTGATTTTGTTCTTTTACATTAGTCTGCATTTTTGTGAAGTCTTTTTAGGTTCTCACTAACCTAGCATTATATCGTTTCTTTATTATGTTTTGCCTCTTTTCGGAATGAAGCTGCCTATTTCATGGAATCCTTGCTACTTAGAGGGAGTCGTGGCAAGGATTACTCTTGGTTTACTGTAGCTTCAAGGCACTTACTGTGTCAATAACATAAAAAAATGTGGCAGTAATCCATTTCTAGAAATGTACAATTGTCATTTTCTCATTGACAAACATTTGTCATATCTCCTGCATTTTACCATTTATGTGGATTTTGTTTTATATCGCCTTCTATGTTTCGTTTGAATGTTTTGTTATGAGTGGAGCAAGTTTAGTCAACCAACGGTTGCGGAGACTGTGGAGAGATATGTGGAATTCTGTCGATTGTATCTTGAAAAATCATCACATGCATGCGGAGACTGTGGGTTATTGGTAAGCTCTTTAGGCTTGTTTTATTTTTCGGGAAATGATCGTGCCGGCCTAAAAACGATCACTTTGTTGTTGTCTTTTACAATCTGATGTAATATCACCGCGCTGATCCTGTTCTTTTACATTAGTCCGTATTTTTGTGAAGTTGTTTTAGGTTCTCTCTAACATAGCATTATATCGTTTCTTTATTTTGTTTTGCATCATTTTAGAATGAAGCTACCTATTTTGTGGAATCCTTGCTGCTTAGAGGCAGTCGTAGCAAGGATTACTTATTGTTTTACTGTAGCTTCAAGGCACTTGCTGTGTCTATACCATAAAAAAATGTGGCAGTAATCCATTTCTTGTCATGTACAATTGTGATTTTCTCATTGACAAACATTTGTCAAATCTCCTGCATTTTACCATTTATGTTGATTTTGTTTAATATCGCCTTCTATGTTTCCTTTGCGTGTTTTGTAATGAGTGGAACAAGTGGAGTCAACGGTTACGGACACTGTGGAGAGGTATGTGGAATTCTGTCGATTGTATCTTGAAAAATCATCACATGCATGCGGAGACTATGGGTTACTGGTAAGCTCTTTAGGCTTGTTTTATTTTTCGGGAAATGATCGTGCCGGCCTAAAAAGGATCACTTTGTTGTTGTCTTTTGCAATCTGATGTAATATCACCGCGCTGATCCTGTTCTTTTACATTAGTCCGTATTTTTGTGAAGTCGTTTTAGGTTCTCTCTAACCTAGCATTATATCGTTTCTTTATTTTGTTTTGCATCATTTCAGAATGAAGCTGCCTATTTCGTGGAATCCTTGCTGCTTAGAGGCAGTCGTAGCAAGGATTACTCATTGTTTTACTGTAGCTTCAAGGCACTTGCTGTGTCTATGCCATAAAAAAATGTGGCAGTAATCTATTTCTAGTCATGTACAATTGTCATTTTCTCATTGACAAACATTTGTCATATCTCCTGCATTTTACCATTTATGTGGATTTTGTTTAATATCGCCTTCTATGTTTCCTTTGCGTGTTTTGTTATGAGTGGAGCAAGTGGAGTCAACGGTTGCGGAGACTGTGGAGAGGTATGTGGAATTCTGTCGATTGAATCTTGAAAAATCATCACATGCATGCGGAGACTGTGGGTTACTGGTAAGCTCTTTAGGCTTGTTTTATTTTTCGGGAAATGATCGTGGTGGCCTAAAAAGGATCACTTTGTTGTTGCCTTTTGCAATCTCATATAATATCACCGTGCTGATTTTGTTCTTTTACATTAGTCTGCATTTTTGTGAAGTCTTTTTAGGTTCTCACTAACCTAGCATTATATCGTTTCTTTATTATGTTTTGCCTCTTTTCGGAATGAAGCTGCCTATTTCATGGAATCCTTGCTACTTAGAGGGAGTCGTGGCAAGGATTACTCTTGGTTTACAGTAGCTTCAAGGCACTTACTGTGTCAATAACATAAAAAAATGTGGCAGCAATCCATTTCTAGAAATGTACAATTGTCATTTTCTCATTGACAAACATTTGTCATATCTCCTGCATTTTACCATTTATGTGGATTTTGTTTTATATCGCCTTCTATGTTTCGTTTGAATGTTTTGTTATGAGTGGAGCAAGTGTAGTCAACCAACGGTTGCAGAGACTGTGGAGAGGTATGTGGAATTCTGTCGATTGTATCTTGAAAAATCATCACATGCATGCGGAGACTGTGGGTTACTGGTAAGCTCTTTAGGCTTGTTTTATTTTTCGGGAAATGATCGTGGTGGCCTAAAAAGGATCACTTTGTTGTTGCCTTTTGCAATCTCATATAATATCACCGTGCTGATTTTGTTCTTTTACATTAGTCTGCATTTTTGTGAAGTCTTTTTAGGTTCTCACTAACCTAGCATTATATCGTTTCTTTATTATGTTTTGCCTCTTTTCGGAATGAAGCTGCCTCTTTCATGGAATCCTTGCTACTTAGAGGGAGTCGTGGCAAGGATTACTCTTGGTTTACAGTAGCTTCAAGGCACTTACTGTGTCAATAACATAAAAAAATGTGGCAGCAATCCATTTCTAGAAATGTACAATTGTCATTTTCTCATTGACAAACATTTGTCATATCTCCTGCATTTTACCATTTATGTGGATTTTGTTTTATATCGCCTTCTATGTTTCGTTTGAATGTTTTGTTATGAGTGGAGCAAGTGTAGTCAACCAACGGTTGCAGAGACTGTGGAGAGGTATGTGGAATTCTGTCGATTGTATCTTGAAAAATCATCACATGCATGCGGAGACTGTGGGTTACTGGTAAGCTCTTTAGGCTTGTTTTATTTTTCGGGAAATGATCGTGGTGGCCTAAAAAGGATCACTTTGTTGTTGCCTTTTGCAATCTCATATAATATCACCGTGCTGATTTTGTTCTTTTACATTAGTCTGCATTTTTGTGAAGTCTTTTTAGGTTCTCACTAACCTAGCATTATATCGTTTCTTTATTATGTTTTGCCTCTTTTCGGAATGAAGCTGCCTATTTCATGGAATCCTTGCTACTTAGAGGGAGTCGTGGCAAGGATTACTCTTGGTTTACTGTAGCTTCAAGGCACTTACTGTGTCAATAACATAAAAAAATGTGGCAGTAATCCATTTCTAGAAATGTACAATTGTCATTTTCTCATTGACAAACATTTGTCATATCTCCTGCATTTTACCATTTATGTGGATTTTGTTTTATATCGCCTTCTATGTTTCGTTTGAATGTTTTGTTATGAGTGGAGCAAGTTTAGTCAACCAACGGTTGCGGAGACTGTGGAGAGATATGTGGAATTCTGTCGATTGTATCTTGAAAAATCATCACATGCATGCGGAGACTGTGGGTTATTGGTAAGCTCTTTAGGCTTGTTTTATTTTTCGGGAAATGATCGTGCCGGCCTAAAAACGATCACTTTGTTGTTGTCTTTTACAATCTGATGTAATATCACCGCGCTGATCCTGTTCTTTTACATTAGTCCGTATTTTTGTGAAGTTGTTTTAGGTTCTCTCTAACATAGCATTATATCGTTTCTTTATTTTGTTTTGCATCATTTTAGAATGAAGCTACCTATTTTGTGGAATCCTTGCTGCTTAGAGGCAGTCGTAGCAAGGATTACTTATTGTTTTACTGTAGCTTCAAGGCACTTGCTGTGTCTATACCATAAAAAAATGTGGCAGTAATCCATTTCTTGTCATGTACAATTGTGATTTTCTCATTGACAAACATTTGTCAAATCTCCTGCATTTTACCATTTATGTTGATTTTGTTTAATATCGCCTTCTATGTTTCCTTTGCGTGTTTTGTAATGAGTGGAACAAGTGGAGTCAACGGTTACGGACACTGTGGAGAGGTATGTGGAATTCTGTCGATTGTATCTTGAAAAATCATCACATGCATGCGGAGACTATGGGTTACTGGTAAGCTCTTTAGGCTTGTTTTATTTTTCGGGAAATGATCGTGCCGGCCTAAAAAGGATCACTTTGTTGTTGTCTTTTGCAATCTGATGTAATATCACCGCGCTGATCCTGTTCTTTTACATTAGTCCGTATTTTTGTGAAGTCGTTTTAGGTTCTCTCTAACCTAGCATTATATCGTTTCTTTATTTTGTTTTGCATCATTTCAGAATGAAGCTGCCTATTTCGTGGAATCCTTGCTGCTTAGAGGCAGTCGTAGCAAGGATTACTCATTGTTTTACTGTAGCTTCAAGGCACTTGCTGTGTCTATGCCATAAAAAAATGTGGCAGTAATCTATTTCTAGTCATGTACAATTGTCATTTTCTCATTGACAAACATTTGTCATATCTCCTGCATTTTACCATTTATGTGGATTTTGTTTAATATCGCCTTCTATGTTTCCTTTGCGTGTTTTGTTATGAGTGGAGCAAGTGGAGTCAACGGTTGCGGAGACTGTGGAGAGGTATGTGGAATTCTGTCGATTGAATCTTGAAAAATCATCACATGCATGCGGAGACTGTGGGTTACTGGTAAGCTCTTTAGGCTTGTTTTATTTTTCGGGAAATGATCGTGGTGGCCTAAAAAGGATCACTTTGTTGTTGCCTTTTGCAATCTCATATAATATCACCGTGCTGATTTTGTTCTTTTACATTAGTCTGCATTTTTGTGAAGTCTTTTTAGGTTCTCACTAACCTAGCATTATATCGTTTCTTTATTATGTTTTGCCTCTTTTCGGAATGAAGCTGCCTATTTCATGGAATCCTTGCTACTTAGAGGGAGTCGTGGCAAGGATTACTCTTGGTTTACAGTAGCTTCAAGGCACTTACTGTGTCAATAACATAAAAAAATGTGGCAGCAATCCATTTCTAGAAATGTACAATTGTCATTTTCTCATTGACAAACATTTGTCATATCTCCTGCATTTTACCATTTATGTGGATTTTGTTTTATATCGCCTTCTATGTTTCGTTTGAATGTTTTGTTATGAGTGGAGCAAGTGTAGTCAACCAACGGTTGCAGAGACTGTGGAGAGGTATGTGGAATTCTGTCGATTGTATCTTGAAAAATCATCACATGCATGCGGAGACTGTGGGTTACTGGTAAGCTCTTTAGGCTTGTTTTATTTTTCGGGAAATGATCGTGGTGGCCTAAAAAGGATCACTTTGTTGTTGCCTTTTGCAATCTCATATAATATCACCGTGCTGATTTTGTTCTTTTACATTAGTCTGCATTTTTGTGAAGTCTTTTTAGGTTCTCACTAACCTAGCATTATATCGTTTCTTTATTATGTTTTGCCTCTTTTCGGAATGAAGCTGCCTCTTTCATGGAATCCTTGCTACTTAGAGGGAGTCGTGGCAAGGATTACTCTTGGTTTACAGTAGCTTCAAGGCACTTACTGTGTCAATAACATAAAAAAATGTGGCAGCAATCCATTTCTAGAAATGTACAATTGTCATTTTCTCATTGACAAACATTTGTCATATCTCCTGCATTTTACCATTTATGTGGATTTTGTTTTATATCGCCTTCTATGTTTCGTTTGAATGTTTTGTTATGAGTGGAGCAAGTGTAGTCAACCAACGGTTGCAGAGACTGTGGAGAGGTATGTGGAATTCTGTCGATTGTATCTTGAAAAATCATCACATGCATGCGGAGACTGTGGGTTACTGGTAAGCTCTTTAGGCTTGTTTTATTTTTCGGGAAATGATCGTGGTGGCCTAAAAAGGATCACTTTGTTGTTGCCTTTTGCAATCTCATATAATATCACCGTGCTGATTTTGTTCTTTTACATTAGTCTGCATTTTTGTGAAGTCTTTTTAGGTTCTCACTAACCTAGCATTATATCGTTTCTTTATTATGTTTTGCCTCTTTTCGGAATGAAGCTGCCTATTTCATGGAATCCTTGCTACTTAGAGGGAGTCGTGGCAAGGATTACTCTTGGTTTACTGTAGCTTCAAGGCACTTACTGTGTCAATAACATAAAAAAATGTGGCAGTAATCCATTTCTAGAAATGTACAATTGTCATTTTCTCATTGACAAACATTTGTCATATCTCCTGCATTTTACCATTTATGTGGATTTTGTTTTATATCGCCTTCTATGTTTCGTTTGAATGTTTTGTTATGAGTGGAGCAAGTTTAGTCAACCAACGGTTGCGGAGACTGTGGAGAGATATGTGGAATTCTGTCGATTGTATCTTGAAAAATCATCACATGCATGCGGAGACTGTGGGTTATTGGTAAGCTCTTTAGGCTTGTTTTATTTTTCGGGAAATGATCGTGCCGGCCTAAAAACGATCACTTTGTTGTTGTCTTTTACAATCTGATGTAATATCACCGCGCTGATCCTGTTCTTTTACATTAGTCCGTATTTTTGTGAAGTTGTTTTAGGTTCTCTCTAACATAGCATTATATCGTTTCTTTATTTTGTTTTGCATCATTTTAGAATGAAGCTACCTATTTTGTGGAATCCTTGCTGCTTAGAGGCAGTCGTAGCAAGGATTACTTATTGTTTTACTGTAGCTTCAAGGCACTTGCTGTGTCTATACCATAAAAAAATGTGGCAGTAATCCATTTCTTGTCATGTACAATTGTGATTTTCTCATTGACAAACATTTGTCAAATCTCCTGCATTTTACCATTTATGTTGATTTTGTTTAATATCGCCTTCTATGTTTCCTTTGCGTGTTTTGTAATGAGTGGAACAAGTGGAGTCAACGGTTACGGACACTGTGGAGAGGTATGTGGAATTCTGTCGATTGTATCTTGAAAAATCATCACATGCATGCGGAGACTATGGGTTACTGGTAAGCTCTTTAGGCTTGTTTTATTTTTCGGGAAATGATCGTGCCGGCCTAAAAAGGATCACTTTGTTGTTGTCTTTTGCAATCTGATGTAATATCACCGCGCTGATCCTGTTCTTTTACATTAGTCCGTATTTTTGTGAAGTCGTTTTAGGTTCTCTCTAACCTAGCATTATATCGTTTCTTTATTTTGTTTTGCATCATTTCAGAATGAAGCTGCCTATTTCGTGGAATCCTTGCTGCTTAGAGGCAGTCGTAGCAAGGATTACTCATTGTTTTACTGTAGCTTCAAGGCACTTGCTGTGTCTATGCCATAAAAAAATGTGGCAGTAATCTATTTCTAGTCATGTACAATTGTCATTTTCTCATTGACAAACATTTGTCATATCTCCTGCATTTTACCATTTATGTGGATTTTGTTTAATATCGCCTTCTATGTTTCCTTTGCGTGTTTTGTTATGAGTGGAGCAAGTGGAGTCAACGGTTGCGGAGACTGTGGAGAGGTATGTGGAATTCTGTCGATTGAATCTTGAAAAATCATCACATGCATGCGGAGACTGTGGGTTACTGGTAAGCTCTTTAGGCTTGTTTTATTTTTCGGGAAATGATCGTGGTGGCCTAAAAAGGATCACTTTGTTGTTGCCTTTTGCAATCTCATATAATATCACCGTGCTGATTTTGTTCTTTTACATTAGTCTGCATTTTTGTGAAGTCTTTTTAGGTTCTCACTAACCTAGCATTATATCGTTTCTTTATTATGTTTTGCCTCTTTTCGGAATGAAGCTGCCTATTTCATGGAATCCTTGCTACTTAGAGGGAGTCGTGGCAAGGATTACTCTTGGTTTACAGTAGCTTCAAGGCACTTACTGTGTCAATAACATAAAAAAATGTGGCAGCAATCCATTTCTAGAAATGTACAATTGTCATTTTCTCATTGACAAACATTTGTCATATCTCCTGCATTTTACCATTTATGTGGATTTTGTTTTATATCGCCTTCTATGTTTCGTTTGAATGTTTTGTTATGAGTGGAGCAAGTGTAGTCAACCAACGGTTGCAGAGACTGTGGAGAGGTATGTGGAATTCTGTCGATTGTATCTTGAAAAATCATCACATGCATGCGGAGACTGTGGGTTACTGGTAAGCTCTTTAGGCTTGTTTTATTTTTCGGGAAATGATCGTGGTGGCCTAAAAAGGATCACTTTGTTGTTGCCTTTTGCAATCTCATATAATATCACCGTGCTGATTTTGTTCTTTTACATTAGTCTGCATTTTTGTGAAGTCTTTTTAGGTTCTCACTAACCTAGCATTATATCGTTTCTTTATTATGTTTTGCCTCTTTTCGGAATGAAGCTGCCTATTTTATGGAATCCTTGCTACTTAGAGGGAGTCGTGGCAAGGATTACTCTTGGTTTACTGTAGCTTCAAGGCACTTACTGTGTCAATAACATAAAAAAATGTGGCAGTAATCCATTTCTAGAAATGTACAATTGTCATTTTCTCATTGACAAACATTTGTCATATCTCCTGCATTTTACCATTTATGTGGATTTTGTTTTATATCGCCTTCTATGTTTCGTTTGAATGTTTTGTTATGAGTGGAGCAAGTTTAGTCAACCAACGGTTGCGGAGACTGTGGAGAGATATGTGGAATTCTGTCGATTGTATCTTGAAAAATCATCACATGCATGCGGAGACTGTGGGTTATTGGTAAGCTCTTTAGGCTTGTTTTATTTTTCGGGAAATGATCGTGCCGGCCTAAAAACGATCACTTTGTTGTTGTCTTTTACAATCTGATGTAATATCACCGCGCTGATCCTGTTCTTTTACATTAGTCCGTATTTTTGTGAAGTTGTTTTAGGTTCTCTCTAACATAGCATTATATCGTTTCTTTATTTTGTTTTGCATCATTTTAGAATGAAGCTACCTATTTTGTGGAATCCTTGCTGCTTAGAGGCAGTCGTAGCAAGGATTACTTATTGTTTTACTGTAGCTTCAAGGCACTTGCTGTGTCTATACCATAAAAAAATGTGGCAGTAATCCATTTCTTGTCATGTACAATTGTGATTTTCTCATTGACAAACATTTGTCAAATCTCCTGCATTTTACCATTTATGTTGATTTTGTTTAATATCGCCTTCTATGTTTCCTTTGCGTGTTTTGTAATGAGTGGAACAAGTGGAGTCAACGGTTACGGACACTGTGGAGAGGTATGTGGAATTCTGTCGATTGTATCTTGAAAAATCATCACATGCATGCGGAGACTATGGGTTACTGGTAAGCTCTTTAGGCTTGTTTTATTTTTCGGGAAATGATCGTGCCGGCCTAAAAAGGATCACTTTGTTGTTGTCTTTTGCAATCTGATGTAATATCACCGCGCTGATCCTGTTCTTTTACATTAGTCCGTATTTTTGTGAAGTCGTTTTAGGTTCTCTCTAACCTAGCATTATATCGTTTCTTTATTTTGTTTTGCATCATTTCAGAATGAAGCTGCCTATTTCGTGGAATCCTTGCTGCTTAGAGGCAGTCGTAGCAAGGATTACTCATTGTTTTACTGTAGCTTCAAGGCACTTGCTGTGTCTATGCCATAAAAAAATGTGGCAGTAATCTATTTCTAGTCATGTACAATTGTCATTTTCTCATTGACAAACATTTGTCATATCTCCTGCATTTTACCATTTATGTGGATTTTGTTTAATATCGCCTTCTATGTTTCCTTTGCGTGTTTTGTTATGAGTGGAGCAAGTGGAGTCAACGGTTGCGGAGACTGTGGAGAGGTATGTGGAATTCTGTCGATTGAATCTTGAAAAATCATCACATGCATGCGGAGACTGTGGGTTACTGGTAAGCTCTTTAGGCTTGTTTTATTTTTCGGGAAATGATCGTGGTGGCCTAAAAAGGATCACTTTGTTGTTGCCTTTTGCAATCTCATATAATATCACCGTGCTGATTTTGTTCTTTTACATTAGTCTGCATTTTTGTGAAGTCTTTTTAGGTTCTCACTAACCTAGCATTATATCGTTTCTTTATTATGTTTTGCCTCTTTTCGGAATGAAGCTGCCTATTTCATGGAATCCTTGCTACTTAGAGGGAGTCGTGGCAAGGATTACTCTTGGTTTACAGTAGCTTCAAGGCACTTACTGTGTCAATAACATAAAAAAATGTGGCAGCAATCCATTTCTAGAAATGTACAATTGTCATTTTCTCATTGACAAACATTTGTCATATCTCCTGCATTTTACCATTTATGTGGATTTTGTTTTATATCGCCTTCTATGTTTCGTTTGAATGTTTTGTTATGAGTGGAGCAAGTGTAGTCAACCAACGGTTGCAGAGACTGTGGAGAGGTATGTGGAATTCTGTCGATTGTATCTTGAAAAATCATCACATGCATGCGGAGACTGTGGGTTACTGGTAAGCTCTTTAGGCTTGTTTTATTTTTCGGGAAATGATCGTGGTGGCCTAAAAAGGATCACTTTGTTGTTGCCTTTTGCAATCTCATATAATATCACCGTGCTGATTTTGTTCTTTTACATTAGTCTGCATTTTTGTGAAGTCTTTTTAGGTTCTCACTAACCTAGCATTATATCGTTTCTTTATTATGTTTTGCCTCTTTTCGGAATGAAGCTGCCTATTTCATGGAATCCTTGCTACTTAGAGGGAGTCGTGGCAAGGATTACTCTTGGTTTACTGTAGCTTCAAGGCACTTACTGTGTCAATAACATAAAAAAATGTGGCAGTAATCCATTTCTAGAAATATACAATTGTCATTTTCTCATTGACAAACATTTGTCATATCTCCTGCATTTTACCATTTATGTGGATTTTGTTTTATATCGCCTTCTATGTTTCGTTTGAATGTTTTGTTATGAGTGGAGCAAGTTTAGTCAACCAACGGTTGCGGAGACTGTGGAGAGATATGTGGAATTCTGTCGATTGTATCTTGAAAAATCATCACATGCATGCGGAGACTGTGGGTTATTGGTAAGCTCTTTAGGCTTGTTTTATTTTTCGGGAAATGATCGTGCCGGCCTAAAAACGATCACTTTGTTGTTGTCTTTTACAATCTGATGTAATATCACCGCGCTGATCCTGTTCTTTTACATTAGTCCGTATTTTTGTGAAGTTGTTTTAGGTTCTCTCTAACATAGCATTATATCGTTTCTTTATTTTGTTTTGCATCATTTTAGAATGAAGCTACCTATTTTGTGGAATCCTTGCTGCTTAGAGGCAGTCGTAGCAAGGATTACTTATTGTTTTACTGTAGCTTCAAGGCACTTGCTGTGTCTATACCATAAAAAAATGTGGCAGTAATCCATTTCTTGTCATGTACAATTGTGATTTTCTCATTGACAAACATTTGTCAAATCTCCTGCATTTTACCATTTATGTTGATTTTGTTTAATATCGCCTTCTATGTTTCCTTTGCGTGTTTTGTAATGAGTGGAACAAGTGGAGTCAACGGTTACGGACACTGTGGAGAGGTATGTGGAATTCTGTCGATTGTATCTTGAAAAATCATCACATGCATGCGGAGACTATGGGTTACTGGTAAGCTCTTTAGGCTTGTTTTATTTTTCGGGAAATGATCGTGCCGGCCTAAAAAGGATCACTTTGTTGTTGTCTTTTGCAATCTGATGTAATATCACCGCGCTGATCCTGTTCTTTTACATTAGTCCGTATTTTTGTGAAGTCGTTTTAGGTTCTCTCTAACCTAGCATTATATCGTTTCTTTATTTTGTTTTGCATCATTTCAGAATGAAGCTGCCTATTTCGTGGAATCCTTGCTGCTTAGAGGCAGTCGTAGCAAGGATTACTCATTGTTTTACTGTAGCTTCAAGGCACTTGCTGTGTCTATGCCATAAAAAAATGTGGCAGTAATCTATTTCTAGTCATGTACAATTGTCATTTTCTCATTGACAAACATTTGTCATATCTCCTGCATTTTACCATTTATGTGGATTTTGTTTAATATCGCCTTCTATGTTTCCTTTGCGTGTTTTGTTATGAGTGGAGCAAGTGGAGTCAACGGTTGCGGAGACTGTGGAGAGGTATGTGGAATTCTGTCGATTGAATCTTGAAAAATCATCACATGCATGCGGAGACTGTGGGTTACTGGTAAGCTCTTTAGGCTTGTTTTATTTTTCGGGAAATGATCGTGGTGGCCTAAAAAGGATCACTTTGTTGTTGCCTTTTGCAATCTCATATAATATCACCGTGCTGATTTTGTTCTTTTACATTAGTCTGCATTTTTGTGAAGTCTTTTTAGGTTCTCACTAACCTAGCATTATATCGTTTCTTTATTATGTTTTGCCTCTTTTCGGAATGAAGCTGCCTATTTCATGGAATCCTTGCTACTTAGAGGGAGTCGTGGCAAGGATTACTCTTGGTTTACAGTAGCTTCAAGGCACTTACTGTGTCAATAACATAAAAAAATGTGGCAGCAATCCATTTCTAGAAATGTACAATTGTCATTTTCTCATTGACAAACATTTGTCATATCTCCTGCATTTTACCATTTATGTGGATTTTGTTTTATATCGCCTTCTATGTTTCGTTTGAATGTTTTGTTATGAGTGGAGCAAGTGTAGTCAACCAACGGTTGCAGAGACTGTGGAGAGGTATGTGGAATTCTGTCGATTGTATCTTGAAAAATCATCACATGCATGCGGAGACTGTGGGTTACTGGTAAGCTCTTTAGGCTTGTTTTATTTTTCGGGAAATGATCGTGGTGGCCTAAAAAGGATCACTTTGTTGTTGCCTTTTGCAATCTCATATAATATCACCGTGCTGATTTTGTTCTTTTACATTAGTCTGCATTTTTGTGAAGTCTTTTTAGGTTCTCACTAACCTAGCATTATATCGTTTCTTTATTATGTTTTGCCTCTTTTCGGAATGAAGCTGCCTATTTCATGGAATCCTTGCTACTTAGAGGGAGTCGTGGCAAGGATTACTCTTGGTTTACTGTAGCTTCAAGGCACTTACTGTGTCAATAACATAAAAAAATGTGGCAGTAATCCATTTCTAGAAATGTACAATTGTCATTTTCTCATTGACAAACATTTGTCATATCTCCTGCATTTTACCATTTATGTGGATTTTGTTTTATATCGCCTTCTATGTTTCGTTTGAATGTTTTGTTATGAGTGGAGCAAGTTTAGTCAACCAACGGTTGCGGAGACTGTGGAGAGATATGTGGAATTCTGTCGATTGTATCTTGAAAAATCATCACATGCATGCGGAGACTGTGGGTTATTGGTAAGCTCTTTAGGCTTGTTTTATTTTTCGGGAAATGATCGTGCCGGCCTAAAAACGATCACTTTGTTGTTGTCTTTTACAATCTGATGTAATATCACCGCGCTGATCCTGTTCTTTTACATTAGTCCGTATTTTTGTGAAGTTGTTTTAGGTTCTCTCTAACATAGCATTATATCGTTTCTTTATTTTGTTTTGCATCATTTTAGAATGAAGCTACCTATTTTGTGGAATCCTTGCTGCTTAGAGGCAGTCGTAGCAAGGATTACTTATTGTTTTACTGTAGCTTCAAGGCACTTGCTGTGTCTATACCATAAAAAAATGTGGCAGTAATCCATTTCTTGTCATGTACAATTGTGATTTTCTCATTGACAAACATTTGTCAAATCTCCTGCATTTTACCATTTATGTTGATTTTGTTTAATATCGCCTTCTATGTTTCCTTTGCGTGTTTTGTAATGAGTGGAACAAGTGGAGTCAACGGTTACGGACACTGTGGAGAGGTATGTGGAATTCTGTCGATTGTATCTTGAAAAATCATCACATGCATGCGGAGACTATGGGTTACTGGTAAGCTCTTTAGGCTTGTTTTATTTTTCGGGAAATGATCGTGCCGGCCTAAAAAGGATCACTTTGTTGTTGTCTTTTGCAATCTGATGTAATATCACCGCGCTGATCCTGTTCTTTTACATTAGTCCGTATTTTTGTGAAGTCGTTTTAGGTTCTCTCTAACCTAGCATTATATCGTTTCTTTATTTTGTTTTGCATCATTTCAGAATGAAGCTGCCTATTTCGTGGAATCCTTGCTGCTTAGAGGCAGTCGTAGCAAGGATTACTCATTGTTTTACTGTAGCTTCAAGGCACTTGCTGTGTCTATGCCATAAAAAAATGTGGCAGTAATCTATTTCTAGTCATGTACAATTGTCATTTTCTCATTGACAAACATTTGTCATATCTCCTGCATTTTACCATTTATGTGGATTTTGTTTAATATCGCCTTCTATGTTTCCTTTGCGTGTTTTGTTATGAGTGGAGCAAGTGGAGTCAACGGTTGCGGAGACTGTGGAGAGGTATGTGGAATTCTGTCGATTGAATCTTGAAAAATCATCACATGCATGCGGAGACTGTGGGTTACTGGTAAGCTCTTTAGGCTTGTTTTATTTTTCGGGAAATGATCGTGGTGGCCTAAAAAGGATCACTTTGTTGTTGCCTTTTGCAATCTCATATAATATCACCGTGCTGATTTTGTTCTTTTACATTAGTCTGCATTTTTGTGAAGTCTTTTTAGGTTCTCACTAACCTAGCATTATATCGTTTCTTTATTATGTTTTGCCTCTTTTCGGAATGAAGCTGCCTATTTCATGGAATCCTTGCTACTTAGAGGGAGTCGTGGCAAGGATTACTCTTGGTTTACAGTAGCTTCAAGGCACTTACAGTGTCAATAACATAAAAAAATGTGGCAGCAATCCATTTCTAGAAATGTACAATTGTCATTTTCTCATTGACAAACATTTGTCATATCTCCTGCATTTTACCATTTATGTGGATTTTGTTTTATATCGCCTTCTATGTTTCGTTTGAATGTTTTGTTATGAGTGGAGCAAGTGTAGTCAACCAACGGTTGCAGAGACTGTGGAGAGATATGTGGAATTCTGTCGATTGTATCTTGAAAAATCATCACATGCATGCGGAGACTGTGGGTTACTGGTAAGCTCTTTAGGCTTGTTTTATTTTTCGGGAAATGATCGTGGTGGCCTAAAAAGGATCACTTTGTTGTTGCCTTTTGCAATCTCATATAATATCACCGTGCTGATTTTGTTCTTTTACATTAGTCTGCATTTTTGTGAAGTCTTTTTAGGTTCTCACTAACCTAGCATTATATCGTTTCTTTATTATGTTTTGCCTCTTTTCGGAATGAAGCTGCCTATTTCATGGAATCCTTGCTACTTAGAGGGAGTCGTGGCAAGGATTACTCTTGGTTTACTGTAGCTTCAAGTCACTTACTGTGTCAATAACATAAAAAAATGTGGCAGTAATCCATTTCTAGAAATGTACAATTGTCATTTTCTCATTGACAAACATTTGTCATATCTCCTGCATTTTACCATTTATGTGGATTTTGTTTTATATCGCCTTCTATGTTTCGTTTGAATGTTTTGTTATGAGTGGAGCAAGTTTAGTCAACCAACGGTTGCGGAGACTGTGGAGAGATATGTGGAATTCTGTCGATTGTATTTTGAAAAATCATCACATGCATGCGGAGACTGTGGGTTATTGGTAAGCTCTTTAGGCTTGTTTTATTTTTCGGGAAATGATCGTGCCGGCCTAAAAACGATCACTTTGTTGTTGTCTTTTACAATCTGATGTAATATCACCGCGCTGATCCTGTTCTTTTACATTAGTCCGTATTTTTGTGAAGTTGTTTTAGGTTCTCTCTAACATAGCATTATATCGTTTCTTTATTTTGTTTTGCATCATTTTAGAATGAAGCTACCTATTTTGTGGAATCCTTGCTGCTTAGAGGCAGTCGTAGCAAGGATTACTTATTGTTTTACTGTAGCTTCAAGGCACTTGCTGTGTCTATACCATAAAAAAATGTGGCAGTAATCCATTTCTTGTCATGTACAATTGTGATTTTCTCATTGACAAACATTTGTCAAATCTCCTGCATTTTACCATTTATGTTGATTTTGTTTAATATCGCCTTCTATGTTTCCTTTGCGTGTTTTGTAATGAGTGGAACAAGTGGAGTCAACGGTTACGGACACTGTGGAGAGGTATGTGGAATTCTGTCGATTGTATCTTGAAAAATCATCACATGCATGCGGAGACTATGGGTTACTGGTAAGCTCTTTAGGCTTGTTTTATTTTTCGGGAAATGATCGTGCCGGCCTAAAAAGGATCACTTTGTTGTTGTCTTTTGCAATCTGATGTAATATCACAGCGCTGATCCTGTTCTTTTACATTAGTCCGTATTTTTGTGAAGTCGTTTTAGGTTCTCTCTAACCTAGCATTATATCGTTTCTTTATTTTGTTTTGCATCATTTCAGAATGAAGCTGGCTATTTCGTGGAATCCTTGCTGCTTAGAGGCAGTCGTAGCAAGGATTACTCATTGTTTTACTGTAGCTTCAAGGCACTTGCTGTGTCTATGCCATAAAAAAATGTGGCAGTAATCTATTTCTAGTCATGTACAATTGTCATTTTCTCATTGACAAACATTTGTCATATCTCCTGCATTTTACCATTTATGTGGATTTTGTTTAATATCGCCTTCTATGTTTCCTTTGCGTGTTTTGTTATGAGTGGAGCAAGTGGAGTCAACGGTTGCGGAGACTGTGGAGAGGTATGTGGAATTCTGTCGATTGAATCTTGAAAAATCATCACATGCATGCGGAGACTGTGGGTTACTGGTAAGCTCTTTAGGCTTGTTTTATTTTTCGGGAAATGATCGTGGTGGCCTAAAAAGGATCACTTTGTTGTTGCCTTTTGCAATCTCATATAATATCACCGTGCTGATTTTGTTCTTTTACATTAGTCTGCATTTTTGTGAAGTCTTTTTAGGTTCTCACTAACCTAGCATTATATCGTTTCTTTATTATGTTTTGCCTCTTTTCGGAATGAAGCTGCCTATTTCATGGAATCCTTGCTACTTAGAGGGAGTCGTGGCAAGGATTACTCTTGGTTTACAGTAGCTTCAAGGCACTTACTGTGTCAATAACATAAAAAAATGTGGCAGCAATCCATTTCTAGAAATGTACAATTGTCATTTTCTCATTGACAAACATTTGTCATATCTCCTGCATTTTACCATTTATGTGGATTTTGTTTTATATCGCCTTCTATGTTTCGTTTGAATGTTTTGTTATGAGTGGAGCAAGTGTAGTCAACCAACGGTTGCAGAGACTGTGGAGAGGTATGTGGAATTCTGTCGATTGTATCTTGAAAAATCATCACATGCATGCGGAGACTGTGGGTTACTGGTAAGCTCTTTAGGCTTGTTTTATTTTTCGGGAAATGATCGTGGTGGCCTAAAAAGGATCACTTTGTTGTTGCCTTTTGCAATCTCATATAATATCACCGTGCTGATTTTGTTCTTTTACATTAGTCTGCATTTTTGTGAAGTCTTTTTAGGTTCTCACTAACCTAGCATTATATCGTTTCTTTATTATGTTTTGCCTCTTTTCGGAATGAAGCTGACTATTTCATGGAATCCTTGCTACTTAGAGGGAGTCGTGGCAAGGATTACTCTTGGTTTACTGTAGCTTCAAGGCACTTACTGTGTCAATAACATAAAAAAATGTGGCAGTAATCCATTTCTAGAAATGTACAATTGTCATTTTCTCATTGACAAACATTTGTCATATCTCCTGCATTTTACCATTTATGTGGATTTTGTTTTATATCGCCTTCTATGTTTCGTTTGAATGTTTTGTTATGAGTGGAGCAAGTTTAGTCAACCAACGGTTGCGGAGACTGTGGAGAGATATGTGGAATTCTGTCGATTGTATCTTGAAAAATCATCACATGCATGCGGAGACTGTGGGTTATTGGTAAGCTCTTTAGTTTTGTTTTATTTTTCGGGAAATGATCGTGCCGGCCTAAAAACGATCACTTTGTTGTTGTCTTTTACAATCTGATGTAATATCACCGCGCTGATCCTGTTCTTTTACATTAGTCCGTATTTTTGTGAAGTTGTTTTAGGTTCTCTCTAACATAGCATTATATCGTTTCTTTATTTTGTTTTGCATCATTTTAGAATGAAGCTACCTATTTTGTGGAATCCTTGCTGCTTAGAGGCAGTCGTAGCAAGGATTACTTATTGTTTTACTGTAGCTTCAAGGCACTTGCTGTGTCTATACCATAAAAAAATGTGGCAGTAATCCATTTCTTGTCATGTACAATTGTGATTTTCTCATTGACAAACATTTGTCAAATCTCCTGCATTTTACCATTTATGTTGATTTTGTTTAATATCGCCTTCTATGTTTCCTTTGCGTGTTTTGTAATGAGTGGAACAAGTGGAGTCAACGGTTACGGACACTGTGGAGAGGTATGTGGAATTCTGTCGATTGTATCTTGAAAAATCATCACATGCATGCGGAGACTATGGGTTACTGGTAAGCTCTTTAGGCTTGTTTTATTTTTCGGGAAATGATCGTGCCGGCCTAAAAAGGATCACTTTGTTGTTGTCTTTTGCAATCTGATGTAATATCACCGCGCTGATCCTGTTCTTTTACATTAGTCCGTATTTTTGTGAAGTCGTTTTAGGTTCTCTCTAACCTAGCATTATATCGTTTCTTTATTTTGTTTTGCATCATTTCAGAATGAAGCTGCCTATTTCGTGGAATCCTTGCTGCTTAGAGGCAGTCGTAGCAAGGATTACTCATTGTTTTACTGTAGCTTCAAGGCACTTGCTGTGTCTATGCCATAAAAAAATGTGGCAGTAATCTATTTCTAGTCATGTACAATTGTCATTTTCTCATTGACAAACATTTGTCATATCTCCTGCATTTTACCATTTATGTGGATTTTGTTTAATATCGCCTTCTATGTTTCCTTTGCGTGTTTTGTTATGAGTGGAGCAAGTGGAGTCAACGGTTGCGGAGACTGTGGAGAGGTATGTGGAATTCTGTCGATTGAATCTTGAAAAATCATCACATGCATGCGGAGACTGTGGGTTACTGGTAAGCTCTTTAGGCTTGTTTTATTTTTCGGGAAATGATCGTGGTGGCCTAAAAAGGATCACTTTGTTGTTGCCTTTTGCAATCTCATATAATATCACCGTGCTGATTTTGTTCTTTTACATTAGTCTGCATTTTTGTGAAGTCTTTTTAGGTTCTCACTAACCTAGCATTATATCGTTTCTTTATTATGTTTTGCCTCTTTTCGGAATGAATCTGCCTATTTCATGGAATCCTTGCTACTTAGAGGGAGTCGTGGCAAGGATTACTCTTGGTTTACAGTAGCTTCAAGGCACTTACTGTGTCAATAACATAAAAAAATGTGGCAGCAATCCATTTCTAGAAATGTACAATTGTCATTTTCTCATTGACAAACATTTGTCATATCTCCTGCATTTTACCATTTATGTGGATTTTGTTTTATATCGCCTTCTATGTTTCGTTTGAATGTTTTGTTATGAGTGGAGCAAGTGTAGTCAACCAACGGTTGCAGAGACTGTGGAGAGGTATGTGGAATTCTGTCGATTGAATCTTGAAAAATCATCACATGCATGCGGAGACTGTGGGTTACTGGTAAGCTCTTTAGGCTTGTTTTATTTTTCGGGAAATGATCGTGCCGGCCTAAAAAGGATCACTTTGTTGTTGTCTTTTGCAATCTGATGTAATATCACCGCGCTGATCCTGTTCTTTTACATTAGTCCGTATTTTTGTGAAGTCATTTTAGGTTCTCTCTAACCTAGCATTATATCGTTTCTTTATTTTGTTTTGCATCATTTCAGAATGAAGCTGCCTATTTCGTGGAATCCTTGCTGCTTAGAGGCAGTCGTAGCAAGGATTACTCATTGTTTTACTGTAGCTTCAAGGCACTTGCTGTGTCTATGCCATAAAAAAATGTGGCAGTAATCTATTTCTAGTCATGTACAATTGTCATTTTCTCATTGACAAACATTTGTCATATCTCCTGCATTTTACCATTTATGTGGATTTTGTTTTATATCGCCTTCTATGTTTCGTTTGAATGTTTTGTTATGAGTGGAGCAAGTGTAGTCAACCAACGGTTGCAGAGACTGTGGAGAGGTATGTGGAATTCTGTCGATTGAATCTTGAAAAATCATCACATGCATGCGGAGACTGTGGGTTACTGGTAAGCTCTTTAGGCTTGTTTTATTTTTCGGGAAATGATCGTGGTGGCCTAAAAAGGATCACTTTGTTGTTGCCTTTTGCAATCTCATATAATATCACCGTGCTGATTTTGTTTTTTTACATTAGTCTGCATTTTTGTGAAGTCTTTTTAGGTTCTCACTAAGCTAGCATTATATCGTTTCTTTATTATGTTTTGCCTCTTTTCGGAATGAAGCTGCCTATTTCATGGAATCCTTGCTACTTAGAGGGAGTCGTGGCAAGGATTACTCTTGGTTTACTGTAGCTTCAAGGCACTTACTGTGTCAATAACATAAAAAAATGTGGCAGGAATCCATTTCTAGAAATGTACAATTGTCATTTTCTCATTGACAAACATTTGTCATATCTCCTGCATTTTACCATTTATGTGGATTTTGTTTTATATCGCCTTCTATGTTTCGTTTGAATGTTTTGTTATGAGTGGAGCAAGTGTAGTCAACCAACGGTTGCAGAGACTGTGGAGAGGTATGTGGAATTCTGTCGATTGAATCTTGAAAAATCATCACATGCATGCGGAGACTGTGGGTTACTGGTAAGCTCTTTAGGCTTGTTTTATTTTTCGGGAAATGATCGTGGTGGCCTAAAAAGGATCACTTTGTTGTTGCCTTTTGCAATCTCATATAATATCACCGTGCTGATTTTGTTCTTTTACATTAGTCTGCATTTTTGTGAAGTCTTTTTAGGTTCTCACTAAGCTAGCATTATATCGTTTCTTTATTATGTTTTGCCTCTTTTCGGAATGAAGCTGCCTATTTCATGGAATCCTTGCTACTTAGAGGGAGTCGTGGCAAGGATTACTCTTGGTTTACTGTAGCTTCAAGGCACTTACTGTGTCAATAACATAAAAAAATGTGGCAGGAATCCATTTCTAGAAATGTACAATTGTCATTTTCTCATTGACAAACATTTGTCATATCTCCTGCATTTTACCATTTATGTGGATTTTGTTTTATATCGCCTTCTATGTTTCGTTTGAATGTTTTGTTATGAGTGGAGCAAGTGTAGTCAACCAACGGTTGCAGAGACTGTGGAGAGGTATGTGGAATTCTGTCGATTGAATCTTGAAAAATCATCACATGCATGCGGAGACTGTGGGTTACTGGTAAGCTCTTTAGGCTTGTTTTATTTTTCGGGAAATGATCGTGGTGGCCTAAAAAGGATCACTTTGTTGTTGCCTTTTGCAATCTCATATAATATCACCGTGCTGATTTTGTTCTTTTACATTAGTCTGCATTTTTGTGAAGTCTTTTTAGGTTCTCACTAACCTAGCATTATATCGTTTCTTTATTATGTTTTGCCTCTTTTCGGAATGAAGCTGCCTATTTCATGGAATCCTTGCTACTTAGAGGGAGTCGTGGCAAGGATTACTCTTGGTTTACAGTAGCTTCAAGGCACTTACTGTGTCAATAACATAAAAAAATGTGGCAGCAATCCATTTCTAGAAATGTACAATTGTCATTTTCTCATTGACAAACATTTGTCATATCTCCTGCATTTTACCATTTATGTGGATTTTGTTTTATATCGCCTTCTATGTTTCGTTTGAATGTTTTGTTATGAGTGGAGCAAGTGTAGTCAACCAACGGTTGCAGAGACTGTGGAGAGGTATGTGGAATTCTGTCGATTGTATCTTGAAAAATCATCACATGCATGCGGAGACTGTGGGTTACTGGTAAGCTCTTTAGGCTTGTTTTATTTTTCGGGAAATGATCGTGGTGGCCTAAAAAGGATCACTTTGTTGTTGCCTTTTGCAATCTCATATAATATCACCGTGCTGATTTTGTTCTTTTACATTAGTCTGCATTTTTGTGAAGTCTTTTTAGGTTCTCACTAACCTAGCATTATATCGTTTCTTTATTATGTTTTGCCTCTTTTCGGAATGAAGCTGCCTATTTCATGGAATCCTTGCTACTTAGAGGGAGTCGTGGCAAGGATTACTCTTGGTTTACTGTAGCTTCAAGGCACTTACTGTGTCAATAACATAAAAAAATGTGGCAGTAATCCATTTCTAGAAATGTACAATTGTCATTTTCTCATTGACAAACATTTGTCATATCTCCTGCATTTTACCATTTATGTGGATTTTGTTTTATATCGCCTTCTATGTTTCGTTTGAATGTTTTGTTATGAGTGGAGCAAGTTTAGTCAACCAACGGTTGCGGAGACTGTGGAGAGATATGTGGAATTCTGTCGATTGTATCTTGAAAAATCATCACATGCATGCGGAGACTGTGGGTTATTGGTAAGCTCTTTAGGCTTGTTTTATTTTTCGGGAAATGATCGTGCCGGCCTAAAAACGATCACTTTGTTGTTGTCTTTTACAATCTGATGTAATATCACCGCGCTGATCCTGTTCTTTTACATTAGTCCGTATTTTTGTGAAGTTGTTTTAGGTTCTCTCTAACATAGCATTATATCGTTTCTTTATTTTGTTTTGCATCATTTTAGAATGAAGCTACCTATTTTGTGGAATCCTTGCTGCTTAGAGGCAGTCGTAGCAAGGATTACTTATTGTTTTACTGTAGCTTCAAGGCACTTGCTGTGTCTATACCATAAAAAAATGTGGCAGTAATCCATTTCTTGTCATGTACAATTGTGATTTTCTCATTGACAAACATTTGTCAAATCTCCTGCATTTTACCATTTATGTTGATTTTGTTTAATATCGCCTTCTATGTTTCCTTTGCGTGTTTTGTAATGAGTGGAACAAGTGGAGTCAACGGTTACGGACACTGTGGAGAGGTATGTGGAATTCTGTCGATTGTATCTTGAAAAATCATCACATGCATGCGGAGACTATGGGTTACTGGTAAGCTCTTTAGGCTTGTTTTATTTTTCGGGAAATGATCGTGCCGGCCTAAAAAGGATCACTTTGTTGTTGTCTTTTGCAATCTGATGTAATATCACCGCGCTGATCCTGTTCTTTTACATTAGTCCGTATTTTTGTGAAGTCGTTTTAGGTTCTCTCTAACCTAGCATTATATCGTTTCTTTATTTTGTTTTGCATCATTTCAGAATGAAGCTGCCTATTTCGTGGAATCCTTGCTGCTTAGAGGCAGTCGTAGCAAGGATTACTCATTGTTTTACTGTAGCTTCAAGGCACTTGCTGTGTCTATGCCATAAAAAAATGTGGCAGTAATCTATTTCTAGTCATGTACAATTGTCATTTTCTCATTGACAAACATTTGTCATATCTCCTGCATTTTACCATTTATGTGGATTTTGTTTAATATCGCCTTCTATGTTTCCTTTGCGTGTTTTGTTATGAGTGGAGCAAGTGGAGTCAACGGTTGCGGAGACTGTGGAGAGGTATGTGGAATTCTGTCGATTGAATCTTGAAAAATCATCACATGCATGCGGAGACTGTGGGTTACTGGTAAGCTCTTTAGGCTTGTTTTATTTTTCGGGAAATGATCGTGGTGGCCTAAAAAGGATCACTTTGTTGTTGCCTTTTGCAATCTCATATAATATCACCGTGCTGATTTTGTTCTTTTACATTAGTCTGCATTTTTGTGAAGTCTTTTTAGGTTCTCACTAACCTAGCATTATATCGTTTCTTTATTATGTTTTGCCTCTTTTCGGAATGAAGCTGCCTATTTCATGGAATCCTTGCTACTTAGAGGGAGTCGTGGCAAGGATTACTCTTGGTTTACAGTAGCTTCAAGGCACTTACTGTGTCAATAACATAAAAAAATGTGGCAGCAATCCATTTCTAGAAATGTACAATTGTCATTTTCTCATTGACAAACATTTGTCATATCTCCTGCATTTTACCATTTATGTGGATTTTGTTTTATATCGCCTTCTATGTTTCGTTTGAATGTTTTGTTATGAGTGGAGCAAGTGTAGTCAACCAACGGTTGCAGAGACTGTGGAGAGGTATGTGGAATTCTGTCGATTGAATCTTGAAAAATCATCACATGCATGCGGAGACTGTGGGTTACTGGTAAGCTCTTTAGGCTTGTTTTATTTTTCGGGAAATGATCGTGCCGGCCTAAAAAGGATCACTTTGTTGTTGTCTTTTGCAATCTGATGTAATATCACCGCGCTGATCCTGTTCTTTTACATTAGTCCGTATTTTTGTGAAGTCATTTTAGGTTCTCTCTAACCTAGCATTATATCGTTTCTTTATTTTGTTTTGCATCATTTCAGAATGAAGCTGCCTATTTCGTGGAATCCTTGCTGCTTAGAGGCAGTCGTAGCAAGGATTACTCATTGTTTTACTGTAGCTTCAAGGCACTTGCTGTGTCTATGCCATAAAAAAATGTGGCAGTAATCTATTTCTAGTCATGTACAATTGTCATTTTCTCATTGACAAACATTTGTCATATCTCCTGCATTTTACCATTTATGTGGATTTTGTTTTATATCGCCTTCTATGTTTCGTTTGAATGTTTTGTTATGAGTGGAGCAAGTGTAGTCAACCAACGGTTGCAGAGACTGTGGAGAGGTATGTGGAATTCTGTCGATTGAATCTTGAAAAATCATCACATGCATGCGGAGACTGTGGGTTACTGGTAAGCTCTTTAGGCTTGTTTTATTTTTCGGGAAATGATCGTGGTGGCCTAAAAAGGATCACTTTGTTGTTGCATTTTGCAATCTCATATAATATCACCGTGCTGATTTTGTTCTTTTACATTAGTCTGCATTTTTGTGAAGTCTTTTTAGGTTCTCACTAAGCTAGCATTATATCGTTTCTTTATTATGTTTTGCCTCTTTTCGGAATGAAGCTGCCTATTTCATGGAATCCTTGCTACTTAGAGGGAGTCGTGGCAAGGATTACTCTTGGTTTACTGTAGCTTCAAGGCACTTACTGTGTCAATAACATAAAAAAATGTGGCAGTAATCCATTTCTAGAAATGTACAATTGTCATTTTCTCATTGACAAACATTTGTCATATCTCCTGCATTTTACCATTTATGTGGATTTTGTTTTATATCGCCTTCTATGTTTCGTTTGAATGTTTTGTTATGAGTGGAGCAAGTGTAGTCAACCAACGGTTGCAGAGACTGTGGAGAGGTATGTGGAATTCTGTCGATTGAATCTTGAAAAATCATCACATGCATGCGGAGACTGTGGGTTACTGGTAAGCTCTTTAGGCTTGTTTTATTTTTCGGGAAATGATGGTGGTGGCCTAAAAAGGATCACTTTGTTGTTGCCTTTTGCAATCTCATATAATATCACCGTGCTGATTTTGTTCTTTTACATTAGTCTGCATTTTTGTGAAGTCTTTTTAGGTTCTCACTAACCTAGCATTATATCGTTTCTTTATTTTGTTTTGCCTCTTTTCGGAATGAAGCTGCCTATTTCATGGAATCCTTGCTACTTAGAGGGAGTCGTGGCAAGGATTACTCTTGGTTTACTGTAGCTTCAAGGCACTTACTGTGTCAATAACATAAAAAAATGTGGCAGTAATCCATTTCTACAAATGTACAATTGTCATTTTCTCATTGACAAACATTTGTCATATCTCCTGCATTTTACCATTTATGTGGATTTTGTTTTATATCGCCTTCTATGTTTCGTTTGAATGTTTTGTTATGAGTGGAGCAAGTGTAGTCAACCAACGGTTGCAGAGACTGTGGAGAGGTATGTGGAATTCTGTCGATTGAATCTTGAAAAATCATCACATGCATGCGGAGACTGTGGGTTACTGGTAAGCTCTTTAGGCTTGTTTTATTTTTCGGGAAATGATCGTGGTGGCCTAAAAAGGATCACTTTGTTGTTGCCTTTTGCAATCTCATATAATATCACCGTGCTGATTTTGTTCTTTTATATTAGTCTGCATTTTTGTGAAGTCTTTTTAGGTTCTCACTAACCTAGCATTATATCGTTTCTTTATTATGTTTTGCCTCTTTTCGGAATGAAGCTGCCTATTTCATGGAATCCTTGCTGCTTAGAGGGAGTCGTGGCAAGCATTACTCTTGGTTTACTGTAGCTTCAAGGCACTTACTGTGTCAATAACATAAAAAAATGTGGCAGTAATCCATTTCTAGAAATGTACAATTGTCATTTTCTCATTGACAAACATTTGTCATATCTCCTGCATTTTACCATTTATGTGGATTTTGTTTAATATCGCCTTCTATGTTTCGTTTGCATGTTTTGTTATGAGTGGAGCAAGTGGAGTCAACCAACGGTTGCAGAGACTGTGGAGAGGTATGTGGAATTCTGTCGATTGTATCTTGAAAAATCATCACATGCATGTGGAGACTGTGGGTTACTGGTAAGCTCTTTAGGCTTGTTTTATTTTTCGGGAAATGGTCGTGGTGGCCTAAAAATGATCACTTTGTTGTTGCCTTTTGCAATCTCATATAATATCACCGTGCTGATTTTGTTCTTTTACATTAGTCTGCATTTTTGTGAAGTCTTTTTAGGTTCTCACTAACCTAGCATTATATCGTTTCTTTATTATGTTTTGCCTCTTTTCGGAATGAAGCTGCCTATTTCATGGAATCCTTGCTGCTTAGAGGGAGTCGTGGCAAGGATTACTCTTGGTTTACTGTAGCATCAAGGCACTTAATGTGTCAATACCATAAAAAATGTGGCAGTAATCCATTTCTAGTCACGTACAGTTGTCATTTTCTCATTGACAAACATTTGTCATATCTCCTGCATTTTACCATTTATGTGGATTTTGTTTAATATCGCCTTCTATGTTTCCTTTGCGTGTTTTGTTATGAGTGGAGCAAGTGGAGTCAACGGTTGCGGAGACTGTGGAGAGGTATGTGGAATTCTGTCGATTGTATCTTGAAAAATCATCACATGCATGCGGAGACTGTGGGTTACTGGTAAGCTCTTTAGGCTTGTTTTATTTTTCGGGAAATGATCGTGGTGGCCTAAAAAGGATTACTTTGTTGTTGCCTTTTGCAATCTCATATAATATCACCGTGCTGATTTTGTTCTTTTACATTAGTCTGCATTTTTGTGAAGTCTTTTTAGGTTCTCACTAACCTAGCATTATATCGTTTCTTTATTATGTTTTGCCTCTTTTCGGAATGAAGCTGCCTATTTCATGGAATCCTTGCTGCTTAGAGGGAGTCGTGGCAAGGATTACTCTTGGTTTACTGTAGCTTCAAGGCACTTACTGTGTCAATAACATAAAAAAATGTGGCAGTAATCCATTTCTAGAAATGTACAATTGTCATTTTCTCATTGACAAACATTTGTCATATCTCCTGCATTTTACCATTTATGTGGATTTTGTTTAATATCGCCTTCTATGTTTCGTTTGCATGTTTTGTTATGAGTGGAGCAAGTGGAGTCAACCAACGGTTGCAGAGACTGTGGAGAGGTATGTGGAATTCTGTCGATTGTATCTTGAAAAATCATCACATGCATGTGGAGACTGTGGGTTACTGGTAAGCTCTTTAGGCTTGTTTTATTTTTCGGGAAATGATCGTGCCGGCCTAAAAAGGATCACTTTGTTGTTGTCTCTTGCAATCTGATGTAATATCACCGCGCTGATCCTGTTCTTTTACATTAGTCCGTATTTTTGTGAAGTCGTTTTAGGTTCTCTCTAACCTAGCATTATATCGTTTCTTTATTTTGTTTTGCATCATTTTAGAATGAAGCTACCTATTTTGTGGAATCCATGCTGCTTAGAGGCAGTCGTAGCAAGGATTTACTTATTGTTTTACTGTAGCTTCAAGGCACTTGCTGTGTCTATACCATAAAAAAATGTGGCAGTAATCCATTTCTTGTCATGTACAATTGTGATTTTCTCATTGACAAACATTTGTCAAATCTCCTGCATTTATCATTTATGTTGATTTTGTTTAATATCGCCTTCTATGTTTCCTTTGCGTGTATTGTTATGAGTGGAGCAAGTGGAGTCAACGGTTACGGAGACTGTGGAGAGGTATGTGGAATTCTGTCGATTGTATCTTGAAAAATCATCACATGCATGCGGAGACTATGGGTTACTGGTAAGCTCTTTAGGCTTGTTTTATTTTTCGGGAAATGATCGTGCCGGCCTAAAAAGGATCACTTTGTTGTTGTCTTTTGCAATCTGATGTAATATCACCGCGCTGATCCTGTTCTTTTACATTAGTCCGTATTTTTGTGAAGTCGTTTTAGGTTCTCTCTAACCTAGCATTATATCGTTTCTTTATTTTGTTTTGCATCATTTCAGAATGAAGCTGCCTATTTCGTGGAATCCTTGCTGCTTAGAGGCAGTCGTAGCAAGGATTACTCATTGTTTTACTGTAGCTTCAAGGCACTTGCTGTGTCTATGCCATAAAAAAATGTGGCAGTAATCTATTTCTAGTCATGTACAATTGTCATTTTCTCATTGACAAACATTTGTCATATCTCCTGCATTTTACCATTTATGTGGATTTTGTTTTATATCGCCTTCTATGTTTCGTTTGAATGTTTTGTTATGAGTGGAGCAAGTGTAGTCAACCAACGGTTGCAGAGACTGTGGAGAGGTATGTGGAATTCTGTCGATTGTATCTTGAAAAATCATCACATGCATGTGGAGACTGTGGGTTACTGGTAAGCTCTTTAGGCTTGTTTTATTTTTCGGGAAATGATCGTGCCGGCCTAAAAAGGATCACTTTGTTGTTGTCTTTTGCAATCTGATGTAATATCACCGCGCTGATCCTGTTATTTTACATTAGTCCGTATTTTTGTGAAGTCGTTTTAGGTTCTCTCTATCCTAGCATTATATCGTTTCTTTATTTTGTTTTGCATCATTTCAGAATGAAGCTGCCTATTTCGTGGAATCCTTGCTGCTTAGAGGCAGTCGTAGCAAGGATTACTCATTGTTTTACTGTAGCTTCAAGGCACTTGCTGTGTCTATGCCATAAAAAAATGTGGCAGTAATCTATTTCTAGTCATGTACAATTGTCATTTTCTCATTGACAAACATTTGTCATATCTCCTGCATTTTACCATTTATGTGGATTTTGTTTTATATCGCCTTCTATGTTTCGTTTGAATGTTTTGTTATGAGTGGAGCAAGTGTAGTCAACCAACGGTTGCAGAGACTGTGGAGAGGTATGTGGAATTCAGTCGATTGAATCTTGAAAAATCATCACATGCATGCGGAGACTGTGGGTTACTGGTAAGCTCTTTAGGCTTGTTTTATTTTTCGGGAAATGATCGTGGTGGCCTAAAAAGGATCACTTTGTTGTTGCCTTTTGCAATCTCATATAATATCACCGTGCTGATTTTGTTCTTTTACATTAGTCTGCATTTTTGTGAAGTCTTTTTAGGTTCTCACTAACCTAGCATTATATCGTTTCTTTATTATGTTTTGCCTCTTTTCGGAATGAAGCTGCCTATTTCATGGAATCCTTGCTGCTTAGAGGGAGTCGTGGCAAGCATTACTCTTGGTTTACTGTAGCTTCAAGGCACTTGCTGTGTCAATAACATAAAAAAATGTGGCAGTAATCCATTTCTAGAAATGTACAATTGTCATTTTCTCATTGACAAACATTTGTCATATCTCCTGCATTTTACCATTTATGTGGATTTTGTTTAATATCGCCTTCTATGTTTCGTTTGCATGTTTTGTTATGAGTGGAGCAAGTGGAGTCAACCAACGGTTGCAGAGACTGTGGAGAGGTATGTGGAATTCTGTCGATTGTATCTTGAAAAATCATCACATGCATGTGGAGACTGTGGGTTACTGGTAAGCTCTTTAGGCTTGTTTTCTTTTTCGGGAAATTGTCGTGGTGGCCTAAAAATGATCACTTTGTTGTTGCCTTTTGCAATCTCATATAATATCACCGTGCTGATTTTGTTCTTTTACATTAGTCTGCATTTTTGTGAAGTCTTTTTAGGTTCTCACTAACCTAGCATTATATCGTTTCTTTATTATGTTTTGCCTCTTTTCGGAATGAAGCTGCCTATTTCATGGAATCCTTGCTGCTTAGAGGGAGTCGTGGCAAGGATTACTCATGGTTTACTGTAGCATCAAGGCACTTAATGTGTCAATACCATAAAAAATGTGGCAGTAATCCATTTCTAGTCACGTACAGTTGTCATTTTCTCATTGACAAACATTTGTCATATCTCCTGCATTTTACCATTTATGTGGATTTTGTTTAATATCGCCTTCTATGTTTCCTTTGCGTGTTTTGTTATGAGTGGAGCAAGTGGAGTCAACGGTTGCGGAGACTGTGGAGAGGTATGTGGAATTCTGTCGATTGTATCTTGAAAAATCATCACATGCATGCGGAGACTGTGGGTTACTGGTAAGCTCTTTAGGCTTGTTTTATTTTTCGGGAAATGATCGTGGTGGCCTAAAAAGGATTACTTTGTTGTTGCCTTTTGCAATCTCATATAATATCACCGTGCTGATTTTGTTCTTTTACATTAGTCTGCATTTTTGTGAAGTCTTTTTAGGTTCTCACTAACCTAGCATTATATCGTTTCTTTATTATGTTTTGCCTCTTTTCGGAATGAAGCTGCCTATTTCATGGAATCCTTGCTGCTTAGAGGGAGTCGTGGCAAGGATTACTCTTGGTTTACTGTAGCTTCAAGGCACTTACTGTGTCAATAACATAAAAAAATGTGGCAGTAATCCATTTCTAGAAATGTACAATTGTCATTTTCTCATTGACAAACATTTGTCATATCTCCTGCATTTTACCATTTATGTGGATTTTGTTTAATATCGCCTTCTATGTTTCCTTTGCGTGTTTTGTTATGAGTGGAGCAAGTGGAGTCAACCAACGGTTGCAGAGACTGTGGAGAGGTATGTGGAATTCTGTCGATTGTATCTTGAAAAATCATCACATGCATGTGGAGACTGTGGGTTACTGGTAAGCTCTTTAGGCTTGTTTTATTTTTCGGGAAATGATCGTGCCGGCCTAAAAAGGATCACTTTGTTGTTGTCTTTTGCAATCTGATGTAATATCACCGCGCTGATCCTGTTCTTTTACATTAGTCCGTATTTTTGCGAAGTCGTTTTAGGTTCTCTCTAACCTAGCATTATATCGTTTCTTTATTTTGTTTTGCATCATTTTAGAATGAAGCTACCTATTTTGTGGAATCCATGCTGCTTAGAGGCAGTCGTAGCAAGGATTACTGATTGTTTTGCTGTAGCTTCAAGGCACTTGCTGTGCCTATACCATAAAAAAATGTGGCAGTAATCCATTTCTTGTCATGTACAATTGTGATTTTCTCATTGACAAACATTTGTCAAATCTCCTGCATTTTACCATTTATGTTGATTTTGTTTAATATCGCCTTCTATGTTTCCTTTGCGTGTTTTGTTATGAGTGGAGCAAGTGGAGTCAACGGTTACGGAGACTGTGGAGAGGTGTGTGGAATTCTGTCGATTGTATCTTGAAAAATCATCACATGCATGCGGAGACTATGGGTTACTGGTAAGCTCTTTAGGCTTGTTTTATTTTTCGGGAAATGATCGTGCCGGCCTAAAAAGGATCACTTTGTTGTTGTCTTTTGCAATCTGATGTAATATCACCGCGCTGATCCTGTTCTTTTACATTAGTCCGTATTTTTGTGAAGTCGTTTTAGGTTCTCTCTAACCTAGCATTATATCGTTTCTTTATTTTGTTTTGCATCATTTCAGAATGAAGCTGCCTATTTCGTGGAATCCTTGCTGCTTAGAGGCAGTCGTAGCAAGCATTACTCATTGTTTTACTGTATCTTCAAGGCACTTGCTGTGTCTATGCCATAAAAAAATGTGGCAGTAATCTATTTCTAGTCATGTACAATTGTCATTTTCTCATTGACAAACATTTGTCATATCTCCTGCATTTTACCATTTATGTGGATTTTGTTTTATATCGCCTTCTATGTTTCGTTTGAATGTTTTGTTATGAGTGGAGCAAGTGTAGTCAACCAACGGTTGCAGAGACTGTGGAGAGGTATGTGGAATTCTGTCGATTGAATCTTGAAAAATCATCACATGCATGCGGAGACTGTGGGTTACTGGTAAGCTCTTTAGGCTTGTTTTATTTTTCGGGAAATGATCGTGGTGGCCTAAAAAGGATCACTTTGTTGTTGCCTTTTGCAATCTCATATAATATCACCGTGCTGATTTTGTTCTTTTACATTAGTCTGCATTTTTGTGAAGTCTTTTTAGGTTCTCACTAACCTAGCATTATATCGTTTCTTTATTATGTTTTGCCTCTTTTCGGAATGAAGCTGCCTATTTTATGGAATCCTTGCTACTTAGAGGGAGTCGTGGCAAGGATTACTCTTGGTTTACTGTAGCTTCAAGGCACTTACTGTGTCAATAACATAAAAAAATGTGGCAGTAATCCATTTCTAGAAATGTACAATTGTCATTTTCTCATTGACAAACATTTGTCATATCTCCTGCATTTTACCATTTATGTGGATTTTGTTTTATATCGCCTTCTATGTTTCGTTTGAATGTTTTGTTATGAGTGGAGCAAGTGTAGTCAACCAACGGTTGCAGAGACTGTGGAGAGGTATGTGGAATTCTGTCGATTGTATCTTGAAAAATCATCACATGCATGTGGAGACTGTGGGTTACTGGTAAGCTCTTTAGGCTTGTTTTATTTTTCGGGAAATGATCGTGCCGGCCTAAAAAGGATCACTTTGTTGTTGTCTTTTGCAATCTGATGTAATATCACCGCGCTGATCCTGTTATTTTACATTAGTCCGTATTTTTGTGAAGTCGTTTTAGGTTCTCTCTATCCTAGCATTATATCGTTTCTTTATTTTGTTTTGCATCATTTCAGAATGAAGCTGCCTATTTCGTGGAATCCTTGCTGCTTAGAGGCAGTCGTAGCAAGGATTACTCATTGTTTTACTGTAGCTTCAAGGCACTTGCTGTGTCTATGCCATAAAAAAATGTGGCAGTAATCTATTTCTAGTCATGTACAATTGTCATTTTCTCATTGACAAACATTTGTCATATCTCCTGCATTTTACCATTTATGTGGATTTTGTTTTATATCGCCTTCTATGTTTCGTTTGAATGTTTTGTTATGAGTGGAGCAAGTGTAGTCAACCAACGGTTGCAGAGACTGTGGAGAGGTATGTGGAATTCAGTCGATTGAATCTTGAAAAATCATCACATGCATGCGGAGACTGTGGGTTACTGGTAAGCTCTTTAGGCTTGTTTTATTTTTCGGGAAATGATCGTGGTGGCCTAAAAAGGATCACTTTGTTGTTGCCTTTTGCAATCTCATATAATATCACCGTGCTGATTTTGTTCTTTTACATTAGTCTGCATTTTTGTGAAGTCTTTTTAGGTTCTCACTAACCTAGCATTATATCGTTTCTTTATTATGTTTTGCCTCTTTTCGGAATGAAGCTGCCTATTTCATGGAATCCTTGCTGCTTAGAGGGAGTCGTGGCAAGCATTACTCTTGGTTTACTGTAGCTTCAAGGCACTTGCTGTGTCAATAACATAAAAAAATGTGGCAGTAATCCATTTCTAGAAATGTACAATTGTCATTTTCTCATTGACAAACATTTGTCATATCTCCTGCATTTTACCATTTATGTGGATTTTGTTTAATATCGCCTTCTATGTTTCCTTTGCGTGTTTTGTTATGAGTGGAGCAAGTGGAGTCAACCAACGGTTGCAGAGACTGTGGAGAGGTATGTGGAATTCTGTCGATTGTATCTTGAAAAATCATCACATGCATGTGGAGACTGTGGGTTACTGGTAAGCTCTTTAGGCTTGTTTTATTTTTCGGGAAATGATCGTGCCGGCCTAAAAAGGATCACTTTGTTGTTGTCTTTTGCAATCTGATGTAATATCACCGCGCTGATCCTGTTCTTTTACGTTAGTCCGTATTTTTGCGAAGTCGTTTTAGGTTCTCTCTAACCTAGCATTATATCGTTTCTTTATTTTGTTTTGCATCATTTTAGAATGAAGCTACCTATTTTGTGGAATCCATGCTGCTTAGAGGCAGTCGTAGCAAGGATTACTGATTGTTTTGCTGTAGCTTCAAGGCACTTGCTGTGCCTATACCATAAAAAAATGTGGCAGTAATCCATTTCTTGTCATGTACAATTGTGATTTTCTCATTGACAAACATTTGTCAAATCTCCTGCATTTTACCATTTATGTTGATTTTGTTTAATATCGCCTTCTATGTTTCCTTTGCGTGTTTTGTTATGAGTGGAGCAAGTGGAGTCAACGGTTACGGAGACTGTGGAGAGGTGTGTGGAATTCTGTCGATTGTATCTTGAAAAATCATCACATGCATGCGGAGACTATGGGTTACTGGTAAGCTCTTTAGGCTTGTTTTATTTTTCGGGAAATGATCGTGCCGGCCTAAAAAGGATCACTTTGTTGTTGTCTTTTGCAATCTGATGTAATATCACCGCGCTGATCCTGTTCTTTTACATTAGTCCGTATTTTTGTGAAGTCGTTTTAGGTTCTCTCTAACCTAGCATTATATCGTTTCTTTATTTTGTTTTGCATCATTTCAGAATGAAGCTGCCTATTTCGTGGAATCCTTGCTGCTTAGAGGCAGTCGTAGCAAGCATTACTCATTGTTTTACTGTATCTTCAAGGCACTTGCTGTGTCTATGCCATAAAAAAATGTGGCAGTAATCTATTTCTAGTCATGTACAATTGTCATTTTCTCATTGACAAACATTTGTCATATCTCCTGCATTTTACCATTTATGTGGATTTTGTTTTATATCGCCTTCTATGTTTCGTTTGAATGTTTTGTTATGAGTGGAGCAAGTGTAGTCAACCAACGGTTGCAGAGACTGTGGAGAGGTATGTGGAATTCTGTCGATTGAATCTTGAAAAATCATCACATGCATGCGGAGACTGTGGGTTACTGGTAAGCTCTTTAGGCTTGTTTTATTTTTCGGGAAATGATCGTGGTGGCCTAAAAAGGATCACTTTGTTGTTGCCTTTTGCAATCTCATATAATATCACCGTGCTGATTTTGTTCTTTTACATTAGTCTGCATTTTTGTGAAGTCTTTTTAGGTTCTCACTAACCTAGCATTATATCGTTTCTTTATTATGTTTTGCCTCTTTTCGGAATGAAGCTGCCTATTTTATGGAATCCTTGCTACATAGAGGGAGTCGTGGCAAGGATTACTCTTGGTTTACTGTAGCTTCAAGGCACTTACTGTGTCAATAACATAAAAAAATGTGGCAGTAATCCATTTCTAGAAATGTACAATTGTCATTTTCTCATTGACAAACATTTGTCATATCTCCTGCATTTTACCATTTATGTGGATTTTGTTTAATATCGCCTTCTATGTTTCGTTTGCATGTTTTGTTATGAGTGGAGCAAGTGGAGTCAACCAACGGTTGCAGAGACTGTGGAGAGGTATGTGGAATTCTGTCGATTGTATCTTGAAAAATCATCACATGCATGTGGAGACTGTGGGTTACTGGTAAGCTCTTTAGTCTTGTTTTATTTTTCGGGAAATGATCGTGCCGGCCTAAAAAGGATCACTTTGTTGTTGTCTCTTGCAATCTGATGTAATATCACCGCGCTGATCCTGTTCTTTTACATTAGTCCGTATTTTTGTGAAGTCGTTTTAGGTTCTCTCTAACCTAGCATTATATCGTTTCTTTATTTTGTTTTGCATCATTTTAGAATGAAGCTACCTATTTTGTGGAATCCATGCTGCTTAGAGGCAGTCGTAGCAAGGATTTACTTATTGTTTTACTGTAGCTTCAAGGCACTTGCTGTGTCTATACCATAAAAAAATGTGGCAGTAATCCATTTCTTGTCATGTACAATTGTGATTTTCTCATTGACAAACATTTGTCAAATCTCCTGCATTTATCATTTATGTTGATTTTGTTTAATATCGCCTTCTATGTTTCCTTTGCGTGTATTGTTATGAGTGGAGCAAGTGGAGTCAACGGTTACGGAGACTGTGGAGAGGTATGTGGAATTCTGTCGATTGTATCTTGAAAAATCATCACATGCATGCGGAGACTATGGGTTACTGGTAAGCTCTTTACGCTTGTTTTATTTTTCGGGAAATGATCGTGCCGGCCTAAAAAGGATCACTTTGTTGTTGTCTTTTGCAATCTGATGTAATATCACCGCGCTGATCCTGTTCTTTTACATTAGTCCGTATTTTTGTGAAGTCGTTTTAGGTTCTCTCTAACCTAGCATTATATCGTTTCTTTATTTTGTTTTGCATCATTTCAGAATGAAGCTGCCTATTTCGTGGAATCCTTGCTGCTTAGAGGCAGTCGTAGCAAGGATTACTCATTGTTTTACTGTAGCTTCAAGGCACTTGCTGTGTCTATGCCATAAAAAAATGTGGCAGTAATCTATTTCTAGTCATGTACAATTGTCATTTTCTCATTGACAAACATTTGTCATATCTCCTGCATTTTACCATTTATGTGGATTTTGTTTTATATCGCCTTCTATGTTTCGTTTGAATGTTTTGTTATGAGTGGAGCAAGTGTAGTCAACCAACGGTTGCAGAGACTGTGGAGAGGTATGTGGAATTCTGTCGATTGAATCTTGAAAAATCATCACATGCATGCGGAGACTGTGGGTTACTGGTAAGCTCTTTAGGCTTGTTTTATTTTTCGGGAAATGATCGTGGTGGCCTAAAAAGGATCACTTTGTTGTTGCCTTTTGCAATCTCATATAATATCACCGTGCTGATTTTGTTCTTTTACATTAGTCTGCATTTTTGTGAAGTCTTTTTAGGTTCTCACTAACCTAGCATTATATCGTTTCTTTATTATGTTTTGCCTCTTTTCGGAATGAAGCTGCCTATTTCATGGAATCCTTGCTGCTTAGAGGGAGTCGTGGCAAGGATTACTCTTGGTTTACTGTAGCTTCAAGGCACTTACTGTGTCAATAACATAAAAAAATGTGGCAGTAATCCATTTCTAGAAATGTACAATTGTCATTTTCTCATTGACAAACATTTGTCATATCTCCTGCATTTTACCATTTATGTGGATTTTGTTTAATATCGCCTTCTATGTTTCGTTTGCATGTTTTGTTATGAGTGGAGCAAGTGGAGTCAACCAACGGTTGCAGAGACTGTGGAGAGGTATGTGGAATTCTGTCGATTGTATCTTGAAAAATCATCACATGCATGTGGAGACTGTGGGTTACTGGTAAGCTCTTTAGGCTTGTTTTATTTTTCGGGAAATGGTCGTGGTGGCCTAAAAAGGATCACTTTGTTGTTGCCTTTTGCAATCTCATATAATATCACCGTGCTGATTTTGTTCTTTTACATTAGTCTGCATTTTTGTAAAGTCTTTTTAGGTTCTCACTAACCTAGCATTATATCGTTTCTTTATTATGTTTTGCCTCTTTTCGGAATGAAGCTGCCTATTTCATGGAATCCTTGCTGCTTAGAGGGAGTCGTGGCAAGGATTACTCTTGGTTTACTGTAGCATCAAGGCACTTAATGTGTCAATACCATAAAAAATGTGGCAGTAATCCATTTCTAGTCACGTACAGTTGTCATTTTCTCATTGACAAACATTTGTCATATCTCCTGCATTTTACCATTTATGTGGATTTTGTTTAATATCGCCTTCTATGTTTCCTTTGCGTGTTTTGTTATGAGTGGAGCAAGTGGAGTCAACGGTTGCGGAGACTGTGGAGAGGTATGTGGAATTCTGTCGATTGAATCTTGAAAAATCATCACATGCATGCGGAGACTGTGGGTTACTGGTAAGCTCTTTAGGCTTGTTTTATTTTTCGGGAAATGATCGTGGTGGCCTAAAAAGGATTACTTTGTTGTTGCCTTTTGCAATCTCATATAATATCACCGTGCTGATTTTGTTCTTTTACATTAGTCTGCATTTTTGTGAAGTCTTTTTAGGTTCTCACTAACCTAGCATTATATCGTTTCTTTATTATGTTTTGCCTCTTTTCGGAATGAAGCTGCCTATTTCATGGAATCCTTGCTGCTTAGAGGGAGTCGTGGCAAGGATTACTCTTGGTTTACTGTAGCTTCAAGGCACTTACTGTGTCAATAACATAAAAAAATGTGGCAGTAATCCATTTCTAGAAATGTACAATTGTCATTTTCTCATTGACAAACATTTGTCATATCTCCTGCATTTTACCATTTATGTGGATTTTGTTTAATATCACCTTCTATATTTCGTTTGCATGTTTTGTTATGAGTGGAGCAAGTGGAGTCAACCAACGGTTGCAGAGACTGTGGAGAGGTATGTGGAATTCTGTCGATTGTATCTTGAAAAATCATCACATGCATGTGGAGACTGTGGGTTACTGGTAAGCTCTTTAGGCTTGTTTTATTTTTCGGGAAATGATCGTGCCGGCCTAAAAAGGATCACTTTGTTGTTGTCTCTTGCAATCTGATGTAATATCACCGCGCTGATCCTGTTCTTTTACATTAGTCCGTATTTTTGTGAAGTCGTTTTAGGTTCTCTCTAACCTAGCATTATATCGTTTCTTTATTTTGTTTTGCATCATTTTAGAATGAAGCTACCTATTTTGTGGAATCCATGCTGCTTAGAGGCAGTCGTAGCAAGGATTTACTTATTGTTTTACTGTAGCTTCAAGGCACTTGCTGTGTCTATACCATAAAAAAATGTGGCAGTAATCCATTTCTTGTCATGTACAATTGTGATTTTCTCATTGACAAACATTTGTCAAATCTCCTGCATTTATCATTTATGTTGATTTTGTTTAATATCGCCTTCTATGTTTCCTTTGCGTGTATTGTTATGAGTGGAGCAAGTGGAGTCAACGGTTACGGAGACTGTGGAGAGGTATGTGGAATTCTGTCGATTGTATCTTGAAAAATCATCACATGCATGCGGAGACTATGGGTTACTGGTAAGCTCTTTACGCTTGTTTTATTTTTCGGGAAATGATCGTGCCGGCCTAAAAAGGATCACTTTGTTGTTGTCTTTTGCAATCTGATGTAATATCACCGCGCTGATCCTGTTCTTTTACATTAGTCCGTATTTTTGTGAAGTCGTTTTAGGTTCTCTCTAACCTAGCATTATATCGTTTCTTTATTTTGTTTTGCATCATTTCAGAATGAAGCTGCCTATTTCGTGGAATCCTTGCTGCTTAGAGGCAGTCGTAGCAAAGATTACTCATTGTTTTACTGTAGCTTCAAGGCACTTGCTGTGTCTATGCCATAAAAAAATGTGGCAGTAATCTATTTCTAGTCATGTACAATTGTCATTTTCTCATTGACAAACATTTGTCATATCTCCTGCATTTTACCATTTATGTGGATTTTGTTTTATATCGCCTTCTATGTTTCGTTTGAATGTTTTGTTATGAGTGGAGCAAGTGTAGTCAACCAACGGTTGCAGAGACTGTGGAGAGGTATGTGGAATTCTGTCGATTGAATCTTGAAAAATCATCACATGCATGCGGAGACTGTGGGTTACTGGTAAGCTCTTTAGGCTTGTTTTATTTTTCGGGAAATGATCGTGGTGGCCTAAAAAGGATCACTTTGTTGTTGCCTTTTGCAATCTCATATAATATCACCGTGCTGATTTTGTTCTTTTACATTAGTCTGCATTTTTGTGAAGTCTTTTTAGGTTCTCACTAACCTAGCATTATATCGTTTCTTTATTATGTTTTGCCTCTTTTCGGAATGAAGCTGCCTATTTCATGGAATCCTTGCTGCTTAGAGGGAGTCGTGGCAAGGATTACTCTTGGTTTACTGTAGATTCAAGGCACTTACTGTGTCAATAACATAAAAAAATGTGGCAGTAATCCATTTCTAGAAATGTACAATTGTCATTTTCTCATTGACAAACATTTGTCATATCTCCTGCATTTTACCATTTATGTGGATTTTGTTTAATATCGCCTTCTATGTTTCGTTTGCATGTTTTGTTATGAGTGGAGCAAGTGGAGTCAACCAACGGTTGCAGAGACTGTGGAGAGGTATGTGGAATTCTGTCGATTGTATCTTGAAAAATCATCACATGCATGTGGAGACTGTGGGTTACTGGTAAGCTCTTTAGGCTTGTTTTATTTTTCGGGAAATGATCGTGCCGGCCTAAAAAGGATCACTTTGTTGTTGTATTTTGCAATCTGATGTAATATCACCGCGCTGATCCTGTTTTTTTACATTAGTCCGTATTTTTGCGAAGACGTTTTAGGTTCTCTCTAACCTAGCATTATATCGTTTGTTTATTTTGTTTTGCATCATTTTAGAATGAAGCTACCTATTTTGTGGAATCCATGCTGCTTAGAGACAGTCGTAGCAAGGATTACTTATTGTTTTGCTGTAGCTTCAAGGCACTTGCTGTGTCTATACCATAAAAAAATGTGGCAGTAATCCATTTCTTGTCATGTACAATTGTGATTTTCTCATTGACAAACATTTGTCAAATCTCCTGCATTTTACCATTTATGTTGATTTTGTTTAATATCGCCTTCTATGTTTCCTTTGCGTGTTTTGTTATGAGTGGAGCAAGTGGAGTCAACGGTTACGGAGACTGTGGAGAGGTGTGTGGAATTCTGTCGATTGTATCTTGAAAAATCATCACATGCATGCGGAGACTATGGGTTACTGGTAAGCTCTTTAGGCTTGTTTTATTTTTCGGGAAATGATCGTGCCGGCCTAAAAAGGATCACTTTGTTGTTGTCTTTTGCAATCTGATGTAATATCACCGCGCTGATCCTGTTCTTTTACATTAGTCCGTATTTTTGTGAAGTCGTTTTAGGTTCTCTCTAACCTAGCATTATATCGTTTCTTTATTTTGTTTTGCATCATTTCAGAATGAAGCTGCCTATTTCGTGGAATCCTTGCTGCTTAGAGGCAGTCGTAGCAAGGATTACTCATTGTTTTACTGTAGCTTCAAGGCACTTGCTGTGTCTATGCCATAAAAAAATGTGGCAGTAATCTATTTCTAGTCATGTACAATTGTCATTTTCTCATTGAGAAACATTTGTCATATCTCCTGCATTTTACCATTTATGTGGATTTTGTTTTATATCGCCTTCTATGTTTCGTTTGAATGTTTTGTTATGAGTGGAGCAAGTGTAGTCAACCAACGGTTGCAGAGACTGTGGAGAGGTATGTGGAATTCTGTCGATTGAATCTTGAAAAATCATCACATGCATGCGGAGACTGTGGGTTACTGGTAAGCTCTTTAGGCTTGTTTTATTTTTCGGGAAATGATCGTGGTGGCCTAAAAAGGATCACTTTGTTGTTGCCTTTTGCAATCTCATATAATATCACCGTGCTGATTTTGTTCTTTTACATTAGTCTGCATTTTTGTGAAGCCTTTTTAGGTTCTCACTAACCTAGCATTATATCGTTTCTTTATTATGTTTTGCCTCTTTTCGGAATGAAGCTGCCTATTTTATGGAATCCTTGCTACTTAGAGGGAGTCGTGGCAAGGATTACTCTTGGTTTACTGTAGCTTCAAGGCACTTACTGTGTCAATAACATAAAAAAATGTGGCAGTAATCCATTTCTAGAAATGTACAATTGTCATTTTCTCATTGACAAACATTTGTCATATCTCCTGCATTTTACCATTTATGTGGATTTTGTTTAATATCGCCTTCTATGTTTCGTTTGCATGTTTTGTTATGAGTGGAGCAAGTGGAGTCAACCAACGGTTGCAGAGACTGTGGAGAGGTATGTGGAATTCTGTCGATTGTATCTTGAAAAATCATCACATGCATGTGGAGACTGTGGGTTACTGGTAAGCTCTTTAGGCTTGTTTTATTTTTTGGGAAATGATCGTGCCGGCCTAAAAAGGATCACTTTGTTGTTGTCTTTTGCAATCTGATGTAATATCACCGCGCTGATCCTGTTCTTTTACATTAGTCCGTATTTTTGTGAAGTCGTTTTAGGTTCTCTCTAACCTAGCATTATATCGTTTCTTTATTTTGTTTTGCATCATTTCAGAATGAATCTGCCTATTTTGTGGAATCCATGCTGCTTAGAGGCAGTCGTAGCAAGGATTTACTTATTGTTTTACTGTAGCTTCAAGGCACTTGCTGTGTCTATACCATAAAAAAATGTGGCAGTAATCCATTTCTTGTCATGTACAATTGTGATTTTCTCATTGACAAACATTTGTCAAATCTCCTGCATTTATCATTTATGTTGATTTTGTTTAATATCGCCTTCTATGTTTCCTTTGCGTGTATTGTTATGAGTGGAGCAAGTGGAGTCAACGGTTACGGAGACTGTGGAGAGGTATGTGGAATTCTGTCGATTGTATCTTGAAAAATCATCACATGCATGCGGAGACTATGGGTTACTGGTAAGCTCTTTACGCTTGTTTTATTTTTCGGGAAATGATCGTGCCGGCCTAAAAAGGATCACTTTGTTGTTGTCTTTTGCAATCTGATGTAATATCACCGCGCTGATCCTGTTCTTTTACATTAGTCCGTATTTTTGTGAAGTCGTTTTAGGTTCTCTCTAACCTAGCATTATATCGTTTCTTTATTTTGTTTTGCATCATTTCAGAATGAAGCTGCCTATTTCGTGGAATCCTTGCTGCTTAGAGGCAGTCGTAGCAAAGATTACTCATTGTTTTACTGTAGCTTCAAGGCACTTGCTGTGTCTATGCCATAAAAAAATGTGGCAGTAATCTATTTCTAGTCATGTACAATTGTCATTTTCTCATTGACAAACATTTGTCATATCTCCTGCATTTTACCATTTATGTGGATTTTGTTTTATATCGCCTTCTATGTTTCGTTTGAATGTTTTGTTATGAGTGGAGCAAGTGTAGTCAACCAACGGTTGCAGAGACTGTGGAGAGGTATGTGGAATTCTGTCGATTGAATCTTGAAAAATCATCACATGCATGCGGAGACTGTGGGTTACTGGTAAGCTCTTTAGGCTTGTTTTATTTTTCGGGAAATGATCGTGGTGGCCTAAAAAGGATCACTTTGTTGTTGCCTTTTGCAATCTCATATAATATCACCGTGCTGATTTTGTTCTTTTACATTAGTCTGCATTTTTGTGAAGTCTTTTTAGGTTCTCACTAACCTAGCATTATATCGTTTCTTTATTATGTTTTGCCTCTTTTCGGAATGAAGCTGCCTATTTCATGGAATCCTTGCTGCTTAGAGGGAGTCGTGGCAAGGATTACTCTTGGTTTACTGTAGATTCAAGGCACTTACTGTGTCAATAACATAAAAAAATGTGGCAGTAATCCATTTCTAGAAATGTACAATTGTCATTTTCTCATTGACAAACATTTGTCATATCTCCTGCATTTTACCATTTATGTGGATTTTGTTTAATATCGCCTTCTATGTTTCGTTTGCATGTTTTGTTATGAGTGGAGCAAGTGGAGTCAACCAACGGTTGCAGAGACTGTGGAGAGGTATGTGGAATTCTGTCGATTGTATCTTGAAAAATCATCACATGCATGTGGAGACTGTGGGTTACTGGTAAGCTCTTTAGGCTTGTTTTATTTTTCGGGAAATGATCGTGCCGGCCTAAAAAGGATCACTTTGTTGTTGTATTTTGCAATCTGATGTAATATCACCGCGCTGATCCTGTTTTTTTACATTAGTCCGTATTTTTGCGAAGACGTTTTAGGTTCTCTCTAACCTAGCATTATATCGTTTGTTTATTTTGTTTTGCATCATTTTAGAATGAAGCTACCTATTTTGTGGAATCCATGCTGCTTAGAGACAGTCGTAGCAAGGATTACTTATTGTTTTGCTGTAGCTTCAAGGCACTTGCTGTGTCTATACCATAAAAAAATGTGGCAGTAATCCATTTCTTGTCATGTACAATTGTGATTTTCTCATTGACAAACATTTGTCAAATCTCCTGCATTTTACCATTTATGTTGATTTTGTTTAATATCGCCTTCTATGTTTCCTTTGCGTGTTTTGTTATGAGTGGAGCAAGTGGAGTCAACGGTTACGGAGACTGTGGAGAGGTGTGTGGAATTCTGTCGATTGTATCTTGAAAAATCATCACATGCATGCGGAGACTATGGGTTACTGGTAAGCTCTTTAGGCTTGTTTTATTTTTCGGGAAATGATCGTGCCGGCCTAAAAAGGATCACTTTGTTGTTGTCTTTTGCAATCTGATGTAATATCACCGCGCTGATCCTGTTCTTTTACATTAGTCCGTATTTTTGTGAAGTCGTTTTAGGTTCTCTCTAACCTAGCATTATATCGTTTCTTTATTTTGTTTTGCATCATTTCAGAATGAAGCTGCCTATTTCGTGGAATCCTTGCTGCTTAGAGGCAGTCGTAGCAAGGATTACTCATTGTTTTACTGTAGCTTCAAGGCACTTGCTGTGTCTATGCCATAAAAAAATGTGGCAGTAATCTATTTCTAGTCATGTACAATTGTCATTTTCTCATTGAGAAACATTTGTCATATCTCCTGCATTTTACCATTTATGTGGATTTTGTTTTATATCGCCTTCTATGTTTCGTTTGAATGTTTTGTTATGAGTGGAGCAAGTGTAGTCAACCAACGGTTGCAGAGACTGTGGAGAGGTATGTGGAATTCTGTCGATTGAATCTTGAAAAATCATCACATGCATGCGGAGACTGTGGGTTACTGGTAAGCTCTTTAGGCTTGTTTTATTTTTCGGGAAATGATCGTGGTGGCCTAAAAAGGATCACTTTGTTGTTGCCTTTTGCAATCTCATATAATATCACCGTGCTGATTTTGTTCTTTTACATTAGTCTGCATTTTTGTGAAGCCTTTTTAGGTTCTCACTAACCTAGCATTATATCGTTTCTTTATTATGTTTTGCCTCTTTTCGGAATGAAGCTGCCTATTTTATGGAATCCTTGCTACTTAGAGGGAGTCGTGGCAAGGATTACTCTTGGTTTACTGTAGCTTCAAGGCACTTACTGTGTCAATAACATAAAAAAATGTGGCAGTAATCCATTTCTAGAAATGTACAATTGTCATTTTCTCATTGACAAACATTTGTCATATCTCCTGCATTTTACCATTTATGTGGATTTTGTTTAATATCGCCTTCTATGTTTCGTTTGCATGTTTTGTTATGAGTGGAGCAAGTGGAGTCAACCAACGGTTGCAGAGACTGTGGAGAGGTATGTGGAATTCTGTCGATTGTATCTTGAAAAATCATCACATGCATGTGGAGACTGTGGGTTACTGGTAAGATCTTTAGGCTTGTTTTATTTTTCGGGAAATGATCGTGCCGGCCTAAAAAGGATCACTTTGTTGTTGTCTTTTGCAATCTGATGTAATATCACCGCGCTGATCCTGTTTTTTTACATTAGTCCGTATTTTTGCGAAGACGTTTTAGGTTCTCTCTAACCTAGCATTATATCGTTTGTTTATTTTGTTTTGCATCATTTTAGAATGAAGCTACCTATTTTGTGGAATCCATGCTGCTTAGAGACAGTCGTAGCAAGGATTACTTATTGTTTTGCTGTAGCTTCAAGGCACTTGCTGTGTCTATACCATAAAAAAATGTGGCAGTAATCCATTTCTTGTCATGTACAATTGTGATTTTCTCATTGACAAACATTTGTCAAATCTCCTGCATTTTACCATTTATGTTGATTTTGTTTAATATCGCCTTCTATGTTTCCTTTGCGTGTTTTGTTATGAGTGGAGCAAGTGGAGTCAACGGTTACGGAGACTGTGGAGAGGTGTGTGGAATTCTGTCGATTGTATCTTGAAAAATCATCACATGCATGCGGAGACTATGGGTTACTGGTAAGCTCTTTAGGCTTGTTTTATTTTTCGGGAAATGATCGTGCCGGCCTAAAAAGGATCACTTTGTTGTTGTCTTTTGCAATCTGATGTAATATCACCGCGCTGATCCTGTTCTTTTACATTAGTCCGTATTTTTGTGAAGTCGTTTTAGGTTCTCTCTAACCTAGCATTATATCGTTTCTTTATTTTGTTTTGCATCATTTCAGAATGAAGCTGCCTATTTCGTGGAATCCTTGCTGCTTAGAGGCAGTCGTAGCAAGGATTACTCATTGTTTTACTGTAGCTTCAAGGCACTTGCTGTGTCTATGCCATAAAAAAATGTGGCAGTAATCTATTTCTAGTCATGTACAATTGTCATTTTCTCATTGAGAAACATTTGTCATATCTCCTGCATTTTACCATTTATGTGGATTTTGTTTTATATCGCCTTCTATGTTTCGTTTGAATGTTTTGTTATGAGTGGAGCAAGTGTAGTCAACCAACGGTTGCAGAGACTGTGGAGAGGTATGTGGAATTCTGTCGATTGAATCTTGAAAAATCATCACATGCATGCGGAGACTGTGGGTTACTGGTAAGCTCTTTAGGCTTGTTTTATTTTTCGGGAAATGATCGTGGTGGCCTAAAAAGGATCACTTTGTTGTTGCCTTTTGCAATCTCATATAATATCACCGTGCTGATTTTGTTCTTTTACATTAGTCTGCATTTTTATGAAGCCTTTTTAGGTTCTCACTAACCTAGCATTATATCGTTTCTTTATTATGTTTTGCCTCTTTTCGGAATGAAGCTGCCTATTTTATGGAATCCTTGCTACTTAGAGGGAGTCGTGGCAAGGATTACTCTTGGTTTACTGTAGCTTCAAGGCACTTACTGTGTCAATAACATAAAAAAATGTGGCAGTAATCCATTTCTAGAAATGTACAATTGTCATTTTCTCATTGACAAACATTTGTCATATCTCCTGCATTTTACCATTTATGTGGATTTTGTTTAATATCGCCTTCTATGTTTCGTTTGCATGTTTTGTTATGAGTGGAGCAAGTGGAGTCAACCAACGGTTGCAGAGACTGTGGAGAGGTATGTGGAATTCTGTCGATTGTATCTTGAAAAATCATCACATGCATGCGGAGACTATGGGTTACTGGTAAGCTCTTTACGCTTGTTTTATTTTTCGGGAAATGATCGTGCCGGCCTAAAAAGGATCACTTTGTTGTTGTCTTTTGCAATCTGATGTAATATCACCGCGCTGATCCTGTTCTTTTACATTAGTCCGTATTTTTGTGAATTCGTTTTAGGTTCTCTCTAACCTAGCATTATATCGTTTTTTTATTTTGTTTTGCATCATTTCAGAATGAAGCTGCCTATTTCGTGGAATCCTTGCTGCTTAGAGGCAGTCGTAGCAAGGATTACTCATTGTTTTACTGTAGCTTCAAGGCACTTGCTGTGTCTATGCCATAAAAAAATGTGGCAGTAATCTATTTCTAGTCATGTACAATTGTCATTTTCTCATTGACAAACATTTGTCATATCTCCTGCATTTTACCATTTATGTGGATTTTGTTTTATATCGCCTTCTATGTTTCGTTTGAATGTTTTGTTATGAGTGGAGCAAGTGTAGTCAACCAACGGTTGCAGAGACTGTGGAGAGGTATGTGGAATTCTGTCGATTGAATCTTGAAAAATCATCACATGCATGCGGAGACTGTGGGTTACTGGTAAGCTCTTTAGGCTTGTTTTATTTTTCGGGAAATGATCGTGGTGGCCTAAAAAGGATCACTTTGTTGTTGCCTTTTGCAATCTCATATAATATCACCGTGCTGATTTTGTTCTTTTACATTAGTCTGCATTTTTGTGAAGTCTTTTTAGGTTCTCACTAACCTAGCATTATATCGTTTCTTTATTATGTTTTGCCTCTTTTCGGAATGAAGCTGCCTATTTTATGGAATCCTTGCTACTTAGAGGGAGTCGTGGCAAGGATTACTCTTGGTTTACTGTAGCTTCAAGGCACTTACTGTGTCAATAACATAAAAAAATGTGGCAGTAATCCATTTCTAGAAATGTACAATTGTCATTTTCTCATTGACAAACATTTGTCATATCTCCTGCATTTTACCATTTATGTGGATTTTGTTTAATATCGCCTTCTATGTTTCGTTTGCATGTTTTGTTATGAGTGGAGCAAGTGGAGTCAACCAACGGTTGCAGAGACTGTGGAGAGGTATGTGGAATTCTGTCGATTGTATCTTGAAAAATCATCACATGCATGTGGAGACTGTGGGTTACTGGTAAGCTCTTTAGGCTTGTTTTATTTTTCGGGAAATGATCGTGCCGGCCTAAAAAGGATCACTTTGTTGTTGTCTTTTGCAATCTGATGTAATATCACCGCGCTGATCCTGTTCTTTTACATTAGTCCGTATTTTTGTGAAGTCGTTTTAGGTTCTCTCTAACCTAGCATTATATCGTTTCTTTATTTTGTTTTGCATCATTTCAGAATGAAGCTGCCTATTTCGTGGAATCCTTGCTGCTTAGAGGCAGTCGTAGCAAGTATTACTCATTGTTTTACTGTAGCTTCAAGGCACTTGCTGTGTCTATGCCATAAAAAAATGTGGCAGTAATCTATTTCTAGTCATGTACAATTGTCATTTTCTCATTGACAAACATTTGTCATATCTCCTGCATTTTACCATTTATGTGGATTTTGTTTTATATCGCCTTCTATGTTTCGTTTGAATGTTTTGTTATGAGTGGAGCAAGTGTAGTCAACCAACGGTTGCAGAGACTGTGGAGAGGTATGTGGAATTCTGTCGATTGAATCTTGAAAAATCATCACATGCATGCGGAGACTGTGGGTTACTGGTAAGCTCTTTAGGCTTGTTTTATTTTTCGGGAAATGATTGTGGTGGCCTAAAAAGGATCACTTTGTTGTTGCCTTTTGCAATCTCATATAATATCACCGTGCTGATTTTGTTCTTTTACATTAGTCTGCATTTTTGTGAAGCCTTTTTAGGTTCTCACTAACCTAGCATTATATCGTTTCTTTATTATGTTTTGCCTCTTTTCGGAATGAAGCTGCCTATTTTATGGAATCCTTGCTACTTAGAGGGAGTCGTGGCAAGGATTACTCTTGGTTTACTGTAGCTTCAAGGCACTTACTGTGTCAATAACATAAAAAAATGTGGCAGTAATCCATTTCTAGAAATGTACAATTGTCATTTTCTCATTGACAAACATTTGTCATATCTCCTGCATTTTACCATTTATGTGGATTTTGTTTAATATCGCCTTCTATGTTTCGTTTGCATGTTTTGTTATGAGTGGAGCAAGTGGAGTCAACCAACGGTTGCAGAGACTGTGGAGAGGTATGTGGAATTCTGTCGATTGTATCTTGAAAAATCATCACATGCATGTGGAGACTGTGGGTTACTGGTAAGCTCTTTAGGCTTGTTTTATTTTTCGGGAAATGATCGTGCCGGCCTAAAAAGGATCACTTTGTTGTTGTCTTTTGCAATCTGATGTAATATCACCGCGCTGATCCTGTTTTTTTACATTAGTCCGTATTTTTGCGAAGACGTTTTAGGTTCTCTCTAACCTAGCATTATATCGTTTGTTTATTTTGTTTTGCATCATTTTAGAATGAAGCTACCTATTTTGTGGAATCCATGCTGCTTAGAGACAGTCGTAGCAAGGATTACTTATTGTTTTGCTATAGCTTCAAGGCACTTGCTGTGTCTATACCATAAAAAAATGTGGCAGTAATCCATTTCTTGTCATGTACAATTGTGATTTTCTCATTGACAAACATTTGTCAAATCTCCTGCATTTTACCATTTATGTTGATTTTGTTTAATATCGCCTTCTATGTTTCCTTTGCGTGTTTTGTTATGAGTGGAGCAAGTGGAGTCAACGGTTACGGAGACTGTGGAGAGGTGTGTGGAATTCTGTCGATTGTATCTTGAAAAATCATCACATGCATGCGGAGACTATGGGTTACTGGTAAGCTCTTTAGGCTTGTTTTATTTTTCGGGAAATGATCGTGCCGGCCTAAAAAGGATCACTTTGTTGTTGTCTTTTGCAATCTGATGTAATATCACCGCGCTGATCCTGTTCTTTTACATTAGTCCGTATTTTTGTGAAGTCGTTTTAGGTTCTCTCTAACCTAGCATTATATCGTTTCTTTATTTTGTTTTGCATCATTTCAGAATGAAGCTGCCTATTTCGTGGAATCCTTGCTGCTTAGAGGCAGTCGTAGCAAGTATTACTCATTGTTTTACTGTAGCTTCAAGGCACTTGCTGTGTCTATGCCATAAAAAAATGTGGCAGTAATCTATTTCTAGTCATGTACAATTGTCATTTTCTCATTGACAAACATTTGTCATATCTCCTGCATTTTACCATTTATGTGGATTTTGTTTTATATCGCCTTCTATGTTTCGTTTGAATGTTTTGTTATGAGTGGAGCAAGTGTAGTCAACCAACGGTTGCAGAGACTGTGGAGAGGTATGTGGAATTCTGTCGATTGAATCTTGAAAAATCATCACATGCATGCGGAGACTGTGGGTTACTGGTAAGCTCTTTAGGCTTGTTTTATTTTTCGGGAAATGATCGTGGTGGCCTAAAAAGGATCACTTTGTTGATGCCTTTTACAATCTCATATAATATCACCGTGCTGATTTTGTTCTTTTACATTAGTCTGAATTTTTGTGAAGTCTTTTTAGGTTCTCACTAACCTAGCATTATATCGTTTCTTTATTATGTTTTGCCTCTTTTCGGAATGAAGCTGCCTATTTCATGGAATCCTTGCTGCTTAGAGGGAGTCGTGGCAAGGATTACTCTTGGTTTACTGTAGCATCAAGGCACTTAATGTGTCAATACCATAAAAAATGTGTGGCAGTAATCCATTTCTAGTCACGTACAATTGTCATTTTCTCATTGACAAACATTTGTCATATCTCCTGCATTTTACCATTTATGTGGATTTTGTTTAATATCGCCTTCTATGTTTCCTTTGCGTGTTTTGTTATGAGTGGAGCAAGTGGAGTCAACGGTTGCGGAGACTGTGGAGAGGTATGTGGAATTCTGTCGATTGAATCTTGAAAAATCATCACATGCATGCGGAGACTGTGGGTTACTGGTAAGCTCTTTAGGCTTGTTTTATTTTTCGGGAAATGATCGTGGTGGCCTAAAAAGGATCACTTTGTTGTTGCCTTTTGCAATCTCATATAATATCACCGTGCTGATTTTGTTCTTTTACATTAGTCTGCATTTTTGTGAAGTCTTTTTAGGTTCTCACTAACCTAGCATTATATCGTTTCTTTATTATGTTTTGCCTCTTTTCGGAATGAAGCTGCCTATTTTATGGAATCCTTGCTACTTAGAGGGAGTCGTGGCAAGGATTACTCTTGGTTTACTGTAGCTTCAAGGCACTTACTGTGTCAATAACATAAAAAAATGTGGCAGTAATCCATTTCTAGAAATGTACAATTGTCATTTTCTCATTGACAAACATTTGTCATATCTCCTGCATTTTACCATTTATGTGGATTTTGTTTAATATCGCCTTCTATGTTTCGTTTGCATGTTTTGTTATGAGTGGAGCAAGTGGAGTCAACCAACGGTTGCAGAGACTGTGGAGAGGTATGTGGAATTCTGTCGATTGTATCTTGAAAAATCATCACATGCATGTGGAGACTGTGGGTTACTGGTAAGCTCTTAAGGCTTGTTTTATTTTTCGGGAAATGATCGTGCCGGCCTAAAAAGGATCACTTTGTTGTTGTCTTTTGCAATCTGATGTAATATCACCGCGCTGATCCTGTTCTTTTACATTAGTCCGTATTTTTGCGAAGTCGTTTTAGGTTCTCTCTAACCTAGCATTATATCGTTTCTTTATTTTGTTTTGCATCATTTTAGAATGAAGCTACCTATTTTGTGGAATCCATGCTGCTTAGAGGCAGTCGTAGCAAGGATTACTTATTGTTTTGCTGTAGCTTCAAGGCACTTGCTGTGTCTATACCATAAAAAAATGTGGCAGTAATCCATTTCTTGTCATGTACAATTGTGATTTTCTCATTGACAAACATTTGTCAAATCTCCTGCATTTTACCATTTATGTTGATTTTGTTTAATATCGCCTTCTATGTTTCCTTTGCGTGTTTTGTTATGAGTGGAGCAAGTGGAGTCAACGGTTACGGAGACTGTGGAGAGGTGTGTGGAATTCTGTCGATTGTATCTTGAAAAATCATCACATGCATGCGGAGACTATGGGTTACTGGTAAGCTCTTTAGGCTTGTTTTATTTTTCGGGAAATGATCGTGCCGGCCTAAAAAGGATCACTTTGTTGTTGTCTTTTGCAATCTGATGTAATATCACCGCGCTGATCCTGTTCTTTTACATTAGTCCGTATTTTTGTGAAGTCGTTTTAGGTTCTCTCTAACCTATCATTATATCGTTTCTTTATTTTGTTTTGCATCATTTCAGAATGAAGCTGCCTATTTCGTGGAATCCTTGCTGCTTAGAGGCAGTCGTAGCAAGGATTACTCATTGTTTTACTGTAGCTTCAAGGCACTTGCTGTGTCTATGCCATAAAAAAATGTGGCAGTAATCTATTTCTAGTCATGTACAATTGTCATTTTCTCATTGAGAAACATTTGTCATATCTCCTGCATTTTACCATTTATGTGGATTTTGTTTTATATCGGCTTCTATGTTTCGTTTGAATGTTTTGTTATGAGTGGAGCAAGTGTAGTCAACCAACGGTTGCAGAGACTGTGGAGAGGTATGTGGAATTCTGTCGATTGAATCTTGAAAAATCATCACATGCATGCGGAGACTGTGGGTTACTGGTAAGCTCTTTAGGCTTGTTTTATTTTTCGGGAAATGATCGTGGTGGCCTAAAAAGGATCACTTTGTTGTTGCCTTTTGCAATCTCATATAATATCACCGTGCTGATTTTGTTCTTTTACATTAGTCTGCATTTTTGTGAAGTCTTTTTAGGTTCTCACTAACCTAGCATTATATCGTTTCTTTATTATGTTTTGCCTCTTTTCGGAATGAAGCTGCCTATTTTATGGAATCCTTGCTACTTAGAGGGAGTCGTGGCAAGGATTACTCTTGGTTTACTGTAGCTTCAAGGCACTTACTGTGTCAATAACATAAAAAAATGTGGCAGTAATCCATTTCTAGAAATGTACAATTGTCATTTTCTCATTGACAAACATTTGTCATATCTCCTGCATTTTACCATTTATGTGGATTTTGTTTAATATCGCCTTCTATGTTTCGTTTGCATGTTTTGTTATGAGTGGAGCAAGTGGAGTCAACCAACGGTTGCAGAGACTGTGGAGAGGTATGTGGAATTCTGTCGATTGTATCTTGAAAAATCATCACATGCATGTGGAGACTGTGGGTTACTGGTAAGCTCTTTAGGCTTGTTTTATTTTTCGGGAAATGATCGTGCCGGCCTAAAAAGGATCACTTTGTTGTTGTCTTTTGCAATCTGATGTAATATCACCGCGCTGATCCTGTTCTTTTACATTAGTCCGTATTTTTGCGAAGTCGTTTTAGGTTCTCTCTAACCTAGCATTATATCGTTTCTTTATTTTGTTTTGCATCATTTTAGAATGAAGCTACCTATTTTGTGGAATCCATGCTGCTTAGAGGCAGTCGTAGCAAGGATTACTTATTGTTTTGCTGTAGCTTCAAGGCACTTGCTGTGTCTATACCATAAAAAAATGTGGCAGTAATCCATTTCTTGTCATGTACAATTGTGATTTTCTCATTGACAAACATTTGTCAAATCTCCTGCATTTTACCATTTATGTTGATTTTGTTTAATATCGCCTTCTATGTTTCCTTTGCGTGTTTTGTTATGAGTGGAGCAAGTGGAGTCAACGGTTACGGAGACTGTGGAGAGGTGTGTGGAATTCTGTCGATTGTATCTTGAAAAATCATCACATGCATGCGGAGACTATGGGTTACTGGTAAGCTCTTTAGGCTTGTTTTATTTTTCGGGAAATGATCGTGCCGGCCTAAAAAGGATCACTTTGTTGTTGTCTTTTGCAATCTGATGTAATATCACCGCGCTGATCCTGTTCTTTTACATTAGTCCGTATTTTTGTGAAGTCGTTTTAGGTTCTCTCTAACCTATCATTATATCGTTTCTTTATTTTGTTTTGCATCATTTCAGAATGAAGCTGCCTATTTCGTGGAATCCTTGCTGCTTAGAGGCAGTCGTAGCAAGGATTACTCATTGTTTTACTGTAGCTTCAAGGCACTTGCTGTGTCTATGCCATAAAAAAATGTGGCAGTAATCTATTTCTAGTCATGTACAATTGTCATTTTCTCATTGAGAAACATTTGTCATATCTCCTGCATTTTACCATTTATGTGGATTTTGTTTTATATCGGCTTCTATGTTTCGTTTGAATGTTTTGTTATGAGTGGAGCAAGTGTAGTCAACCAACGGTTGCAGAGACTGTGGAGAGGTATGTGGAATTCTGTCGATTGAATCTTGAAAAATCATCACATGCATGCGGAGACTGTGGGTTACTGGTAAGCTCTTTAGGCTTGTTTTATTTTTCGGGAAATGATCGTGGTGGCCTAAAAAGGATCACTTTGTTGTTGCCTTTTGCAATCTCATATAATATCACCGTGCTGATTTTGTTCTTTTACATTAGTCTGCATTTTTGTGAAGTCTTTTTAGGTTCTCACTAACCTAGCATTATATCGTTTCTTTATTATGTTTTGCCTCTTTTCGGAATGAAGCTGCCTATTTTATGGAATCCTTGCTACTTAGAGGGAGTCGTGGCAAGGATTACTCTTGGTTTACTGTAGCTTCAAGGCACTTACTGTGTCAATAACATAAAAAAATGTGGCAGTAATCCATTTCTAGAAATGTACAATTGTCATTTTCTCATTGACAAACATTTGTCATATCTCCTGCATTTTACCATTTATGTGGATTTTGTTTAATATCGCCTTCTATGTTTCGTTTGCATGTTTTGTTATGAGTGGAGCAAGTGGAGTCAACCAACGGTTGCAGAGACTGTGGAGAGGTATGTGGAATTCTGTCGATTGTATCTTGAAAAATCATCACATGCATGTGGAGACTGTGGGTTACTGGTAAGCTCTTTAGGCTTGTTTTATTTTTCGGGAAATGATCGTGCCGGCCTAAAAAGGATCAATTTGTTGTTGTCTTTTGCAATCTGATGTAATATCACCGCGCTGATCCTGTTCTTTTACATTAGTCCGTATTTTTGCGAAGTCGTTTTAGGTTCTCTCTAACCTAGCATTATATCGTTTCTTTATTTTGTTTTGCATCATTTTAGAATGAAGCTACCTATTTTGTGGAATCCATGCTGCTTAGAGGCAGTCGTAGCAAGGATTACTTATTGTTTTGCTGTAGCTTCAAGGCACTTGCTGTGTCTATACCATAAAAAAATGTGGCAGTAATCCATTTCTTGTCATGTACAATTGTGATTTTCTCATTGACAAACATTTGTCAAATCTCCTGCATTTTACCATTTATGTTGATTTTGTTTAATATCGCCTTCTATGTTTCCTTTGCGTGTTTTGTTATGAGTGGAGCAAGTGGAGTCAACGGTTACGGAGACTGTGGAGAGGTGTGTGGAATTCTGTCGATTGTATCTTGAAAAATCATCACATGCATGCGGAGACTATGGGTTACTGGTAAGCTCTTTAGGCTTGTTTTATTTTTCGGGAAATGATCGTGCCGGCCTAAAAAGGATCACTTTGTTGTTGTCTTTTGCAATCTGATGTAATATCACCGCGCTGATCCTGTTCTTTTACATTAGTCCGTATTTTTGTGAAGTCGTTTTAGGTTCTCTCTAACCTATCATTATATCGTTTCTTTATTTTGTTTTGCATCATTTCAGAATGAAGCTGCCTATTTCGTGGAATCCTTGCTGCTTAGAGGCAGTCGTAGCAAGGATTACTCATTGTTTTACTGTAGCTTCAAGGCACTTGCTGTGTCTATGCCATAAAAAAATGTGGCAGTAATCTATTTCTAGTCATGTACAATTGTCATTTTCTCATTGAGAAACATTTGTCATATCTCCTGCATTTTACCATTTATGTGGATTTTGTTTTATATCGCCTTCTATGTTTCGTTTGAATGTTTTGTTATGAGTGGAGCAAGTGTAGTCAACCAACGGTTGCAGAGACTGTGGAGAGGTATGTGGAATTCTGTCGATTGAATCTTGAAAAATCATCACATGCATACGGAGACTGTGGGTTACTGGTAAGCTCTTTAGGCTTGTTTTATTTTTCGGGAAATGATCGTGGTGGCCTAAAAAGGATCACTTTGTTGTTGCCTTTTGCAATCTCATATAATATCACCGTGCTGATTTTGTTCTTTTACATTAGTCTGCATCTTTGTGAAGTCTTTTTAGGTTCTCACTAACCTAGCATTATATCGTTTCTTTATTATGTTTTGCCTCTTTTCGGAATGAAGCTGCCTATTTCATGGAATCCTTGCTGCTTAGAGGGAGTCGTGGCAAGGATTACTCTTGGTTTACTGTAGCATCAAGGCACTTAATGTGTCAATAACATAAAAAAATGTGGCAGTAATCCATTTCTAGAAATGTACAATTGTCATTTTCTCATTGACAAACATTTGTCATATCTCCTGCATTTTACCATTTATGTGGATTTTGTTTAATATCGCCTTCTATGTTTCGTTTGCATGTTTTGTTATGAGTGGAGCAAGTGGAGTCAACCAACGGTTGCAGAGACTGTGGAGAGGTATGTGGAATTCTGTCGATTGTATCTTGAAAAATCATCACATGCATGTGGAGACTGTGGGTTACTGGTAATCTCTTTAGGCTTGTTTTATTTTTCGGGAAATGGTCGTGGTGGCCTAAAAAGGATCACTTTGTTGTTGTCTTTTGCAATCTCATATAATATCACCGTGCTGATTTTGTTCTTTTACATTAGTCTGCATTTTTGTGAAGTCTTTTTAGGTTCTCACTAACCTAGCATTATATCGTTTCTTTATTATGTTTTGCCTCTTTTCGGAATGAAGCTGCCTATTTCATGGAATCCTTGCTGCTTAGAGGGAGTCGTGGCAAGGATTACTCTTGGTTTACTGTAGCATCAAGGCACTTAATGTGTCAATACCATAAAAAATGTGGCAGTAATCCATTTCTAGTCACGTACAATTGTCATTTTCTCATTGACAAACATTTGTCATATCTCCTGCATTTTACCATTTATGTGGATTTTGTTTAATATCGCCTTCTATGTTTCCTTTGCGTGTTTTGTTATGAGTGGAGCAAGTGGAGTCAACGGTTGCGGAGACTGTGGAGAGGTATGTGGAATTCTGTCGATTGAATCTTGAAAAATCATCACATGCATGCGGAGACTGTGGGTTACTGGTAAGCTCTTTAGGCTTGTTTTATTTTTCGGGAAATGATCGTGGTGGCCTAAAAAGGATCACTTTGTTGTTGCCTTTTGCAATCTCATATAATATCACCGTGCTGATTTTGTTGTTTTACATTAGTCTGCATCTTTGTGAAGTCTTTTTAGGTTCTCACTAACCTAGCATTATATCGTTTCTTTATTATGTTTTGCCTCTTTTCGGAATGAAGCTGCCTATTTCATGGAATCCTTGCTGCTTAGAGGGAGTCGTGGCAAGGATTACTCTTGGTTTACTGTAGCATCAAGGCACTTAATGTGTCAATAACATAAAAAAATGTGGCAGTAATCCATTTCTAGAAATGTACAATTGTCATTTTCTCATTGACAAACATTTGTCATATCTCCTGCATTTTACCATTTATGTGGATTTTGTTTAATATCGCCTTCTATGTTTCGTTTGCATGTTTTGTTATGAGTGGAGCAAGTGGAGTCAACCAACGGTTGCGGAGACTGTGGAGAGGTATGTGGAATTCTGTCGATTGAATCTTGAAAAATCATCACATGCATGCGGAGACTGTGGGTTACTGGTAAGCTCTTTAGGCTTGTTTTATTTTTCGGGAAATGGTCGTGGTGGCCTAAAAAGGATCACTTTGTTGTTGCCTTTTGCAATCTCATATAATATCACCGTGCTGATTTTGTTCTTTTACATTAGTCTGCATTTTTGTGAAGTCTTTTTAGGTTCTCACTAACCTAGCATTATATCGTTTCTTTATTATGTTTTGCCTCTTTTCGGAATGAAGCTGCCTATTTCATGGAATCCTTGCTGCTTAGAGGGAGTCGTGGCAAGGATTACTCTTGGTTTACTGTAGCATCAAGGCACTTAATGTGTCAATACCATAAAAAAATGTGGCAGTAATCCATTTCTAGTCACGTACAATTGTCATTTTCTCATTGACAAACATTTGTCATATCTCCTGCATTTTACCATTTATGTGGATTTTGTTTAATATCGCCTTCTATGTTTCCTTTGCGTGTTTTGTTATGAGTGGAGCAAGTGGAGTCAACGGTTGCGAAGACTGTGGAGAGGTATGTGGAATTCTGTCGATTGAATCTTGAAAAATCATCACATGCATGCGGAGACTGTGGGTTACTGGTAAGCTCTTAAGGCTTGTTTTATTTTTCGGGAAATGATCGTGGTGGCCTAAAAAGGATCACTTTGTTGTTGCCTTTTGCAATCTCATATAATATCACCGTGCTGATTTTGTTCTTTTACATTAGTCTGCATCTTTGTGAAGTCTTTTTAGGTTCTCACTAACCTAGCATTATATCGTTTCTTTATTATGTTTTGCCTCTTTTCGGAATGAAGCTGCCTATTTCATGGAATCCTTGCTACTTAGAGGGAGTCGTGGCAAGGATTACTCTTGGTTTACTGTAGCATCAAGGCACTTACTGTGTCAATAACATAAAAAAATGTGGCAGTAATCCATTTCTAGTCACGTACAATTGTCATTTTCTCATTGACAAACATTTGTCATATCTCCTGCATTTTACCATTTATGTGGATTTTGTTTAATATCGCCTTCTATGTTTCCTTTGCGTGTTTTGTTATGAGTGGAGCAAGTGGAGTCAACGGTTGCGGAGACTGTGGAGAGGTATGTGGAATTCTGTCGATTGAATCTTGAAAAATCATCACATGCATGCGGAGACTGTGGGTTACTGGTAAGCTCTTTAGGCTTGTTTTATTTTTCGGGAAATGATCGTGGTGGCCTAAAAAGGATCACTTTGTTGTTGCCTTTTGCAATCTCATATAATATCACCGTGCTGATTTTGTTCTTTTACATTAGTCTGCATCTTTGTGAAGTCTTTTTAGGTTCTCACTAACCTAGCATTATATCGTTTCTTTATTATGTTTTGCCTCTTTTCGGAATGAAGCTGCCTATTTCATGGAATCCTTGCTGCTTAGAGGGAGTCGTGGCAAGGATTACTCTTGGTTTACTGTAGCATCAAGGCACTTAATGTGTCAATAACATAAAAAAATGTGGCAGTAATCCATTTCTAGAAATGTACAATTGTCATTTTCTCATTGACAAACATTTGTCATATCTCCTGCATTTTACCATTTATGTGGATTTTGTTTAATATCGCCTTCTATGTTTCGTTTGCATGTTTTGTTATGAGTGGAGCAAGTGGAGTCAACCAACGGTTGCGGAGACTGTGGAGAGGTATGTGGAATTCTGTCGATTGAATCTTGAAAAATCATCACATGCATGCGGAGACTGTGGGTTACTGGTAAGCTCTTTAGGCTTGTTTTATTTTTCGGGAAATGGTCGTGGTGGCCTAAAAAGGATCACTTTGTTGTTGCCTTTTGCAATCTCATATAATATCACCGTGCTGATTTTGTTCTTTTACATTAGTCTGCATTTTTGTGAAGTCTTTTTAGGTTCTCACTAACCTAGCATTATATCGTTTCTTTATTATGTTTTGCCTCTTTTCGGAATGAAGCTGCCTATTTCATGGAATCCTTGCTGCTTAGAGGGAGTCGTGGCAAGGATTACTCTTGGTTTACTGTAGCATCAAGGCACTTAATGTGTCAATACCATAAAAAAATGTGGCAGTAATCCATTTCTAGTCACGTACAATTGTCATTTTCTCATTGACAAACATTTGTCATATCTCCTGCATTTTACCATTTATGTGGATTTTGTTTAATATCGCCTTCTATGTTTCCTTTGCGTGTTTTGTTATGAGTGGAGCAAGTGGAGTCAACGGTTGCGAAGACTGTGGAGAGATATGTGGAATTCTGTCGATTGAATCTTGAAAAATCATCACATGCATGCGGAGACTGTGGGTTACTGGTAAGCTCTTAAGGCTTGTTTTATTTTTCGGGAAATGATCGTGGTGGCCTAAAAAGGATCACTTTGTTGTTGCCTTTTGCAATCTCATATAATATCACCGTGCTGATTTTGTTCTTTTACATTAGTCTGCATCTTTGTGAAGTCTTTTTAGGTTCTCACTAACCTAGCATTATATCGTTTCTTTATTATGTTTTGCCTCTTTTCGGAATGAAGCTGCCTATTTCATGGAATCCTTGCTACTTAGAGGGAGTCGTGGCAAGGATTACTCTTGTTTTACTGTAGCTTCAAGGCACTTACTGTGTCAATAACATAAAAAAATGTGGCAGTAATCCATTTCTAGTCACGTACAATTGTCATTTTCTCATTGACAAACATTTGTCATATATCCTGCATTTTACCATTTATGTGGATTTTGTTTAATATCGCCTTCTATGTTTCCTTTGCGTGTTTTGTTATGAGTGGAGCAAGTGGAGTCAACGGTTGCGGAGACTGTGGAGAGGTATGTGGAATTCTGTCGATTGAATCTTGAAAAATCATCACATACATGCGGAGACTGTGGGTTACTGGTAAGCTCTTTAGGCTTGTTTTATTTTTCGGGAAATGATCGTGGTGGCCTAAAAAGGATCACTTTGTTGTTGCCTTTTGCAATCTCATATAATATCACCGTGCTGATTTTGTTCTTTTACATTAGTCTGCATCTTTGTGAAGTCTTTTTAGGTTCTCACTAACCTAGCATTATATCGTTTCTTTATTATGTTTTGCCTCTTTTCGGAATGAAGCTGCCTATTTCATGGAATCCTTGCTGCTTAGAGGGAGTCGTGGCAAGGATTACTCTTGGTTTACTGTAGCATCAAGGCACTTAATGTGTCAATAACATAAAAAAATGTGGCAGTAATCCATTTCTAGAAATGTACAATTGTCATTTTCTCATTGACAAACATTTGTCATATCTCCTGCATTTTACCATTTATGTGGATTTTGTTTAATATCGCCTTCTATGTTTCGTTTGCATGTTTTGTTATGAGTGGAGCAAGTGGAGTCAACCAACGGTTGCGGAGACTGTGGAGAGGTATGTGGAATTCTGTCGATTGAATCTTGAAAAATCATCACATTCATGCGGAGACTGTGGGTTACTGGTAAGCTCTTTAGGCTTGTTTTATTTTTCGGGAAATGGTCGTGGTGGCCTAAAAAGGATCACTTTGTTGTTGCCTTTTGCAATCTCATATAATATCACCGTGCTGATTTTGTTCTTTTACATTAGTCTGCATTTTTGTGAAGTCTTTTTAGTTTCTCACTAACCTAGCATTATATCGTTTCTTTATTATGTTTTGCCTCTTTTCGGAATGAAGCTGCCTATTTCATGGAATCCTTGCTGCTTAGAGGGAGTCGTGGCAAGGATTACTCTTGGTTTACTGTAGCATCAAGGCACTTAATGTGTCAATACCATAAAAAAATGTGGCAGTAATCCATTTCTAGTCACGTACAATTGTCATTTTCTCATTGAGAAACATTTGTCATATCTCCTGCATTTTACCATTTATGTGGATTTTGTTTAATATCGCCTTCTATGTTTCCTTTGCGTGTTTTGTTATGAGTGGAGCAAGTGGAGTCAACGGTTGCGAAGACTGTGGAGAGGTATGTGGAATTCTGTCGATTGAATCTTGAAAAATCATCACATGCATGCGGAGACTGTGGGTTACTGGTAAGCTCTTAAGGCTTGTTTTATTTTTCGGGAAATGATCGTGGTGGCCTAAAAAGGATCACTTTGTTGTTGCCTTTTGCAATCTCATATAATATCACCGTGCTGATTTTGTTCTTTTACATTAGTCTGCATCTTTGTGAAGTCTTTTTAGGTTCTCACTAACCTAGCATTATATCGTTTCTTTATTATGTTTTGCCTCTTTTCGGAATGAAGCTGCCTATTTCATGGAATCCTTGCTTCTTAGAGGGAGTCGTGGCAAGGATTACTCTTGTTTTACTGTAGCTTCAAGGCACTTACTGTGTCAATAACATAAAAAAATGTGGCAGTAATCCATTTCTAGTCACGTACAATTGTCATTTTCTCATTGACAAACATTTGTCATATCTCCTGCATTTTACCATTTATGTGGATTTTGTTTAATATCGCCTTCTATGTTTCCTTTGCGTGTTTTGTTATGAGTGGAGCAAGTGGAGTCAACGGTTGCGGAGACTGTGGAGAGGTATGTGGAATTCTGTCGATTGAATCTTGAAAAATCATCACATGCATGCGGAGACTGTGGGTTACTGGAAAGCTCTTTAGGCTTGTTTTATTTTTCGGGAAATGATCGTGGTGGCCTAAAAAGGATCACTTTGTTGTTGCCTTTTGCAATCTCATATAATATCACCGTGCTGATTTTGTTCTTTTACATTAGTCTGCATCTTTGTGAAGTCTTTTTAGGTTCTCACTAACCTAGCATTATATCGTTTCTTTATTATGTTTTGCCTCTTTTCGGAATGAAGCTGCCTATTTCATGGAATCCTTGCTACTTAGAGGGAGTCGTGGCAAGGATTACTCTTGGTTTACTGTAACTTCAAGGCACTTACTGTGTCAATAACATAAAAAAATGTGGCAGTAATCCATTTCTAGAAATGTACAATTGTCATTTTCTCATTGACAAACATTTGTCATATCTCCTGCATTTTACCATTTATGTGGATTTTGTTTAATATCGCCTTCTATGTTTCGTTTGCATGTTTTGTTATGAGTGGAGCAAGTGGAGTCAACCAACGGTTGCAGAGACTGTGGAGAGGTATGTGGAATTCTGTCGATTATATCTTGAAAAATCATCACATGCATGTGGAGACTGTGGTTTACTGGTAAGCTCTTTAGGCTTGTTTTATTTTTCGGGAAATGGTCGTGGTGGCCTAAAAAGGATCACTTTGTTGTTGCATTTTGCAATCTCATATAATATCACCGTGCTGATTTTGTTCTTTTACATTAGTCTGCATTTTTGTGAAGTCTTTTTAGGTTCTCACTAACCTAGCATTATATCGTTTCTTTATTATGTTTTGCCTCTTTTCGGAACGAAGCTGCCTATTTCATGGAATCCTTGCTGCTTAGAGGGAGTCGTGGCAAGGATTACTCTTGGTTTACTGTAGCATCAAGGCACTTAATGTGTCAATACCATAAAAAAATGTCGCAGTAATCCATTTCTAGTCACGTACAATTGTCATTTTCTCATTGACAAACATTTGTCATATCTCCTGCTTTTTACCATTTATGTGGATTTTGTTTAATATCGCCTTCTATGTTTCCTTTGCGTGTTTTGTTATGAGTGGAGCAAGTGGAGTCAACGGTTGCGGAGACTGTGGAGAGGTATGTGGAATTCTGTCGATTGAATCTTGAAAAATCATCACATGCATGCGGAGACTGTGGGTTACTGGTAAGCTCTTTAGGCTTGTTTTATTTTTCGGGAAATGATCGTGGTGGCCTAAAAAGGATCACTTTGTTGTTGTCTTTTGCAATCTCATATAATATCACCGTGCTGATTTTGTTCTTTTACATTAGTCTGCATCTTTGTGAAGTCTTTTTAGGTTCTCACTAACCTAGCATTATATCGTTTCTTTATTATGTTTTGCCTCTTTTCGGAATGAAGCTGCCTATTTCATGGAATCCTTGCTACTTAGAGGGAGTCGTGGCAAGGATTACTCTTGGTTTACTGTAGCTTCAAGGCACTTACTGTGTCAATAACATAAAAAAATGTGGCAGTAGTCCATTTCTAGAAATGTACAATTGTCATTTTCACATTGACAAACATTTGTCATATCTCCTGCATTTTACCATTTATGTGGATTTTGTTTTATATCGCCTTCTATGTTTCGTTTGGATGTTTTGTTATGAGTGGAGCAAGTGTAGTCAACCAACGGTTGCAGAAACTTTGGAGAGGTATGTGGAATTCTGTCGATTGAATCTTGAAAAATCATCACATGCATGCGGAGACTGTGGGTTACTGGTAAGCTCTTTAGGCTTGTTTTATTTTTCGGGAAATGATCGTGGTGGCCTAAAAAGGATCACTTTGTTGTTGCCTTTTGCAATCTCATATAATATCACCGTGCTGATTTTGTTCTTTTACATTAGTCTGCATTTTTGTGAAGTCTTTTTAGGTTCTCACTAACCTAGCATTATATCGTTTCTTTATTATGTTTTGCCTCTTTTCGGAATGAAGCTGCCTATTTCATGGAATCCTTGCTGCTTAGAGGGAGTCGTGGCAAGGATTACTCTTGGTTTACTGTAGCATCAAGGCACTTAATGTGTCAATACCATAAAAAAATGTGGCAGTAATCCATTTCTAGTCACGTACAATTGTCATTTTCTCATTGACAAACATTTGTCATATCTCCTGCATTTTACCATTTATGTGGATTTTGTTTAATATCGCCTTCTATGTTTCCTTTGCGTGTTTTGTTATGAGTGGAGCAAGTGGAGTCAACGGTTGCGAAGACTGTGGAGAGGTATGTGGAATTCTGTCGATTGAATCTTGAAAAATCATCACATGCATGCGGAGACTGTGGGTTACTGGTAAGCTCTTAAGGCTTGTTTTATTTTTCGGGAAATGATCGTGGTGGCCTAAAAAGGATCACTTTGTTGTTGCCTTTTGCAATCTCATATAATATCACCGTGCTGATTTTGTTCTTTTACATTAGTCTGCATCTTTGTGAAGTCTTTTTAGGTTCTCACTAACCTAGCATTATATCGTTTCTTTATTATGTTTTGCCTCTTTTCGGAATGAAGCTGTCTATTTCATGGAATCCTTGCTTCTTAGAGGGAGTCGTGGCAAGGATTACTCTTGTTTTACTGTAGCTTCAAGGCACTTACTGTGTCAATAACATAAAAAAATGTGGCAGTAATCCATTTCTAGTCACGTACAATTGTCATTTTCTCATTGACAAACATTTGTCATATCTCCTGCATTTTACCATTTATGTGGATTTTGTTTAATATCGCCTTCTATGTTTCCTTTGCGTGTTTTGTTATGAGTGGAGCAAGTGGAGTCAACGGTTGCGGAGACTGTGGAGAGGTATGTGGAATTCTGTCGATTGAATCTTGAAAAATCATCACATGCATGCGGAGACTGTGGGTTACTGGAAAGCTCTTTAGGCTTGTTTTATTTTTCGGGAAATGATCGTGGTGGCCTAAAAAGGATCACTTTGTTGTTGCCTTTTGCAATCTCATATAATATCACCGTGCTGATTTTGTTCTTTTACATTAGTCTGCATCTTTGTGAAGTCTTTTTAGGTTCTCACTAACCTAGCATTATATCGTTTCTTTATTATGTTTTGCCTCTTTTCGGAATGAAGCTGCCTATTTCATGGAATCCTTGCTACTTAGAGGGAGTCGTGGCAAGGATTACTCTTGGTTTACTGTAGCTTCAAGGCACTTACTGTGTCAATAACATAAAAAAATGTGGCAGTAGTCCATTTCTAGAAATGTACAATTGTCATTTTCACATTGACAAACATTTGTCATATCTCCTGCATTTTACCATTTATGTGGATTTTGTTTTATATCGCCTTCTATGTTTCGTTTGGATGTTTTGTTATGAGTGGAGCAAGTGTAGTCAACCAACGGTTGCAGAGACTGTGGAGAGGTATGTGGAATTCTGTCGATTGAATCTTGAAAAATCATCACATGCATGCGGAGACTGTGGGTTACTGGTAATCTCTTTAGGCTTGTTTTATTTTTCGGGAAATGATCGTGGTGGCCTAAAAAGGATCACTTTGTTGTTGCCTTTTGCAATCTCATATAATATCACCGTGCTGATTTTGTTCTTTTACATTAGTCTGCATTTTTGTGAAGTCTTTTTAGGTTCTCACTAACCTAGCATTATATCGTTTCTTTATTATGTTTTGCCTCTTTTCGGAATGAAGCTGCCTATTTCATGGAATCCTTGCTGCTTAGAGGGAGTCGTGGCAAGGATTACTCTTGGTTTACTGTAGCATCAAGGCACTTAATGTGTCAATACCATAAAAAAATGTGGCAGTAATCCATTTCTAGTCACGTACAATTGTCATTTTCTCATTGACAAACATTTGTCATATCTCCTGCATTTTACCATTTATGTGGATTTTGTTTAATATCGCCTTCTATGTTTCCTTTGCGTGTTTTGTTATGAGTGGAGCAAGTGGAGTCAACGGTTGCGGAGACTGTAGAGAGGTATGTGGAATTCTGTCGATTGAATCTTGAAAAATCATCACATGCATGCGGAGACTGTGGGTTACTGGTAAGCTCTTTAGGCTTGTTTTATTTTTCGGGAAATGGTCGTGGTGGCCTAAAAAGGATCACTTTGTTGTTGCCTTTTGCAATCTCATATAATATCACCGTGCTGATTTTGTTCTTTTACATTAGTCTGCATTTTTGTGAAGTCTTTTTAGGTTCTCACTAACCTAGCATTATATCGTTTCTTTATTATGTTTTGCCTCTTTTCGGAATGAAGCTGCCTATTTCATGGAATCCTTGCTGCTTAGAGGGAGTCGTGGCAAGGATTACTCTTGGTTTACTGTAGCATCAAGGCACTTAATGTGTCAATAACATAAAAAAATGTGGCAGTAATCCATTTCTAGAAATGTACAATTGTCATTTTCTCATTGACAAACATTTGTCATATCTCCTGCATTTTACCATTTATGTGGATTTTGTTTAATATCGCCTTCTATGTTTCGTTTGCATGTTTTGTTATGAGTGGAGCAAGTGGAGTCAACCAACGGTTGCGGAGACTGTGGAGAGGTATGTGGAATTCTGTCGATTGAATCTTGAAAAATCATCACATGCATGCGGAGACTGTGGGTTACTGGTAAGCTCTTTAGGCTTGTTTTATTTTTCGGGAAATGGTCGTGGTGGCCTAAAAAGGATCACTTTGTTGTTGCCTTTTGCAATCTCATATAATATCACCGTGCTGATTTTGTTCTTTTACATTAGTCTGCATTTTTGTGAAGTCTTTTTAGGTTCTCACTAACCTAGCATTATATCGTTTATTTATTATGTTTTGCCTCTTTTCGGAACGAAGCTGCCTATTTCATGGAATCCTTGCTGCTTAGAGGGAGTCGTGGCAAGGATTACTCTTGGTTTACTGTAGCATCAAGGCACTTAATGTGTCAATACCATAAAAAAATGTCGCAGTAATCCATTTCTAGTCACGTACAATTGTCATTTTCTCATTGACAAACATTTGTCATATCTCCTGCATTTTACCATTTATGTGGATTTTGTTTAATATCGCCTTCTATGTTTCCTTTGCGTGTTTTGATATGAGTGGAGCAAGTGGAGTCAACGGTTGCGGAGACTGTGGAGAGGTATGTGGAATTCTGTCGATTGAATCTTGAAAAATCATCACATGCATGCGGAGACTGTGGGTTACTGGTAAGCTCTTTAGGCTTGTTTTATTTTTCGGGAAATGATCGTGGTGGCCTAAAAAGGATCACTTTGTTGTTGCCTTTTGCAATCTCATATAATATCACCGTGCTGATTTTGTTCTTTTACATTAGTCTGCATCTTTGTGAAGTCTTTTTAGGTTCTCACTAACCTAGCATTATATCGTTTCTTTATTATGTTTTGCCTCTTTTCGGAATGAAGCTGTCTATTTCATGGAATCCTTGCTACATAGAGGGAGTCGTGGCAAGGATTACTCTTGGTTTACTGTAGCTTCAAGGCACTTACTGTGTCAATAACATAAAAAAATGTGGCAGTAGTCCATTTCTAGAAATGTACAATTGTCATTTTCACATTGACAAACATTTGTCATATCTCCTGCATTTTACCATTTATGTGGATTTTGTTTTATATCGCCTTCTATGTTTCGTTTGAATGTTTTGTTATGAGTGGAGCAAGTGTAGTCAACCAACGGTTGCAGAGACTGTGGAGAGATATGTGGAATTCTGTCGATTGAATCTTGAAAAATCATCACATGCATGCGGAGACTGTGGGTTACTGGTAAGCTCTTTAGGCTTGTTTTATTTTTCGGGAAATGATCGTGGTGGCCTAAAAAGGATCACTTTGTTGTTGCCTTTTGCAATCTCATATAATATCACCGTGCTGATTTTGTTCTTTTACATTAGTCTGCATCTTTGTGAAGTCTTTTTAGGTTCTCACTAACCTAGCATTATATCGTTTTTTTATTATGTTTTGCCTCTTTTCGGAATGAAGCTGTCTATTTCATGGAATCCTTGCTACTTAGAGGGAGTCGTGGCAAGGATTACTCTTGGTTTACTGTAGCTTCAAGGCACTTACTGTGTCAATAACATAAAAAAATGTGGCAGTAGTCCATTTCTAGAAATGTACAATTGTCATTTTCACATTGACAAACATTTGTCATATCTCCTGCATTTTACCATTTATGTGGATTTTGTTTTATATCGCCTTCTATGTTTCGTTTGAATGTTTTGTTATGAGTGGAGCAAGTGTAGTCAACCAACGGTTGCAGAGACTGTGGAGAGATATGTGGAATTCTGTCGATTGAATCTTGAAAAATCATCACATGCATGCGGAGACTGTGGGTTACTGGTAAGCTCTTTAGGCTTGTTTTATTTTTCGGGAAATGATCGTGGTGGCCTAAAAAGGATCACTTTGTTGTTGCCTTTTGCAATCTCATATAATATCACCGTGCTGATTTTGTTCTTTTACATTAGTCTGCATTTTTGTGAAGTCTTTTTAGGTTCTCACTAACCTAGCATTATATCGTTTCTTTATTATGTTTTGCCTCTTTTCGGAATGAAGCTGCCTATTTCATGGAATCCTTGCTGCTTAGAGGGAGTCGTGGCAAGGATTACTCTTGGTTTACTGTAGCATCAAGGCACTTAATGTGTCAATACCATAAAAAAATGTGGCAGTAATCCATTTCTAGTCACGTACAATTGTCATTTTCTCATTGACAAACATTTGTCATATCTCCTGCATTTTACCATTTATGTGGATTTTGTTTAATATCGCCTTCTATGTTTCCTTTGCGTGTTTTGTTATGAGTGGAGCAAGTGGAGTCAACGGTTGCGGAGACTGTAGAGAGGTATGTGGAATTCTGTCGATTGAATCTTGAAAAATCATCACATGCATGCGGAGACTGTGGGTTACTGGTAAGCTCTTTAGGCTTGTTTTATTTTTCGGGAAATGATCGTGGTGGCCTAAAAAGGATCACTTTGTTGTTGCCTTTTGCAATCTCATATAATATCACCGTGCTGATTTTGTTCTTTTACATTAGTCTGCATTTTTGTGAAGTCTTTTTAGGTTCTCACTAACCTAGCATTATATCGTTTCTTTATTATGTTTTGCCTCTTTTCGGAATGAAGCTGCCTATTTCATGGAATCCTTGCTACTTAGAGGGAGTCGTGGCAAGGATTACTCTTGGTTTACTGTAGCTTCAAGGCACTTACTGTGTCAATAACATAAAAAAATGTGGCAGTAATCCATTTCTAGAAATGTACAATTGTCATTTTCTCATTGACAAACATTTGTCATATCTCCTGCATTTTACCATTTATGTGGATTTTGTTTTATATCGCCTTCTATGTTTCGTTTGCGTGTTTTGTTACGAGTGGAGCAAGTGTAGTCAACCAACGGTTGCAGAGACTGTGGAGAGATATGTGGAATTCTGTCGATTGTATCTTGAAAAATCATCACATGCATGCGGAGACTGTGGGTTACTGGTAAGCTCTTTAGGCTTGTTTTATTTTTCGGGAAATGATCGTGCCGGCCTAAAAACGATCACTTTGTTGTTGTCTTTTACAATCTGATGTAATATCACCGCGCTGATCCTGTTCTTTTACATTAGTCCGTATTTTTGTGAAGTTGCTTTAGATTCTCTCTAACCTAGCATTATATCGTTTCTTTATTTTGTTTTGCATCATTTTAGAATGAAGCTACCTATTTTGTGGAATCCTTGCTGCTTAGAGGCAGTCGTAGCAAGGATTACTTATTGTTTTACTGTATCTTCAAGGCACTTGCTGTGTCTATACCATAAAAAAATGTGGCAGTAATCCATTTCTTGTCATGTACAATTGTGATTTTCTCATTGACAAACATTTGTCAAATCTCCTGCATTTTACCATTTATGTTGATTTTGTTTAATATCGCCTTCTATGTTTCCTTTGCGTGTTTTGTTATGAGTGGAGCAAGTGGAGTCAACGGTTACGGAGACTGTGGAGAGGTATGTGGAATTCTGTCGATTGTATCTTGAAAAATCATCACATGCATGCGGAGACTATGGGTTACTGGTAAGCTCTTTAGGCTTGTTTTATTTTTCGGGAAATGATCGTGCCGGCCTAAAAAGGATCACTTTGTTGTTGTCTTTTGCAATCTGATGTAATATCACCGCGCTGATCCTGTTCTTTTACATTAGTCCGTATTTTTGTGAAGTCGTTTTAGGTTCTCTCTAACCTAGCATTATATCGTTTCTTTATTTTGTATTGCATCATTTCAGAATGAAGCTGCCTATTTCGTGGAATCCTTGCTGCTTAGAGGCAGTCGTAGCAAGGATTACTCATTGTTTTACTGTAGCTTCAAGGCACTTGCTGTGTCTATGCCATAAAAAAATGTGGCAGTAATCTATTTCTAGTCATGTACAATTGTCATTTTCTAATTGACAAACATTTGTCATATCTCCTGCATTTTACCATTTATGTGGATTTTGTTTTATATCGCCTTCTATGTTTCGTTTGAATGTTTTGTTATGAGTGGAGCAAGTGTAGTCAACCAACGGTTGCAGAGACTGTGGAGAGGTATATGGAATTCTGTCGATTGAATCTTGAAAAATCATCACATGCATGCGGAGACTGTGGGTTACTGGTAAACTCTTTAGCCTTGTTTATTTTTCGGGAAATGATCGTGCCGGCTTAAGAAGGATCACTTTGTTGTTGCCTTTTGCAATCTGATGTAACATCACCGCGCTGATCCTTTTCTTTTACATTAGTCCGTATTTTTTTGAAGTCGATTTAGGTTCTCTCTAGCCTAGCATTATATCGTTTCTTTATTTTGTTTTGCATCATTTCAGAAAGAAGCTGCCTATTTCGTGGAATCCTTGCTGCTTAGAGGCAGTCGTAGCAAGGATTACTCATTGTTTTACTGTAGCTTCAAGGCACTTGCTGTGTCAATACCATAAAAAAATGTGGCAGTAATGTATTTCTAATCATGTTCAATTGTCATTTTCTCATTGATAAACATTTGTCATATCTCCTGCATTTTACCATTTATGTGGATTTTGTTTAATATCGCCTTCTATGTTTCGTTTGCATGTTTTGTTATGAGTGGAGCAAGTGGAGTCAACCAACGGTTGCAGAGACTGTGGAGAGTTATGTGGAATTCTGTCGATTGTATCTTGAAAAATCATCACATGCATGCGGAGACTGTGGGTTAGCGGTAAGCTCTTTAGGCTTGTTTTATTTTTTGGGAAATGATCATGCCGGCTTAAAAAGGATCACTTTGTTGTTGTCTTTTTCTATCTGATGTAACATCACCGCGCTGATCCTATTCTTTTACATTAGTCCGCATTTTTGTGAAGTCTTTTTAGGTTCTCTCTAACCTAGCATTATATCGTTTCTTTATTTTGTTTTGCATCATTTCAGAATGAAGCTGCCTATTTCGTGGAATCCTTGCTGCTTAGAGGCAGTCGTAGCAAGGATTGCACATTGTTTTACTGTAGCTTTAAGGCACTTGCTGTGTCAACACCATAAAAAAATGTTGCAGTAATCCATTTCTAATGATGTACAACTGTCATTTTCTCATTGACAAACATTTGTCATATCTCCTGCATTTTACCATTTATGTGGATTTTGTTTAATATCGCCTTCTATGTTTCCTTTGCATGTTTTGTTATGAGTGGAGCAAGTGGAGTCAACGGTTGCGGAGACTGTGGAGAGGTTTGTGGAATTCTGTCGATTGTATCTTGAAAAATCATCACATGCATGCGGAGACTGTGGGTTACAGGTAAGCTCTTTAGGCTTGTTTTATTTTTCGGGAAATGATCGTGCCGGCCTAAGAAGGATCACTTTGTTGTTGCCTTTTGCAATCTGATGTAACATCACCGCGCTGATCCTGTTCTTTTACATTAGTCCGTATTTTTTTAAAGTCGTTTTAGGTTCTCCCTAACCTAGCATTATATCGTTTCTTTATTTCGTTTTGCATCATTTCAGAATGAAGCTGCCTATTTCGTGGAATCCTTGCTGCTTAGAGGCAGTCGTAGCAAGGATTACTCATTGTTTTACTGTTGCTTCACGGCACTTGCTGTGTCAATACCGTAAAAAAATGTGGCAGTAATCCATTTTAGTCATGTACAATTGTCATTTTCTCATTGACAAACATTTCTCATATCTCCTGCATTTTACCATTTATGTGGATTTTGTTTAATATCGCCTTCTACGTTTCCTTTGCATGTTTTGTTATGAGTGGAGCAAGTGGAGTCAACGGTTGCGGAGACTGTGGAGAGGTATGTGGAATTCTGTCGATTGTATATTGAAAAATCATCACATGCATGCGGAGACTGTGGGTTACTGGTAAGCTCTTTAGCCTTGTTTATTTTTCGGGAAATGATCGTGCCGGCCTAAGAAGGATCACTTTGTTGTTGCCTTTTGCAATCTGATGTAACATCACCGCGCTGATCCTTTTCTTTTACATTAGTCCGTATTTTTTTGAAGTCGATTTAGGTTCTCTCTAACCTAGCATTATATCGTTTCTTTATTTTGTTTTGCATCATTTCAGAAAGAAGCTGCCTATTTCGTGGAATCCTTGCTGCTTAGAGGCAGTCGTAGCAAGGATTACTCATTGTTTTACTGTATCTTCAAGGCACTTGCTGTGTCAATACCATAAAAAAATGTGGCAGTAATCTATTTCTAATCATGTTCAATTGTCATTTTCTCATTGATAAACATTTGTCATATCTCCTGCATTTTACCATTTATGTGGATTTTGTTTAATATCGCCTTCTATGTTTCGTTTGCATGTTTTGTTATGAGTGGAGCAAGTGGAGTCAACCAACGGTTGCAGAGACTGTGGAGAGGTATGTGGAATTCTGTCGATTGTATCTTGAAAAATAATCACATGCATGCGGAGACTGTGGGTTACCGGTAAGCTCTTTAGGCTTGTTTTATTTTTTGGGAAATGATCATGCCGGCTTAAAAAGGATCACTTTGTTGTTGTCTTTTTCTATCTGATGTAACATCACCGCGCTGATCCTATTCTTTTACATTAGTCCGCATTTTTGTGAAGTCTTTTTAGGTTCTCTCTAACCTAGCATTATATCGTTTCTTTATTTTGTTTTGCATCATTTCAGAATGAAGCTGCCTATTTCGTGGAATCCTTGCTGCTTAGAGGCAGTCGTAGCAAGGATTGCACATTGTTTTACTGTAGCTTCAAGGCACTTGCTGTGTCAACACCATAAAAAAATGCTGCAGTAATCCATTTCTAATGATGTACAACTGTCATTTTCTCATTGACAAACATTAGTCATATCTCCTGCATTTTACCATTTATGTGGATTTTGTTTAATATCGCCTTCTATGTTTCCTTTGCATGTTTTGTTATGAGTGGAGCAAGTGGAGTCAACGGTTGCGGAGACTGTGGAGAGGTTTGTGGAATTCTGTCGATTGTATCTTGAAAAATCATCACATGCATGCGGAGACTGTGGGTTACAGGTAAGCTCTTTAGACTTGTTTTATTTTTCGGGAAATGATCGTGCCGGCCTAAGAAGGATCACTTTGTTGTTGCCTTTTGCAATCTGATGTAACATCACCGCGCTGATCCTGTTCTTTTACATTAGTCCGTATTTTTTTGAAGTCGATTTAGGTTCTCTCTAACCTAGCATTATATCGTTTCTTTATTTTGTTTTGCATCATTTCAGAATGAAGCTGCCTATTTCGTGGAATCCTTGCTGCTTAGAGGCAGTCGTAGCAAGGATTACTCATTGTTTTACTGTAGCTTCAAGGCACTTGATGTGTCAACACCATAAAAAAATGTGGCAGTAATCCATTTCTAATCATGTTCAATTGTCATTTTCTCATTGACAAACATTTGTCATATCTCCTGCATTTTACCATTTATGTGGATTTTGTTTAATATCGCCTTCTATGTTTCCTTTGCATGTTTTGTTATGAGTGGAGCAAGTGGAGTCAACGGTTGTGGAGACTGTGGAGAGGTATGTGGAATTCTGTCGATTGTATCTTGAAAAATCATCACATGCATGCGGAGACTGTGGGTTACTGGTAAGCTCTTTAGGCTTGTTTTATTTTTCGGGAAATGATCGTGCCGGCCTAAGAAGGATCACTTTCTTGTTGCCTTTTGCAATCTGATGTAACATCACCGCGCTGATGCTGTTCTTTTACATTAGTCCGTATTTTTTTGAAGTCGATTTAGGTTCTCTCTAACCTAGCATTATATCGTTTCTTTATTTTGTTTTGCATCATTTCAGAAAGATGCTGCCTATTTCGTGGAATCCTTGCTGCTTAGAGGCAGTCGTAGCAAGGATTACTCATTGTTTTACTGTAGCTTCAAGGCACTTGCTGTGTCAATACCATAAAAAAATGTGGCAGTAATCCATTTCTAATCATGTTCAATTGTCATTTTCTCATTGATAAACATTTGTCATATCTCCTGCATTTTACCATTTATGTGGATTTTGTTTAATATCGCCTTCTATGTTTCGTTTGCATGTTTTGTTATGAGTGGAGCAAGTGGAGTCAACCAACGGTTGCAGAGACTGTGGAGAGGTATGTGGAATTCTGTCGATTGTATCTTGAAAAATCATCACATGCATGCGGAGACTGTGGGTTACCGGTAAGCTCTTTAGGCTTGTTTTATTTTTCGGGAAATGATCGTGCCGGCCTAAAAAGGATCACTTTGTTGTTGTCTTTTTCTATCTGATGTAACATCACCGCGCTAATCCTGTTCTTTTACATTAGTCCGCATTTTTGTGAAGTCTTTTTAGGTTCTCTCTAACCTAGCATTATATCGTTTCTTTATTTTGTTTTGCATCATTTCAGAATGAAGCTGCCTATTTCGTGGAATCCTTGCTGCTTAGAGGCAGTCGTAGCAACGTAAAAAATTGTGGCAGTAATCTATTTCGAGTCATGTACAATTCTGATTTTCTCATGGCGAAACATTTGTCATATCTCCTGTCTTTGACTACTTATGTGTGCTTTTTATTTAATATCGCCTTGTATGTTTCCTTTGCATGTTTTGTTATGAGGAAGCAAGTGGAGTCAACGGTTGTAGAGACAGTGGAGAGGTATGTGGAATTGTGTCGATTGTATCTTGAAAAATCATCACATGCATGTGGAGACTCTGGGTTACTGGTAAGCTCTTTAGGCTTGTTTTATTTTTCGGGAAATGATCGCGCGGGCCTAGAATGGATCACTTTGTTGTTGCCTTTTGCAACCTGATGTAATATCAACGCGCTGATCCTGTTCTTTTACATTAGTCTGTTTTTTTGTGAAGTCGTTTTAGGTTCTCTCTAACCTAGCATTATATTGTTTCTTTATTATGTTTTCCATCTTTTCAAAATGAAGCTGCCTATGTCATGGAATCCTTGCTGTTAGAGGGAGTCGTAGCAAGGTTTACTCATTGGTTTACTGTAGCTTCAAGTCACTTAGTGCTTCACTACCGTAAAAAAATGTGGCAGTAATCCATCTATTGTCATGTACAATTGTCATTTTCTCATTGACAAACATTTGCCATATCTCCTGCGTTTGACTATTTATGTGCCTTTTGTTTAATATTGCCTTCTATGTTTCCTTTGCACGTTTTGTTACGAGTGGAGCAAGTGAAGTTAATGGTTGTAGAGTCTGTGGAGAGGAATGTCGAATTCTGTCGATTGTATCTTGAAAAATCATCACATGCATGCGGAGACTGTGGCTTACTGGTAAGTGATCGTGCCGGCCTAAAAAGGATCAGTTTGTTGTTGCCTTTTCAATCTGATGTTGTACCACCACGCTGATCCTGTTCTTTTACATTAGTCTGCATTTTTGTGAATTCTTTTTATGTTCTCTCTAACCAAGCATTATATCATTTCTTTATTGTGTTTTCCTTCTTTTCAGAATGAAGCTGCCTATTTCATGGAATCCTTCCTTCTTAGAGAGAGTCGTAGCAAGGTTTACTCAATGGTTTGCTGTAACTTCAAGTCACTTACTGTATCAATACCGTAAAAAAATGTGGCAGTAATCTATTTCTAGTCATGTACAATTGTCATTTTCTCATTGACAAACATTTTTCATATCTCCTGGTTTTGACTAGTTATGTGTGCTTTTTATTTAATATCGCCTTCTATGTTTCCTTTGCATGTTTTGTTACGAGGGAGCAAGTGGAGTCAATGGTTGTGGAGACTGTGGAGAGGTATGTGGAATTGTGTCGATTGTATCTTGAAAAATCATCACATGCATGCGGAGACTCTGGGTTACTGGTAAGCTTTTTAGGCTTGTTTTATTTTTTGGGAAATGATCGTGCGGGCCTAGAAAGGATCACTTTGTTGTTGCCTTTTGTAATCTGATGTAATATCACCGCGCTGATCCTATTCTTTTACATTAGTCTGTATTTTCGTGAAGTCTTTTTAAGTTCTCACTAACCTAGCATTATATCGTTTCTTTATTATGTTTTGCATCTTTTCCGAATGAACCTCCCAATTTCAAGCAGTCCTTGCTGCTTAGAGGCTGTCGTAGCAAGGTTTACTCATTGGTTTGCTGTAGATTCAAGTCACTTACTGTGTCAATACCGTAAAAAAATGGGGCAGTAATCCATTTCTAGTCATGTACAATTGGCATTTTCTCATTGACAAATATTTGTCATATCTCCTGGCTTTGACTATTTATGTGCTTTTTATTTAATATCGCCTTCTATGTTTCCTTTGCATGTTTTGTTATGACGGAGCAAGTGGAGTCAACGGTTGTGGAGACTGTGGAGAGGTATGTGGAATTGTGTCGATTGTATCTTGAAAAATCATCACATGCATGCGGAGACTCTGGGTTACTGGTAAGCTCTTTAGGCTTGTTTTATTTTTCGGGAAATGATCGTGCGGGCCTAGAAAGGATCACTTTGTTGTTGCCTTTTGCAATCTGATGTATTATCACCGCGCTGATCCCGTTCTTTTACATTAGACTGCATTTTTATGAAGTCTTTTGAAGTTCTCTCTAACCTAGCATTATATCGTTTCTTTATTTTGTTTTGCATCTCATCAGAGTGAAGCTGCCTATTCCATGCAATCCTTGCTGCTTAGAGGGAGTCGTAGCCAGGTTTACTCATTGGTTTACTGTAGCTTCAAGTCACTTACTGTGTCAATACCCTAAAAAAATGTGGCAGTAATGCATTTCTAGTCATGTACAATTGGCATTTTCTCATTGACAAACATTTGTCATATCTCCTGGCTTTGACTACTTATGTGTGCTTTTTATTTAATATCGCCTTCTATGTTTCCTTTGCATGTTTTGTTATGAGGGAGCAAGTGGAGTCAACGGTTGTGGAGACTGTGGTGAGTTATGTGGAATTGTGTCGATTGTATCTTGAAAAATCATCACATGCATGCGGAGACTCTGGTTTACTGGTAAGGTCTTTAGGCTTGTTTTATTTTTCGGGAAATGATCGTGCGGGCCTAAAAAGGATCAGTTTGTTGTTGCCTTTTGCAATCTGATGTATTATCACCGCGCTGATCCCGTTCTTTTACATTAGTCTGCATTTTTGTGAAGTCTTTTTACGTTCTCTCTAACATAGCAATATATCGTTTCTTTATTTTGTTTTGCATCTTATCTGAATGAAGCTGCCTATTTCATGGAATCCTTGCTGCTTAGAGGGAGACGTAGCAAGGTTTACTCAATGGTTTGCTGTAGCTTCAAGTCACTTACTGTATCAATACCGTAAAAAAATGTGGCAGTAATCTATTTCTAGTCATGTACAATTGTCATTTTCTCATTGACAAACATTTTTCATATCTCCTGGTTTTGACTAGTTATGTGTGCTTTTTATTTAATATCGCCTTCTATGTTTCCTTTGCATGTTTTGTTACGAGGGAGCAAGTGGAGTCAATGGTTGTGGAGACTGTGGAGAGGTATGTGGAATTGTGTCGATTGTATCTTGAAAAATCATCACATGCATGCGGAGACTCTGGGTTACTGGTAAGCTTTTTAGGCTTGTTTTATTTTTTGGGAAATGATCGTGCGGGCCTAGAAAGGATCACTTTGTTGTTGCCTTTTGTAATCTGATGTAATATCACCGCGCTGATCCTATTCTTTTACATTAGTCTGTATTTTCGTGAAGTCTTTTTAAGTTCTCACTAACCTAGCATTATATCGTTTCTTTATTATGTTTTGCATCTTTTCCGAATGAACCTCCCAATTTCAAGCAGTCCTTGCTGCTTAGAGGCTGTCGTAGCAAGGTTTACTCATTGGTTTGCTGTAGATTCAAGTCACTTACTGTGTCAATACCGTAAAAAAATGGGGCAGTAATCCATTTCTAGTCATGTACAATTGGCATTTTCTCATTGACAAATATTTGTCATATCTCCTGGCTTTGACTATTTATGTGCTTTTTATTTAATATCGCCTTCTATGTTTCCTTTGCATGTTTTGTTATGACGGAGCAAGTGGAGTCAACGGTTGTGGAGACTGTGGAGAGGTATGTGGAATTGTGTCGATTGTATCTTGAAAAATCATCACATGCATGCGGAGACTCTGGGTTACTGGTAAGCTCTTTAGGCTTGTTTTATTTTTCGGGAAATGATCGTGCGGGCCTAGAAAGGATCACTTTGTTGTTGCCTTTTGCAATCTGATGTATTATCACCGCGCTGATCCCGTTCTTTTACATTAGACTGCATTTTTATGAAGTCTTTTGAAGTTCTCTCTAACCTAGCATTATATCGTTTCTTTATTTTGTTTTGCATCTCATCAGAGTGAAGCTGCCTATTCCATGCAATCCTTGCTGCTTAGAGGGAGTCGTAGCCAGGTTTACTCATTGGTTTACTGTAGCTTCAAGTCACTTACTGTGTCAATACCCTAAAAAAATGTGGCAGTAATGCATTTCTAGTCATGTACAATTGGCATTTTCTCATTGACAAACATTTGTCATATCTCCTGGCTTTGACTACTTATGTGTGCTTTTTATTTAATATCGCCTTCTATGTTTCCTTTGCATGTTTTGTTATGAGGGAGCAAGTGGAGTCAACGGTTGTGGAGACTGTGGTGAGGTATGTGGAATTGTGTCGATTGTATCTTGAAAAATCATCACATGCATGCGGAGACTCTGGTTTACTGGTAAGGTCTTTAGGCTTGTTTTATTTTTCGGGAAATGATCGTGCGGGCCTAAAAAGGATCAGTTTGTTGTTGCCTTTTGCAATCTGATGTATTATCACCGCGCTGATCCCGTTCTTTTACATTAGTCTGCATTTTTGTGAAGTCTTTTTACGTTCTCTCTAACATAGCAATATATCGTTTCTTTATTTTGTTTTGCATCTTATCTGAATGAAGCTGCCTATTTCATGGAATCCTTGCTGCTTAGAGGGAGACGTAGCAAGGTTTACTCAATGGTTTGCTGTAGCTTCAAGTCACTTACTGTGTCAATACCGTAAAAAAATGTGGCAGTAATCTATTTCTAGTCATGTATAATTGTCATTTTCTCATTGACAAACATTTTTCATATCTCCTGGTTTTGACTAGTTATGTGTGCTTTTTATTTAATATCGCCTTCTATGTTTCCTTTGCATGTTTTGTTACGAGGGAGCAAGTGGAGTCAATGGTTGTGGAGACTGTGGAGAGGTATGTGGAATTGTGTCGATTGTATCTTGAAAAATCATCACATGCATGCGGAGACTCTGGGTTACTGGTAAGCTTTTTAGGCTTGTTTTATTTTTTGGGAAATGATCGTGCGGGCCTAGAAAGGATCACTTTGTTGTTGCCTTTTGTAATCTGATGTAATATCACCGCGCTGATCCTATTCTTTTACATTAGTCTGTATTTTCGTGATGTCTTTTTAAGTTCTCACTAACCTAGCATTATATCGTTTCTTTATTATGTTTTGCATCTTTTCCGATTGAACCTCCCAATTTCAAGCAGTCCTTGCTGCTTAGAGGCTGTCGTAGCAAGGTTTACTCATTGGTTTGCTGTAGATTCAAGTCACTTACTGTGTCAATACCGTAAAAAAATGTGGCAGTAATCCATTTCTAGTCATGTACAATTGGCATTTTCTCATTGACAAACATTTGTCATATCTCCTCGCTTTGACTACTTATGTGTGCTTTTTATTTAATATCGCCTTCTATGTTTCCTTTGCATGTTTTGTTATGAGGGAGCAAGTGGAGTCAACGGTTGTGGAGACTGTGGTGAGGTATGTGGAATTGTGTCGATTGTATCTTGAAAAATCATCACATGCATGCGGAGACTCTGGTTTACTGGTAAGATCTTTAGGCTTGTTTTATTTTTCGGGAAATGATCGTGCGGGCCTAGAAAGGATCACTTTGTTGTTGCCTTTTGCAATCTGATGTATTATCACCGCGCTGATCCCGTTCTTTTACATTAGACTGCATTTTTATGAAGTCTTTTGAAGTTCTCTCTAACCTAGCATTATATCGTTTCTTTATTTTGTTTTGCATCTCATCAGAGTGAAGCTGCCTATTCCATGCAATCCTTGCTGCTTAGAGGGAGTCGTAGCCAGGTTTACTCATTGGTTTACTGTAGCTTCAAGTCACTTACTGTGTCAATACCCTAAAAAAATGTGGCAGTAATGCATTTCTAGTCATGTACAATTGGCATTTTCTCATTGACAAACATTTGTCATATCTCCTGGCTTTGACTACTTATGTGTGCTTTTTATTTAATATCGCCTTCTATGTTTCGTTTGCATGTTTTGTTATGAGGGAGCAAGTGGAGTCAACGGTTGTGGAGACTGTGGAGAGGTATGTGGAATTGTGTCGATTGTTTCTTCAAAATCATCACATGCATGCGGAGACTCTGGGTTACTGGTAAGCTCTTTAGACTTGTTTTATTTTCCGGGAAATAATCGTTCGGGCCTAGAAAGGATCACTTTGTTGTTGCCTTTTGCAATCTAATGTATTATCACCGCGCTGATACCGTTCTTTTACATTAGTCTGCATTTTTGTGAAGTATTTTTACGTTCTCTCTAACATAGCATTATATCGTTTCTTTATTTTGTTTTGCATCTTATCTGAATGAAGCTGCCTATTTCGTGGAATCCTTGCTGCTTAGAGGGAGTCGTAGCCAGGTTTACTCATTGGTTTACTGTAGCTTCACGTCACTTACTGTGTCAATACCGTAAAAAAATGTGGCAGTAATCCATCTCTAGTCATGTACAATTGTCATTTTCTCATTGACAAACATTTGTCATATCTCCTGCCTTTGACTACTTGTGTGTGCTTTTTATTTAATATCGCCTTCTATGTTTCCTTTGCATGTTTTGTTATGAGGGAGCAAGTGGAGTCAACGGTTGTGGAGACTGTGGTGAGGTATGTGGAATTGTGTCGATTGTATCTTGAAAAATCATCACATGCATGCGGAGACTCTGGTTTACTGGTAAGGTCTTTAGGCTTGTTTTATTTTTCGGGAAATGATCGTGCGGGCCTAAAAAGGATCAGTTTGTTGTTGCCTTTTGCAATCTGATGTATTATCACCGCGCTGATCCCGTTCTTTTACATTAGTCTGCATTTTTGTGAAGTCTTTTTACGTTCTCTCTAACATAGCAATATATCGTTTCTTTATTTTGTTTTGCATCTTATCTGAATGAAGCTGCCTATTTCATGGAATCCTTGCTGCTTAGAGGGAGACGTAGCAAGGTTTACTCAATGGTTTGCTGTAGCTTCAAGTCACTTACTGTGTCAATACCGTAAAAAAATGTGGCAGTAATCTATTTCTAGTCATGTACAATTGTCATTTTCTCATTGACAAACATTTTTCATATCTCCTGGTTTTGACTAGTTATGTGTGCTTTTTATTTAATATCGCCTTCTATGTTTCCTTTGCATGTTTTGTTACGAGGGAGCAAGTGGAGTCAATGGTTGTGGAGACTGTGGAGAGGTATGTGGAATTGTGTCGATTGTATCTTGAAAAATCATCACATGCATGCGGAGACTCTGGGTTACTGGTAAGCTTTTTAGGCTTGTTTTATTTTTTGGGAAATGATCGTGCGGGCCTAGAAAGGATCACTTTGTTGTTGCCTTTTGTAATCTGATGTAATATCACCGCGCTGATCCTATTCTTTTACATTAGTCTGTATTTTCGTGAAGTCTTTTTAAGTTCTCACTAACCTAGCATTATATCGTTTCTTTATTATGTTTTGCATCTTTTCCGAATGAACCTCCCAATTTCAAGCAGTCCTTGCTGCTTAGAGGCTGTCGTAGCAAGGTTTACTCATTGGTTTGCTGTAGATTCAAGTCACTTACTGTGTCAATACCGTAAAAAAATGTGGCAGTAATCCATTTCTAGTCATGTACAATTGGCATTTTCTCATTGACAAACATTTGTCATATCTCCTCGCTTTGACTACTTATGTGTGCTTTTTATTTAATATCGCCTTCTATGTTTCCTTTGCATGTTTTGTTATGAGGGAGCAAGTGGAGTCAACGGTTGTGGAGACTGTGGTGAGTTATGTGGAATTGTGTCGATTGTATCTTGAAAAATCATCACATGCATGCGGAGACTCTGGTTTACTGGTAAGGTCTTTAGGCTTGTTTTATTTTTCGGGAAATGATCGTGCGGGCCTAGAAAGGATCACTTTGTTGTTGCCTTTTGCAATCTGATGTATTATCACCGCGCTGATCCCGTTCTTTTACATTAGACTGCATTTTTATGAAGTCTTTTGAAGTTCTCTCTAACCTAGCATTATATCGTTTCTTTATTTTGTTTTGCATCTCATCAGAGTGAAGCTGCCTATTCCATGCAATCCTTGCTGCTTAGAGGGAGTCGTAGCCAGGTTTACTCATTGGTTTACTGTAGCTTCAAGTCACTTACTGTGTCAATACCCTAAAAAAATGTGGCAGTAATGCATTTCTAGTCATGTACAATTGGCATTTTCTCATTGACAAACATTTGTCATATCTCCTGGCTTTGACTACTTATGTGTGCTTTTTATTTAATATCGCCTTCTATGTTTCGTTTGCATGTTTTGTTATGAGGGAGCAAGTGGAGTCAACGGTTGTGGAGACTGTGGAGAGGTATGTGGAATTGTGTCGATTGTTTCTTCAAAATCATCACATGCATGCGGAGACTCTGGGTTACTGGTAAGCTCTTTAGGCTTGTTTTATTTTCCGGGAAATAATCGTGCGGGCCTAGAAAGGATCACTTTGTTGTTGCCTTTTGCAATCTAATGTATTATCACCGCGCTGATACCGTTCTTTTACATTAGTCTGCATTTTTGTGAAGTCTTTTTACGTTCTCTCTAACATAGCATTATATCGTTTCTTTATTTTGTTTTGCATCTTATCTGAATGAAGCTGCCTATTTCGTGGAATCCTTGCTGCTTAGAGGGAGTCGTAGCCAGGTTTACTCATTGGTTTACTGTAGCTTCACGTCACTTACTGTGTCAATACCGTAAAAAAATGTGGCAGTAATCCATCTCTAGTCATGTACAATTGTCATTTTCTCATTGACAAACATTTGTCATATCTCCTGCCTTTGACTACTTGTGTGTGCTTTTTATTTAATATCGCCTTCTATGTTTCCTTTGCATGTTTTGTTATGAGGGAGCAAGTGGAGTCAACGGTTGTGGAGACTGTGGTGAGGTATGTGGAATTGTGTCGATTGTATCTTGAAAAATCATCACATGCATGCGGAGACTCTGGTTTACTGGTAAGGTCTTTAGGCTTGTTTTATTTTTCGGGAAATGATCGTGCGGGCCTAAAAAGGATCAGTTTGTTGTTGCCTTTTGCAATCTGATGTATTATCACCGCGCTGATCCCGTTCTTTTACATTAGTCTGCATTTTTGTGAAGTCTTTTTACGTTCTCTCTAACATAGCAATATATCGTTTCTTTATTTTGTTTTGCATCTTATCTGAATGAAGCTGCCTATTTCATGGAATCCTTGCTGCTTAGAGGGAGACGTAGCAAGGTTTACTCAATGGTTTGCTGTAGCTTCAAGTCACTTACTGTGTCAATACCGTAAAAAAATGTGGCAGTAATCTATTTCTAGTCATGTACAATTGTCATTTTCTCATTGACAAACATTTTTCATATCTCCTGGTTTTGACTAGTTATGTGTGCTTTTTATTTAATATCGCCTTCTATGTTTCCTTTGCATGTTTTGTTACGAGGGAGCAAGTGGAGTCAATGGTTGTGGAGACTGTGGAGAGGTATGTGGAATTGTGTCGATTGTATCTTGAAAAATCATCACATGCATGCGGAGACTCTGGGTTACTGGTAAGCTTTTTAGGCTTGTTTTATTTTTTGGGAAATGATCGTGCGGGCCTAGAAAGGATCACTTTGTTGTTGCCTTTTGTAATCTGATGTAATATCACCGCGCTGATCCTATTCTTTTACATTAGTCTGTATTTTCGTGAAGTCTTTTTAAGTTCTCACTAACCTAGCATTATATCGTTTCTTTATTATGTTTTGCATCTTTTCCGAATGAACCTCCCAATTTCAAGCAGTCCTTGCTGCTTAGAGGCTGTCGTAGCAAGGTTTACTCATTGGTTTGCTGTAGATTCAAGTCACTTACTGTGTCAATACCGTAAAAAAATGTGGCAGTAATCCATTTCTAGTCATGTACAATTGGCATTTTCTCATTGACAAACATTTGTCATATCTCCTCGCTTTGACTACTTATGTGTGCTTTTTATTTAATATCGCCTTCTATGTTTCCTTTGCATGTTTTGTTATGAGGGAGCAAGTGGAGTCAACGGTTGTGGAGACTGTGGTGAGTTATGTGGAATTGTGTCGATTGTATCTTGAAAAATCATCACATGCATGCGGAGACTCTGGTTTACTGGTAAGGTCTTTAGGCTTGTTTTATTTTTCGGGAAATGATCGTGCGGGCCTAGAAAGGATCACTTTGTTGTTGCCTTTTGCAATCTGATGTATTATCACCGCGCTGATCCCGTTCTTTTACATTAGACTGCATTTTTATGAAGTCTTTTGAAGTTCTCTCTAACCTAGCATTATATCGTTTCTTTATTTTGTTTTGCATCTCATCAGAGTGAAGCTGCCTATTCCATGCAATCCTTGCTGCTTAGAGGGAGTCGTAGCCAGGTTTACTCATTGGTTTACTGTAGCTTCAAGTCACTTACTGTGTCAATACCCTAAAAAAATGTGGCAGTAATGCATTTCTAGTCATGTACAATTGGCATTTTCTCATTGACAAACATTTGTCATATCTCCTGGCTTTGACTACTTATGTGTGCTTTTTATTTAATATCGCCTTCTATGTTTCGTTTGCATGTTTTGTTATGAGGGAGCAAGTGGAGTCAACGGTTGTGGAGACTGTGGAGAGGTATGTGGAATTGTGTCGATTGTTTCTTCAAAATCATCACATGCATGCGGAGACTCTGGGTTACTGGTAAGCTCTTTAGGCTTGTTTTATTTTCCGGGAAATAATCGTGCGGGCCTAGAAAGGATCACTTTGTTGTTGCCTTTTGCAATCTAATGTATTATCACCGCGCTGATACCGTTCTTTTACATTAGTCTGCATTTTTGTGAAGTCTTTTTACGTTCTCTCTAACATAGCATTATATCGTTTCTTTATTTTGTTTTGCATCTTATCTGAATGAAGCTGCCTATTTCGTGGAATCCTTGCTGCTTAGAGGGAGTCGTAGCCAGGTTTACTCATTGGTTTACTGTAGCTTCACGTCACTTACTGTGTCAATACCGTAAAAAAATGTGGCAGTAATCCATCTCTAGTCATGTACAATTGTCATTTTCTCATTGACAAACATTTGTCATATCTCCTGCCTTTGACTACTTGTGTGTGCTTTTTATTTAATATCGCCTTCTATGTTTCCTTTGCATGTTTTGTTATGAGGGAGCAAGTGGAGTCAACGGTTGTGGAGACTGTGGTGAGGTATGTGGAATTGTGTCGATTGTATCTTGAAAAATCATCACATGCATGCGGAGACTCTGGTTTACTGGTAAGGTCTTTAGGCTTGTTTTATTTTTCGGGAAATGATCGTGCGGGCCTAAAAAGGATCAGTTTGTTGTTGCCTTTTGCAATCTGATGTATTATCACCGCGCTGATCCCGTTCTTTTACATTAGTCTGCATTTTTGTGAAGTCTTTTTACGTTCTCTCTAACATAGCAATATATCGTTTCTTTATTTTGTTTTGCATCTTATCTGAATGAAGCTGCCTATTTCATGGAATCCTTGCTGCTTAGAGGGAGACGTAGCAAGGTTTACTCAATGGTTTGCTGTAGCTTCAAGTCACTTACTGTGTCAATACCGTAAAAAAATGTGGCAGTAATCTATTTCTAGTCATGTACAATTGTCATTTTCTCATTGACAAACATTTTTCATATCTCCTGGTTTTGACTAGTTATGTGTGCTTTTTATTTAATATCGCCTTCTATGTTTCCTTTGCATGTTTTGTTACGAGGGAGCAAGTGGAGTCAATGGTTGTGGAGACTGTGGAGAGGTATGTGGAATTGTGTCGATTGTATCTTGAAAAATCATCACATGCATGCGGAGACTCTGGGTTACTGGTAAGCTTTTTAGGCTTGTTTTATTTTTTGGGAAATGATCGTGCGGGCCTAGAAAGGATCACTTTGTTGTTGCCTTTTGTAATCTGATGTAATATCACCGCGCTGATCCTATTCTTTTACATTAGTCTGTATTTTCGTGAAGTCTTTTTAAGTTCTCACTAACCTAGCATTATATCGTTTCTTTATTATGTTTTGCATCTTTTCCGAATGAACCTCCCAATTTCAAGCAGTCCTTGCTGCTTAGAGGCTGTCGTAGCAAGGTTTACTCATTGGTTTGCTGTAGATTCAAGTCACTTACTGTGTCAATACCGTAAAAAAATGTGGCAGTAATCCATTTCTAGTCATGTACAATTGGCATTTTCTCATTGACAAACATTTGTCATATCTCCTCGCTTTGACTACTTATGTGTGCTTTTTATTTAATATCGCCTTCTATGTTTCCTTTGCATGTTTTGTTATGAGGGAGCAAGTGGAGTCAACGGTTGTGGAGACTGTGGTGAGTTATGTGGAATTGTGTCGATTGTATCTTGAAAAATCATCACATGCATGCGGAGACTCTGGTTTACTGGTAAGGTCTTTAGGCTTGTTTTATTTTTCGGGAAATGATCGTGCGGGCCTAGAAAGGATCACTTTGTTGTTGCCTTTTGCAATCTGATGTATTATCACCGCGCTGATCCCGTTCTTTTACATTAGACTGCATTTTTATGAAGTCTTTTGAAGTTCTCTCTAACCTAGCATTATATCGTTTCTTTATTTTGTTTTGCATCTCATCAGAGTGAAGCTGCCTATTCCATGCAATCCTTGCTGCTTAGAGGGAGTCGTAGCCAGGTTTACTCATTGGTTTACTGTAGCTTCAAGTCACTTACTGTGTCAATACCCTAAAAAAATGTGGCAGTAATGCATTTCTAGTCATGTACAATTGGCATTTTCTCATTGACAAACATTTGTCATATCTCCTGGCTTTGACTACTTATGTGTGCTTTTTATTTAATATCGCCTTCTATGTTTCGTTTGCATGTTTTGTTATGAGGGAGCAAGTGGAGTCAACGGTTGTGGAGACTGTGGAGAGGTATGTGGAATTGTGTCGATTGTTTCTTCAAAATCATCACATGCATGCGGAGACTCTGGGTTACTGGTAAGCTCTTTAGGCTTGTTTTATTTTCCGGGAAATAATCGTGCGGGCCTAGAAAGGATCACTTTGTTGTTGCCTTTTGCAATCTAATGTATTATCACCGCGCTGATACCGTTCTTTTACATTAGTCTGCATTTTTGTGAAGTCTTTTTACGTTCTCTCTAACATAGCATTATATCGTTTCTTTATTTTGTTTTGCATCTTATCTGAATGAAGCTGCCTATTTCGTGGAATCCTTGCTGCTTAGAGGGAGTCGTAGCCAGGTTTACTCATTGGTTTACTGTAGCTTCACGTCACTTACTGTGTCAATACCGTAAAAAAATGTGGCAGTAATCCATCTCTAGTCATGTACAATTGTCATTTTCTCATTGACAAACATTTGTCATATCTCCTGCCTTTGACTACTTGTGTGTGCTTTTTATTTAATATCGCCTTCTATGTTTCCTTTGCATGTTTTGTTATGAGGGAGCAAGTGGAGTCAACGGTTGTGGAGACTGTGGTGAGGTATGTGGAATTGTGTCGATTGTATCTTGAAAAATCATCACATGCATGCGGAGACTCTGGTTTACTGGTAAGGTCTTTAGGCTTGTTTTATTTTTCGGGAAATGATCGTGCGGGCCTAAAAAGGATCAGTTTGTTGTTGACTTTTGCAATCTGATGTATTATCACCGCGCTGATCCCGTTCTTTTACATTAGTCTGCATTTTTGTGAAGTCTTTTTACGTTCTCTCTAACATAGCAATATATCGTTTCTTTATTTTGTTTTGCATCTTATCTGAATGAAGCTGCCTATTTCATGGAATCCTTGCTGCTTAGAGGGAGACGTAGCAAGGTTTACTCAATGGTTTGCTGTAGCTTCAAGTCACTTACTGTGTCAATACCGTAAAAAAATGTGGCAGTAATCTATTTCTAGTCATGTACAATTGTCATTTTCTCATTGACAAACATTTTTCATATCTCCTGGTTTTGACTAGTTATGTGTGCTTTTTATTTAATATCGCCTTCTATGTTTCCTTTGCATGTTTTGTTACGAGGGAGCAAGTGGAGTCAATGGTTGTGGAGACTGTGGAGAGGTATGTGGAATTGTGTCGATTGTATCTTGAAAAATCATCACATGCATGCGGAGACTCTGGGTTACTGGTAAGCTTTTTAGCCTTGTTTTATTTTTTGGGAAATGATCGTGCGGGCCTAGAAAGGATCACTTTGTTGTTGCCTTTTGTAATCTGATGTAATATCACCGCACTGATCCTATTCTTTTACATTAGTCTGTATTTTCGTGAAGTCTTTTTAAGTTCTCACTAACCTAGCATTATATCGTTTCTTTATTATGTTTTGCATCTTTTCCGAATGAACCTCCCAATTTCAAGCAGTCCTTGCTGCTTAGAGGCTGTCGTAGCAAGGTTTACTCATTGGTTTGCTGTAGATTCAAGTCACTTACTGTGTCAATACCGTAAAAAAATGGGGCAGTAATCTAATCCATTTCTAGTCATGTACAATTGGCATTTTCTCATTGACAAATATTTGTCATATCTCCTGGCTTTGACTATTTATGTGCTTTTTATTTAATATCGCCTTCTATGTTTCCTTTGCATGTTTTGTTATGACGGAGCAAGTGGAGTCAACGGTTGTGGAGACTGTGGAGAGGTATGTGGAATTGTGTCGATTGTATCTTGAAAAATCATCACATGCATGCGGAGACTCTGGGTTACTGGTAAGCTCTTTAGGCTTGTTTTATTTTTCTGGAAATGATCGTGCGGGCCTAGAAAGGATCACTTTGTTGTTGCCTTTTGCAATCTGATGTATTATCACCGCGCTGATCCCGTTCTTTTACATTAGACTGCATTTTTATGAAGTCTTTTGAAGTTCTCTCTAACCTAGCATTATATCGTTTCTTTATTTTGTTTTGCATCTCATCAGAGTGAAGCTGCCTATTCCATGCAATCCTTGCTGCTTAGAGGGAGTCGTAGCCAGGTTTACTCATTGGTTTACTGTAGCTTCAAGTCACTTACTGTGTCAATACCCTAAAAAAATGTGGCAGTAATGCATTTCTAGTCATGTACAATTGGCATTTTCTCATTGACAAACATTTGTCATATCTCCTGGCTTTGACTACTTATGTGTGCTTTTTATTTAATATCGCCTTCTATGTTTCGTTTGCATGTTTTGTTATGAGGGAGCAAGTGGAGTCAACGGTTGTGGAGACTGTGGAGAGGTATGTGGAATTGTGTCGATTGTTTCTTCAAAATCATCACATGCATGCGGAGACTCTGGGTTACTGGTAAGCTCTTTAGGCTTGTTTTATTTTCCGGGAAATAATCGTGCGGGCCTAGAAAGGATCACTTTGTTGTTGCCTTTTGCAATCTAATGTATTATCACCGCGCTGATACCGTTCTTTTACATTAGTCTGCATTTTTGTGAAGTCTTTTTACGTTCTCTCTAACATAGCATTATATCGTTTCTTTATTTTGTTTTGCATCTTATCTGAATGAAGCTGCCTATTTCGTGGAATCCTTGCTGCTTAGAGGGAGTCGTAGCCAGGTTTACTCATTGGTTTACTGTAGCTTCAAGTCACTTACTGTGTCAATACCGTAAAAAAATGTGGCAGTAATCCATCTCTAGTCATGTACAATTGTCATTTTCTCATTGACAAACATTTGTCATATCTCCTGCCTTTTGACTACTTGTGTGTGCTTTTTATTTAATATCGCCTTCTATGTTTCCTTTGCATGTTTTGTTATGAGGGAGCAAGTGGAGTCAACGGTTGTGGAGACTGTGGTGAGGTATGTGGAATTGTGTCGATTGTATCTTGAAAAATCATCACATGCATGCGGAGACTCTGGTTTACTGGTAAGGTATTTAGGCTTGTTTTATTTTTCGGGAAATGATCGTGCGGGCCTAGAAAGGATCACTTTGTTGTTGCCTTTTGCAATCTGATGTATTATCACCGCGCTGATCCCGTTCTTTTACATTAGTCTGCATTTTTGTGAAGTCTTTTTACGTTCTCTCTAACATAGCAATATATCGTTTCTTTATTTTGTTTTGCATCTTATCTGAATGAAGCTGCCTATTTCATGGAATCCTTGCTGCTTAGAGGGAGACGTAGCAAGGTTTACTCATTGGTTTACTGTAGCTTCAAGTCACTTACTGTGTCAATACCGTAAAAAAATGTGGCAGTAATGCTTTCTAGTCATTTGCAATTGGCATTTTCTCATTGACAAACATTTGTCATATCTCCTGGCTTTGACTACTTATGTGTGCTTTTTATTTAATATCGCCTTCTATGTTTCCTTTGCATGTTTTGTTATGAGGGAGCAAGTGGAGTCAACGGTTGTGGAGACTGTGGAGAGGTATGTGGAATTGTCTCGATTGTATCTTGAAAAATCATCACATGCATGCGGAGACTCTGGGTTACTGGTAAGCTCTTTAGGATTGTTTTATTTTTCGTGAAATGATCGTGCGGGCCTAGAAAGGATCACTTTGTTGTTGCCTTTTGCAATCTGATGTATTATCACCGCGCTGATCCCGTTCTTTTACATTAGTCTGCATTTTTGTGAAGTCTTTTTACGTTCTCTCTAACATAGCAATATATCGTTTCTTTATTTTGCTTTGCATCTTATCTGAATGAAGCTGCCTATTTCATGGAATCCTTGCTGCTTAGAGGGAGTCGTAGCAAGGTTTACTCATTGGTTTACTGTAGCTTCAAGTCACTTACAGTGTCAATACCGTAAAAAAATGTGGCAGTAATCCATCTCTAGTCATGTACAATTGTCATTTTCTCATTGACAAACATTTGTCATATCTCCTGCGTTTGACTACTTGTGTGTGCTTTTTATTTAATATCGCCTTATATGATTGCTTTGCATGTTTTGTTATGAGGGAGCAAGTGGAGTCAACTGTTGTGGAGACTGTGGAGAGGTATGTGGAATTGTGTCGATTGTATCTTGAAAAATCATCACATGCATGCGGAGACTCTGGGTTACTGGTAAGCTCTTTAGGCTTGTTTTATTTTTCGGGAAATAATCGTGCGGGCCGAGAAAGGATCACTTTGTTGTTGCCTTTTTGCACTCTGAAGTAATATCACCGCGCTGATCCTATTCTTTTACATTAGTCTGTATTTTTGTGAAGGCTTTTTAAGTTCTCACTAACCTCACATTATATCGTTTCTTTATTATGTTTCGCATCTTATCAGAATGAACCTCCCAATTTCATGCAATCCTTGCTGCTTAGAGGCTGTCGTAGCAAGGTTTACTCATTGGTTTGCTGTAGATTCAAGTCACTTACTGTGTCAATACCGGAAAAAAATGGGGCAGTAATCCATTTCTAGTCATGTACAATTGGCATTTTCTCATTGACAAATATTTGTCATATCTCCTGGCTTTGACTATTTATGTGCTTTTTATTTAATATCGCCTTCTATGTTTCCTTTGCATGTTTTGTTATGAAGGAGCAAGTGGAGTCAACGGTTGTGGAGACTGTGGAGAGGTATGTGGAATTGTGTTGATTGTATCTTGAAAAATCATCACATGCATGCGGAGAATCTGGGTTACTGGTAAGCTCTTTAGGCTTGTTTTATTTTTCGGGAAATGATCGTGCGGGCCTAGAAAGGATCACTTTGTTGTTGCCTTTTGCAATCTGATGTAATATCAACGCGCTGATCCTGTTCTTTTACATTAGTCTGCATTTTTGTGAAGTCGTTTTAGATTCTCTCTAACCTAGCATTATATTGTTTCTTTATTACGTTTTCCATCTTTTCAAAATGAAGCTGCCTATATCATGGAATACTTGCTGTTAGAGGGAGTCGTAGCAAGGTTTACTCATTGGTTTACTGTAGCTTCAAGTCACTTACTGTGTCAATACCCTTAAAAAATGTGGCAGTAATGCATTTCTAGTCATGTACAATTGGCATTTTCTCATTGACAAACATTTGTCATATCTCCTGGCTTTGACTACTTATGTGTGCTTTTTATTTAATATCGCCTTCTATGTTTCCTTTGCATGTTTTGTTATGAGGGAGCAAGTGGAGTCAACGGTTGTGGAGACTGTGGAGAGGTATGTGGAATTGTGTCGATTGTTTCTTCAAAATCATCACATGCATGCGGAGACTCTGGGTTACTGGTAAGCTCTTTAGGCTTGTTTTATTTTCCAGGAAATAATCGTGCGGGCCTAGAAAGGATCACTTTGTTGTTGCCTTTTGCAATGTAATGTATTATCACCGCGCTGATACCGTTCTTTTACATTAGTCTGCATTTTTGTGAAGTCTTTTTACGTTCTCTCTAACATAGCATTATATCTTTCTTTATTTTGTTTTGCATCTTATCTGAATGAAGCTGCCTATTTCATGGAATCCTTGCTGCTTAGAGGGAGTCGTAGCCAGGTTTACTCATTGGTTTACTGTAGCTTCACGTCACTTACTGTGTCAATACCGTAAAAAAATGTGGCAGTAATCCATCTCTAGTCATGTACAATTGTCATTTTCTCATTGACAAACATTTGTCATATCTCCTGCCTTTGACTACTTGTGTGTGCTTTTTATTTAATATCGCCTTCTATGTTTCCTTTGCATGTTTTGTTATGAGGGAGCAAGTGGAGTCAACGGTTGTGGAGACTGTGGTGAGGTATGTGGAATTGTCTCGATTGTATCTTGAAAAATCATCACATGCATGCGGAGACTCTGGGTTACTGGTAAGTTATTTAGGATTGTTTTATTTTTCGGGAAATGATCGTGCGGTCCTAGAAAGGATCACTTTGTTGTTGCCTTTTGCAATCTGATGTATTATCACCGCGCTGATCCCGTTCTTTTACATTAGTCTGCATTTTTGTGAAGTCTTTTTACGTTCTCTCTAACATAGCAATATATCGTTTCTTTATTTTGCTTTGCATCTTATCTGAATGAAGCTGCCTATTTCATGGAATCCTTGCTGCTTAGAGGGAGTCGTAGCAAGGTTTGCTCATTGGTTTACTGTAGCTTCAAGTCACTTACTGTGTCAATACCGTAAAAAAATGTGGCAGTAAGGCATTTCTAGTCATGTACAACTGGCATTTTCTCATTGACAAACATTTGTCATATCTCCTGGCTTTGACTACTTTTGTGTGCTTTTTATTTAATATCGCCTTCTATGTTTCCTTTGCATGTTTTGTTATGAGGGAGCAAGTGGAGTCAACGGTTGTGGAGACTGTGGAGAGGTATGTGGAATTGTCTCGATTGTATCTTGAAAAATCATCACATGCATGCGGAGACTCTGGGTTACTGGTAAGCTCTTTAGGATTGTTTTATTTTTCGGGAAATGATCGTGCGGGCCTAGAAAGGATCACTTTGTTGTTGCCTTTTGCAATCTGATGTAATATCACCGCGCTAATCCTGTTCTTTTACATTAGACTGCATTTTTATTAAGTCTTTTGAAGTTCTCTCTAACCTAGCATTATATCGTTTCTTTATTTTGTTTTGCATCTTATCAGAGTGAAGCTGCCTATTTCGTGGAATCCTTGCTGCTTAGAGGGAGTCGTAGCCAGGTTTACTCATTGGTTTACTGTAGCTTCAAGTCACTTACTGTGTCAATACCGTAAAAAAATGTGGCAGTAATCCATCTCTAGTCATGTACAATTGTCATTTTCTCATTGACAAACATTTGTCATATCTCCTGCCTTTGACTACATGTGTGTGCTTTTTATTTAATATCGCCTTCTATGTTTCCTTTGCATGTTTTGTTATGAGGGAGCAAGTGGAGTCAACGGTTGTGGAGACTGTGGAGAGGTATGTGGAATTGTGTCGATTGTTTCTTCAAAATCATCACATGCATGCGGAGACTCTGGGTTACTGGTAAGCTCTTTAGGCTTGTTTTATTTTTCGGGAAATGATCGTGCGGGCCTAGAAAGGATCACTTTGTTGTTGCCTTTTGCAATCTGATGTAATATCAACGCGCTGATCCTGTTCTTTTACATTAGTCTGCATTTTTGTGAAGTCGTTTTAGGTTCTCTCTAACCTAGCATTATATTGTTTCTTTATTATGTTTTCCATCTTTTCAAAATGAAGCTGCCTATATCATGGAATCCTTGCTGTTAGAGGGAGTCGTATCAAGGTTTACTCATTGGTTTACTGTAGCTTCAAGTCACTTACTGTGTCAATACCCTAAAAAAATGTGGCAGTAATGCATTTCTAGTCATGTACAATTGGCATTTTCTCATTGACAAACATTTGTCATATCTCCTGGCTTTGACTACTTATGTGTGCTTTTTATTTAATATCGCCTTCTATGTTTCCTTTGCATGTTTTGTTATGAGGGAGCAAGTGGAGTCAACGGTTGTGGAGACTGTGGAGAGGTATGTGGAATTGTGTCGATTGTTTCTTCAAAATCATCACATGCATGCGGAGACTCTGGGTTACTGGTAAGCTCCTTAGGCTTGTTTTATTTTCCGGGAAATAATCGTGCGGGCCTAGAAAGGATCACTTTGTTGTTGCCTTTTGCAATCTAATGTATTATCACCGCGCTGATACCGTTCTTTTACATTAGTCTGCATTTTTGTGAAGTCTTTTTACGTTCTCTCTAACATAGCATTATATCATTCTTTATTTTGTTTTGCATCTTATCTGAATGAAGCTGCCTATTTCGTGGAATCGTTGCTGCTTAGAGGGAGTCGTAGCCAGGTTTACTCATTGGTTTACTGTAGCTTCAAGTCCCTTACTGTGTTAATACCGTAAAAAAATGTGGCAGTAAACCATCTCTAGTCATGTACAATTGTCATTTTCTCATTGACAAACATTTGTCATATCTCCTGCCTTTGACTACTTGTGTGTGCTTTTTATTTAACATCGCCTTCTATGTTTCCTTTGCATGTTTTGTTATGAGGGAGCAAGTGGAGTCAACGGTTGTGGAGACTGTGGTGAGGTATGTGGAATTGTGTCGATTGTATCTTGAAAAATCATCACATGCATGCGGAGACTCTGGTTTACTAGTAAGGTCTTTAGGCTTGTTTTATTTTTCGGGAAATGATCGTGCGGGCCTAGAAAGGATCACTTTGTTGTTGCCTTTTGCAATCTGATGTATTATCACCGCGCTGATCCCGTTCTTTTACATTAGTCTGCATTTTTGTGAAGTCTTTTTACGTTCTCTCTAACGTAGCAATATATCGTTTCTTTATTTTGTTTTGCATCTTATCTGAATGAAGCTGCCTATTTCATGGAATCCTTGCTGCTTAGGGGGAGACGTAGCAAGGTTTACTCATTGGTTTACTGTAGCTTCGAGTCACTTACTGTGTCAGTACCTTAAAAAAATGTGGCAGTAATGCATTTCTAGTCATGTACAATTGGCATTTTCTCATTGACAAACATTTGTCATATCTCCTGCCTTTGACTACTTGTGTGTGCTTTTTATTTAACATCGCCTTCTATGTTTCCTTTGCATGTTTTGTTATGAGGGAGCAAGTGGAGTCAACGGTTGTGGAGACTGTGGTGAGGTATGTGGAATTGTGTCGATTGTATCTTGAAAAATCATCACATGCATGCGGAGACTCTGGTTTACTAGTAAGGTCTTTAGGCTTGTTTTATTTTTCGGGAAATGATCGTGCGGGCCTAGAAAGGATCACTTTGTTGTTGCCTTTTGCAATCTGATGTATTATCACCGCGCTGATCCCGTTCTTTTACATTAGTCTGCATTTTTGTGAAGTCTTTTTACGTTCTCTCTAACGTAGCAATATATCGTTTCTTTATTTTGTTTTGCATCTTATCTGAATGAAGCTGCCTATTTCATGGAATCCTTGCTGCTTAGGGGGAGACGTAGCAAGGTTTACTCATTGGTTTACTGTAGCTTCGAGTCACTTACTGTGTCAGTACCTTAAAAAAATGTGGCAGTAATGCATTTCTAGTCATGTACAATTGTCATTTTCTCATTGTCAAACATTTGTCATATCTCCTGCCTTTGACTATTTATGTGCTTTTTATTTAATATCGCCTTCTATGTTTCCTTTGCATGTTTTGTTATGAGGGAGCAAGTGGAGTCAACGGTTGTGGAGACTGTGGAGAGGTATGTGGAATTGTGTCGATTGTATCTTGAAAAATCATCACATGCATGCGGAGACTCTGGGTTACTGGTAAGCTCTTTAGGCTTGTTTTATTTTTCGGGAAATGATCGTGCGGGCCAAGAAAGGATCACTTTGTTGTTGCCTTTTGCAATCTGATGTAATATCACCGCGCTGATACTGTTATTTTACATTAGTCTGCATTTTTGTGAAGTCTTTTTACGTTCTCTCAAACCTAGCATTATATCGTTTCTTTATTTTGTTTTGCATCTTATAAAATGAAGCTGCCTATTTCATGGAATCCTTGCTGCCTAGAGGGAGTCGTAGCAAGATTTACTCATTGTTTTACTGTAGCTTCAAGTAACTTACTGTGTCAATACTGTAAAAAAATGTGGCAGTAATCCATTTCTAGTCATGTACAATTGTCATTTTCTCATTGTCAAACATTTGTCATATCTCCTGCCTTTGACTATTTATGTGCTTTTTATTTAATATCGCCTTCTATGTTTGCTTTGCTTGTTTTGTTATGAGCGGAGCAAGTGGAGTCAACGGTTGTATAGACTGTGGTGAGATATGTGGAATTGTGGTGATTGTATGTTCAAAAATCATTACATGCATACGGAGACTCTGGGTTACAGGTAAGATCTTTAGGCTTGTTTTATTTTTCGGGAAATGATCGTGTGGTACTAGAAAGGACACTTTGTTGTTGGCTTTTGCAATCTAATGTAATATCACCGCGCCGATCCTGTTCTTTTACATGAGTCTGCATTTTTGTGAAGTCTTTTTAAGTTCTCACTAACCTAGCTTTATATCGTTTCTTTATTTTGTTTTGCATCTTATTAGAATGAAGCTGCCTATTTCATGGAATCCTTGCTGCTTAGAGGCAGTCGTAGCAAGGTTTACTCATTGTTTTACTGTAGCTTCAAGTCATTTACTGTGTCAATACCGTAAAAAACTGTGGCAGTAATCCATTTCTAGTCATGTACAATTGTCATTTTCTCATTGTCAAACATTTGTCATATCTCCTGCCTTTGACTATTTATGTGCTTTTTATTTAATATCGCCTTCTATGTTTGCTTTGCTTGTTTTGTTATGAGCGGAGCAAGTGAGTCAACGGTTGTAGAGACTGTGGAGAGGTATGTGGAATTCTATCGACTGTATCTTGAAAAATCGTCACATGCATGCGGAGACTATGGGTTACTGATAAGCTCTTTAGGCTTGTTTTATTTTTTAGGAAATGATCGTGCGGTCCTAAAAAGGATCACTTTGTTGTTGCCTTTTCCAATCTGATGTAATATCACCGAGCTGATCATGATCTTTTACATTAGTCTGCATTTTTGTGAAGACTTTTAAGGTAACCTAGCATTATATCGTTTATTTATTATGTTTTCCATCTTTTCAGAATGAAGCTGCCTATTTCATGGAATCCTTGCTGCTTAGAGGGAGTCGTACCAAGTTTTACTCATTGGTTTACTGTAGCTTTAAGTCACATAATGTGTCCATACCGTAAAAAAATGTGGCAGTAATCCATATCAATTCATGTACAATTGTCATTTTCTCATTGACAAACATTTGTCATATCTCCTGCCTTTGACTATTTATGTGCTTTTTATTTAATATCGCCTTCTACGTTTCCTCTGCATGTTTGGTTATGAGGGAGCAGGTGGAGTTGTGGAGACTGTGGAGAGGTATGTGGAATTCTGTCGACTGTATCTTGAAAAATCATCACATGCATGCGGAGACTCTAGGTTACAGGTAAGCTCTTTAGGCTTGTTTTATTTTTCGGGAAATGATCGTGCGGGCCTAGAAAGGATCACTTTGTTGTTGGCTTTTGCAATCTGATGTAATATCACCGCGCCGATCCTGCTCTTTTACATTAGTGTGCATTTTTGTGAAGTCATTTTAAGTTCTCTCTAACCTAGCATTATATCGTTTCTTTATTTTGTTTTGCATCTTATCAGAATGAAGCTGACTATTTCACGGAATCCTTGCTGCTTAGATTGAGTCGTAGCAAGGTTTACTCATTGGTTTACTGTAGCTTCAAGTCACTTACTGTGTCAATACCGTAAAAAAATGTGGCAGTAATCCATTTCTAGTCATGTACAATTGTCATTTTGTCATTGACAAACATTTGTCATATCTCCTGCCTTTGACTATTTATGTGCTTTTTATTTAATATCGCCTTCTATGTTTACTTTGCATGTTTTGTTATGAGTGGAGCAATTGGAGTCAACGGTTGTAGATACTGTGGAGAGGTATGTGGAATTGTGTTGATTGTATCTCTAAAAAAATCATCACATGCATGCGGAGACTCTGGGTTATAGGTAAGCTCTTTAGGCTTGTTTTATTTTTCGGGAAATGATCGTGCGGGCCTAGAAAGGATCACTTTCTTATTGGCTTTTGCAATCCGATGTAATATCACCGCGCCGATCCAGCTCTTTTACATTAGTCTGCATTTTTGTGAAGTCTTTTTAAGTTCTCTCTAACCTAGCATTATATCGTTTCTTTATTTTGTTTTGCATCTTATCAGAATGAAGCTGCCTATTTCATGGAATCCTTGCTGCTTTGATTGAGTCGTAGCAAGGTTTACTCATTGGTTTTACTGTAGCTTCAAGTCACTTACTCTGTCAATACAGTAAAAAAATGTGGCAGTAATCCATTTCTAGTCTTGTACAATTGTCATTTTCTCATTGTCAAACATTTGTCATATCTCCTGCCTTTGACTATTTATCTGCTTTTTATTTAATATCGCCTTCTATGTTTGCTTTGCTTGTTTTGTTATGAGCGGAGCAAGTGGAGTCAACGGTTGTAGACACTGTGGAGAGGTATGTGGAATTCTATCGACTGTATCTTGAAAAATCGTCACATGCATGCGGAGACTATGGGTTACAGATAAGCTCTTTAGGCTTGTTTTATTTTTCAGGAAATGATCGTGCGGTCCTAAAAAGGATCACTTTACTGCAGCTTCAAGTCACTTATTGTGTCAATACCGTGAAAAAATGTGGCAGTAATCCATTTCTAGTCATGTTCAATTGTCATTTTCTTAGTGACAATCATTTGTCATATCTCCTGCCTTTGCCTATTTATGTGCTTTTTTTTTAATATCGCCTTCTATGTTTCCTTTGCATGTTTTGTTATGAGTGGAGCAAGTGGAGTTAACGGTTGTGGAGACTATGGAGAGGTATCTCGAATTCTGTCTATTCTATCTTGAAATATCATCACATGCATGCGGAGACTGTGGGTTGCTGGTAAGCTCTTCACGCATGTTTTATTTTTTGGGAAGTGATCGTGTTGACCTAAAAAGGATCACTTTGTTGTTGCCTTTTGCAATCTACTGTAATATCACCACGTTGATCCTGTTCTTTTACACCAGTCGGCATTTTTGTGAAGTCTTTTTAGGTTCTCTCTAACCTAGCATTATATCGTTTCTTTATTATGTTTTGCATCTTTGCCGAATGAAGCTGCCTATTTCATGGAATCTTTGCTGCTTTGAGAGAGTCGTAGCAATGTTTACTCGTTGGTTTACTATAGCTTCAACTCACTTATTGTGTCAATACCATATAAAAAAGTGGCAGTAATCCATTTCTAGTCTTGTACAATTGTTATTTTCTCATTCACAAACATTTGTCATATCTGCTGCCTTTCACTATTTATGTGCTTTTGATTTAATATCGTCTTCTATGTTTCTTTGCATGTTTTTTTCTGAGTGGAGTAAGTGGAGTAAACGGTTGTGGAGACTGTGGAGAGGTATCCGGAATTCTGTCTGTTCTATCTCGAAAAATCATCAGATGCTTGCGGAGAATGTGGGTTACTGGTAAGCTCTTCAGGCATGTTTTATTTTTTGGGAAGTGATCGTGTCGACCTAAAAAGGATCACTTTGTTGTTGCCTTTTGCAATGTGCTGTAATATCACCGCGCTGATCCTGTTCTTTTATATTAGTCTGCATTTTTGTGAAGTCTTTTTAGGTTCTCTCTAACCTGTCATTATATCGTTTCTTTCTTATGTTTTGCATCTTTGCAGAATGAAGCTGGCTATTTCATGGAATCTTTGCTGCTTAGAGAGAGTCGTAGCAAGGTTTACTCGTTGGTTTACTGTAGCTTCAACTCACTTACTGTGTCAATACCGTATAAAAAAGTGGCAGTAATCCATTTCTAATCATGTACAATTGTCATTTTCTCATTGACAAACATTTGTCAAATCTCCTGCCTTTCACTATTTATGTGCTTTTTATTTAATATCGCCCTCTATGTTTCCTTTGCATGTTTTGTTGTGAGTGGAGCAAGTGGAGTCAACGGTTGTGAAGACTGTGGAGAGATATCCGGAATTCTGTCTGTTCTATCTTGAAATATCATCACATGCATACGGAGACTGTGGGTTGCTGGTAAGCTCTTCAGGCATGTTTTATTTTTTGGGAAGTGATCGTGTTGACCTAAAAAGGATCACTTTGTTGTTGCCTTTTGCAATCTGCTGTAATATCACCACGTTGATCCTGTTCTTTTACACCAGTCGGCATTTTTGTGAAGTCTTTTTAGGTTCTCTCTAACCTAGCATTATATCGTTTCTTTATTATGTTTTGCATCTTTGCCGAATGAAGCTGCCTATTTCATGGAATCTTTGCTGCTTTGAGAGAGTCGTAGCAATGTTTACTCGTTGGTTTACTATAGCTTCAACTCACTTATTGTGTCAATACCATATAAAAAAGTGGCAGTAATCCATTTCTAGTCTTGTACAATTGTTATTTTCTCATTCACAAACATTTGTCATATCTGCTGCCTTTCACTATTTATGTGCTTTTGATTTAATATCGTCTTCTATGTTTCTTTGCATGTTTTTTTCTGAGTGGAGTAAGTGGAGTAAACGGTTGTGGAGACTGTGGAGAGGTATCCGGAATTCTGTCTGTTCTATCTCGAAAAATCATCAGATGCTTGCGGAGAATGTGGGTTACTGGTAAGCTCTTCAGGCATGTTTTATTTTTTGGGAAGTGATCGTGTCGACCTAAAAAGGATCACTTTGGTGTTGCCTTTTGCAATGTGCTGTAATATCACCGCGCTGATCCTGTTCTTTTATATTAGTCTGCATTTTTGTGAAGTCTTTTTAGGTTCTCTCTAACCTAGCATTATATCGTTTCTTTCTTATGTTTTGCATCTTTGCAGAATGAAGCTGGCTATTTCATGGAATCTTTGCTGCTTAGAGGGAGTCGTAGCAAGGTTTACTCGTTGGTTTACTGTAGCTTCAACTCACTTATTGTGTCAATACCATAAAAAAATGTGGCAGCAATCCATTTCTAGTCATGTACAATTGTCATTTTCTCATTGACAAACAGTTGTCATATCTCCTGCCTTTGACTATTTATGTGCTTTTTATTTAATATCGCCTTCTATGTTTCCTTTGCATGTTTTGTTATGAGTGGAGCAAGTGGAGTCAACGGTTGTAGAGACTGTGGAGTGGTGTCCGGAATAATATCTATTCTATCTTGAAAAATCATCACATGCATGCGGAGACTGTGGGTTGCTGGTAAGCTCTTCAGGCATGTTTTATTTTTTGGGAAGTGATCGTGTTGACCTAAAAAGGATCACTTTGTTGTCGCCTTTTGAAATCTGATGTAATATCACCACGCTGATCGTGTTCTTTAACATTAGTCTGTATTTTTACGAAGTCTTTCTAGGTTCTCTCTAACCTAGCATTATATCTTTTCTTTATTATGTTTTGCATCTCTCCAGAATGAAGATGTCTATTTCGTGGAATCTTTGCTGCTTAGAGGGAGTCGTAGCAAGGTTTACTCTTTGGTTTTCTGTAGCTTCAACTCACTTATTGTGTCAATACCGTAAAAAAAGTGGCAGTAATCCATTTCTAGTCATGTACAATTGTCATTTTCTCATTGACAAACATTTGTCAAATCTCCTGCCTTTCACTATTTATGTGCTTTTTATTTAATATCGCCCTCTATGTTTCCTTTGCATGTTTTGTTGTGAGTGGAGCAAGTGGAGTCAACGGTTGTGAAGACTGTGGAGAGGTATCCGGAATTCTGTCTGTTCTATCTTGAAATATCATCACATGCATGCGGAGACTGTGGGTTACTGGTAAGCTCTTCAGGCATGTTTTATTTTTTGGGAAGTGATCGTGTTGACCTAAAAAGGATCACTTTGCTGTTGCCTTTTGCAATCTGCTGTAATATCACCACGTTGATCTTGTTCTTTTACACCAGTCGGCATTTTTGTGAAGTCTTTTTAGGTTTTCTCTAACCTAGCATTATATCGTTTCTTTATTATGTTTTGCATCTTTGCCGAATGAAGCTGCCTATTTCATGGAATCTTTGCTGCTTTGAGGGAGTCGTAGCAATGTTTACTCGTTGGTTTACTATAGCTTCAACTCACTTATTGTGTCAATACCATATAAAAAAGTGGCACTAATCCATTTCTAGTCTTGTACAATTGTTATTTTCTCATTGACAAATATTTGTCATATCTGCTGCCTTTCACTATTTATGTGCTTTTGATTTAATATCGCCTTCTATGTTTCCTTTGCATGTTTTTTTCTGAGTGGAGCAAGTGGAGTAAACGGTTGTGGAGACTGTGGAGAGGTATCCGGAATTCTGTCTGTTCTATCTTGAAATATCATCACATGCATACGGAGACTGTGGGTTGCTGGTAAGCTCTTCAGGCATGTTTTATTTTTTGGGAAGTGATCGTGTTGACCTAAAAAGGATCACTTTGTTGTTGCCTTTTGCAATCTGCTGTAATATCACCACGTTGATCCTGTTCTTTTACACCAGTCGGCATTTTTGTGAAGTCTTTTTAGGTTCTCTCTAACCTAGCATTATATCGTTTCTTTATTATGTTTTGCATCTTTGCCGAATGAAGCTGCCTATTTCATGGAATCTTTGCTGCTTTGAGAGAGTCGTAGCAATGTTTACTCGTTGGTTTACTATAGCTTCAACTCACTTATTGTGTCAATACCATATAAAAAAGTGGCAGTAATCCATTTCTAGTCTTGTACAATTGTTATTTTCTCATTCACAAACATTTGTCATATCTGCTGCCTTTCACTATTTATGTGCTTTTGATTTAATATCGTCTTCTATGTTTCTTTGCATGTTTTTTTCTGAGTGGAGTAAGTGGAGTAAACGGTTGTGGAGACTGTGGAGAGGTATCCGGAATTCTGTCTGTTCTATCTCGAAAAATCATCAGATGCTTGCGGAGAATGTGGGTTACTGGTAAGCTCTTCAGGCATGTTTTATTTTTTGGGAAGTGATCGTGTCGACCTAAAAAGGATCACTTTGTTGTTGCCTTTTGCAATGTGCTGTAATATCACCGCGCTGATCCTGTTCTTTTATATTAGTCTGCATTTTTGTGAAGTCTTTTTAGGTTCTCTCTAACCTGTCATTATATCGTTTCTTTCTTATGTTTTGCATCTTTGCAGAATGAAGCTGGCTATTTCATGGAATCTTTGCTGCTTAGAGAGAGTCGTAGCAAGGTTTACTCGTTGGTTTACTGTAGCTTCAACTCACTTACTGTGTCAATACCGTATAAAAAAGTGGCAGTAATCCATTTCTAATCATGTACAATTGTCATTTTCTCATTGACAAACATTTGTCAAATCTCCTGCCTTTCACTATTTATGTGCTTTTTATTTAATATCGCCCTCTATGTTTCCTTTGCATGTTTTGTTGTGAGTGGAGCAAGTGGAGTCAACGGTTGTGAAGACTGTGGAGAGATATCCGGAATTCTGTCTGTTCTATCTTGAAATATCATCACATGCATACGGAGACTGTGGGTTGCTGGTAAGCTCTTCAGGCATGTTTTATTTTTTGGGAAGTGATCGTGTTGACCTAAAAAGGATCACTTTGTTGTTGCCTTTTGCAATCTGCTGTAATATCACCACGTTGATCCTGTTCTTTTACACCAGTCGGCATTTTTGTGAAGTCTTTTTAGGTTCTCTCTAACCTAGCATTATATCGTTTCTTTATTATGTTTTGCATCTTTGCCGAATGAAGCTGCCTATTTCATGGAATCTTTGCTGCTTTGAGAGAGTCGTAGCAATGTTTACTCGTTGGTTTACTATAGCTTCAACTCACTTATTGTGTCAATACCATATAAAAAAGTGGCAGTAATCCATTTCTAGTCTTGTACAATTGTTATTTTCTCATTCACAAACATTTGTCATATCTGCTGCCTTTCACTATTTATGTGCTTTTGATTTAATATCGTCTTCTATGTTTCTTTGCATGTTTTTTTCTGAGTGGAGTAAGTGGAGTAAACGGTTGTGGAGACTGTGGAGAGGTATCCGGAATTCTGTCTGTTCTATCTCGAAAAATCATCAGATGCTTGCGGAGAATGTGGGTTACTGGTAAGCTCTTCAGGCATGTTTTATTTTTTGGGAAGTGATCGTGTCGACCTAAAAAGGATCACTTTGGTGTTGCCTTTTGCAATGTGCTGTAATATCACCGCGCTGATCCTGTTCTTTTATATTAGTCTGCATTTTTGTGAAGTCTTTTTAGGTTCTCTCTAACCTAGCATTATATCGTTTCTTTCTTATGTTTTGCATCTTTGCAGAATGAAGCTGGCTATTTCATGGAATCTTTGCTGCTTAGAGGGAGTCGTAGCAAGGTTTACTCGTTGGTTTACTGTAGCTTCAACTCACTTATTGTGTCAATACCATAAAAAAATGTGGCAGCAATCCATTTCTAGTCATGTACAATTGTCATTTTCTCATTGACAAACAGTTGTCATATCTCCTGCCTTTGACTATTTATGTGCTTTTTATTTAATATCGCCTTCTATGTTTCCTTTGCATGTTTTGTTATGAGTGGAGCAAGTGGAGTCAACGGTTGTAGAGACTGTGGAGTGGTGTCCGGAATAATATCTATTCTATCTTGAAAAATCATCACATGCATGCGGAGACTGTGGGTTGCTGGTAAGCTCTTCAGGCATGTTTTATTTTTTGGGAAGTGATCGTGTTGACCTAAAAAGGATCACTTTGTTGTCGCCTTTTGAAATCTGATGTAATATCACCACGCTGATCGTGTTCTTTAACATTAGTCTGTATTTTTACGAAGTCTTTCTAGGTTCTCTCTAACCTAGCATTATATCTTTTCTTTATTATGTTTTGCATCTCTCCAGAATGAAGATGTCTATTTCGTGGAATCTTTGCTGCTTAGAGGGAGTCGTAGCAAGGTTTACTCTTTGGTTTTCTGTAGCTTCAACTCACTTATTGTGTCAATACCGTAAAAAAAGTGGCAGTAATCCATTTCTAGTCATGTACAATTGTCATTTTCTCATTGACAAACATTTGTCAAATCTCCTGCCTTTCACTATTTATGTGCTTTTTATTTAATATCGCCCTCTATGTTTCCTTTGCATGTTTTGTTGTGAGTGGAGCAAGTGGAGTCAACGGTTGTGAAGACTGTGGAGAGGTATCCGGAATTCTGTCTGTTCTATCTTGAAATATCATCACATGCATGCGGAGACTGTGGGTTACTGGTAAGCTCTTCAGGCATGTTTTATTTTTTGGGAAGTGATCGTGTTGACCTAAAAAGGATCACTTTGCTGTTGCCTTTTGCAATCTGCTGTAATATCACCACGTTGATCTTGTTCTTTTACACCAGTCGGCATTTTTGTGAAGTCTTTTTAGGTTTTCTCTAACCTAGCATTATATCGTTTCTTTATTATGTTTTGCATCTTTGCCGAATGAAGCTGCCTATTTCATGGAATCTTTGCTGCTTTGAGGGAGTCGTAGCAATGTTTACTCGTTGGTTTACTATAGCTTCAACTCACTTATTGTGTCAATACCATATAAAAAAGTGGCACTAATCCATTTCTAGTCTTGTACAATTGTTATTTTCTCATTGACAAATATTTGTCATATCTGCTGCCTTTCACTATTTATGTGCTTTTGATTTAATATCGCCTTCTATGTTTCCTTTGCATGTTTTTTTCTGAGTGGAGCAAGTGGAGTAAACGGTTGTGGAGACTGTGGAGAGATATCCGGAATTCTGTCTGTTCTATCTCGAAAAATCATCAGATGCATGCGGAGAATGTGGGTTACTGGTAAGCTCTTTAGACATGTTTTATTTTTTGGGAAATGATCGTGTTGACCTAAAAAGGATCACTTTGTTGTTGCCTTTGGCAATCTGCTGTAATATCACCGCGTTGATCCTGTTCTTTTACACCAGTCGGCATTTTTGTGAAGTCTTTTTAGGTTCTCTCTAACCTAGCATTATATCGTTTCTTTATTATGTTTTGCATCTTTGCCGAATGAAGCTGCCTATTTCATGGAATCTTTGCTGCTTTGAGGGAGTCGTAGCAAGGTTTACTCGTTGGTTTATTGTAGCTTCAACTCACTTACTGTGTCAATACCGTATAAAAAAGTGGCAGTAATCCATTTCTAGTCATGTTCAATTGTCATTTTCTTGGTGACAATCATTTGTCATATCTCCTGCCTTTGCCTATTTATGTGCTTTTTATTTAATATCGCCTTCTATGTTTCCTTTGCATGTTTTGTTATGAGTGGAGCAAGTGGAGTTAACGGTTGTGGAGACTATGGAGAGGTATCTCGAATTCTGTCTATTCTATCTTGAAATATCATCACATGCATGCGGAGACTGTGGGTTGCTGGTAAGCTCTTCACGCATGTTTTATTTTTTGGGAAGTGATCGTGTTGACCTAAAAAGGATCACTTTGTTGTTGCCTTTTGCAATCTGCTGTAATATCACCACGTTGATCCTGTTCTTTTACACCAGTCGGCATTTTTGTGAAGTCTTTTTAGGTTCTCTCTAACCTAGCATTATATCGTTTCTTTATTATGTTTTGCATCTTTGCCGAATGAAGCAGCCTATTTCATGGAATCTTTGCTGCTTTGAGGGAGTCGTAGCAATGTTTACTCGTTGGTTTACTATAGCTTCAACTCACTTATTGTGTCAATACCATATAAAAAAGTGGCAGTAATCCATTTCTAGTCTTGTACAATTGTTATTTTCTCATTGACAAACATTTGTCATATCTGCTGCCTTTCACTATTTATGTGCTTTTGATTTAATATCGCCTTCTATGTTTCCTTTGCATGTTTTTTTCTGAGTGGAGTAAGTGGAGTAAACGGTTGTGGAGACTGTGGAGAGGTATCCGGAATTCTGTCTGTTCTATCTTGAAATATCATCAGATGCTTGCGGAGACTGTGGGTTACTGGTAAGCTCTTCAGGCATGTTTTATTTTTTGGGAAGTGATCGTGTCGACCTAAAAAGGATCACTTTGTTGTTGCCTTTTGCAATCTGCTGTAATATCACCGCGCTGATCCTGTTCTTTTACACCAGTTGGCATTTTTGTGAAGTCTTTTTAGGTTCTCTCTAACCTAGCATTATATCGTTTCTTTATTATGTTTTGCATCTTTGCCGAATGAAGCTGCCTATTTCATGGAATCTTTGCTGCTTTGAGGGAGTCGTAGCAATGTTTACTCGTTGGTTTACTATAGCTTCAACTCACTTATTGTGTCAATACCATATAAAAAAGTGGCAGTAATCCATTTCTAGTCTTGTACAATTGTTATTTTCTCATTGACAAATATTTGTCATATCTGCTGCCTTTCACTATTTATGTGCTTTTGATTTAATATCGCCTTCTATGTTTCCTTTGCATGTTTTTTTCTGAGTGGAGCAAGTGGAGTAAACGGTTGTGGAGACTGTGGAGAGGTATCCGGAATTCTGTCTGTTCTATCTCGAAAAATCATCAGATGCTTACGGAGAATGTGGGTTACTGGTAAGCTCTTCAGGCATGTTTTATTTTTTGGGAAGTGATCGTGTCGACCTAAAAAGGATCACTTTGTTGTTGCTTTTTGCAATCTGCTGTAATATCACCACGTTGATCCTATTCTTTTACACCAGTCGGCATTTTTGTGAAGTCTTTTTAGGTTCTCTCTAACCTAGCATTATATCGTTTCTTTATTATGTTTTGCATCTTTGCCGAATGAAGCTGCCTATTTCATAGAATCTTTGCTGCTTTGAGGGAGTCGTAGCAAGGTTTACTCGTTGGTTTATTGTAGCTTCAACTCACTTACTGTGTCAATACCGTATAAAAAAGTGGCAGTAATCCATTTCTACTCATGTACAATTGTCATTTTCTCATTGACAAATATTTGTCATATCTCCTGCCTTTCACTATTTATGTGCTTTTTATTTAATATCGCCCTCTATGTTTCCTTTGCATGTTTTGTTGTGAGTAGAGCAAGTGGAGTCAACGGTTGTGAAGACTGTGGAGAGGTATCCGGAATTTTGTCTGTTCTATCTTGAAATATCATCACATGCATGCGGAGACTGTGGGTTGCTGGTAAGCTCTTCAGGCATGTTTTATTTTTTGGGAAGTGATCGTGTTGACCTAAAAAGGATCACTTTGTTGTTGCCTTTTGCAATCTGCTGTAATATCACCGCGTTGATCCTTTTCTTTTACACCAGTCGGCATTTTTGTGAAGTCTTTTTAGTTTCTCTCTAACCTAGCATTATATCGTTTCTTTATTATGTTTTGCATCTTTGCCGAATGAAGCTGCCTATTTCATGGAATCTTTGCTGCTTTGAGGGAGTCATAGCAATGTTTACTCGTTGGTTTACTATAGCTTCAACTCACTTATTGTGTCAATACCATATAAAAAAGTGGCAGTAATCCATTTCTAGTCATGTTCAATTGTCATTTTCTTGGTGACAATCATTTGTCATATCTCCTGCCTTTGCGTATTTATGTGCTTTTTTTTTAATATCGCCTTCTATGTTTCCTTTGCATGTTTTGTTGTGAGTGGAGCAAGTGGAGTCAACGGTTGTGAAGACTGTGGAGAGGTATCCGGAATTCTGTCTGTTCTATCTTGAAATATCATCACATGCATGCGGAGACTGTGGGTTACTGGTAAGCTCTTCAGGCATGTTTTATTTTTTGGGAAGTGATCGTGTTGACCTAAAAAGGATCACTTTGTTGTTGCCTTTTGCAATCTGCTGTAATATCACCGCGTTGATCCTTTTCTTTTACACCAGTCGGCATTTTTGTGAAGTCTTTTTAGTTTCTCTCTAACCTAGCATTATATCGTTTCTTTATTATGTTTTGCATCTTTGCCGAATGAAGCTGCCTATTTCATAGAATCTTTGCTGCTTTGAGGGAGTCGTAGCAAGGTTTACTCGTTGGTTTATTGTAGCTTCAACTCACTTACTGTGTCAATACCGTATAAAAAAGTGGCAGTAATCCATTTCTACTCATGTACAATTGTCATTTTCTCATTGACAAATATTTGTCATATCTCCTGCCTTTCACTATTTATGTGCTTTTTATTTAATATCGCCCTCTATGTTTCCTTTGCATGTTTTGTTGTGAGTAGAGCAAGTGGAGTCAACGGTTGTGAAGACTGTGGAGAGGTATCCGGAATTTTGTCTGTTCTATCTTGAAATATCATCACATGCATGCGGAGACTGTGGGTTGCTGGTAAGCTCTTCAGGCATGTTTTATTTTTTGGGAAGTGATCGTGTTGACCTAAAAAGGATCACTTTGTTGTTGCCTTTTGCAATCTGCTGTAATATCACCGCGTTGATCCTTTTCTTTTACACCAGTCGGCATTTTTGTGAAGTCTTTTTAGTTTCTCTCTAACCTAGCATTATATCGTTTCTTTATTATGTTTTGCATCTTTGCCGAATGAAGCTGCCTATTTCATGGAATCTTTGCTGCTTTGAGGGAGTCATAGCAATGTTTACTCGTTGGTTTACTATAGCTTCAACTCACTTATTGTGTCAATACCATATAAAAAAGTGGCAGTAATCCATTTCTAGTCATGTTCAATTGTCATTTTCTTGGTGACAATCATTTGTCATATCTCCTGCCTTTGCCTATTTATGTGCTTTTTTTTTAATATCGCCTTCTATGTTTCCTTTGCATGTTTTGTTATGAGTGGAGCAAGTGGAGTTAACGGTTGTGGAGACTATGGAGAGGTATCTCGAATTCTGTCTATTCTATCTTGAAATATCATCACATGCATGCGGAGACTGTGGGTTGCTGGTAAGCTCTTCACGCATGTTTTATTTTTTGGGAAGTGATCGTGTTGACCTAAAAAGGATCACTTTGTTGTTGCCTTTTGCAATCTGCTGTAATATCACCACGTTGATCCTGTTCTTTTACACCAGTCGGCATTTTTGTGAAGTCTTTTTAGGTTCTCTCTAACCTAGCATTATATCGTTTCTTTATTATATTTTGCATCTTTGCCGAATGAAGCTGCCTATTTCATGGAAACTTTGCTGCTTTGAGGGAGTCGTAGCAATGTTTACTCGTTAGTTTACTATAGCTTCAACTCACTTATTGTGTCAATACCATATAAAAAAGTGGCAGTAATCCATTTCTAGTCTTGTACAATTGTTATTTTCTCATTCACAAACATTTGTCATATCTGCTGCCTTTCACTATTTATGTGCTTTTGATTTAATATCGCCTTCTATGTTTCCTTTGCATGTTTTTTTCTGAGTGGAGGAAGTGGAGTAAACGGTTTTGGAGACTGTGGAGAGGTATGCGGAATTCTGTCTGTTCTATCTCGAAAAATCATCAGATGCTTGCGGAGAATGTGGGTTACTGGTAAGCTCTTCAGGCATGTTTTATTTTTTGGGAAGTGATCGTGTCGACCTAAAAAGGATCACTTTGTTGTTGCCTTTTGCAATGTGCTGTAATATCACCGCGCTGATCCTGTTCTTTTATATTAGTCTGCATTTTTGTGAAGTCTTTTTAGGTTCTATCTAACCTAGCATTATATCGTTTCTTTCTTATGTTTTGCATCTTTGCATAATGAAGCTGGCTATTTCATGGAATCTTTGCTGCTTAGAGGGAGTCGTAGCAAGGTTTACTCGTTGGTTTACTGTAGCTTCAACTCACTTACTGTGTCAATACCGTATAAAAAAGTGGCAGTAATCCATTTCTAATCATGTACAATTGTCATTTTCTCATTGACAAACATTTGTCATATCTCCTACCTTTCACTATTTATGTGCTTTTTATTTAATATCGCCCTCTATGTTTCCTTTGCATGTTTTGTTGTGAGTGGAGCAAGTGGAGTCAACGGTTGTGAATACTATGGAGAGGTATCCGGAATTCTGTCTGTTCTATCTTGAAATATCATCACATGCATGCGGAGACTGTGGGTTGCTGGTAAGCTATTCAGGCATGTTTTATTTTTTGGGAAGTGATCGTGTTGACCTAAAAAGGATCACTTTGTTGTTGCTTTTTGCAATCTGCTGTAATATCACCACGTTGATCCTATTCTTTTACACCAGTCGGCATTTTTGTGAAGTCTTTTTAGGTTCTCTCTAACCTAGCATTATATCGTTTCTTTATTATGTTTTGCATCTTTGCAGAATGAAGCTGCCTATTTCATGGAATCGTTGCTGCTTTGAGGGAGTCGTAGCAAGGTTTACTCGTTGGTTTACTATAGCTTCAACTCACTTATTGTGTCAATACCATATAAAAAAGTGGCAGTAATCCATTTCTAGTCTTGTACAATTGTTATTTTCTCATTGACAAACATTTGTCATATCTGCTGCCTTTCACTATTTATGTGCTTTTGATTTAATATCGCCTTCTATGTTTCCTTTGCATGTTTTTTTCTGAGTGGAGTAAGTGGAGTAAACGGTTGTGGAGACTGTGGAGAGGTATCCGGAATTCTGTCTGTTCTATCTTGAAATATCATCAGATGCTTGCGGAGACTGTGGGTTACTGGTAAGCTCTTCAGGCATGTTTTATTTTTTGGGAAGTGATCGTGTCGACCTAAAAAGGATCACTTTGTTGTTGCCTTTTGCAATCTGCTGTAATATCACCGCGCTGATCCTGTTCTTTTACACCAGTTGGCATTTTTGTGAAGTCTTTTTAGGTTCTCTCTAACCTAGCATTATATCGTTTCTTTATTATGTTTTGCATCTTTGCCGAATGAAGCTGCCTATTTCATGGAATCTTTGCTGCTTTGAGGGAGTCGTAGCAATGTTTACTCGTTGGTTTACTATAGCTTCAACTCACTTATTGTGTCAATACCATATAAAAAAGTGGCAGTAATCCATTTCTAGTCTTGTACAATTGTTATTTTCTCATTGACAAATATTTGTCATATCTGCTGCCTTTCACTATTTATGTGCTTTTGATTTAATATCGCCTTCTATGTTTCCTTTGCATGTTTTTTTCTGAGTGGAGCAAGTGGAGTAAACGGTTGTGGAGACTGTGGAGAGGTATCCGGAATTCTGTCTGTTCTATCTCGAAAAATCATCAGATGCTTACGGAGAATGTGGGTTACTGGTAAGCTCTTCAGGCATGTTTTATTTTTTGGGAAGTGATCGTGTCGACCTAAAAAGGATCACTTTGTTGTTGCTTTTTGCAATCTGCTGTAATATCACCACGTTGATCCTATTCTTTTACACCAGTCGGCATTTTTGTGAAGTCTTTTTAGGTTCTCTCTAACCTAGCATTATATCGTTTCTTTATTATGTTTTGCATCTTTGCCGAATGAAGCTGCCTATTTCATAGAATCTTTGCTGCTTTGAGGGAGTCGTAGCAAGGTTTACTCGTTGGTTTATTGTAGCTTCAACTCACTTACTGTGTCAATACCGTATAAAAAAGTGGCAGTAATCCATTTCTACTCATGTACAATTGTCATTTTCTCATTGACAAATATTTGTCATATCTCCTGCCTTTCACTATTTATGTGCTTTTTATTTAATATCGCCCTCTATGTTTCCTTTGCATGTTTTGTTGTGAGTAGAGCAAGTGGAGTCAACGGTTGTGAAGACTGTGGAGAGGTATCCGGAATTTTGTCTGTTCTATCTTGAAATATCATCACATGCATGCGGAGACTGTGGGTTGCTGGTAAGCTCTTCAGGCATGTTTTATTTTTTGGGAAGTGATCGTGTTGACCTAAAAAGGATCACTTTGTTGTTGCCTTTTGCAATCTGCTGTAATATCACCGCGTTGATCCTTTTCTTTTACACCAGTCGGCATTTTTGTGAAGTCTTTTTAGTTTCTCTCTAACCTAGCATTATATCGTTTCTTTATTATGTTTTGCATCTTTGCCGAATGAAGCTGCCTATTTCATGGAATCTTTGCTGCTTTGAGGGAGTCATAGCAATGTTTACTCGTTGGTTTACTATAGCTTCAACTCACTTATTGTGTCAATACCATATAAAAAAGTGGCAGTAATCCATTTCTAGTCATGTTCAATTGTCATTTTCTTGGTGACAATCATTTGTCATATCTCCTGCCTTTGCCTATTTATGTGCTTTTTTTTTAATATCGCCTTCTATGTTTCCTTTGCATGTTTTGTTGTGAGTGGAGCAAGTGGAGTCAACGGTTGTGAAGACTGTGGAGAGGTATCCCGAATTCTGTCTGTTCTATCTTGAAATATCATCACATGCATGCGGAGACTGTGGGTTACTGGTAAGCTCTTCAGGCATGTTTTATTTTTTGGGAAGTGATCGTGTTGACCTAAAAAGGATCACTTTGTTGTTGCCTTTTGCAATCTGCTGTAATATCACCGCGTTGATCCTTTTCTTTTACACCAGTCGGCATTTTTGTGAAGTCTTTTTAGTTTCTCTCTAACCTAGCATTATATCGTTTCTTTATTATGTTTTGCATCTTTGCCGAATGAAGCTGCCTATTTCATAGAATCTTTGCTGCTTTGAGGGAGTCGTAGCAAGGTTTACTCGTTGGTTTATTGTAGCTTCAACTCACTTACTGTGTCAATACCGTATAAAAAAGTGGCAGTAATCCATTTCTACTCATGTACAATTGTCATTTTCTCATTGACAAATATTTGTCATATCTCCTGCCTTTCACTATTTATGTGCTTTTTATTTAATATCGCCCTCTATGTTTCCTTTGCATGTTTTGTTGTGAGTAGAGCAAGTGGAGTCAACGGTTGTGAAGACTGTGGAGAGGTATCCGGAATTTTGTCTGTTCTATCTTGAAATATCATCACATGCATGCGGAGACTGTGGGTTGCTGGTAAGCTCTTCAGGCATGTTTTATTTTTTGGGAAGTGATCGTGTTGACCTAAAAAGGATCACTTTGTTGTTGCCTTTTGCAATCTGCTGTAATATCACCGCGTTGATCCTTTTCTTTTACACCAGTCGGCATTTTTGTGAAGTCTTTTTAGTTTCTCTCTAACCTAGCATTATATCGTTTCTTTATTATGTTTTGCATCTTTGCCGAATGAAGCTGCCTATTTCATGGAATCTTTGCTGCTTTGAGGGAGTCATAGCAATGTTTACTCGTTGGTTTACTATAGCTTCAACTCACTTATTGTGTCAATACCATATAAAAAAGTGGCAGTAATCCATTTCTAGTCATGTTCAATTGTCATTTTCTTGGTGACAATCATTTGTCATATCTCCTGCCTTTGCCTATTTATGTGCTTTTTTTTTAATATCGCCTTCTATGTTTCCTTTGCATGTTTTGTTATGAGTGGAGCAAGTGGAGTTAACGGTTGTGGAGACTATGGAGAGGTATCTCGAATTCTGTCTATTCTATCTTGAAATATCATCACATGCATGCGGAGACTGTGGGTTGCTGGTAAGCTCTTCACGCATGTTTTATTTTTTGGGAAGTGATCGTGTTGACCTAAAAAGGATCACTTTGTTGTTGCCTTTTGCAATCTGCTGTAATATCACCACGTTGATCCTGTTCTTTTACACCAGTCGGCATTTTTGTGAAGTCTTTTTAGGTTCTCTCTAACCTAGCATTATATCGTTTCTTTATTATATTTTGCATCTTTGCCGAATGAAGCTGCCTATTTCATGGAAACTTTGCTGCTTTGAGGGAGTCGTAGCAATGTTTACTCGTTAGTTTACTATAGCTTCAACTCACTTATTGTGTCAATACCATATAAAAAAGTGGCAGTAATCCATTTCTAGTCTTGTACAATTGTTATTTTCTCATTCACAAACATTTGTCATATCTGCTGCCTTTCACTATTTATGTGCTTTTGATTTAATATCGCCTTCTATGTTTCCTTTGCATGTTTTTTTCTGAGTGGAGGAAGTGGAGTAAACGGTTTCGGAGACTGTGGAGAGGTATGCGGAATTCTGTCTGTTCTATCTCGAAAAATCATCAGATGCTTGCGGAGAATGTGGGTTACTGGTAAGCTCTTCAGGCATGTTTTATTTTTTGGGAAGTGATCGTGTCGACCTAAAAAGGATCACTTTGTTGTTGCCTTTTGCAATGTGCTGTAATATCACCGCGCTGATCCTGTTCTTTTATATTAGTCTGCATTTTTGTGAAGTCTTTTTAGGTTCTATCTAACCTAGCATTATATCGTTTCTTTCTTATGTTTTGCATCTTTGCATAATGAAGCTGGCTATTTCATGGAATCTTTGCTGCTTAGAGGGAGTCGTAGCAAGGTTTACTCGTTGGTTTACTGTAGCTTCAACTCACTTACTGTGTCAATACCGTATAAAAAAGTGGCAGTAATCCATTTCTAATCATGTACAATTGTCATTTTCTCATTGACAAACATTTGTCATATCTCCTACCTTTCACTATTTATGTGCTTTTTATTTAATATCGCCCTCTATGTTTCCTTTGCATGTTTTGTTGTGAGTGGAGCAAGTGGAGTCAACGGTTGTGAATACTATGGAGAGGTATCCGGAATTCTGTCTGTTCTATCTTGAAATATCATCACATGCATGCGGAGACTGTGGGTTGCTGGTAAGCTATTCAGGCATGTTTTATTTTTTGGGAAGTGATCGTGTTGACCTAAAAAGGATCACTTTGTTGTTGCTTTTTGCAATCTGCTGTAATATCACCACGTTGATCCTATTCTTTTACACCAGTCGGCATTTTTGTGAAGTCTTTTTAGGTTCTCTCTAACCTAGCATTATATCGTTTCTTTATTATGTTTTGCATCTTTGCAGAATGAAGCTGCCTATTTCATGGAATCGTTGCTGCTTTGAGGGAGTCGTAGCAAGGTTTACTCGTTGGTTTACTATAGCTTCAACTCACTTATTGTGTCAATACCATATAAAAAAGTGGCAGTAATTCATTTCTAGTCTTGTACAATTGTCATTTTCTCATTGACAAACATTTGTCATATCTCCTGTCTTTCACTATTTATGTGCTTTTTATTTAATATCGCCTTCTATGTTTCCTTTGCACGTTTTGTTATGAGTGGAGCAAGTGGAGTCAGCGGTTGTGAAGACTGTGGAGAGGTATCCGGAATTCTGTCTGTTCTATCTCGAAAAATCATCACATGCATGTGAGACTGTGAGTTAGTGGTAAGCTCTTTAGGCTTGTTTTACTTTTTGGGAAATGATCGTGTTGACCTAAAAAGGATCACTTTGTTGTTGCCTTTTGCAATTTGCTGTTATATCACCGCGCTGATCCTTTTCTTTTACATTAGTCTGCATTTGTGTGAAGTCTTTTTAGGTTCTCTCTAACCTAGCATTATATCGTTTCTTTCTTATGTTTTGCATCTTTGCAGAATGAAGCTGCCTATTTCATGGAATCTTTGCTGCTTAGAGGGAGTCGTAGCAAGGTTTACTCGTTGGTTTACTGTAGCTTCAACTCACTTATTGTGTCAATACCATAAAAAAATGTGGCAGCAATCCATTTCTAGTCATGTACAATTGTCATTTTCTCATTGACAAACAGTTGTCATATCTCCTGCCTTTGACTATTTATGTGCTTTTTTTTTAATATCGCCCTCTATGTTTCCTTTGCATGTTTTGTTGTGAGTAGAGCAAGTGGAGTCAACGGTTGTGAAGACTGTGGAGAGGTATCCGGAATTTTGTCTGTTCTATCTTGAAATATCATCACATGCATGCGGAGACTGTGGGTTGCTGGTAAGCTCTTCAGGCATGTTTTATTTTTTGGGAAGTGATCGTGTTGACCTAAAAAGGATCACTTTGTTGTTGCCTTTTGCAATCTGCTGTAATATCACCGCGTTGATCCTTTTCTTTTACACCAGTCGGCATTTTTGTGAAGTCTTTTTAGGTTCTCTCTAACCTAGCATTATATCGTTTCTTTATTATGTTTTGCATCTTTGCAGAATGAAGCTGCCTATTTCATGGAATCGTTGCTGCTTTGAGGGAGTCGTAGCAAGGTTTACTCGTTGGTTTACTATAGCTTCAACTCACTTATTGTGTCAATACCATATAAAAAAGTGGCAGTAATCCATTTCTAGTCTTGTACAATTGTCATTTTCTCATTGACAAACAGTTGTCATATCTCCTGCCTTTGACTATTTATGTGCTTTTTATTTAATATCGCCTTCTATGTTTCCTTTGCATGTTTTGTTATGAGTGGAGCAAGTGGAGTCAACGGTTGTAGAGACTGTGGAGTGGTGTCCGGAATAATATCTATTCTATCTTGAAAAATCATCACATGCATGCGGAGACTGTGGGTTGCTGGTAAGCTCTTCAGGCATGTTTTATTTTTTGGGAAGTGATCGTGTTGACCTAAAAAGGATCACTTTGTTGTCGCCTTTTGAAATCTGATGTAATATCACCACGCTGATCGTGTTCTTTAACATTAGTCTGTATTTTTACGAAGTCTTTCTAGGTTCTCTCTAACCTAGCATTATATCTTTTCTTTATTATGTTTTGCATCTCTCCAGAATGAAGCTGTCTATTTCGTGGAATCTTTGCTGCTTAGAGGGAGTCGTAGCAAGGTTTACTCTTTGGTTTTCTGTAGCTTCAACTCACTTATTGTGTCAATACCGTAAAAAAAGTGGCAGTAATCCATTTCTAGTCATGTACAATTGTCATTTTCTCATTGACAAACATTTGTCATATCTCCTGCCTTTCACTATTTATGTGCTTTTTATTTAATATTGCCTTCTATGTTTCCTTTGCATGTTTTGTTATGAGTGGACAAAGCGGAGTCAACGGTTGTGGAGACTGTGGAGAGGTGTCCGGAATTCTGTCTATTCTATCTTGAAAAATCATCACATGCATACGGAGACTATGGGTTACTGGTAAGCTCTTTAGGCTTGTGTTATTTTTTGGTAAGTTGTGTCTATTTATGTTTTTTTATTTAATATCGCCTTCTATGTTTCCTTTGCATGTTTGGTTTGAGTGGAGCAAGTGGAGTCAACGGTTTTGGACACTGTGGAGAGGTATCCAGAATTCTGTCTATTCTATCTTGAAATATCATCACATTCATGTGGAGACTATGGGTTACTGTTAAGCTCTTTAGGCATGTCTTATTTTTTGGGAAATGATCGTGTTGCCCTAAAAAGGATCACTTTGTTGTCGCCTTTTGCAATCTGATGTAATATCACCGCGCTGATCGTGTTCTTTAACATTAGTGTGCATTTTTATGAAGTTTTTTTGGTTCTGTCTAACCTAGCATTATATCGTTTCTTTATTATGTTTTGCATCTCTCCAGAATGAAGCTGCCTATTTCATGGAATCTTTGCTGCTTAGAGGGAGTGTAGCAATGTTTACTCTTTGGTTTTCTGTAGCTTCAACTCACTTATTGTGTCAATATCGTAAAAAAAAGTGGCAGTAATCCATTTCTAGTCTTGTACAATTGTTATTTTCTCATTCACAAACATTTGTCATATCTGCTGCCTTTCACTATTTATGTGCTTTTGATTTAATATCGTCTTCTATGTTTCTTTGCATGTTTTTTTCTGAGTGGAGTAAGTGGAGTAAACGGTTGTGGAGACTGTGGAGAGGTATCCGGAATTCTGTCTGTTCTATCTCGAAAAATCATCAGATGCTTGCGGAGAATGTGGGTTACTGGTAAGCTCTTCAGGCATGTTTTATTTTTTGGGAAGTGATCGTGTCGACCTAAAAAGGATCACTTTGTTGTTGCCTTTTGCAATGTGCTGTAATATCACCGCGCTGATCCTGTTCTTTTATATTAGTCTGCATTTTTGTGAAGTCTTTTTAGGTTCTCTCTAACCTAGCATTATATCGTTTCTTTCTTATGTTTTGCATCTTTGCAGAATGAAGCTGGCTATTTCATGGAATCTTTGCTGCTTAGAGAGAGTCGTAGCAAGGTTTACTCGTTGGTTTACTGTAGCTTCAACTCACTTACTGTGTCAATACCGTATAAAAAAGTGGCAGTAATCCATTTCTAATCATGTACAATTGTCATTTTCTCATTGACAAACATTTGTCAAATCTCCTGCATTTCACTATTTATGTGCTTCTTATTTTATATCGCCTTCTATGTTTCCTTTGCATGTTTCGTTATGAGTGATGCAAGTGGAGTCAACGGTTGTGGAGACTGTGGAGAGGTATCCGGAATTCTATCTATTCTATCTTGAAAAATCATCACATGCATGCGGAGACTATGGGTTACTGGTAAGCTCTTTAGGCATGTTTTATTTAATTGGAAATGATCGTGTTGCCCTAAAAAGGATCACTTTGTTGTTGCCTTTTGCAATCTGATGTAATATCACCGTGCTTTTACATTAGTCTGCATTTTTGTGAAGCCTTTTTAGGTTCTCTCTAACCTAGCGATATATCATTTCTTTATTATGTTTTGCAGCTTTTCAGAATGAAGCTGCCTATTTCATGGAATCCTTGCTGCTTAGAGGGAGTCGTAGCAAGGTTTACTCATTGGTTTACTGTAGCTTCAAGTCACTTATTGTGTCAATATCGTAAAACAATGTGGCAGTAATCCATTTCTTGTCATGTACAATTGTCATTTTCTCATTGACAAACACTTGTCATATCTTCTGCCTTTCACTATTTATGTGCTTTTTATTTAATATCGCCTTCTATGTTTCCTTTGCATGTTTTGTTATGAGTGGAGCAAGTGGGGTCAACGGTTGTGGAGACTGTGGAGAGGTATCCGGAATGCTGTCTATTCAATCTTGAGAAATTATCACATGCATGCGGAGACTGTGGGTTACTAGTAAGCTCTTTAGGTATGTTTTATTTTTTGGGAAATGATCGTGTTGATCTAAAAAGGATCACTTTGTTGTTGCCTTTTGCAATCTGATGTAATATCACCGCGCTGATCCTGTTCTTTTACATTAGTCTGCATTTTTGTGATGTCTTTTTAGGTTCTCTCTAACCTAGCATTATATCGTTTCTTTGTTATGCTTTTCATCTTTTCCGAATGAAGCTGCCTATTTCATGGAATCCTTGCTGCTTAGAGGGAGTCGTATTAAGGTTTACTCACTGGTTTACTGTAGCTTCAACTCACTTATTGTGTCAATACCGTAAAAAAATGTGGCAGTAATCCATTTCTTGTTTTGTACGATTGTCATTTTCTCATTGACAAATATTTGTCATATCTCCTGCCTTTCACTATTTATGTGCTTTTTATGTAATATCGCCTTCTATGTTTCCTTTGCATGTTTTGTTATGAGCGGAGCAACTGGAGTCAACGGTTGTGGAGACTGTGGAGAGGTATGTGAAATTCTGTCGATTGTATCTTGAAAAATCATCACATGCATGCGGAGACTGGGGGTTACTGGTAAGCTCTTTAGGCTTGTCTTATTTTTCGGGAAATGATCGTGCCGGCCTAAAAAGGATCACTTTGTTGTTGCCTTTTGCAATCTGATGTAATATCACCACGCTGATTTTGTTCTTTTACATTAGTTTGTATTTTTGTGAAGTCTTTTTGGGTTCTCTCTAACCTAGCATTATATTATTTCTTTATTATGTTTTGCATCTTTTGCGGAATAAAGCTGCCTATTTCATGGAATCTTTGCTGCTTAGAGGGAGTCGTAGCAAGGTTTACTCATTGGTGTACTGTAGTTTCAAGTCACTTATTGTGTCAATACCGTAAAAAGATGTGGCCGTAGTCCATTTCTAGTCATGTATAATTGTCATTTTCTCATTGACTAAAACATTTGTTATATCTCCTGCCTTTCACCATTTATGTGCTTTTTTTATTAACTGTTAGGAACACATTAAAAGGTTCACTGTGAACATGTCTGAGATAGATGGTCCGTGTTGTCATGCTTGTTCAAACAATGTGCCATTGTTGAAGAAATACACATTCGTGGAGTATGTGCAATTAATCTTCCCTTCAGAAGAGCAATGGTTTGATGATTTGGTACACCTCAACTTTTTCCTCCACGAAGAAGGAGTAAAATCAATGCCTATACTTGAGAAGGCACAGATGATTTGCACAAAGCAAGTTACTCTTTCAGAGTTGGAGTCTGTGGTTCATCTTGAGGAAGAAGCACTCTTTGGAAATCTATTTGCTGAAGCCCGCTCTACAGGAGTAGCTGACAGTGTTGAACAGCCAATTTCTCTAGGGAGTGGCCCTTCCAGCAGCCAGCATGTCACTATTCAATTAGCTGCTGATTTGATATGCTTTATGAAGATGTCCATCTTCTCCCCTGAATGGTGCACTGCTATATATATGGAAGCTTGCAGGAAGTTCCACAGCAATCATTTGGAACAGTCTCTATCAATGCTTCAATCTCCGGCCTTTTGCTCTGATGAAAGCACTGCTACAACATCCCTTTCAGGTTGGTTAACTCATTGCATATCGACACAACCTGTTTTTAACTTTTACAGATGTTCCCTCTTCCTGACGAAATCCTGGCGTCGTTAAGAACCAAGTTGATTCTAAGTGGACCAAGTGGAGTCAACGGTTGTGGAGACTGTGGAGAGGTATCCAGAATTCTATCTATTGTATCTTGAAAAATCATCACATGTATGCGGAGACTATGGGTTACTGGTAAGCTCTTTAGGCTTGTTTTTTTTTTTTTGAAATGATCGTGTTGATCTCAAAAGAATCACTTTGTTGTTGTCTTTTGCAATCTTATGTAATATCACCACGTTGATCCTATTCTTTTACATTAGTCTGTATTTTTGTGAAGTCTTTTTCGGTTCTCTTTAACCTAGCATTATATTAATTCTTTATTATGTTTTACATCTTTCCAGAATGAAGCTGCCTATTTCATGGAATCTGTGCTGCTTAGAGGGAGTCGTAGTAAGGTTTACTCATTGGAACCCAGCGTTGTAAATGATGTGTTTGAGCAGTGGTCGTCTGTCCAAGTTGATTCTGAGCGTGTTAGCTCACAAGGGAAATATTTCTGCTATTTAAAAGGCGAACTCTTGGAAACTCTTCTTTTGAAATTTTAATTCAAGGTTTATGCAATGTTGGAGCTTTATTTGCTGATTATTTTTTGATGGCACAACAAGGCTTCAGTTGCTCAAATAGTGGAGATGATCTGCAATGGTTTTGTTTGGCATTATCGCCTGAATGTTTACAGCAAGATTATGGCATTGCAGAGGATACTGAATTGTTTGCACACAGCATCCACAAACCGCATGGTGTCAGTAGAACAGCATTTTGCAGTTGTTCACCTACATTGCATACCACTCCTTACATTGGTTCGGAAGCTTTGCCAGTCTCCAGCTTTGGATGTGATAGAAGATACCAGCTTTAACATGAGGTTGTCTTTTGGCTATCTTATGTTTATGTTTTACTACTATGTTCTTCACAACTCATTACTTGGCTGTACTCTGTTATTTGGCTGTAGGTAACCATTTCAAACCCAAACCCTGCTATCGTCATGGTTGGTTGCCGAATCCATGTGGGTAGGGTAACACATCTGCTAGCAATATCCCTTTGGAAATCACATTTTTTCAGAGTCGTTAAGTTGGACGAAGGCATGAGGTCTTGGTATGATATTCCGTTCACTACTGCTGAATCACTTGTGCCTGATGAAGAATTCACAATTATTATTGGTCAGACATTCGATGGTTCATCTATTCCTCGAATTGATTCAATTGAAGTGTTAGATACATATATATATTTCATGAATCTTCTGCATGTTTAAACCACTTCATTTTAAATTTTAATGCTTAAAATTTGTTCATGAATCTTCGGCATGTTTAAAATTTTGCTTTGAAATTGTTCATTTGATTTTCAATCCATTGGTGGAACATTACCTATCTGTTGCCAGGTATTTGGATTGTCAGGTAGTAACATTGAATAGCCATGGTGAGGTAACTGATCGGCTTGCAATTGAACTTGCACTGCAAGGAGCATATATTCGTCGCGTGGAGTGGGTTCCAGGTTCTCAGGTACAACTCATGGTAGTGACAAACAAGTTTTTGAAGATATATGATCTCTTGCAGGAAAACATTATCCCATTGCATTATTTTACTATGGCTGATGTAATTGTTGATGCCACGCTTGCTCCCTCCTCAATGGAAAAGTTGGTGCTTCTTGTTCTCTCTGAAGGAGGCCTTTTATAAATGTTGAATGTTGGTGCCAAAACATTGACCGATACGGTCTTGGTGAAAGATGCAGTATCTATGCACAAAGGTCTCTCACTATACTTCTCATCAACCTACAAGCTTCTATTTGTGTCTCGTCAAGATGGCACAACTTTCATGGGGCGCCTGGATGCCGATTCTTCATCAATTACTGAATTGTCCTAAATATGTGAGAATGATCAAGACGGTAAATCCAAATCAGCAGGCCTGTACCGTTGGATAGAGCTAATAGCTGGCAGTGGGACTCTTGCTTGCCTTTCAAAATTTAAATCAAACTCTCCTCTTGCTGTATCTTTGGGTCCTCACGAGTTGTTTGCACAGAGCATGAGACATGCAAGTGGTTCAAATGCTCCAGTCGTTGGCATTGCTGCATATAAGCCTTTGTCCAAAGATAAAGCACATTGTCTTCTTTTGTATGATGATGGAAGCCTTAATATTTATTCACATACACCTAATGGAAGTGATAGTTCAACAGCCCTCACTGCAGAACAGACAAAGAAGGCAGCAGTATCCTTAGCAGTAGAGCTTATGCTGGCAGCAAACCAGATTTTCCGCTTGATTTCTTTGAGAAGACAACTTGCATCACATGTGATGTGAAATTCTATAGTGACATGACCGAAAGTGGTGATTCTGAAAGCATCAAACAAAGATTAAGTTGAGATGATGGCTATTTAGAAAGTTTGACATCTGCTGGTTTCAAGGCAGAATGTTACATGACTCGTTTAGCCCATTGGTGTACTGTGATTTTTATTTTGCATTGCATGGGGCTAGCTTCTATTTATGTTTTACTATTATGTCCGTTCACAATGGATTACTTAGTTGCACTCTCTTATTTGGCTGTAGGTAACTATTTCAAACCCAAACCCTGATATGGTATGGTTGGTTGCCGAATCCATGTGGATAACACATCTGCTACCAATATCCCTTCGGAAATCACAGTTTTTCAGAGTCATTAAGCTGGACGAAGGCATGATATCTTGGTATGATATTCCGTTCACTACTGCTGAATCACTTCTGTCTGATGAGGAATTTGCAATTATTGTTGGTCGGACATTCGGTGGTTCATCTATTCCTCGGATAGATTCTATTGAAGTGTATGGTTGTTCGAAATATGAATTTGGATGAAAAGAAAAAAATGGATGCTGCACACTTGATATGGAAGCGCATGTCCTAGGTGGTAGTTCTGCTAGTGGAAAATCTGGAAAAAAAAACCTCAAATGATGCAAGCTGCTCCTATCCAGGAGCAGGTTTTGGCAGATGCTCTCAGGATCCTCTCACGGATATGCCTGCTTTGCTAACCAAGTTTTTGTATGGACACAATTGATGCAGACATGGAACTTAACAATCTAAAATGCAGATCCTTGTTGGAAACAATCTTTCAGAGTGATAGGGAATGTCTGTTACATTCTGCTGCATGCCATGTCCTTCAGGCTGTGTTCCCAAAGAAAGAAATATACTATCATGTAAATGCCAATTATCTTTACATATGGTTCTTAATATTTATATGGGGCTATTGTTTTCCCTTTACTCTGGTTACACTTTTAAGTTAGTCTATTCTTTATCTCAGGTTAAGGACACTATGCGCCCCCTTCCAGGGGTAAAAAAATCACTTCCATCAATTACTTCAAGAATGGAGGTGTCCTGCTTTTCTTCTTGGCTAGGATTTATAACGTTGGGTCATTCTGTGAAGATTGAAAGCACCAATAGTACTACATCAGGTCCTACAACCCTAAGAGAATTGACAATGGATTCTCTTATGCGCCTTACCTGCCCTTCATCTGAGACACTTGCCAAAGATCTTCAGCATCACCTCTTTGACTCAATGCTTTTATTACTTGATAGAGCATTTATGTCATGCGACCTCCAGATTGTTAAAGCACATTTCCATTTTATTGCTCAACTCTCAACTGATGAATCACATTTCAAGCAGCTCTTTGAAAAAACGCTGACGCTGATGGATAATATGGTTGGTAATGAGGGTTTGCTTCATACTTTGAAGTTTTTGTTTACTTGCGTGGAGCCAGTGTGTTGGCGATGCTTGATCAAACAGAAGTGCACTCAAGAGGCTTTCTTCTAAAAGTTCTGGGAACAGTTTTGGTTCAGGATCTCTTATCCCAAAGCAACTGAAGAATTCAAACAGTCTTGTTCTTCACACCAATCAAGAAAGTAATTATAATGTTGATTGCGATGTTAGCTCCAGCCATGAAGATGATGATGGAACATCTGATGGGGAATTGGTCAGCATTGATAGGGATGAGGAAGAGGATGGAAACAGTGAAAGATCTCCTGCAACCAAAGTGTGCACATTTATTTGCTGTCCTGTTTGTGCCAAGGTGTGCCATCAAGGGCATCGTGTTGTTTATTCCCGGTCAAGCCATTTCTTCTATGACTGTGGAGCTGGGGGTGTGAGATTGCAGCTATCAGTGCTTGAAACCTCAGAAATGTTTGTCTACTCTTTGTGATGTGGCTGCATCAAGGCCAAGAAATTGGCAAAAATTTAATGATTTTGTGAAGCACACAGATCTTCCTTTTCAGATGGATAACTCTTACTATTTCAGACTCTCAAGCTTTTAAATCTAGCATTATATTCAGGAAAAGATGATAACCATAATGCACAGAAAACAGAGATTGGAGATATTGGAGGTTCTACAAGGACTAGTTCACAATCGTCAGATTCAAAAAAAACAGAGGGAATGTGATCATTGCTCTGAAGGGTCCTCAGAAAAATCCTTCATGGACATGCAGCAGGCTGTGGGAGTGTTTACTGTTAAGGACGGTAATGTCTTGAAATGTTTTGTTGATACATTCTTCTTAGAATGGAACTCAACAAGTGTGCGCCATGAGGCCAAAAATGTTCTATTTGGACTGTGGTACCATGCAAAGAGCTCATTTAAGAAGAACATGTTAACAACTCTACTGCAGAAGGTCAAGTATCTACCCATGTATGGACAGAACATCATTGAGTACACTGACCTCATGACATGTTTACTAGGAAAAGCTAATGATTCTACTGCTAAGCAAAGTGACATTGAACTTCTGAATAAATGTTTAACATCAGATGTAGTAAGCTGCATTTTTTGACACACTTCATTCTAAAATTGAGCTATTGGCAAATCATCCAAATTCCCGTATATACAATACACTGAGTTGCTTAGTGGAGTTTGATGTCTATTACATGGAGAGTGAGCCTTGTGTTACCTGCAGCTGCCCAGATGTTCCATATTCGGGAATGAAGCTTGAAAGTCTGAAGTCTGAGACCAAATTTACTGACAATAGGATAATAGTGAAATGTACCGGAAGCTTTACTAAACAGTTGGTGACAATGAATGTTTATGATGCTCGCAAGTCAAAGTCAGTGAAAGTACTTAACCTATATTTCAACAACAGGCCCTTAACAGATTTGTCAGAACTAAAGAACAACTGGTCTCTCTGGAAGCATGCTAAAAGCCATGTTTTAATGGCATATCTACACAAGAAGAATTCTAATGATACAAATGCATTACCAGCTTTTTCAATACCAAGGTCTCCAAGTAGTTGCTATGGCTGTAGTACCACGTTTATGCTTGGAGTTATTACAAGTTCTGTCCAAGCATGCAACCTGCAGGAAGCAACTTGCTAGCTCTAGCATTTTGTCAGAGTTATTTGAAAACAACATTCATTAGGGCCCTAGAACTGCACGCACTCGTGCAAGAGCCGTGCTTTCTTCCTTCTCTGAAGGTAACGCAGTTGCAGTTCAGGAACTGAATAGCTTGATTCAGAAGAAGGTGATACTTCTACTTTCAGAGACCCGTGACCTTGTGGATGAGTTTTGGGAGGCAAGGCTTCGTGTTGCCTTTCAGTTTTTGTTTTTTTATATTAAAGTTGGAGTGAAGCATCCTACAATTTTAGAGCATATTATTCTCCCTTGTTTGAGAATCATTTCTCTGTACTCCTCCAAAATCTGATTATGGGGAAAAAGAGCCTGGTATGGAAAAATCTAGCTTGATGCAAGCAAAGAATGATGATACAGTTGGCCATTCAGTAACTATCCTGCCCACTTCCAAGAGTCAGTCTGAGGCATCAGGAAAGACTCCAGAAGGAAGTCGAAGAGGACAAGATATTTCACTTCTCAGCTATTCAGAATGGGAGAGTGGTGCATCATATCTTGATTTTGTGAGGAGGCAGTATAAAGTATCACAAGAGGTGAAAGGACTGCAGAAAACGGTATGATTCACAAAAATCTGACTACCTGTTTCTAAAACATGGATTGAGGTGGAAGCGTCGAGCATGTCAAAACTCATCTAAAGGTGACTTCTCAAAATTTGCCTTGGGCTCCTAGGTCTCAGACTTGATCTTAAGTTCTTGTTCTCAATCAATAAGATCTTAAATGTCCACTCTCATAAGCTTGCTATGCCCATCAAACTCATCCAGGCAGTTTCAGCTCTTGAACTTGTTTATGTCGTTACTCCCTAGAACGCTGTCAGCTGGTGAAAGTGCCTCATAGTACTTTGAGTTACTTGGGACTGATTGATACAGAAGCTTCACGTCTTTTCTTAACCTTTTGTGGTTGTTTGACCACATTATGTTCTTTGATAACAAAAGAAGTGTCCAATGTTTGACCACATTATGTTCTTAGCACTGACATTTCACAAGGATTCATTCTTCACAAGCTTGTTGAGCTTCTCAACAAATTTCTTGAAATTCCCAATATTAGAGCAAGCTACTCTTAATATACCCTGCGTGTCCAACCCTAATTTCTTGGTTTATGGAACATGCACTCCCATGCATTCATTGTATCTATAATTTTCCCTATGTTGCAGATTCAATTTATTATCTGATGTGCTGGAGGCTTTTCTGGTTATCCGTGGGCTAGTTGTGCAAAAGATAGTTAATTAATGACTGCAATAGGCTTTTGAAGGACCTTCTTGATAGCTTGTTTGTAGAGAGTGCTGCAAACAAACGTCAATTTATTCGGGCTTGCGTCTCTGGATTGCAAAAGCACGTGAAGGAAAAGAAGAGACAAACATCTCTGGTATAATCGTGAACTTCTTGTTTTATAGTATATTGTGCTTAGTTAAATTCTTTTCTATCAACTCTAACAACAAACTTAAATTTATTTGCCTCTGATGTTCTCTTATCTAGAACTATTTTTTGCTGTTGATTTTGGAGCAACTCTGTAATTTGATTTGCCCACTAAAGCCAAAACATGTTAATCTTTTAATTCTAAACAAAACACATACTCAAGAAGAGTTCATTAGGGGCTCTATGACAAGGATACTTGTTATCCTAGCCCCATGTGTATCTGTAGCCTTCCCTGTTTTTGAGTCTTCTATTACTTCGTATGTTCCGTCACCTAATACTACATAAGTAAAATTTCTGTTTGAAGTGGTTTCAGCAAACGGAGGTTCTTGCACGTTCATGCATAGAATATAGCCTAAGAAGAGGGCGTAAACTATAGCGAACTCCCATGCTTATATAATCCAATCAATTGCATGATGATTAATCTAGTAGAGAAATGGGAAAGAGAATGACTACCACTGGGCTTTCAAGAGTGCACACAGAAACCACTTAATATTGACGGTTAGGTTCTCTGTGGAATCTCATCTTCTTTTCTTCAGTGAGGCTGAACACTGTTCTAGCTATAGATAGGTGAGAAAGATAGGATTTGAAGCTTGAGACATTCTATCCATGAGCTGGCAAGAGACAGCCTAGCAATCTAAAACATCTTAGTAGCTAGAGGAAAAGTTATGTTCTTCATTTGATGAGAAGGGTGGGTTCATAGCCCCACGGATGTAGGTTGGCTTGCCATGCCAACTGAATTGTGTAACCAAAGCATTTCATATTGTTGGAAGATAGGATTAACCCTATGCTGGTTCGAGTCCGGTGAGTCGAACCTTTATTTATTCATGGGTGGAGTTTTTTCCATGAAACTACTATATGCTACCTTATACAATATTTATTACATACGAGTGCTGAGTTGTTTTGAGGATCTTAATCCTTGCCGATGCTTTCAAAATAGGATAAGCTTTTACTAGTAGAAAATATTTTAGGGTTATGTTCCAAAGTCTGTGTGCTTCTTCTACCCAGCAATAACATCATTACAGAAACTCTTTGAATCTCCTAACTTCAACACAATGATCTTCATGTAGAAAGAAAAGATTCTCATCCTTAGGCCTAATCCATTAGCTTGGATGAATTGAATGCGGATGAACTCCATCTCCTTGGAAAGGAGTGCCACTCTTAGTTTTCTCTTATACCCTTATTATGTCTTGAATGATGGTATCAATTTGATCACACTAGTATAAGACTTCGTTAATGGATCTTCTTCATGATAGAAGTAAAGCTTACATGGAAATAAAAGAAGAGGTAACTATCACTGGAAAGAAAACCCTGCTAATGTAGGGGTAATCCAGCTTTTATTAGCATAAAAGTTCCCCTGCCATTCTCTCAACAGCTAATCTTAATAGTTTTGTTAGGGTTGAACTTGAGAGTGGTACCAATTTTCAACACCATCAATTTTATCAATATTTCAAGCTTGCTGTGTTTCTAAGAAGGTTCATCTATGGTTGGTGCGGTAGGAGTTTGCTTAACTATGTTGCAACTCCACTTGTCACACTTCACAACAATTTTGGCATTCCTAGGTACAGTGATAATGCCCTTCGACCCTTATCTTCACAAGTTGGTATGCATAGTGGAAGACTGCTAATGAAGACATTTCTAGCATTCACTCATCTCCAAATGAAGATATACTTGATATAGCTAGTGCAATTACAAGGAGTAGAGCTAAACAATTGGAGAAGAAAATTCATTCTCAGGTGAACGCTAACCTTATGCTTAATAATCAGATTACATTGAATAAACATATGCTTTTCTGTACTTGTTTCAATATTCTTAGGAATGATGGAGTACACGAACAAGCATGGGATGATGATGGATTCTGCCTGCCAAATATATGCAAGGAACCTGGACGTGCATGAGAGAGGAAAGGCCATTCAGCTACCATGAATATCAGCCGTTGAAGTGCAAGCAAATAATTGGGGAGTTAGGAATGCATGCAACTAGCAACTGGGTTGCTATCCACACATGCTCCAGCATGCATGCAGAGAATACCAACCAGCCAGGCGTCCTACTAGGCTTGGTTATTAATAAAAGTAGTGCTGCAACTTCCCACTACATGTTCTCGATTATTTTCCACCAAACTAAAACTCCACTATTGCTATATATCCCTGTAATGGATGACATGAATAGTAACTCGTGATTGCAATTTCAGAAATACCACCTCTTGGAATTCTTGTTCTAGCGTGAGTCTCGAGAGGCTTGCAAACTTGTTCTTTCGATTCCTGAGGGAGTTGTAGAACGCCGAAGTACGGTTCACCCAGTTTGTGCCTTCACGTCTATACGGCGTGATTGCATGGGCTATTCGTCAGTACGTGGAATGGTGATTGTCTCGGTAGTTCATCGCGTGGACAGCCTCGTGGTGTATTGCCTCTTTACCAGGTCATGCAGCGACAATTTATCAAGTTCATAGATCCTACGAGAAGATCGGGCCACAACAACTTGCTACACGTGCTGCATAGACGTGTGCATATCATCTGGTATCAGATTTCCTCAGTAGGAAGGATTATTCTTGTTTTCGGTAGGATAGAGTTTATATACCTATGGTCCAATCATAGCCAAAAAGAAAACCTACAGTAATTCATATGTGCTCCTGATTTGTAGTTTGTATTATCGAGTTTTAATCCTTTGAGAACTTGTCTAGTTGCTGATTTTTTTTTCTTTATCCATATTGTTCTATCTTTCATCCTTGATCTGATCGGCCTTTGTGCTGCATACATAAAACAAAACCAAACACCCACCTGTACCACCCTTCGTGTGCTGCACCATCCCAACCTTTGTGTGCTACACACGTTTCATCTCTATATTGTTGTTCTTTGATGAGCCGCCCCTAGTTCTAGTTGTGCTGAATTGATCAAAAAAAAGAGAACACAACAAAAAGAAGAAAGATATATGAGAGTCGCATGCAGGTCTGAAACCAACGTGTTTCTGTTATAAAAAAAAAGAAGAGTTGTGATCAGCATGCCAAAAGGGGTTGAGCAGCATATCGATTGTTTCAATTCTCTCATTTCTCCCATCTTCTTTCTTTCTTTGCATCTTTCTTTATATTCAACAACTTAGACTTGTGTTTTTGGATTATTATTCGGTTTTGGATCACTGCATTTCAGTGCACTCCACTTACATATTAACCCCACCAAGCTCCACTTAAAGCACCGTGAGTTGTTGCACCGTCGTCGCTGTTACAATCACTCTTTCCTACAGATTGCAGCCCCAGTTCTTGCTCTTTTCAGGGAAAGAAAGAACTTGTTTTGTAAGTGGTGAGGGAGAGAAAGAACTCTATCCTATATTGTTGTTTGTACTAATATGGCAGGAATCGGAGATGGTGCCACTGTTTCGGCGGAGGAATTCCAGGAGCTACGTACACAAATGGATAATTTGATGCAACAGCTCCAAACTCTCCAATTGAACATACCACCTAAAGATCCGCCACCAAATGAGGATGATAACATTGAGGAGGATGATGATCCACCGCGTCGTCCCGCTGGCCGTGGACGTGGCGGGAGTGGTCTTGGTTTTGCTAATTTTGGTCGTGCTCGGCGCATTCCTATTGGAGGTGGAGGAGATTATGATGGTGATGATGATATGTTGTCCGACATGGATGATCATCGACATGGTGGCCATCATGGTTATCGTGACCGCCATCGTTGTCGTAATGATGATGATTTAAGAAACATGAAAGTGTCTATTCCCCCTTTTAGCGGACAGAAGAATGTTGATGCTTATTTTGAATGGGAGACCAAGGTGGAACAAATATTTGATTTGTATGAATACCCTGCTGAAAAGAAGGCAATGCTTGCAGTCATTGAGTTTAAAGGCTATGCCATAACTTAGTGGAATTAGGTCCGTACTGAATATCAGAGAGTTGGGCATGTTCATATAACTTGGGAAGATATGAAGAGGGAAATGCGATGTTGTTTTGTTCCTGCATATTACTCTCGTGATCTACATTTGAGCTGAAACGTCTTGTGCAAGGTACTCGTACTGTTGATGAATATTTTCAAGAATTGGAAATGTGTTTACTTCGTACAGGGATAACTGAAGATGAGGAATCCACAATGGCTCGGTTTCTGGTTGGCCTCAATAAACCCATTGCTGATAAAGTGGATATGACAAACTACACATGTCTCACTGAGTTGGTTCATTTTGCAAAGAGGGCTAAAAGGCAAATTGCTACGTCTTACAAATACAATGCTTCATTGCGTCATTCCCAACAGCAAGGGGATGTCACGCCTCAATTTCAACAGCAAGGAGCTGCAACGCCCAAATCCTCATCTCGTGGAGCAAATAGATCTATTCCAACTTCTTCCAAACAATTAGATGTGAAAGGTAAAGCTGTGAGTTCAAGTCAACCCACTTCTTCTACTGTAGCCACCCAACGCAAGACAAGCAAGATTGAGTGTTTTAAGTATGGTGGTCATGGGCATAAGCAAGCTGAATGTCCCAATCATCGTACTATTATTGTACTTACTGATGGTTCTTATGATTCACAAAGTGAAGAGGAGGATGAGTTTAACAATGTATTTGTAGATCTTAATCTTGACACTTGTGAGTATTCAGCAGAGGATGGTACATTTGAGCAAGGTCTAAATTGTTTAGCCATTCAACCTATTCTAACTTTTGCTCACAATGGCATATTACAAGATGTTGTTTCTCCATCTTCTGACGAGATTACTAGTGATGATTTTGATGAGTGCTGATTTGATGCCTTCTATAATGAACACACCATCTCCTTCTTTGGTGGTGAGGCGAGTTCTTTCCACTCAATTTGTTGCTGCTGAACAAGGACAACACCATAATTTGTTTCAATCCAGATGCCAAGTGAAAGGACAAGTGTGTCGTTTCATCATAGATGGTGGGAGCTGCAATAATATTGTTAGTGCTTTGCTTGTTGAGAAGCATGGTTTGCAGCCACGTCGCCATCCACATCCATACCATATGCAATGGTTGAATAATTCTAGGACAGTTAAGGTTTCAGCCATGATTCGTTTGTCATTTTCCATTGGTGATTATCATGGAGAGGTGGATTGTGATATTGTCCCCATGCAAGCATGCCATTTGCTGCTTGGTCGGCCCTGGTAATTTGATGTGGACTCGGTGCATTTTGGACGGTCTAACAAACACACTTTCATTCACAATGACAAGAAGGTGGTTCTTGTTCCATTATCTCTAGAGGAGATACATGCTTCAGATATGGCTCGCAAGAATAGAGAGGAATCTGATAAAAGAAAATTGAGTGAGATCCCCAACACAAGTAAGGGAGAGAGTTCTAACCCATCCAGCCACATAAAGCCTCATGCCAATCCTAAACAGCCACGCCACACTGAGTGTCTCTTTGTAAGCAAGAGTGATATGAGAGAAGTGAGAAACACCACAGCACCATTCTTTGTGCTCTTGCACAAGGAGGTCCTACTTTCAACTAACGATTTACCTTCATCGTTGCCTAGTGTTCTTGATCTCTTACAAGACTTCGAAGATGTTTTTCCCGATGAGATACCAGCTGGACTTCCTCCACTCCGTGGAATTGAGCATCAAATTGATTTGGTACTAGGTGCTTCTCTTCCAAATTGTCCAGCCTATTGCACCAATCCTACAAAGACAAAGGAAATTCAGCAACAGGTAAAAGAGCTTTTAGACAAAGGGTATGTTCGTGAATCCTTATCACCATGTGCTATTCCTGTTCTTTTAGTTCTAAAGAAAGATGGCTCTTGGCGCATGTGTGTTGATTGTCGTGCTATCAATGCTATAACTGTTCGATATCGCCATCCCATTCCATGACTTGATGACATGTTAGATGAATTGAGTGGTTCTATCGATTTGCATAGTGGCTATCATCAAATCCGCATCAAACTTGGTGATGAATGGAAAACAACGTTTAAAACTAAAATTGGTCTCTATGAATGGCTTGTGATGCCATTTGGCTTGACAAATTCTCCTTCAACTTTTATGCGCTTAATGAATCATGTTTTACGAGCTTTCATTGGCAACTTTGTAGTTGTTTATTTTGATGATATTCTGATCTATAGCAAATCATTTGATGAACATCTTGATTATATCCGTCAAGTACTTGCTGTTTTGAGGGAAGAGAAATTGTATGGCAACATTGCTAAGTGCACCTTTTGCACAAATCATGTTGTTTTCCTTGGCTTTGTTGTTTCCGCAGATAGTATTCAGGTTGACGAAGAGAAGGTTAAAGCAATAAAGGATTGGCCTACACCGGTAAATGTGAGCCAAGTTCAATGCTTTCATGGTCTTGCAAGTTTCTATAGGCGTTTTGTCAAAGATTTCAGCACTCTCGCTGCACCTCTTAACAATCTCACAAAGAAGGATGTTCCATTTAAGTGGGGGCATGACGAAGACCAAGCATTTCACACACTGAAAATAAAGCTTTGTGAAGCACCGCTGCTACAACTTCTTGATTTTGGTAAGACATTTGAGATCGAATGTGATGCAAGTGGTATTGGCATAGGAGGTGTACTGCTGTAAGAAGGTAAACCTGTTGCCTACTTTTCTAAAAAGCTAAATGGTCCACCTCTGAATTACTCGGTTTATGACAAAGAGCTTTATGCCTTAGTTCGCATTTTGGAAGTTTGGCAACATTACTTATTACCTAAAGAATTTGTAATCCATTCTGATCATGAAGCTTTGAAATATCTTAAAAGCCAAGGCAAGATGAACCGTCGACATGCTAAATGGATTGAGTTTATTGAAACGTTTCCTTACGTTATCAAACATAAGCGTGGTAAAGATAACATTGTTGCCGATGCCTTGTCTAGAAGATGTGCATTGATTACACAACTAGATACAAAAGTGCTTGGTTTGGAATCCATTAAAACACTTTATGCTGATTTTAACGAACCTTTCTCTCGTTGCATTGATGGAAAAGGTTGGGATAAATATTATGTGCATGATGGCTTCTTGTTTCGGACTAACAAAATATGCATTTTAGCTTGTTCGATTCGTCAAGTTCTTTTGCAGGAAGCACATGCAGGTGGACTAGTTTGTCATTTTGGTGTCAAAAAGACATTGGACATGCTCTTTGATCATTTCTTTTGGCCACATATGCGATGTGATGTCCAGCGGCACATTGGGTGCTGCATCGTTTGCTTAAAAGCTAAGTCCCGCCTCAATCCTCATGGTTTATATACTCCATTACCTATTCCACATGTACCTTGGGAAGATATATCTATGGACTTTGTTCTAGGGTTACCTCGGTCTTAGAGGGCGAGGGATTCTATTTTTGTTGTTGTAGATTGCTTTTCTAAAATGGCACATTTTATCCCATGTCATAAGAGCGATGATTTGTTTTTCAGGGAGATCATTCATTTACATGGAGTTTCAAAGACTATTGTTTCAGACCGGGATACATAATTTCTTAGCTACTTTTGGAAGACATTGTGGGCTAAGCTTGGTACAAAGTTGTTATTTTCAACCACTTGTCATCCACAAACGGATGGGCAAACAGAAGTTGTCAACCGTACCTTGTCAACCATATTGCATACTGTGTTGAAAAAGAATATGAAGCTCTGGGAAGACTACCTTCCACATGTTGAATTTGCTTATAACAGGGCAGTCCATTCTACAACAAACTCTTGTCCATTTGAAATTGTTTATGGGTTTAAACCACATACTCCCATGGATCTTTTGCCTTTACCATTACAGGAACAAGTTAACTTGGATGCTACGAAAAGATCGGACTTTGTCAAGCGGTTACATGCGGAGACAAGAAAGAATATTGAGAAGAAATTAGCACAATATGCAAAACAAGCGAACAAAGGTAAGAAGAAGGTTACATTCCAGCCAGGAGATCTTGTATGGTTGCATCTACGCAAGGATCGCTTTCCCCAACAGCGTAAGAGTAAGTTATCTCCTAGGGTGATGGTCCATTCAAGGTTCTCCAATAGATAAATGATAATGCTTACAAACTTGAGCTGCCACCTGAATATTCCAATGTGAGTACCACATTCAATGTCAAAGACTTGCTTTCATTTCCTGGTGAGCCTGAGTCGAGGATGACTCCTTCTCAAGAGGGGAAGGCTAATGAAGACATTCTGAGCATTCACTCATCTCTAAATGAAGCTACACTTGATATAGCTGGTCCAATTACAAGGAGTAGAGCTAAACAATTGGAGAAGGAAATTCATTCTCAGGTGAACGCTAACCTTATGCTTAATAATCAGATTACATTGAATAAACCTATGCTTTTGCTTTTGAGTACTTGTTTCAATGTTCTTAGGAATGATGGAGTGCACGAACAAGCATGGGATGATGATGGATTCTGCCTGCCAAATATATGCAAGGAACCTGGACATGCATGAGAGAGGAAAGGCCATTCAGCTATCATGAATATTAGCCCTTGAAGTGCAAGCAAATAATTGGGGAGTTAGGAATGCATGCAACCAGCAACTGGGTTGCTGTCCACACACGCTCCAGCATGCATGCAGAGAATACCAACCAGCCAGGCGTCCTACTAGGCTTGGTTATTAATAAAAGTAGTGCTGCAACTTCCCACTACATGTTCTCGATTATTTTCCACCAAACTAAAACTCCACTATTGCTATATATCCCTATAATGGATGACATGAATAGTAACTCGTGATTGCAATTTCAGAAATACCAACTCTTGAAATTCTTGTTCCAGCATGAGTCTTGAGAGGCTTGCAAACTTGTTCTTTCGATTCCTGAGGGAGTTGTGGAATGCCGAAGTACGGTTCACCCAGTTTGTGCCTTCACGTCTATACGGCGTGATTGCATGGGCTATTTGTCGGTACGTGGAAGGGTGATTGTCTCGGTAGTTCATCGCGTGGACAGCCTCGCGGTGCATTGCCTCTTTACCAGGTCACGCAGCGACAATTTATCAAGTTCGCAGATCCTACGAGAAGATCGGGCCACAACAACTTGCTACACGTGCTGCATAGACGTGTGCATATCATCTGGTATCAGATTTCCTCAGTAGGAAGGATTATTCTTGTTTTCGGTAGGATAGAGTTTATATACCTATGGTCCAATCATAGCCAAAAAGAAAACCTACAGTAATTCATATGTGCTCCTGATTTGTACATTGCCTCTTCACCAGGTCACGCAACGACAATTTATCAAGTTCATAGATCCTACGAGAAGATCAGGCCACAACAACTTGCTACACGTGCTGCATAGACATGTGCATATCAACTGCCATAAACTTTGGCATCGTAGTCCGTCCATGGATCGTGTTGTATGCCATGTTGAAATCCATGACATCAAAAGTGATTTTTTCAGTTCAGAAGTTGTGATTATGGCAAAAGTGATTGGCAGAGTTATCTTCCCCCAACGGTTTTAAGGATGACTCTTGGGTGATCCCATCAAAGAGATGCTCTGAGGGTTTAAGTTTACTTTTTGGGATTCCTATGGCATCGAGGGCATTGGGGAAGAGAAGGTTAATAGAGCTACTGCCATCAATCATGATGAAAACACTATAGGGTATCTTCTAGGGGTAGTTGTAATTATTGGGTGATCAATATCAGAGATTTTGATCTTCTGGTTTGTCCCTAGGAAGTTGAGCAAATTTCTCATTTCACCTTTTTATATTCTCTCTTTGAAGAGTAGGTTGAACCACCGAAAATATGAGCTACACGATGATTAGTATCTATGTAGTTGGTGCCATCGTCAGAATGAGGATCACTATCCTATTTTTCAATTACACGCATTCCTTGGTTAGGAGAGAATGCAATCTCCTTGTGGAAAACTTGAGAACTAGCTAGTGAGTGTGAGCTGGTTTTGTGTATCGAGCACCACATTCTACCAGGGACTTCACCCTAGGACTTGAAACGTCGAGGCTACTGTTGTTTTGATTCTACGACGAGAACCTCTTCTTATGCCTTAAGCTTATTGCTCCTCTTTCTAGGCTATTCTACCTTCTTGTTGGTACCAGGCTCTTTGATGAGCTCCATCGCCAGCTTCTTACCACCGGCCACCCCTTTGCCTTATTGCCACGCATTTGCTCGATGAGAACCCCTATTCCTTCACCTTTCCTTCTGCTTACTGCAGGTGGCTATTTTGGCCTTGGGCTACTACCAGTCATTTGGGCTAGCCTGTGAGCTAGCCCCACATGCCCTAGCCATCCACGTGGCTGCCACATTAGTGTTGCATCGACACCACCTAGTGAACCCTTCCTGATAGCGTTCGAGCTATGAATCATCCAAGGACACGCACACGTTCAACTATAAAATCACAACTGGAGTATACTCTCAACTCACAGCAGGATAAAAGAGGAGATAAACTCAACTCAAGATAAACTTTTTCATAATAATTCAACAAGTGAGTTTACATTCAGAAATTAGGCTTTATATAGCCATACAACTCAACTCTAGAAACTTCCTACTAATTAATAACTCCTTAACTATTTTTGCAAATATCAAAACACAATAAAAACAACATTAACTACTACTGCTAATTCCCAAATATAATTAAAACATAGAAAGACTCAAAAGACAAGTTCCAAGAAACTAAATGCTGGCTGGCTCCTCAGTAACCACGCTCACTTGACACGAGGTTTTGACCAAGAAGACTCTGGAATCTGGAGAAACTCAAAACATAAAAAAGATAGTCCATTTCATTATCTGATCACAGAAATTTAAATCACCCAAATCCGAGCCTTTATGAGAGAGTTATGCCCAAAATACTGGCCCAGTACGAATCTGTCCAGAGAGCTGCTGTTTCGTAAATTAATTGTAAATATGACTTGGGCCTGGTTCTTCAAGCTGAGAACTGGTCCATAACTTGCTTCCTTGATCATGATTGTTTATATGTAAACCTGCCATGACTTGATCGCCATCATTCTCCCCCGGTTGAAAAGAACTCGCCCACGAGTTCGGCTCATTTTCGCCATGGTATGGAGAAAGATCCTTCACATTGAATGTGGATGAAACACCATAATCTCCGGGAAGCTCCACCTTGTAAGCATTGTCACCTATGCGCTGCAAGATTTTAAACGGTCCATCACCACGGTGCTTGAGCTTTGCATTGCACCCAGGTGGAAATCTCTCCTTGCTCAAATGCACCCACACAAGATCACCTTCTTTGAAAATCACAGCCCTTCGGTGCTTGTTAGCTTGTCTTTCATACTTCTGATTTTGCTTCTCAATCCTCTTGCTGACTTGTTCATGCAAGCCCTTGATTGCTTTAGCACGCTCATCTGCATCTCCACTATAGCTATGGCTGATTGGCAATGACACAAGATCAAGAGGAGTCTTCGGATTGCATCCATACACCACTTCAAAAGGGCTTTTACTTGTCGTCTTGCTGCTGGACCTGTTGTAAGCGAATTCAGCTTGAGGTAGAACAAGGTCCCATTGGCGTATGTTATCACCCACCAAGCTTCTCAACAGATTGCCCAAACTCCGATTCACAATTTCAGTTTGGCCATCGGTTTGAGGATGATAGGCTGAACTAAACTGCAGCTTTGTACCCATCTTACGCCAAAGTGTTCTCCAAAAATGCCCAACAAACTTTGGGTCTCTGTCAGATGTTATGGTATTTGGAATGCCATGCAACTTCACTATCTCCTTGAAATAAAGATCAGCTATGTTAGTGGCATCCATCGTTTTTGCACAAGGAACAAAGTGTGCCATTTTAGAGAACCGATCAACCACCACCATGATTGAATCTTTGCTGCGTTGAGTTTGGGGCAGTCCCATCACAAAGTCCATGCTCACATCTTCCCACGGTGCATTAGGAACAGGAAGGGGAGTGTAAAGTCCAGAATTTTGAGACTTTGTTTTTGCTAGATGGCAAGTTCTACATCTCAAAATGTAATGGTTCACATCCTTCATCATTTTAGGCCAATAGAAATGGTCTTGGAGTAATGCACTAGTTTTATCTCGTCCAAAATGACCACTTAACCCACCATCATGAACCTCTTTAATGATCTGCCACCTCAAAGAACAATTCGGTACGCACAAACGGTTGCCATAGAAAATATATCCATCATTCACCATAAATTCTTTATATGGACCTTTTGCACATTCAGCTTTTATCGTGCCAAAGAACTCATCATCAGAATACAACTCCTTGATCACTTCAAACCCAAGAACATTTACCTTCATTGTGGACAGCAAAGAATGCCTCCTACTTAAAGCATCTGCCACCTGATTTGAAGCACCACTTTTATGCTTGATGTGGAATGTGTAGCCTTGTAAAAATTCCACCCACCTTGCATGTCTCGGTTTGAGCTTGTGCTGCCCATTTATGAACTTCAGCGCCTCATGGTCGGAGTAGAGAATGAACTCCTTGGAAATGAGGTAGTGTCTCCAATGCCCAAGAGCTCGTACAATTGCATAGAACTCTTTGTCATATGTAGTGTAGTTCTTACGTGAATCTGAAAGCTTTTCACTAAAGAAGGCAATAGGTCGACCCTCTTGATTGAGAACCGCACCAATGCCTACACCAGATGCATCACATTCAAGCTCAAAAATATTCTCAAAGTTGGGCAAAGCAAGAATTGGGGCTGCTGTCATCTTCTCCTTGATGAGCTGAAAGTTCTTTTCAGCTTCCTTCGTCCATTTGAATACTCCTCCTTTCAAGCACTCGGTGATTGGAGAGACAAGAGTGCTGAAATCTCGAATGAACCGGCGATAGAATGAGGCCAGTCCATGAAAACTTCTCACATCATGAATGTTGGCTGGTGTTGGCCATGAAACAATTGCATCCACCTTAGAAGGATCAACATGAATACCTTCAGCTGAAACCACATAGCCTAAAAACACCAAGTTGCTGGTTAGGAACTCGCACTTCTTGAGGTTGATGTAGAGTTTCTGTTCAGCTAGCACTTCAAAGACTTGGTGAAGGTGCTCCAAATGCTCTTCTTTACCCGTGCTATACACGAGTATGTCATCAAAATAGACCACCACAAATCTGCCAATAAAAGACTTAAACACCAAATTCATTAGTCTCATAAAAGTACTAGGAGCATTAGAGAGTCCGAATGGCATCACCAACCACTCAAACAATCCATCACGGGTCTTAAATGCTGTCTTCCATTCATCACCAGGCCTCATACGAATCTGATGGTACCCACTTCTAAGATCAATCTTTGAAAACACACTAGCACCATGGAGCTGATCTAGCATGTCATCTAGACGAGGAATAGGGAAGCGATACTTGATAGTAATCTTGTTGACCGCTCTACTATCCACACACATGCGAAAAGAACCATCTTTCTTTGGCACAAGCAAGGCTGGAACTGCACAAGGACTCATGCTTTCACGCACCAAACCCTTTCTCATCAACTCATCTACTTGCCGCTGCAACTCGGCATTTTCTGTTGGGTTCATTCGGTATGCTGCTTTGTTTGGCAAAATTGCACCAGGAACAAAATCTATGCAGTGTTGCACACTCCTCATTGGAGGTAAACCTGCTAGAATTTCATCTAGAACAAGGTTCTGAAATTGTTCAAGTAAAGGTACCACTGGTCCGGGTATTAGAGGACTTCTGTCACCCTTAACTTCTTTCACCACCAATGCAAAGGCTATTTGGGATTCTTCAAAAATTTCAGTAAATTCAGATTTTGAGAGAATGAAATTGCTATCCTTGAGGGCTGGTTTAGATTTCATTTCCATTCTAGAAGGACCCAAAGTAATCTTAGCACCATTCAGCTCAAAAGAATAAGTGTTTTTAAAACCATCATGGTGTACCTTTCTATCAAACTGCCAAGGTCTCCCCAAAAGTAAATGACAAGCATCCATAGGAACTACATCACACCATACCTCATCTCGGTACTTCTCATCAATAGAAAAATTAACCAAACAACGTTGGTCAACTTGCACACATTTACCCTTTTCCAACCAAGAGAGTTTGTACGGTTTTGGGTGCTTTTCAGTTTTAAGCGGCAACTTTTGTACCATAATTTCAGAAACAACATTCTCACAACTCCCGCTATCAATGATAACATCGCATACCTTCCCATGAGAGGTGCATCGTGTATGGAAGATATTGTTACGGAGCCACACATCATCTTGAACGGGACTGGAATTCAGCACACGCCTAATCACCAACATCTCACCCGTATCTCCATAAATGACATCCTCCTCATCTGCTGCCTCATCAAACACGGGTGGAGAATCAAAATCTGTTTGCTCCTCTTCTAGGGGTTCTTCAATAATGGTAAATACCCGCTGGTTTGGGCACTCGGACATGATGTGACCGTACCCTTTGCACCGATAGCATTGAACAGCTTTAGGGGCTGGTTTAGAGGGTCCTGCGGTTGCGGTTTTTGCTGAAAATTTGGCCACTGCACTTGATGTTGGTTTGGCTGATTGCGTACTGCTCCCATGACTTGTTGGATGGCCTCGATTGAGAACTCGGCTACCACCAAAGCTCGCTGTTTTTCTGACTTCTTTCTCCTTGAGTTGCTTCTCAACTTTTGTGGCAAGTTTAAACACATCATGATAAGAGATAAAGGGCTGTAAAGTTATCACATCATGAATCTCCTTGCGAAGGCCACGAAGATATCGTGCAATGGTTTGTTCTTCGGGCTCAACAATGCCACATTTCAACATGAGGTGATCAAGTTCTTCAGTGTAATCTGCCATAGTTTTATCACCTTGAACAAAGCCATGAAGTTGAAAACAGGCCTCTTGCAAGTACCCTTCCGGCAGAAACTTCTTTCGTAACTCTTTCACCATCTTTTCCCATGTTCTGATTTTTTGCTTACCCTCACGGGCTCGCTTCATCTTCAACTGCTCCTACCAAATAGATGCATGCTTCTTTAATTTGATGGCAACAATCTTCACCTTCTCTTCCTCAGGGACATCTTGGTATTCAAAGACACGTTCAACCGTATTGAGCCAATCTATGAACTCATCGGGTTGTATGCGCCCTTCGTACACAGGAATATCCGCTTTTAGATCAAAAGCCCGTCGAAATTGCTGGTTCCTTCGGGTGTGATTTTGATGGAGAGCCTCTTCATCACTGGACACCAAGGTGTGGTTGTCGTGGAAGGGGTTGAACTCGGCATCATCGTCACCATAAGTTTCGCCATCTGAGCCACGATAGGAATCATCGCGGTTGTTCCCAGCGGCCTCCACGCGCGCTAGACGCTCTTGGAGTTGTTGCACATGCTGCCTCAACTCGTTCAACTCAATATCTCGATCGGCTTGCTGGTTGCCTTCAGGAGGATTGACACGAGCACTACGTCGCACCATCCTTCGCCTGCTGCTCTGATACCAACTGATAGCGTTCGAGCTATGAATCATCCAAGGACACGCACACGTTCAACTATAAAATCACAACTGGAGGATACTCTCAACTCACAGCAGGATAAAAGAAGAGATAAACTCAACTCAAGATAAACTTTTTCATAATAATTCAACAAGTGAGTTTACATTTAGAAATTAGGCTTTATATAGCCATACAACTCAACTCTAGAAACTTCCTACTAATTAATAACTCCTTAACTATTTTTGCAAATATCAAAACACAATAAAAACAACATTAACTACTACTGCTAATTCCCCAATATAATTAAAACATAGAAAGACTCAAAAGACAAGTTCCAAGAAACTAAATGCTGGCTGGCTCCTCAGTAACCATGCTCACTTGACACGAGGTTTTGACCAAGAAGACTCTGGAATCTGGAGAAACTCAAAACATAAAAAAGATAGTCCATTTCATTATATGATCACAGAAATTTAAATCACCCAAATCCGAGCCTTTATGAGAGAGTTATGCCCAAAATACTGGCCCAGTACGAATCTGTCCAGAGAGCTGCTGTTTCGTAAATTAATTGTAAATATGACTTGTGCCTGGTTCTTCAAGCTGAGAACTGGTCCATAACTTGCTTCCTTGATCATGATTGTTTATATGTAAACCTGCCATGACTTGATCGCCATCACTTCCAGCCGTGTGTAGACCTAATCCACCATGCGTCACTCTTCATAAGTCACCGATGGGTGGGGCACACCTATCGCACCAGCATTCCCCCAAGGCTAACATCATAAATCATCTTTAATGGGCAATAAATAAAATCAGAAATTTTTGTAAATTTTTAAAATGTCTCAAAACTTCTTAAGATTCATAACTAATTCGTACAATCTCCACATTGAGCCATTCAACTTGCAAAAATCATATAAAATTGTGATTTACATGTTTGTCTACTTTTTATGTACTATTTGCTTGGTTTTTATTAGGGCTTTTCCTTGTTTTGTGTGCCAACATGTAGTTTCCACCATTTTGGAGTATTAGGATCATATGGAAGAGTGTTCCAGAGATTAATTGAAGAAATAGGGAAAGTAACAAATTCATCCATGAATATGTTGAAACTACTTTGTAAAATATTTTACCGTTTACAAATAAAATACTTGTTACTAAGTACATTGGGATATGAGATTACCTATTTGCTTGCTTGTGACCCTGTTTACTTGATATCCTTGTTAGCTCTGGGTAATAAGTTAATGAGCTTGGGTTATTCATGTTGATCAGCTAGAAATAGGATATGCTCAGGCATGCTAAGTTCAACTGTCACTTTATTCATATTTAAATCTAGTTGATGTGGGTGTTATTTCTAAACTACCTAGTATGGTAATGACTATAAAAGTCAGATGGAATGATCACATCAATTCACAAGCTGTGCAATTCTACATTTATGAGTCTAATTGACCACAAGGATGATCTGGCTAGATATAGTGACTTATTTGTTCTTAATCAGTTACAATTGCCATTTTTCTCATTGACTAAAACATTTGTCATATCTCCTGCCTTTCACTATTTATGTGGTTTTTATTAACCGTTAGGAACACCTTAAAAGAGTCACCATGAACATGTCTATCATGTCCTCAGTGAATGAATTCTAGCAAGTTCTAATATCACCTTCTATGTTTTCTTTGCATGTTTTGTTATCAATGGAGCAAGTGGAGTCAACGGTTGTGGACACTGCGGAGAGGTATTTGGAATTCTGTCTATTGTATCTTGAAAAATCATCGCATGCATACGGAGACTATGGGTTACTGGTAAGCTCTTTAGGGTGGGTAAAACATCTGCTAGCAATATCCCTTTGGAAATCAAAGTTTGTCATAGAGCTGTTAAGCTGGATGAAGGCATGAGGTCTTGATATTTCGTTCAATACAGCTGAATCACTTCTGTCTGATGAAAAATTCACAATTATTGTTGGTCAGACATTCAATGGTTCATATATTCCTCGGATAGATTCTATTGAAGTGTTAGATACATATATATTTCATGAATCTTCTGCATGTTTAAAATTTTGCTTCGAAATTGTTCATTTGATTTTCAATCCATTGGTGGAACATTACCTATCTGTTGCCGAGTATGTGGATTGTCAAGTAGTAACATTAAATAGCCATGGTGAGATAACTGATTGGCTAGCAATTGAACTTGCTCTGCAAGGAGCATATATTCATCGCATGGAGTGGGTTCTAGGTTCTCAGGTACAACTCCTGGTAGTAACAAACAAGTTTTTGAAGATACATGATCTCTTGCAGGAAAACTTTAGCCCATTGCATTATTTTACTATGGCTGATGATATAATTGTTGATGCCACATTTGTTCCCTCAATGGAAAAGTTGGTGCTTCTTGTTCTCTCTGAAGGAGGCCTTTTATATATGTTGAATGTTCCATTGGCAGGTGATGTTGGTGCCAAAACATTGACCCGTCCAACCTACTTAAAATGCTTTTTAGGAAGAAGTTGAGCCATTACCTCCTAGCATATCTCCCCACTAGGACTCCCCCAAAAGCAAAGCTAAACACGTCCTCAATACCTAGACACCCGAAAGCTCCATTCCAAGTTGAGGCGTAGTAGTAGGGATTTTTTTCACTATTATTTATGGACCATGTAAACATACTTTTTTTAGTTTAGTTTCTTATGCTGGACCTGTAGCCCTAGCCTAGGACACTACTATGCAACATAAAGATCAGAGCAAGTTATGATTTTCTCAACAAGAAAGAGTACCCAAGAAGAATATATATGTTTCAGCAACACTCTTATTTGTTGAGGCATAATCCGTTTGCAATAAGATTGAATTGAAACTTGAAGTGAGAGCATGCATTTCTAGCAATATGGAAAGAATTACCTGCCTACCTTGATGGGCTTGTCTAGTAGTTCTTTTGACCTGGATAGTCAGCTTGCCTAGTAGTTCTTTCGAGAAGAAGTGTGCGCACATGTTAATTCCACACACACCTATTTCATGGATTTTCTCTAGCTACCTCATTTCAATAAAGTTAAGCTAGCCACCCTTTAAAGCCCATGATTACCTGGTGAGGCTAGTGTCTATTGTTCAAAGCTAGCTAGTTGAAGTCTTAACTCCGTCTATTTGGCTCCGTAAAAAGTCTGATAAAATCATGTATTTAAGGTAGGCCGCTCTTTCATCGATAAAAAGCAACTCAAAACACAATATGTAGACTCGGGGAAAACCTCTATCTAGGACTTCATTGACTTTTTTAAAAAACTTTTTATTACCATATGGGAAAGTCATCCAACACTTTCTATTCTCTATAAGGATAGAGAAAAGAACAACAGACAACAAGACTAAATCCAATCATTCTCCCTCTTCTTGTTTCCATATATGTATAAAGCTCTTTCGAAGTGGAATGTATTCTACTAACGTACACCATTACACGGAGTTTAGATGAAATCCTAGTGGACCTTTGGGCTGCTTTATCTTATTCCATTATAGAATTGAGGGTTCAAAACAACTTTGATGCCTTTGCACGAGAGCTGGTAGATCATCCACTCTTCATTGAAAACTGCATAAATTGCCTACCTAGTTTTCAAATTAATTAGAAAATGAGTGTCATAGCAGTAGCTTTTAAGATAGATGGTAGTCGATGTGGGATGAATAAGGATATAAATGAGAGGAGTGAATGTGAGGAGAACTTCCCATTTGCTGTTCTTAGGCCTTGTAATAAAAACTTTTGAAGTTTCCTAGGAGCAAGCAGAGCGAGTCAGCAATTTCGCTCATTTTTCTAGTATCCAAGCTTTCATAGTACATCTCGTAGACCTAGAGAGAGGATGAGACCCGTGAGCCGGTCGACCGATGGGCCTGTCCGGCTCTCCCTATCGGTTGGTGCCAATAGAGAAGGCAGTGCTCGAGCATCGGTTGAATAGCCGATGGAGGCATGAGAGATAGACGTGTGTAACACACTAGAGGATATATCGTTGAAAAAGCCAATGATGCTACTCGGCATCCGAAGCGTGGAGTGAGAGTCGATCCCCTGTGAAGCCACGTGGGCCAGCGACCGCGGTGATGGCGCTGTTAGAACCAGCCTCGATAGATCGGACCGAACCGAGATAGTATGAGGCCAATAACTAATGACACGGAGACGGCAGAGGCTTAGACCGAACGTGGCAACAAGGGAGGAAAGAGGCGAGGCCATCGGGTATCTACTGGCCGAACGCCTACGCAGGCCTACATCTGATATGAACCCGCTAGGTTTTTTTTGTACGATCTTTCGATGAGAGGCGTGGGATAACTCGATTGGTGGATGGAGATGACATTCTTGGCCCGACTACAGCCTTCCAAGACCACGCCTTAGAGACCGATACACCACTTCTAATGGCCGTCACGATCTTGTGGAGTGCGACAACAAGCCCCTAGGGCTCCTGTCCTGCAAGCAACCGAAGAACTAGCAAGAACGAGAAAAACAAGCACTGAATTGCAAGATGAAATTGAAGTTTTCAAACTGAATCTTAATCAAGAGTGGGGCTCTAAAGACAAGGAGATGGGCAGCTGATCCAGCACGCGCGCCTACAAGCAAGTAGCGAAGGCTAAACATGATCTAAACAAAACCCGAGTGTTCCTGGTGGTGGCTAAGGGGTATATAACATGGGGAGGATGACCAAAGGAGTGTTTGGGTCGTGCTCTAACCCTAGGACGCATCCCTATTGGACTCTAAACAATACACATCCCATTGGGCTAAATTAAGGTGGCGCCACACCCTGGACAGAAAAACCTCTCAGTGATGATTTGACGATTACCGCCGATTCTGAGAAGATATGAGCATGAGGCCAGATCCATATGAAAGTAGACTTGATTATCTTTCCAACAAGTCCAGAATCACCCAAATCCAACTTCGTATGCAACCGTGGCGACTGTCGCAATTTGGAGGTGTGCTGCAGTCCGAATCCAGCCTACGCGAGTCCTTTTCCCTTTCGGTCTTCTCCTTGATTCCTAATCAAAACAAGAGTGCACGTGTCTCCAAGATCTAAACAGGATGGATAAGAGCTCAAGAGGGCACTCACTTAATGATTAAGTTTTCGAGCACGGGCATGAGTAATAGGACCAGCAATAGGTACTGGTGTCGGCGAGGATGTATCATTGGTGTTGATGTCCTCATCATCCTCCCCTTCTTGTATTTGAGTCGTCCTCGACTCAAGCTCATCTTCCTCACCCAAATAAGGCTTTAGATCTGCAATGTTAAATGTGGGACTAACCCCAAAATCTGCAGACAAATCAAGCTTATATGCATTCTCATTAATTCGTTGCAGCACTTTAAAAGGACCATCAGCTCTGGGCATCAATTTGGATTTTCTTAGTTCCAGAAACCTATCCTTTCGCAAATGCAACCAAACCAAATCCCTAGGTTCTAGAATCAATTGCTTTCTACCTTTATCTCTAGCACTTTTGTACTTAGCATTCATGCGCTCTATGTTTTCTTTAGTGGCTTCATGCAATTTTAACATCAATTCAGCACGTTGCTTAACATCAAAATTCAATTTTTCAGAACTTGGCAAAGGCATTAAATCAATAGGAGCACGTAGCAAGAAGCCATAAACAATCTCGAATGGACACATCTTTGTAGTAGAATGCAGCGAACGATTATAAGCAAACTCAATATGAGGCAAACAATCTTCCCACATCTTAATATTTTTCTTTAAAACAACCCTTAACATAGTAGATAAAGTTCTATTAACAACTTCAATTTGACCATCAGTTTGGGGATGACAAGTGGTGGAAAACAAAAGCTTAGTCCCCAATTTAGCCCATAAAGTTCTCCAAAAATGGCTAAGAAATTTAGCGTCATGATCAGAAACAATTGTATTTGGCACATCATGCAAATGAATTACTTCTCGAAAAAACAAATCAGCAATATGTGTAGCATCATCAGTTTTATGACATGGTATGAAATGTGCCATTTTAGAGAATCCACAACCACAAAAACACTATCTCATCCTTTCCTAGTCTGTGGCAATCCCAACACAAAATCCATAGAAATATCTTCCTAAGGAGCACTAGGAACAGGAAGAGGCATATACAGACCGTGTGGATTTAAGCGTGACTTAGCCTTTTGACATGTTGTGCAGAGAGCAACAAATCTCTCCACGTCTCGTCGCATCTTTGGTGAAAAGAAATGACCAGCCAGAATGTCCTCAGTCTTCTTCGCTCCAAAATGTCCCATCAAGCCACCTTCATGTGCTTCCTGCAGCAACAACAAGCGAACGGAGCTAGCTGGAATGCATAGCTTGTTAGCTCTAAACACAAACCCATCACTGACGATGAATTTGTTCCACCATTTCCCATCTTTATAATGTAGCAACACATCTTTAAAATCAGCATCATGAACATATTCAAATTCCAAAAATGCAATTTTCCATATTCCTAGTTACGTATTTACTTACGGCGACGAAGAATAAAACTATCACTATATTTTTTCCTTTTCCTAGTTCTTCTTCCAATCGCAGGATAACCCCAAGGGGTTGTGGGTTTTTTTCTACCAATGGGGGCTTTCCCTTCACTGCCCCCATGGGGGTGGTCCACAGGGTTCATAACTACCCCTCTTACTACGGGGCGTTTCCCTAGCCAACACTTAGATCCGGCTCTACCCAAACTTTTTGGTTCACCCCAACATTACCCACTTGTCCGACTGTTGCTAAGCAGTTTTTGGTCTTTAATTGTGTCTAATCCAAATATCTTGTAATCAAGTTGATTCAGCAAAGTATATCTCCTAGACAATGCATCCGCAATGATATTATACTTCCCTTTCTTGTGTTTAATAACATAAGGAAAAGATTCAATAAATTCAACCTATTTTGCATGCCTACGATTCATTTTTCCTTGACTACGAATATGTTTCAAAGATTCATGATCAGAATGTATAACAAACTCTTTGGGCCACAAATAATGCTGCCATGTTTCTAATGTCCGAACAAGAGCATATAATTCTTTATCATATGTAGAATAATTCAGAAGAGGCCCGCTCAATTTCTCACTAAAATATGCAACAGGTTTGTCTTCTTGTAACAAAACACCACCCAATCCAATTCCACTAGCATCACATTCAAGTTCAAAAGTCTTATTAAAATCAGGGAGTTGAGATAGAGGTGCATGTGTTAACTTATCTTTTAGAATGTGGAAAGAATGCTCTTGTGCTTTGCCCCAAGAAAAGAGGACTCCCTTCTTTGTGAGCTCATTCAACGGTGCAGCCATGGTGCTGAAATCCTTAAAAACGTGGTGATAGAAACCAGCAAGTCCTAGGAAACTCTGCACTTGTGTGACCGTTGTAGGTACGGGCCATCCCTGTATAGCTTCCACCTTGGATTTATCAACTTCAATTCCCAGTGGAGTAACAACATAGCCAAGAAACGATACTCGATCGGTGCAAAAAGTGCACTTCTCAAGGTTACAAAATAAACGTGCATCACGTAAAGCATTAAAAACGGCACGTAAGTGATCAAGATGTGCATCCATGGATTTGCTGTAAATCAGTATATCATCAAAATAGATGACAACAAATTTCCCAATGAAAGCACACAAAACCTCATTCATTAATCTCATAAAAGTACTAGGTGCATTTGTTAACCCAAAAGGCATGACTAACCAACACTCATACAAACCGAACTTAGTTTTGAAAGCAGTTTTCCATTCATCTCCTAATTTCATACTAATCTGGTGGTACCCACTACATAAATCAACTTTTAAAAACACAACAGTACCACTTAATTCATCAAGCATATCATCTAATCATGGAATAGGGTGCCGATATCGAATGGTGATATTATTAATAGCCCTACAATCAACACACATACGCCATGTTCCATCTTTCTTAGGCACTAAAATTACTGGAACAGCACAAGGACTAAGAGATTCTCGCACATAACCTTTGTCTAGTAGTTCTTGTACTTATCGCTGAATTTTCTTTGTTTCTTCCAGATTTGTCCTGTATGGCGCACGGTTTGGCAAAGATGCACCAGGAATAAGATCAATTTGGTGCTCAATCCCGCGTATTGGTGGCAGCCCTACTGGTATCTCACTTGGAAACACATCAGAATACTCCTGCAAAACGTTAGCAACAGCAGGGGGCAAAGAACGTTGCATATCCTCAATAGAAATCAAAGCATCCTTGCATACCAAAGCATAAGCAACAGAGGTGGATGCATTGAGCTCATTAATATCAGATTTTGTAGCAAGCATACAACGTCCTTTCAGTTTTATCTCATCTTTGTTATCAATTACAGATTTATCATTTTTATTGCTCTCGCTCTTTGCTTTAGCCAGCCCTAGCAACATCAGTTTGCATAATAGCTTTAGGAGACATAGGATGCAACACAATTTTTTGATCATGGTATAGAAAAGAATACTGATTGATTCTCTATCATGATGCATAGAATCTCTATCAAATTGCCAAGGTCTACCTAGCAGAATGTTACAAGCTTGCATAGGCACAACATCACATTCAACAATATCTTTGTAGGATCCGATGGAAAAATTGATTCTCACAAGTCTAGTTACCTTTGCCTTACCACTGTTATTCAGCCATTGGATGTAGTAGGGATGCGGGTGTGGTTTGGTGTTGAGGGCAAGTTTCTGCACCATATCGCTGCTTACCAAGTTGTTGCAGCTACCTCCATCATGATCATGCGGCACGAACGCTCTTTGATGACACACTTTGTTTGAAATAAAGTGTGTCGCTGATTTTGCTCCGCCTTCTCCATTTGTGCACTAAGCACTCGCTGTACGATCAAGATCTCATAGTGGTCCGCTTCACCTGCATTAATATGTTCTTCTATTTGTTCTTCATTACCTACATGGTCAGCCGCAAGCAATGCAAGTGTATCTTCATCAAAATCACTAGCAGATGAACACTCACCATCATCCTTGACAATCATAACACGCTTATTTGGACAGTCACGCATCATATGCCCACATCCCTTGCACCGGTGACATTGTATGTTGCTTGTTCTACCCGTCGATGCCACGGATGAAGTACTCTCGCAGCAGGCTTTTGCATAGTCTTCGCAACTAAATTTGTGGGGCAGCTCGAGTCTTGTCACTAGATGATGGAGTAGGAGTATGTGTAGATGGAGTTATAGCTGTGCGTTGCTACCATGAATTAGATTTCCCTATAGAAATATTACTCCTTGAGCTAGCACGTCGTCCCTGCACTTCCCTTTCAGCTTTACAAGCAAGATGAAACAAACGGGTTACGTTATTGTATTCTATAAGCGAGGATGTCCTGAATTTCCCGATTTAACCCACCCAAAAATCTAGCCATAGCCGGTTCCTCATCCTCCTCTAAGTTACAACGCAACATACCCGTTTGTAATTCCTGATAATATTCTTCTACACTTTTAGAACATTGTCTCAATTGCTGCAACTTATTTATCATATCACGGGCATAGTAAGATGGAACAAATCTAGCTCTCATGGCTCGTTTCAGCGCATCCCAAGTTTTAGGTATGTTATTAGGATTTTTCTTGCCATATTCTATCCACCAAACTGAAGCAAAATCTGTAAACTCACTAGTAGTAGCCCTAACACATGTAGTCTCAGGAAATTCATGACATGCAAACTTTTGATCAACAGCAATCTCCCAAGTAATGTATGCATCAGGGAGATATTTTAAATTTAATCTTACTGAAAGCATCATCATTATTGTGTACCTCGTGTCGGTGGTAGCCACCCATACCTCTACGGTTGTGACATAGGTGACATCGATCACGAGTGTCTCGATCATCATGTTCAGTATCAGCAGTGTAGTCATCTTCATAACTACCGTGCTCTCAATCTTCCTCCTTTTCTTCTTTGTGCTTCTCTTTATCATCGGTGTGGAAGTCATCAAAATGCCTTAGAAGAGCAGCAAGGCTTTTTGTCCACACTAGCAATAGATTCCTCCAAACTTGTAAGCTTGTTGTTTGTGGCAATCTGTGTGTAGCCTCCAACTGCCCAAGCTTTTCAGTTGTCACCTGCAAGTTGTTATCAAGTCCCTCTGTGTGCAGCTTCACTTTCCTTTCAAAATGTTGTATGATGCCCTTAGTGCGAGGTGAATGTTGTATTTGGTTATCATCGTCTGTCCCTATCATGGTTCAAAGACAAAGACAACAAAAAAGCAAGTGGAGAAATAAAAGCCCTACAACTACTAGGATGTAGCTATAGCAAGTTGCTCACTCTCAACTTGTTACACAAGTTCTTACCAATTCTTACCTTGCTCGACAGGAGGGGTCGTCTACCAACAAGTCTACAACAATGGATGAAGTGTATCGGTGCTGCAGCACAAGACCTATCAAGCTGTAGAGTATGTGGAGCTGTAGGTAGGCTGAAACAAGGAACGAACTAGCACCACGTTAGTTATAAAAAGCAAGCTAAATCATCGTTCAACCGGTGGTACTGTGCTGGTCCTAGCCTAGACCATGCTAGAGACGTGAGCCTAGACAGAAAGGAAGGCACAACACACCACCCGAACCGAACGAAAAACACAAACAACAGCCCCTTTTTTTTGTTTCTTTCTCTTTTTTTTTCAAGGGACACTCAAAACTGATTATATGAGCCAGAAGACTCCCAAAGAGCAATTTCATCACACACACTTTTTCAGAAAGGGCAGGGGTATTCCAGTAATTAAAAGATTCTCTCTCTCTCTCTAGAGTAAGCCGAGTGTCTATATATGAAATACTTGTTGCGTGATTACTTTGGTATTTGTAGCACAAGGTGAATTGATTCCTTGTCCGATTGGAACCTCTAATTCTACTCAGACTCGGCCAACAGAGAGGGTTAACCGATTTCTCGTCGGATTGGAACATCAAAATCTACTCAGATTCAACCAATAGAGAGACAATATGGCAGCCCGTGTTGTGATATAAACGTGACAAGAACTCGAAACTCTAAGGGAATAAAACTAAGACTAGCAACTCGACACAACCGATGCAACCGAATATTCAACAAACCCTAACTAGGTAGCACTAGCCACAGCTCAAAGGTTTATAGGATTGCAGGAAACTAATCTACTATTTTTTTGGCTTTTCTGGGCTATAGGAAAAAAATAAAAACAACGAAAGATTGGAAGTCTCTCACCGATAAACCTTACTCTGATACCAATTGATATGAACCTGCTAGGTTTTTTTTTACGATCTTTCGATGAGAGACGTGGGATAAATCGATTGGTGGATGGAGATGACGTTCTCAGCCCGACTACAGCCTTCCAAGACCGTGCCTTAGCGACTGATACACCACTTCCAACGGCCGTCACGATCTTGTGGAGTGCGACAACCAGCCCCTAGGGCTCCCGTCCTACAAGCAACTGAAGAACTAGCAAGAATGAGGAAAACATGCACTGAATTGCAAGATGAAATTGAAGGTTTCAAACTGAATCTTAATCAAGAATGGGGTTTCGAAGACAAGGAGACGGGCGGCTGATCCAGCACGCGCGCCTACAGGCAAGTAGCGAAGGCTAAACTTGATCTAAACAAAACCCGAGTGTTCCTGGTGGTGGCTAAGGGGTATATAACGTGGGGAGGATGACCAAAGGAGTGTTTGGGTCGTGCTCCAACCCTAGGACGCGTCCCTATTGGACTCTAAACAATACACAGCCCATTAGGCTAAATTAAGGTGGCGCAGCACCCTGGACAGAAAAGAGGATGGCCATCTGAAACATTCTTCTTTGTTTTGTGCTTGACTTGAAACAACAGCTATTAGGAAGATATTCAACTATTGGTTGACTAGAGATGGTGAGTCCTTCAGGTAGAACTGTCCCCATCAAACTCTTATCAATATTGGTTGTCAACTAGACCATATAGCAATAGTAGGATTTTATTTTCTTACTCATTGTCTATAAAGCTGATCTTTCTCATCATAGGATATCTAGAGCATTAGAACTAGGTCATACCAAACTTGAAGGATGGATTACTTTTACTACACATAAGTGACATAGCCATAGATGCTATGCAACTTCTCCTATATGTCTACAAAATACACAACTTCTACTTGATCAGCTAGAAGCTCGTGCATCATAAGCTAGAATTAATGCCACGGCACAAGGCATCGTCTCCATGCTATATGCACATGGCCCTAAACTGGAATGTCTAATTTACACAATCTAGGAAGCATGACCTTCTCCCTCATAGTTCCTTTGCAACCGACTTACCAGAAATTGTCATGGCAACTCCACTTCAACCCCCCACTCTTTCCTGCCTATACTTAGCCCTTTGAAAAGTCTTCCAATACTTCCTGTGTGGCAGCCCATCAGAAGCATGCCTCATAAGAATATTTGTGGGGACGGTCGATGCCTCAGAAAAACCCTCCCAATAGATGCCTCCAAAGAACACTCTAAAAAGTAAAATGGGGAGCCATGCTTTGTACGATGATCAATTCACTCTCTCTCAAATCTCACTTCCATGGCGCTTCTAGATTGTTCTTTCTTGTGTTGACCATCTCTAAAAAGCTCGGTATGGTTCACTACATTCCAGCACTTAGACGATAGGGTTCTTCTTTCTCTATTTGAGAATAGGGACCTATCTAAGTCGCACTACGTTTAGCACATTGACTTCAAGGTGGTCCTCTCTTCTATCTCCAAATATCTTTGCTCTGCCTCTCGTCACTAATGATAGATTTGACTCACTCTTCATGGCATCTAGTTCAATCCAGTTGTCTTGCTCAGTTGTATTCCTTTTACCTTGCCAGGTTCAATCACTACAGACTATTTCACTCCCGAAATTGGGTTTGAATCAGAATCTCTTTCCCAAATAAAAAGCACATGCTTATAGAAGATTAGGTAGATGAGTAACGAGCGGAAGAACAAACCTATCACGACAAATTCTGTGGTTCAAGATGTGGTTTCCTATGTGTACCTTGATTTGCTAGAGGAAGAGGACAAATGGGGTGCCTGTAGAGAAGTGCTGTCAAAAACCAAACCCATTGACTTCTTATTGTTCTTTTGGCTGAAGTCAGTTGTAAAGCAAGGGAACAGATAAGCTATGGTGATACATAACTCTCCTCAGTTTAGCAGATGGTATCTTTGTCGGTGGCGGCACCGGCAGCAATGAGGTGGAGAGGAGAGGGAGGGGGATGGGATCAGAGGTTGGTGTCTGGTCTCACGGAGGCACATACACATACATCGCTAAGACGCTGCGTGGAAAATGGGCGAGAGCTGGCTTTTTGAAGGTTGCGTTCTAAAACATGATGGGATCCTCCGATGTGCCACCACATTGCCCCACCGCCACAGCATCGCCTCGCTCTCTCGCTCGCGGGGTGGCACCTGTGTTGGATCTGGTGAGGTGACAGGCCACTGTGCCACACACATGAACTCGCGCGCGCATCGGTCAAATATGTCTCTAACCAGCTCGACGAAGCTAGAATTTGGCAATTTGCTTTGCCGATGTGCCAAGCAAATCTTGCAAACCAGCCTAGCGCTACACGTAGATTGATATTCAAAAGAACAATATATACGGTATTCACAAGAACAATAATTTGAGAGAAGGAGCAATATAATTGGAAAAGGCAATGGGAAGAAAGCAATGCCTGGGCAATGGTAGTATGAAAAGCTCGACTCCTTTGGATTCTGGATTAGAAGTAGCTCTCGCTATGGCTAGAAAGTAGTTATCATAATTTGAGGATAATGGATTTTTTATTTATAAGCTAGATCGTATTAAAAAGTAATGAGGCCCATATATAGTAGGTGGGTCCCAACTCTTCATGAGGGTTAGTGCGGCTTTAAAGCTCCCAATTACTATACAATAAAAGAATCGAAGCCAGAGGAAACAAGTGAAGTGGATCAGCGATTCCTGTTTAGGTGGTTCCAAAACTAGAAACTATTCCTCTACTCACTATGCAGAAAAAAAAAACTTGAGAAAAAAAGTATAGTCTAGATTGTATTCATGAAACTCATAAAAACATGGTATATAAATTCATTTTTAGAGATCAAAGGAAGAGTAGCATATTCAGCCCGAGTATCGAGATGACTGAACTTGAAATGAGAAGAGAAGGATCCACTGTTAACGTCAAAATCTAGACGATCCAATAGTGCTAAAGCCAATCGGCTGAGAGGTGTCCGATGGAGAGTTTGATTCAGTCATCAGACGATGGAGATACTGGTCAGCTCGTGAGACAAAGCCAATCAGAACTATAGAGAAGCCGATCAAATTAGTAGACGATTGGATCGGTTTGAAGACAGAAAATTATCCGATCGGCGTCAGGTCCGAGAAGCCCAAGGAGAGGTAGGAAAAAGATCGGCTTGAGTAAAAAAAGGTCCGATTGCTACAGTGAAGAAGCCAATCGGGTTGTAGCAAAGGAAGACTCGGTTTTAAATTGAAAGATTACTCAGATAAAACCGAGTTTACGGAAGAGCCGTGGACTCCATGGCAAGATGTTCTATCTTTATAAATTGTAACCTTATTAGGAAGGTTTAGTTAGTTAGTTAACTTCTTTAGAGGTATTTTCCTTTGTTCTTATTAGAAAATAACGTCCGATGGTCGTAAACGCGTCGGACTCTGTCTGTAAATCCAGGGTATAAATATAGACCCCTTGGAAATATGTAAGATATCTCTCGATCATATACAATCTCGGCGCATCGCCACCCTAGTTTATCTAGGTCTTACTGGAGGGTTCTGGCTCTCAACGCGGGGCTGCATCGGTTAGGTCCGATCTCCAGCGAAGGGGTAAGTCCCACCACCATCTCGATATGTTCTGCTCTGTCTAAGGCTGCATCGGTTAGGTTCGACCTCTTAGGCCGATCAGATGTATCGCATCACATCCATGCAGGACCTATCGGCCTGTTAAGCTCCCTCTGCTGTCGTCAATTTCGTGCTACATCGGTTAGGTTCGACCTACGGGGCTGCCAACGGTAGATCGAGCTTTAGGCTTATAGTTTTCTGCACAGCGTGTCATCGTAGTGCTAGCCGATGAGTTATCCATGCTCTAAGCTTCACGCCTAGCGGCGCATCGGCCCCTCACCCGATACGCATCAACCTTTAGAGGTATCACTTGACGCGTAACACCGAGCGTATCGGTCTCCTAGCTGATACGCACCCGCCTTCAGGGAGGCGTCCCCTCATCGGTTTAGCTAGCTGATGGGTTCGTTCCTATCCTTGCTTCAGCATAGCCGATCCGGCGTCCTCCGTATCATCGACGAGCCGATGGGTTAGGTTCGATCTTCGAGGTTCGGTGTTAATGGCGCTGTCACGGTGGGCGATGGGTCTCGTGCTGTCATATCCGGAGAGGCATCGGCTTTGCAGCCCGTGCCTTTTTATAGTATTCCTTGCCTAGCCCACATGTGCCTTCATCGGTTTTTCCAGCCGATGAACTATTGTTCGGCTATCCGGAGGGATCCTTTGTGCCTTGTTATCCTCTGAGTACATCCTGGTTCCTCCATCGGCTCTGTGACCGATTCCCTATTGACACCTGTCCACATCAGCTCCCCAGCCGATCGAAGAGCTTCCCGATTCGGCAGCCAGCCGATAGCGAGTACCTAGATTGGCCCAAAGTCCGACGGACCTGCTCGCCTCACTTCCTTGTCAATTGCAGGTTCAAATTGATTGACACGCCCGCACTCGTACTGACACACTAGAGCCGATCGAACCCCACGGCCTCTGGCACGTGTACCTCAAGCCACGCAAAAAAGCCGATCGGCTTGCACTAGAGCTAAGCAGACCTCCCAGACATTCCGGCGTGTTCACGCCGGGCGCGCAAGGGACCTCAACGCGAACATACTTTTTTGGCATGCCCGGTGGGACCGAAGGTTTCATTCATCGGCCGATAAGGACCATACTTTATTCATCGATCGATTGGATAGAAATCTTCATTCATTAGCCAATTAGACTGGATTCATTAGCTGTCGAAACCTAAAGACCGTTCATCGGCTGCTGATATAATTTCACTCATCAACCCAGGGGGCATCTTGTTGTTAATATGTCTAAAGAAAGGTGGATTCCAAGACATATTCATCTGAAGATGAAGCTAATGAGGAGATTACAATTTCAGTTACCATGGAGAATTTGAATGAAGACCAGAGGCAGCATATAGAGCAAAACATGGACAACTTTTAGAAGCTCTGTTTGGAATCCTTTAGTATGACTAAACAAGGGCCGATTCAGAAACCATAATTACCAAAATGTGTTTTGATGAAGGAATCAGGCCATTCAACACCTGTGAATTCTTCCAAGCTGTTGCAATAGATGTTCAACGAATCATTTTATCAAGCATTCAGTAATCCATCAGGAGTATGGATGGATACATTGCAAGATCTGATCAAGAAGATAATACAAGAGTCATCGGCTCAAGAGCTTGATCAGGATCATGTGCCTTTGCCGATAGAGACGGAAGAAACTTGGCAAAACAAGGACCTATCGGTAAATACGTATCTATCAATACAAGATCGATTCGGGGGGCAACGACAGGAGGTACCTCTAGAGTTTTTTCAGAGAAATCATTATGGAGAATACCACAGGCAGAATCGGGTACCATATCCACCTCCACATGATCAGGAAGATACTTTAAGAGAGAAAAATTGGTTAACCAGGATTATAGACATGGTGGAAGAGCAATTTAGTATCAAGCCCAAAGATCAAACAGTTATGTATCGGCACCCATATCCAGAATGGTTTGATAGACTTCCATTACCTCGCCAATACACGATACCAAATTTCTCAATATTCTCAGGACAAGAGAACATATCTACAATGGCACATCAGCCGGTTCTTAGCATAGTGTGGGGAAACATCGGCTGAGGAAGCTCTCAGAGTCCATCTATTCCCATTATCCCTCTCTGGGTTGGCTTTGTATGGTTTTCTTCGTTACCACCGAACTCGATTGAAGGATGGGCCGATCTAGAGCAACAGTTCTATGGACATTTCTATAATAGGATTCAAGAAACGAGACTATTAGATTTAACATCGGTTAAACAGAGGCGTAATGAGTCAGTTCTTGAATACATCCAACGTTTCCAGGACATCAGAAGCCGATGTTATAGTCTTGTTCTAAGTGATGAACAATTAACCGATTTGGCCTTCCATGGGTTATCAAGTCGCATCAGGTGGAAATTTTCTGCCCAAGAGTTCAACAGTTTAACACATCTAATGCATGTGGTATCGGCTTACGAGAGCCGATTATCAAGAAAAGAGAAGATACCGACACATTGGAAGTTACCAATTGGATCTTGGGATGTAAGTCTAGAGAATGGTCACCCAATCAGGAAGACGTCTAAATCGGCTGAGCATAGCCGATTTCTTTTTTTCAAGACGGATGAGTTCTCAGAAGTGATATCGACTAATGATACTATTTGCGTAAATCGGTTGAGGCGTAGCCGATTTCTAATGTTGATTATATCGGTTACGGATGGCCGATATCATTTAGTTGTCGTCGTCAGGAAATATATATATACAACTTTTGTTGATCAAGCTGATTGAAATCTATTTGCAAATAGTCAATGTTCAGAATGACATCTGGGGTTTCTCCGAGGATAAAATTTTACAAGAATTTCTTAGTGGTCTCGATCGCGCGCAAACGGATTTGATCTATTTTATTGATGGCATGGATGTCATCATCTGATACAGAGATAGTCTTTAAGTTCCTGTGCCGACGAACTGCGATCTGCACTTGGTCTGCTACCTTGGCCTCTTGGTCTTGGATTGATTTTGGTAGGCTGATGAGGTGAGACTCGGTGGAGTTGATGTCTTCACGAACCTTATCGAGTTCCGTCATCAAATCGGCTTCTCGTTTCTTCAAGAGGCCAAGCTTGGTGTTGGTGCGTTGAAGGTCAGCTGGTATTTCATCAAGCTTTTTCTTTTCACTTTACGTTAGCTGATCATTGTGAGCCTGATGGCTTTGTTCAACGCTATCGGCTATGCGTCATCTTGATGCGATCACCTGGGTCCTTTGGAATTCCAAGTAGGCAGCAGGCGTGACCACCTTCTATACACCATATTCTTGGAAAGGCAAAACCATCAAAGCATTGATTAAGGAAAAGTAACTCCCATCCAATAAGACCTCGGATCTTCCATTCATCTGCCAGTTCCTGGTCAATCATGGCAATAAGCTACTGAATAACTGACTTCACTATTGCTATTAAATAGCTCTGCAGCGAAGGTAAACATTTAAACAACATTAATGAAAAAGACGAGGCGCGGGTACTGTTACTGCCCCTCAAGGCTCGCCACAATCTTCTTAATCAGCATTTGCAGGTGGATTGAGTCCTTTCAGAAGGTCCTACCCTTAGCAAGTAGTGAAACTATAAAATTTATAGCGTGATAGGAGTAGGCGAAAGAAGCATCTCTCTCTTGCCAATGAATTCCCTGCCTCATCTTGGAGCAAAAGGAGCAAAAGGTCAGCATCCTTCCTTACTAATAGCTAAAGGTGGAGGTGGAGACAAAGTCTCCCTCGCTTTCCTCTAGAAGCTAGAATCCTCTTATAAGTTTTAATAAGTTGATCATTCATCATCTTTGGTTTCTTACTTGTTCTAATAGATATATACTAGAGGACCGTGATTGTTGATTCGGATGGGGATAGTTTGTTTTCTCACTCTTAACTCAAAAATGACTTGTGATATGGCTTTTGAGTTTAGGGTAACAAGCAATCTGTTTACCACTTTTGGGTGGTCACAATCGAAAAAAATATGAGCTTTCGCTAGAAATCTAAGATTTTGCACCAAGCGAGGCTATTGAAATTTCCTTTGTTTTAGCTGGAGGAAGTGATTTGTTTCCTTTGCCAACGGGTCTGCTTCTACATATGTTTTCAAGATAAGGGGATATGCAATTGAACAAATTTTCTTAGAGGAGAGGATGCATCATTGCCTCAATCTATTGCTATATGGGATTGGCATAACTGCAGAGGGTTGAGTACAGTTCATGTTTTTATTGATTATCCTGATTTTTATGGCCTTCCTCTTCCTTTGCTTTGATAATTTCTGTATCCAGGCTCTTTGCTTACTACTTGGCCTTGCTTTGCCTCGCTCTACCCAATTAAGGGCAAAGCTCACTCTCCCAACCATCCGATAGGTATCTCTTTGATCTTGAATTTCGTACAGAAATAACAACATATAGAATGGGACTCAACCCCGAGTTGACTATTTTTCTTCTCAATAGCAATAGGTTTTCTTTCTCCTTTTCCAGAATACCCAAAGGGGTACACCACTTTCTTCCGAGCAAGGAAGAAGACCATAACATTTGTAATCGCAAGAAAAATCACATCCTTCTTTTCACTTGAGTAGTTCGAACAACATATCTATTCTATTTTACACTTGCGGCTACCAAAACAGCAACTTCAGTTCCTATCCTATTTGGAATGAAATGGGAGATTAAGATCTTTTTAAGCAATTTCTTGTGTGAAATATAGCTGATTGTTTTTACTTTTCCTGAATTTTTTCTCACTGTTCAGCACGTTTTTACCTTTGATTTACTAACAACTGAGTGAAGTGAAAGAACATAGAAAAAATTGAGCAGTGAAAGCATCATACTAGAAAAGAACTCAATGCTTAGGGTCAATTAGCTAGCTAGAATCTGCTGGTACTAATCAATTACCTTAATCCTTACAGTAACTCAATTAGCTAGCTAGAATCCGTGGATACTAAATGCTTGCAGATATGCGTGATGGTCCGCCCTTCCATAGGAGTCGTAGGAGAGGTACTACTGAACTACATAATGGCTCAAGAAATCTAGAGTAACGCAAGAAGAAACTGAGTTAAAAGTGGTGGCCTTGATGATGACAACTGGCCGCTCAGGCGTTGGAACAGAAGATAGGGGAATCCAGTTGCTGTGCAGTCCTTCCAACTTAGCGGTCATATTAGTGCTGTCCGATGAAGGTGCATATTTTTCAAAGCACTTCTCATGAATGGCCTTTCCTCTCTCATGCACGTCCAGGTTCCTTGCATATATTTGGTGGACAGAATCCATCATCATCCCATGCTTGTTTGTGCACTCGATTTCCTAAGAACATTGAAACAAGTACTCAAAAGCATAGGTTTATTCAATGTAATCTGATTATTGAGCATAAGGTTAGCGTTCGCCTGAGAATGAATTTTCTTCTCCAATGGTTTAACTCTACTCCGTGTAATTGGACCAGCTATATCAAGTGTAGCTTCATTTGGAGATGAGTGAATGCTACGAATGTCTTCATTAGCCTCCCCCTCTTGAGAAGGAGTTGTCCTCGACTCAGGCTCACTAGGAAATGGAAGCAGGTCTTTGACATTGAATGTGGTACTCACATTGGAATATTCAGGTGGCAGCTTAAGTTTGTAAGTATTATCATTTATCTGTTGGAGAACCTTGAACGGACCATCACCCCTAGGAGATAACTTACTCTTACGCTGTTAGGGAAAGCGATCCTTGCGTAGATGCAACCATACAAGATCTCCTGGCTCGAATGTAACCTTCTTCTTACCTTTGTTTGATTGCTTTGTATTGTGCTGATTTGTTTTCAATATTCTTTCTTGTCTCCGCATGTAACCGCTTGATCAAGTCCGATCTTTTCGTAGCATCCAAGTTAACTTGTTCCTGTAATGGTAAAGGCAAAAGATCCATGGGAGTATGCGGTTTAAACCCATAAACAACTTCAAATGGACAAGAGTTTGTTGTAGAATGGACTGCCCTGTTATAAGCAAATTCAACATGTGGAAGGCAGTCTTCCTAGAGCTTCAAATTCTTTTTCATCACAGCACGCAACATGGTTGACGAGGTACGGTTGACAACTTCTATTTGCCCATCCGTTTGTGAATGACAAGTGGTTGAAAATAACAACTTTGTGCCAAGCTTAGCCCACAATGTCTTCCAAAAGTAGCTGAGAAATTTTGTATCCCGGTCTGAAACAATAGTCTTTGGAACTCCATGTAAACGAATCAATCTTGGTGAAAATGATGGAACCACTCAATTCATCTAACATGTCATCAAGTCGTCGAATGGGATGGCGATATCGAACAGTTATAGCATTGATAGCACGACAATCAACACACATGCGCCAAGAACCATCTTTCTTTGGAACTAAAAGAACGGGAACAGCACATGGTGATAAGGATTCACGAACATACCCTTTGTCCAAAAGCTCTTTTACCTGTCGCTGAATTTCCTTTGTCTCTACGGGATTGGTGCGGTAGGCTGGACGATTTGGAAGAGAAGCACCTGGTACCAAATCAATTTGATGCTCAATTCCATGGAGTAGAGGAAGTCCAGCTGGTATCTCATCGGGAAAAACATCTTCGAAGTCCTGTAAGAGATCAAGAACAACACTAGGCAGCGATGAAGGTAAATCGTTAGTTCAAAGTAGGACCTCCTTGTGCAAGAGCACAAAGAATGGGGCTGTGGTGTTTCTCACTTCTCTCATATCACTCTTGCTCACAAAGAGACACTCGGTGTGGTGTGGTTGTTTAGGATTGGCATGAGGCTTTATGTGGCTGGATGGGTTAGAACTCTCTCCCTTACTTGTGTTGGGGATCTCACTCAATTTTCTTTTGTCAGATTCCTCTCTTTTCTTGCGAGCCATATCTGAAGCATGTATCTCCTCTGGAGATAATGGGACAAGAACCACCTTCTTGTCATTGTGAATGAAAGTGTGTTTGTTAGACCGTCCAAAATGCACCGAGTCCACATCAAATTACCAGGGCCGATCAAGCAGCAAATGGCATGCTTGCATGGGGACAATATCACAACCCACCTCTCCATGATAATCACCAATGAAAAATGGCAAACGAATCATGGTTGAAACCTTAACTGTCCCAGAATTATTCAACCATTGCATATGGTATGGATGTGGATGGCGACGTGGCTGCAAACCAAGCTTCTCAACAAGCAAAGCGCTAACAATATTATTGCAGCTCCCACCATCTATGATGAAATGGCACACTTGTCCTTTCACTTTGCATCTGGATTGAAACAAATTATGGCGTTGTACTTGTTCAGCAGCAACAAATTGAGTGGAAAGAACTCGCCTCACCACCAAAGAAGGAGATGGTGTGTTCATTATAGAAGGCGTCAAATCAGCAAGCAACTCATCAAAATCATCACTAGTAATCTCGTCGGAAGATGGAGAAACAACATCTTGTAATATGTCATTGTGAGCAAAAGTTGGAATAGGTTGAATGGCTAAACAATTTAGACCTAGCTCAAATGTACCATCCTCTGCTGAATACTCACAAGTGTCAAGATTAAGATCTACAAATACATTGTTAAACTCGTCCTCCTCTTCACTTTGTGAATCATAAGAACCATCAGCAAGTGCAATAATAGTACGACGATTGGGACATTCAGCTTGCTTATGCCCATGACCACCACACTTAAAACATTCAATCTTGCTTGTCTTGCATTGGGTGGCTGCAGTAGAAGAACTGGGCTGACTTGAACTCACAGCTTTACCTTTCACATCCAATTGTTTGGAAGAAGTTGGAATAGATCTATTTGCTCCACGGGATGAGGATTTGGGCGTTGCAGCTCCTTGCTATTGGAATTGAGGCGTGACATCCCCTTGCTGTTGAGAATGATTCAATGAAGCATTGTATTTGTAAGACATAGCAATTTGCCTTTCAGCCCTCTTTGCAAATCGAAGATTTGCTTGCTATGAATTTAAGTACTCAAAGAATGGAGTGAACCTCACTTGCTCTCAACATCTCAATCTCTCAACTCAACTCTTTCTCTACTCAAAACATTCTCACAAAGAGCTATTACCAAGGTAGGAGATTTGGGAGAGGCTATTTGGCTTTAGATACGTTTTTACTCTTGTTAAAAATTAGCATAAAAAATAACGGCAAAGGATGGAGAGGGTGGAGGGTCTTAAATACCCAAGGCACTAAAAACTAGTAGTTACTCACAAATTCAAAGCATGGAAAATCCACCCAAAACCTCCGGAGACTCCGGAGAAGCTTCTCTATCTGACTAGCAAGATTAGTCCGAAGTATCCGGCAAAAATGTCTGGAGTATCTGCTACTCCCTGACAACACCCTACAAAAACAGTCAGATCCATTTTTAACGATCTTAGGCTCTCTAGAAAGCTTTATTGAGATGGCTACTCAACCCAACCAAGAATAAACTATAAAACCTCTTAAATTACATGTTAAGGCATTATTCCTTTCAAGGAAACATTTAGAAGGTTCACTTTGAGCACCAAGACATAAACGAACACATCAACGTTGCACCCCTCTTAATATTATGGTATTTTTATACTCAAAAACAAATAGAAAAGTTATACTTCTTGGCACACCTTTATGCCATATTTTTGCTTTAGCTTGAGTGTTGCCAATGTTAACTCCATTTCATTGTCATGACTATTCACCTACATCCCATTAAACACATTTGTCCCAAATAAATTATACCTTTGCCTTGATTAATCCCTCACATCATCTTTAAATGATTGATGAGGATCTTCCATAATTTTTGCATGGCATTGATGGTCCATCAATGCGAAGCCATCACTCGCCCTTCACCGTTGTATTGGTCCCTGGTGCCAAACTCTTTGCTTAGCCTTCACCACCGCATAGTCCATCATGACAGAGCATTATTTGCCCTTCACCGTATTGCCAGACAAAGCAATTTTGCCTTCCATATCTTCAATATCTTCTCTTCACCAATATATCCATCAATATCCTTGTGTTGATGCGGGGACTTAATCTAGTCACTCTAACTCATGAAAATACTTAGTCCCAACATATGTTGTCATTAATCACCAAAACTTTGTAACACAAGGTTAGGTGACTTGATCTTTCAGACCCCACCAATGAGTCAACCACTCACCACTTTGCCTTGAGCCTCTGCCCATTTCCTCTTTTGCCCATTTCCTCTTTGCCTTGTTCGTCATCGTCATCGTCATCGTCACACAAAACATTTCCTCTAACTACCTCTGCTACTACTCTTACAAAATACAACTATCATGCAATGGCTTCCATGACTCCTACTTAGATTCAGTCTTATCTAGATAATCTTTTATCTTTAACTGAACCGATCAGCTCTTTCTCTGTATTCTCATCCATCTAATCGGCTCTTTCTCTATATCAATCGACCTCTTTCTATAAGTTGATTGGCTCTTCGATCCAATCTATGGGGCTTACCAAATTTCAATGTTAACAAGTATGTTAGGTTTGTATTTCCTTGCTAGTATATTAAGTTGTTTAATGCATTAGCACTTATTCTTGTTATATGTTGTTGTTTTAGATTATTTTCTAGGCGATGAGATTGTTTAGATTAAGTGCTATAGGATTAGTTTCTTCTGTAGGATGGTTCTATTAGGGGCTTGTGGGTTATGGATAGGCAAGGTTCTGTTGAACTCTTAATACTTGTTCTTTTGGCCTATGTAATTCTCTTTTGTTGTAATTTGAATAATTAGATGTATGCCCTATTGTTGCTTATCTTGCTTGAGATGAATGTGAATCCTAGGACCAGTCACAATTCCTAGGGACTAGTTGAGCATAGGTATAGGTTCTCAATATTTGAGATATTTGCGAGATAACGATGTAGATTGAGGCCACTGTGGCATATGTTTAGTTCACCACTATAGTGTGGATGACAAGTAACATATGCTTCATTAGTAGACTGGTGAGTTATCTCAATGAATATCTCCTGTGTTCATTGCATGGCATTTTAGGTATTACATCGAAAGTCATTCATTGATTGTCATATACGCGTAAGGGTAGGTGGCTATTTGCGTGTATGGATCCCAACTACCTAGATATTGCGATGATGCACTTAGGAGTGCATGTCGGTATAATATTTGCTACTGCCCTACATTACTAGTAAATCTTTCATGATTTTGCGATAAGCTAAGGACTATACCTATTAGGTGCATATGTGTGTGCATGGTATGAAACTAACTTGGATTCGCTCCAAGAGGTCTACAATATGTTCAAAAATCTTCACCGCATTATTACTGTCCACTTCATCAAAACCATCAACCGAGCCATCATCACTGATAGTTCTAATCTTCAGTGTTGGCACTCGGGGAAGGAGGATGAGAGACAACTTGGGGGATCTCTTCAATTTTCGAAGTGGATGAGCTACGTGGAGGAGAAATTATGGCTTGTTCAGTGTCTACACCAGACGACTGGCTGCGGGAGAGCTTGTTGGTTGGCCAACTTGCTTTTGGGTAGCACCAGTCACATGATATCCCGTTGTGCGACTAGTCAACTATTCTCCTTGGTTAGCACTAGTTGGCACTAACTCGGCTTGGACAGATTGGGGTAGAGCATCAACTAGGTTCTTATTGGAAGGCTTGCTGAAAATAAAATGAGTTAGAGATTTATAAGGACATTCTACACAAGCAAGCATCATCAACAAACCTAGTGGAGGTCTTTATTTTTATCCCAGGCCAGACCAGGTTGAAGGCTTTGTGGAGGCTAAGGAGTAGTCTCCGCAAGATCTGGCTGCTTTGGCGAAGGCGATAGTGATGATCTTAGTAGAGGCAATGGCATTGGCTTTGACGGAGATGGCAATGGCCTTGGCTAGGTAAGAGGCCCAGAAGATTTTGCGGCTAAGTAGTTTAGTCCCCAATCTTAGGGCCACTATCACTGACTAGTCCTTGTGCTTCCTTGCTCACCATTGGTCTCTTCTTGACTCTCTTTGATCCTAGCTTGTCAGCACTGAGATCAATTGCTCGCTTGCGAGTTTCATTCTCCTTTGCTGGAATGGTAGGGGGTTGGATATGTAATGGGCCGGTCCTATATGATGAAGATAGCAAGGCATCAAGAATGATTGAATATAATAAAGCAAGTTAGTGGGTTAAAAGCATTACAAATATTACCTCTAGTGGCAGTTTGGATACAGTACAGAACTGGGGCAAGTTCTCGATAGTGATGTCGACATTGCTAAGAAAGAAAGAAAGAGGGCACGTGAGTGTATGGGACTCCTACCACATTTTTATCTAGGGATTCCCTAGTTGGGTCGTTAAGTCTGCAATACTCAAAGCCACGATGAATTTGGTCTTTTAATGGTTGAATCTGATGGAGGATGAAAATACACATGATTTTGACTCTAGTCAAGCCATATTTCTTCAGATTAGCTAGCATGGAAAAAAAGCAAATTCACCTGGACCATTTCATCAATAGATAGGGTTGAGGTCCAGGATTCCTGCACTTAGGGGCCATGCCCGATAGGGAGGCCAAAATATTGGCACTTTAATCCCTTTTGGAGCTATAAGCCAGCACCACCAATGACATTGGGCTTCTACGTGCTCGGTTAGGGTTTTAGATAATAGAGGCGATAGAAAAGATTGAAGTGACAGGGGATTCCAAGCCATCATTCACAAAGGTTAATGAAGACAATGTATGAAGGATTGAGTTAGGATTCAAATGTACTATGTCAATTTTGTAAAAGTTCAATAAGCCATGGAAGAAGTCTAAAGAGGGAGGACCTAATACACGGTGAAAGAAAGATTCGAAAACCACAATCTCGTGGGAGTGAGGTGTAGGAAAAGCCTCACCTTCGATAGAGAAAGCCAATGAGCTCCTTGGCCGAAAGTGCCTTTTCCTCCACTAGAGCAAGCAACCTTTTTTTCTAAAGAGATCGATGGGTACCATTCGCTAGCGTGATCCAGCAGTTGGGTCGATTATGAAGATAGAGAAGCCATTTGGGTGGTGTTATTTGGAAGCTAAGGTTGACTGGAGGTTGCATAGTGAAGGAACGTGCGGCAGCGATGACTACCCCTAGCAAGATTTGGGTGGTGGAGACGAAGAGACACATGAGGAAATGAAAACAATGGAGTGTGGGAAAAAAATTTCCACCATTTTACTTTATAAGGTGATGGGTCACATCAACCACAGGAGGTTAGGCTTTCATGCGTACTAATAGCACAAGCCCAAAATCAATTAGGATATATTCAATTAAATTATGATGGTACATCTCACATGTTTGGTAAGTGCATTGCACAAAATCGAATACCATTATTAATCACTTGAGTTTAGACTAAAATTTGGAGACATGCTTACAATAATCTAAAAAGTTGGAAAATTTATATAGATATCTTCAAAGAATTTATTGTCAAGGATAAGGTATGCCCTATGTTTGGTCAATAGTCATAACTATAAATAATAGAAAAATAAAGGCTTATAAATAAGTCCTTCAGCGCTTTGAGCAGAATTTTTTGGTCATGATAGTTATCTTAGGGCGTTTAAATATATAATGTTCACAAAAGCCACTTGGGTGCATAATCACTCGGGCAAAAGTGAAACCACTAGGGTACACAATCACTCAAGCAAAAAAGGGATCATTAGGATAACAACAAAATGACTCAGATCCTTCAAGAAGAATTCAGCACTCGGGCGGAAGCTAATGTTCATCAAACAAGCAACAAAAATGGAGGCAGTTCAAAGTGTGAAGGACTTGGGGACTACTATAGGTAACATAGGATTCAGATAGTACCAAATGAGGCTTATCTGACTAGTCTAATATGAGGTGGGCTGGGCCAAGTTAGATATAAAGTAAGGTTTGATACTTATTATAAAGGTACGGTATATACTTTTTTTAAGGATACCCATGTATTTACTATAGGAAATCATAAGGGAACCGAATCCGTGTATGGCTAGATAACCGACTATGTACCCATGCCTCTCATCCTATATATATAAGGTGGGCAAGGATCCTTGAGTATGAGATAAGTAATCTCAAATACACAATATCACCATAAATAGGACTAGAGTATTACATTTCACCGAGGGCATAAACCTTTGTCATGTGTCACCATCGTTCTTTAGTCTTGACGTATAGCCTATGTTTTAGTATTGTCAATATAAACATTGATAGAAGTATTGCCAATATAAATATTGATAAAATGTTGAGGTGTGATTGTCGTCATTGAGGTCATGTATACGTGTACAAGGTTGTTGAGAGAAATGATCTAACTATTGCTTTCAAGTTATTATTAGTTGTCGCAGTAAGATCAGGGCACCCTGTATCAAATTAGAAAAGAAGAATGCCCACAAGTAAGCAAGACAAACAAGACCAAAGAGGCTAACTTGGTCCCTTGGTCCCTTGAAGTATCAGTGCAATAAATAAGAGGAATGGAAAGAATGCAATAACTCTGGTAACTAGATAGTGAGTTTAGCTACTGACAAAAGCACATGCACATTGCAAGATTGTCGACGGTGAGCTATAGATGCTACATTTTGGTTTGCTCTGCAAATCGATTAATCAACCATTAAATTCCTAGTGGAGGAATATAAAGGCATAATGGCTTACTGTGACCTAACTTATCAGGGGAAATGTATAGCTTGTTGTGCTTAGAGTTATGGATATCTCTGCGATGCTTTGGTTTGATGCTAATCGGATGGTTATGTTTGAGATAGAAGTTAATCCAATGGTTGTCGTGTGATGATGATGTGGAGGTTTATGATGAAAGATCAAAAATATTTAATGTGAATTAGTGAGAGGCAACTGTGTAATACACTTCATTCTAAAATATAGCAACCTGATGGACAAAACTTAGAACTATGAATTTGGAGAGTATTGGATGGGACGCAACCTAGTACTATAAATTCATATTATTAGATAATGTCTCATTTAGTACTAGATTGCTATATTTTGGAATGATATTATGTCCCATTTAGTACTAGGTTACTAGACGGAGAGAGTAGAAGATAGGGTAAATTTAATCCATGCCTTTACAAATGCACCATATTAGAAAAAATATCATTACTATTCATGATATCGCTTGGGTGCCAAACTTTTCTAAAATTCGAACCATGCCACTACCATTAGTTTTCCATCATCGCTGTGAATTTCTATCTCGTTCTCTTTGTCGTCCTACCACTATGGAGGAGCAAAGCATGAAGTGGTAGTGTAGGTGAGAACAATGGACGTGGTGGGGAGGAACGCGTGATGGATGTTGCTATTGGATGACAATGGTGGTAGTGGTATGAGGCCAGCAGAATACCAATGAGATGAAGGATGTAATGCAAATGGCAAAAGAGGGATGGAAGCACGATAGAGGAGGAGGTGGTGGTGACGATTTGGAGGAGGAGCCAAGGTCGGCGATAGCGATGGAGCACCATTGGGTGGTGCAGTCCCAAGTGAGGAGAAGTGTGAGGAGGAGTTGGAGATGAAGCTGTGCCGATGGCACTATGGTATTGGTGCCTGACAGTAATGAGGTTGGAGTGGTGATGAGGACATCAACACTATCGATACATCCACTCATGGTCCAATTACCCGTGCCTATGCACGTCAAATCAACTATCAGGTGAGTTTATTCTTGAGTTTATGTTCCTCTTCTTTATAACCCTGGAGACGTGTGCACTCTTGTTTTACTTAGGAATGATGGAGAGGATCCAACAGGAAGAGGATTAGCGCGAGGTGGATTCACACTGTAGGATAGTGCCAAATTCTAATGGCTGCCACGACTTCATGCGAACTCTTTAGGCTTGCAAGTACTTAATGGAAAGGTTATCAAGTCTACTTTCCAATAGATCCGGCCCCATGTCAATATCTATTCTAGAGCGACCGTAATTGTCATTTTTCTACTGAGTATTTTTTTGTCTACGGTGCTGCGTCACCTCTTTTGGGCCCATTAGAGGCGTGTCCTAGGGTTGAGCACGACCCCAGCACCCCTGTGGTTGTCTCTCCCTCTTCTTAAACCTTCAGCCCCCGCCAAGAAGAGCGGGTTTTGTTGATTAGAGTTAGCGTCTTGCTACTTGCACACAGCACGCGTGTCGGCTAGACCGTCCGTTTGTTGGTCTCTGGAACCCCGCCATATTGTGAATTCAGATTATATCTTTCATCCCAATATCTAGCAATTTCAGTGCTTGTTTTACTTATTCTTGTTTGTTCTTCAATTGCTTGTAGGACGAGTGCCCTAGTGGCTGGGTTGTCGCGCACCGCAAGTTCGCATCGATCATCGGAGATGGTGTATTGGTTGCTAAGGCGCATCGTTCTTGGACGGTTGTAGTCGGGCCATGAACATCGCTTCCATCCCTCAATCGAGTTATCCTTCACCTCTCATCGAAAGATCGGGACTAAACCCTAGCGGGTTCTCATCAGTTGGTATCAGAGCGCGGTTGATCGGTGAGAGACTTTCTGCACTTCGTTGTTTAACTTATTTTCCTATAGTCCAGAAAAAGCCAACAAAAAATAGTGGATTAGTTCTCCGCAATCCTAAGAACCCTTTGAACTTTTTTTTACTAGGACTGCCTAGTTAAGGCTTGTTGAGTTTTCGATTGCATGATTGTGTTAATTTGTTAGTCTTAGTGTTTGGGCAATTAGAGTTTCGAGTTCTTGCCACTGCACATCGCCATATTCACGACCGCCGCCACCACAATTGTTTTAGCCATCACCACCACCATCGCTGCCACCCACCAAATCACTTTCCATCCATAGTTTGATTTGTTTCTTTTTATATTTTGTATTGCCTTTGATCCTGCCGCCACTAGAAAGGAAATAGAGTCCTGATTCGAGTGAACTTCCTTAAATCAGTCTTATCTTTTTCATATGGACTCAAAATTAGGCATATAATATACCCACGGACATCTACAGAAAAAATTGCATCCGTTTCTGCCCTACTTCACTGGGTTCAGCAAATTTAAAATTGCCAAATTCAGCTTGCAAAATTCTGTTTTCGTGGCGAGAAGCTTCAGGACCCCTTTGAATAGAACTTTGAAAAATTCCACATGCCTCATATTTTATCCGTTTGAGTAAGAATTTTTATGGTTGGTTCTAGTGTGCTCTTGGTTGTGAAAAAAAATCAAAAAAATATAAAAAAAAGTCACATCTCTCTCCTCAGCACTAGGGAGAGAAAAGCAAAAAAAAGAGGCCGACTCGTGAGAACCTTCCTTCCACCTAATCCCTATTGTCTCCACCTTCTTATTATCGTGCATGTTTGGGTTTATGTCTTGTGGCGTCCTTTGTGGTTAGGCTCGCGTCTCTACTTAGCCTAGCCTAGGACTAGCATGGTACCGACTTTGAATGATTACTTAACTTGCTTTGTTCTAATACTTCCTTGTGCATTACTTTCATCCCTCCTATAGCTCCACACATATGACTACAGCTTGATAGGCCTTGTTGCTACAGCACCGATACACCACGTTCTACAATTGCAGACTTGTCGGTTGTCGTCACCCCTCCCGTGAGCATGGTAAGAACTGGTAAGAGCTTGTGAGATAAGCTGAGAGTGAGCGCCTTTTAGTAGCCACACCCCATTACTTGTAGGGATTAATTCTCGTCAACTGTTTTCGTTGTTGTTTTATTATATTAACCATGGCAGGTTCGGAGGAAGAAGATGATGCATCCCATTCTCCATGCGCCAAGCTCATCATACAGCATTTTGTAAGGCAAGTGAAGCGGCACATGGAAGGACTTGATGTAGATTTGCAGGTGACGAATAACAAGATTGGGCAACTAGAGACCATACAAATCGATGCCACAACCAGGCTTGCAGGGTTGGAGGCATCAGTTGCATGTATTGACACCAGTCTTGCTACACTTGTGAGGTATTTTGATGACCTCAATGCTAGAAGCCATGATCGATATAATAAAGACGATGTTGATGGTGAGTACGGAGAGGACAACTTCAATGATGACTATACCGCTGACACTGAACAGGATCATCGCAATGCTCGTGTTCGCCGTTGGCTACGTAACAACCGTAGAGGCTTAGGAGGACACTGCCGACGAGAGGTATGCAATAATAAAGATGTTTTTTCTAAAATCGAATTTAAGATACCCCTTTTGATGGAAAATATGACCTTGATGCATACATTACATGGGAAATTGCTGTTGATCAAAAATTTGCATACCATGAATTCCCTGAGAACACTAGAGTTAGAGCTGCTACTAGTGAGTTTACTGATTTTGCCTCTATGTGATGGATAGAACATGGTAAGAAAAATTCTAATAACATGCCACAGACTTGGGATGCTTTGAAATGGGTCATGCGGGCTAGATTTGTTCCTTCTTACTATGCACTTGATTTGTTAAATAAATTGCAACAATTGAGACAGGGTGAGGAATATTATCAGGAATTACAAATGGGCTTGCTTCGCTGTAATTTAGAAGAGTCTGAGGATGCTGCTATGGCTAGATTTTTTGATGGTCTAAACCGTGAGATTTATGACATTGTGGACTACAAAGATTACACTAATATGACTCGATTATTTCATCTTGCTTGCAAAGCTGAAAGGGAAGTGTAGGGACAACGTGCTAATGCCAAGATTAATTTTTCTATAGGAAAATCGACATCATGGCTGCCACGCATGATTACTACTCCTTCACCATCTTTCACACCCCGGCGGTTGAAACCTTTTCCATCCAGCGACAAGCCACGTGTTCCAACTGCTAGTGCACCGACTAAGATAGCCCAGCAGCTAGCCACGAGTGCTTCTTCTGTTGCATCCACTGGTAGAACAAGAGATGTTCAATGTCACCGTTGCAAGGGCTATATGCATGTCCAGCTTGACTGTCCTAGCAAGCGTGTTTTGGTAGTCAAAGATGATGGTGAGTATTCATCTGCTAGTGATTTCGATGAAGATATACTTGCTTTGCTTGCAGCTGACCATGTAGAAAAAGATGAGGAACCAAAAGAACATATTGGTGCTGATGATGTAGAACGCTATGAGAGCCTCATTGTGCAACGTGACTCAGCACACAAATGGAGAAGGCCGAGCAAAATCAGCAACACACTTTGTTTCAAACAAAGTGTGTCATCAAAGAGCGTTCTTGCCGCTTGATCATCGATGGAGGAAGTTGCAACAACTTGGCTAGCAGCGAGATGGTGGAGAAGCTTGCACTCAGCACCAAACCGCATCCCCACCCATATCATATTCAATGGCTAAACAACAGTGGTAAAGCAAAGGTAACCAAACTGGTGCGCATCAATTTTGCAATTGGAACATATCGTGATGTTGTTGAGTGCGATGTTGTACCTATGCAAGCTTGTTATATTCTGTTAGGTAGGCCATGGCAATTTGATATGGATTCTATGCATCATGGTAGATCAAATCAGCATTCTTTTCTATACCATGATAAGAAAATTGTGTTGCATCCTATGACCCCTGAAGCTGCTTTTGAGGATGATGTTGATAGAGCTAAGAAAGAGAAAAATTGAGTCCATGCTATAAGTGAAAATCAAATTGTAGCCAAAGAACTTGTGCAACATAAAAAAAAGAATTTAAATCTGACAATAAAAATGTGATTCAATTGAAAGGATCTTGCTTGCTTGCTGTTAAATATAATGTTGCCAATCTAGATATAACTGAAACTGTTTGCTATGCTTTCGTCTGCAAAGATGCTTTGTTTTCTTTTGAGGATATACCTGTTTCTTTTCCTTCCTGCGGTCACTAATCTTTTGCAGGAGTATGAGGATGTTTTTCCCCAGGAAGTACCACCGGAGCTGCCACCGGTGCGTGGAATTGAGCATCAAATCGATTTGATTCTGGGGGCTTCACTACCCAACCGCGCGCCATACAGAACCAATCCTGACAAAACCAAGGAGATTTAGCATCAGGTTCAGGAATTGCTTGATAAAGGGTACGTACGAGAGTCTCTTAGTCTAAGTGTTGTGCCGGTGATTTTGGTGCCTAAGAAAGATGGATCTTGGCATATGTGTGTTGATTATAGAGCTATTAATAACATTATCATTAGATATCGTCATCCAATTCCTAGGTTAAACGATATGCTTGATGAATTGAGCGGCTCTACTGTTTTCTCTAAAGTTGACTTGCGTAGTGGATACCACTAGATTCGTATGAAGTTGAGAGATAAGTGAAAAACAACTTTCAAAACTAAGTTTGGATTATATGAGTGGTTAGTGATGCCTTTTAGTTTAACTAATGCACCTAGCACTTTCATAAGGTTGATGAATGAGGTTTTACGTGCTTTTATTAGAAAATTTGTGGTGGTATACTTTGATGATATTCCGATTTATAGCAACCTTGATCATTTACGTGTTGTTTTTAATGCTTTGCGCGATGCATGTTTGTTTGGTAACCTTGCGAAGTGTAGTTTTTGCACCGATCGCGTCTCGTTTCTTGCCTATGTTGTTACTCCGCAGGGAATTGAGGTTGATCAAGCCAAGGTCGAGGCAATTCAGAGTTGGCCGCCTCCTAAAATGGTCACACAGGTTTGAAGCTTTTTAGGACTTGCAGGATTTTATCACCGCTTCGTGCGGGATTTCAGCACTATTGCTGCACCGCTGAATGAGCTTACAAAGAAGGTGATATGCACACGTCTATGCAGCACGTGTAGCAAGTTGTTGTGGCCCGATCTTCTCGTAGGATCTACGAACTTGATAAATTGTTGCTGCGTGATCTAGTGAAGAGGCAATGCACCGCGAGGCTGTCCACGCGATGAACTACCGAGACAATCACCCTTTCACGTACTAACGAATAGCCCACGCAATCACGTCGTATAGATGTGAAGGCACAAACTGGGTGAACCACAGTTCGGCGTTCTACAACTCCCTCAGGAATCAAAAGAATAAGTTTGCAAGCCTCTCGAGACTCACGCTGGAACAAGAATTCCAAGAGTTGGTACTTCTAAAATTGCAATCACGAGTTATGTTCACGTCATCCATTATAGGGATATATAGCACTAGTGGAGTTTCAGTTTGGTGGAAAATAATTGAGAACATGTAGTGGGAAGTTGCAGCACTACTTTTATTAATAACCAAGCCTAGTAGGATGCCTGGCTGATTGGTATTTTCTGCATGCATGCTGGAGCGTGTGTGGATAGCAACCCAGTTGCTGGCTGCATGCATTCCTAACTCCTGAATTATTTGCTTGCACTTCAACGGCTGATATTTATGGTAGCTGAATGGCCTTTCCTCTCTCATGCACGTCCAGGTTCCTTGCATATATTTGGCGGGCAGAATCCATCATCATCCCATGCTTGTTCGTGCACTCCATCATTCCTAAGAACATTGAAACAAGTGCTTCACATATCTTCTTTAGGAATGGCGATAAAGACGTAGTCAATCTTGATAACGATAAGGTGAGCCGATGAGGAAGGAGGCTAAGCCATGCATCACTGTGAGAGGAAGAGAAGGGGCACAATGGAGGAAGTCAGGGCTATAATGGCTGCTGGTGCAAAGGGGCACCTCCTCCACTAAACGTCACTCTGCCATCTTGACCTCATCATCACGCCGCTCCTCCATGCCAACTGCGTACCGCTGCTAGTCCTATCGCTCTAACCTCACCACTGTGTTGCCCCTTCACGTTGACCAAGTGAGTGGTAGCCCTACCACCCATCGATGGCCCCACTACTCCAGCTTTTTCGAAGCTCGCTGGCAACCTTCGTGTGGTCAATGGGGAGAAGAAAAGAAAAGAATGAAAAAGCATGAAGACAGATCAAGATAAAAATTAATAGCGATAAAAAAACTACGGGATGATATTGTTTAAATTTTTTTAAAAAAATAATATCAATAGCTAATAAGGCACAATTGTATCAAATTTACTCCCGAAGATAGTGCCGTCATGCACGGAGCAAAAAAGCAAGTGAACGGTCTAAGGCATCATCCTATTTCCTCGGTATTACCGGGCTCCTGCGCCGTCAGATCTTTCTCCACGCGACCTAAAAATCTCAACCCATCGATTTTTTTTTCTATACCCACCGTCCATCCCTCGGTCTCGTCTCCCTCCCCTCCCCTTTCGGTGCCTTCCCGTCTCGGCGGCGGCCTCGCGTTCCTCGCCCGGCGCATATGGGGGCAATCACCTCGGCCGAGCTCAACTTCCTCGTCTTCCGCTATCTCCAGGAGTCCGGTTCGTCCACTCTCGATTCTTCTCCCTCGTTCTTTTGTTTGTGTTTACGTTGAGGATTTTCGTGTGGATTGGAGATTTACCGCTGTTGAATGTTTAGTCGCTCTAGTAGTTCGGTTCGATTGTGGTGGAGATGTGCGGGCCTAGGAAATTAAGGTCTGCTAGGGCACAATCTTGAGATCTGATGTGTACAGGGAAACATATACATAATAGGGTTCGGTGTTGTGCATGACTGTTTCTTTTACTAATTTCCGTTTCATTTCTTTTAATTGGACACAAGGATTTTAATAACCCTTGGTACATGGGTAGTTGATGTTTTTGTTGGTTTTGGGGGTTGAAATTGTAGTGTTAACTGGTAACTTGCGGGAGAGAATTGCGTTTGGTGCTTGTTCACTGACCACTGCTGCCATATTTGTGCTATTGTTCTCAATTTACAGAGAGTAAATATGACTCAGAACTCAGGAGTCAGAACCAAGCTATCGGGAGTTCGCGTTACCATGGTTTCTTTTTGTTCTATAAGTGCCTAACGAGTCAAGAAGAATATTATGCCACATTCTCTCATTTATCTGCTACCCACACTTGACATATATATGGTTCCACGGGCATGAATACGTTAACATAACTCCAAGAGAGGGATTGCCATTTTTGCAAAAAATGACAACACAACGTCATGCACTATGCACATTATTTCCCATTTCAGTGTTTGTCTCTGTCAACATATGAAGCCTTGATGATGGTATGTGCTCCTCTCTTGGAATACTTGAATTATTCGTTTCTATTTTCTAAAATATGAGAGTGGAAGTAAGAAGAACAAATCCAAAACTCATCCAGTTTTGCTCCATGTAACCTAACTTAGAGAAGAACTAATAATTCAAAAAGAACTGATGAAGGAAACTAATAAGAACCCACCAGTGAGGTTGACATGGCTTAATTGAGTTTGACTTGGGGGTGTGCCCGGAGAGGTGCATGGTCTGGATGACAGGGAGAAAACCTGTGGAAAGAGGTTGTTCTAGTACTCTATTGATAGGCTTATATCATTTTTTTTGGTTGACTTGGCATGGTTGTGTTGCATGTGTGATAAATTTTTTGCATGTGTCAATGAAGTTCCAAAGCTGTATCGAAAAAAAATATAATCATTTATTTTAGCTGTCTGTTTCTTGATGCATAACTGACATGTATTGGCAGCTTGTTTAGTGTTGTACTTATATCTGTGTTGGTATCTGACGAGGTGCCAGAAACCATGTAGCTGCAACTACTTTATGCTGCGACTGACTTATATTTTTTGATTATATATGACTATGACAGTTATTGTTGATGGTTTCTCAACCTTTCCAGGTTTCATTCATGCCGCATTCACATTAGGGTATGAAGCAGCGATCCATAAGGGTGGGATTGATGGAAATCTAGTTCCACCTGGTGCTCTTATCACCATCGTGCAGAAAGGTCTCCAATACATAGAACTGGAAGCAAATACTGATGAAGTAAGTTTGTTTGTCTTTTACTGTTCATTACTTTTTCCAATGCATGCTACATCATGCTCTTTATCTTGTTGCAGAATGATGAAGATGTTGTGAAGGATTTTGCCCTTCTTGAACCTCTTGAAATAATCACAAAAAATGTTGAAGAGTTGCAACAGATTGTGAAGAAAAGAAAAAGGGAGAAGGCTCAAAGTGACCGTGACAAGGACAAGGGAAAAGAAAAGGAACATATGGAGGAGCATGAACGATGCCCTGGGGGTGAACGGGAGAGGGAGCACCATGACAAAGAAAAAGAGCTTGAGAGGGAGAAAGACAGAGCTGAAAGAGACAGGGAGCAAGATAAAGAGAGAGAAAAGCAGTGCACAGAGCGTATTGATAAGGTTAAGCCTGAAGAAGATTCTCTTGCTGGTGGAGGTAATTAACTAATATTTGTTTGCTGTATTTCCTTTACAATTCCATCTTACAGTTTTCAGCATACTGTGAGTAAACTTGAGTAACTATGGTCTACAGATGATTGAATCTTGATAACCTTATTGGTTGACTTGAGAAATGTTTTTGTGACAGTTGTTTGATATATGCGTGTCTTTTCTTTGGGATAAATATGTTAATTACTGTTTATTTTACAATGTTGACATGTTTTCATTTATTGCGGACCAGCAGAGCATTCACAGGATAGTACTTGAACACGTCCTTATGTAATTATGTCCATCGGTTTTCTGTATGTTTTACCATAAATATTACAGTCAAGGCAACATGCAAATTAATATGATGGTTTGACAAATTATGTAAGAGTTACCACATTTATCTTTCACTTGGTTCGCAAAAGTTTTGGGTAAGATGCCACATTAGCTCTCCAGTTCATTTATGAAGACATGCTTTACCAAAATTGGTTACCTTTTTTTTGTAATGTCAAGTTTTTGACTTGGTTTTCTTGGTTCAATAGCCAATATTAGCCCCCAAATCGAACAGGACCATGGAAGAATATCTTATTGCATCTAAAAGCGTGAGATTGCTCAATTTAATGTAACACTTGTGCTTGGAAAGAATGCAGGCACCAGATGAGCACGAAGATGTGAAATTTTATTTATTTTGAGCATGCATTTGGTGTATTTTGAAAGTCAGAGGATGACAATTGCAACTTAGAGATGTGGACAAAGTACTAAGTATCATGTGCAGGTTATACATTTTCTTAGTTGAAATCCAATATATTGTCACAGTAGGGATAATTGATCATATGGAATCAATTAGATAAGCTGTCCAGGATATGCCACTCTGTGGAATTGAATCGGTTTTTTTTTTCTGTTCATCAGATGTGATTAATATGTGAGCTCCCACTTTTGACCAAAATTGTATTTCTCGTACCTTTTTTGCTTTCCTTGCCTCATATTCCTCCACCTCCAGTCTCTTTGTGTGGAGCTTGGAGTGGAGGGGATGGAACCCTTGGGTGGTGAGGTGGGCAAGCAGGAGCACATGGAGCCAGAGCAGCAGTGGTGCACGGAAGTGGACACAATACCACCCTGCAAGGGAGACAAGGTCAGTGAGGGGAGGCAACATGCAGTGCAGAGTTGGAGCACACGGTACATGGCTGCGGCAGTGGCTATGCCTGTCAGTGACTTCACCCAGCAATGCCCAGGCACTTGTTGTCCCTGCTCTACTGTTCTAACGTTGTGGTTGAGGATGGACCTCCACAACAGATCTGCTCTGGTGGAGTTTATCCTGGTGTAGTGCTGGAGAGGAGAGACACAGCTTAGCTCCAGCGCTCCCCTTGCCACCGACTTCTCCTTCTAACCATCCAGCCATCCCTGCTCCTGTTCGGTCCTGCGTCGAGCTGGAGAAAACATTGGGCTAGCCCATGGGCAAAACTGGAAAAGAAAGTAGGGTCTAGGTCATGTAATCACTGAAATAGAAAACGAAAATAGTAAAATAGTTTAACATGGCAATTCCTAAAGCATTTTCATCTAACAGGTGGCAAATAATCAATTAGCTTCGCTGGATTAGTATATCCTAGAGTCTGTGACTTATGGGTGGTGTATGATCAATTGTCCCTGCTAATAACTCAATAATATCCTTGTGGTACGTGTCATATGTTCTAGTTACACGAACATACATCTCTATTACATTTGTGAGTGTGTACTACTATCCTGATTCCTAATGGCAATAAATCGCTAAAACTATGTTTCTAAGTGTATTAATGCTTGATAATAACCACAATTTTAACCCCCTGTATGAACCAATATATTGTTTGATTACTGATATTCGATATACATAAGTGAAATGACATGAATGGTCATGCAACTGATTTAGGATATTGTGCTTTAATTTCCTTATGTAGAATTAGTGTTCTTCTTGTAGTAGCAACCTCTTTGTGCAATTAATTGTGTCACTTGTGTGGAGCCTTCATAATATTTTTTTTTGGATTTTTTTTGTGTATATCGCTTTAACTTTACCATGCCAGGGTGTATTAATTCTTGTTGCTACAGGTCCCACACCAATGGATGTAAGCACAACTGCTCATGAAATTTCTAGCGCTGATGTGACTGTTTTGGAGGGACACAGTTCAGAGGTTAACTATGCCTTCTACTGTACAGCTATTTTGCCCTATCATGGATTAGTACTAGAAAGCACGTTCTCTTAATTCCCTTACTGTTTCTTTCAAATTTGTTTGTATTTAGGTGTTTGCTTGTGCATGGAGTCCAGCTGGTTCCCTTCTAGCTTCTGGGTGAGTCCTTATTATCTGCTCTGCATCAATGTTTGTGTTCTTCCATTGATATCATTTGTGCTCCTGTAGCCTTATGATCTCATTTCTGCTAAAGTCTGTATATATGTGAACAGTCATCAGGTGTGTTGCCCAATATTTTAATACTTTTTGAGATATGCCCAGAGGGCTGGAACTTAGACTTGTGCTAAGATCAAAGTTTTGGATTTTTCTCTCATTATTCTAACTACTAAATTGTCCACTTATAGCAATGGAAACATAATTTTACACCGTGTCAATTTTGAAGTTTTTTAAATTAATTTTCTGTTACAAATTGAACTATTCGATCATACATGAGCCATTTTGACCATAGTTTTTGCCAAAGTTACTAGCACTATAGGCCTGCCCCTGCACAGATACTTGGACATCATGTGGTGATCCAAAACCAGTACTAGTAGCTTGATTTGAAAATAACAGAATAGGAAATAATCTAGCTCAGGAATGAACAGAACATTAAATAATATAACACTGAAATTAATTTGACAACATAATGTGAGTTTTCTACTATTTAGTGTAATATTGTTCTAAATAGCATTTACACGCTTGGGTGAAAATTCTAGGCAGAAACTCAACTAAATCTGGAGGAGAGCACATGAAACTCTTAGTTGGATGGGAGCAACAACTGGCAGCACTATTGAAATTAGCCATCAGCAACTGGACAGTATGTGCAGTCCTCGTTGCACCAACTAAATCAAGCAACCTCACCATAACGGATAAACAATGCGATGCTAGCAGGGAGGATTTAGCAACTGTGCTAGAGGGAGATCGAGGGGTACACTGGGCATTTATTTCATGAGCACACCACCAGATCAAGAGGGGAGCAAACAGACAGACCCAACTACCACAATCCCTCCTCTCTTCTATAGGACGTGGTAAAAATACTGCCACTCTTTAAGGGCATAGTTGTGCCACAATTTGGTCCTTTTCACTGACCAAAGAATGTCTTTGGCCTGCGAGGATGATGAGGATGGTGATGGAAGAAAGTCAATTGGGAGAGTGATGCATGCTTGCAGTTTGCAGTTTGGGGAGGGAGAGGTTGGCGAGGCAGCCCATAGGCCATAGGCCATAATTCACCATGACAGTGTCTGCGGGCAAGGACGTGGGGTGCACGGTGCAATCCCTATGGAGGGGAAGTCCATGCAGCCTGCTTGGTTTTCTTTCGGTATCTGGTTTTTTTAAGGCATGGGATGATTTTCAGGCAGTGTCCACCAGGTTTTTCTTGTGGTATTCATTTTTTTTCGGTGTGGGGTGGTTTTCAGAGTCACTAGGTTCGGGTTCACTGCCTCGTTCCATGACCCGGGTTCATCGTCCCGATTCATGGTTCACGGTCGTTCTGGTTCGTCATCCCAATCGATGGTTGGTTCCCTTATGGTCTCTATAGAACAAATATAATATGGATAGAAGTGGATCGAACATGCTTAGTATCTATAATTCTATATCTTTTTCTTTGATTTGTTTTCCCCTTCTTTTCTTTCCTATGCAATTTGTAATATATTATTTCACATATAATTTACATAAAAATATCTATAAATTGGGTGATTGACCCGGGTCATCGACCCAAGATTATTGGGTTCGTGTTCCACGTCCCAAATTATTGTCCCGAATAGGTATACTCTTCTGTATCACATGTTTTGGCAAGCAGCGCCCCTCGTCCCTCGACCTTATTGAACCGGGTTCACGGTGACCTTAGTTTTCACACTGGTTTTATTGAAAGCCCGATGTTTCCAAGGGGGTGCAGTTTCCATGCATGTGTGGGTGGTGTGCTGTGCGCAGAATGGGACGAACAACAGGACAAACTGCACTGTTATAGTAGTAGAGATAGAGATATCTCAGCCTGTCAAAACTTTCATGATCATTTTTTATTCTCTTTATACAATTATTCCTATTGCATCCCTTTTATAAATTGTTGCAAATTATATTTATATACCTGCTTAATACCAATGTTTTCTGTCTTTTATATATCCTCTTTGTTAGACTCATTACTATTTTGTACATGCTGCTAGGTCAGGAGACTCAACAGCTAGAATCTGGGCAATTCCAGATGGTCCATGTGGTTCCATCACACAATCATCTCCTCCAGGTGTTCATGTTTTGAAACATTTTAAGGGTCGAACTAACGAGAAGAGCAAGGATGTCACCACACTTGACTGGAATGTGAGTTTTATAATAGGCTCGCTATTGACAGTCATCTGTACTAGTAGCCCACTTGTTTATTTGACATTTTACAAAATACTGGTTTTTGCATCTAGGTTCTTCCACTTGGGCATGTTCATCTTAGGATTTGTTTTGCCTGTTGTCTCTTCTAGGGGGAAGGAACACTATTGGCTACTGGCTCCTATGATGGGCAGGCAAGAATATGGAGTAGAGATGGTAAGGAAATTTCTATCTTGCTTTGCATTTTGTTGTGGTTTTGTATGTTAGTTCATAGTTTTGCGTGGTAACTATATTAGATTTGCAAATTGGGTAGTACTGCATATGCTTAGAACTACTTAGTATGCATTTAAATTTTCCCCAAGAATCGGTCCTGATGATATTGAATTTATCAGGAGAGTTGAAGCAGACTTTGTTCAAACACAAGGGACCTATATTTTCGTTGAAATGGAATAAGAAAGGAGATTTTCTCCTAAGTGGAAGTGTTGATAAAACTGCTATTGTGTGGGATACAAAGACATGGGAGTGTAAGCAGCAATTTGAATTTCATTCAGGTATTCTTGCATGCAATAACAGTGCTAATTTTGACATGATAATTACATTTATTACACTGGATTCATTTCTATTCAGCACAAAATACTATAAACTGCCTCTATTTTTCATACAGCTCCAACACTGGATGTTGATTGGAGAAACAATAATTCTTTTGCAACATGCTCAACTGATAATATGATCTATGTTTGCAAGATTGGGGATCAGCGCCCAGTTAAATCATTCATTGGTCATCAGGTTGGTGTTTTCCAAGCAGTACATGCTTTCCATATGTGCTGTCTTTCAAAATGCATTGAATTCCTCTTTATTTTGGAGTTCAGAGTTTATTTCTGGCATCAGAAACAAGTTGAAGAGGGGGATATGGGGAGAAGTGGAGCTAACACTTAACAGAAATAAAAGATTCTAAATTTTAAAAATGAAAAATAAATCCTCTTGCATAGAAGTCCTAAGCATAATACACATCAGATCAACCAGCCATTAGTAGAGAGAAGGTAGTAAACTGTACCTTTCATGACTGAGATCTTTAGCTCTAGAATGTTGGAGCTGGGTCCAAATAGCCCAACATGAACATTGTGGTATGACTCAAATTTATTATAGAGTTAGCGAACAACTAGTTCCTTACATTTATTAAGGCTATCTAGTTCCTTCTATTTATTCTATTTGATTTGGTTGACTGACTTCCATTATCCAGTTATACATTGCTTGGCTGCAAAATTGTTGATGCTGCAGGGTGTCTTGAATGACCATGAACACTGTTCAGTTGAATGTTGTGAACTTGTGATATTATTTGCATTCAAAAAATGGAATCTTGCTTTCTGTTTGCCCATGCAAATATACATATCATGTCTTTCATTGTAAAAATAATTTGGAAAGGTAGCAGCCAATGTGATCTTCTGATTGTGACAATTTTGCTTGTTTCCAGAGTGAAGTTAATGCTATCAAGTGGGATCCAACTGGTTCTCTGCTGGCTTCATGTTCGGATGATTGGACTGCTAAGGTAATATATACAATAACAGTTTCATTGTCATTCAATCTTCCATTTATAAATAGACAAGGCCCCCCATACTTTAGGGGGTCTGATGCCCAGTTTCATACTTGTTTATTAGACAAACCCCCAATTTAGAGGGCTACATAGACTTTTCATTTAGACTTTCTTCATTGTAATATATTGACATGTGTACTTTTTTGCTGTATATAGTCTTACATTTTGTACCTGCTCGATATTCAATTTAGTTGATATAACATCTTGAGATGTTTTTCTTAGTAAATTTACTAGTTTCTTTGTCCTAATGCAGTGTAGACTATATAGGTCATGACTTTTACACTAACCACATCCCATCAATAGTACAGTCTATTTTTCATTTTGGGTATTGGTGGCATAAGTAATAAGGACTTAAGTCCAGTTTCCCCAAATGCATACATGAAAAACCTTGTTGCCACAGTTTGGAAATAAACCTCTGACTGCAAAATTATCAATTTTACCCTTGAAAGTTGATAATGGTTGGATGTGTTATTTTTCATTTTAGTGATCACATCAATTGTTAGTCTGCATAAGTAGAAACATCACATTAGTGATGGGGCAACTAATCAAGGTTAGAGTTTTGCTTGTGGAATGGAAGTGACTTTGTTTCACCGAGTTGGTTTATAAAACACTTTGTTCTATGCCTTGCATGTGGCTGACGCTATTCTGTACATAAGTTTTTTTTTCTTAAATACACATGAGATCTGCGTATCATTTCATTAAGAGAGAAGGAAACGCTGGGAGGGAAGCAAAAACACCCTCCTCACCAAAGCAAGTCTTACATTTACAAGCAAACCTGACTCAAAATGACCTTACCCAAGTGGGGTTACTGACCTACTAAGGAACTCGCAGAGCTTAAAAGCTCCAGCCATGCATCAAAGACCACATTCATTAGCCACCGTTTGGATGACAGTCACTACACTAGGATTGACGCCATTAAACACGCAATCATTCCTATGCTTCCAAATCTCCCATGATAAGCGAGTTGAGCCCTTGCTTGGAATCCTTATCGACGCCTCTTACAGCCTTGGACCGCCACCTGGAGAAATGCTTGGTGTCCTGATTTGGAGGGATGGATATCAGTCCCAACCTTTGGGGAATTAGAGACCATACTTGCCAGGAAAAGACACAAGTTAATAGGTGATGAATGGATTCCCCAGCCTGATCATAAAGCGGACAAGCGATGGGGTGTGGCGGCCCTTGCTTGGCAAGGCGATCAACCGTCCAGCAGCGGTTATTAATTGCAGGCCACACAGAATTTGCACTGCAGGGGTGCCCAGCTCCTCCAAGTTTCTTTCCAAGGGGCGAATCTGATTGTGCCAACAAAAAAGGACTCATAGGCTGATTTGCAGGTATATGACTCAAAATTTGAGAGCTTCCAATGGTGTTGATCTGGTACACCATTCTGCAGGACCACACCAGCCACTAAGTCCCAAACTCGCAGATACTCTATAATGACTTGGACAATGAGTGTTTCTTTGATATCAGCAAGCCATCTTTGGTTTTCTAAGGCTTGTCCCACAGTACGATGTTTGATTATCCTTTTAGGCATCAACTTGATCAGATTTGGAGCTATCTCCGCCACAATTCTGTTTTGCAACCATCTATCTGACCAAAACAAAATAGACTACCCATTTCGAACTATGGATTCAACAGCCATATTAAAAAATGCATGAGCATTACGTGGCACTTGTAGAGGCAACCCTTCCCAAGCATGAGCACTGTCTGTGTTTTGCAACCAAAGTCATCAAATGCACAGAGCCCATCTCATATATTCCAAATTGTGGATTCCCAAACCACCGTACATAAGGGGCTGACAAACCCACTCCCAAGCGACCAAATAATTGCCAGCATTAGTGTTTTCATGACCTGCCCAAAGAAAGACCCTTCATATCTTGTCAATAGCCTTGATTACCAATTTAGGTATATCAATTGCAATCATAAGATGAATTGGGATGGCCAACAAAACCACTCTTACTGTGATGAGAAGTTCGGCTCGATTTATGAAAGAAGCTTTCCAACTTTTGAGATTGTCGGCCACCTTGTCCACTAGAGCTCGCAACTCAGTTTTAGTAGGCTTTCTAATATTGAGCGGGAGACCAAGATAGGTACAAGGAAGATCTTTTAACTCACATGAAAGCATACTAGAGATGATCTCCAAATCATCCACTTGGTACTGAATACGTGTCACAGAACTCTTTTCCATGTTATTCACAAGCCCAGATGTATGACCAAAGACCTTCAACAATTGCTTGATAATAGAGATATCATTCACTGTTGGCCTTAGGAACATAATCGCATGATCTGCATAGGAGTAACAATGTTGGGCTCGCTGCACAGCAAGGGGCTGCAACCATCCTAGCGATGCACGATTCACCAATGAATTCAGAACGTCCATGACCAATATGAATTACATGGGGTACAGGGGGTGACCTTGTCGGAGACCATGATGATGAAAGATTACATCCCCTGGCTCACCAGTAACCAATACTCAAGTAGAAGAAGTAGAGAGGACCAAACACATAAGATTGCACCAATGATGACCAAAACCCAACTGCTGCATGACCTCCATAAGAAAAAACCAAGAAACTGAATCAGATGCCTTGGAGATATCCAATTTGAGTAGGACATGGGGTTCTTTCCTCCCATGGAGACATTTGACCATCTGTTGGACAAGGAAAAAATTATCATGGATGCTTCTTCCTTGGAGATAAAGCTTTTGATAAAACAACAAATACCAGCAATGTGGATTTAACAATGTGGCAAAAACAATTTGATGAAACAGATAGTTGAGAGAGCAAATGAACTTACTCCTTTAAACAACCATATGAGTTTGCAGTTACAATCCTTGGGAAGTGCTATTGCTATCTTCCATTGTGAAGCCTTTTCCCACTTTTGTTGCCTTCTCTTTTGCAGATATGGAGCATGAAGCAGGATAAATGTGTTTATGATTTTAAGGAGCATACTAAGGTTTGAGAAATCTACCCTCGTTTTTTATGATCCCTAGAACCCTTTCTACTGTCTATCATATGCTTAATTATGTTTTGCAGGAAATATACACTATTAGATGGAGCCCAACAGGACAAGGAACCAATAATCCCAATCAACAGTTACTTTTGGCAAGGTAAATAATTTGTGCAAGTAATTAAATACCTAGAATCTATGTTTTTAATTGTAATTTGTGTCACTACTAAAGGCTTGAGATTCATAGTTGGGTATCTGATCGTTCATAATTGATAGCTCACCTCTAGCTTTTACGTCCTTCGAAATTTGTCAAATGAAGTAAAATGCATATTATTTTACATTTTTATCAAGAGCAATGAAAATTTATTATTTTAGTTCCCATTGTCCTACATGTAAAAAGGAGTAAATTACATTAAATTACACTTGTACTGCAAAAATTATATATTCAAGAAATGGTTTCACAAAACCACACTTTCAGTTGCATAGTTCAATTTTCTAAAACGGTTTACAATTGAAAGTGTAGCTGTTCTGACTTATGTATGGTTTCTGAAATTTGAATAGTTGTCAAAAAGACACAAGCCTACCTGCAACAAATTATTTGTAGGATCATAATCTCCTTTGTAACATGTCTAAACATGGAAGATGTTGATGACTAATTAGACTCAAGTTTGTTTATCTTGGATATCATGATTCATGAGTGACTTCTGTGTATTTATGATTCTGTGAATTCATTCTTCTAAGATAGTTTTAGTCAATTCTCAATATTGGGTTTGCTGCGACCTACTATTGTGCATCCTGTGCATGGTACACTAGGCATCCTCCCTTTATTATTTAAATTATCTCATGAACATAGCTCATTTTTTAATGTGGATATGCTGGAACCCAGGGATCTCTGTTGCACATCAATTTGTTAGTAAGTTGGCATCTAATTTTGACAGGTTCTAAAAGCAGTAACCACTGTTTGTACTGCCACCCACCTTGTATTGCTTACATGGCCTAACCAGCCGCTTGTGCTACCTACCTAAGCAGTATAAGGTTGGATGCCGATTCCCCTTTTTTGTGATCTAGTAGATCACCAAATTTCAGCCAATTTGCCATTTTCATTATTTTCTGACACCATTGCTTGTTCCTCATATACAAGATAGTTATCGGAGATGTAAGTAGGGTTGCTTAGCTACCTGGTGTATGATTCTTGCTTCTTAGGAAATCTGTAGCTTCACCTTTTCCGGCGGATGTTAGAGAGCTATTCATATCCATCTCTGTTCTCAGCAAATTACCTCATATTTATAGCAACGATTGACTATTTTGTTTCATGTGCAGTGCTTCTTTTGATTCGACTATCAAACTATGGGAAGTTGAGCAAGGACGCCTTCTGTACAGCTTGGCTGGCCACAGGTATTGATATCAGGAGAAAAAAAATCCTCTTTTGCATATTTTGAGTATTAAATCAAGGGAAAGATGAGTTGACTTATAAAAGAAACGGAGGGAGTTCTTTCTTTTGGTTGCTTGCAATGCTGAACTCAACTTATTCGTGATTGCAGGCAACCTGTGTATTCGGTCGCATTTAGCCCTGGTGGTGAGTACTTAGCAAGTGGTTCCCTTGATCAATGCCTACACATCTGGTCCGTTAAAGAAGGGAGGATCTTGAAGACATACAGAGGGAGTGGTGGCATTTTTGAAGTGTGCTGGAATAAAGAAGGCAGCAAGATTGCAGCATGTTTCTCGAACAACACAGTCTGCATCATGGATTTCAGGATGTAGTTTCAACCAGTGGATGGATGAAGTAACACGAGCAGATGCTTGGCTACCTGTTCTTCCTTGATCAGCTGGGGGAGAACAGGATTGTTACCTTAACTCTAGGTTTTAGCTACCTTTAGTTTGCCAGTGCTTGTACAGTTTTTTCCTTGCGGAGAAACTGACCATAGGATAGTTATGTAATTGTGCGAAATCTTTCCAACATCATGTCTTTACATTGCTCATCGTATTTAGTAGTATATTAGTAACAGTTGTATATTCGACATTATCCTTGTCATTGCCATAAAAAATGTCTAATTGCTATGATACCATTCGACTGAGTTGCTATGATGCCATCGCCGCCAGAATTTCCGTGAGGGATCCGTCCATTTCAGATTGGTAGTGTAGAACAGCAAAGGAGGGCCTGGTTGGTTGATTTACGGTTTGTTATTTCAGTTTTAGCTATTTTAATTTAGAACTTGGTTTTATAATTAATTTAGAGGTATTTTGAATGTTTTTCTTTCAATAAACTTTATTGTATTCATTAAGAATATAATAACAATGCTGGCAGGTCTAATGTTGTTGTGAACAGGTCTAAATTAAAATAGTACGGTATCAAAATTCGGTTTTGAGCTGTTATTTTTGTTATTTTTTATATGGTATGGATAAGATAAAAGAGATAATGATATGAACGAGAGTAAATAGTAAATACTTTAGAGTTTAGAACTGAAAAGAGTTTGAACTAAAAATATGTCATATATGATGAATATTAGTTTGAAAGATTAAATAGTGTATGAGAAAGATATATTTTACGATGGATATTGATAAATATATTAGTAATATAATCATAGTAAAAAATATCAAATATTCTTTGTCATAATAATTTACCCAAAAGTTTAAAAGATAAATTCTATACAATGATGACCTGTATAATGTAAAATATTAGTAAATGTTAATAGCTTATCAATATTTAACGGAGACCCATGTAGAGATAAGATGAGATAGATAAGACGAGATAATATGAAGAGACTTTAAATATTTATTTTTAAATACGATTACATAGAAAATATATATTTTTAATTTATTTTAATCTACCGAAAGATTTTAATAATGATATGTTTTGACCGTTTTCATTAGTCAGCTTTGCTTTTATAACTGTTAAGAATACTAGTATAGAAGTTTTAAATTTTGGTTGTTTTGGCAAAATGTCTTCTAAGCAGACCCAATTCTCCTGGACGCATTTGACTCCACGGAGCCCCTAATTTGATGCTGCTCTTCTCCGTCGGGTGGAGGAGACGGCAGACGTGTAGGATTCCACGCTCGGAACAGGAGCCGAAGATTCGGGCTTGTTTGATTTCATGCCCAAAGAAGCCATGCCAAAAAATTTGCAATGCCAATATAATTGGATGGCATTCGGTTTGCTACCAAAAATTGGAATTGTCAAAGTTTTGGCAACAAAAGCACTAGCAAAATTTTGGCACCAAACCGAACAACCCTCGGTACCTTGTCAAATTTTTGGCAACGCCAAATCTCATCACTACCAAAATATTGGTAGGCTTTGATGGCATTGAACCAAACAGGCGCCAGTGCCAGGGGAAGGAGACAACATATGCCTAACCAAGTTAGCCGATTGCACATTAACAGTTTCTCTGAATATTCACGTACACTGCCAATCCGTTCCAGCATAGTTATGCCCATAGTTTCCTCACATCCTTTGGACAAAAAGTTCTGACGCACTTGCTGACAACTATCCCTTGGAGTTGTAAATCATTCGCTGCGCCGATCCTCTTTTTTACACAAGCTGTCTTGGTTAGCAATAAGAAAAGAAACTATGATTTCAACTTTTTTTTTCTTTGTTAAATTAAAAATTTTAAAAAATTAGTTTAGATTAAAGTTGATAAAAATTACTATATTAAAATTAAAACTGAAAAATTAGTTTATATTAAAATTAGTTTTGTTTTATTAGTTTATATAAAAATTATTTATAAAAAATATGGTGAGCTTGTAAGGTTATAAAAATTTATATCGAATAATATTTTTTTATTTATGTGTAGATATTAAATGTAAAAAATAGATGAAAAATCGCTAAAAAAATTTGGAGGAATTTTATACGAAAATAGAGAAATTAAATTCTGAAATTTGCTACGGTAACAAGATGACATTGCGAATAGGCCAAATAATGGTACGAATATGGCCTAGCTAGAAATATACCAAAGGCGTCGCATGAGCATGTAGACTAATGGATAGGAAGTCAGGAGAACAATGGAATAAGCCAATGATAGAAAGCGGCCTAGCAGCGTGGGTGTGTGCGATGAGAGAGTAACACTGACAAGCGGGATAGACCTATTAGCAAGCATGGGTGTGGACACATGGAGGCACAGCGGCTGATAGGCAGCTAGGTCTATCAGCGAGTGTAAGGGTGGTGGCGCTATGGCTAATAGGTAGGACCGAACGAGGTAATGTGGCACATGTGGGCACACGTGTGCGTGCATGTGTAGGAGATCTAGAGATGATATAGCATAATGGATTGGTTCGAAAGCATAGAAATAGTGTTTGAGTAGGATTCTCTATAAAAACATGTCGGACTCTATGGTCAACCATGTAGTGCTGATGTGGTGCAATCTAGAGAGTTTTAAATCCAAAATAAGTAGAATAGTGGTTACAAAATTTTAAGGGTATTTAGTTTTTTTCTTTAGAATTTTTTTGTTATAAATAGAGGGTAAGATGTTAGAGATTTATACGTAGAAAATTGAGAGTTTTTGCGTGGATTTTGTAAATAAAATTTTAGGAATAAAGGGAAAGTTTATAGAAGATTAGTGTGATAATTAATTTCTCTTTTTTTATTACTATCATTTGATTTTAGATTAATTTGTTTACTCTATGTTTGAATTGATTATTTTCATCTAAAATTTAGCTTTTCTAGTATTATGAAAAGTTTGATCAGATAATTATTTATAGATATTGCATTACTAATTAATTAGTATTTAATTAATTTCAATTAATGTTCTATTATGTAATTTTTTCTTTAATATCTTGACATTCAGAAGTTCAATTGACATGATTCTAGGTGGATTTGTTTGTTAATTTCATCTAATTTATTCTATAAAGTTTCTAAGTAAAACAAAATAGTATTATGTCTAACTCAAAAAACACCATTTTTCAAGTTTTATGATTAGCGTAAAAGTGTTAATTTTTTTTACTTCCAGAATCATTCATCATTTTTTTTGATTACCTATCTTAGTATGAGTCTATCTATAAGTGGTATCAAATCAATGATATTTTATTTTATTATCTTTTTTAATTGATCTTAACCAGTGACTAGAAAATATGTCAATAGATAATTATTCTACAAAATTTTATACTTTCAATGGTGTTGATTTTCAGTATTAGAAGGCTAAGATAAAGGCATGGTATTGCAATATGGGAGAAGATCTATAATTCATATCAAGTTTTTAAAAGAACTTGTCAGGCTAAAAGTAAGACGAGTAATTTGATTATTTAAGGGCTAGAAAAAAATGACTTTGTATCTCAAGTCACCATATGAGGTATGAAAAGCATTTTATGAATATTATAAAGGATAAATACATTATAATACTTATAAAAAGAAATACATATGTTTTAAGATGAAACCTGATAAATCTCCCAATGATTTATTTGTTCGGTTTAATAAGATTCTTATTTATGTTAATGTTATATTTTCTGTAGCTGAAAATTCTCATCAATTGCTAAGAGCTTTAGATATATCTATATGGGAGATGAACATAACATCAATTAGAGAATTACTGGCATGAGTACTCTTACTTTAGATATACTTTTATTTTAAATAGAAAACTCATGAGCTAGATGTTTTTACTAAAAAATTACTAATAAATTAATAGTTTTAGCTTCACAAACTAGCAACTCTATTAGTGTTAATTTTTTAGTTAGCTATGATTTGTGTGCTTTGTCTTTACTAAACGATAAATAGCTAGAATAACTACCTAAAGATGATTTGGCATTCTTTCCCACATGCTTCACAAAAGCTTTCTAGAATGTTCAATCTAGTAAGAGAACATATGGTGCAGAACCTCGGAGATGTTTTGAATATGACTTGCTTAATCATCTTTGTCTTAAATATCTAAAATTTCTAGCAAGACTTTTTAGGGTGAAAATGAGGAGGAAGATGAGGAAGAGAGTGACAAAAAGCGATTATTCAAAAGTATATTTGAATAAGAAGATAGACACTATATTTTTTCTGCTTTTGAACATGTAAATCTAAACGATGTGGACCCCAAGAGTGATGATAATGCTACTTTTAAAGACAAGAAAAACTTGATTATGCTATATATAATGGCAAGTGCAGAAACATCACCAATAATGATATTGACAACGATATTGATAATGAACTAGAACCTTCTTAAGATAATTTAGCTTGTAATGTTGAAACACTTAGTATTTTATTAGATAAGAAAGATAATAAGATTAAGAAACAAGATAATTTGGTTGAACAATTAAATGCTGATATTATAAGACTTACAACATTGACTTCTATAGATAATTCTTGTGACTTAGTTGAATTACTTCCCTAAGAGATATGAATGCTTCTATTTTGAAGAAACTTAATCTTGAAAAAGAGAAAAACAATAAATATGTCTATGTAGTTAATAAATCTATTTATTATGAAAATCATAATTCTCTTAAGTTGAAGTTTAAACTGATATTAAAATTATTCATAAAATTCTTTCGGTAATAAGGATAAATTTCAGCTTGTTTATTGTAAAAAATTATACCATTCTTTTGAAACACATTGATTACCTATAAGGAAAGTTGAGAAATAAAAGTTTGAATCAAATTTTGAATCAAAACACTAGTTCTAAGATTCATAATGATACTTATGATTGTTCTAAGATTCATAATCTAACTATTATTAAATAACTTCTTAGTGTTATAATTAAGATTGCAGATGAATAAAACAATACAATCTTTAGATCTAATAGTGTCATATCATCTACTCGTACAATAAATACAAGTGTTGTTTTACTTCTAAAAGTAAATTAAAGTTAACACATATACTCACTGTAGTAGAGATTGACATAAAGTAAAATTTTATTTTAAACTTGTTAAACAACAAATGAGAAAATGTTAAAGACAATGTATAATTTAAGAAAAGCATGCTCTTTTAGTTATACTAATATGAGTAATAATAGATTTAAACCTTTGTATACAAATACTTGTGTTATATCTTCTGGTGTGCATTGTGTCTTACTTCTAAATTCTTAAATATTATATTACTAATCTTAGTACAAACACATTGACAGTGTCTTCTTCTATGTAGGCACTTTGAGCGATAAAGAATAACTTTTGATTAGTGAATTTCGGATGTTTATGCCATATGTCCAATGACAACAATTGGTTCTCTTATCTCTCACAAGAGTATCGCATCTTGAAAAGATAGCTTTTAGATATGCTTCTACTTCTATGGTTATGACTACATATATATGTGCATATAATTAAGAGAAGAACATCTTTGTTGATGAAGATGAAGTATTAGTTCCTCCTACACAATTAATTGAATTGATTTTAGTACCAACGACAACTTCATAAATGATAGAGCATACTCAAAAAGATATACAATTTATGATATATTTATGTGCACACTTCTCCATGTGCTTCATATTTTTAAATAATTAAACAGATTCTTCAGTATGTCCATGTTAGCAAATATTTTTTTGTATAAAAGATTATCTGTATTTTCATGTATTAGTTTAAGGGCTTTTTCTGATGTTGTTGTTAGTGGATATAGAGTTGATAGAAAAAGTTTTTATGGTGCTTATTTTTCATAGATAATTCATTTGTTGCTTGGTCATCTATAAAATAATACATTGTAGCACAATCAATTGTTGAATTACTTATATTTGTTGTTCTTAAATTTTTTAGATAATTGCTATACTTAAAGATTATGGTGTTACTTTGAAAATTGTTTCACTTTTCTATGATAACACATGTATAATTTATATTGCTAATAACCCAGTACAATACTTTGGGACAAAACATATTGATATTAAATTTCACTTTCTTAAAGATTATGTTGAAAAAGGTAATGTGTCACTTCATTATATAGATACTAAACATCAATTGGTAGATATTTTTACAAAACATTTGAATTCTTCTAGTTTTGCTCATTTTCGGGGAAGACTTGGGGTTATTTATTCTATGGAGTTGTTTTGAAGGGAGCGTAAACGTTTTGTAACATATTTTTTGTGTGTTCTTTTATTGGAAAGAAAATTTTATTAAATAATGGGCACTATATATGATTCATATGTATTGTTTACGAAATATGGTATGAATGTTTTTATGTTTTTATATGTATGTTATTGATCTTTGTATGACTATCTAAATTGAACTACTTGAACTAAATATTGATATGGTTGAACTTATGTTGTTTTGAATATGCTAATATGCTATGAGAAATATGAGAAAGATCAAACAATATATGTTATAAAAAGTATGAGAAAAGTGAGAAAAGATAATATATATATATATATATATATATGAATTGTCGCACTACATCTTAACAAGATTGCATTTCAACTTAAAAAAAGTTATGTATGAATAGAATCTGATTTTTAAACATCTAATTGTTAAAACACATATGGGGTTGAAAAAAATAAAGCCTGTTAATACATATAATTTAATTTATGTCAAAAATAAAATCAATCAAGTTATCAATTTATTAAAAAAGTACACTAATGAAGTGCAGCATGTTAATACTCGTAAGTTTTTAAATAGTTAAGTAATGAATATCATGTCTTATAATAAATTATTAATTGTATTTGATTTTTTAGTTATGCTCCATTTACATTGCATAAGTACTAATATGCGAGTACAAAATACATGATATATGGGAGCATTTACATTGTTGATTTGTGATGCTTCATGAATTCATTAAAAAAGATAAAATTTTTGGAAAGTTAAATGCTAATATTTTTAATATAAATGCCACCGTTTAATATACATATGTTGCCAATGGAAAGATTGTTAGATTATAAATGATAAAAAAGGGTTCAGATTCAAATTGGTAAAAATGAATATATTGAAATTAGTATTAAAAAAATAGGATATTTTAAAATTAGCTTTGTTTAATAGATTTATACTAAAATTATTTATGAAAAATATGGTGAGCATGTATGTTTGTTGACATAGGTAAGGTTGTAAAAATTTGTGCGAGATAATATTTTTTATTTATTTGTGTGCAGATATTAATTATGGAAAATAAGATGAAAAATTATTGAAAAAATTTGACAGAATTCAGACAAAAATTGAAAAATAAATTTTTGGAATCTACTAAAGGCTGATATTGCGAGCAAGCCAAATGAAATGTACAAATATGGTCCAACTAGAAATGGGATGAAGCCGATGTATAAACTAGCTAGCATGGGTTGAAGGAAGCCAAAAGAAACTAGACTAGTGAGAGGGGTGACTTGGTAGATAGGTCAAAAAGTTAGCAGGCTAGTTTTGGTCTGAAGGCATAAAGCAACCTAGCAGCACGAGCGCGTGTGCGACGAGCAAGAGTGAGGCCTATAGGCGCACAGGACCTATCAACAAGCAAGGGCATGGGCGCATGATGGCGCTACGGCTAATAGGTAGGGCGAACGAACCTACATAGTGCGCGTGCGAGCATAGGAGATACGGAGGCGATTGTTAACGCCAGAATTTGATTCAGCCTGTAAATAGGATCGACTGATGGAAATACTGATCGGCTCGTGGGACAAAGCCGATCGGTATTGTAGAGAAGCCGATCAAATTAGTGGAAGATTGGATCAGTTTAAGGATAGAGAATTATCCGGATGGGGTCAGGTCCGAGAAGGAGTTTTATGACAAGCCAAGGAGAGGTTGGAAAATGATCGGCTTGAGTGAAAGGAAGTCCGATTACTATAGAAAGGAAACTGATTGGGTGGAGCAAGGAAAGATTTGGTCTAAGAATAGAATATTATCTAAATAAGACCGAGTTTGTGGAGGAGCCGTGGAATTCACGGCAGAGTATTATCTTTAGTTAAATTGTATCCTATATGGTTAGAAAGTCTTAGTTTGTTTAGTTAATTGCTTTAGAGATATTTTCTATTATTTTTGTTAAGAGATAACGTCCGATGGTGGTTGTAAACGAGTCGGACTCTGTAAATCTAGGTTATAAATATAGACCCCTAGAGACATGTAAAGATATCTATCGATCAACACAATACTACTTCGGTGCATCGCCCCCCTAGTTCACTAGGTATTTTCGAGTGGGTTCTGGCTCTCGACGCAGGGCTGCATCGGTTAAGTTCGATATCCGGCAAAGGGGTAAGTCCAGCCACTATCCTGGTATATTTTGTTCTATCCAAGGCTACATCGTTTAGGTTCAAACTCTTAGTTAGATTAGGTGTACCGCATCACGTCCGTGCAAGATCTATTGGCCTATCAAACTCCCTCCGCCATCGTTAGTCTCGTGCTACATCGGTTAGGTCTAACCTATGGGTTTTAGGTCTATAGGTCTCTCTACAGCGTTTCATCTGAGTGAGTAGCCGATGAGTTATCCTAAATGTAGGTCCCCATCGTCGTGCGGTCGATGGGTTTAGATATAGGACCACGTCAGGCGTTAGGCCTATAGGTAGCCAATGCCATCTTATCTCTCCTACCTCGTCATCATGTTCGGTCTGAGCCCCCGCCGTCTCGGTGTCGTTAGCCTCTGGCCTCATACTGTCTCGGTTAGGTCCGATCTATCGAGGCTCGTCCTAACGGCGTCATTACTACGGTTGTTCGCCCACGTGGCCTCGTGAGGGATCGGCTCCCGCTCCGCACATCGAATGCGGGTAGCACCATCGGCTCTTTGGCTGATAGGCCCTCTAGTGCATTACATGTGTCTATATCTCGTACTTCCTGATAAGGCTGAAGTGCCCGATCTTTCAATGAGACGGATAAATTCGATTTGTGGAGGAGGTGACTCTCACGATCCGACTACGAACGAACAGGTCGTGGCGCCTTAGCAATTGCTGAATCAACTCCAATTGGTTATTGGCCTTGCTGGATGGCAAGCAATCGAAGAAACGAGCAAGAACAAGGAGTAGGCAAAACTGAATATCAATCACTCACAAGTTGGGGTTCACAATGGCTGTCCACAGGTGGCTGTTGAGCACAATTGCAGTATAGAATGTTTGCACAAATGGCTAAACTTATCAAAGAAAACCCGCCAAACAAAGGGGGCATGAGCAGGACTAAATAGGAGAAAGGTGGGGAGAGAATTTCGTCCAGCATGAATGGGTGGCTGAAATCCCCCACCTAACCTTTCCTAAATTAGCTACGTATTACATGGAAACAATCTTTCCAAAAGATAGGTGGCGCAACACCCTTTATTGGCTTCCATAGATGACGCAATCCTTATTGGTTGTCATTCCTAGACAGAATCTTCTCCTTCATTCCTTAAAAGGATCACATAATTTAGGTCACGTGCACGGGCTCGTATTATTGGACCTTGAAACGTTTCTAGATTTGGGGTAGTGGGGAGTGACATCGATGCTGGTTCTGTTGTAGTAGCAGGTCCTGTATAGGGGTTGATGTCCTCATCATCCTCCCCTTCTTGAATCGAAGTCGTCCTCGACGGTATCTACTCGTTCTCGCCCGTATATGGTTTTAAATCTGCAACATTAAAGGTAGAAGAAACACCATATTCTGTCGGCAGGTCAAGTATATAAGCATTATCATTAATTTTCTTCAGCACCTTGAATGGGCCATTAGCACGTGGCATCAGCTTAGACCTGCGCAAAGTAGGGAAACGTTCCTTTCGCAAATGCAACTAGACCATGTCACCAGGTTCAAATGTAACAAGTTTCCTACCTTTACTACCAGCAGCCTGATTTTTAGCATTAGTATGAGCTATGTTCTGCTGTGTTTGTGCATGGATTTTGAACATTAATTCAGCACGTGCAACAACATCTACATGTTGTTCATCCAGAGAGGAAATAGACACAAAATCGATGGGTGCCCGGGGAATGAAACCATAGACAACCTGAAAAGGGCACATTTTTGTGGAGGAATACAAAGAACGGTTGTAAGCAAACTCAACATGAGGCAAACAATCCTCCCAAAGTTTCAAATTCTTGTCTAACACAACCCGAAGCATGATGGATAAAGTTCGGTTAACAACCTCAGTTTGACCATCAGTTTGTGGGTGACAAGTTGTGCTGAAAAGTAATTTAGTACCCAATTTGTTCCAAAGTGATCTCCAAAAATGTCTAAGAAATTTAGCATCACGATCTGAAACTATTGTGTTTGGTAAACCATGTAAACAAACAATCTCACGAAAGAACAAATCAACAACATTGCTAGCATCATCACTTTTATGACATGGTATAAAGTGAGCCATTTTGGAGAATCTATCAACAACAACAAAGATGTTGTCCTGCCCCTTCTTAGTTCGAGGTAACCCCAAAATGAAATCCATAGAAATGTCCAACCAAGGAGAAGTAGGAACAGGGAGGGGCGTGTACAAACTATGGGGATTCAGGTGGGACTTAGCTTTTTGGCATGTGGTGTAGCATGCAACAAATCTCTCCACATCACGTCGCATCTTGGGCCAAAAGAAGTGAGCTACCAGGATGTCTTCTATTTTCTTAACACTAAAATGGCCCATGAGGTCGCCTCCATGTGCTTCCTGCAACAGCAAAAGGCAAATCGAGCTTGCTAGAATACATAGTTTGTTAGCACGGAACAAGAATTCATCATCCATGTAAAACTTGCCCCAACCTTTACCAGCCTTGCATTGTAACAGTACGTCCTTGAAATCAGGATCAAGAACATATTGTTCTTTTATGGTTTGGAGGCCAAAAATTTGGAAGTCAAGTTGCGAGAGCATGGTGTAACGACAAGACAAAGCATCGGCAATAACATTTTCTTTCCCTTTTTTGTGTTTGATGACATAAGGAAAAGATTCAATAAATTCAACCCACTTAGCATGTCTATGATTCAAATTCGTTTGACTACGAATATGTTTTAAAGATTCATGATCTGAATGAATAACAAATTCGCGAGGCCATAAGTAATGCTGCCATGTTTGTATGGTGCGAACCAATGCAAAAAGTTCTTTGTCATAAGTGGAGTAATTCAGAATAGTAGCACTCAGTTTCTCGCTGAAATAAGCAACAGGTTTACCCTCTTGCAGTAGCACTCCACGAGCAAGTTCAAACATCATATGCCGCTAGCATCATATTCAAGTTCAAACATTTTTGTGAAATCAGGAAGTTGCAGCAAGGTGCGTGGGTTAACTTATCTTTTAGAACCATGAAAGCCTCTGCTTGCGGTTGTCCCTAGGAGAATGGCACACCCTTCTTTGTGAGTTCATGTAGTGGTGCAGCAAGGGTGCTGAAATCACGAACGAAATGACGATAGAAACCAGCAAGCCCGAGGAAGCTTCGAATCTGCGTCACCGAGGTGGGTGTTGGCCAGCTTTGTATAGCATCAATCTTGCTGCTATCCACCTCAATGCCCTACGATGTAACAACATATCCAAGAAAGGACACATGATTTGTGCAGAAACTGCACTTATCCAAGTCCCCAAATAGGCGGGCAGCACGCAAAACATCAAAAACAGCACGTAGGTGATCCAAATGTTCCTCCATAGATTTGCTGTAAATCAAGATATCATCGAAATAGACAACCACAAACACCCCTATGAAGGCCCACAAAACTTCATTCATTAAACGCATGAACGTGCTAGGAGCATTAGTTAAACCAAAAGGCATGACTAACCATTCATATAAACCAAATTTGATTTTGAAAGCTGTTTTCCATTCATCCTCTAATTTCATGTGAATCTGATGATACCCACTACGCAAATCAACCTTAGAGAACACAACAGCGCCACTGAGCTCATCAAGCATATCATCTAAGCGAGGTATAGGGTGCCTATATCTGATTGTAATATTATTAATAGCACGATAATCTACACACATGCACTAAGAGCCATCTTTCTTTGATACCAATAGAACAAGGATGGAGCAGGGGCTAAGAGACTCACGAATGTAACCTTTGTCAAGCAATTCTTGCACATATCGCTGAATCTCTTTTGTCTCATCTGGATTGGTATGATAGGCAGCACGGTTTGGCCATGGAGCGCCTAGGATGAGATCAATCTGATGTTCAATGCCACGAATGGGAGGAAGGCCAGCAGGTACCTCCTTTGGAAAAACATCCGCAAAGTCCTATAAAAGCTTAGTAACAGCAGGGATATATCCAAAAGTGCAGAGTCATCAAGTGAAACCAGCACATTAGTGCACATGAGAGCATAGCAAAGCGAATTGGGAACATCCAACTCGGTCAAATCAGCTAGTGTAGCGAGTAAAACAGGGGCATTCAATTTGATTTCTTTTTGCAAATTTGGTTGTGCACTTGGTTTGCGCTTTCTAGTGGCCCTAGCAAGGTCATCTTTTAAAATCTGTTCAGGTGACATTGGATGAAAAATAATTTGCTTGCCCTTAAACATGAGTGAGTATTGATTTGTGCGACCATGGTGCTATCAGTATCATATTGCCAAGGTCTACCTAGCAGCAACGAACATGCTTCCATTGGAACGACAGCACAATCAACATAATCATGATAGGAGCCCATAGAAAAATGAATACGTACCGAGCGTGTTACCATCAGTTTTCCACCCTAGTTGAGCCATTGAATGTGGTACGGATGTGGGTGTGGCCGAGTTTGAAGGGACAACTTTTCGACCAAATCCGTACTTGCCAAGTTGTTGCAGCTGCCGCCATCAATGATGATGCGAATCGATCGTTCTTGCACAATGCCTTTGGTGTGAAATAAGTTGTGTCGCTGGTGCTGTTCTAGTTGTGCAACCTGCGTACTGAGGACACGCTGCACTACAAGGCTCTCATACTTGTCGGCATCAATAGCAGCAACATGTTCCTCCTCAAGTCCTGAAACGTCAGTGGCAAGCATAGCATATGTGGGTTCATCCAAATCACTAGCAGAAGAGTACTCACCATTCTCACATACAATCAGCACACGCTTGTTGGGGCAGTCACGAATAACATGGCCAAAGCCTTTGCAGCAATGGCATTGGATGTCCTTGGTGCGCCCATTGGAAGAAGAAGAGAACCATGTTGGTGTAGGTGCGGATGGAGTCTTTGTTGCTGCCAAATCATGTGAGGTGATGTTGGGTGGTGAGGGTGCAGCTGATGATGAGGCAGCCTCAGGTTTAGTGGCTGGTTTGAAGGAGGTGGTGCGACCTGCAAAGGAGTTAGCATGTGTCCTCGTTTGGCGTCCCTACACTTCACGTTCAGCAATACAAGCAAGATGGAACAAACGAGTAATGGTATTGTATTCCTTATAGTCAAGCACAATCTGAATTTCGTGGTTCAGCCCACCCAAAAATCGTGCCATAGCTGCATCATTATTTTCAACTAAACCACAACGAAGCATCCCAATTTGCAACTCCTGAAAATATTCCTCAACGGATTTGCTACCTTGTTGTAACCGCTGTAGTTTATTAAGCATATCGCGTGCATAGTAGGAAGGAACAAATCTATGTCGCACGAGAACTTTCAAAGCAGCCCAAGTGGGTGGAATGTGAGTGGGATGTTGGCTGCAATGTTCACACCACCAAATCGAAGCAAAATCCGTAAACTCGCTAGTGGCAGCCCTAACTTGGTGTTGTTCAGGGATAGCATGGCATGCAAATTTTTGATCAACCACAATTTCCCAATAAAGATAAGCATCAGGATCATATTTTCCATTAAATGTAGTATGATGAATTTAATCTTGGCAAAAGAGTCATCCTGATTATGTACCACATGGCGAGGCCCTCGCGGCCGACGAGGCTGGTCAGGATCTTCTTGCTCGGTATCGCCACAATAATCAAAGCCATCCCGTGCAGCAGCAAGTTGTTGGACTAATTCATCAAGACGAGTCGTGACGGTGGCAAGGCTGGTGTTGGTGGTGGCTTGTGCTTGCTGTAGTTCCCTGAGCGTTGTACCTGTGGTAAGCTGAGTGGTTTCAAGTTGGCCAAGGCGCTCATTAGTGACCCGAACATCTTCTGAGAAGTCATCCACGTGCTTGTTCATTAGGCGATCAAAGTGCTGGATGATGCATTTTAATCGAGGGGAGTGTGGCATGGCATTCAGGTCCTCTGGCTCATCCGTGGATCCTGCCATGATTAGTGGGGAGAATACGAAATAAAGGAATATGTCCTACGCCTACTGGAATGTGGGGTCGATCAGGTCACTCAAACTAAAAGCCGTTACCAAGCCCTTACCCATTCTTACCATGCAAATAGGGGTGACCTGCAACCAGCAGTGCAACCGGCGAAGCTTGGATAGAGCGATTGCCAGAGGACACAACCTGCACGCTGTAGAAAATTTGTGGAGCTATGGGAAGGCTTCAATTTGTAGCAAGGATTAGCATAAGCATTCAGCAAATGCAAAGTTGAATAATCACTCAAAGCTGGTGTTGTGCTGGTCCTAGGCTAGACCATACTAGAGACGTGAGCCCACGCGCAAAGATAGTCACAGAATTGCAAGAACAAAGAGTAAAAGACAGCGAGTACACACCCTTGGCTTCTCCTTTTGTTTTTTTTGTTTGTGGTGCGGCTCCTTTTTTTTTATGCACCTCTGGCCTTTTTCAGTTGGATGACACTACCAACACGTTGCACAACTCAAAGGGAAACAAAAGGAAATCAGGAACTCTTTCTTTTCGTGTAGCCACAGACTGCCTGATCTCTCACAATCTCCTGTGATACGCCCAAAATGAATCGCTAAACCAGTGAGTATCCGTTGGAAAGGGCACAAAATATTCTTTCCAAATTGTACCTGAACTTTCCAAATGGACTACGGATGCAACAGCTAAGGCCTGTTTCCTTGCCGAGATAAATCAAGAACCAAAATAAATTACTTTCCTTTTGTGGGTGGGAGGTTGGCATGAACAAGGGGGGGGGGGGTCTATGACATGTGAAAGATTACAGGAGCACTGAGGACAAAGGAAAAGGAGGATCAAGTGCAAAGATGTGAACTAATAGGTGACAAGAACTTAAAACTCTAATGAACTAGACGCCAAGACCAGCACACGACACAGCGATGCAACCAAAAACTCAACAAAGTAATAGACTGAATGAAAGATGCAAAGGCTAAAAGGTCTTGGACAGTGGTTCTAACCTGAAACTTTTTTGTTGGCTTTTCTAGTGGACGATAGGACGATGAACAAAACTACAAATAAAGGGGATAGATCTCACCGAGCAACCTGAAATCTGATACCACTTGATAAGGCTGAAGTGCCCGATCTTTCAGTGAGACGGATAAATTCGATTTGTGCAGGAGGTGACTCTCATGATCCGACTACGAACGAACAGGTCGTGGTGCCTTAGCAATCGCTGAATCAACTATAATCGGTTATTGACCTTGCTGGATGGCAAGATCAACCTAAACACGAGGTTCTGTTCCTGCAAGCAATCGAAGAAACGAGCAAGAACAAGGAGTAGGCAAAACTGAATATCAATCACTCACAAGTTGGGGTTCATAATGGCTGTCCACAGGTGGCCGTTGAGCACAATTGCAGTACAGAATGTTTGCGCAAATGGCTAAACTTATCAAAGAAAACCCGCCAAACAAAGGGGGCGTGAGCATGACTAAATAGGAGAAAGGTGGGGAGGGAATTTCGTCCAGCATGAATGGGTGGCTGAAATCCCCCACCTAACCTTTCCTAAATTAGCTACGTATTACATGGAAACAATATTTCTAAAAGATAGGTGGCGTTGCACCCTTAATTGGCTTCCATAGATGGCGCAATCCTTAATGGTTGTCATTCCTAGACAGAATCTTCTCCTTCATTCCTTAAAAGGATCACATAATTCAGGTCACGTGCATGGGCTCGCGTAATTGGACCTTGAAACGTTTCTGGATTTGGCGTAGTGGGGAGTGACGTCGGTGCTGGTTCCGTTGTAGTAGCAGGTCCTGTGTAGGGGTTGATGTCCTCATCACTTCCATCGGCTTTTTAGCTGATGCGCTAGCATTCTCATCTCAATCGGCATCCAGCCGATAGGGAGAGTCGGGCAGGCCTTCCGGTCGACTGGCTTACGTATCTTATCCCCTCTCCTTCTCAATTGTAGGGTTAAATTGATTGGCACGCTCACGAACCTTGAGGCTTAAGTACCTGCACTAGAGTTAAGCAGACCTCCTAGGCCTTCACGTGATCAATCCATCGTCTTTCCCCGTTCATGGGATTTTTGGCAGTGAGCACACTTTTTGGCACGCTTGTTGGGACCAGAAGAACTTTCATCTGTTAAAGATCCGGTAGGACCAGAAGGCCTTTTCATCTGTTGAAGATCTTTCGTAAGCTGTGATCCAAGGGCGGGTAAAGAGATTAACACAGACAACGTGATCCAGTGACGATGAAGGGTTTGACTCAAGAACAAAGGTACCAGGTGGAGCAAAACACATCTAATTTCTAGAAGCTCTATCTGGAGTCCTTTAGTATGACCCGACATGGGCCAATTCAAAACTCCCAGCTGCCAAAGCTAGTTGTGGAAGGAGAATCGAGCCGGTCATCGCCTATTAGCCCTTCGAGGCCGTTGCAAGAGATGGTTGACAAGGTTGTTCACCATGCACTCATCAACCAATCAGGTGTACTGGTGAATACTTTGCATAATCTGATTAAGAAAACTTTGGACTGGTCTATTGTTAAGGAACCTGATCAAGGGCTAGTATATTTGCTGATGAGAACAGGGCAACCATAAGTTACTTATGGATCCAGAAGGGATATATCGGCAAATATGTTTCCGCCAGTAAAAGATCGGATTACGGGGCAACACGATGACATGATGCCAGGATATCATCGGACAGCTTATTACGGCGGATATAGGCAAGATTATCCTAGTAATAATTATAAAGGAGATCAGTACAGACCATGTCAAATGCCAACTTCGCTTCCACAGTACCAGAGAGAGAATCCAAGGGAGGAGGATTGGTCTGCCAGAATTGCGGAGGTCGTCAGGGAGCAATTCGACATTAGGCCTAAGGAATAAACCTTTATGTATCGGCATCCTTACCCGGAGTGGTTCGATAGAGTTCTGCTCCCGCACCGATACAAGATTCTAGATTTCTCCAGATTCTCGGTGCAAGACAGCGTATCTACGATGGAACATATTAGCCGATTCTTGGTCCAATGTGGGGAAGCATCGGCTGACGAAGCTCTGAGGGTCTATTTATTTCCATTATCCTTATCTGGATCGGCCTTCTCATGGTTTTCTTCGTTGCCTCCAAACTCAATCAAGGGATGGGCCGATCTAGAAAAGCAATTCCATAAATACTTCTTTGTTGTGATTCAGGAGATGAGGTTGTTAGACTTGACATCGGTTAGGCAGAAGCCCGATGAGTCAGTTCTGAAATTCATCCAACGTTTCCGGGATGTCAGAAGCCGATGTTACAGCCTCATTTTAAGTGATGGACAACTAGCTAACTTGGCCTTCCAAGGGTTGCTGGCTCCGATCAGGGAACGCTTCTCTTCACAAGAGTTCGAGAGTTTATCACACCTCTGCCAGAGGGTATCGGCTCTTGAAAGACGATTTACTAAAACCAAGAAAGAGAGGTTCCATCGGAAGGCCACTCAACTACAGGTTTACGCATCGGACTCAGATAATGAGGAATCCAATGCAGAAGTGGGTTTGGCAGAATGAACCAGGAGTAAGAAGCCTATATCGTGCCCATGGATTAAGAATACCAATAAGGGGGAAAGATACGATTTTGATATCAACAAAGCCAATAAGATATTCAATCTTCTCCTCTAAAAAAAAGCAGATTAATTACTGCCAAACCATGTAATCCCCTCTACAGAAGAACTAAAAAAGAAGAAGTATTGCAAGTGGCATAATTCAATATCTCACCACTCCAACAAGTGTAAAGTTTTTCGGCAACAATTATAATTGGTTATCGAACAGGGGAGAATAAAGTTCGAGGACAAAAAGCCGATGAAGGTTGACGGGCATCCTTTTCCTGTGAACATGGTGTTTGCAGGGTCCTCAAGAGATCGATGAGAAAAAGTGCTGGAGGAGGTCAAAGGTTACCTCATCGGATCTAATCAAAAAATATTCTAGAATACAAGACGAAGAGTGACGAGCCACAACGCAACAGGAAAGGTACAATCTATATTGGGGTTGTCCTTTTTTTCAGTATTGCTGGGATCAAAATATGAGGTCGCCGTCAATAAAAGATTGTCCTGAATAACAAACCAGGATCTCAGTACATCGACTGGAGCAAGACGTCGTATGATCGGCCTCCCATCAAGCGGGCATCGGTGCATAGCCGATTAGGGCTGATCAACGAAGACTATGGTTAAAGGTCAACTGAGAATGGGGAGTTACATAAAGGATCATACCACACAAAGGATCAGTGGTGTTCGTCCGGGATCTTCACAAAAAATCAGAAGAGGAGGGCACAAAGGCTGTGGCATAGAGAGCAACACAAAAGGTGGCATCAGGACCATGAGGAAGCCGATCAGAGCCAGAAAGTTAAAAAAGTATGGCAAGTAAAGCAAAAAGAGGATGATGCTAGCACATCGGCTCCGACCAACATGATATTCTTCTTGCCTTTAGAGTATAAAGCATGTGCATCCGATGAAAAGGATCAAGAAGAAGATTTTGCCCAATTGACGCTGGAACCAAGTCAAGCCATATTTGACAAACCAGAAGACTCCAAGCATCAGCACCTAAAACCACTGTATATCAAGGGGTATGTTGATGGAAAGCCGATGACAAATATGTTAGTTGATGGAGGCACAGCCGTCAATTGGATGCCATATGCTACATACCGTAAGTTGGGCATGACGGTTGAAGATTTAATCAAAACAAATTTGGTATTGAAAGACTTCGGAGGAAATCCATCGAAAACAAAGAGGGTGCTGAACGTGGAGCTAATAGTCGGAAGCAAGATGCTACCCACCACATTCTTTGTTATCGATCGTAAGGGTTCATATAGTCTATTTCTCGATAGGGATTGTGATGAGGACATCAACACTATCGATACATCCACTCATAGTCCAATTACCCGTGCTCGTGCATGTCAACTCAACTATCAGGAGAGTTCATTCTTGAGTTTGTGTTCCTCTTCTTTATACCCTGGAGACGTGTACACTCTTGTTTAAATCAAGAACGATGGAGAGAATTAGTGCGGGGTGGATTCGGACTACAGGATAGTGCCAAATTATGATGGCCGCCACGACTTCATGCGAACTCCAATTTGGGCTTGCAAGTACTTAATGGAAAGGTTATCAAGTCTACTTTCAAATGGATCTGGTCTTATGTCAATATCTCTTTTGGAGTGGCCGCAATTGTTATTTTTCTACCGAGTGTTTTTCTATCCACGGTGCTGCATCACCTCTTTTGGGCCTAATGGGCCGTGTATCAAGTTGGGCCCATTAGGGGTGCGTCCTAGGGTTGAGCACGACCCCAGCACCCCTGTGGTCATTCCTCCCTCTTCTCAAAACTTCAGTCGCCGCCAAGAACAATGGGTTTTGTTGATTAGAGTTAGCGTCTTGCTACTTACACATAGCACGCGTGTCGGCTAGACCGCCCATCTGTTTATCTCTGGAACCCCACCGTATTGTGAATTCAGAGTGAATCTTTCATCTCAATATCTAGCAATTTCAGTGCTTATTTTACTTGTTCTTGCTTGTTCTTCAATTGCTTGTAGGATGAGTGCCCTAGTGACTGGGTTGTCGTGCACCGCAAATTGGCGTCGACCATCGGAGATGTAGTATCGGTTGCTAAGGTGCATCATCCTTGGATGGTTGTAGTTGGGCTCCACCTCCCAATTGAGTTATCCTCCACCTCTCATCGAAAGATCGGGACTAAACCCTAGCAGGTTCTCATCAAATTGGATTCACGCCAACTGTTATGTTTCTTCCACAATGTATCAAAGCCTCATACAGTGGCAAGGGGACAAAGTTGAGGAGATCGCGGCCGATCAATCGACTAGTATTGCAACAACCAATATGCTAATCTGGGAAGCTGCTGGGTTCGCTTGCCTGTCTGGGAAAGCATGGGATGGCGATTTCCTTGAGGTGACCAACAAGGGGATAAAGCCAATTCAGCAAGTCGGCTCGGGCCCATGGGAACCATAGAAGACTCCGAAGGAAAGTTAGGACAAAGATTTACGTCGGCCGATGAGTTAGAAGAAATAGATATAGGTTTAGAGATAAGCCAATGCCAACGTATATTAGTAAAAATCTATGTACTGAATCCCGAGAAAAGTTGATAAAATTATTAATGGAATTTTGGGAATGTTTTGCTTGGGATTACCATGAGATGCTGGGATTGAGCCGATCGATTGTTGAGCATTGGCTTCATATAAGATCAAGATATCGGCCATTTAAACAACCACATAGAAGGTTCGAAGCAAAGTTGCATGATGAAATCAAGGCAGAGATCACGAGATTATATGATGCAAATTTTACCAGACCGTGCCGATATGCTAAATGGGTGTCCAATATCGTTCCGGCAAAGAAGAAAAACGGAAAGTTGAGGATATGCATCGACTTCCGAGATTTAAACATGGCGACCCCTAAAGATGAGTATCTGATGCCGATGGCAGATTTATTAATTGATGTTGCATCAGGTCATAAGATCATTAGCTTTATGGACGGAAATGTAGGTTACAATCATATTTTTATGGCAGAAAAAGATATATATAAGACTGCATTTAGATGTCCTAGAGCTATCGGCTTGTACAAGTGGGTAGTCATGACTTTCGGATTGAAGAATGCCGGTGCAACCTATCAGAGCCATGAATTATATATTTTATGATCTTATTGGACAGCTGGTGGAGATATACATTGATGACGTGGTGGTGAAATCCAAAGGTATTGAACACCATATAGCCGATCTACGAAACGTACTAGAAAGGACAAAGAAATATGGACTCAAGATGAATCCTCTCAAATGTGCTTTTGGCGTATCAGCTGGACAATTTTTGGGTTTCATGGTACATGAGAGAGGGATCAAAGTTAGTCAATGAAGCATTAGAGCTATCCAGACCACCAAGCCACCAAACAACAAACTACAGTTGCAGTCCTTGATCGGCAAGCTCAACTTTATAAGGAGGTTTATCTCAAATTTATCAGGGAGAATTGAGTCATTCACTCCTTTATTGAGGTTGCAAGCCGATCAAGAATTTGTGTGGGGTGTTGAGCAGCAGAGAGACTTTGATCTTATCAAGGAATACCTGAATTCTCCACCAATATTGATTCCACCGCAGAAAGGGGTACCGTTCAAATTATATTTGTCAGCCGATGAGAAGTCAATTGGACCAGTGCTTATACAGGAGTTTGAATCAAAAGAACAGTGGTATTCTATTTGAGCCGATGACTTCTGGATGCTGAGACCAGGTATCTTGCGGTGGAAAAGTTATGCCTATGTTTATATTTCTCGTGTACAAAGTTAAGGCATTATCTTTTATCGGCTGAGTGTATAGTGCTTTACAAAGCCGATGTGATTAAATATATGCTATCGGCTCTAGTCCTAAGGGGGTGGATTAAATGGATATTTGCTCTGATGGAGTTCGATCTGAGATATGAATCGGCTAAGGTGATCAAGGGACAAGTAGTGGCCGATTTTATTATACAGCATAGAGGAGTCCAAGAGGATTTTGTGGAGCAGATCCCGTGGACATTATTCTTTGATGGATTGGTTTGCAGGCATGGATCTAGTATCGGCTTGGTCATCATATCACCTCGGGGGGCAATCTTTGAGTTTGCTTTTACAATCAAACCTTATAATACAAATAACCAAGCAGAGTATGAAGCGGTACTCAAGGGTCTTCAGCTACTGAGGGAAATCGGAGCCGATACGGTGGAGGTCATTGGAGATTCCTTGTTGGTAATCATACAACTATCTGGGGAATATGAATGCAAAGATAAAGTTTTGAGGTCATATTATGAACAATGTCAATAGTTATTAAAGGATTTTAAGATGGTGTCGTTGGATCATATTCCTAGGGAGCAGAACGCGGAGGCCAGTGATCTTGCTCAGACTGCTTCGGGGTATCGGCTGAACAGTAAAGTAGAAGTTGAGATAGCCGATATTGAGAGTCATATGGAAACCGATGATTGGAGATGGGAAATTATTCAGTATTTACAAAATCCGTCAAAATCGGTTTCCAAGAAGCTTTGGTATAAGGCTATTAAGTACATATTACTTGATGAGAAATTATATTATCGGTCTATTGATAGGGTGCTGTTAAGATGCTTGGGTACAAAAGAAGCTGCATTGGTAATGAGCGAAGTACACGAAGGCATTTGCGAAGCCCATCAATCGGCTCATAACATGAGATGGCTAATGAGGAGAGTTGGATACTTTTGGCCAAGGATGTTGGAGGATTGTTTCAAATATTATAAAGGCTGCCAAGATTGTCAGAGGTTCGGGAATGTGCAGCCAGGTCTAGCGTCAGTTATGAATCTGATAATCAAGCCACGTACGTTTAGAGGTTGGAGAATTGACATGATCGGCCAGATTTATCCTTCATCAAGTAAAGGGCATAAGTTCATATTGGCGGCAATAGACTATTTCATAAAATGGGTAGAAGTTATTCCTTCGAACAAAGTTACTTCTAGGGATGAAATTGAGTTCATCAAGGAACATATTATATATCGGTTTGGTATTCAGCAGACAATTACTACTGATTAAGGTTCTATCTTCGTGTCTGAGGAGTTTTAAAAGTTTGCTACCAGTATGGGGATTAAGTTATTGAATTCATCAGTATATTATGCTCAAGCTAACGGATAGGCCAAAGCTTCTAACAATAGTTTAATAAAGTTAATCAAGCGCAAGATTGACGAGCAACCACAGAGATGGCACGCTACATTAAATGATTCGTTATGGGCCTATCAGATGGCATGCCATGGATCCACTTGAGTACCGCCATATCAATTGGTGTACGGTCATAAAGCAGTTCTTCCGTGGTAAGTTAACATCGGCTCTAGGAGGGTGTCTCTGTAGGATCAATTGACAATCAATGATTATTACGCCTTGATGACCGATGAACTCAATGATTTAACTCAGAGTCGATTAGAGGTGTTTAAAAGGATCAAGAAAAACAAGGCTAAGGTTGCTAGGCATTATAATAAGAGGGTGATGGTTAAATCTTTTTTTAAGGAGATCTTGTTTGGAAGTTGATTTTACCGTTTGGATTTAGGGATAGTAGGTTTGGAAAATGGTCACCTAATTGAGAAGGACCATATCGGATAAATCGGTGTGTGCCTGGCAATGCTTATATGTTAGAGAGTTTTGAAGGGAAGAAATTTGTCAAAGCGCTTAACGGAAAATATTTTAAGAGGTATTATCCTAGCATTTGGGTAGGCGCCTAAATCGGTTGAGCATAGCCAATTTTTAAATTTCTTTTCAAGACGGACAAGCTCTTGAAAGTGTTATCAACGAATGGCACTGTTTATGTAAATCAGTTGAGGCGTAGCCGATTTCTAATGTACGGAAGCCGATATGATTATATCGGTTACAGATAGCCGATATCATTGAGATATTGTCTTTAGAATATATATATATATACAAATTTTGTTGATCAAACTAGTTGAACTCTATTGTAAATAGTTAATGTTCAGGATGATATCTTGGGTTTTTTTCGAGGCTTAAATTTTACAGGAATTTCTTAATGGTCTCGATCGTGCGCGTACGGATTTGGTCTATTTCGTTGATGGCGTGGATGTCATTCTCATCGGATCTGGGGATGTTCTACAATTTTTTATGCCAACGAACTACAAGGCATACACTGTCTGCTACCTTGGCCTCTTGATCTTGGATTGATTATGGTAGGTCGATGAGATGAGACTCGGTGGATTTGATGTCGTCACGCACTTTATCGAGTTCTGCCATCAAATTGGCTTCTCATTTCTTCAGGAGGCCAAACTTGGTGCTGGTGCATTGAAGGTCAGCTGTCATCTCATCAAGCTTCTTCTTTTCACTTTGGGCAGATAGCCGATCGTTCTGAGATAGACTGCTTTGCTTAACACGATCGGCTATGCATCGTCTTAATGCGATCAGCTGGGTCCTTTGAAATTCTAAGTAGGCAGCAGGCGTGATTACGTCGGTCAGCTCCTTAGGCAGGAGAAGTTCAATTTCAGCAAGTCTTCCTCGGATCGACCAACAATCTTCCTCTAGCAAGTCAATCGGAATTTTCAGCCGATGCATAATATCTAACAATTGCTCGCGTGCATTAACTGGTAAAGATGGTTCAATTGCTGCACTAGTGGCAGAATCTTCCTCTGTATCCAAGTATTTGCCGATATCGAAGAAAAACAGGTCGGCTAACGACTGCACATTAACATCGGTAAATATGAGGATCATGAGCCAGAAAAAAATAACATGTAGGACGGATGTACGAAGGATACAATAGGAGCAGTTTAAATGATTATGTGGGAATCAGCTTGACATGAGGCGGTTTGAGGTTCGGATGCTATGACTTCTAAAGAGACCATCGGCTTAGTCCTGGTAACAGTGTCCAGCGGTTGGATTTTAGGAGCCGATGGTTCAGGCTGCAAAGTAAATGTGTCAAGATGTTAACGCCTAGATAACCCGATGGTGGACCGCCTAAAGCCGATCGGTTGGAGAGGTGTCTGATCACTACAGTGAAGAAGCCGATCGGATTGTAGTAAAGGAAGACTCGGTCCTAAATTGAAAGACTATCTAGATAAGACCGAGTTTGCGGAGGAGCCGTGGGTTCCACGGCAGGGTATTTGATCTTTTGTAAATCTTATCTTATATAGGAAGATTTAGTTAGTTAGTTAACCTCTTTAGATATATTTTCTTTTATTTTTGTTAGGAAATAACGTCCGATTGTTGAAAATGCGTCGGACTCTGTAAACCCAGGGTATAAATATCAGACCACTAGAGACATGTAATGAATCTCTCGATCAATACAATCTCGGCTCATCGCCACCCTAGTTCATGTAGGTATTTACCAGTGGGTTCTGGCTCTCGACGCGGGGCTGCATCGGTTAAGTTCGATCTCCGACAAAGGGGTAAGTCCCGCCACTATCTCGATATGTTCTGCTCCGTCTAAGGCTTCATTGGTTAGGTTCGACATCTTGGGCCGATCAAATGTATCGCATCACATCCGTGCAAGGCCTATCGGCCTGTTAAGCTCCCTCTATCGTCATCAATTTCGTGCTGCATCGGTTAGGTTCGACCTACGGGCTGCCGACGGTAGATTGAACTTTAGGTTTATAGTTTTCTGCATGGCGTATCATCGAAGTGCTAGCCAATGAGTTATCCATGCTCTGAGCTTCACGCCAGCGTATTGGCTCCTCGGCGGATACGTGCCAGGTCTTTAGAGACTTCCCTTGACGCCCCACACCGAGCGCATCAGTCTCCCAGCCGATACGTGTCCGCCTTCAGAGAGGCATCCCCTCATCGGCTCAGTTAGCCAATAGGTTTGTTCCTGTCTTTATTTCAGCACAGCCGATCCGGCATCCTCCGTATCATCGTTGTTGGCCTCGGCCTCGTACTGTCTCGGTTAGGTCCGATCTTCGAGGTTTTGTGTTAATGGCGCTATCACGACGGGCGATAGGTCTCATGCTGTCATATCCGAAGCGGCATCGGCTTTGCAGCCCGTGCCTTTTAATACGATTCCTTGCCAGTCCGCATGTGCCTTCATCGGTTTTCTAGTCGATGAACGACCGTTACGGCTTCCATCGACTATCCGGAGGGATTCTGTGTGCTTTGCTATCTTCTGAGTACACCCCGGTTTCTTCATTGGCTCTGTGGCCGATCCCTCATTGACACCTATCCACGCCTCTATCGGCTCCCCAGCCGATTGAAGAGCTTCTCGATTTCTATTGGCAAATAGCCAAAAGCGAAGGGTCTTCCGGGCACGGCTGATGGCCATCCCGATCCTATCGGCAGCTAGACAATAGCGAGCGCCTATATCGGCCCACTATCCGACAGATCTGTTCGTCTCAGCTCCTTGTCAATTGCAGGGTCAAATTGGCTGGCACACCCGCACCCGTACATTAGAGAACCCACGGCCCTCGACGCACGTACCTCAAGCCACAGAGAGAAGCCGACCAGCCTGCACTGGAGCTAAGCAGACCTTCCAGGCATCGCCGTGTTCGCGCCAGGGCGCGCGAGATCCGGCGCGAACACAAGATAAAGGCAAAGGCAACGAAGAAGAATTAATGCTAACACATACCAATGAAGTTGAAGAAGTCAAGATCGTCGCAGGAGGAGGGCTTCGCGAAGCTGATGTGAGGATGGCGACATCGGTGTCGGGTTTTTGCTTCATAGAAACCGTCCGAGTAACTGGTTTCTTTCACTTCAGCCCTGATGTTCGCAACACTCAGAGGAGAGCCGATGGAGGCGGAGCACCTTGTCCAAGGATGGATCTGGCCGATTGAGGTTGATAAATAATCAGCCAACTACTTGCGCTGGTTGTAGGTGCATCTTTGTCTCCAGCCTATGGAATCATGGAAATCAAGACGCGGTTCAAATTCAATACGATGAAGAAAAGATAGTACAAGGAGAAAGATTACCTCTTCATCGGATTCCACGTAGTTGGGGTTGAGGCGCAGGCAAATAATTTTCAGCTGATAGACTGAATAGGTGTCTTCCCCATTTCGACTACCATCGAGCAAAAAGTTTGGTGTTGGATATGCAGGGCTCGAAGGTAGAGATGGTCCCTAAGGACAAGGATGTTCCCATCATTCTAAGCCGATCATACTCCAAGCCGTTGTTTACTTCTCCTCGGGCTTATAGTTTGCCGTTGAAGAATAAGCCGATGGGGAGTTGGTCGAAGCCTAACTAACGAGCACCGATGGAAAGATGGTAGAACTCGTATGATGGGTGTTGGGATTGGCCCTATGAAAATCCAGTCGGCAGAAGAATGGGAGTTATGGATGATAAGAAGATTGTCTTCGATTCTTCATCGGCTAATACATTCATTAGGTGAAATCTAAAAGGTATTTCAAAAGATGAATCGTCCTCGTACGCAAACCAGATGGTGACTTCTTTGGTAAAGCCGTAGTAAAAGCATTTGAACCACTGGCTAAATCCGAGGGGGTCATTGTGCTTCGAGGAAGAGCCAATGCGGCTTCGCCCAGAGAAGTACATCAGCACCGGCTGACCTCATCTTCTTCTAGGTAATCAGTCGGATATGTCAGAGAAGGGAAAGGGGTCCTAGAGATAACTCTAGAGGTATAGACGTTCAACCAGAGTTGTATGAACCACCAGGGGCCACCAATATGACCGACTGGTTGGCCTATCGATAGCTTGTTCGCCACCTGATGAAGCAATTGATAGGTGGCTCCAAGAAGATATTGCCCCAATGGAATGCGGCGTTGATTGGCCAGGAGCTCCGCCAGGCACTACATGTTGGTGGTTGGACCAAGAGTTGAACTACCGAAGACAAACCGTTCCAACCAAAGATTCAGGAATGCTACATGTTCACGCTCATCGACTTGGTCGAAGGTCTTTTTGTGTAGGGAGATGTATTTAGTCCAACCTCCGACGTTCTTGGTGTTCAGCTGATAAGTGGATTTGAATCTGAGGATGAACGGATTTACATAGTGGGTGGTGTTAAGGCAGGTCAATATGGTGACATTCATTAGGGTGGGGGTCATTGGTCTATGTCCAAACATGAAGGCATTTAGAATATCTGACTAGAAATAAGAAGCCGATGCGAGTAAAGGTTCATTTTTTTTCATATCGGCTAAAGAGAGGTTGATGTAGTGGTCTATTTCCAAGTCTTCCTAGAAAGATTTTTTAGAGGTGGAAACCCTGAGATACCAGTTTCTCCATCTAGGGAGTTTACCAGGCTAAGATCTAAAGCTATTGGTCCAATTGATGATGGCCATAGACGAGTGTTTATATGGGATCCTTTCTGTTTCTGAATTTATGAAATTAGTTGAATCATTGTTACCCATAGGGCCAAGATAAAAGTGACAGGGGCGATCGGAAACTGGGATAGCAATCCGACTCTTGAGATCCTACAGTGAACAAGAACCCAACTACCGATGAGAAGACGGGATGGGTAAGATTTATTTGAAATATAGGATGAAAGAGCAGATGATAGTTACCTCAGGGACTGTGTATGTCGAAGCCATCGCGCAGAGGAAGAAGGAGACAAGTTTAGTGGTCGATGAAGTAATCTGCGGAAGTTCGCTTTCAGTCGTCGGAGCTTGTCGAGGTTGGGGGATTCTGATAGGGAGAAAGTGTGTGGAAGAAGGATGAGGCGATGGGATATTTTATAGAGGCGGAGTGACCTAGGCAAGAATCTGGGCCGATTAATTATCATTTACGGGTTTTAACGGGTCATCCTGGTTTGCGGAGACTTCTAACGGCTCGAAATTTTGTAGTTTGTTGGCAAACTCTGAAATTGGGGGGCATTGTGTTAACGTCGAAATTTAATTTAGCTTGTAAACAGGATCGACCAATGGAAATACTGATCGGCTCATGGGACAAAGCCGATCGGTACTGTAGAGAAGCCGATCAAATTAGTAGAAGATTGGATAGGTTTGAGGACAGAGAATTATCCAGATGGGGTCAGGTCCGAGAAGGAGTTTTACGACAAGCCCAAGAAGAGGTTGGAAAAGGATCGGCTTGAGTTAAAGGAAATCCGATTGCTACAAGAAGGAAGCCGATCAGATGGAGAAAGAAAAGATTTGGTTTAAGAATAGAAAATTATCCAAATAAGACCGAGTTTGTGAAGGAGCCATGGAATTCACGGCAGAGTATTATCTTTAGTTAAATTGTATCCTATATGGTTAGGAAGTCTTAGTTAGTTTAGTTAACTGCTTTAGAGATATTTTCTGTTATTTTTGTTAAGAGATAATGTCTGATGGTGGATGTAAACGCGTCAGACTCTATAAATCCAGAGTATAAATATAGACCCCCTAAAGACATGTAAAGATATCTATCAATCAACACCATACTACTTCGATGCATCACCACCCTACTTCATCTAGGTATTTACCGGCAGGTTCTGGCTCTCGACGCAAGGCTGTATCGGTTAAGTTCGATCTCTGGCGAACTAGTAAGTCCCGCCACTATCATGGTATATTTTGTTCTGTCCAAGACTACATCGTTTAGGTTTGAACTCTTAATCAGATCAGGTGTACCGCATCACGTCCGTGCAAGATCTATCGGCCTATCAAACTCTCTCCGCCATCGTCAGTCTCGTGCTGCATCGGTTAGGTCCGACCTACGGGTTTGCCGACGGAGGATTGGGTTTTAGGTCTCTAGGTCTCTCTACGGCATTTCATCGAAGTGAGTAGCCGATGAGTTATCCTAAACGTAGCTTCCTATCGTCATGCGACCGATGGGTTTAGATGTAGGACTACGTCAGGCGTTAGGTCTGTAGGTAGCTGATGGCATCTTATCTCTCCTACCTCGTTGTCATGTTCGGTCTGAGCCCCCGCCGTCTCGGTGTCGTTAGCCTCCGACCTCATACTGTCTCGGTTAGTTCCGATCTATCGAGGCTCGCTCTAACGGCGCCGTTACTGCGGCGCTCGCCCGCTGGCCTCGTGGGGGATCGGCACCCGCTCCGCGCATCGGATGCGGGTAGCGCCATCGGCTCTTTGGCTGATAGGCCCTCTAGTGCATTACATGTGTCTATATCTCGTACTTCCTGATAAGGCTGAAGTGCCCGATCTTTCAATGAGACGGATAAATTCGATTTGTGGAGGAGGTGACTCTCACGATCCGACTACGAACGAACAGGTCCTCTAGTGCGTTACTACGAACGAACAGGTCCTCTAGATCCGACTACGAACGACTACTACGAACGAACGATCTTTCAATGAGACGGATAAATTCGATTTGTGGAGGAGGCCCTCTAGTGCGTTACACGTGTCTATCTCTCGCACTTCTATCGGCTTTTCAGCCGATACGCTAGCATTCTCATATCTATCGGCATCCAGCCGATAGGGAGAATCGGGCAGGCCTTTCGGCCGACCGGCTTACATATCTTATCTCCTCTCCTTGTCAATTATAGGGTCAAATTGATTGGCGCACTCGCCAACCTCAAGGCTTAAGGACCTGTACTGGAGTTAATCAGACCTCCTAGGCCTTCGCGTGACCAAGCCGTCGTCTTTTCTCAAACGCGGGACTTTTGACGGTGAGCAACAATGTGTAATAAGATTAGTTCAAAATTATGGTAGTAGTGTTCGAGTGAGATTCTCTTCGTCGCGACTCCATGGTTAACCGTGTGGTGCTAACATAAAGCAATATATTTCATCGGTTTTAAATCTGATAAATAAGAATAAGTAGAGTATGCTTACGTAATTATGAGGATATTTAAGTCTTTTCTTATAAATATTTTTCACGTAAATAGAGAGTAAAATGTTAACGATTTATATATAGAAAATTGAGAGGTTTTTTAAATTTTATAATGCAATTTTAAGAATAAAGTTAAAATTTATATTCAATTAGCGTGATAATTAATCTCTGGCATTTTATTTTTAATTAATTTATTTTGTATGTATATTTTGGATTGATTTCTTCTATCTAAAAATTAGAATTAATTAGTATTTAATAAATTTCGATCATTTATTTTATTTTATTAATATCTTAAGATTAAAAAACACAATTGGTTTATTTAGAAATTGTCTAATTGATTTTATAAAATTTTTAAGTTGATATTTTATTCAAATTCAGATTTTATGATTAAAAAATATTAAATTTTATTTTGATCCTACATTCTTGAAATATGGCTAGTGGTACGTCGAGAGGCTATATGGGTCACCGAATGAAGATAAGACTTCGCGACCTTATATTTGCCTTCCAAGGAGCACAAAATTCTACACAATAGTGATTATGCCACACTATTTATAGTCTAACGGGTACAGGCCTTGCAACCTAGTCAACTGATTGCCTTATTTTTCATCTGTTCCTTGCATCTGTCCCACTAACTTTGACAAGCAGCATTACAGAAATGCATTGGCAAAAAAAAACCATAGTGAAAATAGAGATCATCTGTCTCACGCCTTCTGTTCTGTGGTCAAATCACCCCATCTGACGTTGTACTTTGCTGCAAGGTAATGTGCCCCTACAGGGCCACGGCTTCCATAAGGGTATAGCTCAGGGGCTATTCGCTTCTCTTCCAACTCCTTGAGTAAGGGAGTGAAGAGCTCCCATGCGGCATCCAACTCATCAGAGCGGATGAAAAGCCTTCGCTCTCCTTCGATGGCATCAAGCAAGAGCCTCTCATAAGCATCTGCTATCTCCTTGGAGTACCTAAGGCAAAGGTTCAATTTATACAAGTGTAGCAAGATACAATAAGTACCAGATTGCTGGATGATAAGTACCAGATTACTGGATGATACTAACAACAGATTACTAACAAATTGATGGAGATGATACATCATGTGCCACGGTGTAATTGAAGACAACTCAGAAACATGCTAGGCTCAAAACATGAACTCAAAAAGGGCAGTACAATTTGGCCTAATAGGGCCGTAACTACTAAAATCCAATTTGGCCTAACATATCAACAAACTTAAATATCTAGTGAAGTATATAATACTCCGATTTCTTGGAACAGAAAAAATCCATCTGGATACAAATGTAAAAATGCTGGAAAATTAACCTTACCTTGCTGCATAGTGAAGATTCAAATTACTTCTATCTAGTCTCATACCAAGACCAGGAATTTTGTTGTTAATCTTCAGGTAGATAGTTTCATCAGGTTGGACACAGTATCACAAGTTCATTAGTGGCCGTATCAAGATCAGTCCCAAAACTCCTCCTATAAAGATTACCAGGAACATGTCGGAACTGTACTCTAATCTCAGCCCTGGAATTCATATATTTTCCATGTAAGAGCACAAGGATCTTTGACATACAAAATAGTCCATAAGATGTTTTTTTGTTGAGTTATGTACCCTAATTAATTAATAGAAGTAGTGCACCTACTTACTTGATTTTGTCTTGAAAGTAGATCAAATATAATCCATAAAAAATCTTTACAAATATAGAAAACGTTTTATCAAATCAATCTAACTACAGATCTTTAAAAATAACGAATAAAAAGGTGCAAATAAAAACAAAACAGAAACAAGAATTGCCTTCAGGATATTACTTCAAAAAATCCCCAAACTCTTATTAAATGCACTAAACAGGAAGATGTTGGCACTGGCTAGAGGAGTTGTAGTAAGGTTGTGATTTGTGAGGACAATTATTTCTATTGATACATACCCTTTTGTATGTAAAGCTTTCCCAGCCTTCATAAGAAAAGGAACTCCGTCCCATCTAGCATTATTTATGAAAAGTGCAGCTGCAGCAAATGTTGGGGTTATACTATCCTTGGGCACCGTCTTATCTTCAGTGTATCCAGGGTATGTGGTACCACCCTTTGTATGACTTTTATACTGTCCTATCACCACATCTTCCAGTTGCAAGGGCTTCATAGAACGCAGAACTTTAACCTGGATGAAAATATAAAGCAATATAACATGATCAATAAATGGTGATTTAGTGTGTAAATTCATTTGATGTACAGCACAGGTAACAAGATCAATGTATCACACTTAAGGCATACAACACATGTAAGAAACGCCTTAAATGAAAGAATTAAAGTGGGTCTCCCTCTCTAATTAGGTACATCTGCCTTCTGTATCTAATGCCGGATATATCCTATGATGAAGATTATTGAAGGAGTGGGCACAAACCTTTTCGTTTCTTATGTCCTCCGCCTCCAAGCTAACAGGAGTTTCCATTGCAAATAGGGCTAGTATCTGAAGAAGATGATTCTGCATTATGTCCCGGATAATACCATACCTATCAAAGTACCTGTGCGATTCAACAATAAAATGAGAGACAATCCTAGGGAACTAAGGTTATATCATAAAAGAACCAACAAAACCATACCCTCCTCGTCCTTCAGTGCCAAAATCCTCTGAGAATATCAGTTGCACATTCCTTATATACTGCCTTGACCATAGAGGTTCAAAAACAAGATTTGAGAAGCGAAGGACAGACAAGTTCTCCACTAGTTCCTTTCCCAGGTAGTGGTCAATCCTGCATAACAAGTTGAAAGGAACATAACAAACGTAATTATCTCTGTGAAATGAATAATCATGCACCTAGATTTATATGTTAATTTAGAAATACAATCGCAAATAGAACTGATGAACACAATCTCAAATAGAAGCATGTACCACCTGAAGATTTGGTCCTCTACCAGGTACTGCTTCAGACCCCTTGTTAATGCAGCAGATGAATCTGAGTCACGACCAAAAGGTTTCTCAACAATTACCCTCGTCCAACCATTCCCAGACGATGCTGATTTGCTTGCACATTTTACAACATCCAGGAATATATTTGGTGGTATTGACAAGTAGAAAAGACGGTTAGAAACTCTGGAACCCTGCAGATTAAGTACAAGAATTCACTCAGATTATCATACTTAAAATGGGCATGGGCATGCATGAATTTAAGCTCTGCTTGGCATAGAGGCGGATCACTATAATATGGATTGGAGCTACTGCATTTAGCAATTATGATGTTTTCCTAATTGCTTTTCTTCTAATCCAAGTTGTAAAAAGAAACTATTCTGCTTCAGAAAGCAATCCAAAAACTAATGGTTGGATAGCCGAATTTGTCTAATCTTAGATTTCTCAAATAAGCTACACTACTTTACACAGATGCTTTTACGCAGCAACTTTAAGAATAAGCACAACAAAGCAATTTCTGCTTTAGTTTCAGAAGCGGAGGATTTAGGTAGCATCAATAGATGCTAGTTTATTGGATCCTGTTTTGCAATATTTCTCTCTGCATTCAATGTGTCAAAAATATACTGGTGCACATATCTCAACAGATTAGCATATTAACAGTTTAGGGATAATACAGTTTCAACAAGATGGAAAAGAACAAAACTAGAATGGGCCAGAACCAATATGTTTAAGCACAATAGTTTTGAGATATTAATGCATGCTCATTAAAAAAAGTAGTAAGATTATGTAACTGAAAAGCAGGATCTATGAAGAATTCATCCAAACAGAAAGAAATAATGTAACCATATGATTTTTTCTTACAAGCACAATTAATGACTCATTCTTTTTTAACATGAAGTGCATATACAAACCTCATGTTGTTCCAGTTTCTTGTCAAGGTCCATGAAATGCTCCTCTGAATCATATTGGCCTGAATGATTGAAGCATCTCTTTAGAAACTCTTCCATCTTCTCATTACAGTTTTCCCTGGAAATAAAGAATAGTTTCAAGCATCACTGATGAAAATGTATGCACAAAGGCTCCAGTTACCTAAGGATGTTAAGAATTGTGGTTAAAAAGTCCAGCCTAGTTAAACACCTTTTATCTATTCTGCATGTCAGTGTTTTGCTGACCATGTTTCTCAATTCAGCATCTGTCATGTTGCTCCGTGCATACCCGAAGATGGTGAAATGCTAAGAAAGAAAAATACTCTCACTTATATTTAACAAGAGTAGCTGAAATGATATCATAAGTTTGGAGCATATGTACCCAAACCTTTGGAAGACAATCTTCATAGTATAGAGCAAAAAGTGCAGGAAATATCTTCTTCTTGGCAAGGTCACCAGATGCTCCAACTACAGTGATACTAACAGTGGAGTCATCATTCTCTGATAGAGGGCTCAAGTCTTCAAAATCATCTAAAATGATTTCTGAAGGTGAGCCATTTTGCACCTTCAATGGGGAAGCACTTCTGGCAGCCTTCTCCACACCAGAATCTGTGGCACCTTTCACTATTGATAAGTATAAGATAAGTAAAGAGTCATATATTATATGATAGCTAATTGACGAACTTCATCACATGAAATATCCACCATGTGCTGGAAGTTTCAGGAGGATTTTCATGTGCAGTATTAATGTTCATGCATGAGCTTTGCTTGAACTGTACTGTAGCAGAACAGTTTTGGCCTTAAGATAAGATCGCATAGTTATCTGCCCTCTTTAATTTAGGGATTAAAAAGGATCAAATCATCCTATCTGTTAGGATGGGATTGTATCTACATTTGTTAAACAAGCAAAGATGAATAAACATAGTCCTTAAAGTCCAGTTCTATAATAAATATGTTCGTCCCCAACTGATGCCCTCCTTCACCTAGTGCAGTTCTACTTCAGTTACCTTGCAGTAATCTAACATTCATCCAACTGCTGCTTCACAATCCATACCACGCAGAAAGGGATAAGATCCCCTGAAACCCACTGACTTCAGAATACGACTACCTAGGGTTCCCAACCTTCAATGGCAAGGAAGACCCACACACTTGGTTGGATTGCTTTGAGCAATTCTTCAAGGAGAGATGAGCGGTGCCGGTGGAGAGTGGTTGGCATTTTTACACCTTCTTGGTGATTGCCACATTAAAGAGGGTACACATGCCAAGAATCTCAAGATAAGAAGAATTTATTAGCCTCTTGGTCTTTGTGTTGGAAACTAATAGATCTAAAAAAGAATAGAGGAAGTATTAGAAAAATTATCATAATAAACTTTAAACAATTTATATTAACTGCACTTTGGTAAAAGGCAAATGCACGACAACATTATAAAGGTCTGCCACTTACAACCCCAATTTTGTTATTGGATTATTGGTACCAGTCTTAGGGTACTTTAGATTCCAATTGGACTATAACAGAAGGAACAAAGGTGAAACCTTGATGTAAGGCAAATTTGTGAGTATCTAAACTTTTTTTCTGAATGATCGATGATGCCACCATGCTGACACACATTTAAAACATTGCATATATGAATTCTGCCACTATGATCTTAATGTTGGTCTAGAAAACATTTCAAGAATTGGTGGTAATAAACCTTAAACCTATCAGAAAAAGGAATTAATTACTTGAAATGGTATCACTTATGAAAGCAATGGGCTCTCTCCATTGATTTAGACCTATTTCATCACATATGGCGTTTCTTTTACGAGAATTACTGCATGACCATTTTTGTAAAAATTACAGCTTTAAACAAGATAATGGCCGCAATTTGGCAAAAACAAGGCTTGTTTCTACATAGCCATTGCATCTGACACTGCGGGAGATGAATATTATCATAGGAACTGATGCAATGCGGCGGATAGGGATACAAGGCAAAGGAATCGGTAGGTCAGCCCATGCAGGATGCGACGAGCAACACAAAAGGGGCGGTGTCCCCTCGATTTTCAAAAACGACAGACGAAGGGTCAAAGGCGAGACGAGCAAATGAACTAAGAAGCAGGAAGGGAAAGGGAAAGGGGGGCCGACCTCCCGTGGAGGCGACGGCGGCGACGCGCCACCCGAGCGCGGCCGCTCTCCGGAGGCCGAACCTGGCGAATGAGAGCGCCGCCGCTCCTCTTCGTATGACGCCAGCGCCCGGGTAGCACCTCATGCAGGAGAGCGCCATGCCTGTCTGCCTTCCTCCTGGAGGAAGGAAGAGCAAGGTTGATGGGGGCGAGGGAGGAGGGGAGACGGATAGATTTTATTGGGGATATCGCGAAGCCGCCAACAGGACATGAAGGGGGAGAGAGGGCTCCTGGGATCTCCGAGGGCCAAGGCTGGCATTACATTGAATAACTATATTAGCAGAGAGACGGGAGCGAACGTCGTTGTTGGTGGCTCCTGGCTCGGCCGATCGGGGGCGGGGCCGGTTGGCTTTGCTCGGGTGACCCTGACTAGCTGGCCCGGCGGAGGCGCATCGCTGTTGGGTTGGTGTTGCGCTTGCTCTCGTGGTCGTGACCTCGTGGGTACGGCAGCGCTGCAGCGGCGGTACAGTACTGATGCAGTAGGCTTCCCCCTCCCTGCCGTTTGAATTCAACCGGCACGTCGAGTGGAGAAGGAACGATGGATGATGGTTGGCCTCTTGGTTTCGCTCGACTAATTGTTGGGTCCGCCACTGTGCCGTGACCATGACTGCCATCGAGCCGTCGAATTGCTATCGAACTTTCTATCCTACATCCGTCCAAGTTTATAGTGCCATATAATATATAATTATATATTAAGATACTATATAATGGATAAAGTAGTTTATTATTTTATTTTAGCCTTATCAGATTTTAGTTCGATATTCTTAGAAAAAAATCATGAGAGCCCAAACAACAGGTTCTGAAAATTTTATAATATACCATTAGTTTTATTTATACAGGACTTAACAATTATCTGTACTCCTTCACAGTAAATAAGTAACTGGCTTGTAGTAAATAGTAAATCCGCTACCAACTACTCCCATAATCGGTGGCATTTGCAATCGGTGGCATTTGCAGGTAGTTAGGGCTGAAGATAGATCCTAACGGTTTTTGAAAATAGTATTGGGTTTAGAAATGAATTCAATATTTTTTGAAACGAATAAAAAAGTACCAGTATCAATCAGAAACGAAAATAGTTACCCATAATGTCTCAACCCTTTAACTCAGTACAAAAATTTACGGGAATGTTATACGACGGTATCCCGTCCCACCACGCGTGGACGATACGTCCTGAGTCAATCCGCACCTAGACGCGTCCGCGACCTCAGCAGTCTACACGCGAGGTCGCTCGCCTGCTGCTCCTGCCACATCCTCGTCGGTGAGCAACTGTATATGCCCATACTCTTACATATTTCTTTTTGCCTTGACCTTAGCTTTTCTCATCTAGATCTGGAAGCTTTCCTTCTTGCCTAGTAGCAATTTTTTTTACCGAAATATTTTGGATTCAGAAGAAATCCCCAACATTTCAGCAAGCCCGCCGGGAGCGTGGGCTCCTGTTCGGAAGCACCACCGGCAGCGGAGCGGTGGCATGGAAAGCATGGGCGTCAGGTTCGCGCTCTCCGCTCGGTGTTGCGCTAATAGGGAACCGGGCCCATGTTTGCTGGACACGCTCGCGCCCCTCGCGCTCCTCGCGCCGCTGCTTCGTGCTCTCCATCCCCGTGCTCGTGACTGTGGCGGTGGCAACGGGGCTAGCCGTCATGGGCCTCCTCGCCGCTGGAGTGCTCGGCGGCACAGGTGTCTTGGTGCCTAGACGGCTAGAGTATACATACTTGTTTTTTCTTGTCACTTTTTTACTAGTTATGACCATATTTGATCCCGTGAATATTTATAAATGTATTTGTTTTGCTTTATATTTGATTGTATTCGATAATATTTATTTTTATTTTTATATCTAGGACATTTATTTAAAATAAAAATATGAAACAAATACTCTAAGGCATTTTCTTTTTTAAAATAAATGGTAAAGGCATAGTTTTGCCCATGCCCGAGCCGTTTTCACTTCTAGAGGCCACTGACTGTAACATATGTAGACTATTCATTCTGAAGCAGGGTCCCCTTACCACGGCAAGCCCGTTTACTGTACAGTTTCGTGGTAAATTAAAAAATATCAGGACAAATTTTATCATTTTTTTGTTTTTTTAATTTGGTCGGGTTACTGGCCATACCATTACGGTATGGTTATCACTAAGGAAAACCCTATGCCAAAGATACGGAGGAGAGGAGAAAATTATATTCAATCCGCTACTAGGTACAATCGAGTCAAGAAAATTTACTTGTAAAATTCATGGAAGGTAATTCCATGGTTGATGGGTTTTTTTAGCATTCACTGGTTTTTTTGGATGTAGTAGGTGTAGATTACCTAATCTACTTTAGTCTAAACATGATCAGCCTAATGCACAAATTAAGGGTACTAACCATTGATTGAAGCTATGATGTCATGCTTGATTTGTCCTCTACAATAACATCGGCTGAAGTAGAGATAGTAGTGCCTTGAATTGCTCTAGTGCTCAACATGAAGGTGCAAGCGAGATCACCTCCTAGATTTCAAAGGGTTCACCAGCGATCAACTACAAGGTGGTGGTGGCCTTTTGATCGCCACCTATACTGCCCTACATTTCCCTTTCAGTGCACCTAAGAATTAGGAATTAGGGTTTACGAATATCACGGAGATTGACACTATGAGACGGATTGTCACCTTTTCTCACGAGCTGGCCTCCCTTTTTAATATTGCACCAAGAGAATTGGGGCTGCTTGAAAAGGAAATGTTTTGTTGCTACCAATTATTGCACATGTATTTTAAAAAATAAAGCCACAAATTAATCGCATTGATTGCGCATCAATGGGTGGAAAACATATGCGTGATTGTTTCCTAGATTGCCAAGAGGCCAAGATCAGGAACTCGTATAAGGGAAGGAGCAGCAAAACGCCTTTGATGGGATCAAAGATTATTTGAGTTTCACCTCTAGTGCTTATTCCACTGCAAAGAAAGAAAACATTTAAGTTATATATATCGGCTGATGAGAAGTCTATTGGATTAGACTTGATACAAGAGATTAATGAGAAAAAGGGTGCATGTTTTATCTTAGTAGAAAGCTTTTGGACACCGAGACAAAATATCTTATGGTGGAGAAATTTTGCTTGTGCTTATATTTTTTATGCACAAAATTAAGGTATTATTTGCTATCAGCTGAGTGCATTGTAGTGTGTAAGTCTGATGTTATAAGTATATGCTATCAGCGCCGATATTGAGATGTAAGGTTAGTAAATGGGTTTTGGTCTTGATGGATACAAATCGGCTAAAGCAGTAACAGGGCATGCAATAGCCGATTTTATCATGGAACATAGAAATAAATCTATAGAGTATGTTGAGCTGATGCCTTGGATATTATTCTTCAATGGGTCAGTTTGTAAGCGTGGAAGCGGCATCAGTCTGGTCATAATATCACCTCAGAGGGCAAGTTTTGAATTTACTTTTACGATCAAGCACTATTACACCAATAATCAAGTGAGTATGAGGCATTATTCAAAAGGTTGTAGTTGAAGGAGATTGGGGCCGATACTATAGAGATTATGGGCAATTTGTTACTCATGATAAAGCAATTGGCTAGGGAATATGAATGTAAAGATGACGTATTGAAGACTTATTATGAGGAATGTATGGTGTTGTTAAAAAATTTCAAGATGTTATCGGTGGATCATGTTCCCAAAGAACATAATATAGAGGCAAATGAGCTTGCCCAATTGCGTAAGGATATTGGATGACTAAGAGGCCAATAGAAGTTGAGATCGCTGATATCGATGCCGATGACTAGAGATGAGGGATTGTCAATTATCTATAGAATCCATCACAATAGGTCCCAAGGAAGCTTCGTTACAAAGCTATGAAGTATGTATTGCTTGGAGAGTTATACTATCGAACAATTGAGGGGTCTTGCTGAGATTTTTGAGTTTGGAAGAAGGTAAAATGGTTATGTGTGAAGTACGCGAGGGGATTTATGGGACCCATCAATCGGCCTATAAGATGAAATGGTTGTTGAGTAGAGTTGGGTATTTTTGATCAACAATGCTATAAGATTATTTCACATATTACAAAGGATGTCAAGATTGTTAAAAGTTTGGGAGCATCCAACGAGTGCCAGCATCAGCCATGAATCCAATCGTTAAGCCTTGGCCATTTAGAGGATGGGGGATTGATATAATCAGCCAGATAAACCCATCATCAAGCAAATGGCATAAATTCATATTGGTAGCAACAGATTACTTTACTAAGTGGGTAGAAACAATACCATTGAAAAAAATTACATCTAAGGATGCTATTGATTTTGTTAAGGAGCATATCATCTATCGATTTGGGATTCCTCAAACAATTACAACTGATCAATGATTTATATTTGTGTCTGATGAGTTTCAACAATTTGTTGCTGGTATGGGAATTAAATTGTTAAATTCATCACCTTATTATGCACAAGCCAATGGTCAAACTGAAGTTTCGAATAAAAGTTTGATAAAATTGATCAATGTAAGATAGACAAATAGCCATGAAGATGGCATACGACATTAGCCGATTTGTTATGGGGATATCGGATGGTGTGTCATGGGTTGACTTAGGGTTGCTGCCTTATCAATTGGTCTATGGCATGAAGCAATGCTACCATGGGAGACTCACATCGGCTCAAGGAGGATATTATTGCAAAATCAGTTAATAGCCAATGATTATCACGGTTTGATGATGGATGAGCTTGAGGACTTTGCCCAAAATCACTTGCATGAGCTTGAGCGGATTGAAGAAAACAAAGCTAAGGTGGTTCGGCACTATAATAAGAAAGTGGTTTCTAAATCATTTACCAAAGGGGACTTTGTTTGGAAATTAATTTTATCGATTGGGTTTAGAGATAATAGGTTTGGAAAATAGTCACCTAATTGGGAGGGATCCTATCAGATTAGTTGTTGTGTGCCTAGTAATGCGTATATACTAAAAAATTTTGAAGGTGAAGAATTTGCCTAGGCACTTAATGGAAAATACTTGAAGAAATATTACCCTAGCATGTGGATTGATTCTTGAATCGGCTAGAACATGGGTGATGTCTAAATAAAACCGATGATGATGCGTTGCCTTAAGATAGCCGACGCCAATGGGCATCGTGTTTAGAAAAATTTAAAGTAAAAATAAAATCACATGGATGGTAAAATTGCCTAAGGCTGATGGAGTTATGTTACATGCATTAGGAAAAAATTATTAGACTGCATTACCCAGGAAGTCCTAGATTGCCTTGACCACATGCAAGCGAATTTGGTCAACCTCATCGATAATTTTAGCATCTTCCGTGACAAATCCTAGGATAGTTTTGATGTGTTTGGATTGGTTGATAGTCTGGTGCACTATTTCTTTAAGCTTTGCCTCTTGTTTTTTGATAGCTTGAGGAAGAGTGACGAGGAAAAGTTTGGCTGCTTTGATGTCCTTGCATGTATGTTCTAGTTCTAACAACAAGTTGGCCTCTTTTTTCATTAAGTTGGTGATGGTGGCCATTGTGGTAGCTAGGATGAGCACTAACAATATGTTGGCCTCTTTTTTCATCAAGTTAGTGATGGTGGCTATTGTGGTAGCGAGGATGGCAGATAGCTCATCAAGCCAATCCTTAATGGATTGAATGGCTGATTGGTCATCCCGAAGGCGCTGAACCAAGATTTGTTGGCTGATGTGATCAGCTATGCATTGTCTAGCCTTTAGGACTTTGAGCCAATGGGACTCCTAGAAGGTTGCTGAGGTTAAGGTTTCAACCAGATCTTTTGGTAGTTGATCTTTCACTTCATATAGCCTTGCCCTGATTGGCCCCAAGTCATTTAGCAACATATCGATTGGTACATCAAGGTGCTTGAGGATGTCTAGCAGTTGTTCTAAAAAATGTCCATAATAGGGAGAGCTAATGGTGTACTCGTGATTGCTCTGTCATCTTTCTCAAGATATTTGCTAACATCAAAGGAGAAGAGAGAAGTGAGAGGTTGCATGATATAGAATTCGTACACTCGAGAGTCAGGTTTGGTAATGATTAAGATAAAATTTTACCTAGGGTATTGCTCACCGCCAAATCTCACGGGGAAAGGTCCGATCCGGGAGAGACGGCGGCTCAGTCACGCGAAGGCCTAGGAGATCTTCTTAGCTCTAGTGTAGGTCCTGAAGCTTCGAGATTCGAGTGCGTGCCAGTCAATTTGACCGTGCAATTGATAAGAAAAGAGGATGAAACCCAAGAGCCGATCGACCAGTCGGCCTGTTTGGCTCTCCCTATCGGCTGGGTGTTGATAGAGAAAGCAGCGCTCAAGCATCGGCTGAATAGCCGTTGGAGGAATGAGAGATAAACACATGTAATATACTAGAGGACCTATCGGCCAAAGAGCCAATGATGCTCCGTGGCATCTGAAGCGCGGAGCAAGAGCCAATCCCCTACGAAGCCACGTGGGCCAACGATCATAGTGACAGCACCGTTAGGACTAGCCTCGATAGATCGGACCAAACCGAGACAGTATGAGGACGAGGACTAACAACACGGAGATGATGGAGGCTTAGATCGAACGTGACGACGAGGGAGGAAAGAGAAGAGGCCATCGGCTACCTACCGGCCGAACGTCCAACGCAAACCTACACCTAAACCCATCGGCCATTCAAGCCAATAGGGAACGAGACTCGTTAGATCTCGACGCCGGCCACATCAGCCATGAGCCCTAGAAGATCGGACCAAGTCGAGACAGTACCAGGAACCGCCCGACGTGTCCAAATTGACCTCTAGAGGATTTATCATTAGATGATACATGAGACGAATGTGGGAACCTACGTTGAGGATAACTCGTCGGCTACTCACTTCGACGAGACGCCGGACAGAGACATATAGGTATACCGCTCAATCTACCATCAATTGCCTAGTAGGTCGAAACTAACTCATACAGCACGAGACGGATTACGACAGAGAGAGCTTGGTAAACCGATAGACCCCACGCGGATGTGATGCAATACACTCGATCTGACTAAGAAGTCGAACCTAACCGATGTAGCCTTGGATAGAGCAAGATATATCAAGATAGTGGCGAGACTTACCCCTTTGCCGGAGATCGAACTTGACCGATACTGCCCCATGTCGAGAGCCAGAACCCACCGGTAAAAACCTAGATAAACTAGGGTGGTGATGCGCCGAAGTTGTATTTGATAGATATGTTGATATATCATAAGCTTTTAGGGGGTCTATATTTATACCCTGGCATTACAGAGTCCGACGCGGTTACAACAACCATCGAACATTATTAAAAATATAAAAGGAAAATATCTCTAAGCAATTGTAAAGCTACTCAAACTTGTTTAGCTTACGTAATACATTCTATACAAACACCTAACCTATCGTTATCCTCATTACTCCTCTTTGGACCTGACTCCATCTGGATAACTTTCCATCTTCAAACAAACCGATTTAATCTTTCACCAATTTGATTGACTCTTCTGCAGTATCAATCGGCTTTACCCCACGAGCCGATCAGTATTTTCCATCGGCCGATCCTGTTTACAGGCTGAATCAAATTTCGGCGTTAATAGGTATATCAGGCTTAGCAGAGGCGTCGACATCGGCTGAGGGGATGGTAATATCTTGATGTTGGCCGATGTTAGATTGGGATACCATAACTAACAGAATTAATTTCAGTGTTGCTACTGTAGATAGTCTTATGGGGTATCCGGTGCTTGGATCTCTAGATCAACTTGAGGAGATGATAGCTCGGGCCTCTACATCTCTGGCAGTGCTAATGGATCAAGGATTGTTGTCTCATGCTGAAACAATTGGCTAAAATGTCAATATTGTCGGTTATGGCAATTGGTGAGGGTAAAAATATCGATACTTACCACTAGTGTATGGGTTTCTAATGTGGCTTTAGTGTTGGAGAAGATATGAACGATGTCATCGGCAGCGGTCTTAGCAACATCGACAGTGGTTCTAGCCCTGGTATGCCTTGGATGGAATGCAATCTTCTTGCACTTTTATTTCAGTGCAAATTAACTTGGCCCGTTTCCTCAAAGGAGTGCCGATGGAGCAGGATCACTAGATCCCAAGTGTGGAATAGTTGATGGAGAAAGGTAAGTGATTGACTGATTACTTTGGCTAATTAAAGGGGTGTCCGCATCAATGACATATAATTATGGATGAGAATAAGAGAGTGTCGAAAGTAAAGAAGACATAATGCAAAGGATTTTATCTCATTGTTAGAAACTTGGTAATCAAAATTGATTGATTTACACTAAGAAGTTACTGATAAATTGAACACATGATGCTTCCATTCTTTCTACCATTGGGCAAACATCCTCGAGTTGATGGTGCGGGCTTCTCTGTTTGTGAAATCACCTAATGGTAGTGATTCGAAAAGAAGCCTAAGACGATCGTATTCTAATCTGCTTGATATATTATCTTGGGCCTTGACTTTGTCAATAAGATAAAGGATGATTGGGAGTTGGCCACATCCAAGCCGACAAGCGCTGACCGATGGGTGATAAAATTCATATAATGGTTGATTAGATCTGCCCTAAGTGATACTGGTGAGAAGAATGCAAGGGGCAATAGCCGATATAAAGGTGTTCTTGGATTCTTTATCGATTGAAATGAATAGGGGATCAAAGTTATAAGGAACTTCAAAAAAAGATGCATTTGTATAAGCAAATTGGATGATGTCTTCTTAGATAAATCTGTAATAGAAAGCTTTAAACCAATGACTTGCTTCATTAGGGGCCATCCTATTGCCTAGAAGAGTCAATGTTGCTTCTTCGAATGATGTGCATTGGCGTCCGCATAGTCCGACGGGTAGGATAATGTATCAAGAGGAGGAGCATTTGCTACAGTGGTGGTGTAGAGATTTAACCATAGTTGGATGAACCACCATGGCCCTCCGATGTGACCAACAGGTTGATGGGCCGATAACTTGGTTACTTAATGCGGTAGCATGTAGCTGGCCCTTAAGGAGATACTTGCCTAGTGGGATGTAATCTCATGTTGCTAATCTTTCCGTAATGTATTGCATATTGGTTTTCGGACCAATGGTTGATCCATATGAGACAACGTTCTAGCCACAAGTTGATCAAAGCCACATGCTCCTTGTTGGTAACTTGGCCCATATACTTGTTATAGGTTGATATATACCTAGTTCAGCCATCGACTTTTTTAGTCTCTAGCCGATTGTGAGTCTTGAACTTGAGATTGCTAGGATTGATAGAGGTAGTGATATTGAGATTGGTTAGCATCTTCACATCCATTAGTCATCATCAGCCTATGAGCAAAGAGAAAAGCATTGAGAGCATCCGACCAGAAATAGCAGGCCGATGACAAGAGGGTCTCGTTCTTCTCCATTTCTACAAGGGACAAGCTGATGAAATGGCCAATGGCCATTTCATCCTAGAAAGTTTGCTTGGTCACAGACACATGGCAATACCAGTCTCTCTAGCCTGTCAATTTTTTGGGCCATCCCTAAAGCTGTTCATCCAATCTTCGATTGACGGTGAGGTGTTCTTGATGGGAAGATGATTGGTTTCAGTATTGATAAAATCTGTGGGGTCTTCGTCACCCATTAGACCAAGGTAAAAATGTTCTGAGTGGTTTGCGATGGGGATGAGGATTTGATTCTTAAGGTTCTATAGAGACAAACATGGAAGGCAAAAATAGCGAGGAAGCAAGAATGGGAGAAGACAGGTTGAAACAAGATGGGAGAAATAGTAAAAAGAGAAAAATAACTTATATCAGGGACAACGTTTGGAGTGGCCATCGTGGTGAGCAAGAGTGGAAAATACTGAAGAGTGGGTGCCACTGGTCACCAAAAAGTGGAGGTCATGAGTTGTTGAAAATAGAGAAGGGCTCGAGCAAAGTCATCAAAAGAGTCGAGGAACAATGAATAGACGAAGCAATTGAGGGTAAGGTGGTGGCAGGGTCATGATTATATAGGAGATGCCATTGGATATGGGATTCAAATCGGTTTGAATGCATTTAATGCATGATAACCAGGTTACAACGGACGGTGAAAATAAGAATAGGACAAAAAAAAAGTGAACATAATTGAATGGAATTTCAAGCTTTGAGATATCAAAGTCCAGAATTGGAGAGCATGTGTTAATGGCAAAAATTGGCATGGACCAGTGTATCGACATGGCAGTTTTAGTGTGTTTGATGAAAGCCGATGTTCCTTGACAAAGGTTGATGGTGATAGATTAGTTGGATCCGATGGTTGATCAATTGGCTGAAGCCAATATTGATAGATTGGCTGGCACATTTGTTGTTGGCTTCGGGTGAATCAATTGGTTTGTGAATGATTGAGCCCAAGCCGATTTATGAGAGATAAATAAACCAATACAAACATCTACCTTGGTCTGAATTAATTAGAAAGGTTTATTAGTAAGAATAAATAAACCAAGCTGGGTGAATCAATAAACATTTACCTTGGTCTGAATAAACCAATACAAACATGTTTGTCGTGGATAAATAAACCAATACAAACATCGATACAACAATAGTTCTCTATAGTTCTCTATACAACAATAGTTCTCTATAAATAAACCAATACAAACATATTTATACAAACATCAACCTTGGTGAATCAATAAATTACAAACATTGACTGTGATAAATAAACCAATACAAACATCGACCTTGATCTAAATAAATAAACCAAGCCGGGTGAATCAATTAGAAATGTTTATTAGTTTTTGTTTGTTTCATGGTTGTTGTGGATATTGTAACCGCATAAGACTCATGTAATCCTAGAGTATAAATATAAACCTTGTGTTATTGTAAAAAAAATACATAACTCAATACAACAATACTCTCGGCACATCACCAACCTTAGTTCTCTAGGTTTTTTTGGTGGGTTCTAACTCTTGACGTAGGGCTGCATCATTTCGATCTCTAGTGAAAAGGTATGCCCTGCTACCCTATAATTGTATCGACTAAACTTATCTTGTCTAAGGTTGTATCATTTCGTTCTGTTAGATTACCGTTGATACAGTTGCTGGCTTACCTTGATATGCTGATTCTATCTAAGGCCACATTATTTTGATCTCTTAGATTAATCTAGTGTATCTATCACATTTATGTAGAATCTATCGACTAAGTAGGTTTTTCTTATTATCTTTAATCTGATACTATCTTGGTTAAATTTGATAGGTTAAACACTATTAAGTCGATAGGTTTTATTTAATGTTTTATTTATAGCTGATAAGATATCTTTACAATTAAGTTTCAAGTTTAATATGTATCGTCTCTCTAGTCGATATATAGCTATCTTTATACATATCGGACCATAAGCAGATATTCATCTTCTCTTTTGACAATTAATCTACTATTGATTAATCTGGTCTTACTAGATTCAATCTATCAAGATTGTCTTTCCTATGGTAAACGTCGTGATTTTGTAGGTTTCGTTTCTTCCATCGGCCAAGCTAGTCGATGAGTTTACTCATCTAAATCATTTTATATGTATCTCTACGTCCGTATCGGTCTTTATCGCTATTACACAAGTGCTATCATTCCCATTAGGAATCGGCTAATGGAAGGAGCTTATATGAGCCATTAGACTGACTGGCTCAAGATTCTGACTTTTATATATATTTCTTATCAATTGCAGGATTAAATTGACTGCCATACTCTCAACAAACCAAATTAGGACATGTATAGGAGTTAACCAGATCTCCTAGACCGCTATGTACTTAACGATTTTTTGCACCAACAACCACTTATCCTTTTGATTGTTATAATTAATAATGAAAGGATCATAATGTAAAGAAAGTGAACTCAAAATGAAATAAATTAGAAGGTCATTATTAATTATCATGTCCATACTTTTAGCTCTTAGCTCCCTATTCATGGCACCCATCTGTTTTCTCACACCATCATTAAAATTATAGTGCATAGACATCACATGCTTAATTATATTGCTAGCATAAATCTTAGAAGAACTACTAAAGTTCTTATCAACATTATCCAAGAATGTCTTAATAATTAAAAGGTTCCTTAGGGAAATCCTTTGATGGCATAATTATAATCAAGTATGTATAAGTTTAGTAAAATATGAGCTTTCTATTGAGCATAATTTGTTCCATCAAGAGACTCAATGATTCTAAGTTGACCAAAAGCTGAAAAATTCAGAATTGTATGTAATTAATTTATATTGTCATAATTAATCACATAATAATGATATAACTTAATTTCCAAAATACGATAAAATATAATAAATCCTAAGAAAAAACATGAATCCATAATTAACGTTGGTTAAAATAAATTCACATCATGGTAAAACATCATGGTAAATTTTTTGTTGGTTCCATTTATATAGAATTAAATTAATAAGAAGTCAAATTTTTTTCATAATTTTTCAGCAATATTTAAGCAATTAAATGGTACTAATGCTATTTCTGTAAAAGAAAATAAATTAAATCGGTCCGAGGAAAAAAATATATTTTCGGCCTAAAATCAGCGCCGGGTTCATTTTGACGATGAGCGCACCCGCACGGCCCGTTATCACCCCGCCGTCCTTGTAAGTCGCTTGCTCGCTCACGGCCTGTTAGGTGCGCGAGAGGCCTAGCAGCGGCGAAGGCCGGCACAGCGGCGGCCCGATGTGGCGTTGACGCGTCGTCGTCTGTGCGATGCGAAATGGACGGCTGAGATTTGTCATAATTCGGATAAATTTTCCGCCGTCTCGAAATACCCATTTCTCCCGATCCCCTTCTCTTCTGATGGCGACGGCGGCGGCGATTTGGTCTGGTGGAGCGGCGACAAGACGCCCATGCGCGGCGAGTTGATGCTGCGCACTACTCGAGCAGAGCCAACGGCGGTGGCGCGCAGCTGGAAGCCACGGCCGAGCCAAGCCGCTCGGTGCTCTAGTGGCGTACTAATGCCGCTCGAGCCCGAGTGCAGCGACGGCGCGCGCGCAGCGGAGTTGATGCCGGCGCGGCCGAGGACGGAGGGGACAAGAGGAACTTTCTACTAGAGACTCGCGGGAATCTTGTGGATTTTGTGGCTTTAGGGTTCTAATTTGGGGATTTTCTCGGATTAGGGTTTCTGAAATTGGGGAAATTTGGGTTTTTTGCATTATCCGTCGACACTTAACAGCGGCTGGATGCATCAAATGGCTTCACAATTGGAATGATGGGATCATGGGCCTAAACATTTGCTCCGATACTAAATGTAGATTACTTAATCTATTAACTTAAGTTTTTAGCCTAAACATAATCACCCTAATGCGGAAATTAAGGGTACGGACCATTGTTTGAAGCCATGGATGCTGTGCTTAGTTTATCCTCTGCACTGCCGTTGGCCGGAGTGGAAGTAGAGGTAGTACTGCCTTAAACCACTCCGGTGCTCAATGTGGATGTGCAAGCGAGGTTGCCGGCTTGATTCGAAAGTTCCAGTCGCCACCTACACTGCCCATTCTCATCCAATGCAAGAATTAGGAATTAGGATATAGGAATGTCAGGGAGAATGGAATCATGAGAGAGATCATCACCTTTCTCGCCTCCCCTTTTTAATACTGTGCCGAGTGCAAAAGGAAATGTTTGGTGCGCTACCAATTATTGCATGTGTTTAAGGAAATAAAGCCAAGAATTAGTTGCATTGATTGCACATCAACGGGTGGAAAACGACGTGTGTGATCCTCTCCTGGCCAAGAGGTCAAAATTTCCCAATAGTGGGGAACTTAGTTTGGGAAGGGTGCGCGGACAGATGAAACTCTTCTTCTAGGATAGTAAAGAATTGTGTTAATCCATATGAAATACTTGCTTGCACTGGTTCAGGAATATTTCTACAGAAATACTACGAACATGGTCCAAACTTCATAACTTCATATTCGATTGCTCTAATATTCAATCTCTCCACAAATTATTCAGATGCATAGTAGCCATATACTCAGATCACCCTTTCACCAAATAAATAATAGAAGCCTGATGCTGCAGTCAGTTTTTTTAGAAGAAAAATGAAACCATGCAGAAAATATGATTTTGTTTGGTGCTTTTCATCTTTCAACATAGAAGCCCTGTTCTGATCGTTCGTGTGCAGGGTTTAGGCATTTTCTGAGTGGCAGCAACCAGCAGCAAGTTGATACAAAAGGATATTCTTGTCTTCCGTTTACTTCTCCTTTTAAACGAGAATGACTGCATTCCTATCCTTGAGGGAACACAAGAGCAGGAGATAGGTACTTCGGTAATTAATTTTCCAAATGGGTCAGTCACAGGGTATAAGCATAAATTATGAAGTAATGTCAATATCAAGTGTTTCCACCTTTCGGAATCAGAAATGGATAATTTAATTCTATGAAATTATTAGACCACTAGACTTGTATTGTATATATATAGACCTGATCTTCTTATAGAAAATAGAGTCTTAGTCTCACTGTATACTACACTTCTGTATGGTATCAGACTCGGCGCGCTAGCAATCTTCTTGCCGGTGAGCCAACGCCTCCTTCTCATCACAGACCTCTCCTCTAGTATTCTTTCTTTGTCTTTTTTGTCTCTGTTCTTATCCCCATCGTCTCCTCTGCAGACGGTCTTCTCTTCCTCTACCGCTTACTACTCGTCACTTCCACCACGTGACAAGGAGGCGATCTCCATCCGCCTCTTCATCTCGTCCAGACCCACTTTCGGTTTCCTCTTACTTCGACACATCCCCTTCTTCTTACATCGGCGCACCTCTGGGCTCGCGCCCTCCATTGGCTGGACCCGTCCGCCTTCTATCGGCTAGAACACTCTTTGGGTTCTCGCTCTTCCGACACACTCACCTGCTCCCGGACATGAAACTTCTCCCCTCACGTTCGTGCCACTCCAACGCGTCTACGTATCCATGGACGCAAATTACTGTTTCTCGGACACGAACTTCTTTTCTTCGCGCCTGTGACTTCTCCTATTTTTCGGGTTCGCCCTACTTAGTTGCGTCCACGCGTCCATGGATGTGAAATCCCACTTCACGGATGTGAACCCTCTCGCGCCCATGACCTACCTACCCTCTCGTGTCCGTGACCTATCTACTCTACCTACCCACTCATCGGCTACGCATCGATCCACATCAGACACCCGCCTCCCCCCATCGGCTTAACAGTCACACCTTCCCATCGGCTTATCACACCCCACTACTCTCTCGCCCTCTCCCGCATCTGACCATGACCACTGAATCGACTCTTAGTTCTAGCACTCTTTCAGCCACCGGATCCCTTTCAGCCATCGGCGCTCTTGATAATACCTCGAGCACCCCTACGCCGATGTTCTCCCCACCCTACGTCGTCGTCAACGTGAAATCTCACGTTCCCATTTCTCTTAACCTCAATGCCAACTATTTCAAGTGAGTTTTCTTCTTCAAGTCTTTATATGGAAAGTTCAGCCTTCGCTTCCATATCGACGGCTCCGCTCCACCTCGACCCGATAACCCCTAATGGGATATCGCCGAGTGCTGCGTACGCAGCTGGCTGCTTGGCTTGATCGATGACTCCGTTCTCGACCTTGCCATGGACGACACTGATCCCACCACCCGCGATCTCTAGGTGGCCATCGAGCGGCTCTTCCAAGCAAATAAGCAGCCACACGCCATCTTCCTTCTCAACGAGTTTCACTCCGTGATACAAGAGGACTCCTTTGTCACTTTGTACTGCTAACGCCTTAAGGTCAAGACCGCCGCCCTTCGTGATGTTGGCCACCCTGTGGCCGACTCACAACTCGTCCTAGCACTCTTGCAAAGACTCAACCCTCGCTTCTCCGATACCGCCGATGACATGGCCAACTCCACCCCTCTTCTCATGTTTGCCTAGGCCCACGACATGCTAGGTCTCAAGAAACTTCGCCTAGCCAACGATGAGAAGACTGTGGCCCACACCACTCTTATCACCACAGCCGATCATGGCTGCAACAACCCCATCGGCTGTCGTCCATCGTGCGCTGTTACCACATCTCATGACTATGATAGCCATGGCTTTTGCCACAGCAACAAAGCCCACACCGGTGGCAACGACAAAGGCAAAGGGAAGGGCAAGGGCAAGAGCTGGAGCGGTACGATGCAACCGCGCCCTGCTCCTATCCCTACCCTGTCCACCAGTCCCATGAGTCCATGGCTTTGCTACAACCCCTAGGCACCCTAACCCCAGCTACGCAACCCCATCGGCTGGCAACCCAGGGTCCTCGGCGCACACCCCCAGAACCACCTGGCGTCCGCTCCCATCCAACCGCCTCAATCGATCATACCCTCGCCAACCACCTAGTTGGCTCCCTTGTGGAACCAGGCTGGCTTCATCGCCACCCTCAACCAGATGACACTCCAACCCCAGCACCCAGGGGTGCTGGACTCTGGTGTGTCATCCCATATGGCTTCATCGGATGATATACTATTCTCTCGCCATCCTTCCTCCTCACCTTTCATCACCATCAACATTGGGCAATCTCTTCTTATCACATGTCACGATGACTCCATCATGTCTACACCCACATCCAACTTTCCACTCCACAATATCCTAATAGTTCCTTCCCTCGTCCATAATCTGCTTTCTATCCGCCAATTCACTAGTGATAACAATTGCTCAATTGAATTTGATGCTTCTGGTTTCTCTGTGAAGGATATTCATCCCCGCTGCGCCGTCCACTCCTCACACCAGTCTTGCCATCTCCAACTTCTAGCATCTTCGTCTCAGTCACCTCAACCCCGACGATGTCACCACTCTCCGTCGTAGCGCCTCCATCCGGTGCAACCACAACAGCCCCACTGTCTACCACTCTGTCAACTTGGCAAATATGTGCGGCTACCTTTCTTCTCCTCTATCTTGTACCTCTAGACCTTTTGAACTGATTCACTATGATGTGTGGACTTCTCTAGTTAAAAGTGTTTCAGGTTACCTCTCATCTCATCAATTTCATCAATTATATTTCAACTCAATTCAGCCTCTCCATTCAAGTCATACAGACTAACAATGGCACGGAGTTTGTAAACCGTACCATCCAAGCCTTTCTCACCTCCTGTGGCATTCACATTCGCCTCTCCTGCCCCTATACCTCTCAGCAAAATAGCAAGACCGAACGTCTTCTTTGAACCCTAAACAACATTAGTCACACTATGCTTCTTTACGCTCATCTACCTGCACCCTACTGAGCTGAAGCACTCACCGTGACCTACCTGTTGAATCGGCGCCCTTGCTCTTCCATTCGTCACAACGTTTCCTACACCCTTCTGTATCACAAGACGTCCGACTACTCTCTCTTACGTGTCTTTGGGTGTCTTTGCCACCCCAATCTAACAGCCACTGCCCCTCATAAATTCGCACCACGCTCCACCGCCTGCATCTTCCTTGATTATCCCTCTTTCTAAAAGGGATAACGTTGTCTTGATCTCTCCACCTGTCGGATCATCATTTCCTTCTATATCATTTTTGACGAGTCCTACTTCCCCTTTGGTTTACTTCACCATGGACCTTTGTCTGGTGACCTCGACTTCCTTCTCACCCACACTGTACCATCCCGACATTCTCCACAAACCACACCTCCGTAGCCCACACTGGTCATTTCTGAGGACCCCCTAAACGACTACCCCACTCTTCTCCTCTCTGCTGTCATATCGATCGGACCTTCATCTGCTCCACAACCTCCATCAGCTCCACAACCCTCATCGTCTCGCCACCCCCATCGACCCTACCAACTCCATCGGCTCATCAATCTCCATCGGCCCCCCACCCTCCATCGGCTTAGGCTGACCTTATCCAGCCCTTTCTCCGAACCTATAGTCGCCGATCCCAACCTAATGCCACTCTTTCTCCTTTCGACCCTGCCCCACAACCGATGTTACCATCGGACCGTGCGGCCTCTGCTATCTCCACCTCCTCTCATATGATCGCACAATCCCAAACCGAGTCCCTCCGCCCCCCTCAGCGCTACGGGTTCTCCAAGGTCCATTGTGCCGTCTCGCCTATCCCGGCAACTCACCATTCCGCCCTGGCCGATCCTTAGTGGCGCGCGGCTATGGTCGATGAGTACAAGGCCCTCATGGACAATGAGATCTAGCGTCTCGTCCCTCATCCTCTCGATGCCAACGTTGTCACCAACAAGTGAATCTTTAAACACAAGTTTCACTCCGATGGCTCGCTTGCTCGTCACAAGACGCGCTGAGTAGTCCGCGGTTTCTCTCAACGTTCTGGCATCAACTGTGACAAGACCTTCAGTTCCGTCGTCAAGCCCACCATCATTTAGGTTGTGCTTACTCTCGCTGCCTCTTGTTCTTGGCCGATTCATCAGCTTGACGTGAAGAATGTTTTTTTTCACAGTCATCTGATGGAGATGGTCTACTGCCAGCATCCTCTAGGTTTCGTCGACCCATCCCGTCCCGACGATGTCTGTCTCCTTCAGCGCTCTCTCTATGGCGTCAAACAGCCCCCTCAGGATTGATACCAATGATTTGCTACCTATCTTCGGCAACTTCGTTTTGTGGCCTCCGTCTCCAATACGTCTCTTTTCGTACTTTACACCGAAGATACCACCGCCTACCTCCTTCTCTATGTCGACAACATCATCCTTACGACGTCCTCGACAACCACCCTACAACACATTATGGCCCAACTACACTCGGAATTTGCCATGACCGATCTAGGTCTCCTACATCACTTCCTTGGCATCTCTGTTACACGCTCTTTCCACGGGTTATTCCTCTTCCAACGCCAGTATGCCATGGATCTTCTCCAGCGTGCAGGTATGGCCGAATGTCACTCCACCGCCACTCCGGTCAACACTCGCAGTAAACTCTCCACCACCGATGGCTCTCTCATCGCTGACCCCTCTCAGTACCAGAGTCTTGCTGGTGCTCTATAGTACCTAACACTCACATAGTCTGATCTCACTTATGCCGTTCAGCAAGCGTGTCTCTTCATACATGCTCCGCATGAATCTCACCTCGCGTTGTTCAAGCGTATCCTTCGCTACATGAAGGACACACTGTCCACCGCTCTATATTTTAGCTCCAACCCCATCGACTCTCTCACCGCGTACTCTGACACGGACTGAGCGGATTGCCCCGACTCCTAACGCTCTACACCCGGCTACTACGTTTTCCTCGATGACACTCTAGTCTCTTGGTCCTCCAAGCGCCAAACTACAGTGTCTCGATCAAACGCCGAAGCCGAGTATTGCACTATTGCTCATGCCATTGCCGAGTGCTTCTAGATTCGCTAGCTTCTCTAGAAGCTTCGTACGCCTATCGCTTCCACGACAGTTATCTACTACGATAACGTTAGTACCGTCTATATGACCATCAACCCGATTCATTATCGACGTACGAATCACATTGAGATTGACATTCACTTCGTCTGTGACAAGATCGCTCTAGGACTTGTTCGGATGCTCCATATATCATCGACGCATCAGTTTACCGACATTATGACCAAAAGCCTAGTCACGTCTTTGTTCACCAGTTTTCGCTTGAGTCTCTACGTCCGTACTCCTGCTGCGACTGTTAAAAGATGTTATATCATATATATATATATATATCCGACCACTCTGTATAGAAAATAGTCTTACGAAATAATCCAACCCAACTTAACAACCCTAACAGTTCGAAATTGGAAACTCCTGCAGCATCAGTGCCTCGAGGATCTCTGCAGTATCCGCTACAACAGTTAAATGGACTTTTTTGGCTAGTCAAGCTCAGGAGCCCAGACTGGTCAAGACAGCCAGATTGAATATTTCAAGCAGATTAAATAAACTGCATACCTGGAAATAATTGCCAAATCAGTACAACTGTTTTTTGTCAAATAAGTTTTCGATTACAGAAACATTACAGCACAACTGAACTGATGAGGCGTTCACAACTCCCTGGCTACATTACCAACACAAACAATAAATTTGATATCCAGAATCACGGTTTCCTTTGGTTTTGAAAAGTACATTCTCGTGTACTTGTACTTGGAATAAACTGAATGCAAAGCAACAGCTGACAGACTAGTAGTGCCGAAACCTGATATTCAGTGTTTGGATGGACTGACTTTTGCCAGCAGCATTACAGTTTAGGTCATTGCTTGGCTCTGCACTGCTTGATTCTGAGGAATAAAACGAAATTACCATCAATTGGAACATCTCATATGCTGACAAAAAATGCACAAATGAATGCAAATCAACTATGGCGGCTCACCTTTGCTTTCAAGACTTTTTGGCTTTCACTGAAATACTGATTAGGATGATTGATTCCAGTATCACATGAGACACCATGTGCTGCCTCGAAAGTCATCGTGCAAGCTAGCTGTGTATTTCATATCTCAGATGATTCAAGTAGCTGAAATTTAGAAGATTGCTTATTAAAGGTAGAACGGTGAGGTGCAGTACCTGGTAGTGCCTGTTCTGCACTTTATCCAATATATCTTCCAATGGATGTCCACTGAATCCCATTTTATTGAGAGCTGCTCTCAAGTTCTCTTCACTAGAAATACCACAAGGAAAAGGCACATGTTACTCATAAAAACAGTGCCAGCTATAGGTTCTTTTCCAATCCCCCCAAAACAAAAAAAAAAGGTTCTATAGCATTGAAAGATAAAAAGATGACTTCAAAGAGTTAATGATATCAAAATGCATTATTAGCTGATAAAAATGTACTTTTGATCACTTCCAATGGAAAATTAAACTCTCTGTTTCACTGAGTCCATTTTTCCAATCAGAAAATTGCAAATTGGAAGGCAATTGTTCCGTCAGAATATCTGGGGCTTCAAACTAGTCAATGTTCAGTTTTATATAGCAACTATTCTGAAATTCTTTGTGTTCAATAGGCAGTAGATCAGTTCAGACCATGAACTCGGCATATACAGTATTGCCATATTATCACAGGGATTCCCAGCATATGCCAATAAGCCATGTTTTAGGATATGAAATCCCATTTCCCATTGACATGTTCAATAAATAGTCTACTGCTAACAGAAAGTTAACCATAAAACAAATAAATGCTTATCTACTCTGTTAATGGCACGGTAGAATGAGATTATACCCAAAATGTCGATAAGGGCAACCATGGTGATCACCAACACCAGGTGTTGCAGAGATAATCTTTTGACATGAATATGGCGTGTAATCCTGGAGGAGCCATTTGTCAGAGTGATAAATAAGTTCATCATCCATACAAGCAACAAAGATAGAACAAGGGGCTTACTATTCGTTTTCCTTCCTTTCCATAATTATGCCTGATACTGTAGGCATATTCCTTGTCAAATCGCTCAGAGCCAACCTTTGAGAAAACCCAACATCAGTGAAGCAATATAAATTGTGATGGCTTGCACAATGCAACACAGGTATTAGTTGTTTAGTTTGGGGCTTCTTACTGGTTAACTCAATGTTCAACACTATAGGTAAGAATGCAGTACACGATCCTATAGAATATTTTCTTGACACAGCTTGCTTGTATTGTAAAGAAACCGATAAGGTTTACATGTGCTATTTCCAAAACATAGTTGCTGTTTACATTCTGAAAGAAAATTAGGCACCTTCTGAGAAAACTCTGCCCTCCAAAATGCTAGAGCATCTTCCAACTTTAGTCCAGCTCCCTAAACCATAGTTTTCAGAAGCACGTTAATGTAACATAAATAGAATAAGTGTACACTGATAACAAAGCTAGTAAGATAATTCATTTAGTTATTACCTTAAGGAAAAGACCAAACTGCATTCTGCCCCCATGCTTCAGATGATGGTTTTCTCTCAACTGAAAAATAAAAGCAACCACTAAGTAACCTGATCAAAAGGTAAGCAATGTATGTGAACTTTTAAGGTGCCTTGCCTTCTCTAGCATGTGGAGCATACAAAGAGGGAAAGAAGTTTTAGCCAGTTGGTCAATATCCTTCAGAGAAATCTCAACAGCATCCTTTGGCTGTATAAAATATTGGATATTTGATAAGCCAGACAATTAACAAATATAGTAAACATTAGCATTGAAGGAAATCCCGTTAACAATATCTGGAAAAACATCTAAAGATAAAGCACCACACCTGAGAGTAATCAGGTCCAAAATATGCATTACTTAATGCCTCGACAATCTGTTAAGATAAAAAGTGTGGATTATAAAAGTTATGAAAAGATTGTCTGGAAGAAATACGGGAACTGGTTAATTGATACTCACAGGAGTCAACCTATCCTTTTCTTGTTCCTTAATAATGGCCGTCCATTTTCTGCACATTGAATTATTTACATTATAGCTTAATACAGCTTGTACTAAAGAGTGTTCTCAGTTCAGAAATAAATCCAACTGTCAAGGGGCTTTTGTTCTATGTAAATTTAATGTTCCTAATTATATCACCCAAGGATGCAACAGTTTTTTCCTGCAAAGAACTAAGAAAATACACTTTCCAAACATGTTATATAGCTAGGCAAAGCTAAGTAGAACATTTGTACCATGTACCTATTTGTTAAAACAAGTGCCTTCGAGATATTGCAGCGGAATTGGGTAACCACAAGCGAAACCACCTATTATATTATATAAGTATGTTTAGAACGGGCAGGAAACAGCATCAAGAAGTACATAGAAGTTTCCATTCCCGTTTTCAAAGCAAACCTGACTCATCGCAACATAAGCATATCCTTTTGAAAGAAACACTCGGCGGCTGGCAACAAGATCTGGAACTTCTTCAAAAGGCACCTTAATTGGATTTGAGCAAGGTTTATTTAAACTGGGAAATCACACGAACACATTTTTTTCTACTGAATATGGAATTGAAGAGGTAAAATAAACTGATGCAAATACCTTGATGAACATGGAGTCAACTGCAAAAGGAAAACATAGACCAAAGTTAGCAAGTGAAAGATCACAACTGCAAGCAGCACAGCACCATTGTACTGAAACAACATATAGAACAGGTATCACGTAGTAAGGTGTTCCATACCAGTTGCAGATTGACCAATGGCGCGTGAAACTTGGCTCAACTTGTCTTTGACAGCCTAAAACATGAAAATAAGAACATACAATGCGGCAATCAAGGTCCAAGTCAACAGAGTGTCCATAACGCATACCTCAAATTCCGAGTGTGGCAATGCTTTGTATGGAAGTTGAAATTCACTCATAAGCATCCTCTGAGAAACAGTGTGTGGCAAGGAACGGTTAAAGCATGACAGCTTTCCTTGTATGCAAGAAAAAGACAGAAAGTCACCTGTGATTCAGGACTCTCGAGCCGAAAACGATAGCGAAAAAGCGTAGTCTCCATGGAGAGAAACCACTTCCGCAGCTCTTCCCTAGAATGCGGGTATGGCACAAAGCCTTTGACAAGTTAGTCAAAGGCTCAAAACACCAGAAGCAAGTTAGTCAAGTCAAGTGTAACGAATGTTAAGCTTACGTTCTGCAGTAGACAAGACGGAGAACAAAGTGAGATATTATGTCCTTGTACAAAGTCTCTGCAGGATCCTGGTGCCTCATATATGCTTTCCACAACGCCTTGACCTAAGCCCAAGGAGGGAAAAAAGATAAAATTACTGTTAAAGAAAATATGGTAAACTTCATAACTAGAACTTGAAACTCTAAACTCAATCTGACTTCAGACTAACGCGAAATTATGTTCAAGATTGAAATCGAAAAGGTCAGCAAGAAGTGAAATTTAATTTACCCCAATGCAGGAAGGAATTCACATCACCGTGGTAGAATTGTAACGAGATATATAGAGAGAGGATGGCTCACCAATTTCTCCATTTCCTCCGGTCTCTTCCCCCGCGAGATCCCATCGGCGATCCCCTTCAACACTGATCAACACAGCAGCAGTCTGGATGTCAAATCGTTAACAGAATGCGAGGAAGGAAAGGAAAAGAGGACTCCAAAAACGCCGCCACAGTGGGGAGGGGAGAGGAGGCGTCCGCACCTCGGAGGCGGTCGATGGCAAAGAGCTCGAACTCCTCCAGCCGCACCTCCAGCTGCGGCACCACCCGGTACGTTGGCAGGCCTCCCGCCCCACCGCCGCCGCCGCCTCCTCCGCCGGCCGCCGCCTCCTCCGCCGGCCGCCGGTAGGATCTCACTATCTCCATGGCGGCGGCTAGGTCTTGGATCGAATCACCCGTTGGAAGCGACACGTTAAGCCCACCAGTCTCTCTCTCGGCGCGTTTGTGGGACGCGGGATGGCGCGAAATTGAGGATTTTGCTGGCGTTTTGGCGGGAAACTGCCGCGTTTTTCCCGCCGAGCACTTTGACGGTGCTACTGACGAAGGGCAAGGCTGACGTGGAAGGCAACTCGTACACGTGGCGAATAGATGGGGCACGTGGTGAATAGCTGGGACGTGCTTGTTTTCCATCGTCCTTCTCAACTTGAATAGGGGTTGATAAGCATCTGCGCCTTCCTCCAAGACAAGCATATGTGCTACGGACAATAGAGACATAGGCCACGTGTACTATGTATATTATATTTAGAAATATGGTAATTTAATAATATATAAAAAGGGTAATTTCTATGAAAATAAGGTGAACAAGAAATTTGTCGGTATAATGGCAAAATCATTTTTTTATTTCCATATTTTTTTACTATTCTACTTTCTATTTTTTTGTCGTTTACCATTTTCATATGGTTCAGTCGGGAAAACTAACTAAAAATTGGGGAATGGTAGCCTCAATTGGGAATTAACTTAGCTATTCTTTCGCCACTTAAGCTGAGCACTCTGTCTCCCTCCGCTAGGATGCTGTAACATCTTCCAAATTTAAATATTTCAACGAAATTGCATTATGCCGTTTTTTATTTATATTGAGATAGTTTCTTGAATTAAGAAAAATATAAAAATAGATTTCAGAAATTTCTTGCTTTTTGATATTTTTTTATTGAAGAACCTGTCTTGTCACATTTGATATTTCTTGAGATAAATTTCTGAATTTTAAGCCTTCTTTATTCTCACCAATTTATAGAAAAAATCTTAATTTTAAAACTTTGACCTTTCTTTAATTTAAACATTTTTGAACTTATCCCTTGTCAAAGAATTCTATATCCCAAATCCTATATTTTCCATCCACATATAACCATACAATCTTTCCATATATTCTACTCCCTTCATTCTAAAATATACAAATTTTTAGGTTAACTAACGTATACTTAATTTTAATTTTAGATCAGAAGATTTTTTTAATCACTTTAGTTATCAATTTTTTAATTTTAAATTACTTAGATTTTCTTTTTAGGCATTTGATTGGCTTTAAAATCATTGAAAAAGATGGGAATCAAGTTAATCAACGCAGAAATCTGATACAAATTTGAATGGCATATATGTTTGGTTTGCTATCATACCAAAATATTGTCTATGCCAAGACCTAAGCACATTTTGGTAGTGCCAAATTTTTTAGTAACTTATGTGTGTTATTGGTATATTTTGGTAACAAACCTAACACTAACCAAATACTATACAAAGTGTCATTGATTTGGTAGGGCACTTTTTTGACATCAAACAAAAATGGCGCTAAATCTTTTAGATCAAATCCTCTTCCTAGCACAAGAAAACTTTTTGTAATATCATTTGGATTGTTCTTGTGCTAAGACAATTCTTTTCAAACTCAAACCTTGAATATTCTTCCAAATCCCATTTCATCCCCAAATATCCCTTCAATTTGTTTTCTATACCCCTATGTCATGGTTTAAATTTAGCTAAATTCCAAATCCTCTATCCAAATTCAAACCTCATTTGAATTTCAAATTCTTTCATTAGTTCACAAAAATTCTACCAAATTCCCACAAAGCCATAGCTTACTCCTACACTGAATATTTACATAAAAGCCCTTCCTTTTATTCCAATTAAATCTTTAAAAATTCCTAAAAATGCAAAGGAGCACTATTCATGCCCACCAAATGCTTGACAGAATGTCTAGCCCAACTTGTTAGCCCAAAACCTCTGCTCAATCTATTTTTCTTCCACTCTAGCCCAATATCAACCCAAAACCCCTTCATGGCCTAGCATCTAGGCCCAAGCTGCGAAGATGTGTTGCTTCTACTATGTCAAGTTAGAGATGAGCACGGTGCTATCACTGTTGCCCCATGCGCCAACAAGCACCTGTCCACGACTCGTGAGATCACCATTACCTTGGCAACGTGCTCTTGTTGATCAAACGAGTTTTGCCCATGGAGTTGCACTGCCAATTTTAGCCACCACCACCCAATGTGTTGCGCATCCACGCGATCGCTCTTGCCGCCTCTACAATGCACCAAACCGAGGACAACAACATAGCTTTTGCATCATGTGTCACGGTGCATGTGTCACTACATTGATGTCATGGTCTGAGCATCACCCCATGCATGTGCCCATGGCATCGCTACTCCGCGTGTCACGTAGCCATGCTCGCATGCCACTGCTTCATGCCTACTGGCCACTGCTACTCCACAACAACTCCCATAGCACCACCCCTGCCATTTTCTTGGCATCATAATTTTATTGGGCAAGCTAGCACATGCCCACAGCTCTATTCCCATGCCATGATAACCTGGATAAGCTCAAGCCAAATTGATCCTCTCCATTCACCTTAAACAAACTGACCATATTACCTTATAAATAGCACCCCATGCCATCATCCATCCTTCATGACCGTAACAATACCCAAAGCTCTTCATCATGCTCGAGCTATCGTGGAACTGTGATCAAGCACCTTGCATTCAAGCACTCGCAGCCGATCCAAGCTTTTCTTAGCTTCAAGTTTGAACGAAACAAGATCTTCTGCCTCTCAAAGACTTTCCAAGTCCACCATCTAGCCTTTGTGATGTCGAACCTCGTTGTGCTCTGTTTTGTCATGTCTTGCTCTGCTTCTCACCGTTCGGCATTGCACGTAGTAGTTTTTCACCGTCCATCCATCCTCGGGGTATGTTCTCCGGTTTCTAGCACCCTAATTGATGGAACCCACTAGGGTTTGTTCCTGACCTTTGATGAGAGTTGGAGATAACTTCAATTTAGAGTGGATCCGATGTTGACTGTCCGACTACAACAATACAAGGGCTGTGCCTTAGCAACAGATACACCGTCTTCAATTGAAATGTTCTTGTCGTGCCAAGAACACCTCTGAACCTGCTAGCAACCGAGAATAAGTAAGAACAAGATAAATAAGCAATTAACTCATAGATAGGAGATTCAAAGGTGAATCTGAATCACAAGTTGGGGTCTTGAATCAAGCAAACGGGTGGTCTAATCAATACACGTGTTCACAAGGAAGTAGTAGTAGCTAAACTTACAACAGAACAAAACCCAACCTTCATCCTGGCGGCTGCTGCAAATATTTATACTTGGGAGAGAGCCAAGAGGCGTGAAGGGGTGTAAACCCTAACTTAGAAAGGGCCTCTAGTGGGCTGAATGAGATACAAGGACCTCAGCCCAAGACTGAAGGTCCGAACATCTTTCTATAGTTTCTGGATAGCTCTGATAGAATCTAGCGATGTTCTAGATTCATTTAAATGTAGACATCAAAGCCTTTCCAACAAGTACTCATGGGCCTTAAACAACCTTTGAAGTGAAGAGTTATGGACGATTGAAGTTGTTGCTGTCTGGAGGTCCAAACTTGATGTCCAAACTTACAGTCCGGTCCCTTGATCTAGTCGTCCTTTTGATCATGCTAGCTTATAATTGATACTTGTTATGGCTACTTCTAGACCAATCTGGTTCATCTCTCAAGTTCCTAAGTAGAAGAATATCATCTAAGAATTTAGTAGTACCCCATTCGCTAAGCAACTTGTTTGGATAGTAAGGAATGATTTCACCTGGTAGTTAAGTTGGCATGCTCTAGCTCAAGTCATTGGCCCTGCTGTGTAGCAGGTGCGGTTGTATCCATTGAAGGGATGTCCTCATCACTAATACATTACAAAACATTCATCCTAAATCAATTTAATCAATTATGGTCCAAATCCCCACTGCCAGCAAGTTTGTGTACTAGCCATGGCCGCCGCCACCATGGTCAACCACTTCACCAGCCTCCTCCAAGGTAACTCAATCTAAAAATGGATTCCTCCTCTTCACCTAAAGCTTCCCAAACCATCAATTTGATTAGAAAAACACCAAAATACCAAATCCCCTTCTCGGTCTCCACGAGCTATTGCTACACCTAGCCATTTAGCTCAACATCGGTGAAATCAGTCACTCTGCTGCCATCTATTGGTCGCTGGCATCATCATATGCTTCCCTTCCAAATCCGCACCGGCCTCCGAGCTCCATTGTTGCCACTACCTCTAACCCTAGCCATGGCAGGAGTAAAAGCTGAGGGAGGAGTTGGGAATCTGGAGGATGAAGAAGAAAGGGAGAATTGCAAATATACCACTACTCTCACTCCCTAACTCGAAATAGTCATTATAAAAACATGAACTGTAAAATTGCCACTAAAATTGGTCTGCCTTGCTTCCATTTGCCATTGCCATTTGAACTGATGGAATTAAGAGCACATGTTCATGAAACTAAGTAAGAAAATAAGGGCACATATAAGACCATTTTGCCCTTGGCTAAATTCAATCCCCTTTATGCCTGTTTCTCCTGACCTGACTGCATGCCACGAAGAGAGGAACCAATCCCCTCCCAGTTCCCTCTAGGATCCCTAGATTCCAAATACTCTCATCCATTTCATATTGAGAGCAAATCAACTAAAAATCAGTTACAATGAAGTAGATGATGACAATGAAAAAGCTAGTGGAGATGAATTTTGGTGAATAGAGCAGCAAGATTTTGTCCAAGCCGCCTTGGGCGACACCTCGCAGCACCAGGCCACTATGACAGCAGCAACAGGCGGCTTGGGCGACAACAACATTAGCAAGTGGCGGCAGTAGCAACAGCAGCAGGCGGCTTGGAATGCGGCAGCTGCAGGCAATAGGGACGAACTACATCAATAGTAGTAGCAGGGGAAGTTCTTATCGTATTTCCTTCATATTTGAGTTGTCGGACTTGGATTTTATTTCGGTAGTATATATGTCCAATAACCATTTACTTATTTAGAAAAGATTCTGGATATTAATAACAGTGGAATGACAGTTTCGTTCTGAATCATCCGTCCTGATTTTCATTCGCCATCATATCTGGTGGTTCTGTTAATCCATCTTTCTATCGGTTATGTTGATGAGTATTATGTAGTCAAGGATTGATTCTCCACCTTTTACAGCAGTGCTTCATGCTTCGCTGCAATGTGTGTTCCACTGTTCTTTATTATTTTTTTTATGCTGCACGATTCTACTAGGCTGTATGCTACAGTGTTAGGCTTACAATTTTGTGGGGGAGGGTCATCCTTGTTCTAAGGCTGTTAGTCTAAGCTGTGAGTCTAATGACAGGTACATTGGATTCTAACCATTTTTAGTGGCAAATATACAATTACATTTTTTAATAGCAAATTCACAACTACCAATTCAAACCAGTGGCAAATATGCAATTGTCTAGAAAGAAAAGAAACGGAAATAGATAGAGTTGACATATGGGTTACACGTAGAATGCCATTTTTCCCTTCTCAGATTTAATTCAAATTCAAACCTTTAGAAGCCTATATCTCATTCATCTTAGATCCGATTTAAATCAAACTTAGACCTAAATACTTATAAATTCAAATCTTATCCCTTGGTACCCATTTTACTATTTTAAAATTTTATTTGAATTTTCATAATTTATTTAAGTGCCATTTGAATTTATAATTTGAGTTCCAACTTAAATTCTTATTTACCTTTGGCCTTTTAAATATTACCCTTTTATCAAAATTACCCCTTAGCCACTATAAAGCTGCCGGTTGGTACTCCATACCTTCCATGGGGACTTTTGCATGGTCTGAGAATCTCGATGCCGAATCATTGGTTGTGAAGCCCAACATAACCATATCTAATTCTTGTACCCTACACCTCGATGTGAACAGTGGTTGGAGTTGCTATTCTCTTGGCCTCTATAGCATGCCACACACCTAGCTCTCAAGTTCTGTACGATCATAGTTGATTTACTACCACCCATAGTTATCGAATTAACGCACCCACCCTGCAAAACTCGCACTAACCTCTGAGTCCTCAGTTGTTATGTTGCTTGTCAGCACTAGCAAGAGAAGATTGTTAGTGATATGTTGTGCTAGTGGCAATATGAAGATGTTAAATATATTAAATACTATATTTATGATATATTGATTTATTTCTTGAAATAGACATTATCATTATTGATCAATGAGGATGTAACTTATTCATTAGGCTTCTAATACAGATGTTACTATTTCTAAATGATCCTTGATCATATATATCATATGAGAAACAAATATGATTATAAGATTAACATATGTATTGATTGATAATTATGTCTTATAGATTATGATATGGATATACTAAATCGATAATATGGATATATTAGTGAACATATATTGCATAGACCCCGCTATAAGATACTGCAAAGATTTTATGTATCATCAGTTAATCTCTAGTGTTTATGTAGAGTTCTTAGACTTATGATCATTATGATTCCCAACACTACTCTGTAACATGGTACTCATAAAAATAGTCTTTGGGATTACTATGAAATATGCAGTGGGATATGAATGATCAAGATAGAATTTTCCCCTACTATAGAAGAGATATCTCTAGACCTCTCGTTGTAATAGATTATGAAAGTATATGGTTAATTATAAGTTTATAATCCATCATAAGATTGACAGAGTGATTGAGCTACTAAGAAGATGACACAAATCTCGCATTGAGCTTTATCGATATCATAAGGCAAATGGATTCATATATAAAAATATTACAGCTTCAGTCGATATAATCTTTATGTATAATTTAGGGTTAATATGTCTTACTAAAGACCATTATTAACAGGGTGACTAAAACATCGTTTTTGCATCACAACCAAATACACATGAACATATAGGATCACACGTTTAATGGGTTGCCATGCTTATTCGAATCAATTCAGATAGAGATCCAAGTAGACTTCTATTAGACCATTGTCTCCTAGGTCCAAGCGAGGACAACTATATATAGGGAGGTGGGGAGGTCAAGGAGAGATACCTCTATTTACCTCTAGCAAAACCCTAGCCGCCACCTCTTGATCCAAACCCTAGCCGCTTGTGAGTGCTAGTACACTCGCAACCATCGTTCCAGCCCTACACGTATGGATATCAGTGGAGGTGCTGCTCGTTACGGCGTTGATCAGCATCAGGATTGCGATGATCATTTATTTCATCTACTACCTTGATGCTGGTATGGTTAGATCGGCTTCTCTAGCCCTACTTTCGCTGCACTATGTGTCTCATGGTAATGATCTATGATCACTGCTTCGCATGATGTCCTGGTGTGTGGGATAAATTTTTTTTGTTTTATGCTATCGTAGGCTACGCCTTCTATTACAAAAATGTCCATATGTAGCCGCTATGCTATCCAACCTAGGCATCGGCTACAAAAGAACCAAAGCATAGCTGTTATGCTATCCAACCTTAGAATTGGCTAGAACAAAGCTAAACCCTAGACGTTATGTTGCCCACATGCCACCCTATCCGCCACTAATTACTAAATATAACTATAGCTATCCTAATACTTTATAAAAGAAATAAACCACACCCTAAACCCTAGCTTTGTGGTTATTTTGCTTTTCTATTTATTTTATACTTAATTGAATTGGCTCTTCATTTTAATTAGTGGAATCTACTTTATTTTAAGGCAACATGTGATCTTTTATGGATGGATAATTAGGCTGTCTAACATGAATTTCTATGAGTTGGAGTAAGACAAGTTATGATCCCTGCTTTTTTTTATCATATTAATCCTATATTTTATATATACATGCTTTCCAAATATTTTATACACAATATTAACTTAGAAAATCAGATGTATATGCAGTAAGCATGAAATGATGATTTTCAAGTGGCTACTACTGTTTTAACTAGCATAACTTTAGTATGAATGCAATTCTTAAATGGGTATAGACCTAGCCACTTAGGTAATCTAACTAGAAGTAATACCTCTACATAGTGGTTTGATTTTTATGAAAAGTGGAGATTGCCCACTATGGCAATTGCAGTTTACTCCAAATAGGTAAATACGTTATATTTACTCTGTATAGTTAAATATTGTTATGATTTATGATTTGTGTCTAGAGGACTTGTAATATCAAAGAAGATTTATTGAAAAACCTAATTGCAATGACGTAGTGCCATACAATCGTGCTTTCCCCTGTTATCTCGGGAACAGTAAAACTCCGCTTATAATGGATGTTCAGGGTGCTGGGGATTATAGTTCGACTGAAACATTGTAGGGGAGACCCCACAGTTAATATATTAGAACCAAAAAAGTGTGTTACAAACTAAAAAAAGATAATTACAAGCCTGAAAGCCAAGCAATTAAGAGCTCTCTCTCTTGAGGCCTAACACGATACAACATACTGTGGAGATCGTCTTTGAAAAGCTAGGCGACTCCAACTAGAAACTGAGGCTACCTTGTCTTCAAAAATAAGTCAATTTCTTTGCTTCAAAATGTGCCAAGCTGCATATAGGACTTTTTCTGTGAAATGAGAGGAAGCATAAGAAGATTTTGCTTGTATATTCATATTGTCAAACCCAATGGAGGTATTCCATGTTAGATAGAAAGATTAGATGCTGTATTTACCTTATCATATTGTGTCAAAAGTCAAGAGATCTAGATTGTCTATGTATAAAAATAGATCATCTATGTATAGAAGGTTTATATTTAGAAAAGATCTCTTGGCTTAGCCTTCAAGTTGTAACGCCTATATGTAACTGCCACATGCGGGGCTATTCTGCATCCAATCAACACGCAACCATCGCACGACCCAGATAGGGCGTCGGTGTTCTCCTCCGCTCCTCTGAACTTTCACATGGTATCAGAGCCATCGCTTTTGAGTAGATTGCATCTCCTCTCCGCAACTACAATGGCGTCATCATCTGCTTCCTCCAATCCTCTCCTCGCCCAGCCCGTCACGGAAAAGTTTAGCAAGAACAATCATGCCCTATGTAAGGCACAGGTGCGTGCTGCGATCCGTGGTGCTCGTCTTTAGGGTTACCTCACGGGTGCCACCCCTATACCTGCGGCGGAGCTTGTGCAGAAGGGCGCTGATGGGAAGGAAGTGAGGGTTCCCAATCCGGCGCGCGAAGACTGGGAGGCCACGGACCAACAGGTCCTTAGCTACCTCCTCGCGTCGGTCACCAAGGATGTCCTCACGCAGGTGGCCACCAGCACCACCGCGGCGGACGCTTGGAAGATCATTAAAGACATGTTCGCGTCACAGACGTGAGTGCGATCCGTCAACATGCGGATGCTCTGGCAACGACCAAGAAGGAGAATTCGTCCGTTGCCGAGTACTTTGCCAAGATGAAGGCTCTTGGTGACGACATGGTGGCTGTAGGATGGTTTTATAAAGATCTTGTCTGTTCGGCTGTTAAAAAATTTCAAAGTCAATCTGAACCTAGAGCGGTTGAGATTGAGGGAGCCTGTTAGATAGAAAGATTAGATGCATGTGTATTTATCTTACCATATTCTGTCAAAAGCCAAGAGATCTAGATTATCTATGTATAGCAATAGATCATCTATGTATAGAAGATTTATATTTAGAAAAGATCTCTTGGCTTAACCTTCAAGTTGTAACGCCTATATCTAACTGCCACATGCGGGGCTATTCTACATCCAATCAACACGCAACCATCGCACGACCCAAATAGGGCGTCGATGTTCTCCTCCGCTCCTCTGAACTTTCACATTACAATGAATATGTAACAGATTCTAGCATTGCCTACTAATAGGGCAATCAAAGAAGAGATGATGAAGGGTTTCTTTGTATTGAAGATTGGAAAGATCACAAGTGAGGTCACTATTCAATGGTGCACAATGCTTCCTGTCTAACATGTCTCTGGTATTGAGTCGATCAATCAAGAGCAACCATCCAAACACCGTAACTTCCATGACACACTTGCTTTTCGAGTTTAGGTACACAGGAGGCTGAAGAGGCATGAAGTTTATGGCATATAGCTTCTGAGAACTATAGACATGATTACCCCATATAAAGACCGATCATGTTGCTGTGTCAAAGATATAATAGAATCAAGTTCTTGCGTTTCTATGAACTCCTCATAGGCCTGCCCTGAGAGTGGGAGATTAAAAATTTCCTCTAGTTGTTTAAGAAAAGCTACAGAGATAGAGTCCTAGAGATTATGCGCAAAAGAATATGCCCTAGGGAAATGGATGGATCTAACATGATCATTCCATAAGTCCTCCCAATAGACAAGTTTTTCCATAAAAAACCATGCACTTAGCTATTCCCTTGAAAACATCAACAAATTGCAAAATATCTCTCTACCATAAGGAAATATGAAATCTAGCAACATTTGGAACAAAATTAGTATAATATTTATTCCAGATGAGCTTTTACCCAAGGGAGAGGATGCTTGTTATAAAACTTATGCTGGTTCTTGAGTAAGAAGGCACAATTTTGCTATATGAGATTAATCACTCCTAGCCCACCTTTATTCTATGGCTGACAGACTCTGTCCCATAGTACCAAGGATTTTCTGTTGGAGTTGATATCAGAACCTCTCGAAAGATAGTGTCTTCTTGCTCTATCAATACTTTCAATAACTGACTTGAGGGAGTGATAAGGAACACATATAGTAAGTAGGCATAGTAGAGAGCTCTGAGTTAACAAGGGTTAACCTACCACCATAAGGAAGAAATGAAGCACTTGCAGTCAGTCTTCTCTCAATTCTATTGATCAATGGAGCCATATCAACAACTTTTGTTCTTGTAGTTCCCAATGGGAGGGCCCAAATATAAAAGGGAGAGCTCCAAGTGCACATCCAAAAACACTAGCCAGATTGGCTGCCTTTTCTTCAGACACATTTAGGGGTATCATACATGATTTATGATAGTTAACCTTTGGACCTGTTGACATGGAGAATGTGTTCAAAAGAGCCTTAAGCCTAGAGCATTAATGAACAAAAGAGTGTCATCTACATACTGAATAATAGGGAAGTCACAATTTGGTCTATGATTGGCATTGTCAACAGTCTCTTGTCATATGCTTTGTTAACTACTGATTGAAAAATGTCAGACTCTAGGACAAAAAGTAGAGATAAAGGTTCTTCCTGGTACCCCATTTAAAAGAACTGAAGAAGTTGAGTTAATAATTTTTGTGATCCAAGAAATCCACTTATCAAACCCCTTATGCTTCATAACCTGTATGATGGTGGAATATTCAATTGTATTAAAAGTCTTTTGAAAGTTTAACTTGAGAAGAACTATCTCCCTCTTAGATTACTGACATTGATGGAAATATTCAAATGCCCAAGCCAAACAATCCTAAATTGTCCTCTTAATAAAACCATACCAATTCTGATGAATTAAAGAGAGAATCACTTTCGGCAGCCTATCAGCCAAAATCTTAGTAATAAGCTTAAAAACTATGTTGAGCAAAGAAATAGGCTGATAGTCATTTACACCCTTAGGATTTAACTTTTTAGGATCTAGAATTATGTGTGACCTATCAAAGCATTCCAAGTTGATTTCACCATTACAAAACTGAGCACAGAGAACAAAGAATCCTCCTTGATGATGGGCCAGCATTTCTTCATGAATAATTCATTATATCCATGCCTGGTCAATAGGCATTTTGTTAACAACCCCTTCAATCTCAGTTATAGTGAGGTTTTCAGATAGCCATGCTAAATCTGTGTGAATCTGCATTAAAGAATGCAAATCAAAGTTCACAATAGCATTTGTAGACACCCTCATCCTATGTTGAAAAGTATACCATATAATTGGAGCCTTTTCATTGTTTTCTGTCATAACTCTTCCATCTGTGCTAAAATCTGTGTTATCAAATTCTTCCTATATCTTTCTGTAGCCATGGTATGGAAAAACTTTGTGTTTTTTTATGAGGACATCAACACCCTCGATACATCCTCACCTATATGAATGGATATACTGGACCGCTTACTATGGCCATGCTCGCCAACTTAATTGTCAAGTTAGTTTGTTAGTAGATAATGGAAATATGTGTACTCTTATTTTGTTAGAAATAATGGAGAACACTGAAAATGAGAGGGATTCACGTAGGTTGATTTCTTACTGCAGAACAATGTCAAATTATGATGGTCACTACGGTTGCATAAGGACTTGATTCGGGCGTTCTTTGACTTCACAGAAAGCTTATGAAGTCTAATTTCAAATGGATCTAGTCTCACATCCATATCTACTCAGAATCAACCGCAATCATCGTGTCAATACCAAGACCTTAATATGTCCATGGTGCTGGGCCACCCTATTTTGTGCTGACATCCAATGTATCTAGATGAGTCTATTAGGTTGGAGCACAACCCCAACAACCCCTTGGTCATCCTCCCACCTGTATATAATTTCTAAAGCTACTACAAAACAGAATGGGTTTTGTTAGATTGAAAGTTAGCCATTGCTACTTCGCTTGCAGCGCGCATGTCGACTAGATCATCTCTCTGTTCATCTTCGAAACCCTACTTTTCTCATTGTATTTTTATATTAAACACTTCATCTTAATTTAGCAATTCAATGTTTAATCTATTTGTTATTACTTGTTCTTTGATTGCTTTCAGGATGAGTGTCCTCGTGGTTGGGTTGATCGTACTCCACAAGATAGCGCTTAACCATTGGAATCAGTGTATCAACTCCTAAGGCTTAGCGCCTCTAGACGGTTGTAATCAAGCTGTGAACATTATTCCAACCATCAATCGAGTTATCCATTTTCATTGAAATATCAGGACCAAATCTATCATCAAGTGGTATTAGACCCTTTGTTGCTCGGTAAGAAATTTCTTGTTTTCTAATTTTTTTTCTATCTATAGTCTAGAAAACAAAAAAAAGTAGATTAGATTACCCATGATGCAAGACAATTTGAGCCTTTTACTAGTTCTACTTAGCCTTAGTTTGTTGAGTTTTCTATTACATCGTTGTGTCGAGTTGCTAGTCATAGCGTCTAATCGTGTAGAGTTTCAAGTTCTTGGCACTTTATCACCACCATCATCACCATCATTGCTGGTCTCTCTGGTGTTGCCACCATATTTCCTTCCTGTGTTGGAGTTAATATATTTGTTAAATCAACTTCGTTGCCTCTGTTGAGCCATTTTGCCTTCCTTACAAATCCGAGTCCATAATTGTGAGTTTGTACCCTAAGTTTGGTTGTGGTAATTTCTCCACTGGATCTCACGCCATCCATATAGGTATCTCTAGTCCGCACCAAAACTCTGACATAAAGGTCTTGCCATAAAAATATCATAACTTTTGCATACAGACTCAAAATAAGGCAAATTTTATATCTATGAACATCTATAGAAAATTTTACATCCGCTTCTCACTAGATTTGTAGATCCGGCAAAATCACAATTGTGAAATTCCCCTTGCAAGATTGTGTATCTGTTCGCGCCGAGATCCCTCGCGTGCCCCAGCGCGAACACGCCGACGCCTGGGAGATCTGCTTAGCTCCAGTGCAGGTCGATCGGCTTCTTTCCATGGCTTAAGGTACGCGCGCTAGGGGCCATGGGGTTTGATCGGCTCTAGTACATCGGTACGGGTGCGAGCGTGCCAGTCATTTTGACCCTGAAATTGATAAGGAGGTGAGACGAGCAGATCCATCAGATGGTGGGCCGATACAGGCGCTCGCTATCGGCTGGCTGCTGATAGGATCGAGATGGCCATCGGTCGCGCCCGAAAGGCCCTTCGCTATCGGCTAGCTGCCGATAGAATCGGGATGCACTTCGATCGGCTGGGAGTCGATGTGGATAGCTGTCGATGAGGAATCGGCCGTAGAGCTGATGGAGGAATCGGGGTGTACTCAGAGGATAGCAAAGCGCACAAGATCCATCCGGATAGCCGATGGAAGCCGTAACAGTAGTTCATCGGCTGGAAAAACCGATGAAGGCACACGCGGACTAGGCAAGGAATAGTATAAAAAGGCATGGGCTATAAAGTCGATGCCGCTCCGGATATGATAGCACGAGACTGGTCGCCCGCCGTGATAGCGCCATTAACACCAAACCTCGAATATCGGACCTAACCGAGATAGTATGAGGCCGAGGCCAACAACGATGATATAGAGGACGCTGGATCAGCTGTGCTGAAGCAAAGATAGGAACAAACCCATCGGCTAGCTGAGCTGATGAGGGGACACATCTCTGAAGGCGGGTGCGTATCGGCTGGGAGGCTGATCCGCTCGGCGTTACGCATCAAGGGACACCTCTAAAGGTTGATGCGTATTGGCCGAGGGGCCGATGCGTTGGGCGTGAAGCTCAGAGCATAGATAACTCATCGGCTAACACTCCGATGATACGCCATACTGAAAACTATAAGCTTAAAGCTCGCTCTACCGTCGGCAGTCCCGTAGGTTGAACCTAACCGATGCAGCAGGAAATTGATGACGGCAGAAGGAGCTTAACAGGCCGATAGGCCCTACACGGACGTGATGCAATACGTCTGATTGGCCTAAGAGGTCAAACGTAACCGATGCAGCCTTAGAGCAGAACATATCGAGATGGTGGCGGGACTTACCTCTTCGCCGGAGATCGGACTTAACCGATGCAACCCCACATCGAGAACCAGAACCTGCTGGTAAAACCTAGATAAACTAGGGTGGCGATGCGACGAGATTGTATTGATCAAGAGATATATTACATGTTTTCAGGGGGTCTATATTTATACCCTAGGTTTACAGACAGAGTCCGACGCGTTTACAACCATCGGACGTTATTTTCTAACAAGAACAAAGGAAAATATCTCTAAAGAAGTTAACTAACTAACTAAACCTTCCTAATTAAATAAGGCTACAATTTTCAAAGATAAATATCCTGCCATGGAGTCCACGGCTCTTCTACAAACTCGGTTTTATTTAAATAATCTTTCAATTTAGAACCGAGTCTTCCTTCGCTACAACTCGATCGGCTTCTTCACTGTAGCAATCGGACGTCTTTTTACTCAAGCCGATCCTTTTCCAACCTCTCCTCGGACTTCTCGTACCTAACCTCGATCGGATAATTCCCTGTTTTCAAACCGATCCAATCTTCTACTAATTTGATCGGCTTCTCTACAGTTCCGATTGGCTGTCTCACGAGTCGATCAGTATCTCCATCGACCGATCCTGTTTACAGGCTGAATCAAATTCTAGCGTTAACAGTATCTGATGTGAGAAGCTTCAAAACAATATTTGGAGCACACTCTTGATTTTTCTACAAGACATGTTCTATATCCGTTTGAACTCAAAATGTTGGTGGTTGGTTCTTTGTGCTCCTAAGTTATATATATATATATATATATATATATATAAATCCACTAGTGGAAAAAAAAGAAAAAGAGGCGCACATAGGGAGCCTTGTTTTTCTTTGTGATACATTGATTTCATTCTTAGTCTTATTTGTGTTCACCTTGCGTTCATTTTCTAGTAGATGTCTTGTGGCATCCTTTGTGGTTAGGCTCTCACCTCTATTATGTTCTAGCCTAGGACTAGCACGGTGCCAACCTTGGATGATTATTCAACTTACTTGACTAACGAGGTTACTAGTATCTTCCTTGTACATTACTTTTATCCCTCCTACAGCTCCACATATCCGCCGACTACAGCTTGACAGGTGTTGTTGCTGCGATGCCGATACACCCCTTTCCAAGTTCCCAACTTGTGGGTTGCTGACCCCCTCTTGTTGAGCTAGGTAAGAACTAGTAATAGCTTGTGTGGTTATGTTGAGAGTGAGTGGCTTGCCATAGCTACATCCTAATAGTTAGGGACTTATACTTTTACATGTTTTTTATACCATCGAAAGATGGTAGCAGCATGCCCCAGTTGTTCATGCTGGATCTCATGCACCCGGCGCAAACACACCGACGCCTGGGAGGTTTGCTTAGCTCCAGTGCAGGCCGATCGACTTCTCTTCGTGGCTCGAAGTACGTGCACCGGGACCCATGGGGTTTGCTCGGCTCCGGCTAGCCACCAATAGGATCAAGTTGGTCATCAGCCATGTCCGGATGATAGGTATTGGGACACTCTTCCATTGGTTGGGGAGCCGATGAAGGCGTGGATAGATGTCGATGAAGGACATGATGACTCTGGGTGTAGTGAAAGCGAGATCATGATCCATTGATCGCAAAGCCGATAGAGGCACCAAAGGGTATTCAGAGAACAACAAAGCACGTGAGATCTTTTATGGTTATCGATAGAAGCTGTATCGCTCGTTCATCGGCTATAAAGCTGATGAAGGGTTATGCGAATTGGCAAGGAATTGTATAAAAGATACCGGCTATAAAGCTGATGACGCTCCGGATATGGCAGCATGAGACCTGTCGCCCGCCGTGACGATGCCGCTACCACCGAATCTCGAAGATCGGACCTAACTGAGATAGTACAAGATCGAGGCCAACGGCAGTGGGACGGTGGACGCCAGATCGGTTGTGCAGAAGTAAGGGCAAAGCGAACCCATCGGCTAGCTGAGCTAATGAGAGAACGTTTCTCTGAAGATAGGCATGCATCAGATTGCTAATGTGCTTAGCGTGGTGGTCAAGAGAAGTCTCTGAAGACTGGTGCGTATCAGCTGAGAAGCCGATACGTTGGTCGTGGTGCTCAATGTATAGATAACTCATCGGCTAACACTCCGATGAAATGCCGTACAGAGACCTATAGGCCTAAAGCTCAATCCACTATCGACAGCTTCGTAGGTCAAACCTAACCGATGCAGCACGAGACCGACGACGGCGAAGAGAGCCTGATAGGCTAATAGACTCTGTACGGACGTGATGCGATACATCCGATCGGCCTAAGAGGTTGAACCTAAATGATGCAGCCTTAGAAAGAGCAAGACATATCGGAAAAGTGGCGGGACTTACCCATTCGTCGGAGATTGAAGTTAACCGATGCAGCCCCGCATTGAGAGCCAGACCCCACCGGTAAAAACCTAGATGAACTAGGGTGGCAATGCGCCGAAGTAGTATTAATTGAAATATGTCTTTTCTACAGGCTCACAGGGGGTCTATATTTATACCCTGCCATTACAGAATCTGATGCGTTTACAACAACCATCGGACGTTATTTCCTAACAAACATAAAAGGAAAATATCTATAAGTAAGTTAACTAAACTAATTAAACCTTCATATCTATATAAGATACAGTTTACATAGATAGAATACCCTACCGTGAGTTCCACGGCTCCTCAAACTCGATTTCATTTGGATAATCTTCTATAATTGGACCGAATCTTTCCTTGATTTGTTCGATCGGCTTCCTCCCTGTAGCAACCGGACTCTTCTTTACTTAAGCCAATCTTTTTTCCAATATTTTCCTAGGCTTTCCAAATTTTGGCGTTAACAATAGTCTCCATACGCAAAGCACATCATAAAATATTTTGATTGACAAGTTAGGCTACACAAAGAAGGAGTTGATACATACTTGTAGGTAGCTAATGAGCGGCTTGGTCAGTTGGAGACAAGAAAGATTGACACCAACACCAAGCTTGCCAAATTGAAGGTTTCAGTTACGAAAATCAACACTAGTCTTGTTGCCCTATTGAGACGATGTGATGAACAGCGGGACAACAATAATGATGATGTCCATGGTGGCAATGACCTTGAAGATGGTGGCAATTTTATTACTTGGGAGATTGCTATTGATCAAAAATTGGCCTGTCATGAGCTTCCTGAAAATAAAAGAGTTAAGGTTGCAACTAGTGAATTTATTTGATTTTGCTTCTGTTTGAGAAACATCCTAATAACATACCACAAACTTGGGATGCATTAAAATGGGCCATGCGGGTTAGGTTTGTTCCTTCTTACATAAGTTATAGCAATTAAGGTAGGGTCACTATTAGGAGTTATAAAGAAAATGAATAAGCGAGGATGGCTAGGTTTTTAGGGGGTTTAAATTGTGAAATTCAGGACTTTTTTGCTTACAAAAAATACCATAACATTACTCGTTTGTTTCATCATGCTTGTAAGGTTGAAATGGAAGTACAGGGATGATGTGCAAGTACTAGGATCAATGTTTCTATAGGTAGAAATAACTCATGGTAGATATGCACAACTATTTGTTTGATTGGATTGCACCCCAGCCTCTTCCTTCCCAAGTCGGGTAGAACTGTCGACATCCAACAACAATAGCAAGCCATGAGTTCCTCATACCAATTCTGCAAGTCGGACTCCGATGGTGATAAAAATTAGCCCCACCAATAGCACTTCGTCTATTGCTTCTATAGATAGAACTAGAGATGTTCAATGTCAACATTGCAAGGGCTATAGATATGTTTAGCGTGACTTACCAAGCAAGTGTTTTGGTAGTTAAGGAGGACAGTGAGTATTCATCTGCTAGTGACTTCGATGAAGTTACATATGCTATGCTTGCAGCTGACTATGCAGGTACTGAGCAAGAAGAGCATATTGGTGCTAAGGATGTAGAGCATTATGAGAGACTTATTGTACAATGCGTGTTGAGTGCATAGATGGAGAAGGTGGAACAAAATTAGTGGCACATCCTTTTTCAAACAAAGTGTGTGATCAAGGAGTGTTTGTGCCACATGATCATTGATGGAGGAAGCTACAACAACTTGGCCAACAGTGACATGGTGGAGAAGCTTGCACTTACCACTAAACCACACCCACGTCCCTACTACATCTAGTGGCTCAACAACAATGGTAAGGCAAAGGTAACTAGACTAGTGAGAAGTAATTTTGCTATCAGATCATATCGTGATGTTGTTGAATGTGATGTTGTGCTAATACAAGCATGTGCTATTCTGGAAAGTAGACCTTGGCAATTTGATATATATTCATTACGTCATAGTAGATCAAACCAATATTGTTTTCTACACCATGATATGAAAATTGTGCTATATGTTATGTCTCCTAAAGCTATTGTGAAAGATGATGTTGCTTGAGCTAGCGAACATAAATCTCAAGGCCATGCTAAAAGCGAAAACCAAATTATTGTAAAGGAACTTGTTAAATATGATAAGAAACAAAACAAGTCTATTTTTTAGAAGAAAAATGAGATAACTTTGAAAGGGGCATGCTTACTTGCAACAAAATTTAAAATTCATGAATTGATTGGTTTTACTTTTGCTTGCTATGCCTCTATGTGCAAAGATTCATTGATTTTTCTTCATAATATGCTAGAATCTTTGTCCCCTATCATGACTAACACTTTATAGAGTGCTATGATGGTTTCCAAGTGAGATAACACTGGGGTTGCCACCAACTCAAGGAATTGACCACCAAATTGGCCTCATTCCCAATGCGTCATTACCCAACCATCTGTCATATAGGACAAATCTAGAGGAGGCTAACAAAATTTAGTGCCAAGTGCAAGAACTACTCGATAAAGGTCATGAGCAAGAGTCTCTTAGTCCTTGTGTTGTTCTAGTTATTTTAGTGCCAAAGAAAAATGGAACAAGGCATGTGTGTGTGGATTGTAGGTTTAATAATAATATCACCATTCAATATTGTCACCCTATTCCATATTTAGATGATATGCTGGATGAATTGAGTGGTACTATCGTATTTTCAAAGGTATTTGCATAGTGGATACCACCGGATTCGTATGAAATTAGGAGATGAATGGAAAATTGCTTTTAAATCTAAATTTGGTATGTATGAGTGTGTTAATGCCAGAAGTTGCTTAGCCTACAAATGGGATTGGCCAATGGAGAAAATACTGATCAGCTCGTAGGGAGAAGCTAATTGACACTGTAAACAAGCTGATCAGATGGGTTGAGGACAAATTTAGTCTATTTGTAGATGGAGGATTATCCAGATGAGACAAAGTCTAATGAGTCATGAGAACCACGGCAGGGTGTTTATCTATATAGAATATATTATGTATGCTAAGCAAGTTTAGTTAGCATTACAACTTTTAGTTTCTTTTTGTGTTTTTGGGAAATAATATCCAATGGTTATTGTAACCGTGTTTGACACTTGTAATCCTAGGGTATAAACATATATCCTCTCAAAACTTGTACGATATCAATAGATGAACACAATACAACTTTAGGGCATTGCCACCTTAGCTCATCTAGGTTTTTTCCGATGAGTTCTAGCTCTCAATGTGGGGTTGCATCGATTAAGTTCAATCTTTGGCGAAGGGGTATATCTTACCATTACCATGGTTCGTTTTGCTCTATCTAAGACTGCATCGGTTAGATCTGACTTCTCAGTCTAATCAGGTATACCGCATCATGTCTGCGTTAGGCTCATTGGTACATCGGTCTTCCTCCACTATCCTTAGTATCATGCTATTTCAGTTAGGTTTGACCTATGAGATCGGTGGAGGTGGTTTAGGCCACAGGCTCGGTGGGCATTCGCATGACGTCTCTTTGGAGTGGGTAGCCAATGAGTTATCCTTCACTCCCTTGCTGAAGTTGCGAGCCGATCAAGAGTTCATGTGGAGTGTCGAGCAGTAGAAAGCATTTGATAAAATCAAAGATTATTTGAGTTCTCCATCATTATTGATTCCGTGGAGAAAGGGATACTGTTCAAGTTATATCTATCAACTGATGAGAAGTCTATCGGGTTAGCGCTGATATAAGAATTTGAAGAAAAAGAACTAGTTGTATTCTATCTGAGCTAACGACTTCTAGATGCTGAGACAAGATATCCTAAGGTGAAAAAGGTATGCCTATGTTTATATTATTCATATTTCAAGATAAGGCATTATCTCCTATCAGCTGAGTGCATAGTGCTTTCTAAAGCCAATGTGGTTAAGTATATGCTATCGGCTTTAGTCTTAAGAGGGTGAATAGGTAAATGGATATTTGCTCTAATGGAGTTCGATATGAGGTATGTATCGGCTAAGGCGGTCAAAGGACAAGTGATGGCCATTTTCATCGTACAACATAGAGGGATCCAGTAGGATTTTGTGGAGCTGATTCCATGGACTTTATTTTTTGACAGATCGGTTTGCAAGTATGGATCTGGTATCGGCTTGGTGATTATATCGCCTCGAGGGGCAAGCGGGCAAGCTTTGAGTTCGCTTTTTCAATCAAGCTGTATAGGACCAATAACCAAGCAGAGTATAAAGCGGTGCTCAAGGGTCTTCAACTGTTGTGGGAAATTGGAGCCAATACGGTAGAGATCATTGGAGATTCTTTGTTGGTAATCAAGCAGCTATCTGGGAAGTATGAATGCAAGGATGAGGTGTTGAGGTTATATTATGAAGAATGGCAACATTTATTGAAGGATTTTAAGATGGTGTCGTTGGATCATATTCTTTAAGAGCATTATCTATGGTTCAATGATCTCGCTCAAATTGCTTCAGGATATTGGCTGGATAGGAAGGTGGGAGCTGAAATAGTCAATATTGAAAATCATATTAAAGCCGATGATTAGAGACGAGAGATTATTCAATATTTGCAAAATTCATCACAATCGGCTTCTAGGAAACTTCGGTTTAAATCTACTTAATATGTATTACTTGATGAAGACTTGTATTATCGGACTATTGATGGGGTTCTGTTAATATGCTTGTGTACAGAAGAAGCTGCAATAGTTATAGTGAAGTGCACGAAGGCATTTGCAGAGTTCATCAATTAGCTGATATGAGATGGCTGATGAGAAGAGCTAGATATTTTTGGCCAACAATGCTAAAGGATTACTTCAACTACTACAAAATATGCCAAGACTGTTAGAAGTTTGGGAATGCGAGCCCTAGCATCGGCTATGAACCTGATAATCAAGTTGTGGTCGTTCAAAGGTTAGGGGGACATGATCGACCAGATTTATCCTTCATCAAGTAAAGGGTATAAGTTCTTATTGGTAGCAACATACTATTTTACAAAGTGGGTAGAGGCTAATCCTTTGAGGAAAGTTACCTCTAAGGATGTGATTGAGTTCATCAAGTAATATATTATATATCGGTTTGGTATTTCACAGATAATTACCACAGATTAGGGTTCCATCTTTGTGTCTGAAGAGTTTCAATATTTTGCTGCTAGTATGAAGACTAAAGTTATTAACTTTTACTAATGAATTTAGTAGATATGTGTATATCTACCTAATGAAACATTAGTCTGAATCCTTTGAAAAGTTCAAGGAATTCCAAAATGAAGTACAAAATCATTTAGGAAAAATAATCAAGTGGAAGCGAGTATTTGAGCCATGAGTTTGGCTCAATGGAAGCGAGAATCTGAAGGATTGTGGAATTGTTCCACAGTTGACTCTACTAGGTACACTTCAATGGAATGGGGTATTTGAATGGAGAAATTGCACATTATTAGATATGGTGCTCTTCATGATGAGCCAAAGTGATCTTCCATTATCCTTCTGGAAATATGCTCTTGAAACAGTCATGTTCATATTAAATAGGGTTCCATCTAAGTTAGTAGAAAAGACACCGTATGAGATATGGACGAGATAATGTCCTAGCTTGTCTTTTCTTAAGATTTGGGGATGTGAAGCTTATGTAAAACATTTATAATCTAATAAGCTCGCTCCTAAATCTGACAAATGCTTCTTTGTCAAGTATCTTAAGGAAACAAAAGGATATTACTTCTATAATCAAGGAGAAAGCAAAGTGTTTATTACCCAACATGGTGTTTTCTTAGAGAAATAGTTTCTCTCAAGAAAGGACAGTGGGAGAACGGTGCAAACTTGAAGAAATTTGAGAAACACCTGAAAATGTTTAAGCTCCTACACAACCATAGCAAATTGAACAAAATATTGAAGAACCTGTTGTAGACACACCGGCACCACGTAGGTCAGAGAGGTCACGTCGTGTACTTGAGAGGTACATGCTTTTGACTAATCAACAAAGAGACATATTATTGTTAGACAATAATGAGTCTACAACCCATGAAGAAGCGATGGTGGGACCAAACTCTAAGAAATGGCTTGAAGCCATGAGATCCGAATTGAATCCATGCATAGTAATCAAGTTTGGAACTTGGTTGATCCCTCTGATGGTGTTAAAACCATTGAGTACAAACGGGTTTTCAAGAAAAAGATAGACACGGAAGAAAATATTCACATCTAAAAGGCACGATTGGTGGCCAAAGGTTTTTAACAAATTTAAGGTGTTGATGACGATGAAACTTTTTGCCTATCACAATACTGAAGTCTATTCAGATTATTCTAGCGATTACTAAATATTTTGACAATGACATATGGCAAATGGATATCAAAACATCTTTCCTTAATGGAAATCTGAGTGACACAACCCATGGGTTTTGTCGATCTGAAATCAATTGGAAAGATATGCAAGCTGTAAAAATCCATTTTTGAATTAAAACAGACATCTTGGAGTTGGAATATTCATTTTGATGCAGTGATCAAAGGGTTTGATTTTGTCAAGAACGAAAAAGAGTCTTGTGTCTATAAGAAAGCCAGTGGGAGAGTATTTGTATTTCTAGTCTTATATGTGATGACATGTTATTGATCAGAAATGATATTTCTATGCTCGAATCTATTAAGTTTTTATTGAGTGTTCATTGAAGTAGTTTTTCTATGAAAGACTTATGAGAGGTGACATACATTCTAGGCATCAAGATCTATAGAGAAAGATCAAGAAGGCTAAGGATTATGCCAAGATACATACATTGATAAGTTGTTGAAAAGGTTCAACATACATGACTCTAAGAAAGGTTTCCTATCTATATCACATGGTATAAATCGTACCAAGAGTCAATGTCCTAGTATACCTGATAAGCGGGATATGATGAATGTGATTCTATATGCTTTGGCTATTAGGTTAATTATGTATGTCATGTTTTGTACATGTCTAGATGTCTCGTATGCTTTTAGTGCTATGAGTAGATACCAATTAGATCTAGGTGAAGGTCACTGGATTGTTGTAATGAACATCTCGCAGTACTGAGAAGAATTAAAGATATGTTCCTAGTCCATGGAGGTGAGGAAGAGCACGTTATAAATGGTTACACCAATGCTAGCTTCCAAACTAACAAAGATGATTTTAGATCACAATATGGATTTATGTTTTGTCTAAATGGTGGTGCTGTGAGCTAAAAGAGTTCCAAGCAGGATACGGTTGCTGATTCTATAACAGAAGCCGAATACATTGCAACTTCTGAAACTGCTAAAGAGGCTGTTTGGATCAAGATATTTGTTTCTAAACTTGGTGTAGTGACTAGTACTATCAGTCCAATGGACCTCTACTGCGATAATTGTGGGGTCATTGCGCAAGCCAAGGAGTCTAGATTGCACCAAAAGTCCAAGCACATTCTATGGTGTTTTCATCTTACCCGCATAATAGTAGTGAGAGGCGATATGAAGATATGCAAAGTAGAAATAGATTTGAACATTGCAGATCTGTTAATAAAGCCAATTCCCCAACCAAAGCATGACACCCATGTTAGGGCAATGGGTATTACAAACCTACATGATTGACTCTAGTACAAGTGGGAAACTGTTAGTGATATGCCCTAAAAGCAATATGAAAATATTGTAAATATCACGTACTATATTTATAATATATTTATTTATTTTTGAAATAGACATTATCATTATTGATCAATGAGTATACGACATTTTCATCAGACTTCTAATGTGAGATGTTGCTGTTTTACAAGTAACAAATATGATTGTAAGATTAGCATATATATTAATTGATGATCATGTCTCATCGACCATGGTATGGAGATACCAAATTGATAATATGGATATATATTAGTGAACATATGTTGGATAAACCTGCTATGAGATACTATAAAGATTTTATGTGTCATCGGCTAATCTCAAATAGTGTTTATGTGGAGTTGTTAGACTTGAGATCATCATGATTCCCAAGATAAGTAGTAACTTATTTTGAGACTACCAAATACTACTTCGTAATAGGCTAGTCATAAAAGTTTTCTTTAGGTTTGCTATGAAATATGTAGTGGGATGTGAGTAATAAAGATAGAATTTGCTTCTCTTGTGGAAGAGATATCTCTAGGCCCCTCAATGTAATAGATTATGGAAGTACATGGTCATGCTAAGATGATTGAGGAGTCAATCATAATTTTATAATCCATCACAAGATCGAGAGAGTGATTGAGTTATTAAGAGGATGATACAAGTCTCGCCTTAAACTCGATCGATATCAAAAGCAAAGAGATTCGTATATAAAAACATTATAGGTTCAGCCGATATGATATTTACGTATACTTTAGTGTTAATATGCCTTGCTAGAGATTGCTATTAAGAGAGTAATTGGAAAGGCGTTTTTGGGTCACGACCAAATATATGTGAACTTACAGGGTCGCATGCTTAATGGGTTGAAATGCTTATTCGAATGTGATTTGAATAAGGGCTCAGTTCGAAGAGATTCGAGTAGACTCCTATTGGATCACGGTTCTCTAGGGATAAGTGGGGAAGCCTATATGTAGAGAGGTAGGGAGGTTGATGATAGATATTTCTATTCACCTCAAGTAAAAACCCTAGCCTGTGCCTCCTGATCCAAACCCTACTCACTTGTGAGTGATAGTAAACCCACAATTGGCGTTCCAGCCCCGAAAGTGTGGATACCGTGGAGGTGCTGCTCGTTGTAGAGTTGATCGGCATTAAGATCTTGGCGATCAACTACTTCATCTACTACCTCGATATGCGTGTGGTTAGATTGACTTCTTTAACGCTACTTTCACTGCACTATGTGTCTCATGGTATCGGTCTATGATGCCTTCTTCGCATGATGTCTTGATGATCCTTCTTCACATGATATCTTGGTGTGCACGGTAGAAAAAAAATTATTTTATGCAATCGTAGCCTATAGCTACTCCTACAATTTGTATCAAAGAAAATACCATATGAAATGACTAACAAGGAGATTGGAGCACAAGTAGAAAGACAGGTGAAATATAACTTCAAGCAACAAAGTCCAAAGAAAAAAGCTCTAATAGACCCAACAATAGGGGCATTTTTTCAAAAGATGAGAGAACCAACAAAAAAGATGGTCTTATCAGACTACGAACACTCGCTCGTCAAGTCCTATCACAAGAAGAAAAGAGAATAGTCCAGTGTTGTTCCCTAGCTCAAACAGTAAACAAGACAAACAGTTAACCTAATGCCATCTGATTGGGAAATCAATCTGCAGCAGTTTATGAAAGATACAGGTCTCACCAAAAATCATACTAGGGGTGACTCTTATCGAGAAGGTATCATAAGCTACTATCAAACATCGATTTAAACTCAGCGAACCACTTGTTAGGACAGACAGAGCTCGTCAGGACCCTATGTACTGATTCCATAGTTGGTATATGAAACAATCGAGAAAAGGTAGGGTCATATTCATTGCTCGGATTAAAGATAGTGATTACTTCCATAGGGAGTCCAAGATATAGATGAACTTTGAGAAAATCTACTAAGTATACCATCAAGGTGCCTTTGACCTCTCTCTTGCCAGTTATTGGGTTACGTAAGTGTCGTTTTATTTCTTGGTCGTCGTCGTCGGTGTTGGCGAAGAGGAGGACCCTTCACCGGCTGCTGCAGGGTGGTGGTGCTGCCTCAGAAGGGGCTCAACATCCCAGAGCTATCCCGAATCACATCTGATAGGTTCCGATATGAATCGGCAAGGGGATAGCCCAATCTAAATTTAAGAATAAAGGATAACTTGCTGTAAAAACAACAGGTAACTAGATTTATATCTAACCAAGGTTGGATGCAACCAAGCGACAGGGAGAGAGGCACCAAAACCTTGAGGACTTCGACTCAATCTCCGAATGATCACAAAAACATAAACTGAGACTAAATCACACAAAATGGTGTAGCCTAACTAGAAACCGTAGAGCACAAAATAGGGGACCACAGGGAGATATCTTACAAGCCCAAGAAGAACTCATAAGGATAAAGGTGTGGAAGACACTTAGCAGCTCAGCTACAATACCATATTGAGTTATCAATGATCAAAAGTTCTTTTCTAGTAGCATATTGTTAACGCCAAAATCTGGACAGCTTGGTGGTGGACCGCCTAAAGCCGATTGGCTGAAGAGATGTCCGATCACTACAGTGAAGAAGCCAATCGGATTGTAGCAAAGGAAGACTCAGTCCCAGATTGGAAGACTATCCAGATAATACCGAGTTTGCGGAGGAGCCGTGGAGCCCACGGCAGGATATTTGATCTTTTGTAAATCTTATCTTATATAGGAAGATTTAGTTAGTCCGTTAACCTCTTTAGAGATATTTTCCTTTATTTTTGTTAGGAAATAACATCTGATGGTAGAAAACGCGTCGGACTCTGCAAACCCAGGGTATAAATATCAGACCCCTAAAGACATGTAATCAATATCTCGATCAATACAATCTCAGCGCATTGCCACCCTAGTTAATCTAGGTATTTACCGGCGGGTTCTGGCTCTCGACGCGGGGCTGCTTTGGTTAAGTTCGATCTCTGGCGAAGGGGTAAGACCCATCACTATCTTGATATGTTCTGCTCCGTCTAAGTCTGTATTGGTTAGTTTCGAACTCTTAGGCCGATCAGATGTATCGCATCATGACCGTGTAGGGCCTATCGGCCTGTTAAGCTCTCTCTGCTGTCGTCAATTTCATGCTGTATCGATTAGGTTCGACCTACGGGGCTGTCAATGATAGATTGAGCTTTAGGTTTCTAGTTTTCTGCACGGCGTATCATCGGAGTGCTAGCCGATGAGTTATCCATGCTCTGAGCTTCATGCCCAGCGTATCGGCTCCTCGACGGATACACGCCAGGACTTTAGTGGTTTCCCTTGACGCGCCACGTCGAGCGCATCGGTCTCCCAGCCAATACGTGTTTGCCTTCAGAGAGGCATCCCCTCATCGGCTCAGCTAGCCAATGGGTTTGTTCCTATCTTTACTTCAGCATAGCCGATCCGGCGTCCTCCGTATCATCGTTGTTGGCCTCGGCCTCGCACTTTCTTGGTTAGGTCCGATCTTCGAGGTTTGGTGTTAATGGCGTTGTCACAGTGGGCGACGGGTCTCGTGCTATCATATCCAGAGCGGCATCGGCTTTGCAACCCGTGCCTTTTAATATGATTCCTTGTCAATCCGCATGTGCCTTCATCGGTTTTTCAGCCGATGAATGACCGTTACGGCTTCCATCAACTATCCGGAGGGATCCTGTGCACTTTGCTATCCTCTGAGTACACCCTGGTTCCTTCATCGGCTCTTCGGCCGATCCCTCGTTGACACCAGTCTACGCCTTCATCGGCTCCCTAGCCGATTGAAGAGCTTCCCGATTCCTATCGGCAAATAACCGATAGTGAAGGGTCTTCCGGGCACGGCCGATGGTCATCCCGATCCTATCGGCAGCCAGCCGATAGCGAGCGCCTGTATCGGCCAACTATTCGATGGACCTATTCGTCTCACCTCCTTGTTAATTGCAGGGTCAAATTGACTGGCACGCCTGCACCAGTACCATCTCGCCGGAGCTGATCGAACCCCACGGCCCCCAGCACGTGTACCTTAAGCCACGGAGAGAAGCTGATCGGTCTGCACTAGAGCTAAGCAGACCTCCCAGGCGTCGGTGTATTCATGCCGGGGCGCGTGAGATCTGGCGCGAACACATATAGGTGATATTTATACTAGGAACAACCCTCCTAGTTGGGTATGAACTAGAGTCACCACGTTGGAAGGTGGAAGGTCAACTGGTTGAGGCATTCACGAAGTGGTCTTCAATTTTCACGTGTCTCTTGGGCTTCTATGCAGGTTTTAGGAAAATAGTTATTACTCTCTGCTCAGAGTCTAAATGATGTGCTATTTATTGGGTTGAAAAGTAGACTTGAAAAACTTTTCAAAAGTACTTATTCACCTCCAAAGGATGTGGGAATAAGGAGTTATGACTGCTTCTTTTGATGGTCCGAACTGATGGTTTGATCCTCATGATCTAATTATTGTAGTTCGTCCTTACGTAGATTAGCATCCTATAACTAAGTACAATCAAAGTAAATAAGTAGAACACTTAGGTATATAATATTTACATGCGTTTTAGTTAGGAGTGAGTTCACCTCAGAGAGTATATTTTTGTATGGTTACGTGTAGTTGGCACTTCGTAATTTAAGTAACCGATGGCATGTCCTCATCAACATCGCTCATGGCAGTGGTGGTGCAGTGATGGTGGCTTGTCCAATCGATATCTGCACGTCGCCACCCGTGGTCATCCTAGCCGCCATGGCCATTGTTACATAGATGTCGTAGCGGTTTGTACGTTAGTTTATTAGCGAGCTCAAGATAAACACTATTATACTACTATAATGATGCGCCAAGTGTAGCTTGCTTGTTTCATGCTCCTTGTTTTGGGAACAGGCTACTAAAGGGCTATACTTCAGAAAAGCAGCATAATAATTATAAACGCTTACAACATAAAAAATTCGACAATCAATTTTATTTATAATAAGTTTATGATATTATGATAATACTTTTGAGACAAATTATATAACCATTTGAAAGAGAAACTAAACATTTAAAAATTATTGATGATTAAAAGTTGAATTAAAAACTCCTATCCTAAACATTAAATATTTATATATTTATGATCTACGGAGTATGTAGTAGTAACACACTGTGAAAAGATATTCTAAGTAGAAAATAAATTGAGAATGACATTTCTTCTCACTGTTGCTTCTTCTTTCTTTTGGTCAACCCTAAGTTGCTTTGATTTGATTTGTATTCTCAGAATCTCTTTTTTAATGCATTGACAGGGCTAGCTTGCTTCCAAGAAAAAGTTTATGCCGTAATCTGGTTCATATGAGTACAATACACACCACATACCTTCGAAAAAAAATCAAATAATTTGCGTTGATGTCCTGTATACTTCTATAGGACCTTGAATCAATTTTTCTAGGAGATCGATCAATTCGTTGTATGTCAGCGTTCGGAGAGCAACGTGCTAGGAAGATGAAGAGCGCCTGCAGAGGTGACACAACAAGAATTAATTAAGAAGGGATAGAGTACGTTGACCAATTAATAGCCGGCTATGAACTGTTTGAAGTCTGAGCACAAACTGACATACATCACAACGTATTCTATGCACAAAGACATGTAGAAGCACTCATACACACACACGTCCAGAGCCCTTGATCAACATTTTAGGCCCTACAAGCATGGCATTTTTTCAATTAACCGCCCGCGTCCTCCACTTAAGTTTTGCAAAACACCCAGTCCCAACTGTCTTCTTCCCTCATATGGCCAAAAAACTGGATCGTCTCCCATTACTAACTGCCCAACGACACGCGATGGCAACGACTATCTCGAGAGAAGGCCGTCTTCGGAGGCGACGACGACAACCAATGGCGCGCAGCGATCTCGAGTGATGGCTCGTCTTCGGAGGGGGCGACGACAATACAACGGCGACCACGACGAGTCGACGACCTCAATCAATGGCGCACCGGCGGAGACGCCAAAGAAGAGGTGATACAAATCAGAGGAGACGACATCGATGCGGGCTCTCTCTATTCCCCAGACCCTGTCAACCCATCTCCATTCTCGTGGTTAGAAGTTCTATCCCGAATTCTGATTTTTTTTATGATTATTTAATTCTAATTATTATCTCGCTTGGTTCTACATGCAGCGAGGGGATGGAGAATACCGTGTTCATGGCTTATCATGCTGAGATGAAACACAAGACTTGAAGTCCTCAAGAGTATGCAATTTAATTGTTTTGGAAACTGACAGAAACTTTGAGAGTTGTTGGAGGCTGAAGAAGCAGAAAACGCTGTGTGAAAATATAGAAATTGTTGATTGTATTCCCTGTTAATGTATCAGTATATATAGGTAGCCGAGGTGGTTTACACACAACCACGCAGTTACACACGCGGGTTAACCTACCATAATTACAGTAGACTAACACTGCCCCGCAGTTTAATCGGGAGCATCGCTAACATTCAGCCTGGATCGAAACTCTTGAAATAGTGAGATAGAAAGGCACTTGGTAAAGACGTCGGCGTTCTGCGATATCGTAGGAACATGTAGAACCCGAATGTGACCAAGGGCGACCTTCTCTCGAACGAAATGGAGATAAATCTCAACATGCTTCATCCGCTGATGCTGCACTGGGTTGCTGGAGAGATATACATCACTGATATTGTTATAATAGACCAAGGTGGCACGTCGAGGGGGGTAACAAAGCTCAAGGAGCAACTGGCGCAGCCAGGTAGTTTCAGCAACACCATTTACCACAGCACGGTATTCAGCTTCAGCACTCGATCTAAAGATCGTATGCTGACGCTTGGAAGACTAGGGCACTAAGTTATCCCCGAAAAATATAGCATAGCCAGAGGTCGACCGGCGAGTGTCAGGATAGCCTGTCTAGTCGGCATCTGTGTAAACAACAAGATCTGCGGGCGAAGATCGACGCATGGTTAGCCCAAGAGACAGGGTGTCCTGTAGATAGCGCAGGATCCACTTGAGAGCAGCGATGTGCGACTCTCGAGGATCATGCATATAGAGGCAAATCTGCTGAACTGTAAAGGTAATGTCTGGTCGAGTGAAAGTCAGATACTGCACTACGCCGGCGAGACTACGGTACGTGTAGCATCAGCGACAGGCGGTCCGTCAGCAGATAATTTGGAGTGGAGATCAACAGGCGTGCTGCACGGCTTGCACGCACTCATCATAGCACGCTCCAAAATATCCTGACTGTACTGCCGCTAAGAAAGGAACAGACCATCTGCGGAGCGGGTCACAGAGATGCCCAGAAAATGATGCAGCTGACCCATATCCGTCATAGCAAACTCACGCCAGAGAGCCTCAATGATATTCTTGAGTAATCCAGCAGAGAAGGCAGTAAGGACAATGCCATCAACATAGAGCAGTAAGTAGGCTGTGTCTAGACCACGGCGATATATGAAGAGAGAAGTATCTAGCTTTGTTTCAACAAATCCAAGGGACACAAGGTGAGAGGCGAACCTATGATGCCAAGCACGAGAAGCCTACTTCAAACCATATAAGGACTTGTTGAGCCGATAGACAAAATCTGAGTGAGAAGAATCCACAAATCTAGAAGGATGCACGCAGTATACTGTCTCAGTGATAGTGCCATGGAGAAAAGAATTCTTCACATCCAGCTAATGAATGGACCAGTTCTGAGATAATGCTAGAGAGAGAACCACACGAACTGTCACAGGCTTGACAACTGGATTGAAAGTCTCATCATAGTCAACACCAGGCCATTGTGTGAAACCCCGCAGAACCTAGCGAGCCTTGTAACGGTCTAGAGACTCATCGGCGAGCAACTTGTGACGATAAATCCACTTTTCAGTCACAACATTGACGCAAGGAGGGCGAGGCATAAGACTCCATGTGTCGTTGGCAATCAAAACATCATACTCAGCCTGCATAGAATATCGCCAATTGGGGTCTAATAAGGCATCATGAACGGAGCGAGGAAGAGGCAACATGGCTACAGCGTGGAGATTAAGACGATCCACGGGCTGCGCAATGCCATCTTTGCCACGTGTGCGCATAGAGTGCGCATTGGTCATCGAAGGAATGACAGTCGGTCAAGTGGCAGCTGTGCATCCGGTACCGTTGGCAACAACCTGAGCGCGAGCAGCAGGGGCAGCAGGACCGGCGACACTCGTGGTTGGTGGGGCACCACTGGCAGCGACCTGTGCGGGGTGCACAGGGGCAGCGGCACCAGATGACCACAGCCCTGCACCAAGGCTCAACGGTGCAAGTGGGGCCGCGGGCACGGGGTGTGTTGCTGAGGAAGCAGCTGTACCTACACGCAAAAAAGAGCTCTAGGAACTGAAGCGGTGATATTATGATCATTGACAAGAAAGTCCAGAGCGGAGGGTGCCATGAGTGTGGTAGACATGTTAGAGAAAGGGAAAAAGGATTCATCAAAAATAGCATGTCTAGAAATAAGAATGCGGTTCGACTGAAGCTTGAGACATCGATAGCCTTTGTGCTCCGAGGAGTAGCTGAGGAACACACATAGAGAAGAACGAGGAGCAAGTTTGTGGGGCGCTGTAGAGGACATATTGGGGTAACAAGCACAACCAAAAACTTTGAGATGATCATAGGAGGGCGGGACAGAAAAGAGAATAGAGTATGGTGTGGGGGAGGTGAGTGTTGTGGTGGCGAGGCGGTTCACAAGATATGTGGCAGTGTGAAGGGCCTTAACCCAGTAAGCTGGAGGGAAACTCGCCTGAAACAAAAGGGAACATAGAGAGTTATTGATGGTACGAATATAACGCTCTGCTTTACCATTTTGTTGAGAAGTGTATGGGCACGACATGCAGAGGGCAACACCGTGGGAGAGAAAAAAACGTGCGGGCCTAGGAATTATCGAATTCACGGCCATTGTCGCACTGGATGCTCTTGATGATGGTGCCAAACTGTGTGCGAACATACTCAAAAAAAGGTAGAAATAGTGGAAGATGTCTCAGATTTGAGACGAAGGGGGAAAAGTCCAACTGTAGTAAGAGCAGTCATCAAGAATAACAAGATAATATTTGTATCCTGACACACTGATAATTGGAGAAGTCCATAGATCACAATGGATTAAATCAAAGTTGTGAATAGCATGAGAGTTAGATGAACCAAAAGGTAGACGTACATGACGACTGAGTTGACATGCATGACATAAATGATTGATGTTATCTTTATTGCAGGAAATGACATTGGACCTAAGAAGTTTGAACAGAACGTCGCGTCCAAGATGACCGAGACGGCGATGCCAAAGGGAGGTGGGTGCATCGACGAATGCGGAGGTGCTGGTAGATGGTGCAAAAAATAGGTAGAGGTCACCGGAACTATTACACCTGGCGATCACATTCCAGGTTTGCAGATCCTTCACAGAAAGACCAAATGGATCAAACTTAATGGAACAATTATTGTCAATGGTAAACCGACGAATAGAAATTAAATTCTTAATAATGTTAAGGGATACGAGAACATTATTAAGAGTAAGATCACGGTGCGGTAAGAAAAAATAATGGGATCCAGTGGCGGTGACAGTAAGTAAAGCACCATTGCCCACAACGATAGATGAAGGAGTAGATAAAGAGGGTGAGGAAATGGTGGAGAGTATACCAGCATCCGAGGTCATATGGGAACCGGCACCCGTATCAGCATACCATTCAGAGGCCGGTTGGTTGAGCGTCATGGTGTTGAAAGAGTACGCCAGGGAGTCCTGGTGCCAACCTCCATGACTAGACGGCCAAGGTGCTACCTGGTACGCCGGTGAGGGCGCCTGGAAGGCCACCGGTGAGGGCGTTTAGAAGCCCGACGGTGTAGCTCCCCCGTAGTACGTGCCATACGGGGACGAGGGGGCACCGTATGTGCCACCATAGGTGCTGGGAAAAGCACCAAAACTGCCATAGTGCAGGGTGGCGTGAAACGCAGGCTGTGGCGACGGAGGACGGCCGGACTGATCGTATGGCCACATGCGCATGATGCCAGTCCAAGGGTGGGCAAACGACGGGTACATAGTCGTTCCAGGAGGGACGTTGCCCTGTCCACCTGGGGCCGCTCTAGCAGAGGTCACTGGAGAACTGCCACTAGTAGAATTGCCGCGTCCACCGCGGCCGCAGCGGCGGCCATTACGCTAGCCTTCGGTTGGTGCAGCTAGGCACGGAGGAGGCGCCCTCGGACGAGGGGCAGCTGTGGCACCTGAGGCCGCTGAACGCGGTGTTGCAGCGACGAGAGCGGCCGGTGGGGACGGAGGACGAGCGTCGATCTCTAGATCCTTCAACAATAGATGAGTGCGTGCTTCCATAAATGTTGGAAACAGCCAGTGCATTTTGAGAATGGACACCATATGGCGAAACTTGCCACTGAGGCCGCAGAGAAGTAGAGGACCATCTGCCAGTCGCCGATAGGGTCACCGAATTCGGCGAGGGAGGCAGCCATGGATTCAAGACGATGGTAGTAGTCAGTAATGCTCAGGGAGTCCTGGCAAAATGTGCGGAACTACGTCTCGAGGAGAAGGGCACGAGACTCCTTCTGGCCGAGGAATTCATCCTCGAGATAGCAACACACATTACGGGCGTGTCCGGGTCACATCATCAACGACTGCTACAGGTCGCTGGAGACGGTGACGTACACCCACGTGAGGACGTAGCAGTCTGCCTGGAGCCACGCTGGGCGCGCGGGGAACGTGTCATCCTCGAGGACGTGCGGGTGAGGGCATATTTCCTAAGGACAGTGAGAAACATACAGTGCCACTTAGTGTAGGAGTCCGTACCTTGTCGAGGACGATGGGGATGAGCGTCTTGATGGTGACGATGGCAGTGGCTTGCGCCCAGAGAGCCGTGTGAATGCTCTCGTACGCGTCCAGAGCGTCGTCAGCATGAAAAGGATCGGCCGCGAGATAGCGTACTTCGGAAGTGGCGTCGCCAGTGTTGCCGCTAGCCATAGAGGGCACGACAGCCAATTGGAGGGATCAGCCAATGAGAGTTGGATCGGCAGTCGATCGGCCGATCCGAGTCGAATCGGCAGCCTATCGGCCGATCGGATTGAAGGCCAATCGGATCAGTAATGTAGATCGGCTGGACGATGAGCAACCGATCAGATCAGGTGGCTAATGAGCAGCCGATCAGATCGAATGGATCAGATCGACAGTAGAGATCGGCTGCCAATGAGCAGTCGATCCGATCGGATGGATCAGATCGGCACGGGTGGCCGATGAGCAGCCGTTCGGATTGGATAGATCAGATCGGCAGTACAGATCAGCTGGCCGATGAGCAGCCAATTAGTTCGAAGGCCGATCGGATTGGCAATAGGCAGGATCCAATCGGGCCAATCGACAGATCTGATCAGATCGGATTGGTGGGTGATCTAGTGGACAACGGAGAGCTGATCGAATTGGCAATAAGCAGGATCCGATCGGACCGATCGACGGATCCGATAAGGCCAATCGACGGGTGATCTGGTTGGCAATGGAGAGCCGATCAGCCGATCAGCTCGGCAATAAACAGGATCTGATCGGACCGATCGATGGATTTGATCAGATTGGATCGGCGGGCGATTTGATCGGCAGTAGCGCGGGCGATAAGACCGGCGACACCTAGTGGTGGTAATCGAATCGGCGATGGGCGCTGGTGTGAAAGCGCAGGTACGATCGGATCGGCGACCACACCTGGTGACGAGGGCAGCTACGGGGTGGGCGATCAGATCGGCAGCGCTGGCGATGAGACCAACGACACTCTCGGTGACGTGCAGTTGGCACCAATGGTGGTGGTCGGATTGGCGACGAGCGCTGGTTCAGAAACGGCGGTGTTGAGGGCATCGGACCTTGACAGTTTCTCGCACAGTAGTGGCGGAGAAGGAGACCAGCGACGGCAGCAACGGCGATGGCGTTTTTGTTACGGAAAGATAGCGGATTGAAACCGCTCTGATACTATGAAAATATGGGAATTGTTGATTGTATTCTCTGTTAATGTATGTAGCCGGGGTGACTTACACACGTAATTGCACAGCTACACACGCGGGTTAACCTACTATAATTATAATTACAGTAGACTAACACTGTGAACAATTAATGTGCTCATCGGAGATTTGAAGCTACATTTTGAGCAAGTAGGGTGCATATTTGGCGAAATATGTTTGTGTTTGATGATAACTTGAATATTATCTTGGATGTTGTTTTGCAGAAACTTTGTAGTAATTTTGGTAAAAATAAATCTGATCATTGAGTATTCAGGTTACTCTGGAGTTTTCAGTCAATGAATTGAATAAATAACCATAATGCATGGAACCTGAAAAGGCACTTGAATTGCCATGGTTCAGTATTTTATTTGAATCCTTGTGTTTCCAATGGCAGTGAATGCTTAGATGATTGTCACAGATCAAAGATGCACTACAAGATTTTGCTAAAGCAATGGTCACAGGTTGTCAAATACTCCGTAGGTCAGAAAGAATTGTGGCAGCGGGATTGCTCACTTCATGTCATCATGTTTCTATGTAGTGACAGCGGAGCTTGTACTAAGCTGTGCTTTCCTGAGGCTAGATGTGGATTGGGTGCTTGAATGTAAATTGGACCTGTATTATACATGAATGTATTGGAATACTCACAGTGTAAAAATAATTAATAGCAGAGACGGCACTGACGACACCGTATCCTATGCATATAGATATGTAGATGTACTCATACATACGGAACGTAGAGCATTGATCAACCTACGGCCAAATCTTTTTTCAATTAATCATCTGCCTCCTTCACTTAAGTTTTCCAAAACACCCCTCCCAATTCTCCTCTTCCCTCAATCAAGTTCATATGGCCGAAAAACTTGATCAGCTCCCATCGCTAAGTACTCAACGTGCCGCGACGACGACGCCGATCTCCAACGACGGCCCGTCTTTGGAGGCGGCGACGACAACCGCCGGCAGAGACGGCGACGTCAATCAATGGCACGCCTGTGGAAGCAGCGATCTCGAGTGATGGCTCGTTTTCAGAGGCAGCGACGACAACGCGCCAGTGAAGACGACGAGTCTACCATCTCAATCAACGGCGCACCGGCGGAGACGGTGCCTCAAAGGAGGTGATACAAATCAGAGGAGACGACATTGATTCGGGTTCTCTCTATTCCCCAGTCCCAATCAACCCATCTCCATTCTCATGGTTAGCAGTTCTATCTCGAATTCTGAATGTTTTATTTTCTGATTATTTACTTCTAATTATTATCTCGCTTGGTTCTACTTTCAGTGAGGGGATGGAGAATACCGTGTTCATGGTTTATCATGCTGAGATGAAACACATGACTTGAAGTCCTCAAGCGTATGCAATTTAATTGTTTTGGAAACTGATGCTCAAAAACTTTGAGAGTTGTTGGAGGCTGAAGAAGCAGAAAATGTTGTAAACAATTAATGTTCTCGTCAGAGATATTTGAAGCTACATTTTGAGCAATTTGGAGTGTATCTTTGGCGAAATATGTGTTTGTGAGTTGATGATAACAGGGACTGGGGAATAGGCAGTCCCACATCGATATCGTCTCCTCTGATTATATCGCCTCCTCTGAGGCACTGCCTCCGCTGGGCGCAGTTGATTGAGGTCAACGTCTTCGCCGGCGCGTTGTCAGCGTGCGACGACAAACGACGGAACGGCGACGTTAATCAAGAGCACGCCTGTGGAAGCAGTGGCCCAGTTTTTTGCATATGGACTTGATTGAGGGACGAGGAGAGTTGGGAGGTGTGTTTTGCAACACCCAAGTGGTCGAGTCGGCGGTTAATTCGAAAAATACCATGCTTCTATATTTGGCTGTAGGTTATTGATCAAGCGCTCTTGATGTGTGTGTGCTTGTGTGTATGTGCATAGGATACGTTGCCAACGTAATGACTGTATTCGGTTCTCACTTTGGATGCTACTAGGAATGATGAATCAATTTCTTAGGAGACGAACTAACTTCGTTACAGGAGTATTAATCATCTGGTGGCAGATTTGACCGGAGGTGATTACAAAATTTCCTATCAACACACAATTACAACCTCTGTTCCTATAAATCTTTTAAAAATAACTTTATCCACTATTTTCTATTATAATATATAAAAATATAAAAAAATATATAATCTTATTAAGGTATTTTTTAAGATTAACCCATATATAATTTTTATATTTCTAAAGTAAATATTTTAAAATTTATTTATAATTATAATTATAAAAGCTTGATTTTATCCTTATCTAAAATGATAGGTATTATAAAATTGGGGAGAGAATAAGCAGTTTTGGGATTGTTGGTGCCTATATGATGCAAGAGTTAATTCTTTGTTACGTCCATGTACAAGACTGTTTCTTAATAGTCTGACAACAAAAGGTACAAATAAAACACATAAAATTAAATTCGAAAATTTAAAATCAACTTCGGGGCTACCCTCTACCTTTTTACGAACAAATAAATTAGATTCGGATTACTTATTAGTAGCTTTCTGAAGCTCGCCAGGCAGGATGTGTACTAGGGAACTCCCCAGCGATATATATATATATATATATATAATTGTCCCTAGAATTAAATGATTCATCAACATAAAATAGAAAGCAACATACGTGACAAGCGGGTTAATGAAGCAAGAGACGAATGAATTATTTCGTATAATATCCAAGAGGATGGTAAGGAATAGTAATCTCAAAATTTGTAGTACTAGAAGTAACACACGTAGAAATTAACCATTATAAGAGTTGTTCTTGACAACCAGTTTACAGCTCGCTCTAATCATAAAAATATAAACACTATGCATTCAGAATTGCCCACTAAATGCGACAATGTAGAACGGTGATCGTCATCTCTGCTGTGCGTGCTGAGAGCAGGTTCCCAAACTGACAGTAGTTGAGTGGTTACCGCGGTAACCGTAATTACGGTGAGGGTCTAGTAAGGGTTAGTAGAAGTAGCTTTTGACAAAATTTATATAAATTAAAAAAATAAAAAAATTCTAAAAAATTTTTAGAAGTAGTATTTTTTTTATGATTTATAATGATATCTAGTGATAAAATTTTATTAAAAATACTAAACTAACTCTATATTTTAATATGACAAGATTTGATGCTTGAAAATCAGGATTTGTAGCATATGGACATTGTACTGTGGACGCTGTAATCTTTTTAAAGTTGTGGGTATTATATTATATTATTTGTATTGTTTCTTTTTTTCCAGTGATTTTCTTTTTTAGTCAAATAACATGGTTATCACGCTTTATTGTGCAGGTTACTATAAATTTTTAAAATTTTAAATTTACGTTTTTAAAGATAATATTTATGCAGTTTTCAACGGTTACGTAACTTCCTGCGGATGGTAAGGTAAACCCTGGCTGAGAGCGAGCGCGATAATGTAGAACGCTGACCGTCATCTCTGCTGTGCATGCTGAGAGTGGGGTGACATCTAGCCTAGGTGACACGAGCAATTTGGATGTGGTAGTTTTGGGCGTTATGTTGTGTAGGCCGGTATATTTGGGTGACCTTGTAAATGTACGGATGATTCAAGGAATAATATGAGTATGATCCACACAAAGTAGTACCATCGAATAGAATGACTACTGCAAGATACAAAGATATTACTCCATATTCCACTTACCTCTCGCTCCTCCTGTTCAGATGTTCTTCTGCCACATATTACCACAAGGCTCAACACAAAGTACACAAAATTCAGTGGTGGAACTAGAGAAGCACTAAAATTCAGTTCTAATTAGTTTAAAATTTGCTCAAGCTACGATAGTTCCAATGAACTCATTGGGAGGCAAAGCCCCTGCTCACCCTACCACCATTGCAAAAGTTGATGTTACACTACTCTGACGAATTCATCTTTGAGTTCCATTAGGGTTCCAAACTTTTCTACTCTGTTAGAAACCAACTAATGAGTTGACTAAAACTGATCACAATCTCCTGCATGATGTACATAAAAACATGTGTTTCTGTGGCAAAAGACGAGCATGAGAATACATGTAGAAAGTGCAATACATGGAAAGACGTACGATGTTTTGCTTACATGGAACTAGAACTCAACAAGTACTGAACTTGGGTGAAAAATCAACTATTTGACAAATGTGTGACCGTCTTACTAATAGCTTTTGAGATCAGAAGGTGTTTTTTTATTTCTTAACTGCTACCTAGAATTAAACAACAGATAAAAATATTACATTTTTCTAACCGCAGCAATGACCATAATAATCAGTTGCATATCATCTTTTCTTTGAAGATGGCATCTGATCAAGAACCGCACGCACAAAGAGGTCCTGTAACTCCAACTATTTACTACTCCATTCTACACCCTGTTGGTTTGGTGCACCATACAGAGTACTGGCCCCAGATTCAAACAATCTGGACTAACTGCCAGGCTGCTAGATCAAAGCAGAATAGTCGCAAAGAGTTTAGAAAGAAGTGAAAGGTTAACAGAAATTTGGGCCCCTGTGTCAGCAGCAATAAAAAATCAGCTGACCTGAAGTGCATCCAGGCAGCGCTCCAGAAAGTTGGAATTGAAGTTTCCAGAAATTTGGAAATAATTTTCAGGTTGGAGCACAATTACAGTCTGTGATTCGGATTCTCCATTTGCTGAGCAAACTTTACGTAGGGATTGTAGTGGTGGAAGATTTACTCGTTTTGGTGTTACTAAGAGAACACATCACTGGACCTAGTAGAGAAGTTATGAAAAGCTCAAAGGAAACATCAATAGAAAATTAACAGAAAAAGTACAAAAGGCCAACTCTATTTTTCTTTCAAATGCTGAATCAGTGTAGTTAAGACTTCATATTTCCAAATTATGACAATGACAAAACAATTTTCAACCATGTAGAGAACATCTTAAAAGAAACTTATCAGGGCATCCACTTCATCACTCCACCTTTAAAGAAGTTTGCGAATACAACAAACAAAACAAGGATGCAGATCAGTGAAGTTGCAGAAGTTGAATTGTCAACGCCATTTGTGTCCTTATTTATGAGAAACACTGGTCAATCCAATAATTTAATGGTGGTATGATGCTTGCTGCTCCAGCCAGGCTTGAGATCATGCTTGGAATAAACCATCTGTTAATCCTAGTATCTCTGGTCTCTTATTACATATTGCTTTTGTTTTGGAGAGGGAGGGTGGGTGGGGTGGCTGGTGGGGGGTAGCGAGACAACACTGACACTTTGGTTACTGTAGGCAGCTGCTGCAATATACTTACATGGACAGTCATGTAGTAATGCCAAAGAGGAGACTCAAGACCCATCATGCCACTGTACGTATTCCATGGTCCATGGGTTTTTATACTTTCGTGGGCTTTGTGTGTAGAAAGGGCACATTTCAACAGGTTTGTCAACATGAACTATGAAACAAATCATGGATAACATCTGAACAAAATTAACATTTTGATTTGATTAACAAACTGGTGGGCTTGAGATTACATAGTACAGATTTCCCGTTATTTATTGATAAGTACTGTTTTAAGATTCACTCAAGTTCTCCTTGAGAAGGGGAAGGGAGGCCCTGAAGTGAGTTAGAAGATCAGGAAGCAAATTACACCTGCCCATGTCCAGTCTCTGAATTATAAGCAAGGTATCCTAAAGAGCTCTATTTATCCTTCATTACGAGCAATAGTTCCTAAAGAGAGAATTGTTTAAGCTTATAAGTATGACACTGAATATCGTACATAACATTGAATGGACTAAATATTTTTCAGTATAGCTAAATATTCGAGAACACCAGTACATGCAGGAACAACATGCGCATATATATATATATATGCAAACTTCTAATGCATTAATAACTTTCTTCCCATGGTATGAACTATGAAGAGAATTAAATCTACAGCCAGTGCCAGAAAACCAGCCAATGAGATTCCTGTCAATCCATTGGAGGTAACAGCATTTAATATATAAGCTTCTTGTGTTTCTCCTAGATAAATGTTCCTACTTTTGAAATAACAAATCATGGTCACAACTATCAAGTACAACAGGTAACAAAAGCGCTGCAGATAAAGGAGTATTAAAACTCTTGCACTACTTTAAAGAAGGGGGAGTGTGAACAATCTATGAACCTTGGGAATGTTTGAATTTTCGGATTACTTGCTGACTTGTATCTCAAACTCGAACATTACCATCCTCAGATCCAGAGATCAATATAAGTCCATCAGTACTAGATCCTAAGCTGGTTACTGCCTTGCTGGATCAATAAAATAGAACACACATTAAAGCAGCTTAGACAAAAATAGTACTACAGTAGTTGTTAAACAAAAAAAGATACTACAGAATAAGGACAGATACAAACAAGAAGTGCAATGAAGGATGAAAATACAACCCACCTGAGCAGAATGATTCAAACAGGAAACTCTATCCACGATCATGAGATCCAAACTGCTTTTCTTTACACGTTTGAGTTCACAGACCATGCATTGTATCACCTTTTCTTCTCTAGTTACTGCCATTTTTGTACCTCCAAGACGCATTTGTTTTCTAAGGCAATAACTAAATAGGCAAGCAAATTTGCATGAAACAAAAAATCATTTTCAGGCATATGAATTAATCACGTTCCACAGCAAAATACAAACAAATGTTGTTTTCACTAAAAACAAACTGGTTGAGTTAGATGGATATGTCAAGATCACTGAGACCTAGGGTAGCTGGACCATGGCTACAGAGTTCGTAATCACGATCCGTGGTTGAGACGAGGTTTTACCCCTCAGTACTCCTGTTGGAGTTGGAGAAAGAGAAGAAGGAGATTCAGGAAATAATTCTTGGTGTTCAATTACATGAATATATAGCCAAAGGACTCAACCTAATCAGATCCGATTGCTTTTAGAATTATGGACTAAATATAGAAAACTAAACTAATCTTCCAAACTTAGCAAATTGCTCCTATAATTATGGACTAAAAATAAAGTAAACCTTCCAAACTTAGCTAATTGCTCCTAGAATTATAGACTAAAAATAGAAAACTAAACTAATCCTTTCAAATTTAGCCACTGGTGGTTGCCTTGCTGTGCGCATCTCCGTGCGTGTCCCTCACGCGTGCTGCTCCTTCAGCGGCTCTACGCACGTCGCGGGCTTGCTGTCGTCTGTTGTACGTGTGCCCCCACATGACATCTCTCCCCCTAACGAGGAGCAGCTCGTCCTTGAGCTGGAACACAGGGTACTTGGCACAGAACGACTCGACATCTTCCTATGTCGCCGACACCGTGGACTCTCCTTTCCACTGGATCAGGACCTGGCGCACACCGCGAGCCAAGCGTCTCCGCACTGCATGATCTGGCTCTAGAGCAATGGCTCCATGGTGAATAGGAGGTAGAGGTGGCGGAGCATCCGGGGGCGGCCCCTGGAACTTCTTGAGGAGGCCGACGTGGAACACGTTGTGAAGTCAAGCCCGGGAATGCAGAGTGAGACGAACAGCGACGTCGTTGATCAACTCGATGACACGGTAGGGCCTGTAGAATCGTGGCTTGAGCTTGCCGGTGACTGCCTGGAGCAGGGACGATGCCGCGCGCTGCCGGAGACGGAGGAGCACTCAGTCGCCCACCTGATAAGAGACGTGGCGATGAGCTTTGTCGTAGTGAAGCTTCTGGACTACCCGTGCCTGCTCCAGCCTGTAGCGGAGGTCGGCAAGAAACTCTTCGCGTTCTTCCATGCTCTTGGCCACCGCAGCCATTGTCGTAGCCGGTCTCCCATGAGGCAGCGTAGGTACATGATGATGACGCAGTTGGCGGCCTCCGATTGCCCATCCAACTGGGGGTGGAAAGCAGTGGTCATGTGTAACTTGGTGCCTACCAAGCGCATGATCTCGCGCCAGAACTTTGAGGTGAAGACCGGATCACGATCAGACACCATGGACTACGGTACGTCGTGTAAATGGACTTGTTGAACTTGTCGATCACCGTCAATATGACTGACTTGCCCTAAACATGTGGCAGTGCTTCGACGAAATCAAGGGCGATGTCTGTCCAGACACCCTGCGGCACGGGCAGTGGGAGTGGGAGCCCAGCCGGGTGTAAATGCTCTGACTTGTAACGCTGACAAGTGGCGCACGCGTGCACGAAATCCTACATGAGTTGTTTCATGCTAGGGAAGTGGAAATCACACCGTAGCCGGTGCAATGTGCGCTGGACCCCTTCGTGCCCGTCCTCGTGGATGGCTGCCATGATTTCCTGCACGAGGAAGGACGCCGGAGGGATGTAGAGGCGCCCGCTGAACTACACCATGTCATCGATGATCGCCCACGGTGCTCCTCTAGATCCCGCGCGTACTTTGTCCTGGAGTGTGATGAGAGCTGGGTCGAAGAGCTGCGCTTGGCGGAGACATGTGACAAAGTCGAAGCGAGAAGCCGAGAGGACCAAGATGGCCCCGTCGTCCACCGTGTCATGCCGCGAGAGGGCATCCGCCACCATGTTCGCCTTTCCGGCCTTGTATTCGATGGAGAAATCAAAGCCCAAAAGCTTCTCCAACCAATGGTGTTGGGGAATTGTCGTGAGCCGCTGATCCAACAAGTATATGAGGCTGTTATGATTCATCTTGACGAGGAATCGGTGACCCCACAGATATGGACGCCAGTGCCAAGTGACGTGGACGAGTCTGATGAGCTCCCGCTCATAAGCGGTGAGGACGTGATGCCGAGGCGCGACTGGCCGGCTGAAGAAGGCAATCGGATGGCGAGGATCGGGGCTAAGGTGACTGCAGCCTTGAGCGCATCGAACGCCGTAGCCACCGCCTCGTTCCAGGAAAAGCCATCCTTCTTGAGGAGAGCCGTCAGCGGTGCGGCGATGGTACCATAGTTGTGGACGAATTTACGGTAGTATCCCGCCAAGCCGAGGAAACCACGCACAGCCCACGCCGAGCGAGGAATCGGCCAATCATGGACGGCCAACACCTTGGCCGGGTCCATGGCAACACCTGCCGCTGAAATGACGTGGCCGAGGTACGCGACGGAAGCGACACCGAAGGCGCACTTGGCGCGCTTAACGAAGAGCTGGTGCCGCCAAAGCTCGGTTAGGATGACGCAGAGGTGGCGAAGGTGATCCGCCCATGTCATGCTATAGAGCAAAATATTGTCAAAGACAAGGACAAAGCTACGAAGGAACGACCGGAGGACGTCGTTCAGGAGGGCTTGGAATGTCGTTGGGGCATTGCACAGTCCGAACGGTATTACCAAGAACTCATAGAGGCCGTCGTGGGTATGGGACGTCGTCTTGTGGACATCTTCTGGCCGCATCCGCACCTGATGGTACCCCGACCGCAAGTCCAGCTTGGTGAAGAACCACGCATCGTGGAGCTCGTCGAGAAGTTCGTCGACGACGGGTATAGGGAACGCATCCTTGACGGTGAGCGCATTCAGGGCACGGTAGTCGACGCAGAACCGCCACGAGCCGTCCGCTTTCTTAACAAGGATGACTGGCGAAGAAAACGCCAAGTCACTACGGCGGATGATGCCCTGCTCAATCATGGCGGCGCACTGCCTCTAGAGTTCATCCTTGTGAGCCACCGGATACCTGTACGGCTGGACTACCACCGGTGGCACGTTCGGCTTGAGGACAATACTGTGGTCATGGGCACGCTTAGGTGGCAGCCCCTTGGGCTCGGCGAAGACGTCCCCGAAAGAAACCAACAGCTCATCAAGGAGAGAGTCGCTGGCCACTGTAGTGGAGAGGACCCATGTACACACCGTCGCCACGCCTATCCAGCAGACTGCACGGCCGTGTCGGTAGAACGACATGGTGCGCGCAGTGAAACCCTAGTCGATCGGTCTGAGGGTGGTCATCCACTGCGTCCCTAGGACCAGGTCATACCCTGCAAGTGGCATGACAAAGAGGTCGACGCGGAACTCGTTGTCGTCGATGGAGATCGGAGCTTGCCGGAGAACGCCGGGGCAGGTGACCCTTTCTCCGTTGGCCACGGTTGCCGTGAGGCGCGGTCGAGGTTGGACGGGCAGCCCAGTACGGAGAGCGGCGACCTCGGCGATGAAATTGTGGGTCGACCCGGTGTCGAGGAGTGCGACGAGAGTGGTAGCGCCCAGAGACACGCTGATCTGCATTGTGTCGTAGATCGGCACACCGACGACTGCGTGCAAGAAGACCGGTGTCTCGGTGTCCGGTGCCTCGGTCGTCGCATCGTTGTCGAGGTCGACGATCTCTACGCCACCGATGTAGAAGAGCCTCCTACAGACGCGGTTGTGTCCACGTGTATACTTTTCATTGCCGTTGTAGCAGAGGCCGAGTCTACGGCGCTCCTCCTGCTCCACCTAGAACAGACGCTTCACCGAATGGCCCGTCACCGTGACCGCGGGCGGTGCGGCTTGGTCGACCGAAGGAGCCGATAGGATGAGGTGTGGGGCTGGGGTAGGCAGCAGGCCACGGGTCGTGGCTTAGTCGACGCCAACGTGTACTGCTCTTGCAATTCTAGCTGTCGCGCCAAGCTCATGGTGGCCGCTAGTGACTGGGGTTCTAGATACGCACGTCGATGCTGAGCGGCGGCAGGAGACCCCCCGTGAAGAGCTGCACCTTCTGTGATTCCTATAGAGGACCGGCGCGTGCCAGGAGCGCTTGGAATCGGTCCTGGTACTCGACGACTGTGCTCGTGCGGTGGCAATCAGCCAACTCGAATAGCGGCGTAGATCGTAGCGGAGGTCCGTAGCGCAGGTTGAGCAGATCGGTGAAGCGGCGCCAAGAAGGAGTACCCTCGTCCTATTGGACCTGGAGATACCACATTTGGGCACCTCCTCTAAATTGTACGACGCCATCCACACCTTCTCCTCCTCCATGATCCTCTGCTGATGAAAATACAACTCGTAGCGATTTATAAAGATGAGCAGCTCAGACTTGCCGTCGAACCGCGGAAAATCTATCTTTTGGAACCTCGACGGGCGATCGTTGTGGTGCTCGCCGGAGGCCTGCTTGCTGCTCGAGAAAGAGGAACGGCCAGCGGACAAGGCTTGAATTGTTTTGGCGTTAGCCTCCGCGGTGGCTTGCAGCATGTTGACAACGGTGGCTAGAGTCTCCACAGCGGTCTTAGGTCAGTTTGGTCACCCATGGCGACGGCGTAGGACGGCACGGTGGAGGAGATACGACGCGGATCACCGGGATCATGATACCAGGTTGTCAAGATCACCGAGACCTAGGATAGCTGTAGCTGGACCATGGCTACGAAGTTCGTAGTCACAATCCATAGTTAAGGCGAGGTTTTACCCCTCAGCACTCCTGTTGGGGTTGGAGAAAGAGGAGATTCATGAAATAATTCTTGCTTACTCCTTCTAATGTTCAATTACATGAATATATAGCCAAAAAATTCAACCTAATCAGAACCGATTCCTCCTAGAATTATGGACTAAATATAGGTAACTAACCTAAACTTGCAAACTTAGTCACTTGCTAACCACTATACTTCTACAAGATATCAAATTCTAACTCACATATTGAAGCTGTTTACATCACAGGATAAATAAGAGGTGCTAATGAAAACAAGGAGTAGGCAAAACCGTGGTCATACAAAGCCCCAATAATAGATGAATCATCACTACTAGGAGATGTGACATCAACTCCCATAGCAGTAACATATATCTTTCCATCTCTACCACCAGCGTAGAAAATATGATTCCTTGGATCTAACACCACAGAATCAATAATAGCAGGAAATGAAATGCTTCTTAGCGTTCTACCCTCGGATAGACTCCAAATCTAGGAAAGAGGGGAAACAAAAGCTTAGCTAAGTACAATTCTACAAAACATACAGATCAAAGACAAAGTACAAGTGGATTACATACTTTACAGGTGCGATCCTCTGAAGATGATACAGCAATTTCTCCGTGAAAGCAAGCAACATCAGATCGAAGATCGAACGACTCTATGAAATTACATCAATACTTCTACATATTATGCGTAACATAGGAGACATCCCTATTTTCCCCCGGGGGTCTTAATTGCCACTGCTTAGCTTTCAATTCACCTTGACCATCAAATTAAATGTGAATAACCTGTCCTCCTCTCTTTGAAATATTGGGTGCTTCCGGTTCTATGCGTGCTTCAAACAATTTTGTTTTCTCCATATTATCATATCTCTAGAGTCAATAATTTTCTCTGAATATTACTGAACTCAATCACTTGCTGCCGTTACTCAACAGTTTTCTGTTGAGATCTAGCCCGTAGAGGTAGTCAAATTGGATCAGTAATCGATTTCTAGGTTTTATCGTAAACCTAATTGGTTACAGGCAGTGCATGCCGATTAAAGCTGTGTATGTGTTGTGTCTTTGCCTCCAATCTTGATTGCTCATCAAGCATCCTGCAGTGAACACCACAAACTAAGTAAAACCAAACAAGCAATCAGTGTGGTCAGTTTTACCATAATCAACATGCATACGTGAGGAGATCCCAAACTTTGATGTTACCATCTTCAGACCCTGAGATCAGTAAAAAGTCATAGAGCGCAAGGCACCTAACAGCATGAAAATTTGCATGCCACTGGACAAGCAACTCTCCACTAGCCACCTACACACAACCACCATAGAAAATGGGGTGTAAGAAAGAACGATTTGTATTATCAAAGATGGAGTTAATGGATGGATTAGAAGAGTGGAAATGTTAAATTTCTTTGCAAAATGCCAAAATCAAACAAATAGGGATATAAATCTCTAAAAGAGGACAAGACAGAATTTTAACACACTTTCTGTCCTGTAAAGATAGATACCAAATATAAAGAGGCAGCATTTCAACACAAGTAAAAAGCACACATGATTCTACACCAGGTGAAAAAATGCAAAATTTCAAGAAAAGTATGAAAGCACAAATAGAGTAGGCAAAATCTGAACTCTAAGTAGCTGCGTAACTTAAAAGTTGAAACAGAAACAGAAGGCATATTTTAGGGGGAAAAGTAGCGAAGCAAACATAAGATTCATAACATGTCATTAGCTAAAAAGTCTAGGTCAATTTACTAATAACACCAAAAGTTGCGACGGGTGTAAATGCAAATATGTAAGTTCTTCAGAAAATAGCAGTGTTACATCTTCCTGAATGCCACAATTCAAAATGCCTGAACAGAATAGGCATCATCTTCAACCCAACCACCACAGTAAGACAAGACTGAATTATTGTACAGTAAAGGTTATTTTTATGAAAACTAAACTGATTAAATAAATTACTCAATATACCGAACAAAAACATGGGTGTAAACCTTCAGAAACAGTAAACAAAGCGCACAAAAAGCAGAAATGGCAACTGTTTGTTCCCAAAAGTAGCAAGTGTTTTACCATAGAACAAGAAATCACAACGCTCATACCTCCCAAAAGAATATGTCGCCAGAGATCCTACCGCCGATGACATAGCTCCCCTCCGGGTCAGCGATGAGCGCGCGTATCGGCTCAACCGGGAAGCTCTTGACGGCCACCTGGGGCTGCAGGGGGAACCAACAAAGGACATGAAGTTTCGCCTCCGAGATAGGGTTTGTGAGTTTAAAGGAACGTGGGTTGAGGTTCGCGGCGAGTGATTTACCTTGTCCCAGTGGTAGTAGTAGATTGGGGCTGAGTAACCGGCGGGGGCATGGGCGGCGGCGAGGTAGCGGCCGACGACGACGGTGAGAGCGCGGGGGCGGGAGTCGCAGGTGCGGTGGCGGATGGCCTCGGCGCCAGTGCGGAGGTCCCACGCGGCCACGCCGGCGTCGGTGGAAGATGCCGCGAGCACCAGATGCTGCTGCGGCGCCATAGTGTATTGGAGGGGATGAAAGGCAGGGGGCGGCGGCGGACGTGGTGGCGCGGCCGCCTGGGAGCGCTAAGCCCTGCAGGGGTTTTAGTTAGGGTTAAGAGTTATTAGTACTGGGCCTCGGACCAATCAAACAAATTTTCTCGGAGGTATATTACAAGTAGGAAAACGTCCGATTTACACCGCTTACAGGTCAAGTTTTATTTGGGTAAACCGAGGATACTCTAATTGAGTTCCTAGATATTTTTTTACGGCAGTTTCATCTTTCGTGATTCTAATGCAGGTTGATTTGGTTCTCATCCAAGTGGTGTCTACGTAATTTTTACATGCACTACAACAAATATGACGGATTTTTTTTTACGAATAGAAAATCCATCACTCAACTTGGTAGACAGGTTGTGAGCTGGGCTGTAAGTATTAGATTATATAAAAAAAATTTATCTCAGGCTAGCATACCACGATAACATATTTTTATCATAAAAATAGTCAATAATATTTTACAACCTATTTTTTTAAAAAAATCTTTTAAAGAACTGATTTTTTTTATTAATCCAAATTAATTTGCCATTACCATTGGCATTAAATAAAACTAACCCAGGAATATTGTTTATCATATAGCCTAGATGTTTTTTATAACGAACACATCATAACATCCGGGGTTCATACCTCAGCACATATTTGTGATCCCACATGACATTTCGCTTATCTTAAACAATAATTCACCTGCTATTGAACCGCCTCATATTTCATTTTTTCCTCACCCATCTGCCCTACCTCACTGCCTCTCACCATCCAATGATGATTTGGGCTAGTAGGGGATGTCCTTGCACCTCCCTGTCTCATCTTTCACACACCTCACCACTTTAGAGACATCTTCACCTATGGGAATTGCCATCACCACCGCTACATAATACTTCTAGGCCTAGCTTTTTAGCATCGTGGGAATTGTAATCCGCTTCAAGGCTGTCGAACTTTGTCGGGCATCATTTCTAGGTAAGACACTAGTTTTCATCACCCCCAATATTTATGTTGAATCCGACACAAGTACATAGAAATTTCATACACATCTTACTACAATTAGGTGCCATGCAATTAGTGACCTAATTAATGTCCCTATATTTCGTTTTCTCATAAAAATTCATACAAATTCCAAACCTTACACATTTAAATTTCATATTTTTTCTAATTTGTGTGCTTTGTTAGATTATAAGTGAATAAAATCTCAACAATTATGTGTAGATGGCTCTACTGAGCAACCTAGATTGCTAGGCAGGTGGCTTATGCCGCATAAGAGGAAGAGAGTTGTAGATGCTGGTGATGCACAAGCATGTGTTGGAGGTGGCATTGGTGTTTAGGGTTCTATAGTAAGTAAAGGAAAAACAAAGCAGTTGCTAACAACGTCTCATTCACCTCTTGTGCATAACGGTCAATAGAATGGCTGAAAACAAGCTCGCTCACTCTCACCTAGTGATCATGTTTTAGTGATATGCCCAAGAGGCAACATAGACATATTGTATATATTACATATTATGTTTATGATATATTGATTTATTTCTTAAAATAGACATTATCATTATTGATGAATGAGTATGTGACTTATTAATGAGACTGCTAATGTCAGATTTTGCTATTTCTAAATGATCTATAAACACATATTATATGAGAAATAAATATAATTGTAAGATCAACATATGTATTGATTGATGATTATGTCTTATAAATCATGGTATGAAAATACCAAATCGATAATATGGACATATGTTAGTGAACATATGTTGATTAGACCTACTATAAGACTATGTCATCAGTTAATCTCAAATATTATTTTTATGGAGTCATTAAACTTGAGATTATTAAGGTTCCTAACATATGTTGTAGTTTATTTTGAGACTACCAAACACTATTATATAATAAGGTAGTCATAAAAATAGTTTTCAGATTTGCTATGAAATATAGAGTGGGATATGAGTGATCAATATAAAAATTTGCTCCTTCTACAGGAGAGATACCTTTAGGCCCCTCGATGTAATAGAGCCATGTCAAAGTGATTAAAGAGTCAATCATAAGTTCATAATTTATCATAGGATCAAGAGAGTGACTGAACTATTAAGAGAATGACACAAGTCTTGCCTTGAGCTCGATCGATATAGTAAGGCAAAGTGATTCGTACATGAGAATATTACAGGTTCATCCCATATGATCTTTTCGTATAATTTAGGGTTAATATGCCTTACTAGAGACCACTATTAACAGGATGACTGGAAAGACGTTTCTAGGTCACAACCAAATATACGTGAATCTACAGGGTCACACGCTTAATAGGATAGAATGCTTACTCAAATGTGATTTGGATAAGGGCTCGGTTTAGATAGAGATCCTAGTAGGTTCATATTGGGCTACAGTTCTCTATGCCTAACTGGGGAACCCTAAATAGAGACATGGGGAGGTAAAGGATGGATATATCTATTCACATTGAGCAAAAACCCTAGCCACCACCTCCCAAGTAAAAAACCCTATTCACTTGCGAGTGCTAGTACACCCACAATCGGTGTTCCAGCTCTTTACATGTGGATATCGGTGAAGGCGTTGATCATTACGACGTTGATCGGCATCAGAATCATGATGATTAATTACTTCATCTACTATCTTAACGCGAACGTGATTGGATCGACTTCTCTAACCATACTTCCGGCTAGGAGCACTTTTCTTTTTGTCCTATCACATATGATTTTTGGCTACCTGGATTTTTTTTCCTGACAAAATAGCTGGGGGCTATTGGAGGTATACAATATGTTTCTCGGATAAATCAATGCGACTAATTATATTGTATACTCATATAGCACACTATACTGATATCTTTAAATAAACAAAAGTTTATTTTACTAGCACTAATTAATAAACATACTAACTTTTGTTGGTCAAGTGTTTTCTTACATGTGTACAATGTTGGTTACATTACATGACGACCACTGTGAGTCCATGGTTTCATACATGTTCTCATCTATTTTCAGGAAGTACTTGACTAAGTCATCTATCTCGTTGGGTGACTAATGAGACCTAAAGCCAATGTTCATAAAATGGAAGCCAAAAGAAGGATGGTTTCCTTTAAGCATGTTAGGATATGACCTACAGCATAACATATAGCCTGATGACATTCGTTCAGGCACTTGTTGAATCCACCTGGGAGTTCTCCTAATAAGCTCCAGGTTTCTCTAGACAGTGGTGCCATCCTCATCCTTAGCTAATAAGTCTTCAAACATTTTACTTCACTAACGATGAACGACCCTCCCACATAGGTGAAAACTTGTGCCTATCCTGGGTGCTTTGAATCTTTCGTAAGACTAGGTCACCTAGTGAGAAGGCACGATCTTAAACATTGCACACGTAAACCATGTTGGTACTTTGTTGACTCGATAGCTATGAGGTTGTGTGCTTCTTTCAGTTGGTCGAGATCATCCAGCTGATGCTACTTATTTTTGTCTTCTCACCTCATGTGTAACATCGTCAAAATTTAAATATTTCAAAGAAATTGCGTCATGCCACTTTCAATTTCTTTTGAGATAATTTCTGGAATTAAGAAAAATATAAAAAAGATTTTAGAAATTTCTTGCTTTTTGATTGAAAAACCTGTTGTTGTCACGTTTGATATTTCTTTGAGTTGAATTTCTGAATTTTAAGCCTTCTTGTTGTTTCCACCAATTCATAGAAAAATCCCTATTAGCTCAATCTGAACTTTAAAACTTGGACATTTCTTCAATTTAAATATTTTTGAATTTATCTCTTTTCAAATAAGGTCCAAGAATCCTATACTACACCTCTATTTCTAAATGCCAAATCCTTTATATTCCATCCACATACAAGCATCTTATAAACCTTTCCATATATTCCAATACCCAACTTTCTTCTAGATTGAATCTCTTCTCTTAGCACAAGGAGACTCTTTAAAGTATTCTTTGGGCTACTCTTGTGCTAATAAAATACTTTTTAAATTCAAACTTTGAATACCTTCCCAAATTCTCCCAATTTATTCTATTCATCCCAATGTAAAGATTTAGCTTCAATTCTTCAAATTTAGTTAAGTTCCAAATTCTATTCCCAAATTCTAAATTCCATCTTAAAATTCAAATTCCATGTGAATTTCAAATTATTTCCTTGGTCCACAAAATTCCTACATCATCATAGCCTACTCCTACCCCAAGACTTTACACAAAATCCCTTCCTTTCATTCCAATTAATTCCTTGAAAATCCTTGAAAATTGAGAAGGTCACTATTCATGCACTCAAAATGCTGGATCAAATGCCAATCCCAAATTCTTTCAGCCCAATCCAAATTTCCATCATCCTAGCCCAACACTAATCCAAACCAAACCTATCTCGGCCCAAGTTATGAAGACACAACACACCGCATCCTCTAGCCCAAAGGCAAAGACGAGCCTAGCGCCACCATCGCCATTCCCGCGGCATCGTGTGTGGCCTCGCGCACCCATCCATGACTACCCCATCTTGCAACATTGTCAGGCTCACCTTGTGGTTGGACGAGTGACCTTTTTCCATGGAGCCATGCCGCTAGTTTCTCATGGCATTGCCCAAGCCGGGCGCTACAGCAGGGCTTTACTCCGTACGTCACAATGTATGTGTCATCTCATTAACATCATGATGTGAACGTCATCCTATGCCCACGCCCGTAGCATGGCCACCCCACGCATCATATGATCACCGTCGCTGCTTTGCACCCGCTAGCCGACACTGCTAAAATTGGCAACTCAAATATAATTGCTAGGTTAACCTTTTGTCCATTTGAATTTTTGAACTAAAACAGGGTCTACAAATTCTTATAATCTCTATGTCGATAAACAACCAAAGGTTAAAATGTGAAAGCTTGTCTTAACACATCATGGCCTCATGATTCCACTCCACAACCTCTTTAGCTAGTTATGTCTAGTGAGTAATTCACAAGGAAATTCTCTAATTAAAATACAAACACCTTTCTCTCAAAATTTATTCTCACTATACCAAATGAAAAAAAAATGAAATTGAATAAAGTGACAAACATGATATGGACAATTATGCATGATTGCTCTTATGTGTCTTGAGTCATTTTGATAGTTTTTGGATTTTCTTTTATAGGATAAATACATTTGAAGATTAGGTTTCATATGCATTGATAAGTTAATAGAAAAATCTAAAAATAAATGGTGCAAGATAAAATCTTCGAAATATTCTCGGAACTACTACACAACACACTATGTCTAATAATTTTGGTTTGAATCTATCACTTGGAATAATACCTCAACTAAATTGATCAGATCAGTCAAATTCCATGTCAATTAAATATCCAAATTGGACAAAACGATCTACCCTTGGAATATTCATCAGACTATACATAAGTATATACATTTATTCAAACACTAGTTTATTTATCATTAATTAATATAATGAGGGTTAATTTTCCAGAATTTAATTCCATGCTTTAGCCACTGAATAAATACAAACAAATTTGAATTAGCTCTCTTTTCTTTGAATATCTGTAAATAATTCTGGTCAAATTTCAAATTTTTGCTTGTGAAAATGGAAGCTTGGCACTCTGACCCAGCCTTTGGAACTGTCGTACCCAAAATTTGTAAGGAAGGGTATTGAAAACCCTAGACCCACTCCTATCCCCATCCATGAGCGCCACAAACTCCAAGACCCACCTACTAGCCACACAACCTCAGTCTCCACCCCAGCCTGAGGGAAATGAAGGAAAAGCCATATGCTATGATAACATAAAATAAAATTTTTAAAGCCAAAAAATGGAAAGCCTAGGGAAAGATTAAAAAAAAGATCAGCTGAAATAAAATAAGTGTGTGGTTGCTATAAGGAGAAAGCCGATCGAATGAAGCAAGGAGATACTCAGTCCAAGAATAGAAGATTATCTAGATAATACCAAGTTTGAGGAGGAGCCGTGGCACTCACGGCAGGTTATCTTATCTATGTAAATCGTATCTTATATAGGAAGGTTTAGTTAGTTTAGTTAACTTCCCTAGAGATATTTTCCTTTTATATTTTTAGGAGATAACATCCGATGGTTGTTGTAACCACGTCAGACTCTGTAATGCCAGTGTATAAATATAGACCACTAGAAACTTATAAAATCATCAACATACCCTTCGATCAATACAATTTTGGCGCATCGTCACTCTAGTTTATCTAAGTTTTTACTAGCGGGGTCTAGCTCTTGACACGGGGCTATATCGGTTAGCTTCGATCTCCTATAAAGGGGTAAGTCCTGTCACTATCCCGATATGCCTTGCTCTGTCTAAGGTTGTATCGGTTAGGTTTGACCTCTTAGGCTGATCGGAAGTATCGCATCACATCCGTGCAGGGTCTATCAGCCTATCAAGCTCTCTCCGTCGTCGTCAGTCTCGTGCTCCATCAGTTAGGTTCGACCTACAAGGTTGCTGATGGTAAATTGAGCTTTAGGCCTATAGGTCTCTGTACGGCGTTTCATCGAAGTGTTAGCCGATGAGTTATCCATACATTGAGCAACATGCCCAGCGTATCGGCTCATCGGCCGATACGCACTAGTCTTCAGAGACTTTCTTCGAGCGCCACTCCAAGTGCATCGGCCTTTCAGCCGATACATGCCTATCTTTAGCAAGACATCCTCTCATCGGCTTAGCTATCTAATAGGTTTGCTTTGCCCTTGCCATGTCCTGAGCGACATCGACTTTGCAGCCGGTGTGTCTTTTATACGATTACTTGCCACTTCACATATGCCTTTATCGGTTTTCTAGCTGATGAACTACCGATATAGCTTCTATTGACTACCAGGAGGGATCCTACGCGCTTTGTTGTTCTCTGAATACCCTTCATCGGCTCCCTAGCCGATGGAATAGCATCCTGATCCCTATCGGCAACTAGCCAATAGCAGGAGTCACCCAGACACAGCTGAACGACCAGTTCGATCTTATCGGTGGCTAGCCGATAGTGAGAGCTCGTAATCGGCCTATCGTCCGATTGACTCATTTGCCTCACCTCCTTCTCAATTGAAGGGTCAAATTGACTAGCATGCTCTTACCTGCACCGTCACGCCGGAGCCGAGCGGACCTCACGGGCCTCGGCGCGTGTACCTCGAGCCACGGAGGGAAGCCGATCTACCTGCACTAGAGCTAAGCAGACTTCCCAGGCATTGGCATGTTCATGCCGCGTGCATGAGATCCGCCGCGAACAACCGTGAAATTGGAAAGACAAATTCCCAATTACAAAGCTAATAATATGCTATAATGAGAAACAATGTCTCCTAGCCCCTAGCTAATTAGAGATATAGGGTGTCCCCTACTTATTGATTAGCCTGAGAACATATATGGCATAGAAGTAATGTGTTGTTGTCAAAAATTAATATGGATAATATTGGAAAAATGGGAGAAACAAAGACAAACCTTATTGATATAATAGAAGATACATGTATATAAAAAACTATAAATGAGACCAACTCAACACATGCTTTTCATGATATTGACGAAGTGCCTTATGATATTGTGTAGCATGGAGTTCTCACATTCTTCGTGTTCTTCAAGGAGGTTGACATCATTGGAGTTCCTTTCCTTTTGCTCCTCGTTGGAGTATGCTTCCATCCTTACAGATGAGTGGCATAGGTCTGTTGGGAGCACAACCTCGAATCCATATACTAGGAAGAAGGGAGTCTCCTTGGTGGCTATTGTCAGTGTGGTGTGTGCAACGCATTGTACTAACGAGAGTTCTATTACCCAATGTTCATCATAGGCCATGAGTTGGTCGTACACCTGGGTTTCGATCCCTTGAAGAACAATACCATTAAAACATTCAGCTTGACCATTACTTTGAGGATGAGAAATAGAAGCAAAATCTTGACTCCAAGATTGATATAGTAATACTGAAAATCACTGCATCAAAATTGGGAGCTATTGTCTATTAAAAACCAATTAGCCAGCGCTGATCACAGGCCATGAGCCAGTGTACACCCGGGTTTTGATCCCTTAAAGTATAATGCCATTGGTGTGTTCAACTTGACCATTACTTTGAGGATTAGAAACATAAGGAAAGCAAATCTTGACTCTAAGGTTGATGCAGTAATCTACTTAGTGAACTTGTCGATGACTTCAAGGAATTTGTGCCCCCTTGAGATTGAGGAAAGGAACATCAAGCTCTCAGCCCAAGAATTAGCAGGATTTGTAATTTCATACCAAACTATAAGCATCTTGTAGGGAAGCAGCCTAATAAAAACCTTACTGAAAAACTTTACCGACTAAAGTATGCCCACTAGAGTGCCACACTATCATCCTATGTGATGCACTTTAGTGGAATCCCATTGTAGTTGTGCTTATATATGTCGTCACCAACCATGGAGTAGACCTTTGCTAGACATGCCAACTTTTATGTAGCTACATCATTGTTGAGGATATTTTGGGAGACTAGATATGGCAAAGTAGGAGTTCACCAATCATTATTAGTCACAATGATGATAGAAACACTATCAACCTTGTCATTGTTCATTGGTGATGATATCGGAGACCCCGTGTCCTTGGGATCTCGTTGTTAGTCGTGATGCTGACAAATGATGTTGTCAATACTTCCAATAATATGTCAGTTCAATTGGTTGTCAGGTAGAAGCATGATGAGCCAACTTGTCGGTGCCGAAGTTATCTTGTTGGTGTCGAAGTTATGTCATCTATAAACAAGCATTACTTAGAGGCCATCAAATCTACGCTCCAATTTTTAGACATCTGCTAAGTACTTGGACAACTCTGGGTTGAAGCAATGATAGTCTTTGTGTATTGGTTGGCTACAAGTGGTGAGTCCTCTTTCACAACAAACCAATTGATTCCAAGTGTGGCAATCGCTCATAATCCTTCATACTTAGCTACGTTGCTTGTTGCGTAGAACTCAAGTTGTATGACATACTTGAGCTAATTCCCAGTTGGCAATGTAAGGATAACCTCTACTCCTGCTCCCTTACTATTTAACACTCCATCGAAGGCCATTGTCCAAGTTTCACTAACCATGTTGTCGATCTTGGTTTATGTTGGAAAGGTCGAATATGCAATGAAATCAGTAAGTACATGGGATTTAATAGCTGACCGACGAGTAAATTTGACATTAAATTGGCTAAGCTAGATAGCACATTTGGCACATCCTACAACATCCTTGTTTTGAACAACTTTTTTGAGTGGATAAGAAGACACAACCATGATCTATGGGCTTAAAAATAATGGTGCAACTTTTGGGATGTCGTCAAGATTGAATAGAGCAATTTTCGGATCTAGATATATGTTGTCTTTGCATTATGGAGAATTTTGCTGACATAGTAGACATGTCGTTGTCGCTTGTCGCATTTGACAATGAGGACTATTCTAACCGAATAGGATGTAGCTGCAATATATAGAATAAGTTCATCACGAGGATCAGGAGCGACAAGAAGAGGAGTGTTTGCAAGGTACCTTTTGAGCTTGAGGAGAGTGTTCTCAACCTCTTGGATTCATTCAAAATTGTGATGCTTCTTTAAGAGGTGGAAGAACAATAGTACTTTTTCTTCCATCCTTATGACAAATCTACCAAAGGTAGTGCATCCTGTTAGCTTGTATACCTCCTTCAATCTTGTCAATGACTTCATGGTCTAGATTACTTTAATCTTCTTAGGATTGACCTCATTCCCTCTCCTAAAGGTGAGAAAACCAAGTAATTTCTCTGATGGTACTATGAATGTACATTTCTTGGGGTTTAGTTTCAAATGATGCTTTCGAAGATCATAGAACACTACCTAGAGGAGCTCGATTAAGTGGTCTCAAGTTTTGGTTTTGATAGCCACATCATTTATGTACACTTTGATGTTTTGACCAATTTAGGATTGAAAAGTACCCTAGATTTTCCTTTGACAAGTGGCACTAGCAGTTTTGAATCCAAAAGGCATTTTGACATTGCCGAAAACACCATAAGGTGTGACAAAGGTTGTTTTTTCCTCATCCTCTCTAGCCATGCTGATCTAGTGATAACTAGAGTTGGCATAAAGGAAACTTAACACCTTGCATCTAGCTATCGAATCAATTAGTTGGTCTATTCTACGAAAGCGGTCTTTAGGACATGCTTTATTGAGATCGGTCAAATCCACAAATTTTCTCTGCTTGTCGTTAGCTTTTTGCAGCATGATGGGATTGATGAACCACTTAGTATAAAATACTTCTAAGATGAATCCCATCTTTTGTAGTTTTTCAAGCTCTTCTCAAATGGCTTCATTGCGATTAGGTGTGAACTTTTGTTTGACTGGTTTGGCATCTGACCTCACCCCCAATTTGTTCTCAATCACCCCCTTGGGACCTTGACCATGTCAAATGTTTGCTAAAAGAACACATCCGCATTCTCCTCTAGGAAGGTGATGGCTTGGGTTTCTATTTCTCATACAGCCCCACCCCAATTCTAACTATCTTCGCAAGGTTTGAGCTTGAGAGAGGTATCAACTTGATTGCAACATCAAGGTTCATTGACATCTTGTGCTTGCTCTATTTCCGTTGAGGCTCATCTATAATGGATGAGGTGAGAGTTTGCTCAACTATGTCAAGACTTCACTTGTCACACTACATGGTTAATTTTGCATTCCCATATATGGTGATGATGCCCTTTGGTCCATGTATCTAGACAAGTTACTAAGCATAGTGTGATACTACCATTAACTTAGCCAAGGTTGTCCTATTGAGGATGACATTGTATGACTTATCGAAATTAGCAACATCAAATGTGATCTTCTTAGTACGAAGTTGTCGGCTGTGCCAAAGGTGACTCTCAGCGTTATCTTCCATAGCGGTTTTGAGGATGACTCAGGGGTAATCCCATGGAAGGACTACTTGTTAGGTTTTAGCTTGATACTAGGAATTCCTATGGCACTGAGCACGCTAGCAAATAGTAGGTTGATGCATATACCACCGTCAATCATGACGCATGAAACCTTGATTTTCCTAATAGTGGATTTGACCACTATTGAGTATCTTCCATGGGTTCATAATGGTTGGGTGGTCAGCCTCAGAGAACTCAATCCTTTGGTTGGACCATTATAATTTTTTTTCTACCACTAGGACATGGAACATTCCTCATGCTTGACCTTTTTGTACTCTCCATTGGAAGAATATGAGGTTGTGCCATTGTCCAAGTTTGACTAACCATGTTGTCACTCTTGGTTTTCATGGGAATGGTCCAATCAGCAATGAAATTAGTGAGTACTTGGGATTTAATGGTTGAATGATGAGTAAAGTTGATGTTAAATTGGTTGAGATTGAAAGCCCATTTGGCAATATGTCCTACAACATCCTTGCCTCAGTGAACTTCTCTGAGTGGATAAGAGGAGATGACTATGACCTTGTGGGCTTAAAAATAATGACGCGGCTTTCAAGACATCATCAAGACTGAAGAGAGAAATTTTTAGATCTAGAGATACCTTGTTATGGCATTATGGGGAACTTCATTGACACAATAGACAAGTCATTATATCTTGTCGCACTCAACAATGAGGGTTGTGCTAACTGAATAGGGTGTGGCTAAGATATATAGAAACATCTCTTCATGATGATGAGGATAGATGAGAATAGGAGAGTTAGCTTGGTAACTTTTGAGCTCGAGGAAAGCGTTCTCAGCCTCTTTGGTCCAATAGAACTTGTCGTGCTTCTTTAAGAGGTAGTAGAATGATAGTCCTTTTTCTTCCATCCTAGTGACGAATCTACTTAAGGTAGCTAGTGCTCGCCGCCAAAAAATCCCGCGATCGGGAGGGACGGCGGCTCGGTCACGCAAAGGCCTAGGAGGTCTGCTTGTCTCCAGTGCAGATCCTTAGGTCTCGAGGTTCGCGGGCGTGCTAGTCAATTTGACCCTGCAATTGATAAGGAGGTGAGACGAGCGGGTCCGATACAGACGCTTGCTATCGGCTGGCTGCCGATAAGTTCGAGATGCTGTTTGATCGGCTGGGGAGCCGATGTGGATAGGTCTCGTTGAGCGGTCGACCGTAGAGCCGATGGAGGAATCAGGGTGTGCTCAGAGGATATCGAGGTGCACGGGATCCCTCCGGACAGCCGAACAGTGATCCATCGGCTGGAAAAACCGATGAAAGCGGATGCGGCCTAGGCGATGATTAGCGCAAGAAGGCATGGGCTGCAAAGCCGATGCCGCTCCAGATATGACAGCAAAAGACCCGTCGCCTGCCGTGGCAGCGCCATCAACACCGAACCTCGAAGATCGGACCTAACCGAGACAGTACGAGGCCGGGGCCAGCGGCGATGATACGGAGGACGCCGGGTCAGCTATGCCGTAGCAAGGATAGGAACGAACCCATCGGCTAGCTGACCCGATGAGGGGACGCCTCTCTGAAGGCGGGTGCGCATCAGCTGAAGGTCCGATACGTTTGGCGTTACGCATCGTGGGATGCCTCTAAAGGCTGATGTGTATCGGCCGAGGGGCCGATGCGCTGGGCGTGAAGCACAGAGCATAGATAACTCATCGGCTAGCACTCCGATGATACACCGTATAGGAGACTATAGGCCTGAAGCTCGATCTACCATCGGCAGCCCCACAGGTCGGACCTAACCGATGTAGCACGAGACTGACGACGGCAGAGGGAGCTTAACAGGCCGATAGGTCCAGCATGGACGTGATACGGTACATCCGATCGGCCTAAGAGGTCGGACCTAACCGATACAGCCTTAGACAGAGCAAGACATAACGGGATGATGGAGGGACTTACCCCTTCGCCGGAGATCGGACTTAACCGATGTTGCCCCGCATCGAGAGCCAGAACCCGCTGGTAGAACCTAGATGAACTAGGGTGGCGATGCGCCGAGTTTGAATATGATTGAGAGATATTTTACATGTTTTCAGGGGGTCTATATTTATACCCTGGATTTACAGACAGAGTCCGACGTGTCTACGACCACCGGACATTATTTCCTAGTAAGAACAAAGGAAAATATTCCTAAAGGAGTTAACTAACCAGCTAGACCTTCCTAATTGAGTAAGGTTATAATTTACAAAAATAAGCACCCTGCCGTGGAGTCCATGGCTTCTCCACAAACTCGGTTTCATCTGAATAATCTTCCAATTTGTAATCGAGTCTTCCTTTGCTACAACCTGATCGGCTTCTCCACTGTAGCTATCGGACCTTCTTTAAGTCAAGCCGATCCTTCTCCTTCCTTCCCTCGGGCTTCTCGGACCTGATCCCGATTGGACAATCCCCTGTCTTCAAGCCGATCCAATCTTCTACTAATCTGATCGGCTTTTCTACAGTTCTCCATCGCCTTGTCTCAGTATCTCCATCGGCCGATGGCTGCATCAAACCCTCCAATGGACCTCTCAGCCGATTGGCTTTAGCCCCATCGGATCTCCCAGCCGATCGGCTTTAGCACCATCGGATCTGCCAGATTTTGGCGTTAACACATACCCCCCAATTTCAGAGTTTGCCAACAGACTACGAAATTCCGAGCCGTTAGAAACCTCCGCAAACTAGGATGACCCGTTAAAACCCCATTAATCGGCTTAGATCTCTGCCTAGGTCGTTCTGCCTCTATAAAATATATCCCCTCCTCAGCCTTCTTCCACACACTTCTTCTCATCGAAAACCCCAAACCTCGACGAGCTCCACAGGCATCCGCAAATTTCTGCGAATCTCGACGGGCTCAGAAGACTGAAGGCGAGCTCTCGTAGATTTCTTCATCGGTCGCTACTCCTTCGTTTGCGCAATGGCTTCCACACACATAATCCCTGAGGTAACCATTATCTGCTCTTTCATCCTATGTTTTGCACGATTCTTCCCCATCCCGATTTCTCATCAGTAGTCGGGTTCTGGTTTCTGTAGGATCTTAAGAGTCAGATCACTATTCCAATCTCTGACCGCCCCGGTCACTTCTTTCTTGGCCCTATGGGTAACGAGGATTCGACTGATTTCATCAACTCCGAAATAGAAAGGATTCCAATCAAGAACTCATCCATGACCATCACCGATTGGGCTCACAGCTTCAGATTCTGGCCTAGCAAACTCCTTGAATGGAGGAACTGATACATTAGGGTTTCTGCCTCCAAAAAGATTTTATGGGAGGATCTGAAAATAGACCATTGCATTAACCTTTCCTTAGCCGATATGGAAAGGAACGAATCTCTGCTTGCATCGGCTTCTTACTTCTGGTCGGACATCTTGAATGCCTTCATGTTCGGGCATGGGCCGATGACTCCCATCTTGATGGATGTTAATATGTTGACCTTCCTCAACACCACCCACTACATGAACCTTTTCAGCCTCAGATTCAAACCTAAGCATCAACTAAACACCAAGAATGTCGGAGGTTGGACTAAGTACATTTCCTTGCATAACAAATCCTCCGGCCCAGTCGATGGACGTGAACATGTAGCGTTCTTGAATCTTTGGCTGGAACGATTTTTCTTTGGTGGTTCGACTCTCGGTCCAACAACGAACATGCAATGTTTGGCAGAGCTCCTGGCCGATCACCACCAAATTCCCCTGGGGCATTATCTTCTCGGAGCAACTTATCATCTGCTCCATCAAGTTGCGACCAAGCTGTCAACAGGCCATCCAGTCGGACATATCGGCGGACCCTCGTGGTTTATATAACTTTGGTTGAACGTCTACACCTCCAAAGTCATTGCCAGGCCGTCTTTCTCTTCCATGACGTTCCCGACTGATTACCCAGAAGAAAACGAGGCCAGCCGACGCCGATGCATTTTGCTGGGTGAAGCTTCATCGGCTCTTCCTGAAAGCAAAATGACCCCCCTCGAACTCAGCCGATGGTTTAAGTGTTTCTACTATGGCTTTACCAAAGAGGTCACCATCTGGTTCGTGTACGAGGATGACTCGTCCTTTGAAATGTCTTCTAGGTTTCATCCGATGAATGTCTTAGCCGATGAAGAATCGAAGAACATCTTTTTATCCTCCATAACTCCTTGTCTTCTACTGATCACTTTTTCAATGGGCTGATCCCAACATCCATCATATGAGTTCTACTATCCTTCGGTTAGTGCTCGTCAGTTGGGCTTCGGCCAACTCCCCATTGGCTTGTTTTTCATCGGCAAACTCCGAGCCCGCGGAGAAGTGAAAAGCGGCTTGGAGTATGACCGACTTAGTTCGATGACATCGAACTTGTCCTTAGGGACTATCTCCATCTTCGAGCCCTGCACATCCAATACCAAAATCTTCGCTCGATGGTGGTCAGAATGGGGAAGGCACTTGTATAGTCTATCGGCTGAACATTATTCCCTTCGCCTCAATCCCGACTATGTGGAATCCGATGAAGAGGTAATCCTTCTCTCACTATCATGTCTTCATCGTATGGAATTTCAACCGTATCTTGATTCCTGTGATTCCATAGGCTGGCGACAAAGACGCATCTTCGACCAGCGCAAGTGGTCAGCCGATTATCTATCAACCTCCATCAGCCAGATCCCTCCTTGGGCAAAGCTTCCCGGCATAGCCTGGGTGATTGCTAGGCTTCTGTATTTGGTCATGCTCGCCTTAGTGAAGGCATTATGGAGGTTGGCTATTGTTGGTTTTATTTGATCTAGCCATGCCATTGCCTCCATGTTTATTGACAAATGCATAGGAGGTTGATCCATGAGCCCTTATGCACTGATTAGGTGTAGAGCTAGGCTGACATGGGGAATCACCTAAGGAGGAGTATGGTATATGAGAATGTTTACCTAGTTTTCTCCCTCCTCTATGGACTTCCCTTCTCTCTTTTTCCTAGTGGTTGTCTCACCATATTCTATTACTCCAATATCATGGTTTGAATTTGAACCCAAGGACTCAATATTGTTAAGCCCGTTAAGTGCAAAAGGTTCATGTGGGTTGGGACCAAGATATCCAACCAATCGATTAGAGTCATCAACATCCTATTCTTCAAATGCATTATCAATTGTTCCTATGTCATTGGCCTCATCTTGACGAGAGTACAATGGGCAACTCTAGCAAGGGGTGCTGACCTCAGTGCATCTTGATTTGATAGCAGCTATTTCTTTTAGGAACACCTTGCAATTGTCTAGAGTGTGAGAATTTATCTTGTGGATGAGGCAGCTATTATCATGGTGTGTCTCATGAGAAGATTGTTGTTTTCTAGCCTCGAGTTCAGCTTTTGCCGTCTGGAAGATGTTGCATTCGGTGAGAGAGTGAGGAATCACCCTATGGATGGGGCACCACTATCTTGAGATGGGAGACTCATTGTCAAATCGATCTGATGTTAAGATCACTTGGCATAGGCTGTGTTGGAAGCATAGAGGTTGCGACATGGACCAGCAAAGTGATATATCCAACTTGAGGGAGGATGAACACGGGCTAGTTGTATCTCTGTTACACCCTAAACTCACCTTAATTACAAAAATCAATTTCCAAAGTATTACCAAAAAATTAAAAGTCAAAAGATCATACAACAATTAAAAACTATGAAGAAATGAGTTCAAATAGTCTTGTGGATATTTTTAGAAAATTTCCAAGCCACAAAACTACTAAAATATTTTTATCTAAATTTATAAACCATTTGTTAACGCCAAAATCTAGACAATCGGATCACGCTAAAGTTGATCGGCTGAGGGATCTGATGAGGCTAAAGCCGATTGGCTGAGAGGTTCGATGGAAGGTTTAATGCAGTCATCGGCCGATGGAGATACTGAGACAAAACCGATGTAGAACTATAGAAAAGCCGATCAGATTAGTAGAAGATTGGATCGGCTTGAAGACAGGGCATTGTCCAATCGGGACCAGGTCCAAGAAGCCCGAGGGAAAGAAGGGGAATGATCGGCTTGACTAAAAGAAGATCCGATAGCTACAGTAGAGAAGCCGATCATGTTGCAGCAAAGGAAGACTCGGTTACAAATTGGAAGATTATTCAGATGAAACCGGGTTTGGGGAAGAGCTGTGAACTCCACGGCAGGGTGCTTATTTTTGTAAATTATAACCTTACTCAATTAGTGAGGTTTAGCTGGTTAGTTAACTTCTTTAGGAATATTTTCCTTTGTTCTTACTAGGAAATAATGTCCGATGGTCGTAGACGCGTCGGACTCTGTCTGTAAATTCAGATTATAAATATAGACACCTTAGAAACATGTAAGATATCCCAGGATCATATACAAATTTGGCGCATCACCACCCTAGTTCATCTAGGTTCTACTCGCGGGTTCTGGCTCTCGACACGGGGCTGCATCGGTTAAGTCCGATCTCCGGCGAAGGGGTAAGTCCCGCCACCATCCCGTTATGTCCTGCTCTGTCTGAGGCTACATCGGTTAGGTCTGACCTCTTAGGCCGATCGGATGTATCGCATCACATCCGTGCTAGACCTATTGGCCCGTTAAGCTTCCTCTATCGTCATTAATTTTGTGCTGCATCGGTTAGGTCTGACCTACGGGGCTGCCGACGGTAGATCAAGCTTCAGCCTCTCGGCCAATACGCGTCAGCCTTTAGAGACGTTCCACGACGCGTAAGGACAAACGTATCGGACCCCCAGCTGATACGCACCCGCCTTCAGAGAGGCGTCCCCTCATCGGCTCAGCTAGCTGATGGGTTCGTTCTTATCCTTGCTACGGCATAGCCAATCTGGCGTCCTCCGTATCATCGCCGCTGGCCCCGGCCTCATACTGTCTCGGTTAGGTCCGATCTTCAAGATTCGGTGTTGATGGTGCTGCCACGGTGGGTGACGGGTCTCTTGCTGTCATATCCAGAGCGGCATCGGCTTTACAGCCCATGCCTTCTGGTGCTAATCATCACCTAGGCCGCATGCGCCTTCATCGGTTTTTCCAGCCGATGAATCATTGTTCGGCTATCCGGAGGGATCCTATGCGTCTCGCCATCCTCTGAATACACCCTGGTTCCTCCATCGGCTCTACGGTCGACCGTTCGTCGACACCTATCCACATCAGCTCTCCAGCCGATCGAACAGTATCCTAAACCTATCGGCAGCCAGCCGATAGTGAGCGCCTGTATCGGATTTGCTCGTCTCACTTCCTTGTCAATTGCAGGATCAAATTGACTAGCATACCCGTGAATCTCGAGACCTAAAGACCTGCATTGGAGATAAGCAGACCTCCTAGGCCTTCGCGTGACCGAGCCGCTGTCTCTCTCCGGTCATGGGATCTTTTGGCGACGACCAGCATTGTAATTAAATTTTATGCAATAACCACATTTATTCGTGTTTTTATAAAAGAAAAGGCTAAATCCCTCTCTCCTCATTGGGCCGCATTCAACCTATGGCCTTCTCTCCCCTTTTCTCTTCTTTCCCTCTTGGCCTCTCTGTCCATCTAGGCCACATTCTCTCTCGCGGCCCAAAGGCCTTCCTCCACACCGCCTTGGGTTTCCTAGGCCAAGCCGCCATGGTGGCAAGGCCATGTGGCCTAGCTCGCCTAGTCTCCCTTGCTCACCTGCGTGGCCCATGTGGCATGCATGGCGAACAGACTCCCTGCTACTGATGATAGGCATCATCCTTAAGCTCTGGCTAGCTCCTCCTCCAGCGCAAATCCTAGCTACCACTAGAGGCTGAATCCACTTCTTATGGCTGCTTCACCCCAAAGCAAGAGGGGGAATTGATCCCCTCCTCCACCTCTTCTTCTCCTTGCTGATAATCCTCAATAAATTGGTGTTAAAGGTGGGGAGTTTCACTCAAGTTTAAAACTCCATTGCCTTAACTCTAGCCATAAGGAACTACCTTGATCTCTTCCTCCGATGCCTTTCCTCCTCTCCGGTGGCCTAAAAGGGTGGCCAAGACCTCCTCCCTCCACTTAGCATAACTACTTGAACACTCTCACCCATAGCCCTAGTGGCCACTAACTGGCGTTCGAAACGACGACACGACTGAGTGACCACACCTTCGGGACCGTAGCAACCTCCTTCACCTTGTCTACTCCACCGCTCGGCTCACCACCCACTAGAACACCGATGTCAATGACACTTTGAGAGCTCCACCACCAAGACCACGTTACCATCCCTCCCTTGCCTTATCGTGCACCACCTCAAGTTTGTGGTGTGCCTTGTCACTCTCTCAACCTGTCTCTATCTCCCTCTCTCTCTCTGCTATGCTTCTGCTGCCTCACCATGGCTGCCACTAGCAGCCGAACGACCGAGTGCGCTGCCTTACTCGGGCAGCCAACGTCACAGCCACAATGGTCTCGCGAATCAATCTCTCTATGACCGATAGATGAAACCCAGCTGCTGACACATGGACCGGTTCTGTGAGGCCGGTCCACCATGATCCTTGGGCCGACATGTTGGGCCCACTAGTGGTGGACTCGGCCCACACTCGCTTATGCAATTAAACCCAAGTTTTTTACAAAAAATAAATCAAGAAATTAGAAATATTCATTCTAATAGAGTTCCAAACAGCAATATGTCAGCTGTTTCTACTCTGAATTGACCCGTTCAAAATTTTAAATTTCTCTAAAAATACTTGGAACCCAATTATGTGCTTTACTAGTTCTGTTCATGTTGTTTCTTTAGCATTTTTCATTTATTTATGCATATGTGTACAGACACTAAGATAATGGATTGTCTGTGCATTGCAATCAACCCCGAAGGCTTTGTGGGCAATTTGAGGCAAGTCATGGCACTCCTTGAAGAATGATGCATGTTAAATAGTGAAAACTATATTGCCTTTCAAATATTATTGCATTGCTTTATTAAAATTCAGCGTATAATGATTATTTACTAGTTATTATGAGCATGGTTCCTTGCTATGGCTTTATTGATGATTTGTATGCCTAGACCTTATGAAACTTAGGAAAAATACTTGACTAGATTGGTGCCCTATTTGATGGAATGACTAGTCTCTTAGCCTGCTTAGCATCAATTGGACTTCTATATATTTTAGGACTGTGGTGATAACTAAAATTTGGCTTGTGTTTGATAGGTTTCTTAATGAGCTCAACAGTGGGAAATGCTTTGCGAAAACAAAAACCTTACTTTGGGGATGGGCTCGGGGTGTGGTTAGCTATTCGACTATTTCACTCCATTCGCTATAAGGGGCCTTAGTTGCAAAGCAATTTCCATAAAGACACAAGTCTAGTGGGTATGGCCTAACTTGATGTGCTAGTTAACCTAGGGCAAAGTACCAACGGTGATGGGTAGAGGAAGATCGGGTGAGGTAAGAAGCACGCAATGACATGTCACCCGTCCCTAGGGAATCCAGCATGGCGATTGGAGTGCCTTGAGATACTCTTGTTCTAGATGGAGTTCTACTGAGAGTCTTAATATTGACTTAGTATTTCTGGTATCCTTTTGATGTCGTGATGTATGGTTAACATGCTGCTAAGGATAGACCTTGTGGTGAAAGTGTACAACATTTGCAAAGGTTTTTCAACTTGTTTATATAGCTACACCCTCAGTCATGGGCACACTAAGCAATGTATCCAAGTTAGACATCTTTTCTAAATCCTAAGTGGGATTTTAGACATAATGGTTGAATCACATAATCTCTTGCTTGGTGTAAGGCAACTACCTGGTGTAAGGTAGGGTCACGGGTTCAGGCAACTGTGGTGACTTGTTTATGTTTTCAAAAATGCTTTGGCAAACTCAAAAGTTTCAAATGATGATTTCATGAAAAATAACCCTAGTAGGCTTCCCTATGCATTATGTGCATTGCTCGTTGTGGCTAAGTATGAGTGTCATACTCATTCTTGTTCTTTGTGGTCCATAAGCGAGCCCCCTACCCCCTCAAAGGCAAAGGCTTCGTCTATGGGTCATGCTGTCTCCGAGTGCCTGTGGCTGCCGCTTCTATAGTGTTTCACTTTTGTAAGGGCCTAAGGTCATCGGTGTATTATTGAATTGACTTTTTACTCTTTTGCCTATGTGGATTTTGTAATAAAATTTTACCATGTCTCCTAGTGATTTGACCAAGACACTTTTATCTGTTGTGCCATTGGTTCTATGCCCGTTTTTGTGAAGCAAGATAAAACGGAGAATTATCGTAGTAAACAACTGGAGCTGAGACGAATTGTTAAAATTGGCTCCATGCTGATTAAGATCAAGTCGGCCTAGCTTTGGATCATATTTATTTATTATCTTGGTATCAGTACCCGTCTATTATGTTCAAACAAATGTGAGCTCTAATGGTGTCAGGTAATTACTTTCATTAGCAGCATCATTATCTAATTACTTTAATTAGATTAATCACTTTGTTTTTTTATTTTGGTTTGCTTGGGCCTTGATCAAGCAAGCCTGAAAATGCATGTGCATTTCGAATAGGACTCTAAGCCCAGTATGCATGCGTGCATATAAATAGGCTAAGTGGTCATGTAATTATGGATTAAATTGTGTTTATCGAGTTCTTGTTAGGGTTTTGTCCCGCTGAACCACGGTCATGGCGCTCCCTTCGACCAACTACTGAAGATTGTTGCTGTCGCGCCGCTCGCGTTGAGAAGAACGTGTGGTCAGGCCTTTTACCCTGGACGCTTGTTTTGGTTCCTGTGGATCCTAATTCTTCGATTGTGTATCATCTGGTCACGGGTGGAGAGTTTTTTAAAGTTTGGTTTGCTTCTTATCATCAGCTTCTAAGCCGAATATTTCCTTTGATTGGTTTCTCTGTTCTCACTTGATTTACCAAGTTATATTGCTCGTATACATATTGTTCGTTGAATAGCTTGCTGCTGTTATTTGTTATTGGTTGGCCAAGCTTTGTTTTGCTACTGAGATTAATTACTTCCTGCTCTATCTGAATTTCTGGAAGAAGCTGTCTGGTAGTTTCTGCTAAGTACCGTGAAGGAGAGGGACTAATTCGGGTACTCGTCGTTAGGTGCTTATCAAGTGGTATTAGAGAGTGGTTAATTACGGTACATTGGATTTTTATTTGCAAATAAATTATCACTGTATTTATTTGTGACGATGGCAGACTAAAGTTACGGGAAGGAGCTTAGGTTTGTACCTATGCTCTATGTGTGGGAAGATGCTATGGGGGATTTCTTACAAGGTTGTGGATTGGCTTCATTCATGAAGATACATTTTGCAAAGCGCACTTTTTCTGATCGGGTTTTGCGATGGTGGCTAAAGCAACAGAATGGTTATATTAACGAAGGTGACAAACATTGCCGGACATGGACTGCAATGAAATTGGAGTTACCACGTCGGACATGATTCACTTGTTTCTAAGCCTGTCTGCAAAAAAGAAGAAATAAATTTAGTAGTGAGAATGAAAAGCCGCTGCAAGAACAGAAGATGATCACTGTTTCTGAAATTTCAGCTCCTCGAATATTGAAGACAGAAGAAACTCCTATTGTTGTGGAAGTGGATGATGGTTCACCGAAGGTAAGCTTGTCGATGCTTGCTCATGAGGGCTGATGTGAAGGGACAGCGTTGTAATATTTTCCAGTGAGAGTGCAAGATTCAAGGCAAGGTATACAAATTAATAATTAATTGTAATAGTTCTACTAATACAATTAGTTCAGATTTAGTTCATGCTTTATGCTTATCTACACGGAGAATTCCGACACTGACTTAAAGTATTGCATTGATACACAAGTTATGTAACACCTGGTTTCCGCTCCGTCCCTGTTGTGTCCAGGGGTAGTCAGTTCTATATCTTGATACGTAGACCCAATGTAATAATGTGGCATCTTATTAAGAAACACTCCCAATAAGAAAAAAAAACATCCACCCAAAGATTTGAAATATGAAATTAAGATTTCAAAAAAATATTTTCAAATAAAATATGATGAAAAGCGTGCAACATTACACAAAAAGTAAACTCAAGTGAAAGTTAATATACATTCTCACCTAAATTTAAACTCTATGATCCCAACCCTATATTATCACATTCTATTCCCACACCATCTACAATGATACTAGTGAGGATGCACCACAAGAGACATGTTGTAAACTGATTCCTGTGAAACCATAATGTTAATATCAGTCGTAGGACGCAATGCTAATATCTATGGCTAAAGGAGATACATCATTATAACTTATATATAATATAAATAGATTATACCTTCGAAGCAACTCTAATTGTGTAACCAATAAGCAGAGAAGTAGTAGCAGAATCTAATATAGCTAGAACCTAATCTATAAGCAATGGCTTGAAAGTAGGAAAGAAACCATAATCTTTATACAATGATTGAGTATATACGTATTTAGCAAGCCATTAGAAATATGATCATGCGAGCTTCAAAGGAAGGTCAGGGTTTATTTTGTAAACTTTTCTTTTCAAAATATTTTTTTATTTAACATAAGGTTGAAAAGAGTATTTTGTCTCAATCTAGTGCATGAATTGCTTGTGAAAAGTGAATTTTTACTTGATTAATATTTTGTAGTGAAGCCTATACTGTAGCTCTCATCCTACTCCAATCAGTTTCTTTTTACTTTTTGGGTCTCAAAGCATCAACTCATCTCACATTCTTATCACTTCAACTCCTAATTAGTCCATAATTTCCATCACACGTTGTTTTCACTCAGAAAACCTAATCTATGATGCCATTTAGCATATCGGCCCATACAGGTCCATTTCAAATCATGTAATGGTTATCTATTAGCTCACCTAGTTGATTTTGGTAATGGTTCCTAATCACACAAACCATTTTTGCAAAATATAGGCAAACAAATATACGTAAGAGCAATCACTTTACATCCGTTTATGACTATGAGTACGACTGTTTGAATAGTTTTATCTCTGTAAATGGGAATGTCTTACCCACATGACATGAGTTTCCTCCCTCATTATTCACCATTCTAAAGTCATCCCATGGTAACTTATGCCTGGTAGATTGATCAATCAAACTCAATCAAATATTTAGCTTTGATTATTAATAACCCTAAACAACTTGAGTGAGTATTGGGTAGGTTGCTCTGTCCTTGCTATGAGGTAATACTGTTCTGAAAATATCCCCAAACACCTTATTCCAGTGTTCCATGCCTACTAGCATATGAGGTAATACTGTTCTGACTAAGCCAAGTGTATCCCATACCACTCGTGTTATCGTAATGTATTATAATCATTACAATTCTTTAAGAAATTGATCCTTATATGCAAATACAAAGCTCCTCACATTGCATCATAAGTTTTTACAAACCATTTTTATTTTACAAACACGCCGACGCCACTTGTTTGGTTTTCAAAGCATTCTCAACCTAAGTTTTCCTAGGTCAACAAACAAAGTGTTAGTGTAGGACCATTGGTATCATACTTAAATAGCATGGTTGTTAAGGTGCTATGAGGTGGTGTGATAAGGGATACGGGTTCTCAACAACCTATAGTTAAAATATAGCAACTAGGTAGAATTGTCAGTTTGTCATGTAAATTGAGGCTAGTCAAATTATACGTATACACTTAGATGCAACTTTGTAAAAAAATATTTTATAAAATAGAAGCAATATGGTCCAAGGGTGATTTGTGTCTATCTTCATCTTAAAAGTCTTGAAGAAACCTTGTCTGAAATAATTTCCTTTGATGTAAATTACATGTTAAAGAGAGAAAATCAAATAAAACCCTAAAAATAAAATATTATTATTAATAAGTAATATTATCATTAGGTAAATCTCATTTTTTTAATAATTTAGATATTTGAATGGGATCGATTGGAGTTATAGATAATAAGATATAAGTTTTTTAAGATTAATTTTTTTAAAAATATGGTAAAGTTTTTTAAGATTAATTTTTTTAAAAATATGGTAAAATATTTTTTAAATTATAAAGAAATAGTTTTAGGAATATCCCTCCAATATGTGAGGTCCACACTAGTTAGTGGAAGAGGAGTGGGGAGGTCAGTTAGACTTGGATAAAAGGTTGGACTCGGCTAGTTGGATTGGTGTATGGCTTTTGTAGAAGGAGAGGGAGTGATATTAGACTTTGGTAAGAGGGAGTGGTTAGTGGGCTAAATCGTTGGCTTGGGCTATGAGAACGCAGCTTGGCCCCACGGAGACAAGCTCGTGCGGTCATGGGGCTAGCACACAATAGCCAATTTGGCTAGCCATGTCAACATGGACTTGCCGAGTTGATCCTAGGATAGATTGACGATCGACGGAGAGCATCATCAAATCGACGAACAGCGGTAACTTGCTGGCGGATAAGACTAGTAATAGAACGAGTAGGAGAAAGAGAATAGAATGATTGGCTTGGAATGGGGAGAAGGGAAGCGATGGTGACCAGTGGTGGAGGTCTAAGGATGGTGGTGATGTGGTATAGCCAAGTGCATCGCTTGGCCGGTCGCAATGATGGAAAATAGCCAAGGCCAAACTTGAAGCTTGCTAAGGGCATCAATTTGGAAGTGGAGTGGGACATTGAGGATGGGAGCTCGCTGAGGAAGATAAATCAAAATGGTGGTAGTGGTGGCTGTGGAAGTCGGATTGGTGAAAATGGCTCCAGCGGCGAGGTGGCCTTAGCGATGGGTGAAACGAGTCATGGGGTCCTAGGGAATGTGATGGATGTGATGGCCTGGTGGATAGAACCTCTGAGTGACAGAATTGGAATGGGTTAGAAGACGAGAGTTGTGGCAAAATGGGAGCTAGGCTGCAGCAGTCTAGCTTATTTCGGTGTGGCCAACTAGGGAGCTTTTAGGGCCTATTTATAGGCGAGGCACAATGCAAGACTACGTTAGACAAAGGTAGTGGTGACAGCAAGGTGGCAAGTAGACAACATGGTTCGGCTGACCGACGACATGTGTTGCTTGCCCGGTGTTGTAGGGAGCGTTAGCGCTAGAGGCAAAGAGGAGAAAGAGAGATAGAGGTGATGGCTAACATGATGGCATGATGAACATGTGTGCGCGTTATGATAAGATATTTTCTCGGCTCGATTGGTTTTTTACTAGAGGGCCACCAGCAGGTGGTGGAGCATGATTTGCGCCAAAGCTGCTAGGAAGTGGGTCCGTGAGGTTAACGAAGAGTATGCATGCTTGTATTAGCCGACACACGGAGATATGGGCATGGGGTGTCGCTGCACTGGGAGAGAGAGCGAGAGAGTTTGAGAAAACATAGAGCAATGGGAGGAAGGAATAAGACGGCTGATAGATGGGCCTATTGTCTATGAGAGTTAGGCGGAGGTAAATTAGCAAACCTCACGCGTGAGGCCGAGCGACCGAGAGATGAGCCTGCTCACTATATATTATGGTGGTGGCATGTTGGGCTGCACGCTGAGGAAAGGAAGCAGAGAGGAGAGAGAGGATGTTTGGGTGGAGGGAAGAAAAGGTAGGAGATGGCCAAAATAATTTTCCAGTAATTTAATTGGTGGGATATTTGAATGATTTGAATGAATATTTTAGTTCAAATTTAATATTTGAACTCACAAGATTTTAACCAAAAGGATTTTGACTCAGATTTTAGACATATTTGGAAATGAGTTTGAATTTTGATATGAGAAAAGAGAGGGATTAAAAGGAGATTTGAATTCAAAATTTGAAAATTGAATCAGAAATAGTATTTTTGGTGGACTAGAAATTTTAGGAGATGATTTATGAATTGAATTGGATATTAGAACTTAAATTAAATATTTAAGATCACCAAAAATATAAGAACATCCGGATTGCAACTGGGAAAATTTTGAGATGGATTTGTATTCTGAAGAGATTTTAGGAAGGGAGTGGAGAGAGATTCTCAAATACATTTTTTAATTCAATATTTAAATCTAAGCCAAAGACTTAGAGTATGGATTTGATCTGGAATTGCAGGAGAGAAAGAATTTATTCGAAGGGATTTTCGATCGGATGTCGGAGATATTCAAATTACAAAATTGGAGTCTTGAGATTTTAGATGAAAATTTTGAGTGGGGATTTGTTGGGTTCAATGGAAAACTTTAAATGAGATATTCAATACTTAAACCCTTAATTCACACTAAAAACAAAATTTTAGAAAGTACGTTCTGAAAACCGCGTAGTTACATATATGTCTCAAGTCCTTTAACACTCAGTTGGCGATCCAGATTAAATATGCATGTTAAGCTTCTGCAGATGACGCTTTCAACTTGTTACATGAAACACCACTTTTGGCTTAACTCAAGGTTTACAACAAAATTCTATTCAAATTTACATACTTAAAGTATTGCAATGATATACAAGTTTGTGTCCTAGGGTATTCAATTCTATAACTTCATACCTAGACCCTACCTAATAATGTGGTATCTTATTAAAAAAAACACCCTGAGATTCGGTGACCTAGAGCTGATCCGGGCGATGGCGACTTTCAGGGTAGCAGTGGCAAGATCCATGTGGCAGTTTCGAGCCGTCTGTACAGCGGCGGCTTCCAGCGCCAGGGATGGGTGGATCGACTACACTAGGTCATATCTATGGCTTAGGAGTATGAAGGAGGAGATCGATGGCTTGCCGCCGGTTGAGCCGCTCGTTTCCCTCTTGCTCGAAATAATTTTGAGCTGTCGATTACTATACAAGTATAAAAAGGGGCAATTTATTTCTTTGCTAGGTGCACCCAAAGAAAACGTTCACAGAATATTCCTAGCTGTTTCTAACCATTCGATCTCTTCGTCAAACAGTATAGATCGCAAATATCGCAATGTGAGTTGCAATGCAACACCAAACCCATCCTTTCCTAAAACGTCACGTGCTCTTCCCTAATTCCTGGCCCCCAAATATCGCAACTTGCCATGGCCAGGTTGTTTCCTCTATCACGCATACGGGAATATTTAGCTATTTGACATCCTTAAAATCGGCACATCAACAAATGCCATTTCTATGTTTTCTCTTATAAGAATTGTCATTGGAGAGAGAATTTTTTTGAACAATTTATTATTTTTGCTAACATAGAGCGACATGTAGCCATGCTGTAAGAGGAGGAACAAGCAGAAGCTCGCAACAAGAGAGGCTCGGCTTGATTGCCATCACGAGCTAAAATAGCAGCTCGGCTGGCTCAAACCTACTTACAAAGGCACTCAGGGGGGTTCAAGCAGGTCCTGAAACTCCCAGTGCAAAAAATGAAACATTAAAGCATTCAGCAACATTTTCACACATCCATATTACATCCCACCATAGAGGGAGCACACGAAATTACCTTTTTGCCTCCAAAACACCCCTTGTTCCTCCTGTTCCTCCCCAATGTTCTCTCCCTTCTTCCTGCAACAACTCGCCGTGCAGCCCAGCCTCATAGCATCCACCTCACCATGCCTTCCGACGTCCCCGTTGTCAGGCCACCCTACCTGCCTTCATGCCTCTCTTCCCTTCCGGCGAGATCCCGTCCTATTCAGTTGCCTCAGCGAGCCACAGCTACTACCTGCATGCCATCACGGTCGAGGCCCGCGTCCCTGGCGAAGCAGAGCCACGCGACCTCAGCGCGGCGACGACCAGCCCGGTGCTGACGAGTTAGTTATCCATATCGGAAGCAGCTTAATGACCTTGTTAGCATCATGGCCTCTCGGCGTGAGTAAGCTGCGCCAGTCCAAACTCCAAGCAAGAAAGGGGAGACAACCAGACATCAATGGCGATGGCATTTAAAATCAGTCCAAACTCCAGGTAAGAAAGTAAACTCCAAGCTGCTAATGTTCTGGCGCGTCGCTGTTGCTCCGAACTGGAGGTTCCCATGGCCGTGTCGATCAAGAAAACGGACAGGGACACGAGCATAATGGTCCAGCACGCGTATAACCCGATGGCCCAGGCAATATTGTGTTGCACGTAACTCATCCTAGCTGCCGTGAGGGCATGGAGAGGTGGAGATAGTTGAAGAATGAACTTGGGGATGAGACAGTATCTGTAAAAGCGAGAGATAATTCACACCATAATTTTAATTGATTAACCAAAGGTTATATACATATGTCAAACTCTTTCATATCTTAACAACCAGCTTATGAAAACAATAATTAAGAAGATTAGAAAAAAACTAAACGTGATTAACACCGTGACTCTATAGTTCACGTTACATCCTCCAAGTCTGAACGTCATAACTAGCCACATGAATGGAGGATGTTCAAACTAGAGTAGAGTAAAACTTGGTGGAGACCGATGAAGGCAGCTCCTTGATGAAGATATCTGTGTACTGAGACGACGTCAGCATGTGAAGAACGTAGACGGCTCCGACAGCGATCTTGTCACGGACGAAGCGCAGATCAATCTCAATATGCTTTGTGTGCTGATGCTGTACAGGATTGGAAGAGAGGTGGACTACATTGATGTTATCACAATAGACCACTGTGGCATGCTGAATAGGATGATGAAGCTTCTCCAATAACAGGCACAACCATGTAGTCTCAGCAACAGTATTGGTGATAACCCAATACTCAGCCTCAGCACTAGAGCGAGAAACTATGGCCTGACGTTTGGAGGACCAGGAGACGAGATTATTACCTATAAAAACTGTATAGCTTAAAGTGGAGCATCAAATCTTAGGACAGCTAGCCCAATCAATATCATAGTAACCCACAAGATCAGTTGAAGGAGAGCGATGAATCCGAAGCCCATAATTTAGTGAGCCATTGACATAGTGCAGAGTGCACTTGATCAAGACCAAATGTGGCTCGTGCAAATTGTGCGTAAACAAACATAGCTGCTAGACGACTTATGCAATACTTGGATGGGTGAACATGAGTTACTACAAATTACTAGCTAGGCTATGAAAATGAGTTGCGTCAGCCACTGGAGTACCATCTAAAGAGAACTTGACACTAGTGTCAATAGGAGTCATGTATGGTTTACAACCAGACATGCTCGCATGGTCAAGGACCTCAAGTATATGTGGCGTTGAGACAACTGTAATCCTCTGCACTGTGTATCACAAACATCCCTAAAAAATAATGTAAGGGTCCCAAGTCCTTTATAAAGAATTTAGCTGTGAGAGCTATAATGACTTTTTGAAGAAGTGTTGTCAAAGAGACAATGATAATAATATCATCTACATACAATAATAAAATTATGTTAAAGCCATGACGGCAGACAAATAGAAAAGTGTCAAACTTTGCACCAATGAATCCTAGAGACTGAATATAAGTAGCAAACCGATTGTACTAAGCACGTGGAGTCTGCATAAGACCATATAAAGATTTGTTCAGCCGACAAACATGATCAGCGTGAGTGGAGACAAAAAAATTCACATGGATGTGCACAATAAACTATCTCTGATAGGGTCCCATGGAGAATCACGTTCTTCCTATTAAACTGATGGATGGGTCAGTCCTATGAAACAGTAAGCGACAACACAATATAAATAGTAGCTAGTTTAACAACTAGACTAAAAGTCTCACTGAAATTAATACCTGGTCGCTAAGTAAAACTACAAAGAACTCAGTGTGCTTTATAGCGATCAAGAGTGACATCTAGGTGAAGCTTATGGTGATAGATCCATTTACTAAAGATAATATTGACACCAGGCGGAGGAGGCACAAGATCCCAAGTGTGATTTGCTCAAAGAGCAGAGAATTCCTCAATCATAGTGTCACGCTAGTTGGGATCCGAGAGGGCACCACGATATATCTTTGGTATGGGTAATAGGGAGGTCGCCTAAAGATCAAGTGGCTTTTTTAGCTGCTAAATGCTATCTTTGCCAAAGGTGTACATCGACTATGCATTGTCCATAGGAAGGACATGGACAACACCAATAGGGGGTGCTATAGGGCCTAGGGGTGGCACAGAGAAGCCTAGTGGGGTAAGGTAGCCATGAAGACAGTGATGAGCCGAGTTCGGTAAAAGAAAAGGAGGACTCGTCAAATACAATGTGATGAGAGATGATGATGTGGTTTATGGCTTGATCAAGGCATCAATATACTTTGTGTTTGGGTGGATAGCCAAGGAAAACACTAAGAAAAGAGCAAGGTGACAACTTGTTGGAGGCTATGGTAGAAAGTTTGGGATAGCATTTGTACCCGAAAAATGGAGATTATTACAAGTGGGTAGGACAGTGAATAAAGTGAAAAAGGGGTCAAAAAATTTAGTGTTTTGGTTGGGTGCAAATTGATGTGCTAAGCGTCTCAGCCCAATATGATGAAGGAATGCTAGCCTAAAATATAAGAGAGCGCATGATATTGTTAGTGTATGGATAATGCACTCAACTATTTCGTTTTAGGGTGAGGTGTAAGGACATGACATATACTATATTTAGATGTGACTTGTGCCAGGTACTCCTTTTGTGAGAAAAAAATGATGCGAGGTCAAGTTGTCAAACTTCGCTTGTTGTCTCATTGAAAAGCTTTTATAGTGCGAAATTGTGTAGCAACGTAAGTAAAAAAATATGAGATGGTCTAAAAGGTGTTCGATTTTAGCCGAAGGGAAAAAGTCAATGTAAAATGTGACAAGTCATCAAGAATGATTAAACAATATTTATAGCCAAAAATGCTAGGCACATGTGATGTCCACAAATTACAATGTGTTAAATCAAAGTTCTTGATGACACATGAATTGGATGTAGTAAATGGTTGTCGTACATAGTGACCAAGCTGACATACGTGACACAAGGGTTCTAGCTCATGTTTTTTGCATGAAACTAAGTGAGATAAAGATTTGACACCTAAATGAACAAGACGCCGATGCCAGAGGGTGCTAGGAGTGGTGGCAGCTAGGAATGCACGAGGCGGGACATGAAAGGAGTAGAACCGCCCCAAGTTGTTACTATGGACAATTTTATTCTTGGTTACCAAATCCTTCACAGAGAGGCCAAAAGAATCAAACTCGATAGAACAAAAATTGTCAGCGGAAAATTATCGAATGGATATGACATTTTTAATAATGTTAGGAGAAAGAAGAATATTATGAATATATAAAGTGCACTCGATAGAAAAACTAGTATAGCTGAAGATGATGGGCAACAGTGACCTATTACTGATAAAAATATTAGGAGGACAATTCAATTAAGTGGGAGAAGTGGAGGAGAGAGTACTAGATGAACATGTCATGTGGGTATCAGCACAAGAGTCCATGTACCACTCACTAGACGGTGGGGGAGTAAGCGTCATGGTGTTGAAGGAATTAGCAAGCGCCTACTGATCTCAGAATGGAGTAGAAGGGAAGACGTCCAAGCAGCAAAGCTAGGTGTCGGTGCGCTTGGCATGCCATAGCCATGGGGCGCATTCGGAAGATCGAAGGTAGGTACAACGCTGTGTGTGCTCTACACAGTTAGCGCATGACCAGTGGGAGTGCTAGCACCGGGGGGCGAAAACAGTGGGGTAGGAGCGCTAACACCAAGGGCGCATGGACGAGCACCAAGAACGCTTGAGTTATAATTAGGCCACACCCTGGAACATCCCAGTCATCGGATTAAAGGTGGTGGGCTATGCCGGTCCTTTGCAACTATGCCTCTTACCATGGCAATGGCCCTAGTCACGAGGGGTCACGCAGCTAGAGAGAGACACCAAGGAAGGGGAGGTAGTAGCAGCAACAGCCAAAGGGGGTGTCATGGTTCGTGGAGGGACGACAGTGACAAGGGCTTGTGAGGGCGCCTTAGACATCATGTTAATCTCCTCCAGCTCGAGATTGAAGCGCATGGTGATGAAGGATAGGAATGAGAACTAGTGTGAAGAATGGAGAGAACGAGGGTGCGATCCTCCACCAGGGGCCTGAGATCAGCTAGGACATCCTCCATACTTTTGAGTTTGTGGCAATACTCATTGATGGTGAGAGTGCCCTATACAAAAGTATGGAACTAGCTATTGAGCATGAGGACACACGTCTCCTTATTATTAATGAATTGTTGCTCAATGTTTTGCCACATCTCGCGGGCAAATGACGTGCCAGTTTAAACAACCTCCATCAGTTTCAACATGATGGTGCTGAAAGTCTAGGATTTCACCGTGCAATCCATATGCGTCCAATATGAATCGGCGGCGGTGGCGTCATCAATCTTAACTAAGACGTGGTTTGTTAGGTCATATTTACAAAGGGTGTTAAGGAATAGGGCGTTCCACTTGGTGTAGCTCGTCGAGGCGAGATTGAGGACGATAGGAATCATGGCCTTGATGTTGGAGCAGCCACTGCTTGGGCATATGCCTAGATGGGCGTGGCTCGGACGGCTTTTAAGTTGGCATCAAGCTGCGCCTAGGTGACACGGAGATCCTCTAACCATTTGATGGTATCCTCGGCTGCCTTGGTAGCCTAGAGACCAGTGAGATCGGCACAAGCCGTCTCGATAGTGGTGTTTTCTAGGATGGTAGCATAAGACGGCTCCTAGGAAGTAGAGGTCATGGTGAGAAGAAGAGAGAGAGCAAATGCCAGCGAGGCCTCCCACTGGAAGATAGCAATATGGAGTACCTCTTTTGGATCGGCTAGCAATACAAGTCCAAATTATTGCGGTATCATTAGCATCCTGGTTTTCTGTTCGAGATGCGCCGCCATAAGAATCACTTTGTCCTAATTCCTCTTTAAAATCCTGGATTAAATTTGGTGTTATGTAACCTTCACATCATTATTATCTAAAAAATGTAACCTTCACATTAAGATTTTTAATTACAGATAATAATTATCTTTCTCTCACTTCAATGTTCTTCCGTTCTTGTACACACTGCACAGTAAGCTTATTCAAGATCAAAATTCAATGTTTTATTAATTGCTGCAAATTATAACATCCGCCTTCTCCTATATTGCAGTCATCCTACAGACCTATACAGTTAGTCCCCACTGACTATACTTAATTCCATTTTCCTGCTCTATGGTGCATCCATGTCATCAAGATTGTTTGCCACCGCTGGATTTTTCAATGATGTGATCAGTACATAGCTGCAGTTTACTAACCCCTGTCTTTTGAGCAATACACCTATTCTGTTCTTGCCCACAATAATCTGACACACTTTAGTTTTCTAATGCGTATATCACAAACATCTATCCTCTTCAGTGTATGGCACGCATATGATTTTCTATGTTATTTCTTGAGTGTAACTAATAAATAGTAAAATATTTCAAATTTTCAATGAGGGAGCGTACATGTATTGGACATCCTGAAAAGACCCCCCTGAAATATATATACCTGAGGTTTTTATTTGTACATTTCCTTCGTAAGATCTTAAATTTGTTTATTGGTGTGCATTGTACTTAATTAGCGATTGCAAATAAATAAAAGTTTGCTATGCAAATAATCTTATCGAATATTCTTATCATTTCTGTGCCGATAGCCAAATAAATAAAAAATTGCATCATTTCTTAGTACTTCTAGTACCTTTTCAGAATATTACAAAATAGAACAAATAATCCTGCAGAAGCAGCAAACAAACATATACATTTAAAGTTCTAACCGAGAAATGTCTTCTTCGAAGCAACCATCTCTTTCAATTTTAGCAAGCAATTAGATGATTGTTGTGATGTACAAAATTTGAATAAAATATTTTCCTATGAAAGAGAAGTTCACGGAAACATGTGGGGTCTCTCCCTAGTTCCCTTTGAGATAGCTCCGTAGATGGGTTTTTAACCCTCGAGAGGGCATCTCCTCCTTTCTTACAACTACATAAATGGTTGCTAATTTTTTTAAAAAAAGTTGATAAGATAAATTAATATAAAATATATCTCATTACAATATGTAAGTTAAAATTCTGACTTAGAAAATATTAAATTGAAACTAAGTATACATTCATAGCTGTTTTTATTATTTTTATTATAATTTATCTAAGTCGAATATAAATTTTTATATTTATAAAGTGATAAATCTCATATTAATTTTTTTAAAAAATTTAATAACTATTTAGTTGACATATAAAAATGATAATAAAAACACTTTTTTCTCTTAATATTTTAAATGGGTAGCGTATTGCTACGGACCAAAACTGAAAAGTGACATACATGAAGCTTTGTAGTATGACCTATGTACGTAAGCAGGCTGTTCTTGACGCCGTCGGGTTCATCGAGGCGTCGAGGCGCTAACCTAGCTCGTCGTGCGTCACAGCACATGGCCGACCGGAATATCGGACCAGCGGAGATCTGGAGGTAGAGCGGTGATGTCTGGCTGCACACCAGCTAATCACACTCGCATCTGGTCGCTGCTAGCCCCACAACCACAAGCAGCCGCGGTGCCTAGGGGCTTCCCATGGCAGGCATACCGTGCACCATTGCCGTCGCTATGGTGCAAACCTTAGGGCTCCCTCCCCTCCTCAAGTGGAGCGCAGAGGTGTCTGGAATCCAAATCGAACACTCGTGTTGGTGTTGCGTTTTTACAATCAATAAAAAATTTGGGCCTACGCGAAGCAAACGATGGACGCAGGAAGCAAGCGATGGACGAAACTGCGTTGTGTGACGATCGAAAAATTACAAATTTTTTAAGTAGGTAAGATATATACCTTAGCAAAAAAAAATCACCAATTCATTGAAAGTGAAGGCTGGACAGAACTACTAAGATGCATCTTTTTTTTTAACGGACAGCTGCATCTTCGTCCACTCGGGCAATGATTTGTGATCCTGTAACTCCTAATAATCCGCAAAATGAACTGATTGAGCAGAAGAAAATTCTCAACAAATGAATGAATTGCAAGACATAAAAAACGAACCAAGCGGCGTAGAGACGATGGTTAGGACTAAGGAGAGATGTCGTTGAATCTTCTTCTCCTCCCTCGGGAGGTTGTTAGTCATGGGTATGGGTCAGGGCTTGACGACTGCGATTGTGGGTAGGTCCTAGGCTCGTGGCTGCCTAATCGCATCATCGGAGATCGACGCTGTAAAGCCGGCAGCCGTCAGGTGCAGACTTCGGCGGCAGGGAAGACGTACGATCCCGATCCCTTTCTGGCCATGGCGGCCCGCAACATCACTAGAGGAATAGCCTTGTGGCGGCACTAGGGACGGCCCCTCGCAACGGGGGCAGCGCTGGGAGAGTGCAACGGTGGTGGCGGCGACCGCGAAGCAGTAGAGCAGATGACGCCTTGTGACCTCGTCTTTTGCTCGGCCGCAAGCCGGTAACAGCGGAAGAGCGAAACGGTAATGGGGCGTGATGCAATTGGTGCCGCTGCGGATGGCATGGCGTGTGGGCAGCAGGCTCGAGGGGCAAGGGGAGATTTAACTATTTGCCAATTGCCACTTCTCTAGATGCCACTCTTACGTTTTCCCTTATAAAATTATTGTTGAAGAAAGAAAAATTGTTAATAAGTTATTAAGTGGAGTGGCACGGAGACATGCTAGTATTGAAAGTGCACACGAAATACGTGTAGAAGTTCTACCCATATCCCCGGAGTAAAGCAAAGGCATCCGCCCAACCAGTTCTCAAGAGCAGTCCACACCAGTTCCGATTTTTTTATATTTTAGCCTTTTTTAAAAATATTTTAAAAACCCTTTAAAACTTTTTTTAAAAAATAAACCATTTCTAAGTAGCAGAGACTAGCACCGAGGTATAACAAGACAATCCCAAAGTCATTGGTACCATTCTACTACTCTAGCTGACATCAATCAATATGAAGTGCATGCGGCAACGAGTTTGTTGGTTTGGTCCTATCGGAGGTCAGCGCTAATGATGCTGGCGCCAACTAGTGTGGGGGCTTGGCGTCAGGAACAATAGTGCTAGTCCTATCTTTGAGTGTCCTAAGCATCTTGGCATAGTGACCCAATGCCAGGGATGCTAGCATCAAATCATGGTCCTTCCTTTGTCCCAATCTTGGTGCCAGGCACGCTAGCATCGAAACTCTGAGCATGTTCTAACTATATAACTATTTATTTGTTATGCTATATTAGTAATAATATGAACACAGACTCATCACATCATATTGATATTAAAAAATAATGTTTCAATAAATTCATTTCTATATAGAACAAATAGCATAACATAATTGAATATGCTTATTCATCATAAAGAGTTCACGACATATAGTCCATACAATTACACATCTAGTATATCACATATACATTTTGATCTCACATTTTGATCTCCTTTAAAAATATCCTTCATTGACCTCTTACTTTCTTGACATATAACAGCATCGGTCCGTGAAGTATACCTATATATTTTAAGATAAATATTAACAATCTATCAAAAGTTAGAGAAGTAAACCTTTTTAAAACTTAAAATAACAAACCTTTTGATTTTCTAGCATGTAAGATGAGTGTTGTATGCTTGAATAGGCTACAAGGTTTGCTGCACATTAGATAATTGAGAAAAACCAACTTCTTCGACGCCATGCACGGTATAGTCATTGTCATCCTCATCATCTACCTTCTCCTCTTCCTCATATCATCCCTTTCCCCTTGAAGTGCGATAAGAAGATGTGGCACCCTCATATCGCCGTAAGCCTGATATGGAGGGTCAATCAATACCTACATGTTATACATGGACGTGCCGACTAATGTAGATGCGCAGGGATGTAGTGAGGGACGTAAATTGCAATTCCAATTTGCGACATTTGTTACTTACCTTCTGTAACAACTAAAAATCAATGATAATATTAATTTGTAGTAAAGTAGAATATAAAGTGTTTGGTTATGTATCAATAATACTTCGAGTATACTTCAGAGAGCATTCTTAGTTCGCTCTCCTCTCTGAAGACGAAGCATGTATCCCACCACATTAGCCATGCTAGCAAACTCTATTGACAACACATAAAAAATCAAATATAGCACTATGAATATACATTAAAGTAACCAAATAATTAAAATGTATGAATATTTACTACTTGATCTTATACAGGCGAAGGATCAATTTGGCTTCCAACATGAGATCTTTGGATGTATTTGTTGTCCTCTTCCTCTAAGGATCTTTCTTATGCTATGTCCTCGTTGGTCCATGAAGGCTGACGAACCAATCAATATGTCTAGTTGAACCAACGGAGGTATTCTTGGAAATGCCGCTATTGATGAATAGGAAGGACATAGGCGTTATTTTCCCATGCATTTCTCCATTGTGTTATATAGGCATAGTGATGTAAGTTCCAATCTTTGATCTTTGCCTATCCAACTTGTACAAATAGATATACCAAGTTAGTAAGTGAAATGGTACATAGAGATCAAAATAATCAATGATTTTGCATGCTGTAAGAAATATTACTTGTAGAGCTCCACATCCATAGAGATGTCATCAAGCGGATAGTTCTGAAACTTTCCAAACTGCCTCTGGATGCGATGTGGGAGATGGAACTCAATAGCCTAAAAGTCCACATCTCCTAATCACGGTGGCACATAGAGTTGAACCATTGCCGCTATGCCTTAGTAGTAATATCTTCCTCCACAAATGGCTAGTGCCTACTCTCTCTCCGAACTAGCCTCTATACCAGTATCCTAAGCCACATCCATATCTGCAACAAGAATATGCATCCCATGATATTGGACTTCGCACTAATGCGACAACAAGCCTCACATAGATACCGGCATGTCCAAGGAAGATCGGCTATCCCCAAGTATATCCCAATGCCACATCCCAATCAAGAAGAAGAGGTACCCAAATAGAACATGCCACATCACCTCTGGCATCTAGAAAGAGGCATGAACCAAGTAGGTGCCAAATATACGCACGTGCATAGAATTCAACAATGTATTCATCTCCATCCTCATCCAAATTAGAAAAATTAGCTTGTAGCTAATAGAGCAGTATACCTATAGTCTTTAACTTCCTATCTTATACCACAAGAATATCAATCTTGGCATAGCCCCTTCACCCACTAGATTCATTCTTTCCATTCACATCATTTCCCCTAGGGAGAGCCAATATTGTGGAAACATCCTTTAGATTAATAATCATCTCACTGCAAGGAAGATGACATGAGTGCATCTCCGGTCTCCATCTATCAACTAGAGCAGTTATGGTGGCTATGTTGAACTATAGCAAGCCTTGTTGTATAAACGTTGAGAACCCCAAAATTCCACATCTCCTTAGGTATAGAATGTTCAGATTGTCACATCGCATTGGTGCATGTGTGCGTACTTAGAGCAGATCAAGGAACTGCATAGAAAATACAAAGTTTACAAAATAAGTCATTGTGCTTGTAACTTAACATGGTGCCACTTCAGAAGTACTTGGTGCCTCTGCTCATAACAATCCTCCAATGCTAGATACTCCTTGAAGATTTTCTTTGCTGCCATCCTTCAATTAAGTAAAGATTTTGTCAATTTACATGAAACAAATACAAAAGAAAAAATGCAATAGTAAAAAAAAGATAAACACTAGTTAGTACAAGCAACACCATTGATACTTGTTCACCCCAATAATTCTCTGTTTTCTTACTTACCCTTTTCTATTTCAGGCATTTGATTTTCTTATGCCCTTCTTAGTGGCATGTTGAACATCGATTTTGAGTTAGGGTAGCTTCTAGTTGCAATCTTTTGGAGGTATATGCATAGAATTACCAAGTCCTCAGTCCATTTCATTCTTAAACCATTTTGATCATCTTTTCCCACTCATCTTCACCTCCAACACTCGGTTAGCTAGAAATTCTACACCACCAAATGTAAGCCATTGCGTAGGGTCCAGACAGGGATCAAAACCACTTGACCATGTGTTGACAAAGGCTTGTAATGTAAACTTAGCCAGCAACCATGGGGGCACTTTTGAGTTGAGCTTGTGAATTTGATAGACAAATTACAATTGAGAACAAGGCATGTGATGCAACAAAGGTTTCTGACAAGTGCACATATTAATTTGTCCTTTAGCTTTGAATGACCGAGCCTTGTACCTTATACCTCCACGTGTTATTCCACCCCTTTCTATGATCTGATAAGTCATACTCTTCTTTGAGCCAAATCAATCCTCCGTGTTCGCCGATGGAGGTGTCATGCTATCTCACCCAAACACGCCGAGGCCTCAGAGGTCTGTTTAGCTCCAATGTAGGTCTTTCTACTCGTCGGAGTGCACTCTTGATGGTTTCACTGAGAGTGCCAAAAGAATATGTTGATGCACACATGGGGAAGATCGGACCGGGTGGACAGGTGAACCAAGAGAGTGAGTGAGCATGAGCCGATGGAACTGCGCGCGGACACTCTGAGTCCTAGCAGGTCTGCTTCATGTCAGTGTAGGTCCTTTGGCTTTAAGGTCCCATCGTCGGGGTTGCTGAAGTTGCGGGCATGCCACTCAATTTGACCCTATAATTGATAAGGAGATAAGCCAATGAGTTAGTTGTCCAATGGACAAACAGTAACTCTGCTATCGACTGGTTACCAATAGGGTTGACACAGTCATCAACTGCATCTGATGCACTCCTGTTGTTAGCTTGTTGACAAGAGTAGCTGAAGCACTTGTTCATCGGGTGGAAAGCCGATGAAGATGTAGGCAAATTGCGATGAAAGGAATGAAAAACACATCCGCTATAGAGTGGATGACGCTTTGAAGTAAAGTAATTGATAGGCGCTATGCAGACTCTTGCTATCGGCTAATTGCTGATAGAGACTGTAGCATTCTTTCATTGGCTAGAAAATTGATAAAGGCATAAATGGATAATGAGGAATACGATAAAGGACCCTTTGGCTATAGAGCCGATGGCACTCTAGAATACAGTGGTCGATGAGAAGTATGTGTAATTTCCTATCGGTTGGTTGCTGATAAAGGTTGTAGCTCTCATTCATCGGCTGAAAATCCAATGAAGGCATATGTGGATAGCAAGGAATAAGATAAAACACCCATCAGCTGTAAAGCCGATGACGCTCCAAATAGAATATATGATAAATAGTAGATAGCAAAACCCAATCTTCCAAAGATATGAGAGCCTAGATCGGACATGTAGATGGAAGGAATGAGCGAAACCATCGGCTAGTTAAGTCGATGAGAGGAATTCTCTGAATATATATGTACATTGGTTGAGAAGCCAATACATTAGGCGTGAGGCTCAACGTGTAGATAACTCATTGTTTAGCTACTTCGATGAAATGTTTGCATAATGACCTATCGACCTAGTGGTCTAGTAGATCAGACCTAACTGATACAGCACAAGACCAATGGTAGTAGAGGAAGCTCGATAAGCCAATTGGACTAAGATATCGAACATAACTGATGTATCCTAAGGCATAGTGGATATACTAGGAGTGTTGGGACTTACCCCTTCGCCATAGATCAGAATTAACCGATGCATCCCTGCGTTGAGAGATAGAACCCACCGATAGAAACCTAGATGAACTAGGGTGGTGATGCGCTGAGATTTTATTTGATTTGTGATTGATTATTTACAAGGTTCTAGGAGATCTATATTTATACCTTAGAGTTATAAGAGTCTGATGTGGTTACAAACAACCTCCGAACGTTATTTCCTAAACATAAATCTAAACTATCTCTAGAAGTTAATAAAACTAATTAAACTTATCTATCTTACAAGATATATTATATAGAGATAAAGTATACTATTGTGGTTTTCATGAGTCCTCCTTAGACTCAGTACCATCTAGATAACCTTTCGTCTTTGACTTGAACCAAATCCATCCTCAATCCATCCGATTGACTTTCTTCTACAAGCCGATCGGCTCTTCAATCCTGTCTATGAGGCTTACTAAATTTTAGTGCAAACACATGCCCCCTAATTTTGAAATATGAGGACTCATGCTTCGAAATTATCTTCCTTAGGCTCCCACAACTCTGAAATTTCCTCCCTTTCTTGTAATCAGCTTTCATGAGCCGATATTTCTATATCAATTGTGCTAAGCTATCAAATCCTTGGGAGAAAAACATACTTCTAATGTGACTCGATAATCCTTTGAAGGCTAGCTTTGCTAACTGTTCATCGCTCTTGTCTAAATTGTAGCATTGGCTTCATATATTATAGAATCTTTGAACATATTCTGAAACCAATTCCTCTTCCTTCTGCATTATTGGTATCAAATCTGTTAGCCACATCTCGAGGACATTAGAAAAGAAGTATTTGTGAAACTCCTCTAGATCAGCCCATCCCCGAATTGAATTTTGTGGTAATGAAGAAAACCATGTGAACACCGATCTAGATAAGGACAATGGGAGAAATCTAACTCTCAAGGCTTCCTTAACCGATGCTTCTCCACACTAGGCTTAGAATAGGCTAATATGCTTAACCATAGATATGTTATCTTGCCCTGAGAATTTGTAGAAATCTAGTATTCTATATTAGCGTGGTACCAGAACTTTATCGAAACACTCAGGATATGGGTGTTGATAAATAAATGTCTAGTCCTTTGGTTTTATACCAAATTGCTCCCTTACCCCTTCTGCAACTCTTGATGACTAATAATCCTCCCTTGGGATTTCTCTTTGATAATATGGAGGCGAAATTGATATCTGATTCTACATAGGATATTCTCCATAATAATTGCTTGAATCAACATTAACACCTGGATAGTTCTACCAATACCCGTTGCCCCCCAAATTGATTCTATGTTGGTGGAAACATATTTGCTCATAAATACCTTACGGTTCCATAAGTTATGTGAGGTAGCTCTATTTTTATCAGCAAATACACAGGACCTTGGTTAGGCTCTTGAGCTGATGATTCATCCATTGTCTTCTTGATCAAATTTTGTAATGTGTTAACCAACACTTCTTATTGGTTGATGAGGGTGTGGTGAACTACTTCTTTGATCATCTCTTGCAATGGCTTTAAATGAGTCACACATGGTGAATGGCTCGATTCTCTCATCAAATTAAGTTTTGGAAACTATGATTTTTGAATTGGCCCTTGTCTAGTCATACCAAAGGATTACAAAGAGAGCTTTTAAAAATTAACCATGCTCTACTCTGTTTGCCATCTCTATTTTTCATTCAGATCTTCTAATGTGACTAGAATAATAATATCTTCATCAGACTCTTCATCGGATGAGCACATCTTGACATCAACCTCTTCACTTATATTGATTAAAACTATGTCTCTCTAGTTGATGAATGAAATTCTAACTTCTAATTAGGCGATTGTATCATCCCACTGGTTGATGAGTGAAATCTTCAATCATCGAATGGTCTAACTGCCCAATGAATGAAGTATTTTGTCCTACTGGGTGTGCTAGAAGAATGTTCAAGCCAAATCATTCCTCCATGTTTGCCGATGGAGGTTCAATGGAGGTCCGATGCGATCAGGCCTGAACATGCCGAGGCTAGTGAGGTCTGTTTTGCTCCAGTACAAGTCCTTTGGTTCATCGAAGGGAACTCCTGATAGTCCCACCGAGCGTGCTAGGAGAATATATTGATGCCCGTGTAGGAAAGATCGGACTGGGTAGGCGGAGTGGCGTGCTGAGAGACTGAGTGAGCGTGAGCCAATGGAGGTATGATGGAGGCACACATAGACATGTTGAGGCCTAGGAGGTTTGCTTCACTCCAGTGTAGGTCCTTCATCTTATCGGAGTGCACTCATGATGGTCCCATCGGGCGTTCCAAAAGAATATGTTGACTTGCGCGCGGGGAAGATCGAACCAGGCGGAGAGGAACATTGAGAGAGTGAACAAGCATGAGCTGATAGAGGTCTGATGGAGGCATGTCCAGACACACCATGCCTTGGGAGGTTTGCTTCGCTTTAGTGCATGTCCTTTGGCTTTGAGATTTGCTCATCATGGTTGATGGAGTTGTGGGCGTACCACTCAATTTGACACTGCAATTGACAAGGAGATAAACCGATGGGTCAGTTGGCTAATGGGCTGATTCAAACTCCTGCCATCAGTCAGTTGCCGATAGGGTTGAGATAGTCATCGGCTGCGTCTGATGTACTCATGCTATCGGCTGGTTGCTGAGAGAGGCTGAAGCACTCGTCCATTGGATGGAAAGCCAATGAAGATGTAGGGAGATGGTGACAAAGGTAATGAAAAGCACATGAGCTATAGACCTGATCGCGCTCCGAAGTAGTAATCGATAGGCACTATATGGACTCTTACTATCGGTTAATTGACGATAGAGACTATAGCACTCTTTTATCAGCTAGAAAACCAATGAAGATATAAATAGATAATGAGGAATAAGATAAAAGACCCATCGGCTATGGAGCCAATGGTGCTCTGGAATATAGTGGTCAATGAGCAATATGTGTTATCCACCTATTGGCTAGTTGTCGAAAGAGGTTCGAGTGCTCATTTATTAGTTGGAAAGTCTATGAAGGTATATGCACATAGCAAGGAATAAGATAAAAGAGCCAACGGTTGCAAAGCCGTAAGGAGCATGACCTAATCTTCTAAAGATACAAGAGGCTATATTGGACTTGTGGATGGAAGAAATCGGCAAACCCATTGGCTAGTTGAGCAGACGAGAGGAATTCTCTAAAGATATAAGTATATCGGCTAAAAAGCTGATACACTAGGCATGAGGCTCAATACATGGCTAACTCATTAGCTAGCTACTCCGATGAAACACTCGCGTAAAGACTTATCAACCTACAGCTCAATCTACTATTAGTGGTTTATTAGGTCAAACCTAACTGATGCAGCCTAAGACCGATGGTAGTAGAGGGAGCACAATAAGTCGATAGAACCATACAAACGTGATGTTGAAGCACCTAATTAGACTACAAGATTGGACCTAACTGATGCAGCCTTAGGAGAGTGGATAAACTAGGATTGTGGCTGGACTTAGCCTTTCATCGAAGATCGAACTTAACCAAATCAACCCCACGTCGAGAGCCAAACCTCGCTGCTCAAAATCTAGATAAACTAGGGTGGTGATGTGCTAATATTCTAGGGGCTCTATATTTATACCCTAGAGTTACATGTGTCTAACACATGTTATTTCCTAAACATAAAACTAAAGTATCTCTAAAAAGGATACAAAACTAATCAGACCTATCTATCTTACAAGATATATTCTATAGAGATAAAATACATTGTCATGGTTTCCACGGCTCCTCAGACTTGTTGCTATCAGGATAACCTTCTATCTTTGACTTGAACCAAATCGTCCTCAATCCATCTGATCATCTTTCTCACTATATCAATCGGCTTCTTTCTATAAGCCGATCTGTTCTCCAATCCTGTCTACAGGGCTTACCATATTTTGGTGCAAACAACTATGTCGATCAAAACAATTTGAGGTGTGACTGTCTACCTTTTTATTTTTCTTGCCTATATTTTCTTTCCCCTTTTTCTCAAAATTGTTCTCTAGAATTCAATCTTTTCAATGTACTATCTTGTCTAGTTACGAATTACTGATTGCATTCATTGAAAGTGGATGCTACGATTGCAGTGATAGTTCACTTCCGGATATTGAGTAAAACACTATTGAATAGCTCAACTATATTCGTTGTCTTGTACCCCCATCAACGACTGTCAGGATCATGTGCACGGGACCAAAACTCTTTTTTAGGTAGATGATCTTTAGCCATTTGTGAGATGAAGGTCCAAGCAATGATCTAAGCTTCTCAACATCTCTTGTAAATATTCACTTCTCATCGATCTATCAAATTCTTAGCAACTCTTTCATTTCAGCCAAGAAAGTTAGCACTAAAATGTCTCATTCACCATCGATGATGAATGGGAGGTAACCCTAGAATATATGATACCATGGTATTTAGTATGTCAGGATGCTAATCAGAGATAATGCAAACATCCCTTATACTCCTAACCACAACTGAGCTTAGGGAACCATGTCCAATCTTGTGTATTCTCCTTCTTCACAAGCACAAAGGTTAAGGGGACGAGTTGATCCTCTGCATCATAAGCAATGGCTATCATGATTGCACCTTTGTATTTGCCAGTTAACAATGTAGCATCAATGGCAATAACAAGCCTACAATGCTTGTATGCCTTCACACAAGGACCAAAGCACCAAAATGCATGGCAAAAGGTCTTTTAAGGCACCCCACCCACATTTTGATGTCTATTTGTTAACACCAGAATTTGGTAAGCCCATGGATAGATTGGAAAGACGATTGATATGGTAAAGAAGAGTCCGATTGCTACATAGAAGAAGCCGATCGAATGCAGTGAGAAAGGATTCAGTCCAATTATAGAAGACTATCAAATGAGGCCGAGTCTAAGGAAGAGCTATGGAACCCAAGGCAGAGTAATTGATCTATGTAAATCGTATCTTATATTGATAGCAAGGTTTAGTTAGTTCAGTTAACTTCCTGGAGATATTTTCCTTTTATATTTTTTAGGAAATAACATCCGATGGTTGTTGTAACCGTGTCGGACTCTGTAATGGCAGGGTATAACTATAGACACCTAGAAGCTTGTAAGATATCTTTCGATTAATCAATCAATCTCTAGCAAAGAGATAAGTCCTGCCACTATCCCGGTATATCTTGCTATGTCTAAGGCTACATCGGTTAAGTTTAACCTCTTAGTCAGATCGAGTGTACCACATCACGTCATTGTGAGATCTATCGGTTTACTAAGCTCTTGCTGTCGTTGTCGGTCTCGTACTGCATCGGTTAGGTTTAACTTACGAGGCTACCGACAATAGATTAAGCCATAGGCCTGTAGGTCTCTATCTGGCGTTTTGTCGGAGTGGTTAACCGATGAGTTATCTATACCTTGAGCAACGCACCCAGCTTATCGGCTCCTCAGCCGATATGCACCCGTCTTTAAAGACTTCCATCGAACGTCATGCCTAGTGCATCAGACTTCTGGTCGATGCACACATATCTTCAGAGATGTCTTCTCACATGCTTTGTATTAAGGGGGCGAATTGGTAAATGGATATTTTCTCTAATGGAGTTCAATCTGAGGTATGAATCGGCTAAAGGCAATCAAAGTACAAGCGGTGACCGATTTCATCGTACAACATATAGGGATCCAAGAGGATTTTGTGGATCCAATTTTGTGGACTTTATTATTTGATGGATTGGTTTGCAAGTATAGATCTAGTATCGGCTTGGTGATTATATTGCCTTGGGGGGCAAGTTTTGAGTTTGCTTTTACAATTAATCCTATTGGACCAATAACCAATCAGAGTATAAGGCAGTGCGCAAAGGTCTTCAACTGTTGAGCGAAATCGGAGCCAATATAGTAGAGATCATTATGGATTCTCTATTGATAATTAAGTAGCTTTTTGGGGAGTATGAATGCAAGGATGAGGTCTTAAAGTTGCTTTATAAAGAATGTCAATATTTCTTGAAGGATTTCAAAATAGTGTGATTGGATTATATTCCTAGAGAGCAGAATTTGGAGGCCAATGATCCTGATCAAATTGCTTTAGGATATCAGCTGGATAGGAAGGTGGAGGCTGAAATAGCCGATATTTAAAATCATATTGAAGCCAATGATAGAAGACGAGATATTATTCAATATTTGGAAAATCAGTCACAAACAACTTCTAGGAAACTTCAGTATAAATCTACTAAATATGTAATACTTGATGAAGACTTGTATTATCAGACTATTGATGGGTTTATGTTAAGATGCTTGGGTATAGAAGAAGCTGCAATACTTATGAGGAAGTACACAAAGGCGTTTGCATCAATTAGCTCACAAGATGAGATGGCTGATGAGAAGAGCTGAATATTTTTAGCCAATAATGTTACAAGATTATTTCAAGCACTACAAAGGATGTCAAGAAGTTTAGAAATGCGCAGCGAGCTCTAGCATTGGCTATGAACCTGATAATCAAGTTGTGGCCGTTCAGAGGTTTTGGAATTGACATGATCGACCAGATTTATCCTTCATCATGTAAAGGGCATAAATTCATATTGACGGAGACATATTATTTTACAAAGTGGGTAGAGACTATCCCTTCGAAGAATGTTACCTCTAAGAACGTGATTGAGTTTATCAAGGAACATATTATATATTGGTTTGGTATTCCACAGACAATTGCCACTGATCAGGTTCTATCTTCGTGTCTAAAGAGTTTCAATAGTTTGCTGTGAGATTAAATTCATCACCATATTATGCTCAAGCCAATGAACAAGCCGAAGGATCCAACAAATGTTTAATCAAGTTGATCAAGTACAAGATTGATAAAAAGCTACGGAAGTGCCATGTTACATTAGCCGATTTATTCTAGGGCTATCAGATCACATGCCATGGATCAACTCTAATACCACCGTATTGGCTGGTATATGGCCATGAAGTAGTTTTTTCGTGGAAAATTAGCATTGTCTCTAGGAGGGTGTCTCTGGAAGAACAATTGACAACCAATAATTATTATAACCTCATGGCATACAAGTTTGATGATTTAGCTCAAAATCGGCTAAAGACACTTGAAAAGATCAAGAAAAACAAAATTAAGGTCGCTAGGCATTACAACAAAAAGGTGATGATTAAATATTTTTCTAAAGGAGATTTCATGTGGAAATTGATTTTGCTAATTGGGTCTAGAGATAATTAGTTTGGAAAATGGTCACCTAACTAGGAAAGGCCCTATCGGATCAATCGATGTGCGCCTAGTAATGCTTATATACTAGAAAGTGTTGAAAGGCTGAGGTTTGCGCTCAATGCAAAATATATAAAGAATTATCCTAGTGTTTGGATTGATGCTTAAATCGGTTAGAGTGGCGGATTCCTAATTCTCTTCAAGACAACAAGCCGATAGTCTTTTATTGGCTAATGGTGTTGTTTAACATAAATAGACTAAGTGCGTTTGATTTCTAATATTTCTTTAAAACAACAGTCGATATGGTTATATCGGCTACAAATAGTTGATATCGTTAAGATATCACCTTTATGGAATATATATAAAAAGAAAAAAATTCATTAATAGAACCGATGAAACTTTATTCCAAGCCATCAATGTTTGGGATGACATTATGGGTTTACAACATCAATGTTTTATAGATATTTCTTGATTGCTTGATCGTGCGCAGACGAATTTGGTCTATCTCATTTATGTCGCTGATGTCTTCCTCATCGGATTCGGGGATAGTTTTCAAGCTCCGGCCAACGAGTTGCTTGATGTACTCTTTCTGCTACTTTGGCCTATTGATCTTGGATTGATTGCAGTAATCTGATAAGATAAGATTCAGTGATCTCAGTATCATGATGCATCTTATCAAGTTCCACCATCAAATTGGCTTATTGTTTCTTCGATTGGCCTGGCTTGGTGTTGGTATTCTATGAATCAGCTGTCATTTCATCAAGCTTCTTCTCAGTCTAGGCGGATAGCCGATCGTTTTGGGCTAAACTATTTTGTTTAGTGTGATTGATTATATGTCACCTGGTTGTGATCAGCTAGGTCCTATGGAACTCCAAGTAAGCAACAGGTGTGAGTACATCAGTAAGTTCTTCGAGCAGGGGGTGTTCAATATTAGTAAGTATTCCCTGGATTGGTCAACAATCTTCTACCAGTGAGCCGATCGGGATATCCAGCTGATGCATGATGTCTGATAATTGATTGCGTACATCGGGTGGTAGAAATGATGTGATTGCTGCATTGGTTGCTATGTCTTCGTTTGTCTCCAAGTTTTTGCCAATGTAAAAGGAGAATAGATCAATCAATGATTGCAAATTGACATTGGTGAAGAGAAGAATTATAAACTAAAGCAGAAGTGAAGATGCAGAGTGTACTTACCTGAGACATAGTGGGACTGGCAGGAGTAGTGATATTGATATCGACTTGATGAGTTGCGGAAGAATGGCCGATTACTAAGGTGGGAGTAGCGTGGACTACTTGAGTGTTTGTTGGCTAAGGATCGGCTATTGTTGAGAATGGTAAAACTTCTAGGGCAACCATCGGCTTAGTGCTTGTAGTGGTTTCTTGAGGTTGAGTTTCGGTAGCTGATGGTTCAAGCTACAAAATGAAGATATTAGAGAAAGTATCAAGATGATAAAAAATAATTAAGATCAGCACATACCAATGAGGGTGAAGGAGCCGATGTCAAAGCTGGACAAGGTCCTTGGGGAATCGGTATCGTGATTGTGGCGTCAGCATTGGATTTTTTTCTTTTTGGAATCTCTCTGAGTGGTCAGCTTCTTGTGTCTAGTCCCTCACATTCGCCATACTCGGAGTAGAGCCGATGGAGATGGGGCACCCTATCCAAGATGGGACACAGCTGATGGATTTTGATACACAATCGACCAACCGCTTGCGCTTGTTATAGGTGCTTCTTTGTTACCAACCTATGGGATCATAGAGATTAAGTAATATATTAAAGATTAAATGTGGTATGAAAAATAGACAAGGAGAAGGACTACCTCTTCATCAGATTCAACATAGTCGGGATTAAGGCACAAATACTAACATTCAGCCGATGAACTGAATAAATGTCTTCTCCACTCTAACAACCATCGAGCAAAGAGTCTAGTGTTGGATATACAGGGTTTGAAGGTGGTGATGGTCACTAAGGAAAGAGATCTGGCTATGATCCTTAGTCAATCATACACCAAGACACTCTTTACTTCTACTCGGGCTTAGAGTTTGCCGATGAAGAATAAGCTGATTGGGAGCTAGCCGAAACCAAACTGATCAGCGCTGATGTAGGGATGATAAAACTTGTACGATAGATGTTGGGATCGGCCTAATGAAAATCCAATCAGTAGAATAATAGGGGTTATAGCTGACAAGAATATTATCTTTCATTCTTTATTGGCTAATGCGTTGAGTAGGAGATGTCTAGAAGGCATCTTAAATGATGAATTGTCCTTATACACAAACCAGAGGATGGCCTCCTTGAGAAAGCTGTAGTAGAAACATTTGAACCACTAGCTGAGTCTGAAGGGAGTCATTTTTCTTCCAAAGAGCCGATGCGGCTTCACTTAGAAAAGTACATCAGTGTCGCCTCGCTTCACTTTCTTTTGAATGATCAGCTGGGAAAGTTAGAGAGGGAAATGGGGTCTTGAGATGACTCTAGAAGTGTAGATGTTCAACCTAAGTTATATGAACCACCATGGGCCACCAATGTGACTGACTGGTTGACCGGCCAATAGCTTGTTTGTCACTTGATGAAGCAGCTAATAGGTGGCTCTAAGGAGATACTGCTGTAGTGGAATTTGACATTGATCAGCCAAGCACTCTACCAAGTATTGCATATTGGTAGTTGGGCCAAGGGTTGAACCAACAAACACAAACCGCTCTAACCATAGGTTTAGGAATGGAACATGCTCTCAGTCATCAACTATTTCAGAAGTCTTACTATGTAAGATTATATATTTAGTCCATCCTCCAATGTTTTTGGTATTCAGTTGATGAGTAGGTTTTAATCAGAGGATGGATCGATTTACATAGTGAGAAGTGTTGAGGTAGATCAACATGATGACATCCATCAAGGTGGGAGTCCTTGGCCCATGTCCAAACATAAAGGTGTTGAGGGTGTCTGACCAGAAATAGAGGCCAGAGAAAGGTTGATACAGTGACTAATTTCCAAATCTTCCCAGAGTGGCTTTTTGGAAGCTAAAACCCTAATGTACCAATTTCTCCATCTTGAGAGTCTACTAGGACAAAATCTAAAGCTACTCATCCAATCGTTGATAGTCATAGGTGAGTTTTTGTAAGGGATCAGTTCTATTTCTAAATTTATAAAGTTTGTTGGATCCTCACTACCCATAGGGTCTAGATAGAAGAAAACTGGATGGTTGGAACTAGAATGGCAATCTAACCTTTCAGATTCTATAATAAACAAGAACAGATGAAAAGAAGGGATGGAATAAATATGTTTATAATGTAGAATAGAGTAACAAATGAAAAGTTACCTTAGGAACTGTGTGCATTGACTCCATCATGCAGAATAAGGAGGAGAAAATCGGTGGTCAATGAAGCAATCTGTAGAAGTTTGCCTTTAGTTGTTGAGATTTTGGGGGCTCTCATGATGAGGTGTGGAAGAAGGATGATGAGGCAGAATGGTTAATAGGGGCAGGATGACCTATGCAGCAATCTAGGCTAGTTAGTTGCCATTTGCGGACTATAATGGGCCGTCTTGGTTTATGGAGAATTCCAAGCACTCATAATTTTGAAGTCTATTAATAGACTCTAAAATTAGGAGGCATGTGTTATCACCAGAATTTGCTTAGCCTACAAACGGGATTGACTAATGAAGGAAAGATTGATCGACTCGTAGGGAGAAGCCGATTGACATCATAAAATATTTGATCAGATGGGTTGAGAATGAATTCGATCTGTTTGAAGATGGAGGGTTATACAAATGAGATCGAGTCTAAGGAGTAGTCGTGAGAACCATGATAGGGTGTTTATCTATATAGGATATATTACAAAAGCTAGGCAAGTTTAGTTAGCTCTACAACTTCTTATAAATTAGTTTCCTTTTATGATTTTAGGAAATAGCGTTTGATGGTTGTTGTAACTACGTTAGACTCTTGTAATCCTAGGGTATAAATATAGACCACCTAAAAGCTTGTAAGATATCAACAAATCATCACAATACAACTTCGGTGCATTGCCATCCTAGCTCGTCTAGGTTTTTCTTGGTGGGTGTGGCTCTTGATGTGGGGTTACATCAGTTAAGTTTGATCTCTAGCGAAGGGGTAAGTCCTACCATTATCCTAGTATATTCGCTATATCTAAGGCTACATTGATTAGGTTTGTCCTCTTAGTCCGATCGAATATACCATATTGTATTTGTGTGGGATTTATTGGCTCATCAAGCTCTTTTTACTCTCATCAATCATTTGCTACATCAGGTAGGTTCGACCTACTAGACTGCTGATAGTAGATTGAGTCATAAGCCAATAGGTTTTTACTTGACATTTCATCGAAGTGGGTAGCCAATAAGTTATCTTTCTGCTAACCTCATATCTAGTTTGCATATCGCTGAGCGATTAATCCGCTCATGATAGATCCGATCATGTCAGATTCGGCCTAGTACTATCTTGTTAGATCCGATCTCTTAAGTTCGTGTCCGATAGGGCTAGCATGGAGATTTGAAAGATTTTGTTCCCTATCGGCTCAGATAGCCGATGAATTTAGATATAGGCCTACATTGGACATTCGGCTGGTAAGTAGCTGATGACCTCACCCTTTTCTCCCTCGTCATTACGTTCGATGTAGTCTTTGTCGCCTTTATGTTGTTAGTCCTAGTCTCATATTGTTTTGGTTCGGTTTAATATATCGAGGCTGGTCCTAACGGTGCCATTACAGTGGTTGCTGGTCCTTATGGCTTCATGGGGAATAGGCCCGCTCTGTGCTTTAGCTGCTTTCATCCTACGGAGTATCATCAGCTTGTTGGTTGATAACCCCTCTATTTTTATTCCACGTGTCTATCGCTTATGCCTTCATGAGCTTTTCAGTCGAAGTTTGAGCACTACCTTTCCTGTCGGCACTCAATCGATAGTGTGAGCTAGATCGGCCCACCGATCGATAGGCTCACGGATCTCATCCTCTGTTAACTTATGAATTGTAAGATCAAATTGACTAGCATGCCCTTAAACCTAAATGATTAACGACCTACACTAGAGCTAATCAGACCTTATAGGCCATCGTGTGACCAAGACGTCGTCTTCCCTAGTTGGACCTCTGTCTAACTTGATTAGACTCTCCATGAGATTTGGCGACTGGGATGTTGATCAAAATTAATTAAATCCTAATTAGTTAATAACATGACATCAAGGAAATCAAACCAAAACTCAGAAAAAATAAATTACTTTAAAATCAAACGGTAGACAAGCATAAAAAGTAGATTAATTACCACACATATCTTCGACAAATTTTGCCTTCATGTCCAAAATTATGTTTATAAAATTTACATAAAAATTCCTAATATCTTATGCTCTATTTATAGTAAAAAATCCCAATGAAAAAAATATAAGTACCCTAAAATTTCGTAACCACTGTATTCTTTTTTTAGCCATTGAATGTAAAATAGATGCTTCAGATTGTACCACATCACTAGTTATACAAAAGGCTATAAAATCCTACTCATCTTCATAGAGAATCTAATTCACATACTATTTGAGCACCTCCGCACCAATCCAAATTTGCCACATCGTCTCTGTATCTCATATGGCCGCACGCATGCAGCACATCATTCGTTACAGCCCTACTTATCATTCACTATGCCTTCCTACACTCACACTCACGCTCACTGATAGGCTGAACCCGCCTATCAGCCAGAGCATCTCTCCAAGCCCGTGTCCATCCTCGCTGATATGCTTGGCTCACCTGTCAGCCTCTACACTGCCGTCACGCGTGCGCTTGCGCCCGCTAATAGGCTGGTCTCACCTATCAGTCTCAACGCTGCCGCTAGGTCGTCTTCACGCGGTGTCGGGGCTATGCTCATTAGCGTGCATTTAGGTAGTTAAAAATTTATTCCGTTATTGTTATAAATTCAGAAAATTATTTTCTAAATTTTATTTTGAAATTTCTCCACTTTTTTCAACAATTTTTTCATCTATTTTGTAAATTTAATTCCTATACACAAATAAATAAATAATATTTTTCAGCATAAATTTTTTCAACCTGAACTATGGTAACACACACGCTTATATAAATAATTTTAAATGTAAATTAATTAAAAAATATCAATGTTAATGTAAACTTATTATGCTAATTTTAATATAAATTATTTTATCAATTTTGTTTAAACTAATTTTTTCATCGTTTTTATTTACATCTCTCACTTACTACGTAGCAGCGAAAAACGTTGCATATCATGTTTGCTCCTGATGGTTAAGAAACACCGTGCAGAGAGGAGAGGTTAGCAGTCACCCGGAGGAGAGGGAGATGAGAAGGTTGTCCTGGAGACCTTGAAGGCGAAGAACACAGTAGTTCGTGAGAGGAGGGAAGAGCAACGGAGAGGATGGAGCCGCGTTGACTCCCCGGGAGGCCATCGATGGGGAGCGCCGGCGACCGTGGTCTCCCCATGCAGCCGACGCATCAACAGGGTTCTTGTTGGTAACCCTGAAGACATACGACGGTAGGGTTGGGAAGCGGGACGGACGGTGTCGGGGGGCGATCTGCGGTGCGGCGGCGAGGTGGCGGTGGCTGCAGTCCGTGCTGTCTTGGGCGCGGTGAGGAATGCGGGAGGGGAGACTGAGGAATCCGAACTAATCGGATGATGCCTGGTTCTCTGGGGCTGTGGGGACCACCTAGCGGCCTCCAATTTTCTCGTAGGAGGATAAGCCGCGTGCGTCCGGCGCAGCCTACGGTTCGCCTCAGAATCACCGTAAGGCTGTTTTTAAAGTGTATTACCATAATAGTGTTGTAATGGGTGAAGACAATTTTAATTATATTTAGAGAGAAAAATGGTATAGTATAGTTAGTGTATGACAAAGTGACATCAAGATGTGTATCTTTCACATGGTTTTACATCACTATTAGCATGTGATCTGAATAGCTCTGTATTCTTACAAACCAGTCCATCTAAAATAAAACCATTGTATCAACAAACACACAAAGTTGGTAATATATATGACCATCTAATAACACTTCTATTGGCAATGCCAAAAATTTCTCATTATGCACAAGTTACCTCAGCGCACCCTAGCGCGAACACGTCGGATCGTCTGGGAGGTCTACTTAGCTTCAGTGCAGGTCGATTGGTTTTTCTCCGTAGCATGAAGTACGCGCGCCAGGGGCCATGGGGATCGATCGGCTCCGGCGCATAGGTACTGGTGCGGGCATGACAGTCAATTTGATACTGCAATTGACAAGAAAGTGAGACGAGGTCTGTCAGACGGTGGGCCGATACAGGCGCTCGCTATCGGTTGGCTGCCGATAGGATCGGGATGCTCTTCGATTGGCTTGGGAGCCGATGTGGACAGGTATCTATATGGAATCGGCCGCAGAGCCGATGAAGGAACTAGGGTGTACTCAGAGGATAGCATGGCACACAGGATCCCTCCGGATAGCCGAACAGTAGTTCATCGGCTGAAAAAACTGATGAAGGCACATGCGGACTGGCAAGGAATATTATTAAAAAGGCACGGGTTACAAAGCTAATGTCGCTCTGGATATGACAACACGAGAGCCGTCGCCTGCCGTGACAGTGCCATTAACACCGAACCTCGAAGATTAGACCTAATCGAGACAGTACGAGGCTGGGGCTACCGGCGAAGATACGGAGGACCCCGGATTGGCTATGTTGAAGCAAGGATAGGAATGAACTCATCGGCTAGCTGAGCCGATGAGGAGACGCCTCTCTGAAGGCAGGGGCGTATCGGCTGGGAGACCGATACGCTCAGCGTTACGCGTCAAGGGATACCTCTAAAGGCTGATGCATATCGGCTAAGGGGCCGATGAGCTAGACATGAAGCTCAGAGCATGGATAACTCATCGGCTAGCACTCCGATGATACGCCGTGTAGAAAGCTATAAGCCTGAAGCTCGATCTAGCGTTAGCAACCCCGTCGGTCGAACCTAACCGATGCAGTATAAAATTGATGATGGCAGAGGGAGCTTAATAGGCCGATAGTCCCTGCATGGACGTGATGCGATACGTCTGATCGGCCTAAGAGGTCGAACCTAACCGATGCAGCCTTAGACAGAACAAAACATATCGAGATGGTGATACAACTTACCCCTTCACTGGAGATCGGACCTAACCGATGCAGCCCCACGTTGAGAGCCAGAACCCGCCAGTAAGACCTAGATAAACTAGGGTGGCGATGTGCCAAAATTGTATTTGATCGAAACATATCTTACATGTTTCCAGGGGGTCTATATTTATACATTGGATTTATAGACAGAGTCCGACGCGTTTACGACCATCGGACTTTATTTTCTAATAAGAACAAAGGAAAATACCTCTAAAGAAGTTAACTAACTAACTAAATCTTCCTAATAAGATTACAATTTATAAAGATAGAACATCTTGCTGTAGAGTTCACGGCTCTTCCGTAAACTCGGTTTTATTTGAGTAATCTTCCAATTTGGAACCGAGTCTTTCTTCGCTACAACCTAATTGGCTTCTTTACTGTAGCAACGGAACTCTTTTTACTCAAGCCGATCTTTTTCCTACCTCTCCTTGGGCTTCTCGGACTTGACGCCGATCGGATAATTTCCTGTCTTCAAACCGATCCAATCTAATTTGATCAGCTTCTGTATAGTTCCGATTGGCTTTGTCTCACGAGCTGACTAGTATCTTCATCGACCGATCCTGTTTATCGACTAAATCAAATTCTCCATTCGACACCTCTCAACCGATCGGCTTTAGCACCATCAGATCGTTCAGATTTTGGCATTAACACATGTCCCCCCCATTTCGGAGTTCGACAATAGACTATGAAATTTCGAACCGTTAGAAGTCTCCACAGACCTGGATGACCTGTTAAAACCCGTATTAATCGGCTCAGATTTCTGACTAGGTCACTCCGCCTCTATAAAACACATCTCCACCTCAGCCTTCTTCCACACACTTCTTTCCATAGGAACTCCCAATCCTCGATGAGCTCCAAAGGCGAACTTCCGCAAATCTTGTCGGGCTCCGAAGACTGAAGGCGAACTCCCATAGATTTCTTCATCGGCCGCTACTCCTTCTTCATCCGTGCAATGGCTTCTACACATGTAATCCCTGAGGTAACTATCATCTGCTCTTTCATCCTATGTTTAGCCCGAATCTTCCCCATTCTGACTTCTCATCAGTAGTCGGGTTCTTGTTTCTGTAGGAATCTCAAGAGTCAGATTGCCATTCCGGTTTCTAACCGCCCCGGTCGCTTCTATCTTGGCCCTATGGGTAGCGAGGATCTGACTGATTTCATCAACTCTGAAACAGAAAGGATCCTGTTCAAACACTCATCTATGACAATCACCGATTGAGCTAACAGCTTTAGATCTTGGCCTAGCAAACTCCTAGAATGGAGGAACTGGTACCTTAGGGTTTCCGCCTCCAAAAAGTCTTTCTGGAAGGATTTAGAGATAGATCATTGTATCAACCTTTTCCTAGCCGATATGGAAAAGAATGTATCTCTACTTGTATCGGCTTCTTACTTTTGGTCGGATATCCTTAATGTCTTCATGTTCGGGCATGGACCGATGACCCCCACTTTGATGGGCGTTACTATGTTGACCTACCTCAACACCACCCACTACATAAATCTGTTTAGCCTCAGATTCAAACCCACTCATTAGCTAAACACGAAAAACGTCGGAGGTTGGACTAAGTATATTTTCCTGCATAAAAAATCCTTCGGCCAAGTCGATGGGCGTGAACACGTAGCGTTCTTGAACCTCTGGTTGGAATAGTTCGTCGTTAGTGGTTCGACTCTAGGTCCAACAACCAATATGCAATGTCTGACAGAGCTCCCGGCCGATCACCACTAGATTCCCCTAGGGCAATATCTTCTCGGAGCTACTTATCAACTGCTCCATCAAGTGGTGACCAAGCTATCGACAGGCCAACCAGTTGGACATATCGGCGGCCCCTGTTGGTTTATACAACTCTGGTTGAACGTCTACATCTCCAGAGTCATTGCCAGGTCCCTTTTCCCTTCCATAACATACCCGACTGACTACCTAGAGGAAAATGAGCCTAGCCGATGCCGTTACATATCTCTGGATGAAGCTTCATCGGCTCTTCTTGGAAGCAAAATAACCCCCCTCGGACTCAGCCAGTGGTTCAAGTGTTTCTACTATGGCTTCACTAAAGAGATCACCATCTGGTTTGCGTACAAGGATGACTCGTCCTTTGAAATGCCTTTCAGGTTTCATCCGATGAACGTCTTAGCCAATGAAGAATCAAAGAAAATCTTTTTATCCTCCATAACTCCTTGTCTTCTACTGATCGGATTTTCATTGGGCTAATCCCAACATCCATCATACGAGTTCTACCATCCTTCAGTTGGTGCTCGTCAGTTGGGCTTCCGCCAACTCTCCATCGGCTTGTTCTTCATCGGCAAGCTCCAAGCCCGCGGAGAAGTAAAAAGTGGTTTGGAGTACGACCGGCTTAGGTTGATGGCATCAACCTTGTCCTTAGGGACTATCTCCACCTTCGAGCCCTGTATATCCAATACCAAAGTCTTTGCTCGATGGTGGTCAGAATGGGGAAGGCACCTATTCAGTCTATCGACTGAAAATTACTGCCTTCGCCTCAACCCCGACTACGTGGAATCCGATGAAGAGGTAATCCTTCTCCTTTCACTATCTTTTCTTCATCGTATTGAATTTCAACTATGCCTTGATTCCCATGATTCCACAGGCTGGTAACAAAGATGCACCTATGACCAGCGCAAGTGGTTGGCCGATTATTTATCAATCTCCATCGGCCAGATCCCTCCTTGGGCAGGGTGGTCCACCTCCATCGGCTCTCCTCCGAGTGTCGCAAATATCAGGGCTGAAGCGCAAGAAACTGGCTACTCAGACAGTTTCTAAGAAACAGAAATCCGACGCCAATGTTGCCATCGTTACATCGGCCTCACGAAGCCATTCTCCCGTGGCAATCCTGACTTCTTCTGCATCTTCATTGGATGTGTCAGCATCAATTCTTCGTTGCCTTCACTTTTATCTTAACACCTTCGCTTTGTAGCCTGAGCCATCGGCTCCTGAATTCCAAACACCGGACACTATTACTAGAGCTGAGCCAATGGTATCCTCAGAAGTCATGGCATCTCCTCAAACTCAAACTGCCCCACATCAATCTGATACCCGCATAATTGCTCAAACTGCTCCCTCTGTATCCTAGATACATCCATCCTACATGTCATTTCTCTTGACTCATGATCCCCATATTTACTAATATTGTCATACAGTCATTAGCCGATCTATTTTCCTTCGACATCGGCAAATACTTGGAAGCAGAGGAAGACTCAGCCACCAGCGTCGCGATCAAACCATTTTTGCCACCCGATGCACGTGAGCAGTTGTCAGATATTATGCATCGGCTGGAAGTTCTGATTGACTTGCTGGTGGAAGATTGCGGGCCGATCCGGGGAAGACTTGTGGAAATTGAACATCTTCTATCTATGGAACTGCTAGATGAACTCACACCTGCTGCCTACTTTGATAGCGTTCGAGCTATGAATCGTCCAAGGACACGCACACGTTCAACTATAAAATCACAACTGGAGGATACTCTCAACTCACAGCAGGATAAAAGAGGAGATAAACTCAACTCAAGATAAACTTTTTTCATAATAATTCAACAAGTGAGTTTACATTTAGAAATTAGGCTTTATATAGCCATACAACTCAACTCTAGAAACTTTCTACTAATTAATAACTCCTTAACTATTTTTGCAAATATCAAAACACAATAAAAACAACATTAACTACTACTGCTAATTCCCAAATATAATTAAAACATAGAAAGACTCAAAAGGCAAGTTACAAGAAACTAAATGCTGGCTGGCTCCTCAGTAACCACGCTCACTTGACACGAGGTTTTGACCAAGAATACTCTGGAATCTGGAGAAACTCAAAACATAAAAAAGATAGTCCATTTCATTATCTGATCACAGAAATTTAAATCACCCAAATCCGAGCCTTTATGAGAGAGTTATGCCCAAAATACTGGCCCAGTACGAATCTGTCCAGAGAGCTGCTGTTTCGTAAATTAATTGTAAATATGACTTGGGCCTGGTTCTTCAAGCTGAGAACTGGTCTATAACTTGCTTCCTTGATCATGATTGTTTATATGTAAACCTGCCATGACTTGATCGCCATCATTCTCCCCCGGTTGAAAAGAACTCGCCCACGAGTTCGGCTCATTTTCGCCATGGTATGGAGAAAGATCCTTCACATTGAATGTGGATGAAACACCATAATCTCCGGGAAGCTCCACCTTGTAAGCATTGTCACCTATGCGCTGCAAGATTTTAAACGGTCCATCACCACGGTGCGTGAGCTTTGCATTGCGCCCAGGTGGAAATCTCTCCTTGCTCAAATGCACCCACACAAGATCACCTTCTTTGAAAATCACAGCCCTTCGGTGCTTGTTAGCTTGTCTTTCATACTTCTGATTTTGCTTCTCAATCCTCTTGCTGACTTGTTCATGCAAGCCCTTGATTGCTTTAGCACGCTCATCTGCATCTCCACTATAGCTATGGCTGATTGGCAATGACACAAGATCAAGAGGAGTCTTCGGATTGCATCCATACACCACTTCAAAAGGGCTTTTACCTGTCGTCTTGCTGCTGGACCTGTTGTAAGCGAATTCAGCTTGAGGTAGAACAAGGTCCCATTGGCGTATGTTATCACCCACCAAGCTTCTCAACAGATTGCCCAAACTCCGATTCACAATTTCAGTTTGGCCATCGGTTTGAGTATGATAGGCTGAACTAAACTGCAGCTTTGTACCCATCTTACGCCAAAGTGTTCTCCAAAAATGCCCAACAAACTTCGGGTCTCTGTCAGATGTTATGGTATTTGGAATGCCATGCAACTTCACTATCTCCTTGAAATAAAGATCAGCTATGTTAGTGGCATCCATCGTTTTTGCACAAGGAACAAAGTGTGCCATTTTAGAGAACCGATCAACCACCACCATGATTGAATCTTTGCTGCATTGAGTTCGGGGCAGTCCCATCACAAAGTCCATGCTCACATCTTCCCACGGTGCATTAGGAACAGGAAGGGGAGTGTAAAGTCCAGAATTTTGAGACTTTGTTTTTGCTAGATGGCAAGTTCTACATCTCAAAATGTAATGGTTCACATCCTTCATCATTTTAGGCCAATAGAAACGGTCTTGGAGTAATGCACTAGTTTTATCTCGTCCAAAATGACCACTTAACCCACCATCATGAACCTCTTTAATGATCTGCCACCTCAAAGAACAATTCGGTACGCACAAACGGTTGCCATAGAAAATATATCCATCATTCACCATAAATTCTTTATATGGACCTTTTGCACATTCAGCTTTTATCGTGCCAAAGAACTCATCATCAGAATACAACTCCTTGATCACTTCAAACCCAAGAACATTTACCTTCATTGTGGACAGCAAAGAATGCCTCCTACTTAAAGCATCTGCCACCTGATTTGAAGCACCACTTTTATGCTTGATGTGGAATGTGTAGCCTTGTAAAAATTCCACCCACCTTGCATGTCTCGGTTTGAGCTTGTGCTGCCCATTTATGAACTTCAGCGCCTCATGGTCGGAGTAGAGAATGAACTCCTTGGAAATGAGGTAGTGTCTCCAGTGCCCAAGAGCTCGTACAATTGCATAGAACTCTTTGTCATATGTAGTGTAGTTCTTACGTGAATCTGAAAGCTTTTCACTAAAGAAGGCAATAGGTCGACCCTCTTGATTGAGAACCGCACCAATGCCTACACCAGATGCATCACATTCAAGCTCAAAAATATTCTCAAAGTTGGGCAAAGCAAGAATTGGGGCTGCTGTCATCTTCTCCTTGATGAGCTGAAAGTTCTTTTCAGCTTCCTTCGTCCATTTGAATACTCCTCCTTTCAAGCACTCGGTGATTGGAGAGACAAGAGTGCTGAAATCTCGAATGAACCGGCGATAGAATGAGGCCAGTCCATGAAAACTTCTCACATCATGAATGTTGGCTGGTGTTGGCCATGAAACAATTGCATCCACCTTAGAAGGATCAACATGAATACCTTCAGCTGAAACCACATAGCCTAAAAACACCAAGTTGCTGGTTAGGAACTCGCACTTCTTGAGGTTGATGTAGAGTTTCTGTTCAGCTAGCACTTCAAAGACTTGGTGAAGGTGCTCCAAATGCTCTTCTTTACCCATGCTATACACGAGTATGTCATCAAAATAGACCACCACAAATCTGCCAATAAAAGACTTAAACACCAAATTCATTAGTCTCATAAAAGTACTAGGAGCATTAGAGAGTCCGAATGGCATCACCAACCACTCAAACAATCCATCACGGGTCTTAAATGCTGTCTTCCATTCATCACCAGGCCTCATACGAATCTGATGGTACCCACTTCTAAGATCAATCTTTGAAAACACACTAGCACCATGGAGCTGATCTAGCATGTCATCTAGACGAGGAATAGGGAAGCGATACTTGATAGTAATCTTGTTGACCGCTCTACTATCCACACACATGCGAAAAGAACCATCTTTCTTTGGCACAAGCAAGGCTGGAACTGCACAAGGACTCATGCTTTCACGCACCAAACCCTTTCTCATCAACTCATCTACTTGCCGCTGCAACTCGGCATTTTCTGTTGGGTTCATTCGGTATGCTGCTTTGTTTGGCAAAATTGCACCAGGAACAAAATCTATGCAGTGTTGCACACTCCTCATTGGAGGTAAACCTGCTGGAATTTCATCTGGAACAAGGTTCTGAAATTGTTCAAGTAAAGGTACCACTGGTCCGGGTATTAGAGGACTTCTGTCACCCTTAACTTCTTTCACCACCAATGCAAAGGCTATTTGGGATTCTTCAAAAATTTCAGTAAATTCAGATTTTGAGAGAATGAAATTGCTATCCTTGAGGGCTGGTTTAGATTTCATTTCCATTCTAGAAGGACCCAAAGTAATCTTAGCACCATTCAGCTCAAAAGAATAAGTGTTTTTAAAACCATCATGGTGTACCTTTCTATCAAACTGCCAAGATCTCCCCAAAAGTAAATGACAAGCATCCATAGGAACTACATCACACCATACCTCATCTCGGTACTTCTCACCAATAGAAAAATTAACCAAACAACGTTGGTCAACTTGCACACATTTACCCTTTTCCAACCAAGAGAGTTTGTATGGTTTTGGGTGCTTTTCAGTTTTAAGCGGCAACTTTTGTACCATAATTTCAGAAACAACATTCTCACAACTCCCGCTATCAATGATAACATCGCATACCTTCCCATGAGAGGTGCATCGTGTATGGAAGATATTGTTACGGAGCCACACATCATCTTGAACGGGACTGGAATTCAGCACACGCCTAATCACCAACATCTCACCCGTATCTCCATAAATGACATCCTCCTCATCTGCTGCCTCATCAAACACGGGTGGAGAATCAAAATCTGTTTGCTCCTCTTCTAGGGGTTCTTCAATAATGGTAAATACCCGCTGGTTTGGGCACTCGGACATGATGTGACCGTACCCTTTGCACCGATAGCATTGAACAGCTTTAGGGGCTGGTTTAGAGGGTCCTGCGGTTGCGGTTTTTGCCGAAAATTTGGCCACTGCACTTGATGTTGGTTTGGCTGATTGCGTACTGCTCCCATGACTTGTTGGATGGCCTCGAGTGAGAACTCGGCTACCACCAAAGCTCGCTGTTTTTCTGACTTCTTTCTCCTTGAGTTGCTTCTCAACTTTTGTGGCAAGTTTAAACACATCATGATAAGAGATAAAGGGCTGTAAAGTTACCACATCATGAATCTCCTTGCGAAGGCCACGAAGATATCGTGCAATGGTTTGTTCTTCGGGCTCAACAACGCCACATTTCAACATGAGGTGATCAAGTTCTTCAGTGTAATCTGCCACAGTTTTATCACCTTGAACAAAGCCATGAAGTTGAAAAAAGGCCTCTTGCAAGTACCCTTCCGGCAGAAACTTCTTTCGTAACTCTTTCACCATCTTTTCCCATGTTCTGATTTTTTGCTTACCCTCACGGGCTCGCTTCATCTTCAACTGCTCCCACCAAATAGATGCATGCTTCTTTAATTTGATGGCAACAATCTTCACCTTCTCTTCCTCAGGGACATCTTGGTATTCAAAGACACGTTCAACCGTATTGAGCCAATCTATGAACTCATCGGGTTGTATGCGCCCTTCGTACACAGGAATATCCGCTTTTAGATCAAAAGCTCGTCGAAATTGCTGGTTCCTTCGGGTGTGATTTTGATGGAGAGCCTCTTCATCACTGGACACCAAGGTGTGGTTGTCGTGGAAGGGGTTGAACTCGGCATCATCGTCACCATAAGTTTCGCCATCTGAGCCACGATAGGAATCATCGCGGTTGTTCCCAGCGGCCTCCACACGCGCTAGACGCTCTTGGAGTTGTTGCACATGCTGCCTCAACTCGTTCAACTCAATATCTCGATCGGCTTGCTGGTTGCCTTCAGGAGGATTGACACGAGCACTACGTCGCACCATCCTTCGCCTGCTGCTCTGATACCAACTGATAGCGTTCGAGCTATGAATCGTCCAAGGACACGCACACGTTCAACTATAAAATCACAACTGGAGGATACTCTCAACTCACAGCAGGATAAAAGAGGAGATAAACTCAACTCAAGATAAACTTTTTCATAATAATTCAACAAGTGAGTTTACATTCAGAAATTAGGCTTTATATAGCCATACAACTCAACTCTAGAAACTTTCTACTAATTAATAACTCCTTAACTATTTTTGCAAATATCAAAACACAATAAAAACAACATTAACTACTACTGCTAATTCCCAAATATAATTAAAACATAGAAAGACTCAAAAGGCAAGTTCCAAGAAACTAAATGCTGGCTGGCTCCTCAGTAACCACGCTCACTTGACACGAGGTTTTGACCAAGAAGACTCTGGAATCTGGAGAAACTCAAAACATAAAAAAGATAGTCCATTTCATTATCTGATCACAGAAATTTAAATCACCCAAATCCGAGCCTTTATGAGAGAGTTATGCCCAAAATACTGGCCCAGTACGAATCTGTCCAGAGAGCTGCTGTTTCATAAATTAATTGTAAATGACTTGGGCCTGGTTCTTCAAGCTGAGAACTGGTCCATAACTTGCTTCCTTGATCATGATTGTTTATATGTAAACCTGCCAAGACAACGTATAGCCGATCGCGCTGAGCAAAGCCATCTAGCTCACAATGATCAGCTAATTGGCCAAAGTGAAAAGAAGAAGCTTGATGAAATGTCAGCTGACCTTCAACGCACTAACACCAAGCTTGGCCTCTTGAAGAAATGAGAAGCCGATTTGATGGCGGAACTCGACAAGGTTCGTAAAGACGTCAACTCCACCGAGTCCCACCTCATCGGCCTACCAAAATCAATCCAAAACCAAGAGGCCAAGGTAGCAGACCAAGTGCGGATCGTAGTTCGTCGGCATAGGAACTTGAAGACTATCTCCAGATCAGATGAGGATGACATCCGTGCCATCAATGAAATAGATCAAATCCGTCTACGCGCGATCAAGGCCATTAAGAAATTCTTATAAGATTTTGCAATAGATTTCAATTAGCTTGATCAACAAAACTTGTATATATATATTTCCTAACGACGACGTCTAAACGATATCAGCCATCTGTAACCGATATAATCATATCGGCTTCCATATATTAGAAATCGGCTACGCCTTAGCTGATTTAGACGTCTTCCTGATTGGGTGACCATTCTCTAGACTTATCATCCCAAGACCCGATCAGTAACATCCATTGTGTTGGCATCTCCTCTTTTCTTGATAATCGGCTCTCGTAAGCCGATACCACATGCATCAGATGTGTTAAACTATTGAACTCTTGGGCAGAAAATTTCTACCTGATGCGACTCAATAACCCCTGGAAGGCCAAATCGGCTAATTGTTCATCGCTCAGAACAAGACTATAACATCGGCTTCCGATGTCCTAAAAGCGTTAGATGTATTCTAGAACGGGCTCGTTAGGCCTCTGTCTAGCCGATGTCAAATCTAACAATCTCATTTCTTGAATTCCAGTACAGAAATATCCATGGAACTGTTGGTCTAGATCGGCCCATCCTTCAATCGAGTTTAGTGGTAACGAAGAAAACCATGCAAAGGCCGATCCAGAGAGGGATAATAGAAATATATGGACTCTGAGAACTTCCTCAGCCAATGCTTCCCCACACTGTGCTAAGAATTGGCCGATGTGTTCCATTATAGATATGTTGTCTTGTCCTTAGAATATTGTTAACGCCAAAATCTAGCGGATCCGATGGCGCTAAAGCCGATCGGCTGGGAGATCCGATGGGGCTAAAGCCGATCGGCTGAGAGGTCCGTTGGAGGGTTTGATGCAGCCATCGGCCGATGAAGATACTGAGACAAAGCCGATGGAGAATTGTAGAAAAGCCGATCAGATTAGTAGAAGATTGGATCGGCTTGAATACAGGGGATTGTCCAATCGGGATCAGGTCCGAGAAGCCCGAGGGAAGGAAGGAGAAGGATCGGCTTGACTTAGAAAAGGTCCGATAGATACAGTGGAGAAGCCGATCAGGTTACAGCAAAGGAAGACTCGGTTACAAATTAGAAGATTATTTAGATGAAACCGGGTTTGCGGAGGAGCCGTGGACTCCACGGCAGGGTGCTTATTTTTGTAAATTATAACCTTACTCAATTAGGGAGGTCTAGCTGGTTAGTTAACTCTTTTAGGAAAATTTTCCTTTGTTCTTGTTAGGAAATAATGTCCGGTGGTCGTAGACGTGTCAGACTCTGTCTCTAAATCTAGGGTATAAATATAGACCCCCTGGAAACATGTAAAATATCTCTCGATCATATTAAAACTCGGCGCATCGCCACCCTAGTTCATCTAGGTTCTACCGGTGGGTTCTGGCTCTTGACGCGGGGCTACATCGGTTAAGTCCGATCTTCGGCGAAAGGGTAAGTCCCGCCACCATCCCGTTATGTCTTGCTCTATCTAAGGCTGTATCGGTTAGGTTCGACCTCTTAGGCCGATTGGATGTATCGCATCATGTCCGTGCTGGACCTATCGGCCTGTTAAGCTCCCTGTACCGTCGTCGGTCTCGTGCTGCATCGGTTAGGTCCGACCTACGGGGCTGCCGATGGTAGATCGAGCTTCAGGCCTATAGTCTCCTTCACGGTGTATCATTGGAGTGCTAGCCGATGAGTTATCCATGCTCTGTGCTTCACGCCCAGCGCATCGGCCCCTCGGCCGATACGCATCAGCCTTTAGAGGCGTCCCACGACGCGTAACGCCAAACGTATCGGACCTCCAGCCAATACGCACAAGCCTTCAGAGAGGCGTCCCCTCATCGGCTCAGCTAGCCGATGGGTTCGTTCCTACCCTTGCTACGGCATAGCTGATCCGGCATCCTCCGTATCATCGCCGCTGGCCCTGGCCTCGTACTGTCTCGGTTAGGTTCGATCTTCAAGGTTTGGTGTTGATGGTGCTGCCACGGCGGGCGACGGGTCTCTTGCTGTCATATCCGAAGCGGCATCGGCTTTGCAGCCCTTGCCTTCTTGCGCTAATCATCGCCTAGGCTGCGTCCGCTTTCATCGGTTTTTCCAGCCGATGGATCACTGTTCGACTGTCCGAAGGGATCCCGTGCGCCTCGATATCCTCTGAGCACACCCTGGTTCCTCCATCGGCTCTACGGTCGACCGCTCATCGACACCTGTCCACATCGGCTCCCCAGCCGATCAAACAGCATCCCGAACCTATCGGCAGCCAGCCGATAGCGAGCGTCTGTATCGGACCCGCTCGTCTCACCTCCTTGTCAATTGCAGGGTCAAATTGACTGGCACGCCCGCGAACCTCGAGACCTAAGGACCGGCACTGGAGACAAGCAGACCTCCCAGGCCTTCGCATGACCGAGCCGCCGTCCCTCCCCGGTCGCGGCATTTTTTGGCGGCGAGCAAATATTGAGAAATCTGGTATTGTGTATCGACGAGGAAATAGAACTCTGTCAAACCATTTTGGATATGGGTGCTGATACATAACTATTTGATCTTTGGGCTTGATACCAAATTGCTCTTCCACCGTGTCCACAATCCTGGCTAACCAATTCCTCTCTCTGAAAGTATCTTCCTGATCATGTGGAGGTGGATATAGTACCCGATTCTGCCTGTAATACTCTCAAAAGTGATTCCTCTGAAAAAATTCTAGAGGTACTTCCGGCCGTTGCCCCTTGAATTAATCTTGTATTGGTGGATATGTATTTGCTGGTAGGTCCTTGTTTTCCTTCGTCTCTATTGGCAAAGGTACATGATCCTGATCAGGATCTTAAGCCGATGACTCGTGTATCATCTTCTAGATCAGATCTTGCAATGTATCCATCCATACTCCTGATGGATTACTGAATGCTTGATAAAATGATTCATTGAACATCTCTTGCAATGGCTTGGAAGAATTCATAGGAGCTGAATGGATTCCTTCATCAAAACACATTTTGTTAATTGTACTTTTTGAATCAGCCCTTGTTTAGTCATACTGAAGGATTCCAAACACAGCTTTTGAAAGTTGTCCATGTTTTGCTCTATATGCCGCCTCTGGTCTTCATTCAGATCCTCTATGGTAACTGAAACTATAATCTCCTCATCGGCTTTATCTTCAGACGAATATGTCTTGGAATAAGATGCCCCCGGGTTGATGAGTAGAAATCTGACTTCTAATCAGGCACTTGTAGAGTCCGGCTGGTTCATGAATGGAATTATATCACCAGCTGATGAAGGATCTTTAGCCGATGAATGGTCTTCAGGTTTCTCCAGCCGATGAATGAAATCCAGTCCAATCAGCTAATGAATGAATATTTCTCCCTATCGGCCGATGAATATAGTATGGTTCTTATCGGCTGATGAATGAAACCTTTGGTCCCACTGGGCATGCCAAAAAAGTATGTTTGCCCCGGCGCGAACATGCCGGATCGCCTGGGAGATCTGCTTAGCTCCAGTGTAGGCCGATCGGATTTTCTCCGTTGCTTGAAGTATGTGCGCCAGGGGCCATGGGGTTCGATCGGCTCCGGCGCGTCGCTACGGGTGCGGGCGTGCCAGTCAATTTAACCCTGCAATTGACAAGGAAGTGAGACGAGCAGGTCGGTCGGACAGTGGGCCGATACAAGCGCTCACTATCGGCTGGCTGCCGATAGGATCAGGAAGCTCTTCGATCGGCTGGGGAGCCGATGTGGATAGGTGTCGATAGGGAATTGGCCGTAGAGCCGATGGAGGAAACAGGGTGTACTCAAACGATAGCTACGCACACAGGATCCCTCCGGATAGACGAATAGTAATTCATTGGCTAGAAAAACCAATGAAGGCACATGCGGGCTGGCAAAGAATATTATTAAAAAGGCATGGGCTGCAAAGCCGATGCCACTCTAGATATGATAACACGAGACTCGTCGCCCGCCGTGACAGCGCCATTAACACTGAACCTCGAAGATCGGACCTAACTGACATAGTACGAGGCCGAGGCTAGCGGCGATGATATGGAGGACGCCGGATCGGCTATGCTAAAGCAAAGATAGGAACGAACCCATCGGTTAGCTGAGCTGATGAGGGGATGACTCTCTGAAGGCGGGTGCGTATCGACTGGGAGACCAATACGCTCGGCGTTACGAGTCAAGAGACACCTCTAAAGGCTGATGCGTATTGGCTGAGGGACTGATGCACTGGGCATGAAGCTCAGAGCATGGATAACTCATCGGCTAGCACTCCGATGATATGCCATGCAGAAGATTATAGGCCTGAAGCTCGATCTACCGTTGGCAGCCCCATAGGTCGAACCTAACCGATGGAGCACGAAATTGACGATGGCAAAGGGAGCTTAACAGGCCGATAGGCCCTGCACGAATGTGATGCGATACGTCTGACTGGCCTAAGAGGTGAAACCTAACCCATGTAGCCTTAGACAGAGTAGAACATATCGAGATGGTGGTGAGACTTACCCCTTCGCCAGAGATCGGACCTAACCAATGCAGCCCCGCGTCGAGAGCCTGAACCCACCGATAAAATCTAAATGAACTAGGGTTGTATCGGTTAGGTCCAATCTCTTAGTCTAATCAGATGTACTATATCATGTTCACGTGAGTCCTATCATTTCATCGGTTTCCCTCCGCTGTCTTCAGCCTCATGCTGTATTGGTTAGGTCCAACCTACAAGATTGGTGGTGATATATCGAGTCATTGGCCTAGTAGGTTCTCGCGTGGCATTTAATGGGAATGAGTAGCTCATGTCATCTTTCTCTTGTGCTTCACACCTAGTATATTAGCTATTTGACTGATACACATATATATATCTATCTTATATTCTCAATGATTCATCTACTAGCGATTGATCTGGTCCCGTTGGATTTGACATAATACTGTCTCGGTTAGATCCAATCTATCAGGTTCGTGTCCAATAGGGCTGGTGTCGAGATCTAGGAGGTTTTCTCTCCCTATCGGCTCAGATAGCTGATGAGGTTAGATATAAGCCTATGTCATACATTTGGCCAATAAGTAGCTAATAAACTTGCCTTGCTTTTTGTTGCTACATCCAATCTAGCCTCCGATGTCATTGTGTCGTTAGCCTCGGCCTGATACTATCTTGGTTTGGTCCAATTTATCAAGGCTAGCTCTAACGATACTGTCACGGTGGTTGCTTGTTCTCATGCCTTTGAGGGGATTCAGGTCCTGCTCCTTGCTTTTATCGCTTGACCTATTTGGAACGTCATCGACTTTTTGGCCGCTAAGTCCTTTAATTTATTCCACGCCGTCATTATATATACCTTCATCGGCTTTTCAACCGATGCTCGAGCGCTATCTTTCTATTGGCAACTAGCCGATAGAGTGAACCATCCTCTTATTCTCCTTATCAGTGGCAGGGTCAAATTGACTGACACACTCTCATATCTCAAAGATTAAGGACCTGCACTAGAGCGAAGCAGAACTCACAATCCTTCGCATGTCCAAGGTGCTAACAGCTCCGATCAGACCTCTACCGACTCACTCACATCTCCGTTCGGTCTGATCGACCCTTGCAAAATTTGGCGCACGATGTACTGTTTAGCACACCTAGTGGGACACTCGAAGTCAGCACGATAGTGGGAAAAGAGATCAGCACAGACTATATAATTCCAGTGACAATGAAAGATTTAACTGAAGAGCAAAGGCAACAAAAAGAACAAAACATGCTAACTTTTAGAAGCTCTGTTTGTAGTCTTTTGGTATGACTAGACAAGGGCCGATTCAGAAGTTATTGTTGCCAAAGCTTGCTTTCATGGGAGAATCAAGCGAGTCGCTACTTGTGAGTCCTCCCAAGCCGTTGCAAGAGATGGTCAACAAAGCAGTTCACCATGCACTCATCCTCCAGTCAGGAGTGTTGGTGAACACTTTACACAATTTACTAAAGAAGATAGTGGATGCATGTTCATGCCAGATCTCGCACGCCTGGCGCGAACACACCAATGCCTGGGAGGTCTGCTTAGCTACTTTGCAGGTCGGTCGGCTTCTCTCTGTGGCTTGATGTACAAGCGCGGGGGCCATGGGGTTCGCTCGGCTCTTGCGCGACGGTGCGGGTGTGGACATGCCAGTCAATTTGACCCTGCAATTGACAAGGAGGTGAGACGAACGGGTCAATCGGACGATGGGCCAAAACGAGCTCTCACTATTAGCTAGCTACCGATAGGATCGAGATGCTCATCGGCTATGTCCGGATGGTTCCTGCTATCGGCTGGTCACCGATAGGTATTGGGACACTCTTCTATCGGCTAGGGAGCCGATGATGACTTCGGGTGTAGTGAAAGCAAGATCCTGATCCATCGGCCGCAGAGCCAATGGAGGCACCAAGGGTATTCAGAGAACAGCAAAGCACGCAAAATCTCTCCTGGTTACCAACGAAAGCTGTAGTAGTTGTTCATCGGTTAGAAAGTCGATGAAGGCATATGCAAACTAGCAAGGAATCGTATAAAAGACACCGGCTGCAAAGCTGATGCCACTCCAGATATGGCAGCACGAGACCTATCACCCACTATGACGACATCGCTAGCACCGAATCTTGAAGATCGGACCTAACCGAGACATTACGAGACCGAGGCGAATGGCAACGGGACGGTGGACACCGGATCGGTTGTGCTGAAGCAAGGGCAAAGCGAACCCATCGGCTAGCTGAGCCGATTAGAGGACGTCTTTATAAAGACAGGCATGCATTGGCCGATGACTGGTGTGTATCGGCTGAGGAGCTCTCTAGGCATGGTTCATTAATCTCATAAAAGTACAAAGAACATTAGTCAAACCAAAGGGCATAACTAACGATTCATATAGCCCAAATTTTGTTTTAAAAGCAGTTTTCCATTCGTTTTCAGTTTTCATTCTTATTTGATGGAAACCACTTTTCAAATCATTTTCAATAATATTATGGACCACTTAATTCATCAAGCATATCATGTAATTGTGGAATAAAATGCCAGTAGCGAATGGTGATATTATTTATTGCTCTACTATCAACACACATCCTCCAAGAAACATCCTTTTTAGGTAATAATATCATAGGAACAGCACTAAGACTTTTCACGAATAAAATCTTTATCAAGTAGTTCTTGCACTTGCCTTTGTATTTCTTTTGTTTCTTCAAGATTGGTGCAGTGGGGTGGACGGTTGGAGAGTGCAGCCCCTAGAATGAAATCAATTTGATGCTCAATCCCATGAATTGGAGGTAATCTAGCCAAAGCTTCCTTTGAAAAAATGTCTTCGTAGTCCTGCAATAGATGAAACACAACACTAGGAAGAGTGGTGATATCGTTAGGTGAAATTAAAATGTCTTTGCACACAAGTACAAAGAGCACTTGATCAAGGTTGTTTCTCACTTCTCTCAGCTCAGATTTTGTGGCTAACATAACTAGATGATTTCCCTCTCCTTTCTTTTTATCTCTCAAATTTGGCTTGTGGCTCTTACTCACTGAATTGTGTATGGCACTGTGAACACAAGGTTGATATATGCCCTTATGCTTTGTTGTAGCGATGATTGATTGTCAACATGCTGACACTTCGGGTTGAGTATGTTTTAGAAACATGTTTTACGGCTTGTGGTGTGCCGGTGTGGAGCTCAGAGGCGGTGGTCGATGGCGAGGTGAAGGTCCAGTAGAGACGGGCCATGCTGATGGACCAGAACCGGTGAAGGATAGACATGAGGTTTGGACTGAGGAACCGGAGCGCCATAGGATCAGCCGCGATGGCTGACACCTAGGGACATTGACAAGCACAAGTGTACAGGGGTGATGAGGACAGAGTTGAGCTCGGTGGAGGTCGAACACGCGTCGGTTTCTGAGGCCTCGAAATCTAGGTTCTGAGGAACAGAGCGGCACGTGGCGAAATCACAAAGGTTGCCCCAAGATGAAGCAAGTTTGTGCAAGAAACGTAGCTGTCCGATCGCCTAAAAAAGAGTTGGACCATTATGCCCTACGAATACTGTTTCGGCCTATTATCTGAAAGGGCATAATTAGGATTTCGCATAAAGCACTAGTATATAAAGAAATACATTGCCGCGACAACGGGTGCCGAAGGGTCGCAAGCGCGTCCGAGGGTTTGGATTTTTGTGTCTTTCATTTCTCTTTTTTTGTCTCATTCTTCTCAAGTCCGTTGAGTTCCTTAGTTAGGGTTTTCTCCGTTTGATCTGTTCGCTATGCTGTAACCCACCGCATTTGTGTACATGATCTAAAAATTGTATGTGGGAATGGAGACCCTAACCTCTAGGTGTCCTCTGGGATTTGATTTGTGAAGTATTTTTTCAGATCCAGTCAGTGTTGTTCATGTTTCTACTTTTCTACTTCTGACATCTTGATCTGGATCTCAAGCATTTAGGGGGTTTTGGTTTAGAACGGTATATTTAAGCCTCTTACTCAAATCTTGACGATGCTCTTTGCTTTCTAGGTTTAACTCTTCTAATTTCTGATGTTTAGTTGAGCTGTTTACCTGGATCCCTTCTATGTTCTTCGCATTCTTGGTTTAACCCTTTTGACATTTTGGGTTGAACCCTGAGCTTTTGTATCTTTTGGCTTTGATCTATTCATTCAGGATGAACTAGGACATGAGTTGAGGCCTGTCATTGAAGGATATTGTCTTACTCATCATGAGTTCATAGATTGGTATAGTTGAGGTGTTTACTCAGATCCCTTTAGTATTCTTCGAGTTCTTAGCATTCTTGGTTCGGAGTGTTAGGGGTTTTTCACTCAGATCTAGTTACTTGAGATGAAGTAGGATGTGAGTTGAGTCTTTCAACCAAAGGAAATCATCTAGCTTCTCACAAGTTCATAGATCTCTGCAAATCAGACTGACACGAAGAAGTTCTAGGGTTTTTCTATCTTCTGTGTTTTTCTTTTCACTGCTTCAAGTTTTAGGAAATGATCTCTCAGATACTCATCTATTAATTAGAAAACCTATACATTTGCTTATGACTGTTTTTTAGGGTTGATTTTGGGACAACCTTCAAATAACTAGACTGAAAGTTAAGGCTCCCATTTACCCCTTCTCTAGTCGCCATTTTTGGTCCTTCAATTGGTATCGGAGCAGGCTAAGGATCTTTTCACCTTACTTGGTCTTGATCCGCGAAGGTGACATGGAGCGTAGTTCTGGCAAGCCACCATTTTTCGATAGATCCAACTACCCATACTGGAAGATTTGCATGTCTGTGTACCTTTAGAGCTTACGCTCACGAGAGTGGGAGGTTTGCGAGGACGCTGCTCATGTTGTGCTTGAACCTCATGCTCGTATCACTCACGAGCAGAAGGATTTGCACAACGCAAATAGCCGAGCAAGAAATGCTCTTTTACTTTTAGAGTTTGAGCAAGTTTCTGACTGTGCTATGGCTCAAGAGATCTGGGTGAGGCTTTAGAGCTATCACGAGGGGACCGCATAGGTCAAGACCAGACTCTTCGAGACATACCATCATGAGTATGAGAACTTTTCTCAGTTGGCTAGAGAATCTGTTGATTCTATGTTTTCTTTTTTCTAGTCCATTGTGAGCAAGATGCGGGCAAATAAGCCACCGCTACCCTATGATGATCATGAGAGGGCTCTCAAGTTACTGCACGCCCTAGATCGGAGGATTTGGGATGTGAGGGTTTCTGCTATCATTGAGTCAACCAACTATGAGACCCCCATAGTGGATGAGCTTTAGCAAGCTCAAGTCCACCGAGATTGACTACCAAACTCAAGCTAAGATCAAGGATCCTTCTGTACTAACCATGGCCTTGGTCTCAGGTATAGGAGTTTCAAGTCCCTTGTCTTCTTTGCTGTCTGTCACAAAGGAGCAGATGGAGGTGCCTGGAGAGAACAAGCTGGCACTTATCATCAGCCAGTTCTCGTGATTCCACAACAATCACATGAACCACCGTGTGATGATTCAAAGGAGGGATACTTCAGCTGTGGAGACACCAACCACTTCATTGTCAACTACCCCAAGAAGAACAAGCACTCCTCTAAAAAGTTCAACTCTGGCAAGTGGGAGTACACCTTCGGCAAACACAAGTCTAAGGGAGGGTACGACAAGAAGGTGGTCAAGAAGTTTGTCAAGAAGGTGAAGTGAAGGCCCAGCAGCGTGCCTTCCTCGCTTCACTTAGTGACCTCAACAACGACTTCGATGACTGTGACACTTCTCCCTCTTTGAGCAAGGATGAGTTCAAGAAGAAGATTGAGGACAAGCTAAACGGTCTCTACTTCCTCACCAACTCTACTCATAGAGGTTTCTGCACAATGGTGATTGGTGACAAAGTGGAGATCGGCAAGGATGAGGGTTTTGGTGATGATGACATCTTGAGTTATCAGCTTTTGTCGATGCTATTACCACTGAAGTAGAAACTTTGAATGATGCGTTGATCAACCAGGATAAGCTTCTTAGGCTTGCTGCACGTGAGCGGAAAGAGTTTAAGGACAAGATAGAAGTAGCACTTAAGGAGCTTGAGGTGGCCTAGAGGAATGCTATTGTAGTGTCTTATGAGGGTGAATGCGACTCTTGTGCCATTCACATGTCTAGTCTTGCCTCTCTGCAATCCAAGTATGTTGCTTTGCTTGAAGAGAATGAAGAGTTGAAGACTTGGGTGCATGCAAGTCCTGCTCGGGCTTGCAGTCTGAGTTGGTAGAAAAGAATGCCAAGATTTCTATTCTTGAGAAGGCCAGCTCAGACATCACAGCTGTTGATAAGTGTAAGCATTGTGAGATGTTAGAACTAGAGCTTGAGTTCTACAGGCATGACAAAGATCTAAGGAAGAAAACACATACCTTTGGACCATCTTGAGCTGGGTGTCTTGCAGAGAGCCGCAGTTGGGTATGATGGTCAACCAATTAAAAAGGGGAATTGGTGGATTGGGTGTAGGCTTTGTTCCAATTGGGAAAGATGAACATTTCTATGGTAAGGTTGGTGAGTGTAGTAGACTGAATCCAAGTGAAAAACCTTCCACCACTCCAAAGCTACTCAAAATCACCCCACCTAAACCCACCTAGCTCACTGTTAAGGATGGAGTGTTTGTTGAACCTCCAAAAGTTCCACCTAGAAGCAAGTGTGGATTCCGAAACCTAACTATCTCAGGAATCCACTTGACACTTTGCCAAACTTCTCTAAGGATTTCCTTCCTAGAGCCAAACAACCAATAAGAGTACAACATGCACACAAGAGAGTGAACTAACCACCCAAGATAGAGGTGAGGTATCACTGTGGGTACTACAAAAAGAGTGGTCACCTTGTTGAGTTCTGCTTTAGGAGGAATAGATGAGCGGCGAGAGCACAAGCTAAACATCCAGAACATATATTGTCCTCCTCGTGGTGTACATGTACGGTCTGTTCAAAAGAACACTAATAGACCTAGAGATACAATGCCTCAAAGTGCTAAGCCTTAGGGTGTGACATCACGTGGTGGTCATGCCCGGCGGGGTTTAGGTCATGGTAAATATGACCATCAATCTCATGTCGGCGGTTTTTAGTCACATGACTTTAGCAGACCATGTGCTTCTCCTCATGGTGATTACTTTCCTCAAATGCGACTGAGTATGCTTGGTGCTTTATCTAACCCTTTTCTAGGGCAAATGACTCAACACTAGTATCCTTCATAGCTTATTAACCCTAGTGTTGTGCCATTTGCTCATTCCCTTCCTCTATATTGAGTAGGATGGAGGCCTACAGAACATGTGGCTCATTGATTCTGGTTGTTTGTGCCACATGACCGAAAATTCAAAATGGTTCTCCAACCTCAACCCTATGAAATGCAAGGAGTACATCACTTTTAGGGATAATAGAAAAGGTAAAGTGGTATCTTGTGGATCTATTCGGCTCAACGGGAACATTGTTCTCAAGGATGTTGCTATGGTTTCAAATTTACATTTCAACATGCTTTCTGTCTCGCAACTCCTTGGTGACAGTTTTGAAGTGCGCTTTAAGACTAGCTTATCCCGAGTGCTTGATTCACAGGGTAATCTAGTATGTCGTATTGCCCTATTTGGCCATGTCTTTCAAGTAGACTTTTCTCACTCTTTTGGGTCATCTCATTGCTTGATGGCTGGATCTTCTTCCAAATTGTGGAAATGGCATAGGAGACTAGGACATTTGAGTTTTTATTTATTAGCTAGATTTAGCTCACTTGATGTGATCCAAGGATTGCCGAAATTGAAATCTGAGAAGGACTTGGTTTGTCATCCATGTCGTCATGGGAAAATGGTTGTTGTTTCCCATTCCTCTATGAATCAGGTCATGACCAGGGAACCCGGTGAGTTACTTCACATGAACATAGTTGATCCAACCCGGGTTCGGTTAATGGGTGGAAAATGGTACATTCTTTTGATCGTTGATGATTTTTCTCGATATTCTTAGGTATTTTTCTTGGACAATAAGGATGAGGCCTTTTTCTCATGTTTAGGACTTAATTCTTCGGCTGCAAAATGAGTTCCCTATGAATGCTATGAGAGCAATTCGCAGTGACAATGGTACAAAATTCAAGAACATTCATTTTAAAACCTTTTGTGCTTCCTTGGGCCTAGAGCATCAGTTTTCTTCTCCTTATTTTCCCTAGCAAAACAGTGTTGTTAAGCGCAAGAATCGGACCCTTGTTGAGATGGCTAGGACAATGCACAACGAGCATAGGAATCCTAGGCAATATTGGGCCGAAGCGATCAACACCACGTGCCATGTTTCATATCGCATTTTTCTTTGGGCATTCATTAAGAAAACTTCTTATGAGTTGTAGTTTGGACGTCCACCCAAGGTGAGTCATTTTAGAGTGTTTGGATGCAAGTGTTTTATCCTAAAACAAGGCATTTTGGACAAGTTTGAGTCTAGATCTTCATATGGTATCTTTCTAGGTTATGCACTTCATTCACATGCCTATCGTGTTCTTAACCTAGAAACTAACCAAGTTGTGGAGACTTACGAGGTCACCTTTGATGAAACCATGCCATGTTTGATTTCTATTTTTTAGCGTGTAGGTGAGTAGGAAAATTGTGAAAGCATCTTCGTTGAGGATGAGAAGGAAGACAACAACTGGGGTGATCCTAATCCGACTCCACCCGTTGCTTCTCACGAGCCTACATTGACAATTTTAGCTCACGGCCCTGACCTTTTTTCCTCTACTACATGGGGATCGGTTGAGCAGCTCTCTCAGCTTGTGTTGGCTGTAGAAATTTCAGCTACTGTTGAGAAGGAGGTGACATCCTCCAGGGAGGCTCCACATCACATTCAGCGTCACCATCCACCTCAAACCATGATTGGCAACATCGACCAGTGAGTCATGTGGTCTAGGTCCTATCAAATCTCACACTTTGCCCATTCTGCATTTGTTGCATCGTTTGAGCCCCGAGATGTTGGACATGCTCTATCTGATCTGATTGGGTTAATGCCATGCATGAGGAATTAGAAAACTTTGAACAAAACCATGTTTGGGTCTAGTACCACCTCTACTAGATTATCATCCCATAGGAACCAAGTTGGTTTTCAAAACCAAACAGAGTGAAGATGGGATGGTAGTGAGGAACAAGGCTAGGTTTGTAGCCCAAGGTTTTTGCCAGAAGGAGGGTATTGATTATGAAGAAACTTTTGCTCTTGTTGCTCGTTTAGAAGCTATTAGGATCCTTTTGCCTTTTGCTGCCTCAAAGGGTTTAAAGCTTTTTCAAATGGATGTCAAAAGGGTTTATGTCAAGCAACCTCTAGGTTTTCAAAATCCCAAGTTCCCAAACCATGTCTTTAAACTTCAAAAAGCTCTGTACCCTAGAGCTTGGTATGAGCGTTTGAAAACGTTTTTGATTGGAAAGGGGTTTACAATGGGTTTGGTTGATAAGACACTTTTCCTTCTCAAGTAAGGCATTGACACTATCATTGTTTAGATATATATGGATGATATCATTTTTGGTGGTTCATCTCATGCTTTGGTTGCTAAGTTTGCAAATAAAATGAGCAGGAGAGTTCGAGATGAGCATGATGGGTGAGCTCAATTTCTTCCTTGGGTTGCAAATCAAGTAGACTCGAGAGGGGACATTTGTGCATCAAGGCAAGTATAGGAGCACAGGATTGGCTCACTCCTATACTTAACAGCAACGAGGCCAGACATAGAATTCACAGTGTGTTTGTGCACTCGGTTCCAATCTTCACCACGCACTTCCCACAAGCAGGCGGTCAAAAGAATAATGAGATATCTTTGCTTCACAGCTAAGTTTGGTTTGTGGTACTCTTCTGCTTCAACTCTCACACTATATGGTTATACGAATGCAGATTTCGTTGGTTGCCATCTAGAGCGTAAGTCCACTTTTGGTACATGTCAATTCTTGGGGTCCTCTCTTGTTTCTTGGTCTTCTTGCAAGCAAACTAGCGTAGCCCAGTCAACCATAGAAGCTGAATATGTTTCTATGGCTAGCTGTTGTTCTCAGTTGCTTTGGATAATTTACACATTGAGAGATTTTGGGTTGAGTTTCCAGAGAGTCCCACTATTTTGTGATAGTACCAATGCTATTAGTGTGGCAAAGAACCTAGTTCTACATTCCAAAAGCAAACACATTGATATCTGTTTTCATTTCCTTCGTGACTATTATGAGAAAGGAGATATTGATCTTTGCCACATAGATACCTCCAAACAGCTTGCAGATATTTTCACAAAACCACTAGATCAAGCTTCTTTTTCCTGGCTATGAGGGGAAATGGGGGTGTGCTTTCCTTTTTAAGTGGAGGGAAGTTTTGGTTATTATGTAGTAGTTGTTGGTACTTTCTTTGCAATATGGCCTTGCTTTTAGTTTTTGCATCTCAACTGCAGTGCATCGCATCATGTATTATAGAGCATATTGTGAGCTTCATGAGTCTAGCTGTCAAAATGAAATTATGCTCTCCTTGGTCTTTTATGCATGTACATGATGGTGCTCATAGCTTTGGCTCCACTTGATTACTTGATACATGTTAAGAGCTAAGCCTGTTCTGCTAATCTATGAACATGATTAATACTTGATGATTCTTGAAACTATGTTCACCACAGGGATTGGTCACTAGCATTTGTAGGATGTATTGAAATTCCTGTCGATATCATGTATACGCTAGGTTGCTATGTCTCTTGTCTTTGAGTCATTCATGTGCTTAGACCACTCTGATATTCTTTTGTAGAAATTTTGAAATTCATGTTAAGTTAGAGCAAAGATCGAGATAGGTATATACTGTCCCACATCAGGATATCAAGACTGCTTCTTATTGCACTTGGGATGAACTTGAACCTTGTAGTGGATGATCGAAACCGTTATTTTGAGCTCATGATTGTCTTTGACATAGGCTCCACATGGTTGAAAAGTTAGGCATGGTAGTCCTTACAACCTCTCGCTTGACTAATACTTGCAATTTATTGAAATGTGTAAAATCCTGATAAGTTTGCTCAAATACAAGTGTTAGGTTCGTCTTTGATATGATGTGTGACCACTGTTTGGTGTAGTTCAGCTTGTGTATACATGTTATCATCAGGTTGATTTCCTCCTTATAATTGCTATGTGCTACCTGAGTGGTGAATCATTTCTTAAATAGATTAAAAATGCTTAAATGTGCTTATTATTCATATTTTGTTTCACCTGATAGCATTTAACATTGTTGCTTATTCACCCAATACCAGTTAGAGCATCTTTTCCCTCTAATTGCTATATTCCTAAAGCATCTTTTTGAGGATGAGTTGCAGTTTTTAGCCTCTTGTTGTGATTTCCACAGAGAAAGGCAAACCTTAATGTGTGCATGTGTCAACAAGGGGGAGAATGTTTCACACGACCCACCCAAAAGGGTAGAATGTTGAGAGTGCATACATTTGTGAGATTGCATTTGTTCAAGGGGAGCTGCATGTTGCATTTGTTCAAGGGGAGTTGCATCTGAGTTGCCTTGCTAGCTGTGTTGAGCTAGTGCCTAAGTTTTTTTGGGACCAAGTTTTGCTTATCTCAAATGATTCTGTGTTAGCCTTTCAGTGGCTTTTGGCCATTTTGGTGAGTGTCTTTTTTCTTCTTTCTTTTTTATCTGGCTGTTCTATAGCGAGTTATCTGGTGGTTGATCCTGCGTTGTGAAGATCAGGACCCCATGACATATCAACTTGCTAGGAAAAAGGGACAACATATAAGTAATAATCATCCATAGGTAACATTCCTAAGCCTAACCTTGTCAATACTGATCATTATGTGCTTAGGAAGGCCAAAAGTGGTACTTGTGCTACTATGGTGATTAGTTCACCACATGTTAGCACAAATACCACTTGGGTACATAAGTCTTTTGTGACTAACCTTGATGGACCCAACTTGGTTTGGGTACCAAAACATACTTAAGTTGCATATAGATACTTGGAGATACTTGAAGAGCTTTCCAAAACGTACTCATAGACCACCATAGCTTCTGGGAATCAACATATATGACTGTTTCTTCTAGACGGTTCTACAGAGCTGAACTGGTTCGAATGTAGTTCGTTGTCGGCAACTGGTTTGAAGTGGTCTGCAGCTGGTCGGAAGTCATCTCCTTGTGTGTTCATGTCTTCCTCCTTAGTGAACCTAACCATTAATAATGTACATGACTTAGCTAGTATATAATTCTCATTAATATTAAAATGAATCTCACAAAGTAGCGCGTGCACCTCTTGTTGTAGCTTCTTTGCTCGACTACGTGTAATCGGTCCATCAATTACTTAGACTGGTGTTGATGTAGGTGAGACCTGAGTTGGTGTAGCTTGAGTTGAGGGTTGTGACATCTTGCTTGATGGCGTGGTCATATCATCCTCCCTCCCTTGAAAAGGAGTCGTCCTTGACTCTGAAGTATGTTCACTTGTGAATGGAGATAGGTCAGCAACATTGAAGGTGTTGCTCACGCCATAACTTGGTGGAAGATGTATCTTGTATGCATTGTCATTGATCTTTGTAAGAACACGAAATGAACCATCCCCTCGTGGCATCAATTTGTATTTGCGCTGATCTGGAAAGCGATCCTTGCACAAGTGAATCCACACTAAGTCCTCTGATTCAAACAACACTTTCTTCCGATGCTTGTTTATACTTACAGCCTTGCGTACCACCTTGAGCTCAATTGCTTCCTTAGTCTTCTCATGTATCTTCTTTATGTATGCAGCACGCTTGGAGGCTTCCATGTTGGTTCTTTGCTGCAATGGAAGGGGCAACAAGTCTATCGGAGCAATAGGTTTGAACCCATATATGATTTCAAAAGGACACAAATTAGTGGTAGAGTGTACTACCCTGTTATAAGCAAACTCCACATGAGGCAAGCAATCGTCCCAATCCTTCAAGCTCTTTTTCACCATGGTTCGTACAAACATTGATAAGGTTCGATTCACCACTTTAGTTTGTCTGTCGGTTTGGGGATGACAAGTAGTGGAGAACAAGAGCTTGGTCCCAAGCTTTGCCCACAGCGTTTTCCAAAAGTAGCTCACAAACTTGACATCACGATCTGACACTATGGTCCTGGGCATTCCATGTAGCCTCATAATTTCTCTAAAAAAAAAATAGCAAGGTGTGAAGCATCGTCGGTCTTATTGCAAGGGATAAAATGAGCCATCTTTGAAAATCTATCAACCACAACAAAAATTGAATCTTTTCCCCTCTGAGTTCTAGGCAATCCCAAAATAAAATCCATGCTTATATCTTTCCAAGGAGTATTTGGAGTAGGTAACGGAGTGTATAAACCATGAGGATTCAGTTTGGACTTAGCTTTGTGGCATGTGATGCATCGCTCCACAAATCTGATGACGTCTCTTCTCATCTTGGGCCAATAGAAATGATCACCGAGTAGCTCATATGTCTTCTTTTGTCCAAAATGCCCTGTTAATCCTCCTCCATGTGATTTCTGTAACAACAACAATCTAACCGAAGAATTTGGAACATAAAGTTTGTTAGCTCTAAACAAGAATCCATCATTGATGTGATATTTTTCCTAACCTTTTCCGTCTTTACAATGGGCATATGGTTCTGAAAATTCAGGATCATTTTTGTACATATCTTTCAAATTTTTAAGACCCAAAACCTTTACCTCGAGTTGGTTCAGCAACACACTCTTCCGAGACAACGCATCGGCAACAATATTATCCTTACCTTTCTTATACTTCACAATGTATGGAAAAGTTTCGATGAACTCAACCCATTTGGCATGGCATCGGTTCAGCTTAGCTTGACCTTTCAAGTACTTCAAAGCTTCATGATCGGAATAAATAACAAAATCCTTTGGCCATAAGTAGTACTGCCATGTTTCAAGCACACGTACCAAAGCATACAATTCTTGTCATATACAGAATAATTCAGTTGAGCACCTCCCAATTTTTCACTAAAATATGCTACAGGTTTTCCTTGTTGCATTAAACTCCTGCTATCCCAATCCCACTAGCATCACATTCCACTTCAAAAGCTTTAGTGAAATCAGGAAGAACAAGTAGTGGTGCTTCAGTTAAACGTTTCTTTAATTTTTGAAAAGCATTTTCTTGTGTGTTTCCCCATTTAAATTCAACTCCTTTCTTGGTTAATTCATTTAAGGGAGCAGTGATGGTACTGAAATCTCGCACAAACCTTCTATAAAAACCAGCAAGGCCATGAAAACTTCTCACTTGACTTACATTTGTTGGAGTGGGCCAATCCTTGATGGCTTTCACCTTGCTTTCATCCACTTCTATTCCTTTTCCTGAAACAACAAAGCCAAGAAACACAACATGGTCTGTGCAAAAACTGCACTTCTCAAGATTAGCAAATAATTTCTCCTTTTTAAGCTCATCTAGGACTTGGCGAATGTGACTCACATGCTCTTCAAAAGACTTGCTGTAAATTAAGATATCATCAAAGTAGACAACCACAAATTTCCCAATAAAAGCTCTCAAGACATGGTTCATTAATCTCATGAAAGTACTAGGAGCATTAGTCAAACCAAAAGGCATAACTAACCATTTATACAGCCTAAATTTTGTTTTAAACACAGTTTTCCATTCATCTCCAGTTTTCATTCTTATTTGATGGTAACCACTTCTCAAATCAATTTTAGTAAATATTGTGGAGCCACTCAATTCATCAAGCATGTCATCTAAACGTGGAATAGGATGATGGTAGCGGACAGTGATGTTATTTATAGTCCTACAATCAACACACATCCTCCAAGATCCATCTTTTTTAGGTACTAAGATCACAGGAATAGCGCAAGGACTTAAACTTTCACGAACAAAACCTTTGTCAAGAAGTTCTTGTAGTTGCCTTTGTATCTCCTTCGTTTCTTCAGGGTTGGATTGGTATGGTGGTCGATTAGGTAGTGCAGCCCCTGGAATGAGATCAATTTGATGCTCAATCCCACGAATTGGAGGTAGTCCAGCCGGTGTTTCCTTTGGGAAAACATCTCCATAGTCCTGCAACAGATGAGATACAACACTAGGAAGAGAGGTGATGTCGTTAGCTGAAATTAAAATGTCTTTGCACACAAGTACAAAGAGCACTTGATTTGGGTTGTTCCTTCTCTCATTTCAGATTTTGTGGCTAACATAACTAGATTTTCTCCCTCTCCTTTCTTTTTATCTCTCACATTTGGCTTGTGGCTCTCACTCACCGAATTATGGATGGCACTCAATTTCTTTTGCTCTTCTCCTCCATTACTTGCTGGACCAATTTCAGATTTCTTTTGTAAGTGCTCGGCCATGATTTGTTGAGGGGTCATGGGCTTTAACAGAAACTTCTTTCCCTTCAGATCTAGTGTATACTGATTTGTTCTCCCACAATGCTGAGTGTAACGGTCATATTGCCATGGTCTTCCAAGCAGCAAGTGACACATAGACATGGGTGCTACATCACACTCTACTGTGTCAACATATTCACCAATCTTGAATGGAATTTTCACACGATGCCCAATCTTAATATCTCCCAAATCATTAAACCATTGGACATGATATGGATGCAGATGTTGCTGTAGTTTCAGACCAAGCTTGTCAACCATTTCACGACTTGCAAAATTGTGGTAGCTCCCTCCATCTATGATCACCTTCACTACTTTGTCTTGCACCTTTGCACGTGTTTGAAATAAATTGTGCCGCTGTCCATTTTCAGCTTCTTTCATTTGAACACTCAAGGTTTGAGCCACTACAAGAGCAGCCCCTGCTCAAATTCACACCCTGTATATTCCTCATCTTCATGGGCTTCTTCAACATACTCTTCTTCATCTTCTTCTTCACTAGCTGATTCATACTCTCTATTGTCATTGACAATGATCACCCGATTGTTTGGGCACTCTCTACTTATATGCCCATGGCCTCCACACTTGAAGCACTGAATTCCACTACTCTTGGCTGTAGAACCTACTGAAGTAGAGGTAGATGCCGCTGGTTTAGAGCTCAGGTTTGGGGTAGCAGTGTTCTTCCCACTAAAAACACTCTGAACATTAGAATGTGAGCCTCCAAATGAGTTTTTCGCTGATGAGGGTGCAGTAGTGAACTTCAAGACTGGCTTGCTTCCCCCGGATATGTTCCTCATACCAAATGAAAGGGACTTGCTGCTCTTAGCATCTTGCTACAATTGTCGTTCAGCTTTGGTTGCTTGATGTACCAAATCAATTAGATGACGGTACGGTTGAAACTCAACAATGCGCTGAATATTGCGATGCAAACCAGCCATGAAACGTGCAATAGTTTGCTCTTCATCTTCATACACATTGGCTCTAATCATAGCCTTCTCCATCTCTTTATAATATTCCTCAACAGAGAAACTTCCTTGCTTCAGATTCTATAATTTATCAAAAAGATCACGCCGATAGTGCTTCGGCACAAAACGTTTTCTCATTTCTTGCTTCATTTCATCCCAAGTTTCAATAGGATGTTCTCCATCTTCCTCAAGATCAGAGAGAAGTTGCTCCCACCAAATCAAAGCATATCCCTCAAACCCTAGAGATGCTATGGCTAATTTCTTCTTTTTGGAATAATTATGCAAGTGAAAGATCTTTTCTACTTTTAACTCCTAAGTAAAATAAGCTTCAGGATCAGATCCTGCATTAAATTTTGGCATGGTAAATTTTAGTTTGCCAAACCTCTCCTCTCAGTTGCCTCCTCTACGAGCTCGGCGACCATATCGATATTGGGACTAATCATCATCATCCTCTTCAGATTCATCATGATCATTATTTCTTCGATTTTGACCTCTTCCTCTACCATGTGCAGCACCTCGGTTCCTCCTTCCTTGCTCTCTAGCTCTTCTAGCAGCAGCTCTTCCTTCACTTTCTTCTCCATCTTTACCGTGGTTGCTTGCACCATCACGAGGTGGATGGTATTCTCTGATTTCAGCCAAGATGGCTTGAAGATCTTGTGTCAACCAGTCTTGTCTATCTTCTAGGCTTTGTTTGAGCTCATTAAATTGTGCAATAGTAACACATTCTTCTACCTCAGATTCACCCATCTTCCTGAAAGGTTAGCAAAATACAAGCAATATATTTGTATATGTTGACTGGAAGTTTTTGGTGACTCTCTCAACCTCACCTCTCTGACCAACCAAAGCTCTTATGAATTCCGTGCTGTGGATTATAAATAAAATGTGTGGTGGTAACCAAAAGTGATGGCGAGGCGAATACATGATCAGAGAGTACCGATTGCGATGGTTTTTATGTGGAGCTTGGTGGGGAGTTGATACACAAGGAATGCAATCTGAATTCTAGTTGTTGTTAAGTTAAGTAACAATCCAAACTAGAAGTTCTATGTCCAGTACTGACCACAAGATATGATAGATATAAATAGATCACACACACACAAAGAATTTTCAGAGTTGATGCAAACAAAGGAGTATGATTGGGATGCAAGTGTTGTGATCAAACCCAACCAAATTTTGCACCAAACACAAATAGCAAACTGGTTGTACAACTTGATATGATAAACTTCAGTACTTGTGCACTTCAACAAATTGAACTTTAGTTTTTCTTTCTCAACTTTTCTCAACTCTTTCTTTTTTTTTTGTACTTTTCTTCTTCTTTTTTTTTGAGACACTTTTTTTTCATTATAGAACTAAGAACAAAGATTAAAAATAACAGAAGCACACTTTATAAAAGAAACAAGACACAACTAGAAGCTATAACTTGATAGGATCAAAGTTTACACAAAGGATGATAAAGGTTTCAGATTTTTTTTGTGTGGGGATTTTCAAATATATGAAAGAGGCACAAAGGACACACGAAGGATAATACGATCCGCAACTAAACAAGACTCTAAAGGATTGAAACTTAAAAAAACTCACACGAATAACAGATTGAAACAAAGGGCTATGATAATTTTATGGCTTATAGTGGATAGGACGAACAAAATTATATGTAGCTAAGGGTAAAGAATCCTACCATGGTAATGAAAGCTCTAATACCAGATGATACGTCTCAATGTCCTGATCTTCACGACGTAGGATCAATCACCAAATAACTAGCTTTGAAGAAGCCGAGATAACTTGTTGCAAGCAGCGATAACTAGTGCAACCTGACGAATAAAACTCGAAGCCAACCACCTTCTCAATACGGCAACCTGAATCAAGGATTCGCCCAACCACACTCTCAAAGAAACCAACCAACACAGCCTACAATCAATTGAGGAGACCTCGAAGGGGAATAGGAGCACCAATTGGGAGCAGATGAAGCTGCCGCTTCTGTAATTCCTGCGAAGGAAGTCACAAGAGCAATGGGGTAGAGATCAACTCTCAGGGGTTTGCTAGCGCACAGCTGAACAAAGTGGTCTATATTCTCAATATCATAATCTGTGATTACAATGAGTCTAGGGGGTATTTATACTAGCAACAGCCCTGCTAGGTAGGTGGAAACTCAAAAAGAAATAACTAGTTTGACTATGTGAAAAGACCACTTTAGAACGAGCTCCTGGAGAGTTTCCGCGTGGCTATTAGTCTTCTGTGCAATCTTCATTGTTTTGGCGATAACTCCACCTAGAAAAGTCCAAATGATGCATGGTTTGTTGCATTGGATTCTCGACATGACACCCTTTCCAACCATGTATGCCATGTACCACGTAATATTATAGAATGGTACAGTTTAATACATAAACTTTAGCATCGGGCTGGCTGTTGACCTTCCGAGTGGTATACACTAAACGGTGGTCTGTGCTGAAATGGTAGCTCCAAACTGGTCGGGACTAGATTCATTGGAAACTAGACTTGAAGAGTCTAAAACGTGCTCATAGACCACCATAGCTTCTACGAATCAAAATATATGATTGTTTCTTCTAGACGGTTCTGCAGAGCTGAATTGGTTCGAGTGTAGTTCATGGTCGGCAACTGGTCTAAAGTGGTCTGCAGCTGGTCGGAAGTCATCTCCTTGTGTGTTCATGTCTTCCTCCTTAGTGAACCTAACCATTAATAATGTACACGACTTAGGTAGTATATAATTCTCATTAATATTAAAATGAATCTCACAAAGTAGCGCGTGCACCTCTTGTTGTAGCTTCTTTGCTCGACTACGTGTAATCGGTCCATCAATTACTTGGACTGGTGTTGATGTAGGTGAGACCTGAGTTGGTGTAGCTTGAGTTGAGGATTGTGACATCTTGCTTGATGGCGTGGTCATATCACTTGGCTTATTTGAGAAGAATCATATTGCACATCCTATGCGAGGCGTAGAGTTTATGTTCTATTTTGATCTTCAACATCATCTTGGTAATATGTTTCTAACTTAAGCTAGCTAGCCACCTTGCTTGTATAGATGTGAGTTGTTCACAAATTATATATGTGGCTAGATAAATATGTGCTTATTGCAAACTTTGTGTACTACGATGCATTTAATGGCTATCTAGTAGAGCATTGTTTTGTGTGGTGTAGATTAGACATGATCTTGAGTTGGATACTTAGAGGAATAATTAAGGACTAAGATCACAATAAGCTAAGTCACTTGTCATTAAAGTGTTGGAATGTCTAGACCATTAGAAGCCAATGGATCGGATAGTTCAGGCCAAAGCCAGATAGTCTGGGTCAAGTGTTGACTGAACAATCTGATAATGGTTGGACATGTTAGTGATATGCCTTAGAGGCAACATGCAGATATTATAAATATCACATACTACACGTTTATGATATATTTATTTGTTCCTTGAAATAGATATTATCATTATTGATCAATAAGTATGTGACTTATTCATGAGACACCTAATGTTAAATGTTGCTATTTCTAAATGATGCTTGATCATATATCATATGAGTAACAAATATAATTGTAAGATCAGCATATGAATTGATTGATGATCATGTTTCATGGATCATGGTATGGAGATACCAAATTGATAATATGGATATATGTTAGTGAACATTTGTTGAATATACCCACCATGAGATACTACAAAGATCTTATGTGTCATCAGTTAATCTCAAATACTGTTTATCTAGAGTCCTTATATACTTGAGATCATCATGGTTCCCAACATACGTCATAGCTTGTTTTGAGACTCTATTTTGAGACTACTCCATAACTATGTAGTAATAAAAGTAATCTTCAGCTTTGCTATGAAATATGTAGTGGGATGTGAGTGATCAATATAGAGTTTGCCCCTCCTGTGAGAGAAATATCTCTAGGTCCCTCGATGTAATGGATTATCAAAGTGCATGGCCATGCCAAGTTGATTGAGGAGTCAATCATAAGTTTATAATCCATTACAGGATAGAGAGAGTGATTGAACTATTAAGAGGATGATACAAGTCTCGCCTTGAGCTCGATTGATATCATAAAGCAAAGAGATTCATACATGAGAACATTATAGGTTTAGCTGATATGGTCTTTATGTATACTTTGGGGTTAATATGCCTTGAAAGAGACCACTATTAATAGGGTGACCAGAAAAGCGTTTTTGGGTCATGACCAAATAAACGTGATCCTATAGGGTCACGTGCTTATTGGGTTGGAATGCTTATTCGAACATGATTCGGATTAGGGTTCAGTTTAGATAGAGATCCAAGTAGACTCCTATTGGGCTACGGTTCCCTAGGTCTAAGTGGGGAGGCATATATATAGAGAGGCGGGGAGGTCGAGGATATAAATCTCTATTCACCTCAAGCAAAAACCCTAGCCGCCGCCTCCTGAACCAAACCCTAACTGCTTGCGAGTACTAGTACACCTATAATCAGCGTTCTAGCCCCGAACGTGTAAATACCGGTGGAGGCACGGCTCATTGTGGCATTGATCGGCATTGGGATCATGATAATCAATTGCTTCATCTACCACATCAGTGTGTGCATGATTGGATCAGCTTCTCCAACCCTACTTTTACTGCACCGCGTGTCTCATGGTAATGATCCATGATCCCTTCTTCACACGATATCTTGGTGTGAGTGGTAGAAAATTTTTATTTTATGCTATCGTAGCCTACACCTACTCCTACAAGATAGAATGAATTTCTAGAGATCCAATGAGGTCACACCTTCACACAAAGTGTTGGATAGTCCAGTCAATATTTTGACTGACTCTATGGTAAACTCTAGTTCTCAATTCGTAAATTTTATAATTTTTACCATTTGGCCACTTTGTGAGTTGCCTTAGGTAAGAAGAGAACTAGAAGCTCAAGATGGGTCTTGGTGATGCAAATGAGCCTATGATTACCACAAGACATCAAGTGAAAGCAATTATGACTTAAATCGATCAAGGCCTCTCTTGAGACAAGACGTTAGAGCTTTAGTGCATAAATCTTCCTAGAGTCGTCGCTTATCTAAGCATGAGAGGTAACAAATATGGTTTTGTCTTTATGAATGAATTTTCATTCTTCACTTGGGAATTTTCCTTTGTGCATAACATGAAGCTCAATACACCTTCGAGTGATGGGCACAGTGCACTCAATGTGAGTATGAGCTCAAGATCAAGAAGATGTAACATAACAAAGCTGGGAATTCCAGAATCAACTAGCTCCACCAAAGCATATTTTCAATAGGAAGCAAATTATCATCTTAACTTAGATGCTTGAGGTACCTCTAATGACTGTGCCTTTAATTAGTACCTTCTTCCATTGTTATTTCAATTCGTATCTTTTCAGATGAAAGTCTTTATGTTTTGTTGTTACATAAACACTCATGCCTACCATGTTTTCAACCAATATCTCCTGTTGAAATCATGAGAAGTGTGTTGTTTAATGTTACTAATGGATTTTGAGTGTAGCAAGTTCAATTAATTGTGGAGATGATGACAAGGAAATGAAGCTTAGCAATTGAGTAGACGAACAAGAGGAAATGAAGCCACAAGAGGTTCATGTTGGAGACAACAGACAAGAACAAGTCTATTCAACTCAACTTGCACCTCTACACTCAATCATGCATCAAGAAATGTTTAGGCTCAAATTAAAGATCAAACAAATGTGTTAATCAAGGATTGAAGACATACAACCTCAAAATGATGCTCAGGAGCCTCACTCAATAATTCATCGAGCGTTCAATGAGATCAGCCTCACAACATCCTCAAAGACATACAAAGAGGAATTGGGTAACAAACATAGAAGGATGGCTTGATTACAAGTCTCAAAGTTCATTTGGTGGTTCAATGTTTCAAGCAAAAATGCTTGGAGATGGCATTCATGGAGCAACCACATGGCTTTGGAGATCCTACGTACCTTGACCATGTCAACAAGTTTTTCATGGCTCTTCTTGAGCTCAAGCACCTCCAAGATGTGGTCATGTACAAGGAGTTCAAGATGTTGGTAATTGGAAAGCTCAAGTTCTTCCTTAGGATTCAAATCATATAAATCAAGTAAGGGACCATCATCGAACTCATTAAGGTGCCAAATTCAAATTGGTATCAAGATATCAGTTTTAATGAATGGGCATCTTGAAGCTCGACAAGGATGGTAACCCAATGATTGCAATCTTTTCAAATCTATGGTTGGATAACTTACCTTGTATTTATTAATCTAGGCCAAGTTTCATTATTTTCTTAATAGCCTAGTTTGCAAAATATTGTGACAAAATGCTTGTTTAGTCAATAAGCATGCAATAGTTAAAGTTGGTGTTCTATGTGAATCAAGTGCTCGGAGACCCCATTCTATGTGAATCCTAGTATTAGCACAAAAATTTTGGATTTATTCATGCTAAAATCCTTTGTGAAATGTTTTTTGAAAATCGTGAGTCAGTTTTGTTTTTCAAAAATCTTGAAGCTCACTCTAACTTATAAAGGAGTGGTTTTGCATGATGAAATCTTGATGATCCCCTTCATTTCATATCTCATGTCTTCTTCTTTGAGATACTTAAATGCCAAAAATGGGAGAGGACTAAAGGGGATAGATTCAGTAAAATAGAAGAAAAGAAAATGTGTTTGACTTGCCAAAGGGAGACTTAATGCTCTATGTCGTAAAACCCTTTGTATGCATGCATTTTCATTGACAAAATATGTATCTAAATGCTTAATGATTCACTTGTAATCTTTGTGTAAAATTGATATTCATTTCCTAATCACAAGTGATGGAATATAAAATTAAGACAAAAATTCTTGATGACCCCCCATCAATGATACCTTTGCTTTTCTTTCCCTACTTATGACCTTTTTGGTGTTTAAATGCCAAAGGGGAGAAGTATATTAAAATGGATAAAGAAAATTTTTATCAAATGGTGACATAATTGTGAGAAATTATTGAAAGGCATTTGAGAGGGGAGAGAGATTTGGTATGCTTTGAGATTTGGTGTGCACACATTTAGCGGGATCTCAAACTAACCCTTTGAATTCAAAATATATTATTATTAATCTTTGGTAAACTTTAATTGTGTTATCATCAATCACTAAAAAGAGGGAGATTGAAAGAACATCTACGCTCCTAGTAGATTTTAGCTAATTGATAAAAACGATTAAGGGACTAATGTGATTATTGAGTGTTTAAGCAAGAGATATGTCCGATGAAGAAGATGATGATGAGATGATGAAGAAGAAGGAATATAATGAGAATTCATTGTGAAGCTAGGAAACAACTAACAAAAGAAGGCAAGATGTGGTGAAAGGTTGGCAAGACTTGGCTGTGTGATGGACCATGCATGGGAGAAAGGCAAGTGAGGCTTAGCACCTAATGACTCGATGCAATGGTGAAAAAGCAAATGCTTGGCACAATGATAATGAACTAGCCAAGACTATTAGAAGTCACAGGTTGTTGAGGATCAATCTTTGTTAAAGAAGAAGCTAACCCTGGATGGAGGAAGATTAAGATTGCCATGGATAAGAATTGGACCAGTGTTGACGCGCGCACGGGGCGATCGGACTAAGTAGAGAGGCATGCCAAGAGGGCGAGTGAGTGTGAGCCAATAGAGGTCTGATGCGATGGCACATGAACACGCCGAGGCCTAGAAGATTTGCTTAGCTCCAGTGCAGCTCCTTCGGCTTTGAGGTCCCTTTGTCGGGGTCTTCAGGTTGTTGGATTTATAGGTGTGCCAGTCAATTTGAGCTTGCAATTGATAAGTAGATAAGAGATGAGTCAGTAGACCAATGGGTCAATACAAACACCTGTGATTGGTTGGTCGCCAATACGGTTGAAATACTTATCAGTTGCATCTGATGCACTCCTTCTATAGGCTGGTTGCAAATAGGGGTTGAAGCACTCGTCCATGGGCTAGAAAGCCGATAAAGACGTATGTAGATGGCAATGAAGGGAATAAAAAACACATCAACTGTAGAGCCGATGGCGCTCAGGAATAAGGTAGTCGATAAGCACTATGCAGACTCCTACTATTGGCTGGTTGCCGATAGACGTTATAGCACTCTCTTATAGGGTAGAAAACCGATGAAGGCGTAAATGGATAACATGGAATAAGATAAAGGACCCATTGGCTGCAGAGCGAATGGCATTATGAAATTGTTAACGCCAAAATATAGACGATCCGATGGCGCTAAAGTCGATCGGCTGAGGGATCCGATGAGGCTAAGGCCGATCGGCTGAGAGGTCCGATGGAGGGTTTAATGCAGTCATCGGCCGATGGAGATACTGAGACAAAGCCGATGGAGAACTGTAGAAAAGCCAATCAGATTAGTAGAAGATTGGGTCGGCTTGAAGACAGGGCATTGTCTAATCGGGATCAGGTCCAAGAAGCCCAAGGGAAGGAAGGAGAAGGATCGGCTTGACTAAAAGAAGGTCCAAAAGCTATAGTGGAGAAGTCGATCAGGTTGTAACAAAGGAAGACTCGGTTACAAATTGGAAGATTATTCAGATGAAACCGGGTTTGGAGAAGAGCCGTGGACTCCACGGCAGGGTGCTTATTTTTGTAAATTATAACTTTACTCAATTAGGGAGGCTTAGCTGGTTAGTTAACTTCTTTAGGAATATTTTCCTTTGTTCTTACTAGGAAATAATGTCCGATAGTCGTAGACGCGTCGGACTCTATCTGTAAATCTAGGGTATAAACATAGACCCCCTAGAAACATGTAAGATATCTCTCGATCATATACAAATTTGGCGCATCGCCACCCTAGTTCATCTAGGTTCTACCGACGGGTTCTGGCTCTCGACGCGGGGCTGCATCGGTTAAGTCCGATCTCCGGTGAAGGGGTAAGTCCCGCCACCATCCTGTTATGTCTTGCTCTGTCTAAGGCTGCATCGGTTAGGTCCGACCTCTTAGGCCGATTGGATGTATCACATCACGTCCGTGCTGGACCTATCGGCTCGTTAAGCTCCCTCTGCCGTCGTCAGTCTCGTGCTGCATCGGTTAGGTCCAACCTACGGGGCTGCCGATGGTAGATCGAGCTTTAGGCCTATAGTCTCCTGCACGGTGTGCCATCGGAGTGCTAGCCGATGAGTTATCCACGCTCTGTGCTTCACTCCCAGCATATCGGCCCCTCGGCTAATACGCATCATCCTTTAGAGGCGTCCCACGACATGTAACACCAAACGTATCAGACCCCCAGCCGATACACACCTGCCTTCAGAGAGGCGTCCCCTCATCGGCTCAGCTAGCCAATGGGTTCGTTCCTATACTTGCTACGGCATAGCCGATCCGGCGTCCTCCGTATCATCGCCGCTAGCCTCGGCCTCGTACTATCTCGGTTAGGTCCGATCTTCGAGGTTCGATGTTGATGGCGTTGCCACGGTGGGCGACAAGCCTCTTGCTGTCATATCTAGAGCGGCATCGGCTTTGTAGCCCGTGCCTTCTTGCGCTAATCATCGCCTAGGCCGCATGCGCCTTCATCGGTTTTTCTAGCCGATGAATCACTATTCGGCTGTCCGAAGGGATCCCGTGCACCTTTCCATCTTCTGAATACACCCTGGTTCCTCCATCAGCTCTGCGGTCGACCGCTCGTTGACACCTGTCCACATCGGCTCTCCAGCCGATCGAACAGCATCCCGAACCTATCGGCAGCCAGCCGATAGGGAACACCTGTATCAGATTCGCTCGTCTCACTTCCTTGTCAATTGCAGGGTCAAATTCACTGGCACGCCCGTGAACCTCGAGACCTAAGGACCTGCACTAGAGATAAGCAGACCTCCCAGGCCTTCGCATGACCGAGCCGCCGTCCCTCCCTGGTCGCTGGATCTTTTAGCGGCGAGCATGCTTCTTGGCACGCCCGATTGGACTAGAAGACCTTTTTCATCAGTTGAAAGTCCTTCAATCAACGGTGCTCAAATGGAGGGTAAAGAAATCAATGCAGACAATATAATTCCAGTAACGATGAAGGATTTAACTGAGGAACAAAGATACAAGGTGGAGCAGAACACAGCTAATTTTCAAAAGCTCTATCTGGAGTCCTTCAGTATGACTCGACAAGGGCCGATTCAAAAGTCCAAAATTCCAAAGCCAGTTTTGGAAGGAGAATCGAGCCGATCGCCGCCCATCAGTCCTCAAAAGCCACTACAGGAGATAGTTGACGAATCTGTTCACCATGCGATTATTAATCAATCGGGTGTACTGGTGAATACTTTGCACAACTTAATCAAGAAAACTGTGGATGGATCTATTGTTAAGGAACCTGATCAAGGACCGATATATTTGCCGATGAAAACAGGACAACCATAAGTAACTTACGGATCCAGATGGGATATATCGTCAAATATGTTTCCGCTGGTGCAAGAGCGGATTGGGGGGCAGCATGAAGACATGACGTCAGGGTATCATTGGACAACTTATTACGGGGGATATAAACAAGAATATCCTGGTAATAACTATCAAGGAGATCATTATGGATCATGTCAGATACCAACTTCGATCCCATAGTACCAAAAGGAGAATCTAAAGGAAGAAGATTGGACTGCCAGGATTGCGGAAGTTGTAAGGGAGCAATTTGGTATCAAGCCTAAAGAGCAAACTTTCATGTATCGACACCCTTACCTAGAGTGGTTCGACAGAATTCCGCTGCCGCACCGATTCAAAATTCTAGATTTCTCCAAGTTCTCGGGGCAAGATAATGTATCTACGATGGAACATATTAGCCGATTCCTAGCTCAATGCGGGGAGGCATCGGCTGATGAAGCTCTAGGGGTCCGATTGTTTCCATTGTCTTTATCTGGACCAGCCTTTTCTTGGTTTTCTTCGTTACCTCCAAATTCAATCAGGGGATGGGCTGATTTGGAGAAACAGTTTCATAAGTATTTCTTTGCCGGACTTTAAGAGTTGAGGTTATCGGACTTAACATCGGTTAGACAAAGGCACGATGAATCCGTCCCGGAATTCATCCAGCGTTTCTGAGACATTAGAAACCGATGCTACAGTCTCATTTTAAGTGACGGACAACTAGCCGATTTGGCTTTCCAAGGATTGTTGGCTCTGATTCGGGTGCGTTTCTCTTCACAAGAATTCAAAAGTTTGTCTCATCTACTCCAGAGAGTATCGGCTCATGAAAGCCGATTTGTAGGTGCCAGGAAAGAAAGGTTCCATCGGAAAGCCGATCAGTTACAGGTATACGCATCGGACTCAGATGATGAGGGATCCGATGCGAAGGTGGGACTGGCAGAATGGACCAGGAATAAAAAAACCCATATCATATCCATGGATTAAGAAAGCAAATAAAGAAGAAAGATATGATTTTAATGTTAAGAAAGCTGACAAGATATTTGATCTTCTCCTCCAAGAGAAGCAGATCCAGTTGCCACCAAATCATGTAATCTCGGCTGCTGAAGAACTCAGAAAAAAGAAGTATTGCAAGTGGCACAATTCAATATCTCATCATACCAATGAGTGCAAGGTCTTCCAGCAACAGTTACAATTGGCTGTTTGATGTGCATCCTTTTCCGGTGAATATGGTGATTGCAGGAACCTCAGGAGATCGGTCCGATGAAAAAAGGCATTGGAAGAGGTCAAAGGTTACTTCATCGGACCTAATCAAAAAATATTCCAGACTACAGGACGAAGAAAGACGAGCCACAACACAACACTAGGGTATAATCCACACTGGGGTTGTCTCTTTTTTTAGTACTGTTGGGATCAAAATATGAGGTTGCCGTCAATCAAGGATAGTCCTAAATGCAATAAGCCAGGATTTCGATACTATGACCAGAGTCGAACGTTGTATGATCGGCCTTCTATCACTAGGGCATCGGCACATAGCCGATTGGGGCCGATCAATGAAGGGCGTGGTCAAAAGATAGTTAAGAACCATGAGCTAAACAAAGGGTTATACTCCATGAAGGATCAGTGGTGTCCATCCGGGATTTTTACAAAGAATTAGAAGAGGAGGGCATAAAGGCTGCGACATAGAGAGCAGCATAAAAGACAACGCCAAGACCATGAAGAAGCCGATCGGAACCAGAAGATTAAAAAAGTTTGGAAGTAAAGCAAAAAGAGGAAGAGGCTGGTACATCGGCTCAGGCTAACAAGAGTTTGTGTGGCTTTAAAGGCATCCCACGATGCGTAACACCAAACATATCGGACCCCCAGCCGATACGCACCCGCCTTCAGAGAGGCGTCCCCTCATCGGCTCAGCTAGCTGATGGGTTTGTTCCTATACTTGCTACGGCATAGCCAATCCGGTGTCCTCCGTATCATCGCCGCTGGCCCCGGCCTCGTACTATCTCGGTTAGGTCCGATCTTGGAGGTTCGGTATTGATGGCGCTGCCACAGCGGGTGACAGGCCTCTTGCTGTCATATCTGGAGCGGCATTGGTTTTGTAGCCCGTGCCTTCTTGCGCTAATCATCGCCTAGGCCGCATGCGCCTTCATTGGTTTTTCCCGCCGATGAATCATTGTTCGGCTGTCCGGAGGGATCCCATGCGCCTCGCCATCTTCTGAATACACCCTGATTCCTCCATCGGCTCTGCGGTCGACCACTCGTCAACACTTGTCCACATTGGCTCCCTAGTCGATCGAACAGCATCCCGAATCTATCGGCAGCCAGCTGATAGGGAGCGCTTGTATCGGATTCACTCATCTTACTTTCTTGTCAATTGCAGGGTCAAATTGACTGGCACGCCCACGAATCTCGAGACCTAAGTACCTGCACTGGAGATAAGCAGACCTCTCAGGCCTTCGCGTGACCAAGCTGTCGTCCCTCCCCGGTCGCGGGATCTTTTGGCCGCGAGCAGAAATACAATGGTCGATGAGCCGTATGTGTAATTCTCCTATCGGCTAGTGGTCGATAGAGGCTGTAGCACTCGTTCATTGGCTAGAAAGCTGATGAAGGCATATACACATAGCAAGGAATAAGATAAAGGATCCATCAGCTCTAGAGCAAATGGCTCTCCAAATAGAATATGCAATGGCGCTCCAAATGAGATAAAGGACCCATTGGCTATAAAGCCGATGGTGCTCCAAGTAGAATATGCGATGAATAGTAAGAAGCAAAACTCAATCTTTTAAAGATACGAGAGGCTAAATCAGACGCATGAATGGAAGGAACAGGCAAACCTATCGACTCAGCTAGCCGATGCAACGAATTTTCTAAAGATATATGTATATCGGCTAAGAAGCTGATATATTAGTCGTCATGCTCAATATGTGGATAACTTATCGGCTGACTGCTCTGATAAAACGTTCACATAATGACCTATCATCCTATGACTAAATCTATTATCAGTAGTCTAGTAGGTCAGACTTAACCGATGTAGCATGAGATCAATGGTAGTAGAACGAGCTCGATAAGCCAATAAAACCACACGAACATGATGTAATGCACCCAATCGAACTAAGAGATCGGACCTAACCGATACAGTATTAGGCAGAGCGGATACACCAAGATAGTAGGGGGACTTACCCTATTGCCGGAAATCGAAATTAACTAATGTAGCCTTGTGTCGAGAGCTAGAACCCATCTATAAAAACCTAGATGAACTAGGGTGACAATGCAGCAAGATTGTATTTGACATGTCATAGATGATTTACAATGTTCTATGATTTACACCCTAGGGTTTCAAGAGTCCTCCATAGTTACGAATAACCTCCGGACGTAATTTCCTAAACATAAAAGTAAACTATCTCTATGAAGTTAATAAAACTAATCAGACTTACCTATCTTACAAAACATATTCTATAGAGATAAAGTACACGACTATGATTCCACGGCTCCTCCTCAGACTCGGTCCCATCTAGATAATCTTCTGTCTTTGACTTGGATAGAATTCATCCTCAAACCATCTTATCGGCTTTCTCACTGTATTAATTAGCTTCCTTCCATAAGTTGATTGGCTCTCCAATCCTGTTTGCAGGACTTTCAAAATTTTGATGCAAACAACTAGATAATCCTAGAGTAGTCAGATTATTCAAGAGAGATACAAAGGCTAGACAATATGAGAGCTATCAGGACTATTTGAGCAAGTTTGTGTTTGGAGCCAACTAGACAAACAAGAAGAGAAGGTCATACATTATGGGAAATAGTTAGACTATCGAGGGGAAGCTTTGCCCCGGTGAAGGTTGATACCTAGCCTCCAAAAGGAAAGAGGTAATAGTGAAAGCTAAGCTTTATCTCAAAGGATGCTTGGTAAAGCAGGTTTGATAGGAGAGAAGTTCCATGGCATCCGTGCTTGAGACTGAGAGGGTCGCTTGGAGCATGAACTTGCCCTTGGTGATTTATTGAAGAGACCATGGCAATATTGGAGGTGGAAGCTTGGAGAGGAAAAGGGTTAATCAAGCCCTATCTCTTTGGAACTACTTAAGGTAGATGTAGCATCAGTTGGATCTAAACTTTGATAAATAATTAAGTGTCCCTCTCTCTCTCTACTTTGTGAGTCTGGTCTATTCTAATTTTTGCTAAAGTTTTTATAATTATAGAAAACATCTATTCACCCACTCTAGATGACATCTATGATCCTTACAGTAGGTTCAATTGGCATCAAAGCATACAATTGTGCTTTTAATTAGGATCAAAGCCAATAGACAAACTTTCAACCTTAATAATTACACCTCCATAAATATCTCATTTTGAGACTTCATTTGAGAGGTAGTAGACCATAGGCACAAGAACACTAATAGCATCAATGGCTTGCGTGCATGGCCTCTTCCAAACATGGCCATGGCCACACCAAGCATGCACCACTACCAACCCATCGAGCACCACGGCAGACGTGCATGCCATATCTGCCATCACCATCTCCATCTCCTAGCTTGAGGCCCTTGTAGAGGTTCTACCCATCCCTCCCTCGACCTTGAAGTCTTTGTAACCTCGCCATCCACATCAACTTGAGGAGCCTATCACCCCATGATCATCACCGACCATCTCCAATCATCCCTGCACCATTCCGCTCAAGCTGGTGAACTCATTGTGTCCTCCTCTCCCTCCCAACATGCTAATATGAGGTCACTGTGCTAATAAACACCAACAACCATGGTCCTACATGGCATCAGCACTATTTGTGGCTAGGGAATCTATGGTAAAGATGGTTGTTCTCTAACAGATGTGGCTCCACAAAGGGACAAATAGAGTTTTCATGTCAGTAGTCTATGTTGGCATGCCCATGTATCATGACTGATAGACAAAAGAGGTAAACAAATTAAGGAGTATGCTCTCTCTAGTAGTACAAACATAGAGACAATTTTAAAAGTGGCATTTGAAGAGTAACCACCTCTAAGAGTGGCAAATAGTTAAGAGTGAATTGCACTTTGGACTAGTTTTTATTATTTAAATTGCATAATGAACTAGGCATTGGCAACTCTTTTTATTTTGAGTGAGGTTTTATTACCAAAGCATGCAATCTGGACAATACACACGTGTCACCTAGTTTCTTCTTCTAGCCTACCTAAGCTTGCAGAGACATTGGAGCCATCTCTACTTCTCCTACCAATGCTAGGGAGGATTGAGCAGCTGTTGGCTGGTCCTTGGCTCTTACCCTCTCCTGTTCCCTCGATAAGGACGATGAGATACAACATGCCTGACTACTTGGGGACACCGCTGCTCTGCCAACGAGGGTCGAGCAACCGTTGGCCTATTCCTTGCTATCAATCGAGCAGCCATTGGTCCATCATCTACAACTAGCCGGGAGGACACAATTCGCTAGGGGAGATCGCTGCTCCACCAAGGATGGTTGAGCAGCCACCAACCCATCTTCTTCTCTGCCTCCCTTCATGCTCCCTTGAGGAGGACGGATGGGGAGGATACATTGTGCTTGTGGACACCCTGTCACCATTCACGTGGCAATGAAAGGACCGTAATCAGCTATAGAGAGAGGTGTTAATAAATCCTCTTAAAAATTATCATCGAATACTCTGAAAACAACTGCCAAGTGATCTTTAGTTAGATCGAATTAGTTCAACCTAGATCACATGATTGTTTTAATGGATCTAGCTATACAAAGTACTAAAAAAACCCTTCTCAATCTTATGGATCTAGCTATGTAAAAAGATAGACTCAAAAATACTTATGCCAAATCAATTAAAATTAGCCATGGAAAGAACTGCATTCAATGGATGGTCAACTCAATCAAATATCTAGTTAGTGGATCTAGCTATGTGGAGCAACTAGATCTAAAAACTTATTCATAAATTAGTTAGATCTAGCTATGGTAAGAGCTAAATCTAAAAGATTTTGGACCAGAAAAATCAATCAACAAAACATGCACATATTAGGGACTTCAATCACAAGAGGTTTGCACTAAGGCATAAAAATGATTGCCTCCCTATCCATTGCAAGCCACAGGACCCAAAAGAGCAAGGGTGAGAAAAGCACACTCCACAGAATTTAGGAGGTGAATCAATACCCATGCAGGAATTTAAATTGCAGAAATTTAAATTGTAGGTATTTATATTGCAAGAAATAGATTGCAGGAATTTCAACAGTAAGAAATAAATGGAAGGAATTTGACAAAAATAAATTGCAAGAATTTAAATTATATTCATTTCCACACAATAACACGAAATGAAAAGAGTTACAAAACCTCCATACAAAAATACTCTAAAATAAAATTTAAATTATCTAGAATGTACTTAATAAGCCCAAAAGCTCATCTATGGTTCCAAAAACCTTAATCCTCTACTACCTCTTCCATAGGCAACATATGGTTGGTTACCCCTTAGAAAACCCCAAAACAACCTTGGAACTTAGGCACCGCTCAGCCTCTTCAGAGCCATCAAGATTTATATCAAAGCACCAGCTCAAGCCACGTCACAGCCAAACTACACAAGCCACAGAGAAACCCTCAAGATCAAGCCACAGCCACCTGGGATCTTCTACAAGGGAACCACGCCAAAACACCCTGGACTATCCATAGAAGATCTCAATGTCTAGATCCCTCACCGATGCCTTAGATGTTCTATCTTGATTCCCACACCACACAATGAAGGATAACCACAGAGAATCATAGCCTCTACTGGAACCGCATCGATCCCACGCAGTATCACACGCTCCCTCCACATAAGCCAAATTACCATGCATCACGCATCCTGCAAGGACCATGATCTCCCAAGCTCACTTCACGTCGTAGTTAGTTGTGCCGACCTTCTTGTGACGGAGTGCACCAAGCGACCGTGCCCTCCCACATGGTGTGGGCCTCTTTATTCACGTTGACACCATCCGAGCCAACTACCACCTGCCAAGTTGTCCACACGTTGTACGCCTCCTGCACATTCTAGGACCACATTGATCTCCAACACACTAGTCGCTGCTTGCCACTTCGCTGTGTTGACCATACGCACACCCTTGCATGACTCCACACTTAGTCGAGCCTCCTTTGCCAGGCGTTGTCTTGAGCATGCAACCAGGCTGAGGAGTTACTGCTTCCTCCATCTTGAGCCTTCACTGGGCTGAGCCGCCTAGGTCACCACCTTGGGCCAACTCCATTAGGCCATCACTGTTAACACTCTGGAAAAATAGAATGCTATAGAAATTATATTATAAGTTCCTAAGTGTTGGTCATTTCAAAATAGAAAAAAAACCAATAAGTTGGCTTGGACTAGCCTTTGGCCAGCTCAAGGCCCAATCACCCCTAACTTTCACCAAAACCCTAAGAGAGCACCCCACCTGCAGTTGTGATTTGCACAATCTCCCACTCCTTTGGGAATCACACCTCCCCCTGGTTGTGCTCCCCTGCTGCTGTTGTGCCAAGGAAGGAGATGAAGAAAAGGAAGGAAAAAGAATAAAGGGAAAGAAGGAAGTGAAGGAAAGAAAGGTGAAGATGTAAGAGAGGCTTTTAAATGCTACTGCTTGTGGAATCCTACATATCAAATCCATGATGTTTTTTCCCTATATTTGTTGTGTTCTAGGGTTTAAAACAAGTGTTGGAGGTGCGAAAGTTATGATCAATCGATCTATCATGTGACCTAGGATTTGGCTGATCTGAACTCTGTGCATTTTTGCTTTGGTAGCCTTTTTGGAAACCAAAATGGGCTTTCTAGCACAAAGTTTCCATACAAAAGTTGTAGATAACATATAGATCTGTCTTGTGATCAAAGGTGATGATTTTATCCCTAGTGATTTAGGAGGTATGAATTTCTAAATTTGGCTATCTGTGCATGTATTTTTTTCTGTAATAGAAATTCAGAGGCCTTTTAGAGAATCTTGTAATTACAAAAGTGGTAGCATATCTTGTGATCTACATACTGTTTAGAAATTGTTCGCTTTTAACTTATTGTTTTGTTTTCAGTGACATTTTGATTGATTTCTATGCAGTTTTCTGGGCAGATGCAATTTTGTATTTTGTGCCATATTTAAGGTCAGTTAAATGGAAGAATTGAATTTTGGTGTCTACATTAAAGTTGTAATCTTTTTCTGTACATTTTAGAACAATTATTATTTTCCCTGTTACATTGTGTATAATTAAAAATATAAAATTATTAAGCCATGCTGCTATAGGTATATTGCCAGTTCCTTGTTTAGTGTCGTTTGAGACGGTTTTCCGTGTAAGAAATGAGTTTATGTTTGTTGAATGATTATTTGGTATTAGGTAAGGCTGAACCGGTATTTATTCAGATGATGCCACTTCGGGATGCGAGTAGAGTTCATCTTATCATTAGTAAAGGCAAGTGGATGTAACGGTGTTGCTACACTTTACCTTGTTTTTTTGTTGCCTCCAATTAATATCTCTTGTAGCACATCACATTAATATAATTAATTTGATCTTTGTACCTATAGTTGATATGATGAACATTCATCCCTTGTAATTTTGGTGCTGGTGTCTAATAAGAGCATGAGATTGTTAATTGGGAAAGTGATGTCATCATATTGCATCAGCATAAATTGTATCTCATACATTGAAAGTGGTAACCATACCAGTACAATACTATACATTCTCGAGAAAAGGTACAGTAAGGAAGAGTATGTCATGGCATCTATATTCAATTGCATCCATATGAAGTGGTCATGAGGCTTGTGTCAATGTATTTTTTATTATAAGGGAGAGTGATTTATCAAGTGTTACACTACTGTTATTAACTCTCGATAATAAGTTTATTGCATTCCACAGCTTGATAAAGAATTCCCTTGTTGATATTTATTCCCACCCCTTTATAGTCTTTTTAGCTATTTTTATGTCATGTTGCATGAATGGATCAGAGTAGCTACACTTCTAAACTTTTTGATGACACTTAGCATATAGATGTTATGATGTGGTGATAAAATAGTTGAATTACTATCATAATGCATTAATTTATCCCTAGATATGTTGATCATCATTTATCCAATTTTTCTTAAGTTGTTCATTAGTTTTAGTATGTTGTTGGATCATAACCATATATTTTTATGTTGATGCTTCCACAACATTACATTGAGTTGTTGCTGAAATTTCATTGTTTTGGCATACTTGTATGCTTTTTTAGTGATATCCCAATTGGGGAAATTCCAAGGGTGTTACAGTTGCCACCTGTTGCTACTCCTTGGGTTGCCGCTAAGTCCAATTGATGGATATAGAGAAGGAGGCATGCTGTACCGCTTGCCTTGGACCAACTTCTCTCCTCCTCTTCTCTTTTCATTTATTCTATGATTTTTTCATGACCCCTAATGCTTGCACACTTGATCATGTGAAATTTATTGCAAAGACCTCCTATACACGGTATCCATCCACTGTGTGCCACCTTGTGTCCAATCTCATCATCCAGCATCCATGATTGCTTTGGACTTTAACTCCTCCCTATGTTTAGTCCCGATCCACTACTAACTAAGGTCATCCTAACTTCAATCCAACCTTATGACATGGTATCCCAACCGTGCTAGACCTTTGCTCGTCCTCTAAGCATAGCCCAGATCCTCATCATTGACTAAGATTGAATTAAATCTCCAATACATAAATAGATCAAACAATTGTCTCTAGGCACAGATACCATAACCTAACCCACATTAGTCGCATGCACTCATGCCGATAATAGCCAACTTTTCAAACCAAAATTCCAACAAAAACCAACTCATGGTTTCCAATTTTCTTGCCATTTTTCCATCATAAAAAGTAAACTGAAACATATTTGGTTTCACAATCTCCCCATTGATGGAAGCATTGGCAACACAAATCAAGATTGTGAAATTTTGATTTTTGGTAATTAAAAGTGTAGAAATTTTACAAGAGTCAACTTAGTCAACTTGAAAGAAATGAAAATCAAGACCAAGTGACATAAGAGAAGATATGGGATGCAAATGCAAAATGTTCCCCAATGTATGTGCCTAACTCCCTTGTTCGACAAGATTTAAAACAAATTTTAAATTATCAATGACGAGTGCACTTTGATTTAATTTTTAATTATCTCCCCCTTTGACAATGGTGACATCAAGACAAAAAGATGTAGAGATGCAAAAAAATAAGATGTAACTTGTAAATTTTAATTAATGTGAGCTTTGGTAGTTACCTAAAGGTAACAACATGCATGCATGGTTCACACATATACAAGCAAGTGCTCAAGCATAGCTAAACATGTGCAAAAAAAAGTACAAAACATGGTATGAGCAACAAGTTTATATCGCCAACAAGCATAAAAGCATTTAACTTCATAAGTGATTTAGATTGCAAAGTCATTTCTAGGAGAAGCTTAAGAATAAGCATGCAAGCTCATAATAATGCTATATCAACACCATCAAAGCAATGAATCTATGCTAAACATACTAAAACCAGGTTTAAGTAAAGATCAACATGGTAGAATTACAAAGAATATAAGCTCGTAGATTATTCACAAAATTTTCACTATATTTCATTTTTCATATTTTAACAAGGCATAACACATTTGTGATGGTCCTCTCAAACTTATCTTTAGCTAGCAAGTGTTGCCCTCATCATACATTGCCATTTGAGCCTCAATCAGGATTTTCAGCTAGAGTTCTCATTACAAGCCCTCTCTGAGCTATCATCAGCACCACTCGCACGTAAACACACTCAGTAGCCCAGAATAGGTGTAACCAAAGCATAAATAGATCATATGAAGCACAAGGCATAATTGATCCAAAACATGAACAAAAAGCATGAGCATACCACAAGTGTGTCCAAAAGGTATTGCTAAGGAGTAAACATGGCATAGCTATAAGAAAGAAACTCCAAAATAAGCAAACCTATAGATCACAATGCATATCAATTAAGTTTAAGTGTAAATTCTAGTTAAGTAGGTATCAATTTGCCTAAGGAGCATAGCATGAACATACAAGCTACTTTAAGTACATGAAAGCTAGATAGAAGATCAAGCTAGAACAACAGTAAAACATGCATAACACAAAGATAACATGAAAAGCTCACATTTATTATGAAGGTGTATAAAACAATGTAATGATGTAAATATGATGGAATGCAAACCACAAAGGCAAGCTCCCCCTTCATTTCAAGATGAAGTACAAAAGGGATTCAAAGAGATAGACCTTTGAAATCCAATCCTTGTCATTGCATATAGCTCTTAGGGTACGAAGGAATTCCAAAGGAAAAGGCAAGTGGAATGCATCATCCTTTGATCCAAGAAGAAATGCATGCCATCAATAAGCTTAGAATCATTCCAAAAAGCAAGAAGATTCATAAGCAATGACTGAAGAGCAAAGAAAGTGAACTCCCCCTCAAGTTGATTTAACATGGTGAATAAGCATCAAATTGATAGGATTCAAGTGCAAGAGCAATGAGTATCAACTAACCAGGCATAAAGGCAAACAAAAATGTAAAATTCCAACCAAGATGCTACAAACAAACACACGGAGTTGTCAATGTTAGGACTAGGTGCAGCAAATGGGCACACAAAGTCATACAAGCTTGTCCTAAGTGCAATATAGCTCAAGGAAGAAGAACCACTTGGCATATACCAACAGTAGAATGATCAAATCTAAGTGTTCTTCTAGCTCTATTCAAACCTTCACAAGTGAGAAGTAACAATCCTCATTGATCCAATACTGAGGTTAGTGAACAAAGACTTGAGAATCTAGTACTATTTCAATCGAAGTGTAGAAATAAGGTTAGTGTGACCAGATGAGTGCATGTTTTGACCCTTTCTGTTCTACCCCAACCCTGCTAGGTCACATTGAGGGTGCCTATCTTGGTGTGCAAAGAAAGATACACCATTTAAACGATAGTGACAAGTATAGTCGAACATCTTAGAAAATCTTGTAGGCGTACTATGGATGGCTCTCAAACTCTTAAGTCCACGCTCCTTCTTGGCCTTTCTAAAGTAGAACAAAACAAAGTGGATAGTTTTTTCACAAAAGGTGCACTCAAACTTGGTTTTCTTATCCTACACTATGGGCTTAGCTATCTCAAAAGGCTTTGTTTGTTTCATGCTTTTCTTGTGTTCAACTTCTTTTGGCTCTATAGGCTATCTCTATAGGTTTAGAGTTGCTTAAATATAGGTACCAATTTAGGTTCTACAGTTTTGTGTATACTAGATCTAGCATCTCCTATGTGACTGATAGACTTGAAGGTTATAGGTTTTTAGGCTAGCTCTATGATTCTATCTGTGATACTTATTATCTCATGGGTACCTACCCTCAAACACTTGAAGTCATAGTATATATTTGTTGTTTTTGCACACTTTGAATTGATTTAGGATCATGTTAAGCTATTTCTTTCCTTGGGCAAACTTTTTGAAGGACTGCTATTGGTAGGTGTTCTCTTGGGCTAGGATAGCATGGGATTCGTGTTTTTTGGCACACTCCCATTATTTGGATGAAAGATATAGCCTAAGAGAAATGCATGAAGAACATGAATCATCAAACTTAGTAGAGACAACATCAATTTTATTATCTTTTAATTCAGACTGCAAGGAAGCTTAATTTGAGCAAGTAGATTGGGTACGAACTTCAGAATCACCATGTTCAAGCAAATTATAGTTAATTTTGAGAAGACCAAGTTGTTGTTTTATCTCATCATTTTCATTTGTAAGAATAGGACAATTTTTAGAACTTCTTATCTTATCATGTTCATGTAGCCTATTGATGCCATCAAATTTTTCTTTCTATTCTTTCACTTCCATCTCAAGCAATCCTACATTCAATTTCATTTCATAGCAAGTAGAGCAAAAAGTAGTATCCTTGAGGAGGTTGATTTCAGAAAGATATGAGGCACATGAAAGACATGTGCTCTACTAAGGAATCATGGAGCAAAGCCTAATAATTTTTAATGCCATTCCTTTATTTTTAGATTTTAGTTTTTCAATATTAAGCATGGGGGACCTACACTTATTACTAATTTTGATCATGAAACTTGCCATCTTTTCTCTACTAAGATCCTCATCACCAGAGCCATCATTAGGGCATGAATCATCACTCAGATAGGAATTATAAGGAGAAGGCATCATAAGAGCATACCTTAGGATGCTCCATGGAGTCATCCTCATCCTCAAGTGCCATGAGGCCACATGTCAATGAAGTTGCCATTTTCGGTGTGACATCATATGTTGGGAAAGACTTTCTTGTCCTTCTTTGTTGTTGCATGATCATCCTTGCTCATAAAGTCGACGTCGATTAGGTTTACCTCCTCTAGAGTAGTAAGCACCTTGTCGACCGCCTTCTTCATGATGTCTCTATTCATTCTTGTTTTGCCTTTAGGCTTCCTTGATGTATTTTCTCCTTTCTAGCTTACCTTGGGGAAATATGCCTTAATATGATTTAGCTCTCCACCCTCAAAGCAAATGCTAGAGTGGCTAGTCCTATCTTTCTTTCTATCTCTCACATATTTTATGTCCTTGAGAATTTTCTAGAAAATAGAGCAAGATAAACTTCTATGATCTTATCTAAGTGTTCCTTAGAAATCAAGTGTGAAGCGACAAGTGAATAACCACCACACACAATAGCTAAGTCAATAGAAAAGGTACTAGCAATGGGATCAGCTACCAAAGGCACTGAGTGCTTTAGATTTTTCTGATGGAAGATGTCCATCTCGTGGGTTTTTACCTTTCAGTAAAGCTTATGTACAAAAATCCTAGCCTCTTGAGAGTACTAGTACACCTGTAATTGGCGTTCTAGCCCAAAACAAATGGATACTGGTGGAGGCGCTGCTCATTGTAATGTTAATTGGCATCAAAATCGCAATGATCGACTACTTCGTCTACATGCGAGTGGTTCGATCAGCTTCTTTAACCCTACTTCCACTACACTATGTATTTTATGGTAATGGTCCATGATCCCTCCTTCGGATGATGTTTTGGCATGTGTGGTAGAAAAATTTTGTTTTATGCACTCATAGCCTACTCTTGCACCTACATTTTTTTCATAGATGCATTCATCACCACGGTTAGGTTACAACAAACTTAACTAGGCTCTCAAACAAATTGAAGGACTAGAATCGGCTATATAGGGGTGTTGAATATAGCCTATTAAAAATTATCCCTTAATACGCTTAACAAGAACTATTAGATGATCTTTATTTGCATCTAGTTATCAGATGAACTAGTCCAATCTAGATCATGGGATTGTCATAATAGATTTAGTTACAGAAAGCTAGACTCAAAAAGCAACCATTTGCAATCCTATGGATCTAGCTATGTGAAAAGCTAGACTCAAGAAACTTACTCCAAATCAATTGAGGTTAGTCGTCGAAAGGACTACATTCAAAAGATGGGCAAAAGAGATGGTCCGAAACATAGTCAAAAGACCACTTAATGGATCTAGCTATGTTGAGCAACTAGATCCGAAAACTTGTTTACAAATCAATTGGATCTAGCTATGGAAAGAGATCAATCTAAAAGATTTTGGACTAGAAAAATCAATCAACAAAACTTGATCAGATTAGGACTTTGATAAAAGGAGATTTGCAAAAAGGCATAAAGGTGATCGCCTCCCTGCTCATTGCAAACCATAAGAACTATAAGGGAGGGCAAGAGAAGAAAAATACACCTAGGATCAGTACCCATTTGGGAATTTAAATTGCAAAAATTTAAATTGTGAGAATTAAAGTTGTAAGAAATAAATTCTAGCAATTTAAATTATATTCATTTCCACACAATTACATGAAATAAAAAGAGCTACAAAAATTCTATGCAAAGATACCTAAATTAAAAATTTCTAAACTCCACTCAAAAAGCACTAAGGGATTTCCTCTAAGGTCTCTAAAACCCTAGCCTCTCCTACCCCTTTTATAGGCTACATATGACTGGTTACCCATTGGGACACCCCCAAAACACCCTTGGAACTTAGCCACTACTCAGGCTCTTGACAACTATTGATCCTCGTATGAAAGCATCATATCAAGCCATGTTTGCTCCCACAAGCAAGTTATAGCCAAACCACACGAGCCACAGAGAATACCCTCGAGATCAAGCTATGGCCACCTAGGAATATCTATGAAGGAACCACTCTAAAACACCCTGGTGCAATCATAGAAGATCAAAGCCTTGGGATCTCTCATTGATATCTCAAATCGTTTGCATCAATTCCCCTACCACATAGTGAAGGATAGCTACACATAATTGTAGACTCTACTCAAACCGCGTCGATCCTATGCGGTATTGCACCACCGAGTTGGGCCACATTTTGGAACCTCCAAGTCGGCCCATCCCTCACGCACCTCCAAGTTGAGCTACCTTCATCGTGACCTAGGCCATGCCTAGTCAAGCTGCCTTGGCCCATTGTCATCTTGAGCATGCATCTAGGCTATATTGTTGTTGCACCCTCCATCTTAAGCCTTTGCTGGGCCAAGCCATTTGTGTTACTAGTTTGGGCTGACTCCATCAAGGAGTCAAAGCTTCTTCTATGGCTCCCTCCGTCTTGAGCCTTCACAAGGCCGAGTTGCCTAGATCACCACCTTGGGTTGACTCCATCAAGCAGTCGTTGCTTACTACTCCTTGGGGCCACCTGGCCCAATTGATGGTGATGTAGAAGGAGGCTAGCTCCTCCTCTCCTGTTCTCCTTTTTTCTTCTTCGATTTTCTTTATGAATCGTAGCGTTTACACACTTGACTTTATGAAGCCCTTTGCAAAGATCTCCCACACATAGTGTCCATCCACCATTTTCTATCTTATGTCCAACCTCATCATCTACCTAAACCCTAAACCCTTACTTGATTACTCTAGACTTCAAGTCTTCCTTGAGTTTAATTCCGATCCGCCAATAACCAGGATTAATCTCCAAGGATTCTAACTTGAATCCAACCCTATCATATGATATCCTAATCATCTTAGACCTTTGTCCTCTATAAGCATAATATTAGTTCTCGTCATTCACCAAGATTAACTAAAATCATCTACACACAAATATACCAAATAACTGTATTTGGACACAGATATCATAACCTAAACTATATTAGTCACATGTACTCACATGTATAATTGCTATTTTTCCAAACCAAAATTCCATGAAAAAAACTCATGGTTTCTAATTTTGTTAATTTTCTAAGACAAAATGTAAATCAGAACACACTTGGGCATAGATGGTGCAAGTGTGGGCTCGAGTGAGAGAAGAGAGAGTAGATGATGGGGCGTGGCATGCAAGATGAAGGGCACTGTTGCTAGCAACACACTGGGAGGGGATGCTGCAGTTGTGATCGATGAGCTTGAGGTGCTCATCGGTAGATAGGACAAAATGAAAGTTTTGGTAAAAACACTTGGTGTGTTAGCACCCGCTCCAGTATGCATCATATATAAAAAAAATAGTCCAATGTATAATGTACTTAACAGTCAAGCATGTGTTTGGTTTGAGGATGAAATGGGATATGATGAGATCATCCATGGTTTTAACGATGGGATGGTTCCATCTTATGTTTGGTTGAAGGGGTAAGATAAACTTGTTTTTTTGTTGGTTGAGAGAAAGGATCGATGGGATGTGCCATGTTTATGTCATGTATTTCATCGAGCAGATGGTGAGTATCTTTTGCCGCTGATGGGCTGCCGCTGGCGTGCACCCATCTCTGCTCCACGAGTCAGTGCCATCATTGCTCCATGTGTGTGTCTTGATTCCTTCCATCCATCTCATGCGGGTGGCACGATGTCGAGCCCATCATGCTCATTGGTGAGCAGCGCGTCGTCACTGTCGGGGCCGCCGAGGCCGCCCTACTGCTAATGCCTATTGGCCTTGCACATCGGCATCTTGTGCCCACTAGCCCCGATATATACCTCCAGGAAGTAACCTCAAGAAAGCATGCCGTACTTGTGCATCAACCTCGCCGCGCCGGCACGCATGTCCAGCCACGACTGCAGCGTCCAGGCGCCCAGCTTGCACACCATCTTCTCCTGCTCTTCCGTCTGGCTAGGTTGCTACCGGCGTGCGCCGTGCCGCAGAGGCTGCCTCCTCGTGCCGTGAGCCCGTGCGCCGCGCAGATCGATGTTCAAGGTCGACAACGGCAATATGGACGAAGGGCAGCGGCGGCAACTCCAATCCCGGTCAACATCCCTACGGATTGATTCCCAAAATGAGTAAATTGGGAACTCAGGAAGATGAACAGAACTTGGGCGGAGTAGAAGATGGAATTACGGCGAGGTCGGCTTGGTCCACATGGTATTGAAGAAGAGAAAGTGGAGGTCCACTACATCCAGCACGCCACCGCCCACACACCACACGCACTGCGTTGTCCCTGCTCATGACGCGACCCAGGTCGACGAGTTGGTCCGTTTGTTTTTCACGGACAAATTTGTCCCGTGCATCTGAGCGAACATTCTCTTCAGTGACGAAGCAAACAGCCTCCAAAATAGGATCTTCCCACCATCCCATTCAATCCCATCCCACCAAATAAACACACGCAAATCTTCCTTGGAAACGGGCCTAACGTTTTTAAAAACAATGTCCTACAGCTGTTTGATATTAATGCATTTGTAAATTTACCATTAACTTTTTATATATTGCAACAATGCCATTCTAATGACATTTTTGGTGACATTTTTATAATTTTGTAGTGATAAGTTTGCAATAACGATTTAATATAGTGATAAATTTGTAATAACCCATTTGATATTTGAACAGTTGAGGTACTAAAATGCAAACATGCCCGATGTTTGAATTTGACAGCCGTTGGAGCCCTTCGACCTTCTTGACTGGGCTCTCGGCCCCACGCGGTCTCCCCCAATTCAAAATCGCGGATCGCGGTTCGCGAACACGACGACGACGCCAAGCTAAAATAGAATCCTCCCACCGCGCGCTGCTGCGTTTAAAAGAGCAGTACTTTCCCCACTTCGATGTGCACATGCTGTCCCGTTGCTCACCTCAGTTAGACAGCCAGTGAGGTGACGAGACGGGAGGAGCAGTCGCCATGGGCGAGGCGGTGCTGATGTCCAATCATGGCTGCAGCGGAGGCGGAGTCGGTGTCAGGGGAGAGGGAGGAGGAGGAGAATCCGGCGAGGGGAAGGCGGAGGGGCAGCAGGGGCAGGTGCTAGCCCTGCTGCTCGCCGCGCTCCGCAGGTCGGTGGTGCTCCCGTGCCAGATGGCCGACCCGGACGACACGGCGGCAGCCGCGTGGGGGATGGAGATCGGCTGGCCCACCGACGTCCGGCACGTCGCGCACGTCACCTTCGACCGCCTCAACGGCTTCCTCGGCCTCCCCGTTGAGTTCGAGCTCGAGATCCCAGGCCACGTCCCCAGCGCCAGGTCAGTAGTAGTATGCCTGCCGCCGGCGAAAGCGAAGCCACGATTCCTCCGGTTAATGTTTCTCGGCGTTGGATTTACTGGTTAATGTTCTTGATTCCGTGCAGCGCGAGCGTTTTCGGCGTGTCACCGGAGTCGATGCAGTGCGGCTACGACGACAACGGGAACTCGGTGCCCAAGATTCTGCTACTCATGCAGGAGAGGCTGTACGCGCAGGATGGCCTCAAGGTAATATAAACAACAAATCAGAGTCTCTCTCACTGGAATTGCCCATTTTTCTTTGGAGAAATTTCAGTTCGGAACTAGGCATGTGGATGTGACCTAGTTAGTAAATTTCATTTTGTTCGGTTTTTAGGCAGAAGGGATCTTCCGTATCACCCCTGAGAACAGCCAGGAGGAGAATGTCAGGGAGCAGCTTAATAGGGGTGTTGTGCCCGATGACATCGACGTGCATTGCTTGGCTAGTTTGATTAAGGTAATAAATCCTAGCGTCATTTTAGTTATTCAGTACCCATCAATTATTAGGAAGAAGAATGTGCCCATGCAGATTTAAGTAGTTTGCAAAACTGAAGTCATAGGGCAGCTTTCTTTTCTCGACAAGGTTAAATACCTGAATATTAATGGAGATTGGTCTAGTAAATAACTTCCTAAAAGTTAATAAGAATACTTTCATAGTAAGATGCTATTAAAGAATGATCCTTAGTTAAATGCTATTAAAGAATGATCCTTAGTTAAATGTTATTAAAGAATTCCTTTCTCCGTTATGGAACATAAGTCGCTGTAGCAAAGATGTAAAACCACATACATGCTACAAAAGAGGTATTATCTACAAGCTGGAAATAAATGTCATTTTAGACAAGAACATGATCTCCGAAGAATGACTTTGATCACTAATATTTCTTATATTATATATAGAAATATCAATAAATATATGTTTTTATTGAAGTATTTGTTAGGATTAATTTATATATATTGTCTCCATGTGTCGAAGATAAATATTTTGAAAGTTATTCATAATAATTTTGAAGTTTGATATTAATCTTATTCAAAACAACAATTATTTTTAATCTAGAGGGAGTAGTATTTAAAGTCGAACTAAGGTGTAAGTACAAAGATTTGTTTGACTAAAACTACAGTTTTTTTTTCCTTTATTCAAATTTTAAGAAAAAAATGTTACCTCCATAGGAATAAATTTGACAAAGAATATTCTTCTAAATAGGGTGCAGTCTACATAATCTTTAAACAGCCTTCCTGATCAGAAATGCTGGCACCATGGAAATGATGAGATTACTAATGTTCATTTCCTTAATCATTTTCAACTACGTAGTGGGACTGATCTCAAAAGCACACACTAAGAAATGGCATTTAGTATTATTTAGTTTGATGTTTTAAGTAAGCATGCTACACAATTTAATTCAGGCCTGGTTCAGAGAACTCCCTGAGGGTGTATTGGATAGCCTCTCACCCGAGCAAGTTCTTCAGTGCAACACAGAGGAGGAATGTGTTGAGCTCGTGCGGCTTCTTCCTCAGACACAGGCTGCACTTCTTAACTGGGTTGTAGAACTCATGGCCGATGTTGTAGAGGAAGAGGAGTCAAACAAGATGAATGCCCGAAATGTCGCTTTGGTCTTTGCACCCAATATGACACAGGTAATCTTTCTTACCGTAACAACTCTTTACATGATCAATGTTGTATGTTGATGAAAGTGCGCTAAGATGACAGTTCACCTGTATTCAGATGTCGGATCCTCTTACTGCTCTGATGCATGCTGTTCAAGTGATGAATCTTCTCAAGACATTAATTCTCAAGACGCTTGGGGAACGTGAGCATGATGAAAGCGAATACTCAGCAATTTCAATTCAGTCATCTTCATCTAATGAATCTGATGAGATGGATCATCATGTTGAACAAGGTGGTGACAATGATAGTGACACTGACAATTATGGAGATGACGGTTATCAAAGCCAAAACGATGTTGCCAAGTTCTTTAAACAAAATGTGGTCAATGGACAGCCAATTGGTGCATCTAGGAGTCACACGTCAATTGATTTCCCTTTGCCTTACATGAGCTACAGCAGTGACGATGATGTGTCGCCCAATGATATTGAAGAGTGTTTGTTAAGAAGGTTAGAATGGAATGCAGTGTGCAAAGATGCTTCTGAGATTGGCAGCATCACTGTTCGGTCCAACCAAGAGGCAGGGCAACTAAGCTTCTCCGAAGAAAATGACGGATATTACAATACAAATGATCAATCTAGGAACATAAAAGATTCTGTTTGTATCAAAAGGACTATACCGAGGGAAACTGAAAGTAGGGCTAAAACTACAAATGACGAGGTACAAGATGGCGCTGAAGTGGAGCTAACTGTCTAGCAATAATCAGACCTTCAAAGGATGGAGGTCTTACGTTTCGTTATCATCTTCCATGTGTTTTAATGTAATGTTGTACCCGTCAACGCAGGGTTGATGAACCTTGTCCTTGTAATATTCTTTGGATGCTCTATTGTTCTCTGCCTTGAGCAATTTAAGGTACTTGTGTGGTTTAATTTACTCAGGATTGTACTAACTCGGACCTATCAAAATAAGTCAAAATTTATGCCGTGTTTGGCTATACCATGTAAGTAGGAGTGATAACGGATTGGATTTAGATGCATAGTGTTCATACCACATCTTAAAGTGGATTCAGAGCGGATGTGGTTGGCGTGCAAATGTAGCACGAATTATTTTGGATGTTAGAAATGGTGCGGACTTGGCTCGGAAATAGATTAAAATCATCAAATATGACATGCATATTCAATATAAGTCATCAATTGAATGGGCAACAATAAAATAACAATACCACAAGCACTTAATAACGACATCACATAATAAATGGACATAGGACAGCTGACAACACAAATGACCATCACATTAACTGATTATCGTGTTCATTGTATGAAACAGGCACTTAATCAACATAACATGCACCTCCCCCTAGTCATCAGCTTCTACTTGGGTGGTTAGCATCAAGATGTGCCTTGCGCATGGAGGAGGAGATGCTAAAGAGGCATCGGTAGTGGTTGGTGGTAGGCAATGGTGGATGGCGGTAGGTAGTGGTGCTAGGAGAAAATTAGGACAAGGTGTCAGCAGTGGGAATTGCAGGCGGCATCTCGGAGACGAGGAGAAGATAAAAGGAGGTGTAAGTGGTAGGGATGACATGTGGCGGTGCAGTGTGCCTAGTTTTAAGGGCATCACTTTTCGATACGTGGGTAGTGGGCATGTGTGGTGAACTTGCAAGCAGTGGCTGTGTGCACGCCTACCGGCTCAATGCTTCTTAAGAGAGAATGATAGATTAGGTTTACTAATTGATGGGTCTCTATGGGCTAGCTGATCCGCTGATGTTAGATGGCCAATAGAGTGGTTACTTGTGCAAATATGCTGGATTATTCGCTAAATAGTGTATTGTATAATTTAATTGAAATACAGGATAATCCGCAATTGCTGGATATTTGCAATACCACATCCAAATCTGTATTCACATCCAAATCTACCTGATTTTAAAAATCCAATCAAAGCGGATTGCATAATATATTTTATCCGTTTTCACCCCCTACAACTGAGCCCATATTTGTCGAAATGATTTCGATAGTATATATGCTTAGCTGACTTGGATTAAACTATAAGCTCATTTCCATGGAATCAGGTCATAGCTAGAAGAAGAGCCCAACAACAATTCTAAAGGTCTATGCTAGGACCGGTTGGAAGGCCTTTATGGCGAGCTTTATCACACAATAATTACATTGTCCAATAGTTTGCTTAAAATATAGCTTCAACCCAATTATTAGACAATGTATTATTAAAAGTGTGGCTAGCCAAGCTATTAGCTACCTTATTTGCCTCTCCTGGACAACGCAGGAATTCAATCTTCCTAATATTCTGAGCAAGAACATCCCAATCTATATAAACTACATAATACCCTATGCGTTGCGTCTGAATATTAGTATGTGCAATGTAGTTATGAAATTCTAATGTATAGATATAATAAAGATTATGAGCTGTTTAGAACCATAAAAGCAATGTCAAAGATGGTGGCTTCTTTATAACAATAACCACACACTAAGTGCATAAATGAGTGTTGAGTTATCTCTAATTAATAAGAATATTGATTGCATATATCTTATCTATATTGGATAGGGTCCACGTCTGTTTTTTTCTAAGTGATGTGGCTTAGCACATGTCGAGCTATTGGTTCCAACTATATATAGGATATATAGATTGCATCCACTACTTATGCAATTAGATTCCACTTGGACTTTCCTACATCAGAAGCTTACTGCTAGAGAAAGACCTACCTAATGTTAATGTAATTAATGCTAGATGACCTCTATGAGTCATGACCATAGAGAATCGCATACATGAAAGATTATAAGTATGACCAATAGCAACCAGGAGATACAGCTCTAAATATAGATTACATATTTCTATATTTAACACACCTCTCAATCTGAACGGAGGTAGACTAGATTTAGGTTACGCCGTAAATTACAGTAGGAAGAGAGCGACTTAGTCATGATGTCGGCCACCTGGTCCTTAGATGAGATTAAGCGAACATCGAGTTGACGAGAGGCAACATGTTCACGAACAAAATGGTAATTAGCTTCGACATGCTTTATGCGATGATGAAATATGGGATTGGCAGAGAGATAAGTGGCACCAAGGAGGAGGAGGTAGAAGATGATGTCGACATTGATTTAGAGAAAAAATATAACTCTGATACCATGTTAATATAATTGGTGCTAAATAATCTCTATGGATCATAACCACTCATATATATAGAGGATCGCATATATAAAAGGTTACGCATATATAGAATGTTACGTATAGATGGAAGGTTGACCAACAGAAATCAAGAGATATAGCTTCAAATATAGATGATCTATGTGTAACACCTGTATGGCCATTTCCTCTACCATTGCCACCGAAGGGACATGTGTGATATAAGAATATGTGGCAGCTAGAAATTGCTCGGCTTCATCACATAGGACAGCAGCGGGTGCACCTGATTCATCATTCTCATGAAACGCTGCATCAACATTAAGTTTCACATATCCTTGGAGAGGCTTCATCCATCGCTTTGCTAGTCCTCGGGTAGTTGGCCCAAAAGGCTTAGAATAGTTGGCAGTTAGACCAATTGTCGACATAGCAGTTCTTTGCGCAGGGGCAATTCGTTCTCCCTTAACAAACTCTCTCATCTGCGACCAAATATACCAAGCACCAACAGCGACTACTTCCTGTAGACCAAGCTGTGTAGACGAGGGAAGAGACCGAGTTGGGTGACAGAATAAATTCCAACAATCTGGATCGCGAATGGTCAACGAGAGAAGAATCATGTATGAACTCCGTAAGGCCGTGTGCCGTCATACTTCTCTCGCCCTCGGACAAGTAAATAGCATGTGTTTAATGTCCTCTGCACTCTGGTTACAAACCGGATAGCTCCCAATGTTTCCGACGCGATGGTTCGGCATTATTGTTCAACCCAGTATGATTCCATCCAATGCACGCAAACAAAAGATTTTAATTTTTTCCGGCATTCTTTAACTGCCAAAAACACTTCCATACTGGCATACTGGGTGTGTTATAGAACTTCCTTGGAGATTTGCACTCAAGGTCCAAGCTAAGTCAGTTGATATTACAAATGTCTCACTCTTTTCCTTCCTGACCAATCTATTTATCATCAATTGCCGGCCCTCGTGTGCTCTAACCATGCCTATGACCTCATGACGAGGGAATCAATTGTGCGCATATAATCACGTCATTATTTTGTGAAACATTGCTAAAGGGGCATGCGGTGTAACGTTAGATTTGCTTTTTGTTTTCTGAACACTTTTTATTATTTGAATAAACGGTGCTACACAAATATATTTTTCTCCTCATTTTTAGAGGTCCATCACACTACTAAACTGGTCTTTAATCCAACGGAGCAAAATACAAATATACCGCCTATCCTATCTTAAGTACTGGATCTAAAGCCTCAGATCATTAGTACCCGTACTAATGTTCTTTTTTACTAGTAGTTGTAACGATCATATTCCCAGTAGCTATGCACGATCTCTAGTACCTATTGGTGACACTAATCGTTACTAATGAGTATCGATTGGTGGCTAGAAACAACAATTAATACTAATAGTTAGTTATTAGTATCTATAGATACCCTTTTAAACCCTTCTTTCTTGTCAACCCTTGTCATTCATAAACAGAGAGTAACTCTATCACAATTTGGAAGGACTAGAAGGAAAGTGCTGTCAAAATTTTCTGTAAAAGTTTTTTTTTCATGGTTTCACTCAGCCAAGGACTCTAGAAGTACACTAACTTTATTCTCCATTCTTGTATGGTTAAGATATTGCATTTTTAGCTATATATGTATATCTTATTATCTCAAAAATATATAAAAATAGATGAGAAGAAATAAATTTTTTGAGAAAATAAGAGTGTCTTAAGAGTATTTTATAATATCAAAAATATAACAAACATAGGAAAAAGATTAAAAAGAGGAACAAAGAAATATTATGGAAAAATAGAGGAAAAAGAATAGAAAATTAGATAAAATAGAAAAATTACTGCATGTCTTAATACGAAGAATAGATGACATGTATAATTAATAAGAGCATGGCCTAATAGAAAAAGAAAGGGAAAATATGACAAGTACGGAAAAAGAGGAAAATATGACAAGTACAGAAAAAGAGGAAAATATGACAAGTACGGGAAAAGGGGAAAATAAGAAAAGATATAGAAAAAATAGTGGAAAAAGTATAAAATGTTAGGAAAAATAAGAAAAACATGAGACTATATAAATATTAAAAATATAGGAAATCTAATAGTAATAACAATATGTCATATTTCCTATTTTTTGCAAGGAGCACTATTGGTTCGTGGTGCTGCTAGCATAGGAGAGGTATTGCTAGATTCGTCCATGTATTTTTGTAGATTGCAACAATTAAAGTGTTTTATATAAAGGTTAGTAAAAATATGCATCACTCACCTCTTGAAGTTAAGACATTTTAAATTATTAATTTTTTACTTATAATGTAGATGAACTAACAAAGGATATACAATGTGGACTCACAGTCAAAGGAGTTCATCAATAGTATTCATTATTTTCTTACGGTGGCCGATACCTAGAATCTTAAGGGTTTCATATATTGTGTATGCCAAAAACTGTAAGAACCGAAAGAAATACTCTTACTTAAGAATTATTTATAGCCACTTGTTACAATTGAGATTCATGCCTAACTATAATTGTTGGACCAAGCAGGGAGAGAGAGGGCTACAATGGAAGACGATGAACAAGAGGAAAATAACATTCTCCACTGGGCTCAATACGGTGGCTTTGCAGATACTATAATGGATGAGGTGGAAGGAGGGGTTGCAAAAGATGATAGTGTAGATGATCTTGGTCAAATATTGCATAATGCAAAGACAGACTGCAAAAGTGAAAAGGAGCTATAGAAAATGAAGCGTATGTTAGTGAACCACAAAATATTGTTGTACCTAAATTGCAAACAAGGGCAGAAAAAGTTAGATACCATATTGGAATTCTTAGAATGGAAGGCAATAAATGATGTAACTGACAAGGCATTTGAGCTGAAACTCATAAAGAATATTCTTTAAGAGGGTAACGAATTGCTTGTAACAATATATGAAACAAAACATGTAATCTACTCTCTAGGACTGAAAGTCAAGAAGATACATTCATGTCCCAATGATTGTATCTTCTATCGCGGTGAGGACTATGAGAACCTCGATGCATGCCCAGTTTGTAAGGCGTTATGATACAAGATTAAATGAGATGATCCCGGTGATGTTAAGGGATAGCCTTCAAAGAGATGCCCAGCTAAAATTATGTGGTATTTTCGTATAATACCATATCTGAAGCGATTGATTAGAAACAAAGTGCATGCTAAAATGATACGCTAGCACGCAGAAGAATGTAAACAACACATAATGTTGAGAAACCCTACCGATGGGTCCTAGTCGTGAAAACTCAACAAAACACTTCTAGACTTTGGAAATGACAGATGGAACATAAGATTTGGTTTAAGTATAGATAGCATGATACCTTTTTGGGAGATGAGCAGCAGTCATAACACTTGGCCTATAACCTTTTGTATCTATAGCATTCCTACTTGGTTCTGCATGAAGTGAAAGTGCATCATGATGCCAGTGCTTATTCAAGGCCCAAAGCAACCTGGTAACAACATTGATGTATACCTAAGACAATTGGTTGAAGAATTGCTAGTACTATGGAACAATGAAGGTGCCTCTATGTGAGATAGGGACAAACAGGAGCAATTTAACCTACGAGCATTACTATTCATAACCATTAACGATTGCACTGAACTAGGCAATCTATCATGACTAGCAAACAAGGAGTATAGGGTCTACACCCACTATTTAGATGAAACTGACGGTACATATTTAAAACACCACCCACTACATAAACCCGTTCAGCTTTATATTCAAACCCACTCATTGGTTGAACACCAAGAACGTCGTAGGTTGGACTAAGTATATTTTCCTACATACAAAATCCTCCGGCTAAGTCGATGGGCATGAATACGTAACGTTCTTGAATCTTTGGTTGGAACGGTTCGTCTTTGGTGGTTCGACTCTTGGTCCAACAACCAATATGCAACGTCTGGTAGAGCTCCTAGCCAATCACCACCAGATTCCCCTGGGGCAATATCTTCTCAGATCTACTTATCAACTGCCCCATCAAGTGGTGACCAAGCTATCAGCGGGCCAACCAGTCCGACATATCGGTGGCCCTGGTGGTTTATACAACTCTGGTTGAATGTCTACACCTCCAGAGTCATCGCCACGCCCCCTTTCCCTTCCCTGACATACCCAACTGACTACACAGAGGAAAATGAGGCTAGCCGATGCCGATGCATATCTCTAGGCGAAGCTTCATCGGCTCTTCCTGGAAGCAAAATGACCCCCCTCGGACTTAGCCAGTGGTTCAAGTGTTTCTACTACGGCTTCACTAAAGAGGTCACCATCTGGTTTGCATACAAGGAAGACTCGTCCTTTGAAATGCCTTCTAGGTTTCATCTGATGAACGCCTTAGCCGATGAAGAATCGAAGACAATCTTTTTATCCTCCATAACTCCTTGTCTTCCGCTGATCGGATTTTTATTGGGTCGATCCCAACATCCATCATATGAGTTCTACCATCCTTCGGTTGGTACTCGTCAGTTGGGCTTCGGCCAACTCTCCATCGGCTTGTTCTTCATCGGCAAGCTCCAAGCCTACAGAGAAATAAAAAGTGGCTTAGAGTACGACTGGCTTAGGTTGATGACATCAACCTTGTCCTTAGGGACTATCTCCACCTTCGAGCCCTATATATCTAATACCAAAATCTTTGCTCGATGGTGGTCAGAATGGGGAAGGCGCCTGTTTAGTTTATCAGCTGAAAATTACTGCCGTCGTCTTAGCCCCGACTATGTGGAATCCGATAAAGAGGTAATATTTCTCCTTTCACTATCTTTTCTTCATCATATTGAATTTTAACTGTGTCTTGATTCCTATAATTTCATAGGCTAGCAACAAAGATGCACCTTCGACCAGCATAAGTGGTCGGCCGATTATTTATCATCCTCTATCGGCCAAATGCCTCCTTAGGCACGGTGGTCCACCTCCATCAGCTCTCCTCCGAGTGTCACAAATATCAGGGCTGAAGCGCAAGAAACCAGCTACTCGGACGGTTTCTAAGAAATAGAAATCTGACACCGATGTTGCCATTATTACACCAGCCTTGCAAAGCCCTTCTCCCGGGGCAATCCTGACTTATTCCGCATCTCCATTGGTATGTGTCGGCATCAATTCTTCGTTGCCTTCGCTTTGCAGCCTGAACCATCAGCTCCTGAAGTTGAACATCTTCTGCCTGAGGAACTGACGGACGCACTGACACCTGCTGCCTACTTGGATTTCCAAAGGACCCAACTGATCGCATCAAGACGACGCATAGCCAATCACGCCAAGCAAAGCAATCTGACTCACAACGATCCGCTAACTGCCCAAAGTGAAAAGAAGAAGCTTGATAAAATATCAGCTGACCTTCAATGCACCAACACCAAGCTTGGCCTCTTGAAGAAACGAGAAGTCGATTTGATAGCGGAACTCGATAAGGTTCGTGAAGACATTAACTCCACCGAGTCCCACCTCATCGGGCTATCAAAATTATTCCAAGACCAAGAGGCCAAGGTACCAGACCAAGTGTGGCTCGCAATTCGTCGGCACAGGATCTTCAAGATTATCCCCGGATCAGATGAGGATGACATCCGCGCCATCCATGAAATATATCAAATCCGTCTGCGCACAATCAAGGCCATTAAGAAATTCTTGTAAAACTTTAGCCTCGGAAAAATCCAGATGTCATTCTGAACATTAAATATTTGCAATAGATTTCAATCAGCTTGATCAGCAAAAGTTGTGTATATATATTTTCTAAAGGCGATATCTCAATGATATCGGTTGTCTGTAACCGATACAAATCATATAGGCTTTCGTACATTATCAATTGGCTATGCCTCAACCGATTACACGAATGGTATTGTTAGCTGATACCACCCTTAAAACCTCGTTTGTCTTGAAAAGAAAAAATCGGCTATGCTCAGCCGATTTAGGCGTATACCCACATGCTAGGATAATACTTCTTCAAATATTTTCCATTAAACACTTTGGCAAACTTCTCCCCTTCAAGACTTTCCAACATATAACCATTGCCAGGCACACACCGATTGATCTAATGGGGTCCTTCCCAATTAGGTGACCATTTTCTAAACTTATGATCCCTAGATCCAATCGGTAAAATTAACTTCCAAATGAGATCTCCTTCAGAAAAAGATTTGATCATCACTCTTTTGTTATAATGCCTAGCAACCTTAGCCTTGTTTTTCTTGATCCTTTCAAACGCTTCTAACCGACTCTGAGTGAAATCATCGAGCTCATCGGTTATCAACATGTAATAATCATCGGCTATCAACTGATCCTGTAAAGACACCCTCCTAGAGCCGATGTTAATTTTCCATGGAAGAACTGCTTCATGACTGTATACCAACTGATATGGCAGCACCTGAGTAGATCCATTTCATGCCATCCAAGCCCACAACGAATCATTCAATGTAACATGCCATCTCTACGGCTGTTTGTCAATCTTATACTTGATCAACTTTATTAAACTCTTGTTAGAAACTTTTGCCTATCCATTAGCTTGAGCATAATATGGTGACGAATTCAGCAACTTAATCCCCATACTAGCAGCAAACCTTTGAAACTCCTCAGACACGAAGATAGAAACTTGATCGGTGGTAATTGTCTGTGGAATTCCAAACCGATGTATGATATGTTCCTTGACGAACTCAATTGGATCCCTAGAAGTAACTTTCTTCAAAGGAATAGTTTCTACCCACTTTTTAAAATAGTATGTTGCCGCCAATATGAACTTATGCCTTTTACTTGATGAAGGATAAATCTGGCCGATCATGTTAATTCCCTAACCTCTAAACGGCCATGGCTTGACTATCGGATTCATGACTGACGCTGGAGCTCGCTGCACGTTTCCAAACCTCTGACAATCTTGGGAGCCTTTGTAGTATTTAAAACAATCCTCCAATATACTCGACCAAAAGAATCCAGCTCTCCTCATCATCCATCTCATGTTATGAGCTAATTGATGGGCTCCACAAATGCCTTCATGCACCTCGCTCATCACCAACGTAGCTTCCTCAGCACCCAAGCATCTTAAAAGCACCCATCAACGGACCGATAATATAATTCTTCATCAAGTAGTATGTACTTAATAGCCTTGTACCGAAGTTTCTTGGAAACCGATCTTGATGGATTTTGCAAATACTAAATAATTTCCCATCTCCAATCATCAGCTTCCATACAGCTCTCAATATCGGCTATCTTGATTTCCACTCTACTATTCAGCCGATACCCCGAAGCGGTCTGAGCAAGATTATTGGCCTCCGCATTTTTCTCCCTAGAAATATGATCCAATGTCACTATCTTGAATTCCTTTAACAATTGTTGACATTTTTCATAATATGACTTCAAAACTTCATCCTTGCATTCATATTCCCCAAATAGCTATTTGATCACCAACAAAGAATCCCCAATGACCTCTGCCGTATCAGCTCCAATTTCCCTCAGCAGCTGAAGTCCCTTGAGTACCGCTTCATATTCTGCTTGATTATTTGTACTATAAGGCTTGATTGTGAAATCGAACTCAAAACTTGCCCCCCGAGACAATATGATCACTAAGTCAATACCAGATCCATGTTTGCAAACCGATCCATCAAAGAATAACATCCATGGGATCGACTCCACTATGCTGTAACATAAAATCAGCTACCGCTTGTCCCTTGATTGCCTTAGCCGACTCATACCTCAGATCGATCTCCATCAGAGCGAATATCCATTTACCAACCCGCCCCATCAACACTAGAGCCGATAGCATGTATTTAATCACATTGGCTTTGCAAAGCACTTTACACTCAGCCGATAGAAGATAATACCTTAACATTGTACACGAGAAATGCAAACATAGGCATAACTTTTCCCCAGTAGGATACCTGGTGTCAGCATCCAGAAGTCATCGGCTCAAATAGAATACTACTCGTTCTTTTGATTCAAACTCTCATACAAGCACCGATCCGATTGACTTCTCATCGGCTGACAAATATAATCTAAACGGTACCCCTTTTTGTGGTGGAATCAATACTGTTGGAGAATTCAAGTATTCCTTTATATGATCAAAGGCTTTTTGCTCTAATGCTTCGTTGACTAACTTCAATTCCTCTCTCATGCACCATGAAACCCAAAAATTGCACAGCCGATACGCCAAAAGCACACTTGTGAGGATTCATTTTGAGTCCATATTTCTTCGTCCTCTCTAGCACTTTTCGTAGATCGGCTATATGTTCTTCAATACCTTTGGATTTCACCACCACGTCATCAATATATATCTCCACCAGCTATCCAGTAAGATCATGGAACATGTAGTTCATTGCTCTCTCATAGGTAGCACCGGCATTCTTCAATCCGAAAGTCATGACTACCCACTCGTACAAACCAATAGCTCTAGGATATCTAAATGCAGTCATGTGGATATCTTCTTCCGCCATAAAAAATTGATTGTAGCCTGCATTTCCATCCATAAAGCTAATGATCTTGTGACCCGATGCAGCGTCAATTAATAAATCTGCCATTAGCATCGGATACTTGTCTTTAGGGGTTGCCCTGTTCAAATCTCGAAAGTCGATGCATATCCTTAACTTTTTATTTTTCTTCTTCACTAGGACAATATTGGACACCCATTCAGCATATCGGCATGGTCTGATGAAATTTGCATCGTATAACTTTGTGATCTCTGCCTTGATTTCATCATGCGACTCTACTTTGAACCTTCTCTGTGGCTACTTAAATGGCCGATATCCCGGTCTAATAGGAAGCTGATGTTCAATAATCGATCGGCTTAATCCCGACATCTCATGGTAATCCCAAGCAAAACATTCCCAAAATTCCTTTAATAATTTTATCAACTTTTCTCGGGATTCAACACATAGAATTTTACTAATGTACGTCGGCCTTGGCTTATCTCCTGAACCTCTATCTATTTGCTCTAACTCATCGACCGACATAAAACCTTGCCCTAACTTTCCTTCGGAGTCCTCTATAGTTCCCATGGGAACAATGGATCCGAGCCGACTTGCTGAATCGGCTTTATCCCCTTATCAGTCACCTCAAGGAAATTACCCACCCATGTTTGTCCAGATAGGCAGTTGAATCCATCAGCTTCCCAGAATGGTATATCGGTTGTTGCAACACTGGTCGATTGATTGGCCACGATCACCTCAACTCTGTCTGCTTGCCACTATATGAGGCTTTGATGCATTGTTGAAGGAACACAATAGTTGGCGTGAATCCAATCCCTACCAAGGAGTAGACTATACGACCCCTTACTATCGATGACAAAAAATGTGGTAGCCAATGTTTTGCTTCCAACTGTTAACTCCACATTCAGCACCCCCTTAGTTTCCGATGGATTCCCTCCGAAGTCTTTCAAAATCATATTTGTTTTAACTAAGTCTTTAATCGTCTTACCCAATTTGTGGTATGTAGAATACAACATCAAATTGACGGCTGTGCCTCCATCAACTAACATCTTTGCCATCGGCTTTCCATCAACATACCCCTTGATATACAATGGTTTTAGGTGCCGATGTTCAGATTCTTCTGTCTTGTCAAATGTGGCTTGACTTGGTTCTAATATCAATTGGGCAAAATCTTCTTCTTGACCTTCTTCATCAGATACATATGCTTTATATTCTATAGGCAAGAAGAATACCATGTTAGCCTGAGCCGATGTGCTAGCATCCTCCTCCTTTTGCTTTACTTTCCATACCTTTTTAATTTTCTGGCTCCAATCAGCTTCCTCATGATCTTGACGTTGCCTTTTATGCTGCTCTCTATGCCATAGCCTTTATGCCCTCCTCTTCGTGAGGTATGATCCTTTGTGTAACTCCCTGTCCTCAGATGACCTTTGACCATACTCTTCGTTGATCGGCCCTAATCGGCTATGTACCGATGCCAGCGTGATGGAAGGCCAATCATACGACGTCCTGCTCTGGTCAATGTATCGAGATCCTAGTTTGTTACACTCAGGACAATCTTCGATTGATGGCAACCTCATATTTTGATCCCAATAGTATTGAAAGAAGGGACAACACCAATGTGGGTTATACCTTTCTTTTGCGTTGCAGCTCATTTTTCTTCATCTTGTATTCTAGAATATTTTTTGATTAGGTCCAACGAGGTAACCTTCAACCTCTTCCAGCGCCTTTTCTCATCGAACCAAGGTCCTAAGGTCCCTGCAAACACCATATTCACAGGAAAAGGATGTCCGTCAACCTTCATCGGCTTTTTGTCCTCGAACTTGATTCTCCCGTGTTCAATAGCCGATTGTAACTGTTGTCGAAAGACCTTGCACTCATTGGTATGGTGAGATATTGAATTGTGCCACTTGCAATACTTCTTCTTTTTGAGTTCTTCGGCAGATAGGATTACATGGTTTGGCGGTAACTGAATCTGCTTTTCTTGAAAGAGAAGATCAAATATCTTGTCGGCTTTGTTGATATCAAAATCATATCTTTCTCCTTTATTGGCATTCTTAATCCATGGACATGATACAGGTTTCTTATTCCTTGTCCATTCCGCCAAACCCACATCTACATCGGATTCCTCATCATCTGAGTCCGATGCGTACACCTGTAGCTGAGCGGCTTTCCGATGGAACCTCTCTTTCGTGAGCCGATACCCTCTGGAGTAGGTGAGACAAACTTTCGAACTCTTGTAAAAAGAAACATTCCCTAATCGGAGCCAGCAACCCTTGAAAAGCCAAGTCAGCTAGTTGTCCATCACTTAAAATGAGACTGTAACATTGCTTCTGACATCCTGGAAACACTGGATGAATTCTGGAACTGATTCATTGTGCTTTTGTCTAACCGATGTTAAGTCTGACAACCTCAACTCTTGAATTCTAGCAAAGAAAGATTTATGGAATTGTTTCTCCAAATCGGCCCATCCTCTGATTGAGTTTGGTGGCAACGAGGAAAACCAAGAGAAGGCCGATCTAGATAAAAACAATGGAAACAAGAGAACCCTCAGAGCTTCATCAGCCGATGCTTCCCCACATTGAGCCAAGAACTGGCCAATATGTTCCATTGTAGATACGCTATTTTGCCTTGAGAATCTGGAGAAATCTAGAATCTTGTATCGGTGCAGCAGCAGAACTCTGTTGAACCACTCTGGGTAAGGGTGCCGATACATAAAAGTTTGTTCTTTAGGCTTAATGTTGAATTGCTCCCTGACAACTTCCGTAATTCTGGCAGACCAATCTTCTTCCTTTGGATTCTCTTTCTGGTACTGCAGAATTGAAGTCGGTATTTGACAAGATCCATAATGATTTCCTTGATAATTATTACAAGGATATTCTTGCCTATATCCCCCGTAATAGGCTATCCAATGATATCCTGGCATCATGTCCTCATGTTGCCCTCCAATCTGCTCTTGTGCTGGCGGAAACATATTTGCCGATACATCCCTTCTGGACTTGTAAGTAACTTGTGGCTGTCCAATTCTCATCGGCAAATATACCGACCCTTGATCAGGTTCTTTAACAATAGATCCATCCACATTTTTCTTAATCAAGTTGTGCAAAGTATTCACCAGTACACCCGATTGATTAATGAGTGCATAGTGAATAGCTTCGTCAACCATCTCTTATAGCGGCTTTTGAGGACTAATGGGCGGCAATCGGCTTGATTCTCCTTCCAAAACTGGCTTTGGTAGCTAGGATTTTTGAATCGGCCCTTGTCGGGTCATGCTAAAGGACTCCAGACAGAGCTTCTAAAAATTAGTTGTGTTCTACTCTACCTGGTATCTCTGCTATTCAATCAAATCCTCTATCGTCACTGGGATTATGTTGTCTGTGTTGATTTCTTTTCCTGCCATTAGACCATAGTTGATGAAGGACCTTCAATTGATGAAAAAGGTCTTCCTTGTCCCATTGGGCATGCCAAAAAGCATGCTCACCACCAAAAATCCCGCGATTGGGGAAAGATGACGGCTTGGGCACACGAAAGCCTAGGAGGTCTGCTTAAATCTAGTGCAGGTCCTTAAGCCTTGAGGTTCACGAGCGTACCAGTCAATTTGACCCTACAATTGACAAGGAAAAAGGGATAAGACATGTACGTTAGGGCTAGCCTCGATAGATTGGACCTAACCGAGACAGTATGAGAGCGGAGGCTAATGACACCGAGACAGCGGGGGCTCGGACCAAACATAATGGCGAGGAAGGAGGGATGCCATTGGCTACCTACAGGCCTAACGCCTAAACCCATCGGCTACACGACGATGAGGACCTACGTTTAGGATAACTTATCGGCTACTCACTCCGACGAGACACCGTAGAGATACGTATAAACCTAAAGCTCAATCCTCCATCAGCAGACCCGTAGGTCGGACCTAACCGATGCAACACGAGACCGATGACGTCGGAAGGAGTTTGATAGGCTGATAGATCCTACACGGATGTAATGCGGTACACCTGATCTGACTAAGAGTTCGAATCTAAATGATGTAGCCTTAGACAGTACAAAGTATACCAGGATAGTGGCGGGACTTACCCCTTCACCGGAGATCGGACTTAACCGATGCAGCCCCGCGTCGAGAGCCAGAACCCGTCGATAAACACCTAGATGAACTAGGGTGGCGATGTGCCGAGATTGTATATGATTGAGAGATATCTTACATGTTCCCAGGGGGTCTACATTTATACCCCGGGTTTACAGACAAAGTCTGACACGTTCACGATCATCGGACATTATTTCCTAACAAAAACAGAGAAAAATATTTCTAAAGAAGTTAACTAACTAGCTAAATCTTCCTAATTAAATAAGGTTACAATTTACAAAGACAAACATCCTACCGTGGAGTCCATAGCTCTTCCGCAAACCCGGTTTCATCTGAATAATCTTCCAATTTGGAACCGAGTCTGCCTTCGTTACAACCTGATCGGCTTCTCCACCTTCTTTTACTCAAGCCGATCTTTTCCATCCTTTCCTCGGGCTTCTCAGACCTGACCCTGACCGGATTATTCCCTATCTTCAAACCGATCCAATCTTCTACTAATTTGATTGGCTTCTCTACTGTTCCGATCGGCTCTGTCTCTCGAGCTAACCAGTATCTCCATCGGCCGATCTTGCTTACAGGCTGAATCAAATTCTGGTGTTAACAAGTTTATCAGTCCAACAATGCTACAACACCACCAGTAGTTGATGAACCACGCTACCCCTTGGATGAAATCATGTAGCAAACACCATGTGAGCTACATATTCTCTTCAAGAACTTATCCATCAAGGTATGCTTGTAGTTTACACATCTCATTTTGTAGTTTGTTATATGTCGTGAATTTGTACGAAATAACTTCATTTGTTGTGAAGGTGGCGTACAGCCTAGCCATACAAGTGGAGCAAGGCTAGACAATCTATTGCATGCTTATTCTAGCTAGCAACTCAAAGGTAGAGGTGGAGCTAGTATGTGAAAGCTTTGAGGATCTCGAGCTTGACTTCCCTAGAGGTGACAAGGAGAGGACACTAGGAGAGGCCTCCAATTGCATCATCTTATTGTGCAAGGACTATATCATGCTTCCCAAGAGGGTGGCGGCGTCGATTCCTATTGAATTTCCCTCACTGTCTCCTTCCCAACATCGTTCTCAACCGTCTCCTCCCCAACATCGATCTCCACTGCCTCCTCCATAACCTCTATCTCCACCACTGCGGTCTATTGGTATGGGCAAGAAACTGACCCCATCTTCACTACAAGAAAAAAGGTCACGCTCACCTTCTCCTCTGCCATCAAGGTATCAACAAAAGAATAAACAATCATTAGACGAGTCAAAAAATTTGTACCAAAGAAAAGATCATACGATATGACTGACGAGAAGACTGGAGCAAAGTGTCTAAGTAGGTGAAGGAGCACATCAAGTGATGAAGTCTAGAGAAAAAGGCTCCAATATATCTAGTAACAAGGGCATTTTTTCAGAAGATGAGTGAACCAATGAAGAAGAAGATCTTATTGGACTACGAATGCTCACTTGTGAAGTCTTATCAAAAGTTGAAAAAAGGGTAGTCCAGTGCTATTCCTAGGCTCAGATAACAAGCAAGACAAGAAGTTGACCTGATGCTATTTGAATGGGAAATCAACCTGTAGAAATTTATAGAAGATACAAGTCTCACCAAAGCTTAGCTAGTAGGGTGGCCCCTATGAGAAGTATCATAAGCTACTATCATGCCTAGATTTAAGCTTAGCAAACACTTGTCAGGCCAGAGCTAGTCAGGACCCTACCAATACAGATGTACCGATTCTATAGTTGGTACATGGAACAATTGAGAAAAGGTAGGGTCATATTCACTGCTCAAATTAAAGATAGTGCTTACTTCCGTAGGGAGTCTGAGATTTGGGTGAACTTTGAGGACATCTACAAAGTTTACCATCAAGATGCCCTTGACCTCTCTCTTATCATTTGTTTGGTTCTGTCAATGTTATTATATTCCATAGCTTAGTCCATTCGTATGTGTCATCGCTCTATTTATCGTGTGTGGACTACCTCACTTCTCTTCTTTGTGTGTTGTAGAATGGAAGTTCAAAGATGTCGTAGAGAGAAGTACTTTAAGGTGGATTTCATAGACCCTGTGGTTATTAATGAGAAGACTATATGAGAATTTCCATAGGATACAACGATAAATTTTCACAAATTCCTAGTATATCAACATTATAAGACATTCATACTTTTGTCTTAGAAATTTAAGTCAGTTTTTACTATATGCTTTTTCCTTCTCGTAGACACACCATTTTATATCTATATATTAATACAATGTGTAGATTCTACTAGCTCCTCCTTATGATACATGTTGCTAAAAGCAGGATCCATGTCTTGGACTCCGTGACGAAACCTATGAAGAATTTTAAGAAAATCATAGAATTACTTAATATCATAGATTGAATTATGAATACTTCTATCACAATTATGTGCACTAAACAACATTGTTGTTTTTAATTGTTGGACGTGGGCATGATTTTGTAAAGACATGTGCGGTATGTGAGGATGAACTTTCCAATATATACATGGACAAAAAATATATGTCTAATTAATTCTATAATACAAATATTTCATAACTTCGTTTGTCCTTTAGTGTTTAAGATAGAAAAAGAGAAACAACTTGTGTGGCCACTATATTTGTGAATTCATTCACTGTCTTGCCAAGGCATTATCACAAATAGGGATATCTTAAGTAAACACCATTTGTACATAATTTATACTTTTCTCATTGCATTGAATTAATGATTTAGCATATTCACATTTCTTTGAAATGACATACTTTACGCATGAATCAAGTACTTCTCTTGTTAGATTATATAAGGGCTATTCAAGAACAACTCATTGAATTTAGTATAGATGAGATCATTAATCCATCGAGAGAATTCTACAATGATGGGTGCATTATTCAACAATGAGTAGAGTCAACTTAGCTTCATATATTTGTAGTATATTAATTGCATATATTTAATTTCAATTTTACATAAATAATAACCACAATTATATATACATAATGCTATAAAACATATATATAAGCATATCCATATATATAAATGCATATATAAGTGTATGTATGTGTATAATATATATAACAGTACATTAATAAAATAATAGCATATGAGTACTATAGCAAAATAAATAATAAAAAAGTTTTTAGTATCAGTAATATAAAGACAGGAGGGTAGGGCACAAGGTTCAATTTTAGTTTGGCCTCTATGATGTCAAACTGTAATAAGTTTGTCGTATAGTACTTGATTGAAAAGCTAACCTCATTAGCATTCCCACATGAAAATTCATTAGGAGCTATCAAAATAAAAAAATAAGTTAGTGTTGTTGCTGAGTCAAGAGAAACTTGCCTTAGGCCTTGTAGTAGTTTAGGCCCCCGTAAGGACCAAAACTCTACCTCCATGTCCACGAAGACATTCTCACCACTCTTTTTTTTCATTTCAATAGACATAATTCCTGCCCAAAGATATAGGTTTTGTTTAGTTGTGTCCAAGCCAAATCAGAGCTCCGTGTTTACCGACGAAGGTCTGGTGGAGGTCTGATGAAATCACGCTAGAACACGTCTAGGCCTAGGAGGTCTACTTCGCTCCAATGTAGGTCCTTCGACTCGTTGGTGATCCCTTTGTCGAGGTATTTGGATTTGCGAGTATGCTAGTCAATTTGACCTTACAATTGACAAGAAGATAAGTAGATGAGTGAGTCGACCGATAGACTAATATGAACTCCTGCTATCGACTAGTCATAGATAGAGTTAAAATAGTCATCGGCTACGTCTAATGCACTCTTAGTATTGGCTGGTAGCCGATAGGGTTGAAGTAGTTGCTATCGACTCAAAAGCCAATGAAGGCATAGGGCGACGATGATGAAGGAAACGAAAAACACATTGGCTGTAGAACCGATGGTGCACTAGAGTATATTAATTGATAGGCACTATGTGGACTCCAGCTATGGCTAGTTGTCGATATAGCACTCTTTTATCGGCAGAAAAGCCGATGAAGGAATAAACGGATAATGAGAAATAAGATAAAGGAGCCATCAGCTAGAAAGCTGATAGCTCTTTGAAGTACAATGGTCGATGAGCAGGTTGATTGTCAATAGAAGCTATAGCGCTCGTTTATTAGCTAGAAACTCGATTAATACATATGCGGATAGCAAGGAATAAGATAAAGGACCCATCAACTACAAAGCCAATGGCGCTTCGAATAGAATATATGATGAATAGTAAGGAGTGAGACATGATCCTCCGAAGATACGAGAAGCAAGATCGGATGCGCGGATGGAAGAAATGGGGCAAACCGATCGGTTAGCTAAGCCGATGAGAGAAATTCTCTAAAGATATATGTTTATCGATTGAGAAGCCAATACACTAGGCGAGAGGCTCAATGTGTGAATAACTCATCAATTGGCCGCTTTGATGAAATGTTCGCGTAAATACCTATCGACCTATAACTTAGTCTACAATCAGCAGTCTAGTACGTCGAACCTAACTGATGCATCATGAGACCGATGACAGTAGAGAAACTCAATAGGCCGATAGAACTACGCAAACATAATGTGACATACCCAATTGGACTAAGAGATTGGACTTAACAAATAGAGCCTTAGGCAGAACGGATACACTAAGATAGTGGTGGGACTTACCCCTTTGCTGAAGATTAGACTTATCCCTTCACATCAAGAGGCAGAACACGCCGGTAAAAACCAAGATGAACTAGGGTGGAGATGAGCCAAGATTGAATTGATCTATTATGGATGATTTACAATGTTCCAAGTGGTCTATATTAATACCGTGGAGTGACAAGAGTTTGACACGATTACAAACAACCTCCGAATGTTATTTACTAAACATAAAAGAAAACTATCTTTAAGAAGTTGTTAATGCCAAAATCTAGATGATCCGATGGAGATACTGGTCAGCTCATGAGACAAAGCCGATCGGAACTATAGAGAAGCCGATCAGATTAGTAGAAGATTGGATCGGCTTGAAGACAGCAAATTATCCGATCGGGGTTAGGTCCGAGAAACCCGAGGAAAGGTAGGAAAAGGATCGGATTGAGTAAAAGAATGTCCGATTACTACCCCTAGTTCATCTAGGTATTACTAGTGGGTTCTGGTTCTCGACTTGGGGCTGCATCGGTTAAGTTCGATCTCCGGCGAAGGGGTAAGTCCTGCCACCATCCTGGTATACTTTGTACTATCTAAGACTGCATCGTTTAGGTTTGAATTCTTAGTCAGATCAGGTGTACCGCATCACGTCCATGCAGGATCTATCAGCCTATCAAACTCCTTTCACCATCGTCGGTCTTGTGCTGCATCGGTTAGGTCCGACCTACGGGTCTGCCGGCAGAGGGTTGAGTTTTAGGTCTATACGTCACTCTACAGCGTCTCATCGGAGTGAGTAGTCGATGAGTTATCTTAAACGTAGGTCCCCATCGTCGTGCGGCCGATGGGTTTAGACGTTAGGCCTGTAGGAAGCCGATGGCATCCCTCCTTCCTCATCGTCATGTTCGGTCCAAGCCCCCGCCATCTCGGTGTCGTTAGCCACTGGCCTATTAAGCTCCCTTTGCCCTCATCAATTTCATGCTATCATATTCGAAGCGGCATCGGCTTTGTAGCCCCTGCCTTCTCATACTATTCCTTGCCTAGTTCACATGTGCCTTCATCGGTTTTTCTAGCCGATGAACCACTGTTCGGCTATCCGGAGGGATCCTGTGCGTCTAGCTATCTCCTGAGTACACCCTGGTTTCTCTATCGGCTCTGCGATTGATCCCTCATTGACACCTGTCCACATCGGCTCCCTAGTCGATCGAAGAACTTCCCGATTCTATCGGTAGCCAGCCGATAGCGAGCGTCTGTATCGGCCTACCGTCCGACGGATCTGCTCGTCTCACTTCTTTGTCAATTGCAGGGTCAAATTGACTGGCATGCCCGCGCGCCGATGCGCTGGAGCTGATCGAACCCCACGACCCCTGGCGCGCGTACCTCAAGCCACGTAGAAAAACCTATCGGCCTGCACTGGAGCTAAGCAGACCTCCTAGGCGATTCGGCGTGTTCAAGCCGGGGCGTGAGAGTGGACCTCAGCATGAACAGAAGTTAACAAAATTAATTAAACTTGCCTACTTACAGGATATATTCCATAGAAATAAATTATCCTACAACAACTTCTTCTTAGACTCGATCCCATCTGGATAACTTTACATCTTTGACTTAGACCAAATGCATTCTCAATTTGCTTCCTCACTATATCAATCAAACTCTTTTAATAAGTTGATCGGCTCTCCAATGCTGTCTACGGGGCTTACTCAAATTTTCTTTTACCATCCCTAGATAACCATGTCCACAATTAATGTTGCACTTACTATGTTTTTGCTCTCCTCTTTGATTCAATGCAGGAATAGACCTCTATGATGAGGTCAAATGCATGTCACTGTTGATAACAGTGACATATTGGTGCAACAATTGCTTGGCATATGAGACTTGTCCTGTAGGTGGCCTTAGTGTCAATGTTATGGATAAGAACATCCCTTCTAATGATACAACCATGTCTATTGCACACAAGGACAAAGGATTAGAGCTTGAGCTCATAAACTTAATTACTATATAAAGTCATTCAAAGCTATTCATACATGTTCTTCTAGCTATTCATACATGTTCTTCTCTGAATTGGGTGCTACTAACTTGTTGTGATGATCTACTTGTTCGTTGGAATGTGGGTGAGGAGAAAAACTGATAAAGGCATAGCCAAATGGTCGTTTAGACTAGAAGTACCATTTTGAATAAGTTGAAGCTCTCTACTTCAGAGGGCAATGGAGGAAATGAGTACTTGTCGTCCACTTTCTTATGAATCCAGCTTCACCATCAGATTTGACAGAAGCTGCTTATGATAGACCAAATCAAAGAATTAGCTTCGGGGGAATTTTGTCATGAGGTTGCATCCATCTGAAATTAGACATCAAGATCTTTCCAATGAGTACTCATATGCCTCAAACAACATCCGGAGTTCAGAAATATTGCCACGTCAATTTGATGTTGCCTGGCTGTACGAACTTGAAGTCTGAACTTGATGTCCGATCGTGTGCTTTCTTGTTGTGTGATCATGATGCCCAAACTGATTGGTTGATCCATTAACCTCCTCTCCATCATTCCTAATAATAATAAAATCATCACAACGATTTAGTAGCATCCAATACTAAGATGAGGGTTATGGACAGCGAGGAACGAGTTTCTCTGATAATTTAGCTCTTGTGCATGGGCTCTTGTCATTGGTCCTTGCTGCGTAGTAGCCATGGTCGTATCATTAGAAGCGATGTCCTCATCATCCTCCCCTTCTTGCATCTGAGTCGTCCTCGACTCAAGTCCATCTTCCTCGCCCAAATATGGTTTCAAATCTGCAATGTTAAATATGGGGCTGACCCCAAAGTCTACAGGCAACTCAAGTTTGTATGCATTATCATTGATCTTAGCTATAACTTAAAAAGGATCATCAACTCTCGGAAGCAACTTTGACTTGCTCAAATCAGGAAACTTGTTTAGCATCAAAATTCAATCTCTCAGAAGTTGGTAAAGGTTGCAAATCAATAGGTGCACGAGACACAAAACCATAAACGATCTCAAAAGGGCTCTTTTTAGTAGTAGAGTGTTGTGAACGATTATAAGCAAACTCAACATGAGGCAAACATTCTTCCCACATTTTTATGTTCTTTTTCAAAACTGCCCTAAAGTTCTATTCACAACCTCAGTTTGACCATTAGTTTGGGGATGACAAGTAGTGGAAAATAGCAACTTAGTATCCAATTTAGCCCATAAAGTTATCCAAAAATGACTAAGAAATTTTGCATCATGATCTAAAACAATTGTGTTTGGCACACCATACAAACGAACAATCTTACGAAAGAACAAATCAGCAACATGAGTAGCATCATCGGTCTTATGACATGGTATAAAATGTGTCATCTTAGAAAATCTATCCACAACCACAAAGACACTATCCCTTCCCTTCTTTGTTCTAGGCAGTCCTGAAACAAAGTCCATAGAAATATCCTCCCACGGTGCATTAGGAACAGGTAGGGGCGTGTACAAACCGTGAGGATCAAGACGTGACTTAGCTTTTTGGCACGTTGTGCAGCGAGCAACGAATCTCTCCACGTCCCTCTACATCTTGGGCCAAAAGAAATGATCAGCAAGGATGTCTTCCATCTTCTTCACACTAAAGTGTCACATCAGTCCTCCTCCATGCGCTTCCTGCAATAATAACATACGCACAGAGCTAGCTGGAATGCATAGCTTGTTAGCTCGAAATACAAATCCATCATTAAGGACGAATTTGTTCCATGTTTTTCCCTCCTTGCAATTCAACAACACATCTTTAAATTCACCATCATGGGCATATTGCTCTTTTATTGTTTCCAAGCCAAAAATTTTGAAAAGTTGTGAAAGCATGGTATAACGTCTAGACAAAGCATCAGCAATTACATTTTCCTTCCCTTTCTTGTGTTTGAGGACATAAGGAAAAGACTCAATGAATTCAACCCAGTGAGCATGCCTACGGTTTAGTTTTGCTTGACGTCAAATATGTTTCAATGATTTTATGATTAGAATGTATAACAAACTCTTTGGGCCATAAATAATGCCGCCATGTTTCCAAAGTCGAACTAGAGCAAGCAATTCTTTATCATAAGTAGAATAGTTCAAATTATGCCCACTCAACTTCTCACTGAAATTGCTATAGGTTTTCCCTCTTGCAATAAAACATCTCCCAAACCAATTCCACTAGCATCACATTCAAGTTAAAAGTTTTAGTGAAATGAGGGAGTTGGAGCAAAGGGGCATGGTTTAACTTATCTTTCAATGTGTCAAAAGCACTCTTGTGTGCTGCAGCCCAAGTGAACGTAACAGTGAGTTCATGCAATGGGGCTATAATGGTGCTGAAATCCTTCACAAAATGGCGATAGAATCCAGCAAGCCCAAGAAAGCTTCTCACTTGTGTGACCGTTGTGGAAACTGGCCAGCTATGTATTGCTTCAATCTTAGCTTGATCAACTTCAATTCCCTGTAGTGTCACAACATAGCCAAGAAAAGAGACTCGATCCATACAAAAGGTGCACTTCTCAATGTTACCAAACAAACGTGCATCACATAGACCATTAAAAACATCACAAAAATGATCAAGATGTTCCTCAATTGATCTACTATATATCAAGATGTCATCAAAATATACCACAACAAATCTGCCAATGAAAGTGCATAAAACTTCATTCATTAATCTCATGAAAGTGCTAGGTGCATTAGTGAGACCAAATGGCATAACTAACCACTCATATAGACCGAATTTAATTTTAAACGTTGTTTTCCATTCATCTCCTAGCTTCATGCGAATCTGGTGGTAACCACTACGCAAATCAATTTTTGAGAACACAATTGAGCTACTTAATTCATCAAGCATATCATCTAGCCTAGGAATAGGATGATGATATCTGATTGTAATGTTATTAATCGCTCTGCAATCTACACACATACACCAAGATCCATCTTTTTTAGGAACCAAAAGAACAGGAACAACACAGGGGCTAAGAGACTCATGCACATAACCTTTATCAAGCAATTCTTGCACATGGTGCTGAATCTCTTTAGTTTCTTTGGGGTCAGTCCTGTATGGCGCACCGTTGGGCAATGAGGCTCCAGGAATAAGGTCAATTTGGTGCTCAATCCCTCGGGTTGGTGGCAGCCCCGGTGGCACCTCCTTTGGAAAAATGTCCGCGTACTCCTACAAAAGGTTAGTGACTGCAGGAGGCAAAGAAGAAGGTATCTCCTCAAGTGAAAACAAAGTTTGTTTGCAAATCAAAGCATAGCAAACAACAATATTAGCATCAATTTCATTCAAATCAGATTTGGTTGCAATGAAACATGACCCTTTCAGCTTGATCTCATTTTTATTATTGTGGGCAGATTTGGTATTCTTCTTTTTGTGCTTTTCACGTTCATTTGCCACAATCTGATTTTCACTCTTAGCATGCTCCTGATTCTTTACTTTACTAGCTCTAGCAAGTTCATCTTTCAAAATAGATTTAGGAGATATTGGATGCAAAACAAGTTTCTTGTCATTATGCATATTGATTTGTTTTACCATGATGCAAAGAATCAATGTCAAACTGCCATGGTCTGCCTAACAACATAGAACATACTTGCATGGGTACAACATCATAGTCAATAGAATCTTGATAAGAACCAATAGCAAAATTAACTGTCACCAACCATGTTACCTTCACCTTGCTGCTACTGTTCAGCCATTGAATGTAGTAAGGTTGCGGATGTGGCTGAGTGCACAATGCAAGCTTCTCCACCATTTCAGCACTTGCCAAGTTGTTGCAGCTCCCTCCATCAATGATGACTCGGTGGCAAATGCTCCTTGATCACACACTTGGTTTGAAACAAAGTGTGGTACTGATTTTGTTCAGCCTTCTCCATTTGTGCACTCAACACTCGCTGCACCACAAGGCTCTCATAGTGTTCAGCGTGTTCTGTTCCAATGTGCTCCTCATTTTTATTGTGCTCCTCATCTTCCCCTACATTGTTAGCTGCAAGCAAAGTATATATTTCTTCATCTAAATCACTAGCAGAGGAATAGTCACCATCAGGACACACAACTAACACACGTGAGCTTGGGCAGTCCCTGCGCACATGACCGTAACCTTTGCAGCGGAGGCATTGAATGTCTCTCGTTCGCCCCGAGAAATTGAGGATGAACTCTTGGTTGGTGCAGCAGCTGCCCCCTTTGTTGTTTCGGGAGGGCATGGTGAGGAGTTCGTTGTCGAAGGTTGTGGTTTGCTGCCTGATGAAGATGGGACAGCAGCTCGGTATAGTTGGACAGCGGGGTTTGATGGCATCCAGGAGGTAGAATGAACTGCAGAAATGTTAGTTCTCATGCTAGCTCTCCGTCCCTGTACTTTCCTTTTAGCTTTACAAGCAAGATGAAACAAATGAGTGATCGAATTGTATTCTTTGTAAGCCAAAATATCCTGAATTTCCCGATTCAGCCCACCCATGAACCTAGCCATAGCTGCATCCTCATTTTCTACCAAAGCACAACGAAACATCCCTGTTTGCAACTCTTGATAGCACTCTTCTACAGATTTGTTTCCCTATCTCAAAAGCTGAAGCTTATGCAAAAGATCATGTGCATGATAAGAGGAAACAAATCTAGCTCGCATAACTCTTTTCATAGCATCCTAAGTTTGTGGAGTGTTGTTTGGGTGGCTGCGCACATATTCGCTCCACCAAATAGAAGCAAAATCAGTAAACTCACTAGTAGCAACCCTAACACATTTGTTTTTAGGAAAATCATGACATGCAAATTTTTGATCAATAGCTAGCTCCCAAGTAAGATATGCATTGGGGTCATATTTTCCATCAAAAGAGGGCATGCTAAATTTAATCTTCCCTAAAGAATCATCATTGTTGCGTACCTACCGTCGTGAATGACGAGCACGTCCACCATGTCGATGGTGTCGCTGGTGCTGGTTATGTTGGCCATTTACCTCTCCATCAAACTCCGTGTTAGCTGAATATTCTTCCTCATCTTGCCTAGCAATGCTACCCTCGGTGTTGTTGTTGTTGTGCCGTCCCGTACCACCACGACTCTCCTAGTCCATCCTATCCAAACACTCTAAAATACCTACAAGAGAGGTGTTACGAGCCCTAAGCGTGTTCTCCATTAAGGTCAGCTTGGTGTTGGTGTCGATCTACGTGGCCTCCAATTGGCCAAGGAGTTCGTTGGTGACTTGAACATCCTCATCAAGGTGTTCAACATGCACCCTCACTTGGCATTCAAAGTGTTGAATGATGGCCCTTGTTCAAGGTGAATGAGCTCGTCCATCATCCTCATTTCCTGCCATGGTTAGCTTACAGCAAAAATAACAAGAGAAAAAAAGTCCTATCAACTAGTGGAACTAGGTGGCAGCAAACTCTATTCTCTCAATCTTGTGCCATCAAGTTCTTACATGTTCTTACCATGCTAGGAAGTTGGTGTTGGCAGCCAGCAAGAACAACACAAAATGTTACACAAGCACAGCCCTGTGACGTAGTAGATAATTTGTGGAGCTATAAGTGGCTACAAGAAAAATCAAGGAATAGTTAGAACCACATTAGCCAAAGCAAGTTGAATAAATGTTCACAATGGTACTGCTAGTCCTAGGCTAAAGCATGTTAGAGACATGAGCCTACACACAAATGTAGTCACCAAACAAACGTAGTCACCAAACAAAAGTAGTCACCAAACAGAGGCAAACAAGGCATACAAAGAGAGCAATGCAGCAACAAGAACTCTTTTTCTTCCTTTCTTCTTTTCCTTCTTATTTCTTCGTTTGTTTTATTTTATTTTATTTTATTTTTTTATTCTTTTCAGGGGCCTCAAAAAATTATGTTTGGCACAATCAAACAAAACAATTACTTCACATAGCCTCCTTGCTTTTAGATGCATAGATTACACAGCAGATATATGGAGATCTCCATAGCGATTGCAAAGCGCTCAGAAAGAATTTGGTAGCAAGGTTAATTTTCACTGAAAGAGCGCAAAGTAAGCTTTCCAGAATGTATCTAAACACTTGAATTGGAGATCGGATGCAAGAATTAGAGCAGATTTCTTCTTGTGCAGATCTGGAAGTGGGGATTGTGAAAATAGTGGTAAAATGCAGCGGCGTGAAATGGGGGAAAGTGACAGCGAATCTAATGGTGACAAAAACGTGACAAGAACTGAAAACTCTAATGGATTAGATCCTAATAACCAGCACTTGACACCACAATGCAACCACAAACTCAACAAGCCAAGAACTAGGTAGAACAGCAAGGGCTCAAACTAGTTTTTGGGATTTCAGATCTAGCCTATATTTTTTGGTATTTTTGGACTGTAGGTAAAGTAAAGAATGGGTAGATACTCTTACCAATTAACCTTGCTCTGATACCACATGATATGGCAGGGGCTGATCCCAATTTTTTGATGAGAGGAGGGGTAACTTCGATTTGGGGGTGGAATCGACGTTGGCTATCGGACTACAACAATCACAGGATGCTGCGCCTTAGAAACAGGTACACCGATTCTAACGTTGGCTGTTTTTGCCATGCCAAGAACACCCTTGAACCTGCTAGCCATTGAGAACAAGCAAGAACAAAATGAACAAGCAAATAAACTCACGGATCTGAACCAAATGAAACCTGAATCACGAGTTGGGGTATTGAATCAAGCAAATCGGGTGGTCTAGTCGACAGACACGTTCACTAGGAAGTAGTGGTAGCTATACTTGCATCTAAACAAAACCCAAGTTCATCTTAGTGGCTGCTACATGTATTTATACATGGGCAACAGCAAGGAGGCATGGGAGGGTGTAAACCCTAAGGTAGAATGGGCCCCTAGTGGGTTGCACGAGATACAAGGGTTTTAGCCCAAGACTGGTAGGCCGAACGTCTCTTTATCAATTCTACTCAGCTTCGGGGGAATTTCATCATGAGGTTGCATCCATCTGAAAGTAGACTTCAAGATCTTTCCAATGAGTACTCATATGCCTCAAACAACATTCGGAGTTGAGAAATATTGCCATGTCAATTTGATGTTGCCTAGCTGTATGAACTTGAAGTCTGAACTTGATGTCCGATCGTGTGCTTCCTTGTTGTGTGATCTTGATGCCCAAACTGATTGGTTGATCCATTAACCTCCTCTCCATCATTCCTAATAATAATAAAATCATCACAATGATTTAGTAGCATCCAATTCTAAGATGAGGGTTTATGGACAGCGAGGAATGAGTTTACTTGATAATTTAGCTCTTGTGCACAGACTCTTGTCATTGGTCCTTGCTGCATAGTAGGCATGGTTGTATCATTGGAAGGGATGTACTCATCAACCAAACCATGTATTACTGTCAACCGAGGAACTTGAAAATGAGAAATACTGCCAGTGATATAATTCAATCTTGCACCATACTAATGAATATAGAGTTTTTGGGCAACACTTATAATTTGTTATTGAATAAGGGAGAATCGAATTCAAAGATAAAAAACAGATGAAGATAATGAGCATCCTTTTCCTATGAATATGGTCTTTGTTGGGGTATTCAAGAGATCAGGTCAATGAAGGGAGATGTCGGGACAAATCAAAAGTTACATCATCGAACCTACTCAAAAAATATTCTAAACGTCAAGATGAAGAACGATGGACCATGGTGCATAAGGAGAAGTATAATACATATTTGGGCTATCCATTTTTTCAATTATGCTAGGTTCAAGACATGAGGTTACCATCAATTGAAGACTGATCGGAGTGCAATAAGCCGAGATTGTAGTGTGTTGTGTAGGAAAGGTCTTCACCTAATCAACCACCTATTAAGTGAGCATCAGTTCATAGTTGATTGCGGCTGATTAATGAAGACCACAATCAAGAAGTAGCTGACGACAGGAAATTGCATAAGAATAGGACAATTCTAATCCCTAGTGGTGTCTATCCATAATCTTCACCAAGAAACAAAAGAGGAGTGCACAAAGATTACAGCATAAAGAGCAGCACAAGAAATAAATGACGAGACCATGAGGAAGCCAATCGAAGCCAAAAGATTAAATGTGTTTGGTGTGTCAAGCATAAGGTCGATGGTGCTGACACATCGGCTCCAACCAATATGGTATTCTTATTGTCTCTAGAGTACAAAGACTTTTTGTCAGATGAGGAAGATCAAGAGGAAGTTTTTGCTTAGTTGACATTGCAGCCTAATCAAGCCATATTCGACAAACCTGATGAGTCCAAGCATTGGCCCCTAAAGCCATTATATATCAAATGGTATGTACATGGGAAGCTGATGACACGAAGATGTTGGTTGATGTAGGTGCAACCATCAATCTTATGAATGTACATGACATACTGCAAGCTAGGGAAGACTACCAAAGATCTCATCAAAACAAATATGGTGTTGAAAGACATACGCAGGAACCCATCGGAAATGAAGGACGTACTGAATGTGGAATTTAGAGTGGGAAGTAAAACATTTCCCACCACATTCTTCGTTATCGATAGCAAGGTATCATATAGTGTACTCCTTTGTAGGGACTGGATTCGTGCCAACTGTTGTGTTCCTTCCACAATACATCAAAACCTCATACAGTGGCAAGGAGATCAAGTTGAGTTGATTTTAGCCGATCAATCGAACAACATTGGAGTGATCGATTTGCCAATTTGAGAAGCTAATGGGGTCGATTGCTTGTCTGGGAATATATGAGAAAGAGATTTCCTTGATGTAATCAGCAAGGGAATAAAGCTGATCTAGCAAGTCAGCTTGGAACTGTTGCTCTAAGGGGCATCATTGAAGATTTTGAAGGAAAGTTAGGGCAAGGATTTACATCCGACGATAGGTCTAGGAGATAGGCCAAGGCCAACGTATAATAGTAAAAATTTATATACCAAGTTAGGGCAAGGATTTAAACTGATTGATTGTTGAAGATCAGCTTCCTATCAAACCATGATATCGACCATACAAGCATCCTCCTAGAAGATTTAAAGCAGAGTTACATGATGCAATCAAGGCAAAGATCATGAGGTTTTATGATGCAAATTTCATTAGATCATGTTGATTTGCTGAGTGGATATCCAACATCATCCCGATGGAGAAGAAGAACAGAAAGCTGAGGATACGCATCGACTTCTAGGATTTGAATAAGGCTACCCCTAAAGATGAGTATCCGATACCGATGACAGATTTGTTAATTAATGCAGCATCGGATCACAAGATCATTAGCTTCATGGATGGTAATGCTGGTTACATTGAGATTTTTAGGGCAGAGGAAGATATTCACAAGACTGCGTTCAGATGTCCTTGAGCTATCGGCTTGTATGAGTGGGTAGTCATGATGTTTGGATAATAAAGTGCTGGTGCAACTTATCAGAGAGCCATGAACTCATTAACCTACTAGTGGAAATATACATTGATGACATGGTGGTTAAATCCAAGAGTGTTGAAGATCATATAGCCAACCTGCGAAGAATAATGGAGAGGACGCAGAAATATGGACTTAGGATGAATCCTAATAAATGTACTTTTGGCATATCAGCTAGATAATTCTTGGGTTTCATGGTGCATGAGAGGGCAATCAAAGTTAGTCAATGAAGCATCAAGCTATTGATAAGGACATCAACACTATCGATACATCCACTCATGGTCCAATTACCCGTGCTCATGTACGTCAACTTAACTATCAGGTTAGTTCATTCTTGAGTCTATGTTCCTCTTCTTTATACCCTGGAGACACGTGCACTCTTGTTTTACTCAGGAACAATGGAGAGGATCCAACGGGGAGAGGATTAGCGCGGGGTGGATTCAGACTACAGGATAGTGCCAAATTCTAACGGCCGCCACAACTTCATGCGAACTCCAATTTGGGCTTGCAAGTACTTAATGGAAAGGTTATCAAGTCTAATTTCAAATGGATCTGGCCCCATGTCAATATCTATTCTAGAGCGGCCGCAATTGTTATTTTTCTACCGAGTGTTTTTCTGTCCACGGTGCCACGTCACCTCTTTTGGGCCCAATGGGTCATATATCAAGTTGGGCCTATTAGGGGCACATCCTAGGGTTGAGCACAACCCCAGTACCCCTGTGGTCGTCTCCCACTCTTCTTAAACCTTCAGCTGCTGCGGGTTTTGTTGATTAGAGTTAGCATCTTGTTACTTGCACATAGTGCGCGTGTTGGCTAGACCGCCCATCTGTTTGTCTCCAGAACCCCGCCATATTGTAAATTCAGAGTGAATCTTTCATCTCAATATCTAGCAATTTCAGTGCTTGTTTTACTTGTTCTTGCTTGCTCTTCAATTGCTTAGAGGACGAGTGCCCTAGTGGCTAGGTTGTCCTGCACCGCAAGTTCGTGTCAACCATTGGAGACGGTGTATCGGTTGCTAAGGTGCGTCGTCCTTGGACAGTTGTAGTCGGGCTATGAATGTCACCTCCATCCCCCAATCAAGTTATCCTCCACCTCTCATCAAAAGATCAAGACTAAACCCTAGTGGGTTCTCATCGGTTGGTATTAGAGCACGCTTGATCAGTGAGAGACTTTCTGCACTTTGTTGTTTAATTTATTTTCCTATAGTCCAAAAAAAGGCAACAAAAAAATAGTGGATTAGTTCTCCACAATCATGAGAACCCTTTGAGCCTTTTTTTACTAGGACTGCCTAGTTAGGGCTTGTTGAGTTTTTGATTGCATGGTTCTGTTAATTTGCTGGTCTTAGTGTTTGGGTGATTAGAGTTTCGTGTTCTTGCCACCGCACATCGCCATATTCACTACCCAACCACGCGCCATACATAACCAACCCTAACGAAACCCAGGAGATTTAGCGTCAGTTTCAGGAATTGCTTGATAAAGGGTACGTACGAGAGTCTCTTAGTCCATGTGCTGTGCCGATGATTTTGGTGCTTAAGAAAGATGGATCTTGGCGTATGTGTGTTGATTGTAGAGCTATTAATAACATTACCATTAGATATTGTCATCCAATTCCTAGGTTATATGATATGCTTGATGAATTGAGTGACTCTATTGTTTTCTCTAAAGTTGACTGGCCTAGTGGATACCACCAGATTCGTATGAAGTTGGGAGATGAGTGGAAAACAACTTTCAAAACTAAGTTTGGATTATATGAGTGATTAGTGATGCCTTTTGGTTTAACTAATACACCTAGCACTTTCATGAGGTTGATGAATGAGGTTTTGTGTGCTTTTATTGGAAAATTTGTGGTGGTATACTTTGATGATATTCTGATTTATAGCAAATCTTTAGAGGAACACCTTGATCATTTACGTGTTTTTAATGCTTTGCACGATGCACGTTTGTTTGGTAACCTTGCGAAGTGTAGTTTTTGCATCGATCGCATCTCGTTTCTTGGCTATGTTGTTACTCCGTAGGGAATTGAGGTTGATCAAGCCAAGGCCGAGGTAATTCAGAGTTGGCCTAAAACGGTCACACAAGTTTGAAGTATTTTAGGACTTGCAGGATTTTATCACCACTTCGTGTGGGATTTTAGCACCATTGCTGCACCGTTGAATGAGCTTACAAAGAAGAGAGCACCTTTCACTTGGGCCACCACACAAGAGAGCGCCTTCAACATGTTAAAAGATAAGTTGACACATGCACCTCCTCTCCAACTTCCAGATTTTAATAAGACTTTTGAACTCGAATGTGATGCTAGTGGGATTGGATTAGGTGGTGTTTTGCTACAAGAGGGAAAACCCAGTGCATATTTCAATGAAAAATTGAGTGGGCCTGTTCTGAATTATTCTACTTATGATAAAGAATTGTATGCTCTTGTGAGAACTCTGGAAACATGGCAACATTATTTATGGCCCAAGATATTTGTTATACATTCTGATCATGAATCTTTAAAACATATTCGAAGTCAAGGAAAACTGAATCATAGGCATGCTAAATGGATTGAATTTATTGAATCTTTCCCTTATGTCATCAAACACAAGTAAGAGAAGGAGAATATCATTGTTGATGCTTTGTCTAGGAGATATACTTTGTTGACACAACTTGACTACAAAATCTTTGGCCTAGAAACAATTAAAGCCCAATATGTGAATGATGATGATTTTAAAGATGTGTTGTTGCACTGTAAGGATGGAAGGACATGGAATAGATTCGTCTTCCATGATGGATTTATTTTTAGAGCTAACAAGCTATGCATTCCAGCTAACTCCGTTCATTTGTTGTTGCTACAGGAAGTGCATGGTGATGGGTTGATGGGGCATTTTGGTGCCAAGAAGACGGAGGACATCCTTGCTAGCCATTTCTTTTGGCCGAGGATGAGAAGAGACATGGAGAGATTTGTGGCTCACTGCAAGACATGTCAAAAGGCTAAGTCACGCTTAAATCCACATGGTTTGTATATGCCTCTACTTGTTCCTAGTGCTACTTGGGAAGATATTTCAATGGATTTTGTGTTGGGCTTGCCTAGGACCAAGAGGGGGCGAGATAGCATTTTTGTGGTTGTGGATAGGTTTTCTAAAATGGCACATTTCATACCATGTCATCAAACTGATGATGCTACTCATATTGCTGATTTGTTCTTTTGGAAGGTTGTTCGCTTGCATGGTGTGCCAAACACCATTGTTTCGGACCGTGACACTAAATTTCTCAGCTATTTTTGGAGAACTTTGTGGGCTAAATTAGGGACTAAGCTTTTGTTTTCTATTACTTGTCATCCCCAAACTGATGGCAAACTGAAGTTATGAATAGGACTTTGTGTACTATGTTAAGGGTTGTTTTAAAGACAATGTTAAGGTGTGGGAAGAACGTTTGCCTCATATTGAATTTACATACAATTGTTCATTGCATGCCACTACAAAGATGTGCCTTTTGAGATTGTTTATGGATTTTTGCCTCGTACTCCTATTGATTAAATGCCTTTGCCATTTTCTAAAAAATTAAATTTTTATGCTAATCAACGTGCTGAGTTGATGTTAAAACTGCATAAAACAACTAAAGAAAACATAGAGCGCATGAATGCTAACTATAAGCTTGCTGGTGACAAAGGTAGATGACAATTGAATTTTGAACCTAGTGATTTGGTTTGGTTGCATTTGCGAAAGGAATAGTTTTCTGATTTGTGAAAGTCTAAGTTGATGCCTAGAGCTGATGGACCTTTTAAAGTGCTTGAAAAAATTAATGAAAATGCATACAAGCTTGATCTCTCTGCAGATTTTGGGGTTAGTCCTACTTTTAACATTGCAAATTTAAAGACATATCTAGGAGAAGAAGATGAGCTTGAGTCAAGGATGACTCCAATGCAAGAAGGGGAGGATGATGAGGACATCAATACTATCGATACATCCACTCATGGTCCAATTACCCGTGCTCGTGCACGTCAACTCAACTACCAGGTGAGTTCATTCTTAAGTCTATGTTCCTCTTCTTTATACACTGGAGATGTGTGCACTCTTGTTTTACTCAAGAACGATGGAGAGGATCCAACAGGGAGAGGATTAGCGTGGGGTGGATTCATACTGTAGGATACTGCCAAATTCTGATGGCCGCCATGACTTCATGCGAACTCCAATTTGGGCTTGCAAGTACTTAATGGAAAGGTTATCAAGTCTACTTTCAAATGGATCTGGCCCCATGTCAATATCTGTTCTGGAGCGGCCGCAATTGTTATTTTTCTACCGAGTGTTTTTCTATCCACGGTGCTGCGTCACCTCTTTTGGGCCCAATGGGCCGTGTATCAAGTTGGGTCCATTAGGGGCGCGTCCTAGGGTTGAGCGCGACCCCAGCACCCTTGTGGTCATCTCCCCCTCTTCTTAAACCTTCAGCTGCCGCCAAGAAGAGCGGGTTTTGTTTATTAGAGTTAGCATCTTGCTACATGCACACAGCGTGCGTGTCGGCTAGACCGCCCGTCTGTTATTCTCCGGAATCCCACCGTATTGTGAATTCAGAGTGAATCTTTCATCTCAATATCTAGCAATTTCAGTGCTTGTTTTACTTATTATTGCTTGTTCTTCAATTGCTTGCAAAACGAGTGCCCTAGCGGACCATCGGAGATGGTGTATCGATTGCTAAGGCACATCATCCTTAGACGGTTGATGTCGGCTTGTGAAAGTTGCCTCCATCCCCTAATCGAGTTATACTCCACCTGTCATCAAAAGATCAAGACTAAACCCTAGTTAAAGTTAAGGACTGAGTCCTTCACTCCCTTGCTAAAGTTACAAGTTGATCAAGAGTTGTTGTGCGGTATTGAGCAGTAGAAAGCTTTTGATCAAATCAAAGATTATGTGAATTCTCCACCAGTATTGATTCCATCATAGAAGAGGATACCGTTCAAGTTATATCTATTAGCCAATGAGAAGTCTATTGGATCAGTGCTGATACAAGAGTTTGAACAAAAGAACGAGTGGTATTACATCTAAGTAGACGACTTCTAGATGCTAAGACAATATATCCTACGATGGAAAAGTCATGCCTGTGCTTATATTTTTCATGTACCAAGTTATAGGATTACCTCCTATCAGTTGAATACACACTGGTTTGTAAAGCCAATGTAGTTAAGTATATGGTATCCACTCTAGTCTTAAAAGGCTGAATTGGTAAATAGATATTTGCTTTGATGGTGTTCAATCTGAGGTATGAATCAGTAAAGGTAGTCAGAGGACAAGCTATGGCTAATTTCATCATACAACATAGAGGGATCCATGATGATTTTGTTGAGCTAATTTCATAGACTTTATTCTTTAACAGAACGGTTTACAGGTTGGAATTGGTATTGACTTGTTGATTATATTGCCTCGGGGGCCAAGCTTTGAGTTTGTTTTTATAGTCAAGCCTTATCAGACTAATAATCAAGCAGAGTATGAAGCGGTGTTTAAAGGTCTTCAACTTCTCGAGGAATTCAGAGCCGATACAGTAAAGATCATTAATGATTCTTTATTGGTGATCAAGCAGCTGCCTGGAGAGTATGAGTGCAAGAATCATGTCTTGAGATTATATTATGAAGAATGTCAATACATGAAGGAGGCTATGGTAGTCATGAGCAAAGTACATGAAGGCATTTATGGAGCTCACAAGTTGAGATGGCTGATGAGAAGAGATGGTTATTCTTAGCCGACAATGCTAAAGGATTGCTTCAAGTACTACAAAGAATGCCAAGGTTGCAAGAAGATTGGAAACGTGAAGCAAGCCCCAGCATCAGCTATGAACTCAATAATCAAGCCGAGGTCATTTAGATGTTGGGGAATCGACATGATCGGTCAAATTTATCCTTTATTAGGCAAAGGGCATAAGTTTATATTGGTGGTGATAGATTATTTTAAAAAGTGGGTAGAGACTATCCCTCTAAAGAAAATTACCTCCAAGGACACAATTGAGTTCATCAAGGAATATATTATCTATCAGTTTGGTATTCTACAGACAATTACTACTGATTAGGGTTCTACATGTCTGATGAGTTTCAATAGTTTGCTACCAGTAGTGGGATTAAGTTATTAACACCATATTATGCTCAAGCCAATGGACAAACCAAAGCTTCCAATAAGAGTTTAATCAAGCTAATCAAGTGCAAGATTGATAAATAGCAGGAGAGGTGGCATGCTACATTAGCCGATTTGTTGTGGGCCACTCAGATGGCACTCCTTGAATCTACTCGAGTACTGCCATATCAGATGGTAAATGGGCATGAAGCAGTTCTACCATGCGAAATTAACATCGGTCCCAAGAGGATACCTCTACAGGATCAACAGACAGCTGATGACTATTATAACCTGATGGCAAATGAACTTGATGATTTAGCTCAAAATTGACTAAGGGCGCTTGTGAGGATCAAGGGGAACAAAGCCAAGGTAGTCAGGCATTACAACAAAAATGAGATGACTAAATCTTTTCTGATGGAGATCTCATTTAGAAATTGATTTTGCCGATTGGGTCTAGAAACAATAAGTTTAGGAAATGGTCACCAAACTGAGAGGGACCTTATTGGATCAATCACCATGTGCTTGATAATGCTTATGTACTGGAGAGTCTTGAAGGAGAGAAGTTTGCCAAAGCACTCAATAGAAAGTATTTCAAGAAGTTTTATCCTAGTATTTGGGTTGATGCCTAAATTAGCTAACTGTGACCAATTTCTGATTCTCTTCAAGTCAAAGCCAATAGTGTTCTATCGGCTGATGATAGCCAATGCCAGTTGGTTTTGTTTACCTAAATCAGCTAAGTGCGACCGATTTCTAATATTTTTAAGACAAAAGTCAATATGGTTATATTGGCTATAGATAGCTAATCAAATTGGATATCGCCTTTTGGAATACAAGTAAAAAATCAGTAAAGTTGATCAAATTGTATTATATACGATTAGTGTTTTGATGTGACATTGTGGATTTTCAGCATTGAAGTTTTACAGGAATTTATTGATTGCTTCAATCGCATGCAGGTGGATTATATCTATTTCATTACTGGCACGTAGTCTTCTTTATCAGATCTGGGGATGGTTTTCAAACTCTTGTGCCGATGAGCTGCTTGACGTACTTTTGCTGGTACTTTGACCTTCTAATCTTTGATTGATTGCGGTAAGTCAATAAGGTGGGATTCTATGACTTCAATATTGTGGTGCAATCGATCTGGTGACATTGGATTCGGCTTGATACTGTCTCGGTTAGGTTCTATCTATTAGGTTCATATTTGATGAGGTTAGATATAGGCCTACATCAGACATTCGGCCAATAAGCAGTTGATGACCTCACCCCTTCCTTTTTCATCATTAAGTTTGATTTAGCCTCCGTCATCTCTGTGTCGTTCACCATGGTCTTATACTATCTTGGTTCGGTCCGATCTATCGAGCTGGTTCTAATAGTGCTGTTACGATAGTCGCTAGTCCTCGTGACTTTATGGAGGATCAAGTCCTGTTCCGTGCTTTCATCGCCTACTATACCGGAGCGTCATCGACACTTTGGTCAATGAGTCCTTTATTTTATTCCAATCATCATTGCTATGCCATCATTAGCTTTTCAGCCAATGCTTGAGCGCTACCTTCCTATTGGCACCCAGCTGATATGATGAGTCGTATTGATCCATCAGCCAATTGGCTTGTGGATCTCATCCTCAATTTTTCTTGTCAATTACAGGAACATATTAACTGGCAGGTGCTCGATATTCAAAGACTAAAGACCTACACTGAAGCTAAGCAGAACTCTCAGGCCTTCGTGTGACCAAGGTGTTATCTCTCCCGATTGGACCTTTGTTGGCTCCTTCACAACTTTGCCGGGTCTGATCGGCTTCCATGAGATTTGGTGACCAAAACTATGCAGAAGAAGAAGAAGAATAAAAAAAGGAAAAGAAAAAAAGGAGAAAAAAAGTTGTAGGCTCTGTTTTGTTTGTGTTCTATTGGTACTATTTTGAGTGACTACACTTGTGACTAGACTCGTGTCTCTAGCATACATTAATCCAGGAACAGTACAGTATTGATGAGGACATCCTAGCCATCCATAACCTAAGTGTATCGGTTACGCCGGCTGTGTCACTTACACCATCAGTTACGCCACAAGTTACACCAAGTCCAACTAAGGTTACACTTCAAGAGATAAGTACAACACCGGTTACACAAAGCAAAGCGATGGATACACGTGCTCAAGCCTATGAAAGACCCGCTTCATGCAACCATGCAAAGTTACTCCAACAAGAGATGCATAATTTCATCTCTCGGTTACACCTTGATATTGATGAGAATTATATACTGCCTAAATCGTGTACTCTTATGTCACTTAGGTTTAGACAAGAGGCAAAAATGTTGGGTTACATCAAGGACACTGAGGGTTACGCCAAGAACACCAAAGCAGCTGCTCTCGAGAAGAATGGGTTACGTACCAAGACCCAGTGTTACACATCAACTGCTCCAACTTCCAAGGCAAAACTATACCATCTCAGGAAGAGACGGGGTTCATAATATACATGGTTGCAAAGTGCTTCATGTCTAGTTTCCAACACAACTGACGGCACGTCATTTGGACTTCTGAGATAGGAGTAATGGTCAATATCTTGTAGACTGCACAGAAGACTCTAAGACGCGCGGGAATTAAAAACCATCTTGGGAGTGCTTCACCCGTTGGCCTTCCACCTTCCCAACGTAGAGACTTCAGTTCATACTTATCTTAGAGACTTGTTACTAGTATAAATACCCCTATGTACAGTTGCAAAAGACAATTTTTGATCATTTTGAATGAATATATAGCCTGTATGGTTTTACAGCCAAGATGCTGAGTGCCTTGCTCACCCTTGTTCTTCCTAGACCTATGAAGAGATCCCTCTGGGTCCCCTACTTCATGCTCTATGGTTTCTAGTATGGCTGCACCATTTTGTGTGGATTAGTCCCGGTTTGTGGTTCTACGGTTGTTTGGAGATTGAGTCGATGTCTTCGCGGTTTTGGTGCCTCTCTCCCCGTCGCTTGCTCACATCCAACCTTGGTAGGTATAAAGCTAGTTATCCTCCACTATTCGCAGCAAGTCATCTTGTAATTTCCAACCTACTGTCGTGAAGATCAGGCCACCCCGAGGAGGTTTCCATCAGTATCTTACTTTTGGTAATCTCCGACCCTTATCATGTGGTAATCAGAGCTAACGTTATCACGGTAGGTTTTGTTATCACCTACTTATCTATCTATTCATTTAACATCTACTACTGCTTTTATCAATCACATATATTTGTTTCGTCATATCCTACAATCCACTAAAAAGCCAAAAAAAATCCTGTAGCCATTTCGTGGTACTGTTACTTTGTGTTTGTTTTGTTCATCTTGTTGCTAGTTAAAATTTTTGTTCTTCCACCGTACTTCTATTTAACTTTTATCCGCACTCCTCATATGTCATCGTGTGTTTGCTGAAAAAAGAATCTAAAAAAATAGAGTGTGAAAAAGTATGAAAGAAAAGAAGAAGAAAAAAAAGCAAAGAGGCTGTGTTGCGGATTGTGTAACTACAAATTTCATATCTATACCTTCAAGTTTTGGTGCACTAACAGCAGCATTTACACATCATCTGAATGGGTATGCCACTTTGTTACAGTACCATAGGCTCCCCCGAACAACCACCTGTAGCTCCACAAAAAGCCATAAACCGGACCTCTCGTTTCGTAATCCTTTCAACCGCTTAATCATAGCTGTGTTACACCACTTTGAGCACATTCATGGTCCTTGAGAACGAGTAAGAACTTGGGTAAGCAAGAGGTGAGATTGTGTGTTTCCACAAATTTACCTATTCCACTATTTCTTGCAACTAGTCTAACATGGCAGGATCCAATTCGAGTGTTCATGGTGGGAACCACAAAGATGAAGAACCCCCTATTGCATGGACTGAGTTACACCAAATGGCCAACTCGCTCTTGGAGGCGATGGAGAGGATGTTCAGCGAACATTTTCCTACAGCGAGTGGTCGAGGTCTACAACATCAACATGAAGACAATCACCATGAAGTATTTGGTGATGAAAATTCTAGTTTTGGTGCTGGATTTCATGGCCGCGACGGCAATGGTCATGGTGGTCATGGTGGAGGGTGTCGTGCTGATTTTGATCAGCATGGTGGTGGATGTCGTGCTGAATTTGATTATCATCATGGAGGAGGACGTGGACATGATCGTTGTGTACATTTTGATGATGAAGATGAAGTTCATGATGAGTGGGATTTGATGATAATGAAAATCCTTTTGGTCACCATGGGCATTTTGGATAGCCATATGAACATCGTCGTGGTGCTAGTCATGATTGGGAAAATCATCGTGGTCGTCGCAATAGAGATGATCTGGATAGCATTGCTCATGTAAAGTTAAGTGTCCCAAAATTTTTAGAAAAAAAAATGCTGATGCTTATCTTAAATGGAAGGAGCAATGTGATCAGATTTTTAGAGTGCATAATCTTTCTGATCAGAGGCGTGTCAACCTTGCTTCTGTTGAGTTTTCAGGTTACGCTCTCACATGGTGGAACCAAGTTCAAGAAAATCAACGTGTGTTGGAACGTGACCATATCAACACATGGGCTGAGATGAAGAGAGTGATCAGAAGATGCTTTGTGCCATCAAGCTATCAGCGTGACCTCCGCAATAGGTTAAAAACATTGAGACAAGGATCAAATCTGTTGATGACTACTTCAAGGAGATGGAGTTACTCTTGCTGAGATCCAGAATTAGAGAAGATGAAGAGTCAAAAATGGCAAGATTTTTGAATGGTCTCAATAAAGAAATTTCAGGTTTTGTTGAGATGTTTCCATATCATAATTTGCAAAAACTTGTTGATCAAGCTATGTGCACCGGGAGGAAAATTCAGCAAGAGGGATGAAGGTCTTATGGGAGCCAATCAATTTCAGCCCAATGGCGTCGGCAGCAGCCCGGGACCTCCGTTGGTGGGGGAAGATCACAAGGAGTTGCTGTTAGGCCTTCTCCATCCATTGGTGCTGCAAAGACAACAGTTTCTACTGCTTCTTCACCTGCAATTCAGCAAGAACAGCAATGTCCTGATGCAAGTACAGCAGCCCCTTCTATTGTATCAGCTGTTGCTTCATATTCCTATACCCGAGGCATTGTTTGTCACAAGTGCCAAGGTCAAGGACATGTTGCTGCTCAATGTCCTAGTCGAAGGACCATGATTATGAATGAGCAAGGTGAATGGGAATCTGAAAGTGAACCTGAGGAAGAAGCTCCAATATATGATGAAGAAATTATGCAAGATGAAGGTGATGAAATTGAACCCGATGATGGAGACAATAATTGCTTCATTTCTCGCCAAGTGCTTAGTGTTATTGCTGTCCAAGAAGAGAATAATCAGCGGCACAATCTTTTTCACACTTGAGGCATGATCAAGGACAAGTTGTGTCAAATCATTGTTGACAATGGCAGCTTCAATAATATTGCAAGACAAGAATTAGTTGAAAGATTGGGACTGAAACAGCAGCGCGACCCTTCTCCATACAAGATGCAATGGTTAAATGATTGTGATGTGCTACGTGTGACAAACATTGTGACCGTTCCCTTCTCCATTGGGCAGTACAATGATCATGTGGAGTGTGATGTGGTTCCAATGAAAGCATGTTACAAAGGAGAGCGCATCACTTTGCTTCCTTTGTCACCGGAGGAGATTGTGAGAGATGATCTGAAAAGAAAACAGCGAGCAAGCGAGAACCACTAGTGAGTGACCACAAACATAGTCAAGGAGTGTTTCCTAAGCCAAATAAAACACCACAACTGCAAAGAACTGAGCCAAAGGGAAAAAAGAGTTTAGTGATGATGGCTAGGAAGGGGCATTTAGAAGAACTAGGTGAACCCAATGCTATGTTCTATGTACTCCTATACAAGGACAATTTTCTTGTCACTAACGACTTACCCTCTACTTTGCCTAGTGCTGTTTCTGATGTGTTACAGGAATATGAAGATGTGTTTCATGAGGAAGTACCACTAGGGCTGCCACCAAAGAGAGGGATTGAACACCAAATCAATCTTGTTCTGGTGCTCCACTTCCTAACCGTGCACCATATTGCACCAACCCAACAGAAATAAAAGAAATTTAGCGCCAAGTGTAGGAGCTCATCAACAAAGGTTATGTAAAGAAAAATCTATCACCTTGTGTTGTTCTTGTTCTTTTAGTTCCAAAAAAAGATGGCTCTTGGAGAATGTGTGTTGATTGCTGAGCCATTAATAACATCACCATGAGGTATAGACATCCTATAACTTGACTTGATGATATGCTTGATGAGCTTAGCGGTGCTATCATTTTCACCAAAATTGATTTGAGATGTGGCTACCACCAAATCCGAATGAGAGGAGATGAATGGAAAACAACCTTCAAAACCATGTTTGGGCTGTATGAATGGTTGGTAATTCCATTTGGTTTGACCAAGGCACCTAGCATCTTCATGAGATTGATGAATCATGTGCTTAGAACTTTCATTGCCAAGTTTCTTATTGTTTACTTTGATGATATCTTAATTTACAGCAAGTCTCTTGATGAACATATTAAACATATAAAATGTGTGCTTGCTGTTTTGAGGAAGGAATGCTTGTATGCTAACCTTGCCAAGTGCACCTTTTGCACCGACAAGTTTGTGTTTCTTAGTTTTGTTGTTTCAGCTCATGGCGTGGAGGTGGATGATGAAAAGATCAAAGATGTTAATGGGTGGAAGCCTCCACAAAATGTGAGCCAAGGGTGAAGCTTCCTTGGACTTGCTAGCTTCAATCGTTTGTTTGTGAAAGATTTCAGTTCTATTGCTGCCCCAATCAACGAGTTGACAAAGAAGGATATTTCATTCCAATGGGGAGAAGCACAAGAGAAGGCATTTGAAGAACTGAAAAAGAAGTTGACATCAGCCCCACTCCTTACACTTCCAGATTTTGGTAAGACCTTTGAGATTGAATGTGATGCAAGTGGTGTAGGGATTGGAGGCATGCTCATGCAAGAAGGAAGACCCCTTGCATACTTCAGCAAAAAGCTAAGTGGTCCAACTCTGAATTATTCAGTTTATGATACAAAACTTTATGCTCTTGTGAGGAGTTTAGAAACTTGGCAACACTATCTATTGCCCAAAGAATTTGTGATACATTCAGGCCATGAATCTTTGAAACATTTAAAGGCCCAATTAAAACTGAACAAAAGACATGCTAAATAGTGTAAATTCATTGAGTCTTTTTCTTATATTGTCAAATACAAGAATGGAAAGGAAAATGTTGTTATAGATGTTTTATCTAGACATCATGCTTTGCTGTCCCAACTTAATGTTAAAATTCTTGGTTTGGAGAACATAAAAGATTTGTATGCTACTGATTCATTCTTTGCTGAACCATTTGCTTTACATGATGGATTTTTGTTTCGAGGTAACAAACTTTGCATTCCAGATTGCTTTGTTCGCCTAATGCTTTTGTAGGAAACTCATGCTGAAGGACTTATGGACCACTTTGGTGCCAAGAAAATGGAGCAAGTGCTGGCTGATCACTTCTTTTGGCTAAAGATGTGGCAAGATGTGAAGAGACATGTTCTTCACTCCATAACATGCCACAAAGCTAAGTTACGCTTGAACCCTCATGGTTTATACACCCCTTTGCCTATTCCTAGTGTTCCATGGATAGATATTTCTATGGACTTTGTTCTTGGTTTACCTCGAACAAAGACAGGGAGGGAATCAATCTTTGTTGTGGTTGATCATTTTAGCAAAATGACACACTTTATTCCCTGTCATAAGAGCGACAATACTTCACACATTGTCGAATTATTTTTCAGGAAAATTGTACGTCTACATGGAGTGCCACGGACCATTGTGTCTGATCGTGACACCAAGTTTTTGAGCTACTTCTAGAAGACCTTATGGGGAAAACTTAGAACAAGGCTGCTGTTCTCTACAACGTGTCATCCTCAAACTGATGGGCAAACCAAAGTTGTGAACCGCACGCTATCAACTTTGTTGTGAGCTGTCCTGAAGAAGAATATGAAATTGTGGGAAGAAAGCTTGCCTCATGTGGAATTTGCGTACAACAGGGCAGTACACTCAACCACAAAATTTTGCCTTTGCCTACTGCTCCCATCGATCTTTTGCCTCTGCCTATGAAGGAATGTATGAACTTTGATGCAAGCAAGCGAACTAATTTGTAAAGAAACTTCATGATCAAGCAAGAGAAAACATAGAGAAGATGACCAAGCTGTATGAGCAGCGTGCAAACAAAGGGTGCAAGAAGATATTGTTTGAACCAGGAGACTTGGTTTGGCTACACCTATGCAAAGGACTGCTTTCCTAAACAACACAAGAGCAAGTTGCGGCCCCGAGCTGATGGTCCATTCAAAGTGCTTCGCAAGATCAATGACAATGCATATAAAATTGATCTTTCAAGTACTTATGGTGTGAGTACAAGTTTCAATGTCACCGATCTGTCTCCTTTGTTTGGATTGGAAGAGTCGAGGACGCCTCCTTTTCAAGAGGGGGAGGATGATAAGGACATCCCAGCCATCCGTAAACCGAGTGCATTGGTTACGCCGGCTGTGTCACTTACACCATCGGTTACGCCAGAAATTACACCAAGTCCAACTAAGATTACACTTCAAGAGACAAGTGAACATTGGTTACACCAAGCAAAGCTATGGATACACATGCTCAATCCTATGAAGGACTCATTACACACAGCTGTGCAAATTTGCTTGATGAGGACATCAACAATATCGATACATCCACTCATGGTCCAATTACCCGCACTCGTGCACGTCAACTCAATTATCAAGTGAGTTCATTCTTGAGTTTATATTCCTCTTCTTTACACCCTGGAGATGTCTGCACTCTTGTTTTACTCAGGAACAATGGAGAGCATCCAACAGGGAGAGGATTAGCGCAGGGTGGATTCGGACTGCAGAATAGTGCCAAATTCTGATGGCCACCACGACATCATGCGAACTCTGATTTGGGCTTGCAAATACTTAATGGAAAGGTTATCAAGTCTAATTTCAAATGGATCCAGCCCCATGTCAATATCTATTCTGGAGCAACCGCAGTTGTCATTTTTCTACCGAGTATTTTTCTGTCCATAGTGCTGCATCACCTCTTTTGAGCCCAATGGGCCGTGTATCAAGTTGGGCCCATTAGGGGCGCGTCCTAGGGTTCAGCACGACCCTAGCACCCCTATGGTCATTTCTTCCTCTTCTTAAACCTTCAGCCGCTGCCATCAACAGTGGGTTTTGTTTATTAGAGTTAGCGTCTTGCTACTTGCACACAACGCGCGTGTCAGCAAGACCGCCCATTTGTTTGTCTCTGGAACCCTGCCATCTTGTGAATTCAGAGTGAATCTTTCATTTCAATGTCTAGCAAATTTAGTGCTTGTTTTACTTATTATTTCTTGTTCTTCGATTGCTTGCAGGACGAGTGCCCTAGTGGCTGGGTTGTCGTGCACCGCAAGTTCACGTCGATCATCGGAGATGGTGTATCAGTTGCTAAGGTGCATTGTCCTTGGACAGTTGTAGTTCGGCCGTGAACGTCGCCTCCATCTCCCAATTGAGTTATCCTCCACCTCTCACCGAAAGATCGGGACTAAACCCTAGCGGGTTCTCATCATTACTCCAACAAGAGGTGCATACTTTCCTCTCTCGGTTACACCTTGATATTAATGAGAATTATATACTGCCTAAATTATGTACTTTTATGTTACTTAGGTTTACACAAGAGGCGATAATGTCAGGTTACATTGAGGACACTGAGGGTTACGCCAAGAACACCAAGGCAGCTGCTCTCGAGGAGAATGGGTTATGCGCCAAGACTTAGTGTTACACAGCAACTACTCCAACATTCAAGGCAAAATTATACCATCTCGAGAAGAGATGGGGTCATAATATATATGGTTGGAAAGTGCTTCAAGTCTAGTTTCCAACACAACTGATGGCACGTCATTTGGACGTCTGAGCTAGGAGTAATGGTCATTATCGTGAAGACTGTGCAAAAGACCCCGAGATGCATGGGATTAAAGACCATCTCGGGATGCTTCACATGTTGGCCTTCCACTTTTTCAACGTGGAGACTTCAGTTCATACTTATGTTAGAGACTTGTTACTAGTATAAATACCCCTATGTACTGCTGCAAAAGACAATTTTTGATCATTTTGAATGAACACCTAACCTATATGGTTTTTCAGCCAAGCTACCGAGTGCCTTGCATACCCTTATTCTTCCTTGTTATTCCTGGGCTTGTGAAGAGATCCCTCTGGGGTCCCCTACTTCGTGCTCTACAGTTTCTAGTACGGCTGCAATGTTTTGTGTGGATTAGTCCCGGTTTGTGGTTCTGCGGTCGTTCGGAGATCAGTCAAAGTCTTCGTGGTTTCGGTGCCTCTCTCCCCGTCGCTTGGTTGCATCCAACCTTGGTAGGTACAAAGCTAGTTATCCTTCGCTATTCACAGCAAGTTATCTTGTGATTTTCATCCTAGTATCATAAAGATTGGGTCACCCCAAGGAGGTTTCCATTGATATCTTGCTGTTGGTGATCTCCAACCCTTATCAAGTACCATCAACTAAGCTTACCTCATTGCTGAGGTTTCTAATGATCACCTTGGTTAATTGGAGGTGGCCCAAATTGACACCATCTCCAAGCTTACCTCATTGTAGAGGTCCTATGTGGTTGTGAACACTTCTCTTTCAGGTATCTTGAGTTGAGTGGAGATGATGGACTAGGATGGTCATGATGGGTTTGCTCAGTGCAACCACATTAGCCATGATTCTATGGGCAGTGTCACAGCAAGGGAACAAGTGAAATATGCTACTGACATCAAACTTGACAGTGAGGTAAATGGCCATCCACAATGACAGTAGTGCTTGAATGCCATGGCATGATGCTTACCCACCACAAAGAGAAGTACATGGTAATAATGATTCTATAAGAAAGATCAAGTTTGCCATGATGGAAAAATATAACCCTGATGCATATCTTTGAAGGATGGACATGGCTGTCACCAGGTGATTTATCATGTCCTCAGTTGTTCTAACTTGACTTTCTTGCAAGAACAATACTTATGCTCCACGGATACAACTTAAGCTAGTATTCTCCCTATGACCAGGCATAGAAATATCAAGTATGCATCTAAACTGCCTTGGACTATTTGAACCAGCCATTAAACATCCTCTGGTCGAAATGGACTAGGACACAATAGCATCTAAAATGGGCCACATCAAAGGGCATGACTTTTTTTATGCACAAACCTCCTAGAAAAGGGAAATTTTGCTACAGTGTTACAGCGCTGGTGGAATTTGTCATTGCTCCATAGGTTGGAAGCCAACGGCACTAGCCATCATGCCATTCAAGTCAATATGCTACAATGAAAACATATAATATACATGTAGGTAGCAAGTCACTCATGACCATGGTTGACACCTTGTGTAAAACCTACAATACCGGGCATTGGACAAAGGATATGTTCAACGAGATAACTCACCAATCATCCCCAAAGAATGCTTGTTAAATGCTCGATGGCTGCAACCATAGAGGACTCGAAATAGGGGTGTTATCTCACAAGAATCTTAAGTGTTCATAATCTATACTCATGCTCAACTAGTCCATAGGATTTGTGACTAGTCTCTCATTTCCATCTCAAGCAACGATACAGGACATAGGGCACACAAATTAAATAAATTTCAGATTACAACTAAAGAGAGTTTAGAGGAAGCTTGTCAACCCATTCTGATAAACAAGCCAAAGAGGGATAGGCCCTAATAGAACCATCCTAAAGAATCAACCTGCAAAAGAACGTGAAGCAACAACACAAAATAAAAACTAGTGTCACTACATTAACTTTGTCTACCCATTCCCACCATAGGAAAACAAATGTATCGTGCTACAATACATAAAGGATAAGCTCTTTGTAGGTTCAATTTGCATAAAGCAAGTTCTGTTTCAAAAGCTTTTGCAATGGAAATTTGTAAAGCAATTTAGAACTTGTACATAATTTAAATATTAGTGATCCACATAAATAATTTTATCAACTTAGGTATCCTTTCCACATTTGTACCCTTCATGATAGCATGTCATTATAATTTGCCCTAAAATGCACCAACCCATTTTACTCATCATCATCAACATTGGACAAATTTGATGGTACAGGATCATTTGTGTAGATATAACAATCTAGATCGCCTCCACCTCCCTGTCCTGATTGCCCCCTTCCCTCAACCCCTTACTTTACTCAGCCACTACCCAATCAAAACAAAAAAAAACACAAGCATGTGATTTCCTCCATTGTTACCATGTGATCTCCTCAAATCCTGCACCTCCAATACTGGTCTATTTGCAAACTGCTTAACTATAGGAGAAGGCATACGCTATAATAGCATAAAACAATATTTTTTTTGCCATGCACACCATGACATAATGCGAAGCAATGATCATGGACCGTTACAACGAGATACGCAGTATAGTGGAAGTAGGGTTGAAGTCGTTGATCTAACCACATGCGCCTTAAGGTAGTAGAAGAAGTAGTTAATCACCATGATCTTGATGCCGATCAATGCTGAAATGCGTAGCGCCTCCACTGGTATCGACACATCTAGTGCTAGAATGTTGATTGTGGATATACTAGTACTCACAAGTGGCTAGGGTTTTGCTCAAGGTGAATAGAGGTGTATCTCCTCGACCTCCTCGCCTTTCTATATACATGGCCCAATAGAAGTCTACTCAGATCTCTATCTGAAATGAGCTCTTATCCAAATTATATTCAAATAAGTATTCTAACCTATTAAGCGTGCGACCCTATAGGTTCACATATGTTTGGTCGTGACCTAGAAACGCATTTCCGATCACCCTATTAATAGCAGTTCCTAGCAAAACATATTAACCCCAAAGTATATGTAAAGATCATATTGCTGAATCTATAATGTTCTCATATATAAATCCCTATGCCTTATGATATCGATCAAGATCAAGGTGAGACTCGTGTTATTTTCTTAATAGCTTAATCACTCTCTCAAACTATGATGGGTTATAAACTTATGATTGACTCCTCGATCATTTTGGCATGACCATGTACTTCCATAATCCATTACGTCGGAATAGTCAAATGCTATCTTGATTACTCATATCTCACAAATCAAAATATTACTTTTATGACTACTATGTATGTTAGTCTCAAAATAATCTACTACGTATGTTGGGAACCAAGATAATCTCAAGTCTAAGTACTCCAAATAAACACTACTTGAGATTAACTGATGACACATAAAATCTTTGTAGTATCTCTGATATGACCATGCCGACCACGCCAACAAGCAAGTCGACCATGCCAACAAACAATAGGTCACAACCAATTCAAGCTACACCAGCTCAAGTCTTTGATGGACCGATTACACGTAGTCGAGCTAAGAAGCTACAACAAGAGGTGAACGCGCTACTTTTTGAAAATTATTTTAATATTAATGAAAATTACATCTTGCCTAGTTGTGCACATTGTTATTGCTCAGGTTCACCAATGAGGATGATAAAGAACACACCAAGAGTGGACTACAGAGAAGGACCACGCTTGAACCCGTCCAACATAGTAGAACCATCAGAAAGAATCAGTCATAACTTCTGATTTCCAAAAGTTATGAAGGCCCATGAAGACTTGTTGGAAAGCTTGTCAAATCTAGCTTTCAAAGCCACTAGAGCCAACCAGTTTAGAGTTTCCATTGTGATAGCAGACCACTTTTAGTGCATACTAGTTGGAGGGTCAATAGTCAGCCTGATGTTCAAGTTCCCATACAAAACTATACCATTCTAGAATACTTCGTGGTACATGCTACACATGGTGTGAAAGCTTATCAAATTAACTTTCCAATGCAATCAACGGTATGTCATTTGGACTTTCTAAGGTGGAGTTATTAATAAAACACTAAAGACTACGCAGAAGACAAACAACCATGAGAGAGCAACTCAGAGCTCATTTTGTGGAGGTCCTTTCACATAATCTAACTTATCTTTTTCATTTTGAATTTTCATCTATCTAGGAGGGATGTTCCTAGTATAAATACCCCCATTGCCTCATAGCAATGGAGAACTTTTGATGATTGAAATACTATTCGCGCCGAGATCTCGCGCACCCCGGCACGAACACATCGATGACTGGGAGGTCTGCTTAGCTATAGTGTAGGCCGGTCGGCTTCTCTCCATGGCTTGAGGTATGCGTGCCGGGGGCTGTGGGGTTCGATCGGCTCTAGCACGACGGTACGGGTGTGGGCGTGCTAGTCAATTTGACCCTGTAATTGACAAGAAGATAAGACATACAGGTCCATCGGACGGTGGGCCGATACAGGTGCTTACTATTGGTTGGCTGCCGATATGATCGGGATGGCCATTAACCGCGCCCGGAAGGCCCTTCGCTATTTGGCTATTTGCTGATAGGAATCAGGAAATTCTTCAATCGGCTGGGGAGACGATGAAGGCATGGACAGGTGTCGACAAGGGATCGGCTGCAAAGCCGATGTAGGGACCGGGGTGTACTCTGAGGATAGCAAAGTGCATAGGATCCCTCCGGATAGCCGACAGAAGCGGTAACGGTCGTTCATCGGCTGGAAAAACCGATGAAGGCACATGTGGACTAGCAAGGAATCGTATTAAAAGGCACGGGCTGCAAAGCCAATGACATTCCGGATATGACAACACGAGACCCGTCGCCCACCGTGACAACGCCATTAACACCGAACCTCGAAGATCAGACCTAACCGAGACAGTGCGAGGCCGAGGCCAACAACGATGATACAGAGGGCGCTGGATCGACTGTGTTGAAGTAAAGACAGGAACAAACCCATCGACTAGATGAGCCGATGAGGGGACGCCTCTCTAAAGGCAGGGGCGTATCGGTTGGGAGACCGATGCGTTTAGCGTTACGCGTCAAGGGACACCTCTAAAGGCTGATGCGTATCGGCCGAGGGGCCGATGCTTTGGGCGTGAAGCTTAGAACAAGGATAACTCATCAGCTAACACTCTGATGAGATGCCGTATAGAAAACTATAAGCCTACAGCTCCATCTACTATCGGCAACCCCGTAGGTCAAACTTAACCAATGCAGTACGAGACTGACGACGGCGAACGGAGCTTGATAGACTGATAGGCCCGGCACGGATGTGATGCGATACGTCTGATCGGCCTAAGAGGTCGAACCTAACTGATGCAGCCTTAGACAGAGCAGAACATATCGAGATAGTGCTGGGACTTACCTCTTCGCTAGAGATTGGACCTAACCGATGCAGCCCCGCATCGAGAGCCAAAACCCGCCGGTAGAAACTTAGATGAACTAGGGTGGCGATGCGCCAAAGTTGTATATTGATCGAGAGATGTATTACATGTCTTCGGGGGGTCTATATCTATACCCCGGATTTACAGAGTCTAACGTGTTTACAACCATCGGATGTTATTTCCTAACAAAAATAAAGGAAATATCTCTAAAGAAGTTAACTAACTAACTAAACCTTCCTAACTAGATAAGATTATAATTTAGAAAGATAAAATACCCTGCCATGGATTCCATAGCTCCTCCGTAAACTCGGTCTTATCTAGATAGTCTTCCAATCTAGAACCGAGTCTTCCTTCGCTTTATTCTGATCGGCTTCCTCACTATAGCTATCGGACACCTCTCAGCTGATCAGCTTTAGGCGGTCCATCGGGCTATCCAGATTTTGGTGTTAACACATGCCCCCCAATTTCGAAGTAGGAGGACTCATGCTTTGAAATTCTCTTCCTCAGGCCTCTAATGCTTTGATGTCTCCTCTTTTCCTGATAATCGGCTCTCGTAAGCTGATACCACATGCATAAGATGTGCTAAACTATTGAACTCTTGGGAAGAGAATTTTCACCTGATGCGACTCAACAACCCCTAAAAGGCGAAATCAGCTAATTGTTTATCGCTCAGAACAAGCCTATAACATCGGCTTCTAATGTCCTGGAAACGTTGGATGTATTCTAGAACTGACTCATTAGGCCTCTGTCTAACCGATGTCAAATTTGATAGTCTCATTTCTTGTATCCTAGTAAAGAAATATCTATGTAATTACTGCTCTAGATCGGCCCATCCTTTAATCGAGCTTGGTGGTAACGAAGAAAACCATGCAAAGGCCGATCCAGAGAGGGATAATAGAAAGAAACGGACGCTAAGAGCTTCTTCAGACGATGCTTCTCCATACTGTGCTAAGAATCGGCTAATGTGCCCCATTGTAGATTTGTTATCTTGCCCTAAAAATTTTGAGAAATCAGGTATCGTGTATCGGCGAGGTAATAGAACTCTGTCAAACCATTCTGGATATGGGTGCCGATATATATCTGTTTGATCTTTGGGCTTGATACCAAATTGTTCTTCCACCATGTCCACAATGCTGGTCAACCAATCCTTCTCCTTTAGAGTATCTTCCTGATCATGTGGAGGTGGATATGACACCCGATTCTGCCTATGATATTCTCCATAATGATTCCTCTGAAAAAATTCTAGAGGTGCCGCCTACCATTGCCCCCTGAATTGGTCTTGTGTTGGTAGATACATGTTTGCCAATAGGTCCTTGTTTTGCCAAGTTTCCTTCGTCTCTATCAGCAAAGGCACACGATCTTGACTAGGCTCTTGAGCTGATGATTCTTGTATCGTCTTCTTGATTAGATCTTGCAATGCATCCATCCATACTCCTGATGGATTATTGAATAATTGATAAAATGCTTCATTGGACATCTTTTGCAATGGCTTGGAAGAATTCACAGGTGCCAAATGGCCTGATTCTTTCATCAAAACATATTTTGGTAACTGCGCTTTTTGGATCGGCCCTTACTCAGTCATACTGAAGGATTCCAAATAGAGCTTCTGAAAGTTATCCATATTCTACTCTATACGCTGCCTCTGATCTTCATTCAAATCCTCCATGATGACTGGAACTATAATCTCCTCATCGGCTTCATCTTCAGACGAATATGTCTTGGAATCAACCTTTTCTTTACATATTGACAACAAGATGCCCCTGGTTAATGAGTAAAAATCTGACTTCTAATCAGGCACTTGTAGAGTCCCGCTGGTTAATGAATGGAATTATATCACACTAGCCGATGAAGGATCTTCAGCTGATGGACGGTCTTCAGGTTTCTCCAGCCAATGAATGAAATCCAGTTCAATTGGCTAATGAATGAAGATTTCTACCCTATCAGCCGATGAATATAGTATGGTTCTTATCGACCGATGAATGAAACCTTCGGTCCCACCGGGCGTGCCAAAAAGTATGTTCACGCCGAGATCTCGCACGCCCCAGCGCGAACACACCGACGCCTAGGAGGTGTGCTTAGCTCTAGTGCAAGCCGGTCAGCTTCTCTCTGTGGCTCAAGGTATGTGCGCTGGGGGCCATGGGGTTTGATCGGCTCCGACGCGACGGTACGGGTACGAGCGTGCTAGTCAATTTGACCCTACAATTGACAAGCGGGTGAGACGAATAGGTCCGTCAGACGGTGGACCAATATAGGCGCTCGTTATCGGCTGGCTACCAATAGGATCGGGATGGCCATCGGCCATGCCCGGAAGGCTCATCGCTATTCGATTATTTGCCGATAGGAATCGGGAAGCTCTTCAATCGGCTGGGGAGTCGATGAAGGCCTGGACAAGTGTCGATGAGGGATCGGCCGTAGAGCCAACGGAGGAACCGGGGTGTACTCTGAGGATAACAAAGCGCATAGGATCCCTCCGGATAGCTGACGGAAGCGGTAACGGTCGTTCATCAGCTGAAAAAACCAACGAAGGCACATACGGACTGGCAAGGTATCGTATTAAAAGGCACAGGCTGCAAAGCCGATGCCATTCCAGATATGACAGCACGAGACCCATCGCCTGCCGTGACAGCGCCATTAACACCAAACCTGGAAGATGGGACCTAACCGAGATAGTGTAAGGCTGAGGCCAACAATGATGATACGGAGGACGTCGGATCAACTGTGCTGAAGTAAAGACAGGAACGAACCCATAGGCTAGATGAGCCGATGAGGGGATGCCTCTCTGAAGGCGGGGGCGTATCAGCAGGGAGGCCGATGCATTTAGAGTTATGCATCAAGGAACACCTCTAAAGGCTAATGCGTATCGGCCGAGGGGCCGATGCACTGGGCGTGAAGCTCAGAACCTACATAACTCATCGGCTAACACTCTGATGAGACGACATATAGAAAACTATAAGCCTACAGCCCCATCTAACATCAGCAACCTCGTTGGTCGAACCTAACCAATGCAGCATGAGACTGATGACAGTGGAGGGAGCTTGATAAACCGATAGGCCCTCGGCCGATACGCATCAGCCTTTAAAGGCGTCCCACGATGCGTAACGCCAAATGTATTGGTCCCCCAGCCGATACGCACCCTCCTTCAAAGAGGCGTCCCCTCATCAGCTCAGCTAGCCGATGGGTTCGCTCCAATCCTTGCTACGGCATAGCCGATCCGGTGTCCTCTATATCATCACCGCTGGCCCCAGCCTCGTACTGTCTCGGTTAGGTCCGATCTTCGAGGTTTGGCGTTGATGGCGCTGCCATGGTGGGCGACGGGTCTCATGCTATCATATCCGGAGTGGCATCGGCTTTGCAGCCCATGCCTTCTTATACTACTCCTTGTCTAGGCCGCATGCACCTTCATCGGTTTTTCCAGCCGATGAATCACTGTTTGGCTATTCGGAGGGATCCCGTGTACCTCGCTATCCTCTGAGCACACCCTGGTTCCTCCATCGGCTCTGTAGTCGACTCCTCATCGACACCTATCCATATCGGCTCCCCAACCGATCGAAGAGCATCCCGAACCTATCGGTAGCCAGCCGATAGCGAGCATCTGTATCGGACCCGCTCGTCTCACTCCCTTGTTAATAGCAGGGTCAAATTGACTGGCACGCCCGTGAACCTCGATGCTTAAGGACCTGCACTGGAAATAAGTAGACCTCCTAGGCCTTCGCGTGACTGAGCCGCTGTCCCTCCCCGGTCGCAGGATTTTTAGCTGCGACAATTTCATAAACTCGAAAACAGAAAGGATCCCATTCAAACACTCGTCTATGGCCATCACCGATTGGGCTAACAGCTTCAGATCTTGGCCTAGTAAACTCCCGGGATGGAGAAACTGGTATCTCAGGATTTCTGCCTCCAAAAAATCTTTCTAGGAAGACTTAGAGATAGACCACTGTATCAACCTCTCCTTTGCCGATATGGAAAAGAATGAATCTTTACTTGCATCGGCTTCTTACTTCTAGTCGGATATCTTGAATGCCTTTATGTCTAGGCATGGACCAATGACCCCCACTTTGATGGATGTTACCATGTTGACTTGTCTCAATACCACCCACTACATAAACCCATTCATCCTCAGATTCAAACCCACACATCGGCTGAACACCAAGAATGTCAAAGTTTGGACTAAATATATTTCCCTGCACAAAAAGTCCTTCGGCCAAGTCGATGAGCATGAACACATAGCATTCCTGAATCTTTGGTTGAATGATTCATCTTTGGTGATTCAACCTTGGTCCAACGACCAACATGGAGTGCTTGGTAGAGCTCCCAGCCAATCAATGCCATATTCCATTGGGGCAATATCTTCTTGGAGCTACTTATCAACTGCTCCAATAGGTAGCGAACAAGCTATTGGCAGGCCAACCAATCGGTCATATTGGTGGTCCCTGGTGGTTCATACAACTCTGGTTGAACGCCTACACCTCTGCTCACCGCAGAAAATCCCACGACCGGGTTAGGACGGTGGCTTGGTGACGCGAAGGCCTAGGAGGTCTACTTAACTCCAGTGCAGGTTCTTAACCCTCGAGGTTCATGAGCGTGCCAGTCAATTTGACCCTACAATTGACAAGTAAAAGGGGATAAGACATGTTCATCAGTCGGCCAAAAGGCCTGCCCGACTCTCCCTATCGGCTGATTGCCGATAGAGATAAGAATGCTAGCGCATCGACTGAAAAGCCAATGGAGGTATGGGAGATAGATATGTGTAACGTGCTAAAAGGTCTATCAACCAAAGAGCCGATGGTGCTACCCGCATCTGATACACAGAGCGGGAGCCGATCCCCTACGAGGCCACGTAGGAAAGCAACAACAGTAATGGCGCCGTTGGGGCCATCCTCGATAGATTGGACCTAACCGAGACAGTATGAGGCCAGAAGCTAAAGACACCGAGACGGCGGTGGCTCGGACCAAACATGACAATGAGGTAGGAGGGATGCCATCGGCTACCTACAGGCCTAACGCCTGAGCCCATCAGCCGCACGACGATGGGGACCTACGTTTAGGATAACTCATCGACTACTCACTCCGATTAAACGCCGTAGAGAGACATATGACCTAAACCTCAATCCTCCATCGGCAGACCCGTAGGTCGGATCTAACCATTCCAGCACGACACCGACGACGGCAGAAGGGGTTTGATAGGCCGATAGATCTTGCACGGACGTGATGCGGTACACTCGATCCAATCTTCTACCAATTTGATCAGCTTCTCTACAGTTCCAATCGGCTTTGGTTCACGAGCCGACCGGTATCTTCATTAGTCGATCCTGTTTACAGGCTGAATCAAATTCTAATGTTAACAACCTCTAGAGTTATCGCCAGGTCCTCTTTCCCTTCCATGACATATCCGACTGACTACCCAAAAGAAGATGAGGCCAGCCAACATCGATGTACTTCTCTAGGTGAAGCCGCATCGGCTCTTCCTGGAAGCAAAATGACCCTCCTCAGGCTCAGCAAGTGGTTCAAATGTTTTTACTATGGATTTACTAAAGAATTCACCTTTTGGTTTGTGTATGAGGACAACTCATCTTTCAAAATGCCTTCCAGGTTCCACCCGATGAATGCCTTAGCCGATGAAGAATCAAAGACAATCTTCTTATCATCCATAACTCCTAATCTTCTGCCAACTAGACTTTCATTGGGCCGATCCCAACACCCATCATATGAGTTCTACCATCCTTCGATTGGTGCTCGTCAGTTGGGCTTTGGCCAACTCCTCATCAACTTGTTCTTTATCGGCAAGCTCCAAGCCCGAGGAGAAGTAAAAAGTGGCTTGGAGTATAATCGGCTTAGGATGATGGCATCATCCTTGTCCTTAGGGACCATCTCCACCTTCGAGCCCTACATATCATACACCAAACTTTTTGCTTGATGGTGGTCAGAATGGGGAAGGCACCTGTTCAGTCTATCAGCTGAAAATTATTGCCTGCCTCAACCTCGACTATGTGGAATCCGATGAAGAGGTAATCTCTCTCCTTGTACTATCTTTTCTTCATCGTATTGAATTTCAACTGTCTTGATTCCCATGATTTCACAGGCTGGTGACAAAGATGCATCTACAACCAGCGCAAATGGTCAGCCGATTATTTATGAACCTCAATCGACTAGATCCATCCTTGGACAAGGTGCTCCACCTCCGAGTGTCGCGAACACTAGGGCTGAAGCATAAGAAACTGGCTACTTGGAAGGTTTCTAAGAAGCAAAAACCCGATGCTGATGTCACCATCATTACATCAACTTCGTGAAGCCCTTCTCCTGCGGTGATCTTGACTTCTTCATCTCCATTGGTATGTGTCAGCATCAATTCTTCTCCGTTGCTTGAGCCTTCATCTTGACACCTTTACTTTGCAGCCTGAACCATTTTTCCTGAAGTCCAACCGCTGGACACTATTACTAGGACCGAGCCGATGGTATCCTCAGAAGTCATAGCATCTGCGCCCCAAACTACCTCACATCAAGCTGACACTCATATAATTACTCAAGCTGCTCCTGCTGTATCCGAGGTACATCCATCCTACATGTTATTTTTTCTTGACTCATGATCTCCATATTTACTAATGTTATTGTGCAGTCATTAGCCGATCTGTTTTCCTTCGACATTGGCCAATACTTGGATACAGAGGAAGATTCAGCCACCAGTGCAGCAATTGAACCATCTTTACTAGCCGATGCACATGAACAGTTGTCAGATATTATGCATCAGCTGGAAATTCCGATTAACTCACTGGTAGAAGATTGCGGGCCGATCCAAGGAAGACTTGTTGAAATCAAACATATTCTGCCTAAGGAACTGACCGACGTACTCACGCCTACTGCCTGCATGGAATTCCAAAGGACCCAGCTGATTGCATCAAGACGACGCATAGCCGATCGCGTTGAACAAAGCAATATAGCTCACAACAATTGACTAACCACCCAAAGTGAAAAGAAAAAGCTTGATGAAATGACAGCTGACCTTCAACACCGACACCAAGCTTGGCCTCTTGAAGAAACAAGAAGCCGATTTGATGGCGGAACTTGACAAAGTTCATGACGACATCAACTCCACCGAGTCCCACCTCATCAGCCTAACAAAATCAATCCAAGATTAAGAGGCCAAGGTAGCAGACCAAGTACGCCATGCAATTCGTCGGCATAGAAATTTGAAGACTATCCCTGGATCAGATGAGGATGACATCCGCGCCATCAATAAAATAGATTAAATCTGTCTACGCGCGATCGAGGCTATTAAGAAATTCCTGTAAAATTTTAGCCTCGGAAAAAACCCAAGATGTCATCCTAAACATTAACTATTTGCAATAGAATTCAACCAGCTTGATCAACAAAAGTTGTATATATATATTTTCTAACGGCAAAATCTCAACAATATCGGCTATCTGTAACCGATATAATCATATCGGCTTCCATGCATTAGAAATCGGCTATGCCTCAGCCGATTACATAAATAGTATCATCTGCTAATACCACATTTAAGAGCTCATCTGTCTTGAAAAGAAAATTAAAAATCGGCTATGCTCAGCCAATTTAGGCACCTACCCAAACACTAGGATAATACCTCTTCAAATATTTTCTGTTAAGCACTTTGGCAAATTTCTCCCCTTGAAGACTCTCTAACATATAAGCATTGCCAGGCACACACAGATTAATCCAATAGGGTCCTTCCCAATTAGGTGACCATTTTCCAAACTTATTATCCCTAGATCCAATCAGTAAAATTAACTTTCAAACAAGATCTACTTTAGGAAAAGATTTGATCATCACTCTTTTATTATAATGCCTAGCAACCTTAGCCTTGTTTTTCTTGATCCTCTCAAACGCATCTAACCAACTCTGAGTTAAATCATCAAGCCATCAGTCATTAAGGTGTAATAATCATCGGCTGTCAATTGATCCTGTAGAGACACCCTCCTAGAGCCGATGTTAACTTCCCACAAAAGAACTGTTTCATGACCGTATACCAATTGATATGGCAGTACTTGAGTAGATCCATGACATGCCATCCGATAGGCCCACAACAAATCATTCAATGTAATGTGCCATCTCCGTCGTTGCTCGTCAATCTTGCGCTTGATCAATTTTATTAAACTCTTGTTGGAAGCTTCAGCCTGTCCATTAGCTTGAGCATAATATGGTGATGAATTCAGTAACTTGCTGAATTGGCTTTATCCCCTTATCGGTCACCTCAAGGAAATCGCCCTCCCTTGCTTTTCCAGACAGGCAATTGAACCCATCAGCTTCCTAGATTAGTATATCGGTTGTTGCAATACTGGTCGACTAATCGGCCGCGATCACCTCAACTCTGTCTCCTTGCCACTGTATGTGGCTTTGATTCATTGTGAGTTGGTGTGAATCTAGTCCTTGCCGAGAAGTAGACTATACGACCCCTTACTATCGATGACAAAAAATGTGGTGGTCAATGTCTTGCTTCCAACTGTCAGCTCCACGTTCAGCACCCCCTTTGTTTCTGATGGATTTCCTCCAAAGTCTTTCAAAACCATATTTGTTTTAACTAAGTCTTCAACCGTCTTGCCCAATTTCCGGTACATAGCATATGGCATCAAATTAACGGCTGCACCTCCATCAACGAACATCTTTGTCATCGGCTTCCCATCAACATACCCCTTGATATACAGTGGTTTTAGGTGCCGATGCTTGGAGTCTTCTGGCTGGTCAAATATGACTTGACTTCGTTCCAACGTCAATTGGGCAAAATCTTCTTCTCGATCTTCTTCATCGGATGCACATACTTTATACTCCAAAGGCAAGAAGAATACCATGTTAATCTAAGCCGATGTGCCAGTATCATCCTCCTTTTGCTTTACTTTCCATACCTTTTTAATTTTCTAGCTCTGATCGGCTTCCTCAAGGTCCTGACGCCGCCTTTTGTGCTGCTCTCTTTGCCGTAGCCTTTGTGAAAATCCCGGACGAACACCACTGATCTTTTGTGTGGTATGATCCTTTATGTAACTCTCTATCCTCAGTTGACCTTTGACCATATTCTTCGTTGATCGACCCTAATCAGCTATGCACCAATGCCCACTTAATGGGAGGCCGATCATACGATGTCCTACTCTAGTCGATGTACCAAGATCCTAGTTTGTTACATTCAGGATAATCTTCTATTGACGGTAACCTCATATTTTGATACCAGCAATATTGAAAAAGGGATAACCCTAATGTGGATTGTACCTTTCTTGTTGCATTGTGGCTCGTCGCTCTTCGTCTTGTTTTTTGGAATATTTCTTGATTAGGCCCGATGAGGTAACCTTTGACCTCTTTCTGCACCTTTTCTCATCGGACCGATCTCCTGAGGACCCTGCAAACACCATGTTCACACGAAAAGGATGCCTGTCAACCTTCATCAGCTTTTTGTCCTCGAACTTGATTCTCACTTGTTCAACACCCGATTGTAACTATTGCCGAAAAATTTTGCACTCATTAGTGTGGTGAGATATTGAATTATGCCACTTACAATACTTCTTCTTTTTGAGTTCTTCGGTAGATGGGATTACATGGTTTGGCGGTAGTTGATCAAATATCTTATTGGCTTTGTTGATATTAAAATCATATCTTTCCCCCTTATTGGCATTCTTAATCCACGGGCACGATACAGGTTTCTTATTCCTAGTCCATTCCGCCAAACCCACTTCTGCATCGGATTCCTCATCATCTGAGTCCGATGTGTAAACCTGTAGATGCACGATTCAGGTTTCTTATTCCTCATCATTCCATCGTAGATACACTATCTTGCCCTGAGAATCTAGAGAAATCTGGAATCTTGTATCGGTGCGGCAACGGAACTCTATCGAACCACTCTAGGTAAGGGTGCCGATACATAAAGGTTTGTTCTTTAGGCCAAATGCCGAATTCCTCCCTGACGACTTCCGTAATTCTGGTAGACCAATCCTTCTCCTTTGGATTCTCTCTCTGGTACTGTGGAAGCGAAGTTGGCACTTGACATGGTCCGTAATGATCTCCTTGATAATTATTACCAGGATATTCTTGCCTATATCCCCTGTAATAGGCTGTCCGATGATATCCTGGCATCATGTCATCATGTTGCACCCCAATCCACCCTTGTACTGACGGAAACATATTTACCGATACGTCACTTCTGGATCCATAAGTAACCCATGGTTGCCCTGTTCTCATCGATAAATATACCGACCCTTGATCGGGTTCCTTAACGATAGACCCATCCACAGTTTTCTTAATCAGATTGTGCAAAATATTCACTAGCACACCCGATTGGTTGATGAGTGCATGGTGAATGGCTTTGTCAACCATCTCTTGCAACGGCTTGCAAGGGTTAACCAGCAATGACCGGCTCAATTCTCCTTCCAAAATCGGCCTTGGCAGCTAGGATTTTTGAATCTGCCCTTGTCGGGTCATACTGAAGGACTCCAGACAGAGCTTCTAGAAATTAGCTGTGTTTTGCTCCACCTGGTACCTTTGCTCTTTAGTTAAATCCTTCATCATCACTGGAATCACGTTGTATGTGTTGATCTCTTTACCCGCCATTAGATCACAGCTGATGAAAGATCTTCAACGGCTGAAAAGGTCTTCTTGTCCCATCAGACGTGCTAAAAAGCATGCTCAACGCCAAAAATCCCGCAATCGGGAAAAGACGACGGCTTGGTCATGCAAAGGCCTGGGAGGTCTGATTAACTCCAATGTAGGTTCTTAAGCCTCGAGGTTCGCGAGCGTGCCAGTCAATTTGACCCTTCAATTGACAAGAAAAAGGGATAAGACATGTATGTCGGTTGGCCGGAAGGCCTGCCCGACTCTCTCTATCAGCTGGATGCCGATAGAGATGAGAATGCTAGCACATCGGCTGAAAAGCCGATGGAAGTGTGAGAGATAGACACATGTAACACACTGAAGGTCCTATCAACCAAAGAGCCAGTGGTGCAACCCGCATCCGATGCACAGAGCGGGAACCGATCCCCTATGAGGCCATGTGGGCGAGCGATCATAGTAACGGGGCCGTTAGGGCCAGCCTCGATCGATTAGATCTAACCGAGACAGTATGAGGTCGAAGGCTAACGACACCGAGATGGCAGGGGCTCGGATCAAACTTGACGACGAGGTAGGAGAGATGCCATCGGCTACCTACAGGCCTAATGCCTAACGCGGTCCTACCTAAACCCATCGGCCGCACGACGATGGGGACCTATGTTTAGGATAACTCATCGGCTACTCACTCCGATGAAATGCCGTAGAGAGATATATAGACCTAAAACTCAATTCTCCATAGGCAGACCCGTAGGTCAGACCTAACTGATGCAGCACGAGACTGACGACGGCGGAGGAAGTTTGATAGGCCGATAGATCTTGCACAAACGTGATGTGGTACAACTGATCTGACTAAGAGTTTTAACTTAAACGATGCAGTCTTGGATAGAACAAAGTATACTAGGATAGTGGCGGGACTTACCCCTTCGTCGGAGATCGGACTTAACCGATGCAGCCCCGCGTTAAGAGCCAAAATCCCCCAGTAAACACCTAGATGAACTAGGGTAGCGATACGCCGAAGTTGTATATTGATCAAGAGATGTGTTAGATGTTTCTAGGGGTCTATAGTTATACCCAGGGTTTACAGTGTCCGACGCGTTTACATCCACCATTGGACGTTATCTCTTAACAAAAATAACAGAAAATATCTCTAAAGTAGTTAACTAAACTAACTAAGACTTTCTAACCATATAAGATACAATTTAACTAAAGATAGTACCCTACCGTGAACCCCACGGCTCCTCTACAAACTCGATTTTATTTGGATAATCTTCTATTTTTAGACTGAATCTTTCCTTGCTCCACCCGATCGGCTCCCTTCCTGTAGCAATCGAACCTCTTTTCACCCAAGTCGATCCTTTTCCAACCTCTCCTTGGGCTTCTCGGACCTGACCCCATTGGATAATTCCCTGTCCTCAAACCGATCCAATCTTCTACTAATTTGATCGGCTTTTCTACAGTATCGATCGGCTTTGTCCCACGAGCCAATCAGTATTTCCATCGGCCGATCCTGTTTACAAGTTGAATCAAATTCTGGCGTTAACAACTTTCTCTATCTTTATATTGCCCCTCTACACTATCTCATGAATGATGTGAAAACGCTGTAGAATCTATCTAGACTTCTGGTACGCTCTAGGCTCCTTAGCTTGCACAATGTCCCTACTATTATATAAGTAGAGGTCCATTGGACTAATGGCACTAGTCAGCACACCAAGTAAATTTCTGGATCCAAACAACCTCTTTGGCAGCTTCAGAAGCTGTCATGTACTCGGCTTCTGTTGTAGAATTAGCAGCCATATCCTACGTGGAACTATTTCAGCTCATTGCACCTCCATTTAGACAGAACATAAATCCATATTACAATCTAAAATCGTCTTTGTCAGTTTGGAAGCTAGCATTGGTGTAATAACCATTTACAACAAGCTTTCATCATCTCCATAGACAAGGAACATATCTTTAGTTCTTCTTAAGTACTTAAAGATGTTCTTTACAACAATCCAGTGACCTTCATCTAGATCTGATTGGTATCTACTCATAGCACTTAAAGCATTTGAGACATCTAGATGGCTACAAAGCATGACATACATAATTGACCCAATAGCCAAAGTATATGGAATCACATTCATCTTATCCTACTCATTCGGTGTACTAGGACAAGCTAAGAAATATATCATGTGATATAGGTAGGAAACTTGGAGTCCTGCATATTGAACCTTTTCAACACCTTGTCAATATATGTATTATGGCATAATCCAATTAACCTTCTTGATCTATCTCTATATAGATCTTGATGCCCATAATATATGCCACCTCTCCTATGTTTTTCATAAAAAACTACTTTTCAATGAAGACTTAACATATTCGAGCATAGGAATATCATTTCTGATCAATAATATGTTGTTCACATATAAGACAAGAAATACAAGTGCGCTCACACTAGCCTTCTTATAAACACAAGGCTCTTCTTTGTTCTTGATAAAACTAAACCCTTTGATCACTTCATGAAAACAAATATTCCAACTCTAAGATGCCTCCTTTAATCCATAAATGGATTTTTCCAACTTGCATATCTTTTTAGTTGATTGCGGATTGACAAAACCCATGGGTTGTGTCATATACACATCCTCACTCAATTTTTCATTAAGGAAAGTTTTTTTACATCCATTTGCCATATCTCATTGTCAAAATATGTAGCAATCACTAGAATGATCTAAATAGACTTTAGTATTGTCATGGGCAAAAAAGTTTCATCACAATTAACACCATGAATTTCTTTGAAACCTTTGGCCACCAATCGTGCCATATAGATTTGAACATTTGCATCCATATCTATCTTTTTCTTAAAAATCCATTTGCAGTTAATGGTTTTAACACCATCAGGAGGATCAACCAAGTTCCAAACTTGATTACTGTGCAAGGATTCAATATTGGATCTCATGGCTTCATGTCATTTCTCAGAGTCTGGTCCCACCATCACTTCTTCATGGGTCTTACGCTCAATGTTGTCTAACAGCAGTATGTCTATTTATTGAGTAGTCAAGAACATGTACTTCTCTCTGAACTACATGGTACCGGTGTGTCTATTATAGGTTCTTCAACATTTTTTTCAACCTGCTCTCGTTGTGTAGGAGCTGAAACATTTTTAGGTGTTTCTCGAATTTCTTTGAGTTGCACTGTTCTCCCGCTATTCTTTCTTCAGAGAAATTCTTTCTCTAAGAAAACACCACATCAGGCAACAAACACTTTGCCTTCTCCTTGATTATAGAATTAATATCCTTTGTCCTCTTAGGATACCTGATAAACAAGCATTTATCAGACTTAGGTACGAGCTTATCATATTGTAAATGTTATACATAAGCATCACATCCCCAAATCTTAAGAAAAGACAAGCTAGGTCATTGTTCGGTCCTCATCTCATATGGTGCCTTTTCTATCTATTTAGATGTAATCCTTCAATAGCGTATCCCTAGAAAGACAATGGAAGATCACTTTTGCTCATCATAGACCACACCATGTCTAATAAGGTATGATTTCTCCGTTCAGATACCCAATTCCATTGAAACATACCTAGTGTAGTCAATTGTGGAACAACTCCACAATCCTTCAGATCATGGCTCAAATACTCACCTCCATGATTAGATTGTAGAAAATTGATTGCTTTTCCTAAAATGATTTTGTAGTTTATTTTGAAATTCCTTGAACTTTTTAAAGAATTCAGACTTATGCTTCATTAGGTAGATATACCCATATGTACTAAAGTAATTAGTAATTGTTATGAAGTATTGAAAACCACCTCTGGCTATAGAGCTCATTAGTCCACATACATCAATATGTACGAGTGCCAATAAGTCACTTACCCTTTCACCTTGACCGGTGAAAGGTGTCCTTGTCATTTTGCCAAGTAAACAAGTATCGCTTGTCTCAAATGATTCAAAATCAACTGAGTGTAGAAGACCATCTCTATGGAGCCTCTCTATGTGTTTCTCATTTATGTGGCCCATGTGACAATGCCATCTTAACGTGGGATTTAAATCATTAGAATGTTGCCTCTTTGTATTATTGTCATAGACTAGTATCCCTTCAAGATTTAGAATGTATAACCCATTAACTAATGAAGTATATCAATAAAACATATCTTTAAAATAAAGAGAACAACCATTGTCCACAGATCTAAAGTCATAACCTTCTTCTTACAAACAAGCAGCAGAAATAACGTTTCTAGATAGAGATGGAACACAATAATAATTATTTAATTTTAAAACTAATCCTGAAGATAAAGACAATAGCATGGTGCCAATAGCCACCATAGCAACTCTTGCTCCATTGCCAACGAGAAAATCCATATTGTTCCTTTTCAAACATTTACTTCTTGGTAGCCCCTACAATGATTTTCATTTGTGAGCAACCGATCTGGTATTAAATACCCAAAAATCAATAGATAAAGTAGCAAGATTGATCTATACAACATTTATCCCTGAAGCAAAAGTCACACTTCCCTTCATCTTGAGATCCTATAAGTATTTTGGACAGTTCTTCTTCCAGTGTCCTGCTCTCTTGCAGTAAAAGCAAGCTGCTTTAGCAGTAGCCCCCTTCTTGTCTTGCTTGGCAGCCTAAGAGTTGCTCGCGATCTAATTATGAGTCAACTTTCTCTTGAGCATGATTTTCTTCATATTGGGCTTGCCCTTGCCTTTCTACATCATCATCACATGATTAGTGCTTTTCTTAATATTGTCCTCGATAGATTTTAGCAACCCATGTAACTCAGTCAAGGTCCTATCCATATTGTTCATGTGATAGTTTAATATGACTAGCTCAATGCTCAAAGGGAGTGACTAGAGAATCACATTAGTAGCCAACTATTGGCTTAGAGAAAAACCAAGCTTTTCTAGACACTCAATGTAGCCCATCATCTTAGTCACATACGGACTAACGGGATTCCCTTCTGTAAGCCAGCATGCAAACAAGAACTTTTAAGTGTTGAACATCTTAGCTCTTGCTTAGTTCTCAACAAACAAACCACGTAGCCCCACAATTATATTGTAGACATTCGTATTACTTCTGAAGTTTTGAGGACATTGTGGCAAGCATGAGACAACTCACATCAAGGGAATCATTTGTGTGTTTCTCATGAGCTCTCCGTGCAGCCACAATAGCAAGTTACTACGTAAAGGAGTCTTAAGGACATACTTCTTGCGCTCTTGCGCTAGAACAATTCTCAAGTTACGATATGAATCCATAAAATTTGTTCCATTTAGGTTTTCTTTCTCAAGAATAGATCACTAACTAAAAGAACTGCTTGCGGTATTAGCTAACATGATCTATAACATAAGAATATACAAACTTTAGCACTATGTTTATGTACATCTTTTGTTAAACTATTTAACAAAATACTCTTACTACGTGTTTTACAACAAAACTTCCTCTAAGTGACATAGTGGGTCAAGATCCTCATCTCACTAATTCCTAGTGAGCTTTGGCATCACGACTAGAAAACTAGTGATATGGGTAAGCTATACTTTGCTAATCACATCTCTATGTGATTCTTGTTTGTTGGGTGGCATCAACTAAAGGAGAAGGCGTAGGCTATGATAGCATTAAAAAATTTCTACCATGCACAGTAGGACATCATGTGAAGTAGTGATCCTGAACTGCTACCACAAGACACGTAGTGCAGCAGAAGTAGGGTTGGAGAAGTTGATCCAACCAAGCATTTGTCGAGGTGGTAGATGAAGCAGTCGATTGCCATAATCCTAATTTTGATCAATGCCAAAATGAGTAGCTCCTCCACCGATATAAATATGTCTGGGGCTAGAATGCCAATTGTGAGTGTACTAGCACTCGCAAGCAGCTAGAGTTTGCCTTGGGAGGTGTCAGCTAGAGTTTTTGCTCAAGGTGAATAGAGGTTTCTCTCCTCGACCTCTTTGCCTTCCTATATATAGGCATCCTTAATTGGCCATAGGGGACCATGGCCCAATAGGACTCTACTCGAATCTCTATCCGATTTGAGCCCTTATCTGAATTACATTTAAGAAAGCATTCCAAACCAAGCGTGTGACCCTATAAGTTCATGTATATTTGGTCACGACCTTGAAATGACTTTTCGATCACCCTATTAATAGCGGTCTATAGCAAGGCATTTTAACAACAAAGTATATGTAAAGATCATGTCGACTGAACCTATAGTGTTCTCATTTATGAATCCCTTTTCCTGATGATATCAATCAAGCTCAACATAATACTTGTATTATCCTCTTAATAGCTCAATCACTCTCTCGATTCTACGATGGATTATAAACTTATTATTGACTCCTCAATCACCTTCTTGTGGTCATGCACTTTCATAATCTATTATATCAAGGGGGCATAGATATGTCTCCCATAGAAAGAGCAAATTCTATCTTGATCACTCACATCCAACTATATATTTCGTAGCAAACCTGAACACTAATTTTATGACTACCCTATTAGGGAGTAGTGTTTGATAGTATCAAAATAAGATATTATGTATGTTGGGAGCCATAATGATCTCAAGTCTATTTGAGATTAACTCTAAATAAACACTACTTGATATTAACTGATGACACATAAAATCTCTGCAGTATCTCATAGCGGGTCTATCTAACATATGTTTACTAACATATGTCGATATTATCGATTTGTTATCTCCCTACCATGATATATTAGACATGATCATCAATCAATACATATGATAATCTTATAATCATATTTGTTTGTCAAATGATATATGATTAGAGGTCAGTTAGAAATAGCAATATTTGATATTAGGAGTATGTTATATACTCATTGATCAATAACGATAATACCTATTTTAAAGAAAATGAATATATGATAAACATAGTATATATATACAAATCTTCATGTTAGCATATCACTAACTTATACCAGTATAGGTGTTGAGGGGTGATTTTTAGAACTAGGATAGTGGTAAAATGGATTTATCCCTTGCTAATTTGTGCAGAAAAAGTTTAATCACCATTTATTTTCACCAATGTTTGCCTAGTGGTTTCCATCTTCTCTGACTTGCAACTTAGTACCATCTGTTACAACAAACATGGTTAGTTGGAGTAGTATGTACATAGAAGTTGGGCTGCTACTACCAGCTAATATAGGGACACACGACTTTCTCGACGAAGGATCTAGATATACCATGAAACCCCACAAACAAGATGAACAACACACTACTTGTAGAACACATCTTTCACCATGAATTATCAAAACCATATGTTTTGATAGGTTGATCCAACTAGACGATGTAAAAGTGGATCTACTGTAAAAGTAAGAATAATCTATAACAGAAACTCCCAATCCCTCTCTCTAATTTGGCGGCAGTGGCACAAAACCTAGGAGAAGAGAAGAACAAGAGCAATTTTTCTATAAATTATCTTTAGAATAAACATGGTCTACCCTCTTGTATTGTGTAAAAAGGCATATATAGCCATTAGAAACTAACTAGAAATCAAATACAACATTTATAGAAATCTAACGGTACTGCAAATGATTTGTTTTGGCTATTATGGTGAAACTAGAAGGAATTAGAGTCATGGGCCCTCTATATCATGTGAGCCATGAAGTTATCTTTCCAACAAGTACTAAGATGCCCAAAACAGTTTTCGAACGAGATAGAAATAAGCGTTTTAATCCAGCTATATCTAGGCTGGCTCAAACTGAATTCGAATTGAATATTTTCTTTCTTATCTTCAAACTCCTTATTTTGGAAGACTTCAAACCGTGGGGGACTTGTATATGAACTTCTTGAAATAGTAGAACACAATCCAAACAAGTCATGCAAAGCCCAACTTCATCATCAATGCCATTGCTCATGTGTCACCTGGTCTTCCCACCCAATAGGTCTTCAACATGTAATTGCCGTTGATAGAGAGCTCCAAATCATATGTTGTTCGATCCATTAGAAAGTAGACATGACATGTTGATGGCCTTTTAGTCTTCATTAAATTCACCATGAACTTCATGTACAAAATAGTAAATGATTTTCTTCATATGCACCACTACATTCCTCACCTCCCACTAGACCCATATGTTTTATACATGCCAATGGTTCAAATCTCTCATGACTAAAAGTTATCAAGTGATAAATGTTATGTAGCATCAACTTCTTTAATATTCCGTACAAAGGCTTAGAGATAAATGAGTTCACCTTATTTTTTGATTCGTATGCAAAGGAGAATGTCCAATCAGTAGGTAGATTTGCATCATCGTCTCCTTCAAGAAAAGACGTCCTTGAGTTTTAGTAGTCTCGAATTGTGCTAAACCAAGAGAACATGTATGGATGATATCTGTATATGTCATTAGTTTTAGGGTTCCTTTGTTTACCCACCATACAATAAGCATAGCAGCCATAGGACATGTATGTTGTATCAATATTTGCACAAATTGATTTCCAATTGTTTACATCATACATATTCATATTGTTCCCTCCCCTATATAAAAAGTCATCCCTAACTTTTGCAAGATGGCACAAGAGGCAAAAGACATCAATGAAGTAGTGAAAAGTTACTTACATTCTTTTCGTGCTTCAGGTGCGCTACTCGAATATTCAAAGCATGTTGTAGAAACATATAAAGTGTCATGTAGCAAATTTTGATGCAAAGAACATGTAAAACCCCGTGTTTATTATTCATCTCAATCAATTCAAAAGTTTGCATAGCAAAGTGACATTCAATTATATTTAATGTCAAATCAGTAAACTTGTAACAATGTATTTGTTAATGCTTAGAAAATTGTCCTAAGATTCCGTTAAGAAAAAGAGCCTCGATGATAGCATATTTATTAAAAGTTGAATTTGAGAAAGTTTTAATGCTAGCCGTTAAGATATGGTCTTTTATTTGTAAATATCTCCAATAAATAAGCAAAAGTTTCTTTCCTATTTCTTTAGGAAATATTACCTCGTGTTCATCTTGGACTTATATAAATCCAATGGTATAAATATGTACACCCAAGGGTCTTGAAAAAAGATATATCAATCAAATCAATACAACAAATTTAGTACATCATCAACTTTAAGAGTAGAAGTAACATAATTTTCAATAAGATTTTACTTTGAATTGGGCTACATCAGTTAAGTTTCGATTCCTAGCAAAAGATAAATGTCATCATAAGTAAATGTATTAGCTTGGTTAAGACTTTCTCAACTCAATCTGATATGTTAAATAAGTTTATATGTTTGGTAGTTATTTAAAAGCATTTAGTTCTAAGCCTATATTAATTTAATCTCTTAGTCCAAGCAGATGTATTTATCACGCTAGTATAGAATTTGTTTATCTTGTTATTTTCAATCTAATACTACCTTTGTTAGATTGTTTTTGATAAGGCAAATATTGAATCATATCAAATCATACTTTTATATCATGTTTTATTCGATATGATTTATTCAATGTTTTTAGTGTGCTTTTACTCTGATCCATATCAAATCATACTTTTATATCATGTTTAATCTGCTATCAATTTTATCTAACCTTATTGGCTACAATCTTATACTATCTCGGTTTAATCCAATCGACCAGGAATATATTTAATAAAGTTAGTAGCGTGAACTAATAGGTTTTATCTCACTTATCAGATGATACACTTGTTGAGTTTTTTTGCTTTATTATTCATAATATTTCTTATTATGTAAACTTTCAAACTAATCTCTATTAGCTAGTTGGTCAATAGCTTGAATCTATTTTGACTTATTAGCTAATTGGCTCATTAGTATAATTTTTTCTATATTTCTTGTCAATTTAAGGTTACATTAGCTAGCATGCCTTGAACCTTAAGAATATAAAGACCTATGGTGGAGCTAATTAAACCTCTTAGGTCTTCATCTATGATGCATCAGCATAGATATCAGATGATTTTTGCATTAACATGCTCCTTTGGTATGCTTGGTGGGACATCTTTTTCGAACCAATATGTCTAAGAAAGAAATCAAAACCAACAACGTAATTCCGATGACATTGGAGAACCTAACAGAAGCACAGAGACAACAACTAGAGCAATTCGTGAAGAATTTTCAAAAGTTGTCCTTAGAATCATTCAGCATAACATGATAAGGACTAATCTAGAATATGCAATTCCCAAAACTAGTTTTGGTTAGAGATTCAAGTCAATAAGCACCTAGTAGTCCATAGAAATCCTTTCAATATTTAGTCAACGAAACTGTTCACAAAATTTATAATCTGATTAAAAAGATAGTAGATGGAACGATTGCTCAAGAAACTTATCAAGGCATGTTTATCTTCCACAAATGACATAGGCACATGTTATCACCAGTGCACAAGTATCCATAACATTAGAGGTTCTTCAAGTAACTTATGGACTAGTGAATGATATGATTCCTAGTTTGATTCCTTCTGGACAAATGCAATTTAGGGGGCAGCGTAATGAAACTTCAGCAGAATACCACCCATTATAGAGGACACCAGAATCAATATGGTGAGATCCTTGATTGGATTTAGGAATGAAGAGATCACTAGGCACAAGAGTCAATACCGTTGCCTTTAGCATCTGATGGACAATGCATAAAATGGTGAAAGAACAAATATTGATGTATTGGTGTCTATACCCTGATTGATTTGATAGGGTTCTATTGCCTCATCAATATAGGGTGTCAGATTTTATAAAATTCTTAGGGTAAGATAATATATAGATATGGTATAACACATCAATCGATTCTTACCAAGAGGCATCAATGGAGGAGTTAGATTTTTCCTGCTATCTTTACCTAGATCGGCCTTTATATGGTTTTCGTTTTTACTATCAAATTCAATTAGAAGATTGACTAATCTGAAAAAATAATTTCAAAAATACTTTTTTGTTGGAATTTATGAAATGTTGTCGATAGATCTTATATCGCTAAGTCAAATGATGGTCCAAATATTCTATCTGGATACCAAGGGGTGTGTACACCGTGGCATCGTCTCCACCCACCAAGCAAAGAACCTTTCACCAAGATGTGCTTCATAAGGATAAGGAGGTAAACTGCACTTAGGCTAGCCTCTAATGTAGGAATGATTTGTACCATTCGAAGTATTCTTCAGAAACATCTCCACACATATAAATATTTTGACATAATTTGTTACAAAACTTATATTTATGAGTGGGTACGTACGTGAAAATAATTTGTGCTCACTAGTACAGAAATGCTAGTCCCTATCGGCTCAAAATTGGCATCCCTGTCGGTCCTCGAACCACTAGGCCGCATGTGGTAGTGATGGGCTCCCATCACTGTCAATTCTAGAACCTGCAACAATACGAGACTATCACTGCATGTTTAAATTACCAAATACAACACATTTCACTACCCGTTCGTTCCACCAACCGACAGGGATATGGACATTCCGTCAGAGAGAAAACACAATCAGGATAGTCCTTCCATAATCAGGACGGTCTTGATCACTTTAAAATCGACAGCGATAACTGTTTTCGGGTAAAACAACAACAGTATGGACCACCGGCCTACAAGGCAGATAGTCCAGATGTGCATTAAAAAGTACACCCTGCCGATAGTCCAGATGTGCATTAAAAAGTACACCCTGCCACTTCAACAGATCGTCCGATACGAACAATATAGGACGGTCCGACCAGGTGACCGCATGGTCCGATCTAACACCAAAAGCATCGTCTGGTCTGCTTGCCGCATGATCTGATCCACTCCACTACAGGACCATCCGATCCACTCTTTTACAGGACCGTCGGGTTTGGTTGCACGACGGTCCGATCTGTTCACTCTACAGGACGGTCTTGCTCGCGTATGCATAATTGGGATGTCTGAAGCCTGCATAGAAACTGCCGTGCTATTCAATTCAACAATACAAATCACATGGTTCATACATCCACTACGGAAAATAATCCAAATAGTTCATAATCTATATAGAAGAAACAGATCTCTATAGAATTTATACCTTTTTAGACATAAATGTATATACACGAGGATAAAAAAATAATCAAATATATGTCATCGGTCAATAGTTTTCATGCTCTAGTTATATTGAATCTTGGCATTTCCATTTAATAAGAAATGCGTCGTACATGGAAGGAGCAGCTATATAATTATATGCTCAAGAAGTAACAGCGAACAATCAGGGATGTCTCCTTTACAAAAAAATTTAAAACGCAACCCAAATTATATATGTAGCCACCATGGTAAGTACAACAGCAACGTAGAGCAGAACTGCAAATTGATGAATTTTAATTATCCGATTGATAATAATATTGAATGGCCATACAAATTTACTGTACTACTGGAGAATGATAAGAAATCTATGGCGCTATGCAGCACCAGCTATGACATCACAAATACAGTACTAGGGATAAGTGAATCTTAAAAGCAATGCGACAGCTAGTCATGTGAATTATATTCATGCACTGCAGGAGCCTTGAAAGCCATAGAAGCATATTCAACTTATATGGTATAGGACCCTAGAAGCCATCGGTGGTTAGCTGAACAACAAACTTCAGAGTAAACTTCTCTGCAATTGCAGCAAGTAGTTGAGTACCCTCAACCTCAAGTAACCAGTTATACCTACTAAATAAGTTAAAAGAAGAGAAGCAGTAAGGTCAATGTTTTGCGCAAGCAGAGCAATTAGCATTTTACTTTACATAGCATTTTCATAATGTGAAATAAAAACTGAAGACTGAAGGTTGCTTCACATTTCTACTGACTACTCATTGTAGGAATATGCAACCACTTAATTTGCAGAGATCAACTAAGGGAGTTTATCTTAGCAACTACCATAAGATAGCTATAGACTAATGAAGTTAATTATCTAATAACTTCAATCCTTCTATTCTCTTAATTGGAACCCATCTATATTGATTATAGTGAATGTAAGAAAACAAATCCATGTATGCAGCACCTTCTATCAAAGTCCCTCCCTCGTCATCAGGTATTAATGGTCTCAAATACATGTAGAGGTTTCAAGTACAAAAGGACGCTCTATATACTTTTTCAGAACATGATATAAGCAGTACTCCAGTTCATGATAGATAGGAGTATCATGCATCATGCTACATAAATTATCAAAATAAATATAGGTAAGCTTTGTTTCCTAGTACTATCTTCTGACTAAAATTTGAATCTGAATAGTGTTTTCCTCAAACTCTAAATGAAGTCCTTGGTTATTTCTATATGACAGATAAACTATGCTTTAAATGGGTCATGCATAACCACTTAGCTATTTACCTCGGTGATTATTTATCTAAGACAATTTCCTTAGATTCAGGCAATAAAATCGGAAACAGACTTTTCTCTTTCTGATAACACAGACCAGCAAGGAAAATGATTTGATAGTACAACATAAAAGCAATCTACAACCATGACATTACCAGATCAGGTAGTATATATACAATAACAATGTAACAGTCTTAACCAAAAATATGTTAACTGTATCAGAAAGCTCAGAGCCTCATATCGTCACCTACCTCTTTATCTTGATCCAATTGTTTTATTAGCTCACTATCAACTGGTAATTATGGTTTTATGAAGAACAATAGCTACAGATATTGTTCTATACTTGTGTGCATTCAACATATGAACTGATTGATGGATATGCACCTCCTCGATGGCATAGTGGCTTGAAGGTGCAGGAATGTTAAGCAGTTGTGCTGGGCTTCTGCTCACCCCAGAAGGCCTTTGACGAGCTAGACATCGAAGTCGACAATATTGCTAATCTTTAATCCTCTGGCATTTGTACAGAAGTGTTAATAGCTTTATTAAAGTTGCCCATCCTGCCAACCATATCAAGGAAACATAAGTTTTCACTTTTGCTTTAGAAAGAAGATCTACATAATGGTAGTTATCCCCAAATAAGGGATTGAAATGATCCTTCACCACCAAACAATAAAGAACATAGAGGAAATGAGCTATTATGGGCAGTATCCAGGGTTCAGAGTATTAAGAGCAAATGAGCAACGGAACAGTTACCACCAGTATCCAGGGTTCTTGGGGTAGCATTGCAGTTGCAATGGACGAAGGACGATGACCTGTTGCTGGAGTCCATGGCGGCCAACAGGAGGGTGTGAGGCTTCCAGACGATGGATACGGCACCGCCGCTTCTCTCTCACCGACTCATCTAGACCTCCCATGATGTCCTGTCCACCACAGCCCACAGAGAACACGATGTCTGCGCCGCACGCCTTGCTCACCACCGACAATTCTTACAGCATAAGTAGTTGATACTAAATTGGACCAGTGATTCCCTGGTCCCTGCTGATCTGATCACAACAAAGAACATAAATAACATAAATTAGTTACTCCACTTTATAGAAATACAATAACTTAATGAAATACCTGTGCATCGTTGATGTTTCCAAATCATAGAATCCACATATTTAAATAGACTCCGTAAGAAAATCCATTTCTTGAACAGTTAGGAGCAACGATTATGGTTTTTAACAAACGAGAATGGCCTTCTTTTGAAAAAATCGATTGAAAAAATATGACAAGGGAAAATGAAATTTTCTTTACAGATATCATTACACAAAAGTGCAGACTTTCATGAAAAGGTAAACTAAATAGTAAATACCTCCAACACTTGTACTTGTTCTAAATAGCTTTGCTTGCTTAAAAGGCCATTTACGAGATAGTGTACCGACATGAACCGTTATTGTAACCCATTTCTTATTTCATCCGTCAGCGGCCTCCCCTTACAGCAGCGGTGGAGAGGCTGGATGCACTTCAAAACTTTGAAAACAGAACATGAGCTTCATTTTAGAAGGAACAGTTTTAATTCTCGCAAATAAAATTAGTCATGCACGACATGCATTCCTTTTCAACAACATGTTAATATATCTGTACTATTTTTAAAAAAAGTCGTGGTGGTGGTGCCACCACCCTCGCTACCAACTTCCTAAAATTTTAGAGAAAAAAGGATAGACAAGGCTACAGGTTCACATATCAACCATCATCCAATAACTATATACTTTTATGGAAAAAATAGACAATATGGAACAAAAAGATTTACATGCTAAAAACAAATATATACAGTAATTAAGAGAAAATAAATGATACTAATAGATTAATGATAATTTTTTAATTTAAATTATGTTACAACGTATGGTCAATATGCTAATCTATCCAAGGATAGCAGGAGAATTTAACTCTGACATGTAAGAAAGAAAAAAACGAGAAGCCAACCCGAAAGGGACTGGTATAGTGTATTTGTTGGTGGATAACCAACAAACAAGTAACATATTTGGAAAGATTTTCCACAAGCACCCTATTAGTACACTTTGCAGATTTTATACTGATTCTTAAGAAAGAAAGTCAATGTACAAATGAATCACCTTTCGAGAGGCAACCACGATTTCAGATGTTGGGATCTACTACTTTAATTAGCATCAAGCATTGATATTTCTTAAATGAATGGATCAATGGTTTATTTACTTCTATCAATTGATTAAAAAGTGTCAGATTTTTCCATCAAATGACAAAAGTCCCTGCAATATTGACAGACTTAATTTTTAGTTTAGACTACTGGTAAAAGGAACCCTTAAATACTAAGGCACATTTAAACATGCATATTATTATTGTTCCAAGACAGATAAAACTTTTTATTGGGCTAAGTATTGATCAAAAAACCCAATAATAATTAGAACAGATAAAAAAACACTATTATATATTGATATACACGTAGTTTCAGCATGATTGTTCTCTCGCGATCTCGCCTCCAACTCTCGCGTGGCAAACGCACGATCTTGCCTCCAAAATTGTACGTGGACTCGCGTGGAGATCGATCATATCACACGTGGACGATGGATGGCATGCAGACTCTAATCTTTCGTGTCTCGTGGACTACGGATAGCAAAAATCTTACCTACTGTTAATGCAGTAGATCGGTTCGCTGGGTTGATCCATGGAGATACTATGCGATACACTAGAATACGTGAAGTTCTAAGAGATTTGTTTAGCTAGAGTACATTTTCTTCGGTTTGTTGGAGTCTTTGGGTTATTAAAATTGCGAATGTAAAATTGATAAGAATGACAGATAGAGTTAGATCATCGAGCCAATCGACCGATAGGCTAATATAGACTCTTGCTATTAGCTAGATATGCTGATAGAGTTAAAATTGTTATTAACTGTGAGTCTGATACACTCTTACTATCGCCTAGTTACCGATTAAGGTTGTAGCACTTATACATCAACTTAAAAAACCGATGATGGTATAGACAAATAGTGAGAAATAAAATAAAAGATAAATTGGCTATAGAGGTGATGGCGCTCTAAATAAAATATGCAATAAGCGGTATAGAACGAGGTCCGATCTCCCAAAGGGACAAGACCTATCGACTACCAACAACGGTACCGTTATAGTTAGTCTTGATAGATCGAACCGAACCGAAACAGTATAAGTCTGAAGCTAACAATACCAAAATGGCGAGAGTTAGATTGGACGTATCGACGAAAGTACCAAGTGAACCAATCGGCTATGGGTCCGATACACGCACATATATAAACTCATTAGCTAATTAAACCGATGGGAGGAACAAAACCAGTTAGATCTCAATACTAGCTCTCTTAAACATAATCTTGATAGATTGAATCTAACCGAGATAGTATAATGCTATATTTAAGAAAACTAGATCGATCGCTAGTGGATTAACTATTGAAGATATTCGTATATCGGCTATAAAGCCGATACGTTAGGTGCAAAGCTCAACGTAAGGACAACTTATCGGCTAACTGCTCTGATGAAACGTCGAGTAAAGACCCATCAATTTAAGACTTAATTTACTATTAGCAATCTACTAGGTCAAATCTAACCGATGCAGCACAAGACTAATGACAATAAAAAAAGCTTGATAAACTTGATAAGTTGATAGATTCCACATGAACATGAGCTGACATATCTAATCGGACTAAGAGGTCGGACCTAACTAATGTAACATTAAGAGTAGATATACCAGTATAATGGTAGGACTTACTCCATCGTCGGAGTTTAAACTTAACCGATGTAGTACCACGTCAAGAACAACGCTAGTAAAACTTACATAAAATAGGATAGCAATGTACCGAGATTTTATTAATCTATAGAGATGATTTACAAGGTTATAAGAGATCTATATTTATAACCTTGGTTATAAAAATCACACACAAATATAGGATGAATTTTCCTAATGGTAAAATGAAATCTATCTTAGAGATAAAAAAAAACTAACTAAACTTGTTTATTTTATAAGATATATTTTACAAATATAGAACCATCCTATCGTGGCTTCAATGACTCTTTGTCAGATTTGGTCTTATCTACATAATATTTTATTTTTAAATAAATTAAATCCATCTTCATATGTGTGATTAGCTCTTTTTTTATATCAATCGGACTCTTTTTATAAACTGATTGGCTCTCCAATACTATTTATGACGATTATTAATTTTTAGTATTAACAAATACATAAAAATATCCAAGCACACCCATACCACTTCTTATTTTGCCTATCCCCTTCTTCCACCTTTAGTCTTTCCCACCAGCCCAAGCACACATGCATCTCTACCTCTCTCCTATCCCACCTAATCCCCTCAAATCCACATGTGGAACCAATTTTTGTCGATTTTTTTGTGAAATCATTGAGAAAGGTATCCTCCTTCGTTCCCTTGTTTTTTTTAGTTTTGTTAGTTGATTTTTGAGATCGAGGTAAAACTCTAAAATGCAAGTTAAAGTTTTGAATTTTTAAGGTGGATTGGTGGAATTGAGGCTAGTATTATGCATGTATGGATTATATGCACTTGATTTGAGGCTTGTATGCTTTATTTCTATCCATCATTTTTAGATGGAACCTAAACCATAGAATCCATATTTGTTTATTTGTGGTAAAATTATGAGTTCATTTTTCTCTATGATTTTGATTTATTTTAGGGACAAATGCTAATGCCTGTCATATTGTGTTGGTAGTGCGCAATTATTAGATGTTATTAAGTATTGTTTGTTGTTACTAGTTAAATAATGTTGTAGTATGTGATTTTTGTTAATATTTACTTTAGAATTTCTTAAAGTAATATAGATGGATAGAATGGTCCGTGTGTATTATGGTAGTAGAGTGATTGAACTCTATATTGGTGCACATATTGATTTTATGGATATGAATGTGAAAGTTGTAATGTTTAACGTGCACCGTAAATTGGTTGAACTAAGGCCATGGATGAGAGGCACTCTTGGATCGACTAGAAAGAATGAACAAATTGAGTTTTGTGGTAGATATGATGTTGGGCAAGGACATAAGTATATTATCAATTTGCTAGGATAAATAAATTGGGAGATTTATGTTGATCTAGTAAAGGAGTCACAGTTTAGGTCATTAGTGGTGTTTGCTTGTTCAAAGATTTCGATAGTTCTAAGTTAAATGAGTCTCCTTGTTCTAGCTATCTATAGGTGCATGTTGGAGTTTTGAAGTCTGAGTTGGTACGAGAGGATTTCATATATGAGGTGCCAGCAAAAACAAGGTTGGAAGTGGATGCTTGTGGACTATCCAATAGAATGGGTGAATGAATGATAGTAATGAAGTAAGAAGGTAGAATGAGCTGAATGACTCTGATAAGGCTGAGGAGAATAAAAGCAGAGATGCAAGCATACAAGATGTAGGTGATGATATCATGGTAGACTCATATGAGAAAGAATTTGCAGCTAACTCTGAGGATGACTGCCCATTGCAGCCACTAACCCAGGATGATCAATTAGCTTTAAATGAATGTCATGCTTTTCATAAGATCTTTGGAAGGGATCCTTCCATCCGTAAGTTTTGGGACGTAAGTCATGTAGGTACTGCAATATTAGACGGTGGCTTAGAAAGCGCTGACTTGCCTGAACCATTTTAGAAGGATGCCTTGGTGAAAAAGTTAGAGTTTCCATCAATATTAGCTATAAAGCCATGGCTTCAAGAGTACGCTATCGTACACTATCATCTGTGTCATGTTGTTCATTCATCAAAGTCTAAAAGATATGATGTTTAATGTGAGGATTCTCATTGTAAATGGAGGATGTTGATTCAAAAAGAAAGAGTAGTAATTGGAGGATTTCTAGAGTTGGAGATGAACACACATGTGCTAGTGTCCAAGGTTCTAGGAGTCATTTATAGTTGACATCTAAATTCATATCTAAATGTTTCCACAACACCATCAAGATACAACCTACTCTGTCTGCTTTTGCTTTAGCTAAGTATATCTTTTAGGTTTTACAATATCAAGTGAAGTATGGTAAAACCTAGAGAGCAAGACAAGAGGTAATGAAGTTGATATATAAGGAGTACAATCAAGCCTATGTGCATCTATCGACGTTGCTGCAAGCTATGAAGCAGAAGAACCTTAGTGGTTTACCACATTGATACCCATTCCGATAGTTGTTGTCACCAAACCGCACAGGGGGGTGTCCGACCGAGCCGAGCGAAGGTTCGATCGGGGAGAGATGGCGGCTTGGTCACGCAAAGGCCTAGGAGATCTGCTTAGCTCCAGTGCAAGTTTTTAAATTTTGAGGTCCAAGGGTGTGTTAGTCAATTTGATTCTGTAATTAACAAGGAAGTGAGGCGAATGGGTCAGTCAGATGATGGGCCGATACGAGCTCTGGATGGGCCGATAAGAGATTGGGATGCTCTTCTATCAGTTGGGCCGCCGATGAAGAAGTAGATAGATATCGATGAAGGATGTAATGACTCTAGGTATAATGAAAGCGAGATCCTGATCCATCGGTGGCAGAGCCGATAGGCCACCAAAGGGTATCAAAGAATAACAAAGCACGTGGGATCTCTCCTGGCTACCGACGGAAGCTACAGCGCTCAAGCATCGGCTAAACAGCCAATGGAAGAGTGAGAGATGGATGCATGGAACGGATTAGAGGACCTATCGGCCAAAGTGCCGATGACGCTCCGTGGCATTCAAAGTGCGGAGCGGGCCTCATCCCCGCGAAGCCACAAGGACTAGCGACTGAGGTAACGACACCGTTAGTACCAACCTCGATAGATTGGACCAAACCGAGACAATATGATGCTAGGACTAATGGTGCAGAGACAACGAAGGCTTAGACCAACTGTAATGACAAGGGAGGGAAAATGCGAGGTAATTGGCTACCTACCAGCCGAACATCTGACGTAGGCCTACACCTAAACCCATCAGTCGTTCGAGCCAATGGAGAACAAAACCCTCTAGGTTTTGACGCCGGCCACATCAGACACGAGCCCTCATAGATCATACCGAATTGAGACAGTACCAGGCTGCGTCCGATGTGTTCAGATCGATCTCTAGCGGATTGATTGTTAGACCAGACGCGAGACGGATGTGGGGCCTACGTTGAGGATAACTCATCAGCTACTCACTCTGACGAGACGCCGCGTGAAGTCCCACCGGAGCACCGGCTCGAACCACCATCGCCGATCTCGTAGGTCAAACCTAACCGATGCAGCACAAGACCGTGGACAGAAGAGAGACCGATGTGCTGGCATGCCTTGCGTGGACGTGATGCAGTATGCTCAATCTGACTAAGACGTCAAACCTAACCAATATAGACTTAAACAGAGTAGAGGAATACATATATTTTGAGATGAAACCTGATGAATCTCTTTATGATTTCTTTGCTCACATTAATAAGATTCTTAGAAACTTCCTTTCTGTTAATGTTATATATTCTGAGTCTAAAAATTATCGTCAATTACTAGGAGCTTTAGATATGTCTACATGGAAGATGAAGGAAACATCAATTAAAGAATCTATTGTTATAAGTACACTTACTTTATATGTGCTTTATACCAAATTGAAAACTTATGAGCTTCGCTAGAAAAAATATTGCTAATAAAACAATAGTTTTAGTTTCACAAACTTACAACTCTATTGGTTTTAATTCTTCAGCTAGCTTTGCTTTGTTTGCTTTGTCTTCACTAACCGATGAACAACTAGAACAAGTACCTAAAGATGATTTGGCATTCCTCTCTAAATGCTTCAGAAGAGTTTTCAAAAAATGTTTGATATAAAAAGAGAACAAATAGTAAGAACCTTGAAGATGTTTTAAAAACAGTTTGCTTAACCATCTTCTTCTTAGATGTTCAAATTTTCTATCAAGAATTTCTAAGGATGAAGATGAGGAGGAAGACGAAGAAGAGAGTGACAAGAAGCGAATATTCAAGAGTACCAAGAAGAAGGGGTATTTGAAGAAGAAAGCAATACATCATGTTCTTTCTGCTTTTAATAGGTGGATCTGAGTGATGTACACTCTAAGAGTGATGATGATGCTACTCCTAAAGGCAAAAAATACTAGAAGAGGCTATGCATAACGACAAGTAGCAGAACCATCGCCAATAGTGACATCGATAGTAACAACGACAATGAGGTAGAAGCTTCTTATGATTATTTAGCTTGTGCTATTGAAAAACTAATTACTTTACTAGAGAAGAAAGATAAAAAAAAGAAACATGATGCTTTGGTTGAACAATTAAATGTTGAAATTGTAAGATTTAAAACTTTAACTCCTATAGATGATTCTTGCAAATTATGTGACTTAGTTTATTCTGAATTTTGTTCTATCTTGAAAAAGAGAATAATGATAAGCATTTTTGTGTAGTTGCAAAATCTAATTATTGTGATATTTACAATTCTCTTACATTGAAGATAAAAGATGCTGATATTAAAATTAGTCCATTAAAAGATGATCTTGCTACTCATAGTTATTTGATGCTCTAATTGTAGTAAAAAAGATAAATTTCTTCATGTTTCCTATAAAAATTGAGCCACTCTTTTAAATCATATTGATTACTTGCAAGAACGATGGGAATTAAAAGTTTGAATGAAATTTTAAATAAAAATACTAGTTCTCAAAAGTTAAAATAGGTTTGGGTTGTGATACTTACGATTATTGTAAGATTTAAGCTCCAAACGTTGTAAAATCTCTTGGTAATAGGATAATTGAGATTGTATAAGTGTTATTTGTACGTCTAAAAGTAAATATAAAGTTACACTTGCACTCACTATGAAAGAGAAGAATATAAAGTAGAATTTTGTTTGACTTGGTACACAATAAATGAGTGAAAAAGATAAGATAATGTCTAATTTGAGAAAATCATGCTATTTTGGTTCTAATCACATGAGTAATAATAGATTATAGAAATACTTGTGTTATGTCTTGTGCGATGTGTGTCTCAATATTAGATTAATAAATTTTATATTACTAACCTAGGTATAAAGTCCTTGACAATGTCTTCTGGATGTTTACGCCACATGTCCAATGATAAGAATTGGTTCTCATAACTCACAAGAGCATTGCACGTTAAAAAGATAAGTTTTTAAGATGTCTTTATTTTCATGATTGTTTAGGGAAGGACATTTTTTGGTGATAAAGATAAAACTTTGGTTCATCCCACATAATCAATTGAATTAGTTCAAGCATCAACCATAACTTTACAAATGATAAAACATACTAAATAAGATATAAAATTTATGGTATATTTATACGCAAGATTTCAAATTTCCCACGTGCTTCATATATTCAATCAATTAAGCAGATTGTCATGTATGTTTATAGCACTAAATATTTTAGCATATGGTTATCTGTATCTTTATAGATTAGTTTAAAAGCTTTTTCTGGTGTTGTTTTTGAAATATATAGACTTCATAGAAAAAATATTTCTGGTGCTTCTTTCTTTCTGAGTAATTCACTTTGTTCCTGCCAGTCTAGAAAACAATTTTCTATGGCATAATCAACTGCTAAATCTGAATATGTGTTGTTGTTTATAAATTATTTAGATAGTAGCTACACTTAAATATTATAGTGTTAATTTAAAAAATATTCCACTTTTCTGTGATAACATAAGTGTTATTTGTATTACAAGAACTCTGTTCAATGACAAAACATATTAATATTAGATTTCATGATATCATATTGAAAAAAGTAATGTGGTACTTTCATCATGTAGATACTGAATCAATTGATAAATGTTTTTATAAAACCTTTAGATTCTTTTCGTTTTGCTTGTCTTCACGGAGAACTTGGGGTTATTCATCCTATAGTATTGTTTTGAGGGGACAATCAACTTTTGTAACTTTTTTTATATGTTCTTTATTTTAAAACAAAATTTTATTAAATAATAAGCACTACATATAGTTCACATACATTACTTGTAGTCATGTTTATGTCATAAGTTATAAGTACTTTCATGTTTATCTATGTGTGTTGTTGATCTTGGCATGTCTACCTAAATTGAATCACAACTTAAATTAAAAAAAGTGCTAATATGCTATGAGAAATATAAGATAAATAATATATAGAAAAGATTTAGGAAATATACATTATCGTATTTCTTTTTAATTAGATTGCTTACTATTGCAACTTAAAAAAGGTTTTTTATGATCAAAACCTGATTCTTAAGCTTTTAATTATCAAAAACATAGGCTTGAACGGGTTAAAAAGTATGGATGATGGTGCATATGATTCCTTGCAAATTATATCATGATTGAGCACAATCAAGTTCTCATTTTCTTGAAAAGCACAAATAAAGAAGTTAGTGATTAATAGAGAGTAAGAAATATGATGTCTTGTTAATTGCACTTAATTTATTATGTGAATATTAAATATTAATTGGCAGATATTTTCATAAAATATTTAAATTATTCTCGTTTTGCTCATTGTCGGAGAGAATCTGGGTTCTTCATCCTATAGAGTTGTTTTGAGGGGGCATCAACTTTTATGATATATTTATGTTGGGTGTGTTATTTATTTGAAAAACAAATTTTATTAATAAGTTCTATATAAAGTTTGTATATGTGTTGTTGATCATTGCATAACCACCTAAATGAATTAACATTTTCAATTAAATCTTGATATGATAAAAAATACTCATATGCTATGATAAATGTGAGAAAATATGTGTTATGTAAAGTATGAGAAAATATTAATAAAACATACATTGTCATACTTATTTTTTATGAGATTGTTTACTATTTACTTAGAACAAGTTGTGTGTAAGCAAAACCTGATTCTTAAACTTTTAATCGTGGCTTAAAAGGTAAGACCAGTAGAGCATATAATTTGTTGTAATTTATGTTAAGATTGAGATCGTTCAAGAATTTACTAAAAAATAAAGTGCATGATGTTAATGTTTTTAAATTTTAAAATAGTTGAGTAAGAAATATCATGTACCTATATTTACATTACATATATATTGATTTACGAGGGTAAATTACTTTTTAGTGTGGTATATGTGAGTTAGTTTATATAAATGATTTGAATCATAATAAAATTGTAACAAAATGAGAAAACTTTCATTCTTTTATGTTTTCTTCATGAATCTATTGTAAAAAGAGAGAGAGCTTAATATTTTTTAAAAAAATTAAATGCCGATGTGTTTGAAGAAAAGTATCAATATTTAATATTTATGTGTTGTTTCCGATGTTTTCATCAAGAGAGATATTGTTAAATAATAAAAAAAATTAGTTTAAGCAAAATTGGTAAAAAAAATTTATATTGCAATTTACATTAATTTAATTAGCGTTGACATATGTGAGGTTGAAAAAATATGTGCTGAAGAATTTTTTTATTTGTTTGTGTAAATTAAATTTATAACATAAATAAAAAATTACTAAAAAAATAGAAAATTTTTGAATGAAAATTAAGAAAAATATTTTCTGAATTTATAACATTAACCGGCTGAAATTTTAATGGCCTACAGTAATGGGTATGATCCAACCATGATAGCATGCGGAGACAATCCAATAGACCGTAGCATGCTGACAACCCAACGGAACGTTGAGGTAGACTAGCAGGACTGGTCTGTCAGCAAGCATCAGCTTGGACGTAGAGAGGCATTATAACTAATAGGTGGATTAGGAGCGAGCGCGGACGTGAGCGTGGAGAGGCGCTGTAGATAATAGGTAGACTAGACCTATTACCGAGCATGAACACGGGCATGGGGAATCACGGTGAATAACAGGTTGGACCGGGTGAGTCTGTGGAGATACAGAGACGATGTGGCGGTTTTGGATTGGTAAGAAGGCACTAAAATGTGACCGACCCGGATTCTCTGCTAATACAAGTAGGTTTCTACAACTGTTTATATAACTGGTGATATGGCGTAATTTGTAGCATCAATTTTAGATTAGAAAGCTGGAAATAAACAACACATAGTTATAAATTATTAGAGGTATTCAGGTCATTTTTTTGAATTTTTTAGTATAAATAGAGGGTAAAATGTTAGGAATTTAGACACAAAAATTTGATAGAGTTTTGCGTAAATTTTGTATGCACATATTTCAGAATAAAGGTAAATTTTGCTTAAGATTTGTATAGTAATTAATCTCTTTTGCTTAGTCTAATTTATTTTTCATGACTTTTGGTTTGATTTTTTTATTTAACATTTATTTAGTTAAAGTGTTTTTTTATTTTATGAAAAGTTTGACTGGCTAATCCCGTGTTATTAATTAATTATGGTTTAATTAATGTTGTTCAACGGTAATCTTGTTTTCTTAATATGTTGAGATTCAACCTTCCGTCACTAATTTTATTTTTATTTTGTTAATATCTCGAGATTTAAAAGTCTGATTGAGGTGATTTTGGTTAGGTTTATTTGTAAATTTTATCTAGGTTATTTTTTTAAATTTGATGTTAAGGATCTAGAACTATAATATGTTATATGTTAGTAATGAAATGGTCTTCTTTCCGGTTTCGAAAAACATAATTTTTTAATTTTTTAGATTTTGTGATTAAGCAAAATTGTTAAATTTTAATTTTATAGTTCGCAATCATTTATCCCTCCAATATTTATCCCTCCAATTATTTTGTATGCAGGATATGCAGGCAGATGGCGGAAAGCGGGCGTCCTTGACGATGCTGTGGTAAGGAAGCTGAAGAGGATGGTGTGCAATTGAGGGTCAGCCCCGTGCTATAACAAAAGTAAGATTTGTTTGTACGCTCTGTTTCTTTTCCATGACTAAGTTTTGCTATTTCGTCATTTCAGATAATTCAGTAGATAGAATCAAATGTGAATTACGCGGCCGGTGAGAAGTATTGGGTTGTGATTCTGTTCTTTTGTTCGTGGAGAAATTTAATAATCAATTATATTTTTTTCTAATGGAGAAACCAATGTGGCATTGTTCAGTCATCAAATTCACATCCCCAATCAGTGATGACACCAAATTCATTGCTAGCAATGGGATCGCTCTCCAGGATGGAATGAGATGAATTGCAATGGAAGGTATCTTCTTCCATCTGCTGTTTGGGTTAGAGATGCCCCATCTTTCTTTGCTCTTGTTGAAGGTAATTACATATTTTGGTCGGAGATAATTACATATTTTGGTCGGAGAGATGCCCCTCGAACATGTTTGGTTTCATGCTTGACTGGCGTAGTTCTCTGGTCCAAATTTATTTCATGGATTAATGCTCAGTCATATATTTCAACATTTTTAGAGGTTTTAATATATTCAATTAGACTAAGAGATCGAATATAATCGATGCAGCCTTAGAGAGCAAATATTTTATGATAATTATGGGACTTAGCTCTTCGTTAGAGTTCTGACCTATTCAATGTGGCCCCGCATAGAGATTTAGAACCAGCCAGTAAAAACCTAGATAAGTTAGGATGATAATGCGCTGAAAATGTACTGATCTAGAGTTGATTTGCAAACTTTCAGGTCTATATTTATACTCTGAGATTTTAAAATTCCAACATGGTTACAATAACCATCAAACATTATTTTCCATAAAAAAAAACTATCTCTAAGAAAGTTAACAAAACTAACTAAACATACCAATCTTTATAAGATATCTACTATATAAATAAAGTATCCTGCTGTGTCTTTCACGGCTCCTTAGACTCAATTCTATCTGAATAACTTTTCATCTTATAATTAAACCAAATCTATTCTCAATCTGTTCGATCGGCTCTTTTTCTGTATCAATCAGACCAACGAGGGTGTGCACGTGGCGAGGCTGCAGTGGATAAGTGAGCAAGGCCTGTCAACAAACACGGGCTTAGGCATAGAGAAGCACTAAATTCTCTACGGAGACATGTCAAACTCTATAGCCTTTGGTATAATGGGTGACATGTAGTACAGTCTATACCTTTCATTTTAGATCCAATTGCTAACAAATAAATAAAGCAGTGGTTACAAAATATTAAGGGTATTTAGGACTTTTTGTTTAGGATAATTTGTGCTATAAATAGTGTAAGATGTTTGGGATTTGTACATAGAAAATTAAGATTATTTTTTATGTAAATTTTGAAATCACTATTTTGGGAATATATGTAAACTTTATCGAACATTTGTGCCATAATTAATCTCATTTTTTACTACCCAACATTTGATTTTAGATTAATTTATTTTCTCTATGTGTTGGATTGAATTATTTGATATAAAATTTAGCTTTTTTGAAAATTTTGATTGGTTAAATATTTTCATATATTAGGTTATTAATTAATTAGTATTTAATTAATTTTGGTTCACCTTCCGTTCTTGTTTCATTAATATGTCAAGATCCATGATTATAGTTGGGTTTATTTAAAAAAAATTTAGTTAATTCTATAAAATTTTCAAGTGCATCAGAGTATATATAGTAATCTGTTTAATAATAAAATGGTGTTCTATCCAGATTTAGAAAACATAAGTTTTTAGGTTTTATGATTAGTGGAAAGTGTTAAATTTTCAGTTTGTCTGCCACAATCATTCATCCTCTAGTTGTGTATCTCAGTGGAGTCGATCCTACATATTGAGTTAAACTGATAGTTTTGCAGTATGCCATTACCATGATTATAAAATCGTATTCTAGGATTTCAAAATTTTACATTTGGTTTGGTTCTGTTTTCTTGAGAAACATCTGAAAAAGGTTCTGGAGAAATCTAATAAAATTACATTTCCAACAATGACCAAGTGCTGGACAGGAATCATCCTCAGCTAGTTGTGCATTCAAGAATTTGCAATTGTGGCTGCACGTCAGCCTCATCCTTGAGATCAATAGTTTTTCTGTTTTAAAATGATCAAGAAGACTGCCATATGTGCATTCCTATCTGAAAATATAATAAAAACAGTATATTCAATGGCATTAGTAAGAGGTATGCATGCAAATGATTCTACAAACTTTTTATTCTTTTCGGTCAGCAGCTCTCTTCTTTTTGTTACAGCAACTTTATGGGGCCTTTTATTTCAGAAAAAGGAGTGTTGTGACGGGTTTTTAGTTGTCTTTTGTTTGCAGAATTATATTGGTAAAACAAACACATTTTCTTCAGAACGTAATGTTATATGGCTTAGAATGGAATATGAGTAACTACTATTGTTTGGTAATTATAATCTAAAAGAGCACAAAGGTTACACATTTCCTACTTCACTGTATGTTTTATTTACCTTTAGATTGTCTGCTGTTGATATGGAGCACCTACAACTGCATATCTAGGCAGAAATGAAGTATTGGTTGAGTAATCTCTCTTAGATATTTTTTCCCCTTTGCTCTTCAAGCTCTGTACATCCTTGTCTCATGTTACCTGTACATACAACTCTTTTTAAATGCAAATTCAGGGTGGCTTTCTTTTCCTTTTTTCTCAGAAACAGAAAAATTGGTGTTTCATACTTGTGGTGGAAGGGATCGTCAAATACATTCTTGAAGCCATCAATGCTGCTGTGGAGGCAATTATTCACGTCAGATAATAGCTTTGCTAAAGCTTAGATTCATTGCTAGAAATTCAGGTTGTCTTGAACACGATAGGATATGTGACGTTCTGAGCTTGGTTTTATCAAAAGTAGTCCACTTGGCAGTATGAACTTGTAGGTATCCTTCCATATTTCTTTGTGTTATGACTATGATTTACTTCATTCTGTTTACTTCCAACAATGTAATCTAAAACTGAAACCTCATCTATGTATCTAAAATGGTGTCAGTACCCTCCTCTATCTCTGTCTATATGTATGTATATATACCAAAAACAACACCAACCATGATAATCTTCATAGCTTCGACCCTAAAGAAAAAAAAAGTAAAAATATAAGCCTATATTAATAAAGCTAAATAAGATGTGTCAATTATATGTACTCTAGAATGGCAAGTCCAATTATTTTTATTTTCGTCATCAATTGTATGCCTATATTAATATAACTTAATAAGGTGTAGTAATTATATGCCTGAAAAATGACTCAAAGACACTCTAGGTCACTAAAGTGATAATAGAGATTTCTGTAAAAAGTGGACTTGAGAAACATTCCGTAAAAAAGTGAGATATATGTACAAAAGTGTATCAACTTTAACCGAATGAAGGACACCCGAGAAAGAAAATAAGCTCAACTACTTGTTATTTTAAAACTCATGAAGCATAAGGACCATAGAGATAAGGATGAAACCTAGATGAGCATTCCCCTTCAGCTTCTATAAATGGAGGAGCTTCCAAATCAAGGACACATCAAAGCAACAAGAACACCTCCAGCCAGAGCTCATAACCACCTTTTAGCCTTTGTAATAGTAACATGTCAAGAATTCTTTCCTGCTAGTATATTGAAGCAATCTAGCTGAGTAAAAATTTGTTTGTATCTTCTTTCAGGGTTCCCGAAAGTGAAAACCATATAAAAATAAAGTAATTTTCCTTAAGTATACTTATCTGTTGTTCTAGACATTATAGGAGAAATCTCTCTAAAAGTTCTCGTTCATAGCCTGCATTTCACATAGTAATGAAAGAAGTGTTCCTTTTGGGTGTAACTGCCTAGGGCAATAAACACTCTGCTAGAATAAAATTTGACTACTGTAATTAAAGTTTTCTTCTATAAATATTTAAGTGAGAAATATGGTGAGTACCAAGTAAAACGTTTAATCCTCTAAAGTAAATACTGGTTGGTTTCGCCAACCAGATGTTGAATATAAATTTCTACCGAATTAATAAGACATGAACAATTGAATAGTAAGCTGAACAATGGTGACAGTAATCAGCACGTCAAAAATTATTTTTAGACAGTGTTTCATGAGCAAGTTAATCATATATCCTTTCCTACTCATACATATATATATATGTATATGTATTTGTATGTATTAACAAAAAAAATTTAAAAGTCTAAAAGTCTATATCAAACTCTAATATGGAGTGTGTTGGGCTACAATCAATTGCACCAAACTAGTATAGAGATTTTAAATCTATAAAAAGATATTAAAATAATTGTCCAAGAGGACGTTCAATTAATTGGAGAAATCCTGACAAAATACTAAGAGAAAAACTCGATTATCTATAAAATAAATATAATGAACCTATACTATATCATTGAAACATGTCCAATAGAGACCACGCTAAAAAGATATACAAGAATTTAGAATGCATATATATATATGTATATATGTATGTGTGTATATATATAGGAATGGTAAGACTAACTCTTTACCCCCATCCAGGATGTCCATCCCCTCGTGCTCCTCTCTCTTCCCTCACTCCTCTCTCCCCCTCTCCGATCTTTCTCCCCCCTGAAAACTGGTGCCCTTCCTAAAAAACTGATTCCTCTTCCTTCCTAAAGAAAACTCGCCCTCTCCTTATAATCCCCTTCCCTCCCCCTCTTCTCCTACGTAAAAATAAAATAAAATTTGTGAAAATTAGGACTTGAGCCTAGACCTTAGTTTCTCTAACCAAAAAATAATATAGTGAAACTTTATGATTTCACACTATTGCTTATTTCTTTTATATCTTCATTCACATAAAGAATTAGAGACCTCATCCGAATTATTTTCTATATCAATAGTAACACATCAACTATATTACTGCAAATATTATGAACTGTTATAAAACTCACGTAGTAATGTCGTCACAAAATTGATACTGTAAAACATATAAGATGTTCTTGTTACTGCAAATCACATAAGTTGTTATGCTCAAGCACTAGTGTTACTACATAATAGTTGGGGTGTTAATGTGCAATTTTCACAGGTTGAATGCTGCAATCATCTAGGGTTTGGCTGAGATAGGACATGATGGATTGACTTTGACTAGTTTTAAGCAAAGTGGGTGATGAGTCGTGGATCTCTGTTCTTACTCCTCTCCCATTCTCTACATGAGCATCCCATCGCGCTCTTAGTGTTCTCAATCCTAGCACACATATGCCCACCCATCCCTTCCCACTCCTCTCACATCATACTTAGACCACACTTCCAATGTTTTTGATGTTAGCACACGCACGCCCACCCTTCTCCTTCTCATCCCTCCTCATGGTTTTTTCTCTTCCTAAAAAATTATCAAATACATCTCCTTATATGGTGCATCAGAAAGTAATACATCAAAATTTTCATCATATGCTTTCTTCATTTCTTTAAATTTGATTTATTTCTTTAATTCTTTAAATATCTCTTATTTTATTCCTTTAGTTCCTTTTTTATTTCTAAGAAAACTTCTTTAATTTTTTTCTATCTTCCAATCAATATATTCACCCAAAAATTATTCTATACTCGGGGTATATAATAGCCTCTTCCCAAGGGTAAACCCACCTCCCTCCTTCTCAAGACTCAAAACCCATCTCCCATCTCGGTTAAAAGCCAGTCAAAGCATCCTCATGTAAGTCAAACCTTGTCTCGCAAAAGTGTTATTGTGGAGTAATGCAATGCGTTATTTACAGTAACAATGCTAAAATATAGTTAAAATATAGTAATGATGGATACTTTTTCCTTAACATCATGGAGTAAATTGTTTAATTGTTTAAATATCAAAACTTTTATCTTCTGATCAATATATTGATCATCTTAGCGATCCATTATCTTGGTTAAATATTATTTATATTTAATTTTTTTATACTCTTTCTTACTTTATATTTGTATAATATGGACATTCTGTACCTTTCTTGTTCTTAACTTTCTTCTATTTTTGAATATATTCTTTTCCACCTAGCTCCAAGTAGTAATTTCTCTCAAATATTTTTCTAGCTTGGCATAATGTTTTATCAATATTCTTATAATTTTTCTATGATATGCCACCTATTATCTTAGTATCTTTGGTCTATTATTTCTTTAAAGTATATATAGACTCCTTAGAGCTTTCTATCAAATACCACATATATATAGGTTTCTATAGTGTTATTTCATGGTCTTTAGCAGTCCGCATTAATTCATTTAGCACATAAAAATATTCGGAGATACTATTTAATATTGATAGCATATATCTTTTTTTCTCTCTTATTATTATATTGGTACCAAAAATTATCTAAAATACATTTCTGAACTTCATCTAATATTATGAGGTTTTTTTGTTTAAATTTATAGGAATATGGTGCAAATATTTTTAAGATTGTTGTTATATCCATAGGTGAAAAATTAACCTCTATTACTATTGACTTCTCCATGCATGCTAAATAAGTAAAGGAGAGAGTAGATTAGGCAAATGGTTATCCTTTCCCTTAGTATTCTCAAATATAAATTTATATCCATTTCCAGTAATAATGTCTTCAAATAAAATAAATCTCTTAGTACTATTAAGTGTAATATATCGCACTTCATAATCTGTTCTGACTGTAAACTCTTTGAAATTTACGTAAAGCCTAAAAGCATTTATCTAGTATCTCTTGTTCTTTATTATTAATCATTTTTAATTTATAACTTCTAGAGACATATATAAAAATGTTCTTTTTTGTTTTGGATGAATATTTGGTGGATGTTTGTTTTAGTATAGCACTTTAACATTGTTGAGATGTATCCATTCAATAATGCAGGAATTGTTGTGTAACAGTAAATCTAAGGTTTAACGCTTTCTTTTATTATTCTTAAAGTATCTTGGTCATTTTTTTCTTAATTCCGCATACCTAGGTTTGCTAAATATTACTATTCTGAATTGTTGAAATTCTTGTTTTTCATTAAATTTAAGATTTTCTTGTCCATATGCTCTTGTAAATGTATTTTACCTTCTCATTTTTCATGACCGAGGATATTAATTTTCTTTATAAATTTCTATTTTTTTTCTTAGATAAAATTAACCTATTTTCTTCTACCTTTCAAAAAAAATATTTCTAAGTGAGCAATATGCTCCATATATGCTTTTGAGAAGACTAAGAAGTCATATATGTAAACTAATACAAATTGATTTTTGATAAATATATTTTGCATTTTTCTTAAAAAAGGCATGTGTATTTTTTAATACTAATGCCATAACAAGTCATTCATTGTGTCCTACGGACAAGTAAATGTGGATTCTTCTGCCATCTTTACTTGCATCTTTCAAGTCAAATATAAGCATCTTCTATAGTATTATCATTTAACATTTTGTACTTGATGATCATCTTGGATTTACCTCTAACTTCTTCAGCATGATTTCTACTATAAAAGTTGTTGATTTGTGTGGACTAATACTCTCCTCTAAATTTTAATAATTCTTCTATATGTATTCTAAATTTTTTTATATCCTTTAGTGTAGCCTCTATTGGATATGTTTTAATGATATAGCATAAATTTATTTTATTTATTTTTTTAGATAATCAAATTTTCCTCATGGGAATTTCTCTTATTAGGATGTCCTCTAATTTTTGAGCAATTTTTTAAATATTCTTTTTAGACATAATATCTCTACACCAATTCGGTGTAAATGATTGCACTATAACAGACTCTATTGAAGTTTGATATATAGTAGTTATCTATATTCTCACTAAGCTCATATTATATACTTTTGTCTTTAGGGTTGAGGGCTATCAATGTTATCGTGGTTGATGTTGGTGTTATTAATGTTGGTGTTAGTTCTCGGTCCACTACATTTTTTATGACTCCTTGCTCATTTTTGTATAAATAAAACACTGTCTTGATATGGAATAAATATAACTCCTTGCTCATGTATTATTGTGGTTTGTATTGATGGTTGTTGGAACCCAATTATTATATCATTATTTATTATTGATTAGTCTCTTGTTGTAATCTCATATATTATATATTTTTTCCCATTGATATAAATAGGCTAACTGGTTATAAATTTTCTTTATCTCGCATCTATGTACAATTTTAGGATATTTCATTAAGTATTTATCATGAATAATATTCTTTATACACCCTATATCTACTGGTGCTAATATTTTATATGATATCTTTCCTGATAATTTTGTTTTTACTACTATACTTATTGCTAAAACTTCTTTTGAAAGATAACTTTACTATTTATTCTTTGTACAGTCTCTATTTCTATTTAGCTGTTCTTATTCATTCAGCACTTTTAGACATATAGTATAACTCTATTATATAAAAAAGCATATTTAATATTATAATTACCCTTTTCTCTAACCCAAACATATTCAACATAATTGATCCATCATTTCAATTTTTATTCCCACTAATTCTAGTAATTTATTAATTAAGTCTAACTCTACTTGATTTATATTCTTCATTATTATTTTCAATTTCATCCATTTCTATGATTGAATATATTGATTCATCATCTTTTATTTTGTTATCATATACTAGTATATTTTTGTTTAAACTATCTATAATTAAAACTCTCTTTTGCTCTTTATATTTGCTAGAATGTATTTTTTTAATCTTTATTTGGGTATGTTTTACTTAGATGGTAAGACGAATTACAAATAAAACATCTGTATGTCCTATCATATGTTTTTCTTGGATTATATCGTCTTAAATTTCTTTTATGTAGAAAATGGCTCAATTATCTGTTCTTCTTCTTTAAGAAGTCTCTTTTGTTTGTTCTAACATTATAATATGTTATGACTATACTCTTACAATTACATTGTAATGGAATTATAGTAATAAAAAAAAAGTAGCAATACTAAGTATTGACTATGTTGCAACATAGTTACTATAAGAAAATCTACTCAATGGGGGCACCCTGCTAGTGTACTGTTACTATAGATGAAGGCTAAAAAGAGTAGACAGCGGGGGTAGTCTGTAGGTGGGTTTTGGCCGAGGTCTGACCAAACGTAGGAGTGCATTTGACAGAGACGGGAGGTGGTTTTGGACCTCTACGAAGGTAGTGAAAGGTGGTCTTGGGTCTTCTAGGAGGTGAGGTGCAGCTGGCTATGGTGGATTTGCTGTGATAACCATTGATTGTGATGGGAAATCTGGTAGAAAGTAAGTTGACCCTTGGGAGAGGGTAGAGAAATTTTTACACGTCAGGTAGAGAAACAAAACTCCTAATCACTAATCAAAAAAGGACAACACCAAAAGAAAATTGCATTGACCCCTAGTCACAAAAGGACAACACATGCATTCTTCGGGTTTGGGTTAAACAAAATATACGTGTCACTGCACGCACACATCATGTTACTACGTACTTTACAGCGTGTTACTGTATACTCTACAACGTGTTACTGCACAACCTACCAGTGTTACTACGTGGTTTGACCAAGAGGTTTGACTACCTTGTGACTGTACTGGGAGGTGGATTTGGGTCTTCGGGGATATGTTCAGGGTAATCGGTGAACATCCGCAATATTGAATGCATCTATAGGAATTAATGAAATGAAAGGAACAAACTATATACAATGGTAACCACGACAGGTAGTTCTGGCGTATTGGTTAGCAATCATTGGAGTCAACCAAGAGGCGTGTTCATCTCCCAGGAAGTTCATATTATTTTTTCTTTTATATTTTGTAGAATAGATGTTTTGATGTATTGATAACCTACAAGTTGTTGATGTTCTAAGTTCAATTCTCCGGTATAATTTTAATTTTTAGAAAAAAAAGGATCGCTCATGCGGCATGACCGACGCTTTGAGGAGGCCACTACGTGGGGAGAGAAGCATGAGTCAAGAGGGAGGGCACGAGAAAAACAACGTGGGTTGGATAAGAAGTATGGTATATAATAGTTATTTTATGGTATATAATAGTTATTTTATAAGAGATATTATATGTATATTCTTATTTAACTCTGTCATTTATATTTTCTAATCAAAAGAAAATATGTCATTTTAGCAATATTTAATTTCCTTTTGTTCGAATCTCTCTTCAGTTATGATGAATATTTCACGTTATTGGGCTTTCCCCGACTATTTACGGCGAGCAAGACTTCTTTTGTCATTGCTAACCATTTACTGTACGTGCATAGTTATTAACTTATTATCTCAGGAGGAAAAAGATGCTTCATGCATGATGTTGTTGATTCTGACCGTTCATGAGAGCTTGATGGAATGAGGAATTTGAATATTGACTGCGATGCTTGGAGACACATCTTGTCGCATGTTGGGACCTCCTGCAGCGATATTTTGCATTTTGCAGCTTGTGGGGGCACAAGAGCTGTTGTCTAAATGCTTTTAGCACGACTATCAGAATTTTCCTTTAAAAACATTTCATGCATGGCTTGTAATTTCTAAAAGGGTTAGCAAGTAATTGGCAATTGCAAACTGTTTTATAAGTTGTAGCTTAAAATGCAGGTAGCGTAGAAAGTTCTATTATTCTTAGCATTGTACACTTTTTTAAATCAACATGTGCTATCCTTTGTGAATGCTGAATATGTTTTAAATAGATTGACATATATAAGGCTAACAATATTTTTATATTGTTTTTATAAAACACAATTTTTAAATATTATTTCTATATTCTTACTCCCTCTTTACTACTTTCTTTTGATTGAATTAGGAAACAATGTCATCGGATAACTAAATATTTCTGTTACAACATTTTGAACGTAGTAGTTGTGCTAAGTGCAAAGAGTGAAAAAAATAAGTTGAAGTGCTCTTATTAGTTTTGTGTTGTTCTACTTTATCATCAAATCATCTAATGATTAACTGCTATTTATACTGTAGTTTGCATTCTACACACTTCAAGAGGGCTTATTTTGGGAAAAACGTCGTACAAGTGAACTGAAGCGAATATACAAGTCTGGTAATAATTATTTTATTAGTTTTGTTTATTGTTTTGATCCATGTTTGCTTTTGTAGGCTCAACAATGAGCTTGCCTTTATGCTATTTGACATCATTTACATGGTATGAGTTGGAGATAGTTTAATTTTTTTCTCAACTAGCTATGCAAAATGCAGGCAAGAAACAGATGATTTGGATATCTACTAAATTCACCGAACTATTTGATGCTTCTGGCAATAAACAATTTATTGGAAATGGATAGAATTATGCAAAATGCAGGCAAAAAACAGACGATTAGCACCTCCTGAGGTGCACAGCTTTATGATGAACTTTCACATCTGGAGCAGGAAACAACCATCATTATTCTTCTCTTATGACAGCAACAGAAGCAAATGATCTTGTTTAGTAAAGTACATGATTTACACCTAATTTGCAGGTGTGTATCATTTGTATTTAGTTCGTAGATTTTGCATTGTTAATGAAATTGGTGTTCAAGGTTTCAATATTAGTTGGTTAAAGTCCAGATGCGATGGAAGACAAAAGAGTAAAAGAGTAAAGTTAATTAGAGTGCAGATAATATGGAAGATCAAAGACTAAAGTTAATTAGAGTTTTTTAATACATTTTTTCTCTCTCAGGCAACACTTGATGGTCTAGCAGCCCCAATTCTGTTGCACGATTTTCTTACCCGTTGTGTTAACGTTTTGATAAGCTCAGATAAAGATTGAAAAAAAATCGGTTTAAGTAAAGAAGAGTTCAATTGCTATAAAAAAAAGTTGATTGATGAAAATGATGAAGGATTCGGTCCAATTAAAAACTATCTAACTGAGGCCGAGTCTAAAGAGAAGCTGTGGAACTCACGATAGGATAATTTATCTATATAAATCATATGGAAGGTTTAGTTAGTTTAGTTTATTTCTTAGAGTTATTTTCCTTTTATATTTTTTAAGAAGTAACGTCCGATGGTTGTTATATGACTTTGTAATGTTAGAGTATAAATATAGGCCCGTGAAAGATTGTAAATAATCTCTCGATCAATACAATTTTGACGCATTGCCACCCTAACTTGTCTAGGTTTTTATCAGCGAGTTCTGGCTCTCGATACTGGGTTGCATCGGTTAAGTTCGATCTCTAGCGAAGAGGTAAGTCCCGCCACTATCCCGAAATATCTTGATCTGTCTAACGTTGTATCGGTTAGATTTGATCTCTTAGTTAGATTGAGTGTACCGCATCATATCTATGCGAGCTCTATCGGTTTAGCAAGCTCTCTCTACCGTCATCCATCCCGTGCTGCATCAATTAGATTCGACCTAAGAGACTGCGGACACTAGATTGAGCCATAGGCCTGTAGAACTCTGCTCGGTGTTTGATCGAATGGTTAGCCAATGAGTTATCTATACATTGTGCAATATGTCCAACGTATCGGCTGCTCAGCCGATACACACCCATCTTAAAAAACTTCAACGAACGTCACTCCTAGTGCATCGGTCTTTCTGGTCAATACGCGCATATCTTTAGGGATGTCCTCTCATCAGCTTAGCTAGCTGATAGGTAAGCTCCACCCTTACTTCAATATGACCGATTTGGCACTCGTCATCCTGCTGTTGTTGGCCTCGGTCTCTTACTGTCTCGGTTAGGTCCAATCTTTGAGATCAATGCTAGCAGCGTCGTCATGGTGGGTGACAGGTCTCATGCTATGGGAGGAGCGGGCCCCGCTCCTTGTTCATCACCCACCTATTAACATCAAAATCTGAACAGCCCGATGGTGCTAAAGCCGATCGGCGGAGAGGTATCCGATGACTACAGTGAAGAAGCTGATCGGATTGTAGCGAAAAAGACTCAGTTCTAGATTGGAAGATTTTCCAGATAAGATCATATTTATGGAGGAGTCGTGGAATCCACGGCAGGGTATTTTATCTTTGTAAATTGTAATCTTATCTAATTTGGAAGGTTTAGTTAGTTAACTTCTTTAGAGATATTTTCCTTTATTTTTGTTAGGAAATAACGTCCGATGGGTGTAAACGCGTCGGACTCTATAAATCTAGGGTATAAATATAGACTCCCTAGAGACATGTAATATATCTCTTGATCAATATACAACTTTGGCGCATCGCCACCCTAGTTCATCTAGGTTTCTACTGGTGGGTTCTGGCTCTCGACGCGGGGCAGCATCGGTTAAGTCCGATCTCCGACGAAGGGGTAAGTCCCGCCATTATCTCGATATGTTCTGCTCCGTCTAAGACTACATCGGTTTGGTTTGACCTCTTAGGCCAGTCAGATGTATCGTATCACATCCGTGCAGGGCCATCATCAATTTTGTGTTGCATCGATTAGGTTCGACCTACGGGGCTGCTGATGATAGATTGAGCTTCAAGCTTATAGTTTTCTGTACGGCATATCATCAGAGTGCTAGCCGATGAGTTATCTATGCTCTAAGCTTCATGCCCACCACATTGGCCCCTCGATCGATACACATCAGCCTTTAGTGGTGTCCCTTGATGCGTAACGCTCAACGCATCGATCTCCCAACCGATACACACCCGCCTTCAAAAGAGGTGTCCCCTCATCGGCTTTGCTAGCCGATGGGTTCGTTCCTAAGTTTGCTTCAGCACAGCCGATCGGGCGTCCTCCGTATCATTGCAGTTGGCCTTGGCTTCGCACTGTCTCGGTTAGGTCCGATCTTCGAGGTTCAGCGTTAATGGCGCTGTTAAGGCGGATGATGGGTATTGTGCTGTCATATCCGGAGTGGCATCGGCTTTGCAGCCCTTGCCTTTTAATACAATTCCTTACCAATCCGCATGTGCCTTCATCAGTTTTTTGAGCCGATGAACAACTGTTACTATTTCTGTCGGCTATCCGGAGGGATCCTGTGCGTGCCTTGCTATCCTCTGAGTACACCCCGGTTCATCCATCAACTTTGCGGCCGATCCCTCATCGACACCTGTCCCTATCGGCTCCCCAGCCGATCCTAATTCCTATCGTCAAATAGCTGATAGCGAAGGGCCTTCCGGGCACGGCCGATGGCCATCCCGATCCTATCGATAGCCAGCCGATAGCGAGCGCCTGTATCAGCCCACCGTCTGATGGACCTGCTCGTCTCACTTCCTTATCAATTGTAGGATCAAATTGACTGGCACGCCCGCACCCGTACCATCGCGCCAGAGCCGATCAAACCGTACGACCCCTGGTGCGCGTACCTCGATCCACGGAGGAGAGCCGACTGGCCTACACTGGAGCTAAGTAGACCTCCTAGACGTCGGCGTGTTCGTGCCGGGGTGCGCGAGGGATCTCGGTGCGAACATATTTTTTAGTACACCTGGTGGGACGAAAGGTTTCATTCATCGGCCGATAAGAACCATACTATATTCATCGTCCGATAGGGTAGAAATCTTCATTATTTAGCCGATTGGATGAGATTTCATTCATCGACTGGAGAAACCTGAAGAACATCCATCGACTGGTGTGGTGTAATTCCATTCATCAACCAGCGGGACTCTTCAAGTGCCTGATTAGAAGTCAGATTTTACTCATCAACCCGGAGGGCATCTTGATGTCAATATGTCTAAAGAAATGGTTGATTTCAAGACATATTCATCTGAAGATGAATCCGATAAGGAGATTATAGTTCCAGTTAACATGAAGGATTTGAATGAAGATCAAAGGCAGCATATAGAGCAAAACATGGACAACTTTCAAAAGCTCTATTTGAAATCCTTCAGTATAACTAAACAAGGGCCGATTCAAAAAGCACAGTTACCAAAATGTGTTTTGATGAAGGAATCAAGCCATTCAACACCTGTGAATTCTTCCAAGCCATTGTAAGAGATGTTCAATGAAGCATTTTATCAAACATTCAGTAATCCATTAGGAGTATGGAAGGATACATTGCAAGATCTGATCAAGAAGACGATACAACAGTCATCGGCTCAAGCACCTAATCAGGATCATGTGCCTTTGCCGATAGAGATGGAGGAAACTTGGCAAAGTAGGGACCTATCGGCAAATATGTATCCACCAATACAAGATTGATTCGGGGGGCAACGGCAGGAGGTACCTCTAGAATTCTTTCAGAGGAATCATTATGGAAAATATCACAGGCAAAATTGGGTACAATATCCACCTCCACATGATCAGGAAGATACTCTAAGGGTGAAGGATTGGTTAACTAGAATTGTGGATACGGTGGAAGAATAATTTGGTATCAAGCCCAAAGATTAAATAGTTATGTATCGGCACTTATATCTAGAATGGTTTGACAGAGTTCCATTACCTCACCAATACACGATACCAGATTTCTCAAAATTTGTAGGGCAAGACAACATATCTACAATGGAGCACATCAGTCGATTCTTAGCACAGTGTGGAGAACCATCGACTAAGAATGCTCTCGAAGTCCGTTTCTTTCCATTATCCCTCTCTAGATCGGCCTTTGCATGGTTTTCTTCGTTACCGCTGAGCTCGATTAAAGGATGATCTGATCTAGAGCAGCAATTCCACAGATATTTCTTTATTGGGATTCAAGAAATGAGACTGTCAGATTTGACATCGGTTAGACAGAGGCCTAATAAGTCCATTCTAGAATACATCCAACGTTTCCAAGACATCAGAAGCCGATGTTATAGTCCTATTCTGAGTGATAAACAATTAGCTGATTTGGCCTTCCAGGGGTTGTCAAGTCGCATCAGGTGGAAGTTTTCTTCATAAGAGTTCAACAGTTTAACACATCTGATGCATGTGGTATCAGTTTACGAGAGCCGATTATTAGGGAAAGAGGAGATGTCGAAGCATTGGAGGCCTGAGGAAGAGAATTTCGAAGCATGAGTCTTCATACCTCGAAATTGGGGGCCATGTGTTAATGCCAAAATCTGGACAGCCCGATGGTACTAAACCCGATCGGTTGAGAGGTGTCTGATGACTATAGTGAATAAGCCAATCGGATTGTATAGAAAGAAGACTTAGTTCCAGATTGAAAGATAATCCATATAAGATCGAGTTTGTGGAGGAGCTATGGAATCCACGGTAGGATATTTTATCTTTGTAAATTGTAATAATATCTAATTAGAAAGGTTTAGTTAGTTAATTCACTTCTTTAGAGATATTTTCCTTTATTTTTGTTAGGAAATAACATTCGATGGTTGTAAACGCGTTAGACTCTGTAAATCTAGGGTATAAATATAGACCCCGCCACTATCTCGATATGTTCTGCTTTGTCTAAGGCTTCATCGATTAGGTTCGACCTCTTAGGGCGGTCAGATGTATCGCATCACGTCCATGCAGGGCCTATCAGCCTGTTAAGCTCGCTCTGCCATCGTTAATTTCATGCTGCATAGGTTAGGTTCGACCTACGGGGCTGCTAACGGTAGATTAAGCTTCAGGCTTATAGTTTCTGCACGGCGTATCATCGGAGTGCTAGCCGATGAGTTATCCATTCTTTGAGCTTCACGCCCACCGCATCGGCCCCTCGACCGATACGCATCAGCCTTTAGAGGTGTCCCTTGACGCGTAACGCTCAACGCATCGGTCTCCCAGCCGATACGCACCCGCCTTCAGAAGAGGTGTCCCCTCATTGGCTCAGCTAGCCGATGGGTTCGTTCCTGTCTTTGCGTTAGCACAGCCGATCGGGCGTCGTCCGTATCATCGCTGTTGGCCTCGGCCTCGCACTATCTCAGTTAGGTCCGATCTTCAAGGTTTGGTGTTAATGGCGCTGTCACGGCGGGCGACGGGTCTCGTGCTGTCATATCCAGAGTGGCATCGGCTTTGCAGCCCTTGCCTTTTAATACAATTTCTTGCCAATCCGCATGTGCCTTCATCGGTTTTTCCAACTGATGAACGACTGTTACCACTTCCGTCGGCTATCCAGAGGGATCCTATGCGCCTTGCTATCCTCTGAGTACACCCTGGTTCCTCCATCGGCTCTACGACTGATCCCTTATCGACACCTGTCCATGCCTTCATCAGCTCTCGAGTCGATTGAAGAGCGTCCCAATTCCTATTGGTAAATAGCCGATAGGAAAGGGCCTTTCGGGTGTGACCAATGGCTATCCCGATCTTATCGGCAGCCAGCTGATAGCGAGCACCTATATCGGCCCACATTTTGACAGACCAGTTCGTCTCACTTTCTTGTCAATTGCAGGGTCAAATTGCAGCCGGTGTCTTTTATATGATTCCTTGCTAGTTGGCATATGCCTTCATTGGTTTTCTAGCCTATGAATGAGCGGTACAACTTCTATCGGTAACCAAGAGAGATCTCACATGCTTTGTTTTTCTCTGAATACCCTTTGGTGCCTCCATCAGCTCTACGGTCGATAGATCAGGATCTCGCTTTCGCTACATCCGGAGTCGTCATGTCCTTCATCGATATCTGTACACGCCTTCATCGGTTTCTCAGCCGATGGGAGCGTCCCAATCCCTATCGGCAACTAGCCGATAGCAGGAGCCATTCAGACGCAGCTGATGACCACCTCGATCCTATTGATGGCCAACCGATAGCGAGAGTTTGTATTGACCCATCGTCTAACTGACCCGTTCATCTCACATCCTTGTCAATTGCAGGGTCTAATTGACTGGCAGTTTGTATTTGTATTTTGCTGTATCTGAAGATGTATCAAAATTTTAGTTAAATGGTGTTGTAGAGACTTTTTTCAATAAACAACATGGTGTAAGTATATTATCGAAGGTTAAGGGTTAAAACAGATTGAATAATATCAAATTTGTTCTGCTTCAAATCCGGTCGGAGTAAGGATGTGGTAAATCCGGTGGATTCGGATACAGATAATACGGTGCAGATGTGAATACTTAGGAGGTGACTAGCTGGCCACACGCACGTTGACTCAGTTCACCACGCATGCCCACTACCCACACATCAACAAGCGACAATGCGACATAGGCAACCAGGCACACCATGACGCCATATACTGTCCTCACCGCCAACGCCTGCTATCCTCTCCTCCCCGCGATGCCACCTGCAATCCCCACTGTCGATGTCTCCTCCAAATCTCCTCTGCATCTCCTTCTTCATGCATTAGGCACATTCTGGATGTTAGCCACCGGGTAGAAGTAGACGACTAGGAGGAGCACCATGTTGAATAAGTTCTTGTTTTGAACGATGGATATTTGAATCAATTAATGTGATATTGTCATTTATACTATCCACTGTCTTATGTCCATCCATCATGTCATAAGTACTTGTGATGTTATTTTATTGTTGCATTGATGACTTATATTGAATATACAAGTCACATTTATGGTTTTAATCCATTTTCGAGCCAAGTCCACACCGACTTCATACTGTTTTTGATATCCAAAACAATCCACTCTGCATTCACACACCATCTACACCCGCTCCAAATCAATTTAAACATATGGTTATCCATTTTCACTCCTAAGGTCGCTATATAATTAACATCATAATAACTCTGTATCGTTCATTTTTTTCATGAATGCTAAATACATCCTATTCTATGCTTGATTGTCTCAACACAAACTTTTTTATTGATTTGCGTTATCAAATAACATTGTAGCATTAGTACAGGCATGATACTACAGTTCCACATGAACCCTCCTATGGCAATAAATAAGCAGCAATGGGTCAATATAGTTTCCATGTTCGATGAGACATATAACTTCAAGTAAAAAGAAGAAGCTTATGATCCAGCTACAACAGTCAAGGAGGTTGTGCCTTAGTGATTGATACACCAACTCAAAAAGGGTGTTTGTGATCTTGACAAAACACAATCAACCTAAACACAAGGGTACTTGTTCCCATAGACAATCAAGAACTACCGAGAATAAGATGAACGATTATTCTAGATGCTCAAAGTGGTGGGGTTCCGAAGATGAGAAACAACAATCTAACCGATTACAGCTCTACTCGGCAAAGTAGTAATGCTAAACTTTGATATCAACAAAACCCACTTACAATAAAAGATGGCACCCTTTAAATAGGCTGTTTAGGTCGGTTGCTACAGTACCCACATTTGCTATAGTATGGTGGTTGCATATCACGATGCTAGATAGGCACATACATTGTGTACTTGTTTGGTAAGTAATTAAGTTGGCAGGAAACAAGTCAAAATTGTATTGCAATTTGCTTTCTATTCTTAGTTCGTGTAAATGCCTATATCATACGGGGGATAGCGTGCTAGCTCATCATATGTGGGATACTCTACGCTACAACCTTATGATGTTTTCTTCCTTATATGTAAATCCCTTTTTGAGTCTCTTAAAAAATTCTTGTCTTAATGTTCTACTCCCAAATTATTACTAATACATGATGTGAACAATAGTTGTATCTATAATAATCATGTCACATCATTTCCCCTTCTTTAAATAAAACCATCCTCGGTTTTGCTATTGTAGCTCATCCCATAATGTATAATGTTTTAGCTATTGTAGTTTTGTAGTTCGTCACATAATGCATGATGTTGTCCATAAAATTGAACATATAGAAATAAACATAGCAAACTTTTGTCATATAATATCGTCAGCTTTTTATCAAATAAAAGTAATCTCCGATGGAATGAGTATGCCCGATTAAAAAATTGAATATTGTATGTTATTGAAATGAATATGATTACTCCTTTTGCAATTCATCTTCCTCCCTTCTTTAGAAATCAACAACTCATGTGGTGCATTTGTCATTGAATATGGTAACCTAGCTTTAGCTTGTATAAAAAATGTTAAAGCGGCACTTTTAGGGTAAAAATAACAAATTGCAGTGACATTGGACTCCTCACATGAATCTCCTATTTGAAAGCAAATCTGTAATTTTAAATCAAAACTAGGGAGTGTCAACAGAACATGATTAGATATAGTAGCATTTTCTAGATTACAATTCTCTGTTAGAATAGCAGGAGGCTTTAGATTTGAAAATATATAAACTCTATTAACCAAATATACTCATGTATATATTTAGATTTGAAAAATAGCATTACTAGGACATGGCAAATAAAAACCAGCAAATAATTTCTCCTTCAAATTATTAAGATCCCAAAAATCATCAAACTGAATATAGCCCTAAGTGTTTAAAAAAAATATAACAATTTAAGTTGTTCTTTATCGCTGCAATATGAACATGTTTAAAATAAAAGAAAAATAGATCAACAATAGAGTCAGCATATTTATTCATTAGTTGTAGCATGGATATAAGTAAAGCTTTATCACACAACTCTTCTTTATCATAAGAAACATCAAAGCAAATTAACTTGTGACAAAGGAAATTCAACAATGGGTTCCACCATTGGTTGCTCTACTATGTCACAGAAAGTAGACAATTACGTTTTACAATTAGTATACTCACCTTGATTTATTGTAGCACCACTTATTTTACATTTATCGCTCTCCTAAGATGATGTAGATGAGGCACTATGATCCTCTTTTTCCTCCACAAATGATGGATTTGGCGTTGCAGATATGTCATTCTCATCCTTTTGGTGGTTGTCCTAATCTTCCTGCAAAAGATTGCTTCTCCCTGAATTGCGCGTCATTGCAAAGGGAAACAAGAGATTTACTAACATGGTCAAGAAACAAATCATAATGTCATACTATCTCACATTTGATATAAATTCTTGCAAAATTTGACTCACAATGCTACAAGCCAGCATGAATAAGTAGCCAATATGATTATATGTTACCTTAGCAAGCAACTTGAATATTTGAACTAAGCCCTTTGAAGAATCTACTTCTTTTTTTTCATTGTATTCTTTTAAACCACTATAAATGATATGAATTTTAAATTTGTTGAAGTATTCCCTCAATATTTTCTCCTTCTTTCATATGATTTACTTTCTCAAGTAGAGCATGTTTATAATAAGAAAGCAAAAATCTTTTTATCATCATTGTTTTGCACTCATCCCAAGTTTCAAGTTTGTAGCCAACAGTATTCCACCAAAATAATACAAAAGTGGTACACTTATTACTAGCAGACTTAATCATTTGAGCATTAGAAAAATTATATTTGTCAAATTATTTGTCTATAGCTAGCTCCGAAACAACATAAGCAACGGAATTATACTTACCATCAAAGAATGGCATAATAGATTAAACTTTTACAAGATTATAATCAGATACCTCACATGCATCATGTTAAGCACTTCCCATGTCTCGTTGAAGGTGAAGAGGTCCATATTATGCATGTTCATCTCTAAGTTTCATATCCATGCCATGGTTAATAGCCAACAAGTAACGTACATAAGAATATGCATGCTTCTATCAACTATTAGATAGTGGAGGCCATAAGTCACACAGACTCAACTTTTTAATCAGGCTCTTACAAGTTCTTAACAAACTTGACAGGAGTTGACTTCAATAGTCAGACTAGAACGAACTCCTGGAGAAGCCAGTTTAATGCTTCAGTTGTTAGACTATATAAATGTTTCGGTTGCTACATCCTATCATGTATTAGTCGAGTATAGCTATGGGTGGGCTGAAAGTGCTTAAAGAAAAATATTAGAACCATATTAGTCAAAGCTAGGTAATTGTTCAACGATGGTATATGCTGGTCTTAAGCTAGAACGTACTAGAAATACGAGTTTAGACACAAACGACAATATGGAACACAGTATAAAAGCTCACCTTTTGTTCTCTCTGTTTTTTTTTTGGCAGCAAAACTAAATCTTTAGGGTAAGAGAGGGGTCTTCTTACCACCTTTTTCCTCTTTTTTAATTAATCTCTTTTTTTACCATAGGTATGTGCACTGTATTAGGTCCCTTTTCCCATTAAGGAGCTTCTCTGTATTTCTGTTATTTCAAAGAACTACTGTATCCTTCTTTCCTTTTTCACGAGGAACATAGGAGGCTTTAATTTGTAGAAAGTAGATTTTTTTTAAAGAACAGTTATGCAATTTTATAACCTATATACCATGTCTCTAGTAGGGCTATTATCGGTAATTAATTTGCTCAGACAAACATTGTATATGAAAATAATTATCTTTGTACACACACTTTGTACATGAAAATAACTATCTTTGTACACACAAATTTTGTACATGAATATAGATAAACTTTGCTCGCACAAAATTTGTACTTGAAAATGAGTATATTTTTTACACACAAACTTTGTCTATGAATATAGGCAAGATTTTGCTCAAACAAACATTGAATACAAAAATTTCAAGCCTCCTAGTTCTTGACAGGTTAAGTCTAGATTTGTAGGAAACATTTATGCAACATGTTTTTTAGCATCTTAATTTCATAGTCTTTCAGGTGATACTAATCCTAAGATGCCTCAGGATGCAGAATAAAACCATTTCTTTTGTAGTTGATTCCTTGGGGAGGCAGATGATTCAGTCCATGATGTGTGTGCTCACTGATGGGATGTTCACTCACATGTGGAAGATGTTCGCAAACATTTATGGTCTTGTTGTGGGATGATAGGAGGCAGATGATTTTGTACATGAATATTTGTTGAACTGAAGTAAACTGATGTGCCCACAGCTTCTTGTTGTCTACATTTTGAGGCGGGTTTTTCTATTTATCCTGCAGTGCATTTTGTAACTGTGTAGCTGCTTCTGATTTGGACGCTAACATGTTCTGCCATCTTTGTGCTTTGTAGAGGTTAGAAAAGGAAAAACGTGAAGATTGAAAAGGGTCACAAGCTAATCTTTTATATTTCAGACAACGGGAAAAACAAGGTTAAGAATGTTTGGTTATGTTTTTCATAGGATTGTTTTTTAGACCTTTCAAGATTTCCAGAATGGACCTGTGAGTTTGAAAGTGTGGGAATTGTTGATTCTATTTCCTGTCAATATATCAGTATATATAGACAGCCGGAGCGGCTTACAAGACAACCACATAGCTACATACGTGGGTTAACCTACTATAATTACAGTAGACTAACACTTCCTCGCAGTCTAATTAGGAGCATCACTAACATTCAGGCTAGATCGAAACTCCTGAAATAGTAAGGTAGGAAGGTCCTTGGTAAAGACGTCGGCGTACTACGATATCGTAGAAACATGTAGGACCTGAATGTGACCAAAGATGACCTTCTCTCGAACGAAATGGACATCAATCTCAACATTCTTCGTTCGTTGATGCCGCACCGGGTTGCTAGAGAGATATACGGCACTGATATTGTCACAATAGACCAAGGTGGCACGTCGAGTAGGGTGGCGAAGCTCAAGAAGCAGCTGTCGTAGCCAGGTAGCTTCAGCAACACCATTTGCCACAGCACGATATTTAGCTTTAGCACTCGATTTAGAGATCGTATGCTGACGATTGGAAGACCAGGACACCAAGTTATCCCCGAGAAATACTGCATAGTTAGAGGTCGACCGACAAGTGTTATAACAGCCAGTCTAGTCGGCATCTGTGTCAACAACAAGATCTGCAGTCGAAGATCGGCGCATGGTCAGCCCAAGAGATAGGGTGCCCTGTAGGTAGCGCAGGATCTGCTTGAGAGCAGCGAGGTGCGGCTCTCGAGGATCATGCATATAGAGGCAGATCTGTTGAACTGCAGAGGTAATGTCTGGATGGATGAAAGTCAAATTCTGCAGAGCGTCGGTGAGACTGTGGTACTATGTAGCGTCAGTGATAGGCGGTCCGTCAACAGATAATTTGGAGTAGAAGTCAACAGGCGTACTGCACGGCTTGCACGCATTCATCCTGGCACGCTCCAAAATATCCTGACTGTACTGTCGCTGAGAAAGGAACAAACCATCTACAGAGTGGGTCACAAAAATGGTTAGAAAATGATGCAGCTAACCCATATCCGTTATAGCAAACTAACGCCAGAGAGTCTCAATGATATTCTTGAGTAATCCAATAGAGGAGGCAGTAAGGTCAATGTCATCAACATAGAGCAGTAAGTAGGCTGTGTCTGGACCGCGGCGATATATGAAGAGCGAAGTATCTGACTTTGTTTGGACAAATCCAAGTGACACAAGGTGAGAGACGGACTTATGATCCCAAGCACGAGGAGCCTGCTTCAAACCATAACGAGACTTGTTGAGCCGACAGACAAAATCTGAGCTAGAAGAATCCACAAATCCAGAGGGCTGCACGCACTGTCTTAGTGAGAGTGCTATGGAGAAATACATTCTTCATATCCATCTAATGAATGGGCTAGTTCTAAGATAATGTCAGTGAGAGAACTACTCGAACTGTCGTAGGCTTGATAACTGGACTGAAAGTCTCATCATAATCAACACCGGACTATTGTGTGAAACCCCGTAGAACCCAATGAGAATTGTAATGATCAAGAGACCCATGGGCGAGCAATTTGTGGCGATAAATCTACTTCCCAGTCATAGCATTGATGCCAGGAGGGCGATGCACAAGACTCCATGTGTGACTCTTTATTGTGACAATATCAGTGCTCTATATCTCTCTAGCAACCCGGTGTAGCATGTTGAGATTGATCTCCATTTCGTTCGAGAGAAGGTCCTCCTTGGTCATATTCAGTTCCTACATGTTCCTACAATATCGTAGTACGTCGACATCTTTACCAAGGGCCTTTCTACCTCACTATTTCAGGAGTTTCGATCTATCCTAAATGTTAGCGATACTCCTAATTAGACCGCAGAGGAGTGTTAGTCTACTGTAGGTTAACCCACGTGTATAGCTATGTGGTTATATGTATAAGCCGCTTTAGCTATTAACAGACAATACAATTAACAATTCCCATGATGATCTTATGAACTTACTTTGCTCCTAAGCTAGAATTAGGCAACAAACACTACACTATATTCTTTCAATTTCAGCTTATGCATCGAATTATTAAAATAAATTATTTCCTCCACAGTTCGAAAATCTGTTTCTTAATAACAATCTTTCTTCCATTATATTCTAAATTATATATTAAATTTATTTCATAAAATAATTTATTGTTATAATAGTGTTAAAAAATCCGCTTAATAATCTGGTCCAAATTCAACAGCGTGACAAATGAATGAATAGTAAGATGAAAACAAGAGGTTTATTTGTCGAAGCGAACAGTGGACAAGAACGAACCAAAAATTTTGCATTGTAACGGGAAAAAAATAGTTGTTTAGAATCGTAACACCCTATATATGTAGTATTTGGATGTAATGGATTGACGATTCAATTGGTGGCGCTGCGAGCTCTGGCGCTGGATTCTCCTGCTATGAGAGCTAGAGTGGCTAGCCCCATGAGTATGCGCAATAAAGAAGCTTGAGTGCCAGCCGGTGGACAAGGTCACAAGACGGGAGGACGGCGAAGTGGGCTCGAGCGGTCAACGGACGGATGAGGCCGAATGGTGGGAGGGCAGCAGAGCGAACTCGAGTGGTCGGCAGCCTGCTGACAGACGAGTTCTCTCGGTGGAAGGTCTGGGACTGGGAGCAAGTTCGAGCTTTCGCTGGACTCGTTTCTCTCATCTTCAGTTGCTTTTGAGTTGCTTTGTTCATTCTTCCCGTGAAATCGAAAGCAAAGGAAACTTACCCCTGATTTTTCCGTGAACGCCTTTTGCGATGCAAACGGCAGTAAAAGCAATGCAAAAGATTTTCCTGTGACGAATTTTTGTAATCCAAAACGACAGGAAATGACAAGTATTTGATTTGGGGAACGAGGATTAGAAATTAGAAACAAAATCATATCTGGAGACTGGAGACACTAGGAAGACGAACGAAAAAAAATAGAGTACGGACTGTTATCGATCGCGTCGCGCGGACGGCGGAAGGTACACGGACTGCTCGCGCGGACAACGAATGGCGCGCGGACTGCGGAAGACGGACGAAACGGGTGGGGGACGAACGAAAAAATACTTATTTATTTTATACACCAGCAAAATGTATGTGCGATATAACAGAAACTAATTTTTTTTATAAAAACATATTATAATGACTCTTAACAAATTGTGTCTATATATACTTTTGTCGTCGTAACATCAAGCCGGCAAATTGTAAGTAATTTATTCTATGCTGCTCAGAAAAATTAATTTACTTTGCCTTTATCAGTTAAGCAACCAGCCTTGAGTAGGCATTTCTTATCAGAGGTAGAAACAAATGGTAATCAGATTAATGATATAGATAAATATGGTTTACAGATGCTTAATGCTTACTGATCAATCAACCATCTAATATAACTAAACGGTGCATGTCTTTCCTCCCTTACAATATAAAGATATGCTAATCTTTTGTTTGCACTGAGAGCGATAACTTGAGGAACACACTGCATGAACAAGACAGGCGCTGCTTACTTCGAAGTATAGTTGACAAAACACATTAGCATCAATAAACTGAATAAAGCTTCTAGCTAGAGTACTGCTGATGCTTACTCGCTGATGTAAGTTTAGCTGAGCATGTGCAGGTGCAGCTAGCTCGCCCATGTTTCAAGTTTTCTCGGTCAGGTGGTCGGCAAGAATCGGGAGAAGAAGACGTTGTCAGCGCCCGCGTACGGGAGAAGACGTTGTCAGCGCCGGCGTAGGGCTGGCGAGGGCCTCGTCTCGCTCGAGCAGCAGCAGCAACGCCGTCCCCTCATCGTCTGCCAGGATGGTCTCGTCCATTATGTCTTCCGTCGCCACGGGCGCCGGCGCAGCCGCCCCCGCAGGAGGAGGCGGCTACGGGGTGCCACCCATGCATGGGGTGGGTCTTCTTCGCTATCGTTCCTGACGACACCGGCGGCGACGCCCCTCGCCACTTGCTGCCGCGTCCATGTGGAGGGAGAGGTTCACGTCCGCTGCTTCACTAGTGAGGAACCGAACAAGGACAAAATCAGGATGATGAAAGGAGTCGCGATCTAACCGAACGCGGACGAAATCGGAGTGATGAAAGGAAGTCAAAGATCTCCACGCCGTTCGTTGAGGGGATGTTCGAGCAGAATTTTAATAAGTAAATAAGTCAATGAGTTAGTCAGCCAATAAGGTTGCGATAAATATCAGTTGCATCGGTGTGTACTTCTACTATCGACTAGTTACCAATAGAAACTGAAACACTCGCCATCAGCTAAAATGTCAATAAATACATAAGCAGATGATAACAAAAAGAATACAAGACATATCGGCTATAAAGCTAATGGTGTTCTGTAATAGAATAGTCAATAAATAATGTATTTAGACTCATCCTATCAGTTGGTTATCAATATAAGCTATAACATTCGTTCATCGGCTACAAAGCCGATGAAGGAATAGGTAGATAGCAAGAAATAGGCTAAAGGACGTATCGGCTATAGAACCGATGGCGCTCTAGAATAAAATAGCTCTCTGAATAGAATGTGCGACGAGTAGTAAGAAGTAAGACCTAATCTCTCGAAAATACGAGACCTAGTGACCACGTGATGATACCGTTAGGGACAGTCTCAATAAATCGGATCAAACAAAAATAGTACGAGATTAAGGCTAGCAGTAATGTGATGGCAAACGTTAGACCAAACGCGCTAAGGAAAAATCACTCAACATATATGTATATCAGCTGAGAAGTTGATATATTAGGTGTGAGGCTCAATATATAGATAACTCAGTCGCTCTGATAAAATATTCACGTAAAAAAACCTATCGACCTACGGTCCAATCTACTATCAGCGATCTAGTAAGTTAGACATAACTGATGCAGCACGAGACCGGTGATAATAAAAGAAACTCGATAAACCAATAGAACCGTAAGAACGTGATATGATAAACTCAATCGGACTGAGAAATCAGACCTAACATATGTAATATTAGATAGAACGGATACAATAAGTAGCGGAAATTACTCCTTCGTCAAAGATCGGACTTAATCAATACAACCTCGTGTTTAGAGCTAGAACCCATCGATAAAAATCTATAAAAATCTAAATGAACAAGAGTAGCATTGTATTAATAATTATAAGGTTTTTAGAGATTTATATTTATACTTTCAAGTTTAAATTATAAGAGTCTGACGTGGTTACAACAAATCACCAAATGTTATTTTCTAAGCATAAAAGAAAATTATAAACTAATTTAATTTATCTATGATATATATTCTATATAAATAAATAAAGTCATGTCTTTTTTCTTAGACTCAGTTTTGTAACCGAACCATCTGATCAATTCTTTTCCTATATCACTCTTCTCATAAATCGATCCATTCTTCATGGCTTTCCATGCAAGGTTACCAAGCGATTGAATGGACACCGCCCGGGGAGAAAACCCTTTCATACGTGACGTAAGGCGCGTGTTTTCTCGGATTGACGGACGATAGAAGCAACTCGTGCTTTTTTAAATAAGTAAAGATTAGTATAGTATCCGTGCGGTTACAACGGGAAAAATTAAATCTCTACTACTATAAATTAATATTAAAGTTGTTTCTGCCGGGTGCTTGGTACGTCGTCGCGTTCCGTATTGTATCGCTATATCGTATCCGATCTCTGGCTGAGATTCAAATAGTTTTATTCTGTATGTCTCCGGCTGTATCGTATCTTCACTTAACCATGTTATCGTCCAAGCCGCCACTTGGACTGAGTTGTTTCAATTCTTAATTTCTACTAACTGTTTCAGTTCGGTATTTATATTCTCGAATTAAGAGCAGAACAATTACAGTGTTTACACACTAAATTTTTTCGATTCCTTCTCCCAGTCTCTTCCTGATACATGCACAGTTCACCAAGAAAAGCTCTCAAGTGCACGGTGGCTTCGAGTCTTTGACACAATAAGGCCTACACACTTTTGCGTGCAATCCTCTTAATGGATCCATATGAAGCGATTTCGATGATCAGGATGAAGTGCTTCGCACGGCAATAGCCATCCACGTGAACCAAAGTTACGATTTGTTACGTCCAAATATATGTAATACACATGCTATCTAATGGTTGCCGTTGGTTCAGTAGTCTATCCCTTTACGTCGGATGTTTCCAAATTCTTCCAAAATAATTACCCGCCAATGCCATTGAATTAGAATCCATGTATCCCATTCCTAAATCCCCTATCCACTAGCCCAGTTCGATAGTCCAACCACGATCCTCTCCTTTTTAACTCTCTCTGGCTAGGTTTTGGCATGCCTTCACCTTCCTCTTCTGCTGAACGACTACCACCTCTCAACTTCCACGCTGATGTCTAACTAGATCGTGTATCAACCATGATATCTCTCTTTCCTTAACTTGCATCTTCTTTCCTTCTCGATCGTATTTGGCTTGATAAGGTTGCACTGAATGGATCTAAGGCATGAGAACAGGGTGCAAGTGAAAACTCATTTCTTCCATCCCAATCATATTCGATGCAAAAAAGGTCACGGTAAAATGTATCTAAGACAATGGAGTGGAAATGACTAAAAATATTTAAGTACTAGATGTAATACCATCGGACCCAATTATAAAGGATGTGAGTTTCTTTTTTCTCCTTAGATGATGTTCAGAAGTCCATTTCCTCCAAAATCTTAGCTGATGTTGGAGTTGGTGGATAAGAAATAGAGGATTTTAAAAATATATCTTTCAAGCCCTATAGAAAAATATGTTTCCTTAAAAGAACCAAAATCAAGACAATTAACCCATAATCATCTCATATTTATTATATTTTTTTTGCAATTGTAGAAATGGAGTGTACAACAGAAGTGTGAGACCTTATTTACTATAAGAGGGGTCGGGCCTATATATACAAATCTAACGGTCTAACACCGTAGTCGTAGCGGAAGGATCGCGGACGCATAGACTGGAATGAAAACTATGTAACAAAGGCGCAGTCAGGCTTTTGGTTATAATGTCGATGAATTGATGCGCTGACGGTACGTGGAGCACCCGAACAAGTCCGAGAGAGACCTTGTCACGAACGAATTGGATGTCGATCTCGATGTGCTTCGTGCGACGAAGATGAACCGGGTTGGCGGTCATGTAGATGGTACTCACATTGTTGTAGTAGACAACTGTCACGGAGATGATGGGTGTATAAAGTTCCTATAAAAGCTGACGGATCCAACAGCACTTAGCGACGACATGAGCAACGGCGTGATACTCGTCTTCTATGCTCAACCGGGACACCGTGGTTTGACGCTTGGAGGACCAAGATACCAAGGTGTCACCAAGGAAAACACAGTAACCGGATGTGGAGCGTCGGGAGTCTGGATAACCCACCCAGTCTGCGTCAGAGTACGCGAGAGAGAGTCAATGGGGCTAGAGCTGAGGTGGAGACTAGTGGATAGTGTGCCATTCACGTAGCGAAGGATACGCTTGAATAGTGCAAGATGAGGTACATGGGGAGCATGCATGAAGAGATACACTTGCTGAACCGCATAAGTGAGGTCAGGTCTTGCAAGAGTCAAGTACTGTAGAGCGCCAGTAAGGCTCTGGTACTAGGAGGGTCAATGACGAGAGAACTGTCGGTGGCAGAGAGCTTAGCACGAGTGTCGATGGGAGTTGCGGTGGGGTGACACTCGGCCATGCCTGCATGCTGAAGGACATCGATAGCATACTAGCACTGGCGTAGGAATAATCCGTGGGGAGAACGCGTGATGGAGATGCCAAGAAAATGGTACAGGGGACTGAGATCGGTCATAGCAAACTCTGAGTGGAGTCGTTCTATGATGCGCTATAGGATGACAGGCGAGGAGGCCGTGAGAATGATGTCGTCGACATAAAGAAGGAGGTAGGCAGTGGCATCCCTAGAATGAAGAATGAAAAGGGATGTATCGGAAGTAGAGGCCACAAAACCGAGTTACCAAAGATAGGTGGAAAAACATTGGTACCAGGCTCGAGGGGCCTGTTTGAGGCCATAGAGAGAGTGTTGGAGGAGATAGACATCGTCGAGATGAGCTGGGTCAATGAAGCCTAGAGGCTGCTGGCAATAGACGGTCTCAGCTAGATGCCTGTGAAGAAAGGTGTTCTTCACGTCAAGCTGGTGGATCGACCAAGAGCGTGATGCAACGAGGGTAAGGACGACCCGGATAGTGGCGAGCTTGATGACTAAACTGAAAGTCTCACCATAGTCTATGCCGAGGCATTGATAGAAACCTTGAACAACCCAGCGCGCCTTGTGACAAGCAAGAAATCCATTGGAGTGGAATTTGTGTTTGAAGATCCACTTGCTGGTGACAATGTTGGCACCGGGAGGACGAGGGACAAGGCTCCAGGTCTTGTTATCCATGAGTGCCTTGTACTCGTAGCCATGGTCGTGCGCCACAAAGGGTTGACCAGAGCAGAATGGGGATTCACCGAAATGGGCAAGACGACACAGTGGACTGCGGAGAATCCATAGGGCTGAGTAGGGCGAAGGGACCCGATTTGAGAATGGATGACCTTGTGAAAACTGGTTGGGACAGGAGTGGCCGCGTGGTCCGATGGCAACATCAGCTGTGTGGTAGAGTGGACAGGGGCAGAGGGGAGAGCGGGACGAGGTTGATGGTTGTAGGTCCGAAGAGGGGGCGGTACTTGGTCAGCCAGGGCGATGACTGGCACTAGGGTGTTGGGAGGTGATGGAGCCGATGGAGGTCCGATCGGTACTGTAGGGGCACGTAAAGTTGTGGTGGAAGGTGAGTGAGCCGATGGGGGTCCGATCGGTATGGCGAGGGCACGTAGAAGGATGGAGTCATTAAGTGGATCCTTAGGAACCACTGGAATGGTCTGCAAAGGTGTAGTTAATGGGGAGAGGCGGGAGGTTACAATGTTGGTGAGAAGGAAGTCGAGCTCACCAGAAGAGGATCCAGGGTTGATTAACCCGAAGGGAAAACAAGACTCATCAAAGACAACATGTCGGGAAATAATGATGCGATGGGTGGAGAGATCAAGACAGCGATATCCCTTGTGGGAGGAGGGATAGCCAAGGAAAATGCAGGCGATGGAGCGTGAGGTGAGCTTGTGAGGAGTAGTTGCTATTAGATTGGGATAGCAAAGGCATCCGAAAATGCATTAGTGAGAGTAATCAGGAATTGTGTGATATAGAAGAGTGTACAGAATGTTGTGGCGGATGGAGGAGCATGGGCACCGATTGAGCAGGTAGGTTGTGGTGTTGAGTGCTTCAGCCCAGTAGGTTGCAGGTACGTGGGTATGAAGAAGTATGGTTCGACTGATATTATTGAGAGTGCGGAGGAGGCATTTGGCCTTACCATTTTGAGGGGAAGTGTCTAGATAGGAAAGGCAAAGGTGGATGCCACAGAAGGTGAGGAAGGCTTGGATGGTACGGTTGACAAACTCCATGCCATTGTCGGCCTGTATGGCTTGGATAGTGAGGTTGAACAAAGTGGAAACGTAGTTGGAGAAGTTGATTAGATGAGTAGTGATGAGAACCCGCTAGGGTTTAGTCCGGATCTTTCGATGAAAGATGGAGGATAACTCGATTGGGGGATGTAGGCGACATTCACGGCCCAACTACGACCGTCCAAGGACGATGTGCCTTAGCAACCCACACACCGTCTCCGATGGTTGAAGCGAATTTGCGGTGCGCGACAACCTAGCCACTAGGGCACTCGTCCTGCAAGCAATCGAAGAACAAGCAAGAACAAGTAGAACAAGCACTAAAATTGCTAGATATTGAGATGGAAGATTCACTCTGAATTCACAATACGGGGGGTTCCGGAGACAAACAGATGGACAGTCTAGCCGACACGTGCGTTGTGTGCAAGTAGCAAGACGCTAACTCTAATCAACAAAACCCACTGTTCTTGGTAGTGGCTAAAGGTTTAAGAAGAGGGGTGGAATGACCACAGGGGTGCTGGGGTCGTGCTCAACCCTAGGATGCACCCCTAATGGGCCCAACTTGATACACGGCCCATTAGGCCCAAAAGAGGTGGTGCAACACCGTGGACAGAAAAACACTTAGTAGAAAAATGACAATTGTGGCCACTCCAGAATAGATATTGACATGAGGCCAGATCCATTTGAAAGTAGACTTAATAACCTTTCCATTAAGTACTTGCAAGACCAAATCAGAGTTCGCATGAAGTTGTGGTGGCCGTTAGAATTTGGCACTATCATGCAGTCTGAATCCACCATGCGCTAATCCTCTCCCTGTTGGATCCTATCCATCGTTCCTGAGTAAAACAAGAGTGCACATGTCTCCAGGGTATAAAGAGGAGGATCATAAACTCAAGAATGAACTCACCTGATAGTTGAGTTGACGTGCACGAGCACGGGTAATTGGACCATGAGTGGATGTATCGATAGTGTTGATGCCCTCATCATCCTCCCCTTCTTGCATTGGAGTCATCCTCGACTCAAGCTCATCTTCTCCCAAATATGGCTTTAAATCTATAATATTAAAAATGAGACTAACCCCAAAATCTATAGGGAGATCAAGCTTGTATACATTTTCATTAATTTTTTCAACCACTTTAAAAGGTACATCAGCTCTAGGAATCATCTTAGACTTTCGCAAATCAGGAAACTGTTCCTTTCGCAAATGCAACCAAACCAAATCACCAGGTTCAAAATTCAATTGTCATCTACCTTTGTCACCAGTAAGCTTATAGTTAGCATTCATGAGCTCTATATTTTCTTTAGTTGTTTCATGCAGTTTTAACATCAACTCAGCATGTTGTTTAGCACCAAAATTCAATTTTTCAGAATATGGCAAAGGCATTAAATCAATAGGAGCACGAGGCAAAAATCCATAAACAATCTCAAAATGGCACATCTTTGAAGTGGAATGCAACGAACGATTGTACGTAAATTCAATATGAGGCAAGCATTCTTCCCACATCTTAATATTTGTCTTTAAAACAGCCCTTAACATAGTAGACAAAGTCCTATTCATAACTTTAGTTTGCCCATCAGTTTGAGGATGACAAGTAGTAGAAAATAAAAGCTTAGTCCCCAATTTCACCCACAAAGTCCTCCAAAAATGGCTAAGAAATTTAGTGTCACGGTCCAAAACAATGGTGTTTGGCACACCATGCAAGCGAACAACCTCCCGAAAGAACAAATCAGTAATATGAGTAGCATCATCAGTTTCATGACATGGTATAAAATGTGCCATTTTAGAAAACTTATCCACAATCACAAAAATGCTATCTCGCCCCTTCTTGGTCCTAGGCAAGCCCAACACAAAATCCATTGAAATATCTTCCCAAGGAACACTAGAAACAGGTAGAGGCATATACAAACCAAGTGAATTTAAACGTGACATAGCCTTTTGACATGTCGTGCAGCAAGCCACAAATCTCTTTACGTCTCTTCTCATCCTTGGCCAAAAGAAATGGCTAGTAAGGATGTCCTCCGTCTTCTTGCCATGCGCTTCCTATAGCAACAACAAACGAACGGAGCTAACTGAAATGCATAGCTTGCTAACTCTAAAAATAAACCCATCATAGAAGATGAATCTGTTTCATGTCCTTCCATCCTTACAGGGCAACAACACATATTTAAAATCATCATCATTCACATATTGGGGTTTAATTGTTCCTAGGATGCAACACAATTTTCTTATGATGGTATAGAAAAGAATGCTGATTTGATCTACCATGATGCATAGAATCCATATCAAATTGCCATGGCCTATCAAACAGAATATGACAAGCTTGCATAGGTACAACATCGCACTCAACAAAGATTTTGTAGTCAAGTGTTGTCAACAAAGTATATCTCCTAGACAAAGCATCAACAATGATATTCTCCTTCCCTTTCTTGTGTTTGATGACATAAGGGAAAGATTCAAAAAATTCAACCCATTTAGTGTGCCTACGATTTAGTTTTCTTTGACTACGAATATATTTTAAGGATTCATGATCAGAATGTATAACAAATTCCTTGGGCCATAAATAATATTACCATATTTCCAGAGTTCTCATAAGCTTATCATAAGTAGAATAATTCAGAACAGTCCCACTCAATTTTTCACTAAAATATGCAACGGGTTTTCCCTCTTGGAGGAGAGGTGCATGTGTCAACTTATCTTTTAACATGTTGAAGGTGTTCTCTTGTGTGATGCTCCAAGTGAAAGGCGCTCCCTTCTTTGTAAGCTCATTCAGCGGTGCAGCAATGGTGCTGAAATCCCGCACGAAGCGGGGATAAAATCCTACAAGTCTGAACCTGTGTGACCACTTTAGGAGGCGGCCAACTCTGAATTGCCTCGACCTTGGCTTGATCAACCTCAATTCCCTCCAGAGTAACAACATAGCCAAGAAACGAGACGCTATCGGTGCAAAAACTACACTTCGCAAGGTTACCAAACAAACGTGCATCGTGTAAAGCATTAAAAACAACACGTAAATGATCAAGGTGTTTCTCTAAAGATTTGCTATAAATTAGAAAATCATCAAAGTATACCACCACAAATTTTCTAATAAAAGCACACAAAACCTTATTCATCAACCTCATGAAAGTGCTAGATGCATTAGTTAAGCCAAAAGACATCACTAACCACTCATATAATCCAAACTTAGTTTTGAAAGTTGTTTTCTACTCATCTCCTAGCTTCATACGAATCTGGTGGTATCCACTGCGCAAGTCAACTTTAGAGAAAATAGTAGAGCCACTCAATTCATCAAGCATATAGTCTAACCTAGGAATTAGATGACGATATCTAATGGTAATGTTATTAATAGCTCTACAATCAACACACATACACCAAGATCCATCTTTCTTAGGCACCAAAATCACCGGCACAGCACATGGACTAAGAGACTCTCCGACATATCCTTTATCAAGCAATTCCTAAACCTGACGTTGGATCTCCTTGGTTTCGTTAGGGTTAGTTCTGTATGGCGTGCGGTTGGGTAGTCCCCGGAATCAAATGGATTTGATGCTCAATTCCACGCACCGGTGGTACTTCCTAGGGAAAAACATCGTCATGCTCCTGCAAAAGATTAGTGACCGTAGGAGGAAAAGAAACAGGTATATCCTCAAAAGAAAACAAAGCATCCTTACAGATGAAAGCATAGCATATAGTTTCAGTTGTATCTAGATTGGCAAAATCGGATTTAACAGTAAGCAAACATCATCCTTTTAATTTAATCACATTTTTATTGTCAGATTTAGATTCTTTCTTTTTATGTTGCACAAGTTCTTTGGCTACAATCTGATTTTCACTTATAGCATGGGCCCAATTTTTCTCTTTCTTAGCTCTAGCAACATCACCCTCAAAAACAGCTTCAGGGGTCATAGGATGCAACATAATTTTCTTATCATGGTACAGAAAAGAATGCTGATTTGATCTACCATGATGCATAGAATCCATATCAAATTGTCATGGCCTATCTAACGGAATATGACAAGGTACAACATTGCACTCAACAACATCACAATATGTTCCAATTGCAAAATTAATGCACACCAGTTTGGTTACCTTTGCTTTACAATTGTTGTTTAGCCATTGAATGTGATATGGTTTGGTGCAAGCTTTTCCACCATCTCACAGCTAGCCAAGTTATTGCAGCTTCCTCCATGAATGATCAAGCGACAGAAACGCTCCTTGATGACACACTTTGTTTGAAACAAAGTGTGTCACTAATTTTGCTTGGCCTTCTCCATTTGTGTGCTAAGTACACGTTGCACAATGAGGCTCTCATAGCATTCAGCATCATCAACACCAATATGTTCTTCTGGTTCCTCATCTTTCTCTGCATGGTCAGCTGCAAGCAAAGCAAGTGTATCTTCATCGAAATCACTAGCAGATGAATATTCACTATCATCTTTGACTACCAAAACAGGCTTGCTAGGACAGTCATGCTGGACATGCCCATAGCCCTTGCAACGATGACATTAAATATCTCTTGTTCTACCAGTGGATGCAACAGAAGAAGCAGTCGCGGCTGGCTGCTGGGCTGTCTTAGTCGGTGCACTAGCAGTCGGAACACGTGGCTTGTCGCTAGATGGAGAACGTGCCGAATGCCGGGGTGTGAAACATGGTGAAAGAGTAGTAATCATGTGAGGCAGCCATGATGTCGATTTTCCTACAGAAAAATTAGTCTTGTGTTCGCGCCGAGGTCCCTCGCGCATCCCGGCGCGAACACGACGGATTGCCTGGGAGGTCTGTTTAGCTCCAGTGCAGGCCGACCGGCTTTTCTGCATGGCTTGAGGTACGTGCACTAGGGGCCGTGGGGTTGATCGGCTCTGACGCGTCGGTATGGGTACGGGTGTGCCAGTCAATTTGACCTTGTAATTGATAAGGAAGTGAGACGAGCAGGTCCATCGGACGGTGGGCCAATATAGGCGCTTGCTATCGGCTTGCTGCCAATAGAATTGGCAAGCTCTTCAATCGGCTGGGGAGCCGATGTGGACAGGTGTCGACAGGTAATCGGCTGCAGAGCCGATGGAGGAAACAATATGTACTCATAAGATAGCCAGGCGTACAAGATCCCTCCGGATAGCCGAACAGTAGTAAATTGGCTGGAAAAACCCATGAAGGCACAAGCGGGCTGGTAAGGAATAGTATTAAAAAGGCATGGGCTGCAAAGCCGATGCTGCTCCGGATATGACAGCACGAGACCCATCGCCCATCGTGACAGTACCATTAACACTGAACCTCGAAGATCGAACCTAACCAAGACAGTACGAGGCCGAGGCTAGCGGCGATGATACGGAGGATGCCGAATCGGCTTTGCTGAAGCAAAGATAGGAACGAATCTATTGGCTAGCTGAGTCGATGAGGGGACGCCTCTCTGAAGGTGGGTGCATATTGGCTGGGAGACTGATACGCTTGGCGTTATACATCAAGGGACCCCTCTAAAGGCTGATGCGTATTGGCCAAGGGGCCGATGCGCTCGGCGTGAAGCTCAAAGCATGGATAACTCATTGGCTAGCACTCCGATGATATGCCGTGTAGAAAACTATAAGCCTAAAGCTCGATCTACCGTCGGCAGCCCCGTAAGTCAAACCTAACCGATGCAGCACGAAATTGACGACGGCAGAGAGAGCTTAACAGGTCGATAGGCCCTGCACGGACGTGATGCGATATGTCTGATCGGCCTAAGAGGTTGAACCTAACCAATGCAGCCTTAGATAGAGCAGAACATATCGAGATGGTGGCGAGACTTACCCCTTCGCTGGAGATCGGACATAACCGATGCAGCCCCGCGTCGAGAGCTAAAACCCATCGGTAAAACCTAGATGAACTAGAGTGGCGATGTGCTGAGATTGTATATGATCGAGAGATATCTTACATGTTTCTAGGGGGTCTATATTTATACCTTGGATTTATAGACAGAGTCCGACGCGTTTACGACCATCGGATGTTATTTCCTAATAAGAACAAAGGAAAATACCTGTAAAGAAGTTAACTAACTACTAAACCTTCCTAATAAGGTTACACTTTACAAAGCTAGAACATCTTACCGTGGAGTCCATGTCTCTTCCGCAAACTCGGTTTTATCTAAGTAATCTTCTAATTTGGAACCGAGTCTTTCTTCGCTACAACCCGATCAGCTTCTTCACTGTAGCAATCGGATCTCTTTTTACTCAAGCCGATCTTTTTCCTAACTCTCCTTGGGCTTCTCGAACCTGACACCGATTGGATAATTAATTGTCTTCAAACCGATCCAATCTTCTACTAATTTGATCGGCTTCTCTACGGCTTTGTCTCATGAGCTGACCAGTATCTCCATCGTACACCTCTTAGCACCATCGGATCATCCAGATTTTGGCGTCAACATCTTGACACTAGCTGATCTTTGTACTCCACAATGTCATAAATCTCACGGTTTAGACCACCCAAAAATCTAGCCATAGTAGCATCCTCAGACTCTTCTAAATTACAGCGAAGCAAGCCCATTTGTAATTCCTGATAATATTTCTCTACACTTTTAGCACCCTGTCTCAATTGCTGCAACTTATTGAACAAATCATGTGCATAGTAATGTGTCAATTATTGCAACTTATTTAACAAATCACGTGCATAATAAGAAGGAACAAATCTAGCCCGCATGACCCGTTTCAAGGCATCCCAAGTTTGTGGCATGTTATTAGGATTTTTCTTGCCATGTTCTATCCACCACACAAAGGCAAAATCAGTGAACTCACTAGTAGCAGCTCTAACTCTAGTATTCTTAGAGAATTCGTGACATACAAATTTTTGATCAATAGCAATCTCCCACGTAATGTATGCATCAGGGTCATATTTTCCATCAAAAGAGGGTATCTTAAATTTGATTTTAGAAAAAGCATCTTCATTATTGCGTACCTCTCATTGGCGCTGTCCTCCCATGCCTCTATGGGTGTTACGTAGCCAACGGCGAACATGAGCACCACGGTCATCTTGTTCAGTGTCAGCGGTATAGTCATCATTAAAGTTGTCCTCACCGTACTCACCATCAACGTCGTCTTCATTATGCCGATCACGACCCCTAGCATTGAAGGTCATCAAAATGCCTCACAAGTGTAGTAAGACTGGTGTCAATACGAGCAACCGATGCTTCCAACCCTACAAGCTTGGTCAATCTGTGTGGTCTCCAGTTGCCCAATCTTGTCATTCGTTGCCTGCAAATCTATATCAAGTCCGTCCGTGTGCCGCTTCATTTGCCTTGCAAAATATTGTATGATGAGCTTGGTGTGTGGAGAATGGGATGCATCATCTTCTTCCTCCGAACCTGCCATGGTTAATATAACAAAACAACAACGAAAACAGTTGATGAGAATTAATCCCTACAACTATTGAGGTGTGGCTACTAAAAGGCACTCACTCTTAGCTTATCTCACAAGCTCTTACCAGTTCTTACCATACTCACAGGAGGGGTGACGACAAATGACAAGTCTGCAACCATGGAAAGTGGTGTATCGGTGCCGTAGCAACAAGGCCTATCAAGCTGTAGTAGTATATGTGGAGCTATAGGAGGGCTGAAAGTAATGCATAAGGAAGTACTAGAAATCACGTTAGTTAAAGCAAGTTGAGTAATCGTTCAAGGTCGGTACCATGCTGGTCCTAGGCTAGGCGAAGTAGAGACGCGAGCCTAACCAAAAAGGACGCCACAAGACACAAACCCAAACATACACGATAATAAGAAGGTGGAGACAACAAGCACTAGGTTCTCACCAGTCGGCCTTTTTCTTTTTGCTTTTCTCTCTCTAGTGGCATGTGGAATTTTTTCAATGTTCTATCCAAAGGGGTCCCGAAGCTTCTCACCATGAAAATAGAATTTTGCAAGCGGAATTTGGTGATTTTAAATTTGCCGAACCCGGCAAAGTAAGGGAGAAACGGATGCAACATTTTTTGTAGATATCCGTGGGTATATTATATGCCTAATTTTGAGTCCATATGAAAAACATATGACTGATTTAAGGAAGGTCATCGAATCAGCGCTGTATTTCCTTTCTAGTGTCGGCGGTATCAAAGGTAATACAAAACACAAAAAGAAACAGATCAAACTATGGATGGAAAGTGATTTGGTGGGTGGCAGTGATGGTGGTGGTGGTGACGGCTGAAGCAATGGTGGTGAATATGGCAATGTGCAGTGGCAAGAACTCGAAACTCTAATCACCCAAACACTAAGACCAGTAAATTAACACAACCATGCAATCGAAAACTCAACAAGCCCTACTAGGCAGTCCAAGTAGAAAAAAGGCTCAAAGGGTTCTCAGGATTGCGGAGAACTAATCCACTATTTTTTTGGCTTTTTCTAGACTATAGGAAAATAAATTAAACAACGAAGGGCAGAAAGCCTCTCACCAATCAACCATGCTCTGATACCAACTGATGAGAACCCGCTAGGGTTTAGTCCCGATCTTTCGATGAGAGGTGGAGGGTAACTCAATTGGGGGATAGAAGCGACGTTCACGACCCGACTACAACCGTCCAAGGACGATACGTCTTAGCAACCGATACACCATCTCCGATGGTCAACGTGAACTTGTGGTGCGCGACAACCCAGCCACTAGGGCACTCGTCCTACAAGCAATTGAAGAACAAGCAAGAACAAGTAGAACAAGCACTGAAATTGCTAGATATTGAGATGGAATATTCACTATGAATTCACAATACGGCAGGGTTCTAGAGACAAATAGATGGGCGGTCTAGCCGACATGCGCGCTATGTGCAAGTAGCAAGATGGTAACTCTAATCAACAAAACCCGCTGTTCTTGGCAGCGGCTGAAGGTTTAAGAAGAGAGGGGGAATGACCACAGGGGTGCTGGGGTCGTGCTCAACCCTAGGATGCACCCCTAATGGGCCCAACTTGATACACGGCCCATTAGGCCCAAAACAGGTGGCATAGCACCGTGGACAGAAAAACACTCAGCAGAAAAATGACAATTACGGCCGCTCCAGAACAGATATTGACATGATGCCAGATCCATTTGAAAGTAGACTTGATAACCTTTCCATTCGGTACTTGCAAGCGCAAATCGGAGTTCGCATGAAGTCGTGGCAGCCGTCAAAATTTGGCACTATCCTGTAGTCTAAATCCACCCCGCGCTAATCCTCTGCCCATTGGATCCTCTCCATCGTTCCTGAGTAAAACAAGAGTGCACGTGTCTCTAGGGTATAAAGAGGAGGAACATAAACTCAATAATGAACTCACCTAATAGTTGAGTTGATGTGCACAAGCGCGGGTAACTGGACCATGAGTGGATGTATTGATAGTGTTGATGTCCTCATCAAGTAGTGACCTCAGACCTACGAGAGAGAGGGAAGATCCAGCAGTAATGTGTGTAATCGTCAAGTAAAACAAGGTAATATTGGTAACCCAAAATGATTTTAACTAGAGATGTCCACACATCAAAATGAATAATTTCAAAAGGTCTAGAGGTACAAGAGGTAGATGGGAGAATGGTAGACGCACATGTTTGCCAAGTTGACTGGGATGGCGTATAGTGGGGGTTGATGCTATTGCAGGGGATGGAGGCGCGATGATGAAGAGTAGAGACTGCATCAGGACTAGGGTGGCCAAGGCGAAGATACCAGATATTGGTAGAGGTGGTGATATTGGCGTAAGGAGTAGATGGTGTATTAGGAATGGTGTATAGATCACCACCACTATTGCATCGAAGTATCTTGCGCCGGGTCTGGATATCCTTCACAGAGAAATCGGATGCGTCAAATTTAATGGAGCAATTGTTATCTCTGGTGAATTGATGAACAGAAAGGAGGTTGTGGATGAGGGAGGGAACAATTAAGACGTTGTGTAGTGGGAAGTTTAATGTGGGTGTGGGCAGAATGGAGTCACCATGTCATGTGATTGGGAGAGATTGTCCATTATCGACAGTGACAAAAGGAGGGGAAGAAGGGTGGTGGGAATGAAGTATACTATCCGATGAGGCCATGTGTTAGGACGTACTAGAGTCCAGCACTTAGGAGTACTGAGGTTGGAGTGTCATATGGTTAAGGGCAGCGATGAGGCCAGCCTAGTTCCACAGAGGAGCCAGCTGGGAGGCTTGCGAGGGTGCAGGTGGAAGGAGCGGCTGCATAGGGATGGACGCCAAGTGGGCCTAGGGATGAGCGCCGAGGACCCCAGGCTGCCAGCCAAGGTGGCTACTGCATAGGGCTGCTCTAGCTTATGCTCTTGCCCTTTCCTTTGCCTTTGCTGCTGTCGCCAGCTCAAGCCCTGTTACCATGGCCAAACCCATGTCTGCTGGAGGAAGTGTCGGGGGTACGGGAGGAGGCAGTAGCACATGGGGGGTGGCACCCACTAGGGTTGGTGTAGCTAGACCTAGCTATGGCGATGAGAGCGGTGTGGGCGATGGTCTTCTCATCATTCACCAGACGAAGTTCTTTAAGAACCAGCATGTCATGAGCCCGGGCGAACGTGGGAAGAGGGGTGGAGTTGGTGATGTCCTTGGTGGTGTTGGAGAATTAGGGGTTAAGTCCACGCAAGAGAGCGAGGATGAGTTAGGAGTAGGCCATAGGATGGCCGATATCATGGAAGACGACGACCTTGACCTTGAGACGTTGGCAGTATGAGGAGACAGAGCTGTCCCCTTGTACCATGGAGTGAAACTCGTTTAGGAGGAAGATGGCGCAAGACTGCTTGTTTGCTTGAAAGAGCCGCTCAATAGCCACCCATAGGTCGCGGGTGATAGGATCGGTGTCTTCCATAGCAAGGTCGAGAACGGAGTCGTCGACCAAACCGAGCAGATAGCTGCGGACGCAGCACTTGGCAATGGCCTACTAAGGATCATCGAGGTGAGGTAAAGCGGAGCCATCGATGTGGGAATGAAGGCCAAACTTGCCACACAAAAATTTGAAAAAGAATACCCACTTTTAGTTGTTGGCGTTAAACTCAAGGGAAATCGGGACATGAGCTTTCACGTTGACTACGGCGTAGGGTGACGAGAACGTTGGCATGGTCGAGATAGGGTCGAGGGTGCCGATGGTTGGGAGAGAATTGAACCCAGTGACTGGGAGAGTGCCAGAACCAAGAGCCAACTTGATGGTCATGGTGAGGGTAGACGCAGCGTGAGGGAATCACGTGTGGGTAGGCCGATGGTAGAACAGCTGATGGAATGGGAGAGAAGGGGAACCTGATGAGAAGAAGGTGGATGAGAAGTCAATGCACGACTGGGAGGTAGGGTGTTTCTGTGGTGGACATGCGTACGCGTCGGATGAAGTGACAAACCAATGAGGGGACGTGAGGCCGATGAGAGAAGGGCAAAGCCGATGGACGCATGTGTGGAGCCGATGAAGCAATGATGGGGTCACGGGCGTGAGAAGAAAAGTTCGTGGCTGAGAGACAGAGTTTCGCATCCACGGACACGTGGTTGCATTGGGTTCGCGTGGATTCAAAGGCGAGAAAAACTGCGGACACGAACAAGGAGAAGTTCATGTCCGGGAGACAAGGGTTTGCATCCATGGACACGCAGACATAGTGGAGTGGTGCAAACTAGGAGATGAGACAGGTTGCAGACATGAAAGGAGAAGTTTCACATCTAGAAAGCAAGTTTCACGTCCGTGGACAGTTGAGTGTGTCGGAAAAGGGGAAGCTAGAAGAGTGTTTCAGCCGATGAAGAGCATGAGCGCGGAGGAGCACCGACACAACTTCGGAGGGAAGATGAGGTGAGAATGTAGGGGTTGGTGAAGGAGGATGAGACCAGGAGGTAGATGAAGACCGTCTCCTTATCACGCGATAGAGGTGGGGAGGAGGAGTAAAACCGCCTCTGAAGGAGATGATGGGGATGAAAGCCAAGACGAAAAAGGAAGCAAAAGGGAGAAAACACTAGAGAAGAAATGAAAGAGAAAACGTGTGGAGGAGATGATGGGGTCTCGGAGTCGTTAGCTTGCCTACTAGGGAAGGAGACACCTGTGATAGAGAAAAGGTGTTAGCTCATCGGCAAAAAGGTTGCTAGTGCGCTAGGAGGATGTCTGAACCTAAGCTTTAATACCATGTAGAAATATAGTATACAATAAAAATGTAAGACCTATTTACTGGCCCTATATATAAGTCTAACGGTCACCTGGTAAGTTATTTGAACTGAAGTTGTGAAATTCTAAGTAAAGATAATAATATAAAGAGAGATAGAAAAATCCCAAAATTAATATGTAGAGACAATAAGAAGGGACTTTAAAAGAGTGACATGTACCTAAAGATCTGTACTTAAATATAAATGCTTAGAAAGTAGCTATTGACGTACATGAACTATGATTTAGAGGCTCTTGTTAAAAGGCTGTATTGGGTTGAGTTGAAACCTATTAGCATATATTAGCATATATTATGTTACCATATTCCATGGGATGTTTCCATACATTGGCATTCTATATATGAGAACATATATGTGCATACTACTATAAAATCTTGTCTGTGTACTGGTCGATATGCCGTCCTGGCTCCTATATATACCCTATATATCTCTTGGAATATCAATCAATTACTTACACTTTCATGGTATGACCACAACTCCATCCACTGTCGCTAAATCGATTGCTTGGCCCTGTCGCCAGACGTAGCCGCTGATCCCCTCTCCAATGGTTCCCCAACTAAACCCATCAAATCCATCACGGGTTCACCTGCATCCACTGACTTCACCATGCTGCCCCTCTCAGCCCAAATGACCATGGCTACCAAGAAGACCATGGCCACTCTGATCCATTCCCAATGTTTGATGAGGCATGGATTCACCTACTGCTAGAAGAAATTGAGAACGAAGCCCGGCCGCCATCACTGCCTGCTATCTTGGCCACCACACTGACATCAGCTCGATCTGCGCCTAGGCATCCAGCACTAGTGCACCATGGCCTTCCTTCTAGCATGTCTACACGTTCGGTTGGTTCCATGGTCACGCCCCCAGCCAACAACATTGGTGGTCATAGCAATGGCAGTCGCTGAGATCGGGGTGGCTGCGACGGCTCCTCCGGTTCTTCCGACGGTGGGTCTCTTAGGTTGTATCCATCCTTTACTCATCCCTAGGCTAGGACTATGTAGTTGTGGTCGTATGATCGCTTCGTCCCCTAATGGCATCGCTACTCTCTTCACCAGCGCTCACCACGGTTCCCTACGGCACCCATGGCAGCGGCGATGGTGCAACCTAAAACTTCCACCAGGACAACCCATACTATGGGGGGCCTTTATCCCAGTCAGAAATGCTGCCCTCGCCGACCATCCCATTCCCATCGGCACCCTGGTTTTCTCAGTCTACACTAGTGCCATGGAACCCCTCAATGCCAACGCTAACACCGTGGAATCCACTCCATGGTGGCTCCTGGGATCGGAGTTCTCTGGCACAATCATTCAACACAATGACACTTAATCCATAGCCATCTTCCTCCAAATGGTATACTAACTCAGGCGTCGGCTATCATATGACTTCTGACGCTGGTAATCATTCCATCATCTCTTCACCCTCCTCGTACACCCCTTCCTTTATTATTGCCTGTAATAGGGCGTCTATTTCTGTCACTGCCACTGGATCACACTCTCTTTCCTTTCCGCACCGCAATCTAGTTATTAATAATGTTTGTCTCACCTAACATTATTAAGAATTTAATCTCCATTCGTCGTTTTATAACAACTGCTCCATTGAGTTTGATCCCATTGTTCTCTCTGTGAAGAACTTACACACCAGGAATGTGATCGCCAGGTGCAATAGTTCCAGTGACCTTTATCCTTTCTACCCTCTCTCCACCAGTGTCACAACTTTCGTCGCAACTCCTACTCACTCTGGCATCGACGTCTCAGATACCTTGGGTGTGAAGCTCTCTCCTAGCTTGTTAAATCTAGTGCAATTACTTGTAATAAGGATGATCTAGACTACATATGTCACGCATGTCAACTAGGTCGCCACATCCATCTCCCTTTTGATTCATCTAGTTCTCGAGCAGTTCATAAGTTTGATTTAATACACTATGATCTCTAGACATCTCCTATTATCAGTGTGTTAGGATATAACTACTATCTTGTTATACTTGATGATTGCTCACACTACATTTGGACTTTCCCCCTCCGCCTAAGTCTGAGACATTTTCAGCTCTTTCTCATTTCTTTGCTTACATCCATACACAGTTCAACACCACTGTCAAAAGTATTTAGTGCGAAAATGATCATGAATTTAACAATTCTTTGACCCGTACATACTTCCTTACCCATGGTGTTGATCTTCGCATGTCATGTCCTCATACCTCGTAGCAAAACAGGAGAGTAGAATGCTCCCTTCGTACCATTAATAACATTATATGATTCCTATTGTTTCAAGAGAGTCTTCTTCTAGTATATTGGGTTGAAGCTCTTCATACCGCCATTTATCTGTTAAATTGACTCCCGACTAAAACTCTTCACCACATAACACCTTACACACACCTCCATTCCACTCAGCTTTCCTACAACCATCTTTGTGTTTTTGGCCGTGATTGTTACCCTAACTTATCCTCTACTACACCCAACAAACTCTCTCTACGATCCTCCTTATGTGTGTTTCTTGGTTACTCATCTGACCACAAGGGCTATCGCTATCTTGAGCTTCAATCCAATCATACTATCATCTCCCATCACGTCATATTTGATAAATCTTTCTTCCCATTTTCTGACATGTCAACCACACCCATGGCACATTCTACCTTAGATTTCTGGTTGAGGACGATGACATTGCTCAGCTCCTAGGAGCTTGTATTGTGCCTATAGGATTATCGGTGCTAGGGATCTCTTCTGACATTTCTATGTCACCTGGTGCCACCTATGCCTCAATTCCATCTCCGACTGGCTCTGTTGTCCTTGTGCACCCCACATAGGATGTTACTAGTGGAGCCACCATCTCGCCCTCACCAATGTCTTCACAAGAGGCCAACTTTGATACCCCTGTGCATCGTGCTCCAGTTATTTCTAGTGGCACCGGCAATACTACCTCCACTAGGCCTACTACAATCCTAGCACTTCAAAATGCGGATCCTATGCGCACTCGTGGCAAGGTATGTTTTGCTCAGCCCATGGATCGTCTTAACCTCCATGTTATGCCTATGTCACCATTGCCTCGCTTTGTTCGTGATACTCTGTTAGACCCCAATTGGTGCGCTGTGATGCAAATAGAGTTTGATGCTCTTATCACCAACGATACTTGGAGTCTGGTGCCTAGGCCTCCTGGTATTAATCTGGTCATGGGTAAATGGATTTTCCTCTATGAACTACTAGCAGATAGTTCACTTGATCGTTACAAGGCTCGCTCGGTCTTGCGTGGGTTCATACACTACCCAGGTATTGATTTTGATGAAACTTTCATTCCTATGGTCCAACCAGCTACAGTTCATGTGGTGTTATTCATGGATTTGTCTCATAATTGGCCCATTCATTAGCTGGATGTCAAAAATATTTTTCTACATGGTTCTCTCATAGAGATAGTCTACTATGCTCAGCCGTCAGGATTTGTTGATTCATCTTGTCCACATTATGTTTGTCGGCTAAATAAATATCTCTATGGTTTGAAACAGGCCCCTTGAGCTTGGCACACCCGGTTTGTATTACATCTCCTGTCCCTTGGCTTTGTTGAAGCTAAGTCCGAAAAGTTCGTTGCTCACCTATTACCGAGTATATGATATTGCATATCTATTGCTTTATGTTAATGATATTTTGTTTACAGCCTCGTCTGGTAGCTTCCTTCAACACATCATTATAGATCTCTAGCGTGAATTTTGACAAGGGCCAACTTTATCACCTTCTAGGCATCTCAGTTTCTCACTGCAATGGTGGCTTTTTCCTCTCTTAGCGGCAGTACACTCTCGACATTTTGGAGCGCACTAGGATGAGCACCTGCAAACCTTGCAACACCCCTGTTGATGTACACTCCAAACTATCAGCTGATGGCCCTCTAGTTGATGATCCTACACAATATCGCAGTCTAGCTGGTGCCCTATAATATCTAACATTTACCTACCTAAACATTATCTATGTAGTTAAACAGATCTATCTTCATATGCATGATTCTCGAGAACCATATCTTGCTGCTCTCAAACATATTCTGCGTTATTTACAGGGGACTCTTTCCCTTGGCTTGACAGTTCAGCCTTCTTCGCTGACTGAGATGGTTGTCTACTCTAATGCTTACTAGGCCAGATGCCCTGATACTCGCCATTCAATCACTGGATATGCTGTATTACTCGGTGATAATCTGATTTCCTGCAGCACATAGTCTCTAGATCTAGTGCAGAGGCTGACTATCGAGTTGTGACAAATGGTGTCATCGAAGCATCCTGACTTCGCTAGTTGCTTGAGGAACATCGTCACCCTCTCCGACATGCCACCCTAGTTTACTGTGACAACATCAATACTGTGTACATCTCCACCAATCGAGTCCAACATCAACGAATAAAACATATTGTGATAGATCTCCAGTTTGTTCAGGATCGTACTGCTCTTAGTTAAGTTTGGGTACTCCATGTTCCCAGGACATCATAGTATGCTGATATATTAACTAAAGGCCTTCCTAACTCTGTATTCTAAGAATTTCGGTTCAGACTAAATGTTTGCTCTGCTCCTGTTCAGGCTACGGGAGAGTGTTAGCATATATTATATTACCATATTTCATAGGATGTTTCTATATATTGGCACGTAGCATATTTGTGCATACTGCTGTAACTACGTATGTAATCTTGCCTATGAACCGGTCGATATGCCGTCCCGGCTCCTATATGTAATATATTTATGTATATTATATATATATCATATACATCTCTTAAAATATCAATCAATTACTTACACTTCCGAAACTTCTTAAACCAGTTACAGGAAAACTAGTCCCATTCTCCATGTACTTCCTTCTCGCCCTCTCTCTAATATTAGGATGGTAATCATCAATTTGTTTTCTTAATCATAGATCATATTTAATCCCACCTTTCCAATTAATTTCAACCAAACAGGAATTATGGACATTGGTAGCACTATCCCGTTCCGACGCTTTCCTTTGGTATAACCGTTCCATCAATTAGCCTATCATTTGTAGATGATTTAGGAACATGTAAATATGTAATCATTCATTCATTTGCTAGTTGAAGAATGAAGAACAAACAGTATGGGAAGTTGGAAAGTACTTACATCCAAGTACCACCTTCAATTCTAAATTTTTGTATGATTTGCAATTTCACTCTAATTCACAACCCTAAATTTCAACCTTCTGCCTAACCCTACAAACTGACAACCAATAACAATTTTGGGCTTATCTCTAATTAGTCATATTATTTGAGAAAGAAATAGGTTAACTGATGAAGAACATATTTCTTACCTTGATGGTTCTTGTCTTTCTGGACGATCGGCGCCGTGCCGAGGCAGCCAGCGAAGGAGGCGGTCATTGTGGTGTTGCCACGGGTCCGTGGCAACCGGCGAGGCGGCGATCGTCCAGCCGTTGTCTAGGCGTGGGCACGTAACGACGGGATGGGGATTGGGGAAGACAGAGAGGCGCGAGGCGGAGAAAGACGAGTGCACCGTATTGCGTAGATGCCATCACGACTCACGCGTACGCGAGCGTATAGCAATGTGGATTGAGCTCGATCATTCGATTTTCCAATCTGCCAATTTGACGACCTTTCTCACGGGCTTGGGCTGACCAGATTAATTGTGCTACTGTTTGGGCTGGGGTGCAGTCTATTGGGCATAGGAGGGTGCATATATGGCCAATATATGGGGTATTAACTGAATTTTTTTTTGGGGTGCATACAATGGTCTGCAACGCCGGAGAGAGAGAGAGGTGAAGCTCAGCACCCACTTCTCGGAGGTGTGACGATGTATTAATTGTCCAGTAGTGCATGAAAAATCCTGTGAGTTAGCGTCAACGAAAACTGATTGAAAGTGATGAAAAATTAATTTATATTAAAATTTTAAAAAATTAAATTAGTTTATATTAAAATTAGCCTTCTATAATAAAATTGTATATGATAAAGCGTGTGGAGAACAGAAAACCTACTATAATTACATAATACTAATAAATTTGTGTATGAAAAATGTTTTGTGTTTATATGTGTAGGTATTAAATGGTAGAAATATATGAAAAATCATTGAAAAAATTTCAATAAATTTTGAACGAAAATTGATAAATTCAATTTTCGAATTTGCTATAGTATTAGGCCAAAATGGCAAGTAGGTTAGTTGCATAGTGTGGACGTGGTCTAGCTGGAAGTAGATTGACGATGACGAGCGAGCATATCGGCATGGGGTAGCATAGGCTGAAAACTAGTAAGGCGACGAGTTGAGTTGACTTGGTAGGTAGGCCAAAAACCAGTATGCCGATGAGTTTGGTTGATGTGGGCGGCGACATCAGACTGGGCTGATGACGAAACTAGGTCAACGGCGTGAAGGCAGTCCAACAAAAGGGCAGATGTGTACAGCAGGATGTGTGACTGATAAACGAGCCAAGCATAAAAGTGATTGGAGTGAGTGTGAGTGCGCGCGAGAGCAAAGACGCTATGGTTGATATGTGGGTTTGGTGTGGCGCAAGCATGCACGTGCTCATAGGGGCAAGAGATCCAGAGGGACTTGTATAATCGCGAGATTGATGCAGCGGCATGGCAATAGTGAACGAGTGTGATTCTCACTAAAAATGTATCGAACTCTATGGGCTTTTGTGTGTCGGATGACGTGGTATAATCTAAAGTGTTTATTTCAAATTCAACTGCTTGAGTAGTTGTTACAAAATGGGTATTTAGGTCTTTTTCTTTAGATTTTCTTTTTTTTTAATAAAAAGAGGGTAAGATGTTAAGGATTTTTGGATGATAGAGATTTTAGTAGAAATTTTGTAAACACAATTTTGATTACTGTTGTAATTAATCTCTTCTATAGTAGTTTTGTTTCAATAATATGTTAGATCCAATGATTCTAGCTAGGTTTATCTACAAATTTTTTCTATTCAAATTTTTAGGTTGATTAGAGTTATGAATGTACAACTATAATCTATTTAGGAACAAAATTATATTTGGATTCTAAAAATATGGTTTTTTAGTTTTTTAATTAGGGGGAAGAATTAAATTTTATTTTTTACTTCCATAATTATTTACGCCATATGATTGTGATTGAATAAGTGATATCAGATTATTTATTTTATTATCTTGTATAATTGATCTTCATCGATGATTAGAAAATATAAGTGCAGATAGATATTTGATAAAACCTGGTGTGTTTTTATGGCATTGATTTTCAGTATTAGAAAGCTGAAATGAAGTTATACAAGATTAAGCTTTACAATATGGAAAATCTTTAAGTCATATCAAGTTTTTAAAAATGATAGTGACATATTTTAACATGCCACGGGTGGAGGTTAATAGCAAGATAATGAATTTAATTATTTAAGGCTAGGAAGAAGCGATTTGATATATCTTAAGTCAACACATAAGGTATGGAGAACATTTTATAATTATTATAAAGTATCAAATAAGGTAAAAGAGTATAGGACATATAAAAAAGAAGCATATACTTTTAAGATGAAACCTTGTGAATTGCTCGATGATTTCTTTCGTTTTAATTAGATTCTTAGCAATTTGCGTTCTGTTAATATTATAATTTTCATCAATTGTTAACAGCATTATAGAATCTACTATCATAACATTAAATATATTTTAATCTAAATTAAAAACTCATAAGCTACATATTTTTTTTGTTAGAAAAAATATGGCTAATAAATCAATAGCTTTTAACTTATCAAACTTCCTAAGAGCTTTGTGTTATTGTGGTTAAAGGTGGTGCTTCCTAAGAGCTTTGTGTTATTGTCGTTAAAGGTGGTGCTAGGTTTCCACCACAATTCCACTTTTTTAAATCCCTGATCCCTATATATGCAAAAACTAGGTGCTTGCGTTGATGCGACAGCTAGTTTGAATTTCTTTCCTTGAGAGTTGATGGGGACATTCTTATTTTTCACCTTGAAGCGCTTTGGGTTGCAATCTACTCAGATATTTACTGGCTGCGGGAGCGTAGTGAACTTTGGTACTTCTAAGTGAGAGTAGGCATAAAAATAGGTTGCCAATGATGAATAACTAAATATTAAGAGGCATATAACTATCATCATGAACCTCCTGAATATTCAGAAATCAGAACAAAGTTTCCTGTCAGTTATATGTTTAGTATAGTATCAAGCACTTGTTTCTAACTCGTTTTGCGCTGTTTTCTGCTAGCGAAGGGTAAAGAACACTTGCCTAGATTGAATACAGAGGTATGCAATAGAAATAGCGAGATTAGATTTGCATACTCCCAGTAATGAAAAAAATGCTTTCATGGATGATTACTTCAGAATCTGATGTTCAGATTTTTGACATGGCTGAATTCCTGTGCATTTTTGAAAACTCAACTTGATCTGATCCTTATGAATTCTAAATATACTGATGCCTCTGGAGGTTTTCTTTAGGTATGACCAAATCATCTTAACTGATGTTGGATAAGTTTTTCTTCAGTTGGTGCTATCCCTAGTTGATTACGTATATCTACGTTCCGGACTAGATCTATTCTTGTATGACTACAAATTAAACGTAGCATACACATTTCTATAGCACTCAACTGTTGAACATGACGTTTTTTTGTTCTATGAAACTTGTCTTTTAGTTTCTACGCTACCCTCTTATCACAAAGAATGCCATATATTTAGTACCACTTCAACCAACCCACTTTGATTCAATGGCTAACATCTGTATCATATATCCATTCATCTTAGAATCGATCCTAGATATCAAAAAGTTCTCTTATTATATACTATTTGGCCTTCTAACTTACATCTTCCTTCTCGTGTGCGATAGTATTAAAGTTACACTTCAAGTATTCAATATTAGTTTGGCTTACTCTAAAATCTTTGAACTCAAGAGACTGCCGTCACAACTATAGTTTTCTATTTACTCCTATGCGGCTCTTATCAATTAACACTGTATCATTTGTAAAGAGCATACACCAAAAGATATCCACTTGTATATTTCTTATAATCTCATCTATTACTAATGTAAAGAGGTATAGGCTCAAGAATGATTCCTGATGTGGTTCTATTTTAATCGGGATGGTTTAAGAAGGTTCATTTCAGAATAATTTGATAACTTTGAAAGTTGGCTTGAATACAGCGAGTCCAAAGAGCATATTGTTTTTTCTGTTTTTTGTTTAGAGAAAAGAAGAATGAGGAATATGTAGCGTTTGTTAAAAATGGCTAGAATAGTTTCCATAGAAAAGAAAGGCTAAAATTGCATGTAGGTGATCTCAGTGGCTCACACTATTACAAAGAAGGCAACACATTGATGTGACTTTTCGTAGTGTGATAGAAACTGGTAAGGTCTATATTACTCAGCTGAATGGGTCCATTGACGTTGCTAGGATGTTAGTGAAGCAAGGATTGCCTTTTGGGGGCCACAATGTGTCGAAGGAGTCCTATAAAGTTCAAATAATAGTCTTAGTTTCTCCTGAAATACAGAGGGATATTGTGAAATGTTTTGCAAAGGAAGTGCTTCATACTATTCTAGAAGAAATTGTGCATGATGTTTTTTGCTTGCTAGTTGATAAGTCAAGAGATGTTTCTTGTAAATAACAAATGGCAGTAGTCTTGAGATATGTTCATAAATGTGGAATTGTGAAAGAGAGATTTGTTGGCCTTGTCCATGTGAGGGAAACAGCTTCTGCCTCTCTCAAATCTTCTATTGATAATCTATTTGTAGAGCTAAATCTAAGTCTAAAGCATGTTAGAGCGCAAGGGTATGATGGTGTAAGTAACATGAGAGGTGAGTTTAACAGTTTGAAATCATTGATCATGAGGAAAAATAGTTTAGCTTATTATGTGTATTGTTTTGCTCACAAGCTTCAATTGGTGTGGCTGTTGTGAGAAAGGATAAAGGCATTAGTGAATTTTTTAATAAGGTTTCCATCTTATTTAATGTGGTAGGTAGTTCAGCTAAGAGAAGAGAATTAATTAAAGATATTAATCTTAAATAAATGAGTAAGGCCTTGGGTTGTGGGCAACTTCAAATTGGGTCAGGGATATATAAAAACAATGTCTTCAAAGAATTGAAGTTGCCCATTGGAGTTTCCATTATAAAACTCTTAAAAAGTTTGGTTGACATGTTTTCTACAATAGTCATAGTACTAGAAATTGTGGAAAAGGACAAAACTTATTGCAAAATTAGAGATCAATTATCAAATCTTAACTTACTTGGAACTATAAAAGATTGTGTTGTTATTGTTGTTCGACTTTTGTGACAAGTATGATATTGTCAAATTGGAAATGAAAGATGTATATATATGTTCCAAGAAGTGTAGGCAAAAATCTGGAATTACAAATAAGCATTACTGTCAAGATTGTTTTAATAATGTTATTGATTGGATACTTCAAGCTTAATAATCGCTTCAATGAGACAAGCTCTCAATTGCTTGAATGCTCTTTTGATTTTAGTCAAAGAAACTCATCTGATGATTTCAACCTAGAGAATTTGATGAGCCTAGCAAAACTTTATCCTAATGATTTTGATTATGGAAATTTGAGGGACCTTAGCCACCAACTTAGTATTTATATCGCTGATGTGAAGGACGATGATAGATTCTCCAACATACAAACTATTACCAAACTTTATCAAATAATGGTGCAGACAAAAAAAACTTCTTTATTATCCATTGATTTATTGACCATTGAAACTTATACTTGTATTGCCCGTCACTACTGTTATAATTGAGATGTGCTTTTCAGCTATAAAGATTGTAAAAACATATTTGAACAATAAGATTGATGATGAGTACTTAAGTGATAACGTTATTTGCTACATGGAGAAAGAAGAAATGACGAAAGTCACTAATGAGGTTGTGCTTCATCGCTTCGTGAAAATACAAAAATGTAGATTTGATGAAGATTAAAGGTAATGACTAATGAGTGTATTGATGCTCATTGTATTGAAAGAAAATGGAAACTGAATTAGTTTTTCTTTTTTTAAGGTATTGATTGAATCATCGAGGATGTTGAGATGGAATGACGTTTGCCTATGTTTACATGCGCCGATCATCTTTTGCTCGAGTCAGTAACCAATTACCAATATTATTATTGAATATCTTCATTTTGGTAAGTATAGTTTATCACCTCTCTTAATTCTTATTGATGCATTGCAAAATCTCGCATGGTCACACCCTATTTTGCTCTAGCTTCACCGCTAACCACGCGAGCCTACCTTGGCGGGATGCAGTGAGTGTAGTCGCCACTCTCGACTGCCAGCATTGCATTGCATGCCTCAACAGCAATGAACGCATTCTTTAATGGGTTGAATGTGCTGTGCAGGCCGGAGGACGGCAGGTCCCTGAAGCCGCTGTGGCTGCTCCAGATCTGCCAGGTGGACTGCATCCTCTACCACTGAGCCTCGGTAGAAATGTGACGAATCGAATCTTGCTGCGTGTGAATTAGAAATCTTGGTCTGAGATGGTGTTGTTCCTGCCTCCTGTGGATCAGTACAAAATTGACCTCAGGTTGAATCTTGGTATGTGAATCTTGACCCTCGCAGGGACAAACTCAGGCTGAGCTCAATTATCTACTGGGATTTTGTTATCTTCGCCGAGTAATCAGTAAATGAATCGTGATCTCTGTTTAGCTTTCACCACCCAACAATCTTTGTTCAGCATGCAGCGCCACACAACTTTGCTACTCTGAAAATTTTAGGTGAGGCTGAAAGAGATGGCAACAATGTGTGTGCAGTTTTTTTTTTCTTGTGTATTCTGCCTATTTCTACATTTCCACATGATTGCCGAATCTTGCCCTATGTGAATCTTGAATCTTGGTCTGAGATGGTGTTGCTTTTGAAATTCTGTAATCTTTGCCAAGTAGGTGATGAATGTTGAACATTTGGTCAAATTCTAAGAGAAGACTGACAGATAGATGACCTCTTCTTAGGGGCATTCACATCAAAAACATTTACTCCGAAAATTTCATCTTTCATCTAAAAGTTTGATTAGTGTTAGCTTTCATCTTATGAGTGTTTCATATCAGTGATAGTTTTCATCTCAAAATTTGACCATTGGAGAGTGTTAGACCACTAAACTTATATATATATAGACCCAACCCCTTGTATAGAAAACAGGGTCTTAGTCTTATGGTATACCACATTTCAACATAGTATCATAGCAGGTTCAGACATCACTGGTGCGCTAGTAACCTTCTCACCGGCAAGCCGATGCCTCATCCCCATCGCAGACCTTCTCCTCTGGTATTCTTCCTTTGCTCTATCGCCTCGGTTCTTATCCCCATAGTCTCTTCCGTAGACGGTCTTCTCCTCCTCCACTGCTTACTCACCACATCCACCACGTGATAAGGAGACGGCTTCCATCCACCTCCTCGTCTCGTCTAGACCCACCTTCGGTTTCCCCTTGCATCGGCGCACCTTCCCTTCTTCTTACATCGGCGCACCTTCCCTTCTTCTTACATCGGCGCACCTCTGCGCTCACGCCCTCCATCGGCTGGACCCATCTGTCCTCCATCGGTTGAAACACTCTTTGGGTTCTTGCTCTTCTGACACTCACCTGTTCCATGGACATGAAACTTCTCCCCTTGCGTCTGCGCCACTCCGACGCATCCATGTGTGCACGAACGCAAATTCCTGTTTCTCGGACGTGAACTTCTTTTCTTCATGCCCGTGACTTCTTCCGTTTTTCAAGTCTACCCCACTCAGTTGCGACCGCATATCCACGGACGCAAACCCCACTTCATGAATGTGAACCCTCTCGCACCTATGACCTACCTACCCCCTCACGCCCGTGACCTACCTACTCTACCTACCCTCTCATCGGCTCAACATCGGCCCCCCACCCGCCCCCATCGGCTCAACAGTCACACCTTTCCATCAGCTTATCACGCCCCACTATTCTTTTGCCCTCTCCAGCGTCTAACCATGACCACTGAATCGGCTCATAGTTCTAGCACTATTCTAGTCGCCAGATCCCTTCTGGCCATCAGCGCTCTTGACAATACCTCGAGCACCCCTATGCTGATGTTCTCCCCACCCTACGCTGCTATCAACGTGAAATCTCACGTTCTCATTTCTCTCGATCTCAACGCCAACTATTCCAAGTGGGATTTCTTCTTCAAATCTTTATGTGGAAAGTTTGGCCATCGCAACCATATCGACGGCTCTGCTCCACCTCGACCCGATGACCCTAGTGGGACATCGCCAAGTGCTGCATATGTAGCTGGCTGCTCGGCTCGGTCGATGACTCCGTTCTCAACCTTGCCATGAACGACACCAATCCTACCGCCCGCGATCTCTGGGTGGCCATCAAGTGGCTCTTCCAAGCAAATAAGCAGTCGTGTGCCATCTTCCTCTTAAACGAGTTTCATTCCGTGATACAAGGGGACTCCCTATCTCCTCGTACTGTCAACGCCTTAAGGTCAAGGCCGCTGCCCTCCGTGATGTTGGCCACCCTGTGGCCGACTCACAACTCATCCTTGCCCTCTTGCGAGAACTCAACCCTTGTTTCTCCAACACCACCGATGACATTGCCAACTCCACCCTCTTCCCAAGTTTGCCCAAGCCCATGATATGCTAGTTCTCAAAGAACTTCGTCTGGCCAACGATGAGAAGAGTGTGGCCCACACCGCTCTCCTCATCGCAGCCGATCATGGCTGCAACAACCCCATCGGCTGTCACCCACCGTGCGCTGCTACTTGCTCTCACGACTCTGGTAGCCATGGCTTCAGCCACGGTAACAAAGCCTGCGCCGGTGGCAACTGCAAAAGCAAAGGGAAGGGCAAGGGCAAGAGCTAGAGCGGTATGATGCAACCGTGCCCCGCTCCTGTCCCTACCCTGTCAGCTAGTCCCATGGGTCCGTGGCTTTGCTACAACCTCTAGGCACCTCAACCCCAGCTACGCAGCCACATCAGCTGGCAGCCCGGGGTCCTCGGCACACACCCTTAGGCCTACCTGGAGTCCGCTCCCATACAACCACCTCAGTCGATCACACCCTTGCCAACCACCCAGTCGGCTACCTTGTGGAATCAGGCTGGCCTCATTGCCGCCCTCAATCAAATGATGCTCCAACCCTAGCACCCCTAGGTGCTGGACTCTGGTGCGTCATCCCATATGGCTTCATCAGATGGTATACTACTCTCGCTATCCTTTATCCTTACCTTTCGTCATCATCAGCAATAGGCAATCTCTTCCTATCACATGCTACGGTGACTCCATTCTGCCTACACACACATTCAACTTTCCACTCCACAATGTCTTCATAGTTCCTTCCCTCGTCCACAATCTACTTTCTATCCGCCAATTCACCAGAGATAACAATTGCTCAATTGAATTTGACGCTTCTAGTTTCTTTGGGAAGGATATCCCAACCCGGTATGAGATGCTTCGATGCAATAGTGGCAGCAACCTCTACACCGTCCCCACTGCACCGTCCGGTCCTCACACTAGCCTTGCTTTCTCCACCAACTTGTGGCATCTTCACCTTGGTCATCTCAGCCCCGACGATGTAGCCACTCTCCGTCGCAGTGCCTCCATCTGGTGTAACCACAACAGCCCCACTGTGTACTACTCTTCCAACATGGCAAAAATGTGTGGCTGTCTTTCTTCCCCTCTATGTCTGGTACCTCTAGACCTTTTGAACTGATTCACTGTGATGTGTGGACTTCTCCGGTTAAAAGTATTTCTGATATCAGTACTATCTTGCACTAAATGATGATTATACACACTACTACTGGACTTTCCCCTTCACAAGCTGGCCCTAGGTTACCTCTCATCTCATCAATTTTACCAATTATGTTTCTTCTCGCGCCGGATCCCAGCACGAGCACGCCGACGCCTGAGGTCTGCTTAGCTCTAGTGCAGGCCGGTTGGCTTCTCTCTGCGGCTCGAGGTACGCGCGCCGGGGGCCATGGGGTTCAGTCAGGTCCGGCGCAATGGTACGAGTGTGGGTGTTGTAGTCAATTTGACTTTGCAATTGACAACGAGGTGAGGCAAACGGGTCCGTCAGACGATGAGCCGATATGGGCCCTCGCTATTGGCTAGATGCCGATAGGATCGGGTTGGTTATCAGCAATGTCCGGAAGGCCCTTCGCTATTAGCTACTTGCCGATAGAAATCGAGATGCTTTTCAATCGACTAGGGAGCCGATGAAGGCGTGGACAGGTGTCGATGAGGGATCGGCCACAGAGCCGATGGTGGCACCAAAGCGTATTTAGAGGATAGCAAAGTACACAAGATCCCTCCTGATAGTCGATGGAAGCTATAGCGATCATTCATCGGCTTTCCAGCCAATGAAGGCATATGCGAAATGGCAAGGAATCGTATAAAAGATATGGGCTACAAAGCCGATGTCGCTCCGGATATGGCAGCACGAGACCCGTCGCTCGCCATGATGACACCGCTAACGTCAAACCTCGAAGATCGGACCTAACCAAGACAGTACGAGATCGAGGCCAGTGGCAATGGGATGGTGGACACCGGATCAGACGTGCTGAAGTAACGGCGCAGCAAACCTATCGGCTAGCTGAGCCGATGAGTGGACGTCTCTTTAAAGATAGGCACGTATCGGCCCGCTTGGTGTGGCAGTCGGGGGAAGTGTCTTAAGACTGGTGTGTATCGGCCGAAGAGCCGATACACTGGACGTGATGCTGAACGTATGGATAACTCATTGGCTAGTACTCCGATAAAATGCCATACAGAGACCAATAAGTCTAAAGCTCATTCCATCATTGGTAGCCTCGTAGGTCGAACATAACCGATGTAGCATGAGACCGACGACGGTGGGGAGAGCTTGATAGACCGATAGACCCTACACAGACGTAATGCGATACATCCGATCGGCCTAAAAGGTCGAACCTAACCGATGCAACCTTAAACAAAGTGAGGCATATTGGAATAGTGGTGGGAGTTACCCCTTCGCCAGAGATCGGACCTAACCGATGTTGCCCCGCGTCGAAAGTCAGACCCCACTGGTAAAAGACCTAGATGAACTAGGGTGGTGATGCGCCGAGTATTGTATTGATCGAGAGATTTCTTTTACATGTCTCCAGGGTCTATATTTATACCCTGAGTGTACAGAGTCCGACGTGTTTTCAAACATCGGACGCTTTTTCCTAATAAAAATAAAGGAAAATATCTCTAAAGAAGTTAACTAACTAAATTTTCCTATCCATATAAGATAACATTTACAAAAGATAAAATACCTTGTCGTGGGTTCCACGGCTCCTCCGCAAACTCGGTCTTATCTGGATAATCTTCTATTCTTAGACCGAATCTCTCCTTGCTTCACCCGATCGGTTTCTTCCCTGTAGCAATCAGACCTCCCTTCACTCAAGCCGATCCTTTTCCATCCTCTCCCTAGGCTTGTCTAGGTCTTGTTGTTAAAACTCCTCCTTGGACCCTACTCCATCCGGATAGTTCTTTGTCCTCAAACCAATCTAATTTTCCACTAGTTTGATTGGCTTCTCTACAGTACCGATCGACTTTGTCCTACAAGCCAATCAGTATTTCCATCGGCCGATCCTATTTACAGGCTGAATCAAATTCTGGCATTAACATATGCCCCCAAATTTCGGAGTTTGCCAACAGACTACGAAATTTCAAGCCGTTGGAAGTCTCCGCAAACCAGGATGGTATGTTAAAACCCACAAATGATAATTAATCGGCCTAGATTCCTGCCTAGGTCACTCCACCTTTATAAAGTACACCATCGCTTCATCCTTCTTCCACACACTTCCTCTCCATTAGAGCCCCTATCCTCGACGAGCTCCAATGACTAAAGGCGAACCTCCGCATATCACTTTATCAGCCGCTAAACTTCTCTCCTCTTTCCCCCACGCGATGGCATCGACACACGCAGTCCCTGAGGTAACTATCATCTGCTCTTCCATCCCATATTTCAAATAAATATTCCCCATCCCGTCTTCTCATCGGTAGTTAGGTTCTTGTTTACTGCAGGATCTCAAGAGTTAGATTGTCATCCCAGTTTCTGATCGTCCGGTTACTTTTACCTTGGCCCTATGGGTAACGAAGATCCAACTGATTTCATAAATTCCAAAACAGAAAGGATCCCATATAAACATTCGTCAATGACCATCACCGATTGAAACAATAGCTTCAGATCTTGGCCTAGTAAACTCCCGAGATAGAGAAACTGGTACCTCGGAATTTTTGCCTCTAAAAAATCATTTTGGGAAGACTTAGACATAGACCACTGCATCAACCTTTCTTTAGCCGATATGGAAAAAAATGAATCTTTGCTTGCATCGGCTTCTTATTTCTAGTCAGATATTCTGAACGCCTTCATGTTTGGACATGGCCCAATGACCCCCACCCTAATGGATGTCACTATGTTGACCTGCCTTAACACCACCCATTATGTAAATCCGTTCATCCTTATATTCAAACTCACTCATCGGCTGAACACCAAATATGTCAGAGGTTGGACTAAATACATCTCTCTGCACAAAAAGACCTCCGGCCAAGTCGATGAGCGGGAACATGTGGCATTTCAGAATCTTTGGTTAGAACGGTTTGTCTTCGGTGGTTCAACTCTTGGTCCAACCACTAACAAGCAATGCCCGGCAGAGCTCCTGGTCAATCAACGCCGCATTCCAATGAGGCAATATCTTCTTGGAGCCACCTATCAAATACTTCATCAAGTGGCAAACAAGCTATCGGCAGGCCAACTAGTCGGCCATATTGGTGGTCCCTAGTGGTTCATACAATTTTGGTTGAACGTCTACACCTCTAGAGTCATCGCCAGGACCCTTTTCTCTTCTCCGACATATCCGACTGATTACCCAGAAGAAAATGAGGCCAGCTAGAGCCGATGCACTTCTCTGGGTGAAGCCGCATCAGCTCATTTTAGAAACAAAATGATCCCCCTCACACTTAGCCAGTAGTTTAAATGTTTTTACTATGGCTTTACTAAAGAAGTCACCATCTAGTTTGCATACGAGGACAATTTGTCTTTTGAAATGCCTTCCATGTTTCATCTAATGAATGCACTAGCCGGTGAAGAATCGAAGACCATATTCTTATCATCCATAACTCTCACTCTTCGGCCAACTGGATTTTCATCGGGCCGATCCCAACACCAGTCATACGAGTTCTACCATCCTTCAGTCGGTGCTCATCAATTGGGTTTCAGCCAACACCCCATCGGCTTATTCTTCATCAATAAACTCCCGAGGAGAAGTAAATAGCGGCTTGGAGTACGATCAGTTTAGGGTGATGGTAACATCTTTGTCCTTAGGGACCATCTCCACCTTCGAGCCCTGCATATCCAACACCAAACTTTTTGCTCGATGGTGGTCAGAATGGGGAAGGCATCTATTCGATCTATCGGCTAAACATTATTGCCTGCGCCTCAACCCCGACTACATCGAATCATATGAAGAGGTAATCTTTCTCCTTATACTACCTTTTCTATATCATATTGAATTTTGATTGCGTCTTAATTCCCATGATTCCACTGGCTGGTGACAAAGATGCATCTACAACCAGCGCAAGTGGTCGGCCAATTGTTTATCAACCTCCAATGGTCAGATCCATCCTTGGACAAAGTGCTCCACCTCCACCAGCTCTTCTCCGAGTATCACGAACATCAGGGCTGAAACGCAAGAAACCGGCTACTCAGACGGTTTCTAAGAAGCAAAAACCCGGTACCGATGTCACAATCATCACACCAGCTTCGTGAAGCCCTTCTCCTATGATGATCTTGACTTCTTCATCCCCATTGGTATGTGTCAGCATTAATTCTTCTCCGTTGCCTTCACATTTATCTTGCCACCTTTACTTTACAGCCTAAACCATCGGCTCTTGAAATCCAACCACTGGACACTGTTACTAGAACTGAGCCGATGGTCTCCTCAGAAGTCATGGCATCTGATCCTCAAGCCGCTTCACATCAAGCCGATACCCACATAATAACTCAAGATGCTCCCGCTGCATCCCAGGTACATCCGTCCTACATATTATTTTTGTCCTGGCTCATGATCCTTCTATTTACCAATGTTAGCATGCAGTCATTAGCCGACCTGTTCTCCTTCGACATCAACAAATACTTGGATACAGAGGAAGACTTAGCCACCAGTGCAGCAATTGAACTATTTCTACCAGCCGATGCATGCGAGCAACTATCAGATATTATGCATCGGCTAGAAATTCTGATTGACTTGCTAGTAGAAGATTGCGGGCCGATCCGAGGAAGACTCGCTGAAATTGAACATCTCCTGCTTGAAGAGCTGACCAACGTACTCACGCCTGCTGCCTACTTAGAATTCCAAAGGACCCAGCTGATCGCATCAAGATGACGCATAGCCAATCGTATTGAGCAAAGCAGTCTAGCTCAAAACGATCAGCTATCCGCCCAAAGCGAAAAGAAGAAGCTTGATGAAATGTCAACTAACCTTCAATGCACTAACACCAAGCTTGGCCTCCTGAAGAAACGAGAAGCCGATTTGATGGCAGAACTCGACAAAGTGCATGATGATATCAAATTCATCGAGTCCCATCTCATCGGCCTACCACAATCAATGCAAGATCAAGAGGCCAAGGTAGCAGCAGAGTATGACGTGTAGTTCATTGGCATAAGAATTTGAAGACCATTCTCGGATCCGATGAGAATGACATCTGCGCCATCAACGAAATAGACCAAGTCCGCCTGCGCGCAATCGAGGCCATTAAGAAATACCTATAAAATTTTAGCCTCGAAGGAAAACCCAAGATGTCATCCTTAACATTGACTGCTTGCAATAGAATTCAATCAGCTTGATCAATGAAATTTATACATATATATATATTCCCTAACAGTGATATCTTAACGATATCGGCCATCTGTAACCGATATAATCATATTGGCTTCCGTATATTAGAAATCGGCTACGCCTCAGCCGATTTACGCAAACAGTACCATTAACTAATACCACTTCTAAGAGCTCATCCATCTTGAAAAGAATTTAAAAAACAGCTATGCTCAGCCAATTTAGGTGCCTACCCAAACGCTAGGATAATACCTCTTCAAATATTTTCCGTAGAGCGCTTTGGTAAATTTCTCTCCTTCAAGACTCTCTAGTATATAAGCATTTCCAAGCACACACCGATTGATCCGATAGGGCTCTTCCCAATTGGGTGACCATTTTGCAAACTTATTATCCCTAGACCAATCGGTAAAAATCAATTTCCAAACGAGATCTGATTAAATCTTTTTCTAAGGGAGATCTCGTTTGTAGAGTACTATTGGTGGATAAATGTTTGCCAATAGGTCCTTGTTTTACCAAGTTTCCTTCGTCTCTATCAGCAAAGGCACATGATGTTGATCAAGCTCTTGAGCTGATGATTCTTGTATTGTCTTCTTGATCAGATCTTGTAGTGTATCCATCCATACTCCCGATGGATTACTGAATGCTTGACAAAATGCTTCGTTGAACATCCCGATGGATTCACCAGCGACGAATGGCCTAATTTCATCAAAACATATTTTGGTAAGTGTGCTTTTTGAATCGGCCCTTGTTTAGTTATATTGAAGGATTCTAAATAGAGTTTCTAAAAGTTGACCATATTCTGCTCTATATGCTTCCTCTGGTCTTCATTCAAATCCTCCATGCTAACTGGAACTATAATATCCTCATTGGCTTCTTCTTTGGACGAATATGCCTTGGAATCAACCTTTTCTTTAGACATATTAACAACAAGATGCCCCCAGGTTGATGAGTAAAAATCTAACTTCTAATAAGGCACTTGTAGAGTCCTGCTAGTTGATAAATGGAATTATATCACACCAGCCGATAAAGGATCTTCAGTCGATGAACGGTCTTCAGGTTTCTTCAGCCGATAAATAAAATCCCGTCCAATCGGCTGATGAATGAAGATTTCTATCCAAGTATGGTTCTTATCGACCAATGAATGAAACATTCGATCCCACCAGGCGTTCCAAAAAATATGCTCACGCTAAATCCCGGTGCAAGCATGCCGATACCTGAGAGGTCTGCTTAACTCTAGTGCAGGCCGATCGGCTTCTCTCCGTGGCTTGAGGTAGATGCGCCGGGGGTCGTGGGGTTCGGTCGGGTCCAGCGCAACGGTACGGGTACGGGCGTGCAAGACAATTTGACCCCGCAATTGACAAAGATGTGTGAGGCAAACGGATCAGTTGAACGATGAGCCGATACGGGCCCTCTCTATCGGCTGGCTGTCGATAGGATCAGGTTGGTTATCGGTCGCATCCGGAAGGCCTTTTGCTATTGGCTAGTTGCCGATAGAAATTGAGATGCTCTTCAATCGACTGGGGAGCCGATGAAGGCATGGACAAGTATCGACGAGGGATCGGCCACAGAGCCGATGGAGGCACCGGAGCGTATTCAGAGGATAGCAAAGCGCACATGATCCCTCCTGATAGTCGACAAAAACTGTAGCGGTCGTTCATCGGCTGGAAAGCCGATGAAGGGATATGCAAAATGACAAGGAATCGTATAAAAGGCATGGGCTGCAAAGCCGATGCCGCTCCAAATATGGTAGCACAAACCCATTACCCGCCATAACGATGCCGCTAACGCCAAACCTCGAAGATCGGACCTAACCAAGACAGTACGAGACCAAGGCCAATGGCAACGGGACGGTGGACGCCAGATCGGACATGCTGAAGTAAGGGCGCAACGAACCCATCGGCTAGCTGAGCCGATGAGTGGACGTCTCTCTGAAGACAGGCACTCAATGTATGGATAACTCATCGGCTAGTACTCTGATGAAATGCCATACAGAGACCTATAAGCCTAAAGCTCATTCCACCGTCGGCAGCCTCGTAGGTCGATCCTAACCGATGGAGCGTAAGATCGACGACGGCGGGGAGAGCTTGATAGACCGATAGACCCTGCACCGATATGATGCAATACATCCGATCGGCCTAAGAGGTCAAACCTAACCGATATAGCCTTAGACAAAGCGAAACATATCGGGATAGTGGCGGGACTTACCCCTTCGCCGGAGATCGGACCAAACCGATGCAGCCCCACGTCGAGAGCCAGACCCCGCTAGTAAAAGACCTAGATGAATTAGGGTGGTGATACACTGAGTATTGTATTGATCGAGAGATTTCTTTTACATGTCTCTAAGGGTCTATATTCGTACCCTAGGTTTCCTAACAAAAATAAAGGAAAATATCTCTAAAGAAGTTAACTAACTAACTAAATCTTCCTATCCATATAAGATAAGATTTTCAAAAGATAAAATACCCTGTCGTGGGTTCCACGGCTCCTCTGCAAACTCGGTCTTATCTAGATAATCTTCTATTCTTAGACCGAATCTCTCCTTGCTCCACCCGATCGGCTTCTTTCCTGTAGAAATCGGACCTCTCTTCACTCAAGCCGATCCTTTTTCAACCTCTCCCAAGTCTTGTCTAGGTCTTATCGTTAAAACTCCTCCTTGGACCCGACTCCATCCGGATAGTTCTTTGTCCTCAAACCGATCCAATCTTTCACTTGTTTGATTGGCTTATCTAGAGTATCGATCGGCTTTGTCACACGAGCCAATCAGTATTTCCATCGGCCGATCCTGTTTACAGGCTAAATCAAATTCCGGCATTAACAGTTTCAACTCAATTCAACCTCTCCATCCAAGCCAAACAGGTTGATAATGGCACAGAGTTTGTAAACCGTACCATCCAAGCCTTCCTCACTTCCCATGGCATCCAACTTCACCTCTCCTGCCCTTACACCACTCCTCAAAATGACAAGGCTGAACGTCTCCTTCGAACCCTAAACAACATCAATCGCACTATACTTCTTCACGCCCATCTACCTGCACCCTCCTGGGCTGAAGCACTCACCACTGTGACCTATCTGCTGAATCGACGCCTTTGCTCTTCTATTCGTCACAACGTTTCCTACACTCTTCTGTATCACAAGACGCTCGACTACTCTCACAGACGTGTCTTTGGGTGTCTCTGCTACCCCAAATTAATAGCCACCGCCCCTTATATACTCAAACCACGCTCTACCACCTTTATCATCCTTGGCTATCTCTCTTCCCACAAGGGATCTCTCCATCCGTTGAATCATCATTTCGTCTAGCGACCTGACTTCCTTCTCACCCACACTGTACCATCCCGACATTCTCCACAAACCACACCTCTGTAGCCCACACCGGTCATTCATGAGGACCTCCTGAACGACTACCCCACTCTTCTCCACTCTGCTGTCATACCGATCGAACCTCCATCGGCTCCACAACCTCCATTGGCTCCACAACCTTCATCGTCTCACCAACCCCATCGACTCCACCAACTCCACAGCTCATCAACCTTCATCAGCTCACCAACCTCCATCGGCCCCCCACCCTTCATCGGCTTAGGCTGACCTCGTCCAGCCCTTTCTCCAGACCTACAGCCACTGATCCCGCCCTACTGCCACCCTTTCTCCTTTCGACCCTACCCCACAACTATTGTTACCATCAGACCGTGCGGCCTCTGCTGTCTCCACCTCCTCTCATATGATCACATGATCTCGAATCGGGTCCCTTTACCCCCTTAGTGCTACGGGTTCTCCACGGTCCATTATGCCGTCTCGCCCATCCCGGTGACTCACCATTCTGCCTTGGTTGATCCTTAGTGGCGTGTGGCTATGGTCGATGAGTACAAGGCCCTCATGGACAACGAGACCTAGTGCCTCATCCCTCGTCCTCTCGGTGCCAACGTTGTGATCGGCAAGTGGATCTTTAAACACAAGTTCCGATCCGATGGCTCGCTTGCTTGTCACAAGGCGCGCTGGGTAGTCCTTGGTTTCTCTCAATATCCTAACATCAACTACGATGAGACTTTCAGTCCCATCGTCAAGCCCGCCACCATTTAGGTTGTGCTTACTCTCGCTGCCTCGTGTTCTTGGCCGATTTATCAGCTTGACGTGAAGAATACTTTCCTTCAAGGTCATCTGACAGAGATGGTCTACTGCTAGCAACCTCCAGGCTTCGTCGTCCCATCCCGTCCAGACGACATCTGTCTCCTTCAGCGCTCTCTCTATGGCTTTAAACAGGCCCCTCGAGCTTAGTACCAGCGCTTTGCTGTCTATCTTTGGTAACTTAGTTTTGTGGCCACCGTCTCCGATACATCCATTTTCGTACATCACAATGGGGATACCACCGTCTACCTCCTTCTCTATGTCGACGACGTCATCCTTACAGCGACCTCGACAACCACCCTACAACACATCATGGCCCGACATCACTCAGAGTTTGCCATGACCGATCTAGTTCCCCAACACCACATTCTTGGCATCTCTGTTACGCGCTCTTCCCACGGACTATTCCTCTCCCAGCGCCAATATGACATGGATCTTCTACAGCACGTGGGCATAGCCGAATATCACTCCAACGCCACTCCGGTCGACACTCGCGCCAAGCTCTCTGCCACCGATGACTCTCTCATCGCTGACCCCTCCTAGTACCGGAGTCTTGCTGATGCTCTATAGTACCTAACACTCACACGGCCTGAATCTCACCTTGCGCTACTCAAGTGTATCCTTAGCTACGTGAAGGGTACACTATCTATTGGCCTATATCTTAGCTCTTGCCTCATCGACTCTCTCACCGCGTACTCTGACGTGGACTGGGTGGGTTGCCCCGACTCCCGACACTCTACATCCAGCTACTGTGTTTTTCTCGATGACACTTTAGTCTCTTGGTCCTCCAAGTGCCAAACTATAGTGTTTCGGTTAAGCACCGAAGCCGAGTATCGCACCGTTGCTCATGCCATCGCTGAGTGTTGCTGGATACACCAGCTTCTCTACGAGATCCATACACCCATCGCTTCCACAACAGTTATCTACTACGATAATGTTAGTGACGTCTATAGGGCCGCCAACCCATTTCACCATCGTTGCATGAAGCACATTGAGATTGGCATTCACTTCATCCGTGATAAGATCGCTTTAGAACTCATTCGGGTGCTCTATGTACCGTCGACGCATCAGTTCACTGACATCATGACCAAAGGCATACCCGTGCCTATGTTCACCAGTTTTCGCTCCAGTCTCTGCGTCTATACCTCTCCCGTCGCAACTGCGGGGGTGTTAAGACCACTAAACTTTTATATATATATATATATAGATCTGACCAAATTTTCTCTGAATAGGTGGAGGCAGTCTACATGGAGTTCTCTAGCTGAACTGAGTGGTTTCTACTCCTGGATAATGCTAACAAGAAGAGGACAGTAGTGGTTAAGCTGTGCTGATTTCTTTTTTACAGTTCAAAATCTGTAAAGAGATGACCAGCCCAAATATTAAAGGTTGATTTGGACTAGAGATTTTAATCTGTAAAGAGATTTTAACTCAGTTGGAGTATATTTATAAGAGATTTTATCAGTTGGAGTATATTTATAAGAGATTTTATCTGCTTTGGAGTAATTGAATATATGCTAATTTGGAGTACGCAAATGGCCTCACCCAAAGCACTGACCTACAATCAAATTGCTTGAGTTCTTAAGTACACCATTCTTGCAATCTGATTGAATTAGCACAGGAGTATCTGAACTTGAATTCAGTGCTCTGCTGATCTCCGAAGAATTGAAATGGTGTGTACTTCTTGCCAAAAAAAAAACACAGAAGTACTCCATCTAGCACTATCACTTGCCATTGTAAGAAACCAAGTACCTCAGAACTTGCAAGAACCTCACCCTGATGGATGCAAATATTCCTGAAGCAGTAGTCAAGAGCTGCTACAGAACTTGCAAGAGTACTCTTCAAGCAGTAGTCAAGAAGCATATGCAGTAGATGAATATTCACAATTCACAAGAAACCTGGAAGAAATCAGCCTCCTTTATTGCACCACAATCTCCATGATGCATCCTCGGTTTCCGGAACCACCACATCCAGGTTGATTCCGGCTGTCATCCTCTTCAGCCGTGCATCTGGTTTGTTTAATTCCTTCTCTGCATCACTAGTAGTTATGTGTTCCATTCCTTTTTCAGCCATTCTCTCTCTCAAGGAAAAAAAAACAAATCGTTACTTTATGTCTCAAGAAAAAACAAATCGTTATTTTGGAAATCAGATACTTCAAGATCGTGGAGGCGGATCACATGACGTTCGTGATCAACCGGCAGAGAGGAGGCGTGCAATTCGATCTCATGTACTACAGCATCTTCCAAAACTGTATGAAGTCTTCAGGACCGCTCCGCCGACTACGCTTCGGCATCAAAGCTGACCTACTCTCTATCTTGGGGATCTCATCAGTCGTTACGTGCTAGTCCCATGAGATTCTCCATTTGTTGGGATTCGCCAATTGTATCAATGATTTCTGTTCATAATATTCGTCAATTGTTCATAATAGAATCTGGAGAAGCTTATTAACATACAGTGCTTCATAATATTCGTCAATTGGAGGAGGGTAACCCCTATAAATTCTAGTCTGAGCAGTGTCCCACTGTACATGCTCTCTTTTTATAGAATACTTAAAGGGGTGAGAGATAAAATGGACTTTTAAAGAAGAACATATTTGTGGCAGGAGGGCCAAAGGATTAGAAAATACCACCTAGTTCAATGGCCAACTATTTGTTCACGTAAGGAACAAGGGGGTTTAGGTTTGCTTGATCTTGAAGTTATGAATTGGGCATTGCTGGGCAAATGGATCTGGAACATGGAAAACAATGAAGGATTGTGGCAAAAGATGGTTAGAGACAAATATATATCAAAAACTGTTTGTGTCAAGGGCGTAGAACCCCGGGTAGCTGGCCCTCGGCTACGTAACTCGTAGCCTCGGTCCGTCGTGGTTGCCCTAGCCATAGGCTTAATTGGGAGGATTAGATTGATAATTCTTTCTTGATTTTCCTCAATAGTCCGGTATAGAATATATATATGACCTTTGGCCCTCAACTAGAACTGAAATTAGAATTCTATCTCTACTTTCCATCTCAGTCGGCCGCGCTCTGCACGTCTCACGCGCCCAGCGCGCTCTCAGCGCGTTCCACATCGCAGCGGATGTCCCTGGCTCGTCTGCACCTCTAAGTGCGCCCGACCATGACATCTCTCCCCCCATCGAGGAGCAGCTCGTCCTTGAGCTGAAACTCTAGATACTTGGCGCGGAACGGCTGGTCATCTTCCCAAGTAGCCGACGCGGCTGATTCGCTGTGCCACTGGACGAGGACCTGCTGCACACCACGTGCCAAACGGAAACGCACCGCACGGTCCAGCACAGGAGCAATGGCACCATGATGCATGGGTGGCAGAGGCAGAGGGGCGTCCGGCGGCGGTCCCTGAAAATTCCTAAGCAGCCCCACATGGAACATGTCGTGGATGCGGGCTCGGGGCGGCAATGCGAGTCGGACAGAAACATCATTGATCAGCTCGGTGACACGGTACGGCCCGACAAAGCGAGGCTTGAGCTTGCCGGAGACCGCCTGTGGCAGCGAGGATGTGGCCCATTGTCGGAGGCTGAGAAGGCCCAATCGCCCACCCGGTACGCGACGTGGTGGTGCACCGTGTCATAGTGCAGCTTTTGGATAGCCTGAGCGTTCTCCAGCTGATGACGAACGTCGGCCAGGAACTCTTCATGCTCCTCCATGCTCTTGGCGATAGCAGCCACGCGTGTCTCCCCTGGTTCATAGGACCGGATAGACGGTGGATCGTGGCCGTACACGATGCGGAAGGACATGTCCTGTAGCGAAGTCTGGTAGGCAGCGTTGAAGACGAACTCCACCCAAGGAAGCCAACGTAGCCACTAGTGTGGCCGATCTCCTGTAATGCACCGCAAGTACATGATGATGACGCGGTTGTTAGCCTCCGACTGTCCATCGGACTATGGGTGGAACGTCGTTGTCATGTGTAGCTTGGTGCCCATCAGGCGCATCAGCTCTCGCCAGAACGTCGATGTGAAGACCGGGTCCCTGTCCGACACCATGGACTGGGGCATGCCATCTAGTTGGACAATGTTGGTGAAGAAGGCCTGTGTGACAGACTCGGCAGAGTATGGGTGTGCCAGGGGGATGAAATGGCAGTACTTGCTGAACCTGTCCACCACGGTTAGTATAACGGATTTTCTGTAGACCTTGGGCAGTGCTTCAACGAAATCGAGGGCGATGTCGGTCCAAATGCCCTGGGGAACGAGCAGGGGTAGTAGGAGGCCAGCCGGGTGCAAGTGCTCAGACTTGTACCCCTAACAGACAGCGCACGCGTGCACCAAGGACTGCACGAGCTGCTTCATGTTAGAGAAATGGAAGTCACGCCATAGACGATGCAGCGTGCGCTGAATCCCTTCATGGCCGTCCTCATGGACTGCCATTATGATCTCCTGGAGCAAGGGTGAGGTCAGCAGAATATAAAGCCGCCCAGCAAACTGGACAAGGCCATCAACGACTGACCAGGGTGCGCCACGAGCGCCGCTGCTGATGTCATCACGAATGGCGATGAGGGCGGGATCGGTGTGCTGTGCTTGCCGAAGATGGTCAACGAAGTCGAAGCGTGGAGCGAATAGCGCAAGGAGCACCCCCTCCTCTGTGTCACACCTAGACAGCGCGTCGGCCATGGCATTTGCTACTCCCGGCTTGTACTCCATGGCAAAGTCAAAGCCCAGCAGCTTGCCCACCCAATGATGTTGTGGAATGGTGGCCAAGCGCTGGTCCAGCAGGTACTTCAAACTATAGCAGTCCGTCTTGACAATGAAGCGATGACCCCACAGTTAAGGCCTCCAGTGACGCACGGCATGGACCAAACCTATGAGCTCCCGCTCGTAGGCGGCAAGGGCGCGATGACGGGGCATGACGGGCCTGCTGAAGAAGGTGACCGGGTGGCCGTCTTGAATGAGTACGGCCCCAAAACCATGGGACGAGGCATCGCACTCGACGACGAAGAGCTTGGTGAAGTCCGGCATGGCGAGGATGGGGGCCGACGTGACCGTGGCCTTGAGTGCGTCGAAAGCCACGGCTGCCTCCGTGCTCCAAGAGAAGCCGTCCTTCTAGAGGAGGGTGGTTAGTGGTGCCACGACCGCGCTATAGTTGTGGATGAACTTGCGGTAGTATCCTGCCAAGCCGAGGAACCCGCGCACCGCATGCGCCGAACGAGGAATCGGCCAGTCATGAATGGTCTGGACCTTAGCAGGGTCCATTGCGACTCCTGCCTCTAAGATGATGTGGCCGAGGTAGGAGACAGAGGTGATGTCGAACGCGCACTTGGAGCGTTTCACGAAGAGCTGGTGGTGGCGTAGTTCGGTGAGATGGCGCGGAGATGACAAAGATGATCCACCCAAGAATTGCTGTAGATCAAGATATTGTCAAAGAAAACGAGCACAAAGCGACGTAGAAAGGGGTGGAGTACATCATTCATTAGCGCCTGGAATGTTGCCGGGGCATCGCACAACCCGAATGGCATGACCAGGAACTCGTAGAGGCCATCATGAGTGCGGAACGCTGTCTTGTGGACATCTCCCAGCCTCATGCGCACCTGGTGGTACCCGAAGCACAAGTCCAGCTTGGAGAAGAACCGCGCGCCGTGTAGCTCGTCCAGCAACTCGTCGATGACCAGGATCGGGAACGCATCCTTCACTGTGAGCACGTTCAATGCGCGGTAGTCAACGCAGAACCACCATGACCCATCCGGTTTCTTGATGAGGAGGACGGGGGAGGAGAATGGCGAGTCGCTACGGCGGATGATGTCCTGCTCGATCGTTGCGGCGCATTGACGCTCCAGCTCATCTTTGTGGGCCATCGGGTACCGATACAGCCGCACTGCCACAGGCACAACATCGGGCTTGAGGACTACGTGGTGGTCGCTCCCGCGCACCGGAGGCAAACACTTTGGTTGAGCGAAGACATCGTCGAAGGAGCCTAGCAGCCCGTCGTGGAGCGAGTCGTCGACCGTGGCGGTCTGGAGGCTCGGCGCGGATGGTGGTGCCACGCCGCGCCAGCAGACCTTGTGCCCCTCCCTCTGGAACATCATGGTCCATGCCGCAAGGTTGTTCCAGTGGGTGCCGAGAACCACGTCATATCCGGCCAAGGGCATCACGAAGAGATCAACGCAGAACTCCAGGCCGTCGACAAGGATCGGGGCCTGGCGGATGATGCCGAGACAGGGAACGCGCTCCCTGTTGGCCACTATCGCCGTAAGCCACGGGCGCGGTTCGATGGTCAGCCTGGTGCGCCGTGCAGCTGCCTCCCCGATGAAGCTGTGGGTGGAGCCGGTGTCGATGAGGGCGACGAAGCAGGCGGCGGCCAGTAGCACCTTGAGTTAGATGGTTGGGCCGACGGACACCCCGGCCTCTGCGTGCAAGGAAAAAACCAAGGCTTCCATAGCTGGCACGTCCTTGATCGCGGCCTCGTCGGCTTGGTCGAGGTCGATGCCATGGATGAAGAAAATCCGCTTGCAGACACAGTTGTGCCCTCGCGTGTCGTTGCAGTTGAAGCAAAGGCCGAGGTGACGACGCTCTTCCTGCTCTGGCCCGGACAAGCGCTTGACCGCCGGCCGGTCAGTGATCGCAGTCCCGGGTGTGTCCGCCTTGGTGATCGGTGGGGCAAGAGGTGCCAGGCGCGGCGGCGGCGCCGGTAGGAGGCCGCGTCCTGGGGCCTTGGCTGATGCGATCGTGCACTGCTCCCATAGTTTCAGCTGCTGTGCCAGACTCATGGCCGCTGCGAGGGACTGCGGGTTGTGGACCTAGACGTCGAGGCTGAGCAGAGGAAGAAGGCCGCCCGTGAACAACTAGAACCTCTAGGCTTCATCTAGATGGCCAGCGTGGGGCAGAAGCGCCTGAAATCGCGCCTGGTACTCAGCGACATTGCCTGTACGGCGGCAGTCGGTGAGCTCGAAGAGCGGAGCGGAGCAGAGGGGTGGCCCAAACCATAGATTGAGATTGGTGAAACGGCGCCACGATGGTGTGCCCTCGTCCGTCTGCACCTGCATATACCAGAGCCGCGCCTCGTCGTCGAGGTTATAGGAGGCCATCCATACCTTCTCTTCCTTCATGATCTGCTGCTGGTAAAAATAGGACTCGCAACGGTTGATGAAGAGGAGGGGATCCTTCGTGCCGTCAAATTTTGGGAAAACCATTTTTTGGAACTTCGGCGACCGATCACTATGGTGCTCGCCGGAGCTGTGCTTGGTGCCCGATGACGACGTACGGTCCGCAGTGAGGGAGGCACGACCGTGGCCTGCAGCGACTTGAGGGCCTCGGTGAGGGACCTGATGTCGGCAATGTCACCCATAGTTGTGGCGGTTGTGGGCAGTGAGCCTGCGGCGGAGGATGGTGGCGCGGCGGCTGAAGGTGGTGGTGGAGTAGCGGCGGTTGGTGGTGAGGTAGATCGGGAAGGCGATGATCGTCTGGAACGTGATACTAGGTTGTCAAGGACGTCGAACCCCCAGGTAGCTGGCCCTCGGCTACGCAACTCGTAGCCTCGGTCCGTGGTCTTTTCTGGCGAGGTTGCCTTAGCCGCAGGCTTAATTGGGAGGAAAGAGGAAGATTAGATTGATAATTCTTTTTTGATTTTCCTTAATAGTCCGGTACAGAATATATATATATATATGGCCTTTGCCCCCAACTAACGCGATCTCCAACTAAAATTAGAATCCTATCTCTACTTTCCATCTCAGCCGGCTGCGTCCCGTGTGTCTCACGCACGCGCCCAGCAAGGTCTCAGCGCGTTCCACGTCACGGTACATGTCCTGGCTCGTCGGCGCCTGTAAGTGCGCCCGACCATCACAGTTTGGACCAATAAAACTCAAGAATGGTGATTCTCATTTCTGGCAAGGAATTATGGAAATTAAACAAATGTCCTACAGATTCTGTAGTAAAAAACCAGGGAATGGTGAGAACACATTATTTTGGGAAGACAGTTGGATGGGGGTCAGACCACTCAATGAACAATTTCCATAAATATATGGGGTCACCAATTCCAAAGAAATCGCCCTAGCCAAAGTTGAAAAAACCGGGCTGAGATGTGATGGCATTTAGACGAAATTCCAATGAGTAAGATAATGAGCTGGGAGAAAATTAAGCAAAATGTGATAAATGATCATGACAGATCAGAAGGACGAACTAGTCTGGAATCTCACAAAAAGTGGGGAATTCACAGTGAAATCTTTCTATAAAGCTCTAAAAATAAACAACCTAGCCATCCCTCACAAGAAGATCTGGAGAATTAAAATACCTCTGAAGATCAGGATGTTCCTGCGGCTTTTAAAAAAACATTTTTCTAACAAAGGACAACTTAAAGAAAAGACGGAAGGTACCAGTGTCAATTTTGTGATATAACTGAAACAATTAATGCCCTATAGCAAGATTCACGTGGAATGTTATAATCCCTGTGTTTTTACCTAAAACAAGTGTTGAGTGTGGACCAAATTATAGGATCTTGGGTACAAACTATTAACGTTTAGTAAGCCACACAAACATATATATGATTGAAAATCAAAAAACCGATTGGCACATCGATTGATTGATGAAAGAGCCATGAATTCGGTTGAATCAATATATAAAAAATTATTCAGATAAGGTCGAATCTAGAAAAAAAAACCATGGTGGTTTTATATCTATAAGATAAGAAATAGTTAATTTTATTAATTTCTTAGGTATAGTTTTCTTTTTCTGTTTAGAAAATAATGTTTAGAGATTAATTCTAGAGTATAAATACAAACTAGAGGGCTTGAAATCTATCTTCAAATATCAATATAATTTCGATGCATCAATATCCTATTTCTTCTAAGTTTTTTTTCGGCTGGTTCTAGATCTCGACGTAAGGATATATCAGTTAGGTCTAATCTTTGGTGAAGGGGTAAATTCTACCATTATCCTAGTATATCTACTCTATCTAAACTTATATCGGTTGAGTCCGACTTTTTAGTCCAATCAGATATAGCACATTATATTTATATAGTATTTATCGGCTTATCAAGCTTCTTTTATAGTCATCGATTTCATGTTGAATTGATTAGGTCCAACCTTTTAAACTGTTGATAGCCAACTGATGAGTTATTTTTACACTGGGCTTCGCGCTTAACGTATTAGCTTATGAGCAGATATATATAGATCGTTCATAATTAATCTGCTAGCGATCAATTTGGTTTTATTAGATCTAGTCTTATACGGTTAGATTCGATCTATTAAGATTGGTTTTAATAGGGTTAATATCATGATCTAACAGATTTTATTCCTTTCATCGGCTTAGCTTACAGATTAGTTTACCTATTTAGATCATATTTCTATGCCTACATCGGGCTCATAGCCGATAGTAAGAGTCCATATTGGCATATCGGTCGATTATCTTACTTATACTGTCAGCACGACTAATCTGTCACTCCGATACTATTAGCGTCTTATACTGTCTTGGTTTGATCTAATCTATCAAGCCTGGTTTAATAGAACGATCGTCGGTGGTTGCTATGTCTTATCTCTTCGAAAGACCGAATTTTGCTTTTTATTGCTTATCGTCTATTTTATTCAAGCTATCATTAGCTTTATAGCTGATGTATCTATGATTTTATTATTTGGTATTTGTTTATGTCTTAATTAGCTTTCTAGCCGATATATAAATGTTACAGCTCTTATCAAGAATCAGCTGATAGTAAAAGTCCATATCGACCTATCAACCAATTGACTCGTCAACCTCATTCTTTTTATCTCCTTATTAATTATAAGGGTTAAATTTAACTGGCACGCCTATAAATCTTTAATTTAGGATTTACATTGAAACTAAACAAAATTTTTCAGGCATTTGCATGTGCTCACCAGACGTCCATTAGCGAATGCGCCTCCTGGTGTGCCTTTCGGTGGGACCAATTTCTGCACCGAAAAAACACAAAGCAATTTGCTAATGGGTAGCAGCCACCGTGGTCGATTTGCTTCAATCACATTCTACCCTCTAATCCCACTGAAATTCTGATGTCTGTATGCTTTTGGATTGAATATTGAGCTCCATTACAGACTTTGGAGGAAAGGCGAGGAAGGTTGCTATGGGGAGTTTAGTTAAAGCAAGTCATAAGTGAAGTTTTTCAGTCCAAGTTCGATTGGAGAGCGCTGTTGAGACGAATCCAGGGCTGAGCTGAGAGGTTCTTTTCAAGCTGGAAGATGTTTTTCTGTGGTGTGCCTTGTTTTTCTTGCTTTTGTTCCCTGTGGCGTGCCAGGACATGAACAGTGTCAAACGGATCAAACACAAAGGATGGGATGACATCCTGGGTTTTGATCCAAAAGACGACACCATGCCTGGAGTTTCTGATGTGGTTGTGCAGCTCGGCTCCTGACCATGAACTATTATAGAACTGATCATTTCTGATAATGGAAATGGAGGGCCAAGTCCCTTTGATAAAAAAAAGTCGTCTATTGTTCATAATAGAATCTGGAGAAGCTTATTAACATATTCATTATATTCGTCAATTGTTCATAATAGAATCTAGAGAAGCTTGTTAACGTATAGTGTTAAACGTTCACAATTGAAGGGCTCATTTGGAACACACGAGAACATAGAAATAGAAGAAAACGAGAACATGGAAATAGAAGAAAAAAAGGGAGTACGGTAAGAATGCACGTGCAAAAGAGAACATTATAAGATAATAGAGAAAATTACACAACCTATCTCCTGTGCAAGACTGTAAGTGGATGAAAAACTCATGATTCTTAGTTCAACATAGGAAACTAGAAAGTCATAGAGTAGCATATTTGATTAACTTTTTGACTTTCATGTGTAAGTCATTGACGTGTGGGCAAACTAAAACCACCATGCAATGAATCCTCATGTAAGTTAATGATGTTTTGAATCATCACGCAAACCATGAACATGAACACTCAAATATAGGGTGTAATGCTATACTTCCCAAAACCAGCGATTCTAGTTTTAAAAATACTACCTCCCTCTCAAAAGTAAATTATTGCCTTGATTATTTAGCATGGATTAATGTTTAAGAAAAGTCAATAATACCTCCACTAAATGATTTGGTTAGGAGTGAAGTATAGTTGATGATAGAATGGGGAGAAATTTAAATGAATGATGATTGATGTAATAAATGCTACTCTACAGTGAAAAGCTTCGTGAGACATTTTAAATCCTAAAAAGAACTATTTTCGAATAAGGGAGTAGAATATAGGTTGCATATCGCCGAAAAAACTTAAGGTTTTCAAATATTTACTCCAAGCCCAAACCACTACTATACCGTTTGGTTACAGCTGGTGGCCTACCACCATCCCAACACTAGCCTTTTCAATGAAACAACCGTCTCATTCGAGCTGAAAATGAGATTGAATGTAAGAAATCAAGAATACCTCAGATGAAAACAACAATACTCATTTTAGTAAATGGTAAGGGAGATTATGGAAAACAGTTTCCAAATACAAAATGTACAATTCAAACGCATTTGGACAACTGTTTACATCTCCAAATCTTATTTAAATGGAAAAAAAAGGGTCATCACTCTTTCTGCTACAACCAAATCTGTGTCTTGAGGGATTCCAGTCCAGTTGGCCTTGGGCTCAGTGATCTTTGATCTAGTTGGCCTTGGATTCAATTACCCTCTTCGCAAAAGATGGCAAACAAAATGATGCTGAGTGGATCTGAACAACAACATACAGTCAGATAACAATACTACAATGACATGCAACGGCAGTACCATGTCAGAGCAAAGAACACACCTCCGAATTGTAGAACTTAAGTGGTCCTTTCGATTTTGTTGAGTATTCATCCTCAATGTTAAAAATAGGATGCTGGAAATCAACACTAGGACCCTCGGTGGAGCAAAGCATAAACCCAATAACACCACTGCATTGGAAGCATATTAGCTTAGGAACTAAGGAAAAATCAATTCAGTCACATGTACAGAATCAGTTAGCATACCTAGGGTATGTTGGTACTGTTGTCCAAGCATAGTTCACTGAGCCTTTAAAAACTTGGCGACAATTGGCTACAATATCTTCAATAATATGCATATGCAGCCATATGCTCTCTGCCTGGGTACATACAACACCACCAGAACGCAAAGCTCTGGCAACAGACTGGAAGAAAGGCTTCTCGAAAAGCTCTTGAGCCGGGCCTGGTTAGGCAGGAAAATTTTGAATATATAGATCAATGAAGACATGACACAAAAACTCACTTATGATAAACAATCACCTATTGGATCAGAGGAATCCACAATAACAGCATCATAAGTACCCTCTGGAGCATTTTTCAAAAAGGCCACACCTGCATGAACTCATCAACAAAAATTTAATCAAAGCACAAATATGTTGCCAAAAAAATATTCATCAAATAGACAAAAAAACACTTGTTGAAATTCAATAAGTGAACCAGACAATAGAAGAATAAAAGAAGCAAGTCTATGTAATAGATATTAGTAGAAAGTTGCTTATCAAACTGTTTTACTGTATTAAAATCATAGCTAAATCAACATTGACATGGTATAAGAAGTACTAAAGTTGTTACCATCTCCAATGTGTAATGACACACGAGAATCTTCAAATCCAACAGCCAGATGAGGAAAAAATTGTTTGGAGACCTGCATAAAGAACATATAATTTGGTAACACAGAAAGATAACAAGTGAAACAGAAAAATCATTCTTTTTTTTTTTGGCACTCGCACAAATGTATGCAGGAAACAAGTTGTTTTATATCCACTCATTTGTACTGGAAAATATTACATGGAAATTCACATCAATGGAATCACACAGAAAACATAAAGGAACCAGGGTAACATCCATGGATGGCATAGGGAGACCATAGCAATGCAGGGAGCATGCATACCAGTAAAATAGAGAGAAAAAGAAAAGTAGCCCATTTACTTAAACCCAGCCCACTGCTCCTAACCTTCATTCAGCCCAACATCCAACAAGTCCACCTTTATATAACCATCTCCTACCGTTCATTCCCTAACCCTGTAACCAGACTAACTGCCTTCCTCTATTTACTGGCGATGGCATGGCTCCAATTCCATGCATTGCTAACACAACGGGGACAACGGACAGAACACACAGACTGCCATGACACAGTGAAAATGACTAGGCAGATCCTTCGCCTGTCCCTCCACTCCCTTATCTCTTCACTTTCTTTCCTTGGGGGCCTTGGCAGATCTCCAGCAGCAACAGCTACCCTAAAACCAGATCTAGCAGCAGCAGTGGGAAGAGGACTGAAAGGGTGATCCAGATCAATGCTTCTCTCTCATCCCTCCATCCCAGTCACTCTAAGAATAGGACAAGACACATGGTGAGTGCCATCGGCTGACGGGATATGTTGTCAACATGGCGACAACATGACAACATAGTTTATTGAGTGCAATCGTTATAAGAATGTGTACAGTAAGACTAAGACCTTGACTCTATACAGAGAGAGTCGGGTCTATATATATACAACCCAGTGGTCCAGTGGTCTAACACCCCCACAGTCGTAGCGGGAGAGAAACGGACGCAGAGACTAGACCAAAAACTAGTGAACAAAGGCGTGGGGAGGCCTTCGGTCATAATATCGGTGAACTGGTGGATCGATGGTACATGAAGCACTCGAACCTGTTCTATTGCGACCTTATCATGAACGAAATTAATCTCTATCTCTACGTACTTCGTGCATCGATGATGAACCGGGTTGGCGGTCATGTAGACGGCACTGACGTTGTCGCCATAAACGACGGTCACAGAAGAGATAGGTGCACAGACCTCTTGGATAAGCTAGCGAAGCCAGCAACACTCGGCGACGGCGTGGGCAACAGCGCGGTACTCGGCTTCGGCGCTGGACCGAGACACTGTAGTCTGACGTTTTAAGGACCAGGAGACTAGAGTGTCGCTGAGGAAGACGCAGTAGCCGGATGTGGAGCGTCAAGAGTCGAGGCAGCCTGCCCAGCCCACGTCGGAGTACGCAGTGAGAGAGTCGATGGGGCTGGAGCTGAGGTGCAGCCCGCTGGAGAGTGTGCCCTTTACATAGCGAAGGATATGCTTGAGCAGTGCGAGGTGAGGTTGGCGCGGAACATGCATGAAGAGGCACACTTGCTGGACGGCATAGGTGAGATCAGGCCGTGTTAGGATGAGGTATTGGAGAGCACCAGCAAAACTCTGGTACTGAGAGGTATCAGCGACGAGTGAGCCATCGGCAGCAGAGTTTGGTGCGAGTGTCGACCGAAGTGGCCATGGGGTGACAGTCGGCCATGTCCGCACGCTGGAGGAGATCAATGGCATATTAGCGCTAGAAAAGGAATAGCCCGTGAGAAGAGCGGGTGACAGATATGCCAAGTGATGGAGAGGACCGAGATCGGTCATGGCAAACTCAGAATGGAGTCGAGCCATGATCTAGTGTAGGAGGGACGACGAGGATGCTGTAAGAACAATGTCGTCGACGTAGAGAAGGAGATAGGCGGAGGCGTTGCCGTCATGAAGAGTGAAGAGAGCTATCGGACACGGAGGCCATAAAGCCGATGTGCCGAAGGTAGGCACCAAAACGCTGGTACCAGGCCCGATAAGCTTGTTTGAGGCCGTAGAGGGAGCGTTGAAGGAGGCAGACATCATCGGGACAAGAGGGATCGACAAAGCCTGAAGGTTGCTGGCAGTAGACCGTTTCCGTCAGATGACCGTGAAGAAAGACGTTCTTCATGTTGAGCTGGTAGATCGGCCAATTGTGCAAGGCAGCCAGGGTGAGGACAACCCGGATGGTGGCGGGTTTGACGACGAAACTAAAGGTCTCGTCGTAATCGACACCGGGGCGTTGGGAGAAACCCTGAACTATCCAGCGTGCCTTATGACGGACAAGTGAGCCATCGGTGTGAAACTTGTGTTTAAAGATCCACTTACCGATCACAACATTGGCACCAGGAGGACGAGAGACGAGACGCCAGGTCTCGTTGTCCATGAGAGCCTTGTACTCGTTAGCTATTGCCGCACGTCACTAAGAATCGGCCAGGGCAGAACGAGAAGTTGCCGGGATGGGCGAGATAGTACAATGGTCTGCGAAGAGGCCGTAGCGCTTGGTGGGGCGAAGGGACCCGGTTTGTGATCGGGTAACCATGTGAGATGTGGAGGGGACGGGGGCCGATAGGAGCGTGGTAGGTGGGGTGGGGACAGGGTAGGGAGGGGTGTCATCGACTCGGGATCGGCAACTATATGTGAGAGGAAAGGGCTGAACTAGATCGGCCTGAGCCGATGAGGGTGTATGGGCCGATCAGTATGTTCGGTCCGATAAATGTGGAGCAACCGATAGGGAGGAGGGAGCCAATAGAGGCTGAGGAGCCGATGGAAGCGAAAGGTCCGATGGGTGGTTATGACCCGATGGGTGTTGAGCCGATGAGGTGGAGGTGTCCAATGGAAGAGACGGGATCAACCGGAGCCGATGAGTGTGGTAGGGCCGATGGAGGTCCGATGTGAGTAACATCAGACCGAAGAGTAGTGGGATAGCTGAACAATAAGTCAGGAGTGGCCGATGAAGGGGCTAGAGGTGAGATTAGTGGTAGAGACCGGGAGGACACGGTGTTGGTAAGGAGGAAGTCAAGATCACTAGATGAGGATCTAAGATTAAGTAGACCGAAGGGGAAGCAGGTCTCGTCAAAAACAACATGGCGAGAGACAATGACCCGGCGGGTGGAGAGATCGAGACATCGGTATCCCTTATGAGATGAGGGATATCCGAGGAGAATGCAGGCGGTGGAGCGGGGAGCAAGTTTGTGAGGAGCAGTGGCGATGAGATTGGGGTAGCAGAGGCACCCGAAAACATGTAGGTGGGAGTAGTCGAACGCCGTGCGGTACAGAAAGGTGTATAAAACATGGTGGCGAACGGAGGAGCAAGGGCGTCGATTGAGGAGATAAATCGCAGTGGTTAGTGCTTCAACCCTGTAAGTTGCAAGTAGGTGGACATGAAGTAGCATTGTGCGACTTATGTTGTTAAGTGTGTGAAGTAGGCGTTCGGCCTTGCCGTTCTAGAGAGAGGTGTAGGGGCAGGAGAGGCACAGATGGATGCCCTGAGAGTTGAGGAAGGTTTGAACAGTACGGTTAATAAACTTCGTACCGTTATCGGCCTATAGAGCTTTGATGGAGAGGTTGAACTGGTTAGAGATGTAGTGTGTGAAGTTAGTTAGGTGGGAGGCGACCTCGGACTTGCTGGTGAGTGGAAAAGTCCAACAATAGTGTGTGTAATCATCAAGTATTGTAAGATAATACTGATTACCAGAGACACTCTTAACCGGAGAAGTCCATACATCATAATGTATTAGCTCAAAAGGTCGCGAGGTACAAGACATAGAATTGAAAAAATCAGTCGCACGTGTTTGCCAAGTTGATACGAGTGGCAAACGGTGGAGCTGCTGTGTGTACACTAGATGGAGGTGCTGCGACGGAGGTGGGTGACAGCATCGGGGCCGGGATGGCCAAGACGAAGATACCAGAGGTTGGTGGAGAGGGCGACGCTAGCGTGCGGAGTGGACGGCGCGGTAGGGATGGTGTAGAGATCGCTGCTACTATTGCAGTGAAGGATTTGATGCCGGGTTAGGATATCCTTCACAGAGAAACCAGAAGCGTCAAATTCAATTGAGCAATTGTTATCTCGTTTGAATTGGCGAACATATAGTAGATTGTGAATGAGGGAGGAAACAATGAGGACATTGCGAAGTGGAAGATTAGTTGTGGGTGTAGACAGAAAGAAGTCACCACGGCATTGGACAAAAAGAGAGTGGCCATTGCCGATGGTGACAAAGGGGAAGGAGGGATAGCAAGAGCGTAGTATACCAGTCGATAACGCCATGTGAGAGGACGCACCAGAGTCCAATACCTAAGGGTGCTGAGGTTGGAGCATCATCTGGTTGAGGGCGGTGACGAGGCCAGCCTAGTTCCAGGAGGGAACCAACTGGGTGGGTGGTAGAAGCATCGGCTGAAGCAGTAGGATGGGAGGCGATGCCAGGTGGGCCTGAGGATGGGCGCCAAGAACCCCTGGTTGCCAGCCAATGGGACTGTGTGGCTGGGGCTGGGGTGCCCAGGGGTTATAGCATAGCCACGGACCCGTGGCACCGGTAGACAGGACAGGGACTGGAACATGTCGCGATTGCATCGGACCGTGCCAGTTTTTACCCTTGCCCTTACCCTTGCCTTTGCTGGTGCCACTAGGGTAGGCTGTGTTGCCATGGATAAGGCTATGGCCACCAGATCCACGAGAGGTGGCGGCAGCACATGAGGATCGGCAGCCATGATCGACTACGACGAGGACGGTGTGGGCCACGGTCTTCTCGTCGTTGGCCACGCGGAGTTCTTTGAGAACTAGTATGTCATGGGCCCGGACGAACGACGGAAGGGTTGTAGAGTTGGCAATGTCGTCAACGGTATTGGAGAAGCGTGGGTTAAGGCCTCGCAGGAGGGCAAGTACGAGTTGTGAGTCGGTCACAGGGTGACCGACATCGTGGAGAGTGGCAGACTTTATCTTGAGGCGCTGGCAGTACGACGAGACGAAGGAGTCTCCTTGTATCATGGAGTGGAACTCGTTGAGTAAGAAGATGGCGCGCAGCTGCTTGTTGGCAAGGAAGAGCCGCTTGATAGCCACCCAGAGATCCCGGGCGGTAGGGTCGATGTCCTCCATGGCAAGGTCGAGGACAGAGTCATCGACCAAGCCAAGCAACCAGCTACACACGTAGCACTCAGCGATGTCCCACTGGGGATCATCGGGTCAAGGTAAAGCGGAGCCATCAATGTGACCGAAGGCCGAACTTTACACAAAGGGATTTGAAGAAAAATACCCACTTGGAGTAGTTAGCGTTAAGGTCGAGAGAGATGGGAACGTGAGATTTCACGTTGACAGCGGCGTAGGGTAGGGAGAAGATCGGCAAGGTAGTGCCCGAGGTGTGGTCAGAGGCGCCGAGGGCCGCAATATATTCAACGACTGAGAGGGTGCCGGAGCTAAGGGCTAACTCGATGGCCATAACAAGAGGTTAACGGGCACAAGAAGCCGATAAGGGTAGGTGGCCGATGGGAAGAAGCCGATGAGTAAAGAGATCGGCCGATTAGGGGAGTGATTGGCCAATGGAGAGTGAGCCGATGAGAAGGAAAGGTAGGCCAACCAACCGATGGGGAGTGGTTGACCGATGAAAAAAGTAGGCAGCGGAGTAGTTGAGAGAAAGGTGGGTGGCAGAGTAGGTAGATCAGAGAGTGGATGGGTCACGGACGTGAGAAGATTCGCGTCCGTGAAGAGAAGCTTCACGTCTTTGGACTCGTGGAGGCAAAGGAGTGGAGCGGACGCGAAAACTTAGAGAGGGGGCGGACCCGAAGAGAGGTGGTTCGCGTCCAGGAGGCAGAGATTCGTGTCCGGGGATACGTGGACACGTCGGAGTGGCTCGGACGTGAGTGGAGAAGGTTCACGTCCGGTAGCAGGTTAGCGTGTCAGAAAAGCGGGAACGAAGAGAGGGTTCCAACCAATGGAGGGCAGACGAGTCCAGCTGATGGAGGGCGGACAGATCCAGCCAATAGAGACGACGAGGGCAGAGGTACGCTGGTGTCGAAGGAGAAAAGATACACCGAGGCAAGTAAAATGGCGAAAACGGGTGTGAGCCGAGACGAGGAGGCGGATGGAGACCGTCACCTCGTCACGTGGAGGAACAAGGGATGGAAGAGGGTGATGGAGAAGGAAAAAGCCATCTGCAGAGGAGGCGGAAAGAAAGAGCCGAGACGAGAGAGCAAAGAGGGAATACTAGGAAGGAAGTCGGTGACGGGAAGGGAGCATCGGCTCGCCGAAAGGAGGATGCAAGCGCGCCGAGGATGTCTAGTCCTGCTCTGATACCATGTAAGAATGTGTACAGTAAGACTAAGACCCCAACTCTATATAGGAGGAGTTGGGTCTATATATATATAACCCAGTGGTCCAGTGGTCTAATAGTCGTGAAGCTCCTGGCGCCGTTAAGTTCAAATTTGAATCAGTATCTTTTCATTTATTTGGTCCTGGATTCTTAAATCCTTCAATTGATTATTCGTTTGATTAACCAAGGCTACTAGAAACTTTGTAAGAATAATCTATAAACTAATATTATACGCAAGTTCAAAATTGAACCATTAGCTGCATGAATGATCAAAAGTTCATAACATCAAGGCAATTCATCCTTTCAACATAAGGGCTAAGATGTAAAGTTGGTTTCAGACCCTATAATCACTAAATACACAATTGATATGCAATTAACAAAGTGATCCTCCATTATTGGGATTTATCATGTTAATGATGTGTAGCAAATTGCGGTTGTCAATGGTATTTCTTAGCAATTTTAGACACAACATGGTAAACCATGGGGATAACTATTTTCTGCTTGACCACAATTTCCTCTTTCAGCGGCTAAAGTATTTCATTACATCGTTAATGTTAAATGTTAATTTGAGAAACATTTTCTGGTATTTAGAGTTCTAAAAGATTAAATGTACTTAGAAGAAAAAAAATTTAATTCCTAGTCCCTACATCCTTTCTAATATAATTCACATGCTATAACATGAATGACAGCATGCACATTGGCTAGTACCAGGCAAATTGCCAAGTAATTCTGCAAATTATATAAATGGAAGGAAAAGAAAGGATGAATAGGAAAGGACTGTTGATGAGTGATCGAACATACAGATAATGAATATGGGGGAAAGATATCTAAAGATTATTGTTGAAATCAACAAATTTTTTACAACACCGAGATATGAATATCAATCAATAGGCAATTCATAGTTCCATACATACTTGCAATCAAAGAAAGCTAGGGAAACAAAAGTTCTTACGTCTACCACCATCTTATCAATTTCACATATGTCAATTTGCTCCACCGAGGAATGTCGTGAAACTTCACGGAGAACTCCACCATCTCCACCTCCAATAACTAATACCTGTACACTAACAAGATTAGAGGCTAAGCATATTACTAATTAAAATTACATACAAGCATCATTTTACAAGTATGAATGCCTCCAATTAATTCATAATAAACTTGAAATTATGAAAAGATAAACGTAGAATGGTGATATTTCTCATATATAATAAATCCATAGTTCCCTCTTTTGCTTCAGTTTATGTAACTTATACTCCTTCAGTTCTTTTAAGAAACTTGGACGGCCACTTATTATTACTTCATGATTCAGTTATATCGTATTCAAATGTTAAATTTCAATAGTCATAAACATATTGATGTTCAAAGCTTAACTGTTTGGCCGCATCGATTTTAAAAAGATGAAAAAAAAGAACAAAGAAGGTTCTTTATTTTGTTATGGCCAGAAGAATTAACTTAAAAAAGAATGCTGACAAGTAGCATAAACTATGAGCAGTACAAGATTTTGTTAATGACTAAATTTATTCAGGTTTACACAGAAAAATCCAAGTAATCACTAGAATCCACATGGTGCCCTGTGTTTCCATGGAACTTTTCATTAAAAACTTGAAGGCAAAAAAACAGGGTAGCAAACATGCTGCTAGTGTTTGGCTCTGAATTAGTCAAATAGGAAATTATGTTGTCACTTTTATTACCATTAAGTTGATGTTTGTTACAGTCAAAAATATTACCATCGGTACGAAGTGCACGATTGATGTGAACAAAAAAATACAAGCAAACTTTTCCCTACAAGGACAGAATAATATTGTGTCTAAAATATTTAATATATGCATGTCCTAACCACAAATAATTATAAGTTCATCTCGTTATACACCATAAGGGTTACAACTTACAGCATACAATCTGCAAATTATATGCTGGATAAAAATTGAGCTAATAAGCTGATAAAAAATGGAAATGTATGCCATTACCTTCTTGGGATCTTTGATAGAGCAAAGGGGAAGGTGAGTAATCATCTCTTGGTAAGCACACTCATCCCTCTCAGTGACCTGAATCACTCCATCCAGGACAAGCACCTTGCCGTACGTGGAGGACTAGAAAGCAAAAATAACAACACAAGTCCATACTCCAGTTTGTGTAAAGAAATATAAAAGGTGACATTGGTGCAATAAAAGGTTTGTACCTGAAACACCATCACATTTTGGTAGTCCGACTTTCCTTGGAACAGTACCTTTTCGACCTTCAATGAGTGTGCCTCACCTACCATGGGCTCAAAAACATTATTTAAATATCAGTAATTTTTTAAAAAAAACCATATTTTATAGTCAAAGTTGTATAAAACCCTAGGTATTATAACTGGTGACAACATAACCCCAGGTATTATAGTAAATTTCACAAAACCCCACCCCTATGAATGTTGAGCACAAATTTACTTAAAAATTGAAAACATAGAGTGTATATGAATTTTTTAATTATTGAATTCTTGACTAAGGTTGATAGTTATAATTCTTTACTAGTTTGAAAGATATTGCCGAAATTAACCGAGATTTGAATAAAAGTTGGGTTTTATGAAACATTTAGACCATAAAACCTATGTTTGTGTCACAAGTCATAATACTTGTGGTTTTCTCTGCAACTTTGACCATAAAACATGGTGTTTTCTGAAATTTACTCTTAAAAAAATGTTAAAACGCAGAAAATCGCATGTATTGTGGCCATAAAAATAATTTTATTTGCAACTGGCCGAGTTAATATTTAATAATTGTAGGGCTGTAACCCTGTGTCTCTACACAGGTGCTTGAACAACATAAAAGTAATATTCAACCAGGCTAAAAGTAAAAAAAATGGTAAAGAATCTCATCAATTCCCTAACGATGTGCTCTGTCCCATAACACAAGAAGCCCAATCAGAGATTCAGCTATTTACTGTACTGGAAACCAATTTCTTCTCTTATAAATTAAAAGAGAAACATGTAGTGTAGGTAGAGCGAATTCACAAAGCAAGAGGGCGGCATTGTAATGACAGAACAGGGTTACAGGTGTTAGAGAGCGGGACGAACCAGGCCACATGGCGCTAATCTCGGAGAACCATCCATGGATGACGGCGGAGATTCCCGTCTGCTCGCCGGCACAGGCCATCGCAGCGTCAACGCTCTCCCGCGCCCTCTTCGCCGCCGCCTCGGCCTCCATTCGAAAACCTATCCGCGCACAAGAGGCACATAGAGAATTGCCATGTAAGCGCCACCACATTAAAAAAAAAACGCCCGCGGCGAGCCGCCCCTGAGGCTAAACACGGCGGCTTAGACGGAGAAGAGGACGGATGCCGGTAGCAGGCAACCGAACCTAGAGCGAGAACGGTGAGGCAGTGGAGATGGAGGCGAGCTCGGTGGCTGGCTGGCTGGCTGGCGGTGGGAGGGGGAGAAACTGGAGAAGCGCTCACAGCCGCTGCCTTTGAGATTAGGGCTATCTCCGCTGCCTCTCTCTCTGTGGCTTTTTTTGGGGGGGTTGGTTTGGGCTGCACCTCGCATAAATAACGAGGCACACCGGACATATTCCGAGCAGGAAAGCATATGTCAGTGACATGTGGGGACAGTTTACATGGGTCCGTCGTGTCAGTATGCGGGGTGGAGATCATTTGGCTCTATCTCCGCGGCTCATTCGGCGGAGGGAGTGGTGGGGGGCGAGATGCGAAGCGAGGCTTTCCTTTATTCGATGCCGGATTGATTGATCTCCTGTTGTGTTGGGACAAAGGATTGATAAGACTGCGTTTCATATTTTCATGCCAAGTTTTGTGCTCACTCGCTCTATTTTTAACAGTAACAGGTTAATTATATCAATCTCATTATAATTTTTATGGTTTTAAAATATATCATTGCATTTGGTGTATTTATAATGATACCACTGAAATTTTATAAAAATGATATCTTTTCTATTATAAACATGGCTCAAAAGTATTGATCTTTATGAACGAGAACTAAAACACACTTACTAAACCACTAGCAGTCCACAGTCTGCTGTCCCTATTTGTAGACAACAGCATTGCTTTAGTTTAAAAAACTAGCGTGTAGAATAACTAGCCAAAAAGTTCCAGAATCTTGCTAGCTTGTCAATTGATGTTCCACTCCTGGACTAGTCATATATGCATTGCAAAACTACAGAGGAAAAACAAACTAGTGAAGTCTTAAAGAGAGTACAATGGAGAAGAAATATAAAAAGGAAAAAAAAGAAAAGGAGAATTACAATGCTAAACTTGCAGGACAACACTGAATGTAATTGTAGCAGTTCAAGTGTGTAGGTTACTTCAGTGTAGTCACACATTCCCAAAATAAGATTATGCTCCCAAGATAAACAGCTAAAAATTGACCAAGAACACAACTTGCGAACTTACTCGCGTCCTCTAAAGATAAAAATAAAAAGATCCGTGCATAAGCCAATTAGTTTTTGCACCAGCTTTTGCTCCCCATTTTCATGAGAGACTTCTTTCTTCTCAATGATTCTCTTTAAACAGCTTTAGAGGCATATTGGAATCCATTTGGACTGATCAAAGTAGAGCCTGTAAGACCATTAGGTGCACATCTCATAAACATGACAGCAGGCAATAACGCTCAATAGTATCAGAAAATGTTTATGGGCAGCATGCGTCTGTATCCAGACATAGCATTAATCGGGAGCTTTCCCACAAGAAACTAAGTGGCCACAGTCAGGAAGCAAATAAAAAGACAAAAACTACAATTTAAGACAGCTTGAGCATGCAAAAGCACTTACCATTAGCCTGAAAAGAGCACATGCAGAAAGAAATAGATGAAACCCCGTGTATTAATGTGGGAAACTTGTATGATAATAAATTAAACATTAGGTACAAAATAACAACTAAATAGAATAACAACTAACTAGAAGTAGAAATATAAATGATGTAGTTTTATAAGAGCAAAATAGATAATAGATCAATAATCTAAATGCTAAAAATAATTTCAGGTGACCCTCCTATGCTAGAAATATAGATAATAAAGCTTTATAAGAGAAAAGATATAATCTATTATATCCAAATTCTAAAAATTATTTGAGGTAATTGTGATAGAAAATGTTAGAACTAATTGACATGATGTGATAGCGTTCGAGCTATGAATCGTCCAAGGACACGCACACGTTCAACTATAAAATCACAACTGGAGGATACTCTCAACTCACAGCAGGATAAAAGAGAAGATAAACTCAACTCAAGATAAACTTTTTCATAATAATTCAACAAGTGAGTTTACATTCAGAAATTAGGCTTTATATAGCCATACAACTCAACTCTAGAAACTTCCTACTAATTAATAACTCCTTAACTATTTTTTGCAAATATCAAAACACAATAAAAACAACATTAACTACTACTGCTAATTCCCAAATATAATTAAAACATAGAAAGACTCAAAAGGCAAGTTCCAAGAAACTAAATGCTGGCTGGCTTCTCAGTAACCACGCTCACTTGACACGAGGTTTTGACCAAGAAGACTCTGGAATCTGGAGAAACTCAAAACATAAAAAAGATAGTCCATTTCATTATCTGATCACAAAAATTTAAATCACCCAAATCCGAGCCTTTATGAGAGAGTTATGCCCAAAATACTGGCCCAATACGAATCTGTCCAGAGAGCTGCTGTTTCGTAAATTAATTGTAAATATGACTTGGGCCTGGTTCTTCAAGCTGAGAACTGGTCCATAACTTGCTTCCTTGATCATGATTGTTTATATGTAAACCTGCCATGACTTGATCGCCATCATTCTCCCTCGGTTGAAAAGAACTCGACCACGAGTTCGGCTCATTTTCGCCATAGTATGGAGAAAGATCCTTCACATTGAATGTGGATGAAACACCATAATCTCCGGGAAGCTCCACCTTGTAAGCATTGTCACCTATGCGCTGCAAGATTTTAAACGGTCCATCACCACGGTGCGTGAGCTTTGCATTGCGCCCAGGTGGAAATCTCTCCTTGCTCAAATGCACCCACACAAGATCACGAGCTGACCAGTATCTCCATCGGTTGATGACTGAATCAAACTCTCCATCGGACACCTCTTAGCCGATCGACTTTAGCACCATCTGATCGTCTAGATTTTGGCGTTAACAAAAGCACACAGCCAAGCAAAGTGTTATATCTTGGATGGCTGACACAAAACCTTTGTAAACCCAACTACCAGCAAAACTCCAACCCAAGCAATGTAATTAGGTAGGTTTTATTTCAATTTTCAATTTTCAACTTTTGAAATGCATAAACTGCAAACAATCACACAAATGCACATTCAAATGCAAGACACACAAATATGTTGAATCAAAACCTAAAAACACATCATTCAAATGGGATATACATTCAGTTTATATGTTATGTACTAATTATCACATTGGAACCCAACCAATTAGCTAGGTAGGAAAGTGATAGACTTAAGTCTACAAATGAAATTGTGTAGCAGCTATGATAACAAGTGACAAGAAACTACATCACACCTTTTGGTAAGTGCGAAGCACATATAAGACAAAAATTTCCAATTGAAGCCTAGACTCGGCTTCACAAACTTAGTCTGAAACAAAATCAAGAGATAGAGCGCTTCACCAGAACAGCTTGTAGATATGTGTTAGTGTGCACCAAATTAGCAACGCATGTTCATGCAGTAGATAACATCAGAGATAATACATGCCTAATAAAATTTCAATCTAACACAATCAAACACAAACAGAGTAAGGTGGTTATCTAAAGCACCTAAAATCAGGAACAAGTTGATCAAGCACATCATAAAATCTAACAAAAATTTCTTTAGGTGCATTATATGCATATTGTTGATTCTAGACAAAATGAACTTTAGGTGACCTAAAATATTTCAATCAGCTACTCGTCAGGATCTAAAAAACCCAAGTAGTCTAACACAAAATACCCACTCAATTTCATCTCAATACACAAGCAAAACTGAAAAAGGGATTGAGTACAAATGGGGATTTGGGGAAATAAACTCGTTACAATACAGAATTATGGCAACAAATCGAAATCACTTAGTAGATCTAAAGAGACAAGCCTCAACACCATAACATATGGCAAGAGACAGATGAGGAGGCTACGGTGGGCACATCAAAATAGGGCCATACCTCAGAGACCAATCTCCCATCCAATCACCACACCATGGACCACTGACGTGCCGTACAGGGAGCCAGGGGGCCTTGTAAGGGCAAGCTGTAACCCCATCACCGCTCACACCATGGAGAGGTCTGCCTCTCTCTCTCTCCACTTGAAATTGTGTGGCCTCTTCTTCTCGAACTCTCTCTACAAGTGAGACACGGAGATCGATTGAACAGGATGTTGCACTGCATTCGTGTAATCATGTCAAATGAACCGTGTATCTGCATTTAGGTGCATTAGGTGTTTGGTTTTGTAACAAACATATTTATGGTTAGCATAGAATCACCGATAAGTTGGAGACTGCCCAACTTGCACTGTGACCGCATCGAAGGGCTATCCCCGCCGCAGCATGCGTGCCGTGCATGTTGCACGGGCGTTTCGAAAATAAGGGCACACCATGCAGCTATGGGTTGTGGCGGGGGATGTGGATCAAGCCCGAACAAGAAATGCATCTGGAAAAGCTATGCCATTTGCAGTGAATATCGTGTGTCTTCTCTCATGCTCTCTCGCTCTCGGTGTCCTAGATCCTGGTGACCGCGCTTTGGGCACTGCCGAAGCAGGCAAATTGATAGGTCCGGCGAGCCACCGGCCCTAACACGTGGTATCAGAGCATGTTGGATGCAATACAGTGGTTCCACAAGTCCACCTGTCAAGGGCGTCAAGACCTAGGGTAGCTAGCCCTTGGCTACGGAGATCGTAGCCACGGTCCATCTTCTCCGGCGAGGTTTGCCCCTCCGCCGTAGGCTTCGTTGGTTGAGATGAAGAGAGAACATAGGAGATAATAATCTTGCTTGATTCTCAAGTCCACGATTATAGGAATATATAGCCTTTGGCCCAACTAACCGAAGCAACAAACTCCTTTGATTTAGGAACTAAAATAGAAAGCTATCTCTACTTTCCCTCTCAGCTGCTTGCCCTGGCCACGTCCTCGCACGCGCCCTCTGTGCTTGCAACGTGCCCCACATAGTGGCATATGTCACGGGCCCAGCAGCGCCTGGAATACGAGCGCCCGACCATGACATCTCTCTCCCCGTCGAGGAGTAGCTCGTCCTCGAGCTAGAAGTCTGGATACTTGGCGCGGAACGGCTCAATGTCTTCCCATGTCGCGGATGCTGCCGTCTCACCTTTCTACTGGATAAGAACCTGGCGCACCCCGCGAGCCAATCAGAAACGCACGGCATGTTCGGGTTTAGGAGCAATTACGCCATGATGCATAGGCAGCAGAGGTGGGGGAGTGACTGGCAGGGCCCTTGGAACTTCTTCAGCAGCCCTACGTGGAACACGTCGTGGATGCGGGCTCTGGCCGGCAAGGTGAGGCGGATAGTGACATCGTTGATCAACTCGGAGACGTGGTACGACCCGAAGAAGCGCAACTTGAACTTGCCGGTGACAGCCTAGGGAAGCGACGACGCCACGCGCTGACGGAGGCGAAGGAGTGCCCAATCCCCCACCTGGTATGTGACATGGCGGTGCGCCTTGTCGTAGTGCTGTTTCTGTGTTGCTTGAGCTTGTTCCAACCGGTAGCGGATGTCGGCCAAAAACTCTTCGCGGTCCTCCATGGTCTTAGCGACGGCAGGCACACGGGTGTCCCCAGGTTCGTACGACCTGATGGAAGGCGGATCGCGCCCATAGACGATGCAGAAGGGCGTGTCCCACAGCGAAGTTTGGTAGGCGGTGTTGAAGACGAACTCTGCCGTGGTCTATCCCCTGTGAGACACCTCAAGTACATGATGATGACACGATTGGCAACCTCCGATTGCCTATCCGACTGAGGATGGAATGTTGTAGTCATGTGCAACTTGGTTCCCAGCAGGCGCATGAGCTCGCGCCAGAATGTCGACGTGAAGACGGAATTGCGGTCCGACACCAAGGACTACGGCACGCCGTGCAAGCTAACAATGTCGGTGAAGAACGCTTGTGCGACGGACTCGACGGAGTATGGGTGCGCCAGAGGAATGAAGTGGCTGTACTTGCTGAACCTGTCTACCACGGTGAGGATGACTGACTTGCCGTGGACACGAGGGAGAGCCTCCACAAAGTCGAGGGCGACGTCCGTCCAGACACCCTGTGGGACCGGCAGGGTGCAAGTGCTCTAACTTGTACCACTAGCAGACTTCGCACGTGCGCACCAGATCCTGCACCCACTGCTTCATGTTAGGAAAATGAAAGTCACGGCGCAGACAGTGCAGGGTGCGCTGGACCCCTTTGTGTCCGTCCTCGTGGATCATCACCATGATCTCCTGGACCAAGGGAGAGGCAGGGGGAATGAAGAGCCACCCAGCAAACTGGACCATGCTATCGACGAGTGTCCAGGGTGCCCTGCGGAAGCTGGTGGTGATCTCCTTGCGTAGGGCAACCAGGGCGGGGTCAGTGTCGTGAAGCTGCTGCAGCCATGTGATGAAGTCGAAGTGCGGGGCCGAGAGCGCGAGCAATGCTCCTTCTTCTGCTATGTCGCGGCAGGACAGCGCGTCCGCCACCGTGTTGGCCGACCCGGGTTTGTATTCTATGGTGAAATCAAACCCAAGCAGCTTTCCCACCCAATGGTGCTGGGGAATGGTTGCCAGCCTCTGATCGAGCAGGTACTTGAGGCTATAATGGTCCGTACTAACGAGGAAGCGATGTTCCCAGAGTTATGGGCGCCAGTGGCGCATGGCGTGGACTAGCCCGATGAGCTCGCCCTCATATGCGGTGAGGGAATGGTGCCGAGGCATGACGGGGCGGCTGAAGAAGGCGACCGGGTGCCCATCGTGGGTGAGCACGGCGCCGAAGCCATGGGATGACGCGTCACATTTGACGATGAAGGTTTTGGTGAAGTCCAGCATGGCGAGCATCGGTGCCATGGTGACCGTGACCTTGAGCGCTGTGAAGGCTACGGTCGCCTCATCACCCCAGGAGAATCCCTCCTTCTTGAGGAGAGCCATCAATGGCGCCACGACCACCCCGTAGTTGTGGACAAACTTGCGGTAATAGCCCGCTAATCCGAGGAAGCCGCGTATCGCCCACGCCAAGCGAGGCACTGGCCAGTCATGGATGGCCTGCACCTTGGCCAGATCCATGGTCACGCTCGCCTCTAAGATGATGTGGCCGAGGTAGGAGACCGACGTGATGCCGAAAGCGCACTTGGAGCACTTGACGAAGAGGCAGTGATGACGGAGCTCAGTGAGGACGGTGCGAAGCTAATGAAGGTGGGATCACCCAAGACTTGCTATAGACCAAAATATCGTCAAAAAAAACAAGTACAAAGCGACGGAGGAATGGTCGAAGTGCATCATTCATAAGGGCCTGGAACATTGCCGGTGCGTTGCACAGCCCGAGCGGTATCACCAAGAACTCGTATAGGCCATCGTGCGTGCGGAACGCCGTCTTGTGAACGTCCCCCGAGCACATGCGCACCTAGTGGTACCCGAACGCAAGTAGTGGAGTTCATCGAGGAGCTTGTCAATGAACGAAATCGAAAAGGCGTCCTTAACCGTGAGCACGTTCAATGCACGGTAATCGACGCAAAACTGCCATGACCCGTCTGACATTTTGACGAGGAGGACCAGGGATGAGAAGGCCAAGGCACTGCGACGAACGATACCCTGCTCAATCATGGTGGCACATTGCCACTGGAGCTCGTCTTTGTGCGCCGCTGGGTACCGATACGGCCTCATGGCTTGAGGACGATGTGGTGGTCACGAGCGTGGGGAGGAGGAAGACCCGTGGGCTCGTCGAAGACGTTGGTGAAGGAGCCCAGCAGGCCGTTGAGGAGGGAGTCGCCAGGAGTCACAGCGTGGACGCCCTGGCCATATGGCGTCTGCACGCCGTACCAGCAGATGTCTTGCCCCTGCTGCTGGAATGCCATGGTCCGTGTGGAGAAGTCCCAAGCAATGCGCCCCAGCGTGGCCATCCACTGCGTACCAAGGATCATGTCATATCCGGCAAGTGGCATCATGTAGAGGTCACAGCGGAACGCCATGCCGTCAATGGCAATGGACGCCTGACAGAGGACACCGAGGCAGGCGACCCTCTCGCCATTTGCGATCGTCGTAGTCAGCCATGGGCGCAAATGGATGGCCAGTCCCGTGCGCTAGGCCACGGCTTCCCCAATGAAGTTGTGGGTCGACCCTATGTCGACTAGCGCGACCAGGGAGGCAGCGCCTAGGTCCACCCGGAGCAGCAGCGTGTTGCCGACGGGGACGCCCGCCACAGTGTGGAGGGAGAACAGCGGCGTCTCCATGTCCGACGTGTCCTCTCCGCCGCCGTCATCATCTTCCACCAAAAGGAACAAGCGTTTGCATACCTTGTTATGGCCACGGCTGTTCTTCTCATCGCAGCTGAAGCACAGCCCGAGGTGGCGGCGTTCGTCCTATTCCGTCTGGTTGAGCCGTTTCACCGGCCGGCCCTCAACGGTGGTGGTAGGAGTCGCAGCCCTGGTGCTGCCTGGTGGAGCAGGGCAGGGCGTGGCCATGGTGCCGGCAACATGTCACGGCCTGGAGACTTGATCGGGTCCGCAGAGTACTGCTCCATGAGCTCGAATTGCCGAGCCAGACTCATGGTGGCGGTGAGGGATTGCGGGTTCTGCACTTGGACATGGAGGCTGAGCAGGGGAAGTAGACAACCTGTGAATAGCTGGACCATTTGCGTCTCGTCGAGGGGACTGGTGCGGTCCAGGAGTGCTTGGAAGTGGTCCTAGTATTCCTCAACGGTGCCGGTGCAGCGGCAATCCGCAAGTTCGAAGAGGGGTGTGGCGCGGAGGGGCGGCCCATACCGCAAGTTGAGGAGCTCCTTGAAACGGCGCCACTACGGAGTGCCCTTATCCATCTGGACCTGCAGGTACCATAATTGCGCGCCCTCTTCGATGTTGAAGGAGGCCATCCACGTCTTCTCCTCCTCCATGATTCGCTACTGGTGAAAGAAGGATTCGTAGTGTTTGATGAAGATCAGAGGGTCGCTCTTGCCGTCGTACCTTGGAAAGTCCATGTGGTGGTGCTTGGGCGGCCGATCAGTGTGGTGTTCCCCCGTGGCTGTCTTTACGCCCAAAATCGATGAGCGATCAGTGGTGAGGGAGGCGATGGCCTTGGTATTGGCCTCGACCGTGGCCTACAGTGCCTTCATGGCGTTGGCGAGGGACTCCACGGTTGCTTGGAGGTTGGCGGCGTCACCCATGGTGATGACTACACCGGATTCAAAGGAGGAGGAAGAAGTCGATGGCGCACCGGCTACGGAAGAGGGCAATGCATCGGCTGCGGAAGAGGGTGGTGACGCACGGGCTGTAGAGGATGGACGGGATGACGAGGATCGCCTAGAATGTGATACCAGGTTGTCAAGGGCATCGAGACCTAGGTTAGCTGGCCCTTGGCTACGGAGATTGTAGCCATGGTCCGTCTTCTCCGGCGAGGTTTGCCCCTTCGCTGTAGGCTTCGTTGGTTGAGATGAAGAGAGAACTTAGGAGATAATAATCTTGCTTGATTCTCAAGTCCACGATTATAGGAATATATAGCCTTTGGCCCAACTAACCGGAGCAACAAACTCCTTTGATTTAGGAACTAAAATAGAAAGCTATCTCTACTTTCCCTCTCAGCCGCTTGCCATGGCCGTGTCCTCACGCGCGCCCTCCGTGCGTGCAGCGCGCTCCACATCGTGACGTATGTCACAGGCCCAGCGGCACCTAGAATACGAGCGGCCGACCATGACACCACCGCAAGAGCCAGCAAAGAAGAAGCATATCATCCCATGCCGATCGCTGCCGGTGAATGCCATGGGTGACGCATTGAGTTCTGGAGGTGTCAAGGAGAGTTCGTTGCTGTGGCCGATGCTGATCATCCTGGCGCTCTGATGTTGGCAACATGTGACATCGAGCATGGGTCATCGCAGATCATCCATCTGACTGAAAAGGTAACACCTGTTGAGGTTCCTGATGGCATGTGGGTGTTGGACACCGGTGCCAGTAATCATGTGATAGGGACCAGGTCGTTGCTGTCACAGCTTGATGAGGGTGTTCGTGGCTCAGTCCGGTTTGGAGATGGATCTCGCATCAGAATCCAAGGTATGGGCTCAGTGTGAAACACATGAGGACTTTTGGTTGTGTTGCCTATGTTAAGTTGGTTGGCCCAGGATTGAATAAGCTATTTGACATATCAGCTAAAGTGGTCTTTATTGGCTATGAGGCTGGAACAAAGGGGTATAGATTCTATTACCCTGCTGCTGGCAAGCTGGTGGTAGGAAGGGATGTTGTATTTGATGAAAATGCACCATGGGATTGGGCAAATCCAACAGGCAACATAGATCAGCTGTCTGACAACTTTGTTGTTCACTATGAGATGTCTGACAGAAATCCAACAACAGCAGATTTTGCTGAAAATGGAGAGCAGTCTAATGCAGGGACAGTAGGTGAAAATGAATCTTCTCAAAGTGGTGTTGTGGCTCAAAATGAAGCAGCACCAAACTCCCCACATACACCAATCTCTCAGCAAGCATAGAATCATGGGTGGGTTACACCACCAGCTCAGAATTTAGCAAGTTCAAAGAAAAGGCCTATCAGGTTCAGAACTCTGACAGACTTGTTTGATACAGTAGATGAAGTGCATGACTTTGAGTACATTGGTGTTTGTATGCTAGCTGTAGATGAACCAGCTAATGTGGAAGGAGCTCTTGAGGAAAGTTGCCAGAGGGATGCAATGAAAGCTGAATTGGAGTCAATTGAACAGAATAAGACTTGGGTGTATGTTGATTTACCCAAGGATCATAAGGCTATAGGCCTCAAGTGGGTGTTCAAAGTCAAAAGAGATCTAGCTGGCAATGTTGTAAAATACAAAGCTACGCTATTGGTAAAGGGATATGCACAAGTTCAAGGTATTGAGTATGATGAAGTTTTTGCCCCAGTTGCAAGGATGGAGACAGTTAGGCTGCTACTGGCTCTTGCTGCATAAGGTGAATGGCAAGTACATCATAAGGATGTCAAGTCAGCCTTCTTGAATGACAATCTAGAAGAAGAAGTTTATGTGCACCAACCACCTAGTTTCTCTGACCCTAAACACTCACGCAAGGTTCTAAGGCTAAAAAGGTTTTGTATGGCCTCAAACAGGCTCCAAGAGCCTAGAATGCAAGACTTGATCAAGAGTTGAAGTTTTTGGGTTTTAATAGGAGTGTGGAAGAACATGAAGTGTACAGGAGAGGTACAAGCAATTCTCTGATCCTAGTTGGGGTCTATATGGATGACCTTATCATCTATGGGCCAAACAACAAAGGCATTGCTGAATTTAAGTAGTAGATGAAAAACAATTGACATGAGTGATCTTGGTCTGTTGACTTACTACTCGGGTCTAGAGGTGAAGCAAAGGCCAGGGGAGATCACTGTTTGTCAGAGTGCTTATGCTGAAAAAATAGTTGAAATCTCAGGGATGAAAGGATGTAACCCAATTGACACACCCATGGAACAGCACATAAAGCTATTGCCAGGTAAGTCAGTTGGTGGCAAAGGCAACAAAGTTCAGGAGCCTTGTTGGCAGCTTGAGATATCTGGTGAATTCTAGACCTGATCTTGCTTTCTCTGTTGGCATGATTAGTAGGTTTATGGAAACACCAAATTCATAGCATTGGGGGCTATGAAGAGGATTATCAGATATGTTGCTGGAACCACTAAGCTTGGCTGCAAATTTGTCAAGGGGTCACATTCAGAGTTGATTGGGTTCATTGATAGTGACCATGTAGGTGATCTGGAGAAAAGAAAGAGTACCACAGGTGTTTTGTTCTTCCTAGGTGAAAATGCAATTACGTGGAGCTCACAGAAATAGAAGGTGGTTTGATTGTCATCTTGTGAGTCTGAATACATAGCAGCAACTACTGGTGCTTGTCAGGGAGTTTGGCTTAGCAGACTGATTGCAGATTTGATCTGTGAGGATATGAAAAAGTTCAGACTATACATTGATAATAGGTCTGTTGAAGAAGAGTAAGAACCTAGTGTTCCATGAGAGATCCAAGCATATTGACACTTGTTATCATTACATCAGGGAGTGTGTAGCTAATGGAGTGGTAGAGGTGAAGCATGTCTGTACTGATGAATAGTTGGCCGACATTCTGACAAAACCACTTGGGAGGATTCGGTTTGCAGAGATGAGGCAGCTGGGTGTCGTCAGAGTTTGACAAGATTAAGGGGGTGAAATGTTGCACTACATTCCTGTAATCATGTCAAATGAACCATATATCTGCATTTAGGTGCATTAGGTGTTTGGTTTTGTAACAAACATGTTTATGGTTAGCATAGAATCGCGGACAAGTTGGAGACTGCCCAACTTGTGCCGTGACCGTGTCGAAGGGCTATCCCCACCGCGGCGTGCGTGCCGTGCATGTCGCATGGGTGTTCCAAAAAGCACCGTACAGCTGTGGGTTGCAGCGGGGGATGTAGATCAAGCCTAAGATATATGAACAAGAAATACATCTGGAAAAGCTACGCCATTCACAGTGAACATCGTGTGTCTTCTCTCGTTTTCTCTCGCTCTTGACATCCCAGATCCTGGTGACCGCGCTCTGGGCACCGCCAGAGTTGACAAGTTGATAGGTCTGGCGAGCCGCCGGCCCTAACACAGGAGTGGCTGAGACAGATGCGGATTTTGGATCCAACAAAAGAAACAAAGCTTAGGTCTGCACACGAATCTCGATGACAATATATGGCCACAAAATTTGACTAAAATTTGTGTAGATTTCTGGTGACTAAAAACTAGCAAATAACTAAGATGTAATATGTGGAATTGTGTGAAAATAGTAATTATTGATCATATTTAACAATTTTAGTGTTATGTTATAACTTACTAGCATGTTGTCCATGAGTTGCAATGGAAAAATGGATAAAATTTTGTGTGATTAACATTAAGAATATGAGAAGAGAATATGTCCATAAGACATAAATTAAAATAAATAAACCTAGTAATAATTAATTGATGACCAAGTAAAAAAATAGAAATAGGAAATTAAGATTCAAAGATCATTCTTTATTCTTCCGTAATATCTAAGATGTGCTTCTATTGATCCTAGTTATGTCACTTTGGTCACTTTTGATTTGTGCAATGCTTACGACCAGAAATAAAAGTGAGAGGCTCCTTTAGCACTGTAGAAAGTAAATACTGAAGTAATTTTAGTATAATTTGAGTATGCATCTCAATATCTATTTCATTTTAGAAAATGGATTAAAACCCGGCCTGGATATACACAACAAGCATATCACTGTCTACATGGATTTCAAACTCATTTATTTGTAAAAAAGGATGTCATGCATGGGCGAATAACAACATTTAGATACTGCACACAATTAGCTGTACCTTACAAATTCTTGTAATGTTGTTTGTTCCCTTTTTAGACATAGATTTTCTTTACCTTTGGCTTTGTTCTCCAAATGCTGATAGGTGTATCGTCCAACTTCCTAAAAAAGTCTGAATTCCTGCCAGGCCCTTTCAAGCTAGCATACATTTTTAGCTAGGTCAGCCAACATAGAGGATTGAATTTTACTGAGTAAAAAGTAAATCAGAGAACAAGACTCGAGAGTTGGCTATCAAAGAACTCCAAAATCAGTAATGTACAGCTTGCAAGAGAGTAGAAGTGCATGGTGAACTTCAAGGGGACTTCAGAGGGATAGCTTCACTAAACAAGTTGTTACCACTTACCAACTATTTGCCCTTTTGAAGTCAAGATATCAATCTGCTTTTTGCTGGAACAAAGTTTGCAGCACAAACGTGCAGCTTCCAAAGTTTAATGAGCTCAAAATGTTACACACATTATTTTTCTCGTTCACATGAAAGAAGGTGTCAGAACTCTGAACTCACCAATCACCGTTGGTCATAGCCAGACCACAAGATCAGAGATGGGAAATCACAATGCTGACGGTTAACAATGTATCACGTCCAAAATACAAGGTCAACTACAAAACAAAATTAAGAATAAATGAGATGATAACCAGATTCATAACAAGGATTAGATCACTGACAAGTAGATCATGTTGATGTAAAACATTAACTAAAAACTAAGCAGCATATTGTCGAACACCTTTTGGACAAATGTGCATCAACAGTCCAGAATTAAATCGTCCATGCATCAAGCCATCAGTAATGCGAGATCGGGCGGTGAGAGACCTGTGCATCAAGTCATCTCCTGCCGGGGCAGCGGGCGCGGTGGCGCTCTACCTGCTTTGTGTCGTTCGGCCATCATGCTTCGCACTGCTGTCATCACCTACCAGATCGTTCTCCCCACAAGGGACATTGCCATTATGCCCAAGGAAAAGAGTCAAGGTGAGATGAAGAAACTTCTCCACACGTTTTGATTTGATTCAACCCGAAACGGATTGGTATTGGGCTGGCTGGCGTGGTGGACAAAACTGTATTGGGTTGGCTGGCGCGATGGACAAAACAGCTCAAATATGGACGGCTCTGTGTTGGACAAAACAAAGGGCTATTGGAAGACATCGATGTTGTTGATTGCTTCTTCACCGGCCTCGCTATTCCTCTTTTAAAACGGTCAAGTGTATGCGTGTCATGGTCGGCTGATTGCCAAATCTAAGCTGCAAATCTGTAGAGATCTAGACTTAAATATATAGAAATAACTAGCAGTCAAATCAGATAATACAATATTCAATAATTATTTAAAGACACACAAATCATTACAAAAGGCATCCCTATAAATAACTCAAGCATAAGTTTGATATATGTAATCAAGCTCAAAGATATCACTGAATTTCTCTTTCCTTTTGTTTTTTTAACTTCTGATTTTTTTTATTTTTTTCTCATTTTCTTCTTTTTTTTGGTTTTTCTCTTTCTTCTTTTTAACACATTTCTACCTTTTCTTTTTCCTTTTTCTATTTTTTAACTAGAAAACTAACAAAGGACTTGCAAGTAAGATTATAGGAACTCAAATGTAAATATGAAAAATATAGAGACTCAAATACCAAAGTGCAAACCTACAATATGAACTCCATAAAAATAGAATGCTCTCATTAGGTTCCGTTTTTGCCCGAGTATCTCAAATCCAACGCACAATTTTTTTTCACAAAAGTGTTTGAACAGGACGGAGGAGTTGGATTCGGAAAGATGGATGTACGAGATGAGGCAGTTGGACTCTGGGTGAGGTAGATGGGACTAGTGCTTGGCCTGGATGTGGTGAAGACTCACAAGATAAAGAAACAAAGGAATGGCCCCGACTTGGAACTCCTATGATGAACAAAAAGAAAAGGGACTAGAAAACTGCCGTAAGTTTTTTCCGATGAGAAATTTGCAAATAAACTATACTGTAATACTATACAATAATTATATTTATATTGTAACTTTTATATAAATAAATTGTATGTAAGTATTAAAAATACATTCAAATTAAATAAGTTATATAAAATTATATTATACTTACAATACGCACTATAGTTATATATTGTAGTTACACTATAAATAAGTTTCCAATAAAAATACTTGCGATTATTTTTTAGCAATTCCTAAAGAAAGGGAAAGGGAAACAACATAAATCGGGCAAACTATTGAGTTGAAAGCTGATTCAACGTAGAGGAAATAAAATTCGATCCCAACAGAAACCAATCTGCTATTTTCTAGTTGCCTTCCTTTCTAACAAAAACAGATCTGCTAACCTTGAATTTATTCCTCACGTGAATATGGAAACCGAGACAAAGCACGGCAAAGGCCTTGGCAAACCCTAGATGCAACTCCAACACTATCCATGTTGGTCGCTGTTGGTCGCCGAATCTCGCAGGGAGTTCGATCGGGCCAGATAGAAGTCCGATTGAGAAAGACGACTCTCTAGTCACATAAAGGCCTGAAAGATCTACTTAGCTTCAGTGTAGGTTCTTAATCTTTTTAAGGTTTAAGGGCATACAAGTCAATTTGACTCTTTAATTAACAAGAAAACAGAGGATAAGATCCGTGAGCCAATCGGCCGATGGGCCGATCTGGCTCACCCTCTCGGCTGGATACCGATGGGAAATGTAGTGCTTGAGAATCGGTTAAAAAGTTGATGAAGGCCTAGGCGATAAACACGTAAAATAAAATATGGGGCTCATCGGCCAAAGAGCCGATAATGCTCCGTAGGATGAAAGCGGCTAAAGCACATAGCGAGGCTCGATCCCTCACGAAGCCACGAGGACAAGTGACCACCGTAACGACATCATTAGGATCAGCCTTAATAGATTAAATCAAACCGAAATAGTATTACACTAGGACTAATGGCACAGAGGCGAAAGAGGCTAGATAGAATGTAACGATAATGGAGAAAAAGGCAAGGTCATCGGCTACCTATCAGCTAAACGTCCCACGCAAGCCTATATCTAAACCTCATTAGCTATCTGAACTGATGGATAACAAAACCCTCTGGATCTCGACGCCAGTCCCGTTAGATATGAATCTAGGAGATCGGACCTAACCGAGACAGTATCAGGTCGAATCCGACTTGACCGGATTGATTACTAGTGGATTAATCATTTAGCGATATACGAACCAGATATGAGGCTAGCGTTAAGGATAATTCATCAGCTACTCACTCCGACAAAATACCGCGTGAGCACCTGCCGGAGCAATGGCTTGATCCACCGTCATCGATCTTGTAGGTTGAACCTAACTGATGCAGCACGATACCAGGGGTAGAGCAGGGAGACTGATGTACTGACGAGCCTCATGTATACATGATACGTTATGTCTGATTAGACTAGGAGGTTAGACCTAACTGATACAACCTTAGATAGAGCAAACGAATCATGATAATGGTGGGACTTACCCCTTCGTCAGGGATCGAACTTAACTGATACAGCCCCACGTCGAGAGTCAGAACCCACTGGAAAAACCTAGACGAGCAAGGGTGGTGATAAACTAAAGTTGTATTTGGTTGATCTGTTGATATTTTACAAGCTTCCAGGGGGTCTATATTTATACCTTAGGATTAGAAGAGTCCGATATGGTTACAACAACCATCGGACATTATTTTCTAAAAACATAAAAGAAAATTAATTTCTAAGAAGTTATAAAGCTAACTAAACTTGCCTAGCTTACGTAATACATTTTATATGGATAAACACCCTCTCATGATTTTCACAACTCCTCCTTAGACTCGGTCCCATTTGGATAACCCTCCATCTTCACACAGACTGGATCCGTCCTCAACCCATCTAATCAGCTCTTCTAGAGTGTCAATTGGCTTCTCCCTACTAGTCGATCAGCCTTTCCTCCATCGATTGACCCCGTTTGTGGGCTAAACAAATTCTAACATTAACACATGCCCTCAGATCCACTTAGTAGCTGCTTCATCAAGTGGCGAACAAGCTATCGATTAGTCAAATAGTTGGTCACATTGGTAGTCCCTAGTGGTTCGTATAACTTTGGTTGAACCTCTACAGTTCTAGAGTCATCCTAGGACCTCTTTTCCCTCTAGAGTCATTCAGAAGAAAGTGAAGCGAATCGATGCAAATGTACATCTCTAGGTGAAGCCGCATCGGCTCTCTCTAGAAGCAAAATGACCCCTCTCGGACTCAGCCAGTGGTTCAAATGTTTCTTCTACAACTTTACCAAGGAGGTCACCCTCTGCTTTGCATACAAGGACACTTCATCGTTTGAGATGTCTTCTAGATTTCACCCACTCAACGCATTGGCCAATGTAGAATCAAAGATAATATTTTTGTTAGATATAACTCCCAATCTTCTGCCGATTGGATTTTCATTGGGCCGATCCAAACATCCATCGTACGAGTTCTATCATCCCTCTGTCAGTGCTCATTAGCTGGGCTTCAGTCAACTCCCAATTGGCTTATTCTTCATCGGTAAACTCCAAGCCCGAGGAGAAGTAAACAATGGCTTGGTGTATGATCGGCTAAGGATAATAGCCAGACCTCTTTCCCTAGGGATCACCACCGCCTTTGATTCCTGTATATCCAACACCAGACTCTTTGCTCGATAGTGGTCAGAGTGGAGAAGGCACTTGTTTAATTATCGGCTGAACATTACAATTTACGCCTTAATCCAGACTAGGTCGAATCCGATGTAGAGGTAACTCTACCCCTTAGTCTGTTTTCCATACTGGATTAAATCCTAAATATGTTACTTAATTTCTATGATCCCTCAGGCTAGTGACAAAGAAGCTCCTATAACAAGCGCAAGCAGCCAGCTGATTGTCTATCAACCTCCATCAGCCGAGTCCCACCTTAGACTTGGTGCCACATCTCCATCGGCTCTACTCCAAGTACTGCGAATGTTAGGAACTAAACACAAGAAGTTGCCCACTCGACCAGTTTCCAAAAAGCAAAAATCTAGTGCTGATGCCACCATCACGGTACTAATTCCTCAAGGACCTTCTCCAGCTTTGACATCAGCTCCTTCACTCTCGCTGGTATGTGTCAATCTCATTTCTTTTCTATCATATTGATACTTCCCTTGATATGTTCGTTTTGTAGCTCAAACCATTGGCTACTGAAACTTAGCATCTAGAGACTGCTACAAGCACTAAGCCGATGGTTGCCCCAGAAGTTTTAACACCCTCAACAACAACTAATCCCTAGCAAAGAAACACTCAAGTAGTCCGCGCTACTCCCACCTCGGTCATCGGCCATACTTCCACAACTCATCAAGCCGACACCGACATCACTATTCCTACCAGTCCCGCTATGTCTTAGGCATGTACACTCCACACCTTCACTCCTGTTTTGGCTCATAATTCTTCTCTTCACCAATGTCAATTTGTAGTCATTGGTTGATCTATTCTCTTTTGACATTGGCAAATACTTAGAGATGGACGAAGACATAACTACCAATGCAGCGATCACATCATTTCTACCAGCGATGTATGTGATTAATTATCAGACATCATCCATCAGTTGGATATCCCGATTGGCTCACTGGTGGAAGATTGCGGACTGATCTGGGAAATACTCGCTGAGATTGAACACCTCATGTGCTGATGTACTCACACCTGCTACTTACTTGGTGTTCCACAGGACCCACTTGATCACAACTAGGCGACGTATAGCCAATTGTGCTCAACAAAACAGTTTATCCCAAAATGATCGGCTATCCGCCCAGACTGAGAAGAAGAAGCTTGACGAAATGATAGCTGACTCACGGAATACCAACACCAAACTAGGTCAACTAAAGAAATGGGAAGCCAATTTGATGGTAGAACTCAATAAGGTGCGTCACAATATTGAAGTCATCGAATCCCATCTTATTGAATTACCACAATGAATTCAAGATCAAGAGACTAAAGTAGCAGAAAGAGTACGTTAGGTAGCTCATCGGCATAGGAGCTTGAAAACTATCCCTAGATCTGATAAGGAAGACATCCGCTCCATCAATGAGATAGATCAAATCCATTTGCGCGCAATTGAGGCAATCAAGAAATATTTGAAAAACTTTGATGTTCAAAACCCATAATGTCATCCCAAACATCAATTGCCTACAATAAAGTTTGATTGGCTCTATTAATGAAAAAAAATTCTTTTTATATATATTCCTTGAAGATGATATCTTAACAACATCGGTTATCTGTAGCCAATATTAACATATCGGCTTTTGTCTTGAATAACTATTAGAAATCGGTCGCACTTAGCCAATTTAAGTAAAAACACCATTAGCTGATAGAACACTATCGGTCTTTATTCTTGAAGAGAATTAGAAATCGGCCATACTTATCCAATTTAAGCGTCAACCCAAATGATAGGAAAATACTTTTTTAGATACTTTCTGTTGAGCGTTTTGGCAAACCTCTCCCCTTTAATACTTTCCAGTATATAACCATTACCAGGCACACAGCAGTTGATCCGACAGGGCCCTTCTCAGTTGGGTGACCATTTTTCAAACTTATTATCTCTAGACCCAATCGGTAAAATCAATTTTCAAATGATATCTCCTCCAGAAAAAGATTTAATCATCACCTTTTTGTTGTAAAGCCTGGCGACCTTAGTTTTGTTTTCCTTGATCCTTTCAAGCACCCTCAACCAATTCTGAGCCAAATCATCAAGCTCATATGCCATCATATTATAATAATCATCGGCTATCAATTGATCCTATAGAGACACCCTTCTAGAACTGATTTCCCAAGGCAAAACTTCTTCATGCCCATATACCAGTAGCCGATACGGTGGTACTCGAGTAGATGTATGGTATGTCATCTAATAGGCATCAGCTAATGTAATGTGCCTCCTCCGCAATTGATCAACTTGATCAAACTTTTGTTGATAGTTTTGGCTTGTCCATTGGCTTGAGGATAATTGCTCACCGCTAAAAATCCCGCGACCGGGGAGGGACGGCGGCTCGGTCACACGAAGGCTTGAGAGGTCTGCTTAGCTCTAGTGCAGATACTTAAGCCTCGAGGTTCGCGAGCGTGCCAGTCAATTTGACCCTACAATTGACAAGGAAGTGAGATGAGCAGGTCCGATACAGGCGTTCGCTATCGGCTGGCTGCCGATAGGATCGGGATGCTCTTCGATCGGCTGGGGAGCCGATGTGGATAGGTGTCGATGATAGATCGATCGTAGAGCCGATGGAGGAACCAGGGTGTGCTCAGAGGATAGCAAGGCACACAGGATCCCTCCGGATAGCCGAACAGTCATTCATCGGCTGAAAAAACCGATAAATGCGCATGCGGACTAGGCAAATAATAGTACAAGAAGGCATGGGCTGCAAAGCCGATGCCGCTCTGGATATGACAGCACAAGACCCGTTGCCCACCGTAACAGCGCCATTAACACCGAACCTCGAAGATCGGACCTAACCGAGACAGTATGAGGCCGGGGCTAGCGACGATGATACGAAGGATGCCAAATCGGCTTTGCCGTAGCAAGGATAGGAACGAACCTATTGGCTAGCTGATCCAATGAGGGGATGCCTCTCTAAAGGCGGGTGCGTATCGACTGGGGGACCGATCCATTCAGCGTTACGCGTCAAGGGACGCCTCTAAAGGCTGATGCGTATCGATCGAGGGGCCAATGCGCTGGGCATGAAGCTCAGAGCATGAATAACTCATTGGCTACTCACTCCGATGAGACGCCATGCAGAAGACTATAGCTCTAAAGCTCGATCTACCGTTAGCAGCCCTGTAGGTCGGACCTAACCGATGCAGCACGAGATTGACAACGGCAGAGGGAGCTTAACAGGCCGATAGGTCTTGCACGGACGTGATGCGGTACACCTGATCTGACTAAGAGTTCAAACCTAAACGATGCAGCCTTAGACAGTACAAAGCAAACCGGGATTTTTGGCGATTAACACGCCTTTTGACACGCCCGGTGGGACAAGAAGACCTTTTTCATCAGTTGAAAGTCTTTCATCAACAGTGATCTAATGGCAGGTAAAGAAATCAACACAGACAACGTAATCCCAGTAACAATGAAGTATTTGACTGAGGAGTAGAGATACCAAGTGGAGCAGAACATAGCTAATTTTCAGAAGCTTTGTCTGGAGTCCTTCAGCATGACCCAATAAGGTTCGACTCAAAAGTCCAAAATGCTAAAGCCAATTTTGGAAGGAGAATCGAGCCGATCGCCACCCATTAGTCCTGAGAAGCCGCTACAAGAGATAGTTGACGAAGCTATTCACCATGCGCTTATTAACCAATTGGGTGTACTGGTGAATACTTTGCACAACTTAATCAAAAAAACTGTGGATGGATCTATTGTTAAAGAACCTGATCAAGGGCCGGTGTATTTACCGATGAGAACAGTACAACCACAAGTTACTTACGGATCCAGAAGGGATATATCGGTAAATATGTTTCCACCAGTACAAGAGCGGATTGGGGGGCAACATGAAGATGTGATGCCAGGGTATCATCGAACAACCTATTACGGGGGATATAAGCAAGAATATTCTGATAATAATTATCAAGGAGATCATTATGGATCATGTCAGATACCAACATCGATTCCATAGTATCAGAAAGAGAATCCAAAGGAGGAAGATTGGACTGCCAGAATTGCGGAAGTTGTAAGGGAGCAATTCGGCATTAAGCCTAAAGAACAAACTTTCATGTATCAGCACCCTTTCCTAGAGTGGTTTGACAGAATTCCACTACCACACCGATTCAAAATTCTAGATTTCTCCAAGTTCTCAGGGCATGATAATATATCTACAATGGAACATATTAGCCGATTCCTGGCTCAATGTGGGGAGGCATCAGCCGATGAAGCTCTAACGGTCCGATTATTTCCATTGTCTTTATCTGAACCAGCCTTCTCTTGGTTTTCTTCGTTACCTCCAAATTCAATCAAGGGATGGGCTGATTTGGAGAAACAATTCAATAAATATTTCTTTGCTGAAATTCAAGAGTTGAGATTGTCAGACTTAACATCGATTAGACAGAGGCACGATGAATCAGTCCTAGAATTCATCCGGCGTTTCCGAGATATCAGAAGCCAATGTTACAGTCTCATTTTAAGTGACTGATAACTAGCCGACTTGGCTTTCCAAGGATTGTTGGCTCTGATTAGGGAACGTTTCTCTTCACAAGAGTTTGAAAGTTTGTCTCATCTACTCGAGAGAGTATCGGCTCACGAAAGCTGATTTGCAGATACCAAGAAAGAGAGGTTCCATCGGAAAGCCGCTCAGCTATAGGTGTATGCATCGGACTCGGATGATGAGGAATCTGATGCAGAGGTCAGTCTGGTGGAATGGACCAGGAATAAGAAACCCGTATCATGTCCATGGATCAAGAATGCAAATAAAGGAAAAATATATGATTTTGATATTAACAAAGCTGACAAGATATTTGATCTTCTCCAAAGAAGCAGATTTAGTTACCACCGAACCATGTAATCCCATCTGCCGAAGAACTCATCATACCAATGAGTGCAAGGTCTTTCGGCAATAATTACAATCGGCTATCGAACAGGGGAGAATAGTGTTCGAGGATAAAAAGCCGATGAAGGTTGACGGGCATCCTTTCCCGATGAATATGGTGTTTGCAGGGACCTCAGAAGATCGGTCTCATGAAAAGAGGCACTGGAAGGGGTCGAAGGTTACCTTATTGGACCTAATCAAAAAATATTCTAGAATACAAGATGAAGAAAAACGAACCACAACACAACACAACAAGAAAGGTATAATCCACATTGGGGTTGTCCCTTTTTTCAGTATTGTTGGGATCAAAATATGAGGTTGCTGTCGATCGAGGACTGTCCTGAATGTAACAAACCAGGATCTCGGTACTGTGACCAGAGCAGGACATTGTATGATCGGCCTTCCATCACTAGGGCATTGGCACATAGCCGATTAGGGCCGATCAACGAAGAGTATGGTCAAAGGACAGTGAAGTACTGGGAGTTAAACAATGGATTTGTTAACGCCAAAATCTGGATGATCCAATGCTGCTAAAGCCGATCGACTGAGAGGTCCGATGGAGAGTTTAATGCAGTCATCGGCTGATGGAGATACTAAGACAAAACCGATCAGAACTGTAGAAAAGCCGATCAGATTATTAGAAGATTGGATCGGTTTGAAGACAGGGGATTATCCAATCAGGATCAGGTCCGAGAAGCCCAAGGAAAGGAAGGAAAAGGATTGGCTAGAGTAAAAGAAGGTCCGATTGCTACAGTGGAGAAGCCGATCAGGTAGCAGTGAAGGGAGACTTGGTTCCAAATTGGAAGATCATTCAGATCAAACCAGGTTTGCGGAAGAGCCGTGGACTCCACAAGAGGATGTTTGTGTCTGTAAATTGTAACCTTACTTAATTAGGAAGATTTAGTTGGTTAGTTAACTTCTTTAGAAATATTTTCCTTTGTTCTTATTAGGAAATAATGTCCGATGGTCGTAGACGCGTCGGACTCTGTCTGTAAATCTAGGGTATAAATATAGACCCCTAGGAACATGTAAGATATCTCTCGATCATATACAAATTCAGTGCATCGCCACCCTAGTTGATCTAGGTGTTTACCGGCGGGTTCTGGCTCTCGACGTGGGGCTACATCGGTTTAGTCCGATCTCCGGCGAAGGGGTAAGTCCCGCCACTCTCCTAGTATGCTTTGTACTGTCTAAGGCTGTATCATTTAGGTTCAAACTCTTAGTTAGACCAGGTGTACCGCATCACGTCTGTGCAGGACCTATCGGCTTGTTAAGCTCCCTCTGCCATTGTCAATCTTGTGTTGCATCGGTTAGGTCCGACCTAGGGGTTGCCGATGGTAGATCGAGCTTAAGGCTTATAGTCTTCTGAGCTTCATGCCCAGCGCATTGACCTCTCGGCCGATACGCATCAGCTTTTAGAGGCGTCCCTTGACGCGTAACGCCAAACGTATCGGTCCCCCAGCCGATACGCACCCGCCTTCAAAGAAGCGTCCTCTCATCGGCTCAGCTAGCCGATGGGCTTATTCCTATCCTTGCTATGGCATAGCTGATAGGGCGTCCTCTGTATCATTGCCGCTGGCCCTGGCCTCATACTATCTCGGTTAGATCTGATCTTTAAGGTTCAGTGTTAATGGCGCTATTACGGCGGGCAACGGGTCTCGTGCTGTCATATCCGGAGCGGCATCGACTTTGTAGCCCGTGCCTTCTTATACTATTCCTTGCCTAGGCCGCATGCGCATTCATTGATTTTTCTAGCCGATGAATCATTGTTCGGCTGTCCGGAGAGATCCTATACGCCTTGCTATCCTCTGAGTACACCCTAGTTCCTCGCTCGGCTCTGCGGTCGATCTCTCGTTGACACCTATCCACATCGGCTCCTTAGCCGATCGAAGAGCATCAGGATCCTGCCGTGGAGTCCACGGCTCTTCCGCAAACCTAGTTCCATCTGAATGATCTTCCAATTTAGAACCGAGTCTTCCTTCACTATAACCTGATTGGTTTCTCCACTGTAGCAATCGGACCTTCTTTTACTCAAGCCGATCCTTTTCCTTCCTTTCCTCGGGCTTCTCGGACCTAACCCCGATTGGATAATCTCCTGTCTTTAAGCCGATCTAATCTTCTACTAATCTGAGCGGCTTCTCTACAGTTCAGATCGGCTTTATCTCCTGAATTGACCAGTATCTCTATTGGCCAATTACTGCATTAAACTCTCCATCGGACCTCTCAGCCGATCGACTTTAGCACCATCAGGTCGTCCAGATTTTGGTGTTAATAATAATATGGTGTTAAATATAATAACTTAATTCCCATACTGGTAACAAACCGCTAAAACTCTTTAGATATGAAGATAGAACCCTTATCGGTGGTAATTATCTCTGAAATACAAACCGATATATAATATGTTCCTTGATAAACTCATTCACGTCCTTAAAGATAACTTTTGTTCAATGGGATAGCTTCTACCCACTTTTTAAAATAATCGGTTGCCACTAATATGAACTTATGCCCTTTACTTCATAAAGGATAAATCTAGATGATCATGTTGATTTCCCAACTTGAACGGCCATAGCATGATTATCGAGTTCATAGCCAATGCTGGAGCTCGCTGCACATTCCTAAACTTCTAACAATCTTTGTATCCTCTATAGTACTTGAAATAATCCTCCAGCATTGCCAGCAAAAAATATCCAGCTCTTCTCATCAACCATCTCATCTTGTGAGCTGATTGATGGGCTCTGTAAACGTCTTGATGTAATTTGCTCATAACTATTGTAGCTTCTTCTGTATCCAAGCATCTTAACAGAACCCCATCAATAGTCCAATAATACAAGTCTTCATCAAGTAATACATATTTCATAGATTTATATCAAAGTTTCCTAGAATCCGATTGTGACGAATTTTGAAAAAATTAAATAATCTCTTATCTCCGATCATTGGCTTCAATACGATTTTCAATATCTTCTATTTTAGCTTACACCTTTCTATCATGCTAGTTTCTCAAAGCAATTTGAGCGATATCATTGTTCTCCAGATCTATACTCTAGGAATATGATCCAATGTCACCATCTTGAAATCCTCTAAGAAATGTTGAAATTCTTCATAATACAACCTCAAGACATCATCCTTGCATTCATACTCCCTAAACAGCTGCTTGATTACCAACAAAGAATCCTCAATGATCTCCACCGTATCGGCTTTGATTTCCCTCAACAATTGAAGGCCTTTGAGCACCTCTACATACTCTACTTGGTTATTGGTGATATAAAGCTTGATTATAAAAGCAAACTCTAGCTTGCCCCTCAAGATGATATAATCACCAAGTCAATACAAGATCCATACCTGCAAACCAATTAAAGAATAAAGTCCACAGACTCGGCTTCACAAAATTCTCCTAGATCCCTCTATGTTGTACGATGAAATCTGCCACTACTTGTCCTTTAACCGTCTTGGACGATTTATACCTTAGATCTAACTTCATCAGAGCAAATATCCATTTACCAATTCACCCTCCTAAGATAGGAGTTGATAGAATATACTTAATCACATCGACTTTACAAACCACGGTGCACTCAACCGATAGGAGATAATGCTTCAACTTGGTACATAAAAAATATAAACACAATCATAACTTTTCCACCGCAAAATATCTAGTTTCAGCATCCAGAAGTCATTGGCTCAGATAGAATACCACTCATTTTTTTTCTTCAAATTTTTGTATAAGCACTGAACCGATAGGCTTCTCATCAGCTCACAGATGTAACTTGAGCGGTACCCCTTTCTGTAGTGGAATCAATACTGACAGAGAATTAAAACAATCTTTAATTTGATTAAACACTTACGGTTGTGTGACACCCCACACAAACTCTCGATCGGCTTGTAACTTTAGCAATGGAGTGAAGGACTCAATCCTTCCCAATAGATTTGAAATAAACCTCCTCACAAAGTTAAGCTTGTCGATTAAAGATTGTAGATGTGTCTTGTTGGTTGGTGGCTCGGTGCTCTGGATAGACCTTATGCTTTGTTGACTAACATTAATTCCTCTCTCATGCACCGTAAAGCCCAACAATCACCTATACGATACGCTAAAAGCATATTTATTAAGATTCATCTCAAGTCCATATTTCTTTGCCCTCTCCAATACTTTTCACAGATCAGCTATATGGTCTTCAACGCTCTTAGATTTGATCACCACATCATCAAGATATATCTCCACTAGTAGGCCAATGGGATCATAAAATATACAATTTATGACTCTCTGATAAGTTGCACTGGCATTTTTCAAACCGAAAGTCATGACTACCCACTCGTAAAGCCAATAGCTTTAGGATATCTGAACGTAGTCTTATGGATGACTTCCTCTGCCATAAAAACCTAATTGTAACATGCATTCCCATCCATAAAGCTGATGATCTTGTAACCAGACACTGCATCAATTAACAAATCTTCCATCGACATTGGATACTCATCTTTAGTGGTAGCATTGTTCAAATCCCAAAAGTCAAAGCATATCCTTAGCTTTTCGTTCTTCTTCTCTACCAAGACAATGTTGGATATCCACTCAGTATGTTGGCATGATCTAATGAAGTTTGCATCATACAACCTTGTTATCTCTGCCTTGATTGCATCATGCAACTTTGCTTTGAACCTTCTCTACGGCTACTTGAACAGTTGATATCCTGCTTTGATAGGAAGTCGATGTTCTATAATCGATCAACTTAAACCTGACATCTCATGGTAATCCCTAGCGAAAATTCTCAAAATTCCTTTAATAAATTTATTAACACTTCCCAAAATTCGGTACATAAATTTTTACTAATATACATGGTCCTTGGCCTATCTCCTAGTCCTATATCAACTTCTTCCAACTCATCGGCTGACGTAAATCCTTGCACTAATTTTCCTTCAAAATCTTCTATAGTGCCCATTAGAATAATTGTTTTGAGCCGACTTGCTGGATTGGCTTTATTTTCTTGCTAGTTACATGAAGGAAATCTCTATCCTATACTTTCCCGGATAGGCAATCAATCCCATCAACTTTCCAGATTGGCAGATCGATTGCCGCAACACTGGTCGACTGATCGGATGGAATCACCTCAACTTTGATCTCCTTGCCTTTGTATGAGGTTCTGATGCATTATGGAAGGAATACAACAGTTGTAGTGAATTCAATCCATGCCGAGAAGTAGTCTATATGATCCCTTACCATCGATGACAAAGAACATGGTGGAATATTTCTTGACCAGGTCCGATGAGATGACTTTTGATTTTCTCCAATGTCTCCCCTCGTCGGCCCGATCTTTTAAAGACCTTGCAAACACCATGTTCACATGAAAAGGATGCCCATTGATCTTCATCGACTTTTTATCTTCAAATTTAATTCTCTCTTGCTCAACAGCCGATTGTAACTGTTGCCAAAAAACTGTGCATTCATTAGTATGATGAGATTTTGAATTGTGCTAGTTGCAATATTTTTTCTTTTTCTGTTCTTCGACTGAAAGTATTACATGGTTTGACGGAAGCTGAATCTGCTTCTCTTGAAGTAGGAGATTGAAAATCTTATTGGTTTTATTGATATCAAAGTTGTACCTTTCCTCCTAATCGATACTCTTCACCCAGGGACATGATATAGATTTCATATTCCTGATCCAATTTGCCAAACCAACTTCTAATTTGGATTCCTAATTATCTAAGTTCGATGCATAAACCTATAGCTGAGTAGCCTTCCGATGGAATCTCTCCTTCTTGGCTTCAACAAATCGGCTTTCATGAGCCGATACCTTCTGCAAAAGATGTGATAGGCTCTCGAACTCTTGAGATGAAAATTATTCCCTGATCAAAGCCAGCAACACTTGGAAGGCTAAATTAGCTAACTGTCCATCAGCCAAAATAAGACTATAACATCGGCTTTTCATATCCTAGAAATGTTGGATGTATTCCTGAACTGACTCATCAGGTCTCTATCTAACCGATGTTAAATCTATCAGTCTCATCTCATGAATCTCAGCAAAGAAATATTTGTGGATTTGCTTCTCTAGATTAACACATCCCCTAATTGAATTGGGAGATAATGAAGAGAACCATGTAAAAACTGATCCAGAGAGGGACAACAGAAAGAAGCAGACTCTAGGGGCTTCCTCAACTGATTCCTCCCCATAATGGGCTAAGAATAGACTAATGTGTTCCACTATAGATATGCTATCTTGCCCCAATAATTTAGAGAAGTTCAGCATCCTCTATTGGTGCGGCAAGGGAACTCTATCAAACCACTACTGGTAAGGGTGTCAATACATAAAAACTTATTCCTTTGGATTGTTGCTAAGTTGCTCTGTAACCACCTCTACAACCCTCACAGACCAATCCTCCTCCCTTGGGTTCTCTCTTTGGTATTATGGAGACAGAGTTGGTACTTGATACTGTCTATGATGATCTTCTAAATGATTGCTTGTATCAAGATTGCCACATGGCTACTCTTGTCAATATCCTCCATAGTAAGCCATCCGATGATATCCTGGCATCATATCATCGTGTTGCCTCCCAATCTGATATTATACCAGTGGAAACATATTTGCTGATACATCCCTCCTGGTTCCATAAGTAATCTACGGTTGCTCCATCTTCATCAGCAAATATACTAGACCTTAATCAGGTTCCTGAGCAATTGATCAATCCACCATCTTCTTGATCAGATTGTGTAAAGTATTCACTAGCACTCCTGATTGGTTGATGAGTGCATGGTGAATAGCTTCATTGACCATCTCTTGTAGCAGCTTCAGAGGACTCATAGGCGGCGAATGGTTCAATTCTCCCACCAAAATGAGCTTCGGCATTTGGAACTTCTGAATCAGCCCTTGCGTAGTCAAACTGAAAGAGTCCAGACAAAGCTCTTAGAAATTAGCTGTGTTCTCCTCTATCTGTTGCCTTTGATCCTCAGTCAAGTCATCCAGTGTCACTAAAATTATGTTTTCTAAGTTTATCTCATTTCCTGCCATTGAATTGTAGTTGTCTTGTCCCACCAGGCGTGCCAAAGAGCATGATGGTCATCGAATCTCACTAGGAGTCCAATTGGGCCAGATGGAGGTTCAATCGGGGAAGATGACGCCCTGGTCACGTGAAGATCTAGGATCTGCTTAGCTCTAGTGCAAATACTTAATCTTTGAGGTTTAAGGGCATGCCAGTCAATTTGACCCTACAATTGACAAGAAGACAGAGGATGAGATCCGCGAGCCAATCAACCAGGGGGTCGATCAGGCTCACCCTATTGGCTAGGTGCCAATGGGAAAGGTAGTGCTTGAACATCAGCTGAAAATCTAATGAAGGCATAGGCAATACACACGTGGAATAAAATAGGGGGTTTATTAGCCAAAGAGCCAATGATGCTCCGTAGGATGAAAGCAGCTAAAGCATAGAGTGGGGCCCGATCCCCCACGAAGCCATAAGGACTAGTCACCACCGTAATAGCACCATTAGGACCACCCTCAATAGATCAGACCAAATCGAGACAATATGAGACCAGGATTAACGGCATAGAGGTGACAGAGGCTATATCAAACGTAACAACGAGGGATAAAAGGGCGAGGTAATTGGCTATGTACTAGCTGAACGTCCGACGCAAGCCTACATCTAACCTCATAGGCTATCTAAGCCAATGGGGAACGAAACCCTCTATATCTCAACACTAGCCCTGTCGGACACAAGCCTAAGAGATCGGACCTAACCGAGATAATATCAGGACAAATCCGATGTGCTGAATCGATCGCCAGTGAATTAATTGTTGAGCGATATGTGAACCAGATATGAGGCTAGCGTTAAGGATAACTTATCGGCTACTCACTCTGATGAAATGTCATGTGAACACCTGCTAGAGCAATTGCTCGAACCACCATCACCAATCTCGTAGGTCAAACCTAATCGATGCAACACGATTCTAGGGGCAGAGGAGGGAGATTGATATACCGACGATCCTCATACAGATGTGATGTGATACACCTGATTACACTAAGTGGTCGGACCTACCTGATACAATCTTATATAGAGCAAAACGAACTATGATAATGGTGGGACTTACACCTTAGCCAAAGATTGAACTAAAATGATGTGGCCCCATGTCGAGAGCTAAAACCCACCGGGAAAAACCTAGATGAATTAGGGTGGCAATGCACCGAAGTTGTATTTGGTTGATCTGTTAATATTTTACAAGCTTACATGGTGTCTATATTTATACCCTGCAATTACAAGAGTTCGATGTAGTTACAACAACCATCGGACGTTATTTCCTAAAAACATAAAAGAAAACTAATATCGAAGAAGATATAAACTAAATGAACTTGACTTGCTTATGTAATACATTCTGTATAAATAAACACCCTGTCATAGTTTTCACGACTCCTACGCAGACTCAATCACATCTGGATAACCCTCCATCTTTAGAAGATCGAATCAGTCCTCAACCCATTTGATTGGCTCTTCCACAGTGTCAATTGGTTTTTCCCTATGAGTCGATCAGTCTTTCCTCTATCAACCGATCCTATTTGTAGGCTGAATAAATTCTAGCATTAAAAATCCAGTAGAAACTTTTGAAAACTATAGAAATGAAATGGTGGTGGTGAGATGGTTTTGTCTAAGGTCCTGATGACAGCAAATACGATGGTGGTGGTGGTGGCAGCGGTGGTATTAAACCGCATAAGAACTCAAACCTAGGAGATGGAATTAGATTCCAGGACATCTCCAACTTGACTTCTCCATTTGCTAGATTCATAGTTGATGTGATGGCACAAAGAATGACTTGTAAAATGCCTCAACTTGGTCCCAATCAACTTCACTAATCATTCACACATCTCATGCATGTCTTGCTTCTTTATTGTTTCAAGAAAATACTTCTAGAAATTAAAAAAAAAACATGCAAAACTCATAGTACAACATCCTATGTTCAAATATATAGAAAGTAAACCTAATGTAGAATGTTTTCACCTTTGGTTCAATCTTGTAAGACATAGTTATGGTCATATTTGTGCTAGTGATATCCTCATCAGCTATGATGTCATGACAGATGATGGAATCAACTTAGACTTTTTTAATAGTGGAGATAAGAACAAGCTATGCTCAAATGTGTGCATCAGAGATTGTATCGACATCCTAAATAATAAGAAAACAATGGATGCTACCAACTTTGTCCATTTCAAATAGTATGGGTTGATGTCATTGAAATCGACTACAACAAGTGTGAAATAATTATGTTGCATCTCCAGTTATAGAAGTATTCCCCTTTTGTGGATTCAAAGTATGCATGAGGATAAGAATATTGTCGATGGATTATACTCGACAATGGTATTTTAGGGATGAAGGGTACGGAAGATACCAAGATATACATGAGATTGGAATAAGAGGACATAGGATGTGGATTTTTATACTAGTTCGGGCCCTAAAAAGGGTAATAGTAATTTCCAGTTTATATGTATATCTTTGGGTTGTATCACACTGAATACAAAGGGGAGCAAGCAAGCTAATCTAGCCTACCAAACTAACCTCAACAAATAGAGATGCTAGTTGTAGTCACTAGCTATATGAAAGGTTTCCTCTAAAAGTTGACTCAATGTGGCTTGTAATTCAATGTCCTCCCCTTCTAGGATGCTCTCTATATATACAAGAATATGACCCCTTGTCCAAGAATATGACCCCTTGTCCAAATAGAACTTGGAGAATTCAAATACTTCACAGGCAAACAAGACCCTACCGTTCCTAGGTCAAACTACACTATCCTTTTGTAAATGGGCAAGATTACCTTCTTATATGTATTTTTATCCATGTTCAAGGATATCTTTATGTATACAAATATGTATATGGTATTCCTAGCGGAGGTAAGTATAAATATGTGGGGTATATACTGTATCTATAACACTGATATTAACCCCCAATCTCTATGCAAATGCGTACTCCAACATTGACATCATTAACTTGAGAACTTCTGTTGTTGAGAGAATGAATCTACTCAGAGCATGCTTGAGTAAGTTAATATCGACAACACAGTTCTTTCTTCCAATCAACCTATAACAATTTTGATGGATTTCAAATTTGGATAGAGATTAGAATCTTAATCGTCAAGTGTGAATGCACTATCCGTCTACTAGGGATTTCACACCTTTTTTCTTGAAATTTTAACCATCGTCCTGAACTTTATATTCAATACAGGATCCATTTCAAGTCTATTTGCTCCCACTATTCATCTTCCTCTTCGTATCCAACCTCCCAAAGTCTTTAGAGAAAAAAACCTTAATCCCCGCCGCCACTTATCCCCTTACTTCACAAGTCCCCATGGATCTCAAAGAATCCACTGTGAATGAGGTGGTGCTTCATGTAGATGGAGTAATTTCAGTCAAGGAGTTGATGGATCGCTAGGAGGGAGGTATCAAACGCATCCCCGGCCTTGGCCAAATAGTTACATTCTTTAGTTTTATCAGTGTAGGTTCTTGCCTCCTTCTAAGTTTATTTCTTTGCTTTTGCACATCTATGATCTTTATATCCGCCATTGCGAACACAAGGTTGATATGTGCCCTTGTGCTTCGTTGTAGTAATAAGTGATTATCAACGTGTTGACACTTTGGGTTTAGTGTATTTCTGTAACATGTCTCATGGCTTGTGATGTGCATGTGTGGAGCTCGGAGGCGGTGGTCGATGGCGAGATGAAGGTCAAGTAGAGATAGGCCGTGCCAATGGACCAGGAGTGCTGAAGGACGGACGTGAAGCTTCGACTAAGGAATCAGAGCGCCAGAGGACCAGTCGCGATGGCTGACACCTAGGGACATTGACAAGCACAAGTGTATATGGATGATGAAGACAGCGTCGGTCAAGTCAAGAAGGGAGGCCGCTCCCGCCAAATCTCACGGGGGAAGGTCCAACAGAGGAGAGATGGTGGCATGGTCACGCGAAGGCTTGGGAGATCTGCTTAGCTCTAGTGTAGGTCCTTAAGCTTCGAGGTTCGAGGGCGTGCTAGTCAATTTAACACTGCAATTGACAAGGAGGTGAGGCGAATGGGTCAATCGAACAATGGGTCAATAAGAGCTCTCGCTATCGCCGGCCGCCGATAGGATCGAGTTGGTCATTAGTTGTGTCCTGATGGCTCCTACTATAGGCTAGTCGCCAATAGAGATTGGGACGCTCTTTCATCGGCTGGGAAACCGATGAAGGCACAGGCAGATGTCGATGAATTTGATGGCTTCGGGTGTAGCGAAAGCGACATGCTGATCCATCGGTTGCAGGGCCGATAGGGACACAAAAGGGAATTCAAAGGATAGAAAAGCACGCAGGATCCCTCTTGGTTGCTGATAGAGGTTGTAGCGCTCTAGCATCGGCTGAACATCCAATGGAGGCATGTGATAGACGTGTGGAACGAATTAGAGGACCTATCGGCCAAAGAGCCAATGACGCTCCACAGCATCCGAAGCGTGGAGCGGGGCCCAATCCCCCATGAAGCCACAGGGCTAGTGACCATGGTAATAGCACCATTAAGACTAGCCTCGATAGATCGGACCAAACCGAGACAGTATGAGGCTGGGGACTAACGACATGGAGATGGCAGCGGCTTAGACCGAACGTGATGATGAGGGAGGAAAGAGACGAGGTCATCGGCTACCTACTAGCTGAACGTCAGATGCAGGCCTACACCTAAACCCATCGGCCGCTCGAGCCGATGTGGAATGAGACCCGCTAGATCTTGACACCGGCCACATTAGACACGAGACCTGGAAGATCGGACTGAACCGAGACAATACTAGGAAGCGTCCGATGTGTCCAGATCGACCTCTAGATGATCGATCGTTAGACGATACATGAGACAGATGTAGGGTCTATGTTGAGGATAACTCGTTGGCTACTCACTTCGATGAGACACCGCGCAAAGACCTAGCAAGGCACCAGCTTCAACCACCACCGCCGATCTCGTAGGTCGAACCGAACCGATGCAGCACAAGATCATGGACGGAGGAGGGAGACCAACATGTCGGCGTGCATCGCATGGACATGATGATAGACGGAACAGAGCTATGATAAGAAGACATCTCTGAAAGTATGTGTGCATCGATCTTCCGGTCGATGCACTAGGCGTGACGGTTGATGGAAGTCTTCTAAAGACATGTAAGTATCGGCTGAGGAGCCAATACGCTGGATGTGTTGCTCAATGTATGGATAACTCATCGGCTAAACACTTAAATGAAACACTAGACAAAGACCTACAAGCTCAATCTACTATCGATAGCCTCGTAGGTCAAACTTAACCGATGCAGCATGGGACGGACAATGGCAAAGAGAGCTTGGTAAACCAATAGACCTCACACTGACATGATGTGGTACACTCGATCTAACTAAGAGGTCGAATCTAACCAATGCAGCCTTAGATAGAGCAAGATATACTAGGATAGTGGTGGGACTTACCCCTTTACAAGAGATTGAACTTAACTGATGCAACCCTGCGTCGAGAGCTACACCCTATCGGTAAAAACCTAGACAAGCTAGGGTGGCGATGTGCCAAAATTGTATTGATCAAGAGATGATTTACAGTCTTCTAGGGGGTCTATATTTATACCCTGGCATTACAGAGTCCGACATGGTTACAACAACCATCGGACGCTATTTCCTAAAAAATATAATAGGAAAGTATCTTTAAGGAAGTAAACTAAACTAACTAAACCTTCCTATCAATATAAGATACGATTTACATAGATAAATTTTCCTTCCATGAGTTCCACGGCTCCTCGGACTCAGCCTTATTTGGATAGTCTTCTATAATTGGACAGAATCCTTCCTCGCTTTCTTCAATCGGCTACTTCCCTATAACAATCAAACTCTTTTTTACTAAACCGATCGTCTTTTCAGTCCATCCATGGGCTTACCAAATTTTGGCATTAATAGAAGCGAAGGCATAGAGCTTGGTGGAGGTCGGACATGCGTCAACATCGGAGGGGTTTGGTAGATTGAGCCTCAAAACCACCAGGTGATGGTTTTGCAGGTTTGGCCTCAAAACCTAGGTTTTGAGGTGGAATAGGGTGGCACATGGTGAAATCACAAAGGTTGTTTCAAGACAAAGCAATTTTGTGCAGGAAGCATGGCCGTCTAATCGTCTGAAAAAGAGTTGGACCATTATGCCCTCTAGATACTATTTCGACCTGTTATACTGAAATTGCATAATTGGAATTTCGCATGAAGCACTGGTATATATAGGGTAAGGATGTCGCGTCAACTAGTTTTGGAACGTTTGAGCACGTGTGTGCTTTAGATTCATTCATTTTCATTTTTTTCTCTTCTCAAGTCCATCGTGTCTCTAGTTAGGGTTTGTCTTGCTCGATCTCTTCGTAGCGCTGTAATTCACCACATCTGTGTAAAATAACTAAAGATTATGTGTGGGATTTGATTTGTGAGTTGTTTATTCAAATCCCATCAGTGTTCTCTGCATTCTTGGTTTTATTCTTCCGATGTTTTGGGTTGAATCTTGAGTTTTTGAGATTTCTGGTTTAGATCTGCTTATTTGAAATGAACTAGGATGTGAGTTGAATCTTTGCACCAAAGGAGATTGTCTAACTTCTCATGGGTGCATAGATCGATTTATTTGAACTGTTTATTCAAATCTCGTCGGTGTTCTTTGCATTCTTGGTTTTATCCTTCTGACGTTTCAGGTTAAAACTTGAGTTTTGGGGGTTTTTGATTTAGATCTATTTATTTGCAATGAACTAGGAGGTGAGTTGAATCTTTGCACCAAAGGAAATCTTCTAGCTTCTCACGAGTTCATAGATCGGGACAAATCAGACTTTTGGGAAGAAATGCCGGTAGCATTTCACTCCTTTTTGTTCTCCTTTTGACTAGATTTAGTTTTGGGCGATGATCTCCTTGAGATAGCTCATCTATTAGTTGGAAAATCTATAGATCTGCTTGTGACTGCGTTTTAGGGTTGATTTTGGGACAGCCTTCAAGTATCTCACTTGAAAGTTAAGGCTCCTATTCACCCCCCCCCCCCCTCTGGTTGCTATTTTTGTTCATTCAATTAGTATCAGAGCAGGTTAAGGATCATTCTACCATACTCGATCTATGATATGCAAAGGCGACATGGAGCCCAGCTCCGGCAAGGCACCATTTTTCGATGGAACCAACTACCCGTACTGGAAGATCCACATGTTATCTTCAGAGCTTGGACTCGCAGGAGTGGGAGATTTGCAAGGACACTACTTGTGTTGTGCTTGAATCTCATGCTCGCGTCACTCAGGAGCAGAAGTATCAGCACAATGCAAATAGCCGAGCAAGGAATGCTCTTTTTGCTGCTCTTTCGCTCTTAGAATTTGAGCGAGTTTTTGATTGTGCTACGGCTTGAGAGATCTAGGTGAGGCTTTAGAGCTATCTTGAGGGGACCGCATACGACAAGACCAGACTTTTTGAGACATACCGTCATGAGTATGAGAATTTTTCTCAGTTGGCTAGAGAATCTATCGATTCTATGTTTTCTCTTTTCCAGTCCATTGTGAACAAGATGCAGGCAAATAAGCCGTAGCTACCCTACGATGATCATGAGAGGGCTCTCAAGTTACTGCATGCCCTAGATCGAAGGGTTTGGGATGTAAAGGTTTCTGCTATAATTGAGTCAACCAACTATGAGACCCTCACAGTGGATGAGCTTTTTAGCAAGCTTGAGTCCACCGAGATTGACTACCAAACTCAAGCTAAGATCAAGGATCCTTTTGCATCGACCATGGCCTTGCTCTCAGGTATTGGAGTTTCAAGTCCCTTGACTAATCCTTCACAGCCGTCTTTTGCCTTGTCTTCTTTGGTGTCTATCACAGAGGAGCAGATATAGGTGCTTGGAGACGACAAGCTGGCACTTATTTTTCAGTTGATTCTCATGATTCCACAACAATAGCATGAACCACCGGCATGGTGGTTCAAAGGAGGGATGCTTCGGTTGTGGAGACACCGACATTTTGTCACCAACTGCCCCAAGAAGAACAAGCACTCCTCCAACAAGTACGACTCTAGCAAGCACAAGGACAAGCGCGAGTACACCTCTAACAAGCATAAGTCCAAGGGAAGGTTTGACAAGAAGGTAGTAAAGAAGTTCATTAAGAAGACGAAGACCTAGCAGCATGCCTTTCTCACCTCACTCAAAAACCTCGACTATGACTCCGACGACTGTCATGCTTCTTCCTCTTCGAGCAATGACGAGACCGAGAGGAAGCTTGAGGACAAGCTGAATGGCCTTTGTTTCTTCACCGACTCCACTCATGGAGGCTTCTGTACCATGGTGCTTGGTGACGAGGTGGAGAACTGGAAGAATGAGGCTCCTGGAGATGACGACACTCATGAGGTATCATCTTCTATCGACGCTCCTCTCACTGAAGTAGAAACTTTCAGTAGTGCTTTGATCAACTAGGACAAGCTTCCTAGGCTTGCTACTCGTGAGCGGAAAGAGTTTAAGGATAAGGTAGAAGTGGCACTTAAGGAGCTCGAGGTTGCCAAAAAGAATGCTATTGTAGTGTCTAATGAGGGTGAATGTGATGCTTGTGCTATTCACATGCCTAGTTTTGCTTCTTTGCAATCCAAGTACGCTGCTTTGCTTGATGAGAATGAAGAGCTGAAGGCTAGGTCTCTCTTGTTGGGTGCATGCAAGTCCTACTGGGCTTGCAATCTAAGCTGGCAGAGAAGAATGCTAAGATCTCTCTCCTTGAGAAGGCCAATTCAGATAGCATAGTTGTTGTTAAGTATGAGCTTGGTGAGAGGTTAGAGTTAGAGCTTGAGTCCTGTAGGCACGACAAGATGAGATCCGAGGAAGAAAACACATACCTTCGGACAATCTTAAGCTGGGTGTCTTGCAGAGAGCTGCAGTTGGGCATGATGGTCAACCAATTAAAAAAGGGAATTGATGGACTAGGTGTAGGCTTTGTTCCAGTAAGGAAAGATGAACAACTCTATGGCAAGGTTGGTGAGTGCAGTAGTTTGGATCCAAGTGAGAAACCTTCCAGCACTCCAAAGCTAATCAAAATCATTCCACCTAAACCCACCAAGCCCACAATTAAGGATGGAGTGTTTGTTGAACCTCCAAAAGTTCCACCCTAGAAACAAGTGTGGATTCCAAAACCTAACTATCTCAGGAATCCACTTGACACTCTACCAAACATCTCTAAGGATTCTCATCCCAAAGCCAAACAGCAAATAAGAGTAAATCATACCTGCAAGAGAGTGAACCAACCACCCAAGAGGGAGGTGAGGTACCATTGTGGGTACTACAAAAAGGGTGGTCACCTTACTGAGTTCTACTTTAGGAGGAAGACAGATGAGCAACGAGAGTACAAGTTGAACAACTGAAACATGTACTGTCCTCCTCATGGTGTACATGTACTGCCTGTTTAGAGGAACACTGCTAAACCTAGATGTACAATGCCTCAAGGTGCTAAGCCTCAGGCTATGAGATCACGTGATGGACATGCCCAGTGGGGTTCAGGTTGTGTTAAATATGACCATGGATAACATGATGGTGGCTTTCAGTCCCACAACTCTAGCAGACCATGTGTTCCCACTCATGGTGATTGCTTTCCTCAAATGAGACTGGGTATGCTTGGTGCTTTTTCTAACCCTTTTCTAGGCCAAATGACTCAACACTAGTGTCCTTCATAGTTTATTAACCCCATTGTTGTGCCATTTGCTCATTCCCTTCCTTACTATTGAGTAGGACGGAGGCCTAGAGAACATGTGGCTCATTGATTCCGGTTGTTCATGCCACATGACTGAAAATTCAAAATGGTTCTCCATCCTCAACCCTATGCAACACAAGGAGTATATCACATTTGGGGACAATAGCAAAGGTAAAGTGCTATCTCGTGGATCCATCCGGCTCAACGAGAATTTTGTTCTCAAGGATGTTGCCTTGGTTTTGAATTTACACTTCAATCTGCTGTCTATTTTGCAACTCCTTGGGGATGGTTTTGAAGTGCGTTTTAAGACCGGCTTATCTCGAGTGTTTGATTCTCATGGTAATCTTGTCTATCAGATTGTCCTATTTGGCTGTGTCTTTCGAGCTGACTTTTCTCACTTTTTTGGGTCATCTCGCTGTTTGGTGGTTGGATCCTCCTTTGAATTATGGAAGTGCCATAGGAGATTAGGTCATTTGAGTTTTGATTTACTAGCTAGATTGAACTCACTTGATGTGGTCCGAGGATTGCCCAAGTTGAAATCTGAGAAGGATTTGGTTTGTCATCCATGTCATCATGGGAAAATGGTTGCTACTTCTCACCCCACTATGAACTAGGTCATGACCAGGGAACCCGATGAGCTACTTTACATGAACACAATTGGTCTAGCTCAGGTTCGGTCAGTAGGTGGAAAATGGTACATTCTTGTGATAATTAATGATTTTTCTTGATATTCATGGGTGTTTTTCTTAGAAAGTAAGGATGAGATCTTTTCTCATGTTCGGGACTTAATTCTTTGGTTGCAAAATGAGTTCCCCAAGAATGCTATGAGAGCAATTCGTAGTGACAATGGTACAGAATTAAAGAATACTCATTTTAAAAACTGTTGTGCTTCTTTGGGCCTCGAGCATCACTTCTCCTCCCCTTATGTTCCTCAGCAAAACATTTTTGTTGAGTGTAAGAATCATACCCTTGTTGAGATGGCTAGGATGATGCTCGATGAGCATAGGACTCCTAGGTGATATTGGGCTGAAGCGATCAACACCGCCTGTCATGTTTCAAATTGCATTTTCCTTTGGGCTTTCATTAAGAAAACTTCTTATGAGTTGCAGTTTGTACGTCCACCCAAGGTGAGTCACTTCAGGGTGTTCGGATGCAAGTGTTTTATCCTAAAACAAGGTGTTTGTTTGCGCCGAGATCCCTCGCGCGCCCCGGTGCGAACACGCCGAATGCCTGGGAGGTCTGCTTAGCTCTAGTGTAGGCTAGTCGGCTTCTCTCTGTGGCCCGAGGTACGCGCACCGGGGGCCGTGGGGTTCGATTGGCTCCGACGCAACAGTACGGGTGCGGGCGTGCCAATCAATTTGACCCTACAATTGACAAGGAAGTGAGACAAGCAGGTCCGCCGGACGGAGGGCCGATACAGGCGCTCGCTATCAGCTGGATGCCCATAGGATCGGGATGGCCATTGGCTACACCCAGAAGGCCCTTGCTATTGACTATTTGCCAGTAGGAATCAGGAAGCTCTTCGATCGGCTGGGTAGCCGATGTGGACATGGACAGGTGTCGATGAGAGATCGGCCATAGAGCCGATGAAGGAATCGGGGTGTACTCAGAGGATAGCAAGGCGCACAGGATCCCTACGGATAGCTGATGGAAGCCGTAACAGTAGTTCATCGGCTGGAAAAACTGATGAAGGCACATGCGGGCTAGATAAGGAATAGTATAAAAAGGCACGGACTGCAAAGCTGATGCCGCTCCAGATATGACAGCACGAGATCCGTCGCCCACCGTGACAGCGTCATTAACACCGAACCTCGAAGATTGAAACTAACCGAGACAGTATGAGGCCGACGCCAACAGCAATGATACGGAGGACGCTGGATCAGCTGTGCTGAAGGAAAGACAGGAACAAACTCATCGGCTAGCTGAGCCAATGAGGGGACGTCTCTCTGAAGGCGAGTGCGTATCGGCTGGGAGACCAATACGCTCAGCGTTATGCATCAAGTGACACCTCTAAAGGCTGATGCGTATTGGCCGAGGGGCTGATGCGCTGGGCGTGAAGCTCAAAGCATGGATAACTCATTGGCTAGCACTCTGATGATATGCCATGTAGAAAACTATAAGCCTAAAGCTCGATCTACCGTCGGCAGCCCCGTAGGTTGAACCTAACCGATGCAGCACAAAGTTGACGATGGCAAAGGGAGCTTAATAGGCCGATAGGCCCAGCATGGACATGATGTGATACATTTGATCGGCCTAAGAGGTCGAACCTAACCGATACAGCCTTAGACAGAGCAGAACATATCGAGATGGCGGCGGGACTTACCCCTTCGTCGGAGATTGGACTTAATCGATGCAGCCCCGCGTCGGGAGCCAGAACCCACCGGTAAAACCTAGATGAGCTAGGGTGGCAATGCGCTGAGATTATATTGAGCGAGAGATATATTACATGTTTCCAGGGGGTCTATATTTATACCCTGGGTTTACAGACAGAGTCCGACGCGTTTACAACCATCGGACGTTATTTCCTAACAAGAACAAAGGAAAATATCTCTAAAGAAGTTAATTAACTAACTAAACCTTGCTAATCAAATTAGGTTATAATTTATAGAGATAAAACATCTTGCCGTGGAGTCCACGTCTCTTCCGTAAACTCAGTTTTATCTGAATAGTCTTCCAATTTGGAACCGAGTCTTCCTTCGCTACAACTCGATCGGCTTCTTCACTGTAGTCATCAGACACCTCTCAGCCGATCGGCTTTAGCGCCATCTGGTTGTCCAGATTTTGGCGTTAATAGTATTCTAGACAAGTTTGAGTCTAGATCTTCAGATGGCATCTTTCTAGGTTATGCACTCTATTCACATGCATATCATGTTCTTAACATAGAGACTAACCTAGTTGTGGAGACCTGCGAGGTCACCTTCGATAAAACCATGCCATGTTCGATGTTTGTCTTGAGCATGCAGGTGAGCATGAAATTGGTGAAAGCATCTTTGTTGAGGATGAGCAGGAAGACGATGATTGAGATGAACCCGACTCCACCGGCTGCTCCTCACAAGCTTGTGTCAACAATTTCAGCTCACGGCCCTGACCCTTCTTCCACCACTTGGGGACCATTCGAGCAGCTCTCTTTGCCTGTGTCGGTTGCACCTAAGAATGTTCTAGCTACTGTTGTGGAGGAGGCAACATCCTCCAGGGAGGCTCCACACCACATTCAGCATCACCACCACCTCAAACCATGATTGGCAACATCGACCAGCGAGTCATGCGGTCCATGTCCTATCAAATCTCACACTTTGCCCATTTTGCATTTGTTGCGTTGTTTGAGTCTCGAGCTGTTGGACATGCTTTATCTGATCCTGATTGGCTAAAACCACGTTTGGGTCTTAATACCACCTCCACTAGAATGTCATCCCATAGGAACCAAGTGGGTTTTTAAAAACAAACAGAGTGAAGATGGGATGGTAGTGAGAAACAAGGCTAGGTTAGCAGCCCAATGTTTTTGCCAGAAGGAGGGCATAGATTATGAAGAAACCATTGCTCTTGTTGCCTGTTTAGAAGCTATTAGGATCCTTTTAGCCTTTGCTGCTTCAAAGGTTTTAAAGCTTTTTCAAATGGATGTTAAAAGTGCTTTCTTAAATGGGTACATAGAGGAAGAGGTTTATGCCAAGCAACCTCCTGGTTTTGAAAATCCCAAGTTCCCAAACCATGTATTTAAACTTTAAAAAGCATTTTATGGTTTGAAACAAGCCCCTAGAGGCTAGTATGAGCGTTTGAAAACGTTTTTGGTTGCAAAGGGATTTAAAATGGGATCGGTTGAAAAATCACTCTTTCTCCTCAAGTAAGGCATTGACACACTCATTGTTCAGATATACATGGATGATATCATTTTTAGTGGTTCATCTCATGTCTTGGTTGCTAAGTTTGTAGATACAATGAGCAAGGAGTTCAAGATGAGCATGATGGATGAGCTCAATTTATTCCTTGGGTTTCAAATCAAGTAGATTCACTAGGGGACTTTTGTGCATTAAGGTAAGTACACGAAGGACATCCTGAAGAAGTTTGACATGGGCGAGGCCAAGCCCCTTTCGACACCCATGTGCACCATGACAACGTTGGATGGTGATGAGGATAGTGAGCCGGTGGACTAGAAGGAGTACAGGAGCCTGATTGGCTCTCTCCTATACTTGAAAGAGACGAGGCCAGACATACAGTTCGCCGTGTGTCTGTGCGCTCGATTTCAATCTTCACCATGTACTTCCCACAAGCAAGCCGTCAAAAGAATAATGAGATACCTTCGTTTCACACCTGAGTTTGGTTTGTGGTATTTCTCTTCTTCAACTATCTCACTTTGTGATTATTTGGATGCAGATTTCGCTGGTTGTCGTCTAGAGCGCAAGTCCACTTCTGATACGTGTCAATTCTTGGGGTCTTCTCTTGTCTCTTGGTCTTCTCTCAAGCAAACTAGTGTAGTCCAGTCAACCACAAAAGTCAAATATGTTGCTGCTACTAGTTGTTACTCCCAGTTGCTTTGGATGATTTACACTTTGATAGACTTTTGGTTGAGCTTCCAAAGAGTCCCTAATATGACCACACCATCAAGCAAGATGTCACTACCCTCAACTCAAGCTACACCAACTTAGGTCTCACCTACATCAACACCTGTCCAAGTAATTGATGGACCGATTACACGTAGTCGAGCAAAGAAGCTACAACAAGAGGTGCATGCGCTACTTTGTGAGATTCATTTTAGTATTAATGAGAATTATATACTACCTAAGTCATGTATATTATTAATGGCTAGGTTCACTAAGGAGGAAGATATGAACACACAAGGAGATGACTTCCGACCAGCTGCAGACCACTTCAGACCAATTGCAGACCACTCGAACCAGTTCAGTTCTGCAGAACCATCTAGAAGAAATAGTAATATATTTTGATTCCCAAAAGCTATGGTGGTCTATGAGCACGTTTTGGAAATCTCTTTAACTCTAGTTTCCAATGAGTCTAGCCCCGACCAGTTTGGAGCTACATTTGGGCACAGACCACCGTTTAGTGTATACTGCTCGGAAGGTCAACAGCCAGCCTGATGGTAAAGTTCATGTATTAAACTGTATCATTCTATAATATTACGTGGTGGATGGCATACATGGTTGGAAAGGGTATCAAGTCAAGAATCCAACGCAACAAACCGTGCATCATTTGGACTTTCCTAGGTGGAGTTATTGCCAAAACAATGAAGATTGCGCACAAGACTAACAGCCACGCGGAAACTCTCCAGGAGATCATTCTGAAGAGGTCTTTTCACATAGTCGAACTAGTTATTTTCTTTTTGAGTTTCCACCTACCTAGCAAGGCTGTTGCTAGTATAAATACCCCCTAGACTCATTGTAATCACAGATTATGATATTAAGAATATAGACCACTTTGCTCTTGTGACTTCCTTCACAGGAATTACAGAAGCGGCAGCTTCATCCGCTCCCAATTGGTGCTCCTACTCCCTTCGAGGTCTCCTCGATTGATTGTAGGCTGTGTTGGTTGGTTTCTTTGAGAGTGTGGTTGGGCGAATCCTCAATTCAGGTTGCCGTATTGAGATGGTGGTTGGCTTCGAGTTTTATTCGTCAGGTTGCACTAGTTATCGCTGCTTGCAGCAAGTTATCTCGGCTTCTTCGAAGCTAGTTATCTGGTGATTGATCCTACGTCGTGAAGATCGGGACATCGAGGCATATCAGTCCCACTTCTCTATGATTGTACCAATGCTATTAATGTGGCAAAGAAACCAATTCTACATTCCAAAACCAAACACATCGATATCCGTTTTCATTTCCTTCGTGACCATTATGAGAAAGGGGATATTGATCTTTGCCACATAGATACCTCCAAACAGATTGCAGATATTTTCACAAACCCCTAGATCAACATCTTTTTCCCGGCTGAGAGGAGAACTGGGGGTGTACTTTCCTTTTTAGTGGAGGAAGTTTTGGTTCTTGTATAGTAGTTGTTGGTATTTGTTTTTACAATATGGTTTTGCTTTTAGTTTTTGCATCACAACCGCATTGCATCGTATCATGTATTATAGAGCATATTATGAGCTTCATGAATCTAGCTGTCAGGATGAAATTACGCTCTCTTTGGTATGATTATGCGTGTACATGTTGGTGATCATAGCCTTGGCTCTCCTGGATTACTTGATACATGTTATGAGCTAAGTTTTTATTTTAAAATCTGTGAACATGATTAATATTTACTGATTCTTGAAACTATGTTCACCACTGGGATTGGCAACTAGCATGTGTAGGATGTGTTGAAATTCCTGTTGATACCATGTATATGCTAGGTTGCTATATCTCTTGTTTTTGAGTCATTCACTTTCTTAGACCACTCCGATATTCTTATGCTAAAATTTTGAAATCCAAGTTAAGTGATAACAAAAGAACGAGATGGGTATATATTGTCCCACATCAAGATATTGAGACTGCATCCTATTGCACTTGGGATGAACTTGAACCTTATAGTGGATGACCGAAATCGTTGTTTTGAGCTCCTGATTATCTTTGACATAGGCTATGCATGGTTGAAAAGTTAGGTATGATAGTCCTTACAACCTCTTGCATATACGTGTTTGACTAATACTTGCGATTTATTGAAACTTGTAAAATCCTAATAAGTTTGGTCAAACACAAGTGTTAGGTTCGTCTTTGACATGATGTGTGACCACTACTTGGGGTAGTTCATCTTGTGTATAAATGTTAGCATCAGGTTGATTTCCTCCGTATACTTGCTACGTGCTACCTGAGTGGTGAATTGTTTCTTGAATTGCTTAAAACTGCTCAAATGTGCTTATTATTCATATTTCATTTTACTTGATAGCACTTAACAATGTTGCTTACACACCCAACAACACCAGTTAGAGCATCTTTTCCCTCGGATTGCTATGCTCCTGAAGCTTATGTATTCATATGGATTCATAGCATCTTTTGAGGATGCGTTGCAGCTTTTAGCCTCTTGTTGTGATTTCCACAGAGAACGGCTATCTTAATGTGTGCATGTGTCAACAAGGGGGAGAATGGTTCATACAACCCACCCAAAGGGGGAGAATGTCCCAAAGGAGTAGAATGTTGAGAGTGCATACATTTGTGAGATTGCATTTGTTCAGGGGGAGTTGCAATTGAGTTGCTTTGCTAGCTGTGTTGAGCCAGTGCCTAAGTTTTTGGGGACCAAGCTCTGCTTATCTCAAATGACTCTGTGTTGGCCTTTCTGTGGCTTTTGGTCATTTGGGTGAGTTTCTTTTTCCTCTTTCTTTTCTCTCGTTTCTATTATTCTGTTGTTGTGTGTTAGTGTTGACAATGCACTCATCAAGGGGGAGATTGCGAACACAAGGTTGATATGTACCCTTGTGCTTCATTATAGTGATAAGTGATTATCAACGCGTTGATACTTCGGGTTGAGTGTATTTCTGCAACATGTCTCCTGGCTTGTGGTGTGTAGGTGTGGAGCTCGGAGGCGGTGATCGATGGCAAGGTGAAGGTCAAGTAGAGATGGGCCATGCTGATGGACTAAGAGCGGTGAAGGATAGATGTGAGGCTTGGACTAAGGAACCGAAGCGCCAGAGGACCAACCACGATGGCTGACACCTGCGGACATCGACAAGTGCAAGTGTACATGGGTGATGAAGATAGCGTCGATCAAGTAAAGAAGGGAGGTGAAGGCGTTGAGCTTGGCAGAGGTCGGACACGTGTTGACATCGGAGGGATTTGGTGGATTGAGCCTCAAAACCACCGAGTGACAGTTTTGTAGGATTTGTGAGCTTTTTATTCAAATCCCATTGGTATTCTCCGCATTCTTGGTTTTATTCAAATCTCGTCGGTGTTCATCGCATTCTTGGTTTTATCCTTCTGACATTTTGGGTCAAAACTTAAGTTTTGGGGGTTTTTGATTTAGATCTGTTTCTTTGGGATGAACTAGGAGGCGAGTTGAATATTTGCACCAAAGGAAATCTTCTAGCTTCTCACGAGCTCATAGATCAGGATGAATCAGACTTTTGGGAAGAAATACTGGTAGCTTTTCACTCCTTTTTGTTCTCCTTTTGATTGGATTTAGTTTTGGATGATGATCTCCTTCAGATAGCTCATCTGTTAGTTGGAAAATCTATAGATCTGCTTGTGACTGCTTTTTAGGGTTGATTTTGGGACAGCCTTCAAGTATCTTGCATGAAAGTTAAGGCTCCTATTCACCCCCCCTCTGGTCGCTATTTTCGGTCCTTCATCCACCTTAACCCTAATTCCATCACCTCCCTAAGCATCTTCACACAACTATGTGATGCATATTTAGGAGTGTACCCCTTCCTAGATCTCTTACAATACTTCTATGTGGTTAAGTTTATGGAGAGACCGAGGGCCATATGTACCATGGTGTTCAACTTTGAGATGGCCTAAAAGGCAAGTACATAGTCTTGAACACATTTACTTCTATGAGGGGATTGAGGGAAAATTGGTTCTACCTTCACACCTACACCACCTCCCAATATCTCTCTATGCTAACCAACAAGCCAAAACAAGGAGATACTTGGGTCTACTCCTCCTGAATCTGAATCCTTGCAATTTTTTATTAAGAAGATTAAGGAGTTCAAAGAACATGGTTTGGCAATGCATGAGGTTGTTAGCGACTTCGTGCATCATCGGATTCACCCATTACAAGCATCCACACATCCTGTATATGAGTACATGGGTGGAAAAGACCCTACATAGATGTCTTTGCGGGGTATAACTATTTGTCCCCACTTGATGTCCACAACATTTTTTCTTCTTAAAGTTTGCAACTAACTTTATTATGAAAAATGTGTAGAACTTTCCAAGGAGGTGGTCACCAAATGCACTAGAGTGGTGGTGAACGACCCACTGACAATAGCCAGCGATGTCCGTACCCTACTATACGATTTGCCCCAAGCTAATCTGGACAGGATTGTCAATGTAAGTATTCAACACATTTACCCTCTTCATCTTAACCAATACTATAGGGTTATAATGTTAATACTTATAGGAGTTGCCCCTGACCAATGTTATCAGGGCCCTCATTGATCATCAGGAAGTTGCTGCGACAAAGAATGTGGTGGAAGCAAAGACATGATTTGCCAAAGCAACGAGAACTGCAAAGGTGTCTTCCTAGTCTAGCTCTAGCTATACCGCTGGTGCTAATAAGAGAAAATGCAGAGGCTTCAAGAAAGCTCGAGGTGGAGTGTCCTGACAAAGAGCACACACTCCTTGGTAAGTAACTATCCTTGCTACAAAGTCCTTGAAAGGATAAAGTTAGCAAACAAAGCCCCTTATACATCTATTTGTATCTTATCCCTTCCCTCGACAATGCTCCCCTCAGCAATTGACTTTAGCCAATCAACTCGGCACTGATGAAGAAGGCCAAGTAAGTATTCCAAAGTAATGTCATATTTATTATACTCTTGGTTAACATTGTCGGTTGATTCATCCTTTGTTGATTTTGTAGAGCCACTCTAACTATCTCCTAGTAGAGTATGGATAAGCAGGACGAGGCAAGCTCTCATCCTTTGATGACTACTGCAACCTCTGTCCATTCTACTCCTCTAGTATCCAATGTCATCACCTTGGCATCATTGAGAACGGTATTCAACTATTTGGCAAACGCCTGCCAAGAGGTGATTCTCTTGACTAAGGCAACCAATATTGAGGTTGATTGGCTCTTTGCTGAGCTCACTGCCACCAACAAGAAGGTAGGCAAGCTTGAGGAGGAGTTGAAGACAGCGAAGACCAACAATGACAACATGCGCCTCCTCATAAATTCAAAAGAGGGTGAGAAGGCTCTAGCTAAGGAGAAATGTAGGAGGTAGTCCCTTTGAGATGGCCTTAGGAAGAACTCTGTCACGCTTAATAACATGGCAATGGGACTAGGCCACAGGGTGCAACCACCACAATTCCCCAATGAGGTGTCTTTATTAGTATCCATTAGGGAGCTGGTTTGAGAGCAGAAGAAGGTCTCTAGTGACATCTTTGAGAAGGCAATCAATAATGCTTACAACGATTTTAAGACTGGAGTCTATCATGTTCTCACCTACATCAGGCTGCAACACCTATAAGTAGACCTAGAGAAAGTGTTGCAAGATGGCATAGTCGATGATGGGCGAGAAGACATAATGGACTGCTAGAGACCATTGGGGATGCCATGGCCATCTTCTACTTGAATAGTAATGCTCTAGACAATTTATTTTAAGTACTTCCTTTCCATTGTGTTGTTGAAATAAATTATTATACTTGGAAACACTTATTCTCTCTATCCAATACCCTAATGATCTCCTTTTATCAACATTGCATTGTAGTAAGGATAAAGAGAACATGATGTCAAACTAGCAGCATGGTCAGCCAAATGCTCTGGTAGTAAGAATAGACTCACCTCTGATAATGGTATGTTCTAATGAGGCAACTGGAAGGATGATATCTTCCCTGCAGGCACAACTCAACTTTCAAGCACAATGCCAAAGTCTGTATTTGTATCCTACCTCCCTAAGTTAAATACTCTTTACTTGGGAAGGTCTTAAAGAGATAAACCCACAATTGTAGGGTTCTAGGAGTCTAAAGAAGACTTTAGGGGACAAATAAGCCACCTAGACATCAAGTTTGAGAAAGAAGGACTTGAGCATGAGATTGCTCTTCTTCCCAAAGATCAAGAACTCAAGATATTAAGAGGGATAGAGATGTATGGTCCTTGGCATATTTGGAGAGCTCATGCAATCTCCTAAGTCTCACCTACCAAGAACTCTACATCCCAAGATCACCTCTTTTCCCAAGGAAACCTATAGCTTGCTAGTAGAACATTCTAGTCAAACCGACAAGTGCCTAAATGACGAATGTCATCGGGCTAGTTGTTATGCTCAGGAAACCTATAGCATGCTTAAGGAATCCCGTCCTTCTTTTGACTTGTGCTTCATGAACACTAGCTTTAGTAGGTCTCGTTGGTCACTTGAGGAGATAAACTCATCAGCTAGGTCCCTAGTAGAGGTGGTTGAGAATGTGTGTAATACCATGAACTAGTAGTAGCCGTCTTGGTAACGTAATCAATGTTGTATTCCCTCAAGAAACCACTTGACCAGCAAAATCAGTACACTTGTTAATTAATGCTACTAAAGTATGTTTTGCTTATTTTAAAATATCAACATAATGTGCTATATAAGTATATAGTTAAAATCATCGAATTGATTTATCCATATACCTCCCCTAGCCTAGCTTTTTTTTTTAGGAATATAGTCCTAGGAAGGTAGCCAACAATCATAGAAATGGACAAAGTGAAATTGCTCCTAGCCCCCTAGCCGTGAAGTTGGGAAAACCAATTTTGATCACATAGCCAATAATATGTCATACCCAGAAACAATATCTCCGAGCCCCCAGCTAATCAGACATATAGAGTGTGCCCTACTTATTGATTAGCCCAAGAACGTATAAGGCATAGAAGCACATGTTGTTGTTAAAAATTAATACGGACATCATGGGAAAATGGGAGAATGAAAGGCACACTTTATTGATATATTATAAGATGTACCTATATGAAACTTATAAACTAGACCGATTATACATATAATTTACATAGCTAGTCAATATTCGATGATCTGGATAACTCGCGGCCCTTGTTGTTGGCAATCTTATATGCACTAGGTTTGAGTACTCGAAACACCTTGCAAAGACCTTCCCATTTAGGTGACAGCTTATTGCATCCTACATGGCTTTGAAGCCTTCTCAAAATGTATTCTCTTACTAGGAATGCTGGAGCCCTGAAACGCTTCTCATGATATTGATGAAGTGCTTGCTGATGTCATGTAGCATGTAGTAACACATTCTCAGTGTTACTCAAGTAGGTTCACATCATATGTGTGCCTTTCCTCTTGTTCCTCATTAGAGTAAGCTTCTACTCTTGTGGATGTCTGACGTAGCTTAGTTGGGAGCATGGCCTCGGACCCATATACTAAGAAGAAAGGAGTCTCCTTGGAGGTCATTTCCAATGTGGTGTGTGTGGCCCAAAGTACTGACAGGAGTTCTATTACCCAATGCTAATCATAGACCATGTGTTAGTCCTACACTCGGGTTTCGATCCCTTGAACCACAATATAGTTGGCATACTCGACTTGGCCATTACTTTGAGAATGAGAGACATAAGCAAATAGATCTTAACTCTAAGTTTGATGCAGTAATCTTGAAAATCACCGCATTCAAATTTGGAGTCGTTATCAATCAACAACCAATGCCCATGATGAACTTGATAGATTTCTTGAATTTTATTTCATGTACTGGCTCAACTTCAATCCTCTTGGTGAACTTATCAATAACCATGAACAAAAATTTATGTACTCCTTGAGACCAAGGAAAAGGTCTAAAGAATATCAAGGCCCTAGCATGACAACAACCCGCCAAAAGATCCCGCAACCGGGGAGGGAAGGCGGCTCGATCATGCGAAGGCCTAGGAGGTCTCCTTATCTCCAGTGCAGGTCCTTAAGCCTCGAGGTTCGCGAGCATGCCAGTCAATTTGACCCTGCATTTGACAAGGAAGTGAGACGAGCGGTTCCGATACAGACGCTAGCTATCGGCTAGTTGCCGATAGGTTCGGGATGCTCTTCGATCGTCTAGAGAGCCGATGTGGACAGGTGTCGACGAGGGGTCGACCACAAAGCCAATGGAGGAACCAAGGTATGCTTAGAGGATATCGAGGCTCACGGGATCCCTCTGGACAGCCGAACAGTGATTCATCGGCTGAAAAAACCAATGTGTGCGGATGCGGCCTAGGCGATGATTAGCGCAAGAAGGCACGAGCTGCAAAGTGGATGCCGCTCCGGATATGACAGCAAGAGACCCATCGCCCGCCGTGGCAGCGCCATCAACACCGAACCTCGAAGATCGGACCTAACCGAGACAGTACGAGGCCGGGGCCAGCGGCGATGATATGGAGGACGTCAGATCGGCTATGCCATAGCAAGTATAGGAATGAACCCATCGGCTAGCTGAGCCGATGAGGGGACGTCTCTCTGAAGGTGGGTGCGTATCGCCTGGGGGTCCGATACGTTTGGCGTTACGCGTCGTGGGACGCCTCTAAAGGCTGATGCGTATCGGCCGAGGGGCATTTAGGACATTGACTAAGTGTTTTTCTAGCCACCATAGGCATATAAAGGATAGGCATAGGCAAGAGGAGTGTTGCACTTTTGAGCACCTTTGGAGAGAATTGGATAGAGACTTAGAGAGTTGAGGGTTATTTTGAGATAGATGAGAGTGAATTACGAGAGACTTTAGAGAGCTCTTTTAGAATTCTTAAGGGAATTGAGGGAATTTTGTAAATTTTGTGAAAGCTATGTAAACATATTTCAATCTATGAAATAGTATTTATTTTGAAATCAATTTTGTTTTTCCTATTTAAATTCCATATTTTAATTTTTGCACCACAATTTAAATTTAGGGTACTACTTCCCTCCACTATGCTTATGGTGTCAGTTTCTTTTTTTTCTCTAACTCTTTTAATTTGCTTTGTGATGATAAGGGAGTCAACCTCTATATTGCCTTAAAGCAAAAACTTGAGGAGTTGATATTAGGATCATCAAAGAGGCATTTGTATCTTGTGATAGGCATTCAAAGGCTCGTGATAGGGTTTAAGAACCTTCAACCAAGTTAAGCTTATAATTCATGAGAGTCCACCTAGAGAATTCTCTAGCTTCCATACAGCCATACAATAAGTATTGCTAAGGCATCAATACATCTAACCTCCATAGGGTACTTAGGTTGAGTCCGTGTATGTCACTATCCAGATTGTATTAGTAATCACTTGTAAGAGCTCGATTAAAAGTTTGTGTGTATGTCACTTTTGAGCAGGCTCTACTACCTAGTAGTTGGTAGGAACATGCATGTTTCTGTGAGTGTTCTTGTTTGCTACTAATCATGGCTGGGTCACGCGAGGAGACAAGAGGTGATTATGCTCAACATTGTCTTCTTTACCTTTGTGTTCGCGCCGAGGCACGGCAGACGCGGCGCGAACACATCAGATCGCCTGGGAGGTCTGCTTAGCTCCAGTGCAGGTCAATCGGCTTTTTCTGCGTGGCTTCAGGTGCGCGCGCCAGGGGCCATGGGGTTCGATCGGCTCTGGCGCATCCGTACGGGTGTGGGCATGCCAGTTAATTTAACCCTGCAATTGACAAGGAAGTGAGACGAGCGAATCTGATACAGGCGCTCGCTATCGGCAGGCTGCCGATAGGATCGGGATGCTCTTCGATCAGCTGGGGAGCCAATGTGGACAGGTGTCGATGAGAGATCAACCGTAGAGCCGATGGAGGAACCAAGGTGTACTCAGGAGATAGCTAGACACACAGGATCCCTCTGGACAGCCGAACAATGATTCATCGGCTGGAAAAACCGATGAAGGCACATGCGGACTAGACAAGAAATAGTATAAGAAGGCACAGGCTACAAAGCCGATGCTGCTCTGGATATGACAGCATGAGACCCGTTGCCCACCGTGACAGCGCCATTAACACCAAACCTCGAAGATCGGACCTAACCGAGACAGTACGAGGCCAGGGCCAGTGACGATGATACGGAGGACGCGAGATCGGCTATGCCGTAGCAAGGATAGGAACGAACCCATCGGCTAGCTAAGCCGATGAGGGGCGCCTCTCTAAAGGCGGGTGCGTATTGGCTGGGAGACCGATACGCTCGGCGTTACGCGTCAAGGGACACCTCTGAAGGCTGATGCGTATCGGCCGAGGGGCCGATGCGCTGGGCGTGAAACTCAGAGCATGGATAACTCATCGGCTAGCACTCCGATGATGCACCGTGCAGAAGACTATAGGCCTGAAGCTCGATCTACCGTCGGTAGCCCCGTAGGTCGAACCTAACCGATGCAGCACGAAACTGACGATGGCACAAGGAGCTTAACGGGCCAATAGGTCCAGCATAGACGTGATGCGATACGTCTAATCGACCAAAGAGGTCGGACCTAACCGATGCAGTCTCAGACAGAGCAGGACATATCGGGATGGTGGCGGGACTTACCCTTTCGCCGGAGATCGGACTTAACCGATGCAGCCCTGCATCAAGAGTCCGAACCCATCGGTAAAACCTAGATGAACTAGGGTGGCAATGCGTCGAGATTGTATATTGATCGAGGGATATTTTACATGTTACAGGGGTCTATATTTATACCCTGGATTTATAGACAGAGTCTGACGCGTCTACGACCATCGGACATTATTTCCTAGTAAGAACAAAGGAAAATATTTCTAAATAAGTTAACTAACCAACTAAACCTTCCTAAGTAAGGTTACAATTCCGATCGGCTTTTCTACTAATCTGATCGGATTTTCTACAGTTCCGATCGGCTTTGTCTCAGTATCTCCATCGGCTGATGACTACATTAAACTCTCTATCGAACCTCTCAGCCGATCGGTTTTAGCACCATCGGATCGTCCAGATTTTGGCGTTAACACTTTGATGAAAATTGGTGATATCTCCACATGATGTATGTGAGGTACCTGATTATAATCTTGCACGAGGCGAATCTATTTTGCCATTATACAATAGTAAGTATGATTTTGCTGCTTATGTTGATTGGGAGTTAGCAGTAAACAAAGAATTTGACAAATATGATTTTTTTGGATGCTCAAATGATTAGTTCTGTTTGTAATAAGTTTAACTCTTTGGCATCTTTCTGGTGCTGGTGGAGTCATGTTAGTAATAAATCTAAAAATTGGGATGAATTCAATATATTGATGAGAAGGCATTTTGTGTTTTCTTATTATAGATGTGCTCTCTATGAGAAGTTATAAATTTTGAAACAAGTTAATAGAATTTAGAGGGAGTACTTTCATGAATTTAAATTTTGTATAATCTACAGTGGTTTAAAAAAGTGTTGTGAAAACACAATGTTTAGACTTGCTAAAGTGACATATAATAATATAGGCCACTTGTTCATGCTTGCTTGTAATATTGAGAATTAGATTATATAAAAGTTTATAAGAAATGCTAGAAAGCAAGAACAATGTGGCATAATTGATTATGAAGTTCCTAAATCTCATGTTTCCACACAGAGCAGCAATCTTTTGTGTCTCATATTACTAAGATTTTGTAGTTAGTTCATAACATTGACTAAAAGGAGGAGAATGATGTACTTAAGATGCCATTCACATTGTTTAGAAGAAAGATGAGAAGCATGAAGCACCTACAATATCTGAAGATAAATTAAATGGTGTTGACATAAATCAAGGTGAGTGTTCTCAAGCTGAGCTACACATGTCCGCTTTTCATGCCAACACAGAGCAATAATTAGTGGAACCTATTTCTGATTTGCTTTTGTCATAAATTGATTTGTCTGCTATTTCTTGGGATAAAGAAGAGCTATGTGATAATGCATCACTTATATCTATGCCACAACTTGTGAATGAACATGCCATTTGTATAGATGATTCTTTGTGTATTGATTTTAAGCATGTTGTTCACACTCCTAATGAAGTTGATGAATGTAAATTAATGAAGTTGATGAACATAAATTGCTATCTTCTTTAAATACTTTGAGCTATGTTCAGTTTGATGACTTTTGTGAGCTCGATAATTTGAAGGAGAAATTATTTGTTATAACTGATTTGCCATGCCCAACTAATGATATTTTCCATATCTATGGCAAATATAATGATAGAGTATATTTGGTGCATATAGTTTTCATATGTTCAGATTTGGAACCTCCTACAGTTGTGGATAAAAATAACAAGCTAGAGTGTAATATTTTGGCTAATAATGTTGTTTTGAGTTTGTGTTGTTTTGATTTAAAGAAACAGGGTTGTTCTGAAGAAGGGGAGCGATTGGATCACTCAATATTATTGTCATGCACCACTATAATTTCACCATGCGAGAACCTAGCTTCTAAACAAGGGGAGCAATATGAGCAGCAAGAAACATGGTATCCATATCCTTTGTCATGCGCCCTCACAACTAGGTACAATTGTCTCACTAGAGGATAATTGTATTTGCTAAAGAACTAATGATACTACATGATGAAAGTTTGTTGTGTTTGTTTTTATGTACATCATTATATGGGTAAGATCATGCACTATGCGAAGAGCAACAACATGGAAAAACCAAGAATGGTTTTCTATGAAGAGGAGGAAGATGATGTGACCATGACTCTTATGGATACAACCATAGCTCATATCATAGGTCAAGAGATCAAGTTACCAAAGTTCTGGAATCGAATTCAGCCACCTGCAACGGCGTTGAATTCTAACAGCCGTCAAAGTTGCATAAGAGCACCATTTTGGACCCATGAGTACTTGATGGAACGCCCTCGGAGTCCTCTTTCAAATGCATCTAGCCTCATCTCTAACTTCCATATAAGTCAGCTGCAATTAAAGAAACAAGGTATTATGCCACCTGTCATGGAACTTTGGGTTGTAAGTTGGGACCTTAACCCAAGTGGGGTGCACTCCGACCTAGTGGAGCATGGCCATAAGATCCCTTAGTCATCCTCCCACCTCCTTAAATAGCTAGATACCCTTCTAGGGGTTCTTGGGTTTTGTTAGATTAAAGTTTAGTCATTGCTACTTTATCTTGTAATTGTGCATGTCAGATAGACTGCCTAATTACTCATCTCTGAAACCCCTCCTTATCAAGTATTCAATTTATTGTGAGTTTTAACTCCTATTTATAAGTAAGATTTCTTTTATCTTGTTCTCGCTTGTTTTCTCAATTTGCTTGGAAGAATATGGTTGATCAGCATAGATAAGCAACCCACAGAGAGGTGTATCGATCGCTAAGGTGCAACACAACAATGTTTTGTATAGTTGTAGTTAGGTTACCAACTTCTCTCCTAAATCACAATTATCTCAACTCATCGAAAGATTGGGCCAGCCATACTCATATCAGGTGTAGGAGACCTAGCTTCTTAGCACTGGCTTGGTGATCGTTGGGCTTCTAGATTTGGACATGTCACCACTATGAAGGCATGATTAAGATTGACTATTGTCGATTTCATTCGATCTGGCATATTGTTGTCTATAGGTTTGTTTACAACTCCACCGGGCATTTATCTAAGAGCCATTCCATGCTGATCAAGTGTTGAGCTAAAGTGATTGGGGGAACCTATTGAGGGGGAGCATGGTGTGATGAGGATGTTGTGTCCTCTACCTAATATTCTCCTTCCTCAAGAAGTTTCCCTTGTTTCTTTTTCTTTGCAATCATCTCACCCTGCTAGATTACTCCAATATCATGGTTTGAATTTGAATCTGAGGACTTGATAGCATCAAGCCCATGGAGTACAAAGGGTTTGTAGGGATTGAGACCAAAATATTTGACCAGGCAATTGGAACCATTAACGTCTTGCTCCTCGAATATTTTGCCACTCGATCTAGTAACATCATCCTTTACTCGACAAGAGTGGAATAGACAACTCTGGCAAAGGGCATTGATCTCAATAGAGCATGGCCTAACAGACACAGCTTTGAGAAACACCTTATAGTTGGCCGGCCATAGTGTAGGAGTTTGTCCTATGGATGGGCAGCTCTTGTCGAGGGGCATCTTCTGAGAAGATTGTATTTTATCATCCTCGAGTTCAGCTTTGGGCCTCTGGAGGATTTTGCATTTGGTGAGAGAGTGAGAATTCGTTCGGTGAATGTCACACCACTATTTTTGGGCAGGTGCTGCCTTATCGGATCGATGTGATATTGGGCCACTAGGTATGGCCTATGGAGGAAAGCATATTAGGAACACATGGGTGGTGATGTAGACTAGCCTAGTGATCTATCAAACTTGAAGGAGGATGAACGTAGGCTAGGTTATATCTCCCAAGCCAAGATGATCATAAAAGTCTTTGTCGAAGAAGTTGCCTTCAAGTCATCTCGGTGAAACCTTGGAGTACCAAGTCCCTTGCATAGCGTGCCACCATCGATGGGTTATACCTAGCAATGGTATTTTAGGGATGTAAGTTATGACAAATACTAAGATATACGTGAGATTGGAAAAAGAGGACACAGGATGAGGATTTTTATGCTGGTTCATGGTCCCAAGAAGGGTAATAGCCCTAATCCATTTTATATGTATAGCTCTAGGTTATATCATACCAAGTACAAGGGGAATAGGCAAACTAATCTAGCTACAAAACTAATCTCGATGAATAGAGTAGCGGATTGTAGTTGGCAATTATATGCAAGGCTTCCTCTGGATGTCAACTCAATGTGGATTGATGTCAATAGCTTGTAATTTGATACCTCCTCTCTTGGGAGGCTCTATATTTATACAAGAATATAGCACCTTGTTCCAGTAGAACTCAAAGAACCCAAATAAGACACAAGCAGACAAGACCCTATCAAGTCCTTTTTATCTATATTTTTATCCATATTCAAGGATATCTTTCTACATACAAATAGGTATGCAATATTCCCAGTGGAGGTACCCTCTTATCTATATTTTTATCTATATTCAAGGATAAATGTCTTCATACAAATAGGTATGTGGTATTCCCAGTGGAGGTAAGTACAATTATATGGGTATACTATATCTATAACACTAACATATATATGCATATAAAAGGAGGACCCAAAACTAGTGATATATTATATGAATAGGTGTCCTTCAGTGCCGCGCACAGACATGCTAGTGCCAGCACATGGCTAGGGTTTAGCTCTTTGGATCAAGAGTAGCAGCTAGGATTTCTCATGTGACAATTTTCATACATGTGTCAAGCTTTGCGACCCCTCACCCTAAAATAAATAGGATTTCTAATTAGGCCTCCTAGGCCCATTAGGAGTCTTACTTGAATCCCTATCTGAATTGAGCCATTATTGGATCTCCATCCAATTAAGTTGTTCCAACCCATTAAGTGTGCGACCCTATAGATTCATGTATACTTGGTTGTAACCAAAAACTCCTTTTTCGATCTACGTGTCAATAGCAGCCCTAGCAAGACATATTGATCCGCCAAGTGTACACAAAGATCATTTTGGATAAATCTATAGTGTATCTGTGTATATACCACTTTGCCTCATCATATCAGTAAAGTTCAAGGCCAGATTTGTGTCATCATTTCAATAGCTCAATCATTCACTCGATCATGTATTATATCAACATGACCAACACCTTAGTCATATCAACATGGCCATACGCTTCCATAATCTATTATATCAAAGGGCCTAGAAGATATCTGTCCCAATAACTAGGACGGGTATATCTTATTTTTATTATTCACATCCCACTACATACTTCATAACAAATCCAAAGACTATCTTTCTAACTATCAAGTTACAAAGTAGATTCGGTAGCCCCAAAGTAAGTCACTACACACATTGGGAACCATGATTATCTTAGGTATAAGGATTCTATACCAACACTATTTGAGACGAACTGATAGTATATTATAATCCTTGCAGTGTCTCAGGTTGGGTCTATCCAACAATATATTCTTCAACATATGCCCACATTATTGCTTTGGTATCTCTGTTCCATGAGACATGAGACATGATCATTAATTATACATTTGTTGATCTAGAATCATATTTGTTCCACATGTGATATGATCAGGAATCATTTAGAAATAGTAACATATATAAAGAATCTCATGAATAAATTACAAGGGAAGGTGTAGGCTACAATAACATAAAATAATTTTTTTCTACCGCGAATACTAGGACATCATGTAAAAAAGGATCATGGATCATTACCACGAGATGTGTAGTGCAACAGAATTAGGGTTCGAGAAGCCGATCCAACCATGTGTGTGTCGAGATGATAGATGAAGTAGTTGATCGCCGCGATCCTGATGCCAATTAACACCACAATGAGCAACGCCTCCACCGGTATCCACATATCCGAGGCTAGAACACCGATTGCAAGTGTTCTAGCGCTCACAAGTGGCTAGGGTTTGGCTCGGGTGGTGGTCACTAGGGTTTTTGCTCGAGGTGAATAGAAATATCAATTCTCGACCTCTCTGCCTCTCTTTATATAGGTTTCCCCACTTGGGCCTGGGGAACCATGGCCTAATAAGAGTCTATTTATATCTCTATCTGAACTGAGCTCTTATCCAAATCACATTCAAATAAGTATTCTAACTTGTTAAGTGTGTGACCCTGTAGTTTCGTGTATAATTGGTCACGACCCAAAAACATCTTTCTAGTCACCCTATTAATAGCGGTCTTTAGCAAGGCATATTAACCCCAAAGTATAAATAAAAATTATATCAACTAAACCTATAATGTTCTCATGTACGAATCACTTTGCCTTTCGATATCGATCGAGCTCAAGCCGAGATTTGTCTCATCCTCTTAATAGCTCAATCACTTTCTTAATCCTATTATGGATTATAAACTTGTGATTAACTCCTTAATCACCTTAGCATGGCCATGTACTTCCATAATCCATTACATCGAGAGGCCCAGAGATATCTCTCCCACAGAAGGAGCAAATTCTATATTGATCACTCACATCCAACTACATATTTTATAGCAAACCTGAAAACTACTTTTATGATTATCCTGTTATAGAGTATCATTTGGTAGTTTCAAAATAAGACAATATGTATGTTGGGAACCATGATGATCTCAAGTCTAAGGACTCCACATAAACACTACTTGAGATTAACTGATGACACATAAAATCTCTATAGTATCTCTTAGCGGGTCTATCTAACATATGTGCACTAACATATATTCATATTATCAATTTGTTATCTCCATACCATAATTCATAAGGCATTATCATCAATTAATACATATGTTAATCTTACAATCATATTTGTTCCTCATACGATATATGATCAAGAATCATTTAGAAATAGCAATATCTAACATTAGAAGTCTCATGAATAAGTCACGTACTCATTGATTAATAATGAGAATGTCTATTTCAAGTAATAAATCAATATATCATAAACATAGTATATGATATTTACAGTATCTCCATGTTGTCTCTAAGGCATATCACTAACATAAATCACATACTCATTAATGGTAATATATCAAGGAACACTTTATTATGCATTCATAAACATAGTGCGTGATACAATCATCTTCATGATTACCTCTTACACATATCACTAATAAGAATGACAAGCTTTTATGATGAGTATATGTTTGCATCTAGTTGGTAGAGTCAATTCAATGTAACCTCATTTTATCATGGGTCAATGAGATAGAGTTGTTCTTTTTTTAATGAGACCTATGTAGAGTCCTCCATTGAGTATATGCTATATGTCAATGCAATCAAAAAGACCATGTACAATTTAGGAATTATTCACTTTTTGTGAAGCGGAGTAAAAATTGATTAGTGTTTTGCTATTACAAGAAAAATGAACATAAAACCCACCAAGATAGAATACATACGCTCCATGTCTTTGAACGCTACAAGCAATGAAAGCAATTGAGCGCAGCCACAACGCTAACCAACTCTAGCACATGCAAAAGTATATAAATGAGTATTTACCATCATCTTTGATCCTATGGGCTAAGGTAAATCAATATCACCAAACATACCAACAACCCACATGGTCACAACATAAAGCTAGCGCCACCTGATTGGATCATAAACAACTTGATAGACATGCTTTCTTAGCTATTCATCGAGGGCATTGTGACTATAGTAGCCAGTGACAAAGAGATAGAAAAAAAAGCAAAATACTCTAAGGCCCCATTCGAACTAGCTAGTAGCTAGTAGATTAAGATTATTTTCATTGTATGATAGCTTTTCAAGGGCACAAATGAACAAATTAAATTTTAAATTTTAAATTTAAATTTTAAAAAGTTTCTATATAGAAAGTTTTTCTAAAAATCACATCGTTTACAAGTTTGGAAAGCATGCCCATGATAATCTAGTACCTTCTAGCTAAACAAAATATGTCCTAAATGATCATAACTCCATGGATATCTTGGGAGACATACCCTAATCTATTTAATAGATATAAAACTTATGGAACCTTAAGAGTAAACTGTATTGGTGGTATAAAAACTTGTCAGATGGGTGTAATCTAGTGCATAAACTTGTAAAACGCTCATCTTGGTACACCAACTATGCTAGTACATGCGAACCAAGGCCAAAAGGACACAACATGACATAACTAATATTTATGATTTATATATTGATTAGGATACTACATAAACATGAAGGATGCTACGTAGACATACATCTGTTCAATAAAAAAGGTAGAATAAGACATAGTGATTACAAAGAGAAATATATGAAAACCAAGGAATAATGCAAGGGTTAGAAACATACAAGGATAAAATAGAGACCAAATTTACATCTATAGCATGTCTCATGCATGCCCACTTCACATGTGCCCATCATGCCCTAATCAGTGTTAACATGGTAAAACTAGCCTTGCTATTTCATTTTAGCCTTGGTTCGCAAGCATCAAATAAGTTTGTGCACCAAAATGAGTGTTTTACATGTTCATGTACTAAATTACACCCACCTAATAGATTTGTGTACCACCAATACAGTTTATTCAAACTGTAATAACTTACTAGAGTAGTTGGAAAGACGGATCCCCTTCCCCGTCGCAACCAATGAGAGCACTAGAGATGGGGGAGGAAGATAGAACTGAGGGACGATGATGGCTAAGGTCCTCACGGCTAGTAAGGGTCATGACTCTCAAGAGCTAGTTCCCAAGGAATATAAGTATGGAACTAGACTCAACTAAAACTAAAGACTTTTCTCAAGAATATACAGATATATTAGAAATTACCACTTTAGAAATTATTTGAGAAAATCTTTCACTAAAGTTAGAATTTGCCACATAGCCACCACCCCCATGGGAATTGGGAGATTTCTCTTTGTTGTTGTTCTTGTGTGTTTTGTTGAATCAACATGGACATATATGTTAACTCTTTTGGTTAGGTAGATGAAGATTGAAGCATGTGGTTGGGCGAATTCATGTGCCACAGGTTGTTGTAATCAAGATAGTGTGATTGGTGGCAATGTTTGTCTAGGTGCATGGGTCAAACTATCTATGATCTTACATCGAGATCATTAGGTGTCCTTATCAAGATGGGTTGGACGAGGTTAGAGCCGAGCAAATTGTTCAATCTTTCTTGGTTTATGTCTACTATCTTATTTGTGACTTTAAGCCGTCTATTTGGTGGATAGGTGCTAGATTAAATGTGGTGATGGGCAGAGGGCTATCTAGACCAATTGCCCCTTTAGTTCTTGCCTTGAAAAAGCTATATAGATTGATAGAATAAACAACTAGCATAAGTTTGCATGGTGTGTAATCTTTTCCTACATGCTTAATAGCCCATTCATGCTTTGCATCACAGCTCAGTTTAGCATTGTTGCAAATATCATTTCATAAAGCTAGTTATTTAAATGTGCTTTTAGTTTATTACACCAATAATACTATGCTAGGTCCTAAGTCAAGGTACGTTAAAATGTATGTTTCTGAGAAAATCCACTATATGCCAGTTACAAACACCAATTTATCCTATAGTGCATCAACAAATTTAACTTATGCATTTCATCGTGGAACAAATCCAACAACCCACAATCATTTGCATTAATATAGCCTAGAGCGCTCCAACTCCTCTATCCTCTATATCCCTTCCTTCCTTTGCGCAGATGCGCCCTTGCCCTTTCACCTATTATCCATGTGCATAAACCCTAACCCCCCTCTCATCTCTCTCCCTTGCTGCCACAAGTGCCACCGTCGTGATGACATGCCTCACTATCATCGACGTCCCTCCTCCCCACACCCCTGGCTACCCTCTCGTTCTGCCACCATTGCATCGTCTCAGGCATCAGTGCTCATCTATAGATCATCGTCATCTTAGTTGCCTCCTCATCGTCATCTCAGCCACTAATGTCAGCGCCTACACTACCAATCCCCCATATCTAAACCGCTGTCGGTGCCTTGTCAAAGTTGCCACCTCAATCATCATTTCTAATCCCCCATCCCTAGATTGCTGGTCATCATCTATGTGCCTGACAAATGAGTACCCAATCCTATCTTCCCTCGTGATTGATCCTTCTTTGATGACTTGCTTGTTTTGTTGGTAGTTTGTCTTCTGAGATTTCTCATTTCGATACTAGAAAACATGTAATGGTGGTATGGCGGTGTGCTGTCTATGAATGGGGTTGGTATGGGAGGGAGAAGCAGGAGAGAATGCGAGATTGTTGGATGTGGAATGCTCGTTCCTTCCTTTTTGGCATTCTCAACTGGAATGAGAAATACGAACGAGGCTCTTTCACATTCTCCGCTAGAATGAAAAATATGAATGGGGAACGACACTTTTTTTAAACCCTTCTGTAAATTTGTAGCTGCTGGTGCAGCTTTATTTCGTTTATGTTCTCCATGTTGATAGGTGGTCTTCAAAATGCATAAATTAATTCGTAATTTCATAAATAGGAGAACTTTGGTAATGAAAAGTGAATACAATGGTCAAATTTTGGACGATGTTGTGTGCAGAACATGGAATTTGCCCTGTTGCACAATGTTCTTAACTAATTCTCAGCTCGATATACACCATTCGGTTTCCAAGTTGTCTTCAGTTCAAATGCCTTTGTGGGGTCAACTGCGATCCAAAAACTATGATATTGTGGTACTAAATCAAGTAAACCATGTTTCATTTAGCAAGTTGTTTCCATTGCAAAACAATGGTTATGTCATCTACCTAATAAGCGTGGTACTCTTGAGAAGAAAACTAACATAATATGACAGCTTTCTGCCTCGACATGAATAAAACAACGTATTTTTAATAGCATTTATTAATGGGCATTTGATCATGTCCCTCTTATGGCACCATTCCTATACTTGAAAAATTAATGCACAGAATAGGTTGATATAGACTGCACCAGTTCCCACTTGCATTTTTCTGTTCACAAGAATAGCAAGGTACACCAACTGGCCATGATAGTGAACTCATGCCATTGCTTTTGATCTGCAGTTAAATCATGTTCTTGCCATGCTTGCCTTTGATCTGCAGTTAAATCCATTTATGTTGTATAATTCCATGTGTCTCAACAATATCTTGACAAATTTGCTAGAATTCTGACCTCAATAATGCTTGGATCAAAGATTCATTTAATATGTTTGCAGGGTTAGCATTCAAATACATATAACTATTCCATAGCGTGTAACAGAATAACACTTGTTTGCATGACAATTGACCGTTACTATGGAGATAGACACAAATCTGATGTACCTTTTACCTTGTATATGCAAATAGCTGGACACGGAGCTGTTTGTGACTTGGCTGCTAACACCTGAGTTCGTACCGTCTCATGAGGTTCATAGTGGTTGCAATTTTGACTCATCCTGCTGTACTTGTATGTTTGGTGTTCTTTCAAATTTCTTAAGCTCATAAGGTAAACCATGTTCTGATTTCTATTTATCAGTGTAAATTTTCTCTAGGGCCAGCTTGTCGGGAATTGGGATTTGGGAGAACAGCATTAACTTATGTAAGCACTAGAAGGGCTCCAGATGAGTTTTTTAGCTTGGTTCTAATGTTGTCAAATTTTGGTGATTTCCTACTGCCTTCTTGAAAAATAATTGATTTCTATGTCCCAAGACAAGAAAGAAGAATTATGCAGCTAGGCTGATACCGATAATTGCTTTCTACTATGCCCCAAGAATTATTCATCATTCCTGATTCCGGCAGGACGATCGGCACTGGTTTGGAGTCTGCTGCCACCTCAGTTCTGTTACCCATCCTTACTCAGCAATCAGGTCAAAGTTTACTCAGCAATCAGGTTAAAGTGATGATTTTATCTTTATATTAAGTTTACTGGTTATTACTGAGAACGGGATAGGCTAATAACTGTGGATTATTTGTTTTGTTCCAAATATGTGCAAAGTACAAACTGAAACACTGCCTTCTCAGTTTTTGCAACGTCCAACTCCTAAAATTTTCATATTTTGAAAGTCACACAATTCTGAATGGATACAAATGGTAAATATCATTGGGCCTTGCAGAGTTTTAAAGGTTTCTTAAATTTCGTTCCACACTATCACGTGAATACAGCCACCTCAGAACCCTGTGCTTGGCACTCATTTCTGAAAATTTTCCGTTCTTGATGGTAAAATCTTTAATTTGGCTATTGAATCTTGAGGATTATTGTTTGACTTGTAGGTTGCTGAATTGCCGACAGATTGTTCAATATATAGATGCATAACGTCACAAAGGAGAGATGCAGAGGAGAGCAGAGAGACATCGCAGAACATTTTGATTATAGTCGAATGGCAGTTGTGCTAGCAAAAGCAAAGATAGTACCAGGTATACTACTGTCTTCTCAGCATTTTAATTGGTTTCCCTGTTGGTTGAGCGACTGGGAGATTAGGCTTGAATAGTCAAAATATTTTCACACATCAACGAATATTGCATACACGAATTTTTATCTGTCAATTGTCATTATACTAGGAATAGCACCTAGATAATGCTCTAGCAACCTAATACTCCCCAGATTGAAAGACCATTACTTGTATATTAGGGATCTCACTGCATCAATTGATTTTTTTTTACAAGAGTGTCAATATTTATAAGAGTCATGTGCTGTCCTGCTCAGTTTTATCTTAATATTAGGATGCGTACAGTACTTGCTCTCGCTGTGACTTTGCATAGCCAGTTGTGGATCCGAAATGTAACTTTATATATCCAACTCTTATAGGCTTTTGAGAAGACATGAAAGTTCTCTTTCTGCTGCCTTAATTCTTTTGGCACAGGTAAAAGTTCCATCAAGCACATATAGCAAGCAAAACAAATAATTCAAGTGGTAACCAGAATTATGTTGGTATCGTTTTTGTGGAATTTATTGCCATTGACCTATGAAGTTTTTTTTTCTTTATTGGATTTTATGAGTTGGCATTTGGATATAAAAATTTATAAGCGCAAAAGGTATTTGCAGAATTTCACATATTTGATGTCAATAAATAAAAGGATGTTATAACTGATTGATGACAAATATGTAGATTAGAATATCACTGTCGGGCCAACCCAGCTCGTCTAAGCCTTAGCTAGGTCATGCTTAGGCCACTATCCTAACACACAGGCTGGCCCGGCATAACCCATTTAGTAGCCATGTCTAACTAGGCTGAGCTAGGCCACCCATTTAGCCATCTCGTCATCTGTCTTTTTCGATAGAAAAAGCTAAACAACTATAGCGGTATCCTTTTTGTGTTAAACAAAAGTTACAACAAGACGGCATGGTGCTCACATATATTTGTCCGGATATTTATCTAAAAAGATATATCTAGATGCCCATAATAAGCCTAAGGATATCACGTCACATATATATATGCACCTAGATGCATTGCAACAAGCAATTAAAAAAGGGTTGAAATTCACTTTAAGGATTTCAGCTTAAGTCAACAGTAAAAGATCTGAACTCCAATGTAGAGAAACGAAAATGAGGTAAAGGGATTGAAGCTTTCAGCCTCAGGATTTCTGCTTGATTAATGCAGCTTGATGATTAGTTTGGTAGTACTCTTGCATTCAGATATATTCGGTGTCATTCAGTTCTGTAAGTTCCAAGAAAAAGGGTACTCCTAAGTTCCTAATTGAACTGAAAATTTACTGACTAAACTTCTATATATTCAACTTAGGACATGTTTTTGGACAAAAAGTTGTACATAAAAATAGCACAATGGATCGATTAGCTCACTATCAACCATGGTACTCAAAAATAGCTACAGAGCTGATTCCAGACTAGTGTGGATTCAAGATATGAATTGATTGATGGTTATGTACCTTGTTGACAGCACAGGTGGTGGCTTGTAGGTGCAGGAATATTGGAGTGATAGCAGGGGTAGCGAACACAATGCCAAAAACAGTAGAGGGGTTGCCGTGTCAGCTGCTTGCTGCTGTGGCAGTGGCCACTGCAGCTCAGTCCAGGTGAGGACCTCATTACCAATGCCAACCGTGGCAGCCCTCGGTGCTAGTCCTGCCACCGACCCCTACCACTGTTCCTCCATCCTACATAGTCCTAATGTAAGAAAAACTATCAATTACAGGGAATATATCATGATGGCCTTCCATAGTTTCAAGCTACTTATTTATGTACAATAGCTTGAATTGCACACAGAACTTGGACAATCTCAAAAGTACCTCACAAACCATATGTGCGTACAGATATCATGCATGAAACACATTAACCTAGGATATAAATGGTCCTATTTTGATGAGCCAGAGCCATGAATAAAATCAACATTTGTATAATTAATTTCTAACGAGACTAGTTGTACATGAACTAAATTATTTAGTAATACTGAGCTCAACCAGAACCTAAACATGTTCTGCAGTGACATCCATGGGTACTTGAGCAGCATATACTATATAAGCAAAAGCTACATCATGAACTAAATTTGTTAAAATAAGTCTCAATGGACTTACGAGGCTACTCGTCTATTGTCTCATACCATGTATTACAATTTGAGGCTCTAACGTCTACTCATAGATTACAACTCCACAAATTTCACTAAAATCCACAATTCATATTGTACAATAAATCTAATTCACTGAATTCAGTAAAATTTTGAATTTTCCCATAGATCAAGTTGGATGTGACATTCATGTCCTTGGTGAGTCTGTACAGCAATTTGCAATTTTTTTAGTCTAAACAACAATTGCAATCATACATGTTAATTAAACAAGTTGAATTGAGCATACAAAATGTCTGCAGTTATATACCAGTAATTGGGTATAGAGAGATCCAGAGATCAAGAAGTGTGTGAGGAAGTGAGGGAGCCAGGATACCTTTCTTCTCGATACAGTGGTCATGCTCACGGCAGTAAGTGCCGAGGTTGTCATAGGGCTCCTCTCCCTCGTAGAGGCTTCAACCGATGCCGCTAAAATTACCATACCGAATCCCTACGGCTATGGAAACAAGAGGAAGATCAGGTCGGGGATGGCTTGTGAGCAAATCTGAACGACAGCTGGCAAGCAGTATAGATGCAGGAGTAGCAAAGCCAGGCAGGGCAAAAGCAGGTGCGGTCGAAGCTGCCACTTGTTGTCGATGAGGTGCTGCAGTTTCATGCCCGTCGCCTAACCACACCATGGCCATGGCCACCAGTCATTGATAGATCCGGAGGCCTCTGTAGCTAACTTTCCCTCCACCAAGCAGCTTGTCCCCTCTTCTTGGCTCCTCTATCGTGTTGGGCTCGGTGTGGCTAGATCCAGTAAGCCTGAGCTTGCGCCAACTAGTAGCAGCGGTAGGAAGGAGGAGAGTTGGGAGAGTCACAGCACTGGTGCTAGGACGAGGAGCAAAAGATGGATGTGGGGCAGAGGAAGCTACATCTGCTACCTTCGCCAACCTAGTTCAACGCCCGACCTAGTCGTCTCCAAAGGGGATTGGGCACGCAACGCTAGGGTCATGGGACTTCCCTCTCCGAACCCTCCCTTGCTGACGGCCGGAGGTAGAATGCCCATGGTGTCGATGGATGAGTGAGGAGAGGTGAAGGGGAGGCAGATTAGGGAGAGGAGGCTGCGCGATGGAGGGAGGTCGGTGGAGGAAGTGGCACGGTGGATACGCCGTACGTGCTAGGGTTAAGTGTGTTTTTTTTATTTTGCTATGCACTGAAAAATATTTTGCCGCGTGTGGTTTCACCTCCCACTATCCTGACCATTGGATCAAGATATGACAGATCAAACATTCCTGATAGATAACTGGTCCCTAAGTTTTGCTAACAGATTTATACTCTTACTATTACTGATAGATATTTTGAACGTAGTATTACCAACGTATAGTTTGCCAAAAGTTTTTACTGACAAATAGATTATCAATGATTGTTTATCTTTATCGATATCTATTGGTAAGCTAGTGTGATATATAGTGTATGTAATAATTTTCTAAAAATTGGAAGTGATTATATGTTCCTGATTTGATTGTTCTGATATCTGGATTGTGTTCTATAAACCTATATAAATTTGTAATGTGAAATATGAAAGTGATAAGCATGTTTCCCATGAAACTTCTTACAAACATTTATTTAATATTTCAGAATGGATGGAGGCATATATCCTCCTCAAATAATGAGGTATCAACGGATCTGGTATTCTGGTTGTCAACGTAAAATCAAAGAAGAAATAATCATTGTTAGATAAACTTGGAGCAATCCTAATTGTACTTGCTATGATCCAAAATTGCTCTGTGCATTGGGTAGTGTACATTTTTTTCCACTCCTAAGCGTAAAACTACAATGTTGTGATTCTACTCTTCATTTCAGTGGTCGATGACAAACCAAGGAAGTGTTGCTAGGGCCAAAGGAGGAACACCAAGGGCTCTAAGGTTTAAGTTGCAGCAGATTTCGCACCACTGCACCAAACTGCTCCTATCATTTAGACATGATGCCAGACTTACACTGTTTTAGGTGTAAGAATATTGTGTTACCAACTTCACAGAACCAATTAATTTTTGGTTGTCTCCTTGTACATCAAGATTTGTGTTTGACATCGCATTATGATATTTTTTTTTAATTTATGACATTGTGCAACTGCATCCGGAAGATAAACACGTCTTGAGTTACAGAAATTAGCCCTTGCACTGGCCATGATTTTATATCTATGCCATTATGTGTGCCATGATGTGCCTTGACGACAACGTTTATGCCATTTTAAAATTCAACTTCATTAGTGATGTATTGTAGACTAGAAGCTTATATAGTGGCACACAATAGACTAGACTCTCTTGTTTTCAAAATAATTGGTAATCATTAAACTAGAGCAATACTTCTATTTGCATATATGGTATCATAAAATGAGATTATTAAATATTGTTGTCAATTTTGATAGGCCTCAATGCCTAATAGGATAAGCTCTCTCAAAACCTGCTTCTAAGTACTACATGTCATGTGTAGAGGGTAGGGGCAGACTGCAGAGCATGACGTACAGATATATTTTGCTTATGTTTCTATACAAAGGGTGAACTCATGTGATATGCACACGTCCTTATTGTGGCCCGATCTTCTCGTAGGATCTGCGAACTTGATAAATTATCGCTGCGTGACGAGACAATGCACCGCGAGGCTGTCCACGCGACGAACTACCGAGACAATCACCTTTCCACGTACCGACGAATAGCCCACGCAATCACGCCGTATAGATGTGAAGGCATAAACTGGGTGAACCGTAACAACTCTCTCAGGAATCGAAAGAACAAGTTTGCAAGTCTCTCGAGACTCACGCTGGAACAAGAATTCCAAGAGTTGGTATTTCTGAAATTGCAATCACGAGTTGTTGTTCACGTCATCCATTACAGGGATATATAGCACTAGTGGAGTTTTAGTTTGGTGGAAAATAATTGAGAACATGTAGTAGAAAGTTGCAGCACTACTTTTATTAATAACCAAGCCTAGTAGGACTCCTGGCTGGTTGGTATTCTCTGTATGCATGCTGGAGCATGTGTGGATAGCAACCCAGTTGCTGGTTGCATGCATTTCTAACTCCCGAATTATTTGCTTGCACTTCAACAGCTGATATTCATGGTAGTTGAATGGCCTTTCCTCTCTCATGCACGTCTAGGTTCCTTGCATATATTTGGTGGGCAGAATCCATCATCATCCCATGCTTGTTCGTGCACTCCATCATTCCTTACAACATTGAAACAAGTACTCAAAAGCATAGGTTTATTCAATGTAATCTGATTATTAAGCATAAGGTTAGCGTTCACCTGAGAATGAATTTCTTTCTCCAATTATTTAGCTCTACTCCTTGTAATTGGACCAGCTATATCAAGTATAGCTTCATTTGGAGATGAGTGAATGCTAGGAATGTCTTCATTAGCCTCCCCCTCTTGAGAAGGAGTCGTCCTCGACTCAGGCTCACCAGGAAATGGAAGCAAGTCTTTGGCATTAAATGTGGTACTCACATTAGAATATTCAGGTGGCAGCTCAAGTTTATAAGCATTATCATTTATCTGTTGGAGAACCTTGAACGGACCATCACCCCTAGGAGATAACTTACTCTTACGCTGTTGGGGAAAGCGATCCTTGCGTAGATGCAACCATACGCCAAGAGCCATCTTTCTTTAGAACTAAAAGAACGGGAACAGCACATGGTGATAAGGATTCATGAACATACCCTTTATCCAAAAGCTCTTTTACATGTCGCTGAATTTCCTTTGTCTCTGCGGGATTGGTGCGGTAGGCTGGACGATTTGGAAGAGAAGCACCTGGTACCAAATTAATTTGATGCTCAATTCCACGGAGTGGAGGAAGTCCAGCTGGTATCTCATCGGGAAAACAATCTTCGAAGTCCTGTAAGAGATCAAGAACAACACTAGGCAGTGATGAAGGTAAATCGTTAGTTAAAAGTAGGATCTCCTTATGCAAGAGCACAAAGAATGGGGATGTGGTGTTTCTCACTTCTCTCATATCACTCTTGCTCACAAAGAGACACTCAGTGTGGCGTGGTTGTTTAGGATTGGCATGAGGCTTTATGTGGCTGAATGGGTTAGAACTTTCTCCCTTACTTGTGTTGGGGATCTCACTCAATTTTTTTTTGTCAGATTCCTCTCTTTTCTTGTGAGCCATATCTGAAGCATGTATCTCCTCTGGAGATAATGGAACAAGAACCACCTTCTTGTCATTGTGAATGAAAGTGTGTTTGTTAGACCATCCAAAATGCACTGAGTCCACAACAAATTGCCAGGGCCGACCAAGCAGCAAATGGCATGCTTGCATGGGGACAATATCACAATTCACCTCTCCATGATAATCACCAATGGAAAATGACAAACGAATCATGGCTGAAACCTTAACTGTCCCAGAATTATACAACCATTGCATATGGTATGGATGTGGATGGCGACGTGGCTGCAAACCAAGCTTCTTAACAAGCAAAGCACTAACAATATTATTGCAGCTCCCACCATCTATGATGAAACGGCACACTTGTCCTTTTACTTTGCATATGGATTGAAATAAATTATGGCGTTGTCCTTGTTCAGCAGCAACAAATTGAGTGGAAAGAACTCGCCTCACCACCAAAGAAGCAGATGGTGTGTTCATTATAGAAGGCGTCAAATCAGGAAATCAGCAAACAACTCATCAAAATCATCACTAGTAATCTCATTGAAAGATGGAGAAACAACATCTTGTAATATGTCATTGTGAGCAAAAGTTGGAATTGGTTGAATGGCTAAACAATTTAGACCTAGCTCAAATGTACCATCCTCTACTGAATACTCACAAGTGTCAAGATTAAGATATACAAATACATTGTTAAACTCGTCCTCCTCTTTACTTTGTGAATCATAAGAACCATCAGCAAGTGCAATAATAGTACGACGATTGGGACATTTAGCTTGCTTATGCCCATGACAACCACACTTAAAACACTCAATCTTGCTTGTCTTGCGTTGGGTGGCTGCAGTAGAAGAAGTGGGCTGACTTGAACTCACAGCTTTACCTTTCACATCTAATTGTTTGGAAGAAGTTGGAATAGATCTATTTGCTCCACGAGATGAGGATTTGGGCGTTGCAGCTCCTTGCTGTTAGAATTGAGGCATGACATCCCCTTGCTGTTGGAAATGACGCAATGAAGCATTGTATTTGTAAGACGTAGCAATTTGCCATTTAGCCCTCTTTGCAAAATGAACCAACTCGGTGAGACATGTGTAGTTTGTCATATCCACTTTATCAGCAATGGGTTTATTGAGGCCAACCAGAAACTGAGCCATTGTGGATTCCTCATTTTTAGTTATCCCTGTACAAAGTAAATACATTTCCAATTCTTGAAAATATTCATCAACAGTATGAGTACCTTGCACAAGACGTTTCAGCTTCAAATGTAGATCACGAGAGTAATATGCAGGAACAAAATGACATCGTATTTCCCTCTTCATGTCTTCCCAAGTTATACGAACATGCCCAACTCTCTGATATTTAGTACGGACATGATTCCACCAAGTTATGGCATAGCCTTTAAACTTAATGGTTGCAAGCTTTGCCTTCTTTTTATCAGGGTATTCATACAAATCAAATATTTGTTCCACCTTGGTCTCTCATTCAAAATAAGCATCAACATTCTCCTATCCACTAAAAGGGGGAATAGACACTTTCACATTTCTTAAACCATCATCATTACGATGACGATGGCGGTCACGATAACCATGATGGCCACCATGTCGATGATCATCCATGTCGGACAACATATCATCATCACCATCATAATCTCCTCCACCTCCAATAGGAATGCACTGAGCACGACCAAAATTAGCAAAACCAAGACCACGCCTGCCACGTCCACGGCCAGCGGGACGACGCGGTGGATCATCCTCCTCCTCAATGTCATCATCCTCATTTGGTGGTGGATCTCCACGTGGCATGTTCAATTGGAGATTTTGGAGCTGTTGCATCATCAGATTATCCATTTGTGTACACAGCTCCTGGAATTCCTCTGCCGAAATAGCGGCACCATCTCCGATTCCTGCCATATTAGTACAAACAACAATATAGGATAGAATAATATGTGGAATCACTCCCTCACCACTTACAAAACAAGTTCTTTCTCTCCCTGAAAAGAGCAAGAACCGGGGCTATAATCTGTAGGGAAGAGTGATTGTAACAGCGACAACGGTGCAACAACTCACGGTGCTTTAAGTGGAGCTTGGTGGGGTTAATATGTAAGTGGAGTGCACTGAAATGTAGTGATGCAAAATCAAATAATAATCCAAAAACACAAGTCTAAGTTGCTGAATATAAAGAAAGATGCAAAGAAAGAAAGAAGATGGGAGAAAGGAGAGAATTGAAACAATCGATATGCTGCTCAACCCCTTTTGGCGTGCTGATCACAACTCTTCTTTTTTTTTATAACAGAAACACGTTGGGTTCAGACCTGCATGCGACTCTCATATATCTTTCTTCTTTTTGTTGTGTTCTCTTTTTTTATCAATTCAGCACAACTAGAACTAGGGGCGGCTCATCAAAGAACAACAATACAGAGATGAAGCGTGTGCAGCACACAAAGGGTGGGACGGGTGGGTGTTTGTTTTTGTTTTATGTATGCAGCACAAAGGCTGATCAGATCAAGGATGAAAGATAGAACAATATGGATAAAGAAAAAAAATTCAGCAACTAGACAAGTTCTCAAAGGATTAAAACTCGATAATACAAACTACAAATCAGGAGCACATATGAATTGCTGTAGGTTTTCTTTTTGGCTATGATTGGACAGTAGGTATATAAACTCTATCCTACCGAAAACAAGAATAATCCTACTGAGGAAACGGAGGCTCTGATACCAGATGATATGCACACGTCTATGCAGCACGTGTAGCAAGTTGTTGTGGCCTGATCTTCTCGTAGGATCTGCGAACTTGATAAATTGTCAATGCGTGACCTGGTGAAGAGGCAATGCACTGCGAGGCTATCCATGTGACGAACTCCCGAGACAATCAAATCACCCTTCCACGTACCGACGAACAGCCCACGCAATCACGCTGTATAGATGTGAAGGCACAAACTGGGTGAACCGTAGTTCGGCGTTCTACAACTCCCTTAGGAATCGAAAGAACAAGTTTGTAAGCCTCTCGAGGCTCACACTGGAACAAGAATTCTAAGAGTTGGTATTTCTGAAATTGCAATCACGAGTTGCTGTTCACGTCATCCATTATAGGGATACATAGCTGTTAACGCCAAAATCTAGACGATCCAATGCGCTCAAGCCAATCGGCTGGGAGATCTGATGGGGCTAAAGCCGATCGGCTGAGAGGTCCAATGGACGGTTTAATGCAATCATCGGTCGATGGAGATACTGAGACAAAGCCGATGGAGAACTGTAGAAAGGCCGATTAGATTAGTAGAAGATTGGACTGGCTTGAAGACAGGGGATTGTCCAATCGGGATCAGATCCGAGAAGCGTGAGGGAAGAAAGGGAAAGGATCGGCTTGGCTAAAAGAAGGTTCGATAGCTACAGTAGAGAAGCCAATCAGGTTACGGCAAAGGAAGACCCGGTTGCAAATTGAAAGATTATTCAGATGAAACCGGGTTTGTGAAACAGCCGTGGACTCCACGGCAGGGTGTTTATTTTTGTAGATTGTAACCTTACTCAATTAGGGAGGTTTAGCTGGTTAGTTAACTACTTTAGGAATATTTTCCTTTGTTCTTACTAGGAAATAATGTCCGACAGTCGTAGACGTGTCGGACTCTGTCTGTAAATCCAGGGTATAAATATAGACCCCCTGGAAACATGTAACATATCTCTCGATCATATACAAATTTGGCGCATCGCCACCCTAGTTCATCTAGGTTTTACCGGCGGGTTCTGGCTCTCGACGCAGGGCTGCATCGGTTAAGTCCGATTTTCGGCGAAGGGGTAAGTCCCGCCACCATCCCGATATGTCCTGCTCTGTCTGAGGCTGCATCGGTTAGGTCCGACCACTTAGGCCGATCGGATGTATCGCATCACGTCCGTGCTGGATCTATCGGCCTGTTAAGCTCCCTCTGCCATCGTCAGTCTCGTGCTGCATCGGTTAGGTCCGACCTACGGGGCTGCTGATGGTAGATCGAGCTTCAGGCCTATAATCTCCTGCACGGCGTGTCATCGGAGTGCTAGCCGATGAGTTATCCATGCTCTATGCGTCACGCCCAGCGCATCGGCCCCTTGGCCGATACGCATCAGCCTTTAGAGGCGTCCCATGACACGTAACGCCAAACATATCGGACCCCCAGCTGATACGCACCCGCCTTCAGAGAGGCGTCCCCTCATCGGCTCAGCTAGCCGATGGGTTCATTCCTATACTTGCTATGGCATAGCCGATCCGGCATCCTTCATATCATCACCGCTGGCCCCGGCCTCGTACTGTCTCGGTTAGGTCCGATCTTCGAGGTTCGGTGTTGATGGCGCTGCCACGGCGGGTGACGGGTCTATTGCTGTCATATCCGGAGCGGCATCCGCTTTGCAGCCCGTGCCTTCTTGCGCTAATCATCGCCTAGGCCGCATCCGCACACATCGGTTTTTCCAGCCGATGAATTACTGTTCGGCTGTCCGGAGGGATCCCGTGCACCTCGATATCCTCTGAGCATACCCCGGTTCCTCCATAGGCTTTGCGGTCAACCCCTTGTCAACACCTGTCCACATCGGCTCTCCAGCCGATCGAAGAGCATCCCGAACCTATCGGCAGCCAGCCGATAGCAAGCGTCTGTATCGGAACCGCTCATCTCACTTACTTGTCAATTGCAAGGTCAAATTGACTGGTACGCTCGCGAACCTCGAGCCTTAAGAACCTGTACTAGAGATAAGCAGACCTCCCAGGCCTTCACGTGACCGAGCCGCTGTCCCTCCCCTCATCGGCTCAGCTAGCCGATGGGTTCGTTCCTATCCTTGCTACGGCATAGCCGATCCGGCGTCCTCCGTATCATCGCCGCTGGCCCCGGCCTCGTACTGTCTCAATTAGGTCTGATTTTCAAGGTTTGGTGTTAATGGCACTGTCACGGTGGGCAACGGGTCTCGTGCTATCATATCCAGAGCCGCATCGGCTTTGCAGCCTATGCCTTCTTATACTATTCCTTGTCTAGTCCGCATGTGCCTTTACCGGTTTTTTCAGCTGATGAATCATTGTTCAGCTGTCCGGAGGGATCCTGTGCGCCTAGCTATCTCCTGAGTACACCCTGGTTCCTCCATCGGCTTTGCGGTCGATCTCTCGTCAACACCTATCCACATCGGCTCCCCAGCTGATCGAAGAGCATCCCGATCCTATCGGCAGCCTGCCGATAGCGAGCGCCTGTATCGGATCCGCTCGTCTCACTTCCTTGTCAATTGTAGGGTCAAATTGACTGGCACTCCCGTACCCGTACGGACATGCTGGAGCCGATCGAACCCCATGGCCCCTGGCGCGCGCACCTCAAGCCACGCATAAAAAGTCAATCGGCCGATATGCATTAGCCTTTAGAGGCGTCCCATGACACGTAACGCCAAACGTATCGGACCCCCAGCCGATACGCACCCGCCTTCAGAGAGACGTCCCCTCATCGGCTCAGCTAGCCGATGGGTTCATTCCTATACTTGCTACGGCATAGCTGATCCGGCGTCCTCCGTATCATCGCCGCTGGCCCCGGCCTCGTACTGTCTCGGTTAGGTCCGATCTTCGAGGTTCGGTGTTGATGGCGCTGCCACGGCGGGCGACGGATCTCTTGCTGTCATATCCGGAGCGGCATCCGCTTTGCAGCCCGTGTTTTCTTGCGCTAATCATCGCCTAGGCCGCATCAGCACACATCGGTTTTTCCAGCCGATGAATCACTGTTCTGCTTTCCAGAGGGATCCCGTGCGCCTCGATATCCTCTGAGCATACCCTGATCAAGGGCCGGTATATTTGCCGATGAAAATAGGACAACCATAAGTTACTTACGGATCCATAAGGGATATATCGGCAAATATGTTTCTGCCGGTGCAAGAGCGGATTGGGAGGCAGCATGAAGACATGATGCCAGGGTATCATCGGACGGCTTATTATGGGGATATAAACAAGAATATCCTAGTAATAACTATCAAAGAGATTATTATGGATCATGTTAGATACCAACTTCAATCCCACAGTACCAAAAGGAGAATCTAAAGAAAGAAGATTGGACTGCCAGGATTGCAGAAGTTGTAAGGGAGCAATTCGGTATCAAGCCTAAAAAGCAAACTTTCATGTATCGACACTCTTACCCAGAGTGGTTCGATAGAATTCCACTGCCGCACTGATTCAAAATTCTAGATTTCTACAAGTTCTCAGGGCAAGATAATGTATCTACGATGGAACATATTAGCCGATTCCTGGCTCAATGCGGAGAAGCATCGACTGATGAAGCTCTGAGGGTCCGACTGTTTCCATTGTCTTTATCTGGACCAGCCTTTTCTTGGTTTTCTTCGTTACCTCCAAATTTAATCAGGGGATGGGCTGATTTACAGAAACAGTTTCATAAGTATTTCTTTGCCGGACTTCAAGAGTTGAGGTTATCAGACTTAACATCGGTTAGACAAAGGCACGATGAATCCATCCCGAAATTCATCTAGCGTTTTCAAGACGTTAGAAGCCGATGCTACAGTCTCATTTTAAGTGACGGACAACTAGCCGATTTGGCTTTGCAAGGATTGTTGGCTCCGATTCGGGAGCGTTTCTCTTCACAAGAATTCAAAAGTTTGCCTCATCTACTCCAGAGAGTATCTACTCATGAAAGCCGATTTGCAGGTGCCAAGAAAGAAAGGTTTCATCGGAAAGCCGATCAGCTATAGGTATATGCATCGGACTCGAATGATGAGGGATCCGATGCGGAGGTGGGACTTGCAGAATGGACCAGAAATAAAAAACCCGTATCATGTCCATGGATCAAGAAAGCAAATAAATAAGAAAGATATGATTTTGATGTTAACAAAGCTGACAAGATATTTGATCTTCTCCTCCAAGAGAAGCAGATCCAGTTGCCACCAAACCATGTAATCCCGGCTGCTGAAGAACTCAGAAAAAAGAAGTATTGCAAGTGGCACAATTCAATATCTCATCATACCAATGAGTGCAAGGTCTTTCGGCAACAGTTACAATCGGCTGTCGAACAGGAGAGGATCAAGTTCGAGGACAAAAGGCCAATGAAGGTTGACGGGCATCCTTTCCCGGTGAATATGGTGATTGCAGGAACCTCAGGAGATTGGTCCGATGAAAAAAGGCGCTGGAAGAGGTCAAAGGTTACTTCATTGGACTTAATCAAAAAATATTCTAGACTACAGGACGAAGAAAGATGAGCCACAACACAACAAGAAAGTATAATCCACACTGGAGTTGTCCCTTTTTTCAGTACTGTTGGGATCAAAACATGAGGTTGTCGTCGATCGAGGACTGTCCTGAATGCAATAAACCAGGATTTCGGTACTGTGACCAGAGCCGAACGTTGTACGATCGGCCTTCCATCACTAGGGCATTGGCACATAGCCGATTAGGGTCGATCAACGAAGGGCATGGTCAAAGGACAATTAAGAACCAGGAGTTAAACAAAGGGTTATACTCTATGAAAGATCAGTGGTGTCCATCCGGGATATTTACAAAGAATCAAAAGAGGGGGGCGCAAAAGCTGCGACATAGAGAGCATCATAAAAGACAACAGCAGGACCATGAAGAAGCCGATCGGAACTAGAAAATTAAGAAAGTATGGAAAGTAAAGTAAAAAGAGGAAGAGGCTGGTACATCGGCTCAGGCTAACATGGTATTCTTCTTGTCAATGGAATATAAAGCATATGTATCGGATGAAGAAAGTCAAGAAGAGGATTTTGCCCAATTAATATTGGAACCGAGTCAAGCCATATTTGACAAACCAGAAGAATCCAAGCATCGGCACCTAAAGCCATTGTATATCAATGGATATGTCGATGGTAAGCCGATGGCAAAGATGCTAGTTGACGAAGGCACAATCATCAATTTGATGTCGTATTCTACATACCGCAAATTGGGTAAGATGGCTGGAGACTTAGTCAAGACAAATATGGTGTTGAAAGACTTCGGAGGTAATCCATCAAAAACCAAAGGAGTACTGAATGTGGAGCTAATGGTTGGAAGTAAGAGGTCGTATAGCCTACTCCTTGGCAGGGATTGGATTCATGCCAACTGTTGTATTCCTTCAACAATGCATCAAAGCCTCATACAATGGCAAGGAGACAGAGTTGAAGTAATTACGGCCGATAAGTCAACTAGCGTGGCAACAACTGATGTGCATTCTGGGAAGTTGATGGATTCAACTGCCTATCCGGACAAACATGGGTGGGAAATTTCCTGGAGGTGACTGATAAAGGAATAAAGCCAATTTAGCAAGTCGGCTCAGATCCATTGTTTCCATGGGAACTTTAGAAAACTCCGAAGGGAAGTTAGGGCAAGGTTTTACGTCGGCCGATGAGTTGGAACAAATAGATATAGGATCAGGAGACAAGTCGAGACCGACATACATTAGTAAGAAACTATGTGTTGAATTCCGAGAAAAGCTGATAAATTTATTAAAGGAATTCTGGGAATGCTTTGCTTGGGACTACCATGAAATGGCGGGATTAAGCCGATCGATTGTGGAACATCGGCTTCCTACCAGACTGGGATATCGGCCATTTAGGCAGCCACAGAGGAGATTCAAAGCAGAGTGGCATGATGAAATCAAGGCGGAGATCACAAAGTTATACGATGCAAATTTCATCAGACCATGTCGATATGCTGAATGGGTATCCAATATTGTCCCAGTGAAAAAGAAAAATGGAAAGTTAAGAATATGCAACGACTTCCGGGATTTGAACAAGGCAACCCCTAAAGACGAGTACCCGATACCGATGGCAGATTTATTAATTGACGCTGCATCTGGTCACTAAGATTATTAGCTTTATGGATGGAAATGCAGGCTACAATCAAATTTTTATAGCTGAAGAAGATATCCACAAGACTGCATTTAGGTGTCCTGTAGCTATTGGTTTATACGAGTGGGTAGTCATGACTTTCGGATTAAATAATGCTAGTGCTACCTATCAAAGAGCCATGAACTACATGTTCCATGATCTTATCGGATAGCTGGTGGAGAAATACATTGATGACGTGGTGGTGAAATCCAAAAGTATTGAAGAACATATAGCTGATCTATGAAAAGTGCTTGAGAGGACGAAGAAATACGGACTCAAAATGAATCCTCATAAGTGTGCTTTTGGCGTATCGGCTGGACAATTTTTGGGTTTCATGGTGCATGAGAGAGGAATTGAAGTCAGTCAACGAAGCATCAAGGCCATCCAGACCACCGAGCCACCCAGCAACAAACTACAGCTGTAGTCCTTGATTGGCAAACTCAATTTCATAAGGAGATTTATTTCGAACTTATCAGGAAGAATTGAGTCGTTCACTCCTTTATTAAGGTTACGAGCCGATCAAGAGTTTGTGTGGGGTGACGACCAGCAGAAAGCCTTTGATCATATCAAGGAATACTTGAATTCTCCACTAGTGCTGATTCCACCGTAAAAGGGAACACCATTCAAATTATATTTGTCAGCTGATGAGAAGTCAATCGGATCAGTGCTTGTACAAGAGTTTGAGTCAAAAGAATGAGTAGTATTTTACTTGAGCCGACAACTTATGGATGCTGAGACTAGGTATCCTGCTGTGAAAAAGTTATGCCTATGTTTGTATTTCTTATGTACAAAATTAAGGCATTATCTTCTATTGGCTGAGCGTACAGTGCTTTGCAAAGCCGATATGATCAAATACATGCTATCAGCCCCAATCTTGAGGGGGCGGGTTGGTAAATGGATATTCGCTCTAATGGAGTTCGATCTGAGGTATGAATCAGCTAAGGCAGTCAAGGGACAAGCGGTAGCCGATTTTATTGTACAGCATAGAGGAGTCCAAGAGAATTATGTGGAGCCGATCCCGTGGATGTTATTCTTTGATGGATTAGTTTGCAAACATGGATCTAGTATCGGTTTGGGGATTATTTTGCCTCGGGGTGCAAGTTTTGAGTTTGCCTTCACAATCAAACCGTATAGTACAAATAACCAAGCAGAATATGAGGCAATACTCAAGGGACTTCAGCTGCTAAGAGAAATTAGAGCCAATACGATAGAGGTCATTGGGGATTCTTTGTTGGTAATCAAACAATTATCTGTGGAATATGAATGCAAGGATGAAATTCTGAAGTCATACAATGAAAAATGTCAATAGTTGTTAAAGGATTTGAAGATAGTGATATTGGATAATATTCCTAGAGAGCAAAACACGGAGGCCAATGATCTTGCTCAGACTGCTTCAGGGTATCGGCTGAACAGTAGAGTGGAAGTTGAGATAGCCGATATTGAGAGCCATATGGAAGCCGATGATTGGAGATGGGAGATCGTTCAGTATTTGCAAAATCCATCTAGATCGGTTTCCAGGAAGCTTCGGTACAAGGCTATTAAGTACATTCTACTTGATGAAGAGTTGTATTATCGATCAGTCGATGGAGTGCTCTTGAGATGTTTGGGTGCTGAAGAAGCCGCATTGGTGATGAGCGAGGTGCATGAAGGCATCTGTGGAGCCCATCAATCGGCTCATAACATGAGATGGATGATGAGGAGGGCTGGATACTTTTGGCCGAGTATGCTGGAGGATTGTTTTAAATACTACAAGGGCTGCCAAGATTGTCAGAAGTTTAGGAATGTACAATGAGCTCCAGCGTCGGTTATGAATCCGATAGTTAAGCCATGTCGTTTAGAGGTTGGGGAATTGACATGATCGGCCAGATTTATCCTTCATCCAGTAAAGGGCATAAGTTCATATTGGCGGCAATAGACTACTTTACAAAGTGGGTAGAAGTTATTCCTTTGAAGAAGGTTACTTCTAGGGAAGCGATTGAATTCATCAAGGGACATATCATACATCGATTTGGAATTCCACAGACAATTACCACTGATCAGGGTTCTATCTTTATATCAGAAGAGTTTTAAAGGTTTGGTGCCAGTATGGGGATTAAGTTGCTAAATTCGTCACCGTATTATACTCAAGCTAATGGACAGGCGGAAGCTTCTAATAAGAGTTTAATAAAATTGATCTAGCGTAAGACTAATGAACAACCACGGAGGTGGCATGCCACTTTAAACGATGCGTTGTGGGCCTATCGGATGACGTGTCATGGATCTACCCAGGTGCCACCATATCAGTTGGTATACAGTCATGAAGTAGTTCTTCCGTGGAAAGTTAACATCGGCTCTAGGAGGGTGTCTTTACAGGATCAGTTGACAGCCAATGATTATTATACATTGATGACCAATGAGCTTGATGATTTGACTCAGAGTCGGTTAAAATCATTTAAGAAGGTCAAGAAAAACAAGGCTAAGGTCGCTAGGCATTATAACAAAAAAGTAATAACCAAATCCTTTTCTAAAGGAGATCTCGTTTGGAAGTTAATTTTGCCGATTGGATATAGGGATAATAAGTTTGGAAAATGGTCGCCGAATTAGGAAGGACCTTATCGGATCAATCGGTGTGTGCCTAGCAATGCTTACATATTGAAAAGTCTTGAAGGAGAGAAGTTTACCAAAGCGTTTAATGGCAAATATTTGAAAAAGTATTATCCTAGCGTGTGGGTAGGCACCTCAATCGGCTGAGCATAGCCGATTCAAGACAGATAAGGTTTCAGAGGTAGTACCAGCTGATGGTACCATCCGTGTGATACCATCGGCTCAGCCCCAGTAACAGGGTCCGACGTTTGGACCTCAGGAGCCGATGGTTCAGGCTACAAAGCGAAGGTGTCAGAATAAAACAAAGGCAACAGAGAATTGACGCTGATACATACCAGCGGAGATGTGGAAGGAGTTAGAATTGCCACAGGAGAAGGGCTTCGCGAAGCCGATGCAACGATGACAACATCGGCGTCGGGTTTCCGTTTCTTAGAAACCGATCGAGCAGCCGGTTTCTTGCGCTTTGACCCTGACACCTGCGACACTCGGAGGAGAGCCGATGGAGGTGGACCACTTTGCCCAAGGAGGGATCTGGCCGATGGAGGTTGATAGATAATCGGCCGACCACTTGCGTTGGTCGAAGGTGTGTCTTTGTCGCAGCCTGTGGAATCGCAGGAATCAAGATACAGTTAAAATTCAATACGATGAAGACATGATAGTGAGAGAAGGATTACCTCTTCATTGGATTCCACGTAGTCGGGATTGAGGCGAAGGCAATAATGTTCAGCCAATAGACTATATAAGTGTCTTCCCCATTCTGACCACCATCGAGCGAAGATTTTGGTATTGGATATGCAGGGCTCGAAGGTGGAGATAGTCCCTAAGGACAAGTTCGATGTCATCGAACTAAGTCGGTCATACTCCAAGCTGCTTTTCACTTCTCCGCGGGCTCAGAGCTTGCCGATGAAGAACAAGCCGATGGGAAGTTGGCCGAAGCCCAACTGACGAGCACTAACCGAAGGATGGTAAAACTCATATGATGGATGTTGGAATCGGCATATTGAAAATCCGATCGGCAGAAGACAAGAAGTTATGGAGCATGGTCTTTGATTCTTCATCGGCTAAGGCATTCATCGGATGAAACCTGGAAGGCATTTCAAAGGACGAATCATCTATCCTCATACGCGAACCAGATGGTGACCTCTTTGGTAAAGCTATAGTAGAAACACTTAAACCATCGGCTGAGTTCGAGGGGGGTCATTTTGCATTCAGGAAGAACCGATGAAGCTTCACCCAGCGAAATGCATCGGCGTCGGCTGGCCTCATTTTCTTCTGGGTAGTCAAACGAAAAAGTCATGGAAGAGAAGGGGGGCCTGGCAATGACTTTGGAGGTGTAGACGTTCAGCCAAAGTTGTATAAACCATAAGGGTCCGCCGATATGTCCGACTGGATGGCCTGTTGACAGCTTGGTCGCAACTTGATGGAGCAGATGATAAGTTGCTCCGAGAAGATAATGCCCAGGGGAATTTAGCGGTGATCGGCCAGGAGCTCTGCTAAACATTGCATATTCGTTGTTGGATCGAGAGTCGAACCACCAAAGAAGAATCGTTCCAGCCAAAGATTCAAGAACACTACATGTTCACGTCCATCGACTAGGCCGGAGGATTTGTTATGCAAGGAAATATACTTAGTCCAACCTCCAACATTCTTGGTGTTTAGTCGATGCTTAGGTTTGAATCTGAGGCTGAAAAGGTTCATGTAGTGGGTGGTATTGAGGCAGATCAACATAGTAACATCCATTAAGGTAGGGGTCATCGGCCCATGACCGAACATGAAGGCATTCAAGATGTCTGACTAGAAGTAAGAAGCCGATGCAAGCAGATGTTCGTTCCTTTCCATATCGGCTAAGAAAAGGTTAACGCAATGGTCTATTTCCAGATCCTCCTATAAAGTCTTTTTGGAGGCAGAAACCCTAAGGTACCAGTTCCTCCATTCAGGCAGTTTGCTAAGCTAGGGTCTGAAGCTGTGAGCCCAATCGGTGATGGCCATAGATGAGTTCTTGAACGGGATCCTTTCTGTTTCGGAGTTGATGAAATCAGTCGGATCCTCGCTACCCATAGGGCCAAGAAAGAAGTGACTAGGGTAGTCGGAGATTGGAATAGCGATCTGGCTCTTAAGATCCTACAGAAACCAGAACCCGACTACTGATGAGAAATCAAGATGAGGAAGAATCGTGCAAAACATAGGATAAAAGAGCAGATAATGGTTACCTCAAGGATTACAAGTGTGAAAGCTATTGCGCAAATGAAGGAATAGCAGTCGATGAAGAAATCTACGAGAGCTCGCCTTCAGTCTTCTAAGCCCGTCGAGATTCGCAGAAATTTGCGAATGCCTGTGGAGCTCGTCAAGGTTTGGGGTTTTTGATGAGAAGAAGTGTGTGGAAGAAGGCTGAGGGGATATATTTTATAGAGGCGGAACGACCTAGGCAGAGATTTGAGCCGATTAATGCGGGTTTTAACGGGTCATCCTGGTTTGCGGAGGTTTCTAACGGCTTGAAGTTTCTAACCGGGTTTGCGGAAGAGCCGTGGACTCCACGGCAGGGTGTTTATTTTTGTAGATTGTAACCTTACTCAATTAGGGAGGTTTAGCTAGTTAGTTATCTGCTTTAGGAATATTTTCCTTTGTTCTTACTAGGAAATAATGTCCGATGATCGTAGACGCGTCGGACTCTGTCTGTAAATCCAGGGTATAATATAGACCCCCTGGAAACATGTAACATATCTCTCGATCATATACAAATTCGGCGCATCGCCACCCTAGTTCATCTAGGTTTTACTGGCGGGTTCTAGCTCTCGACGCGGGGCTGCATCGGTTAAGTCCAATTTCTGGCGAAGGGGTAAGTCCCACCACTATCCCGATATGTCCTGCTCTGTCTGAGGCTGCATCGGTTAGGTCTGACCTCTTAGGCCGATCGGATGTATCGCATCACGTCCGTGCTGAATCTATCGGCCTGTTAAGCTCCCTCTGCCGTCATCGGTCTCGTGCTGCATCGGTTAGGTCCGACCTACGGGGTTATCGACGGTAGATCGAGCTTCAGGCCTATAGTCTCCTGCACGGCGTGTCACCGGAGTGCTAGCCGATGAGTTATCCATGCTCTGTGCTTCACGCCTAGCGCATTGGCCCCTCGGCCGATATGCATCAGCCTTTAGATGCATCCCACGATGCGTAACGCCAAACGTATCGGACCCCCAACCGATACGCACCCGCCTTCAGAAAGGCGTCCCCTCATCGACTCAGCTAGCCGATGGATTCATTCCTATACTTGCTACGACATAGCCGATCCAGCATCCTCCGTATCATCATCGCTGGCCCCGGCCTCGTATTGTCTCGGTTAGGTCCGATCTTCGAGGTTCGGTATTGATGGCGCTGCCACGGCGGGCGATAGGTCTCTTGCTGTCATATCCGGAGCGGCATCCGCTTTGCAGCCCGTGCCTTCTTGCGCTAATCATCGCCTAGGCCGTATCCACACACATCGGTTTTTCTAGCTGATGAATCACTGTTCGGCTGTCCGGAGGGATCCCGTGCGCCTCGATATCCTCTGAGCAAACCTTGGTTCCTCCATCGGCTTTGCGGTCGACCCCTCATCGACACCTGTCCACATCGGCTCTCCAGCCGATCGAAGAGCATCCCGACCCTATCGGCAGCCAACCGATAGCGAGCGTCTATATCGGAACCGCTCTTCTCACATCCTTGTCAATTGCAGGGTTAAATTGACTGGCACGCTCACGAACCTCGAGGCTTAAGAACCTGCACTGGAGATAAGCATACCTCCCAGGCCTTTGCGTGACCGAGCTGCCGTCCCTCCCCGATCGCGGGATCTTTTGGCGGTGAGCAATAGCACTAGTGGAGTTTCAGTTTGGTGGAAAATAATTGAGAACATGTAGTAGGAAGTTGCAGCACTGCTTTTATTAATAACCAAGCCTAGTAGGACGTCTAGCTGGTTGGTATTCTCTGCATGCATGCTAGAGCGTGTGTGGACAGCAACCCAGTTGCTAGTTAAATGCATTCCTAACTCCTGAATTATTTGCTTGCACTTCAATGGCTGATATTCATGGTAGCTGAATGGCCTTTCCTCTCTCATGCACGTCTAGGTTCCTTGCATATATTTGGCGGATGGAATCCATCATCATCTCATGCTTGTTTGTGCACTCCATCATTTCTAAAAACATTGAAACAAGTACTCAAAAGTATAGGTTTATTCAATGTAATCTGATTATTAAAAGCATAAGGTTAGTGTTCATCTGAGAATGAATTTACTTCTCCAATTGTTTAGCGCTACTCCTTGTAATTGGACCAGCTATATGAAGTATAGTTTCATTTGGAGATGAGTAAATGTTAGGAATGTCTTCATTATCATGTGTTGACTCTAATCATGCTATCACTATGTATATGTATTTGATGTGAGCAGGAGTAACTTGATCCAATGAGTTAAAAGACAATTTTAATTTAGAAGAAATATTAACGACCCGACTATAATTGTACTTGATGTTTTTGTTGTGCCTTAGCAATCTATTTATGAGTTGTTAATATTACCAGATCAACATTATTTATGTAAACAAATTGAGGAAGAAAACAAGAATAAGATAAAAGGAATATAATATTAATAATAATTTAATACAAATAATAGTTGAGATTCCGTAAAGAGAAAAATGATAATCTAACCTTTTTATAGCAATGATAAAACTTTAATTTAAATAAAATCCTAGCAAATCTAAGGGGTTGACTAACTATTACAGGAAGAGGAATGGTTAGGCACATTCTAATCCTAGGATATGGACACATACTCCTAGGTAGTATAGGTGATGCAACACTATTAGTCTAGAACTTGTGGTTGACTTGTCATAAATTTAGTGAGACATGATGCATTGAAAAGAGGACTAGGAGATTTTTTCATTAAGCACTTATAGTCCGAACAATTTTATTTAGAGCTATTTTGGAGATTGAATTGGATTTTAGATTTTGTTCAATATAACCTATCTCTTTTCTTGTCCATGGATGACGTGGTGGCACATAGAAATCTTGTGGAAGTCTTTAACCTGGTCCAATCAACTACACCGAAGATTTACATGTCCAATGCATGTCTCGCTTCTTTCTCCTTGTTTGTTCATACAAGTATTTCTAAAATACAAAATATACAAAACTCACGATGCAGTACCTTTTGCTCAAATATGTAAAAAATAAACTTAATATACTTTGGTTTAGCTTGATATATGGTCACATCTAAGCTAATGGTGTCCTTATCAGAATTGCCCATTATGCAATTGCTCTAATGTGCCAACCGTTGTTTATGTCGTGATAGCTGCATCCATACAAATGCAATGCTACGTATTGACGAAGGTAATGTGTTTTCTATGCAATTGTTACTTTCATCCATACAAAAATGCAAACATGCAATGCTACGTGTTGCAGGAACAAATACATATATGCAATGCTACGTGTTGCATTTGAAGGTACACAAAACACGTTTTTAGTTTTTTTACGATAGTTTTATCAAACTATTTAATTCTGCTTGGTTGGGTGTAAAACAAAAAGGGAAGCTACTAGCAAGGCTTACGTGGACCTTCCGACTCCCCCACCCGCAGACGGATGCGGCTTGCCTGCTGCCAATCCATACTCCCATCGGTGCTCCCGCACACGTGGTGAACATCCGTTCCTTTTTTCTCCGTCTTGATTGGCCCCACCACCTTCGGTTCTCCCCTTCTCCCTCGACGGTCTCGCACAGATCGGTTCACCCGTATCTTGGGCTCTCTGAAAATACCGTCCTTGTACTCCGACGGAGCGTCGCCGTGCGCCTACGCCGGAGCGGTCCTCCCCAACGTACTCCAGAGCATCATCATGCATGCTTTGGCCTCGGCGTCCTGCGGTCTTCCCCGTGCTAGCGGATGCACCTTGTTATCTCGCATGTCAGAAATCCTGTGCATGCGACGATGTGAGCACAGCTTCACGCGGTTAGTGGTCACGATAAGTCCTGATGAAATACGCTCTCTTCGTACCACAGCTGCTACATATGATTGTAATTTTCACGAACACACGTGACACAAGAGATTGTAATGGGCAACAAACACTTATACAATGGGCAGCGGCAACGTACAAAATCTTTATGATTATTGCTAAAAAAATGGTGCTTCCATCCGGAAGCATGCATGAATGCAATGGACGGATGCTCTTGATCAGTCAGTCGTGGCCTCGTTTAATCCGTGACAAGGAGTTAATCATTAAGAGGTGGGGCCAATCAAGATGGACAAAAAGGAACGGATGTTCGCCACGTGTGCGGGAGCACGGATGGAAGTATGGATCGGGAGCAGGGAAGCCACATCCCCTCGCTCGCTGCCGACTTGCCGTTGGTTCTAATCAACTCCGTTTCTCTCCACATCTCCTCGAGTTGACTAAAAATCCTCCTCTTCCTCATCACTGTTCCAACAAGCCAACAGCACATCGTCGACGTTGATGCTTCCCTTCGCATTAACTGCGCACTAATCCCCGTGATTAATCCCCTCTCCCAAACCTCAATCCGTCGCAATCCTCGCGTTCCCCTCTCCCCAACCACAAGCGCAAACCGCCAACGCAAGCCAGAGAGACGAAACTTCGCCCTCGCCTCCTACGCTGCGACGGCGCAGATCTCGAGCCGCCATTCGATTGATGAGGTAGGGGGTGCCGGCGTGAGAAGCTAGGTTGGCTGGCGGAGGGCAGCTGTCGGTCGGGTGCGCCAGGATGGGGCTGATCTCGGGGATGGTGATGGGGATGGTGGTCGGCGTCGCGCTCATGGCCGGGTGGAGCCGCGTGATGCAGCGGCGCAGCAGGAAGCGCATCGCTAAGGTTCGGCTCGCATTCCCCGTCCCGGTGTCTTGGTGATGCTTGCTTCGGCTGGATTGCTCTTGGTCTCTGCGTATAAGGCTAAGGTGGTGGTCGTTTTCGCGGTCGAGGTTTTGATTTTTTTTAGTTTTTTCGAAACTTTTTCTACAGGCTGCGGATATCAAGGTCCTTGGGTCTCTCGGTAGGGACGACCTCAAGAAGCTGTGCGGCGACAATTTCCCCGAGTGGATATCCTTCCCGCAGTTTGAGCAGGTTTGCGGTGATTCCACCGAAATATTCGTAGTCTTATTTTTGTTATTTTCTGTGTAAAGTGTAAACTACTACCCTCTCTGTCCTCAAATAGATGACGTTTTAGAATGGGAAGAATTGATATTGAGTTTGTGACACCGAAAGTTTGCGCCGTTTCTGTTCTTCACCAAAAATTTAATACACCATCAGCATGATAGTATGGGTGTCACTTCTACTGTGTTCTTGCTAGAAGATTTTTTGGGTCATAGTTAACGCAGTTGGATGGAAATAGTATAAAAAGGAGCTTTGCAAATTTTTGGTGATATTAAAGTGTACAGCTTTCGATGGTATAAACCTAACTCATGGATTTCAGTGTCATGGAACCAAATTTTCCTTGAGAATGCGTGCACCGTGTGGTCAAATCATGAAATCTCAACTTGTTAACATATGCAAAACTATTAAGATTTGATTTGTAAAAATGACATTAGTAGATTTGCCATGAAAAATACTTTCATGCAGTTGCACTTCAAATAATATTCATGAATATGTCATTAGAAAAAGCAAATGATCAGATATGCCGTGTTCGTGTCTTAAAATAATTTAAATAATTTTCACTGGTAGGAGGCTGTGGTCGTGTTTTGAAAGTCAAGTAAAAAATAATGGATCGAACATAATTTATAATCTAGCCTTGTAATCCCCTCATTCACAAGTGGAAAATTGCAGTAGTTTGCATGATGACTTGTTTCTGTGCTAGTTTTGAAACTACAAGATCAAATTGTAGGTCTGGTGCAATTCTTTTTAAGCAAAGATCTGAAAAAAAAGTAGTGCTATAGAGGGTCTAGATGGGTACATAGGTAGAATGTTTGTGGACTTGGCATGCTAGGGCAAGAGAGTTGGGCTGGAGTTAAGTGCCGAATACTATAGTGTGGTAGCTGGCTGGGTGTAATTCTGGCCCATATCTTTTCTCATATTCTTTTTCTTTTCCTATTCTTTTGATTGTGTAAGGTATCGCCTCGCCTTACACCTTACTGCTAAGGCTGGGTTGGGTTGCCGTACATCGTCTTAATAACCATCTCAGGAACTAACGCTGCCCTTGAGAGGATTGGTGAGTGCTGTAGCTCTTTGGTGGTCGGCTGCATACGAAGGCAGCAAGTAGAGTAGGTTGTAAGGGATTTGGCTGGGTTTGACCAAAATAGATGTATTCATTGTGAGTTCAGAAACTATTGGCAGTGTTGAGGATTGTTGATTGGTGATTCACATCATAGTATGTTTGCATGGTGGATTGACAGGCTTTGATCTTGAAAATTTAGTTAGCATTGCTACTTTGTATTTACCTCAAAAGAAGTGACAGCTTAATCAACCCAATGGTGAAATTTCGAGTAAACACTGGCTGAAATTCTAATTTCCATCCCATGGCTGTAGTGCCAACTGAACACTAGTGAATCGAGGTGATATAAACTACACCTAAAACAAACCAAACCAAATGAAATAGACCTTTATCTTCATAAAAGACCTTTAGTTGGCTATACTTATTGTAAATTTGTAAGCTTGTGAAGAAGTTAACTGTGGTGGACAGGAACATCATAACATCGACAGGATGTTTCATTTGTTTAGTTTTCTTGCAATTTATCACTAAGTATTAATATACCAGCAATATTCATGTTGTAATCCAAATATCCATCATAAAGGGACATTTCTTGATGCTTATTGAGTTATCCATTGTAGTATGGACAATGATTAGTTTGCCCACAATTTTGATTTCTGCAGGTGAAATGGCTGAACAAGCATCTCAGCAAACTCTGGCCTTTCGTTGACCAAGTAAGACAGATGTTTGTTAAATCTTTAGGCTCTAGCCAACTGATAATAATGTAAAGTACTTGCTAGTTGGTCAGTCCTACATCTCCTGTTTGCTGACAATTATGGTATTCTCTTGTAGAAATTTTTATTCCTTTGTTTGATTACATAAATTTTCATTCCTGTGTACGCTATTCCATCAAACTTCTTAATTGTTATTTGTTAATAGCTTTCTCTGTCTCTAATATTGGCATTTCATGGGGTATAGTTCATGTTGATCTTTTTGTAGATTGTACTGCTTTTCCTAACTGCACGTTCTGAAGGTAAAACATTTTAACTTAGATATCGATCATCTCAATCATCCTGTCACTTTCATTCAAAGTGATGATGCCATTTTCTATTTATACGAATTGTGATTATATATATATATATATATATAACAAGATATCATTCATCAATATAGCGTTGAAAGTATACCTCTATCAATTTATCAAAACATTTTCTGCTAGTTTGCATAGTGTCCTAATCCTTTTACTTGTGGTAAATATACACGACTGTGTTAATTAAGATGAGACTTTTTTCTTTGTTTTACTCTGCCCCAATCTCGTTCTCCAAGTTTTTTTTTCTTAAAAGTATGTAGTACTATATTTTTTTGGTAGATTTTGGTTCTTCTCTGGGCTACCTAAACTTTTAGTTCCATTTCAGGCTGCCACTGCAGTAGTCAAGGAATCTGTTGAGCCACTGCTAGATGATTATCGACCTCCAGGCATAAAAACTCTGAAGTTCAGCAAATTCTCTCTTGGAACTGTTTCACCAAAGATAGAAGGTTTTCCCATTATAATCTCCATGTCCTGCACTATTTATCTGATTTTTACTCTGGTGTATGCCTCCTGTCTGATTTCTGAGTTAGAGAATTCTTGCAACGAGAATAACAATATTTGCATCTGATGTATGTAAACCAAGAGCTGCACCCAGTGCTAATAGTGACTGGTGACATGCCTTGGGAACTGAATGATCTTAATTACGCTGTGCTTATTATCTATTTCATTAGATGTTTATTTAGTACTACCTCTGTTCCAAAAAGACTTCATTTTTAGCCCATCCCACACATAACAATACAAAGGCAAAAAGACTAGAATGCCCCCTACTTTAGCAAACTATGATGCAATTTGTTGGAAAATCGAGGGCTCACTCAATTCTCCCTAGGCTCAGTTTTTTTAGAGTGCACACACACATACATGATATCACCATATTTTGAGCAAAGTTGCATTACAAATGAAGTGCTCATGTCCTTTTATGGGACTTTTAAGTCGGTTTCTACAGTAACCAACCTGCTACAGTCCAAGCTTTTACAACTCATGTTGAGCTAATCTCCTAGCTACCATTTGCTAAGCAACAACTACTACAAAACTACTAAAAACTAGTAGAACAACAGCTCACACATTGTTGTAACCTCACAATTACTTGAAGTAATCAACTTCACTTTGATCTCTAGTATCTAGCCCTTATAGCTTCATTCTTGACACTACTAGAATCTTCAAGCTCATATCTTGCACATATATCTCATGCACTAGTTAATTTTCTTCCAACATCTCTTATACTAACATAGCTCCAACCAATACATGGCTGGCTAGTAAATTTCCATTTTGATTACTCTTTGCCAACATAATCATCAATCTTTTGGTACATGCATGTTCTAGAAGCAATTAACTTACCAATTTGACTATTACTTTCTCAAGAAAACAAATTAGTTTTCCAACACAACTATCCCCCACTTTCACAAACTTCAATATAATTGTCCCTCACTTTAACAAACCCCAATGTATTTATCCCTTACTTTCACAAACTCACGATGCAATTATTACTTGAAAGATGAAGTCTTTGTGGGACAAATGAAATGAGGGAAAAATGGAGTTATTTTGGGATGGAGTATATATTTAATTGCAGGAACTGGCCATCGTGACTACTAAATAGAAGTTTGACCTTTGGTGTTATGATTTGTGAATCTGATGATACACTCTTTTTGACACCTCTGATTGACTATTTTCTACCGTAGATTGACCACATTACCAAGTTGACACTTTTCGTTAACATCAGTCGATGCAAACTATCAGTCAATAATCGATTAATTGAGTCCATTTTTTTCTAAGTATTTATGGAGAGAATTTTCAAAATGGCATGAGTACCTCTGATAGCTTGATGTGAAAAAGCTTCAGATAGGATTTGTCGAGAGAGATAAACTCTTCAAGTAGATGCGATATGGAAGAACTTTTTGGCACAAAAAAATGTAGATTGATGTAGGTTGAAAACACAAAATATGCCATTTTACCTTTCCTAAATGATAGCCAGCTAACAGCAAGGTTACTTTGCCTATTAAATACTAATTATGTTTCGGCCGTCATTTTTGCAGTTTTATGAGTTTTCTGGTAATTTGCTTCTTTACTATTGTCATGTACTCATGTGCCAATGTTGGCATGGGCCCTGAATGTGTAGTGCAGTGTGTAGTTACTGCTCATATGAACAATACATCGTCTAATGATTAAGCATGGGTTTGTTACTTGATAATCTATCTCTTAGGTTGTTTGGTATCTTTCCAGTAGTTAGGCAAATTATTTTTTAAATTGATCATATCTATAATTGTTAGGGGAGAGGGAGTCCTCTATATAAGAAAGTAGGTGAGTCCACTGTATAAGAGGTTTCTTGCAAGTATTAGCAGCAAGCAAGAATAAACAAGTCTCTAGTCTCTATAGTTCCCCCCTGCCCTTGTGGTCAATTGGTCCAGGCCTCCAGGGGGAGTTCTTATGTACCTTTTCCCAACAATGCTCATTAAATATATGCTAATGATCTAATTTTACCTTTATGTATTATGCATATGAGTTCATGTTCTTTTTAGGGATGCCCCACTAAGCTAAGCTTGTTTAGCATCTTGATCATGTTAATGCAATACTAAATAAGTATCTGAGACATCACATTTTGTCATGTTGTGTAAAGGTATTCGTATTCAAAATATTCAGCCAGGCCAAATCATAATGGATATAGATTTACGTTGGGGTGGTGATCCAAGCATAATCCTTGCTGTTGATGCTGTTGTTGCATCACTGCCTATTCAGGTTTTACTATTTCTTTGTTCTTTTCAGTGAGTAATTTTTACAGAAGTAAATCTCTCTTGAATTGGTCATGATTTCTTTTTTGCCAACCATTTCACAGCTCAAAGATCTTCAAGTCTACACCATTGTCCGTGTTGTATTTCAACTATCAGAGGAGATCCCTTGCATCTCTGCTGTTGTTGTTGCTCTTCTTGCAGAGGTACGCATCTACCAAAAAAAATCATTCTATTTCAAAGGAGATTTTTGTTTTCAAGACAACGCAGGAGATCTACATGTCTTGTTTAAGGAGAGATGAGTCTTGAACTAACAAAGTGGACAACCTAACCACAGTTGTTCGATGGCAGTTATTTTAGTAACACTGGGTGCCCCTATCATTAGGATGACACAAAGTGAAATTTCCTTGAGATCTTTTAAAACCTTACTAATCTGTTTCCTTGAAATCATTGATGAAATTACACATAACACTCTTCCAAGTCTAGCTTGAAAGTGGACTACCAAAGGTAGGAGATTATGTGAAAGGGACCTAATGAGAAAAAAGGCCAATTCCACCTGGTCCAGTTTTAATGTTAATTGATTGGAAATTGGCCAATCAATTAACATTTAAGGCCAATTCAAGGAAATGTTTCATTATTTTGGCCCCTATCATTATTTTTTTTGAACTTAATACATGTTTCACACTGCAAATTTACTATAATCATTGAAATGTTTTTAGAGATATTCTGTTGACTACATTTGAAGTTTGGAATCTTTTGCTAATTGGTATGAGTATTTCCTGTGGTATTTCTTCAATGGCGGTTCTTTGTGCTTCAGCCAGAGCCGAAAATACAATACACTTTGAAGGCTATTGGGGGAAGTCTGACTGCTGTTCCAGGACTCTCTGACATGATTGATGTGAGATGAAAATATTTTGAACATTTAGTTTCTCTTAACAGATTATAAAAGCTTGGTCATGATTCTTCTCTCCTTTAATTAGGATACTGTCAATTCAATTGTTTCTGACATGCTCAAGTGGCCACACAGGCTTGTTGTTCCACTTGGTGTCAATGTTGATACAAGGTGACTTCTCTTGAGTGCTGTCACCAGTTATAATCAATCCTGCTAACTGTTAGCTTTCCAATTATATACAATAAATGTCGACAATGAGCTTCTTTTCTGTGTTATATTTATTGTTTACTAGTATCATGTATACATTTTTCTTGAAAGGAACTTGTTTTTTTTATCATAATAGTTCTTCATTCCTTTGAATCATCCAACTGCAAGAGTTCTCAATACTTGAACATTAATGCTTAACAGGAGAAGTTGACCGAATTAATGATTACATGATTGGACCAGACAATATCTCAATACTTAGAATTTTAAGTAAATTTCATATTGCTCAAGCTAAGTTGGCATCTTTGTTGCACAAAACAGAATGTTTTGATCATTTAGTGAGAAATTAAGACTTGACTGGGAAGAAGGGTTGGGAAAAAGAGATGATGAAATTTGAGTATATTGATAGTTTCATTTCAAATTATGTACAAACTGCTGTTCAATATGACCAAAACCTGGCGTGTTTTGCTATGTTGTGCCGATTTGGTGGTGTTAATAGTTTAGACAGTGCACTGTTGTTTTGTGCAACTTAAACAAAATTAGTTGGGTCATCTTGTCACTTGAGTGACCCAGTCTGCATCACACATCCAAATTTAGTATCCTCCCATCTAAAAAAGTTGATAGGGTAGCTTTGTTCTGGAGCTCTTCATAATATACTTTTGGAGTATCATCTCATCCAGGATTCACATCCCGATCTAAAGTCTTCATCTGGATATTGAATCCTGCATTTCCATCTAGGTAGGAATTATTTGGGCTACCAATCTTTCCATTATATTCCCTCTGTCCCAAAATATAAGAACTTTTAGAGTTGGGCACGGGTAGTAAGGAGACAAGTAAAATAAAATGATGGATGATTGTGATTGGTTATGATGAGGAAGTAAGTGGGGAAATTAAAATGGTTGTGATTGGTTGAGAAGTGGAAAGGTAGCTATATTTCGGGACAAATTTTGAATGCTAAGGGTAGTTATATTTTGGGACAGGAGTATATTGGTGGTGACCATGTTTTTTTTGGTAGACATGAGATATACACAAAAACGTAATATGTTGATTTGATGCCACACTAGCTTTTAAGGTCTGAAAATTACTTATGTTTTTGTGTATTTTTTTCTGAAAAGTATGTTTATAATGAATTGCATCCCATTGGCATATAATTTCAAAAGTTTTATTTTTCCTGCTCTACTTCGTCTGCAGTGAGCTGGAGCTTAAACCTCAGGGAAGACTCACTGTTACTGTAGTAAAAGCAACTTCGTTGAAAAATATGGAGTTGATTGGTAAATCAGATCCATATGTGATTCTATATGTGCGTCCAATGTTCAAGGTCAAAACAAAAGTCATAGACGACAACCTAAATCCTGAATGGAATGAAACATTCCCTCTAATTGTTGAAGACAAAGAAACCCAATCTGTCATTTTTGAGGTAATTCTTCATTGTTTCTTGCATGTTCTTTTTCGCATGCAACTACGACCAAAATGATATCAATTAAACAATAAAATATGCATGAATGAAATATATTTCTCTAGTATATAGAAGACCATAGTGTTGGTGAGTCTGCCATCCTACCACCACCTCCTCTAGAGTTGGTGGGTTCTTCTAATGGTGGATATATAGATTTTTTGTATTTGTGCATTGGCTATTTGTGTATTGATGTTTGCAAATTATATATGTTTTCCCTGAGAAATATATATAATTTTAATGTTTTGCGCTTATGAGATCCATTTGAATGATCTGATATTTTGCTAGTATTTATACGAAGTGAGTAGACAATTTTATCAAGAAAGATTTATGCTTTCTATAAACAATCTGCATTGTATTGTAAAGCTGATTGATGGCTGAATGCCATATCATGCTGGCAAATGTTCCAGTTATAATATTTACTCATTTAAAAAGGGGAGTTGGGGTTGACGGTATGCTCTGTATCCACCCCGTACTCAAGATATATTGTAGTCAGAGATATGTGGACATGTGTGTTGGTTGTAATATCTTCTGTTAAAGCAATTGCAAGCACATGTGTATAAATAGTTTATTGATTTCATGTTAGGTAAACATGTCAGAACATTGCTTGGAGAGTCTAGAGCCTGGTTCGCTAGGCCAGATATGAATTAAGGCAAGCTTTAGTTAAAATGTTCAGGTTTGTATCACTAAGTGACTTGTGGGCTTGTAGCCTAGATACTGATGAACTAGATATGGAGCTCACTTTTGCTCGGTATGCATAGAAGAATATTTTGTTCCATAAATGGAAAGCAGAGGGCTAAACTATGCTAATCAAATAATAGCTGTTGAAGTATGAGTAGATTGTCCACCTTTTCTCCAATAATTTAAGCTTTTAGGTTGGCTGGTTATATTATAAACCCCAACATGGTATCAGAGTTGGAAAGTCCTAAAGTAGACATCGGGTTAGCATGATGATGGTGGAGACCATGATTGCATTTCACCAAGATTGTGCCATGTCACAAACTTAGGACTTCTAGCTCTGATGCCATGTTGAGTTTTATAGCCTGACTAGTTAATCTAAAACATTCAGGAAAGGTGAAGGATCTATTTATACTTTGATGGGATATCAATAAATTTCTATGGACTAGCAGCATACTCATATGTGTATACTATTTTTCACGGTACATATGTATGATGGATGCTCTTTGATACGTTAGTCATCAGTCAAGTTGTCTTGGTGTTTCAGTATTTCGCAATTTGTCTTTTGGGTCCATTCAAGGTTTACTGTAGAATCATGCCCATAATTCAGAATTTTTCCATGGATGGAAATGACATGATATCAATGCTTGGCATGATATCCAGTACATTTACACTCGTACTGAAGTTTCAGACTTTGATGCATGTGTCTGTACTGTACATGGTTATCCCATGCCAACTTCTATTGTTTAGTTTTCTGTATGATTGTGCTATGGCTCCTCTTGTATTGAGGTTTAGCCCCTAACAAGTTATTATCTATACGAAAAGAATTAAGAAGGGATAAATCTTGTTTCTAACTTATTATTCCCTAACTCAAAATCTGTAAAAATCCCCTCGTCAAATCCTTATATTTAGCAGCTTATCACTGAAGATAAACAACACAACCAACTTGGGACAGCCAACAACATTGCACTGGTACTGATTGTGCATGAAGAGTGAGCATGGATCATATCCCTGCTCATGAAATCCACTCAGTTCTTTTCCATTTTGTCATCATCCTTTTCCCTTTTGTTAATTTTCTATGCTTCTTTGTTCTTAGGTGGCACTTATTGTATACATATGGTAAGTACCACAAAAACATATTATCAACTGCAACATATTCCCTCCATCCCAAAATATAAGGACTAAGGGTTTTTTTGGAGGGATTAAGGATGAAGGGAAAGGATTGTAATGCCTCATTAAATGAGGGGTGGTTGGGGAGTGGGAGCGTGGTTGGGGGTAAGATTGGATAAAATTAAATGTGGAATGGTTGGGTGGGGGAAGTATTACTCTAGAAGTCGGAGGGAGTGATAGTAGTTGGATCAATAATACTGTTAACATACTGTTTTCTAGTTCAGCCCTGGTTTGGATTCTTGTCTACCGAACCTTTTTTTTCTTGTCAACAGAGCCATTTCAAATTTGGATACCCTAAATGAATCTAATATCTACACAGACAATGCAATTTTAGTTTTTTTCCCCATAATTTCATGAGCTTGCCCCATCCTCCCCCCGCCCCCCCCCCAAGGCAGTTTTTTGTTAGCTTATGCTACATATTGGGTTACTGTAAGTGATTACACAATGCCACTATCTTAGTCTAATCTGCATTGCTATTTTCATGTCCAGTCATCTTTGGACAATATGTGTAATCGTTTTTTTAACAGAATGTAAAATGGTTGAGAAATTTGTGATTTCTCTTGGTCTAAATAATTTGCCTAATCAAACCAAGAGGTGGTGATACTTTCTTGGTGCGTCTTGGAGCCATGGACTAAAAAAACAGATATTCTTTGAGAATGTTTCGTACCTGGCACTGATCGAGTTTCATTCAATGTGCTTGGAAGGACCTGATGCATCACTTGGTAGAAATGTTGGTTCAACTTGACTTCCCATAAGTTGTTTCTATCTTGATTGATTTTTTCTTGCACTTAATATTATGCTTCTATGTGTCAATCTACTCAATGTTGTACCAGGTCACATGTTGGTGAATTTTGCAGGTATATGATGAAGACAAACTTCAGCAAGACAAAAAGCTGGGTGTAGCTAAACTAGCAGTGAACAATCTTCAATCTGAGGTTCCCAGTGAAATCACTTTGAAACTTCAGCAATCACTGGATTCACTTAAAATTAAGGACACAAAGGATAGAGGAACATTACATCTTAAGGTTAGCGTGGGACTTTTGTTTTGTTAGTTTCTACATGTGATGTACATTCAGATTCCACTGCCAACAATCTAAACTATTAATACATGGAAAAAGTTTATTAGCCTTTTCTTCTCTAATAGCATGCACATACAATTGACATTTTGGTTGAGGAACCAAGGACATTTCCAATACCAACAGCAGGAATCCACATCTGAAATCTCCACACTCTGCTTTTTGTAGCTAGGATGTTTCTTAAGTTCAAGGACACGCTATTCTGGTTTTTATCTGCACTCCGCATGGATGTCAAATAAACTTTTTTTATCTGAATTCATAATTCATTTTCCATAATGTTGGTTCTTCATGCCACCTGTCTTGATGCCATGAAAGGTGTTAGATATGTTGTTAGATATGTTTACTCTAGGTGTTAGATTTGTATGTTTCTAAGGGTCATTTGTGTAATTGTCTCTATCCCCTGACTATATATATATGAAAGCCTTCAACTCAAGGAGGTGTGAAGTTCACTGCTAAATCCCTAGTTTCTTTCTACATGGTATCAGAGCTTCGGGTTCCTTTACGGTTTCCTTCCTTCTAAGTTTCTTCTTTCCTTCTAGTCTCATCTTATTTTTTTTCTCCCTTCAATTCTAAGCGATGGCGTCGTTTTTGGCGTCCGTTTACTCTTCACCCGAGCGACGGCGAATCTGGCAACCGCGCTGAGATGGTGTCTGTTTTTCTCTTTGAGCAATCTGGCGATGACGTCTGTCTTCTCTTCTTTACCCGAGCGACTGCGTCCGAGCAATGGTGTCCTGAATAACCCGTTCCAACGCCGAATTGTTTGTTCACCCCATTTCTCCAAAGTTTTCTTCTTTCTTTCGTTTCCTTCGATTCTCCAGTCTCTTCCTCATCTTCTCCGTCGCCTCCATACTCCTCTCTCTCTACCCGCAGATTCTTGCGTAGATCCATCGTCGGCTTCTCCGCTCACGCGGCCCTGATGTTTCTCTCTGCTCGCACATTGTGCAGCCTTGACATCAACCCTAGCAAGCCTCTATTCCAGGTATGCATCCGATCCACTCTCTTCTCCGCACCCCTTAGGGTTTCCGTACTACTTGGTTCTTATTCCCATGCCGCTTGGGTTCCTCCGTGGCCTCTTGGGTTTCCGCATCACTTGGGTTCCTTCGCGGCCCCTTGGGTTTCCTCTCTCGCGCCCCTTAGGGTTTCCAATTGGGTTCTTTCTCGGTTCCTCTGCAACCTCTTCCTCTTCTCCTCTTCTCTTCGCCTTCTTCCCCCCTCTCAGGCACGCGTTTTTTTTGCGTCTACTCGTCTCTCGTGCCTACGACCGTTGCATCCTCTCCTCTTCCGTGTCCGCTTGTCCTCTTATCGACCACACCTGCAACTCTCCCTCTATCCTACCACCAAAGCATAGCTCATGCGCACATCTCTCTCTTTGATTCTACCACCATGGCCTCACCACAATCCACTACATTGGCAACCAGCGACGGCACTCCCTCTCAAACTACGCTGCCTCTAGCCTCCTAGCTTACGCCACTATCAACATGAAGGCTCACATGCCTATCACCTTGGACTTGGGATCTTCCAACTATAACAAGTGGTCTGCATCTTTTTTACTCTCTACGGAAGGTTCTTCATGGCCATATCGACGGATCACTCAACCCCAACCCTGCCGATCCACAATGGGATTCAGCAGACTGCACTGTTCGTGGCTGGATTTTCGGTTTGGTCTCTGACGAAATTCTTGACCTTGCCATAGACAATAATCAGACCGCTCATGATCTCTAGGTCGCAATTATCTCTCTGTTCTAGGCCAATAGAGCCCCTTGCGCCATCTTCCTCGCTGAGCAGTTCCACACCATGACTCAGGGTGATTCCACTATCGATCAATATTGTCATCTCATGAAGAAGGCTACTGATGCTCTTCGAGATATTGGACATGCTGTCCTAGATTCGTAGCTTGTCCTCAACCTTCTGCGCGGTCTCAATCCTCGCTTCTCTAGCACTGCTGATGACATTGCCAACAAATCAGTGCTCCCGTCCTTCGTCGTCGCTCGAAACATGCTGGATCTTAAGAAACTGTCTTGCAAATGAAGAAAAGCTGCAAGCCGCTACTGCTCTCATGGCCGTCGGTTCTTCTCCTCGCGGTCCAAGCGGCTATCGCTCTCCCAGCGACACTGGCAACATCGCACTATGCCTAACGGGCATGGTATCGTGCCCCCGTTTGGCTCATTTCCCTCAAACAATCCCACCGACATCACCTGTGGTACACCCACTTCATCATCCTTTCTATCACCACCCCGCGGTCGATTTGGCCATGTCTACGAGTGGCGCGGTACCTCCACCATACCTTTGGCAACTTCGGTGCCACGAGTAGTCATGCCTCCCCGATACGTCACCAACATCCTTAGTGCCTTAGGTCTTACTCGGGCTGCCACCACCATCCTTTGTCTCTTCCACCAATCCAGTTGTAGGACGGGCTGTGACGTGGTTGCAGACAGGCGCCATCTAGCCCATCGACTATCGCGACGCCTTCGTCGCCACCGCTGTCGCTTCACCTTTACCTGCCTCCTATCGCAGTGCTCTGGCTGATTTGCAATGGCGTGTAGCCATGGCCAATGAGTATCAGGCCCTCATCAATAACAACACTTGGCGGTCTCGTTTCTCAGCCTCCTCACGCCAATATGATCACTGGCAAATGGATCTATAAATATAAGTTTCATGTTGATGGGTCTCACCCACCATAAGGTTCGTTGGGTTGTTCGCGGCTTCTCACAGCAACATGGCATGGACTACAATGAGACATTTAGCTCAGTTGTCAAACCGGCCACAATTCGTGTTGTCCTTAGCATCGCCGCCTCCCAATCCTGGCCGATTTATCAACTCGATTGCAAGAATGTCTTTCTTCATGGCACTCTTAACAAGACTGTCTACTGTCAACAGCCTCCTAGCTTCAGTGATCCCTCTGCACCTGATCATGTCTATCTGTTGCAGAAATCTCTCTACGGACTGAAGCAAGCTCCTTGTGTATTGCACCAACGCTTTGCCACGTATCTTCGCCACCTTGACTTTATGCCCTTTGCTAGTGATACGTCTCTCTTTATTTATAAAGATCGAGACAGCATCGCTTAGTTGCTTTTTTACATTGATGACATCGTCCTGACAGCCTCTTCACCGACTCTCCTATGTTCCATCACCACACGCCTAAGTTGGGAATTCGCGATGACTTTGGCACGCTCCATCACTTCCTCGGCATCTCTTGTTTCTCTTGCAGCACCATTATGCTATTGAGCTTCTCTAGCGTGCTGGTATGTTTGAGTGCCACTCCACCACGACACTTGTGGATTCCAAGTCCAAAATCTCAACTACAAATGGCGTCCCAGTCGCCAACTCGTCTGAATACTGCAGCCTCGTCGGAGCGCTTTAGTACCTTACTCTCACCCAACCCGACCTAGCCTATGCGGTCTAGCAAGCATGCCTCTTCATGCACGAACCCTAGGAGTCGCATCTTGTCTTTGTCAAACGTATTCTCTGCTACATCAAGGGCACTCTCTCGGCCGGTCTACACATTGGCACTAGTTATATCCAGTCTCTCACGACATACTCCGATGCGGACTGGGCAGAATGTCCCGACACCCGCCGCTCCACATTCGGCTACTCCATTTACCTTAGTGACAACTTGGTATCTTGGTCATCCAAGTGTCAGAACACTGTTTCTCGCTCTAGTGCTGAAGCAGAATACCGTGCAGTCACCAATATCGTCGTAGAATGCTGCTGGTTGTGTCAACTTCTCTAGGAGCTTCATCTACCGCTACCTTCCGCTATTGTTGTCTTTTGTGACAACGTCTGTGTTGTATATATGATAGCTAACCCCATTTATTATCGTTGAACCAAGCACATCGATATTGACATCCACTTCGTCCGAGAGAAGGACGCACATCCTCACATCAGTTTGCTGACATCATGACAAAGGGCCTATCTGTTTAATTGTTCACTGATTTTCGGTCCAGTCTATGCGTTTGTGAAACTCCCGCTACGACTTTAGGATATTAGATATGTTTACTCTAGGTGTTAGATTGGTATGTTTTTAGGGATCACTTGTGTAATTGTCTCTAGCCCCTGGCTATATATATATATATATATATATATATATGAAAGCTTCCAATCCAAGGAGGTATGGAGTTTTCTACTATATCCCTAGTTTCTTCTGGTTTTTATCTGCACTCCGCATGGATGTCAAATAAACTTTTTTATCTGAATTCATAATTCATTTTCCATAATGTTGGTTCTTCATGCCACCTGTCTTGATGCCGTGAAAGGAGATTCCATAATTCATTTTCCATCACTGTTTGAGCACTTGAGTTACGGCTTATAAGCTGAAAAAGATAAGAGAAGCAACGAAATTGATTTTAGGGCAGGACTTTTAGACTTCTACTCTTAGTGCTTTAAAAACCAAGGTTGAAAAATAGAAAACGATGAAAAACACCTAGATTAATTTTAAAATAAGTTTCCCATATCATGGTTGAAAACATGATAGTCTCATGGACTAAATGTTACCAACATGTAAAAGAATGTAGACTATACAATATTGCAAATAACACATTTTATGATCTTAATTAAGATCATGTACACCAATTGTTGGCTTGTGGACTTACACTTCAAAAGGTCAATAAAATGTTGAAAGTCTGAATATATGTACTTGCACAAAACTGTGCACAATTATAAATTTATGATTACACATGCACTGTACATGTTTATCTCTTTTGTAGAGTGTTCATTTGTACTATTATGCTCAATTTTTCTGTAGTTGCACATAGTCTGATTTGTTTTACATCTATGAATTTTTATATGCTATGTGCACTTTGTCAAAACAAAAATTGGTGCATTCAGTAGTTTGCTAGTTTAGGACAATAATATTTGTGGTTGTGCATGATGGTTTTGACATTTGGCTTTTCAGGTCATATATCATCCATTTACAAAGGAAGAACAACTGGAAGCCCTAGAGTCTGAAAAGAGAGCTATAGAGGAGAGAAAGCGACTCAAGGAGGCTGGGGTTATTGGTAGTACAATGGATGCGCTTGGTGGCGCTGCATCACTAGTTGGCTCCGGTGTTGGACTTGTGGGCACTGGCATTGTTGGCGGGGTTGGATTTGTTGGTTCTGGAATCGGTGCTGGCGTTGGGCTTGTTGGTTCGGGTATTGGTGCTGTCGGCAGCAGCCTCGGTAAAGCTGGGAAATTCATGGGCAAGACTGTGGCTGGGCCTTTCAGTATGTCCCGGAAGAACGGTAGCAGCTCAGCTGCTTCCCAGGCTGAACAACCTTCTGCGTGACCTGATTTACAGTGATTGCAATGGGCATCACGTGTTAAGTTTCATATTAATTCTGTTTGATATAAACTTGTGATACCTAGAATTATAGTGCCATGTAATGCATTCAGTGTTCTGGCATCTTCGGTGTCAGTTATATGACCATTTGTTGCTTTTTTTTTCTTCGTTCTGTTTTTACCTGGAGATAAATAGCGAGAAGATTAAACTGTAAATTGGCAAGCTGGACATATTCAGTTCCTTTCTGGACAATGCAATGGTATTGAAATTTGTCGGTATCTCCGTGTCTTACAAAAAGTTCCTATATATATTCATATCCTTCCCTTTTTTTGGAGTTGTCTATATATTCAGATGTAATACTAGTGTATGATTTGATTAATTGATGACTGGTGCCAGCAATGGTCAAGGAGGATTAGCAAACTACACGGCTGAACTGAGGGGAATGGCCGAATGGTCGGTTCTCCCATGTGGCTGTGATTGTTCGTACCCTTTGCAGGCTACCGCTACCACGTCAGTACGTCACACGTCCAGACGGCCGCGCATATGCCGTGCGAGTTGCTGCCTGTTGCCTGTCGATGACCCCTCTCTGCATAGCGTAACGGTCTTCCGTCCAAACGATCCTTATCCTTCCCCAGCCCGGCCTCCGCGGCAGCCGGCAGTTCTCCCTCTACGACGGCACGAGTGAAATCCCCCCCTCTCCAAATCCAAACGAGCTGATCGCATCAATACCAAATCATGTCAAGTACCAGTGTCTCTGCCAAGCCTCTGTCTCACCTCCCCGCAAAACGAGGCAAGTGAAACCACATATCTAGCCTCAACTCCCGTGCATGTACAACACCAGCACGGCAAAAAGCACTGGATACGTGCTGTACATCTCTGAATTTGTCTGCATGATTTTCTTGGCTTTACTTTCAGGATCATCGTGGTTCAGAACGAAAGCTACATCAAGAGTAAGGGTTACGATGCATAAGCAACAAAATCCGGGAGGCTTGAAGATCGCTGATCGAACAGGCGAGCCTCTATACCTTGGGATAGACTTTGGAACTTCAGGTGCCAGATATGCCCTTGTTGATAATCAAGGGGCCATCCGTTCTGAAGGCAAAAGAACTTACACTCCTGTATGAGTTTGCTTTCATCTATTAATTAAGGCTACATTTCCGATGTGAATATTAATGTCTGTGAATCTCTGATCATTTTTTTTTCAGTTTGGCTGAAGAACGTAGATGCACAATTGTTTCTCCCAAGTTTTGTTTTATTGGCTTAACATATCAGTAAAATTGTTGTTAGAATCAGATAGTTGTTTTTCAGTCCATAGGGTTTGGTTAAAACCACCAATCCATTGTGTACCTGGTGCTTTGTTTAATTGGGATTTTGTTGCTACTCGGTACAGTTCTATGTGTTGATTCTTAGGAGTAGAAACTACCAATCCATCTGTATCTTCGTGATACTTTGTAAAGTTCATCGAAATAAAACGTGGTCACATACATTACATGTTATCAAAATTATAGTGAAATGGTAGAACAAGACTGATGGAAACATGACTGTATACTACTAGCAAGTCCAAGACAAACCAAAGCTTAATTTTCAGTCATGATCAGTGCGTTGGATCATAGCTCACTCCTTTGAGCATACACATCCTAAACCTAACCCTAACGAGCATACGCATCCTTTGATTTGAGTTACTAGGCAGGTTGGCAAAGTCACAAATTGGGCAAGCTCCTGGAGAGAAGCTCTCTTCTATCTTCTCGGTGATATCCCATCCATTTACCGGCCATACATCTCTTCCATTTCAATCGATGGGACTTCAGCTACCACTCTTATCATCGACAGGTTTCTGTTACTGAGATCCCTACGCGTTCCACATTTCATCGATGCAAATTCAGTCAGACGAAATGCACGGCTAATTATATTGCAAGTTTGCAAGTATCTGACCATGCATGTACGCAAGCAGGAACAATGGAGAGCTTCTTGCTGGTCCATATCTCTACAACGAGAGCTTCGCAGACGCGCTGCCCGCCGTCGAATCGATTGCGCCGGCAAATCATACGGTGTGTTCTGGTTCGTCCACCCTGTGCAAGCTTGTGTCATGGTGGAATTCAAGTTCAACAGCCCTGAGCAGCAGAGATTCAGCGATACTGATGCACCAGTCAGACTGGTTGCTCTGGCTTTTGCATGGAGAATATGGTGTTTCTGATTACAACAACACTCTGAAGGTAATTATCTTGCCACCCACTAGCTAGAGAGCCTTTAAGTATTAATTAATCATGTACACACGTAGAGAGAGGAAACTATATGAACAGGTAGCTGAAGATGAACGTCCACGTTAGTGCCCTATATATTTTTCTTTTGAGAAAAAAATGCATTTCAATGTAGTACAGGAATTGCTTGCCAGAAATTTATAGTGTTCTCATGCTGCAGGTAGGCTACGATCCAGAGATTGACTCGTATCCAAGTTGGTTGATGCCACAGCCATATGCACACATGTTGCCCTCTGTTAGAGCACCCGGAGCTCCAATTGGCTCAATCAAGGAGGATGTACGCGCACAGTTTGGTACAGATCCAACTTAATTCTCTTATTTTATTGGATCTTATTAAATAACCCTATATTGATTTGAATATCGCGACTAAAATGACATCAGACTGAATAGTAACTAATTGAAATGTATGGCATGTCAGGATTTCCCAAGAACTGCGTGGTCTGTACTGGAACAACGGACAGCATAGCTGCGTTTCTCGCAGCGCGCACCACTGAGCCCGGAAAAGCCGTGAGTTAATTCTACGACACTAATGAATCACAATTCTTTTTGTATGACACGAATCAATCAGTCAATCGATCGATCAGGTGACGTCGTTGGGGTCAACTATGGCGATCAAGCTGGTGAGCAACGCCCGCGTGGACGACGCGCGGTTCGGCGTGTACAGCCATCGGCTGGACGACATGTGGCTGGTGGGCGGCGCGTCTAACACCGGCGGCGCCGTCCTCAGGCAGCTCTTCACCGACGACCAGCTCGTCGCTCTCAGCGACGAGATCGACCCGTCGGTTCCTTCCCCTCTCGATTACTACCCTCTGCCCAAGAGAGGAGAAAGGTTCCCGGTTTCCGACCCCAACATGATGCCAAGGCATAGTAGATTATACTCCTATACAACAACATTTGATTCGTCTCTTTCTTTCATGATACTAGCACACTCATCTTCAGAACATTTCTTTGTTTTGTATGCTTGGGCTCGTATGTATATTTGAAGGCTGCAGCCTCGGCCGGAGAGCGACGCGGCGCACTTGCATGGCATACTGGAGTCGATCGCGCGGATTGAGGTCACATTCTCTTCTTCTTTCAGCACTGCATTAGTAAGTTAGTGTTGTGGATTTGAAGCACGAGAGTTAAAACACTGAATTGGCACTGAAATTTCGTACGTGGCCGGCAAGCAGGCGAAGGGGTACAATCTGCTGAAGGAGATCGGCGCGAGCGCGGTGGAGGAGGTTTTTACGGCGGGTGGAGGAGCGCAGAACGACAAGTGGACTGCGATCCGGGGGAGGGTGCTCGGCGTGCCGGTGAGAAAGGCGGAGCAGACGGAGGCGGCCTACGGGGCTGCCCTGCTAGCACTCAAGGGTGCTACCACTGGCACGCACTAGCGAAAGCTGGCTCACGCATTACTCAATGGCTGTGAGATATTTACGTATGCGTTTTTTTAATGATATATTCGTCTATGCGTTGTAATTTCAAACTTCTAATATATTTATTCTGTTTTTAAATATATGGCGTTGTTGGCTTTTAGATATGATGTCATATGAATATACCGCATAACCCAATAACAAGAAAATAGTTTGGGTAGCCCATAAATGTTAGAGAATATGATAATTTTACTCCCACAAATGAATTACATTTCGTAACATGTACAGATGTTAAACTTCAACCATTAATCTCTCTTTAATATAAGGATTCAACTTTTAAATTGTTTGGACGAGTAAAGAAGTGAAAAATGACATGAGGTTAACGAAAATCTGGTAAGTCATTTAGTGCTACTGCTGACGGCAACACTTACAGGTACTTTAGAATGTGGGAATTTTGAAGGATTTTTCACAGAAATTAAACTGCTGGGAAATCCCGTAAAATTTCAGCGTTGATATAAAAAACCCTGTAAAATTTCAGCATTCGAAAGATGATGCAATGCCATAGAAGAGAACCAAATTTCAATAAAAAAGGAATACGTGCCAAGTAAGGAATCGGAATAACTTTCAGCAGCCTTGGGAAATATTTTCTCATTATTTGATGGTCAATCTAAGTAGCAACAGCTGCTAGCATACATCAGAGATGCCACACATAACCTAGGTTAACATTGGAAGCTTTGACCCTAGCTGATTTCCTACATGACAATTAAGGACAACACACTACACGCAAGATTTGGACAAAAATTAACAGTATCATGCGCGTATTTAATCCAGATAGCTAAAACCGCATGGTTATCTTAAATAACCCCATGAAGTGGGCTCTAATGCTTGGTCAAAAAAGATATGACCCATTTAAAAAGTTATAGACCATAAGATGACAGAAAGGAACACTGTGGAAGTACTAGTATACAATCTGAAGCCTGAAGGCATTCAGACAAATCTCTTAAGACATCAGGAGCTGCAAAAGATTGCTCTAGGAGGCTTCAGAAAGTTGTCATAAGAAGTCTTCCTCAGTACCAATCTCACATGCCGATGGCCTTCCAATTGCTCGGAACCAGCCACATAACGCATAAAGTTTGTCTGAGAACTACACCAAATTCTTAGCATTGACAAAAATAATTTGGTCGTCATATATAGCTTCAGCAGGCCTAATACCCTGAAATGTTCGTCAGATCATGAACAAAATATCTGGACTGAAAAAGTATTTCAACATCACTTCAACAATTTTTACCTAGTCAGAAAATACAAGTAATTGGGGCCAATACCAGCAGGGCAAATCATTTGCCCCAAACAAATTTCACACTGTAGGCTAATTTAGCGGTTTATATTCAAGCCATTGAAATATTCAACAGAGAACAAAAACAGATGAGTAAAATTAAATATTCTATAAATGAAGACACTCGATTCAGAATAACTTGCAGAAAAACAAATATGAATCTGTATCGAATTTGATGTGAAAGGATTACTTGTTGCTACCTGTAATTGAGAGGAAACACTAAATGGTTATGGATATTTGTGAATATTTAAACAGGAACCTCCTCTCTCAAGAGAAAATAGGAAACTTGTCAATGGACGCAAAGCAGACAGAATAATACAAAAGGAATATTATAAATAACTGGAAAAGAGGAGGAAAGCCAAGAAAGGTGATGCATTGTAACTGAGTCTTGAGCTCTTCATTTCATTTTTTTTATTTGTGTTAGCATGCCATTGAAATCTAGTCCAGAGATAACTAAAATAAATTTGGTTATAAAGTCTTGAATTGTTCTCAGAAGTGTGCCTAGACTACAGAGATAAAGTAGAGTACTGACAAATAAAGCCTCAGAATAAAAGTGTAGCATGTATTTCCTCTGTAGACATCACCATCGTTTTATATTTAAAATTTTGAAGTCTTTTTTTTCAAGAAAGAAAAAGACTTGAAGACTTGTCGGAACTTGACAAATTAGGCATCTTTCTCCCCATTGTCTTCATGCCTGACAACGATTTTTAGCACAATACTATGAGGAAAGCTATAAAGCTGCAAGTGTTTATTAAAAAAAGGTAGGCACACTTCATATAATAAGGTGATTGGAGAGAGAGTGACCATCTGTTAAGACTACCATAGCAATGAACTTCAAGAAGAAATCAATTAACACCTCCGAATGAATTGGTGCTTACTGTCTTTTAACACAATACTTTCTGAAATGAGCATAGGTAATGCTCTTTTTAAGCAATATTATGCTCACTTCCCTACCTAACACACAGGCATTTCAACATGCACCTTACAGGTGCTTTACTGGAGAGCCTCTTATGTACTAACACAGGAAGCAATTTGTGAGCACACATTAATGGCTTAGCATTGAAATACACAAGCAAATAAATATAGCAAGCAATATGCTCAGTTCCTCAGACATAGCATTTGCAAGAACATGAGTCCATCAGCTGAACCACTCCAATGGAAGAGCACAGAATGGGCCAACAGGCATGCCCTTCCCCAAGTTGATGTGGCCGTTGCATTGCTCATCACTGCAACACCCCGTCACATTAGTGTGATCCTCAATAGGCTGAAACTAGAGCAAAAGATAATCAGCTTCTAGATGCACCAAATATTGTTCAGATATAAATTTGATGAGATAAAAGAGAAGAGAAAGATCAAATGATACCAATGGAGAAGAAAGTCATGGTGTTGTAGTTGTGCAAATCTGTTACTTGCCAATCATACCTTTGATGACTGGTGGAGCATGGCCAGTGATGCGGTTAATGGCCAGGTGCAGCAGCGCCTCAACTCACTGGTCATCCTTCGGGCATGGATTATCTGGAAGCATAGAAACCATTGGGTGTTTGCTGGTGCCACTCCTAACTTGGCAAATGCCCTGTTACTTGCCAAGGAAGAAGTGCAGTTCTGGAGTTTGGCTGGTGCTTGAGGGCTCTCTTTCCTAAGAGCCCTATCACCTGGATCTTAGTCTTTTAGAGGTGGTTGTTGGTAGTCTTTTGTCATAGGCGTGAATATAATCTGAGTTCTACTGAGGTGCACACGTGTACTCAGGGTTCTACCCTTTCTTATTTAATATAATGATACAAAGCTCTCCTGTGTCTTCAAGAAAAAAATTGTGCAAATCTGTTTTTTTTTCTTGGTTGATCTCACCATTTGTGCCATGGAGTTGACATTCCTGAAGGTTGCACTGCAGGAGAGGTTACCAAGGACTGAAGGCCAAGTAGGGATGGAGAGCGTGGAGCCAAGCAGATTCAGCTCAGATTTGGGAGGTGGTGTCAGGGGCAAGACATGCCAAGAAAGAGTGGATCAGCAGGCTAGGGGGATGCGACGAGGTCCATAGAGGATTTCGCTCAACCTTGGTGTTGTCGTGGATTGGGCTAAGGAAAAATATCACGGTAGGGATGAACGTCATTGAGTCTGCATCAGAGCAGAGCAAGGCCTGCTCAGTGGCAATGATCAAGGTCGTGGATATCGGCCATGCCATGGAAAGAGGGTCAGGGCAGGTTCTGCACTAGAGAGGAGGGGAGGGTTGGAAGACGGAAGAAGCTGCACTTTTAGAGTAGTGCAGAAACATTAAAAAAAAGCAGTTTGGCCACACTCCCTTTCATAGAAATATTTTGACATTTTCATCACAAATTACCATGGATACCGCAATTAACTTGTTCACGTGGGAGCAAACATGGTGGCAGAACAACATCAATTCACACTGTACAAAAGTAATTATCTGTTAATAGCAAATCAACTGCAATATCATCATAAAGCAACTTCCCAGTTTTGTGAATAGAAATCTCGAATTAAATTTCAGACAGGTTGTGGTAAGTAAACATAATGGGGTGTAATGGTCCAACATAGCAACGCATATTTGAATCTTCAAAATCCTGTGAATATAACCATACTGACAACACAATGTCTTATGAAACTCGTATTAGCCTAATCAATTCTGACAATCTGCTAAAAGAAGTGTGACAATAATACACAAGAAATAATACATATGCATTTCATCAAAATTGAAAAAAAAAGGAATAAAGGGAACTGTTGGAGTAGAATGCTTACTTATCAAGAGCATCTTTGAGATAAATTTGTTTCACCTTCAAACTGACATCAAACCTTGCTTCATTACCGATCTACAAAATGCAACAAATCGATAAAAAGTTCAGAACAATCCAAGGTACTAGAATACGGCAACAGTCAGGTAATTTGGGTTTTATTCTCAATATTTTTCACCTTAATTTTTTTTCATGAACTTCTTTGATGGTCCAGCCATCTTTTGCAATTTGGGTTGTATTCTCAAAATTTTCACCTTATTTTTTTTCATGAGCTTCTTCGACAGTCCTGTCATCCTTTTTGATTGTAACAGAAATTCCTTACTACTTTATGATCAGCACCACCTGATTTAAAAGAAAGTTACAGCTGATGGTTGATTGGGATGCACAAACTTTTTCTGATTAACAGGATGGAATTAAAACTTGAAGATGGATACACAACAAATTAACCAAACAGCAAACAATGCAACAATTTTCAACATAATTTCAAGAGGAAGAAATCCTCACAACGTAACACAATCAGAGTCATACATTCATATGGATAGATGAAGGCAAGAACAGTTACACCCTATAAATTATACAGGTACAAATGTACAACTCAGTTTTATGAAAATTAAGTTAAATTCTTTTTCCATTGCTATATTCTACTGCATCCTACATCATGCATGCTATTGTTAAAATATGCAGGAGCAAAGAATTTTGCACTATGAAACCTGTAGCAACTAAGAAGTACCTTCAATAGGGACAGGGATGCCACAAAAAACTTGCAGGTAACAATCATTAACCTCTCAGAATCATATCAATATAATTAAATCCATTAAATTATTTGTTATCAGCATTACGGTGATATATGTTCCTGAGATAATACTCCATGTGCTTTCTTGAAGAAAAGCATTCAAGCCACAACTTTGGAGCTGCAGGATGCACATTGTACAGGTTGGAAATGAACCTCTTCTCTGAGTTAGCAAGCACAGTTGCAGGGGCTAATGTTCTTCTAAGAAGACCATTATCTCGGAGCCACCGAAGCATTGTATACCTAGGCTTTACCCTGTTCTCCAAATCAAAGCACAGGAATGCTGGAAATAACTCGAGGTACTCCACTGAGTATCCTAGCTCCTTAGTCATATAGTTCAACTTGTCATTAAGCATCTTCTTTCCCTGGTTGAGAACCTTTGGGAATACACACACGATCTGACACAGCATCTTGTACTCCAACCCTCTTTCCAGGAGGCAGTCAAATCTCTCTTGCAGAGTATCCCGATTACTGTGCAGTACAGCTAATATCTTTGTGGCTATCTCATTCTCACCATACCCAATGCTCTTCAAGAATTCCAGCTTGCTGTCAATATGCTGTGCTCTTTTATCAGCCTTCATCTTTATCATCCCACCCAAGAATGCTCGCTCAACCTCAATGTCATAACTAGTATCCTCCAACACAAAATCTGGAAATAAATACCGCAAATTCCTCCCACCATCAGAAATCTTCTCGAGGAACCGATGATCAAGTTCCATTGCTCGCAGCACACCAGGGAGGTTCTGCAGCAGGTTCTTCCCAACAACGTATGGGTGCTTCTCCACCGCTGCATTAACCTCATCCACTGCCAACCCAACTCTCCTCAGGTACTCCGGCACCGAAATGACAACATCACCAAATTCAAAATCAAAAACCATGGGATTGGTAAGCAAGAATCTCCCCAACTCCTCTCTCGCCATCCCCAGCCCCTTGAAAAATTGCAACATTTTACAAATCCTCTCCTCCTCAAGCTCAAGAAACACCCTCCGGTTGTCACTGCCGACAAGCTCCCCAATGCTCCCGACCTCTGCACCGGCATCGTAGAGCATCCGTGTCCTGCGGCAAACCCCCAAGAAAGCATCAATGTCATTCGTGGCCCCCAAATCAGGCCCCAACCTTCCAAACACCTTGCCAAGATCCTCGACGAGACGGTCACCTTTGGAGAGATCGTTCACAAGAAGCGAGGGGAAGGCGAGGCAGGCTGCAATGATGGCGGCACGGGGGAGCGGCCCGAGGCAAGCCTCGAGGGAGGCAAGGCGGGAGGTGATGAGGTCGGGCGGGACCTGGAGGAGGACGGTGGGGAAGAGGAGGCCGAGGCGGGACCAGGGGAAGCCAAAATGCGCGAGCGCGGCGACGGCGGTGAGGAGGGACGGGTGGTCGGCGAGGAACATGAGGTCGGAGCGCGTGGTCGGGGACAGGCCGATGGACTCGAGGAAGAAGGGGAGCTCGTTGAGCGGGTGGAAGGCGAGGTGGCGGCGGAGGAGGGAAGGGAAAGAGGAGGTGCGGAGGGAGCTGGGCACCGTGGGGAGGCTGGCAAGGAAGGCGTGCAGGGAGCGCGGGGAGCGCGCGGCGATGGAGTCGGCGTGGGAGGAGGGGAGGCAGCGCGTGGAGTGGAGGTACTCGGAGACGGCGGTGCGCGCGGCGGGGACGGCGGCACGGCGGAGGCGATAGGGAAGGTTCCATAGCTTCTGGGGTGCCGAAGAAGCCGCCGTGGTGGAAAGCAGGCGGCGGAGCGCCGCCGCGCATAAGAGTGGCATTGCGCTGCTTTTGCTCGAGGGGAGATGGGGATGGGCGAGCGAGGTTTAGGCCTTAGGGTTTTTCAGACTTAGTTTGGCTGATAGTTGTTCGGTGAAGAAAAATCAAATGAGGGGTAACACCACTTTGACGCCGAAGTATTGCAAATTTTCCAATGGTTAGCTCCTTTCAACGATTTACCACCTATCCGGTGGCTACTATCTAAACATTATAATAATAAACATTATAATAACAAACGATTGCCAGATCTATTAGCAATAATTAATATATCTTTTAGAATTAGGACAATATCCATTGGTAGTAGGCTGATATTCTTTCTCTCCTCTAGATTCCCTCTTTGTGCCCCTTTCTCCGGCAACGTGCTTCCCAACACATAAGTCCCTTCTCCTACAAGGCCCCTCCCATCCATTACCCTTTCTCTGACGAAGTGCTCTCCATCGACACAATAAGGGTTCTTTTCTGGTGAGCTCCCTCTCTCCCATCCCCCTTCTCTAGTAGCCTACGATAGATGTCGATGCAAGAAAGGGTGTTGAGACATGGTGGAGCTAGATTTGCATGACCCCAATGCGTATCTAGTACAAAGACGGTGGATCTAGCATGATGGGTGACGGAGAGAAGCACCATAATGCCTACATAGTGCATCTGTTGAGTCTAACACCTTCCAGTCTCACTGCCACCGATTCCCTCCACATGCAGGAGGTGGCACGTAGGGAGTATAGCGGCACCGATCCCCCCTCCATCTTAGTGTGGCTGTACAGCGGCCATGGACATGTGAGTGATTGGTTTACCTGCAGGGGTGTCATGTCAAGGCGTGGTGGTGAAAAATTTGAAGGATGAGAAGGCAAGCAGAAAGTGGGAGTATACTGTTAGGCGGGCCACGCGAGGTATCTCGTCCTAGCATTTCTACTTTTGTGACTTATTTTATCAATTATTTCTATAATAAATACCATACAAGGTAATATTTGATTTCATCTTTATACATTATAGAAGTTTGCGTATATGTTTCAATATTTCTTTTATGTATATTTTTTTGAAAAAATATTTTTATATGGCATATTATTTTATAGAGGAATAATGTAGCATTAAAATATTTTATGTAGCAGATGATTTACATAAAAAACAACAACAATAAAGTATTCTATGTAGCATATAACACATAAATTATATCTTATAAAGAAAATTAATAATACAAACATGCAAACAAATCGAAACATACGTAAAAATATTCTATGATGTACTAGGCTAGACAAAAATTTCACAAATTTTTGAATCCTGAGTAGGACAATCAATTATCATTTTAGTCCTTTTCAAAATAGAAATTCAACCAAATGGCATATTATAGTAACAATTGATAAATCCAGTAATGAGAATACCTCCACCATGGATACAACCACACCAAGTCCACAGGTTGAACTGAAGATACAAGAACCAATCACTCAAGCTCATGCTCATCAACTCAATTATCAAGTGAATCCATTGTTAGGGTTGCATAAGCATGATTAATTTAATGAGGTATTACTAAATGATTGTAGTGATGTTATTGTTCTCAGGAATCATGGAAAAGACTCACACAAGCCAAAGGATGATGCACAATAGAAAATTTTGATTTGGCCTCCTCAACAGTAGGAAATCAAAACGAGCTTATGCATTGATCCAGAAGTTTGTTTTGGCTCCACAAGTACTTGATAGAAGGTCTCGGAGTCCTCATTCCAATGGATCTAGCCTCACCTTCAAATTCTACCCAAGTTGTCTGCAATTGACAAAAGAGTGTCAGCCTAGAAACTAAGATCAACAGTGTTCACCTCCACTTGCGCCCATGGGCCTTGTACGACTAGGGTGGCATGACATGTCGTGTGCAACATCCCTAGGTCCACTTCATGAAATAATACTTAGTCAACCCTAAGGTTTAGTTTGGGTTTTGTTAAATTGAAAGTTAGTTACTATTACATTGCTTGTAATTGTGCATGTTGACTAGACCGTCTAGTTACTTGTCTCTTTAGAACCCCACCTTTGTGAGTAATTCAAATTGCTGGTTCATCTTGTACTTGTTATTTCTCAATTGCTTGTAGGAAAAAACCCCTTGTGGTTTGGTTGATCGTGTTTCTTCAAGATCGTGAGCAACCTTAGAGTTGGTGTAGCGATTGCTAAGCCAGCATCGTCCATGGACGGTTGTAGTTGGGTTGTCAACTTCTTCTCCATATAATCGACTTATCCCCTCTCATCAAAAGATCAAGACACCTAAGAGCATATCAAGTAGTATTAGAGCCTTAGTTGATTGGTTTAGTTCAAGCATATTTTACCTATAGTCCTAAAAACAAAATAAAATGTAGATTAGTTTTTCACAGAGTCCAAAACAATTTGAGCATTTACTAGTTCTACTTAGACTTTAATTTTTGAGTTTTCGGTTGCATCGCCATGTCGAGTTGTTGGTGTTAGCTTTTATATTATCACCACCACCACCATTTTGTTTTCCCATGGACCTTCAAAAATGGAATTGTCTCATCACCAGAGTTCATTTTTCTAGTTTATAGAAGTTTTTGTTGGTTTGTTTTGGAGCTCTAAAGTTACTAGGGTTCTGCCTTTGCTATGGATTGCACGTGAAGCAGATCGGTTTTGCATGGGAGTGCTGAAATTTATAGATCAATTTCCTTTTGAGTGGAGTCAGTTTGGTTTCCTTATAACCTGGTTGAGCTTGAGTGCCTCAAGTCAAGGCTAACTTTGTGTTGCTCTCATCCACCGCAGAGTCGAACTCCATGTGCATTTTGCCTCGTGGTTGACAATCTTCTCTCCTATCCTGAGTTCCATCTAGAAGAGCATCTAGGCCCCTAGTGGTTTTGGATAATCGATGAAAAATGATTAAGAGACTAATATGCTTGTTGAGTGTATAACTAGAGGATTAGTTCGATGAAGAAGAAGATAATGAGATGACGAAGAAGAAGGAACATAGTGAGGTTTTATTGTAATGCAAGGCTACAAGTCACTACAGATGGCAAGATGCCATGAAGGGTTTGAAAAGGCCTTGAGAATGTGATATGTCACCTAGAGGGGGGTGATTAGGCATTTCTAAAAATTTTAAAACTTGTAGCAGAATTAGACTTAGCCCGATAGTCCAGTATTGAGTCAGATAGTTTGACTATGGAGGAGTCGAATAGTTTGACGGTTGTAGGATAGTCCAGTCAATATAATGATAGAGAAAAATAATATGTGCCTAGATTGTTTGACTACTGTAGGACAATTCAACCAACATAAACTTGACTTGAGCAATTTAATAAGATGCAATCTAGAAAAACTACTCAAGCATACTTTCTACTAGAGCAAGTTAGTGATAGAGAAGCTAAATAAGTAAGCAAAGATCACTACAAGTATAAGATTGAAAGCAGTAAATGCAAGATACAAGAGAGAAAAGGAAATACTAATTTGTTTCTCGAAGTTTGGATCCAATCGATTCTATGTATCCATTGAGGAGCTTTGAAGAGCCAAGTCTCAATTAACACTTTTCCTCTCCAAGCAACATCATCAGCATTAGTCTCTAAGCAACCACCAATGCCTAATTCCGTCTCTAAGTGGCCACCAAGGTCCCAAGCTTTAACGACGAGCTATAACCTCTGGTGAAGCTTGCTCTATCAAGCACCCACTAAGATAAAACTTGGCTTTCACTCTTATCACCTATTCCCTTTGAGAGACAAGGAAGAACTTTCACAAGGGTTCTTAGGCGCACCACACTTCTTAGTGGCTCTGAGATTACAATTCTTCTCCTTCACACACTCTCAACCGAACCCACTATCAACTCACAAGCACAAGATCATAAAGAGAGAGAAAGTTGATAGGGAGTTTAGCCTTCTAAACAAAAACATAAGAACACTCAAAGCTAAATTCTAACACAATTATTTTTTATATGCTCTCAATGGTCTTGAACTCTTGCTTGGCTTGCTCAAGGTGAAGAGACGCCAAAAGTCTGAAATTGAGTCTAGGGAACTGCTCATTTATAGCCTTAATTTGTTTACGAGCCATTTCTTCCCGTTGCATACTCTCTGCCAAAAACTATATAGGGTTGGAGAGTCCGGTACATGCCAAACTATCTGACCCTTTATGCTTTTCCAATGGTCACTGAACCACTAGCCATATGGCCATAAAAGGGTGGACGATCCTATAGCCACAAAATTGCCCAACAGTGCCTTTATCCCGAACAGTTTGATAGCTCCTGGACTATCTAGCCAATCGTTCGTTGAGCCTCCATTTGGCCACTTTCATAACGTGTCAGACTGTCTTGTACAAGGTTGGACTGTTCTATATCCCTTGTAGTCCAAAACTACTTGTCCACTGAGCTTCTTCATGCTTCTCAATCTTGACTATCGAATGGCTCCTGGATTGTCTGGTCCATGTAGGACCTGAATTATCTGGTATTGCATTGAATTGTTTGATCCAAAACAGTTTTGGGATGACATGAACTTCTATCTTCCAAACTTTACTCGAATTTCTTCCACTTCAAATATTTTGTTGTCTTTACTCATTTTTCTATCTCATAGGACCTAATGCTTACTCATCACTCAATAATTGTATTAGTCCTTTAATTGTTTGTCATCAATTAGCTAAAACTCACTAGGGGCCTATATGTACTTTTAATCTCCTCCTTTTTGTGATTGCTAACAACCCAATTAAAGCTCACAAAAGATTGAATAAAATTTGGTTTTGAATGCAAAGGGTTAGTTTGAGCTCCCCCTAAATGTGTGCATACAAATATGTAAAGTGAAACTCATATACACATATTTTTAAAAACATGAGAGCTCTCCCAATCTTTTTGCATTTGTGGGGTGCAAAGTGTGTCAAGATATCAATTGAAGCAATTGTAATGATACCAATTAAAATTTTCAAAGAAAATTCATAGAAACAATTTGAATATTTCAAAAAAAATTCTCCTCTATTTTTCTACCCATTTAATATGCTCAATCTTTCTTTCTCATTTAATCTTTTTCCCCCTCTTTGGCATCAAAGTACCAAAAAGAGTATAAATTAGGGGTAAATGAGCAAGGAGGATCATTGAAGATTAAAAAAATAAACCAAGTTTCAAGAAAACAATGCTTATCTTGCCCTTGAAATAAGATTTCTCTTCCTTTTGGGTTCATTGAGATTTTGACACCATTGCCATAAAATATATTTTCAAAGAAAATTATTTTAGCCATAGAGGGAATGTTTGAATTCTAAAAGTTGTGCCAAGATCTAAATTCATTTAGAATGAGATATTAAAACACTTTAATCTAAATTTATGTACATTTTCATGACTTGTGCTTAGTTATTGATTAACCAAATATTTCGAGAATCCAAGATATTTAGCCCATCCTTAATTGATGCTCATTTAAAGGCTTGGTGAATATTACAACTAATTGTTTATCGGTGTTCACCTCGCATAAGGATATCATCTTTGGCTTCATGATCTCTAGAAATGATGGTGAATGTCAATCTATTTAGTTTTTGAGTGTTGGATAAAATTATTGGACATTTTAATGATACTCTTATTGTCACATAGGTGTGGATTTTTGGTGAGATTGTAGCTAAAGCCTCTTAATGTTTGCTTTATCCAAAGTAGTTGGGCATAATAACTTTCTGCTATAATATACTCAGATTCTATGGTGGATAGAGTATGGAATTTTGATTCTTGGAGGACGAAGAAACCAAGGATCGCCTAAGGAATTGGTAAGTGTTGGTGGTGCTTTTCTTATCCACTTTGCAACTGACATAATCTGAGTCGAAATGGCTAATTAAATCAAAAGTTGATCTTTTTGGGTACCATAACCCAAGGTATGGAATATGAACTAGATATGTTAATATTCTCTTTACGACTATAAGGTGGCATTCCTTAGGAGCCACTTAAAAATGGGCACAATTGCAAACACTAAGCATAATATCCAGCCTAGTTGTACAAAGATAAAGCAAGGAATTAATAATTGAACGATAAAGTTTTTAATCAACTAGTTTGTCTTCCTTGTCAAGATCGAGATATCGATTGGTTGGCATTAGAGTCTTGATGGGCTTGGCATGCTCCATGTTTGGTTTTCAAGTATTTAGTTTGGCATGTGAAAGTTCTTCCCTGAGTCGCTTGATTTGAAATTTAAGAAAGAACTTGAGCTCACCCATCATCGGCATCTCAAACTTCTTTATCATGATTCTTTTAAAATCTTTGCAAAAATCCTTATTAATTAAACCAAAAATTATATCATCGATATAAATTTGGTACACAGATATCCTTATCAAGGCGCTTAGTAAAGAGTGTAGAATCGTCTATCTATCTCAAAGCCATTCTCTACAAGAAAATTCCTAAGACATTCATACCATGCCTTAGAGGCTTGCTTAAGCCCATAGAGTGTCTTGTGGAGCATGTAAATGTGGTCGGGGTGTTTCAGATCTTTAAAACTAGGAGGTTGCTCCATATACACCAATTTCAAGATTGGGTCATTCAAAATACATACTTGACGTCTATTTGTAATAGCTTCAAATTATGGTGAGTAGTAAAGGTTAATAGAATGCTAAAGCCTAGCTATGAGAGCAAAGATTTCAGTGAAATCTGAACCTTCCACTTACTTGAAGCATTCAGCCATCAAGCGTGCTTTGTTCCACCCTATGTTTATCTTGTTTGCTTTGAAAGACCTATTTTGTTTCAATCACGTTTTGCTTGGGTCTCTCCACTAATGTCCATACTTCATTTCTTGTAAAAATGTTGAGTTTTTCTTGAATGGGCATCATCCAATCTAGATCCATGAATGTTTTTTCTACCTTAATAGCTCAATAGAGGAAACAAACGAGTAATGTTCATAAAAATTAGCAACTCGACATCTAGTGGTTACTCCCTTCTAATATCATCAAGGATATTTTCGATAGGACAAACACGTTGAATGTTTTGATTTACCCTTGGGTGAGGCACTTGATCCAATCAACACAAGAAACTTGACTTGAGTAATTTAATAGGATACAATCTACGAAAGCCACTCAAGCACACTTTCTACTAGGACAAGCTAGTGATAGATAGAGCTAAACCAATAAGCAAAGATTGCTACAAGCATTAGATTGAAAGTGGTAAATGCAACATACACGAGATGAAGAAAGATATCGATTTATTTCATGATGTTTGGATCTAATCGATCCTATGTCTCTTTTGAGGAGGTTCGAAGAGCCATGTTTTGATTAACCATTTTTCTCTCCAAGCAACCTCCGGTGCGGCTTCGGTCTTCAAGCAACCACTAAGGTCTAGCTCCATCTCCAAGCAGCCAATAAGGTCCCAAGCTTGAATGACAAATTACAACCTCTAGTAAAGCTTGCTCTACCAAGCACCCACCAAGATGAAGTTTGGCTTCCAATTTTATCACCCCTTCCTTTCTGGAGGTAAGGTAACCTTTACAAGAGTTCTTAGGTGCACCATAATATTTGGCGGCTTTGATATTACAATTTTTCTCTTCCACATACTCTCAACTCAATCAACTATTAGCTCACAAGCTCAAGATAAGAGAGAGATGGAAGGGAGTTTAGCCTTCTAGAAATGAAAACAAGAACACACAAGGCTAAATTCTAGCACAATTGATCTTCAATATTGTTCAAGCCGAATTGGTTCACCGTGTTCACCGATGGAGGTCTAATGTGATGCACCTAAATATGTGAAGGCCTATGAGATCTGTTTAGCTCCAGTGTAGTTTCTAAACTCGAGGTTGACAGGTGTGCCAGTCAATTTAACCCTTCAATTGACAAGGAGATAGAAAGAATTAGGTCCACGAGCCAATCGGTCGATAGGCTAATACGGACTCCTACTATTAGCTAGTTACCGATAGGGGTAGTAGCACTTATACATTGGCTAAAAAGCCGATGACGACATAGGCAAATAGCAAGGAATAAAATAAAAGACACATTGGTTATAGAGTCAATGAAGCTTTGAATAAAATAGACAATAAGCAGTAAAGAGTAAAGTCCTGTCTTCTGAAGAGATGAGACATAACCACCACTGATGATCGTACCGTTAGAACCAGCATTGATAGACCAAATTGAATAGAGACAATATAAGGTTGAAGCTAACGACACTAAAACGGCAGAAACTAGATCGGTTGTGCTAACGAAGAGAACAGGTAAACTCATCGGCTAGCTAAGCCGATAGGAGTAACGAAACCTGCTAGATCACGATGCTAGCCCTATTAAATACAACCTTGATAGATTGGACCTAACCGAGACAATGTAAGGCTGAATCTAATAAAATCATATCGATCATCAGCAGATTAATGGTGAACAATCCTTACATATCGGTATGAAGCTTAGTGTAAAGGTAACTTATCGGCTAGCTACTCTAATGAAACATCATGTAAAGACTCACTGACTTAAGTCTCAATCTACTATCAGCAATCTATAAGATCAGACCTAACCAATGTAGCATGAAACTGATGATGATAAAAGGAGCTTGATAAGTCGATAGATCCTACAGAAATGTGATGTGATATATCTGATTGGACTAAGATGTTGGACCTAACCGATGCAGCCTTAAATAGGGTAGATACACCAGGATAATGGAGGGACTTACAACTTCACCGGAGATCGGACCTAACCGATGCAGCCTTGCATCGAGAGCCAGAACCTGTCAAGAAAATCCTAGATGAATTTGGATGGTGATGTACCGAAATTGTATTGATATGTGGAGATGATTTATAATGACCCAACAACCTCCAGATATTATTTCCTAAATAGAAAAGGAAACTATCTCTAAGAATATAACAAAATTAACTACTCCTACCTAATTACAAGAAATATCTTATAGATACAAAACTACTATGCTGTGGTTTCCATAATTTCTTTCTAGATTCAGTCTTATTTTGATAATCTTCCACATATCAAGTGAACCGAAGCCATCTTGATCTATCCAATCGGCTCTTTTCATATATCAATCGACCTCTTTCCATAAGCTAGTCAGTTTCTCCATCTATCAATCGGCCTCCTTCCATAAGCCGATCAACTCTCTGATCCTTAATCAAATTTGTTTGTGAGCTTACCAAATTTTGGTGTTAACAAATATACGCTCAATGCTCTTGGACAATTACTTGGCTTACTCAAGGTGATGGGACATCCAAAAGTTTTGAATTAAGTCTAGGGCATCACCCATTTGTAGCCTTAGCTTGTCCGCTAGTCATTTCTTCCCATTGCACACATCTACTAAAAATTGTATAGGGTTAGATAGTCCAGTATCAGATCGGACTATCTAGCCCTTTATGTTTTTTCAACGGTCACTGAACCACTAGCCATTAGGCCATAAAGGGGCAGACAATTTAGTAGCCACCAGAGTGTTCGATAGTGTTTTCATCCTAGACTGTCCGATAGGTCCTAAACTGTTCAGTCCATCGTCCACTAAGCCAATGTTTGACCACTTCCACAATGAGTCGGATAGTCTAGTACAAGGCTAGACTATCCGGTCCCCCTTGTTCCCATGGTCCACAATGACTTATCCACTGATCTTCTTCATGCTTCTCCACCGACATTGTCTAATTTTTCTTGAGCTGTTCGGTCCATAGCACCTTGGGGGCAACTTGAACTCAACCTTACAAATTTGCATTAATTTCTTCCACTTCAAATTTTTTGTTGTCTTTTCTTATTTCTCAACCTCATAAGATCTAATGCTCGGTAATAACTCAATAATTACATTAGTCCTTTAATCATTTATCATCAATTAGCCAAAACTCACTAAGGGGCCTAGATGCACATTCAATGATAGGAAGACTTCACTGTACAATGGACCATGCATGGGAGAAGGGAAAGCATTGGCTTGGCATAGAAGGACTTGATGCAATGTTGAAGAAGCAAGTGCTCGGTGCAATACTGATGGAACGGTCAAGACCATGACAAGTCACAAGTTATCAAGGATCAATCTTTATTAAAGAAGAGGCTAAAGGGGTAAGGTTTTGAAGAAAGAAGAAAAAATTTTGTCATGGAGAAGCACTTGACCGGACAATCTTAGAACAGTTGGATTATCTAGGTGAAGCCAAAGAAGACAAAGGTCTGACAGTCTAGGACGAGTTGAGTTGTTTGGGCAAACCCATGTCTAGAGCTAGCTGAAAGCTAAAGAAGTGAAGGTCGAATAGTGCAAGAGCAAGCAGACTATTCGGGAGAAACTTTATCCAGAGGTGACGGATAATGGAGTTCAATAGTGCCAGACAGTTCAATGCGATAATGGATTGTTTGGGTAGTGCAAAGCTGCCAGATATTCCAGCAGAGGTTGAACTCTTCGACAATCTACAATGATAGTTTACAACACAACGACTAATTGTCAATGACCATTGAAAAGTGAAAGGGAACCAGATTGTTCAATTTTTTAAGGGGAGTTGGTGTGGTTCAAGTTGGAGAACTTGAGACATTGTAAGAGGAGAAAAAGAAGCCCATGAGCAACCAAGATGTGTGGTATGTCCGCGAGAAGTTTGTGAAGTGATATTCGTCTCCGCAAGGGAAGAGGAAATAGTAGAAACCAAGCTTCATCTCGGTGGGTTCTTGGTAGAGCATGATTCATTGGAGAGATGTTGTGTGGCGTTCAAGCTTTGGATTGAGGGGGTCAGTTGGAGCACAAAGTTTCCCTTGGTGGTCGCTTGAAAAGATCAAGGCAAAATCAGAAACAGGAGCTTGGAGAAAAAAAGGGTTAATCCAGACCTGACACATTGGTTGGATTTAAACTTTGGTAACTAATCAGTGTCTCCTCTCTCTTTACTTTGCACTTATCGCTTTTATGTTGAGCTATTTAGTGATCTATTGTTACATGCTTATATCTTATTGATCACCTTCTAGCTCTAGTATAAAACTAGTGTGCAAAGTGTTCTATCTCATCATAGTTTCATATTCTCTATATTGTCCTGTAGTATCCAAACTATCCAACACTAAGGCTGCGTTCAGGCAAAATAGGAAATTTTTTTGGAGGCACGCAAAAACAAGACAAGTCATTAGCACATGATTAATCAAGTATTAATTATTACAAACTAATTTGATTTTTTAAAAACCCTATATATGAGAAGTTGCCCACCCTAGACAAAATATTAGATATTGGATTTTGGATTCATTCGCCTGGCTTGGTGTGCAACATAAGATATTTAGGTGATAAAATATTCATTGAACACGGTGTGAAACATATACATAGTCATTGCGGAAACATTGACCAGTGTTCCAGTCCAATAAGGTGAAAGCAGGTGCTCCCCCACATAATTTCAAATAAAAAGCACCAACAAGTTGAAACACTTTATGGAAAAGGCAGTACATACCAGTTGATATTCTGTTCATCTTTTCAAAAGCATCATTAAGTTTGAGAGCATTCATAATATACATTACATGTGAGTCAAAATTTTGCGGTTCTTTTCTACCATTTCTACATAAAATGAAGACGGGCCTAATCCCTGACTACTTTGCTACAAGTTGTCTATAGTCGGTTGTGCTCAAGTGCAAAGTTAGCATCATGTAGGTCATGATTTTCCTATTAGTGTCTATGGATTTGTCATCAAACATGCTCATTTTTGTTCTATCCCAATTGTCGATATATCTCATGCTAAAGAAGCCGCAGTCATACCTAATACGGGAATAGAAAAGGATAAGTTAACAAGTAATATGGGGAAAAATGTCACACAAAAAAGAGTTACAAAGTTTAAAAATAACCTATAAATTTGAATGTAACGAGTACTATATGGAAGAGCAACTCCAAAACTTGAATATGTCATTGAGTCCAATTTTAACGTTACTTGTAACCTTAGAGAAACTAGCCACCTGCATACAACATGGTGATGAAACATGTTGATTGGGTGTGTAAGAATAAACCAATATACTGCATTGAAACATAAACATGTTGTAAGGTGAAACATTGTGATAGGATGCAGATGTTACCAGATTCTAAGATAGTTTGAACCACTCAGAATTAGCATGTCAAAGTAATTGGTCTATTTCTACAGCTGGTTGATGCAAGTCAACAACCATGCCTGTTTTGTAAAATTGTGAAGAATATCTTGCAAAAAAGAAACATATTATTAGCAATGACAGATGTAACATGGTGAACAAAACAGGGAGGTATGAAACATTTTTGTCTGTGGTGTACAACAGAATCTACATGTGTGTTGAATAATTAAGTGTGGAAAGTCTGAAACATTTTTGGCTACGGCGTGCAACAGAATCTAAATATGTGTTGAAACATTAAGCATGCATGGTGCGAAACATATCAATAATTCTTGTTGAAACATACCAAAATTTTGTAAAGTAGTACAAATGTGAGCAGAGAAAGGGGAAATAAAAGATGTAAAGATACTTAGATCAAGTTTGGTGAGTTTTTGCCCCTTGTTAATCCACTCCACTATTTTGAAGCAAGTTTGAGACATGAAGTTCTTTGGCTCACAAATAAATTGTTCCTGAAAAAAAAATTAAAAAATGACTTAGAAATCAAATCTACTAATGAGAGAGATAAAAAATGGTTAGCACAAATAACTGTAATGAAGGGGAGAAGACATATTTCTTGATGTTTGATTCCATGTTGCTCACTTCTTGCACTCGTCGTTATACATCTTAATCCAACATGCCATGACTTCATTGTTCATCTCGCCTCTTGGTTTCATTGTATCATGGAAATATTCTAGCGAAACATGGAATCCTCCAACCTTAAGAATGGTGGTGGCATATTTTAGAAAAATTATTAGATCAAGATTTTCTAAGACCTAGCAAGAAATTTCAATGAAACATACACATCTTATAGGAATGAATACATTCAGATATACTGTAAAGAAACATCATAAATGAAACATTGAATCATATATACTATACTAGTACAATAAAAAAATAATGGGGGAACATTAGTCATTAGAAAAGTAAAAAGATCTACCTAGGTATAGATTTCTTAAAAAATAGCAACATAATGTACTAAAACTTTTTATTTATATGCTAAGAAATAGTGGAACATCGATACAAGAACATTTAAAAAGTAGAGATCACTCGCAACTCTTTAGATGCAGCATTTTTCTTCCTCCTTGACATAACGGTAAGGATGCACTTCATGTAAACTTTATCCACTTCAGTAGTTGTCCTTATCCTCTTTGTCTCCACACCATCTCATCAATTTTATTCTCCGTCCTTTTCTTTATATTATTCTTTTCATGAGTGATTGGCTCGCTACTTGTGGCACCTTTGGTTGGCAAAGGAGTAGGGGATGTTTTTGAGAGCGATAAAAATAAAAATAAAAAGAACATTTGAGCAGTATACAACTACTAGTTCCTATACCTGCCGGTTATGGCAATGAAGCACATGGTGACGAAGTTGAGCTACCGGTAGCCGATGCAGAAAGCTGGAGATGGAACCTTGCTGCAACCAATGACAGTACCACTGGAGGTGGTGTCCTTGCTGCTACTAGTGACTGCAGTCTTGGAGATTGTGTCCTTGCTGTTGCAAGCAATTGTGGTGCTAGAGAAGGTGACCTTGTGGCTGACAACAACAGTGCTCCTAGAGATAAAACATTTTTGACTGCTGGTGATGATTTTGATGGCACCTCAGCAACAACATTGGATTTTGAATCCTCCATGCCCTGTGTGCTAATGTATTCAGGATTGTTTTCATTGAAGAGGTTGAATGTTTGTGCATCACATCCTTCACTTAGTGTAGGGCTCTTAGCATGTGATGCCATAATAAAACCTGAAACAAATGGGCTGCCCGGCAGACTGTCCAACTTCTCGTGCTCTTTATCTTTCTTCTCTTAACAACATTTCGTGGATGAAACTTGCTAGATAAATCAGATTAACCGTGCATGCTATCATTGTCACCAGAAGCTTGCTTGCTCGGTCCTGACACATTTGAAATTGTTTGTTCAATAACTAATAGAAAAAGAATAATATCTATAGCTTGCCGTTCAACATCTTTAGCTTCAACTACCTGCATGGTGTTTGGTGGGTTTGTATCACCCTCAGTGCTTCCTACTGCCAGATTGCCTGCACCTAGCACTGTGCTTATCTAAGAAATCATGTCACCTATCCTTTTTGCATGTAGCTCCATCATGCATTTTATGAACAAATCCACTGCTAAAATAATATCATTCTATCACATGATACTATGCTTCTGAATAACGACTTGAATGTTTGTTGGCAACTGAAACATGGGGTAAAAAAAGGAAAAAGAAACTAAATGCAACAGATAGAAAAAAGTGAATGTGTAACTAACAAGAGGAGAGAGAGAGTGAAGGCAAATAGGTTTACCTATATGCCTTGGCTACTTGAGGCAAACAACCATATGCACTATCTAGGGAAGCGGAATCTTGAGATGTCTTAACATAATATGGATCTGATTACTTGGACATAACTATGTAAAGAAAATGAAACACTCTATTAGACCTTGGTGAAAGATTGGGATGAATGGGAATAAACATGTTAATAAAATAGATTGAAATAACGTAGTTTTGGGATACAAAGAGAAAACATACCGGCCAAGATTTGTACGTGACATAGCCAAGATTCATTGTGTAACGGTCGACATATGTGACATAATCAAAATCAATATTAGTGAGATATCATATTCTTAATGTTTTATATTCCATAGTGCGGATTTATAGTCTGGTTTTTGGAAATTCCAAGTGATCCAAGTAAACAATATGCAAAAAAGACAAATAAAAGGCATTAAAACACAAAACACAAAAAAAACAGTAGAGAAAAAGCCCGAAACAAGAAAATTCAGAGAGAAGGGATGCAACAAAACTTACAACCAACAAAGGAATGTACTTACTAATCAGAAAATTTGGTTGTCGCTTCACATATGTGAATTTTTTGTACTTCTTATTTTCCTTCATTAGACACCTCACCACATGTGTCTACCAGTCATACTCGCTCAAGTTTTTGATGCCAACCAACTAGCGGAGATAGTCTAAATTCACATAATTCCTAGTGCCAAGACACAATACAATAGCAAGCACATAAAGATGAAAGTCCTCATAATTCTTTCTTCATCATGCAACGCTAGTAAAAATTTATTGTACTTGCCTATGCCAAGTCTATGATTAACAAATAGTAGCCAATAGAATGAACTAAGCTCTTTGGCAATTTCACTGTTTGGCCGATTGCCCTCACATAGGTGAAGGATCCCTTGTTGTCGGTCTTGATTTTAAAAACCAAAAACCTTATGAGTTTTTATGTACCAATTCCTAGATCAATAGTTGGTACAAACATTTATAACTAGTTCAAAGCAAGTGATGAAATGAAATAAGGCTAAAGGAGTGTAATACCTTTGATGAAACTAATAATGCCATGTCATATCAGGTAAACACTAGCAAAATTCCAAATTAGTAGTAGGCCCAACCAACATGTCCACAAGAAATTTACTGGGGGCGCAACCTAGAACTCGAGCAACACTCCATTCATCTTGCTAAGTATGCAATCATACCAGCAATGTCTTTTGCTTCTAACTTTAATATAACTACAATTTAAGTAAGAATGAGTACTTACATACTCAACAAACTATCATGGAATATGGAATAATATATATAGGTATAATATGGATGGCTATAGGTTTAATTTGCATAAAGCCAGAGTTGCAATAGTATAATAATATATTTAAATTGTATTTTCACAAATTGATTTTCTACACATCTTTGTATCATGGATTACACGAGAGGATAACACAACATAATTCACAACCCATATCCATGTGAGATCCTTTGGCTTCGGGGTAACTCACTGTACCTACTAAAGATCATTTTAGCCTTTTCTACCAACTACTACGGGCAGGAAACTTGTGTGTATTCTATAAGTCATTAGAGCGATGTGCTCACTCTTAATTGCCATTTCTTTCCCCAATCCCAAGTTTCTATAACACAAAACTAATCTAAATGATCATGTTCCTCCCATGATAGTGAACACGGCTATTTGAATAATTTTCACTGTACAGAGGTTGTACGTTGTACCCACATGCAATCACACTCTAACGCATGATCGGTTAAGGAATTAGTGTGAGTGCAATGACAAGGCCTTTACAATATATACTACTAGCAATAGCATAGCAATGACCCCTTGTGCTAATGTAGGTGATGTTCTCCCTACGGCAAGCCACCGTTGGGTAGGTAACAACACATGCCCAACTCCTTATGCTTTTCGTCTGACCAAAGCGCATCAGCATGTTGTTCTCTCAATATGATGGTCTTAGCATCCTGTACATCCATCATCTCAGTGATGTAAACCTATCTAGACTAGCATTGTCAAGCCTGACCCTCTAGTTTGCCTATCGTCCTAGGTATATGTCCGAAGTTCAATAAATTAGTCAGTCATATTCATCTCATTCCACACATGTGGCCGCACATGTAAATAACAAGAGTTAGCAAAAGGAACCGGTCATTAATTAACTTGTGCATGCAACTAAAGACCTTCCACATCTATCACTAACATTCTGCACATCCAAGTACTATTTAAAAACCTTGTTTTTGTTTTGTAAAACATTCCAACTTGTTCACCATTTGTTTAACCAGTCATCTTCCTAATGACTGCCTGTCAAAATTTAGTAGAAATTTAATGATTAATTCACAAGGATTTATCTAAGCATGGCTAAGTATGAATATAGCATATAAATTAGTCATGTATGATTTACAAGGTTTGGATAATTAAATAATTGGCATGGATCATTTATAATGTAGTAGGAGATTATCTACTAATCAATTCTTCATAATCATAATTTAAAGTGAAGCATGAAATTTACAAATACATTTCATAAATTGGGATCAATATGATCAAAGGGGGAATGATGACTTGCCTTGCTCATAGTGATTTGTTAATTGATATGTTCACTTAACCTTGTTTAAGCCTTCTCCTCAAATGGTACCTTCACGTTCAGGAGCTACACAATCTAAATACACAAGAAGAAGCAAATACATAATCAATCACACAAAACCAAGGCCTAAATATAGGGCATGACTAGGTAGCTGCTAGATTGCTTCTCCAATCTAGAACTAGAATGTTGTTAGGGGCTTGGCACCCTAAATCTAAGGTAAGGGTAAGACCTACACTTGTTGTAAGGTCACTAACATACCATTACAATTTATTTTGATGATTTATAGTCATTTTTTAAAAAACTGATTTATAGTCATTTAAGTAGCTTCCTCCACTTACTCTTTTTATGGAAAAACTTGTTGTTAATTTGAATTCATATGGTCTTTTAAATTTATTGTTCCTTATTATGTTTTTTAAGTTTACGACTAACATGCTAATTTGGTTATGCTCTTTAACTAAATTGGTGTCTAAAGACACTTTGGGATAAAAGATTGCCACTGACATCATTGTAGCAGTGTGTCTTAATTGGATTTGAACATTTGTGAGTACGGAGCAATTTATAAACTATATTTAAATTGTTAATCAACCTCTATTTTACCTAATAGGGGATTTTCATTTTATTATAAACCTTGGTTTAACATGTGTGGTTGTGTATATATAAATATATTTTAGATTTTATCTGGTTTATTGTAGTTACATTATCTGATTTAGGGTGAGGTTATTTAATCATTTTTTGCATCATTTTTCGACAAGTACAACATGATTTATGTGTACAATTCATGTATACGTACAATATGATGTATATGATTGTATCAGCCATTATTTATTAGGAAATTGCATTTTATTTTTTAGACCAAAGGCCACGTAAACATTTATTTGTGGTTTTCAAGTTTATATGTGCAAAAGAATTAACTTTCTGTCTGGCTAAGGGCGTTTGGTTAACTGTTTGCTTTTTTATGACAACTTAAACTAAGAAACACTTCATTTATCATGTATTAGGGTTAAAATATGTGTCCTCATATTTTAGAGTCATTAATACTATTGTTCGGTTTAAAACATAGCTAAATGCAATTTTTAGCATGTCAATTAATTACCAATCTTAGTGTATTTTGCATATTGTGTATAAAATATATTTATGATAATTTTTACTTATGGTACAACATGTAGATATTGAAATTAAAAAAATTAGAAACAATTTTCACTAAATTTGGATTAATTATGAATTTCCAAAGATTGTCAACAAATTTAAATCCTGGAAATTGTGAAACTAAACACCGGTAACAAAGGTCAGGGCCCACATATCAGCCTTAGTTCCCTTCCTTTTCTTCTTTCTCCTTTCTCTCTCCCTCTCCCGTTCTCTCTCTCTCGCACGGCCGAGGGAGCGACGGTCTCGCGCGCGACGGTGGCGGTCACGGGTGGCCGGCGAGGGCTGGGAGCAGGTCGCTGGGCTAGGCGGCTACTCTCGCGGCGGCGGGACGGTCGTGCCGTGACGATCCTAACAGGGGGGCACGGTGGGCTCGAGCCCCTCCTACGGTTGCCAATGCCAGCATAAATACATGCATACATATATATTCTAGGTATGTTTATGCTTGCTAGAGAGAAGCAAAGCTAACCAATCAAAACATAATTAGTTCTCTAATTTTTTAAACAGCTACAATATATTCCCATGTATATCTTTTTGGATTTGTATTGTATTTAATCCACTTATATTATTAGTTCGCTTCATTTCATTGGCACCCCTAAATTTGGTTCTTCTTTCGTCATGGGTCGGGCGGCACAGGGATGTTAGAAATAGTTTCTATGATTATAGATTTGTTTGTAAAATATAAACTATTGTATAGAATTCTAGAAACATGGTATGTAAGCTACACAGAAGATTGTTACATTGTATAAGAGCTTATCTTATATGACGTTATAAATTAAAACGTACGACACCCCTAGCTATTATCTTGCTAAGCGCTTCTATCATATGCCCTCTGTATTCTTACATGGTATCAGAGCATATCTAGCCTCGCTGCCGCTCCCATCCATCGGCTCCACTCGCCGGAGGAATACCAGAGATCCGAGGCTCAATAGCCGCCCTGCGCTTCGAGAGTAGCTGGAGTTTTCACCGGAGGAGGCACCCTCCTTGCCTCCCAATAAACACTCAATAGATCCAATTGCCGCCCACTATGTCTTCTTCGACCTTCCATCTCAACCCTCTCTCGGTCGGCGCTGTGATAGAGAAACTTAACAGGAGCAATCACTCCATCTGGGAAGCCCAGGTGCTCTCGGTCGTGCGCGGTGCTCGCTTGTACGGCCATCTCACAGGTGCTTCTAAGCCACAGGTGATGGAGATTGAGGACAAGAATGGCAAGAAGGTCTCCAACCCGGCGTTCGAAGAATGGGAGGCATGGGATCAACAGATTCTCAGCTTCCTTCTCACTTCCGTCTCTCCGGATATTCTCAGCCACATTGCCAAAACGAAGACGGCGGCTGATGCATGGGCTAAGCTTGAGGCCATGCATGGGCTAAATCTACGCATCTCCCTCGCTAATACTAAGAAAGGTAACTCATATGCTACTGATTATTTCACCAAGATGAAAGGTTTCAGCGATGAGATGGCGGTCGCGGGACAATCAATCACTAATGACAAGCTGGTTAAGTACATACTCACCGGCTTGCCCGCGGAATACGAGTCACTGGTTACCTCTCTCGTCACGAGGGTGGAATCGGTGACCATCGATGAGTTGTATTCACAGCTCCTCAACTTCGAGACTAGGATGGATCTGGTCCAAGGCGTTGACCAGAACTCGGCCAACATGGCCGACCGTGGAGGAGGCCACGGTAATAATCGTGGTCGGGGTGGTCCCTATTGTGGACGTGGGCACGGCCCTCCAAATGGTGGGGTCGTGGTCGCGATCAAAGGAGCAACTAGCAAGGTGGCGGCTCCAACAACAACAAGAAGCAGAACAAACCGATCTGTCAGGTGTGCTTCAAGGAGGGACACACTGCAACTCGTTGTTGGCACTGCTTCGATGAGGACTTCGTCCCTGAAGAAAGGCATGCAGCAGTAGCAACCGGTTCATACAACATCGACACCAACTGGTACATCGACAGCGGCTCCACTGACCACATCACCAGCGAGTTAGAGAAACTCTCCATGCGTGAGAAGTACAGCAGTGGTGATCAGATCCACACTACAAGCAGTGTAGGTATGGGAATTAAACATGTTGGTCAATCTACTATTGTTACCCCTAGCTGCAATCTCCAGTTAAAAAATATTCTGCATGTACCTAAGGCTTCCAAGAATCTTGTTTCAGTTCATCGATTTACTTCTGATAACTCTGCCTACATAGAATTTCACCCCACCTATTTTTTGGTTAAGGATTAGGCAACCAAGAAAACTCTGCTTAAAGGTCGTTGTCATCGGGGGCTATATCCTCTTCCTTCACCACCAAAACAAGTCCTCACGACATTTCGCCTGTCCCTGTCTCGGTGGCATGAATGACTAGAACATCCAGCCTTCCCGATCGTTCGTCGCATCATCAGTAATAATAGCATTTCATTTGCTTCAGACTCCAATAATGAGCATGTGTGCGATGCTTGTCAACAAGCAAAAGCACACCAGTTACCCTATCCTAAGTTTACATGGATCTACCTCATTAAATATAAGTCTGAAGTCGATTTTTAGAACCTAGTTGGAAGGTTGCTTGATCGAAAAATAAAAGCCATCTAAACTGATAGGGGTGGCGAATATTTTGGGCTTAGCTCCTTTTTTACTAAAATCGGCATCTCGCATCATGTTTCATGTCCTCATGCGCACCAACAAAATGGTGCCGCCGAGCGCAAACATCGGCACATTGTTGAAGTTGGTCTAGCTCTTCTATCATGCGCTAGTATGCCCCTGAAATTTTGGGACAAAGCGTTCCTCACAGCCACATATCTCATCAATCGCCTTCCTAGTGTAGTCATCAATTTTACTACGCCCCTGGAGCGCCTCTTTGGGCAAAAACCAGATTACTCCTCCCTACGGGCGTTGGTTGTGCCTGTTGGCCCAATCTTCACCCGTATAATGTCCATAAACTCCAGTTCCGCTCTAAGAGATGTGTCTTTCTGGGTTATAGTAATCTTCACAAGGGGTATAAATATCTGGACATTGCATCTGGGCGTGTCTATATCTCTAGAGACGTCACATTCGATGAAACAATTTTTCCTTTTGCCAAGATGCATCCCAATGCGGGTGCTCGTCTGCGCTCAGAGATCCTCTTGTTTTCTCCTGATTCCGTGGCTACCAACGGGGACAGTAGTTTGGATGATCAACATGTTAACTTGCCTGTTAATTTGCCTAATGAATTTAACAATCCTGGTGGAGACTCTAGCTTGCCCTAGGTGCCAAATACAGATGATATCACCATTGGAAGCAGTGGCATGGATCACGAAGATGATCCCCGACCGATTTCTACTCCCACGTCATCAGGCAGGTCTAGCAGCCAGCCGACCACGCCCGTTTTCACCGAGGTGATGTCACGTGGGGGCCAATCAGTTGCGCACTCGCCCTCACCTATCACTGATGTCTCTCCGACATGGCTTGCGCCTGCTTCAGGCATGGGAACGACACCACCTCATGCTACGACACGGAGCACGGAGGAGATTTCCACTGATGGATCCTCTGCCGATACACCAGAAGAGGTCGCAGCTCCTTTATGGCTGGTAACAAGGCTCCAGCGTGGCATTCAAATGAAGAAAATTTATACTGATGACATGGTCATGTATGGGATGTTAGCAAGCACTGGTGAACCGACTGATCTTGCTGATGCACTGTAGAATAAAAATTGGTGACAGACCATGAACTCTGAATATGAAAGCACATGAGGAACAAGACATGGCACCTAGTCCCGCCATAGAAGGGAACCAATGTTATAGGGTGCAAATGGGTGTATAAAATCAAGAGAAAGTCTGATGGGAGTTTAGATCCTTACAAGACTCACCTTGTTGCCAAGGGTTTCAAGCAAATGTATGGAATTGATTACGAATATTCATTCAGTCCAGTAATTAAGGCTGCAACTATTAGAGTTATATTGTCTCTAGCTGTATCTTGTCGATGGTCTCTTTGCCAACTTGATGTGCAGAATGCATTCTTACATGGACTCTTAGAAGAAGATGTATACATGCATCAACCTCATGGTTTTGAGAATCCAAACCGCCTAACTATATGTGCAAACTTGATAAATCTTTATATGGGTTGAAGCAAGCTCCTTGAGCATGGTACTCCAGATAAGTGAACGATTGATTCAATTGGGGTTTAAAGCATCCAAGGCTGACACATCCTTGTTCTTCTTTAGTAAGGGAGGCATCATAATGTTTGTTCTTGTGTATGTCGATGACATAATTGTGACGAGTTCCACAAAGCAAGCATCAAGTGTATTACTTCGAGATCTTAAAGAACAATTTGCATTGAAGGACTTGGGAGAGCTTCACTATTTTCTTAGCATTGAGGTACATAAAACAAACGGTGGAATTCTGCTTACATAAGAAAAATATGCATCTAATCTACTGAAGAGGGTCAGCATGGCAGATTGTAAGCTAGTCAATACACCATTATCCACTAGTGAGAAGCTATCTCTGTATGAAGGAACTCCTCTAGGAGCTCAAGACACCACAAGATACATGAGCATTGTAGGAGCATGCAATACCTAACATTAACACGGCATGATATCTCATTTACTGTGAATAAGGTTTGTCAGTTTCTTCATACTCCATCTACAGTGCATTAGGAGGCTGTGAAAAAAATATTAAGGTATATAAAGCAGTGCACTAGACTCGGGCTAAAGATTCATAGGTCGGTTTCCACACTAGTAAGTGACTTCTTAGATGATGACTGGGTAGGCTGTGTGGATAACAGAAAATCCACCGGAGGATTTGCAGTTTTTGTAGGAACTAATTTAGTGTCTGGGAGTGCTCGCAAGCAATCCAATCTCTAGATCCAGTACTGAAGCAGAGTATAAAGCAATAACTAATGCTACGGCAGAGGTTATGTGGATACAGACTTTGTTACATGAGGTAGAGGTGAAGATAGGGGCGGCGGGGAGGTTCGAGGATAGGGGCGCTGGCAAGACGGTGGACTCCAGGGAGACGGAGTGGGGCAGCCGATCTCTAGGGCCTCAGGGACGACACCCAGCTGGCTTGGCTGATGGCGATGGGAAGGGCAGGGCTTGAGCTACACGGCCGGGCGTGAGCAAGCTCGTGTCACCAATTAATTCGGAGGTCCGGTGAGGTTCCGGCCAGCGCAGTGCCTGGAAAGGCTTCGCCGCAGTGAGGGATAAACTTTCCCTCACGGAACGCAGCTGGAGTCCGGCCCTAGCAGGTGGCCTGCGGTGGCCTGACCCGGGGAAGGAAGGCGCTAGCGGCGGCAGCTCAACAGGTCGTCGTCGGCCAAATTGGTCGGGCCACTAACTACTATACGTAATGGGGAAACTAATGGTGCGAGGGTTTTTCCGGGGGTGGCTCGATGGAGGAGGTTAGTCATTCGGTGCACCGGCGGTATAGCAGGGCCGGGCGGATTGGAGTAGATGCAGGCGCGGACGCACGCCAGGTGTTCGACGTCGGTTTCAGCTTGGTCGACGTCGATTCGGGCTTGGTGTTGGGTCCATTCCACAGATCGGCCGCGCGCAGCACGGTGGTGCCGACGAAGCAACGGATTGGTCGTTCATGGGAAACCTATGAAGGGAGAGAGGAGGGATAGTGGCTCGGTTTCTCACCGCGCGGTAGCCAGGGAGCGGTGCACCGGAGCTTGGCGAAGGACGACGAGCAACGGGCAGCGAGGTACGTTCTGGTGAAGTGTGAGCGCGCATGTCAGGCTGCAAACACAGATCAATCGAGCAAACACGCGAGAGAGCGAAATCCCTCCACGGACTCGTTGCCACGGATTGCGAGCTTGCGAATGCGGTCGTTGCCGACGCGCATAGTCTGAATGCACTCTCATGCCTCCCGGACCGACGCTTTGGCCCCAATCATCTCAGGAGGAACGATGCTGTAGGTTGCGTCGAGGGCGCCATCTGGTCCTCGTGCAATCTGACGGCTATGCCGTCAGGCTCAATCCCTGTCCACAGACAGCGAGCCTGCAATAGTGTTTAGTCATTGCAGTTCGTCTTGGATAGCAGAGGGTAATTCGCTGTACCTCCACCCTCCTTAACTACGCGGTGAATCACCAATCCACGGTCGTCCCCGCCGCTGCTCAAAGAGCGGCTGCTGGAGCCAAGAGGGGCGGTGGATCGAAGATAACAAGCGACGGCGCAGCATCATAACTCCTTCCAAAACGCGATCATGAGTCCACTGCTACTAATTGGTAGCAAACCCAACGATCGAGTGATGGAACTCAGACGAACACTACGCACACGAAACTGTAGTTATCCGACAAAAACGAAAACAGGGGAATTGTGTAGCGCTCAAATTGCTTCTGCGTTTTCTGGTTACTTCTTTATATAAGCTAAAGATTACAACGAAAATAGAGACTACCAGGACCGATTCTTGCGCCATGCATTCCTCTACGTCCATCCCCACAGCGCATGAGCTCCTCCCGTTCACCAAGTTCGTGGTGAACGACGCGGGAAATTACAAACTATCCTAGTATTTTCTCCAAAACAAACGAAAATTAGGCACACAAGATTTATTCTAACATCGGTGAAGGATTAGGTGCATGCTCTCGCGGATCAGTGGTGGAGGAGCAGTCTGCGGCGGTGGGGTGGCTCGGTTAAGAGGTACCGTAGTTGACGAGGCAGGCAGCGATGGGGATCACCATGGCGTCGGTGATGAAGAGGATCGGGTCAACAATGCAAACCGTTAAATATAGAAATATGTAATTTATATTTAGTAAGAGATCACCTATATTTAGAGCTACGTCTTCTGATTTCTATTGGTTACACTTGTAACCTTTTATATATGCGTAACATTTTATGTATGTGTAACATTCCATATATGCGATCCTATATATGAGTGGTTATGACTCATAGAGGTTATCTAACGCTAATTACATTAACATGGTATCAGAGCTAATATTTTTTCTCTAAATCAATGTTGATATCATCTTCTACCTCCTCTTCTACCACCTCCGCCTCCACTTCTAACCTCTCCTCTACTACTACCTTTATCCCTATACCAATTCATCATGCCGCCACCATCCGACTCAACAAAACAAACTATACATTACGGTGCGCCCAGCTTCTCCTGTATCTACGGAGTGCAAAGCTTATGGGCTTCATCGATGGATCCACGACCGCACCTCCCCAGCAGATTTCTTCTTCGACTGCTGATGGTGTTGAGCTCATGTCTAACCAAGAATATTACATGTGGTATGATAAAGATCAATAACTACTTAAGTGGTCTTCTCTCGTCAATAAATGAAGACATCATTTAGGATGTGGTCTCTGCCACCACATCCAAAGAAGCCTGGGACACTCTTCGGCGTATGTTCTCCTCCGTCACGCGTGCATGCATTGTCCAAGTATGTGTCGACCTTGCTACAACCAAGAAGCGTGACCTCTCTGCTATCGATTACTTCCATAAGATCAAGAGTCTGGCCTCCGAGCTGGCTACGGCTGATGCTCCTCTTCGTGATGACGAGATCATTGTCTATCTCCTAACGGGTCTTTCCCTAGATTACGATCCGTTCGTCACATCTATGACAACAAATATTGAGCCCCTTACTCTCGATGACGTATACTCACATCTTCTAGCATTTGAGGTGCGCCAACTATAATACCAGACGGAGACTAGCCTCAACATCTGCGCGTCAGCCAACTTCGCCGACCGAGGTAGGCAGCAGTGGAGCCATGGCCTTGGCTGTCCTCCGCCCCAGGGACGTGGACGCGGCGCCCCTCCCTATTAGATCTACGGTCATGTAGGTCATACTGCCATCAAATGTTGGCATCGTATGGATGAGTCTTATCAGAAGGAACAACCCTATGCTACGGTGGCTACTACTTCACCCTACAAGTTTGACACCAACTGGTACACTGACACGAGGGCTAGAAACAGTTCAACTTGGCAACGGGACATGTTTGCAAATTATGCATGTCGGTTCTTGTTCTCTTAATACTGCTACACGTCCTCTTGACTTACATAATATTCTCAACATACCTAATATCTCTAAACACCTCCTTTCAGTTCATAACCTATCACATGACAATAATGTATTTTTTGAATTTCATCCCTATCATTTTTTTAAAGGACAAACAAGTGCTCCTAGAAGGAAAGTGTGAATCCGACCTCTATCCCATAAAGTCGTCTAATGTTGAATTCTTCAAACAAGCACTTGTCAGTGTCAAGGCATCCACACATCAGTGGCATGCTCGTCCTGGCCACCCATCTACCCAGTCGTACAGTCTATTTTAAGTTTGAATAATCTCCCATATATCAAGGAGTCGAGTCTCTCAGTTTGTCATGCATGTCAATTAGGCAAGAGTCATCAACTCTCCTATACTCATGCCATTCATCTTTCTGCATCCCCTCTTGAACATATTTTTTTAGATATGTGGGGCCCTGCCCCCAAGTCTATTGGTGGATATAAATACTACATAAGTTTTATCGATGATTTTAGTAAATTTACGTGGATATATTTGATGCATGACCGCATTGAGGCTCAACGCATTTTCTTGTAATTTCAAGCACATGTAGAACATCTCCTTGATACTAAAATTAAGTGTGTCTAATCCGATTGGGGCGGGGAGTACCAAAAACTTCATACTCAATTTTTTCGATCTCTTGGCATAGCCCATCGTGTTTCCTATCCACATACTCACCAACAAAATGGATCACCTTAACGCAAGTATCATCATATTGTTGAAACTAGTCTTGCTCTACTAGCTCATGCCTCCATACCGATTAAATTTTGGGACAAAACCTTCCTCACAGCCACTTATCTCATCAATAGATTGCCCACTCGAGTCCTTGATAATCTATGCCCTCAAGAACGCCTCCTCAAAACTCCACCGAATTATTCCCTACTTCGTATATTTGGTTGCGCATGTTGGCCTAATTTGCGACCCTATAACCAACACAAACTTTCCTTTCGATCCAAAGTCTGCGTGTTTTTGGGATATAGTGGTCTTCACAAGGGATACAGATGTCTCGATATGAATTTCGGACACGTGTATGTGCCCCGTGACGTTATATTTGATGAAACAATTTTTTCTTTCTCCACTTATCCTTTAACCAACGTTGCAGCTAATCAGGAAAGTGACAGTTTTAATTTGAACAATTACGATATGCACATGTTTCCTGCTAACCCTATGAATGCAGCCCCTCAGCATGCAGCAGATACCAGGATGCCTACAACCTCATCAGGATTGGTGCCGACATTCCCTACGCCCACTTCTTCACCCGAGGCAGGCCCTCCACATGCAGTACCTAACACTGACCTACCTGTATCAAAGTCTCCACTTGCCTCTCCTGTGTCCCCTACGGCAAGCATAGAGGCTGCAGCTGGACTGTCATCTGACGGCCCATCATTATCAGCATCACAGCAAACTTCGTCACCAAGCGTCCGGCCTGAGGCTGTGCACCACCCAGAGGTTCCTGCACCAGATCCTCTTGCCCACAAGTACGGGATGCGCTTAAGCCACAACATCAAGAAGCCCAAGGTTCGTACCGATAGCACAGTTACTTATTCTTCCATATGGACTTCAGATGCCGAGCCTACATCGCATGTTACTGCTATGGCACACCCCCTTTAGAGGTCAGCAATGAATGATGAATTTCAAGCCCTTGTCAAGAACAAGACTTGGCATCTAGTTCCTTCACGTGCCGGCCTTAATGTCATTGATTGCAAGTGGATTTTCAAACTGAAGCACAAAGTTGATGGCTCCATTGATCGCTATAAAGCACAATTGGTCTCCAAGGGCTTCAACTAGTAGTACGGAGTTAATTATGATGATACATTTAGCTCGATAGTGAAACCTACTACTATTCAAGTCTTATTGTCTCTTGCAATCTCTCGTAGTTGGTTTTTTCGATAGATTGATATTCAAAATGCATTCTTAGATGGCCATCTTTAAGAGGATGTCTATATGAAACAACCACCTGGTTTTGTTAACTCGAGTCATCCTACTTATCTTTGCAAGTTGGACTCAAATAGACCCTACATGCCTAGTTTTCTTGTCTTAGTAACAAACTATTACAGCTAGGGTTTTAGACTTCTAAGGCTGATGTTTTTCTTTTCATGTTCAACAGAGGTGGCATTCAGATATATATTCTCATCTATGTGGATGATATTATTATTATGAGTTCTTCATCATCAGCTACGGATCGTCTACTCATTCAACTTGAAGTTGAGTTTGTGGTGAAAGATCTTGGCACTCTTGGATATTTTCTTGGCATTGAAGTACATCATACTTCTATTGGCCTCATCTTGACACAACATAAATACATCCAAGTCCTACTGCAGCGCACAAATATAGCCTCCTCTAATAGTGTTCTGACAACTATGCTTTTCAACAACAAGTTACTCTTAAAGAGTGGCGACCCTCTCTCAGCTAAAGATACCACATGCTATCGCAATTTTGTTGGGGCTCTTCAATATTTGTCTTTCACTCGCCTCGATATCTCATTCTGTGTCATCTGGGTATGCCAATTTCTATCAGCAGCAATGATGGGTCATTGGGCGGTAGTAAAATGATTACTGCGTTATATTCATTTCACGTCTGATATGGGGCTATACATCACTAAATCTGGGTCTTCATTACTAAGTGTATTCTCTGATGCCGATTGGACTGGGAACCCATATGATTGGCATAGTACAGGTGGCTATGCCATTTTCTCTGGTGGTAATCTTGTTTGTTGGAGCTCTCGCAAACAACAAACTGTTTCTCGCTCGAGCACAGAGGCTAAATACAAGGCCAACGCCAATGCTATCGCTGAAGTAATATGGATACAAGTGTTGCTAAGGGAACTTAGGATCTCTCAGTTTCAACCGCCGTCCCTATGGTGTGACAACATTGGTGCCACTTTGTTCGCGCCGAGGTCCCTCGCGCGCCCCGACGAGAACACGCCGGTCGCCTGGGAGGTCTGCTTAGCTCTAGTGCAGGTCGATCGACTTTTCTGCATAGCTTGAGGTATGCGCGCCAGGGGCCGTGGAGTTCGATCGGCTCCAGCGCGCCGGTATGGGTGCGGGCGTGCCAATCAATTCGACCCTACAATTGATAAGGAAGTGAGACAAGCAGATCTATCAAACGGTAGGCCGATACAGGCGCTCGCTATCGGCTGGCCACTGAGAGGACTGGGAAGCTCTTCGATCGGCTGAGGAGCCGATGTGGACAGGTGTTGATAGGGAATTGGCCGCAGAGCTGATGGAGGAAACAGGGTATACTCAGAGGATAGCAAGGCATATAGGATCCCTCCGGATAGCCGAACAGTAGTTCATCGGCTGGAAAAACCGATGAAGGCACATGCAGACTGGCAAGGAGTATTATTAAAAAGGCATTGGCTGCAAAGCCGATGCCGCTCCGGATATGACAGCACGAGACCCGTCGTCCGCCGTGACAGCGCCATAACACCGAACCTCGAAGATCGGAGCTAACCGAGACAGTACGAGGCTGAGGCTAGCAGTGATGATACAGAGGATGCCAGATCGGCTATGCTGAAGCAAGGATAGGAACGAACCCATCGGCTAGTTGAGCCGATGAGGGGACGCCTCTCTGAAGGTGGGGGCGTATCGGCTGGGAGACCAATACGCTTGGCGTTACGTGTCAAGAGACACCTCTAAAGGCTGATGCGTATCGGTCGAGGGGCCGATACGCTAGGCTTGAAGCTTAGAGCATGGATAACTCATCAGCTAACACTCCGATGATACGCTATGCAGAAAGCTATAAGCCTGAAGCTCGATCTACCATCGGCAGCCCCGTAGGTCAAACCTAACTGGTGCAGCACGAAATTGACGACGGCAGAGGGAGCTTAACAAGCCGATAGGCCCTGCACGGATGTGATGCGATATGTCTGATCGGCCTAAGAGGTCAAACCTAACCAATGCAGCCTTAGACAGAACAGAACATATCGAGATGGTGGCAGGACTTACCCCTTCGCCAGAGGTCGGACTTAACCAATGCAGCCCCACGTCGAGAGCCAGAACCCGTCGGTAAACACCTAGATGAACTAAGGTGGCAATGCGCAGAGATTGTATTTGATCAAGAGATATCTTACATGTTTCTAGGGGGTCTATATTTATACCCTGGATTTACAGGCAGAGTCCAACGCGTTTACGACCATCAGACGTTATTTTCTAATAAAAACAAAGGAAAATACCTCTAAAGAAGTTAACTAACTAACTAAACATTCCTAATAAGGTTACAATTTACAAAGATAGAACATCTTGCCGTGGAGTCTATGGCTCTTCCGCAAACTCAGTTTTATCTGAGTAATCTTTCAATTTGGAACCGAGTCTTCCTTCGCCACAACCCGATCGGCTTCTTCACTGTAGCAATCGGATCTCTTTTTACTCAAGCCGATCTTTTTCCTATCTCTCCTCGGGCTTCTTGGACCTGACGCCGATCGGAACCGATCCAATCTTCTACTAATTTGATCAGCTTCTCTACAGTTCTGATCGGCTTTGTCTCACGAGCTGACCAGTATCTCCATCGGCCGATGACTGAATCAAATTCTCCATCGGACACCTCTCAGCCGATCGGCTTTAGCACCATCGGATCGTCCAGATTTTGGCGTTAACACACTTATCTCTCTGCCAATCCCATATTTTATTGTCACACGAAGCATGTCAAGGTTGATTATGATTTTGTTTATGAACGTGTTGCCTCTCGCCAACTCGACGTTCGCTTCATCTCATCCAAGAACTAGGTGGTCGACATCATAACTAAGCCGCTCCCGGTTACTCCCTATTGCAATTTACGGTGCAATCTGAACCTAATTTACCTCCATCCAGATTAAGGAAGTATTAAATATAGAAGTGTGTAATCTATGTTTAGTAAGAGATCATCTATATTTAGAGTTGTGTTTACTGATTACCGTTGATTACACTTGTAACCTTTCATATATTCATAACTTTCCATGTATACGTAACATTCCATGTATATGATCCTCTATAATATAGGTGATCATGACCCATAGAGGTCATCTAGCATCAATTATATTAACACAGGCCTACCCTAGTAGCACTGTAGCCTCCTCATCCTAGGTCATGTGGACCTCGCTAGACTTCTTGGGCATGGAGCGGCACTCACGGGACTAGTGGCTGACCTTGCAATTGCGGCTGGTGCTGCTTGGGCCGGGGCCATCACAGCTTCCCAAGTCGATCCGACCCTCACCAGCGCTGGAGTTCTTTCCTTTTTCACGCCACCAGTTGTGCCCACCATGTTCGCTGCAACCTCTGCTCGAGATGGAGGCACTCTTCTCCTTTTCACAAGCCTTGCAACAGGAGAGCCAGTCCCCCCACTGTCGTTCGTGTCATTGATCGTCGGCTTCTTTCGTTGCTCCATGGCCCAGAGCCACCCCGTCGGCTTCTTTTGTTTTCTTTATTTCCTCTTTTATAGAGTACAGCGGGTATGGCGGCGAGGCTCGCGTCAGTGCGCACGATGCAGGGCATGCTCGCGCGCACGACGCGAGGTGTCTGAGACCATGCTGGTACACTGCGGACGCCACCCACGACATGAGGTGTTTGCGTCCATACCTGCAGATGCCAGCCCCGACACACCGATGTCCGCATCCATCCTCGCACACCACGGTCGTCAGCCACGACATGGTGCGCTCAGTGAGAAATGAAAAGAAGAAGAAAAGGAAATCACGCTAGGCTTATCTAACATTACTCCTCCTAAGCCTTGCATGGATACTATACATCTCGGACACCTATGAGTAAGCGTAGCTTGCAGAATCGTTCTCGAGCCAGGGCCTTGGTCAGAATGTCCGCCAGTTGCTCTTCAGTTCTAATCGACTCGATCTTTACCCTGCCGTCTTCAACACATTCTCGGATGAAGTGGTATCTAACATCAATGTGTTTGCTCCTATCGTGGAAGACGGGGTTCTTGCTGAGTGTGATGGTGGACTCGTTGTCAACCCTTAGACCAGTACTGCTGACCTCTCTTCCTCTGAGTTCTGAGATCAATCGTGCCAACCAAATCCCTTGGCATGCACCTGTAGTTGCGGCTATGTATTCTGCTTCACATGATGAGAGGGCCACTACCTTTTGCTTTTGGGATTGCTAGGTAATGGGGTTATTTTCTAGGAGGAAGAGAACGCCAATAGTGCTCTTTCGCATATTAATATCCCCTGCTTGATCGCTGTCGCTATAGCCAAGAAGCCAAGCCTCCTCCTTCTTCTTTCTCTGGTACTGGCAGCTGTAGCTGAGGGTCCCAAAGACGTATCTGAGAATCCTCTTAACTGCCCCAAAGTGCTCGGTGGTCGGGTTTTCCATGAATCGACTAACATAGCCTACAAAGTATGCTAAATCTGGCCTAGTGTTCACCAAATAGCGTAGTGACCCTACAATACTTCTATACATAGTAGGATAGACAGCTGGGGCAGTGCTCAATTTACTGAATTTAAGGCGAGGTTCCATGGGAGTGTAGGTGGGTTTGCATCCAGTCATCCCTGCCATCTCCAGAATCTTGGCAGCATAGGTTTTCTGGCACAAGGTAATGCCTGCCTCTGATTGAGACACCTCCAATCCGAGGTAGTAGTGGAGACAGTCTAGGTCGCTCATCTTGAAGGTGGAGTGCATCTTTGTCTTGAAGACACTATGTCAACTTGATTTCCACCAGCGATAATGAGATCGTCGACATATACTCCCACCATGAGACGACGATCTCCCGTACCTCGTGGGTATATGACGTGCTCTGAGGTGCTTCTTTGGAAACCGAGTCTTATTAAAGACTCATCGAGTTTGACATACCAAGCTCGGGGAGCTTGGCAGAGCCCATAGAGAGCCTTGATTAGACGGAGCTCTTTGTGCTCATGACCCCGGAGAATAAAACTGGGGGGTTGCTCGATGTAAACTTCCTCTCGTAGCTCTCCATTGAGAAATGCGGACTTGACATCCATGTGATGGACAGCCCATCCTTCACAGGTGGCATGCACCAGTAGTAGTCGCACGAACTCAAGTCATGCCACAGGAGCAAAGACTTCATTGAAGTCAACCCCCTGACGTTGCACGTAGCCCTTTGCGACTAGCCGGGTCTTATGCTTGGTGACGATTCCAAATGCATCCTTCTTGGCCTTGTAGACCCATTTGAGGCCTATTGGCCAAATACGTGGGGGCGGCTCAACCAATTCCCACGTGCTGCTTGCCTTGATGGACGTCATCTCGTCCAACATTGCTTGGCGCCAGTGTTCAAGGCGCAGTGCCTCCTTCATCAAAGTCGGCTCGGCGTTATCTGCAAGTAGCAAACGCTCCTCCAGCTCCCAATCAACTAGCCCCGGCGGTGAGGCCGGTCCGATCATGTTGTCGATGCACCTAAACCAGAGAGGGGCGTCATCATCGTGATCGACATCCAACAGATCATCAGCACTTGCCCCAGGCGGCGTCGCAAACTCGAAGTTCTAGGATGGCGTTGAGCTTGACGCTAGGCTACTTGCCACTGGAAAAGCTACAGGTACATCCGAAACCGAGGGTGGTAGGGGTCCCGAAGGAGAAGGTGAAGGGGTTACCGGAGTCGAGGTTGAACGTGGGGATCGTCCGGCACACGTGCTGGTGGTGGTGATGATCGCGGCAGGCTCTAAGGGCACCGAGTCCTCGATGACGAACCCGCCGGGGTCGTCGGCAGCATTGTGATCAGTGGACCACGACCACTGTGCTCCTTCATCAAAGATGGTATCACAGCTAATGTGAATGCGCCGAGTCATCGGATCGAAGGCGCGATATGCCCTTGAGCCGGGTTCATAGCCGACGAAGATCATAAGCCTGCTGCGATCATCCAGTTTCTACAGGTATGGTGTGGTTACCTTGACGTGAACGATGCAGCTGAAGGTGCGAAGATGGTGGACAGCCGGTGCGCTCCCTATCCATAGCTTGTATGGCATCTCCCTCCCGATGGCCTTGCTCAATGACCGGTTCATGAGGTATACTGCAGTCACCACGGCTTCGCCCCAGAACTTGCCGGGAAGCAACTTGGCCTTCATCATGCTGAGCGCCATGCCCACGATGGTCTGGTTGCATCGCTCCATGACGCCATTCTGTTGAGGAGTGTATGGCGCCGTGAGTTCACACCGGACTCCCAAATGAGCGCAGTAGTCGATGAAGTCTGTCGACATGAACTCACCCCCGCGATCGGTACGTAGGGCGAGCACCTTCTTCCCGGTTTTGCGCTCGGCCGTAGCTTGGATGTTCTTGATGGCAGCAGCAGCATCATCTTTGCTTGGCAATAGGGTGATCCACATATACCTCGAATAATCATCGACAAGCAAGAGAAAGTACCTATTCCCGCTTGGAGTTACGGGCGTGATTGGGCCATAGATGTCTCCATGGAGCAACTGCAGTACCTCCGTTGAATGTTTGAGAGTGTGCTGAGGGAATGGTGTCCGCCAGTGCTTGCCGATGAGACACACATCACACACCTGGTCGACATGTTCCAGGTAGGGCATCCCGCGCACAAGCTCTTCGTGCCCCATCTTCCTCAGGGCGCCGAAGTTGATATGCCCAAATCGAGCATGCCAAAGCCAAGCATCTTTGAGCGCATGTGTTGCCAAACACACCGGTCGTGCTATTTTGGCTTCAAGCACATATAATCTGCTCGGGCTCCGGTGGATCTTCGTGAGTAGGCGACGCTCCTCATCACAAATCTACATCATCCCCCCTTCTACTAGTATCTTATACCCCCTTCATCGAGCTAGCTAATGCTAATAATATTGGTGGTAAGACTAGGAATGTAGTATGCATTTGCAAGCGTATGGTGTTCCCCATTCTTACAGACTATCTTGGCCCTCGATCTTGACGACGGAGCCGTCGCCGAAACGAACCGTACCGATGATGTCGATGTCGAGGTCGGAGAAGGCATCCCGAGCACCCGTCACGTGGTTCGTAGCTCCAGTGTCCAAGATCCATCAACATAGATCTCGGGTTTCTGCCTCGTCAAAGGCAGCGAATACCTTCGATTCCAACAGATCCAGTTGGTGCGATCGCTCAGCGCCATCAGGGTTGGTGGCGACCCCGGAGTTTTCCGGTGACGCGGGCGCAACCTGATGCACCGTGCCAGCTGAACCAGCTGATATGTGTGTGGTGAAAGATCATGGGAGAGGGGTTTGCAGTAGTATGACCTCATTTGCGGTGGCAGCAAGGTTAGGGAGCGATGAGGGCTCGACCAGAGACGGTAAGGCTGCATCAGCGGCGAGAAGGGGATCAAGGGATAGTTGAGCCAATCTGGGAAGAAGGGTTAGGGTTGCTACCGATTACCCTTCCTCGGTTGTATGAGCAAACATTAGAGTGGGCTCGTCCTCGTGGGCCACATGGGCCTGTTCCTCAGCCTTCAGTTTCCCATGGCAATGCTGGGCCAATGTCCCTTTTTCCCGCATCACTTGCACTCGTCTTCCGGCCTGGCACGTCGCAGTTCAGACAGGGTGCACTTGTCACCCCTGTTTCCGCTGCCGCCGCCACTATTACTGTCGCGGCCGCGTGGCTTGCCGTGACCGTGCATTTTCCCATGCCCGCTGGAGTTGGAGCTACTCCAGCCGGACTGCCCTTTTGCTTGTACCATTTGGTCCACTGCTCTTGAGTGAGGAGCAATTTATCATTTGCGGTTTGTGGCGGCGGTGGGTCGATGTCGTCGGCCGCCTTCAATCTCCCAATGACTTCTTTAATCGAGAACTTGGAAATATCGAGAAGAGTTTCAATCGAGATTACCAACTATCTGTAGCATGATCTGACGACGTGCAGATACTTGGCCACCACCTTTTCATCGGCCTCTAGATCACCCAAGGTTGCCAGTCGCTGCACGAGATTCGTCAGGTGCAGAGCAAAGTCCTCGATGGGTTCTCCATTGTGGAGAGCAATGAATTCATATTCTGCCCGGAGATTTTGGGCGGTTGCCTTTCGCACCCATTCATCACCGATACGGAGTGTCCTGATGGCTTCTCATGCCTCCTTGGCGGAGGATTTTGCCACCAAAACAGGGACCATTTCCGCCGGAACGCTGCTGCAAATTGCGTCAAGGGCGTTGCGGTCCTCGTCGTATTCTGCGTCGTCATCCTCGATAGCATCCCATAGGTGACACGCCTGCAGCTTCATATTGATCCTCAACGACCACTCATGGTAGTTTGTCTTCGTCAGCTACGGCCAAATTCTAGAGCTCGCCTCTCGGATGACACGCTCGACGATGACCTCTCGTGGACGATGTGTGTCGCTGGTACGCGAACGGCGTGCATCGCGCATACGTGGTCGGCGTGTCAGACGAGGATCCAGCGAAGGTGTGCGCTTGGGTGTCTTGGCGCCTGAGCCGCTGGAAGCATCGTTCCTGGAGTCTTCCTTCCTCCTGGCCGGCGATCGACCATGAGGTCTTGCCGGAAACACCATAAGCTCTGATACCAATTGAGAGAAAAGGATCAGCGGTGAACACCAATGATGATGAACACAAGGAGTGGGGATTGCGAGAAAGTGGGAGATTGATGCTGCTCAAGGCACAGCTCTTCGTTTTCTCTATTTTCCATTTTATAGAGTACAGTGATTGTGGTGGCGAGGCTCGTGTCAGTGCGCACGACACAGGGCGTGCTCACGCACACGACACGAGGTGTTTGTGACCATGCTAGTGCACCGCAGACGCCACAACGTGAGGTGTTTGCGTCCATACCTGTACCTGTAGATAGCCACGGCACACCGATGTCTGCATCGATCCTCGCGTACTACGGTCGTTACGCTACGCTTATCTAACAAGCGCGGCGAAGTCCTGCCGTAGCTTCCGTGCATTCGCCTCCTTGACTTATTCCACGCTGCCGCGAACAGCACGGATTGCCTCCCAGGCCTCACGCGCCGTCCCTTCTGTGCGAGCGTCGTCAACATGTCCTGTGGGACGGCACAGAGGATCGCGGCGAACACCGTGCGATCGGCGCTGTAATTTTCGGTGCCGGGGTTGATGGCCTCCCACAACCCCTGCGCCTGGAGGTTCACGTGCATCACCATGGACCACACGGGGTAGTTCGTGCGTGTGAGCGTGGGGTAGACGATGGAGACCGAACTTCTCTCGATCACGCGTTCGACGAAGTGTTTTGGCTGGAGCGCCGCCCGCGCTGGAGCGGTGGTGAGACTGACAAACGCCTGTGTCGATCTTCGCAGCCGACCGAGAGTGTCCTACCAGGAAGTCGCCTCGCTCTGATAGCTGCAAACGCAGATCAATCGAGGAAACACACGAGAGACAAATTTGCTAGGGGAATGAACACACATGAGGTTTTGTGCTGCGTAGAACCTTGCAGCATTTTCTGGTTTTCTTCTTCCTTTTATTCTTGCGTGAATACAGAACGTGGGCACGTTGGCCCGTGTTGCGCGGACACGATCCCTTCTCAGAGAATGCCATCCCAGAAGACGCTAGGATCGTGCTTGCGCGATGCACTCCGTGCGGACGAAGCGCACGTCGAGCTCAACTCGCACACGACCAGATCAAATTCTAGCCGTGTGCATGACTCAACTGAATCAGCGAAAGAACAGGAGAACAGGGGAAAGTAAAAAAATCAAAGGAAACACCAAACAACTAGATTTGACACAAGTTTATTTGTAACAGTATGGTTCGTCCTCGCGTTCACAGTGGCAGAAAGACGGTGGGGTGCGCGCGGTTCTCCTGGCTCGCTGTTCGTCCACGGACTCAATGGCAGCGGCGTCCTCGTCTTCGCGTGAACGCAGGCGGTCTCCTCCTTTGCTTCGGATCGTTGAGGGGCTGGAACAACCGTGTCCTCCTCGCTCCGGAACGGTCAAGGCGGGGGCGGTCGTGTGCGAGACGGAGGTGGACATGGCGTGGTCTGGTGCTGCGGGAGGGTCGCGAAGTTGTCGCGCATCATTGGCGTGCGTGGGAATTGCGGCAGAGGCGTGGGGGTATGGGTGGCTGACGCGAGTGGGTACGGCAGAGGCGAGGAAGTCGCCGTCGTGGGGTTTGGTGGCCAGGGACGCACATTGTCCACGGAGTGGTCGTGCGCTGTTGTGCTCTGTTTTCTTCACCTGCGTAGTGAGCGTCACTTCTGCTCGCGCGTGCTCATGACGCGCCTGGGGTTCACGCCCATGTCTCAAAGTTGTTGGAGGATGAGGCAGCTGAGCGATCACGTCGAGAAGTAGTCGTAGAATGACACAATTGAATTAGGAAATGGGCAAACACACCTGTCGTCATACCGAACATGTAATCACGTACTCATAAATAAAAAAGAAAATCTAGGAGAGCGCAGTTCATGCGCTGTCGAAACTAAATTCCAGTGTCTCGTTACAGTCGCCAGCGTTACACTTCCGACATATTAGGTTAAACCCTAAGTGTTAGGGTTTTTGACTCGGATCTACTTATTTGAGATGAACTAGAATATGAGTTGAGTCTTTTTATTAAAGAAAATCATCTAGCTTCTCTTGAGTTCATAAATCTAGGCAAATCAGACTAACGGAAAGAAGTACTGGGGTTTTTCTCTCTTTAGTGTTCTCCTTTTGACTAAATTAAGTTTTGGACGATATATTCTTGAGATAGCTCATCTATTAGTTAGAAGACTGATGGTAACTGATTTTTAAGGTTAATTTTAGGATAGCCTTTAAATAATCGAAATAAAAGTTAGACTCCCATTCACTCGTAGTCATTTTTGCTCCTTCACTAGATTTTGTCAAACCAAAACATCTTAAGAAAAATCTTTGGAGTGGCCAGTGTCCTATAGACAACTTTGCGTTGTCTGCAACACACCAACACACCTGCCTAGTTTCAAGTCACATAAGAAGATGCAATTCCTTGTAGAATATTTGCAGTTGCTGGTCAGCCAAACTTGAGATGATACGGAAATACTCTGTTGTACCAAGTGATTTGCATATGAAGACCGAAAAAAAGACAACTGTCTAACTATTACCTCCCGTTTTAAAAATATGACACCGTTGACTGTCTAACTAGTTTGGTTCAGCACCTTAGAACATGTGATAAATGGCAAGTAAGCAATTGTTTCTTTTTTTTTTGGCTGATGTTTTAGTTGGGCTATACTACGTGTCGAGTCTGGTTTAGAGTTCTAGTCTAGTGGATCAGTTTTTCTTTCATGTTCCTGCGGGCATATAAAGAGGCCGTATGCTCGTGGGGATTAGTGTTAGACAAGAGCCGATGCTACGGTTTATACTAGCAGCCTCCAAAGATGCGCTCCTATCTTTTTGCTGCTGAGTTTTGCCACCGCCGTTTGGTTGTGAAGGACGATCGTGATCTCCCTCTTGTCCGCTGGTTGTTTTCCACGGAGCTGAGTGTAACATCTTAAAATTTTGAAACTAGAATTTCAAAACATCAAAACTTACATCATGCTGTTTCTTATTTCTATCTTCTTTTACTTTTGGTTGGGCATAGTCCATTTTATCCTGACTATTGTGGTTATCTAAAAGACCTATCGGATATAACACCCATCAACTATCAAAACTGTTTAATTTATCCTCTCTGTCTAAACCACAATGATTTTTAAATATGTGGCGCTTATATAGTTATCCTGTTAGTAAAAATAATTAAAATTTTGGTGGGATGATGGTTTGTTCTCCTCTTTCGGCTTTAGTCTTGCATACGAAATCGATCTCTCAATCAGCCTGCACAAACAACATAATAATAGGGAACAAACAACATATTAACAGGGATGGTTCGAGTGCAAATCATGGGCTGGTTAGGACGGAGCAGTTAGTTCATCAATTGCTTGAATCCTTTGGGAATTGAGCAGCAAAGAAAGATTAGAGCATAGCCGCGTGATTTTGCTAGTTAGCCGGCTCCTCCCATCCATGCCGCCATATCGAGAGCAATAGAGGGGAGCGGTGGCTGGACATCATGGAGCCCGAGGTCACACTCCATCCTCTACCAGCAGACCTACTAGGAGAGGAGTAGTGGGCAAAGAGTCTGGCGACCACGGCAATGACCCATTAGGAGATGCCTGACGGCAACAGTTGGTTAGTGAATCCGGACTATGGAGAAAACCGATTAAACAAAATTCTAGAAAATGTATATTAAGTCATGATTAAAAAACTAGTATTTGAAAAAATTATAACACATATACTTTAATGTTCAATTTGTTGCACATTTTAAAGTTGCATCAGTTTTGTCAGTTAGGGTTTAAATCTGGTTCTAAGAATCAATTGCATGGAGTGATGATTCAGAAATTTATATTATGCACCCTAAATACATTTTTTTCAAACGAATTGCACCGACAGTGTGATGTTACTATTGATATAGCAAGAGAAAATACAAAATTAATACCCAAAGATACTATTATCAAGAAAAAGAAAAACTCCAACTCACCCACTAGCCAACCATAAGCCGATAGCGCCACCACACACCACCGTGGAAAAAACCTAGCATCGAGCTAGCTACCCTATGCGATGGCCGCTAGGCGTACCATAGAGTCACACCCCAAATACTGATAGGCCTGCTCGCAAACAATATCTTAACATTAGATTGCACCCTAAATACATGAAAATAAACAAAATTGTACACACCAAGGAACTGGTTGTATTATGGGGTGAGAGCAGAGCGAAGCCAGAAAAACTAAAATAAATTAACATGTTTGCTACACCAGAGATATTCCTAAAAAAACATGATTTGTTTGTTTGCACAAGATAGGTCACAGTGCTGTCTTTCCCTTGGCAAAAATCCAAGATAATGGAAAATTCTTTTTACGACGCTGACAACTTGGTCAATCGTTCATTTGAGGCACGATCATGTGTATCCTATCCGGAATATGCAAGAGGGCATGTCTTCCTCTTGTGCAAATAGATTACTTATCCTATGGCCCGATTAATCAAAACATGCATCGATCTCTTCCCCTAAATCGGTGGCGAAAGGAACTAATAATAGTGATTCTCACAGGTCAAATTAAAACATATTATTGCATATTACAGTGCCCTTACTTCATAACACATATGTTGTAAATATATGCAGGGCTTACAAAACCTTGCCTGGTGTTTAAGCTGGTGATAAAAAAATAGATTATTCTGATAGGCATATCTATACGTAAATAATATTAATCATGCAAATTGGACCTATCATCTTATGTTTACCATAATTTTAGTTTTTTCTATTGCAATGTAGGGACACTTCGCTATCAATTAAAAAGAGAAAACATGAAAAATCAGCGAAATGATAGCTTCTAATCATCGTTGAAGAGACCGGCTCCGACAAGATGACATAGATACTACAGTATTTCACGAGACCGGGTACACGTGAAGGGGAAGATGACGTGCATGCAACACCGACGGATGGTGGCGATTCACCACCACCTGCCTTGGATGCCAAATAACCCCCTCTCCCTTTCCACACTGTTGCCTCACTCTGTCATCTATTGATCACGCTTTTTCTCTCTTCTCAACTTTCTTTTATTTTCTTTCAACGCACGGTTAAAAAAGCATTTGCAACATGAATAATAGATTGGAAAGTGCTCTTCGATTCAAATTGAAGCAAGATCCGAATTTCAGATAGCCAAAAGCTCCAAAACGAAGTATAAGTGTGTTCGCGTAAATGTTCCATATTAAGAGAGTATTTCTCGGCCCATCACCTCCCCGCGCAGCACGGCCCAGCAAGTCACCATTCGTGCCGAACAAAAAACGGGCGTGAAACCTCACAGAAAACCGGAGTAGAGAAGGATGCAAAATCCGGCACGCCTCCTCTCCGCGCGAGCTCAGACCCGACCCCGGCAATCGCGGCGTCGTCGTTTATATAATGGTGTCCACGCCGATCATTCCAGCATCGCATCCACCGTGAGCGCCAGCTAGCTAGCAAGTCAGAAGAGGACGTTAGGTTTCGTCGTGAGGGAGCGAGAGCCATGGCTGCGAAGGGAGAGGGAGAGATGGCGGCGGCCCTAGACAACGAGGGGGAGGGAGAGACGGTGGTGGTGGCGGAGGAAAAGGAGGGAGAGATGGTGGCGGTGGCGGCGGACAAGGAAGGCGAGGGAGAGGCGGTGAAGGCGGCGGCGGAGGACAAGAAGGAGGAGGGAGAGACGGTGGCGGCGGACACCAAGGGGAAGGAGAAGGTCACTGCGGTGGCACCGGCGGACAACAGCGGGGAGGAGAAGGCCAGCGGCAAGATGATCTTCGTCGAGTGCTTGGACGGCCAGACCTTCGAGATATCGGTGGCGGCAGCGATGCTAAGCACGGCCCTCCGCAACTCGTGCAAGATCGACGACGAGTCCGACGACCCCAGCGGCGTGATCAAGGTCAAGCTCCTCCACCAAGTCCCCTCCAGTATCTTCCCCAAGGTCAAAGAATACTGCACCAAGCACGCCAAGGTCAACAGCGTGGGCAGCAGCACCGTCTTCACCAACACAGGCGCGGCGTCAAGCAGCAGCACCAGCGTCCCCGACCCCACCGCGACCGAGGAGGAGGACCTGAAGAAGTGGGACAAGGAGTTCGTCAACATCGAGCAGTGGCCCCTCTACAACCTCCTCCTCGCCGGCCACTTCCTCGACATCAAAGGGCTCCTCGACATCACCAGCCAGAAGGTCGCCGACATGCTCAAGGGCAAGAACTCCCAGGAGATGCGCCAGATCCTCAACATCTCCAACGACTTTACCGAGGAAGAACAGAAGGCAATCAAGGCACAGAATCCCTGGGCCTTTCCGGACCAGGAGTAGAAGCTATCGTCTCATATCCGATCGAGCAGCTGCTCATCATCGCTTAACCCGTCGCATGTCTTGCAGGATGGTTGCTTTCCGTAGTTGTCTCTGGTAGTTTCAGATCGAATCGGTGTTCTTGCTTTTTACCTTTCCTTTTCATCCTGTCCAACAAGAATAGAATCTGATGTGTGTCGATCGAAGTGTTCGACTGTTATCTGCATTAACTGAAATGTTTTGCCCCTGCCGCTTTATGCTCTGTTCCTGCAGTTGATTAATTAGTCATATTAAATGATTTGTCTGTCTACCTATGGAATACTGCTAGTATGATTAGTCGATATGCTCGTTGCCACAATGGCTGAACAACATGTGGCTCGTTGTGGTTGTCTTAAGAGATTCGGTTTTCTGATTTGCGACATTTCGCAGTACCGGGCATATTTTCTTGTCTGTTTTTTTTGGATTGAATGTTCAGATGTGTATGTTGGCTTGGATACCTGTGTCAATTCAACGAGATGTTCTTCTCTCTTGTCCATGCATTTGCATAGGTTGCGATTCTGTACTAATATTTGGGCATTTGGCTGCTACACATCTCTGAAGACTCTTGTGAAACTTATGTGCGGGGCATTTGGTTTCTGAATAAATGATTTCTCTGTCTACCTCTGAAATAGTACTGGTACTGATTAATTGATATGCTCGTTGGCATAATGGCACTGCTCGTTGAGGTTGTCTGTCTTAAGAGATCCGGTTTTCTGATTTGCAACATTTCTCAGTACTGGGCATATTTTCTTGCCTATTCTTTGCATTGCATGTTCAGATGTGTATAATTTGGGTTGGATACCATCAGCGTCAAGTGTGAATGCAACAAGATGTTTATGCATTGTCTGCATATATAGGATGCGATTGTACGATTTGGGCATTTGGCTGTGTAACACATCTGTGAAGACTACTGTGAAATTTATGTTGGGGGCATTTGGTTTCAGTGATGGAGTGGACTGATCTGATAGTATGCAGTACTCTCTGTGTGCTGTTTAAACCTGATCCCCTATGTGTTGTGATGCATCTTTTCCTGGTGCGTTGTTTCCCTAGAAGGTTTTCGGGCGTGTTGTTTGATTTGCAAACATGTGTGCTCTATGAATTCTGAGTATAGTTCTAGATGAGTTGGCTATAAAGCCAATATGTGTTTGGCTGTTGCTTTGGAGAGTATGGTTTGTATCTGATGCTTTTCAAGATCCATAGCTCTCAATGTGCTATATCAGATATCACTGCCCATCACATGGTGCAGATTGTGACATATTTGGAGTTTTTTTCCAATTGGAATTTTCGAGTCTGGAACATCTGCTCTGTTTTTTTCTTTCACATTCTGCAAAATTCTGCTCTGTTCTTACATTGTTCAGAACACTGAAAAAATAGGAAGAGAGTATTTTACATGAATAGTGGTAACACTCTTTCTGCACTAAAAGATGGCTGCTGCTACTTCTATTTACTTTCAAAATCTAATATGTCAATGGCACAAATTGTCTGCGGCTACTGTTATTTTGTATATATGGTTGGGAGTTAGCACCTATGGCCTATGCACTCTGATAACCTATGTTCTATGAAATAAAATGTAGTCTGGATGTGGTCATTCATATATGTGTTCAAGTCTACTCATGTGTTCTATTTTGGTGGATCAAATTTTCAGTGCATGCATAAGTATACTTTAGTGGATTGAATTTTCACGATTTTCAGTGCATGCTGTTGTCCTGCTTGACTGATTCTTGTGGTAGATATGTTCAACCGGATAGATCCAATCTCACTTGGATAATGATCTATAGTTAGTGGATCTCCTAATCTAGTTAGATAGTGATTCACAAATCATGTGTGTCCTGCCATGCGGGAGACTATGTTTTATGGATCTCATTCCTTGTACACTTCTATATGTACGCGCAACACCGATTAATATATTAGTGATTGATTTTAAATTGATTTTATAGTATCAGAGCACAAATAATCACCTGCTTTTTCCGCTACTCTTTCTAAGTCATGCTTTCCACCGCCGACTCCTCTTTGGCACCGTTGTCACAACCTTCTCTCCGGTGCTACCATCCAACGCGCCACCGCCTTCTTCCCTCTTCGATGCCGTCATCCAGCACGCCACCCCTCTTTCCTCTCTCCAGCGCTGCTCAATCACCCCAGCGTACCATCCTCTCCGGCGTCGCCACCTAGTGCGCTATCCTCCTTCGCCGTGCCGATCGATGGATCTCGCTAATGCTACTGCCCTTCAACACTCTAAGCAAACTCACACTGCTGCCCTAGAGAATCCTCTCCAGCACTCCCCTGGCGTTGTCGACGCTGTTGCTTAGGAGGATCGCGAGCGTGTGACCAAAGGCGCCCGCAATGCTACTCTCGCCCATGCGACGAAGGCAGAACATGAGGCCGCCCTCACCCAAATCGAGTGCGACGCGGCTGATGCCCACCTTCGTGATACCATTGATCATGCTCCGTGAGCGCACGATTGTCGAGCTGAACTGCGAAGAAGACGCCACCACAAATGATGCCTGTATTGTAGGCGTCAATATTCCCGTCCTCGACACCACCCTTCTTCAACATGAGACCGTAGCCCTTCTGAACTAGCACACCTAAGCCGTCGCCGTACAAAACATCCACACTTTCGTGCCACTGCTCCCTGATGTCACCTCCAACTTCTACGTCCGGTGCCGTGAATCGTTTCTCCTCACCGTCGGGAAGTTCTTCTTGGAGCGCCACATCCTCTTTGATGACACCATGCCCCATTCCCTAGACTGGGTGCACATGGACTGTGTCGTCTGCACCTAGCTGCTCGGCACCATCTCTGACGACCTTGCCGACACCGTCTCTCAGCGCGGTGCCACCTCCCGTATGACTTGGCTAACCATCGAGTCCTAGTTCCTTGGAAACCGTACACTCCCGTCCTCTATGCCAACTAGGAGTTTCGCTCCTTCTAGCAGGGAGACATTCCCGTCACCATGTATTTTCGCTGCTATAAGCGAATGGCTAAGGACCTTCACAGTCTTGGCGAACACATCATCGACCACACCCTTGTCCTTAACATCATCCGAGGCCTTAACGAGCGCTTCACCGCCATCAGTCTCCATCTCCACTACAATAATCCATTCCCCTTCTTCCTGTAGGTGCATGGTGACTTGCGCTTGGAAGAACTTACCATGGACAAGTCCTTCCTTGCCATAGCTCTTGCTGCCTTCAGAACAAGAGGACTCAAGCCTCTATCCCCCACCCACCGTTGACTACTCCGTCGGTCGAATATCGGACTAGTCCGCAACTAGTGACTTCTGGTGGTGGCTTCGGTGGTGGCTTCGATGGCGGCTTCTACCAGTAGCACGGTAAACGCGACAAGCGAGGCGGTCGTGGTGGCTCTGGTAGAAATGGTGTGGCGCTGACGTTGGCGCTGGTGCTAGCTCTATCGCTGCTTCAGGTGGGGTCTTTGGTTCTGCTGTTTATACTGCTCCTAGGGGCCTCACCGGACAAGTTCCCAATGGCATGTGGCCTACTGTCTTCAGCTCGTGGTCCGAATCCATTCATATATGGCCCGGGCCGTAGGCGCCTCGTCCTCTAGTTGGGCTAGCTCAGCCACCTCATGCCCTGCTCGCTAGTCCACAAGGACAGTGGGCTGGTCAATGGGGCGTCTTGTCTCCTGCCGTGCCGTCATGCCCACAAACAGCTCCAGGATGAGATACACAGGCGCTAGCGGCTAATTTTCAGACCATGACTCTACAGCAGTCGCCAAAACATGAGTGGTATTTCAATTCCAGCGCCACTAATCATATAACCTCCGATGCTAGTATTCTCTCTCACACTACTGCCCTTTCTTGTCATTCTACTTTTAACATTGTTGTCGGTAATGTGAATCTCATTCTAGTTACTTCCACTAGCATTATATATCTTTCTCCCTAGCTTAGTCTTAATAATGTTCTTGAGTCTCCAAACCTTATTTAAAATCTTATTTTTGTTCGCCAGTTCACTTCTGATAACAACTGTTCTATGGAGTTTAACCCCTTTGGTTGTTCTATAAAGGATCTTCCTATTCGAAGGGAAATCGTCCCATGTGACAGCTCTAGACCCCTTTACTCCTTGCACCTCCCGGTGGCTTCTCTCCATGCGTCCTCCTCGTCTTTACTTTGGCATCAGCGTCTTGGGCACCCTGAACAAGACGTCCTATCTAGACTAGCACATTTTTTTAGCCATTTCTTGTAATAAAAGTACTAGTGATACTCTCTATTATGCTTATTAGCTAGGTCGCCACACTTGCCTACCATCCCATGTATTGTCTTGCATGTCACACATAATTTTTAGTTAATTCATTGTGATCTTTAAACATCTCCTGTCACTAGCATTTCTGGTCATAAATCTTATCTAGTTATTGTAGATGATTGCTCTCATTACCTCTACACATTTCCTTTGCGCCAAAAGTTTGACACTTTTATTGCCCTTTCTAAATTTTTTGCTTACATTCACACACAATTTGGGGTCACCATTCAGGGAGTTCAGTGCGATAACGGCCACAAGTTCAGCAACCTCCACATCCGCACTTTCTTCCTATCCCATTGCATTCATCTTTGAATGTCATGTCCCTATACCTCCACTCAAAAATGGTAGAGTTGAACACATTATTCACACCACTAACAATATCGTTCGCTCTCTTTTGTTTTAGGCCAGCATCCCTCCCACCTTCTGGGCTACGGCCCTTGGCATCACCACCCACCTACTAAACATCCTTTTAACCAAAACACTTAATTTCTCGACACCTCACTTTGCTATGTTTGGGTCGCATCCCTCATAAGAGCATCTTTGGGTCTTTGGTTGCAAGTGTTATCCTAATCTCTCTGCCACAACCACTCACAAACTCACTATCTGCTCCTCCCTATGTGTCTTCCTCGGTTATTCTCCAAACCACAAAGGCTATCTTTGCCTTGACCGTCACAGAAATCAAGTCATCATCTCACGCCATGTGGGTTTTAAGGAGTCCTCTTTTCTCTTTTCTAAGGACCCCTCTCCACCCACACGTGTGGCATTTGATTTTTTGGAGGATACCCTTAACCCAATGCTAGCTTCCCTCATGCAGTCACCACTTTTTTTTGTAAGAAGTTCTGGCGCTATCACCGCATCGCCACATGCGGCCGGTGCCCCTAGAGCTACGCCATCAGCTGGTGCATCATCTAGCTCACAATCGACCCATGTGACACCGTGTCCTATGGTGCTTGCAACAGTAATGCCCAGCGACTTCCCTTCGCCTGTGGCGATCCCCACCGGTCCTTCGTTGCCCACCAGTGGGGGTCGCTCGTCGGCCTCGGCTTCCTTAGCTCTGACTGCTTTCCTAGCACCAGGCTAGTATCGCAACTTCATCTACTCCCGACGCTCGGCTCCAGTGCCAGCTCTCCCAGCACCAGTCACCGTCAAGCCACTTGTTCCTGTCGCGGTTGTCGGCCCCTCGGATCCAGCACCCATTCCTCTCGGCATAGTCCCAGTTGCTGCAGTGACCAATCAACACAACATGGTCACGCGTGGTAAGCGTGGGTTTCGTCAGCTTGTATGGTTCGAGGCTGCACAACTATCACCAATTCCCTAGAGCTACCATGCTGTTCTCACTGATCCGAATTGGTGAACCACTATGAAGGTAGAATATTCAGCACTCCTGTCCAACCACACATGGGATCTCATTCCTCGACCACCTCAGTCCAATGTGGTGACAGGCAAATGGGTGTTCAAACACAAATTCAACGCCGACGATTCTCTTGAGTACTACAAGGCTCACTAGGTTCTTTAGGGTATCACACAGTGACCCAGTGTTGATTTTTTAGAGACATTTAGTCTCATCGTTAAGCCAGCAACCGTATGGATTGTCCTCTCTCTTGCTTTGTCATGCTCCTAGCCTATCCATAAGCTCGATGTCAATAATGCATTTCTCTATGGTACCTTATTCGAGACATTTTATTGTGCTCAGCCTTCTAGTTTTGAGGACTCTAATCATTCTGATTACGTGTGTCGCCTCAACCATTCTCTTTATGAACTGAAACAGGCGCCATGTGCATGGTATCGTAGGTTTGCCTCCTACCTTCTGCAACTCGGTTTTGTTGAAGCCAAGTCAGATACGTCCATCTTCGTCTATCACCATGACACAAATATTGTCTATCTCTTGCTTTATGTGGATGACATTATACTGAAAGCTTCATCTAGTGGCTTACTCCGGCATATCATTGATGCCCTTCGGCAGGAGTTCTCTATGGAGGATTTGGGCACTCTTCATCATTTTCTAGGTATACATGTTCAGCACATAAACTTAGGTCTATTTCTTTCTCAGCGTTAATATATGATTGAGATTCTTGACCATGCTGGCATGTCTAACTGCAAACCCTACTCAACGCCGGTTGATGTGAATCCAAAGCTCCCTGCGGATAGTGCTCTAGTGTCTGATCGTACGGAGCAACCTCATTAGTACTCTTCAGTATCTCACGTTCACCAGACCAGATATTTTTTATGCAATTCAACAAGTCTCCCTTCATATGTATGACCTATAGGAGTCTCATCTTATTGCCCTCAAGCGCATTTTGCGTTATGTCCGTGGTATCCTACATATGGGCTTGTTCATGCGTCCCTCTTCTCAGTCTATTTAGTTGTTTACTCTGATACTGATTGGGCTGGCTGTCCTAACACCTGTCGATCAACCTTCGAATATATAGTATTCCTCGATGACAATTTGGTTTCATTGTCATCCAAGCGCCAGTTTCTCGTTCTAGTGCAGAGGCTAAGTATCAAGTGGTCGCCAATGCTATTGCTGAAGTCACTTGGTTATGCCATCTCTTGTCTAGACTGTACACTCCTTTGTGCAAGATAACTTTGGTATACTGTGACAATATTAGCGTAGTTTACATGTTTTCTAATCCTGTCCAGCACTAGCATACCAAATATATGGAGATCGACATACACTTTGTTCAAGAGCGTGTTGCACTTGGTGATGTTTGTGTTCTTCACGTCCCTACGACGTCTTAGTTTGCTAACATCTTCACCAAGGAATTGCCATCGTCCGTTCTTGTGGAATTTTGGTTCAGTCTAAACGTTTGCTCTACCGACGATTCGACTACGGAGACATGTTAGACAGCAGCCATATTGGCCTTTTTGACTGATTTTTATATCAGGTATGTTCAGCCGGCTAAATCCAATCTCAGATAGTGATCCACAATTAGTAGTGGATCTACCACGTTTTGTATTTGTATACTTCTATAAGAAACACCGATTAATGTATTAGTGATTGATTTCACATGCATATCAGTCATGGATATTGTGTAGTCTGAAAATATGTGCTTCGCTGTTGGTTGGGATCATCAAATTTTCCTCGGTTAGGTGTTGGTAGGGATCATCGAATTTTCCTCGGCACAAGTTAAATCAATTTCAGCTATTGCCTGAGAGCTATATGCAAGCATCAATATATTATAGAAACTGCGTGCATCAGTATTGTCTAGAAAATAAGTGGTTCAGTATCGCCTGCAAACTAAGTTCTAGAAAACAGTGAACAAGTTTATTTTCGGAATCAAGCTTACTTTCAAAAACAAGTTTCAATTTCACCAAAAAGATGCAGAAACCAATGCACGCTTTGCTTCTTCATCCATTCAGATGCCACAGTAAGAATCAGTATATCACAGTCAGGCTTATATAGAGGCTTCATTTTCAACATTCAGGTACAGAACTTTCAGATGCCATCATTCATTCTTACTCCTACATTGCAGCTATACACATCCATGCTACTGAAAGGACTGTCAAACAGCTAGTTGCCAAAAGAATTGCCAAACTATTTCCGATCAGACTATTTGCAGAAGCTAAGGCTTTCTGTAACCATTGCAGAAAGCATATAACAGTTCACAACTGGAGCAAAGAAAGCAATATGTGATACGCAGCCACCCTCAAGCATTATCTCTGCCTTGAGTTGAACCTCTGTTTCCATGACTTCTCTGTGCAAGCCAGCATTTGTTGGAACAAATGCTCTACCAAGTGCACGGCGGAAGATGCTGACCGTCAGGAGCTTCCTGCGGACACGAGGGAGAGTGCTGCGCACACCGACGAGTTAAAGAGCCGCGCGCGCCGGCGCCCGGCGAAGGAGGAGCTGCTCGCTGACGATTGAGACGCCATGGTTCGCGCCCAGAGGCCTACAGCTGGGGATTTTAGAAGATGATGGGTGGGGAAGAAAAGAGGGGATTGCTAAGTAGCGGCGTGGGTGTTTCGGTCTTCTTATCGATGGCATACGGGAGAAGCGATGGAACGGGTTCTTTTTCGGTGGTATTTTTCGTTATCTTGCCGAAAACGGTGGCAAGGATCGATTTTTTTTCTTTTCTGAAATCTGAGTTCTGTTTTCAACTCCTAGCTGAGCTGAAAATAGAGGAATCAGAGAGAACAGGGGAACATCATTCAGAATTTCTGATGTAAGTGTTAGCTTTAGAAGCAGCAGTGAGTAGTTTTGATTAGAGTGATCAAAATAGGATAAGTCCATTTTACCCTTCTCAATTATTCACTTTATCTAAAATACACTCTCAAACTTTAAATTAGGTATTTGATATCCTCCAACTATCCATACCGGATAAAATTCAAGATAGATGACTTTTACTTTTTTTTCTAATTTTTTAGAAGTATGTTCCCTATAGAGCGAGAGAAAAAATCCTATTTAAAATAATAATTGGATAACAGAGCCTCTACCATGTAAATGGATTGCTAGAAAACAAAATATGGATAAATATCAATTCTTATTACTAAGTAATATACAGATTAAAAAAGTTCTCACAGTGCAGTGCAATGATGTATGCAGCCGAGGCATCCTAACAATGAACGATTTAATCCTTGTTGCTATACAACCTGATCGGATCCATTAGTCACGTGCCATCTATTTCAAAAAAGACGAAAAAGCCAAAACTCTACCTTCCATCTCTTGGACACAGTATACCACGGGTGGTTTCAGTATGGTATGGTGCCACATAGGATGTACGTGTACAAATAGTACGTATGGCCTATACATCAGCTTTTCCTCTCTTTTCTTTCCTTTTTTTCTATGTAGCCTGCCTATGCGATAATATTAAAATTTTATAAGCGATTCGATTAAATATTGAAGCCATTCGACTTATAAAAAGAGATAGATTGATAGATAAAAAGAACTGATCGAATAGTTAAAGATAGACAAGATGTAAGGAGAAATTATAGAAGTACAACAAAATAGTTTTTATCTTTATAAAATATACCACATAGATAAGCAAGTTTAGTAGTTTCCTTTCATATCTGTTTTATATTAGAAAATATTATCTCGTATTCGTGTAGTATTTATATAACCACAAGGTATAAATATAGACTCATAGAAACTTATAAATCATCTTTACATATCAATATAATCTCGACGTATCATCATCCTAATTTATGTAGTTTTTTTGTCGGTTCTGGCTCTCAATTAGATCCAAACTCTGGTGAAAGAGTAGGTCCTACCATTATTCTAGTGTATTTACTCTGTCTAAGTCTGTATCAGTTAGGTTTAACCTCTTAGTCTAATCGGATATATTATATCACGTTCGTGTGATATCATCGACTTATCGAGCTGCTTTTATCGTCATTAGTCTTATGTTGTATCGGTTAGGTCTAACTTACTAAATTACTAATAGTAGATTGAATCTTAAGTCGGCTAGTCTTTACATGATATTTTATTAAAATAGTCAGCCGATGAGTTATCTTTATATTGAGCTTCATACTTAATATATCAACTTTTCAGCCAATATATATATATATATATCTTCAATAATTAATCTACTAACGATTAACCTGGTTGATTTGGTCTTATACTGTCTTGTTAGGTCAAATCTATCAAGATTGTGTCTAATAAGGCTGACATTGAGATCTAATAGATTTCATTACTTCCATTAGCTCAAATAGCCGATGAGTTTATTTATATGTCTATATCGGACTCACAACCGATAGCAGCCCATGTGTTTATCAATTCCCTCCGTTGGTATGCCTAATCTAGCTTTTGTCGTTTTTATGCCATTAAGTTTAGTCCGGTTCGATCCGATCTATTAAGGCTAGTTCTAACGGTATAATCATTGGTAATTACTAGGTCTTATCTCTTCAAAAGATTGGACTTCGTTCTTTACATCATATATTTTATTCAGAGCGTCATCGACTCTATAGCCAATATGTCTTCTTTACATCATATATTCTATTCATAGCGTCATCGACTTTATAACCAATATGTCTTTTATTTTATTTCTTACTATTTGCTTATGTCGTTATTGGCTTTCTATTCTAGTCGATGTATGAGTATTACAGCCCTTATCGACAACCAGCCAATAGCAGAAGTGCATCGGACTCACAGTCGGTGACTATCTCAACCCTATCGGCACATCTAACCAATAGCAGAACCCGTATCAACTTATCGATCGATTGGCTTAATGATCTAACTATATTTGTCTTACTTGTTAATTAGAAGTCAAATTGACTGATACGCCCTGAACTCTAACAACCTAAAGGGACCAAAGAGCTTAAAGACCTTCACTGTAGTTAAACAGATCTCTCAGACCTTTATGTGTTTAGGCATGATCACATCGAACCTCCATTGATAAACACGGTGGACAGATTCGCACCTATGAACACTATGCCAAGCTTCTAAAGGCGATGGTGGAGTTTGAGGAGTCAGCGGCGAGCAGGTTGACCGAAGATTAACGAGGAGATAACCGCGTCAACTTCTAGAGGATGTGCTAGAGCTCGAAGAGTTAGGAGATTGTAGCTGTGAGGACATTGATGCAGAGCCCATAACCTTGGCTCAAGCTTGAAAAAGACGGGTGTACTGATGAGCTTGTCCTCATCAGAGCTATATATCGCAGATATGCTCATCTCTTCTCTTCCTTTCCTCCCACTAGTTCCCTCTTCTCAATCGAAGTAAATTAGTGAGCCAGCGAGCCCAAGCTGACGACTTCGATGAGATCCGCCCCTATTGTGCAACTACAATGAAACTCAAGCTTCTTATGTGCGGGGCTCTAGGAAAGCTCTGCTTGCACGCGGCTTGAGGACCTCCATCAATATTTGCTTTCACTAGTGTGCTGACCTTATGAGCGTTGCTGCCTCGGTCTCAAAGGGGAGCTTGTGGCGGCGATGTATCTTGGGAAGGAGCATGCATGATTGTGGGGCTATTCCTCAGCAGCGGCTCATCGATACCACGCACATAGTGCAAGTTTGCTGAGTGGACTGTGGGACTATTCCTCAGCAGCGGCTCATCAATACCACGCACATAATACGAGTTTGCTGAGTGGACGGTCACCAACCGCTCCAACATTGTCTCCTTGCCAGCCACCTGGACATTGAGACACTTGTCATCAACAATGTCCTTCACTCATAGAGATAGATATGCGGCTGTGACCATCAATTTTTCAAAGATGCAGAAGAGACAGAGAAATAGAGAAGAGAGAAGAGAGGTGGGACGGACATATCGGCCCACTCTTTTTTTATATTTTACCCATAGCATCTTACTATACATTATTTATAGTATTTATAAATTAGGCTATACAATCCAGCTATAAATTATTTATAAATTATTTATGAGTGTAAGCTGTTCGGTATTGACAGATAGTGTCTTAAATGTTTGACTTTTAAAATTAGAGTATATTTTAGATAAAATAAAGAATTGAGGCAGGTAAAATAGTCTTATCCCTGCATAAGGGACAAGAATCCTTTTGTTCTTTCCGCAGCCAAAAACAGGGGAAAAAAGAGATTACTCGATTTTGTCAAATCAATCTTACGAAATTTTTTTAAACGGACAGTGTATACAATTTTGCGTCGTTTCATGCTGCATACGAGCATACCATTTTTCGTTGGACATTTGCAGTTGCGGTCAGCCAAACTTGAGATGATCCGGAAAATACTTAGTACGAAGTGAATGAAGGCGAAAAAAAAAGTCAAAACCTTAGGATAATTTTCAACCTCAACCCTGAAACCACAGAACATGCTTTCATCCATCAAGTAATTTTGTTACCAACTTTTAATCATAATATTCTCACCAGGTGGTTTGCTTTCCTCTAAACAATCACTTGGATAGAAAGTGCTCCCAAGAGTCCGGTGCATTTCTTTTCCATCTCGGGACAAATAATTTCTGTTACAAAACTTATAAAATCGTTTTCAGCGAACATGCAAAAAGAACAGCTGACTTAACAAAAAGCATAGTACACATTAGATACATCAGCGGGGGAGAGTGAAGAGGTTTCTATCATCAGTATAAATTATAAGAAATTATTTGTTGAAAATTGCTTGCACTGAGAGGATCACATTGTACAGCAGCATAAATTCGAAGTGTTAGGCTCTTCCATACCAAATAGCGAATGCATGTGTGGCAACGACCTATCCAAATGAAGAAACAGCAGGAGAAAAGACGACCTACTTTATATAAGAGCTTTGATACCAACTTGCTGGATCTCACGCAACCGCCAAACTGGGTAATATGACTCTTCTGACACCTCATCACTATCCATCAGTTGCATGGCCCATGCATAAAAGACAGTTTGGATTGTGTCCTAGCAGAATTCAAGAAAAAATAAAAATGATAGCCTATTTGTTACAAATATGGACTATGCTGCCACCTTTGAATTAAGAGAACCTAATAAGAGCACAGCTTCCTTAATAGTGTTTATGAGGAACAGGCAACCTTATGGACTTAGTGCTACTACATTTTTTTTTAGCAATTCATAGCATCCTACCCAAAAATTCCATGGCCAACTTGTCTATAGAAATGAAATAAACATTTATGCTATGAAGGCCGTATATGTCTAACTTCCCATTTAGGAGCAAATAAGAAACCATTTTACTTTCACAACTCTAGCTACATGATTAACTGTGTAAGCTTGAAAAAGATAATTAATTGTGCATGCTCAGGTAGGCTATTTATATCAGGAGGATATTGCCACGAGCCTATACTTTGCAAGATAAAATTACCAAATAAGCAAAAATCCATTTAGTTAAAAATGAGGGAGTATCAAGCAAGGAGCTGGCATAAGAGTTCAAGTAAGGTCATTGAGCTAACAATAAAGCTACTCCGTATCATCTATCAGCTTAATGCACATGACAACAGAAAGAAAACTTTAGTACAACTAACGCAACATATAGTCGTATGAATAACCTACCTGCCCTCCTTCTGTTACTTGTCCTTCCCTATCACGAACACAGTAAATTTGCTGTGTTTGGAACTGAAACACATTTTCGGAAAAGTATATTGTAAGCAGAATAAACAACAAAGATGACAAATTTAAAATTTAACATGCCACTTAGCCAATTACCACTACAATAATGATAGGCGCAGATCCCATCATTTTTGTTTCTCTAACATCAGCATCTGAAATGTGCAAAATCTGCAAGGCAACAGAAAATCATAAATCTGTCTCTTTTATGAGATTCTCTAGTTTCAACTTAGAAGCAACAAACAATAGTTCACAGGAATGAACTCAAATTTAGAGAATGGGACCTAATTTGACTAAATATAGTAAGAAAGGCAGATGTTTCAGTATGTAGTTTACAAAACGAAAACTACAGGAAAGGGAATGTTGTGAAGCATAGGACAGAAGTGCCTACTTTGTGATCAAAAAATATGCCCTGTGATGCATAAGCGTCTCTCTCCCCTTTGCAGCGTTCAACCACTTCCTTAGTGCAATACTTTTTTAAGGTCTCCACATCACCCTGAAAGCATAATATGTGTTCATCAGATATGAAATTGTTTAATACATAAATCTGATAGGTGCATTATTTTACATATCTATTAGAAAGCACGTGTATAGTTTTATTTCAGATTCATTAGTTTTCATAATTCTACTAAAAGTTCTCCATACCAATACGATATATGATAAAAATATTATAAATCAACTTACACCATTAGGAACTTCAGCCACAGTATTACGCTAGTTCAATAATGAGAACTTACTCGTAGGCCCCATTCAAATCACAGGTTGGGATTAGCTTTTTAGCGGCACACAAAACAAGACAAGTCATTAACGTGTAATTAATTAAGCATTAATTATTATAAATTTGAAGAATAGTTTTTTATTTTTTTAAAGAACTATATAGAAAATATTTGTGAAAAATACACCGTTTGACAGTTCAGAAAATGTGCTCCTGGAAAACGAAATAGTATCCCTCGCGAGAAGCTGCAAAGAACAGAGCCTTAGCAAGATGGATGTTACCTTTGAATATGCAGTAAGAACAGGTTTAATCATTTCTTGAACATCGCCAACAAAATCAGGCAAAGAAAAGGATCTGTGCACACAATGGTGACATAATTCAGGTATATCCTAAAATTCTCAAACTTTAAGTTGCATATCTTACGAGTCTCGCTGCCGAATTTCCCTGAAAGACACTGCAGTTGCAGTTTCCTCAAAAATAGATTCATTGAAACTGCAAGGAGTGAACAAAGACAAATCAACAGAACATCAGAAGTTGATATATTCTGAATATGACCAAACAAAGAGAAAATATATTGACTAATTCGCAACTGTAATAAAGAGAATATTGCATTTAGTTTTCATCAATTCATGTATCAGCAATGACATTCTGTTTATTTTGGCAACCATATGTATTTTTTATACAGAAAAGTAATGTGCTAAGTCATAAAATAAATAAATAACATAGCATAACTCTTTTTGAAATAAATCAGAATTTACAACTAGATAGAACAAATAATGGAGTTCAATTTTACTCTTGAATTTTCTGAACCACTGGATTGTCACTCGTCTCCCATCGCTCTCGTACATCCTCAGCTACCTGTACAAATGAAAAACATCATTGATACAGGAAAAACTGCATTCCACCAGTTTCATGAAACAAAATTGTACAGCATTCTGATGGTACCTCTTGTCCTATGTTGACAACAGGTTTGGTATATTCATTCACTCTCTTATAGGCTGGATGACCTTGCATCTTAAAAGAGGAAATAAGGTTTCAGATAGAACATTAAAGTAGAAAAATAAGGAGATGAATGTTCAGGGGTCCCCTTGAGTACCTTATTCTTAAACGCTTGCCACTTTTCACCCAATACTGACTTCTTTGTTGGTACAATAACTAATTCAGTTCGAGTACTCTTTTCAACTGTTCCAGCAGAAGCATGCCTGGCATGATTTCTCTTCTTTCTGCTAGAGCTAGAGCTTAGCTCATCTTTGAAAATTTCATATCCCTGCTTAGCATAAGTTGAGACTCTAGAATCCCTCAACTTTGCAAATGCACCAGACACCACAGGTGAAGCAGATGAAAGTGTTGACCTCAGTTTATTAAACAATGTATAGTCACTTGTGCCAGCTTGTGACTTGCCATCTGAATGTGACAATGTCTCAGAGTACTCATGTTTTGAAGTTTCAGGTGAGCCATCCTTACAACTTGAGGTATCTTCTTTTCCTAGTCTAAAACTCTCCTTTACCTATCAATAATCCCAACAAAGCAGAGAAACTCCATTTAAAAAACAGTATGATACATACTGGATTAAAGTAAGATTGTCATATTGATTTACCACTAACCTCTTCTGTAGCGGCAGACATTTTTTCTTTCACATTTGCAGTAACCTACAATATGCAAAATTCCTAAGCATGAAATAGAATAAATTAATTAATAGGACATGCTTTTTCTAGACCAAACTACCATACTAGAAGGACCACAGTAGGTGACTTACCTTTTTAGATGTTGCCTCAGCTTCAGTCAAAACATCATCAACGCTCTTGTAAATTGTCTCAGCTGTTTGCTTAGTCCTGCACAAGTTATTTAATGATATCTTCAAGTAAGCCTATGAGAAAAACTGGAATTTCTTACATAAAGAAATACATACTGATACACTTCTACATGTACAAGACTCAAAATGAAACAAGTGCATTGCTTTCATCAAATTATACCTTATTTTAAGATCTTCCTTTACCCCACTAAATTTATCACTGAATTCCTTCATGGATTTCTGGAATTCAGGATTACTGCAGCCAAAAAGGAATAAGTAAGAAGTGCTGATAAGATTAAGGTGATTCACTAGTAAACAGCCAAAGGCCAAATATTTAATACTCCTTCCATTCCAAAATGTTCATTTAGAACTCTACCGTTCGTCTCTACATATAACTCATTACAGAACATTTAGGCACTTCTTTTCCTCTCGTGCTCTTGTTAATTGCATGCTACCTGACTCATGAACAAAGTGAGGTATCTTTTCCAATGTTTTAGTAACAAGGAAAAATGCTCCTATGCCCCAGAAAATTCTACTCAATCCCCTATTTACCCCCCATGTGCCACTGACATCTGGGTCCCACCCAACATTCCAGAGCAATATTAAGGGACAAGAAGGGATCACAATTTTTTCAAAAACACTTTCTTAATTCCTGTGCAAAAGTGTACATGACCTACAATTGGAATTAGAAGGTAGAAACATCAATTGTCATACACGTTGCTAAAATTATTGTCTTTCCTTCTGCTTAGGTTTTGTTCATGGTGGGGACCTTAGATATTAAGGCATACCTCTTAGCCTCCCCCTTCAATTGTTTTGAGAACTCATTAAAAACACTTAGATTCCGATTATTCAAATGCCTATATCCCGTAGCTCCTTGCACCCTAACATTTGCCGCCTACACACATGACAAGGGAGACGGCAATCAGTAAATTGCATGCATATATATAAAGCAAGGAATAAAGTTGAAATAATATAAGTAAACACATAGTGAAGAATATATCCACAAACATCCCCTTTTTTTATTAAAGGAATAAGGCATCAAAAAACTTTTAGAAATATATTACATTGATTTGAAGCCATTATTTATTCCATGCTTAGAGAACAATGTATAAATCTACTCAACAGAAATCTTAACTAAGTTCAATGATAAAGGCAAGCTCCTTGTTATAGTAAATGCATAAGCACCAAGTCATTATATCTATCTATCTGACAGATTTAGTTCAAGACCACTATGCTGTGACAGTATACCTCGCTGGCAGTCTCAAAATAAAACTCTGGCATTCTAAGCTTGTAAAAGTGTAGGGTGGATTTTGGAGTGATAAGCCATATGTGCTTCAACTAAAGTTCCATCCTTGTTGTTCATGCATCATTCCCCAGTGATATATTGTAAGTTTATATATGTTAGCTAATATATATCTCTCAACAATTTCAATTGAGATTAGTTAGAGCTAACTCTCTTTGGGGTTCTCAGGGGTATTTTTCTTTCCATTAATTTATATGAATATTTGATATCCTTTTATGGGCTTGGTATATACTAAGATAGTGAACTAAAGAAACGCACAAAAACCAATTCAAAAGTACGCATTTTCCTCAGATCAAAATTCCATTGTCAACCGACAAACGGAATATACTAGAGCGAGAGTATTTTTCCTCTCATTCCACAGCCTTCTAATGTTGAATTTCAACAGATGGATCAGAGCAAACCAAGCCACAATTTATACTATCTCGCTCAGTATACTAAATCAACAATTTTTACACCACCTCATTATTCTCTATGCCCCCAACATCGATGAACAACTAAAACGAACCCGAAAGTAACGGCTTCCACCGAAAAGAACTTGGCTGACGCTCCAAACATCTCACCGCAATAATAGTACAGCTCCCCGCGCCTCCTCGAAGCGCTTCGCGGACCAAAAATCAACGAAGCATAAGAAGAAGAATCACACTCACCAATCGCAGCGCGGCTTCCGACGAGGGCCACCTCAGAGCCCGGAGCAGCGCCGAGGTCGCCATCGCTGGAGTGAAACGGAACGGCGCCGGAAGGAAGCGGCAGGGGTTTCGGCGAGGCTCGCACGGCGGGGAGGTGGCGGCGCACGGGCGGGGGAGGGAGGCGGGAGGGGGAGAGGGGAGAAAGGAGTACTACTAAGGAGAGGCGGCCCTAGGATTTTTTTACGGCAAAGATGGGTAGCATGGTGTTTGGATCAAGGTCGTGGTAGTGGGCGTCTGGGAACGGAACGGGCGGCGGCTAGGCTACGGCTCCGTGGCGCTCGACCTCTCTCTATACTTCTCTAGGGTTCGCAGATTTGGGGCTCGAGAAGGGTGAGCCTGGGAGAGGTTTTCCTTTCTTTTTTCTCAAGATTTGCAGGGGACTTCCCTGCGAGTCGCGGGGTCCATTCCCTACCCGACCCGAATTCGATCACCGGAGAAAATCAAATCAAACCAAAGTCACACAGTTAGATTACATTTTTAACTGCTTTTAACTGAAAACAAAATCTTTAATCCTCCGTTCCAACATCATAGCTCGCAAATTAAAATTGATCAATAATTTAACCGACCAGAACTTATTGCTGTAAAAGTTACAATGGTTTTTCGTTGATATATATCATAATCATCAAACACATATGCGTAAGAACGGATAGAAATAGTTCATACTAATCTCATTCAAATAATTAATTAGGGTAAATTTGATCTATGCTTTATAAAATTATCATATAAAAAAATACCACTACTAAAATCAAAACTGGATAAGCGCCACTAAACTTCTCTAAAATTAGAATTGTACCACTTTTATCTAATTTTTAGTTGAAGCAAAACAACCAGCACTCATACTTCTCCGTTATGGCTCCTATGAGCCCTAGAGGTGATCGAAGAAGACCGATGATGGCAACAACCGACGGAGTGCGTCCTTATTGATGGAGCGGCAAGCAATTAGAACAGCCACTACCTCGTGCAGCTCTCATGCCACCTCGGTCATTTCCGTTGCCTATGCTTGAGACTGCTCGATGAGGCTAACGAATCCTTTGTTCATATCAAAGTAAGGAAAACCAAGTGAGTAGGTGAAAACCAAGCCAAGTTAGATAGTGAAGGATACAACTCCAGTTTCCTTGGCTTCGAGATACTAGCATATCTACTCAACGACCTCCCTCCCCTTGGCACTATTCTATAGGATTCTCTCATTGCAGTGGGTCTTCACCTTCTCAGGCTACAAGTGGTTAGCACCAGATCATGGTCTCTTGCCTAAACTACATCCACTCCTCAAGTTGCTCCGGGTGTGGCCAGTAGTTGTACCACTCCTCAACCTTAATGAGCCCATAGAGAGATGTTGTGAACGATAGCATCCATGGTGTGCGTACAGTACGTCGATGAGTAGTGGTAGATCGCTGCACTGGAGAGGGAAGTGACCATGGAGGATGAAGGGGAGCAGACCGTGATGGAGTATGTGGCCTAGAGGCAACCCACTTTAGAGACATGATCGTGGAGGGAAAGAGATGGCAGAGGATGAAGGGGAGCGACAAGGAGCGGACCATTTTCTATTTCTTTCTTGCGACAAGGGTTTGAGTTGCTAGTGATGAGGTAGGCTTGGTCACTCTACTGAGGATAACGACTAGGCTAGCCACCACCGGCGGTCTTCGTCAGCTACCTCTAGGGCTTGTGGAGAACAAACATCGGTTACCTATTTTAATGGAAATCCTAACGAGAGTAGCGTACGAAAAGTTCATTAGCAGTAGTGATATTTTTCTAATATAGCAACGTAATAACATAGATAAAATTTACCCTTTAAATTACCCGTGCCTATAGCTACACACATGCAGTTGCACGCTTTCAATGGGGCTTCAGTGAGTATATTGATTTTATCCTTTGTGTTTGTCTCTTCTAGTGTGTTAAGGGTGCATGCTCATAGATGTACATGTGTAATGGTATGTGCATATATCTTCTATGTAATTGTTAAAAAAAAGAATGAACTTAGTTTTAGCAACTTTGAATTTCAATTAAAGTTTGTAACCATAGTCGATTCTAACAACTTTCAACACAAAATTTGTAAATTTCCTACTCAATTCTAGCAACTTATAACTCAACATTGAATTTTTTTTGAAACTTCCACTTTGAACTTCTAAACTTGATGCTCGAATTCAGAACTCACATTCACATTGTCAAGTCGTTACATACAATTTATCTAATTTGACATAATTGTCAGATACCCAACTACAAAAGACTATTTGAATATAATAGCTGAATAAAATGGATAATCAAGACTCAGTGAATTATATCTAGGAGAAATATCCAAATATATAAGAAAACATGCACTTCGACTTGGCATAATCTTAACAATTGTCATTGATGTACAAGATGAAACTTGAAAATCTTTCTTGAGAAAAGATAGTGAAACTTTAAAAGGCCATATGATGAATGGGGCAGAGAAAAAAAAAGGATTTATTTTTTCAGTTTGGTTTAATTTTATAATTTTTTTGTTCTCTAGATAACAACACATTCTAGATAACACATTCAAATCAAGGTACTACTAATGTTCTTAGGGCATACTCGTAGGTGTGTTTGACGTTCGTCTGTCTTCCGGCTAGTAGAAAAAAAAAACTCCCAGATTTTCTCTCTATTTCACATCCGGTTGTGGATTTCTTGTATGAATTTCTGGATGTAACAGTTTCTCCGTCATGAGTAACAAAAAGGAGATGAATATGTCACCCTTCACACAAACTTATGCAAGGTAACGTTTAATTTCTTGAGGCGTCTATAGATTAGCTTGCTAGCTGCAGTCTTACATATCCATCATATTAATTTACATGAAGAGCTTTTCTGGCAACAATTTTGAATTACACGGGCCGATGAAAAAGATCTCAACAATGACTGCGCTTTGTTCACTTCTTTGCACAGCTATGAAAAACTACGACCTGTGCCTCGGAGTTTGTACATTGCGTGAACTCATGCTCGCAGTTTTCAGGAGCCTGCGAAATTCATCTAGGCTTATTTTTCCATCTCTATCAATATCAGCCTCCTCCAGGAGGGGATCAATAGAACCTTTCAGTCCTGTTTGCTGCAGACAAGGAAATAATACATATATAAGAAGAATGAACTGGTTGAATAAATTACGATCTTATGCTATGCACCACTTAAGGATTGGAATCTTATAGGAAATAATTCAATTCTCACGTGAATAGGAAAAGAAAACTGTATCGCAGGTATCTGACGAGGTATACCATTCTCAGTTCATCAGATGTGATATAGCCATCTCCGTCAACATCAAATTTATCAAATGCAGCTTGAGACAATGATTTCCACTTCTCAGTATCATGTTCCACTAGCTGATGCACATGTAGTGTTGCAGCAGCAAACTCTTTGAAATCAACTATTCCATCTGTGTTACTGTCAATCTGCCCAGAATGAAAATATTGTTTTCATCACTCCAATGAAAATATTTATGCCATGATAGCAAATAGTATTTTAGAACTGCCCTCTGCAAGGAAAAATCTTGATGTCTGTTCCATCGTATACATGCAAATTTAATAGAAACCATGGAAATTGAAACATATCAATCTGGAACTATAATTAAAACTTACTACAAAGCTATATTTGAGGATCATCAGTAAAACAAACATAAAGCATTGTCATAAGAGTCGTAGAAAGGGAAGTGAATGTATTTGCTTAGTCAAAAAAAAAAGAAGGCAGAGAGGAATATATCTACTTAGTTTCAATACTGTTATCTATTATTAAACAGTACCATATAAGCATCTTAACTCATTTGATCTAAACCCCCCACATCATCTCAAAATAGAATAAGTATACTACTCCAATCTTCTATATCTTCAGCACTAAATACTAAAATACATGAAATCCACATAATTTTTATCATCTCTTACCCTAGCTGCCTTGGAAACAAACTAAGATGATGTGGATCTCTTACCCTAATTATTATAAAACCCAAAAGATGACTTCACTCTCTCAAAAGCTGACAAGGATGGGACAGTGAGATTTTGAAAATGCAAACTATTTGCATACAGCAATAGCCACGCACAAGTAAATTAGGATAGCTAAAAATGAAACCCAACAGAAACGTTCAGACACAAAATGCGAACTATTTGCATAACTTCATTAAATGTTTCAGAAAGATTAACACTCCATTGCAATCGATAGTACGACAAGGATGAAATGCACATAGTTCCAACTAAGTGAACACAAGAAAGCATGCGAATTTGAGACCAATAATAGATAATGTTGCTAAGTAAATTATAAGAATGAGAACATACCGCCTCAACAATCTCTAAAACATGCGGACCCTTTAATCTCCATGGAACATCCTTTGCAAGAGCCTGCAAATTAGGACATCATATTGTGATAGCTAATAAGACAAACGACTTACAATATGAGGGAAAAATTTGACACTCCCGAAGCTTTTCATGTCATATGTACAAGAGAAGCTACAACATAGAATTTGTTTCTTTGAGATGTGTATAAGAGCAAATATATGGTATTTCTTAAAAGATAAAGAACCATGTCTCCGATTTTTTGAATACCTAGTATTCAACAAGTTAAAAAGAAAATGTCAAAATCAAAATGTCTTTCATGCATCAATGACTACCAAAAGAACATGGATGGTGTAGATGTGGCCATCAGGATGCTTTCCTTAATAAACAAAATAGCTTTATCGCACATCGTTCACTAGTGAGAGTTACAAATACTAGTTAGAATTTGTGCACTTACTAGAAGATACCATTAAAGCTACCCGAGTTACAAACAATTAACAGTTGAAAATTTTGGAATAGTTCAGAATGATTGACAAAACTGAAACATTTTTATGGTCTAATTTCTTGTGAAATATGCCAAAATTAAAATTTTAAGAAAATCTAATGTTTTGTCATTGGCGGACCAGCATGGGACATAACTCTGCAAATGGATTTTGTAAACATCCTTTGATTCAATAGTTAGAATGCATGTGTATATGATTTGTTCAGTTAGAACAGCAATATTTGATTTCAGTAGTTGCAAAATAGCCCCAAAAAAGCTCCAGCCAACTTATATATAAGCTTGTGCTGAAACCTTAATATTTATTTTTCAAGGGTTTTATAAATATTTTTCTTATTTTTTTTATTTTCTGAATGACAGTTTTATTTGCTTTGATAGAGAGGTTTAGGTTTTTCCATGTATTAATGCTTCTTTACAAGTTTGTACCTCCATCTCCAAAATCCTGCATCAGCCACTGTGGTTTGTACTACAATTTAACAATACCTAAACAGTTTTGCCATTATATACTTCGTACATTATGCAATAGTTTTCTTGATTTTTCTTAATTTCTAGTATTTATTTCTTAATAGTCAAAGAACGTTGGCGTGAGGGAAGTGGCAGAATGGAAGACAGCTTGGTCAGAACAGTGGCCAGAAAATAAGACGAAGAGAAATTACAAAGAAATTCATTCCATGAAAGATGTTTGTCTCATAAATTTTTGTGCAGTAAATTATATTTGTCTCCTAGACTCTTGTACCTGCGTTTTATCTCCTAGACTCTTAGACAGCAAGTTATGTGTCTCCTAGATTCTTGTGCCTATGCCTTAAGCTTTGGCTACAGCCATACACCGGCCTAGGCACTTGTTCTCACCAACTTTCTGTTCCTTTATAATGTTCTTGTTTCCCAAAAACTTATTAAGAATCTCATTTCTGTGCACTAGTTCAATACTGGCAATAATTGTGCTGTTAAATTTGACTCTACTGGCTGTTCTATGAAGGATCTGGAGTCTCAAAAGGTGATCATCAGGTGCAATAGCTCCGGACCCCTCTACTCATTGCACCTTTCCAACGCCACTGTTCTTGCCGCTGATTCTTTGCCATCACTCTGGCATTGCCGGCTCGGCCACCCTTGTCGCGACGCCTTATCCAAAGTCGCCTCTGTTATCCCTGGTTATATTAAAAAATTAATTTTTTCTGTCATGCGTGTCAGTTAGGATGCCATACTCGCCTTCCTTTTTAGTCATCTTCATCTCGGTCATCTAATTTACTTGAGCTTATTCACTGTGATTTGTGGACCTCTCCAGTCGCCAGTGTTTCTGGCTTCAAATACTACTTAATTATACTTGATGATTACTCACACTATGTTTGGACATTCCCTCTTCGTCTCAAATCTAACACGTTTGCCACCTTGACTCATTTCTTTGCCTATGTTCACACTCAATATATCGTCTCTATAAAAGCCATCTAGTGTGACAATGGTCGGGAGTTTGATAACTCTACCTCCCGCTCCTTCCTTACCAACGGCATACACCTCCGCATGTCCTACCCATATACCTCATCTTAGAATGGGAGGGCTGAGCACATGATTCGCATCATCAACAATGCGGTTCGCTCTCTTCTCTTTCAGGCCTCAGCACAGCCCCTACACCGATCTCTCCGGTCCGACTAGGCGCCCGACAAGACACTTCCTCTGCGCCTGCTGCTGCTGCTGCTCTAGGCACTCCACCTGCCATTGCTGCTACAGCTCCCGATGCCCCGGCTTTCCCTGCTGCTGCAACAGCCCCGAGCAGGCCCCGACTGCTGCTGGTCTACTCATGGCGCCAGGCAGTAGCTCCTCAGCAACCGGCTGCCCCCAGCACGCCGGCTCTACCCAAGGGCGCCGTGTCCATGCAATCCATCACCAACAACCACGACATGATGACGCGCGCCAAAGCTGGTCACCGGTTTCCCAGTGTCTACAGCAGCACAACACTGTCACCGGTGCCCCGCACCTTCTGTGGCGCCCTTGCCGATCCCAATTGGTGGGCCGCCATGGAAGAAGAGTTCTCTGCCCTTCTTCAGAACAACACATGGGAGCTTGTCCCTTGACCACTTCAAGTCAACATTGTCACTAGCAAATGGATTTTCAAGCACAAGTTCAGGGCTGATAGGTCTCTCGAGCGATACGAGGCTCGATGGGTCCTTTGTGGTTTCACTCAACGTCCTGGCATCGACTTTGACGAGACATTCAGTCCTATTGTCAAGCCCACCACAGTTCAAACAATGCTCTCACTCGCCCTCTCTCACGGATGGCTAGTTCACCAGCTCGACGTAAAGAATGCTTTTCTTCATGGGACTCTGTCTGAGACTGTTTTTGTTGCACAGCCTGCTGGTTTTGAGGATCCCGCTCATCCCAGATATGTCTATCGCCTCAACAAGTCTCTCTATGGCCTCAAACGGGCTCCTCGGGCATGGTACAATCGCTTCGCCACCTTTATTCTCACTTGGCTTTCTGAATGCGAAGGCAGTTACCTCCCTATTTGTCTACCATCATGGCGCTGACACAGCATACTTACTACTCTATGTGGACGACATCATGCTCACTGTCTCATCCATGGCTGTCTTCCGTCACATCATCTCTAATCTACAGCATGAGTTCAACATGAAGGACCTCGACCAGTTGCACCATTTTCTTGGAATGCAAATTTAGCACCATGATGGATGTCTTTTCTTGTCTCAGCAACAATACATGATGGAGATTCTTAATCGGGCTAGTATGGCTGACTGCAAACCCTACTCTACTCCAGTCGACACCAATCCGAAACTCTCTACAGTCACTGGTGACCTAGTTCAGGATCCCTCTGATTTTCGCAGCATATCTAATGCCCTTCAGTACCTCACTTTCACTCGTCCGAATATTGCTTACGCCGTTCAGCAAGTGTCTCCACATGCATGACCCATGGGAACCTCACTTGGTTGCCCTCAAGCGGATCCTATGTTCGCGGTACTCCATTTGGGTCTAGTGCTCCGTCCCACAACGCAGCATGAACTAGTCGCCTACTCTGATGCCGACTGGGCCGGTTGCCCGGACACTTGCAAGTCTACTTCTGGCTATACGGTCTTCCTTGGTGACAACCTTATCTCCTGGTCCTCCAAGTGCCAGCACACCGTGTTCCGATCCAGTGCCGAAGCTGGATATCGAGCCATTGCCAACGCTGTTGCTGAGGCTTCCTGGCTACGTCAACTTCTCAGTGAGTTACAGTCCCCCTTACAGCACGCTACATTAGTCTACTGCGACAACATCAGTGCTGTCTACATGACCGCCAATCCAGTCCAGCATCAACGCACCAAACACATCGAGATTGACCTCCACTTTATCAGGGAGCGTGTTGCTCTTGGTGCTGTTTGCGTTCTCCATGTTTCAACAACCTCTCAGTATGCCGACATCTTCACCAAAGGACTGCCATCTTCGCTCTTCACTGAGTTTAGAACCAGTCTGAACGTCCGCTGCACCGATGCTTAGACTGTAGGGGAGTGTTAGTAAGTTATGTTTATCTGCTAGACTCTTTTGCATGCGCTTTGTCTCTTAGACTCTTGTGCAACAAGTTATATGTCTCCTAGATTCTTGTGCCTGTGCCTTCGGCTCTAGCTACAGCCATTGCGCCGGCCTAGGCACTTGTGCTGCGTAGTGTGTGTTAATTAGACATGGGACTTCTTAGTTTAGTATTCACACCTTGAACCCTTAAACTTCCCTGCCTATATATATTTGTAACATCTTGTAATCTATGATTATCCAATATACAATACAGAGCCTTTCTCACTTACAATTAGTAAAACAAAAAAACAAGCCATTAGTGTAGCTAGGAATTCTAAAAAGGATGTACCTGCTTCAGTTCTTCGAGACTAATTGTTCCATTCTTGTCAACATCAATGGCATTGAACTGGTCACGAAGATCAGACAACTCTTCTGCATTTAGTGTAGAAGCCAACGCCTACAAGAGATGTATGAACATTTAAAATTGACTCTGAAAACATCATGAGTCATGGATAAGATGTCCTTAAGTTCTGGCATAATAACTTACCTGTAAAGCAAATTGCTTGAAACGACTGCATTTTACAAACTGACGCATATTATGTAATACAGATATATCTAGAGGTATATCAGATGCCTGTCCTCCTCTCACCCATTCATGTGCTGGAGAAAATAATATTTAAATAATTTGTAAATTTTCATGTAAATAGAGCACTATGATAATAATATTGTTTATTTTTATACCAACAGTAAATGTCATCTGTGCTAAGTAACCAACAGTACAACAGCAAATGCCAGTTGTTATGATGTAATGAAAATATGTAGCTGGTATTGGTTATGTATCAGTATTAGATTGTACCAAGCCTTAGTTACTGAACCAATCATGTGTAACCTATCAGTATTAGATTGTATCAAGCCTTAGGCTACGTATGATACTTCCCTTTCTAATCTTTCACTTCCTCATTTTCTACAAGGACACTTTCCAAACTACTAAGTAGTATATTTTTTATTAAAAATATATAGAAAAGTTGTTTTAAAAAATCACATTATTTTATTTTTCAAGTTCATTTTAGCTAATACTTAATTAATTTTTCAAGTTTATTAATGAGTCGCTCCATTTTGTGTGCGTGGGGGAGAAGATCCCATCTTCTCCAGCTGAACACAGCCTTAGTTACTGAGCCAACCGTGTGTAACCGTGACAAAACAACATAAGATTTTTCTATCAAATACATGGTATAAGCTGTTATTTTACACATAGTAATCGGAAAGTGCTACCATATACATAGCAATAATTAAACAATCAAATCAATAAAAGCAATGAAAGTATGAATTTCATGAGTAGCAAGCATGGCCACATGGCTTCAAATAACAAGCCAAAGCTAACCCCCCAACAGAAGTTAAACAAATAAGTATTAGCTAACAGGGAGTAAGTACTGCAAACCCATTTATGATCACTGAGACCCTCATACATAAGTTTCCAACCTCATGGGACCCTTCATAAATCCCCTTAGATATATCCCATCTACGAGTCATCCAGTAATCATGTTGCAAATTGTATGATTGCACTCAGACTTAGGAACAGTTTGTCACTAGAATCCCATTATTAAATAACCAGATTTGCAAAGTTGCATTTAAGATGTCCAAAAATGATATAGAGTTTCCCTAATTTAATAACCAGATTAGCAAACTTAAATTTAAGACATCCCAAAATTATATAAAGTTACATACATAATGCCTGAGCAGCAGTTAATCTTGCACGGGGATCCTTAACTAGCAACTTTTGTACAAAATCTTTAGCACAAGGAGTGATGTTTGGCCAAGGCTTGCGACGAAAATCTGGTTTGTTTTTCAACACCTGCAGCAAAGAGAACATGTCACTTTGTTAGCATTGTGGAAAGAGAAAAGGGGAACAGACGATGGACAGGATGAGCCAAGGTCAGTAATTTCAGCATGATACACAAAGAGAAAAACATAAATAGAAGCAGCCACCAGGGTAGCAGGCTACCCAAGATATACATGTTTTTCTATATGCACAGGCACAGCTAATGTGCTATAGGCTGCAGGCTTTCCTCCACATAGAATTAGGTAAGGAGGGTGAATCATGTAGATTGACTCCACATAGACCCGCCTATGCTAGCATTTGTACACATTACGATACTTGTTCTAAGATAGTTCACTCAGTTCATCCATGGATGCATGCTTTTCTTGATTACATATAAACTTGTTGATGCTCGTGGTAAGTTAGTTCCCAAGTAAATCAGTGCAAAATCTATACGCCTGATATTGTGCTAATGGCAAACTTATATGCTGTGAAGTGCACTGCATACCAAGGTATTTCATCTTTACAACAAGTTGGATCATATTTTTCAAATTCATCATGACAGATCACTAGATCAGATCTGCTTGAACATAATCTTGAGATGATAAAGAGTTATTTGATCTAAAAAGGGAAAAGTCTATATTTGGTCCCTCAACAATTCATTTAGGTCAATTTTCATCTCTCAACTCTAGGACAATTTGTCATGTGGGGCCGACATTACAGCCGCAGGCCTCAGACACGAGGTGCATCAAGGGCTGCTCCCAAGTGCGTGCATGACCAGCAGGAACCCGAGGAGGCTGAGGTAGCTGAGTAAGTTAGCAATTAAGGAGTGGTTGAGAGATTAGAGTTAAGGCTAAAAGTTAATGCAGGGCTAGAATCAAGGAGCCAGCCTCCTATTTGTATCCAGTATTAGGCTGAGAATGGGAGAAGGAAAAATCAGCTACCTCTAAACTTCCCCTGCTGCTCTTAATCTCACCTTCTTCTACCTTGGTCGTCCAGGCAACAACCCTGGCACCATTACCCGGCTCTTGCTACGAACTAAGGAGCCAGGGCCCTCCTACCTTGGGCGCCGATGTCCTTGACACAATTTGTCATTCAACAATCAAAACCATGCAAATAATGTTCCTATGCCTGTTTTGCAAGTGGTTTGAAGTGAGATGGCTTTCCGCATCATCCTGTTTTGCCATGTCATTTGCCACATCATCTAGACCCATTGTTAATCATTCCTCTTCCTTTTAGGACAAGATGAGGAGCCAGTCAATCGAAGCATACTAGCCTAAGATTGTGAATTTCCTTAATACAGACCAGAAGTATTTTAAGTTATAATATGGACTACTAATTCATGTTCAACTGGAAAATACAAGGAAATCAAAATAATATGGATAATATGGCAACATTGAAGAAAAAAAGAAAATATAGTCATTTTAAGGCAAGAAAATAGTTTTAATCAATTAAAAACATGTAATGGTTGTAAGACAAAGACAGTTTAGGCAAAATGACCTCTTTAAATATTCCATCTTCAGTTTTGTCCCAGAAAGGTCGTCTACCACACAGTAGAATATAGGTTATAACACCAATACTCCAAACGTCAGATTCTGGGCCTGACTTACGCTTAAGCACCTCTGGTGCTACATAGTAGGCACTTCCAACAATGTCATGAAAGTGTTTCCCTGTGAGTGCGACAACATAATTTCAATTACACTGAGTAATTTCTTTAATGAGAAAATTCTTTATATTTGCCCTTGAAAGTTAGTCGTATCCTTCATTTGCCGCTGCAGAACTGCTCATCCCTTTCATGCCCATCTTTGTCAACTTTGATTCTCTATTTGCCCCTCCTATTACTTCTCCATTAGTTTACTACTTGAATGATGTGTGAAGGACTTTTTTGCCTTCCAGTTGAGAAGGACAATCATCTCTTCTTTTTTAATCTTCCTATTTCTATTGTTGTCAATAATAAAAAAACAATTATCTTTTTAACATGTAGAGAGCACAAATTTAGCATGTTAGTATTTTTTTTAATAAATGCATAGTAAAATGGCTGTTCCTCTTTTTCATCGGCTTAGGCCTAAATACATTTTTCTATGCCTGCTACTAAACTTTATAAATAGTTTTGTTAGATTGATACATGGTTCTCTAAGAAGAATGTATGTTCTAATAAAGATGGCGATCATGTTTTACCGCTACTTATAATTATCAACATTTTTTTATGCACGTGGATTGGTGGGTGCATTTTTTACATTGACAGGGAATTAGAAAGGGTTAACATAGAAAAGATAACAAGCACTTCTAATAGAAAAGGAATCACTAGAAGGGTAAAAAGGTTTTTTCATGTGAAAAATGCAAATAAACACTAAATTAACAGGAAAATGCCAAGAAGGGTAAGTAGGGAACAGAAGTTGAGAGGGAGGGGTATTAAAAGGATGAACAGTTTCAGGAGGGCAGATAAGGGATATGGCTAACTTTCAAGGCCAAATAGAGATTTTTTTTCTTTTATATTTCACATGGAATGGAAGCAAGTTAAAGAAGAAAACAATAGAACAAGTAGTTACAGCATACACACAAACCTGGTCTTATAAAATCTGAAAGACCAAAATCTGTAGCCTTGAGTGGTGAGTCCTCTTTGATTGATTGAAAGATGAAGTTCTGTAAATACATGTATCAAATGATAAATTACCCTTATAAGCAGACTTGGTCTCGTACTTTTAGAGCATACCTCAGGCTTCATGTCCCGATGAACCAAACCATGCAAATGGCACTCAGCAGCAACCTTGAGCATTTGTTGCACAACCACTGCAGCATCTTTCTCGCTATAATGGCTATCTTTCCTTTAAGGGCAGGACAAATGTGATATCAGTGAATTTGCTTTCTAACAGATAAACTTGTTTATAAATAATAATCATTGAACAATGTCTGACAGTTGATGGCTAGTGGATGTCTCTGTCAAGGGCGTCGAGTCCTAGGGGAGCTGGCCCTCGGCTACGGAGATCGTAACCTCGGTCCGTCTTCTCCGGCGAGGTTTTGCCCCTCTGCCGCAGGCTTTCGTAGAGAGAGAGATTAGATAGGTGATAATCTTCTTAATGCCTCAAGTGTGCTGTTACAGAGATATATATAGCCAAAGTCCAGAAACAACCCAAGCTAAACCCTCCTATAATTTAGGAACCGAAAACAGAAGTTACTCTATCTTTCCTAAATCAGTCCTGGTTGTTGCCGCGCTCTCCGCGCATTCAGTCCTGGTTGTTGCCGTGCCCAGCTCGTCCCCGTGCGCGCTCTCCACGCGAGCCGCGCGTTCGGCCGCCCGGTGCACGTCTCCAGCTCGGTGGCGCCTTGCATATGTGCTCCCCCACATGACATCTCTCCCCCCCTCGAGGTCTAGCTCGTCCTCGAGCTGAAAGACGGGGTACTTGATGCAGAATGGCTCAACGTCCTCCCACGTCGCCGAGGCCGGGGACTCCCCCTTCCACTAGATCAACACCTGGCGGGTGCCGCGAGCAAGGCGATAGCGAACAGCACGTTCCGGTTTCGGGACGGCCGCACCATGGTGAACTGGTGGCAGTGGCGGAGGAGCAGCCGGAGGTGGCCCGTTGTACTTCTTGAGGAGCCCGATATGGAAAACATCATGAAGGCGGGTGCGGGGCAGTAGCGCGAGGCGGACAGCCATGTTGTTGATCAGTTCGGTGACACAATATGGCCCGTAGAAGTGCGGCTTGAGCTTGCCGGAAACAGCCTGGGGCAGCGAGGACGCCGCACAGTGTCGGAGCCGAAGAAGTGCCAAGTCGCCCACCCGGTACGCGATGTGTCGATGGGTCTTGTCGTAGTGGAGCTTCTGGACCGCGTGAGCTTGCTCAAGCCGGTAGCGGATGTCAACGAGGAATTCTTCACGCTCCTCCATGCTCTTGGTGACGGCTGCCACCCTTGTCTCCCCTGGTTCGTAGGATCGGATGGATGGTGGATCACGCCCGTAGACGACACGGAACGGCGTGTCCCGCAGGGAAGTCTGGTAGGCAGTGTTGAAGATGAATTCCGCCCATGATAGCCAGCGAAGCCACTGACGCGGCCGGTCCCCCATGAGGCAACGCAAATACATGATGATGACCCTGTTCGCAACCTCCGATTGACCATCCGATTGGGGATGGAACGCCATCATCATGTGCAGCTTGGTACACATCAAGCGCATGAGCTCGCGCCAGAACGTCGAAGTGAAGATTGGGTCGTGGTCCGACACCATGGACTGCGGAACACCATGCAGTCACACGATGTCGGTGAAGAAGGCTTGAGCGACGGACTTGGCGGAGTACGAGTGCGCCAAGGGAATGAAGTGGCAATACTTGCTAAACCTGTCCACCACCGTCAATATGACGGACTTGCCGCGAACGCGAGGCAGAGCTTCGACTAAGTCGAGGGCGATGTCCATCCACACGCCCTATGGGACTGGCAGGGGTAGGAGAGGACCCGCCGGGTGCAAGTGCTCGGACTTGTACCTCTGGCATACCATGCAGGCGCGCACAAAGTCCTGCACCAACTGCTTCATGTTAGGGAAGTGGAAGTTGCGCCATAGGCGGTGCAGCGTGCGCTGGACCCCTTCATGTCCATCCTCGTGGACCGCCGCCAAGATCTCCTGGATCAGGGGAGAGGTCGGAGGGATGTACAGCCGCCCGCCAAACTGCAGCATGTCGTCGACGAGGGACCAAGGCGCCCCACAGGAGCCAGAACGGACATCATCGCGGAAGGCGACGATGGCAGGGTCGGTGTCCTGTGCTTGGCGGAGACACGTGATAGTCGAATCGAGGGGCCGACAGCACCAGGACGGTGCCCTCTACCGTGTCGCGGCGGGACAGCACGTCAGCCACCGCGTTCGCCGTCCTAGGCTTGTACTCGACGGCGAAGTCGAACCCCAACAGCTTGCCCACCCAGTGATGTTGAGGGATGGTGGCGAGTCGCTGGTCCAACAAGTATTTGAGGCTGTAGTGGTCTGTCTTGACGATGAACCGACGCCCCCACAAGCACGGCGTGCACCAAGCCGATAAGCTCTTGTTTGTACGCGGCGAGGGCACGATGGCGAGGCACGATGGGCCTGCTGAAGGAGGAGATCGGGTGGCCATCCTGGATGAGGACCGCGCCGAAGCCATGGAACGATGCATCACATTCGACGACGAAGATCTTGGAGAAGTCCAGCCTGGCCAGAATCCGAGCCGAGGAGACCACAGCCTTGAGCGTGTCAAACGCCGCGGCCGCCGCCTCGTTCCAGGAGAACCCTTCCGTCGAGAGGAGGGCCGTGAGCGGCGCGGTGACAGAGCCGTAGTTGTGGACGAATTTGCGATAGTATCCCGCCAAGCCGAGGAAGCCACGCACCGCTCGTGCCGAGCGAGGCATCGGCCAGTCGCGGATGGCCTGCACCTTGGCCGGGTCCATGGCGACGCCTGCCTCGGATATAATGTGGCTGAGGTACGAGATGGAGGCAGAGCCGAAAGAGCACTTGGAGCGCTTGACGAAGAGCCTGTGTTGCCGCAACTCAGAGAGGACGACGCGGAGGTGTCGAAGATGATCCGCCCAAGTCTTGCTGTAGATCAGAATATCGCCAAAAAATATCAGGACGAAGCGACGAAGGAACGGGCGGAGTACATCACCAAGAACTCATAGAGGCCATCGTGGGTGCAGAACGCCGTCTTGTGGATGTTCTCCAGCCGCATCCGCACCTGGTGGTACCCGGACCGCAAGTCCAGCTTGGTGAAGAAGCGCGCGCCGTGGAGCTCGTCGGGTAGCTCGTCGACGACGGGAATAGGGAACGCATCCTTGACGGTGAGGGCGTTCAGCACTCGGTAGTCGATGCAGAATCGCCACGACCCGTCTACTTTCTTGACGAGAAGGACCGGCGAGGAGAATGGCGAGTCACTGCGACGGACGATGCCCTGCGCGATCATGGCGGCACACTGCCGCTTGAGCTCGTCCTTGTGGGCCGCAAGGTACCAGTACGGGCGAACTGCCACTGGAGGTGCGTCCGGTTTGAGGATGATGCTGCGGTCATGGGCGTGCTTGGGGGGAGCCCGGTAGGCTCAGCGAAGACGTCACCGAAGAAAGCCAGCAGCTCGTCGAGGAACTCGCTAGCTGCTGTGGCGCCGAGGACCGACGCGCTGGAGGTCGCCACGCCCGACCAGCAGATGGTACGCCCATGGTGCTAGAACGACAACGAGCGCTCGGCGAAGTCCCACACAATCGGACCGAGAGTAGCCATCCACTGCGTGCCCAGGACCAAGTCGTAACCTGCAAGCGGCATGACAAAAAGGTCGACGTGGAACTGTGTCAGCAATGGAGATCGGCGCGTTCCGGATGACGTCGGGACAAGCGATCTTCTCGCCGTTTGCCACTGTTGCCATAAGACGGGGCCCGGGATGGATGGCCAACCTGGTCCGAAGCTCGGCCTCCTCCGCAATGAAGTTATGCGTTGAGCCCGAGTCGAGTAGCGCGACGAAGGAGGTAGTGCCCAACAACACGTTGATCTGCATCATGTCGCAGATCGGCACGCCGACGACCGCATGCAGGGAGAAGACCGGTGCCTCCGTGTCCGATGTCTCGACTGCCGCGGCGGCGTCGTTGACGGCGATCTCCACGCCGTTGATGTAGAAGAGCCACCTACAGACGCAGTTGTGCCTGCGGGTGTACTTCTCGTTGCAGTTGTAGCAGAGGCCGAGACGGCGACGCTCCTCCTAATCTGCCTGGGATAGGCGCTTCACCGGGCGGCCCTCCACCGTGACCGTGGGCGCAGCAGCCTTGTCCTTGTCGACCGGGGAAACCGGAAGGGCGAGGCGTGGAGTTGGAGCCGGTAGCAGGCCGCGGGGCGTAGTCTTGGCTGGTGTCGATGTGTATTGCTCCCGTAGCTCCAGTTGACGCGCCAAGCTCATGGCTGCCGCGAGGGACTGCGGGTTGTCGACCTAGACGTCGAGGCTGAGCGGGGCAAGGATGCCGCCCGTGAACAGCTGCACACGCTGTGCCTCGTCGAGATGGCCGGCTCGAGGGAGGAGCGCTTGGAAGCGGTCTTGGTACTCCGCGACGGTGCCGGTGCGGCGGCAATCTGCGAGCTCGAAGAGGGGGGCGGCGTGGAGGGGTGGCCCATACCGCAGGTTGAGAAGCTCCTTGAACCGGCGCCATGACGGTGTACCCTCGTCTGTTTGGATTTGGATGTACCACATTTGCGCCCCATCCTCGAGGTTGTAGGACGCCATACAAACTTTCTCCTCCTCTATGATCCGCTGCTGGTGGAAGTACGACTCACAACGATTGATGAAGATGAGCGGATCGGACTTGCCGTCGTACCGAGGAAAATCCATCTTCTGGAATTTCGACGGTCGGTCCCGGCGATCCTCGCTTTTCCGTTCCACATCCCGACCAGACGCCGCGTCCCCTCCACCACCCTCAGCCGCCACGCCGCTCTTCCCCGTGTCTTCATCCGTCGCGTTGTGCCACCAACATGGGTGAAAACAACGACCTCAAGGCCACCGTCGAGGCGCTCATGAACGCCATCAAGACCTTGCAGACCACTGTGGAGGCCAACGCCAAGGCGATCACCGCCCTCACCACCGACCGCGCGTCGTCCTCAGGCAGCAAACCTAGCTCTGATACCAAGTTGTCAAGGGCATCGAGTCCTAGGGGAGCTGGCCCTCGGCTACTGAGATCGTAACCTCGGTCCGTCTTCTCCGGCGAGGTTTTGCCCCTCTGCCGCAGGCTTTCGTACAGAGAGAGAGATTAGATAGGTGATAATCTTCTTAATGCCTCAAGTGTGTTGTTACAGAGATATATATAGCCAAAGTCCAGAAACAACCAGAGCTAAACACTCCTATAATTTAGGAACCGAAAACAGAAAGCTACTCTATCTTTCCTAAATCAGTCCTGATTGTTGCCACACTCTCCGTGCGAGCCGCGCATTCAGTCCTAGTTGTTGCCGTGCCCAGCTCGTCCCCGTGCGCGCTCTCCGCGCGAGCCGCGCGTTCGGCCGCCCGGCGCACGTCTCTGGCTCGGTGGCGCCTTGCATATGTGCACCCCCACATGACAGTCTCACATAAACTTATGTCAATCCTTGTGATCTTTTGGCTTTATAGTAATAGTAAAACAATATATCACTATATGCCATACATCCATATTAAATTCCAGCTCGTTGTGGCACGAAGCACTAATTGAAATGCCCTCCATTGCAACATCTCTACATTTAGAATAAGTAATCCCAATGCAACCAAAAAAGCAAGCGCCAATTCTGTGGTAAAGAAAAAAATGACAAACTTCAAAAATTGACTTACTTGGCTAGTATCCGGTCAAGTAACTCACCGCCCTCACATAATCTGTCAAAGACATGTAACAGGGTCAGAGCTTCATTAGCTTGCATAGTTCCTTGATATAAAGAGAACAAAGATGAGAAACATGAAAATGCTTGCCAACTATTGGTCCATCTTTTTTATCCTGAACTTGATATATACCCAGTACAATTTATAGATTTTTGCGAGGGTATTAATATTATGCAAATTGCATGTGGTGTGTCTTTTCCATGTGATCAGATCCTGAACTGCCAAAGTCATGTTTGGAGGTGCACAAACTAAAATCCTAGACCTCAGTAAGACCAATTACTTAAAAAATGGGTGGTTTCTAAAAAAAGCATAAACACACCTATGAACCTTCCTTCAACTTTGATTGGGGTCCTTGTAGAAGCAAAGGCCATGCAAATTTCACTTAGACCATCTACAGTTCTACTTAGATATAACTTTACTGATTTCACAAACATTTGAGAGATTTTTCAGAACTTACTCCATAACAATATACACATAATTATCATCTTCAAATGCATTGTAAAAATGTACAACATTTTCATGGCCTTGTAAGGCCTTCAATATTTTAACTTCTCGCTTTACATCTTCAACAGCAACAGGAAGAACCATCTGCAAGGAAAATATCCCATTTGAGAAGTTAGTGCAGTATCCTTTCTTTTTAAAATAGGAGTTTGTTCTCTACTTCTGTTGATACTTCAATTCAGCATAACACATATTGTCAAGGCTGTACAATAATGCAAAGTCCAGAGAATCAGTGCGTCCTATTTTCTCAATACACATATTAGATTTCTCTGGTCATGAATTTATGACCTTCATGTACAGGAGAAGTAGAGTCATGTATGAAAGTGTTACATTTCTGATATGGACCAGATGTAGATTCAGCACATATCGTCTCTGTCAGAAATTGCATTGCCATATCAGCTAGGAGGCATTTGTACAGTCTTTATTACCAGTTTTGGTACTAAACAAATTTGTATACGCCACAGGTGTCCATTATGCACGTGTATAGTATATACATTATCCGCTTGTTGCCTCAATCCTGACTAGAATAGTTCCTAATTTGCTCAAAAATGAAGATTTAAATATCCCAAACCAGTCTTCATCTGGGAAACTACTGGGTTATTTGGTTTGAGGATTGAGATGGTCAGGAACGGACCTCATCCCTGAAAAGTGCATGTTACGTGAAGAAATGAGGAATGGAGTCATCTCACCAAATTCGATGGTTTGATTCCCAAATTAGATGGATCACCCATCTTAGATGGTTTGATTCCCAAACCAAACACCCCATACACCTCCATGGCAATCTGCAAGTTGTAGGTAGTGCATTTGTGATTTGTACCACTACCACCCCGGATTCACATTTCACTTTTCCTCGGCAACCCCACGTGCAAAACGCGCCGCCCCCCATCGCCCCCACAAAGGTGGTCACCGTCCAGGCTAGCCCAACTGGCCGAATCGGCCGGCACATGGGCATATGGCCCCACGCGTCAGCCGCGCAGAAGGGCGAGGTTCCGTACCTTGTTCTTGTCGATGCGCTTGACGGCGACGCGCTCGCTGGAGCGGCAGTCGACGGCGGCGAAGGTGTAGCCGAACTGGCCATGGCCCAGCAGCTTCCCGAGCGCGTACCGCACCTCGAAGTCTTTGTCGTACCCGAAGTCCGTCCGCTTCCCGCACGCCACGATCCCGTTCCTCCCGTTATCCTTGTTCCCCGCGCCGTTACCACCGCCGGGAGTGCCGGCTTCCCGGCGGGCGCTGGAGGAGGAGCAGAGTCCCATCGTCTTCGGCGGCGGCGGAGGCGGCGGAGCCAACTATTACCATCAATGTGGCGGCGGCCGCGCTGCTGGAATCGGGAGCAGCGAGAAGGGGAAATTGGGTCAAAGCAGAGAAGAAAGACCTTGGTTGCTCACCGATGTCGCTTCTTCCTTTTAATAAGGGTAAGAAATGGTGGGACCACAGGGGCGACTCTTTACTGTGCTTGCTGGCTGATGACACGTGGGGGCCAGTGGATGTGGGTCCCACGAGGAGGTGGTTGGAGTGGGTGAGGCTGACGGTGGGGTAGGTTTGGATGGGGGGTGATGTGGAGGTCGGAAATGAGCAGGAAAGGCACAGAACGCGGGGGAGTATAGTTTTGTAATTGTACATTTTCCAGATATACCCTCAAATTTTTCAATGTTCAGGGAACGAGCCTCCTTTATTATTCTTTTTTTTTGTTGAAAATTTGACCATGCAATTGTAAGCTTTTGGATTTAGCATGGCATGGTGAGTAACATGAAATATTCAAAAGATGTTCACAAATCAATTGGCTCCTTGTTTAGCCGGAACCGTAATATGTACGCATGATCTGTTTTTCTTTGGTCAAAATTGAACAATTCGTGGGGTGGAGTACGGATTCACCGTGTTTAATTACTTGCATGTGCCTCTAACTGGAAAAAGCTCGGAGTGATCCGAGATTCCAAGTACTTGCATATGTTATTTTATCGCAGGCCCTTTGCTTGCTTTTAATTTTCCATTTCCATGTTTGGTTGATTTTGTTATTGGTATTGCCATCTTATCTTTTTTTTAACTCAACACAAATACAAACGCTCATATACACACGTACGTGCTCACTCTATAAATACACAAATACACTACCTCTATAAATACTTTTAAAAAATAGTCCAATATATCTTTGATAAAATTGTCATAGGTATCTTACTCTTCCTAACCAAATAAATTACCTTGCACTATTGTAATAGCACTCATAAAAATGTAGCAATAGCCATTGTAGTCACTATTAGTGTTTATTTACCATGTAAATCACGGCATAAAAATTATCTTAAGAATTTAAAAATAAATTATATAAGCTAAAATAATATACACATAAGTTCAAGTTAAAACTCGACTTAGCTTGTGAGATTAAAACTCGAGTTAGCTTGTGAGATATAAAAATGACAAACAGTGAATAACATAGAAAAAAAGGAACTGTGTTTTTTTTCTTCGTTGTTTGTTAATATCATAACATCGTATCATAGTCATGTTTTTAAAATTTTCTACCATCCTATATTCCTATATAAGTAGCCCCATTAGTTACGATAATGTGCAGCCACATCTCAAAAATGTTATGGCCATTGGATCGTTGTGCATCTCAAATACTGCCCATTAGATACAATAGGAAGGCTACTAACATGTGGCCCTATTCCTCACATTAAGTACTGCTTCAATAAAAACGAAATGAATCTCGTTTTATATACACTAAATGAATCTTGTTTTATCTACACTTCTTTCATCTTAGATCAGTTATCAGTTTCGGAACAATAGTTCTCTCAACAAAGGTTCTGGCGTCGTCCCCAAACCTGTCATGCCCAAATATAATCGACATCCTCGGCAGTAGTTGGCGGATTCCATCACCGTCCTTGGACAGACCTTCATCTGGATTTTCACTTACAGCACCACTCTTTATGAGTTTTAACAGTGAAAAACAGCAATCAGTATAAGAACAAAAACCGATAATAGAAAGGAGTTAACTTGGGTATAATTTTTTAGCTTGGGTGGGAGGATTCATTCACTAGGGATATAGCCACAAAAATAGAAAACATAGGGAGTAGCAGCAATAGATAATAGGTTTGGAAATTTGCTTGAACTAATAGTTATCTTTCTTACTTCGTTTTCTATTAATTTCTTTTTAGATTTAAAAATATGAGAATGATTGATTCTATTCCCTAGGCGGACAGGACGGCTCAGCTATGCTATGGTTATTTAATCATAATTACACTTTCTATAATTACAATAGACTAACACTCCCTCGTAGTCTAATCGGGAGCATCGCTAATATTCAGGCTAGATAGAAACTTCTGAAATAGTGAGGTAGAAGGGCCTTGGTAAAGACGTCGGCGTACTACGATATCGTAGGAACATGTAGAACCCAAACATGACTAAGAGCGACCTTCTTTCGCACAAAATAGAGATCAATCTCAACATGCTTCGTCCGCTGATGTTACACCGGGTTGCTGAAGAGATATACAGCACTGATATTGTCACAATAGATCAAGGTGTCACATCGAGGGAGGTGACGAAGCTTAAGAAGCAGATGTTGTAGCCAGGTAGCTTTAGCAATATCATTTGCCACAGCACGATATTCAACTTCAGCACTTGATCTGGAGACCGTATGCTGACGCTTGGAACACCAGGACACCAAGTTATCCTCAAGAAATATGGCATATCCAGAGGTCGACCGGCGAGTGTCAGGACAGCCAGCCCAATCGGCATCTGTGTAAACAACAAGATCTACAGGCGAAAATCGACGTATGATCAGCCCAAGAGATAGGGTGCCCTGCAAGTAGCATAGAATTCGCTTGAGAGCAGCAAGGTGAGGCTCTCGAGGATCATGCATATAGAGATAGATCTGCTGAACTACAAAGATAATGTTGGGTCGGGTGAAGGTCAGATACTGTGTGGCGCCAGCTAAACTGCAGTACTATGTAGCGTCAGCGACTGGTGGTTTATCAGCAGATAATTTGAAGTGGAGATCAACAGACGTGCTGCATGGCTTGCACGCACTCATCCTGGCATGCTCAAAAATATCTTGACTGTATTGTCGCTGGGAAAAGAACAGACCATCTGCGGAGCATGTCATAGAAATACCTAGAAAATAATGCAGCTAACCCATATCCATCATAGCAAACTCACACCAGAGAGCCTCAATAATATGCTTAAGTAATCCCGCGGAGGAGACAGTAAGGACAATGTCATCTACATATAATAGTAAGTAGGCCGTGTCTAGACCACGGTGATATATGAAGAGCCTGACTTTGTTTCAACAAATCCAAGTGACACGAGGTGAGAGGCAAACCTGTGATGCCAAGCACGAGGAGTCTGCTTCAAACCATATAGAGACTTGTTGAGTCGATAGACAAAATCTGAGTGAGAAGAATCCACAAATCCAGAAGGCTACACGCAGTACACTGTCTTAGTGAGAGTGCCATGAAGAAATGCATTCTTCGCATCCAGTTAATGAATAGGCCAGTTCTGAGATAATGCCAGAGAGAGAACAACTCGAACTGTTGTAGGCTTAACAACTAGACTGAAAGTTTCATCATAATCAACACTAGGTCGTTATGTGAAACCTCGTAGGATCCAACGAACCTTGTAACGATCAAGAGACCCATCGGCGAGTAATTTATGACGATAAATCCACTTGCCAGTCATAGCATTGATGCTAGGAGGGCGAGGCATAAGACTCCAGATGTCATTGGCAATCAAAGCGTCATACTCAGCCTTCATAGCAGATCGTCAATTGGGGTCTGACAGGGCATCACAAACAGAGTGAGGAAGAGACGACATAGGCACAGCATGGAGGTTGAGATGATCCACGGGCTGCGCGATGCCAGCTTTACCATGCGTGCGCATAGAGTGCGCGTTGGTCACTTGAGGGATGACAATCGGGCGAGTGGCAGTTGTGCGACCGGTACCACTGGCAATAGCCTATGCACGAGCAGCAGTGGCAGCAGGACCAGCAACACTTGTAGTCGGTGTGGTGCCGCTGGCAGTGACCTGTGCGGGGTGCACAGGGGCAACGACACCAGACAACGTGGACACAGGCGACCACGGTCCTGCACTAGGGCTCGATGGCGCAAGTGGGGCTGTGGGCACGGGTTGTGTCGCCGAGAAGGCTATTGTACCTGCACGCAAAACAGAAGCTCTAGGAACTAAAGCGGCGAGATCATGATCATCGATAAGAAAGTCTAAGGCGGAAGGTGCCATGTGTGTGGTAGACATGTCGGAGAAAGGGAAAAAAGATTTATAAAAAACGACATATCGAGAAATGAGAATGCAGTTCGACTGAAGCTTGAGACATCGATAGTCTTTGTGCTCCGAAGAGTAGCCGAGGAACACGTATAGAGAAGAGCGAGGAGCAAGTTTGTGGGGCACTGTAGATGACAGATTGGGATAATAGGCGCAACCAAAAACTTTAAATGATCATAGGAGGGCAGGACAGAGAAGAGAGCGGAGTATGGTGTGGAGGAGGCGAGTGTTGTGGTGGGGAGGTGGTTCACAAGATAGGTGGCGGTGTGAAGGGCCTCAACCCAGTAAACTAGAGGGAGTCTTGCCTGAAACAAAAGGGAACGTAGAGTGTTATTGATGGTATGAATGGAACGCTCTGCTTTACCATTTTATTGGAAGTGTATGGGCACGACATGCGGAGAACAACACCGTGGGAGAGAAAAAACGTGCGGTTCTAGAAATTATCGAATTCACGGCCATTATCGCACTGGATATTCTTGATGCTGGTGCCAAACTGTGTGCGAACATATGCAAAAAAAGTGAAAATAATAAAAAATGTCTCGGATTTGAGACGAAGGGGAAAGTCTAAATGTAGTAAGAGCAGTCATTAAGAATAACAAGATAATATTTATATCTTGACACACTAACAATTAGAGAGGTCCATAAATCACAATGAATTAAATTAAAACTGTGAGTAGCACGAGAAGTAGATGAACCGAAAGGGAGAGACGTACATGATAACCGAGTTGGCACGCATGTTGATATCATCTTTATTACTGAAAATGATATTGGACCTAATAAGTTTGGACAGGACGTCACGCCCAAGATGACCGAGACGATGATGCCAAAGGGAGGTAGGGGCAGCGAGGAACGTGGAGGTGCTGATAGATGGTGTAAAAAATGGGTAGAGGTCACCGGAACTATTGCACCTAGTGATCACGTTCCTGGTTTGCAGATCCTTCACAGAAAGATCAAAAGGATCAAACTCAATGGAACAATTATTGTCGATGGTAAACCGACGAATGGAAATTAAATTCTTAATAATGTTGGGTGATACCAGAACATTATTAAGAGCAAGATCACGATGCGGTAATGAAAAATGGTGTGTTCCAGTGACTATGACCAGAAGTAAAGCAGCCTTGCCCACAATGATAGATGAAGGAGTAGATAAAGAGAGTGGGGAAATGGTGGAGAGTATACCAGTGTCCAAGGCCATGTAGGAGCTGGCACCCGTATCAACATACCACTTAAAGGCCGGTTGGTTAAGTGTCATAGTATTGAAAGATTGCGTCAAGGAGTCCTGATGCCAAGTCCCTCCGGGAGTGGGCAGCTAAGGCGCCGCCTAGTACGCTGGTGAGGACGCTTAAAAACTCAGCGTCGCAGCTCCCCTATAGTATGTGCCATACAGGGACGATAGGGCAGTATGCGCCTCTATATGTGCTAGGAAGAGCACCGAAATCACCATAGTGTGGGGCTGCGTGGAACGTAGGCTGGGGCGGTGGAGGTCGGCCGAACGGGTCGTACGGCCACATGCACACGGTTCCAGTCCAAGGGTGGACGAACGATAGGTACACGGCAGTACCGGGAGGGACGCCGTCCTGTCTACCTAGGGACGCTCCAGCAGAAGGCGCCGGAGAGCTGGTACCAGCAGAGTCGTCGCGTCCCTCGCGACCACGGCGAGGACCGTTACACTGGCCTCCGGTTTGGGCAGCGGGGTGCGGAGGAGGAGGCGCTCCCGAACGAGGAGCAACGGTGGCACCCGGAGCCGCTGGACGCGACGTCGTAGCGACGAGAGCGGCCGGTAGGGACGAAGGACGAGCATCGATCTTCATCTCTTCCAACAGGAGGTGAGTGCGCGCTTCAATAAAAGTTAGGAACGACCGGTGCATCTTGAGGATGGACACCATGTGGCGGAACTTGCCACTGAGGCCATGAAGAATCATGAGCACCATCTGCCTATCGCCGATGGGGTCGTCAAATTCGGTGAGGGAGGCAGCCATGGATTCAAGGCGGCGGCAGTAGTCAGTGATGCTAAGGGACTTCTGACGGAAGGTGCGGAACTGCGTCTCGAGGAGAAGGGCACGGGACTCCTTCTGGCCGAGGAAATCCTCCTCGAGATAGCACCACGCGTTGCGAGCACATCCCTGCCGTATCATTAGCGACTGCTGCAGGTCACTAGAGACGGTGCCGTACACCCAAATGAGGACGCAGCAATCTGCCTGAAGCCATAACGGTCGTGCGGGGAATGCTTCATCCTCAAGAACGTGGCGTGTGAGGGAATATTTGCCGAGAACGGTGAGGAACATGCCACGCCACTTGGTGTAGGAGTCCGTGGCCTTATCGAGGACAATAGGGATAAGCGCCCTGACGTTGATGACGGCGGTGGCTTGCGTCCAAAGAGCCGCGTGAGCGCTCTCGTATGCATCCAGGGCGTCATTGCGAAGGCAAGCCTCCTCAGCTCGACGCGCTTCGTTAGCGCGAGCAGCATTGGCCACGAGATAGCAGTCGTCGGAAGTAGCGACGTCGTTGCCTTCTCTTGCCATGAGAGGATCGATAGCCGATAGAAAACAGATCGGGAGCCGATCAGATCAGATGAGTAGCCGATCAGATTGGAGGGATCAGCAGATCGAAGTCCGAGCTGATAGGAGGGATCGAATCGGCAGTGGAGCCGATCGGATCGGAGGGCGATCGGATCGGCAATAGGCAGCCAATCAGATTGGAGGGTCAGAGGCAGCCGATCATATTGGATGGATCGGATCGGTGGCTGATTTGATTGGAGGGATCGGATCGGCAGTGGAGCCGATCGGATCAGCAATAGGCAGGATCCGATCGGACCGATCAATAGGGCGCTTGGAAAATGGAAATAGGTAGGATGCGATCGGACTGATTGGTAGGGCGCTCGAAAAACGTCAGTAGAGCCGATCGGATCGATAGTAGATAGGATCTGATCGAACCGATCAGCGAGTGATTGGGTCGACAGTTGAACCGAATCGATAGTAGATCCGATCAGATCGGGGATCCGATCGGACCGATCGGTGGGCGATGAGACAGGTGACAAGCCGATCAGATCAGGAATTAGATCGGACCGATCGACGGGCGATAAGACTGGCGACACTTCCGGTGACAGTAGATCCCATCAGATCGGGGATCCGATCGGATCGGCAGTGCGGGCGATGAGACTAGCGACACTTTTAGTGATGTGAAGTTAGCACTGGTAGTGGTGATCGGATCGACGACGAGCGCTGGTGTGGAAACGGCGGCAAGATTGGATTTGACGGCCACACTCGGTGACGAGGACAGCTACGGGGTAGGCCACCAGATCAGCAGCGCGGGTGATGAGACCGGTGACACTCCCGGTGACGTGCAGTCGTCACCGATGGTAGCGATCGGATCGGCAACGAGCGCTGTTTGAGAACGGCGGCGTTGAGTACGCGGACCTCGATAATCTCTCGTAGCACAGTAGTGGCGAAGGAGGAGGTTGGCGACAGTTGCGACAGCGGTGCCTTTGGTTACGAAAAAATAGCAGATTGAAACCGTTTTGATATCATAAAAATATGGGAATGATTGATTCTATTCTCTGTTAATGTATCAGTATATATAGGTGGCCGAAATGACTTAAGGCAACCACACAATCCTATCATAATTACACTTTCTATAATTATAATAACACTTCTTCTATAATTATAATAGCCTATCAGGTTATTCATTTTTTTCTTGAGGAATCGAAGAGCCAACATATGCAAAGCTGTTCTGTATTCACCATGATGCAAGTTGTAGTATATTCTTTCATAGAATTTACTTAGTATTACTAATATATATTTTTTAATAATATGTCCTGGGCTGGTCTATAATTTTTGTGGATATATGACTATTTGTCCCAATTCCCAAGTATATACAGATATATTTATATCTGTATTAATTAGACACTTTGTAGAAACTCTTAACTGAAAACATCCGATCATCGAATAGATGATGTGTTATTATGGCCGTAAATCATATTATGACTATAATATCTTGGACCGGTTTTGATCCCAAACAATCTACAATCTACGTTATGAAGTCGTCCTATCTACGCTGTCAATCTACTTTCTGTCAGGTGCTGATCGATCTTACCTGTATCGTATCGATCTCAGACTAGCAGATGGGAAAGGCGATCATGTCGCCGCCTGGCTGCGACAGGAGCTCCAGGCCTCCAGCATTCGAGAGTCGTGATGCACCAAATCTCTCCAGGGTCCCTCACATCTACCCCTATCTTCCCTAGATTCTGTGTACAACCTCGGCACTGAATTGAAGTGGTCGATTTATTGCCGCGACGCTCCACCGGAGTTGTTATTTTTGTTCAATGCCCCTCCAAGGCACTGCTTGAATTGATTAATTGCTTTCTCAGTCGTTACATGGTGATTCATAATTGAGATTGGCAGATTTGGTTCGAGTGGCCACACGACATCTGCATTCAAGTTTTATCGATGGCATCAGCCATCATCACGTAGCCAAAATAACCGTTGTCAATCAAATTGCAAACAGAAACCGCTGTCGACCATCATGTGCAGGTAAAATATATAGCTTTATTTTTTGTCTGTATATATTATATATATATGTAGGTCTGCAATGGTAAGAAGTCAGGCCGTACAATAGAATCTGAATCAGCTAGAAGGCAAAGCTTCATATGAAAATTCCACACTTCCTCACAAGCTCAATGAGAAACCATCTTATGATTTCATCGGACGGTAAATTCCATATTTCTTCTTTCTACGTGATTGCTAGATATTGGAATATCATATATGTTCTTTTAATAAGTTCTGCATATATGATATAGTGCCTATATCCTTCCTTTATTTAGACAGATTTTTTCAACAAAGAACATAATTTGTAGAGGTAATTCAGTTATAAAAATTACTGATTATTAATTTGTTTAATACGGTCTGATATAACTTGCTCACATTCTGCTTATTTCCTCTTCCATGCTAGATCATCTCCTCATCACATTATAGGTTCTCTTAAGATGTTTATTCATATAGTTAAGTTCTTTCTTAATTTCCAACAGCACTGGTGGCTTGCAAAATTTTATCTTCAAGATACAGGTATACTACATTATTCCCCAAGATAGTTACTTTGGTATGTTTTTTCAGCACCATTTTGAAGATTTAATTATTACATCTTATCTTACATAGCATTACACACAAATTCCTTACTATTAGTTCCATAGATATTTTTTTGCCACATATCCAGTGATGTACTCTTTCTTTGTTTTATGCCAAAAGACTGACTATATGTTAACAATTTGCTTCGTTAAGTACTAATTTGATTGGCTTTCCTCTTACTTTGCATTGCAGGTAGCAATTCAATCGTACAAGGGGACAAACCTGGTAATCGATCTGGCTATCCACATATATAGGACTGAGTTATAATAGTTCAGATCAAAAGTTTCACATGGCATTAAATTTAACTTATGTATGGATTGTGGGGCAATTTTAAAAGTGTGAGGATAATATATACGTTATTTGGTCCATAGGTAATTACCTTACTGATTTTCATCATTCTCCTCATGGAAACTCTACTGGCGTCTTTAGCTACTCTATTGACTTAGTATAGCATCTTTAGCTACTCTATGGCTTAGTATGCTTTCGGTAGTACCGGTTATCAAAATTTTGGTTGGGGATGTCTTCGGCACCCACATCAATCTATCAAACATAATCTAGCCTTCCCGAGGTGCAAGCTTGATAATGGTCCACACCAAAGTGCACTGCAGCTAATTAAGCACACCAACCTACTGGCAAATTAAGCACATCATGTCATCATCTAAAATATGGCATAATGAAAACATGCACCCCAGATAAGCAGATCCTGTGGATTTGGTGCACGTATTTTGTCATCTTGTCATGTGAGAACAAGTTCAATGCAAATAATCAAGCAAGCCAAGTGTCCCAACAAACCTGCAGCAAAAGTATAGAACTGTAGTCCTCTCCATCCCCAGAAGTGGTGCCTTATATATTTAATGCACCCCAATTAAAAAGTGGACTAATTAATTAATCCATTTGGTAGTAATTAACAAGCCTCACTAATTAGTGCTATATCTTCATCTTTTTCCTCTACCTACTTAAAACAATAATAGTGCTTCTGTCGTTTCTGTCGTGCCCGTGTCACTTCAGTCACCGGCTTCTCGCGCCCTGCACGATGTGCGCCTTCCCGCTTGGTGAAACCAAACCGCGTTCCCGCTTGAAGCGTGCGATGCTTCGTATTTTCCAGAAACCAGATCTTGTTACTATGCCAGTGGGTCGTCTTGGTCGCCTCCGCCTCGCATCTACTTGTCGGCCACCGCCCCTTCCTGGCGCCGTTGCCCGTGTTCCGCTCCCGCTACGCCGCCGCTGGGCGCATTGCGGTAGCTAGCCCCACTGCCGGCCTCCTCTCGTGGCTGCACAGACCGCGTCAGTCGTCGCCATGGCTGACAACAGTGAGCAAGAGTCTGGCATTACTTGGTGTGTGATAGGATATGGTGAAGTACTGGCCGTCAGTTCCTTGAATGATTGTGCATTCAGTCAAAGGCTTTGATTCAAGGTATCAAAAGTTCATATTTAGAAAGGTTGATAACCAATAGATCAAATGGCACATGATTAGGATGCTATAATAAAAAAATGGTGGCAATTTTACTCGTGGCAGGTACAAGTTGAAAAAGTGACGCGCGATAATTGCAATATTTGAAGAGTTTGTGAATTCTACAGCATGATTAGATGGTTCCATCTATTCCTAGACTCTTCATATGTTTGCAAATATCTTATCTATACAAGTCCATGTGTTTCTAAAGGAAAATTTTGAAGATAAAAGAGGTTCGGAGTCAGTTTGAATTTGATTTGGGCAACCTGGATATTCCTGCGGTAAAATAATTATGAATTTCACATATGGATTCCATTTTGAACATTTGAGTACCAGTTAAAAAGATAAATTGATGTCCATGTTTGGGTCCATCTTTAGATTCCTCGTGGTTATGCCGTAATCTAAAAAAAGCTGACGGTTGATGTAATAGAATTTCTTTGTTAGTTGTAACGAGTTTGTTTTTTTATTTAGAGGTATATAAGCAATAGGTATGCGTCAGAGACCGTATATTGTGAATAAAAACTAGCTTTTAACTAAACAATGTGAGGGTTTCATCACCAATTTTTTCTATGATTTGGCGCAACCGCATAGAGGGAAATAAGGTGATCTTATTGTTCTTACTTTTCCATTGAGGATTGAGAGTTTGGTAGTTATCTACCATATTTTATGGTTTTGTGATGGCGATATAAAAGTGTATATTGTTCATCTATTTTTAAATTTTATGTCGAAAAGTTCGGACCACCGCAGGTATCGCGCGTGCTTTTTATACTTTGCCCTCTCATGTGTGGTTGCTGAATGCTGACGTGCTTTGGTGCAAACTGAGCATTCACGGTATCCAATGAAGTGGGCAATAAAAAGAGTATCTTTAGTTCTTTTTTGGAGTTGCATATGATATTTTCTTAAAGGAATTAATATCCTTAAATGAATTAATTTACAAATTAAAAATCAAAAACCTATTCTCAAACCCTAGCTTCTTGTGGGCCTAGCATAGCCCACCAAGTCTAAACCCTAACCTATCCTAAACATATCCATAATTTAGCCCAATCCATTCCCTTTTCTTTCCTCCCCACCTTCTCGCCTAGCTATCCCTTCGGTCGTCCCCAAGTGGCCAGGGCAGCCTAGCCTGCCCTTCCTCCTCCTAGTCGGTATGCCAGGTAAGGTCCAGCCGAAGCCAACCAAGCTGCCTTGGTTTGCGTTGGTTCACTTGACTACCCTTCTTTCCATGCCAGGCTGGTCTATCCTAGCAACTAAGCCAAGGCCTGACTAAACCAGGCAGGCCTACCCACCTCTTTCCTAGCTAGGACAACCTAACTTGGTAGCCCAGCCCACCAAGCCATTGTAGCCGGCCTACCAAGCCACCAAGCCAATGCTAGCTAGCTGCCCTAGCTCGATCCCCTTAGGCCTTGAAGGAGCATAGCTGTCATCTCCTTACTCACCGTCGGGTTACTAAAGCCTAGGCTACTCCCATAGCCATCTAGGTCGCTGTCGAGTTCCACCCTATCCGTTGTGCCCCGTATCCGCTGGAAATCATCGTGCCATTGCTCAAGCCCTAGCCATGGAAGTTGTGCCACCTGAGCTGCCTGGTCCACCGCACCGTGTACTACCACCTACACCTTTCACTGCGTTGTGCGGCATAGCTTGGGCCTATGTTGCCTGCACGACATAGCATCATGACGAGACGGGCACGACATGGATGCCAACGAGCCGTGTGCCACTGCTTTTCCCTATGCACCACACCACCTCATCCACATCGGCCACAACACTTCCCGACCTTGCCTAGGATTATCGCAACCAGTTAGTCCCACCCAAAGCAGCGATGACCTGTCCCTGCTTGGTTAGTAGTGCAAGATGACAAAGAGCAGGCGCTACTCTGCCTCAATGTGCCGCACTGTCTTTCGCTCCTCTTGCCTTTTTCATCTGCTTTACATCCACTTGCGCCACTCTCGTCACCAAAGCTAGGAGAGCAGTGGTGCGCTGCTGCATGCTAGTGGCTGTGGCCTACCATTGAGGTAGCCAACGCTACCACGTGCTTGGCTAGCAAAGTGGACCACCATCTCCTCCTCGCCTTTTTTCTCCTTTACTCACCCTTTTCTCTTGCTCTTCCATCCTTGATATGCCTACGCTGCCGTGGGATTTGGGGAGTCAATGACACCGCCCTTAATGGCATGGTGACTTCCTCACCCTGCCCACACTGGCCCTTACTCATCGCCTTCCCTCGTGTGAGCCCAGATGAGATGGCTCACTTATAAATTCAACTAATGAGCTCTCCTCTTCTCACTTTTCCTCTCCTCTGTTTCTTGTGGTACGAGCATATGATCCCCATCCTCATGCCACTCTTCAAGCCTCGCCAAGTTGCTTCGGGCTGCCGCTCTAAAGTGGTGCTGAGGCTAGAGCGAGGAGCCATGTGGACGAACTGCAAGCTAGGGATGATCTATGTGCTATCCTTGTTATCATGCTACTGCTGTGGACATGAGGATGATCCACAAGCTATTCGCACGCGTGGGAAAGATTGAATCGGGTGTGGAGGCACGCCGAGAGGGTGAGCGAGCATGAACCGATGGAGGTCCAATGGAGGTGCACGAACACGTCGAGGCCTAAAGGATCTGCTTCACTCTAGTGCAGATCCTTTGGCTTCAAGGACCCTTTGTTAGGGTTGTTGCAGTAGCAAGCGTGTTAGTCAATTTGACCCTATAATTGACAAGAAGATAAGTTGATGAGTCCGTCAAACGATAGGCAGATATGAACTTCTACTATCAACTGGTTGTCGATAGGATTGAGATCGTCATCGGCTGTGTTCGATGTACTCTTGCTATCAGTTGGTTGCCAATAGCAGTTGAAGCACTTATCCTTTTAGCCGATGAAGGAGTAGGCAGATAGCGACGAAGGGAATAAAAGACACATTGGCTCTAGAACTGATGACGTTCTAAAATAGAGTAGTCAATAAGCATGTATGTGGACTCTTCCTATCGGCTGGTTGCTAATAGAGAGTATAACACTCATACATCGGCTAGAAAGCCAACAAAAGCATAGGCAGATAGTAAGGAATAGGATAAATGACACATCGACTGCAGAGTCAATGGTGCTATGGAATAGAGTGGTCAATGAGCAATATGCGAAATCCTTCTATCAGCTGGTTATCGATAGAAACTGTAGCACTCGTTCATCAACTAGAAAACCGATGAAGGCATAAGAGGATACCAAGAAATAAGATAAATGACTCATTGGCTGTAAAGCCGATGGTACTTTAAATATAATATGTGATAAATAGTAAAGAGTGAGACCCGATCTTTTAAAAATGCGATACTTAATTACCATCGTAATTGTACTGTTAGACCTAGCCTTAATTGATCGGACTGAATGAGACAATATAAGGTAGAAACTAACGACAATGAGATGACAGATGCTAGATTGGATGCGCAGACGAAAGGAATGGGTAAACCCATCGGCTAGCTAAGCCGCTGAGAGGAAATCACTGAAGGTATATGTATATCAGTTGAGAAGCCGATACACTAGGTGTGAGGTTCAATGTTTAGATAACTCATCGGCTGGCCGCTTTGATAAAACATTCGCGTAATGACCTATCGAACTATGACTCAATTTACTATTAGCTGTCTAGTAGGTTAGACCTAACCAATGTAAAACGAGACTGATGGCAGTAGTGGGAGCTCGATAATCTGATAGAACCACGTGAACATGATGTGATGCACCCGATTGAAGTAAGAGATTAGACTTAATCGATGCAGCCTTCGGTAGAACAGATACACCAAGATAGTGGCGGGACTTACCCCTTCATCAGAGATCGAGCTAATTTGATGCAGCCACGTATCGAGAGCCAAAATCCGTCGGTAAAAACCAAGATGAACTAGGGGGACGATGTGACAAGATTGTATTTTATATGTATAAAAATCTTACAAGGCTCCAGAGGGTCTATATTTATACCCTAGAGTATAAGAGTCCAACGCAGTTACAAACAACCTTCGGATGTTATTTTCTATATCTAAAAGGAAACTATTTCTAAGAAGTTAACAAAACTAATTAAACTTGCCTATCTTATAAGATATATTCTATAAAAATAAAGTATCCTACCATGGTTTCCACGACTCCTCCTTATACTCGGTCCCATTTGAATAATTTTTCATCTTTGACTAGACTAAATCCATCATTAATCAGTCTGATTGGCTTTCTCACTGTATCAATTAGAGTATTTGATAAGCCGATCGACTCTTTAATCTTGTATGTGTAGCTTACCAAAATTTGATGCAAACTCATAGCCTCCAATTTCGTAGTATGAGGACTCATGCTCCCCTGACTCTAAAATTTCCTCCCTTTGTTGTAATCGGCTTTCATTAGCCGATACTGTCTGCATCAAATGAGTTAAGCTATCAAACTCTTGGGAGAAAAACTTCCTTCTGATGCGACTCGTTAATCCTTGGAAGGCTAGTTCTACTACCTATTCATTCTCAAGTCCAAGCTGTAGCATTGACTTCGTATATTATGGTATCTTTGAATATATTCTGAAATCAATTCCTTTGCCTTCTACTTCATCGATATCAAATCCGTGAACCGCATCTCTGGGACCTCAGTAAAGAAGTATTTATCAAACTGCTTCTCTAGATCGGTTCATCCCCGAATTGAATTCGGTTGTAATGAAGAAAATGATGTGAAGTTCGATCCAGATAAGGATAGCAGGAAAAATCTAACTCTCATGACTTCTTTAGCTAATGTTTCTCCACACTAAACTAAGAATCAACTGTTAAGCTTCACCGTAGATATGTTGTCTTGCCTTAAGAATTTGGAGAAATATAGTATTATATATTTATGCCTTTTTTTTCGCATTTTGGACCACCCAAACTCTCTTCACAAGCACATCAATAACCTCTAGCACATTGGCACCCTCATGCTGATGATCTTCCCTATTTATGTGAAGGTCACGTCTTTGTTAGATAAGAGGTTGGATATTACTACACAAAAGCATCAGGGTGGTCTAGTGTGCAAAAAAGGTAAAAATACCTAGTCCAAAGTAAAAATTAGGTAATAAAATGTGGTCCAAAGTACAATTCACTGTTCAAGGATGAAGTCTAGCATGGTCTATAGAGAAACAAATACCTTCATGGCAAACCTTTAGGTCTGATGAAAAGGAAGGAACAATGTTTGAGCTTCGAATAGTTTCAACTTCACAAAAGTGAAAATGTAAGATTTCAGGAGGACTCATGTCTAGATGTGTTCTCCTTATGGTTTTAATATCATTCTTTGCTTAACACTGTATGGAAGATGAAGTGCACACTAGTAGAGGTGGTGAGCAGAGTAGGCCATTGTTAGCGTCACACATATGAGGGCCTGTTAACGTCAAAATTTGGTAGGTCTATAAACAAGATCGATTGATGGATTGGGAGCTGACCGGCTTATGGAAGGAAACCGATTGATACAAGGAAAAAGTCGATCGGACGGATAAGGATGGATTCGGTTTAGTCCAATATGAAAGATTATCTAGATGGGACTGGGTCTTAGGAGGAGCCGTGGAAACCATGGTAGGGGTGCTTGTATTTTTTTATAGAATATATCTTATAAGACAAACAAGTTTAGTTAGTTTTATTAACTTCATAGAAAATTTTCCTTCTTTGATTAGGAAAAAACGTCCGGAGGTTGTTTGTAACCATATAGTACTCTTGTAATCCTAGGGTATAAATATAGACCACTTGGAACCTTGTAATATATCCACACAGATCAATACACAACTTTGGCTCATTGCGAGCCTAGCTCGTCTAGGTTTTTTCTAGCATGTGTCTGGTTTTTGATGTGGGGTTGTATCAGTCAGGTCCAATATTCGGTGAAGGGGTAAGTCCCGCCACTTCCATGGTATGTCCACTCCAGTAAGAATGTATCAGTTAGGTCCAACCTCTTAGTCCGATCGGACATAGGCCTATCGACTTATCGATCTCCTTCTATCGTCATCGGTGTCGTGATACATCGGTTAGGTTTGACCATCTAGACCTATGGTAGTAGATCGATCCGTAGATCAATAGGTCTTCACGCGATGTTTTATCGGAGCAGCTAGCCGATGTGTTATCCTTACGCTGTGCTTCAAGCCTAACGTATTGTCCATTCAATCGATACACATATATATCTTTGATGATTAATCTGCTAGCGATTAATCTGGTCCGTCAGATCTGATCTAATATTATTTTCATTAGTTCCGATCTATTAGGTCTGCGTCCGATTAGGCTGGGATCAAGATCTAGCAGGTTTCCCCCATCGGCTTAGATAGCCGATGAGTTTTGTTATACACCTGCATTGGACCCTCAGTCGATAGCTGCCAATGGCTTTACCCATTTTTTTTGTCGGCACGTCAGATCTAGCTTTTGTCGTCTTGGTGTCATTAGCGTCAGCCTCATATTATCTTGGTTTGGTCTGATCTATTGAATTTGGCTCGAACGATACCGTCATGGTGGTTGCTGGTTCTCATACCTTCAGGAGATCGGGTCTTGCTCCTTACTATTCATTGCGTATTCTGTTCAAAGCGTCGTCGGCTTTTCAACCGATGAGTCCTTTACTTTATTCCTCATCTTTTTACCAACGCCTTCATCGGCTATTCAATCGATGATGAGTGCTACTGTCCTATCGACAACTAGCCGATACCGTGAGTCTGTATTGGCTTGTTGGCTGATTAGCTTGCAGATCTCATCATCCTTTTCTCCTTATCAATTATCGGGTCAAATTGACTAGCACGCTCTCGAACCTCAAAACTAAGGACCTGCACTAGAGCTAAGTAGACCTTTTAGGTCTCTGCGTGTTTAGGTGCGCCTTCCGATCGGACCTTAATCGGCTCACACTCGCTTGACCCCTTGGCGTGCACCTCCACCCAATCCAATTGGCTCTCGTGCACACCAACACGCTCTTTGGCATGCCTGGTAGGACACAATTTCAGCATGATGGCAAGAAAGGAGATCGACGTAGACAATGTGATTTCAGTGATGATCGAAGATCTGAATGAGGAGCAGAGACAACAAATAGAGAAGAACATGACAAACTTTAAGAAGCTCTATTTGGAATTCTTTGGTATGACTAGACAAGGGCCTATTCAAAGATCATAATTTTCAAAAACTGTTTTGATGGGAGAATCGAGCCACCTATGAGTGCTCCAAAGCCATTGCTATAGGTGATCATTGAAGCAGTTCACCATGCGCTCATCAACCAGTCAAGAGTGCTAGTGAACACACTATACAATATGATCAAGAAGACGATGAATGGATCCATTGCTCGAGAGTCTGATCAAGGTCCTGTATATTTGCTGATAAAAATAGAGCTATCTTTGGTGACTTATGGTACCAGAAGGGATGTATTGGCGAATATATTTTCACCAACACATGTCAGTTTGGGGGGCAATAGGATGATGCTCTTCTAGGGTATCATTGGATAGCTTATTATAGAGGATATTAGCAGAACTATCCAGGTGTTAATCCCGATTCAAACAATTATCATGGAGAATTTCCCAGGAAGAATTGGGTACCAACTCTGCCTCTGCAATATTAAAGAGAGATCTCAAGGGAGGAGGATTGGCCAGCAAGAGTTGCAGAGGTGGTAAGGGAGCAATTTGGCATAAAGCCAAAGGAGTTGACAGTTATGTATTGGCACCCATATCCAGAGTGGTTCTACAATATTTCGCTACTACACCGATATAGAATACCAGATTTCTCTAAGTTCTCATGGCAGGACAATGTATCTACGGTGGAGAACAGTAGCTGATTCTTAGCCCAGTGTGGAGAAGCATCGGTTGAGGAAGCCCTAAGAGTTAGGTTTTACCCACTGTCCATATTTAGATTGGCTTTCACATGGTTTTCTTCATTACCATCAAATTCAATTCAGGGATAGGCTGATCTGGAGAAGCAATTTCACAAATAGTTGTTTGCTAGAATTCATGAGGTGATATTAATAGATTTGACATTGATTAGACATAAGCCTGATGAATCAGTTCCGGAATACATCCGATGATTTCAGAACATTAGAAGGCAATGTTATAGTTTGATCTTGAGTGATGGACAACTGGCTAAGTTAACCTTCCAATGTTTGTTGTTTTCAATTAGAGAACACTTTTCATTGTAAGAGTTTGAGAGTGTAGCACACCTACTACACATGGTATCGTTTCACGAAAGCTGATTCCATGAAGCCAAGAAGTAAAAATTTCATTGAAGGGTTGCTCAAGTGCAAGCTTATTCATTAGACTCAGACAATGATGAATCTAATGTTGAAGTTGGTTTGGTGGAGTGGACTGAAACAGGAAGTCAGTATCATGCCCGTGGATGAACAATATTGGCAAAGAGGAGTGGTATGATTTTGACATCAACAAAGTTGATAAGATCTTATATATGTTATTTCAAGAGAAGCAGATTCAACTTCTACCAAATCATTTAATTCCATCAGCTGAAGAACTAAAGAAAAAGAAATATTGCAAGTGGCACAATTCAATTTCACACTATACCAATAAGTGTGAATTTTTTCAGCAAGAGTTGCAATCGGCTATCGAATATGGGAGGATTAAGTTTGAAGGCAAGAAGCCAATGAAGATTGATGTTCGTCCGTTTCCTGTGAACACGGTGTTCGTGAGATCTTTGAAAGATGAGGCTGATGAAGGGAGGTGTTGGGGTAAATCAAAAGTCAATTTATCAGACCTGGTAGAGAAGTATTCCAATCATCATGATGAAGAATAGTGGGCCTTGTTTCACAAGGAGAAATATAATCCGCATTGGAGTTGTCTGTTCTTTCAGTTTTGCTATGATCAGGATATGAGATTACCATCAATCGAAGACTGTCCTGAGTGCAACAATCCAAGGTTGCAACTTGTTGAGCGTGAGAGGTTTTCACAAAATCGGTTGCTTGCAAAGCAAGCATCAGTACATAGCCAATTAGGGCCGATCAATGAAGACTGCAATGAAAAAGTGGTTGGTGATAAGGAGTTGTATGAAGAACAATGGAATCTAAACCTTCAATGGTGTCCAACTGAAATCTTTACAAGAAATCAGAAGAGAAGGGCATAACGGTTATGGCACAGGGAACAACAAAAGAAGCAACAACGAGACTATGAGAAAGTTGATCATGGTCAAATGACTAAACGAGTTTGGCGTGTCAAGAGTAAAGATGATGGAGTTGATGCATCGGCTCCAACAAGCATAGTATTCTTCTTGCCTCTTGAGTATGTAGCATTTTCTTCCGATGAGAAAGATGTAGAAGAAGTGTTTTCTCAATTGACATTGCAACCCAATCAAGTTATATTTGACAAGCCTGAAGAGTCCATGCATCGGCACCTGAAACCTTTATATATCAAAGGGTATGAAGATGGGAAGCTGATGACAAAGATGCTAATTGATGGGGGTGCAGCTATAAATCTAATGGTGTATGCAACATACCACAAATTGAGGAAGACCGCCGAAGATCTTATCAAGACAAATATGGTGTTAAATGACTTCGGCGGAAATCCATCGAAAATGAAGGACGAGTTAAACATCAAGTTAACAGCAAAAGCAAGACATTTCCTACCATGTTCTTCATTATTGATGGTAAAGGATCATATAGCTACTCCTTGGCAGGGACAAGATTCATGCCAATTGATGTGTTCCATTCACAATGCATCAAAGTCTCATATAGTGGTAAGGAGATTAGATTTAAATAATTCCAGCTGATCAATCAACCAATATTGCAGTGACCAATCTATCGATCTGGGAAGTTGATGGAGTCGATTGCTTATCTAGAAAAGTATTGGAAGGTGATTTCCTCTAGGTCACCAGCCAAGGAATACAACCAATCTAGCAAATTGTCTCAGAATTGTTGCTCTGATGGGCACCATTGAGGACTTTAAAGGGAAGTTGGGGCAAAGATTTACGTCAGCTGATGACTTAGAAGAAGTTGATATAGGTTTAGGAGATAGGCTATGGCCGACATATATAAGTAAAAAATTATGTACCAAATTCTGAAAAGAAATAATGAAATTATTGAAGGAGTATTGAGAATGTTTTAACTAGGATTACCATAAAATGACAGGTCTAAACCGATTGATTGTTGAACCTCGACTTTCTATCAAACTAGGATATTGGCCATTCAAGAAGCCTTTGAGAAAATTTAAAGTAGAGTTGCATGATGCAATCAGGGAAGATATTGCGAGGTAGTATGATGCAAATTTTGTTAGATCATGCTGATATGCTGAGTGGATATCCAACGTTGTCCAGGTGGTGAAGAAAAATGGAAAGTTAAAGATTTGTATCGACTTCCTAGATTTGAACAAGGCTATCCCTAAAGATAAGTATCCCATGCTGATGGCTGATCTGTTAATTGTTGCAACATCAAGTCATAAGATCATTAGCTTTATGGATGGTAATGCAGGATATAATCAGATTTTTATGGCAGAAGAAGATATATGCAAGACTGCATTCCAATGTTTTGGAGCTATCGGCTTGTATGAGTGGGTAGTCATGATGTTTGGATTGAAAAGTACCGATGCAACCTATCAAATAGTAATAAATTATATATTTAATGATCTCATCGGCCTAGTGGTGGTGATATATATAGATGGCGTGGTGGTTAAGTCCAAGAGTGTTGAAGGCCATATAGTCTATGAAAAGTACTTGAGAGGGCAAACAAATATAGACTTAGGATGAATTCTCATAAATGTGCTTTTGGCATATCGGCTGGGTAGTTTCTAGGCTTTATGGTGCATGAGAAGGGAATTAAAGTCAGCCATCAAAGCATCAAAGCCATCCAAAATACCAAATCGATAGTCAACAAGACAAAGCTACAGTTACTAATCGCAGGCTTAATTTTGTAAGGAGATTTATTTTAAATCTATCGGGAAAAATTGAGTCCTTTTCTCTCTTGCTAAAGTTGAGAGCCGATCAAGAGTTCGTGTGGGGCACTGAACCACAAAAGGTTGTTGACGAAGTTAAAAGTTATATGAATTCTCCATTGGTATTGATTTTGCTATAGGAGGGGATACTATTCAAATTATATATATGAGCTGATGAGAAATCTATTGGATCGGTGCTAATACAAGATTTTGAAGGAAAGTAATGAGTGGTGTTCTATCTAAGCAGATGGCTTCTAGACGCAGAAACAAGATATCCTACAGTGGAAAAATTATGCCTTTGTTTATATTTCTTATGCACAAAGTTGAGGCATTATCTCCTATTAGCTGAATGCACAGTGATCTATAAAGCTGATGTGGTAAAGTATATGTTATCGGCTCAAGTCTTAGAAGGGCGAATCGATAAATGGATCTTTGCTTTAATGGAGTTCGATATGAGATATGAATTGGCTAAAGCAGTCAAAGGACAAGTTGTGGCCGATTTCATCATGCAACATAGATGAAGCCATGAAAATTTTGTGAAGCCAATTCCATGGACTTTATTCTTTGATGGATCGATTTGCAAGTATGGATCTAGTATCGGCTTAGTGATTGTATCGCCTTGGGGGGCAAGCTTTAAGTTCACTTTTACAATTAAACCCAATCGTACCAACAATCAAGCAAAGTATGAAGTGGTGATTAAAGGACTTCAAATTTTGGAAGAAATCAGAGCCGATACGATAGAGATCATTGGGGATACATTATTGGTGATCAAGCAACTATCCAGGGAGTGTAAGTGCAAAGACAATGTCTTGAGGTTATATTATGAAGAATGTTGTTGCTTATTGAAAGATTTTAAGATAGTGCTATTGGATCATATTCCTAGGGAGTAGAATTTAGAAGCCAATGATCTTGCTCATATTGCTTTGGGATATCGGTTGGATAAAAATATGGAAGTTGAAATAGTCAATATCGATAATCGTATTGAAGCTGATGATTGGAGACGAGAGATTATCCAATATTTGCAAAATCCATCATAATATGCTTCTAGGAAACTTTCGTATAAATCTACCAAGTATGTGTTGTTTGATAAAGAATTATATTATCAGACCATTGATTGAGTTATATTAAAATGACTAGCTTTAGAAGAAGCTCCAATGATTATGTGCGAGATACATGAAGGCATTTATAGGGCTCATCAAACGGCTCACAAGATGAAATGGATGTTTAGAAAGTTAGATATTTTTGGCCGATAATACTGGAAGATTGCTTCAGGTGCTATAAGGGATGCCAAGATTGTCAAATGTTTGGAAATGTATAGCGAGCACTAGCATCAGCTATGAATCCAATCATCAAGTCATGGCCATTCAAACGTTGGGAATCAACATGATGTGTCAGATTTATCCTTCATCAAGTAAAGGACATAAGTTCATATTGGCAGTAATAGATTATTTTACAAAGTGAGTAGAAGCTATCCCTTTGAAGAAAGTTATATATAAGGACACGATTGAATTTGTCAAAGAACATGTTATCTTTCGGTTTGGGATTCCACAAACAATAACTAACGATCAGGGATATATTTTCATGTATGATGAGTTTCAACAGGTTGTTGCCAGTATGGGGATTAAATTGCTAAATTTATCACCATATTATGCTCAAGTTAATAGACAAGCCGAAGCTTCTAACAAGAGCTTAATCAAGTTGATGAAACGTAAGATTGATAAACAGCCATGAAGGTGGCATGCCACATTAGCTAATTTGTTATGGGCCTATCGGATTACATATCATGGATCAACTCAAGTACCACCAAATTGGTTGGTCTATGGGCATGAAGTAGTTTTGCCATGACAAATTAACATTGGCTCCAAGATCAATCTCTGCAGGATCAATTGACAACCGATGATTATTATAACCTAATGCAGATGAGCTCGATGATTTGACATAGAATTGGCTAAAAGTGCTCAAAAGGATTAAGGAAAATAAAGCTAGGGTAGCTAGGTATTACAACAAAAAGGTGATAACTAAATCATTTTCTGAAGGAGATCTTGTTTAGAAATTAATTTTGCTGATTAGGTCTAGAGATAGTAAGTTTGGAAAATAGTCGCCTAATTGGGAAGGGCCTTATCAGATCTATCATTGTGTGCTTGATAATGCTTATGTACTAGAGAGTCAAGAAGAAGAATTTGCCAAAGCGCTTAATGAGAAATATTTGAACAAGTATTATCCTAGCGTTTGGATCGATGCCTAAATCAGCTTTGTGCAACTGATTTCTAATTCTCTTCAAGACAAGAGCCAATAGTATTGTATTGGCTGATGATAGTCGATATCAGTTGGTATCACTTGCCTAAATCGACTAAGTGCGGCCGATTTCTAATACTCTTCAAGACAGGAGCCAATATTGTTATATCAGCTAAAGATGGCCGATATTATTTAATATCACCTTTAGAATAAAATAAACAAGATTCAACAAAGCTCATCAAGTTATATTGCAGACACTAAGAGTTTTGAAGAAGTTACATCACAAGTTTTCAGCGTTGAAGTATTACTGATTTTTTTGATCGCTTTAATCACGCACAGGCGAGTTTTATCACTATCATTGATGGCGCGGATGTCTTCTTCATCAAAATCGGGGATAATCTTCGAAGTCTTATGTCTATGAGCTAATTGATGCACTATTGCTACCTCTCTAGTCTCCTAATTGTGTATTGATTGTAGAAAGCCGATAAGGTGGGATTCTATGGCTTCAATATTTTTGCGTATCTTATTGAGTTCCATCATCAAATCAACCTCTCATTTCATCAGCTGGTCAGTTTGGATTGGGTTTTCTATGAAACAGCTATCATATCATCGAGTTTCTTCTTCTCGAATTGGACATATAACTGATGTTTTGAGTCAAATCTTTCTGTTTAGCACGATCAGCTATATGCCGGATGGTCATTATCAACTGGATCTCGTGTGATTCCAAATAGGTAGTAGGGATCAACACGTTAGTGAGTTCCTTAGGCAGAAGATGCTCAATTTCAGCGAGTCTTGCCTGAATCAGTCCACAGTTCTCCACCAGTGAGTTGATTGGGATTTTCTGCCGATAGATGATGTCCGATAGTTGTTGTCGTACATCGGTTGCTAGAGATGGCTTGATCACCATGCTGGTGGCTATCTTCATCCGTCTCTAGGTATTTGCCAATGTCAAAGGAGAATAAATCAGCTAAAGACTATAGATTGACATCAGTAAATAGGAGAATAATGGGTCAAACCGAAAATACAGATATGAGATGAAGCTACCTGAGACGGGACATTGGCTTGGTGAGGAGTCTCTTCAGCAAGGTGGCCAATGTCTGATGCGGAGGTAATAGGGACTATCTCGGTGTCTGTGATTTGAGGATCAGCTGCTGAAGATGTTGGTATTTTTGGAGGGACCATCGGCTCAATGTTCATAAGGATTTTAGATGATGATTGAACTTTGGGAGTCGATGGTTCGACCTATAAAAAAGAGATTATCAGAAAAAGTATGAAAAGTAGCCAATGTTGCTATAATGGAAGGTGCTTGGGAAATCAGCACCACAACCGTGACATCAGCATTGGATTTCTATTTCTTTGAGATAGGGTGAGTTACTAGCTTCTTGCACTTTGTTCCTGTTGGCTGCGGCACTCGAAGAAGAGCTAATGGAAAAGGATAACCATATCCTAGATAGGGTTCAACCGATGGTGGTTTGTACATAATTAGTCAGCCACTTGCACTAGTTGTTGGAGGTTCTTTATCGTCGGCCTGCAAGATGGTGGAAGTTGGAGTAATATGTTGAAAGAACATGGAGAAGTATTACCTCTTCATCAGACTCGATGTAATCTAGGTTGAGGCATGAACAATACTATTCTACCAATGAATTGAATAGGTGTCTTTTCTATTCTGACCACCATTGAGCAAAAAGTCTAGTGTTGGCAGTGCATGACTTGAAAGTGGTGATCTTGCCCAAGGACAGGGATTGTGTTATCATTCTCTGCCGATCGTACTCCAAAGCACTATTCATGTTACCTCAGACATGGAGTTTGTCGATAAAGAATAAGCTGATAGGAAGCTGGTCGAATCCCATCTGACGAGAGCCAATAGACGGGTGGTAAAATTCGCACAATGGATGTTGAGATTGACCCAATGAAAACCTGGTCGGTAGAAGATTAGGAGTAATGACCAATAGAAATATAATCTTCAACTCTTCATTGACCAGAGCATTGAGAGGATGAAATCTGGAGGGCATTTCAAATGATGTTGCATCCTCATATGGGAACCAGAGGGTAGCTTCTCTGGTGAAACCTAGTAGAAGCTCTTGAACCACTGGCCTAGTTCGATAGGAGTCATCCTGCTGTTAGGAAGAGTCGATGCAGCTTCACCTATTTAGATGCATCAGTGTCGGCTAACTTCACTCTTCTCTGAGTAATCCGGTGGGAAAGTCAAATTGATAAAGGAGGTCCTAGTGATGGCTTTGAAAGTATAAACATTCAAGCATAGTTGTATAAACCATCAGGGGCCACTGATATGTCCGACTGGTTGGATAGTCGATAGCTTATTTGCTACTTGATGGAATAATTGATAAGTAGCTCCATGTAAGTACTACCCCAAAGGGATTGGACAGCGATCAGCTAAGCACTCTCCTAGGTATTTCATGTTTGTCGTTGGGCTGAGGGTCGCACTGCCAAAGACAATCTGTTCCACCCATAGATTCACAAACGCAACTTGCTCCTGATCATCTACTGGTCCAAAAGTCTTACTGTGGGAAGAAATGTATTTAGTCTAACCACCGATGTTTTTAGTGTTTAGGCAATGCGTGGGTTTGAATCAGAGGTTGGATAGGTTCATGCAATTTGTGGTGTTTAGATAGGTAAGTATGATGATATCCATATGTTGTGCACCAAATCTCGAGGGAGTCAATCAGACTGGACAAAGACATGAGTGTGTCAGGGAGATCGGATTGGGGAAGATGGCGCCTTGGTCACAATCAGCTAAAAAGCTGATGGAGGCATAAGTAATTAAATGCATAGAATAAAATAAACGGCTTATCAACCAAAGAGCCATTGATGCTCCGTAGAATGAAGGCGATGAAAGCGCGGGGACTCTAATACCCCTGAAGTTACATGGACCAGCGACCATCATGATGGCACCATTAGAGGCAGCCTTGATAAATCGGACAAAACCGAGATAGTATGAAGCCAAAGCTAACGAAACAGGGGCGGCAAAGGCTAGATTGAATGTAACTATGGAAAAGGATAGGGTGAGGCCACTGGTACTTATCGTTTGAATGTCTGACGCAGGCTTATATGTAGCCTCATTGGCTATTTGAGCCGATGGGGGAACAAAACCACCTCGATCCCATTGACAACTCTATTAGACGTGAACCTAATAGATCGGACCTAACTGAGATAGTATCAGGCCAAATCTGATAAGACCAAATCTATCACTAACGGATTAATCGTTGGGGATATAAAACATATATATATATATGTATGTGATGGCCAAACAATCGATACACTAGGCGTGAAGTGCGAAGTAAGGATAACTCATTGGCTACTCACTCCGATAAAATGTCACTCGAGAACCTGCCAAGCCAATGGTTCAATCCACCGCCACCAATCTCGTAGGTCAGACCTAATCGATGTAGCATGAGGCAGGGGACGACAGAGGGAGAATGATGAACCGATAGGCCTCACGTGAACGTGATACGGTATGTCTAATTGGACTAAGACGTTGGACCTAACCAATATAGCATTAGACACAACGAATGGACCAGGGTAGTGATGGGACTTACCCCTTCGCTAGAGATTGGACCCAACCGATGAAGCCCCGCGTCGAGAGTCAGAACCCGTCGGAGTAAACCTAGACGAGGTAGGGTGGCGATGTATCGAGTATTGTTTTTGAGTATGATTTGATTGATTCCCTGATATGTACCATAGGGTCTATATTTATACCCTAGAATTAGAAGAGTTTGACATAGTTACAGACAACTCTCGGATAATATTTTCTAAATACATAAGGAAGCTAATCTCTAATAAGTTACAAAGCTAATTAAACTTGTCTAGCTTACATACCATATTCTATGTAGATAAAATACCATGGCGTGATTCCCATGGCCAATCTCGTTTGTATGGTGACCATATTCGAGCGTTAACTCCATCAAAGTTGGGGGCGTTGAGAGCGTCTGACTAGAAGTAAGAAGCCGATACGAGCATAGGCTCATTTTTCTCAATATCGGCTATAGAGAGATTGATGCAATGGTCAATTTCCATCTCCTCCCAAACTATTTTATTGGTGGCCGATACTCTGAGGTACTAGTTTCTGCATCCAAGGAGTTTGCAAGACCAAGATCTAAAACTGTTGGTCCAGTCGTCGATTAACATAGATGACGTCTTGAAGGGGATTCACTATATTTTGGCGTTGATGAAATTCATTGGATCCTCACTACCCATGGGGCCAAGGAAGATGAAATCTGGATGGTCAGCGGCTAGGATTAGGATTTGACTCCTAAGGCTCTATAGTAAACAAGAACCCAATGAGAAACATGTAAAGAATGGGACAGATTAAATCTATATAGATTGTGGAGCAGGGGAGTGAATAAAAAGGTTACCATAAGGATTGCGTTCGTCAATGCCATTACGTGAAAAATAGATGAATGAAGATCAACGATTGGTGGAGAAACTCTCGGTTGTTTGCCTGAGTTCGTTAGAGCTTGTTGAGGTTTTGGGGCTTTGGTGATGTGAAGGCATGAAGAAAGGGTCTAAGGAGACGAAATACTTTATAGGGGTATGATGAGCTAAAGGGTATGTCAATTGGTATTGTTTGTGAGCTGCATTTGGCCACCTCAGTTTGAGGAGAATTCTAATAGCTCGGAATTTTGATGTATATTAGCAAACTCTAAAATTGGGGGACATGTGTTAATGCCAAAACTTGGTGGGCCCACAAACAGGATCGGCCAATGGATGGAGAGCCAATCGTCTTATGGAAGGAAGTCGATTGATACAGGGAAAAAATCGATTGGACGGATGAGGATGTATTCAGTTTAGTCAAAGATTGAAGATTATCTAGATGGGACCGAGTCTAAGGAGGGGTCATGAAAACCATGCGTGCATGCTTGTATCTTTATAGAATATTAGATAAGTTTTGTTAGTTTTGTTAACTTCTTAGAAAAATGTTTCCTTTTTTGATTAGTAAAGAATGTCCAAAGATTGTTTGTAACTATATCGGACTCTTATAATCCAAGGGTATAAATATAGACCCCTAAAACCTTGTAATATATCCATATAGATCAATACACAACTTTGACGCATCGCTACCCTAGCTCGTCAAAATTTTTTCCGGCGGCTTGTGGCTCTCGACGCGGGGCTGCATCGGTCAGGTCTGCCACTATCCTAGTATGTTTACTCTGCCTAAGGCTATATCGGTTAGGTTCAACATCTTAGTTTGATTGGACATACCACATCATGCTCACGTGAGTCCTATCGGCTTATCGACCTCCTTTTATCGTCATCGGTCTCGGGTTGCATCAGTTAGGTCCCACCCTCTAGACTTGAGGTAGTAGATCAAGTTGTAGGTCGGTAGGTCTTCACACAATATTTCATCAGAGTAGCTAGCCGATGAGTTATCCTTACGTCGTGCTTCATGCCTAATGTACCGACCGTTCAGTCGATAGACATATTTATCTTTAACGATTAATCCACTAGCGATCAATCTAGTCCTGTCGAATCTGGCCTAATACTGTTTTAGTTAGGTCTGATCTATCAAGTCTATGCCTAATAGGATTGGCATTGCGATCTAGCAGGTTTTGTTTTCTCAATCAGCTTAGATAGCTGATGAGTTTAGTTATACAACTGCATTGGACCCTCAGCTGATAGCAATCGATGGCTTCACTCATCCCTTCCATCGTCATGTCCGATCTAGCCTCCACCTTCTCGATGCTGTTACACTCAGTCTCATACTATCAAGGCTGACTCTAACGATACTATAACGGTGGTTGCTAGTTCTCGTACCTTTGGGAGATTGAGTCTCTCTCCTTACTATTCATCGCGTACTCTGTTTGGAGCATCATCTGCTTTTCAGTCAATGAGTCCTTAACTTTATTCCTCTTCTTTTTATCAATGCCTTTATCGGCTATTCAGCCGATGCATGAGCACTCCTATTCTATCAACAACCAATTGATACCGTGAGTCCATATCAGCCTATCGACCGATTGGCTCACAGAACACATCCTCTTTATCTCCTTGGCAATTGTAGGATTAAATTGATTGGCACACGCTTAAACCTCGAAGATAAGGACCTGTACTAGAGCTAAGCAGACCTCCCAGGCCTCCGCTTGTTTAGGTGTGCCTTCTGATCAAACTTTCATCAGCTCATGCTCGCTTGCCCCCTCGGAGTGCACCTCCACCCGGTCCGATCGGCTCTCACGTGCGCGCTAATAGGGTCCTCCTTGTATTTTCCTTATAGTGCTGAGGCAAGAGTCAAGGCATCGGTCCTACTTCCCTAGCCTACAAGAAGAAGCCTAAGCGAAGCCCATATAAGGAAAATACAAGAAGGCTTAAGAGGGCCTTTGTCTTCTAAGAAGGAGGTGGTAGGGCTGATACATGGCACTTGCATTAGGGCCGACCATGCGCCTACATTCCTTGTCTTGGATGGCTTGCAGTATTGATGCCCAAAAGCTAACGTATGAAAGCACACCTAGATAAAGGCCACCTATAGCACCGCTAGTTGGGGGTCGATGTGTGGTAGTGGCTATGGACAACCGAGGCTGGCACATCGAGCGCTCCCATAATTCGCCACGTGGTGTGCCCTCACACCCTAAGCTAGGAGATGGAGAAAGCCAGTTGGTAGCCCAGTAGGCCCCATGTCATGCTATAGGCAGAGCATGCCATCTACATGCCCCGTAAACCTAAGAACATCAAACAAGTGTATCTTTTAAGGGTCAAAGAGCAGAAAGATTTGGCATATTTCCATATCATATATCTCTATATCCGCTCTTTGAATGGGTTGTCCCGTCAAAGGATAGCAAGAGAAGTGAGAAGTGACAAAAAGTGTGATGATGGTAGTAAAGGTGAAGAAATTCAAAGAAACAAGAAAGTGAAGAAAAGAGTAGATACATACAAGATATACATCTAAGAAAAAGGGAAGAAGAGGACATAGATGTACCTAGGGAAGCGTTCCATAGGTCAACTGCCTAAGAGTTGATAGGTGGCAGCCCACCCTCGAGAGGAGCACACCTAGAACAATTGCCCGGATATTGACACACCTGGTAGTGTAAGCAGCTTCAGACCATCCATGGCATCACTTGCTAGTGACTAACGCCTGGCTACACTCAGAGTCGTTGCTATCATTTGCTTGAGTGGTGATAGAAGCTAGCACATGCCACACCTCTAAGTCATAGGCAGGTGAGAGACTAGAGTCTAGCAGGGACAATATGGGCCCTTACCTTCTGACCAACTCTACAGTCTATTATGTTGGACGACATCTATGATTTTATTAAATGATTATTGTTTTCAATGTTATCATGTCTATCTCTCTACGAATTAGGTAAATTCTAAAGAGTATATAAGTGTAGGGAGTTACTCACCAAGGGGTTAGAAACTTTTTTTAGCAATCTCAAATACACAAAGACAGAAGTAGGTTATTATCCTTTAGAAGATTGAACCTATGTAAAATATCATAGATGTATGCCAATTGCTAGTATTTGGACTTGTCAAGCACCACACATCAACATCCTTTCTAGGAGAAAGAACATAGTGCTGGAACTGAACAACGTGCAGCTCTCCAATGCGAAGTATTGCTTACGGGCAACCCTAAAAGGGCAACTTTTGGTACAGTTCATGTCGTTGGCCATGCTCAATGTTAGGTTCATATGCAAACGACTAAAATTTGAAAAATCAAAATCCCCGAAAGGTCAAAATTTTCATATGGCGAAGCGGCCCTAACGTACAGATAATAAAGGAGAGCCATAGGAGGGAGATAAACAACGTGTATTCTAGGGAAATAAACAATGTGTGTTCTGTGACTGTATCATATAACTTTAGATATATCTCCCCTAATAACATTTCACGTATGTTTGGGTAATGGCTAAAAAACATCAACCCTTCAACAATTTTAACATGAATATGGTCTATTTGGCTATATCAAAATGATATTGCGTTTGATGGAAAATATTCCTTTTATGTTTGTTTACACCTACCGAAATAATTATGCCTTTTTATCAATAGAGTCACACAGTTATAATTAGTAACTAGAAAATTCTTTATCTGATTCGGATGGTGATTTGGCAGACTGCTCTTGTTGACGTGTACTTTTAGCTTCTGAGAGGGGCAAGGGAAGTTTAATTAATATCGTTAAACATTTTAAGGAACAGGGGATTATATTTACATCACCTGTAGACCTACTCCATTGTAAGTAACTTTTCTTTCTTGTTACATGCCTCTTAAGGCAGAAGCCAGAGATGCTAGAATAAAATATCACCGCCATCTCTTAATATCATAATTTCGAGCTAAAGAAATAATAATTAACAAACTTTGCATTTCAAAAATTTACGGAATCCCTACCAAATAGAATGTTCCACCCACCAGGGTTTAGCGTCTACAAATTTAACTGTGCACCTTAGTGTAGAGGTCAAAAAACAAGTTTTTTTTGTCCAAAATCCAACGGATCACCTAGAGCAAAACATCATCATCCTATAGTAGATTTAAAAAAGATCCCGTATAGTTCTATATGAATACTAAATTAAGATAGGATCAAAATTTCAAAATTAAAGTAAGTAGCAAAAGTTCATATTGAGTCAACTATAAACAGTTTGTCATTACTATTACCAAAAAATATACATATACTGAAACCATTACAATAATTAAGCAATTATTTCCTTTTAATATCTTTTCAAATCTCCAGTCTAGAGATAGATTTATAGGACGTGCAAACACATTCTTTACAAGCAATACATTTATCAAATTCAAAATGGATTCATCAAAAGCTTCGATGTAATTGATTTTATTTAACAGAATAATATAAAAATTTAGGAAATCTGCCTGTCAACTTGAATCTTGAGCTTTAACAGCCAACAGGAGTCTCATTCTATTTAAGAAAAAAAAGTAGTTCCAACTGGTGCCATTCGACCATCCATCATATTACAGAATGGCGCAGCACAAGCACCGTTCTCAGCTAAGTGCATTGAGCTACTGCTACGAACTCAACCAACGCACTGAAAGTACGAATGGTCGTCTGAAATAGCTCAGACATCATAACCCTTTCACTATCTACTTTGAGAGCTCTAAACCAAGGCATGTAAAGACCAAAACTATTCTATCAAAAGCCAGCACTTCTTTCACTGCCCAGGCAAAGAAAAAAAAGATCTTTTAATTGCAAGGGCTCTAGAAATCATCTGAGAGATCAGGGCAAGACACGAAGCGAATTAAACAGATGGAGCTAGAAAACACTAAGAACCCACCATCTCGTCTTGCAATTCATTTGGGGCAATGAGCCCAGGAATGGAAAGCATCCGTTGATGTACTTTTTCCTGTAGTGCAGCAGCTTCCTCAGCATAGAGATCTTTGTTATCCTGGCCAGAGGGGGAAAAATATGAGAAACGACTCAGCTGACAGATGCAACACATATATCAACACCAAACATACAGTTTATACCGAAATGAAATATAGCATGTATTATTCTGACATATTACTATTGCTTGACAGACACGACACTTCAGCGCAATAACCTCCGAGAATAAACACAGCAATTAGGATACAAATCCACAACAGATTTAGGAACAATGGTTAACTGAACAATTTCAACTAAACAAATTATTCTTATCATGCTGTGCACTAATCATTCGATCTATTTGCTCGAACTTTCCTCTCTCCTATATATAATATCAAGCAAAGTACAGCCGCTCAAATATATTAGACTAAGAAACAAATGTCAACCACTACGCCACTGTTTCTTCGCATAAATTAAAACTGAATGAGAATCAGCAAGAGTTGCAAACAGAGGGAACTTCTTGGTCATCTACATGCCACATATAATAAGTTAGGAATTCTTTTTCAAACTTCAGAGTGAAAATAGTTGGTGTTTATTTTCCAAAATGGATTCAAGACCAGTTCCTACAATTGTTTCTGTGGTATATACATAATACTCCCTCTGGTTTCACATAACCGTCACTGTTACCAATATAATTTCAATTTTAACTACCAATAAATTTTAAATGGTTGGAACATGATGTATGAAACTCCGTCAGTGTTTGGCTACATATGGTGTCTCAACTTAGTAGGTCTCAATCCCTATTAAAATATGAGGGTTGTATTAGGCTTAACGAGTCAATGTAAAAATTTAGCTACTCTTTCGAAGATGAAAACAAAAAAATCCCGTTAAGACGTAACCCTCTTAGCGACGTGTTATATCGGAACCCGGATATGGTGTTAAATGGGTAAGGGTCAGGTCACATGTGCCATGTCGTGATCCAGGTATAGTGTCAAGTAAGCAAGAATCGGACCGTCTCATCCTTAGTAGCGTGCAACATTGACGCCTAGGTGTGGTGAAAATGAGCGAGTCTTCACACCTAACTTGGTGGGTGCAAAGGGTAAGTAAGCTAGTCGAGTCAACTAAAATCTATTTAGATAGTTAAAATGTAGGATTTCTTACAGATAAGTTAAAAGAGCTAGTCAAGATAGCGGTTAAAAGGTGTGTAAATATCTTGCATTTAAGAGACTAAATAGAAGGGTTAGAAGATAAAGGAGAGAATAGCGGCTTCAAGCTCTGTTACACAAGAATAACTTCAAATAGAAATGAAATATAAATTTTAATTGATAAGAGCCTTAAGGATGGAGTGGTGGAGGTGAGAAGGCAAGGGGATAAGAATAATATTAGTTAAATTGGTCATCAGTGATATAATATTAGTTAAATTGGTCATCAGTGATATAGTCTTAAACATAATTAGTGCTATGCCCTTCAAGTAGACTATGATGAGTGCTAAGAGACATTTCTAAAAAGATCTAGATGGCTTGGTTAGAACTATACCTAATAGTAACAAGCTTTTTATATGAGGGTATCTTAATGACCATGTAGATGCAATAGGTATAGGTTTTGAGATGTCACATGTAGATTTTGGGTATGGTGGTAGAAATCAGAAGAGATGAAATTTTGGATTTTGCTATACCTTTTGATATGATGATAGCCAACATTTTTTTTAGAAAGAGACAATCTCATTTAGTGACTTTTAGTAGCAGTCAACACTCTAACCAGATGGACTTAGTCCTGATAAGAAGATAGGATAAACGAGTATGTGTGAATTGTAAGGTTGATACGTGAAGAATGTGTGGTTTCTCAACATAGTCTGGTGGTGGCCGACTTCCGCTTTTTGTACATGCTCGTAGGGATAAACATGTCAAAATTAGAAGAACCAAGTGGTGAAAGTTGGAAAGAGAGACATCAAATGTCTTTAGGAAAAGAGTTATCAAAGAGGACTCTTAGAAAGAAGATGATGCAAATAACATGTGAGAGAAGATTGTTTTAGAGGTGTTTGGAGGGACCAAAAGGAGTGAATGCGAAACTAAAGTCACTTGGTCGTAGAATGAAGATATACAAAGATTTATTAAGGAGAAGAAATAATGCTATAAATGTTTGCACCATAATAGGAGTGAGGACTAACAAAGAGAAGTACAAGATGGCCAAGAATATCGTAAAACAAGCTGTGAGTGAGGCAAAAGGATAGGATTTGGATTTTTATCAACGCCTAAGTATGGAAGGAGAGAAGGATATTTATAGAATGACTAGAGCTCATGATAGGAAGACGAGAGACTTCAACCAAGTGTATTAAGGATGGAGGGAGTAACTCTTGACAAAAGAGTGTAAGATTAGACATAAATGGCAAGAGTATTTTTACAATTTGTTTCATAGTGGGAACGAGCACACCACCGTCCAGTTGGACGACTCGTTAGATGACAACAATATGTGCTTTGTGTGCAGGATCCAAAATCTAAGGTTAGAGAAACTTTGAAAATATAGAGAGTAAGCGATGGGCCATGATAGTATTTCAATCAAGGTGTGAAGATATCTCGGAGATATAGTTATAGTATAGTTAACCAAGTTGTTTAACAATATTTTTCAATCGAACACGATGCCTAATAAGTAGAGAAGTATATTAGTACCAATCTACAAGAATAAGGGAGATCAAAAATTATACTAATTATTGAAGAATTAAGTTGATAAGCCACTATGAAGCTATAGGAGAGAGTTATTGAGTATCGTTTGAGAGGAATGACGTGGATTTCTATGAACCAATTTGGTTTTATACCCGGAAGGTCAATTATAAAAGTAATTTTATTGATAAGACAAGTAATATAGTGGTCTAGAGCACAGAATAAAGGCTTATGACATGATATCAAGAAATGTTATAATATGCTTTAGACAAACATAAAGTCTAAATAAAGCATGTTGCCCTCATCAAGGACTTGCACAACAATACTATGATTAATATTCGAATAAATGATAAACATATGTTAATTCCCGATTAAAATAAGACTACATCAAAAGATTAGTTTTAAGCCTGTATCTCTTTGTCTTAGCAATCGATGAGGTTATAAGAAACATATAAAGAGATATCTCTTAATATATGCTATTTATAGATGTAGTGTTAGTTGATAAGAGCCAGACGAGAGTAAATAGGAAACTAAAGTTATGACTGTAGACTCTTAAGCCCAAAGGTTTAGAGTAAATAGAACTAAAAATGAGTACTTGAGATGTAACTTTATCACCATTATACACGAAAAAAGAGATATAAGTTTAGAAGGTCAAGTAGTATATAAGAATAATATCTTTCGATATCTAAGATCGATGCTACAGATACATGAAAATATTGATGCGGACGTTAACCATACAATCAAAGCAGGGTGGATGAAGTGACGACAAATATATAGCATCCTCTATGATAAGAAGGTATCATAGAAGCTAAAAGAAGTTTTATAGAATAACGATTAGACCTGTTATATTATATGAGGCAGAATGTTGGCCTAAAAAAACATATTCAACAGCACTTGGTTAGAGGTATCCTCCAAAAAATCAAAGACCGCACGCGTGGGTGGAGAAGGGCCTCAGAAAAGGGAAAATAGGACTCTTTAAAAACCATATGGCGTGAGATGATTTGATTTGTATGACGATCAAGATGAAGATAGCCTTTGTGGTTTGAAGAATAACTGAGAAGACACAAGGAGGAGCGAAAGGTGAGTTTTTGAATGGATGTGGCGGAAAGATTAGGGTAACACTTGAAACCAAAGACCCAAAGATGCTCGTAAGAGGGATGCGACCCAAATAGAGTAAAGTGAGGTGTCAAGAAATTAAGTGTTTTGGTTGGAAGGATGTTAAGTAGATAGGTAGCGACATCGAGGTCCGTAGCCCAGAAAGTAGGAGGGATGCTCGTTTGAAACAATAGAGAACGAACGACATTGCTAGTGGTGTGAATAATGTGTTTAGCTGTACCGTTTTGAGCAGAGGTATAGGGACATAACATTTGAAGATAAACACCATGGGATAGGAAGAAATTACGAGTGCGAAGGTTGTCAAACGCGCGGCCGTTATCACATTGAAGTCCCTAAATGGTGACCCCAAACTGTGTGCGAAATATAAGCAAAGAAGTTAGAAAGAGCAATAAAGGTGTTAGACTTTAGGCATAAAAAAAATAGCCAGAGGTAATGAGAACAGTCATCTAGAATAACTAGATAATATTTGTGACCAAAAATGCTAGTGATAAGAGATATCCAAAGATCGTAATGAATTAACTGAAAATTGTGTGGCACGTGAAGACAATACATGAAAGGGTAAGTGGGTATGGCAACCTATCTAACAAGCATGACAGAGAGTATCGCTAGCACTTTTATTACAAGAAATTGCTAAAAACTGTGCTAGTCTGAATAGGACATTCTGTTCGAGATGCCCAAGAAGCTGATGCCAAAGTGAAGACAAGGAGGACGCATGGAGTAGCCGCCGGGAGGCGCAATTAGTAAAGAGGTCCGGAGCTATCACATCGGATGATTTCCCTCTGAGTAGAAAGACCCTTCACAGAATAGCCAAAGGGGTCAAACTCTAAAGAACAGTTGTCATCAGAAGTAAACTGGCGAATAAAAATAAGATTTTTAATGAGGTTCATTTGTCGCGGTGGAGGAGAGCAACTGGGAAATGCCAGAGAGATATTCTAGGACAGCAACACGAGTTTCCTCGACGAGCTGAAGAGCATCAGCATCAGCAAGATCCATCATTCTTCGTGGCGGAGGATAGATGTCACAGTAGCAAAGATGGAGGAAGAGAGCGACGCGCTGGTGACGACGCTGGAGAGGAGGACGCGCAGGGCGGAAGCGTCGAAGGAGATGGCATGCTGGGGTGGCGCTGGGGTGGCATGCGAGATGGCGGCGCCAGAGTTGTGTCGTGCTGTTGGCGCTGTAGAGTCGGCGGTGGTGAGCACGACGCGAAAAGGGCTGTGGAAAGAGCATGTGATTATTTGTTCTCTGATATCATGAAATCTAAAATCAATAATACATACATTGATCTATGTTGCAAATATATATAAAAGTATACAAGGGATCCACAAAATGTGATCACCATATGACAGGAGACTCATGATTTATAGATCACTTTCCAACTACACTATAACTATCCTAATGAGACTGGATTTGGTCAGCAGGATATGCTTGACACAAAATGCAGTCAATTAGACCAATATGAATGCTTTCTAACACTGACTACCTCGCTGTCTAGATTGAGTACCTGGATGACGATGAGAGAACATGAGGATGATAAGGGGAAGAAGTGCATTACTACGTTTTCACGTGTTATTTTTCAGCCAGTAAGGACAATGTGAAGAAACACTAACAGAAGAGGATGAAATGGCGTACATCATTAAAGTTGAAGTCTTTTGTTTTAAAGTGTATCACAAAAGTTCAATGGTATAAGTCAAAGGGGTGACCTTTGGATGGCATGAAAACAACTTTCCCGAAATGGAATTAGTTAACTGCATCCGTACCTCAAGAGTACACTGAAGAACAGCCTCAAATATGCGAGGTATCTCCTCCAGCATCTCACCTTTGTACCTGCATATAAATGAGACATTAACAAGAGAACAGTGCTGAAGTGATCTATTAAAAGGACGGCATATACCAAAACCTATCCCATATGGGCATGTACACTATGGAGATGTCTGCTGTTTATGAGGTTTGCTACATATGATTTGGAGTGATGTGAAGGAGATAGAAGAATGCCATTTGTAGAACAATGTCCTATTGACCATTGTACATACACGACTTTCTATTGCCTGTGTAGTCAATCAATAAATGGATAAGCAAACTATTATAATCATTAATTGAGGCAATAAAAGACTATATATACTATCATACATACCATATACAATTATTGAAAGATGACAGGAAAGCTTTTATAGACAAGCTATTTCTTCCACTAGCCATGCTCTAATTAGATGAGGAAGATAATTGTGCCAATGCATACACAACTAAACATATAAATGGATAAACAGTAACCTACAAAGGATGAACAACAAGCTGCAAGCTTACTTGTTTATAATTGTGGCAAATAACGACAAAACTTCAGATTCCCTTGCATCAGGTACATTTCTAGCATAATCACCTAGGACAGGATCTATCATTGGAGGGACAAACTGTTTCCCTAAGTGTGGTAAATCTTCAGCCTTGTCCACAAATGTCTCAATAAATTTTAGTGACTCCCTCTTCACAGATCTGTTTATTAAACATTTATTTAGCAACTGCACAGAATGAGACGCTGCAAAGAATATTAATGTATATAAAGTTTACCTCAGAAGTTTAACAAATGATGTCTTTGAAGCAAACGGCCCTCCTTCAGAAATAGTGCTAGATACCAACTCACTGTACATTCTGATATACAGAAGAAAGGAAATGCATTAGCAAAAAGAAAAATAAACAGTAACTCTGGAGACATAGTAGGAGATGAACCAAATGGCAGGACCAAGAGATGCGGAGAAAGTCTAGAGTCTAGACTAAAGAACTACCACCAAGAATACTCAACTCAACGTAGCTTTTCAGTCCCAATCAAATTAAAATAGACTACCACCAAGAATATTCTATTTAATTTATAATGAAATATCCAGAACATTGGCAAGTTATAAGTAAAATACCTATACACAGTCAGCATGCATGTCCAAGAATATTTGAGAAATTTGTGGGAAAAAATGTGGTCCAGGTGAACTTGCAGCACTGGTGTTTGTCTGCAAGCACCAATAACCACATCAAGTTAGAATCAGTCAAACAGGTAAATAGATGAAATTGCATAAAAGGAAACTCGGGAGCATGCTTACAGTAAAAAGTATATAGTTGATACTACTGTATATAATGTAATCAGTATTAGAAGCCAAAAGGTTTGCTCAAGCAAAACATTCAGATTAGTTCTAGTGAGATGAAGCAGACAGTTTTAATCTCCAACAATTGACAAAAGCAGTCAAAATATAAGTGGTGATACTACTACATTGGCAACAATATGCTCCAAAGTCACAAAGAACAAGAAAATAGTTGTTACTACAACTACTGAAAATATAGGTGGCAAGCAAATTACAACAGCACATGATGAAATAAAAATTTATGATAATATCATCAAGTGTGAAAGATGCAGCTAGTTGGAGCACACCGTCAGACTGATTTGTGTGAGTCTTGGCCTAGCATTGGTAATTTAAGGTTAATCACTGTTTTGCCTTGTTGCTGCCAAGATAGGGGTAATAACATTAACACAACCAACACCAGCCAGGTTTCGGCATTATCCTGCCAAAGGTTCATGACAAACTAGTTTTAGGCTACACAAGTATCATGTTTGTCAACAAAATATCAGAGAATAAAACGAAGACAGGGAACCAGTCAAGAGGCAGCCAATGAAACATCCATGGTACCGTGGTTTGACAATCCATGACATAAGTACTACGTCCTCCTTTCTAGTTATTTTTAGAGTTCAAATTTGTCCTAAAATGTAGCTATTTCTCTACCTACCCCGTCATCTCAATCAATCATAACTATCTCCCATTTAACTTCTCCACCTACTTTCTATTTTCAACCAATTACAACCTTTTACTATTTAATTCTACCTACTTCCGTAATTTCTAGAAAAACCTCTAGAAATGCTTACATTTGGGGATCCAGGGAGTACTCAGTTTTACACTAGAACAGTTATACTATTTGAAGGCAAAGGGAACCATATAAAGAGTGGAAGAAGCAATAGCACCCTATGCTGGCAGCAACTACAGAACAGACAATACAAGTGTAACAGGTAGCATGGATAAAGTAGTCATTGAATAGACACTCATTGCACTTCTGTTGCTAGACCTTATAGCGGCTGATACACAAAACATTAGCAGTAGCCAAGGCCTTAAGCACCACAGGTCTGGGAAACTTCTGGTGGGAACAGGGATTTACAAAACAAAGTATTTTTGCAGTGTATCAGAAATCCTAATTGGATTTTCAAATCCCATTTTTAAAAGCCAGCAACCAGTTGAAACTTCTGCCAAACTGTTTTGAGTCAAACTGAATTTCGTATTGAAATCAGCTGCCTTGTAGGTTCTGGTTCCAAGAAAGGAACTTACTACAAGCCTAAGCCCGAGAATTTCCCAGAACGAATCATTCATTTATTTGCTTTAAAAATTATCTCAATTATGTTGATCACAACACTAGGTACAAAGAATGCCCAAAGTTAACCAAAGTTTGCTAAGTACAGCGAGGAACTATATCATGTTGAAAGCATGCACAACTCCGATTATTTTCATAATCACCAGTACTTTCTAATCAAGAATATCACTTAGCAAATTCCAACCCCCATTATTACCTGTAAGATGTTAAGAACAGACCTAATGGCATCTTGACTTTTCAAGATATCAATGCTTCGGCTTGCCTCCCCAATTATCTCAGCCCATTTCTGCAAGATTAGAACAATTTTATAAACAGGAATCTAGGTGAAACTGATAGCAATATTGAACGAAAAAAGATAGAATCTGGAACCTGATTAGGAAGGCTCATTAATCTCTTGAGATAGACTTCCCTCTTAGTGTTATCAGATTCAGCTTGAATCATCTGACCGACCTGAATAAAGATAAATGAAAACATAAGATCCATCCTAGGTTCAACCTAATCCATAACACTAAAGGAAAAGATGGTCGGTTCAACAGCTTACTGATTCATAGAATGTATGGATCTGATGAGGCTCAAGATCTGCAATTGTAGCAGGAAGATTAGACAATAGCTCAGAAACAAATGGTTCATTCTCAACCACCTGTATAGCCATGAAAGAAATGTGAAATTAGATAGTGACAACCATGGATCATATACATATGCCCATCTGTTTCATTCCAAAAAAGATAGTGCAAACAGAAAAATAAGGAAATCAGTGAATAGTAGACGACAAGATTTGCAGGAAAATGTTCGCCATACTTCGTTTTGGCACATAATTTAAGAGCCACATCATTGCACAAGAGTGCATAACCACCCAAAAGGAGCAGCTTTTACCCATCCCAGTGCTTGTGAGCTATTTCATATCTATTGGCTATCTTGTTAATTTTACAATACAAGACTAGCAGTGCTGGCACTTTGCTTTCAATTGGTATTTATCATGTCAATAAGTACCAGCTATTTACCATTATCAAGGCATCGGCAAAGCATCACTTTGGCATTGAGGCACTCAGGACAGCTCACCACAAACAGCTGCCTTGAATTACAAGAGAGAGCCAAGGAAAAAGAGGATTGTTGGTGAAGGAGTGTCAATTTGAGGTCAGGGGCAGCAGATTTGAGCATGTCACATCTGGACTGCCTATTTATCATTAGCACCTGCCTGCCAATACAGATTACAGAGTCCATGCCACAGCCAGTTTATTGGCACAGAATTCACCACCAAATTGGATCCCAAGCTATGGCCATCAGATCTGGCTTCTAATAACTGCTGCTTGTTGTAGCTCTTGCATATCCAGCAGCTGTGGCCTAAGGTCAAATTTCAGTGCCGCTGCATGGTGCTCTGTTCCTCCAAGATAAGCTTGGCTGGTGATTCTTCTGTCAGGTGCTATGTGCTTATGCACGCACTATGGTATACAAGCTTAGATGTGGTTGACTGGTAGGCTATGTTGTTGGGCTGGTGGGCTTAGTTGGCATGGTTGAGCTATTTCCATTTTCACATCTATTTATCAACATGTCTTTCTGAGAGCGCAATACCCGTTCTTATGGTTTCCTCGCACATATTCATAATGTTGTTAGTCCAAAAGAATTTTGGAAATGAGGCATTTAGGTAGTCAGATGGAGACTGACTTGGGAAGAAATTATAGGTGATTAATAGAATTATAGTAACATTGGTCAAATGCTCATAAAAAAATGACCCAGTTGCTCAAATGGAACATTCATGTTAATAACTTCATCTGTTTACTGATGACTTGATCTTTGCATAAAAAATTATGCACTAGGCAAACAATTTCTACCTCGAGATTAACCATCGCTTATCTGTGTGATAAATACACCTAGCTGCAACGGTCAGGAAATAATGGTGCAATCTACTTCAGCACAGGAAAGTACAACATTTCTTTAGATCAAAGCAATCTTGGAGGGGGAAGCAAGCAAAGTTCAAGACAGTATTAAAAGCATATTGTTGAGTAGAAATTCTATAATTGTACGGGAATAATACATCAATCTGCATCATATATATTATTCAACAGCACATTTACCTGTAGTGTCACAAACTTGCGCTTGCACTTCTGAACAATTTTTAGGAAAGTGTTACATGCCATATCCTGCAAACACACATGTAGGGTGCTATATTACAAGGAATGGAACATCATTAGTGCCTAATAAACAACAGAATATGGTAAAATTAAGTAAAACGACACCGGATATAAAATTCACATATTTGTAGCACACCCAACAGAACAGAAAGTCAACGCATTTTTTCTGAGGAATAAAAGGATAAATTGACATAAAAAATCACCTGAACTCCAGGATGCATCTCGTGCATGAACTCAAATAATTTGTTAACCACGGTTTTTAAAAACTTCCAGTGCGCCCTGAGAAACCCTGGGTATTGTCCCACAACATACCTAACGGCATCCACCACAGAAATGTTTCTCAATCATGATTTTAAGAAGTGTGATCAAATACAGGTGTAAAGAATTCTTACATAATGTTGCTCGCAATCACAGCTTTATTATCTTTTCCTTTCGTGATCTCACAAAGATTTAAAAGTCACGAATAACCATAACCAAGAACCTGTTTTCCTGCAGCAAATTGACAGATGTATATAAGGGTATTGTGCAGGAAGATTTGTGAAAAATGAAATTTAATACTGGAAGATTGCTCAGCATAATCAGTGGCGATTACTGTTAGAGAAATTAAACTCGAGGTTCCTAGTATGGCTTATCTGTCAAGTGGCTGGTCCAAAATTGACAGTATGATGTGTCCCATATGTGCAGGGAGGTATCTACACAGGCAACTTTCCACTATTTAAAAGAATTGCCTCCTCTCTTCTCACTCCAACCTTGTACAATGCCACTTCTCCTTTCATTTCAACCCCATACAACACTAGTACACTACCACCCTTCCCTCCCCCTTCTACTGCCATCCCTTTGCTGCCTGTCACCACTCATTTTGCCATTGCTGCCCGTTCCTCCACTGTCACCACAACTCTTAGGCTTGAGATTGCATGGGATCCAGAAGAAGCAGTGCACAACAGCACAGATATGGCAGCAGGAGCGCATGACAGCACGGATACGATGGCAGCAGAACACACTGCTTAGGATATGTTGGATGGTGGTGGAATCGAGCAAGAGAAGGGTATGTGCATAAGGCATATGGGCAACACATTGCCTGAGACAATCTATGTAGGTATGCCTCACTGCCTAAGTGACGCCTAGGCAATACCAACCATGATCCTAGGATAAACTAAATTCCCCAAGGAATGAAATGAATTATTCAATCACTATACCAATCATGAGCACTATGGTAGAAGTGTAAAATGTCAATAGAAATTTGATATAGTCTAATAGGGTTATACTGCAAAGGTCATGATGACATCATATTTACATCCAACCAAATGTCCATGTGAAGAAGGGAACTTGGTTCTAAACTTCACTGTAATCCCAAAGCACCATAACTTTTTGCTAGAAGTAAAAAACCACGAAAATGACTACCCATTTAAGGTCTAATATTAGTTTACTTTTGGGTGTGTAACATAACAATTAAATAATCATGAAGACTTGTTCTTCCTACATTAATGCAAAACAGGCATGAAATTTCTAAGTATCAAAGCCAGAAAACCTGCTCCTCCACCATAGAGCCAGAAATTGACCCGATAGCCCAGCATAGAGTATTTAAGTTATTCCAACTCCAATCCTCTCCACTGAGTTGCATGCTTAATTTCTGCAACATCTGAAATCTCAAAGGATATATGTCCATGAGGATGAAAAAATACAATCGTGACACCAATATATAAAAAGAAAACAACTGATCACAGAATCTCTACTATGGCCTATACTGCTACACACATTACTAAAACTTCTGCAATAAAAACAATGATACTAAAAAAAGAAATTCTAACCACATATATAAACTAAGACCAGAACCTACACTCTAGCCCTTTCTATCTCAAGTAATTTCTCTGCTTTTTATACACTTAACCAAAATCCAACCATAAAAAACTGATAGCACAGTGCACGAGGCACATGAGCATCATAATAAAGTTGAATTGCAGTGCATGTCTTGCAAGTTTCAAATCCCAGTAAATACAACATACCTGCTGCTCAGTGTCTTCATGATCAAGATGTGATAAGTATATCAGTGTTTCCCTCATGATCTAGAAAAAGAACAGCACATAACCTTATTAATGGAGCAATTATGACATCCTTAGAATGTAGTCAATTATTACAGAAAAAATGCCAGCTGGCCAAGTAATCCTCTTACTAACCTTGTATTGAACAAGCACATCATTGTCTTTCATTGTTTCTCGTACGATATTCCCATTTTCATCTTCAACAATCAAAACCTCCTCGGGTTTTGCCATCGGACAGATCATCAGTTTTCGTAACTTTGAGAGTGGACCAGAGTAAAGTTGCCTTCTCTGTTGAACAGCAGTAAGTGTACCATCAACAGTTCCTGGAACCATCTGAGCCTACAGGTTGCACATGTGGTAAACGATTGAATAAATGTAAACAAGGCCAACATCAGAAACAGAAACAAATTGCTTAAAACCACAGGTACTTTGACCCATCTTATTAGAACTCTGCTTGTAGAGAGATTCAGTTTAGCCCAGTGCAATCAAAAAGCTTTGTAATTAGATGAAGATTTACATTTCAATGCAATTTTATGTGCACATTTTGTCACATTTAAGAGTCATATAATTTAGAAACAGGGAACAAATAGGTGGCAAAAATTAATACCAATCTATAGTAACTACTCTCTGCACTGTACAAGCCGACTTAATTGGCAATTGTCATTTCGTAAATCGTAATGAGTGAAAACCATCTTAACTTCTTTAAGAGCACAGTCGTCCTTCTTCCTCCTCTCCAAAGAAAACATTCCCTCCCCTCCCAAAAAAACCGCTCTAAAAAAACCCCCCCAAAACCCAACCCATCTTGAATCATAATTCTATCTCCCAATCCCATTGTAACACACGGGCATGTAACTAGTATGAAATCAAGTGTTAGTATTGAAAATTTGCACATCTTACACCAACTTTATGATGGTTAGACAATTCAGCATTGGAAACATTTCATTTTTCATAAAATTCAATTGATAGGGATTCAGGACTAAGACTTGCTAACTATTTCTCTATTATGTACCAGTCTGGCATGTGAACATGGTTCAGCGGCCTAAAAATAAACAGAAAATGTCTATGCAACTATGTGTGAAAGATTTCAACAAGTGTTGTTACAATAATAGTTCATATGCTCCAAAGATGCCTCTAAAACTGAAATATAAATGAGCAATGCGATGCAATGATAGCTTCATGCATACAGCAGGTTCCCTTAATGAAGCATAACTATTAAAAAAACTGAAAATATTTACAAATCAGTTGCAACTTAAACACAACATAAGAATATCCTGGGAAAGTCGGAATCTAGCAAACATAGGGTTAAAAAGATGGAAGTAACTTAGCTAAAGAAAAGTATTAAAGATACACATATCCCAAACAAATAAGATAAAAACTGTTGACATTATTTTAAATATGAATCAATGTTACAGTAAAATGCACCTGAAGTCCTACCATTTTTGCCGTTGTTCGCTCCATTTGGTTGTATGCTTCAAACAGTTCTAAAACAAATAGATTCCAATAGTCCAAACAGACCTGTTTATCAATAAATGAAAATATGAGATAACCTTACAACATATTTATGCATATCAGAATATAGCAGTAGCTTTCATACCATAAAAATCTCTGTGTCATCAACAAATGAAATTCCAATGAGAATGCCCAAAAGCAATGCAGCCCTATTTTCAGGAGTTGCTTCCAGGGTATGCATATGATTCTACATGTATCACAACAAATTAACAAAATAGCAGTAAGATCAATCTAGGCCAAAATTTTTCAAACATTTTAACCATCCATATTAAAACATTTCTTCAGTGAAATAATTTCATCATCCAGAATCACAACACAAGACAGTTCTTTTGATTCAGAATGACATGACAATTACCTTAAAGAATGATGTGAAAACGAGTGCAAGATTTTGGATAAATGCCTGCTCGCAACAGGCAAAAATATGTGTTAGTGAACATTGTCTTCTAAGGGTTCATTATGTAGCATTTGACCCACAAAATGTTCTAAGAATTACCAGGGTTCCTTTGTAACCAAAGAGAATTGCATTGCATGGTAAAATAACCTTATTAGAAGAAACTATAATTAAATCTACCATTGCAATCCAAAAGGTTGAAATCCAATTGAAAACTTTCAAAAGTATCAACATAAAATTCAAACCATAATACTAACAATTGATGCGAGAAATTTTAAAATTGCACATTCCATTTTTAAGAAATACTTGCGCTATGAGAATGTCAAGTTCAACTCTAGAACTATAAATTATCAGCATTTACCATGTTGAATAACATTAAGAATTTGTACTACCTCGAACTTTAGAATTTAAGACAAAAACTAAAAATTATTTCAAATCGACTGGTGGATTGAACTCAGAATAGTTGTCCATAAATGGGAAGTTAAATCACTTCCAGAATGTTGTCTTATATCTTTCTTGTCACATCAAACCATCTAAAAGTGTATAAGGTGTATTAGACATGGTCTAAGAGCAATAATCAGATTGTCTAAATTGCAACATTCTCTAATGCTATGAAGATTGAAGGCACACGTGATAATATTGCTTCCCTACTTTAATCTCAGTAAAATATACCTGTTCTTCATTAGAACCATTGGCATAGGAATCAGGAATTGTTCCGGAAGGAAGGATTGCCTATCCATCAATACAAGCATACCAGTTGAAAGAAGAAATAACCATATAGAATAAAAAATGAACTAAGTATAGTTATATGAAAGCAAACAATAATTCTTTAACATCAAAATATACCTGAAGCTGCAACATGAAGACTTTGTACATCTTGACATTTTGCATGCTGTAGAAGTCACCAAAATGAAGAACAGCAACCTGCAATAGCTCAAAATATCAATAAAGGAGTTCCTGAATTCTGATTCAAGTAACTGACAGATAAGAGCAAGCCATCAAAGCTCAAATAGTGTATCAGTTAGTTAATATATTGGAAAGTGGAAAGCCATATAAAATTATATGTTCACCTCTGTTAGGCAACTGGGAATAACTTCAATAGTCCATCCAGCTAAAAGGTCAATCAAGATAAAAACAATTAGTCCAGCTGGTGAATATGCAACTGTACACTAGAGCATTCAAAAATATGTCAAGATGAGCTAACCAGTGGTGACTCAAATATGAAGCCAATGGGGATCCATGACAAGAAAGCATGAAGCGTAGCCAATGTAGCACGTACAAGTTCAGGTCTTTGTGATGCAGAAAGAGCATATAAGCATAACTCGTGAATAAGACGAAATTCACTGCACAAAAACATAGAATATGCATTAGTACTCAGCAATTAAAAATGTAAAGGAGTGAATAAATCAACAAGAGCAAGTCATACTCTTGACAGCCCCAAAAGAATACACAATCTGTCGAGCAAATAAATATATCAACAACAGAAACTAAAAGCTAGCATAATGCTGAAAAAACTATACCTGTTTAACGAACTCTTCAATTCTTTAATCTTTTGTTGTGTCATCTCACCTCTTGAAAAATCGAAAATTTCTTCACTTAGGAGCTGGAATTTGTTGAGTTGTCAACCAACCAATTCAATGCACCAAATAATAAACAAAACTGGTGATAGTCAAATACAGCATGCCACTTGCCTTCAATATTGCCAAACAATTCTCACAGATCGTTTCACTACTCCTCGCAGCTGCGACAAGGTCAGGAATGAAGGTTAACCACCTGGCAGGCCACTCACGCTTCAAAACCTATTACAATGCATAGGAATCATGATCAAAACAGGTCTTTACTGTAAGATTAAAAGACACATGACTAGCATTAGACAGTAAGGAACCTTGTGTGGTACTATATGTATAAATAAAATGTGCTAGAAGGCAATAAATAGTATAGCTTACCTGCACCAATATAATGTTAAGTTTATTGACATAAAGCCTTTCTTGTCGAAAAGAAACCTCATTACTTGAGAGCTGGCCAAAAGCAAAAAGAAAAATAAAGAAAAGATGTTGGATTGTCAACTTCACTAGATAGCAACATATGGTATTAGGCTCATGACAGGTAATATATTGATCATTATAAAATCAACTTCACTAGACAGCAAAAGATGGCATCTGACTCAGAACAAGTAACAGTCATATTGATCATTACCTGAACAATAACTTCAGATATATAATTCTTTATGCCATCACGCTGTTCAGCTGGCAAAGTGTTCCATTTATACTTGATGAAATTCTCAAGTACCTAAATGTATGTAAGTGGCGTTAGCCATAAACTTAAATTAGAATAAGCATTTCACATGATCATTATAAATGAAAGAACATGGATACTAAACATGAAATGTGTATTTAAATGAACATAGAAATGCTGATATTTAAGTTCTGTATTTGGTAATTCAAAAGCAATAACACTGCTGCTCTGTTTTCAACCAAAACTTGGCTCCAGTTCACCTAAGAAAATGATACCAGTTACTCATGCTTGTAATCATGTTCTGATACAAACCAATCCTGCCTCACACATGTCTCTTATGGAAACTGATGCCAACTTTTTTTCAAGAAAACTGATGCCAACTTTTCAGTCCTTCACAGTAAGCACTCCTATCTATTTAATACATGTCCCCGCATTGTCTATTTTAATTTGTGCTAAAAGGCATCATTTGTTGTGTTTTGTGGTTTATTACCTTCAAACTGTGCAGATTGTAAATATGCATGGAAATTAAAGCTGTATGCTGTGCTACTAAATGAACTCTGTATGAGCGTAACCAAATTTATGTTGGTATTTCTTGTGAGCCGAACATCTCTTGAGCTTATTTTACATTCCTATTTTTTCATACGTCACAATGAATATAGAAATAAAATGCCCTATCATGAGTTGGAAGAGAGTACATTCATCTTTCATTCTATAGGAAAACCTATCACTCAAATGTTGTAAAAAGAAATCTTAAGACCATTCCTTAACATAAGATATATGCTATTATGCATTGACATTGAAGAATATGATTCACCAGCTTGATTGTGCATAACAGCATAAGTTTTGATACACTGATATTCCTTAGTGAAAGTACTAGAAAAAGTTGCTCATCATGATAATTAGCATTAAGTCCTAACAAGTATAAAATAATTCAAGGAATTGTAAAATCAATTTCACAAACAACCCACCTCATCAAATTCATAAAGTCGTTACACTATTTAAGTAATGGAAGGGATCAGTTCCCATTCAGTTGCAAGTGATTTACCAATGCATCAGAAGAACATCTTGTGAATTCAGAACTTACATGGAGAGCAAAAAATTTGGTGTTTAAGTTCTGAGAATTCTGCAGAATGTGAACCACTTGTAGCCACATATCCGGATGATTTTGCAGATCACGCAAGATTTGGTCTGCAGCATGCCTCTGAAGCACATTTCTAGCACATAAAAATTTTGCTCCAAACAACTCACAAAAAGAAAAGGATAAAAGCTTTTCACATCCACGACACTCAAACCAACCCAAAAACTATCTAAATCAAGCGAAATTTAATGTTGTTAACAACCTGCAACCATAAATGCAGACATTATATATATCCTAAATTGGTTTTGTATTTTTCTATTTCATGTTGTCAGAACTCAAGTGATATTTAAAATTCAATTATTTTGAGTGTCAAAAGCTCAAAATTATTTTTAGGCATCGTGGAACAAGTCAGAGACTTGGATGGTAGAACCACACGCATCAAGTACAAAAATCAGTATATATTGTACCAGACTGTATTTCTCAGTTTGTTTGATGTATTATTAAATGCAACATTGATAATTATGTTCATAGTTCGAAACTAAAACGAAAGGTGCTCGTAATAAGTAGTATGGTTCATGGTCCAAATTTTAGCGCCATGCAATTAAATTGCTCAAAAGCTACTTAATTGAACATTGTACATTTTGTTATTTGTTTACTTCAATTGAATTCCAGAATAGCATTAAAATTAAATCATTCTTGAAAATAAATCAGGCGTTTTTCTTGACATCTTTGTAATCAAGAGTAATCAACACTTGACTTCACTGATAACCATAACGACATGCTCCACGCCGAGGCACCACCGACACACCAAAAGCGCTACGGCCACCCCTTTCCGTAATCAACCAACCACCAGCAAAGATCCACTCAAACGCCCCGTTTCGCCGTCCCAGGCAAGCCTCCATTGATCTCCCGAAACCGAAGTTGAGGTAGAATTGCACGAAAACCCCTACTCCAATATTTAATTATGTATAAGTCTCTGTAGTGTAGAGGGAAAGGATGACTTTGTAATTATATACCAGAATTCAAGGGGTTGGATGGGGAAACGACGGCTACGAGTGTCCCGGTCGTCTTTTGCTGGACGCGAGTCGCCGAGTCGGTGTGGCCGTCTGAACTTTCGGAAAGGTTTTTGGCTTACGAGACTTCTATGCTTTCGTGGCTTTAACTTTCAGCCACTTTTGATCCGCTTTTATTTTTCCGTACACTTTCTTTACATAAGAAACATTTTAAGCAGTGACTCTAGTCAAATTAACTTTGTACACAGAGAATAAATGAGCTTATATGGATGTTAAGTTGGTACCTGTTTTTCAATATAAACTGGTTAGGGTCGATTTTCATTTTTTAGTATATACCCGTAGAGATAAACAAGTTAAAATTGTAAGAACCAAGTGATCGATGTTAAAAAAGAGACATCAAAAGTCTTTTAAAAAAGAGTTATCGAAGAGAGCCTTTGGAAGGAAAAAAACGATGTAAATAATATGTGAGAGAAGATGTTAACATGTATATGGAAGATTGCTTTAGAGGTGTTTGGAGTGACCAAAGAGAATAGATATGAAACTAAAAACTCTTGGTGGTAAATAAAGACGTGCAAGAAGTTATTAAGAAGAAAAAAGAATGTTATAAACACTTATATTATAATGGAGTGAGGATAAAATAGAAAACTACAGGATAGCCAAGAAGACCGTAAAATAAGCTATAAGTTAGGCAAAGAGGCAAGCTTTCGAGAATTTATACCAACAACTGAGTACGAAAGAAAGAGAAAAGGACATCTATAGAATAGCTAGGGCTCGTGATAGGAAGACGTAACTCCAGCCAAGTTAAGTGTATTAAGGATGAGAAGGAGCAGCTCTTGATGAAGGAGGATGAGATTAAACATAGATGGCAAGAGTATTTTGATAATTTATTCAATGGAGAGAAAGAAGATATTACCATTCAGTTGGATGACACTACTAGGAGTTTTGTGCGGAGAATTTAAGAATCCGAGGTTAGAGAAGCTTTGAAAATGATGAAACAAGGTAAGACGATGGGCCCTGATGGCATTTTAATCAAGATGTGGAGATGCCTCAGGGATATAGTTATAGTCTGGCTAACTAAGTTGTTCAATAAGATTTTTCAATCGAATACGATGCCTGAGGAGTGAAGGAGAAGTATATTGGTACAAATATATAAGGGAGATATCCAAAGTTGAACTAATTACCAAGAAATTAAGTTGATGAGCCATACTATAAAGCTATGAGAGAGAGTTATTGAATATCGTTTGAGAGGAACAACACGGATCTCTATGAACCAATTTGGTTTCATACCCAAAAGATCAATTATAGAAACAATTTTCTTAATGAGACAAGTTATAAAGCGGTTTAGAGAGTAAAAGAAAGATCTACACATGTTTTTATTGACTTAAAAGGCTTATAATAAGATACCAAGAAATGTTATATGGTGGACTTTGGATAAATATAAAGTCACAACAAAGTATGTCTTCCTCAACGAGGATATGTATAACAATGCTATGATTAGTGTTTGAATAAATGATGGTAACACAGATTACTTCTCGATTAAAATAAGATTACATCAGGGATCAACATTGAGTCCTTACCTCTTTGCATTAGCAATGGATGAGGATACGAGAAACATACAAGGAGATATTTCTTGGTGTATGCTTTTTGTAGATGATATAGTGTTAATTGATGAGAGTCGTGCATGAGTAAATAAGAAACTAGAGTTATAGCGATAAACTCTTGAGTCCAAGGGTTTTAGAGTAAGCAGAATTAAAACTAAATATTTGAGGTGTGACTTTGACACTATTGCACACAAGGAGGGAGATGTGAGTTTAGGAGGCCAAGTGATGTCTAAGAAGAACACTTTTTGATATCTGGGATCAATGCTACAGATGGATGGGGATATTGATGCAGCCGTTAGCCATAGAATCAAAGCAGGCTGGTTGAAGTGGCGCTAAACATCTGGCATCCTTTGTGACAAGAGGGTACCTCAGAAGTTAAAAGGCAAGTTTTATAGAATGATGATTAGACTTGCTATGCTATATGGAGCAGAATGTTGGTTTAAAAAAAACGTCATGTTCAATAGTTGAGTATTACAAAAATACGTATACTATGTTGGATTTATGGTCATACAAGAATGGATCAAGTCCTGAATAAGGAAATATGTGATCAACTAGGGGTAGCACCAATTGAAGAAAAGCTTATCCAACATCGGTTGAGATGGTTTGGCCATGTTTAAAGGAGACTCTCAGAGGTGCCAGTATATTGTGGAATTCTAAGTCAAGATAATAAAGTAAAGAGGTGTAGAGAAAGGCCAAAACTAACGTGAAGAGAGATAATAAGAAGGATTTGAAAGAGTGGGATATAGCTAAAGATTTGTACTGAATAAGAATGCTTAGAAAACAGCTATTGACGTGCCTAAATCGTGATTTGGAGATTCTTGTTGGGTTTCAACTCTAGCCTACCCAACTTGTTTGGAACTGAAAGCCTATGTTGAGTTGAGTTAAGTTGAGGCAATATACAAGTTTAACTATAGAAATTTGTCTTTTCTAATGTTTAGTTTATAGTTTAAGCCGACATTTAAGTTTGAAAATATGCTCTAGATAAATTTATGGTATGTAGTAACATATTAATAGAACTCTTCTAGGCAACATGCTGGCCACCCTTATAGAGAGAAAATGATAAAATCAAAGGTTGAGTGCCAAATTTAATTGTTGAGGGTCTCTTGGTTCTGCAAAATGTAGATGAAAGTATGACTTTCTACAAGTGAGCCTAAAGTTGATCTTATACCTATGGACACGAAAAGGGGATTAGGGTTTCTCTATCCCACACAATGACACAGCCGGGAGTACACATAGGAAACCGAGCAGATCGAGTGGGCTGAGAACGGTCCATGGGCCGAATCTAACAAGCCAATTCTAACACACCCCCGTAGTTGGAACTGAGAGCATAGTGAACATTTAGACTAGACCTAAACTCAAGAAAGACAAACGTTGGCAGACCCTTGGTGAAGATGTCGGTGTATTGAGACGAAGTAAGAACATGCAGAACGTGAACTTCACCAAGAGCAGTTCATGGATGAAGTGTAGGTCGATCTCCACATGCTTGGTTCATTGATGTTGAATTGGGTTGGTGGAGAGGTAGACGGCACTGATGTTGCCACAGTACATGATGGTGGGGTGGCAAATAGGGCAGTGAAATTCCCTGAGGAGCTAGCGCAATCAACAAACTTTAGCAATGCCATTGGCCACGGTGAGGTACTCGGCTTCAGCACTAGATTGGAATACCATCGGCTGGCACTTGGAAGACAAGGAAATGAGATTGTCCCTAAGAAAAACGGCATTGCTAGAGGTGATTTGCGAGTGTCAAGGCATCCAACCCAATTAGCACTAGTGTAAAGTGCAAGATCGGTTGGTGAAGTCTGGTAGAGGTGGAGGCCAAGGTCCACAGTGCCATGTATATACCACAAGATCCGCTTCATAGTGGTAAGATGAGGATCTCTCGAGTTGTGCATATGTAGGCAAACTTGTTTGATGGCATATACGTTGTCTGGGCAAGTGAATGTGAGATATTGCAAAGTACCTACAATGATCCTGTAGTGAGTAGGATTAGATACCGAAGCACCAGCAGTAGACAATTTGGAGTGAGTGTCCACAAGGGTACTGTAGGGCTTGCAATCTCGCATACCAACACGGTCCAAAATATCTAGCATATATTGTTATTGTGAGAGAAATAGAACATTATCTCAACGGTTAGTAGTAATGCCTAGGAAGTGATGAAGAGGACCCTTATCTGTCATGAAAAACTCTTGTTGGAGAGCTGATATAATCTATTGGAGGAACTGCTCTAGCGAGGCCATGAGAACAATATCATTGACATAAAGGAGTAAGAAAGCCATATCAATGCCACGGCAGTGAATAAACAGTGAGGTGTCGGACTTAGCTTTAACAAATCCAAGGGATGTGATGTGAGAAGAAAAGTAACTATACCACGCACAATGGGCCTCCTTCAATCCATAGAGAGAGTGGTTTAACCAGCAGACATAATCGGGTCACGAGGAGTCAACAAACCAGATGGTTGGATGCAGTACACTATCTCTATCAATGTGTCATGCAGGAATGTATTCTTGACATCAATTTGATGAATGGGCCAAGAGAACGAGAGCCAAACTAAGTACCACGCCGATGGTGGCAGGCTTCACTACCGGACTGAAAGTCTCATCATAGTCAAGTCCGGGACATTGAGTGAAACCACGTAAGACCCATCGTGCTTTGTAGCAAGAAAGAGATCCATTTGATAAAAACTTGTGGTGAAATATCCATTTTCTAGTAATCACATTGATGCTAGGGGGCGAGGCACTAGTGTCCAAGTGTTATTTGCCTAGATAGCATCGAACTCTGACTGCATAGTAGTGCGCCAGTTCGAATCAGACAGGGCTGATCGAAAAGACATTAGGATCGGAGAGAGTGCCATTGTGTTAAGGTTGAGGTGGTCAACTAACTGAATAAATCTAGATTTTGCGCGAGTGCACATGTTGTGCATATTGGCGATGGACATGACTGCTTGCAGGACTGTGGCTATAGTATGTCCAGTGGCACACCTGCTGCTGCTGGAAATAACTTGGGATGAGGCATCTATAGGGGTTGTGGCACGAGGTGGTTCGGCGGAGGGCCCGATGGTGCCGTTGGCAATGGCCTAGGACATTGTGTCCATAGGAGAAGCGATACGATGCTGAGGTGGAGAGGACGACTCGATGAGTAGTGGTCTAGTAGTAGGAGCGAGCTATTGCAACCTAATAGCTAGGGGCATGTATCCATGCCGAGCTAGCTACAGATGCATGTGCGGTGGTGGTGACCCTAGGAGGTGTACCTGAAACCACAGTACTAAGCCCAATGGTCAAAGTGGAACAATCATCATCGCCCAAAATATCCAAGGTGGTGGGATCCAATGGAGAGGTAGACATCTCAGAAATGGGAAAGAATGATTCATCAAACACGACGTGTTGGGAGACGATGATTTTGTTGGAGTGAATATTGAGGCATCTACACCCCTTGTGATTGGTATAGTAGCTAAGAAAGATGCATAAGGAGGAGTGAAGAGAGGATTTTTGTGGAGTTATGGAGGATTGGTTTGGGTAGCAGGCACACCCAAACACGCAGAGGTGGGTGTACAATGGGTGTGTTCGATGAAGAGCATAGAACAGAATGAGGCTACCGAGAGTCGTAGTGAGATGAAGGTTGAGGAGATAGGTGGCGGTGTGGGGAGAACAACCCAATAGATTGGGGGAAGACTGGACTAAAAAAGGAGAGAGCGCACAATATTGTTAATGGTGCGAAGAGCACGCTTAGCTCGACCGTTCTATTGGGAGGTATATGTGCATGACATGCGGGCCAAGGAATGATCGAATTCGTGGCCATTGTCGCATTGGATTGCCTTAATAAGGGAGCCGAACTATGTGTGCATGTACGATAAAAAGTTGGATAGAGCACTAAAGGTATCGGACTTGACACAAAGGGAGAAAGTCCACATATAGTGAGTATAGTTGTCAAGAATGACAAGGTAGTACTTGTAGCCCGACATGCTAGCAACTAAGGTGACTAGAGATCACTGTGTATTAAATCAAAAAGATGAAGTGCGCGAATGGTGGACCTGCTAAAGGGAAGGTGCACATGAAGGCCTAACTAGCAGGCATGATATACATGGTCAGAAGTACATTTATTAGAAGAAATAACATTAGACTTGATAAGTTTTGACAATGTTGCATAACCAAGATGACCAAAATGACAATGCTAGATAGTGGTACAGCATGCGGTGGCAGTGAGAGTAGGAGAGTTGGCTGTAGATGAGAAGAACTAGTAGAGGTCATCCGCGCTATTGCACCTGGTGATCACGTTGCGAGTTTGTAAGTCCTTCATAGAGAGGCCACAATGATCAAACTCAATAGATCAATTGTTATCAGAAGTATAGCGATGAACAGAAATTAAGTTCTTGATATAGTTAGGTGTTACTAAAATATTAGAGAGAACGAGAGATCATTGTGGTGTGGGAATAATAGATGACCCAACGGAGATTACAGGGAGTAAGGCCCCATTTCTAACAATGATCGAGGATGGATTGATTGGAGAAGGAGGGTAGAAGGAAGTAAGTATACCAATGTTGTTGGCCATGTGGGAGCTAGCCCTCAAGTCGGCGTACCACTCGGTCGAGACTGGCAGGGTCAAGGATAAAGTGTTGAAGTTGTTGATTAGGGATGCCAGGTCCTAGGAAGTGCCCGCAATCAGGGACCAGGAATGTTGCGATGGCACATGCGGCATTGTTGTTGTTGTGGTGAAAGGAGGCGGTGTAGCAGTAGCAAAACCAGGTGGCGAGGGGGCAGGCCCTCGTAGGCAAACCCCGACGGCGATGCAAGCATGCCCCGCACACAAACCCCGATGGCAAAGTGGGCACACCCAAGTAGGCGAACCCTGGGAAGGCGCCTAAACCAGATGACAGTGTGTAGTAGAGTGGATACACCGATGCAGTGAGAGCAACTGGCAGCTCAAACGGCGAGAGAGGGTGATGAGGTGTCGACCCTGCCGTGCGGGTGGGCCCATTGGGATGTGGCCATAATTGCATAGTCCCCGCCCAAGGATTAGGGAAGGAGGCGACTAGGGGTCGACCGCCATGGTGTGGGCCATGGATTAGGCAATTTTTTTTAGTTTTCTTGCATGAAAAGAATTTGATTCATGGGAGACTTGCCAAGGAAATCCTTCTCCACCTATAGAACATTTTTGAATAAAAGAACACCCAAATAAGGCATATGGGCCATGGGCACATCATATTTATTAATTCTCACATGTTACCTAATCTTCCCATGCAACATGTCTTCAACTTACAATTGCCTTTGATAGAGAACTCCAAATTACATGCTATTTGATCCCTTGGAAAGTAAACTTGACAATCCTTCCAAATATGTAAACTGTGCATGCCAAAAGCCTTCAAGTTAATACATAAATCATCATGAACTTCATGAGTAGAACTACACCCAATATATTACATGCGTGCCACTACCTTCCTCGTCTCTGGCTAGACCCACATGTTTGTTCATGACAAAAGTTCACTTCTCTCATATCTAAAAATAATTAACAAATATTATGTAGCATCAAATTATTAGGTTTTCCATATATATATATATATATTCGGAGAGAAACGAATTCACCATATTATCGATGTTTTGTATTAACAATAATTTAAGAGGGGTATGCATGAGACCTAAGGTAGATGGAGGTAGAAAACAAGGATTTATAGAGGTTCAGGCCCCCTCGATGAGAGGTAATACCATACTCTTGTTTTGGTAGATTGCATTCCACCAGATGTATTGATCTCAATGTTTTTTAAGACTATATACCCTTGAGGTAGCTCCTTGCCTATTGTATATAGGTTGGGGTAGGGTTACAAGGTAGGAGACCTAACTAGATATGGCTCGATTTCCCTTATCTTTAAATGGTATTAATTAGCTAGGATTCTATATCTCACCTTGGGGTACAAGGCAACATACCAACCAAACTCTATTATATCTCTTATTACATAGATTTGGCCCACCTCCTATCTCTAGCCCTTGAGACCATGACAATTCAGTTATAGTCTTATCCATAGTTCATGACCAATGCGAGTGCTTTAGCTTCCATACTAATTCTTTTCGAGTGCTTTCTTCTTAAGTCCTCCTTCTTGATATCTTATAAAAAACCTGTGGAGGGCTCCTATTAGGTGTAGCCACTTAATCTATGTTTAGCTGGGAAACAACTAAACAAAGAGTCAAGTATAACTATCCAAAAAATAAAATTGTTAGGTGCACTGAATAGGTGTATCCCAAAATTATGTGCTTAGTTGGAAAACAACTAAACATAGAGTCAAGAGCAATAACTTCTTGTCACCAAGTAGCCATCACTTGAGTGCAATATGCTGAGTACAAACCATACGAGTGCCTTCACTCGAGTACCATGATCTCAAGTAGTGTATTCCTATTTGGTATACTTGTTACATATCTCTTTTGTATTAAATAATATGTATAGCTTAGAGCCTAATGCACCGTAGATTGGGTGTCATGAAGCAATATTTGCATCCTAAGTTTACTGGTGACCAGCTATTGGCTCTTTTTAAGAGCATGTTGTTAATACCTGAGAAAATTATGACACCTAATTTTAGCTATTTTTATCGCAACTTGAGGTGTATCATAATTTATGTATTTATAGGGTTCAATGCATTATGATTTTAACATAACCAATGGTCTGCCCATTAGGCGTGCTAAGTTTACCGATACCCTATTTTTGTTTAGCCCACTACCGAATGTAGATCTTATAAATCTTCCAATCTTGTGCTCCTGAGTGACAAATCTCCCAAGTGATGTGGACCGAGTGCATCTTATTAGAGTGGCTTCTAATCCAAGTGACTTCTGATCCGATTGGTTTATCCCTAATGGGGCGTGCCAAGGTAGAGGTGGTATCTAAGTCCTGACTAGTGCAAGTACTCAGCTAGTGGCCCTCGTGAGGCATACTGGTCCATTCCTTGAATGTAAGAGATAGGCTCATGGCCATGAATCCCTATTACATGTATCTGAATCTAGACCCTATAGTATAACATGTAGGATGAGCAGTATTTGATATATAGAACAATTACTTGAGTAAAATATAAGTCAATGTGTGTTCCTCCTCTTTATGATTTTAATTCCACCGAGTATTTGACTCCTTACGTTTAAACACTCTACCCAAGTAGTCATAGACCCTAAGCACCAAGAGTTAGCTCATGGCTCTTCCTAGACATGTGTTTGAGTGACTTGAGTTAATCTTTCATGGAGCAAAGCTTCATGGATCAAAATTCATGCTACTCAGGTATTTTTGTAATCGCTAAGAGTAGAAAACAAATTATGCATCATGTTTTTTGTTTTATCTTTATGCTTTTGATTTTTTAATAATACTTAGCACGTTGCATTATACACTCCATCTGACTAGCCCCCGAGTACTAGGAATTGGTTCGAAGCACTTGTCCTATGCATACATATAAATCACTAAGCATTGGTAAATAGAGCTTCACTACTTGGCACTTTTTCTACTCAGATTCATTCACAAGCAATCGAGATAAACATTATAAAAGTTTGCAAATACATGATATAATATGTGTAGCCCCCAACTCACTACTCAATGGGAACCAATTGATGTAGTGAGGCAGAGGAAAAAGAAAATATTACTCAGATGATAATATCAAGGAGGAAATAAAATGTAACTTAGTTATTTAATATTTCATGAGTTGGAAAAGGGGTGCTATCCTTACATTTGATCTTATAATCCCTTGAGAAGGTTAATTATCCTTCTTCTATAGCTGGTCCTCTTGCATGGCCATGACGACATCAACAAAAGAATCATATGAATTTGACATCTAAAAGAGCTTCTTAACATTAGTTGGGGGTTTCCAAGTAAACTTGGCAATGAAGTGCTCGTCCTTAACTCTCTCCTAGAAAGCAGTGATGACAATCTCTAGGATTTTACTCCTTGCCTCTAAAAAGCGCTTTATGTATTCCTAAAGAGTCTCATTCTTCCTATGTTGAATCTGGTACAAGTCGTATTGTGTTATAGGTCTCTCAAATGTACCTTGAAAGTTTGTGATGAAGCACTTATTAAGCTATCCTCAAGAATCAATGGATCTCTGTGAAAGCCCTGAAAGCCAGCTCTTAGTCGAGCTAGCCCAAACAATAGGGAAGTAGTTGGAAATAGTTTTATTGTCTCCCCTAGTTTCCTTAATTGCAAGTGTATACACCATGAGCCAAGATTGCAGATCTGTCTTGCCATTGTATTTGTCAATGCCAACCAATTTGAAACTAGTTGGCCAATTGACTCGGTGCAAGTCAGATGTAAAAGCTCAAACTCTTTCGTCGAAATCTTCAACATATGATGGGAATCTGTTTTAGTGTGGGGATGTACTCCTTCTATTGAAATATTCATAGTGTAGGCCAAACCGATTGCGCTCATCCTCCAGTTGATGTCACTCGCAATCGTTTAACTCGCGGTGTTGGGACTCAATTTTGTGTCAAAGATCATAATCTAGGTTCTCACTTGCATGTTCAAAGTGTCAATGGTGATAATTTTGCTTGTCCTCAAGTCATCGGTGATTATCTCACTTGTCTTTTAGTCAACAACGGTTATCTCGCTCATCATCTAGTTGGCTGCGCTTTCTATCGTCATGTCCTCGATTGTCATAGTCTTATTCTCCACGGTTGCGTTGAGAGGGATTCAATGAGGACTAACCATCAAGGGATTTATCCTTAGTTGGGCACTTCCCATGTTGTGATCTTGATGACATAGCCTCTGACTGGATTAAGGTGTTGCCACAGTTATTGTTCTGTTGCGTAGTCGCCACTGCCACCATGGCTTTGATCTTGACGATTGTCGGAGAAATAGCGTGGTTGGGCAATGTCTCAAGCACAATATCAAGAAGGGTTATAACCACCACCATGTTCTGCTGCGAAGTGACAAAAAAGTCATGGTTACCTATCCTTGTCTGCTTCATATTACACTTTTCCCGATCAGCTTTGCATTGATTTTCCTCCTCTTGCTGTTTGTGGAGCCGTTCAGTTTTCGGATCTTGTTGCTCTTTTAACCGGTGAGCTTCTTCATCTTGCAATCCTAAGGCCATGAAAACTTCGCGTAGAGGAGAGTAACTATTGGTGCTGCTATCCAAGTCGTCGAATAGAATTGATGGGTTGATGATGCCAACCTTGCTAGGCTAGAACTCGAGTTGCACGAGACTATATCTGAGTTGAACTCTAGAGGGTTGAATTGTGTCTAACCCAGAATCATAGATTGGATTTGGATCTTACTACTTAAGGAGCTTGGGGTAGATCATTGCAATGTTCACGAGACTAAATGAGATCTGGTTGGTCATTGTTTTCCCCAACTAGATCGAATTTGAGTCAGAGAGAGAAAGCTTGCCGAAGTCATTGGCGAGAAAGTCGAAGCTCCTGAAGTGGAATGCCTGCCCTAGAGTGAAGATGAAGTCAATGATTCCCAAAGATAATTCCATCGCACATGTCAATAGGAAACTCAGTGCAACCCCTACCTAGCACGCCAACTATCGATGTTATGTATTAGTAATAATTTAAGGGGTTACGCACGAGACCTAAAGTTGATGGAGGCAGAAGACAAGAATTTATATAAATTGAGGCTCCTCCTCAATGAAAGGTAATACCCTACTCCTATTTTAATTAATTGTATTCCATTAGATGTATTAATCTTGGTGTTTATGTATGTCGATCTTCCCATAAGGAACTCCCTGTCCGCCTTATATAGGTTGGGGGCATGGTTACAAGGTAGGAGACCTAGCTAGATACGACTCGGGTTCCATTACCTTTAAATGGTATTATTCAGTCTGGATTTTATGCCCTATCTTGGGGTACAAGACAATATGGCAACCAAACCCTAGTATATCTCTTATTGTATAGATTTGATCCAACTCCTATCTCTAGTCGGATATACCGGCCATATGGATACTTGGTATCCATGCAATCCACACTTATGTTCTAATGCACAAGCAAAGGACAATGTCCAAAAGCTTGGTATATCCACATCATCATCCTCTTCTTTAAGAAAATCCGTCCTTATCTTTTGGTGATCTGAAATTGTGGCAAACAAATAGAACAATGTGTATGCATGATATATGTGTGTGCCATTAGTTTTAAAGATCCTTGTTTTCTCATAATACAATAAACATAGCAGCCATATGGCATTGTATCATTGTTGTATCAATATGTTTTGAATTGTTCACATCATACCTAGTCATGTCATTCCTCCTCTCAAGAAAAGTCGTTCTTGACTTTTGCAAAGTTACATAAGAGACAAAAGACATGAATAAAGCATCGACTAGTACAAACATTCTTGCATCCTTCTATACTTGAGACGTGCTACTTTGATAAAGTTTTCAACCACAGAAAGGTGCAGTAATAAAATTTTGGGAAGACACACGATTAGATGGACTACCTTAAAAATTTGGAATATAATACCCTTCTTTGTATATTTTATGAAAAAAAGATTGTATGCTAGTAGAGGTTATAAGTGCGATAGGTTGTCCCACCTATTAACGATGGGCATAGTAAGAGCTGAAGCTATGCTGATTGGGCCAAGGCACACATTTGGGTGCAGGTGGTGATCTAGCGAGACAAGGGGAGATGGGCTAAACTTGGCTAGAACTAGGTATTAAGATGGGTCAAATTTGTCTTTAACTGGGTATTCTTTTTAGAAAACTCTATAAATATCTCAAAACATAATTGAGTTCTTCTCTACTACTTATGATTACAGGGAACTTGGTTCTAGAGTATCTGACAATCTCTAAAAAGGAATTTCAATGATATATCTGACAATCTCTAAAAAGGAATTCTAGAGTGTGACAACCTTCATCCACACTCTTTGCCATCCAATCTTCATTTGAGCTACTAGATGGTGAGTTCTATATTTTGCAAAAAAAAAAAAACTCGCCACTTAGCTTCAAATTTGCAAGAGCTCCTAATGAAATTTCACTTGTTTTCTACACCTTGACAAAACAGAGAGACTTGTGACACTAGTAAAAATAAGTTGTTCTCTTCATTAATTATTTGAAGGCTATTCGCACATCATGGGTTTTATCAATTAATTCATTTCTTGAGTTTAATTCAAGTTAGAGTATTGACTATATTTGTGAAAAAAATGTGATTTTGGTACCATAATGTGGGCATTGAATTTAGAAACAAATTTCACTTAATTTAGAGTTCATTTGAATTAGTTATCAATTTTCAAAGTTACGAAATTGAGATAAATGGAATTGTGCATGATTTTTATTTGAATTCTTGAATAATTATCTATGGAAAATGTTTACTCTGTTTGACATTTGGGGCCTATAAGGTTTTATTTTATTTTCCATTCATTTTCTAAAAGAACATGGTGTGCGGACCCTTAGGGGAAGGGTCCAAATGCCGTATACGCAACTACTCAGGAAGTTCAGTTTCGCATAGAATGATATAAAAACATAAACTTCAAATATACAAAAATTTATAATACAATAGAAACACAAATTATAATACATAGGGCCTATAAGCAATGTACTCACAAACAAGAGCACCTAGAGCATAGCGCAACCTAGGAAACCCTTGGTAGCTTCCTTACAAATTCTTCTTGATGCTCTAAAAACAACAAGATGGTGGGTTGGGTATGGATGTTACTCAACAAGACATGTGTGAAATATTTGGTGGAATGCAATATAAATAACAATGAGATGGAGGGGTTTTTTCCCATACTCTTATAAGTTATTTTAACAAGTTTTAACATCATGTGATTGAATATTCAATGTAACCATCAGATAACTTAAGTAGCGCAACTTACCTTTGGTACCGTTATTAATCATTTCAATAGACATAATCATCATATCACACCATAGTTATTTAGTTTAATTTGTGCTCATACTCTGAAATCACCTGTAGACATATCTCATATTCAAATATGGCATAACTCTATAGTATCTGCCCAGTTTTACCTACATGATATCCACAAATAGCTCGGTTGAGGATAACAAGGCGCAATACTTCCCTAAGCTTCTCTCCTTTTAGCCTAGTAGGTTAAAGGACTTTTCGATAGTTAGCCCATGTGGGTGTATTCATGACTACCTCAATGTCCACCTACTATTGTGGATACTTAGGCCTAATAAGTTTCACGAAAGGTGTCACCCTCAAACTATAATCATTAATCAAATCACTACTACGGGCAAATCACTTCACATTGAACAAGGCTAATATGTGAAAGCCTTTGGCCAATACATTGACTGGCTTGCAAAAGCTTGATCCACTAGGTATATACAACCAGGTCCAATGACTCAGTCGTGTGGATGGGTGAAACTATGTCATTCATATTGGCACAAGATGGTTGGTTATTATTATCAATTTTGAGACAATAATTAACCATAACTAAATCTACATACTTTGATAAACATGTCCATAAATCCAATCATATGAAAACCATCATCTTACCACCATTTAATCACATGCGATGATAAGGTCCATATTAAGTTCATAAGCAATAATTAGGTTTCATAATTATTCAAGTTATAAGTGTGAAATCTAAGTTTTAGTCATATTTTATTTTAGTTAGATTCTTTGGCTCATGAAGATGAACTAGTACTCCACAATGAATACATCTCAAAATATTCCATTTGGGGCCTATTTAGTTTGGAGGAATCTCCTAGGAATTTTGAAGGAATTGAACTATTCCTATTAAATTCCTATAAAATTCCTACATTCCCAAGAAGCCCTTAATGGATTCAATATGTTCAAAGGAGCATGTCATGCCTTCTGGCTTCATGTAGTCATGTTGATTGTTTCCTTCTTTAGTCACAAAACTTATTTAGTCCTAGCGATGCCTTTGCCTTCCTTTGCTTCGAGTCGAGCATTGATGTAAGCTTTAATTTGGAGGATTATGCCAAGATAGCACTGAATTTTAGAGATTAGAGGTGGCGGCCAAAACTAGGGTTTTGTTGAGCTCCTGTTCGACGATGGTGATGGATGTAGCGGAGGTCGGTGTGAGTCTTGTAAGGAGATAGAGTAGCATGACACATGATGTTTTCCTGTGGAGCTTGGCTTGAGATGCTTCCTTGTGAGGGAGAATGAAGGAGAGGTAGAGGCAGCAAGCAATGCCATGGCAATTAAGCTGATAAAGCTTGAGCTCTAACTTGGCTTTGGCGGTAGTTAGTTGACGCAGCTTGCCCATGGGTGTGCGATGCGTGCGCACCGATGTGGCTTTTAGAAGAAGCTATGTGGCTATGGGGCATGTAGACAATGTTGAAGCAAAGTGACCAGAGGCGGCTTTGCCTCACTAGGCAGTGTGAAGGTAGGGGTAGGAGAGTCCTGGGCTAGCTTGGGTTGGCTTAGTATTAGGCCAGCTAGGTTGGCTTGGGCAAAGAGGGAGGATGAAAAGGAAATGGAGGAAAGAAGAGGGGGAGTGAATCGGGCCAAGAGAAAGACTGGACCAATGATGAGAGTGAGAATGGGCCAAAGGCCCGATGATGATGTTGACTTGTCTGCTATGGTTTTCGATGGAAAATTTGCATATCTGGAGGAAAAAGAGAAGTAAAAAGATAGTTTAGGATGGCCTAAGCTTAAAGAGGAAGAGGAAAAGCTTGATGCTAGCCTAGACAAGAAGATGGAGAAAAATGAAGAAAGGAGGACAAATGAGTCAAAAGTCAAATAGATGAATTCAATTTGATCAATATAGTTCTAGGAGTAAAAACTAAGATGGATTGTTTAGACAAGCTTGTTATTTGGATATACATTGGACTTGATTGACATGATAAGTAAAAATGGGTACAACATGAAGCCCATGCAACTAGGTTATTTTGATGTTCATTGGGTTAGGTCATTAGCGGGTAAGAGATATTTGTCTTATGGTTCCAGGAGTGGAACACTTCAAGAGAATTATTCATGGCATACAACTTGGTCGATGTGGACTTGATGAGAGTGGAGTTTGTAGGCATAGAAGGAGATATGTTGGATGAACGTCTATAGTTGGGTTGATACGTGGCTCATCAGTCTGATGATATGGGCAAGGGTTTACTGAATAGATGGCTAGGTTGGTGAGGCTAGGTAACTAGATGCGGCATGGTGCATGTTATGTATGAGCGATATGCATGGTTCATGCAAGATGATGATATATTTTGTGTTTAGAATTATAGTGGAGTTTGTGCATGGCAAAGATTAGAGTGGTGAGACTATTTTGGTTCTAGGAATTGTAGCTCGTGTTAGGATTCTAAAGGCATGGCTTGGCTTGATGCATGTGTGAGTAATGACATGAAATAAGCCATTGTAGGTTGATGTGAGCTAGGTGCTGGGTACAGAAAATGCATGTTGAAGAGGCAACATGTGGTTTTAGGTGTTGTGGCTTGTGCTAGAGCACTAAGGGCATAGTTCACTTATGTATTGTGGGCATGGTAAGGCATACCATTTGGATGTAGTTATCACAATACTTGTGGTGTGAGACTGAGATGGAGCAGCATGGGCACTGCCTTGATTTTCTAGCTAGGACATGAGACATAGGGTTGATTGTGTTGGCAATAAGGATATTGAGTAATAACTTGTAGTGATAGGACTGAAACAAGGTTGGCTAGAATTTGCTTTGCAAGTGTATTATTTTGTCAATGAGAGAGGAGATTGGACCAGAGGGGACTCATGGTAGGGTGGGTTGGAAGATGGAAGCTTTAAAACAAGTTTAGGAGTTGAGGAATCTCAAACAATTAAAGTTAACCTAGTGATCAAATATTGGGATTTTGGAATTCACTTTCTAAGGAAAGAAACACCAAAAAGGAAATTTTTAAACAAATGACAAACTCAATGGTTATGTCTTTAGACATTAAAGTGAAATAGATTTTTTTTAAAACTTGTCAATTTTAGGTCTATTAGACATGATTAGTTTCACTATTAGGTGGGACTTATTTTACACTGACATATTGATAGCTTTTTTTACACTGACATACAGTCTATCCAATAGAGAGCTCACAAGTTAGTGTCATACAATGGAGCTTGATTGAATTCCTATTGAAACATGGGCTCACCGCCATTCTAACTTATTAATGATTTAGATAGTAATGATTATTAATCTTAACAATATGACATGTGGGATATACATGATAGCCTCTTCTCCTAGTTTCTTGTTCATCTACCTCATCTAACACATTGAAGGAATAGTGTGGCGAGGGCTTAGAGGGGTCAAGGGGGCCTCTAGTGACCAGTGGATAGGGGTGACAAGAATGATGTGTGGTGGTGAAATGTTTTGGGTGTAGTTCGGAGAAAAATACCTAAAGTAATTAGTGATGGGGAGGATCAGAAGATGGGCTGCCCATGAGTACCATTAATGCTTATAGCAACTTTTCCATTTTCCACATCACTTCTTATCCATCCAATCCACCTTTCATGATATCCTTTTCTTTGCAACCCCTCCACCAAAAAGTCCCAGTGCACCACTTCGTATGTCTTTTCGATGTCTAACTTTAGTATGACTTTTTCTTTTGCTATATCATGAGTTCATGCAAAGTCTCATGCAACACCACCACCCCATCTAGTATGCATCTTCTAGGGATTAACGATGTTTGACTAGAGCCTATAACTTTGCTTGCTACCATTGTCAATCTTAGGACCTTTTGTGCTTAGCTTAAAACACATTTATCAGGCAAAAATGATCTAAAGTTCTTGAGAGTATTAGCATCTATAATTTTTGGGATCAGCACTATAACTCAATAATTTAGGTTCAATTCACCTTTGAACAAGTTCAACGTCTCTTTGATCTGATTTTTTTTATCTAAGACAAGAATGTTTTATACAAGCTAACTAACAACCCATCATGGCGTGCAACAGTGTTTGTCTTCATTTCAATTTCAATTTACTCCACTGTGATAGGCTTATTACCTCAATGTTACCTATCTTCCTCTATCACTCTCTCTTTCATGGCCCATGTTGGTGTCTGTCTTCATTTCCTTTAGTGTAGTTTCAATTTTCTCCATTGTGATAGGATTTATCAACTCATTGTTATTTTCCTTAGTCGCTTTCCCTTGCATGCCCTACATCCTCTAACTGAAATGCACCTTAGGAGAGTTATTAGAGCTAAATAGGCTTTTTTAAAACTCATAAATTTGGTTTTTCAGACCCTCAGTTATTTCTATACTCTTAATTTTTTCTAGTGCCACAATTGGCTATTTCCTTTTCCCGCCACTAGCAAATTCATGAAAAGCGACTGCTCGTAGGATCTATTTCTCCGCATTTCTTTTCTTCCAATACAACTCTTCCTCATTATATATGCTAACCAGCTCTTCTTCCAATTCATATATGCGAGTCTACTTCTACGAAATCTCATTTAGGATTGCTTCATCCTCTATCCTTTGTATCACTTTTAAGATCATTTCTTTTATTCATCCTCTCACTTTTGTAGTAGTTCCTAAGACCAACCTGTCATCAGCCTTCTTAGAATAGACCCTTGATATTTCAAATGCCAAATAATTTAGCACATGTTTGTTGTATCTCTTTGGTCATTTTGCAATCACCTTTTTTGAAACCTTCTTGTGCCATGTTGAGTCAAATCTGAGCTGTCTTCTATTCTTTTGATGATTTTCAATCAAAGATATCACTATAGGATTATGATCATAGCCAATTCTAATCAAACTATATTAAAGATATACACTTTCAATTTGAAGGACACAACAACTCTAACACTTCTCTTGTGGGCTATATTTATTTATTTGTCTAAGTAAACATATTATTCATTATGTATATCTTTGTTAGCAATAAATAAATTAAAAGGTTAGTCCATTCTTTTTTTAATCGTCAATAAATGAGACAAAATGAATTCTAAATGGAATTGGGTGGTCCGGCTGTCTTGTCATACTAATATACTAATATAAAAATGAGGAGTTGCATTCTTTCCTAGGGGACCCAACGAAACGTACACACAATTCCCTCCAGCATCTCAGAGCCGTCAGATCATTCCATCCAACGGGTCCGAACGCCCACAGCGGGCTGTGCCTAGCAATCCTACAATGAACTTACAGGAACCCCACGCGCGGACGCGCCGCAAATACCTCCGCGCGCTAACCCCGCCGCCACAAAATCCTCGGCGCGATGACGCCTCCTTGCTCCTCCAACGCCACTGCGCCAACTATCCCACCGCGGCGCGCCTCCTCTCGCCGCAAATCGCATCCCCCCTCCCCCGCCGTCGGCGCCGCGGTGGTCCGCCCTTCAGCCGGCGGGGCTCCTCCTCCTCCGTCGCCACCACAATCGCCGCCCCGCTGTTCCAGCCTTTCCGTCGGCACCGCTGCCCCCACACGCCTCGCTGTTCCGGCAGACCGCAGGCATCGCTGCTCCGCGATCGTCGCCACTCCGCCGAGCCTCCAGTGTTGTCGCCAGTGTCCTCCCAGCCGCGCGCCGTCTTCACTTCTGCTGGTGAGACCTGAATCCGCTCAAAGTGACAATTCTAATTCCCCATTAGTCCTCTATTTGGATTTTGTTGTTTAGCTGAATGGTGCTTTGTAGTTGCCATGTCGAGCGACGCTGATGCACTTTGAGTGTCTTGCAGGTTAGCAGCGAAATCGTGCACCGCCTTCTTCTATTCCTCTGTTTACTTGCATGGATAATATAGGAAGCCCTACACCGCAAATTTCTGCAATGACAGGTAAGTAGTACCCAGAATGTGTGTGTGAACTCTAAGTATTAGTTGGATAATAATTGATGGTTGGTTAGCTAGATCCAAAACGTGAGCTCTACCATTGCTTGGTGCCCTGGTATACAAGAAGTACATGGTTATTTTTTCCAGTATTCTGCTTTGTTTGCCTCAAGCCATTGTATAATTTGTATAGAGCAACATGGATTTGAGATACTGTGTAAAGATGTCACAATTCATGCCAACTGATCTTGTAGATATCATGAATTAGGGGTAAAAAAATGTTTTAATATGATAGAAATATAACCCAAGCACATATGCTTGGTAACCCAGTATTGATTAGCAGGTGTTGATGATAAACTCACAACAGGCTGCTACTGATAATATGTGCAACAGGGCCAAAATCTCACATCATATTATGTGTAACGGGGGATGTTTTCAACTCATTTTTGGTGTCTGATTAGAATCAGACATGGCCTGTACTACCATGATTAATATGACCATGGCCTGTACTACCATTACATTTACAAGTCTAATTTATATTACCTGCAGGCAATATGTTTGGTTTAGTTTTTTCTATGACTCGGTGCCCTGTTATACAAGAAGTATATGGTTAATTCTTTCAGTATTCTACTTTGTTTGCTATCTATATTTTTAGTGCAGAAATGCCTCAAGCCACTGTATAATTTGTACAGTGCTACTTGGATTTGAGATACTGTGTAAAGAACTTATAGTTCATGCCAACTGATGTGTTCAAGGTAGTGTTTTGTTAAACTGTAAAATTTAGTCTATGGATTTTGCCATTTAGAACAGTAAATGATACAACAATATAATCTATATGGCAGACTGGAAAAGCATCTTATTCTTTTGGTCAATATTTACCTGTCAAAAATATAAATTTGACCGGCTCTATGGGAAAAACTCATTTTCTTTATCCATATATCATGATAATGCCCAATTGTATGCTGTTCAATCATTAGGAAATATACCATGTTGTTTCTAATATATAACAATGGAAATCATTGGCATCTGAAAGTAGCTGTAGAGTTGCAATGACTGAAAACCAAAAAGCGTGTAGCTTCAGAATTCTGATAGATGTAACTTAAGGAATTTTCTTCTTTCTATGTATTTCATGTTAAGTAAAATGAACCTCGATATCTTATCAATGCAACCCTGTGCCACTGCCCGATGGCTACCGTGATGGGTTCGGACAATTGCATGGAACCCTCTTGCACGATGGGATCGAAGTTTTTTTTTTTCAGCTAAGAAAGCCAAGATTTCTGTGTTTTGCTATAGATCGTTTCAGATGTTCTTGCAGAAGTCTCCTTGAATCGAATGCAGCTTATGCTTACCTTGTAAGGTAGAGATCCAAGCTCCTCTTCTAGCTGTTCTTAGTTGCTTGGCTCAAGAAGGTGCCAGAGGCGGCCCCATGGCTGGGGTTTAGGTCCTTAGGAAAGTAAAGGGAGGCAGCCGGATTCCTGCACGAAGCTAGTGGTGGTGGTGGTGTTGGAGAGGTGGCTGCTGCGGAGAGGTTGCTGCTAAGGTGGGCGGAGTCACCATGGATTAGTCACTCGGGATTAGTGTTGTAGAAGATGGAATATGGTTATCGGACGGAGCGGGTACCATTTATCGGTTAATCAGAATATGAACGATTAATCGGAATTATGCGGAAATTTGACGTTCACAAATGCATGTACTTCTTCGGAGGTTTAAATGTGTACAACTATATAAATTGAATATGTTGTTATTTTTTAATTGAATAGCCATTACTTAACATTATCTTAAAATATAGCTTTAGTGACAGGTTTGGTTATATTGAATAAGTAAAACATAATAAGTACACAACAAAACATAAGCAATGATAAACAAAGTAATATTTTAGATTATCATCAAGTACAATACGGTTCTCAAAAAAAATCACCGAGCATAACATGTAGACAATTATTTGGACGATTAAATGGAAAACGATCAATTAATCATTAAAAATGGAGTTTTGATGTTCACAAACGACAAATGTGGACCATACCACATTAACGAGATGGTTTTGCTACCATCACCATATATACGGCTATTTAATCGGCTGATATTGCCGTTTTCCACAACACTGCCTAGGATTAGCGATGTGTGAAACGATTGGGTTTGGAGTGAGATGTGAGGAGGAAGGAGATCAAAATACAGGTATACTGCCAGATGCAAACATGCAATGCAGCCTCCCTCTCCCAAGAAGCTACACTGAGTGTTGACTTGACGGTTGACTAGTAGTTAGCATGACTGCGACGTCGCACATAATCAACTACTTTTCATATTTTCTTTTCAACATGAAATGTTTGAAATCGAAGTGCACACATATCATCCTTCGGCAATTACATTCGCTTGATGGACTCTCTGTCCTAAACGGTGTAGAATCAAGGAGGCCCACTATGGTGAGTTAAATAGTCGGTTTCTCAAAACTTTTGGCTAAATCGAGTATTATACGCCGAAGCGTAAATCAAAATGTTTTTACACAATTCAAAGTATAAATTAATTAGTGCTTAATCTCCTCGTCAAGACATGGATAAGATTGAAGCCGATTCTAAAGTTGTCTACACAAGCCTCGATTACTAGGAGTTATTCTTCCTCCACTCTGGAGATGGCCAACAAAGAGCCACTCACAATCAATCGTCGAGACATCAGATAAACTCCTCCAAACCATCTAAGAGGTAGCAACCTCCAAGAGTAACAAGTCTAGGATTTTTACTGAGAATGATTAAGTGCCACACTAGCTCTAACAATAAAGTAATGCATTTAGCTTAGCTCAACTTACTTTTTTAACACCTCACTAGATAGTTTAAGTGATCAAGGGTGTAACAGTTTTTGCAAGGCTTAAGATAATATAATAGAGTGCCAAAACTTTGCACTTGCTATTGGGGAGGATGTATTTATACACCAATAAAGTCAAACTAGTTGTTGAGGGTGAAACCACCAACTCACAGTGGTCTGCTGATCAGATTGCCAAGGGTGGCCTGGTTGGACTGTCCACCATGCTTGGCTTTGGTTAGACCTCTAGTGGCTCGGTCTTACCGGGGTTGGTTCCAGCAGTTCTGTATCTTCTCAAAAAATTACTTTTTATACCCCCGATCAAACTACAGTTCACTAGATGATTAGACCGTCGGTCAATTTTTAACATGATCGATAGTTAGTAAAATGGACGATATCTCATAACTTGGGTGTTAGAAATTGATGCTCTTAGACTCTATGGAAAGCTTATGCAAAGGGTTATCCAACCTATGAACAACCCATCCAAGAATCACAACTTGCTTATTCAAAGGGTTATCTCTAAACCCTAAAACCCTAGTCCTAATTGGCCATAAGTTTACTTGGCCCAACCAACAAGACTCTCCAATGCTTGTCAGGCTAGATAGAATTCTTTGCTCTGCAGACTAGGAGCAACTCTTCCCAAACTGTCTGCTACAAAGTGCTGCTATGGATGGATCTGACCATTGCCCGCTCCTTCTTGGTTTACATGACATAAAGCCTGGTAAAGCTCGTTTTCACTTTGAATCCTTTTGGACCACTTGGGACGACTTCCATGAGATGGTTGAGGTTGCTTGGCTTCTGTACAAACATCCTCCTATCCTTTTGACACCCTAGCAAGGAAATTCAGAACCACAGTGAAAAGCCTACAAAGTTGGAGTCAAAAAAATTGGTCATATTAACTCTCAACTAGGGCTCACTCAAGAAATTCTACACCAATTGGAAGTTGCCCAAGACGTAAGGCCTCTCTCCAATCTCGAAATTTGGTTTTGTAATCAGCTCAAAAGACATGCCTTGGCCCTATTATCTCTGCAATGAACAATTGCAAAGAGTCGATCACGGATCAATTGGCTCACTGAAGGTGATGCCAACACAACTTTATTTCACATGTTTGCTAGACATCGGAAGAGAAAAAACTTCATTAGTAAACTCATGTCTAAGGATGGAAGGTTGGTTACAAGTCATGAAGAAAAGGAACAGATTGTGGTCAATTTCTTTCGTAATCCCCTAGGGGAAAGTCTAGACTGGGAAGCCACCATTGATTTAGATGAAATGGCCATCCCAACCTTTGATTTGTCTGATCTCGAGACCACCTTCTCTAAAGATGAAGTTTGGAAGACGATCAACTTGCTACCATCTAATAAAGCCCTAGGGCCTGATGGGTTTACTAGGAAATTTTATAAAGTTTGCTGGCCGATTATCAAGGTGGACATAATGGCAACCGTTTTAGCCATATGGAGTAGAAAAATGGGGAGTTTGGAGATGCTAAATTCAGCATATATCACTCTCCAACCAAAAAAGGAAGAAGCCACAAATATTAGAGAGTTCAGACCAATAAGTCTGGTGCATTCCTTTGCCAAACTTATTACAAAAATGCTAGCCAATAGACTTGCAGGCAGGTTGGATCAGATGGTCTCCCCAACCAAAGTGCTTTCATAAAAGGGCGATTCATACAAGATAATTTCATGTTAGTTCAACAAACCGCTCATTTCTTGCATCAACAAAAGCATGCTCGTTTCTTGCTGAAGCTTGACATTACAAAGGCATTTAGTTTCTCGGCTGTTTTTATTGGAAGTGATGAAGAAATTAGGCTTTGGGTATTTTTGGTGTGGTATTTTGAGCGGACTTTTGGCTACTTCTTCTACTCAGGTATTGCATAATGGGATTCCAAGCAATAAGATCATTCATCGGCATGGACTCCGATAAGGCAATCCGTTGTCCTCGATGCTCTCCATCTTGGTGATGGATGTTTTATGCTATATGGTGAAAAAAGCAGTGGATGAAGAACTGCTTCAGCCGCTAGCAAGACATGCCCTCTAGCACCAGATTTCCTTATATGCCAATGACGTGGTAATCTTCCTTCGACCCACTACCAGTAACATTGGAGTCACACTAGAGATGCTACAGTTCTTTGGAGAAGCCTCTAGTCTGAGAACAAATATTATGAAAAGCAACGTTCTACCCATATAATGCATGGATGAGGACAAGGTGACAATACAAGATCTTCCTTATCAACTATTGGGTTTTTCTTGATAGAATAGCAGATCAACTCCTTGGTTGGAAGGTTGATCTGCTAACAAGGGCCAAGAAAAATGTTCTTGTGCAATTTGTACTCACTTCTATGCTAATATATCTAGTCATGGCTATGGACCTTCCACCTTGGGCTCTCAAAGCAATCGATAAGATTCGAAGAGCTTTTCCTCGACGAGGGAGGAAGGATGTTAAGGAAAATCATTGCCTAGTTGCTTGGCCTAAGGTCACAAGGCCACCTGAACTTGGTGGTCTAGATATTTCTAGTCTTCAACAACTGGGATGGGCTCTTAGAATGAGGTGGCTTTCGCTTCAAAAAACAAAACCAAACAAACCATGGGCAATCTTTCCTATACAAGTTCACTATTTAGTCAATACAATGTTCTCTATGTCAGTTATTTCAGAAATTGAAAATGGAAAAAACACCTATTTTTAACTCATAGATGGATACAGGGTCAGATATTAGACCAGTTGGTACCACATTTGTTTGATGTAGTGGCTACCAGGACAAGGAAAAGAATAGTTCATAAAGCTCTCAGTGAGATGAAATGGATTTCTAGTATATCTGGAGCACTTTCACTGATTGTCCTTTGTGAATATCTTCAGTTATGGGATCTCCTCTCAAGTGTGGTGTTGTGGTCAAAAGTTGAAGACCAGCACATATGGAAACTTTTGGCCTCAGGAAAAATACTCAGCCAAGTTTGCTTATGAATCTCTATTTATTGGAGCCACTTCTTTCAGAACTTACAAGAGGATTTAGAAAAGTTAGGCTCCTAGCAAGTGTAAATTCTTCATGTGACTGGTTGCACATAGTAAGTGTTGGACGGCTGATAGACTTGCCAAAAGGAACTTGCCACACCCTAAACTCTATCCTCTTTGTGACCAGGCTGAGGAAACAATTGATCATTTGTTTGTCTTATGCATCTTCACAAGACAGGTCTAGATTGGGAGTACAGATTGTATCTCCATAACCTAAACATAACTCCTTTGATGATTAGTGGGCAGGTGCAAATGATAGAGTTGAAGGACAGGTCAAAAGGGGGCTTAATCTATTGTCATTCTAGGGGCATGGACAGTTTGAAATCACTGTAACCATTGTGTGTTCAACGGGGACCCTCTTAGTCTGGTTGCAGTTCTTTCTGCTCTTAGAGAGGACCTACGGTTGTGAGGTATGGCTAGAGCTAGAGGAATCACTTATCTCCTTACTCAAGTAACCCCACAGGTTTGAGTTATGTTGTGGTCTAGGTTAGGTCTAGTGTATTATTTATAGATGATTGAGTTTTGGTGTTTTTGTTTATGTCCCTAAAACTTGGTCTTGTGTGGGTTTCTATACCCTGCTTTTTTTTCTTAATATATTGACGCGCAGTTCTTCTGCGCGTTCGAAAAAAACAAAATTTAGAATAAGCTCTCTCTCAATGTGTGTATATATGAATATAAAGAAACATATATATGCATAATTAATTAATATTAATGAGAGTTCACTCGATAATCATTCTCCTATAAAATCAGAAAACGCATATTATAACGATCACTCTTCTTGAGTAAATGCTTCAAACCCCGCTGCTTTTTTAATTTAAAAAACACTATGTAATGTTACACAATGGAACAGTAAGGTGCTTTTCCTCAAGTTTGCTAGCCCTGACACCACCACCGATCTGATCTTTCCTGGCACTAAATCAAACGGTGCCCGATGCTCAGTTCGTGAAACTGGTGTGTGACAAAATTCGGTTTGGTTCCTTTAATTTCTGTAGTAGAACGTCAGCAATGGAGATTATGAGTTCTGAAAGCTACAAACCAAGGTACCAACTTTATACTCATCTGAAATTCTGTCTGATCTTTGTAGCTATTTTCTTGTCGTAACTTTCACGTGTGTTTCAACTTTCAATAGAGAACGCCAAAATATGAGCAGTATGCCATCTTCTATGCAACTCTGTCTAAGGAATGCAGTTTTTTTTCTTCTATTTAAGGCTGTGACCTTTGTTAACTCAAATTATCCTATGATCCAGTTGTTACAATGGTACATGAGAATATACAAGTTCTTAGTCGAATATTTTTTAGTTTTATCCGGAGAAATAAGACTAAAGTGTCATGAACTGTTCTTAGCTAAAGGAATTATGCCATTTTCTATTCGTAATGTGCATTGCTATTGTATATATGACAAATTCAATTTATGCAGAGGACCAAAAACCTGCAATTCATGGTGTTTTGTTCTACACGTGCTCTACATCAGAAATGCTTCTCAACGAGTACTGGATTCAGGGACCTAAGTACCTAACCTAGCCTTGCAATGTATTAGAACATGAAATTATTGTACGATCATTTGCTAGATAAATTTTTGAACTTGTCATCTGATGTATCTGAATTCATAATCCAAAGTATGAAGATTTGCTAGATTATCTCCTGAATTTGGCATGTGTTGTATCTGAATTTCATAATATGACCTTGAACAACCATATTTTGCTTGGAAGATTTGGGGTCTGTATTGAGTAAAGAACTAAATACTGGAAACTTGAACTTGTATTGCTTCTGAACCTGTACATGCAATTATTGTCAACCTTTCAATTTTGATATTTTTTTTACTAAATACTATGTCACGTGGATTCCACGTGCACGCTTACTAGTCAAGCCAAAAGGATTATCCTACGCAGAATCGCTACTCGTATATATGTAGCACCAATACATTTTCATGAAACAGCTGGATTAGGTGTTTATTCCCTTACAGCTTCCAGTGATGGTCCTAATTCCACATCAATGCCAAGAAATACGGTCGACGCATTGCAACTACCAAATGAACGGATAAGAATTGTTATTCGCACAGCTCTTGCGCCATCACGTGCTAAGAATAACAAATGCATCGACTGAACAGACAATGCACGATCACTTTCCACGGACGGGAAAATGATAATTTGGAGAACACAATATGCTTTGTCAACAACCTTCCTTCATTTTATTATACTAGTATAAGTCAGCTTTAACGTCAAACATCCACGAGACGAAGGGGCCAAAGCAAAACAAGCACACACCAAGCATGAAAATGAATTAACAATGCATCATGTACTCTGAACAATTGTCTATTTCTCGTTAGAATTTTGCTGAGAAAGAGTATAAGCCAGACTGAGAAAGAGTATAAGCCAGACTCCCCAAGATTGGCAACTTATTACCTCTGCGCCTCTTGGTTTTGCACAAAGACGAAAAAAGTGGGCAAATCGTATAGAGGCTATCCTGCATAATTTCCTGGGAATTTACTCTCTTGTCAACAAACTTGCGAAGTAAACCCATAAAAACGGGCTAAAAAAGGCTTGTAAGTTGGTCCTAATTCCCAGTGTAACTGGAACGAAACAAACAGGAAAAAGAACATTTAATCCAAAAACCAGGTCATCCTGTCCTTGGTTTTGAGCTCTTGGTTTTCAGGTCCTCAAAACTACGATGGAATTATAAAAAATGAGACAGCACCGTTCTGTGCGTTATTCGAGCACATGAGAGAAATAGTTTTGATGATCTTTAGCTTCAGAGCAACATTGAGGTTGGATTCTCAATATAGCCCTTGAATGCTTTCAGAAATTCCGCACCGATTGCACCTAAAGTAAGCACACAGGAACAAAAGTTAATTTCTCTCCCATGATCCAAGGAGCCATTGTTGATTCAGATAAGATCTAAGAGTATACCATCAATAACCCTGTGATCACAGCTCATTGTTGCTGACATGAAGGAACCAAACTCATACTGACCGTTGGCACTGCCAGGTATCACCCTCCTCTCAGCTGCCCAAGCAATAAAGCAGTTGAGTAAAAAAATGAATCCCTATGTACGGACTAAAAGAGCATGACTAAGTGAATGGGCCTACCTAGCTAAACAAAAGGCACTACGAGCCCTGTTTGCGAAAAACAGCTAAACACTACTATAAACAGCTGGCCCTATATAATCTAGGATGCAGAGTAAACATATGCATGACTTAGTTAAAAGTACAAAGAAAAAGTACTAGATTAGGGACTTGGAAAATATACTTTTCAAAATACACTAAAATAATGCGGATAAATACATAATGCTACAGTTATTTTTACAGTGTATGCTAAGTGGCAACGAATGGCTGCTTAGTGAAAACAAAGTAAAAGTGCAACATGACTTGTTACCAGAACCAATGCCCAAGATTGCCGACTGAGGAGGATTTATGATGGCACAAAATTGCTTAATTCCAAATGGACCTCCCAGGTTTGATATGGTGAATGTACCTCCCTGTAAACACCGCACAAAAATTGTCAAGGAAAAATGCTGTTGTTTCATGCAAAAATTAGCTACTATACAATCCATATACCTCATAATCTTCTGGTTTCAAGCTGTTATCCCTTGCTCTTTGAGCCAACTGCTTCACCTCCTTTGCAATCATAACAAGTCCTTTCTTGTCTGCATCCTGCAACACAAACACAAGTGAGAACCATTTTCTTTGCACAAATTAGACAAGTTTAGATTACTAACCCTGATTACTGGAACAAACAGTCCATGCTCAGTCTGTACAGCAACATTGATGTTCACGTTGTGGTATCTGCATGAGAAATGAATTTTTCATTATCACCTTTCTTGCCAATATAACTTTAGTCCCAGGATATGCCTGGTCAGAACTTACTGGCGGATAAAATTATTCATCCAGGAGCTATTACACTGAGGGACCTTTCGAAGAGCCAGAGCTGCAGCCTGTACATCATATTAAGATAAATTCAGAACTAGAGGTCAGAAGAAAATAAATAGTCCACGAACATACATAGGCTGAATCTGCAACAATCCAGTGGTTGGTACTTGGTAGACATAAGAAACCACGGAAAAACAAGAAACCAGCAATTACCTTTATAACCAGATCATTAATAGATATCTTGTTACCACCGGAGGACTCCTGCAATGGATTCAGTTCCCCTCGCAACCTGCATTAGATTAAAATAAAAGAACTATTTTCAAAAGAAAAGCTACAAACTCAGAACTATGAACTTTAAAGGTGATCCATTACATATGTTTCCAACAAAATATAGTGAGTTAAAATAACACAATTAGGATTCAACATACTTGATAAGATTATCAACACATGTGTCAACTGTCAGGTAATAATGTGGAATTGTTTGCTTAGAGCTTAGCAGGCGGTTTGCAGTGACCTGGACAGAATAGAAGTTAAAACACTATCAGATCAATAACATCGTGTAAAAAACAACTAAACAGAATTCTGTATAATTGAAATTACCTTTCTTATTTGTGTATTGGGAACATCGGTGTAACTTAGCCATGGAGCCACAAGAGCTTCCTTTCTGCCACCCATAGCTACAGAAGTTTGTTTAAGAAAAAAAAATGATCAATTGAATTCCCACAGATAGAATAATAGCATAACAAAAAAAATCTGGCGCATATAAAGGAAAAGGGACACAAACCACACATTTGAACTTGGAGAGTTCAAGCAAATTACATTAATATTATTTTCTTTGGATCAACCAGGACAGTGCTACTAAAACAACAAAATTATTAAGTAATTCAAGCACACATTCTGGGGGGAACAAGTAAACTAACACAGTTAAGTGAACAAAGCAAGCAAAACAGATTTTTTTTCTGATAACTTGATATACAGGTCAGTGGGTGATTGGATATTCAAATAAAGTGATCAAATAACGTACATCATACATAATGGAATACATAATACGCATCAATATATGCCTGAATATGATTACTTTAGAATGGATAAGACAGTCAACCACAAATATATTGAATGGTATGGATTGAACATTAACCAAGAGGATTCAGATCAATCACCAGTATGCAGGTGCTTTCTTATCATTGACCCTAACAGATTGCCATTATGCAGGGACATGACCAGAGAAGGGCAAAAACAAGGAATTGCATGGGAAGAAAGTAGATTGATATAAGGGGAGTGCCATAGTACATATTAGTTACAAGAAAGTTTTCACATCTTTTCCTCCCGTAACATCTTTTCCACTTGGCCATTAGGATTAAAATTGGATGGTGAGAGAAGTAAAGTGTGTATTACAGGAACACAATCATAACCAAAAACCTAACTGCTCTTGCGAGTACAAGTGCATGCATGATTCAAGTGTTCTATAAAATACCACCTCATACATTAAACAAGCAACAAGTGGCAAGGGAAAGACATCCCAATAAAATTTGACATTAAGAGTTCATCAAATTCAGAACTAGCATGAGATGTCAAGGAGCACACATTACTAGCTGCAAAGCGATCTTGTTAAATATAAATTAATCTAATGGTCATTGTTTAATACTGAGTTACTCAACTAGTCAATTCTAAATTTCTAGAGTTCATCATTGTGGGGGGAAGCAACTACAGGAAAGAGTGACATACCCAAGTAATCTTCAATGTCCGCCTTCAAAATACGCCCATCAGGACCAGTTCCCTTTACACTCGACAGAGGGACCTATTTTAGGCAGCACAATCCTTGTGTTCATTAAATATGTTACAATAACCTTTAGCACGTAACAACCTAGACAGCTAACATCAGAAAAACTTGCATTGTTATCTTCTGCCAATTTTCTAGCAAGAGGGCTGGAGAATATTCGATCTCTTGACTGCAAAGCTTCTTCAGTCCTTGGGGCTTTTGGCTCAGGTGCCTTAGAAGGCTTTTTTTCCTCTACCTTTGGCTCTGTAGGCTCAGACTGAGCCTTTGATTCAGAAGGGGCTACAGGTGCAACCGAAGTTGAAGGTTTATAATCCTTAAACTTCTCGATTTCACCCTCTTCTTCCACGGTTACAGCAATAATCTAAAACGAACAGCATGGACCATAATTGAACCAAGATTATGTCAGCAAAACTTATAGACTCAGGTATTTGTAATAATTGTATTAGTAAACAGAGGATCATAAATTGATTGTTCACATATGTACCTCACCAACTTTGATCTCTTTGGCCCCATCTCCATGAATGATCTTAGCGAGATAACCATCTTCCATGCACTCCATTTCTACGGTGGCCTTATCCTAGTCAGCAGAAATGCATTCAAAGGATATTTAGCTTCTCTTGCAGCTTAAATAAAAGAAAATGATTGAGAGCATTACTAAAACTAAGTACTAACTAAAAAGTCACGCTGCCTTAGAGATCAGAAAACTTACAGTCTCCACCTCACAGAGAACTTCACCAGGTGAGACCTTATCTCCTTCCTTCTTCAGCCACCTTGCAATGTTCCCCTACAGACAATACAAGTGTAAGGTGTAATATTAATACATGCAATTCAAGGAATAAAGACAAAAGGATGTTATTATATTCATGATTCATACTAAAAAAATTGAGTAAGATATACCTCAGTCATTGTAGGAGAGAGTGACGGCATCCCTATTTCCTGATGAGGTGGGAGGTCTGGAATAAAGAAATTATGTCAAGACTTAAGAAATAAGACAACTAACAGAGTGCTATATGGATTATGGAATCATTGACTGGAGTTATGTAGACAACTTTAACATAGTAACCAGAGCAATGGGAAGATGTGGACCAAAATTCAAATATATTTTTCTTTTTGAAGCAAATAAACTAGATGCTTAGATATCATAAAAAAGAAAGCTGTTCTGATTTTTTTTAAAGGAAGAAATAGATGTTGAGAAAAATCTCCAAAAAGTAGTGGAATACAGCATCACATGTATGTAATAATGAGTACTTGGGAAGACAGGGTACAATCAAGAAAATAGATAGTAAAAAAGAAAACACCCACAACCATAATAACTAAATTAGTAATCTATCGTCAACCAAATATGTTTGAAAGAAACTCATCTTGCAAAAAAGATGGCAACCAAAAGGACTGAACAGCTACTTTGTAATATCCTGGTTATTTTGATGAATTTAACGCAATTAAAGGGCATAAATACACATAAGGAAAGTACCTGCACTGCTTGAGAAAGATCTTGCTGAAGCTACCTGTCCACTGGAAAAGAAACAGGGAAAGAAAAGGGAGCATTATAAAGCACCATGGAAAACAGAACAGCTATCAGGAATTAGGAAAACATTATTAGAATAGGAAAATCAGATTCCAATCTCATCCCCAGGATTGGATTTTGTTCTTAAGTAAGTAAATGAGATTGTCATTTAGACACGTCACTAAAAAGCGGAGAGCCCAACAGGCATGATTCAGGGGCCTTACAAAATATGCCAGTGATTTTTTTGATGGTTTACCTTGGCCAACAACATGAGACTCAATGATCAAATATCGCTGGTTCTTATTCTTTTGTTGTAAGGGTGGTTCTCTCATTCAATATGTCCTGACACAGCCACATAAGCTAACAATATCATAGCAGAAAATGACACATACCATGACAATGAACCGTTGAGACCACTAATAGTATTTGGGATACAGTTGTTAGGTGATCTTCTGCAAGTGTAGCTTCCATTTAGTCCTAGTGACACCTGAAAGAAAAAAGTGACAAACTAGAAAATAAGGACAAGACAATAAGGATCTCAATAAAGAGGGGTATATTTCAAGGACATGACCATGCAGGTCTCAAGCTCTTTCCCAGGTTGCTTGCACTGAGGAAATCTGGCACCTCCAATTCTTTTCTCAGCACCTGCAGAAACCAAAAGCACTACATCTTCAATGGTGAAAATTGCTTAATGAGGACATCCAATCAAGAAGGTGACTCTCACTGTACAAATAAATTCCCAAAGGAACAAAAAAAACTACTATCTCAAGACAAAACGAGTGTACCTAGACAATGTCAATGAAAAACCACACCTTAATTAAAAATGATAGTATCAGCTCAGCTGCTCAGGAAGCCAAAACATGCTTAGCCGAAGGTACAAAAATTAGTGGAGAGGTAAATGTGCCAGGAAATGAAAAAAAATAAATAGATTGGATTGTACTTCTGTTGCAACATTTTTTTTGTACAGATGTTTGTGATCAATTGATAATCTGCCTATATTAGACTACAGACCACCAATACATAATTAATGAATGCCTCTGGAGGATCCAGGATTACCGACACCTATGAAATCAAACGTTTTATAACTAATTGGCTATGCAAGGTTCTGTATTAGTTTCAATTATGATGGTAATACAGAAATAAAGAGAAATGAGAACAGAAACATAACTGCACGATTAAAAGCAGCAGAGAGACACTTATGAAAGAAATAAAGGTATTTGCTAACTATCACAGCAATTGGTCATGTGGAAGGGCATCTCCAATTTAGTTGAACAAACAGGTTGGATGCATAACACGGTCAATTAGTTCACAAATACACGCAATCAAAATAAAATGATAAAAGATGGATAGCACATACCATTTCCCTTTGTGGGGATGGAGCCAGAAGCAGCGGAGAAGTAGCGCACGAGGCCAGAACGCTCACAGTCTAGAGAATTGTGTAAACTCCGCAACTGCAGTAAAGCAGATTGAAATGTCACGGGGGCTAAGACAATGGAGTAATCCATAATACAATGTCGTAACAAACAACTAAGTGCCTGCGACTGTATCTATATGAAGCAATCACTGATATCGCAATAAATCTCCAAGTAGAATTGGAATTGATTGACCATGGCATATTACTAGCGCAGAAACATTTCTTTCTCGCGGCAGTAGGCAATAGATCTCCTGATCAACCGAAATCAAGCGAATTACTAGTCAATTCGCACAGACGGGAACACAAGGAAATCCAGGAACGATCGAAAATTCAACCACAAGCGGCACGCAGGCTCCACGCAGCGGGAGGGCGGATCAGACAGATCCGTTGGCTTTTCCGACACGTTGGGATGGGAGATGAATGCGCAGGCAGCCTCAGAGGAGGCAGAGAGAGAGAGAGAGGGAGAGAGACGAACCTTGCGTGAGTGGCGGAGGAGATGCGCAGCGGACATGGCGAAGGGAGAAGGCAGTGGGCGTGGCTAGGGTTTGTCTCGATCGGAGATCGTTGGCACAGGACCGACGAGGGCGGTCTCCTTGGCTACCGTCGCCGTGGCGGCGATGGATCTAGGCCGGCGTCCGAGCGTCTCCCAGGCTGGCTGCGGCTTTCTCCCGGCGTGGTCGAGGCCGCGGGACGAATGAGGAAATGGGGGGTCGCGGTGGTGGATTGGTGAGTCGAGTCGTGTCCGGGAATCACGCGCCGGGCCGGAGGGGACTGGGGAGGGGCGAGGGTGCAAGATCGCCAGCGACTAGGGGGCCAAAGACCTGTGAAGGGAGTAGATGAGTAACTGACAGTGGGGCAGGGGATAGTTGTAATTTTTTTTATATTTATAGGGTTTGTACTGGATATTTGCTTTTAAAAATAAATTTCAAACATGCTAATGGATTGAAGTGAAAAGAAGAAAGGTCTGAATTGCAAAATCCTTGTTAGGCCAATTATAAAGCTTATAACTATTCCTATATTACACACTCTCTCACAGTCATACCCTTGTCAGTAGTATAATTATTTCTACTATATTAGCAAGTTAGGGACAACAGATGATAGGAGATGTCAGATGAATCATGAGCTATATGAGACCAACACCAACATTGCCGATGACAGACATGAAGTCATGATGGTGTGGATGAATATGATGCTTGGCACAATAAATGGCACATGTGTGGTGGCAACAGCGTGCCACGATAGGGTAGGATGGATAAGGGGAAACAAAGTGAGAGAGGCAAATGACACAAAGGAAGATGGATAAGGAAAAGGCTGTAGAGTGTGATTATTGAGGAGTGAGCAAACAACAAAGTACGATAGGTCACTAATCAGGAAATTGGCGTAATTTGCTAGGTTCTTGGATGATAAGTTTTTCTTATTTGAGTTGGACTAATGATGATCCTAATTATGAGTAGCTCGTGAGCAAGCTCCATATTGGCTGTTTTGTCCAATAAGCCAAACAACTAGCTCAGCTTGGCTCATAATGACTGTGTTTGACCCAAGCCTACCACGAGCCAATTCGTGCCATGAGCTTTGAGCCTTTTGTCCACCCCTACCTGTAGGTAGCAGTAGTGGCAACAGAGGAGACGGGAAGAAAGGAAGAATAAGAAGAAGCAATTTGTTAAGTGATAGGAGCTCCAGTAGCTAGGCTTGCAATAGTGCATGTGCACTCTTTTTTACTTGTTAGGCCATCCTCCAACTCTTTGTTCCAATTTTGCAAAAGAAATCCTTTGCCAAAAAATTTACAAAAGAAGAAGCCCAAGCAGGTGTAGTGTGGTTCGACTTGGCTGCCATACCTTTCTCCTCCTGCCATATTGTACTATATGTGTATTCACACACCTTTTTCCTCTTCCTCCTCCTCCTAATCTTCGAGTTAGAGCTTCGGTACCAACACAATATACACAACCCACGTACATAGTATATATTAAATTAATAAATCACATCAACTTAGTTTTCCATGTAGATCCATCAATTCATAGTTTTTCATGTGCATTAAAATCAACAAGGTAGTACCAGTACTAATTTATTGACTCCAAGAATAATAATTTATATCATCATGATATAGGAACAATATTATGGTAAAAAAAGCCACATGGTCCACAAGTAGAACATTGAATTCAAGAAATAACACAAAACATTTTGTGCTTCACCTAGTACTAACTTGTGCTAATTTCTTCTGATTATACCACAATCATCAATTACTGCCTTTACGAAGTGATAATTTGGTTGAAAATGCCCTTTTCGTCCACACTGCCTTGCGCTTGAGCTGAACAGTCGGTGTTCTAGATCAAGAAGAGCTCGATGAACATGTTGCGAGGAACGACAGTGGTGGCACAATGTACTAGAGACGACGTCGGAGGAGTGCAGGCACCTCTAGGTGTCATCCCTTGAGGTAGGTGGAAACCGACCCAATGGCGAGCATCACCATGAAGATGTATATTTGGGCTTGTGTCATTCCCATTGCCTAACCCTAATCAGGCTGTGGGTATCATATGGGTAAAGCTAGGTAGACGATGTATAGTAGTACTTTATTTGATACACCAAGCACCTAAATTATATATATATATGTGGGTGAATCTAGATTATCACAATAAGTAGTCTCTTAATGAAACATTTGAATTGAATGAGGGAAAAACATGAAACGAAACTAAAAGTTTAAGTCTTTTAACCTTGTGTTATAGAAAATTTTGGTAATTAATGACAACATATGTTGAGACTAACTATTTTTATGAGTTGGAGTGAATAGATTGAGTTTCAACATCAAGATTAGAATATTGATGGATATATTGATGAAGAGAAGATATTAAAGATGTGGAAAACAAAGTGGTTTTGTATGACAAGATGGTGAATGACAAACAATGCTCAGCAGCGATGAACCATACGGTGGTGAAGGAAAAGTGAAGGATTTTACACCAACAGACCAATATGGTAGTGAAGGGTGAGTGAAGGCTTTGTGTCGATGGACCATGCAATACCATGCAATGTTGCGGTAGATCCATATCAATCATTTAAAGAGTGTATGATGGAGTGTCAAAGATCAAGATGATGCGAGACATTGATTAAGGCAAATATAATTGATTTGGGACTAATGTGTTTAATGAGATGTAGGTGAATAGTCCCAATGGTGAAATAGAATTGACATTGGCAACCCTTAAGGTAAAACAAGAAGATGGCATGAACGTGTTTCTAGAAGTATAGCTTTTCTATTTGTTTTTCAATATAGAAATGTTTTACTATCAAGAGAGATACAATGTTGATGTGTCTGTTTTTGTCTCGGTGCTTAAAGTGAACCTTCTAAGTGTTTTCTTGAGAGAAATCCAAGTCTTAACCTATTATCTAAGAGGGTTTACTATTTGTTCTTAGTTGGGTTTAGTAGCCCTCTCAATAAGCTTTCTATAGAGCCTAAGATCGTCGAAAACGAATTTCAGAGCAAGAAGTTATGATCATTTCTGTGGGGTGTTGTCAGGGAGTAGCAGATAATCCAGATATTTTAGTTGGATACTCCAAAACGACCTTACTAGTCAAATAGAGAAGCTTCTCTGGAGTCTTCAGAGATTTTGTTCGAATACTCTAGACCGTGAATCTATGAGTAACGACTAGTTTTTTAGAGCTTAGGTATTTGAACCCCTCCACCCCCTTCATCCATTGCCATTGTTTTTGAGGTTGAGTTTTGGCAAGACTAGACCTATCCAAAGCCAAATAGCCCCTCCTAAATTTTCTACCTTGGTAGTAGCTCTTTGTAAGAGTGATTTGAGGAGACAAAGAGTTGGTTGATAGATTGAGAGATTGAGAGCAAGTGAGCTTCACTCTATTCTTTGAATACTTAAGTTTATAGCAAGCAAATCTTTAATTATGTTTGTTACTCTTAGAGATCAAGATCTCCTAGCCGACTAGGAGTCGTCGGTGAGCTCCCAAGGTTATGGTGAGTTGCTAGAATTTTGTAAAGCTTCATCCTCACCTCCACAAGCGAAAAAAGTTTGTGCTTGGAGGTTGCTTGGTAGAGCAATATTTATCGGAGGTAGTAGCTCGTTGCCCAAGTTTGTGGACCTCGGTGGCCACATGAGAATGGAGTTTTTATCTCGGTGGTTGCTTGAAGGCCATAGATTCATCCTTGGAGCATGTTTGGTAAGACTTGGGATCGAGAGAGATTTGGCTCCTTGAAGTCCCTTAATGGAGACATAGTATCTTTGGAATCCGAACTTTAGAAAACAAATCTTTTTCTCTATTTATCTCGACCAAAAACCCTAGCCACCATCTCCCGAACTAAACCTTAATCATTTGTGAGTGCTAGTACACCTGCAATTGGTATTCTAGCCCTGGACGTGTAGATATCGATGAAGGCACTGCTTGTTGTAGCGTTGATCGGTATCAGGATCACGGCAATCAACTGCTTCATCTACCACCTCAACGCGTGCATGGTTAGATTGGCTTATCTAACCCTACTTTCACTGAACTACGCATCTCGTGGTAATGGTCTATGATCCCTTCTTTACATGATGTCCTAGTGTGCGTGGTAGAAATATTTTATTTTATGTTATTGTAGCCTACTCCTTCCCTTATAATGGTATTAGAGTTATCTTGCATAGTTTGTGATCTGGATCATCACATATGTTGATTTGCGGTAGTAGTAGATTAGATCTATTATAGTTTAGATTAGTCGGTTCATATGATGGATCGATGGTAGCATGAGTTGATGAGATCAATCAGCGAATAGGGATTAGATGAGGTATGGATCATAGCACTACTAACATCCTTAAGAGTGTCTAAAACCGACATAATATTGGTATACAGAGTACTAGTAGGTTATGGATCTATAGCGGGTCATAAGAACTAGTAACGTACTTGAGAGTGTTTCACACCGGCATAAGATTGTTATGCTGAATACTAGTATGTTATGGATTGGGTCAATGAAACTACTAGTATTATTGAGATTGTTTCAGATCGGCATAATGTTGTTATGTTGATTAGTAGTAGATTGTGGATTTGATTGCTATAGGCTAGCGAAAAAAACTGTATCCTTAAGAGTGTCTCGGATCGGCATAAGTTGATTGTGCTGTATAATTTTTCTATAATGATTTCATAGATTGGATCTATGAATTTTGTGGGGTGTTTAGGGTCTTGGGTTTACATCGTTAGGTAGAATATGATTCTACGCCTAACTTATTTTTGCAGGGAATGATGTGAATAGTATGACCCTATAGCTTATTTGGAATGTATGAGATATATATGATGCATGTAACATTTGTTTATGGTCTACATGTCATGATTATTTCAAATGCTATTAGCTCTCTATTGTATTTAATGATCTGCGTGTTGACCATAATGTTTGAATCTATCTTTGCACTCTTCAATTTATAGCTATTATAGGTAGTAGTCTAAACTAGTAGTTAAAAGTTTTTAAGTATGGTGACCTAAAGGAAAGATGCGGATGATAGAGATCACCATTCTTTTGGGGCATACTATTTCACAGTTGAATATATTTATCTTTGATATTTTCTATTTACTTTTATGTAATGATATTTTGTGTATTATTGTTATAGTAGAATAGAGTCCATCATAGTAAATATTAGGTGTTTGTACCATTCCATATATTGCACCTAAGGAGAATAATCACCATACAATAAGCCTACCAAAGTAGGGTATAGTTGTTTATCATCAGTACTTAGAGTAGATGTCGGATATCTACATACGAAAGCATTTAGTTTACTTAACAAAGTTATCAAAACAAATTTGGACTTTGGGGTATAGGTTGGGGATGGGACATATTGATGCCATCCAACAAACAAAAATCACATTGGGATGTGATTAGCAAAGTGTTGCTTATCCATGTCACTAGTATTTTAGCTATGATGCCAAAGCTTACTAGGAATTAATGTGGTGAGGATCTTGACCCACTATGTCACTTAGAGAGAGTTTTGTTGTAAAACATGTAGTGGGAGTCTTTTGTTAAATAGTTCAATAAAAGATGTACATAAACATAGTGATAAACTTTGCATATTCTTATGTTATAGATCATGTCACCTAACGCTGAAAACCGGTTTTTTTAATTTGTGATTTATTCTTGAGAAAGAAAAGCTAAATGGAGCAAATTTTATAAATAGGTATCGCAACATGAGAATTGTTCTCAAGCAAGAGCATAAGGAGTATATCCTTGATACTCCTTTACTTAGTAACTTACCTGATAATGCTACTGTGGCTGCATAAAGAGCTCATGAGAAACATATGAATGATCCCCTTGATATGAGCTATCTCATGCTTATCATAATGAACTTTGAGCTTTAGAAGCAATATGAGAAGACGAATACCTACAATATAATTGTGGAGTTACGTGGTATGTTTGAGAACCAAGCAAGGGTTGAGAGGTTCAACACTTCAAAGCCCTTGTTTGCATGTAGGCTTGCAAAAGGAAATCCCATTAGCCCTCATGTGATTAAGATGATTGGCTATATAGAGTCTAGAAAAGATTGGTTTTTCTCTTAACTAAGAGTTTGCTATTGATGTGATTCTCTAATTGTTCCCTTTGAGCTTTGAGTGATTCATATTGAACTGTCACATGAACAATATGGACATAACCTTGGCTGAGTTGTATGGGATGCTAAAATCTACCGAGGACAACATTAAAAAAAGCATCAATCATGTCATGATGATGTAGAAAGGCAAGGGCAAACCCAATATCAAGAAAATCACGGTCAAGAGAAAGTTGACACTCGATTAGATCACGAGTAACTCTCAGGCTGCTAAGCAAGACAAGGAGGGTGCTGCTTCTGATACAGCTTGCTTTAATTGCAAGGGATCAAGACATTGGAGGAGAAATTGTCCAAAATACTTGGAGGATCTTAAGAAGGGAAGTATGACTTCTACTTTAGGTAAAAATGTTGTAGATATCAATCTTGCTTCTTCATTTACTAATTTTTAGGTATTTAATATCGGATCAGTTGCTCACATATGCATATAATTGCAGGGCCTAACAAGAAGCAGAAGTTTAAGAAGTAGCGAAGTGGATCTTCACGTTGGTAATGGAGCAAGAATTGTTGCGGTGGCTTTTGCAACCATGCGAGTGTCTATCTTTAGGATTAGTTTTAGAATTAATTAATTGTTATTTGGTTACATCTATCTAGGAACGTTATTTCTGCTTCTTATTTACAAGAAGAAGGTTATGACTTTAGATCTGTGGACAATGGTTGTAAAGATATGTTCTATTGCTATACTCCATTAGTGAATTGGTTATACATTCTAAATCTTGAAGAGACACTAGTCTATAATATTAATACGAAGAGGAACGTCGTAACGATTTGAATCCCATGTTCATATGGCATTGTCATTTGGGCCATATAAATAAGAAACTCATGGAAAAGCTCCATAGAGATGGTCTTTTACACTCATTTGATTTTGAATTATTTGAGACATGTGAATCTTGTTTACTTGCCGATATGATAAGGGCACCTTTCACCGGTCAAGGTGAAAGGACAAGTGACTTATTGGCACTCATGCATACCGATGTACGTGGAGCTCTATAGTTAGAGGTGGTTTTTAGTACTTCATAACTTTTACTAATGACTTTAGTAAATATGGGTATATCTACCTAATAAAGCATTAGTCTGAATGCTTTAAAAGTTGAAGGAATTCTAAAATGAAGTACAAAATCATTTAGTAAAAACCATCAAGTTGCTCCGATTTGATCATGGAGACGAGTTTTTGAGCCATTAGTTTGGCAATCATTTAAAGCATTGTGGAATTGTTGCACAGTTGACTCCACTAGGTACACTTCAATGGAATGGGATATCTGAATTACATGGTGCAGTCCATGATAAGCCTTCCATTGTTCTTTTGGGGATACACTCTTGAAACAACCGCGTTCATATTAAATAGGGTTCCATCTAAGTCAGTAGAAAAGACACCATAAGAAATATGGAGGGAACAATGTCATAGATTGTATTTTCTTAAGATTTGGAAATGTGAAGCTTATGTAAAACATTTACAATCAGATAAGCTCACTTCTAAGTCTGATAAATACTTTTTTATCAAGTATCCTAAAGGAGACAAAGCAATATTACTTCTATAATCAAGGAGAAGGCAAAGTATTTGTCACCCGATATAATCTTTTCTTAGAGAAAGAGTTTCTCTCAAGAAAGAATAGTGGGAGAACGGTACAACTTGAAGAAATTTGAGAAACACCTAAAAATGTTTCAGCTCCTACACAACCATAGAAGGTAGAACAAAGTGTTGAAGAATCTATTGTAGATACACCGGCACTATGTAGGTCAGAGAGGTCATGTTGTGAACAAAGAGACATATTGTTGTTAGATAACAATGAGACTAAGACCTATATAGAAGCAATGGTGGAACTAGACTCTTTGAAATGGCTTGAAGCCATGAGATCCAAAATTGAATCCATACACAGTAATCAAGTTTAGAACTTGGTTGATCTCCTTGATGGTGTTAAAACCATTGAGTACAAATGAGTTTTCAAGAAAAAGATAGACATGGATGGAAATGTTCACATTTATAAGGCATGATTGGTGGCTAAAGGTTTCAAGAAAATTCAAAGTGTTTTATGATGAAACTTTTTCGCCCGTCACAATGCGATTCGGATCATTCTAGCAATTGTTGCATATTTTGACTATGAGATATGACAAATGGATATCAAAATAGTTTTCCTTAATAGAAATCTAAGTGAGGATGTGTACATGACACAACCCATGGGTTTTGTCGATCCGCAATCAGCTGGAAAGATATGCATGCTTCAAAAATCCATTTATGGATTAAAGCAGGCATCTCAGAATTAGAATATTCATTTTGATGAAGTGATCAAAGAGTTTGGTTTCATTAAGAATGAAGAAGAGCCTTGTGTCTATAAGAAGGCTAGTGGGAGCACACTTGTATTTTTGGTATTATATATGGATGACATATTATTGATTGAAAATGACAACCTATGCTCGAATATGTTAAGTCTTCATTGAAAAGCAGTTTCTTCATGAAAAACATAGGAGAAGCACTATACATTCTGGTTATCAAGATCTATAGAGATAAATCAAGAAGGGTAATTGGATTATGCCAAGATATATACATTAATAAGGTGTTGAAAATGTTCAACTTGCAGGACTCCAAGAAAGTTTTTCTACCTATATCACATGATATATATCATAGCAAGAGTTAGTGTTCTAGTACACCTGATGAGAGGGATAAGATGAATGCGATTTCATCTGCTTTGGTTGTTAGGTCGATCATGTATGCTATGCTTTGTACATATCCAGATGTCACATATGCTTTAAGTGCTACGAGTAGATACCAATTAGATTTAGGTGAAGGTCACTGGATTGCTGTAAAGAACATATTGAAGTACTTAAAAAGAACTAAACATGTATTCCTAGTCTTTGGAGGTGAGGAAAAGCTCGTTGCAAATAGTTACACCGATGCTAGCTTTCAAATTGACAAAGACAATTTTAGATCGTAATCTGGATTTGTGTTCTATTTAAATGACAGTGAGGTGAGCTGGAAGAGTTCCAAACAGGATATAGTTGTTGATTCTTCAACAAAAGTCAAGTACAATGTAGCTTCTGAAGCTTCTAAAGAGGTTGTTTGGATTAAGAAATTTGTTTCTAAACTTGATGGTGACTAGAGCCATTAGTCCAATGCACCTCTAATGTGATAATTGAACCTTATGATATTGATCGAGCTCAATACGAGACTGTCATCCTCTTAATAGCTCAATCACTCTCTTTATCCTATGATAGAGTATAAACCTATGATTGACTTCTCAATTACCTTGGCATGGTCATGTACTTACATAATCTATTACAGCGAGGGGCTCAAAGATATCTCTCCTACAAAAAGAGCAAATTCTATTTTTTACTCATATTTCACTATATATTTTGTAGCAAATCCAAAAACTATTCTTATGATTATTCTATTATAGAGTAGCGTTTGATAATATCAAAATAAGCTACGTATATATAGGGAATTATGATGATCTCATATCTAAGAGCTCTATATAAACACTATTTTAGATCAATGACATATAAAATCTATGCAATATCTCGTAGCGGGTTTATTAAACATATGTTCACTAACATATGTCTATTTGGTATCTCCTTATTATAATATAATAAATGAGACATGATGATATTATAATTATATTTATTTCTTATATGATATATGATTAGAAATCACTTTAAAAAATAGCTCACATACTTATTATCTATTTAAAAAACAAATCAATATACCATAACTATAACTATATTATGTAATAGGTAACATCTCTATGTTAGCTGTATCACAATCACTAGCCAGATACATGGGTAATATACGGTACAAATGGAGGTCACCAATTTGCTCACGTGTGCGTGCTTTTCTGACCTTAATTGTCAAGACATGAATGAGTCCAATTTTATGTTACGATTTGAAGTAGTTGCAAGGCAGGAATGTGATCGAGTTGAAGATCGATCGCGAGCTAAGGTTTGCAAGTTCGTTCGCGCGCGCGCGATCGCATCATCATCAATGGTTAATTTGCTCGGACATCCAGAGGAGCTCCTCTAGGTAGTCGGCGCCGAGGTCCTCCAGCTCCAGGACGATCTGCTTGTGCTCCGCGGCGATCGTGGCGGAGGTCGTCCTGTTCGCCGTCGAAGTGGCACCGGCCAGTTCGGATCTCTTCCGCCGCTTTCGCTTGGAGTGCCGCCGCTTCAGCGCCAGCACGGGCGAGCCACCGGCCGCGCCTAGCGCGAGCGCGCGGAGCGACTCGCGCACGCGCTCCACGGGGAAGTTGAGCGCCGCGGCCGCGCCCCGCGCCGAGAGCGCGGCCTGGTCGTAGGCCATCGCAGCGGCATCTGCCGTCTCGAACGTGCCGAGCCACACCCGCGCGCCGTTCCGCGTGGAGTCCCTGATCTCCGCCGCGAACCTCCCCCACGGCCGCTTCCGCACCCCGATGAAACCCGCCGCTGCCGCCCCCGCCTCTTCCTTTCTCGTTGCCCTCTCGCGGCCCGCAGTACCGTTGACGGCGCCGCCAGGCGCCGACACCTCGGCGCTCCCCGCCGTCTCGTAGCCACCGCCGCCGCTGACGCTAGACGGCTGCGATTCCGAGGATGTAGACGACGCCGCGCCGGCACCGGTGGCTGCCGTGACAGCCATGCTGCCGCCGACGCTGTAGTACCAGCAGTGGCTGTGTTGCTCCATGTGTGTGGCTGTGAGCTGGGAATGTTTGACTTCGTGGCTTCGGTTACTGTGATGTGTGCGGCGAAGTGATGGGGTGTGTTTGATTAATCCTTTTCCAGGAAGGCCGTGGATTAAATTAGCGGCGGGGTTTATAGAGGGCCGAGAGGGTTAGGTGGCTCTGTGGGCGACGAATTTTCCTGGACGGTGCGGTGGGGCCCGCACGTCGACTATTGACAATGACATGTGGGGTCATGAAAACCTGGAAGTTTGGGCGTTGTTGTTGGACGGAGTTGACGTAGGGCGGCTGGATAGGACAAACTAGCGGGCGTCAGCGTACACGATCCACACCTTAATTTGCTGGCGGTGCCCACCGAGCAGGTCTTGGCGCGCCTTCGTTAATTCGCCCAAATTAGAACGCATTATTGTGTTTAACCTGTTTAGCATCAGCGATGATCCAACAAGGTCTATATGCTAAAACACACGTATCTCAAAGTAGGGCTTCTTATTTATTTATTTAAAAGCGTAGAGGTTGATCTGGAGGATGGTAATTAACATACTTGCTGCATGGACAGTCATATGGTACGTGCTGGAATACTACAATAAGAGGGAAGAGCATCTCGCGAAAAAGAAAAATAGAAGAGGACCAGTTGATAGCGGTCACGACAAAGGGACCGGTTTAGAACAGAAGGACACAATAGACTGCACTATCGTATGACGATAACAAGTGGGCAGACCTATAATTAAATGACGAGGGCCTGGGCTTCCCTGTTGCAGGTTGGGTTAAGAGTGAGTTCGAACCAGCTTTGATTTAGCTACATTTCTATAAGCGTATTTTGTACGTTTTTTAAAATTATATTGATTTTTTTAAAAAAATTTATTTTTAAATTTATAATAGTTAACTCAATTAATCATACGTTAACACTTCTTTTCATTTTACTTGCCGTGAAAACAACAAGCTATTCTGCTGAAACAAACTTAGGCTAAGCTTGCCTCAGCATTATAAAAATTTAAGGTGCTCAATGGACCTTTAATTTTGACCAGGCGCAGGATATGGCTTGGGTTGTCAAGGCCTAGGATAGGCATGTTGCTCTTTTGTTACGAAAAGAGTAATGCGCATGCCCATTACTAACGAGCATATGCTTTATAATGATTCTTCTTCTCTATTTCTTATTAATTGATTTGTCATGCAACGACGCATCGCACGGTGATTGCGTGCGACCCAGGTGTACACGACCTATTGTGCCGCTGGCTACAAAACCAGCCAAGGTCCAAAATACTTTTAGATATTTTTTATTTATTCTAACAGAACATTTTTCAACGGAAAAGTTTCGAATACAAAATTATGGTTTTAGGACAATTTTTTAGTTTTCATCTAAAAGTCTTTTGAATTTATTATCGAAAGGTTTCCAATTTCATATAGAAAGTTTTTTTCCTCGAGTGATATTAAGTAATCAACTCACACTATGATATGCTAGAGAAGTGGATGATTATAGAAGTCAAAAATAAATTTAACACTTTCTTCTAATTTTCTATATTTTCCAAATATGTATAGAATAGATTATAGACGTAGATCCGTACTATAAATTTTACAAAATAAACTAGAAAAAATTTACAAACAAACTCAATAGGAATCATCTCAATCGGACCTCTCCATGATATTAATGAATCAAAATTAATAAATTAATTAAATCCTAATTAATTAATAATGACATGACATACAAAATAATTACCATGCTAATCTTCCATAAATATTAACTTTATTTTTGATGGTTCGAAACCAACGCTTCAAATTATGCCACTTCACCTCCACACGGTTGGCCATAGTGTCCGATGCGTTTTCATATAGAATCCTGCTCGAATACTATTTTCACGCTTTTGAATCAATCTTGTTACGCCACATTACCTTTGTATCTCCAGCGCCTATACGTGCCATGTCTCCTGTTCAGTCCCTCTTGCCTATCAGTCGTTGTGTCACCATGCTCTCTCTCGCTTGTGCTCACTGATAGGCTTGGCCCATCTAGTAGGCTCACTCTCTCTTGCTGTACATGCACCCATATTACTAGGCCGTTGTTGCTATCAGCCTATTCAATCAGCCTGCTAACTTCTTAGCTTGGCTAGCAAGTCAGCCCAATCACCAACCCAGTTGTATTTGGTCTCCTTCAGTCCACACTAGCCTATTCAGCCTATTCACGCATCATCTTTAGCTCATTTTTAGCTAGGCATATGTACTGTTCACTCATCGTACTCACAATTTTAGCATGTTACTATAGCAATTTTTGAAAATTAATTTATTAATTTTCATCCAAATTTCCTCCAAATTTTTTCAACAATTTTTATCTATTTGCCGTATTTAATACCTACAAATAAATAAACAAAAAATATTTTTTGACACAAAATTTTACAACTTGACCTATGTCAACGTACACATACTCACCAATTTTACCTAACCAAGATATTACTAGATTGCAGATAATAAAAAAATTATATCTGGCCGATATATCAAATGCAAACATGATACCCTAGATCAGTCTAAGAGATCAACATGATGCAGCCTTAGATATAACTGATGAATCAGGATAAACCAGCAACGATAGTTGGCCGAACTAGAATAATCTAATAGATCAAAACGATATAGTCTTATATGAGACTAATCTAGCTGATACAAGTACCAGGGTGGGACTTAGTCCTTCGTCGAAGATCGAACTTAATTGATATAGCATTGCGCCAAGAGTCAGAACCCGTTGAGATAAACCTAGATAACTAGGGTTGATGATGTGCCAAAATTATATTGTATTGATCAAGAAATATCTTATAAGATCTCAGGGTATTTGTATTTATACCCTATAATTATAATTACATGAGTCCTGAGTGGTTAGAAGCAATCCATTCATATATGACTTACTAATCAAAAAAAAAACTAAAAATTGCTTATCTAAAAGATATATTCTAAATATAAAAAACACCTTGTCATGGACTTCACAATTTTCTTTGAATTTGGTTTTTATCGGATATACTTCCATAAGTCGATCGACTCTCTTCCTTAACCTAATATATTAGTAAGCCTTAATTTAGTGTTAACACATACGATACAATTTACCTAATTACAATAGATGTTCATAAAGATAACTCATTTCTTGCTTTCCACTAACCGGTCTGGACTCAATCATTTGTAGGCTAATCGATCTATTTAGACCCACTATTAACCATCGGCTCTAACTGATCCATCACCATTAGACTTTGTCAGGGACCATCGACTTTCATCAAACCCATCAAAGCTACTATATCGATACTCTAGTCTATGTCAAATTTTGGCATTAACAATTATAAAGCCTTTAGTTGCAATATATGCCTCTGTCTTTGCCTTATTATATTGAAAACTAATACCATCGAAAATACAAGTTTTCATAGAATAACTATCTATCAATATATTTTCTAATCACTAGTTAAAATCAATTAGACAAGATAAAAAAATTAATAACATTTCTCTGATACTACTTATAGGATTGATTGACATTAATATAGGCAATTACATGAGGGTGCATGATTACACAAGTCAAAAATAAAATTTAACACTTTTTGCTAATCACAAAACCTAAAAACTATATTTTTTTAATTTTGGATGGAACACTTTTGTTACTAAATAAATTATAGCCATAGATCTATAGCTCTGTTTGACTTGGAAATTTTACATAATAAACTAGACAAAATTTGCAAATAAATTCAACTAGAATCACCTCAATTGAACTTTTGGATTTCAAGGTATTAATGAAAAACATTACTAAAGAGAAAGTTGAATGAAATTAATTAATCTCAAATTTATTAATAATACGGGATCTAAAAATAATTAACCAATCAAAATTTTCACAATTGAAAAAACACCCTAGCTAAATTTTAGATCAATCCAAAACACTAAGAAAACAAAATAATCTAAAATCAATCACTAGCCATGCAAAAAATAGAGATTAATTAACATGCTAATATTCCATAAATTTTACCTTTATTCCTAATATTATTTTTACAAAATCCACATAAAAAGCTTTCTCACATTACCCTCTATTTATGTAAAAAAAATTCCAAAGAAAAAAAATCTAAATATCCTTAAGATTTTGTAAGTAATACTTTGTTTATTCTTGGCCATTGGATTTAAAACCAATGCATTAGATTGCGCCATCTCACCGCCACATGGTTGAACATAGAGTTTGACGCTTTTTCATAGAGAATCTTGCTTGGACACTATTCCCATGCTTCTGAACCAATCCTGTTACACCATTGCCTCTGGATCTCTTGCGTCCGCACACGCACGCACACCACGTCTTTGGTCTGGTCCCACCTATCAGTCATAGTGCCATAGCATGCTCGTACCCACGTTGGCTGATAGGCCTAGCCGGCTTGTTAGCCACTGCGCCACCATGCTTTCTTGTGTCTGCACTCGCTGACATACCTATTCACGTGTTAGTCTCACTCTCTCTCACCACACACGTGCCTACATTGCTAGGCCGTTATTAGCTGCCATCCCATTTTGCTGGTCTACTAACCTCTCGGCCTACCTACCAAGTTAGCCCACTCACTAGTCTAGTTACATTTGACCTCCTTCAGCCCTTTCCACCCTGTTCACACACCTTCTTCAACCTATTTCTAGCTCGGTTGCATATGTACTATATTCAGTATGTTAAATATCAAATTTCAAAAATTAATTTCTCAATTTTCATTCAAAATTCCTTTAAATTTTTAGTGATTTTTCATTTATTTCCTATATTTAATACTTGCATGTAAATAAAAAAACATTTTTAGCACATATTTTTATAACCTAGCCTATGTCAACACACACGCTCAGCACATTTTTTATAAATAATTTTAATGTAAAACAACTAAACATTATCAATTTTAATATAAACTAATTTGCAATGCCAATTTCAATATATTTCAATTTTACCAATTTTAATCTAAACCAAATTTTCATCATTCTTATTGAACATTAGTGAAGAAATTAAATGAAATAATTAGACATTTAATGTCCTCATATTTTAGATCAAATGGATTTATCCAAAAGCTTCTATAATTCAGACTAAACATTTACAAAGTTTTGGGTCTTTTGCCTCCCTCCCCACCGTGTGTGGTAGGATATTATCTGGGGAAAAAAAGTTTTTACTGTAGCATAATCTGCTTGATCCACCCACGTAAACTTGATCCATCCTAGTGAACAGAGGGTAGTATGGCAAGTATTTGTCATCCTTTCTGCTGTTGACGTAACCGCAAAACACCCTATCATTGTGGGTTCACTTTGGTTGTCAGCCTAAATCAAAATGAACTGATGATAGCCATCGTTAGATCTAAATTGTAGGGTTTATATTTATGGCCAGTTCATATATTCTGATCTCTTAGCCTCGTCCTCAAACCTTCCTCCTCTCGGTCTCTGCCTCCGTCTGTCCTCCTCCATTGCCTTTCTTCCCCAACCACTGATGATGGCACCACCTCCCTCTCTCCTTCGCCTCACCTCCCTAGGCGTTAGCAACTGTGCTGCTCCCTCTCCCTTCATCGCTGATGTGCCACCATCTCAAGCAGGCTGCTGCAGCTACCAATGAGGAGCCTAGGCCACCAAATCTGACAAACCCAGCCATCGTGCTGATAGATGTGACCGGCCAAGCACAAGGACAAGCTGCTGGTGTCGTCACTATCTTCTTCTCCTCCACTCTGTGACCCCTCCCCTCTCTCTCTCATTCTCGAGGAGCGACAGGCCTACTCACAGAACTTTGCTCCTGGATCTGGAAAAGGGGTGGCAGGGGCCTAATCTAGAAAAGGGTGGTGGCAGCAGGGGATTGAGGGCCTAGATTCAGCTGCCACAAGCTCTAGGAGTTGTGGGCCTATGCAAGGAGGAGAGTGGGCCTATATGAGGAGCTTGGCCAGCCAGATGTAGAGAGGATGACGGTGGCAAGGAGATGGAGGCCGTGGCGATGAGCTTGGTTGGCTTCATCACCACATGACTGTTGCTGAGGTGTTCGTATGCTCTTAGTTCTTACTTGCTGTCATGAGTCGGTATGCATGTGTTCTCTTTGTGAATTGCTTATTGCAAGTGTAGATAAAATTTTTTTCGGAATTATGAATCATGTGGATGATGTATTGTTTTTGGATTTAGGTTGATCTTTGGATGTTGTTTTCGATTGCTTGATGTAAGTTGATCCATGAATATGTTGATTTCATGGATGACGTAGTTTTTTTTGGATTTAAGTTGATCTATGGATGTTCTTCTGGATTGTTTGATGTAAGTTGATCCATGAACCTGTAGATTTCATCGATGTAATTTACTGTTGAATCATGTACATTATGCAACATTCATTCAAATCCAACTATTAACAGTTTGTTTTTCCTTCCAAAATGTGCTGATATTAGACTAGCACCGTCGCTGGCCTAGTGCCCTTTCAAAAACCAGCAGTGATGCCATTTTTGAACTAGCAGTGATGCCATTTATGTGGCAGTGTGAACAATGATAAACACAAAATGAGAAAAAGGATCAAGCAGTTATCACGAAGTTGAATTCTTCATTTCACCGGTTCTACACACCTTGCCAGTGATGTCAGAGTTTTTGTTGGCAGTGACAATCAGAAAAATCTTGTCAAAAATATGAATATGTTCAATTTATTCGGTGGTTTCATCAGTGTAAGCCCCTGATGACAACACAAGGGATATGGGAGCCCATTCTTTTCTTCATGGCAGAAACACCCTTGATCAATAGAAAGTAAAAAAGAAATTGTTGACAACCAAATTTGGATCTAGTGGGTTAGATTTGAAAGAGACCGGATTTCCTATGGAGACCAATCTGACCGCAATTATATGGCTGGTTAACTGTGGTCAAATAGTAGGTGTCCGAGCGGTTTGACTTATAACTACTAGTCCTCCGAGTCCAATTAAGATAATGCTAGGCCTAATGTTTTTTAGACTTAATTGATCCCTAAATCTAATAAGATATGGAGAAGGTCCTATGAAGACAAGACCAACCCTTTATAAGGCCTGGCCGATTAGATTGAAACCCCATAAACACCCAACAATAAATCGAATTGTCTACTTTTCTACTTTTTAATAATATAATTTTATTTACCTTTTATCCAACTTTATCGATTTTCACTGTAAATCACCTGCTTTTACTGCAAGAGTGCAAGATCCATTATAGGTTTGTATTTTAAACTTTTCGATTCGCCCACAAGATAGGTGTTTACCATCTATATTGGTCTAGAGACTGGTTTGATCTCTAAATTGGCTCCGCTAGCTAGTTTTAATATCTCAAATCCATCTTGTTTAGGTGCTTTCCTGGATCAAGATAGTTGCCAACTCTATAACACTGTAAATCTTTATATGGTTGGCCGGCAAGGCATCAACAAAAATCCCACTGATTAGTACTAAAGTGCACAAATGTAGCTAACTTAGACACACGCTGATTATTTAGTCCAAACCTATCTTATAGCATAAAGGAATTGGTTAATTGTAAATTAATTCTAAATGAACTAATTGGTAAATTATTAGAGTAAGTATAATTGTGGGTTATAAGCTAGCTATATACAAATGTAGAGGAGAGAGACAATGAAAAATAAGAAGTGTTGGCTCTTATACAAGAGCTAGCTTTATCTATGCTCCAAGATAAACACATGAAATATAGAAGTGACAGAAAAAAAGATATGAAAAAAAAGTAGAGGCAAACTTATAGCTGATGTATTATGCATATTGGCTTTAATACTAAAACACTTATAATTAGTAGTTAACTCTACTATTAAACTTGCTCTTACTTGACTGTATAAATTACAAAATACTTAGTATTTCCAATTAAGTATTACTAAATACCTAGTAGAACTAATTTTAATGGAATTTGAATGCTATGCATTACCTCTAATCATTTACATTGGCAATACTCTAAGTCTTGCTTCACATGTATAATGTATAGGTAGAAAAACCCACAATGAAAAACATACGAGCATTGTGTTAGTAAATTTATTTGCTAAAAATTAATCATGAACTTGGTCCATCCATGATCACTCAAAATCTTTATGCGAAATATGGGTGATAAATTAACTGGTAAAGGAAGGTGAAGCCATAGGGTCGTCTCAGTTCGCGTTGGCATTGTAGATGTAGGAGTTGATGAAGTAGGTGAATGCTGGCATAAGGAAGTGGCTGGTAAGGGGGTGTTGAGAGGTTGGCACTGCAACGAGTGCTAGTGATGGACAACACCACTAAACTTGATGCCTTGCGATGTTAACACCGGCGATTAGGATCACCATGTGGGTGGAGTTCATCTTTTGATCTTTCCATGGCGCTGGAGTTAGGATCGGTAGGTTTAAGGTTTTGAGAGAGCAGGATGTGTGTGTCGTTGTCACACATGCGGCTTAGAGATGTTAGCGTGAGTCTGATGACTAGGTGTTGTCATTGGGAGCGATTTGCTTAGGGTGGGCCGAGCTCATTGTACATGTCTTTGGCTCATTGGCCAAAGATCAATTCCAACATTATCGTACTTGATCTTTATGGCTAATGAGTCCAATCTTAGTAGAATAGTAAACTAATGCAACATGTCAAGGTAGCTTTCAATGTGCCATAGAGATGCTGTTAGATTACCATAATACCTCAATTGGAATAAACTTAATGATTCCTCTGAACTAATTCTGGAGGTACCTCCTGCCGTTGCCCTCCAAATCGATCTTATGTTGGTGGATACATATTTACCGATAGGTCCTTGTTTTGCCAAGTTTTCTTCGTCTCTATCGGCAAAGGCATATGATCTTGATCAGGCTCTTGAGCTAATGGTTCTTGTATCGTCTTCTTGATTAGATCTTGCAGTGTATCCATCCATACTCCTGATGGATTACTGAATGCTTGATAAAATATTTTGTTGATCATCTCTTGCAACGGCTTGGAAGAATTCACAGGTGCTGAATGGCCTGATTCCTTTATCAAAACACATTTTGGTAACTGCTTCTCTTGAATCGGCCCTTATTCAGTCATACTAAAGGATTCCAAATAGAGCTTCTAAAAATTTTCTATATTCTGCTCCATATGCTACCTCTGATCTTCATTCAAATCCTCCATGGTAACTGGAACTATAATCTCCTCATCGGCTTTATCTTCGGACGAATATGCCTTAGAATCACCCTTTTCTTTAGATATATTGACAACAAGATGCCTCCCGAGTTGATGAGTAAAAATCTAACTTCTAATTAGGCACTTGTAGAGTTCTGCCGGTTGACGAATGGAATTATACCACACCAGTCGATGAAGGATCATCAGTCGATGGATGGTCTTCAGGTTTCTCTAGCTGATGAATAAAATCCCATCCAATCAGCTGATGAATGAAGATTTCTACTCTACCGGCCGATGAATATAGTATGGTTCTTATCGGCCGATGAATGAAACCTTCGGTCCCACTGGGCGTGCCAAAAAATATGTTCACGCTGAGATCTCGCGCGCCCTAGCGTGATCACGATGACGCCTGGGAGGTCTGCTTAGCTCCAGTGTAGACCGGTCGGCTTCTCTCTATGGCTCGAGGTACGCGCGTCGGAGGCCGTGGGGTTCAATTGTCTTCGGCGCGACGGTACGGGTGCGGGCGTGCCAGTCAATTTGACCCTATAATTGACAAGGAGGTGAGACGAACAGGTCCATCGGACGGTGGGCCGATGCAGGCGCTCGCTATCGGCTTGCTGCCAATAGGATCGGGATGGCCATCGGCAATGTCCAGAAGGCCCTTTGCTATCGGCTATTTACTGATAGGAATTGGGAAGCTCTTCAATCGGCTAGGGAGCCGATGAAGGCATGGATAGGTGTCGACGAGGGATCGACCGTAGAGCCGATGGAGGAACCGGGGTGTACTCAGAGGATAGCAAAGCGCATAGGATCCCTCCAGATAGTTGACAGAAGATATAACGGTCGTTCATTGGCTGGAAAACCGATGAAGGCACTTGCGGAGTGGTAAGGAAACATATTAAAAGGCATGGGCTGCAAAGCCGATGCCGCTCCGGATATGACAGCACGAGATCCATCGCCCGCTGTGATAGCGCCATTAATACTGAACCTCGAAGATCAGACCTAACCGAGACAATGTGAGGCTGAGGCCAACAGCGACAATACGGAGGATGTCGAATCAGCTGTGCTGAAGTAAAGACACGAACGAACCCATCGGCTAGCTGAGTCAATGAGGGGACACCTCTAATGAAGGCGGGCGTGTATTGACTGGGAGACTGATACGCTCGGCATAGTGCGTCAAGGGAAACCTCTAAAGACCTAGTGCGTATCTGCCAAGGAGCCGATACGCTGGGCGTGAAGTTCAGAACATGGATAACTCATCGGCTAGCACTCCGATGAGACGCCATGCAGAAAACTATAAGCCTGAAACTCAATCTACTGTCGGCAGCCCCGTAGGTCGAAACTAACCGATGCAGCACAAAATTGACGACGACACAGATCGATATGCCATGCATGAACGTGATGTGATACATCTGACCGGCCTAAGAGGTCGAACCTAACCGATGGAGCCTTAGATAGAGTAGAACATATCGAGATAGTGGCGGGACTTACCCCTTCACCGGAGATCGAACCTAACAGATGCAGCCCCGTGTCGAGAGCCAGATCTTGCCGGTAGAAACCTAGATGAACTAGGGTGGCGATGCACCGAAGTTGTATATTGATCGAGAGGTCCATTACATGTCTCCAGGAGGTCTATATTTATACCCTGGATTGCAGAGTCCGACGCGTTTACAACCATCAGACGTTATTTCCTAACAAAAATAAAGGAAAATATCTCTAAAGAAGTTAACTAACTAACTAAACCTTTCTAATTAGATAAGATTACAATTTACGAAGATACAATATCCTGCCGTGGATTCCATACCTCCTCCACAAAGTCGGTTTTATCTGGATGGTCTTCCAATCTAGAACCGAGTCTTACTTTGCGACAATCCGATCGGCTTCTTCACTGTTGTCATCGGACACCTCTTGGCCGATCGGCTTTAGCACCATCGGGCTGTCCAGATTTTGACGTTGACAGTCTACCACTCTTAGATCGAGGAATATTCTTGAGTCATACGATTTGCCCTTATACATTATAACATGTCACAATTTTTAGATTGCATCGTTGACCATGCAATAAATTATTTATTCAAAGAACACTTTGATGTGGATCTCTAATTATCCACACTCCCATGATAATTGATGTCCAAATGACCCAATGTTAAGATCACGAGAACTCTCATATGTGAACATGCAATTATATATGTTTTACAAATTATGTTAGACATTGAGCTCTTGACGGGCTATTCAATTAAAATAAATCTATCAAAATTTCATTAAATTATGCCAAGTTTGTATGCATCCAAATTTTTGAGAGCTGAAGTATGAGGGGTCAGTATTACTTAGTTTAGTTTGATTAACTCTCCTAAGATTAGTAGAGGAGGTTTGACAGAACTTACCCAAATTATATTTCTTAAATTATCTATCAACTTATGAATTCTAAATTAAGTTTGGCACTCCATAAATTTTAGTGGATAAAATTCCTTTATTTAATACATTGACACAACTACAGAATTGAGCTTCATTGACGAATCATGCATGATGGATCGATGTGACTCGTCACTGGTGACCACATCTCTAACAGGTAGCAAAAGGATCTGTTAGAGATGAGCTAGCAGGCACAACCCATCATAGGTGTACGATCATCTATGACGAGTTTAAGTAATGGCACATTTGTCATAGGTGAGGTCTCATCTGTGACGGGTGATCCTTCATTCTACTGATCTTCGAGGGGTTTTGTCTCACAAACTAAGATAGATAAGTGGACACTATATATACTCTACCCCTATCATGAAATGGTCATTCCAGCTAAGTATATCGTTCACATTTTGGGAGGGAGAGTTAAAAGGGTGAATTTTGGCTGATTATTTGAAGAAAAGAAAGCTCTTCAATTAAATTATGGCTAGTTTTGTGTATAGTATACCTAATATATATTGCATTACATATAACATTTTTCACATTTGCAAATGGATCCAAGTTGGATATATAATAGTAATTGATTTAGTCAAGAGTGTAGAAGTAGTATTATAGATTTCTTAAATGTTGTGAATGGGGACATGAATATAATGAAAGATGAATATATGGTTTGTCAATGAAGTGATTAAAAAAATAAGAAGATGTTTGTAGAAAAAGTGCAATTACAGTCTTATCTAATATGCAAAAAATTCATGAAGGATTTCGCATATTGGACCAATCATGATGAGCAAGAGACTTTCAATATTTCAGTCGAAACTAGTGATGGACATAATAAGAAACAAGATTAAGATGACATGTTTGTCTCTTCTCTGTTGGATGCTGATACGGTTGATGTCTATAATGATACCCTTAATACAATGCTATATGATGTTGAGGAGCCAGCGTACAACGAGGTAAACTATGAGAAGTTCACTAGGTTAGTGAGTGATTCAAAATATGCTATTATCTGCAAGGCAAAATACATGAAATTATCTGCTATCTTGGATCTTATGAAGTTTAAGGTAAGTAATTGATAGCCAGACAAGAATTTCACAAAAATGCTTGTTCTACTAAAGGACTTGCTTCTGAAGAAGAACACTCTGCCCAAGATGACATATGAAGCAAAATAGGTATTATGCCCATTAGGGTTGAAGGTCCAAAGAATTCATGCTTGTCTAAATATTTGAATATTGTACTACGAGGAATACACCAACATTTAAATGTGTGACATGTATGCAATGCTTCTCCATATAAGTGAAAGTGCAGTTCCACTGAAGTTAAGAAGTAGAAAAGGAGTGGTCTATGAATGTTATGTGGTTTTTCCTTATTTATGATCATTTCAAGCAAATGTTTACCTATACTAAGCAAGCTGAGTTAGTTCTTTAGCATGCAATAGATCAAAAGGCCAATGTTAAATTGAGGCACCCTGTAGATTCAATGCAATGGAGGACTATTGATAAGACATATACCAAATTCGCATTAGACCCGAGAAATATGAGTTCTTGTTTGTGTACAATTGGCATGAATCTTTTTGAGGATATGAGAAGTTGTCGTAGCACTTGGGCAAATGTTATTGTGAACTACAACCTACCCCTATGGTTGTGCTTTAAAAGAAAGTACATTATAATATACTTTCTAATCCAATGACCAAGACAGTCTAACAATAATATTAATATATACTTAGAGTTGATTATTGATGAATTAGAAATACTCTAGAGAGAATGTGTGCAAACCTCGAACACATACGGATGAGAAAACATCAACCTTTATGCCTGCACCATTAACAACTACTCGATATTTGGTGACCTTTCTAGATAAACTAGAAAAGGAAAGAAGACTTGCTTATATTGCATGAAAGAAACACATAGTAAGTGCATGAAGAACTCATACAAGATGGTCTACATGGGTCATAGGAAATTCCTCCTGTTATATCACACGTATAGAAGATTGAAGAAAAGTTTTAATGGTAAAAGAGAGCTTGGCAGTGCTCCTTTGGATTTGATCAAAACCGAGGTGTATGAAATGGTGAGGGACATATGTAATGAGTTTGGAAAAAACAGAAGTATGTGCTAATGCAAAAGTATTTACTAATGCAAAAGAAAAATCCTATATTCTAGTGGCTACATTTGTGGAAGCATGTAGAGAAAATTGTGTGTGTTACAGTGTTATTGTTGAATATTCCTAGGAAGATAAAAGATGGGCTGAATGCACATCAAGATTTACAAGATATAAAAATTCAAAATGAACATGCACCAATAACTTTGGATACATGTAGACTATACCTTCCGCCAGCTTGCCACAATTTGTTGAAGGAAGATAAGAAGGATATGTTAGCAAGCTTGAAGGATATTAAAGTTCCTTCGTGCTACTCATCAAAGATTAGTAAGTTTGTTTCGTTGGACAATCTCAAGTTGGTTGGCATGAAGTCCCATGATTGTCATGCTTTGATCACACAGCTTCTACCAGTTGCTTTTAGAAATATTTTGCCAATCAAGGTTCTTCACATGATTATGTGTTCAAGCTCCTTCTTCAATGCCTTTGGACGGAAGGTTATTGATCAACAAGGCCTTGATGCCTTGTAGGCAGATATTGTCAAAACCCTTTGTCATCTGGAGATGTACTTCCCCCTATTCTTCTTTGATATGATGGTTCATCTTATTGTGCTTCTTGTGAAGCAAATAAAAGTATGTGGTCATGTGGTCATTAGGGAGATATATCCATTCAAAAGATACGTGGGAATTCTGAAGTCCTACATACAAAATATATACAAGTTAGAGGGGAGCATTATTTAAGGCTACATGACTAAGGAGATAATTGAATTATGTATTGATTACATGTTGGAGACTACTCCAATCGGAGTTCCTAGGTCTTGTCATGAAGGAATGCTTTTAGGAATTGGCACCATAGGTAGGAAAGAATCATGCCAAATTGCGTTGCCTTTACCCAAGCTCATTTCACTATCCTCCAACATATGGCAGAAGTAGCGCCTACTTTGAAGAATGTTTACCAAAGATTTGATAGGATAACATGGGCCAACCTGATAGCTGGATCAACAAAGAGCATAATTCACATTTCAACAAATGGTTGATGAATCATGTTAGAATGGTAACCACTAACCCAAGCAAAAACACTTAGATGGTTGGCGGCAGGTCCTTCATGGAATGTTGACACCTAGCAATGATATGACACCAATGACTACACCTTATAGACCATCAAGCAAGATGACAAGAGTACAATACAAAACAAAACATAGAAGCTATCTAAAGTGCAGAAAGTGACATGTCTAAAGGAATAGCTCAAAGAGGAGGTGAAGAAGGAACCTAGGAATTCAATGGAAGACTAGAAGAAGTTCAATCTAAGCTAAGGGAAGAAATGATGTAGTGAATTGGTGAACCTTGTGAACCCCATCTCACCACTCAAGTGGACATGAGCTCCACACAATGACCAAGTAGTTGTGCATCCACTAGGGTGGCTCAAGAACATTCACCAATTATTGCTATAGTTGGCCATATAAATGTAAGATATCAAAAAGCATTGTACACTTGTTCTTTTTAGTCCATTGAATCTATCTTCTTCTAAAAATGTGATTCAATTGTGCATATGATATAGTCGTGTGCATCCTACACCATGTTAGGGTCACACCAATGTTTTGTTGTGATGCCACCAAGGGCCAAGCTTACAAGCTAACTTTAGGCACTAAAGTGCATGGCACAAATTTGGTGCCTGAACATGCTAAGGCCCAAGTTGACTTGGTGAAGTATAATTGGGTCAACTGGCCTCCATAGATCTCACCTAATAAAGAGATAAACAAATTGGCAGGCTGCCCATGGGACCTTTATCCAATGGTGAAAAGATCAAATTGTCATCAAGATGGCCCCTAGTCTAGCTTGATCAAGCCCTCAAGCTCCTCCATCTTAACCAGCTCTTCCATCTCAAGCTTCTCTAGCTCCTCTAGCCATTGAAGCTCCCCTACTGCTGTATTTGATGAACCCATAGAATATGGGCCTAACTATATGGACTTTGCCAAAATGCCTACAGATCTCCCTATATTGAAGAAAACAAAGGCCAATAGCTTGCCATTGATGATGCTAGCTAGAATCAATCATGAAAGGGAAAAGGAAAAGGAAAGAGTAAGGATGTGTCCTTGGTTACCAATAATGAGTGAGCCTCTATGGGTCTTACTTCTCGAGAATTGCACAAGTACTACATGGAGAGGTGTAACTTGAATCGGACCAATACGGAACAATCAATTTTGGGTCATCATGGGCAAGAGCCATTCTTGTCGGTAGCCGCTCACATTATTGTGGGTTCAATGATCTCTTTGACCTTTATAAGCTACGAGCGGTGGACATTGGCCTACTAACATGCTACTCTTTGTAAGTGCCTATAACTAGAATATACTCTAATAACAAGTGCTCATTACTAGAATATACTCTAATAATAATCTACATAAAATGTTTCTAAATAGAATTATGCACCTTATGTTGGTAGAAGGCATGTAGGACAAGAAGCAAGATTGGATCTAAGATCCAACACAAGTGAATGTGACATAGCTAGGGGCTAAACTAGACTAGGTGGTAGATTACATGAACTAGTGCTTATGGGTCTACTAGGACAAGGACTTCGTCATGTTACCACACAATCAGTAGTAAGCATCTTAGCTCTTCAATAATTTTATTTAGTGAAGATACTACTGTATTAAATATTAGGATGCATACAGGTAGAGCTTTTTTATGAAAAAAATATTAATGTCACAGGTATCATTGGAGTCTTATGGTCATAGTGCCAAAATAGAGTAGGGCTTACTATTTTAATGCCTGTATAAGCGAGAAGTGTTACTATACACCTATTAGAGCTGCATTAGATGCTTCATGGCAACCATATGTAAGTAAAGGAGTCAAGCATAAAGAAAATAAAATAGCCCTCCATCACTACAATGACATCAAATGCTAACAACAGGTTGGTCATACACATGGTTTCCACTTGTGCCATAACATGAATACATTAATAACTTAGGTGACCTCGTTAGATCTCGAGGTTTGTGCTTATGTCAATTTAGAATTTATAGATTGTCGATATTATTACACCTAATGTATTAAGTTCACTCTTCTCTTATAGGAAACCCCTAAGAACATTTGCTAGCATGACTTTGCGGCAATTAGAGGACAAATATCTGCCTTCTTACTTGCCGAAGTCATATATTCAAAAGGTAACTTCCGTATTAAATCTTAGAGTGACAAATTTTGTGTAGAACAATATGTGATTCTATTATTGTCTAAAACAAACAATTATGCAACATATGTACATATATAACATTATTTTGTAATATTATGTGACATTTGCACTAATAATTATATTAGTTCTTTTAAATCTTAACTAAATTCATAGGTTGTGATGGTTCTCTTTTTAAAGGCACATGGGCAGTCTGGTAAGTGAGGCTTTCAACTTATAATTTTGTTCAATTGGAGATTTTGTTGGAATATATGTGTTTGTGATTATAGATATATGTATGTGAAGTATACGTGATTATTAATGTGTACAAAATGGATGCATGTAATTGTGGATTCTAGTAATATATATCTATGATTTTTTAAAGGGCATGGATAGCAATCACTTAAGTATATAGTAGGGATGCAAGTGGACAATACCGCTAACCTGTTCATTTTCCACATGGTAGTATAAAATTTGGAAGAAAAAATAATCTAGAATTGGCATAAGCAGGAAAAAAACTGCTTGCTCGCCTGACTTGCATCACTAGAGGCTAGCAACTAAAAAAAATATTATTTTTAAATCACAACAGTAACAACTAAGTAACCAAATACCATCACATATAAGCGTCACTTGTGTCGGATTGAAGTTACAAACTGTCAGAGATGGTAATCGAAGTTCGGTGATAAATACTCTATCAAAGTTGACTTTGTTATATATGATGGGTGTCCTTTCTAACCCATCAAAGATGACTCATCAATGATAGGTGAAAGTGCATTTAGGACTTCTAGGTTTTGGATGATATATGATAAGAAAATTAGAGGACAAATGCGTTAAGTGAAGAAAAATATAGAAGTTAGTCCTTAGGAAAATTAAATTGATGAAAAGAAATTTCATGTTTGCTCTAAATGTAATTTATTTTTCTTTAGTCCTAATATTGACCTACTATCAAGAGACGTACAAATATTAGCCTAAGTTACAAAGCAAGTGCTCAATTAAGTCTCTTTATTCTTCTTGAGTGAATACTTATACCACATACACATTTGAGTTTTGGTTTTTCTTTAGAGAGGCCTCTGTATATTTTGTCTAAGTTATAGGATATTTTTGGATAAGTTTTTCTACCTTATAGTGAAAATGGATCAGAGTATCCAACCTTAAGTGACGGAGTCTCCGAAAAATTTTCTTTATCAAACAGTGAAGTTTGTCTGAAGTCTATGGAGGTTTAAATCGGATACCTCTGACTGGTTGTGTTGCTTTGGATTCAATTGTGTTTGGACTCTCCAGTCCTAGAGGTGGATACTTCAGAGTTTGAATCTGTGGATAACAGATAGCTTCATGGGGGTTTGTTTTTAACTCCACTAACCCTCTACTTTAAGAATGAGGTTGTTCATTCATTCCATTCCTACTTCTCATAGGTTTCCTACGATTTCACATCTCTCACTCTTTGCTTGTACATCATATCAATCTCTTTATAAGTGATCTTTTGGAGCTAGTGAGTGAGAGGGTTGGAATTTAATTGAGCACTTGTGGATTGATGCCCGATGAGGATTTACACTTATTACACTTGGAGGATCTCCTCATAGATGACTAGGCGTCACCTATGAGGGTTCAAAGTTGTGAATCATTCGTAAAAGTTTGTGAAGGTCATTCTCACCTTCACAAGAAAAGAGATAACTATAATAGATACCATGATTATTCTTAGGGATTAGTCTTAATAGCAAAAGTTCACTAGAGGTTGTAGCATTGTGTTTTAGTAGAGACCTTAGTGGTTACATTAGATTTGGTGAGAGCCTTGATAAGAGCTTAGAGATTAGACCTACTTATAGGATTGAGCTTGGTGAGGCTAAGGATCGAGCGCGATTCGGCTCCTTAGAGTGCCTCAATTAAAACGTAGGATTTTTTATTCAAACTTTGATAAAAAAAATCTTGTGTCATATTGTGAAGTGAATTTTATATTTATTTACTATCTTTAGATCACCTACTATACCCATCTCTCTCTTGAGATTACTTTCTCCATGTATCCTTTTTGGAAGTAGTGAAAGAGGATGGAAATCTTCAGGCCCTAGGACTAGAGTGTTTGACTGTACGTCACTGCTTATCAGTAAACGATGATCGGAGTCTCCAGTAGTTAGAACCAGATACTCTAGAGAAAATTTTAATTTTCACTGTAAGTTTCTTATAGGTTTTTAGGTGTGGACATTCACATCTCTTTCTATGACTCAAGATCCTTTTAGCTACCCAGTAGTAAATCTCAATTGGAGTTTTTGGTAGTTAGCACCTGATACTTTGGATGGAGTTTTAGTTTATACTGAGTGTTTCTCATAGGTTTTTAATTATGCACATTCACCTCCCCTCCCCTCTCGGTGTGACTTAAGGTTTTTTCGGTAGGTTGTATCGTAGGTCTTAAGGAGAACCTTATCTGTGATAGGTTACTGTTACAAGGTATCTAACATCATTGGCAGATGGGGACCAAAGAGACGGGTTTTTTCTTACAGTAGTGACTACTCATTTGTATCAAGCGCCCTGCCACTGCCACATATGTGGGCTTTGGCCTGTGATTGATGACCCCATATTAGTGTGAAAGCGAGTGGTTTACATGCATGTTGAATGTTTTCAAGCTAAGTTGATTTCTTTTCAAAATATTGAGTATATTTTTTTAGATAATGAAAAGAATCTGGCCTCTCTATACCTATTTCAGATGTACACATCCAATTATTATTGAGTACATTTAAAGTTGAAATCTTTGAGTGTAGAATTAAATTTCCAAATTTTGATTTGTGGGTTGATGAATTATCATGGAAGAAGTTAATTCGTTGAATCTTAGTCAAAGGTGATTTCGGTTCCTGAAAATAGCTAAAAGAAAAATGGGTTGCCAGTTCTAAATATATGTGCGGATAAAGTGAACAAATTGTCCCAACAAAATTTCCCACAGCCTGACATAGCATATATGCATGCATGGTCACAAACGTTCCTGTGGACCACGGACATACACAATTTTCTCCATAGTTTTTTTCTGCTTAGCATAAATTTCCCTACTTGTACACTATACATCATTTTCACCACAACTACCTATATATGTCTCTTTTAGCTTAACTTATGTTGGCCTATTCCGATTTAACTTAATTTCAATCGAGGAGAGCATAAAGTTGATAAATTGTGGATTTCGAGAGTAAAATCTAGCAACCTATTATTACATAACATTTAAGAGCAAGAATAACAAGCTATTAGTCAACTATAAGCATATGTGAAATAAAGCGATAAAGAATTGAATCTCATGCAAGAACTATCTCTTAATATGTTGTAAGATATATATATATTAAAAACATAGGTAAAAGAAATAGACACAAGAAAAAAATTAGAGACAACAATATAGTTTATCTTATTATATATACATGCAGCTTTTTGCAGTTTACACGTTGCGTTGCATGTGCACGAAATGTAATTCACAAGAGGTGCCTTGCAAATAGCCAACTTTTTGGATGATCAGTCAGTAGTACCATTGATCTCCGACAGCCAGAGAAGCTCCTCCAGGTACTCGGCGCCGAGGTCCTCAAGCTCCACGAAGAACCGCTTCTGCTCGTCCGCGGCTGCGGCCAGTTCCGTACTCTTGCTCCTCCGAGTCTGCGACATGGCATTCGCCGCAGCCGCTGCGGCGGCGACTAGTTCAGCTTTCTGGCGCCGCTTTCGTTTCGAGTGCCGCTGCTTCACCGCCAGAACGGGGAACCCCCGGCCGCGCCGAGGGAGAGCACGTGGAGACACTCGCGGACGCGCTCCATGTCCTCACCTTGTTCAGTTCAATCTCCATTCGTCAAAATTAGCTGAGCGATGGTTCCATCAACCCATTTGTCCTCAGTGGGAGGCCTCCTTGGACGTGATACAACCTTTGCTAGCACCTTGCGGCAGCAGCCTCTCCCGTGTCATCCTCGGTAGCACGGTGGCTCTCGCTGTTCAAATGGTGGGCAGGGGATTACAGTCTTTCCGTCCAAACTAGGGAGCTGAGGGGCAATTTGGTCTCCTCAACTCTGTCCTCATCTTTCAGGAGGTTTGCTTAGGCACTTCTCCCTTAAATTTTGGTAAATTTTGTCAACCGTTTGTTTGAATATTTCGTTTGAATATTCCTAGAAAGAAATGAAAAGCCCCCCCCGCCACACGCACAAACACAGAACCCTTCCTTTCCGATATTTCATACCGTGACTTGGAATAGCTAATAACTTGTGGGAGGATTGTACTGCAGAAAAGGGTTTGCGGATGACCTCATAGACCATCTCAAACAAAGGTATTATAGACGATTTTCAAAAGAACCGTTGGTAGGCATCTAGTATCGAATTCCCATGTAAATTCATCTACCATCTACCACGAAAGTAGTATATACGGCTAATTATGCAAACAATCTGTAGTAGTTATTGACACAGTTATCTATAGGAACTGTATCTAATTAATATACCACTATTACATACTCCAATCAAGAAAATAAAAGTTTGACTACTAATTTCTGTTGCAACATGTTTTTAAGACAGGATGAATTTGTGACATCAACAAAGTATCATTACTACCAAAATCATTTTTATAGACATCTTACAAGTGGCTTAAAAAAAGACGCACCTAATAAAAAATATACGAGGGTGTCCGATTAAGGCCCACCTGTAAAATCGATTTTTATAGATGACCACCTAAGAAAGCATGCTTGTGATAATATATTTATTTTTGTAGGCTTTGTAAAAATCGATTTTCATGCGTGGTGTGTTAATACTTTATAGGACCACATGCCTTTTCCTCACACCGAACGCACCAAATGCCTTCTCCTTTTCCTTCCTCCACCTTTTTCTCTCCTCCTTCCCCTTCTTTTTCTCTCTCCCTAGTTGCTCCACCTCATCGTTCAAGGGCACCATTGCTTCCTCCCTAGCTACTCCGCCTTCCATACTCCCCCTTACTAGCTAGAGCCAAGACGCACCGATGACAAGCAAAATGGTTGTCTTGGCCCTAGATCCTACTGCATGGAGGTTAGATCCGATAGCGGGGAGGCCGAACCAGCCCTCATCGGGATACATGGAGAGGCAGTGGCAATGGATTCGACTTAATGACAGTGGCAACGATGATCACTGCTGCTTGGCTGCTAGATCTGAATGGCAATGGGCTGAGGAATAGTGAGATGGCCCAATTCGAATGGTGGTGGGCTAGGGAGGAGTATGCAGCTGGATCCGAATGACGGTGGCAGTGGTGAAGGAGGCTTCCTTGGTCTCCTACGTTCCTCTCTCCTCTCATCTCGATCTCCTCCCCCTTTCTATCTATCTCTCTTTGAGGCAATCACGGTGGTGGAGGCGATCGGATTCGGTGTTTCTAACAGGAGGCTCATCCAATTGCAACAACAAAAGCAATGGGGAGGAGCGGTAGTGGAGGTGGAAGAGGCATCCCAGTCCGGCTTCGATGGCCTTGGGAGGGCAAGGCCAGTAGGGCTCTCCTTCTCTCTCATCGTCTTCCTCCTTCCTCTATCTTCTGATGGCGGGAGGTGCAGATTCATGAACCGTGGGTCAACGGCTGGCTCAAAGAGTATCGATGACGATAGTGGTAGCTTCCAGAGAGATGATGGCGCTGAATCCAGTGGTGGCGAGGCCAGATATGTTGTTGGCCACAATGAATTTTTGCTAGCTACATAGGCTAGGGTTTCTAGAACTAATTTTTGAATTTTTACTTTTTTCACCAAATTTCTTGTATAGGTGGGCATCATAACTGCAAAAATCAATTTTCACATGCGATTACAAGGATCACCTAGGAAAATTGTAATTTCACAGATAGGCTAGGCAGGTGCTCGGCCAATATAAAAAATCAATTTTGGCCACATGTAAAGACCATCTATGTAGGATGATGGGGGTAAATCAACACATTTGATTTCCATTTATTCAATCCAAATATTTTAAAAGATATCTATGTTTAAAGTTTTAAGTGTAGCATAAAAGATGTCCGAAAGGATTGTATACAAACTATAGCAATTGTGTTGTTTAATCTCCAAGAACAAAGCCGTTTCAAATTTTAACGTCAAGAAAGAGTATATTATAGTTATTGTTTAAAATATATGACCTTTGTTAGTGCCGAAACCCGGCGCGAGCACGTCGATGCCTGGAAGGTCTGCTTAGCTCCAGTGCAGGCCAGTCGGCTTCTCTTTATGGCTTGAGGTATGCACGTCAGGGGCCATATGTTTCGATCGACTCCGGCGTGACGATGCGGGTGCGGACGTGCCAGTCAATTTGACCCTGCAATTGCTAAGTGGTGAGACAAACGGGTCAGTCAGACGACAGGCCGATACGAACACTCGCTATCGGCTGGCTACCGATAGGACCAAGTCAGTCATCGGCCATGTCTAGATGGCTCCTGCTATTGGCTGATCGCCGATAGAAATTAGGACGCGCTTCTATTGGTTGGGGAGCCAATGCAGGCATAGACGGATATCGACGAAGGATACGACGCCTCCGGGTGTAGCGAATGCGAGGCCCTGATCCATCGGCCATAGAGCCGATGGAGGCACAGGATGGAAATGGCAGCACGAGACCCGTCGCTCGCCGTGACGCCGCCGCTAGTATTAAATTTCGAAGATTGGACCTAACGGAGACAGTACGAGAACGAGACCAACGACAACGGGACGGTGGACACTGGATCGGACGTGCTGAAGTGAGAGCGAAGTGAACCCATCGGCTAGCTGAGCGGATGAGTGGACGTCTCTCTGGAGATAGGCGCGCATCGGCTAGAAGGCCGACACGCTTGGCGTTACGCTCAAAGGGAAGTCTCTGAAGACCTGGTGCGTATCGGCCGAGGAGCCGATACGCTAGGTGTGACGCTCAATGTACACATAACTCATCGGCTATCACTCTGATGAAATGCCATATAGAGACCTATAGGCCTAAAGCTCATTCTACTGTCGGCTGCCTCGTAGGTCAAACTTGACCGATGCAGCACGAGACCGATGACGGTGAAGAGAGCTTGATAGACCGATAGATACTGAACGGACATGATGCGATACATCCTATTGGCCTAAGAGGTTGAACCTAACCGATGCAGATTTAGATAGAACGAGACATATCGAGACAGTGGTGCAACTTACCCCTTCACCGAAGATCGGATGTAACCAATGCAGCCTCACGTCAAGAGCCAGACCCCGCCGGTAGAAACCTAGATGAACTAGGGTGGCGATGCGCCGAGATTGTATTGATATGAGGATTGATGATTACATATATTTTCAGGGGTCTATATTTATATCCTGGGTTTACAAAGTCCGATGTGTTTGCAACAACCATCGGACGTTATTTCCTAACAAAGATAAAGGAAAATATCTCTAAGTAAGTTAATGTCGCCGCCAAATAATCCCACGACCGGGGAGCGACAGCGGCTCGGTCACGTGAAGGCCTAGGAGATGTGCTTATCTCTAGTGCAGGTCCTTAAGCATCAAGGTTTATGGGTGTGCCAGTCAATTTGACCTTGCAATTGACAAGAAAGTGAGACGAGCGAATCCAATACATGCGCTCGCTATCGACTGGCTGCCGATAGGATCGGGATGCTCTTCGATTAGCTGGGGAGCCGATGTGGACAGGTGTCGACGAGGGGTCGATCGTAGAGCCGATGGAGGAACCAGAGTGTGCTCAGAGGATGGAGAGACGCACGGGATCCCTCCGGACAGCCGAAAAGTGATTCATTGGCTGGAAAAACCGATGAATGCGCATGCGGCCTAGGCAAGAAATAGCATAAGAAGGCATGGGCTGCAAAGCCAATGACGCTCCGGATATGACAGCACGAGACCCGTCGCCCGCCGTGGCAACGCCATCAACACCGAATCTCGAAGATCGGACCTAACCAAGACAGTACGAGGCCGGGGCCAGCGGCGATGATACGAAGGACGCCGGATCTGCTATGCCGTAGCAAGGATAGGAACGAACCCATTGGCTAGTTGAGCCGATGAGGGGATGCCTTTTTGAAGGCGGGTGCGTACCGGCTGGGGGACCAATACGTTTGGCGTTACGCGTCGTGGGACGCCTCTAAAGGCTTATGCGTATTTGCCGAGGGGCCGATGCGCTGGGGGTGAAACTCAGAGCATGGATAACTCATCGGCTAGCACTCTGATGATACGCTAGCAAAAGACTATAGCCCTCAAGCTCGATCTACCGTCGGCAGCCCCGTAGGTCGGACCTAACCGATGCAGCACGAAACTGACGACGGCAGAGGGAGCTTAACGGGCCATAGGTCTAGCACGGACGTGATGCGATACATCCGATCAGCCTAAGAGGTCGGACCTAACCGATGCAGCCTCAGACAGAGCAAGACATATCAGGATAGTAGCGGGACTTACCCCTTCGTCGGTGATCGGACTTAACCGATGCAGCCCCGCGTCGAGAGCCAAAAACCGTTGGTAAAACCTAGATGAACTAGTGTGGCGATGCGCCGAATTTGTATATGATTGAGAGATATCTTACATGTTTCTAGGAGGTCTATATTTATAACCTAGATTTACAGACAGAGTCTGACGCGTCTACGACCATCGGACATTGTTTCCTAGTAAGAACAAAGGAAAATATTCCTAAAAAAGTTAACGAACCAGTTAAACCTTCCTAATTAAGTAAGGTTACAATTTACAAAAACAAACATCCTGCCGTGGAGTCCACGGCTCTTTCGCAAACATGGTTTCATCTAAATAATCTTCTAATTTGTAACCGAGTCTTCCTTTGCTGCAAACTAATCGGCTTCTTCACTGTAGCTATCGAACCTTCTTTTAGTCAAGCCGATCTTTTTCCTTTCTTCCCTCAGGCTTCTCGGACCTGATCCCGATTGGACAATTCCCTGTCTTCAAGCCGATCCAATCTTCTACTAATCTGATCGGCTTTTCTACAGTTCTCCATCGGCTTTGTCTCAGTATCTCCATCGGCCAATGATTGCATTAAACCCTCTATCAGACCTCTTAGCCGATCGGCTTTAGCACCATCGGATCTCTCAGCCGATCGGCTTTAGCACCATCGGATCGTCTAGATTTTGGCGTTAACACATGCCCCCAAATTCAGAGTTTGCCAACAGACTACGAAATTTTGAGCCGTTAGAAACCTCCGCAAACCAGGATGACCTGTTAAAACCCGCATTAATCGGCTCAGATCTCTGCCTAGGTCGCTCCACCTCTATAAAATATATCTCCTCCTCAGCCTTCTTCCACACACTTCTTTTCATCAAAAACCCCCAAACCTCGACGAGCTCCACAGGCATCCACAAATTTCCGTGAATCTCGACGGGCTCAGAAGACTGAAGGCGAGCTCTCGTAGATTTCTCCATCGGCTACTACTCCTTCATTTGCGCAATGGCTTCTACACATGTAATCCCTGAGGTAACCATTATCTGCTCTTTCATCCTATGTTTTGCACGATTCTTCCCAATCCTAATTTCTCATCCGTAGTCGGGTTCTAGTTTCTGTAGGATCTTAAGAGTCAGATCGCTATTCCAATCTCCGACCGCCCTGGTCACTTCTTTCTTGGCCCTATGGGTAGTGAGGATCCGTCTGATTTCATCAACTCAGAAACAGAAAGGATTCTGTTCAAGCACTCATCCATGGCTATCACCAATTGGGCTCACAGCTTCAGATCCTGGCCTAGCAAACTCCCGGAATGGAGGAACTGGTACCTTAGAGTTTTTGCCTCAAAAAAGTCTTTATGGGAGGATTTGGAAATAGACCATTGCATCAACCTTTCCTTAGCCGATATGGAAAGAAACGAACCTCTACTTGCATCGGCTTCTGACTTCTGGTCAGATATTTTAAATGCCTTCATGTTTGGTCATGGGCCGATGACCCCCACCTTGATGGATGCTACTATGTTGACCTGCCTCAACACCACCCACTATATAAATCTGTTCAGCCTCAGATTCAAACCTAAGCATCGACTAAACACCAAGAACGTCGAAGGTTGGACTAAGTATATTTCCTTGCATAAAAAATACTCTGGCCTAGTCGATGGACGTGAACATGTAGCGTTCTTGAATATATGGCTGGAACGATTCTTGTTTGGTGGTTCAACTCTTGGTCCAACAACGAACATGCAATGTCTAGCAGAGCGCCTGGCCGATCACCACCAAATTTCCCTAGGGCATTATCTTCTCGGAGCAACTTATCGTTTGCTTCATCAAGTTGAGACCAAGCTATCAATAGGCCAACCAGTCGGACATATCGGCGGACCCTGGTGGTTTATATAACTTTGGCTGAACGTCTACACCTCCAAAGTTATTGTCAGGCCCCCTTCTCTTCCATGACATTCCCGACTGACTACCCAGAAGAAAACGAGGCCAGCCGATGCCGATGCATTTCGCTGGGTGAAGTTTCATTGGCTCGTCCTAGAAGCAAAATGACCCCCCTCGGACTCAGTCGATGGTTCAAGTATTTTTACTACGGCTTTACCAAAGAGGTCACCATCTGGTTTACGTACAAGGATGACTCGTCCTTTGAAATGCCTTCTAGGTTTCATCCGATGAATGCCTTAGCCGATGAAGAATCGAAGACCATCTTTTTATCCCCCATAACTCCTTGTCTTCTGCCGATCGGATTTTCAATGGGCCGATCCCAACATCCATCATATGAGTTCTACCATCCTTTGGTTAGTGCTGGTCAATTGGGCTTCGGCCAACTCCCCATTGGCTTGTTCTTCATCGGCAAGCTCCGAGCCCGCGGAGAAGTGAAAAGCGGCTTGGAGTACGACCGACTTAGTTCGATGACATCGAACTTGTCCTTAGGGACTATCTCCACCTTTGAGCCCTGCATATCCAATACCAAAATCTTCGCTCGATGGTGGTCAGAATGGGGAAGGCACTTGTATAGTCTATCGGCTGAACATTATTGTCTTCGCCTCAATCCCGACTACGTGGAATCCGATGAAGAGGTAATCCTTCTTTCACCATCATGTCTTTATCGTATTGAATTTCAACTGTATCTTAATTCCTGTGATTCCACAGGCTGGTGACAAAGACGCACCTTCTACCAGCGCAAGTGGTCGGCCGATTATCTATCAACCCTCATCGGCCAGATCCCTCCTTGGGCAAAGCGGTCCACCTCCATCGGCTCTCCTCCGAGTGTCACAAGTGTTAGAGTCAAAGCGCAAGAAACCAGCTGCTCAGACGGTTTCTAAGAAACGGAAACCCGATGCTGATATTGTCATCGTTGCATCGGCTTCGCAAAGCCCTTCCCCTGCGGCAATTCTAACTCCTTTCATATCTCCGTTAGTATGTGTCAGCATCAATTCTTTATTGCCTTTGTTTTATCCTGACACCTCCGCTTTACAGCCTGAACCATCGGCTCCTAAGGTCCAAACGTCGGACCCTGTTACTGAGGCTGAGACGATGGTATCCTCCGAAGTTTTGGTATCCACTCAAACCGCCCCACATCAAGCTGACACCCGCACAAGAACTGCTCCCACTGTCTCTTGACGAAACGAGAAGCCGATTTGATGGCGGAATTTGACAAGGTTCGTGAAGACATCAACTCCACCGAGTCCCATCTCATCGGCTTACCAAAATTGATCCAAAACCAAGAGACCAAGGTAGCAGACAAAGTGCGGCTAGTAGTTCACCAGCACAAGAACTTGAAAACTATTCCTAGATCAGACGAGGATGACATCCACGCCATCAACGACATAGATCAAATCCATCTACGCGCGATGGAGGCCATTAAGAAATTCTTGTAAAACTTTAGCCTCGGAGAAATCCTGATGTCATTCTAAACATTAACTTTTGCAGTAAATTTCAATCAGCTTGATCAACAAAAGTTGTGCATATATATTTTCTGATGACGACGTCTTAAACGATATCGGCCATCTGTAACCGATATAATCATATCGACTTCCGTACATTAGGAATCGGCTATGCCTCAGCTGATTTAAACAGTATCACTAGCCGATACCAATTTCGAGAACCCATCCGTCTTGAAAAGGAGAAATCAGCTATGCTAGGCCGATTTAGATGTCTTCCCTATCGGATGACTGTTCTCTAGACTTATCATTCCAAGACCCAATCGATAACTTCCAATGTGTCGGTATTTCCTCTTTTCTTGATAATCGTCTCTCGTAAGCCGATACCACATGCATCAGATGTGTTAAACCGTTGAACTCCTGGGCAGAAAATTTCCACCTGATGCGACTTGATAACTCCTGGAAGGCCAAATCGGCTAATTGTTCATCGCTCAGAACAAGACTATAACATCGGCTTCTGATGTCTTGGAAATACTGGATGTATTCCAGAACTGACTCATTAGGCCTCTGTTTAACCGATGTCAAATCTGACTGTCTCGTTTCTTGAATCCCAGTACGGAAATGTCCATGAAACCGTTGTTCCAGATCGGCCCATCCTTCAATCGAGTTCGATGGTAACGAAGAAAACCATGCGAAGGCCGATCCAGAGAGGGATAAAGGAAAGAAACGGACTCTGAGAGCTTCCTTAGCCGATGTTTCTCAACATTGTGCTAACAATCGGCTGATATGTTCTAATGTAGATATGCTGTCTTGTCCTGAGAATATTGAGAAATCTGGTATCGTGTATCAGCGAGGTAGTGGAATTCTGTTAAACCATTCTGGATATGGGTGCCGATACATTACTGTTTGATCTTTGGGTTTGATACCAAATTGCTCTTCCACTATGTCCACAATCCTGGTTAACCAATTCATCTCTCTTAAAGTATCTTCTTGATCATGTGGAGGTGGATATGATACCTGATTCTGCTTGTGATATTCTCCATAATGATTTCTCTAAAAAAATTCTGGAGGTACCTCCTGCCGTTGCCTCCCGAGTCGATTATGTATTGGTGGATACGTATTTGCCAATAGGTCCTTGTTTTCCTTCGTCTCTATCGGTAAAGGCACATGATCATGATCGGTCTCTTGAGCCGATGACTCTTGTATCGCCTTCTTGATCAGATCCTGTAGTGTATCTCTCCATACTCCTGATGGATTACTGAATGCTTGATAAAATGATTTGTTGAACATCTCTTGCAATGGCTTGGCAGAATTCATAGGTGCTGAATGGCCTGATTCTTTCATCAAAACATATTTTGGTAATTGTGCTTTTTGAATCGGCCCTTGTTTAGTCATACTAAAGGATTCCAAACAGATCTTCTGAAAGTTGTCCATATTTTGCTCTATATGCTACCTGTGGTCTTCATTAAAATCCTCCATGGTAACTATAATTGTTATCTCCTCATCGGCTTCATCTTCAAATGAATATGTCTTGGAATCCACCTTTTCTTTAGACATGTTGACAACAAGATGCCCCCCGGATTGATGAGAAAATCTGACTTCCAATCAAACACTTGTAGAGTCCCGCTGGTTGATGAATGGAATTATATCACCAACCGATGAAGGATCTTTAGTCGATGAACGGTCTTTAGGTTTCTCCAACCGTTGAATCCAGTCCAATCAGCTAATGAATGAAGATTTCTACTAGATCAGCCGATGAATAAAGTATAGTTCTTATCGGCCGATGAATGAAACCTTCGGTCCCACCGGACGTGCCAAGAAGCGTGTCGCCGCCAAAAAATCCCGCGACCGGCGAGGGACGGCGGCTCGATCACGCGAAGGACTAGGAGATCTGCTTATCTCCAGTGGAAGTCCTTAAGCATCGAGGTTCGCGGGCATGCCAGTCAATTTGATCGTGCAATTGACAAGGAAGTGAAACGAGCGAATCGGATACAGGCGCTCGCTATCGGCTAGCTGCCGATAGGATGGGGATGCTCTTTGATTGGCTGCGGAGCCGATGTGGATAGGTGTGGACGAGGGGTCGACCGCAGAGCCGATGGAGGAACCAGGGTATGCTCAGAGGATGGCGAGACGCACGGGATCCCTCCGGACAGCCGAACAATAATTTATCGGCTAGGAAAACCGATGAATGCGCATGTGACCTAGGCAAGAAATAGCACAAGAAGGCACGGGCTGCAAAGCCGATGCCGCTCCGGATATGACAGCACGAGACCCGTCGCCAGCCATAGCAGCACCATCAACACCGAATCTCGAAGATCGGACCTCACCGAGACTGTATGAGGCCGGGGCCAGCGGCGATGATACGGAGGACGCCGGATCAGCTATGCCGTAGCAAGGATAGGAATGAACCCATCGGCTAGATGAGCCGATGAGGGGACGCCTCTCTGAAGGCGGGTGCGAACCGGCTGGGGGACTGATACGTTTGGCGTTACGCGTCGTGGGACGCCTCTAAAGGTTGATGCGTATCGATTGAGGGGCCGATGCACTAGGTGTGAAGCTCAGAGCATGGATAACTCATCGGCTAGCACTCCGATGATACGCTGTGTAGAAGACTATAGGCCTAAAGCTCGATCTACCATCGGCAGCCCCATAGGTCGGACCTAACCGATGCAGCACGAAACTAATGACGGCAGAGAGAGCTTAACGGGCCAATAGGTCTAGCACGGACGTGATGCGATACATCCGATCGGCCTAAGAGGTCGGACCTAACCAATGCAGCCTCAGACAGAGCAGGACATATCGGGATGGTGGCGGGACTTACCCCTTCGCCAGAGATCGGACTTAACCGATGTAGCCCGCGTCGAGAGCTAGAACCTGCCGATAAAACCTAGATGAACTAGGGTGGCGATGCGTCGAATTTGTATATGATCGAGAGATATCTTACATGTTTCCAGGGGTCCATATTTATACCTTGGATTTACAGATAGAGTCCAACGCGTCTACAATCGTCGGACATTATTTCCTCGTAAGAACAAAGGAAAATATTCCTAAAGAAGTTAACTAACCAGCTAAATCTTCCTAATTAAGTAAGGTTACAATTTACAAAAACAAACATTTTGTCGTGGAGTCCACGGCTCTTCCGCAAACCTGGTTTTATCTGAATAATCTTTCAATTTGTAACCGAGTCTTCCTTTGCTGCAACCTAATCGGCTTCTCCACTGTAGCTATCGGACGTTCTTTTAGTGAAGCCGATCCTTTTCCTTTCTTCCCTTGGACTTCTCGGACCTGATCCTGATTGGACAATCTCCTGTCTTCAAGCCGATCCAATCTTCTACTAATCTGATCGGCTTTTCTACAGTTCTCCATCGGCTTTGTCTCAGTATCTCTATCGGCTTTTCTACAGTTCTCCATCAGCTTTGTCTCAGTATCTCTATCAACTAATCACAGTTTGGGTATAGCGTTCAGCGAGGTTTTAACGAGGGCACCGCAATTAAATAAACCGGTGCAAAAACTCACAACGTTATCGTCGTTAAGCTATGGGCTACATATAAATAATATTTTGCATATAATAACTAAGGGTGAAGGCAGGCTCACCCACGAACCTGCTATCTCTATTTTATGAGCCGACCTATGCATGTGTTGGGTTTTCGTGAGTCAGTCCACTTTTATCGCTGTTTTTGTACTCACGTATCCTCCACAAACCAAATATTTAATGTTTATCAACGTTAGCTTTAAAAGAATGCATGCATGGCTGCAAGCGTGCCACGTCAGTCCCATAGGCATGCCAGCATGCCAAGGATCTAGGCCAGCCCAGCCAACTTGGCATGATAGAATATCCACGTGGTCACTGTGCCATATTTTCCAGTGCATTCGTACGTGAAATTCCTTATCACGCTACTAATAAGGCAGTATTTAAATTTAATCACACAAATAATTTTGACATGGCCAAGTAGTTAGATGTCCAAATGTTATTTTAAAAGGGTTTAAAAATAGAAAATTGTAATATCAATACTCTGTGGTAATGCTCGGCTTTATTGGCTAGGAGTAGTAATCCACTATCGATCTTCAATTAAACGCTCTACCAGGCAGCCATCGTTTGATTTGATGGTCACAATTAATTTGGAATGACCCTGGAAGACTTATTCAGCTGGTTGTTTCCAGAGAGCTTTTAATTTGTTTCGTTGAACTATTGGCGCAATGCCACTAATTCTTCCGGGCTGCTTTCGGCTACTCACTTAAACGATATATATATTTTTTAAAAAAATATATTAAAGTTATTTAAAAATTATATTAATCTATTTTTAAATTTTATAGCTAATATTTAATTAATTATATGATAATTATTGCTGCAGTTTATGTGCTAGGAATAAGTTTCGTAATCCTATTGGCGAACACAATCTAAGGTTGCCTTCCTTTTTCCCCTTTTTCAACTTCTAGTTGTCTGCACGTATATTTTTTTAACTACTAAACTATATATTTAAAAATATATATATAAAAAAGTTATTTAAAAATCATATTAATACACTAATGAATTACTCCGTTTTAAATACGTTGGAAAGAAACTCCCAACTATTCCAAATGAATGAAGCCCAAGAAGAGGCTGATGTACTTAACAATTGAAAATTGCACTGATTAAGTACACGACTATATATATACAATACAATATACTTATGTGGAGTAATGCATAAACTGGTGCGCTTAGAATTTATACGGCCTACAAACCAATAAAATTCGATAATTATTAAATGAGAAAGTAAAAAAAATCTACGTACAGAAATGCTGCCATGAAGATCCCTTCGGTGCGGTAACGAAATCTAGTGACATAGGAGTATTCCAAACAAGCCATATATAAAATTCATACCCTGCACGTACCCCAATATAGAAATAGTTGTCGTGCTTATTGGACAGGATTAATGAAATGCTCCCAAAATTCCACAAAGAAAGATAAGTAAAACGTAGACAAAAGTGTCATGCCGAAAAGAAGGTTCCGCGATGCAGAGAACAACCGATGTGGACAGCAGGAGCCGCCTCCCGACTTTTCTCCGTGGCAGTTGACACGCCCTGGCAATAATTAATATTTTAGAGGCAGGTCTCAAACAAATGCCACACTAGCCAAAACTGACCTGGATCAATATTATCTCGGAGATTCTGAGGATTTTTTGAAGTCATGTATGAGATATATAGGGTAGGCTGCGCTGGTCATGTTCAAGTCAAAACATGAATGGGTATTAAAAAGAGGTTCAGTGCATGGGAAAGGCGTCGCAATCTACCAGTACCATTTGTCCGAGGACAAGACCGTCGCAACAAAATAATGCAAGATTTGTGGTGCCACATGTTTAACCGCTAGTGGGTTATTTAGGCGCCCCTTGTTTTAGGTGCGGACAGGAAAACATATCACCGTTACGATGTACACTTCTACACATCAAATAGCAGGTGTTATAAAAAAACTAATCACTTTTAATATGTAAGTATTATATTTAAATTTATTATATTTTAGTTGTAAAAAGACAAAATTATGTTACTACTAAAATATAATGAATTTAAATATACGTAAGTGTAGTATCATTAGAAGTATATGTATAATTTTATCTAAAATTTTTGATAATATTTGTTAATTGATACATACGGAATGTGAAAAAAAGTTTATGTGCACGAGATACTTTCCTATGGTAGGGGTATATATATAATGAATTGGCTTAGCTAAGTTAAAACTCAGGCTTGTATTTAGCTTACTTGCGACCCGTCATGCTAACTTATTAATAAGCCCCATCTCACTTACAACACCTTTATAATTTTAAATCACCAATTTATCATTTGTTAACACAATACTAAATAGTGAAAAACTGACTAAATACAAATAGTTTAGAATTAAATAAAGGATTAAATAATACTCCCTCTATTTCAAGATATGTATTGTAGGATGTGTTTGGTATTACTAACTGTAAAAAAAAGATAAGGTGACTTTGGGTGGTAAAAGCCTAGGTAGATTTAGCTAATTATATTTACTAAAGTTTCAGACGATCTGAGCCAAGCACTATTATACGATGCTTTGTACTGCTAGTTCATCATCTATTTTCACTGCGGTTTTGAACTGGTAGTAGGCAAGTGGCAGAATCACAGCTAGTTGTGCATAGTATCACTATCGATTCTTTGGTCAAACCGGTAGTGGTTCATTTAGAGAAAAAACTTGTTACAACTTATATTCTTCCTCATCAACAACAAATCACCCTAGTCATCAACAGATCACAAGTTCATCATACAAACCACCCGCAAATCACACCCACACAAGATCAGCAACAACAGATCATTACAAACATAATAATCATCCAACATCGTCTGTACAAAAATTGTATCAAATTACATCGAAAAGAACATACAACAAACATATAGTTCTCCTTCTGATTCTAGAACATACAACTTCGCCCTCTTATGAAATAAGATGCCCTTTTGTTAAATTATGAATAGATTGAAAATATGATCGGTTTAGTAAGAAAGAGTCCGGTTGCTAAAGGGAAGAAGCCAATCAAACGAAGTAAGGAATGATTCGGTCCAAGAATAGAAGATTATTCAAATGAGACAGAGTCTGAGGAGGAGCCGTGAAAATCACGATAGGGTATTCTATCTGTATAAATCGTATTAGAAATGTTTAGTTAGTTAACTTCCTTAGAGATAGTTTCTTTTTATTTTTGTTAGGAAATAACGTCCGATGGTTGTTGTAAACACATCGGACTCTATAATATCAGGGTATAAATATAGACCCCTGAGAGTTTTACATCCTTCTATCAATACAACTTTTGCGCATCGCCACTCTAGTTTATCTAGATTTTTATCGATGGGTTCTAGCTCTCCATGAGGGGTTGCATCAGTTAAGTTTGATCTTCGGTAAATGAGTAAGTCCTGTCACTATCCCGGTATGTCTCACTTTGTCTAAGGCTGCATCGATTGTGTTTGACCTCTTAGACAGATTGGATGTACCGCATCACGTCCGTGCAAGGTTTATTGGTCTATCAAGCTCTCTCTATCATCGTCGGTCTCGTGCTGCATTGGTTAGATTCGACATAAGAGGTTGCCGATGGTAGATGGAGCAGTAGGCCTATAGGTCTCTGTACGACGTTTCATCGGAGTGTTAGACGATGAGTTATCTATACCCAAAGCACCATGCCCAGCGTATCGGCTCCTCGACTAATATGCACCAGTCTTTAGAGACTTCCCTCGAGCGCCTCCTCCCGTTGCCCCCCGAGTCGATCTTGTATTAGTAGACACGTAAATGCCAATAGGTCCTTGTTTTCCTCCGTCTCTATCGGCAAAGGCACATGATCCTGATCAAGCTATTGAGCCGATAACTCTTGTATCGTCTTCTTGATCAGATTTTGCAATATATCCATCCACAGTCCTGATGGATTACTGAATGCTTGATAAAATGATTTGTTTAATATCTCTTGCGATGGGTTGAAAGAATTCACAAGTGCTGAATGGCCTGATTCCTTCATCAAAACACATTTTTGTAATTGTGCTTTTGAATCGGCTCTTTTTTAGTCATACTGAAGGATTCCAAACAGAGCTTCTAAAAGTTGTCCATATTTTGCTCTATATGTCACCTCTGGTCTTCAATCAAATTCTCCATGGTAACTGGAATTGTAATCTCCTCATCGGCTTCATCTTCAGACAAATATGTCTTGGAATCCACCTTTTCTTTAGACATATTGACAACAAGATGCCCCCCTGATTAATGAGTAAAAATCTGACTTCTAATCATACACTTGTAGAGTCCCGCTGGTTGATGAATAGAATTATATCACCAGCCGATGAAGGATCTTCAGCCGATGAACGATCTTCAGATTTCTCTAGCCGATGAATGAAATCCAGTCCAATCGGCTAATGAATGAAGATTTTTCCCTATCGGTCGATGAATAATGTACGGTCCTTATCGGCCGATGAATGAAACCTTCGGTCCCACTGGGCATGCCAAAAGGCGTGCTCACCGCTAAAAATCCCGCAACGACGGCTTGGTCACGCGAAGGCCTAGGAGGTCTGCTTAACTCCAGTACAGGTCCTTAAGTCTCGAGGTTCGCGAGCGTATAAGTCAATTTCACCCTACAAGTGACAAGAAAAAGGGGATAAGACGTGTTCTTCGGTCGGCCAGAAGGCCTGCCTGACTCTCCCTATCAGCTGATGGCCGATAGAGACGAGAATGCTAGTGCATCGGCTGAAAAGCCGATGGAGGTATGGGAGATAGACACGTGTAACACGCTGAAAGGTCTATCAACCAAAGAGCCGATGGTGCTACCCGCATCCGATATGCGGAGCAGGAGCTGAGCCCCCACGAGACCATGTGGGCGAGCGACAGCAGTAACGGCGCCGTTAGGGCCAGTCTCGATAGATCGGACCTAACCGAAACAATTTGAGGCCGGTGGCTAATGACACCGAGACGACAGGGGCTCGGACCGAACATGACGACGAGGAAGGAGGGATGTCATTGACTTCCTACAGGCCTAACGTCTGAACCCATCGGCCGCATGACGATGGGGACCTACGGTTAGGATAACTCATTGGGCTCACTCCGATGAGATGCCGTAGAGAGACGTATAGACCTAAAACTCAACCCTCCGTCGGCAGACCTGTAGGTCGGACCTAACCGATGCAGCACGAGACCGACGACGGCGAAAGGAGTTTGATAGGCCAATAGATACTGCACGGACGTGATGCGGTACACCTGATCTAACTAAGAGTTCAAACCTAAATGATGCAGCCTTAGATAGTACAAAGTATACCAGGATAGTGGCGGGACTTACCCCTTTGCCGAAGATCAGACTTAACCGATGCAGCCCCGCATCGAGAGCCAGAACCCGCCGATAAACACCTAGATGAACTAGGGTGGCAATGCGCCGAGTTTGTATATGATCGAGAGATATCTTACATGTTTTCAGGGGGTCTATATTTATACCCTAGATTTACAGACAGAGTCCGACGCATCTACGACCATCGGATATTATTTCCTAACAAGAACAAAGGAAAATATTCCTAAAGAAGTTAACTAACCAGCTAAACCTTACTTAATAAGTAAGGTTACAATTTATAAAGACACATCCTGCCATGGAGTCCACGGTTCTTCCGCAAACCCGGTTTCTTCTGAATAATCTTCCAATTTGGAACCGAGTCTTCCTTCGCTACAACCCGATCGGCTGCTCCACTGTAGCAATTGGACCTTCTTTTACTCAAGCCGATCCTTTTCCTACCTTTCCTCGGGCTTCTCGGACCTGACCCTGATTGGATAATTCTGTCTTCAAACCAATCCAATCTTCTACTAATGTGATCGGCTTCTCTACAGTTTCGATCGGCTTTGTCTCACGAGCTGACCAGTATCTCCATCGGCCAATGACTGAATCAAACTCTCCATCGGACCTCTCAGCCGATCAGCTCTAGCACCATTGGATCGTCCAGATTTTGGCGTTAACAGATGTTTCATGTTGTTCAAGAAGGCAAAAAAGAATTGTAGGAGTTGAAAATGTTACCAATGAGAATGGTTACAACTAGTATACCTCTGTAGGAAGAGAAATACAACTAGAAGAAGAGCAATAAGAAGATAACAATGTGTATGTATGAGCAAATCATGACGATGGATTATATGTGTAACTGAAGTATTGTAAAATATTGAACTGTATAAGGTTTGAATATGTTTTGCTATGGTCAAAGTTAGTCTAACTATGGTCAATGTTATTTTTCTATGTAATATCACCTTAGGAATTTCTCATAACAAAATCTAAGATGTGGCATATAATTTGGAAATTTTTACAATGGTCAAAGTGAGATTTCACTACGGTTAAAGCCAATTTTACTATGAGTCAAGCATTAATATCATAACCAATTTGCTTTTTCTGTAAGTTTGATTCTAGTCAAAGACACCTATGGCGGGCATGGAATAGGGCCCGTCACTAGTACAGGTGTCTTTCTCCATGATGGGTCATATGTCAACATGTCACAGATGAGATTGACTATCCATATGACCTAATAAGGGCCATCTGACTGGTAAACCCTAGTTCTTACCACCTGCTCCTGACACTATCGCTAACCCTAGCTTGATGCTACATCCTTCTCGAGCTTGGTGGCCTTGCCCCCCTCACCCCCACCCCCGAGCCTAACACTGTCAATGACAGGTTCCTTTCCTACATTGTTTTAGTGATTGTAGTAATAGTTTGAAATGAAATTTTAGTGAGTTCTTAGTGATTTTAGCTTTATATTACTAATTTATAAGTTATTCTAGCTTTATATGGTTTGATGAAAATTTAGTGAGTTATTAGTGATTTTAGCTTTATATTATTGATTTATTAGTTCATAGCATGTTCTATAATGAAATTGGGTTATTTCAATATTGCATTGGACAAACATGTTGCAAATGTGGCCTTGGATTGAATTCATTGTGAAATTGTGTATATATTGTTTGTAAATTCCAACGCTCTATAGAAGCTGTGGAAGTAGAGGGCAAGGGATCCTATTGTCATTACCTTCACCAGCGACAAGATGCATCAGGGCAAGAGATCATATCATCTTGACTGTTTGCGTACGATCGATGCTTTGCTCCCTAATGAAATGTAGAAAATGCATTTTAGTTTCCATGGCCAAAGATTGCAATTTTGTCTAGTGGTATTGTGAATTAATTTGATCCAATGTGGTGGATATAAGATATTACATATCTAGCAACCATATACCTCGTGCCATGGAGGTAGGAGGTTAAAACTCCTTTCACCTAAATTCTAAGAGCATTTTCAATTTATGACATGATTTCCATATGAAATGGTTTTTATTACTTAGGTCTAATTGTATGACATAACCAGAAATGTCAGATAATCATTCAATCCCATTGGTTGGTACAAGTGGAACAACATCAAGTTAAAACTCTAGGACATGCCAATGAAACCGTTAGACCTATTGCACCTAGAAGCATTATATCGAACTTCTCAACCTCTTGTGGCAGCGCGAAGCTAGTGGAAAAGTTTGACTACCCATTGGAAGCGTTTATAGAAGATGTGTACTTCATAGAAAAATTTCAAGTCTAGGCTCATGACCAAGTATGTCTTCAACTTGCTAGATGTGACTACAATGACAAAATGGCCATAGATCACTGATATCTAAAAAGAATTTGTGACATTGAAAAACACACTGGAGCTCCAAGCAATTAGCAAGGTATATAGGCTACTTCATGCTAGGATGAGCATGCACGCTGACTATGCACTGGTGGTTACCTCGAGAAGGAATAAGTATGAGCTATGGAGGTGTTAACACCAAAATTTTGTAAGATCCGCAGACAGGATCAGATAACCGATTGGTTTATGAAAAGAGGTTGATTGATACAAGGAAAGAGCTGATCGAATGGATGAAGATGGATTCGATTTAGTTAAAGATGAAAGATTATTCACAAGAGACTGGATCTGAAGTAGAGCCATAGAAGCCACGGCGGGGTAATTGTATCTTTTTGAAATATATCTTATAAGATAGACAAGTTTAGTTAGTTTTGTTAACTTTCTAGATAAAAGTTATTTTTATTAGGAAAGAACATCTGGAGATTATCTGTAACTATATTGGACTCTATGCATCACGACCTTAGTTTATTTAGATTTTTACCCGTGGGTTCTAGCTCTCGATAAGGGGCTGCATTAGTTAAGTCCAATCTCTGGTGAAAAGGTAAGTCTCACCACTATCCTAGTGTTTCTGCTCTCCCTAAGGCTGCATCAGTTAGGTCCGATCTCTTAGTCAGATCAGATATACCACATCACGCTCGCATGGGTTCTATCCGCTTATCATGCTGCCATCGTTCTCGTGTTGCATTGGTTAGATTCGACCTATTATATTGATGGTAGTAGATTGAGTCATAAGCTGATAGGTCTTTTCACGACATTTCATTAAAGTAGCCAGTCGATCAGTTATCCATACATAGAGTCTCACGCCTAGTATATTGGCTTCTTAGCCAATATACATATATATTGCCCAACAATTATCCGCTAGTGATCGATCTGGTTTTGTTAGATCTGGCATCATGACTTAGCAAGTTTTGTTTGCCCCATCGGCTCAGCTAGCCGATAAGTTTACTCCTGCATTGGACCCACAGTGATAGCAGCCAATGGGTTCACTTAGTCCCTCTATCGTTACGTTCGATCTAGTGTCCACCATCTCGGTGCAGTTATCCTTGGCCTCATAATGTCTTGGTTTGGTCCAACCTATTGAGGCTAGCTCTAATGGTACCATCACGGTGGTTGCTGGGTCTAGTATCTTTAGGAGATCGGGTCTCGCTCCTTACTATTTATCATGTACTCTGTTCGAAACATCATTGGCTCTATAGCCGATGAATCATTTACTTTATTCCTTGTCATTTGCCTATGCCTTCATTGGCTTTCTAGCCAATGCATTAGTTCTACAATTGCTATCAGCAACTAGCTAATAGCAGGGGTGCGACGAACTGAGTCGATGGCTATCCTAACCCTATTGGCAACCAGCTAATAGTAGGAGCCAGTATCGACCTATCGACCGATTGGCTCTATAATCTAACTCTATCTGTCTTACTTATCAATTAAAGATCAAATTAATTGGCATGCTTGCAATTAGAGCAATCTAGCAAAGTCTTCTCAAAGCCGAAGGACTTGAGCTGGAGTGAAGTAGACCTCCCAGGCCTTGGTTTGTTCAGGCGTGATTGCATCAGACTTTCATTGGTGAATACGGAGGACCGATTCGGCTTGAACATATTCTTTGGCACACCTGGTGAGACCATCGAGAATGCACTCTAATGGGACAAAAGACCTGTGCTGAAGCTAAGCAGACCTCTTAGTTCTCGACGTGTCCACGTGCGCCTGCATCGGACCTTCATCGACTAATGGTCACTCTCCCTCTTGGTGCACCTCTCTGCCCAATCTAATCTTCCCCGCACACGTGTGAATAGGAGGATGAAGCTGCATGATGGTCTAATGCCATTGCTCCGTTTGCTAACATCCTTGAGGTACGAACCAAGACCTAGGCTAGAGCATGAGGGAGATTGGAGCCTAATGGAACTGTCACATTTGCAAATGAATATGATGCCAAAGTGTATAGATAACTCATGAGTTTTCAATATAAACCATTTTTAATTTCCTTATTATCTCGCTCTACGCAAATATGTCTAAAAATTTAGCATTAAATTGTAGCTCGTGTTGATTACTTAAGTATTCGCAAAGTGAATTTGAGTTAGTCAGGTGCGAGGACGACACCCTAATAAAAACACTTCAGAACCTCAAACAACCATAAAATGGGTTTGGCTAAGTATTTGAAAGGTGGGTTTGGCTATGTACAATGTGTAGTACAAGAAGTGTAAACTATCAAAGGTGGACAAATAGGCCCGCCTGAGGCAATAGGTCAAGGAGGAGGTTAAGTCAAAGCTTAGCTAAGAGTTCAACATAAGGCTTAGATAGGAGGTGCAAAGGTTATGGCTATAATAGACTTCAATAGGGTGCTGCACCTTGTGATCCCCATGTCGCCCATGTAATAGAAGTGAGGTCCACTGGCCGATCAAGCAATTGTGCATCAATGGAGGTGGATCACCAAACAAAACCATGTACCTACTGCAATAGACCACATCACTAAGGTAAGACATATATAGTTCAACATTAGTATTTATTGCTCCACAAAGTTCTATCTCTATTAACACCCTTTAATTGCAACACAAGATACCGCCAAGTGCATCCTACAATTGAGGGTCAAGGTAATGTTCTGCTCTGATGCCACCGAGGGCCTAGCTAGATTACAAACTGACTGTCACAATCAAAGTGCATGGTGTTAACTTGGTGGCCGGACATGCGAGGGGCCAAGTCGATATGGTGAGGGACAATTGGGTGCACTACCCCCTACAGATCACACCAAATATTGAGATTCTACCATTGGGGTTACACGTGGGACATATATTCAATGGTCCAAGTCAAATATGGTTATCAAGATAAGAGCGTGGTTAGATCACCCACTGCGTCAAGCTCCTCTATGTCTTTCGAAAGCTTTGGCTCTACCAACATCTCCTAAACATGCATTCACAAAAGCGCAATTTGGTTTTGGTCCTATGGACTTCAAGGTTGATGATATACCCGAAGATTTGCTTCCCATGAAGGTCTTTACTAGGGCCAAATCTTCTCCATCGATGACCCACAATAGAAGATAGGGTCAGGGAATGGGAAAGAGAAAAGTAAAGGAAAACCTGGTATTGGCTAAGAGGACAAATGTCAAAACCTTTGTGCTAGGAATACCCTTTGTTGATAATAATGAACTAGTACATATGGGTGCTACGTGCAAACAATTGCACACTTCATACATGGGGGTGGCCATTGCTAAGAGTTCTCAAAGGGAGCCATCCTTCCTTGGTTAACATTACCAAAAGTCATTCCTTTTGGTAGGATATGTATTCGTTGTGGGTTTCAATGATCTCCATTACCTATTTAGGCTCTATGCACTAGACACGGGATTACTAAAATGCTATTTTTTGCAAGTGCTCTTCAGTATACTATAATAACATTTGTACTGCATATGTTCTAAACTAAATTGTAATCATTACATGACTTGTTGGCTAGAAACCCACTGGATGGGTAACCGAGTTGGTATTCTAAATCCAACTATGATCAATGAACTCCCGAAAGTCATTGGATACATTGAAAGGTGCTTGTGGACTACACCAAGACAAGACAAGGATTGTCTAATGTTAGCCCAGAATCAAATGTAAGGGTCTCAAATTGTTAACTATTCACCTTTTAGATGATAACTTACTATATTCTTAGATTCTATCTAATTAAAGCCGCATACAACTAAATATTTCCTTATATAGGCACCAATTGATTCCCGTGGTCATAGTACCTAACTGGAGCATTGTTTACTACCTAAACTCTAACTGAGCCCACCAATATGATTTCTCTCCTCTTACCGCCATAATTGACAGAGTGAGAAACATGGGTGGCATCAAGAAGATAAGGTGTCCCTCTATATTGAATATGACTTCAAGTGCACTTAACAAATAGGTGATACATGCGTTTTTTGTGTATGCATCACATGAAAAACTTGATGCAGTAGATGACCTTGTTTGATCCTGAGGTTTGGAGGGACGAGAGGTGAGATCAAGCCAGGAAGGCCAAGGTGGGCATCCAGAGAGGAAAAGAGGCTGGGCTAAAAATGGCCCAAATGGAAAGAGGGTTTATTTTTAGTTTCATAATTTAGAAAAAGCTAATGAAGTTTATTGCTGATAATTAAATATTTCTAGTTCTCTGAAAATTAAAGTAAAAATTGGTTAACTATTTTGAGGCATGAGAAATCCAATAAAAAAAATTCAATCCCCTTTTGGGTTTTATTTTGAAGACTTTTTCTTGTTCTAGGCTTTTGGATAATTTTTACCTTTTCTTGTAAAAAATTAAATAATGAATTTTAGTGCACGACAAGTGTGTCGCTGCCTACCCTCACTATCTAGCTTGAATGTGCCAACTACACGTGCAATGTCTCTTGCCAGCCTCCTCCCCCACCCCTCTTTGATCTCCCCCATCTGGCCTCTCTCCTCTCCCTATCCTCCTCCTCAAGCCGATGACGGTGAGTGCCTCTTCCCCATCATCTTCCCTGTCTCTAAAAACTCTCTCCATAGGATCCATTAGCACCGACTGCCAACTCCTAACCACTTGCTCCATTTTGCCCCCGCAGCCAATACCGACCTACCACCCACCTCCATCCCAATAGCTCCGTTGCCTCACCACCCATCCATGTTCACCGCCCACTACTGAGCCACTGCCTCCTATACTTATCCCTCTAAGCGTAACTATCTCTCTCCTCTTCTCCTTCTCCCACCCCCACAATAGCTTGAGACTCTAAACCCTAACTCTTCGGGTCGCTATCGGCTTTCGTTGGTTGCCATAGCTGCCCAAATCTCCAAGAAACTCATATGGTCCAAAATCTATAAGAAATTCTACTCAATTTTCTATCGAATGTCATTTAGCAATTCTGTTTTAATTATAACATGCTATGAGGAAATGAAAAAAATGCTCCGAGGAGAGAAAAAGTTCTGCTACGTCTCTGTATGCAAAATCATGGGTAACAGTATCTTTTTTAACTAGACAGGCCTGGCCAAATGATCTTAGAATTGAGAGAAGGCTTGTTGCAAATACAATCTCTATATAGTCCATGTCCTCAACGTCCTGAGACATATTCACGGTCTCAACAAAAATATTTCGAAACCCGAAACCTAATCTCTTTCACCTGATGCTACCGGCGGAAAAAGCAAAGAAAAAATCATTAAGCACTTGGTAAATATAAACGGTAAGAAAAATGCAATCCAGATAGAGGCATGCAGCTGCAGGTTACTTGCATTAGAGTGATGAGCCACTAATACAAAACACCAAATAGGTGATGCCACTGTATGTGTAGACGAGTCATTTTCAATACAACAAATGTAACATTTTATGACGAATAATGAACACGTAAAACGTTATTGATTTGTATCTTTTCTCTAGAAAAAATCAAAATGTCAAGAATTGAAAAATGCGTCACAAAATTAAAGAACATCATAGCGCCAAACAAAAAATCACGAATGGGGACATCTTTTGTCATAAGAGTTGGATTAGCACATGTGACAAAGTTTTCCATCTAGAGATAGCCTTAGTTCTCATATTCGCCCAGTTAGCTATAGTCCCACAAGTACGTGGGAAAAAATGTCTTGGGAGGAGGCATTTTTGACATAAGAGGTCGACAATAAACTATGGCTACCTTATAAGCGGATCAAGATATCTGGTAGGTCCCACATTAGTCTCACTAGTTCATTTGCGGGTTCAATGGTATTTTCATCATCGCTAAACAACTTGTTGGCATCGTAAATACGAAACCTTGACTTCTTTTATAGATTTAAAAAAAAATTAATATTTTTTAAATATACAGTAATGTGTAAATCAATTAAACTGGAGAATAGTTTTTTCTTAATAAATCATGCTACGAATTATTTTTGTTAAATTCTCTGCCATAAAATATTCTCTGATTTTTTTCAATTTTCATAGCAATAAAGATAATTTGAAAAATACAAATATCAAATAAAAAAGAAAATAAAATCCTACCATCGGTGCTCGGCTAATTTTGGCCTAGGAAATGGCTGAAATCACTATTTCAGACTATTTATTTCTCTCCTTGTCCACTCTAGGGAGAGATAAGGGAAGGAAATGGTTTGAATTCAGCTCAGCACTTAAATGAAGAACTTTATTTGCTTTTCTATTCAAAATAATTGTTAAAATAATATTTGTGTTAATAAATTATTCTTTAGCTCTGAAAATTTTAAGGAAATTCTTAAGAGTATTTTAAGACATGAAGAATTTAAGAAAAATATTTCTAACCATAATTTAGGGATGCTTTAATTTTTTCGTCTAACCATAAAACAAACGACATCCATTTGTCCAGTGAGTTTATTTCCATCATCGGCGAGTTCCTCCAAACAAAATTTCCAAAGACAGGAATTTCTTCCATTACTCTTCATTTCTCCGTTGTATTTATTATTCATTTGATTTGTGAGTTCATTTCTAATACCGGTGAGTTCCTCCAAAAAAATCCAAACAGAGGAAGTTCTTCTATTACTGATTAAATGAAACTAGTTTACTGTTGAAAAATGTCGCTAAGTTTTTTTATAAACTTAAAGTAGCTAGTTTGACTGCTACAAAACCAAAACGTCTTAAAGTATAAAATAATCTTAAGTACCTATTTAAGTTATAGGAAAGTAATAATTTTAACAAAATAATTGCAGTTTTATAAAATTTACTTCAGTTCTTTTAATAAAAAAACAATTTACCTGCTCTTCACCAACCATTCTTTCCATGCATTTGTAACCTCTCAACGGCACCAGCTAATTAAGTCAACATAAAGGAGAGAAAAGCTATGAAACAGTGTGTATATATATAGCCTCGAAACCTCCTGATCGGTCACTAACACTGCATTGCGTTTTACTTTGCAGACAAATCAATCTTCCTCGCAACAACGATGGTGAGCACCAATGCCGGCGGTACCGCGAGCAAGCAGGCGTCGTCCATGGCCCCCAACCCGGGGAAGGCCACGATCCTCGCCCTCGGCCACGCCTTCCCACAGCAGCTGGTCATGCAGGACTACGTCGTCGACGGCTTCATGAGGAACACCAACTGCGACGACCCGGAGCTCAAGGAGAAGCTGACCAGACTCTGTACCTAATCTTGCATAGCAAATCTGCAAATCTGGTCATTGCAGTTACATATTATCGAACTTGTGTGAGTTCACCTGCGTATTTGCAATTGCATGTCGTTGCTGACGAAGGCAAGACGACGACGGTGAAGACGAGATACGTGGTGATGTCGGATGAGATCCTCAAGAGCTACCCGGAGCTGGCGCAAGAGGGCCAGCCGACGATGAGGCAGCGGCTGGACATCTCCAACAAGGCGGTGACGCAGATGGCGACGGAGGCGTCGCTCGCCTGCGTCCGGTCGTGGGGCGGTGCGCTCTCGGAGATCACCCACCTCGTCTACGTCTCCTCCAGCGAGGCTCGGTTCCCCGGCGGTGACCTTCACCTGGCGCGCGCACTGGGCCTCAGCCCGGATGTCCGCCGCGTCATGCTGGCGTTCGCCGGCTGCTCCGGCGGTGTCGCTGGCCTCCGCGTCGCCAAGGGGCTCGCCGAGAGCTGCCCTGGTGCGCGCGTCCTCCTCGCCACCTCCGAGACCACAATCGTCGGGTTCCGGCCGCCCAGCCCCGACCGTCCCTACGACCTCGTCGGGGTCGCCCTCTTTGGCGACGGCGCCGGCGCGGCCGTGGTCGGCGCCGACCCTACCCCGGTCGAGCGCCCGCTGTTCGAGCTCCACTCGGCGCTGCAGCTGTTCCTCCCCGACACCGACAAGACCATCGACGGGCGTCTGACGGAGGAGGGCATCAAGTTCCAGCTCGGCCGCGAGCTCCCCCACATCATCGAGGCCAACGTGGAGGCCTTCTGCCAGAAGCTGATGCAGGAGCACCCTCAGGCGCAGCAGCAGCAGCCGCTCACCTACGGCGACATGTTCTGGGCGGTGCACCCCGGCGGGCCGGCGATCCTGACCAAGATGGAGGCCCGGCTGGGGCTGGACGGCGGGAAGCTCCGTGCCAGCCGGAACGCGCTCCGAGACTTCGGGAACGCGAGCAGCAACACCATCGTGTACGTGCTAGAGAACATGGTGGAGGAGACCCGGCAGAGGAGGGAGGCGATGGCAGAGACGGCGGCGGCGGCGGAAGAGGAGTGCGAGTGGGGGCTCATACTGGCATTCGGGCCGGGGATCACGTTCGAGGGGATCCTGGCCAGAAACCTGTAGGCGCGCGCGCGCGAGTAAAGGAGGAGAGAGGGCGGGAGTTAAGACTGATCACGATTCTTCAGGCCTCTGCGCGTGCGAAACCTTTTCGTTAGGAGATCTTTGGTTCCAGGCTACGGGAGCATTGGCCTTGTATGGCTCTAATCATCGCATGTTTAGATTAATAAAAGAGTAAATTTCACAATGCTCGAGTGTTACTTGTAATCATCACAAAATTGGAACATACTCGTATTGTTCATGTGCAGTAAAACTACACATGAATATTATCAGAACACTGCAACTTGGCATGCCACGTAGGCCATAGTGAGGTGCGTCGCGAAATTATTTACACGAGATTTTCTAATGCATGACTGTAAAATCGGTCACACCATAGAAACAAATACCAGTCTAACTCGGCCTCAATGATGCTGCCTTTTCAAGTTATCAAGTTAGGACGTACTACTATGTCTATATAGAAGTTGCTCCTTCAAGGAGAGCAGCTAATGTTTACTGATTTTATTGTGGATATAACAAAGGTTTAGGAATCGGAGGCGGGGAACTATAGTACGACCTGATAGATTTTGCACGATTTCATTAATAGTCATTCTGAAGGTAAACAGAAAGAGCAAATTTGTGATAACCTCAGGCTGTTAAGCCCTTTCAAATATATCAATTCAGTTGGTCAATCAGATATTCTCGAAACGACACAACGGCTGTGGGCCTGTGGTTCACAGTTTTCACTTAGGAGATTGACAATGTGAAACCGTGATTTTCTGTAGATAATATTACAGATTACTTGAAGACAACTACCAAGTTCTAGAAAAGTTTTCAGGTCTAGTTCTCTACAAGGAGAGACATGAAAACGGAAAACCAGCTGGTGGTGCTAAAATTTCAAACGCCATTAGCCCTTGACCCACTTGAGTATGCAGTGAAGATGGAAGGCATGGTTGCACCCAGATGAGCGGACAATCGTAGCCAGGGAACTTACAATCTGGGTAGCAGCCGTTAAATGCCATCCTTCATATGCCACATGTTTCATCCTGGGCGTCCCATGTCCAAGAGGCCACCCCATGCCACTGAAGAATCATGATCTTCATCTTGGTACCTGGTACACAAGTACACAACGACAGATGCCGTTCGTAAAACGAGGTCACCATACTCATGCAATTCCTCTGATATGTTGTCTTCCTAGCTCCATGTCATTCAGAGTGCCTACTGCCTAACCTTAGTTTTTCTCCATAGATGCCATCCATGCTATTGCCACAAATCAGTAATTTACCAACACAACTGCTTACATTATTAACTTGTGTGCTTGATTGGTGCACTAAGGACATCCCATGCTAGTGTGCTAATTAATGGCACGTTTATATCAGAGTACTCCACTTACTAATCCTAAGCATGTGAGCATGCATATGTTGGATGCAGATGATTTTGTGGCTGGATACTCAGAGTTAAAAAAGCGGAGTATATTTCATATGAAACATGATAGTAACAAAATTTAAAGTAAAAGTAGTACTGCAAATAAAGTATAAATATTTCACCCTTGATATATCTGAAGTAGTTTGATTGAATTACAAAATAATTGAATAAAATTACGGTTTTACTATCAATAATACTGTTTTTTAGGTGGAAGCAAAGTGTGTAATCTATATTTAGTAAGAGATCATTGCTATGTCTCCTGATTGTCGTTGGTTACGTTTTTAACCTTTCAAATATGCGTAACCTTTCATGTATACAATTTTCTATATATATGAGTGGTTATGGCTTATAGATTATCTAACGTCAATTACATTAACATGGTATCAGAGTTAGTATTTTTTCTTTAAATCAATATCGACATCATCTTCTATCTCCTCCTCCACCACCTCCACATTCACTTTCAGCCTCTGCTCTACTACTACCTTTGCCCCTATATCAATTTATCATGCCGTCACCACTCAAGACCATGGCCGTGGCGGTCCTCTGCCCTAGGGACGTGGATGCGGTGCCCCTCCCTATCAGATCTATGATCGTATAGGTCACACTGCCATTAAATATTGGTATCATATGGATGAGTCTTACCAGGAGAAACAACCCTATGCTGCGGCGGCTGCTACTTCATACTATAAAATCGACACCAACTGGTACATCAACATGGGGCTACCGATCACATAACCAGTGATCTAGATTTCCTAGCCTTGCATGAACAATTCTATGGTGGCGAAACAGTTCAAGTTGGCAACGGGATATGTTTGCAAATTATATATATTGGTTCTTGTTCTCTTAATACTGCTACATGTCCTCTTGACTTACATAATGTTCTCCATGTACCTGATATCTCTAAACACCTCCCTTTAGTTCATAAACTATTACGTGATAATAATGTATTTTTTGAATTTCATCCCTATCATTTTCTTGTAAAAGACCAAACAACGAAACAAGTGCTCCTAGCAGAAAAGTGTGAATCCAGCCTCTATACCATAAAGTCGTCCGATGTTGAATTCTTCAAACAAGCACTTATCAGTATCAAGGCATCCATAGATCAGTGGCATGCTCGTCTTGGCCACCCCTCTACCCCAGTCGTATAGTCTATTTTGAGTTTGAATAATCTCCCATATATCAAGGTATCGAGTCTCTCAGTTTGTCATGCCTATGAATTAGGCAAGAGTTATTAACTCCCCTATACTAATACCATTCATCGTTCTATATCGCCTCTTGAACTTGTTTTTTAGATATGTGGGGCCTTGCCCCTAAGTTTGTTGGTGGATACAAATACTACATAAGCTTTCTCGATGATTTTAGTAAATTTACATGGATATATTTGATGCATGACTGCACTAAGGCTCAACACATTTTCTTGCAATTTTAAGCACATATAGAACGTCTCATTGATACTAAAATTAAATGCGTCCAATCTAATTGAGGCGGGGAGTACCAAAAACTTTATACTCAATTTTTCTGATCCCTTGGCATAACTCATCGTGTTTCCTGCCTACGTTCTCACCAATAAAATGCATCGGCTGAACGCAAGCATCGTCATATAGTTAAAACTGGTCTTGCTCTACTAGCTCATGCCTTCATACCTATTAAATTTTGGGACAAGGCCTTCCTCATAGCCACTTATCTCATTAATAGATTGCCCACTTGAGTCCTTGATAATCTGTGCCCTCTAGATCGCTTCCTCAAAACTCCACCAAATTATTCCCTCCTCCGTATATTTGGTTGCGCATATTGGCCCAATATGCGACCCTATAACCAGCACAAACTTTCCTTTCGATCCAAAGTCTATGCGTTTTTGGGATATAGTGGTCTTCACAAGGGATACAAATGTCTCGATATGGATTCCAGATGTGTGTATGTGTCCCGTGATATTATATTTGATGAAACAATTTTTTCTTTCTCCACTTATCCTTTATCCAACGTTGCACCTAATCAGGACAATGGTAGTTTTAATTTAAACAATTATGATAGACATATGTTTCCTGCTAACCCTATGAATGCAGCCCCTCAGCATGCAGCAGATCTTGAGATGCCTACAACCTCATCAGGATTGGCACCGACATTCTCTGCGCCCGCTTCTTCATCTGAGGCAGGCACTCTGCATGTAGTGCCTGACGCTGACTTGCTTGCATCGAAGTCTTCACCTGCCTCTCTTGTGTCCCCTACAGCAAGCACAGAGGTTGCAGCTAGGCTGTCATCTGCCGGCCTATCATCACCAGCATCATGGCAAACTTCATTACCGAGCATCTGGCCTGAGGCCATGCACCACTCAGAGGTTCCTGCACCGGATCCTCCTGCCCACAAGTAAAGGACGTGCTTAAGTCACAATATAAAGATGCCCAAGGTTCGTATCGATGGTACGGTTACTTATTCTATCGTACAGACTTCAGATGTAGAGCCTACATCGCATGTTACTGCTATGGCACACCCCATTTGAAGGTCAGCAATGAATGATGAATTGCAAGCTTTTGCCAAGAACAAGACTTGACATCTGGTTCCTCCACGTGCTGCGTTAATGTCATTGATTACAAGTGGATTTTTAAACTGAAGCATAAAGCTGATGGCTCCGTTGATTGCTATAAAGCATACTTGGTCGCCAAGGGCTTTAAGCAGTAGTATGGAGTTGATTATGATGATACATTCAATCCAGTAGTGAAACCTACCACTATTCGAGTCTTATTATGTCTTGCAGTCTCTCGTGGTTGGTTTTTTCGATAGATTCATACTCAAAATGTATTCTTACATAGCCATCTTCAAGAGGACGTCTATATGAAACAACCACCTGCTTTTGTTGACTCGACTCATCCTACTTATCTTTACAAGTTGGACAAGTCATTATATGGCCTCAAACAAGGCCCATGTGCCTGGTTTTCTCGTGTTAGTAACAAACTATTACAACTGAGGTTTTAGGCTTCTAAGGCTGATGTTTCTCTTTTTGTGTTCAACAAAGGTGACATTCAGATGTATATTCTCATCTATGTGGATGATATTATTATTATTATTATGAGCTCTTCGTCATCAGCTACGGATCGTATACTCATTCAACTTAAAGCTGAGTTTGCGGTGAAAGATCTTGGCACTCTTAGATATTTTCTTGGCATTGAAGTAAATCATACTTCTACTAGCCTTATCTTGACACAACACAAATACATTCAAGACCTGCTACAGCGCACAAATATGGTCTCCTCTAATAGTGTTCCGACACCTATGCTTCTTAATAATAAATTACTCTTAAAGAGTGGCAACCCTTTCTCATCTGAAGATACTATACGCTATCGCAGTGTTGTTGGGGCTCTCCAATATTTGTCTTTCACTCGCCTCGATATCTCCATCTCTATCAACTGGATATGCCAATTTCTATCAGCACCAACGACGGCTTATTAGGGGGCAATAAGACGCATACTGCATTATCTTCATTCTACGTCTGATATGGAGCTATGCATCACTAAATCTGGGTCTTCATTGCTAAGTGCGTTCTTCGATGCCAATTGGGTTGGAAACCTACATGATCGGTGCAGTACAGGTGACTATGCCATTTTCTTTGGTAGCAATCTTGTTTCTTGGAGCTCTCGTAAACAACCAACTATTTCTCGCTCGAACACAGAGGCTGAATACAAGCCCGTTGCCAATGCTATTGCTAAAGTAATATGGATACAAGTGTTGCTAAGAGAACTTGAGATCTCTCAGCTTCGGCCACAGTCCCTATGGTGTGACAACATTAGTGCCACTTATCTCTTTGCCAATCCTATATTTCATCGTCGCATGAAACATATCGAGATTAATTACCATTTTATTTATGAACGTGTTGCCTCTCGCTAACTCGATGTTCGCTTCATCTCATCCAAGGACTAGGTGGCCGACATCATGAGTAAGCCGCTCTCAGTTACTCTATAGTGTAATTTACCGTGGAATCTAAACCTAATCCACTTCCGATTGAGAGGTGTTAGATATAGAAATATGTAATATATATTTAGTAAGAGATTATTTATATTTAAAGCCATGTCTTTTGATTACATTTATAACTTTTTCATATACGTAATATGCGTATACGACCCTATATGAGCCCATAGAAATTATTTAGCTTCAACCTGCGTTCCGTGACTTACCACCCGCGTGGATAGGGCTGGGCAGTTTGGCGCTGTGAATGGAGGCGGCGGTCGTCGATGACGAGGTGAGGAGCGCGAGGCTGACCCGCCGAGTCACCTCCAGCTGCCGCCGCGAGGCCGTGAGAAGCAACGGAATGCCGGGCACCGGGGCTGTCGCTGGGGCGAACTACGAGCCGGTGGCCGGCAGCGGAAGGGCAGAGCAGCAGACCGCAGGAGCGCGCTAGGCGGGTGCCCCAGGCGCAGGGACAGCGGTGCCGAGACGGGCGTCGGCGGCTCGGCGCGTGCGCTGTGCCCGGTGCGTAAAGGCCGGCGGTGGCGTCGGGGTTCGGGAGCTAGTGGCTGGACGGCTCGACCGGCGCTCGGATGGAGACACTGGAGACTGTAGGGAGGGCAACCAGCAACGGTAGGCCTATAGGTGGGTGTTCTTCGGCCTGTTGAGTGGGCAGGCTGATAATAGATGGCCCATTTTTATTCCTCCGGTGTGCATACAAACTTCGGATTAAAGTTGAAACAGATTTGATAATTTCTGGTCCGATCTTCTCCGAATCTGACTAAATTGATGATGATGTAGGAAGTATTTTTTTTAGAATCCGTCGGATAGACATCTTGCTAAAATCCGATAGAAGTGAATTATCCTATTTTTATATGGATTATTGGATGACGCAGTGCTATTAAGATAATATAATTTTTCTAGACCATCAGACACCATAGTATGGAACCATATGTCATTCAAGTGACTCATCTATCTTTTTTAACTTGGAGTCTCTTTTATGAGTTCATAAGCCTAACTGGCTTTATTGTTTGATGTTAGTTGGTAGTACTTACTTTCTCTGTTCTGTTTTAAAAAATCAACTTTTACCTATGAATCTGAAATAATAACATGTATCTAGATTGGTAGCTAGAATTTGATAAAAAAAATTTGTTTATAGTATGATAATTTTAATTTGTTTTCAAATTAAGTCCGCTTGGATCATTTTTGACATTCATATCCACACCGAATCGCAATCCGTCTGAATCTGATCATTTTCACCCCTTTCATTGAATGATGTGTGTGCCTATCCACATCATGGCCACTCCTCTCCTGTATGCAGTTCTGCCCAAAATTGCTCGTTGATAAACAAGTTTGTGAAGATGTGGACCATCTGCAGATAAATAGAAAAAGTGAAGGTGCTGCACTGACTCATCCACCATGAACACTCACGTTTTTTTTATTAAAAAAATGATGTTTCATGAGTCCCAAAGTGATGCTAATTGGATAAAATCAACCCCTAGGCGAGCTCCATAATGTTGCAAAATCAATCCGATTTCAAAAATTGCAACTCAAAATCCTCAATACTTTATTCTTGAACCTCAAAACTTTCAATCTAAATTTTAAGAATTCAACTCAGAACGAGCGCCCATTAATCTAAAAGATCACCCCTTCCACTGAGAGTCTCTGTTTTTGAGAAATTTTATTGTTTGTCATTCAATTCGTAGTTCTTTTAGGAATTGCCAGTCAATACATTTATCTTTTAAATTCTATCACTGGAGAAGTTCCATGACACTCCGTTCGTCCAGCTGTGCCGTTCGTCCGAGGTCACCGCGCGTCCCTGGGCACCGTTGCCGCTCAATGCCACCGCCGCCAACACGCCCGGGGCATCGTCCTCCGCCGATCCGGGACGACGCGAAGTGGAGGCCAAGCTCGGGGACGCGGACGGAAGGCTGACACGAACCCAAGACGACTCCTCCTTCAGCTCGCAACTCCTTCCTCCCTACCGCACGGTATTTGTAGTGGCGGCGACCGCGGTGACCATGGCGTCCAAGGCGGTGGTGTCACAGAAGGAAGCTGCCAAGCACGAGCGATGCGCTGTGGCCGCACAGATCGTGCCCAGAGTCCGTCCAAGCCGTCGATATCAGCACCGGCGTGGGTCAGGGAAGACGACACTGCAGCCGACGACGACGTCAACGGTCGATGTGCTCTGGCCTTCCAGCACGCTTAGGCCACGGTGAAGTGGCAGAACTTGGTGAGCAACGGCATCTCCATTGGGTTCCTCAGCTCCGGCGACGTGGAGGCAGCACGGAGCAGCAGCAACAACAGCATCAGACGGACGGAATGACACAAAACAAAGAAATTCACATTCTAAGTGGTAGATTTCAAAAGACACACAAATTAGGTTTCAATTTATAAAAGTTCTGTGAATTGGATGGAAAATAAAAGAATTTCTCGTGTTTTTCGTGCTTGTCCCAGGTTGGAGTAGAAAGGATTAAAAGAGGGGCATAATTGTCCAAAATGACGGCAAAACAGGTTAAGTCGAAGGTGGCAAAATATGGAACATACTTATATTTTTTGGTGGTACAAATAAAGGGTACCCTAAGATTTCAGTGGAATAAAAGTAACCACTTCTCGAATAGATATAAAAATACAGAACAGATACTTACACGAGGACAGCGACTGAACAAGATCGAGAACTTCCCACCTACACACATGCAGAAGGAGCGAGACCAGGCACCTTCATGCCATCTCGAATATCTGGGACTGTATTACACGTTAAGTAGAGAAGAGAAATGGCAGAAGCCTGCAGGGATACAAATATCGGCTTGGCCAGTCGCGACCTCAGAAGTCCATGGGAGCCTATCAGGCTGCTATCACCTAAAGCAGCATGGAAATACCTAGGCACGTCATGGAGAATTTCAGGGAGTGGCCACGTTGTCCTTGGCAAGTGGTGCCACCTTCTCACCCTCGGTGCCTGGCTGGCTCCCCTCAACGTCGAAGCGAAGAAGAGCCTCCTCCCACTTCTTTGCAGGTCCCAGCATCAAATCATATGGATTAATTCATCCCCTTGAGGTAGAGTTCTTTTTAGATGATCGGTGGATGAAAGGTGATGATGATCAACTTGATTATACGATAGATTAAATATTATATATTATATGATTAACTTGATTATAGTGATATATTAAATATTATCCATTATAAACTAAATAAATAACTTAAAACAAACTGTCTAAACAATAGAATAAAATTTTATAAGAAACGCGTGGAGTAAATAATCAGCGGCTAAACAGGTAGAAGGATTACATTCTTAAGCGCAAGATTAAGTATTGCAGGCTGCAGCACTTGGTGTAGAGGCCAGAGGTTAAAAACACACTATCATTATATTAAAAAAAATCTCACCTTACAAGATAGGTCTTGAGCCATGCAGTTCTGAACCATTTCCTGGAATGCGGATGTGTTGTACTGCTTCAGAGCCCGATTGACAGTTGAAGCAATCGCTGTGACATCCACTGGATCGACCGTTTCGCACTACAGGATAACAGGACAAGGCTAGCATTATGAACTGTTTCCTGAACTTGCGGGCAATGAATTAGTGGAACACACTGCTCCTTACCTCGACGTTGAATGAGCCCATGTAGAATTGTTGGTCACACAAGGTGACAGGGATGACATCCACGAGCCAATCCATCAATGGACCGAAACGGCTCACTCTATCGGCTGGGTGCCAATAGGAAAGATAACGCTCGATCAATAGACATGTGGAATAAAATAAAAGGCTTATCGGCCAAAGAATCGATGCTCCCTAAATTGAAGGCGATAAAAGTATGAAGCAAGGCCCGATCCCCCACGAAGTATGACAACCACCAACCACCGTAACGATACCATTAGAACCAGACTCGATAGATTGGACTAAATCAATATAGTATTAGGCTAAGACTAACGACATAAAGACGATGGAGGCTAGACCAAACGTAACGATGAGAAAGGACAGAGCGAGATCATCGGCTGTTTACTGGTCGAATACCCATCTCAGGCCTATAGCTAACCTCATCAGCTTGGAATGAAAAACTTTAGATCTCACGCCAACCCCGTCAAACACAAACTCAAGAGATTGGACCTAACTGATATAGTATCAGGCCGAATCCGAGGTGACCGGATTGATCACCAACGGATTAATCGTTGAGCAATATATAAATCAGATATTAGGTGAATGGTGAAGATAACTCATTGGTTACTCACTCCGACAAAGCACCACACGAATATCCATCAGGCCAATGACTCGATCCACCACTACTTATCTCATAGGTCAAACCTAACTGATACATCACGATACTGAGGATAGCAAAGGGAGACCAATATATCGACGAGCCTCGTATGAACGTTATGCGGTATGCCTCATCAAACTAAGAGGTTAAACCTAACCGATGCAGCCTTACATAGAGCAAGACAAACAAACCATAATAATAGAGGGACTTATTCTTTCATTGAATATCGAACTTAGCCGATACAGTCCTGCGTCAATAGCTAGAACCGTTAGGAAAAACCTAGATGAGCTAGGCTGGTGATGAGCCAAAGTTGTATTGTATGATCTGTTGATGATTTACAAGGTCCTAGGAGGTCTATATTTGTACCCTGGAGTTACAAAAGTCCAATACGGTTACAAACAATCTTTAGACAGTATTTCCTAAATATAAAAGGAAACTATATCTAAGAAGTTAATAAAACTAATTAAACTTTCCTATCTTATGAGACATATTCTATAGATATAAAAGTATGATACCATGGTTTTTATAGCTCCTCCTTACACTCGGTTCCATCTGGATAACATTTCATCTTTTGACTAAACCAAATTCATCCTCAATCTGTTTAATTAGTACTTTACCTCTATCAATTATACTCTTTCCATAAACTGATCGGTTCTTCAATCATAACCGTGGGGCTCACCAAATTTTGGTGCAAACACATGCCCTAAATTTCAATGTATGAGGTCTTATGCTTCAAAATTATCTTTCATAGGCTCCCATGACTCTGAAATCTCCTCCCGTACTTCTTGCAATTGGTTTTCATAAGCAGATACAGTTTGCATCAAATGTGCTAAGTTGTCAAAATCTTGAGAGTATGATGTGCTTTGATAATCTTTGGAAGCCAAGCTCTGTTAACTGCTCATTGCTTAAGTCTAAGCTATAGTATCGGCTTCGTACATTATGAAATCTTTGAATATACTTTGAAACCAAATCCTCCTTCCTCTGCTTGACTGATATCAAATCTATGAATCTATGAGCTGCATCTTGTGGATTCCAGCAAAGAAGTGTCTATGAATCTTCTATTCCAAATCAGCTCATCCTCTAATTAAATTTGGTGGTAACAATACAAACCAATTAAAAGCCGGTTTGGATAGTGACAATAAAAACAGCCTAACTCTTAGAGCTTCTTCTGTCGATGCTTGTCCGCACTGAGCCAAGAATCGGCAAATGTATTCAACTGTTGGCATGCTGTCTTGCCTTAAGAACATGAAGAAGTCTTGCATCTTGTATTGGCGTGGTAACGGTACTCTATCAAACCACTTAGGATATGAAGGCTGATACATGAAATTACCCCACCTTCGGTTTTAAGCCAAACTGTTCCTTCGTTACTTTAGATATTTTGACAGCCCACTCATCATCTTCATCTTGTTGCCCCCTGAGCTGAATATATCCATCAGACCAATTGAACATTGGCATCTATGGACCAATATCTGTCGATGTATGAATTGCTGGCTCTTGAGTGTGCAATACATCCACTCTTTTCCTTATCAAGTCCTGAATCATACATGTCAATGCTTTAGATTGATCGTTCAATACGTGACATATAGCTTCATCACTAGTTCTTGGACAGATTTCTGTGGACATAAAAATATAGGTCAAGTTGGTTCACCGATCAAAGTTGGTCTTATGAATGAATTTTTTTGAATCGGACCATCTTGCATCATACAAAAGGATTGCAAGCACGACATCTCAAAATCTTTCACAAACTGCTCCACTTGCTACCTTTGCTCTTCATTCAGATCTTCCAATGCGTCTCGAATAATAATATCTTCATCGACTTCTGCATCGGACGAGCGCGCATTGATATCAAGATCTTCTTCAGACATATTGATTAAAATTATGTTCCTCTAGTTGATTAATGAAAATTTGACTTCTAATCAAACGATTGTATCATCCCATCGGTCAATGAGTGAAATCTTTAGTCAATGAATGGACTGACCGATAAATGATGTCTTTTGTTTCATCAGGCTTGCCAAAGAGCGTAATAGTCACCTAATCTCACGGAGGCCAATCGAGCCGGACGTTGTCATGAACAGGCCGACGGAGGTCTGATCGGGTGAGACGATGCTCTAGTCACGAGAAGGCCTGGGAGATCTATTTAGCTTCAGTGTAGGTCCTTAGTCTTTGAGGTTCGAGGGCGTGCTAATTAATTTGATCCTGCAATTGACAATGAGATAGAAGATAAGATCCACGAGCCAATCGGCCAGTGGGACGATACGGCTAACCCTGTCAGCTGGGTGCCGATAGGAAAGATAGCGCTCGAGCATCGGTTGAAAAGCCGATGAAGACGTAGGCGATATACGCGTGGAATAAAATAAAAGGCTCATCGGCCAAAGAGCCGATGATGCTTCATAGAGTGAAGGGGACGAAAGCACCGAGCGGGGCCCGATCCCCCATAGAGTCACAAGGACCAGCAACTATCGTAATGGTACCGTTAGAATCAACCTCGATAGATGAAACCGAATCGAGACAGTATAAGGCCAAGACTAACGACACAAAGACGATAAAGGCTAGACCAGCCGTAACGACGAGAAAGGAAAGGGAGTGGTCATCGGCTGCTTACTGGTCGAATGTCCGACGTACTGATAAGCCTCGCACGAATGTGATGTGACATGTTTGATCAGACTAAGAGATCAGATCTAACTGATATAATATTACACAAAGCAAGACAAACCATGATAATGGTGGGACTTACCCCTTCGCCAGAGATCGAACTTAGCCGATATAACCCCACGTTGAGAGCCCAAACTCACTAGAAAAAACCTGGATGAGCTAGAATGACAACGTACTAAAGTTGTATTGTATGATCTATTAATGATTTCTAAGGCCACAGAGGGTCTAAATTTATACTCTAGAGTTATATAAGAGTCCGACGTGGTTAGAAACAAACTCCGAACATTATTTCTAAATATAAAAGAAAATTATCTTTAAGAAGTTAATAAAACTAATTAAACTTGTCTATTATAGGACATATTCAATAGAGATAAAATTACCCTACAGTGGTTTTCACGGCTCCTTCTCAGACTCGGTCACATCTAGATTACTTTTCGTCTTTTGACTAAACTAAATCTATTCTTAATCCATCCGATTAGCTCTTTAATTTTAAGGCTTACCAAAATTTGGTACTAACAGGAATCCGGTTATGCCCACCTTAACTTTGTCGACAAGTCCTTCAGTGATGATTAAATGGGAACCTGTAGGTTGCAACATTGAGAATTTGATTGTCTTTTTGGCAGTATTACCGACAATGTGGTTTAATTTTAAACTTTTCACCGCATGATGAATATAAAATTTCAATTATGTTGTATTATTGTAACCCATAATAACTTCATTGTTTATACTGCAAAGATATAAAAATTGACTCAAATATTTGATGTAGTGACTTTAAACATGAAGTTTGATCATTCGTCTTGCTAAAAAAATTAATGTAAATATGAAAAATATCACTCATACCTTTGACAATAAAACAAGTCATAAAAAATGTTAATTATATTTTTTTAATAAAACGGATGGTCCAACGTTATGTGTAAAGTCATCTGCGTTAAATATCGGAGATAGTATTAAGGACTGTCATTAACTTCACAATTTGTGTAATCAAACCTAAAGTGAGAATGCTTACCACTCCTTATCTCATTCCTTGCAATTGGATAAGACCACATGGCTCAAACCTACTAGGAACAATTATAAAATCAGCCCCAGCAAACATCATATGTTCCAAAGGAACATTAAATTTTGCTATCCCTCTAGCAATATTTGGATATTTAACTTCTAGCAGCATCGATTCCTCCATTTTCTTCTTCCCTGTGCCCTGAAGAGCAAGATTAATTTTCTTAGTTACAACTGCTTGTATCATGTAATATTGAGTGCATTAGACTCCAGTCCAAAGTATAACATACAAGAACAATAATTTGAACATTCTCCTCCACGAACTCTGGAATGGCTGCAATTAGTATGTCTGACCCTTTCTGCTCTTCAAGACCACCAACAAAAACTAAAGGAATGCTCGAGTCCACAGGCAACCCCACTTCAGCTTGTAGCATTTCCTTATTGAGTGCCCTTGCTCCAGTTACCTGATAAATTACATCTTAAGTACTGAAACCTCCATATATGCTAAAAATGGGATATCTCAGTCTTACCGTTGTTGCATCGTATTTCACGCTGATGTACTTATCTGTTGCTAGATTCCATTCATAAACATCCAACTCAACACCTTTATCTGGGCCAGAAGTGAGCTCTTTGATATAATGTGGACTAACGGTCATAACCAGATCACATTCATTGATCCTGCCTTCATCAGTTAAACTTTCTACCTACTAGAGGTTTAACATGCCTGCACACATCAGGATACATTCCAATGTTACGGAAAATAGAACATACTTAATCTCCAAGAAATAATTGAAATTTAGGGCCAATACAATAATAACAACACTAACATAACACTTGTAGTCTTTCAGTTCTAAAATAAGTTAGATAGACTAAAGTTAAAATCTAATAAGAACCTTTAAATCACAGTTTAGACATGATAATAACTCTTTCGAAACATTTCTACAGATCTTTAGATATATCACACTCTTCCAAGTGCTTTCTTATTTTCTCTTTTTATGTTAATTTTTATCTTTCTCTAGGTCTCTTCATATTATTATCTTAGAATTTCATAATGTGTTGACGTCTCTAGGGTCTTCTTTGGACATGGCCAAATATCCTCAACCGATATTGGATAAGTTTTTTTCTAATTACTGTTACCTCTAGTTGATCATGTATATACTAGTTCTCTACTCAATCCATTTTTGACCACAAATATAATGTAGAATATGAATTTTATAATACTTAGCTGTTGAATATAACGTTTTTTAGCCAACATGTACCCCATATAGTATAGTAGGTTTAATCGTCATCCTATAAAACATGCTTTTTAATTTTTACAGTACTCTCTTATCATAGAAAATGCCAGATGCTTGGCACCACTTCAATCAGCCTGCTTTGATTCTATGGCTAACATCCACTTCAATAGCCCCATCCATTTGTAGCATCGATCCCAGATATCGAAAGGTGTCATTCTTAGACACTACTTGACCTCCTAAACTCATATCTTCCTCCTCGTATGTGTTGGTCCCAAAGTTACAATTATTTAGTTTCAGTTATGCTTAGTCTAAAACCTTTGGACTAAGAGTCTGTCACTACAACTCTAGTTTCTTACTTACTTATGTTTGGCTCTCATTAATTAATATTACATCATCTGCAAAGAGCATACAACAAGGAAAATCTCCTTTATGTTTCTTGTAATCTTATCTATTACTAAAACAAAGAGGTACGAACTCAAGTCTAATCCATAATATATTCTTATTTTAATCGGGAAGTAACATATGTTACCATCATTTACTTGAAAACTAATCATAGCATTGTTGTACATATTCTTAATGAGAGAGACATACATTGTTGGACTTTATGTTTGTTTAAAACTCACCACAAAATATTTTATGGTAATTTGTTATAAACTTTCTCTAAGTCAATAAAAACCATATGTAGCTTCTTCTTCTGCTCTCTAAACCGCTACATAACTTGTCTTATTAAAAAAATGATTCTATGATTAATCTTTAGAGCATGAAAACAAATTGGTTCAAAAAGATCCATGTCATTGCTTTCAAACAATATTCGATATCTCTCTCCCATAACTTCATAGAGTGGCTCATCAACTTATTCACCGTTAATTACTACAACTGGATATCTCTCTTATTCTTATATATTGGTACTAATATACTTCTCCTCCACTCTCAGGCATCATGTTTGATTGAAAAATATTATTGAGCAACTTGGTTAGCTATAATATATCTATATCTCCAAGACATCTTCACACCTTCATTGGAATACCATTAGGACATGTCGCATTACCCTCTTTCATCCTTTTCAAAGTTTCTCTAACCTCATATTTTTGGATCCTCGCCACAAAGCTCTTATTAGTGACATTCGAAGGATCGTCCAACTAGATGGCTTGTTCCGACCAATGAACAAATTATCAAAATACTCTTGCCATCTATATCTAATCTCATCCTTCTTTACTAAGAGTTGCTCCCTCTCAGTCTTAATACAGTTAACTTAGTAGAAGTTTCTCATCTTCCTATTAGGAGCCCTAGCCGTTCTATATATATCCTTTTCTCCTTTTGTTTATACTCACATGTTGCTACAGATTCTCAAAAGCCTGCCCCTTTGCCTCACTTATAGCTCGTTTTGTAGTCTTCTTTACCACCTTGTACTTCTCTATATTATCCTCATTCTTATCATGGTACAAGTATTTATAGCATTCTTTCTTCTCCTTAATAGCTCTTTGCACGTCTTTGTTTTACCACCAAGAGTATTTAGTTTCGCATCCACTCACTTTGGTTACTCCAAACACCTGTAAAGCAATCTTCCTTATAAATATTGTCATCTTCTTCCACATATTATTTGTATCGTTTTCTTCATTCTAAGAGCCTTGTTCGATATTTGATGTCTCACCTTCTAACTTCCACTGCTTGTTTCTTACAATTTTAGCTTGTTTATCTCTACAAGCATGCACCAAAAAATAAAAGTCGGCCACCACCAGCTTATATTGAGAAACCACATATTTTCTAGGTATTATCTTACAATCTACACATGCTCGTTTATCCCCCCTTCTTATAAGGATAAAGTCAATCGGGCTAGAGTGTTCCGCTACTTAAAAGTTACTAAATGAGATTGTCTCTTTCTAAAGAAAATATTGGCTATCATTAGATCAAAAGCTATAGCAAAGTCTAAGATTTTCTCTCCCCCTGATTCCTATCACCATACACAAAACCTCCATGCCTCGCCTTGAATCTTGTAACTATTGCATATATATAATCATTAAGATCTCCTCTTATAAAAAGCTTCTCGCTACTGGATATAGATCTAACCAAGCTATCTATGTGTTTTCAGAAATGTCTCTTAGCATTCTCATTCTAGCCTACTTAAAGAGCATATACACTAATTACGTTTAAGAATATATTACTAATAATAATTTTAATTAAAATAATCTTATCCCCTTGCCTTCTCACCTCCACCATATCATTTTTGAAGCTCTTATCAATTAAAATTCCTACTCCATTTTCATTCGAAGTTGTTCCTGTGTACTAGAGCTTAAAGCCTCTAAACCCTATTCATTTTCTTCACATTCTAACTCTTCCATTTCATCTCTTGAATGTATAAAATATTTACATGCCTCCTAACCGCTCTCTACTAGTTCTCTTAATTTACCAAAAAGGACCCTACATTCTAGCTACCTAAATGAACCCTAGCTGGATCGACTTATTTCCTTATCCTTCTCACCTATTGAGTCAGGTGTGAAGACCCTTACTCATTTTTCTCCACACTCAGATGCTGATATGGCGTGCCACTAAAGATGTGATAGCCTGATCCTTGCTCACTTAACATCATACCTAGATTATGACATGACGTATTACGAGAGTGACGACATGACCCCTGCTCATTTAACACAATTACTAGATTCCAAAATGGCGCCTCACTATGAGAGTTACGTCCCAACGGGATTATTTTAGGTTTTAAGAGTAACTAAATTTTTATATTTAGTCGTCAAGCCGAACACAACGCTTCTCTTTATCAGTAATTGGGACTTACTATTTAGACACCAAAACAACCTAACAGTTGGGGAGTTAAATTTAGAGTCAATACCCATCAATAAAATCAAATTTAGGTTGAAAGTCTGCTCTGGCAAATCTACCCTGGTAGGCAATATTGTGAATGCAGAACACAACCTAGCAGACCACAATAAACCAATTAAATATGGTACAGAAAAAATTTTCGCTTACATAACACCAATTTGGATCACGTGGAAATTACTAGAGTAAAAGAGCGGAAGGTGCGGGCAATAGCGAAATGGTGTACTTTAGCATTCACAAACATTCCTTTTGGCTGACGCTCTTGAGATAGCATGGCGGAACTCCAGTGTGCCAGTCATTTGCAACAAAGACAACATTTTCACCTGATTAAGAAATATGAATGTTAGTCAGATAGAGTGAGGGAGAAAGACAATTATGTACGATAGTTTATACTATACAGAAACCAACCATGTGGTCCAGAGAAATATTCAGAATTGTTGAGATTGAGAACCCATGAGCCTCCAATGCAGACTAAAAGAACAATCAGATTAGAAGAAATTGCACAAAAATAATACAAATTAGAAAAAAAAACTACTTGCGATGCAATTTCTGACAGTCTATGGTAGCCTTCCCCAACCTACGACTGTGATTAGCTGAGCCCACATGAAAAAAAATAAGAAAAGAAAAGAAAAATGAGCCACTTTAAAAGCTCATATTAAATTACTGAAACCTGAAGTTTATATGACAAGATGGAATTTACAGATTATGTTTTCCTATAGTGTATAAATTCACATGTCAACTAATGACTGTCTCAGTGTAGAGAACAATGTTAATGTAATTGACAATCTATAATCTATATGATCATAGATCACATATACATAAAAGATTACACATATATGCAAGGTTATAAGCCACAACAATGATCTAAATATAGATGATCTCTTATTAAATATAAATTATAAACTTCTATGTTTAACACCTCTCTCAATCTAGACGGAGGTAGATTAGGTTCAGATTACGCCATAAATTACAGTAGAGAGTAACTGGGAGCGGCTTAGTCATGATGTCAGCCACCTGATCCTTGGATGAAATGAAGCGAACGTCCAGATGGCGAGAGGCAACACGCTCACAAACAAAATGATAATCAACCTCGATAAGTGGCACCAATATTGTCACACCATAGGGACGGTGGCTGAAGCTGAGAGATCCCAAGTTCCCTTAGCAACACTTATATCCATATTACTTCAGCGGTAGCATTAGCGATGGCCTTGTATTCAGCCTCTGTGCTCGAGCAAGAAACAGCTGGTTGTTTGCGAGAACTCCAAAAAACAAGATTATCACCAAAAAAATGGCATAGCCACCTATACTACGCTGATCATCTGGGTTCCTGACCCAATTGGCATTAGAGAACACACTTAGCAATGAAGACCCAGATTTAGTGTTGCATAGCCCCATATCAGACGTGGAATGAAGATAACGCAGTATGTGTTTTACTGCCGTCTAATGAGCCGTCGTTGGTGCTAATAGAAATTGGCATACTCAGTTGACAGAGAAAGAGATATCAGGGTGAGTGAAGGATAAATATTGGACAGCCCCAACAACACTACAATAGCATGTAGTATCTTCAGCAGAGAGAGTGTCGCCACTCTTTAAGAGTAACTTGTTGTTGGGAAGCATAGGTGTCAGAACACTATTAGAGGAGATCATATTTGTGCGTTGTAGTAGGTCTTGGATGTATTTATGTTCTGTCAAGATGATCCTAGCAGATGTATGATGTACATCAATACTAAGAAAATATCCTACAGTACCAAGATCTTTCACGGCTGTTAACGCCAAAATCTGGATGATTCGATGGCGCTCAAGCCGATCGGCTGGGAGATCCGATGGGGCTAAAGCCGATTGGCTGAGAGGTCCGATGGAGGGTTTAATGCAATCATCGGTCGATGGAGATACTGAGACAAAGCCGATGGAGAACTGTAGAAAGGCCGATCAGATTAGTAGAAGATTGGATTGGCTTGAAGACAGGGGATTGTCCAATCGGGATCAGGTCCGAGAAGCCCGAGGGAAGGAAGGAGAAGGATCGGCTTGACTAAAAGAAGGTCCGATAGCTACAGTGGAGAAGTCGATCAGGTTGCAGCAAAAGAAGACTTGTTACAAATTGGAAGATTATTTAGATGAAACCGGGTTTGGGAAAGAGCCGTGGACTTCACGGCAGGGTGCTTGTTTTTGTAAATTATAACCTTACTCAATTAGGGAGGTTTAGCTGGTTAGTTAACTTCTTTAGGAATATTTTTCTTTGTTCTTACTAGGAAATAATGTCCGATGGTTGTAGATGCGTCATACTCTTTCTATAAATCTAGGGTATAAATATAGAACCATTGGAAACATGTAAGATATCTCTTGATGATATACAAATTCGGCGCATCGCCACCCTAGTTCATCTAGGTTTTACCGGCGAGTTCTGGCTCTCGACGCGGGGCTGCATCGGTTAAGTCCGATCTCCGGCGAAGGGGTAAGTCCCGCCACCATCCCGATACATCCTGCTCTGCCTGAGGCTGCATTAGTTAGGTCCGACCACTTAGGCCGATCGGATGTATCGCATCACTTCCGTGCTGGACCTATCGTTAAGCTCCCTCTGCCGTTGTCAGTTTCATGCTGCATCGGTTAGGTCCGACCTACGGGGCTGTCAATAGTACATTGAGCTTTAGGCCTATAACCTACTGCACAGCGTATCATCGGAGTGCTAGCCGATGAGTTATCCATGCTCTGTGCTTTATGCCCAGTGCATCGGCCCCTCGACCGATACGCATCAGCCTTTAGAGGCGTCCCACGACGCATAACGCCAAACGTATCGGTCCCCCAGCCGATACGCACCCGCCTTCAGAGAGGCGTCCCCTCATTGGCTCAGCTAGCCGATGGGTTGGTTCCTATCCTTGCTACGGTATAGCCGATCCGGCGTCCTCCGTATCATCACCGCTAGCCCCGGCCTCATACTATCTCGGTTAGGTCCGATCTTCGAGGTTTGATGTTGATGGCGCTGCCACGGCGGGTGATGGGTCTCGTGCTGTTATATTCGGAGCGGCATCGGCTTTGCAGCCCGTGCCTTCTTGCGCTAATCATCGCCTAGGCCGCATGCGCACTCATCGGCTTTTCTAGCCGATGAATCACTATTCGTCTGTCCGGAGGGATCCTATGCGTCTCGCCATCGTCTGAATACACTTTGGTTCCTCCATCGGCTCTGCGGTCGACCGCTCATCGACACCTATCCACATCGGCTCTCCAGCCAATCAAATAGCATCCCAAACCTATCAGCAGCCAGCCGATAGGGAGCGCCTGTATCGAATTCGCTTATCTCACTTCATTGTCAATTGCAGGGTTAAATTGACTGGCACGCCCATGAACCTCGAGACCTAAGGACCTGCACTGGAGACAAGCAGACCTCCCAGGCCTTCGCGTGACCGAGCCGCCGTCCCTCCCCGGTCGTGGTATTTTTTGGCGGTGACCACGCTTCTTGGCACGCCCAGTAGGACTAGAAGACCTTTTTCATTAGTTGAAAGTCCTTCAATCAACGGTGCTCAAATGGAGGGTAAAGAAATCAACGCTGACAATATAATCCCAGTAACGATGAAGGATTTAACTAAGGAACAGAGATACCAGGTGGAGCAGAACACAGCTAATTTTCAAAAGCTCTGTCTATAGTCCTTCAGTATGACTCGACAAGGGCCGATTCAAAAGCAAAAATGCCAAAGCCAGTTTTGGAAGGAGAATCGAGCCGATCGCCGCCCATCAGTCCTCAAAAGCCACTACAGGAGATAGTTGACGAAGCTCTTCACCATGCGCTCATTAACCAATCGGGTGTACTGGTGAATACTTTGCACAACTTAATCAAGAAAACTGTGGATGGATCTATTGTTAAGGAACCTGATCAAGGGCCGGTCTATTTGCCGATGAAAATAGGACAACCACAAGTTACTTACGGATCCAGAAGGGATATATCGGCAAATATGTTTCCGCCAGTGCAAGAGCGGATTGGGGGGCAGCATGAAGACATGATACCAAGGTATCATCGGACGGCTTATTACGGGGGATATAAACAAGAATATCCTGGTAATAACTATCATGGAGATCATTATGGATCATGTCAGATACCAACTTCGATTCCACAGTACCAAAAGGAGAATCTAAAGGAAGAAAATTGGACTGCCAGGATTGCGGAAGTTGTAAGGGAGTAATTCGGTATCAAGCCTAAAGAGCAAACTTTCATGTATCGACACCCTTACCCAGAGTGGTTCGACAGAATTCCGCTGCCGCACCGATTCAAAATTCCAGATTTCTCCAAGTTCTTAGGGCAAGATAATGTATCTACGATGGAACATATTAGCCGATTCCTAGCTCAATGCGGGGAGGCATCGGCTGATGAAGCTCTGAGGGTCCGATTGTTTCCATTGTCTTTATCTGGACCAGCCTTTTCTTGGTTTTCTTCGTAACCTTCAAATTCAATCAGGGGATGGGCTGATTTGGAGAAGCAGTTTCATAAGTATTTCTTTGCTGGACTTCAAGAGTTGAGGTTATCAGACTTAACATCGGTTAGACAAAGGCACGATGAATCCGTCCCAGAATTCATCCAACGTTTCCGAGACGTCAGAAGCTGATGCTACAGTCTTATTTTATGTGACGGACAACTAGCCAATTTGGCTTTCCAAGGATTGTTGGCTCCGATTCGAGAGCATTTCTCATCACAACAATTCGAAAGTTTGTCTCATCTACTCCAGAGAGTATTGGCTCATGAAAGCCGATTTGCAGGTGCCAAGAAAGAAAGGTTCCATCGGAAAGCCGATCAGCTATAGGTATACGCATCGAACTCGGACGATGAGGGATCTGATGCGGAGGTAGGACTGGCAGAATGGACCAGGAATAAAAAACCCGTATCATGTCCATGGATCAAGAAAGCAAATAAAGAAGAAAGATATGATTTTGATGTTAACAAAGCTGACAAGATATTTGATCTTCTCCTCCAAGAGAAGCAGATCCAGTTGCCACCAAACCATGTATTTCCAGCTGGTGAAGAACTCAGAAAAAAGAAGTATTGCAAGTGGCACAATTCAATATCTCATCATACCAAAGAGTGCAAGGTTTTCCGGCAACAATTACAATCGGCTATCGAACAGGGGAGGATCAAATTCGAGGACAAAAGGCCGATGAAGGTTGACGGGCATCCTTTCCTGGTGAATATGGTGATTGCAGGAACCTCAGGAGATCGGTCTGATGAAAAAAGACGCTGGAAGAGGTCAAAGGTTACTTCATCGGACTTGAATGAAAAAATATTCTATACTATAGGACGAAGAAAGACGAGCCACAACACAACAAGAAAGGTATAATCCACACTGGGGTTGTCCTTTTTTTTTTAGTACTATTGGGATCAAAACATGAGGTTGCCGTCAATCGAGAACTGTCCTGAATGCAATAAACCAGGATTTCGGTACTATGACCAGAGCTGAACGTTGTATGATCGGCCTTCCATCACTAGGGCATCGACACATAGCCGATTGGGGCCGATCAACGGAGGGCATGGTCAAAGGGCAGTTAAGGACCAGGAGTTAAACAAAGGGTTATACTCTATGAAGGATCAGTGGTGTCCATCCGAGATTTTTACAAAGAATCAGAAGAGGAGGGCACAAAGGCTGTGACATAGAGAGCAGCATAAAAGACAACGACATGACCATGAAGAAGCCCTCGGAACTAGAAAAGTAAGAAAGTATGGAAAGTAAAGCAAAAAGGGGAAGAGGCTAGTACATCGGCTCAGGCTAACATGGTATTCTTCTTGCCAATGGAATATAAAGCATATGTATCAGATGAAGAAAGTCAAGAAGAGGATTTTGCCCAATTAATATTGGAACCAAGTCAAGCCATATTTGACAAACCAGAAGAATCCAAACATCGGCACCTAAAGCCATTGTATATCAACGGATATGTCAATGGTAAGCCGATAGCAAAGATTCTAGTTGACGGAGGCGCAGCCATTAATTTGATGTCATATTCTACATACCGCAAATTGGGTAAGACGACTGGAGACTTAGTCAAGATAAATATGGTGTTGAAAGGCTTCGGAGGTAATCCATCAGAAACCAAAGGAGTACTGAATGTAGAGCTAACAGTTGGAAGTAAGACATTGCCTATCACATTTTTTGTCATCGATAGTAAGGGGTCGTATAGCCTACTCCTTGGCAGGGATTGGATTCATGCCAACTGTTGTATTCCTTCAACAATGCATCAAAGCCTCATACAATGGCAAGGAGATAGAGTTGAAGTGATCACGGCCGATCAGTCGACTAGTGTGGCAACAACTGATGTGCCATTTTGGGAAGCTGATGGATTCAACTGCCTATCTAGACAAACATGGGTAGGAAATTTCCTGGAGGTGACTGATAAAGGAATAAAGCCGATTCAGCAAGTCGGCTCGGATCCATTGTTTCCATGGGAACTTTAGAAGACTCCGAAGGGAAGTTAGGGCAAGGTTTTACGTCGGCCGATGAGTTGGAACAAATAGACATAGGATCAGGAGACAAGTTGAGGCCGACGTACATTAGTAAAAATCTATGTGTTGAATTCCGAGAAAAGCTGATAAATTTATTAAAGGAATTCTAGGAATGTTTTGCTTGGGATTACCATGAGATGCTAGGATTAAGCCGATCGATTGTGGAATATTGGCTTCCTATCATACCGGGATATCGGCCTTTTAGGCAGCAGAGGAGATTCAAAGCAGAGTGGCATGATGAATTCAAGGAGGAGATCACGAAGTTATACGATGTAAATTTCATCAGACCATGCCGATATGCTGAATGGGTATCCAATATTGTCCCAGTGAGAAGAAAAACGGAAAGTTAAGAATATGCATCGGCTTCCGGGATTTGAACAAGGCAACCCCTAAAGACGAGCACCCGATGCCGATGGCAGATTTATTAATTGACGTTACATCTGGTCACAAGATTATTAGCTTCATTGATGGAAATGCAGGTTACAATCAAATTTTTATGGCCGAAGAAGATATCCACAAGACTGCATTTAGGTGTCCTGGTGCTACTGGTTTATACGAGTGGGTAGTCATGACTTTCAGATTGAAGAATGCTGGTGCTATCTATCAAAGAGCCATGAACTACATGTTCCATGATCTTATCGGACAACTGGTGGAGATATACATTGATGACGTGGTGGTGAAATCTAAAGGTATTGAAGAACATATAGCCAATCTACGAAAAGTGCTTGAGAGGATGAAGAAATACAGACTCAAAATTAATCCTCACAAGTGTGCTTTTGGCGTCGGCTGGACAATTTTTGGGTTTCATGGTGCATGAGAGAGGAATTGAAGTCAGTCAACGAAGCATCAGGGCCATCCAAACCACCGAGCCACCTAGCAACAAACTACAGCTGTAGTCCTTTATCAGCAAACTCAATTTTATAAGGAGATTTATTTTGAACTTATCAGGAAAAATTGAGTCGTTTACTCCTTTATTAAGGTTATGAGCCAATCAAGAGTTTGTGTGGGATGATGACCAGCAAAAAGCCTTTGATCATATCAAGGAATACTTGAATTCTCCATCAGTGCTGATTCCACTGCAAAAGGGAATACCATTCAAATTATATTTGTCAGCTGATGAGAAGTCAATCGGATCAATGCCTGTACAAGAGTTTGAGTCAAAAGAACGAGTAGTATTTTACTTGACCTGATGACTTCTTGATGCTGAGACTAGGTATCCTGCTGTGGAAAAGTTATGCCTATGTTTGTATTTCTCATGTACAAAATTAAGGCATTATCTTCTATCGGCTGAGTGTACAGTGCTTTGCAAAACCGATGTGATCAAATACATGCTATCGGCTCCAGTCTTGAGGGGACGGATTGGTAAATGGATATTCGCTCTGATGGAGTTCGATCTGAGGTATGAATCGGCTAAGGCAGTCAAGGGACAAGCGGTAGCCGATTTTATTGTACAGCATAGAGGAGTCCAAGAGAATTATGTGGAGCCGATCCCGTGGACGTTATTCTTTGATGGATCAGTTTGCAAACATGTATCTGGTATCGGTTTGGGGATTATTTTGCCTCGGGTTGCAAGTTTTGAGTTTGCCTTCACAATCAAACCATATAGTACAAATAACCAAGTAGAATATGAGGTAGTACTCAAGGGACTTCAGCTGCTGAGAGAAATTAGAGCCAATACGATAGAGGTCATTGGGGATTCTTTGTTGGTAATCAAACAATTATCTGTGGAATATGAATGCAAGGATGAAATTCTGAAGTCATACAATGAAAAATGTCAATAGTTGTTAAAGGATTTGAAGATAGTGATATTGGATCATATTCCTAGAGAGCAAAACATGGAGGCCAATGATCTTGCTTAGACTGCTTCAGGGTATCGGCTGAACAGTAGAGTGGAAGTTGAGATAGCTGATATCGAGAGCCGTATGGAAGCCGATGATTGGAGATGGGAGATCGTTCAGTATTTGCAGAATCCATCAGGATCGGTTTCCAGGAACATTCGGTATAAGGCTATTAAGTACATTCTACTTGATAAAGAGTTGTATTATTGATCAGTCGATGGAGTGCTCTTGAGATGTTTGGGAGCTGAAGAAGCCGTGTTGGTGATTAGTGAGGTGCATGAAGGTATCTGTGGAGCCCATCAATCGGATCATAACATGAGATGGATTATGAGGAGGGCTGGATACTTTTGGCTGAGTATGCTGGAGGATTGTTTTAAATACTATAAGGGCTGCCAAGATTGTCAGAAGTTTGCGAATGTACAGCGAGCTCCAGTGTCGATTATGAATCCGATAGTCAAGCCATGTCCGTTTAGAGGTTGGGGAATTGACATGATCGGTCAGATTTATCCTTCATCTAGTAAAGGGCATAAGTTCATATTGGCGGCAACGGACTACTTTACAAAGTGGGTAGAAGCTATTCCCTTGAAGAAGGTTACTTCTAGGGACGCGATTGAATTCATCAAGGGACATATCATACATCGATTTGGAATTCCACAGACAATTACCACTTCTTTATGTTAGAAGAGTTTCAAAGGTTTGCTGCCAGTATAGGGATTAAGTTACTAAATTTGTCACCATATTATGCTCAATCTAATGGGCAGGTGGAAGCTTCTAACAAGAGTTTAATAAAATTGATCAAGCGTAAGACTGATGAACAACCACGAGGTGGCATGTCACTTTGAACGATGCGTTGTGGGCCTATCGGATGACGTGTCATGGATCTACCCAGGTGCCACCATATCAGTTGGTATACGGTCATGAAGCAGTTCTTCCGTGGGAAGTTAACATGGGCTCTAGGAGGGTGTCTTTACAAGATCAGTTGACAGCCGATGATTATTACACGTTGATGACCAACGAGCTTGATGATTTGACTCAGAGTCGGTTGGAAGCATTTAAGAAGATCAAGAAAAACAAGGCTAAGGTCGCTAGGCATTATAACAAAAAAGTAACGACTAAATCCTTTTCTGAAGGAGATCTCTTTTGGAAGTTAATTTTGCCGATTGGATCTAGGGATAATAAGTTTGGAAAATGGTCACTGAATTGGGAAGGACCTTATCGGATCAATCGGTGTGTGCCTGGCAATTCTTACATATTGGAAAGTCTTGAAGGAGAGAAGTTTACCAAAGCGTTTAATGGCAAATATTTGAAAAAAATATTATGCTAGCGTGTGGATAGGCACCTAAATCGACTGAGCATAGCCGATTCAAGACAGATAAGGTTTCAGAGGTAGTACCAGCTGACGGTACCATCTGTGTGATCGGCTGGGGCATAGCCGATGGACAATGTATGGAAGCCGATATAGTTTGTATCAGTTACATACAGCCGATATCGTGGAGATATCGCCTTTAGAAAATATATATACATAACTTTTGTTGATCAAGCTGATTGAAGTTTACTGTAAAAAGTTAATGTTCAAGATGACATATGGGTTTCTCCGAGGCTAAAGTTTTACAAGAATTTTTTAATGCCCTCAATCGCGCACAGACGGATTTGATCTATATCATTGATGGCGCGGATGTCATCCTCGTCTGATCCGGGGATAGCTTTCAAGTTCTTGTGTCAGCGAACTGCTAGCCGCACTTTGTCTGCTACCTTGGCCTCTTGGTTTTGGATCGACTTTGGTAGGCCGATGAAATGGGACTAGGTGGAGTTGATGTCTTCACGAACCTTGTTGAGTTTCGCCATCAAATCGTTTCTTCAAGAGGCCAAGCTTGGTGTTGGCGTGTTGGAGGTCAGCTGACATTTCATCAAGTTTCTTCTTTTCATCATGGGCAGTCAGCCAATCGTTGTGAGCCAGGTGGCTTTGCTCAGCGCGATTGGCTATGTGTCGTCTTGATGCAGTCAGCTGGGTCCTTTGGAATTCCATGTAAGCAGTAGGCCTGAGTACGTCCGACAGTTCCATAGGCAGGAGGTGTTGAATTTCTGCAGGTCTTTCCCGGATCAACCCACAATCTTCCACCAGCGAGTCAATCGGAACCTCCAGCCGATGCATAATATCTAACAACTGCTCACGTGCATCGGCTGGCAAAAATGGTTCGATCGCTGTGCTGGTAGCTGAGTCTTCCTCTGCTTCCAGGTATTTGCCGATGTCGAAGGAGAACAGATCGGCTAATAACTGCAAAACAACATTAGTAAACATGGAGACCATAAGTCAAGAAAAATGACATATATGATGGACGTACCCGAGAGACAGTGGGAACAGTTCTTGTGTGGGTATCAGCTTGATGTGGGGCAGTGTGAATAGATGCCAAAACTTCAGAGGATATCATCGGCTCAGCCACAGTAACAGGGTCCGACGTTTGGACCTCAGGAGCCGATGGTTCAGGCTGCAAAGCGGAGGTGTTAGGATAAAACAAAGGCAACAAAGAACTGATGCTGACACATACCAACGGAGATGCAAAGGAGTTAGAATTGCCGCAGGAGAAGGGCTTTGCGAAGTCGATGCAACGATGACAACATCGGCGTCGGGTTTCCGTTTCTTAGAAACCGATCGAGCAGCCACTTTCTTGCGCTTTGACCCTGACACCTATGACACTCGGAGGTGGACCGCTTTGCCCAAGGAGGGATCTGGCCGATGGAGGTTGATAGATAATCGGCCAACCACTTGCGCTGGTCGAAGGTGCGTCTTTGTCGCCAGCCTGTGGAATCACGGGAATCAAGATATAGTTGAAATTCAATACGATGAAGACATGATAGTGAGAGAAGGATTACCTCTTCATCGGATTCCACGTAGTCGGGATTGAGACGAAGGCAATAATGTTCAGCCGATAGACTATATAAGTGCCTTCCCCATTCTGACCACCATCGAGCGAAGATTTTGGTATTGGATATGCAGGGCTCGAAGGTGGAGATAGTCCCTAAGGACAAGTTCGATGTCATCGAACTAAGTCGGTCATACTCCAATCCGCTCTTCACTTCTCTGCGGGCTCGGAGCTTGCCAATGAAGAACAAGCCGATGGGGAGTTGGCCGAAGCCCAACTGACGACCACTAACTGAAGGATGGTAGAACTCGTATGATGGATGTTGGGATCGGCAGAAGACAAGGAGTTATGGAGGATAAAAAGATGGTCTTCGATTCTTCATCAGCTAAGGCATTCATCGGATGAAACCTAGAAGGCATTTCAAAGGACAAGTCATCCTCGTACGTGAACCAGATGGTGACCTCTTTGGTAAAGCCATAGTAGAAGCACTTAAACCATCAGCTGAGTCCAAGGGGGGTCATTTTGCTTCCAGGAAGAGCCAATGAAGCTTCACCCAGCGAAATGCATCGGCATCGGCTGGCCTCGTTTTCTTCTGGGTAATCAGTTGGGAATGTCATGGAAGAGAAAGGAGGCCTGACAATGACTTTGGAGGTGTAGACGTTCACCCAAAGTTGTATACCACCAGGGTCTACCGATATGTCCGACTGGATGGCCTGTTGTCAGCTTGGTCACAACTTGATGGAGCAGATTAATTTGCTCCGAGAAGATAATGCCCCAGGGGAATTTGGTGGTGATCGGCCAGGAGATCTGCCAGACATTGCATGTTCGTTGTTGGACCGAGAGTCGAACCACCCAAGAAGAATCATTCCAGCCAAAGATTCAAGAACGCTACATGTTCACGTCCATCGACTGGGCCGGAGGATTTTTTATGCAAGGAAATATACTTAGTCCAACCTCTGACATTCTTTGTGTTTAGTCGATGCTTAGGTTTGAATCTGAGGCTAAAAAGGTTCATGTAGTGGGTGGTGTTGAGGCATGTCAACATAGTAACATCCATCAAGGTGGGGGTCATCGGCCTATGCCCGAACATGAAGGCATTCAAGATGTCCGACCAGAAGTAAGAAGCCGATGCAAGCAGAGATTCGTTCCTTTCCATATCGGCTAAGGAAAGGTTAATGCAATGGTCTATTTCTAGATCCTCCCACAAAGTCTTTTTGCAGGCAGAAACCCTAAGGTACCAGTTCCTTCATTCAGGGAGTTTGCTAGGCCAGGATCTGAAGCTATGAGCCCAATCGGTGATGGCCATGGATGAGTTTTTGAACGGGATCCTTTCTGTTTCAGAGTTGATGAAATCAGTCGGATTCTCACTACCCATAGGGCCAAGAAAGAAGTGACCGGGGCGGTCGGAGATTGGAATAGCGATCTGGCTCTTAAGATCCTACAGAAACTAGAACCCGACTACTAAAGAGAAATCAGTGTGGGGAAGAATCGTGCAAAACATAGGATGAAAGAGCAGATAATGGTTACCTCAGGGATTACATGTCTGGAAGCCATTGTGCAAATGAAAGAATAGTAGCCGATGAAGAAATCTGCGAGAGCGCCTTTAGTCTTCTAAGCCCGTCGAGATTCACGGGAATTTGCGGATGCCTGTGGAGCTCGACGAGGTTTGGGGTTTTTGATGAGAAGTGTGTGGAAGAAGGCTGAGGGGATATATTTTATCGAGGCGGAATGACCTAGGCAGAGATCTGAGCGGATTAATGCGGGTTTTAACGGGTCGTCCTGATTTGCGGAGGTTTCTAACGGCTCGAAATTTCGTAGTCTGTTAGCAAACTCCAAAATTAGGGGGCATGTGTTAACGCCAAAATCTGGACGATCCGATGGCGCTCAAGCCGATCAGCTGGGAGATCTGATAGGGCTAAAGCCGATCGGCTGAGAGGTTCGATGGAGAGTTTAATGCAGTCATCGGCCGATGGAGATACTAAGATAAAGCCGATGGAGAACTGTAGAAAGGCCAATCAGATTAGTAGAAGATTGGATCGGCTTCAAGAAAGGGGATTGTCCAATCGGGATCAGGTCCGAGAAGCCCGAGGGAAGGAAGGAGAAGGATCGGCTTGACTAAAAGAAGGTCCGATAGCTACAGTGGAGAAGCCGATTAGGTTGCAGCAAAGGAAGACTTGGTTACAAATTAGAAGATTATTCAGATGAAACCAGGTTTGGGGAAGAGCCGTGGACTCCACGGCAGGGTGCTTATTTTTGTAAATTATAACCTTACTCAATTAGGGAGGTTTAGCTAGTTAGTTAACTTCTTTAGTAATATTTTCCTTTGTTCTTACTAGGAAATAATGTCCGATGGTCATAGATGCGTCGGACTATGTCTGTAAATCTAGGGTATAAATATAGACCCCCTGGAAACTTGTAAGATATCTCTCGATCATGTACAAATTCGGCGCATCGCCACCCTAGTTCATCTAGGTTCTACCGGCGGGTTCTGGCTCTCGACGCGGGGCTGCATCGGTTATGTCCGATCGCCGGCGAAGGGGTATGTCCCGTCACCATCCCGATATGTCCTGCTCTGTCTGAGGCTGCATCGGTTAGGTCCGACCTCTTAGGGCGATCGGATGTATCACATCACGTCCGTGTTGGATCTATCGGCCCGTTAAGCTCCCTCTGCCATCGTTAATCTCGTGCTGCATTGGTTAGGTCCGACCTACGGGGCTGCCGATGGTAGATCGAGCTTCAGGCCTATAGACTCCTGCACGGCGTATCATCGGAGTGCTAGCCGATGAGTTGTCCATGCTCTGTGCTTCACGCCTAGCGTATCGGCCCCTCGGCCGATACGCATCAGCCTTTAGACATGTCCCACGATGCGTAACGCCAAACATATCGGTTCCCCAGCCGATACGCACCCGCCTTCAAAGAGGCGTCCCCTCATCGGCTCAGCTAGCCGATGGGTTCGTTCCCATCCTTGCTACGGCATAGCAGATCCAGCGTCCTCTGTATCATCGCCGCTAGCCCCAGTCTCGTACTGTATCGGTTAGGTCCAATCGTCGAGGTTCGGTGTTGATGGCACTGCCACGGCGGGCGATGGGTCACTTGATGTCATATCCGGAGCGGCATCAGTTTTGTAGCCCATGCCTTCTTGCGCTAATCATCACTTAGGACGCATGCGCACTCATCGGTTTTTCCAGCCGATGAATCAATGTTCGGCTGTCCGGAGGGATCCCGTGCACCTCGCTATCCTCTGAATACACACTGGTTCCGCCATCGGCTCAGTGGTTGACCCCTCGTCGACACCTGTCCACATCGGCTCGCCAGCCGATCGAATAGCATCTCGAACCTATCGGCAGCTAGACAATAGCGAGCGCTTGTATCGGACCCGCTTGTCTCACCTCTTTGTCAATTGCAGGGTCAAATTGACTGGCACGCCCGCAAACCTCGAGACCTAAGGACCTGCACTGGAGATAAGCAGACTTCTCAGGCCTTCGCGTGACCGAGCCACCATCCCTCCCCGATCATGGGATTTTTTGGCGGTGAGCAATGGCAAACTCAGCTTCAAGTTGAATGAGTAGACAATCCGTAACTGATGACAAAGAGCACATAATAATAATATCATCCACATAAATGAGAATATATATCTAAATGCTACTTCTGTTGAACATGAAAAGAGAGACATCAGTCTTAGAAGCCTAAAATTCCAGTTGTAATAGTTTGTTACTAAGACGAGAAAACTAGGCATGTGGGGCCTGTTTGAGGCCATATAATGATTTGTCCAACTTGCAAAGATAAGTAGGATGAGCTGAGTTAACAAAACCAAGTGGCTCTTTCATATAGACATCCTCTTGAAGATGGCCATGTAAGAATGCATTTTGAATATCAATCTGTCGAAGAAACCAACCACGAGAGATTGCAAGAGGCAATAAGACTCAAATAGTGATAGGTTTAACTACCGGGCTGAATGTATCATTATAATCAACTCCATACTGCTACTTGAAGCCCTTGGCGACCAATCGTGCTTTATAGCGATCAATGGAGCCATCAACTTTGTGCTTCAGTTTGAAACTCCACTTTTAATCAATGACATTAAGGCCGGCACGTGGAGGAACCAGATGCCAAGTCTTGTTCTTGACAAGGGCTTCAAATTCATCATTCATTGCTAACCTCCAAAGAGGGTGTGCCATAGCAGTTAACATGCGATGTAGGCTCTGTATCTGAAGTCCGTATGGTAGAATAATTAACCATGCTGTCGGTACGAACCTTGCGCTTCTTGATGTTGTGGCTTAAGCGCATCCCGTGCTTGTAGGCAGGAGGATCTGGTGAAGGAACCTCTGAGTGGTGCATGGCCTCAGGTTGGACACGCGGTGACGAAGTTTGTCGCGATGCTAGTGATGATGGGCCGGCAGATGATAGCCCAGTCGCAGTCTCTGTGCTTGCCGTAGGAGACACGGGAGAGGCAGGCAGAGACTCCGATGCAGGCAGGTCTGCGTCAGGCACTGCATGCGGAGTGCCTGCCTCGGGTGAAGAAGCGGGCGCAGAGAATGTCAGCGCCAATCCTGATGAGGTTGTAGGCATCTAGAGATCTACTGCATGCTGAGGGGCTGCATTCACAGGGTTAGCAGAAAATAAATGCATATTGTAATTATTCAAATTAAAACTGCCACTATCCTGATTAGGTGCAACGTTGGATGAAGGATAACTGGAGAAAGGAAAAATTGTTTCATCAAATATAACGTCATGGGACACATACACGCATCCGGAATCCATATCGAGACATTTGTATCCCTTGTGAAGACCACTGTATCGCAAAAATACACAGACTTTGGATTGTAAGGAAAGTTTGTGCTACTTATAGGGTCGCAAATTGGGCCAACATGCGCAACCAAATATATGGAGCAGGGAATAATTCGGTAGAGTTTTGAGGAGGCATCTAGAGGGCATAGATTATCAAGGACTCGAGTGGGCAATCTATTGATGAGATAAGTGGCTGCGACGAAGGCCTCGTCCCAAAATTTAATCGGTATGGAGGCATGAGATAGTAGAGCAAGACCAGTTTTAACTATATGACGATGCTTGCATTGAGCTAATCCATTTTGTTGGTGACTATGTGGGTAGGAAACATGATGGGCTATGCCAAGGGATCGGAAAAATTGAGCATAAAGTTTTTGGTACTCCCTGCCTCAATCAGATTGGACGCATTTAATTTTAGTATCAAGGAGACGCTCTACGTGTGCTTGAAATTGCAAGAAAATGCGTTGAGCCTCAGCGCTATCATGCATCAACTATATCCACGTAAATTTACTAAAATCATCGATAAAGCTTATGCAGTATTTGTATCCACCAATAGACTTAGGGGGGTAGGTTCCCACACATCTAAAAAAATATGTTCAAGAGGCGATGTAGAACGATGAATGGCATGAGTATAGAGGAGTTCACGACACTTGCCTAATTGACATGCATGACAAACTAAGCGACTTGACACCTTGATATTTGGGAGATTATTAAAACTCAAAATAGACCGCCTGACTAGGGTAGAGGGGTGGCCAAGATGAGCATCCCACTGATCTGTAGATGCCTTGACACTGACAAGTGCTTGTTTGAAGAATTTAACATCGGACAGCTTTATGGGATAGAGGTTGGATTCACACTTTCCTTCTAGGAGCACTTGTTTCGTTGCTTGGTCTTTTATAAGAAAATGATAGGGACAAAATTCAAAAAATACATTATAATCACATGATAGTTTATGAACCGAAAGGAGGTGTTTAGAGATATTAGGTACGGGGAGAATATTATGTAAGTCAAGAGGACGTGTAGCTGTATTAAGAGAATAGGAACCAATATACATAATTTGCAAACATGCCCCGTTGCCAACTTGAACTGTTTCGCCGCCATGGAATTGTTCACGCAAGCTTAGGTGATCCAGATCACTGGTTATGTGATCGGTAGCCCCCGTGTCGGTGTACCAGTTGGTGTTGACCTTGTAGGATGAAGTAGCAGCCACCGCAGCATAGGGTTGTTCCTCCTGGTAAGACTCATCCATACGATGCCAACATTTGATTGCAGTGTGACTTGTATGACCGCAGATCTGATAGGGAGGAGCATCGCGTCCACGTCCCTAGGGCGGAGGACTGCCACGGTCACGGCCTCTGGTGCAGCCAGGGGGACCGCCATGGCCATGGCCCCACTGCTACCCACCTCGACCGGCGTAGTTAACTGATGCACCGATGTTGAGGCGAGTCTCTGCCTAGTATTGCAGTTGGCACACCTTAAATGCTAGCAGATGTGAGTAGACGTCCTTGAGCGTAAGGGGCTCACTCTTTGTCGTCATAGATGTGACGAACGGATTGTAATCTGGAGGAAGACCCACTAGGAGATAGGCAATGATCTCATCATCACGAAGAGGCGCATCAGCTGCAGCCAGTTCGGAGGCCAGACTCTTGATCTTACGGAAGTAATCAGTAGTAGAGAGGTCACGCTTCTTGGTTATAGCAAGGGCAACATGCGCTTAGACAGCACGCACACGTGTGGCAGAGGAGAACTTGCACTAAAGAGTGTCCCAGGCTTCTTTGGATGTGGTTTCCTAATGGATGTCTTCAGTCTTCGACGAAACAAGACCACTTAGTAGTTGTTGATCTTTATCATATCATAGGTAATATTCTGGGTTAGACACGAGCTTGGCACCATTAGCAGTCGATGAAGGAATCTGCTGGGGAGGCGTGGTCGTGAATCCATCGATGAAGCCCATAAGCTTTGCACTTCGTAAATACGGGAGAAGCTGGGCACGCCATAATATATAGTTTGTTTTTTTGAGTCGGATGGTGATGACATGATGAATTGATATAGAGGCAAAGGTAGGTAGTAGCAGAGGAGAGGCTAGAAGTGGAGGCGGAGGTTGTGGAGGAGGAGGTAAAAGATGATGTCAACATTGATTTAGAGAAAAAATGCTGACTCTGATAGCATATTAATGTAATTAGCGCTCAATGACCTCTATGGGTCATCACCACTCATATATATATATAATCACATATATGAAAGATTACATATAAATGAAAGGTTGCACAAACATGGAAGGTTACAAGCGTGACTAACGATAATTAGGAGATACAGCTCTAAATATAGATAATCTCTTACAGATTAGACACTTGACAAAACAACACGATTTATAGAACTACATAGTGCAGCCACTTCATGGCTTTGTACATGAAGGCTGAGGCAAGTCAGCTACACATCATGGGATTACTTACGAGGAATAAAAGGCAGAACCGCAACTGGTTATCCCGGTAGTCATCTCCAGTGGTAGGACCATACAATTTTGATCTAGTCTTGCCCCATACCTGAAGTTTTATGATTCAAAGGGAGAATTGAGATACCACAACTTTTAGACCTTTAAATCATTCAATTAGAACGCAGGTATTTAATGTTTAATCAGACCTTATGAAGAAACATAGGATGATCAACAAAAACACGGTCAACTCCCCTTTAATAGCAGTGGATGAACCGCACCATTTCTGTCCTGTCACCAATATTGACCTACAGAATTAAAAAGAAAAAAAATAGCATATACAACATCAGAAAACTGGTATAAGTTAAAATCCAGCTAAAAACACACAGCATGCTTAAAAACTTATACTTCGACAAGAACATTTGTATCCCATGCATCATTATATTGATCATAACGAGGAACTATTGTCATGACTCGGTGCCCCATTGCCTATGATAAAATGAGTTTCTTCACACAAGACAAACTGTACATAAAGGGCAAGTGCAGTGCAATGTAGAAAAAAATATGAATGATAAATCCTGTATTAAACATTAGCATGATGTACTAAATTTGTAACTTAAATTTGTAACTTGTTAACTCTGCTATGGTGATTCAGTTCAACTCTAACCAGTTGTCTCAATAGAACCTAGTTGCATAATAATGTGGAATCTAACAGCAGATCATAAATTGTTTGCAGCATGCCAGCATCGGATAAAACCTCTAAATATTTTTTAAGAAAAAAATATTCAGAAATACTGAGGTTTGATCTGAATATTGAATTTAACAGTGAGTGACAAAGAATACTTACAGCAAGTGCAGGCGGCAATCCCCGTACAACATCACCAAGGCCTCCAGTTTTGCACCATGGGTGACATTCAGCTGCAACAAAAATTATTGTCTTTCCTGCCTTTGGTGTCTCAACAAATTAGGTTCTAAGCTTTAATAAAGAAATAAGGTTAGTGAGTCAATGTAAAAACCTAGCTATTCTTATGAAGATGAAACCTAAAGAAATCCCATTAGAGTGTAATATTTTTAGTGACGTGCTATATCGGAATCCGGATATAGTGTTAAATGGACAACGGTAGGGTAGTCACCCCCATGACACATATGTTGTGATCTGGATATGATGTCAAGTGAGCAAGGATCGGGTCGTCGCATCCTTAGTACCGTGTCACATCGGTATCCGGGTGTAATAAAAAATGAGCAAGAATCTTCACACCTGACTCGGTATGTGTGAAGGATAAGGAAATAAGTTGAGCCAACTTAAATCCATTTAGATAGCTAGAATGTAGGGTCTTTTATGGGTAAGCTAAGAAAACTAGTCGAGACTACAGTTAGGAGACATGTAAATATGTTGTGCATTTAAGAGACTAAATGAAAGAGTCAGAAGATAAAAGAGGTAGATGGTACGGACTTCAAGCTCTAGTACACATATACAACTTCAAATAGAAATATAGTAGAAATTTTGATTGATAAGAGCCTCAAGAATAGAGTGGTGGAGGTGAGAAGGCTAGAGGATATGATCATCTTAGTTAAATTTGTCATTAGTGATGTAGTCTTAAATGTAATTAGTGCGTATGCCCCTTAAGTAAACCAGGATAAAAGTGCTAACAGATATTTCTAGGAATACATAGATAGTTAGAATGTAGGGTCTTTTATGGGTAAGCTAAGAAAGCTAGTCGAGACTACAGTTAGGAGACGTGTCAATATGTTGTCCATTTAAGAGACTAAATGGAAGAGTCAGAAGATAAAAGAGGTAGAGGTACCGACTTTAAGCTCTAGTACACATATACAACTTCAAATAGAAATATAGTAGAAATTTTGATTGATAAGAACCTCAAGAATAGAGTGGTGGAGGTGAGAAGGCTAGGGGATATGATCATCTTAGTTAAATTTGTCTTTAATGATGTAGTCTTAAATGTAATTAGTGCGTATGCCCCTCAAGTAAACCAGGATAAAAGTGCTAACAGATATTTCTGGGAATACATAGATAGCTTGGTTAGAGTTATACCAAGTAGCAAGAAGTTTTTTATAAGTTTTTTATAGGAGGAGATCTTAATGATCATATAGGTGTAACAGGTACATGTAGGAATCAGGATTTAGGTACGGTGGTATGAATCAGGAGGGAGTAAATCTTAGACTTTACTATAGCTTTTGATCTGATAATAGCCAACACTTTCTTTAGGAAGAGACAATCTCATTTAGTGACTTTTACTAGCAGCCAATACTCTAGTGAGATTGACTTTGTACTTACGAGAAGATGGAATAAACGAGCTTATGTGCATTGTAAGGTGGTACCTGGAGAATGTGTGGTTTCTCAACATAAGCTAGTGGTGGCTGACTTTCGTTTTTTAGTGCTTGCTCGTAGACATAATCAAGTCAAAATTGTAAGAACCAAGTGGTTAAAGTTAGAAGGGGTGACATCAAATGTCTTTATGCACAGGGTTATCGAAGAGAGCTTTTGGAAGGAAGAAGACGATGCAAATAACATTTGGGAGAAAATGGCAAAGGGAGTGACCAAAGGGAGTGGATGCGAAACTAAAGACTCTTGGCGATGGAATGAAGATGTGCAAAGAGCTATTAATGAGAACAAAGAATATTATAAATGCTTATATCATGATAGAGGTGAGGATAACATGGAGAAGTATAAGGTGGCAAAGAAAACCATAAAACGAGCTGTGAGTGAGGCAAAGGGGCGAGCTTTCGAGGATTTGTACCAACATCTGAGTACGAAAGAATGAGAGAAGGACATATATAGAATAGCTAAGGCTCATGATAGGAATACGAGGGACTTTAACCAAGTGTGCTAAGGATGAGAGGGAGCAGCTCTTAATGAAGGAGGATTAGATTAGACATAGATGGCAAGAGTATTTTGATAATTTGTTCAATGATAGAAAAGAGGACGCTACCGTTCAGTTGAATGACTCTTCGGATGATACTAGTAGGAGCTTTGTGTGGAGGATACAAGAATCTGAGGTTAGATAAGCTTTAAAAAGGATGATTGGGAGTAAGGCGATGGGCTTTGATGGTATTCCAATAAAGGTGTGAAGATATAGCTATAGTATCACAAACCAAGTTATTCAACAATATTTTTCAATCGAACACGATGCCTGAGGAGTGGAGGAGAAGTATATTGGTACCAATCTATGAGAATAAGAGAAATATTCAAAGTTATACTAATTACCGGGGAATTAAATTGATAAGCTACACTATGAAGCTATGGGAGAGAGTTATGGAACACCGTTTGAGAGGAACGACACAAATCTCTATGAACCAATTTGGTTTAATGCCCGAAAGGTTAACCATAGAAGTAATTTTCTTAATAAGACCAGTTATGGAGTACTTTAGAGAACAGAAGAGGACCTACATATGGTTTTTATTGACTTGTATAAGGCTTATGACAAGATACCAAGAAATATTATATAAACAAACATAAAGTCTAATAAAGTATGTCTCTCTCATCAAGAATATGTATAATAATGCTGTGACTGGTGTTTGAACAAATAATAATAACACAAGTTACTTTCTAATTAAAATAGGACTACATCAAGGATCATGCTTAAGCTCTTATCTTTTTGCATTGGTAAGGGATGAGGTTACGAGAAATATATAAGAGGATATCCCTTGGTATATACTCCTTACAGATGATATGGTGTTAATTGATGAGACCTGCGCAAAAGTAAATAGAAAACTAGAGTTGTGGTGACAGATTCTTGAGTCCGAAGAGTAAACAGAACCAAGATTGAATGCTTGAGGTGTGACTTTGGTACTATTGTACACGAGGAGGGAGATATGAGTTTAGGAGGCCAAATAGTACCTAAGAAATATGAATTTAAAGTTGAGATTTTATAGATATGCTCTATGTTATTTGAAGTATATGTATAATTTTTGTAAATTTTTTAAATTTGAAGTATATTGATGCAAATATTAGTCATAGAATCAAAGCGGGGTGATTGAAGTGATATTAAATATTTGGTATCCTCTGTGATAAGAGGGTACCGCAGAAGCTAAAATACATGTTTTATAGAATGGCTATTAGACCTACTGTGCTATATAGTGTAGAATGTTGGTCTAAAAAAGACATTATGTTCGACAGCTGAGTATTGCAGAAATGTATGTGCTATGTTAGATTTGTGTCATACAAGAATAGATCGAGTACAAAACAAAGATATACATGATCGATTAGGGGTAGCATCATTGGAAGAAAAGCTTGTCTATCTTTGGTTGAGATAGTTTGGTCATATTCAAAGGAGACTCTCAAAGACGATAGTGTCAAGATAATAATGTAAAGAAAAATAGGAAAAAACCAAAATCAACATGGAAAAGGACAATAAAAAATGACTTAAAAAAATGTGGTATAGCTAAAGATTTATAATTGAACACGTATTTGAATCGTGATATAGAGATTCTTAATGGGTTTTAACTCTAGTCTATCACAATTTACTTGAAACTGTAAACATGTGAGACCTCCTAGGCTTAGTGTAAATTTCATTGTCTGTTGCTCTTCTTTTGGCATATGAGTGTAATTCCGCCCATAAAGGGTGTCCCACATTAGAAACCTAACTCCATAGTTGCAAGTAGTTACAAGATTGTTTGAATTGCATGTGAGCTGATTGCTTTAATGCGTCAACACCATTTGTTTGGTAAGAGCAGTAGGGTATTGAACCCATTGTTGTAGCCATTCAATGACACATACAAAAATGCCAAATAGTGGTCAAAAGTTCTGTTCCAGAAATCATTCTCTTTTGGAGAAACTTGATAATGTAATCATCTAATCCACAGCGTGCTCATCTAATCCACGATGTGCTGAATGAAAGGCAACATTTTTATGTTGATGACAAATGTTTACAATAACAAACAAATAAGGCAACTAAAAAATAGTAAATTTGATAAATGCCATCGCTTAGGAGATTGGCTTGGAAAGTTCCATTGCAAAGATCTCTTGTAGCAAAATGCCATCACGAAAATGAAAAACTAGCTATCACGAACGTGAAAAACTATGAAACATACTATTACCGTCAATATTTTCCCATCCATGCATCTGTCAACATCCACTCAAATAAGAAAAAAAATGCACAAATTACAGTTTTCCCCTTTTTTCTTCCCCAACTTAAGCATGGACTAAATGAGACATAAGAATATCAAATGGCTAAATATTCGATAACAAATTATGATGTGGACTTTGAAAACTTAGGACAGAACAAAAATGGTTTCTAGATATTTACTATATTTTTTAGTTTCTAATATCTTATACCGAGGATGATGGTTGGTGTCCAATCAATCAAAGTTTTGGTGTAAAATGAGCAGGGGTGGAAGCCAATTATTGTCACTTGTCAGAACTCAGGTCACTTGGTAGCAGCCTACTTTCAACGTCAGTCTCAAGGTTTTGTGGATCCAATATGGCCCTGTTTAGAATGCAAGAATTTTGCCGGTGATTTATAGGAGATCGTTCAGTTCACAAGGAATTAATTAAAAAATCCATATTCTGAACGGGCATAATATCTTTTTTTTCTAGTAATTTCTCCTTACACTAACATAAAATTATCCACAATCAGTTATAGTAAAGTGCTCACATAATTTTGAAGTTAAGAAATCTACTCAATGAACAGTACAGCATCCTTTCATTAGAAAAAGAAAAATGTAAGTCAGGACATGCAAGTGAAAACTAATGGTCCATTTACAAGAATGATAACAAGCAACATACTACATAAGTAAAGTACTGGTGGAGCATGCATTTAGGATCAGGAAGAAAGGACGAAGAAAAGGGAACTTCACTTCCTACATTGTAAGGCCACTAACAAGAAAACAAAGGGAGAAGTACCAAATCCTATAAATAGGAGAACACAGAAAAAGTACCAAAATTCCATTTAACAGGTCATACTCTCAGAGTGCACAAAACATTAAATTTTTGAATCATTAGCTCCTTCCCCTACAAACCCTCCATTTTCCCTTTTTTTCACAGAACATACCCAACATTTCCGTCATCTTCATCCCACTAAAAATCCACACCAAGATCGAAGAACCGCCTCGTCAGACCGGCGTGGGTTACACTTCATTTTGAGGCAAAGGGAAAAAGATAAAAAAAACAAGAAATGGCAGTAGCCTTACCTTGTATTGCATATGCGGGGACTGCGATATAGGCGAAATCCGTATAGATTCTTTGGCAAGCTACCCACCCTATGAAAGTGTGTTAGACTTGTGATTCTAGGCCACATGAACCATGTTAGATTCAGCCCTTGTGGCCTTGTCGGTCTGTTCGGCCCACTTGGTCTTATGTATATATACTCTACCCGTGCGCTCGCGGCCACATGTGGAAACCTTAATCCCCATTCTTCGCATTGTGCGTTCAAATGGTATCAAAGTGCTCCACCACTATAGCTTGAGTCCGATTTCCTCGCTGCTCGGTCCCTTCGTCATTTCCACCCACGTAGGCTTGCCACTACTTGATCTCACCACTCGCGCACACCTCGTCGTCAATGCTGCTTCCGCTACTAAGATCTCATCAAGCCCTATCGCTATCAACCCATACTCTCACCACCAACGCTAAGTCGCCACTGTCGCTCAAGAGTGTACTTAATCAATGGCTCCCGACACTCCTACAAAGCAAATTGGTTCGCTGCGCGAGACCGACATTGCACATTGGAGGGTGGTTGAGGACTATGAAATCGCCCTTGCCGCACATGAGACCAAGCATGCGGCTGTGCACGTGCAAACCCTTGCTGTCCTCAACATCAAAATCCTTCCAGAAACACTAGAGCAAGTGGCAAACCCTCTTCCTCATCGTCTTAGGCAAATATGCCCTCATCGACCATGTCCTCGCCGATGTCGACAACTTCGACCACTTAGCGTGGGTGCAGATGGACTGCACCATCCTAACTTGGATCTACGGCACCATCGCCGCTGACCTCTAGAAAATGGTAATGCTCTGCAATCCTACTGCTCGCACTACCTAGTCTGTCCTCGAGTTTGAGTTTCTCAGCCAGCACGAGTCACGCACACTCCTCCTCTCCATCGAGTTTTGCACCGTCAAGCAAGGGGTAACCTCCATCACCGACTTCTGCTGCCACCTCAAGATGATGGCTAGCGCTCTCTCTGAGTTCAGGGATCCAATTAGTGACCATACCGTCGTGCTAACTGCCCTTCGAGGACTCAATGGCAAATTTCACCGCATGGTCTCCAACTTGAAGATGCAGCAACCCTTTCCCATGTTCGACGCGGTGTGCACATTGCTTCTTCTCGAAGAGATCAACATCGATGATGTCGCTGATGAAGCTCCATCCCCCGCCTTCGTCACCACTCACCAACAACGCTCCCCTGGTGAGTCATCTAGGGGGCTCGGGACAAGGCAGCCACGGGAGCTACACCAATCCGTGTCCTCCCAATCGTTGCCATGGTCACGGTGGCAAACCTGCCCCTCACCATCGCACCAACATCTTCAACTCCAGACCTTGTCATGGCGGTCGCCCTCCTAGAGCTCCCTTTCTCAACCCTTAGGCCAGGATAGTGCAGTTGTGGCTGCATCCATACAGCCCCAGCCGTGCTCCATGGATGCCCCCGCGTCTACCTACCTTGCCGATCGAGCCCCCTGCCACTCTCATTGTCTTAGCCTATCCCTTCTACTACACCACGCTGCCAGGCTCCAGCCCTCCTTTGGGTTTCACCTACGGGGGCACACCCTCATCACTACTAGGCTCTGTGTGCGGGGGTCTGCCTGCTTCGCTACCAAGATTCGCTTGCGGTGGAATGCCTGCTTCACTACCGGGGTTTGACATTCTCCCAGCCTTCAGTACTACATCGCCTGCTCTGCCAGTGTCATCGCCGAGCTCCTAGACCCCGATGGCTAGCCCCTAGTGGGATTAAACCTCTCTCATCTGTCCATAACTTCGTCGTCCTCCATTGAGTGGTATGTCGACTTTAGAGCCGACTCCCATATGGCCAACACAGCAAGTATACTTACTACTTCTCATCATCCATCTCCTTTCAACCCTTCATCAATCGTTGTAGGAAATGGAACATTGCTCCCTATCACCGCTATCGGGTCATCCACCATCTCCATGCCATAGCGATCCCTTATTCTTTCCAATGTTCTAGTAGCTCCTAGCATCATCAAAAACTTAATTTCTATTCGTCGTTTCACTACCGATAGCAATTGCTCCATTGAGTTTGACCTATTTGGCCTCTTTGTGAAGGACATACAAACCCGAAGCATGATCGCTAGGTGCAATAGCATGGGTGACCTCTACCTATTCCTTTTGTCTGCTGTTAGCTCACCTGTGCTCACCGCCACTGCTTGCTCCACTACCATCTGGCATCGTCATCTTGGTCATCTTGGTTTAGTAGCTTTATCTCAACTTATAAACTCTAAAGTTATTTCCTGTAATAAACATACTTCTGATCATGTATGTCATGCCTATCAATTAGGTTATTATGTATGCCTTCTTTTTAGCAAGTCCACCTCTCATGCGCTTCACCCTTTCTACCTTATCCACTGTGATCTTTTGTCCTCTTCTATGGTCAGTGTGTTAGGTTATAAGTATTATCTTGTTATTCTCAAGGACTATACTGATTATACTTGAACGTTTCCTCTCCGCGTCAAATCCGATACCTTTGGTGCCCTATCGAACTTCTTTTCATATGTGCACACTCAGTTTGGCATTACTATTAAGCAAGTCCAATGCAACAATAGCAGGGAATTCAACCATTCCTCAGCCCACATGTTCTTTCTCACCAATGGAGTCATTCTTCACATGTCCTATCTATACACCTCTCAGCAAAACGGTCAAGCTGAGCGCACTCTTCGCATTGTCAACAACATCATGTGCTCCCTCCTGATTCAAGCCAGCCTTCCCCCTCTTACTAGGCCGACTCCCTCCACACGACCACATACCACCTTAACCTTCAACCCATTGCAACTTTTCACGGTCTCAAACCCTTTTTTGCCCTTCATCGTATGCATCCTTCCTATACTCATCTCCGTGTTTTTGACTGTGCCTGCTACCCCAACCTTTCCTCAATCACTACACATAAACTCTCCCCGCACTCCTCCTTGTGCATCTTCCTTGGTTACTTCACTAATCACAAGGGGTACGGCTATCTCGACCTCTACTCTAATAGGATTATCGTCTCTTGACATGTTGTGTTTGATGAGTCCTTCTTTCTCTTCTCTGAGATGTCCACATCATCCGTTGATCCTGCCACTGTCAATTTCTTAGGCAGTGATGACTACTCCACTTTGCCCATTGGGCCTCATACCTCCCGAGAGCACCTCTCCTAGTGACATCAGGTCACCGTGGCCCTCCTCTACTACGGGATCTACTTCACCCCAAAATCATGTCACTGCCCTAGGGATGCTACACCCTAGGTTGTTGCCAGAGGCACGATCAGGCCCCTCGCTGTGCCTACTGCAAACACCTCCGGCTGCCCAAGGCACATAACTGGATGTACCATTGCCACAGCTCTACGGACAGTCGTGCCCATCACCAACATGCATAACATGCACACCTAGGCCAAATCTGGATTCATCCAGCCTGTTGATTGCCTCAACCTTAACATGGTGGTTCTCTCTCCCATCCCAAAGTCCTTCAAATTGGTGTTGTCTGATCCAAATTGGCATGCTGCCATGCAATCTAAATTTGATGCTATTAGGCAAATGATACATGGACACTAGTTCCTCACCCTCCTGGCATGAATGTCATCACTGGGAAGTGGATTTTTTGCCATAAGCTTCAATCTGATGGATCCCTTGCTCACTATAAATCAAGATGGGTCCTCGGGGGCTTCAACCAACACCCTGGCCTCGACTACAATGAGACCTTCATGTTGTGCTCAGTTTGGCTCTCTTGTTCACTTGGCCTCTGCATTAGCTCGATGTCAAGAATGCCTTCCTGCATAGGACATTGATAGAGACAATGTACTACGTCCAACCATCCAGATTTGTTGATCTATCGCAACCCGATTATGGCTGCCACCTAAACCATTCTCTTTATGGACTCAAGTAGGCCCCATGAGCTTGGTTCAATCACTTTGCTTCTCACATCACCTCACTTAGATTTGTTGAAGCCAAATCTGATACCTCACTATTCATCTATCGCCATGGCACTGATATGCCTTTCTTGCTCCTCTACATCGATGGCATTGTTCTCATGGCCTCCTCTGACAACTCCTCAAGTAGATTATCTCAACACTCAGGCAGGAGTTCTCTATGACAGATGTGGGCCCACTTCATCACTTCCTAGGCATCACTGTCGATTGTTGTGACAACAGTTTGTATCTCTCACAATGACAGTATATTCTAGACATTCTCAACTGTGCTGGTATGCGTGACTGCAAGCCCTGCAACACCCCAGTGGACACTTGATCCAAACTATCCAAAAATGGAGACTCGTACCTAATCCCACTCACTACAGGAGTATTGTGGGTGCACTATAGTATCTCGCTTTTACCTGACTTGATATTGCATATGCCGTTTAGCAGATATGTCTACGTATGCATGACCCTCAAGATCCCCATCTTACTGCCGTAAAGCAGATTTTACGGTATCAGTGAGGTACCCTAGATCTTGATCCTCATCTTCAGTGGACTATCCCAACCAATCTCACAGTCTATACAGATGCTAATTGGATCGGATGCCCCGACACTCGTAAATCCACCTCAGGATATGCTGTCTTCCTTAGGGACAATCTTGTTTCTTGATCTTCCAAGCGCTAGCCAATAGTGTCCCGCTGAGTACCGAGCCATGCCCAATGGCCTTGATGAAGCTTGTTGGCTACGTCAGCTTCTCCATGAGTTTCACTGCCCAGTTCATCGTGCTACCATCGTATACTACAACAACATTAGCGTTGTCTACCTCTCCACCAACCCCATCCAACATTAGGGAACCAAGCATGTGGAGATCGACCTACACTTCGTTCGTGAGCGCGTTGCTCTTGGTGAAGTTTGTGTCCTCCATATCCCTACTTTGTCCTAGTACGCTGACATCTTCACCAAGGGCTTGCCGACATCCGTCTTCACTGATTTTAGGTTCAATATGAATGTTCGCCATGCTTCTAATTCCGACTATAGGGGTGTGTTAGACTTGTGATTCTATGCTGCATGACCCATGTTAGATTCGGCCTGTGCGGCCTTATCGGCTTGTTCAGCCCACTCAGCCTGATGTATATATACTTTGCCCATGCACTCGTGGCCATGTGTGGAAACCCTAGTCCCCATTCTTTGTATCATGCATTCACAAAGTGGAGGATGGCGAGTCACACATTAACAAAGCTAGAGTAGAAATAGGCAGCGAAGAGGACTAAAGGCGCACAACACGGGAGAGAGATCAAAGGGCATAAAAAAAATTGGGCGCTCGACAAGTGGCACGCGGGTAGTGGTTAGCTCACAGGGATGGCTACCCACCACTCGCTGCACCCTATGCTGCACGAGGCCCACCACGAGCGTCCCCTGAGGCGAAGGATGGTGAATATGCCAAGGTAGGTTTAGGAAGAGGGGGTATGGGGGTCTCTAGACGGATAGGGCGAGGCGCCACAGAGCTGTCGGTTGATGGCCCTTATGGGCCCCATGACATAAGTCTGTCGTTGCATGGCGAGAGGGGATCGAAGGGCAGCAGCGTGAGCTGTCCGTTAGTGGGCTGGAATGAGGTGAGCGTATGTTTTGGAGCACGTGAGGAAATGACGCCGGACTTATGTTGGACTGGGGCCTAGGGAGGTCTCTCTTGAAATCTTTTTATTTATATATTTTTTATTAAAATAGTAAATATATATTTTTTATAAAAAAATTATAGATCTACACCATCGGTGCCCAATACCCTTTCAAAGGGTTTTTTTTAAAACACACTTTCATAGTGTGTAAATTCCGATATAGCAAACATTTGTTGACCCATTAATGATAAGCTGATAGGGCTAAAAAAATTTGTAGGAGACCCCTTGTCGCCTTAACTGAGGGTGTTTTTTCCCTAGCCAATAAAATACCACGATAGGATACGTGAGGTCAGAGAGGGCCTGCCATTTTTTCACGCTATCCCCTTGCCACTCTTTGTTTGGGCATTTTCTTCTCTACAGATGCTCACCGCCCAAAATCCCGCAATGGTGGCTTGGTCACGCGAAGGCCTGGGAGGTCCACTTAGCTCCAGTGCAGGTCCTTAAGCCTCGAGGTTCATGAGCATGCTTGTTAATTTGACCCTACAATTTACAAGGAAAAGGGGATAAGACGTGTTCGTCGGTCGGCCGGAAGGCCTGCCCGACTCTCCGTATCGGCTGATGGCCAATAGAGATGAGAATGCTAGCGCATCGGCTGAAAAGCCGATAGAGGTATAGGAGATAGACACGTGTAACGCGCTAAAAGGCCTATCAACCAAAGAGCCGATGGCGCTACCCACATCCGATATGCGGAGCGGGAGCCGATCCCCCGCGAGACCATGTGGGCAAGCGATAGCAGTAACGGCGCCGTTAGGGCGAGCCTCGATGGATCAGACCTAACCGAGACAATATGAGGCTGGTGGCTAACAACACCAAGATGGCGGGGGCTCGAACCGAACATAACAACGAGGAAGGAGGGATGCCATCGGCTTCCTACAGGCCTAACGCCTGAACTCATCGGCCGCACGACGATGTGGACCTACGTTTAGGATAACTCATCGGATACTCACTCCGATGAGATGCCATAGGGAGACGTATAGACTTAAAACTCAACCCTCCATCAGCAGACCCGTAGGTCAGACCTAACCGATGCAGCACGAGACCGACGATGGCGGAAGGAGTTTGATAGGCTGATAGATCCTGCATAGACGTGATACGGTACACCTGATCTGACTAAGAGTTTGAACCTAAACGATACAGCCTTAGACAGTACAAAGTATACCAGGATATTGGCGGGACTTACCTCTTCACCAGAGATCAGACTTAACCGATGCAGCCCAGCGTAGAGAGCCAGAACCCGCCGGTAAACACCTAGATGAACTAGGGTGACGATGCGCCGACTTTGTATATGATCGAGAGATATGTTACATGTTCCCAGGGGGTCTATATTTATACCCTGGATTTACAGACAGAGTCTGACGCGTCTACGACCATCGGACATTATTTTCTAATAAGAACAAAGGAAAATATTCCTAAAGAAGTTAACTAACCAGCTAAACCTTCCTAATTAAGTAAGGTTACAATTTACAAAGGCAAACATCCTACCGTGGAACCGAGTCTTCCTTTGCTACAACCCGATCGGCTTCTCCACTGTAGCAATCGGACCTTCTTTTACTCAAGCCGATCCTTTTCCTACCTTTCCTCAATCTTCTCGGACCTGACCACGATCGGATAATTCCCTGCCTTCAAGCCGATTCAATCTTCTACTAATCTGATCGGCTTCTCTATAGTTCCGATCGGCTTTGTCTCACGAGCTAACCAGTATCTCCATCGGCCGATGACTGAATCAAACTCTCCACCGAACCTCTCAGCCGATCGGCTTTAGCACCATCAGATCGTCTAGATTAATGCATTAACACATGCCCCACAATTTCGGAGTTTGCCAACAGACTATGAAATTTCAAGCCGTTAGAAGTCTCCGCAAACCAGGATGACCCGTTAACACCCGCATTAATTAGCTCAGATTTCCACCTAGGTCGCTCCGCCTCTATAAAACACATCTCTGCTTCAGCATTCTTCCACACACTTCTTCTCATCAAAAACCCCTAAACCTCGACGAGCTCCAAAGGCGAACTTCCGCAAACCTCGACGGGCTCCACAGACCGAAGGCAAACTCTCGTAGATTTCTTCATTTGTGCAATGGCTTCTACATGTAATCCCTGAGGTAACTATTATCTACTCTTTCATCCTATGTTTTGCATGAATCTTCCCTATCCCAATTTCTCATCAGTAGTCGAGTTCTAGTTTCTGTAGAATCTCAAGAGTCAGATTACTATTCCAATTTCCGACTGCCCCGGTCACTTCTTTCTTGGCCCTATGGGTAGTGAGGATCCGACTAATTTCATCAACTTTGAAACAGAAAGGATCCCATCCAAACACTCATCTATGGCCATCACCGATTCAGTTAACAACTTTAGATCCTGGCCTAGCAAACTCCCAGAATGGAGGAACTGGTACCTTAGGGTTTCTGCTTCCAAAAAATCTTTCTAGTAGGATTTGGAAATAGACCATTGCATCAACCTTTCCTTAGCCGATATGGAAAGGAATGAACCTCTACTTGCATCGGTTTCTTACTTTTGGTCGGATATCTTAAATGCCTTCATGTTCGGGTATGGGCCGACGACCCCTACCTTGATGGACATTACTATGTTGACCTGCCTCAACACCACCCACTACATAAATTTGTTCAGCCTTAGATTCAAACCCATGCATCGGCTAAACACCAAGAACGTCGGAGGTTGGACTAAGTATATTTCCCTGCATAAAAAATCCTCCAGCCAAGTCGATGGGCGTGAACACGTGTTCTTGAACCTCTGGTTGGAACGGTTCATCTTTGGTGGTTTGACTTTAGGTCCAACAACAAATATGCAATGTTTGGTAGAGCTCCTGGCCGATCACCACTAGATTCCCCTGGTGCAATATCTTCTCGGAGCTACTTATCAACTGCTCCATCAAGTGCTGACCAAGCTATTGGCAGGCCAACTAGTCGGACTTATCGGCGGACCCTGGTGGATTATACAACTCTGGTTGAACGTCTACACCTCCAGATTCATCGCCAGGCCCCCTTTTTCTTCCATGACATACCCGACTGACTACCCTGAAGAAAATAAGGCCAGACGACACCGATGCATTTCTCTGGGTGAAGCTTCATCGGCTCTTCCAGGAAGCAAAGTGACCCCCCTCGGACTCAGCCAGTGGTTCAAGTGTTTCTATTACGGCTTCACTAAAGAGGTCACCATCTGATTTGCGTACGAGGATGACTCGTCCTTTGAAATACCTTCCAGGTTTCATCCGATGAATGCATTAGCCAATGATGAATCGAAGACAATCTTTTTATCCTCCATAACTCCTTATCTTCTGCCGATTGGATTTTCAAAGGGCCGATCCCAACATCCATCATACGAGTTCTACCATCCTTCGGTTGGTGCTCATCAGTTGGGTTTTGGCCAACTCTCCATCGGCTTGTTCTTCATCGGCAAACTCCAAGTCTGTGGAGAAATAAAAAGTGGCTTGGAGTACGACCGACTTAGTTCGATGGCATCAACCTTGTCCTTAGGGACTATCTCCACCTTCGATACCAAAATCTTTGCTCGATGGTGGTCAGAATGGGGAAGGCATCTATTTAGTCTATCGGCTGAAAATTACTGCCTTCGTCTCAACCCCGACTACGTGGAATCCGATGAAGAGATAATTCTTCTCGTTTTACTATCTTTTCTTCATCGTATTGAATTTCAACTATGTCTTGATTCCCATAATTCCACAGGCTGGCAACAAAGATGCACCTTCAACCAGCGCATGTGGTCGGCCGATTATGTATCAACCTCCATCGGCCAGATCCCTCCTTAGGCAAAGTGGTCCACCTTCATCGACTCTCCTCCGAGTGTCACAAATATTAGGGCTGAAGCGCAAGAAACCGGCTACTCGAACGATTTCTAAGAAACAGAAACCCGATGCCGATGTTGTCATCATTACATTAGTCTCACGAAGCCCTTCTTCCACGGCAATCCTGACTTCTTCCGCATCTCCATTGGTATGTGTCAGCATCAATTCCTTGTTGCCTTCACTTTTATCCTGACATCTTTACTTTGCAGCCTGAACCATCGGCTCCTGAAGTCCAAACGCCGGACACTATTACTGGGGCTGAGCCGATGGTATTCTCAGAAGTTATGGTATCCACTCAAACTTAAACTGCCCCACATCAAGCTGATACCCACATAATTGCTCAAACTGCTCCCACTATATCTCAGGTACGTCCATCCTACATGTCATTTCTCTTGACTCATGATCTTCATATTTACTAATGTTACCACGCAGTCATTAGCCGATCTATTTTCCTTCGACATCGGCAAATACCTGGAAGCAGAGGAAGACTCAGCCACCAGCACAGCGATCGAACCATTTTTACCAGCCGATGCACGTGAGCAGTTGTCAGATATTATGCATCGGCTGGAAGTTCCGATTGACTCGCTGGTGGAAGATTGCGGGCCGATCTAGGGAAGACTTATGGAAATTGAACATCTACTGCCTGCGGAACTGACAGACGCACTCACGCCTGCTGCCTACTTGGAATTCCAAAGGAACCAGCTGATCACATCAAGACGACGCATAGCCGATCGCGCTAAGCAAAGCCATCTGGCTCATAACAATTGGCTGATTGCCCAAAGTGAAAAGAAGAAGCTTGATGAAATGTCAGCTGACCTTCAATGCACCAACACCAAGCTTGGCCTCTTGAAGAAACGAGAAGCCGATTTGATGGCAGAACTTGACAACGTTCGTGAGGACATCAACTCCACCGAGTCCCACCTCATCGGCTTACCAAAATCAATCCAAGACCAAGAGGCCAAGGTAGCAGACCAAGTGCCAATCGCAGTTCATCGGCACAGCAACTTAAAGACTATCTCTGGATCAGATAAGGATGACATCCGCACCATCAATGAAATAGATCAAATCCGTTTGCGCGCGCGATCGAGGCCATTAATAAATTCTTGTAAAACTTTAGCCTCGGAAAAATCTAGATGTCATCTTGAACATTAACCGTTTGCAATAGATTTCAATCAACTTGATCAACAAAAGTTATGTATATATATTTTCTAAAGGCGATATCTCCATGATATCGGCTATCTGTAACCAATACAAATTATATCGGCTTTCGTACATTAACAATCGGCTATGCCTCAACCGATTATATGAACGGTATCATCAGCTGATACCACCCTTAAAACCTCATCTGTCTTGAAAAGAAAAAATCGCTATGCTCAGCCGATTTAGGCGCCTACCCACACGCTAGGATAATACTTTTTCAAATATTTTCCATTAAACGCTTTGGCAAACTTCTCCCTTTCAAGACTTTCCAACATAAAAGTATTGCCAGGCACACACGGATTGATCCGATAGGGTCCTTTCCAATTAGGTGACCATTTTCCAAACATATTAGCCCTAGATCCAATCGGTAAAATTAACTTACAAACGAGATCTCCTTCAGAAAAAGATTTGGTCATTACTTTTTTGTTATAATGCCTAGCAACCTTAGCCTTGTTTTTCTTGATCCTCTCAAACGCTTCTAACCGACTCTGAGTCAAATCATCGAGCTCATCGATCATCAATATGTAATAATCGTAGGCTGCCAACTGATCCTGTAAAGACACCCTCCTGGAGCCGACGTTAACTTCCCACGGAAGAACTGTTTTATGACCGTATACCAACTGATATGGCGGCACCTGAGTAGATCCATGACATGCCATCCGATAAGCCCACAACGAATCATTCAATGTAACATGCCACCTCTGCGGTTGTTCGTCGATCTTACGCTTGATCAACTTTATTAAACTTTAATTAGAAGCTTCTGCCTGTCCATTAGCTTCAGCATAATATGATGACGAATTCAGCAACTTAATCCCCATACTGGCAGCAAACCTTTGAAACTCCTCTGACACGAAGATAGAGCCTTAATCGGTGGTAATTGTTTGTGGAATTTCAAACCGATATATGATATGTTCCTTGATGAACTCAATTGCATCCCTAGAAGTAACTTTGTTCAAATGAATAGTTTCTACCTACTTCATAAAGTAGTCTGTTGCCGCAAATATGAACTTATGGCCTTTACTTGATGAAGGATAAATCTGGCCGATCATGTTGATTCCCTAACCTCTAAACGGCCATGGCTTGACTATCAGATTCATGACTGACACTGGAGCTTGCCGCACGTTCCCAAACCTCTGACAATCCTGGCGGCCTTTGTAGTATTTAAAACAATCCTCCAACATACTCGGCCAAAAGTATCTAGCTCTCCTCATCATCCATCTCATGTTATGAGCCGATTGATGGGCTCCACAAATGCATTCATGCACCTCGCTCATCACCAACGCAGCTTCTTCAACACCCAAGCATCTTAAAAGCACCCCATCAATGGACCGATAATATAATTCTTCATCAAGTAGAATGTACTTAATAGCCTTGTACCGAAGCTTTTTGGAAACCGATCTTGATGGATTTTGCAAATACTAAATAATTTCCCATCTCCAATCATCAGCTTCCATACGGCTCTCAATATCGGCTATCTCGATTTCCACTCTACTATTCAGTTGATACCCCGAAGTGGTCTGAGCAAGATCATTGGCCTCCGCGTTTTGCTCCCTTGGAATATGATCCAATGTCACTATCTTGAAATCCTTTAACAATTATTGACATTTTTCATAATATGACTTCAAAATTTCATCCTTCCATTCATATTCCCCAGATAGTTGTTTAATCACCAACAAAGAATCCCCAATGACCTCTACCGTATTGGCTCCAATTTCTCTCAATAGTTGAAGTCCCTTAAGTACTGCTTCATATTCTGCTTGATTATTTGTACTATACGGCTTGATTGTGAAAGCAAACTAAAAACATGCCCCCCGAGGCGAAATGATCACCAAGCTGATACAAGATCCATGCTTGCAAACCGATCCATCAAAAAATAATGTCCATGGGATCGGCTCCACATAATTCTCTTGGACTCTTCTATGTTGTACAATAAAATCGGCTACCGCCTGTCCCTTGATTGCCTTAGCCGACTCATACCTCAAATCGAACTCCATCAGAGCAAATATCCATTTACCAACCCGCCCCCTCAGGACTGGAGCCGATAGCATGTATTTAATCACATTGGCTTTGCAAAGCACTGTACACTCAGCCGATAGAAGATAATGCCTTAACTTTGTACACGAGAAATACAAACATAGGCATAACTTTTCCACAGCAGTATACCTGGTCTTAGCATCCAGAAGTCATCGGCTCAAATAGAATACTACTCGTTCTTTTGATTCAAACTCTTGTACAAACACCGATCCGATTGACTTCTCATTGGCTGACAAATATAATTTGAACGGTACCCCTTTTTGTGGCAGAATCAATACTGGTGGAGAATTTAAGTATTCCTTGATATGATCAAAGGCTTTTTGCTGCTTAACACCCCATACAAATTCTTGATAGGCTTGTAACCTTAATAAAGGAGTGAACGACTCAATTCTTCCCGATAAGTTTGAAATAAATCTCCTTATAAAATTGAGTTAGCCGATCAAGGACTGCAACTGTAGTTTGCTGCTTGGTGGCTCGGTGGTCTGGATAGCTCTAATGCTTCGTTGACTAACCTCAATTCCTCTCTCATGCACCATGAAACCCAAAAATTGCCCAGCCGATACTTCAAAAGCACACTTGTGAGGATTCATTTTGAGTCCATATTTCTTCATCCTTTCTAGCACTTTTCGCAAATTGGCTATATGTTCTTCAATACCTTTGGATTTCACCACCACGCCATCAATATATATCTCCACCAACTATCCAATAAGATCATGGAACATGTAGTTCATAGCTCTCTAATAGGTAGCACCGGCATTCCTCAATCCGAAAGTCATGACTACCCACTTGTACAAACCAATAGCTCCAGGACATCTAAATGCAATCTTGTGGATATCTTCTTTCGCCATAAAATTTTGATTGTAGCCTGTATTTCCATCCATAAAGCTAATGATCTTGTGACCCGATCTAGCGTCAATTAATAAATCTACCATTGGCATTGGATACTCGTCTTTAGGGGTTGCCCTGATCAAATCCCGAAAGTTGATGCATATCCTTAACTTTCTGTTTTTCTTCTTCACTAGGACAATATTGGACACCCATTCAGCATATCGGTATGGTCTGATGAAATTTGCATCGTATAAGTTTGTGATCTTTGCCTTGATTTCATCATGCCACTCTGCTTTGAATCTTCTCTATGGCTACTTAAATGGCCGATATCCTGGTCTAATAGGAAGCTGATGTTCAACAATCGATCGGCTTAATCCCGGCATCTCATGGTAATCCCAAGCAAAACATTCCCAAAATTCCTTCAATAATTTTATCAACTTTCCTCAGGATTCGACACATAGATATTTACTAATGTATGTCGGCCTTGGCTTATCTCCTGAACCTATATCTATTTGCTCTAACTCATTGGCCGACGTAAAACTTTGCATTAACTTTCCTTTGGAGTCCTCTATAGTTCCCATGGGAACAATAGATCCGAGCCGACTTGCTGAATCGGCTTTCTCCCCTTATTAGTCAACTCAAGGAAATTACCTACCCATGTTTGTCCAGACAGGCAGTTGAACCCATCAACTTCCCAGAATGGCATATCGGTTGTTGTAACACTAGTCGACTGATCGGCCGCGATCACCTCAACTCTATCTCCTTGCCACTGTATGAGGCTTTAATGCATTGTTGAAGGAACACAACAGTTGGCATGAATCCAATCCCTGCCAAGTAGTAGACTATACGACCCTTTACTATCGATGGCAAAAAATATGGTAAGCAATGTCTTGCTTCTAACTATTAACTCCACATTCAGCACCCCCTTAGTTTATGATGGATTCCCTCCGAAGTCTTTCAAAACCATATTTGTTTTAACTAAGTCTTCAGCCGTCTTACTCAATTTGCGGTATGTAGAATACGGCATCAAATTGATGGTTGTGCCTCCGTTAATTAACATTTTTGCCATCGGCTTCCCATCAACATACCCGTTGATATACAATGGTTTTAGGTGCCGATGCTTGGATTCTTCTGGCTTGTCAAATATGGCTTGACTTGGTTCCAATATTAATTGGGCAAAATCCTCTTCTTGACCTTCTTCATTGAATGCACATGCTTTATATTCTATCGGTAAGAAGAATACCATGTTAGCCTGAGCCAATGTACCAACATCATCCTCTTTTTGCTTTACTTTCCATACATTTTTAATTTTCTGGCTCCGATCGGCTTCCTCATGGTATTGACGTTGTCTTTTATGCTGCTCTTTATGCCGCAGCCTTTGTGCCCTCCTCTTCTGATTTTTTGTAAAAATTCCGGACGGACACCATTGATCTTTCATGTGGTACGATCCTTTGTTTAACTCCCTGTCCTTAACTGTTCTTTGACCATACTCTTCGTTGATCGGCCCTAATCGGCTATGTGTCGATGCCCTCATGATGGAAGGCTAATCATATAATGTCCTTCTCTATTCAAAGTACCGAGATCCTGGTTTGTTACACTCAGGACAGTCTTCGATTGAAGGCAATCTCATATTCTGATCCCAACAGTACTGAAAAAATAGACAACCCCAATGTGGATTATATCTTTCTTGTTGCGTTGTGGCTCATTTTTCTTCGTCTTGTATTCTAGAATATTTTTTGATTAGGTCCGATGAGGTAACCTTCGACCTCTTCCAGCGCCTTTTTTCATCGGACCGATCTCCTGAGGTCCCTGCAAACACCATATTCATAGGGAAAGGATGCCTGTCAACCTTCATCGGCATTTTTTCTCGAACTTGATTCTCCCCTGTTCAACAGCCGATTGTAACTGTTGCCGAAAAACCTTGCACTCATTGGTATGGTGAGATATTGAATTGTGCCACTTGCAATACTTCTTCTTTTTGAGTTCCTCGGTAGATGGGATTACATGGTTCGGTGGCAACTGAATCTGCTTTTCTTGGAGTAGAAGATCAAATATCTTGTCAGCTTTGTTGATATCAAAATCATATTTTTCTCCTTTATTGGCATTCTTAATCCATGGACATGATACAGGTTTCTTATTCCTAGTCCATTCCACCAAACCCACCTCTGCATCGGATTCCTCATCATCCGAGTACAATGCATACACCTGTAGTTGAGCGGCTTTCCGATGGAACCTCTTGGTATCAGCAAATCGGCTTTCGTGAGCCAATACTCTCTGGAGTAGGTGAGACAAACTTTCGAACTCTTGTGAAGAGAAATGTTCCCTAATCGGAGCCAGTAATCATTAGAACGCCAAGTCGGCTAGTTGTCGACTGTAACATCGGCTTCTGATATCTCGGAAACGCTAGATGAATTTTGGAACTGATTCATCGTGCTTCTGTCTAACCGTTGTTAAGTCTGACAACCTCAACTCTTGAATTCCAGCAAAGAAATATTTATGGAATTGTTTCTCCAAATCGGCCCATCCCCTGATTGAGTTTGGAGGTAACGAAGAAAACCAAGAGAAGGCTGGTCCAGATAAAGACAATGGAAATAATCGGACCCTCAAAGCCTCATCGGCCGATGCTTCCCCACATTGAGACAGGAATCGGCTAATATGTTCCATTGTAGATACGCTATCTTGCCCTGAGAACCTGTAGAAATCCGGAATCTTGAATCGGTGCTGCAACGGAACTCTGTCGAACCACTCTGGGTAAGGGTGCCGATACATAAAAGTTTGTTCTTTAGGCTTAATGCCAAATTGCTCCCTTACAATTTCCGCAATTCTGGCAGACCAATCTTCTTTCTTTGGATTCTCTTTCTGGTACTGTGGAATCGAAGTTGGTACTTGATATGATTCATAATGATCTCCTCGATAATTATTACTAGGATATTCTTACTTATACCCCCCGTAATAGGTTGCCGATGATACCCTGGCATCATGTCCTCATGTTGCCCCCCAATCCGCTCTTGTACTGGCGGAAACATATTTGCCGATATATCCCTTCTGAATCCGTAAGTAACCTATACTTGTCCTATTCTCATCGGCAAATACACCAGCCCTTGATCAGGTTCTTTAACAATAGATCCATCCATGGTTTTCTTAATTAAGTTGTGCAAAGTTTTCACCAGTACACCCGATTGGTTAATGAGCGCATGGTGAATAGCTTCATCAACCATCTGTTGTAGTGGCTTCTGAGGACTAATGGGTGGCGACCGGCTCGATTCTCCTTCCAAAACTGGCTTTGTCATCTTGGATCTTTGAATCGGCCCTTGTCAGGTCATGCTGAAGGACTCCAGACAGAGCTTCTAAAAATTAGTTGTGTTCTACTCCACCTGGTATCTTTGCTCCTTAGTCAAATCCTTCATTGTCACTAGGATTACGTTGTCTGTGTTGATTTTTTTACCTACCATTAGATCACAATTGATGAAGGACCTTCAACTCATGAAAAAGGTCTTCTCGTCCCACCGAGCGTGCCAAAAGGCGAGCTCACCGCCGAAAATCCCGCAACGGCGGCTTGGTCACGCGAAGGCCTGGAAAGTCTACTTAACTCCAGTGCAGCTCCTTAAGCCTCAAGGTTCGCGAGCATGCCAGTCAATTTGACCCAACAATTGACAAGAAAAAGGGGATAAGACGTGTTCGTTGGTTGGCCGAAAGGCCTGCCCGACTCTCCCTATCGGCTGATGGCCGATAGAGACGAGAATGCTAGCGCATCGGCTGAAAAGCCGATGGAGGTATGGGAGATAGACATGTGTAACACGCTAAAAAGTCAATCAACCAAAGAGCCGATGGCGCTACCCGCATCCGATGCGCGGAGCGTGAGCCGATCCCCCGTGAGACCATGTGAGCGAGTGACAGCAGTAACGGCGCCATTAGGGCCAACCTCGATAGATCGGACCTAACTAAGACAGTTTGACACCGGTGGCTAACAACACCGAGACGACGGGGGCTTGGACCGAACATGACGACGAGGAAGGAGGGATGCCATCGGCTTCCTACAGGCCTAATGCCTAAACCCATCGACCGCACGATGATGGGGACCTACGTTTAGGATAACTTATCGGCTACTCACTTCAATGAGACACCGTAGAGAGACGTATAGACCTAAAACTCAACCCTCCGTTGGTAGACCCGTAGGTCAGACCTAACCGATGCAGCACGAGACCGACGACAGTGGAAGGAGTTTGATAGGCCGATAGATACTGCACAGACGTGATGCGGTACATCTGATCTGACTAAGAGTTGGAATAGTGGCAGGACTTAGAAGGTATAAAGTATACCAGGATAGTGGCAGGACTTACCCCTTTGCCAGAGATCGGTTAATCTCAAGTAGTATTTATGTGAATTTCTTCATCATCATTTTCAACATACATAGTAGCTTATTTTAAGACTATCAAAAATTACTCCATAATAGTCATAAAAGTTATCTTCGAGTTTGCTATGAAATATGTAGTGGAATATGAGTGATCAAAATAGAATTTATCCCTCCTATGAGAAAGATAGATTATGAAAGTGTATGGTCATGTCAAGATGATTGATGAGTCAATCACAAGTTTATAATCCATCGTAGGATCGAGAGTGATTGAGCTATTAAAAACATGACATAAGTATCGCCTTTAGCTTGACCGATATTGTGACAAAGGGATTTGTACATAAGAACATTATATGTTTAGCCGATATGATATTTGCGTATACTTTAGGGTTAATATATCTTGGTAGAGATTGCTATTAACAGGATGACCAGAAAGGTATTTTCAAGTCGTGACCAAATATACGTGAAGCTACAGGGTCGCACGCTTAACGAGTTGGAATACTTATTAGAATATGATTCGAATAGAGATCCAAGTAAACTTCTATTGGGCCACAGTCCCTTAAGCTGAAGTAGAGAAGCCTATATAGAGAGAGGCAGTGAGGTCAAGGAGATATATCACTGTTCACCTTGAGTAAAAACCCTAGCTACCACCTCCCGAACCAAATCCTAGCCGCTTACGAGTGCTAGTACACCTATAATCGGTGTTCCACCCCTAAACGTGTCGATACTAGTGGAGGCGCTGCTCGTTGTGGCATTGATTGGCATCAGGATTACGGTGATCAACTGCTTCATCTACCACCTCGACACGCGTGTGGTTGGATCGGCTTTCTCCAACCCTACTTCCACTGCATTGCGCGTCGTATAGTAACGGTCCATAGTTTCTTTTTCGTGTGATGTTCTAGTGTGCATGTTAGAAAAAAATTTATTTTATGCTATCATAGCCTACGCCTTCCCCTTTAGTGGTATCTAAGCCATCTTGCGTAGTTTATGATCTAGATCATCGCGTATGTTGATATGTGATAATAATAGATTGGATCTATTATAGTCTAGATTAGTTGGTTCAAGTCATGGATCAATGGTAGCATGGATTGATGAGATCAATCGACGAGTAGGGATTAGATGAGGCATGAATTATAGCACTAGTAGCATCTTTGAGAGTGTGTCTGATGGACATAAGGTTGTTATGCCGAGTACTAGTAAGTTATCAATCTATAGCCTTAGGTCATTGGAACAAGTAATGTTCTTAAGATTGTCTTAGATCGGCATAAGATTGTTATACTAAATAGTACTAGATAGTGGATCTAATTGTTATGGGCCAGTGAAAAAAACTAGTATCCTTGAGAGTGTCTTGGATCAGCATAAGGTGGTTGTGTCGTATAGTTTTTCCATGGTGATTTCATAGATTGGACCGCCATGTACCCCTTTATAGCGTCTTGTGTTTACAGTGGAATACAATTCTATGCCGAACTTATTTTTACAGAGAATGATGTGAATCGTATGGCCCTATAGGTTATTTGGAATGTATGAGATATATGTGATGCATGTAACATTCATTCATGACCTGCGTGTCATGATTATTTTAGCTATTGTTAGTTATCTCTATTGTATTTAACAACCTGTGTATCGACCATAGTGTTTGAACCTATCTTTATTATAGTAGCCTAGACGAGAAGTTACAAGTTTTCAAGCATGCTAACCCAAAAGAAAGATGTGGAGGATTGAGATCATCTATATAGAGATATAGATCACCATTCTTTTAGGCCGTACTATTTCATAGTTAAATATGTTTATTTATAATGTTTTCTATCTTACTTTTATACAATAATATTCATGAATTGTTGCTATGGTAAGATAGAGTCCCTTATAGTAAAAATTAGGTGTTTGTGCTCTTCTATATATTGCACCTAAGTAGAATGATCACCATATAGTAGGTCTACCAAATTAGGGTACAGTTAGTTATCATCAATACTTGGGGTAGATGTCGCACATCTAAATACGAAAGCATTTTGTTTACCTAACAAGGAAATCAAAATAGTTTTGGACCTTGGGCATAAGTTGGGGTTGGGGTATATTGATGCCACCCAACAAACAAGAATCACATAGGGATATGATTAGCAAAGTGTTGCTTATCTATATTACTAGTTTTCTAGCCAGGATGCCAAAACTCATTAAAAATTAGTGAGATGAGGATCTTTATCCACTATGTCACTTAGAGAGAGTTTTGTTACAAAACACATAGTGGGAGTCTTTTATTAAATAGTTTAATAAAAGATGTACATGAACATAGTGCTAAACTTTGTATATTCCTATGCTATAAATCATGTTAGCTAATGCCGTAACCGATTCTTTTTATTTGTGATCTATTCTTGAGAAAAAAAGATAAATAAAATAAAATTTATGGATTGGTATAGCAACTTGACAATTATCCTCAAGCAAGAATGCAAGGAGTATGTCCTTGAGACTCCCTTATCCGGTAACTTGCCTAATAATGCTACTGTGGCTGCACAGAGAGCTCATGAGAAACACATCAATGATTCCCTTGATGTGAGTTGTCTTATGCTTGCCGCAATGTCTTCTAAGCTTCAAAAGTAATATAAGAAGATGAATGCTTACAATATAATTGTGAGATTATATGGTATGTTTGATAACCAAGCAAAGGTTGAGAGGTTCAATACTTCAAAGTCCTTAATTGAATACAGGCTTGAGGAAAGGAATCGCGTCAGCCCACATGTCATTAAGAAGATTGGCTACATTGAGAGTGTGGAAAAACTTGGTTTTCCCCTTAGCCCAGAGTTGGCTACTTATGTAATTCTCCAGTAGCTCTCTTTAAACTTTATGCCATTCATATTGAGCTATTGCATGAATTATATGGACAGAACCTTGGCTGACTTGTATGGGATGCTAAAATCTACCGAGGATAGCATTAAGAAAAGCACCAATCATGTGAAGATGATGTAGAAAGGCAAGGGCAAGCCCAATGTCAAGAAAATCATAGTCAAGAGAAAGTTGACTCCCGATCAGATCGTAAGCAACAATCAGGCCACTAAGCGAGATAAGAAGGGCACTGCTCCTGATGCTGCTTGTTTTTATTAGAAGGGATTAGAACACTAGAAGTGAAATTGTCCAAAATGCTTGGAGGATCTCAAGAAGAAGAGAAGTACGACTTCTGCTTCAAATATAAATGTTATAGAGATCAATATTGCTACTTCATCTACTGATTTTTGAGTATTTGATACCAGATTGGTTGCTTACATATGCAAATCGTTGCAAGGGCTAACAAGAAGTAGAAGTTTGAGAATGAGCGAAATGGATCTTCGTGTTAGAAATGGAGAAAGAGTTGCTGTTGTGGCTATTGGCACCATGCCATTGTCTTTACCTTCAAAATTAGTTTTGAAATTAAATAATTGTTATTATGTTTCATCTCTATCTAGGAACATTATTTCTGCTTTTTGTTTACAAGAAGAAGGTTATGACTTTAAATCTGTGGACGATAGTTGTTCTCTTTATTTTAAAGATATGTTCTATTGTCATACTCCATTGGTGAATGGGTTATATGTTCTAAATCTTGAAGAAACACTAGTTTATAACATTAATACAAAGAGGCAATGTCCTAATGATTTAAATCTCACGTTCATATAGTATTGTCGCTTAGACCACATAAATGAGAAATGCATGGAGATGATGAGGACATTGCTCCATCAGATACAATCCCTATCACTAATTTGACACCGAATCTTTAGAAGGACCAATGACAAGGGCTCGTACATGTCATTTGAATTATGAGGTGCGTTTGTTTCTTATGTTACATACTAATATTGATGAGGATGGGATGTTACTAAAGTCTTATGATGTCTTATTACTTAGGAACATGGGATCAGCACAGTTCCTATCCAACGAACTATGGTTTACGCAAACCACAAGAGCTACCTCAAGTCTTGATACACCATTTACGTTGAGCCAACTGCCACTTATGCCAACTTCAAGCTCTACGCTAAGTTTACGCTCAAGCAACAAACGTTTACATGCACAAGATTGAGCTCACAAGACAAGTACTCTAACTTCACATAAAAATATGTACCAACCTGTACAATTTTGTGGTGCATGATATATATGTTTGGAAATCCTATCAAAGTCTACTTTCTAACCCAACAAACAGAGCATCTTTTGGACTTCCCAATAAAGAGTTATGGTTGATTTACTGAAGGCTATGCAGAAGCTCATAAGACGCGCGCGAGAACTTCAAGATAGTTTATGGAAGCTGAACCAATTGGTCTTCCAATTCCACAAGTGGTGACATACACCCATAACCTTCTTGAAGAGTTGTTTTCTACTATAACTATCACCTATGTACTAATACAAAACTTAGGTTTTGCTTAGATTACATTTGCACACTTTATTTGTGAGATTTGCACACTTTGGTTTGTAATACCCCAAATTGCAATTTTAGATTGACTTTACCAGTTCTTGCTTGTATTCTCGAATCACTTGTAGGGATTATCCTTCTTGGCGAGGTCATCTAGGTTACATGCTCGATTGATAACCATCGGAGCAATGGTGTTGTGATTGCAAGGGAGTTGATCTGCTCGGTTAGAGTCCTTGGATCATCTACATCATGATCTCCACAATTTGACTTATCAGCTACCTACCGGAAAATTGGGCCTTAGTACCAATTATCTAGTATCAGATTGTTAGGTTTACTGCTAGGTATTATCTCACTTTTCCTTTATTTTTATGTTGTGTTCATCACCTACAATCCACTTATTTTCCGCTGTCCTACAACCAGATTGTGTCTTCACAATACTGTTTTTAGTTTCACATTGTTGAATTTATATCCATGGTTGAGTTTTTGTTGCTGGTCCAGAGTCATGTTCTTGGTCTTAGTTCAATTAGTTGTTCTTTGTTTTTGTGTCGTTATCCCATTTCCACCACCCAAAAATAGATCGAGCCATCACACTACTCAATTTGCCCCACAAACCGCCTTGTGTTTACTCTCACCACTATCAGCCCTAGATAGGTTGCAAGCCACCTTGTAGCACACGCCTTGCTACTGCAGCCCTCCTTGCTTATCTAGCAAATCCTATTGCTGCTTTCTCTTCGTTGCCTAGTTTATGCAATCCTCTGAGATACTTTGCCAAGGTTGCATTTACCTTGTTGTTCTTGTGTCGCAGTTACAAATCTTGTGTTCATCTTCATGCCTTGTATTTTAGTTTACAGAAGAGGTCAAGAGAAAGAGACGGTTACCCAAAGCAAAAATCAGGTTCCACCCCTGAGAAAAGAGAGCTCCCAAGAGCTCTAGTTGGTAACGTGAAAAAAGAGATAAGGGGAAAAAATGTGACATAAAAAAAGAGAGGTTAAAAAAATTGGAGAAGCAAAGTGATGGGAAAAAAAAGAGAGGTCAAAAAACAAAGAGAAAAGAAAAGAAAGAAGAAAACAAGAAGCAATTTGCTTTGTGTCAAATGCTGCTTGGTCCTTTCTTTTATCTTGTTCCTAGGTCTAGGGGCACGTTAAGGACCAGCAACTGTGACTTGTGCTTTGGATATCTATTCAACTTTGCAGTTATGTTTACTATATTTGCTAACCCTTGCTACATATTAAGCTTTCCAAGCTCCGGTTTTCTCTGCTGAATAGATTTTTCCTTGCAATCTATCCACACTCGACGATTTATCACGAACCAGCCACCGGTTGACCACCCTACTACGTTGGTAAGAACACTTGCAAGCATGTGGTAAGGTGCTTGAGTGTGTGATTCCACTTCTACTACCTCATACTTGATAGGGCTACCCCCTTGTTATTGTTCTTTGTTCACTAATCATGCCAGGTGCTACTGCTCCTACTGATTTTAGCGATTGCGTGTCAAAGGATGAACTCGCCAATTTTCTTCAAGAACAACACATGACCCAATTGTAGCTCCTTCAGAACATTTAGACAAGCATTGCAAACCTTACCACTCATGTCGACAATCTTGAGTAGATGCACGAAGAGCCCATCTATGGAGATGACGAGGACGATGATGCTAGTAATGCTGGGCAATATGGCGGTAGACACGATGGTGGACGCAACCAACATTGACACAACCACCACCACCAAGGTATGGGAGGTAACAATGGTCGAGCTTCCATCCCTTCTTTTGATGGATCATATGATGGAGATGCTTATCTTGATTAGGAGATGATTGTTGATTAGAAATTTAACACCCATATGGTTCCTAAAATTCATAGAGTTCGTCTTGCTACTTGTGAGTTCAACGGATATGCTATTTTGTGGAGAAATGAGCTTGTTAATTCTGGTTTCAAACCTAACACCTGGGACAGCTTAAAGCGAGCTATGCGTGGTAGATTCCTTCCCACAACATATAACGTGATTTGAAAAAAAATTGCAGCGACTAAATCAAGGAAATAACTCTGTCCATGACTATTATCAAGAGATGCAGATCACCATGCTTCGTTGTGATGTATAGGAACGTGATGAGGATACAATGGTTCATTTCCATTTAGGTTTACATCGAGAAATTCAAGACATTGTTGATTATAAGGATTATAGTATAACCAATCAATTGCACCATCTTGCTTTGTTGGCTGAAAAAGAACTGCAAGGTCGCCAACAAGCTGCAAGGAACACTTTTGGGACTTCTTCGACACCATGATCCACTTTGGGGCAAGCCAAAACTGCCCTATTCTCAGCTTGGACACGTACACCAGCCCCATCTTCATCACCACGTGTGCCAAAGGTGAGCAAGTCTCATTTTTGCAGGCACTAGCCGAGTCCTCTTCTTCAGCCACTTCCACGTGACATGCAAAACCCATTGTGTGTCACCGTTGCCACGACATGGGACATGTCATGAAGGATTACCCAAGTCAACGAGCCTACATTGCAACCAACGATGGTGGGTATGTTAGTGCTAGTGATGTTGAGGATGAAGTTGCACTCGTCACTAATCTTGCAGCTACTAATGATGATGAGTCCATGGGTGAAATGGGAGACAAAGTTTTCGATACCGCTGCCACTGCAAATTATATAACCATTATTGTGCAGTGTATTTTGAGTGCTCAAATCAGGCAAGAAGAGAGGCTTCAATGCCACAATTTATTTTAGATGTTTCTCATTATTCATGATTACCATGTTCATGTCATAATTGATGGTGGAAGCTGTAACAACTTGGTAAGTTCAGATCTGGTCAAGAAGCTTGGCTTGACCACACAAGCACACCCGCATCCCTACCATGTTCAGTGGTTCAACAATTGTGGTAAGGTGAAGTTGACACAATCTGTGAGGGTGTATTTTTCCATTGGTTCCTACCATGATCATGCTGATTTTGATGTTGTGCCTATGCAAGCATGTTCTCTTTTGTTAGGACGTCCTTGGGAGTTTGATACAGATGCCACGTACCATGGTATAAGTAGCACATACACTCTAATCCACAAGGGGAAGAAGATCACTTTACTTCCCTTAACCCCTGCTGAAATTGTGCAATGTGATCGAGAGCTAGCTGAAAATGAGAAGAAACGAGCTTTAGAATCTACAAATTAGCAAGTTACTCACACGGTTTACCCACCAAGGATAGACAAGGGCACACATAGTTCTAGTTCCATAGGAATAAAGCTAAAGGGTGGTGTTATGCTTGCCACAAAATCAGACCTTGCTGAAATTTCAGATCATGACTCTTTGTGCTATGCTTTGATATACAAAGAAGTTTTATTTTCACTTGATGATATGCCCACCTCTTTGCCCTCTATTGTTACTGACCTTTTGCAAGAATATAAAGATATGTTTCCAGCTAAGGTACCCCTAGGGATGCCTCTCTTGTGAGGAATCAAGCACCAAATTAATTTGATCCTAGGAGCAACTTTGCCAAACCATGCTGCATATCGGACCAATCCAGATGAGACTAAGGAAATTCAGCGACAAGTTTAAGATCTTTTGGGTCATGGGTACGTTCAACAAAGCCTTGCCCTTGTGCTATTCCTGTTCTTTTGGTCCCAAAGAAAGACAGTACTTGGTGCATGTGTGTTAATTATCAAGCTATTAACAATATCAATATTCGATATCGTCATCCTATTCCTAGATTGGATGATATGCTTGACGAATTAAGTGGTTCTATTGTTTTCACCAAAATTGATTTGCGCTCAGGTTACCACCAAATTAGAATGAAGTTGGGAGAAGAATGGAAAACAACTTTTAAAACCAAGTTTGGTTTATATAAGTGGTTGGTGATGCCTTTTGGTTTAACCAATGCACCTAGCACTTTCATATGCTTGATGCATGAGGTTTTACGAGCTTTCATTAGCAAATTTGTGGTCGTACACTTTAATGATATCTTGATATATAGTATGTCTTTTGAGGATCACATGGAACACTTATGTGCTGTTTTTGTTGTCTTACGCCATGCATGTTTATTTGGTAACCTTGCTAAGTGCACTTTTTGCACAGATCATGTATTTTTTTTCTTGGCTATGTTGTGACTCCATAAGGCATTGAAGTGGATGAGGTAGAAATTGAAGCTATCAAGAGCTAGCCAATCCCTCAAACTATCACACAGGTGAGGAGCTTTCTTGGTCTTGCAGGGTTTTATTGCCGTTTTGTAAAGGATTTCAGCACCATCGCTACCCCACTTAATGAGTTGACAAAAAAGGTGTTACATTTCAATAGAGTCTAGCACAAGACCATGCTTTCAACATGCTAAAAGAGAAGCTTACATGTGCCCTATACTCCAACTTCTAAACTTTGGTAAGACTTTTTAGTTAGAATGTGATGCTAGTGGCATTGGCATTGGTGGGGTACTGCGACAAGAAGGTAAACTCGTTGCTTATTTTAGTGAAAAGTTGAGCGGGCCAAATCTAAATTATTCCACATATGATAAGGAGTTGTAAACTTTGGTGCGCATTTTAGAAACATGGCAACATTATCTTTGGCCCAAAGAGTTTATTATCCACTCTGATCATGAATCTTGGAAGCACATTCAAAGCCAAGCTAAATTGAATAAATGTCATGTTAAATGGGTGGAGTTCATAGAGACATTTCCATATCTGATTAAGCACAAGAAGGGTAAAGATAATGTTATTGTAGATGCTTTATCTAGATGATATATCATGTTGTCCCAACTAGATCACAAAATCTTTGGCTTAGAAACAGTTAAAAGTTTATATGCTACTGATTTGGACTTCAAAGAGGCTTTTGAACATTGCAAAGATGGTCGCATGTGGAACAAATATTCCCTCATTGATGGATTGCTCTTTCGTGCTAACAAGCTATGTGTTCTGATTAGTTCCATTTGTCTTCTATTTTTGCAGGAGGTGCATGGTGGTGGTCTGATTGGTCATTTTGGCGTGAAGAAAACTGAAGATGTTCTTGCTATCCACTTCTTTTGGCCAAAGATGAGACGTGATGTTGAGCACTATGTGTCACGTTGCTCTACTTGCAACAAAGCTAAGTCTCGCCTAAATCCCCATGGTCTTTATATGCCTCTTCTAGTCCCTAGTGTGCGTTGGGAGGATATTTCTATGGACTTGGTCTTGGGATTGCCTCAAACCGAGAGGGGGAGGGATAGTATCTTTGTGGTCGTAGATCGATTTTCTAAAATGACACATTTCATTCCTTGTTATAAGAACGATGATGCCACCAAGGTTGCTGATTTATTTTTTAATGAGATTGTTCATCTACATGGAGTGCCAAACACAATTGTTTTAGACCATGATGCCAAGTTCTTGAGCCATTTCTAGAGATGTTTATGGGGTAAACTTCAGACCAAGTTGTTGTTTTCCACTACATGCCACCCCCAAACAAATGGATAAACAGAAGTTGTTAACCGCACATTATCCACCATGTTACGGGTTGTATTGAAGAAAAATTTGAAGGTTTGGTAAGATTGTTTGCCTCACAAAGAGTTCTCTTATAACCGCACTATACACTTCACTACAAAGGTGAGTCCATTCCAGGTAGTGTATGGTTTCAACCCCCATGCCCTAATTGATTTGTTACCATTGCCACAATCTGTCCAATTAAATTCTCATGCTACATCACAAGCTAAATGGATTCTCAAAATGCATGAGTTAACTAAGACAAACATTAAGAAAATGAATTCCAAGTACAGAACTTATGGAAACAAGGGTAGGAAATATTTAACTTCTGAACCTAGCGATCTTGTTTGGTTACACTTGCATAAGGATCGTTTTCATGAGTTGAGGAAGTCTAAATTAATGCCTCGTGTTGATGGTCCTTTTAAAATTTTTGAGAAGATCAATGACAATGCATACAAACTTCAGTTGCCTATAGACTTTGGGGTTAGTCCCATGTTTAACATTGCAGATTTGAAGCCCTACTTGGGAGAAGAAAATGCGCTAGAGTCGAGGACGACTCCAGTTCTAGAGGGGGAGGATGATGAGGACATCGCTCCATTAGATACAATCCCTCACTGATTTGACATTAAATTCTTTCGAAGGACCAATAACAAGGGCTCGTACATGTCATTTGAATTATGAGGTGTGTTCATTCCTTATGTTACATACTAATATTGATGAGGATGGGATGCTACTAAAGTCTTGTGATGTGTTATTGCTTAGGAACATGGGATCAGCATAGTTCCCATCCAACGAACTATGGTTTACGCAAACCACAAGGGCTACCTCAAGTCTTGATACACTATTTACGTTGAGCCAACCACCACTTATGCCAACTTCAAGCTCTACGCTATGTTTACGATCAAGCAACAAACATTTACTTGCACAAGACTGAGCTCACATGACAAGTACTCCAACTTCACATAAAAATTCGTACCAACCTATGCAGTTTCGTGGTGCATGGTATACATGTTTGGAAAGCCTATCGAGTCTACTTTCTAACCCAATGAATGGAACATCTTTTGGACTTCCCAATAAAGAGTTATGGTTGATTTACTAAAGGTTGCGTAGAAGCTTAGAAGACGCATGTGAGAACTTCAAGAGACTTCATGGAACCTGAACCAATTGGTCTTCCAATTCCACAAGTGGTGGCCTACGCCCCATAGCCTTCTTGAAGAGATGTTTTCTACTATTACTATCACCTATGTACTACAACAAAACTTATGTTTTGCTTAGATTGCATCTGCATACTTTATTTGTGAGATTTCGCCTCTGTACTGGAATGACTAGGCTACTACTTTGGTTTGTAATACCCCAAATTAAAATTTCAGATTGACATCGTGATCTCCACAATTCAACTTATCAGCTACGTATCGAAAGATCAGGCCTTAGTACCCATTAGGAGAGACTCCATAGAAATGATCTTTATTGAAAAGTAGTTTCTCTATGAAAGACTTAGAAGAGGTAGCATACATTATGGGTATCAAGATCTATAGAGATAGATCAAGAAGGCTAATTAGATTATGCCAAGATACATATATTGATGAGAACCCACTGAGTTTAGTCCCGATCTTTCGATGAGAGGTGAAGGATAACTCGATTGGGGGATGGAGGCGACGTTCACGACCCGACTACAACCGTCTAAGGACGATGCGCCTTAGCAACCGATACACCATCTCCGATGGTCGACGTGAACTTATGGTGCGCGACAACCTAGCCACTAGGGCACTCGTCCTGCAAGTAATCGAAAAACAAGCAAGAACAAGTAGAACAAGCACTGAAATTGCTAGATATTGAGATGGAAAATTCACTCTAAATTCACAATACGGTAGGGTTCCGGAGACAAACAGACGGGCGGTCTAGCCGATACGCATGTTGTGTGCAAGTAGCAAGACGCTAACTCTAATCAACAAAACCCGCTGTTCTTAGCGGTGGCTGAAGGTTTAAGAAGAGGGGGGAATGACCACAGGGGTGCTGCGGTCGTGCTCAACCCTAGGACGCACCCCTAATAGGCCCAACTTGATACACGGCCCATTAGGCCCAAAAAAGGTGGCACAGCACCATGGACAGAAAAACACTCAGTAGAAATGATAATTGCGATCGCTCCAGAACAGATATTGACATGAGGCTGGATCCATTTGAAAGTAGACTTGATAAACTTTCCATCAAGTACTTGCAAGCCCAAATCGGAGTTCGCATGAAGTCGTGGCAGCCGTCAGAATTTGGCAATATCCTACAGTCTGAATCCACCCCGCGCTAATCCTCTCCTCGTTGGATCCTCTCCATCATTCCTGAGTAAAACAAGAGTGCACGCGTCTCTAGGGTATAAAGAGAAGGAACATAAACTCAAGAATGAACTCACCTGATAGTTGAGTTGACGTACACGAGCACAGGTAATTGGACTATGAGTAGATGTATCGATAGTGTTGATGTCCTCATCATATATTGACAAGTTGTTGAAAAGGTTCAACGTACACTCCAAGAAAGTTTTTCTACCTATGTCACATGGTATAAATCTTAGCAAGAGTGAGTGTCCTAGTATACCTAACAAGTAGAATAAGATGAATGTGATTCCATATGCTTCAACTATTGGGTCAATTATATATACCATGCTTGGACACATCCATATGTCTCGTATGCTTTAAGTGCTACGAGTAGATACCAATTAAATCCAAGTGAAGGTTACTGGATTGCTGTAAAGAATATCTTGAAGTACTTAAGAAAAACTAAAGATGTGTTTCTAGTCTATATAACTAAGGAAGAGATCATTGTAAATGGTTACACCGATGCTAGCTTCTAAACTGAAAAAGATGATTTCAAATCGCAATCTAGATTTGTTTTGTCTAAGTAACGGTGCGGTGAGTTGAAAGCATTCTAAGCAGGATATGGTTGCTGATTATACAATGGAAGCCAAGTATATTGTAGCTTCTAAAACTACTAAAGAGGTTGTTTGGATCAAAAAAATTATTTCTAAACTTGGTATGGTGATTAGTGCTATCAGTCCAATGGACCTCTACTATGATAATAGTGGGGCCATTACGCAAGCCAATGAGGCTAGATCACACCAAAAGTCCAAGCACATTCTACTATGTTTTCACCTCATCCATGAGATAGTAGAGAGAGACGATATAAAGACATGCAAAGTAGAAATAGATTTGAACATTGTAGATCTGTTCACAAAGCCGCTTCCCCAGTCAAAATATGAAGCCCATGTGTAGGGCAATGTGTATTAGATACCTATATGATTGACTCTAGTGCAAGTGGTAGATTGTTAGCAATATGCCCTAGAGACAACTCGAGATGTTATAAATATCACATACTATATTTATGATATATTAATTTGTTTATTGAAATAGATATTATTATTATTAAGCAATGAGTATGTAACTTATTCATGAGACTCCTAATGTCAGATGTTACTATTTCTAAATTATCCCCGATCATATATCATATAAGAAATAAACATGATTGTATGATCAGCATATATATTGATTGATAATTATGTCTTATAAATCATGGTATGGAGATACCAAATTAATAATATAGACATACATTAGTGAATATATGTTAGATAGACTGGTCATAAGATACTGTAGAGATTTTATATTGTCATCAGTTAATCGCAAGTAGTATTTATATGGAGTTCTTAACTTGAAATCATCATCGTTTTTAACGTACGTAGTAGCTTATTTTAAGACTACCAAACACTACTCTGTAACATGGTAATCATAAAAGTAGTTTTTAGATTTACTTAAGATATGAGTGATCAAGACAGAATTTGTCTCTCCTATGAAAGAGATATCTCTAGGCTCTCAGTGTAATGGATTATAAAAGTACGTAGCCATACTAAGATAATTGAGGAGTCAATTGCAAGTTTATAATCCATCATAGCACTGAGAGAGTGATTGAGCTATTAAGAGAATGACACAAGTCTAGTCTTGAGCTCAATCGATATCATAAGGCAAAGGAATTCATATATAAAAACATTACAGAGTTAGCCGATATGATCTTTACATATACTTTAAGGTTAATATATATTGCTAGAGACCGATATTAATAGGGTGACCAAAAAGATGTTTTCGGTTTATGACCAAATATACGTGGCACACTGAATGGGTTAAAATGCTTATTTAAATATAATTCAGATAAAGGCTCAATTCGAATAAAGATCCAAGTAAACTTCTATTGGGTTACGGTCCCCTAGATCCAAGTGGGAAATCCTATATATAGAGATGGATAGGTCTAGGAAAGACATCTCTATTTATCTAGAGTAAAAACCCTACCCGCCACCTTCTGAGCCAAACACTAGCCGCTTGTGAGTGCTAGTACACCTACAATCGACGTTCCAATCCCAAACATGTGGATAATAGTAGAGGCATTGCTCATTGTGACATTGATTGGTATCAGGATCGTAACGATCAACTACTTTATCTATCCTCTCGACGTGCGCATGGTTGAATCAACTTCTTTAATCCTACTTTCACTGTATTGTACATCTTGTAATAATGATCCATAATTTCTTTTACGCATGAAATTATTTTATACTATTGTAACTTACGCACTCCTTAGATCCCTACTGGCATGATGAAAGTGGTGCAGCTGGGTCTGTAGTTGGACGAAGGTGGAGGTGTACATGACCACCAGCCAGATATGATGTGTCGGTCGGGTTTCGTCAGTTTGTCGTACAGGGCGGCGACGACGAGCATGAACGCCTTCCGGCCGACGACGTCGTTGAAGGCGATGGTGAACCAGTAGCCAAACAGCGTGCCGCAGAGCGTGACGATGGCCTACGCGCGGCTGACGCGGTACGCCTCTTCCAACGCGCACATGATGCGCGCCTCTGGGACCCACTTGACGTCTCTGAAGATCTCCTGGAGGATGTTTTGGGAGTAGAAGACTGTTTGCTTAACTCACATGATCACACGATTAACACACGCACACAGTGTTCAGCTCACAATTGGAAGCACACGGATAAGTTTTTGCGGTATTGTACACCAGCACTTTTTCACTTTCTATTCTCCACACTGATTCACAAGCTGATTACATGGTTTAAATAGCCACACGCACACACAACAGCTTAGCCACGTTTAGCCGCACAACTCGGCCAATCACTCACGCAATGAGCTTCACCCTCCACTAATCCTTGCATGCACGCTAAACTCTCCACTAACCAGCTAACTATGCATGCATGTAATATAGATTCCACTCATTACTACATGCACGTACTGACCAAATCAACTTGCAGTTACATCCCTTGACTCCAATTAGCGCACTACTGACGCACCAATCTACCAAACTCCCTGCACTCATTTTGTGCTTTCATTAACAGCTGATCAGCTCTCCACACCATATTACACACTAGCCAATTTGGACTCAGACCACTATGTACAGGACTTGACTGAATATGATAAAAACACAAACAACGAGATTAACTCTAACAAAGATGACGTCAAGGACGAACCAGCACGCGACGGCGCCGAGGAGGTATTGGCCGTGGCGGCGGGGCCCTGTACTTGGTGATGTTCTCGACCATCTCCGAGTCCCCGGTGATCTCCACCTTGAGCACCTTGGACATGTCCCGCGCGGCCTTCTCGGCGTCGCGGGAGACCAGCGCCGTGCAGCGCGCCGTCTCCGGCATCTTCATCCGCCACCGGTAGGTGAAGATGGCCGGGATGGCGCCCACCATGACGATGATGCGCCACGCATAGTCAGCCTGCGGCGGCGCCGACGCCACGGGGTCTTCCTCATACGCTGGCGCGTTGAAGCGCGCCTGGAACGTCACCGACACGACGAGAGTAACAATGCAGCAGGCGAGGATGCCGAACCCCGCCATGGCGAACACGGCGGCGATGAAGCTCCCGCGCGTCCGCTTGCTGGCGTACTCGGACATTATGGTCGCCGAAAGCGGGTAGTCACCGCCTATGCCGACGCCGAGCCAGAACCGGAAGAAGCACAGCGTGGCCATGACGTCGTGGGCCGTGTTCCCGAACGACAATCCGGAGAGCACGGAGCCAAGAATCATGAGCATGACGGTCTTGCCGTAGAACTTCTTCCGGCCGAACCTGTCGCCGAGTTACCCTAAAACGAGCCGGCCGACGGTCATGCTGCAGAAGGTCACGCCGTTGATCGCCTCCTCCAGCCTAGGCGGGAGCGTCCCCGGTTGCTCGTTGCCGGGGACGTGGAAGAAGATGCGACCCAGGATCTTGATGACGAGGGTGATACAGAAGAGGTCGTAGGCGTAGACGAAGAAGCCCATGCCGGTGATCACCACCACGAGGACGTGGTACTGCTGTGCGTCTTCACCTCGTCCAGCGCGTGCAGCATCTGCAGCTGCTTACGCTGCGCCATTGATGGCCGCCGTCTTCTCCGGTGTGCACGCGGTTCTCGGGCGTCGCAAGGTACTGCACGTACGTATCGGTCAGAGATTCAGAAGCAATGGCTGGGCTACCTTTGTTTATGTAGTTAAGCAAGCTTAAGCTTAAACGTAATTAAGTACGTCTAATAAGTTTGGGCTCAAAATTTTGAATTTGGACTTGAACTTTGGCAGATTATATGCATCTCTACTCTCTCTGAAACGTTGTTTTGCATGGTGCCGAGAGGAAGGAGAGGAAGGGGCAGTGGAGCGGATGGAGTACTCCAAAGCGCGCGCCGGTTTGATACAGGGCGGCTAGCGATGCGATGCTATGTGATGTGTGCGACGTTGGCGCGCAATGAAGTGAAATATTCACGAGGGCACAAATGAATAAACCACTGAGTTGGTGATGCTTATCGTTGGAGGCTAGCGAGCATTCAGATCTTTGTACAATTGTACAAGGTAGGATTCACAGAACCAACAAAAAAATAAATAATTGGTTTTTACTAAATTTCAATGTTTCGAGCTAGCTTGATGTGACCATGACTACAATGACTATAATCATTCCTCACATCATATATCAAAAGGAAGAGAAAACAATGAAGCCTGCCACGTTCTGGAATTCAGTTGGCCTGAGATAGTATTGATTTCAAACAGACACCAAAGTTACATACAAGCTCTGTTTTAGATCTGTAAGTATTTGATAGAAAGTTCTTGGAGCCCTCTTTCCAACTGATCAATCCTCATCTCTAAATTCCATCTGAGTCAATAGGAATCATATAAACAAGGTGTCGCTGCCTATAATAGGTCTATGGGCATATAAATTCGTCTAAGACCCTCACCCAAATAAGGCCCATATGGAATTAATGCACACTAACTAGGTGGAGCTTGACTCTAAACTTCACTGGACCTTAAAGTTTAGTCATTGTTATTTTACCTTATAATTACACATGTCGGCTAGATTGTCTAGTTATCGTCTATGGAACCCGACCTTGATCTGGGGTTTGATTTATCGTGAGCTTTAATTCTTACCTATAATTTAGGTTGTTTTTATCTTATTATTACTTCTTTCTTCGATTTACTTGTAAGAATAAGGTTGATCTACACTGGTAAGATCAACAACCTACGGAGAGGTATATCGATCGCTGAGATGTAACACAATAACGTCTCATACATTTGTAGTCGGATTACCAACTTCTCTCCCAAATCAAAATCATAGTTATCTCAACTCACTAAAAGATTGAGCCTATTGGTGACCCAGAAACTAGGGCCCCTACGGTAGACGGCTTGAACTAAGTCAATGCCACATGTCCTTTCATCTAGCAAGTTAGCCGCGCTAGTGGAAGCGACATATGGCCAATTCTAGATTGTTAAGAATGAAACCATCATAGTAGTCCAAGGCGATGGAGATTGAGCGACATAACTCAGTCTGGCTCAGGCCCTAATACCTTTCTATTTATTCAGGGCGGGACTACTATGTCCCCATTAGGGGCCATGCCTTTTACTACCTTTCGTTAGGCGCTGATAGGCAAGCCCTACATCTAGGAAGGTGCAGTGAGTTTTGTTCCTCCAGTGCATGCATGGATTGAGCAAGGGGTGTGTGACAAGCTACCGCTGCACCCTATTTATGGTGGGTCCCACTCAGGGCTGCTTCGAGGCCACCGTGGATTGAGTGGAGGTAACATGGTGGTCTCTCACCATGTCTCGCTCATGGTGGACCCCTCCAAGGCCTACCCTAAGGCCAATAGAGTAGGCAAGAAGAGGATCCGTTGATAAGAGATCCAAGACTTTACGTATCTAATACTAATACAAATAAAATATTTTCTCAAACTCCGATCACGTGGTGTTCCCTAGAGAGAGTATAAGAGGAGAATCGAGACCTAAGGGAGGGGGTTGGACCTAGAGAAAGGCACATTTTGTTATGTGCTATTAGGTTTCTAAGAAAACCTAGAAGACAAAGTAAGAGTAACTATTCTGAGTCTGCATACTCGAGAGTAATTGATAAATTTGTAAGATTCTTTACTATTAAGAGAGAAATCACCACCATAATAGAAGTACAGTATTACACCTATGGGTGGCCTAAACTTGTATATGTCTTCTTGTTCATCAACAAGTTGCACATTACAGGGCGTGAGCTTCCTCCTCACAGATGACTAACTCCCCTCATCAGATCCCTAATAGCGGGTTCACACTCTAGTAGGACCAATAATAGACGTGAGTGTATCGTAGCTCAAGTTGACAAACCTCTAGATGTTAATTCTTTTAAAAATCAAATTTGAATTTTATTTTTTTGGTAAAATTTATGGTTTTATGAAAACCAACGACAAACCGATCCATAGCAGTTACATCTAGGAACGGTTCTATCAACCCTAGTACAAGGAGTACACCATGGTTTGTATCAGCATATTCAGAATAGAGTGAATATACTTCTGTTCGACCAGTAATACTAATTCAGCTAAGGACGAATCTAGCTCTAGGACGTAGAGGAGATTGTTATCTTATTCTTCCAAACTTATGTTCATTAAACTTTTAAAAATAAGCCATCCAACAAATTATTCTTAAAACAAAGCTTCTGACACATGCCACCCGAGATGGCATACGGCAGCGCTAATTTTTAATAAAAGTTTTCATAATATAATATTACAACCAAACTCTTAAAATAAACATCTTTAGGCGTACCATTCTCATTAGTATGTCATAAAAATATTACCATTACAGTTAAACACTATAATACATAATACCCTATACATATAGGATTATCATATAACAATTTTTATACGAAAATAAATCTCATATATATCGATAAAATTTGAAGTAGATAAGGGAGTAGTCTCTGTTAAAATAAATATAGACTACTACCGAACTATTGGATCATATAGTTAGATAAAAAACAACTAAGGTATAATACAAGCAAAAATTTATGAGATATAAATAATATAAGTCACCTACAATCTTATCTAGTCCATATCTAATGAAGTCGATAATAGCTAATTGGTGTCCACTATACCATATCTCTACACTGATATATTAGGGCTTTTCTCTTATATTTTATACTTAAGAGATTAATATATAATAGTAACTGGTTGTTATATATATATATATATAAATCATTATCTTCGTGTATAATTTCATTTGCATCATTATATCATATCAGTTGTTATGTTGTTAAAATGTGTATATATTGTATATATAACCTATCAATAACTATGATGTGGCATCCGCAAACAGCATAATGAAACGTTGCTAGTGCCATTTCACATTGATGAGTGACTATATATGATGCAATGAGATCCTCTGCACTGCTACTCACTGACATGTGGACCGAGGGTCTGTGGGGCCATATATCATTGAACAGTACTGCACTACAATCTGCGACCTTATCATATGATACCTTTCCGTGCTACTTCCTCCGTCCTAGGGAATAAGACGAGTAAATTTTCATGGGTTGTCCCAAGGATTATGGCACATGACGGCACGTGTAACCTTTTTGTCCGATTCTGCCCATGCGAAGTTGCAATCGCAGCGGCATACGTGAGGCTCCCGTGCACACATGATCGAACGGCTGTACAGGAGACGTTGCATGGGAGATTGTTGCGTGGGAGACGAAGCGTATTTATAGTAGGTACCAGCTATCTCAGAAAATAAAACTTATTTTGACTTGCTGACTATTTCCGATTATTTATTTATTTATTTTTAATTTCTTCTAGATGCAGTTCAACTGATTTTGGTAGTGTGAACAGCTATAAGGTCACTGCAAGGATCTATCATGGTATATTTCACTAGCCTCAAGCCTTCTTTTCCTTAATTATATATGTTCAGCTGTATCAGAGAATACCAAAAATAACAAGAATAAAACAGTTTTCTATTTCCTAGCAGCATTATTCTGCTTGGGTCTTTCATTGAGCATCCAATAGCAGAAAAGTGTTTTTTGTATGACAGTGAAATCCCCTCTTCTAACTTTTTTATATATTCACATCTTTATTTTCCTTACACCAAGCAATTTCCTTCATTTTCAGTCCCAATATTGTTCTACTGATATTTTAGCATAGTTACTTGACATGTATCAACAATTCTTAACTAGATATCCCACCGCAATGCACGAGGTTTCACCTAGACTTAAACGACTCAGCACCAGGTCCACACACTCATGCATATCATCCCAAGTGAGGATGGTGTTAAGAGAACACTTACACCCAAGGCTGCAAAGAGCATGCGCCACTTTATTACAGACTCTAGGACAGAACTCAATTTTCTTTTTTTTTCCAGGATGACCCAAGAAAGCACATCCAAATGCTATTAAAATTGAGGAAACAAAATTACAAGAAATTTTTCAATGTCACGAGAGCCCATGCCCAGATCACATGGTAACCACACAAACACAAGCTACTAAGGGAGAAACTAAGCACTGAACAGACCACCACTATACGTGGCCGGTCGTAGTCGGGCCTACAAACACACCATAGAGCGGAGTCTCTAAAAACAATGACTCCATGAAGGTTTCAATGCCAATGACATCGTTGTTGCTCATCCAAAGAACTAGACATGGTTTTTACCCATAGATCTTTACTGAGAGAGGGAGGAGGGGTACCATGTCATCATGCCTAAAAGCGTAGCCACTATCGGACTAGTGACTAACTAGGCTAGGCTTTCACTTGGGACCCTCTGTAACCTTGTCGATGTGGTCCATCACCCACCATCTCAACTACCACCATCCTAACGTTGTAGCATGTGGCCTCCATCACACTGGACTAGTGCTCCTCTGTTGGTTGACTTCTAGTCTTATTGTCGGCAAGACCGCCACCACACCCTGCCGTCACTCCTCCGTGCGCTTCTTAGTCCTCCTCTACCTCGCTGCTTACTGGTCTCCTCACCGGATCTAACCAAGGAGAGCTTAGAAGTAGGCGATGTCACCTCAGCAGCCCAAGGCTTCCCCTACTGATGAGTCATCATCTCCATCTTGCCAATAGAGCTCTCCATAGAGAAGGGAAGGAGCTCCACAAATAGACAGGGTACCAGGCTAGCATTAATAGAGTTGACCTACGGTCACCATGCCTCGCCGCCAGTGCCCACTATGTTGTTATCATTCCCCTGTGGGCTATCTCAAGCCTCCTCCGCACTGCACCCACTAGCCACCTCATTGCATCTGGTCAAAGAGAGCCCTGATCTGGGTGGCATCGTCTTGGCGGCCCAAGTCTATTCCTATTGTCCAACCACTATCTCTATCCTAGCTATGGAGCATCCTGTAGTAGAAGGGGTAGAGACCCACAGAAAAGAGAGTGTCTGGTTAGCCTCAAGGAAGGTGACCTACCATTAGCTTCCATGCCTTCATTGCTCCCAACCACCATCGGCCGTGATCAGTTGATGATGAGGGAGCCTTGCCTCCTTCAAACAAGCCGTGGTGCTGCCACGACTAGCATCTTGCGAGCTTGCTCCGAGACAAGCCTAGCTGCCTTTACCCTTTACGCCCGCTCTAAGCAAAGGATGCGCAGCCATTGTGCCTAGCCATAGTAGGGAAGAGCTCCCCACTGTTATCACCACTGGGAGCTTAGTCACCAGCTCAACCTGTAATAGTCGCCAACCTTCTCCATGCCATCTTGCCGCCATGGCTTTCCCTGTCTACCGCAATGGCTGTCATGCTAATTTTGGGTGGGTCGCTCTAGCAACGACAATATTGAGGGGTGAGCGGCAAGGTAGAGGGGTGCCCCTGAGTTTCCCAAGGAGGACAAGGCATGGCCTCTTCCTTGAGCCTATCCCCCATAGAAATTAATTGAAAATTTATAAAACTAGACAAGATGATGTTTTTGATCTCATCAATAGCCCTCCAATTATTTGCTGGTACAATTATTTACAGCAACAATAATTTGATAGTCAAAAGTTTTAGGCTACATTGAATTAAAAAAACATAGGATTTTGATAAGAATATAAATTTAAAATAAAACATTATAAAATGCAGAAAAACACAGAAATGGCCGTTTGATTAGGTCGTAGAAAAAACAAAAGAATCGAATGAAAGAGATAAGGAAATTTTCTAAGAGGTTGGAGCTCTTATTACGGTGCTTAAAATAGAGGATTGGCAAAAGGAATTTTAGAGGATTTATTTTTTAAAAGGATTTTTTTTCTATACAACCCTTTGATTCATATGAAGATAATAGGCAAATTTAAATAGGATTGCATTCATATGGTCATAAATAATAAGTTAGATGTTCGATTTTTGTGAAATTTTTCTTTAGTTGATTTTTTTCTATGGTATAACCCTTGTTCGGTGACACCATAGACATATGAAATTTTGTTCGTACTCTGTGGATTTGATGCACAACTAAGCCGAAACCGCTTGTTTGCAAAGCAGCTTCTTCAAGGCCAAAAGGGTATGGATTAAAAAAACATACTACTTCAATTCTGCATTTTTCTTGTTATTGCTTTTTCCTATCCTGCGTTTCAAATGGGCATGGTCAACTCTATAGAAATTTTAAAATAAATGATATAATTTAATTCTTTTTTTAAAATGCCTTCATAGAAATTTTTTTATAGGATTAAAATTATTCAAATTTCCTATGTTTTTACTGCAAACCAAAGGCCTTGTTTTCAAACATAGATTATTGGATGGGTCATTTTAAAATTTAAAACGGAAAATAGTTAAAAATACCAAAGACCAAGGCCCGGCCATTCTGATCCAGGGTTCCACAGACGATCGCAGCGGGCCCACTTGTCATCCTGTCGCCCCTTTGCTTAAAGAACTCGCCGGCCCATCCACTCCGGGAGAAAAAGGAGAAAAAACCCTAACCAGCCAATTCTCGCGATGGCGGCGCAGGGCGGCGGCGCGCGGCGCACGCGGCCGAACGTGCTGGTGACGGGGACGCCGGGCACGGGGAAGACGACGACGTGCTCCCTCCTCGCCGACGCTGTGGGCCTCCGCCACGTCAACATCGGGGACCTCGTCCGCGAGAAGAGCCTCCACGACGGCTGGGACGAGGAGCTCGAGTGCCATGTCATCAACGAGGACCTGGTATGAGCCCCCTCCCGCGCATCTCTCCCAATCCAATCCAAATATCTATTCGATTTTGGATTCCGAACAATCTACATTCATCATTGGTCTTAGATTGTATTTCTGTAGATTGGGGGCGTGACGCCGGGTTGGATGTGAAACTGTGTATTTGTTTGCTTTGTAATGGATGAAAATCGTAGCGTGAGCAAACTAATTTTATTTTCTAATGATGAAGCAAATATACAACCAGTAAAGTTCCTAAGGTACAAAATAAAAAAGGCCTATGTTTTCTTGTACTGAAACTCTACTACAAACTGATTGTTCATTACTCGATCAAGAAGACAAGAATGCATAAAAATCGTTCTCGTTCTTCCATAAACGTGAATCCAGAGAATTATTCCTCAGAGTTTTTTTGGTTAAAGAGCCTCAGGAAAATATTCTCAGACACTTAAATATATTTCGAAAACGGTAAAGTGCTTGTTTTGTATACATGGTCCCACTCCCACAATTCTATTAAGTGAGCACTATCTTGTGATTTTTGAGTTAGTGATCATGCCATTCTGAGACCTTGTTCACTTTGCTACCACTTTCTACCCTACCAATTTTTGGTGTTACCAAATTTTGGTATGGTAAAAAACTAAATATTACTCTTGCCATTGCCACTCTACCAAAATTTGGTATTTCTGGAAGTTTCTTCTCATACAAACACTACCAAATTTTGGTAAGGTTACAAACTAAATGCATCCAACGTTGGCGAAATTTGGTAACACCAAAGTGTGGCGAAATTTGGTAGAAAGCTTAATTTCGGCAATAAACTGAACAAGCCCTGATATTACACTTAAACTTAATGAAGGTAAAATAGACTGCATTTCTAGTGAAGGCCTAATTGTGCAACTTCATTGGCACAGGCAGTCCAAATTCATTAGTTGAGCTGTCTATTCCGTTAATTGATAAAAGTAAGGACTTAGGAATGACTGCCTGTTTATCCTATTTTATTTTACTAAAGAAACATCACTTGCAGTAGGTACCACTTAAATTACTAGAGATGCAGCAGACATACTTGCATGTAAATATGCAGAAGAATCAGCACATTACAGGATACAGAAGAAAACATGTACATGCAAGAAGAACGAGTATAGCTAGAGCATAAAGAAGTGGCAGCGTGTAATCTGTAAAGCTAGCAATATTACAGGCCGGTATGGTGGTATCTACCTATCATAATGTTATAAACCAAAGAACTTGCAGCACTTGGAACAAAGTTCTCTTGTCTTTGATGATGGTTGTAGACCTAGGATTTCCTTCTATGACTTATCTTCCAAGTGTCCATGGCTCAAGCCACACAAAGTTGCTCATTCTCATTGTGCATTATGTTCCACTTCCACTGACTTATCTTCCTTGACACTGGCGTCAGTCTGGACCTCCATCCTGAATTTACAACAACCATAACCCAATACTGGAGTTCATTGTATAATTCCATCTGCTGGCAATTCTAATCAACAACCAGTGATTATTATTTTGCACAGATTGCTTGAATGTTAGCTCTATATGTTAGGGTAGGATTTATGCATCTTGAATTTTAGTGATGTGTATACTCTGTTATCGTTGTTTTCTTATGTATTACCAATTTACCATGAACTTTTGGTTAGCGACTATTAGATGGTCTCATTATGGTCATGCTTTCATATTTGGCATTATTATTTGAGTAAACTTTGCAAACTACACATTTGTTCACTGATGTTAAATCTGACAGAATCTAAGACTGGGGCCTACTTATAAGTGGCCAAATATATATATTTATGTTCAATGTGTAGTTTTGTGATAATTTTCTAATGTATTTGCAGTTTTATGAATCATACTCTTATACATGCATTTTAGGGTGCTTCCTACTACTCTTCAAACAATGTTTTCTAGGTTGTTAGTCCTGTGTAGAAATTATTTATATCATTATAAAAATGTAATTGTAAATCAAAAATTATTTAGGAGAAGTGAGAAGGAAAATTTTGTTGTGCATAATAATAACTTGGTTTTCTGCTTCCTAGTTTACTTATATGTTGGCAGTAATTTAACTTTGTTTTTTCCGAACGCATGTTGGATTTCAAGTTGAATTTCTAGATGGAGGTATGCTAAATAAAGAGTTACTTTTCAGTTTTAAAATTTGTTGTGTTGATTGGTGCCCAAAAAGCCCAGTAATTATAAATCTACAAAGTGATTGCTAATTTTGGCTATGTATGCCCCTATGTTTGATCAGGGTGCTTTTTAATAGAAGTTGTGTATTCCCTCTGTCCCAAATTATAAAGCCTATAAATTTTTTACAATGTCTTGAATGACATACTTTGACTATCAATTTATTTCATATTATGCTATCAATAATTATAAAATTAACATCACACGAAAGTATTTTAAAATACGAATCTAATTATATAGCATGCATGATACTTAGCATGGGTATTGTTAGTATAATTTTTAGTCAAAATTTACTGTGTTTGATTTTCCTAAAAACAAGGGCGCCTTATAATTTGGGACTCAGGGAGTATGATTTATTGATTTAGTTGTTTTTATATAAATTAATCATACTTTATCAAAACAATAAATAAAATAAAAAATGTTTTTGCAAAACTAGTCATGTTTTTTCACTGATAGGTGGGCCCTAAGCATCTATGAGTCCTTTTAGAAACAGGCAATGGTGGTGATGGCAGTGTTTTGCCATTCCCACTAACTCTGCACCATTTTTTACTGAGAATCTTTGAAGTTCTTCAATATTACACATTAGTACTAACACACTGTTACTTTTTTCATTTAGTCTTCAAAATAGTACTTAAAACGAAATTCCTAAGATGACACATATATGTAGTGTAAAGCTAAGTTTTACGGTTAAAATTATGTAAGTTGTTAAGTGCTCCATGTAACAAAAATATGAAGGATGTACAATAGAAGAAATTCACATCATTTGTTTTTAGCAATGTTATATGAATGATTTATTTTTACCTTTAGTGGGGCCAGTACAAATGTCAGACTAGCGAATCAAATCAAGCAGGCAGCTGGTTTGCTGGTTCATGGTTTGACCATCATTTTATCTATATCAATATAATAATTTTCCCTTGTTATTTATACGAAAGCATGTAGGAATTGATTCAGGCTGCTCAATCTGTCTTATGGAATTGATTCTGTTCTGCACTTGCAGAAAGTTGTTTTGAACAAAAACTAGTAGGACGATATAAATGTTTTGAATATTGTGCATGGTGCATTCTTTTTTGATATTCATCTATATATTGATTGTTGGCCATGCAATCCACTGCATAACCCCCCCCCCCCCCCCCCCCCGCTGACTCACCACTGACCAGCTATTGTTCTTATTTGCTGGACTAATTATATGTATATCTGTACGTTTGGATGCTTGTAAATGTTGTTAGACTCATTATTATTGCTTTTTACTGAGATGCATACAATTAAAATGCCATTGTGTGCTCACAATGAAGATACGAAAAATAATTTGCAGAATGAGTTACATGCCCCCCGATGTTAACTGAAGAGAAAACCTGACTTCCCTGTAGTTTTTGTCGTTTGGTTATCATCCTATCTGGACCAGTTTGGTCTGTTCTCTTTTGCACTTTTGCTATCCTTGCAGATGTGAACTGCAAAGTAAAAGAAAGCACATGATTGGTTGTTCCAACTTGGCAAATTGCTTAAGTTGGCTATATATCATTTCTTTTGTTGGTTAGAATTGCACCAAATGGTTCCTTTTTTGACAGGTTTGCGATGAGCTTGAGGACATGATGGAAGTAGGTGGTATACTAGTAGATTACCATGGATGTGATTTCTTTCCAGAACGTTGGTTTGACCTTGTAGTTGTGCTCCAGACAGATAACTCAATTCTGCATGATCGCTTGACCAGCAGGTAATTCATGCAGAACTTCAGAATCATCACCTGTTGGAATAGCCATTATGAAATGCTTATCTCTGACTAAGAGTTGTATTCACAGAGGTTATATGGGTGCCAAGCTCACAAATAACATAGAATGTGAGATCTTCCAGATGCTCCTGGAGGAGGCAAGGGAAAGCTACAAAGAGGAGATAGTGATGCCTCTGCGAAGTGACAATGTGGAGGATATTAGTCAGAATGTGGGCACACTGACAGAATGGATAAACAACTGGAGACCATCCCGAAGCTGAGCTGTTTCCTCTTCCTCTCTGGTAATGTTTATGCCTGGTGAAAAGAAATGTTATTTTTTCTATGGTGAATTTTGAATATTGAGTTAGATCGTGCAGACATTGTAAGCCTTTTTACGTATGCATGCCCAACCTTGGATCTCAGCACACAATACGTTGTGCTAAATGGGTTATGTGATGGGGGTATGCTGAATGTAAATTAGTAGTTTCATAGGGAATGTCTGAAATGTTTTGTGACATCAGTACATGGTTGAAACTGCTAATGGAATGTATTTCCCGAAAGTCATCCGGATTCAGAAAAAAAACCGTGTAATAGTGAAATACTTTACATTTTATATTCTGTTGCTTGATAAGCGAAACGTTAAAATGAGCATGATTGTATTCAGTGCTTTCTCTTCCGCTTCACAATTTAAATACGGTCGGGATTGCACTAACATAATCCTATTTCCCATAGTAAAAGCTCGGAAATTATCAATGGCTAGCACGGGCGTGTACTTGAGTTCAGGGAATCAATGGTTACTCCCACTATTCCTTTCTACTTATCATTCGAGACGTGGTGCACGATCTGCAATAGATACTATATTTTTCATGATAAATATTAAGTCAAATCAATTAATTGCAAGATGACATGAATTCAACTGAAATTGCTGTTACAGACTTACAGTCCGCTGAAATGCCAGACAAGAGACTGAGCATTGAGTTAAACCAAATTAGTCGTGTGCAAGCAAACTACGGACAACGAATGGGGGCCACCCCATTAGCGTCTCTCTAGCAAATTGAAGTATTGAGCAAAGAGAAACTAGAAATAAGATCAAAAGATTCATTAGAATGCGTAATGAGGAATTAAATTTTGAAATATACACTATTTTCATGATTTTATATCTACATATTTTTAAAATATCTAATGAAATATATATTTTCCGTGGGTTAGGGCACCACATCGCCGTCAGTGCAACTCAAAGACGCGGGACCCACTGGAGAGGGTGGTGGTGCTACGCCATATATGACCATGTCAGTTCCATGCAGCATACTTGCATCGTCATGGTGATGTAGCACCGAGGATGGTGGTATAGGATTGACCAATACCCTATATTGGTCATGTGAAAACCATTAGACCTCACGACTAGTGGCTTGATGTCATGTCACCAAAGACTCTTACTATTGGCGTGGTCCTATGTAACCAATCCATATGACCATGTTGGTCCCACGCGATCGAGACCGTCTCTGATGTCGTGTCACCACGACGACATGTGCTGAGAAGTAGACCAATGCAGCTGCTTGCGTTAGCGTTGTGCCACTATCCCCTCCTATCAGTCCCATGTTTTTTAGCTTCGCTTTTGGCATGGTGGTACATCCCAACCCACAAGAAATATATATTTTTATAAATATTTTGAAAACATGTATATATATAAAATCGTGAAAATAATATATGTTTCAAAATTTAATTCCTCAAATGAGCTTATACAGAGATTCTATCGAAGTTGTTAGCGCCTTTAAGATAACATTTACTTGCTCTAAAGATATGTTACAATCATGTGAGGAAAATACTACTTTGATACAACATGGCTGAAAATTCTAAACTAGACCAAACTTCTGTTTGTCTATACTGACACATTGGCAATTTGAAAAGACAATATTGCTATTGGACCACACTACCCAGGTTTCTGCTAAGTACACAAATACATATTTTCTCTACTAGTCCTGAAAAAGACCAACATAATACTAAAATAAGTATTGAACTGATTAAATTTGAGGTATACATCAGAATAGAATTCTAAAACAGTAATATAGCTTGAATGTCCTAGCAATTTAATCAAAACAGAATTGTTTCAGCCATTTGCACAAATGTGCAATCAATGTGATGGCATATGACAATTACGGAAATGGTTCCACCGAACTAACAATATAATATTTCAGTGACACCTTTTCAGTTGTTACATTATATAGTAGCAGAAAAATATGACCTACAAAAAAAAAATGCAGCATTAAGGCTTCAAATGTCAAGCGTGGCTACCCACCGACAACTATAATGGCATTAATATACTCCATGTTACCTTCCCTGTGGCATGTCCTCTTCTTTGGTTTTCTTTTGTAAAGTGGGCAAATACATCAGTTCCGATTCATCTTATGACTCTTAAACCGTCCATCTACTCTACTGTTTTTAGATAGTGGAAAATCTCACATTTTTGTTCTACTTTACTGTTAAACGATATGAACTTCGGAACTAATGTACCATATGGAGAAGCATCATTAATGCAAAAGAAAAAAAGTCCTCATTATGGTAAAAACATGTGTAGAAGAAGAATAGGTTGTATTAAATGGTTTTTTTATTTGAAGAAAGAACAATAGATGTGAGTATCCAATATTTACTGCCAATTTATAGGAATAAAAGTACATGTGGGTAATGAAGGCAATGATCCGTTGGGACGATCTGGATGTCTCGTCATTGAAAGAAAACAAAGTTGTAGAATCAACAGCACCACTTTATAGATTATGAACAAATACATATATAGAAAACAGTGACAACAGAAGAGAAAATGTTAGATTTTTTTTGTAGACCTTGAATTGATTTAGTGAAAGAAGACTTAAAAAATACACTGATGTTGGTTTGGTAAAGTTCTGACCATATTCAAAATACGTCAATTTTTGGCTAGATGTAGCGTACCTTACGATTATTGTCTTGATTTACAGACCCACTACTTGACTACTCTAGTATTTGAAATATAATTTAATAAAGAGAAAATCTACGCTATATTAGTCATAATTTAACGATTTGCTATTGACATTACATCAATAGGCTGGTTATTTCTTAAAAATGATCAAAATATAAGGTTACACAATATTTTTGTCTTTTGTCTAAGCAATTTCTTTCTCATATACCAGAGAAAATAAATTTTCAAAAAAGAAAAAAAGAAAAAATATCTTGAAACATATATAGAAACTTATTTGTCATGCAAACAGACTAAAAAAATTTATAATTTTAAAAACTTCTATAGGGATTAATCAATTGTCAACCCATGTTTTAGGTTTTTTTATAAAATAGCTGATCCAATGGTATAATATATAAATAATTGATAGTATTATAGAAATAGATAAAGTCCATGACAAACCAAACTTCTCTTTAATAAATTATGGAGCATGTTCCAGGTTTTTTTACCTAAAAAACCAGCATGATGGTGGTATGATATGATTACGTTAAGTATAGCCCGATCATCTGTCTTTATTGTTAGTCAAACAGAGGATGAGGTTTACTTTACTTTCGATATAGAACAGAAAAATGGAGGGGAGCATCAAATCAACAGAAGATGATCATAGAAGAAGGCAACAAGATGCATGCAGTTGCTAATTCGTATGTGAAAGGAAAAAAAATGAATTATATAATTTATATGTTTGGTCTGACAAGACAAACCACTAGGCTATTCAAATACAAACCACCAGGTTCAGATGCAACCACATTTCAGATTTATAAGCTTGAATGTAAACAAGGTGCTAACCTGCCTCCTGGCTCAAAGAAGAAACCAGATGATCACTATTGTAGATAACGTGGGTTGGGCTGACGATAAACACCTATCTCATTTACAGAAAAATAATCTGAAGTTTATCATCTGTTGGACATAAAAAAAATCTACAGCATAAGAGTAGGAACAATTGTCTTTAATCATATAATAAAGATCATATATATATATATATTTATAGAATTATCATAAAAAAAACAGTTACACATAACAGGTTGGATATTTAAATAATGAAGATAACATCTTGCAAAAAATCAATAAACCAAGGGTAGGGAGAATTGTTAAAACTGAAAATAATATCAACATATAACTGTTTGAAGATCACCACCAACTGAGCACAATGGTCCATTTAAACCTGGACGCGGTTTTTCTGAACGACCTATGCTGAGCGTCGTTCGATCGTCTCCGTGATTCGGGATGTATATCCCCTGGGGTGGGGTATACGAGCCTTTTCATCGCTCAATGCTCTTGGGGTTTCTACAGCATACACGTACACGGTTAACAGGGACCCACTTGTACACACGTGAATACCAGCGCGTCCCCGCATGCCCAACCCCAATCCGCTGCGCCGACCCATCATCCACTCGATGTCCTCGAGGTCTTCTACTTCGTGCAGCCGCGCGACCTCATCTCCCATCCCCGCGCACATGGCGCTGCCTCTGCAACGGGCCTCCATCATCAACACCAAACAAGCACGAGACCACAGAATATATATGGCAAATCCACACCGGAAACAAGTGCTAATGGATACAGTTGAGAGAAATAGAATAAGGATTGAGAAGAGCACTAGGATAGGAAGAAGCAAGAGGCGGGGGATCAGAGAAGTCAGAACTCAAGGGAGGGCAGTAGGAGGAAGAAGAGGCCACAGCCTTCAGTTCATCAGTTCATCGACCCTTCTCTGATGTGTGCTTCTGTTGTTGCTTTTGTAGTAGTAGACAGCCACCCAGCTTTGTGGGCGTACGGCCAGCCCATTAGGGGCCTAAGGCTGCATTCGGCTTCTCCTTTTTCTTATCTTTCATTTTTTTCCCACATACATATTTCTCAAGTGATTAAACGGTTTCTTTAAAAAAAATATAAAAAATATTTAAAAAATCATATTAATATATTTTTTGTCAGATTTCTAACCCGCTTAACAACGCCGCCTTTGCCCGTAACATTCCACCTCTGTTTGAATTGCGGCTTGACCCCAACCTTTTTTTTTAAGCCACCAGGATCCCATGGAATCTTTAGCTCCAATTGCTTGATACGAAACAATAACCTGATGTCTCCATTTCCATACACGAGAAATGCCATGACTTGCAAGCTATGACAATGTTTTAACTTCTGCAATAAAACATATGATACGGACCAGATTATCAGTGATGTCTCTAATCCTAATTCTTACATGAAATTTATTTCAGATGGATCATTTGGAGAGTTGAAAAGAAGAGAAGAAATATATCCATGTATACACGCGCATGGATCAATTTTGGCGTGCACCATTTGCATGAGTTTCCATTGCATGCAGAAGTTGATGTGGGACCCAGGAGGAAACCGATGTGTGAAGCAAACAAACAAATGGCGATTAAGGAGGTTAGTTGTCGGAACGTAATATTTTCATCGATGGATTGTTGGAGCTAAATCCAGAGGCAAAATAGGAAGTCAAGCTGAAAATCACCGTAACAAATTAACCGACTCAGTTAATGTTTTCATGAAGATTCGTAGCTTTCTTTCTCCACGTGATATAGGGTGGGACCCACCTGCATGCAGCCATAAATTGTGTGGTCGGCTTAATTAGCATTTGTTTTAAGATTGATTAGTATAGCATTAGCTTAATTTTTCACCGAGATGTAAAATGTGCCATATTATTTTATTAGCAATATTATCTCTAAATTAGTTAGGAAACAACAGTGATCGTGTGTGTCTTATCCGTTAGGTCATCTAGTCGTGTATGCACAATCTAATCGGCATTTATTATTTTAATAATGAAAAGATAATGTGTGTTATATCCTTGGATTTACATATTTACCATAGCTTTATCATCGTCATTGTGGATAGCACGGTGTGATGCCTCATCTTATACCGCATAAGCGTCGGTTACTTCTGCTCAGAGTGTGATTGTTCAAGTTATCTTTGGTTCTTGATTTGCATTTTGCAAGTCGAGAGCTAGTTATCCCACCGTAAAAGATCGGGTCATCCGTCCCGAGGTTGCATCCAAACGTATGCCCAATATTCCTATTTCTTGTTGAGACAGTGTTAAAAATATAATTATAGATTTAATTTTTTCTACAAATAAATTATAAAATTAATTATATAAAATAATATAATGTAATAATCAATAGATCAAATAAAAAACATAATGTATACAAATCGATGACTATATAGCGTTAACCATACCAAAGATAGATATTACGTGATTAATATGTGGTATAGGAAGATGACGACGACATACTGGAGCCGATCGAAGAGAAAGAAGAGCTATAGCGGATGACCAACGAGCAGTCGTATGTAGCGATTTTTAAAAACTTTATTTGCCATCTGCTAGTGTGGGACCTTATAAGGATGAGATTCTAGAGACCTATTCTCCCAATCCATTAGTGCAAGTTGGTGAGTGAGACGGACTTAGATAATGTGCGACAGCGCAACATAAAGAAGGTGGCAAAACCTTATATTGTTTTTACGTGTGTCAAGTTGAGGCGGCAATTCAGTACTTATAGAGATAGTAGGACGCCTTTATGATCTCTATAATGTGTAACCAAACTGGATAAGCTATCCGGACTTCATGTCACTCCAACGCAAAAAATGTATTTTGATAGACCATTTACACGCATGTCGTGTACTCGTGCCATTTGGCCAGGCCAAGCCGAGCAAGCACGTGTGTGTTTATCTAGTTCTCTCCAACCTATATTACTTAAGTGTCTAGGAGAGTAGCCACCTTTATAAGGAGGTATCCTCTCCTAAAACTAGCAAGATGTACTAAAGATTCACATGTGACCCTTGTTATTAGGTGGGCCTTTGAGATTTTTTTTAGAAATTATTCTTCATATGGACCTTAGCCCATTTACAAATTCTAATAATCCTTCAATAACTCTTAAAGCCCTAAAGAGATTTGTTATTCTCCAATGTATTGTTTATATATTAGTATTTCGATGGAGCTCGGTTATGGTTGAACATTCAACTAGGTCATTAGGCTAACTTACTCACTACTTGAACAATGTATTATGTCTCGAATTATAAGTTTTGTGCAAGTAAGTTTCACTCAGAGACTTTGACTGATACTAAACCGGCAGTAGCTTAACCTCAGTTAGAGCTTATAAGTTATACTCCCTAGTCTCTTAATGAGCTTCTCAAAAGATTCACCTAAACACTCTATAGGATGTTCTTTCAAAAATACTCATAACGGTATGCTCTTTCAAGAATACTCTAGAAGACAATATTTTTGATATTTAAAACCAATAGAACCCATTAAGATATTGCCAACTTACTTTACAGTTTGAGAGTACATGTATCTTGATATAGAGAGGGTTGCAAAAGTGTACTCTCCTCCCGTTAACTATTGGCTTGCTTTTCCCAAATCCTAATTCATGAGATCTAGGTTGGGTCACTACCATGATATAACTCACATGGGTCTTATTCCCATATCTCTCGATTCATTATCTATCACATTCCGTTATTTGCTAGGTTTCTAGCTATTTGGATTTAATGTTATAACTTCAGAGTTCCTCAATGTCATAATAGACTTCAATAATTTCTTCACATACCTAGATGATTTCATATTATCCTTAGAACTGTATAACTTTGCAATCATAATTTGATTATTACAGTTTATAAGGATAGTTGGAACCGATTTTTCAACCATAGACAGATCCATTAATAGATCACACAACTATTCTACCTCAACAGTAGTAGTATCTAGTACCATAAGCTCTGCTTTCATAGTTGACCTCGTTAAGATGGTCAGTTTGTAAGATGTCCATAAAATAGCAGCACCACCTACTCATCCACATTAGAGATCTAACTGGAATCACTATAACTCTCTAGTACTGCCAGTACAAGATTCATTGTACCATTCAAATAATGCATGACTTTATCAAGTGCATGCCAATGATTATATCCCGGATTAGAGGTAAATTGGCTCAATTTGCTCATAGCCAAGGAGATATTAGGCTACTTGTGTTAGCTACATAAGTGAGCCAATAATCTAGGAGTACTCTAATTGATTCTTAATAATTCTCTTATTCTTGGAAAGCAACAAGCTAAAATCATAAGGTATTGGAGAAGACTTGCTATCAAAATAGCCAAAGTGACTTAAGATCTTTTCCACATAATAAGACTATAAGAGTGTAATTTCATTTTCACCTCTAATGAGCTTAATGTTTATAATGGCATTAGCTATTGCCAAATCATTCGTATCAAAATTTTGAAACAACAATGATTTAACCTCATTAATCACCTCAATGGTTATCCTAAAATTCAGTATGTCATCAACATACAAGCACATAATAACTCCCTCCCCCTAGTATGGCGATAGTATACACATTTATTTATCTCATTGACTGCAAAGCCCAAAGATGTTATTGTTCTATCAAATTTCTCATATCACTGTTTAGAAGCTTGTTTTAGACCATACAAATATTTTAATCACTTAAGCACCTTGCTTTCATAACCTTTTACTATGAATGCATTAAATTATTCCGTGTAAATTTCCTCATCCAACTCTCTATTAAGAAAAGTTGTCTTAACATATATTTGTTAACGCCAAAATTTGGTAAACACAGGAAAAGATTAGAAAAACTATCGGTTTAGTAAAGAAATGCCCGATTGATTTAGAAAAGAAGCCGATCGAAGGAAGCGAGAAAGGATTCGGTCCAATTATAAAAGACTAAACAAATAAGGCCGAGTCTAAGTAGGAGCCATGAAACTCATGGCAGGGTAATTTATCTATATAAATCGTATCTTATAATATGAAGTTTTAGTTAGTTCAGTTAACTTCCTTAGAGATATTTTTCCTCTATATTTTTTTAGAAAATAACGCCCGATGCATATTGTCACCACGTCGGACTTTGTAATGTCATGGTATAAATATAAACCCTTAAAAGCATGTAAGATATCAATCAATTTTGATGCATCACCACCTTAGCTTGTCTAGGTCTTTACTGATAGGGTCTGGCTCTCAACGCGGAGCTGCGTCGGTTAAGTTCGATCTCCGGCAAAGAGATAAGTCCTGCCGCTATCTCGATATATCTTGCTCTATCTAAAACTGTATCGGTTAGGTTCGACATCTTAATCAGATCGAGTGTACCACATCACATCCATACGAGATCTATCGGTTTATCAAGCTCTCTTTGCCATCGTCGATCCTATGCTGCATCGGTTAGGTTAGACTTACGAGGCTACCAATAATAGATTTGAGCCGTAGGCCTATAGGTCTCTGTCCAATGTTTCATCGGAGTGGTTAGCCGATGAGTTATCTATACCTTGATCAACACGTCTTCAGAGACTTTCATCAAACATCACGCTTGGTGCATCGGCCTTTCAGATGATGCACGATATCTTCAGAGAGGTCTTCTCATCGGCTCAGCTAGCTAATAGGTTCCCTCCACCCTTTCTTCAACATGACCAATCTGGTGTCCGTCTTCTTGTTATCGTTGGCCTCAGTCTCTTACTATCTCGGTTAGATCTGATCTTCGAGATTGGTGCTAGCGGCGTCACCACGGTAGGCGACGGGTCTCGTGCTGTGGGAGGATCGGGCACCGCTCCTTGTTATCACCCACCATATCCGGAGTGGCATCGGCTTTGCAGTCGATGTGTCTTTCATACGTTTACTTCTAGCCCGATCAGGTGTACCGCATCACGTCCGCGCAAGGCTCACTGGCGCGTCGGGCTCCCTTCTCCATCAACAGTCTCGTGGTGCATCGGTTGAATTCGACCTATAAGATCGGCGACGGTGATTCGAGCCGACGCCCCTGTGGTTCTTCGCACTACGTCTCATCAGAGTGAGTAACCAATTAGTTATCCTCACCACAGGTCTCGTATCCGTCTCACGTATTATCCAACGATCGATCCGCTAGAGATCAATCCGGACACGTCGGATGCTTTCTGGTACTGTCTCGGTTCGGTCCGATCTTTCAGGGCTCGTGTCTGATGTGACCAGTGTCGAGATCTAGCAGGTTTTATTTCCCATCGGCTCGAGCGATTAATGGGTTTAGGTGTAGACCTGTGTCAGACGTTTGGCCTTTAGGTAGTCAATGACCTCGTCTTTTTCTCCTCGTCGTTATGTTACTGTTCTAGTTAAGTAATGCCACCATGCTAAAATCTCTTGGAGCTCCATAAGATCTTTCAGGATTGAGATCTTCTTTAGGTGCACAAGATAATGCAACAACAAGTGCTTGATTTCTTATGAAATGTTGCACTACAGTACACATCTCCGATAGAACATGCAGAAACATGTGGTGGCCACCGCCACGAGACATTCAGTTCATTCCACACCATCAATGAAACCATCATTTCCATGGTCAGGCGATTCAGTTCAACGAGAATTTTATCGGTTGCATCAAACTCTCTTTTCCCTTTTACCAACCACAACCAAAGGACGACAGAGTCTACAAACTGCTACTTCACTTGCACTATTCCCATTCTGCCACTTCGTAAAAACTCTGCATGGTTCCAAAACCATCTCATTGAAAACATCTCCAGTGTTCTAGTCAGCTGTGAAATTCCTTACATTACAGAACTCAATCTCAGCCCACATTCTATCACTAGTCACCAGTGTTATAGTCAGCTGCCAGAATTGGCGGTGGCCAAGGCACTTGAAGCTCTACCTGAACCAGTAACTTCTGAATATTCACTCGACATCACCAACACCAAACAAGCACAAGTTCACAGAATATATATGGCAAAGCCACACCGTAAACAAGTGCTAATGGATGCAATTAAGAGAAATAGAATCAAGGATTGGGAAGGGCACTAGGATAGGCAGAAGCAAGAGGTGGGGGATCAGAGAAATCAGAATTCCAGGGAAGGCAGCAGTAGGAGGAAGAAGAGGCCACAGCCTTCAGTTCTTCAGTTCATCGATCCTTCTGATGTGTGCTTCTGTTGGTTTTGTACTAGTAGACAGTCACCCAGCCGTGTGGGCCTACGGACAGCCCATTAGAGGCCTAAGCCCGTGACACTCCGCCGCCTGGAGAAGGCATGGCGTCACCGATCTCGTCCGCTGGGGTCCAAAAATTCAGAAAGGTGCGTGTTGATTGGTCGCAAGAAGTAGATGCGAAAGAATGTTCTGTTACATTGTCGAAGCTTTTATTTTTATCTAAGAACACTACATTTTCTCGTAGATTATATCAGCTGAGCTGGTTACCACTGCCATAGCCTGCACACCCCGGTGCAACATTGGGGGACTGCAAGCTTGCAACCACCTACGAGAACGGTCTTTGCCCAGATCTGTTTTCCGATTTGTACTTTGTTCAGAGGATTTTATCCCTCGTGAGATTTCGTCCGCAATGGACAGAAGCAGCATCATGTTCGACGGAAGGGATGCTGGATGCACCGTTATGGGATCTAACAAGAGTCAAGGCAGGATGATTGATTGAATAGAAAAAAAATCAGTTTTTGTTGTGTCCATATCCATTTGCCGCATTTTCCCCGGTGTTGCCTGAACACTGCCCTTTATCCAGATCTATGTAGATCTGTCCCGATGTGGTCTATGTTGTTGATGTCTTTTGGAATGCTCATCCTAGCCATTGTCTCCCTCCTTGCCCACCTGATGTTCTTTCACATGATTTTTTTTCCTTGCCCTTGAGTATTAACTAATGCGATAAGTTTTTTTATGTGTTTTTTCCTTAGTTTTGGAATCAACTTGCTACTTTGTCTCCTGTTTATGAACTTTTGGCCCTTTTTGTCCTTACTCTGTCTCCGTGCATTTCATGCATTCATTTGCTTTTGTGTTTAGAGATGGAGAGAGAGAGGGCTATGAATTCGCTCTGTTTCCCTTGCTCTTCTTTGCGAAGAGGAAGAGTCAGTTGGTTGCCAGTTTATTTAGAGAGACAGAAAATTTCCATGATTTTTTTATTCGAAACTGTCATGGATTTCGTTGACAAGTTTTTTTTTCTTGTTTCAGGTGGTTCTTATGTTAAAAAACGCTGACGAACATTTGTATGAAGCATCAATTAATATTGTTGCCACACCATTAAAAAAATGTTCTTGGTACAGACCAGGTCGATTTATCCTTATTTTTCCTTCAGAGTTTGTTGAGTTCCCGTTGATAAGCATGTTCTTGGTACGTTGCTCTCGCGGGTGCTTGAGGCTGACCGTGCATCAAGCGGTGGGGGTGTGGATGAGCGAGAGGATGGATACCCAGACATAGCACGGATCAAAGTTCGCTATGATGTTTCTTTCTTGAGAAAATTGCTCTTGCCTTTTCTTATCTTTTTTGGCTAGATTTTTTAAAAGATTTTGTTCATGTTTATTTGGAATATATATATATATATGGAAGTTTCACGTTGGATCAAGATGAGACAAGGAATTTTTTTTAATGACCTAAAGTAACTCTTATGAACATTTAACTTAGGCTATAGCTTCTACGGAATTGAGGTGGTATACAGACTGGTTTCTAATGAGGCCATAGATGTTTTTTTTAATTGTTGTTGGCATTATAAACATAGCTATTGGAGGGGTTGGTAATGGGTATCACCATGCAGCTGTTGTGATAGGAACGCTATGATACGGCAGCGGCGATGGAATTCACCCAGCGGTCCACTCCAATGTGTTTTAGGATCAGTGGACTTAGGATTTTAGTAATATCTTACTTTATGTGAGTCATCACCCATGTACATATCAAGATTCCCTTTTATAGTGCCTTGAGGGAAATAGGGGCAATTCCTTTTAAGGAAACGGCATGTTCAATCGTCGCGCTAAGGAGACGAATGTGCATACGAGCCCTAAAGATTCATTCCTCATTATTAAGAGTGTGTAGGCTTGGGATGGGCCAAGTCCATGCACTTCTCTGTGCTCAATGGCTAGAAAATCAACTAATAACATTCTTCCACTTGATCTTAAGACTAACATGTCTAGTCTAAATAGAATAGCGAACCAAAACAATGTGTCATAGCAACCAACCAAATGCCACTGTGACAATATACCTATAGTCACCATAATATCTTGATAGAAATTAACTTACTCTTATTGTGTGTTGATTGATTCCTATGCCCTATATTTAGGATCTTGTCAAAGATATTACTTTTCATATACATAGGCTAGTAGAATAAATCTTAGTTAAACTAACTTATAGTCTTTGTAATTTGGATCAAGAACATCAACTTAATACTACTATGCTTATTTAGTAGTTTAATCCTAGGACCTAGATTTGACAACATAATATCTCTGTGTTTGGTAGAAATGCATGATGTTGATACTTGAATAGAAAATCATGGTTCATAATTTTATGTAATTTTATTATTACAATACAAGGGTAGTTTTAGGAAGATGTCTACCACTCTTAGTTTTATGATAATATTATTAAGTGCTCGTTACCTAAGCATATGTCACAACTTAGTTTGTATTGTTGACAGAATAATACTTAGAGCTCTTTATCATGGATATTTGCTCCTTATGTATAGATGAGAACATCACTTAATGTGGACATTATCCACACACCCCTGAAAATGAATATCTAAATAACTTAACTCAAAAGTCATTAGAATTTCTTATATGGAAACATGCCATCATAAATGTCTTACAAATAATACAAGACATTCTAATATACTATCAGATACTTTAATTCAAGACTTAACTCAAATATGCCAAAGTTGATATATATTGCAAAGTCTATACGCATACAAACTTAGTACTTATTTTGCTTCGGATAGTTGAAGCATAGGAAACCAGTTTTGCTTTATTTGATTAGCTAATTCCTCTCAATTAATAAAGCATGTGTTAGAACAATCTTATATTATATCTCAAAAATCTATATCAATGTATAAAATAAATAAGTTTAGTACTCATTTAGACATATAGTAAAATCTCTTCATCTGATGCATCTCATATTTATGTGCTTGCTAATGGGACATTAGGTATCTAGAGTACTAATATGATTGGTTTTCACCCTTATATAATTATCCACCTCATTTAATTTGAACTTAAATTTACTAATGATCTTATGAGATTTAAGCTAAAATTATAGCTGATTGTTATTTTGACTCTTGATTGATACCTATAGATAAATTTATGTGCCTTACATTTCACAACCAATTTATTGGTTGTGCTATGTATATAAATTAACTTATGCAAGTCAACATAACAATTGTAAGTTAAATATCCATGTATCGGAATAACTAGTGTCATAACAACACAAAATAAAAAATAAATGAGTCTTAGAGGTAAAGATATTACACTTAGTTTCCTCTTCCTTATTGAAAACTCTTTTCTATGAAGTCATGAATATTTAAATATCCCTTTTAGAGTCATTCTTATTTTATTTTCTAGATGTATATATGCATTATTTGACTCTTTAGAAATTTCTAATTAATTTAAGACATTGCTAATGCTTATAGATAATTTATGATAGAGAAGCTCTTAACATCAAGCTCTCACATGTTACTACATCATTCTCAAGCTCTTACGGATTTTATCATTCTCTAAAGGCATATCTAATTATGGGCAACTATTTCATTTCTAGTAAAATAAGTAGGAACTTAGTATCACACCAGGAAAATACCCATAGAGATATATAAAGAGCTTAACAAAGAAGCATAATGTATCTCCCATAATATCACTCTTTTGTCTAACCTTACTATTTAACATAATGATGATTTTTTTAATATAGCGTTGAGTTTTCTAATGTTTTAGAATAGTCATTAATGAAGAGATAAAAATTTAGTGGAAGAGTATATAAGAATTAGTGATATTTTAATATTTCTTGGTGAAAGAAAAAGGACTTTAGAATTTAAGGATCCTCTAGTAGCTTTAGATACTTTAGAGTTACTAAAGATGTTTATAATGTAATGAGACATAATGTTTCCCTTAAAAATGTGACTTGGGCAACGATATCACAATTTGGATGAGGTCTCATACAACATGCAACATCATAACATCCAACACATAATCATAACAGAAAGCAAATTGAAATATGTCTTGCTCGAAGGCTAGACTTACAACTTTATTATAGAATTCAATAAATATCTCTTATTATCAAAATCAATTCTATAGCTATACTTATAATTAAAAACAAGGTTCCTAAATATAAATGATGGACAAAATGAAATAATAGAGCTTTTTCTAAACTAAGAATAATCATCGAATGTCTCTTCGTCAAGCTTATTCCCGTTCAAGTTGCTTTACTCCCCTTTTGACATGATCCTCATGGAAGACAATTCCTGAATTGAATAAGTGCAATATATAATTTCACCTAAGTTGATTCACCAAGAATTAATGGCATTATGTTTTACATAAATAAATCATAAGTATGGACAATAATATTGTAATTAATACTATTACCTTTGGAGTCATTTTTCTAAAGCCTTCACATTCCATTAGCAAATGCCCTGACTTATGGCATGTAGAGGAAGTTTTAGATTGTTCATTGGGATCATCATTTTGGTTCTCGTTAGTCTTTTCAGCTTTAGCAAGGAGAGCTTGCTCGTTCCACCTTTCGACCTTTTGATGTCATTCCTCACTAACAACATAGCTTATTAGCTCATCAATCAACCATTCATCCTCCTGATTATAATAACTTATTTCAAAAGGATTCATAATCAGGTGGTAATGAGTTTATAATGAAATAGACAGGAAGACCATCAGAAATGATCATGTCCATAGCTCTCGGTTGCTTAACCATATTGATGATTAACATTATGTGTGCCTTTATACCGCTCTTACCATTATAGCGGGATATGTGCAACCTCAAGACAAGAACACTTATATTAGTGTTAGAGGAAGTATTAAAGCTTTTCTCCACTTTGGCCATGTAAACTATGGTTGTATGAGCATTTGGGATGCTACGTCCAATGCTTAGGTGAAATTGAATTCTTAATGATCAATAGGCTCATGTGATTTGCTTCCTCCTATGTTTCCGCCCTCTCTTTGTGAGCCCTTTTAACATTAGAGGCTACATCAATAGGGGGGCAATAGTAGCATCTTCTCTCATAACAATATCATAATCAAGAAGCCCAATAGTAATATGTACCATTTTCTACTATTTTTGAAAGTTTGTACCATTAAACTTAATGTTCCTTATTTGAGTAATGATATTATTTGAAACTAAAATTTTATGACAAATGACATTAGTGAGAAATAATGAATGCATATAATTAACCCTACGTGTTTATTTAAGTATTCACATCAACATAATATTTTATTTTATAAAATAAAGTAAAATGACATTATTGCAATAAAGTGTATTATGTTTCAATAAAGTAAAATGATATCATTATAATTAAAACAAATCACATTAATTATACATGCAATTAAATAAGACTTTCACTCTGTAGAACTACCTAGGCAAAAATGAAAAGAAATAAATGTGCATAAATGTAACATTTCACACTATAATACTATTGGCCAAACTAGAGTAAAACATCATGGTTATAAGATAAGATACTGTTAACGCCAAAATCTAGATGATCTGATGGTACTAAAGCCGATCGGCTGAGAGATCTGATGGTGCTAAAGCCGATCGGCTGAGAGGTCCAATGGAGAGTTTAATACAGTCATCGGCCGATGGAGATGTTGAGACAAAGTCGATCGAAACTATAGAAAAGCCGATCAGATTAGTAGAAGATTAGATCGGCTTGAAGACAGGGGATTGTCCAATCGAGATCAGGTCCGAGAAGGCCGAGGAAAGAAAGAAAAAGGATAGGCTTGACTAAAAGAAGATCCGATAGCTACAATGGAAAAGCCAATCAGGTTATTGCAAAGTAAGACTCGGTTACAAATTGGAAGATTATTCAGATGAAACCGGGTTTGCGAAAGAGTCGTGGACTCTACGGCAGGATGCTTGTTTTTGTAAATTGTAACCTTACTTAATTAGGAAGGTTTAACTGGTCACTTAACTTGTTTAGGAATATTTTCCTTTGTCTTACTAGAAAATAATGTCCGATGGTCGTAGACGCGTCGGACTCTATCTGTAAATCCAGGGTATAAATATAGACCCCCTGGAAACATGTAAAATATCTCTCAATCAATATACAATCTCGGCGCATCGCTACCCAAGTTCATCTAGGTTTTATCGACGGGTTCTAGCTCTCGACGCAGGGTTGCATCGGTTAAGTCCGATCTCCGGCGAAGGGTTAAGTCCTGCCACCATCCCGATATGTCCTGCTCTGTCTGAGGCTTCATTGGTTAGGTCTGACCTCTTAGGCCGATCAGACGTATCGCATCACGTCCGTGCTAGACCTATCAGCCCGATAAGCTCCCTCTGTCGTCGTCAGTTTCATGCTACATAGGTTAGGCCCGACCTATGGGGCTGCCGACGGTAGATCGAGCTTCAGGCCTATAGTTTTCTGCACGGCGTATCATCGGAGTACTAGCCGATGAGTTATCCATGCTCTGAGCTTCACGCACAATGCATCGACCCCTCGGCCGATACGCATCAGCCTTTAGAGGCATCCCACAGCACGTAACGTCGAATGTATCGGTCTCCCAGCCGATACGCACCCGCCTTTAGAGAGGCGTCCCCTCATCGGTTCAGCTAGCCGATGGGTTCATTCCTATCCTTGCTACAGCATAGCCGATCCGTGTCCTCCGTATCATCGCCGTTGGCCCCGGCCTCGCACTGTCTTAGTTAGGTACGATCTTCGAGGTTCGATGTTGATAGCGCTGCCATGGTGGGTGATGGATCTCGTGCTATCATATCCGGAGCGGCATCGACTTTGTAGCCTGTGCCTTCTTATACTATTCCTTGCCTAGGCCGCATGCGCCTTCATCGGTTTTTCTAGCCGATGAATCACTGTTCGGCTGTCCGGAGGGATCACGTGCGCCTCGATATCCTCTGAGCACACCCTGGTTCCTCCATCGGCTCTACGGTCGATCCCTCATCGACACCTGTCCACATCGGCTCCCCAGCCGATCGAAAAGCATCCCGATCCTATCGGCAGCTAGCCGATAGCGAGCGTCTATATCGGACCCGCTCGTCTCACTTCCTTGTCAATTGCATGGTCAAATTGACTGGCACACTCGCGAACTTTGATGCTTAAGGACTTGCACTAGAGCTAAGCAGACCTCCCAGGCCTTCGCGTGACCGAGCCGCTGTCCCTCCCCGGTCGCGGGATTTTTGGCGGTGAGCACGCCCAGTGGGATAGAAGGTTTCATTCATCAGCCGATAAGGACCGTACTTTATTCATCGGCCGATCGGGTAGAAATCTTCATTCATTAGCCGATTGGACTGGATTCATCGGCCGGAGAAACCTGAATACCGTTCATCGACTGAAAATCCTTCATCGGCTAGTGATATAATTCCATTCATCAACTACCGAAACTCTACAAGTGCCTGATTGGAAGTCAGATTTTTCTCATCAACCCGGGGGGGCATCTTGTTGTCAATATGTCTAAAGAAAAGGTGGATTCCAAGACATATTCATCTGAAGATGAAGCTGATGAGGACATAACAATTCCAGTTACCATGAAGGATTTGAATGAAGACCAGAGGTAGCATATAGAGCAAAATATGGATAACTTTTAGAAGCTCTATTTGGAATCCTTCAGTATGACTAAACAAGGGCCGATTCAAAAAAGCACAATTACCAAATGTGTTTTGATGAAGGAATCAGGTCATTCAGCACCTGTGAATTCCATCAAGCCATTGCAAGAGATGTTCAACAAATCATTTTATCAAGCATTCAGTAATCCATGAGCAGTATGGATGGATACACTACAGGATCTGAGCAAGAAAACGATACAAGAGTCATAGGCTCAAGAGACTAATTAGGATCATGTGCCTTTGCCGATAGAGACGGAGAAAACTTGGCAATAAGGATCTATCGGCAAATACGTATCCACCAATACAAGATCGACTCGGGGGGCAATGGCAGGAGGTATCTCTAGAATTCTTTTAGAGAAATCATTATGGAGAATATCACGAGCAGAATCGGGTACCATATCCACTTCCACATGATCAGGAAGATACTTTAAGAGAGAAGAATTGGTTAACCAGGATTGTGGACATGGTGGAAGAGCAATTTGGTATCAAACCCAAAGATCAAACAGTAATGTATCGGCACCCATATCTAGAATGTTTTAATAGAGTTTCACTACCTCGCCGATACACAATACCAAATTTCTCAATATTCTCAGAACAAGATAGCATATCTACATTAGAACACATCAGCCAATTCTTAGCACAGTGTGGAGAAGCATCGGCTGAAGCTCTCAGAATTCGTTTCTTTCCTTTATGCCTCTCTGGATCGGCCTTCACATGGTTTTTTTTGTTACCATCGAACTCGATTGAAGGATGGACCGATCTAGAACAACGGTTCCATGGACATTTCTGTACTAGGATTCAAGAAACGAGACTATCAGATTTGACATCGGTTAAACAGAGGTCTAATGAGTCAGTTCTAGAATACATCCAATATATCTAGGACATCAGAAGCTGATGTTATGGTCTTGTTCTAAGCGATGAATAATTAGCCGATTTGGCCTTCCAGGGGTTATCAAGTCACATCAGGTGGAAATTTTCTGCCCAAGAGTTCAACTGTTTAACACATCTGATGCATGTGGTATCGGCTTACGAAAGATGATTATCAAGAAAAGAGGAGATGTGACACATTGGAAGTTACCGATTGGGTCTTGGGATGATAAATCTAGAGAACGGTTACCCGATCAAGAAGACATCTAAATCGGCTGAGCATAGCCGATTTCTCCTTTTTAAGACGGACGGGTTCTCAGAATTGGTATCGGCTAGTGATACTGTTTAAATCGGCTGAGGCATAGCCGATGCCGAATGTACGGAAGCCGATATGATTATATCGGTTACAGATGGCCGATATCGTTTAAGACATCGTCATCAGAAAATATATATACACAACTTTTGTTGATCAAGCTGATTGAAGTTTACTGCAAAAGTTAATGTTCAGAATGACATCAAGATTTCTCCGAGGCTAAAATTTTACAAGAATTTCTTAATGGCCTCAATCGCGCGTAGACGGATTTGATCTATATCATTGATGATGCGGATGTCATCCTCGTCTGATCCGGGGATAGTTTCAAGTTCCTGTGTCGGCGAACTGCGAGCCGCACTTTGTCTGCTATCTTGGCTTCTTGGTCTTGGATTGATTTTGGTAGGCCGATGAGGTGGAACTCAGTGGAGTTGATGTCTTCACGAACCTTATTGAGTTCCGCCATCAAATCAGCTTCTTATTTCTTCAAGAGGCCAAGCTTGGTGTTGATGTGTTAAAGGTTAGCTGGCATTTCATCAAGTTTCTTCTTTTCATCTTGGACAGTCAGCCAAACGTTGTGAGCCAGATGGTTTTGCTCAGCACGATTGGCTATGCGTCGTCTTGATGCAATCAGCCAAGTACTTTGGAATTTCAAGTAGGCAGCAGGCATGAGTATGTCCAACAGTTCCGCAGGCAGAAGGTGTTTGATTTCCGCAAGTCTTCCCCGGATCGGCCCACAATCTTCCACCAACGAGTCAATCAGAACTTCCAGCCGATGCATAATATCTGACAACTGCTCACGTGCATCAGCTGGCAAAAATGGTTCGATTGCTGTGCTGGTGGCTGAGTCTTTCTCTGCTTCCAGGTATTTGCCGATGTCGAAGGAGATCATGAGGCAAAAGAAATGACATGTATAATGAACATACCTAAGAGACAGTGGGAGCAGTTCTTATGCGGGTGTCAGCTTGATGTGGGGCAGTGTGAGTAGGTACCAAAATGTCTGAGGATACCATCGGCTCAACCCTAGTAACAGGGTCCGGCGTTTGGACCTCAAGAGCCGATGGTTCAGGCTGCAAAGCGAAGGTGTTAGGATAAAACAAAGGCAACAAAGAATTGATGCTGACACATACCAATGGAGATGCGGAAGAGGTAGAATTGCCACAGGGGAAGGGCTTTGCGAAGCTAATGCAACGATGACGACATCGGCGTCGGGTTTCCATTTCTTAGAAACCGTCCGAGTAGCCGGTTTCTTGCGCTTTAGCCCTGATACTTGCGACACTCAGAGGAGAGCCAATGGAGGTGGACCGCTTTGCCCAAGGAGGGATCTGGCCGATGCAGGTTGATAAATAATCGACCGACCACTTGCGCTGGTCAAAGGTGCATCTTTATCGCCAGCCTGTGGAATCACGGGATTCAAGACACAGTTGAAATTCAATACAATGAAGAAAAAGGAGAAGGATTATCTCTTCATCAGATTCCACATAGTCGGGGTTGAGGCGAAGACAGTAATGTTTAGCCGATAGACTATACAGTTGCCTTTCCCATTCTGACCACCATCGAGCAAAGATTTTGGTAACCTCTTTGGTAAAGCCATAATAGAAACACTTGAACCACCGGCTGAGTCCGAGGGGGATCATTTTGCTTTCAGGAAGAGCCGATGAAGCTTCACCCAGTGATATGCATCGACGTCGGTTGGCCTCGTTTTCTTCTAGGTAATCAGTTGGGTATGTAATGGAAGAGAAAAGGGGCCTAACGATGACTTTGGAGGTGTAAACGTTCAACCAAAGCTGTATAAACCACTAGGATCCGCCGATATGTCCGACTGGTTGGCCTGCCGATAGCTTGGTTGCGACTTGATGGAGCAGATGATAAGTTGCTCCGAGAAGATATTGCCCCAGGGGAATTTGGTAGTGATCGGCCAGGAGCTCTGCCAGACATTGCATGTTCGTTGTTGGATTGAGAGTTGAACCACCAAAGAAGAATCGTTACAGCCAAAGATTTAAGAACGCTACATCTTCACGTCCATCGACTGGACCGGAGGATTTTTTATGCAGGGAAATGTACTTAGTCCAACCTCCGACATTCTTGGTGTTTAGTCGATGCGTAGGTTTGAATCTAAGGCTGAACAGATTTATGTAGTGGGTGGTGTTGAGGTAGGTAAACATAGTAATGTCCATCAATGTGGGGGTCATCAGCCCATACCCGAACATGAAGGCATTCAAGATGTTCGACTAGAAGTAAGAAGCCGATGCAAGTAGAGGTTCGTTCCTTTCGATATCGGCTAAGGAAAGGTTAATGCAATGGTCTATTTCTAAATCCTCCCATAAAGAATTTTTGGAGGCAGAAACCCTAAGATACCAGTTCCTCCATTCCTGGAGTTTGCTAGGCCAGGATATGAAGCTGTTAGCCCAATCGATGATGGCCATGGATGAGTGCTTGAACGGGATTCTTTCTGTTTCAGAGTTGATGAAATCAGTCGGATGCTCGCTACCCATAAGGCCAAGAAAGAAGTGACCAGGGCAGTCAGAAATTGGTATAGCAATCTAGCTCTTAAAATCCTACAGAAACCAGAACCCGACTACTGATGAGAAATCGGGATGGGGAAAAATCGTGCAAAACATAGGATGAAAGAGCAGATAATGGTTACCTCAGGGATTACATGTGTAGAAGCCATTGCACAAATGAAGGAGAAGCAGCCGATGAAGAAATCTGCCAGAGCTCGCCTTCAGTCTTCTGAGCCCGTCAAGATTCATGGAAATTTACGGATGCCTGTGGACCTTATCGAGGTTTGGGGGTTTTTTATGAGAAGAAGTGTGTGAAAGAAGCTAAGGCGGGATATATTTTATAGAGGCTGAGCGACCTAGGCAGAGATTTGAGCCGATTAATGCGGGTTTTAATGGGTCATCCTAGTTTGCGGAGGTTTCTAATGGCTCGAAATTTCATAGTCTCTTGGCAAACTCCAAATTTAGGGGTCATGTGTTAACATCAAAATCTGGACGATCCGATGGTGCTAAAGCCGATCGGTTGAGAGATCCGATGGTGCTAAAACCGATCAGCTGAGAGGTCCGATGGAGAGTTTAATGCAGTCATCGGCTGATAGAGATACTGAGACAAAGCCGATCGAAACTGTAGAAAAGCCGATTAGATCAGTAGAAGATTGGATCGGCTTGAAGACAGGGGATTGTCCAATCGGGATCAGGTCCGAGAAGCTCGAGGAAAGGAAGGAAAAGGATCGACTTGACTAAAAGAAGGTCCGATAGCTACATGGAGAAGCTGATCAGGCTGTAGCAAAGGAAAACTCGGTTACAAATTAGAAGATTATTTAAATAAAACCGGGTTTATGAAAGAGCCGTGGGCTCCACGGCAGGATGCTAATTTTTGTAAATTGTAACCTTACTTAATTAGGAAGGTTTAGCTGGTTAGTTAACTTTTTTAGAAATATTTTTCTTTGTTTTTACTAGGAAATAATGTCCGATGGTCGTAGACGCGTCGGACTCTGTCCCCTCGGCTGTCCGGAGGGATCCCGTGAGCCTCGATATCCTCTGAGCACACCCTGATTCCTCCATCGGCTCTACGGTCGACCCCTCGTCGACATCTGTCCATATCGGCTCTACAGCCAATCGAAGAGCATCCTCGATAGCAAGCGTCTGTATCGAATCCGCTCGTCTCACTTTCTTGTCAATTACAGGATCAAATTGACTGGCACGCTCGCGAACCTGGATGCTTAAGGACCTGCACTGGAGCTAAGCAGACCTTCTAGGCCTTCGCGTGACCGAGCCGCCGTCCCTCCCCGGTCGCTGGATTTTTGGCGGTGAGCAAATACATTAATTACGCACATAAATAAAATTCTATTCCATAATGCCAAGATGGAATAAAATATGAAAACATGATATAACAATTAACGTGTATAATTACATAAGAATTTTATTTTATCTCACCATAAGACAAGAAGTAAAGCTAAGGATCAAAATATCATTGAAATTCACATAATCATAAAATTCTACCTCATAATAGAAGCAAAATTAACATTATTATTCGAACGATCGTAGGCCGAAATGTTAAAGAAAAATAAATATATCCTAGCTAAACTTCTAGTTGGTTTTAGAAATAATCTTAAATGCATCAGGAAATTTTACTGAAATTTTATGGCATCAAATAATGGCTTAAACTGAGTAAAAGCATTTATGTAAATAAGAAAAACATTAGCCTAGCTGAAAATTAAGGTAAAGGAATTCGGCCCGTAGGCTGGCTACTGGCCAAAAGCTGGGCACTGGTCTTCCGAAGTGATGGAGCATGCACATGCCTAAGATGGCTCTAGTACCATAATGTTAGAATATTGATTTAGCTATGCATGATCCCCTTATTAAGCTTATGTTGTATATGTAGCCGTCGGAGGGGCCGGTGATGGGGATTACCATGCGGCGGCTCAGATAGGAACGCTGCAGTGTGGTAGTGGCAATAGAATTCGCCCTTAGGTCCCTTCAACATCCTTAATCAACTTAGAGTTTTGAGAATATCATACAGAGTCATCACCCATATACATGATTGAGATTCCCTTTGCATTGAAGGGATCGGGGGCAACTCCTTTCGAGAAAATGGTACGTCCAATCGTTACGCTGAGGAGAGAAATATGTGTAAGAACCCTAAAGACTCGTCCCTCGTCGTTAGAGGTGCATAGGCATGGGGTAGCTAAGTTTCCGTACTTCTCTCCAGCTTGGTGGCCAAGATCAACCAACGCTACCTAATACTTTAACTACTACGTAATCCGTGCTAGTACAAGTTTGTGATCCCTTCAACAAGATAATAGTTCATCGTTCCCCTCTATGCTATGACAGTACCATGGGGTCGATCTTTTTCTCAGTGGCCCCGTCACAGGCTCTGTGCTGCATTGCCATCGCCGCTGCTTTCTGTCGCCATTGTCTCTGTGTCGCCGTACGCCGCCTCTACAGCTGTTGCTCGGCTTGGACCGTTGGATGATCAATCTGTATGTTATGCACCTTAATCAATCTGATGATTAGTTGCTCGGTTCAACCGTAAATATTTTCAGTACTTGTAGCAGCTGATCCTGAAGCTTCCTTCTTGTCTGCAGCAAAAAAACAAATCATTGATTTCTTCGAGATATCAGTTGGTAATCGATGACAGCAATATGGCTAAACTGAAGTGTTTCTCCGTGCTTTCTGCCTATAAGCAGGACACAGGACAGTGTCATACAGAACACATAGAACAGGGGCATCACAGAATTCTTGCCCTGAAAAGTAAATATTAACAACATCAATTCCAGTGGCAGCAGTGCCAAGACCAAATAAACATCTAATGCCATGTAGCCCTGGATAAAACACAAGCCTTCCAACATATGAGCATATGAAATTTAGTGATTACAGTGAAAAGCACAGGTTTGAAAAGTAAAAAAGCTAGTGAGTAGCTCTTCTATCAGCATGTCTGATTACTGATTTCCTTGATCCTGGGTGAATATCTGCAATGGAAGATACCAGCTGCATTAGTAAAATTTAATAGAAAATATTAGTGCCATGTTATTGTGGAAACTGTGAATAATGCCATTCATAAACTAACCGTTCAAAATTCATGCATTGCACTATTTCCAGATTAACAAGAAGCAAAACGTCCATAAAAGCTGGAAGATGCAGCACTAGGGAGGATACCAGAATAGAGCTTTTGACTTTATTTTGCTAAGAACAGTTATGAGCAAAAGGCAAATAAAAAAATGGCACAAACTTTATAAAGCAAACTCTGCAGCTTCAGATTAAAAAAATGATAGTGTCAATACAATGCCCATCGAAATATATACTGTAGTTTAAGAACAAATATTTTCTCAACTAGCTGGAATTCAGTAGACTATTGGCAGAGGGGATTGTTGGAAGTAAATTGCTGCAATTAGGCTAAAAATGACTGTTGATTTCTTGTACAAAACAATCGTTCACTGTATAACAACATGCTATAGCCCAAATTCAGAACAGGACATGGAGTTTTTAATGTAGTTAGTGTACTGATATACAATAGGGAACCATAACAATCATCTTAACCATGGCAGTTCAGAACAATTAAAATATCACACACTCTAGCCATAGCAATTGACATGATCAGCAAGCAACACATAAAATCAGTATGCAGTGACACGATCATTAAGCAACAACAAATAAAAACCATCTTTGTCCACTTCTCAGCAGAATGCATGGTCCTGCTGATTGCAAACCCGTAGTCCCTCTCATACTATCAAGGTCATCCTGAAAAGGGTAAGGTGATGCTACAGATTGAGGAGAAAATAGTTGTGGTCCTTTTGCAGGGCAGGTTTCTGAAAAAGAAACCGTCTCTCCTTCTATTCAGAAAAAGAAAGGCAGTTTTTAATATTCCCTAGTGCCTATGTACAATGATATTACATTTCACAATGCACTTGATTATTCATACACATACCAACTGAAGCATGACAATTTTCTTATTTGTACTTGGAAAACAAGAGTGAAGCAGCAATATACAGGGTATTAAAACACATACCAACTGAAGCATGACAATTTTCTTATGTGTACTTGGAAAACATGAGTGAAGCAGCAATATACAGGGTATTATTGTCATGTTTTCCACAACACAAATACAACATTTACAAGCAGATCTCAAATACAACATTCCCAACCATACTTATATTTACAGGAACTCATCCTATAAAATCAAATCATCTCAAAGGCCTTCCTAGAAGTAGACACTAGCAGCTACCAAGGTGTTCTTCAGGATAGCTACTTGATGCCCCAAGTTGACAGTTCACCCAAATAGTGCAATTTGCTCATTAACAACTGAACAAGCACAAAAAAAAAATCCACTGATGAGGGAGGCACTTGCTACACTTGCAGTGCATCAATTGTGCAATTAATGAATTACCCACATCTCATTTTTCCACACAATGTAAAATAACAACTTGCTATCAATCTATGTGAGTCACTGTTTATATAGGAATAGATCATGTTCTGAAATTCCAAACAACTGAATTCTAATCTAAAAGTACCTCAAACAACTACACGTCTCGAGGCCGCGAGCTGGACGAAAGGGCAGAGCGCAGCCATGATACCGAGCAAGTGGATGACGATAACCCCTGCGATGGATGTGGGGAGTCGAGTTATTAGAGGATGGATTGATGGGAGGCGGTGCCCTATATGGCTGAGTCAAGCTGGACGAAGGGGAGGCAAGGCTGAGTCAAGCTAGATGGAAGGGAGGCCTCACCTAGACGGAGATGAGGAGGCGAACTGGATTGAGGGCCGGCGGCACCGTAGATGGAGGGCTACTGGCGCCCTCGATTGATTGGATGCCACGCCCTAGATGAAGGTTTGCCGACGCCCTGGATAGACGTCGAGTCCCTGCCCTGGACAGACGTGCGGCAACGCCCTAGATGGAGGGAGGACGAGGAGGCACCGAGGCAGGGCGAACTCGGCAGACGGTGGCGTCGGAAGTTAGCGAGGGGTTGACGAAGGGCGCGAGAGCGAGCTTCAATTTGGGGAAGAAAAGGCGCGGCTGCTGATTTTTTTTTTTTCCTCGCGAACGTTGCATTGGGAGTAGACTAAATTCTGGCTCACTGGTATCGTGCGTGAGGTAAAATTATGAACGAGATTGGGTATCAGTTGGAGAACAGTTTTTTATTTAGTTCCCAAAATTTTAGTTTAGGGGTAGGTTTTGGGTCTCTCTTAGATATGCTAGACAATTATGACAACTTAAACGTGATCTCTCGCTACTACAAATCTAATTTGATTCTTGTATAACTGATTTGCATATTCTAAACTAATTCTTCTATAACTGATCTAAACTTCTAAACCAATGTGCATGATCTAAACTGATTCTTGTATAGCTGATTGCATATTCTATTCACCCGTCTTGCGGAGTATTTTTCATATTTTTATCAAACTCAGTATAGTGACATACTAATGGCATTTTGCTCCCTGCCCTCTTTCAAGGAAATTACCAATATACCTGTGCGTTGCAATGGATGAAGATAATTTTTTGTACCTACTAAATCATCACCTGTTTGCATTGTACATATTAAAATTGTTTTCACTGTATTGGATTTGGTATTGAAGGTGGTGGCAGCCTCTCAGAGCTTCCGCTTCTAGTCACACGTTGATTGGTTTGAGTCTGTTGAAAACTTGAAAAGAAGGGATTGGGCACGGTAGCCCATGCTTTGCCCAATCATAGCTGAATTCTTCCATGCTAACTTATTTAACTAGTCTAACTTCGCAACTGAGACGTTAACTCTCTTAGAAAAGAATGGTGACATCACATAGACCTACACATCGATCGGAGGAGAGATGGTGGTGTATCATCACCTAGTGCATCAAGGGAGTCCACATAAGTTTAGTGGCTAGGACTGATTAGGCTATTGATCGGACATCCAAGATCATCTCATAGCTTAGACAGCTTAGGTCTAAAGGAGCTAGCAACTAGGGTTCACATGTCAGCAAAATAGCCCACTGATATGGAGGACTTGCTAGTGAGATCAAGGTGGGCGAGTTGGCCACTACTCTAAATGGTTGTTGATGATAGGAAGACTTGACGTAGATGGAGAGAACACTGACATGACATTATGTACCAGCACACATGTGAAGGCAAGTAATAAGAGAGATGGTCAATGGTGATGTTTGGTAGTGAGCTCTTTGGGTCAACACCAGTGGTCGAGCTTTAGTGGGTGCGAAGTAGTTGTCGAGGATCGTCTTGCTTCTACGATCCTAGAAGTGCTATCAAAGCGACTCAACGATGTTTTCAATGGCAATAACAAGTGACTAGAGGCGATCATGCACGTTTGGGAGAGATGAAGTGACAGCTAGAGTAAGTGGCAAGCCAAAGGAGTTGATAGTGAGATTAAAGATATAAGTTGGTGAACTGGCTGACAATCCACCATGCGAATGTGTCAATGTAGAGGTTCTTGTCAGTCCACCATCACATCCATGAAAAAATTACTCATTCATATCGGTTAGGTATTGGGATCGCAAGATAACTGATATCTATAAAACTAGAAATCTTAATGGTTGAATCAGTTGAGTGTGCATGGTGAATAGGTGATGATAGGTTAGGATGTATATATTATATCTAACTCACTTGCACATATTTAACTAATATAACATCGATTTATGATATTTTATAATAAAAAATGGTTTATTTTGGTCCCTAATGTGTATGTGGCTTAATCATTGCCTTTTGATGGCGTACCAGGGCTAACCTCTAACAAAGAGTTGAGGTCTAATATAATTCAGAAAAAGCTAAGGTGGGTGATAAGGTTAAAATTAATAGTAATAAAACACGTAAAAATTTATTCATAGTGGGCATTGCAATTTGCATCTGCAAGCCTCGGTACATAGAAGAAATTTGGGTTGAGAAAAAGAAAAGAGGAGATAAGGTTGAAGTGCTACAGTACTAGAGGTATTGTATGGTGCTGGTGCACTAGGCATGCTGGACGCCTCAATTTTGAATAGCTCCGCTTAAACTGCTAGGCCGATTGTTTACCACAAAGCCGAGAAAAGTCCTCTCTATATCGGTTAAGTTTTAATCATATGTAAATTGAATATAACATATCTAAATATAGTAACGTATCTATTATCTTTAGTGTACAGACTAATTTTAAGTAACATGATATCTACGTGATAATTATAATAAAAAAGGGTGATCCCTATATGTTTAAAAAAAAGAAAAATCTACCCCTCTCTCTCCCTTTGTCTCGTCTCCTGCAGGCCGGCGTGGCCCGACGGCGTGCTCCCATCGCTCCGAACCCGACCCTTCTCCGCCTCCTTCCGCCGCCCCACCACGCAGAGAGAGAGAACGCAACCGCCGCCGGCGAACGGAGAGAGAGAGAGAGTGCGCGCGCAGAGCAGCGTCCCCGCCTTCGCCGCCGCCGCCGCCGGCCATGTCGATGGAGACGGAACGGAGCTCCACGGAGTCGTCCGTGGCGTCTGGATTCGACTTCGAGGACACTGCCCTCACCCTCCGCCTCCCCGGGTCATCACCATCCTCGTCGTCATCCGAGCCGGACTGCAAGTGCGCCTCCACCTCCGACGACGACCCCGACGGCCCGACCGTAGCGCAGCCAAGGCTTGACAGGCAGGGAGCCGGGGAGTGATGTGAGCAGGAGGCCTAACCCCCCGCTGGCGAGGCGCCATGGCCGTCATGGACGAAGAGCGCGGCGCGGACGTCAGCGTGCTCGTCGTCGACGCCTGCTGCTAGGGGGAATCGAGTAGGTGGAGTCGGCGGAGCATGTCGGGAGAAGCCAGCGGCAAGGTCCAGCTCGGGCGGCTCGACCGGTACCCCGATGGCCTTGATTCCGTCCATGGACTGGGCGAAGTCCAGGTCAACGCCGAGGTACGCGCCGGAGTCGGCGAAGAACGCGTCGTCGTCGGCGGCGGCGCTATCCTCGTGGCTATTGTCGTCGGGCTCGGGGAGAAGCCACGACGCCACCTCAGCCTCGTTGCTCCCGTCATCGTCCGCATCCTCCTGAGCCCCCCCGCCAGTGGCGGCGGCACGTGAATTGGAGCTACCTCCACCCTCCTGCTCCTGCCGCCGCGAATGCTGCGGGGACTGGACGACGCTGCCGGATGACACGGTGCTGTAGCTGTTCGCGTGTGTTGCCTTCAAATCCCGGCGCCCACCGGAGAAGATGAACAGCACCCTGGATCACCTGGAACGCACACACGCGCACGAGAGCTCACACGGACTAGAACGCTATGAACACGAGAGCTTTGGTGCCGTAACAACAACTGGCGTTTTGTATTGCAACTGAATTTATACAAAGAAGTGACTAACTACACCACTGACGCTGCGATTCTCACGCCTCCATTCTTAGCTGTGCCATCCCACGTCCGGAGACCCGATTACTACCACCACTAACAGCTAGACTCAATGAAAAAACAAGAGGCCAGTGCATGGACTCATGCGTCGTGGCCATTACATTTGACGAGCTCAAAGCTAAGACAATTAGCTCCTTTATTTTAGCTAAAACATGGCAAAACGAACCGAGCTGGATTACTAACAATCTCCCCCTAATTCATGCTCGATTTACCTCAACTTGATGACACTAATCTTGTCACGGAGTTCACAAAACTTTGCTCGCCCTAGCGACTTCGTTAGGATATCAGCAAGCTGCTCTTGAGTATTCACATAGTCTAAGCATATCCTCCCATCCTCCATACATTCACGAATGAAATGGAACTTTGCATCGATGTGCTTACTCGTGTCATGAAGCACGGGATTCTTGCTTAGAGCTATTGTTGACTGATTGTCCATCTTTAAAACGGGCTGCTAGACATTATCTCCTGCAATGTTGCCCAGCAGCCTATTGAGCCACACGGCTTGGCATGCCCCTGCTGCTCCTGCCATGTACTCAGCCTCACAAGTTGAAAGAGCCACTACCTTCTGTTTTTGAGACAGCCATGAAAGCACCATCTGTCCCAGGAAGAAGATCACCCCTGTAGTGCTCTTCCTCTCATCCATATCTCCCCAAAATCAATATCAGAGTAGCCTGTGAGCCTGTTGTTTTCCTTTGTGAACTTGGAGTAGACCAGACCATAATCCACCGTGCCTGCAACATAGCGCAGCAAGTGCTTGACTGCAACAAGGTATTCTAATCGAGGCTTCTCCATGAACCTGCTCACATAACCCATTGCAAAGGAAATATCTGGCTGTGTATGAACCAGGCACCTCAGGCTACCTACCAGACTGTGGTACATTGTTACATCAACTTCCTCTATTGTGCTCCTGGTGGACAACTGAAGTCGAACCTCCATTGGAGTGCTGCAGGGGTTGCAGTTCTCCATCCCCACCTTCTCAAGTAGCTTTCTTGCATATGCAGCCTGCCCAAGAGTGATGGAGTTGTTTCCTTGCATCACCTCAATTCCCAAATAGAAGGAGATAAGACCAAGATCACTCATGTGAAAAGTTTGCTTCATTTCCTCTTTGAATGCATCTACATTTATTGGATTAGCACTAGTGATGATGAGATCATCAACATACACTCCCACCACCACTCGTGCTTCTCCAATGCCCCTGATGTATATGCTATGCTCACTGACACACCGAGCAAACCCCATGTTCTTCAGGCTGTTATCAAGCTTCATATTCCATGCCCGTGGCGCCTGCCGCAGTCCATACAGTGCCTTGTTTAGCTTCAACACTTTAGCTTCATGGCCAGCAGCAACAAAACCTGGTGGTTGCTGAACATACACTTCCTCCTTGAGCTCCCCATTGAGAAAGGCTGATTTCACATCCATGTGATGTACATACCAACTCTCTTGAGCGGCAGCAGCAAGCAACACCCTGATTGACTCCATTCTTGCAACTGGGGCAAACACTTCATCAAAATCCACTCCCTACTGCTGAACATACCCCTTTGCAACAAGACGAGCTTTGTGCTTGACAATAGCACCCCTCATCACGCTTCACCTTGAAAACCTATTTCAAACCAATTGGTTTATGACTGTGAGGAAGACTCACCAGACTCTAGGTGTTGTTCTGCTCGATGGAGGCCATCTCCTCCCTCATAGCCTTGATCCAGCTCTGCTCACGCTGTGCCTCCTCGAATGTGGCCGGCTCCCCGTCGTCCACGTCCACCATCAGCTCCTGCTGCACCACCGAGTCAGAGCTGGCGAGGATGTCGTCTAGCTTCCTAAACCGCAGTGGTGCACCGTCATCGTGGTCGTTGTCGAGGTCGACGCCGCGGCTTGGTGGAGACAGGAACTCCACCCTAGCCGACGTGGCTGGAGCGGCTGGCATGGCTGGAATGGGTGTTCGGCCCTCCTCCTGCTCCGTCGGTGCTCCCGGCCCTACGGACGCCCTTGGCGTCGCACTCCGGACCATGCTCGGCCCGCTCAATGTCGCGCTCGGCGTCCTTGATGTCACGTGTGGTGCAGCCTCTGCTTCAGGTGTCACTGGCGTGTAGAGATACTCGTACTTGACGACGAACAGATCGTCGTCGCCGCTCGCGCTGCTCCCGCGCCATCCTCGTCCCACTTCCAAGCGCGTTCCTCCTCAAACACCACATCCCTTGAGACGTGCACGTGGTCCGTCACCGGGTTGTAGAGCCAGTAGGCCTTCGTGCGGGTATGAGCACCATGGGCGTGGGCGTGCTCCTGTCGTTGAGTTTCCGCAGGTGGCCGCCCGCGGCCTTGACACGCACGACACAGCTAAAAGTATGGAAGTAATGAACAATAGGCTTGTGTCCATACCAGGTTTCATACAGCGTCTTGTTCTCCAGGCTCTCGTCGGTGCTCGGTTGAGGATGAAGACCGCCATGGTCACAGCTTCTCCCTAGAAACGCCCTGGCACGCCCATGGAGCATGCTCCGTGCCATCCCCAACACGGTCTGGTTCCGTTGTTCCACCACGCCGTTCTGTTGTGGTGTGTACGGCGTGGTGAGGTGGCGCTGGATTCCCTAGCCGGCGCAGTACTCCCCGAATGCCCGCGCCGTGAACTCGTCACCGTGTAGGTGCGCAGCGTCCCCAGCTTGTGCTCGACCTCCGCATTTGCCCACGCCTGGAGACGAATTATCGCCGTGGCCGCTTCATCCTTCATGGCTAGGAGCACCAGCCACATGAACCTGCTCATGTCATCAATGATGAGCAAGAACAGCTTCTTGCCACTCGACGTCGGTGGCATGACCGGCCCACATAGGTCAGCGTGGACCAACTCCAGTTGCTGCGTCGCCCTGAACTTGCTCGCCACCGGGAACGGTGCGCGATGCTGCTTGTCGACGAGGCACCCATCGTAGACTTGATCCACGTGCTCGATTCGCGGTAGCCCGTGGACCATCTCCCCCTTTGACAGCTTCTGGAGCCCTTTGAATCCGAGGTGGCCGTACCTGGTGTGCCATCGCCACGACGCCTCCTCCATGTGTACAGCCAGGCACACGGGCTTGTCGACGTCGGTGTTGAGGATGTAGAGCCGGTTCGCCGCGCGCCGCACAACCGCCACGAGCCTCCACCGTGGATCCCAAATCTTGAGCGTTCCATCCTCAAGCAAGATCTTGTACCACTCTTTCTCCAATTGGCCTAGGCTGATGATGTTCGCCGTCAGCCTGGGGATGAGGTACACCCTCGTCAGTTTCTGGTGCTTGCCGGTCTTGCACTTGAAGAGCACGGTGCCGCGTCCCTCAATCCCCATCGTGGAGCCGTCGCCGAACTGCACGGAGCCGTGGATGCCGTCGTCGAGCTCCGCAAAGGTTGACCAAGCACCAATCATATGATTGGTGGCACCCAAGTCAAGGATCCATCACGTAGTGGTGCCGTCGCTCCTCTTCCCGAGCTAGATGAAGAGGTTGCTCTCGTCGAGGTGGATCGCCGGCGTTGCCGCTGGATGGATTGAGGAGGAAATGGCATTGACCTCCTCCACGGCTGCCACTACCAGGAGTGTATGGGCCTCCTGGTCCTCCTCGACCTAGGCCGCGTGGGCCTGCCCATCACGCCGACGCTTTAGGCATTCCTTGGCCCAGTGACCGCGGGTGCCACAGTACCAGCACTCATCGCGTGCGACGTTGTGGTAGCTGCAGCGCGCACCGCCGTCTCCACCACACGCACCGCCATCGCCCTTCTACTCCCTCGAGCCACCATCGCCTCCCTTCTGTCAGCTACCACGGCCAGTCTTGTCACAGCTGCCACCACGCCCACGCTGCTAGCCTCCTGACGAGCTGCTCGAACTCCCTGACCCCTTGTCGGCGTTGAGATGCAGCCGCTTGGACACCTGCGCCACGAGCTCGTCCTCCGTGAGGTTCAGCTGCGCGATGTCGGCGGCTCTGCCCGTGAGCCCATACCTCTCCTCCGCAGCCTTGAGGCGCCCTACCAGCTCCTCGATCGGCACCTCCCCTAGCTCTAGGAGAGTCTCGATCGTCATGGCGATCTGGTGGAACTGCTTGGGCAGCACCTGTAGGAACTTGCGCACCATCGCCGGCTCCTCGATGTCGTCGCCGAGGGTGCGCAGCTGCTACACCACCTTGTTGATGCGCACGGAGAAGTCGTTGATCGACTCCCCATCCTTGAAGGACAGAGAGTCGAACTCCTTGCGGAGCGTGTGCACCTTCGCCCTGCGCACCCTCTCGACGCCGAGGTTCGTCGTCTTGAGGTCTTCCAATGCTGCCCGCGCGTTGGACTTGTTCGCCATCACCTCCATCATCTCCTCGGGCACCGCCTTGCATATGGCCTCCAATGCCATCTGGTCTTCATCCTCTTTCGGGTTGCCGAGGTTCACGGCGTCCGCGCGCCTTGAGCATGACGCGCATCATGGCCGACCACGTGCCGTAGTTCGTCTTGGTGAGCGTCGGCCACTTGGCGCTCCCAACGTCCTTGACGCGGCGCCCCACCATGCGCTCGATGACGAGCGTGCCGTCACGATACCGCGAGCGTGGTCTGCGCCGTGGCGGTGATGGGGACTCCCGCCGGCTCCCTACCGGCATCCTTGACCTCCCGCCGAGATTGGGCAGCGAAGACATCACATCCCGGGTCATAACCGTCACTCTGATACCACTCGTTGTCTTCAAATCCCGGCGCCCGTTACCGGAGAAGATGAACAACATCCTGGATCACCTGGAACGCAAACACGCACATGAGAGCTCACACGAACAAGACTAGAATGCGATGAACACGAGAGCTTTGGTGCTGTAACAACAACCGGCGTTTTTGTGTATTGCAACTGAATTTATACAATGAAGTGGCTAACTACACCACTGACGCTGCGATTCTCACACCTCCATTCTTGGCCGTGCCATCCCACGTCCAAAGACTCCAAGGCTAGTGCATGAACTCATGCGTTGTGGCCGTTACATTTGACGCGCTCAGACAATGATCTTCTAGCTAAAACATGGCAAAACGAACCGAGCTGGATTATCTAACAGCTTGGCTGAACTACCGCGACCGGGCGAGCATGGCGGTGGTGTGCAGGACGTGAAGGGCGCTGGGATCGTCGCCGTGCCTGTGGAGCGCGCTCGACCTCCGCGCTCACCGGTGCGACCCCGAGGTCGCGGGAGAGACAGATAATGAAGGAATAATATGCTGTTTCATTGACACGTGGGTTTTTATTTTTTATTTTTCTTCTAGTGCCACGTGAGTCAAAAGTACCATTAGTAGAGATTACATTTTCTGTGATTTTAGAAGATGAGAGATATTTTATATTTGGTTTTACGGTTGTGGGATGTAATTGAACTTAAAAGAGGGATGTCCAATGAACTTTCTTTCCACAGTGCCATAAGGCCTGGCCATGGCCCATTGGCTCCGCCCAGGAAACTCTAGTGCATGCACGGTAGTTCGCTTGATGGCCGACGTATGCCGGTATGCGCGGGAGCATATGGGGCACGTGGCTCTGGCTAGTTGGATCGCACTATTCGCATCGGAATCTACTCCTCGAGCTCGCACGCGAGACGCGCGTCGCGCGAAGCTTTCGACGGACGGACGAAAACGCGTATAGTACGCTCCGAAAAATGCGAATTTTTAAGTAGATAGAAATCTAATCGGTGTGCGCGAACCGATTAGTCTTACGGCGCAACGCCTCCGGAAGCCGTCCAATTGCGCAACGTGGCCGAGATGCAAGTTAGCAAGGTCCAAACGATTAGTATTGTACAGACTTCGTACGTTCCAAATCCCCGTGCACACTTAAAAAAAACCTACGCTTTTTGGCCTGTAGGTACTCTAGCTTATAGTATTAATCTATTTTTAATCTCTGACAACTTATATATTTTAAACAAAATGTTATTTTTAAAATTTGTTTTAAACAGTGTTTTTCACTCAAAATATATAACAAAATAAGTCTAATATTGAATATATTGAAGTATTTAAAGTAATTTGGAACTAACTTTTAATAAAATTAGAAGTAATTATATAGACATGTTAAAACAAAGATCTTAAGAGAAGATTTATTAGTAAATACATGATTTTTTCTATTTGAGGTAGCACCTATATTTTTGTTTTTGAAAAAAGTAATTTAGGTAATATATAAAGTAACTCTTTAAAATAGAACTAACCTTTCACGGTATTAAAAGTAACTGCTACAATTACTGAGATGGCAGCTGCAATCAATCCTTGGTATCAATACGAAAATGCATGCTATTTCATATTATAATTACTGAAATTGCTTTGTTCCACTTGGAGGAATTCTACATCTGCGCTCTAATTTTGTAAACATTGTTGGTGATGCATCTTTCGTTAAATTTCCATAGATGGGCATTGTACTAATACCATAATAAATATCCATCTCTTTTTCCCTTCAAATCTGCTAGACTTTGACATACAATTTTTCTCAAAATATATATGCATGGTGTGTGTGTCAAGTTGTAAGCAATCACTCTTGTTTTTTTGTCTGAAGTGATTATTCATTTTTATATAAAATATTTTTTCTATCGTCCCCAAATGACATAATTTGCAAGGGTAAAGTTTAAACTACCAAAGGAGGACACTTGTTCAAACTAGATCTCGCGCACGCGAAGCTACCATGCCGAAATCTAAAAGGTCTGTTTAGTTTTAGTTGCAGTGCAGGTTTATCGGCTCTTCTTTGTAGCTCAAGGTATATGCACCAAGGCCTAAGAGATCCGCTTAGCTCCGGTGCGGGTAACTCGGCTTGCTCTCTGTCGTGATGGTATAGGTGCAGGCGCGCCAGTCAATTTTGCAATTGACAAGGAGATGAGACGAACGGGTCAGTCAGATGATGGGCCGATACGAGCTCTCACTATTGGCAAGCCGTCGATAGGATCGAGTTGGTTATTGACCACGTCCGGATGGCTCCTGCTATCAGCTAGTCGCTGATAGGGATTGGGACGCTCCTCCATTGACTGGAAAGCCGATGAAGGCGTGGATAGATATCGACGAAGGATGTGATGACTTCGGGTGTAGCGAAAGCGAGATCCTGATCCATCGGCCGCAGAGCTGATGGAGGCACCAAAGGGTATTAAGATAAAAGTAAAGCACGTGGGATCTCTCCTGGTTGCCAACGGAAGTTCTATCGCTCGTTCATTAGCTAAAAAACTGATGAAGGCATATGCGAACTGGCAAGGAATCATATAAAAGATACTGGCTGTAAAGCCAATGCTGCTTCGGATATGGTGGGTGATGAACGAGAAGCGGGGCCCCATTCCTCCCACAGCACGAAACCCGTCGCCCACCATGACGACGCCGCTAGCACCGATCTCGAAGATTGGACCTAACTGAGATAGTAAGAGACCGAGACTAACGACAACAGGATGGCAGACGCCAGATCGATCGTGCAGAAGGAAGGGCGGAGCGAACCCATTGGCTAGCTGAGCCGATGAGAGGACATCTCTGAAGATATGCATGCATCGACCAGAAAGGCCGATGCACCAGGCGTAATGTTCGATGGAAGTCTTCGAAGATGGGTGCGTATCGGCTGAGGAGCCAATACGCTAGGCGTGTTGCTCAAGGTATAGATAACTCATCGGCTAACCATTCCGATAAAACGTCAGGTGGAGACCTATAAGTTTATGGTACTGTCGGTAGCCTCGTAAGTCGAACTTAACCGATACAGTACGGGACCGACGATGGTAGAGAGAGTTTAGTAAACCGATAGGTCTCGCACAGACGTGATGTGATATAATCAATCTAACTAAAAGGTCAAACCTAACCGATATAGTCTCAGACAGAGCAAAATATATCGAGATAATGACGAAACTTACACCTTCGCCGATGATCGAACTTAACTGATGCAGCCCCACGTCGAGAGCTAAAACCCATCGTTAAAAACCTAAATAAACTAAGGTGGCGATGCGCCGAAATTGTATTGATCGAGAAATAATTTATAGGTTTCTAGGGGTATATATTTATACCTGTGATATGATTACAACAATCATCCGACGTTACTTTCTAAAAATTATAATAGAAAAATATTTCAAAGAAAGTAAACTAAACAAACTAAAACTTCCTAGATACGATTTATATAGATAAATTATTCTGTCGTGAGTTTCATGACTCTTTCTTAGACTCAGTCTCTTTTAGATAGTCTTCTATAATTGGTCTGAATAATTTCTTATTTCCTTCAATCGACTTTTTTTCTGTAACAATCGAACTCTCTTTTACTAAACCGATCGTCTTTCTTTTATTGGACTTATTCTCTTTTACTAAATCGATCGTCTTCCAACCTTTTGTTAAACTTATTAAATTTTACTGTTAACAACACCATGGCACGTGCTCTTTTTCTCTATGTAAGCAAGGAATTTTAGCTGGTTCTATTAAGTTTTCTTTGGTTGGTTGTAATGTGTTCTTTTCAGGTCATAGGAGGCTCTAAATATGCTTGTAATGCAGGTGATTTCCTCTAATCACATTGAAGGCATCTCCGACTGTTCTGATATGTATATATAACTTTGTGGGTCCCTCGAGAATTCTCATCTTTACAAAAATTATCTTTTCTTAAATTTTCAATCTCCTAGAGTACATGACCTTGCAGTGCCTTACACTTAATGAAAAGTACATGCCGTTGCCTTGCAATTCCACTTTCTTGTTGCAGCACATTATTGGGTCTGCGTTATGAATCAAAACGTGGTTACATTGCAGTACTTTGGAAGAACAGTGAGCCTGAAGATCCTCTCAGTGGGTGTCCATGTTGGCCGGCTTGAGTCCATCTTAACGTTGAAGGTTCAAGTAATTGAACAAAGGTATAAAGGCAAGATGCTGATGTTAGGTGTAGATGGCATGGATACCTTAAATAGAATCAGTCTAAAGCTGCTTAGGTTGGAGCTACCTCCCGATAGGAATCCAAAAATCAGAGGGAAGGTTGTCCTCGTACTTCTCGATTACAAGCTTGTCGTCCTTATTGACCATCGTATACTGTTTTTTATGAAAAATATTGCATTTTATGATGCATCTGATTGATATGGTAAATGTTGTGAGGGATGGTATGAACTTGGCCAGAGGTAGTGACACAAACTAGCACCACACAAGCACACTATTTGTGTCTAAGTTTTTTGGTTGCTCACCATCTTTTAGTGGTGCTTTCAGGGTAAATCTTGGAATGTTGAAGATGTGGCTGATGCTTAACACCGTGCAACAGAATGGACTGAATCTGAGATAATGTTACAGCATGAAAAGCACTACCGTTAAGTTAGATCTCATCTCATAATGTTCCTTGCTGGGCGCATAGCTTTGCTCAAGAGAGCACGCAAAGATCATTCTATGCATTACTCTCTCTATCATTTCTTTTTTATTTGAATTACCACTAGTGGGTAATAGTATACATCAGCCATTGGATCAAAGTCTAATGGACAGTCCAAACAAACATGGTAAAAACAGAATAAAAACCTTTCTAAAAACTTAAAAGATATATTGAAGATGGCGCAATGATTTTTAAAAACTTCAGCATGATTTCTAAAAACTTAAATTAAGAGAGGATCTGGTGATCACCTGGGCGTGTGGCGGGCATGAACATCAACTGGCAGGAGCTGACAGGAATTTTGGCATGCTGGTGGTGTTTATATTGTTAATGTAAATGTCGTTAGATGACCTCTATGGCTTATGACCACTCATGAGAATCGCATTTACGCATATATGGAAGATTACGTATATATGCAAGGTTACAAATATGAGCAATGGCAATCAGAAGACATAGTTCTAAATATAGATGATCTCTTATTAAATATAGATTACACACTTCTATGTTTAACACATTTCTTCAATCTAGACAGAGGTAGACTAGGGTTAGATTACACCGTAAATTACAGTAAGGAGTAACCGAGAGTGGCTTAGTCATGATGTCAGCCACCTAGTCCTTGGATGAGATAAGCGAATACCAAGTTGGCGAGAGGCAACATGTTTACGAACAAAATGGTAATCAATCTTTATATGGTTCGTGCGATGATGAAATATGGATTGGCAGAGAGATAAGTGGCACCAATGTTGTCACACCATAGGGACGGTGACCGAAGCTAAGAGATCCTAAGTTCCCTTAGCAACACTTGTATCCATATTACTTCAGCGGTAGCATTGGCGATGGCCTTGTATTCATCCTCTGTGCTCCAGCGAGAAACAGTTGGTTGTTTACGAGAGCTCCAAGAAACAATATTGCCACCAAAGAAAATGGCATAGCCACCTATACTACGCCGATCATCTGGGTTCCCGGCCCGATCGGCATCAGAGAATGTACTTAGCAATGAAAACCCAGATTTAGTGATGCATAGCCCCATATCAGATGTGGAATGAAGATAACGCAGTAATCGTTTTACTGCCGGCCAATGAGCCATCGTTGGTGGTAACAGAAATTGACATACCCGGTTGATAGAGAAGGAGATATCGGAGCGAGTGAAAGACAAATATTGGAGAGCCCCAACAACACTGCGATAGCATGTAGTATCTTCAGCTAAGAGACATCACTCTTTAAGAGTAACTTATTGTTGGGAAGCATAGGTATCGGAACACTATTAGAGGAGGCCATATTGGTGCATCGTAACAGGTCTTAGATGTATTTGTGTAATGTCAAGATGAGGCCAGTAGAAGTATGATGTACTTCAATACCAAGAAAATATCCGAGAGTGCCAAGATCTTTCACGGCAAACTTAGCTTCAAGTTAAATGAGTAGACGATCCGTAGCTGATGACGAAGAGCTTAAAATTATAATATCATTCACATAGATGAGAATATATATCTGAATGCCACCTCTGTTGAACATGAAAAGAGAAACATCAGCCTTAGAAGCATGAAACCCCAGTTGTAATAGTTTGTTACTAAGACGAGAAAAACAGGCACGTGAGGCCTATTTGAGGCCATCTAATAACTTGTCTAACTTGTAAAGATAAGTAGGATGAGCTGAGTCAACAAAATTAGGTGGTTGTTTCATATAGACGTCATCTTGAAGATGGTTATGTAAGAATGCATTTTGAATATCAATCTATCGAAGAAACCAACCATGAGAGACTGCAACAGACAATAAGACTTGTATAGTGGTAGGTTTCACTACTGTGCTAAATGTATCATAATAATCAACTCCATAATGCTGCTTGAAGCCCCTGGCAACTAATCGTGCTTTATAGCGATCAACGGAGCCATCAGTTTTGTGCTTCAGTTTCAAAATTCACTTGCAATCAATGACATTAAGGCCAACACGTGGAGGAACCAGATGCCAAGTTTTTTTCTTGACAAGGGCTTAAAATTTATTATTCATTGCTAACCTCCAAAGGGGGTGTGCCATAGCAGTAACATGTGATGTAGGCTCTGCATCTGAAGTCCGTATGATAAAATAAGTAATTGTACCGTCGGTATGAACCTTGGGCTTCTTGATGTTGTGGCTTAAGCGCGTCCCGTACTTGTGGGCAGGAGGATCTGGTGTAGGAACCTCTGAGTGGTGCACGGCCTCAGGCTGGATGCTCGGTGACGAAGTTTGTCGCGATGCTAGTGATGATGGGCCAACAGATGACAGCTCAGCCACAGCATCTGTGCTTGCCATAGGGGACACAGGAGAGGCAGGCAGAGACTCCGATGCAGGCAGGTCAGCGTCAGGCGCTGTATGCAGAGTGCCTGCCTCTGGTGAAGAAGCAGGCGCAGGGAATGTCGGTGCCAATCCTGATAAGGTTTTAGGCATCCCGAGATTTGCTGCATGCTGAGGGGCTGCATTCACAGTGTTAGCAAGAAACATATGCATATCGTAATTGTTCAAATTAAAAACTGCCACTATCCTGATTAGGTGCAACGTTGGATGAAGGATAAGTGGAGAAATGAAAAATTGTTTCATCAAATATAACGTGATGAGACACATACACGTGCCTGGAATCCATATTGAGATAATTATATCCCTTGTGAAGACCACTATATCCCCAAAATACATAGACTTTGAATCGAAAGGAATGTTTGTGCTGGTTATAGCGTCGCAAATTGGGCCAACATACGTAACCAAATATACGGAGCATGGAATAATTCGGTTGAGTTTTAAGGAGGCGTTCTAGAGGGCACAAATTATCAAGGACTTGAGTGGGCAATTATTAACGCCAAAATTTGAAAAGCCCAGCGATAGATTGGAAAGACGATCGGCTGAAGCACAGAAGTGTCCGATTGCTACAGGGAATAAGCTGATCGGATTGAAGCAAGGAAAGACTCAATCACAGAATAGAAGATTATCCAGATAAGACTGAGTTTGAGGAGGAGCCGTGGTTCACGACAAGGTAGTCTATCCTATCTTATATGGATAGGAGGATTTAATTAGTTAGTTAACTTACTTAGAGATATTTTCCTTTATCTTTGTTAGAAAATAACGTCCGATGATTGTTGTAAACGTGTCTGACTCTGTAAACCCAGGGTATAAATATAGACCCCTAAAAATATGTAATCATCAATCCTTCGATCAATACAACCTCCGCGCATCGCCACCCTAGTTTATCTAGGTTTTTACCGGTGGGGTCTGGCTCTCGACGTGGGGCTGCATCGGTTAGGTCCGATCTTCGGCGAAGGGGTAAGTCCTGTCACTATCTCGATATGTCTCTCTCTATCTAAGGTTGCATTAGTTAGGTTCGACCTCTTAGGCTGATAGGATGTATCGCATCACGTCCGTACAGGATATGTCGGTCTATCAAGCTCTTTTCGCCGTCGTCGGTCTCATGCTGCATCGGTTAGTTTCGACCTATGAGGCCGCCGACGGTAGAATGAGCTTTAGGCCTATAGGTCTCTATACAGTGTTTCATCGGAGTGTTAGCCGATGAGTTATCTATACACCAAGCGTCACGACCAGCGTATCGGCTCCTCAGCCGATACGCACCAGGTCTATAAAGACTTTCTTTTGAGCACAACGTCGCGTCGGTTTTCCAGCCGATGCACGCTTGTCTTCAGAGAGACATCCTCTCATTGGTTCAGCTAGCCGATGGGTTCGCTTCGCCCTTGCTTCAGCACGTCTGATCCGGCATCTACCGTCCCATTGTTGTTGGCCTTGTTCTCGTACTGTCTCGGTTAGGTCCGATCTTGGAGATTCGGTGTCAGTGGCATCATCGCGGCGGGCGACAGGTGTCGTGCTACCATCTCCATCCTATGTCTTCATCGGCTCTGCAGTCGATGGATTAGGGCCTCGCGTCCGCTACACCCGGAGGCATCGTATCCTTCGTCGACATTTGCCTACACCTACATTGGCTCCTCAGCCGATGGAAGGGCGCCCTGATTCCTATCGGTGACCAGCTGATAGCAGGAGCCATCCGAACGTGGCTGATGACTAACTCGATCCTATCGGCAGCCAGCCAAAAGCGAGGGCTCATATCTGCCCGTCGTCCGACTGACCCGTTCGTCTCACCTCTTTGTCAATTACAGGGTCAAATTGACTGGCACGTCCGCACCCACACCATCATGCAAGAGCTGACTGAAACCCACGGTCCCTGGCGCGTGTACCTCGAGCCACGAAGAGAAGCCGACCGGTTTGTACTGGAGCTAAGCATACCTCCCAAGCGTCGGCGTGCTCATACCGGTACTCGGCGCAAACAATAATCTATTGATGAGATAAGTGGCTCTGAGGAAGGCTTCGTCCCAAAATTTAATCGGTATGGAGGCATGAGCTAGTAGAGCAAGACTGGTTTCAACTATACGACGATGCTTGCATTCAGCCGATCCATTTTGTTAGAGAATATGTGGGTAGGAAACACGATGGGCTATGCCAAGGTATTGAAAAAATTGAGTATGAAGTTTTTGGTACTCCCCCTAATTATTTTGGATGCATTTAATTTTATTATCAACGAGACGCTATACATGTGCTTGAAATTGTAAGAAAATATGTTGAGCCTCAGTATGATCATGCATCAAATATATCCACGTAAATTTACTAAAATCATCTATAAAACTTATATAGTATTTGTATCCACCAACAGACTTGGGGGCATGGCCCTGTACATCTAAAAAAATAAGTTCAAGAGACGATGTAGAACGATGAATGACATGAGTATAGGGGAGTTGATGACTCTTGCCTAATTGACATGCATGATAAACTGAGAGACCTGACTCCTTGATATATAGGAGATTATTCAAACTCAAAATAGACCGTACAACTGGGGTAGAGGGGTGGCCAAGACGAGCATGCCACTGATCTATGGATGCCTTGACACTGACAAGTACTTGTTTGAAGAATTCAACATCGGACGGCTTTATGAGATAGAGGCCGGATTCACACTTTACTTCCAGGAGCACTTGTTTCGTTGCTTGGTCCTTTATAAGAAAATGATAGGGATGAAATTCAAAAAATACATTATTGTCACGTGATAGTTTATGAACTAAAAGGAGGTGTTTAGAGATATCAGGTACGTGGAGAACATTATGTATGGCAAGAGGACGTGTAGCAGTATTAAGAGAATAAGAACTGATATGCATAATTTGCAAACCTGCCCCGTTGCCAACTTGAACCGTTTCTCCACCATGGTATTGTTCACACAAGGCTAGGCAATCCAGATCATTGGTTTTGTGATTGGTAGCCCTCGTGTCAGTGTACTAGTTGGTGTCGACCTTGTAGGATGAAGTAGCAGCCACCGCAGCATAGGGTTGTTCCTTCTGGTAAGACTCATCCATTCGATACCAACATTTAATGGCAGTGTGACCTATACGACCATAGATCTGATAGGGAGGGGCGTAGTGTTCACATCCCTGGGGTAGAGAACTGCCACGGCCACAGCCTCGGGCACGGCCATGGGGACCGCCACAGCCACGGCCGCGCTGCTGCCTACCTCGGGCGGCAAAGTTGGTTGACGCGCCAATGTTGAGGCGAGTCTCCACCTGGTATTGCAGTTGGCGTACCTCAAATGCTAGTAGATGTGAGTAGACATCATCGAGCATGAGGGGCTCACTCTTTGTCATCACAGATGTGATGAACGGATCGTAATCTAGGGGAATACCCACTAGGAGATCAGTCGCAGTCAGCTTAGAGGCCAGACTTAATCTTATGGAAGTAATCGGTAGCAGAGAGGTCACGCTTCTTGATTGTAGCAAGGTCGACACGCACTTGGACAACGCGCGCATGCCTAGCAAAGGAGAACATGCGCCGAAGAGTGTCCCAGGCTTCTTTGGATGTGGCGGTAGACACCACATCCTGAAGGATGTCTTCAGTCATCGACGAGAGAAGACCACTTAGTAGTTGTTGATCTTTAGCATACCACAGACAATATTCTGGGTTAGACATGAGCTCGGCACCATCAGCAGTCGATGAAGTAATCTACTGGGGAGGTGCGGTCGTGGATCCATCGATGAAGCCCACAAGCTTTGCACTTCATAGATACGGGAGAAGCTAGACACGCCGTAATATATAGTTTGTTTTGTTGAGTCAGATGGTGATGGTATGATAAATTGGTATAGGGGCAAAGTTAGTAGCAGAGAAGAGGCTGGAAGTGGAGGCGGAGGTGGTGGAGGAGGAGGTAGAAGATGATGTCGACATTGATTTAGAGAAAAAATGCTGGCTATGATACCATATTAATGTAATTAGTGCTAGATGACCTTTATGGGTCATGACCACTTATATATAGAGAGGATGACATACATGGAAGGTTACGCATATATGGAATGTTACAAGAATGACTAATGGTAATCAGAAAACACAGCTCCAAGTATAGATGGTCTCTTACTAAATATAGATTACACACTTCTATGTTTAACATATATAAGGAGCTAGCTACAGGAGTGTAGCCGTGCTGCAATGTGAGACCCAACCGATTTGTTGGCTCATTAATAAAATCTTTACTTATTCTTTTATGAGTAGCTAGGTAATTGTCGGTCGCTAATACGTTCCGTTCTTTTCATCTTCCTAAGAAAGCATTGGATGCTTTGCTTGCATAACTCGATAACAGATATGGATTTGCAATGTAAATCGTTGTGGTAACGAATCTTACTACTGCAAACCTATATCATGACAACACTATCTCATACATTAAGTGAAAAGTACTAACATATGCTTTAACCATCACTCATCCATAGGGACGGATCTAGCTTCAGCTTAGACAGGCTTATCCGCTTCCTCCTCTAGCCCCCTTTTCTTCTTTCGCCTCCCCTCTCTCCTCTCCATGGAAATTCAACAATGTAAGAGGGGTTGTGCCCTCTCTCCTATCACACCCTGTCCTAGCGCCATCTACAGTAAATCAGAGAGTGTACCATAGGAGCATGATGTAAACCGACTCCCGCAGAACTATGATGTTGACACTGGTCCTAAAAAATCTTGCTAGTATCTACGGTTCACTAAGATGCATTATTGCTACTAAATATAACTTAGATTACTCCTTATTAGAGGTCACACTTTCAGAACAACTCCAAACATGTAACCAACGAGTAGAGAAGTAACAGTAGAAGTTAGTATAGCTATAACCCAATTCATAAGTTACAGCTTGAGACTAGACAAGAAACCAATATTATCAACTTTGGGAGAGGAAAAAATAGCGATTGAGCTCTTACATCTCGGCAAACCACGGAAAATATGAGCACGCAGGCTTCAAAGGAAGGCTAGGATTTATTTTGCAAACATTTCCTTTGAAAACATTTTCTAAAATACTAAGCGTGGGTTATCTCAAATGTAGTTAGAAAGAAGCATTTGCCTTTCCATTCCGTAACTTACTTTTTGTAGCAAATTAAGCAGTCAAGATAAATTTTAGTTCATTAAGATTATTGGTAAGGTCCAACCTAGACTGGTCATTTGGCCATAACACAAGCTCACAGTGGTCTACGTTAGGTAGCTTCTAACTCTTTATTCACTTATTAGTTTCTTTTTTACTTTCATCATCTATAATGCATCAACCCATCTCATTACTCACTTGGGCTCTGAGAGCCGCCTACAACCAAAGCCCACTACTTTCACTCAAGCACCTAATTCAATCGTCATTCAATATCCCCTCTGCATAGGTCCGTCTCAGACTATACAGGGTCATTAGAACTAAGTATCTCATATTCAGTATTCCACGATTGCATCATCACGATGTTACCTTGTTGTCATATTGACAACAACACAACCATGGATCCTATGTCATCTCAACTAGAGATTTCATAAACAAATGCAAAGCATCACACATTACATTGTAAGTTTTCACAACCGCATCTATCTCACAAAATTCTACCAACACCCAATGCCAATTTCCTAATAAAAAACCCGCTTTTCCTTTTATCTATAAACATAAGTTAGAAGAAAAGAACCTTCAAAACTCACGCTTAAATATCATGGTTCCCAAAGTACCGTAAAGGTGGAACAACAAAACTATTGGGGATTTCAACATCCTATGGGTGTAATACAACTACTTAGTAGGTCCCTTGATTCATCGCATAAACTAAGGTCAGTCAAATTTAATATGCACACTTAAATGTTGTTTTGCAAACAAAATATTTTTTGTGTAAACTAGAGGCAATATGATCAAAGGGTGCTTTGCCTCAAGTATGTGCCTTCAAATCTTCAAAAATCCTTGTCCAAAATATTTTTTGTTGCCATCGACTACATACAAAAGAGTGAAAATATATAAAACCCTAAAAAGAAAATACTATTATTAATAAATAATATTGCCATTGAGTGTATGTCAATTTTAGAAAAAAATTGAAAATTTGAACGGAGTTTATCAAAGTTACAGTAGAGAAGATACGGATTTTTGAAGTTTAAAAGAATTTTTAGAAAAGAAAAGAATATTTAATTTAAATTGGAACAAGAGTATTCCTTGGCTCACATGCGAGACCCAATGTCAGTGAGAGAGGCGGGGGAACGAGAAAGCAATCCATGGTGGACTAGCTCCATGGATTGGATGGGAATGGAGGCTAGTGGATTGTGGCTTATTGGACTAGTCCATGTGCTTTGCCCAAAGAAGGAAGGAGGCTTAGTGGTGGTTCTTGGCCTGTAGGCTGGTGGAGGCCACACAAGAAGCGGTTGGGTGGCCCATTACAGCCTCAAGTCATGGAACAAGGGGTTAAGGAGAGAGGAGTGCATGTCATTGACTAGAGAGGGTGACTAGGTTGTGTAGGACCCATGGTAGCTAATGTGGCGCCGACATGGCTGCCATGTGGGATTTGACCGGGAGGGGTTGCCTTTGGGGAGGATCAACGACCAACGGTGAGAGGATGGCTCTAATGAATGGTGAGGTTCCTTGGTGATTGAAGAGTAGCAGAACAACAAATGAGGGATGATGGTGATGGACAGCTCAGATGTGAAAATGGATGAATGATGGCTAGCAATGAGAGCCCAAGAGCAGTGGTGAAGGACGGTGTCATGTAGCACCGATGGAATGTGGCCAAAGGGGAAGGGAGTTTTCGTGAGTTTGGTTGTGTTTAGAGGCTTGATGAGGGCTTCAATTGGGTAGGGAAGAGGAAGTGGTGGAGGGATGCTCAACGGAGAGGAGAAATCGGCAACGACGGTGATAGATTGAAGAGCTTAGGCACAACCTCGATCCGGCACCACATAACCGATCAAGGTTGTGTGGTCACAATGGGAAGAAGAAGAGGAGGGCCGTGGTTTTTACATTCGAGTGGCGATACAAAGTGACAATAGAGATAGGTGGTGCGTGGCAAGATTTTTTAACACGCGGGCAGTAGAAGCGGTGGGACAAGGAGACGTCATGGTAAGGAGAGGGGACAGTGAGGATGTATGGGAGGTGGATTGAACAATAGGGAAGATTTAAGGGAGATTTAGGAAGGGAAACAGAGGGATTTTTGAAGGAGGTTTCGCATTCGAAATAGAAATCCTAACTAAATTAGTGGATCGGGAATTGTTGGAGAGGATTTTATGGGATTTGGAATTAGAGCTAATGAGAAAATTTAGAAAATATTTTGGAGGGCAATTTGAATTGCAAAATTCAAATTCTAATATTTGAATTTAGGGATAGGAATTTTTAGGTCACGAGGAAAGGTTTACTGAGATCTTATCACTTAGGTCGTTAATGACACGGAAAGATACAGATTTTTGAAAATATGGTTTTTATTAAAATAGGTTTTAACATTCCAAAAACCAGGGCATTACACACCACCCCACCCTCCCCCAGGGCACCCGCACTGGATCTGCCTTGCTCATCCATATTTTCATTTCAAACTTTGTACGTGAGAAAACCAGAAATCTTCCCAGCCAATAATATAATATAGCCTAATATGGAATTGCATACACAGCTTGTATATTAATGCAACACCATATCACAAACTCTACTTTTCCTATGTACACTTAAAGTGTATAGAAAACCGGGGTCAGAAGAGCAACCAGCTCATGATTTGACTGTAATACACTCAACCACACCAATACACACAAGTTGCCACTCTCCAAATTCTACATATATTACACAACCTCTAAGCTAACAACTTGAATGAATTGAACAACCTTTCCTAATTGGTTTTCAAACTTAAAGTTATATTAGCCGACAACTCAATTGTTATGCTTCTATCTTGAGGAGTGACTTGAGGGAGGTGCTGTTGAACTTTTGAGCACTCTGATCAAAAGAATGATGACACCTCAATGTATACCATGTTTAGACAATCAAGTCACCATCAACAACAATCTTGAAGGGGTGCTGATTGTTGCAATATAGCTAAACCTTCAAGATTCAGTTAATAGTCAACCTTAATTATATAAGAGAATGGAGATTAGGCTTTTTGTAGGCCGGAGGGAAAGAAGATGAAAAGACTGAGAGTATTGGGGAGAATGGACTCCAAATGAATCCTGCTGCTGGAATATAACATGGCAAGAAAGTAGTAGAGTTAAATGAGGATATGATGTAATATTGGCCGTCAATTCTATACGAATAGTTACGCATCCAATCAGACGGGACTCAAGGTATCTAAGTTCATATTTAGAAAAGTTATCAATTCTACTTTTCAATTAGATCAAATAATACCTATTCGGAGGTTTATATCAAATATGGCGGCAATTTTACTTGAGGTTGTGCATGCTGGAAATGTAACGCAGGAGAATTGCAATGTTTCAAGAGTTGGTCGGTTCTACAGCATGATTAGATGGTTTCCATCTATTCATATACTCTCCATAAGTCAGCAAGTATCACATCGACATGGATTCAATTGTTTTCAAAGGAGAAATTTGAAGATAAGATAGTTTGGATTCGGTTTAGATTCGGTTTGGACAGACTAACGGTCCTGTGGTACAACGGTTGTAGATTTCGCGTGCAGACACCTATTTGGACATTTGGGTACTTGTTGAAAAGCTATTTTGATGGGCTGCATCATGGTTTTGGTCCCACCTTAAAACTCCTCGTGTATTATCTGCAATCTACAAAACAAACCAATGGTTGTCACTTCTTTGTGTCCAAGTTATATAACGAGTTCGTTTCTTATTTTAGAGATGTTATGCTTGTATATAATAAATAGGTGTCCGGTGTAAGGGAGACTCAGCATTATGAATAAAAATTAGCTTTAGCTACATCCATGTGTTAACACCAGAATTTGATTTAGCCTGTAAGTAGGATCAGCCGATGAAGATACTAGTCGGCTCGTGAGGCAAAGCCAAACAGAACTGTAGAGAAGTCGATCAAATTAGTAGAAGATTGGATCGGTTTGAAGACAGTGAATTATCTGATCGGGTCAGGTCCAAGAAGCCCAAGGAAAGGATAAAAAAGGATCGGCTTGAGTAAAAAGAAGGTCCGATTGCTACAGTAGAGAAGCCAATCGGGTTGTAGCGAAGGAAGACTCGGTTCCAAATTAGAAGATTATTCAGATGAAACCGAGTTTGCAGAAGAGCCATGGACTCCACGGCAGAATGTTTGTTTTTTAAATTGTAACTTTATTTAATTAGGAAGGTTTAGCTGGTTAGTTAACTTCTTTAGAGATATTTTCCTCTGTTTTTATTAGGAAATAATGTCCGATGGTCGTAAACGCGTCGGACTCTATCTGTAAATCTAGGGTATAAATGTAGACCTCTGAAACATGTAAGATATCTCTCGATCAAATACAATATCGGCGCATCGCCACCTTAGTTCATATAGGTATTTACCGGTGGGTTCTGGCTCTCGACTCGGGGTTGCATCGGTTAAGTCCGATCTCTGGTGAAGGGGTAAGTCCCGCCAGTATCCTAGTATACTTTGTACTGTCTAAGGCTGCATCGTTTAGGTTTGAATTCTTAGTCAGATGAGGTGTACCGTATCACGTCCATGCAAGATCTATCGGCCTATCAAACTCCTTCCGCCGTCGTCGATCTCGTGCTACATCGGTTAGGTCCGACCTACGGGTTTGCCGATGGAGGATTGAGTTTTAGGTCTATACGTCTCTCTACGGCGTCTCATCGGAGTGAGTAGCCGATGAGTTATCCTAAACGTAGGTCCCCGTCATCGTGCGGCCAATGGGTTCAGGCATTAGGCCTGTAGGTAGCCGATGGCATCCCTCCTACCTCATCATCATATTCGGTCCGAGCCCCTTCCGTCTCGGTGTCGTTAGCCTTTGACCTCATACTGTCTCGGTTAGGTCCGATCTATCGAGGCATGGCCTTGCGGGGGATCGGCTCCCGCCCCGCGTATCGAATGCGGGTAGCATCATCGGCTCTTTGATTGATAGACCTTTTAGCGCATTACACGTGTCTATCTCCTATATCTTCATTGGCTTTTTAGCCGATGCGCTAGCATTCTCATCTCTGTCGGTAATCAGCCGATAGAGAGAGTCGAGCAGTCCTTCCGACCGACCGACGAACACGTCTTATCCCCTTTTCCTTGTCAATTATAGGGCCAAATTGACTGGCACGCTCATAAACCTCAAAGCTTAAGGACCTGTATTGGAGCTAAGCAGATCTCTCAGACCTTCGCGTGACCAAGCCGCCGTCCTTCCCTGGTCGCGGGATTTTCAACGGTGAGCACCATGTGAGGGTCCGCCACCCATTCTTCCTATGATTTGGCATGGCCAGGCCACATAGAGGGGGATATGGTGATCTTATCAAGGTCATGCTTGCTTTTCCACTAGGGATTAAGGGTTCAATTGTTATCTTGTACATCTCATAGTTTTGCGATGGCGAGATGAAAGGTATGCTATGTTGGTGGCATGTTGTTCATCCACTTCATCGGTTGTTTCTGTTCCTGCGTCAAGGGAAAGAAGACAAAAAGATTGAGAGTATTGCAGAGTATGGACTTCAAATGAATCTCACTACTGGAATATAAAGTATGGGGCAACAGTTCAAAAATAGAAGAAACTAGCAAACGTGATGAGGATATGGTGTAGTACTGGCAGTCCATTTTGTGAAGATTTGCACATCTAATCAGAGGGATTTAAGGTATCTAAATTCATATTTATAAAGGTTATCAAGTCTACTTTCCAACAGATCAAATGGCATGCCATTTGAAGCTTTCTATCAATGTCAACTGCAAGTTTAAGACATGTTGAACAGACAGACCAGGTGACATGCAAACAGAGGCATTAATGATGAACGTGGGCTTTGAACAACTTGTTTGAATGGGGTTCTACTATCCCAAGGTCCATCTTGGGTTGGAAAGGAGTCCATCTACAATCCCTCTAAGAATTCAAGTCTTCCAAAACAAGGAGTGTGAAGACAATAGAGGAAATATTCAATTCAAATTCGGTTTGGGCTAGTATATATACATACATGTCAACAAAAACCTTTGTTTCTCTCTCATCTGAAGTTCATTTTGAGCATGTACTCATTGGAAAGCTAACTTCATGGCCCATGTGATGGATAGGGCCAAGGACTTGAATTCATCCTAGTTTCACCATAAAGGCCAAAACAAATCATCAGTAGTCCTGATAGGTTTCCACATTGTATTATATTTTATTCCTAGTTACTTTGAAGCCCATGTAAGATATATATATGTTGTAGTACATGACCCAAGAGGGAATAACACATTCAATATAAAGAAAATTCATAGTAAAGATTGCTCTTGTTCTTCTACTAGGGTTTGTGCCACCACCGCCAAACTAGAGAAAGGGATTTGGAGTTTTTGCTTTCCCTTGCATGGAATTGAGGGAGCAATAAATCCACTTTTGCGTGGTTAAGTGGATCAATTCTTGCATGTGGTTTTGTGAATTCGTGGTGAAAGGTGTGTTGCACAGGCAGCGCATTGTTCATCTAATTCGCCGGTTGCATGTTGTTTTTGATCCTACATTGAGAAGGTTAGGCCAACTCCCATATTATTTGGTATCATAGTGCTTGGTTGTCTCGGTAGGATCTTGCAAACTTGTTCTACATGTCTAATTTGAATTCTAGATTAATGTGGTCATGAGCTAGTAATTTGTGGTAGGGTTGGTGAGTTGAATATCTCTCATCACATTATATCGGTTGTTGGTTTTGGTTTGGACTAGATGGAGTTATTTTCTAAGTAGTAAATTGAGTTTGTAGTTTTCAGTCGTTGAGTTTATAATTTTTTTACTTTAGTTGTTTGTCGCTGAATACATGTTGGGATGGCAACATGGTTAGCTACAAATTTCTGTTTGTCATTTATTGTTGTTATTATCCTCATAAGAAACCAAAGATTCAACAACAAGCTTGAGTTTAGAATGACTCGTTTTGAAGAAGGGAGAATGATGAGGACATTGTGCAATATTGGTCATCAATTCCATGAAGAGTTACACATCCAATAAGAGGGATTCAAGGTATCTAAATTCATAGAAAGGTTATCAAGTTTACTTCTAATGGATCAAATGGTATTTGATTCAGAGGTTTCTATCAAAGATGGCAGCAATTTTACTTGAGGTTGCATGGGCTAGAGAAAAGTGATGAGTGAGAATTGCTATGTTTTGAGAGTTTGTGGGTTCTATGGCATGATTAGACGGTTTCCATCTATTCCTAGACTCTCCATAAGTCAGCAAGTATCACATCTACTTGGATTCAATTGTTTCTAGAGGAGAAATGTGAAGATAGGAAGGTTTGGATTCAGTTCAGATTTGATTTGGACATATTAGACAGTTCTGAGGTAAAATCATTGTGGATTTCACGTTTGGACTCTGATTTGGATGTTTGAGTTCTTGTTGGAAACCTGTTTTTATGGACAATATCATGATTTTGGTCCCACCTTCAAATTCCTCATGTATTGCCTATAATCTAAAAAAACAAACCGACGGTTGCTGCAGCAGAGTTTCTTTCTTCATGTCCAAGTTATGTAGCAAGTTTCTTCCTTATTTTAGAGGTCTTAGCATTGCTACATAATCAATATATGGGTGTCCAGTGTAAGGGTCTCGCCGCCCATTCTTACTATGATTTGACATGGCCACATAGAGGGAAATAGGGTGATCCTATCAAGATTGTGCTTGCTTTCCCACTGGAGATTGAGGGTTTGATAGTTATCTTCTGCATCTTGTAGTTTTGCAATGGCGAGATAAAAGGTGTGCTATGCTGGTTGCATGTTGTTCATCCACTTTGTCGGCTACATGGTGTTTTTGATCCTATGTCAAGAAGGTCGAGCCACCTCCCATATCAAGAGTTCCCTACAAAACTACAATGCATTTCCAAATGATGGTTGAAATTCTGATATTTATCCAAATTCAAAAACAAGTACATATTATTTTCATTCAAACAAAAAGATCAAGTTGGCGATCTTAACTAAGATGAGTAACATTCTAAGTTTATTTTCCTGACACAGTGACTCATTAGACAAAAGTTGTAATAACATTGGCATACACATTTACATAAAGGTCGAGGGCTACTGTTAGTGTAGTAGATGTGGCATACATTGCATACCTACACTTACCATCACTGGGAATACCACATACCTATTATTATAAAAAAATGTATATATAAATATGGATAAAGATAGAGGCAAGGAAGGAATCTTGTCAATGTCAGGAAGGACTTTGTAGTTCTACTCAAAGACGATAAGGCCTTGTATACATGTATCATATTTGGGTCCTAGAGTTCTACTTGAACAAGGGATCATATTCTAGTATAAATGCATGATGTCCTAAGAGGGGAGGACATCGAATCGCAAGCCTTACAATACGCCACATCAAGCTTGCGCTAAGAAGAAGCCCATTGCTAGCCACAGATTACATTACGTCACACATCCTATCAAGATTAGTTTTTTGGGCTACATTATACACCCATCATCAATACATATAAATAGAAGTAGGACTGTTATCCACACCGAGGGTCCAAGCCTATATAAAATTCCCCATCTCCTACTCTTTTTACCCCATAGTCGTGCATACCTTAGTATCAGCCAAACCCCCTTTAGATCAGATCCATCATCTTCTCAGCTTCATTGGTGCCACTCAAGTTTCTGATATGCTTTCACATGCAGAAGCCTACTACCGATACGATGTCAAGTCACCCTAACAAGATGGTTTCTGCCTACAAGAAGCTGGTGATCTACAAGATAATCTCACACTTTGGCTAGATGTAAGGTTTTCTTCATGGAGGTGGCAAGCAATCACCGTCAAGACTAGAGCTTCCTCATCGATGTCATTCCATTTCTCAACCACCAAAATGAGGGATATTAACCTCCAAAAATCCCCACATGTGTGAGGTTTTAATTTCAATGTATGGTTTATTCTGGTAATCATTATATAGAAGGTTGGATTCACATTTTATCCTTATGATTGCATTAACATCGTTTTCCCTTGTTTTTTTGTCATTGCTCAGGATAAGCAAAGTTGTAAGTGTGGGGGTGTGTTGACGGTCATTAAACCACAATTTGATCGCCGACATTCTAATAAAAATGCAAATAAAAACATGTTACCTTGACTGGTTCACCTATTTCTAATGAGTTCCACTAGGTTGTTTTTATATGTTTTGTAGGAATAGGTTAAATAGAAGCAAATTTAGGTTATTTAGAGCTAAGTTTGGCTAGTTAAAAAAATCAACTAAAGAGGACCATAGTCTGGCCGACATAACCACAAGATCAGCCAACTGCCATAGCCTAGTCGACCTCCTGGCTATCACCGCCTGGTGTGTTGGCTAGCCACCCTCCCCCTCCCTCCTCACTCCACCATTATAAATACCACCATTTCAGTGAAGTGAGGAGTGTGGAGAAGTGAAATAGTACTATAGGTTAGAGAGTGAATTGAAGGAGATTACTGGGAGAAAGTCGAGAATGTCGGCTTCTTTCTCAGTGAAATCCTTGGTGGTGGTAGTCTTCCAGGAGTGATCATTAGCATCTTCTTGATTGGATAACATGTAAATTCATTCTTTCCAATACCGAATAATTATCTCGTTCATCATGCTTATATGCTTGTGGGTTCCTCATCCTAGTTATAAAGTTATTCATGCTTTACCATTAGCGTGTAAGTAGAGTATATCTGTGTGAGGGCATGGTCTAGAGAGGTTAACTAAGGAAACGAACAGCCATGTTCGTCCTTCGTAGTTGGCCATGTTAAACTTAGTACATTGGTGTGTAATGATGAGACTATAACTTGACCCTGGCGAGAAGAGTTATCAATCTCATGCCCAAAGTATTTGGTGCCTAAAGCAAGCAAACAAAGTAATGACTAAATTGGAATAATTCAAAGAAGAAGAAGAGTCACATGGATTACTTGATTGGGAGATGTCTCATATCTCTACTTATCTCTTCCTTCATTTCAACATACCAGATATTATTTTCAAAAGTAAATAGTTAACATGGACAATGCACACATTTCTTTCCTTGTGGATTCAATACATTGGAATTAGGGGTGGGTGTTTGATTTTTTGGTTAGATTGATTTGGTTTCTTCGGTTTTGTATATTGTCGGTTTCCTACAAATGCCAACCAAAGTGTTCGATAGAAAATTAAAATTCGCACAAAATAGACCGAATAACTTCGGTTTGTTTTTTTAGTTTCCCGAGAAAACCGAGCAACCCACCAAAACTAGTTACAGTCATCGTTGGAGGTGGCTAGCCACATGCACCCATGTGGCCCACACATACAAAGAAAGAACTATGTTGGTTTATGGGCTTTGGCCTAGTTGAGTTACATGGACCTTGAGATTTTCACATTGGAAAGGACCACTTAGAATGAGTCTTTAGCAACGGACTTACGTACTTCAGGGTTCAGCTTCCTCACTTTTTTAGGAAGGAAAACAACACAAAAGACCAAAGACCAATAAGAGAGGAAAAGTAAATCCAAGGGAAAAAACACTGCTTCTTTGTTCCGTTCGGCCTTTGGTTTTTGGTGATTCTGTGCCTACCCCTAATTGGAATACTCCTAGGTAATGTTATCAGATCGCCTAATTGACCCTGATCACTATTGATTAGGTCGATCAAGATGATTAATCATTGATCATGTCAATTAATTAAAGTTAATCGAAACTGTATATATTAGGACATATATTTTATATAGTGCTTAGTATAAAAATCATAGTACTGATATTTGATGGCAAGATGATCGCTTGGTTGTGAGTTTTGATTTGTGTAGCAAACGTAACTTCATATTCCAATCCTATACTCCATATTCTTGATGACTTGCTACTGAAAATAACAAAAAAAACTAAAATAAGCAATTGAAAAATAAGACATGCAATCTTGCACTAGAGCTAGAGATGTAGAACAAATAGAATTAACCAAGCACATAATTATGCCAGTAAATAATAGTGGCAAACACCCAACCAGCAGAAGTAGTACATATAAGCAAGTTTTCTACAGAACTACATAATTAGGCAATGTCATCAAATGATAAAAAGCTAAAGTGTTCAGCTGAACAGCACATCAAGTTTCAACATAGGTAGCCATCTAACTAAGCAAATCATTACCAAAATGAAAGCCTCAATCTCCAATTGTTGTTGCAGTTGTAGGTCCTCCATCTCCATCTCCCTCTTCTGAATCAACATCACTCTGGTGCTACACTTGTCCTCCATCTTTCTTATCTTCATCACTATCATATTCTTCATCGGTATCTTGAATAGCAACAGTTGCCTTCCTTGGACGCTTTCTTTTTCTAGCATAAGTGATAGAGGTAGTAGCACGAGCAGCAACAGCAGCTGCCCTATACAAGTTACAACCTCGTAGACTGAGTTGCACCAATAGCTTCATCAATAGTAGCCCAATTGAGATCATTGCCATCGGCTACATGAACTAGGTCACAATTGTCATCAACTCATTCATTCTCCTATTGGAATTCTTTGAGGAGTGTGTTGCATCTCTTTCCTTTGGAGCCGAGCTCTTTAATTTTTTGAAATCTATTTGACATCTTTTGGTTATAGCTAATATATACCAACTTGTTCAACCTTTTGTGCTCTAACCAGTTCCTCTTTTTATGGACCTACACACAAAACAAACAAAATCATATTGGTCAGCAACAAAATGCAAACTTTACTTACTAATAGTAGTACTATCACTTACATGAGCAAATGCACTGCAATTATTCTCACAACCAAAAGCCAAACAGCAAAGACTGATAATTCTTTTTGCAAAAGTGTGGAGCTCAAATGCTAGGCCACCATATGCTCCCCACTAAAGAACCGCAAGATAATAATCATATGTGAAATTATAGTCATGAGACTCAAAAAAAGGGAATGAACTATAGTTATACAAAATTTACTAGGATTCTTTTTATCTCTATCTCTTATTGCTTTGAGAAGCCATCGCCTTTCGACCTATCATAATCATCGGCTTGCTTCATAATCTTGCTTTGTTCATTTTCATCAATCACTATCTTCTGCACAACGTCATTGAACATAGACCTCAGTCTTGCAGCTTGTCTTCTATCTTTTTCACTTAGGACAAAGAACTTGACTAGATTCGAGTATAGTGTTGTTACATTCAACTTTTGCTCCATTTGGTTGTCCCACCTCTTGTCATAGCATTCCAATACCTCTTTAAGTAACATAGGTTTGCCTTTCAAAGCATCCTTGATAGAGCTCCTTGCATGATCCATGGCTGCCATGATCTCTAGGGCTAATGGTGTCTCATCTCCATCTGCTATCCTTAGAGCAACAAGAAGTGGCTATGAAGTTTTCAAACAATTTTCCATTGTACCCCAAAATAGCATTGAAAGGACAATACTCTCAACTTGTTGCCCTTCATAAATAGTAGACAAACAGTTAGCGTGCCATTCTTCAATAACAAATAGGCTTCTCAGGCCTTGCTTATGCTTATACATACTTGCTACAATGAAAAATAAGGTAGAAAAGCAAGTCACAACCGGTCTCACAAGATCTCCTCCTATGTTGTTTCTCATTTGATCAAGAACCCTCTCATGCTTGTATATAAACTTGCACACCTTCTTTGCATAATTGATGTAGCCATTGAAAACCTTTATCTTCCCAATGTCCTTTAAGAGCAAATCCAAGCAAGGTGCAGCATAAGGTGTCCAAAACAAATGTGGGATCCTCTACATAAGAATTCTTCCTGCTACCTTACAGTTAGATTCATTGTCTATGATAATCTGAACCACATATTCCTTCCCAATATTGTTAATTTACTTTTCCAACAAATTCACTAATATATTTGTATTAGATACCTTACTTGTAGCATCCACTGACCCTATAAAAGGTCCCTACTAGACTGTTGGCTAGAAAGTTGATGAGATGGTTGTGGCTCGTGTCCATCCACCCATTGGACACTGTGCAACCATATTCCTTCCAAGCCTCCTCATGCTTCTTCCTTAGTTCTGCTATTCTATTCACAACCTTTTTAAGCAATGGTTCCCTAATCTCATGATATGTAGGTGAGCGATACCCATGACCATATTGACCAATGGACTCAACCATAATCCCCTAGTTTCTTGAGTTAATGGCATTGAATGTTATACCATTATCATAAAAAAAATAGCAACATGGTCATCGACAATTTGCTTGGTTGCCTTATCTTCCTTTGTGCAGTGCTCAAGAGTAGATTAAGAGGTCTTAGATGTATGTCTATCTATATTTATTTCTTTAGGTGTCTTTGAAAGAATGGAACTAACTGACTGGGAGTGATTTTGGGCTTGTGGTTTTGATAGTGCAGATACCATAAAGAAGTGATGGCAGTTGTCCCCTTTGCTTGCTTTTCCATTGTCTCAGAACTTGGCTTTCTAATCAGTTCAGTAGCTTGTTCATGGTTATTTGCATTCAGCACCTCCATCAGCCTCTTGCCAAAACATTGTCCTTGAAGTCGTCTTCATGTTAGCATGTAGCTCATCCCTAACTAACTTAGGTGTTGTTGGACACTTCTCTGTGTCACCAAAGCCTCCACCAATGTGTTGCTTGAACCTAACGATTCCTAAAAGGATTAACTTCTTATAGAATATGCATTAAATGTACTCCTTCGCAATATCTGGCCACCACTCATACTCCCATCCTAGGTATTTAGACTTTGCCTTCCTCTTGGGATCTTGAGCTTGGGCAGTAAGATCTGGCAGCAGTGTAGCTAATGCTTTTTCTACTAGGGATGAAGCATTAGAAGAGAAGGTCTTAGAAGGAACAGAACCTGATGCAGATGCAACCAATGAATCTCCTGCTCTAGCACTTCCTTCTGGTGTAGGGTGAGGCTCATGCATGATCACTTCCACCGTCGCATGCCGCCAATCCACATCTACCAAAGTGAAGTAAAGTAGGGTCCCAAAACTTAGAGGAGAAGCAAAGGCAATGATGAGAAGCATATCTGCACTATAAAGCAAAGCAAAGGAAAAAGATGGAGAGGAGGTGCACTAACTGTAGGAGGAGGAGCTCATCTTCCCAGCTCCATCGGTTCTTGAGGCTTGATGGGTGGCATTTGGAGGAGGCAACCATGGGACCCATCCAACTCCAGCAAATAGATCATGTTCATCTCTAACAACAAATCAAGGTGGTGGCTTGAAGAGAGAGAAACGGCGGTATGAGCAGATGCAACGAGAAGAGAGGACGGTGGCAAGACACAAGTCACAAGGCATCTAGGGGAGAGGACGACGACTTCTGAAGAGAGGGTGATGATTTTTGGGGCACTAGGCCTATGGAGAATGGGCTAGCCTAATACTGTCGAGTCGAGGCCCAACTTTACATGCAACCAAAAACTCATATTAAAAATAATCAATATCTAGCCTAATCGAATAACTATTCGCGCCTGATCGACAGCTAATCAGACGATTAGAAATCTAATCGAACTGATCACGTGAGTAGTCCTAGTCAAAATTAGAGGACCGATTAGGACAATTAATTGCAATTAAGTAGATGATAAGATAATATTGCTCCCAGGTAAAAGCTATAGCAAGGTGCGCTTGTGCATTAATTTTTGTTGAACATAATAACCACCAATAGTGGTGCACCCGTTCCTAGCCAGCCAGCAACCACAGCATCATCATTAATTTTAACTCTATGATGCTATACTACTTGCTCCATTTATAAGTAACAAGGTGTCCATGCGTTGCAATTTGAAAACTAATACCTAAATTATGATATAATTAGATGATTAAGTGGCCGGCGTGTCCTTCGAACCCTCGATCAAAGCACTCATCATCGCCGAGTGGCTCCCCTCCGCCACCGGCGGCGAGCCTTCCATAATAATATTACCCTTACATATCAGTTTGTCAACAAGTTGGTGATCATTCTAAGATGAAACTCAGGGATAAAAGATCCCTCTGGGAATTCAGGAGAACTTAAAATGACCAATAATAGTTCAATTGAATAAGATCTCGGAATCAAATTTTTCTTGATAAGCAGAATCAACAATTTATCAAATTAAGGTTTATGTTTGGCTACCTCCATACATGCATCTTGCACAAAACCAATATAATAAGTAAACTGTCACACCCTAAATGGAATCGTATGTCAAACTTAAAGCCTATGAAACGCAAAATCACCAACAAAAGAAAAAAGATACATCAGTACATCACCAACCAAACCAGACCAATCTAACCATGCTCTATCACAGGAGTCTATCCTTTTGGCCCAAAATTGCAGGAATTAACCATGCTCTAAACTCTAAACACTGAATCTAAAAATATCCTGCTAATTTGCACATAATTAGCTGCCCTTTGAGATCTAGTTCCCAAAGTAAATCTGTCCCCTGATGCTGAAAATTTGCTTCACGGTTGTGAGCATATAAATGAGAAACACGATGCAGCGGTAGAAAAAGAATGCCTTGATGAATCAGAACTCAGGTTAGATGGCGTTTTGGAGGATGTAAAGTTTGTCTAGAGCAGCAAACATGTTGTCCTGCTTTGCTCTAAACTCTTCATGCAGGCAAAAAGACCAGCTAAAAAAGAAGTCAAATCCTGAGGCTACTCATTGATCATTGATATTTGGTAGTAGAATTTACAAAATATAGAAAAAAGGGAAACAAAATCCAATCTGATTATCAAATCTAGGAGATAAAATACTCGAAAGCAAAGCTGTGAAATGCAGTAAGTAAAGATTATTCTAAACAAAACACAAACAAAAGAAGCAAATTAATGTCTACTTTTCCTGGGTTATGTTTAGTGTAGAGATGGAAACCCCAAACAAGTATCCCAACGTAACACCAACTACTGAGAACTGTTAGAGATTGTAAACGTGTTACACTAGGATTGTAACCGAGCATGTCTCAAGGATAGATGGACTCCTATAATTTGCTATAGATAGAATAGAACTTAGGTTAGGAGTCCTAGTTTAAAACTATCTATATCTGTAATTCTTGTTCTATATATAAACATGCAAACTATGGTGAGCCAAGCTGAGGCAACCATAGTTACTCCATCTTTTTTCATGGTATCAGAGCCGCCTCTTCCTAGAATAGATCTACAAAAATCTCGTCAAATTCTCGCGACAAGGGGGCTGCGACCTGCTCGTGACGCTCCTCCCCGCGATCTGAACATCCCGCGACAAGAGGGCCGTGACCCCTGCTCGTGACGCTCCTCCCTCGACAAGATGTCTTTGTCCTCCGCTCATGGCGAAGGATACCCGTCCTCTTCTTTTGGACATCCGGTGTCTGACAAGCTGACACGGGATAACTTCGTCCTATGGAAGACGCAGTTCCTGCCCGCTGTCCGTGGCACCAAGGTGCTTGGTTTTCTGGATGGAACCATCCCCGAGCCGCGACAAGTCCTTAAAGTTGAAGTCGATGGCAAGAAGAAGGAGATTCCCAACCCAGAGCATGACTCATGGGTAAAAAAAGATCAGCAGCTACTCAGCTATCTAGTGAATTCGGTCTCCAAGGAGGTCCTCGCCGGGATCACGACTGCAACAACCTCTGCGCAGGCATGGAAGGCGCTAGGGGCTATGTTTGCAGCACAATCAAGAGCGCGGGTTACAAATCTGCGCATGCAATTGGCCACCACCAAGAAGGGCAGCCTCACTACGACAGCCTATTTTAACAAGATGCAGAACATCAAGGATGAGCTCACGTCAGCCGGCGTCACCGTCGGGGATGATGAGGTGGTTGCTCATCTACTTAATGGTTTAGACTTTGATTATCACCCCTTTGTTTCTTCTATGATGGGCCGATCAGGAGATCTTTCACTCTCTGAATTATATTCTCTACTCATAGAGTACGATCTTCGGCTCGAGAAGTATCAAGGGACCGATCAGTTCCAGTCTTTAGCTAACATGGCATCTCGCAGTCGTGGAAACCGTGGTCGTTCTGGTGGTCGACGTGGTGGAGGCCGGTTCAATTCATCGCGCAATGGACAGAACAGCAACAACAATCAGAGTTACACCAACAATAATCAAGGCAATAGCTCGCAAGTCACAAAAAAGGCGCCCTGTCAAATCTGCAAGAAGACAAATCATGAAGCCAATCAATGCTATTTTTGCTATGAGGAAGACAATCAGTACCGTGGGCGACCAGCAGGAGCTTATGGTGTTGATACAAATTGGTATGCGGACAGCGGGGCCACTAACCATATCACCAGCGAACTTGACAAGATGACCGTCCGTGATAAATATAGTGGCAATGAACAAGTTCATAACGCCAGCGGCAAAGGTATGAGTATTAGTAATATTGGGCATACAGTTTTTCATACCCCTTTCAGTAAACTTCATTTGAACAATATTCTTCATGTGCCCTCTTCTGCCAAAAGCCTTGTTTCAGTTTATAAACTTACCAAAGATAACAATGTTTTCCTTGAATTTCACCCTGATTCCTTTCTCATTAAGGATCAGGAAACAAAGAGGATTTTACATCACGGTAGATGCAAAGGTGGCCTGTATCCTCTCATTCCATCGGAAGAGAAAATAGAGTCAAAGCATGAAGTTTTTGGAGTCCATGTCCCTTCTACATCGTTATGGCATAGTCGTCTAGGTCATCCTGCTACTCCCATAGTTCAGAAGATCCTTAGCTCAAATAAGTTGCCGTGTGCTAGTTCCAAGAATGTTGAGTCAATTTGTGATTCGTGTCAAAGGGCCAAGAGCCATCAACTGCCTTATTCTGTTTCTAATAAAATCTCTAGTGCTCCTCTTGATCTGATTTATTCTGATGTGTGGGGGCCTGCACCCATCTCTGTTGAGAGTTATAGCTATTATGTTAGCTTCATTGACGACTATAGCAAATACACCTGGATATATTTGTTGAAGCATAAATCTGATGTCTTTCGAGTTTTCCAAGATTTTCAAAACTTAGTAGAAAGACAGTTCTCTAAGAAGATCCTTTGTGTTCAATTGGATTGGGGAGGCGAGTATGAAAAATTAAATTCTTTCTTCAAGCAAATTGGGATCACACACCGTGTGTCCTGTCCTCATGCTCATCAACAAAATGGTGCTGCTGAACGCAAACATAGATATATTATTGAAGTTGGTTTAGCTCTTCTTGCTCATGCTTCCATGCCTTTAAAATTTTGGGATCAAGCTTTCCTTACAGCTACCTATCTCATTAATATTCTTCCCAGCAAGGTTATTGATTTTGAAATTCCTAGTACTCGCCTTTTTCATGATGCACCCAATTATAGCAATCTTCGTGTTTTTGGTTGTGCTTGTTGGCCCAATCTGAGGCCATATAATTCCAGGAAGTTATCTTTTCGATCCACCCAATGTGCTTTCCTTGGCTATAGTTCCATGCACAAAGGTTTCAAGTGCCTTGACATCTCCACCGGACGCATTTATATCTCCCGTGATGTCATTTTTGATGAAGCCGTGTTTCCCTTTTCAAAGCTCCATCCTAACGCCGGTGCCTCTCTTAGAAAAGAAATTGTCCTACTGCCTTCTTCCCTTCGAAATCCACGGGATGATGACTGTACTGCATCTGATATTACTAATACTATTGACGTACCTGCTGTTTCTAGTGAATCATCTGAGAAAATTACAGGTCTCATGCCTATGCTCCCAGCGCTACCGGCACAACGTTGCGCACATAGCCCAGGCTGCAGCTCCCAGGTGGAAACGTTGTCTCCTTCTAGCTCGTCGAACGGTGCTGTTTTGCCTGCTACACCGCCTGGGGGAACATTAGTACCGCTGCCGACCGCTGTTGCTGTGCCAGAGGACAACAGTGCGGCGACAGGTGGGGGTAATACGGTGGTGCCTGAGTCTCCGCCTGGGACGTTGCATGCGTCTAAGGAGTCTCCACCACCGCTGCATGCTACAGCATCAGGTGCACATGAATTTGTGCCACCCGGATCTTCTACAACATCTAGTTCTCCAGCAGCCACACCTGATCCCCCGCGTCACCAAACACGGTTGCAAAGCGGTATTATCAAACCAATGAAGCTATATGATGGTATGATTCGATATGGCATGTTTAGTGCTACTGGTGAACCTAATTCCGTTGATGAAGCTATTTTAGATCCAAAGTGGCGTGATGCAATGGAAGTGGAATTTCAAGCTCTAGCTAAGAATAAAACTTGGCATCTCGTTCCCAAGAAAAACTGGACAGAATATTATTGATTGCAAATGGGTTTTCAAAATCAAACGAAAAGCTGATGGGAGTATTGATAGATACAAAGCTCGATTAGTTGCCAAGGGATTCAAGCAACGCTATGGCATCGACTATGAAGACACTTTCAGCCCAGTTGTCAAGATAGCTACAATTAGATTGGTACTCTCTATTGCAATGTCAAGGGGATGGTGCCTCAGACAACTTGATGTGCAGAATGCGTTCTTGCATGGTGTTCTGGAAGAGAAAGTTTATATGAAGCAACCTCCGGGTTTTGAGGACACTAAAACACCGGGATATATATGTAAGTTGGACAAGGCTATCTATGGGCTGAAGCAGACGCCCAGGGCGTGGTACTCCAGGTTAAGTTCCAAATTAATCACTCTAGGTTTTGTGCCGTCAAAATCAGACATGTCTCTTTTTATATATCATAGGGGTGGTACAACTATTTATATGCTTATCTATGTTGATGATATTATCGTTACAAGCTCATCACCTGAATCGGTGACAACTCTTCTTGCTGATTTAAAAAAAGACTTTGCACTAAAGGATCTTGGCAAGTTACATTACTTCTTGGGTATAGAAGTTAAAGAAGAGTTAGATGGTATAACTCTATCTCAAGCTAAGTATGCACAAGACTTGTTGAAGCGTGTTGGAATGCTCGGCTGCAAACCCTGCACGACTCCTTTATCTGCATCTGATAAGCTGTCGAGCTATGATGGTGTTCCTCTCAGTCCAGAAGATGCTACTCGCTACAGAAGCATAGTTGGTGCTCTTCAGTATTTAATAAATACACGACCAGATTTATCCTTTGCTGTCAACGGAGTTTGCCAATTTCTTCATGCACCAACCTCAGTTCATTGGACTGTAGTTAAAAGAATACTTAGATATGTACAACACACCATTGGACTCAGGATGCATATTCAAAAGGTATTGTCGTCATTCATCAGTGCCTTCTCTGATGCAGATTGGGCAGGTGATATAGATGATAGGCGTTCTACTAGAGGCTTCGCAATATTTTATGGAAGTAATCTTATATCATGGAGTGCTAAAAAACAGCCAACTGTTTCAAGATCTATTACAGAAGCAGAATATAAAGCGATGGCTAATGCTACTGCAGAAATAATATGGCTTGAGCAACTGTTGACCGAATTTGGGGTTAAAGTGCATCGCACCTCAGTTCTTTGGTGTGATAATCTTGGTGCAACATACTTATCAGCTAATCCCGTGTTTCATGCTAGAGCAAAGCATATTGAAATTGATTTTCACTTTGTGCATGAAAGAGTTATGAGAAAACAACTACACGTTCGGTTCATCGCTTCTGGAGATCAGTTGGCGGATGGATTTACAAAAGCCTTACCGGTTGCAAAGATGAATACATTTATTCGCAATCTCAAACTTCAAGGTGGTTAGGAAAGTTTAGATTGAGCGGGGGTGTTAGAGATTGTAAACGTGTTACACTAGGATTGTAACCGAGCATGTCTCAAGGATAGATGGACTCCTGTAAATTGCTATAAATAGAATAGAACTTAAGTTATGAGTCCTAGTTTAAAACTATCTATATCTGCTTGTTCTATATATAAACATGCAACCTATAGTGAGGTGAGGCAACCATATTTACTCTATATTTTTTTAACTTGAGCCTCATTCCCTCGGTTGATCTTGGCATGCTGTTGATGAGTGTTCACAATTAAATTATAATGTGTTCTATTAGCACCACAAAACAAAAAAGGCTTAATTGTTGTTACTGGACAGGCGGCAACAGATAAATTAGCAGCCAGCGCTACAAACCAAAAAGGAACTCTTAAGAAGAAGCAGTATCCGCAATATCGAACGTACCTGCGGCCAATGCTAATGGCAAGCTTTGCCATATGAACTGTGCTTCTTCTCCTCTTTCTTTTTGGCTATAAACACTTGCTGAAAATACCCGTATTGTTGCAGCTGTTGCTACACAAGGAAGTAAGACAACAGTGTTTCTCAAATAGCTTGTGGTTCAAACACGAGAGAAGGAAGTCCCTGAAATTTGAACTACTCCGTAATAGATAGTAGACAACCACTAACATGATTAAATTTGAACTACTTCGTAAAAGAGATGGAACCCCAAGTTGACAATCGCCGCCCATCCACCCATTCATTCTCAAGAAAGGGAAACACTAAATCAGTATGTACCACATCCACTCCGTCACCAGTGAGCCGCCCGAAAGAAATTGGACCAGTCTCGCGAGCGAGATTTGAATGTGACCGCATCGTCACAGCTAGCACACAGCAAATCAAACACAAGTTTCAGATATCGTACCGACGGAAAACAAATCAACCGCAGACCTGAACGGATCTACCGCGCAACAGTAGGGAGGACGCCCCTGAGCACCCTACCGGGGTCCTCGCGGTAGGGGTTAGGGAAGACGACGAGCCTTAGATATGCTGACGATCTAGGCGAGGATCGAGAGTATCTGACCGTTGGATTCGATGCACGAACGACGTTGACCGTTGGATCGACGGACGACGGAAACAGGTTTTGGTTTTTTAGTAGAGATATGGGTTCGAAATGCAAATAACAACAACACCTAGCCACCTAGCATGGAAAAAAAGACATCACGGTTGATTGCAGGGTCAAGACAGATTCGATTCGATTCGATTCTAGCTGCTTGTTTGCCAAGTCAGAGTGTGGGACCAACCCATTTTCTTTTCCTATAGAAGGATCTACCTCACCGTTTCATCATCGCATGATTGTTCGCCAAGCCAAGAGTCCGTCGCTTCCTTGTTTGCAACTTGCCAACATCTTTTATTGCAGATTCTGCAAGCTCTACACTTGTATTGAAGAGGTTGATAACTCACGTAAACCAAATCTACGGATTAGCATACAATTAGCTAAAAAAATAAAAAATAGATTAATTTAGTTTTTAAAAAATAACTTTCTTATAGATTTTTTTTAAAAAAAACGCACTATCTAACAATCGAAAAACATAAACATAAGAAAACAATATTAGAAACCGGTGCTACCGAAAGCAAAATATTGTAACTTGCATAATTTCACACGGTTATAGTTAAAACACATCACAGAGTTGATTTGTTCTATCTTGATCTGATGGTCAGAAAAATAAATGTTGGAGGGAGGAAAAACATATGAATATCGCTCTGACTCAAAGTTTTTTAAGCTGACTTTTTTAGCTCTAGAAATTTTTTGTTGGAGCTAATGTGAGACAGCTTTATCACACTTTAAGCTAGATTAGTAGAGTACTTTATTTTAGATAACAAACTCTATTTTCTATAAGAATTCTAGAGTTGGAGTCAAGCAAAACAAGCCGTGCTGCCGTACTAGACCGATATGCAGGCAAACACAAACTGCTAATTTGTCGTATAAATCTGCTAATTATTTATATATTAATTATGAATGGTGCCAAACTGACAACTTTAAGTGCTAATAATAAAGTGAACATACGACTCTGTATGCTATAAAACTGAATAGTGAACTTTGAGTGCTATATAACCGGTTTTGTGCAAATGAAATGAGAAATATGGACCTTTGTACGTTGAGCCAAGCAATGGCTAGTTGATCTTATGTGATTATTGATTGTTAGCGTTGATTCTTTTAAGGTAGGCAGATTTACAATGATATTCTAACCTATAGTAATTGTGTCTCATTTGCTACCTTGAAGCCATGGCTAGTTGATGTTAGGCCCTTCACAGTGTGTGCTTAATGCCTAAAGACGAGAGAGAAGGTTTAGGCATCACTTGGCGCACTTTGTCAAATAATGCCAACTCCACCTGATACCAAAAAATATAGGAGCGGATCATAAGCATGCATCGGTTCCTAAAAATTAAATAATAGTATGTTTACTGTTGCATAAAGAGGCAATTGAAATCTAAACTCTCACACATGTTTTCATTTACCAATTTTCATGGTCACAAAGTGAACTTTACTGTTGGCTCATCCAAACCAAAGTTATATATATATGTGTGTATGTGTGCGCGCGTGCGCATGTGAGTATGTGTGCGCGTGTGCGTGTGTCATATATATGAACATATAAACAAATTTATTGCTCTCCTGCTGTAAACAGTGGTGTCCATGAAAATCCACGAAGAATTTAATAGTGATGCAGAAGCGGATCAATTCTTCTGAGACTTCATAAATGGTCCAATTGAAGCTTAGAGTAAGAAACAAATTAAAGCTAAGATTGAGGCACATCAGCGCGGTAAGTTTACTTAATACCGAAGGTTTATAGAAGTCATATATAGAAATATGGTCGTGGAGCTACTAGGGATATATTCATGTCTAAATACTTCTCAAAAATCCAGTATAGATTTTGGTCTCTTTACTTTTATCAAAATGCATTTGGGAAGGTGGGCTTTACACCTTTGCACGAATGCACCATATAAAACACCTGCTAATTTATGGGATGAAAAATTTACGAATTGCTAAAACCACTGTTATTAAGTACGTGAATACCTTCTACATAATTGAGTGTTTGGGTCCTACGTACCTAAAAAAAGACTAATAAAGAAGAAGTATAGATTGCATGTATTGGTAATAGAGAAGTTGTCTAGTGGCATAGAAGGGACAATATAAACCTGGAATCAGTCAGGACCTACTATCATGTTAGAGGATGTAGCCTCAAACGACTTTAGATATGGTATGTATTTTTCTGTGTTGCTGGTCAAACAATGACATTAATATTAATAGGTCATTTTTGTCCACTGAAGCAGTACAAGGAAGAACTGTTGCTGGTCAAACAATGACATTAATATTAATGGGTCATTTTTGTCCACTGAAGCAGTACAAGGAAGAACTCTGAAGGTTCATTTTACAATCAATGGCAATGAGTAGAATATGGGCTACTACCTAGCATATATGGTATTTATCCTAAGTGGACAACATTTGTGAAAACAATTCATTTGCCTCAATGTGACAACAAAAGGGAGGAAGAAAAGATGTGGAACGTGTTTTTGGTGTTTTGCAAGCTCGCTTTGCCATTTTACAAAGCCTAGCACGTATGTGGCAAGTGCGGTCGCTTGTGGCAAGTGCTTATGTTTTTGATGTAATCACAAGCATGTCATGTTGTGTTCTCTTAAGACTGAATGTATTTATTTATACTTTATTTTTAGTAAACGTACTACATATTAAAATGATATTTGGTGCTTTACTATATCCATGTATACGTACTAATTCATATACCTCTATGTAAATTAGCCACTAAAGAATTTATCGTAAATTTAACTACACAAGTAGTACCTACGATGATGCTTTTCATGTCGGCGTCCTTCACCCCAATGGTTAAGACTTCGAACCTGCTATGCATTAGCATTGGCAAGAAGAGCACTCTTGTGCTGGGCTAGAGCATGAATCAGGACTGGCTGCTCAAATCCACCACGTAGTGGCATATGCCCTCTCATTGCTGACAATGCACACAACTCAGAGGAGCACTGTGGCCTATGCACGGACTGCCCATTGCTATAGTCCACTGGTTGCCTTATCTTGCACAGTCGTCACAAGGCACTTCCCCATGGTGCCTTGATTCTCCATACACCTCCTTCTAATATGTCATGTTCCTCTTTTGACATCGTGAGATCCGAACAACAAAGCAGCTATAGAAGCAAGATATGGGAGAAATGCAACCAATTTACTTTGTGACACGTTGTAATCGTGTGGAGGGAGGAAAGAGGAAGATGATTTTTTTTCTCGCGTGAAGGAAACAGATAGAGATGAAGAGCAGCAATATTTTATTCAAGTGTGGTTCCTAGGTCTATAGATAGCCACCGTGCTATTTTTTTTCACACGTCTTAGCCGAGAGAGTTTGGTGCTTGTTTCTTGTCATGGGCCCAAATTTTGTTTTGCTTCACTAGCACATTGTGGAGGGCCTTTGGCAAGAATAGCTAGATTAATCGTCACTAACGATTTAAGTGAAATTCTGTTTTGGCAAAATTTACCTATTGTTCCTTGAAATACCAAATTCTTATATTCTAAACTGTTTGAATTTTTTTTAAAAAAAGAAACATGCTCATCTAGTGATGGTTGTTTTTTAAAAAAATTAAAATACACCAACAATACCGCAAATTTTAAGGTAGGTGTATATTTAGGCATTAATATTGTAAAGTACTTGTTTTGGTAAGATATATCTTATCCAACATGCGGAGCCATATGGATTGTTCACTGCAAAATTGAATGCAATGATAGACCAAGCCTCTTGAGACTAGCTCCTTCAGTTAGTCAAATCCAACATCCTTTTGAAGCTACAAAACCCTTAGCAACCCACAAAGCAGACCAAACGATTGGTGTAAACAATAACACTTTTCTGATGTGGATGCGAGTAGAGGAAGCATGATTTTTTCTAGTATGGAAGGTCGTCAAAAGCTAGAGACCATATGCTTGGTCCCTTTCACAAACATGGCCATACACAACTAGCAAATGGTGCTATATAATTTTAGGAAAGCCATCACACAATTATCTTAAGGCCTGCTTGGGAGTTTAGTTTTTTCTCACTTTAAAAAGAAAACACCTATAAACTCGAGTAACCCAAAATTATTGGTGAAAAACCACACGTGGTCGAGTGGTTTGGGAGAAAAATTAGAGATCCTATGTAAACTCTATGATTTGCACTCGTCTAAAAAACTCTATGATTTGCACAGGTTCTTAATGATCACAAGGTGAGTATGAACATTGTATTGGATAGGAACTTTAGATCAAACAACAATTGGGAACTACAAGATTTGATAAAAAAAATTAGATCGAATCATCATTTTTTATATAAAAATTCAAAACAGAACATCAAATTGGAAAACAATGTTTGGATTGAAAAGAAGAATCATCAACATGGCACCTTAGAAATTTGAATTGAACTACACTGGAAGGGTGCCTACATAAATTGTAGAACATGACTCTAAGATGATGGCCAACAACTCAGAAGGGGATTGCAATGAAGCTAGCTACAGCCTACACATATTGATGCTGAAATGACACCAACGGTTTGAAGACGATGCCCACACGTGGCATGGATTGAGTATGCGATAGACATCAACACACAGAAGTCAACTAGATGCTAAATCTAATGATAGACGCATGACAGTAACTCGATGAGGAGGAAGGTGTCATTGAACTCAAGAGGTGTTTGAGCCCATCGATGGTAAGGAGAGTGATGCCAAAGAGCTCAAGAGGAAACTTACTAATGACCACCATAGGGTGTAGTAGAGAGTGACGCCGACGAGGTCCAAGAGGAAGCCGAGCCCGAAGCCTATGGTGGGGTGAAGAAGGAAGTGGTGTCAAGTCATGAGCTCGAGAGAAGCTAAGATCGACGGCTACAACAGGATGTACAGTAGTGTGGTTCTTGCAGAAGTATGAAGTGAGGTGAAGAGTGGTACAGTGCCTATAGAGGGGTGAAGTTAGGCTATGTCAGGGCTAATGAGGAGATCGAGGTGTCTATTTTTTTCCTAGTGTAATGGGCCTAAGCCAACGGATTTTAATAAAAACTATTTATATAAGCTATCTTTTATAATCCGCTCAAGTTAGATGGATCGTACTAAGATTTTATTGTAATTATAGAGAGTTTAATTTTATATTTACAAAAGGTAAAAATATCATTAAGAACTGAATAAATTTCATAAACTATTCGAAGCATATTTGACGCTAAACTTAGGTGCTATTAAATTGACTCAAAAGAATTCTCGCCCCAAATTCCGATGGGTGCAGACGCGAAAACAGGCTTTTTTTTAAAAAAAAAACGTTTTGACACCTCATCAGGGCCTTTTCCTTCCCTTTCCTTTCTCATTTCTCGTTGTAGGTTTGTAGCCTCCCCAAGGAGAAGCCAAGAAGCGGAGGGGAGCGAGGAAGAGAGGGCACCAGCCGCAGCGGCAGGCGGAATGGCGGCGCCGCCGAAGGCCTGGAAGGCTGAGTACGCCAAATCCGGGCGCTCTTCGTGCAAGTCGTGCAGGTCCCCCATCTGCAAGGATCAGCTCCGGCTCGGCAAGATGGTCCAGGCCACCCAGTTCGACGGATTCATGCCCGTCCGTATCCTCTCCCTCTACCCGCTCTCCTCGCCGATGATCTTTCTCCGTTCCGTTGATGAATCTTGCTTTGATCTTTAGGGTTTGTGAGGGTAGGGTTTTGGTGTGGCTTCGTGTTCTTGAGGGGTTTTTTGTGGGTTGGGTCTAGATTCTAGAGGTGCATTTAATGTGTGCAGATTGGTGTATTACGGAGGTGGGTTTCGAGGGCATTCGCTATGAGAATCTTCTGGATTGATGGGTGATCGGTTTTCATCTTGATGTGCATTGCGGGTGTGGGTTTTGTGGGCATTTGCCATAAAGAATCTTCTGCTTTGATGGGTGCTTGGTTTTAATCTTGACGCGCAAAAAAAAAACTGTTTCTGAGGGTAATTTCGCATGATTTTGTGGGGTATGATCGAACCAATCTTCTTAGAATGTGGAGTTCTTGATGCACTTGGTTTGGTGCTTTGTCGATTTGTCGATGATCCGTCAATTCCAGTATTGGGTTTATTGCTGTTTCTGATCCATTCTGCAATCTATATTATGTAACGCAAAATAGATAGAGGGTGCTCTTGCGGGCACCAACTTTGATATATGCGATTTAGCTGGTATTGCTCCTAAGTTGTTTGATATATTAGTTATGCGGACCAGCAAGTTGGCTGTGCTGTTTTAGCATGGCAATGGGGCATACCGATGAAAACTTTAGTATCTAGTGTGTTCGCTAATCTGTTTTTGTTCTTATCTGTTATGTGTAGTTTGCAAAGTATAATCTAGGTATTCGTTTGCTCGCTTTATTTTCTTCTTTGCTCTTGTAATTTTTTTGTGGGTGCATGTGTAAATATAAGTGCTTACCTGTATTAGGCAAGATATTTCTATTTTTCATTGTTTATCTTGCACATTTGGATGCTGAATCTTAATTGCTTTTGGTTGGGTATGTACTCATGTGGTTATATGGACACTCTAATTATTTCACTTGGGAAATGTAGGATCGTTTAGGGCAAACTGAGGGGGTACTTTTGGATATGCATGCCATTTTTCACCTGACCATATTTTATTTATTTTCTGTGATGGCCTGACCATGTTCTTTAATATGGAGAGTGTGTATAATATTGTGCCTTTTCTATGTTTTATATAGTAATTATTTTTTTTCAAGAACTGTAACTAGTTGGAACATTTTTTTGTCATGGTAGACTCTCGAAGGTGCAGAAGAAAAACTCGATGGTTATATGACATATCTTTTCATATCAATTTTATGAATTGACCACTTCCAATTAATTTTAGTGCCCTGCTTTCTCTTTTTCAGATGTGGAATCATGCCAATTGCATCCTCAGTAAGAAAAACCAGATAAAATCGTATGCAACTTCATCTTTTACTGTTCACATGAGTTTTATGCTTAAGTATCATAGTTTATTCATCTTTATTGTATCTATTGGAAATCTGACCTAATTAAAACAGTCAATTCTTCATTTCCAATTAGTGTTGATGATGTTGAAGGAATAGACACACTCAGATGGGATGACCAAGAGAAGATAAGAAATTATGTTGGAAGTGCACCAGCTACTGCAAGTTCTGCAGCTATTTCAGATAAATGCACCATTGAGGTTGCTAAATCTGCCCGTACTTCCTGTAGACGGTGTGGTGAAAAGATAACAAAGGGAACGGTCTGTATCTTTTGATCAATTAATTTTATACATGCTTTCTAATTCGTCCTTGAGGATAGGAAGTTTTATGCTTGTTGCCACATCAGATTTTGTGTTTGTACTTTGTTGCTTTTCAAATTATAGTCATGAACATAACCCCCTCTTATGATTAACACTTTACAGTCTTATATGACCATTCAGCTAACAATCATAGATAAACAGAAGTTTCACATTGTTGAATGAACCTTGATGCAGCACGTAAGAATGATTGATTGTAACATGTTTCCTATTCCTTATAATTACTCTCTGGGAAAAATACTGTATTCTTCAAAATTCTGCATGTTACTTTATTGTTTTATACTTTTATTTATTTAGAAAAATTGTTCATGAACTTTAGCGCCCACTAAGGGATGGAATGGATACCTGGCTTGGTCCTAGACTCCTAGTACTTGAACACTTGTAGCTGGGGAGGTTAAATAGCTTCCCTACCACTAGGTCATTGGCATGTTCTTTTATTTTCTGAACTTACATCTAGGAAATATATGGTTCTGATACGCAGGAACACCATAGGTTCTTTTCTGTACCCTAATCCCTGTGGCCTGCATCACATTGCAAATAATGCCCAAGCTTTTGCACTGGAATTCCAAATGACTAGAAAACCTAAAGGTCACAATTTCTCATTTATTTTGTAATTAGTCTGCTACATGCCACTAGCAAACATTAGGACTCTGAATTTTGTGTTAAATTTACTTTATCAAATGAAGTAAGCTGCAAAATGTATTAATTGAGAGAATATTTATTATGTTCGTTTTTCTTATTTACGCACACTCCTAGTTGAGTACTCCTAATGAATTAAAATAATCATTGTGGTGAATTCTAGATAGGCAAATTGTTTGATGATCCAGAAGTACATGTTTGATATTAGTCATGAACTTAGCTCGTAATGTATGTTTTGAAAATATATGAATATTTTATAACTGTGATATGGCAACTTGTAATGTAAAAACATGGTCTTTGTCTTGACTCTAAATTGTTTCTGTAATAGTATTATTTGTTTGTCTAGGTTCGTGTTTCATCTAAGCTTGAAGGGCAAGGTTGGTACCACGCCAGCTGTTTTTTGGATATGTCCCCAGCTGCAACTGTTGAGAAATTCTCAGGCTGGGAAATCCTGTCGCATGAGGATAAAGGAGCTGTTCTTGATCTTGTTAAGAAAGATGCCCCCGCCCCCAGCATGGGTAATGAAACATGGAGATCAGTTTTTCTTTATGCCACTTTGTAATCTGACTTGATTTTGTATGGTTGTTTCTCAAGGGCAAACATCTTCTAAGGGTTCCAAGCGCAAGAATAGTGGAAATGATATACATGACTGCAAAGCTCCCAAGATAGGCAGGAGTATATCAGAAGGTGCAGCGGAAGATAAAGGGAAAGCTGTTGTAGCACGTGATTCCAATGCTAGTTCTACTGACCTTCAAGAAAAGCTTAAAGAGCAGAGTGACACACTTTGGAAATTGAAGGATGAACTTAAGAAGCATGTGTCAACTGCTGAACTAAGGAACATGCTCGAAGCTAATGGGCAAGATGCATCTGGGCCAGAGCGGCATCTATTGGACCGTTGGTAATGTTGCATGCTATTTGTGAAATGGTTTTTAACTTCCTGGCTTCCTGCACTACATTATTTCCATCCAATGAGTAATTGACATTTAAACAAATGGCACTACAAGGATCCCGCTTATAATATATCCTTATCCGGTGCTTCTTGAATGTTGCATGCTATTTGTGAAATGATTTTTAACTTCCTGGCTTTCTGCAGTACATTATTTCCATCCAATGACTAATTGACATTTAAACAATGGCACTACGAGGATCCCACATATAAATATATCCTTGTCTGGTGCTTCTTGCTAGAGGAGGATACAATTATAACTGATGATGAATGGTACAAGTGTATGAAACTTGTTAGGATAGTTGTTCCCCAAGACCCCGATTGATCAGCTATATAATTTTTGTTGCTAGATTTATTTTCTGCTTGCTTTCTGGATCCCAAATCCCGGTTGTAACATCCTGGTTATAGGATTTGTGATACTGATCTCTTAGTGGAATTCAGAATTTTCACCATAACCTAATGATTGTACGCTGTTTGCTTTGGTTCTTTTGGAATTTGGTTCATGTATACAATTATTATTATTATTTTCTTAATAGTAGCTATACCTAATTTTTTTAGAAAACACATTTTTAAAATTTAATGTGCGCAGAGTAATTTCAAAGTCGGACAAGCACTTAAGATATTTGTTTTTAGGCAAAATTTGTTCAATAGTATTTAAGTCTGATTTTTTTGTTTATAATTCAAGGAAGACAAACATTATTGATCTCATTAATAAGCCTTATAATATTGTTGATTGTGTAGACCTGCTTGTGGCATTTCCTTGTTTCATCTCACATAGAACTCGGTACACCTCATCTCTTACTTTCTTCCTTGTCTGGCAGTGCTGATGGGATGCTTTTTGGAGCATTGGGTACTTGCCCAGTCTGTTCTAGCTTCCTCTACTATCATGGTGGCCAGTATCATTGCAGTGGCTACGTGTCAGAATGGTCCAAGTGTACATACTCTACAACAGAACCTGTGCGCAGTAAAACGACATGGAAAATTCCTGATGAAATGGATAATGGTTATCTTACAAAGGTATTATGGCTCCCCCCCCCCCCCACACACACCCTCACACCCAAAAGAATATCGTTCTTAATGCTTGGTTTCTACAGTTAAGGTAAGCAAATATGTATGTATCTTGCAGTGGTTCAAGTCTCAAAAGGTTAAGAAACCAGAAAGAGTTCTTCCACCAATGTCACCTGAGAAATCTTTGTGCCAATCAACTCAACAAAACCAATCTTTCATTGGTGAAGAATTGGATAAATTGAGAGTTTCTATAGTAGGACAATCTAAATATGGGGTTGTAAGTAATCTTCTTTTTACTTTTTTGTTACAGTTATCCTCTGGTTCTCTTGTGAGTTATGTTCGTTAAAGCAGCACCAATTATGCCATGACCTTGCTGCATGTTGTGGCATGCACCAGACACCTTTTATTTTTCACAATCACAGTTACTTTGCTCATACTGTTTTCTGGATTGATTCTTACCATATTATACAAATTATATATATTATGCATATTTGTTGTGTGGCTTGTTGACATGAAACCAGAAAGTGCTCAACTGTACATGCTTCATATATTTGTTTGTTTAAGTCAATTCCTTGAAGATAGCTAGTTTAGTTTGTTAATTGATTCCTTGAGTTCCTCGACTATTTCTTTAATTTCCAAAATTTTTAATGCATGGAATATGCAGAGTGACCACATTTAGATTGCAGAGCAAAGGTATGGAGAGATTGGGTTTTTTCCCTATGTACTTGCTTCAGTTCATTTTAAATTCATGTCACGTGTTGAATAATGGGTCAAATTACGTTATATGATCTAGCATACTGCTTTTGCATCAAGTGGTAAGATAGGTTTACAACTATTTGCATGGGATACCCTTTTCTTTTGTTTTTTCTTCTCTGCTGGTCACTTGGTGTCGGGAAGTTAATGCTTGGATCAGTTATTGGGGCTATACCTTTTTCTTTTCTTGTTTTTTAGTTTGTACTTTGTACATTTCACTAACTAATCATGTAATCCAACTACTGTAGGATGGATGGAAACAGAAGCTGAAAGATGCTGGTGCCAACTTTAATGCCACGGTTACCAAAGGTTTTTCCTCGTGTTATCTTTTTTTTTCTGAACTATGCAGGATTTCCTCGTGTTATCCAGGACTGAACTTTCTTGTTCAGACATTTGAACCTTCTTATATTTGGCTTTGTATGACATTGGAGCCTATATCTTCACCCAAGTGGGTGGGCAGTTTGACAGCACCCCATGACCAAAACCCACCACTCAAATTCCTAAAATTGGTTGGCTGTCACTTATATGTAATTTTTAGACTAATACATGACACTTAATCTAACTGAAGTTTTAAAAGTATAAGGAAAATACATTGTCTAACTCATGTTTTTTTATGGGAGATATGGATCACTTATGCGCAGGCGATAATTTTATGTTATCAATCTGACCGTCTTTATTTCTGTAACAATGTATGGGCATTTAGCCAGTACTTTCATGAAGCAGATATAATTGACTGTGTCATGACTTGGTCATTGTTTCATAGATTAGATAAGCTCTTAGTGTTTGGTGAAATCTTATCGCATTATTTTCACATGTAAGTCTTGCACTGCAGACAGCAGCTGCTTAGTTTTATGTGGTGAGCTGGAGAGTGAGAATGCTGAAGTCAGGAAAGCAAGGTATCGCATTTTTAGTTTGTTCTTGTCCTTTTACAGTTACAGTTTGACCTATTGTTTTGAGAACTATTGTGTTAAAATACCATTATATATGTATATTATTTCATTTCAGGAGGTTGAAGATACCAATTCTGCGAGAAGGTTACCTTGGAGAATGCATTAGGAAAAATAGAGTGCTTCCATTTGATTTATATAAAGTAGAGACTGCGTTGGAATCTTCTAAAGGAGGCACAATTACTGTTAAGGTTAAAGGCCGAAGTGCTGTTCATGAGTCCTCTGGTTTGCAAGATACAGGTCATATTCTTGAAGATGGAAAAAGCATATACAATACAACCTTGAACATGTCTGACCTGACACGAGGTGTGAACAGGCAAGGATTTTGCTCACAGTATTTCTTGTCAATTTCAGGATTTGCATTTTTAGGGGTGATTGTCAAGGCGTATTTCATATGAGTGATTTGGATAAACCCTCCAGCAATTTTAGTCACCAAACAAAGAACCTGGATTGCTTCTCAAATCCAACTTCCCGGTCTTCCCTTGAACTAACAGAATGATACAGTGCTAAATTTCCCATGGCTGTTAAGTTGTAATGTTGAGTCAAGTCGCTTGCAACGGACATTGGATCATCATGGAGGATAACACATCCGTTGGTGAGAGGTTGGATGATAACTTGAACTTGAACGATGCTAGAGGAAGGAGGGCACCACTTGGGGAATAATAGATCTAGAATAGCTGGCCATGGAAGAGGAGAGATAAGATTAACTATGATGTTACTGCAATATTAAGGACAGCAGCAGCAATAAGCCAAGGACTGCAGCAGGTTATCCTCAATATGGGCCACTGTTTTCTTATCAGTCTTAGAGATGGCTCAAGTTGCATGCTCAGCCACTTAAGTCATTGGCTAGTCGACTAGTCGTGTAACCAGCCGACCAGGCTACCAAATTGAGTCAATGCCTCTGTTGTTACCATGAAATTTATGTGAAAAACAATCCCCAGATTATCCATGCTCTGTTTCTCTTTCGAAAGAACACATTATGGGGGCCATATCTAGTCCAAACTCTGATTTAAGTGCAACCAATATGGTCAGAAAAATAGTGAACATTTTGGGAGAAGTGCTTTGGTCTGGTTTGGTTTGGTTTTCATTACATATGCCCCTGAAATCATTGCCGTTGTTTCTTGTTCAAGCCCAACTTAGGTTGTCAATCATTCCACAATGTCTCGTGTACCTATATCAATCGCCTGATCTAGTATGTCTTATTTACTGCCACTCAGCACCCAAAAATGTTGGAGCTTGCACAAATTTCTGTTTCCTTTCCTGTCAATTTATGTTCAGGAGCATAACACACTGTTGAAATGAGGGGAATTTTTTTTCTGTATTGTTACCAGTTGCTAAATGTCTGTTAGGTTATTGCAAATAAGGGTGACCCTGCTTGTCCTACCTCATCTTTTAACAGTTATCTTTTTTTGTCTGTGAAGCTATTACATACTTCAGGTCATTGAAGAGGATAATGGGTCTGATTGTTATGTATTCCGAAAGTGGGGACGAGTTGGGAATGAAAAAATTGGAGGCACGAAATTGGAGGAGATGTCGAAAACTAATGCTATTCAGGAATTTAGAAGATTGTTTCTTGAGAAGACTGGAAACCCCTGGGAAACATGGGAACAAAAAACAAATTTTGAAAAGCAGCCTGGGAAATTTTATCCACTTGACATTGTATGTTGTGGGAAAATGTTTTTACCTGCAGGGTTTATTCCTTTATTGGATTACGTGGATTCAATCTGATTTGTTTAATATATTGCAGGACTATGGTGTTAGGCAAGGACCAAAGCGGAAAGACTTTGACAAAATGAAAAGTTCACTTTCTCCCCAGTTGCTGGAGCTCATGAATATGCTTTTCAATATTGAAACATACAGGTGCAATTTTACTGTTCTATTTTCAAGTTTTGCATGTACACATGCTTTGTTTTTATTATTAAAAAAGAATTTCACATATTATTTCCTTCCAGGGCTGCTATGCTGGAATTTGAAATTAATATGTCTGAGATGCCCCTGGGTAAACTAAGCAAGGAAAATATCCAAAATGGTGTGATACCTTGCTCCTTGTGGAACTTATTTTGTTGATCTATAAGTCCAAACATGTCATGATTCGCTTGCCTGCACTGCATGCAGGTTTTGAAGCATTAACTGAGATACAGAATCTACTGGGTAACACTGGCAATCAAGAACTGGCAGTTAGAGAGAGCTTGATCGTTGCTGCAAGCAATCGTTTCTTCACTCTTATTCCTTCTATTCATCCTCATATTATACAAGATGAGGATGATTTGATGGTGAAAGTATGTGTTCATTGCCTTGTGTTATATTCCTGTGTCGGGAAGATATCCCACGACTATTCTTATGTTTTAAATCATGACAATTTTAAGTGAAATATTTTGCTATAAATACCTTCCTTTTGCAAAAGAATAAATGTGTTCTATGAACGTTGCTGAAATTGAAAGGAGTCCATTCCATGCGCAGATCGTATATGATTTGTAATGACATCTTGGCATTTAGGCATGCTCCATAATGCTCAAATGGAATCGAAGGAACACAAATTTGTTACTAGCTCTATCCCAAGATATAGCAACTTTTAGCTATGAATTTGGATAAATACGCCAAAAGTTGTTATATTTTGGGAGGGAGTTAGTGTTAATTGTCATATATAAATTTGGCTTCAAATAAACTATGTTATTGAAGTAAAAAAATGTATTTTCATACTATTATTTATGGTGCAAATTCTGAATGACTCTCATCTTTCTATCTACTTGGAAAGATTTGACAGGGTGTTATAACAAACTAAAGATAATGTTATGACTTACTACAGACCGATGACATTTTTCCTTTTCTTTTCCTTAGGTTCTTCACATGTTCTCCTTGCCGTTAGATACATTGCTGTTCTTAAATGCAATGATATTTCTTGAATATTTAAGAAAAAAATGTGTTATTACTGTCCACCATTTAAACTGCTGTTTTGATTTTTGTGTTACTTTCGTTCTTATTTTCTTTTGACTGATCAGATATATTTCTTATGCTCAATTGACTACAACTTTTTTTGAGACACAATTGACTGTAACTCTGGTGCAATGGTGCAGGTAAAAATGCTTGAAGCTCTGCAAGATATTGAAATTGCTTCTAAACTTGTTGGCTTTGATAGTGACAATGATGAGTCTTTGGATGACAAGTACAAGAAACTTCGATGTGCCATTACCCCACTCCCTCATGATTGTGAAGATTACAAGCTAGTTGAGAAGTATCTTCTCAACACTCATGCTCCTACCCACAAGGCATGATTTTCTTCTGTATACAAAAACCTAGTAGTTTTTTTCTTCTGTAGATAGCACAATACAGACAATTATTTCTGTTTTCTGCTGTATAGTTATTGACATTTCCTTGTTTTAAATCTTTTTTGAAGGAGTGGTCACTGGAATTAGAGGAAGTCTTTTCGCTTGATCGAGATGGAGAATTCAACAAGTACTCAAGATATAAGAATAATCTCCATAACAAGATGCTGTTATGGCATGGTAAACAATCTATCCAAGTAACGCAAACACATTGGGCTTATGCAATATTTGAAAAAGTTTGTCTTCAATAGTTTGAATCTCTTCTACTTTTATACTCTTCAGTATTTAGTGCCAAAATCTAGGTTTGAGATGAAATTTATTATCCATGTGCAGTCTTTGCTGTGGCAGTGCGTAGGTGAACAGAGGGTTCACAGGCAATCCAACAGTTGTAAACTTATTTACCTTACTAATTCTTCGTGCAGTTTACTCATGTGGTGTGTTATGTTAGTATTTAAAAGGCTACATTTTTTAATTGCACTGGAGATCTCTTTAACATCCCCCTAAGTAACTCTTTCCTTCCTACCATTTGAATGATTCCATGATTGCAAAACTTAATTCGTAGGTTCAAGGTTGACCAATTTTGTTGGAATACTTAGTCAAGGACTAAGAATAGCACCTCCTGAGGCTCCTGTGACAGGCTATATGGTTTGCTCTTTGTTCACTTTATATATGATACACTGTAGCATCTGTTAAAAGATTGGTTAAATTTGATTAAGATATTTTCCTTTCATTCAATAGTTCGGGAAAGGCCTCTACTTTGCAGATTTAGTCAGCAAGAGTGCACAATATTGTTACGTGGATAGGAAGAATCCAGTTGGCTTGATGCTTCTTTCCGAGGTTGCTCTAGGTGACATGTATGAACTGAAGAAAGCCACGGTGAGATATAAAGTCTCAGTATTGAAAGAGAAATTCTGGTTATAACGTTGACTTGAACATTTTATCCTTGCTTTGAAATATGATCCTGCTTTAAGGAATTGACCATGGTATTTCTTTCCTGATTTTTTTATTGTGATCTATATTTCTTTGCTGATTCATAATTATAAGAAAAAGCCCAATGAGTTACTGGAGTGCCATTACTTGTTTTTTTCCCATGTTTATCATGTCTTAGCACCACACTTACTGGCGAAATGCTGCAGTCCATGGACAAACCTCCAAGAGGGAAGCACTCGACCAAGGGCTTAGGCAAAACCGTGCCGCTTGAGTCCGAATTTGCAAAATGGAGGGGTGATGTTGTGGTGCCATGCGGAAAGCCAGTGCCAGCTTCTATCAAGGCATCTGAGCTTCTGTACAATGAGTATATTGTCTACAATACGTCCCAGGTTCAGACAAATTGTGACCTCCCCCTACTCTTTTACCTTTCTGTTCATTGGAAATTTCGTTCCTTACCTTTCATGAAACCTTCTCTTTGGCAGGTGAAGATGCAGTACTTGTTGAAGGTTAGGTTCCATCACAAGAGGTGACTGGAAGACTATGGTTAGGTTCCATCGGTTAATGTATCTCCATCCATCGATATCAGCAGTCTGCGGCGGCTACGCTTTTGATGTGTTAGAATGATTTATCCAGTAGTTTCAGGTAGGTTATGTGCTGCTCGCGTATGATCCCTTTTGGGGTATGTTGCTTGGGCATCGCGCGAGTGGCGCAAGTAATCCTCTGCGCATGTCATCAGCATTTGACAGATGTTGCTTAATTTTCTGTAGCAATGGTCGCATTTGGCATCTCTGTCTAGCTTGCTGTTTTATCATCACTCGCGTTATTTGTGCGGCGTTGCATCTTGGCTCATTATTTTTCTTACTATTCCCTTAAAATATATGAGGTCTATCGTAGGATACTGCAATCGAAATAAACTGAACAGCATTAGTAAAATAGTGCCGTCTGTAGGATCAAAGAGAAGAGGCGGTAACACTACCAAAAAAACTATTTTCACAAGTAGGGGTGTTTTATTTTTACAGGCAGGCAAAAAAATATCTTTGTAATAATATGGAGGAGCTCATATGGTCTAAACCAGTGTAAATCGCGGTCTTTTTTCTAAAAACTAAGACCAACAGTTGAAACCAATGTAACTTGTATGAAAGCCTAGTGTCTATTTTGTCTAGTGGGACTATCTAGTGGTAGTAATGTTTGCGTCTTAAGATTAACCCTAGTCTAGCATGTCAATTCTATGAACATATATTGACTTTTTTCTGATGTATCAGAGAGTTGGTTTTCTTCACTAGTTCTTATTGAAACACTCAATCTAGAAGTCTCGTGCTCTCTCATGATCAGACAGCTGGTTTTCAGCTTGTCTTTTTTTTCCTTCTCTTTCCTTTCGTTAAGGATGATGCCCTCTTCTCTGTCTTTGGCGTTCATCCATCTAATCTTCGAATGAGCTATGATAAATTTATTTCTCAGCTTCTTCGTGCGTAGAGTGAGGAGAAAGACAGCATTGGGGCAGTTTGCATTCCTTGGTTAGGAACTAGCATCCGCTCTAGTTCGACATCACAGTATGTGTTGGTAGAGTTGTCGGGCTTAGGAGCAACTTGGTGTGGTTGTGGTGTTTCTTGGTGAGGAGGTAGGGTGATTCTTTTTGGGAGGGCTTGGTTTCACCACCTGATTGGTCATTTGGCTGACTGCTAGTTGGGGGCTACTGATTGATATTAACTGACTAGGTCAGTTTAGTGGTGTAGTGGTGTATCCAAAGCGTCGGATGGATCGTTATCATAAGTTTTTCTAGATAGAAATAAAACAAATGATAAAAACTACTAAAGATTATCAAGTTATTACCAGCAAGAATTCAAATGTATTTGATTGAAGTCTTAAATTTAAAATCAACTTTATGTTTTGGTGGAAGCGGCATGAGATATTTGAGGCTTCCCTGAGGTGAAGAGGTGGCAGCCTAGCCACAGTCGGGTAGTGTTTTTATTCTTTTCTTCATCAAACTTCACGATTAACTGTCCTCTGCCTATTCACTTAGGGTTGGGCTAGTTAATGGTGGGGCTAGAAGCTTGCTTGCATGGGAGCTTGGTTTTGTTAGGATGGGAGATGAATCTTTAGTTTTCCTACGCAAAATACATAACAGATTAATATAAAGTTTATTTATGGTAAATAACAGTAAGAAGATATGAGCATGGCTGGAGATTAAGTTTGTTATATGGTCTACACATTTGTCGTTGGGTCAATATCAAGATACCATTCGACTTAAGACCTTGTATAGCCGCTTGGCAATCTTCCTTGGCCTGAGAGATTCATGTGCATTTCAAGTGAAGTTTTATACAGTTGAGAACTCAAATAATGGGTGTACTCAGCCCTTAAGCGATTGCAACCTAGTCTTTATGAAGTGCCGCCTCTAGATCTTTTTCACTCTAGATTGGCAAGTAGTTCTTCATGTGTCGCTTCGGCTAACCCTCTCACAATGTATTCTAAGAGATTACTTGACTTATAGCCACCAAGACCCGTCCAAGCATGTAACGCATGTGAAGATACAAGAGCAACAAGGTGAAGTTTTACTTTAATATGAAATCTAGCAAACTCGTGGGTGCACACCAGCTCTATGACACAAAGTAATCTTTACATATGTGACCAATAAATAATCTATGGAACTTCTCATATTTTTAAGGTGTTTAAGTACTCCAAAAGCTAGTTTATTGACCAGGACATTCCAATTAGTAGGCAGGCATGAGTTTATTCCATTGTCTAAAACAGTAGGCAGGCATGAGGCTCAGGCGTCCACCGAAACTGCGATGGCGCAGCTGCCTGCAGGATGGCCTTTGCCTCGTTCTCTTCCTTTTCCGCCGCGTCGGCCTCATACGGGTCATGTTCCTGGACCCAGAGCTCGGCGTACTCGCAGTTCCTGTATTGCTCGAACCACGGGCCCCCGGACGTGTAGTGGATGGCGTGCGGCGCCGTCCTTGGCGCGTCGGTGGGGTCGACGCGGTTGTGCCCGACGAGGAAGTTCCACACGAACGGCACCTCGCCGATGTCGGCGTCGTCCAGCCACATGAATCGGTGCAGGTAGGCGCCGCTCCGCGTGTTCACGGCCTCGGGCGTCAGCGCGGCGCGGTTCTTGGGGTGGCCGCAGTTGAAGAGCACCATGGACGACCAGTTCTTGCGCGGGCACACCGTCTGCACGGCGCATATGACGAATTTTTTATTTACATATTTTTTTATTAAAATATTAAAACATATTTTTTAAAAAAATTACAGTTTATACATTCAACATAATTTGAGATGTCTCAAGAGTCTTCTCTGAACAATTTATATGGTTGGAATAAAAACATTCTACTAAGAGGTGTAAGCGTCGGCACTGTAGGGGTTTTTTATGTGAAAAAAAGGTTCTTAGATAAGATGACAAGAGGAGTTTGTGAAGTTTTTTGGTTTTCTTAACACTAAATTTTATGTTATTTAGGATGATATATATATATATTATAATTATTTTAATAAAAATTATATAAATAAAAAATTCTGTATATGTCGACATGTACGTTAACAGCGTTACGCTTGCATTATTAGGCCGGCAAGGAGAGGTCCAGAATTATGCATGTTTTCTTTTGTTGTCAAAATCAACAAAATTAGTATTTCTGCTATCCACATATCTAGGCTATAGGAGTCGCTTGATAAAGGAATCCATGCTAACCGCGTGTGTGGCGACTCTGAGGGCAGATTAAGACCGTGTTTCTGTCTAAAACAATAAATACTATAGAAAACTGGTAAGAGTAACATTTAGGATGAAAATTAAATTAATTTTTTAAAAATTTTACCATCAGTTTTATAATAGCATAAGTTTACAAAATATACTACATCTATTTCTTTTTACATATCACACAGTCTCTTATTTACATATTTCATCATTACTTTTCTAAATATATTTTTAATAGCTACAAAAACTAGAACTATGTAAAAGTGTTTTTTTACAAATCTACCAATGCCACTATAGATGGATGAACACCGGTAGCGGAGATCCGATGGAACCCTCTTTGGATTCGGATAGGGCTTGAAAGCATCAAGCTGCCTAAGAATAGTAAAGCATTCAACAAGAAGGCTTTAGACATGTTTAAACTGCTTGGGAGCGATATTACTCCTGTGTGTTGTATGTTATTCTTTACCATAGTTTAGTAAGAATTTTCCAACCCCTCTCATGGCATCGATCCTTCTCTTATATATATTTTAGAGGTACCGCAACGATGGATGGGCTAAAAAAACATAATGTAGACTACAAACAAAATTTATAGTAGACATCCTCCTTCAGGCTTCGAGCTCCTTCAACTTACCCGTTATCCACGTTGTGGTGGTCCCTGTAAGATGGAGTTGAGGAAAGGCCGTAGACCTGCCATGTGCCTCTGGCACCGCCCACTTGTACAAGGAGAGATTAATTGGGACGGTGTCATTCATAGTCGCTACTCATTGACCCTAACTATCAGCATCTAGGGAAAGTGGGTAAAAAGCAATGGGGCTAGACAAGACTCTCTTAGTCAACCACATTGTCTCGTTGCTCACATCATGTGACAACCCATGCCATCTAACAACCCATGCATGTCCTTGATGGACATGTGATAAGGGCTATCCCATCCCCCACATCACACGTCTTAGCGGATTGATCTATGTTATGTCACCTTAATGAGGGCAACATGTGTTGAGTGAGGCAGGGTAGCATGCCTCAACCTATGTAATAAATGTGTTGGTAGTGATTCGACTTCTGAGCACTTTTCTATGGTGCCAGGTGGACCATGGGAGCTCGACAAGCTCTGGACCGATTGTCCCAAGCAATTCGAGGCATGGTCTCGACGGGTGCTCGGCCCCAAGATGTTAGCCTTGAGCCAATATTCTTCGTGAGCCTGAGGAAGGTGCACGTCCTTTATGGTGAACTGGCACCATCCTCTAAAGCTCAAGGAACGGATGATATGGTGCCAAGCCACCCCGCGTTAGTGGTGTGCGAACTATGTCCCTATATAATTGATAACTATTTTCACATTTCAAATCCTAATACTTTGATATTAATTAATCATTTAAGATTTTGAGATTTAAGTACACCATTTTAGACATCATCTACTAGGTTTATAGTTGTAATAAATTTTAAAAACCGTAGTGTTTTTGAGAAGAAGAGGTATATATATATATATAAATATAACTTTTTAGAGCCATCGGATGAGTAAACTCACTAAATAAAACATTCAAAAAAAATTGGCAGCATATTTCTTGTAACTACACAATAATACCGATTAATATCTCTAGTCGGTACTAATGTGTTCCATAGCGTTGCTATCAATTAGCTAATTATAAATCTTTAGTACTGATTGTAGCATCAACCAACTCTACCGATAACACTTAATATTACAAGTTATATTAAAAAGAATATTAGTATCGATTGTTGCTATAGTAGCACTAAGTTTTTAGATGTAGTAGTAAAGAACATATTTGAATCTTATATCCGTCGGTATATATATTTATGTTTTAGCTGTTAAAAAAACCAATTTTCTGGGTAGGGAATACAACCTCTAAATCCAGGCTGTTGTACGTAAATAGAGATTATATCAACTGAAGAAGCACGATTTTTTAAGCCACGGTAGCACGGTATATAGAGATTGTTGCAGGCTTGCAGCGCACGTGGAATTATTTTTTCTCATCCCGACATGGCTGCGGTGCCTCTCGTTTGGATGGATCCGCGAGGGAGAAGCGTGTCCCCACTGTTATAGAGTACATCAGTGTCGATTTATAACTAGCATCGGTTTTTAAACTAACTTAAAATTTTTAGCACCGATTAGCCTCCATTATCGGTGCCGGTTTCTAAACCAGCACAGAGATGTTAGGAGCGCCTTGGCATAATTTTGGATAAAATCATCTGTGTCAGGTCTAACTAACTAACTAATACTTGTCTGTATCAGTATCAGGTTTTGAAGTTTGGTTATAAAATAAAAAAATAAAAATGTATTGTTTCAAAATTTCAGAATTATTACCGATGATTAATATAGTATAACATATGTTAATAAATAGTCATTAATTAAACATTGTATGTATAAATTAATTAAACACAACATCACTTGTAGTTATTAATTAAATATAGATAGTTAGTAGGAAATAGTACATCTTTAATAATACTATTTTGTCGTCTTCAACAAAATTCAAATGGATTTATACAGCGTTCTCATATATATATATATAACAGTTCTTTAATAATATATAAATATAATAATTTATAAAGTATAAATTTACCATTCATCATATACAACAATGCTTAAATTAACAAGAATAAATTATAAAAAGTTTTAGATGATTGGTTGCCAACCTAATGGCCTCCTCACCACAATATAACATGCTGTCAATTTAATGGCGTTCATGCCATGATATATTTGTCATGATTGATTATATATGACAGTATAAACAAAGACAGCAATTCATAAGTCTAAAGGCATTGACCAAACTTTATAATGAATAAGTCAATAAGTATGGGAAACCAAAATTCATTAAGTCAGGTATTGACCAAAATTTATAATGAATAAGATAACAAGTATGAAAATTGACAAGTCTAAAGTTACTGACCAAAACGAAGTCTAAAGTTACTGGGCCAGTGTGACAAATGCACATGGAAATATAGAAGAAACAAGGCAAGGATCCGATCGAAGTTTTCACTCCAACTTCAAAGTCGTTCGTGTGAATCATGTGGCAAAGTTCCTTCAATAATTTATGTTATGATAGCCACGTAGCCAGCGCACTGTGCAACTACTATAGTGTTATTATAGCCATATTCTTATACGTTTATTTTTGCTATTTATCAGTCATTGTTTTTTATACCCTGAATTAATTTAGATGCATTATTTATGCTTTATATAAATCATATTTTTTTTGCTTTTATATCAGTGAGATCAGCACCAAGGTACATTTTTTAAAGTTTTGGTTAGAATATATTTTGTTTCACTGCAAGAAAGAAAAGCACATACTATGAGTCGTTGTATACTTGTATATATACACTGATCTCTAGTGTTGGGTAAAGCAATTGATGTATAAGAAAAACTTAATTAGTCACTTAACAAATATATAGATGTGCGAACCAAACAGGCAGCAATATATTCTGTAAAACGGGAACTTTTGTTTTTTACCCCGTGATGGGATGCCCTCATATCTGCCTTTAGGTCTAAAATACGATACATATTATATATAGTCATGAAAATGGTGAAAAACTGATACCATACAGAGTATTACCACCTATCACTATAAAAAAAATCAAGTCTAAACTCGATCTCCAAGGCGAGAAAAAAATACTCACTCCATTTCAAATTGGTTATTGATCTAGGTTTGTAGTAAGTTAAATATGTTTATACCATTAATTTTTAGAAATCTGTATAGTCTAAAAACATCTGAATTATATATTATAAAAGTATTTCTTATGATAAATCTAAAATTATAAATCTTATGATGTTAAACTATATAAATTTATAGAAATTAATAGTCACAAAAATATTTAACTTATGACAAAATTAGAACAAGTAATTTTAAAAAAGAGGAAGTATATTGATAACCATGGCATGTACTGTTCACATTCTAAAGATTGGATCCTTTGGTTTCTCAATGTGTTAATCGAATCTTAGACTTAATAGTTGTTGCATATTTTTTCAATGTTATCAAAATTTGTAAACAATTTTTACCTTTTGTACTGGTCAATCTGAGATTTAGATCTTAGTGGACTAATCCAAGCTATGGATTGTTGATATGAGTACCAACATGTTGTCTTCTGCCTCTGGCTAATGGGAGGCATGAGAAAGAGAGAGGGACATGGTGCGGGACGACTCACTGTAGATATGGAGATGATGATAACTTTCATGATTAACCTGATACTAGCGATATCAAATTCTAACAAGCCTTACTAAATTAGGGTTTAAAGATAGTGAGATGGGGTAGCGGGTGGTGAGGATAAATTTAGAGGGATGGCAGGGGTGATGAAATATCAACGGTGGATGGCAAAGATGGATCGGTTGCGAGGCGCTGATAGCAACACTAGAGCCATAAGGATGAAGAAGAGTGGTGAGATGACGTTAGAGGTGGGACGATTTGTTAGAGTGGTTAGTTGGTAGGGGCAATGGTGGTGGATTTGATAAAGAAAAGAGTGGTGAGGCAAAGGGAAGGAGCCGAAGGTCAAGATGATGGTTGAGAGACTAGGAGGATAGAAAGATGATAGAGGATTCAGTGGTATGAGAAAGAGAATAGAGACGACATACAGAGATGGTGTGGAGAGAGAAGAAGAGCAAGAGGCCAGTGGGTATAATTGACATTGAGGTGACGAGAAGGGCAGCTGTGTTGGGGCGAGTAACAGTGACAATGATTGCAAGTGGAGGTGTAGCCTTCCAAAAATTTGACCGATAGAATATGAAAAATCAGGCAACTAACAAATAACAGGCGCGGATCTCCAGCTAGGAAGGAAAGAACAGATGCCGAGAAAACAGGCGGCAACGAAGCAGCGAGTCATGGGGCCACACCATGACGCCAGGGCCACTAACCCAGCCCGTGACTGTCCTAGAGCAATGTCACATCTCGCTAGCTCCGGCGCCGGCGGCCGGGCAGCCACCGTCGCTGCCGCTCACGTTCTTCGACCTCGTCTTCTGGGACTTCCCACCCGTGCAGCGCCTCTTCTTTTACGACAACGCCGACATCCGCGACGCCCCTGACTTCCTCCTCCGCGAGCTTCCCCTGTTCAGGGAGTCCCTGGCCACTGCCCTGCACCATTTCTACCCCTTGGCCGGGACGCTGCCGTGTGGGAAACAGGAGTGCGTGATGCCGCCGGAGGTTGTGTACTCGGATGGTGACTCGGTCCGCCTGACAGTCGCCGTCAGCAGTGTTGATTCGTATATTCTGGAAGGCCGGAAGCAATCCAGCGCGATTCCGCTGGAGCAAGACAAAGGGCGCGATCACCATGTTTCTTTCCCAAAATCAGCTTAGCACGGCGGATCAAATTGCTTCTAAATTCCTCTCGAAATAAGCGGTGTGCGTGTAATTTTCCTTCATGTATTAGACTAAGGTTAGCTCAGATTATAATATATAAATTCAATCGAAAGGAATAGATGAATTTTGAGTCGAATCAATCTCCCTGTTTCTGCGTCCACGGCTCTATTTCAGTTGTTGCGAGTTTTTGTCAAATTCGCTACAGCGCTCTGAGAAATATTCGTTGTTTGTTGAATAAATCGAGAGAAAAGTGAGGGAGTGAAGTGTCAAATCATAACATTTGGTATCAGAGCTTGAAATTTCTTAAAATTTAATTAAAGATGTCGTTGATCCTTGCGGTAAGAGAAAGCGGTGGCAACGGCGCTAATAGCAACGGCGTTGGCGGTGGTACGAGCTCGTACCAATATCCGCAGTGTACGGCGATAAACTACACTAGCTGGAGCATTCGTGTCCAGGCTATAATGGAGGATGAGGCAATCCAACTTGATGATGATGACAACGCTATCGACATCAAACTCGATAGGAAGGCCAGGGCGTATCTGCTCTTGGCACTTCCTAAGGACATCCTGATGCAAGTTACGAAGAAGACGTCCACAAAAGAGATTTGGGAAGCCCTAAAGATGAGTTTTGTCGAGGCTGATCGTGTTAAAAATGCACAGCTCCGAGTGTTGAAGAGCGACTTCAATGCCATGAAGATGATTGAAGGAGAATCGCTCGATGATTATGCAGGAATACCGATAATGATATCAGTAAGATACACCAGCGTCGGTGGATCTTTGGATGATGCAGCCATGGTAAAAAAGTTATTTGACACCATGCCAAATTGGTATCTACCCATCATCATAGGTATCAAACACTTCTATGACATCAAGATGATGTTGTTCGAGGAAGCACTATCATGGCTAAAGGTGTTCAACGAGTGAACACGCCATCATCAACCCAAAAGTGGTGTCACCGTCAATGGTTAGGTGCTTCTCACTTAGGTTGAGTAGGAGGCACGACAAAAGAAGAGCTGTGGTGAATCAATAAACCAGAAAGGGAAAACTCCCATGGGTAGTGGACATCGCGGGCTGAGGTGGGTGAGATCGCGGGCGTAGTCACGACATAGCTGGTCGTGGTGAATAGTAGAGAGCCGACGGAGTGAAAGGCTTCAGCAGGGGTGGATGTGACAAGAGTCACATACGCTATTTCAATTGCCAAGAATTGGGACACAACGCCTCACAATGCAAAGTGCCCAAGAAGAAAGAGGAGGCATATCTTGTGCAAGCTGATGTCATCGAGCTGGCACTACTCCTTGTTGTTTCGGAAGAACTACAGAGAGATTTGACCGTAGTGTCAAGGGTGGAAACTCGATAACTAAAGCAGAATCAACATGAAGTTGTGCTACTAAACAAAGATCACATGTAGCCTGAATTATACCAAATTGATCACAACATGTTGCTGGCTCCTATATAGTTCCTGAACAATAGAGCAAGCAACCATATGACTGGAGACAGAGGAAAGTTTAGGGAATTAGATGAGGGGATCAATGGTAGGGTGCGATTCAGCGATGGTAGATCGGTGGAGATCAAAGGAAAAGGCTCAATTCTTTTTGCCTACAGAATTAGGGAACACTGGCTGCTCGAGGAGGTATTCTACATCCTGAGCTTACGCAGCAACATGATTAGTCTTGGACAACTCACCGAGATCGGACACAAGGTAATCATAGACGAAGGCGAGATTGAGGTGTTTGTGAAGAATCCCTTGTGGTTGATCATAAAGGTGAGGCATACTCCAAACCGTCTCTACAGGACTGAGCTCACTCTGGCGCATCCAATATCGTTGTTGGCAAGTTTAGATGACCCATCCTGGTTGTGGCACGCGCGATTGGGTCATGTCAATTTCCAAGCACTGAAACAACTCACCAACAACTCGATGGCCAGAGGGGTTTCATTGATCAAACATCCAAGACAATTGTGCCAAGGATGTCTGGTTGCCAAGCACGCAAGACATTCATTCCTAGTGGAGGCGAATTTCCGAGTAGAGGAGCCGCTCGGGTTGATTCATTGCGATCTGTGTGGTCCAACTTCACTAGCAACAAATGGTGGAAACCAAGACTTTATGCTTCTCGTGGATGATTGCACTTGCTGGATGTGGGTGCACTTGCTCAAGACAAAGGATCAAACTTTGCAAGTATTTGCAAAGTTCAGAGCACTAGTGGAGAACACACGAGGGTGCAAGATCAAGATGCTTTAGATTGACCGAGGGGGAGAATTTCTTTCAGTTGAGTTCTCTCATTTGTGCAAGGATGCTAGCATTGAGTGGTAGTACACTACGCCATACTCACCATAGCAAAATGGCATGGTGGAAAGAAGAAATCGCACTGTAATGGAGATGGCTTGATCTCTTTTGAAGAACATGTCAATGCTGGGAAAATTTTGGGGGAAGAGGTAGCACACGCTATCTATCTCCTCAATTGGCTACCGATGAAGGCGATGGGCAATCGAATACCATTTGTAGCATGGAATGGGAGGAAGCCGCACCTAGGACACCTTCATGTGTTCGGATGTAAAGCACATGCGAAGGTCACCACTCCGCACCTGAAGAAACTTGATGATTGAAGCCAGCTGATGGTGTATCTCAACGTTGAAGATGGAAGCAAGGCACATCAGTTGTTTGATCTACGACAAAACAGAATTCATGTTAGTTGTGATGTTCACTTTGAGAAGAATGTGGAGTGGTGTTGGAATGAGGATATGGAGCCGGTAAAATCATTCGGTTTTAGCCTCAAGGAGTCACCAGCCGCGATAGACATTGGTGGTGTTGCGATTGGTGATCGAGTTCCCATGGTTGGGTATGGTGAAGGTAGTCCCACAACAAGCGAAGAAGTAGACAAAACATAGTTCGGTGCTACTGTTCTAGAAGAGACACGCATTTGAGGCACACACTCTAGTATCAACAACGCTAGAAATCTCACCAAGGGTGACACTAGCACGGGACATGCAGGAGATCAATGGCGCTAATTTGGCATTGGGTGATGAATCTCACAATGGCCCTTTTCAATACAGACTTATGAAGGACATCATGAAAGAGGCTTACCATGCTGAGTTGATGGAAATGGAATCTGATGAAGATCTATTACTGACAGAACTAGAGGAACCGACGTCATATTTAGAAGCGGCTGACAAACCTAAGTGGGAAGAAGCAATGGACAAGGAGATAAAGTCAATTGACAAGAACTCGACCTGGTCTCTTACTAAACTCCCATCTAGACACAAAACAATTAGGCTCAAATTGGAAACTCTGATGGATAAGTAATCAGATACAAAGTGAGAATGGTGGCAAAGGGCTATGTGCAGTGCCAAGGCATCGATTTCAAAGAAGTGTTTGCACTAATCACTCGACACAATGCGTTTCATCCTTGTTGTCGCAGCAAATCGTGGGTGACAGGTACACCACCTAGATGTCAAGTCGGTATTTCTCAACAAAGAGTTGTAGGAGGAGGTATTTGTTGAGTAGCCAGAAGGATTCTAGGTGAGAGGGAAGGAGAATCAAGTGTACAATCTACATAAGGCTCTATATGGTCTACGACAAGTGCTGCGCGCATGGAACATGTGGCTCGATCGAAGTCTAAAAGAACTCGGCTTCACATGGTGTGGCCCGATACAAGTAGTGTACATCCAAGGTAATAGTAATTGTTGGTGTGTATGTGGATGATTTGATCGTTGTTGGCCAAGATTCTTCTGCAATCATAGAGTTGAAAAGACAAATGATGACTTAATTCGAGATGAGTCATCTTGGATTGTTACATTATTACCTCGGCATTGAAGTGGCGCAAGGTGATGATGGTATTCTCATCAAACAGACAGCATATGCGAAAAAAGTGTTGGAACAATTCGGCATGGGTGAATGTAATCCAACCAAAGTTCCGATGGAACCAAGGACATAGTTGCACAAGGATGGTGATGAACACTTGGTGGATGCTTCGGAGTATCGACGCATCATCGGTTGTATTAGGTACTTGCTACACACGTGGCCAGACAAGTCAATTTCAATCGATGTGGCAAGCAGATTTATGGAGCGACCTACTATCATGCATCACAAGGCAATCAAGTAAATTCTAAGGTATCTGAAGGGAACAATTCATTATGGTCCTGTGTATAGCAAGGGAGAAGGCGTAGAAGTGATTGTCAGTTACACTGATAGCAATTTAGCTGGTGATCTTGACGATCGGAAGAGTACCGGCGGCATGGCATTCTATGTAAACAAGTCTTTGGTCTTATGGAGCTTGCAGAAACAGAGGACGGTGGCACTATCATCGTGTGAGGCAGAATTCATGGCAACAAGGGTGGTGGCATGTTAGGCATTATGGCTAAGGAGCTTACTGGCTAGGTTGAACCAAGAGCAGGCGAAGCCCGTGAGAGTGTTCGTCGATAACAAATCGGCGATCGCATTGATGAAGAACCCAGTGTTCCATGGATGCAGTAAGCATATCGGCACCAGGTTCCATTTTATTCGAGAGTGTGTCAAAACATGATAGATTGTTGTCAAATTCGTGTGAATGAAAGAACAGCGAGCTGATCCACTGACAAAAGCGTTGCTAGCAGTGAAGCTAGGCACAATGCAACATTTACTAGGTGTTCGCAACCTTGGGCCTTTCCTGAATTAAGGGGAAGAATGTTGATTCATATCTCCTGCAAGGCCCGAAGCAACCCAGCATGATTCTGCTGGAGCATGACAAAGGGCGCGGTCACCGCGTTTCTTTCCCCAAACCAGCTTAGCAGATGCCGCCTCAGATGCCAAATCAAATTACTTCTAAATTCCTCTCCGAAATAAGCGGTGTGCATGTAATTTTCTTTCAGGTTAGCTCAGATTGTAATATATAAATGAGATAAATTTTGAGCCGAAACAATTTGCGCTCTTGCTGTCATGTTTCTGTGTTTAGTGCTCTGATTCAGTTGTCGCGATTTTTTGCCGAATTTGCTACAGTATTGTTCAATCGAGAGCGAACTCGCCCTAGAAACATTTGTCGTTCACTGATTAAATCGAGAGAAAAGTGAGGGAGTGATCCTAACAAGCAGCGAAGACTTCCAGGACCTCGCCGGTTGCCTCCACTGCTCAAGCATGGTAGCTCTCGGTCGTCGTCGCAGGACGTGCTCGTCGTCCATGTCACCGTGTTCCCTCGCGCCGGCATCTGCGTCGGCACGACGCTGCACCACGCTGTGGCCGACGGTTCCAGCTACGTGCACTTCTTGAAGACGTGGGCCGCCATTCACCACCTCGGCGACGAGCGAGGGAAAGTGGTACTACACGCCGCCGCTGTTCGTCCGCAGCGTCGTGCGAGATGGCACCGGACTCCGGGCAGTGGCGGAGCAGGTTTTCATCATAGGAGCTCTTCTTCTTCCTCCTCCTCCATCCCCCTCTTTTGTTCTTCCACTCCATTTTCTCCCTCCCCTCTCTCATTTTCTATCCACGACCACCGGGATCTCGTGGAGTCCGGCGACAGGCGGCTCGACGGCTGGGAGATCAGCCGGCGGCCGGACACCGTGCTCGCGACGTTCAGGTTCAGGGACGAGCTACTCCGCAAGCTGGGGAGGCACGTCGAGTGGGAGACCTCGGCCCGGTGCTTGCCCTGCGCGCTGGCCTGCGGAGCCGCGTGGACCGGCATCGTGTGCGCGCGAGGCGGCGGTGACGTAGATGGCGACGTCGCGCGGTTCGGGTTCGTGAGCGGGTGCAAACCTCGCGTGAGCCCGCCGATACCGTCGAAATACTTCGGCAATTGCCTGGGACTGTGCTTCGTGGAGGCCAAGCGGAGACGCCTCACGGCGACGATATGGCGCGTGATCGCGGGGCTCGCAAAGCAGGGGAGAGTGCTCCGTGACGCGCAAGGCTGGGTGCGCGGTGCGCGGTGAAAGATAATCAAAGGCTTAAAACGTCGTGCCGCTTACGTGTTATATATAGTTAGAAAAAACCTCTAGCGTAGCTTATAAGAATAGAAGAGGCGTCATATGAAAGGTTATTAATTACAGAAGATTTATATATTAGAAGAGATGTCATATATAAAAGGTTCACTTTTCTAATTACAGAGATTTATATATTCTATCTAAAGAACCTTCTGGATGCATATGTTAATTCATCTAATACTCTCTCTCAATCATAATTTTTTTAAGTTGAGATGGTACTTGAAATTATCTAACTTTTGTATACTCAAGACTTTGGTAAAACCATCTGTTACTTAATATTAAGAAGGAATAAAATTAATTTGAAGTAATTTTTTGTTTACCTGTTCTCTGACAAAGTGAAAATCAACTTCAATATATTTAGTTCTAGCATGGAACATATAATTTGATGTAAGATATTTGGCCCCTATGTTGTCACACCATAACCGTGCAACAGATGGACTGGATACCTTTAATTCTTTCAATAAAGTCTGAATCTAAATAATCTTAACAGTTGCATTAACCAATGTCTTATACTTAGATTCAGTGCTTAACCTTGATACTGTAGCTTTTTTTTTTTCATGTCATGATACAAGATTATATACCAGAAATACTGCAAAGCCACTTGTTGATCTTCTGTCATCAGGATAGCTAGCCCAATCAGCATCTGAATATACACTTACCAAGAAAAAAATGACTTATTTATCTTTAGACCAAGCTTTGCATATAACTTGAGATATCTCAATATTCTTTTAACTACTGCCCAATGTATTGTTATTAGTGCATGAAGAAATTGACAAACCTTATTTACTGAGAAAATAATGTCAAATCTTATCAATGTAAGATACTGCAAGACTTCTATCATACTCCTATATCTTAATACATCTATAGGACCAAGCAGATCTCCTTTATAAACTGAGAGTTTATCACTAGTGGATAAAGATATGCTTACCGGCTTGTAATCCGCCATATTTGTTTTTTTAACATATCATTTACATATTTTTCTTGTGTCAAAATAATTCCATATTTAGTCTTGCCAACTTCGATATCGAGAAAATAGTGTAAGTCACCTAAATCTTTTAATGGAAAATCATTGTAGAGATCCTAAAGTAATGCGACCATTGCCTCTTGTTTAGAACTAACCATAATTATGTCATCAACATAAATTAATATAAACATAACGATGCCACCCTTACTATGATAGAATAAGAAAGTATCGACTTTGGATCCTTTAAAACCAAGGACATAAAGTTTCTTGCTTAATCTTGAGAACCATGCTCTAGGCACCTGCTTCAATCTATATAGTAACTTATCTAACTTGCAGACATAGTTTCTTCTAGAATTGTCCTTGTATCCAGAAGGCTGCTTCATATAGACATCTTCTTTAAGAAGCCCATGCAAGAAAGCATTGTAAACATCTAATTGTCTAATAATCCAACCCGTGGACACAGCAACAGAGAGAACAACTCGAATAGTGGCAGCTTTAACAACAGGACTGAAAGTATCTTTATAAATAATCAATCCCATAACATTGCTTAAAACCTTTTGCAATGAACAGAGCCTTGTATCTATCTAAGCTACCATCTTGTTTACGTTTGATTTTATATACCCACTTGTAGTCAATAATATTACGCCCTTTCTAAGGAGGAACCAAATGCCATGTTTTATTTTTCATTAACGCATCATATTCAGCATCCATTGCCTGTTTCCAATTATTATCCTCTAATGCTTCTAATAAGTTTTCTGGCTCACCGGTTGATGTTAAGAAAGAATATTTAACCGTACTATCGGTGTAGCGCTTCTCCTTGCGAATACCACTTTGTAAACGGGTCTTCGGTCTTTGATGTAGCTTGCCCCCAGTCGAAGGTGCCGTAGAAGATCCTAGCATGGGATCCGAAGTGGATACGGCCGTCGGGGGCTCTGGATTCAACGCCCTAATCGTGTTGGGTGCGCCGGATGCAGAATCGTCCGCACGCGTTGGAGAGGCGGTCGTTGGCCCAGACGATGTGTCATGGGACGATACGTCGGGCTCAGACTCCTAGGCAGATATACCTGCGAAAGTCATTGGAGGCGCAAGTGAATCGCGTTGGGGGTCAGCTCTGACAGAAGGAGCTTCGGGTACTCCCATATGCGATGACGGTAATTCCTGCATGACTTCATGCACTAGGAAATCATTGTTAGCAGGATTAATTGAAGAATCAGCCACATGATCACTTATGGTACAAATCCCACTAGTTAGATTTAACAAATAGGTAGGTAAAAGATTAATTTCATCTTGAAACCTGCGACTAGCATTATGACCAAGAAATTAAAAGGGAAATAGAGATTTATCAAAAGTTACATCTCGAGAAATGTAAACCCTTCTAGAATCAGGATCCAGGTACTTAAACCCTTTATGAAACAAACTGTATCCTAAGAAAATATATTCCTTAGAGCGGAATTGGAGTGTATGGGTATTATAGGGCCGTAGATTAAGCCAATAAGCACATTTGAAGACACGAAGAGAGGAATAATTTGGCTGTTGGTTGAACAGCTGAAAGAGGGGCATGTTATATGATAATAAACGACTAGGTGTTCTATTTATCAAATATGTGGTGGAAAGAAAGGCATCAGGCCAAAATTTTAGTGGCATGTTGGTGTGAGCAAGAAGAGCTAGACCAACTTCGATGATATGGCAATGCTTGCGTTCGGCTGTCCCATTCTGCTGATGTGTATGCGAGCAGGAAATATGGTGTGTGATGTCAACTTGGGCAAAAAAAGGATGCAGTTTTTGATATTCACCCCTAGTCGGTCTGCATTGTTATAATCTTACGATAAAATAAGTGCTCAACAAGAGATTGAAATTCTCGAAATTTTGTAAATACCTCAAATTTGAATTTAAGAAGTTAAATCCAGGTGAACTTATAAACTCACATGGTATTTATATCCACCAACTGATTTGGGCGCAGGACCCGACACATCAGAATAAATAATTTCTAAAGGATACTAGGAAACAGTGCTGGAATGAGGAAAAAGTAACTGACGGCTCTTGGCTTTTTGACATGCATCACACACCGAATGTTTATTTGAATCTGCTAAAATAGGAATATTAATTTGGTTGATAACTTTCTCTACAATCGGAGCAGCCGAATGACCTAAACGAGAATGCCATCTATCAAAAAAATTGTAGCTCCATAGGCTTGCTTTATTGTGCGCCTAGCAGGAAGAGGATAGAGCCCACGATCACAGCGTCCCCTCAGCAGAGTTTTTTTCGTTGCCTGATCCTTAATCAAGAAAAAATTAGGATAAAATTCTATAAAGGTAGAATTATCATATGTGAAACGATGAACTGAAACAAGATTTTTATTGGCCTTGGCAACATATAGACCATTATTGAGATGAAGATCACGACTAGGAGTTGTAATAGTAGAACGACTAATGTAACTGATTTTCATACCTGTCCCACTCGCTATGTGAATCTGATCGTGGCCCTTATACCTGTCATGGGTTGATAGTTTCCCCAAGTTACTGGTGATATTATCTGTAGCGCCCGAATTCATGTACCAGTTGGTGTCTACTCCGTAGGATGTAGACGTTGCACTTACATATTTTTCTTCTGATATGAAGTCTTCATCAAATCTGTACCAACATATGTCAGCAGTATGTTATTTTATCTTACAAACCTAACACCTAGGTCTGTTGTCAAGCCCATGCTACTGATTATTTTGTGCGCCTTGATTCTGTTGGCGCTACCCATTGCTTCGACCACGCCCACAAGATGGAGCACCCCCACGCGAGCGCCCTCTGCCTCACGTGCCTCACAATGCACTGTGCCCCCGGTTGGCGGAATTAACCGAGGAGCGGCTATCAGACTGCAGAAGATCCATACGCTACTCAAACAAGAGCAGCTGGGAGTACATCTCTCCTACACTGATTGGCTCAGTCCTAGCGACTAGGGCTGAGACAATGGGATTGTAGTCAAAATTGAGGCCGGCGAGAACGTAGAAGACCAACTCATCATCGTCGATGGCCTTGCTAGCAGACGCGATCTCATCGACGAGAGACCGCATCTTGGCGATGTATTCTGCCATGGAGAGATTGCCCTTCTTCGTTGTGACGAGCGTGATCTTAGTGTTGACAGTGCGCGCTTGTAACATCGAGGTGAACATAGTCTCGACAGCACTCCACTCTTTAGCAGCAGTCTTGCAAGCAGTTAACTGAGAAAAAATATTTGGAGTGATAGAAGAAAGCAGGAATCCTAGGACCTGTTGATCCGTAGCACCCCACTCAACATAGAGCGGGTTCTGCACCTCCACTTCTTTGCCATCTGCTGTCGTCTTCATAGTAGACGCAGAGTTTTTTTGGCGCATGTGAGAAATCCCTCTAAGCGTGCGCCCCTCACGATGGCAAGCACTTGCATCTTCTATAGTGCATGGTTGTTATTGGTCAGCTTCTCGAATACAGCTTGGTCGACCAAGGGATTGATAGTAGCAGCGTAGGAAGTTGACATGATGGAGGATGGATCTAATCTATTATTGTTTGATGGCTCTGACACTATGAAAGATAATTAATGGGCTTGAAGCGTGTACTTGACCTCGTGTCCCCTGCATGTTATAAGATTATTAACTTTACAGAAGATTTACATATTAAAAAAATCGTCATATGGAAGGCTATTAACTTTTCTAATTACATAATATTTTTATATTCTATCTATAGTCAATAATCTTCTGGATACGTGTGTTACAGATTCATCTAATACGCGAGAGTACGTGGCGGTGCACGTGGTGACAGTGACGAGTTCACCGAAGCTGGGCGTGTACGCGGCGGCGGATCTCGGCTCTTCGTGGGGTGGGGTGGCCCTAGCAGGTGGAGATAGAGTGTGGGAGCGGATGGATGCGCTGGTGCTGGTGGAGAATGGCCGCCGTGGCGACGGGGACAGCGGCGGCATTGAGGTCCGGGTGGAGCTGCCGTGCGAGGAGATGGAGGCGTTCCGCGCGTTCCACGTCGAGCTGGTCCGGTGTATAATACACGGAGGTTGATAAAGATTGTCTGCAGTACTGTATATATATAGTGGTAGTCAATTGTCACTAGGGTTAAAAAAACCGATCAGTTTTCCTAAAAATTGCTTGATTTTGTGAAACTGCTAGTTGTCGCTTTGTGGATACCAATTAGTTTTAGCTGGTTTTTTTGTATGGTGTTAAATGAAAGTCGTCAATTTTTAACAAACTGGTGAGGAGTGGTTCTAACTTCAAAACAAAAGGCTAAATCCTAGCCATCGTTGACATATGAATCCACGTGCACGTGATAGTGACTGCAACTGCATGTACAGTACTAAAAGGATCCATGTCGCTTGGAGGTGGGCCTTCTTATAGTGAAATTAAATGAGGAAACTTATAGTGTCCTCCAATCATAGTATTATTTTTCTAATTTTAAAATATAAGCATTTTACATATGTGGCTTCCATCAGCGGGATCAAAGAAGGCTAAAGTTAACCTAGAAATTATTTATTATGAGAACATTTATACATTATTTATTGTCAGGTCATTGATTTGTGATGGAAAATTAACATCCTCTGTGCCGTTAGTTGGTTTGGAAAATCAAGAAGGTAAGAGAAAAGTGAAGTAGCCTAAAGTTCAGGGGCTAAAGTGAAAAAACAGTGAAGACGAAAAGGAAGGAAAAGATAAAAAAAAAGAAAAATCATTGGAGAAGGAATCTATTTTTTATTTTTAGCAGTGAAACTCACCTGGGCTTACTGATCCCAGCAAATCACTGTTCATCTCGAGGCACTTTTCATCCGAGGTGCACGGGCCTTGGGTGCGTTAGGATGGCCTTCATCTCGGGCCGGCCCAGATAAGATGCAAGGGCCCAGTTTGAGCTCCAGGTAGTAGGCCGTCTGCGGCTGCTCGGCTTCTTCGCGTGGGAGCGCGCGCGCGAGCCAAAACCCTCTCTTCCCCAAACCCTCACCTTCCGATGGCGGGGCGTGCTCCCGCCGCCGCGGCAGCTCGATGTGCTCGAGCCGGGGATCTCGGCTCCCTCCACGAGTCCGTATCCGCCCGACTCGGCGGCCGCTCCCAGTAGCCACGCTCCGCCCGCCGTCGCACTACGGAGCACCTCCCCTCCAAGCTTCGCCGGCGAAGTAGAGATGCGGAGGAGGGGAGGCTCAAGAAGGTGCATTCGAATAGGGTGATGCGGCGGCGAGAGCTTGCGGGTAATCCCGCGGAGGGGTTCTCGGGCGCTCGGCTGCTGCGCACGCACCTGTGGCACGCGAAGAGATTCTCCATGGGGAGGCGGTGGGGGTTTGTCTTGCCCATCGGTTCCCAAGGGGGGTAAGCGGCGAACATGTTGAACTAGTTGAGCTAATATAATCTGGCCTGTCTGATATGCAGAGAGGGGAAATGATCTGTCTGATTTGAATTTACTTCAAGCTGAAAGCAGTTCACTGAACTAGTAGAGAAGTTCCATATTACTAGCTCATCTCTAGTGATAAATTCGCGATGAAATAAATTCTTATCATTACTCTCCAGCTTGCTTCTTATTTTGGATTTCTATTTGATTTTCTGTTCTGAACTAGTAGAAAAGTTTCATATTACTAGCCTATCTCTAGTGACAAAGACAAAGTTTATGTGCCCGTTCTGGTGTTTCATAGCCCAACATGGGCTTCATTGTTTAGAGAACTACAATTCTAGTAGAGCAAGATAAACCAACTTGAAGAGCAAGCAACTTATGAAATCATTAATCTTGTGTTTCTTTGTGCCAGTATTCGCCATATAATTGTAAGAAATTCTTAATCAGTTTCATCACTTTTGAGACTTTGAGTATAGAGGCTGATGGTTTACCTGAAGTTTATCTTAGGCTATCTTCACAACCTTCGTACTAATAAGACAGTTAACATTCTGTCATGCAGAGGAAGGGGTTCAAGGACTGTTCTCAAGTGGCTGAAAAATGGAACAGTTGTTCACGATGCTAGTTACTTCGTTCCAGTTGAGCTAGATGGTCCAGATGTAGAAGTTTCTCTGTGTTCCTTTTTAGCTTTGTTTTTTTCCATTTCTTTTATACTTGAAAAATCTAATTATGTTTGCTGGCTAACATGCACAGGACTCCCTGTTATCCATTGTTAGAATGGTTCTGCAACCTTCTCCTGGAGATAAAACTCCTAGTTTGAAGCATCCGTATGGTCAAGTTATGCGAGGTGTTTGCTATGGGAATGCTATATGGTAGTTACATATTTACCACAGAAAACATATGTAAAGGAGTGCCTGGAATAACAACTATGACTTAATTGTATTTTCCAGTTTTGGCATGTTGCGAGTCCTCATTCTGAAATAGTTGGGCCAGTGACATACATGTGGCATCCTTTTTTACAAGATAGCGACAAACTGGAGACTGAAGATGTAGATTTGTCCAGTTCTCAAGCAAGATTTGATGAAGGAAATTGCAGTCCTTTACGACGCCGATTATGGATATGGATCCATCCTGCTGTCCTCAATGAAGAGCTTGGCGTATTAAGAATTGCATGTGAGCAACAGGTGAGTCCACTTTATGTTTTGCAAATCTTAAGCTTTCAGCTTTCTAGTTTTGACATACTGTAACATTTATTTAGAAATATTGCTTTATTTCTCTCATTTGCTTATCTTAACCAATATTGATTTGAAGTAAATTTGTATGTACACTTACTATTCAAGGATTTAAAATGTTAACAACTCACAGCAAACACATGGATGTATCAAGAATCAAGTTTAAGAGGAATAAAATAGATCACCTCTTGCCATTTCTTTTGATTGCTTGTCTCCTTGTCGAAGCATAGTTATGAGTTTGAACACTGTGTTTTTGAGTAGAAAACGCTATTAATTTTTTTCATGATTGGCAGAAAGAGAGCAGCTAACAGTTCTAACATTCTAGTCAGGGATATCTATCTTTGAATCTAGTCACTTAAGAAAATACTACATATTTATGGTCTTAAGGAAAAATTCTCTTCTATTGGTTATTTCAACCCAAAATATCTAACCCTGCAGCTTTCTTTGTTTCTGCATAATTACTTCAAACACATGCCCTATGTGCAGTAATATCATTCTTACAGTGCAGATGCAAGAGTCTGATAACATGATCAATTGTTGGTCACTGGAGGGGAAAATGGCAAGATTAGAAGTCATGGGATGCAATGCTATGCAATCTCTTAAGAGTTTATTGCACCCAGTTAGCTAGTATTTTCATTTTTCCTGTCAGAGAAAAGTGATGTCTAGCTGTGCTAATTTATATTTTTTCCAATGAATGCAGTCCAAGTATTACCAAGGTAGGTAGTACAAATAATTTGACTACACCAAGTGATCCTCTAGATTCCTCTACTGGCTCATCTTCTGAAAGCCTCTGTCATTGATCATGCTGATATTCTTCAGTCTGGTGCTATAATATCCATGATAGTCCGTGATCCCAGAGATATGTCAGTCCATGGAACAGATTCTTCTTCTAAAACAGTTTCACTGACCCCGGATAACCAACTCATGGAATCAGACCAAGCTCTAAATGCTGATCAAGCACCATCAGAGGTGGGAAACATTTTGTCATCGATATGGATGAACCCAGGAAGTCATGATTTGGTCATTTCAGATTATAGAGAACTGTGGGATTGCAACCTTAAAATAAATCCTCTTGTGGATGAGGAAATTCTTTTCATGGAGAGATGCAACAAACGAATAAAGTTTTTCTTCCTTGATTCTGGAAATGATAGACAAACAACTCAAGAGAAGGATTCTATCAGTCAATCCTTTCCTGTTGTTCTTCTGAAACATGCAAAAGGCGATCTGCTCTCTCTAGGGTAAGGTTCAGCGATTTTCTCGATCATGTTACATTGGTTGTCCTGCTTACAAGAATTTTGACTAAATTGTTGAGTTGTGGACTTCTATGTTATCTTTTATATGGTCCCATGATAGAAAAGTGTAGCCCATTAAGTATTACCACGAGAGCCAGAGCTATCTCAGTGTCTTGTTTGGTCGTGTCCATATCACTATGTTTAGCTTTAGCTTCTTAGAAAATGCTTAGTCAAGTTTATTTGTTGAACTTTGTCTGAAAATGGACCTGTTTGGTTTCTGGTACATTTGTAAATGATGTTTGACTAGCAATGGTTATGTGTTCTTTTGTGCTGAATGGCTGAATATCTGAATGGTTTGTGATAATTAATGTGTGTTCTTTTGTGCTGAATGGCTGAATATCTAAATGATTTGTGATAATTATTCAAGGGTACAAATGAACGAATTAACTATTCTAAAGTTGAAAAATGGATTTAAAACAGTATTCTAAGAAATTCATATTTAGAAAGTTTTTGCAAAAATCGTACCATTTTGAACTTAAGAAGCATGCGCATTCATCCATTTCTCTGTTAAGCAGAAAAGAATGACATCCTCCTAATGTGTACCCTCTTATTGTTTCATGCTTGTTGACTTTACAGATGGTCTGTTATTCTACCTTTGAGTTGGGTAAAGCCCTTTTGGCTCTTTCTAGTATCTCGTGGTGCACATGCAACTGGCTTAAGAGTGAGATGGTGGATTGCTTCGAAGGTATTCTGTTGTTGTATGTGTTAGTAGATATACAGTGGACCACATCAGACAACAAGCTAGTGACACAACACTAGATCATTGCAAAGTTACAACTGTTAGTACTGTAGCTGATTAGCCTCGTCATGTTGTAGTATCTTCAACGTCATCGGTGTCCATTCAATAATGTGAAACAAATGATATAGTTAAATTATTGGTGAAATTTGTTGCCTGTGGAGAACTGAGGGTTGAGTGGCTGTTATGTTTGCAGTTCAAGATGTGGGTGTCCATTCTATATTAATACACTGATCCCTCTGTTTGCAGTTCAAGATGTCATGCTTCCCTTATGATTATCCAGACAGCAAAGCCTATTCGTTGTTATTGACCGAAGAGGCTGCTTCTTTTGATAAAGCTACCAACTGCCGCCCTGCTTCCATGAGACCTCCATGAGTTCCTGTACCACCTTTATGGCAATGTATCATTGCTAGTTTTCGTAAAAGAGATGGCAGAGTGCGCATTCTTGAAGTAGATGACTTAAAAAGCATTACCTGAGAGTCTACCAGTAAATTCCAATTCCGTTGATGCAGAATCATCAGCAACAACTGTTCTCACATCCTTCTAACTACTCGTGCCAAAAACCCGTCATGTGAGGCAAAAGTACCAATGCCGGTCCTGCGTGAGAGACGTGGTCAGAAGTGTGCTAGATACGCCACGGTCGCACCCTTGACGACCTGGTATCATGTTCCAGACGATCCTCGTCTTACACCTCGCCGCTAAACCCCATCGTACTGCCGCCATCGCCCACTACCTCTGTGATGTTCATCATGCTAGGATCTCTACCAAGCAATCTCGAGGCCCTCATCAAGTCCTTGGCCAAGACCGTCCAGACCTTGCAAGCATCGGTTGAAGGAAACGCCAATGCAATCAAACTTCTATAGGACCGCCGCATCAACACGTCATCGTTGGGGACGAAGGCTCCGACCACCGATGAACACCACAACGACCGGCCGCCTCGTTTCCAGAAGATGGACTTTCCTAAGTTCGACGACAAGTCCGATCCTCTCACGTTCATTAACCAATATGAGTCTTACTTTCATCAGCAGCGGATCGCCGAGGAGGAGAATGTCTGGATGGTCTTCTACAACCTCAAAGAGGGTACCCAGATGTGGTTCATCCAAGTCCAGCAAGACGAGGGCACCCTACCATGGTGATGTTTAACTGAGTTGTACATCTCTGATTTGGTCCGTCCCTATGCTCCAAACCCTCAGGCAAACCCATGGCCTGCAAGCACACAGGCTTTGTTTTCGACTACTAGGACCATTTCGAGGCCCTCCTCCCTTAGGCGGGTGCACTCATTGAGGCACAACGGATGTAGATATTCATGGCAGGTCTATAGCCACCACTTAGCCTCGACGTCAAGATCCACAATCTGCATCCCTCGCCTTCGCCATGAGCCTCACCCACAAACTAAAGCTGTGCGACCAGTGTGCCAATGTCGCTGCTTCGACTCCAGCGCCACTATGCCAGCACAATCGGGGCCTCCTGCCGACACCCCCAGCCCGCTTGGCGCGCTACCGTCGCCACCTCGACCAACACTACGGTGCCGGCAACGGTTTCCATCGATGGGAACCCGGTGAAGCGTCTTTCCCAGACGGAGATGGAGCAGTGATGCCGCCTAGGGCTCTGCTTCAACTGCAACAAAAAATTCAGGCACAGCCACAATCATGTCTGTTTGCGCATCTTCCTCCTCAACCTGGACGCTGCGGATGATGAGGACAACATCAAACAGGTGGAGTCTAAGGAACCCAACCCCTAGATCTCCCTGCACGCTATCATGGGGGTTTGCACCTGTGAGACAATGTAGGTACAATTATAGCTAGGGGCATCTCTCTCCTCGTACTCCTCAACTCGGGCTCCACCCACAACTTCATCTCCTAGGAAGCTGCAAGCCGCACCACTCTCCAGCTCCATCCTCGGAGCAAGATGCGAGTCACGGTGGCTAATGGCAAGCGTGTGCCGTGTTTGGGCATATACCACAACGCGCCCTTCACCATCGGCGATGAAGACTTCACAACAGATTTCTTCATGCCTCCCTGGCGGGCTACAACGTCATGCTCGACGGATAGTGATTAGCATCCCTCGGCCTGATCTTATGGGATTTCGGCGCCCTCACCATGTCCTTCTGCCACTGGGATCACAAGGTTTGCTGGTGAGGTATCGCGAGTCTGAGCAGCCTAACTCTGCAAGCCTACTCAGGCAATGACCTTATGATGGTCTTGCTCGACGAGTTCACCACCATCTTCCCTGAACCAACCGACATGCTACCACCATGCTCTAGGGATCACTGCATCAACCTGGTTCCGGGGTCGACACTGGTGGTTGTACGTCCCTATCGCTACCCCGTCTCCCACAAAAACGTGCTGGAGCGCCAATGCTCCACCATGTTGTCCCAAGGGCTAATCCGGCTCAACACTTTTGCGTTTTCCTCACCGGTCCTGCTAGTCAAGAAGGCCAATGGCACGTGGCGTTTCTGTGTTGAGTACCGTGCCCTCAATGCCATCACCGTCAAGGACACGTTTCCCATTCCGATGGTCGATGAACTTCTCGACGAGCTACACAACGCCCGCTTCTTTACCAAGCTAGACCTCTACTCTAGCTACCACCAGGTCCGCATAAACACTGCTGATGTGGCCAAGACAGCATTCTAAACGCATGAATGCCCCAGCTACCTTCCAGGTGCTCATGAACGACATGCTACGGCATTTCCTTCATCGCTTTGTGCTCGTCTTCTTCGATGACATCTTGATCTTCAGCGACTCGTAGGCTGCTCATCTCCATCATGTGTGCGTCGTCCTCACCGTCCTCCAACAGCACTACCTCTTCGTCAAGCGGTCTAAATGGGCATTTGGTGTCACCTTCAGCCACATCATCTCCACTGTGGGCATGGCCATGGACCTAGCCAAGGTATAGGCCATCTCCGACTGGCCACAACCGTAATCGGCGCGCATAGTCTGCAGGTTCCTCGGCCTAACTGGGTACTACCGCAAGTTCATCAAGGATTACGGTGGCCGCGAGCACGTTTCACGCGCTAAACATGGCCATCACCTTAGCATCGGTGCTCGCTCTGTCGGATTTTGCCTAGCCCTTCATCATCGAGTGTGACGCTTCATCCTACGGGTTCGGGGTTGTCCTCCTGCAAGGTCAGCACCCTGTCACCTTCTTCAGCTGACCAGTGGCACCGCGACATCATTTCCTTGCGACATATGAAAGGGAGCTGATCAGGCTCGTGCAAGCTATCCGCCACTGGAGGCCATATCTCTAGGGCTAACGTTTCCTGGTAAGGGCTAACCATTTTAGTCTAAAATTTTTGTTGGATCAGCGCTTGGCCATGATTCCCCAACATTAGTAGGTGGGCAATCTCCTCGGCTTTGATTTCTCTATTGAGTACAAGGTTGGGAGAGCCAACACGGTGATCGATGCCTTGTCTCGCCGTGACATAGAGGAGGCCTCAGTGCTCGCCATCTTAGGGCACCGGTTTGACTTCATCAACCACCTCCGCCAGGCCCATGACACAGAACCGGCGTTGGTGGCGCTCTGGGTTGAGCTCACAGCAAACTAGTGAGTGGCCCCGTGGTCCCTCATCGACAGCTTGGTAGCATTTGACGGTCGCCTCTACATTTCGCCGGCTTCACCACTACTCCACGAGTTGCTGGCCGTCGTTCATGATGATGACCATGAAGGGGTGCAACGCATTCTGCATCGCCTACACCATGACTTCCACTCGCGGAACCTCCGCGCGGTGGTCCAGGACTACATCCACACCTATGCAACTTTCTAGTGCTACAAGTCTAAGCACCTGCACCTGACGGGGCTGCTCATGCCGCTGCCCATGCCTATGTCAGTGTGGACCAATATCGGGCTCGACTTCATAGAAGCTTTGCCGCATGTAGGCAAGAAGTTGGTCATCCTCACGGTGCTTGATCGGTTCAGTATGTATGGCCATTTCATTCCACTAGTTCACCCATACACGGCGGAATTGGTGGCACATGCCTTCCTTGCCCAATCCATGGTCGCGGATAGGGACCTAGTATTCACCTCAATCTCTTGGCGGGAACTCATGCGCCTGACAGGCGTGAGGCTGCACATGATGTCAGCCTTCCATTCCCAATATGATGGCCAAACGGAGGCTGTCAACAAGGTCATCATCATGTACCTCTGCTGCCTCACTAGAGATCGCCCTTACTAGTGGCTGTGTTGGTTGCCATGGGCAAAATACGTCTACAACACCGCCTTCCAATCTATCCTCAAGGACATTCCGTTCTAGGTCATCTATGTCCATGACCCCCTCCATCCACTCCTATGAACACGGCGAGACACGTGTGGCAGCAGTGGCCAAAAGCATGGCAGGGATGAGCTCCTTGCTGACATCCGCTACCACCTCGAGCAGGCGCATGCGATTTATAAGCGCCACTCCGACAAGCATCACCACGAGGCTCACTATGCTATTGGCAATTGGGTGTGGCTCCGCCTCCATCATCGTGCCTCGGCCTTCCTCCAGGTCCCGTCGAAGGGGAAACTTAAGCCTTGCTTCTACGGGCTGTACCGCATTATTGAGCTCATCAACGATGTCGCCTACCGACTTGAGCTTCCACCACGCACGTGCCTCCACAATGTCTTCCATGTTAGTCTCATGAAGAAGTTCGTTGGGACGCCACCGGCGGCACCATCACCCCTACCAGCGACCCACCACGGCGTTGCGCTACCAAAACCAAGGCGTGCCATTCACGCTTGCCTCGTCAGGGGTGTTCGCCAGGTGCTCATCCATTGGAAAGGGGAGCCTATGGTGTCAGCTACTTGGGAGGACATCGACACGTTCCTTGACCGTTATCCATCCTTCTAGCTTGAGGACGAGCTGCTCGTCGAGGGGGAGAAATGTCATGTAGAGCAAATAGTACCAACACTGGTCCCATGCGAGAGACTTAACCAGAAGTGTGCCAGGCGTGCCGCGGTCAGTAGCACAGTCACCGCGGGCAGTTCAAGAAACTTTCAACCATGCCTAGAATGGAGAAGATCTCTATCACCGACATGTTAAGACTATTATGAAAACTTTCAATCATAAGGCAAGAGATGATCATACATGAAGCTACAAAAGTGGCAGGGCAATCACGGCCTAGATTTTAGAGATTTTTATTCTCAATTTATTAAAGGCCAAGTGCCTCTTTAATTCTTGTAATAAGCTCTGTTCGAGGGCAAGTAAGAATAGATTATTCTTCCCAATCTATCTTCTTCCTCTTAATCTCATCTCCTTCACCATAAGGCATTCAGGGGAACAACCTCGCACCATTACTGACCGACACTACAAACTCTGTAGTTGAGGTTCAGCTACCCTAAATCCCGGTGCCCTTGACAGAACCATCCAAGTGGTGCGACAGTATGTGAAAGAATGTGATGCAAAGTATTTGAGTTCATCTGAAATTGAAATAGTTGCTGACAAGTCCAATCTAGTTTCTGCTGACATCCAAATGGGATGCTCTATAAACATATTATGCTTTGTAAGGGTCCTGATTAGAGCATTCAAGGAAGGCTCTTTTGAAGAGGGTGCTGTTGTTTGTGCCCCATTACCATCAGATCTTTCAGCCGGGAAGACCAGGTCAGTATCTTACAAAACTTCTTTCTTCAGCATCTCACGACAAGAGGAAGAGGGTATACTATTCATGTCGGCTGTAAAATTTTGTTTCACATGCAACTGAAGTGATACTTTTCAACATTAGATCAATGATGCTGTCTCCCTGTAGATTGTCATCTAGCTTCTCTAGTTGTTTCTGGCTTTTAAAAATATATATATATCTATTGGCCAGATACGGTTATTTATTTAAATCATTTTTTTTGTTCTGTATCCCGCTGCATTTTCTGTAGGTGAAGAGTGTTGGGAATATCAACTCAAGAAACTCATCTCTATTTGTGCATCGAACAGGTCAGTACAGGAGGAAGAAGAATGTCCAGAAAAATGGGAACTCCAGCTCCCTCAGTCCCATGTAAGTTTTTATTTCTCTTGGCTGGATCCTAGCACCAGCAAGCTCCAGCTGCCAAATGACAACTCTATACGGAAGGCATTCAGATGGCCGATAGGATTTGACACTACGGGTTTTGTCCATGGAAGGTATTCTTGCCTCCCCCAGGCCCCACAAGTATATATGGTAGCGCGATATACTGAGTAATAAACACTGGCTGCAATCCGTTCACTTGTTACAGCACTGGGCAAGATGCTGTTGCAGTTGCGTTCTGCGAAGCAAAGCTTCTTGCAGTGTTGAGGCGGCAACAATGGACACATCAAAGTATGCAGCACCAAGACATATGTGTCCTTGTAAGGAATGCAAGACCAGTGGCGTACCGACGAACGCTTGCACCATTGTCCTAGAGCTGCGAGAGAAAGACCTTAGTTTTTTTTAGTCTGCATCGGAAGGGCTCCTTTGGAACAAAGAAAAGTGGAGAATTATGGTGAATTAAAATTTAATATGCTCAACAAAAATTACTCAACTTAACATAGTTAGTCCCTAACGAGTTAAGATAGGCTGAGCTGAAACCTAACAAGATACTCTAAATCACTATTTAGACACGTCAATAGCTACTTTTTAAATATTTATATTCAAGTAGTTATATCTCATACTTTTAAATCTCTTTTTATTATCTCTCTTTATATTAGTTTTAATCTTCTTTTATCTCTCTTAATCTTATTATATTAATTTAGAATTTTACAATATATTAGCGACTCTGAGAGTTTTTTTTAACATGATCAAACCATCTCAACTGATGTTGGAGAAGCTTTTTTTAATTAATGCTACTCCTAATCGATCACGTATTTTCTCATTTTGGATTTGATACATTCTTGTATAACCACAAATTTAATGCAGCATATGCATTTCTATAACATTTAGTTGTTGAATATGATATCTTTTTATAAACTAATATTCTGCTCTATATAGCATAGCAAGTCTAATTGTCACTCTATAAAACATATTTTTTAACTTGTAAGATACCCTCTTATTAAAAAGGATGCTAGATACTTGTCGTCAGTTCAACTAGCTTGTTATAATTTTATAGCTGACATCCGCATCAATATCTCTATCCATCTATAGCATTGATCTCAGATATTGAAAAGTGTTATTTTTAACCACTACTTAGCCTTCTAAACTCATATCTCCCTCCTCATATACGATAGTGCCAAAGTCACACATCAAGTATTCAGTCTTAGTTCGACTTACTCTATAACCTTTGAACTTAATCTACCGTCACAACTCTAATTTTGTATTTACTCCTACGTTGTTCTCGTCAATTAACACTATATCATCTGCCATTGTATCATCGTCAATTTGGACAAGAAATGATTCCTAGAAAATCTTTTGAAATTCCTATGAAATAAATTATTTCATAGGAATTTTAAAGGAAAATTAACATGTGAATGTACCTAATATTTTCTTGTAACTCAAAATTCCTGTGTTTTTCTGATGATACTACCAAACAATATTTTTTACAACATTCCAATGGGTTTATTTTTCATAACATTTGCTGTGGCATAATATACTATTTTTTTCATGTTTCTATGTTTTTGAAATCCTGCATTTCAGAGAGAAGGCTAGTAACAGTCCATTACTCTGTTTCAAGTTGCTTTTTTTTCCAGTCAAGAGGTGAAGTGATTATGTCAAGATGCCATGTACTTCAGTGATTACTGGCACTCTCTTTTCGTATAAAAATTTTCTAGCCCTCTCTAGCAATCACTTGTCATTAGCATTATGGGGTTTGATCTTGCAGGAAAAAAAAGTATCTCGTGGTCTCTTACAGGTTCACAATGTCAATACCAATACAAGATCAAAAACCACTCACGAGCAGTATCTTTGGATTTTATGGAAACCGTTGATAAACCAACAAAACCAATGAAATTCAAACAAATCTTATCAAAAATTTAAAATTTAGTTTGAATTTTTTTTAATTTAATCAACAATGCAAGCGGTTTGTGTTTTCAGCACGGTCCGAGAAGTCTGGATTTTATGAAATCTGACCGGTTTCTAAATCCTCAGTTGCAGACCTCATGCACGCTTTTATGTTTTTCAGGTTTTTGCCGACTCTTATTTCTTGAATTTCAGTGCATCACTTTTGTTGATTATTTTGCCAGTGAGTTCTGAAACAGCTGAGTTTGATCATGAGAAATACTACTTCCTATAACAAAGAGAATAATGCATGTTGTGAATTCTAAAATATGATTACTGTTGTTATTTGTCTTACATTGATGCATGTCATATTTTCACTACATGGGATGGACCAGTTTCAATGTTCATAGATATTCAGATCAATACCCTTATACTAACAACTCGATCTCACTGCCAGTACGAACTTGGCAATGAATGTTCCGTTCCAAATCTGAATTTGGCACACGAATTGCATAAGAAAAAAAACATTTAGAATAATCTTCCGACAGAAACTAAACAGTCAATGGATGTTGTGTTTTTCCTGAGCTTGATCGTATCCAGCGTCCTTAAAACAGACGTGTACACTGCGAAGTGACATAAGTTGATCATAGATATCCAATAATTAAAACACACGCAAAAGGCTGCATCACAGGAGGAGCAGAGTTCACGATCCCGATACCAATCAAAAACCGCTCATGAGTGGTCAGATTTTATGGAAACAATGGATAAACCAATAAGATCCGTACAAATATTATCAAAAATTTAAAATTTAGTTTGAATTTTTTAAAACTTGACCAAAAATTCTAGTGGTTTGTGTTTTTATCTAGTCCGAAAAGTTTGCATTTCGTAAAATCTAGACCAGTTTTCACCAGGATTGTAAATCTACTTAAAAATAATGTTTTTCTTATGGCGCTTGACGGGGACTTAAAAGTATATGTTAGCTGTAAGATGATATGGTTAAAATTAGAGATAGCAATCATCTCTATAATAAAACTTGCTCTAAGCCAAATCCTCATACTCATCCTTAAGTGCTGTAGTGATGGTAATTAGGTTATTAGTTAAGATTGAGCTTTGTGGTGCTCAAAAAGCCACATGAAAAATGCAATGTAATTATAGAAATACAAATAAAGTATAATGGTTTTTTTTCATAAAGGCAGTAAAGCATTTCAAAGAATTTAAACAATCATAATATAAAATAAATAACAAATTTTCATTCATTCACTAGGTAATGCACGGTGTACCAACACTGGCCAGGCGGTACCTCCACCTGAGTCTAACATGATTATCTCCATGTTTGAAATCTAGCTCTAATTGTGAAAAAAGAACATTTTTTTGACGTTCTCTCCCCTCCTCATCCCCTTACCACAATAGTTGCAGCTGGTCAATGACAGCTGCATGTTTACTTGTGATCTTCCCCTTGGAGCACCAATGCCCAAGGTTTATCATATATATAAAAAATCAAACTTTCGTACGATTCGATACTGTCAGACTACCATCATATCTCAATCCTAACAACTTTGCCGATACCCGATGGTGATGGGGCAGTAAAGGAGAAGGGATCGTGGTCAATTCTAGCTATGGCTTCATTGTTCTAGGAGGACCAGGGAGGTGAAAGAGGAAGTGACCGTGGTTCATTCTAGCTATGGCTTTACTGTTCTAGGAGAATGAGAGAAGTGGAGAAAGATGATGAGAAGCAGATATGGCAAGACAGGTTTAGGAGAAATCGAAAGGCAAGTGGAGATTGGAGAGATACTTGAGCTAGAGAGAAGAGACATTAGCAAAGACCAAAGAGTGGTCGGGAAAAGAAGAACAGTAGACGAGTGCTAACCAGTTCGGTTTGCTCAGGTGCTCAACTAGATGCATTATCAATAATACAATCAACCAAACATGTGTATTTAGATTCTTAGGAGATGTTTCTTAGGTCCTGTCTAGCGTCTAGAAGGTCTGTTGGGCTAGGGCAAATCTCTCCATTTCCGTTAACATACTTTCTAAACTGTAAAAGTTTCTTAAGAAATCAAATAAATTATTTTTTTAAGTTTATAATAATTAATACTTGATTAATTATAGACTAATAGATTGTCTCGTTTCATGTGCCATCAAAATTTTTGGCCGAACAACCAATTCAAACTCAGCTTTAAGCCTTTAGAACACAAGAATTTCATAGACAATTTATAGGATTTTTCACGAGAACAAGCTCAATTCCCCCAGATTTCCCAAACAAAAAACCCACCTTCGAAGGAGTCCTTGCCCCTTGAGCACCTTTAAGAAAGGTTGGTAGAACTATTACAAATTTTAATGTTTAAAACAGTAAGCTTTTGTAGTTACAGTGTCAATTTCAATTAAGTTTACCAGGGGCCATGATTTCTCCTCCCAGGGCCCACAGGAAACAAACGACAAGATCTAAAACCCTACATTCTAAGGTCTCCTTTATATTACTACATCGATTGGCGGTAGTTATCACATATCAACTTAACAACTTTAGGGTTTTTGAAATTTGCCATGCACCCATACCCGTTGCATCTTCTTCCCATTCTTTCTATTCACTGATATGACACAGCAGTACTCGAGATCCAACTGCACAATGATAGGCAAATGCAAGTCAGGGGTTTCATATGTTATAGACATACAAGGAAACTGAATCAAGGCATCTAGATGACTCAAATATACAGAAGCCTGAAAAGATATTTCATGATTTTAATCATATGAAATTGGATAATTTTGGAGTGAAACAGAAACTATGGTACATTGGTTTGGTACAAAGTAATTTTAATAGTGATAAGAACAATTCTGATGCATTAATTATGATCCACACAGAAGTACTAAGGAACAAAACAATTGACTAAAGCATACATCTTTAATTCATAAAATATTGAATACTTCCATGAGGGGCACATGGAGGGGCAAAGAAAGGTGGAAATTCAAAGTAACCAGAAAACTGAGAGCATGTCAAAACAATCCAAGTTACCTCTACTAGTCCAGAGGCATGAAAGAGTTCTCTCACAGTATCTAATGTGAAGAAGTATGAAAGGGTGCCATCTGAGCGCATGTATTCCCGGAATCCCACTCTTTGGTGAGGTAAAAACCGAAGCATTGTCATGTCATAGAGTCCTAATACAATAAAGGGATGTCAGCAAGATTGTTGATCAATGATATTATAATACAATAGTATGGCCAGGGCATTACCGTAGTCTCTAAACAAAACAAGGCCACCTGGTTTTAGAACAGATACACAACGCTCTAGTGTAGCCAGCATATTGTTAAAAGGTATGGCTGATAATGTGAATATCTGAAAGGCATATGTACAAACTTGACGTAAGCAAGAGCATAAATAGTGGAGGTTTGACTTTCCTACAATATACATTCAGAACTCACAGCATGGCAACATTCTAATGCTGATGGAAGTGTTTTGACAAAAAATAGCGTAAAGATAGTGCAACCAACCATAGTGATAAAATCCACGCCACCAACACAACATGGATTTTCTCTGAGAAAGACAGGGTATTCTTCTATCATATTACAATTACTTGAACCTGAAAGGAAAAAGTACCATTGAATCAACATTATGGGAATAGAATATTTAGTTTAAGGAATATTTGAAAATAATTATTTAAAATAGTAAAAGGTCAACATCCTTCTCACATGGACTTCGACAGGATTTGCAGAACAACCAATCTGGAAAAGTTTCTTTCGAAGCGTCCAGTAAAAAAGGATGGAACCTATACTTGACTTCAACTTCTTTTGTGCTGCAAACAATCTCATTTGCCTTCTCCAGAGTTTCTTTGCTACAATCACAGGCATATACAGTCGTGCTTGCACTAGAGCTGTAGAAAGAATAGATAGCAACAATGGCATCATTAGTAGTTATGACAAGGCAATCACTTAAGCCATGAACTACATAAACTTGAAGTTATGACAAGCACGTTCCACTTGGCAGTTTGTCTGTAACTTCCTTCCCATATATGTATACTCCTAAAAGATTGCATATAGTGGTGGTTATATTCCTTTTAACAATCACCCAATTATAAATACAAAATTAGGGTATCATGCCATAAGTTTTAATCCATAAAGTGGTTGAGTTGCAGATTCATCCAAGTTGATCCACCATGCATCACTTCAATGAAATGATTGTTTATAGCATTATTGAGTTATCCAGTTTGCCATAAAATTCCTTAAGAGATACATCATCAGTACTGATTAAGGCACCATGCACAGAACAGAATGTTGGAAAAGCGGCAAACCAAAAATAGAGTCTTTTCAGGGGAAAAATAAAAAAATGGAATTAACAAGTTTTCTAGTTAACAAAAAGTATGACAGTAACACATCAGATGTTACAAACAAAGAAAAAAAATAAAGGCAGAAAATTTTATACCCCTGGATCATGTATGATGGATGGAACTTCAGAAGCTGAAGAAATTGAAAGGATAAGTATTTGTTGACGCTGGGTGTCAACAGTTTTCAAATGCTCATGGGCAAAAGTATCCTTTATACTCAAAGATACATGAATATGACAAATCCAAAGTTCCAAACCAACTCTCAGCTAGAAAGCATAATAGTTAAACAGTATAGAACTGGCAGTTAAACAAGGAAAAATTCAGAGCCACAGACTACATCAGCTTCATGCCAATGGCAATGGGCGATTAAAAGCATCTTATAGAGATCGCTTGATTTGCTTTGATATTATGCTGGATCGCTGGGAATTGAAGTCTACTTCTTTGACTTTGTGCTGGATTGGATAATTTCTTAAATGAGAAATATGCACATGCCTAACATGGAAATGAAATTCCAAGAAGTCTAAGAAAAAAGCAAGAAATTGCTTTTGTTTGCATTGGGTATGATTTTTTTATGCAGCATGTTGGCAGGTAATAAATGTCAAGAGAATATGTGTCTGACCAGCACACTGGCCAGTAGCTGCTTAATCACATGTTAAAAAGTGCATGTTGTTTTTTCTTCTTTGGGTTAATTAGATCCATGCCATTGCAAATTTGCCGATTTGAAAAAATACCATTACTATTCGTGATATCAGCTGCGTGCCACTGAAATTTTATAAAATTCGAACCGTGCCATTGCCGTCAAGATTTCCGTGAGAGCATGCATTTGAGGATACAGTTCCATCAGCACCTCCATCTCCAGCTCCAGCTCGTCAATGACGGCTCATGTCCTCTCTCACTCATTGAAGCAGTCACGCTCTACGTGGTCTTTAGCAAGCCCAAGACAAGACAGGCAAGCTCAAGGTCTCCACCCCCATCCTGTCCCTATCCTTGCCCCTCCCACCGTCATTCCCCTCCCTGTCCTCATCCTCGTGTCCTAGCACCGCTCACAGAGGGAGGATGCCATCTCTGCCTCGATCCGACAGCGCCGCGATGGAGATCACATCCGCCTCCATCTATCCACCAATTAGGAGCATCGGTCGTGCCATGAGGAGCCAACTCTGCCCTTCATCTTTGGCAAGCCAGCAGATCTGTCACTGCTCGCTTGCCCTCATCGAGCCGTCCTTCCTCACGCAGCCAGGGGGCAGCACTTGCTGCTTGGCGCCGGCACACTAGGGGCGGCACACCGAGCGGAGGTGGACGCCCTTGACGAGGGACAGCAGGCTCAGGAGCACGAGGCCAAGGAGGTCCATCGGGAGCTCGGGCCATGAAGATTTCACCGCTACTGCTGCTGCCATCTTCACCTCATCCTTCAGACCTCGAGCTCTTCGGTCTAGACGCCGGCAGGAGGCATCGGAGCAGCACGTTGCCTCATCGCAGCAGGAGCTCGAGGAGGAGACAGACAAGTCTGGCACAGTTGTTGTGGGGGAGCCCTCCTCGGCATCCATGATAGAGTTCCAGCCAGACAGTGAAGTACTCTTTGTCACCCCTAGGTGTTGATAGAAATCATGATGGAGTGGCATGGTTCGAATTTTATAAAATTTTAGTGACACACAACCAATATAGCGAATAGTAATGGTATTTTTTCAAATTGACAAATTTACATTGGCATGGATGCAATTAACACTTCTTTTTATGTCTAGATTATTTACTTTGATAACCAAAGTACCAAATATATTTGTGGCTATAATCCTACATCAATGTTTAATTACTCTATAACAAAAAATAAGCATTGTGTGATTTGCATTTGCAACTACAAATAGATAATTTTTACTAAATAGAACAATGTTTTGGAGAACATTACCGTAGAATTGGAACAACAGTGCTTCCATTCCCACAACCCACCTCTAAAACCTTTGTGCTATCCTTGCTGTTAAGAAGCTCCGGAAATTCCTTTAGCAAATACCTCCTTTCCTAACAAAGTGAGATGATGAGGTTAGCATGATTTGTGAAAGTACTTATGATGACCTTGTTTCCTTAAAATTCTAGTTACATTGTCTTACTACATCAATTCATATTATCCTTACCAAGTAATAAAAAAATTCTAGGTGATATTTTCTTGGTATCATTGTACCAAAGCACAATAGCAGAAAACTGGAAAATGTGGAGAAAAACATTAGATCACCTAACACAAAGGAAACATGATTGATGTAAATAGCAACCCTGTGGTATGAAATACTAGTCTAGGACTCAAGGCTCATACCAACAAGATGCTGTGCAGAGGTCAACAAGGGCCTTAGCATCCATGATGATGTATGCCTTGATCTCAAGCCATGAATAAAATGGGGAATGAAAAGAGAATCATATAATTCGAAACCATCGTCTCTGATTGAACGATTTGGCAACAAAGTATTGAGTATGCTACAGGCCATCGTACCAATCTATGCAAGGGATTGCATTATCAACGGGAGTTATTTCTAATTTCTTGCCTCAAGAAACAGTGGAACACAGAGGCACCCCAACAAGTGGGACGGCCCCCACGAAGAACATCTGTCTCGCACAATCGAAATCCTAATTCTAAGCATGTGCGAGGTCCAGAAAAGAAGACCAGAGATTGAAACCTTGAAAAACTTGCCGGATGTGTGGCGACGGTGGAAGCTCCTCCAGGCCTCCGAGGGCGCCGGCGGCTGCGAGGCGCCGGCGGTTGGGGGAAATGGGGAGAGGTGGTAGGAGAAGGCAGGGTTGGCCTCCACCTCCGCCCGGAGGTCCTCCCACTCGAAGTCGTGGCAGTGGTACTCCTCCGCCTCCGCCGCGCGCTTGGCGCTCTCCCGCTCGCCGCCCCCTTCCATGGCACGGCTTTCTTCCCCGCGCTAACTTATGTCCTGCCTTGAGTGGATACGCCTCAGCCGGACGCGGCAAAGCGGCGGGGCGGGGCGAGGAGATAACGCTGGGAAGAGACGAGGGTGCCTTGCAGGAGGCAGTGGCGGCGGCGGCGACGGCGATGAGGCGAGGTCGGCGGAGGAGGGTGTTTCACTTCAGTTGTGGGCCGGTAGTGGGCTGTGGGCTGGTCCGAGCAGAAAGAAGGCCCTTGCTGACAACGGGCGCTGCACATCGAGCTTCACCTCTTGCCGGCCTCGTTCTCACAGAAGAGGTTGCGAGACCATGAAAATTTTGCTTCCTGTTTCTACTTTTCTCGAAGACAACCGGTCGTTGCCGGCTTATCTTACCTTATCTTACCTATTTAAAATATATAGATTTTTCCGTTCGCCCTCCACAGGTTTCGTCCTTGGTCGAAAAGTTTGAGTAACGCCCAGTAGAACAGACCGATACTCCTCACGGCCTGCACAACACGCACCCTCTCACCTTAGCCCGTGAAATCTGATAGGCCGTATGGCTTCCCGCCCGTGCGGACCGAACAATACAGAAGACAACTTATCATGATTTGCATGACCCTCCCGGGCTCCCGTCTGCAGATTACGCAAGCACGCCAAGCCCACATTTCTTGTGGCGCCAGCGCCCTGCTATATTGTTTTTGCACCTTCGTGTCGGAGGAATGAGCTCCGGCGAACAAGGAAACCGGGTCCATGATCCACCAGACGTTCTGGTGAGCTCAGTGTGCCTACGAGTGCTCGGAAACAAAGAATACAAAATAAGTATACATACTGGGATTTTTCGAAAGATAATAATCTTACTATTATCCAAATCACTATGTATAAAAGATAGAGCTATCAAACTAGCCTAGTTCTTACTTATTTTTAGAACCAGCCAGCTCTATTGTGCTCCAGATGAGTTTTTATACCCTTCAACCCTACTCTCTTTGCTGAGAGAAAAAAAACTCTCAAGCTCCACATTGGTTTTTTTAGTAGTAGATATCCCGTGGGACGCAACGTCAAACCCACATGTAGTCTCTTATTTTCTACGTTATGTGAGACTTTAGATACGGCATATCTCATTGTATTAATACAATTAGACAGTGTAACGAAAATATAAAGTTAATGTGATGGATAGGTCTATAGCCGAGGCACCACTCTTCAAAATGATGTGGTATCTAATAGGATACGTGTCTTTTTATTTTCTCACTGTAAGAACACCACATACCCTTTTCCAGATTTCTAGGGTACTTGCGGTGAGACACCTGGAGTATATGATCTATCTCCTTCCTAAGCGCCGATACATGCTACACTCGAAAAAAGAGGTGATCTACTTGCTCCTCTTGACTCATTGCACACCTAGTAGTCTTCAAATAATCATGAGTCATGGTCTTCATCCTATAAAAACACCATAATCTAATTTTAGATGGCTAACCAATTAGCTTTATGCGACGACGCACAGGACACTAATCAACTTTAAGAGCATGGCTTCGACCCAAGTCGATTAACCCTAATAGAATGTTAGACGTTTAAATTCTTTTCACATCTGATTTTATAATAGATATATAAACCTCCGTGTAATTAGATCTCGTCTAGGTTAGAGGTGCGCTATCCCACAACTCGCAAAAGGAGAGGCAAAAGCCATAGTTTCATACCTTAATCTGTGGACGAATTTCCAAGTTTGTGACATCGCGCTGACAAATGATCGATCTTTCTTTTGTTACGTACCTGCACATGACGCACGATGGTGATATGAAAACATTACATTGAACACACGATTTTGCCGATGATAGGCTACCTCTGTCCGGAGCACCACGAACTGATCGGCCCCCATGCTACAAAATTTATAATAGATTTGATGCAACTATGCCTAATAATGAATCAAATTATTTATCATGCATGGGCTTGCATGGCTGCTAGCCAATAAGCATCATCCTGTGCGTCCGATTGTATTTCAGATCGATTTATGCGGAGGCCATCACACATCGTCTATGTGTGGCGCTGTGGCTCCTGATCCCCTTCGTCAAACCGTGTGCGATGCTTTTTTAGGCCCATCTGCTGTATCCTACCTAAATCTCTCTTTATTAGTTAAGAATATCTGAGTAAGGAACTATTCTTTTAGCTAACGAACGATGGATTGTAGTGGGTATGCTTACTAAGCTTGATTTTTATAAAAAATTTCATCGTCAGTATTTCTTAAAAAAATTAAATCAATTTTAACTTTCCAATATTTAATCATTGTTGCATCATCTTCACTTTAGAATTCTTGTATTAGTTCCATCCATCTTCACTTTAGATTTTTTTTTTTACAAAACTGCACTTTAGAGTTGAACTAGGTGTAAGAATGTGCACGATGAGGCTAAGACCCTAACAGGGTCAGGTCTATATATATACAGTCCAATGGTCTAGTAATCTAACACCCCTCGTAGTTACAACGGAAAGAAAACCGACACAAAGACTGGATCGAAAATTGGTAAACAAAGGTGTGGAAAGGCTTTTGGTTATAATATCGGCGAACTGGTGTGCCGATGGTATATGGAGCACCCGAAACTGTCATAGTGCGACCTTGTTACGGATAAAATGAATGTCAATCTCTATGTGTTTCGTGCATCAATGATAAACCAGGTTGGCGGTCATATAGACAGCACTAACGTCGTCACAGTAGATGATGATCGCAAAGAAAAGAGGTGCACAGAGCTCCTGGAGAAGCTGGCGAAGCCTGTAACACTCGACGACGGCGTGGGCGATGGCGTGGTACTCGGCTTCAGTGCTGGACTGAGACAATGTAATCTGGCGTTTTGAGAACCAGAAAACTAGAGTGTCGTCGAGGAAGACGCAGTAGCCAGACATGGAGCGTCGAGAGTCGGGGCAGCCTGTCCAGTCTGCGTCGGAGTATGCGGTGAGGGAGTCGATAGAGCTGGAGCTGAGGTGCAGCTCGCTGGAGAGTGTACCCTTCACGTAGCGAAGGATGCGTTTGAGCAGCGCGAGATGAGGTTCGCATGGAGCATGTATGAAAAGGCACACTTATTGGACGGCGTAGGTGAGGTCAGGCTGTGTGAGGGTGAGATATTAGAGAGCACCAACAAGACTCCGATACTGAGAGGGATCGGTGACAAGTGAGACATCGGCAGCGGAGAGTTTGGCTCCAGTGTCGACCGGAGTGGCCGTGGGGTGACATTCGGCCATGCTCGCACGCTGAAGAAGATCGATGGCGTACTGGCGCTGGAAAAGGAAAAACCCATGAGAAGAACGGGTGACGAAGATGCCAAGGAAGTGATGGAGAGGACCGAGATTGGTCATGGCGAACTTGAAGTGGAGTCGAGACATGATCTGGTGTAGGAGGGACGTCGAGGACGCTGTAAGAATAATATCGTCGATGTATAGGAGGAGATAGGCGGTGGTGTTGCCGATGTGAAGAGTAAAGAGGGAGCTATCGGACACAGAGGCCACAAAGTCGATGTGCCGAAGGTAGGTAACAAAGCACTGGTACAGGCCTGAGAAGCTTGTTTGAGGTCATAGAGAGAGCGCTGAAGGAGGCAGACATCATCGGGACGAAAGGGGTCGACGAAGCCTAGAGGCTGCTGGCAATAGACCGTTTTCGTCATATGACTGTGAAGAAAGGCGTTCTTCACGTCAAGTTGGTGGATCGGCCAAGAGTGCGAGGTAGCCAAGGTGAGAACGACCCGGATGGTGGAGAGTTTAACGACGGGACTGAAAGTCGCGTCGTAATCGACACCGAGACGTTGGGAGAAACCCCGAACTGCCCAGCATGCCTTGTGATGGGCAAGTGAGCCATCGGCGTGAAACTTGTGCTTAAAGATCCACTTACCGGTCACAACGTTGGTGTCGGGAGGACGAGGGATGAGGCATCAGGTCTCGTTGTCCATGAGGGCCTTGTAGAGGTCACCGTCACTATTGCAGCGAAGGATCTGTCGCTGGGTTGAGATATCCTTCACAGAGAAACCAAAAGCGTCAAATTCGATTAAGCAATTATTATCTCATGTGAATTGGCGAATAGATACGATATTGTGAATAAGGGAGGGTATAATGAGGACATTGCGAAGTGGAAGGTTAGTGGTGGGTGTAGATAGAAAGTAGTCACCACGGCATTGGACAGAAAGAGAGTGGCCATTGCCGATAGTGACAAAGGGGGAGGAGGAGGGATGACAAGAACGGAGTATACCAGCCAATGACGCCATATAGGAGGACGCACCAGAGTCTAGCACCCAAGGGTGCTGAGGTTGGAGCATCATCTGGATGAGGACGGCGACGAGGCTAGCCTGGTTCTAAGAGGAAACCGACTGGGTGGATGGTGGCGGTAGCATCGACTGAGACGGCAGGATGGGAGCCGATGCCAGATGGGCCTGAGGATGGGCACCGAAAACCCCTGGTTGCTAGCCGATAGGACTGCGTAGTTGGGGCTAGGGTGCCTAAGAGTTGTAGCAAAGCCACGAACCTGTGGGACCAGTAGGCTGGGTAGGAACTGAAGCAGGTCGCGATTGCATCGGACCGTGCCAGTTCTTGCCCTTGCCTTTGCCGGTGCCATCGATGCGGGCTGCGTTGCCATGGTTAGGGCCATGGCCGCCAGAACCGCGGGAGGAGGCGGCAGCACAGGATGCTCGACAGCCATGATCGGTTGCGGCGAGGAGAGCTATGTGGGCCACGGTCTTTTCGTCGTTGGCCAGACGGAGTTCTTTGAGAACTAGCATGTCATGGGCCTGGGCAAATGACGAAAGGGGTGGGGAGTTAGCGATGTCGTCGGCGGTGTTGGGGAAGCATGGGTTGAGGCCTCGTAGGAACGCGAGGACGAGTTGGAAGTCGGTCACAGGGTGACCGACATCCCGAAGAGTAGCAACCTTTACTTTAAGACGCTGGCAGTACGAGGAGACAGAAGAGTCTCCTTGTACCATGAAATGAAACTCGTTGAGTAAGAAGATGGCACGCGGCTGCTTATTGGCGAGGAAGATCCGCTTGATAGCCACCCAAAGATCCCGGGCAGTAGGGTCGGTGTCTTCCATGGCAAGGTTAAGGACAGAGTCATCGACCGAGCCAAGCAGACAGCTGCGCACGCAGCACTCGGCGATATCCCACTGGGGGTCATCAGGTCGAGGTGGAGCGGAGCCATCGATGTGTGACCAGAGGCCAAACTTTCCACAGAGGGATTTAAAGAAAAATATCCATTTGGAGTAGTTGGCGTTGAGGTCAAGAGAGATGGGAACATGAGATTTCACGTTCATGGTGGTGTAGGGTGGTAAGAAGATCGGCGAGGTAGTACCCGAGATGTGGTATGGGGTGCTAAGGGCCGGAGTAAATTCGACGAGTGGGACAGTGCCGAAGCTAAGGGCTAACTCGGTGGCCATGATAAGAGAAGAATAGGGGCAAGAAGCCGATGAGAGTAAGAGGTCGATGGGAAGAAGCCGATGAGAAGGGAGATCGGCCGATCAAGGAAGTGATTGGGCGATGGAGAGTGAGCCGATGAGAAAGAAGAGTAGGCCAACCAACCGATGGGAAGTGGTTGGTTGATGAAGGGTAGGCAGCGGAGTAGTTGAGGGAAATGTGAGTGGCCTAGTAGGTAGGTCAGAGAGTGGGTGGGTTATAGACGTGCGAAGATTCACATCCGTAAAGAGAAGTTTCATGTCCTTGGACTCGTGGAGGCAAAGGAGTGGAGCAGACGTGAAAACTCGGAGAGGGGCCAGACACGAAGAGAGGAGGTTCGCGTCTGGGAGGAAGAGATTCATGTCCGTGGACACATTGGAGTGGCTTGGACGCAAGTTGAGAAGGTTCGTATCCGAGAACAGTTGAGCGTGTTGAAAAAGCGGGAACCGAAAGAAGATTCCAGCCAATGGAGGGCGGACGGGTCCAGCTGATGGAGAGCGGATGTGTCCAGCCGATGGAGACGACAAGCACAGAGGTGCGCTGTCGTCGGAGGAGAAAAGATACACGGGGCAAGAAAAAAGGTAAAGATAGGTGTGAGTCAAGATGAGGAGGCGGATGGAGACCGTCGTCTTGTCGCGTGGAGGAGCAAAGGATGGGAGAGGGTGATGAAAAAGAAGAAAAGAAAACGTCTGCGGAAGAGACGGGAAGAAAAAGGAGCCGAGACGAGAGAGCGAAGAGGAAATACCGAGAACAAAGTCAGCGACGGGAAGAAAGCGTCGGCTCGCTGACTAGAGGATGTCTAGACCTACTCTGATACCATGTAAGAATGTATACAGTGAGACTAAGACCCAACGCCATACAGACAGATTGGGTAGTCCAGTGGTCAGTGATGCCTTGCCACAAGCAGTGACAGCTACAGGAGCCGGACTCAAGTGACTCCTGGCCACGCGTAACAACAGCTACATGCCTGCAGCCTGCTGATGATCAGATGCAACTTATCCTATTCGATATTTTAGTTCCAAATAAATATTAATCTCCAAACTGCAATATCCTAAATTGTTTTAAATATCAGTAATTCAATGTTTATATTCATTATGTTTTGGCATAAAAAATAGCATGTAAGACCATATCATAAAATAATTGGATAACATGAACTATATCATACCTATACTACTTTATAAAAAGAAGTGATTGTAGTGAGTATCTATTATCATCCTCAACATCAACTAATTAAAAGATATACGCAGACTCTAAAAGATATACGTAGATATAATTGGATAACATGAACTATATCATATCGAGGCAGCTCCAACTTCATGACCACTGACTTCATCATCAGATAAGCCAGGTTGGACGAACGATCGTCGCTTTCTATTTGTAATATCAAAAAAAACTATACGTCTGTACAGATGGATATTGCTTCACTACTAGCTGGTTTTTATTTTTAGCTCAGAAGCTTATGCTGTGTTTGAAGGAGCGGCTTGGCTGAGCTAACTCGGGCGGCAAGTTATTAGCATATAATTAATTAACTATTAATTATTATAAATTTAAAAATAAGTTTATTTAATTTTTTAAAAACATTTATATAGAAATTTTTTATTAAAAATATACCGTTTAACTATTTGAAAAATATGCTAATGGAAAATGAGGAGAAAGTTGCCCACCCCATATGCTCATTCTGTTAGTTATCTCGTACTCCATTTTGTTCCTTACATTTTAGTTCATATATTAGAATTAGAAATGTTAATATGAGTTCAGCTAGGCAGCAAGAATTGCATTATACACTACGACATTACTAAATTAGCTAGGTAGCCACAATTGTTGTATAATAACGTGTGTGCAACATCAGGCTTGCAACCGTTGACCTTATTAGCTAGCCATTTGTTTTTATAAGGCGTATTTTGATTCAATAAGAATTGCTTTCATCACTAATTTCTCATGAAACATACTTATAAGACCGATATTGTGTGAAAGCACCTTGAAGTAGTAAGAACTTATTGGTCAATTTTATATAGTAAATTGGTAAATTAATATACTCGTTCAAAATTTTCAAAGTTTGATTTTTAAAAAAAATCAAAAATACGTACTGTATATAAATGAACAGAGGTAGTTCCTTGTAGCTAGCTCATAGACGATACTTATATATATTATCAAAGAATACCATTTTTCGTCCTGCCATCCAGGCTGAATGAGAGGGGATGTAATCCTGAATGGTCGATGCTTCGGAAGCACCAATGCAAATGCTTAGCTGGTGCTTATATTTAAACTTATTTCAATTAATTTTGATTTAAGCAACTAGAAGAAGATGCTTGCACTGGAGAAATGGATTTTTGGATAGACAAGTTAATATATAGATCTATATATTAGCAATTTGGCATTGGAGATGCCGTGTTAGATAAAAAGGGAAACAAGATCATTTTTTGATAATCTGGAACCAATCTATCCTGATGAGTAACTAATACATTTTGTCTGCTGTACATAAGCCAAATAATGCACAGAAACTTCTATCTTTTTTTAAGACGAGCTTTATTAATATCACATATATAATAATTATATTGTTCCATAGCTTGCTAAAGAGAAAGCTAGGGGTTCAACATGAACTACTTTGTTTTTTGTCTGATCTCTTACACAAATTAGAATTCAACATTACCAATATTCTGAGAGAGCATCACAGTCTACGTAAATTGTCGCCGCAATACTAAACAGGTAGTTCCAGAGAATGCATCCATTACTCCCATACAACAATCAGATTCCGCTTCGACTTTCATATATCCGAAGCAACCAAAGAAAGACCAAACCCCATCACCTCTACCATCATCGCCGAGGGGACATATATGTAATATAAGAACATGTGGTAGCTATAAATTGGCCAGCTTCATCGCGTAGAACATGCAGCAGCTAGGAATTGGCCAGCTTCATCGAGCGAGTAGAACATATGCCGCAGCTAGAAATTAGCCAGCTTCGTCGCGTAGAACATGTGGCGGCTAGATATTGACCAGCTTCATCGTGTAAGCCTTCTATATTAATAACTGCTATGGGCACCATAATAATTGGAGATACGTAATAATTGATTATAGCTTTTTTAAGTAAAATCCGAAATAAATTTCATTATATAAAAAAAGGCCATTTAAAGTGGTGATTGCTGCGTATCAACAACACGATCACGCTTCTGATCATAGATTCAATCACAAGCAAACGCAAAGATAAAAGATGTTCACACCACCTGGGATTGATATACTGCCCCAGTATTTATTGGAGGATATAGTTTAAAGACGGAATAATTTTCACTATGTATAAGAAAGTCGAAAGACAATCCACAAATAGCAAGAAATCAATCACGTGATGGATAGCTGGCAAAGATGAAAAGAAGAAAAAAATATTATACTTCTAGCTAGCTAGCGATCACGCGTACATTGATCACTTATATTTGTCTATTTATATAAATATTTTAGAAAAGACGAATAGTTAAACAAATTAAAAAGGTCGAGTGTGTTATATCAAAAGAAGGGAGCAGTAAATTAAAAGAAACTACGGCTACGTACCCAGCATATATTGGTATATAACGTGACCCAATCCGAGTCATACGATCGAGAAGCCTAATTTTGCAGTTACTTACAGCATAGAAGTAAAGAAAAAAACCGCTTGAGAATAATCGTGTTGCTATTAACCTCTAAATCAAATTCAAATTTCTAGACAATTTACTGAAGAGTAGTCCAAATCCCGTTCGAAGCCAACTTATGGCGCGTACGTATTCAGTTCGGAGTCGGCCTCAAGCCCCCAACCCCCGTATAAGTTCAATGCATGGACGTATGGCAACCACGGTGCAAGATAGCGTCGACGGTTGCTTGACAGCCATGGGCTCTTCGCCGCCGCGGATGAAGCGGTCCACTCCGCACATGTTGGTGGCGGCGCTCGTCTTTCTCGTACTCCTGTTCGTCGCCGGCGCGGCCGTCACGGTTCACCAAAAGGAGGGCCGACCGATCAGCCCGTCGACATCACCGGCGGCAGCCGATGAGATCACCACGGCCCTGTCGCGCAAGATGCTGCGTGACAAGCGAGCTGAAGTGCCAGTGGCGTCGAGCGACGGCGGCGGCGCTGGCCGTAGCGAGCCTCTCCCGAGGGGCATCGTGCAGGGCGAGTCCAACCTCGAGATGGTGTCCATGGTCGGCGACCCGGAACACGGCCGGCAGAAGGCGTCGAAGAGCCTCCTGGCGATCACCGTCGGCATCAAGAACAAGGAGGCCGTCGACAAGCTTGTATCCAAGTTCCCCGCCGAGGAGTTCTCCGTGATGCTGTTCCACTACGACGGCGCGGTCGAGAAGTGGAGCGACCTGGAGTGGCACGGCCGCGTGGTGCACGTCGCCGCCGGCGGGCAGACCAAGTGGTGGTTCGCCAAGCGGTTCCTCCACCCCGACGTGGTGGCCGAGTACGACTTCGTCTTCCTCTGGGACGAGGACGTCGAGGTCGACGCCTTCGATCCCACCCGCTACCTCGCCATCGTCAGGAGGAAGGGGCTCGAGCTCTCGCAGCCGGCGCTGGCGCGCGGCGAGGAGGTCCACCACGGCATCACCGCCCGACAAACCGCCGGAGGAGGAGGCGATGTGCACCGGCGGTTCTACAGGCGAGCCGGGCCCCGGTGCAACAAGGGCAGTACGGCGCCGCCGTGCGAGGGGTGGGTCGAGATGATGGTGCCGGTGTTCTCCCGCTCGGCTTGGCGGTGCACCTGGGGCATGGTGCAGAGCGACCTCGTCCACGGGTGGGGGCTCGGCTACAAGCTCGGCTACTGCGCGCAGGGCGGCCGGACCGATGAAGGTCTGCGTCGTCGACAGCGAGTACGCAGCTTAGACGCCATGTAAATGGTTATTAATTTTATTTATATATTATAAGAAGAAGAGACGGTTTATTAAAAGATTCATTTAATACTTTCTCTCAATCATAACTTTTCTAAATTAAGATGGTACTTAAAATTCTTCAATTTTCATACACTCAAGGCTTTAATAAAACTATCTATCACTTGATCTTCAGAAAAAACAAAATCAATCTGAAGTAATTTACTATTTACCCATTCTCTGACAAATTAAAAAATCAACATCAATATATTTAGGTCTAGCATAAAACACAGGATCAGAATTTGATACAAGATATTTGGTCTCCATGTTATCACACCATATGTAATAGGCGGACTAGATACCTTTAATTCTTTCAATAAAATTTAAATCTAAATAATCTCAATAGTTATATTAGCCAATGCTTTATACTTAAATTTAATACTTGACTTTCATACTGTAGCTTGTATTTTTACATATCATGATATAAAATTATTTCTCAGAAATACTACAAAGCCATCTATTTATCTTCTGTCATTAGGACCGTCAGCCTAATCAGCATCTAAATATATACTTATTTATCTTTAGACCAAGTTTTACACATGATTTGAGATATCTTAATATTCTTAATATTCTTTTTAACAGCTTTTTAATGTACGGTGCTAAAAAAATTAACAAATTTTTACTAAGAAAACAATGTTACGTCTTGTTAATATAAGCTGGTACAATACTCATATATACTGAGAGTTTATCGACTTAATCTATTATATTTACTCTTTTTAATATAAGATTTAGAGATTATTCATCTAATAGGTCGGGTCATCCTGTCGCTCGGCGGCAGCGGCGGCGGGAGGTCGTCGTCGGCCAGCCGGATCGTGGTGAGGCGGCTTCGCCGAGATGCAGATATTCAACAGAAGGTGGAAGGAGGCAGTGGCGGCGGACGTATCGTGGACCGACCCTTACCCTTGATCCGATGCCGACCGACGTCTGTGTCTGCACTGCATGCATGGCACGAGCTTGGTGGCTGACCTTGCTTGGATATTCGTAGTTGTACATGACTGAAAAACATTGTTCTTGTTGTATATTGCAATTTTGGCTGATTCGTGTGTAACTTGTCTGATATGATGTGATGAGCTTGTCTGATATTTCATTTGATTCGTGTATAACTTGCGTACGAGCAATTAATCTTGTGAATGAAAAGAAAAAACATATTGTACTTCCTGTTCGCATGAGGCTCTTCCTGTTCATCAGGATACATATCCTTTCATGAGATCATGCTGATTTTTTTTATCACACAGTATCACAGAAATAACTTCATGCTGTAAGCGCACCTGCAACCTCGAACATAGCCAAGTGCTTTTAATGGCATGGCTAGCACACGGGGGATGAAATTACGGCAGAGCCTCAGCCGACATTTGCAATCTACGCAGATGACAGTCATTTTTTCCTGTTCGCATGAGCCTCTTCCTGTTCATCAGGATACATATCCTTTCATGAGATCATGCGGAAATGCCTATTTCCACGCGGGAGCTCCGGCACGCTCTATCTTGGACGTTGGTGCAACTTAGAGATTCGACCTCAGATTTCTCAGCTGATACGATAAGGAAAAAATGTTGGCATTGAAGCATGTACAATGTACTCTTTTTTAAGAAAAACAAAAGATAATGCATTAAACCCTGGAATAAAATTGCTTCGTAGCTACACCAAGACTATAATTGATTAAACAGATAGGCACTTACACATCAAAGAACCACATAAGCATGCCGACTACATAAACAATCTAATCACTGTTCAAAAGAGTAACCAAAGGTTTTTCATAATGTCCAACTTCAATATGGAAGCAGACAGTAGTGACTAATGCAATTGATGAGGATCAGCAGCATGGCCAAACTAATTGCATAGAAGGTTCTCTTATTGGAACATGTAACTTGCTAAGTGGTGTACGGACAACCCTTTCAGTCTTAAACTTGGCATAATTTGAGAATCAATGCTGTTTAGCCATAGCTTTGGTTACCGCTTCACTGGGCTCAAACATCAAAGACATACGAGCCCTTGTCAAATATGAGGAGCTGCTGTTGCTTTTTTATTGACATTTTAGAGACAAGGCAATCCACAGGCAGTCACAGCTTAACCCAAATAGGGTTCTAGCATGGTCACTGCTACTACAACCAAAAGCAGAAGATACAAACTGGATTACCTTCAACAAACATGATGCATGATGACGATGGTGAGCACGGGGCACTGCTTGGTGAGGAGACAGTGGAGAGGTATTAGGCATCATCGACCAATACTTCAACAACAACTGCAATGGAATAGCAATAGCTAAGAGGCATGCTGACATGGAGTACTCATCGTTGACAACGAACAGCTCAGGCAACCGACAACTAGGAAACAACTACATCAAGTATGCGGCCGCCACCTGATGCCCCCGACCAACCACACATTGGCACCGAGCGCAGCAAATCTGGTAGCCTCGATGGCTGCCATTGTTGCCAGTTCTTGCACTGCTACCCTTCAGTTCTAGCTATTCCTTTCCTCTAACTTGCCAGGTCTAAACTCTCGATGCCCGCCACTATCAGATCTGCTGGTGACATCCGATGCAGAGGACTCGATCTGATGCAATCCCAAAGGATGGTAGGTGAAACCAATCCAGTATCGTAGGAGTAGCCAATGGCTGAGGCAAAGACACCCTCCATGAAGCCCAAGATGAGGAAACCAGTGCCGACAACCTCCTCATAGAACCAAAAGAAAGCGAAAAAAATAGGAAATCTCAACCTAACGAGACTAAACCGATAAAGGATCCACATAGTGGAGGGAGAGACGGCCACTCTTCCTCCCGTTGCTGATGGCGAGGCAGCTGGAATCAAGGATGAAGAGGGGTCGAGAAAGACATGGAGATTTTTTTTATTATAGCCTGAGAGTCTTCATGAGAGAGCGAGAAGAGATCCCTCATCCGAAAGTCATCATGTATAATGTACTCAGTGAAGCATGTATGCGGTGGTAAACGTAGGGCTAAGCGGATTAGGGCATAGGCTAAGTCATTGACGAACCAGAATAAAATCGCTGGATGTCCACTACATGCTAATAAACTAATTATTGGGTAAAACTATAATTAACCCTAACACATATACAAATGGATGATGATATGGCAGGGGATGTTCCCAATCTTTCGATGAGAGTAGGGGTAACTTCGATTTGGAGGAGTGTTAACGTCAAAATCTGGACGATCCGATGGTGCTATAGCCGATCGGCTGAGAGGTCCGATGGAGAGTTTAATGCAGTCATCGGCCAATGGAGATACTAAGACAAAACCAATCGGAACTGTAGAAAAGCCGATCAAATTAGTAGAAGATTAGATCGGCTTGAAGACAGGGGATTATCCAATCGGGGTCAGGTCCGAGAAGCCCGAGGAAAGAAAGGAAAAGAATCGGCTTGAGTAAAAGAAGGTCCGATAGCTACAGTGGAGAAGCCGATCAGGTTGCAGCGAAGGAAGACTCGGTTATAAATTGCAAGATTATTCAGATGAAACGAGGTTTGCGAAAGAGTCGTGGACTCCACGGCAGGATGTTTGTTTTTGTGAATCGTAACCTTACTTAATTAGGAAGGTTTAGCTGGTTAGTTAACTTCTTTAGGAATATTTTCCTTTGTTCTTACTAGGAAATAATGTCCGATGATCGTAGACGCGTCGGACTCTGTCTGTAAATCCAGGGTATAAATATAGACCCTTGGAAACATGTAAAGGATCCCTCGATCAATATACAATCTCGGCGCATCGCCACCCTAGTTCATCTAGGTTTTACCGGTGGGTTCTGGCTCTCGACGCGGGGCTGCATTGGTTAAGTCCGATCTCCGGCGAAGGGGTAAGTCCCGCCATCATCCCGATATGTCCTGCTCTGTCTGAGGCTGCATCGGTTAGATCCGACCTCTTAGGCCGATCAGACATATTGTATCACGTCCGTGATGGACCTATCAGCCTGTTAAGCACCCTCTATCGTCATCAATCTCATGCTGCATCGGTTAGGTTCGACCTACGGGGCTGCTAACGGTAAATCGAGCTTCAGGCTTATAGTCTTCTGCATGGCGTATCATCGAAGTGCTAGCCGATAAGTTATTTATGCTCTGAGCTTCACGCCGAGCATATCGGTCTCCCAGTCGATACGCACCCGCCTTTAGAGATGCGTCCCCTCATCGGCTCAGCTAGCCGATGAATTCGTTCCTATCCTTACTACGGCATAGGCGATCTAGCGTCCTCCGTATCATCGCCGCTGGCCCTGGCCTCGTACTGTCTCGGTTAGGTCCGATCTTCGAGGTTCAGTGTTAATGGCGCTGTCACGGTGGACGACGGGTCTCGTGCTGTCATATTCGGAGCGGCATCGGCTTTGCAACATGTGCCTTCTTATACTACTCCTTGCCTAGTCCGCATGTGCCTTCATCGGTTTTTCCAGCCGATGAATCACTGTTCGGCTGTCCGGAGAGATCCTATGCGCCTAGCTATCTCCTGAGTACACCCTAGTTCCTTCATCGGCTCTACGATCAATCTCTCGTCGACACCTGTCCATATCGGCTCCCCAGCCGATCGAAGAGCATCTTGATCCTATCAACAGCCAACCGATAGCGAGCGCCTATATCGAACCCCACGACCCCTGTCACGCGCACCTTAAGCCACGCAGAAAAAGCCGATTGGCCTGCACTGGAGCTAAGCAGACCTCCCAGGCGATCCAGCATGTTCGCGCCATGTCCGCCGCGCCTCGGCGCGAACAGGGTGGAATCAACGTTGGTTGTCCGACTACAACAATCACAGGATGTTGCGCCTTAGCAACAGGTACACTGATTCTGACGTTAGTTGTTCTTGTCGTGCCAAGAACACTCTTAAACGTGCTAGCAATCGAGAACAAGCAAGAATAAAATGAACAAGCAAATAAACTCATGGATCTGAACCAAATGAAACCTGAATCACGAGTTGGGGTTTTGAATCAAGCAAATCGGGTGGTTTAGTCGACACACACGTTCATTAGGAAGTAGCAGTAGCTAAACTTGCATCTAAATAAAACCCAAGTTCATCTTGGTGGTTGCTATATGTATTTATACATGGGCAACAGTAAGGAGGCATGGGAGGGTGTAAACCCTAAGCTAGAATGGGCCCCTAGGGGGCTGCACGAGATACAAGGGTTTCAGCCCAAGACTGGAAGGCCGAACGTCTCTTTGTCAGTTATGCTTAGCTTCGGGGAAATTTCATCATGAGGTTGCATCCATCTGAAAGTAGACTTTAAGATCTTTCTAATGAGTACTCATATACCTCAAACAACATCCGAAGTTGAGAAATATTACCACGGTAATTTGATGTTGTCTGTCTGTATGAACTTGAAGTATGAACTTGATGTCCGATCGTGTGTTTTCTTGTTGTATGATCTTAATGATCAAACTGATTGGTTGATCCATTAACCTCCTCTCCATCATTCCTAATAATAATAAAATCATCACAATAATTCAGTAGCATCCAATTCTAAAATGGGGTTTATGGACAGCGAGGAACGAGTTTACCTGATAATTTAGCTCTCGTGCACAGGCTCTTATCATTGGTACTTGCTGCGTAGTAGATGTAGTTGTATCGTTGGAAAGGATGTTCTTATCAGATGAGCTACCTACTGTCCTGTAGCTCCATGTAGAAACACCCTATTATTGGGTAAAACTATAATTAACAAAGCCTAACACATATACAAATGGATGAGCTACCCACTGTGCTGGTAGCTCCATGTAGAAACACCCTTAGGCTGAGTGTTTCAGACATAACTTTTGACTTTAGATGGCCATGTGGTTTGACATGCCTAAACACTGCCACGCCCTGTGAGATGGATCCCACTACAACAGTATGGCATTTAACTGGTGGAGGTGAGAGTTGTATCTATTACGAGCGTTAGGCTTCGTTTTAGAGAGCAAAAAGGACGCACGCACGTTTTTCGAACTAGCGTTTTTTTTAAAAAAAATCTATAGTAAAATTACTTTAAAAAACATATTAATCTAGTTTTTAAAATTAAAATAATTAATAATTAATTAATCAATCATATGTTAACAACCTACTACATTCTATATCTTTATTTTTTCTCCTCTTGAATACACCCTTATTCCTCGTTGCCCGTGTGAGTCTGCTCACGTCGTTCACATTCTTGCAGCAATGGCGGGTGGGAGATCGCGGTCGCTTCCACTCATTCAGGGCCCTGTCTGCAGGGAGGGGATGGTTTTGACGTACATTTCTGGCCAGCCGGCGAGCCGGTGTAGGAGGTTTTGTGGGGGAAGAAGAACAGTACTCGTTTGCCGACATTAATTTATCACAGTCACGATTGTGTTCAAATTCAAAACAAATCGAACGCATTACGCGCGTCTTAGAACCCAACGTCAGCTCATCTCCTGCCACACAACTGTTCGATTTGACCACCACGCTGCGTATGGATAGTGTATTCGTTGTGCGGTACAGAACTACGCTCCTGACGGACACCGGCATATTCCTCTTTGTACGTGCTTATGGCTCGGCTATCACTAATCCCGGAGACACGACGGACGGCTGAGGTAGGGCGTGCTGCAGCGCACGCGTGCAAAAAAAATCCTTGTTGTGAGATCATGCTGCTTTTGTTTGATCACACAGTATCACAGAAATAACTTCATGTTGTAAGCACAACAGCAACCTCGAATCTAGCCAAGTGCTTTTAATGGCATGACTAGCACACGGGGGTTGAAATTACGGCAGAGCCTCAGCCGACAGATGCAATCTACTAAGCCGCCGTAATGTCGGATGCGAATTAAATTTCAAAAACAAAATTTCTCACGATTTTTCAGAAATATACGTTTTTTTTAAAAAAACAAATTACTACTACCAGCCCTATGTCTAATCTATTTTAGACAGAGAGAGTATTTCTGTCATTAGTACGGTTTAAGAGTGGGCGGAAAATTACTTAGATGCTTATATTAAATGATGGATGGTAAGAAATGATGATTAAGATACAGAGAATTTTAAGATATAATAATTAATGGAATAAATAGTATGAGTAGCCTGCTATAAGCGGGAAGGTGTCACGGCTAGCAGTGGTGACAAGCGGATATTAAGAGAAAAAAATTAAATACTAAAAATGGTGAGAAAAATTATATTTTGAAAAAAATCATCGGATGCTGTAAAATCATGGCCGAACTCTACCACAAAAAATAATGGGAGTAAACTTTTTTTTAGTAAAGTATACCGGTATGCATAACCTATTTCTCTACTCCAAATTATAAAAATTATTAAAATATATCATTCCGCTCCTAAATTATTATAGGCTATCTGTATCCTAAATAACGCTAACATAATATGTAAAATAGATGTGACATCATCACTGACTGAAAGGACGTAAATTGCTATGTACAGCGTTATGTGACATGCCATACAGGTATTGATGTGCGCGGAGAGACAAGTTGAGATGGCGAGCGGACATGAGCCGATGGAGGTACGATAAAATCGTATAAATATACGAAAACTTAAAGATATTTGTTTGCCTCTAGTACCTATCCTTCAATTTTGATATTCGTTGGAGTGTGTTCACATCGGATCTCGCGCTTCCGACGCAAATACGCCGACGTCTGAAAGGTCTGCTTAGCTTCAGTGCAGGTCGGTCGGCTTCTCTTTATGGCTCAAGGAGCTTCGGGCCCCGTGGAGCTCGCTCGGCTCTAGCACAACAGTGCAGGTACGGCGTGCCAGTCAATTTGACCTTGCAATTAACAAGAAGGTGAGGCGAACGGGTCAATCGGACGATGGGCCGATACGAGTTCTCGCTATCGGCTGGCAGCTGATAGGATCAAGTTAGTCATCGGCCGTATTCGGATGGCTCCTGCTATCGGCTGATCACCGATAGGTATTGGGACGCTCTTTCATTGGCTGGGGAGCCGATGAAAGCGTGAATAGATGTCGACAAAGGACATGATGACTTCGGGTATAGCGAAAGCGAGATCTTGATCCATCAACCGCAGAGCCGATGGAGGCACCAAAGGTTATTTATAGAACAGCAAAGCACGCGGAATCTCTCCTAGTTGCCGATGAAAGCTGTACCGTTCGTTCATCGGCTGGAAATCCGATGGAGGCATATGTGAACTAGCAAGAAATTGTATAAAAGACACTGGCTACAAAGCCGATGCCGCTCCGGATATGGCAGCACGAGACCTGTCACTCGCCGTGACGACGCCATTAGCACCGAATCTCGAAGATCGGATCTAACCGAGACAGTACGAGACCGAGGCCAACGGCAACGGAATGGTGGACACCGGATCGGTTGTATTGAAGTAAGGACGAAGCAAACCCATCGACTAGTTGAGCCGATAAGAAGACGTCTCTCTGAAGACAAGCGCATCGGCTGTAAGGCCGATGTGCTTGACGTGGCGCTCGAGGGGAGTCTCTGAAGACTGGTGCGTATCAGCCAAGGAGTCGATACACTGGACGTGAAGCTCAATATATAGATAACTCATCGGCTAACACTCCGATAAAACACCATACAGAGACCTATAGGCCTAAAGTTTAATCTACCGTCGGCAGCCTCGTAGGTCGAATCTAACCGATGCAGCACTGGACCAACGACGTAGAGAGAGCTTCATAAGCCGATAGACCCTGCACGGACGTGATGCAAAACATCCGATCGGCCTAAGAGGTCAAACCTAAACGATGCAGCCTTAGACAAAGCGAGACATATCAGAATAGTGACGGAACTTACCCCTTCGCCGGAGATCGAAGTTAACCAATGCAGCCCCGCATTGAGAGCCAGACCCCACCGGTAGAGATCTAGATGAACTAGGGTGGCGATGCGCCGAATTAGTTTTGATTGAAAGATGTCCTCATACATGTTTCCAGGGGTCTATATTTATACCTTAAGTTTATAAAGTCCAACGCATTTACAACAATCATCGAACGTTATTTCCTAACAAAGATAAAGGAAAATATCTCTAAGGAAGTTAACTAAACTAACTAAACATTCATATTCATATAAGATACAACTTACATAGATAGAATACCCTGCCGTGAGTTGCACGGCTCCTCCTCAAACTCGGTCTCATTTGGATAACCTTCTATTCTTGGACTTAATTTTTCCCTGCTTCGTTCGATCGGCTTCCTCCCTATAGCAACCGGACTCTTCTTTACTTAAATCGATCTTTTTTCCAATCTTTCCGTGGACTTTCCAAATTTTGGCGTTAACAGAGTGCACTCTCGATTGTTCCATCGGGCATGCCAAAAGATATGTTCATGCACACGTGGGGAAGATCAAATCGAGCGGAGAGACAAACCAAAAAGGTAAGCGAGTATGAGCCAATGAAGGTCCTATGGAGGCTCGTGAACACGTTGAGACCTAAGAGTTCTGCTTCACTCCAGTGTAGGTCCTACAACTTCAAGATCCCTTCGTCGAGGTTGCTGGAGTTGCAGTCATGATAATCATTTTGATCATGCAATTGATAAGGAGAAAAGCTGATAAGTCAGTCAGCCGATAGGCTGATATAAATTCCAGACGATAGGGTTGAGATAATCATCGGCTGCGTCTAATGCACTCCTACTATCGGTTGGTTGTCGATAGGGTTGAAAGTACTTGTCCATCGGCTGAAAAACTAATAAAGACATAGGCAGATAGCGATGAAGGAAATGAAAAAATATATCAGCTGTAGAGCTGATAGTGTTTTGAAGTAAAGTAATCGATAGGCATTATGTAGACTCCTATTATAGGCTGGTTACCGATAGAAGTTGTAGCACTCTTTCATTAGCTAAAAAGCCGATAAATGTATAAACAGATAACAAGGAATAAAATAAATGACCCATCAGCTGCAGAGCCAATGGCGCTCTAAAATACAGTGGTCAACAAGTAGTATGTGTAATCCTCTTATCAGCTGGTTGTAGATAGAAGCTATAGCACTCATTTATCAATTGGAAAGCCGATGAAGGCATATACGGATAGCAAGGAATAAGATAAAATATCCATTGGCTGCAAAGCCGATGATGCTTTGATAAAATATACGATAAATAGTAAGGAGCGAAACTCAATCTTCCAAAGATACAAAAGTCTAGATTGGATGCGCAGATAGAAGGAACGAGCAAACCCCTCGGCTAGCTAAGCCGATGAGAGAAATTATTTGAAGATATATATATATATATATATCGGTTGAGAAACTAATATAATAGGCATGAGGCTCAATGTGTGGATAATTCATCGGCTGGCCACTCTGATGAAACATCCACATAAAGACCTATCAACCTATAACTTAATCTACTACCAGCGGTGTAGTAGATCGAACCTAACCGATACAGCACGAGACAGATGACAGCAAAAGAGCACGATAAGCTGATAAAACCCACATGAGCGTGATGTGATGCACTCGATAGAACTAAGAGAACAGAACTAACCGATGCAGCCTTAGACAGAGCGAATACATCAAGATAGTGGTGGGACTTACTATTTCACCGGAGATCGGACCTAACCAATACAGCCCTACATCAAGAGCCATAACCCATCGATAAAACCCAGATAAACTAGGGTGACGATGCGCTAAGATTAAATTAATATATTAGTGATCTCTTATAAGCTTCTAGATGATCTATATTTATACCATGTGGTTACAATACTTCGATATGATTACAAATAACCTTCGGATGTTCTTTTCTAACAAGAAAATGAAACTTTCTCTAAGAAATTAACAAAACTAACTAAACATACCTATCTTATAAAATATATTCTATAAATATACAATTATTCTTCCGTGGTTTCTATAGCTACTCCTCTGATTCAATCTCATCTAGATAATCTTTAATCTTTTGACTTAATCGAATTCATTCTATCATATCAGCTTTTTTTCCAATATCAATCGGCTTTCTTCCCTAAGCTAATTGGCTCTCCCATTCTGTTTGTGAAGCTTTTTAAATTTTAGTGTTAACAGTAGGATATAAGGGACGATGGTGATTTGATACCGAAATAACACATTTTGATAAATTGTAAGATCTGTATCTATATTTTAATATTTTAGGGACATAAATGGTATATCTGTTTATGGACAATTGGTACACTTCACTCAACTCAACTTTTTTATCAAGATATTCTAACATACAAAAATTGCCTATACCAAAAACAAAAAAAAAAGTTTTGTAGTTAATCTTGCAATGTTGAAGTATACAAGAGACAGGCATGGGAACAACAAAATTCATTAATTTCTAAGCGTGTCGTTCATAAATCGACTCAAGGGCGAATTAGAAATAAAACGACTCAAGGGTGAATTATGTTTCTAACAGGTGCCTTGTTCTAGAGAGTCAAGCTGACCAAATATAAAATGCGACAGGCAAGCAAGCGAAGAATATGCAATTCTCACAACTATATGTATGCAACTTTTTATGTAACTGCTCGCTTCCTCACCAGCCGCTCAGATCTGCGGAGGCGCTGGCCATTTGGCACACTCACTCGAGGGAGCGGCTAGACTCTGCTATTGCCACCACCTCATCAGCGAAGTCTTGAGCCTTCGGGACGTACGACCGTCCGTATGGGATGGGTCTAATGGATGAGCATTCACATGTCTGTATCACGCGCGAACGTGTTTGGCCCGATCCACCGTGAGGCGTTGTCTTAAAAACTTTATACATATATAAACTTTGACATAAAATTATACGACTTAAGAAAACTTTGATTTTGAATTGGAATCCAAATCCCAGCTTTATATACATAAAAAATTTTACACCTAGAAAACATTCTACATAAAAAATAATAATACTCCAACTATCTAAAAAATATTTAATAAAACAAAACCGCACATAAAAGAAAAGGAAGATGGAGGGTGTTCTACAAACATAATTTTTGACAGGCAACCCCACCATTTCATAAGCACATAATACACCTTCTCTATTCCAAAATACAGTTATTTTGTAGTTCAATATAGCAACTTTCTAGTTTAAATTTGAATTGGAAAGGCATCTATATATATCTACAATTATAAAAACAAAGTTGTCAGTTATCATCCCCTCTATCTTACTATGGAAAAAAACCATCACACGTTAAAAAAATCATCTTACCTATACCATCCTAATATGTAAAAAAATTACTGTAGCTAAAAAGATTAAGTTGTTTTCATGTAAAAATCAACCCATCCCACCCAATAAAACCATCCAAAAAAATAATATTCACATTTGATAATCAATCCACCCATGTAATAAAAATAATTACAAAAAACAGTGCTCTCAAGTGAAAATCAACCCACCAAAAAAATAAAAAAAACTAACGGTTAATTAAACAAAATCCCATAAAACCATTTCTCAGAAAAAAAAACTAAAATCCCATCTCTCTTCCTTTCCACGTGAAAATCAACCTATCCTACGAAAAAAATAGTATTCTTATATGAAAACCAACCCACCGAAAAAATCCTAACACAAAAAATAAACCCCATAAAACTATTTTTTAAGAAAAAAAACTACATCCCAAAATATAGCGAGAATTCACGTACTAAATATTTTATTTATGGAAAAGAAATTAGGAGAAATTTATATGGTTGGAGGGCAAGATCATGTCCTTATTTTTCAACTTATTATCCGTTAGAAGACTATTTATATTAATAGCATATAAAATCTACGATCCTATTTCACTCTCGCTCCCCACGGAGGCCCAGCCGCTGCCACCTCTTCTCTGTTCGTCTAAAATTCTCCAAAGCGGCAGTGAGACGCACTTGTGCTGCCCAAGGCGGCCATCCAACTGCGGCTGGTCGCTCAAGGCAGCTGGCAACACATGCTTTCCGGTCGGCTGTGGTGGCCTGAGTTGCTCCAACCAGCTCAGCGGCCAAGCAACAGAAGGATAGGAGGAAGAGCCGACGGCATTTTTTTTTCTTGGCTGTTCCTTGGCATTTCTTACTTCTGTGCTTTGCATGTTAATGGAATCGATCTATTTGTTTTGTGCTTTGCCAAGCTACTCAATAGCGTTCGTAGCGATCACAGTGATATACTGCTACCGCTACGAGATAGCGCACTGAAAATAGCGTTTTAAAACTTGCGGTCACTATTACGCTTAGCGTTTACTATTACAGTCTATTATCGGTTTTATTGGCTCGCTATTGCGTGTAAACGGTGTTCTTGATGTATAGATAGGTGAATTAAGGTACATGCTTTCTTTATATCGTATTTATTTATGTTATTTTATAATTCTTATGCTATAAAATATGAGTAAATATATTTTCTAAACTTTTAAATTTAAGTAAAACTTGACGTTAGTATTGATATATAATGTAAATTATGGTTATAATTTAAATTCTACTATTGGAACTTAACATCTGCAATAACACTCACTATGCGTAATCCACTAGATAGAAAATAATACACTACCAACTTATTTATTACTTGTGCTATGCCTGGGAGTTGGAGAGCTTATGTTTGATCGATGTGTGTGCATGGCCTTTATTTTTCTATGTACTAAGTTCATTCTGTGCAACATGGCAACTAGAGCTCTTGTATTTTTTATATTTTTTGAACTTTTAAAAACTTATTTTATAAATAGATCTTTAAATAAACTTATTTTAAAAATAGATGACACCAAGTATGGCTCAAGGTCTAATGTCTGGATGACAACGATATTAGTGCTGACAACCTCACCCCTAACAGTCGAGCCACACTAATCACTGACGTGAAGAAGATCGTTACTAGATAAAAATGTTGAGATGTATTTGAAATAACTTATAAAATAGACTCTTCAAAATCAAAAATATAAATAACTTATTTATAAATAAGTTCTCAATATAAAGATATTATATAAAGATATTAACATTAAATGTCTATTTGTAAAATTATGTTATTTATAAATAGATTCTTTGATACCAATTTTTTGACGCCGACATGCTGCTAGCATGGCTTTGCTGTAATTGGGGCGGGGTGCTGGCTGTCATTATCGTTGGGCCTCAGTGCCAATGACCTTAGTGACAAAAAAAACTATTCCTGCAATAGCTTTTTAAGAGTTTATTTATAAAATAAATTTTTTAAAAGAGCCAAAATATAAAAAAATCGTGACAAGAGCTCCTGCTATTTCTGGTTTTGCGATCGACGACGGAGGTGGAAAATCCGGCGGGTGCGGACAGGAGAAAATCTACACCCGAGAATGGAGATGGAAACGGAGACTGGAGATTTTCTTCTCAGTGGTGACGGGGATGGGGTGACAATATCCGGCGGGTGCAGCCGCGTTGCCATCCCTGGGCCACCTATGCCTGGCGCGCGACGCAACTAGCCCATAAAGTTTGATTTAGGCTTGCCCGTGCGAGTTTCATGAGGACGGCAGCAAGGGTTAACAAGAGTTGACACGGTAAACATTCAGATATCATATATTCTTGAAACGTAACTTCTTCACAAGAAGTTCATGTTCTTGATTTACATGGATATGTGGAAGCCCAGAAATCAAAACAAGAGAATTGCTGGCTACAGGATATGAATTGCACAATCTACAGAACAACACATAGCATGGATATAAAAAAATTCCATATCAAGCTATCTAATGGCCTGACCTCCACAAGCTTCATTTTCCTATAGCCAGTTCTTTGGCAAGGTCTCTTGTAAGGCTGAGAGCTAGTGTGTTGTGCCATGGGAAAAGAGTACGAGTAATGGGAAGTTTCCTTCGAAGATCCTGTGGACATATATAACCAGTTATAACACATGTGAAGCAGAGGATAGGTAAAGGTAGCTACAAAATTTACTAGCATTATAACTATCATGCAAATTCTTAAATTGCTACTGCCTCCTTGGTGTACCTTGAAGGTTGCGTCAGACAAATTCAGGTATGATTCCTGTCCACAAATAAAAAGAATGGCATTGCTCATTATGCTAACATATAAGCTTGAATAAACTATAGGGACAGGTTTCAACCTCGAGTGATGACAAATATTCGGACTCATGATGTCGAATGATGTTAGTTATTGAGACCGCACATTCCTCAGGAGACTGAAACATGAGTAATAGCACATGAAAAGAACAGTTAAGGGTTTCTCATTTCTCAGCCTGGTAAAGATTAAAAACAAGCAAAAACATAGCAAGGAAGCAAAAAGGATGTAAGCATGACGCAGCTCTATACTCAACATTACACGTAACATGCACAAATGCTCTGGACAGGCACATGCAAAAAACTCCAGAACCAAAAAGGAAAGGAAATAGGGGCAATATCTACCCATGCCTTTTTTATATTAAAAATCTACTAAAATCTACGCAATCTTTAAAGAAAATTGCCAGTCTCTATGGGAAATCCAGAAAGGAAATGGAAATCATAAGTTGATCCTTTCAGTTCACACAAGGAAAGGAAAAGGATAAATAAATTTTTCAACTTTGTTTTAACAGTTTGCATCTATAGAGTATTCACAATATCAGGCACCAACCCAACATGATCAAGCATAGTGTAGATAGACATTTTTGTGGTTCTAAGAAAATCTATCTGTAACATAAACTATAGTTCATCCATGAACTCAGAGCACGTACTTATGCATGCGCAACTAAGTTTTCTGGGCATACATGTATATATACCTCTCTAAAACTCAGTAGCAAATTAATACCAAAACAGGAGAAAATTTTCTCCAAAATATTGAACAGTAGAATGAACTCAGCTTAGCTGGTAAACCTAAAGCAGCGAAACGACAAAAGACGAAATAGGGTGCAGATTACTGCAATGAGGTCAGAAGAAGCAGAAAAATTATTGTATGAACTAACCTGCAATATGGTGGAGTCCTTGCAATCGATGTTAGTATCCAGCTGCACATTTCCCTCTTCAAAATAATGAGCACCTACCTGGTATATATGCACATGTATCTATGCAATCAGTTATTAACTTCAACTACAGTAACATTAATTAACCATGTTTTAGCGCCAGCTAAGTAAAAGCTAACCTGTATTTTCCCTTTAATTTCAACAAACTGCAACCCATCGTTGAATTCCAGAGTCCAAATTGAGCGCCAACTGCCGTTGCTGGATGACTCAATACAAAATTATCTTCATCAGTGAATAAATAATAAAATATCAAACCTATGAGGAGAGGACTAAAGGCACTATAGTAACAGATTATGTGAAGCAAGGATTCAGCCAAAGCACAATTCCAAACTTTTCTGCAAACAAGCACTAAAGATACTATAATATTGTGGAAGATGATAAAGAGAGTACTCACAAACCACATGATTAATTCAGAGGGATAATGAAGAATTAAACAGTCACAGATGTGCAAACCTATGATCCAAAAGTTGAATATAAAATAGCTTCTCATAGGAATGACAATTTTCTAAAAACCGCAATCATCATCATCATCATCAAGCCCTTATAAAAACTGCAATAAGGATCTAAAATGTATAGAGGAGATACAGAAAATGGACCCAAACGAAACAAGATCAAGATTAGAGAAAACTAGGCAAGTATCTTTAACAACAGAGAAGTTGCAGACTCAGACAACATACCAAAAGTTTTGTGGGCTGCGTCTAGCAGCAGAAATAACTGCTGCCAAACCAAAATCAGCTCCTGGTCCCTCTATATCTTTTCCACTGGTACAATAAATGGCACATACCCCTTTTGGATAAGCTTCACCAACATATTTGGATAATTCAACATCCAGAGCACTCCTGTACCAATAACAAAAGGTACAGAACATAAATTGACTAGCGATACAATGTGGAGTTCAAGAAATTTGGGGATAAGGGTAACATAATTAAGGTACCTGAAATCTTCGATGTATGCTGAAGGAAGCTCATCATCAGCAGCTGGCCTCAATTTTGTACAATTCTTTTAACATGAAAAAGAAAAAACATGGTGACTTAAATTAATACAGACACATCAAGTTTCAAATGAACAAAGAAAACTAAAGATAATACATATCCAAAACAAACACTTAACCAAACATCTCAATCTATCCCGGTGTTAGAGAACTGGTGTTAGAGAACAGCAACCATTGCCTAGAGGTAACACGAGTTAATTCAAAATGGAGGGCACAAACCTGTGATGCTAGCTATTGAAGCCTAATATACCTGCTGCTGGATGTACTATTTGAGGTATAATGAAAAGCTCTTTTGTCTACATCTATGCTATTCCATTGAAAATAGGTAACTTAATCTATGTACAGAAAATACAAAATAATGGTCATCATTAGTCCTCAGTTAACACTGTAAATAAGAAAAGTAGAAACTTGTGGGATCAAACTTTGACATACAGAGTTCAGTTACAATACTAATCTATGTGGACTATATTCAATGTAACATGTTCTTCAAGAAAGATAGTTCAGTATCAACATCCAGTGATCGAAATCCATTTCTTAATTAGTATTCATCAAATCAATCAGAATATTCAAATTGTCAAGCTCAAGATACCACCCATGTTAATTTACAGGCATGAAACTGCTTCATAGTTCATAGGCTATAATTTAAGATGACTATCTATTGTTTAGAAGTTATATATGTTCTCCTACTTTAAAAGATTCTGTTAACATGCATAGTTGGCATAAGAACTAAAGTCAGGATAAGCACATGTAAAGTCTGCAGCATTACCTGTTTAACATGATCCACTGTAGCAACTTGAGCAGTCCTAGGATCCAGATAATTGTTCTTGTCAAGCTCCCCATAAGGTGTGATAATTATCTGCACGCACGGGCACACAATTGAAACGTCTGGTCAGCAAGCACCCTCGAGTGTTAAGGCATCATCATATTGTTCATGCTTATAAACATACCAATGACAAACACCAATAGGTTACTGAATTTAATAAAAGTACAAATACAATAGCCAAAAGTGATTTATTAATTACCTAAAAGCCAGATTTGCTAAGTCTTAACCACTGAGCAATGATTTAAGAACTACAACAAGCACAACCCTATCGTAGATATAACACGCTCCATTTCGAGCACGCGAGAACACGCAAAGGCAAAAGTCGGCAAGGAGATGCTCAGTGCTCACATCACCGCTGCGGTCAGGGAGCTCGAGGGACACGACGTGTGCCTTGTTGTACTCCGGGAAGGCCTCCGCCGCGGCGGCCTCGTACACCGCATCGTCCCCCAGCAGCGCTCGCACATCTGCGCACCCACGTCGAAGGGGGGAATCAAACTACCACACGGGGCAGAGCTAGATCGCGAACGGGGAGGGTCAGGAGAGGAGGGTGGGCGATTGCCTTTGGCGACGTAGTGGATCTCGCCGGCAGGAGCGTTGGAGAGGAACCAGATGGCAATCTCCCTCTTCTGCCTGTCGCTGATCTCCTCGCCGTCCGACATTTGGGCTGTTGTTGAGGCGGAGGTGGGTGGGGCTGCTATGTCGGGTGCGCCGAGAGGGCAGGAAGCGAGAAGCGAGGGGCAGTGTGGCGCTCTTCGGCCGCACTGGCGAGCTGGTAGTGCACCTACGACCTCGAGGCAGTGGGAGCAAGCCGACCGCCGGCGAGGCACGAGACGACGCTCCGGCCGCGGTGGGGACGAGCGGTTGGCGGTGCTCCGACGTCCAGATCTGGACGAGAGAATGGGGAATGGAGCGAGAGGGACGCGAGAGATAGAGAGGTCTCTGCCTCTCTGATCGATCTGGTGGTGGACGATGATTGCCATCCCGATCGGACGGACGAGATGGAAGCTTTGGATTTGTGATTCACAAAAAGCTCGATATTAACGGCGCATTAATGGCAATAGAAAAACAGCTTACATTAAAGGCTAAACTAACGTGCTGTAAAGCAACCTGTTATATTTGGACCTTTGAAGACTACTTTGTTGTAATGTTGCAGGGCATGCAGGCTGTTTTTTTAAAGAAAATGATGGATTAGCATTGCAATCCTAATTGTATTAACTGGGTGTCCAAGTGACTTGGCTAGCTAAGAAAAACAAAATGTATGCATTAATATATAAGGTATGTATGTTAGTCAGGTTAAACCCTATTAATTAAATATGATGTAATTTTATTTGGCCTGCTAATAATGTTAACAAACATACATCGAATTGATCATCAATATTATATCCAAATAAGTTTATAAAATCTGATAAATTTATAATAGTACTTAAATATATACATATTTTTTTTAATAAACTAAGCATTTCAGAGCGTTTTTTTTCTCCAAAAACACATACACGTACACACGACACCACATGTCCAAAGATAATCCTATCTCGCTTCATTGCTTTGTCCTCCACTCGCACTACTTCTTCCTCGCTAAACCCTCAATGAAGCCATCCACCTCACACGCTGACCACCATCTGGTCATCCTACTTACAGCACAACAAGAGGGAGAGTACTAAGCCGTAGCTAAATGGTGCGAGATGGCTAGCGCTAGTTTGGTTCATAGGAATTGAATATACCCTTGCCTCACTGAGTTTTTCCATATTTTTAATGGTTAATCTAAGGAATTGTGTAAGTTAGACACAGACATCCTATACACGTAACGTTTAATGGGACTGCACGTTAGAGACATTCGACTCAAAGTCAGAGACGGAGACAGGGGCCGAAGGGTGGCCAGGCCTCCCTCAACATTTTCGTCTTCTCCTGTGGTAGTTATCTACTTATCATGTAATTAAGCTGCATTAGGCCTTCTCCAATGTAATCCGAGCGCTGTAGCTAGACCCAGTAAAGCCCAGTAAATTCATGGGCCAAAGTGTCCAATCAAGCTACACAAGGTGCGATGGATGTTTCTCTCTCGAGCTCTAGTCTCCCTGTAGGCTGCAGTTCCAGTCCAGCCGTCCAGCACCTTGCAGATTGCAGCTGACCAACATTTGGCCGTAGCAAGTAGCAGTGCCATGTCACAAATATTGAACTAAACCTCTCTGAAGATCAACATATCAACATGGTATATAAACACTAAGATATGATTGGTACCTTTAGTTTCATATGAAATCTTCGTAGTTAGTAGTTAGTATGTTGAAAGCTAGACAATTTATTAGGTCATTTTACCGAAATCTATTTTTTGTGTGTTTACCAATTTGTTTAGTCTTCGCTCTTTAGTTGTTCTGTGATAAAGAGTAACAGAATATTAGTTTTCAGTTTTCTCCGAGAAAATAAACATTAGCTTGCTTTTTACAGGCTAGTTAGAGATAAAAACACTGTTTTGTAATACATGCTATATTGTACATTGCAGACACTCGGAAGCTATGTATATTGCTATGCAACTTTTCTACGTGCCCATTATTGCTCGGTCCCCCTTCATATTAAAATACTTGCTTCACCGCTGATTGGATTTTAATATGTCCTCTGTCATATGTACACGCACCTATGTATACACGTGGAGCGATAGTAGTGGTATTGCGCGTTCTCAATTGCATCTTTAAAAAAAGAAGAGCCCAATAGGACGAAAGGAATAATGCACGCGAGGCAGCGAAGGAGAGGCCGACAAAATTAAGGAGAATGCCAGCAATAACAGCAACTGAACATCACTAGAGATCCAGGACATGGAGATTTTATTCGGCCGCACATATGCCAAGATTGTATTCTGGCCCATCTAATACGGGTAGCATATTTAAGAAGTTTAATATTTTAAAAACAACTGATTAGAAGTTGAGAATATAAAAAGGTTGTCTGTCTTTTAATTTATTCTTAGGATCCATATTGTTTGAAAATTTTAAAAAATTTAAAAGAAGCTGTAACTGCTAAAAACTTTTCAAACATATGGTATATTATTTATATAACAACCGGACGGATTTAAAATAAATTCGATTTAGTAAAAAAAATATAGGAGAAAAAAACATAGAAGATATGGCAGATTACTTATATTTTTATAAAATATATTTTAAGATAGACAAGTTATACTAGAATCTTCGTTTAGAAAATAACGTTATATAGATGGGACCAGAAAATAGTTTTATTAAGTTACTAAAATATTTTTATATTTAGAAAATAATGTTATATCGGACTCTTAAGTATAACAACACTGGTAAGAAATCAATCACATTCAAATATAATCACATGATATCATTACCTTAGTTTATTTAGATTTTTTATATGAGACGTACATCAGACGTAACCGATATCTATCTTAACTTTATCAACGACTAGTCGATAACAGAAGTTCGTATCGACCAATCAGCCGACTAACTCATTGATTTATTTCTTTGTTAATTACAGCATCAAATTAACTAGAACATCCACAACTCTAGCAACTAACCTCGAAACCAAAAGACCTACATTAAAATAAAGCAAATCTCTCTCAAGCCTTGATGTGTTCCTACGCCATCGGATTAGACCTCTATCAACTCACGCTCACTCACCCTCTTGACGAGCCTCTCCGCCTGGTCTGATCTTTTCCCCGCGCGCATAAACACCTATATGGGCCATACATAAGCCCAAAATCACAAAGGCTGAAATTCTTCTTTTCCAACTTATGGAATTAGAGCTATTAAATTCTCTATTTGATAATGGACTAGAAAGTTTTGGAGCTATTAAATTCTCTATTTAACATTGGACGTGAAAGTTTTAATACCTAGGGTAAGGGTGGGAAATGGGAGATAATTCTCTCTATGTATAGTTAGTTAGACATAATCCGCACCAAAACCCCACGTGACTGACGTTTCTTTTCCCAAATAAGAGATTGGGAGTAAACAATCAAACTCGCATAACCAATCCTGCCCCGCAACGCCCTCCTCTAAATTCCCATTAAACTTCCTCAAAGTTTCCAATCAGATTGTTGAAGATCTTTGCTGCATTGCGACATATCATGAAAACGTACTCCAAACAAGTTAAGCATGAACTACATAACAGATGAGCCTTGAGCGCGAAGTTTACAACTCGCTACTGTGAAAGATCAGTCGAAAAAGACCCACTGGAACGGATACATGTGGGGATGAAGTGTCACGGGCCAAATGGCGAGAATAACGAAGAATAGCATTGCGGCCTTACACGAGTAAGACAGCATTGATACAGCCATCGTTCTCCGGGTTGTTTGTAACTTGTGCATATTTACCTGCACCACAAGAATACTGCATTGGAACAACTTGCAAGGAGAACTAGAGGCAAAATAAGCGGACATTCAACAGATGCCTTACCCCAAACAACTTTTCCAGCAGGGGTTACTAGACCAAGTTCGCTAACGTTCACCTGCAAAGAAAAGGCTTGTAAGCACCCAACACTGATAAAATGGTTTTAGCTTAGCTTCTGTTCTCAAGACTCAAAAGTATTGGCTGTAACACTAATGCAACAATTCATTATGCCACTAAAATGTTTACCTCCTCCCTTATATCACACATGTCAGTAAGACAATGAATGGCATACAATGAATTTATCTCATAAAAAACTAAACGTTTTATCATCAGAATTGACTCTTTGGCCGTAATACCAAGACAACATATATGAGACTACTTTCATTTTCATATACAGGCAAAACTCTTCACATACCTCAATGATTGTTCCCTTTGTCAAAACGCCAAGAGAAGTGTACATTTGACCATTTGGGTTTTTCTTTACAGAAATTATATTGAGGTTGAAAGTACATTTCAGCTCAGGGTGAGTCACATGGGCTTTTGTGAAACGAAGGCCAGTTGGCCTAATGAACCGTTCATATTTTGGTGGTTTCCTTGTAAACCCAGGTCCAACAAATGTGGCCTTAGTTACCATTCTCTTCCACTGTTTGGCTGCATAAATCAAAGAGAGAAAAAAAGGTGTTCAGTTCACTCGAAAAGAATTATACAACCCTCTGCAGATAAAACAAAGGAATTAGCAGAAATCAGATGCCTAGTAAGCATTTCCTCAAAACACTACCAGATGAAGACATATAAAACTGCACTAACACCTAGCTAAGAGGAACTACAAATACATGCAATGCATGGAACACAGAAGGACCAAATTTCAACCAGTATTACAGATTTAGTAACAAATACCATCATCACTTACTTTTTCTCTTGCCAGTTCGTAGAACTTTGAACATTTCTTCTTCAGCCACAGGTCTGACCTGAAAAGAGGAAAATTGTCAAGGTAGGAAACCATCGATTGCCAAGTACTACCAGCTTGTGTTGATAATCACCTTTGGCAAAGGAACATCCCATCTGCCAGCCTTTTCCTTCCTCTTTTGCTTAATTGTGTTGCTGAGAACCTAGGTTTCACAAGGCATCAATGATCAAAACAATGAAGGTTGGTTTGCATATCACAACTAGAGCATACCAACATAGCATTTAGCTGCCCTAAAAATGTGAGCATTTACCTTGGCACGCTGTGTCTGATCACGGTCCAGCAGATATGGAGGAAGAGCACCCTCTTGAACATCATCATCAACCTTCTGCCGAGAGGTTGACTCGTCATGCATTTTAAGGCTGCAACGATTCAACCGTGAATAAACTTTACATAAATGCAGCTAAGCAAACTGTACACTGAAGAACAAATTATAATGCTCACGTCTCTTAATAAAAATATCACTACACGAAACAAAGTAGTAAGCAAGCATCAATTGACGTTGTCTATTCATAGTGTCAATCTAGTATTAAGTATAAACTAAGGCAGTAAGCATTCCTGAGCTCACAACCCCTACCGATAAAACAACAAATCAACATTAAAGAGCATTAAACAAGCAACCTGACAGAAACATCACACAAGCACTTACGTCTTCTTCATCTGCGCCTTCTCGGCATACCGCTTCTTGGCGAACCTCTTACCCTTAGCACCAAGCAACTGCCACAGCCCAAACGATAGAGCATCAGCAATTCGAACAGAAACTCACAGGGAAAAAAAAGAAAGAAAAAGGGGCATTTGTCGTATCAGACAGAACCTGCCGGGCATCCTTGGAGCGCTTGTGCACCTCGCGAGCCTCCCGCTTGCGCTTGCGCTCTTCGTAGTCCAGGCGCCGGCCATGGCGCTTCTGGTGAAGCTCAATATGATCTCCCTGCGGCTGCAGCCAACTCGTCCAGGGGAAAAATCGTCAGAGGTGACGGTAAGACTCGCGGGTCCCGAGATGGATCGGAGATGAAATCCAGGAGGAGCTTGGAATAGGAAGAGGCCAGCTTGGAGGCGGCGTGGAGAAGGCCAAGGGGACTTACCATGGCGGCGAAACCCTAGCAGGAGCTCCCTGGGCTTGATGGCCGGCGCACCGCGGGAGGCAGTGGATCTGGGGCTAGGCCGCTAGGAGATTTGGGGATAAAGGGCAGCCTACTAGCCGGTGCGCGCCTACGCCTTGCGCCTGACGCCGGAGAGAGAGGGGAGACCAGTGGAGAAGGGAGGGAGCCTCGGAGAAGCAGCAGCCCGTCCGGCCGTCGGGCGGCGGCTGGGAGAAGAGCGAGGGTTTCGAGATTTAGCCGTTTAGGATTCCAGGCCGGCGTCGGAGAGTTTGTAAATTTAAAGCCCGAGCCCAGCTTGAAAATGATATCGGGCTGATTTATTATACCTGACCATAGGCAGGCCCGTCTCGGTATAATGAAGGCCGGGCTCAGGTCAGGTCGGCAGGGCGAGCTGCCTACGAGGAACTCTACTCTCCGCCTCTCTGGACTCTAGTGGTGGAGGAGGAAAGGACCAATACTGTTCGTCCAAATGGGCGTGACCAATACTGTGTAAGCTAGTACCACAAGATCGATCATCTTCGATGTTGGTAAAATCAAACCAAGTGAAACTGGTCTCGGTTCGATAAGAGTACTAGAGCAATCGAATTAAACATCAAGATTTCTTGGTATAAGATCAACAACGCCAACTAGAAGTCAACTCACGATACACGCAAAGTCATAGCTATCACTCGCACATAAGACAACACTCACCGCCAACTGGAACGAGTAGACTCACCTGGGTGCAACCGCCTAGAGGAAGTCCGCGCACAAGACAAAGCCCATCGAGAAGAGGCAGCAGTGTGCAAGGAGAAGAGATAGGTCCTCGCCGGATCAAAGCTTGAAGCTCAATGTTGCCATTGTCGGATCGGTGTTTCTCGACACCCAGTTCACTTGATTGTTGCTACGTCAAAGCTTTGTGCCACTAGATCATCTTTCCAATCGCTAAATTTGAGCTTTCCTTCACCGAATCGGAGTTACCCACAACTAGATTGAGGTGGGCACTACTAGATCGTAGCTTCTCATCACTAGCATTAGCCATCACTAGCTTGTGCGAGAAGAAAGACACATGAATGAGCACGAGAGATGTGACTAAAATTAACCTATTGGTCATCAAGCTCCGATTAGATCGATTGGGAACATCTAGTTAGGATGATTTTGTTGGTTTAGTTGTAAACGTGTTACACATTATGATTTTGACTTGTTGGTATGTTGGTTTATTGGTCATATGGTTTGGGCCAAACCATGGAACTGTGCTGAATTTATTGGCTCAGCAGTGTATAAGCTAATTTAAACCGACTAGTCAAAACATATATACAATGAAAAACATGATATGTATTTAATCAACAATCTAATTGCATTCAAAACATGTAATCCTTATTTTGTATACTTAACTTCCGTTGGATTGCTTGTGAAGCCAATTCATATAGATTCGTATAGGTAGAAACCGTTTTAACAAAGATGTCAAAGTACGGCAGGTAATGTTCAGTCGCTTTTTAGAGATTGCAATGAAAAAGTTGAATAATACAAGGAAAAATAATTTTTTTGCAAAGATGTATCCCACACAACCATCTTTTTTATTTGAGCAAATGGTTTGGGTGTGTATCTTTAGCAAACAACGGAAGGTCCTTATTTGATTCCAAATCCTCATCGTCAGTACATTTAATTTGAACGTTTGTAGCTCTAATTTCCTAAGAAATCCGTATATGTTGAGGATTTTCAGTTGATGCAATGATGCATTAGAGTTTCAACAAAGTTTATGTATTAGCAATGATACATAAGAGTTAATCTATTATTCCTCTAATTTTGTAGTAATCCTTTATTTCTATGTAGTTGCAACAACCATTAACTCTTATAAAGCTAATCACACATAAGGCCACGTCACCTACAAATGTGGACCGTTGGATCAACGTCCTTCTTCTGATTCGAGCCATTACTATCGTTGATGAGCCAAATGTGTACGCCAATACCTGCCTCCTGCCTAATTACAAGCATGTGCATTTCTACGCCCATGATATGTCTTGGGCCTCATGGCTAGCCAACCTCGGTGGAGGTCAGCGCATCAATCGACGGCCACTCGATCCCGGCGCCGCCGCAAGCAAGCGACGCCCCATCTAGAGTTTCCTCCGTAGTCGCCGCCGCTTCAGTTTCCGCCGTAGAAGCCGGCAGCCTCGCACCGGCCAAGATTTGTCAGCAGTAATGGCAGACACCTTCTCATCTCCCTTCCTCATCTTATTAATCTCCTCCAACTCCTCTAGAACACATGCTCGCCGACCGTGTTAGACAGACCACTGGTCTGGGCTATATATATATATAGACCCGACCCCCTCGTATACACTCGGAGAATTCATAGTCACTGTACACTTTTCTACATGGTATCAGAGCGAGTCTAGACATCCTGGCGGGCTAGCTTCTCCCTCCGGCGAGCCGACCCTTTTCTCCTCATCGTCGACGTCTTCTTCCCGTCGCCGACTCTCTTCCCGGTACTCTCCTCGCTCTCTCGTCTCCATTTCTTCTTCTCTCCGTCTCTCCCACAGTCACCTTTTCTCTGCCCCACCTCCGCGCGACCAGGTGACGGTCTCGATCCGCCTCCTCGTCCCTCCTCGCACCCGTCTCCGCTCTTCCTCTTGTTTCGTGCATCTCTCCTTCTCTGATGCCGGCGCACCTCCGCGCTCGTCGTCTCCATCGGCTGGACTTGTCCAGCCCTTTATCGGCTGAAAACCTCCCTTGGTTCTCGCCCTTTCCGACACGCTCAACGACTCTCGGACGTAAACCTTCTCCCCTCACGTCCGAGCCAGTCCAACATGTCCACGTGTCCACGGACACGAATCCCTGCCTCCCGGACGCGAACATATTCTCTTCGCGTCCGGCCACTCCCTACCTTTTTCACGTCCGCCCCACTTCTTGGCCTCCACGAGTCCACGGACGTGAATCTTCTCTTCACGAACGTGAATCCTCGCACGTCCGTGACCCAACCACTCTCTGACCCACCCACTCTGTCCTCACCTACTCCGCTGCCTACTCCCCATCGGCCAACCACTCCTCATCGGCTGACCACTCCTCACCTACTCCGCTGCCCACTTCCCATTGGCTTCTCACATCCTTGATCGGCCGATCCATCCTCTCATCGGCTTCCCCCTCCCATCGGCTTCTTTCTCCCATCAGCTCTTTGCTCCCGTACTCCCGTCATGGCCACCGAGTCCGCCCTCTGCTCCGGCACTCTCCTAGTCGCTGAATTTGCTCCGGCCCTCGGTGCCTCAGACCACACCTCGGGCACCACCTCGCCGATCTTCTCCCCTTCCTACATTGCTGTGAACGTGAAATCTCACGTTCCTATCTCTCTTGACCTTAACGCCAATTATTTCAAATGGGTTTTCTTCTTCAAATCCCTCTGTGAAAAATTCGGCCTCCGGTCCCATATTGATGGCTTCGCTCCACCTCGCCCCGATGATCCTCAGTGGGACATCGCCCAGTGCTGCGTGCGCAGCTGGCTGCTCGGCTCGGTCGACGACTCTGTCCTCGACCTCGCCATGGACGATACCGACCCCATCGCCCGGGACCTCTGGGTGGCCATCGAGCGGATCTTCCTGACCAACAAGCAGCCTCGCGCCATCTTCCTCCTCAACGAGTTCCACTCAATGGTACAAGGCGACTCCTCTGTCTCCTCGTACTGTCAGCGCATCAAAGTCAAGGCTGCTGCTCTCCGGGACGTCAGCCACCCTGTGGCCGACTCTCAACTCGTCCTCGCCCTTCTGCGAGGCCTCAATCCCCGCTTCTCCAACACCGCCGATGAATCGCCAATGCCACACCGCTTCCATCGTTCGCTCGGGCTCATGACATGCTAGTTCTTAAAGAACTCCGTCTGGCCAATGATGAGAAGACAGTGGCCCGCACCGCTCTTCTTGCCGCAGCCGATAATGGCTGCCGAGCTTCTTGCGCTGCTCCTTCCTCCCATGGTCCTGGTGGCCATGGCTCCGGCCACAGCAACACAGCCCGCACCAGGAAAGGCAAGGGCAAAGGCAAAGGCAGGACTTGGCAGGGTCCGACGCCACCACGACCTACCTCGGTCCCTACCCACCCTGCCGGTCCCATGGGTCCGTGGCTCTGCTACAACCCCTGGGCGCCCCAGCCCCAGCCACGCAGCCCCATCAGCTGGTAACCCGGAGTTCTCGGCGCCCATCCCCAGGCTCACCTGGCATCGGCTCCTGTTCTGCTGCCTCAGCTGATGCTACCGACCCCAACCACCCAGTCGGTTGCCTCCTGGAACCAAGCTGGCCTCGTCGCTGCCCTCAACCAGATGACGCTCCAACCACAGCACCCTTGGGTGCTAGACTCTGGGGCGTCTTCACACATGGCGTCATCGGCCGGTATACTTCGCTCCTGTCACCCCTCTTCCTCCCCTTTTGTCACCATCGGCAATGGTCACTCTCTTCTTGTCCAATGCCGCAGTGACTCCTCTCTGTCTACATCCACCACTAACCTACCCCTACGCAATGTTCTTATCATCCCTTCTCTCATTCACAATTTTATATCTGTTCGCCAATTCACACGAGACAACCACTGCTCCATTGAATTTGACGCGTCTGGTTTCTCTGTGAAGGATATCCCAACCCGGCGACAGATCCTTTGCTGCAATAGTGGCGGCGACTTCTACACCATTCCCGCTGCGCCGTCCACCCCACACGCTAGCGTCGCCCTCTCCACCAACCTTTGGCACCTTCGCCTCGGCCACCTTGGCCCCGACGCTGTCGTCACCCTCTGTCGCAGCGCCTCCATCCGATGTACTTACAGCAGCTCCACAGTTTGCCACTCATGTCAACTTGGCAAACATGTGTGTCTGCCCTTTTCTAGTTCTCTCTCCTGTACCTTGCGTCCATTTGAACTTATACATTGTGATATATGGACGTCCCCAGTTAAAAGTGTCTCCGGTAATCAGTATTATCTCGCTATACTTGACGATTACACACACTATTGCTGGACCTTCCCGGTCATCTACAAATCCGAGGTCACCTCTCACCTCACTTACTTCGTCACGTACGTATCCACTCAGTTCAACCTCCCCATCAAGGCTTTACAAGCCGATAACGGTACGGAATTCGTCAACCATACCGTTACAAACCTCTTCACCTCGCAGGGCATCCATCTCCGGCTCTCCTGCCCCTACACCTCTCCTCAGAATGGCAAAGCCGAGCGCCTCCTTCGCACCGTCAACAACATCAGTCGCACCATGCTACTTCACGCCCACCTACCCGCCACTTATTGGGCCGAAGCTCTGGCTACTGCGACATACCTTCTCAATCGGCGCCCATGCTCCTCCGTTCATAACAACATTCCCTATGCCCTTCTCTACCGCACGCCGCCCGACTACTCCCAACTTCGCGTTTTCGGGTGCCTCTGCTACCCAAATCTCACCGCCACAGCTTCCCACAAACTCGCTCCCCGCTCCACCGCCTGTATTCTCCTCGGCTATTCCACCTCTCACAAGGGATACCGATGCCTCGACTTTTCCACCTGACGGGTTCTCGTCTCTCGTCACGTCATTTTTGATGAGACATGTTTACCCTTCGGTCTCCTTCATCCGAGATCCTCCTCTAGTGATCTCGACTTCCTCCTCACCAACACCGTGCCGACCAGGTCTCCCCCACTGCCCTCTCCATCGGCCCCCTCATCGGCCGCTGCTGAGGATTTACCCGTCACATATCCCACCACTACTCGGTCTGATGTCCCCACCATCGGACCCCCATTGGACCCACCTTTATCGACCGATACCAATCCTATTTATCCTTCAGCCGATACCGTTCCCTCTCCATCGGACACCCCACTTCCATCGGCTCCTCACTTTCCATCGGCTCCCCCCACCCTATCGGCTGATCCATCTCTATCGGACCGATTGGAACACTCGGCCCACCCGACCTCATCGGCTCAGACCGATCTAATTCCTCCTTTTCCTCTTGTCTACAGTCGCCGACTCGGAGCCGATGACGCCCCCACCTGACCAGTTCTTCCCATTACTCCCACACCCCGATCGGCTCCAGTTCCCTCCACCTCTCACATGGTCACCCGCTCCTAGACCGGGTCTCTCCGACCCACTCCGCGCTACGGTCTCTCCGCCGTCCACAGCTCTATCTCGCCCATCCTGACGACTTCTCGCTCAGCCTTGGCCGACCCTCAGTGGCGCGCGGCCATGACCGATGAGTACAAGACCCTAATGGACAACGAGATCTGGCGCCTCGTTCCCCGACCTCCTGGCGCCAACATTGTGACCGGTAAGTGGATTTTCAAACACAAATTCTATGTCGATGGCTCCCTTGCCAGTCACAAGGCTCGCTGGGTAGTCCGGGGTTTCTCCTAACGACCCGGTGTCGACTACGACGAGACCTTCAGTTCCATTGTTAAATCTGCCACCATCCGAGTCGTCCTCACCTTGGCTGCCTCTCGCTCCTGGCCGATCCATCAACTAGACGTGAAGAACGCATTTCTTCACAGCCAGTACGCCATCGACCTCCTCCAGCGTGCGGGCATGGCCGACTGTCACCCCACGGCCACACCAGTCGACACTCGAGCCAAACTCTCCGTCGCCGATGGCGCCCTCGTTGCCGATCCCTCTCAATATCGGAGTCTTGCCGGGGCTCTCTAATACCTCACACTCACCCGACCCGACCTCACGTACGCTGTCCAGCAAGTGTGCCTCTTCATGCACGCTCCGCGCGAACCTCACCTCGCGCTGCTCAAGCGCATCCTACGCTACGTGAAGGGCACCCTCTCTAGTGGGCTGCATTTTAGCTCCAGCCCCATCGACTCCCTCACCACGTACTCCGACGCGGACTGGGCAGGCTTCCTCGACTCTCGATGCTCTACGTCCGGCTGCTGCGTCTACCTCGGTGACACTCTCGTATCCTATTCCTCAAAACGCCAGACTACAGTGTCTCACTCCAGCGCTGAAGCCGAGTACCGTGCCGTCGCCCACGCCGTCGTCGAGTGCTGCTGACTTCGCCAGCTTCTCTAGGAGCTCCGTGCACCCCTCTCCACCATGACCGTCGTCTACTGCAACAATATCAGTGCCGTCTACATAACCGCCAATCCGATATATCACCGACGCACCAAGCACATCGAGATCGATATCCATTTTGTCCGTGATAAGGTTGCATTAGGACAAGTTCGGGTGCTCCATGTACAATCGGCACATCAGTTTGCCGATATAATGATCAAAGGCCTGCCCACGCCTTTGTTCACCAGTTTTCGGTCCAGTCTCTACGTCCGTTCCCCTCCCGCTGCGACTGCGGGGATGTTAGACAGACCACTGGTCTGGGCTGTATATATATAGATCTGACCCCCTCGTATACGTTCGGAGGATTTATAGTGACTGTACATTTTTTATAGGCCGTCTCCATTTTTCACTGCCCACTGGCCATCGAAGAGGCCCTCTGTCTTCTATTGCTATCTCAGATGGAAGAACGCTAGTTCATTTGGACATCCCCACGGATGAACATAGAAGCCACCTGAAGCTTCATTCCGATCGTCATCGAGGTTTTCTTCTCTCTGCCTTCTGGTTGTTGGATCGACAATGGTGTGTCCTAGGTGGCCGTGATGCATGTCTGCGCACGTAGCCTTGGAATCAACAGTTGTCGTGTCCTCAATCCTCATATTTTCCTAGCACTCAAGCATAGAAGGTTCTTTCCTATCTAACCGATCCTACGTCTTTTGACATATGATTTTTCTTTTAAAAATTGCTTAGATCTCGCCCCGGCTAGCATCTACTTGATACTGATTTCAATCAGCAGTGATTAGGTTAATTGGCTTGCACCACCGCATGTGCAAAGGGATGGAAAATTAGATTCGTTTTCATTTTGATTTGTGCCAACAAATTATTGCAATAATCGATATTGTTTCTTCTAGCTTTGTATTCCACAATTTGTTTCAGTTAAGTCTTCGGGACCAAGAACAAGTCTTGTACTTCAGATTACTGGCTTGGTTCTTCTTGGTATGTTCTTTTCCATTGAATCTAATTGTATTTACTGCTTTCCTTTTTACCTGAATATGCAGGGAAAAGAGGAATAAAAAATTTAAATACTGATATTGTAACACGCTTATTGCTGGTGAATTAACGGTTGAACGAATCTAGCAGCTATCTCAGTTGGGGTCAATCAAAGCATCAATTTTCTTGATGTTGATCCTCTAGTTTCTTGCAAGGAGGCCACATCGAAGAGCTATTTATGAACCAACAAAATTGTGTTGTCAGAATATACATTGTAGTATTTACCTTTTTCTTTAAGTAAGCATGCCATTTATCTTATGTTCTGAACCACCAAGAAATATATCGTAATTCAGATTTTAGAAGCAAATGAGTGTTGAGCTGAACTATTGCACATTGCATTCATTTTGCATAACAACAAAATAAGCATCTGTGTCCTTTAACAAATGTGACAGTCTAATATATTAAGTATTATTATCCTTGATTGCCTATATTGTACAGTTTGCCTATTTTTTGGCTGTAATATAAAATTTTGTTCTCCGGCAAACTGCACGGTCTAGGTTGCGGTTCGATATGCCCAAAATTTCTGTAGTGTCATCACGAGAAAGATACTGAAATATTCGTATCCCCCTTTCTTTTGATATTTGCATTGTTCATGCTTTATATCTACAACCGAATATAGTTTTGTAAACTGCAAATATAAATTGTCTTGATTTTTGCTCAATGAACCCATGAACAAGAAATGGGTGTTGGTGTTCCTGTGCTCACTTGCAGTATGATCTACAATAGGCTCGACTCCAACGGTAGTAGTGATGGCTGTTTGAATGCATGCATCAATTTGCCAAACATTTTACGCTAAGGTGTGATATGCCACATATTTTGTGGCTAACAAATTCTTAGCTACATATTAGGTAAATGTTGGCAAGAAACTGTGGCTATGACGAGTAGACCATTATGCTAAGAAATTGTAGCATGCCAAAAATATGACAACAAAACAAACACTGATTTAACTTGGTTAAACATACTTAGCAAAGATGTGGCAAAGTGTGCCTTAGAACCAAACATCCTTAGTGTCCATCTATGCCCTGCGATGAGACAAAAGCACTCGTACTAATTCTCCTTTCTTTTTTCCAATTTTCTTCTAAAACAAAGTTCCTATAACTTTGAACAAGTTTTAAAAAGAACAAAGTACATTTTACTCCATCACTCCATCAAAGTATTTTATTAACCTTAAATTTATTATTTTTACTTCGCACCTTTTTCTTTTTATTCAAGTTATATTTTAAGCTAAAACATTTTAAAGCTAAAGATGAACCATTATCAAAGTTTAAAAATATTTTTAAATTTTTTATGACCGTTTGTTTCAACTTTAAAACTTTGATGTTTAATTTTTTTAAACATAGCAAGGACGTAGGCGTTTATATATATACACACATAAATTAGTTTTAGGTGCTTCAAATCATGTAAACTGTGATAACAAATTTTAAAAAATTGAGTCGTAACTTGTAATGTCTATATCATTCAATACAGCAGAGAAAAAAAAGAAAAATATCGTTAGTGAGTAAAGTGAATTTTTTAATAGTCAAAGTGTAAAACAAGGGCTAAGTGATTTTGAAATTTTCAGATGAGTAAAATAATTTTTTTCTTCTAAAAAGAACAATTAATATCTTCAATACAAAACAAATACACTCTTAAGAATATTCTATGGTGGATTTTAATGAATGGAGATATTTCTGTATTTTTTATAAACTTATCAAATTAGAGAAGTTTAATCGCATATTCGCATCGCATGTACTGTCCTCACTCGTTAATCCTAACGTAGAATTAGCAAATAAATCACGTTATTCGTGGCCAAGTAGCGTGAGAAGCGTCCTCCGTCGGATGAGCCGGACGGTGGAGATGGGCTAAAGTCACACTCACACCGCGACTAGCCAGACGTGAGAGGAGACGCCGGATCCCTAAACCCTACGCCTCTCGCCGCCCGCCGCCGTCGCCAGCCGGCCAGCCAGCCAGCCAGCCAGCCATCCATCCATGGGGAGTCGGCTGGGCCGCCGCGTGATCCATTTCGCCAGCCTCCCCCTCAAGCTCATGCTCCCTCCCGCCCCGCTCTCCTCCGTCCAGGAGTTCGCCATCAAGACCGTCCCCTCCGCCTCCAAGGTCGACATCCGCCGCTGCCTCGAGTCCATGTACGGCTTCTCCGTCGCCGAGGTCCGCACCCTCAACATGGAGGGCAAGAAGATCCGCCGGGGCCCCTTCCTCGCCGCCAAGCCCGACTACAAGAAGGCCTACGTCACCCTCCGCGCCCCGCTCTCGGTCTCGCCCGACCTCTTCCCCATCGGGGTGGTCCTCAGCGAGAGGGAGCGCAAGGCCAGCGCCGCCGCCGCAAGGAGGAAGGCGGTGGAGGGCGCGGAGGTGGAAGGGGAGGGCAAGGGGAAGCACTGGATGGAGGATGAGAATGTGGGCTTCTCCAGGGCCGGCCGCGGCAAGGTGGTGTACGGGAACCCCGGGAGGTTGGGGAAGAAGAGGAATGGAGGTGCCAAGGTTAAAGACAAAGCCGGAGAGGAGGGAGAGAAGTTCCCATGGAGCGGGACGCGTATTGCTACCGAGAAGAAACCTGCTAGGTGAGGCGTTCGGTTCCATCTACCTTTCTTGATCAAATAATGGTCCAACTCTTAGCAAGTTAATTATAGTTTTGTTCATGTGGGATTGATTAGTTTTTAGCCTGTGTTACTGCTAAACAACCGTCTTTTGGCTTTTTTGAAGTGTCGGAGTAGAACTATAGAAGAAACTAAGATTATATGGTAGCATCAGTGTCAAATGTTTGTGTTTGTTGCTGGGAAAAATTTCATATTGTTGTAATCATATCAAATGAGGGATCCAGATGGTGATCTAGAATTGGTATTTTAGATGTACACTAGCCAAGTGCCCATGCGTTGCAATGGAAAACACAAATTTTGAAATGGAGTTTGCTCTTACTATCCTGTCTTGAAAAATATATAATTATCACTTTTCAGTTCGAGGTGTTGTAGTGCAAAATGCATTTTTTGTCACCTCGTTGCTGCTTCAAGGCTCCTCTAAAAGAGGAAATTTAAAAGCATTCTATATTAATTTTTTCATAATTCCAAAAGAATCGATCACCTTGAAACTATACACAGAATGACTGTTCCATCATCATCTCAACCCTGTTCATCTTTCTTATTTTTTTGATCTATCTATGACATTGAAAAGCAGCAGAATTTCACGTCAACAACAATCATCATCATCAACAATAATACAACCTTTCAGTCTTAAGTAAGTTAAGATAGACTAGAGTTAAAATCCAACAATAGCCTCTAAATCACGGTTCAGTCAAATAAATAATTGCTTTTCAAGCATTTCTATTGAAGTATAGATTTTCAGATATATCCTATTATTTTAAGTTTTTTTATTATCTTTTCCCATGTTAATTCTGGTCTTTCTCTATCTCTCTTCACGTTATTATTTTGACTTAGAATTCTACAATATACTGGTGCCTTTTAAGGTCTATTTTTGATATGACAAAATCAACTTAATCGATGTTAAACAAGTTTTTTTAATTGGTGCTAGCCCTAGTTGATCACGTATATTCTCGTTTCGGACTCAATCCATTCTTGTATGACTACAAATCCAGCGTAACATACGCATTTCTGCAATACTCAACTGTTAAACATGACGTATTTTTTGTGAGTCAACATTCTGCCCATATAGCATAGCAGGTCTAATTATTGTTTTATAAAACTTGTCTTTTAGATTCTATAGTACCCTCTTATCATAGAAGATGTCAGATGATTAGCGTCACTTCAACCAACTCGTTTTGATTCTATGGCTAACGTCCGTATCATATCCTTATCCATTTGTAGCATCAATCCTAGATATCGAAATGCGTCATTCTTAGACACTATTTGGCCTCATAAACTCATATCTCACTTATCGTGTGCGATGGTGCCAAAGTTGCACCTTAAGTATTCAGTTTTAGTTCTATTTGCTCTAAAACCTTTAAAATTAAGAGTCTATCGTCATAACTCTAGTTTTCTATTTACTTTTATTCGGCTCTCATCAATTAACACTATATCATCTGCAAAGAGCATATATCAAGAAATATCGTTTTATATGTTTCTTGTAACCTTATCCATTACCAAGACAAAGGGATATGTTTTTAAGGCTGATATCTGATATACTCTTATTTTAATAGGAAAGTAATCTGTGTTACCATTATTTGTTTGAACATTAGTCATAACATTCTTGTACATATCCTTGATGAGAGAGACATGCTTTGTTGGGACTTTATATTTGTTCAAAACCCACCACAAAATATTTCTTGGTATTTTATTATAAGTCTTGTCTAAATCAATAAAAACCATATATAGGTCATTCTTTCTACTCTTTAAACCACTTTATAACTTGTCTTATTAAGAAAATTGCTTCTATGGTTGATCTTCCAGGCATGAAGCCATATTGGTTCATAGAAATCATCATAGAGATCCATGTTCCACTCAAATGGTGTTCGATAATTTTTTCCCATAACTTCATAGTGTGGCTTATTAACTTAATTTCTTAGTAATTAGTACAACTTTGGATATCTTCTTATTTTTTAAGATTGGTAACAATATACTTCTCCTCTACTCAGACATCGTGCTCGATTAAAAAATATTGTTAAACAACTTGGTTAGCCATACTATAGTTATATTCTTAAGATATCTTCACACCTTGATTAGAATAACATTAGGGCCCATTGTCTTACCCCTTTTATCTTTTTCAAAACTTCTCCAACCTTAGATTCTTGTATCCTCTGCACAAAGCTCCTATTATTGTCATCCGAAGAGTCGTCCAACTAAACGGTGGTGTCCTCATTCCTACCATTGAATAAATTGTCAAAATACTTTTGCTATCTATGTCTAATCTCATCCTCCTTCACCAAAAGATGTCCCCTTTTATCCTTAATATGCTTAACTTAGTTGAAGTTACTCGTCTTCCTATCATAAGCCCTATCCATTTTATAGATGTCATTCTCTTCTTCTTTTGTACTTAGATGTTGATACAGATCCGCAAAGACCCGTCCCTATATCTCACTCACAGTTCGTTTTACGGTTTTCTTTGCTATCTTGTACTTCTCCATGTTATGCTCACTTCTATTATGGTACAAACATTTATAATATTTTTTTTCTCCTTAATAGCTCTTTGTACGTCTTTGTTCTACCACCAAGTATCTTTAGTTTCGCTTCTACTCTCTTTGGTCACTCAAAATACCTCCGAAGCAATCTTCCATATACATATTGTCATTTGTTCCCATATGTTATTTGCATCGTCTTCTTCCTTCTAATAGCCTTCTTCGATAACCATTTTTTAAGACATTTGATGCCTTCCCTTCTAACTTCTACCACTTTGGTTTTTATAATTTTGGCTTGTTTATTCCTACGAGCATATATCAAAAAGCGGAAGTCGGCCACCACCAGTTGAGAAACCAAAAAGCAGCAGAATTACACACAAGTTCCAATTTTCCTTTAATTATTTTCTCTATTAGGTCACACTCCCACTTGCAGTGCACTACCCTTCCCTTTATTGGAGTTAGCTAAATGTTACCAATATCTTCTCTATGCCTTTTCTCTGCAAACTTCTAATCACTAATTTCTAAATCCCAAGTCTCATTGTTCTCATTTGATCTGCTAACATTTTCCAGAAAAGGTAAAGTAGATCAGCAGAAACTTGAGCAGTTGCATCATTGATTTTTTTTCCACTCATGTACACAAAATTCTAATCCATATGCACAATGAACAATGAAAAAAAGTTCATTTACTCCCCCAAACTATATCAACGTAGCAGCAGTTAACACCCTAAACTATTTTTTGGCTTATTTTACCCCTAAACTATTAAAAATTGTTCATTTTACAGTTTAATAGCATTTCTCTTTGTTCTCTTTATATGAGTCGTATTTTAAGCTAAAATTTTTTAGAGCCATAGATGACACCATTACTAGGTTATAAAATATTTTCTTGACTATTTGATTGAAATTAGAAACGCGAGTTTAAATCAATCTTAGTGTTTACATAGTGATAAAAAATTCTAAAAAAATGTTGAGAGGTAAGTTATAATGCATTATCAATCTTGCCAAATTTTAGTGGAAAAATATGACTTATAGAGGGGAAAAAAAGAGAAATGCCATTAGGAAGTAAGTGATCTGTTTTCAATAATTTGGGGGTGTAAAATGAGCTGAAAAATAGCTTCGAGAGTTAAGTGCTTCGGCGAAATAGTTCAGTGGAGTAAAATGAACTTTTTTTATAAACAATATACAATACATTAAGGCATCCACTAGTTTTTTTCCCCCAAAGTAAAGGCATTATTGAAAAGGTGAACTTGTTATGAGTATAGTACAGCAGTACAAATATTCACTCAAAGCTAATCATACATGCACCATTCAAAGATTCAATCATGAGAAGAAAGGGCAAACCATTCCGTTCATAACCCTTAAGTCAAATTTTGTTTAGAAACCAAAATCACACACCCTGATCCGATTGGATTTCACGTAGGCCAATAAACCCACTGAAAGAAATCCAAATTTAATATATAAGTTGTCTCAATGTAGGTTGATGTGCACTTTTAGAGATGCCAACAGGCTCAAAGCAATGGCCGGTATGGGCTCAACTGAGTTAGACCCACCTCGAATTGGCCAGATCCACAAATGGTATTCCCATTTTCAAGAGAACTAGCATGCGCAGCTGCTCACAAAAGTCATTTTTGGTACAGTGAAAAAGTCATAGGAGCAACTTGGGACTTCAACAATTATTTGCACAAAAAATTGCACAAAAGGTAATCAGTCCAACATTAGTTTTGTGTTTAAAAATCCATGAAGGAATAATTGATTATCAGTTCACTGACTGAATGTAAAGAATGATCAGGAAATGTTTTTAAACTGGCAAGAAGGTCTGAAATTGGATATCTGGAATTGGCAAATGTTATTTTTAAAATTATAAGTGATTCTCAAAAGTATAAAAACATCAATTGTACATACAGGAAAAATACAGAATAAATAAAAAATAATTCAAAGTATGATATATCTGGAATAAAAACAAACAATTATTGTTATTCCATAGTTGTTTTCTGATGTCATGATTTTTTTTGATAAGATCTGATGTCATTAATTCGGCATATATGTGATAAGTTAGATTGCAGCTTCAGTACAGTATCTGAAAGATGTCTAAATTATATATCATATGTCATTATCATCGAGCCTCAGTCCTAAATAGCTAAAATGAAACCCACAAAACTCAGTTATCAAGGTTTAGATATGAAAATAACTATTTTTTATGTAATTCTATTTAAGGCCATAATTTTGAGAATATTGTAACAATAAGTCTTTCAAGTCTTTTTTTATTATTGTCTCATCCCATATTAATTTTGTTTTTTCCTATCTTTCCTCACATTATTGCCGCGTTTTATAATTACATTATACGCATGTGTCTCTAGAATTCTTTATTGGATATGTCTAAACCATCTTAATCGATATTGGATAAACTTTATTTTAATTGGTGCTGTCTCTAGTCTATCACGTATATTATCGTTTCGAACCCGATCTATTCTGGCATGCTCATAAATCCAATGTAATATATGTATATCTGTAAAACTTAACTGTTGAATATGTCGTCTTTTTAGGTCAATATTCTGCACCATACAATATCGCAGGCTTAATCGTCATTCTATAAAAGTTGTTTTTTAACTTTTGGGTACCTTTTTATTATAGAGAATGCCTGATATTTTTCGCCATTTCATCCACCCGCTTTGATTCTATAACCAACATCTTTATCAATATCTCCATCTCTCTATAGGATCGATTCCAAATAGCGAAATGCATTATTTTTGGACACTACTTGACCCTCAAAACTAATATTTTCCGTCTTATATATAGTAGTGTCGAAGTCACACATCATATATTTAGTTTTAATTTTGCTAAGCCTACCGCTACAATTGTAGCTTCTTATTTACTCTCACTTGACTTTCATTGACTAGCATTATATCGTCAGCGAAAAATATACACCAAAAGATATCTTCTTATGTTTCTTGTGACCATATCCATGACCAAGTCAAAAAGATAATGGCTTAAAGCCGATCCTTGATACAATTATATTTTTATCGAGAAGTAGTCTGTGTCCCCATCATTTATTTGAACACTAGTCACAATATTGTTATATATATTTTTAATGACGGCAACAAACTTCGTTGGAACTTCATTCATGGCCGAAGTCCACCGTATAACATTTATTGGTATTTTGTCATAAGGTTTATTTAAGTCAATAAAAATCATGTGTAGTTATTTTGTCTGCTCTCTATATCACTCTATAACTTGTCTTGTTAAGAAAATTGTTTATATGGTTGATCTTTTGGGCATAAAACCAAATTGTTTCATGGTGATCCACGTTATTTCTCTTAAACGATGCTCGATAATACTCTTTCATAACTTCATAGTATAGCTCATCAACTTAATTTCTCGATAATTAGTACAATTTTGAATATCTCTTTTATTCTTGTAGACCAGTACCAATATGCTTTTCCTCTATTCTTTAGGCATCTTGTTCGACCAAAAAACATAGTTGAACAACTTGATTAGTCACTATAGCTAAATCTTCGAGACATTTTCACACCTTGATTGAGAAACCATCTGGACTCATTGCCTTACCCCGCTTCATCCTTTTCAATGCTTCTCGGACCTTAGATTTTTGGATTCTTCTCACAAAGTGTCCGTTAGTATCGTTAAAAGAGTCATCCAATTAAAATTTTATGTTTCATTGTTACCATTAAATAGATTATCAAAATACTCTATGTTTGATATCATCCTTCATTGAGAGCTGTTCTCGCTTATCATTAATGCATTTAATTTTGTTGAGATCTCCTCATGAGGCCTAACCATCCTATAGATTCCTTCTCTCCTTTCGTACTCAATCGGTCGTAAAGATCCTCGTAAGCTTGTCTCTTTGCCTCACTCACATTCTTTTTGCTAACTTCTTCGCTATATTGTATTTTTCTATATTGTCCGCACTTTTGTCATGATACAAGAGCCTATAATATTTTTTTTCTTTTTAATAGCCCTTTAGATTTTCTCGTTTTTATCACCAAGTATATTTAACTTTACATATACTTCCTTCGGTCACTCCAAACGCTTCTGAAGTCACTTTCCGAATACATGTTGCCATTTTTTCCCACATGTTTACATCGTCTTCTTCGGTCTAAGAGCCCTCTTTGATAAGATAACTGACATTTTTCTTTTCAATTTTTACTACTTTGTCCTTGCAATCTTGGCTTGTGTAACCCTTTGGGTATGCATCTGAAATCAAAAGTTGACATCAAAAGCTTATGTTAAGAAACAACACTCAATATTTTCTTACAATCCAAACACGCATGTTTGTCTTCTCTTCTTGTGAGGATAAAGTCAATATGACTAGATTATTATCCACACACTTTGTGACCCACAAGTCACTAAATAGGACTCTCTTACTAAAGAAAGTATTGGTTAGCAATAGGTCAAAAGTTATAGCAAAACCCAAGACCTCTCGCTCTTGATTTTTTCTATCATATCCAAACCCTCTATATGTTGCCTCAAAACCTGTACTTGAAGACCCTATATGACCATTAAGATCTTCTTTTATGAAAAATTTCTCACTAATTGGTATACTTCTAACCATAACATCTAAATCTTTCCAAAACTATATCTTAGCACTCTCATCATGGACTATTTGGGGTTCATGACCATATCACTACAAATAATCTATCCTTTTGCCTTCTTACTTTCACCATATCATTTTTGAGGGTCTTATCAATTAAAACTCCTACTTTATTTCTATTGGCAGTTATCTCCAAGTACTAAAGTTTAAAGCCAATATTTTCTACCTACTTCGCTTTGTGACCTTTCTATTTAGTCTCTTGAACACATAAGATATTTACATGTCTTCTAATTATTGTATTAACTAACTCTTTTAACTTATCTATAAGGAACTCTACATTTCAAGTATCTAAATGGATCCTAATTGGCTTAATTAGTTTTCTTATCCTTCGCAACTATTGAGTCAGATGTGAAAACCTTTACTTATTTTTCACTATACCCGGACGATGATGTAGCGTGCCACTAAAGAAGCAACAGCTTGATCCTTTATCACCTAGCACTGTGTTCAGATCATGACATGGCGTGTTACCAATGAGGTGGTGACCCGGCACTTGCTCATTTAACACTATATCTGGGTTCCAATATGGCGTGTCGTTAAGTGGGTTACGTTTTAATGGTTTTCTCTTGGATTTTTTCTCCATTTAAGTAGTTGAGTTTTTTTATATTGACTCGCTAAGCCTAACATAACCTTTTAGAAACGTGATCTCCTTTCAGGATTTGTGACCTGCCATGTTGACGCAACATAGGTAGAGTTTGAATTTTATATCATGATTGTTAAAAAATGAACTCTCCCTTGTTTATCACCTAAGATGATCGGTGCTTAACCCAATGCTAGTGAAATGACCAATGGTTTTATTGAACTGCAACACATTCACCTTTTGATAGGAAGATTTGAAAAAACAGGGAGAATGCAATGGAGAAAAAATTCTTCACTACTTTTTACATGCTTGCACGCAGTTCAGATAGAGATGTCAGATTAATTTGAGCAAAATTCTGTAAAATACCTATATGGCAAAAAGAACATGAGCAATCCCTACAATTTGAGAGCCTGATAAATTGGACCTCAACTAAAAGGAACAGAGTAATCCCACAATCACAAGATACTTTATTCTAATACTTTAAGAATAAAATACAGAGGTAGTAGAGTACCTAAAAGATGACCAAAGTTGCTTTGTGATGTACTTTTATTTGTAGATGTATGCCAAGCTGCTCCACATGGCATCACCAGATTCACCAATCACCATCTATGCCCCAGTCAGTAGCTCTGGTATAGTTTTTTCTTTTCTTTTTTTTTTCAAACTTCCACCTGGCCGTGCCCCTTGCTATTGGCCCAACTGCCATTGCTCTTCCCAAGATCAAATCCAGTGAGCCTACATTGAGCAATCCAAATTTGCAGCTATGAAAGGACATAATAATATAAGTTGGATGAGGAGATGAAATCATCGCTCAATGTAGATCAATGTAAACCATTGCCACTGTATCAATAACATATTTACACGATTTGGTTCCAAACCATTTGTTACATACCTTGATCATATGGTCAAACTGAAAAAAGTCTTCAAATTATCAAAAGCTAAAACCTTGCGAAGTTGTCAACTAGTCATCCATAATACTTGTGAAACTGCAGAAAACTTATTAAAATGTCCTATTGCTATGAGAAATTGAAGAAATAAAAACTAATGTAGAGGAAGGTAGGTAATGTATACACTGTAGTGGAAATTTTAACCAGCCTACCAGTGCATTAGGGTACTCATAAAACATAGCAGATTTTTAGAGAATTCTGGTTTCACATCAAGGAGGGTGTTGTGTGCCTAGCAAGCCAGGAGTGGGATGGCAAATCATGGTTAATTTTAGCAATGCATAATAGAGTCGTGGATTGGTTTCACCATCAACCATAAGTTTTTTTTATAAAGTAGTGAAAATTATGTGACCATAAAGGGCTGGCTTAAACACCAAATTGGAGAATTCAATGATAATCAGTTAGTCAGACACCAGCCGACAACTGCAGTAAATCAGTAGCTCTACTTCTAAAGTCCATTAGAGACTATGTAGCAATTTTTTCTGTTTTATGTGGGAAATGAATTGCAATCAAATAAACTTTAATAAAGAGATATATGATATACAACGTGGTTGAATTACATGTAAGTTCCTTTGAATAAGAAACTGTGGATGCCAATGGCTTATATGTTGTGGTTCGAGCTCACGCTGATATATTTTTGTCAGGAAACAACACTATGCCCCCAAGAAAAAGGGCATAGTCTTGAAGCATAAGTCACGGAAGGGATACATGCGGCAACCAAGGAAGAAGGTGGAAGCTTAAAACTTAAGTTGAGTTGCTGCATTGTGACCATGAGTGCACTGCGCCACAAAGCAGGACGTTAGTGGTAGATCCATGAATGCACTGCCAGATCAGTCTTGTTTTTCATTCACGGAATGAAGAGCAATGTTTCGGCATATGTATGACTTTACACATATCAAAGTTGATAGCACTCAGGCTTGGTTTGTTGACACATGAGGTCAGGAAGGTGCATGCATGGCTGTCACGTTTACGCCAACATGTAACTGATGTCCTTAGATCAACTTTCTTTTGAGATTTCTCACTGCCATCATCTACTAATCTCAAGTGAATGTACAACTGACGCCTTAATGTTTTTGTTTGTTTGCTCTTACTTGTCAACTACGTGTACCTGTTGCTCCCGTGCATTGGCACCATATGCTGTTTATGAGGCTCATGTATCAGTTTCATTTGCATTTCCATTGTCACTCTAGAAAGAAAAGCTGCATTCTTGGAAGTTCATGTGAACCCATCTGGTCGAAAACTACATCTCCGACTCGCATGGTCGCATGTTTATGGGCTTAGATGGATTGATGTCCAATCGAACTGTCCAAAGTTGGCTACTATAGAGGGTTGGTTCTACTACCTAAGTCGAACTTAGGTTTAAGTTTGATTTATTAAAAAAATATAACAATATTTTTAACATATATATAAATTTAATGAAATTAATTTGATGTTAATAGTATTACGTTTTTTATAAACTTTATTAGACTTAAAATAGTTTAACTTATGACAAAATCATCTAAAATGAAGTAACTATATTTCAATTACTAGTGAACAATTCATATGGAATGTTTTAATATGATAACTTCAATAATTTGTATGTGGGATTTAGTTATATCAAGTTTGGATAATCAAAGTCCTAAAAATTTGATCAAATTTTATCGGAAACATTAAATATTTGACGATCTATTAGATGGTGGGAATATTCAACACCTAATAACTTCCAAATCCTTTCTAAACTCTCCTTTGGATTGGTGGATTTTTATGGAAATTTTAGATGATTGAATTCCCTACAATTTTATTCTTATATATGTATCTAGGGAATATGATTGCTAAAATCCTATTTTATTCTGATAAATGGATCGGGGGAATATGATTTGCTAAAATCCTATGCAAGGTACTGCTTCAACTTCATTCGCTACTTAAAAAAAATATTTTCGTAGGTGCTTCCTTTTGCCTGATGAGTTTGGCCCGAGGGAGGAGGTGGGCATAGGAGAAACTGCTTATAACAAGTGGCTACATTTAGCCACCTATGAGAAAATAAAAGCCATTACGCAGGATGTGCATGTGAAAAGCCTCCACTATAAGTATCTCCTTCCCAAGCTGCTCATCCTAGCTTGAGCTCTCTATCTAAAAAAGAAAATATAGGAGCAAAGAAAATATGCTTTGGACTTTACTTCAATGTATAGCAAAATGCACGTTTTAAGTAAGAAGAAAAAGAAAATACTATGGAATTTAGCTCCTGACAGTATTTATTTCAACATCAACTTGCATCTCACCGGACGGAAGTGACCAAATATAATGATGTTTTTTATTAAAAAAAACAGTAACAGAACGGCGCAGCGAGGAAACGGATGCATTTTGCGCGGCCGTAACTAATGATTTGGGGCCTGGTACGAAACATAAGATGATGCCTTATATTTACAAAATATCTATTAACAAATAAGTAAATTGTGTTAATGATGGCGGTGCTATGCCTTGTAGGAAAAACAATTGTGTCCTAATGTAGTGGTTTAATTTTTTTTGCTAAGTGGAAAAATAGAAACTTTAGTGTCTAGATTAGGAGCTCATATCGTTGTCATAAACTACAATTATTTAAGATTGCTATGAATATTAACACCAAACACTTTATGGAGAAAAAACAATCCCGTTCTAAGAAATTAGTAAACTTTTAAAAAAGATTAAATAGAACGAGAAGTCAAAAACATGATAGAACACACTTATTGAAACATGGAAATTTTTTGCCCCTAATTTTTGGGGCTCTATGTGGTTCCACACCTTGCACTTGCCAATTGACCGGCATGCCATTTTAATCTATGTTTACATATACTAATCAAGTTATTATACTGAAATCTCTAAATTGTTATATTTATTTACATCTATTTTATTTTGTTAGCATAATATTATTTATGTAATATAAAAGTATAATCATAAGTAAATATTTTAAATATGAATTTAATACATTTAATTTTATATTATAAAAATATATTAATAAAGTAATCATTGTAATGAAATAAAATACATACTTTATTTTATAACGGAGGGAGAACTAATTAGTTGCTATATACTATATTCGTCTTTACCCATGTAACTACATGGACAAAATTTCCTATACTTTAATACGGATGTAAGTATTGTATGGGACGTTGTGCAGGTAGAAAATGCATGGGCACATATCTAGGGTTAAAATTAAATAGACGACTCCGTTGAATCGTCTGTAATTTCGACACAGAAAAAAAAGAAAATTCCGACTGTCTACAGGGTCCACACACTGACACACTTCACCGATCGTATTGCAGAGGTCACGGCGAGTGCGCTGCTGAAAAATTTTTATTTAAATATTTTTATTAAAATATTTTAATATATATATATATATTACTTTAAAAATTTAAAGATACGTACTTAACAACTTTATATATATTAAAAAAAATGTGATGATACGAAATCCAACTTGAAAAAATGTTAGTTGGCTATCATTAATGATGGGTAGATGGGAAGCTAAAAAGTTAATAAGCTGCTCTCTTGCCACCTAGGATTTTGTAAGTTGCCACTTGCTGCTCTACGGCAGGGCGTTTTTCTCGGTTTGCCTACAAAATTTTCAGACTAGCTTGTGGTAGGAGACAGACAATTTTGTAGGCCATTCTTATTTTTTGTCGGCTAGTTATAAAAACTCCTTCTAGCTGCAAAAAAAATTAATTAAAAAATAGAAAAAAGAAGAGAGGGTTGAGGTGAGACGAAGAGAAGTACAAAGCACTGTTGGCATGTGGATTTGTAAAGAGAAAAAATATACTTTTTATAATATTTATTCTTATTAATAAAATAAAATAATATATATAATATTGTCTAGATTTGTAAATAGTTTCATCGTAAATTTATAGATAATTTTGTTTGTATTGAAGATATATTAGTATTGAAATATCGAATGTATTGTACTAAAAATTTAACTTTATTTTTTTATAAATAGATATGTCAAATAAATTTGTATTTTTTTATATTATGATCCATACAGTGTAGATCGATCAAAGCTCAGCTAAATCCTTATGGCATTAAAAGGTTAGCTGAGGAAAGTTTTTAAGCAGTATATAACTAGTTAATAAAGTCTTTTGAGTCAACCTCTAGGTCAACATAATAACAATGTATGTCACAGTGAGCTAGGCAATCAAATATTTTTTTGGAATTGATATAGGTGGATTTTATTGCTACTTAGAGAAGAGAAGGTATATGGAGAATGTATTACAACGAGGTTGTTACCTAACATTTTTATATCAGTATATGAGAATAACCACATTGTTCTAATGGCCGTGTAAGACGAAGATGATCCAAATATGACGGGAGGTGATGCTGAAACAATAAAGAAAAATGAGTCAGAGCACCAAGAAGAACAACAAGAAGAAGACGACGACATGGAGCCTAGATGTTTAGCAAACAAGGGAGAGAGAAACAAAATCATTGTTAAGGTAATGGATAGGAAAGATTCTGATATCAAGCACGCTGAGGCTAATGAATTGTCAAACGAGGAGCGTGGTAATGTAAATATCTCAAAATGATCCAACGAGGACTTCTCTATACTTGTTATCTTTGAGAGACATCACATGCCATAGGAGTACAAGAAGAATGAGATCATTCATGAAACTAAGTATGCGTACAAAGAGGAATTAATGAAGACAGTTAACTAGGTAGTATCACTTTAGAGGGAGTTATGGGTTATGAAGTCAAGCAAGTTGGTGTATGAAGTGAAGTTCGTGAACTCAAGTTATGAGTGTCTATAAAAGGTTCATACATTCATAGGTAAATGGAAGGATTACTGGAATGCGTCAATTGTCACTAGGTCTAATTGTTAATTACAAAGGTGTCGAGAAATACTATATAAATATAATATTTACATTTGTTATAATAGAGATGTACTCCGATATTGTGCATAACTTAGGGTATGAACTCAGATCAATTATCAGGTACATTGAGAATAAATTTAAATAGATAATTACCTATGTGGAGGTATGGAGGGCTGTTAACGCCAAAATTTGATAAGCCCATGTAAGTATTGGAAAGACGATTGGTTTAGTAAATAATAGTCCGATTGCTATAGGGAAGAAGCCGATCGAACGAAGTGAGGAAGGATTCGGTTCAATTATAAAAGACTATCTAAATGAGACCGAGTGTAAGAAGGAGCCATGGAACTCACGGCCGGGTAATTTATCTATGTAAACCGTATTTTATATTGATAGGAAGGTTTTGTTAGGTCAGTTTACTTCCTTAGAGATATTTTCCTTTTATATTTTTAGAAAATAATTTCCGATGGTTGTTGTAACCATGTTGGACTCTGTAATGCCAGATTATAAATATAGACCCTCTGGACGCCTGTAAATCATTTCTCGATCAATACAATTTCGGCGCATTGCTACCCTAGCTTCTCTAGGTTTTTATCGACGGGGTCTGGTTCTCGACGCGGGGCTGTATTGGTTAAGTTCAATCTCCGGCGAAGGGGTAAGTCTCGCCACTATTTTGGTATATTTTGCTCTGTCTAAGACTGCATCGATTAGGTTTGACCTCTTAGTTAGATCGAGTGTATCGTATCACGTCCGTGTGAGGTCTATCGGTTTACCAAGCTCTCTCTGCCATCTTCCGTCTCGTGCTGTATTGGTTAGGTTAGATCTACAAGGCTGTCGATAGTAGATTGAGCCGTAAGCTTGTAGGTCTCTGCCCAGTGTTTTATCGGAGTGTTTAGGCGATGAGTTATCCTTACCTTGAGCAACACGTCTAGTGTATCGGCTCCTTAGTCGATACACACATGTCTTAAGAAGACTTCCATCGACTGTCACGCCTAGTGCATCGGCCTTCCGGTCGAAGCACGCACACTTTCAGAGATGTCTTCTTACTGTATGCTTTGTTCTGTCTAAGACTGCATCAGTTAGGTTCGACCTCTTAGTCAGATCGAGCGTACATCATCACGTTTGTACGAGGCACGCCGGCACGTCGGTCTCCCTCCTTCGTCCACGGTCTCGTGCTGTATCGGTTAGGTTTGACCTACGAGATTGGCGGGGGTGGTTCGTGCCGGTGCCCTAGCGGGTCTTAGTGTGGCCTCTCATCGGAGTGAGCAGCTGACGAGTTATCCTCAACGCAGGCCCCATATCCGTCTCGCGTGTCATCTAATGATCGATGCTTAAGAGGTTGATCCGAACACGTTGGATGCTTCCTGGTACTGTCTCGGTTTGGTCCGATCTTTTAGGGCTCGCGTCTGATATGGCCAGTGTCGAGATCTAGCAGGTCTCGTTCCCTTTTGGCTTGAGTGGCCGATGGGTTTAGGTGTAGGCCTGCATCGGACGTTCAGTCGGTAGGTAGCCGATGACCTTGCATCTTTCCTCCCTCATTGTCACATTCGATCTAAGCCTCCGTCGTCTTCATGTCGTTAATCCCTAGCCTCATAGTATCTCGGTTTGGTCCGATTTATCGAGGCTGGTCCTAATGGCACCGTTACTGCGGTCGCTAGCCCTCGTGGCTTCATGGGGGATCGGGCCCGCTCCAAGCTTCGGATGCCGTGGAGCATCATCGGCTCTTTGGCCGATAGGTCATCTAATCCGTTCCACGCATCTATCTCACGCCTCTATTGGCTCTTCAGCCGATGCTAGAACGCTATAGCTTCTATCGGCAACCGGGAGGGATCCCACGTGCTTTGCTGTCCTTTGAATATCTTTTTGTGCCCCTATCAGCTCTGCGACTGATAGATCAGGATCTCGCTTTCGCTACACCCGGAGCCATCACATCTGTCAATATCTGCCTACGCCATCATCGGCTCCCTAGCCGATGGAAGAGCGTCCTAATTCCTATTGGTGATTAGCCGATAGTAGGAGCCGTCTGGATGTGGCTAATGACCAACTCGATCCTATCGGCGGCTAGCCGATAGCGAAAGCTCATATCGGCCTATCGTTCGACTGATCCATTCACCTTACCTTGTCAATTGTAAGGTCAAATTGACTGGAACACCCTCAAATCTCAAAGCTTAAGGACTTGCACTGGAACTAAGCAGATCTCCCAGGCCTTACCAACACCTACTGCCTGTGGACCCCCGCTTTTGTACCAGGTAAGATATATCTACATTATTTGACCTACTTTTAAATATGATTCATGGCCGATAATACATACATTGCCATTTTTTTACAGGTTAGATGTAACTGGCCTCTTTCAGTTGTGCCAGCTTGTTAAGGCTGCAACACATGAGAAGTTCCTAGCAAAGTGGTGGTTTATAGAATGCTCTCTTCTCGTAGCACTTCTAGACTATTGAAGGCCAGAGACATACACATTTCACCTGTCGTGTAGGGAAATGGTCCCCATGCTTTAAGATGTCTCATGAGGGACGGTCTAGTTGATGGATTTCAGGAATGGCACGATGACATTCTAGAGTGGTTTGCTCACATTTGACGCCTGCCTAATGTTGCTGCTCTGGACGCACTACCTTAGTACACTATGGGCAGCCCTACCTAGGTGTGGCTACTTATGTTTACTGTAAGTAAAGTAGCTGTTATGTTGTTATATGCGTTCTTAAACTGTTCATGCTGAGATCCCTTGCGCGCCCTGACGTGAACATGCCGAATGCCTAGGAGGTCTGCTTAGCTCCAGTGTAGGTCAATCGACTTCTCTCCGTGGCTTGAGGTACGCGCGCCGGGGGCCGTAGGGTACGATCGGCTTCGGCGTGACGGTATGGGTACGGGTGTGCCAATCAATTTGACCCTGCAATTGATAAGGAAGTGAGACGAGCAGGTCCATCAGACGGTGGGCCGATACAGGCACTCGCTATTGGCTGGCTACTGATAGGATCAGGATGGCCATCGGCCGCGCCCAGAAGGCCCTTCGCTATCGGCTATTTGCCGATAGGAATCGGGAAGCTCTTCGATTGGCTGGGGAGCCGATGTGGACAGGTGTCGACGAGGGATCGGCTGCAGAGCCGATGGAGGAACCGGGGTGTACTCAGAGGATAAAAAAGCGCACAGGATCCCTCCGGATAGCCGACGGAAGCCATAATAGTCATTCATCAGCTGAAAAAACTGATGAAGGCACATGCGGACTGGCAAGGAATAGTATTAAAAGACACGGGCTGTAAAGCCGATGTCGCTCCAGATATGACAGCATGAGACTCGTCGCCTGCCGTGACAGCACCATTAACACCGAATCTCAAAGATCAGACCTAACCAAGACAGTACGAGGCCGAGGCCAATAGCGATGATACGAAGGACGTCGAATCGGCTGTGCTGAAGGAAAGATAGGAACGAATCCATCGGCTAGATGAGCCGATGAGGGGGCACCTCTCTGAAGTTAGGTGCGTATCGGCTTGGAGACTGATGCGCTTAGCGTTACGCATCAAGGGACACCACTAAAGGCTGATGTGTATCGGTCAAGGGGCCGATGCGCTGGGCGTGAAGCTAAGAGCATGGATAACTCATCGGCTAGCACTCCGATGATACATCGTGCAGAAAACTATAAGCCTGAAGATCGATCTACCATCGACAGCCCCGTAGGTCGAATCTAACCGATGCAGCATAAAATTAACGATGGCAGAGGGAGCTTAACAGACCGATAGGCCCTGCACGGATGTGATGCGATACGTCTGATCGGTCTAAGAGGTCAAACCTAACCAATGCAGCCTTAGATAGAGCAGAACATATCGAGATAGTGGCGGGACTTACCCCTTCGTTGAAAATCGAACTTAACCGATGCAGCCCTGTGTCGAGAGCCAGAACCCACCGGTAGAAACCTAGATGAACTAGGGTGGCGATGTGCCGAATTTGTATTGATCGAGAGATATCTTACATGACTCTAGGGGGTCTATATTTATACCCTGGATTTACAGAGTCCGACACGTTTACAACCATCGGACGTTATTTCCTAACAAAAACAAAGGAAAATATCTCTAAAGAAGTTAACTAACTAAACCTTCCTAATTAGATAAGGTTATAATTTACAAAGATAAAATACCCTGCCGTTGATTCCACGGCTCCTCTGCAAACTCGGTCTTATCTAGATAGTCTTCCAATCTAGAACCGAGTCTTCCTTTGCTACCATCCGATCGGCTTCCTCATTGTAGTCATCAGACACCTCTCAGCCGATCGGCTTTAGCGCCATTAGGTCTGTCCAGATTTTGGCGTTAACATAAACATAATGAATTAATTACTTATAGAAATACCTTCTCCCTATACAGGATGATCAATTCCACCCTAAGGGCGATAACCACTTCGTACAACGTAGCTTTAAGGTGTACATGATGTGGCTTTTTGGCTAGCTGATGTTTACCAGAACAGTGGGCCACACTGTGGACTACGTCTGAATGATCGCCGATGATGAGGATGGGAGTGTACCATAGTAGAGCTGGGGATCTGCTATCCTCATGGTGATGTGCAGGGGTCATTGTGATGTGTGCACGAAGATCAACCTAGGTTCGTTGCTTACCGGCTATCCATTACATCTCAAGCTCTAGGTGGTCAAGTAGTTTGCGATTGGCTATCTAGTAGTGGACCACACCACCTACGACAATGATATATACACATAGAGTCCACCTAAAGACTTTCACATGATTGGAATAGTGGGGGTGTCATTGTTAGGTATGTGATGTGTTAATTTAGTGTTCGAACCTAAAAAATAACTAGTTGACACTTCCTCTCATGTTTTGCAGTGACGATAGACCTACTTGTAGGTCACAAGGTCCTACTTAAACTTCCTGTTAGAAATCGATCGGTTGCAGCCAAACGACATCGTCTAGGAGCCGTACACCACTTGTAGGTCACAAGGTCCTACTTAAACTTCCTGTTAGAGATCGATCGGTTGTAGCCAAACGACATCATCTGGGAGCCGTACAGTCCTACAACCCTGCATGCTCATGTACCATTTGGACTTTGGACTATGTGTATACATGACTAGGCCTACTGGTAGATGACCCAATCAATGGTGTTTGACAATTTTGTGAGTTGCACTATCTGTTGAGCATGCTATAATAGTTTGGTCTACGTTAGCTGTATCCTCTACCAATCATATTGACTGTGCTAGCTGACATTCATCGGTAAGTATCCATACAAAATTGAACCTATGATTACATGCTTCCTACATATTCTAACACTGTATTTATAACTAGGTATAATTGGTGAGGACAAGTAGCCGACATTTTATGGATTCTCTGTTTGTAGAAGTACATCGACAACTAGTTGCTGGTAACCGAGGAAATCATCGAGGAGCAGTGTCCACACACAGAGGCATCGTACCTAGTGTACCTCAGTTGGTACCAGTCTCACTCCTATATGTATATGATGTTCACTTTTGACGCTCCACAATCACATGTCACTGGTGTGTGAGATGCATACCCTAGGCACCAAGACCAGGACTTTTTCTGCGCTATGAGTCAATCAATTTTTTTATCTCAGTTAGATATGTTATGCCCCTTATGTATGACATGTCATTTCAAACAGGTTGATGGTGCATGGTAGGTTGACGGCGAGCTTAAGGTTATGTGCCAATGATTAAATGTTAGGGTTGTGTTGACAGAGGACAAGTAGAGGATTACCTTCGATGGGATGCGAACACGATGCGCACTGTCCTTTGTGCTTTCATATATCGTGCCACTGATATGGTTCCTCCCGTAGCAGTGGCTATAGTAAGAGTCCACCCTTTATTAATATAGCCTATAGGTAATTTCGGCTATCCATTGCTCAAATACATCGTTTCCTTCTTACCGTGCGATATTGCTATTCATAAAGTATACTCTTGATAGTTTTTGCTATGCTATACCTTGGTTTCTATATGTGGGGACATTGACATAGGAAGCGGGGACATTGACACAAGGGCCACATACTCTCTACTTCATCCTAGGAGGGTTTTCTACTTTGTCGCACGGTACATATTTTCATTCGGTCCATAAAATTTCAGTTAGCATTGCTCAACCATTTTTCTTATAGTGTTCTAGGCTACACTGTCGCAGATGTCCGCAACCATGGGCAGATCCGGGTAGGGCTCCTCTAGATGAGCGCATGACTACTTTGTCGATGATGACATCATGGCAAAATATGATATGCTCGGTTCCTCCCAGCTTGCAGGAGCTCTGCCACTGCACACACAGGAGCTGCCCACTTTAACTCCTATGTAGCATGTTTGAACTAGCCATGGTGTCCTAGCTGGCTGCCTTACCTACTCCTAGGGAGGAGGACGAAAAATGGTAGAGGCTAGGCCCCGAGATAGTAGTACATTGTACCAATTATACTTACTATTTATATTACTATATCGGCTTTACATACCTACATCATTTAATATACATTAATATCACATCACTTTCACTCTTTACTATACGTGCATGACTACCGATAACTTACGACAACCAATTTTCGATGCCTTCACTCTTTATTGTTAGGATGACTGCCAAATTACAATCAATCCTGAGTGTTGCTAGCTGAGACCATCATGTTGCTTTTAATATAACCCGATAGCCAAATTTTAGCGCGTTAATGTCACATCGTGTTCAAAGGGTTTTTTGTAGGACATGTCACTTTTCATGCGTGAATGTCACATCATTTTCAACACTTTTAGTCATGTATTCCACACCTAACACAACTCACACTATATAAGGGTCAAGTTTTCCATCCGCTAATACCTTTACAAATTACACACCACTCATTTTCTCTATCTCCTATAATATCAAATAATAATAGCTGCTAAACCTGCTTTCACTGAGAATCCAGAGTAGAGAAGTGATTCTTTGGCTTGGCTAATTTCACCTTAGTGTGACTATCCATTCTATATATGTGGGGATCGATGTTTGCTTATGATATCTCGGGACCCTAACACTTGTGTTGGAGATTCTTTCATTGCCCAAACTATTCTCATGAGGTATGTATTGTATGTTCTTGTTTTTTCAATTGTTGCTTATCAAAAAATTTCTTCAAACTAATACTTTATTTGCTAGATCAATGGAAGGATGTGTAACTTCATTCAATGGGTTGATATAAAAAATCAGTATTTGATCCTAACGTTGGGTCTCTGAGGGTCGTTTGTTTTCTCCATTCAGAATCAAATGAATAGTATACAAGGAGGAAGGAGGAGTACGATGTTGACAAGTTGAATGGTCAGACTAGAGGCTACAATATCTTGTTTTACCTTCATGGTGGGAGTATCCTATGTGTGATTATGGTGACTGTTGTCAAGTGGTGAGGTTAATAAAAGACATTACTTTTAGTAGAAGTTACTTTGTTTAACATTGTTGATGTTGATTTCGTTATAACTTCGCTACACATCTCTACTTTACTTCAATTTTATCACCTTAACTACAATAGTTATGTATACACCTTTTCTCATAGGAATTATCAAGAAGGTGTGTTTTCAAACAGTGAATATATAGGTGACGAAATCACCTAACAACCCTGTAGGCATTATACAACCTAAAATAATTGAACAATACATGTAGACACATGCGAAGAGTCGGCTTCTCTAGCAACGAGTGACTATAAGTGAAGCATATTTGATAATCTTCATAAGTTTTAAATAGATGTCCGTACCATGTTTTATATTGCATTATTTATATTATATCTATGTTCATAATGTGTAAACCTTTTAGTAACGGTGTAATATTTTTATAACTATTATCTAAATAATATATATGTGTGAACCTATTAATCATCCGACCATCTAGTTTTTAGTATTAATGTTGAGTTCTCGTATAATTTATTTCTAAAAAAATCTCTACATGATAATTATCATGCATCTCAATTATCTATTCTACATAATTTCAATTTTTCTTTATAATTAAATCGCTAGATGAAAATCTATATATTTAATATTTTTTGTTTTGTACGAATTCTTATTTATACACTACAGAAAAAACATACAAAGACAAGAGGGCTATCTATAAAATTACAAGTCTCTCTTCTTCTCCTATGAATGGGTGTATAAAATTGGTAGATCTCTCACTTACGTGTCTTGCCTCACCATTTTTAGGTAGCCTCTGGCATAAGGGAGCCTCTTGCAAATTTTCCTAGCCTTGTCAGCCCACTGTTATGTTAACGGACTAGTAAGTATTACCATTTCATGTTTTCTATATACATTTTTTTAAAAAACCCTTCCAAAGAGTGTTAGATTATAGATCTATAAATTCAAAAAGTATATTTTTATAAATATTTTAATAAAAAACAAATAAATAAAAAATATCACACTGTTGATGCACTGCCCTTCTATCTGCCGGAAGCCCAACAGTCATCACCAAGGAGTGCTGCTAACGCCGTTGGCTGCTCATCATCATTGTTGCGGCCTCGATAACTCCATTTGGTGGAGAAAGTATTTTTTATCACCTAGGTTGCACTTAGGTTATGTATGTGACATAAATAGTTAAATAAAATTTTGAAAAAAATTAGCTAGATATATTACGATAATATAAGCTAGTACATAAATATGCAACTACAAATTTGATTTACACTTGAAATAAAAACAACAAATTATGTCTAGATGCATCCAGTGTCATATTTTGTTATTTTTATTTCTCCAAGGATACATCATATCTAAGCATGCATGTTTGGTATATGTACTTCTCGCGTCACAATTAATCTAACCAATTTTATGTCTGCCAGTGTCAGATTTTGTTAGTTTTCTTTCTCCAAGGATCTAAACATGCATGTTAGTACATATATACTTCAGGCATTACAATTAATGTTACCATTTTTTTAAAAAAATTTCTATGACTATTTAGACCTCATGCAAGTAACATGTGTAGAAAATGCTTCCATTTGCTGTCGCCCAAAGCCACTGTGGTATGCCTTCACCCAAGGTCCCCCTGTCACATCTCATTTCCGTCTCACAATTACTCAACCCTCATCGCCATTGTCGAGTCGTAGCTCTCCTTACCAACGCTACTGAGTGGAGACGAGCGCCAACTACTATCGACCTCGAATCCATGATGGAAAGTGAGGGACAGTTCTGTGAGGCGGAGGTGGTGAGGTAGAAGCGTGGTGGATGTGGTAGGGTGCAGCACCATTGCACAGGAGGAGTATAGAGAGGGTGGGAGGTAGCGCTGGGAAGGGGGAGGACAACGGCACGGGTTGAAAAGTGGGGGAGAAGGTGGTGGCTGAGATTTGGAGGTGAGTTAGTGTTTCAGGCAGGATACGGGAGGAGATTATATCAGATCTCACAAATCATCCTAAAACATTGTATGGAGAATCATCCTAAAACATTGTATGGAGATATAACAAAGGATCGTTATTTTAGACGGTTGTTGTGTAAAAGATAGTATAGATGGTTGACAAAATAAACTATAAAAAATGACATGTCACATTTGGCTTTTTGATACCACCTATACGGGAGACGGTTCTCAAGAGACCTCGGACGGACGGATAGCCCTTTTATGAGTTAGTGCAAGTCGAGTTGAAGGGACACTTATATTGTTTGCTACGTTAAGCATATTTGCGCTCCATTCAGGTCCAGATACTTTCACACAAGCTTTGTTAGCTTCATGATATTTGCACTGCCAGCCAAATGTAGTTTGCCCGCGTTAATTACGTGACTAGTATTTTTATAATTTTTCTCACATAATAACATATACACTTTTATATTTTATTATTAAAAAAAAATAAAATGGCAACATAATTTTAAACTCACCAAATTGATCCATGTCTGATATTCTAATTAATATATACTAATTTCTATATCCATAAATCAAATGTGATAAATCCTTTAGTATTATATTATTAATACAATAAATCAAAAAATATATAAAGTATATTTGTTTCTCTTATTCCCTCCACTTTTATCTTTAGTTCTTGTTATATCTAATGACATTGTTTCACCTACAAAAAATAGTATATTATATCGTATATTCATGATAATTTATAACTAGTTTTAAATAATAAATAACCATCATCACCAGCCTTTCTTTGTTACTGGTTTTCTTATATCTTATTTCATTATTGTTGTTTACAATTTGGACTCTAGTAACTTTCGTTGTCATATAAGTTTGAGGATCTCTATTTTCTTTTTCTTTGATTAATGTGAAATTATAAGAATTTTTAATTAATTTAAGAATTTCTAGCTATTTTTACCTTGTAGAATTAATATGGGGCTTCTAGAAGAACCTCCGATTAATATAAGCAAAGGTATGGATTCTTCTCTGAATATTATTTATTTTTAATGTAGATTTAAAATGTTTCTAAATTGTACCCTTTCTCTTAATATTTTTTATTTTAAAACAGTTCTAAATTGTACCCGTGCATGACTCTTTTCTCTAAAATATTTATTATTTAATCCAAAATTTATATATTTCTAAATTATATTTTTATCTGGACTCTCTTAAAATTATTTATTTTTAATCTAAAATTAAGATGTTTCTAATTGTATTTCACTAGATGCACTCTTCTCTCAATATTAATTATTTTTTATTTTTAATCTAAATTTTATAATCTCCCTAAATTATATTTCTATATAGACACCTATTTAAATATTAATTATTTTTAAATTTTAAATCCGAATTTAAGAGTTTTCTGGATTGTATTTCAACATGGGCTGTTCTGGTAATTTTATTTATTTTTTTATTGCGAATTTCATTTGTTTTAAATTGTATTTCTACCTAGACACTAATTTTTGTTTTCTAAATTGTACTCCTACGTGAACTTTTTGATCAATAATATTTATTTTTATCCCAAATTTAAGATATTTAGAACATATATTTCAGGATCTTTATCTTAATATTATTTATTTTTAATCTGAATTTAAATATTTTCAAATTGTACTCCTACATAGAATCTTTTCTCTGTAATATTTATTTTTAATCTAGGTTTTAGGTATTTCCAAATTATATTTCTGCATGACTCTATTTTTTCTTTTCTAAATTTTACTCCTACAAGAACTCTTTTCTCAATAATATTTAATTTTATTGTTAATTTAGGATATTTTAAAACTGTATTTCTACGTGCACTCTTTTTATTAATATTATTTTTAATCAAAATTTAAAATATTTCTAATTATACTCCTACATTTAAATATTTCTACCCGCAGATCTTGGCCGAATGTCGTCGCCAACTCGCCAAAGCTAGCACAAACCGTAGAGAATGCATTTTCGTCTTGGGGTGTGCGGTGTCATCAGTATGCATGGGATGCACTGCCGCTTCCAATCACATCCATTATCCATAGCATAATAAGTAGGAGTACGTCCAAAAATGTTCTTCTCGAATCTCCACGATGAACATATATGCATGAAAATTGGTTATACTAGTTAGTAATTAATTAGATCACAAAAAAAAGATGTTGAAATTATTCCTTGCTCCATATCATAATTAGTGATATGATAACATAACACCAATAACCTGTGCTTGTACTAAATAAATCAACCAACAGTTAAATTCGCTGCTGAGTAATACTGTAAGCATCGATTGTTATATAATGCCCAATTGTCCTCACGTAAACATTGAAAAGTGTTCACGGAGTAGCACTAAATAATCTTTCAGTTTAAATGTGTTCGACTACAGCTTGAAAAGCATATGAGATAAGCTTTTCAATAGATCTGGCTCCATCTTTGAGTTCTGAATTAATGTGACGATCAGAAAGTACAAAAACATTATTTGCTAATCAGGGTGTTATACAACATAACTAGTCTTGAGCCATATAAAATGTCCAGCTCCCATATATTAAGAGTATTATTATCTGTTAGGAAGATTATTTTTGTTTTTAGAATCAAATACAATATGCTATATCTATTTTCTTGAGTATTCTAGCCACAAGCTAAATTATCTCTGAAATTGTGCATTCCTTTCCGTTGTTCTTACAATCTATTTATGATTGTAGTGAGGACTATAATCCACTTGACTTGGTTGAGTGGACAACGTAACGTTAGGCGAACTCCATGCTATATGTTGTTGTACATACAAAGATTGGCTAAAAAAAACTCATCAGGTTTCACGAATTTCTTCAATTCTATGTCATGAAGGTTGGACGCCCCCATGTATCATCTGGTATTAGTTTATGATTTTTTGCTCTCGTGCGTTTTGCTAAGTTTTAATCCAAGAGATCATGTTCTTGTTGTGGAAGAGTTCATTTTTCCTCCATGTTACTTGTGTTGATCCCCTATGTTTAGTTCTATGTTTAGTTTTTTTTCCACATGAAAACTCAGATAATTATTTTCTCATCCTTGTTAGAAGGTCATAAAATTTTCTTATCAATTTGCTGTAGATCATTTTCTCTAGTTTAGTTTACAAATATTGGATGAGATCTTGCTACTGTTATAAAAAAATCCTGAATTCTACTTTGATAGTCAATTTCCATTGTGAATACTTTGATCCTATAAAGACTAGCTGATCTGTTACAGCACTGGGTGATCTTGTCCTCTCATGTCCTCTCAGTTGTAGTAGAAAAGAAAGCTATAAATCATTATTAAAAAATAGCAAAAAAAGAAAACTGACTAGAATATTAAAAAAACTAAAGTGGCTGCTTGCTATGTGAAAAAAAGGAGTCGTCGAAAATATTTGCAATATTGGGAGAATTGTTCTATTTGTACAATTGTGTGCCTATTTTATAATCATTTCAATTAGCTAGTGTCTTTCCATAACCATTGCAATTGAGCTATTTGTATTATCACTCATATCTTCTGCTAGCTCACCACTTTGATTGCATTTGGTTCCTTAATCCTTGTGTGTGAGTTGCTTTGTTCTCCTTTCTGACCTTGTGTTCAGCAACTAGGATTTGCGTTCTCATTTGGATAACTACTTAACGAGACTATATCGAGAATTCAGATTGTCTAGGACATATACTTCTCCTATCAAGCTTCACAAATAAAATCGTTGTAGGGTTTGATCTCAGCTGTGAGTTCACTTAACCTCATATTGTTTTTGCCTCACCACTAAAGTGTGAGCTACTCTATCAATCAGCAAAGGGTAAGTAAGAACTTCGGTGGTAAGGATAAGTGAGGTTGAGAGTATAGTCCATACATTATATTCTTTTTTTCACAACTAACAATGTGAGATCAAGGTGAAAATTCATAGACTAATAGATGTGCTTCGGATGCCTCAGTCAACTAGATTAAATATTGTGCATTGAGAGATACACTACGACGAGAGATCATCGCTAGAAATGAGCAACTGAGAAAGAAGTAAATAACTCCTTTCAAGATCTTCAGATTGAAGTGAATCAACAACTGAACATACTCCACACCAACATAGTTGCTGATATTGTATGGCAACTACGACCACAAGATGAACAAGGCCATGTGGTAGATGAGACTGATGAGGAAGTAGCTGTTCGAGGGGCTCGTGCTACCAATAATCACCCTCCTAAGCCTGCTAGAGGTGGTGGTGATAATAACAATGGAAGGGGTCGTGGTCATGGCATGGGACGTGGAGGAACTACATATGAGCCCATCTATCTTAATTTGTCATCTTGCAATGAAGTAAATCAATGCAATAACTGCAATGGCAACAACCATCCTAAGGAAGAAAGGTTTAGTAAATTTAAGTTTTCTATGCCTAAATTTATAGGAACAAATAATCCTAAAGACTACCTAGCTTGGGAACTAAAAGTTGATAAAATCTTTTGGCTGCACAACTACACCGAAGAAAAGAAACTTGCAATGGTCTCGCTTGAATTTGAAGAATATGCACTAATTTGGTGGGAACAAATTCAGAGTCAAAGAGAGGATCATGATGAACCTCCTGTTGCAACATGGGCTGAAGTGAAGGTTGAGATGAGAGCAAGGTTTGTCCCCCGTCATTACAAATGTGATCTATTTGATAACAATTCACAACCTACAGCAGGTAAATCTACCTCCCGGTTCAATTCTTTTCGAGCTAACAGTTCTAGTGCAAGTGCTTTTTCTAGTCCAAATGCAACTCGAAGTGGAAAGGAGCAATTTAACCAAAATGCAAAGCAAGGCCCAATAGTTAGCTATTATTCTTCCATGGGTTCTATAGCAAAGAGTAGTGTTGTTCAATGTTTCAAATGTTTGGGGTGAGGACATATATCAAGAGAGTGCCCAAAAAACCGCACAATGCTTTTAACTGAAGGAGGTGAATATGAATCTGCAAGTGAAGGAGAGGATGATTCAATGGCTGATTTGGGTGATGAGGAAAATGAGATGACATACTATGACTTTGAGACCGGTAAATCCCTCATTGTCACAAAGAAAATGTTGAGTGTACAACCAAAGCAAGATGACGAACATGGCTGCAGTCTTTTTCACACAAAGGCAAAGGTAAATGATCGTGTGTGTAAGATAATCATTGATGGTGGAAGTTGTCATAATTTGGCAAGCAAAGAAATATGTGAAAAACTTGGATTAAAGCAGCGGCGACACCCACATCCATACCATATGTAGTGGTTGAATGAGTGTGGAGAAGTGAAGATTCAACATATGGTGAGAGTGCCTTTCAAAATTGGTGAGTATTGTGATATGGTAGAGTGTGACGTTGTTCCAATGATGGTATGCCATTTTCTGCTCGGTCGACCATGGCAATTTGAACGTGCAATTCAACATGATGGCCACACCAATCAGTACTCATTCAAGTGGAATAATAAAGAATTTATCCTTCGGCCAATGTCTCCTACTCAAATTTATGCTGATACAATGCAAAAGAATGAGGAGTTTGATGATGTTTTTCTAGAATAGATGCCTGCTGGTCTTTCACCACTTCACGGCATTGAATATCAAATCGACCTTATCCTAGAAGATTCCCTTCCAAATCAACCACCATACCATACCAATCCATAAGAAACAAAGGAAATTGAGCGACAGATAAAGGGTGTGTACGTGAAAGCCTTAGCCCTTGTACTATTCCTGTTATCTTAGTTCCTAAGAAAGATGGTACATGGCGCATGTGTGTAGATTGTAGAGCAATTAACAACATCACTATTTGATATCGTCATCCTATTCCTAGGTTGGATGATATGCGCGATGAATTGAGTGGTGCTATTATTTTCTCTAAAATTGATTTGTATAGTGGGTATCATTAAATTAGAATAAAAGGGGGAGATGAGTGGAAAACTGCTTTCAAAACAAAACTTGGTTTGCATAAGTGGTTAGTCATGCCTTTGGTTTAACTAATGCACCTAGTACATTCATGAGACTAATGAATTATGTTTTGAGAGCTTTCATCAAAAAATTTGTTGTGGTTTATTTTGATGACATTCTCATGTACAGTTGTATCATAGAATAGCGCATTAAACAAGTGCTGCAAGTACTTAGAATTCAAAAATTGTATGCTAAGATGGAGAAGTGCACATTTTGCACAAGCAAGGTTATCTTTTTGGGCTTTGTTGTGTCTGCACAGGGAGTAGAAGTGGATGAATCTAAAGTTGAAGCAATCAAGAATTGGCCTACACCTGTCAATGTAAGTCAAGTAAGGAGATTTCATGGGTTTGCTGGGTTCTATCCATGCTTTGTGAAGAATTTTAGCACCATCGCTGCTCCTTTAAAGGAGCTCACCAAGAAAGGTATTGAATGTTTGGGGTAAGTCACAAGAAAAAGCATTTCAAGAACTTAAGAAATGTCTAACTGAAGCACCTTTGCTTGTTTTGCCTGATTTTGACAAACCATTTGAAATTAAATGTGATGCTAGTGGTTTGGGCATTGGTGGTGTTCTGATGCAAGAGGGAGAACTAGTAGCATACTTTAGTGAAAACTTGGTGGTGCTCAATTGAATTATTCTGTTTATGACAAAGAACTGTATGCTTTGGTCCGTGTTCTTAAAATTTGGCAACACTACCTTTTGTCTAAAGAATTTATCATACATTCTAATCATGAAGCTTTAAAATATTTGAGAGGGCATGCTAAGCTGAACCGTAGGCATGTTAAATGGGTTGAATTTATTAAATCTCTTCCATACATTGTGAAATACAAGAATGGCAAAGAAAATGTGGTTGCTAATGCCTTGTCTCGCAGGATTGTACTTTTATCTCAACTATCAATTAAGGTTCTAGGATTAGAATGTTTGAAAGATTTGTATACTGCAGATAAAGAGTTTACTAAATCATACTCTAAATGCAAAGAAGGGAAAAGTTGGGATAAGTTTCATATTGATGATGGGTTTTTGTTTTGTGCTAACAAGTTATGTGTTCCAGATTCCTCCATGCGTTTACTATTTTGTAGGAATCACATGCCGGTGGGCTAATGGGACATTTTGGGAGGGAAAAGATATTGGCTATGCTGTCTGTCTGATCACTTCTATTGGCCAAAGATGCAATAAGATGTTGAACGATTTGTGCAACAATGTGTGACCTGTCATAAAGCTAAGTCCAAAATTAATCCCCATGGCTTGTACATTCCACTTCTTGTTCCTAATACACCTTGGGAGGATATTAGCATGGATTTTGTTCTAGGATTGCCTAGGACAAAACATGGGAGAGATCCATATTTGTAGTGGTAGATAGATTCTCTAAAATGGCACGCTTTATTCCATGTCACAAGAGCGATGATGCGTGACATGTTGCTGACCTGTTTTTCAGGAAAATTGTGCGATTGCATAGAGTGCCAAGATCCATTGTTGCAGATCGCGATGTTAAGTTTATGAGCTACTTTTGAAAGACATTGTAGGCCAATCTTGGGACAAAGTTCTTGTTTTCAACAATCACCCACAAATTGATGGTCAAACCGAGGTGGTAAACCGCACACTCTCCATGTTGTTGCAAACAATAATCAAGAAGAACTTGAAGGAGTAGGAGGAATGTCTTCCATATGTGGAATTTGTATATAACAGGTAGTACATTCAACAACACAATTGTGCCCCTTTGAAGTGGTTTATGGATTTAAACCAATCACACCACTTGACTTGCTGCCACTTCTACTTTAAAAGAGGGCAAATCTGGAGGCAACTAAGCATGCTGAATTTGTGAAAGTCATACGTTTTAAAACAAAAGAAGCTATAGAATAATACACAGTATTTTGCTGAAAGGGCAAACAAAACAAGGAAGAAGATGCCTTTTGAACCAGGAGATTTAGTATGGGTCCATCTACGCAAAGAGCGTTTTCCAGTGAAACGCACGTCCAAGCTTATGCCATGTGATGATGGCCCATTTAAAGTACTTGAGAAAATCAATGACAATACATACAAGATAGAACTTTCTAGTGATGACTACAGTGTGAGTACTACATTCAACGTAGTAGATTTGTCACTATTCTTTGGATCATTCCACATAGATTCGAGGATGACTCCTTTTTAAGAGGGAGAGGATGAAATGGGTAACATAGCATTATTATCATTTTCTTCGTCTACAATTGATCAAGATAATCAAAATCAATTCCAAGGACCAATAGCGTGTGTCCGTGCTAAACAAATCAACTAAAGTAAATTCGCTCCTATGTAAGAATAGTATTACTTATGAGAATCAATTGCTACATAATGCCCATAATTTAATTATCCTTAGGTATGAAAACATTGAAGAGTGCCCAAGGAGCAGTACCAAATAATCTAATAGTCATCAAGCAATAAATGAACATTTCGGTTTCCAGTGACCAACTGGGAGTAAAATGCTTATAGAAATTACATCTTAAATCCAATAAATGTGTTCGACCACAGTTTGGAAAGCTTATGAGATAAACTTTCCAATGTATCTAGTCCAATCCTTGAATTCAATCCAAGCGCTGAGTTATCAACAAATTAATGTGACAACCAGAAACTACCAAGAAATATTATTTGCTATAACTGAGGTGTTATGTAGCATAACTGGTCTTGAGCCATGTAAAACATTCAGCTCCTATATATTAGGAGTATTCTCATTTGTTAGAAATATTATTTTTGTTTTCAGAACCAAATACAATATGATGTATGCATTTTTTTTATATTTTAGCCACAGGCTGAATTATCTTTGAGATTATGTATTTGTTCTTGTAAGCTCTTAGTGAGGATTGTAATCCACTTGACTTATTGAGTGTTGGTGCAATGCAATGATTAGCTGCAGACTCGCCAGGTTATATATGAATAACTTCGATTTTTTCACGGGCGCACCTCGTATCAATTAGTTATTTAGCAAGTCAAGACAACGCTGCCATTATAAAAACGAGAAATATAAAACCTGACAAAAAAAAAAAGAACATATTGCGTACTTTGAAGAAACCCTGGAGAATTGAACGAGAACATACGACTTTATATATACAATACATCGCCAAAAAGGCCAATCCTGCCTGCACGTACGTAGGCAAGCTTCCATTGCTTCCCGAAACAGTAATAGAAGAATGGTCGGCTCTTTGCCGATGCAGCATCATCAAGATTCACGCACGATCGACTACACATGAAACCGATATGTTGCCAGAAAGACAGCACACGTGAATCTTTGTGACGCTGCACCCGCAACAAGTCGGCTCGGCTCGCTCCAACGCGCCGCACGCGTCCACCGAGCCGCCATGACGAATTGACGACGGCGGCCTCGATCCCGACCCTAGAACGCCCTGTACATGGAGCTGTGGCCTGTGGGGGCGGCAGGGCTGGGAGCCGCGGAATTTATAGGGCCCGCGCGTGCATGCACCGGCCGAGCAACATGACGGTCAAGGGGTGCCCGCGCGTGCGCTCCATGCAGCGCCTCCTCGCGAGCGTGGAGGCCCATCTACGAACATACGTACGTGAATGCGTGCTTACACGCGTTGCGGCGGCGCGCGATTGGAGGTGTGATCGCCGGTCTGTACGTACGGCGCCTGGAAGCCGTTTAGCCCGCGGCTACAATTTAAAGAAAATGAACTTCCAGAAAATACCACACAGCAGCAGTGGATGAGATCGTCGGGACCCGCAGGATTGTTGCAACGGCCATATTCATTAGACGTGACGTGCTTATCACTTGATCCGCTGACGATCCTCCCGCCGTATCCATACTATTTGAGATTTGTTGTTGAATTGTAGATTTTATAGTTACTTCATCAGGCTCAAACCTGATAAGATTATCATGGAGGCCTTCATCAGTTACGAGGAACGCTGAGTGTAACTGTTAGTCTACAATCAGTAATTTCCACATTTTTTATGGTATCAGAGCGGTTTCAATCCGCTATCTTTCCGCAACTAAAAATATTGCCACCGTTACTATCGTTGCTGGTCTCTTTCTCCACCACTACTATGCGAGAGACTGCCGAGGTCCGATACCCTCAACACTGCCGTTTCTAAACCAGTGCTCGTCGCCGATCCAACCGCCACCACTGGTGCCGACTGCACGTCATCGGGAGTGTCGCTGGTCTCATCGCCAGCGCTGCCGATCTGATCGCCCACCCTGTAGCTGCCCTCGTCATCAGGTGTGTTTGCCGATCCGATCCACGCTTCCGTACCAGCGCCAATCGCCGATTCGATCGCCACCACTAGGTGTCACCGGTCTTATCGCCCGCGCTGCCACCGATCAAATCGCCCGTCGATCCGATCTGATCGAATCCGTCGATCGGTCCGATTGGATCCTGTTTATTGCCGAGCCAATCAGCTGATCGGCTCCCTATTGCCATCCAGATCGCCCGTCGATCGGCCTTATCGGATCCATCGATCGGTCCGATCAGATCTGTCGATCGGTTCGATCGGATCCTGCTTATTGCCGATCTGATCGGCTCTCTGTTGCCAATCAGATCGCCCGCCAATCCGATCTGATCGGATCCGTCGATCGGCCCCGATTGGATCCTGCCTATTGCCGATCCAATCGGACTCCGAACTAATTGGCTGCTCATCGGTCAGCCGATCTCTACTGTTGATGTGATCCATCCGATCCGATCGGCTGCTCATCGGCCACCCGTGCCGATCTGATCCATCTGATCGGATCGACTGCTCATCGGCAGCCGATCTCTACTGCCGATTTGATCCAGCCGATCATCGACAGCCGATCTCTACTACCGATCTGATCCATCCGATCTGATCGGCTGCTCATCGGCCACCCGATCTGATCGGCTGCTCATCATCCAGCTGATCTGCCCATTACCGATCTGATCGGCCGATCGGCTACAGATCCAACTCTGATCGGCCGATCAGCTGCCGATCCGACTCTCATCGGCTGATCCCTCCGATCGGCTGTCGTGCCCCCATGGCTGGCGGCAACACTGGCGATGCCACTTCCGAAGAACGTTATCTCGCGGCCGATCCTTCTCGCGCTGACGACGCTCTAGACACATACGAGAGCGCTCATGTGGCTCTCTGGGCGCAAGCCACCACCGTCGTCAACATCAAGAAGTTCATCCCCATTGTCCTTGACAAGGCCATGGACTCCTACACTAAGTAGTGCTGCATGTTTCTCACTATCCTTAGGAAATATGCCCTCACCCGCCATGTCCTCGAGGATGACGTGTTCCCCGTACGCCCAACATGGCTCCAGGCGGACTGCTACGTTCTCACGTGGGTGTACAGCACCGTCTCCAGCGACCAGCAGCAGTCGCTGATGATGCGGCCCGGACGCGCCCGTAATGCGTGGTGCTATCTCGAGGATGAATTCCTCGGCCAGAAGGAGTCTCGTGCCCTTCTCCTCGAGACGCAATTTCGCACATTTCTCCAGGACTCCCTGAGCATCACCAATTACTACTGTCATCTTGAATCCATGGCTGCATCCCTCGCCGAATTCGGTGACCCTATCGGTGATCGGTAGATGGTCCTCATACTTCTCCGTGGCCTCAGTGGCAAGTTTCGCCATATGGTGTCCATTCTCAAAATGCACCGGCTGTTTCTAACATTTACGGAAGCACGCACTTATCTATTGTTGGAGGAGCTAGAGATCGACGCTCGTCCTCCGTCCTCGCCGGCTGCTCTCGTCACTGCAACATCGCGTCCTGCGGCCCTAGGTGCCACAGCTGCCCCTCGTCCGGGGGCGCCTCCTCCTCTGCGCCCAGCTGCACCAACCGGAGGCCAGCGCAATGGCCGCCGTTGCCAGGCTTCCAAGCGCCCTCACCGGGGGGCTTCCAGGTGCCCTCACTGGCGTACCAGGCAGCACCTTGGCCGCCTAGTCATGGAGGTTGGTATCAGGACTCTCTAGCGCACTCTTTCAACACCATGATGCTCAACCAACCGGCCTCTGCATGGTATGCTGATATGGGTGCCGGTTTCCACATGACCTCATACGCTGGTATACTCTCCACCATTTCCTCACCCTCTTCATCTACTCCTTTATCTATCGTTGTGGACAATGGTGCTTTACTTCCTGTCACTGCCACTGGATCCCATCATTTTTCCTTACCGCACCGTGATCTTACTCTTAATAATGTTCTCGTATCCCCTAACATTATTATGAATTTAATTTCTATTTGTCGGTTTACCACCGACAATAATTGTTCCATTGAATTTGATCAATTTGGTCTTTCTGTGAAGGATCTGCAAACCAGGAACGTGATCGCTAGGTGCAATAGTTTCGGTGACCTCTACCTATTTTTTGCACCATCTACCAGCACCTTCGCGTTCATCGCTGCACCCACCTCCCTTTGGCATCGCCGTCTCAGTCATCTTGGGCGTGATGTTCTGTTCAAACTTCTTAGGTTCAATGTCATTTCCTGCAATAAAGATGACATTGATCATTTATGTCATGCGTGCCAACTCGATCGTCATGTACGTCTACCTTTCAGTTCATCTACCTCTCGTGCTATTCACAACTTTGATTTAATCCATTGTGATCTATGAACCTCTCCAATTGTCAGTGTGTCAGGATACAAATATTATCATGTTATTCTTGATGACTGCTCTCACTACATTTGGACTTTTCCCCTTCGTCTCAAATCTGAGACATTTTCCACTATTTCTACCATTTTTGCGTATGTTCGCACAAAGTTTGGCACCACCATCAAGAGCATCCAGTGCGACAATGGCCGTGAATTCGATAATTCCTAGGCCCGCACGTTTTTTCTCTCCCACGGTGTTGCCCTTCGCATGTCGTGCCCATACACTTCTCAACAAAATGGTAAAGCAGAGCATTCTATTCGTACCATCAATAACTCTTTGTGTTCCCTTTTGATTCAAGCGAGTCTCCCTCTAGCTTTCTAGGTTGAGGCCTTTCACATTACCACATATCTTGTGAACCGCCTCTCCACCACAACACTCGCCTCCTCCACACCATTCTCCGTTCTCTTCTCTGTCCTGCCCTCCTATGATCATCTCAAAGTTTTTGGTTGCGCCTGTTACCCCAATATGTCCTCTACAGCACCCCACAAACTTGCTCATCGTTCTTCTCTATGTGTGTTCCTCGGCTACTCCTCGGAGCACAAAGGCTATCGATACCTCGAGCTTCAGTCGAATCGCATTCTCATTTCTAGACATGTTGTTTTTGATGAATCCTTCTTCCTTTTCTCTGACATGTCTACCACACCCATGGCACCCTCCGCCCTGGATTTTCTTGTCAATGATCATGATCTCACCGCTTCAGTTCCTGGAGCCTCTTTTCTGCGTGTAGGTACAACTGCTTCCTTAGCGACACACCCCGTGCATGCGGCCCCACTTGCGCCGTCGAGCCTTGGTGCAGGACCATGGTCGCCCGAGTCCACGTCATCTGGTGCCGCTGCCCTGTGTACCCCGCATAGGTCGCTACCAGCGGTGCCCCACCGACCATGAGTGTTGCCGGTCCTGTTGCCCCTGCTGCCCATGCTGCTTGCACTCAAGTTGTTGCCAACGGTACCGGCCGCACAGCTACCACTCGACCGACTGTCATCCATCCGGTGACCAATGCGTACTCTATGCGCACACGTGACAAAGATGGCATTGCGCAGCCCGTGGATCGCCTCAATCTCCACGCTGTACCCATGTCGCCTCTTCTCGCTCCGTTCATGATGCCTTGTCAGACCCCAATTGGCGATCTGCTATGCAGGCTGAGTATGACGCTTTGATTGCCAACGACACATGGAGTCTTGTGCCTCGCCCTCCTGGCGTCAATGTTGTGACTGGAAAGTGGATTTATCATTACAAGTTGCTTGCCGATGGGTCTCTGGACCGTTACAAGGCTCGCTGGGTTCTGCGGGGTTTCACACAACGGCATGGTGTTGACTATGATGAGACTTTCAGTCTAGTTGTCAAGCCTACGACAGCTCGCGTGGTTCTCTCTCTGGCATTATCTCAGAACTAATCCATTCATCAGCTGGATGTGAAGAATGCTTTTCTCCATGACTCTCACTGAGACAGTGTACTGCGTGCAGCCTTCTGGATTTGTGGATTCTTCTCACTCAGATTTTGTCTGTCGGCTCAACAAGTCCTTATATGATTTGAAGCAGGCTCCTCGTGCTTGGCATCACAGGTTCGCCTCTCACCTTGTGTCCCTTGGATTTGTTGAAACAAAGTCAAATACTTCTCTCTTCATATATCACCGCAGTCCAGACATAGCCTACTTACTGCTCTATGTTGATGACATTGTCCTTACTGCCTCCTCTGCTGAATTACTCAAGAATATCATTGAGGCTCTCTAGCGTGAGTTTGCTATGACGGATATGGGTCAGTTGTGTCATTTTCTGAGCATCTCTGTGACCCGCTTCGCAGATGGTTTGTTCCTTTCTCAGCGGCAGTATAGTCAGGATATTTTAGAGCGTGCCAGGAAGAGTGCGTGCAAGCCGTGCAGCACGCCTGTTGATCTCCGCTCCAAATTATCTGTTGACGGACCGCCTGTCACTGATGCTACACAGTACCATAGTCTTGTCGGCACTTTGCAGTATTTGACTTTCACCCGACCAGACTTTACCTTTGCAGTTCAGCAGATCTGCCTCTATATGCATGATCCTCGAGAGCCGCGCCTTGCTGCTTTCTAGCGGATCCTGCACTACTTACAGGGTACCCTGTCTCTTGGGCTAACCATGCGCCGATCTTCGCCCGCAAATCTTGTTGTTTACACAGATGCCGACTGGGCAGGCTGTCTTGACACTCGTCGGTCGACCTCTGGTTATCTAGTTTTTCTCAGGGATAACTTAGTATCCTGGTCTTCCAAGCGTCAGTATACGATCTTTAGATCGAGTGCTGAAGCTAAATACCGTGCTGTGGCAAATGGTGTTGCTGAAGCTACCTAGCTGCGCCAGCTGCTTCTTGAGCTTCGCCATCCCCCTCGACGTGCCACCTTGGTCTATTGTGACAATATCAGTGCTGTATATCTCTCCAGTAACCCGGTGCAGCATCAGCGGACGAAGCATGTTGAGATTGATCTCCATTTCATTTAAGAGAAGGTAGCCCTTGGTCACGTTTGGGTCCTATATGTTCCTACGATATCGCAGTATACCGACGTCTTTACCAAGGGCCTTGCTACCTCACTATTTCAGGAGTTTCGATCTAGCCTGAATGTTAGCGATGCTCCCGATTAGACTACGGGAGAGTGCTAGTTTAGTATAATTATAGTAGGTTAACCCACGTATGTAGCTATACGGTTACGTGTATAAGTCACTCCCACTACCTATATATACTGATATATTGATAGAAAATACAATCAACAATTTTCACAGTAATCCTGGCAACCAGATTCCGTCAGACCGTTGGTGCCCGACCAAACAAAGATATCAATATAGGTACGACAGTAATAGTATGAACCAGAAGACAACCATAATCTAACACACCTTACACCTTGAGATCTGGATGGAGGCGATGGATCTTGTGTCTTACTGACTTCAGCTGTATCACAAAGCAAGGAGACGACGGTAGGGAGAATGAAGGCATGCCCCTCCACCGTTGGCGCGCACACGGCCGCGGCGCACGCCCCGACGCAGAGCCAAGCGGTAGCGTTGAGGCTTCCCAAGAACTGTGAGAGCTTGAATGCCAACGCGCCGCAGGAGGACGCCGATCCCATCACTTAGTCACCTCCACGAGAAGCCACGGCGGCGGTGGTGACGGTGGCCGGCATGTATTGGTGTGGTAACGTTTTGGTTGTTTCACCGATACGTACAATACCGAAAGTAAAGATAGTTAATTTTAGTCCGGTTTATTAAAAATTAATCATTAGCGTCGATTGTTTACATTAACCTAAAATAGTGTTTGTATTGTTTTATATATACATATATATATTATATATGTATGTATTTATATATATATGTATATATTTTTATAAATATGTATATGTTTATATATATATGGTTATAGTATTATGTACATATAATTACTACATGTATATAATTAGAATTAAATATATGCAACTAATATATTAGTAGTTATTATTTTATATATTTATTACAAATATATCACATATATAAGCTAAGAGGACTAGTTGCCGAATAACACGTCTATTATCATGAAATTCTCAAGATGTATTATGATCTGATTCATAATAAATCCTATTTTCTTGCATAGCCCTTTTATAATTTATTGGGAGGATTTCTTGCTTCATACATAAAGTCTATCATTTTTTGAAAAATACGAATATATTAAATTAATAATTCAACGTAATGAAAAAATTATAAATTATATATGAATGATGTTTACGTACTTGAATATCCGGTGTTAATGCCTTATACAATATGATGAATAAATTCACAAGTAGTAGCCACACAAATTGTTCTCCTTTTATGGTCTTAAATACTAAAGGAGAAACGAAGTTATGAAATATTTGTATTATAGAATAAATAGGATATATATTTTTAGTCCATATATGTAGAAAGTTTATCCTCACATCGAGTGTTTTCTTAAATGGACAGCGCATGTCTTTACGAACCATGCCCACGCCCTGTAATTAAAAATGATAATATTGTTTCGTGTACATAATTGCGATAGACGTATGTATAATTATAGTGTAATGTATAACATTATTGAGCAATTCTATGATTTCCTTAAAACCCTTCATTGATTTTTGCAAATAGTCTAGGACATAGATCTTGCTTTCAATAACATTTATCATAAGGAGAAGCCAATGAAATCTATATATTGTATTAATTAATGGACATAACACAAGAAGAAAAATGGTATAAAAGACAGTAAAATCTCACTTAATGTTATAGGGCAATAGTATGAATGTCTTCTAATATTGCTGCACTAGTAATTTGTGAATGTTCATCTTTGTTTTAAATGAAAATTCCCATACAATCTTCTCGTTAATAATCATGGGGTCCATGAAACTTACCTTAAAAGTACCCCTCCCTACGGCATCTTGGAATCTCCATTCTACATTATATAAAAAAAGAAGTGAGATAGTCCACACACACGGTATATGGAGCGATGATACATACGAATGGACTAAGTTAAGGAATAAGACGACACTCACACAACTGATAAGATAGAGATCAAGTGGATCTTGATGGTATACTTTGTAGATGTTCTCGAAGTTCACCCATATCTCGGACTCCCCATGGCAGCAAACATGACCCTATTTTTTCTCGACTATTCCATGTAACAACTATAAAATCAATACATCTGTGTTGGTAGGGTCATGACGAGCTCTAGCCTGACAAGTGGTTCACTGAGCTTAAATCGATATTTCATAGTAGCTTGTGATACCTTCTCGATAGAGACCACCTCCAGCAGTTGATCTTTGGTAAGACTTATATCTTTCATAAACTGCTATAGATTAATTTTCCAATCATATGGCATCATGTCAACCGCTTGTCTTGCTTGTTGTCCGAGCTAGGGAACAACACTGGACTGCTCTTATTCCTTCTTGTGATAGGACTTGATGAGCGAGCGTTTATAGTCTGATAAGATCTTCTTTGTTGGTTCACTCATCTTATGAAAAAAATTCCCTTACTGCTAGGTCTATTGGAGCCTTTTTCTCTAGACTTCACCACTTGAAGTGCTTCTTCATCTACCATTCTACTTCTACTCTAGTCTCCTCATCAATCATATCATATGGTCTTTTCTTTGGTATAGATTTCTTTGGCTCGTCTGTTGACTGCTTCTTATTTTGTTGATACATTGATGGCACGAGAGGAGGTGAGCATGATCTTTTTTAACGTTGTGGAGAAGTGGTTGGTTTCTTGCCCATACCAAAAAACTGCGGCATTGGAGATGGAGGTTGTGGAGGAGGTGGTGGAGACTGATGTTGGGGAGGAGACAGTGGGGGACCTCTGGTAGGAATCGACGTTGCTACCTGCTTGGAAAGCATGATATAGCGCTTGCACCATAAGATAATGTAGTGGGAGGTCTCCCCTAGTGTCCTCTCCCTGTCACCTTCGGTGAAGTTGAGCTCAAGATCCTCAAAGCCCTTGCAGACTTGCTTCACCTCTACCTTCAAGTAGCTAGCTAGAATTGATATGCAGTGAATTGTCTGAACTTGATCCACTTGTGTGGCCATGTCGTAGGCCACCTTTACGAGAAATGAAGTTAATTAGTACATAGTTAGGCCATATAACAAACTACAATATGAGATGTACGAATTACAAGCATATCTTGATGGATAGGTTCTTGATGAGAATATGCAGCTCACATGGTGTTTGCTACATGATTTCATCCACTGGATAGTGTGGTTCGTTAACCAGTGGTAGTACTATAACTTTATTGATTTGATCAGCTACTTGCTCTGTAGAACCATAGCTGCTTCAATGGGCTGAAGGGCTAAGCAGGATGTTAGGATTAGTCCTAGTTTGTAGCTAGGTCTCGCTAAGTGCTAGCATGACTTGTCTTTTTACCTCTTCGGTTATTCTTTGATTGGTCCCTAGGATTTGCTGGTTCAACATCCATACCCTAACATCCTGCTTAGACTTACTTCTCTTATGACTCCTGTATGAGTCGATGTACTCATGGAACCCATATTTCCATGGGACCATGCCTTCTCCGCGCATTCATCCTGGGTGCTTGGGATTCCGTAGTGTCTTTGTAAGCTCGTCCTTCTCTCTGTCAGGCTTCAATGTATGCTATGAAGAGGACTCTAGGGCACGAGAGGGTGTGATGTGTCTCATATTTCCAATGTAAAGATGGGGGAACCATCCTCTACACTGAGCATGCCACCATGAGCATAGTACTAGTGCTTCGATCATTCAGGCCAGTCGGTTGTGACTGGAACGATACCCCTTTACCATTTAGTAATCCCCTTATAACTGTTCGACTCTAGCTTATGAAAATATATTTTTTCTAGGTGGCATTGGCTTTATTCTATGCCACCTTCTTTCCACTTTCCTCTAACTACTTATATTTGATAAATGCGCACTAGTGGTCCATTAGCTTCGGGTACGCATTGAAATTCAAAGTTCGGGCCTTCAGGATATAGTTCTTGTGCTGAATCTTCTTGAAGGTTTGAAATTGTGTGGCCATGTTTTTGAGAGCCCACTCTTTCACTTTAGATTGCTCTGTCTCAGGACATTGAAAGTGAAGTTTTGTAGAAGGGTTGTCTAGAGCATGTCCTTCTGTGACTGCGGGAGAAAGTTTTGATCACCCACCCTTATAGACTGCCATTTTTGAATGTTGATCAGCACGTTATCCCTCACGATATAACCGCACGAGACACAAACTTCCTTGTAGCAGAGACGAAAGCAACTGATTCACCATTTTGTTTCACTTTAGTTATAATATACCTCCCTTTCAATTTTTTCATGGCACCTCGTTGCCCTTGTTCCTTCTTTGTCCCAACCTTCTTCTATCCCTTCTCGTCATTATCCTTCTCATACCCTGACTCTTTGTTGGAATCCTCCTCACCTCTAGTGGCTTCCTCATTAAAATATTGACTATAATTCTCACCCTCATCACCTTGGTAATACTGGTTACTACCTGTGCAATTTGGTTTAAGTGAAACTTTTTGTCATCTAACTTTCCCATCTTACCTAATAGTATAATACATGAAATATAAATTAATATATATTATATGTGGTGTTATATGTTAACACATATATTTTTTATTTACATTTTTATTGCACTATTTTTTTCTTTATTCACCTTCTCAATGAAAAAATAGTTCGACAAGTTTGCATATATTCCATAAGCGTGATATATTTCAATTTCAACATACACTTTAGGTTAGATGCACATGTGGGATAATACTATTCATATATGCAAATTCATGTATAAAAATAGATCATGTATAAAAAACAATTCATGTGCCACAAAATTTGCTACAAATTTTGTGAACTATAGAAACAATTTAGGTATATAACTATAAATAATACAAATATATAATAATAGTTAATGTATAAAAAATGTAAGATACAAATATGTAAAAACAATATGTATGCCACAAATTTGGTACAAATTTTGAGAACAATAAAATTTGCCACAATGTTTTTTTAAAATTGGAATAGGTGGTTCTTAGTTTTTGCAGGGCTCTCTACTTGTTACAGACGTATAGAATGGTAGATATGCACATAGTGCAAAAGATGTTCTTTTTCTTCTTTTACTCTTTTACAGTTTTACTATTATATATGTTAAAAAATATAAGTATTTTTAGCATTTTTAAAAAAATATAAGTATTCTCTGTGCATTGTTGGAAGACTGATTTCAATGCACATAAAATCTAAGTATTTTCAATCAATCGCTTAGGTGGAGAATTCAAACAATTTAAAATTTAAAATTTTACTAATAAGATAGCTAAAAAGGAATCTTTTCTTTAATCCTAATCTTTACATAAACAACCTATAAATACATATCCGTAAAAACAGAGTAAGTACACTGCTACTACAGGATTGATGTAATGGATCAAGGTGAACAACGGTCGGCGTCAGCGACGGCGTGGATCACAGCACCAGTGTCAATGGGAAAGGCGGTGGTGTTGGTGTGGATAGGGATGACTGGTGGCGTAGTCAACGGTGCAGATGGAGACATCACTATGTGGAGGGCTACGTTGTTGGTAGGAAGGTGGGCGTGGTGGCATTGATGAGGATGACATCGGTGTGGAGGATGGCGGTGGTGTCATCGGTGGGGATATTACGAGAAGAATGAGAATAAATCCACAATCTAGGGACTTAGATTGAAGAATACGAGTAGATGGTCTACATATAACAACTGGTATTAGAGTGTTTTTCCTATTCAGCCAAAAATATTTTTATTTTGGTCTGTATTAACAACAGGACTAAAGACTCCTCCCTCTCGGCCAAAATTTTGTTCTTCTTTTATTTTGTACAACTGATTCAAAATATTTTGAAACAGTAAAAATATGGTGCAGTAAAAATATGGTAAATATTGAAAAATAATTTGAAAAACCAACAAAATTATGGAAAATAATATCATAAACAAGAAAATTAAGATAATTAATTTTAAAAATAGTAAATATAGGATAAATATAGTGTGTTGAAATATAATATCTCATATCAGTGGTGATATAATTTCCATAATAGTACTCCATCAGTTAGATATTATAGTAAAAATAAGAGGTTGTAAATATTAAAAAAAATATAATACATGTAGTCGGCATAAATTCATTCTCATGACATGGTTTTAGAGGCAAGAAGCTTTTTCTTTACGAATGTCCCTTGTCTATGATCCTGGCATAAGTATAGAGTCAACCGCAACTACGAACGGAGGTTGTCCATCAAACTAATCATAATCTTTATCTATCTTGTCCTCAACTTCGATAATTTTCCTTTTTCTTGGGAGAACCATGTGGCGCTTCGGCTCATCAAGCACTTTACTCATTTGCTTAGATATCCCCTTCTTTGCATTGCTAGACATGTCCTTCACATAGAAAACTTGAGTCACATCGTTGGCTAGGATGAATGGTTCATACGAGTATCCAATCTTGTTAAGGTCAACTATTATCATTCCGTACTCATCAAACATTATGCCTCTACTAGCCAGCCTCACCCATTGGCACCGAAAGAGAGGAACCTTCAAAGGACCATACTCGAGTTCCCATATCTCCTCAATGACACCATAGTATGTGTTGTTTGTCCCATTGTTGTCTATGGCATCTATATGGATAACACTATTTTGGCTAGTGCTATTTTTGTCTTGGGCTCTTGTGTAAAATGTATACTCATTTATCTCATATCCTTAAAATGTTAAGATTGAGCAAGGTGATCCCCTTGCCAACTAGGCTAGTTGTTCATCAATTGATTCGTTACCCATGAGATGTTCTCACAATCGTCATGTGCTCTTCGATGTATGGAGCCACTAATGAAGATTGTTGCAAAACCATGAAATGTGCACTACGGAATAAATCAGTGTCTACAGTCATTGTTGGTTTTCTTCCAAGTGTGCCCTTTCCCCTTAGTCGCCACTCGTGGATTGATTTGGGGACCCCTATTGGACTAAAGTCATCAATAAAGTCTTTGCAAAACTCATTAAAGTCATCAATAAAGTCTATGCAAAACTCAATGACCTCATCTATTCCATAGCCCTATGCGATACATCCTTTCGGACGAGAACGATTATGAACGTACTTATTTAGGATGCCTATGTACCTCTCGAAAGGGAACATACTATGTAGGCATAGGATCGAGAATACCGATCTCTTTAACAAGGTGAGCCAGAAGATGCATCATGATATTGAACAAGGATGGTAGAAAAATCATCTCAAAGTTGACAAGACATTGGACCACAATAGTCTATAGACTTGTTAAATTGTCTGGATCTATGACCTTCTGTGAAATTTAGTTGAGGAATGCACAAAGCTTCATTGTTGCTGTCCAAACATTAACAAGAAGGTGTCATCAATATGTGGCAGTCACGGGAATTTATGTTTGTGAATTTTTTCTCTTTCATATTTATTATTCCCTTTATATTGGACAAGTATCCGGACAAGACCTTGATGCTGTCCAGGCATTCAAATATGTTTTACTTCTCTTCCTTGCTGAGAGTGTAGCTAGTAGGACATAAGTAATGGCTTCTTTTCTGTCTCTTTTCTAGATGAATATCTTCACGTTGTTTCATAAGTCTCAAATCTTGCCATGTTTCAGGTCTATGTTTAGACTTACCATACATACCTAGTAAGCCTAGTAGGTTCATGCAAAGGTTCTTACTAAGGTGAATCACGTCAATTGCATTGTGAACCTCTAAACTTCCCAATAAGGTAATTCCAAAAAAACAGACTTCTTCTTCCACATTACTGTGTGACCGTCTTCACATATGACAGGTTGGCTGACAAGTTTCTTTCCAAATACTACTTTAGTATGGTGGTCTGCCTTCCCTTCAAAATGATTGTCTTTCTTTCATAGAGGATGGTTGGCAATAAGAAATTAACGATGCCCCATATACACAACCTTCATACAGTGTTTCAAATAGGTATTGTTAGTTTCTTCTAAATAGTAGGTGTAGGCCATATACCCCTTGTTTGTTAGTCTTGATAGGTTGCCTAGCGCAAGCCAATCATCGATGATTATGTACAACAATGTTCGTAGGTTAAATTGCTCATGTTTGTCCTTATCCCTCACAGAGACACCTTCTTTGTTTCACAACAGTAGCAATTCTTCAACCAATGTTCTTAGGTACACATCAATGTCATTACTAGGTTGCTTCAGGCCTTGAATAAGCATTGGCATCATGATGTACTTTCGCTTAATGCATAATCAAGGAGGAAGGTTGTAGATATGTAGGGTCATAGGCCAAGTGCTATGACCTCTACTCATCTCTCTGAAAGAATTTATGCCATTCGTACTTAAACCAAACCTTATATTCCTTGCATCATTTTTGAAGTCTGAGAATGTTTTGTTGAGTTTTTGCCACTGGGACCTATTGGCGGGGTGTCTCAATATCGTGTCTTGTTTACGTTCTTTTACATGCCAATGCATCATTTTAGCATGTGCTTTGTTCCTGAACAATCGCTTCAGATGTGATTTTATATGAAAATACCACATGACTTTAGCAAGGTGTCTCTTCGAAGACTGTCCCTCAAAATTTTTGAGATCATCTTATTTGATCTCATATTGCAATGTCTTACAAACCAGGCATGTATCCAGGTTTTCATACTCCTCATCACGATAGAGGATTAGTCATTAAGATATGCATGTATCTTCTTGACTTCTAGTTCTAGAGGGCAGACTATCTATTTTACGGGCAATTTGTTATCCTTTAAAAGAATATTCTTTACAAGTTTCAATAACTCCTCAAATACCTTGTCAGCCACACCATTTGTTACCTTCCATTGCAAGAATTCTAGTGTTATACCTAACTTTTTATGCCCCTATTTGCAATCTAGGTATAAGAACATTTTGTGGTCCACTAACATATGCTTCAATTTGTTTAGCTCCCTTTCACTTTCATAGTCTTCTTTGTATCACGCAACATCCAACCAAGATCATCGGCACTATCATCTTCTGCAACCCTTTTCACTTCACCCATTGTAGTATTTGCAAAGCCAATGTATTCAGTCCAATGGGAAATGTTGTTGTATTATTCTTTATCGTCTTCCATTGCAACCCCTCTCTCTCCATGCTTGGTCCAATAATTATAGTTAGACATGAATCCTAACTATAACAGGTGGCCATGAAGAACGCTTGAGGAAGAGTACTCCTAGTTCTTGTAGTTTTTGTATGGATAACATATAAAACTTTTAGGATTGTAGGCATTGGCCACACTGAGAAAATAATACATACCATCAATGAATTCCTTTGATCATTCATTACCGGTTCATCTACAGTATAAGTAAAGAATTACTTAAGAAAATTAGTAATTTTAAATGTCCTAACCTCAAAAGGTGAGTGGATGAAGAGTATTGCTAACCTTTGTGTAAATCACTTCGATCGGTGAAATTAAAAAAAATATATGACAAATCTAGCTGCGCCTCCCTATGCTGCTAGCGCCATCGACCGATAGATCTTCCCTTAAAAATATCAAATACGACATAGTATTATGACCGTTTGATTTCCTATTTTTTTAATATTAACACAATCTCTTGTTTTTCCTATTTTCCTAACCCTTTATACTTTTTCCTTTATTTATTCTATATTTTTTCTTTTCCCCTTTTTTCCCGTACTTATTGCTTTTTACTATTAGGCGTACTCTATGGCACATGCACTAATTTTCTAGTTTACCTAGTTTTCTATTCATTTTCCTCTATTTTTCTATAATCTTTCTTTTTCCTCTTTTTTAAAGCTTTTTTCTTATGCCTCTTGTATATTTGCTATTATGAAATATTCTTATTATTGCTAAATTACCTCTATTTTTATAATAAAGATATACTCTTATTTTCTTAAAAATTTTAGAGGATGATATATATATATATACATAATATCTTAACCATATAAGAATGGAGGATGAAGTTGCTAAACTTTTAAATCCTTTGAATGAGTGAAATCAATAAAAAATTTCACAAAAAATTTTAGAAACACGTAGTTACTCTTAAATCATCATAAGGTTGCTATCTGTTATAAATTTATTAAGCTGAAGGAAAAAGAAGAGTTTAAAAAGAAACATCTTTTTGCTACGAGTTGAAAACAACGAGTACTATTACATTCTGATCGATACTAATATGCTTGTGGTAACAGCAGCCAGCACTAATGTATAGTTTTTTAGTATTGATTGGTGTCACCGGTATTAATAATATTACAGTTGCAATGAGTTTTTAGACTAGCGGGTTTTTTTACCGATCAGTATATTTATTTTTTTATTAGACTAAATATCAATTTTATGTCTCTCATGCCCCATGCGGCAAGTTTGTCAGGCCTGATGGGGAGCAGCAACTTGCCCAGCAATGGATTTGCCCAAAGGATCACCAGCAGCATCACTAGGACCAAGCCGAAGTAACTCCTCCACTGATGCCTGCGATTGGTAAAGAAGGGGGTCAAACCACCAGATCTAGCAAAAGGGGAATGATAGGCCATTATTTAGAAGAACCTGCTGACCTTTCTTGTAATCTTCACCATCTCCGTCAGGCTTATTAGAGACAACAACGGCTAGAAGGGGAGCTCCGGGAAGGGCTGGACGGGTGACTCTCCATCGTGCACGACTGCTTCATACGAAGACTACGGGAGTAGCTCAGCTAAGGAGTTTTTTTTTCTTTCCGCTGTTGAGGAGCTTTTCACAGGAGCCTTCAAAAGACAAAGCTTCCATGCTACGAAGATGAAAAATTATTTAAATTTTTAATAGCCATTTAATAATATAAACGTTGTAATTAACTTTACTTTAAAAATATATGAGATGATAAATTTCTAGAAAAACTTTTTAAAAAATACACCAAAAAGCGAACACATAAAACCGAGAAAAAAAACTAAAAAAAAGCGGTTGCAAAAGTAGCCTAAGTCGTTTGCCTTCCAGATGCCGTGTGGTTGATTCTCCTTAATCTGGTCGATCATGGTCGGTTGGAACAAGAGGACAGGCGACACGAACGGCGGACGGATGGATGCGAGCTGGACGACTGACAGACTGGCGTACGTTCAGCGTCCTTGTGTACAGCTCACAAAACGGACGGCGAGATGGACAAGCGAAAGCTCTAGTAGCTGATGTGCCTGCTCCCGGCTGGGGATGTAAGCCGCAAAAAGAGTGGAATTCCTCGCGGACGTGATGCATTCCGGGGTGTTGGATTGTGCAGCCCCAGCAGGGGGAGTATTAGATCTTTTTTTTAAAAAAAATACTAGCCGAATGCCGATAGTTAGAATGAGGGGAAAATGTTCACACAAGCTGTAACTCTCATTACTCATACCATGCAATTGATGTTAAATAGCTCAAGGATGGTTGTCAAATGATGAAACGGGGATAAAATGAAATGGATGATCTACTTGACATGATAAATTAAAATTTTAAGGAAAAAAACTTAACAAACAATATAAAACATGTGGTCTATGCAACATAATTGAAGGATGTTTTTCTAAAAGTGCAAAGCAAATATTTTGCCATTCAGCCAGGTTGGCTAAACTGTGGTCCTAAATCACGATGAAACCACAACAACCCGAAAATCCTAGCCATTGCTGGAGTGGCAAGCAAGGAGGGTAGCGGCGTCATTTACGGTGAGTCGGTGAGGTGGCGTGGTGAGGCCGCTAGCGGATGCTACTGGATTAAGATGGTGGTAAGGGTGGTGACAGCGGAGTATTTGAGGCAGTCACTTGGCACCCCTCACCAATGCAGGTGACAGCAGTGACGGTGGTGCAGCATAAGCAGTTGAGGTAGCGGTGGCACAAGCAGCTGACGCACGAGACTTTAGCTATGGCAGCGTCGGCATGCTTCCAACGACAGCGTGGATCATGATGACTTGATCTTAGGGTGGCGACATGTTCAACTGACATCGATGATGCTTTTTAGTGCCACAAACCATCCTAGAGGTGATGTCACAAAATCTACCTCACTTTCGTGCCTTAGATTGGACTTTCTAGGCAAAAACCTAGTCTTGGATGTCTAGAATAGTGACGACAACACCCTAGATGTTATGACCTTCTTAGATACATCACATTTGAGTCCTCTAGTGATGTGGTATTTTTGGTGGCAATGTCCCCACTGGATTGGTGTTGATTGTTATGGCTGAATTTGGACAAACAACTGATTTACAACTTAGTTACTTTTCAACATTATTTTTAATTGTGGTTCTTGTTTGCAATGATGTGAATGAAATTCGATTGGTATAATGATCGGTTGTTCTTTTCGAAGATTCTATTTTGTGGTTTGAGAAAGATAAGGATTGCATTTAACTTGCAAGATCCCACAAGATGTTAGGATAAAGATTCTTGTCCTATAGATGGAGGTTACTATTTATGTCTTTAGGCTGGTAGTCTAAGGTAGTTATATAGTTTTTAATCAGGCTATAATTTTATAATCCATAATTATTAGATCTATAATCTTTATAATAATTGGCTGTAACTTCTTTGAAGCAAAGACCGGAATAAATTTCATTATATCATGATGAGAATATTTAAACTGATATGGTTATAGTTTCATTGAAGACACACATATGATTGTTTCATGAAACCTCAAATTGCAAACCTTTTGTCTGAAAAATAGATGGTATGACAATCAATAAATGTTCAATTATAACAAAAAAAATGATGAATCCTAATAGTCTAGAAAGCATGCTAGCTAAATGCATCTTGTGCACAAGATCCAACTTACAGAAATCATCTAGCTAGAATCTTGGACAAAAGATTTACATATTATTCGCCCCTAATGGTGCTATGGAGAGGATATTTTCCCATTGTTAAGCCCTTAAAAGCATTTACAAATGATGATTAGAATAGGCCTATTGAAGTATGTAGAGTAGGGCGATCACAAAAGCAACCTTCAAGGGAAAATCATATCTTGGTAAATTGTTGAGTATTTGACATAGAGCCGCACGTCGTGAAACAAAAATCCATGTTTAAACCTTTTGATAAGCTAAAAGGAGTAAAAGAAAGCAGCAAATATATGGATTGACTTTATTTAAAAAGAAGATTGCCATGACATTAATATTCAACATTTCTACATTGCCATGATAGGAGGAAAGTTAATAAAAGCAAAGGCTATACACAATAAAGGGTGTAAATTAAGGCTGAAGCAAACATTTAAATATCTACACCATACCTGCCTTAATCACAAGAAGCCATATATAGTTAGATCTAAAGTAGTGAATGAAGTAAACTTTCTCGCAAAATTACAACAGCCATGTCAGCGAGAAAACATAGGCTGTCCAATGTCTAATTTACTATCTAGACAATAGGAGGCATTGGATCCTACGATTGGTGAAACCTCCTCATGATTCTTCAAGAAAGTTCGTTTTGCAAAAAGATCCTTCCACATCTCTAAAGAAGAGAAATCATGCTACTTCTCCTCTCCCTACGCCCACGACTGGCCGCCTCCTACATGCGCCCGCATCCTCCTCACCATCTCGTGCTACCTCTTCTCTATGTCCACCACTGCCACCTCCACGGATCTGGATCCCGAGTTGAGGCCAACTCCTCCCAGTGGATTTGGCTAAATCTAAGCCATTCTTTCATTCTTCCGATGGCTGGGATCACCCTCTTGATGATTAACCTCGTTAATCGGTGTAAATTTGGAGGAAAAATGCTTTTCTTTTCAGTTGTTCCCTCCATAAATTGCCTGCCAAACACGATCCCGGAAACAACGCATCCTTCTTTTGACAACAATAAACCAATCCAATCAAGAAAACAACAGGACTATCTTATTGTTAGATCAATTCCAATCAACATGGTGAAGTGGATCTGAATGGTTCTAATGGTTTGTGCTTTGATGGAAAGTCGCCGGAACATAAAAGACGAGGTGTATGGTATTGGCGGCAGGAGCATATTCATGGACTTAGGGGTCGACGCCATTGCCAGCGATGCTCTCCTAAGAGCCTTGCCGTGACCTTATACAATGTGTGGCTTCGGTGGCTTCTCAAGAAAGTGAAAAAGACTTGGATTTGGACACAATCAAAAGGATGGCTCCACTCCACTTCTATGTGTGGCTACGATGCCATGTCTAAATCTCAGGTATGCTTCAACGATTTTCTCATTGAAAGTGTAAGACGATGGTCTGAAGAACTCAATGCTTAAATGTGCAGCTTTACCAATGAATGGATAGGGGAAAACTACAATTAAGATCTAAAGGCATAATATGATGGTGAACTAATACTATAAATTTGTTCAAATTTATCAGGATGTAGTCATGGCTCAACAATAAAACGATTCCTTATTCAAGGCCCAAACCTTGATTTTCTTGATGTCATATACTATATTTTCCCTTATTTTTGTGGTTGCATGTCCCAATTTAGTTCATTGGATGGACACAGTGATATCGCTTTCAAACAATAGTGTTGAAAGTTTTGGCTCTGTTCGGAAGCCAATTGCTGCGGCTGCAGCTGCAACAGTACTATTGTTGATCCTATTGCGGTACAGCGGATGCAGATGCAGCAATCACTATTGAACGCAGCCTTTGTATGAATTCTAAAGCTTCTCAATTTTAGTCATCCGATATGAACTAAGCAAATAATTTCAATCTCCACATGCTGATGTGCAGCACTGGTAGCCCAGTGATTCATTTAGTGCTCATGTGCGGACCCCTCATGTGCAGTTTCAGAAAGGGTAAAATTTCTCTTAATTCTTGCAAGAACTCAGCTGACTATAATTCCCATATGAATTAAAAAAATAGTTTGAAACTCCACACTTTGATGTACAGAACTGGTAGCACAACTATTCATTTAGTGCTCATGTTTAGTTCTAGAAAGGGTAAATTTATCTTAATTCTTGCAAGAACTCCTTTAACTATAATTGTTTTAGATTTTACGAATTCCTCTCTCTCTCATGTTCTCATCCGTGACGATGAAGAAGCTTAGCTAGGCACCCACCCAGATGAACAAGGCCGGTGTCTAAAGTCATCTTCCACACCAAGAAGACAACTTCAGGCTAATACATTGGTAATACATTGGAACATAATGCATAACGTACAAATAGAGTCAAACAAATTTCCAGTACATCACTGCTGCGTGTATGACTGCATGCAACAGCACCTTAAGTAATGTAATGTAGCCGCATATTTTCTCGTTTAATTTTTTTTTTATCAATTTTCCTTTCAATTTTTATCTAATTTTCTTCACGATTTTTCTAGCAATTACGTACACTTGTGAAGCCTATTGCATACAACTTCTCACACGATATCCATTTTGCATAAGCTGTCTTGTGTCCAACTTTGTCATCTGATATTCTTGATATCGGTTCCTTCTAAACTAGTCTTGATACCATTTGATTGATGTTGACTTAAAGAATTTTGACTCTAGTCTAACTGAAGAGAGATTGTAGAGAGATAGAAGGAAAAACTACACACCCTCTTGGATTAGGTGGCTTTCATATATATAGTCACAAGGACTTCAGTGACTCCTAGATGAGTATATATTTAACACCTCTGCAGTCGGAGCAAAAGGTTTACGGACGTATAGACTGGACCAGAAATCACTAAATAACTATATAGGTAGACCCTTAGTCATGATATCTACGAACTAATATGAGGACAGTACATGCAGAACACAAACTTCACCAAGCGCGACCTTTTCGCAGACAAAGTGAATATCAATCTCGATGTGCTTGGTTCGGTGGTGATGAACATGGTTAGCTGTCATGTAAACAACATTGATGTTGCCATAGAAGACAACCGTAGTAGAGTAGAGAAGTAGATAGAATTCTTAGAGAAGCTGGCACAACCAGTAGTACTTGATGACAACATGGACAACTACACGGTACTTTGCTTCAGCACTGGAGCGAGAGACAGTGGTTTGACGCTTGGATGACTAAGACACCAAGTTGTCACCAAGGTAGACGCAGTAGCTCGACGTGGAGCGATGGGAGTCAGGGCTCCCTGTCTAGTCCGCATCAGAGTATGCCGTGAGAGACTAGATGGGACTAGTACCAATATGTAGACCAGTCGAAAGAGTGCCCTTGATGTAGTGGAGAATGCATTTGACAAGGGCAAGGTGCGGCTTTTGGGAGTCGTGCAATAAGAGACACACATGCTGGACCGCATAGGCTAGGTCAAGGTGGGTGAGAGTAACGTACTATAGCGCCTCGGCAAGGCTACAGTATTTGAATGGACTGGCAACTAGGGTACCATCTTTAGCTAAGAGTTTGGACTTTGAGTCCATAGGCGTCATGGTGGGGTGGCACTCGAACATGCTAGCACGCTGGAGAAGCTCAACAGCATATTGGCGCTACGAGAGAAATAGTCTGTTGGAGTAGCACGTGACGAAGATGCTGAGGAAGTGATGGAGCGCATCGAGGTCAGTCATTGCGAACTTCGAGCTGAGGTGCACAGTGATGCGACGCAAGAGGTCCGATGAGGAGGCTGTCAGGACGATGTTGTTGATGTAGAGCAGCAAGTGATCATATCTCGATCTTTATAAATAAAGAGAGACGCATCACTAGCGGAAGGTGTGAAGTCGAGTTGGCAAAGATACATGGCAAATCGTTAGTGCCATGCGCGAGGAGCTTATTTTAGGCCATAGAGAGATTTCTATAACAAATAGACATGATCAGGTGTATAGGGTCAACGAAGTGAGAAAGCGACTAGCAGTAGACGGTCTCCTCAAGATTGTCATGGAGAAAGACATTCTTGACGTCAAGCTAGTGAATCGGGCATGACCATGAGGCAGCGATTCTAAGGATGACGTAGATTGTGGCCGGTTTGACAACTGGGTTGAATGTCTCGTCGTAGTTCACAATTTGCTGCTGAGAGAAACCATGAATGACCCAACAAACCTTGTGGCGGGCGAGAGACCCATCGGCATGGTACTTATGTTTGTAGATCCACTTGCCAATGACAACATTAGTGTGAGGAGGCCGAGGAATGAAGCACCATGTCCCGTTATCAATGTGTACCCGATACTCATAGGCCATGGCTGCACACCACTATGGGTCAGCCAAAGCACTGCGGCAGGTGGCATGCATGGGTGAAGCGACAATGACGGAGACGAAGGTGCCACTATAGTTGACTAGCCGGATGGTGCCTGTTTGTAGCCTTATCACAGCTCGTCCTGTGGCTGGAGCAGCAAAAGGTGCAGATGGTGGTGGTGGCATCCTCAGTGGTGCCTGAGGCACTAGGGGTGCCATTGATGAACCTGGAGTTCTGACTGCCGATGGCGCCGAAGGTGCTGGAGGCATGGTGGCAGTGTCCAATGATGGTGAGGCACCGCACCGCACATAAACATGGCCAAAACGATCTCGAGATGGCAGTAGGGACAATGATGACGGAGCGGGAGTACCACAGGGAATTACTATGGGGTCGTCTAGGGAAAACGAGTCAGATGGGGGCATGAGACCACGCCCGCCGAGCGGAGTGGGCGCGACATCCGTGAAGATGGGGCGACTGTGTCGCTGTCATCGATGAGGAAATCGAGCGAAGGTAAGGTAGAAGGACCAACAGAGTTAGCAAAGAAGGGAAACGACATCTCATCAAAGACAACATGGCGGAAAATGATGATGCGGTGAGACGAGAGATCAAGACAACAATAGCCTTTATGGAAAGAAGGGTAGCAGAGGAAAACACAGGTAGTGGATTGTGGAGCGAGCTTATGTGTAGAGATGGCACTAAGGTTTGGGTAGGAGAGGCATCCGAAGACATGAAGATGGGACAAGTCAGGTTGCTGACTGTAAAGGCGAGGAAAGGGAATCTCATTGTGTATGGCAGAGCATGGGTGGCGATTAAGAAGATAAGTGGCTGTGGCGAGACCTTCCGCTCAGTAGGTAGAAGGTATGGAAGTGTGGAGAAGGAGAGTGTACACTATATTGTTGATGGTGTGTAGGTTGCGTTTGACCTTGCCATTCCGAGCCGAGGTGTAGGGACAGGAGAGACGTAGCAAGATGCCATTGGCTATGAGGAAGCTAGCAGTAGTGTTGTTCACAAACTCAGTGCCATTGTCAACTTGAAGGCACTTGACAGAGAGTGCAAATTGCGTGTGGACAAAGGCACAGAAGTGCACAAGGTGCTGATGGACATCAGATTTGTGCTAGAGTGGAAAGGTCTAGTGGTAATGAGTGTAGTCATCGAGGATTACCAAATAGTAAGATTCGCTAGAAATACTGAAAATGGAGAATGTCCACAGATCATAATGTAGAAGTTCAAACGGAGCAGAAGTACATAATGATGAACTAGAGAAAGGTAGATGAGCATGCTTGCCAAGTTGACAGGCATGACAAACATGGGTGGCAACTTTATTACATAGAGCTAGCTGCTTGAGACTCGCTTGAACTACAGGGCTGGGATGACCAAGGTGAGGATGCCACAAGGTAGCGAGGTGGGAAGCAATGGTGTAGGCATGATTGGTGTGGACGGTAGGTGGGAGGGTGCAGAGATCACCAGAGCTATTGCAGTGAAGCATCACCCGACTGGTCCATGGATCCTTAATGAAAACATCAAGAGCGTCAAGTTCAATAGCACAGGGATTTTCACTAGAGAAGGTTGCGAATGAGAGAAGGAACCACAAGAACATTTTTCAAAGTATAGTTAGATGAAGTAGTCACGAGAAGGGAGTCGCTCTGGCAAGTGACAGCGAGAGAGTTGCCATTACCAACCACGATGGAAGAGGAAGAAGATGGGCAGCGAGAGAAAAGGATACCGTCGTTGCTACTCGTATGGTTTGTTGCACCGGTATCCATGACCCAGGGAGCGCCACCCTAGTTCACAGTCATCTGATTGTTTGTAGCCACTAGGTCAGAGGGATCCCATTGTGGGGAGGGTTGTTGTTGCGCCGGTGGGAAGTACTGAATTGATGCAAAGATGGTGTGGACCTAGGCGACTGGCCAAGGATCTTGGGGTGCTGGGACGCCATGGGGCATACTGCTTGTCACCACTAGGATGGAAGTAGAAATAGGGGCAAGAGGGCTATGGTGGTAGTTGCCTCCTACCACCGTATTGGTGCTATCCGTGGCCACGACTCCTGCCACAGTGATTGAAATGGTTGCCTTGGAACCCGCCATGGTCATGGTGCCCACCTGACCGCGTGATAATGGAGGAGCAAGGGCGGTGTTGCCAGTGCCGCTGGGGGAGCGACAGCTGCTTGGACCATGGGAGCATGAGGTAGAAGAGCTGGTAGCCATGAGAGCAGTAGCCACCTATAGTTTTCATTCATTAGCGAGGCGCAGTTCCTCGTGGATTGACATGTTTCAAGCATCGATGGTGCTAGAGAGCAAGGATTGAGGCCGCACAGGAGGTTGAGAATGAGTTGCGAGTCCAGAACAGCATGGCCAACATCACAAAGGGCATCAACAGCCTTCTTCATGCGCTAGCAGTATTTATCTATCATGTGGAACTGCTCGCGCGAGAAAGATGGCACGAGGAGCTTTGTTGGCCTAGAACAAAGAGGCGATTGTGACCTAGAGATCACTAGCATTCTGGTTATCTTTCATGGCGAGGTCAAGTATTTCATCGGAGACCAAACTAAAAATCTAGCCATGGACAGTGCAGTCCACCGAATCCCATTGAGGGTCAGTAGGGTTGGGGTCGAGGGAGCTGTCGACGTGGCCATGGAGGAAAAACCTTCCGTAGAGAGCAAGAAAGAAGGCGGACCACTTGTTGTAGTTGGGGGAACCCAACTCTAGGGTGATTGGCACGTGAGTCTTCACGTTGACGGTGGCGTAGGCTAGGGAAGCTAGAGGTGGTGTAGCTTGGGAGGAGGAGGCATCGCCACTAGTGGCTGATGCGATAGAGCCCAACGAGGAGGCTACGACAGTGTGAAGTAGAGACAAGAGTGGTCAGCACGCGGTGGGCAGAGTGAGTGCAGCTGGGAAGAAAAGAGAGATAGGGTGCATGGAATACTGTGCGATCATAGACGCGAAAGACGGGGGGTCGTGGAAGTTGGGCGCAGAAGATGAGCGAGCATGGAATACGGGTGGAGAAGGAAAAGTCGTGTGGACAAGCGTGAAGGTCGTGCTAATTAGTAAGGGAACAAAGGTGGTGGGTCATAGAGTGCACGAGCGGAGATGACGCAGTTGGAAAACACGCAGAGAAGAGGAGGAGGCGCCTCCATTGGGAACACGTGCAATAGGAAAGGGGAAAGGACCGTGGGAGGATCAAGGGGTCCACGTAGCACGGAATAAGAGACGCCGTGCGCGATGAGAAGACCGAGCAAGACATCGGTGTGAGAGAGAAGACGCGCGGACGGGAGAAGATGCGTAAACACGGGTGCAAAGAAGAGAGTCGAGCGGTGCGGGGGCTGGGTTGTGCAGTTGCATAGGAGAGAAGACGAGGGAACGGGAGAGAAGAAGCATGAGTGCGCGAGTGAAAGAGGGGATGGAGCAACGCGGTGTGCGGGTAGAGAAGAGAGCCGAGCAGACACGCATGTGGAAGAGGAGAGGAGACTCGCGGACGCTAAAGGTGGAGTGGGAGAGGAACTAGTGGACACGCGCGTGGAAGAAAGGTGAAGATGTAGAATCTAGAAGATAAGGAAGAAAAGGCGGTGGTGGCAGGAAAAGAAGAGGAGAGGAGAGGAAGATTGGTAGCGCAGGGAAGTTGGGGCCTAGAGCAAAGGCCGCAAGAGAACCCGGTACTCTGATACCATGAAGAGAGATAGCAGGAAAAACTTCACATCCTCTTGGTGTTAGGTGGCTTATATATATATAGTCATAAGGACTTCCATATTGACTATATATCTAACACTAATCTTATCGTATAGCATTCTAATCGTGTTAGACCTTCGCTACTACTTAAACGTAGTCTCGGTTCTTAGCATTGATTAAGATTGGTCTCAAGTTGTCAAAACAATTAATATTGTAATCTAACCTATATTAATCACACACTTACACTAACATATGAAATATTTTTAATCCAATTTTTATTAAATAAATTATGTGTAAAGCTAATTTTTTATTATAAAATATTAATTATGACTCACATGTAAGAAAAACCAACCTAGGCACTTTGTAGTGTTTATCCATGGTCTCGTAGAAGCTGGCCATTGCTGCTAGAAAATTCGATTGTTTCACCTTGACTACATCTGCTTTTGCACTGACGGATGGTTTCCCCGAGAAGTATTTGTACGTTGCATCAGCAATCTGACCAAGCTTAATCGGGTTGCTCATGGAAGAACCAATCTGGTAGATGAAGTCTGTTGTTCCTTGAGTATGGTAGCTGATAATACTAAGCATTGCATTGACCATAATGTCTGCAGGTACCAGCAAGGATTACTCAAAAATGATAGTACATTGTACCCATCTGTATTAAAATTTGCAATTATGTAGATGATGGTACACTAAGTTGTAGTCTTGCTCTATATTCTGATCAATTCCTTGTGCCCAATACAGGAAGATAGTATCTTACAATGTCTATGACCGTTGCCACATCTGTAGAAAAAAAACTTTAGTTGCCCCTTACCATAATTAGTGATCCATGTGTCAATTGCTCTGCAGCAAATTCACAGGGTGTATTTCAAAATGAGTTACTGTTGATTAAATAATGGAAGTAATTAATGGTCCTGGACAGTGATGAAACTGACTTGGCTCCTTCTATCCATCCAGGAAAAGGCTCCTTCCATGTGCTTGTTGTGGCTGATGGGTGGATGATGACAATTGGGAGCCGCGATTTTTGTTCGTATGCCAGCATCTCACCCATTGCTTTTGTGAATTCATAGGCATTCGCCCATCCAAACTTCTTAGCTCTGTTTAGTCATCATGCAACGGATTTCTTAACGTTGTTCCTGATGATGTATCACATAAAAGTAAAAGTCTAGCGATGAACAAAAATATGTGCGAAAACACTGTGATCTTTTTCATGATGTGTCTTATGGTATATTCTGAAGCATTGTTGTAAACCAGCTCCTTCAACTTTGCCTCCGTAAATGCCATTTCTTGTGAAATATCTAAATTTGATCGCCCATCATAACTCCTCCATTGTTGAAGTGGCATCTCCATCATGATCCCTGCATCCATTATATTAACATAAGCTGAAATTTAGAAACAAAGGTGTCATTTAACAAGAAATCATTGTTATTGGATATAAGTAGCATAGGTAAATTTTAGGTTTCACCTGTTGACACAAGAAGAACGAGCTCTAGGTCTGTGCATTTTGATGCAAATTCTATGACACGCTTCATACCCGTAGTGTTTATTGCCAACGCTATATCATAGCCGCACTTACGATTAGCAGCAATAATCTGAATAAATCTTGGAGTAACCAGTAACCTGTTTTACCTTTCTGGGAAGTTAACTGTCGCATCCATGTGAACAATAATATCTGTTTCTTTCATTATATCTTCAGCAAGTCCAGCGTGTTCTATACCCAAATTCTTCAAGGGCACATCTCCTGCTGAAGGAAAAACCTTGTCCCAGAACCATGAACTGAAGTATGCTTGATACTTCTCCCGCAAGGGTTGAAATATCTGAAGTTTCACGATGTGACATCACAGGTAGGAGAGAATTGACTTAGATCATATCTTAATCAATTACTCAGCAATTCAACTAACTCAATGTTTTTTTCTTAAAGAAAGGAAATGCATGCTATGGGGAGAGTCCATGTTGAGACAAACACCATCTGGAGGATGGAAATTTCAGTTTGCTATGTAATCTGGTGAAATCATTCTAACTCCGTTAGGAATCGCTATTGTATGTTAATATAAGCCGAGAATAATCATTGGTGCGGGATATTACAATTCTTAAAATAAGAAAATAAAACTAACCATATCTTCTAGTTACATTCTATTATTATCTCTTTCCATATATCTAACACTCATCCTCAATCACAGCTTAGCAAGATTGAGATTGCACCTTAACTTTTTAAGTAATGAGCTAACAAGGGTTTTGTAAAACCATCGGTGACTTGATTATGTGTAGGTACAAACTGAATATATAATTATTTTCTTGCTACCACTTTCTTACAAAGTGATAATCAATCTCTATGTTTTGTCTTGTCATGAAAATTAGATTAGCTAATAAATATACAACACCTAACTTGTCGCACTACAATTGGGCTGCTTACAGTGCTTGAAGTTCGTTTAGAAAGGCCTAAACCAATATTATCTCAGTAGTTGTATTATCTAATACTTCATATTCTGACTTAGTGCTAGTGCATAAAAATGTTGTATGTTTCCTTACACTTCATGATACTAAATTAGATCCTAAGAATATAACAAATTCACCAGTAGACCTGCTATCATCAAAGCTCCCTATCCAATCAGTATAAAAAATACACTTACTTTAGTTGACTGAGATTTCTCTATCCTTAATCCAAGACTGGTTGTTGAGCGAATGTATTTCAAAATTCTCTTAACTACAATGTAATGTTCTATCGTTGGTGAATGTAAAACTTATTGACAGTTAATACAATTTCGGGTCTGATAAGTATATGATATTACAAAGCTCCCATTGTAGTCCTATATTATGTTAAGTTCTTAGGTCAAAGTAAATTTTATTTATAAGTTCATAACTTTTCTAAAGTATATAATAGAGTGCTAATAGGTTTATAATTTATTATTTCAATCTTCTTGAGTAAATTTGTTGCATATTTCTCTTGAGTAAGAAGGATGCCATCCTTTAATTTATTTACTTCTATGCCAAGTAATTAATGTAGCTCTCGAAGATACTTGAGAGCAAACTCCTGATTGAGATCCTAGAGTAAAGCTATAATAGCCTCCCGCGTGAAGTTAACAACAATAATATCGTCCACATAAATAAGAATAAAGATAACAGTGTTACCTTTATTATAAAAAATAATGATGTATCTGCTTTTGAGACCATAAAACCAAGATTACATAGCTTTATACTTTTGTGAGAATATCATGCTATTGGTGCTAGTTTAAGACCATAGAGTTACTTATCTAGTTTGCAAACAAAATCAAGCTTATCTTCATCCTTATATCTAGGACACTGTCTCATGTATACCTCTTTCTCTATAACACCATGAAAAAATGCATTTTGTACATCCAGCATCTAAGACTCTATCACCTAAAGATAGCAAGAGATAAAATAATCCTAACAGTAGCAAACTTTACTACATAACTAAATGTGTCCTCATAGTCAATGTCATACCTTTGCTTAAACCCCTTTACAACTAGACGAGCTTTGTACTGATCTGGTCTAAACTTTCATCACATTTTCTTTTGACCTTATATACCCATTTACAATCTATGACATTTCTTCTTTCTTTTGACCTTATATATCTATTTATAATCTATGACATTTCTTCTCCTCTTAGGTGGAATAAGATGCCATGTATTATTTTTCATTAGGGCGATATATTCTAAATCCATAGCATTTTTCTATTCTTTGTGCATAATAACTTCTACTAGATTTTAAGGTTCACCGGTATTTGTTAAATAAGAATGCTTATCATACCATATAGAACCATCGGTGTACACTTTGTTTTTACGAATTCCACTCTTAAGTCATGTGTGTGGCCGAGGCAGTGTTATTATGGGTGCAGCCCATGTTACTGAGTGTTCTACTGATGCCACAATCGACATCGTGGGCGCAGCCGATTGTTCTGCTGTAGCCAATTTAGAAGATCCTAATTCCCCCGTTGCATCATCACTAAGGGCTACATCAATCAAATAGGTGGCAGACAGTGGTTGGGGATACACAAGAGATAGCAAGCCAATGTCATTGCTATCAGCATCATGCGCTGATCCCAGACTAGATTCGACGAAGAGCTCTAGCTCGGGAGGCGTGCCATCAGTAATCTCTACTACCTTAATATTTGCTGTGGGAACCCATGAGTGCCCTACTAGTTGTTCATCAATGTCATCAGTTTTATTAGGATTAGGAACGTTAGCCATTGGAGTAAGCATCTTTGCACCCCTAGATACAGAAACAGTAAAATCAAGAAGATGGTGCAGTAATAAAATAATCTCTGACTGCAAACATGCACTAGCATTGGGATGCAATTTAGTGAAAGGAAAACCTATTTCATCAAAGACAACATTATGAGATATATAAACATGACCGGTAGAAATGTCAAAACATTTAAAACATTTGTGAATACTGCTATAGCCAATAAAAGCACATTACTTAGAGCAAAATTAAAGTTTTCTAGTATTGTATGGTTTAAGATTGAGCCAACAAGTATAACCAAAGTTCGCCAAGAAGCATAAGCCAGTTTTTGATGGATTGGGCACTCTAAGGGTCTACAATACTCAATAACTTTGCTTAGGGTGTGGTTGATGAGATAAGTAGTGGCAAGGAATATCTCATCCTAAAATTTGAGAGGCATGGAAGCATGAGCAAGGAGAGATAGACTCACTTCTACAATGTATATGTGGTTCCGTTCAGTAGCGCCATTTTGTTCATGCGCATAGGGACAAAAAACTCTATAAGTGAAGCATATATGTGAAAAGGAGTGTAATTTTTCATATTCACCAGTCCAATCAGATTGCAAGGCAACAATTTTACTATTGAATAAACTTTCAACAAGATTCTGGAATTTATAAAATATCTATAACACATCAGATTTAAATTTAAGGAGATAAATCAAGGTAAACTTGCCAAAATCATCAATAAAGGTGACATAATACTTGTGGAATTTATGAAATATCTATAACACATCAGATTTAAATTTAAGTAGATAGATCAAGGTAAACTTGCTAAAATCATCAATAAAGCTGATATAGTACTTTTTGCCCCCAACATAATCAGTTGTTGGACCCCAAACATCAAAATAAATAAGTTCTAAAGGAAACTTTGACACACTAGAAGATGTAAAATAAGGTAACTGTTGGCTCTCGACCATTTGACAAGCATCACAAATGTTACGACTTGTGAATACTGCCAGGCATGGTAATTTATTATTGCTAATTGTTTTTTAAACAATAGTTAGAGATGGATAGCCTAGTAGACTGTGCCATCTCGTATGTGTTAACGCCAAAATCTAGACGATCCGATGGTGCTAAAGCCGATCAGCTGAGAGGTCCAATGGAGAATTTAATGCAGTCATTGGTCGATGGAGATACTGAGACAAATTCGATCGGAACTGTAGAAAAGCCGATCAGATTAGTAGAAGATTGGATCGACTTGAAGACAGGGGATTGTCCAATCGGGATTAGGTTTGCGGAAGAGCCGTAGACTCCACGGCAGGATGTTTGTTTTTGTGAATTGTAACCTTACTTAATTAGAAAGGTTTAGCTGGTTAGTTAACTTCTTTAGGAATATTTTCCTTTGTTCTTACTAGGAAATAATGTCCGATGGACGTAGACGCGTCAGACTCTGTCTGTAAATCCAGGGTATAAATATAGACCACCTGAAAACATGTAAAATACCTCTCGATCAATATACAATCTCGACGCATCGCCACCCTAGTTCATCTAGGTTTTACCGGCGGGTTCTGGCTCTCGACGCGGGGCTGTATCGGTTAAGTTTGATCTTTGGTGAAGGGGTAAGTCCCGCCACCATCCTGATGTCCTGCTCTATCTGAGGCTGCATCGGTTAGGTCCGACCTCTTAGGCCGATCAGACGTATCGCATTACATCCACGTTGAACCTATTGGCCCGATAAGCTCCCTCTGCCGTCGTCAGTTTCGTGCTGTATTGGTTAGGTCCTACATACGGGGCTGCCGACGAAAGATCGAGCTTCAGGCCTATAATCTTCTGCACGGCGTATCATCGGAGTGCTAGCCGATGAGTTATCCATGCTTTGAGCTTCATGCCCAGCGCATTGGCCCCTCGACCGATACGCATCAGCCTTTAGAGGCGTCCCACGACGCGTAACGCCGAACGTATCGGTATCTCAGCCGATACGCACCCGCCTTCAGAGAGGCGTCCCCTCATCGGCTCAGCTAGCCGATGGGTTTGTTCCTATCCTTGCTATGGCATAGCCGATCTGGTGTCCTCCGTATCATCACCGCTGGCCCCGACCTTGTACTGTCTTGGTTAGGTCCGATCTTCGAGGTTCGGTGTTGATGGCGCTGCCACGGTGGGCGACGGGTATCGTGCTATCATATCCAAAGCGGGATCGGCTTTGCAGCCCGTACCTTCTAATACTATTCCTTGCCTAGGCCACATGTGCCTTCATCGGTTTTTCCAGTCGATGAATCACTGTTCGGCTGTCTAGAGGGATCTCGTACGCCTCGATATCCTCTAATCACACCCTGGTTCCTCCATCGGCTCTATGGTCGATCCCTCGTTGACACCTGTCCACATTGGCTCCCCAACCGATCGAAGAGCATCCCGTTCCTATCGGCAGCCAGCCGATAGCGAGCGCCTGTATCGGACTCGCTCGTCTCACTTCCTTGTCAATTGCAGGGTCAAATTGATTAGTACGCTCGCAAACCTTGAGGCTTAAGGACCTGCACTGGAGCTAAGCAGACCTCCTAGGCCTTCGCGTGACCGAGCCACCGTCCCTCCCCGGTCGCGGGATTTTTGGCAGTGAGCAGTATGAGATGGTCTGATGACTCCAAAAGCTTGTTTTGGTGTAGGTTCCAAGGGATAGAGGCCGTAGTGACACCATCCTCTAAGCAGTGTGTTCTTTATTTGCTAATCCTTGATAAAGAAAAGATTAGGGTAACTTCAAGATAGGTATAATTATTATATAGGAAACGATGAATGAAAATAAGATTTTTTATAGCCTTTGGACCATGTAAGTTGTTGTTTAAATGTAAATTACAACAAGGGGTGTGAATATTGCTATGACTGATGTAACTAATATCTATACCTAAACCATTGGCTGTCTAGATTTGATCTTTTCTAGTGTACTTCTCGCGAGTGGTTGGCTTATCCAACTATCCTGTGATGTGATCAGTTGCTCCAATATCTAGGTACCAATTTATGTCAACATCATATGAGTGAGTCATGGCAGCAACACTCTTTCCTAGAGCAAACTCTTCATTGAACCTATACTAACAATAAGCAACAACATGTCCAATCTTTCAACAGAGTTTCCATGTAGGTTGTTTGCCTACATTGATGGTGACTCCACGACCTGCTCCAGAGTTATCACCGATGTTATGATCGCGACTACGACCGCAATCGCGACCTCCTCCATTGCAGGTTGGTGCTCCATGTCCACCACGATGCGCCATGTTGGCTTGGTAGATGACTTGACGTAGATTATGGCGATTCTTGAAACTGAGGAGCTGTGATTACAACTCTGCCACCGTTATCGGTTTAGGCCTACTGACAATAGTTAATACCACTAGCTTGTAGCTTTCATCAAGACCGGTGAGGATATAGCCCACCATGTCTTCATCATCCATTGGCTTCCCAGCAGCCGCTGTCTCATCACCGAGTGATTTTATCTTAGTGATGTATTCCGTAACACTCATATTTTCTTTGGAAGTAATTGCGAGCACAATACGCATGTTCACAGATCGTGCACGCATTTGCATGAAGAATATTTTGTTGATTGCTGTCTAAGCTTGTGCAGCAATGTTTATGTTCACCACCTGCATGAGGACTTTCTTGGAGACCGTCGACAGCAAGAAGTCGAGAAGTTGCTGATCTATGACAACCCATTCGTCATGGGCCGGGTTGGCTTTCGTCACGATCTTGTCTTCATCCTTGACATTGATCAAGCTGCTAGTAGTGATCGTGCCGATGAGATACCCTTCCATGCATGCATCTTGTATAGCCGAAAGGATCTACCCCTTCCACAAAAGAATGGCCTTAGTCACTTTCTTAGTGACGACTTGGCCAAACAATGGATTGGCGATGGCTCCAATGGAGGAACTCGCCATGGCTTCACTAGATGAGGTCTATATGTTTGTGGATAAGAGACTTTAATACCATGTAATCTGGTAAAAGCATTCTAACTCTATTACGAGGCACTGTAACATATTAATATAAACCGAGAATAGTTGTCGGTGTGACTTACAATTAGGAGATTATAGTGCTTAAAAAAAACAAAGCTTTCTTATTTCTACTTAATCCGTACTTCACACTAGTATATGATCCCAAATCAGCATGTTTTTCACACAACACTCCTGGCACAAACCATATCATGTCATATTAGATCATGACCATTCACCAACAGTGCTCCAATGAATATCGGCGTAGCTAATGTTGCTACAGGGTTATAGTTATGCGCCGTCCAATCTTTTTATCCGCCTTCAATCTCCCTGTCCATGAGCACACGCTTGGCTCCAAAAGACTCCATTCTCGTCCGCCATCCTACACATCTCTCAGTCCCCTGCTTAGCCTGTCAGCCACTCAGTCATCTCTCCTCCTTTATTGGGGTGAACCAATCGAGTGACTAGCCCCCCAAAACCCCAATCCTGTGTTGGAATAACTTGAGCTGCTTAGTCCAAGCTATGTTCTGTTCTATTTTGTAGTCAAGCCTATGACTTGTTTTCCCATTTGTGCGTGGGAGTCGACTTGACGCATGCTGCATTCGCGCGGAGCCCGTGGCGTTGTGTGCTCCAAGACCTAGATTGTGGGATGGCATAATGTGGCAAAAGGGCGAGGCGCGTGCATGAAGGGGGTGGTGTGACCACTACCAATCTTGTAATCAGTTTGTCTATTAATAATTCAATCCAGAGTGAGAAAAACTCATGTTTTGTGTACATGAGTTCTTGCAATCTCTTGCAATTTCTATCCATTGGTTTGGAAGCTGCGTTTGTGGCCCTAGGTCCTTGATGTCTGAGCGAGCGCATCATCTATCGCGCACCCGACCGTGCTACCGCCCGCCACGCTCTTTGTCTCCACGTCAAGGCTGCGCCGATGGATGACGCTAGGTCGACGTAGAGTGCATCATAAGGGAGGGACGACAAGCAATGTTGTCTACCCAACACTCACCCACACCAGTTACCAAGACCGATCTCTAGTATTATGGTGAACCAAAGGAAGACGACATCATCGATTACCAGGTGGAACGAATGGCACTCGCTGCGATCCTTCGTGTAGTGCCAACCGAGATGCTCACATCCTTGGCCGTCAAGGAGACGTCGCAGGAGGCTGCGACGCACTAATAAGGGGAACGCTCAGTGCACTAACAAAGTATTACAAAATAAAATGAAACTACTTGAAAATGAATGAGTAGCCATTTATATACTGATCTTATCAAAATTATTGATTAATTTCGAATGCCACTTCATAATTAGAAAAAAAACAATGAATGATAGATGAAATGTTGAAGCTGAACAAATCTCCCCTTACCTGCATTCGTCATAATGGACACATCAAGGACTAAGCAGAGCTCATCGCCTCGACCAAGCGTGACAAGTGCATTGGCCTGCATGCACACACTACAGCTCCATCGCATGATCCCGCTCCGCAGCTGCAGTTGTTCTCGAGCACCTCTTGTAGCTTGCCATCTTGATCGAGACATTGCTTGACATCAATGTGGTGCTTCTCAAGGAGGTGACCGGCTGGTTGTACACTGTTGAGCAGCAGAAGCAACACAAATCCGGCACCGACACGAGCCACGTCGATGCCAATAGGTGGGTGTTCTTTAATGAGGAATAGCGGCTGCCAAAATCACTAAAGGCGCGTGCGGGTCGTAACACAGGGCCCATCTTAATTGCACGAATAGCCCAACTCAGTTAAACCCTTAGCCACCTAGACCGGAGTATGTCAAACTTATAGGTGGCCAAACGAGTAGCTAGTGCGGCACAACAAGACCTGATGATGGCATAGTTCACTATAGCACGACCTACTAGACATAATACTATAGTAGGCTGGCAGCCCACCCACGTACCTAGGCTTTAGCCTAAACACTTAGAGGTGTTAGGCCATGCCAGGTCGATACAGGCACTGTTCCAACACGTGGGCCAGTGGCAGCCCACTAGCATGTACGGCCCACGAAAATTGAAATGTGAGGCAGAAAAAAATGTGAAAAAGGGCTCAGAGGGAAAAATGGAGGAAAATAAAAAATAAATGGGAAAATTTAGAGAAAAAAAAGAGGGAAAAAAGGAAAAATAGAAAAAATATGAAAAAAATAGGGAAACGATAAAATTATAGGGAAAAATATGGCTGCGCGGCGCACTGGTTGAGGCGCCATTCCAAGGAGGCATGGGCAAAAGGGTCCGTGCCAGCACGACCCACAGGCCGTCATGGCATGCCGTGCCTGGCTGGCTACAGTACGGCTGTGTCCGGGCCAGGACGCCTCGCCTCAGTCCATTTGGCCACCTATAACCGGCGCGCGAGATCGATGGCTACCTGGCGGCGGCGGTTCGCATGCAGCGGCGAGGCCGAAGCCATCGCTGGCGCTGCAACCTAATGCGGCGGAGCGCGGCCCCGGAAGGGCTGTGATGCGTGCGAAACCTCTCGCCGCGAGAGCTGATGCCGGCGAGGCTCCTGCGAGGGCGCGCACTCCGCTTTCCCGAGAGCCTGCTAATGCCCGCGGTCCCGACGGGAGGGGTTCGTGGCGCTTCCCTGAAGACGACCGGGGCGGTGGTGGCGTCGCGCAGAGGTCGACGACCGATGCCGGTGATGGCGCTCGCGGCGGGAGTTGATGCCGGCGGAGCCCTCAAGAATCAAGACGGGGACGTTGGCGTCCCGCAAAAGCGAGCTGATGCCGGCGGCGTCGACGCCTTTTCTTGATTCCAGCGACGGCGGTGCTTATGCCGTCCACAAACCCGAAGGGCGATGCTTCGGATTCTGCCCTTCAGAGTTCAGATTAAATCATATCTCTGTATTTTTTCTATCTCAAGCGCGAGTAAGCAATTTTTCCATCTCAAGCACGAGTAAGCAGTGAGTAGGATGTAAAAATAATAAAAAATATATTCAAGTTTCTTCTCACCATGAACGAAGCGTAGTGCAGAAAAGAAGACAGACCTCGGATTGGACCCTCTTCTTTGCGGAAACCTGATCCGCAGTGCGCACGAGAAGGTAGAGCCTCTTCACCGCCGGTTGCAGCCGCAGGATTTTCTCCACAGGAACTGCACGCAGCCCATGCGTTGAAGTATCAAGATTCGATCAAATGCGTGGGGCTCTTCAAAATCAGTGAGAATCGATCGAGGCTGTTACGTTTCGGTATGACTCCGGTGGCGCCCGTGATGAGCACGGTCCGGCTGTGGGAGCGCTCTGCAACACCGGCGAGCTCCATGTCCAGAGTCCAGACTGAGCAACGACACTGGTGGTGGGTGCGCGAGCAGGAACGAGGAGGGTGTGCTTCACAAAATAGAAGCTAGGAGTAGAAGAATCAGGACGGAAGCTCTGTTAAGCAGGCCTTAAGCATGATTGGAGTCGACAACTTGAAGGAATGGCGCAAAGGAGAGGTGACGCCCGGGGGTTAGCATTCCTCAGGTCAGATCAATCAATTCGGTTTGGTCTTTCGGTCATTGAAACCCAGGGACCGAAATGTAATGAAAAAAAATCCAGGAACCGAAATATAATGTTAAAAAAAATCAAAGACAGCTATCTGGTTCGGTCTTTCGTCATGACCGAAATAAGCTATTGATTTCAGAAGAAGCAAAAAAATCATAGAAAATAATAACAGAAAGTCTGTTAACTTGTCGTGGTTGACTCCTCACCTCTTAGTTCCACCGTCGCATTTGACGATCGAGGAGTCCACTCATCAGATTTCCCTAGATTCACCATCGTCATGGCTGCTGTTCCTAGGGCCGGCGTGAGCATCAAGGGAGACGCACCGTGGGTGGCTAGAGCAATCCGACGTCGGTGTCATGCTCGATGTAGCGCCCGAGCGGCGCTGGTGTTGGGCGAGGCCACGACGGCAGGAGGGGTCTTTGGTTTCGGTTAATTTCGCCCATCTGTACGCGTAGGTGTATTTTACTAATCCCTTCCCTATATCCATTGAGTAATGAAGTAGCTCTGAACTGAATTTCTCTCAATTACCATAGGGATATAATTAACCAAGCAGCCAAACCCGGCTTACTGGCCAGTTGTCCCCTCTATAAAGAGCCCGTACGTATCGCCACGCGCACCACCACTGCTGTCCCATCTAGCCTGTGTCAGTTAGGCTGCTAAGCTAGACCCCCTCCAAAGCACAACGTTCGCCAATTCAAATATTAAAGCTCTTGCGACTCTAATCAGGAATTAATCTCACTAACTGCCTCACGCAATTCTTTAACCCACATCTCAACCCCGATTTTACTCTCCATCCAAAAATATTTTTTTTAGAAAGTTAAAGTAATATTATGTAACGTAAAAGCTAAAACACTATCACAGGCTTTATTAATACTTAATACAGAGAGAAAGAGGAAGAAAATGAGGAAGAGAGACTTAAAAAAAAGTAACATTAAAAAATTTAGTGGAACCATTCTTAAAAAGATAGTTTTTAAGGGACAAACCTTTAAACTTAAAAAATAGTTTTTTAGGACGAAGGGGTAATCAGTAATTGGCACACGTTCCCATATCTCACTCCTAATTCTACTTAGCAATCAGCGCACATTTTTTTTACCCGTCGCGCTGCGCGCGTTTTCTGGATGTTCATCGTCTTTGCTTATTTATCTAGCGTTTTGTTTTTGGTTGCCATTTCATTTTTTTACTCCATCTGTTACATAGAGATGAACCGAGAGTGACAGAACATAAAGGTTCGATTGACAACATGGCTAACGCCTTGATTCCTCACGATCTACTGGGTGCTTCTGCAATATCCACAAAAAGGTGAAACAATCCCTAATGTCGCATCGATCAGTCCCGTCCATCAATCCTGACTACAGGGCAATCAATTGGAAACATGTTGGTCGATGACGATTGCATCCATGACGATATATCTGACAAGTTCACTTGTGATCGATTACAGCGAAGTGCTGCAACGAATGTAGAGGTAAGCAATCTATGATCTCTTATTATGCCAATCAAATCTTGTATGCTCTATACAACGAATGTAGTAGCTATAGAAATGAATTTCAGACCTGTTGTAATCAGTTGAATGTAGTAGCAAATAGCTCTGTATATCAGTATTATTGTGTTCTACTCTTTAGAAGACAGAGGGTAAGTTGTAACAGCATTTCTGGTGCTTCCTATTACAGAAGGTAAGTTCAGGAAATTGCAGCCATTTTGTTCCCTAGCCAAAAACAAACTCAGAACCAGTAGCATAGTTATGTTGAATGGTAAAGCAGGCGATCAACCTACTGCTGTTACTGCTGATCAGTTGTTAAGAGAGATCAAATGCTATCAACGAGCTAAGACAAAAGACCTCTTGGAGGGTAATTCTAACACTAAATATTTTCAACCGGTGGCCAAGGATAAACATAGAAAAACAAGAATTTTCCAACTGCAGAATGAGGAATCTCAAATCGTATATCACAACTTATTATAAGGGTGTATTTGGACCAACTAAGAATTCTCACTTTACATTTGCTAAGACTGGAAGGGATGATATTTCTCAAGTGTCTGAGTTGGAAAATGAGGCTTTAACTAAAGTGTTTACTAAAAAGGAGGTATAAGAATTGATTTTTAAATCTTAGGTCTAGTTGTATTTCTAGTAGAGTTTTATCAATCTTTCTAGGATGGTATAAGGATTTATTTAATGAATTCGCAATGAAACATTGCCTCTATATTCTCTTAACTTTAAAATTGATATCAAAATTAATGATCAAGTTGGTCCTAATTTTTGGGGAAAAAAAAGGCCTGAGACAAGAGGATGCTCCATCTCCAGTCCTTTTCAACGTAGTAATTGATATGTTAGCTATCCTAATCAATCATTCCAAAGAAAGATGGTCAAATATTTAGAGTAGTGTGACATCTAATTGACGATATATCGCCTATTTTACAGCACACATATGAAACCTAATTTTAATGAAACATGATTTGGAGAAAGTAAAAAACATGAACTTGTTGCTTTCTGTGTTTGAAAAGTTTTCAGACCTTAAAATCAATTTCCATGAGAGTGAAATCTTCTTTTTTGGCCACACTAAAGAATGCGAACTACAATATTTCTCAATTATTTTGGTGTTGAACAAAGACTTTTCCTTCTAGATACCTTGGTATTACAATGTATTTTACAAAGTCAAGTAATAATGATTGGAAGATAATTGAGGAAAGAAAAAAAAGAAGTTAAGTAGTTGCAAAGATAAATACATGTTAGTGGGAGGAAAATTAGTTTTGATGAATTCTATTTTGACAAGTCTAGGCAAGTTTATGATATCTTTTTTTAAACAAAAATCATAGAGGAATTCTAGAAAAAAAGTTGATTACGTGGAGATTTTTTGGCAATGTGACAACCATAAGAAGAAACATAGATTGACTAGATGAAATATTATTTGCCAAGCAGGGCGAAATTGGAGTTCATAATATAGAGGTTCAAAACCAATCTCTCCTAACTAAGTGGCTTTTCGAGCTCATAAATGAGTACGGTGTTTGACATGATTTACTTAGAAGGAAATATTTAAAGAATTAGCCCATTACCCAGGTTGTGAGAAAGCTGGTGACTCTCATTTTTTGTGAGGTGTCATTTTTTGTTGGGTGTAATAAAGTTAAAAGAGAGGTTTTTTAGTACGAGAACTTTTATTATTATTTATGGGAAACGATTTTGGTTCTGGGAAAATGGATTGGAAATTCTTCTTTTAAAGAACAACATCCATGTTCGTAGGGAAAGTGCATCAGTTGCAGCGTTTATGAGTTCCGTTTCTCTTAATGTTTCTTTTAGAAAGGTATTAATGGGTCAAAACCTTGTTCTCTTGCATACTTTAATTTTCAAAATTGTGCATATTAATCTAAATGATGACAAAGATAAATTTAGATGGAATCGTTATAAGAATGGACATTTTTTGTTTTTCTTTTGTATTTAGCATTGATTAACAATGGTTATATACAGAGGAATAAGGCTTTTGTGGAAATTGAAAATGCCACTGACGATAAAGGTATTTATGTGGCTTTAAAGGGGTAGATGTAACCAAGAATAATGGTAGTAAAAATATTGTTTTTATATGTATAATGAAACTATTCAATATCTGTTTTTTTATTGTTATTTTGCTAAATTTCTTTGGAAAACAGATGATGTCTCCTTCAACTTGAAACAACCAAATAATTTCTGTCATTTGTTGGGAGTTGGTTACCTGGTATTAAGTCAAAAAATATATTTTAGTAGGAATAATATAGTTTTTATAAAATTCTATCTAAATCAGAGGTTTAATGAGGAGAAAATTATTCACATTGCATGCCGGAATTTGGAGTCGTCAACTTTTAGATGGAGATTTTACAATATGATAGCTTATTGAATAAGTTATTTTCGTCATGAGTTGGTGTTGTTTAAACTTTTGTTTTTATCTTTTGTTAAGCACATGGTTCAACCAATAACTTTATAGTAAATGGTTGTAACTTTTTTTAAGTAAATACTATATTATTATCTTAAAAAGTGGGGTGGGGAGAGGGGGAGGTTGGAAGCAACGTGAGTGGGCAATTCTGTTGGGTGGGAGGCTAGGAGCCAGCTACCTCGGTTGGAGAATAGACGAGGGGTATCGCCAACGCCAGCGGCGGACACCTTGTTGCAGACATAATCGTGTGAAGGTATACACTGATTATATATATGGGAATAGTAATGAGATACGGTGCTGCTTGGACTTCTGGGCACGTGAGGCAGCTAGTGGGATGCGTGCTCTAAGATTTGTGCTACGGGTCTAGCTTGATTGGTAATAAACCAGGTCTTATAAGATTTTCATTTTCCCACGGCTTTGCCACGCTGTGGTTCAGATAGTTGAGGCGATTGCTAGCTTGACAACGGCAAGGGGAGGAGACCTCGAGACCTCAAGGATTAACGGTCATGACTCATGCGTAGCTAAATGGATCTGTTGATCCTAGCCATTATAACTTGGTCTGACTATAGAGAGGTAGCAAGATATATAGCAAGGTGTTTTTCTTTTTATTGAGAATTTCATTAGAGTTTATAATTAATACAGGTAGATATATGGGTTGGAGATGAAGAGATGAGGCGTGCAAAGACCGACACAGCTTGTATTGTTGCTGCTACAGAAACTAGAACTTGTTGCTATACCGGAAGACGCCCTTGTGGTTCTGGGATTGCATGTAGATGCACTCCATAGCCTTGCACCATGTCGCTTTGACGATGGGTGTGGAGTTGAACTGTAGTACTGTATTAGACGTGACCTGTAGAGTTACAGTGTTGATCACACTTAATCTCTTTCCTAATGCTTAGTCTCTTGTCTAACGCTTGGTCTCTTGTCTATCGCTTGGTCTCTTTGCCTCCTTTCTAATCTACTCGGTCATTGTTTCTATAAGCTAGTTGTTAAGATATGAAAGAGTTTGATATATATATATATATATAGTCTTTGGTAAATTAATCTATTATGACGTGAATTATCTCACACTTTCATAGTATTAGAGCGTGCTCACTCCTGCGACCCTTGCTGTGCGTGCGTCCCTACCGCTACCACCCTCTCTATTCCAGTGCTCTCTCTCTCTTCTTCTCACCATGTCCTCCGCTTCCCATGGGCCATCTCATGCTACTGCCCTAAAAAATGCCATCATCGAGACGATACACGCTGATCTCGCCCATCTCTAGGCTGCTAAGGTGGACGCCGCCTCATCAGGCAGCCAAGGACGCCATCAAACGATTGGAGAATCTCCTCGTCGCATAGGCGTAGCTTGATGCCAACTTGAAAGCTGCCCAAGCCATGACCGTCTAGGCATTTGCGGCGGCCTAGGTGCACGTCACCACCACCGCGCTCCACGCCTTAGCAGTGGCTGTCTCCAACATCAAGGCCGCGATCCCCATCGTCCTCGATCTCTCCTCGATGAACTATACCAAGTAGAAGGCCCTGTTCCTCAACACTCTTGGTAATTGAGCTGACCGACTATGTCTTGGTTAAGATTGATGATGCCACCACCGTCGATACATATTGGGCATGTATGGATTGCACGGTGAAATCCTAGATTTTCATCACCATCACATTGGAACTGATGGAGGTCGTTCACACTGGCACGTCGTATGCTTGCGAGATGTGGTAGAATATTGAGGAACAGTTCATTGGTAATAAGAAGATACGCGTCCTCATGCTTGACAACCAATTTTGTACTTTTGTACAGGGCACTATCACCATCACCGAGTATTGCTGCAAACTCAAAAGTATGGAGGATGAACTACCTGATCTCAGGCACTCGGTGGAGGATCACACCCTTGTTCTCTCCATTCTTTGCGATTTGAATGAGTGCTTCGAGTACATGGCGGCCCTCATCAAATGCCAGTGCCCATTCCCATCATTAGTGACTGTGCACTCCGATCTTGAGCTAAAGGAGATCAACATGTTGTCCAAGGCACCCTCACAAGCCCTTGTCACTGCTGCCCCTCCACAGATGACAACACCTCCTTCGACTGCTACTGCTACTACCTTGCCTTCTATGGCGTCTCCCTCTAGCGGCATGACCCCTCATGGCAAGGGCCATGGCCACGGTAAGGGGCACGGTCACGGAGGGCTAATGTGGCCCACCACCTTTAACTCGATGACTGGGACGTTCCAAGTGTATCCCGGCTACAACTCGACCATTCTCGGTGCTCGTCCACGTGCCCCTAGCATTGACACTCCTACCCCGCTGTTTTTGTCCCCCGATGTTGGCACTCCCACTAGTCATGTGATGACTATGCAGGGCACACATGGCGTTGTACCCGCCTTCGATCTTCTAGGTACGCCCTCTGGCTAAGGCGTGCTAGGCATGCCGACCCCTAGATTTGGTGCTTCGACGCCTTCCCTGCCTGCTCCATACTGGGATCAACAGGCACTAGCTAATTCCTTCAGTACCATGACACTTATTCCCCCGCTGTTCAATAGGTGGTACATGGACTCTAGGGCCGATGCCCACATGACTTCTTCTTATGATACCCTTTCCTCCTCTTCTCCTCCTTCATCAAATTGTTCTCCTAATATTATTGTCGGTAATGGGTCACTGCTATCCGTTATCTTCACTGGCCATATTAATTTTTCTGCTAGATGCCCTTTATATCTTCATAATGTTCTTGTTTCTCCTAACATTATTAAAAATCTCATATCCTTTTAACAATTTACCACTAGCAATTTTTGGTCTATCGAGTTTTATCCCTTTGGCCTCTCCGCGAAGGATTTGGCAACCAGCAACAAAATCATCCATAGTAATAATTCGGGGCAGCTCTACTCCTTCCATGTCCCACCTCGTGCGCTCCCAGCTTCCACCACTCCTAGCACTCTCTGGCATCGGCGTCTTGGTCATTTAGGTATCAAATCTTTATCTCATTTAGTTCCAGGCAATAAACATGAACTAGAACCCTTGTGTTATGCATGTTAGCTTGGTCGCCATGTACAATAACCTTTTGCTATATCCAATTCGCGTGTTGTCAAGAACTTTGATTTAATACATTATGATTTATCGACATCACCTGTGCCTAGCATTTCTGACTATAAATATTATCTCATCATTCTTGACGATAGCTCACATTTTACATAAATTTTCCCCTTCGGCTAAAATCGAACACCTTTTAGATCATCTCACATTTTTTTCCTTATGTTGCTACACGGTTTGGCACCACTATAAAAACTATCTAGTGCGACAATGGGTGAAAGTTTGACAACTTGACCTTGCGTCATTTTTTTCTCAACAAGGGAGTTACCTTGTGCATGTTATGTCATCACACCTCACCCTAAAACGGTAGAGCAGAGCCCATTATCCATACTACAAACAATATCATGCGCTCTCTCATATTTTAGGCTAGCTTTCCTTCACCATATTGGGTTGAGGCACTTCGCACAGTTATTTATGTTCTAAATTTGCACCCAACCAAAACACTAAATTTTTCCACCCCTTTTTTTCACTTTATTCAGTGTCCCACCCACATATGATCATCTCCATGTTTTTGGGTGCAAATGCTATCCAAATCTTTCTATAATAGCCTCCAACAAACTATCACCCCGCTCTTTCCTTTGTGTTTTCGTTGTATATTCACTTAAACACAAAGGATATCGATGCCTTGATCTAGTCACAAACCGCATCATCATCTCTTGTTATGTTGCGTTTGATGAGTCCTCCTTTCTTTTCACCGAACTCGGCTTGGCACCGCCTTCATCCCACTTTGAGTTTCTCAATTCTAATGAAATTAAAGAGCCTCTTCTAGTTGGCCACCTTTTTTTTAGGTACACCCATAGGTCCTCCCCATGTCAGCCCCGCTGCCCCTACCTCCTCACAGGTTGATACCAGCGAGGCTGGCACGACCATCGGTGATGTCATGCCTGATGTTGCGCTTAGCTTACCTCAGGTTGTCGCCAGATTGGGCAGTCGTCCCCTGCCATGCCTCTGGCGAACTCCCAGGCCCCTCAGCCTGTGTGGCTCCCTCATCCATTGTCGCTAGGCTGACATCTCTCACGGTCGTCTCACCCCCATGTGGGCCTAGTACAACCCTATCGACTGTGGCTCATTGACCACCGCCTGGCTTCTTCGTGCCACCCCTGGGCACTACAGCGCCCCCTACTGGTGTTTCCCATGTCCCTCCTATGGATAATGCACATTTGAAGCACACACACGGCAAAGATGGCTTCTGGCAGCCAAAAAAGGCATTTGATCTTCAGGCGACCTCCCTATTGCCCATACCGAAGACATATCATTGTGCCCTCTCAGATCCCAATTGGTGCGATGCTATGATTAAGGAATTCTCTGCCTTTTAAGCAAATCACACTTGGGATCTTGTGCCTCCTCTGTATGGTGTCAATATTGTCTCTAGTAAATGGGTCTATCGCCATAAGCTTCACCTATACTGCACTCTTGATCGCTACAAAGCATGCTGGGTTCTTCGTGGTTTTACACAATGAACCTGTATTGATTTCAGTTTTCAAACCAGCTACTATTCGTACCGTGCTGTCACTTGCTATTTCGTAGAACTGACCCATCCATCAGCTCGATGTGAAGAATGTGTTTCTCTATGGGACCCTATCAGAGACAGTTTATTATGCACAACCATCTAGATTTGTGGACTCCTCTCACCTTGATCATATTTGTCACCTGAATAAATCTTTATATGGTCTAAAGCAAACTCTACGTGCTTGGTACAGTCGTTTTGCTACTTATATTCAGTCTCTGGGTTTCATTGGTGCCAAGTCTGACACTTCTCTATTTTTCTTCTATTGTCGCTTCGACACAGTTTATTTATTGTTGTATGTGGATGATATTATTCTCATTGCCTCTTCTACAACACTTTTTTAGAAGGTCATTGTAGCTCTCACAGCTGAATTCTCTATGAAGAACTTGGGACCCCTATATCTTTTTCTGAGGATGTCTATGACATGGAGTGTAGAGGGTTTACAGTTGTCTTAGCACCACTACATACTTGAGATCCTTGATCATGCTGGCATATCTAACTGCAAACCATGCACGACTCCCATTGATACTAGTGCCAAGTTGTCTCCAGATGGTACTCTAGTGGTTGATGCGACTTATTTTCGTGGCCTCGCTGTTGCTTTGCAGTACCTCATGTTCACCTATCCAGACAATGCATGTGCCATATAGTAGGTTTATCTATTTATGTATGATCCCCGTGAGCTGCATTTGGCCTTTATCAAGTACATTCTGTATCATGTCAAAGTCACTCTAAATTATGGGCTTCGGATTCATCACTCTCCTTTGGCTGATCTTGTGGCTTACTCTGACATTGACTAGGCTGGCTGTTCTAAGACTTGATGCTCCACTTCAAGCTATGTAGTTTTTATGGGTAATAATCTCGTCTCCTAGTCCTCCAAATGTCGGGCCACAGTTTCTCGTTCTAGTGCTAAGGCTAAGTATCAGGCTATCGCCAACACTTTTGTTAAGACTACATGGTTGTGCCAGTTACTAGGGAAGCTTCATCATTCTGTTCGGTGTGCTATAGTTGTCTATTGTGACATCAGTGTAGTCTACCTCTCTTACAATCCTATGTAGCATCAGTGCATGAAGCATATTGAGATTGAACTGCACTTTGTCCATGACATGGTCACCGCCGGAGCCGTCCACGTTCTTCACATGTCGACGTCATCTCAGTATGCCAACATGTTCACCAAGGGGTTGTCTTAATCCTTCTTCACCGAGTTTCGCTCCAGTTTGAACATTCATCCCTGTGATTAGTTACGATGTTCAGACTATGGGGGTGTTAGATTGTACTATATTTAGATGTGACCTGGAGAGTCATAGCGTTGATCACACTTGGCCTCTTTCCTAATCTTCTCAGTCATTATTTTGATAAGCTAGTTGTTAAGATATGGAAGGGTTTGGCCTATATATGTAACCTTTGGTAAAACAATCTATTATGGTGTGAATTTTCTCTCACTTTCATACTCGTCAAGGATAGGGTGGATCACTTTGGTCGCCTCCGCTATGTTGTAGTGGGGAATGGTAAGGAATATGTGGTGCGCAATGTACGTGGTCATGATGTTGTGGAAAACCTGGTCAAGGACGTCATAATCATGGTCCACTGTATCAAGTGTCCCACGTCCCACTCACTTGAGTCATAGTGTGGGATTGCCCGATGAGTGCGATGTAGGAAGGTGACGACCACCAGTCACACGTAGATGCGTACCACCCACCAAAACCCATAGGCCTCTGTGAGCAACACAGCTAGGATGCTGGTGTCTGAGATGGTGATGAATATGCGCTCTCAGCCTATGTATATGTTTTCGTAGGGATCAAAGTGGCTAGCGAAGCGTGGGTGCTGACAACCATAGATGTTGAACACTAAATACATCAGCCACCTAGTAGTGAGCTGCATGGGAAGGAGCACCAGTAGGGCTATAGGGTTGTTGTACTTGTACACATATGACAAGTACCATGGCAAGTCAGACTTGAACCTAGGGACAAATTCCTCATCATGCTCCTAGGAGCTGGTGTTGGAGTGGTGCCGCTGGTGGCCATATTTCTATGAGAAGTAGGGCATCAGAAGCCACAAGTGCATGACCAAGCCAAGGGTGTCATCGAGGAGCACTTGGCCCGTGAATGCATGGTGCCCACATCTCGTGCACAATGATCCACACTGCAAACATGAAGCAGCCCTGTGCAGCCCAATCAGTGTTCACCTAGATGCTAGACACTAGATGAACGATTATCCATGGTCTAGAGTCTAGCCAGTCTAGATAGAAGTCAAAATGGTCTAGACAATATACCATATAACATACTATTGGCATATGTTTTGGCACATATAAATACACATAACATGTTTCATAGAATATGAGATTGAAAGTGTATCTAAGGCTTCTAGTGGATTTTAGATGATAGTTGACAAAAAAAATTAGGACATTAATTTGTTAAGTGAAAGAAAACTGTAAGAGTTAGTCCTTAGGAAAATTAAGTTGATAAAAACAAATTTATACCACAAAAGAAAGGCATCGAAGAGAACTCAATCTTGTGTTTTAGATGTACTTTAGTTTTCTTGAGTCCTAGGAAAACCATACTATCAAGATGGATAGAAATATTAGACTGAGTTATGAAGCAAATGCTCAATTAGATCTCTTTGTTTTTCTGAGTGAACACTTACGCCACATATATCTTTGAATTTTGGTTTTTCTCTAGAAAATCTTCTAGATATTTTGTCTTAGTCACCGAACAATTTTAAACAAACTTCACTATCTAACAGTGAAAATGGACTAATGTCTCTAACCTTAAGTGGTGGAGTCTCAAGAGAATTTTATCTATCAAACAGTGAAGCTTGTCTGGAGTCTTTGGAGGTTTTGACTGAAAACTCTGGACAACTATGCTTGCTCAAGCTAAGTGTGGCTAGAGTCTTCAGTACCTAGGGATGGATACTTCGGTGTCATGAATGTCGTTCCAACCATCAATCGAGTTATCCATCTCCATCAAAAGATCGAGACCAAATCTGTTATCAGTTTCTCTTTCTTTCCTTCACACCCTTTCCATCCCATCTAGCCTGCTTCGCCTGCTTCCTTCCTCCTACAAGGCCATGGTCTAGCTCACGAACCAATCGGCCTAGCCTATCTGTCGCCTCCTATCACTGATGAGTAGGGCATGCTGCTAGCCCTGTCTTCAACCTTTGGACCAATCCTTCTCATGCTTGAAATCACATCCTATGCTCAATTCAGTCAATTAGTTCCCGATATACTCAAATTGATTGTTGGATCAAGATCTCCTCATCCTTCTACTCGATTCCCCTAAAAGATCTAGGCAAAATTGTGATAGAATCATTGCTGTCTTGACCCTGTGAAGCAAGGGATAATTCCTAGCTAGCTTGGCTATTTTCGCTATCCCTCCTGCCCTAGCCACCTCCCTATGCTTCGATCATGCTCAGCTGCTACTGAACATCGCTATGAGCATTGTCGAACCACACACTAAAGGCACCATTGCCTTTGCTAGATCTCAAGTACACTCAGTTGCCACTCTAGTCCTGCCAAAGTCATCTAGGAGGCTGTCATTTGTTGACCTGAAGCCACCAATCACAATAGACTCCACCATCATCAGACCAACCTAACTCCACTTCCAAGACCACCTTACAAAGAGGACTTTGGTCATCACTTCCCTAAAGCCATCATCAATAGCTAGAGTGCCATCTTGCTATCAACCTGAGGCTTTCGCCACTGCGCCATCATTTTGTTCATGACCAACAGTCCTAAGGTGGCCAGCCATCGATTTGATGTGACTGCCCGATCAGCGGCCATATCAACATCACCTCACCCACCCAAGCTGACGTGGCTACATGCTTGTCTATCCTACCTGGCCAAGCCACCAAAACCAAATCTCAATGGTCCGATCCTCCTACATCTAATCTCAGCCATCCGATCCTGTAGGCATCAGTGGCATTCTGGCGAGCAAGGAAGTGATGCTACGAGCCATGGTAGCTCTGAATGCTAAGAGGGGAAAACATTTAGGGGCTACTGGCATGCTCACCCTTGGTTTTGCTTGGCTTGAGATTGTTCAGTTGAAAATGGCAGCTGTGTGGCAGATCTGGCAATGAGACTCATCAACAACGATGATCTAGGGCTCCTTTGCTTTAGCTAATTGAGCCTAAATGCTTAATGATGAACTCATGAAGAACTAGTAGGAAAGTTCACCGGCTTGAGCTAGCCTCAATGGTCGACAATGGTTGCGGTGGATCCTGCAGCAACTATTAGTGGTCCTTCACTGTAATTGGAGGGGAAATGCTTAGGGCTCTATGATCCACCCCTTGGCAAGAGGAAGCAGAATAAGTCTCACTGGATACAGAGAAACATCATTGGCATCACAACAGCTATTCTTGGTTAGGACGAGGATGGTTGTAGTCATTGGGATAGCAGGCATTAGATAGGAAGAAGATCATCAAGATGGGATTGATGGGATAAGAAGAATGCTATGGTGAGCTAAATTTGTGGCAAAGCTCAACAGTGCAATCACAGTCGCGATCGAGTGGCCACCAACAGCGACAAAGACACGCGCATTCCAACGAAGCTGGTGAGGGTTGTTAAACATAGAAGTGTGTAATCTATATTTAGTAAGAGATCATCTATATTTAGAATTATGTCTCATGATTGTTGTGCACCATTGGTCACGCTTGTAACCTTCCATGTATGCATAACCTTTCATGTATGCGATCTTCTATATATATGAGTGATCATGACCCATAGAGGTTATCCAGTGCTAATTATATTCACATGGTATTAGAGCCAGTATTTTTTCTCTAAATCAATGTCAACATCATCTTCTACCTCCTTCTCCACCACCTTCGCCTCCACTTCTAGCCTTTCCTCTACTACTACCTTTGCCCCTATACCAATTCATCATGCCTTCACCATCCAACTCAACAAAACAAACTATACATTATGGCGCGCCCAGCTTCTCCCATATATGCGGAGTGCAAAGCTTATGGGCTTCATCGATGGATCCACGACCGCACCTCCCCAGTAGATTTCTTTATCGACTGGTGATGGTACCGAGCTCGTGTCTAACCTAGAATATTGCCTGTATCTAACCCAGAATATTGCCTATGTCTCTGCCTAGTACTACAGTTGGCGCGACTCAAATGCTAGTAGATGTGAATAGATGTCGTCGAGCGTGAGGGGCTCACTCTATGCTGTGGTGGCTGCTAATTCATCCTACAAGGTCGACACCAACTGGTACACCGACACGGGGGCTACCGATCACATAATCAGTGATCTGGATCGCCTAGCCTTGCATGAACAATACCATGGTGGAGAAATGGTTTAAGTTGGCAATAGGGCAGGTTTGCAAATTATGCATATTGTTTCTTGTTCTCTTAATACTGCTACACATCCTCTTGACTTACATAATGTTCTCCATGTACCTGATATCTCTAAACACCTTCTTTTAGTTCATAAACTATCGCGTGACAAAAATGTATTTTTTGAATTTCATCCATATCATTTTCTTATAATGGACCAAGCAATGAAACAAGTGCTGTTAGAAGGAAAGTGTGAATCCGGCCTCTATCCATAAAGCTATCTGATGTTGAATTCTTCAAACAAGCACTTATCAGTGTCAAGGCATCCATAGATCAGTGGCATGCTCATCTTGGCCACCCCTCTACCCCAGTCGTGCAGTCTATTTTGAGTTTGAATAATCTCTCATATATTAAGAAGTCGAGTCCCTCAGTTTGTCATGCATGTCAATTAGGCCAGAGTCATCAACTCCCCTATAGTCATGCCATTCATCGTTCTACATCGTCTCTTAAACTTGTTTTTTTAGATGTATGGGGACCTGCCCCCAAGTCTCCGCCTGCCTCTCCCATGTCCCCTATGGCAAGCACAGAGGTTGCGGCTGGGCTGTCATCTACCGACCCATCATCACTAGCATCACGGCAAACTTTATCACCGAGCGTCCGGCCTAAGGCCATGCACCACTTAGAGGTTCTTACACTAAATCCTCCTACCCACAAATACGGGATGCGCTTAAGCCACAACATCAAGAAGCCCAAGGTTCGTACCGACGACATGATTACTTATTGTCATACGGACTTCAGATGCAGAGCCTACATCACATGTTACTGCTATGGCACACCTCCTTTGGAGGTTAGCAATGAATGATGAATTTCAAGCCCTTGTCAAGAACAAGACTTGGCATCTAGTTCCTCCACATGCCAGCCTTAATGTCATTGATTGCATGTGGATGTTCAAACTGAAGCACAAAGCTGATGGCTCCGTTGATTGCTAGCACGATTGGTTGCCAAGGGCTTTAAGTAGCAGTATGGAGTTGATTATAATGATACATTCAGCCCGGTAGTGAAACCTACCACTATTCGAGTCTTATTGTCTCTTGTAGTCTCTCGTGGTTGCTTTCTTCGATAGATTGATATTCAACATGCATTCTTACTTGGCCATCTTCAAGAGGACGTCTATATGAAACAGCCACCTAGTTTTGTTGACTCAGCTCATCCTACTTATCTTTGCAAGTTGGACAAGTCATTATATAGCCTCAAACAGGCCCCACGTGCCTAGTTTTCTCGTCTTAGTAATAAACTATTACAACTGGGGTTTTAGGCTTCTAAGGCTGATGTTTCTCTTTTCATGTTCAACAGAGGTGGTATTCAAATATCTATTCTCATCTATGTGGATGATATTATTATTATGAGCTCTTTGTCATCATCTACGGATCATCTACTCATTCAACTTGAAGCTGAGTTTGCAGTGAAAGATCTTGGCACTCTTAGATATTTTCTTGGCATTGAAGTACATCATACTTCTACTAGCCTCACCTTGACACAACACAAATACATCCAAGACCTACTATACCGCACAAATATGGCCTCCTCTAATAGTGTTCCGACACATATGCTTCTCAATAACAAGTTACTCTTAAAGAGTGGGGACCCTCTCTCAGCTGAAGATACTATACGCTATCGCAGTGTTGTTGGGGCTCTCCAATATTTATCTTTCACTCGCCTGGTATCTCCTTCTCTGTCAACCAGGTATGCCAATTTCTGTCAACACCAACGACGGTTCATTGGGCGGCAATAAAACGCATACTGCGTTATTTTCATTCCACGTCTGATATGAGGCTATGCATCACTAAATCTAGGTCTTCATTGCTAAGTGTGTTCTCTGATACCGATTGGGCCGGGAACCCAGATGATCGGCACAGTACAGGTGGCTATGCCATTTTCTTTGATGGCAATCTTGTTTCTTGGAGCTCTTGCAAACAACCAATTGTTTCTCGCTCGAGCACAGAGGCTGAATACAAGGCCGTCACCAATACTACCGCTAAAGTAATATGGATACATGTGTTGCTAAGAGAACTTGGGATCTCTCAGCTTCGACCTTGGTCCCTATGGTGTGACAACATTGGTACCACTTATCTCTCTGCCAATCCTATATTTCATCGTCGTATGAAGTATGTCGAGATTGATTACCATTTTATTCATGAACATGTTGCCTCTCACCAACTCGATGTTCGCTTCATCTCATCCAAGGACTAGGTGGCCGACATCATAACTAAGCCGCTCTCGGTTACTCCCTACTGCAATTTACGACACAATTTGAACCTAGTCTACCTTCGTTCAGATTAAGAGGGTGTTAAACATAGAAGTGTGTAATCTATATTTAGTAAGAGATCATCTATATTTGAAGCTGTGTCTCCTAATTGCTATGTACCATTGGTCATGATTTATAGAGGTTATTTAGCTTAACAGCATTAACAAGGGTGGCAGCTTGTGGTTTGGTCCGGTCCATGGAGTGGGTCTAGGGTTCACTCGAGGGAGTCAATTGCCTCAAGCAAAGTTGGGTGCGAAATGCAGGCCATGAGAAGAAGGCTGGAGAAAATTTTCTATCATCTCCCCTGTCCTGCTGTTCCTCGTATTTTACAAAAAAATCGTGTGACTTGTGCACAATTGTGTATGGGTACCCAGTAAAATACAAAATATTTCTTCAGACTCTTTTGCACCTAAAAATTTCATAATCAAGTAAATCACTGCATGTGTGCCTTTATTTTAGCCAACATATATACTTTTTATATGTGCCAATTCTAAAACAAACTCATGACCATCCCTTGCCGCTTTTGTGATGCTTGCTCCAAAACCGATAAATATGAGGAGTTTGAAACTGGCATTGACGAGGATTACAATGTTGTTGTATAGGGAAGGATACAGCAGATTTCTTCGGGAGACATGGCGCTGTCTAGGTGTCCTAAGAGAATTCAATATCTATATTGTTGTCTAGACGACAACCGTGCCTACCTCAGTTTGCAAGAGTTGGTGACATTCACCCTGCACACCCAGGGTCGACGTCTCCGACCAACTCATATTCTGTCCGGATTAAATGAAAAATTATCCTCTTAACTTAATTTCATCGGATGACTCGCTTCTCCTACCACCCATCTACTAAGATATTTTTCTCTCCTTCCTTAGTCCTGCCCAAAATTGACAATCCAGGCCCGACTTCGTGTGAAACATCTATTAGGGGTTTGCCCTATCATGCTACACTATTAGTTGACCATTTTATCTGGCACTTAAACGATTGCGCTCAGAGCAAGTTGTTTGCCTTGAAATGGTCAGAAATGTACACAGGATTATTAGACAGAAAAGCTACAAGGTACTTTATCCATCTAAAATGTATTTTCTTTGTTTTATAATTCCTAAAATATATTTCCTTTATTTCATATTATAAGATATTTTTCTCACCTTCATTGGTCCTGCCCAAAATTGAGAATCCAGGCCCCACTTCGTGTGAAACATCTATTAGGGGTTTGCCCTATCATGCTACACTATTAGTTGACAATTTTATCTGGCCCTTTACCGAGGGCTCTCAGAGCAAGTTGTTTGCCTTGAAATGGTCAAAAATGTACGCAGGATTATTGGACAGAAAAGCTACATGGTACTTTATCCATCTAAAATGTATTTCCTTTGTTTTATAATTCCTAAAATATATTTCCTTCATTTCATATTATAAGATATATTAACTTTTCTCAAGTTAAAACTCTTTAACTTCGATGAAACTTATAAAAAATATAGTAATATTTTTAATAAATATTAAAATATATTTAATTTTAGATTTTACGAAAACAATTTAACTTAAAAAAAATAAAAGGAGTTGTAACAGATTAGTCGTATTGTAGGTACTTATTCATATTTAAAATATTAGTATGTTCTAATTATTTACTTTAAAACGAAGCGAGTATATATACACCTTGTCATGGTGAAGTCTGAAGCATGGGCATTAAAGGTACAGGTAAGTACTAGCTCAGAGTAGCCAGATCGGTCAGTCTTGGCTTGGAGCCTTGGATGGGGGCATTCATTAATTGCCAGCTTTTTTCTAATCTAAATTAAACAACTTTTGCTACTCATACATAAGTAAAAAATTAGAAAACTGTAAAAAAAAAAGTTAGAACACCGTAAAAAAAAGTGTGTTAGTTTGAGGAGAGAGAAAGTTACTTTTTTATACACGTTTTTTAATTGTTAAACTGTTTATTTTTTAAAAAAAATTATAGGATAGCTGTTTTAAAAATCATATTAATCTATTTTTTTAATTTTAAAATAATTAATATCTAATTAATTATACGCTAATGGCTTACTGCATATTTTCTTCTTCTCTTTTCCCCTCCTATTAAATGCAGCCTTTGTTACTCAACACCCAAATACTTAGAAAATTTCTGCAGTCCCAAAATTTATTAGTTTAGCCTTGCCAATGATTTTTTTTGTTTTAATGAAATGTAGCTTTGATATGGTACAATGGATAATTAAGTTTTCATAAGTAAAATATTTCATGGTACTATACTCTGCTATATTTTATATATAACAACAAAAGTTAGTGCTCAGAAATTAAGTGGCATGCATCTTACTTTGAAATTCTTCGTTTCTATTTAATGGAAAAAATATTATAAGAATATTGAAAAGTTTCATACATAAACTAACTCTCCTTAATTTATACATCACTCGCCTTATTGTCCCCCTATTATATCTTACAGATTTCCACTTTGTTGATCCCTAATTTCAAACATAAGAGATAGATAGATAGAGATATATACACATATATGAACACACCAAGGGTGGTGTTCACAAGTGATGAAGATGGCTGGAAAAGTTTGCTGAACCTCCTAGAAGGCATCAGGGTCAAAGCTCTGGAAACCATGGTGAAATACACCAAATTAACTCTGGCATCTTACAGCAGGAAGGTTCATCCAAAGGAGATAGTTTCAGACAATCTAGTTCTAGTTATAAAGAAGAAGGTGAATCCACAGTTTATGGGTAAATTGGAGTTGAAATGGCAAGGCCCATACCTTGTAACGTAGAAGTCAAGACTAGGATCCTTCTGGCTCATGACCATGTATGCCGAAAAGCTAGACCTAACATGGAATGTGACATCTCTCAAGCATTTTTTATGTGTAAATGGGTGATACCTATACAAATTTGTAGTATAAGCCTTTGGTAAAAAAATTAGAGTAGGGCTATTATCTGTATCAAAGGCCAAACTAGTATAAAAACATGCGTCCCAATTATGCATGTGATCACAAAAAAACAAGTAAGACAATGCTTGATCGATGACCTATTGAAGGATGAAGTGCATCAATCGAAGGAATGTTTGATTGAATGGCGAGATTGTGAAAATCGTCAAATCACATGTAGTACACAACGCGAAAATAACCCTGCCAGAAAAGTGCTAAGCTTTAACTTAGTGCTAGTGCCGAAAGTATGGGATGACGAGTGGTTGAAGCTCATTCACTGAAAACACAAATGAAGTAGCCGGTCGTCAAATAATAAGTTGACACAAGAAAGAAAATGTACACGAATATGAAAACCAAAAATACTATGCGACGAATGCACAGCAATGCCAACTTTATTGCACACATTCACAGGTATATTACATCATTTGTATGAGTGCCATTCACCCCAGAGGAAGTAGAGTCCTAATCATCAGACGAACTAGAATCCAAAATCACTATACAACTTCCAAAATGACTGGGAAGGCTAAAGCAAAAACCCAGTCCCTCATCCTCTGATTCCTCTTCGCCATCGCTATGGTTGAAGAACATAGTAAGAGGAATGGGGGATGAAAAACTAACTATGCCATATCATCGCTTAGCTAATGCTACTTAGTGATCGAACATCTCAAAGTTGCATCAAAATGTAGCTATGTCCTCTTGACGCGAGCAGTAGTCATGGTCAAAATCTTCTGGGGTTCAACCAGGATTCTTTCACAACCACTTCGCCATTGATCGGGCCACATAAATATGCCCGTTTATTATAACTTGCTAAGGACCATTGAAGTCCAAATAACGAGGTTTCATATACCTCCCAAGAGCAAGAACCTTATAGTTCATAGGCTCACGCAGATAATTGAGCCAAGACGGACAAAACTTTTTGCGAACAACATGTAAAAGCATCGCCTAAAAAGAACTCCATATATATGCAGCAAAGGATCGACCCAAAAAGCCTTACAAAATGCATTACAAAAGTCCCTGAGGCACCCCTATACAAGATCTTTGAAAACAAAAATAGAAAAGCGAAGCCTCACACCTCTGTGGGACTTTTGACATCAGTAGCATCGAACTTAGCCTACATGGCAAAGGCCTTGTCAAGAGCAAGGGCATAAGCTTCTCTCTTTTCCCTGCCAAGCGACATGCAAGCTGTGCATAAAGACAATCCCGCATGACATCATGGCCTTGAGGCACCCTGTACATTTGGCAAAAAGCCTTTAGCTCCTCCTTGACGTTCTCGGTGGAGTCAAGCACACCATCGACGTCGGTGAAGGACCTCGGCAATTCACAAAGGTGGTCACATCCGACCACCTTTAGCATGGCAAGGACCACGCCGACAGCAATGCGAGCACAACATCGCCAAAAATGCCAATTGTATTCCCAATAGCCCCACTAGTTTCAACACTCTAATCAATGAAGGCCTCGATTAGGGCATCATCGATGAGCAGTGGTAGAGGTCCAGCACCAAGGTGCTCCAAAGCAAGTCACAGCACATGGCTCGCTTGCGATGCCAACTCATGAACCTGGCCCTAAGTAGCCTGGGTGGAGGCAGCCTCGTCCCAAAGCGAAACCACTTCGGCCTATGAAGACTTGAGCTACTCCTTCACTGACTTGATAGTGGCCTCACTGACATTGTAATACGATATGAGCTTATCCTGCTCTGTCGCTAGCTCTTTAGCCTTCGCTTTTAGTTGCATGGCCTCCTCCTTAGAGTTTTTCAACACCTCCTTGAGGATGTGCTGTGCCTACAACAGCTTTGGAACTTGTCCCTCCATCTTTCGATTCTGATGCTTTAGGTCATCTAGGTAGGAGTGGGCCATTTTCTCAAAACTCCCAATAGCTGAAAGAGACTGAAACAAAAGAAGGAAGGGTGAAATGAGCAAGAGGTGAAGGACAAATAAAGGAACATACAACAAAGGAAGAGGTGAAGAATGACTCACATAGGTGATAAGGCTCCTCAAAATTGTCTTCAAAAACTTTATGGATATAAGGTGGCAAAACAAGCTACAAAAGCCCACCAACGAAGTTGGTAAGCTCCATGTGGCTCTCAAGGTTGGGATGTGGAAGGATGCTCTCCAAAGAAAATGCTTCTCCCATAACCTATTTCCTATATTGCCAGGAAGGTGGAGGGGGCACAACCACCACTTCTCGATCTAGTGAAGGGCGATCAGTTTTGCTAGCACTAATGTCGCCACCCAAGATTGACCTCGTGTCATCACCAGCCTTGGATCCCACAATGCCTTTATCACCAAAAGGGGTAGCAATAGGAAAGCCAGAAGCTATACTAGCCTTTAGGTCAACGGTGACAAGTGAAGCACGGGCGGTGAATGCAGGTGATGATGTCGAAGACGGTTTGCTATCATTAAAGCCAGAGGCCAAGCGATTGCCACTAACAACATCAGGAACCTTACGCATTGGGACATCAACCATGCGAGCAGTAATGGCTGCAAGTGTCTTGGCCGCACCTACGTCAACTGCCCAAAGCAACGAAGCACCAGTCCCGGCTAGCCCTTCAGGATGGACACACATCCCAGGCTAGGTGTATAGCCTAGGGAGTAATCACCACCGGAGGTCATGTGAGTAGTGCCATCAGTGTCCATCTGCACTTTGCTACCTTAGTCATCGGCCTCTTCACCCTAAAGATTCTCATCCTCATTGACATCGATGTCACGAGCAAGGGAACGGTCTGAAAAGGAACCACGAACCTCACCCTCATCAAAGGGCCATCCTTAGACATGATACATTTATGCTTCTTTACTGCAACCTTCCTAGCATCCTCCGTGTTCGACTCCCTGGAATCTAGATCCTTCATTGGATTTTTGTAGACAGGGAGGGCTATGTAGAGGTGTGCGCAAATGCATTTCACCTGCCCGTCTATCTAGTACATGATGATCATTCCATATTCCCTAGGAATCAGATCACCGAGGAGCATCTTCGTCACCTTCTCCACATCAGCAAACCAAAGAGTTGAAATACGCTAAAGCACTACTGTTTAGGACCGAAGGCTGAAAATAGAGGGCCCTAGAGAAGATGGAAAAAATAACAATGGCAAGCACACTTAACTATGCCACGATTAGCAGGAAGGACAATGCAAGGGAGGTTGTAAGCCTTCTCTTATGGATCTAGCTTGATCTCCCACGAACGAGCCATGAGATTGATCTTGACCATGTGAAATTCTTTGACTAGGTCATGAGCACTAAAGCGGCCCATGATCTTCCAAAGAGAAATCTTCCTTGATTCTAGCATGCCATCGGGGACAACCCTCAGCTTGGTATCAAAGGAAAAGAGGCCGTGGCTAGAGTGAAGAGTTGCAAACTCATCGGAGTTGATGGTGAAAGAGATCCTATGATAAAACCACCACCTCATCCAGAGACACTCCCATTTTGGCATGGAGGTTAGGATTGGCCACAAGTTCGTGAAATCCTATCGGGTCATGAAGTTGATGCTACTGAAGACCATCTTCTTCGGCCCAACAGGAGTAGCCATCGTCTTCATAAATGAAGATGCACTATGAATGGTGGCAAAGAGCTCAACAGAAGGTTCGAACTCTGTAGTTTGACACATCTAGTCAAACACCATGATGCGCACGAGGGTGCTTGTGTTGAGTTAGGGAGCTCAACCTAGAATTTTGCCAAGATGTGGGGGAATAGGTCAACACAAGGAAACTAAAGACCCGCATCAAAATACATGATGAAGACCACAGTCTCATCATCATGGGGATTCAACACCTTATCATCGGCAGGTGAGGGCCCCTGGCCTTCGGTGATGTAGCCCTTCGCCACTAGCTCACTGATATCATCGTCTTAGACAATGGACTTTCTTAGGAACGATGTCCACTCATCGTCCAATATGTTGGGATCAACGCCCAAAGTCATGGCCCTTGTGGTTTTCCACGGTGCCATCGAAAGTTGGCAAAGAGAAAGAGAAAGTGAAAGCGAAAGCTGCAATGAAAGTTGTTGAAGGTGGGCGAACTAGGCGAGATGTGAGGGAGTGTGAGACAGGAGCGAGAGCAAACCTTAGAAATTGACCAAGGGTGAATGTGAACCCTAGGGTCACATTTTATAGCTCAATGGTGCCCCGATAGTGCCAATAGTAATGCGACATGTGGTGTAGGAGCCAATCCATCTCATCTCCTCTACAAAGCAACAGGCGCTAGGCCACACAAGAAACGAAGCAGCACGACCCCAGCAGTCACATCCCAAGCTTCAAAAAGATGGACACCATCGGAACAACACATGGCAACGGATGGCGAAGCCAAGATAAGGGAAAAACTCAACACTTGTATTAGTACAATAAACCCAAAATAATAATAATGATAATAATAGTAATAGTAATAATAGTAATAATATAACTAATCTTAATTCATATTTTCCTTTTGCCTTGTTAGAGGACCACGAACGAAAGGGCGACACACACCCTACCATGCATTTCGCATGGTCTCAGCTAAGGTCCCAACTCACTCTTGCCTATGATGGGTTTGTTAGAGGCAGGTTGTGAGGCCTTTTAGCCAATCTGCCAAAGCAAGTAAGTCCACTAGGAGTGGCGAAAGGTAGCAAAGCAGGTTCAAGCCTAGCAAGGCGCAAAGCAAGGCAAATCATGACATATCACAACCCGATGTAGCGAGGTGTGGAGAAGGATAATGGCCGAAGGCCAAGTAGGTTAGGCCAAGAACCGCCCAATTAGCAAAGGCCGAGTACTGAAGTGTTAAACACGAAAGTGAGCCAAGGGCCATGGGGCTAAAAGGGATTGGCCTATGACAATACCCCCACCAGAGTGCTGATCCAGTAGCGGCCTAGAAGCAACCCATAAAAACTATAAAAACATAAAAGATTATAAAAGGGTATGAGTGCGCTTGTAAATGTCCTATTAAGGGGATAAGTACGTAAAAGCCTATGTGAGTAAACCTTAGGGTTTGTTAGTAGAGTTGTAGACATATAAATAAGCCCTAAGGGGTATGCTATAAGGAGCCATAAAAGTAATAAAAAAAAAGATGAAGTTCAGCCGTACGTTCAGATCAATCTGAAGGCAAGCATAACCATGTTATTCAGTAGAGAGTTCCAAACGGCTAACTGCCTAATCCAAATATATCCGTAAATTGCTAGGAGCAGGCATCCTGTTGGCCTGCGCCTGCAATTGCTAGGAGCTCGATCAAGGGCAGAAGGTGATTTGGTAGCTGGCGCCGGAGCTGGGGTGTAGAGGTGGAGGCTCTCCTTTTTGCTGTTGGCGGCGACTGACGAAGAGCGACAGAGAGGGAGATGAGGTGGATGCAGTGGTGATGGTGTCGGCGGCGGGAGGGTCGAGCTTTTAGCAGAGGAGCTCGAAGTGGATAGCGATCGCGCTCGGAAAGCTTGGTGTGCTAGGTCTGCTAACTCGATGGCGCACGGAGAATCGGCTGGAGAGTTGGGTCGGCCTGGCTTGGCTTGCTGTTGGGCCGAAGGAAAGAGGGAAAAGAAAATGAAATGGGAGAAAACGAAAGGAAGGAGAGAAAAGAGAAAAAGGTGAAAGGGAAAGTGACTCGGGGATGGTCTCTTCGCCAACGATGCACAGCGCGAGGCCGAGGCCGAGTTCGAGGGGCTTCACCCGCAGGAGGACATGGCAATCGTGGGCCTCCACCGCCGGGAGGACGGCGTGCTCGACGACCATCCGGTGCTTGTTCTGGGCTCGTTTATTTTGAGGGAGGCAGGTGAAACGGGTTTTGGATGTTTGTTGCACTTCTTGTACTTTGGATGTTTCACTTGCCTTTGTCCATATGTTGCACAAACTTCTCTTTTGGATTTTCAGCGAATATTTTTGTGCTGTTTCAATACCTAAAACTCAATCTTTCATTCGAGATAGAAAAATGTTTCACTTATGTTTTAGTGGCGTTTTATGTCCCTCGGTCATTTTCAACAAATGTTGATGTTTACCAATGTTTCACGGTCAGTTGACCGCCTGATTTTTTTTTTGCTGTTCTCTGGCCGTCAGATTTGTAGTTTTTTTCCAATTAATAAGAGCTCCTAACGTAGGATTTCTGAAACGCGCAAATAGAAAAATATGTAGTTACGTACTGTAGATTGGCTTCAAAACACAGGAAGTTAAGAGTTTGTGCGTTTGGATGGTTTGTAGGAAATAAAACATATTAATTTTGGAAGAATTTGGAGAGAGATTAGAGAAAAATGGAGAGAGTGCATGGGACTTCATAAAGGAAAATAAAAACATGAGATATAAGCTCATTTCTAGATTCCTTTGGAATTGAGGCGTATATAGAAAGCAAATCTATAGGTTTTTACCAATGCTATTTCTTTGTTTAAAAGGAGGTTATAGGAAAATTTTCTCAAGAATTGAAATCCTCAAGTTTCCTTTATTTCTTCAATCCAAACGAGTCCTAAGAGTTTAGGATCCTATCTACCAAAAAAGAAAAGGATTATCTCCATACCCTCAAACTTTCGTGAGACATCTATTGCTTGCTTCAACTGATTTGGTTCAATATGATAAATCCTACATCATATCATATGAATGGGTAAAAGCTAACCTAGCAAAGTTTCGAATAAAGTATATTTAAATTTTTTTATTCTACTACAGTTTAGTATTCATCTTGAGGAACCGTAAAAGTACGCAAAAAAAGAAGTGAAGTTTAGCCGTTTAGATTATTCCGAAGTGAACTAGATAGGCAAGCATAGCCCTGTTATTCAGTAGAGAGTTCCAAACAGCTAACTGCCTAATCCAAATCTATCCGTAATAATTGCTAGGATCAGGCATCCTGTTGGCCTGCGACTGCAATTGCTAGGAGCTCGATCAAGGGCAGAAGGTGATTTGGTAGCTGGCGCCGGAGCTGCAGGTGAAGGTGCTGCTATTGTCGTCGTAGGCATAGCTGTACGCCTGCGGGCACTTCTCCTTGAAGAACCTGGAGTGGTCGCTCGGCGCGCACTTGTCCGGCGACCCGTACGCCCCGCGGCAGCACAGATCGTCCCGGTCGAACGCCAGGCACCCGCTCTTGCACCCCACCACCGTGCCGCCGGCGTCCTTCGCCGCCAGCTCCGGCGGGCACGACGCGTCGATGTCGGCCGCGCACGCCACCGTCGCGCACCCGCCGGACGGCGCCACCTGCACGGGCACGTTGAACCCGTCCACGTTGCTGATGTCGTAGAAGTCCGTGCCGCCCCCGCAGAGCGTGAACTCGGCCAGCGTCGACGGCGGGCCGTTGCCTCTGCCGTCGCACTCGACGTGGCCAGTGCCGCAGTCGCCGGACTCGCACGAGAAGCGGCCTGCGGCGTCGGTGGAGCAGAGTCGCCGGGCCCAGATGTTGCCCGACCAGTTGTCTGGGACGCCGTCGTAGACGGCCGACGCGCCCGGCTTCAACTCAAACCCGGTGGTCGGGAACGGCAGCCCACTGGCCGGCGTCAGCACGCCGGGGTAGAGTACTTCATGGCAATTGTTGGTGAACACGAACTTTGCTGACATGGCGCCTGAAGAGACACGCAATGCATCAGGACTTTGTGATTTTTTTTTTGTTATCAAGTAAGTAAATAGCTAAATTGCAGTCTGCAGAGAAGAAAACTTTACTAAAAGAAAGAGTCTTTCCTCACTTTTTTTAATAAAAAATCTTTGATGTTACGCATTATGTTGTCATTGGTCAGTTTAGGCTAATAGCTGTGGTCTAGGAGTCTAAGATCGAGTTAACGCAACTTTTACTGGAGCAGTTTCATAATCCATGGCCTGGCTCATCATGGATATATACAGGCTCTCGCTTGTTTACTTTGGAGAAAACTGGTGCTATTGAAAAGGCGACAACTGGCATGCATCATGCATTTGTTAACTAGTGATATTCTATATATTCGAGAGAAAACAAGAAACCTATTTATGCTGATATCCTATATATTTTGAATCGGACATACCACCACGTTTTCGCGCCAACAATCTCAGGAATTTTGCATCTCATAGAACACTTATCTAACCAAAAACAAGAAAATGAAAACATCTCACATTCCCAGAAATTGTACATAAAAAGACAATAACATGTTTTTTCTGTTACTTTCTTTAACAGATCTACATCAGAGAGAGAGAAAACAGCCAAAACAGGTTGTGTGCAAATCAATCTATGGTTCATCCTCGTCTACTTCCAAAAGACAAATTTCTAGGATCTTGAATAAGCTAATCCCTACAAACAATCACCTGTACCTTGACGATTCAAAACCATTTTCTCTATCCTTTATATTTGCAAGATCCATCTTACAGGAACATAACAGATTGTTTTTTGAACCAAAAAAGGTTACCTCTCAAACAAAAAACATAAGACACTGAAATCATCATCAAGTAGCAGATTTAAGAGGGATGGATCACCTGGAGCAAGAACAGAAGCAACCAAGAGGAGAACAACTGGCAGGGCCCCTCTCATAGCAACCATGGTAGCCAAGAAATTGGTGTTGGATTCAGTTTGCGCCTTTTTCCCCTGCATCGCAATAGAGAGACACGGGCACGCTATATATGCATATGTATTTATAAGGAGGGATGCCAAAATTGTTAGTATGAAATTTATAATGCAAATAAGTGGAAAGATTATTTTATTGTTTCTTCGATCCCAACAGATGGCTAAGGAATATACATTTAGCCAATTTAGATAAATCCGGCGTTATAGTTGAAAGATATGGATGTGTATGTGCCAGGAGCCACTTTAGGTAATCCGGCGTTGTAGTGGAAAGATATGGATGTGTATGTGCCAGGGGTTTCAGTCATTATCCTCGACCAAATCCAACAGGATTTGGGATTATCAATGTCTTTCCAAACAAGGGTTTAACACGGCATGCATGCTTGATTAAAATTAGTCTCTATCTACTGCGAAGAGGCATTTTCTGTCACCTGAGCCAATCCCAACAATCTGTTTGTATCGCCGATAATTTTATATCACTGTCAAACTCCAATCGAATTTGATCCAAATGGCAAGTATTATCTTGCCAAAGAAAAAAATTAATTAATTGAGAAGAAGGCGATACGTAGTATTTGTTTCCTATTCAGTTTTGGCACACCATTTATTTTTCCAAAACAAGAAATTGCAATAAAGGGTGACAGGAGATGGCAGATGGCGTTCATGCCTAACGTGCAACCAGCTCATCAGACAGTTGCGTTCCTGACGCGTGCCAGTAAATACGGCACGAGCGTTTCCAGCCAAATTCGTGTGCCATGGGGTAAAAGAGGTAGCGAAAATTCCCGACCTACTGACATCGATCAAATCATTTGGAAATAGTTACAGAAAAAAACAAAAATAGAAATGGTTAAAAGATGTGGACATAGAAACGAAAACGATTTTGCTATATATTCTACCGACCATATTTACCGTGGAAATCACCGTTTTTATAAAATATACTCCGTTATATATGAATCATGCATCTATTTGGTCCATAGTCAACGCATCAACCAAATATCCAATATGAAATATCCAGTTTGAATATATGCTTAAAGGAGAGAGAGCTTATAATTTGCAGTGTAAGTTATATTATAGTCATGAGTTAAATATATAATTTTACAGTCATACATTCACGACATTAATTACCGGTTTTCAATTGGTACTTTCCATCTATGCACATCAACCAAATCTATGCACATGACTATTTTTATGAAAAAAAAAGAATTGAGAATTTATTGATGGTTAAAGTTTAAAAAGTTTTATTTTCAAGTCAAATGCATCCATCCGCTAATTTCTTGTGCACACAACGTAACTTAGTCAAGTTTAACCCAAAAACGTGTCAAAACTATATTTTGTTCTCAATGAGAGTTACTCGTTAGTCCGGTGATGGTGTCCCGTGTACAGAGCAATTCCAAAAGACATCAACGAAAATTTTGGAGAAAGGTAAACACACCTACGACCCACAAAAGTTCTAAAACAATACGTCTGCCGGAAAGTAGTAAGTCAGCAACGAACAAATAACCAAATGCAGCTTAGAAAACTGATATAAACACCCAGAGTGAACAAGCTAACAACACTATGCCGCGGATAGCCGAACACATGACCACGGATTGAGATGCCAAATCAGAGATGCCACAGTGACTTTGGATAAATCTCCACTTGCTGAACCTAAATCAGAGATGCCCATAGTGCTGCGAAATTGGATAAATCTCAACCATCCAATGCGCAGCAAACGGATTAGATCGATCAGAACGGTTCCTCTGCTACAGTCGAAAACAGAACAGTCTCAACAGCATTTTTGCTACGGCACTTCTGCTACAGTCAATAAACGGTAAAACTGAAACTAATAACAAATTTTGATTTAGTAAGCACAATTTTAAGTATAAGGAACTACAAATATTACTGGATGAACAACGCCATGTTCAGGAACTCTGCATGTTTTGGCTGCATGTTCTTGTCATCAAGTCGAGCAGAACAAAACCATAATATCTCCATCTGAACAGACAAGCAGTAAGCATGCAATAAACAAACCATATCCTGTTATAGACTAATCATTTGAAAAGAAATGAACAGGGAAGCAATCTCTACATATGGGAATGACGCTGTGGCGATCTAGCTAACAATTACATTCCTTTTTCAGAAAATACAGCAATATGGAAGGATATAAGGTGTCCAGAAAAGGCAGAAACTTCTTTGTTTCTGTTTAATTATTAGCGATAAATAGACTATGGCATGTTGTGCTCAAACAGAAGAGCAATGATATATTGTGCAAGAATACATTTTATTGGATGAGTTGTGCAGGAATATTGTAGAAGAGTCCATTCCACCTTTCTTGTTTACAAGGAATAGGTTACTCCGTAATTCAATTTTCTGTTATTGACTCCTGAGAGAGGGATCATTCAATCAGTAAGATTACAAACTTCATACACAATTCTAAAATGGTAAACAGGGATTATTAGCTCTCTTAATGTGGATATGTCCAATTCTTATTGGATCTAATGGTAATGTGATTCTGTTTTACAAAAACCAGTCACCATACAAATCGAAGGACACATGAAAAATGCTTGTGAACCATGTCATAAACATGAATTCAAGAGCTAAATATATCACTTCACTGAAGCATAAATCTAATTCAGAAAGGCATGCAGCATAAAACCCACAATAATATGGCAGAAAGAATTGTCATCTGAGAATACATTACATATAAAAAGACACTTGTGTTGTTTAGTGTGTATTAATTAGATCTGAGACTTTCTAATTTAGTGGGACAAAGCACCAGACCTAAATGAACAATACCATGAATATACCGAAGGATCCGCTTGAGAGCAGCCAAGTGAGGTTTCCATGGGTCATGCATGTAGAGACAAACTTGTTGAACGGTATAATCAATATCCAGACGAGTGAAAATGAGCTACTAAAAGACACTAGCCTAGCTACAAAAATCAAAGGGATCCTGAACTGGGTCACCAATGACTGTAGAGAGCTTCGGATTGGTGTCGACTAGAGTAGAGCAGAGCTTGCAGTCAGCCATACTAGCCCAATCAAGAATCTATATCATGTATTGTTGCTGAGACAAGAAAAGGCATCCATCATGATAGTGAACTTGTATTTCAAGAAAATGGTGCAACTAGCCGAGGTCCTTTATGTTGAAGTCATGCTATAGAGCAGAGATGATGCGACAGAGGATAGCCGTGGATGAGACAGTGAGCACGATGTCGTCCACATAGCATACTAAGTATGCTATGTCGATGCCATGATGGTAGACAAATAGGGAGGTGTCTACCTTCGCATTCACAAAGCCAAGTGAGAGAATAAAGGTGGTAAATCAACTGTACCATCATCGAGAAACCTGTTTGAGGCCATAGAGAGACTTGTTGAGACGACAGACATATCCGGGATGAGTAGGATTCTCAAAACAAGCAGGCTGTGCAGCAAAAACAGTCTCAGACAGAGTCCCATGAAGAAAGACATTCTTCATGTCGAACTGGTGAACTAGCCATCCACGAGAGAGGGCGAGTGAGAGCAGTGTCCGAACTGTGGCGGACTTGACAACAAAATTGAATGTCTTGTCAAAGTCTATGCCAAGACGCTGAGTGAAACCATGAAGGACCATTGAGCCTTTTATCGCTTGAGAGACCGGTTAGGCCTAAACTAGTGCTTGAAAATCCATTTACCGGTAACAATGTTGACTTGAGGTGGTCGAGGGACAAGCTCCCATGTGTTGTTTTGAAGGAGGGCAGAGAACTCTTCTTACATGGCAGTCCGCCAATTGGGATCAACAAGGACGCCACGGAAGGTGCGGGGCACCGGTGACAGTGTTGTGCTATTGTAGACACTGGGAAACCAGTGACTAACTTTGGTGCGTGTCGTCATGCCGTGGTTGTTGGTGATGGTTGCATGAACACAGCACCCTTGGACAGAGCCGACGAGCTGGGGGCAGTTGGTTGCTGAGGAGCTGCTCCCTGGCACCGCGAGTAGACCAGCAGCGATCAGGGCCTACCTAGGGCTGTTGCAGCAGCAGAGGAAGCCAGGGCATCAAGGGCTACAGCAACAGCAGTAGCAGGCGGAGTGCCTAGAGTTGCAGCAGCAGCAGGAGCAGAGGAAGTGTCCTGCCAGGTGTTTGGTCGGATCGGAGAGATTAGCATAGGGGTCGTGCCAGGCACCGAAGAGGTAGCCTCTATCTCGACGGTCGTGCCCACGCTGGATGCCACACGAGGATAGCCCGCGTTGGGTGATGGTGGCGTGCCGATAGTCGGGGCCGCACGTGGCTGTGCAAGAACACCAATAGGTGCACATGTAAGAAATAAAGTAGAGGTGCACTGATAGAACTGGACACGGGATTTGCATCATCAGTTAAAAAATCAAGGGCTGCCGGGTCGATAGGAGATGACTGTTGTGAGAAAGGGAAAGAGTGTTCATCAAACATGACATGTCGAGAGATGAGAACACGATTAGACTAGAGGTCAAGGCAATGGTATCCTTTATGATGAGAGTAGCCAATAAAAATGCACAAGAAGTATCATGGTGAAAGTATGTGAATAGTTGTGGCAGAGAGGTTTAGGATAACAGGCGTAGCCAAAAACACGAAGATGGTCGTATTTGGGTTGGACACCAAACATGACAGAGTGAGGTGTGGAGGATTGAAGAGTTTTGGTGGGTAGGATGTTGAGAACATGTGTGGCGACGTGTAAGGCCTCAATCCAGTACGAAGGGGGCATGCAGGCCTAAAAGAGAAGAGAGTGAACCGCATTGTTGATGGTGCAGATCATGCACTCAGCCCGCCCATTCTAAAATGAGGTATATAGGCAAGACATGCGGAGGTGTATACCGTAGGTGAGGAAGAAGAAGCGGGAGGTAGAGTTATCAAACTCCCGATCATTGTCGCACTGGATGGCTTTTACAGCGACGCTATACTGAGTGCAAACATAGGCAAAAAAATGATTCAGAGTGGCAAACGTGTCAGATTTGAGACGAAGAGGAAACGCCCAAATATAGTGTGAGTAATCATGAAGTATAATTAAGTAGCATTTGAAGCCATAAACACTGGTGACTAGAGAGGTCCACAAATCACAGTGAATAAGCTCAAATAAACTAGATGCCCAAGATGAAGATGACTAAAAAGGAAGGCGAGTATGGCGTCCTAACTGACACGCATGATAGAAAGAATCAATTTCTTTAGTATAACTAGGGATAACAGAGGCGAGTTTGGACAAACCGTCACAACCAAGGTGGCCGAGTCGACAACAATAGGGAAAGGAGAAGGATACCAAGAAGAGGTAGGGTGTGATAGAGTACGAGAATCAGAGGTCATGTGGGAGGTGGCACCTGAGTCGAAGTACCATTCGTTGTTCAGCGGCTGCTGAAGGGTCATGGTGCTAAAGACTGGTCTACGAGTTGTAGAAGCCAGGAGGATCCAAGGCATCGAGGAAAGGCAGAGGGGCACCGTGCAGACCGTAGTAGGTAGCAAGAGTGGCCTGCAAGACCGCCCTCTTTACCACCCCTAGGCCGGTGGTCGGATGCCTAGAGAGCTGTTGGGAGGCAGGGTGGGAGGACGAGGAGCTGCTACCTGTGCCGACGACGAGAACTATAGGGGGAGACGAGGTCGTGGGCCTATAGTAAGCTCCTTGAGGATGAGCTCATCGCAGGCCTCTAAGAAGGAATGGAAGGGACGGCCACATCGGCGATGGCGGCCAACGGAGGCAAACAACTCGTTCAAGCCTCGGATGAGGTCAAGGACGAGAGAGCGGTCGCTGACTGGTTCACCAAGATCGGCAAGATTGTTGGCGGTGGTATTAAGGAGCTTGCAGTAGTCGATGACAGAGAGGTCTCCCTGGACGAGCGTACGGAGTTTGGCATTTAGGATAAGGGTCCGCGCCTCCCAGTTGTTGAGAAATTGGCTCTCGATGGCAAGCCAGGTGGTACGGGCAGTGACGCCTTGGTCGCCGCGGCTCCTGACAATGTCGACGAGGTTGTCGGAGAGGGTGCTATAGAGCTAAGAACGGACAACGCAATCTATGCACTCCTAGTTAGGCGAGTTTAGGGGACGATCGTTGTGAAGGAGATGGCCTTGAAGAGAATACTTGTCTAGGACGAGCAGGAATTGCTCGCGCCACCGAGCAAAGATGCTGGAGTAGAACGACGTGGACAAGGCTGTGAATGTTCTGAATGGCCATAGCTTGGGCGTGGAGATTAAGAACCGCAGCGGCCTCCTGAAGAACCATGGCGGCATGAACTAAGGGACGAGGGCCATTGGGGAGGGTAGACGCGACCTCGTCAGTGTCTTCCGACGAGTCTTCACGGGGAGGTACAGCGGCGACGCGCTCGAGGGCGGCACGGACGCGCGCGGCAGCGGCGTCGCGCTCGATGGCCGCAGCGGCAGCCTCAGCCTTGACCTCCTCCACACAGGCGAGGGCGGCGCACCGAGCCTTGGCCACGGCGGCATAGGGGTCCTCCAGCCGCTTGTGCTTAGCGTCGTCGCCAACAGCAGAGGGGTGGAGAGAGCTGGCCATGGAGAGAAGAGAGCAGTAGCGCAAGGGCAGCAGACCAAAGGGGGTGGCGCTAGAAGCAGCACACTAGAGATGCGGAAGAAGAATCGGGTGGAATCCGGGCTCTGATACCATGTAAGTGAGAAATGCTCTGTATTGTATATTAGATAATAATAGATTACAAAAGATTATAAATATATATATAGGCATAGGAGTTCAAGTGTTTAAGGTGTGAACACTAAATTAGAAAGTATTAGATCTAATTAACACACACTAAACAGCACAAGTGTCTAGACCGACGCATGACTGCAGCTAGAGCCTAAGGCGCAGGCATAAAAGTCTAGGAGACAAACATAATTTATTGCACAAGAGTCTAAAATACAAAAGTCTAAAATACAAAGCACAATCACAAGAGTCCAGGAGACAAATATAACTTGCTAACAGAATCAAAGGGTTAATTATAATCAATTGGTGACAACCACAGTAAGGCCTCTGCTGATCAACGATAGTTGATTCTGCAAAGATAATTAAAAATTTTGAAATTAGTAGCAGAACTATATTTTGATAAACCAACAACTACCATTCTATACAGATCAAACAGCAACACAGGCATGTGCACCAACATGCAGCACTTTACAGATCAATCAATTTCTTTGCATTATCTCTACTTCTCCTTAGGTTGATGAAAAATTGAAGCAAACCTCATCATCTGAGAAATCATCTCTACCATAACAACAACAAAATCTTTCAGTCCTAAGTTGAGATAGACTAGAGTTGAAACCCAACATAAGAAATCATCTCTCCTTAAGAATTTTATTTATCCAACCAAGCTTGTCATCTAGGCCAGCAAAATGAACCAAAAAGTCTCCATCTGAATAAACCCCTGCACAATCAATTGGCAATGAAGAAATCTTACTGTAAAAAAAAATTAAAAAGAGGGTAAAGAATGGAACACGGGGATCTCTACTTTAGTGAATGGCAATAAAAGTTCGAGAACCATTAAGTTGAGTTGACAATTGCAATCTCTTCTGAAATTGGTGTAGGGATAGACAACAATAGAAGGTATCGTGCATGTGAATCAAAGTTTTATTAACAACATTACAAATATCAACCACACCGCACATGTACAATGTATCCAAGTTTGAAGTATATAAAAATGAAGTTTTAAAAACAAAGGATTAAGATTTTAATCAAATTAACCATGTGTAAACTCTTTTTTGTAACCAAACAGGCACAAACACCAAATAAAATTAGTCATCAAGCCAAAAGTTTTTGCAAATTAAATTAATTTGGCATGGACACCAGATGATTCAGTAGATAAATCCAGATAACTCCTATAAATCCCAGTTCTAAAATCCATCTAAACCCTTACAAATATGTAATTTAGAGTGATTATGAAAATAACGAAACCTTTCCATGTAGTAAGAAGGTGGAAAACAAGGCGATGCACTGATTTCCATGTGGGTGCCCAAGGATAGGAATTAAATAAGCACTGCATTTTTGCAATCCGAACATGTTCTCGCATTTCTTCAGGTGACAAGTGATATACAAGATGCTTCAATGCAGCATTATCTCCACTTTTTGTGGAACCTAGTTGTATGAAGGATGTAAGGTTCCACCATGTGTCAAGAAAGTTCTCACTCCACTTTGACCCCCGCATGAAGAATACTCCTGCATTGCAAGGGGTATAGATATATTACTGTCATGATGACCCATGAAGCCATGAATGAGGTGTTATCCCCCTTTTGGTTCGCAAACCTCTGTTGATAAGAACAGAAGGAGAAAAATACAAAGAAATATGAAAATGCACAATTCTAAATGTATATTTGTACTTCCAAATATCAGAACAGTTGTGATAAAAAAATATCAGAATATTTTAAATATACACTATTATTAGTGAGAAAAGGTGTCAACATTTTTTTTATTGTAACCACTACATATTTTACTTTTCTGGAGGATATGGACTTAAACACAAGACTACATGTCACGAAAGTTGTCGTTGATTTCATGGGAATTTGATTCGGAAAATCCCCACACAAAAAGGAAGCTAATAGTCAATTATCCAATACCAGCGTTAACACCATTGAAATCCTCCGTCAGGATGAGATCAGGAGCAGCACCAAAATCACTGTGCCCAATCAGCGAGAACAAAACCGTCTCCTGCATTACATAATAATGGGGACAGAAGAGCACATATATTGATTAAACTGGCAACTCGGTAAAACTAAACACCAGTAGCAACTCCCAACATGGAAGACCACTTGTGTGTGTGCAACTAGAACCACGATTATTTTTGCAACATTATTGATTATAATAAGATCCTATATAAGCATATAAAGCATCTGACTCACCAACGGGATGTCCGGATTAGTAACCAGTGTGTCCTGAAGCAAATCAGAAGACACACAAACAATTAGGCCTAAATTCCTAACAATAACAAAGAAACATTACTTAATCTTGCACAAGAGAATGTAGCCAGTAAAAATGTGGCGGCGTCGAACCGCGTCGTTCCAGAAGAGCCAGTGGTGGCCGCGGAGGTGGGCGCGGAGGATGAGGACCTTGCTCCAGCTAGGCGGGCGGCGGGGATCAACGGAAGCCGCGGGGAGCACGGCGAGGCCGTACCCATGCGCTGCAGCGTAGGAACGCTTGTTCCGCACGGTGGCCGCCAGCACACCGCGGAAGGACCGCCTGCGCCTACCGTGGCCCGAGCCCGAGCCCGACTCGCCCCCCTCGTCGGAGAAGGTGACGATAGCGATCTTGAGGTGGGGGGCAGCGCGCGGCAGGAGGACGAGGTGGCCGGCGGCGGCGTGTGGCAGCGGAAGGCACCGGCGGCCGAGGGAGTTTGCGCGGCGGAGGAGGACCCCGGGCGTGTACGGAAGTAGCAGGAAGAGGATGAGCGCTACGGGGAGGAGCAGCAGGTGGTGCGGGAGGAGGCGGCGCAGGAGGCGAGAGCGGTTCTGGGCAGCGCGGCGCGGGCGTGCGGGCGCGGCCATCGGTGGGAGGCGCTGTCGCCGTCGCCGTCGCCGTCGCCGTCCTCGCGCCGCTGGAGAGCGGAGCGCAGCGGAGACGGTGTAATTAGTTTAATTAATTAAAAATGGGACGGAAGTTTGAGGATTCCTAGCTCGTCAACAGTGACAAAGTTTAGCATAGGGAATCATCGATTTGAGAGTTTTGAGTATATATGGTCCGTACACAATAACCATCATGTTGTAGGTGCATAAGAATTATTGGGTTGTTAAATGCCACGCTGGACGAGAATCTCAAAGGTTTCGAGTCCACAATTAGAACTGGCTGCTCATTTGGAACATTGTCAAAGATAAAAAAATTTGTTGAAAGTAAGAGTGTGGTAGCTTGATATAAGTGTATTACACTTTTTTTTATATTGAAGTATGCTATACATTTACAATAGTAGCTATATGTTATTCCAAAGCTCTAACCTCCTTGCCTCTTCCAAAATTTCTAAATTGATTTCCCTCAATATCTAAGTCCAAGTTAGGTTAGAGCAATAGATGAGCACCATAATTGCCGCATGGCCTCCAACATCGACACTAGCGTCGAGATGGACTACCTCTTCGACGTAGACCTCGTGCGCCACCTCCACACCAAGCTACATGGCTGATTATGAGGCAAGCATATGTGTACTCTGCGAGCATGAGCATAGGTTGTCAAGTCAAAGGTCTGCCTCTAGGCTAAGATTGATGTTTTGCAGAAGGAGTGTGATGTGCGAGCCAAAGGAGTGTTAGAGGAGAAAGAGGAGGCATGCCACAAGAGAATCATCACCTAGAACAACTTTAATGCTTCCTGGAATGGCCACATTGTAGAGAAAACACAAGAAGATCCTCCATAATTCATGACGTAGCATGAATAAGATCAGCACCCAACTTAAGGCCATACTCAATGTCATTGGCATACTCCCAAACACATGCATGGCATGGCTGCGTCTTACCTTGAACCGCTACCAGATATTGCATAGGCCAACGAGTTTGCTACCCCTAGCCATATACTATATTTGTCTTTGGTTATCAATCTACATCAGCAGGAAGTGTCTGCAAGAGCACCAAGAAGGTCAAGGAGGCAAGAATAATTGCATTAGTGGTAAGGAAGAGGAAGACAATGACAAGGAGGAGGCGGTTAGCCCTAAGGGAAATGACATGGTTGTACCACACCTCAAGCCATCGCCTGACATGACTAAGACCAATAGGATCACTATCTCTGCCCTTGCCACAGATATGCCAATAGTCCTGAATCCACACTAACAAAAAGTTGATCTTATCATCAAAGGAAAGCAAGGAAGGTCAAGGCCACATAAATAGTTAAATTTGCCACAAGGAAGAGAAAGAGGAGTTGATGCACATTAATAGCATTGCTTGGATGCACCTTGACTTGAGCCCCTATTGGACATGGTCATGGCCAATAAAATCATTGTGCATAATCCTACCATGATCTGCCTCGAGTCCTTAATTTGGTCTAGGAAAATTGAATCTCACAATGGAAAAAGGGTGGGAGTGCCATGAAGGACAAGGTGGAAAGAATACTAACATCAACCACGAGAAAGAGGAAGAGCTAGAGGTGATCCACACCAACATGAAACTATGCTCCACCTCAAACCACGACCAGACGTGGTCAAGGCAATGAGATTGCCTCACCTTCCCTTGCCTTGGATTTAACCTAGTCATGGGCCTGCACCGTGGAGTTTATCTTAAAAAGAACGATGCAAGTGCTAAGGTCAATATGGACAGAATGATTGCATCTATTGTTACAAAAATGAGGAGGTGAACCACATTAATGGTTTAACTTCTTATAAGAGAAAGATGATAGACAAAGAGGAAGATGTGGTCGGCCGAAAATGTCTCAATCGACCACGCCGACGCCTAGGAGGTCTGCTTAGCTCCAGTGCAGGCTGGTCAGCTTCTCTCCGTGGCTCGAGGTACGCACGCTGGAGCCCATGAGGTTCGCTCGGCTCCGGCGCGACAGTGTAGGTACGGACGTGCCAGTTAATTTGACCCTGCAATTGATAAGGAGGTGAGGCGAACGGGTCAGTCGAACGATGGGTCGATACAAGCCTTCGCTATTAGCTGACCACCGATAGGATCGAGGTGGTCATCGATCGTGTCCAGATGGCTCCTACTATTGGCTGGTCGCCGATAGGTATTGAGACGCTCTTCCATCGACTGGGGAACCGATGAAGACGTGGATAGATGTCGATGAAGGACGTAATGACTCTAGGTGTAGCAAAAACGAGATCTTGATCCATCGGCTACAAAGCCGATAGAGACACCAAAGGGTATTCAAAGAACAACAAAGCATGTGGGATCTCTCCTGGTTGCCGACGGAAGCTATACTGCTCGTTCATCGGTTGGAAAGCCGATGAAGGCTTATGTGAACTAGCAAGGAATCGTATAAAAGACACCAGCTACAAAGCCGATGCCGCTCCAGATATGACAACACGAGACCCGTCGCCCGCCGTGACGACGCCGCTAGCACCAAATCTCGAAGATCGGACCTAACTGAAACAGTATGAGATCAAGGCCAATGGCAACGGGACGGTGGACGCCGGATCGATCATGATGAAGTAAGAGCGAAGCGAACCCATCGCTAGCTGAGTCGATGAGAGGATGTCATTTTGAAGACAGGCGCGCATCGGCCAGCCGATGCGCTTAGCGTGGTGCTCGAGGAAAGTCTTTGAAGACTAGTGTGTATTGGCCGAGGAGCCGATACGCTAGGCGTTGTACTTGGGGTATAGATAACTTATCGGCTAACACTCCGATGAAATGCCGTCCAAAGACCTATTGGCCTACAGCTTAATCTACCGTCGACAACCACGTAGGTTGAACCTAACCGATGCAACACGAGACCGACGACGACGGAGAGAACTTGATAGACCGATAAACCTTGTATAGACATGATGCGGTACATCCAATCTATCTAAGAGGTCGAACCTAACCAATGCAGTCTTGGACAAAGCGAGACATACTGGTATAGTGGTGGGACTTACCCCTTCACCAGAAATCGAACTTAACTGATGCAGCCCCACGCCGAGAGACAGAACCCACCGGTAAAAACTTAGATAAATTAGGGTGACAATACGCCGAAGTTGTATTGATCAAAGGATATGTTGATGATCTTTACAAGTTTTCAGGGGATCTATATTTATACCCTAGCGTTATAGAGTCTGACGCGGTTACAACAACCATCGAACATTATTTTCTAACAAAGATAAATAGAAAATATCTTTAAGAAAATAGCTAAACTAACTAAACCTTCTTATCTATATAAGATATGATTTTCATAGATAGAATATCCTACCATGATTTTCACGGCCCTCCTTAGACTCGGTCTTATTTAGATAATTTTATTGGATCGAATCCTTCCTTGTTTCATTCAATCGGCTTCTTTCTTATAACAATCGGACTACTTTTTACTAAATCGATCATCTTTCTAATCTCACTAAATTTTGGCGTTAACGAGATAATAATCCGCAATGCCACCATAAGAAAATTGGTTGCATCGCCAACATAAACAGCACAAAAAAGAGATAAAATCATGCAATTGTGTAATTAAGTCAGCATCACTAGACAAGTTGGATGAGTCATGGTACAGGCTACAGTTACAATTGCCATTATCCTCGGTGTTAGCATCCACAAACGTTTTTACCGACACGAGCATGTCCCCTTCTAGTCAGGATCATGGTTAGTCCACCCTTACTATTAGAGTTAAACAAACAAGATAGAAATAGGGGCAAAAATCACTCATTTCTTAGTTTGGGATTGATAAAAGAAGATGGTAGAATCAAAGATAATTGAGTTCCCCAACTAGCACCACCTATGCAGCATCCTTCTTCTCTAGTTGGTTCTCCGATAGCATCAATTATCCTTACCACTATTCTAGACACAAGCGCACACTTGTTGACGAATCAAGCCTGCAAAATGTACAAATGCAGAAGAAATCATTCCATTTGGACTCGAATATTTTGATGAAAAAACTATTCTTTTGATGGTATGAAGAAAGAAAGTGCCCTTTATCGGCAAAATAAGTTAATGGTCATTTTGACAAATGGAGAACAAACTATCTTTACTGGACTTAGTGAAAGTCAAGAATACATGTATGTTAAATATTGGTTTAAAGGATATAAAAGCAAATTCATTAGATTGTTACATTATATCATATTTGTTATTATAATTTTCACCTTGCCATAAAAATCCATAAATGTCAAATATGCCCTTCTTCCTCCTCCCTCCAGCGTTCAACCTCCCTTCTTAGCTTGCTGTCAGCCGATGGTGCTGACCTTTATTGGCTTGCATGCTCTTCTAACATGGTTGTCCATGATGGAGGTTGAGCCAGGCAGAGCTCTTAGCAAGATGAGGTGGTGATTAGTGAGGCAAGATCATGGATCATCGATAGTTATAAGATTTTAGCAAACAGAATCATACATTTGAGAATTTGAGCATATATGTAATGTGAGATCTTCTATGGACCGTGCACAAGAGTAATCATGTTGTCACGCCCAATAAGATCCCAAAAGCTTCTAGGCCCAAAGTCAAAACTAGACCAGGGCTCATTTGGAACGATGTCAAATCAAAGGAAAAAGCTTGGAGATGTAACTGGATGTGGCAGCTTGATACAAGTTTACTAGACATTTTTTTCTTTACTACTGTGCCATATATTTATGATAGTACTCAGCATGCCATTCCTAAAACAAAGTTCCAACATCCTTACCCTAGCAAAATTCCCAAATTGATTTCCTTGGTACCCAATCCAGCTAGGTTAGGGCAACAAAACACCGTAATTGCCACAATGGCCTTGAATGGTGACACCGACGTTGAGATCGATCGCCACTCTGGTGCGAACCTGTTGTCCGATGGAGATCCGATGTGATGCACCCAAACACGCGAAGGCCTGAAAGCTCTACTTAGCTCCATTATAGGTCATTCGGCTCGTTGGTGTCTTCGGATTATTAGAGTTGCCAGTATACTAGTCAATTTGACTTCTAATTGATAAGAAATACAGATAAAGTTAAATCATTAAGCCAATCGACTAATAGACCGATACAAACCTCTACTATCGGCTGGTTGTGCCGATAGAGTTAAGATAGTCATTGGCTGTGAGTCTGATGCACTCCTGCTATTGGATGGTTGCTAATAGGGGCTATAGTGCTCATACATCAGTTAGAAAAGTCGATGACGGCGTAGGCAAATAGCGAGGATAAAATAAAAGACACATCAGCTATAGAGTCGTTGACGCTCTGAATAGAATAGCGATAAACAGTAGAGAGCGAGGTCCAATCTCCCGAAGGAACAAGAACTAGCGACTACCGATGACGGTATCGTTAGAGTCAGTCTTAATAGATTGGACCAAACCGAGACAGTATAAGGCTAAGCCTAACACTATGAGAATGGCGGGAGCTAGATCGGATGTACCAATGGAAGGAATGGGTGAACTCATCAGCTGCTATAGGCTGTGGGTCTAATGTAGGCATATAAGTAAACTCATCGGCTAGTTGGGCTGATGAAAGGAACGAAACCTACTAGATCTCGATGCCAGCCCTATTACACACAGTCTTGACAGATTAGACCGAACCGAGACAATATAAGACCGAATCTAATAAAATTAGATCGATCACCAGCGGATTAATCGCTGGACAAGATATATTTATATCGGCTAAAAAGCTGATACACTAGGCGTAAAACTCTATGTAGAGATTACTCATCGGCTGACTATTCTGATGAAATACCGAGTAAAGACCCATCGGCTTAATTCTAAATCTCTATCAGCAGTCAGTAGGTTGGATCTAACCGATGCAGCACGAGACTGATGACGATAAAAGGAGCTCGATAAGTTGATAGATACCACACAAATATGATGTGATATATCCAATCAGATTAAGAGATCAGACCTAACTGATGCAACCTTAGACAAAGTAGATACACTAAGACAATGGCGGGATGTACCCCTTTGTTGGAGTTTAGACTTAACTGATGCAGTCTCGTATTAAGAACCAGAACCCACTAGTACAAACCTAGACGAACTAGGATAGCGATGCGCCAAGATTGTATTGATCTATGGAAATGATTTAGAAACCTCTAAGGGGTCAATATTTATACCTTGGGATTACACAAGTTCGATGTGGTTACAGAAAACCTCCAGACATTACTTTCTAAATAGAAAAGGAAACTCTCTCTAAAAAGTTAACAAAACTAGCTACTCCTACCTAATTACAAGAAATACTTATAGATACAAACCACCTTGCCGTAACTTCCACAACTCCTTAGATCCAGTCTCATCTGGATAATCTTCCATCTTCGTCTGAACCGAATCTATCTCTATCTATCCAGTCGGCTCTTTCCTTGTATTAATCGGTCTCTTTCCACAAGCCAATTGGCTCTTCGATCCTATCTGCAGGGCTTACCAAATTTTGTTGTTAATACATGCCCCCTAATTTCAAAAGATGATGACTCATGCTTCCAAATTATCTTCTTCAGGCTCCTATGACTCCGAAATCTTCTCTCTTGCTTCTTGCAATCGGCTTTCATGAGCCGATACTATCTTATCAAATGTGCTAAGTTGTCAAACATTTTGGAGAAAAACTTCCTTGTGATGTGACTTGATAATCCTTGGAAGACCAGCTCTGTTAACTCTTCATCGCGTAAGTCCAAGCTGTAGCATCATCTTCATATATTGTGAAATCTTTGAATATATTCCAAAACTGATTCCTCCGCTCTTTACTTTACCGATATCAAATCTATGAGCCACATCTTGTGGATCCCTGCAAAGAAGTGCTTGTGAAATTGTTCTTCTAGATAGGCCCATCCTTTGATTGAATTTGACAGCAATGATGAAAACTAAGTAAAAGCCGATCTAGATAATGACAGCGGAAACAACCTAACTCCCAAAGCCTCTTCTATCGATGCATGTCTATATAGAGCTAAGAATCGACATACGTGTTCAACTATAAACATATTTTGTCTTGCCCCAAGAACTTGGAGAAGTCGGGTATATTGTATCGGTGTTGTAACGGTACTCTATCAAACCACTTAGGGTATGGACATCGATACATAAAATTTTTCTTCTTCAGTTTCAAGCCGAACTGTTACTTCATCACTTTGAATATCTTTGTAGTCCACTCATTGTCTCCATCGTGTTGCCCCTTGAGATAAATATAGCCATCAGACCAATTGAACATCGACATCTGTAGACCAATATTTGTTGATGCATGAACCGGTGGCTTTTGAGTAAGTAATCCATCCACTCTTTTCCTTATCAAGTCCTAAAACATACTTGTCAACCCTCCAGATTGATCGATTAATACGTGACATATAACTTCATCAACTAATTCTTGGATGGATTTTTGTTGATTTCAAGATACAGGTTGAGTTGGTTCATCGATCCAAGTTGGTCTTGGGAATGAATTCTTCTGGAACGGTCCTTCTTGCACCATACTAAAGGATTGCAAGCACAACTTCTCAAAATCCTTTATAGATTGTTCCACCTGCTACCTTTGTGTATCTGTCAAGTCTTCCAATGCGACTGGAATAATGATATATTCATTAACTTCTTCATTGGACGAGCGCGCCTTGGAATCAACCTCTTCTTCAGACGTATTGATTATAATTCATTCCATAGAGCGTGCCAAAAGAGATGTTCGTGGGCGCGAAATCGGACCAAGCAGAGAGGCATGCCAAGAGACCACGAGTAGGTTGGTTGATGGAGGTCCGATGCGATGGGCCTGCACACACGAAAGCCTAGGAGATCTACTTAGCTCTAGGATAGATCCTTCGGCTCGTTGGAGTATTCTAGTTATTGGGGTTGCGAGCATGCTAATCAATTTGACCTCTAATTGATAAGGAAGATAGATAGAGTTAGATCAGCCGATACAGACTCCTGCTATCGACTGGATGCGCCGATAGAGTTAAGATAGCCATGGGCTATAAGTCTGATGCACTTTTACTATTGGCTCATTCCCGATAGGGGCTGTAGAACTCATACATCAGTTAGAAAGCCAATAATGACATAGGCAGATAGTGAGGAATAAAATAAAAGACTCATCGGTTGTAGAGCCGATGACGCTCTAAAAAGAATATAAGATAAGCAGTAGAGAGCGAGGTCTGATCTCCCAAAGGGACGAGACCCAACGATTATCAATGACAATTCCGTTAGAACCAAAATTGATATATCGGACCAAACTGAGATGGTATAAGGCTAAAACTAACGGCATGGGAACAACGAGAGCTAGATCAAACATAGCAATGAAGGAAATGGTTGAACCCATCGACTGCTATCAGTTGTGGATCTGATGTAGCCATATGAATAAACTCATCGACTAGTTGAGCCAATAGGAGGAACAAAACCCGCTAGATCTCAATAACAGTTCTATTAGACACAACCTTGATAGATCAGACATAATCGAGATAGTATACAGTCGAATCTAATAGAACCAGATCGATCACTAGTGGATTAATTACTAGAAAAGATATATTTATATCAGTTGAAAAGCCGATACACTAGGCATGAAGCCTCATGTAGAGATAACTCATCGGCTAGCTACTCCGATAAAACGTCGAGTAAAACCCCATTATCTTAAGATTCAATCTACTATCAACAGTCTAGTAGGTCAGACCTAACCAATACAGCACGAGACTGATGATAGTAAAAGGAGGTCGATAAACCGATAGATCCCACGTGAACGTGATGTGATATATCCGATTGAACTAAGAGGTCAGACCTAACGATATAGCCTTAGACATAGTAGATACACTAAGATAATGGTGGGACTTACTCATTCGTCGGAGTTCGGACTTAACTGATGCAGCCTCGCGTCAAGAGCCAGAACCCGTCAATAAAAACCTAGACAAACTAGGGTGGCAATGTGCCGAGATTATATTGATCTGTGGAGATGTTTACAAGCCTCCATGGATTCTATATTTATATCCTAGGGTTACATGATTCCAATGTGGTTACAAACAATCTCCAAATGTTACTTCCTAAATTAAAAAGAAAACTCTCTTTAAGAAGTTAACAAAACAAGCTACACCTGCCTAATTACATGAAATAACTTACAAATACAAAACCACCTTGTCGTGGCTTCCACGACTCCTTAGATCCAGTCTCATCTGGATAATCTTCTATCTTTATTTGAACCAAATCTATCTCCATCTGTCCGAGCGGCTCTTTCCCTCAATTAATCGGCCTTTTTCCATAAGCCGATCGGCTCTCCGATTCTATCTATGGGGCTTATCAAATTTTGTTGTTAAGAGAACCTTGTACACTAACTCTACACCACAAGCCACATGGCATACGTGTGCTCTTTGAGTGTGAGCACAAGGCTGCTGAGTCAAAGGCCTATCTGTAGGCCAAGATCAACACTATGTAGAAGGAGTTTCATGTGTTACCTCGAGCAACACTAGAGGAGAAGTAGGAGGCACGTTTCAAGAGAATTGTAACTAAGATAAACACCTACTTTAAGGATGTGCTCATCAGAATGGACACACTACAAAGGAGGCACAATTGAGCTGCTACTAGATGTGGCGTAGGGAAATGAGTTTGCTACTCCTACCCATATCTAGCTTCGCTTCTAAATCCACATTGGCAGGAAATGTCTCACCATTGAAAAATGGTAGGAGTGTCAAGAATGTCAAGATGGCAAAAACAATTACATCAGTGACAGGGAAGAGGAAGATAATGAGGAAGAGGTCATTAGCACCGAGAAGAATGGTGTGGCTGCACCCCTCCTCCCTCGAGTCATTGCCAAACATGATGGAATCAATAGGATCACCACCCCTGCCCATGCCCCAGATTTGCCAATAGTCTTGGATCTATACCAACGAAAAGCAAGAGTGCCACGAAGGTCAAGGCTAAAAAAAAGTAAAATATGTTGTAGGGAATAGGAAGAGGAGCTAATTGATGTTAACTTACATTGCTCGAATGCACCTTGCCTCAAGACCTTGTTGGACATGGTCATGGTTGATAAGATCATTGTGCATAATACTACCATAAATTTGCCTTAGGTCCTTAATTTGGTCTAAGAAAAAGTGGATCTCATTGTGTAACAAAGGAAGGAGTGCCATAAAGGCCAAGGTGGGAAGAATACTTACATCAACGTGGGGAAGGAGTTGGAGGTAGGGATGAAAATGGTCATGGAAATTCCTGACCAACTATCTCCGACTGTTACTGTTTTTAGCAATATATAAAATTTGGGTTTTCTAATTTCTTTCAATGATGTATTGTTATTGACACTGAATAGTTAAAATGATAAATATAGTCAATTTCTGACCAACCGAGAATTGTTTCTGAAGAGATGCTACCATTTCTAACCATTTTCATCCCTAGCTAGAGCTGATCCACACTAACATGCACAAAGCAATTGTGCCCCACCTCAAGACACCACCAAATGCAATTAAGCTCATCAAGATTGCCACACGTGCCCCTGCATTGGGTCTATCTCTAGTCATGGATCTTCACCACTAGGAAGTGGAGTGTACCATGGAAGAAGGGCACAAGTGTCAAGAAGGTCAATACAATAACAATGATTACATTAGTTGTGGAGAAAAGGAGGTGAGCCACATCAATGGTTTAACTTCTTCTTGTAAAAGGAAGATGATGAACAAAGAGGAAGATGACAACCCACAAAGTCAGATAACAAAACTACTTGCATCGCCAAGATAGAACACAAAAAAGAGAGGAAGACCATGAAAGTCTATAATTAAGCCAACATCACCAACAAGTTAGATGAGTCATGGTGAAGGCTACAACTACAAGTGCCATTAACATCCTCTATGCTAGCATCCACAAACATCTCACCAATGGCGGTCGTAGAGAGCATGGGCCCTTTGGTGGCTCCTCCGATCAAATCATGATTAATCCACACTTTTAGAATTATACAAACAAGATAGAAAATGGGGCAAGAAATCACTCTTTTCTAAGTTGGGGAGTGATAAAGAATATGATAGAATCAAAGAGAATAAAGTTCCCCTACTAGTATCTCATATGCAACATCCTTCTTCCTTGGGGTAGATCTTCATGGTTGGTTTTGATAGCTTCAGTTATCCATGGTTGGTTAACAAATCAAGCCAGTAAGATGTACAAATGGAGAAGAAGTCATGCAATTTGGAGTGGAATATTTTGATTAAAAATTTGCATTCAATGGTATGATGGAAGAAAGTGGAAACCCTTCTGATCTAGGATCATACATGGATATAAAAACATATTTATCAATGGTGCCTTTGCCCAACAGTAAAAGCAACACTCTTTAGTCAATCATCATGTTATCATGTGAGAATTTGAGTGTATATGTCACATGAGATATTCCGTGGACCTTGCACAAGAACCATCATATTGTCATGTCCAACAAGATTCCAAAAGGTAAAAAGCTCATTTGGAACATTGCCAAAGGCACAAAACTAGAAAATGAGACTCTAGGAGTGGCAACTTAATACAAGTGTACTACACATTTTTTATTATAAGTGCATTACACATTTATGATAATACATTCCTAAAGCAAAGTTCCAACCTCTTTGGCCCTTTGCGAAATTCCCAAATTGATTCCCCCCCCAATATCTTATCTAGACTAGGTTAGGGAATCATGTGCCACAATTGCCACATTGGCCTCATATGGAGACATTGGCTCCAAGGTTGACCACCACTTAGATGCGGACCTCATACACCATCTCTGTACCACAAGCCACATGGTCAATTACAAGGTTGGTGTATGCATGCTCTACAAGTGTGAGTGCAAGGTTGTCGAGTCAAAGGCCTTCCTCTAAGCCAAGATCAATGCTTTGTGGAAGGAGTGTGATGTGCAAACTAGAGGAGTGTAGGAGGAGAAAGAGGAAGCATGCCTCAAGAGAATCGTCACCGAGGCCAACACCCACCTCAAGGTCATGCTTGCCAGAATGGACACATTATAGAGGAAGCACAAGGTGTTCCTCCATGATTCATGGCTTTGCATGGATGAGGTCGACACCCACCCATCTTAAGGTTACACTCAAATTCATTAGCATGCTCTGTAACATGCATGGCACGATCCCATCCCACCTCGAGTCGCTACCAGATATGGCTTAGGCTAACGAGTTTCTACCCTTACCCCTATCTCAAATCTGCTTTTGATTCTGAATTTGTATTAGCAGGAAGTGTCTCCCACCATTCAAGAAGAGCAAGAACATCAAGAAGGTCAAGGCAACAAGAATAATTGCATCAGTGTGGTAGGAAAGAGGAAGACGACGATAAGGAGGTGAGCAACCCCAACAACATGGCATGGCTGCACCCCACCTTGATTCCCACCACCTTCCCTTGCCCTAGATCCACGTCAACGTGCATCGCTTGAATGCACCTTGCCTCAAGCCCCTGGTGGACTTGGTCATGGCTGCTATGATCATTGTGTATAATCCTACCATGGATATGCCTCAAGTCCTTAATTTGGCCCAGCAAGAAGTGTATCGCACTATGCGATAAGGGTAGGAGTGCCATGAAGGAAGAATACTAGCATCAAACAGTAGAAAAGAGAAAGAGTTGGAGGCAATACACACCAACATGCATACCATAGCTTTGCCCCACCTCAAGCCACCACCATATGTGGTCAAGGTCAAAGAGATTGCCGCACCTGCCTTGGTTCTGCCTTCTGTCATGAATCTACACCAATAAGAAGTGGAGTTCACCCTAGAAGGAGGGCATGACTACTGAGGTTAATATGACAACAATGATTACATCAGTTGTGGCAAAAAGGAGGAGGCGAGCCACCTCAATGGTTTAACTTCTTGTAAGAGGAAGATGATGGACAAAGAGGAAGGTTACAATCAACAAAGCCAACCTAAGCAAACAGGTTGCATCGCCAAGCTAAAGAGCACCAAAAAGAGAGGAAGACCATTCAAGTATGTAATTAAGTCAGCATCACCAACCAAATAGGATGAGTCATGGTACAGGCTACAACTACAACTGCCATTGTCATCCTTGGTGCCAGTATCCACAAATGTCTTACCAGTGGTGGTCATAGAAAGCATGCCCCCTCTAGTTGGAATCATGTTTATACTACTCTCACTTTTAGGATTAGAAAAAAGATAGAAAATGGGGCAAGAAATCACTCTTTACTGAGCTAGGAGTGATAAAGAAGATGGTAGAATAAAAGAGAATAAAGTTTCCTTACTAGCTTCAACTTTGCATCATCTTTCTTCCTCGAGTGTCCATGTGTTCACGCCGAGATCTCACGCGCCCCGGCACGAACACGTCGACGCCTGGAAGATCTGCTTAGCTCTAGTGCAGGCCGGTCGGCTTCTCTCCGTGGCTCGAGGTACGCGCGCCAGGGGCAGTGGGGTTCGATCGGCTCCGGCGCGATGGTACGGGTGCGGGCGTGCCAGTGAATTGGACCCTGCAATTGACAAGGAAGTGAGACGAACAGGTCTATCGGACAGTGGGCCGATAGAATCGGGATGGCCATTGGTTGCGCCCAGAAGGCCCTTCGCTATCAGCTATTTGCCGATAGGAATCGGGAAGCTCTTCAATCGGCTAGGGAGCCGATGAAGGAATGGACAGGTGTCGACGAGGGATTGGCCACAGAGCCGATGGAGGAACCGGGGTGTACTCAGAGGATAGCAAAGCGCATAGGATCCCTCTGGATAGTTGACGGAAGCCGTAACGGTCGTTCATCGGCTGAAAAACCAATGAAGGCACATGCGGATTGGTGAGGAATAGTATTAAAATGCACGGGCTGCAAAGCCGATGCCGCTCCGGATATGACAGCACGAGATCCGTCGCCCGCCTTGACAGTGCCATTAACACCGAACCTCGAAGATCGGATCTAACTGAGACAGTGCGAGGCCGAGGCTAACAGCGATGATACGGAGGACGCCGGATTGGCTATGTTGAAGTAAAGACAGGAACAAATCCATCAGCTAGATGAGCCGATGAGGGGACGGCTCTCTGAAGGCGGGGGCATATCGGCTGGGAGACCGATGCGCTTCGCTTTACGTGTCAAGGGACACCTCTAAAGGCTGATGCATATCGGCCGTGGGGCCGATACGCTGGGCGTGAAGCTCAGAGTATGGATAACTCATCGGCTAGCACTTCGATGATACATCGTGCAGAAAACTATAAGCCTAAAGCTCGATCTACCATCGGCAGCCCCATAGGTCGAACCTAACCGATGCAGCACGAAATTGATGACGACAAAGGAAGCTTAACAAGTCGATAGGCCCTGCACGGATGTGATGTGATACATCTGACCGGCCTAAGAGGTTGAACCTAACCAATGCAGCCTTAGATGAAGCAGAACATATCGAGATAGTGGCGGGACTTACCCCTTCGCCAGAGATCGGACCTAACCGATGCAGCCCCGCATCGAGAGCCAGAACCCGCCGGTAGAAACCTAGATGAACTAGGGTGGCTATGCGTAGAAGTTGTATATTAATCGAGAGATCAATTAAATGTCTCTAGGGGGTCTGATATTTATACCCTGGGTTTACAGAGTCCGACGTGTTTACAACCATCAGACGTTATTTCCTAACAAAAACAAAGAAAAATATCTCTAAAAAAGTTAACTAACTAACTAAACCTTCCTAATTAGATAAAACTATAATTTACAAAGATAAAAAACCTGCCGTGGATTCTATAGCTCTTTTGTAAACTCGGTTTTATCTGGATAGTCTTCCAATTTGAAACCGAGTCTTCCTTCCCTACAATCCGATTGGCTTTTTCACTGTAGTTATCGGACACCTCTTAGCCGATCGATTTTAGCACTATCGAGCTGTCCAGATTTTAACGTTAACACCATGGTTGTTCTCCGATAGCTTCAGTTGTGCTTATCTCTGTTCTAGCAATGAGCCCACCCTTGGTTGATGAATCAAGCCATCAATTTTGTACGAATGCAGAAGAAATCATTCAATTTGGACTCTAATATTTTGATGAAAAACTATTCTTTTGATGGTACAATGGAACAAAGTAAAAACCCTTCTGATCTAGGATCATATATCGATATAAAAACATATTTACCTTTGGTGCCTTTGCCTAGTACTAAAAGCAACACTCCCTCACTAACATTGGGAACAATTTTATTGCCATTTCTAATTACAATGTAGTGGGAATCCGAGGAAAATATGGTGACAACACTCAAGGAATGTGTGGAGCTCTGCACGGAAGATCGTTATGCTCTTTATTGCAAAATAAGTTAATGGTTAAATTGACAACTAGAAATCAAACTATCTTTAGTGGAGAACATAGGTACGCTAAATGTTGGTTTAAAGGACATAGAAGCAAATTCATTGGATTATTACATACCTTAGACCATATTTGTTATTATATAATTCCACCAGGTCACATAAATATAATTTTCACCTTGCCATCTAATGTTAATGGACTCCATTTCCAATTTTACAGTTTAGAACTTCCGAATCCAAACTGTGTGGCTCAAAATTTACAATATTGGCATGTTTGTTTACCACAATGGTTCTTAATATGTAATATTTTATGTTTTCACAAGCTTGTACATGGAATTTAGTAAAACAATATTGTGGTTAATTATGTTGCCTACATTTTTTATACATGGTTCATTATGTTGCAATGCAACGTTAGTTTAATTCCATTATATCAACTTTGCTGATCATCCAGTTATTGAAACTACTGTTTTTTTGTTGTTCAAATTAGGGCAACAAAGCAGGAATAATTTATTTTGGATGGTGAATTAAAGGATCGGTGAAGAAGACTAAACAAGACCTACTGAACCATGATGCTATAGGCCCCATATTCATTAAGGAATTGATGATACATTACTCTAAGCAGTTGTTTGAAATCAATACTAACATGGAGGTTCCATACTTCCATGCCAGATGCAGGTTTGTCACTTGTTTTCGTTTAAGATTTGGCAGACAGTGTCATTAAAATTCGCACGCATATGTGCTATTATATATTTTGTGGTGATGTATGAATAGAATATTATTGGAGACTTTGTTTAACAAGTTAATTTTATGGCATCATCCATGAAAAATTCCAAGTCCAATTTCAATCTACACATGGAGGGAAAAACAACAAATTCATCTAATCTGATTTTCTTAATCCTAAACATCCATCAAATTTAGCCATCCATTTTTGCATATAGCCATATAGTGATGCACGGCACTATGATATATGTTTTCAAAATTTTCACAATTTTCTTCACAACTATTTCTTCTGTAGGTAAGAGATGAGGTTATGCGCCCTTTAAGGTGTAAAATAACTTTCATGATTAAGTTACATCAACATTTAAGATAATAGCTCTCAATGTTTGCAAGTAATAATAAAGTCATAAAATATCTAGATTAGGGATAATGGGCTCAGACAGGGAAAGAGAGCTCATCCCTCCATCTCAAAATATAGTAAATTCTAGCATTCAATATTTATTCTAAAACATAATAATTATTTTACCTATTTCTTTGTGTCCACTAATTACAATTATCCCTATTTAATTTCTTCACCTGCCTTTTCCTTTATGTCAATCAACCACAAACACCTTCCATTTAATTCACCAACTTTTTTAAGTAGTTGTGCCATCCACTGTAAGCATCATTTGTAAGATTTTATATGTAGGTATGAAGGGAGTACTACAAAATAACTATGACATTGATCATAATCTGTCAGGTGACCAGTAAATAATTGGAACATTAACTTAAAGGCAGGCAGGAGGAATGCTTATTTCATCGGTTGAGCCGAAGGGCGAGGAAAACCGAGTAAAGGAAGAAACGAAATAGAAAAATAATTGGGGCAGAAGAAATACTTATTTCGTTGGTAGAGCGGAAGGGTGAGGAACACCGAGTAAAGGAAGAAACAAAATAGAAAAAACGGCGAGAAAAGAGAAAGAAAACAAGGAAATGGAAATTACTCTCCTGGGTAGGCAAGGTGGGAGGTAGGTGTTTTGCTATTCAACCAACGACGTTTAATGCTAGAAGGGCGTTGAAAGAGGATGCAAATTTTAGTTAAGTATGGTGTGATGTGTAGTACTTTTACTGTATGTGTGAATCCGCATGTAACCTGGCGGGCTGGATGTATAATTGAACATGTCGATGCAGCATGCTGATCTCAATTCTCCTCGTTTATGTTTAAGCTAGCGGTATTATATTGCGTCCATTGTTCTGTAGGATATCCGAAACTCCAGTTCATGTAATATGCGAGCTAATATATAAACACCAAATCTTTCATATAAAGATTCCTGGAGAGAGTGATACCTATCGTTCGTCAAAGAGACCTGTCGTTGACAAGTGGAATGAGCATGGAAAACAAATGAACTTGGAAAACAATATCTCCTGTGAATCTTCACCAATTGACCACGCACCGGATCAATCTCAATCAAGTAGCGAGATAGCAAAATACTCTGTTCGTTCTAAAATAAATAAATGTGCTTCTAATTTTTAAATTTTGTCTCATAAAAAGTATATTTCTAACATACGGTAAGATGAGATTTATCTCATTAAATTCATGCCCACAACCAATAGAAAAACGGCTATTTTATAAGAGTAGTTATCTACCATCTATGTTACTGCTAAAAAGTACACTAATTTGTTTTTGAGGATGAAGTTTGTTTTAAGAGTTGTCTTTTTCAGCTTTTTTTTAAATGTACGAGTTTAAGAACTCCTTTTAATCTTTTCTAGCCTATTTATCGTTACTAAATACTCATTCTGTTATTAAAAAGTGTTTATCTATGTTTATAGCTAAAAAAACACCTTTTAAAGGGACGGTGGGAGCAAATGACATTCTCTTGTAAATAAGTGACTTCTTTTTCACCACACTGGAAAGGAAAAAGGCAACAAAGTTACACTATTCGGTGCTAATTACCTCGTGCGGCCCACCGCCGGGGGAGGGGGGGTGCGGAGGGGGATCATCTACGGAAACACATTTCAGTTTGTCAGAGAAGCGAGTCTCAGAGAATAATGAATTAAGAAATCAAACAGTCATCACGGTCAGTACTTTCATATTTTCAGAAAAACAGAGAGCGTGAATGTTCATCTGTAAGTGTATAAATAATAATGTATTCCATAAAAAATCAGGTATCTGTGGTGTTTAAGCACATCAAGTCAAAATGGAATCACTAGAAATACATAATACAGTAGGAAGATTTTGCACTGGTTTAGCTATTTGAGCTTTTGGCTGAAACCAGGGAGATCAATGACCTGAATCTTTGATATACCTTCTGCTTCCTCCCTCTCTTTCTGTGTGTTGTAGCCCCAGTTCACTGCCACACATCGCATCCAAAAACAATAATCCATAAAACGTAGTTCAGAAGCGATCAAATGGTTATTAGGATAACTAAAGGCATGGCTTACCCAGGTAGAGGTTCCATTGGTCCAGTACTGGCTCTTTAATGACATTCTTCAAAGTTGCAAGACGATCCTCAACGAAACTGGTTAAGATGCATCAGAAAGAATTAAATTGTTAAGTTTAATTTATTATTACTTAACTCTTAACAGTACATAATTATTTGGTGTAAAAATGGAACGCTCAAGGAAGTAGTAGTTCTTTACTTTTGTGTTTTATGGAGATAGTATTGTCCATGTTATACATTTGTAAACAATATATGTAAATAGCTAAAAAATATGACCTACAAAGTTATTGTCATCTGACAAGTGAACATAATTCTTTTGAGAAATTTGCTCCCTTGCCACAAAGTTGAGTGGCATACTTATATTTGCCACAAAGTTGAGTGGCTTTGCTCTTTTGCCACATAATTTGGTGTAAATCCGTTCATTAACTAATGAACATGTTACCCTAGCAAAATGTCAGGTTTACCCTTCTTCCTCCAGCACTGAACCTCCTCTTGTTGGCTTACCCACAACCATCAGGCTGGCACTGTTGACCTCATCTGGCTTGCATGTGCTACCAACCTGGCTAACCATGGTGGAGCTCAAGCCAAGGGGAAGAAAGTGAGTCTGAGCTTGGTTTAGCAAGAAGATGTGGCGATTAGTGAAGCAGGACCATTGGTGTCCGGTGGTTGCAGTGGAGCTTGATATACACCATCAGAGCCTGAGCTGAGCCGATGCCATGTAGGGCCTCTTGCGCCCGTTCATTCCTACCTGGTCAAACCCAATGGCCTAACCTCCTCATCAACGCTAGGCACCAGCAATAGCTCCACCTCCAAACTCCTTGCCTTCATCCTGTCCAGCAGTGCACTCACCATCAACGCCATGGAGTTCTCCACCCTTCGCATCCTTATTGCCACCACATAATACCCTTCCATTGCCATCCGTGGGAGCTCACATACAGTGTGGAGCTTGTGCAGGATCAGTCGGAGCTCAGCAGCAGCGGGGAGGTGGCCAGCTCTCCAGCACAAGCACAGGAGCTGCCTCAGAGATGGAGAACAGAGGGTGATTTGTAGCAAATGAGTGGATTTTCACCAAACCATGTGGGAAAACAGCAAAGCCAACTAAGTGCATGGCAAATATCAGCATGCCACTCAAATTTGTGGCAAACAAGCAATTTTTTCTAATAATTCTCTCACTGGATTTCCATTCTAGTGTAAGGATAAACCATCAGTTCAAGGAGTAAAAACAAAAACAAAACAGTTTGACAGGACAACTCCAAGAAGCAAATTATGTGCTACCAAATTGATGAGGGAGGAAATATTGTTCGATAGAAATATTTCAAGAGAAAATAGTATCTGGTAGTCAAATTTAATAAGGAAAACAAGACGGGCTTACTGAAGTGTCAGGCCTTGATGCTGCGGCATTTGCTGCAGTTGCTGGAGAACTTTTACCTTTGGACTGGAGCATAAACTCACAGATTCAGTAATATGATTAACAGGTGAAAATAAAAAAATATTAAAAAGTACTGCACTAACCCAGTGCCAAGCCCATATATCCTTTCAGAGGGAAATTCTATACCAGCTAATTCTTTTAATAGTGCTTCAGCAAATCGGCCCTGAAAAAGATGACCAAAAGTTCACAAGTGGACAACAGTGACTATGAAAAGAATATATGAATTGCATATAAGATGGACCATTCCATTGATCATTTCCCTTACAAAAAAATCAATATAATACAGATATGCATAAAAGATGATAGTAGGCATCATCCGTAGCACAGCATGCAATATTGTTCCCAAACCAAGGATATGTATTTGTTTTAAAAAAAAAGAGTGCAAAAATGATGCAGAAACACAAAATATAGGATAAAGTTAGTGCCCAAATGTAGGATATGCAAGTGAGGTACCTGTTTTGTCGTGACTATGTAAACTTCTGAGCTTGAAAATTTTAATGCATCGGCTGTTCCGGGATAAAATCTGCAGTCATGTATAATTGTCAATAATTAGTTCCATACTGTTCATATGATCAATGACCATGACACATAGTCATATAATAATGAATGCCTGAACAGGTTCATCAATTATTAAACAGCTTCACTATTGTTTCTTCACTTATACTGTTTCCAGATGTGCTATAGCGTGATTATTAAAGTTGAGATGACTCAAGTATCAATACACAAAGAAGCAACAGTACACATGAAAGAACATGCATGCAGGCATGTGTAAGGCCAGAGCTAGGAGCTGGAGAAATGGAGGCAAAACCAAGAACTATTTCAAGTGTCCATTTTGTACTCTATAATAATCTTCTTTAAAGGTTATATCATATGCAAATAGAAAATCATTTATTTAACTCCATTTGCATATCCCAAAAAAAACTCTATTTGGATGGTATGATAACTCCATCAGTGTTTGGATGCCTTTGGTGTCTTAACATAGCAGATACCAAACCCTGGTAAGGAGGGTTGTGTTAAGTTTAGCGAACCAACGTAAAAACTTAGCTACTCTTATGAAGATGAAACCCTTATGAAGATGAAACCTAAGAAAAATCCCGTTAGGGCATAAACCTCTTAGCGACGTGCCATATCGAAACCTGGGTATGGTGTTAAATGAGCAAGAGTCAGGTCATCACTCCTATGACACGCCATGTCATGACCTAAGCATGGTGTCAAGTGAGCAAGAATCGATCCGTCGCATCCTTAGTGGTGCGCCACAATGGCGACTGGGTGTGGTGAAAAATGAGTAAGAGTCTTTACACCTAACTCGGCGAGTGCGAAGGGTAAGTAAGCAAGTCTAACTAGAATCCGTTTAGTTAGTTGAAATATAGGATCCCTTATGGGTAAGTTAAGAGAGCTAATTAAGACAACGGTTAGAAGACGTGTAAATATCTTATGCATTCAAGAGACTAAATGGAAGGATCAGAAGGCGAAAGAGGTGAACAGTACTAGTTTCAAGCTCTGGTACATAGGGACAAATTCAAATAGAAATGGAGTAGAAATTCTAATTGATAAGAGCCTCAAGGGTTGTGTGGTGGAGGTGAGAAGGCAAAGGGATAGGATCATCTTAGTTAAACCTGTCATTAGTGATATAGTCTTAAATGTAATTAGTGTGTATACCACTTAAGTAGGCTAGGATAAGAGTGCTATGAGATATTTCTAAGAAGAATTAGATAGCTTGGTTAGAGCTGTACCTAGTAGCGATAAACTTTTTATAGCAGGAGATCTTAATGGTCATATAGGTACAACAGGTACAAGTTTTGAGACAGCACATGAAGATTTTGGATATGATGGTATAAATCAGAAGGGAGAGAAAATCTTAGACTTTGCTATAGCTTTTAATCTGATGATAGCCAACACTTTTTTTAGGAAGAGACAATCTCACTTAGTAACTTTTAGTAGCAGTCAATACTCTAGCCAGGTTGACTTTGTCCTTGTGAAAAGAGTGGATAAACGAGCTTGCATGGAATATAAGATGATACCTAGAGAATGTGTGGTTTCTTAACGTAAACTGGTGGTGACCGACTTTCGCTTTTTAGTGCATGCTCGTAGGGATAAACAAACCAAAATTGCAAAACCAAGTGGTGAAAGTTAGAAGGGAAGACATCAAATGTTTTCAAGGAAAGGGTTATTGAAAGGGCATTTGGAAGAAAGAAAATGATGCAAATAATGTGGGAGAAGATGGTTACATATGGAAGATTACTTCAGAGGTGTTTAGAGTGACTAAAGATAGTGGATGCAAAACTAAAGACTCTAGGTGGTGGAACAAAGATGTGCAAAGAGCTATTAAGTAAAAGAAAAAATTCTATAAACGCGTGTATCACGATAGGAGTGAAGACATGGAGAAGTATAAGTTGACAAAGAAAACCGCAAAATGAGCTGTGAGTGAAGCAAAAGAGCGAGTTTTCAAGGATCTATATCAACATCTTAGTATAAAAGTAGAGAAGAATATCTATAGAATAGCTAGGGCTCGTGATAGGAAGACGAGAGATTTTAACTAAGTTAAGTATATTAAGGATGAAAGAGAGCAGCAAGAATATCTATAGAATAGTTATGACTCATGATAGAAAGATGAGAGACTTCAACTAAGTTAAGTATATTAAGAATGTGAGGGAGTCGCTCTTGGTGAAGGAGGATGAGAGTAAACATAGATGGCGAGAGTAGACATAGATGGCAAGAGTATTTTCACAAATTGTTCCATGGTGGGAACGAGGACACCACCGTTTAGTTGGACGACTCTTCGGATGACACTAATAGGAGCTTTGTGCGGAGGATCCAAGAATCTGAGGTTTGAGAAGTTTTGAAAAAGGATGAAAGGGGGTAAAGTGATGGGCCCTAATGGTATTCCAATCAATGTGTGGAGATGTCTCGAGGATATGGCTATAGTATGGCTAACCAAGTTGTTAAACAATATTTTTCAGTCGAACATAATGCCTGAGGAGTAGAGAATAAGTATATTGGTACCAATCTATAAGAATAAGAGAGATATCCATAGTTATACTAATTATCAGGAAATTAAGTTAATAAGTCACACTATGAAGCTATGGGAAAGAGTTATCGAACACCGTTTGAGAAAAACGATATGGATCTCTATGAACCAATTTGGTTTCATGCTTGGAAGATCAACCATAGAAACAATTTTCTTAATAAGACAAGTTATGAAACGGTTTAGAAAAGCAGAAATACCTACATACGGTTTTTATTGACTTGAAAAAGACTTATGACAAAATACCAATGAATGTTATGTGATGGGTTTTAGACAAACATAAAGTCTCGACAAAGTATGTATCTCTCATCAAGGATATGTATAACAATACTACGACTAGTGTTCGAAAAAATAATTGTAACACAGGTTACCTCTCGATTAAAATATGACTATATCAGGGATTAGACTTGAGTCCATACCTCTTTGCATTCGTAATGGATGAGGTTACAAAATATACAAAGAGATATCTCTTAGTGTATGCTTTTTACAGGTGATGTGGTGTTAATTGATAAAAGCAATGTAGGAGTAAATAGAAAACTAGAGTTATAGCGGCAGACTCTTGAGTCCAAAGATTTTAGAGTAAGCAAAACTAAGACTAAAACTTAAGGTGTGACTTTGACGCTATCACACACGAGAAGAGAAATATGAGTTTAGGAGGCCAAGTAATGCTAAGAAGAACATTTTTTGATATCTGGGATCAATGTTACAGATGGATAGGGATTGATGTGGACGTTAGGTATAAAATTAAAGCGGGCTGGTTAAAATGACGTTAAGTATCTGACATCCTCTGTGATAAGAGGATACCGTAGAAGTTAAAAGGCAAGTTTTATAAAATAACGATTAGACCTGCTATACTATATGGAGTAAAATATTGGTCTATAAAAAGACGTCATGTTCAATAGCTAGGTGTTGTAGAAATACATATGCTACGTTGGATTTGTGGTCATAAAAAATGAATCGAGTCCGGAACAAGAATATACGTAATCAACTAAGGATAGCACTAATTAAAGAAAAACTTATTCAACATCGGTTAAGATGGTTTGGCCATATCTAAAAGAAACCTCAGAGATGGCAGTATATTATGAAATCCCAAATCCCAAGTTAAGATAATAATGTAAAGAGATAAAGAAAAACCAAAATTAACATGAATAAAGACAATAAGAAAAGACTTGAAAGAGTAAGATATATATAAAAATCTGTAGTTAAATAGAAATACTTAAAAAATAACTATTGACATGAAATACTTTAAAAATAACTATTGACGTGCCTTAACTGTGATTTGAAGGTTCTCATTGGATTTCAACTCTAATCTATCCTAACTTGTTTGGAACTGAAAGATTGTGTTGAGTTGAGTTGAGAGTTTGGATAGTATGATATTCTCTGGTACTTTATCAAATTAAATTTAGGCAATAATCATAAGATAATAACAACAAAAGAAAACGTAACATGCATATCCAATCCATGTGCTCATGGTCTTAGTATGAATGTACAAGCCTCAGATCAGCACGTAACTGGTTTGCCAGTGAACCGTCCTTCTAATTCCAAACATGGATGAGAAGGTATTTTTCTTGAATTTATCTGTTTATATATATTGGTTATTAAACAATGAAACACATTACTTATTGCAAAGATACAGCTACCTGTTAGCGCCTATCCAGCCAGACAAGTCATTTTCAATCCAGTCATCCCTTATGCTGCCAAAGAGATCAACTAGAGAGTCCCTATCTTCATTCCATTCACTCATAATTGTGGGCTTCAGTTTTAACCAGTTCTCCAGTATTTCATGGATGCTAAGCCCATCTGCAACCTTGCAATATAACCTTGGCATAAACATCTGATAAAGCTAGAAGCCTTTAAGTAACAGTGTAACATTAGTATCATCTGATTCATTTCATCTGTTACAGATATATTATCAATCACCTCTATGAAGAAACTATTAAAGAGCTTACCGATGATTTCCGGGCAGAGGGTATCTGAATCTCAACAAGCAACCTGACAAGCAACAGATTCTCGTATCCTGTTTCCACCACTGGGCGAAGCTGAACAGCAAAAAATATCTTAATGAGTATTGGATTGTGGATGGTAATTATTAAGAAACTTATGCTAATTACTGCTGCACCAACATGATAATATGAATCTGTGTTATGATGGTATGAAGCATTTATACTCCGTTGTGTTTAATTTGTGAAAATGGAAATCCCTTGTTGTTTCACTAGACTCCAACTGTTCGAAAGGGATTTTAACTATGCTTTGCATGAGTATTTCTCAAATCTAATCCTAAAATAAATTAGATGTGATGCACAGTAAAAGATATTTAACAATGAGCAAGAATTGACTTAAGGGTTCAGGCGTTCAGCTGTTCATGACAGCACATTGTAAGATAGAGGAAAATCAACTGTATAAGCAAGCTACACTCCCTTCAATATTGTAAAGTTAGTAGAAGAGGATATATCTGATAAATTGTCCATGTGAGCATGCTTTATTCCAACCCTGATGAGCATTATACAATTGAACACTATGTAAAAGTTTAATTTATTTTTGTCCTCCTGTTATTTTTGTCATGTCCGCTACAGTTGCCAAATACTTTATTTTAGTCATTCTTATTGTCTTGAGATGTTATTGTCTGCTATTGTGAGAAATCATTCAGCTGTCAGTGTTCAAGCAGTGGGAGATAACATTGAAATTATTGTCACTCCAAGCATTTCGTTCCCATTCACCACGCTCGCTTACACAAACAACCCCGGAAGCAAAATTACAATGCTCATATATATCCTAATTAATACTAGCTGGAAGCCTACAGCCAAAAGAACTAGCTACAAGGCCGGCATACCCATATGCCAAAATTGCAAGCGGGGCTGTGAGGGAACCAAAAGGGACTCACGGTATACATTTGCTCCACGATCCACTCCTCCATGGCAGTGTCGACCTGCTCAAACACCCATGGCCACCTCACCTTCGCAGCCTGCCAAACCAACCAAAACAGACAACACAGGCATCAATGTACGAACGGATGGGCGCGTACTACACTCATCCGAGAAACGGCAGGAAGTAAGAGGAGGGGGAAGAGCGGGGAAAAAGGAAGAAGCGCGTGGAGTGACCTTGACGGCGGAGAGGGAGCTCTCGCCGCAGCTGTCGCAGAGGACGCCGTCGAAGTCAAGCGCGTAGAGGTCGCCCCTCATCGCAAGGCGGCGCGCGCCGGCCTCCTCCGTCCCTCTCCTCCGCACCGGACGGCTAACGAGGAGGTTTTGGGAGGTGGCCTTCTGATTTTTTTTTGCCCCTTTTTTATTTCCTCCTCGGGTTGGTGAGGCCGTGGATGAGGAGGATGAGAGAAAATGACAAGCGGAGAGCTGCGTTCCGCACAGCGGAGAATAGTCGATATGCGCTACGAAATACCACCAAAATTTAAGGTTCCGGCGATTTAGAAAACACGGCCAATACGTTGGGAGAAAATCGCTGAGGGATTGCTTCAGTTTAGGAGCTCCCACCGGTTTCAATTTACTTATAATTATAGCATTTAATTTTTTTATCAAAATAATAACCGTTCGCACGTTCTAAAGTATTTTTTAAGTAACATTCTCTTGCTACTCTTTATTATTAAGTTGTACTAGTACTCTATATAAGAACTTTTAATGCTTGCTTTAAGAAAATTGATTAACATGTGTTATCTCCGTTGTATTTCTAGCAAATTTAAGCTAGATTATCACTTAACATAAATAACCGCTATATCTCTATTTAATATTTTTTAATGATTAACATTACTCTAATCCACCATGCATACATATTTAATATGGTGATCTGGTATTTCACTATTCAGTAAACGAGCAAAAACATATTAAAAAAAATTTCAGCCAGTAAGTACGCGGAATGATAAGATAATGATAGAAAGATGGGAGGGCAGGAGACAGTATATCTTCATCTAATTAATTAGTTGGGTAGAAACATAATTTTTTGACCAATTTTTAATGGTTGAAAGACTTCTTTTAAGGGAGGCAGTAATTAATAAGAGTAACAATGTCCTTATTTAGTGTAAAATTTGTTTAAATGATAATAAATTGAAAAGGAGAGATTATCCTTTTTGCCTGTAATGGAAATATGCCATGATGTTGATGACAAAAATTCCAGTTAAATTAAACCTCTGGCATAAGAGGCTGTTTGGGAGAAGGGTATAAAAAATTGTGACCGTAAGGACTGCAGCGGACACTATATTCCATTGGTGGTATTAAAGAAAACATAAATTTTTAAGTTAAACATATAATTATCATAAGTTTGAGACTCTTTTAGCTAAATAAAGTGGTGCGTATAAATGAAAACACTATATAAGATATTAATAGACATACGTGCATCAATATATGCATGAAAATAGTATAATTTGATAAGATTGTTGATATTTAGATCTTAATTCTTATGTCAAAACTTTTAAGCAAAGTAATCAACAATTGTAAATAGAAAAACATAAATTCAAATTGTAAAATTAAATTTCAGACTTTTGTTCAAAATCCACCATTGCAGATGTTATATTCTGATCCGCTATTTTTGGACAGCTACATTGTTGCATGAGCGATAAGGCCATTGCTTGCAGCCACAATTGTGCTATCGACAACCACTATTTAATACATCGGCTATGATTGGAGCATGTAGGCAGCCTATTTCACATAAATTAGCATAGCCATTGCATTTATGCATCCAATTTTTGAACCTGAATATCAAATTCAAACTAAATGCAAAGAATCCAACAATGAACATGGATCAAGATAAATATCCACATGAAATTAAGGATGGAACACCAAAATAGAGGAAATCAAAACGCCAAGCCAAAACTATTGGACATGATCGTAGAAATAGAGCCGCTACAAGAGCTGGATGGATCGCTATTGATGAGCTCCAAAACACCTTATGTTCTCCGTTTGTTTTCACAGTGAGGAGCCTATGCATGTTCTCCATCGGCGTTGGGGTAATCAGAGGTTGCAAATCAACACAAGAAGGTAGCCGGTCAAGCATATCAACGCTCGGACCCAACTTGCTAAGTGAATCTATCCATATCAGTACGTTTGTTTATTTCACTTATCTATAAACTATGAGGATAGATCTAAACTTATACAGTGATTCCACACATTTTTTTCTTTACCACATCTAACAAGTTCGAGGATTATAAAACCACTTACCAATATACAACATTTCTTTTTTTAAAAAATATCATAATCTCTAAACATAAATAAATTAATTAATACAAAAATGTTAGAATTAGTTATGAGAAAATGATATTGTTAGATTTATTATGAAAAACACTTTATATTTTAATAGATTTTAGAAATATATAATTATAAAGAGTTATGATGAAACATGTGTATTTAAGATTGTTAATGTCCACACAGTAAAAAAAACATAGAGATATCTTTATCGTTCTTATACCGCCCTCCATCTGTTCTTATACACACGACACCCATTACTGACGAGTAGCCGCATACCTCCTCTTTCGATTCAATATTCAATTCTCAGTAAACCATTATTCACCAATCTTGAGATAAAACAATTGAACTTTGTTTGCTACGTACGCGCGTCTTTCAATTACGTACATCGGGAACACCGAGAGCCTGTAGAAGTAGAAACAGATGATGTATCAAGTCCATTCCGAGTATGCTCATGCGCGGCTCGGTGTCGGCGTGTCCGTGTCACGACCGTAGCCAGTACACCTCCATCACGACCCGAATCTTGATTGGGATGTGGATCGAGCCGGGATCCATCGCAAAAATAATAATAGAGGATTTTGCGGCGCCACGGGCGAGCTAATGCACGCCTTACCACCACACGACTCTTGTTTCCCCCCAACCGCAACTACCGCACGAAAAAGTCTTGCTCTCGCGGCGTCTTCCTCTCTCTCTCTCTCTGCCCCGTCGCGTGGCCGGCGGGAGAGGCGGCGAAGCGCGCGGCGCGGGTGTACAGGTGAGGCGGCATCCCGAACCTCGTCCCTGCCCCCCTCTCTCTCTCCTCCCCTCAGGTCTGATTGCTCTGCGGCGAGGATCGAGCGGCCGGGTCCAGATCTAGCGCCTTGGGGTCGGCGAAGCCATGGGGTTCCTCCTCGTCGCTGGTGCGGCCGGCGTCGGCTCTTCGTTGTCGTGGGATATGCTGCCTCGGTATTGCAACGGTGCGCTTAACTGTCCCGAGTCCGCCGACCGCCGGTTACCTAGGTCTAGCTGGGGCCTGGCCTTCAAATATTGTAGCTGTTGGATGGACGCTTTGTTTTGGTTTTGATTTCCTGTGTGCAGCAAGTTGGCGACCAAGCAATCCTTTGGATTGGATTTGGTCCTAATCCCCCTTTTACGATTTCATATGTCGTCCAAACACCAATATTGGAATCATAATCTGTACATGTTTCTGAATTTAGATCAGTGATCCTTTACATGATTTGTATACCTGTTCTTTAGTACAACATGACTTTAGATTTTAGAGCCACTGAATACATGAACCTATGAATCTCCTTTTGATTTTTTCCCCATCTGCATGCACAATGTCGTGCTTGGTCATAGGTGTTTGCAGGTCAGCATATGAGTTTTGGGTCGGTTTGCCGCCTAATCCAAAATTGTCAATTTGTCCTTTCAACATAGGGAATAAATTACTTGTTACAAGTAAACTCCAATGAAACATGACTTAATTATCACAGTACATAGATTGGGAAAGTGGGAGGTATTACTAGTTTTGACAATAGAATGTAAGGCATATACCAACTTCTATACTTTTTTGCTTACATCTAATATTGACTTTTGATGTACGTACTAGGATTTTATGCATGGCAGAAAACATGAAATTTGCTGAAGGGTCGTATGTGGCCAACGAATTGGATATGCTCTCTCTGGCTTCATCAGTATATACTACTACATTATTTCAAACAGGATTTGATTCAGCTTATGTGCCTCAATATGGGGATGTTGGTAACAGTCGGGAAGGCACATATCCTGGTTTATTCATTTCAGATGGCTTTGTTTTCCCTCCAAGCGAGCATGAGAATTTGCCCATAGAATCTGAACTTGATGGATTGAATAACAACAATGATGGTCAGGAAGGCAGCTGTTCTGGGAATATCCATGAGGGGTGTAATGAACCATCCAAAGAAATTGATGACATAAGTGATGCAAATCTGTCTGTTAGTGGTGATCTGCACTGTGCCAAAGAAACTACTATCCCAGATTTAGAACCACTTGAAATACATGCTGAACAAAAGGAAGATAATGCAACCATCAAGTGTGATCTTCCTTGTGAAGGATGGTGGAAAAGGAAATCGAATTGCCTTTCTCACCATGTAAAAGGAATGACAACAGTCTGTACTATTGTGGCAGCTGGTGCTTTGATGGGCTTTGCCATAATAGGTCAGAGGTGGCAGCAGGACAAATTGCACCTTCATCATTTTCAGTTCAATATCGGCAGTGAGGTATGCTATCTGAACTTCACCCATAGTAGCTTTGTCAACAGTGCTTCCAGTTTTTATATCTCATTGTTTTTCTTGTCTACCTGTTACTTATTTTGAGGGATTGATAAAGCATGCAACAATATATAATGTCCCTCCTATCTTATGTGCCATGAAGTATTCAAATTTCTAGAAGTTAAATGAAAGCTTCCTGCATCCTGTATATATAAGTGCTTCCTATGTGGTAACCTTTTCGTTACTCCTACTGAATAAAACAGATAATTGGTCCATAAATCTAACACATTTGGACCAAATCTTTCAAAATCTTGACTAAGCATATATTAGATCTATTTATCATGGTATTTGACCAATATCAACAGGGTGTTCTACTTTCTGTGTAATTAATTCCTTAATTCTGGATCCAATTCTGGAAGAAGATATGCACTTATTTGATTATCTTTTTAAATTAAATTTACGAAGTTATTGAATCACTTCTTTTAGGGAAAGGGCATCCTTGTTTAGATCATATGGTTAAAGTAGTTTAGTTCAATTTTCTTTTCCAAAATTGTTTTATCTAAGGTTATCCTTAATAAAAGACTAAACTTATATTGACCAGAATGTTGATTGATCAGTTACTTATTTTCACTGGACATATTGAATATGCTATTGTTTGACCATGAAGATTTTCTACTTCCCCCCATGAGGCCTACACTTAGGCTTGGAGCAGATGCATTAATTTTGGTGCATTTGTGTTAGACTAGCCACCATGCTTTTATTTTTAACCGTTTCATCTAATTATTATGCTGCTTATGCTTTTATTTCTAACCGTTTCATCTAATTATGCCGCTTTTGCATATGAGTCTGTTTTTATGACTTTGTACACATATAAAATGCACAAACTATGTACACCATAGCTCCACTCTCAGGCTCTCTACTGATATAAGCCACACTTCAGTTTTGTTGAAATCAATTATGCCACAGTGAGTACAAGTTTGTGCATTTGATAGGGTGTGAAAAGAATCGTTGGAATATTCAGCCGTTGTAAGGATGCGCTTCCCAGTAGTCAGCAGCTCAAGTCTCTGCTTCTGACTCGTGTGCTCCCTCAAGAGCCGGTGAGTGCTTGAGTGGGCTCGTGAGGCAAATTTTGATGGCAGGGATCACTATAATTGAAATTTTGTTTTCTGATATGGTTAGAGGTAGCAAATTCTTTTTCTGTACTAGCACAACCGTTTGATCTTTGCTCTTGTGTAAATATGTGTGTGTGTGGGGGGGGGGGGGGGTATTGATCTTGCTCGTGAAACCAAAACATCATTATTTGTACTCTGTACTCCGTAGTAACTGTAAAAATACACGAGAACAACACACGCGGACATCTATCTGTATCTGCTGTTTTTGCTGGCATGAAGTGGCATTTGCATATCCTAGTGTTTGTGTATACCGTGAAAAACAAACTCTTGGAGCCTGGAGTCACTTGCATGCTTGCTATGCCTTGCATCAATATTCAACCAGTCGCTGCCAGCTGCTAATATCTGGTAGGCTGGCAAGGAAACCCGCCCGTATTGCGCTGGCGGTGGCCTGCTTGTTTCGGCCGTTTGGTAGCCAGAAGCGTGGGACGCGAAACCTCTGCAGTAGTAGTAATTGCTATACTGAAGAGAGGGACTTCCGGGCATTAGCTTAGATCTGAACCATTTCATCCAAAAGGGGACGCTTGTGATCGGAGCAGGGCCTGTCAGTGTCAGGGCGGTGGTGTGCACCCTTTTGCCGTTGCCAAGTCATCGTTAGCCGTCATCTTGCCTGTCCTCTGTCAAAATGAGCTTCGGTTTTTGGTTTTCTGCATCCGCAATGCATGCTCATTGAGCTCTTCCGCTGCCGCGAGCTTGCCGAGCTATGCGAGGTTCAGCCATGGTTGCCGACTTGCCGATATTCTATAGGAAAAATCGACCACGCAGCAAAACAGAAATGGCAGCAGCCTTGAGTTGCGACCTGAGCAAACTGTGAACGTGGTCACCGACGAGGCAACGACGACCCCTTGTTTCCTTGCCTAGAACAGGTAGATAGACAGAGAAGGAAGAAGGAACGCCTTCTGATACCTTTTGTTTGACGGCAGAGGTGATGGAGCACACAGTTGCCGTCGGGACTCGGGAGGCGTGGTTGACGCAGGCAGCCTACAGCTGAGGTCTGGGCATGCATTGGCAGATGTCGTGGTGGTTTGCACGGCGAGCGCTGTGAACATCCAGTCGCTTCTCGCCTGGGTCGTGCCTCCCCTCACATCCTAGGTTGTCTACCTAGCTTCTCTTATCAGCCTCCTCTAACAAATTTAAAATAAGAAAAATTTCTGAAATTTTTGCAGTCAAACCACCTACATCTATAATTTGAAAATTTTACTAGAAGCCATTCATGAAGGCGCACCCTTTGCTTGAAAATGACAATCTAACCAATAAATATCCATTTCTGTGCATTTTGGCTCGTCATTTTTTCTGTGTAGATTTTTCAGGTTTATCACTGAAGTCCACCCTTGAATTTCCTCCTTTCTGCTGATCTTGGAACACACTTTTTATGTGCTTCTGCATTAGTTTATGCGATGAAAATGAACGGAATCTGAAATTATTTGCACATATTATGTCTGTGACACCGGCTCATTTTTGGGGCTATATGGCAGCTTGGGTTGTGGCTGTGCCACAACCAACACCAATAGCTGTAAACATCAACGCAATAGCGGACTACAACATCCATAGCCACAACCCTGCCATCCGAACAATCCCTTTGTCTGAATTCGCCCTTACGACGATGGTTCAGATCTGATGAACATGACGTAATCAAATAATTAACACTAAGTACTACTAACAAGTGTTGCCATTATCATTGAGGATATATCTGCTGTAACTCAATAGCTCTCATCATCGACGACGTAGACGCGATGGGTGTGGCTATCGCTAGGCAATGCTCGCTGCCATCACCGTTGTCTCCACTCTACCATCACCGTTGTCTCCACTCTACCATCATTCACATATCCGGTTATGGCTTGCTCGTTGCTCCAAGCGCCGATGCTGAGCCTGGAGCGTGCGTTGCTACTGAATGGGGCAGCAGTGGAGAGGCTGATCATTAAATACCAAATATGCATCTTGTATTAGTACATGATGAAGTATGTTATATAGTGTGAATTTTCAGGACATATTTGACTCATGCAAAATTAGGAAACCCAGCAAAGGAATTTACCGTCCTTGTTGATGCTGACAACGAAATTTTGTGGGTACCTTGCAGCTCATGCTCTAGGTGCCCAACCTCAAGTAGACTCAATGGCAAACATAGAACAAAAATTGAGAGGGTTCTAGTATAATTTTCCCAAATAAAAATTAGCACATTACTATGATAGAATAGATATTCTTTTATGTTTTTCCATGATATCATTGAGATTAAAATTATATAGATAAATATGGAGTTATTGATTTGGTTGCTACAAATTATACATATTTCATATGAAAGTCCAAGCATTCAGATCGCTGGACGTGGTCACACACGTGCGTAGGAGGGGCACAAGCCCCCCTTATCCTCTTGATGCATGCATCCCTGAGTGGACTTGATGTGAGTTATCTCTTTTCCATTCTTTTGTTCATCTGAAATGCATAATTTTTTAACAAAAATATTACCTTCTATTTGAAATAAATGATTAGTGGGAAATTTCTTCTAATCATATCAATACAAATCTGGTTGTTTCCAGACCCCCCCCCATTGAAATATTTTTTACCCTCAATCATCATCAACAACATCAATGGTAAAATGCACAAATGAGTGGTGCAAAATTTGATCGAATGCTCATTAGCATCTTGCAATAATTTGAACAGGCAAAATAAGTCATGTAGTAACAAAGAAACATATGACAGTGGAACTTCTTGAGCACCTTTTGTGCCTCAGTTATTTTTACATCAGTTTTCGTATTTACTTTTAAATTCCCTATTACATAAAGAATTATTTTTGAAATATAATATTAGAGAATAGAGATATTGTTAGAAAGGCCCTAGTATAAGAGATCAACAATTTCTCACATATTAGTATCATAAACCATTTATATGTTTAGTTATTTTCATCGATTGTGTTGGTTAGCAACAAATTGTCAATGTCATGTGCATATTTTTTTGATGTTGTGTAATCAACTCAATAATGAAGTTTGATTCCTGACATGTTCGTAATAATTTTCTAGTGCCAATTCTTTTGGAACAGGTGTACCAACATAATGTCAAGTGCCCTTATGAAGACAAATTTGCCGGTTGATGGTATGTTAAGGTTGGGAGAATACCAGATTTCTATTTACTCAGTTAAAATCTCATGGTTTAACTCTTAAGATGTTCTCTCACTGCCTAAAAAGTTCAGATAAAGCTGGTGAGATTCTTGTTCTAGGCGAAGTGCTGTAGCTAGGATTAGACTGTAGTCCACTTCTTCCTTCAAAGTAAGTTTTATTTAAAACATAGATTTAATTGAACTTGGACTTCCCCTATATGAACAATATTACTAGACCATACATCAAATCCATGGCACAAATTGACATATGATATTTCTTTTCCACACCAACTGACGACCTCCTAAATACTCTGCATTCACTTGTTGACATGCAGAAATTTAGAATTTGGCATTCTAGCATGTTACCAGGAGATTACCACCATCTTCTCTTCACCTCCCTTTTGAAATATCCATCATTGGCTGCCTCCTGTTCTTATCCTTCAGCGCTCCTTTGGATTTGTGGAGGATTCAAATCCTTTGGAAATCTTTCCTATGAAACCCTTTGAAACGAAGGAATAGGATGCCCAAATTCCTATGAATTGACTTCCTTTGCCCCGCACCCCCCCCCAAATTCCAAAGGAAAATAAACATGAGCTCAAACCTCATGTTTTTATTTTCCTTTGAGAAGTCTGATACACTCTATTCCTTTATCTCTCTAGTTTCTCTCTCTATCACAAGCCAGTTCCTTTAAAATTTCGATGTTTACTTCCTGCGAACCATCCAAAGGAATAAAATTCATGATTCTTGTGTCTTAGAACCCTATAGGATTCTACAAAGCATGGTATCCTATTTTTGTATTTTTTTCTATTTCAGTGTTTTTAAAATCTTACGTTTCAAAGGAGCCCTAATCAACAAATTAAAAAAACTTTTTATAATAATTTTTTCACTAAACTACTGTAGAGAGGCCCTCAAAGTTAATTAAATTTTATTAAAAAAAATAAAGAGCAGAAATTTTACATCAAGTCAATCCGAATATCTCTTTTTAAACAATATTTTAAAAACAAGCCCTCTAAACTTTTATTTTCAAATTTGTACTTTTTAGCTAAGCCAGATTAGCTAGCCTGAAAATAAACACTGTCACACCACATGCATTAGCGTGACAAGGGTTGCCATGTTGCAACAGACAAACTAATGTGGCACATGTGTAAGAATAACTTACAAAAATACATTTTAATATTTTATGAGTAATATAATGTTATAATTTAAATTTTGAGCATGTTACATGTCATACTTATAATTTTATAGAGTTTGGCATGTGGATCGACTTTTCTTGATTTGTGTTACTTAGATGACCTAATATTGCAGCTATTTACTCATTCTATTCTTAAATATAACAATCTTTTAGGATGGCACATGTATTAAGTAGATGTGTAGAAATAATTATTTATCTTCTTAGAGTGAGATACATGTCTAAACTATAATATTTAGTGGTAAACACTATCTTTTATATATCTTAAGTTGTTATATTTAAGATAAAATTTAAACTCAAACTGTAAAAGTACCACTACTTTCTCTGACCTAACCTTCTGACCCTAGCCAAACCATTTCTCCTGAGACAAGACATGTCAGCCCTGAGCTTAACATATACCCCTTTGGTCCAAAATAAATGGCCATGTCTATATTTATGTAAAAAAATTAAATTATTTTAGAATCGAGAGTAGCCAGAAATAATGATGATGCCCAATTGGCCGTTCTACCTATACTTAAGACGTTATAACTAAGTCCCACCAAGTAAAGGGTGTGCTTTGGCATGCTGTTGCAGTGGCTAGTTGCGCCGCCAGCAACAATGGCAAGACAATGTGCTGAGGTGCCATTGCCGTGGCATATACAAGCGTTGTCGTCGCAAAGTTTAAGTGCAACGCCAACGGCGTTATTTTGGCGTGATAAAAAAGTTTATATTTTAAAAATAAAATTGCAGAGATTTTATTTTTAAATATTATTAAAAAAGTTTAAAATTAAAAAAATCTTGTCTTAAAAATGAAAGGCTATCAATACGTCTGCCAAAGTGTCCAACTCTGCTTTCTCCTCTACACCTTTACTAAAAACAATATTGGAGAACAATTCCCATAAATCTTTCACTCGGACATGCTAGCTTAACAAGTTTCAAGGGTGCCCATTATCGATGAACTCCTTGGCTACAAGTTGTGACAATGATAGCACTTCCATGCTTGCTCCTCTACACCTTTACCAAAAACAATCTTGGAGAAAAATTCCCATGAATCTTTCACTCGGACATGCAAGCTTACAAGTTTCAAGGGTCCATTATCGATTCCACTCATTGGCTCCAGGTTGTGACAACGACAATACTTTCAGCTGCACCAACAGAACTCAACGATGGCTTTTGCTCATTACCCCATTTTTCCTCTCCATTCCGTACATTGTCAAGAATGAGTGGGAAGCTTTTCTAGCAAAATGACTTCCTCAAGCCTCAGTCGCAATAGGTTGATGGTGTTAGATAGGTGGCAGCTTTTATTTGCGGTGAATTAAATGATGGGTATAATAAGAGAGATGGTTTCGATCTACTCCGACACGTCTCGCCACTTCTTCAACTCAAAATGCTTCTCAACCCTATAGTTATTGTACTTGTATACCATCTTAGGGTGCGGCTGCTATGTTTTAAAACTTTTTTTCTCGTTTTTCTATACACGTTTCTAAAGATATATTTTTAAAAGCTTTTTATAGAAAAATTATTTAAAAATTATATTAAGTTCTTTTAAAGTTAATACTTAATTAATTATATATTAATTATATTTCTTGTTTTATGTGTTCGGAAGGGAAGCTTATCAACCTCTACTTCCAAAAGCAACCTTAATCAGTGTCGTCCTGCCCAAGTCCGCAGCCTAGTAGCAGCACACCCTGTTCACGATAGGAAGAAGCAGACGGAAATTCACTGCCCAAGTTCGCAGCCTAGCAGCCGTGCTGTTTGTAGTGACAGATCTCGTCCCTAGCTTGTTCTTGGTTTTCTCACTGTCTCTCAGGAAGGGATGGGGGATGATGGGTTGATCGCTCTCTGCTGTAGTCTCTGGAGTCTGGACATTACACCAAGTTGAGCTGGTGTTATTGTCTTTCGCTGTCTCCGTGATCGTCATGTACCCAACCCATCAGTTCCCTTAGCGCTTCAATTCGTGCCTCTTCCATGCCTGGCTTTTCAGATTTTTTTTTGTTTCTGTCTATTCATTTGTGGGGCAACCGATTTTTGTTAAAAAAGAGTTACTTTTGGACGAACAATCTTGACGAGGACACCACTGTTGTGGATATATATGCATAACTTCTCTAATATTTAGTTATCAGGTAATATCGTTCTTGTGGTTAGATAATTATATATCTGAGCATGAAATGCAACCTAAAAATTGTTTTATTTTTTGTTTAATATTTACTTTATATATAATATACATATGACACATTATATAAAAAAAGGAAGGAGTAATTCAGAAGCATTATTAACTTGGAACAAAAAGCAGAAGATGCATGTGTGCGAGCGCAAGCATGGAGCAGAAGAAGCTGGCTCCTGCTCGCCAACACAAGTTAGCGGTAAGCAATGACAAGGAGCTCATGCATATATCAAGGCTAATCCAAGGACCTCGTTGAGATGGTTGTAATGTGGCCGGAATATTTCACTGTTGGCCAATTAATTGGCCTGCACACATTGGACATCTTGCCGTTGTCGACGACTCGACGTCCACGAACGACGAGCCCAAGACCCCACATGCAAGCTGCATGCAACGAGGCAGCAGGCCCGTGCGCTGCACCACATTTCTTGAATTGCAGGGTGTAAGACGAAAACGTGTCATGCCACAGGAGAAAATTGGGCCTATGATACAATTACCTGCCTGCGCCGCGTGCACCTGGGTATATCTTTTCTTTTTTTTCTTTCATGTATCTAAATAGTTATTATTTTTTTAAATTGATAAGTTAGATTAATATGAGATATATTATACTACTTTATAAATATACAAGGTTAACTTTAAATATATTAAAACCAACAAATTAACTAAAATTAGTATACCTATACTCACAATTATATTTGTAAATTTTGTTATATCAAATTTGACCAAGTGATATATTTCGTATTAATCTATCTTACCAATTTATTTTTAAATTTTTAATAACTATTAAGATGACATCCAAGAAACGAGAGTCATCTCTGTATCGCTCTAATTTTTGCGATGTTAAAAATTATTATAAAAAAAAATCCTAATTTCAAAAATCTTGGATCTTTTGAATGGATTAGATACTAATTGCCAATAGAATTTAATGAGTCTCTGCTTGTACTAAAAACCTCATCCCAAAAAAAGTACATTCTAAATTCGAGGTTTCAAATTTTGAAATTCGAATATTTCAAATCCTATCCTAAATCTTTTTTAATCACCCAAACCCTAAATCTTCTCCCAAAATTTAAATTGTTCATGAAAGTTTCCCAACCTCTCCTATGAAACCTCCTTTGGACAACATACAATTTTCTAAGTCCAATATCCAATTTCAATTCAAATCCAATATTAAATTATTCAAATCCCTTTCCAAATCCAATCTCTAAAAATTGCCAAAAGACTCCTATTCCCTTGGATCAACCTCTTTTCTTTCCTCTTCGCTCGGCCTTCTTTTCCTTCCTCCCATGTCAAGGCTGGCCCAGCTGCAAGGCCTCATTCCTCCTCTCAGCCTCTTTCTCTATGTCAGTCCATCTATGTTAGCTACATTCCCCTCCTCTTCAACCTTCACTTTCCTGGCCCGTCTCCTCGTGGCCTTTCCCTCGTGTGTGCACTTGTAGACCAGTCTACCTTCTCGGCCCAGCGGCCTAGCCTAGCTTTCACGCACCGCTTGCACCCTCTACCGTGCACATGACCGCTCGCTACCGCCTAGCACCACCTTAGGTCGACAGTAGGGCTCACCTATCAACAATGTTGCGGGTGCCTGCTGATCGGCCCATGTGCGGTCACAGTCAACCTCTCACCATCCTCTCTCTCGCGTGCTGCCGAGCTCACATGGCCGTATCGGTTGCCATGATCTCCTCTCCGATAGCCCCATCTGCACCGTCGCCTTTGCTGCCCTTGCCACACTTGTTTCCCCTTCTTTCCCCTCTCTGGCAGGTAGCATCATAGTGTCGCCGCCCTCGCCACCATAGCTAGCCAAGCCACTTCCTGCTCCACACCATCGCCACCGCCACGTCGGCCTTGTTAGGCCCGCCTGTGTCTACAAGGCGTGACCACCAACGGGCTAGTCTATCGGCTCGTGGCTCGACCTAGGAGGCCCGTAAGGTCTAAAAGGCCTTGGCCCATTCCTCTCTCCTTAGCCTAACTAACCGAGCCAACCAACTTCATGCCATCCTATACAAGTCCAATATGCATCCCTTACCTGACCTCTCTTAGCTAAAGCCCATATATCGGGCCAACACGCTAATCCACTGGCCTTCTTCACCCCTCCTATAGAAGTCCAATAGACCTTCCTCCTCTCAACCCAAGGAATATTCTATAGAATATTTCTTTCTAATTTAAATAAATCCTTTCCAAAATTCTAGAAAATGCTTTGAATTTTAAAAATTCATAACTCTTTATCCATATCCCTAATTGATACCATTCAAGTCTAAAATTTTTCTAAAATTGAGATATACCCAATGACACTATTAGTTATTAATAACAGTATTTATTTTTAGGGTTTTGTGTGGTTTTCTATTTATTTGCATGTAGTCGACGATAACGGAAATTATTTTGGACGTGAAATTTTGAAGAGTTTGAAGACAAAGATAGAGGTAAGTCACCCTTTGATCATATTGATATTAGTTTATAAAATATTTTATTTGTAAGATTGCATTGCTAGTTTACATGATAAACTTAACTGGCTTTAATCCATGCGATGAACCGATGGACCTATCTAGTAGTTGCATTATAACTGTAGGATGTTGTTACCCATTTTCCTTATCACTCCACTCTCATGATACCTTAGCAAATGTGTCTTCACGAGTAGGTGCCGACGGTCCCATTAACTTCACACTTGTTCGTCGATATGGAAAAACGTGTTTATAAATCTTTAAAATCTTGACACATGGTGTTGACGTGTTTGCAAAAACCCGCAATGCAAAGTGGTCACCTTGGTGGTGATGTTTTGTATTCATGTATAAGAATAGTTTCTTAGGGAATTCCATTGGCTTCTCATCGTGTTGCCACATGGGTGGAATGAGACACCTGTAGACAAGTAATTAGTGGACCCTAGATAAGTGAGGAAGCCATTAGATGTGGAGTCACCGAGCTGACATCTAGGATGCACTTGCAGTACCCTGAGTACGGGAAGTCTAGAACTTGCCTGTTACTTGGTCTAGGACTCATTCAGTTGATGATCAGCTATTCTGAGAATGCTTTGGAAAGGTTTTGTCATGAACCTTCTCCATTGATGGGTGTGGGAAGTAAGCTTATATTATATGGGTAAAGTGTGCACTCTCTATAGAGGTTATCAAACTATTCGAACATCCGTACCCATGGTTATTGACAAATATGAGGTGATTCTTCTAGCGTAGTGTTGTTTGCCAAGTGTTGAGAAAGTGCTTTGTTTCGTCCATTTGAGTTGTTGCAAAGCAACTCATGGATAGGATCGAGGTGAGAGCCATCTCTTTCCAACACATGATAAACAACCCACACTTAGTGCTTTCAAAAATGTTTTCAAAAGTTTGCATAATAATCCTAACTCTCCTTTGTAGCCTACATGCCCACGTTTCCTATGATTTACTTTGTATGTATGAACTCAACCATTATTGTTTTCCCCCTTTTTCCCCAAAGAAGACAGAAGTGAAGTTGAAGGTTAGGGTTTCTTTGTTTATCCCAAGCCATTGCTTGTGGATTGGATCTAGCTACGCTAAGTTCTGTTGTTGCTTCTCTGCTTGTTGGTTATACTTTTAGAGTTGTTTCGAAGATGTGACCCCCTATAACATATTGTAATGATGCATCTCACAATTGACTACGGATACCAACATTGTATCCTAGGACTAGTACTGGCATCATGGTTCTATGGGAATTGGTTCACGCTATTTTCCTATGGCACACCCTCTCTAGTATCACTATAGTAGGTGGTGCCAGGGTAGGGTGTGATAGAGTTAATATCAAAGCATAGGTTTGGTTATAAGAATGAAACCCCTCTCTTATAAGATGCCCCTAAGGACTATATATTGAAATACAACAATCTATTTGCAAAAATTTCTAATGCCTTTTCTCATCTTGGGTTTCAAAAAGACATTTCCCTACTCTCTCCTTATTGAAAATTCATGGAACTAATCTTTCCTTCCAATGTTGAAGGAAGTAGATCCTTCTACTTAATAGACATAGTCGCCCCCTTGACTATCCATTCTGACCATGCCATTCCTAAATACCCATCCTCCATGATCTCTTCAATAATATGCTCTACCTATGTAGAGTTGAACTTTGCTCCCACCTTTTGCATAGGTGGACAGATCGATGATGGCCTACTAGTTGTTTCATCAAGAAGCCATGCACATCCATACTATCATAACCCTCCATCAATAATAACTCCCTCTTTCTTGTCCAAGATTCCACCCAAATAATTTCTTGTAGCCCATCCCGGCCTGCTTTTTTCCAATCGATTCATAGAACCATCCACATGCCATGTTTCCTATAACAAAACCTATCAACAATACCACTCCCTTGTACACCTTTCACTAATCCAATGATTGTACTACCAATCTCAATTTCATCATTACCACGTTGATTCCCCATTGCCAACAACTACTTTACTCTTACCCATAGTTCCACCACAAATATTCACCTCCTCATTGCCTAAGAAAGTAGAGCCATGTCTATCACTACTTGAACCTCTATCACCATCCCAAAACTTGCAGCATGTCTTTTTGGGGAACACATGCTGATCCATCCGCCAACTTTATCCTATTGAAAAACCTATCAACCATGCTACCCTTCCCTTACACCCTAGAGTTTCCCTTGTGGCTCTTGCCTTCTCTAATCAAATCAATAATCAAGTCCGTTTTCTCCCACCTTTCCAGTTCACCTTGTTCAAAGAGCCCTTGCATCTCGTGTACTACATGTTGGAGCACTTGCCTTTGAGAATGAATGCTTAGTAGTACTGCTTCCTCTCCCTTTGTGCCTAACAATCATTTTGCTCACTGCTGTGGACCTTCTTTGTTAGAACTCGCAGGTTGCCATTGTTGGATAACCTTGCTTCCTTCTAGTAGGCCCTAGTGTCGTGCCATCTCATTAGGAGTTTGGTAAAATAGTGCGTGTGTTTGTATTATGTTTGGTAGTCTATTGTGTGTGTCTAGTTAGGCCTATAGCAACCTAGCAACTTGGGCACATCTATCTTTAGTTGGTTCTTTCTATTTGTGAAAACCATTGTCTATTTTTCTCCTCTTCCCTATTTCTTTTAAAAGATAGACAATCAGGCACCACGCATCATTATGCATGGAGCAACTCATCAAGGATGGCAATAAGGGTGAAGAAGAACAAGAACATGAAGAAGATTATTATTGTTATTAAAGAAAAAAAGACTATGCCTCAATATTAGATTTCCCCTTACTTCGACCCTTGAGGTCAATATTCTTTTTAAGTGGTAGGCTTGTAATGCCCGTATTTTGAAGACATTAAAAACTATTTTAATAAAAACCCTAATTTTAAATATCTTGGATCTTTGTGTGGATTAAGGACAAAGTGCCAAAAGATCTCAATGAGTCTCTCCTTGTTACCCAAAAACCCCATCCTAAAATTACATTCCAAATTCCATTGCTTGAATTTTGATGTTCGAATCTTTCAAATCCTATCCTAAATCCTTTTTGAATCACCCAAACCCTAAATCTTCTCTCAAAATTCAAATTGTTCATGAAAAGCTTCCCAAACTCTCCTATTAAACCTTCCTTGGACTTCGCACAATTTCCAAGTCCAAATATTTGATTCTAATTCAAATCCAATTTCAAATTATTCAAATCCCTTTCCAAATCCAATCTCTAAAAATTGCCAAAAACCTCCAATTCCCTTGGGCTAGCCTCTATCATTTCCTGTCCCCTCGGCCTTCTTATCCTTCCTCCCACACTGAGCCTAGCCCAACCGCAAGTCCTCCTTCCTCCTCTCAGCCTCCTCTCTATTAGCCTAGCCACGCTTGCTCCATTCCCCTCCTCCTCAACTTGCTCTCTCCCAGCCCGTCTCCTCGCGTCCTTTCCCTCGTGTGGCCGCCAGGCACTGCCTTAGGCTGACAGCAGGGCTTATCCATTAGCAATGTTGTGGGTGCACGCTGACCAGCCCACATGTAGTCATTGTCAACCTCTCCTCGCCCTCTTTCTCTCATGCCACCAAGCTCATGTGGCCCTGTCAGCTATCATGATCTCCTCCCCTTTGATAGCCCCATGTAAACCACTGCCTTCACCGCACCTATTTCCCCTCCTTTCCCTTCTCTGGTAGGAAGCATCATAGTGTCGCTGCCCTCATCGCCATCCAGTCACTATGACTAGCTGAGACGCTCCGACCACATCTAGTGCCATGTTTCCTATACTGCCTCGCATGTGACGCTATCAGCCAACACCTGCATTGCCCCATCCCATCGCAATGTGGTGTGTCGCCTCTGTGTCTGGTCATGTGAGAGAATCTTGCCACCGCCCAAATCTAGCCAACCAATGACCTTCTCCCTTATCTCCATCTGTCGCCCTTCTCCAATAAATAGCCACTACCTCCCTCTCGTTTTACCCCACCGTGGCTGCATAGCTTGCCCTTAGTGATGTCGAGCCCAATCTCGCAACAAAAATCCGCTGCCGCAATCTTCTTTCTAATGAGCTCCCATTTTAATTCCTCCCTCCTTCCTCGTCTTCTAGAAAGCCCACACCCAATTGCCGCCATCGTAAGCTCAATCCACCACCGTTTGGTTGCCATCGGTGACCAAACTTCATTGCCTCATCTCTACCTTCGGTCACTCATTGGCAACCGCTGCCTTCGATCACTCATCGACGATCGTCGTTGTTCCTTCATCCCATAATCAGAGTCACACATGTTGCTCCCTATCCCTCACTTGTTCTCATGCCATATCCTTTTCACTCTAGCATGCCACCGTTCATTGACATCACTCATGCACTATCAACCATCTAATCTCCAACTGGTCTCCTCTCCATGGTCAATGCCATGTGGCTGCCACATGGCAGCCATGTCGGCCTTGGTGGGCCTGCTCATGCCTATGAGGCGTGACAGCCATGGGCTAGTCCATCAGCTTGTGGGCTAGCCTAGGTGGCCTACAAGGCCTAAAAGGCCTTGGCTTGTTCATCCCTCATTAGCCCAACTAACCAAGCCAACCCTCCTATACAAGTCCAACAAGCATCCCTCACCTGGCCTCCTCCCTCGTGGGCGCCCATGGACGAGGCCAACACACCGATCCACCGTCCTCCTTTACTCCTCCTCTAGAAGTCCAATATACCTCCCTCTCTCTCATCCCTCTCTCTCATCATGTATTCCTTTTCAATTTAAATAAATCCTTTCCAAAATTCTAGAAAAATCCTGTAAACTTTAAAACTTTATATCTTTATATCCGTAACCTAATTGATCCTATTCAAGTATCATATTTTTTCTAAAATTGAGATCTATCCAATAGCACTATTAGTTAATAATAATAGTATTTTATTTTTAGGGTTTTATGTGGTTTTCTTTCTTTGCACGTAGTTGACGATGGCAGAAATTATTTCGGGTGTAAAATTTTGTAGGATTTGAAGATGAAGACAGAATATGATTAAATGGACCATGAGGGTAAACCGAACTGTGTGGAGCTTGGCGACGTGGACACAACCTTTGTGGAATGGTTAACTACTTGAATAATGGTAGACTCTTTTACATAAAATGGCTAAATCTTAGGTTTGTGGAATGATTTGTGAAAACTTGCTTTTGCGCAAATAACCCTAAAGCCTTCCTTGAATCCTGTGAGCACTAATGCATGTTATATTTGTGGCTTACGAGCACTTTATATACTCACCATTGCTTATTCCGTCCTTTTTAGAGCTAGATACCACAAGTTACATAATTGGCCATGCTTGATCTCTCTAGGGTTCCACTCATGTAACCCTTGTAATATTAAGTATTGGAAGACCTATGAACAATAAAGGCAATAACTCTCCATTTATGTATATATGTGTACCATCTATTGATCCAGGAGATCATATTGTAAACACATGAGGTTTCTAGTTCTCAAAACCATGGGCCAACAATAATGACCCTATGTGTAAATAGTGCTTATCCAAGATCAGCACACTCTGAGATTTAGATGCTAATGCCACAACTACATCAAGATTATATAAAAAGTAGCAAGCAAATATAATCAAAGTGGGTCTTATGACAAGGTTTACTATTGCTATCCAGGCATGGCCTAATAGAGACAAGAAGCAGAAATAACAATGCTTGTGCTCTATGAACTTGCCATTGGTAGCCAATTGAGACATGCGAGCCTATTCAACCCCTCTGCCAGCAAACACCTCTAGAAACAGTAGGTAAGGCTCCTCTAGAACTAGCATAGCAACAACAAGTATAGGCATGTAAAGTATATGTGGACATATACAGGTGTCCATGACAAGAATTTTGGAAACTCTTCCCCAACACTGTTGTCAATTGTTAAATACCATTTTGACCTCCAACTTTGGTAATAAAACCAGCAAAAAACAAAGGTTCAATGCTTCAATTTCATTTAGAGTAATCTATTTCTACTAGCTTTTATGTTTCTTAGTTATTTTGCAGGTAGATCTTAGAAATGCACCAAATTTGGGAGAGATGGGATTGACCGGGCCAAAGTGCCTCGGCCTGCTAGCCAAGGATTAAGCTTGGGAATTCTTCCTTTTGATCGGAGAGAGGACTTTTGTGTACAAATTAGGTGTGGTTCCACCGTCATATAGGTCAAGAAAAGTTAGCTAGAGAAATGAACAGGCATAGTTGGTTAGGTGGTGATAGTCCCAGTCATCATTTGGAGTCATCCATGTTAGCTCTAGTGTGTTTGTGTTAGAGATCAAGGATCGTAGCTTATCGATAGTGGGAACCTGCCCTTGTGCCTAAATTAAACATATTTTCTTTAGTAGTTCTTGTTGTGTCGAGTCTACTCATGTCAAAATTTCTATGACCACCATCAGTCTTCTCTAAAACTCCTAGAACTAGATAGCTTAGTTTCCTAGTGTCATCCATGTTATAAAAATACATCTTTTATCAGATCTTACCCTTGTATGGTTAATTAATATACATTTCCTTAGTCAAGTAAGGTAAAAAGAAGGAAACACTTTTAGCCACCCATGCATCCTTTGGGAAAAATATAAATATGAACTCCTACATCGGTAATTTCATACACATGTACAACCCTTTTTTCTTAAGAGCATAAGAAATACCAACAAACACTACCTTCTTTCCACATATAGTCAAGGCCCCATGTTACCAATAGCCTATCATTTGCCCAGATAGTGTTGAGACTCAAAATCGTACTTGGCCTTCCCATAGGAGATGTGATTGTATGATTAGCCTAAGATCAATGGCGCAAGAAGTGAAGCAATGCTGGTTTTAAACTGGCAGTGACCTTCTTGCAGTGATATTTGGGGAGTATCACTGTCAGTTCTCCAACTGACAATGTTGGGGACTATCACTTCCAGTTCTTTTTGACATAAACTGACAGTGATAGTCTAGTCCGTGTTTTTGAGTGTTCCAAGAAACAAAACAATTTTTAAAAAAGAAAAATGTATTTTGAATATCCTTAGAAAGTCACACAAATTTCTTCATGAAACACATGCACTTGTGGCATATGGGGTTCGAACTTGGTACCACTCTCTCCACGTGTAGCCTCCTTAGCATCTCACCTAGGAGGCTGTTATTGTCTTTATAACATATGCTATGTTTTGCTTCTTGCTTTTCCAAAATTCCAAAGTTGTGGATCTTATTGAGCTTTACAAACTTTGATATAGACTTTGTCTCTATTCGAAGTCGTTTGAAAATTAAAAAAAAATCATTTTATCCAATTAGACCCAAGCACTTATAATGCATATTTGGACACATAAATGATCTCAAATGAAAAGTAGTCAACTAAGAAGTTGTTGAAATCATCAAGGTCTATACCTTTTATATGAAGTTATTTGCATCCAACATCATATGAAAATGTTATTATTTTTTTAAAAAATACCACCATTTAAGTATCATTGCTAGTTTGTTACACAATAGACAAGATAGTCAAGACTGTCCTATTCATTGAGTATAAATGCTGGTTGGTGCTATAAATTGGCAGTGATACCTAGTGCCTATCACTGCCAATTCATAGCAAGAACTAGGAGTGAAGCTTGGAATATCATTGCCAATTTAACCGATAGTTATACATAATACAGGTTAGTAACAAGAACCAGCAGTGATATATCGATGCCAGCTCCAAGGGAACCGATAGTAATGGGTTGGTTCCAAAGGCCAGTTCTCTAGTAGTGTTATCTCCTAGGTTCACACATATCCACCATCTCCCAATCTAAAATATTTATCCACTAGTTGATTAATAATACATGGTGCAACACATGACACAAAAAGATAGTACACAATAACAATTATAGTTTCAATAAACAATTTTGTCTAGAGCAAACATGTATACACTAACCTAAGTTATACCCCATGTTCGCACACATCCATAACTAGGGTTACTAGTGTCACAAGGTATAAAGGTGCTAACGCCAAAATCTGGACGATCCGATGGCGCTAAAGCCAATCGGCTGGGAGATCCGATGAGGCTAAAGCCGATCGGCTGATAGGTCTGATGAAGGGTTTAATGCAGTCATCGGTCGATGGAGATACTGAGACAAAGCCGATGGAGAACTATAAAAAAGCCGATTGGATTATTAGAAGATTGGATCGGCTTGAAGACAGGGAATTGTCCAATCGGGATCAGGTCCGAAAAACCCGAGAGAAGGAAGGAGAAGGATCGGCTTGACTAAAAGAAGGTCCGATAGTTACAGTGGAGAAGCCAATTAGGTTGCAGCAAAGGAAGACACGGTTACAAATTGGAAGATTATTCAGATGAAACCGAGTTTGCGAAAGAGCCGTGGACTCCACGGCAGGGTGCTTATTTTTGTAAATTATAACTTTACTCAATTAGGGAGGTTTAGCTGGTTAGTTAACTTCTTTAGGAATATTTTCCTTTGTTCCTACTAGGAAATAATGTCCGATTGTCGTAGACGTGTCGGACTCTGTCTGTAAATACAGGGTATAAATATAGACCTCCTGAAAACATGTAAGATATCTCTCGATCATATACAAATTCGGCGCATCGTCACCCTAGTTCATCTAGGTTGTACTGGCGGGTTCTGGCTCTCGATGTGGGGCTGCATCGGTTAAGTTCGATCTCCGGCGAAGGGGTAAGTCTCGCCACCATCCCGATATATCCTGCTCTGTCTGAGGCTGCATTGGTTAGGTCCGACCTCTTAGGCCGATCGAATGTATCGCATCACGTCCGTGCTGGACCTATCGGCCCGTTAAGCTCCCTCTGCCATCATCAGTTTCGTGCTGCATCGGTTAGGTCCGACATACGGGGCTGCCGACAGTAGATCGAGCTTCAAGCCTATAGCCTTCTGCACGGTGTATCATCGGAGTGCTAGCCGATGAGTTATCCATGCTTTGTGCTACACGCCCAGCGCATCGGCCTCTCGGCCGATATGCATCAGCCTTTAGAGGCGTCCCACGATGCGTAACGCCAAACGTATCGGTCCCCCAGCCGATACGCATTCGTCTTGAGAGAGGCGTCCCCTTATCGGCTCAGCTAGCCGATGGGTTCATTCCTATCCTTGCTACGGGATAGCCGATCTGGCGTTCTCCGTATCATCGCCACTGGCCCCGGCCTTGTACTGTCTCGGTTAGATCCAATCTTCAAGGTTCGGTGTTGATGGTGCTGCCACGGCGGGCGACGGGTCTCGTGCTGTCATATCCGGAGCGGCATCGGCTTTGCAGCCTGTGCTTTCTTGTGCTAATCATTGCCTAGGCGACATGCGCACTCATCAGTTTTTCCAGTCGATGAATCACTGTTCGGCTGTCCAGAGGGATCCTGTGCGCCTCGCCATCCTCTGAATACACCCTGGTTCCTCCATCGGCCCCTCGTCGACACCTATCCACATCAGCTCTCCAGCCAATCAAACAACATCCCGAATCTATCGGCAGTCAACCGATAGCGAGCGTCTGTATCGGACCCGCTTGTCTCACCTCCTTATCAATTGCAGGGTTAAATTGACTGGCATGCCCGCGAACCTCAATGCTTAAGGACCTGCACTGGAGATAAGCAGACCTCCTAGGCCTTCGCGTGACCGAGCCACCATCCCTCCCCAGTCGGGGGATTTTTTGGCGGCGAACACGCATCTTGGCACGCCCGGTGGGACAAAAAGACCTTTTTCATCAGTTGAAAGTCCTTCAATCAATGGTGCTCAAATGGAGGGTAAAGAAATCAACGCAGACAACATAATCCCAGTAACGATGAAGGATTTAACTGAGGAACAGAGATACCAGGTGAAGCAAAACACAGCTAATTTTCAAAAGCTCTGTCTGGAGTCCTTTAGTATGACTCGACAAGGGCCGATTCAAAAGTCCAAAATGCCAAAGCCAGTTTTGGAAGGAGAATCGAGCCGATCGCCGCCCATTAGTCCTCAGAAGCCGCTACAGGAGATAGTTGACGAAGCTGTTCACCATGAGCTCATTATCCAATCGGATGTACTGGTGAATACTTTGCACAACTTAATCAAGAAAACTGTGGATGGATCTATTGTTAAGAAACCTGATCAAGGGCCGGTGTATTTGCTGATGAAAACAGGACAACCACAAGTTACTTACGGATCCAGAAGGGATATATCGGCAAATATGTTTCCGCCAGTGCAAGAGCGGATTGGGGGGCTGCATGAAGACATGATTCCAGGGTATCATTGGACGGCCTATTACGGGGGATATATACAAGAATATCCTGGTAATAACTATCAAGGAGATCATTATGGATCATGTTAGATACCAACTTCGATACCACAGTGCCAAAAGGAGAATCTAAAGGAAGAAGATTGGACTGCCAGGATTGCGGAAGTTGTAAGGGAGCAATTCGACATTAAGCATAAAGAACAAACTTTCATGTATCGACACCCTTACCTAGAGTGGTTCGACAGAATTCCGCTGCCGCACCGATTCAAAATTCCAGATTTCTCCAAGTTCTCAGGGAAAGATAATGTATCTACAATGGAACATATTAGCCGATTCCTGGCTCAATATGGGGAGGCATCGGCTGATGAAGCTCTGAGAGTCCGATTGTTTCCATTGTCTTTATCTGTACCAGCCTTCTCTTGGTTTTCTTCGTTACCTCCAAATTCAATCAGGGGATGGGCTGATTTGGAGAAATAGTTTCATAAGTATTTCTTTGCCAGAATTCAAGAGTTGAGGTTATCAGACTTAACATCGGTTAGACAAAGGCACGATGAATCCGTTCCGGAATTCATCCAACGTTTCCGAGACGTCGGAAGCCGATGCTACAGTCTCATTTTAAGTGACGAACAACTTGCCGATTTGGCTTTCCAAGGATTGTTGGCTTTAATTCGGGAGCATTTCTCTTCACAAGAATTCGAAAGTTTGTCTCATCTACTTCAGAGAATATCGACTCATGAAAGCCGATTTGCAGGTGCCAAGAAAGAAAGGTTCCATCGGAAAGCCGATTAGCTACAGGTATACGCATTGGACTTGGATGATGAGGAATCCGATGCGGAGGTGGGACTGGCAGAATGGACCAGGAATAAAAAACCTGTATCATGTCCATGGATCAAGAAAGCAAATAAAGAAGAAAGATATGATTTTGATATTAACAAAGCTGACAAGATATTTGATCTTCTCCTCTAAGAGAAGCAGATCCAGTTGCCACCGAACCATGTAATCCCGGCTGCTGAAGAACTCAGAAAAAAAAGTATTGCAAGTGGTACAATTCAATATCTCATCATACCAATGAGTGCAAGGTCTTCCGGCAACAGTTACAATCAGCTATCGAACAGGGGAGGATCAAGTTCGAGGATAAAAGGCCGATGAAGGTTGACGGGCATTCCTTCCTGGTGAATATGTTGATTGTAGGAACCTCAAGAGATCGGTCCGATGAAAATAGACATTGGAAGAGGTCAAAGGTTACTTCATTAGACTTGATCAAAAAATATTCTAGACTACAGGATGAAGAAAGACGAGCCACAACACAACAAGAAAGGTATAATCCACACTGGGGTTGTCCCTTTTTTCAGTACTGTTGGGATCAAAACATGAGGTTGCCGTCAATCGAGGACTGTCCTAAATGCAATAAACCAGGATTTTGGTACTGTGACCAGAGCCGAACGTTGTATGATCGGCCTTCCATCACTTGGGCATCGGCACATAACCGATTGGGGCCGATCAACGAAGGGCATGGTCAAAGGACAGTTAAGGACTAGGAGTTAAACAAATGGTCATACTCCATGAAGGATCAGTGGTGTCCGTCCGGGATTTTTACAAAGAATCAGAAGAGGAGGGCACAAAGGTTGTGACATAGAGAGCAGCGTAAAAGACAACGGCAGGACCATGAAGAAGCCGATCGGAACCAAAAAATTAAGAAAGTATGGAAAGAAAAGCAAAAAGAGGAAGAGGCTGGTACATCGGCTTAGGCTAACATAGTATTCTTCTTGCCAGTGGAATATAAAGCAGATGTATCTGATGAAGAAAGTCAAGAAGAGGATTTTGCCCAATTAATATTGGAACCAGAAGAATCCAAGCATCGGCACCTAAAGCCATTGTATATCAACAAATATATCGATGGTAAGCCGATGGCAAAGATGCTAGTTGACGGAGGCGCAACTGTCAATTTGATGCCATATTCTACATACCGTAAATTGGGTAAAACGGCTGGAGACTTAGTCAAGACAAATATGGTGTTGAAAGACTTCGGAGGTAATCCATCAGAAACCATAGGAGTGCTGAATGTAGAGCTAACGATTGGAAGTAAGACATTGCCGACCACATTTTTTGTCATCGATAGTAAGAGGTCATATAGCCTACTCCTTGGCAGGGATTGGATTCATGCCAATTGTTGTATTCCTTCAATAATGCATCAAAGCCTCATACAATGGCAAGGAGACAAAGTTGAAGTGATCACGACCGATTAGTCGACTAGCGTGGCCACAACTGATGTGCCATTCTGGGAAGCTGATGGATTCAACTGCCTATCCGGACAAACATGGGTGAAAAATTTCCTGGAGGTGACTGATAAAGGAATAAAGCCGATTCAGCAAGTCGGCTCGGATCCATTGTTTCCATGGGAACTTTAGAAGACTCCGAAGTAAAGTTAGTGCAAGGTTTTACGTCGGCCGATGAGTTGGAACAAATAGACATAGGATCAGGAGACAAGTCGAGGCCGACGTACATTAGTAAAAATCTATGTGTTGAATTCTGAGAAAAGCTGATAAATTTATTAAAGGAATTCTGGGAATGCTTTGCTTGGGACTACCATGAGATGCCGGGATTAAGCCGATCGATTGTAGAACATCAGCTTCCTATCAGATCGGGATATCAACCATTTAGGCAGCCACAAAATAGATTCAAAGCAGAGTGGCATGATAAAATCAAGGTGGAGATCACGAAGTTATACGATGCAAATTTCATCAGACCATGCCGATATGCTGAATGGGTATCTAATATTGTCCCAGTGAAGAAGAAAAACGGAAAGTTAAGAATATGCATCGACTTCCGGGATTTGAACAAGGCAACCCCTAAAGACGAGTACCTGATGTCGATGGTAGATTTATTAATTGACGCTGCATCTGGTCATAAGATTATTAGGTTCATGGATGAAAATGCAGGCTACAATCAAATTTTTATGGCCGAAGAAGATATCGACAAGATTGCATTTAGGTGTCCTAGAGCTATTGGTTTATATGAGTGGGTAGTCATGACTTTCGGATTGAAGAATGCCGGTGCTACCTATAAAAGAGCCATGAACTACATGTTCCATGATCTTATCGGATAGCTGGTGGAGATATATATTAATGACGTGGTGGTGAAATCCAAAGGTATTGAAGAACATATAGCCGATCTACGAAAAGTGCTTGAGAGGACGAAGAAATACAGACTCAAAATGAATCCTCATAAGTGTGCTTTTGGTGTATCGGTTGGACAATTTTTGGGTTTCATGGTGCATGAGAGAGGAATTAAAGTCAGTCAATGAAGCATCAGGGCCATCTAGACCACCGAGCCACCAGCAACAAACTACAGCAGCAGTCCTTGATCGGCAAACTCAATTTTATAAGGAGATTTATTTTAAACTTATTAGGAAGAATTGAGTCATTCACTCCTTTATTAAGGTTACGAGCCGATCAAGAGTTTGTGTGGGGTGATGACCAGCAAAAAGCCTTTGATCATATCAAGGAATACTTGAATTCTCCACCAGTGCTGATTCCACCGCAAAAGGGAATACCGTTCAAATTATATTTGTCAGCTGATGAGAAGTCAATCAGATCAGTGCTTGTACAAGAGTTTGAGTAAAAAGAACGAGTAGTATTTTACTTGAGCCGACGACTTCTGGATGCTGAGACTAGGTATCCTGCTGTGGAAAAGTTATGCCTGTGTTTGTATTTTTCATGTACAAAATTAAGGCATTATCTTCTATCGGTTGAGTGTACAGTGCTTTGCAAAGCTGATGTGATCAAATACATGCTATCAGCTCCAGTCTTGAGGGGGCAGGTTGGTAAATGGATATTCGCTCTGATGTAGTTCGATCTGAGGTATAAATCGGCTAAGGCAGTCAAGGGACAAGCGGTAGCCGATTTTATTGTACAACATAGAGGAGTCCAAGAGAATTATGTGGAGCCGATCCCGTGGATATTATTCTTTGATGGATCGGTTTGCAAACATGGATTTGGTATCGGTTTGGTGATTATTTTGCCTTGGGGGGCAAATTTTGAGTTTGCCTTCACAATCAAACCGTATAGTACAAATAACCAAGCAGAATATGAGGCAATACTCAAGGGACTTTAGCTGCTGAGAGAAATTGGAGCTGATACGATAGAGGTCATTGGGGATTCTTTGTTGGTAATCAAACAATTATCTGGGGAATATGAATGCAAGGATGAAATTCTGAAGTCATACTATGAAAAATGTCAACAGTTGTTAAAGGATTTCAAGATAGTGACATTAGATCATATTCCTAGAGAGCAAAACACGGAGGCCAATGATCTTGCTCAGACTGCTTCAGGGTATCGGCTGAACAGTATTGTGGAAGTTGAGATAGCCGATATCGAGAGCCGTATGGAAGCCGATGATTGGAGATGGGAGATCGTTCAGTATTTGCAGAATCCATCAAGATCGATTTCCAGGAAGCTTCAGTACAAGGCTATTAAGTACATTCTACTTGATGAAGAGTTGCATTATCGATCAGTCGATGGAGTGCTCTTGAGATGTTTGGGTGCTGAAGAAGCCGCGTTGGTGATAAGCGAGGTGCATGGAGGCATCTGTGGAGCTCATCAATCGGCTCATAACATGAGATGGATGATGAGGAGGGCTGGATACTTTTGGCCGAGTATGCTGGAGGATTGTTTTAAATACTACATGGGCTGCCAATATTGTCAGAAGTTTAGGAATGTGCAGCAATCTCCAGCGTCGGTTATGAATCCGATAGTCAAGCCATGGCCGTTTAGAGGTTGGGGAATTGACATGATCGGCCAGATTTATCCTTCATCCAGTAAAGGGCATAAGTTCATATTGGCGGCAACAGACTACTTTACAAAGTGGGTAGAAGCTATTCCCTTGAAGAAGGTTACTTCTAGGAACGCGATTGAGTTCATCAAGGAACATATCATACATCGATTTGGAATTCCATAGACAATTACCACTGATCAGGGTTCTATCTTTATGTCAGAAGAGTTTCAAAGGTTTGCTTCCAGTATGGGGATGAAGTTGCTAAATTCGTCACCATATTATGCTCAAGCTAATGGACAGGTGAAAGATTCTAACAAGAGTTTAATAAAATTGATCAAGCGTAAGACTTATGAACAACCACGGAGGTGGCATGATACTTTGAACGATGCGTTGTGGGCCTATCAGATGATGTGTCATGGATCTACCTAGGTGCCAACATATCAGTTGGTATACGGTCATGAAGCAGTTCTTCCGTGGGAAGTTAACATTGGCTCCAGGAGGGTGTCTTCACAAGATAAGTTGACAGCCGATGATTATTATACGTTGATGACCGATGAGCTTGATGATTTGACTCAGAGTCGGTTAGAAGCATTTAAGAAGATCAAGAAAAACAAGGCTAAGGTCGCTAGGCATTATAACAAAAAAAGTAATGACCAAATCCTTTTCTGAAGGAGATCTCGTTTGGAAGTTAATTTTGCCGATTGGATCTAGGGATAATAAGTTTGGAAAATGGTCACCGAATTGGGAAAGACCTTATCGGATCAATCGGTGTGTGCCTGGCAATGCTTACATATTGGAAAGTCCTGAAGGAGAGAAGTTTACCAAAGCATTTAATGGCAAATATTTGAAAAAGTATTATCCTAGCGTGTGGGAAGGCGCCTAAATCGGCTGAGCATAGCCGATTCAAGATTTCAGAGGTAGTATCAGCTGACGATACCATCCGTGTGATCAGCTGGGGCATAGCCGATGGACAATGTACGGAAGCCGATATAGTTTGTATCGGTTACATACAGCCAATATCGTAGAGATATCACCTTTAGAAAATATATATACACAACTTTTGTTGATCAAGCTGATTGAAGTTTACTGTAAAAAGTTAATGTTCAAGATGACATCTGGACTTCTCCGAGGCTAAAGTTTTACAAGAATTTCTTAATGGCCTCAATCGCGCACAGACGGATTTGATCTATATCATTGATAGCGCGGATGTCATCCTCGTCTGATCCAGGGATAGTTTTCAAGTTCTTGTGCTGGCGAACTGCTAGCCGCACTTTGTCTGCTATCTTGGCCTCTTGGTTTTGGATCGACTTTGGTAGGCCGATGAGATGGGACTCGGTGAAGTTGATGTCTTCACGAACCTTGTCGAGTTCCGCCATCAAATCGGCTTCTCATTTCTTCAAAAGGCCAAGCTTGGTGTTGGCGTGTTGAAGGTCAGCTGACATTTCATCAAGTTTCTTCTTTTCATCAAGGGCAGTCAGCCGATCGTTGTGAGCCAGGTGGCTTTGTTCAACGCGATCGGCTATGCATCGTCTTGATGCAGTCAGCTGGGTCCTTTGGAATTCCAAGTAAGCAGCAGGCGTGAGTGCATCCGACAGTTCCGCAGGCAGGACGTGTTGAATTTCTACAAGTCTTCCCTGGATTGACCCGCAATCTTAGACCAGCGAGTCAATCAGAACCTCCAGCCGATGCATAATATCTGACAACTGCTCACGTGCATCGGCTGGTAAAAATGGTTCGATCGCTGTGCTGGTGGCTGAGTCTTCCTCTGCTTCCAGGTATTTGCCGATGTCGAAGGAGAACAGATCGGCTAATAACTGCATAACAACATTAGCAAACATGGAGATCATAAGTTAGGAAAAATGATATGTATGATGGATGTGCCTGAGAGACAGTGGGAGCAGTTATTGTGCGGGTGTGAGCTTGATGTGGGGCGGTTTGAGTGGATACCAAAACTTCGGAGGATACCATCGGCTCAGCCCCAGTAACAGGGTCCGACGTTTGGACCTCAGGAGCCGATGGTTCAGGCTGCAAAGCGGAGGTGTCAGGATAAAACAAAGGCAACAAAGAACTGATGCTGACACATACCAACGGAGATGCGGAAGGAGTTAGAATTGCCGCAGGAGAAGGGCTTTGCGAAGACGATGCAACGATGACAACATCGGCGTCGGTTTTCCGTTTCTTAGAAACCGATTGAGCAGCCGGTTTCTTTCGCTTTGGCCCTGACACTTGCGACACTCGGAGGAGAGCTGATGGAGGTGGACCGCTTTGCCCAAGGAGGGATCTGGCCGATGGAGGTTGATAGATAATCGGCCGACCACTTGCGCTGGTCGAAGGTGCATCTTTATCGCCAGCCTATGGAATCACGGGAATCAAGATACAGTTAAAATTCAATACGATGAAGACATGATAGTGAAAGAAGAAGGATTACCTCTTCATCAGATTCCACGTAGTCGGGATTGAGGCGAAGGCAATAATGTTCAGCCGATAGACTATATAAATGCCTTCCCCATTCTGACCACCATCGAGCGAAGATTTTGGTATTGGATATGCAGGGCTCGAAGGTGGAGATAGTCCCAAAGGACAAGTTCGATGTCATTGTACTAAGTCTGTTATACTCCAATCCGCTTTTCACTTCTCCGCGCGCTTGGAGCTTGCCGATGAAGAACAAGCCGATGGGGAGTTGGCCGAAGCCCAACTGACGAGCACTAACCAAAGGATGGTAGAACTCGTATGATGGATGTTGGGATTGGCCCATTGAAAATCCGATCAGTAGAAGACAAGGAGTTATGGAGGATAAAAAGATGGTCTTCGATTCTTCATTGGCCAAGGTATTCATCGGATGAAACCTAGAAGGCATTTTAAAGGACGAGTCATCCTCGTACGTGAACCAGATGTCTTTGGTAAAGCCGTAATAGAAACACTTCGAAATTGGGGGGCATGTGTTAACGCCAAAATCAGGACGATCCGATGGCGCTAAAGCCGATCGGCTGGGAGATCCGATGGGGCTAAAGCTGATCGGCTGAGAGGTCTGATGAAGGGTTTAATGCAGTCATCGGCCGATGGAGATACTGAGACAAAGCCGATGGAGAACTGTAGAAAAGCCGATCGAATTAGTAGAAAATTGGATCGGCTTGAAGACAGGGGATTGTCCAATCGGGATCAGGTCCGAAAAGCCCGAGGGAAGGAAGGATAAGGATCGGCTTGACTAAAAGAAGGTCCGATAGCTACAGTGGAGAAGCCGATCAGGTTGCAGCAAAGGAAGACTCGGTTACAAATTGGAAGATTATTCAGATGAAACCGGGTTTGCAGAAGAGTCATGGACTCCATAGCAGGGTGCTTATTGTTGTAAATTATAACCTTATTCAATTAGGGAGGTTTAGCTGGTTAGTTAACTTTAGGAATATTTTCCTTTGTTCCTACTAGGAAATAATGTCCGATGGTCGTAGATGCGTCGGACTCTGTCTGTAAATACAGGTTATAAATATAGACCCCCTGGAAACATGTAAGATATCTCTCGATCATATACGGGGCTACCGACGGTAGATCGAGCTTCAGGCCTATAGCCTTCTGCATGACGTATCATCGGAGTGCTAGCCGATGAGTTGTTCATGCTCTGTGCTACACGCCCAGCGCATCGTCTGCTCTGCCGATACGCATCAGCCTTTAGAGGCGTCCCACGATGCGTAACGCCAAACGTATCGGTCCCCCAGCCGATACGCACCCGCCTTCAGAGAGACATCCCCTCATCAGCTCAGCTAGCCGATGGGTTCGTTCCTATCCTTGCTACGGCATAGCCGATCTGGCGTCCTCCGTATCATCGCCGCTGGCCCCGGCCTCGTACTGTCTCGGTTAGGTCCGATCTTCGAGGTTTGGTGTTGATAGCGTTGCCATGGCGGGCGACGGGTCTCGTGCTGTCATATCTGGAGCGGCATCGGCTTTGCAGCCCATGCCTTCTTGCGCTAATCATTGCCTAGGCTGCATGCGCACTCATCGGTTTTTCCAGCCGATGAATCACTGTTCGGCTGTCCGGAGGGATCCCGTGTGCCTCGCCATCCTCTGAATACACCCTGGTTCCTCCATCGGCTATGTGGTCGACCCCTCATCGACACCTGTCCACATCAGCTCTCCAGCCGATTGAACAGCATCCTGAACCTATCGGCAGCTAGCCGATAGCGAGCATCCGTATCGGACCCACTCGTCTCACCTCCTTGTCAATTGCAGGGTCAAATTGACTGGCACGCTCACGAATCTCGATGCTTAAGGACCTGCACTGGGGATAAGCAGACCTCCTAGGCCTTCACGTGACCGAGCCACCGTCCCTCCCCAGTCGCGGGATTTTTTGGCGGCGAGCAAAAGGGCAATCAACATAGTTCAAGGTATGAAATGGCAAATAAGGAGGTTGTAACTACCTGATACAATGGGTTGTAAATCAAAGCAATAAATGTAATTTAAATACAACATAAGTTAAAAATAAGGATCAATATGGTCAAGGGTACACTTGACTTCTTTCACTGGTTCTTCAAAGTAAACCTCTCTTGCTACAACAACCCTCCTTGGTGGTGGCATTTACATGAGTACAATCAATGAAAAACAAAATAAGGCAGCAAACCACATCAAATTAAGAAAAACAATCAAGAGGTAAAGTTCAATTTTAGAAGAAAGAATGTGCCCAATCAGAGGTTGGATGGAGGAGATATGATCATCAGAAGATTGTATTGAGAGATATTCTGAACGGAAAAGAAAATGAACCTTTAGGGTAAATTCTTTAGAATATCTGAAATAAATGTTTTTTTTGAAACTGACAAGTAGGGTCCATGTCCTATGGAGATGGTCCATTGGGGGACTGGAATTACTAAGAGGAGACTACGGATCGATTGCCAATGTTTTTACATGTGACATGACACATCAAACATGGAGATGATATGGCTACCGGTGTGGATGATGACATATTGGGTGATGTGGAACCCTAGACTTGTTTGATGGGTGATGCGTAGATGGAATGGTAGCAACATGGTAGACAGTGGATGAGATGGCACTAGGGCTGATGTGGCTCTGGTTTGGTTGGAAATGTGATGAATGACTGAGATTTGTTTCTGGTGATGTACAATTTGTATTGGCTGCATGTTCTAGGAAGGGGCCTACTAGCTAGTGGCTTAGCCTACAAATTAATTATGGGATAAGTCCATAAGGCCCCATCAACTGTTGTGTTTTGCTAAAAGGCCACCCTAAACTCCAATACCGGGTATTAGACACCCCTTGACTTTTAAAATTTTCTAATTTACCCCCTACCCACAAAGCAGAGTGGTTTTTGCCAATGTGGCATTGAACTAGAAACTCAATCAGACAAGAAAAAATAAAAAATAGCAGACCCTACCTCAGCAACCCCATTTTCCTCCTCCACACCATTCTATCTCTTCTCTCCTAACTTTATCCTAGTCTTACTGCCCTTTCCACCCATGCACACCCACCAGCCACCGCTGGTGGGCTTCTCCTTGAGGGACACCACCATCGACGGGCTTGTCCCCCACAAACACCCTTGCCGAGCTCCTCCTTGAGGCCACCGTGATTCCAATATGGAGATAGAGGGATGCTGGGGATGCCGTGGTCATGAGGAAAGGAGTAGATGCGATAGAGCCTAAGGCGTCGCATTATGGAGGCTTGGCTCGGGTACTCAATGGTATTGGAGGTTGAAAAGACAATGGATCCTATGTTCAAGGCAACACAATTGTTGGTGCCAGGTAGATTTGGACATCAAGGCGATGCCACTGCATCCTACAAACTTTAGAAGTGGGAAGAGGTGGAAAGGAGGGTTAGGATGTCACTGGGTAGACTTGATGTGCCAGTGAGTGAGCTCATGGAGTAGATAGAGCTTGGTATTGGGTGAGCTAAATGTGCTAACTTGTAGCCTAGGTGGTGCTCTATGTTTAGGCTGCCAGGCCAATGGCAAAGATTGAGAGAGAAGAGGGGGAGAAAGGAGAGAGAAGAGGAACTTCCATGCGAGTTGATTGCTATGGTGGTGAGCTCGACCACTAGGGTTGAGCCTGGGGTCGAATGAGCTATCAGTGATAGCTAGTGGGGTGGCTCCATGGCTAATATAGGTGGTGGTTAGTGGGTTGGAGAGTGAGAGAGAGAGGAGAGGAAGAGGGGATGGAATGGTAGGACTAAAGATTTTTAAATTTAAGTTTGTTGACTTGATTTCCACGTAGAGTGGTTTGAAGTGATGGGATAAACTAAACAGTTTTGATAGTTAAGGGGTGCCTAGCACTAGTAGAAAATTTTTTTGTAGGCCCCTCAACCTTAATTGTACAGGTGGATAAAAATGCAAAACACCTGCTTTAAGTTTACTAGTGTTGGGAGGGGTCAAGAGTCGCCCATGTAAACAGAACATCAGAACTAATGTCCACCGTCCATGAAAATCATTTCAATTTACCTAGGTGGCTGTCTTAAATGGCCCCCATAATAACACTTAGTGCTTAGGTGGCTGCCTAGAGGCACTACCTAGAAAATATGTATATTTACACAGGCGGAGTTGTGTAGATGGCTGCCCATGTAGTCTACTTTTTCCAAGCAGCACATTCTTAAATGTCTATCCGTAGTGCTGTCTTTTCTTCTTTCTCCCACCATTACTTTAAATTTTCAACTATATCTACTACCACCACTGGTTTTCATGCGAACTCCAATCACTTCCTACTCAGAATATGAACTACCAAATGCTGGCCACATTCTCCATTACCACATCATGCCTTAAAGCACTATATAGAGGGCGATGGTTGGGGTTTTGTTGCCACATGCTCTCCATCTCCACAATCTCTCTCACATTCTCCCTCTCCATAATCTCCCACTCTCTCCAACAATGGCAGACTTGCCTTGCCAGTTGCAGTACATCACCGCTAGCACTGAGAAGGAGAGCAATAGTGGAGACACCACATGCTCATCATTGTTGCCACCATTGCCAGGCAAAATGCTTGATGATGAAGTGGATAGTGACTTTGAGTGTTGATACCATGGCTCCCCATAAAAGGGTTATGAGGAGGACCGATTGTTGGAGGAGGCAGAGAAGGAGGAGGACGATGACAATGGTAATGAGGCGGACGATGAGTACGATGGCGATGGAGCCCAGCGTGGAGGTCGAGGCACCTAAGGAGGTCATGGAGTTGGAGATTGAGGACACAGCCTTGGTCTTTGTGGCCACGACAATGTCGAAGGCATGAGCAGATGATGCCATCAAGGAGGAGGCACCACTAGAGCCGGTGCAGAAGACGATGGGGGAGGGGCTAACGTGGCCGAGGTGCTGGCCCCCAATATGGCTATGGCACAGGAGGTGAGTGGCTCCGTGGCCGTGGCACCACTTTGTGAGCCGAAGATAGGGCAGTTGGAAGGAAGCACTGGCAGAAGCGAAGGTAGAGGAGAAGGCACGGCATCAGCCCCTAGCATGTGCTCTAGAACAAAGCTGGCCCTGAGCGCCTGCTCAATGATGGTGGCCCTACCACAACTAATTGAGATAGTTTAGTTTTATTAGGTCTATACTATGCAAGTGGGCCAAGTGGAATTTTAGTTTTATTAGGTCTATAATATGCAAGTGGGCCAAGTAGAATTTTTTTAGGGTAATACATTTGCTATGTACATGTAGTATAGGTCCAGAGTATAACAAGTGGGTCCAATTTCTATATGTGGAAATTCATATATGTTATATATTTAATCTCAATGACAAGTGGACCTATAGTTTCTTGTGATCCTTATCCTTAGTTATATATATATATTGAATCATTTACTACATATAGTTTTCTGAGTAGTTGTTCGTACTAATATTGCTTCTTACTCACAAGTGGACCCATAGAAATATGGTTTGGTCCCATAATTTATCCGGACAGCTTAAGTAAGCAACCGCCTTAGAAGAGAATTTTCTTATTATTCAAAAAAATTATAAAAAAATCATACGAAGGCTGATTGAGATTAAAAAATATTCATAGTGATACTTACTACAATTCATGTAGTTTGGTTACGACAATAGCTATTTGAACTAATCAATTTTGTATGGACTCTCACAAATGTTGTGATATCTAACAAACTAAGTTCAAATGGTATGCAAGGTGACCCTTGCAATTTAAGAATTTGAAAGTTGGAGACATGTAACTAAACTAAGCCATACATGTATATGCTATTTATGTCAATTGGAGTCCATATGAATTCTCCATGAATTGTCAAAATTTTTGCAGATTATTATCATGGGTGGCATGTGCATACCACCTTCTACAAAAATGGTTTTCATAGGTAGTTTGTTATTTTGTCTGCCCATATAAATATTTTCAACTATTGAAAGTGTTTATGTAGGCGGCTATTAGACATACCTGCCCACGAAAACATTTTTCAGCGACAATTTTCTTCATACACCACATGCGTAAATCATTTAGACATAATAAATAGCCCAAAGTGGTAGAGAGCTCCAAGTCCTAGAGTAGTATTCTGTCCAAAATCGCCAGCTCCTCCACTTTATGCTAGATCCACTAGTGCCGTCTTTGCCCACTAGTTCCACCAGTGCCACCATTGCCCTCCAGATCTGCACTCCTCCTGCTCTTCTCCTACATCTCCTTGACCTACACTATGGCAAAGTGGACCTAACCACATCGAGTCAAGTGCTGTATCGCTGTCTCTCCCACCATCAGCACAACACATCTTGGTACACTGTCCCGCTTCCTACTATCACCGAAGTTTCGAGCTAGCTTGTATGAGGAAAGATGCATGCTTTTGTTGCTTGTTAGGTTTCAATAAATCTATGTGGTTTATTGCCTAGAGTTTAGGGTTTCATCTGTAGAGTGGCAAATAGATCTACTAGGTTTTTCACTTTTGTAGTTGCTTATGTTCACTGCATGGAGGTTGTTAAAGCTAAAATTTGGTAAGCCCATAGATGGATTGGAAAGATGATCGGTTTAGTAAAGAAGAGTCCAATTGCTATAGGGAAGAAGCCGATCGAACAAAGCGAGGAAGGATTTGGTCTAATTATAGAAGGCTATCTAAATAAGGTCAAATCTAAGGAGGAGCCGTGGAACTCACGGTAGGGTAATTTATGTATGTAAATCGTATCTTTTATTGATAGAAAGTTTTAGTTAGTTCAGTTTACTTCCCTAGAGATATTTTCCTATTATATTTTTTAGGAAATAATGTCTGATGATTGTTGTAACCATGTCAGACTCTATAATGCCAGGGTATAAATATAGACCCCATAGAAACCTGTAAATTATCAATCAATCGATCAATATAATTTTGGCGCATTGCCACCCTAGCTTATCTAGGTTTTTACTAGCAGGGTCTAGCTCTCGACGCGGGGCTGCATCGATTAAGTTTGATCTCCAACGAAGGGGTAAGTCCCGCCACTATCCTAGTATATCTTTCTCTATCTAATACTATATCGGTTAGGTTCGACCTCTTAGTCAGATCGAGTGTACCGCATCACGTCCGTGCAAAATCTATCGGTTTACCAAGCTCTCTCTGCTGTCGTCGGTCCCGTGTTGCATTGGTTAGGTTCAACCTATGAGGCTGCTGACAGTAGATTTGAGTAGTAGGCCTATAGGTCTCTGCTCGGCGTATCATCGGAGTGGTTAGCCGATGAGTTATCTTTACCTTGAGCAACACGCCAAGCGTATGAACTCCTCAGCCTATACGCACCCGTCTTTAGAGACTTCCATCGAACGTCACGCCTGGTACATCGACCTTCTGGTCGATGCACACATATCTTCAGAGAGGTTTTCTCATTAGCTCAGCTAGCTGATGGGTTCCCTCCGCCCTTCCTTCAGCATGACTGATCTTGCATCCACCTTCCTGTTGGTATTGGCCTCGGTCTCTTACTGTCTCGGTTAGGTCCGATCTTTGAGATCGGTGCTAGCGGTGGTGTCACGGAGGGCAACAGGTCTCGTGCTATGGGAGGATTAGGCACTGCTCCTTGTTCATCGGTTTTGCAGCTGATGTGTCTTTTATACGATTCCTTGTAGCCCGATCAGGCGTACCGCATCACGTCCGCGCGAGGCTCACCGGTGCGTCGGGCTCCCTCCTCCGTCAACGGTCTCGTGCTGCATTAGTTAGGTTCAACCTACAAGATCGGTGATGGTGGTTCGAGCTGGCGCCCTGGCGGATCTTTGTGCGGCGTCTCATCATAGTGAGTAGCCGATTAGTTATCCTCACCGCATGCCCATCATTCGTCTCGCGTATCGTCTAACGATCGATCTGCTAAGATCAATCTGGACACGTCGGACGATTCCTGATACTGTCTTGGTTTGGTCCGATTTTCCAAGGCTCGCGTCTGATGTGGCCGGTGTCAAGATCTAGTGAGTCTTGTTCCCTATCGGCTTGAGCGGCCCATGGGTTTAGGTATAGGTCTGAGTTGAAATTTCTGCCGTTAGGTAGCCGATGACATCGTCTTTTCCTACCTCATCATCATGTTTGGTCTAGGCCTCCGTCGTCTCTGTGTCGTTAGTTCCCGGCCTCGTACTTTCTCGGTTTGGTCCGATCTATCGAGGCTAGTCCTAACAGCGCCGTTATCATGGTCGCTGCTTCACGTGGCTTCACGAGGGATTGGGCCCTGCTCCACGCTTCGAATGCCATAGAGCGTCATCGGCTCTTTGGCCGATAGGTCCTCTAGTATATTACACGCGTCTCTCTCACGCCTCCATCGGCTGTTTAGCCGATGATCGAGTGTTGCCTTCTCTATCGGCACCTAGCTGATAGGGAGAGCCGGACAGGCCCACCGGCCGACTAGCTCATGGGTCTCATCCTCTCTCCTTGTTAATTACAGTGTCAAATTAACTAGCACGCCCTCGAACCTTAAAGCTTAAAGATCTGCATTGGAGCTAGGTAGATCTCCTAGGCCTTCGTGTGACGGAGCCACCGTCTCTCTCTGGTCGGACCTCCGTTCGGCTCGGTCAGACCTTCCCCTATGAGGTTTGGCGGCAAGCAGAGGTGTACGGAAATTTTAGAGTCAAAATATTAGTGATACAGTATGTCATGTTGCATTTGCTTTATCAATGTTCTATTGCAGTGCTTGTATATAATGTTAGTTATTTATTTTATCAAATTATCACATAATGACAGGTCAGCGACATCTCTGTTTGGTTTGGATGGTCTAGTGCCTACATTAATTGACTAAGATACGTGAAGATATTGTTGACCTAGAGTTGTGTCATTATTTGACAATGTAGAGTATAATACACTAAAAAAATATGCCTTATTTTCTAGTTTTCTTGCTTGATAGAATGACCACTCGTGTACCAAGCCACTCACCTAGTATCTTACTTGGCGAGGACCACTAGTGGCCTCCACTCCTAGACACAAGATGTACAATAGTAATTGTCAAGTTATGAACCAATATTAAATTAGTAATTGTTTTATAATGCGTGGTTTTGTATTATGTCTCTTGTAGCATATTAACCCTCTAGTATGGCTAAGACATGTATGTAAGAAATCATATATTAGTTATCCTATGTCATGGACAAAATTTACCGATGACGGTATGTACAAAATGTTTATTATCATTTATCAATATTAAGATGACAATTCCCCAATTGCTGTATGAGACACATGCAAAGTGTGGCCACCAAAATATGTGTCCTTGATAGAAGTTCTCAAGAAAGCAACCAATCAGCTTGAGGCATAAAGTAACCTACTCTTCCCTGACTTTAGTTATTTTAAATTAAAAGAACTTAAATATAATAATGATGTGTCATTTTTGCCTCTTACAACACCCATATGAAGTGGTACATTAATCTCGTAATTTTTAGCTACGTTCTTTCTAATTTTATTGATACTAATAGTTATTATAATTATACTATGTGTAGGGTGAAGCTTCTAAGGCTTTAACGAAAGCTAGCCTGCAATACAATAAGCTTAGGTACACATTCACTCAACCTAAGCTCTATTTGGTTAATGCTTCAAGCATTAGTTCTTCATCTATGTGCTTACATACATACTTTAGTTATTGTTAAGCACATATTTGGAGTTGACATCTTAGATAGTAATTATACTATATATCTTATTTGAGATAAGGGTGGAGACTGAATTTGTATGAATAAAAACTGAGTATGACAATATGTATTAACTTCCAAGTGTTGATATGTATAATGTGTATGATCAATTTAATTAGTAGTATTACGTCTTTATCTATATAAATGTTCAATCTATGTGAATGTGGTTGTGAATTTGTAATATGATTGAGGTCCATGTATGTTGATAAAACAATGCTAATGTTTTTTATCGTCATGTATTGCTGCATAGCAGTTTAATTTTTATTTTTTTCTATAATACAACAACGCAGGGAGTTCATAGGCCAGATTCACATGTGAAAAAAGTTTCACAGGCAGATGTCTTAAAATGTATTCTACAGGCGGCGACCGAAGATATTCACTTGCGTAAATATGTTTTTCTGGGCGGTTCTTGAATACACGTGCAAAAATACTTGATTTCTACATGCCCTTGGTTAGAGTCAGGTTAGAAAACGCCCATGTAAATGGCTTATGCGCCTAGAGAAACTTCTTTTTCTAAGTGCCCTGTTTCGAAGTTTAGGATCAATGCAATAGTTGAGAAGAGTCAAATGGACTTATCCCATTAATTAATTAGCCAAATTGAACTCTTTTTAATTTATGAAATATTTGTTAAGCTATTTGTAGGAAATAGACCAAATTGTGACGTTTTAAATTAGGCAAATTGAAAACTAGCAAAAATGAGACAGCCAGACTCTCTAAATGAGAGCGGCATGAAGGAGATAAGTGGTGTAACTACATAAGATCCATATCTTTAGAGGATAAACATACAACAACATATAACAATTTGCTTGAACAAAGATAGAAAGTTGACCAGAAATAATGTAGAAATTGGAGGTTTGTGCAATCAAAGTGAGAGAGCATCTCTAAAAGATCTCCACATAACTAGATAGCATCTACTTAAATATTTGTTCCACATATTTATTGGTAACTATAAATTTGAAGCTTCATAGTGTTACACGATTCAAAGTAACACCCAGAGTTACACCCATGCATAGAGCATGTAAAAGTCAGTAACCTTAGAATTAAACAAGCCAGCAGAATTGAGGGTTTATTTTGCAAAAGAAAGCGCCAAACTGGAGAATATTCTTACTGAAAATACTCTGAATCAAAGTGGGATATTAATCGAGGGAATTGGCTAGAGGCAAGTGGCTGATGCTCGGTACGACCAATATATATTCTATATAGTTACAACTCACTGTATCCTAAAATTAATGCAATCATGACACATTTTCTATAATTAATTATATTGTATAGCTCAACATATAAGGGTGTTAAATTATCATCTCCTACATCATTTTTGCAATATTTCAACTCATATTTTGTCGAGTTGATAATAATTAAAGGGATAGTACACGAGACCCAAAGTGAATGGAAATAAAACATAAATTATTTATATAGATTCAAGATCTTGATGTGAGGTAATACTCTACTCCTCCTGTTTGTCGAGATAAGTTACTTATGCCTTAGAGGACTTTCTGTCCACCTTATAAAGGTAGGGGCAGTGTTACCAGGTAGGAACCAGACTTGGTTAAGAATTCCTTATCTTCCATGTTTTGACATACAAGATAATATGACCGAGTCCTAGCCTATCTCACATTATATGAATCTGTCCCACCTCCTATCTTTAGTGGGATTAGCTAACTATGTGAATATCTAGTACTTATACTCTCCACATATTCATCTATCATTTCTATAATATTTTTCATACATTCATCAACATATTCTAGAGCAAAGTGCAGGCCATTATCTAGTTTAAAACATTGTTTTTTCTTAAATATGTAGGAGATATGCATATCATTTAATTAACCAGGGGAGAGATGTAGGAAGGGGGAAGAACACCCCACACATAAAAACAAACAAGTCTTACAATTACAAAGACTTAGAATGACCTCCTTACTCACGCAATAAGGAATAGCGACCTACTAAGCAACTCACGTAATTTCAAAGCTCCAAAAAAGCACCAAAGGGCACTCTTATTTGCCACTGTTTTGATTGCAACCATATTTATGCCATTAAACCATAATCGTTCCAATGTTTCCATATTAACTAGGCCACAAGTAAAATTAGCGATTGACCCCTTTTTTGAATCCTTTTCCATGCTTTTCACTGCCTAGCACCACCAGCTAGAAAAGTGGCTCGTGTCTTGGCTTGGCAAGATGGAGGTCAGACCCAACCTCTGATGGATTAAAGACCTAACCTTCTGGAAGAAGACAGACGTGACAAGATTGTGTTGGACTGATTCTTCAGCCTGATCGCATAGGGGGCAAGCAGCCAGATGCGGCAGCCCTCGCTTGGAAAGGCGAACAGCCATCCAACAACGATTATTTATCGCAAGCCAAATGAAAAACTTACACCACAAGGGAACCCACCTCTTCTAAATCATTCTCCAAGGAGCGAATCTGATTGTTCCGATTCAAAAAAGTACCATAGGCTGATTTGCTGTTATAGGATCCTGAACTCGTAAGCTTGCAATGATGTTGCCATCTTGTGAGGTCAAAAAAGTCTTTCTAGTGGTTCTCGACTAATACCGAATGTTTCAACCCTTCTTACGAGTTATTCTCAAGTTCTTTCTTCTTAAGTCTCCTTCAATATTTTGCAAAAAGACCATGGAGGGCTTTGTTGAAAAAATAAATTGGTGCATCGAATAGATGCAACTATTATGTGTAGCCTCGACTCTATGCTTAATTGGAAAACAACTAAACGTAGAGTCAAGTATAACTATCTTTAAAGAATAAAATTATTATATACACTGAATAGGTACATCAAATAGGTGTAGCCTCTACCTCCCTCTGTGCTTAGTTGTGAAACAACTAAACATAGAGTTGAAAACATAAATACCTTTGTCCGAGTGCCAAATACCAACCTCCTGAGTACCTTTGCTCGAGTGATTCAATCCCATGTAGTGCCTTCCTAAGTGTTACACTGCATATGTATGGCTTAAAATCTAATGCATATGTGTTGGCTGTTCTTAAATAATATCTGCATCCTAAGTTAATTGGTGACTAGCTATCGGCTCTTTGGAAAAGCATATTGTTCATACCCAAAAAGTCATGACACATAGTTGTAGCTATTTTATACCAACCATGGCATGCTATAAGTTGATTAAGGCTTTGGCTAGAATGGCACCTAGATTAAATCTAGCCTATGGCCTATCGGGCATGCCAAGTTCACCGTTGCCTTTTTATGTATTTGTTTGATTTGGCGAAAACAACACATGCATTATGATTTTAACGTAACCAGTAGTTGGTCCATTGGGTGTGCCAATTTTACAGATGACCTATTTTAGATGAGCCCACTACCGAATGTAAAGGCCAAGCCCATTACGCCTAGCGCAACCTATTGTAAATCTTCCAATCTTCTGCTTTTGAGTGACAAGTATAACGAGTGATGAATCTCATTTGTGTTTTGGACCAAGTGCATCTCATCCGAGTGGCTTTTGATCTGAGTAGTTTGTCCTTCATGGGGTGTACCAAAGTAGATGTGATATCTGAGTCTCGGCCGGTGCGCATACTCAGTTGGAGGTCCTCATGGGGCATACTAGCTAGTTCATTACTTGAACGAAGGAGATAGGCTCATGGCCATAAATCTCTATTACGCATATCCGGATCTAGAGCCTATAGTGTAAACAAGTAGGATGAGCAATATTTGATATACAAAACAATTACTTGAGTAAAATTCAAGTCAATATGTCTTCCTCCTCTTTATGATTTCAATTCCCCCAAGTAGTTGACTCCATATGTTTAAACACTCTGCCCAACATGTAGCAAAACTTCACAGATCCAAATTCATGCTACTCGAATACTTTTGCAACTATTATAAGCAGAAAATAAATTGTGCAACATGTTTTTTGTTTTATCTTTATAGCTTTTCATTTTTTCCAAGTATTACTTACCACCTTGCATTGTACACTCTATTGGACCATCCCCCATGTGTTTGGATGGCACAAAGTAATCGTCTTATGTGCACCAAACGAAAAACATAAGAATATAGAGCTTCACTACTTGGCACTTTTCTACTCGGATTCATTCGCAAAGTAATCAAGATAAGCATTAAAAAAGCTTGCAAAGACATGATATACCATGTGCAGCCCCTAACTCACTACTCAATGGTGAACAAATTGTTGTAGTGAGGTAGAAGAAAAAGAAAATACTACCCAGATGAGCACATGGTGACTTAGCTATTTGATATTGCGTGAGTTAAAAAAGGGGTGATGTCCCTACATTTGAGCTTATGAGCCCCCGAGGCAAGTTAATTGTCCTTGTACCATAGCTAGTCCTCTTGCATGCATGGCCACAACTGTGTCAGCAGAAGAAGCATATGAATTGGCCATCTCAAAGAGCTTCTTGACTGTAGTTAGTGGCTTGCGAGTGAACTTACCAATGAATTGATCATCTTTGACACCTTTTTGCAAAGCAGCGATGACGATCTTGTCGTTGATCTCTTGGATCTTGTTTCTTGCCTCTAAGAAGTGTTTGATATACTCTTGAAGAGTCTCGTTTTTACTCTATTGAACACGATATAAGTCATACTATGACACTGGACGCTCAAACGCCCCTTGAAAATTAGCAATAGACCACTCCTGAAGTTCGCCCTAAGAATCAATAGATCCCCATAGAAGCCACCAAATCCAGCTCCTTACTGCTTATGCCAGTGCAACAGGAATATAGTTTATCATAGCCTTGCCATCACCTTTAACTGCTCTGAACACCAGCGTGTAGACTATAAGCCAAGATTGTGGATTATTTTGCCATCAAATTTCAAAATTCTAGCTAGCTTGAAGTCGGCTGGCTAGTCCACTCGGCGCATGTCAGATGTAAATGCTAGGACTCATTCATCAAAGTTATCAACTGGATTGCGGCGTTGTCAAGGAGATAAACTTCTTCTGTTGAAGTGTTTGTGGTGCAAGCCAAAGCAATCATGCTCATCTTGCAGTTGGCACTGTTCAGAACCTTCATGTTCATGTTGTTTAGCTTCAAGTCGGTGCCACAAGTTGTAGTCGACTCTATCACGTGCATCCTCCTGATAATGGTGTCTATCATTGTGTTCTCCGTATTTGTGACGCTAATGATTACGTTGCTTTTCATCCTGATGCTAACTGGCTCAGTGTCCTCCTCCCTAACTGATGTGGGATGACTGTCGCTGATCCTGTGACCCTTTTCTAGTCGGGTGCCTCCTGGGTAAGACTTAGAAGACATGGCATCCAATTGAATTAGGGTGTTGGTGCTCCTCTCATTCTGTTGCGCCATTGCAGCCACCACCATAGTTTTGATCTTGGTGATAGTCGATGAGATGGCATGGTCTTGCAATGTGTCAAGTATTCTATCAATGAGAGTAACTACTATGACAATGTTCTGTTGAGGAGTAACAAAAACGTTGTGATCTTCAAATCAAGGTTGAAGAAACTCTTGTTGAATCATGCATGAACCTAGGCGTAGATTGTGGTTAAGGTTGTCCGGTTTAGCTCAGCATTGTTCTTCCTCATGAGCCCACTTTTCCCTCTAGCGTGTTTCTTCATCTTGAGAACCTAAGGCCATAAAGACTTTACGTGGAGGAGAGTAGTTGTCGATGCTGCTGTCTAAGTTATCAAACCGAATAGATTCTATGATGACACCAACCTCTCAGGGCCCATACTCAAGCGGCTCAGGGCCAAATCCGAGTAGAACTTTAAAAGATTGGGTTGTGTCTGACTCGTAGCTATAGATTGTATCTGGTTCTTACTATGAGGTGCTTGGGAAAGATTGCCACAGCATTCAAGGACCCAAATGATATGTGGTCAATGGTTCTCCTCGGCTGGATCGAATCCTAGTCGGAGAATATGGAGTAGATCATGGCCACGTTTGGGAGACTGAATGGGATCTAGCTAGTGATTCTCCTAGGTTGGATCAAATGTGATTTAGAGAGGTAAAACATGCCAAAGTCATTTGTGAAGAAGTTGAGGCTCCTAAAGCGGAACACCTACCCTAGAGTGAAGACAAAGCTAGAGACTCTTTAAGACGATGCCATCGCACTTGTTGATGAAAAACTCGACGCTGTCCCTATTGAGAGCACCAACTATCAATATTTTGTATTGGCAATAATTAAGGAGCATAGCGCATGAGACTTAAAGTGGATGGAAATAGAATACAAAGATTTATACAGATTCAAGCCTTCGATATAAGGTAATACCCTACTTCTATTTTGATGGATTGTATTTCGTTGGGTGTATTGATATGTCGAGATTGAGTTGCTTATGCCTTAGAGAGACTCTTTGCATGTCTTATAAAGGATGGGGACATGGCTACAAGGTAGGAATTTAGGCCGAACTCGGCTGAGAATTCCTATATATAAATAGTAGTATTCGGTTGGCATACTATTACCTTAAGATATAAAACAACATAGCGACCGAGCTCTATTCTATCTTATATTATATGGATCTAACCCTCTTCCTAGGATTAGCCGACTGTATGGGTATCCAATACCCATACTCTCCACATATTTATCCATTATTTCTACAATATTTTTTATACATTCATATTCATATACAGTAGGGCTTCATCTAGTTTAAAACATTGTTTATTCTTGAACTTGGAGGTGATAAGCGTATCAGTTAATTAAGCAAGGTAGAAACATATGAAGGGGGAAAAAATACCCCACCCTTAAAAACAAACAAGTCCTACAATTACAAAGACTCAGAACGATCTCCTTACTCAGTAGGGCTAAGAGACCTACTAAGCAACTCCCGTATCTTCAACGCTCCAACAAAGCACCAAATGGCACTCTCATTTGCCACTGTTTTGATTACAACCATCACACTAGGATTTATGTCTTTAAACATATAATCGTTCCTATGGTTCCATATTTCCCAGGCCATAAATAAAATTAGCGTTTGACCCCTTTTTTTTATCCTTTTCCATGCTTTTCACTGCCTTGGACCACCAGCTAAAAAAAGCCGTTCGTGTCTTCTTAGCAAGATGGAGGTCAGACCCAACCTGTGATGGATTAAAGACCAAACCTGCTGGGAGAAGACACGTGACAAGATTGTGTTGGATTGATTTTTCGGCCTGATCGCACAGGGGACAAGCAGCGTGATGCGGCGGCTCTCGCTTGGAAAGGTGAACGGCCGTCCAATAACGATTATTGACCGGAAGCTATGCTAAATAAGAAACTACCATAAGGACGCTCAGCTCTTTTAAATCATTCTCCAAGTCCAATGTAAAAAAGTACCATAGGCTGATTTGCTAGTATAGGATCCTTAACTCGTAAGCTTTCAACAATGTTAATCTTGGGACGCCATCTTGTAAGATCAACAAGTCCCAAATGTCTACTAAATTAACATATACTTTCGCTTTCCTCTAATTTATTTATTTTTGGCCAGCAGTTGAGAGGGGGTTTACAAATTAAACCATAACATGGTTGCGGTACACAACCACATCCTCATTTGTTCCCTACTGATAGAGGAAGCGAATGAGTTTAGCGCCATGTGGAGTGGAGGCATGGTGGTGACGGCATCGGCGTCCTTGAGCTCAAGCTTGCTCCAGCACTAATGCCATTGGCCTTGCCTAGGATGGTGCCGCCACACCGCCTCCTCGCACCTCCTCTAACGCCACCCCTCTAAAGTATCCGACGATCTCAAAGACAGCCCCATCCGACGACCCTGAGGCTGGATCCAATGACCTCGATGCAGCTTCATATTTTTGGTGGAGGGCTTCGAGGAGGCCGAGACTCATTCCCGTCCTCAATGCCACTCTAGATTTGGCGACAGAGGGTAATGAGCTCCATACGGTGTGGTGGTAGGCCCTCTTCTCTCTTGTCACGCTTATTCTCTTTCTCTAATCCTGTCTGCTGCTTTCCTTCACGCTGCTGCTCAAAGCTGTTCGTTGGTGCCAGTGGTGGTGGTTAGGGTTAGGGTTGATAAAGTAGTAGGGTCCACACATGAGGGGCCTCGGCCTAACGAAGTGCATGTACCCTCTGCAAGGTATGCGCGTCTCTGTGGGGTAGGCCAAACGCTAAGGTGGCACTGTCACACTGATGTGGCGAGCTGAAATCACTCGTCATTTTGGTGCACTGTACATACCCTAACTTCATGCAAGGGCCACTGCATCCATTCAGTGAGTTTGAAAGTGGACATTCAGTGTTGAGGGCATCAGGGGAGCCTAGATCTAGTGGCCAAAAGAGGGAAAATGGCAAATATAGACTGGTAGGTTCTAGGCACACTTTTTTTTGTGATTTGTTATAGTTGCAATCTTTTCAATCTTATTGGCTTATTGTGTACTTGTTGAATTTGAATGTTCCACACGTTTTTTTGGATGTTATACTTATTGTTTGGAGATATTGTACCGAGGATGCTCATTGCATTTTTTTTGGAAATGTTTGAACATTAAGATGCTTCACACCACATTTTGCAAATGTTGCATCCGTTAAAACATGCCAACAATCGTACTGCTCTATGCAGTGTTTCCTTCCTGTATTGCAAATCTTGCAAGGAGCCTTCAACGAAACATTTGACTACGTAAATAAACTTTTGACAGATCGACTGAATAGCATGGATTGGACATTCGAGTGCATCAGGATGACCTACATGAAATCTCATTTGTTATTTTGTTGGTAAATGGACCAGATTGTCAGCTATATACCTATGCTACAGTGATATAATACCATCTAAGTACCCAGACAAATCATATCCATTGGATTTTGATCTGATAGCAAGCAGTGCTGCTTAAGTTGCAGTTGCACTAGCGAATGCACTGGATCGGATTTACATCATGTTTGAGCCGCAGTCATGTTCTTTGATTGATGCTCTCGGATAATCAGATAAGTTACATGGTTCTCTTGTCCTTTGTTGAGAAAGCGGTATGCACTGACGCCAGAGAAAGTTGCTGGATTGATCGAACATATGGTTTTGTTTTGTCCTTGGGACGTTCTGCGTAGTGGTTAGTGCACTCACATCCCAGTAAGTAATCATTAAGAAAGGGATACAATCTCCTGTTTGGATCAGAAGCCGACCAATATTCCTTGAGTCACATCAACAGAAAAAATGCGGAGTCACAAAGTAGCCTAGAAATTGTAACACAGAGGGATACATGCTCTTTTTATTGATGGTATGTACACACATACATAACACACGCATATATATGCTTTATAATAAGAAGCACACCAGCTCAGATACGCCAACATTAAGAAAACACATAGATGGCCACATGGACACACCAGTGAAGAACACACGAACACACATAGTCCCTAAAGCAACAGTACAGACCAAAACTATATGGGATCATACATAGAAAACAACCTTCAAGTCTGACTCTTCAATTCCCTGGCACAATTATAGCTATGGCTGGTGAAAGAGGTGGTGGATTTGGCTGGGATGGCTCTGGCTGGGGTTTAGGCTTTGGCTTAGGATCATGGTCTGGTTTGGGATCAGGATTTGGCATAGGGTTGGGGCTCGGCTCAAGTTTAGGATCAGGATTTGGCTCTGGCTTGGGATTTGGACTTGGCTCTGGTTGTGGCTTAGGCTTTGGATTTGGTTTTTGATCGGTTTTTGGGCTAGGTTGTGGGTTCAGCCAAGGATCTTGTTTTGGATTAGGCTGTGGTGAGGGTTTTGGTTCGGGCTGTGGGTTTGGCTGAGGATTTTGTTTTGGGTCAGGCTGTGGAGCGGGTTGTGGGTCAGGTTGTGGGTTTGGCTGAGGATCTTGTTTTGGGTCAGGCTGTGGAGTTGGTTTTGGGTCAGCCTGCGGTGCTGGTTTTGGATCTGGCTGTGGGTTAGGCTGTGGACTGGGCTTTGTTTCATATTGTGGTTTTGGTGTTGGATCAGGAATAGGTTTCGGATCAGATTTAGCTTCAATCACACGTCCATTGGCAAGGTCGGGAACATTTGCCACCAATGCAAGGGCCAAATGGAAACACAGTGAGAGGAGTACAGATCTCCTCATCGTTGCCACTACACACTCTGCTGCTCACTCTTGCTAGTACTCAAGCTGGGATTGCTGTGTGTTGCACAAATGGCAGGGAGAGGCTAGCAGATTTATAGCCACGGAGAGCCAACCGGCGGTAGACGCGTGTGATGCTCCTGTTTTGCTTTATTGGCAACGTTAGCATGTCACTGGGAATCGACCCTTTCATTGATCGGTGTAGCTTTCGCGCCCACCAGCCAATTCAGATCCATCAGCAGAAGTACCAAATAAACGACGGTATTAATTTGTGCCTTGTCGTTGTCATCAGTGTCGTGGTATTGCATGCTTTTTTTAATGAACTTCACAGTGTTTTTATCACACGCTTCCTTAATGCTAAAGGGAAGAAATGAGAAATCCTTCGTGTGACTACATTATGTCTGTTATTTTTTGATGTACGCATGCAGCTACTCAATCTTGTGACTGATTTATGCCCAACTTTGCAAGCACAGGTAATGATGTGCAGCTCTTTTCCCCAACTACTCCGAGATGCATGTGGTAAGTACGCGGTTTACGGCAGGCGCTTTTTGACGTGAGATGAATTATGGTAACCAGTCACAACCCGTGCTTTGCACGGGCTCTTGTTATTGATATTATAAATATTAAAATTCTAATGACATGTTAAATATATTGGTTATCAAATTTTGTTGAAAGTCATATGTATGTTTTCAAGCTATAAAAAGGAAAAAAACTATTTGATTTATAGTTCTACAAATCAAAATTAGTCTTTATAATAAATATATATAATCCATCCTACTGTTAGTATTGTATCTCTTTCGCAGCTTTAATGTCCCAGGAATATCCAAATGAAAATAAACTTACTACGTCCTACTTTGTGGATGATATTGATTATTCTATAGATATATAATTTTATAAGGCTTTTCAGTTATTATAAAGCATACTGGTTAAAAAAATGCAATGTATTTAAAGAATACGTATGCCTTTGAATAATTTACTGGTCTACTGGACATAGATGTTACTATAAGAACCCATCATAAATAATCATCAATTATTGAGAATCGAATAATTTGTTTCTAACCTTCTCATATATGCTTTTGTTGAGAATCGAAATAACTACAGCTAACACTTATAATGATTAATTTATTTTAATTGAACATACTCAATTTAGGGCATATTGTCACAGATTTTGCTTAACAGATTAACTTGAAGCAAGAGTATATAATAATGTTAGAGTCAAACTATAAAAATCGATGTAGTACCTATGTTGATAGTAGATGGAATAATTATGGCAGGCTTGCTAGGTGAAAGCAAATTCTAACATAGAACCTTTCATTCTGGACGACTATCTGTGATGGGACTTATTACTCGTCATAATAGCCTTATCTCTGATGGGTCATATCAAGGCCTGTTAGAGGTGAAACAGAGCGACTGGACTTATCACAGGTAAGACCATATCTACCGTACAAAACTGATAGAGACAATGCTCATCTCTAATAGGTTTAGTAGACAGACGGTCATACGTAGCCATCACCTATTATGGTTATTTAGTCTAAATCCATCACAGTGAGGATTTACTATCTATAACGGTTTCTTATTATACTCTATCAGAGGTGAGGCTTGTCCTATGACGTGTGTTTACCTCTACAGCACGTCACAAGTGTCTTGAACACACCTCTAATGATTAATATATTAGCAATCGACAGGGATTGGCTACCTTCTATATATACCTTCATAGATACATTTGTTGGTCAACCCATCTTGTATACTATTTACATTTTAGGTGAGAGGGTAAGGGAGCAAATCTTTGTCTTGATATTAAGAGGTTAAATAAAAAATAAGCTAAATTTAGACTTAGTAGTATTATAGTTTATTTATCCAAACTAATTTTATTATATATGTGTAGATGGATTATAGTTTAATATACGAAACTAACTGCTTGAGCTAGGAGTTTAGAAATGGAGTAGTTGAATTCCTCAATACTACGGAGGATGATAAGAGGAGGAGCAAGGAATATATGGTCTGTCCATACATAGACTGTAGAAATAAGAAATTATTTACAGATAGAGTGCAGTTACAATCTCATCTTATACGTAGAGTTTTTATGAAGAGTTATAGTTATTAGAGCAAATATAGAGAGCAACAAGTGCCAAATATTCCTGTTAAAGAAGTGGACAATGCACACAAGGAGCAACAAGAAAATTGAAATGATATGCATGTCACTTCTTCATTTGGTGGTGATATTATTGATATCGACTACGATCTTTCTCAGATAATTTCTGATGTTGAGGAGCCAAAATATACGAGAAATATTATGAGAAGTTCTCAGCTTTGGTGATGGATTTGGAGACACCTATATATCATGTAAGCCGAATCAGAAGCTATTTGTTGTTCTTGATTTAATGAAGCTTAAGGCAATTAATGGTTGGTCACAAAAGAGCTTCACAGATCTACTTAATTTCTTAAAAGACTTGCTACCCATCAGAAACAAAATACTATAGACAACATATGAAGCAAAACAAGTGTTATGTCCCTTGGTCTTGGAGAGTAGAAGAATTTATGCTTATCTAAATGACTGCATCTTATACTACAAAGAATACACCAACTTGGATACATGTCCTGCATGCAAAGCTTCTCGATATAAGCAAAATAATAGCAGTATAGAGGGTAAGAAGTCAAAGAGGGGTGGTCTAGCAAAGGTTATTGTTAACGCCAAAATTTGGACAGCCCGATGATGGATTGGAAAAAGCAGATCGGCTGAAGAGGTGTCCGATCACTATAGGGAAGAAGCCGATCGGATTAAAGCAATGGAAGACTCGGTCCCGAAAAAGAAGACTATCCAAATAAGACCGAGTTTGTGGAGGAGCCATGGAACCCACGGCAGGGTATTTTATCTTTTGTAAATCGTAGCTTATCTAATTAGGAAGGTTTAGTTAGTTTGGGTAACTATCCTAGAGATATTTTCTTCTATCTATGTAAAGAGATAACATTCGATAGTTGTTGAAAACGCATCGAACTCTGTAAACCCAGAGTATAAATATAGACCCCTAGAGACATGTACAAGGATCAGTCCTTTGATCAAAACAACCTCGGCGCATCGCCACCCTAGTTTATCTAGGTTTCTACTGGCGGGGTCTGGCTCTAGACGCGGGGCTGCATTGGTTAGGTCCGATCTTCAGCGAAGGGGTAAGTCCTACCACTATCTCGATATGTCTTGTTCTATCTAAGGTTGCATTGGTTAGGTTTGACTTCTTAGGCCGATAGGATGTATCGCATCACGTCCGTGTAGTATCTATCGATCTATCAAGCTCTCTCCGCTATCATCGGTCTCATGCTGCATCGGTTAGATTTGACCAACAAGACAGCTGACGATAGAATGAGCTTTAGGCCTATAGTTCTCTGTACGACATTTCATCAGAGTGCTAGCTGATGAGTTATCTATACGTGGAGCGTCATGTCCAGTGTATCGGTTTCTCGGCTGATACGTGCCAGGTCTTCAGAGAATTTCCCTTAAGCGCCACGCCAAGCACGTCGGCCTTCTAGCCGAGGCGCGTCTGTCTTCAGAGAGACGCCCTCTCATTGGCTCAGCTAGCTGATGGGTTCGCTTCGCCCTTGTTTCAGCACATCCAATCCAGCGTCCACCGTCCCATCGCCTTTGGCCCCGTTCTCGTACTGTCTCAGTTAGGTCCAATCTTCGAGATTTGGTGCCAGCGGTGTCGTCACGGCGGGCGACAGGTCTCGTGCTGCTATCTCCATCCTGTGCCTCCATCAGCTCTGCGGCCGATGGATCAGGGCCTCGCTTTCGCTATGCCCGAAGTATCCCTCGTCGACACCTGCTCTCGTCCTCATCGACTACCCCAGCCGATGGAAGGGTGCCCTGATTTCTATCGGCTATTAGCCGATAGCAGGAGCCATCTGGATACGGCCAATGACCAACCCTATCCTATTGGCAGCCAGTCGATAGCGAGCGCTCATATCGCCTATCGTCCAACTGACCCATTTGCTTCACCTCCTTCTCAATTGCAGGGTCAAATTGACTGGCACGCCCGTACCCGCACTATTGCGCTGGAGCCGATGTGAACCCACGGCCCCTGGCGCGCGTACCTTGAGCCACGGAGAGAAGCTGACCGGCCTGTACTGGAGCTAAGCAGACCTCCTAGGTGTCGGCGTGCTCGCACTGGGATCTGGCGCGAATAGTTATGTAGTATCTCCCTATTGCTGACCACATGATGCGAACGTTAGCCAATCCCAAGGAAGCTAAGTTAGTTAGTTGGCATACAACAGATAAAAAGGAGGATGGTATGCTAAGGCATCTGGCTGATTCAGCACAGTGGAGGAATATAGATTGGAAGCACCCCGAATTTACAAAAGATCTAAGGAACATTAGGTTTGTTCAGAGTATAGACGTCATGAATCCCTTCGGTGACCTAAGCATTCATCACAACACTTGGCCTGTGCTTCTCATGAACTTTAACCTACTGCCTTGGTTGTGCTTTAAGAGAAAGTATATTATGCTTTCTATGTTAGTGCAAGGGCTGAGACAACCTGACAACAATATTGAAGTGTTCTTAGAAACTCTGGTTAATGACTTGGAAATGCTATGGAATCCAATATTTGAGACATGGGATGCTTATGGACAGAAGAACTTCAATCTTTATGCGCTGCTGTTCTGTACCATTAATAACTACCCTTATACTTGGGAACTATTCAGGCTAGACTGTAAAAGGAAAGAAAACTTATTCAGACTGTATGGAGGAAATATGTAGCAAGTGGATGAAGAATTTATGCAAGATGGTCTACATGGACCATAGGAGATTCCTCCCCCTGTATCACCCGTATAGAAGAATGACGAGAAACTTCAATGGTAACAAGGAAAAGTGCAGGTCACCACCGAAATGGTCAGGAAGGAAGGTGCATGACTTAGTGAGAAACATCTGTAATGATTTCAGAAAGAAGAAGAAAGCTACCAATCCAAAGGAGAAGAGTATGTGGAAGAAAAAGTTAATATTCTAGTAGCTACTGTACTGGCAAAATCTAGAGGTTTGTCATTGCATTGATTTGATACACATAGAATAATAAATATGAGAGCCTTGTTGGGCTACTACTTAATATCATAGGCAAACCAAAGTATGGGCTAAATGCACGATGAGATTTGGAAGATATGAACATCCATAATGAACTGCAACCAATAATCTCGGAGTCAGGTAGACTATATCTCTTTTAACGTCAAAATTTGACATAGACTAGCACATCGGCATGGCAGCTTTGGTGGGTTTGATAAAAACCGATGATCCTTGACAAAGGTCTATGGTGATGAATTGGCTAGAGTCGATAGTTGATAGATCAACTAGTATGTTTGAAGTTGGGTCCAAATGGATCGATTAGCTCAAGAATGATTGAGTCTAGGCCAGTTCATTGAAAGCAAAGAAAGAAGTTATCTTTAGGAATATCTAGTGTAGTTAGGTAAGATTATATCATAATTAGAAAGGTTTGTTAGTTTCTGTTTTATCTATAAGTGTTTTAGTTATTTTTCATTTTTGATTAGGAAGTAATATTCAAGTGAATTGCCTATAACCGCCTAGGACTCATGTAATCTAAGGTATAAATACAACTACCCTAGGGTCTAATAAAATATCTCTCGATCAAAACAATATAATTTTGGTGCATCCCCAACCCTAGTTCTCTAGGTTTATCCTAGTGGATTATAGCTCTTAACGTGGGGCTGTATCGGTTAAGTTCGATCTCCAATGAAGGGGTAAGTCCCACCACCCAACAGTTGTATCGGCTAGATTAGTCTCGTTTAAGACCATATCGCTTTGATCTCTTAGATTACTCTAGTTCAGCCGACTACGATTGATAGTTTATCCTGATTTATTAGTTTATTCTAAGGCTTCATCGTTTCGATCTCTTACTTTGATCTAGTGTATTCATCATGTTTGTGTAGGACCCACTGGCTAGAGAAGTCTTTTTTGTATTATTTGCAATCTAGTAATGTCTCGGTTAGGTCCAATTGTTGCTAATAAGTTACATCCTATTTAGTCGATAAGCTTTATGCGACATTTCATCAGAGTGTTAGCCAATGATTATTCATGCTACGATGATTATTCATGTTATGATTAATCTACTATCAACTGATCTAGATTTATTAGTTTTAATCTTATACTGTCTCAGTTTAATTTGATATATCTAGATTGTTGTTAATAAGGATAGTTATGTCACCTAGTAGGTTTACTCTCTTTTCATCGCATCGGCTTGGATCAAGCCTTTAGCCGATGCATTTATCTTCATTATGGGCTTTAATGTTTACACCATTTGCCTTATACCTACATTGGACCCTAGCTGATGTTTGTTTTAACCCCTATTGACAATTGAGCTGATAGTAGAAGTCCATATCGGTCTATCGGCCAATTGGCTCATTGGTCTAATTTTTTCTATCTTTCTTATTAATTAGAAGGTCAAATTGACTGGCACGTCCACACCTCATCAAGCTAGGGATGCCAAAGAGCTTAAGGACCTTCACTAGAGCAAATCATATCTCCTACACCTCCATGTGTGCGACACAAGGGTCATTATTAGATTTTTGCACCAAGAATCGTGTGTTCGATATCATGATAAATCTCATTGTCCATCTGGTCAAGCAAATAAAAGTGTGTGGTCCTCTGTTCATGAGGTAGATGCACCCATTTGAAAGGTACATCAAAATTTTGAAGTGTTATGTACGTAACTAGTCCCACTTTGAGGGAAGCATGATTTAAGGATACACGATTGAGGATATCATAGAATTCCTTGTAGACAACATGTTAGAGACTAGGTTAATTGAAGTTCCAATTTCAAAGGAAGAGAATGAGGCCCATCTCAAGGAATAGCTGAAGGAGGAGGTAAAGGCTGATCTTGGCAAAGAGTTCAACGCTAAGCTTCAAAAAGAGGTGAAATGTCTGAGGATCAAGATACAGGTGAATCAGGCAGGAGCACCTCAAGCACCATATCTGACCAATCCAGCTCATGTGGACGCTAGCCCAACTCAACAACGTAGCAGTTGTGCATTGACAGAGCTAGCACATGAGTGTCCAACTCCATGCACAATCGACCATATAAAGGTAATAAGGCAATACTACTTAAGAAGGCTCGCATTCAAAGGGCGTATATGCTAATATTCCATGATCGACATGTAGGTTACAACTAGGTGCATCCTCCAAGTTAGGGTCACTCCAACATTCTGCATTGATGATGCCGAGGGATTGGTTCATAAACCGTGATAAATATAGAAGGTGCATGACGTAGACTTTGGTCGATGGTTGTGCCAAAGTCAATGTCGACCAAGTCAATGATACCTAGGCACAATATGCACTTCCAATCCTGCCAAATGATAAGATATTGACTCTTGGTGTTGCAAGAAAAACCTTCATCCAATAGCCTAAGAGAGATATTATAGTGAAGTTAACTCCTCGTCAAGCTTATCCTCCTGGTACATCTTCTCTACCTCAAAAGACTCAACTTTTAATAAATCTTTCACATGGTTCTGTAATGATAGAACCAGTAGATGTTGGGGTCGCCATAATAGACATGGATGATATATCAGTTGGCCTATCTCTGATTAAGTTTTCCCCCAAGTCTGATATTTCCCCAGCACAAAAAAGAAGCCAATGTGGAGATGACCAACAAATGGGTAGTGCCTATCGAGAACTACACAAATACTATATGGAGATAACCAACTCCAAGAGGAAGCAATAGGAGAACTTAATCATTAGAAATCATGATCGTAAGCCATTCCTATCCAGTGCAGCTTATGTTATTGTGGGCTTCAATGATCTCTTTGATCATTTTAAGCTACGAGCGGTGGACATGGGTCTTTTAAAGTGCTGCTCATTGTAATTGCATACAAACCTACTTTATTGCACAAATACTAATGTTCAAATTTTCCTAACTAATATGAGCATTGTTATATGTTATATTGAAAATAAGCTCATAGGTCGGGGTACCAGGTTAGTTTCCTTGATCCATCAGTGATCAATGAGACTAGCCTAAATACCAACACCGGTAATATTATCGAGTACTTAAAACGTTGCTTCTGGGCCCACCAAGACAAGGAATACATTATGTTAGTGCACAATCAACAGTAAGGGCCTTACAGTCTTAAGTTTTTTTCGTTTTTCATTACATCGTACTATTATTTTTGTATTCCTCGAGTTCCTTACAGATACACAACTCATATAGGTGGCATCAAGTTCTCTTGGTAATAGTGCCAAAATGGAATAAGATTTACTATCTTAACTCCAACCATAGCGGATCATACAATTTTGAGCCTCTAACTGCCATAATAGAGTCCGCATGGGCACCATATGTGCAGAAAGGAGGCAGACACATGAAGAAGAAGCAAACTCTCCATCACCACAGGGACTTTCGATGCGTGCAACAGGTTGGTAATTAATGCAGTTTTTATGTCTATCACAACATAGCTACTTTGATGAGATAGGTGACCGACTACGATCCTGAGGTTTATGCTAACATGTGTAGGTCATTTATACTTTTCATTATCGTGACCTAACTATAGTATTACTATACAAACAAATAAGTGGAATATTCGTCAGATTGACCCAACACACAATATAGAACAAATAGCCACATTCATCTTCGAAGAAATCATTCACCCAAAAGGGATGTTACGGCTCAAGTAGAATGAAAGTGAACGTGTCTTGTATAATGATTAATGTTACTTATTTGATAATTATACCATACACTTCATATTGGTATTTATGCATTTGTCTATGTATGTGCTTGTGTATGTATATCATTGGTTGTTAAATGATCATAGAATATGCCATTTATCAAAAAAAAATTCATAAGTTATATTAAAAAAAGATGCCGTCTGACTTACGAAAATCCATAATATATTATTCAATTCTAGTTTTTAACTTCACAAGTCATCGTGGTTCTTCTTCGAAAATGCATAGGCGACATGTATATAGCTATGGGTAAGTCTGTGGATTGAAATGAAGATTGTAGCTATATGTGATTCTAGAAATTAATGTATGTGTATATTGATAAATATATGTGTGTGAATATATGCGGAATCTATGTATGTCTGTGCTGGTTGATATGTCAATGTCAATATATCACTTATATGCATGCTTAATTATGATAATGTTACTGCTAAAAGCTAGGAGGATGCTATCTTGCAAAAAAATAATTTTTTAAAAAATAATAATGCTACTATTAGGTTCCAACTAAAACCTATCAGAGAAACAAGACCGGTCCCAAGTGAATACCTATGATAGGTGCTAATCTACACCTATGACTTAGTCACCTATGATGACTGCTAATCTACACTATCATAGTTGACTAAGTCATTTCTGATGGATTATGAAATAGATCCATCAAAGGTAAATTGCCTATAGCAGATCATAAGCGCAATCACACATCTGGGATATCTTGTTTGTGACGGGTTGTTAAAGCAACCATTATCTCTAATGGATCATAAGTATAATCAGTTTGCATGCTATGTCATCTGTGATGGATTTTTCTTACAGTGCGTCATAGGTAACTTTAGTTCTGACGGATCTAATCCTATCCTATCATATGTGATATGGAGTCATTAACGACCACTTATCTGTAACAAGGACTAAAACCCGTCATAGATCGAGTTTAGAGCTACTATATATGAGGAAATCCAGCATAGTGAAATTAGAAAAAAAAACAGAATACCTTTCGTGGATTGCAGATGCGACAACCATGGGTGGTAGGTGTATCTCTTATAAGATGCAAGCAAATTGTAAATTTTTAGATGTAACATGTCAACACCTGAAATTTATTGGGTCACACAATGGCTTAGCTGGGTACTAATTGATGTCGTCTTAGATGAGAAACATATAGAAACAACTGAATTATTGGAAACCAAAAATAAGTCCGAATCAAATCTTGCTTGAGAAATAGCAATCGTAGTTGCAGATGTCAATTTGAATCAAGTCTGGTAGTTAATATTACCGGTTAGAGAGGTCGGGCGACTCAAGCACACGTCTGGTTGAAGTTGATGGGGTTGTGCCTGTACTTTCTGCCGATCATAGGGTGCATGGTGAAGATGTCATGTGGGAGCGCACGTACAACAGACGACAGCAAGCCTGCGACGTGTGCAGAGCCACTGAAGGAGCAGCACACGTGAGGGACGCTCATGACAAGGCAACCACCGGTGGCTAAGTTTGAAAGTATTAGTTTAGTTTCCTATTTTTAGTTCATAATTCTAGGAGCAATTAGCTAAGTTTAAAAGGTTAGTTTAGTTTCCTATTTTTAGTCCATAATTATAGGAGCAATTGGCTAAGTTTAAAAGGTTAGTTTAGTTTTATATATTTAATCCATAATTTTAGGAGCAATCGGCTCTTATTAGGTTGAGGCCCTTGGCTATTCATGTAATTGAACACTAGAAGGGTAAGCAAGAATTATTTCTTGAATCTCCTCCTACTCTTTGTCCTACCCCAACAAGAGTGCTAAGGGGTAAAACGTCGTCTCAACCACGGATCGTGACAACGAACTCCGTAGCCGTGGTCTAGCTATCCTAGGTCTCGGTGATCTTGACAACCTGGTATCACGATACCGGTGATCCTCGTCCTTCCATTCCACCTCTCCATCCCCATCGCCAGCCGCCGCGCCGCCCTTTCCTGCGATCTCCTCCACCGCATCATCCTACGCCGCCACTATAGGTGACTAAACCGACCTCAAGACCATCGTGGAGACACTACCCGCCGCCGTCAACACGCTACAAGCCACCGCGAAGGCCAACGCCAAAGCAATCCAAGCCTTGTCCGCTAGCCGTTCCTCTCTCTGGAGCGACAAGCAGGCCTCTAGCGAGCACCACAACGATCGGCCGCCAAAGTTCCAGAAGATGGATTTCCCGCGGTTCGATGGCAAGTCTGACCTGCCCATCTTTATAAACCACTACGAGTCATATTTTCATCAATAGAGGATCATGGAGGAGGAGAAGGTGTGGACAGTGTCATATAATTTAGAGGAGGGCGCGCAAATGTGGTATATCTAGGTCTAGCAGGACGAGGGTACTCCTTCTTGGCGCCGATTCACCGATCTACTCAACTTACGCTACAGACCTCCGCTGCGATCTGCGCCGCTGTTTGAGTTGGCTGATTGCCGCTGCACGAGCACGGTCGCTGAGTACTAGGACCGATTCCAAGCGCTCCTAGCACGCGCCGGTCCTCTGGAGGAATCACAGAAGATGCAGCTCTTCATGGGGGGTCTCCTGCCATCGCTCAGCTTCGACGTGCGCATCTAGAACCCCCAGTTGCTGGCAGCAGCCATGAGCCTGGCGTGACAGCTAGAATTGCGGGAGCAGTACATGTTGGCGCCGACTAAGCCCGCGACCCATGGCCTGCTGCATGCCCTAGCCCCACACCTTGTCCTGCCGGCTCCTCCGGTCGACAAATCCGCACCGCCCGTGGTCACGGTAGCGGGCCATCTGGTGAAGCGTCTGTCCTAGGCGGAACAGGAGGAGTGCCGCAGACTCAGCCTCTGCTACAACTGCAACGAAAAGTATACATGTGGACACAACTGCGTTTGCAGGAGGCTCTTCTACATCGGAGGCATAGAGATCGCTGACATCAACGACGTTGTGGCGACCGAGGCACCGGACACCGAGACACCAGTTTTCTCCTTGCACGCAGTCGCCGGTGTGCCGATATGCGACACAATGTAGATCAGCGTGTCTCTGCGTGGTACTACTCTCGTCGCGCTCCTCGACACCGGGTCGACCCACAATTTCATCACCGAGGCTGCTGCTCTCCATACTGGGCTACCAGTCCAACCCAGACCGCGCCTCACGGCAACCGTGGCCAATGGAGAAAGGGTCACCTGCCCTGACGTTCTCCGGCAAACTCTGATCTCCATCGACGACAATGAGTTCCGCGTCGACTTCTTTGTCATGCCACTTGCAAGGTATGACCTAGTGCTGGGGACGCAGTGGATGGCCACCCTCGGACCAATCGTCTAGGATGTCACTGTGCATACCATGTCGTTCTACCTACACAGCCATGCAGTCTGCTAGACGGGTGTGGCAACGGCTTGTACGTGGGTCCTCTCCGCTACAGCGGCCAGCGACTCTCTCCTCGATGAGCTGTTGGCTTCTTTCGGGGACATCTTCACCAAGCCCAAGGGGCTACCACCTAAGCGTGCCTATGACCATAGTATTGTCCTCAAACCGGGCGCGTCACCGATGGCAGTCCGGCCTATCTGGCAGCTTACAAGGATGAACTCCAGTGGCAGTGCGCCGCCATGATTGAGAAGGGCATCGTCCACCGCAACGACTCGGCATTCTCTTCTCCAGTCATCCTCGTCAAGAAAGCAAACGGCTCGTGGCGGTTCTGCATTGACTACCATGCCCTGAATGCACTCACCATCAAGGATGCACCGTCAAGGATGCATTCTCCATCCCGTCGTCGATGAACTTCTCGACGAGCTCCACGGCGCGCGGTTCTTCACCAAGCTGGACTTATGGTCAGGGTACCATCAGGTGTGGATGCGGCTAGAAGATGTCCACAAGATGGCATTCCGTACCCACTACAGCCTCTATGAGTTCTTGGTAATGCCGTTCGGGCTGTGCAACGAACTGACGACATTCCAAGCCCTCATGAATGATGTCCTCCGGCCGTTCCTTCGTCGCTTTGTCCTTGTCTTCTTTGACGATATTTTGCTCTATAGCACGACATGGGTGGATCACCTTCGCCACCTTCGCGTCGTCCTAACTGAGCTCCGATGACACCAGCTCTTCGTCAAGCGCGCCAAGTGCGCCTTCGGTGTTGCTTCCATCACGTGCCTCGGCCACGTCATTTCAGCGGCGAGCATTGCCATGGACCCGGCCAAGGTGCAGGCCGTCCATGACTGGCCGGTTCCTCGCTCGGCGCGGGCGGTGCGTGGTTTTCTCGGCTTGGTGGGATACTACCATAAATTCGTCCACGGTATCATCACCACGCTGCTAACGGCTCTCCTCAAGAAGGATGGTTTTTCCTGGAACGAGGCGGCGGTCGTGGCGTTCGACGCGCTCAAGGCTACGGTCACCTCAGCCCCAATCCTCGCCATGCCCGACTTCGCCAGGATGTTCGTCGTCGAATGCAATGCCTCATCCCACGGGTTCGGCGTGGTGTTTGTTTAGGACGGCCATATGATTGCCTTCTTCAGCTCGCCAGTCGCACCTCGGCATCGCGTCCTAGCCGCTTATTAGCGGGAGCTCATCGGACTCGTTCACACCATTCAGCACTGGCGTCCATATCTGTGGGGCCACCAATTCCTCATCAAGATGGATCATTATAGCCTCAAATACTTGTTGGATCAATGGCTCATGACAATTCCCCAACACCATTGGGTGGAGAAGCTTTTGGGCTTTGATTTCTCCATCGAATACAAGGCCAGAAAGGCGAACGCGGTGGCGGATGCCCTCTCACGGCGTGACACGGCGGACGACGGGGCCATCTTGGTCTTCTCGGCTCCTCACTTTGAATTCATCACGTGTCTCCGCTAGGCGTAGCTCTCCGACCCAACTCTCGTCGCACTCCAAGACAAAGTACGTGCAGGATCCAGAGGAGCACCGTGGGCAATCATCGATGACATGGTGCAGTTTGCGAGCGCCTCTACATCCCTCCAGCATCCTCCCTTGTGCAGGAAATCATGGCAGCCATCCACGAGGATGGGCACGAAGGGGTCCAGCGCACGTTGCACCGGCTGTGGCCAGATTTCCACTTCCCTAACATTAAACAGCTCATGCAGGATTTCGTGCGCGCGTGCGCCACTTGTCAGCATTACAAGTCATAACATTTATACCCGGCTGGGCTCCTACTCCCACTGCCCGTGCTGTAGGGTGTCTGGACAGACATCGCCGTTGATTTAGTCGAAGCAATGCCATATGTTCAGGGCAAGTCAGTCATATTGACAGTGATAGATAGGTTCAGCAAGTATTGCCACTTCATCCCCTTGGCACATCCATACTCCGTCGAGATAGTCGCTCAAGCATTCTTCATCGACATCATCCATTTACATGGCATACCACAGTCCATGGTATCCGACCGTGATCCGGTCTTCACTTCAATGTTCTGGCGCGAGCTCATGCGCTTGGTAGGCACCAAGTTACACATGACCACTACTTTCCACCCCCAGTCAATGGGCAATCGGAGGCCGCCAACCGCGTCATCATCATGTACCTACATTGCCTCACGGGAGACCGGCCGCGACAATGGCTGCGGTGGCTACCATGGGTGGAGTTCGTCTTCAACACCACCTACCAGACTTCGTTGTGGGACACGCTGTTCCGTGTCATCTATGGGCGCGATCTGCCATCCATCCGGTCATATGAACTTGGAGACACAAGAGTGGCCGCCATCGCCAAGAGCATGGAAGAACGCGAAGAGTTCCTCGCCAACATCTGCTACAGGCTAGAGCAGGCGCAGGTAGTCCAGAAGCTTCACTACGACAAAGCTCATCGCCACATCTCGTATCAGGTGGGTGATTGGGCACTCCTCCGTCTCTGATAGCGCGCGGCATCGTCCCTGCCCCAGGCAGTCACCGGCAAGCTCAAGCCACGATTCTACGGGCCCTACCGCGTCATCGAGTTGATCAACGATGTCGCCGTCCGTCTAGCTCTCCCTTCCCAGGCTCGACTTCACAATGTGTTCCACGTCGGCCTCCTCAAGAAGTTCCAAGGGCGCCCTCGGATGCCCCACCACCTCTTCCTCCTATTCATCATGGAGCCATTGCTACGGAGCCAGATCATGCAGTGCGGACACGCTTGGCTCACGGTGTGCGCCAGGTCCTGATCCAGTGGAAAGGAGACGTCAGCGACATGGGAAGACATCAAGCCATTCTGTGCCACGTACCCTGCGTTCCAGCTCGAGGACGAGCTGCTCCTCAACGGGGGGAGAGATGTCATGTGGGGACGTATGTACAACAGACGAAAGCAAGCCCGTGACGTGCGCAGAGCCACTGAAGGAGCAGAACGCGTGAGAGATGCGCATGGAGACGCGCACAGCAAAGCAACCACCGGTGGCTAAGTTTGAATGGATTAGTTTAGTTTGCTATTTTTAGTCCATAATTTTAGAAGTAATTGGCTATGTTTGGAAGTTTAGTTTAGTTTTCTATTTGTAGTCTATAACAATTGACTAAGTTTAGAAGGTTTCTAGGAGCAATCAGCTCTAATTAGGTTGAGGCCCTTGGCTATATATTTATGTAACTGAATACTAGAAGAGGTAAGCAAGAATTATTTGCTGAATCTCCTCTTCTCTTTCTCCGACTCTAATAGGAGTGATGACAGGTAAAATCTCGTCGATCGTGACTATGAACTCACGTAGCTGTGGTTCAGCTACCTAGGTCTTGGTAGTGATCTTGACAGAAGAGGTCGACCATCGACGTAGCCGCCGTCTCATCGCGAGCAGACTGCGGAATCATGGGGTGCGTCGTTTCGTTACCGACGTCTCGTCGCGTGTAGGAACACATGCAGTCCGTCGTTCTCCGTCTACTGGATTGATGAGTTCACATCTACTCAATGATGGACTTTGAAGCCTATAATCTAGATTGGTCGGTCGACTGGACATAAGATTAGTATTGGGCATTAGAAATCCATGGTTAAAATATTAATTTACAGTCAGATATTTATAGTTAATCAGAGCTCCTAGAAAGTGTCTGTATATGTATGTAAGATCATGTCTGGTTTAGTGTTTTTATGTTTTACTAATTTTCTTGTAATGTAAGTTGTAAACGGTAAAATTGTTTTGCTGACAAGAAAACTTGTGAGAGACGTGGTATTTCAATAATTTTATAGTTTTATATGAGCTTAATACAGACAAGAATCAAAATTTTATATTTTTCAATCCAGTCCCTGTTGATGGCCGGACAAAAATCTCAAAATAATATTTAGATTTTTTTTAATTAAATTATTCACTCTCCAGTGATTGAGTGGCTATATATGGACCCATAGATGTTTGTTTGTAGATATCGCATTTTGTCCTTGACGGTACGTCCCCTTTATACCATTAACGTCATTTTACTCCTCAGAAGTAATACATTGCATCACTTAATCCTATGAACTATTTTTATCTTATTTTATCTTCTAAACTATTAAACAAATAGGCCGCTTTACTATTTTACTTTTTTTCTCTTTAGATATAAGTTGTATTTTAAGCTAAAACATTTTTTAACCATAGATGACATCGTTATAAAAGTTCAAAAAATATTTTTAATTTTCTTCATAACTGTTTGCTCAAACTTTAAAGCCTCAACGTTTAAATTAGTATTAGTTGCTTCCAACCATGTAAACTGTGATAAAATAAATTCTAAAAAATTATGAGACATAAGCTGTAATACAATCATCCTAACAAAATAATAACCCATTTTCAATAATTTATGAGTCAAAAAATAGTTTAGGGGTTAACTACTCTGACAAAATAGTTTCAAGGAGTAAAATAGACTTTTTTATTATAATATAAATTACTTTGGAAGATTCTATAAAAAAATTTTGTCCATGTAGAGTGTATTAATATTTACCATTTAAAAAAAATCAAATCTAAACTCCTACAAAATAAGAAAAAAAATACAGCCGTGTTTTCACTGATATGTCCATATAGCTATATATTTGTTGAACAACTTATTTTTCTTTTATTTTCAGTTACGTTGAAGACGTACACACCACTACTTCATCGCACAATTTGTACTTCCGCAGTTGAATAACTTCTTTCTGTTGCCAAAAACACGATAATCGCATTTCTTGCAAAAGTATAACAGCTTCATAAAGTACGGAACCAATCTCTGCTACTATAATCTGGAATTAGTATGATTAGTTTTATTTTTCCTGTACTTATTTTATAAAAAATATTGATTTTGCTATAATCATGGTGACATCTTTTTTTTTTCAAATGGCAGTGTTTTTTTTGTCATTGATTTACCTGGGACTGAGAGGTCGTTCGTGCTCGTCTACAAAGCACGCGTTTTCGACTTTTTTTTTTTGACGAAGTGCTGTTACTTTCTTTTCTTCAGCCTTTGCGCCCCTGTCTCCAGCCCACCACAATCCATCGTTTTAGCAGTGAGTGAGAGTGAGAGGCAATGCTTAATGGATAAGGTGTTCGTGGGAGTGCTGGAGACGGACTATGAGAAGAAAAACTGGTTGAATAGAGACTAAAGTCCAAACTGGAGAATATACGACGTGTCAACATAAATAGACATGTTTTTTAATAATGGATACAAAATCTGTAGTAAAAACCACACTGAGATAATCATAATATGCAATCTAAACTACTGCACTTCTCATTCATATTCCATTCATATTTAATTGGCTCCTTCACCACCTCTCCCCTGCTGTCGATAGGATCTATTCAATCTAAATCTGATAACTTCTGTTTTCTAGTGCCTTCGTGTGCTGATGCCATCTGGTGAAGATAAATACAACTGGTCACTACATAAACAGATTTAGGCATAAACATCTCAAATATAATAACACTTAGATGTAGCTCTAACATCATGTCCTATCCGTCACCACCATTGTCATCTACCTACCATCATCCTATAGATGCCGCTTCTCACTGTAGCCACCTTGCATTCTTGCTGTAGTAGCCTTTTGTCACCCGAAGAGTGACCTAGCCATTAGGCTGGATCTATCCACCATGATGCTGCTAGCACTGCCTATGATCCCTCACTTGTCCCAAGTTACTATCATCGAGCCAATATTGGTTGACTGACTACCACTGCCATTGTTGATTCCTGCAACCTCCATAACCACTTCAACATACCGTCCTGTTATAGCCACCAAGACACTCGTCGTTGCTAAGGATGTTGAGCACAAGACAATAGAATGACTGATGTGGTGACAGTGGAGCCAACCTATTTCCAGAGGTTGGCGAACAGCACACCACCATCTCCTCCTCTACTACCAACACTTGCTATGATGTCCTGTCTTGCCATAGCCTCTAAGCCATTCAGCATTACCAAGGATGTCAGGCCTGAGATGGAGTGGATTGAACACCTTCCTGGTGGAGCTCATCGGCATCAAGCACACCACATCTGCATAGCCACTAGAGTTTACAAAGCCAACTGGCTCCGCCTCCTGTTCTGCCACCACCACCGTCGTGCTATCAAACCAGCCCACAAGAAGTGGGTGCTGCTAGCGAGCCTCACATTGGGGCACCACCCCTCTAGCCAACGGTCCATCCTTGTACAAATGGCGTACCACTGTGACCAGCCTCATCATCTCTCATCATCGTCACTGGTGAGGTGGATTTGAAAAAACCATAACTGAATCTAGAGAACTAAGAGAGATGGAGAGAATAAAAAAAGAAGATGGAGAGGAAAAGGGGAGGGGTGGTGTCTCCACCGGCGGTGGGGTGTGGGGTAGTGAGAGGAGACCTTAGGCACTTTTTTTTTCTCTCAGGTCACTCCTAGTGAATGACAGAGGAGTAGAGTTGGTGCTCCAGACATGTATTAAACACTCATATAATATTACATAAAAAATAGAGTGTGCAATTTAGAATTTATGATGTAATATTTGAAATTTATAGCACAAATATATATAATTTATAGTGTAAAATACATGCTGAAAAATTTGACTATTTTTTTATGAGAAATATGGCACCATAAATATATAGACAATCCTTAAAGTTAATTTGTTACATCTCTTATCTACGAGTATATTGATAGAATAAATAATAAAATTAAGATTAAAACATATGGTACGTATGTAGAGATGTGACATAAAATATTATAAACAAATACTAATTTGGTTACTTTTTACTCGACATCTTGAACACTGACAAAATTTCTAATACATATGTTTTATCATTAATTTTTTAAACTACATACTTACAAAATTACTAATGTAACTGTATGAAAAGTTTTTTTTATAAATCTAATAATATCATTTCTAAATATTAAATCATAATAGTTTTTATCTTTAATTATTTAAGATTTTAAGTTATTTAAGAATGGCGGTAGTACCTTACCATTCCGGATGTATAATATAAGTTACAAGATATATATGCTCGATCTAAAACAGAAGCAGCTAGCAGTACCCAAAGCCGTCGACGTACCTTGCTCTCTGTATATGCAGCACCAGTCGAATCAGTAGTGTATCCATGGCCTCCGATTGCTCAGTCATAAGCTAATTACTCCCTCCTTCCCTTTTACTTTGTCACCGGATGCTATTTATATATAAACCTTGATCTTTTACTTAACAATATAAATATTTTAAAAGGTGTTGTATTATGAAAGTGCATTATGTGCTAAATAAAACTATACGAGGTGCATTCATCAAAACATCATTATTTAAACGTTTTTATTGACTAAAGACAAGTTCGCACTGGTCAATAGTGTTGAATTAATGGTGTAGTAATTAATACAGCACTCCCTCTATCCACAAATGTAAAAATTCCAAACCTTTGAAATTTGTCCACAAATTTGTTTCAGTACTACGTCCTTTTCCTTTCATTTTTTAACTCCTTGATCTTTTCAAAGTAAGTCTAGAAGTCCTTTTTATATCTATAGACGGAGGGAATTTATTCTAGAGTCTGTTCGTTACTATGCCCGTACAGCGATGAAATGGATCGATCGACACGACGGCAAGCAGCCCCAGCACGCATGCATCTGCAGTCGATCGAGACGAGGACCCAGCCGGAGAAGTGGCGCGTACGCGTCTGCAAATCATGCGTGTGCGCGCGCGCGTGCGCAAAGCCCTCCAACTCGTGTTTCCTCGCTCGCTTTGCCGGCCGGCTCGATCGATCGATGGATTAACCGGGTTGCGATATACAAGCCTGCGCTTTTGAATTTCGGTCGTCAAGCGAGTGCACAACGAACTGAACCGGCCGGAAATTTAGCTGAGTGGCCACAGGAGCGCGATGGAGATAGACATCTGTGCAGACTTGATTCGAATCATCTGATCCCATTCAGTTAGAGGTTCACGTTCGTGGCCAGTCGATATGATGCACGTACGTCGTGATGACAAACGTAATATATATCGTCCTTCTTTACTGCTCTGTTATTGTTTGCATAAGGTTTCTTTTGGTGAGGTGGAATTTAGAAGTGGTCTAAACATTGGGACTACATGAATTTGTGGCGGTCCAATATATGGCCCCTTCTAATTATTATGCTTACTTACTCTCTCATCGTAAAATAGAATCGAACTTTGACTCTACTGTATATACATTTCTAAGTGGAAAAATTGACAGCATATGGTGGTTTAGTGGGGATAGTATGGATTGGCCTCTAGACTCAACTGCCTCCACTCACCTTTGGCATTGCCAAGTGCCAACCATATATGCTTATTTGCTTGTTAGTTTACCAGTCGTAGTTAAAATTTAAATTTTCAAACTTAATTTTAGATTAGAGCTGATCTTGGTTTTCTTGATCATAATCTATTTTCCAACATTTGGTTACACAAAACAAAACAAAGTGACTTGTAGAGATATTTTTCTGATACTATAGAGGCTTTTTCAAATACCTTTATAATACTATAGAGATATTTTAAAAATCCTTATAAGTTTCTTTTGGTGAATTGTTTCTACAAAGGAAGTGACATTTTATAAAATATCTTTATGCCTAACAAAAAATTTCTTTCAAACATTTTTTATTTCTATAAGAAGATATATAGATGCATTTTATGGAGACATTAAATTGTGCGACAACCATAGCAAACCAATATAAAAAAAAGAGAGGAAAAATATTTTTTTATGCTATTGACAATCCTTCAACTCAAGACTTATTGACAAAATCATTTTTATTTGAAGTACATTACCTATCCCAACCTTATGTCACTACTTGAACATCTTCTATAACTTATAACAACTGGTTACTTAACATATATTAACATTTTAAAATGTGTCTCTTTAGAGGTTAAAAAGCTTCTACATATGAGGCCAGTTTAAAAGATTTGTCCATAGTTTTTGTGTACAATGATATATACCGAGAAAACCTATTACATATTAGCTACATAGGAAGAAATGTTACAGGGCATAGAGTCCGCCGCGCGGAGAAACAGAGTTGAACATACGCGGTGTTATTGAACATGCATGCCAAATGTGTCATCTTGGTTGTTCTCAATAGTCTAACATCGTAACCAGTGGAAAACGAGCAGAATTTTCAGTTGTAAAAAAGGTAGAACCAAGAGATTAATTGGAATCCAGATAATGACGAATCGGAATTATTAAAGACGTGTAGTAACTACATATAATCGACGTCTGATCTAGACGATTTATTTGACCCTTGTGACTGCCTTTCGATGTGCACCTCCAACTTGGAGGCTCCAATTAAATGTGGAGACGAAATAAACGATGAGACGAGGCAATATGAGCTTTATCTAGATAGCTCGCACGATTGTATGCTCGCTCTCGTCAGTGGAAGTATGCGACCTCGCCGGATAGCAAGCCCAGCGCTGTCACTCCTTTGTATTGCACACTATCCACAGCATGAAGGCCGGCCTAGCTCTAGATTATCCCTTCACACTATCCTCAGTCATGTCCCATTGTTGCAAGCGGCTGCATTTCAACTATGGATGTGCAATAAATGAGAGACGATATTACAGCTATGTCATGTGTTGAAGTTCAGCTTTGTACGTGAAACATTTAGAGATGATATCATAGCTTGTCACACTACTATAAAACTCCTTTTTCTACAGGTGTTAGGCTTTTATTTTCATAGGTGGCACAAAAGTAAAAACGACAATGAAAATAGTTGACCCTGTCTTCAGAGTCACAAATCACCGATAAAAACCTATTTTTATGAACGGATATTTAAGAAAAATACATGTAAAAATATGTCTTTTTTGACAGTTTTCCTAAGAAACTGCTGTTGAAATCATGATATTTATGGACGGTTTCATAAGGAAACCACCTTTTAAAAAAAGAGTGATCTTTATGGGTAGCTTTGTAAAGCCCGTTATTTCATTAAAATCTTGATTGTTGCTCTATCAAATACCATTTTGATTTCTCCAAATGTCCGAGGCCAAGTTTTATTCTAACTTCATAAATTACCGATCCTACCAAATAAATGTTCCTTCTGATATTAAAAATACGCATTTTTGACTCCAACCACCCGATTAATATTCTCACTAACATCCTTTCTTCGTCAACATAAACAACAACCCAGTGTGCGACCCCCACCCTACCCTCTATCCAAAACACCATCCTCTTTTCTTCATGACACGCAAACCCTAAGCATACACGCATGCTCTTAGCACCTATGACCTTGCACCAAGCACGCACGCACATATCCTCCACTCCATCTCTCTATACGCTCACTAGCAAGGTCAACTAGTGCCCCCTCAACACACTCACTCCCTTACTCAAAGCAAGAGATAGAGAGCAGAGAGAAAGTTGTGGAGGAAGAGAAGGTGACAGTATCAAGCATGGCAACCATTCTCGTCATTACTCACTGCGGTGGTGCATCAAAGGAGCTATAAAGTTTTTAGAGACTCGGATAATACCTTCACCTTCCGCATACTCCATTTTTTCCACTCTGAGTCATCATCGTCACTAAGTTGAACCACCAAGAGGGTCGTCATTGTCGCCGCACCATGAAGGTAGACATGTCTATTGTTCTTCTTTTCCTTCCTCCCCTGGTAGCGACACTGATGTCGCCTTCCTGCGCCAACGCCGCTTCCTGCACCGACACCACCTTCCCTCTCCTTTTCCTATAAACCACCTTGGTGTCCCATGCTGATGCTGCCCTAACGCCCTCTCCATGCCACGTGCCCCAACACCCCTTCCACACCGACGCATCCCCTTTCCCGCACCGGCCGCTAGCCGAGGCCATCCCTCCCACGACCACGCCACTGTCGGCGTTGCTGCTTGCTTGTGCATGAGAAAGGGAGAGTCGATGGGAGGAAGAGAAGAGAAGACGAAGAGAAGAGAAGAAGGGAAAAAGAAGAAAAATAAGGAAAGGAAAGAAAAAGAAGTGGGACCCACATTACACCACACACACTCATAGCCTATCCATGGACTTGGTCCACCGTGGACCACCCACCACTCCTCACTTACAGTAGGCCCCACCTGTCATGTCAGCCTAGAATATTCTGTAAAATATTCATTCCGGATTTTAATTAATCATTTTACCCATCCAAAAACCCCTTTAAACATCAAAAATCCATATCTTTTTACCCATAACTCTGTTTGATCCCATTCTAATCCCAAATTTTTTAAAAATCCTCCTCTATGCAACAACTCTACTTTTTATATATTTATTTGCCTCTTGTAGATGTTTTATGCATTATTTTGTTTTATCGCGTATAGAGCATGAGACCGACGAAGGATTCACGTATAAGTTTGATGCTCTAGTAACCGCAGCGGACATGGCATGCCCTCCTAACCAATTTTTGCACCTATATTTTAATTAAGTATTTTGTTTGTATAATTGCATAATTAGGTCACACTTTGTTTACTGTTCGGCCACAATTCGCATTTGAATCGTGAGACCCTCCTAATAGCTGCAGCTACATTATATAGGACTCAACCCTCAATTCTACCATATAATCATCGACACCCACTATATAGGGGTATAAAGCCTATAGCTATGGTTGTTCTACCAAATGGGAAAGAAAACTTAGATATTCACCATCACTCATTTATTTGAAAACCTAGAGAGATGTAGGCTTGGTTACAAAGTGAAAAAAAATATTTTACAAAAAAAACTTGATGATGCGGGAGTTAGTTCCTTGGTGGGTTGACTACTTACCATCCATAAGGACCAATCCCTTCAGAAAATTTATCCAAACATAAAATAATACAACTACATGTGTAGCATGGGATGCCCTTAGTAGAGTAAGTAGCTAAGACATGTGTGTCTTGCATGTTAATACTTGAGGAACGCAAAGATAGAGAGACAAATCCATTCTCTTGAGATAGGGATTTGTCTTAACTCTGAGATACAATTGATTCTATATGGCATGTCCCAAGTAGAAGAGACCTTGAGACTGGCTTAATGCTTGGTTTTAGAGAGTGCCCAACTATGTGACATGTGATATCTGTGGTTTGGTTATGGACAAGCCTTGTAGTAAACTCTCCTTTGCCAGGCATGTCTGATCCGCATGTGCTAAATAAAGTGAGATGCTTATAGCATGTGGGTAAAGTATACAACCTCTACAGAGTTTAGCTAAACTGTTTAAACAGTTGTGCCCATGGTTATGGATGGCTGTGAGGTGTTTCTTATAGCGTAGTTTTATTTCTAAAAAAGTGTTTTGTAGAAAAAGACTTGTGGGATGGGTTGTCGTTACTAGAGTTTGCCTTTATAGTGAACGATCAGCCTTCTTGATTGGGAATGAGTCTGTGTGACTCGTTTTGGTTAGCACCAAATTGTGGTTTGGATAGGATGGCCGCGTTGGTGTGCCAAGAAGGCTGAGGGCCGAGATGGCCAGTTACAAGCCGAGATGGCTCAGGTGTTATTTTACTTTGAGAGATAAGATGGCCAGTTGCAAGCTAGGATGGCTCACGTAGATTATCTACTTTGGGTTCTAAGATGGCATGGTTTAAAAGGGACTATTCATTCATGATTATTGTGATAGGTTATTGCAAATCAATTTGCGAAGTTGAGTGAGGTGTGAGCCCCATTTCGAAACTAAAACTTGATTCACTAGTCTTTTATAAACAACCATTTAAAAACCTTGTTGTTTCAAAAACAAACATTTACTCAACCTTTTTATAGCCCTGTATGTCATATTTTTCACCAGCTTACTAAGTACACTGAGTAATCACCCTTGTTATTATATATTTATATAGAGTTAGAGAAGAGATACATCAACCCCTCTAGCAAAGCCTACTTGCAAGAGTAGATTGAGTATGGCTTCTCTTAGTTTTAGGTGTAGTTCCTAAACCAAGCCTATGGTTTTTATCTATCACTTACTCTTAGTGCTTTATGTTCCATGCCTTCTACTGCTGCTCTTTCACTTTCGCTTTAGCTTATCTTATTTTACTAGTGTTTCTACTAGTCTAGGGACTGTTCACGATGGTAGAATGTACAAGAGTTTCACTAGTGTTGTAAAACCTGATTGCTTCTGATTTTCACTATTATTTTGTGAGTATCAACCTATGTATTTTGAGACTGTTACTATATTCATAGGTAATGTTGTGACCTTAAGCCTATACCGGTTAGTATTTGTAGACTGACATAGTTTGGGGCGCCACAAGTTTTCATAAGAGAAGACCACTAAAAATTGATTTTTGCGCTAGTTCTCTTAAGAAAACTACCTATAAAAATAGGAGCACCTCTAAAATACGAAAAAAAATTGTAACTCTTCGTATAAAGTTGGAGGATGACAAATGTTACGTGAAAATTGTAACTCTCAACGAGTTCCGCAACTTTTTAGTTGAACATTTTTTTCATTTAAGATCTTTTAGGGGCCAAATATTCATTACAAGTTCTTAGATTTATTTTAAAAATATTTTTTGGAATTTTTCAAACAGCCTCGGATGGAGACATGTTCTATATTAAAATTATAAAGCTAGACGACATATACAACTTTATAACTAAAAGTTTTTGTATTTAAGTTCATTTAGGTGCCTAAATATTTGCTACAAGCTATGGTATCTATGTAATGCATATATAGATTACACCATTTAAGGAATTAGTTTTTTAAGTGAATAACAAATATGTTTAGCAGGAATAACAGAATTCCTTATCAGCTTCTGTGTTTTCTACACCCACTCATTAGTTTCTATTATATTGTTAAATCATGTCTGAGTGGATTACCTGATTAAATTGTAAGCAATTTTTTAGCTCTAGGCTAGTGCATTACAACTAATTAAGCTGCCATCTACCGTACTAAACTCGGTACGTGGAGTTTGGAGCAACTGTATGAAAGGATGCAGCAAGTCTACACATGAAACACCGTGTTAAGATGACCCAAAAAGTAGCTGCCGGCAACATGTAGAACAGAGGCAATAGTTTAACAAAAGGAAGTACAATTCCATGAAAATGTTTTAAAGGGCAGTTTTACCTCATACTGCAGTACCACATATTTTACTGACTAATAAACAGATATATATCTGAAATTATTCCTAACAGAGCTTATACAATTTTAGTGAACTAAAGAGAAAATGTGATATTTGACGGAAGATTCCAGAAAGAAAGGAGAAAGCAATATGTAGCATAAACAGAAATTAATGGCAACAATATCAATAAACTTATAAGATGGAGGTTAGAAAAATCTGAGATCTAGAAGTTGGCAAGAAAAAGTTTTGAACAGGGTATAATCAAATTATAATGCATTACTGCAGATGGCGATCAATCACACTTCTGTTTTGTGCTTGATCAAATCAACTGATGCGATTAAATCTGTGCACTACATTCAAATCTCAGAAAGAACAAAAATATGAAGAATTAAGTTACATCAATCACAAAACTGTAGCTTACAAACTTGAATGTAAAGTAGAAACATCATATAGCAAGCAAGGATTAGCATGCAGATCCAGGAACCAATATGTAACTAAATTAAGTTCATCTCTGAAATAATTACATTGTGAACTTTCAGTCTATGATAATCTAATTATGAAAAATCTGACAGAGTTATTATGGAAGTAATTGCTTATTAAGTACCTCTTGCAAAGAAGGTATCCTAGGATGGGAATATAATGAAGTACCAAATATATTGTGATATTTTCTTGATAGAGGAATCATATTGGTGGAAGTTTTGGATGGGAATGTCATGGGGATAGACACTACCACAACCTCATAACCTCTAATAGGGGACCAACCTATATGTACCGGTTTACTGTAAACCGGCACATATGGTCTATTATTTGTGCCTCTCTGCCACCACAGGAGGCTAAATAAAAGAACATGCACATATAACAAGTCATATGTGTCGGAATAAATCAGCGCTTATATTTTCAGGTGGACCTGATTATAGGTGTTGGATTGAGAGAATAACCAGCATTTTCAAGGAGATATAGGTGCCGTTTATTCTACACAACCGACACCTATATGGATGACCTATCAAGTGGATGTCAAACATATGTGCCAGTTCTATGGATGAACTGGTACATATGTCTCCAATATATCTTCTCACCCCACCCTTGAGCTGGTTGAGAAGAATAGAGTAGCATCTCTGTTCTTGCTCGATCAGCAGGACGAAGGAGAGATTCTGCTCCATATTTGTTAAAATTTGTTGGTGACAGGATTTTGGTTGCGGTTGTGTTAAGGTTAGTTCATCTATTTTCTCCTTCTATTTCTTCAACTCCCGGTAAATATACTATAAGGTCACCTAAATTACTCATCCAAAATCTTAAATTTTAAATGTTGTTGTTGATTTGATTTAGATTTAGATTTTATTTTATTCTCTTTGTAGTTATTTAAGCACTACAAATACATATAAATGTGTGTGCCCGCTCAGGTTAGTTTATCTATTTTCTTGGTCCATTTCTTCAATTCCCAGTAAATCTAGTGTAAGGTTACCTTAAATTGCTCCTCCCAAATCTTAAATGTTTTTATTGATTCTCTATGTAGTTCATTTAAGCACTACATATCTATATAGATAGATAGATCATTACTACATATATATAGATAGATAGATAGATCATCTCTATCTTTTTATTTTGTGGGGATATATCCTCTCTATCTCATATGATATATTAGAGATAATTTTAATTTTGAGAGATATTTGGGTAAATACAGCTTTTACACAAGAGTAGAATAATCTATATAGAATCTAGGTTATTTTCCCCATAAGTTGTAGTATTTTGGCGATTAATCAATGTTATACAATTGAGATTAATTAATTGTATAGTATTTAGAGATTTTTTTAGTAAGCAATAAACGATGTTGCACTAGGTTTATTAAATATTAATTGTTCTTGTCATATTAGACTTTAGTACGGTATGATGTACGTTTAATTTAAATGATTTCCTAAGTAGCTAACATTTACAATGAACCAAAGATGGATGTACGACATAGTGCAGCCCCATATAATATGTTAGGGGAGTAACCCTGCTTGGTTACTACAATGACGAGTTCAAAATCGCTGAAGTCTCAGGAATACTTATGGTGTCCATTGATTGCAGCAAGGAGAGATAATTTCTTTCATAATAGGCTCACTTGTATCTCATTACCACGGGATTTATGTCTAACTACATATGTCCTGACAACCATGGTGAAGATGGAGATGCAGAGAGAGGTGAAGATAACAACAACATGCTGAATGACCAAGCTTACAATGAGTCTGATGGCTAAGAAATTGAGCCTGAATACCAAGCTAGAGTTTAGCTAGAAGACCAAGCTGGCATTGACCCCGAGGAGACTAATTTGGATAAGATGTTGCATGATGGTGAGGGGTTGCACCAACAATAGGTACTTTGAGAAGTTTCAGAGCATGGTTGAGGAATCTAAAAGCTCTAATTTACAGTGGTTGCAAAGAGGAGTACAACAAGTTGCACGTCGTCCTATCACTACTATATTCAAAAATAAGCAACTATTGGTTAGATAAGAGCTTCAATGAGTTGTTGCAGCTATTGGGAAACATTCTTTTGATAGGAAAAGTGTTACCAACAACAATGTACCAGGCCAAGAGGGTTGTATGCTCACATGGCCTTGAAGTTCAAAAAATCCATGCATGCCAAAATGTTTGTATTCTGTACCGAGACAAGTATGCCGATTTGGATGCATGTCTAGTGTGCAGAACATCTCCATATAAGGGTGGGGAAGATGGTGAAGTTGATATTGGCCATGGTAGCATGAAGATGAACAAGAAACTCACCACTGCTAAGATGGTGTGGTATTTTCATGTAACCCCTTGGCTCGAATATATGTTTGCTAACAAGAAGTATGCAAAGCTGATGCGTTGACACAAGGAAGACCGTAAGGATAATGGAATGATAAGGCATCCTACTGATGGATCTCAATAGAGAAAGATAAATAGGAAGTACAAAAAGCACTTCGCATATGACATGAGGAATGTTAGGTTTGCCCTTAGTATAGACGGGATAAATCCCTTTGGTGACATGAGTAGTCATTGGAGCATGTGGCCGGACACACAAGTAATGTATAACCTCCCCCATGGTTGTGTATGAAGCGGAAGCACATCATGATGCCACTTCTTATCCATGGGCCCAAGCAACCTAAGAATGATATTGATATGTATTTTAAGCTTTTGGAGTAGGAACTCAAGGACTATGGCTAAAAGGTGCAAGGTTGTATGATGTGTACATACGAGAGTACTTTACTCTATAGGCAGTGTTGTTCATAACCATACAAGATTACCCTGTACTTGGTAACACATCTGGCTAGACAGCCAAGGGTGCAAAAGCATGTGTGAAGTGTGTGGAGGGCACCACGAGTAGGTGGCAAAGGAATTCCAAAAAAACCGTCTACATGTGCCATAGAAGGTTCCTTCGAATTGGTCAACTACCAGGGTAATACAAGAGATTTTGATGGGACAAAGGAGAAGAGCAAGAAGCCATGGTACCAGCAAGGCAATTTTTAAGGATGTAAAGGATATTGAAGTTGTATTCGGTAAATGGCCTAGCAGTGCACGTGCGTCATCCTAAAAAATTGAGGCACCTGTGTGGAAAAAGAGATCCATCTTTTGGGATTTACCATATTGGAAATACTTGGATGTCCGCTATGCAATCAACATGATGTATGTAGAACAAAATATGTGCGATAGCCCAATCGGTGTATTGCTAAACATACCTAACAAAATAAAGGATAGATTGAATGCATGGAAGGACATTTAAGATGTGAATATTAGGAAGGAATTGTATCCACAAGATAGGGAGAACAAATGCCATTACCTCCCCCGTATGCTACACTCTTTGTGCTGCAAACAAAATCAGCATGTTGGAGGGCTTGTAGGGTGTGAAAGTCCCTTCTAGTTACTCTGCCATAATAAAAAATGCATGAACATAAAAGAGAAAAAATTAGTTGGCATGAAGTCACATGACTGCCATGTACTAATGGCATAGCTACTCTTGATCACATTTAGAGGTATCCTAAACAAGCTTGAAGAAGATGTGGTTGTTACACTATGTGAGATTGAGATATGTTTTCCTCAATCATTTTTCAATTTAATGGTGCGTCGTGTTTCCCATATGTTTAATGAGATAAAATCCTCAAGCTAGTGTATATGAATAACATGTGAACTTTTAAAAGTTTCATGAGCGCTATGAAGAAATATATCTATAACAGAGCTTAGCCTGAAGGTAGCATCGTAGAAAGATATGTAACAGAGGAGGTGATTGAGTTTTGTATCAATTATATGGATTTGAACCTGATTGGTATTCTGGTGTCCTGCCATAGGGGCAGGTTGTTGGGAAAACGTACATTAGGTCATAAGGCAATAGTCCCTCCTAACAGAGCCACGATAAGACAAGCACATTTTGTAGTACTCCAACAATTGACATTGGCCACTTCTTATGTCGACATGCACTATAATATACTATGGAAGGAAAACCCATCCAAATCGGGGAAATGGATCACAAGGGAGCATAAGCTTATGTTTGATGAGTGTTTGATGAATCACATGATGACAAACAACACTAATAGTGAATAGTTGTATCTTTTGTCTTGTGGGCTATCGAACACAATCCATTCAATACAAAGATACAACATAAATGGGTAAACATTTTATACAAAACCCCAAGATAGCAAGAGCGCAAAACAAAATAGTGGTGTTTGCACAAAGGCCTTTGATAATGATGGAAATAAGCAAACATACTATGGCTTTATTGACATGATCTAGGAGGTTGAATATGGGACTTTGGGTGCCTCTTTTTCATTGCCAGTGGGTTAGAATTCCAAGGGGTTGAATGCTCATCGTGGACCTCAATGATGTCAACTACGAAGATGAAACAATCGTACTCGCGATAGCCATAAAAACAAGTCTTATATGTGATAGACTTGACTGTTACAAACTGACATGTGGTTATGCAAGGAAAGAGAATAATCATTGTTGTTGAGAATATCATTGAAGAGGATGAGTACGATAAATTTGATGAGATACAACCCTTTGCAACAAAAGTGGAAGAACAGAACAATGAGCAAGATGAGGAAGATGAGGAAGAAGTAGAAGCCCCATATGTTTGTAGTGATCATCAAGAAGGAACAATAGTGAGGAACTAAAATTAGAATCAATATGTAAACTCGTTGCCATGTAAAATTTCTATTATTTTGTAGCTGTACGACAAATCAATGTTATATCTCACAGACCAATTATCTTTTGTATTTGATTTGCAATGGCAATGACAAAATTTGGAGCAAAATATAATTTTAATTACTAGGAATAAATATTTTTTATTACTAAATGTGAAAAAAAAACTCATTTAATATTTTTTATTAATTTAAATCATACTAGGCATGAATATAGGGTAGTATAAATAAATGGCTAACTGCATATTAAAAAATCCTAATACTATACCCAACCAGCACCTAAAGTGGACTGTAGGTTTCGGTTATACTACACAACTAGGGCCTATATCCATTGGTACCAATTGTGTAATACAACCGATATTTATATGTTCAACTATATAAATTGTGTGCTAAATCCCCTCCCCAACCCTAATCCTCACTATTCCCTCACTCTCTCCTCTTTCCAACTGGGGTGACGCAAGGTGAGGAAAGGTGTGTTGGTGTTGAGGCTGCGGCACATTGCCCACAAGTACAAGGTGGACACGCACCTCCATCAACAGCAGCAGCACAAGGCGATGAGGTGCACGGTCGTGCTATGGCTGTGACAACAATGAGCTAAGAGGAGGTGAGGTGCATGGTGGCACAAGGCAGCTTCACACACAGTAGCACAAGGCAGCAAGACGCATAGTAGTGCTGAGGTCACGATAACAGTGAGCAAGGAGGAAGCGAGGTCCACGGCGGCACACAATGGCTTCATGCACGGTGGCACAAGGCAGTGAGGTAACCGGTGGCACACAACAGCAAGGTGCACGGCAGCACAAGGCGGATGAAAAAGGTGGCTTCACCGAGGTTAATTTCCCTCCAACTCCCCCTCCGGCCGAGCTACAGTCCTAGGGTTCTTTGGATGTTATGGAGCAATATTTCTATGGATGCATTTCTAGATGAATCCATACAGTACAACTTATGTGTTATTTGCTTCATTAACTTAGGGAGCCTAGAGTATATTTCTGGATGAATCCATATAGTACACATAGCAGCATTTTTTAATTTGCAGTCATTTTGCAATATGAAAATATAATAGTAAACCTGATAATCTGCAACTGCTAATTAATGGTGTAAATATAAATGGTCCATTGCCATTGAATGCTAGATTCTAAATTCATAGGTATCAGTTTCAACTTGCTATCTACCGTATATATACTGTATTTTTTGTATTATTAATTCATGTTGATTTTCGTCCTTTGATTAGTCTTCTCAATGATTCTCTACATTCTCAGTATTACTGTTTGATATTGATTTTAATCTTCTAAATGAATCAATCGCTAGGTACTTGTTTCCTGTTATAGTTTGAAATGCTATGCTTTCTTTCTGTTATTTCTGTTGGTGTAAACTCGGTTTGAAATTCTATGTTTTCTTGTTGGTCTATACCAGCTACCTCAATTTAATATTCATTTAATAGGATGGTCTATACTAGCTACCTGATTTTAACTATTTTTACTAGGTTTTAAAATTCTATAGTTTTATAATATGAGGCTCTTTGTGAATTCTGTCCTACAGGATTTTGCTATACATGTGACTTTGCAAGGATATATTGGTTTTCTATGAGGCTATGTGTGACAATCCAAGTAGTAGGCTTTTCCTACATTTTATTCTTGATAAATTGTGGTTTTTGTTCTGAATCTGTCCTATCTGTCTTATATGATTTTGTTGTTTGTGTGATAGATGCTATGAACGCTGCTCAGTAAGGATATATTGGTCTTGTATGAGGCTGTGTGTGACAATCTAAGTGCTATGTTGTTGCTATTGCATGCTCATTTTAATCGTAATGAATTTTGTTTTATGTGGTTGTAGCAGCACTGTTAATGCCAAAATCTGGACGATCCGATGGTACTAAATCCGATCGGCTAAGAGGTGTCTGATGGAGAATTTGATTCAGCCTGTAAATAGAATCGGCCGATGGAAATACTGGTCAGCTCGGGAGACAAAGCTGATCAGAACTGTAGAGAAGCCGATCAAATTAGTAGAAGATTAGATCGGCTTGAAGACAGGTAATTATCCGATCGGGATCAGGTCCGAGAAGCCCGAGGAAAGGTAGGAAAAGGATCAGCTTTGAGTAAAAAGAGGTCCGATTGCTATAGTGAAGAAGTTGATCGGGTTATAGCGAAGGAAGATTCGATTCCAAATTGGAAGAAGCGGAAGAGCCATGGACTCCATGGCAAGATGTTCTATCTTTGTAAATTGTAACCTTATTAGGAAAGTTTAGTTAGTTAGTTAACTTGTTTAGAGGTATTTTCCTTTGTTCTTATTAGGAAATAACATCCGATGGTTGTAAACGCGTCGGACTCTGTCTGTAAATCCAGGGTATAAATATAGACCCCCTGGGAACATGTAACATACCTCTCGATCAATATACAATCTCGGCGCATCGCCACCCTAGTTTATCTAGGTTTTACTGGTGGGTTCTGGCTCTCGACACGGGGCTGCATCGGTTAAGTCCGATCTCCGGCGAAGAGGTAAGTCCTGCCAACATCTCGATATGTTCTGCTCTGTCTAATGCTGCATCGGTTAGGTTCGACCTCTTAGGCCGGTCAGACGTATCGCACCACGTCCGTGCAGGGCCTATCGGCCTGTTAAGCTCCCTCTGCCATCGTCAATTTCGTGCTGCATCGGTTAGGTTCAACGTACAGGGTTGCCGATGGTAGATCGAGCTTTAGGCTTATAGTTTTTCTACACGACGTATCATCGGAGTATTAGCCGATGAGTTATCCATGCTTTGAGCTTCACGCCCAGTGCATCGGCCCCTCGGCCGATACGCATTAGCCTTTAGAGGTGTCCCTTGATGCATAACGCTGAGCATATCGGTCTCCCAGCCGATACGCCCCCGCCTTCAGAAAGGCGTCCCCTCATCGGCTCAGCTAGCCGATGGGTTCGTTCCTATCTTTGCTTCAGCATAGCCGATCTGGCGTCCTCTGTATCATCGCCACTAGCCTCGGTCTCATACTGTCTCGGTTAGGTCTGATATTCAAGGTTCGATGTTAATGGCGCTGTCACGGTGGGCGACAGGTCTCGTGCTGTCATATCCGGAGCAACATCGGCTTTGCAGCCCGTACCTTTTTAATAATATTCCTTGCTAGCCCGCATATGCCTTCATCAGTTTTTTCAGCCGATCAACTACTGTTTGGCTATCCGAAGGGATCCTGTGTGCCTTGCTATCCTCTGAGTACATCCTGATTCCTTGTCGACACCTGTTCACATCGGCTCCTCAGCCGATCGAAGAGCACTCCGATCCTATCAGCAATCAGCGAATAGCGAGCGCCTATATCGGCCCACCGTCCGACGGATCTGCTCGTCTCACTTCCTTATCAATTGTAGGGTCAAATTGACTGGCACGCCCGCACCCATACCGACGCGCCAGAGCCGATCAAACCCCATGGCCCTTGGCGTGTGTACCTCAAGCCATGTAGAAAAGCCAATCGCCCTGCACAGGAGCTAAGCAGACCTCTCAGGCGACCAGCGTGTTCGCGCCGGGGTGCATGAGGGACCTCGGCGCGAACAAGCACCTATATGAATTCTGTTTTAAATGCTACTTTCTAGCCTATGTGAATTTTGTTTTAAATTTGATAACTCATTTTTAATAATCAATGTCATGCTATATGAATAAAATTAGTCATGTGGGTATTCAACAACACAAATATGATGCAATTCTTGCCCTAGACTAAATTCCGTGTGAATTTGAGTACAAAATCTAGCGCCATCCACAAGCAGAGGAAGCAGAGGTCCGAAGCCTATGATCGTTGCCTTAACCTTGGGCCTCAAGGCCCTTCTGCTTCCTCTGTTTGAGTATGATGTTTGCATGTACTCCTTCCATCGCATAGCTACAAGAAATCCATCACATTTTCTTCTCAATGCCAAAATTTTCATTGTTTGTCTAGTCGAATCTTTCTCATTATCCTATATAAATTTTGCTATGCTATTGATGATTAATTTTTGCTATGTTATTATTGATATTCTGCTATGGTATTGAGATTTAATTTCTGCTATGCTATTGCTTATATTCTGCTATGGCATTGATGTTATACAATACTTGCATATATTTGCTAGTTTAGATTAAAGATTATCACACATAACTCTTAAAATTAGACCATTGTGGTAAGGATGACATTTAATTGGCAGCTCGATACCTAACAGCATTCAAATTCACATGTTCATTATATTGTTGATTGTTGGATGCTTTTTATTGCTGCTTGCTTCAAGCTCTATAAAGATATTGGATCATGTGGATATCTAACTAGACAAATAAGTTACAGTTCTTGCCTTGGATAAAATTCTGTGTGAAATTGAGTATAAATTCTAGTGCCCTGCCCAAACACAGGAAGCAGAGGGGCCATAGATCTTGTGATTGTTACTTGAACCTTAACCTCGGGGTCTCGTGGCCCCTTCCACTTCCTTTGCACAGTTGCTCCATGCGCCGTGGGGCCCTTCTATTTCCTTTGCTTAGACACAATTGCTCCATATGGTTCTTATTGAGATTCACCACATAGCCCACCAGTTTCCATGGCAAAAATTTACAATATTCTCTAGATGAAATGTCAATTAATCTAACCCAGTGTGGAGGTAGGAGATTCAATCTCTAATAACCCCACACTTTGTGCATAGGAGGTAGGACAATTAAACTTCTTCTGCCAGACACCTAAGAGCAATTTGAATATTTATAGTTTTTTGTGTTTACAAACTATCAAATTTGATTTTTTTTTAATTAGCTTATGCCATTCTTTGGTTCTAGCAAACAAAATTGGGACACGAAGAATTCACTAGTGATGGTGAGCATGTAGGTAGCCCAAGTGGCTACCTAAACTTGAACCAACATAATCTCCTGAATGCATTGCGGTAACTTCATCTGTAATGCATAGATATTCCATTAAGCCACATCTACTCTAAATGACCATTCTAAATAATCAATTTTTATCCTTTAAAGGAGGCTAGCACTTCTGCTCCTGTTCCATTGGAGAATTCAACCAACACTTCCAATAGAAAGCCTAGAGGTTCGAACAAGATGCCCGCTAGTCATTATGTTATCACGCAAATATCTTGGGGTGTCAAGCCTCTAGTACCTTTGTTGTCATTGACCCCATAATCTAATGCATGCGGTGTCATCATCAAGGATTACATCACCATCAATTACCAACACTAGAGAACAAGGGACCTAGTGAAAACCTCATGGAAGGTACCAGACAGACTAAAGAACATGTGCTGGGACAACTTGAAGGCTTCATTCAATTTTCCTGATGGGCAAGACGATCTCACAAAGGAAGGGCCCTCTCTAAGATGTCCGCCCTTTTCAAAAAGTGGAATTGTGCTCTAAACAAGAGTTTATACAGAAAGGAATCAGACCAAACTTTTACGATACAATGTATCACAAGTGTGGCCCTGTCTGGCATAAATTTGTGGTGTACAAAACATCTGAGATGGCCATACAACTTCGCAAGCAAAACAAGGCCAACTCCGCACAGAACAAGTATCCTCACTAACTAAGGCCAAGCAGATATACTAAGAATGTAGAGAAGTGGGAAGAAATAGAATATGATCTCCGTGACGCCGGTGTAACATTCGAGATGGAAAGTTGGCACACACAAGGTAAGAACTTCTTGTACGTCAGGTTTACCGGACTCTCAAAGACTGGTCAACTGATAGCTAAATGCCCTCGAGAGCAAGAGGTGAACCAGAAGGTCGCTGAAGCCCACTCACAATCCTCACAAGGCTCTTTCATGTAGACAAGGGAGAAAGATGAGCTCACAGTCGCATTGAGGAACCCCAAACACCCTAGATGAACAATAGGCATACCTCTTGTTCCATTGAAGGAGGGGTTTTTGAATGACATGCACGATAATCGGACTCGAAAGAAAAGACCTACCGAACAAGAAAATAAAGAAGTGATCACTAGTGAGGTGGCAAGGTAGTTGGACGAAAAATTAGCAATCATACTCACTAATATGTGCCCCTATCTGCAAACCCAAGCCCATGAGCTAGCCAGCCACATCACAGGCCTAGTTGGAAGGAGGAGCGGTTGCGCATCCACAGAAGTCATCCCTGGACAATTGGATAAGGGGCATTATCCCGTAAATGAAATCAGTACATAGACTGCGTACGGGCTCCATGTGCCCCTGTAGCATAACATTGCTCAAGAGAATGCTCATGGCATGACACATCCTACATTGCTAGGGCAAATAATACATGGCTAACCATTGTTGCAAGGCTACTCAAGGGTCGAAGTTGAGGACATGCCAAGCTGATACAGGCCATACATGCTTTAGTTTCCACTAAAGGATGGGGTTAACACTCTAGAAGAGGTTGTTCACAACATAGTCCTCTAGCACAAGCATTACATAGTGTTCACCTCTAAATATGGTGCTAATGATCCAAGTGATGATGGTTCGAGCTCTTTAGGAGGTGGACCAACTAGACATACGCCACCACGTATAGGCCCAACAACAACTCCATCATCATCTCGATGAAAGGAACCCAACTCAACCGACATCATGATATAGGACACCAACTCCACTCCCGAATCGACAGAAGAGCCCCACTCTATCCAAACTCGACAAAAGAGCCCAACCCCACCCCTGCTTCCACAAAAGGGCCCAACTACACCCCTGCCTCCACAAAAGACACCAACTCCATCCCCGCCTCCACAAAAGACACCAACTCCACCCCTCGCCTCCACCTGTAGCCCAAGTGCATCGTAGAAGTCTGCCTCCCCATCCATGAAAAGACAAAGACAATCATCTAAGAAGTGTGTGCCACCTCCAATGTTGATGCAATTTAAAAAGTCCATGAGTTGAAGCATTACATCGCTATTTGGTCCTAAAGAGGACAAAAATACCAAGGAACCAATTTTAGTTAAGGTACAAGACTTTTTCCTTAAGATGGCAAAACCACCGTCCCCCAAGAAACTTATATCAAACTTCTGTCGAACAATAGGAAACAAGGATTTACAATTTATGGCTAAGGAGCTATTCATATATGAAGAAGCGGCCAAGAAGGAAAATTTCTATAAGGAGACTAGGCTAAATAGCGGCACTGATTTGGATAGCCTTAAAAAGGCCCAACTAGTTATGCAAATTCAGCTAGGACGCAATATTGTTATAGACCCAATCCTTGCGGAACTAAGGATGGGCTAAATAGAGACGCTAATTTGGATAACCTTACCCAACTAGTTATGCAAATTCAATAAGGATGCAATATCGTTATAAACCCAATCCTTGTGGAACTGAGGACTCAAGCACAGTGGGTACATTAATGGTATTTGGTGCTGAGCATCATTGGAAAAGACATGTTCGGTACCTATTTCATCGATGTGGACTTCTATGACATTGACGGTGTGGTATGGGTGGAATTTGGAGCTTTTCTGACTATAATAGCAAAGGGACCTCAATAATAGTATCCTCCAGCTCTAGTTATAGTAAGAGCTTTTATCTTTTGACATTAATTACATAGCCATTTCTTTATATCACATCCGTTATCCATCCAACTAATTCCTTTGCTATGCAAATATAGCTCTCACCAATGTAGAAGCACATACACCAAAGTTGCATTCATGGACCCAGGGGTAGTCAACATTAGAAACTTAGTATGAAAACTGAGGTCAAAGATTACATTTACAAATTCTAATCAAGCTTAAGGCCAATAACTACATACTTCTTCCCTACTTTAGGTATGTGTTCTTTGCATATCTCATTGTATCTCTTATTGTTGCACCAATCTAAAGAGTTATTATTACATTTTGTGACATGCAGCAGTCACTAGATCCTCCTAGCAATCAATATTGACATCAGTCAGATTGTAGTCTACGATAGTATGAGGTATCCCAAAGATTCATAGCAATTGATCATAGAAAAACTTCAATAGGGCACATACGAAGTACCGCAAGTCTAGAAAATTGAACAGACTACACGATCAGCGCATCGATATTCAAGCTCTAGATACATGAGTAGATCATAACACAACTTGCTGGCACCAATCTCCGTGGGTTCTACGTCAAGCAGTACATGCTCTATTTCATAGAGGAGGGCAATATGCACACTGATGCTAAGGTACAACATGTAAATGACCCACAAGTAACAAATATAGTAATTCTACAACTCTATTCACTAACTAAACATATTTTTGCCTTTTATGTTCTTCTAAGATAGAAAATTGGGCTAGACACAAGCAAACTGCTACATACCCAGGCTCATCGAAGAACTTTTTGAGTTCATCCGTCATCAAATTGTTGGCCAAGAAGGTTATTATAATCTATGAAAGACACCCCCAACATATTGTACGCCTATAATCAAATCAATTGTCTCAATCAACTGGTACTTCAAAGAAGAAAAAATTGAATAAAAAGCAAAAACCTGGTAGATTGGATGATATTTTAAAATTGCTTTTAAAGCAATGCTATTTAAATTATATAACCTAGTACTCTGGTAGTATTTCACATTGATTATTTTGATTTATTTGTGAATACCTTTATGTGTGAATTATTTTACTTTGATTTCTTAGTTAAGGTTGGTTTATGTGTGATGTTTTAATTTTTATGCAACTTGTGCTAAATTTTTGTTAATATTGGATTTCACTTGTGATTTATTACTTACAGTTGGATTTCACTTTGTGCTAACTTTTTGTTACAATGTGGAGGTGGAGGTGGAGTTGGACTTAGGACTTGGATGCATGGATGTTTATGTGAATGTGAATAATTATGGTTCTGATTACCGATAGGAATGTAATTGTGGATGGGGTTGTGAATGAATATGGATGCTTGTGTCAATGGATGGAAATGTGGATTGTAGTTATTATTTGGGAATGGATGGGAGTGGATTATAGTATTATCTTGTATTTTTATGTGCTTTGTAAGGTTTTGTGCATCAGTTTTCAAAATTTCTTTTTTTGCTGACCTCATATGTGTCGGTTTGACTTAATAACCAGTATATATGGGACTGCCAATACACCACTAGATAGCCTTATATATATGCCAGTTATCAAGTAGAATTGGCACCAATAAGATCTACAAAGCTATCCTTGTGGAGCTTATTTATTATCAATAACTAGTACATATAAAGAATTATAGGTACCGGTTGTATAACCAACATTGATGACCCAAGTTATCAATGTCGCTAAGTTGGTACTAGTTGCATATCCGGCAACTATGCCAGGTTAAAAACACCTATTAGGGTTTCTGCACTAGCGACCTCCATGATAGCCATAGCTGTTGCTATAATGATAGTATGCAATATACTAACACCAATGATCTGCAATAGGAATTCAGAAACAGAACAAACTACTGGTGAAGCAATGTTGTAAAATTGGCTTAACATACCTGTGAGAGTCATCATCTCATACCATGAATTGACTCCTTTAAGAAAGTGTACAGACCAAATAGATTTCAATCCTGTTGAACAGGGCCAGTAGAAACCTAAAGAAGAGCCGAAACCGAATCCATCTCTCTATTGTTTTAATTCTTTGATAACCTAAGTGACAATGGGAACAAATCAATCTAGCATGAAAGAAAAAAAAATAGATGCCAATAGATTGAATGAACATATATGATTCAAGAAGAGGAGGAAGTATACATTTGGAAGAGATATATATACTGGTGTTATTTCTTGAATGTGATGGGGCAGCTGAAGGTTTCAGGGGAAGGAGAGGAAGGGAAAACTATTTGAACGACAGTTTTTGACGAGGGAGACAAAAATAAGAAGCTAATTGAAGTAAGGTGAGGGGCCCCAGTAGACTACAATGCGGAGGATGACGGTTTCTTGAAGTTGATGAGACGACATGTTGTCTTCATGAAATTTTGCTCCATGTGCAATGGTGATTTCCATTTCTCCAAACACCACAAGTAGGCGAGAAGTCTAGAGGAGGCGTGCAGGTGGTGGGGCGCCGGCACATTGGTTGTGATTCTGGTGGCGGAGAGAGATGTGACATCTCGTGAGTGAAAAAGTGGTGGGAAAAGGAGAATTAGTCCTATGCAGTGAATAGGCCTTGGCCATGTATATTGGGCTGTGGTTACCGGAAGGGAGCAGAGGGACTGCACATGGGAGTCCACACGTTGCCGTGGGAGTTTATAGGGAACAATATTAGACATAGAGGATAAAATTTGTAAAATATACTCCATATATGATAGCATCATGATGATTACTCACAATCTTTCGGCCAAAATAGGTAAATTGCAGTCCTATTCTCAAGTGATATTTATTTCAGTCCAAACTGGTGTTTGTCATGGGCGGACCACATGTTAGGTTTAGTAACAGGGAGCTACAACCTATATACCCAAAGTGTCTATGACGATTAAGACGAAATATAAGGGCTATGGTTATTTGCTACGGAAGCAGCATGCATGTTACGTGAGAAAGTTGCTAAATCAATCAACACTAGAAATGGAACATTCTTCTGACTGGTTGATGCACTAACAGAAAAAACAAATACAATATGTTCAAACCGAATCGGTCCACCAGATTGGTCGATAGAAGTTCGATTCAATGTGCTTAAACATAAGAAGTATTGGAAGATCTATTTAGCTTCAGTATATACCCTTAAGCTCTTTGCCGTATTTAGATTGTTGGGGTTTAGGATGTACCAGTCAATTATTCCTCTAATTAATAAGGAAGATAGATAAAGTTATACCATTGAGTCAATCGGCAGATAGGTCGATACAGACTCTTGCTATCGGCTGGATATGCTGATAAATTTGAGATAGTAATCTGCTGTGAGTCTAACGCAGACATATAAATACGATACAAACAAGTGAACTCATCGTCACGGAGGAACAAAACGTACTAGATCATGATACTAGCACAATTAAAAACAATCTTAATAGATTAAACCAAATCGAGACAATATAAGATTGGATCTAATAAAATTAGATCAATCACTAGCAGGCTGATCGTAGACAATCTATATATATCGGCTGATAAGCCGATATGTTAAGCTTCAAACTTAATGTAAAGATAACTCATCGGCTGGCTACTCCGATGAAATATAGCATAAAAATCCACCGGTTTAGACTCAATCTATTATCAGCAGTCTAGAAGCTTAGATCTAACTAATGCAGCACAGGACTAATAACGATAAAAGAAACTCGATAAGCTGATAGATACCACACAAACATGATGTAATATATCTAATCAGACAAAGAGGTTGAACTCAACCGATGTAGCCTTAGACAAAACAAATATATCACGATAATAGCGGGACATAACCCTTCACCGGAGATCGAACTTAATCGATACAACCTTGCGTCGGGAGCCAAAACCCACCAGAAAGATGTGATAAAACAAATCGAACTAAGAGGTCGGACTCAACCAATTTAGCCTTAAATAGAACCGATATACCAAGATAATAGAGGGACTTACCCTTTCGTCAGAGATCGGACTTAACCAATGCAGTCTGCATCAAGAGCCAGAACCCACCGGTAAAAACCTAGAAGAATTAGGGTAACGATGCGCCTAAGTTGTATTAATCTATGGAGATAATTTACAAAGCTCCTACGGGTTTGTATTTATACCACGGGAATACACAAATCCGAGATGGTTACAAACAACCTCCGGATATTATTTTCTAAACAGAAAAAAAACTATTTCTAAGAAAATAACAAAATTAACTACTACTACTTAATTACAAGAAATATCTTATAGATACAAAACCACTCTATCATGGTTTTCATGTTTTCTTTGTAGATTCGGTTTTATCTGAATAATCTTCCATCTTCAACTGAACCGAATCCATCTTTATTTGATTCGATCGGCTCTTTCCTTATCCGAGACAATCAACATTTGCATCTATCTAATTGGCTTTTCCATCTATCAATCGGTATCTTTTCATAAATCAAGCGGCTCTCCGATCCTTAATCTGATCTGTTTGCGAGCTTACCAAATTTTGGCATTAACATAATCGTTAAGAAAGTGATCCATATATGATCCAAACACAACCACTAAACCTACTAGAGAGGGGTGAATAGTAGGATTATCAAAAACCAAGTCTTTTCATGGAATAAAACGATATATGTAACCTAGATGAAGTTGCAGCAAACCAATATCCATGTATGCCTATCACCAGATTGACCATCTTTGTATCACCAATCCAACCGCCAATCTGCTACAAGTCTAACCGCCTTGATGCTACCAGTCCAACCGTCTTGCTCTTACCGGTCTGACTGTCAATTAATAGAAAATTAACCTCAATGAATCTCATAGATCAAGTTTATTACATCAAGATATATCTATGAAATACAACAATAGCACTCCTCTCTCAACTTTCAAACTCTCGAGTCTAAACTCTAACTTTTCTTTCCACAAAGCAACCTTCCAAATTGATGCTCTATGACCTTCACCTTCACTCTATTTATATCTCCAGGTGATTACACAAAAACCATAAATCCTGTAGGAAAAGGCACTTCTAATTCCTTAGGAAACTCTCTTGTACAAATAAAAAACTTATCCCTAGGTATATCTTAACTCAATCTTTTTAGACCTAAACTCTATCTGAATTTGACTCTTCCTTCCATACACGTACAACTCCTCTCATAAAGCTTATGGAATCTTCATCTCCACGTATATTATTATCTAATTTTAGTATGCCACGTGATCTTTTTTTATCATCTCGACCTCAACTTCTCTCAAGCCTAGTCTTGATCTTTCATTGTCAATACTCCAAAAGTCTCAAGACACATCTACCATAAACAAGCAAACAAACCATGTCCGAATACAAGTTATTCCCTAATTTAACTCACATTAACACACAAACAGTATATCATATGCATATAAAATATTTATAAACCTTATACTTAAAAAAACATAAAAACAACTCGAACAATTTTCTCCTGATGGGCTAGTCAATCCGAACGCCATAGCGAGGTTCGTTTGACCATCAAGGCACATACACTTCACCACTTTTAATATCCCTTCACCAAAATTAATTCAATCATTTATTATGAAAACTCAAATCAAAACAATAATTTTACAATCTGATTTTTGTTTGGATCAGAACTGATCCATCAGTCACATCATCAGAGTAAATACAACAACAAAAGCCTAATAATAGTGACATAGAGATACCTGCTCTTTTTATTGACGGTAGGTAAATACATACAAAATACACGCTCAGCCATAGCGAGATGGAGAAAACACGTACAAAGTCACACGGGCAAGCATGTGAAGAACACACGCACATACAAAGGTACTGTAGCCGCAGTACCTACCAAATCTACTATATATATGTTGTATCATACCTAGCGAACGGACCGGTGGACTTCTCAGCAGTTCTTGGGTACGATTATAGCTATGGTTTGTGAAAGTGGTGGAGGTTTTGGCTGAGACGGCTCTGGCTAGAGCTTCGTCTCTGGCTCAGGTTTGGGGCTTGCTGAGGTGGCCCTAGCTTAGGATCAGGCTGCGGCTCCGGTCTTGACTCAGGTTTTGGCTTGGTGCTGGGGCTTGGCTCTGGCTTAGGTTCAGGCTTTAGCTCTTGCTTAGGATCTGGGGTTGGCTCCGGCCGTGACTTAGGCTTTGGATTTGGTTTTGGGTCAGCTTTTAGGCTAGGCTGTGGTGCTTGCCTTAGTTCAGGCTGTGGTGCAGGCTTCATGTTAGGCTGTGGGCTCGGTTGAGGGTCTTGCTTCAAATCAGGCTGTGGTGCTGGTTTCGGGTCAGGCTGCGGCGCTGGTTTTGGTTCCGGTTATGAGTTTGGTTGAGGGTTAGGCTGTGGACTCGGCTTTATTTCTGGATCAGGTTTGGGTGTTGGGTCATGTTCAGGCTTAGGGTCTGCTAGTTTCAGATCAGATTTTGATTCAATCACACGTCCATCGGCTAGGTCAGGAACATAAGCACCAACGCGATGACAAGAGACAAATGGAAACACAGTGAGAAAACAGATCTCGTCATCGTTGCCACTACACACTCAACTGCTCACTAGTCACTTGCTACTTGCTTGCTAGTACACTCAAAGCTGTGATAGCTAGTTGTGTTGCACAAATGGCAGGGAAAGGATAGGAGATTCATAGCCATCGAGAGCCATCAGGCGGTGGAAGCGTGTGAAGCTGCCTTTGCGTTTATTGGCAACGCTAAGTGTGATCGACCTTTTATTGAGATCAGTGTAACTTTCGCGTCCACCAGCCAATTCAGATCCATCAGGAAAGTACCAAATAAACAACATACATTAAGTTTCGTGCCTTGTCGTTGTCACTGCCGTGATATGGCAAAGCCTTCTTCAAATTAACAGTGTTTTATCACACTCTTTCACAAAGCAAAAAGGGAAGATTTCCTTCGTGTGAGACATTTTCTCGGCTATTTTATTAAGCATGCATCCAGCTACTCGATCTTGGGAATGATTTATACCTAACTTTGCATGCACAGGTAATGGATGCAGCTGGCTTTTTCCCCCACCTGTGGCAGATACAATTATCCATGCGGTAAGGTGAATTATGGTAGGCTCTCTGTTTGATCGTCAGGTTATTACAATCTTCTTTGACTCTAAACTGAGCCCCCACATCAGGCGACTCGGGTGGCGGCCAAAGCCCTAACTACCAGCTCCCACCTTCCCTCCTCTTTGCTGCCTCTAGAGTGAGCCGCTAGAAACCATGCTGCAAGCTAGGATAGCGACAGCAGAGCAAAAGTTCATCGTGGTGCACAAATCTAGCGCAGGAGAACAGGTAGCTGTTGGCAACCTAGATGGCTTTTGGAGCAGCAAGGAAACAGATACGGGCATGATGGAAGGTCTCTCTCTCATCCTTAGCCACCGGCGCTAGATATGGAGGACGCACAAGGGTGGATGAAGCCCGGCAAAGATAAACCCGAATTACTTCCGCTGCGCTAATGAGATGTGATGTAGGAGACTTTCACGGTGCGGCTGTGCATTGGTGTCTTTGGGGTGGAGTTAGAGTGGCTTTGCTAGGTGTGGCAAACTCGATAACGATAACACTCAACTACTTTTGGTTTTGACTGCGCTAAGGTGGTGTTGGAGGTCATGGTTTGGCACGTGGTGAGAGCTCTCAGTGAAAGCCTTGCTAGATCTGACTAGTGCAAATGATTTTAACTACTATGGATGTCATTTTCTTTCTCGAAGGCGTCGCCTTGGTGTACTTCTGGTTAAAAACTAGTTCCAACGCCTATACGGGTGTTGAAAGTGTCTCACATTATTTCTTCTTTGGAGGCTTTGGCTAGAAGTCTCTACCCCATGTTTGGGTGTGTTAGTTGTTTAGTCTGCCACTCATAGTACGAAGTCAGACCTGTTTATTCGTTCTTGGGATGAGCTCAACAATTGTGTTGTCTTAGGCATTGGTTTTTTTAAAACATGTGGAACTGATTTTTCTCAATTAATCGTGTAGTTGTAAAGTTTTTAGATCCAGTTCACTTATAAATTGGTCAAGTCTCTTCTTAATAAAAAGTAGGAAATCCCTACCTTTTTCAGAGGTTTTTTGGAAATAAAATCATAATCTTATCTGCAGGTGTAGCTAGTTGTGTTCTGATGCTTTTTTTTCCTATCTGTTTTCTTTTAATTCAATTTGAACGGCAAAATTGTTTTGCTAAATAGAAAACTTATGAGAGATACGGTACTTCAATAATTTTATATTTTTGTGTGAACTTAAGACAAGCAAAGCACAATGCACACGATAGCGGTAATTGAGCTTGATTTCAATCCAGACCCTGTTTATGGCAGGACAAATAATCTCAAAATAATAGTTGTGCTGTCACAGGCATTGGTTTTTCTAAACATGTGGATTGTAAGGTTTTTACGGACGGTTTATCCTATATATTGGTCAGCTTTCTTGGTAATAAAAAGTAGGAAATCCCTACCATTTTCGGAGGTTTCTTTGAAAAAAAATCATAATCTTATCGGCAGGTGTAGCTAGCTGTGTTTTGATGCTTTTTTTAGCCTATCTGTTTTCTTTTAATTCAATTTGAACGGCAAAATTGTTTTGCTAAATAGAAAACTTATGAGAGATACGGTACTTCAATAATTTTATATTTCTGTGTGAACTTAAGACAAGCAAAGCACAATGCACAAGATAGCGGTAAATTGAGCTTGCTTTCAATCCACACCCTGTTTATGGCAGGACAAATAATCTCAAAATAATAGACGTTTGCATGTAGAGATGGCTTCTACCTCGAGGGGATATCCCCTCGGGTACCTTTACATGTCACATGATAGAAAAATATGATATAAAGTAGCCAGGAAAATTCTAAAATTTTTTTGTCCACGTAGTGTATATGAACGTTTACCGTTTCAAAAGAATCTAATCTAAACTCAATTTACAAAATAAGAAAGAAAATACAAATGGTGAACAGTGTAAGTACTGTTCTCCATAATATCGTCTATATAGTTATATATTTGTTGATCAACTTTTTATTCTTTTCAGTAGCGTGAAAGATGTACATGCATTACTATGCAGTACACAACATGCACATATTCACTGGTCTACTCCTTGTTACATGCTCAAAGATATAGGCAAGTAGTAGTAAATCATTGATATTAGGAAAATCCTATTACAAATATGTTCATGTGTAATATTTATAGGTATGAACAGTCATATGTGTATAAATCCATGGCTCAGTTTATACTTCCCCTCTTGAACAACTTCTTTCTGTTGCCAACAATACAATAATCGCATTCATTTTCTACTAAAGTTGACAGCTTCCTCATAAAGTATGGAACCAATATCTTCTATTATAATCTTTGAATTAGTATGATCACATATGCATATTATTTTCCTATAATTATTTCATAAAAAATAATGATTTTGCTATAATTATGGTGGCATATTATACTACTCCCTCTGCATATAAATATAAAAGATTTTGAAGATGTGCTACTTTTTCCATCCATCTGACCACATATTTTATTGCTCACTGGTTGTTAGGAAAAAAGTAAACTCTCATGGACAACAACCTTAAACTTTATATTTATGGACAAAATAATCTAAAATTCCTTATATTTATGAACAGAGGATTATTATTTTTAATGGTATTTTTTAGTCTTTAATTGTCATGGAGAAACCTGCTCATATACAATGCACTTGTTTTTAGCTGTCTTTTGACGAATGAACTTCAATGAAGTATTAGTACTACTCCCTTGCACCCCAAAATATAAACATTTATAGAGTTTTTTTTCACGAAGATTATATAGAGGTGTGATACTAAATAAGAAATTAAATAAAAATGGTTTAATTGATTGAGAACTTGAGATAAGGAATTAGTTATATGTTGAGTTTTTTTGTCTTCAAGAGATGGTGGACAAGAGAAGATATGAGAGAGGAATTGCCGCCTCTTATATAATATACAAACTCAAAGAGTATACTAGGCAAATAAATACAATAAAATTATTATGGTTAATATAAAAGAGGTAGTGTAGAGTTGGTATATTAGGCATACTACGTCTTCGTTCCTTGATGATATTTTACATTGATAAAATTATAGGTGGCAACAATCAATCTTCTATAAAACTTGCTCTGAGAGGTATGTATGTTGATTTGACTGATGGATAAGCTGTTCACTAAATCACCGAGTGGGAGAGAGAGAGTAGAATGCTGGAGCCGGAATTGGAATTTCTGAAGAAAAAACCCGTTAAATAGATACTAGATAAGTCCAAACCGTACAATATACTCCTATGTGTGAACTTAAATACACATAGACATGTAAACAATATACTGAAAAAATCACAGTGCGAAAATTAAAATTGATGGTGTAATATTTGAAATTTACAGTGCGAAGAATATATATATATATATATTGTAAAATATATGCTGAAACATTTGAGTATTGTTTAATGAGAAATTAACACCATAACAATAAATATACACAGTCTGTAAAGTTAATTTGTGTTATCTCTCTCATCTAGAAAGATAATGATAAATATAAGTAAAAAATTAAGACTAAAAGATGTGGCACGAATGTGGAGATACGACATAAAAATAATAAATAAATACTACCTCAATCACTTTTGTAGTTAACGTTTTGGACATTACATTTCCTCTCCAGTCTCCAATATAATGTATATTTTGTTATTGTCTTTTTAAACCATATATTTATGAAAATTATTACAAGTGTAACTATATGAATTAATAGTTTTTTTATGAGAAATCTACTAATATAATTTTCAAATTTTAAATCGTAACATTCTTGCATCTACAATTATTTAAGATTTCGAGGGTTGATTATACATATATTGAGACTGAGAACGAAAGTTTACTACTTCGAACATGTAACACGTACAAGATCGACATGCTCGATCCCAAACAAAACCAGCAGCACCGAAAACCGGATAAGGATCGATGCTACGCGCCTTACGATAACCCGGAAGATATATAGAAGGATCGACACACGACGGCAAGCAGCCCCTAGTGGCGCGTACGCGTGTGCGAATCATGCAATGCCCGCGCGCGTGCGTAAAGCCAGCCCACCTCCTCGTGCTTTTCCTTTGCTGCGCGTACGGCCGGCTCGATCGATGGATGGAATATTTATCTTCTGGACTGGACGGCAATGCATGCATTACCTGGAAGTTTACAGCTACCGCGCCATTACGATATATACGCGTCCGCGCCTGCCTTTTGATCGTCGGGCGAATGCACGATGAACGGATTTTAGCTCAGTGGCCACAGGAGCGTAATGGAGATGGACACATGTAGACTTGACTTGATATGATGCACGTCTCGATGACGGACGTAACTGCGCTTCTTTGTTGGTCTCTTACGGTTTGTATAGGCTTCTTTCTTTTGGTGAAGTGGCTCAGAGGTCAGATCTAGGCATTGGGACTCTATGAATTTGTGGCGGCCCAAAATATGGCCCCTTCTAATTATTAGGCTTACATACTCTCATCCAAAAAACGAAAATTAGTTTTGGAGTACACTCATAAGAGGGATTAATACTTGACAACAAATGGTGGGTTACTGGGGATAGTATGACAAGCCCTTGGACCACACTGCCACCATTTTCCTCTGCTGCTGCATGCCAGTCAACCATCATATCGAGGCCTTAATTAGGACCTGCTAAGTTCTCTCGTACCTTTTGTGCAGGCTCTCGTGCTAATGTTAGAGGTTGCCACAGTTGGATAGTCAAGCATTTGGAATTGGTTTAAAACGGCAAGTAATACTTTAATATATATCACTGTTGATATGCTTAGTTCTGAGCTAAACTTGCAACACTTTACTTTCTGTGGCTCGCCATAAATTTGACACATTGGTACGGAAAACTCTTCACGTCGGGCTCGTAATTGACAAGAACATCGGTATGGAAAAACCCTTCATTTCTGGTTCGCAGTCGGCCGCGGTCAACCATGAAAGTCGCTGAGCTATGCTCTCAACCAGCAGTTATTCTTCTCCTCCAGAGAAAAAAAAACAAAAAAAAAATAAAACATTGCTGGTCATCCCCAAGCTGCCGCTGGCGTTGTTGCCAGGCCATGGTCGTCATGGCCACCGCTGAGCCATTCATCAACGAGCTGCCGTCGTCGGTATAATTGCATTCACAAATCGTGGCATCGTTCTCTCCCCCATCCTGATTTTTTTCATTTATTAAACTCTACTGTAGAATGAACATTACTTCATCTCCATTTATTCTTCTCAAAAGTATCCGTCATGGAAGGCTTCATCTTGAACGATTGGGTAGATGAGACGGCAAACGGCCTTAGCCCAGCTGACCGGGGACGGGGAGGCCCAGCTTGCGCCCGAACTGGATGGTGGCTAGCTTGTTGGCTCTCCTCTTGTTCGCTTAGTCACATTCCACATTCAAACCGTGAATGCTTTAGCTCAGACATCCGACCGAAGGTAAAATGTCGGACACGCACGCACCTATGACACCGCATGCATCAAAGGGAACCCATCATCCTAACTGATACATGCGTGCAAGGAATTAGCGAACTTCAAATAATTTTGTTCTCCTAAACTATTTATCTATTTATCTGTTCTTCCATCCAATTAACCGTTGTATTTATTATAATTAAATCTTTATAATAATAAGATTTTTCGATGATTATATTTTAATTAAAAAAATATATGTTTCAACGTTGAAATTTAATGTTTCATACGTAAGCAAAGTGTTTCAACTAGCATTTTTCTGTTTTTTAATGATCTTCGAAAGTTCCATTGACTAAACTTTTTTTTCAACGTGTAACTAAATGTTTCGATAGTGGTCACTGCAATATTTTGACCGCACCATTTGTGGGCAGGGATCGGCGCCCAAACTAGTCTTGTCCCATTTACGCCCGCCGTGGTATCACTCACTAATCAAGTTCTCATGTCCCTCCTCTGTGCTACACTCCTCGCGCTTGTCACCAGACAGTACACTGGGCTTGCCCATCAGCTTGAGGAGCTTGAGCACCTCATCCGTCTCCATTCTCCAGCTTGCATTGTGGTGGTGCCTGATCACTAGCATGGCTGTCCTACAGGTACGTGCTGCGGCTGCTGAAAAAATGAAGTCGAACTTCAGTTCAGTTCAGTTCAGTTCTTAGATGTTTCAAAAGAAAAGGATACAAAAAACATTAGATGTTAAGTGATTTTTTGGAGTTACACCTTAGTTTGCAAATGCTGCATGAAACATGTATTAAAACATGCCAACATTGTTCTGCAAATGCTGCATGAAACATGTATTAAAACATGCCAACATTGTTTTGCTTTATATAATGTTTCGTTCCTCCATAGCAAATGTTGCATCGAGCCCTCAACGTAATATTTGATTATCTGAATAAACATTTGGCAGTTAGATAAAATGGATTGGATTGAACATCAGAGCACATCAAACATTACAAACATGCCGACCGACATCTATGAGACGTTTTTCATACATCGAAAGCCATCTGAATAGAATAAAATTAAAAATCGACATCTATAAAACCCCTTCGACACTTTATACTTATTGACGATTGTTTCATATAATTGGTGTTGTACCAAAACCGGCACCTATAAGCCTTTTGGAATCAGCACTGATTTTCCTTATCGGAGTGGTGTAAGATCATTTGCGTGCGATCTCATTCGAATTTGTCTGTATTCTTGATAAACAGATCAGATTGTAAGCTACAATACCCCATTGCTACAGTGGTATATAATATCATATACATTAGCCAGATGAATCTTTGTCCATTGGATTCCGATCTAACAAGAAGTAGTGGATTGCTTAAGATGCAGTATTCGCGCTACTGAATGTAATACTGGATCCAGATTTACTCCGAGCCTAGTCACATTCTTTGCTTGATGTTCTCGGGTGATCAGATAAGTGATTTAGTACACGGTTATTTGCTTAGAAAGCGGCGCGCACTGAAAGTTGCGCGAAAAAGTTACTGGATCAATCGGCATTGATGGCAATCTTACTATGGTCTTATTTTGACCACAGAACGTTATGTTGAGTGGTAGATGCACTAACGAAAACCAGTAATCAATAAGAAAGGGATCTGATCTCATGTTTGCATTAGAAGCTGATCCATCTTCCATGACAATCATCAGAATAAATGCAACAGCAAAATTCCATAAATAGTGAGCAGACATAACTGCTCTTTTTATTGATGGCACGTACATACATAACTACATAACACACGACCAGAGAGAGGGAGATGGAGAAAACACGAATAGACACGTGGGCAAACCAGTGAAGAACACAGACCCATATAAAGTCACTATAGAAATAGTACCTACCAAAAGTAATATGTTGTATCAAACATAGGTAACAGATCAGTCAACTCCTGATCAGTTCTTCGGCACAATTATAGCTTTGGCCGGTGAAAGAGGCGAATGCTTTGGATGAGACGGCTGGCTTAGGTTTGGGGCTTAGCTAAGGTGGCTCTGGCTTAGGATCAGGCTGTGGTTGTGGCTTTGGATTAAGTTTAGGCTTAGAGCTTGACTCATGCTTGGGTTTAGTCTTGGGATTTTCGGTCGGCTCTGGTTGCAGATTTAGATTTAGATTTGGATTTGGTTTTGGATCAGGTTGTAGCGTAGGTTTTAGGTCCGGTTGTGGATCTGGCTTGAGGATCTTGTTTTGGGTCAGGTTGTGATGTTGGTTTTGGCTCGGGCTATGGTGCTGGTTTTGGATATGGTTGTGGGTTAGGTTGAGGTTGTGGAGTGGGCTGTGTTTGTGGTGGTGCATGGTGTTGGGTCTGTTTCTGGCTTGGGTTCTGCTGGTTTTCGATCAGATATTGCTGCGATCACACGTCCATCGGCAAGTTCAGCAACATTGATCACCAATGCAATGACAAGAGCCAAATGGAAACACACCGAGAGTAAAACTGACCCCCTCATCGTTCCCATGCTAGTACTCAAGCTGCGGTAGCTATGTGTTGCACAAATGGCAGGGAGGCCAGGAGATTTAAAGCCGGGGAGAGCCAACCGGCAGGAGACGCGTGTGAGCCTGTGAGGCTTCCTTTGCAACGTTTGCATGGCACTAGCTAGTGATCGACATTTCAGTTGATCTGTGTAAATTTAGCGCCCACCAGCCAATTCACATTTAGATCGATCCATCAGCGAAAGTACCAAATAAACAACACTAACTTGTGCCTTGTCTGTCGTTATATGGCAAACGTTTCTTTAATGAGTTTACAGCTCAATTTATCGCACGCTTTCTCAAAGCAGAAGGGAGAAATCCTTCGTGTGACTACATTATCTCGGTTAATTTTTTTAATGCATGCAGCCGATCGATCTTGAGACTGAATGCAACTCTCCCCCACCTGTGGCAGATATAATTAACCATGCGGTAGGGTCGGTTTGACACTAGGTGAATTAATTGTGGTACCTGTGTTTTGTATAGATATAGAAAGTGATATAATACCATATATATTTAGATATAGTTTAATTTATTTTCTTATCTCTAACATTATAATCTTTTAACTTATCTTAAAGATTATAATTTCTAGTAACCTTATTGTAATCCACACCAAGTGATTTTTTCGGTCTATATAAACACGTAACAGCGGTTTCTAACGGGGTAGAACGCTCTTACCAATTTTGTATGGTATCAGAGACTCCTCCACAAACAACGAGATCCCATTTAGTGGAGTCACAGTGAGTTCCACCACCGGAGTCATCACCAATCGGTTATTTGGCCAAGTCGTCATCGAGAAGTTAACGAAGGTCAATTTTCTTCTGTGAAAGGCGAAGATCCTTCCGGCTGTACGAGGTGCTTGCATGGAAGGGTATCTCACTAGTGTGATCGCTGCTTTCTGCTATCGACGGTCTCCAAGGTAGTACTCATGCAGGTGGTGAACAAGAACACCATACACAAGCCTAGAGAGCAATCAATGAGATGTTCTCCACCTAAACTCATGCACGATCTATGAGCACGCGTATTGCACTCACAACCACTTTCAAAGTAAGTATGAGTGTTACAGAGTATGTCACCAAGATAAAATCACTTGGTGATGAGATGATGACAGTAGAGAAGCCGATGGACAATGAAGATATGATGGGCTACATTCTTACTGGTCTTGATGAAAACTATAAGCCAATGGTATCGACTGTTGCTAGCAGGCCTAAGCCAATAATGGTAGCAGAGTTGTATTTGCATCTCCTCGGTTTTGAAAAGCACTACAATCTACACCAGGCCGGCTACCAAGGCAACTTGATGTGTCATGGCGGACATAGAGCACCAATTCATAGCCATAGTCATGGCTGTAATAATAGCTGCAACTCTGGAGCAAGTCATGGTGCCACCAATAATGGAGGGAATGACTTATATGTCAACTAGTAAGATTGGACATGTTGTTGCCGATTGTTGGTATAGGTTCGATGAAGTCTATGCTACAGGAAAGAGTGTCACTGCTGTGACCAACTCATATGGCATTGATATAAACTGATACCTAGACACCGGAGCAACTGATCATATCGCAGGCGAGTTGGATAAGATGACCACTCGCGAGAAATATACTAAAAAACATCATATACATATAGCTAGTGGTTCAGGTATGGATATTAGCCACATAGGTCATAGTAATATTCAGACCGCTAGCCGTGATTTACATCTAAATGACATCTTATATGCTTCAAAGACTATAAAAAATCTTATGTTCATCATTTCATGTATAATAATTATGCCTATCTTAAAGTTTATCTTAATTTTTTCCTTAACAAGAATCGGCAAACAAAGAAACTCAGCTTAGAGGATGGTGCCGATACGGCCTCTATCCTTTAGAAACTACACCAAAATAAGCTTTTGGAGATGTCACAGTCAGCTAGGCCATCTATGTTTAGCTATTGTTTAAAAAATTGTTAGCAATAATAAATTGCCATGTTTGACAGAATCAATAAGACGTGAAGTTTGCGATACTTGTCAAATGACAAAGCCATCAGTTACTTTATTCTACATCTTTTAGTATGTCAAAATTTCCTTTAGAATTTTATTTATTCTGATGTTTGAGCTCTAGCACCTGATTCTATTGGAAAAAAACTATGTCAGTTTTATTAATGATTTTAGCAAGTTTATCTAGATCTATTTTCTTAAATTTAAATCTGAAGTGTTTAAGATATTTCATAAATTCCAAAATCTTGTTGAAAGGTTATTCAATCGGAAAATTATTGCTCTGCAATCTGATTAGAGTGGTGAATATGAAAAATTACATTCCCTCTTTTCATAGATAGGCATCACTCACAGAGTTTCATGTCCTCATGCCCACCAACAAAATGATGCTGCTAAACGAAAACACAGACACATTGTAGAAGTTGGTCTATCTCTCCTTGCCCATGTGTTTATGCCTCTCAAATTTTGGGACGAGGCATTCCTTATAGCTACTTATCTCATCAAACACGTCCTAAGCAAAGTCATTGAGTATTCTACACCCCTAGAGTGCATGTTCCATCTAAAACTAGCCTATAGTTCTTTGCAAACCTTTGGTTGTGCTTGTTGGCCTATTCTTGAACCTTACAACACTAGAAAACTTCAATTTCGCTTCAAGCAATATGCTTTTATTGGTTATAGCAATATTTACAGAGGTTTTAAATTTCTTGACATTTTTACCGGTCGTGTTTATATATCTCATGGTATTATCTTTGATGAAACAATATTTTCTTTTGCTAAATTGCATCCCAATGTCGATGCTCGTTTGTGGTAAGAGATTATTTTATTACCACACTATCCTCTTGATTCTATTATATCTGCATCTAGGGGTGCAAAGTTGATTATTCCAGTGGTTAATGTTCCTAATTCTGATAAAAATAATAATGTTGATGAGCAATTACTAGGTATTCATAGATTTTCATAGTAAATATGAGGCAGTCGAACAATCGGCTGTGCCATCGGTTATGATAGAACAATCAGTGTCATTCGAACCATTATCATCCCAATTTTCATCGATATGACTTCAAAACACCGTTACTGTGGAAAAAAATGTTTGATATTGTCAATCAAGAGGCCTCGCCTTGAACCGACCATTCCTAAACTGACGACCATCGCCAAAAATCAAATCAACTCAAAACCAACCGATCGATTGACTGAAAGTGTTATTCTACATAGCGATATTAGCAAACTCTACCATTGCCAATGTGGCTCACTATTACATAAGCCGATGAGCATATCAAATATTTGGTCGCTTGGCCAAACTCCTCGAGTACACGATGTTCCCGACAACATGAACATACTGATGGAGCAATCAGGTTAAAGTATATAAATGTAGAATAAGAGAGAAATCAGTATGATTAATATCTACCGGTGTCCTTTCGCTATATGTAGATAAATACATATTAGGAGACTTGACTTGTATCATCTTTATTGACAACAGTTTAATATTGTTGATATGAGGCCTTGGCCTGAACTAATCACTCCTGAATGTACATCTACTATCGAAAATTGACTAATCAACTTAATAACTATGAGGCTACGCTTAATTAAATTGTTGTTTATAACAACAATATAGTACGGCTAGCACCAAATTATTAAACTATTGTTCTTTAATGACTATATCAACATATTTCATAATTATTGGGTTTGATGTTCTAGTTTAATATTTCTAAATTGATTTGTCATATCGTATGTTTTATTTTTATGTACATGTGTCAGAAATCTCCAAAAAGACGTTGATATTATCTAAACTTATATGCTAAGACAACGAATTTATGTAGCACATCAATTTCTCGTGGAGATAGTAATTTGATATAGTAGATATTAAGACCATGTAGAGGTTTTAATCAAATCACTTTCACACTAATATCCTATCCTATGTAAGTCTCTACCGTTTTACTAAGTTTGTCATTTCAATCTATTATAGTTATTGTTAGATTAATTTCTACTGGTAGACTAATCTATTGGTTGGTGTTTTACATACATCGTACTCGGTCTTCGCACTACCGTTGCAACAATCAGAGGAGGTGGATGCCACTTCACCTGTGCGGTCCTCGGCTTCACGATGGCATGAGCCGACCAATCAAAGCACACCTACGACAAATATACAACCACAGCACTAATCAGTTCAAGCATAGATCTTGTCCAGCCATTTACGGACCCACCTAGGGGGTGACGTACGTATATGCGTGACCAGAGGAGATATGGCTACATGCACACGGCAAATTACAAGATTTTTTGGGTAGTCGGATCTCTCACAAATCACATGATATTTAGTAGATAGGTTATTTAATTAATATACTAATTCGTAGATATATTCTACATATATCTACACCGATATGCAATATTTTTATATAATATTTATTTATAAGCTAATTTATATCGGACCGACTACAATTTAATATATAGAATTTATATAAATTATACTTAAATATAATACTCATTTGATTTAATATTTACTTATTATATCCTACGTACTCGCTATTGCATTTTTTTATCTCCTAGAAATTAATTTTTAGAAAATTATTTAGGCATCTGCTCAAAACACAAAGCAAACTAGTAGTACAAGATAGAAAATGCGTCTTGATAGAGAAGGTTGTCAACTAACTAAGGTGACTTAGGACTAAACAACACAACAGTAACATATCTCACAAACATCACCAGTATCACCTAAAATATTTATAAAAAAATAATCAAATCATTAGACAATCCTAAAAAAATAGCCAATAACATATTTATCAAGATTTTTGTCCACGATCATTGCTCCTGAGTAATTTGAATATGGTTGAGGACAACACTCCACCCATAAATAGTGGGCTCGAGGTTCTACTAATGACATCTATCATAATGATAGTCTATAACCTTAAACAAGCATGATATCTAGAATAGCATTATTATATTATCAGACGATATCTCATATAAGCTATCCAATCACCTAATTCATTTGCTAAGATCATGTCATGTGTCACGATCAACCGACCAATCGAAACATAGGTGATGGATAGAGGAGGAGCTCTGCTATTACCCATATTAGGAGATAGCATCTAAATCTATATAAAAATCTCCTCTAACGTTTTTAATGTGATCAATGTATAACCCATTGGCACTTGCCATATATATATTTAAAAAAACTCTTTTCGGCATCTTTAGTAAATATGAAAATTCTTGATCGACATATAATTGTTTTTAAAGAAATGATATTAATTTGGACCATTTTCATCCCGCTCCCGTGTAGCTGCAGGACCGTTTCCATCCCGCGTACCCGCACGCAGTAGTGGTGGCCGACTGAGCTGGCCGTGAGGTGTGGGCACGCGTCAGCAGAATATGCAGGCCGACGGCCGACGTTGACACGAGGTGTTGCCAGCTGCTTGGGCGCTTGACGGCTTGCAGTCATGATAGGCCACAGCAGGGCACGGCGCCGACTATTGGGCTTAGCCGCAGGGCGAGCCAGACAATCAGGAGATTGGGGAAACTATTTTGATCACGCGAGGGATATTTCGTAGTTTATTTAAAAACCATCTAAACAGTCAAAAATATTCTAAAAAATTTAACAACACTTATCCAACATATATATACCACACCATAAAATCTTAGATCGAACTCAAATCAGATATAAAAAAAGACAAATTCAGTATATAAATAGTAGTTATATTATAAATTTATTTTTTTCCTTAATGTGTATGTCAAATTTAAACATAATTTTAGTGGACCGATAGATAATATATTGAATTTTAAAGAAAAAGTCATACGAGTGGACATGGGATTAGAATGCGTTCCCAAGAGATGGCTGATTTGCCACGCTGCTGACGGCTCCTGGCTACTGTTAATATTCCTGTGCTACATGCTTACATTAGAGCTGGACTACTTCAAGTGAGTCCTACCACACATATTATAGAAAATACAAGAAATACTATTGATAAGTATCCTATTCAACTTCTATGAAATGTCATAGTAAGAAATCTCTATCACATTATCTTAGAGAGTATGTAAATACCATTTTATCCTTATGAAGGCTAGATAATGTATAGTTAAACGAGTGAGTGCAAATAAAAAATTTAATCAGTTTGGTTAAGGGCTCCATCAGAAGATCAGAATCAAGAAAAGCAATGTAAAGCTATAAATTTCAAGAAGTGAATTCAGTACTAGTTTTAGACAATGTAGCAAAGTTTCAGATCTGAGTGGCAGAGATGTACCTAAAGCACAAGCTGCAATGCCTAGTAATACTTACGCTCCTCCATCCCCGCTTGGAACAACGCTCCTACCAACGCCGTTGTCCCTTCCTACAAACGCATTGCCGCCACCTTGGAGAACCACGCCGTCGCCTGGAGAGGCTTGCCGCTATCCCCGGCAGGAAGTGCGCACCCGCTGCCGCTGTCCCCGGCAGGAATCGTAGCGCCGTTGTCTAGTATCGTCGCACCGCCTGGGAGCGCCACGCCACCGTCCATGGCAGGGATAACCGCACCGACACCTGGAATCGGCCCGCCCTGGAGCGCCGAGCTGCCCTCTGTGCACGGCGAATCCGCACCGTCGCCACCAGGAACCTTCGAGCGAAGGAACCGTCACCCTCTAGGATTAGTATCGAGCTAGCGCCTGGATGTGATGACAGCCTGTTGAGATACCACTGAGGGCAATTTAGGTATTTCGAAAAAAAACTTAATCAGCCTAACAGGTGGGATCGACGAAATGTTATTTCTTAGAAACCGTTTTTATGATAGTCATAAAACTCAAATTCGTCGAAAGCACATTTTAGAATATGTCACTTATCAATGGTATCTTGCTCTCTCCTTTTCTTTCTTATTTAACACCATTGACCGTTGTAATTTTATTTTGATCAATAAAAACTTTTAAATTAGGATGTCTCAATGAATGTAAAAATATTTGAACAGCTAAATTTGTATATTTGTATATGAATAGTATGTGGTGTTAAATAAACGGAGGAAGTACTTCTAAATTATCTGTCTACTGAATCGTTGAATAAGTTGGTAGATTTGTGCCATCCTCCATTTTGTTTTCTCCCTGGATTTGTCCGTACATTACCTATACCAGAACTGGCGGTGTAGCATGGACTCAGAGAAGAATGAACGACAAATTGTTGGAGGCGTCACAAATGTTGTGATTTTGCATTTCTAGACAGTCGCACAGACGCACAACGTTAATCGGGAGGCCGAGGAGTACAGAATAGTAACACTAAATCACCAGCACGATACACTGACAGGACTTGAGGAATTGCCAACCACAAAATACACGCAAAATACGGACAAAGAGAAGGCAACGAAATGATAGTATACTAGTATGCCCATAATATAACGGATTATTTCCTTTTATAAAGAGATTAAAGAAAAAAATCTAGGATGTACCTATTTAAATGAGTTTATTGCAGATGAGTAGTTGGTAATAAGTTTAAAAAAAATTGAAAGTGATCTTATTGATGTGACAACTAAGTACATCAAAATCTTTTATATTATAAAACAAGCATAAAATCATTTATACTATATGATGTAGGTAGTATTCCATAGCAGCAGCTAGCAATGTCATCGTGAACCTGTCCAATAGTCAGCAGCAGCAGTCTCGATCAGGTCTCAGCACCAGCTGCTCCAACAGCAGTAGAATTCTCTTCCTCTACATTCTCAGCAGTAACAACATCTCCCGTGGCGGCGGCGGCAGCACTCTCCACGACAATCTCAACTGCGACATCGCCACCAGCAGCAGCAGATGAAGAAGCCTCAGCCGAACTCTCTCCAAACACGATCTTCTCGTTAGCAACAGCCTCTCCCGTTTTGTGCGCATGAAAGTTCAGAGTCTGATCGTGCAGCTCATCGTCTCCCGTCGTTTCTTCAGAAAGGCGTTCTTCAGGCAACTACTCAGCTATGCACTTGGCAACCCTAGCACGATTCCCCTCAGGGAGATTGCAGTCAAGCACCGGACGAACCTTTTTTCTAAACCAAAGGTACAAACAAATTCAGGTAGAAATTTAAGCACTTAATAAGAGTAACAATTTTTGTTTCCATATACATAAACTTGCAGAACTCCGAAATGGTCTCATGTTAAAATGAGATCCTGCTGATGTCATGGCTTATTTTAACAAAAATAAATGTTTAAAAACATCTAAGTGATGTTTAGTAAGTCGTTCATATTTTGACATATATACTCCAAGTTTAATACTAACACAAAGATGCTGTAAAAGAATCACATTGTAATTGAGGCCATATATGTATAGTGCACCTTTTTTTCTTAATAACATGTGTGGTTACAATTGTTGGTTTAGTCTCACGTAGTTATTTGATAATAGGGAATCACAACTTAAAATGTGAGGTAGTCCTCATTTATTATACTAGTGTTTTGGGTTGCGTAGAATCAGGACCAAAAGTTGTGGCTTTAATTAGGCTTATGGTGATGTAGGTCCAATATGACCTAGGTAAATTGCGGTTGGTGGACTAGCCTGTGCATTGTAACAAGTGGTACTAGAGGCCAAATTTAGAAATCTAGAATAATTTCTATGGGTCACACAGGAGAACCCTAGTAACAAGTCTTTAAACTCACATAGGTTAATGTGACAAGGAGATTGTTGGGTACTATTTTTTTTGGTTGTGTAGGCTTAGGACTAAAAGTTGTGCTCCAGTTAGGCTTATAGTGATGTAGACTTAATGCAACCTAGGTAGACCACACTTGGGTGGATTGGGTTGCCTATGTAACAACAACCAGGAAGTAGTTCACATTATCTTGGAATAGTTTTATTCTCTACCCTAATGGATAAGTATCAGTAACTTAAGAACTATGTTCGATATAAAGCACGAGTTCTCTTTAGGATGAAAATAACTTATGTAATGTCATTATTTACTCTAATTAATTAAATACCATATAAAATTATGGCATTTATGAAATCAAAAATACAGTAATTAATGTACTGGCCCGATATATATACCTTAGGGCATCCACAATGTAGAAATGGGAGGGTCCCAAACCCCTTAAGGCTTACTTATATATTTTGAAAATGGTCCTTATATAAATCTTTTAGATGAGCTAACATTATACATAGGGACTAGCCAAAAGGAATAAAAAAATCAATTATTCATCCCTCTCCTAGTACTCTACTCTATCTCTCCAATATAGTTGTTTGCCGCCATGAAAAAGGGGAACATGGCACCCACATGGGGTCACCACTGCCAAAGCACTGCCACGAGAGTTCCTTCCCCTATCGTCGGAGGTTCACCTGTGAGCGCTGCACAACCCCTATCGCTGATCCACGTGAGACGCTACCGTCATCGAATCTGTGTGCGCTTGCAAGGGCTTGTAGCGTAACCTTAGAACCCCTATACCAAGTCGTCAAGGCGAGGTTGATTTGGCCAAGGGAGAAGTCAATCCAAGTGCATCGGGCTCAATCTGGGTAGAGGGAGGTCAATCCGGTAGAGGGAGAGATGGGCGGCGATGGCACGGACGAAGGGGCGACCGGCATCGATGGTGGAGGAAGTGACAAGTGGCATCAGACATTGAAGGAGAGGAATGAAGAGAGGCGTTGAGGAAGAGGAATGACCGACGAGGAGAAGCAGTTGGGCACTTCGATCCACCTGCTTTTCTATTTGCTAGTAGGGCCCATATGTAGAATCCATCCATTGTGGAACAAAAAAAACTAAAGCCTACTGACACACAGAGCCCACCCATAAAGAATACTTCATCTACATACATTGCTCATGCCCTTAGGATTGTCGTTACCTTTCTCTTACTCACTCCTATTGCCAACAACTTTCTCGTAGTGTATGTGAGTGGTGAGGGTGTAGCTGGAGAACACCACCATGATTACCATCACTAGCACAAAGAAGTATACCCAGAGCCATAGGCTCACAATGGCATGGACGAGGGTGGGGAAGAGCATGACCATGAAGTAGCACATAGCGCACAACATGATGTTTGCCATCATGAGGGCCTCGCGCAGCGCCACCTTGTTCACCACTAGCACCCAAACAAAGAGGGTGTTGCACGCCCACAGCGAGAGCTCCCACACGACGAGGGCGATGTCCTTGTATAGCCACACAATCACCCACACCACTGGCACCGCCATGGGCAGCGCCAACGTTGCTAAGGCAGTATAGACATACTCGTCCATGTCCAACTATCGCATCTTTTCCTCCTTCCCCTCCTCAAGGCAAGTGATCGGGGTTAAGGTGAGCGTGGCTATGGGTGTGGTGGCAGCAGTGGCCGACTCAGTGCCGTTGTAGAGATGGTACTGATTGAAGAAGTGGCTGAACACTCCAGCAGCCTAGGCAACACTAAGGTAGTGATGCCCATGCCGGTGAGAGGGGTGTCGATGAAGTGGGAGATGACCACAGCTAGCACGGGACTGTAGGAGAAGGGGATGACACCGCTGAGTATCTAGGCTAGCTGCGTGAAAAGCATCAAGGCAAAGAGGTGGCTGCAAAAGAGGAAGGAGACACTTCACACTATGGGGATGGGCTCCTGCATGCCACAAATCTGCCAGATGAGGTTTAATGACACTTGTAGTATGCCAACAAAGGCGGTGTTTTTGATACCCAAGGTGTAGTCAAGAGGGTCCATCTTCTTGTTGGCCACACTACTAGGGTACCCCTCATCTATGATGGGTTGTAACCGTCATCTTTGACAGGGGTGCTTAGTCAATGGAAACTGGTCAATGATGAGAAAATCTCATCTTTGACAAGTGAGCACCTATCATTGGTAACTATACCTATAACAAGTTTGAAGGAATAACCCCTCACAGGTATAGTTACCCTAGGTACAATTGTTTTCACAACCCTATCAGTGATAGGTGGGAAGGACGACTCGTCAAAGGTATTGATATCCTCGATGATGGGTGCAAATACAACCCATCACGGAAGACTATCACTGATAGCTTGTGCGTTGCACCCATCACTGATGATGGTCATCTGTGACAGGTTGTAGTTCCCACCCACTAGTGATGATGTTTTTCATTAAAAAATAAATTTATTTTATTAGCCTTAGGAAACTACTAACCATGCCCTTAAAAATGGCAGATCACATACAAGCACATATTTTCTAGATTACATACACCAACATTCACCCGTTGCCACATATTCCCATCATCATCAAATTGACACACCATCACATATGAATCTACAAACTTAGTTTGCATTACACAATTTAAGCCTTCAATAGAGATAGCCGATACTCCTTGCAAACTTAAAATCTGAAAGAGCAAACGGTTAGTGCAAACAAGGCTACAGAAATTAAGTTACATGCTTATATCCACAATTGCACATACATTTCACACAAGTCACATTCACTTTAGAAAATCAAATTTAAAAGTCGCACATATCCATGAAATAAATGTCATTGGAAATAAGTAAAGTTTCAACACAAATTAAGCAATTAAGTTATAGATAGAAATGCCATGTTCAAATAAAGTTCTAACTTAGCATGTCTTTAGGAGATGGAAATGTCCTTCTGTATTTATAACTTTGGCTAACAAAAAGGCGGCTAGCACCCCTCTAATCTTTGGAAGGTTGATCTCCACAGGCTTCCAATCATTTTTCTGTAAGATAATAGTGTAGTTAGTATGATAATCAAAATAATTTAATCTATTTTCAAAAGGCAGCATTTTACTAGAGGTCTAAGCTCGAGATCAAACGAGGACACCTATTTCATCAAGTTTTTCATGTGATGACACATATGAAAACCACAAGTATCGCCAATTTCTTGAGCACACTTGAAGTCATAGATGTTATTGAGGGATTGCTTATTTTCTTGATGCCGCCCATGTTTCGTGACATATGGTTCCCATGCTCTATCTATGGTGGTAGCAAGAGGAGTGAACTCATATTTGTGGGCCCAATTAGAATTGATGTAGTAAACAACGCTCCATTTGGGTACTATGACTACGAGAATCCAATGGCACCTATATAATGAAACATTTGCCATGTGTGGCTCAAATTTGATAGAATATAACAATATAGTTAGAATTTTGAGTCCCTTATGTTTGATTGTGGGCTAACATTAGACAATTCTTGTCTTGGTGGGCTCACAAGCACCTTTCGATGTATCTAATGACTTTGTCTAGTTTATTATTTAATTTGAGCTCATTGATCTTAGTTGGATGTTGGAAACTAACATGGTTACCCATCTTGTGGATTTCTATCCAACGAGCCCTACAACCAATTTGATTTAGTTTAGCACATATGCAATACGAATGTTATTCTAGTATAGTTAGGGGCACTTACAAAGAGTAGCATTTTAGCAAACTCATGTCCAGTGATGAGATCCTAAATAAGTCATAGAGATCACTGAAGCCCACAATGAATAGGGTTCTAGCCGAAAGGAATGGCTTTTGGTTATGTTGACCAAGGAAAGACACCTCACTTTGAGACCTCTTGGCATTGATCACCCCTATGAACCAAGTGTAATTGTTAGCAGGAAACACCCATATGTTGTAGTTCATTGTCGTCTACCAGAGGCATGCCTAGCATGAAGTTACTGATATCTAGCCTCTTAGTCGACGCCAACTTTTCCTTTGCTTTTCCCTTCCCCTTTCCTCTCCCCTGACCACTGGTTTGGGTTCATCGATGGAGAAGGTTATGCCTTGGTAAGGACCTTGATTGGAGGCAAATCCTCTAGTATGTCGACCTCAAAGTCCATTGAACTAGCATCGAATTGCGAGTTGTGTGAAAACTTGTTCAAGAGGTGTTTGTAGAGCCACGGCTACAGGAAGAGGGTGAGGAGATTGATAGGGTGGACGAGATGATCGAACTTTCATTTTGATGACTATATCTAACTTAGTCCATTGGATATAAGCCCCTCATGCAGCCCTAGTGTCAGAATCACATCATTTGGTAGGATCTCAAGGGGATAGTGTGCCCAATTGTTCCTCATCATACCCAACTTGGACCCTCGCATGTCTGGCCACCAAGACAGACCCATGCATTTTGGTTGCCGGGGTTCACTTGAAAGCTATGCCCTCAACAGCATCAAAGCAGAAGTTTGCCATGACCCTCACTTGTAGGATGCACTCGATGGTATCATACAATGCAATTTAAGGGTATTAATAGATATCAAATTCAATGTAACTTCTACAAAATATTGAGGAAGTTTTTGTCTTATCTTGGTGATGTGGTTAATTATAGCATGTACAAGGTTTTGCTATTGATCCACCCCCATTGACACACAACTATTTGGCTAGCCTATTGAGCTAACTTCTAATGCTAGGGCGACATAGAGAGCAGGTAGAGCACCACCATGATATTGACTCCATTCTAGTCGTAACCTTTCCAACTCCTAGCTTAGCCTCACATTGAACAATGTTTCTTTAGGCAGGCCTCTTTCTTCACCTTTGAAAATTTATACTTCTTGTATTGTGCATTGTACTTAGACAGACTCACCTTCTAAGATACAGTCGAGCCAATTCCTCTTGTTTAGGAGGGATGTTCAAGGTTTCCTAAAGCTTTCATAAGGATGTCGTCCTCGCGACTAACTTGACTTTGCTTTGTGAAGACTGCTCAATAATGAAAGTGGGCTACAAGTGGGTTGGTAATTAGTTAGACATATTTGTGTATAGAAAGATGTGTAAGAAAAATGGAAAGGATTTGTAATTAAAACTCTTGAGTTGTCGATACACTTCAGTGTTGGATTCATCGGGAAAGCTAATAGTTCCATTAGGATCCACACTTCCTCTTGCTCTAGCCCAATTCCTAGCTCATACCTCATGGACGTGAGCAAATGGAGTAGAGGTATTTGCTTGTCTAACAACTACATCCTCCAATGCGCATACTTGTTCCTTTGTGAGGTAACCACTAGTGTTGAGCTGGTGTGGCTTATTCCTAGCTTCTAGTAGCCTAAGTGCCTCGCTAATTGCCTAGAACTCTAACGTGTTCTTCAAGGCTAACAAATCTCTCCATGTATCCTTAGTGATATGGGTTATCTAGCCATCAGAGTCACAATGTGCAATCTGAAGACATACTCAGTCATGAGTTTTGATTTGAAGTTTTTCTAGGAGGTACACATCTTTTGCAATGCCTAGTGCTTGATGGTCTCCTCCACTTCCTTTGGATAGTCGTTCTTTTCCACTAGATTCACCCAAGCCCGCTCTTTCTCCGCTTTAAGAATATTATCGAAGTCCTTGTGCAGGATTTCAATGTGTTCTCTTGTGATGACCTCACAAGAGTTTGAGAACTTAGGTATAATGCTTCTAGATGCAATTGATCTATCGGTTTCATTGACATGTGTGATGGTTAGCTTAGAATCTAGGAGCATGTTACATGTCCTTGGGTTTTGAGTTAGCATTGTCCCGCGTGGCCAGCCGACGGGGTTGAACAATTATTTGACATTTCTAACTATATAGAATAGTTAGACCTTAGAAATAGAAATGAAAATCATATAGAATGCTTGGATGGAAAATGGAAGTGCTCTCAAATATCGGGCTGCAGGTGTTTGAACCTCCTACCTCCTCGACACAAGATATGAGGTTGCTAGAGATGTAATCTCCTACATCCACCTCACCAAGTCAATTAATTCACCATACCACTAGACAACTATTGCAATATATGGCCATAGAAACTAAAATGGAGGAACAAAAGTAGCCATCGTACGCAAGCCAAGCAAGAAGAAGGGGCCCTAGTTGTTCTTGTCAATGGAGGATTTGGGCCCCTTAGTATGCTCTACTCAAGTCGGGCATTGTGGTTTGTCAAATTTTTACAAAATTTCACATATAATTAAAAGAAATGACAAATTTGCAACTATCATTCTCCAATGTATTAGAAAATATGGCCGAAATTCATCATAGAGCAACATATCACTAAAATCACAAATAAATCAGTAATAAATCAACAAAAATTCATATCACTATATCATATTCCAACTAAACATCACTAAATCTACTTATTCAAACCATAGTCCAATCATAATTTCACAACTAAATAAAGTAACATTACTACTAGATTTCTAAAATTGACAACTGAACATCACTATATCATGATAATTCAAACCATTTCAAACCATATTCCATATCATTTGAAGTACTAGTGCACTAGGGTTTACTATAGTAGTTTGCAGCATCTGGGCCAGGGATGAAGCAGTGGCACCCAGCTCATTGACGAGGCTACAAGAACAATCAAAGCACATTGGGCTCAAGGACAAGGCGGTGGCAAGGGGCTTGTGGACAAGGTGGCGGTTGGAGGCACAGGGATGAGGCGGCAGCAAGGGACTCAAAGGCGAGAGAAGGAACAAGTGTTAGATCTAGGGTTTATCAGCCAGATAGACCATTCCATGGTCATATGCCTGGTCAATGCTACCTGCGACAGGCGCACACTTTGGGCCCATCACAGACCTAATATCTATGACGAGTGTGCTCTTTGGGTTTGTCACAGATCGTTATACCTATGATGGGCCTATGAACGACCCCAACATAGATAACTTGTGATGGGCTATCTGTAGAAACTCGTCATAGATGAGTTACCTACGATGGGCTCAATTCCACGCTTGTCATAGTTATATTTGACTATTATATTTGACCATAGTCAAATACAAATGTGTCAAAAATAATTATATGAGAAATCTTTGACATGTAGTTGAATGTGCTTTGACTAATAGTCAAATGTCCATTGACCATAGTCAATTAAACTATTGTGCACAAATAAAATTACTTTTGACAAATTAGCATTGCACAAAATAAACTTACTTGACAAATTTCCACTTTGAGAAATTCCAAAGTTTATATTGAGTCCTCAAATACACAGTCAAATGGATAGCAAAATATATTCCAAAAAGGGGGTTCAACATTCACCAATACTTCATTCACATATACAATCATTCATCATGATCTTCTATATATACACATTGTTGTGTTTTGATTGTTCTACTTCTAGTTTTAGTTCTTGTCCTAAAGATGCATACTGGTTGTAATCATTCTGGTCAACAACGTTTTTAACCCCTAAAATTCTTCTTTTACCTTCTTAAACGATATGCAACTTTATATTTGTACGACTTGCTTTGCAAGGATAAATGGTTCATCAAAGTATCTAATCTTGCCGAAGTCAACAAGTGTGAAACCCTCTTTATCAACCTTAACCCCTTGAAGATGCACACATCTACATTGAAACAATAGCATATTGGACTTCACATTATTCAGCTCCTAGATCTCCTTTATGCCGCCATAGTACGAGCTACGTCTAAGTTGATCCTAAAATGCATCTATACACACCCCACTATTTTGACAATGCCTTTCTCATCTTGCTTGCTTATGTAGAAAGTGTATCCATTGATATCAAATCATTGCCAAGTTTGGACATCTCATGAAGGATCATGTGCCAACCATTGAAGTGTTTCGCTTGTGATGCTGGTACTATTGGTAATATAATTCTTCAACCATTCATTAAAATGCTTCTTATGCTCTTCAATGATGAAGCTATCTGGCTGTCCAATGTTGTCTTCTTTGATCTTAGCTATATGCTCTTCAAAGTACGGGGCCACCTCTATCATGTGTTGGAGCACAGTAAAATGGTTTTGCTCAAATTTGAAGTGGTTTAGCTTGATAGTTCTCCTTCCTATAGTTCTAACACCGGCAAGCTTGCCTTTAGGTGGGACTTAGGCAATCCTATCAAATAGGCCTCTGACATGTAGTCAACATATAAATCAATTACCACTTCGGTCATGTATCCTTCAACAATGCTCCCCTTAGGCTCAAATCTATTCCGCATGAACCCCCTCAAAATTCCCATGTACCTCTCAAATGGGTACATTTGACGTACGAAGACAAGATATTTCATCTACTTCACAAGATGGACAATGAGATGAAACCATGATATCGAACAACGAAATAGGAAAATACATCTCAAGGTGGCATAGGGTTTTCAAAACTTCTTCTTAAAGCTCATCTATCTTTGTAGGATCAATGATCTTCTGACCAATGGTATCGAAAAAAAAAGCACAACCGCTTTATCGTGTGACAAACTTTAGTTAGCCAAATGTTTTTAATAGCGATCGATAGAAGTTGTGTAATTAGGACATGATAATCATGGAACTTCATGCCAACAAATTTAAGGTCATGCATTGAAATGAACTTATTGATCGTTGATGAGCACCCAGCTTGAACTTTAATACCATACAAGCATGCTAACATATCCTTTTTCTACTCCTTTTGACAGAGTATAACAAGCTAGAGAGAAGTATACTCTCCCTTTTTTTTGTTTACTAATGGTGCTAGTTCACTCCTAATGTTTATATCTTTTAAATCTCATCGCGCATTTGGACTGTCCTTTTTCTTGTAAGGAATATTGAGCAATAATATGATAAGACTCTTACAAATATTCTTCTCTATATACATCAAGTCAATGAAATGGTAGAACTTAAGATCTTTCTAGTACGCAAGCTATCAAAATATCAACTTCTTCTACATGCTTTCTCTTTTGCTATAGACACTTTCTTTCTTTTCCTAAAAACATTCTTGATGTCCTTCATCATGTCATGTACCTCCATTTTTGACTTGTTTGGAGGAGCTATACCCCACTTGCTCATACCGTTAAAACTTTTTCTCATACTTCTATATGGGTGGTTATGCCCGAGGAATCTCTTATGACAATATAGACAATCTTATGTGGGTTATTCAATCACTTACCTCATGTTTCCTTCATATAGTCAGAGTATGCCTTCTTTTATTTTATAGTTTGTCCAGATAGGTTGCCAAGTGTTGGATAGTCATTAGTCGTGTAGTACAACAACACATGAAGGTTGAAGTTCCCCCAGACATATGCACTCCATGTTTGTACACCATCACTCCAAAGTGTTTGTAGATCGTCCATCAGTGGTTGTAAAAATACATTAATATCGTTGTCAAGTTGTCTCGGTTTTTAAATCAACATGCACAACATAATGAACTTTCTTTTGAAGCATAGCTAAGATGGAAGTTTTTAGTTAACAAGTAGTACTAGCCAAGTGCTATTACTACTGCTCATATCCCAAAAAGATTATTCTATACATACTCAAACCCACAGATATGACCACGCCATTAAGCAAGATGTCACAACCGTCAACTCAAGCTACACCAACTTAGGTCTCACCTACATCAACACCAGTCCAATTAATTGATGGACCGATTACACGTAGTCGAGCAAAGAAGCTACAACAAGATGTACACGCGCTACTTTGTGAGATTCATTTTAATATTAATGAGAATTATATACTACCTAATTCGTGTATATTATTAATGGTTAGGTTCACTAAGGGGGAAGACATGAACACACAAGGAGATGACTTCCGACCAGCTGCAAACCACTTCAGACCAGTTGCCGACCACGAACTACACTCGAACCAGTTCAGCTCTGTAGAACCATCTAGAAGAAATAGTCATATATTTTGATTCCTAGAAGCTATGATGGTCTATGAGTACTTTTTGGAAAGCTCTTCAAGTCTAGTTTCCAATGAGTCTAGCCCCGACCAGTTTGGAGCTACCATTTGGGCACAAACCACCGTTTAGTGTATACTGCTCGGAAGGTCAACAGCCAGCCTGATGCTAAAGTTCATGTATTAAACTGTATTATTCTATAATATTACATGGTACATGGAATACATGGTTGGAAAAGGTGTCAAGTCAAGAATCCAACACAACAAACGGTGCATCATTTGGACTTTCCTAGGTGTAGTTATTGCCAAAACAATGAAGATTGCGCAGAAGACTAACAGCCACACGAAAACTCTCCAGGAGCTCATTCTGAAGAGGTCTTTTCACATAGTCGAACTAGTTATTTTCTTTTCAAGTTTCCACCTACCTAGCAGGGCTGTTGCTAGTATAAATACCTCCTAGACTCATTGTAATCACAGATTATGATATTGAGAATATAGACCACTTTGTTCAGCTATACGCTAGCAAATCCCTAAGAGTTGATCTCTACCCCTTTGCTCTTGTGACTTCCTTCGCAGAAATTATAGAAGCGGCGGCTTCATCCACTCCCAATTGGTGCTCCTACTCCCTTCGAGGTCTCCTCGATTGATTGTAGGCTGTGTTGGTTGGTTTCTCTGAGAGTGTGGTTGGGCGAATCCTCAATTCAGGTTGCCGTATTGAGACGGTGGTTAGCTTCGAGTTTTATTTGTCAGGTTGCACTAGTTATCGCTGCTTGCAGCAAGTTATCTCGGCTTCTTTGAAGCTAGTTATCTGGTGATTGATCCTACGTCATGAAGATCGAGACATTGAGGCATATCATCTGGTATCAGAGCTTTCGTTACCACAGTAGAATTCTTTACCCTTAGCTACATTTGTTCGTCCTATCCACTATAAGCCATAAAATTGTCATAGCCCTTTGTTTCAATCTGTTATTCATGTGAGTTTTCTTAAGTTTCAGTCCTTTAGAGTCTTGTTTAGTTGCTTATCGTATTATCCTTCGTGTATCCTTTGTGCCTCTTTCATATATCTGAAAATCCCCACACAAAAAAAATCTAAAACCTTTATCATCCTTTGTGTAAACTTTGATCCTATCAAGTTATAGCTACTGGTTGTGTCTAGTTTCTTTTATAAAGTGTGCTTCTGTTATTTTTAATCTTTGTTCTTAATTCTATAAAGAAAAAAAGTGTCTCAGAAAAAAGAAGAAGAAAAGTACAAAAAAAAGAAAGAGTTGAGAAAAGTTGAGAAAGAAAAAAAAAACTGAAGTTTAGTTTGTTGAAGTGCACAAGTACTGAAGTTTATCATATCAAGTTGTACAACCAGTTTGCTATTTGTGTTTGGTGCAAAATTTGGTTGGGTTTGATTGCAACACTTGCATCCCAATCATACTCCTTTGTTTGCATCAACTCTAAAAATTCTTTGCGTGTGTGTGATCTATTTATATCTATCATATCTTGTGGTCAGCACTGGACATAGAACTTCTAGTTTGGATTGTTACTTAACTTAACAACAACTAGAATTCAGATTGCATTCCTTGTGTATCAACTCCCCACCAAGCTCCACATAAAAACCATTGCAATCGGTACTCTCTGATCTTGCATTCACCTCGCCATCACTTTTGGTTACCACCACACATTTTATCCGCAGCACGGAATTCATAAGAGCTTTGGTTGGTCAGAGAGGTGAGGTTGAGAGAGTCACCAAAAAATTTTCCAATCGACATATACAAATATATTGCTTGTATTTTGCTAACCTTTCAGGAAGATGGGTGAATCTGAGGTAGAAGAATGTGTTACTATTGCACAATTTAATGAGCTCAAACAAAGCTTAGAAGATAGACAAGACCGGTTGACACAAGATCTTCAAGCCATCTTGGCTGAAATCAGAGAACACCGTCCAGCTCGTGATGGTGCAAGCAACCACGGTGAAGATGGAGAAGAAAGTGAAGGAAGAGCTGCTGCTAGAAGAGCTAGAGAGCAAGGAAGGAGGAACCGAGGTGCTGCACATGGTAGAGGATGATGATGATCAGTCCCAATATCGATACGGTCGCCGAGCTCGTAGAGGAGGCAACTGAGAGGAGAGGTTTGGCAAACTAAAATTTACCATGCCAAAATTTGATGGAGGATCTGATCCTGAAGCTTATTTCACTTGGGAGTTAAAAGTGGAAAAGATCTTTCGCTTACATAATTATTTCGAAGAGAAGAAATTAGCCATGTCATCTCTAGAGTTTGAGGGATATGCTTTGATTTGGTGGGAGCAACTTCTCTCTGATCTTGAGGAAGATGGAGAACATCCTATTGAAACTTGGGATGAAATGAAGCAAGAAATGAGAAAACGTTTTGTGCCAAAGCACTATCGGCATGATCTTTTTGATAAATTACAGAATCTGAAGCAAGAAAGTTTCTCTGTTGAGGAATATTATAAAGAGATGGAGAAGGCTATGATTGGAGCCAATGTGTATGAAGATGAAGAGCAAACTATTGCACGTTTCATGGCTGGTTTGCATCGCAATATTCAGCGCATTGTTGAGTTTCAACCGTACCGTCATCTAACTGATTTGGTACATCAAGCAACTAAAGCTGAACGACAATTGCAGCAAGATGCTAAGAGCAGCAAGTCCTTGTCATTTGGTATGAGAAACATATCCGGGGGAAGCAAGCAAGTCTCGAAGTTCACTACTGCACCCTCATCAGCGAAAAACTCGTTTGGAGGCTCACGTTCTAATGTTCAGAGTGTTTTTAGTGGGAAGAACACTGCTGCCCCAAACCTGAGCTCTAAACTAGCGGCATCCACCTCTACTTCAGTAGGTTCTACAGCCAAGAGTAGTGGAATTCAGTGCTTCAAGTGTGGAGGCCGTGGGCATATAAGTAGAGAGTGCCCAAACAATCGGGTAATCATTGTGAATGATAATGGAGAGTATGAATCAGCTAGTGAAGAAGAAGATGAAGAAGAGTATGTTGAATAAGCCCACAAAGACGAGGAACATATAGGGTATGAATTTGAGCAGGGGGCTGCTCTTGTAGTGGCTTAAATCTTGAGTGTTCAAATGAAAGAAGCTGAAAATGGACAGCGGCTTAATTTATTTCAAGCACATGCAAAGGTGCAAGACAAAGTAGTGAAGGTGATCATAGATGGAGGGAGCTGCCACAATCTTACAAGTCGTGAAATGGTTGACAAGCTTGGTCTGAAACTACAGCGGCATCTGCATCCATATCATGTCCAATGGTTGAATGATTCGGAAGATATTAAGATTAGGCATCGTGTGAAAATTCTATTCAAGATTGGTAATATGTTGACACAGTAGAGTGTGATGTAGCACCCATGTCTGTGTGTCACTTGCTGCTTGGAAGACCATGGCAATATGACCGTTACACTCAGCATTGTGGGAGAACATATCAGTATACACTAGATCTGAAGGGAAAGAAGTTTGTGTTAAATCCCATGACCTTTCAACAAATCATGGCTGAGCACTTACAAAAGAAATCTGAAATTGGTCCAGCAAGTAATGGAGGAGAAGAGCAAAAGAAATTGAGTGCCATCCACAATTTAGTGAGTGAGAGCCACAAGCCAAATGTGAGAGAAAAAAAGAAAGCAGAGAGAGAAAATCTAGTTATGTTAGCCACAAAATCTGAAATGAGAGGAGTAAGGAACAACCCAAATCAAGTGCTCTTTGTACTTGTGTGCAAAGACATTTTAATTTCAGCTAACGATATCACCTCTCTTCCTAGTGTTGTATCTCATCTGTTACAGGACTATGGAGATGTTTTCCCAAAGGAAACACCGGCTGGACTACCTCCAATTCGTGGGATTGAGCATAAAATTAATCTCATTCTAGGGGCTGCACTACCTAATCGACCACCATACCGAACGAACCCTGAAGAAACGAAGGAGATACAAAGGCAAGTACAAGAACTTCTTGACAAAGATTTTATTCGTGAAAGTTTAAGTCCTTGCGCTATTCTTGTGATCTTAGTACCTAAAAAAGATAGATCTTGGAGGATGTGTGTTGATTGTAGGGCTATAAATAACATCACTGTCCGCTACCGTCATCCTATTCCACACTTAGATGACATGCTTGATGAATTGAGTGGCTCCACAATATTTACTAAAATTGATTTGAGAAGTGGTTACCATCAAATAAGAATGAAAACTAGAGATGAATGGAAAACTGCGTTTAAAACAAAATTTGGGCTTTATGAATGGTTAGTTATGCCTTTTGGTTTGACTAATGCTCCTAGTACTTTCATGAGATTAATGAACCATATCTTGAGAGTTTTTATTGGAAAATTTGTGGTTGTCTACTTCGATGATATCTTAATTTACAGTAAGTCTTTTAAAGAGCATGTGAGTCACATTCGACAAGTCCTAGATGAGCTTAGAAAGGAGAAATTATTTGATAATCTTGAGAAGTGCAGTTTTTTATAGACCATGTTGTGTTTCTTGGCTTTGTTGTTTCAGGAAAAGGAATAGAAGTGGATGAAAGCAAGGTGAAAGCCATCAAAGATTGGCCCATTCCAACAAATGTAAGTCAAGTGAGAAGTTTTCATGGCCTTGCTGGTTTTTATAGAAGGTTTGTGCGAGATTTTAGTACCATCGCTGCTCCCTTAAATGAATTAACCAAGAAAGGAGTTGAATTTAAATGGGGAAACACACAAGAAAATGCTTTTCAAAAATTAAAGAAACGTTTAACTGAAGCACCACTACTTGTTCTTCCTGATTTCACTAAAACTTTTGAAGTGGAATGTGATGCTAGTGGGATTGGGATAGGAGGAGTTTTAATGCAATAAGGAAAACCTGTAGCATATTTTAGTGAAAAATTGGGAGGTGCTCAACTGAATTATTCTGTATATGACAAAGAATTGTTTGCTTTAGTACGTATGCTTGAAACATGACAGCACTACTTATGGCCAAAGGATTTTGTTATTCATTCCGATCATGAAGCTTTGAAGTACTTGAAAGGTCAAGCTAAGCTGAACCGACGCCATGCCAAATGGGTTGAGTTCATCGAAACATTTCCATACATTGTGAAGTATAAGAAAGGTAAGGACAATATTGTTGCCGATGCGTTGTCTCGGAAGAGTGTGTTGCTGAACCAACTCGAGGTAAAGGTTTTGGGTCTTGAAAATTTGAAAGATATGTACAAAAATGATCCTGAATTTTCAGAACCATATGCCCATTGTAAAGACGGAAAAGGTTGGGAAAAATATCACATCAATGATGGATTCTTGTTTAGAGCTAACAAACTTTGTGTTCCAAATTCTTCGGTTAGATTGTTGTTGTTACAGGAATCACATGGAGGAGGATTAACAGGGCATTTTGGACAAAAGAAGACATATGAGCTACTCGGTGATCATTTCTATTGGCCTAAGATGAGAAGAGACATCATCAGATTTGTGGAGTTATTGCCAAAACAATAAAGATTGCGCAGAAGACTAACAACCACGCGAAAACTCTCCAGTAGCTCATTCTGAAGAGGTCTTTTCACATAGTCGAACTAGTTATTTTCTTTTCAAGTTTCCACCTACCTAGCAGGGCTGTTGCTAGTATAAATACCTCCTAGACTCATTGTAATCACAGATTATGATATTGAGAATATAGACCACTTTGTTCAGCTGTGCGCTAGCAAACCCCTAAGAGTTGATCTCTACCCCTTTGCTCTTGTGACTTCCTTCGTAGGTATTACAGAAGCGGCGGCTTCATCCGCTCCTAATTGGTGCTCCTACTCCCTTCGAGGTCTCCTCGATTGATCTTAGGTTGGTTTCTTTGAGAGTGTGGTTGGGCGAATCCTCGATTCAGGTTGCCATATTGAGACGGTGGTTGGCTTCGAGTTTTATTCGTCAGGTTGCACTAGTTATCGCTGCTTGCAGCAAGTTATCTCGGCTTCTTCGAAGCTAGTTATCTGGTGATTGATCCTATGTTGTGAAGATCGGGACATCGAGGCGTATCACCCACCATGATGTTTTTTAGGTCTTCTGCGAATTCTTCGTATAACCTACTTGCATTCCTCCATTGAATCAAATCTACAGGGTGCCTAAGCAAATATTTTGCCTTTCGATCATTTTTATACCAATGAATTAACTCAGCCCCCTTCTCATTGACAAACAATCGCCTAAAACGATCTACAATTGGAAGATATCACACAACCTTCATAGGGCCATATTTCTTGGACTTCTTACCTTCTGCTCTATGGTTCTTCCTCTTGTACCATGCAACATTGCATAATTGGGCACACATCCAAGTTAGCATTTTTTAAGTATAATATGCAGTCATTTGGACATGCATAAATTCTTCTTACCTCCAATCCCAATGGACATAACACATTCTATATTTTGTATGTCGTCCTTGGCAAAGTTTTCTCTTCCGAGAGCAAGCCTTTCAAAAAATTGAGTAGTTTTGTAAAACTATTATCCAACCATCCACTATTTGCCTTAATCTTCATAAGCTCTAAGATAGAAGGCAATTTTGTGTACTTCGGTTTGCATCCCGGGTAGATAGTTGTCTCTGAATCCATCACCAAGCTTGTAAACTCCTCGTAGTTCCTTTCGTTGTACACTAAAACCTCAAAATCCCGCATGATTACACCAAGGGTTTCATCATTGACACTAAACATTTCACCACCCAACAATGAAGGAACAAACGTGTTATTTTCATCTTGCTTCTGGTTCTGTTCATCCATTGTTGTATTCCTGGTAGGCTCTTGCTCACCATATTTAGTCCAACAAGTATAATTCTTCACGAATCCTCTTCGTATTAAGTAAAACTGTAACTACACTTTATCGTCCAACATCTTGTTATTTCTACAGCCCACACATAAATAGACCATATATTGCTTGCTCTAACTTGTTATCTCGTAATATTTAAGAACTTAACAAGTCCATCTCTAAAGTCTTGGCTCAAGTGATAATTACTATACATCTACTTTTGATCTATTTGCAACACTAAAATACCAATAATAATTCAAATTAACAAATGCTTACATATTTAAGTTAAATGTATAACTACTAATACTAATACACCAACCTAGGGAGATATGAGCTCAACTTTTTCATCAAATTTTATAGCAAAAAATTCGCTCTCTAACATTCCCACCCAAAATGTAAATAGTACAATACTTCACGATTAGTGAAAGGAGCATATATATATATATATATATAGGAAGCCACATATCTCTATTGAGTAGTGGAAAGGACACATCATAGATTGTAATCACACATTTGGCAAGTCATGTCGTCACACTGGTGATGGGTATGGATTCTGATCTGATGCTATAGAGTCACTGACGGTTCGATAAGTACACTCGTCATAAATAATCCCACCGAGCTATGACACGAAGCCAAATCTTAAATGGATGTATTCCGGCTCGTCAGAGGTGGACAAATGACTACCTCCATAATAAACCGTTATGTCCCATCATATGTTAATATTAATTTGATCTATAGTAGTGCCATCTTAGTCATCGTCAACGCATCTTTCACGGAGGCAGTGACCAGAGGCTTGTCAGCGAAGCAATCGGCCATGATCCTACCTGGAGGAGACCACGGCAAGGCAAGAGTTGGTGATGTCACGGGCCGGAAGAGTTGCAGCGGTGCCCATCGGCACAGACGACGGCGGGAGCTGTCGATGCTAGGTGGTAAACGTTGTCGAAGGCTTGTATTGCATTGATCGTTCCAGCCTGGCATCGATCGAACTCGTGTAGGAATTAAGAATCAGGTGCGCCAGCTAGGTATTCACGTGTGGGTTTGGAAGGTGCAATACAAGGTTGCCATATGCGCAAGCACAATTATGGAAAACGCTTCTCCCCGCGTGTCCGAGCGGACCAAACGACGCTAGCGTCGGAGAAACAGGCGGTTGTACATGCATGGGGGGCCCACGAGAGCAAAAGCTGGCAAGCACCCTTGCTACGTGACTCCCTGAACGAAGGGATGCATTTGCCAACAAATGCACTTTTTAAACATTAAACGGCTTCAAACGAAATTACTTATCCAATCCGATTACATTATTATATTTATTATAATTAAATATTTAATAAAATATCACATGATTATACTTCAATATATATATTATATAGGTCTTAGCTATTTTTTCTAATGTTGTATTTTATTGAAACATTTTTTATCAAATGGTGAAACATCCGAAAAAAATATTAAAATATTTTTTACTGAGTGATAAAACATCTAAAATATTTTTTTACATGTGGTAAAATATTGTCCGATATTTAAAATATCGGATGTCTCAACCCCCACAATTACAAAAGGTATACTATACGTGGTTAATGCTTCCCATATTAAACAGTGGAATAATAGATGATTTTTTAATGTATACGATGATTTTTTATGTATACTTTATTTATTTAAAATAAACCAAATTCGATACACAAATCTGGCCATACTTATACTCTCTCGGTTCCAATTTTGGGACTGAGAGATTACGGCATGTTCGTTCTTAGCAGGCCTAGCTCATTTAGCCCGGAGAGCCCAAATTGCTCTCGGCCTCACCAACGACTCCTCTCTCTCTCTCTCTGCCTGCTCAGCCAAGTCAACCAAACCTCCCAGCTCCCAAGTTTCACCATGGCCTCCTCCGCCTCCTCCGTCGTCACCCTAAACGTCGGCGGCGAGCTCTTCCAGACAACCGCTGCCACGCTCTCCCGCGCCGGCGCCTCCTCCCCTCTCGCCTCGCTCGGCCCGACCCCGGCCTCCGCGCCGCACTTCCTCGACCGCGACCCGCGCCTCTTCGCGCCGCTCCTCTCCTTCCTCCGCCGCGGTCGCCTCGCGCCGTCGTCGTCGGATCCCCCCTTCGCTGCGCTCCTCGCCGAGGCGCGCCACTTCGGGGTCGAGGACGCGCTCATCGCCTCGCTGTCCCCCGCCTCCGCCTTCTCCCCGCTGGCCCTGCGGCCCACCGTGCTCCTCCCGCTCGCCGGCCGGGTGCCCCCTTCCGCGGTGGCCGTGTCGCCCTTCCCGCACCCGGCATCTGTCGTCGCCGCGCATGGCGGAGTCGTCACCCGGTTCGACGCCGCGCTCGCCTCGCGCGGCAGCGTGCTCACGCCGCTCCCCGCCGTCGACTCCCTTGTCGCGGTGTCCCCCGCGCTCGCCCTCGCTGGCGCACGCGATTTCCCCGGGGTGCACCTCTGCCGGTTCCCGGACGACGCCCCCGTCACGGCTCGGGAGGTGCTTTCCTGGCCGGGATCGAACTCTGCCACCGTGCTGTCGATGGTGACCACTGCTGCCACCGAAGCATCGTCCCCGTGGCTTTTCGCCAGCTTCGAGTCAGCGCGGCGGAACTCGAGCGCGGTGGTGGCTTTCGATCTGAATTCCCTCATTCCTGTGGCAGAAATTGGGCGGAAAGAGGTGTACGGTGCGGACGTCGAGGCGGCAATACCGGCATCCAGGCTCGGTTGGCTTGGTGGGCACAATCTCCTGCTCGCCGCTGGATCGCATTCTGGTCCGGCCGGAATGGTGGGGGACATTTGCCTCTGGGATGTCCGGGCGAGCGCAACTGTGCCGGTGTGGGAGTTAAGGGAGAAGGAGGACTGCTTTGCAGACATCGCCGCATCAGACACGCTGTCATCGTTGTTCAAGGTGGGGGCAGCATCCGGTGAAGTGTTCATGGCGGACTTGAGAATGCTCGGTGGTGGTGGCATTAGCATTGATCCGTGGGTGTGCATCGGAGATGATCAGAGAGCAGCAGCTGCAGCGTCAGCAGGCAGAAAGGAGGGGAATGGTTGCAGGATTGAGTGCTATCTCAATTGGGTGTTTGTGGCGCGTGGTGGAGAGGTTGAGGTGTGGACACAGGTGGAATTGGCTCAAGAGGCCAGTAGGAAGAAGTTGATGAGGAGGAATTGGGTGGGGAATGGGCCATCCTTTGTGATGGCAGGCGGAGGTGGCGACGAGACTGTGAAGGAGAAGACCAAGATTGTGAGCTGGGCCTTTGGAGGCAGCAGGATGGCATTGGTGAGGGATGATAAGCGGTCCATTGAGGTGTGGGATAGTGCACTGGCAGCTATATCTTTCAACCCCTGAATAGAGGAAGAGGACTACAAATGTACGATAGTGTACGTCAATTTTCATTTACAGGTCTTGTTCATCTATAAAAGTTTCCTTGTGTCATTATGTGTTGTTTCTAGCATGCATACTAGATACTCGATCCTTAAATGCAATGCAAGAAAGTATTATATTGTTTCATTTTAGTTGAACAGAGTCTTATGGTTTGTGAATTGTGATTATGTGATGTGCCTTTGCTCCATGCATACCACCTGCAGCTGCAAGCCACCTGCTTCTGCTTTACTGCTTCTTTAACTGATGTTGATTCTCAGAGCTATGGAGAATCTAGCTGTTTGAGGGGTTTGGGAACAGTTTTTCTAGGCAGAAGCTGCCTGTAATCTGTCCAAAATGAGCTTTATAGACTAAATTGACCATAAACAATGAATTATTGACCAAGTTTTAAGTAGCTCTCTTCCTTTGTGTAACTGAGGTGTTGAACCAGTTTTAAGTAGCTGCTAAAAACTAGCACTAGATTCATCTAGCATCATATATGGTCATTTGATTTAGGATCTCTTGAAGCTCATCACATTTGTAGCATGACTTGTGAATCTGTTACAACACGCTCTGCAGTTTTCTGTTTTCAGAAGAAGACTTGATACATGCTTAATGCTCTGCACAGTGGTGTCCTTTTAGTTCGTTAAATGAGCACATGTTGGCATCATAAGAACAATTTAATCGTAAAACATTTCAATTCTAGTTATATTTTGGTACTTGGTTCATGAATTAACAGATCCCAAGATTTGATATTTGCAACCAGCTCCAACAAAAGCTTTCGAAATTGACCTCGCAAGTACAAATAAAGATCTGGAGTTCTGTATATAGAATATTATGTTTGTTGACTGGTTGTCATTTATATCAAAACCTGCTTTACCATTAAATCATTTGATTGTTTAAATGTTCAGTATTTTGTTTTCTCTTGTACATATGTAGTATGATATTTTTCTGCCATTTTCTTCATTAATCATTACCTTAAGGCTCTATTCGGAACAAAGAATTATGGAAAAATTATTCCAATGAAAAATTCATGTAGAAAGCCTTTGGATTGTTTCAGGTATATTATAAGATAAAAAAATTTCATTTGAATTTTTTAGGGACTCTTGGAATATGAGCATTAAAAATGTAGGACTAAAATGCCAGTATGCCTTGCCCTATAGGATTTCATTTAAAAATATGTGAATATTAGTGGATTGTTCATGGGAAATAAAACTTAAGAAAACTGGTGGAGAACATTTAGGTGGTATTCGTTTCTACTTCTGATGAAGATGAAGTTAGTGCATACAAAACGAAAAAGCCATTAGCATATGATTAATTGAGTTTTAATTATTATAAACTTGAAAAATATATTTATTTAATATTTTAAAGTAACTTCTATATAAAATGTCTTCACACGAAACGCACTGTTTAAAAAGCGTGTTAATGTAAATTGAGGTAAAATCTGTATTTTAATACGGGGCCTAATATTGATGGAGAGAGAGAAGGTTTGTATATTGGGCTTTCTAAAAAAGAGTAATAATAAGATGAGCAATTGAGAGGAATGTGTGAACCTCAGTCCTTTATTTCAAATAACTCTCCTGGAAGGCAACTTTATAAGAGCATGGGCAACAGTTCTCCAAAACTCCTCCCAATCTCAAAATTAGTGGTTTTTAGTTGAAAACATGGTTCCAACAGCTCCCCTAATCACCCGACCTAAAATTGAAAATCCCTTCCCCGTCAACCCCATCAAAATCGCTCTCCACAAGTCGGGACTTGTGCTCACTCGCAATCTGCAATCTGCCACGGTTTGGAGGGAGGTAGCAAGCGAGCAAGGAGCGCTATCTAATCACGCGTGGGAGGAGACCAATTTCTGTGGACATGGCCACTTTTTTATTTTAGTGAGTCAAATCTGTTAGAAAGAAATATATTTTTAATCCTTAAATCCTCGTTACAAAATCCCAAAACAAAAATTAGGGGAGAGATTTTTGGGCATATCTTAGCCATGCTCTAAGGACTAGACTCCTATATCCTATGAAATTTCTATAAAAATATTCAACTCAAAGTGATGTCAAGGAATTCTGGCATTATATTGTTACCCATAATCATGCACGTGCAATGCACATTTTCCACATTACATATCGAATCATCCTAACATTTTGCATACAACCAGAGTACAATAATGCACATGGAATCCATGTAGGTAATAAATAAATAATTGAAACAGAGAAGAAATTAAACCTCATTGTTATTTCCATACACAATGACAGTTAAAGATATAAAAAAATTCACTGAGTACAACCAAAGCTAACCGGTGCACACTGAATGAAGCGAAGAAATAAAGAAAAACTATACAAGCTTATAATCAAGTCAAATATATAGCCACAAATATGCAATTCTTTCATATAGTTTCAACAAGAAGTTGGATCATCCATACGTGGTGTTTGAAATAGCTATGAGTACGAAGATGAAGTGTGCACGTAAAACAAGACATGCTATTAGTGCATGATTAATTGAGTTTTAAGTATGATAAATTTAAAAATAGATTTATTTGATATTTTAAAACAACTTCTATATGAAAAGTATTCATACGAAACACGCCGTTTAACAGTTTAAAAAGCGTGCTCTATATCTTAGTCAGAAAAGAACACCATGAGCACTTTAAATTGATGAAGCCTTCAGTTTGAACAGAATTTTACCTAAATTTGATGTCCAATTCATGTACATGGAACCCACGTCAAACATCATGTTCAAATATCCATTAATAAAAAACCTATTCAGTATTTGACAAATATTACAACTTACACATGCTGAAAAAAGTTATGGACTATTTACGTATCATTCTCTTGTTTCGTGAAAAGAGAACTAACCTATTTTCCACTGATAGCACACAGTCGGGTCGCACACCCCTTCTGAGATCTGACCTGCATATCCTAATGGGATAGTTTGCCTGATGGCACTCTTCTGTAGAAGCATACAAAAGTATATACAAGAGAATATAATTAGATTAACACCAAATAAATGGCATTGCAGGACGTAATTTTGATTTAATTAGATTAACACAGTCACATATCCTGTGCTTGCCGCCACAATTATGGGTTGACTGCTCTCTCATGCTGAAGTACCTTGGGTAGCTCTGCAACGACTTGCTCGCTGCACACCCGATGTCTCTGCATCAGGAGCAGATTTTCTTGTGTTAATTTGTGAGAGCTTGTTAGGTTTCTGAATTATGCATTTGTCAGTAAGTTCAATTCATGGCAGCTTCTGAAGTTTCTGAATTCTTCATTTTAGCTCAATTTCACCTTCGATGGAGCAGGTTAGGATCTTCAGGTAGTATCATAGGTTCCTGCCCATCTACACAACGCCGCTATGGAACCACGACGAAGTTCTTGTCACCTGTCAGTCCTAGTGGGATCTCATGTCATTCTAGAACTGAATTTGGCAAGGGCTGTACTTTGGTCAGATATCTGAACGACTGAACCAGAAACCTCCAGTGCAAATCTGAATTTTGAAGCCGAAACTTTTTACCTGAACAACAGCACATTGTAGGCCCATTAGATGTTGCTTTGCAAAGTTCTCATGTAGAGATATATACATGTTGCAAAATGAATTTATTTTGAGTAATAGCATATGCACTACTGAAATAGTGATAGCAGAGCAATATGTGAGTTGGCATTAACACTCCAGATTTTATATGGTGAATCAGGCAACAGGATCAGCCGAAGCTAATTAGAAGGTTAAGAAATATTATATACCTTATGAATTCGGATGCTATTTAGAGATTCTTTGAGAGATTGCTCCATCACTCTTGTATGGTTAATATTCTCTACCTTCTCAGGATCGCTCCAATACCCGAAGAACATGGTAAATTGTTATATACGTTCCTTAACCCCCTTTTATGCCTTTATCCTTGAGAATCCACAATGATTTCTGACATCAATGTGATATATGTCTAAAGAAGGGGAGGGCCTTTTCAGATCATATGCCACCAAACCACTATTGCATTCGGCGTTTTAATTTTTTCCAATGAGAGTAGATAATTCGTGGCACAGCTCAAGTTATTAGAATATTCGAAGCTATTTACCTAGACACTTTTGGACATCCGCTGTTTGACATTGCAAAGCACAAAAGTGACTTGATCATTCCTGTCAAACAATTGACTGAATCAGCATCTGAATATCATAGACAGGAAGCAATAAACAAGAAATTTCATTAGCTGTTATATCATCCTTGTTGATTTGTTGAGGTTTACCTTGACAGTCTGACCCCCGCAATAGATTCAATATCCCATGTAGAATAATATAGGCAAAACAATTCTACTTAAGCTCACACTCACCAATCATTTTCTCTACTGGAGGCTCAAGTGCAGTACTGAATCCATCAAGAACATAATGGAATCACGGACCAGAGAAAGGATTAGAGTAGATTACCAAATCAAGCTGGTGAAAGAAAGGAGCAATTAATTAGGATGGAAAACTGGTTTCTACTTTATATTCACCCTATTTACAGCATCCAGCATGGTAAAGAAAAATTTTGAATCAGCTTTAACTTTTATGTACCCCCATTACTTGTACTGAAACCACATTATGCTGATGATCTATCCAATCTTTCAAATTTAGTTACACAATTACACGAAAGGAGAATTGTGTGCACGCTTACACGTATACGCTAACAGATTAGGGTACTATTTATGTGTATCTACATTCAGATAGCGAACAGGAAGGCCGCCCGGGCGCGCAACTATCAGAAGAAGCAGAATAATTCCATTCAGGTTGCAGAAGCCAGGACGAGAATACATGGCCATGGGCAACTTCCTACCGGCCGCCGCAGCCGCCGCCTTCTTCGTCGTCCTCTTGATCGTTGTCAATGGTATGTTATCTCTACCAGGAAATCTATCTGCGTAATCCTTTTCTGTTAGATGGATCTACTGGTCACTTGTGTTCTGTAGTTAGTAGTTGAATGGTTTGCCGAATTGCCGTGAATTATTTGTCCAAATGGGCCATGTAGAAGTCCTGATACCGGCACAACTTGTGTCCGAGCGTGCGCATGACTGCCCTGTTCTTTCGCGTCTCGGGAAACTTCATGCTTCGAAACAGTCCCTTTTTTGTGTTTGCTTTTTCTTGATGCCAGAAAGATTCTAACCACATGATTTTGAAAACAAAGTGCTTCTGAAAACTTAGGCTAGTTCTCAAAACGACATCCCGTCTTTAATTAGTCGTAATGATCACGGGGCAACGAACCTACAACGATGCCCTTTCTTTCTGAAATTAACTCGCAGAGTGTTCTTCGCACATGAATTTTAGTTCTTTAATTTTGCGTCTAATCTACTCCTAATTGACATGCTTACATGACGTATGGACGCTCTACTCCTGTATCTGGGACTTTCATAGTTCATGTTTTTCATGCACGTCCAAAATCCAAGCGTGCGCACACACGGTGATCACACTCCCTGCCTTTCTTGATTTGTTTTTTTCGTGCTCTTTGCTTTTTAGTATAAGATAAAAGTGTAGGAATAATTGATTCTATTCTCAATGTATCAGTATATATATGCGGCTGGAACGACTCACAAAGCAACCACACAGCATGCTACGGTTAATCTACTATAATTATATTTTTTATAATTACAATAGACTAACATTTAGGCTAGATCAAAACTTCTAAAATAATGAGATAGAAAGGCCCTTAATAAAGATGTCGACATACTGAACATGTAGAACCCGAATGTAACCAAGGACGATCTTCTCTTAAATAAAATAGAGATAAATCTCAATATGCTTCGTTTGCTAATACTATATGGGTTGCTAGAGAGATATACAATATTGATATTGTCGCAATAGACCAAAGTAGTACGGCGAGGGGTGACGAAGCTCAAGAAGTAGCTGTCGCAACCAAGTAGCTTCAATAACACCATTCGCCACAGCACGATATTTAGCTTCGGCACTCGATCTGAAGACTGTATGCTGACGCTTAGAAAACGAGGACACCAATTTATTCTCGAGAAATACTGCGTAGCCAGAGGTCGACCGATGAGTGTCAAGACAGCTAGCCCAGTCGACATCCATGTAAATAATAAGATATGTATGTGAAGATCGGCGCATGGTCAGTCCAAGAGATAGGGTGCCCTGCAAGTAGTGCAGGATCCGCTTAAGAGCAGCGAGGTGCGGTTTTTGAGGATCATGCATATAGAGGCATATCTGCTAAACTACAAAGGTAATGTCTGGTAGGGTGAAAGTCAGATACTACAGAGCGTCGGCTAGGTTGCGGTACTGTGTAGTGTCAGCGATAGGCAGTCCATCAGCAGATAATTTGGAGTGTAGATCAACAGGCGTGATGTATGGCTTGCACGTACTCATCTCGGTATGCTCTAAAATATCCTGGCTATACTGCCGTTGAGAAAGGAACAGATCATCTGTAGAGCGTGTCACAGAAATGCCTAGAAAATGATGCAGCTGACCCATATTCTCATAGCAAACTCACGTCGGAAAGCCTCAATGATGTGCTTAAGTAATCCAGCGGAGGAGGTGGTGAGGACAATGTCATAACATATAGTAGTAAGTAGGCCGTGTCTAAACCGCGACAATATATGAAGAGTGAAGTATCTGACTTTGTTTCAACAAATCCAAGCGACACGAGGTGAGAGGCGAACTTGTGATGCCAAGCACGAGGAGCCTGCTTTAAACCATATAAAGACTTGTTGAGCCGATAGACAAAATCTGAGCGAGAAGAATCCACAAATCTAGAGGGCTGCATGTAGTACACTATCTCGGTGAGAGTACCATGGAGAAATGTATTCTTCACATCTAGTTGATGAAGGGGCTAGTTCTAAGATAATGCCAAGGAGAGAATAACTCGAATTGTCGCAGGCTTACAACAGGACTGAAAGTTTCATCATAATCAACATTAGGCCATTATGTGAAACCCCGCAGTACCCAACGAGCCTTGTAGCGATCAAAAGACCCATCGGCGAGCAATATATGTGGATAAATCCACTTGCCAATCACAACATTGACGCTAGGAGGGCGAGGCACAAGACTCCAAGTGTCGTTGGCAATCAGAGCGTCATACTCAGCCTGCATAGCAAAGCATCAATTGGGATCTGATAGAGCATCATGAACGGAGTGAGAAAGAGGTAACATGGGCATAGCGTGGAGGTTGAGGTGATCCACGGGCTGTGCAATGCTAGCTTTGCCACGCGTGCGTATGGAGTGTGCATTGGTGACCAGAGGGATGACGATCGGTCGAGTGGTAGCTATGCGGCCGGTACTGTTGGCAACAACCTGTGCGCGAGCAACAGGGGCAATAGGACCGACAACACTCGTGGTCAGTGTGGTGCCGCTGGCAGCGACCTGTGCAGGGTGCACAAGGACAGCGGCACCGGATGACGTGGACTCGGGCGACCACGGCCCTACACCAAGGCTCGACGGCGTAAGTAGAGCCTCGGGCACGGGGTGTGCCACTGAGAAAGTTGTTGTACTTGCACGCACAAAACGAGCTCTAAGAACTGAAGCGGTGGATCATGATCTTCGACAAGAAAGTCTAGGGCAGAGGGTGCCATTGGTGTGCTAGACATGTCGGAGAAAGGGAAAAAAGATTCATAAAAAAACGAAATGTCTAGAAATAAGAATGTGGTTCGACTGAAACTCAAGGCATCGATAGCCTTTGTGCTCCGAGGAGTAGTCGAGGAACACGCAAAGAGAAGAACGAGGGGCAAGTTTGTGGGGCGTTATAGAGAACATATTGGGGTAATAGGCGTAACCAAAGACTTTGAGATGATCATAGGAGGGCTGGACAAAGAAGAGAGCGTAGTATGGTGTTGAGGAGATGAGAGTTATGGTGGAGAGGCGGTTCACAAGATATGTGGTGGTGTGAAGGGTCTCAACCTAGTAAGCTGGAGAAAGACTCGCCTGAAACAAAAGGGAGCGCAGAGCGTTATTGATAGTATGAATGGAACACTCTGCTTTATCATTTTATTGGGAAGTGTATGGGCACAACATGCGGAGGACAACACCATGGGAGAGAAAAAATGTGAATGCCTGGGAATTATCGAACTGTGTGCGAATATAAGCAAAAAAGGAAGAAATAGTGGAAAATGTCTCGGATTTGAGATGAAAGGAAAAGTCCAAATGTAGTGAGAGTAGTCATCAAGAATAATAATATAATATTTATATCCTGATACACTAAGTGGAGAGGCTCATAGATCACAATGGATTAAATCAAAATTGTGAGTGATGAACCAAAAGGTAGACATACATAACGACCGAGTTGGTATGCATGACATATATGATTGATATCATTTTTATTGCAGGAAATGACATTGGACCTAATAAGTTTGGATAGAATTTCGTGCCCAAGATGACCGAGACGACGATGCCAAAGGGAGGTGGGTGCGGCGATGAACATGGAGGTGCTGGTAGATGGTGCAACAAATGGGTAGAGGTCACCGGAACTATTGCACCTGGCGATCACGTTCCTGGTTTGCAGATCCTTCACAGAAAGACCAAATGGATCAAACTCAATGAAACAATTATTGTCGGTGGTAAACCGACGAATGGAAATTAAATTCTTAATAATGTGGGGTGATACCAGAACATTATTAAGAGTAAGATCACGGTACGGTAAGGAAAAACGATGGGATCCAGTGGTTGTGACAAGAAGTAAAGCACCATTTCCCATAACGATAGATGAAGAGGGTGGAGAAATGATGGAGAGTATACCAGCATCCGAGGTCATGTGAACCGGCACCCGTATCAGCATACCACTCAGAGGACGGTTGGTTTAGCGTCATGGTGTTGAAGGAGTGCGCCAGGGAGTCCTAGTGCCAAGACCCTCCGTGAGTGAGCGTCCAAGGCGCCGCCTGGTACGCTGGTGAGGGTGCTTGGAAGGCCGGCGGTGTAGATCCCCCGTAGTACGTGCCGAACGGGGGTGGTAAGGCACAGTATGCGCCTCCATAGATGTCGGGAAGAGCATCGAAACCGGTATAGTGTGGGGCTGCGTGGAACGTAGGCTGTGTCGGTGGAGGTCAGCCGGACTGGTTGTACGGCCACATGCGCACGGTTCTAGCCTAAGGGTAGGCGAAGGACGGGTACACGGCCGTACCGGAAGGGCGCTGCCCTGTCCACCTAGGGCCACTCCAGCAGAGGGCGTTGGAGAGCTGCCACCAGCAGAACCGCCGCATCCATCGCGGCCACGGCGGCGGTCGTTGCGCTATCCTTTGGTTGTTGCTGTGGGGCGCGGAGGAGGAGGCGCTCCCAAATGGGGAGCAGCGGTTGCACCTAGAGCCGTTGGACGCGGCGTCACAGCGACGAGGGCGGCCGGTGGGGATGAAGGATGAGCGTCGATCTCTATCTCCTCCAACAGAAGGTGTGTGCATGCTTCAGTAAATGTCAAAAACGGCTTGTGCATCTTGAGAATAGACACCATGTGGCGAAACTTGCCACTGAGGCCACGGAGAAGCATGAGTACCATCTGCCAGTCACCAATGGGGTCACCGAATTCGGTGAGGGAGGCAGCCATGGATTCAAGGAAGCGGTAGTAGTCTATAATGCCCAGAGACTCCTAGCGGAACGTGCGAAACTGCGTCTCCAGCAAAAAGGCATGGGACTCCTTTTGGCCAAGGAATTTGTCCTCGAGGTAGCTGTTCGCGCTGGATCTCACGCACCCCGGCGCGAACACGTCGACGCCTAAGAGGTCTGCTTAGCTCTAGTGCAGGCCGGTCGGCTTCTCTCCGTGGCTCGAGGTACGTGCGCCGGGGGCCATGGGGTTTGATCGGCTCCGGTGTGACGATACAGGTGTGGACGTGCCAATCAATTTAACCCTTCGCTATCGGCTATTTGCCGATAGAAATTGGGAAACTCTTCAATTGGCTGGGGAGCCGATAAAGGCGTGGACAGGTGTCGATGAGGGATCGGCCGTAGAGCCGATGAAAGAACTGGGGTGTACTCAGAGGATAGCAAAGCGCACAGGATCCCTCCAGATAGTCGACGGAAGCTGTAGCGGTCATCCATCGGCTAGAAAACCGATGAAGGCATATGTGGAGTAATAAGGAAAAACATATAGACGCATCGACTACGAAGCCGATGCCGCTCCGGAGATGGCATCACGATGACTCGTCGCCCACCGTGACGGCTCCGTTAACATCAAACCTCAAAGATAGGACCTAACCGAGACAGTATGAAGCCGAGGCCAACAACGACGATACGGAGGACGCCGGATCAGCCATGCTGAAGTAAAGACAGGAGCGAACCCATCGGCTAGCTAAGCCGATAAGGAGACGCCTTTCTGAAGGCGGGCGCGCATCGTCTGGAAGACCGATGCACTTGGCATTGCGCAGGGACACCTCTAAAGGCTGGTGTGTATCGACCGAAGGGCCGATGCACTAGGCATGAAGCTCAGAACATGGATAATTCATCGGCTAACACTCCGATGAGACGCCGTACAGAAAACTATAAGCCTACAGCTCCACCTACCGTCGGCTGCCCCGTAGGTCGAACCTAACCGATGCAGCACGAGACTGATGACGGCGGAGGAAGCTTGATAGACCGATAGGCCCTGCACGGACATGATGCGATACATCTGATCGGTCTAAGAGGTCGAACCTAACTGATGCAGCCTTAGACAGAGCAGATCATATCGAGATAGTGGCGGGACTTATCCCTTCGTCGGAGATCAAACTTAACCGATGCAGCCCCGTGTCGAGAGCCAGAACCCACCGATAAATACCTAGATAAACTAGGGTGGTGATGCACCGAGATTATATTGATCGAGAGATGTTTTATATGTCTCCAGGGGTCTAATATTTATACCTTGGGTTACAGAGTCCAACGCATTTTCAACTATCGGACGTTATTTCCTAATAAAAATAAAGGAAAATATCTCTGAAGAAGTTAACTAACTAACTAAACCTTCCTAATTAGATAAGATTATAATTTTCAAACATAAAATACCCTATCGTGGATTCCACGGTTCCTTCACAAACTCGATCTTATCTGGATAGTCTTCCAATCTAGAACTGAGTCTTCCTTTACTACAATTCGATCGGCTTCTTTACTGTAGTTATCGGACACCTCTCAGCTGATCGTCTTTAGGCGGTCCACCATCGGGTTGTCCAGATTTTGGCGTTAACAGTAGCACCACGCGTTGTGGGCGTGACCTTGCCACATCATCAGCGACTGCTGCAGATCGTTGGAGATGGTGCCGTAGACCCATGTGAGGACGCAGCGGTCCGCCTGGAGCCACGCCGGGCGCGCAGGGAAGGCTTTATCCTCGAGGTCGTGGCGGGTGAGGGCATATTTGCTAAGGACGGTGAGGAACATGCCGCGCCACTTGGTGTAGGAGTTCGTGGCCTTATCGAGAACGATGGAGATGAGTGCCTTGACATTGACGACGGCGGTGGCTTGTGCCCAGAGAGCCGCGTGAGCGCTCTGGTACATGTCTAGGGCGTCGTTGCGAAGGCGGGCTTGCTCAGCCCGACACACTTCGTCAACATGAGCAGCATTGGCCACGAGACGGCAGTCTTTGGAAGCAGTGGCGCCATCGTCTTTGCTAGCCATGAGGGGCAGGACTGGCGATCGACAACCGATCAGAACAGAGGGGTCGACAGCCGATCGATCGGAAAGATTGGCAGCTGATCAGATTGGATGGGCAGCCGATTGATCGGAATCGAATCGGTAGTCGATCAGATCGGAGGGATTAGCAGCCGATCGGATTGGAGGAATCGGATCGGCAGCCTATCAGATCGGAGAGATCGGATCGACGATCGGATCAGCGAACGATCGGATCGTCAGTAGAGCCGATCGGATCGGAGGGCGATCGGATCGGCAGTAGGTAGGATCCGATTGGACTGATCAGCAGGCGATTGGGTTGACAGACAGATCGGATCGACAGTACATCCGATCAGATCGGATCGGCGAGCGATCAGACCGACAGCAGGCAGGTCAGATCGATCGGATCGGCAGCGCAGGCGATGAGACCAGTGACACTCCTGACAACATGTAGTCAGCAACGGTAGTGGTGATCGGATCGGCGATGGGCGTTGGTTTAGGAGCGGAGGCAGGATCAGATCGGCGGCCACACCCGGTGATAAGGGTAGCTACGGGGCGGGCGATCAGATCAGCAGCGCGGGCGATGAGACCGGTGACACATCCGGTGACATGCAGTCAGCAACGATGGTGGCGATCGGATCGGTAACGGGCGCTGGTTCAGGAACGGCGGCATTGCGGAGGCAGGACATCGGACCTCGACAGTCTTTCGCAGCATAGTAGTGGTGGAGGAGGAGATCGGACGACGGCAACAATAGTGGTGGTGTTTTTGGTTATGAAAAGATAGCGGATTGAAACCGCTCTAATACCATGAAAGTGTAGAAATGATTGATTTTATATATATAGATGGCCAAAATGGCTCACAAGCCAATCATACAGCCATACCACGGTTAACCTACTATAATTATAGCCACGTGTGCTTGCTTCTTCCTCTTGAGATGATTGCTTCTTCCCTTTGTTTTGCTTCCGATGACAAGGTTATCCAAAGCTTGCGTCCTCTCTCAATGTTTTCGTTTGTACCCATGTTGTTAATCAATCCTAAACGATTCTATCTGGAGGACCTGTCAACCACCTTATTGCCTATTAAAACCAATAACCACATTGTAATTCATGCGTAACCATATACTAGCATCTATGGTACTTTTATTCAAGAAAATGAAATATATAAGTTTAATGAAAGAACAAAATGAAATATAAGTATGCATGCATAATCAACATCACACCATACGCATGCCCGGGAACATATCGTGTGCACTGACAAATGTCAGTAAAAATTCTTAAAAAAATTATATATATGTACTTCTAATATTACTCCACCTATATATAAAATTCTAACTTCAAATTCATCTTACATAATGAATAGGAAAGATAAAATACCACTCATATATATAAAAGTTGATAAGAATGAAAGGTAGTATGAGTGCAGACTAATGGAATAATGAAACCCACTAGAGATAACATGTGATGATGTAATGAGGTAGAAATCTACGTAATTATATTTAGGATAACATTTAAATTTAAAAATAACTATATATATTAAGATAGAGAATAACTACAAATAAAATTACTGTAACAAAAGTTTTACACATTAAAAGTCTACACAAATATTTTATAAACCAATTCGTACATTTAAAAAAACCACATGGCCCATAAGGCCTTCTACATGCATATATTTACAAAACACATTATGTATCATTAATCAATATAAATTCAAAAGTTTCTATACTAACACAACTGAAGCACGGCGTTACGCCGCGCGATCACATCTGGTATATCCAATGTCAGATAAAAATACGGTGCTAACACTCTATCACATCTCACATACATATCGTAATGGTAATGCATGCTTAGCCCATACATTGGACACCGAAAGCTGGCATTTTCTTTCGCTGAGTTCGTTCTAGCTCATTGCCTGATCCTATCAAGGGCGCTGAAACGACGCTCCACATGATTACATTGCGTAGTAAGTATTAAAAACTTATAAATAAATATATTTATTATTTAAAAAAATATTAAAAAAATATTTTTAAAACATATATTATTTATCAGTTTAAGAACACATACATACAATAAACGAGAGATGATTAATCTAATAAGCACTTTAGAACTTAGCTTTAGACTACGTTTAAGAGAAGTTGGAGACCATCCTCTTTGGCACATACAATCAGAAGCCCCATCAAATAGCTTAAAAAAATAAAAAAATAGATCACACGTACGTTTTTTTATAAAAAAAAGTTGCTTAAAAATTATATTAATATATTTTTAAATATTTAGTTAATACTTAAATGATAATTATGCGTTATTCAGTCCTCAACCTCACTGGCGAAGCAAGCTTTAGTGTTTCAATTAAATACCGACAGCTGACGTGCCTATGAACAACGCATTTGCGCTGCCAGGTTTCAAAGTCTTTGCTTTGCGCTGGCGCGAGCAACTAGTAGTAGGCTACTAGACATGTTGCTACCGGTCGTGTCGAATGATCATCACCTCCCCAAACCGCCGCGCTGGCCGGGCCGGGCCGGCCGCACCGCCACCGCCTCATGCGCGGTTTCGCTCTCTCGTCTCGGGTGTCAGCAACGACCCGGTCGGTCAACCACTTCAACACCAAGGCGAAGCCACAACCCCGACGTCACGGTGGTCGCCTGGGCCGCATCCCCGCCGTCCGTCCGCACCGTACACGCTCATGGTGCCACGTGTCCCAATGGCCTCCCTCCTCTTCCCCGACAAGCTTCCGCCTCTCCTCCCCACTTCCCTTCCACCGTGGTGGTCTCCGTCTCCTCCGCCGCACCGCATCGCGTGGCTCCGGTTGCGCTGCTCGGTAGCCCTCGCGGGGGCTCGGGAGGGAGGCTTTCTAGGAGGTCGCTGGAGCGGCCGATGAGAGGGACCAGCGCCGGGGGAGTCGGCGCCTCTCCCGGTGATTCCCATTTCCCCTTCCCCTGTTTCTCGCTTCGACGTGCCTTTGCCCAGGGGCGAAGCTTCTGGGAACTTTCTGTTGTGTTCGTACTTCATATGCTTGTCCAATTTCGTAGTCTCATTCTCTGCTGTTTCGTCTTGCGTCGTGTCGGTGCGCTTGCGCTGCATAAGTCCCGCGGCCGGCTTAGGGTTTGTTGCCGAGGTGGTCGGGGAGGCTTAGCGCGGGCGGCATTGTTGTATCTAAAGCTTGGGTTTGACGATGAATCCGAAGCGCCCGTTAGGGTTTATGCGAGCTTGGTGCTTGGTTTTGGCGAATTTTGTTCTACGGTATTTATTCTGTCAGTAAGAGAAACTTAGCAACCTTTGTTTTACTTTCTTGTGTTTGGGTGTAATTCCATTTTTTGGGAGGAAGAGACAGGGAGAACTGGACATATTTTGGGAATTGCGGGGGTGTAGGAGATCTTTCCTGCCTGTCCCCACTCTTTTGACTGACTAGTTGTGGAGACTTTGATATTCAGTTCTCAGGCTTGAAAGCTCATCCCTTTTATTGATTTTGTCTTATTTTCTACTGCTACGAAATGCGGCACCTGTTAGTTGTGATAATGGAATGAATTGGGGAGGTTCCTGCTAGTATTTGTCGCCACCTAGGTCCTTTCTCGTGGTGGATTTGGTCTAGGCTCTTATAGTATTTCCTCTCTTCAAATTAGTTCCTTGTACGCATAAATGTACTTTTGATTGTCAATATGTGATTCCTTGTACATTTGATAGCACTACATGTTTTGCAACATGGTTTTCATCCTATCTTGAGTAATACACAAAAATGTTGGCCAGCAAGATTATTACAATGTGACTGTTAGAACTTAGAAGCTTGATAAGACAAATGAAGATCAATTGTAAAGCCATAAAGGACATGGATCAGCAAAAAATAATGCTGGGTTCCACTGGTGTTCTGGATTTCTGGTGTTATCAAATAGTGCTCCCTCTGACCTTTGAAGCTGCTTTATGTAGTCAAGTATTTCTTGGATGGTAGGATTTTAATTCATTATGTAACTTTTTTGATAATGGAAATAATTCCAGTCTCTACATTGAGATGTATATGGCTTATTACTTTATGTAACTGTGCAATATTTTGTTGTAGTTTCAAACAATAGTAGCCTACCAAATGAGGGTTCTAGCCCTAGAGGAACGGATAATGCTGAATGTTCCAAGACATCTTCAGACAGGTCGAATTCGGAAAGCATAAAACCTGAAGAAAGTGCAATGCCATCTTCAATATTTGATAAGAAGATTTCCATAAAAAAGAAGGTAAGTTTATCTTCACCTGTGTTAGACAATTCTGTTGTAGTCTCTTTGTTGGTGCATGCATGATGATAACATGTAATTCATGTGGCGGTTGGCACAAATATCACAAATTTTCTGTTCATTGTACAGACGACATAATGAATTATTAATTCTCATAACTATTTCTCTTTAAGTCAACTGTACATCACCATGGAGTCATGGATATGCAATGTGATATTCATTTTACTGTAAAACTAGATCACCATGGATAAGAATAGTGCAATGTTCCTTGTTCTGTAAATGATGTTAATCAATATTGCAGTACAGTATTTTGGACGGATATGCCAGTAGTAAATGCTACAAAATATAGTAATTAGTCACCTCTAAAGTGTGGTGATTGTACAAAATGTTGCATGCTGAACTATTCTCAATACGTAGGATGAACAAGTGTTGTGATAAACATACTACATGCATCGAACACTTCTATAGACTGTTAACATCAACTGGAAGACAAGCCTTGCAAGCTTATTTTTGTAAATACTCTGTAATATTGACATGCTTCCCAAATCAGCCATGTACACCTAATATTCATTCTTTTCTGAAACATGATGATGACATAGAATGTTACGAGTTATGATAACACTAACTCTGTTGATTTTTAAGGCATAATTTAATTTTAAAAAGTCTTCTAGATCAAAATTTGACCATTGGTTTCTCAAGGAGTATTTTTTAATAGCTATAAAACCAAAATTTTGTGAAAGCACTTTGAAATACAAATCTATATGTATAACATTCATACAATAAATCTCTTTTTAATGAAATAAAAAGCACACTGCTGCGTTTTTGAGGAAAAAAAATACTTGTAATTTGACTAACTATTGGTGAAGATTACAAAAGTTTTACTTTTTGATGTTGTAAAATTCAACAAAGGGTACATTACTACATTTCTCCCTCTTGTCACCAGTGTTCTAAAAATCGGCATTAGTTGGTGCCTAGGTGGCAATTCAGTACCCTGCCACCCGACTAGCACCTAATGTTTTAGGTATGCAAAATCAGGAAACTTTTTCTAAGTTAGGTAGGTTAGTTAACCTCGGCATGCATTTTTGTTGGGCCAATTATCTATTGAGTTTGCTCCATCTTGATCGTGCAAGACTTTGAGCCTTGGTGTGACCATACTGATACTAGTCAGAAACAACATCTGAAGTTCATGCAAAAAGCCATGGATCTTCCCTGCTTTTTTGATGAATAAAATAATGCTCCTAGAGGTTTTATGTAACTCAACCAAATTTGGAACAATAAAATGACACAAAACATTTTACCTGTACAAACTAATAGCTAAAATTTATGCTAAGCAATGTAACTTTTGAATGTTTGAACTTTCTAACCATAATTACAGAGATGTAGGGTTTTAAGTATTAGTTATCTCACCTGTCTGGTTAATATTTGTAGTGTCACTTTTCGAGAAAAATATTTATAGTGTCACACTCCTTATTTAACATTCACTCCTTTATGCGCTTTAACAAATGACATATCTGTTCTTCTGATCCTTATGCCTTCACTGCAGATCAAATTGTTAAGTCGAATGGCTATACTGAAAGATGATGGAACTGTAGAAGTTGATATCCCTTCTAATACTGAGGCTGGATCTCTTGATCTTTCTTCAAATCATTATTGTAATGAAGGCTCTAGTGGGGAACCATTGGAATCTTCAGATTTCCTGCACAGACCTATGCAAATTGTTATGCTCATTGTTGGTACTAGAGGAGACGTGCAGCCATTTATAGCTATAGCAAAACGACTGCAGGTTGGCATGCTATTCATACCTTTTTGATAATCTATGGCTAGTGCTTCTGTTGACTGTTGGTTTTGCAGCGGTTGTGTCAATACTTGGTCTTGATTCTAGTCCTTATATAGTAATGTGTTGAACTGTAAGTAGATTTCCTGCTTTCCCCTGTACAACTTTGTAGCTTAGATTAGATGAATTGTTTGATGCATGGAAATAGATACCATGTCAGCTGAGAGTTTAAAATTTTCGTTGAACTGCTTGGTGCATGAAACTGTGTGACTAAGTTATGCAAACATGCAAGGTAATCATTAAGTTCATGTATTGTTTACTAACAATCTCTGCTTTATGTGAAGTATACTTAATAAATTGTATTTTAAAAGCTCTATTTGGTGCATTTTCCTCTATATTAGTACAAACATGTTGTCATAGTTCTATGATTAAATGTTCCAAATTCATAATAACTGAGCTATCACAAATTGATGATTTTCATAATGCATTTTATAAATAGTTTATCGAAGTTAAGATTTTACTCCTGTGGCTAGGTTCTCTTAAGAATCTTGTAGAATATTCTTATTGAGCTGTCATAATTCTTAGGAATAAGTCTGTGAACTTATGACTTGAGTTCCAACAACATCATTAATCCTCAAACATCCATTGCACCCCTGAACTTTCTCATGCCAGATTCTTAACTCCTGCTGAAACCATGTAATTTTCTGCCAACATGGCTATCTTATTCATTCAAACTATGGCAGAGTTCACCTCAGCAAGGCTATACGTGCAGGTGTATGGAGTGGGTCATTTTCTCAGTTCATCTATGCAAGTTATATTATTTTGTTTCTATCAATGTTATTTGAAACTGGTTTCTTTTTTCAAAAAAATCAGAACATGTGCTCTACTCTAAGGAAAATTTCTGAACAACCATGCTTACTAGTGACCTCATGCATGTTAGACACTTCCAGGTATTTGAATTGCTTTATGAGATCCATATTGAGGTCTTACATGCTGCCCTTGCACCATTCATGGATGCAGTCGTTGAAGGCCTGAGGTCCTTGACCTGCCTGAGCTTACGATCCGCTTTGCCTGATTGAGTCTGTCAAAGCCTCAACATTTCGTATGAATGGTAGCTAGTGTTTTTAGAACAGTGTACTTTCCCTTCTTGTTGCGTCACAACTAGCCACCGCCCCCTCTCATGCCTGCATGTTTTATTTCCATGCTAATGTGGACTTTGCACCAAAATGGATGAACAGGGTGGCCATGTTGACAGAGTACCAGACTACCAGATGGTCTGATGTTCAGTTATTAATTTGGTATGACCGTATGACATAGCTCAGGGGGTGGATATATGGTCTGGGAGTTCAAGGTCTTTTATTGACTAGAGTGATAAGTCAAGGACCAAAAATAGGCTTCTCATAAGTATGATGTCTGATTATCTGTATTAGAAAAATATTACTCCCATCTTTTATTATGTTTGATAATCTAAGTAGTACTTACTCTTCTCTTTTTTGCACTTGCACTTATTGCTCATGCTTATTGCAATCTGGTTGAATTAACAAGCAATTTCACATATTTTCACAATTAAATCAACAAGTGCATAAATAGCAACGAAAAAACACAGAAATATTTTTTGAGATTTTAGTTACAAATTTAATTCAATCTTTTATCATGCTGAGCATGAAAACAAGCAAAGAATATTTTCTGATATTAAAAATATTATAATTTCTACAGAATTTTTTTTTTTTGGGGGGGGGGGGGGGGGCGGATCACATCATTTTGAGATTGTGTATTTTGGTATCTATCTGGGGTGTGAAATTTTAGATTTACCTCTCCAGTAGGAAATGCCACCGGTCAAAAAAAATTGAATTTGTTTGAATTCAGATAAAAAATTTTAAAATTCGAATTTGTCTGAAAAAAAACGTTTGAAATTTCTGAATGTTTTTGGCATTTCAAAATGTAAAACCTGTATCTATCTACATCGTCTTGATTATACTTGTTTTCAACAAGTAAAACTGCATAATGCTAAGTGCTAAGTGTTCACTTCCAATTAAATGAAAAGCTTATCGTTCTTGTTGCACATCCCAAGTTGGCATAACAATTATTTCTATTGCAGATCTATGGCCATCGTGTTAGACTAGCAACTCATGCCAACTTCAAGGATTTTGTTGTGACGACTGGCCTGGAATTTTATCCCCTAGGCGGAGACCCAAAACTTCTTGCAGGATGTATGTTAATATCATTCTCAAATCTATTTTTCAGTTTATAGAGCCTGTTTAGTATTGGATCTCGCATAACATTACAGATTGGTAATCTGAGCAGACATGGTGAAGAATAAAGGATTCTTGCCTGCAACTCCATCAGAAATCCCTATCCAGCGGAAGGAGATTAGAGAGATTATATTCTCCTTGCTTCCTGCTTGCAAAGATCCTGACACTGATACTGGTGCTCCTTTCAATGCAGATGCTATAATAGCTAATCCAGCAGCGTACGGTAATAATATTTTTTTTACTATCAATCATTTACCTTTTGTTTCATTTGCCCCTATATTATGACTTCAGGGTAGGGCATTCACCTTTGACCAGTCAGCCAGTGGCTATTCTCTCATGCTATTGGCAAAAGCTCTGTGGCAATCTACAGAAAATTGAGGAAACTAGATTCTTGTTTCTTCTTGTTCGTTTCTAAGTTGTATAGTTGTATACCTCCTGTCATGACATGAAGGAGAGTCTGAACATTTCATTCTATGAGATGAGCTGAACAAACTAACTGGCTATTAATTAAACTTGATAACCATGTAACTATATTAAATATTCCCTCTGTCCCAAAATATAGCTATTTCTGGGGTTATATGCACAAAAATATCCTCCTTAGTGTGGGGCTTTGTTTCTGCTTTTGGAGTAAAACCAGCCTCCAGTTTCATTGACATCCTCATGGTTGCATTATTCTATTCGACTTGACTGTAGTATTTTCTATGCTCAATCTGTGCCTTTTGCTTTTAAGTTGCATGTATGACTATCGTCCTAAATGAATACAGGGCATGTGCATGTGGCTGAGGCTCTGAAGGTACCAATCCACATAATTTTCACAATGCCATGGACGTGAGCTCTCTCTCTCTCTCTCTCTCTCTCTCCATTTGTGTGTGGTAGATGTTGCTGATTGATCTGCAATATTATTACCAGGCCTACTTGTGAATTCCCTCACCCCTTCTCTCGTGTAAAGCAACCTGCAGGATATAGAGTAAGCTGATTTTGCTATGTAGTTTTATACCAATATAGAGTAACCTGAAATATTCATTCCATGCTAGCGGTAGTTTTGACTTTTTTGGTTATTGCCTATCTAATAACAACTTTGTTGTTTCTAGAAATTGTGATAATCCTGATTTGGGTTAACTTCTATAGTCCATATAACACTTTGTTTAATCAAGGCCACTCCACTATGCTGCTCTCCACTTATGTGATCTTTGTTGAGAATATAGGATTAGCATGTTATGTAACAACACTGATAGTAGATGTTGCGTTTCAATCTTTTTTTCAATGAATATAGAGGTGATATTTGAATGTTCAGATACTTCTGTTTTGCCATGTGCTTTTTTGTGGGCAAGACCTACCAGCACATGCATAGCAATGGTAACAGAACAGGAGACATTAAGGCTTTGATTAATAGTTTTGTTTTACTCCCTGCGTCCCAAAATATAGCTATTCCTAGCTATGCACCTGGACAAGTCCTAAAATATAGCTATTTTTGGCTATGCACCTGGATAAGTATTTGTTTTGGTGCATAGTTATAAATAGCTATATTTTGAGATGGAGGAAGTAGGATAAACTTTGCATTTTGTTAATAACTCTATTTTTTTCTGAATAACTTACCAACCCATACACTAGTAATGAATCTTTTGTGGAAATGTGGAGTCCATTGAATATTGTATCTTTACCATTTAACATGTAACTTCCTTCTTTATGGCTGCAGCTGTCGTACCAGATTGTTGACTCCTTTGTTTGGCTTGGCATTCGGGATATTATAAATGATTTCCGGAAAAGGAAGTTGAAGTTAAGACCAGTTACGTACCTAAGTAGTACACATGCTTATTCAAATGATATTCCTCATGCATATATCTGGAGTCCTTACCTTGTACCCAAACCAAAGGGTATGTATCTCTTGGCTCTTTAATGTGCTAACTGCACACATTCTTTTTAGCCAATTAGCTCATTATGTTTGTTGTCACAGCCATACAAAATGGTGATTATATGATGTAGCTGCAAGCATGGCTACTAAAGTATCCAATATAGATTTCACCAGGGCATTTAACCCTCTAAACATTTTTTCCTGCTCGCTTTACCCCATGAACCACTAAAATGTCTCACTTTTTCTATCTTATGTAAGCTCTGAAAAAATATTTTAAAGGGAGTAAAGCGGACCTTTTCTTTCTCACAAATTATCTGTATATTATATATTTATATTCCATCGTAATTCCATGGAATTTATGGTTGTGAACTGAGATTTTATATGCTAAAAAGATGACGTTCACTTTACAGACTGGGGACCCAAAATTGACGTTGTTGGGTTTTGCTTCCTTGATCTTGCTTCAAATTATAATCCTCCTGAACCCCTTGTCAAATGGCTTGAGAGTGGTGAAAAGCCTATTTACATAGGTTTCGGCAGCCTTGTAAGTTTAGCATATTTTGATGTGTTTTTTTCTATTATGTCCCTAGTCTCTACATATGATTATTCTGTAAGTTAAGTATGTTTTCTAATAGGCTTCATTACAATGTCAGCCCTTTATTGTTGGGTCAATTTCATACGTTTACTTTAGGTACATTTTTGTCATATAAGGTGAATGGATAATAGATTTGGCAGATTTTTTTATATGGAGCTGATTTGTAATACACTACTTAAGCAAAGAGTCATATGGGTATGCAATTGACATTTGTGCAATGAGACGTGCCCCCATGTGTTAGGGCCTTAATAAGTTTGGTGTTAAAACATGGATTCACTTGCTTCAGTGTTCTGTCTTTGTTTTGTATCTGTGTTGCTCTTCCGAACAACTAAGTTGCTTTTCTGTATTTTTTAATACCTAATTTATTCTATTTTCTCAAATTGATTTGATTTACTTGGTGTGTGTGTGTGTGTGTGTGTTGGGGGGCAGGGGTAACAAAATGAGACGTTAGGGAAAAACAAAAAAAATACATGTCTTGTTCTCCTTCATGCATGCTTGTGATTCAATGGATGTACAATGCTCACCATGAATCATCATCAGCTTTTATGTTCAAAGAAAGTTGCTTTGCCAATTATCAGCCTTGTGATCATTTGATAAATTTCTTTGCGTGCCACCAAAGAACTCTTTACCCTCATGCCATTGCCATCAGATCTGTTATGCTTTTTTGCCATTGCCTTGAAACGTATTCCGTAGTCATATTTTGTCAATATGCCTATCTTGCGTCCAACAACATATAGCCCACCTGTCTTCCCACTGCTGCTGTTCATTTATAAGGACTATTTTCTCACTTTCCATCTCCTTTGCTAATCAGCTTGCTAAAAGAAGACCCTAAAGTGAAATCAGAGAAGCTAGAACAAACATGTTTAAAACCCTGGGAAAAGCCGAAAAGAAGACTGGCCTGGAGCTCAACATATACATAGCTGTGAATCCTGAAGCCCAACCTGAGTCTTGACCATAAGCATGTTGCGCACAGCATAGAAATATTGCATTCTCAGTAAGAAAATAAAATAAAAATAAAGCAAAGTCCACAAAAACATGATCCATAAAAATAAGAAGCTTATAACTAGAGTCTACAACATCACAGATCCATTGGGTGATGCAGTCATTGGCTCATCGCAAGTTGAGGTTGAGCATGTTGGTGAGGGAGTATTTGCTGGAGTGAAAGGAAGACAGAGAGTCAAAGAAGGGCATTTCTGTTTTTTTGCAACTCACTTTATAGGATGATAGCAAAATATTGATGGGGCATAGAAGAGTAGTAAGAAGTTCTTTGGTGTATTAAGGAAACACATTTTTTTCCCAGTGCAAATCAGGGAATCTGGGTACTTTTAGTGGCAAATAAGAATTTTTCTGTTGTTTTGAGCTTCCTTATATATTAGTTGCTAAAATTTTCTCTGGTTTCGTTTATAACTGATGACTCAGTAATTTCAGCCAATTCCAGAACCAGATAAGTTGACAAGAATCATAGTGGAAGCACTTGAAATTACTGGACAGAGAGGTATCATTAACAAGGGTTGGGGTGGCCTTGGAAATTGTAAGTATAAAGTCATAGTAGTTCTCTAGATTTGACATATTAACTTGTCATCATTGTTCATGCCCTTTAACAATTCTTAATATGCCATTTTACAGTGGAGAAACCGATGGAATCTGTATATGTAATAGATAACATTCCACATGACTGGCTTTTTTTGCAGTGCAAGGCTGTGGTAAGGCTTTCTGCTCTTTTCCTGACTGTTATATGCCAATAATCTAATACTGTGGCTGAACATGCTACAAAGCCTATCTAGACAAACTGGGTAGAAAACTGATTATGACTAGCTTTAAATTCACTGGGGATTTGTGTTAAGCTTGAAGTCACTGTTGAGCAGACTGTACATAATCAGGGGGGTTCTGGTCATCTGATTCAGCAGTTTTACTTCACTGCATGCTAAATACCTTGTATTTTCATGCACCTGGGACAGATAGAAGTCATGCGTGCTGTGACCGTGGAAGATTATTTTAGATAAAGAAGAGAGTTTGTTAAAGCACAAGTTGTGACTGTGGAAGACGTGCTTGATTTTTCCTATTAATTCTCTAATTTACTCTGACAATAGTTGTAGCCTTATTTACTTTGCACTCAAGTTTATTGAGATATGAACACTTTTGCACTATTTTAAGTTTTGGGTATGAATTTCATGAGTGAATATAACGTGACATTATTTTGTTCAGTCATTTTGCATAGAAAAGAATAAGACTGCATTTTTGTTGACTGGTGTTGTATCCCCTCCCTTTTTCCTTGTCAGGTACATCACGGTGGTGCAGGGACAACAGCTGCCAGTCTTAAGGCTGCGGTACTCACTCACTCTCTGTCTGTGTGTGCTCACATGAGCGTGCGTCTCTGTTTTTGTATTTGTCTATTGTGGCACTGTTAAATGTCTTCATTTCTAAAATTTGTAGTGCCCCACGACCATTGTACCATTCTTTGGAGATCAATTCTTTTGGGGCAACATGGTGCATGCTAGAGGATTGGGAGCCTCACCTGTCCCTGTGGAGCAATTACAGTTGCATCTACTGATTGATGCAATTAAATTTATGATGGATCCAAAGGTATGTTGCAAATTTTGCTAGTTGCTGATTGTTTGTATTTTATCTTAAGTTATTCATTAGTGTCAAAATTGTCAAGTAGCAATTATGCCACATATATAAAAAAACATCAAAGGTATTTTTAGTCGTACATTCTATGCCAAAAAATGGAAATGATGATCTCTCTGTTTTTTTGGTTTTTGTTAGAAGTTTAGTATCTTTATTGACGTCATTGCTAAATCAATTTTGATGTGTGTTTTTAATTGACAAACAATTTCCTACAATTTCTTGCTCACTTTTGTTTTTTTTTTGGTTTATGTTCTCTACGCAACCAACTCAGTACTGATCACCATTGGTCATTTTCTTTGGTGAACAATCACGTGAACAACTTGAAGGTGAAATCATTCACAAGTGAGCTGTGTACTTGCATTTTTGTGTGTGAAAGGGTAGGAACTCAATGGTTCATGCAAAACTGCATCAAGCAAACTTCTGCTTGCATGTATACTGTCAAGTGAACTGCACAATACCTTGGGTTAGCAGTTCAATCCCTTTCATCTGATTCTCTCTCCTTTCCTAAGCACCCTTCCTCGGACTTTAACCACCTGGCCGTCCATGAATCAACTGGCTCCTCTGCAGAAGCCTACTCCCAATTCCCAACTAAGGCCCAAGGGACACTGCCACTCATTCCCGAGTTAGGCCAGCTCGCTCATCACTCTCGTAGTTTCACTTCTAGGATAGTCAGATATATGTATCAATTCCTCTTTTTTTTGGACTAATTTGAGTCGGTGATTATTTTGATGCTGACCCTGTAGTTAAATGTTTTGTAGCATTTGTTAGTGCTGATTAGAAGTCGTCACTTTTTTGCTATATGCATGCTTTTTATCCTACAATAGCATTGACCAATGAATGCTTATCCTATATCCAGAACGTTCACTATGTTTGCATGGTTGAATTTTACGCATGCAAAAATTGATCATAGCACATTCTATATTGGTTGCATCACAGATAAGATGATTAAAAAGTATCAACTCTAGTGCAGTGGTCTTGTGTGAACAAGGTTACTGTTTCTTATAGTGAAGTTGTAATCTTAGCATCAGAAATCCTGATATGTTCAGGTACAGTCGTACAGCAAACAGGGTTGTGGCATTGTGAGCACTCCTATGCACACCCCTTGAACAGAGAGTTTACAACAGTGGCCTGTAATTCTGGAAGAACTAATTGAAGAAAATATCTTTTGATTATAGCTTGTAGAACTTCCAAGAAATGACAAGGAACTAGGGAAAATATAGCTTATAATACTTTCTTCACAACGGCATATGGTTGCCCAGGTAGTATTTCAATTTGAGTTGTGTTCTGATCAATTTCAGGTGAAGGAGAGAGCTGTTGAACTAGCAAAAGCAATTGAATTGGAAGATGGTGTTGACGGGGCAGTGAAAGCATTTTTGAAACATCTTCCACAGCCCAGGAGCCCCGAGAAGCTGCAGCCTGCACCACCATCAACCTTCATGCAGCCCTTTCTCCTCCCCGTAAAGAGATGTTTTGGCATCGCCTCATAATCAGTCCGTTGCTCCCAAGCAATCGTGTTAATATTGAGGCAACACAACCAACAATAGTTTTGTTCTTGTCAGGGTATAGAATGAACGATCTCCTGCAGTTTTCTTCAAACGTGGAGAGATTGTTCTTACATTAATTTAATACTCATTCAGCTGTCAACCACACCGGCTGCCGCTGCCTCCCCACTTTCACCTCCTCCTGATGGCTGGTGCGGTGGTGTCCCCAGATCCGTTGCCTCCGTTGCCACGCTGTTTTTGGTGGTCACCAACGCGCGCGCTGTGGAGGACAGGAAGGCTGGAAGCCTGAGCATAATATATTGAGTGGAACCAAAAAGCACACCGTATGATTTCAGGTGGCATTCTTCTTAGGATTTCCATCATGAAGTTTTAGGTGACAACATTTTTGCATCAGAAAATTGTGGCTGACGGAATCTTTAGCAGAAAGAACCTTTTGCTTAACGACTAGATGAACTCGTTGCAAACACATGGATCGTTCTCTTTAATTTCGAGGTTTAGGAAGTTTCTTCGTTCTAAGTTTCAATGATTTTAAAATAGAATTTTGTCCCAAAATGTGTTAACAATTGAACTGACTTATATTCATGCTTGCCGTCAGTACAATGTAATGTGGTCGTCTTCACGTTCAAGACTGGTTGACAATGTAGTCATCCATTTATACTAATTAAATGGATGGCAATCAGTAATTTTCTTAAAAAGCAAAGGACTGTGCCAGAAAATGATTTTATGTAGCAGTTGCCATGTTATGATGAAGGTGTGAGCGTGCTTGGGAAAAAAAAACCAATCGCTCCGAAAAACTGACAATTGGCCGGCTACTGGTTTTTATAGAAAAAAAAGTTTGAATCCAACATTTAGAATTCAAATACTGGTTACAGGTGGTAAGTGGTAACCAGCTAATTACCGTCGGTACCATCCGATTTCTGTTTTTTGAATTCAAAAATAAATTCAAACTTTTGGCATGGCTAATGAATATTTTTTAATTTATAGATGCGGCGTATAAAATACACTAATGTACCAAACATAATGTTTCAAGAAAATATGTTAATAGGATTTCAAATTTAATATTCATATTTTCAAATATAAATTGAAATTGTTCCGGCCAGTATGCCAATAATATGTAAATGGCTCAGAACAGGTAACTGCCTAATGGCTGAGATTTCAATCCCCTGGGTGTGAAAGGTCCACGTCAAAACATAAAACGCGTATGCTTTCTCCCATCTCGTAAAACACTTCTTGATCCTACAATAGTGTTGGAGATTCAAATTGGAATGATAGAAAGTTCTCCGCAAGGTTAGGAAAAGTTTATATATAGTCCCTCAAATCTTCATATAGTTTATTTTTCCCCTCGACTTAAGTATCAGACAAAAGGCTTCTCTCAGCTATCAAAACCATACAAACAATTTTTTTGCCTAGTAAATTAGTGGTTTTGTCTATCGGGTTGCCTACATGGCAAATAAGCTACACAAAAATGAAAAATTTAATGGGGTATGTTATATTATTGATTTAGGTATATTGTTTTCATATTATTTCTTGTCATTTGCTTTCTATTTAAAAATAAAAAAAGGGAAATGACTAACACATGGGCACATGGGCCTAGATGATGTGGTAAATGACATGGCAAAATTTATGACGTTAAGCATTTTTTTGGCCAACATGATATTCACCTAAAGCCTTGCAGTATGAATGGAGTTGCTAACTATGTTGATCTTGAGAAACTCCTGATCAAGATCATTGGCGGTAGATAACCATTGCCGGTTCGACCGACCTACCATAGGCATTGTGACTGACCCACGGGCTCCTTGTTGCAGACGTTTAGAAGCCAAATTATGCCACAATTCGGTTGTATGTACTGCTGATTAGGTTAGTGACGGAGAATCTCTTTAATAAAATATTTGAGAAATCCTAGAAAAGGTTCGATGGCAAACGAGTTATATCACCGAACCATGGATGGAGTATGTCTAGATAATCCAAAATTGCTATAGGAGATTTATGAAGAAATTTCTAGAATTTATCAATCGGCCTATAAGATGATGTCTATTGAGGAAAGCCAATTTCTATTGGCAAAAAAATGATTGATGATCACTTCATAGAGGATGTGAAGCTTGGAAAAAGTTCAGTGATGTCCAATTGGTGCCCGCCGCTGGATTTAATCCAGTTATCAAATATTGGCCATTCTATGGTTAGGTTTTGGATTTAATCGGCCAAATACATCCTGCATAAAAATGCATTGGTTTGTGTTGGTGGCTATTGAGTATGGATTACTTCACAAACAGAGCCAAGGCCATGCCTCTCAAGAATATGATGCATAAAGACGTAACTGATTTGGAGGCACATTATCTGCAGTTTTGGCATCCCTCAAACTCTAACTAAGGATCAAAATACCTCTCTTATTGCCAAATCTTATTGGATTAAATGGTTGAATTCATCTCCTTACTCAAACTCTAACTATGGATCAAGATACTTATTTTAGAAATTCTAAAGAGGTCAAAGATTTTGCCAAATCTTATTGGATTAAATTGTGAAATCTTTTTTTATTTCATTATCCTCAACCTAATGGTCATGCTAAGTTGAGTAATAAGGTGTAGCTAATTAGTCAAGATGAAAAATCAAGGAACACACTAGAAAGTGGCATGAGGCTCTTTCCGAGGCTTCATGGGTTTGTAGAAGGGTTATAGAATATCTAAACATGGTGCTACAAAGGTGACAATTTTGAGTTAGTGTATAAACAAGAAGCTGTTTTACCGATTGAGGTGAATCTTTGCTCTCTTAGATTAGTTAAGTAAGGTGAAATATTGGTCAATTACGCCACTTTGATGATGGATAATCTTAACGAAGTGGCCGATGAATGGTCAAGGTCTATGGAAGAGATTGAAAAAGGCAAAAAGAGAATAGAAAATTCCTATAATAAGAGGGTCAAGGAAAAATCATTTCAAATCAGAAATTTGGCGTGGAAAATATTTTGCCGATAGGTTCTAGGATTAAAGGGTTTAGTAAATGGTCACCCAGTTGGGAGGGTTCTTACCAGATTGTGGAAATCATTTTTGGGAACACATATTTTGTTGAAACATTGCAAGGAGAATGATTTCAAAGAGCTTAATGGCAAATATATGAAGAAATACTTCTCGAGTGTTTGGTACGATGCTTAGGAGGTTTATATGGCCGATAACGGTTTATCGCCTTTAGACCCCATGTTTAGGTGATTTTTGCCTCTAAAGTTTGCCAAAAAAAGCATAGGGCATGTGTTCATAATCAAATTTGGTACTAGTACTAAATTATAGCAAGTTTGAGCCTGGAAAGGCCAAACATTCAGTATAGAGACTAGTTTAACTGCTCGTATGGGTTGGTCTAATTGGAGACCTGGTGGTCCAACCAGGCCATGATGTTTGGTTTGACTAACGATCAGATGGTGGTTTGATTGACATTGACCATGCAGGCTAACTAGTAGACTTCGATTTTGAGTCTAATTAAGATCTTTATCATGTTTCCTTGCTTGTGCCTAAGGTTTTTTGAGTCCTACTTGAAAGATCGATTGGAAGGTCTAATTTCAATCGAAAATGCCTGAAGGATCGTAAATGCCACCTAAAGGGGAGGGGGTGAATAGGCATTTCTTGCAATTAAAAAAACTTATAATAGAAATTACAATTGATTGGATAGTTTGGTGCCGTTGCAGACAATTTGACAGAACACAATGTTGGTCAATCCAATTATACCTGGTCAATCCAACGAAACACAGAGATAATAAGAACTTGCCTACTAAGGATATAGACCCGAACAATCTGATGTTGTTTTGAATGGTTTAACAACACATAGTGTTAGACAATCCGACTTTAATCGGACAATCCTACCCTATACAGAAGGTATGAAACCTATGCCTAGAGAGAGAGAGGAGACACCGATTTGTTTCCTAAAGTTCAAATCTAACCAATCCTATGTCTCTATTAAGGGGGCTCAAAGAGCTAGGCTTCACCCTTTTACTCTCCAAGCTACTACCTCTAATAGTGCTTTGGTCTCTTCAAGCAACTAGCAATAGCAAGATCGTACTCCAAGCGACCCAATTGGTCCCAAGCTTGGATGCCACACAACTTTTCTCCAATGAAGCTTGATCTACCAAGCAACCATTGAGGTTAATCTCGACTTCCACTATTTACCTCTTTCCTTGAGAAAGCAAGGCATCAACCTTCTCCCAGGCACACCACACTACTTGGTTGCTCACATGCTTCTCCTTCTCCTCTTACAATAGCTCAAGTTCAACTTAAAGTACACCAAATCCACACCACTCTCAACTACACTCTCTAGCAACACACAAGCTCTAGAATATTCTTGAGATGGTTGGAGATCAAATAGATTTCTTACAATGTACAAGAACACTCTCTCAAGGATAAACTCTCTCTCAAAAAAACATCAATTAGCTCTTAGGGTTCTTGGACATCCACTTGGCTTGATTAGGTAGCAGAGGGTCCGAAAAATCTCAAAACAACTCCACAACACCAGGTATATATAGCCCCAACTCCTCCAAAAAGTTGTTTCTAATCGTTGCTCAATTCTACCAAAAACTTGTATAGTGTTGGACAATCTGATACCACACTAGATTATCCGACTCTACTTTACTTTTCAATGGTCATTGACAACTAACCGTTGAGATAAAAAGAGATGGATAATTTGGTACCATTGTTAGATTGTTCGGCAATTCAACACCCGAACAATCAAATACTATGCTAGATTGTTCAGCCCTATTGATCTTCATCCTCCAGCTGGCTCTAGACAAAGCCTCACCCAGAAAACCTAATCATTCCTGGATTGTTTGGCTCTTATCTTATTAATCCTTTGGCTTCACCAAAAGTAGGCTTGCTCAAACAATCCGACTGCTCTCGGATCGTCTAGCCTTTATAGCTCTCTTAGACAATCCGATCAACTCTCAGATTGTCTGGTCTAATGCGCCTTCATGGCAATCTTGATCTTTTTTCCTTCCAAGCCTTTCTCAATTTGCTTCTTCTTCAACAAAGATTGATCCTTAGCAATTTATGACGTCTTATAGCTTTGATAGGTCCTTCAACATTGCCCTAGGAATTTGCTCCTTTACCACTACATCAGTTCTTTGTCACCAAGCCCTAGCTTTTCCTTCTCCCTATATATGATTCTTCGTGTAGCCAAGTCTTACTAACCCTTCACTGTATCCTGTCGTCTTTAGTCACTTGTAGCCTTGTATTATAATAAAATCCCATTGTTCTCATCTTCTTCATTGGATTAATCTCTTGCTCATATACTCAATAAACACATTAGTTCCTTAATCGTATGTGTTTGCAACAAAATTTGGTAAGCCACACAGATAAGATTGGAGAGCCGATCGACTTATGAAAAGAGTCTGATTGATACAGGGAAAGAGCTAATCGGATAAATTGAGGATAGATTCAATTCAGTCACAAGATGGAAAGTTGTCTAGATGGAACCGAGTATGAGGAAGAGCCCTGGAAGCCACGACAGAGTACTTTATCTATATAGGAGATAATTTGTAAATATAGACATGTTTAGTTAGTTTTGTTAGTTTTCTTAGAGATATTTTCCTTTTTTGTTTTTAGGAAATAATATCCGATGGTTGTTATAGCCTCGTCAGACACTTATAACCCAGTGTATAAATATAGACCCCCTGGAAGCTTGTAATTCATCTATCAGATCAATACATCTTCAGTGTATCGCCACCCTAGTTTATCTAGGTTTTTTACCGGTAGATTTTGGCTCTCGACACGGGGCTGTATCGGTTAGGTTTGAACTATGGCGCAGGGGTAAGTCCCACCATTATACTGGTATATTGCTCTATGTAAGGCTGCATCGGTTAATTTCAACCTCTTAGTTCAATCGAATATACCACATCACGTTCGCGTGGGATTTATCGGCTTATCAAGCTTCTTTTACCAAAATCAGTCTCGTATTGCATCGGTCAGGTTCAACCTACTAAACTACTAATAGTAGATTAATCTATAAGCCAATGGGTCTTTACTCAGCGTTTCATCGAAGTAGCTAGCCAATAAGTCATCCACACTTTGAGCATCACGCCCAATATATTGGCTCCTTAGCCGATGCACACACATCTTTAGTGACTTCTTCTGAATCTCATGTCTAGTATATCGGCCTCTTAGTCAATACACATATATCTTCAGAGATCTTCTCTCATCAGCTCAACTAGCCGATGAGATCGTCCTTTCCTTCTACCCGTACATCTGATCTAGTATCCACTGTCTCGTTGCAGTTAGCCTTAGTCTCATACTGTCTCAATTCGGTCTGATCTATCGAGGCTGACTCTAATGGTCATGGTGGTTGTTGGGTCTCATACTCTCGGAGGATCGGGTCTCGCTCGTTCTTATTCATTGCACATTATATTCGGAGCGCTATCGGGTTTATATTATTTGTTGCCAATCTATATATGTCTTTATTGGCTTTCCAACTGATGAACAAGCGCTATAACCTCCATCGGCAACCAGCCGATAGGAGTATCCTATGTGCTATTATTTGAATAACCTATTCCAAAGTACCATCGGCTTTGTAGCCGATGGAATCGTTATCATATTTTTTGAATATCCTTTTATATCTTTGTCAGCTTTGCAATCGATGGACCAGTGTTACACCTTTGTTATATTCAGAGTGACATCGACTCTATAGCCGATGTATCTTTCATTCCCTTCGTCACTATCTGTTTACGCCTTCATCAGCATCACAACCGATGGAAAAATGTTCCAGTTCTTATCGACAACCAGTTGATAGTAGGGGCGCGTTGGACATAGACGATGACTATCTCAACCTTATCAGTAGCTAGCCGATAGTAAGAGTTTGTATCAACCCATCGTTCAATTGATCTATTTTCTTTATCTCTTTATCAATTATAGGATCAAATTAACTAGCACACCCGCATCTCCATCATCCCGACGAAGGGACAATGAAGTCGAAGGACAATTAGGAGTGCACGCCATCCAACGAACCCGAAGTAACTATACTAGAGTGAAGCAGATCTTCACGTCTCGGTGTATTTGTGAGTTTTGGGGTAAATAGTTTGTCATCAATTAGCACTCTCTAGGAGCCTAAATGCTCTTTGAATAGCTACTAGGGCATGGAGAGGCTATGGTATTACATGACCAACCCCTTTTTATGGGCTATGGCCAGTTCTATTAGCAATAACCAACAATCAACACGCAATGAACCAATGGAATCATCTTTTTTTTCATATTGACTCTACCTTTTGTCACAACTTCAATCTTAGTTTGTACATCTTTATAGGTTTACATTGTAAGTCATCCATCTTAGCCAACTTTGTTCTATCTTATCATCTTAGTTATCAGCTTATAAAGATCAAGGTAGTTGGTGAATGTTCACATTGCAAGGGTTTAGATAAACCCTCATGGTGGCCTAGTAAAGCATCTAACACAATTTTAAACAAACAATCTTAATGAAGTACTCCCTAGAGGAGTCGCCAAAATCATGTTGATGTTTTTTTTCCAACATAATGATTTAGCTAAAGCCTTGCAGTGTGAATAAAGTCATTAACCACCTTGATCTTGAGAAGCTCCTAACCAAGATGATATGATAGATCAAAAACAAATAGCAAAGCTGATTTAGATGATTTGGGGGTAAAAACCCTTCTTGTGAGTGGAATGAAAGGTTTGTGGGACAAACCTACAAAGAAATTAACACTCTTGTGGGGAGGACAAACTGCTAACAGCGTAAACCAACAAAGATGGACGAATTAGGGATAAAACTAAAGCAAAAATTAGAGACAATATAAAAAAAGATGATTGTCTAATTGTGTGTTGCATTGTTGGTTGTTGCCAACAGTATTGGCCATAGACATTATAAATGGCTGGTCTTGTAATACCATAGACTCTTGAGGTTTGGAGATCCATTAGTACTTAAAAAATCTTAAACACGAGATTTACCATAATTAGACTTGGACTCAAGCCTATCTGTTAAACCACGTGCTCAACGCTGGTTAGCCTGCAGGTGGTCCGCCGGTTAGACCAGCCTTGCACCATTAGTCAAACTTCAAGCTGTTTGGTCAAATCAGTCAAATCGACCTATATAGGTGGTCAGACCAGCCTCGCGGAAGGTACGCGGAAGCTCTAGCCTTTCTAAATTTGGCTTAAATTTGCTATAAGTTTATTCTAGTATGAAATTTGATTATCAACAGACACATCAGGGCATCAAGCCACCTCAGAGTTCACTCAAAATCACTTTCAAAACATTTGCATAGTTTTGATAAGTGACAGATGAGTTCCCAACAAAAATTGAACCAGATGAAGAGCTAAGGGACTAAGCATAGACTCTTTGTATAAATTATATTTCCCTATTCTGTGAAATAGGAAAACCTGTTTATAACTCATTCATATTCATCCATGTAGAAATTTGAAAATGTTCCCTACATCAAATGGAGACAAGTGCGGCTGAATGTTGAATGAAGGAAGAAAAATTGCTCTAGGTTTTTTTTTAAGATAATGGATGATCTAGCCTTTTACTTCAATAAAAAAGCTATAACCTTTTATTACAACATTAGTTCAACATAAAACCATCATACTGTGCCAAAGATGACGAGACAAAAAAGTTTGAAACACACCAACATAAAAGGAGAAATATATCTTATTCAATTATATCTGTAAATCTCTGTTTGTATAACCATTGACTCTAAACTTCAGCATGCAGTATGTATTAGTTCTTTATCCTCATCACATCTTTGTAGTTGAGCCTTGAACTGAAGCAAGTATATTGTCGGAAAAGTATCTGCATATAATCTAGTTGGACATTTATAAAAAATCATATAATTTATACTAAGTTATAGAGCCTAATATAAAATAGATGCTCTTAGTAGAATTTTTTTATAGTCAATACCCATGAGCTATATGAGAGATGCCATTTAGGGTTTGAGACCAAAAGAGACATGTACACCTCTCCGAAGGAAGTTAGCAAATTGATGGTAAAAGAATAGATGCTAGATTGTCTCGTTACGTATACAAAAGAATTATTTTTCCACCATTCAAACTCCTTGCTAAATTATATTTGTTTAAGATTATTTTCATAAATAAATATCACATAAAAATCAATCTTTATTTTATGAGACATTTTCAGTTTTCACATAAAAATTAGTCATAGGGTCTTTTTACAGGCTATTGATTGAGGTTCTTCCTCTGACAACCGGTGTTTAATATACACAACCTTTTCTAATGTACATAACCATGCATGCGCAGATGTGCATGTGTATGTGTGCAGCTTTATACAAAATAATAAATAGAGGTACACCATGCCAAGGATAGAAGCGGTGGACGTCATCCTCAGAATATCTGGTGCCCTTTTCAGGTGAATGCCTTCCCACTGACTATATTTGTAGCATTTGCACTCTCCCTCCCTCAGAAGAAGCCTGTGAAGAGCAACCTCAAGAAGGCGCTACCAGCTGCAGCTCAGGAAGGGAAGAACAGGGTGTTGATGATGAGCAGGAAGGTGACCTGGCCAGATGCTCATGGCAAGGATCTTGCCCATGTCTTGGAGTTCCATCCAAGGTAGGCATATTGAATGAAAAAGACGAAGAAAAATGTAATTAGTGGTAATTAAATTGGATTATTTCAAGGTTCAGACAATGGTGGAAGCTTGGTGAATGAATGGATGCTGATGAGCAGTCTAGCTATAGTTTTCTGAATTATGATTCTTTTAAGGCTCATTCTGGCATATATGCTATCAGTGCCTACCAAGATCTGCATATAGCATTTTCTATCCTTGAAATTCAGAAGCTCATGATTGATGCTAAGTTATATATTGTTCAAACTGTTTTCATGATAGATTTATACCTTGGATAGGATGGATCGACTAATGGTTTAACTATTCTTTCTTTGGAAGCATATTGAAGGATGGGAATCTGAAGGGAGCAGCAAAATCCTGCATTTGTGTGATTCTGTGAGCTAGATTGATAAGCACCAGTCATAGGTAAAATAAAACTATATACCTCAAAAATTTCAGACCGTACATGTGTGCATTTAAATGCTTTCCAGTGTAATACCAGCTAAAACTGTTACATAATTGTGTATTGAATCAAACTGGAGTAAAATGGCACTACATATATTGACCTCTTAGCATTATTTTAGATCTAAAGATACTGGTCAACTTTTGCTACAATGCTAGCTAGCCAACTCGCACCAATTTTTGGTCAACTAATATAGAAAGTTGGCTAGTTCTCTTATTCGCCACTGATGTACGACATTGATGTAATATCAACTGCATGTCCAGCAGTCCAGACTATACGGAAGTTCAGAACTAAGACTTCCAGTTTTCGAAACATCCAGATATTCAAAACAATTAAGATCAGGCTCCTGCTTTTACTATCCAAAAGTTCAAAAAGATGGTGTTCAATTGTGTTCTGTTATTCTTTGGTGAATTTGCAGAGTTTCTGCCCTTAGTTTGGGGGGGGGGGGGGGTGGGGGGGCGCTCGATTATATAGCGGTGAAAATGAAATCCTCTTAGAGTGTTCTTCACTTCTAGGGCAAAAACCTAGTACTGTGAACACGTGGGCTGGAGTTAATGTACTAGACGTACCTCAGATTAATGGCCCAATGATGATCTATCAACACAGCTGCTGCTAGATGGTCTTTGCAAAACCGACAACGAGCTCTCTTGTCGGAGGGCCCCACACGCCAGACAGCAAGATCTCCTTGCCAATCTCAAACTTCACATTCCTGTCTTCCATCATTGAGAAGTTTGTCGCCGATGGTGTTATTGTACAGTATACACTCGGTACGTTTTTCATACGAGACTATGAAGATATTCGCTGGTCTCTAAATGTCTAGAGATATAATCAAATGTGAGGGTAGTGTGTAGTGGTCATATCTTAAGGATTTTGAGGTTAATCTCTAAATTAATGTGCTTTTGCTAATGGCTGTCTAGTTATTCTCTATGTTTGAAAAAGCTCAAATTTATTACTACCTTGTATTATTTAAATATATGATACTGTTGACTTAATTTTTTAATTTTAAGCACTATTTTTCTATTGGGATATAACAATTATATCTAACAAATTATAGTACTGTACTTACAAAGAACATTTTACCCATATTATTTTCAAGTTTAGTTAATATTTTAAGAGTTATTGATGGTTAAAGCATAAGTAAAGTCAAGGTAATATTTGGAAGCAAAAGTTTGCTTTTCTGTCTTCAGATAATTAACCTTGTCGAATTTTCAGTATTCAGATGATTTGTTTGCATTTCATCAGGCATGTGAGCATGAGGCAAGCACATCCAGGCAAAGGGAGAATGCACTGTTTGTCTGCAATTTATGAGCTCCATGTACCAGTCAGAAGGCTACGTGGTTCTGCATGAGAAGAGCCAAAGTTGTCCTTGAGCACCGTCATCCGTGCATGCTTCCAACTGTACGCATGTCTCCTATGTGGTTTACATCCTGGCATGTCCAAACATATTACTTCAGTGCTTTCTGTCCTGGCTCATAGAACCATTGATACTGCAAATGACAAGACCGGCAGTCGCATTCTTATGTTTAGTGTGTGAACAATCTGGAGAGTGAATGACATTTCCCCCTATGCAACTATCTTTAGTTTGATCCAATTAGAGATGTGTTTTTCAGGACCTGTCCTAACACGGGTCCCTAGGTTAACCCTGTTATTTTTTTTCTTGAGTAGGTATTAAGACGTGGTTTTGTTTATGTTCTCTTTTCATATTTGTATACCCTCAACGCTTGGTTAACTTGCGTATTCGTTGGTGCTAGCTAGTGTAGAAACTCGTAGCAACTAGAGATGAACAATCATGTGCATTAATTAGCTAGCATTTGGACTAGCCATCTTTTAAGCGCGTGTTACCTTTGGCAACGATATCTGATTAGAAGAAGCACTCGTAAGTGTAGAATATATACAGTGACTAAGAACTCAAACGTATATAAGGGGGTCGGATATATATATATACAACCCAGGCCAGTGGTCTATCTAACACCCCTGTAGTCACAACGGGAGGAAAACGGACGCAGAGATTGGACCGAAAACTGGTGAACAAAGGCGTGGGCAGGCATTTGGTCATTATATCGACAAACTGATGTGCCGATGGTACATAGAGCACCCGAACTTATCCTAATGCGACCTTATCACGGACAAAATGGATATTGATCTCGACGTGCTTGGTGCGTCAGTGATGGACCGGGTTGACGGTCATGTAGACGGCACTGACATTGTCGCAGTAGACGACGGTCGCGGTGGAGAGGGGTGCACGGAGCTCCTGGAGAAGCTGGCAAAGCCAGTAGCACTCGGCGACGGCGTGGGCGACGCCGCGGTACTCGGCTTTGGCGCTGGACCGGGACACTGTAGTCTAGCGTTTTGAGGACCAGGATACGAGAGTGTCACCGAGGTAAACGCAGTAGCCAGACAGAGAGCGGCGAGAGTCGGGGCAGCCTGCCCAGTCCGCGTTGGAGTACGCGGTGAGGGAGTTGATGGGGCTGGAGCTGAGATGCAGCCCGCTGGAGAGGGTGCCCTTCACATAGCGTAGGATGCGTTTGAGCAACACGAGGTGAGGTTTGCACGGAGCGTGCATGAAGAGGCACACTTGCTAGACAGCGTACGTGAGGTCGGGTCGAGTGAGTGTGAGGTATTGGAGAGCCCCGGCAAGACTCCGATAGTGAGAGGAATCAGCAACGAGGGCGCCATCGGCAGCGGAGAGTTTGGCTCGAGTGTTGACTGGGGTGGCCGTGGGGTGATAATCGGCCATGCCTGCATGCTGGAGGAGGTCGATGGCGTACTGGTGTTGGGAAAGAAAGAGGCCATGGGTGGAGCGGGTTACGGAGATGCCAAGGAAATAGTGGAGAGGACCAATATCAGTCATGGCGAACTCAGAGTGGAGTCGGGCCATGATCTGGTCAAGGAGAGATGTCGAAGACGCTGTAAGGACAATGCCATCGACATAGAGAAGTAGATAGGCAGTGGCAGAGCCGATATGGAAAGTGAACAGGGAACTATCGGACGCAGAGGCCACGAAACCGATGTGCCGAAGATAGATAGCAAAGCGCTAGTACCAGGTACGAGGGGCTTGTTTGAGGCCATAGAGAGAGCGTTGAAGGAGACAGATGTCGTCGGGATGAGAAAGGTTGACGAAGCCTGGGGGTTGCTGGCAGTAGACTGTTTCCATCAGGTGGCCGTGAAGAAAGGCGTTCTTCACGTCTAGTTGATGGATCGGCCAGGAGCGAGAGGCAGCCAAGGTGAGGACGACTCGGATGGTGGCGGGTTTGACAACGGGACTGAAGGTCTCGTCGTAGTCGACACCAGGTCATTGGGAAAAACCCCGGACTACCCAACGAGCCTTGTGATGGGCAAGGGAGCCATTGGCGTGGAATTTGTGTTTGAAAATCCACTTACCGGTCACAATGTTGACGCCAGGAGGTCGGGGAACGAGGCGCCAGGTCTTGTTGTCCATTAGGGCCTTGTACTCGTCGGCCATGGCCGCGCGCTACTGAGGGTCGGCCAGGGCTGAGCGAGAAGTCGCTGGGATGGGTGAGATAGAGCTGTGGATGGCGGAGAGACCGTAGCACTGAGTGGGGCGAAGAGACCCGGTCTGGGAGCGGGTGACCATGTGAGAGGTGGAGGGAACTAGAGCCAATGGGGGTGCGGGAGTAATGGGAAGAACTGGTCGGGTGGGAGCGTCATCGGCTCCGAGTCGACGACTGTAGACGAGAGCAAAAGGAGGAATTAGATCGGCCTGAGCCGATGAGGTCGGGTGGGCCGAGTAATCCAATCGGTCCGATAGAGATGGATCAGCCGATAGGGTGGGGGGAGCCAATGGAAACTGAGGAGCCGATGGAAGTGGGGTGTCCGATGGAGAGGGAACGGTATCGGTTGAAGGATAAAGAGGATCGGTATCAGCTGATGGAGGTGGGTTCGATGGGGGTCCGATGGTGGGAACATCGGACCGAGTAGTAGTGGGATATGTGAAGGGTAAATGCTCAGCAGCGGCCGATGAGGGGGCCGATGGAGAGGATAGTGGAGGAGACCTAGTCGGCACGGTGTTGGTGAAGAGGAAGTCAAGATCACTAGAGGAGGATCTCGGATGAAGTAGACCAAAGGGAAAATATGTCTTGTCAAAAATAACGTGACGAGAGACGATGACCCGTCGGGTTGAAAGGTCGAGATATCGGCATCCCTTGTGAGAGGTGGGATAGCCGAGGAGAATACAGACGGTGGAGCGGGGAGCGAGTTTGTGGGAAGCTGTGGCGGTGAGATTCGGGTAGCAGAGGCACTCGAAAACGCGAAGGTGGGAGTAGTCGGACGCCGTGCGATAGAGAATGGCATAGGGAACGTTGTTTTGAATGGAGGAGCATGGGCGCCGATTGAGAAGGAACGTCACGGTAGCCAGAGCTTTGGCCTAATAAGGGGCGGGTAAGTGGGCATGAAGTAGCATGGTGCGACTGATGTTGTTGAGGGTGCGAAGGAGGTGCTCGGCTTTGCCATTCTGAGGAGAGGTGTAGGGGCAGGAGAGCCGGAGATGGATGCCCTGCGAGGTGAGGAGGTTTGTAACGGTATGGTTGACGAATTCTATACCGTTATCGGCTTGTAAAGCCTTGATGGGGAGGTTGAACTGAGTGGACACGTACGTGACGAAATAAGTGAGGTGAGGCGACCTCGGATTTATGGATTAGCGGGAAGGTCCAGCAATAGTGTGTGTAATCGTCAAGTATAGCGAGATAATACTGATTACTGGAGACACTTTTAACTGGAGACATCCATACATCACAATTTATAAGTTCAAATGGACGCGAGGTACAGGAGAGAGAACTAGAAAAGGGCAGACGCACATGTTTGTCAAGTTGACATGAGTGGCAAACTGTGGAGCTGCTGTGAGTACATCAGATGGAGGCGCTACGGCGGAGGGTGGCGATAGCGTCGGGGCCAGGGTGGCCGAGGTGAAGGTGCCAAAGGTTGGTGGAGAGGGCAATACTGGCGTGTGGAGTGGACGGTGCAGCGGGAATGGTGTAGAGATCTCCGTCACTATTGCAGCGAAGGATCTGTCGTCGGATTGGGATATCCTTCACAGAGAAACCAGATGCATCAAATTCAATGGAGCAGTTGTTGTCTCTTGTGAATTGGCGAACAGATATAAGATTGTGAATAAGAGAAGGCACGATAAGAACATTGCGTAAGAGGAGGTTAGTGCTAGATGTAGACAGAGAGGAGTCACCTCGGCATTGGACAGGAAGAGAGTGACCATTGCCGATGGTGACAAAAGGGGAGGAAGAGGGGTGATAGGAGCAAAGTATACCGGTCGATGACGCCATGTGTGAAGATGCCCTAGAGTCTAGCACCCAAGGGTGCTGTGGTTGGAGCGTCATCTGGTTGAGGGCAGCGACAAGGCTAGTCTAGTTTCAGGAGGGAATCGACTGGGTAGGTGGGTCGGTAGCATCGGCTGAGGCGGCAGAACGGGAGCCAATGCCAGGTGAGCCTGGGGATGGGTGCCGAGTACCCCGGGTTGCCAGCCGATGGGGCTGCGTGGCTGGGGCTGGGGCACCCAGGGGTTGTAGCAGAGCCATGGACCCATGGGACCGGCAGGGTGAGCAGGGACCGAGGTAGTTCATGAGGGCGTCGGACCCTGCCAGGTCCTGCCTTTGCCTTTGCCCTTGCCTTTCTCGGTGCGGGCTATGGTGCTGTGGTCGGAGCCATGGCCACCAGAACCGCGGGAGGAAGGGGCAGTGCAAGAAGCTCGGTAGCCATTATCGGCTGCGGCAAGAAGAGCGGTGTGGGCCACTATCTTCTCATCATTGGCCAGACAGAGTTTTTTAAGAACTAGCATGTCATGAGCCCGGGCGAACGATAGAGAAGCGGGGATTGAGATCTCGCAGAAGGGCATGGACGAGTTGAGAATCGGCCACAGGGTGGCCGACGTCTCGGAGAGCAGCAGCTTTGACTTTGAGGTGCTGATAGTACGAGGAGACAGAGGAGTCGCCTTGTACCATAGAGTGGAACTTGTTGAGGAGGAAGATGGCGCGAGGCTGCTTGTTGGCCAGGAAGATCCGCTCGATGGCCACCCCGAGATCCCGGGCGGTGGGATCGGTATCGTCCATGGCGAGGTCGAGGACAGAGTCATCAACCGAGCCGAGCAACCAGCTGCGCACACAACACTCGGCGATGTCCCACTGAGGATCATCGGGGCGAGGTGGAGTGGAGCCATCAATATGGGATCGGAGGCCGAATTTTCCACAGAGGGATTTGAAGAAGAAAACCCACATGGAATTATTGGCGTTGAGGTCAAGGGAGATAGGAACATGAGATTTCATGTTCACAACAGCGTAAGGAGGGGAGAAGATTGGTGAGGTGGTGGCCGAGGTGTGGTCTGAGGCACCGAGGGCCGGAGCAGACTCGACGACTGGGAGAGTGCCAGAGCTAAGAGCGGACTCGGTGGCCATAACGGGAGAATGGGAGCAAAGAGCCGATGGGAGAAAGAAGCCGATGAGAGGGAGAAGCCGATGAGAGGACGGATTGGCTGATCAAGGATGTGAGAAGCCAATGGGAAGTGGGCTGGCCAGCCAATGAGGAGTGGTTGGCCGATGGGGAGTAGGCAGCGTAGTAGGTGAGGAAAAAGGTGGTGACAGAGTGGGTGGGTCAGAGAGTAGTTGGGTCACGGACATGCGAAGATTCACGTCCGTGAAGAGAAGATTCACGTTCGTGGACTCGTGGAGGCCAAAGAGTGGGGCAGACGCGAAAAAGGAGGGGAGTGACCGGACGCAAAGAGAATATGTTCGCGTCCGGGAGGCAGGGATTCGTGTCCGTGAACACGTGGACACATTTGACTGGCTCGGACGTGAGGGGAGAAGGTTCACGTCCGAGAGCCATTGATTCTAGCTGTCGGAAAAGGCGAGAACCGAGGAAGGGTTCTAGCTGATGGAGGGCTGGTCGTGCGGAGGTGGAACGGAGAAGAGAAGGTTACTACGGAAGAGACGAGGAGAAGAGGAAACAGGGGTGAGAGAGCAAGGAGAGTACCGGGAAGAGGGTCGGTGATGGGAAGAAGACATCGACGATGAGGAGGAAAGAGTCGGCTCGCTGGAGGGAGAAGCTAGCGCGCTGGGGATGTCTAGACTTGCTCTGATACCATGTAGAATGTGTACAATGACGAAGACCACCAAGCGTATAAAGGGGGGTCGGGTCTATATATATACAACCCAGGCCAGTGGTCTGTCTAACAGGTACGCTTGATCCAGCTAAGTGATCGAACCTAACCGATGCAGCTTTAGATAGAGCATAAACCAGGATGGCCCATCATATCCCCATCATATCCTATAGACGATAATTAATCGGCCTAGATTCCTACATAGGTCACCTCGCCCCTATAAAGTATCCCACCGTTTCATCCTTCTTCCACACACTTCCTTACCATCAGAGCCCCCAACCTTGACGAGCTCTGACGACTGAAGGTAAACCTCCACACATCGCTCCATTGACCACCGATCTTCTCCTCTCTTTCCTTCACGCGATGGCGTCGACACACGCAGCGATATGACCACGCCATCAGGCAAGATGTCACAACCCTCAACTCAAGCTATACCAACTCAGGTCTCACCTACATCAACACCAGTCTAAGTAATTGATGGACCGATTACACGTAGTCGAGCAAAGAAGCTACAACAAGAGGTGCACGTGCTATTTTGTGAGATTCATTTTAATATTAATGAGAATTATATACTACCTAAGTCATGTACATTATTAATGGTTAGGTTCACTAAGGAGGAAGACATGAACACACAAGGAGATGACTTCCGACCAGCTGCAGACCACTTCAGACCAGTTGCCGACCACGAACTACACTCGAACCAGTTCAGCTCTGTAAAACCGTCTAGAAGAAACAGTAATATATTTTGATTCTCAGAAGCTATGGTGGTCTAGCTTCCAATGAGTCTAGCCCCGACCAGTTTGGAGCTACCATTTGGGCACAGACCACCGTTTAGTGTATACTACTCGGAAGGTCAATAGCCAGCCTGATGCTAAAGTTCATGTATTAAACTGTACCATTCTATAATATTACATGGTTCATGGAATACATGGTTGGAAAGGGTGTCAAGTCAAGAATCGAACGCAACAAACCGTGCATCATTTGGACTTTCCTAGGTGGAGTTATTGCCAAAACAATAAAGATTGCGCAGAAGACTAACAGCTACGCGGAAACTCTCTAGGAGCTCATTCTGAAGAGGTCTTTTCACATAGTCGAACTAATTATTTTCTTTTCGAGTTTCCACCTACCTAGCAGGGCTGTTGCTAGTATAAATACCCCATAGACTCATTGTAATCACAGATTATGATATTGAGAATATAGACCACTTTGTTGAGCTATGCGCTAGCAAACCCCTGAGAGTTGATCTCTACCCCTTTGCTCTTGTGACTTCCTTCATAGGAATTACAGAAGAGACGGCTTCATCCACTCCCAATTGGTGCTCCTACTCTCTTCAAGGTCGCCTCGATTGATTGTAGGCTGTGTTGGTTGGTTTCTTTGAGAGTGTGGTTGGGCGAATCCTCGATTCAAGTTGCCGTATTGAGATGGTGGTTGGCTTCGAGTTTTATTCGTCAGGTTGCACTAGTTATCGCTGCTTTCAGCAAGTTATCTCGGCTACTTCGAAGCTAGTTATCTAATGATTGATCCTACGTTGTGAAGATCAGGACATCGAGGCGTATCACGCAGTCCCTGAGGTAACTTTCATCTACTCTTCTATCCCACATTTTAAACAAATTTATCTCATCCCGTCTTTTCATCTGTAGTCGGGTTCCTATTTACTGTAGCATCTCAAAGGTCAAATTGCCATTCCAGTTGCCAATCGCCCAGATTTCTTTTTATCTTGGCCCTATGGGTAATTAGGATCTAACAGACTTTATAAATTTTGAAACAAAACAGATCCCATATAAAAATTCATCACTAATTGGACCAATAGTTTTAGATCTTGGCCTAGTAGACTCCTAGGATAGAGAAACTGGTACCTCAGGATTTTGGCTTCCAAAAAATCATTCTAGGAAGACCTAAAAATCGACCACTATATTAATCTTTCTTTACCTAATATGGAGAAGAATGAGCCTTTGCTCTCATTGGCCTCCTATTTCAGGTCAGATATCCTCAATGCCTTTATGTTTGGACATGGACCAATAACTCCCACCTTGATGGATGTCACCATATTGACCTGCCTCAACACTACTCATTATGTAAATCCATGCATCCTTTGATTTAAACCCACTCATCAACTGAATACCAAAAACATCAGAGGGTGGACTAAATACGTATCCTTGCACAGAAAGACCTCTGGACCAGTAGATGAATGGGAACATGTTGCATTCCTAAACCTATGGCTGGAACGGTTTGTTTTCGGCGGTTTAACCGTTGGTCCAACTACCAATATGCAATGCTTTGTAGAACTCCTGGCCAATCAATGTCACATTCCATTAGGGCAATATCTTCTCAGAGCCACCTATCAGCTGCTTCATTAGGTAGTGAATAAACTATCAGCAAGTCAACCAGTTAGTCACATTGGTGGTCCCTGGTGGTTCATACAACTTTGGTTGAGCATCTATACCTCTAGAGTCATCCCTAGAACCCCTTTTCATTCTCTGACATTTTCAACTAATTATCCAGAAGAAGGTGAGTCTAGCCGACGCTGATGCACTTCTCTGGGTGAAGCCGCATCGGCTCTTCCTGGAAGCAAAATGACCTCCTCGAACTCAGCCAGTGGTTCAAATATTTTTACTACGTTTTCACCAAAGAGGTAATCATCTGGTTTGCATATGAGGACGATTCGTCATTTGATATGCCTTCTAGGTTTCACCCACTGAATGCACTAGCCGATGAAGAATCAAAGACTATATTCCTATCATCTATAACCCCTAATCTTCTGCCAATTGGATTTTTGCTGGGCCAATCCTAACACTCGTTGTACAAGTTCTATCATCCTTTTGTCATCGCTCATCAGTTGGGTTTCGGCTAGCTCCCAATTGGCTTATTCTTCATCAACAAGCTCCAAGTTCGAGGAGAAGTAAACAGCAGCTTGGAGTACGATCAGCTAAGAACGATTGCAACATCTCTTTCCTTGGGGACCATCTCCACCTTCAAGCACTGCATATCCAATACCAGACTATTCGCTTGATGGTGGTTGGAGTGGAGAAGATATTTGTTCAGTCTATCGGCTAAACGTTATTGTCTGTGCCTTAATCCTGACTACGTTGAATCCAATAAAGAAGTAATCCTTCTCCTTACACTATCTTTTCCATATCGTATTTAATCTCGACTGTATCACTTAATCTCCATGATCCCGCAGGCTGGTTGTCTACCAACCTCCATCGGCCATGTGTATCCTTAGACAAGGTGCCCTATCTCCATCGGCTCTACTTAGAGTACCGTGAACCTCAGGGATGAAACGCAAGAAGCTGGTTACTTGGATGGTTCCCAAAAAACAAAAATCCAACATTGATGTTACAGCTATAGTATCGATTCCCCAAGGCCCTTCTCCTGCAACGATCTTTACTTCTACTTCTCCGCTGGTATGTGTCGATCTCATTTCTTTTCTATCGTCTTCACATTTATCTTGAGACCTTTGCTTTGTAGCCTGAACCATCGGCTCCTGAAACCCAACCGCTAGATACTACTATAAGAACTGAGCCAATGGTCACCTCAGAAGTTATGGTATCTAATCCCAAAATTTCCTCTCATTAAGCCGATACCAATGTTATTATTCAAGCTACTCCCGTTGTATCCCAGATATGTTCACTCTACATTTTATTTCTACCTTGGCTCATGATCCTCCTATTTATCGATGTTAATGTGCAGTCATTGGCTGACTTGTTCTCCTTCGACATCGGTAAATACTTGGATACGAATGAAGGCTTAGCTACCAGTGCAGTAATCGAGCTATTTCTACCAGCCGATGTATGCGAGCAATTGTCGAATATCATGCATCGGCTAGACATCCCAATTGACTCACTGATGGAAGATTGCAGGACAATCCGGGAAAGAGTCGCTAAGATTGAACACCTCCTGCCTAAAAAGATTATTGAGGTATTCACACCTGCTACCTAATTGGAATTCCATAGGACCCAGCTGATCACAACCAGAGGACGTATAGCCGATCGCGCTGAACATAGCAGTTTAGCCCAAAATGACCGGCTATCCGCCCAAACCAAAAAGGAAAAACTCGATGAGATGATAGCTGACCTGCAATACACCAACACCAAGCTGGGCCTATTGAAGAAACAAGAAGCCGATTTGATGGTGAAACTTGACAAGGTGCATTACAACATCGAAGCCACCGAATCCCATCTTATCGGACTACCACAATCAATCCAAGATCAAGAGACCAAGGTAGTAGATAAAGTATGTCAAACAGTTCATCGACATAGGAATTTGAAAACCATCCTCAGATCCAATGAGGATGATATCCGTACCATCAATAAAATAGACCAAATCCACCTATGCACGATCGAGGCAATCAGGAAATACCTGTGAAATCTTAGCCTTGAAAACCCAAAATGTCATCATGAATATTTACTGCGTGTAATAAAGCTTGATCGACTTGATCAATGAAATCTATATATATATTCCCTAAAGGCGATATCTTAACGATATCGGCAATCTGTAACCGATATAACCATATTGGCTTCTGTATATTAGAAACCAGCCACACCTTAGCCGATTCAAGCAAACAATATTATTAGCCCATAGAACATCTATAGGCTTTTTTGTCTTCAAGAAAATTAAAAATTGGCCATACTTCACCGATTTAGGTGGAAACCCAAATGCTAGGATAATACTTCTTCAAATATTTTCTATTGAGCGCTCTAGCAAATTTCTCCCCTTCAAGACTTTCTAGTATATAAGTATTACTAGGCACATATCGATTGATCCGATAGGGTCCTTCCCAATTAGGCAACCATTTTCCAAACTTATTATCTCTATATCCAATCGGTAAAATCAATTTCCAAACGAGATCTGCTTCAGAAAAAGATTTAATCATCACCCTTTTATTATAATGCCTAGCAACCTTAGCTTTGTTTTCCTTGATCCTTTCAAACGCTCCCAACCAACTCTAAGCCAAATCATCAAGTTCATTGGTCATTAGGTTGTAATAATCAATGGCTGTCAATTGATCTTATGGAGACACCCTCCTGGATCCGATGTTAATTTTCCATGGAAGAACTGCTTCATGCCCATAAACCAATTGATACGGTGGTACTCGAGTAGATCCATGGCATGCCATCCAATAGGGCCATAGTGAATCATTTAATGTAACGTGCCATCTCTGCTGTTGTTCATCAATCTTGCGTTTGATCAACTTAATTAAACTCTTGTTGAAAGCTTCAGCATGTCAATTAGCTTGAGCATAATACGATGATGAATTCAATAATTTAATCCCCATACTAGTAGCAAACTTTTGAAACTCTTCAGACACGAAGATAGAACCTTGATCGGTAGTAATCGTCTGTGGCATACCAAACCGATATATAATATGTTTCTTGATAAACTCAATCGTGCCCTTAGAAGTATCTTTTCTCAAAAGGATAGCCTCTACACACTTTGTGAAATAATCCATTGCTGCCAGTACGAACTTATGCCCTTTACTTGATGAAGGATAAATCTAGCTGATCATGTCGATTCCCCAACCTTTGAACAGCCATGGCTTAATTATTGGATTCATAATCGACGCTGGAGCACGCTACATATTCCTAAATTTCGTTCAGTCTTGGCATCCTTTGTAATATTTGAAGCAATCCTCTAGCATTGTTGGCCAAAAGTATCCAGCTCTCCTCATCAGCCATCTCATGTTGTGAGCTGATTATTGGGCTCCGTAAACACCTTCGTATACTTCACTCATAATTATTATGGCTTCTTCGGCACCCAAACATCTTAACAGAACCCCATTGTTAATGCCAAAATTTGGACAATCCGATGGTGCTAAAGCCGATCGGCTGAGAAATGTCTGATGGAGAATTTGATTCAGCCTGTAAACAGGATCGGCTGATGGAGATACTGGTCGGCTCATGAGACAAAGCCGATTGGAATTGTAGGGAAGCCGATCAAATTAGTAGAAAATTGGATCGGTTTGAAGACAGTGAATTATCCGATCGGGGTTAGGTCCGAGAAGCCCGAGGAGAGGTTGGAAAAGGATCGGCTTGAGTAAAAAGAGGTATGATTGCTACAGTGAAGAAGCCGATTGGGTTGTAGCGAAGGAAGACTCGGTTCCAAATTGGAAGATTATTCAGATAAAACCGAGTTTGCAGAAGAGCCGTGGACTCTACGGCAGGATGTTTATCTTTGTAAATTGTAACCTTATTTAATTAGGAAGGTTTAGTTAGTTAGTTAACTTCTTTAGAGATATTTTCCTTTGTTCTTGTTAGGAAATAATGTCCGATGGTTGTAAACACGTCGGACACTGTGTGTAAACCTAGGGTATAAATATAGACCCTCTAGAAACATGTAATATATCTCTCGATCAACATACAATCTCGGCACATCACCACCCTAGTTTATCTAGGTTTCACTGGTGGGTTCTGGCTCTCGATGCGGGGCTGCATCGGTTAAGTCCGATCTCCGGTGAAGGGGTAAGTCCCGCCACCATCTCAATATGTTCTGCTCTATCTAAGGCTGCATCGGTTAGGTTCGACCTCTTAGGCCGATCAGACGTATCGCATCACGTCTATGTAGGGCCTATCGACCTATTAAGCTCCCTCTGCCCTCATCAATTTCGTGCTGCATCGGTTAGGTTCGACCTACGGGGCTACCGATGGTAGATCGAGCTTCAAGCTTATAGTTTTCTGCACGGCGTGTCATCGGAGTGCTAGCCGATGAGTTATCCATGCTCTGAGCTTTACACCCAGCTCATCAGCCCCTCGGCCGATATGCATCAGCCTTTAGAGGTGTCTCTTGACGCGTAACATCGAGCATATCGGTCTCCTAACCGATACGACCCCGCCTTCAGAGAGATGTCCCCTCATCGACTTAGCTAGCTGATGGGTCCGTTCCTATCTTTGTTTCAGCATAGCCGATCCAGCGTCCTCTGTATCATCGTTGTTGGCCTCGGCCTCGTACAGTCTCGGTTAGGTCCGATCTTCGAGGTTTGGTGTTAATGGCACTGTCACAACGGGCGACGGGTCTCGTGCTGTCATATCCGGAGCAGCATCGGCTTTGCAGCCCGTGTATTTTAATATTATTCCTTGCCTAGTCCGCATGTGCATTCATTGGATTTTCCAGCCGATGAACTACTGTTACGGCTTTCGTCGGCTATCCGGAGAGATCTTGTGCACTTTGCTATCTTCTGAGTACACCCTGGTTACTTCATCGGCTCTGCGGCCGATCCCTCATTGACACTTGTCCACATCGTCTCCTCAGCCGATCGAAGAGCTTCCCAATTCCTATCGGCAGCCAACCGATAGCGACCGGCCTTTAGGGCGCGGCCGATGGTCATCCCGATCCTATCGGCAGGAGCCTATATCGGCCCACCATCCGATGGACCTGCTCATCTCACTTCCTTATCAATTACAGGGTCAAATTGACTGGCACTCCCACACCCGTACCGACGCGCCAGAGCCAATCGAACCCCACGGCCCCTGGCGCGCGTACCTCAAGCCACAGAGAGAAGCCGATCGGCCTGCACTAGAGCTAAGCAGACCTCCCATGCGATCGGCGTGTTCGTGTCGGGGCGCGCGAGGGATCTCGACGCGAACACCCATCAATAGCCTGATAATATGGATCTTCAATATGATTTTCAATATGGGCTATCTCAGCTTTCACCTTCCTATTCAGCTGATATTCTGAAGTAATCTGAGCAAGATCATTGACCTCCGGATTCTGCTCTCTAATAATATGATCCAACGATATCATCTTAAAATCCTTTAATAAATATTGAAATTTTTCATAAGACGACCTCAAAACGTCATCCTTGCACTCATACTCCCCTGATAGTTGTGTGATTACCAACAAAGAATCTCCAATGACCTCTACCATATTGGCTTCGATTGTGCTTAGCAGCTGAAGACCTTTGAGCACCATTTCATACTTTGATTGGTTATTAGTACTATAAGGCTTGATTGTAAAAGCGAACTCAAAGCTTGCCCCTCGAAGCGATATAATCACCAAGCCGATACCAGATCCATGCTTACAAACCGACCCATCAAAGAGTAGCGTCCATGGAATTGGCTCCACAAAATTCTCTTGGACTCCCTATGTTGTACAATAAAATCTACCACCGCTTGTCCTTTAACCGCCTTAGCTGATTCATACCTCAAATTAAACTCCATCAGAGAAAATATCTATTTACCAATCTGCCCTCTCAGGACTAGAGCTGATAGCATATATTTAATCACATCGGCTTTACAAAGTACTGTGCACTCGGCTGATAGAAGATAATGCCTTTACTTTATACATGAGAAGTATAAACACAGGCATAAATTTTCCACCGTAGGATATCTAGTCTCAGCATCCAAAAGTCATCGGCTTAGATAAAATACCTCCTGTTCTTTTAATTCAAATTCCTGTACCAGCACTGATCTGATAAACTTCTCATCGGCTGACAAATATAACTTGAATGGTATCTCTTTCTATGGCAGAAACAATACTGGTGGAGAATTCAGATATTCTTTAATATGATCAAACGTTCTCTACTGTTTGATGCCCTATACGAACTCTTGATCGGCTCGCAACTTCAGCAAGGGAGTAAAGGACTCAATTCTTCCTGATAGATTTGAAATAAACCTCCTTATAAAGTTGAGCTTGCCAATTAAAGACTGTAACTGTGTTTTGTTGTTTGGTGGCTCGGTGTTCTGAATAGCTTTGATGCTTTGTTGACTAACTTCAATCCCTCTCTCATGCACCATAAAGCCTAAGAATTGCCTAGCTAATACACCAAAAGCATATTTATGAGGATTCATCCAAAGTCCATATTTCCTCGCCCTTTCCAGTACTTTTCGTAGATCGGCTATATGGTCTTCAATACTCTTAGATTTTACTACCACATCATCAATATATATCTCCACCAGCAAGCCAATGAGATTATGAAATATATAATTCATGGCTCTCTAATAAGTTGCATTGGCATTCTTCAAACCGAAGGTCATGACTACCCACTCGTACAAGCCGATAGCTCTAGGACACCTAAATACAGTCTTGTGGATTTCTTCTTCCGCCATAAAAATCTGATTGTACCCTGCATTCCCATCTATAAAGCTAATGATCTTGTGACTCGAAGATGCATTGATCAATAGATCTACCATTGGCATCGGATACTCATCTTTAGGGGTCACCCTATTCAAATTCTGGATGTCGATGCATATCCTTAGCTTCCCGTTCTTCTTCTCAACCAAGACGATGTTGGATACCCATTCAGCATATCAGCATGGTTTGATGAAGTTTGCATCATACAGCCTTATGATCTCTGCCTTGATTTCATCATGCAACTCAGCTCTAAACCTTCTCTGTGGCTACTTGAATGACCGATATCCTAATTTAATAGGAAGCCGATGTTCAATAATTGATTGGCTTAAACCTAGCATCTCATGATAATCCCAAGCAAAACATTCCTGAAATTCCTTCAACAATTTTATGAACTCTTTTCGGATTTCGGTACATAAACTTTTACTATTATACATCGGTCTTGGTCTATCTCCTAGTCCTATATCAACTTCCTCCAACTCATCGGTCGACGTAAATCCTTGCCCTAATTTTCCTTCAAAATCTTCTATGGTTCCCATTAGAGCAATAGTTCCGAGCTGACTTGCTAAATCGGCTTTATCCCCTTGCTGGTTACATCAAGGAACTCTCCATCCCATGCTTTCTCGGACAAGCAATCAAATCCATCAGCTTCCGAGAGTGGTAGATCGGTTACTGCAACACAGGTCGACTGATTGGCTATAATCACCTCAACTTGATCCCATTGCCATTGTATGAAGCTTTGATGCATTATGGAAGGAATATAATAGTTGGCGTGAATCCAGACCCTGCCGAGAACTAGACTATATGATCCTTTACCATCGATCACGAAAAATGTGGTGGGCAACGTCTTGCTTCCAATTGTCAACTCCATGTTTAGCACTCCCTCTGTCTCTGATGGATTTCCTCCGAAGTCTTTTAACACCATATTTATTTTGATTAGGTCTTCGACAATCTTCCCCAGTTTGTGATACATAGCATATGGCATCAGATTGACAACTGCACCTCCATCAGCTAACATCTTCGTCATCGGCTTCCCATCCACATATCCTTTGATATACAATGGTTTGAAGTGCCAATGCTTAAATTTTTTAGGCTTGTCAAATATGGCTTGATCGAGTTTTAGTGTCAATTGAGCAAAAACCTCTTCTTGATCCTCTTCATTAGATGCACACGCTTTATACTCTAGAGGCAAGAAGAACACAATGTTGGTTGGAGCCGATGTGTTAACGTCAACATCTTTATGTTTTACGTGCCAAACATTTTTAGTCTTTCAACTTCAATCAACTTCCTCATAGTCCTGACACTGCCTTTTGTGCTATTCTCTATGCTACAACCTTTGTGCCTTTCTCTTCTGATTTTTTGTGAAGATTCGGGATGGACACCACTAAGATTTTGGGTTGTATTCTCCTTTACGCAACTCCCTGTCATCAGCTAACTTTTGATTATAGTCTTCATTGATTGGCCCTAATTGGCTATATACCAATGCCCACTTGATAGGTGGCCGATCATATGACATCCTGCTCTGTCGATGTGCTATGATGCTAGTTTGTTACATTCAGGACAATCCTCAATCGATGGCAAACTCATGTCTTGATTCCAGTAATACTAAAAAAACGGACAACCCCAATGTGGATTATACTTTTTATTGTGCGCTATGGCTCGTCATTCTTTATCTTGTATTCTAGAATATTTCTTGATCAAATCTAATGAGGTAACACTTGATTTCCTTTAGCATTTCCCTTCATCAAACCGATCTCTTGAAGACCCTGCAAACACCAAGTTTACCAGAAAAGGATGTCCATCGACCTTCATCGGCTTTTTATCTTCAAACTTATTTCTCCCTTAATCGACAGCCGATTGCAATTTTTGCTAAAAAACTCTGCATTCATTAGTGTGATGAGATATTGAGTTGTGTCACTTGTAATATTTCTTCTTTTTGAGTTCTTCAGCTAATGGTTGTACATGGTTTTGTGGTAGTTGAATCTGTTTCTCTTGGAGAAGAAGATCGAATATCTTATCAGCTTTATTGATATCAAAATTAAATCTTTCCTCCTTACTAGAATTCTTTATCTAGGGACATGATATAGGTTTCTTATTCCTAGTCCACTCTGCCAAACCCACTTCTAATTCGGATTCCTCATCATCTGAGTTTGATGCATAAACCTATAGCTAAGCAGCCTTCCGATGGAATCTATCTTTCTTGGTTTCAATGAATCAACTTTCATGAGCTAATACCATCTAGAGAGGATGTGATAGGCTCTCGAATTCTTGAGAAGAGAAGTGTTCCCTGATTGGAGTCAGCAACCCTTAGAAGGCCAAATCAGCTAATTGTCCATCGCTCAAAATAAGACTATAACACCGGCTTCTAATATCCCAAAAATATTGGATGTACTCTAAAACTGACTCATCAGGCTACTATCTAACCGATGTCAAATCTGATAGTCTCATCTCCTGAATCCCAGCAAAGAAATATGTATGGAACTGCTTTTCTAGATTAGCCCATCACCTAATTGAGTTGGGAGGCAACGAAGAGAACCAGGTGAAGGCCGATCCAGAGAGGGGCAATGGAAAGAAATGGACTCTCAGGGCTTCCTCAGCCGATGCTTCCCCATATTGGGCCAAGAATTGCCTGATGTGTTCCACTGTAGATACGCTACCTTGCCTTGAGAATTTGGAGAAATGTAGAATCCTATATCACTGTGGCAACAGAATTCTATTGAACCACTTTAGATAAGGGTGTTGATACATAAAAGCTTGTTTCTTAGGATTGATGCCGAATTGCTCTTTGACCACTTCTGTAACTCTAACAGACCAATCCTCCTTCCTTTGGTTCTCTCGTTGGTAGTGTAGAAGCGAAGTTGGTACTTGATACGGTCTAAAATGATCTCCTTGATGATTAGTCATGTTATTATTGCCACCTGGGTATTCTTGCCGATATCCCTCGTAGTAAGCCATCCAATGATATCCTGGCAACATATCATCGCGTTGCCCCCTAATCCAATCTTATACTGGTGAAAATATATTTGCTGATATGTCCCTTCTGTTTCCATAAGTAACCTATAGTTGCTCTGTTTTCATTGGCAAATATACTGGCCCTTGATCAAGTTCTCAAACAATTGATCCATCCATCATTCTCTTGATCAAATTGTGCAAAGTGTTCACTAGAACACCTGATTGGTTGATGAGTACATGGTGAATAGCTTCATCAACCATCTCTTGCAACGGCTTCTGAGGATTCACAGGTGGTGAATGGCTTGATTCTCCTATAAAAACTGGCTTCGGCATTTGGTACTTCTGAATCGGCCCTTGTCTGGTCATATTGAAAGATTCTAGATAGTTTTTGAAAATTAGCCATATTTTGCTCCACCTAGTACCTTTGATCTTCAGTCAAATATTTCATTGTCACTGGAATCATGTTCTCCATGTTGATCTCTCTACCCGCCATTATGTTTCAGTTGTCTAGTCCCACTGGGTGTGCCAAAGAGCGTGCTCGCGGGAAGGGATTAGTCCGACTGGGCCGAGCAGCGGTCCTACCAGGGAGAGATGGTGGTTTAGTCACGTGAAGGCCTGGGAGATCTGCTTAGCTCTAGTGCATGTCTTTAAGCTTCGAGGTCTGAGGGCGTGCCAGCCAATTTGACCCTAGAATAGACAAGGAGAGAGAGGATGAGACTCGTGAGCCAGTCGACCGGTGGGCCTATCTGGCTCACCCTATCGACTGAGTGCTGGTAAGAAAGGTAGCGCTCGAGTATCGGTTAAATAGCTGATGGAGGTGTGAGAGATAGATGCATGGAAAGAGCAGAGGATCTATCGGCCAAAGAGTCGATGACGCTCTACAACATCCAAAGCGCAGAGCAGGGCCCGATTCCCCATGAAGCCACAAGGGCCAGCGACCGTGGTAATGGTGCCATTAGGACCAGCTTTGATAGATCGGACCAAATCAAGACAGTATGAGGTTGAGGCTTAACGGTGTGGAGACAACGGAGGCCTAGACCGAACGTGATGACGAGAAAGGAAAGAGGCGATGTCCTCGGTTACCTACCAGCCAAACGTCCAACGCAAGCCTACACCTAAACCCATCAGCCATTCGAGCCGATGGGGAACAAGACCCCCTAGATCTCGACGCCAGCCATGTCAGACGCGAGCCCTATAAGATCAGACCGAACCGAGACAGTACTAGAAAGCATCCGACATGTCTAAATCAATCTCTAGCGGATTGATTGTTTGACGATACGCAAGACAAATGCAAGGCCTACGGTGAGGATAACTCGTCGACTACTCACTCTGACGAAAAGTCACGCGAAGACCCATTGGGGCATCGGCTCAAACCACCGCCGCTGATCTCGTAGGTCAAACCTAACCGATACAGCACGAGATCGTGGACGGAGAAGAGAGACCAATGCGTCGGTGAGCCTCGCGCGGACGTGATGTGGTACGCCTAATTCGGCTAAGAGGTCAAACTCAACCAATGCAGGCTTAGACAGAGCATAGCATACCAGGATACTGGCGGGACATACCTCTTCATCGGAGATCAAACTTAACCGATACAGCCCCACGTCAGGAGCCAGAACCCAGCAGAAAAACCTAGATAAGCTAGGGTGGTGATGCACTAAAGGCTTATTGGATTGATCGATTGATGATTTACATGCTTCTAGTGAGTCTATATTTATACCCTGGAATTACAGAGTTCAACGTGGTTACAACAACTACCAAACGTTATTTCCGAAGAATATAAAAGGAAACTAATCTCTAATCAATTGTAAAGCTACTCAAACTTGCTTAGCCTACATAATAGATTCTATGCAAACATCTGACTTGTCATTATCCTCATTATTCCTCTTTGGACTCGATTGCATCTGGATAACTTTTCGTCTTCAAACAAACCGAATCTATCTTTCACCCGTTTGATCGGCTCTTCTACAGTATCAATCGGCTTCATCCCATGAGCCAAGCAGTATTTTCCATCGGCCGATCCTGTTTACAAGCTGAATCAAATTCCAGCGTTAAGACACCCGCCACCTGAGAGCAGACCTAGGAGGGAGGTCGTTATCTAACTCTGTTGATGCGTGCATGGGGCAATCGAACCAGGCGGAGAGACATGCCAAGACGACGAGTAAGCATGAAAGGATGGAGGTCTGATGTGATGGCATGCAAACATGCCGAGCCCTGCGAGGTCTACTTTGCTCCAGCATAGGTCGTTCGGCTTGTTGGAGTGCACTCCTAATGGTCCCACCGGGCGTTCCAAAAGAAATGTTCATGGCATGAGAGCCGGTTGGATCGTGTAGAGGTGCATGCCGAGAGAGAGCATGAGCGTGAGCCGATGAAGGTCCAATACGATGGCGCGTGAATACACCGACGCCTAGGAGATTTGCTTATCTCTAGTTATGGTCTTTCGGCTTCGAGGTCCCTTCGTCGGGGTTGTTGGAGTTGCAGGCGTGCTAGTCAATTTGACCTTGTAATTGATAAGGGGATAAATCAATGAGTCAGTGGGCCGATGGACCGATACAAACTCCTGCTATCGGCTGGTCACTGATAGAGTTGAGATAGTCATTGGCTACATCCGATGCACTTCTGCTATCGGCTAGTTGCTGATAGGAGCTAAAGCACTCGTCCATTGGCTAGAAAGCCGATGAAGGCCTAGGCAGATGATGACAAAGGGAATGGAAAAAACACATCAGATGTAGAGCCAATAACGCTCCAAAATAAAGTAGTCAATATACACTATATAGACTCCTACTATCGGCTGGTTGTCGATAGAGGTTGTAGCACTCTCTCATCAGCTAGAAAGCTGATGAAGGCATAAACAGATAATGAGGAATAAGATAAAGGACACATCGACTATAAAGCCGATGGCGTTCCAAATAGAATATGCAATGAATACTAAGGAGTGAGACCCGATCTTCCAAAGATACAAGAGGCTTGATCGGACGCGCAGATGGAAGGAACAAATGAACCCATCAGCTAGCTTAGTTGATGAGAGAAATTCCTTGAAGATATTATGTATATCGGCTAAGAAGCCAATACACTAGGCGTGAGGCTCAATGTGTGGATAACTCATTGGCTGATCGCTCTGATGAAACATTTGCGTAAAGATCTATTGACATATAGTTTAATCTACTACCAGTGGTCTAATAGGTCAGACAAAATTAATGCAGCACGAGACTGATGACAGTAAAGAAAGCTTGATAAATCGATAGAACCACATAAATGTGAAGTGATGCACCCGATCGGACTAAGAGATCGGACCTAGCCGATATAGCCTTAGGCAGAACGGATACATCAAGATAGTGGTGGGTCTTACCGCTTTGCTAGAGATCGGACTTACTGATACAGTCCTGCGTCGAAAGCTAGAACCTGCCAGTAAAAACCTAGATAAACTAGGGTGGCGATGAGCCGAGATTGTATTTGATCTATGATTGATGATTTACAAGGTCTCAGGGGATATATATTTATACCCTGGAATTACAAAAGTTTGACATGGTTACAAACAACTTCTGGACATTATTTCCTAAACATAGAAGGAATCTATCTCTAAAAAGTTAATAAAACTAATTAGACTTGGCTATATTATAAGATATATTTTATAGAGATCAAGTATCATGCCATGGTTTTCACGACTCCTTAAACTCAGTCCCATCTGGATAATCTTCCATGTTTAATTGGACCAAATCCATCCTCAAACCATCCGATCAGCTTTCTCACTATGTCAATCAGCTTCCTTGCATAAGCCGATCGGCTCTCCAATTCTGTCTATGGGCTTATAAAATTTTGGTGCAAACAGGCTTGGACCTCCCCTAGGCTCCCCTCTGCTCCCTTACTCTCTTTCTTTCTCTTCACCACCCTATTGGAAACACCACTAGTGACTAGGAAGGCATCGCTAGGTCCTAAGGTATTGCTTGGCCGCTGGCTTTTGGTCTAGCGGCCATACAGAAGGTGAGAAATCACAACCAAAATATGTTGGGATTGTATTTTTGTTTGTGTTTATTAATTACGTGAAACCCTAATTAGGGATTTGGGGTTTATTGTCATGTGTTGACATGAATCTAATGAATTGACATCATGAGCTAAAAATGCAAAGACATGCCCTCACGGTAAAATATTTCACTATTGTTGCCACTTTGTGTTTGCATCGAGTTAGATGGAGCTAACTCATTTTTTGCCATGGTTCAATTCATTTAGGTTGGATTTAGAATAACTGTCTAGAGTAGATGTTCAATCATTTGATTATGGATCAAGTTTAGCTTCAGCAATTTTAGTTGTAGCTACATAACATCTAGATAGTTATACAAGTGTGGCTTTATTTCTTGAGTATGGGTCCATTCCAGAACAACAAGCAGTTCAATTTGTTGATTGGGATAACATGGAGATCAAGGACAGAGAGAATAATGAGGGAAGGATTCAGGTCATGAGTAATGACCAATGGTACGAGAGGTGAGGTTGTGAGAGCTACCAAATTTTTATTTTCCACAAATACCTATTGTTTGTATTCAGCTAACCTTAGAGGAAGATGGGTGAAGTTGAGATAGAAGATTGTGTTACCATAGAACAATTCAATGAACTAAAGCAATTCTTGGAAGATAAGCAAGACCGGTTGACACAAGATCTTCAAGCCTTTATGGCTGAAATCAGAGGGCATCGCCAACCTCATGACGGTGCAAGCAACCATGGTGAAGATGGGGAAGAAATTGAAAGAGTTGCTGCTAGAAGAGCAACAGATCAAGAGGGAAGGAACCGATGTGCTGCACATGGTAGAGAAAGAGGACGAGGTCGAAGAAATATTACAATGATGAATCTAAAGATCAGGATGATGAAAATCATTCCCATAATCATTTTGGTCGCCGACATCATAGAGGACGCTACCATGAGGAGAGGTTTGGCAAACTGAAGTTTACCATGTCAAAATTTGATAGAGGATCTGATCCTAAAGCTTATTTCACATGAGAGTTGAAGGTGGATAACATTTTTCGCTTGTATAATTATTCAAAGGAGAAGAAATTGGCAATGGCATCTCTAGAGTTTGATGGATATGCTCTGATATGGTGGGAGAAACTTCTCCATGATCATGAAGAAGATGGAGAACATCCTATTGTAACTTGGAAAGAAATGAAAAGAGAAATGAGAATTCATTTTGTGCCGAAGCACTATCAGTGTGATCTTTTTGATAAATTGCAGAATCTGAAGCAAGGAAGTTTCTCTATTGAGGAGTATTATAAAGAGATGGAGCAGACTATGATTAGAGCCAATATATATGAAGATGAAGAGCAAACTATTGCATGTTTCATGGCTGGGTTAAATCGCAATATTCATCACATTGTTGAGTTTCAGCCGTACCGTCATCTTATTGATTTGGTACATCAAGCAACCATTTGGTACGAGGACTACGTCTAGAGGAATCAAGCCAATATTGAAGTTTACTGCTACACCATCAATGGCGGAAAGCTCAAGTGGAGGCTCACGTTCTAATGTTCAAGGTATTTTTAGTGGGAAGAACACTGCTGCCCCAAGTATGAGTTCTAAACTAGCAGCATCCACCTCTACTTCAGTGGGTACTACAGCCAAGAGTAGTGAGATTCAATGCTTCAAGTGTGGAGGTCATGGGCATGTTGTCAAGGAGTGTCCAAATAACCGGGTGATCATTGTGAATGATAATGGAGAGTATGAATTAGCTAGTGAAGAGAAAGTTGTGGAAGAGTATGCTGATGAAGCCCATAAAGATGAGGAACATACTAGAGTGAATTTGAGCAAGGTGCTGCTCTTGCAGTGGCTCAAATCTTGAGTGTTCAAATAAAGGAAGCTGAAATTGGATAGCAACATAATCTTTTTTAAACCAGAGCAAAAGTACAAGATAAAGTAGTCAAGGTGATCATTGATGGCGAGAGCTGCCATAAGCTTGCTAGTCGTGAGATGGTTAACAAGCTTGATGTGAAGTTACAGTGGCATCCTCATCCATACTATGTCCAATGGTTGAATGATTCGGGAGATATCAAGATTGGTTATAAAGTAAAAGTTCCATTCAAGATTTGTGAATATGTTGACAGTGTGGAGTGTGATGTGGCACTAATGTCTATGTGCCATATGCTGCTTGGAAGACCTTGGCAATATGATCAATATACTCAGCATTGTGGGAGAACAAATCAGTACACACTAGATTTGAAAGGGAAGAAGTTTGTACTCAAGCCTATGACACCTCAACAAATCATGGCTAAGCACTTAAAAAAGAAATATGAAATTAGTCCAGCAAGTAAAGGAGGAGAAGAGCAAAAGAAAATGAGTGCCATACACAATTTGGTGAGTAAGAGCCATAGACCAAATTTGAGAGATAAAAAGAAAGGAGAGGGAAATCATCTAGTTATGTTAAGAGAAGTGAGAAACAAACTAGATCAAGTGCTCTTTGTATGTGCAAAGACATTTTAATTTCACCTAACGATATCACCACTCTTCCTAGTGTTGTGTCTCATCTTTTGCAGGACTATAAATACGTTTCTCCAAAGGAAACACCGGCCGGATTACCTCCAATTCGTGGGATTGAGCATCAAATTGATCTCATTCTAGGGGCTGCACTCTCCAACCGTCCACCCTACTGCACCAATCCTAAAGAAACAAAAGAAATACAAAGGCAAGTGCAAGATCTTCTTCATAAAGGTTTTGTTCGTGAAAGCTTAAGTCCTTGTGTTGTTCCTATGATATTAGTACCTAAAAAGGATGGTTCTTGGAGGATGTGTGTTGATTGTAGAGCTATAAATAAAATCACCGTTCGCTACCGTCATCCTATTCCACAATTACATGATATGCTTGATGAATCGAGTGGCTCCATAATATTTACTAAAATTGATTTGAAAAGTGGTTACCATCAAATAAGAACAAAAACTAGAGATGAATGGAAAACTACATTTAAAACAAAATTTGGGATGTATGAATGGTTAGTTATGTCATTTGGTTTGACTAATGCTCCTAATATTTTTATGAGATTAATGAACAATGTCTTGAGAGCCCTCATTGAAAATTTTATGGTTGTCTACTTTGATGATATCTTGATTTATAGCAAGTATTTAGAGGAGCATGTGAATCATATTCGTTAAGTTTTGGATGAGCTTCAAAAAGAGAAATTATTTGCTAATCTTGAGAAGTCCAGTTTTTGCACAGACCATATTGTGTTCCTTGGCTTTATTGTTTCAGGAGAAGGAATTGAAGTGGATGAAACCAAGGTGAAAGGCATCAAGGATTGGCCAACTTCTATGAATGTAAGTCAAGTAAGAAATTTTCATAGTCTTGCTGGTTTTTATAGGAGATTTGTGAGAGATTTCAGTACCATCGCTTCTCCTTGGAATGAATTGACAAAAAAAGGGTTGATTTTAAATGGGAAAACTCATAGGAAAATGCTTTTCAAGAATTAAAGAAACGCTTGACTAAAGCACCCGTACTTGTTCTTCTTGATTTCACTAAAACTTTTGAGGTAGAATGTGATGCTAGTGGGATTGGAATAGGAGGACCTTTAATGCAACAAGGAAAGCCAGTAGCATATTTTAGTGAAAAACTAGGAGGAGCTCAATTGAATTATTCTGTATATGACAAAGAATTGTATGTTTTGGTGCGTGTACGTGAGACATAGTAGCATTACTTAAGTCCAAGTTAAGCTGAACCGCCGCCATGCCAAATGGTTGAGTTCATCGAAACATTTCCATACATTGTGAAATATAAGAAAGGTAAGGGCAATGTGGTTGCCGATACTTTGTTGCAAAAAAAATGTTGTTGAACCAACTCGAGGTAAAGATTTTGGGTCATGAAAGTTTGAAAGATATGTATAATAATGATCCTGAATTTTTAGAACCATATAATATTTCTAAAGATGGAAAAGATTGGGAAAAGTATCACATACATGATGGATTTCTATTTGGAGCTAACAAGCTTTGTGTTCCAAATTCTTTGGTTAGATTGCTTTTACTACAGGAATCACATGGAGTTGGACTAGCAGGTCATTTTGGACAAAAGAAAACTTACGAACTGCTAGGTGATAAATTCTATTGGCCTAAGATGAGGAGAGATGTCATCAGATTTGTGGAACGATGTATCACCTATCACAAAGCTATGTCAAAACTGAATCCTTATGGCTTATACACTCCTTTACCTACTCCTAATATTCCTTAGGAAGACATAAGCAAGGATTTTATTTTGGGAATGCCTAAAACTCAGAGAGGAAAAGATTCTATTTCTGTTGTGGTTGATAGATTTTCAAAGATGGCTCATTTTATCCCATGGAACAAGAGCGACAATGCTTCACATGATGCTAATTTGTTTTTTAAGGAGATCGTGCGGCTACATGGCCTGCACAGGACCATTGTGTGTAATCATGACATAAAGTTTGTGAGCTATTTTTGGAAAGCATTATGGGCAAAGCTTAGGACCAAGCTCCTATTCTCAACTACTTGTCACCCACAAACCGATGGGCAAACCAAAGTGGTGAATCGAACGTTATCTATGTTGCTGCGAACAATGATGAAAAAGAACTTGAAGGTTTGGGAGAATTGCTTAACACACATGGAGTTTACTTATAATTGGGCAGTGCACTCTAATACTAACTTGTGTCCTTTTGAAATTGTATATGGGTTCAAACCTATTGCTCCAATAGATTTGTTGCCTCTTCCATTGTAGGAGAGAACCAACATGGAAGCCTCCAAGCGTGCTGCATATATAAAGAATATACACAAGAAGACCAAGGAAGCAATTGAACAAAAAGCAGAATGCAAGACTGCAAGTATGAACAAAGATAGGAAGAAAGTGTTATTTGAACCAGGGGACTTGGTATGGATTCAATTGCACAAGGATCACTTTCCTGATAAGCGTAAATCCATGTTGATGCCATGAGGAGAAGGTCCATTTTGTGTCTTTCCAAAGATCAATGATAATGAATACAAGATAGATCTTCCAGAAAGTTATAGTGTGAGCTATACCTTCAATGTTGCTGACCTCTTACCATTCACAAGTAAAGATGCTTTAGAGTCGAGGATGACTCCTTTTCAAGAAGGGGAGGATGATATAACCATGCTGACCACACCAACAAGCAAGACGATCATGCCAACAAACAACAGGTCATAACCAATTCAAGCTACACCAGCTCAATTCTTTGATAGACCGATTACACGTAGTCAAGCTAAGGAGCTACAACAAGGGGTGAATGCGCCACTTTTTGAAAATTATTTTAATATTAATAAGAATTATATACTGCATAAGTCATGCACATTGCTATTGCTCAGGTTCACCAAGGAGAATGATAAGAACACACCAAGAGTGGACTACAGAGAAGGACCACACTCAAACCCGTCCAGCGTGATAGAACCATCAGAAAGAATCAGTCATAACTTTTGATTTTCAAAAGCTATGAAGGCCCCATTAGGACTTGTTGGAAAGCTTGCTAAGTATAGTTTTCAATGCCACCAGAGCCGACCAGTTTAGAGTTTCGATTGTGACAGCCGACCAGTTTTAGTGCATACTAATCGAAGGATCAATAGTTAGCCTGATGTTCAAGTTCCAGTGCAAAACTATACCAATATACAATACTTCATGGTACATCTATACATGGTGTGAAAGCTTATCAAGTTAACTTTGCAATGCAACCAACGAAACATCATTTGGACTTTCCAAGGTACAGTTATTGACAAAACACTGAAGACTACGCAGAAGACCAACAATCAGCCTGATGTTCAAATTACCATGCAAAACTGTACCATTCTACAATACTTCGTGGTACATGCTACACATGGTGTGAAAGCTTATCAAGTTAGTTTTCCAATACAACCATTGGCACATCATTTGAACTTTTCAAGATGGAGTTATTGACAAAACATTAAAGACTGCACAGAAGACCAACAACCACATGGGAACAACTCAGAGCTCATTTCATGGAGGTCCTTTCACATATTCTAACTTATATTTTTCATTTTATTTTTTCACCTATCTAGGAGGGATGTTCCTAGTATAAATACCCCATTGCCTCATAGCAATCGAAGACATTGGATGATTAAAATACAGAATCCATTGTTTAGTTGTGTGCTAACAACTATTGAGAGAGTGATCTCTACCCCTTTGCTCTTATGATTTTCTTCGTGGGATTACAAAAGCGGCGGCTTCATCCGTTCCAAATTGGTGCTCTTACTCCCTTTAAGGTTGTCCTTGATTGATTATAGGCTGGGTTGGTTGGTTCTTTGAGAGTGTGGTTGGGCGAATCCTTGATTCAGTTTGCTATTAAAGACGGTGGATGGCTTTGAGTTTTATTTGCCAAGTTTCACTGGTTATCACTGCTTGCAGCAAGTTATCCAACTGTTCTATAGCTAGTTACCTAGTGATTAATCCTACGTCGTGAACATTGGGACCCTGTGACGTTGTTAATGTCAAAATTTGGTAAACCCAAAGAAAGATTGGAAAAACGATTAGTTTAGTAAAGAAGAGTTCGATTCCTATAGAGAATAAGTCGATTGAAGGAAGCGAAGAAGGATTTGGTCTAATTATAGAAGACTATCCAAATGAGGCGGAGTCTGAGGAGGAGCTATGGAACTCACGACAAGGTGATTTATCTATGTAAATCATATCTTATAATAGGAAGATTTAGTTAGTTCAGCAAACTTTCTTAAAGATATTTTTCTTCTATACTTTTTAGGAAATAACGTTCGATGCTTGTTATAACCGCGTCGGACTATGTACACCCAGGGTATAAATATAGCCCATAGAGACTTGTAAGATATCAATCAATCGATCAATATAATTTTGGCACATCGCCACCCTAGCTTGTCTAGGATTTTACCGATGGGATCTAACTCTCGATGCGGGACTGTATCGGTTAAGTTTGATCTCTAATGAAGGAGTAAGTCTCACCACGATCCCGGTATATCTTGCTCTATCTAAGGTTGTATCGCTTAGGTTAGATCAAGTGTACCGCATCACGTCTGAGCGAGATCTATCGGTTTACCAAGCTCTCTCTACCACCGTCAGTCCCATGCTACATCAGTTAGGTTCGACCTACGAGACTACTGACAGTAGATTTGATCCATAGGTCTATAGGTCTCTGCCCAGTGTTTCATCGGAGAGGTTAGCAGATGAGTTATCTATACCTTGAGCAACACGCCCAGCGTATCGGCTCCTTAGCCAATACGCACCCATCTTCAGAGACTTCCATCGAACGTCATGCCTAGTGCATCGTCCTTCCGGTTAATACACACATATCTTCAGAGAGGTCCTCTCATCGGCTCAGCTAGCCGATGGGTTCCCTCCACCCCTCCTTCAGCACAATTGATTTGGTGTCCGTCTTCCTGTTGTCATTGTCCTAAGTCTCTTACTATCTCGGTTAGGTTTGATCTTCAAGATTGGTGCTAGCGGCATCACCACGGTAGGTGATGGGTCTTGTGCTGTGGGAGGATCGGGTACCACTCCTTATTCATCACCCACCATATCTGGAGCGGCATCGATTTTACAGCCAGTGTATCTTTTATGCGTTTTCTTGTAGCCCGATCAGGCGTACCACATCACATCCACACAAGGCTCACCGACGCGTCGGGCTCCCTCCTCCGTCAATGGTCTCATGCTGCATCAGTTAGGTTTGACCTACGAGATCGGTGACGGTGATTCGAGCCAGCACCCCAGCAGTTCTTCATGCGGCGTCTCATCAGAGTAAGTAGCCGATTAGTTATCCTCACCGCAGGCCTCGCATCTATCTCACATATCATCCAACGATCGATCCGCTAGAGATCGATCTTGACACATCAGATGTTTCCTGGTACTATCTCGGTTCGGTCTGATCTTCCAGGGCTTATGTCTGACGTGGCCGGTATCGAGATCTAGCAGGTCTTATTCCCCATCGGCTCGAGTGACCAATGGGTTTATATGTAAACCTACGTTGGACATTCGGCCCTTAGGTAGCCGATGACCTTGCCTATTCCTCCCTCGTCATCATGTTCAGTCTAGGCCTCTATCGTCTCTATGTCGTTAGTCCCCGGTCTCATACTGTGTCAATTCGGTCCGATCTATCAAGGTTGGTCCTGACGGCGCCGTTACCGCGGTCACTGGCCCACGTGGCTTCGCAGGGGATCGGACCCTGCTCCGCACTTCGGATGCCGTGGAGCGTCATCAGCTCTTTGGCCGATAGGTCCTCTAGTATATTACATGCGTCTATCTCTCATGCGTCTATCAGCTGTTCAGTCGATGCTTGAGCGCTACCTTCCCCACTGGCACCTAGCCGATAAGGAGAGCTAGACAGGCCCACATGCCGACTGGCTCACAGGTCTCATCCTCTTTTCTTGTTAATTACAGGGTCAAATTGACTGACATGCCCTCGAATCTTGAAGCTTAAGGATCTGCACTGGAGCTAAATAGATATTTCGGGCCTTTGTATGACCGAGCCACCGTCTCTTCTCGGTTGGACCTCCGTTCGGCCCGGTCGGACCCTCCCCCGCGAGGTTTGGTGGCAAGTAGATGTATCATTAAATGGTGGCACTTTTGGAAATATGTAACCTGCAGCTAGGGCTTACAGCAATGTGGTGTTCTAGAAGAACATGCCCCCTATTATTAATGGAGTTCCTGACATTTAAAATTTTTTGACAACATATCATAAACTGAAGTCGAGTTCAACACAGCAATCAAGTGTGACTACATCACAAATAATATTGCCGAGGTTTTCAGTAACTGGATTAGGGACATCAAGCACTTGCTAGTTGTTGATCTAGCTAACAAGATAAGGGAGATGATAATGATTCTATGGGATAAGAGGAGGATCGGAGAAAGGCTTGCTGGTAGGATTCTACCAGTTGTAATGCACCAATTGAAAGAAAGGACTAGAGGATTAGGACACATAAAGGTTGTATTAGCTAGCTTAAATACCATAGAGGTGTCAAACAATAGCAAGGACTTTGGAAGGCATGTTGTTGCAGGCACGGTGCAAATATGCACATCTGAAGATTGGTAGCACACTGGGCAACCTTGTAGGGATGCATTAGGCTTTTTAACAGCTCAGAAAAATGTGAACTTGGAAGAATAGGTTGATATGTGTTATTCTGTAGAGAAATTCAAGGTTGCATATACGAGAGAGATACCAGCAATTCCAGAAAAATCACATTGGCCTAAGGTGTACTTGCCTTTTAACTTGGGTGCACCACTATGTAAGAGGAGTGTAGAGTGACAAAGGAAATTGAGGATTAAAGAATGCCTTGAGACCGATGGCAAGACTAGTGGAAAGAGTGATAGAAAAAAAAATGATCAGAGGGTCAGTTACATGCAAAAGATATGGTAAGAAGGGTCATAGGCAATCTAGCTACAAGTGCCCAACGAATGGAACAAAGAAAAAAATTTATTACTTTTTCTATCTTTATAGCCTTTTAAGTTTTTTCCTTGATTAATCAGTTGCATATGCATATTCATAGGAAAAAGAAGCCTAGGAAGAACAACAAAAAGTACCCACTTTAACATTCTATACCAATAATAACAACAAACAGAGATACATTAATGCAGAAAAGCCTAGGAATGGTGACAAAGATGGTAAATGAAGTATTTGTCTGTGAATGTATCTAATCAACATTGTTGCATATAGGTAACAGCTTCCGTGCTTATGTGTATAGGTGCCTTGCAATGCTTCTAGGAGACATATTAGGCACCACTAGAGAAACATGAGTCATTTTGGGAGCAAGCACTTCTAAGGAGTAGATTGCACTTTGGGAGCTAGCACTTTTGAAGGGGCAGTAGGTAATTTGGGAGCAAGTAATTCTTCTATCTCTAAGAAGAAAAAATTGACTCCTAACAAAATGAAGAAGACCTAGTTTGCCTCTTCGATTTATCCTTAAACATCATATGCCATGACATAATATTATTGAGATGTACTGAATTAGTAGCTTACTTTATGTATGCACTGAATTATACGTTAAACGGTTTGTAAACTTTTGATCTGCTGCTATCAATTTAGAATATTGAGTTTGATACTCTAATTTCTGGTCTCCTTTTAATCCAACGTTCTGGTGATTGCAATCCAAAGTGGTCTTGGAATTTTTTTTTTGGCACTCACAGGAAGATACATTACAAAATCAAGGTACACTTTCATCTCTGAATTTTCTCCTGGATTTCTTAATACAAAAAATTTGATGCACACACTCATAAATTTTATAAAAATCTCATTGATTGGCTCATCAATTTTCATATGTATAGGCAATTTCAAGAAAATCTCATTCATTCCCTCATCAATTTTGATGCATACAGACTTGTTCACATACATATACTTGTCACCATCTTCAACATACAACCTCTCTAACAGCTGCTCCATTCTACCGGCAGCTGTGGCCTCACGCAAAGATGGTGAGAACAAAGAGAGAGATAGGGATACAGCTTCTGCTCTTCTGCTCTTAGGTAGCAGCAGTGGCCGCCTCGCACAAGGACAGCAGCAAGAGAGCCATAGCTCCTCCTCTTAGACAGTAGCGCTGGCCTTGTGCAAGGATCACATGAGAGATAGGAGGAGGGAGGGAGAGAGGAAGAAGGGAGTGTAGGGGAGGACCGAGCCAAACAGCGGTCACCCTCCTGGGCCTACTCCCCAGTGGCGGGTGGAGGAACAAGCAAGAGGGAGGATGAGATGATGAACGCACAGCCAAGGATCGATCTGTTTTGTCCTATAAGTTTTAGGCAGGGGCATTTTGGTCATCTCATGTGAATGGGAGAAAAGAATAAAATTAGTTAAAACTCTCTAAAATAGCAAATTAACAAAATGACAACTTACTAAGTGGCATTTTAATTAGTACATTCTAGTAAGTGATATTTTATGGAAGCCACACAAACTGAGTGGCATATTGTCCATTTTCTCCCTGTACATCATGCCATGCCCGCGTGTGTTTCTGGTCTAAGTGAAGGGAGAGAGATGGCAATCTAATTGAGAAGTGAGTTCATATTTATTGGGATGAGGGTATCAGGAAACTTCAAAATTTTCTCCCCCAATAATCCACAATACCACCTTATCGGGGAACTACAAAAGTGGTATTGTGGCATCCCAATCCACCTGAGTGGGGATGGATTATTGTGGAACTACTGGTGCTACTAAACCAGCACCACACACTACTTATGTGTCACATGGGCCAATAAAACATCACTATTCCAGGTATGGTGTGTCCTGGGGTATTTACAATATGCCTTCTATGAAATCAAAAAATATAGATTAGCCGGAACAATTGAAATGCTAGACTAAGTCACTATACAAATTTTTTGTACTCCGTAAAGTAAAGAAAATAGTAAATTAAGCTATAAAATGCTCGCTCTAATGTATGAACTTGTATAATGTGTGAAGCAAAAACAAAATGGTACCCCATGGATCTTCCTAAGGTGGAGGCTGATTACTATACCATGCACACACCTGACAAAAGGCATTAGGCATGTTATATTTGGAAATAACCTTGTTTATGTTGTCTCTATTTTGTCTTTTCTTTTAGTGCGCCTTATGTTGAACATGTGTCGCGCTCTAAAGTCACCCTAAAATTTTACTTTCTAAATTGTTTTTTAAATCTTAAAAGCCAAAAATAGCCTCCAACAATTAAAAATTACCAAGACTCAACTCAAATGGGTTTGTGGGAATTCTTGTTAAATTCATCATACCACTAAATAGCTAAACAATTTTTGCTGAAATTTTTGAAACAATCTAATTAGTTTTAAGAAACAAAAATAAATAAGAGAGCATTTATAAAAGAAAACTTAAAATAAATCCTCCCTCTCCTCTTAGGCCACTTTCAGCTTACCACCTTCTCTTCCTCCCTCTAGCCCACTCCCCTTTCTACCTCCTTCCCTCTCTCCCTCAGGATAGCCTCCCTGCCACGCCCGTGCGGTCCAAGGCGCCGAGGCCATGGCCTCTCACCTATCATCAGGCGGAGACACGGGGGATGACCTAGCCGGCATAGGCCATCCCATGTGCCTCCGCCCAATGATAAGTAGGCCTTACCTGTCATCCCCAATCTCCGACTAGCTGCCTCCATCTGACCAAAACCCTAGCTTCTTCCCTCACTTGATAGGCCCTCCCCACTAGTCGTTTCTCTAAATTGATGGAGGGGTTTTACTCCCTACTAACTCCTCTTCATTTCCCCATGAATCCCCGCTTTACCTACAGGTGGTTGTTGAAGACTTTGGTAGTGAGTAAGGCAAGTCATGTCACTTTCATCATATTGTTTTTTCCATATTTTTATAAAATTATTTTAATTTAGATTATTGCATTTCACTTTGCTAAATTACCACGTGTATCACCATTTTACTTAGCCATACCCTTACTTCCTTATTATGGCCCTATTACTTGTTATTCGAGTAATTTACCTTTAACAACTATAGGTACTAAAATAAACTAGTGAGGACTTATATATATGGTGCTTACTAAAAATTAGGTGGTTTTAAATATTTAGACTTGGGAATTAATATATAAATAATGCTAGTTTTGTTTTAGCGGCTATTTAGCCATTACATGATGTTTCCCTTTCAAAATTCCTAAAAAAATTTCGGCTAGCCACAAGGTGCTTGGTTTTGGTTCTTGCACCTCGGCCATCATAAACACCGGTCTTCAGGCCTCTATTACAAAGCAATTATCGTATGACCACTTGTCTAGTTGGTAAGACTTAACTTGTAATTTAGAATAGTTGTAAACAAAAAGACATGGTTAGGGATGGAGGATGCCCTAGGTAGGGTCAACGTCTCAAGCAACTGAACGCCCCAAGGGGTTTGAGATGCTTAGGGGCATAGATCATCTGCTTGACCCAGGTCACTTGGTGTGGGATAATGGTCTATGTCTATCACTTTGTTTAGGAGTGTGCTAAGTGAAGGGTTATGTTATGGCTTGTGCCAAAATGCCGTGGTGGCATATGGTACATGGTGACATGTGAGAGAGACGTATCTGGTAGGCAAAGTGTACACCTCTGATCAAAGTAAAACTATTTGTTAATGCCAGAATTTGGTTAGCCTACAAACGGGATCGACAAATGAAAGGAATACCGATCAGCTCACAGAGGGAAGCTATTTGACAAAGTGAGAGCCGATCGGACGGGTTGAGGATAAATTCAGTCTGATTGAAGACAAAAGGTTATCCAGATAGGACCAAGTATGAGGAGTCGTGAGAACCACGGCAGGGTATTTTATCTATATAGACTATATTATATAAGCTAGGCAAGTTAGTTACATTTATAACTTCTTATAGATTAGTTTCCTTATATGTTTAGGAAATATTGTCCGAGGGTTATTGTAACCACGTCGAACTCTTTTAAATCCAAGTATAAATATGAACCCCTAGAGTCTATCGATATCATCAACAGATCATACAATACAACTTTAGTGCATCATCACTCTAACTTGTCTAAGTTTTACTCCGGTGGGTTCTGACTCTTGACGCGGGCTGCATCGGTTAAGTTTAATCTCCAACGAAGGGGTAAGTCCCACCATTATCATGGTTTGTTGCATTCAATTTAGCTTCCGTCATCTTTGCATCATTAGTCCTAGTCTCATACTGTCTCAATTTAGTCCGATCTATCAAGGATGGTTCTAATGGAACCATTACAGTGGTCGCTAGTCCTTATGACTTCATGTGGGATCGGGTCCTGCTCCACACTTTCATCGCCTTCATTCTACAGAGCATCATCAGCTCTTTGGCTGATAAAGCTTTTATTTTATTCCACGTGTCTATTGCCTACATCTTCATCGACTTTTCAGCCAATGATCGACTGCTACCTTTCCTATCGGCACCCAGCCAATAGGGTGAGACATATCGACCCACCGGTCGATTGGCTTGTGGATCTCACTCTCTATCTCCTTATCAAATGTAGGGTCAAATTGACTAGCATGCCCATGAACCTCAAAAACTAAGACCTGTACTGGAGCTAAGCAGATCTGATATGACCACGCCATCAAGCAAGATGTCACAACCCTCAACTCAAGCTACACCAACTCATGTCTCACCTACATCAACACCAATCCAAGTAATTGATGGACCGATTACACGTAGTTGAGCAAAGAAGCTACAACAAGAGGTGCACACGCTACTTTGTGAGATTCATTTTAATATTAATGAGAATTATATACTACCTAAGTCATGTACATTATTAATGGTTAGGTTCACTAAACAGGAAGACATGAAAACACAAGGAGATGACTTTCGACTAGCTGCAGACCACTTCAGACCAGTTGCCGACCATGAACTACACTCGAACCAGTTCAGCTCTGCAGAACCATCCAGAAGAAATAGTCATATATTTTGATTCCCAGAAGCTATGGTGGTCTATGAGCACGTTTTGGAAAGCTCTTCAAGTCTAGCTTCCAATGAGTCTAGCCCCGACTAGTTTGGAGTTACCATTTGGGCACAGACCACTGTTTAGTGTATACTTCTCGAAAGGTCAACAGCCAGCCTGATGCTAAAGTTCATGTATTAAACTGTACCATTCTATAATATTACGTGGTGTAGGGCATACATGGTTGGAAAGGGTGTCAAGTCAAGAATCCAACGCAACAAACCGTGCATCATTTGGACTTTCGTAGGTGTATTTATTGCCAAAACAATGAAGATTGCGCAGAAGACTAACAGCCACGTGGAAACTCTCCAGGAGCTCATTCTAAAGAGGTCTTTTCATATAGTCAAACTAGTTATTTTCTTTTTGAGTTTCCACCTACCTAGCAGGGCTATTGCTAGTATAAATACCCCCTAGACTCATTGTAATCACAGATTATGATATTGAGAATATAGACTACTTTGTTCAGCTGTGCGCTAGCAAACCCCTGAAGTTGATCTCTACCCCTTTGCTCTTGTGACTTCCTTCGCAGGAATTACAGAAGCGGCGGCTTCATCCGCTCCTATTTGGTGCTCCTACTCCCTTTGAGGTCTCTTCGATTGATTGTAGGTTATGTTGGTTGGTTTCTTTGAGAGTGTGGTTGGGCGAATCCTTGATTCAGGTCGCCGTATTGAGACGGTGGTTGGCTTCGAGTTTTATTCGTCAGGTTGCACTAGTTATCGCTGCTTGCAGCAAATTATCTTGGCTTCTTCGAAACTAGTTATCTGGAGATTGATCCTACATCGTGAAGATCGAGACATCAAGGCGTATCAAGATCTCCTAGGCCTTCGTGTGACCAGGGCGCCGTCTCTCCCAATCAGATCTCCACCAGCCTATTCACGGCTTTGCCCGGCTTGATCGGCCTCCAAGAGATTCAGCGGTCAACACACTCTTTGGCACACCCAGTGAGACTAGACAACTTCAACACAATGGCGGGTAAAGAGATCAACTCAAAGAATATAATTCCAGTGATAATGGAGGATTTGACTGATGATCAAAGGTAATAGATAGAGCAGAATATAGCTAATTTTTAAAAGCATTGTCTAGAGTCTTTTAGTATGACCAAACAAGGGCTGATTTAGAAGTCCCAAATGCCAAAGCCCGTTTTGGTGGGAGAATTGAGCCATTCACCACCCTTGAGTCCACAAAAGCCATTACAAGAGATGGTCAATGAGGCTGTTCACCATGCACTCATCAACCCATCAGGAGTGCTAGTGAACACTTTAGATTATCTGATCTAGAAAATGTGAATAGATCAATTGTTCGAGAGTTTGATTAAGGTCCAGTATATTTACCAATGAAGACGGAGCAACCACATGTTACTCATGGAACTAGGAGAGATATATCGGTAAATCTATTTCCACCAGCACAAGATTAGATTTGGGGGCAACGCGATGATATACTGCCAGGATATCATCGGATGGCTTATTAAGGAGATCAGCAAGACTACCCAAGTGGCAATCCTGATACAAGCAATCATCGAGGAGTTTTTCCTGAAGAGTATCAAGCTCCAACTCCGCCTCCACAATACAAAAGAGAGAATCCAAGAGAGTAGGATTGGTCTGCCAGGATTGCAGAGGTGGTAAGAGAGCAATTCGGTATCAAGCCTAAGGAGCAAAGCTTTGTATATCGGCACCCTTACCCAAAGTAGTTTGACAAAGTTCTGCTACCATACCAATATAGGATACTAGACTTCTCCAAATTCTCGAGACAGGATAACACATCTACAATGGAATACATCAGCCCATGCTTAGAAAAATGTGGGGAGGCATTGGCTGAGGAAGCCCTAGGAGTTTGTTTCTTTTCGCTACCCCTCTTTGGATCAGCCTTCACATGGTTCTCTTCATTACCTCCCAACTCAAATAGAGGATGGGTTGATCTGGAGAAGTAATATCACAAATATTTCTTCACTGGAATTCATGAGATGAGACCGACAGAGACCTAATGAGTCAGTCCCAAAATACATCTAACGTTTTTGGGATATTAGAAGCCAATGTTATAGTCTTATCTTGAGCGATGGACAGCTAGCTAAGTTGGCCTTCCAAGCGTTGCTGGCTCCGATTAGGGAACGTTTTTCATCTCAAGAGTTGGAGAGCCTAGCACATCTTCTATAGAATGTATGGCCTATCGATTCAATGAAGCTAAGAAATAGAGATTCCATCGAAAGGCTGCTCAATTACAAGTTTATGCATTGGACTCAAATAATGAGGAATTTGATGTAGAAGTTGGTTTGGCAGAGTGGACTAGGAATAGGAAATACATATTATGTCCATGAGTAAAGAGTATTGGCAATAAGGAAAGATATGACTTTGATATCAATAAAGCTGATAAGATCATTGATCTACTTCTTGAAGAGAAACAGATTCAGTTTTCATCAAACCATGTACTACCATCAGCCAAGGAACTCAAAAAGAAAAAATACTGCAAGTGGCATAATTCAATCTCTCATCAAAATAATAAGTGTGGAGTTTTTCAGCAACAATTGCAATCAGCTGTTCAATAAGGTAGAATTAAATTCAAAGATAAAAAGTCAATGAAGATTGATGGGCATCCTTTTCCTTGAATATGGTGTTTGTAGGGTCTTCAAGAGATCGGGCTAATGAAGGGAGACATCAGGGAAAATCAAAAGTTACCTCATCGGACTTAGCCAAAAAATATTCCAGATGTCAAGACGAAGAACGACCACCAGGGTGCATAAGGAAAAGTATAATCCGTATTGGGGTTATCCATTCTTTTAGTATTCCTAGGATTAAGACATGAGGTTGCCATCAATTGAAGATTGTCCTGAGTGCAACAAGCTAAAATCATAGTGTGCTGAGCAGAAGAGGACTTCATATAATTGGCCATCTATTAAGGGGGCATCAATACATAGTTGATTAGGGCCGATTAATGAAGACCACAATCAAAATGTAGCAAACGATAGGGAGTTGCATGAAGAATAATACAATTCCAATTCCCAGTGGTATTCGTCCGAAATCTTCACAAAGAATCAGAAGAGGAGAGCACAAAGATTGTGGCATAGGGAGCAGAACAAGAAGCAATAACGAGATCATGAGGAATCCGATCGAAGTCAAAAGACTAAATGCGTCTGGCACATCAAGCATAAAGACAATGATGTTGACACATTGACTCTAACCAACATGGTGTTTTTCTTGCCTCTAGAGTACAAAACTTTTTCAACTAATGAAGAAGATCAAGAAGAGGTCTTTTCCCAATTGACACTATAGCCCAATCAAGCCATATTTGATAAGCCTGAAGAGTCTAAGCATCGGCACCTAAATCCGTTATACATCAAAGGGTTTGTAGATGGGAAGCCGATGACGAAGATGCCAGTTGATGGAGGCATAGTTGTCAACTTCATGTCGTATGCTACATATCACAGGCTGGGAAAGACTATCAAAGACCTGGTCAAAACAAGTATGGTGTTAAAATACTTTGGTGGGAATCCATCAGAAACAAAGGGAATTTTGAATGTGGAATTAATAGTTGAAAGCAAGATAGTGCCCACCATGTTCTTCGTCATCAATGGCAAGAGATCAAGTAGTGTACTCCTTGGTAGGGACTGGATTCACGTCAACTATTGTATTCCTTTCACAATACATCAGAGCCTCATATAGTGGCAAGGAGATAAAGCTGATGCGATTCTAGCCGATTAGTCAACCAACATTGTGATAACTGATCTGCCAATCTAGAAAGCTGATGGGGTTAATTGCCTATTTGGGAAGTTATGGGATGGAGATTTCCTTGACGTAACTAGCAAGGGAAAAAAGTTGATCCAACAAGTCAACTTGAAACTATTACTCTAATGGGCACCATTGAAGATTTTGAAGGAAAATTGGGGCAGGGATTTACGTTGGCCAATGATTTGGAAGAAGTTGACATAGGACTAGAAGATAGGACAAGGCCAATGTACATTAATAAAAATTTATGCACCGAGTTCCAAGAAGAGTTAATAATATTGTTGATGGAATTTCATGAATGTTTTGCCTAGGATTACAATGAAATGATAGGTTTAAGCCAATCAATTGCTGAACATCAGCTTCCTATCAAACCAAGATATCAACAATTCAAGCAGCCTCTGAGAAGATTCAAAGCAGAGTTACATTTTGTAATCAAGGCGGAGATCACAAGGTTGTATGATGCAAATTTCACAAGACTATGCCGATATGCTGAGTGGATATCCAATATCATCCTGGTGGAGAAGAAGAATGGAAAGCTAAAGATATGCATCAATTTTCAAGATTTGAACAAGGCTTCCACGAAAGATAAGTATCCGATGCCAATGACAGATCTGTTAATTGATGCGGCATTGGGTCACAAGATCATCAGCTTCATGAACGGTAATGTAGGTTACAATCAGATTTTTATGGCGGAGTAAGATATTCATAAGACTGCATTTAGATGTCCTTGAGCTATTGACTTGTATGAGTGGGTAGTCATGATCTTCGAATTAAAAAGTGCAAGTGCGACTTATTAGAGAGCTATAAACTATATATTTCATGATCTCATCGTCCTACTGGTGGAGATATTGATGACGTGGTGATCAAATCCAAGAGTGTTAAAGACCATATAGCCAATCTGTGAAAAGTACTAGAGAGGGCAAAGAAATATGGACTTAGAATGAATCCTAATAAATGCACTTTTGGTATATCGCCTAGGAAATTCTTGGGCTTTATGGAGTATGAGAGGGGAATTGAAGTTAGTCAACGAAGCATCAGATCTATCTAGAGCACCGAGCCACCGGTCAACAAGACATAGCTACATTTTGTTAACGCCAAAATTTGTTCAGCCTGCAAATGGGATCCATCAATGGAGGAAAGACTGATCAACTCATAGAGAGAAGCCGATTGACACTGTAGAAGAGTCGATCAGACTAGTTGAGGATGGATTTAGTCTGTATGAAGACGGAGGACTATCCAGATGGGACCAAGTCTAAGGAGGAGTCGTGAGAACCACGAAAGGGTTTTTATTGGCATAGAATATAATATGTAAACTAGGCAATTTCAGTTAGCTTTATAAATTTTTAGAGATTAGTTTCCTTTTATGTTTGTAGGAAATAACGTTCGATAATTGTTGTAACCACGTTGGACTCTTATAATCCCAGGATATAAATATAGACTCCCTAGAAGTTTCTAATATCATCAACAAATCAATACAATACAACTTCGGCGCATCGCTACCCTAGCTTATCTAGGATTTTTCCTGACATGTTCTGTCTCTTAACACGGGGTTGCATCAGTTAACTTTGATCTTCGCCGAAGAGGTAAGTCCCGCCATTATCATGGTTCATTTTGCTCTATCTAAGGCTACATTGTTTAGGTCCGATCTCTTAGCCTGATCAGGCGTACCGCATCACGTCCACGTGAGGTTCGTCAGTACATCGATTTCCCTCCTCCAACCCGATATCATGCTGCATCAGTTAGGTTTGACCTACGAGATCCATGGTGGTGGCTCAAGCCATTTCTCCGGTGAGTGTACGTGCAGCATTCATAGAAGTGAGTACTCAACGAGTTATCCTTAATGCTAGCCTCGTACCTACTTTGCATATCGCTCGACGATTAATCTGCTAGTGATCCATCCGGTCACGTCGGATTCAGCATGATATTATCTTGGTTAGGTCCGATCTCTTAGGCTCGCATCTGACAAGGATGGCGTTGAGATCCGAAGGATTTCATTCCCCATTGGCTTAGATAGCCGATGAGTTTAGGTATAGGTTTGTGTCGGACATTCGACCTGTAGGTAGCCAATGACCTCGCCCTTTTCTCCCTAATCGCAACGTTCGATCTAGCCTTCATTGTCTCTATGCCATTAGTCCTGGTCTCATACTATCTTGGTTCGATCCGATATATCAAGGATGGTCATAACGATATTGTTATAGTGGTCGCTAGTCCCCATGGCTTAGTGGGGGATGGGGCCCTGCTCCGTGCTTTAGCTACTTTTATCCTATAGAGCTTCATCGACTATTTGACCAATAAGCCCTCAATTTTACTGCTCATGTCTATCACCTATGCCTTCATTGGCTTTTCAGTCGATGCTCGAGCACTACCTTCCCCATCGATACCCAGTCTATAGGGTGAGCTAGATCGACCCACTAGCCGATTAGCTCACGGATCTCATCCTATCTCCTTGTCAATTACAAGGTCAAATTAACTAGCATACCCTCAAACCTCGAAGATTAAGGACCTACACTGGAGCTAAACAGATCTCCTAGGCCTTTGCGTGACTAGGGCACTGTCTTCTCCAATCGAACCTCCGTCCGGCCCAGCTAGACTCCCCACAAGATTTGGTGACCAACACGCTCTTTTGAACACCTAGTGGGACAAGACAACTTCAACTCAATGGCAGGAAAAGAGATAAATTCAAAAAACATAATTCCAATGATAATGGATGACTTAAATGAATATCCAAGGCAATAGACAAAGCAGAACACTACTAATTTTTAAAAGCTCTGTTTGGAGTCCTTCAGTATGACCAGGCAAGGGCTGATTCAAAAGTCCCAAATGTCGAAGCCTATTTTGGTGGGAGAATTGAGCCATTCATCGCTTGTGAGTCCTCAGAAGCCATTGCAGGAGATGGTCAATGAAGTTGTTCAACATGCACTAATCAACCAATCGGGAGTGTTGGTAAATACTTTACGCAATTTAATCAAGAAGACAGTGGACGGATCGACTGCTTGAGAGCCTGATCAAGGTCCACTGTATTTGTTGATGAAGACAGAGCAACCGCATATTACTTATGGAACCAAGAGGGACATATTGGCAAATATGTTTCTACTAGTACAACATCGGATTGGGGGCAACACGATGATATGATGTCAGGATATCATCAGACGGCTTACTATGGAGGATATGGCAAGAGTAGGTGGCAATCTTGATACAAGCAATTATCTAGGAGATCATCCTAGACAGTAACAAGCACCAACTCTGCCTCCACCATACCAAAGGGAGAACCCAAGGGAGGAAGATTGGTTTGACAGGGTTGTAAAGGTGGTTAGAGAGCAATTCAGCATCAAGTCTACAGAACAAGCTTTTATATATTGGCACCCTTACCCAAAGTAGCTCGAAGAGTTCCACTGATGCACCGATACAAGATATCAAACTTCTCCAAATTCTCGGGGCAAAATTGCATATCTACAGTACAACACATTAGCTGATTCTTAGGCCAATGTGGGGAGGCATCAACCGATGAGACCCTGAGAGTGCGTTTCTTTCCATTGTCTCTTTTTGGATCGATCTTTACATGGTTCTCTTCATTACCTCCCAATTCAATTAGGGAATAGGTCGATCTGGAGAAGCAATTCCACAAATATTCTTTGCTGCGATTGATGGGATGAGACTGATAGATTTAACATCGGTTAAACAGAGACCTGATGAGTCAGTTCTAGAATACATCCAATGTTTCTAAGATATTAAAAGCCAATGTTACAGTCTTATTTTGAGCGATGGACATTTAGCTAATTTGGCCTTCCAAGAGTTGCTGGCTCCGATCAAGAAACGATTTTCATCTCAAGAGTTCAAGAGCCTATCACATCTTCTGCAAAAGGTATCAGCTCATGAAAGCCGATTCGTTGAAGCCATGAAGAAGAGATTCCATCAAAAGGCTATTTAGTTGTACGTTTATACATCAGATTCAGATAATGAGTAATTCAATGTAGAAGTTGATTTGACAGAGTGGACCAAGAATAGGAAATATGTATTATGTCTCTAGGTGAAGAGTATCGGCAAGGAGGAGAGATATGACTTTGGTATCAATAAATTCGATAAGATCTTTGATCTCCTAGTTCAAGAGAAGTAGATTCAACTTCCGCCAAACCATATACTACCATCAGCCGAAGAACTCAAAAAGAGGAAATATTACAAGTGGCTCAATTAAATATCTCATCATACCAATGAATGCAAAGTTTTTTAGCAATAGTTGCAATCAACTATTGAGCAAGGGAGAATTAAATTTGAGGATAAAAAGCCAATGAAGATCGATAGGCATCCTTTTCCTGTGTACATGGTGTTTGCAGGGGGGTCTTCAAGAGATCTGGCTGATGAGGGGAGACGTTGGAGAAAAGAAAAAGTCACCTCATCGGACATGGTCAAGAAATATTCCATATGACAGGACGAAGAATGGCAGGCCATGGCACAAAAGGAGAAATATAATACGCATTTGGGTTGTCTGTTCTTTCAATATTGCTATGATCAAGACATGAGGTAGCCATGGATTGAAGATTGTCCTGAGTGCAACTAGCTAAAATTACAACGCGTCGAGCAAAAGAGGATTTTATATGATTAGCCACCTATCAAGTGGGCATCGGGACAGCCGATTAGGGCCAATCAATAAAAACCTTAGTCAAAAGATAGCTAACGATAGGGAGTTGCATGAAGAACAATTCAATTCCAATTTCTAGTGGTGTCCGTCTGGAATATTCACCAAGAATCAGAAAAGGAGGACACAAAGATTGTGGCACAGGGAGTAGCACAAGAAACAATGACTGGACCATGAGAAAGCTGATCGAAGTCAGAAGACTAAACGCGTCTGGCACGACAAGCATAAAGATGATAAGATTGACACATCAGCTCCAACCAACATGGTGTTTTTCTTACCTCTAGAGTATAAATTATTTGCATCTGATGAGGAAGATCAAGAAGAGGTATTTGTTCAATTAACACTGCAACTTGATAAGGCTATATTTGACAAGCCTGAAGAGTCCAAGCATTGGCACCTGAAACCATTGTACATCAAAGGGTATGTGGATGGAAAGCCAATGACAAAGATGCTAGTCAATGGAGGAGTAGCTGTCAACTTGATGCCGTATGCTACGTATTGCAAGTTGGGGAAAACTGCTGAAGATCTGATCAAAACAAATATGGTGTTAAAAGACTTCGGCCAGAATCCATTAGAGACAAAGAGTGTGCTAAACGTGGAGTTAATAGTTGGAAGCAAGGCATTGCCCACCATGTTCTTTGTCATTGATGGTAAGGGATCGTAGTATAGTCTACTTCTCGACAAGGACTAAATTTACACCGACTGTTGTATTCCTTCCACAATGCATCAGAGCCTCATACAATAGCAAGGAGATCAAATTGATGTGATTCTAGCCGATCAGTCGACCAGTGTTGCGATAACCGATCTGTCAATCTAGGAAGCTGATAGGATTGATTGCTTGTCTAGAAAAGTATAGGATGGAGATTTCCTTGATGTAACCAGCAAGAGAATAAAGCCAATACAGCAGTCGGCCTAGAACTATTGCTATAATGGGCACCATCGATGATTTTGAAGGGAAATTAGGGCAAGTATTTACATCGGTCGATGAGTTGGATGAAGTTGATATAGGACTAGGAGATAGGTCAAGGCCGACGTATATTAGTAAAAATTTATGTACTGAGTTCTAGAAAGAGTTAATAAATTTGTTGAAAGAATTTTGGGAATGTTTTTGCCTGCATTACCATGAGATTCTAGGTTTACGCCGATCGATTATTGAATATCGGCTTCCTATCAAACCAGAATATCGATCGTTCAAGCAGCCATAGAGAAGGTTCAAAATAGAGTTGAATAATGCAATCAAAGCAGAGTTGAATAATGCAATCAAAGCAGACTTGAATGATGCAATCAAGGCAAACTTCATTAGACCATGCCAATATGCTAAGTGGATATCCAACATCGTCTTGGTAGAGAAGAGGAACGGAAAGCTGAGAATATGCATCGACTTCTCGGATTTGAACAAGGCTACCTCTAGAAATGAATATCCGATACCGATGATAGATCTGTTAATTGATGTAGCATCAGATCACAAGATCATCAGCTTCATGGATGGGAATGCAGGTTACAATCAGATTTTTATGGCAGAGGAAGATATCCATAAGACTGCGTTCAGATGTCCTAAAGCTATTGGTTTGTACGAGTGGGTAGTCATGATTTTCTGTTTGAAAAGTGCTAGTGCAACTTACGAGAGAACCCTGAATTATATATTGCATAATCCTATCAGCTTACTGGTTGAGATATATATTGATGACATGTTGGTCAAATCCAAGAGTATTGAAGACCATATAATCGATCAGTGAAAAGTACTCAAGATGAATCCTAATAAATGTGCTTTTGGTGTATCGGTTGGACAATTTTTAGACTTTATGGTGCATGAGAGAGGAAATGAGTTAGTCAACGAAGCATCAGGGCTATACAGAGCACATGCCACCAACCAATAAGACACAGCTACAGTCTTTGATTGACAAACTTAACTTTGTGAGGATATTTATTTCAAATGTATCAGGAAGGATTGAATCATTCACTCCATTGCTGAAGTTACAAGCCGATCAAGAATTCATGTGGGGTGTCAAACAGCAGAAAGCTTGATAAGATTAAAGATTCTTTCAATTCTTCACAGGCATTGATTCCACCGTAGAAAGGGGTACCGTTCAAGTTATATTTGCCTGCTAATGAGAAGTCTATCGGGTTAGTACTGATACAAGAATTTGAAGCAAAAGAACGAGTGGTATTCTATCTGAGTCAACAACCTCTGGATGTTGAGACAAGATATTCTACGGTAGAAAAGTTATGCCTGTGCTTATATTTTTCATATACCAAGTTGAGGTGTTATCTCCAATCAGTTGAACGCACAGTAGTTTGTAAAGCTGATGTGGTTACATATATGCTATTGGCTCTAGTCTTAAGGGAGCGAATTGGTAAATAGATATTTGCTCTAATGGAGTTCTATTTGAGGTATGAATCGGCTAAGGTGGTCAAAGGACAAGCAGTGGCTGATTTCATCGTACAACATAAAGGAATCTCGGAGGATTTTGTGGAGCCGATTGTGTGGACTTTATTATTTGATGGATTGGTTTGCAAGCATGGATATGGTATTGTCATGGTGATTTTATTTCCTCAAGGGGCAAGCTTTGAGTTCGCGTTTACAATCAAGCCTTATAGGACCAATAACCAAGCAAAATATGAAGTGGTGCTCAAAGGTCTTCAATTGTTGAGGAAAATTGGAGCCAATACAGTAGAGATCATTGGAGATTCTTGATTGGTAATCAAGCAACTGTCTAGGGAGTATGAGTGCAAGGATGATGCCTTGAGATTGTATTACGAAGAATGTCAACATTTATTGAAGGATTTTAAGATGGTGTCGTTGGATCATATTCCTAGAGAGCAGAATCTAGAGACCAATGATCTTACTCAAATTGCTTCAGGATATTGGTTGGATAGGAAGGTAGAATCTGAAATAGTTAATATTGAAAATCATATTGAAGTTGATGATTGGAGACGAGAGATTATCCAATATTTACAAAATCTGTCACAATTGGCTTCTAGGAAACTTCGATATAAGTATACTAAATATGTATTACTTGATGAGGACTTGTATTATCGGACCATTGATGGAGTTCTGCTAATATAATTGGGTATCGAAGAGGCTATAATAGTTATGAGCAAGGTACATGAAGATATTTGCGAAGCCCATCAATTAGCTCACAAGAAGAGATGGTTGATGAAAAGAGCTGGGTATTTTTGGCCGATAATACTGGAGGATTGCTTCAAGTAAAACAAAGGATGCTAAGACTATCAAAAGTTTGGAAACGTGCAGCAAGCCCTAGCATCGGCTATGAACCCAATAATCAAGCTATGGCCATTTAGAGGTTGGGGAATTGACATGATCAGCAAGATTTATCCTTCATCAAGAAAAGGGCATAAGTTCATATTGGTGATGACAAATTATTTTACAAAGTGGGTAGAGACTATTCCTTTGAAGAAAATTACCTCTAAGGATGTGATTGAGTTCATCAAGTAACATATTATCTATCGGTTTGGTATTCCATACACAATTACCACCGATCAGGGTTCTATCTTAGTATTCGATGAGTTTCAATAGTTTGCTACCGATATGAGCATTAAGTTATTAAATTTGTCACCATATTATGCTCAAGCCAATGGACAAGCCGAATCTTTCAACAAGAGCTTAATCAAGCTGATCAAACGCAAGATTGATGAACAGCCACAAAGGTGGTACGTTACATTAGCCGATTCATTATGAGCCTATCGGATGACATGCCATGGATCTACTTGATTACTATCGTATCAGCTGGTATATGGGCATGAAGCAATTCTTCCATGGGAAATTAACATTAGCTCTAGGAGGGTATCTCTATAGGATCAACTGACGGCTGATGACTATTATAACCTGATGGTAGATGAACTTGATGATTTGTCTCAAAATTGGCTGAGGGCGCTTGAGAGGATCAAGGAGAACAAAACCAAGGTCACCAGGCATTACAATAAAAAGGTGATGACAAAATCTTTTTCTGAAGCAGATCTCGTTTGGAAATTGATTTTGTCGATCAGGTCTAGAGATAATAAGTTCGAAAAATGGTCACCTAATTGGGAAGTATCCTATCGGATCAATTACTATGTGCCTAGTAATGCTTAAATACTGGAAAGTCTTGAAGGGGAGAAGTTTGCCAAAGCGCTTAATGGAAAGTATCTGAAAAAGTATTATCCTAGCATTTCAGTTGACACCTAAATTGGCTAAGTGCGACCGATTTCTAATTCTCTTCAAGACAAAACACTGATAGTGTTCTATCGACTAATGGTATTGTTTACCTAAATCGGCTAAGTGTGGCTGATTTATAATATTTCTTCAAGACAAAAGCCGATATGGTAATATTGTCTACAGATAGTCGATATCATTAGATATCACCTTTAGGGAATGCAAGAAAATTTAACAGAGCTAATCAAATTCTTGTACAAACAATCAATGTTTTGAAGTGATATTATAGGCTTTCAACATCAAAGTTTTACAGATATTTCTTGATCGCCTCAATCACATGTAGACGGATTTTATCTATCTCATTGATGGTTTGGATGTCTTCCTCATCAGATTCGGGGATGGTTTTCAAGCTCTTGTGTCGATGAGCTACTTGTCATACTCTTTTTACTACTTTGGCCTCTTGATCTTGGATAAATTGTGGTAAGCCGATAAGATGGGATTCGGTGACTTTAATGTCATGACACACCATATCGACTAATGCTATCAAATCGGCTTCCCATTTCTTCAGTTGGCCTAGCTTGGTTTTGGTATCCTGTGAGTCAGCTGTCATTTCATCAAGCTTTTTCTTCTTATTCTAGGCAAATAGCCGATCGTTTTGAGCTAAGCTACTTTGTTTGGTGTAATCAACTATACATTGCCTAGTCGTAATCAGCTAGGTCTTGTGGAATTCCAAATAAGCTACAGGTGTCAGTACGTCGGTAAGCTCTTCAAGTAGGAGATGTTCAATCTCAATAAGTCTTCCACCAGTGAGCCGATTGGAATGTCCAGCCGATGCATGATATCCGATAATTGATTGCATACATCAACTAGTAGAAATGGTGTGATTGTTGCATTGGTAGTTGTGTCTTTGTCCGTCGCCAAGTATTTTCCAATGTCAAAGGAGAACAAATCGGCCAATGACTACACATTAACATCAGTGAGAAGGAGAAACATGAGCCAAAGTAGAAGTGAAGATATGGGGTGAACATACCTGAGATAAAGCAGGATAGGCATGAGTAGTAATATCGGTATCGACTTATTGAATTTTGGGAGCATGGCCGATGACTTAGGTAGGAGTAACGCAGATTACTTGAGTATTTCTTGGATGAGGATCAGGTGTTGTTGAAGATGTTAAAACTTCTGGAGCAACCATCGGCTTAGTGTTTGTAGCTATCCCTGGCGGCTGGGTTTCAGTAGTCGATGGTTCAAGCTGCAAAATGAAGATATTAGGAGAAGTATAAATGTGATAAAGAAAAAATTAAATTGGCATATATCGGCGAGGGTGAAGGAGCCAATGTTGAAGTAGGAGGAGGTCCTTGGGGAATTGGTACCGTGATTGTGGCATCGGCGCTGGAATTTTATTTTTTGGAAGCCATCCAAGTAGCCAGCTTCTTGTGTTTGGTTCCCGACGATCGTGGTACTTAGAGCATAGCCGATGGAGATGGAGCACCATGTCCAAGGTGGTGCTCGTCCGATGGAGGTTGATACACAATTGACCAGCCACTTGCACTTGTTGTAGATGCTTCCTTATCAATAGCCTGCAAAGTCGTGGAGGTTAAATAATGTATTCAAAAAGAAATGCAGTATGGGAAACAGAGTATGGATAAGGATTGCCTCTTTCTCAAATTCGACATAGTCGGGATTAAGGCATAAGCAGTAATGTTCAGCCGATGTACTAAACAAATGTCTTCTCCACTCTAACCACCATCGAGCAAAGAGTCTGGTGTTAGATATACATAGCTCAAAGGTGGTGATGGTCCCCAAGATAGAGATCTGGCTATCATCCTTAACCAATCATATACCAAGCTACTATTTACATCTTCTCGGTCTTAGAGCTTGTCGATGAAGAATAAGTCGATTGGGAGCTGGCCGAAACCCAACTAACAAGCACTAATGGATTGATGATAAAAACTCGTATGATGGGTGTTGGGATCGGCCCAATGAGAATTCAATCGGCAGAAAATTAGGAGTTATGGCTAATAAGAATATTGACTTCAATTCTTCATCGGCTAGGGCGTTGAGAGGATGAAATCTAGAGGGCATCTCAAATGACAAAGTGTCCTTATACGCAAACTAGAGAATGGTGTCCTTGGTAAAGCCATAGTAAAAATATTTGAACTACTAGCTTAGTCCGAGGGGAGCCGATGCGGCTTCACCCAGTGAGATACATCGGCATCGGCTGACTTTACTTTCTTCTAAATGATCGGCCAGAAAAGTCAAAGAGGAGAAGGCAGTCTTGGGGATGACTTTAGAAATATAGATGTTCAACCAGAGTTATATGAACCACTAGGGACCATCAATGTGACCAACTGGTTGGCCAGTCGATAGCTTATTCACCACTTGATGAAGTAGTTGATAAGTGGCTCCAAGAAGATACTGCCCCAATGGAATTTGACGTCGATCAGCCAAGCACTCCACTAAGCATTGTATATTGGTAGTTAGGCTAAGGGTTGAACTGCCAAAGATGAACCGCTCTAACCACAGATTCAAGAATACAACATGCTCCCAGTCATCAACTGGTCCGAAAGTCTTACTGTGCAGAGATATATATATATATAGTCCACCCTCCAATGTTTTTGATGTTCAACTTGATGAGTGGGTTTGAATTGGAGGATGGACAAATTTACGTAATGTGTGGTGTTGAGGCAAGTCAATATAATGACATCCATCAAGTTGAAAGTCATTGGCCTGTATCCAAACATGAAAGTGTTGAGAGCGTCTAACCAAAAGTAGGAGGCTGATACGAGCAAAGGCTCATTCTTTTCCATATCGGCTACAGAAAGGTTGATACACTGACCGATTTCCAAGTCTTTTCAGATTGATTTGTTGGAAGCTGATACCCTAAGGTACTAATTCCTCCATCCTAATAGTCTACTGGGCCAGGATCTAAAACTATTGGTCCAATCATTGATAGTCATGGGTGAGTTTTTTTAGGGGATCCATTATATTTTGAAATTGATAAAGTCTATTGGATCCTTACTACCCATGGGCATAAATAGAAGAAACCTAGATGGTCACAACTGGAATTGCAATCTGACCTTTGAGATTCTACAGTAAACAAGAACCCAACAAAGAATAGCTGAATCTATCTAGAATATAGAGTAGAGGAACGGATTAAAGATTACCTCTAGAACTGCATGTGTTGACGCCATCACACGAGGAAGGAGGAAAAGATCGGTGGCTGGTGGAGCAATCTCCAGAGGTTCGCCTTCAGTCATTGGAGTTCATCGAGGTTTTGGGGGCTCTGGTGATGAGGAGGTGTGAAGAAGGATAAAGGGACATAATGCTTTATAGAAGCAAGATGACCTAGTGGGAATCTAGGCCGATTAGATGTTGTTTGCAGGCTATAATGGGCCATCTTGGTTTCTGAAGAATTCTAATAGCTTGGAATTTTGAAGTCCATTAACAAACTCCAAAATTAGGGGCATGTGTTAAAGCCAGAATTTGGTTAACCTACAAATGGGATCGGCCAATAAAGGGAAGACTGATCGGCTCACAAAAGGAAGCCGATTGACATAATGAGAGAGCCGATCGGCTGGGTTGAGAACGGATTCAATCTGGTTGAAGACAGAAGGATATCTAGATGGAACCAAGTCTAAGGAAAAGTCATAAGAACCACGGTAGGGTGCTTTATCTATATAGAATATATTATGTAAGCTAGGTAAGTTTAATTAGCTTTATAACTTTTTATAGATTAGTTTCCTTATATATTTAGAAAATATTGTCTGGGTGTTGTCTATAATCGCGTCGGACTCTTATAAATCCAAAGTATATATATGGACCCCTTGAAACCTATCGCTATCATCAACAGATCATACAATACAACTTTAGCGTATCGCCACCCTAACTCATCTAGGTTTTAATCCGGTGGGTTATGGCTCTCAACGTGGGGCTATATCGGTTAAGATCGATCTCCGATAAAGGGATAAGTCCTGCCATTATCATGGTTCATTTTGCTCTATGTAAGGCTGTATTGATTAGGTCTGACCTTTTATCCTGATCAGGCATACCGTAGCATGTTCGTGTGAGGCTCGTCGGCACATCGGTCTCTCTTCATTGTTCCCAATATCGTGCTACATCGGTTAGGTTTGACTTACGAGATCAGTAGAGGTAGATCAAGTTGTTGGCCCAACAGGTTCTCATGCGGCATTTTATCGGTGTGAGTAGCCAATGAGTTATCTTTACCGCTCTCCTCATATCTAATTTATATATTGCTCAACAATTAACCCACAATCCATCGATCCAGTCACGTCGGATTTGGCCTGATATTGTCTCGGTTAAGTCCGATCTATCAGCTTTGTGTCTGACGAGGCTGGCGTTGAGACCTAGAAGATTTCATTCCCCAAATAGCCAATGAGGTTAGATATAGGCCAGTGTCGGTTGTTCGGCCAATAAACAGTCGATGACCTCACCACTTCCTTTTTCATCGTTATGTTCGATTTAGCTTCTATCGTCTCTACGCCGTTAGTCCTAGTCTCAAACTGTCTTAGTTCGGTCTGATCTCGAGGTTGGTTCTAACAATGCCGTTACAATAATCGCTAGTTCTCATTGCATCATGAGGGATCGGATCCTTCTCCGTACTTTCGTCACCTTCATTCTACAAAGCGTTATCGGTTCTTTGGCCGATAAGCCTTTTATTTTATTTCACGCATCTATCGCCTATGACTTCATCGGCTAAAAGCGCTACCTTTCCTATCGGTACCCAACTGATAGGGTGAGGCGTATCGGCCCACCGGTCGATTGACTCGCAGATCTCATCATCTGTCTTCTTGTCAACTGCAAGGTCAAATTGACTTGCACACCCTCAAACCTCGAAGACTAAGGACCTGTACTAAAGGTAAACAGATCTCCTAGACCTTCGCGTGACTAGGGCGTCGTCTCCCTTGATCGGACCTTTGTCGGATGGTTCACAGCTTCGCCCGGCTCGATCGATCTCTGTGAGAATCGACGACTAATACTATTCAAATTGCACCGCCCTCAGTTATAGACAAGCCTAGCAATTTATGTAAGTTAGAGTTTAATTATGTTAAAATTGGAAAATCTGGAATTGATCACTTGTTGCCTATGTTAAGACAAATTCATATTGGTAAGTAGCTTGATAATAATTTGACTAGGTCGTGTTTTAATTAAATACTTTTAAAGAATCAAAAGATTCAAAATGTTGTTTTACTGCAAAATATGTTATATTGATGAATTATTTGTACTCCCTTATATTAAACTTACATTTTCTCTGGCATTGCTTCGATATCTTGTGATTGCTGTCAAGCACATGTGGTTGTTTATTTTTATCATTTATCTCGCTCATGTAATAAAGTATTTTATTTACGTTTCCGGTTGTAAACTTTCTAACAAGCATCAAGGACTTACATACACATGAATAGAAAATATTGATGTATTTCCTAGTCATGACATCAACTGTATGCCTACATGGTGTCCTAATCAATCTTCGAGTCAGCAAGATCAACGGTATATGCTATATATTTTGACCTTGGTTAAATACGTACTATGCAAGTTCGTGCTTCGATACGGATAGTTTGTAAGTTTTGAGTATGTACTAGCTTGCACTCACATCTCGAGTTTATATACCGTTGGTGTTGCAATTTTACTCTGAAGCAAAAGTAGACACGGGAGACACAACAAGTTGTATTAAACCGCCCTAACAACCCAAAAGAAAATAGGGAAAATAAGTGCATTTTTAGAACGAGGTCTTTTGAGCTGCCTAGTCATATATCGTACTTAGAGCTAGGGAAAAACTCGTGGCTCTCTCGGCTCATGGTTGACTTTGTTTGGCTCGTTGCGTTTTCTTGACAACCGAGATGGCTTTTCAGCTCGAACTGCATAACGAGCCAGCTTGAACTGGCTCACGAGCTGCTCGCGAGCTAAATGGCCTGAGCATAAGCAAAAGCAGGCTGCACAGACCACGCAACACAGCAGTCTAGCCCAAATGCAAACAGGCAGCCTGTCCAATCTCGAAGACTACAATACACCCTTATCCCTTCCCAAGACCAAACCCTACTCTCTCACCCTCTCCAGACTCCAGCCACCGCCACCGTGCTAGCCGTCCCCTTGGTCCCTCCGCACCAAGCGCACGGCGCCGCTGCCACATGCCGGCGGCAGTTGCGCTCTTGCCCTACGCCCACACGTCGTCGGTCGCCGTCGCCGATGTGGCAACAGCCCACGCCCGCGCCGGCTGCGCGTCCTCATCGCTGTCCTTGTGCGCCATGGAGGAGGAAGATGAGGTGCTTCCGACGCCAGCAAGCATGGAATCTCGGAGCAAACGTCTGGCAATCTGGCATCGTCCTTATCGTCAGCAAATGCAATGGACCAAAGGTTGGACTGGTTGTGCGCTTGTGCTTGCGGAAGTGGTACTGCTTTGTGCTGAAAGCTGAACTAATGTATGCATGGAACTTGCAGTTGTGCTTGTTGATTTACTGTCCTATTGATTCACGTATTCAGCTGCAGTTGTGTTTTTCAGTCACTTGCTCATGAGCTAAACGAGCCGGCTGGAGCTGTCCTAACGAGCCGAGCCGAGTTGGCTTGATATCCACCCGTACTCTTCATATGGCCTTGGCATATCTTTCTCGCATAAAATGTGAGACCTAGGGGATGTTTGGATGCTATACAAAGATTTCCACCATTGTTTGACATACTTTTATGTGACACTTTTCATGCCGAACGGTCCCTAGGCTATACTCAATGAAAGTTTGGGCTACACAAAAAAGTTTGTGCGTTTTTGTCTAAAGGTTAATACTTATGATGTTTGGTCAAAAGCTATAACTCATAATATTCTAGGAAGACTAAAGGTCAAAAAAATTGTGGGTCGAAGGCTGTAACTCACAAAATTCTAACAGGAAGGCTAAAAATCAAAAAAAAATAGGTATTTGTTCTAAAAGTCATGAATTTTGTGCCGAACGGTCCCTAGGATAATACTCATGAAATTTCGCGCAAGAGAAGAAGTTTAGTCCCTTTTTGTCTAAAGATTAATACTCATGATGTTCGGTCAAAGGCTAAACTCACGAAATTTTGGGAGAAATACTAAAAATAAAAAATGGATCTTTGTGTTAATAGTCGTGAATTTCATGCCAAACAGTCCCTAGGCTATAGTAGTGAAATTTTGGGCCAGACAAGAAGGTTCATGCGTTTTTGTTACTACTCATGATATTTGGTCAAAGCTATAACTCATGAAATAGGATGAAGGCTAAAGGTCAAAAAATATATGGGTCCTGTTGTTAATAATTAGGAATTTCGTGCCTAAAGGTCCAAGACTAATACTCCTGAAATTTTAGGCTAGAGAAAAAGTTTTGTGCATTTTTTTATGAAGGTTTATACTCATAATATGTGGTCGAAGGGAAATTCTAGGAGGAAGACTTAAAATAAAAAATGGGTCTAATAGTTAATAGGCAAGTATGTCATGCCAAATGGTTCCTAGATTAATTCTCATAAAATTTTAAGCCAAAGAAAATAATTTCGTGTGTTTTTATCTAAAGGTTAATACTTATGGTGTTTGGTCGAAGGCTCTATAACTCACGGTATTCTAGCATGGCTAAAGGTGAAAAAAACTATGGTTCTTGTTAATAGTCATGAACTTCGTGCGGAACGGTCCTAGTCTAAAACCTTTGGCCGGACCCTCTTTCTCTCTCTTTTTTTTTCTTTTCTCTTGTGGATGCGGCCGACGGTGACCCCGGGGTGCCGGCACGCATCGTGCAGGATACGGCCGGTGCGACGTGGCCATGTCTCGGCCGGTGTGCTTGCAGCCTAGGCAGCGCGGCAGCAGCTCGGGCGATGCGCCTGGAGCCAGGCTCGGCGCGGCCACGGCTTGGCACGGTGGTTTGGTGCCCGCAATGCCACCAATCGGTTTGCCACGGTGACTCCAAGTCAGCAGTGAGATTTCATCGGGAGAAACCCAAAGGGAATGAGAATGAGGAGACAAATTCATTTTCACAATTCTTTTAACAAGATGCAAATTGGATCAAAAGATCTCTATCTCCTCTCCCTTTTAGTCTCTGAAATGACGTCGTGCTAATGACATATTGAAAAACCTTGTAAGATTTTCTAATATAGAATAAATAGAGATAATTCTTATTTATTCGTTTATCACTTACAATAGTGTAGCCTCCCATTATGCCATGTCTTACGGGTTGAGTTTTTATCAGGATTTTTTACCACTTGTATTTACATCATTTTTATTTTTATATTAATTTTTTTAATATTTATATAGTTATATTTTTATTTTTGAGTTTTATAGTACTTTAACTGAGGATTTTTTTAAAAAATGGTGTTTTTTATACACAACCTCTTATCACCCTTTCAAATAACTCTTTTTTTTTTGTTAAAGAGCCTAAAATAATTTGATACTCGATAAACTTATTCTAGTCCAGCAAAGAAAGTGGACGAAGACAAAGGGCTGGCTACAAAATTACCACCGTATGAATGTCACATGTTAAGGCACATAATAGTCGTTTAAGAAAAAATATCCTCTAATATAGTGTTTTTTGAAAGAAACCTCCCAGAGGACATAAAAACAAAATTATGCTTTTGTAAATATTGAAAAATAATTTAGAAAATAAAAAAATTTCAACCAATAACTGCTTCTACACATCTTAACCAGCCATCTCCTATTTTATTTCTTCACCTGTTTTTCTATGACAACTAATCCTAGCTCTTTCTCGTCGCAACCTTAATCCCCTTAAAAATAATGGAGTGAGTAGACCAGAAGAATGGGAGAAGAATGGGAGAAAGAGAGAGCACACACACATTTGACAGATCAGGTCTTCAAGTACACTAAGCTATTGAGTAGCTTAATTGGGTGGTCTGTCAAACATAGAGACTCAATAAAGACCACCACGATTAGTACTCTACTAGCAACCCACAACGAGAGAGATGCAAATACCATAATCTTCTTCACAATCGATTGCTCGTCTCCTCGGCTTCTGCATGCCCTGTCGCACCCTGCTGACAGCTGACACATATATAGAAGCTAATCATTGCCTCCGAATCTTTGAGACTCCGAATCATGTCAGACAAATCCCTTCCCTAGAGGAATCTCAGCATACTCCTCCAAATATTGACTTTTCCACTAAGATACTTCGAGTTTTGGCTCATTAAACCCATAAACTTATTAATACACAATACATGATTTTAAATCTACCTATCGTATAATTTATAGGCCCGCGTACTGAGAGCTATACCGACTTGCTATGTATCACGGCTCATAAGGTTGTGTTACGAAGAGCGGTTGTGAGCTTGTGGCACGTACTCCTGTTACATAAGAATAATGGGCTTGTAATTCAACATATCACGAGCTAAATAAGTAGCTTGCAAGTTACTCAGGTTGAGTCGTTAAACAAATGAGGAAAAGTTTGAACTCATTAACTCAACCAACCAAGTCAAGTTGAGCCGAGTTAGTTCATATGTTTTGAGTCTAGCAGGTGTGAACAAACATGGCTATAGCTATAATCGATGGACTTGGTAGCAACTCCCAACCGATTACTTTTCTATCATAAATATTAAACCGATTACTTTTTCTATCATAAATACTAATATGATATCTATGTGACAAAAGTCGGTTAAGCTTTAATTTTTAAATTCATGTCATTAATAATTTCTTTAGTTTAAATTATTTCTTTTAGTTTTAAAAATAGTGTACATAGGTTGTCTCGAAAAACACTATCATAATATTACAAGCTTATTAAATTTTATGAACTTATTTAATATAATATTAAGGGTGTTTAATTGATTTTGTCGTAAGTGATTAATAAATGCCGGGTCCGTGTCGGTGGTTCAGGTTTGAGCATTTCCTGAATCATTGACAGCCATACATCTCCTGTGGACTCCCTTTCAATTAACAACACGTAGCACAAACATTGGCTAAGTCTATCACCAGTTAGTGCTCGTCAATTTTCATGGGGATACTAGTAGAAGGCTCTGCTAGTAAGCAATAAAGGAGGTGCATTCCAGCCTAGCTAGGCTTAAGGAACTGAATGAGTTTTGTCGAAGCATTCTCACCTCGCTAGTGCCTGCGTTACGCAGATAAGAGTACATCCTTAGATTGCAAGAGATCACTTTGTGTCACATGAAAGATGTCAAATCACTACTATCCTTATCTCTAATCACATGCCATACTGAAAACATCTCCATCTCTATCAGTGATCAGCATGCTGGACCAGTCTTAACCCCGGAACATATTTAGTTTCACGAGTATTAGCCCAGATACCAAGTCGGACTGCTGAGTTTCTTTTCCTATGTACTCGGGTTTCATATTCAACATCCATATCTTATTCCATATTCACATATATCCTTCTGTATACTGATGGAAATCCTGAGATTACAGTCATATTTAGGGTATCCCAATAGTAACCACAAACTCTATTTAAATACATAAGCCAACTACATTTTGTGTCGTCTTTGTCGGTTCTATTACTCTTATCTGCCTCCTACAAGTGGTTGAGACTTTATTATTCTCTTAGCTTTGTTAGCACGCCACACACTACATCTCAAGTTCTGTATGATCCTAGCCGCTCCTCTGTCATCACGGTTATTGGAGTAATACAAATACCCCTCAAAAACTACACTAACATTCCAATTGTCTAGGCATTATACTGCCTCTTGACACCAGCTAAACAAGACATCTACCCTACTATAGCACTGGCTAGAAAAAAAACCAAATCCTAGCCATTGTACTTGCATTGGCTAAAGAAGAAATATACACTAAGCCATTATGATGTCCAACAAATAGAAAATAAATACCATATACCACCTCAAACATTGCCATTCATTTATCCTTACCTATAAAATATCTATACTCTAAACAATACCAGTTGCTAAGTCTTCCAACAAAGCCTAACCTATAAATAAAGCATTATCCCTAGCCACTATAAAACCTACATAAAAAGAAATAAAATATTTTCAAAACCCTAGCCCTTCTATTCTTTATTATTTTCTTATTTATTTTATGCTTTTGTTAAATTTAATTCTTTATTCTTGTAAGTGAGTCTGCTTTATTTTGAAGATAACCTATGATTTTTAAAAGGATTGGTAATCAAGTTATCTATTATAAATTTATATGCATTAAAGCAAGTCCAGTTATTATCTCTTCCTTTTGATCATATTGAACCTATATCTTTAATCTCTATTATCAAATGCTCTAGTCATTCATACTTTTAAGTATAGAAGCTTTGCTTAGCCCTATTTATTTATATTATGTATAAAATATAATAAAATAGTTGTTCTAGGTTGTCTAGTGATGTCTTAATCGGCATAGGATATGTGAAGAATGAACCGGTTATAACCATAATTCTCAAATGGATATAGACCATCTACCTCATTTGAAATTAAGACATTATTGAGAAGGCAAATAATTATTTACCTTGCGTGGGTAAATAAATATTTGAGATTAATTGTGACCACATCAAACAATCAATTATCCTTATACTCTGGGAACATCGGAACTCCTCTAGTTGTTGATAATGCACATTCAGGAAGTATGAAAACTAGAGTTGTGCCACTAATATTAGAAGACTAAAAGGCTAAACTATGACAATGCTATTGTGGCAATATGTTATGGATTATAAATAAAATATATAATGAGTATCTCAATCTATTCAAATAAATGTGCTTGTGGTTATATAAGCACAAGACTTACTATTATCTCTTCACTAAATAATTTATTAAATTTTATTACATTTCTATAATACTTCTATAATATCGGTTTTCTTGATATTATTATTTCATTATTGATATAATAATATGTTATACTCATTCTTATTTTATTTTTTTTCAGAGTTGACATCTATGACTTTAATTTTAAAGAAGCTGGGGTTTGAAATCTGAGTTCACGTTTAGATATAGTTTAAACGGTTTAATTGATTTATTCTATAGCTACTGCTACGTAGTTAAACATAATTCTTATAAAATATTTTATATTTAATATAATATATGTTCTTTAAATAAAAATTTAGCTTGTATATGTATATATCACTGTAATGATCTAGGATTGATACAGTATATATATATATATATATATATATATCGGCTTCGAGATATTTTAATTTTGGGATCCAAACACAGCCGCCAAAAAACTGATCGAGGACGCGGCCCTTGTGCACGTGGGAGGTTGGATCCCCAAATAGCGCATCGTTGAGATCGGAGAGAAAAGAGAGACCGGAGAAGACTGAGAGAAGAAACGAACACCAGAGGATGCTCCAAGCTCCAGGAGAACGATCGCCTCCCACCAGCCACTACACTCACCTTATCCCTTCCTTATTGTCATGACAGGTGGACCCCACTTTCTACTTAAGTTTCTCTTTCTATTTTTCAAAGAAAATTCTCAAAATTAGAAATTTGCCCCGTAATACAACATAAAGCTGGGGTAAAGAATGCAATTTTATTAGTCAAACCAGTCTTGAAAACTTAAAACTTCCAAGCGTTCTTTACATAAAAATGTGAGTCTGACAAACCTGAGGTATATTCACAAATATTTTTATTTAGTAGAACAGTGGATAATAAATTTTGCTAGGGTTGAAAGTAAAAAGATGCTAGGAGCAGGTTTGGTAGCCCTAGGATATCCTCATATCAGCACCGTGATTTCCCATGCTCTTTCGTTGGACGGTGAGATTCATTCTCTCTTTTGTCCTTTTGTCAATCCTATGGCCATTATCCACTGTGTAACGTGGATCATTCTGGTTGAATATTGGGATTCCCCTTTCACTAAGATGATGATAACGATTTGGTGCTTAGAAGATTTAGTCAAATTATAAAATTTAAATCATCAATAATTTCTTAAATGCTTAGTTAAAAATGAAAAAGTGGTAAATGTGAGAGGAGATAGCATAGTATTAGACTTATGGTATATTTAGTTGGGATCTCTTACAATGAAGGAACATGATGCCAAACCAAACCAGTAGTTGTATAATGTTAATGTCCGACATCTATTGAATGTTTTGAGATCTTTTTAGAACTTCATGCATGTTTCTATGCTTTTCTTTACCCATCCTAGTGGAGGAATTGAAGCGGAAGTGGACGAAGAGGTTTTCTGGACATGGATAACCCAAGTTGACGTTGCGGCTGAGAATAATAAGATAGCAATAATAACTATAAAAATATAAAAACGATAGCAATAAATAAATGATTTTTTGGTTGACAGCTATTGGGTGCCACTGTGGGAAATTAACTTAAGCGACAAATAAGGCAAGCTACACGCAAGAAAGGGTAATTAAGTGCATGGTAACCAGCTGAGAGACCTGGCAAAGCTTTCTTGTACCAACAGAAATGTCAAAATTCCAGCACTCCTAGGGTTCTTTCTCTACTTCAGAAAGGGGAAGCGTGTGGATCTTACCATACCAGTTTCTCTTGCTACTAAAGCATATGCTATACGCTTAAATACGAAGTAGTCCAGGTCATGATGTATTGGAAGCTTGCACGATACACTGCGTTCCATCTAAGCAAAGGAACGAAACGAGTATAGCGAGGAACTAAAAGATACGTCATCATGAAGAATGGAGGCTCGTTCAGAGATGCAAAAAAATATACAGAAGCATACATTGAGGTCAGCTCCAAAAACCATTTATCACCTCATAATTTAGAGGTCCAATGCACATCTGTAAGAGAAGCTAGGCCAGCCAACAAAGAATTGCATCTGAACGTAACCATACCGAAGATGATATTTAGGGAGCTCTTGCACTGTTAGACAATATACATTGATATATAGCATAGACCGACTAAGGAAAAATAAATTTGAGTTTGACATTCCTATTTACAAGGATACCTTGGCTGTTTGCCAATTAATTTATACTGCAAGAGCAATGCTGCTTTAGATCAATCATGGATATGATGGCTCCTGCGGGTGTATCTCAACCGCTGCCGTCTGGGCACAAATGATGGGTCATCAAGGCTCCTGTTGATACTTGAACCTTGGTTACTACCATTCGGCCGATCAAATAGTTGGGGACGAAAGCCACGATAGTTGCTGTTGTTCCTGTAGTGTTGATTCAACAAGCCTCGACGCACTAGGCACTGTCTGCTCGGTCGTCGGATACGGTGCCAATCTGAACGTGAGCTGCTCCTATTGGCAAACGAAAACCGGGCCAAAACTCGGTTATTCTGAGACTGAAACCATGGTAGTCCATGCCTTTCATCTGCCCAGATAATAGGTGATTCTGGAGCTTCATTCAGCAAGAGCCTAGGTGAGCTATACCTGTTATCAGGTGATTCTACTGAGTCTCGCCACCACTCATCATTACTTTCATCTTCACTGTTTTCATCAGGCAACATTGCATCTCTAGTCTCGATAACATAGTCACCAACTATTATTGCCCCAGGATTCTGTGACCTAATTGCGCTTATGACATCACCGACCTCCTGCTCATGCTCAAGGCGATCCCAAGTCCTTTTCCTTGAAAGATCCACATGAGCAGGCTTTGAAAGCAAATGAGCAGATCTAGAATGTTCACGCAGCTGCTCATAGGTTCCAACAAATTTGCAGAAATCATGAGAGCATGTTCTCAACTTCCCGTTAAGATACTTCCTCACTTCTCCAGCAGGAATCCAGCCAGATACAGAACCTCTACAGAGAGGGCACTTCAAGTCAGCTGAACTTTGCATGGCATCATGACATTCTTCCATTACAATGCTATCTTCTACAGGTAATGTTGAATTTGCAGGTTCTTGATTATTAGTATTATTGACATGTCTTCCTAGTCTTGGGCTTTGTAAATGTCTGGGAATCATACTATAGTGGGAGCTTCGTTCAACAGTTCTGTTATTGGAGTTTGAAATCACCAAAGTGGTTGAGTGTGAAGCACAGTCCTTACTATCTCCATTCATTTTTCTGAATCGATCTAGGCAATTAGAGTGTCGATGACTTGTGTTACAAATGTAACATCTACAGCCATTCTTGTAGGAACTGCATACAAGTAAAACAGCATTGTGGGGTTGCTCCATACAAATAGGGCAAGAAATCCTGTCCCATTCCATATGCAGAGCAGTGTATGATGTGACTGTAGATCTGTTACTTTTCCTACTTGTCATCTTGAAATCAACTGTGTTGAATTCACTTGATCGTTAGAATTTTTGAAAGGATAAACTATTCAGTGTCTCAAACTTAGCATTTACGCAATTAGTGAAAAACATTACCTTGGTAAACATAGCCTTATATACTCAAAAACCATCAAAATTATAACAACATGAATGATCCAAATTGGAAGTGCCAAAACAAATACAACGGCAAATTAGTCAGATATGACACTAGTATTAAGAACTGTATAAAAATGAATTTCAGATCATTTAGCAGGCATCAGTTTTTAGTTTTCCAAATAAATGTTGGTCCTAAGAAAAGTATTGTGGTGACTAGTGAGGACAATCTCATGCCCTGAAAATATCAATCGCACTTCTAATAGATTATAATACCAATAGAGATGGGCATAAAATAACTAGGAAAAAAACGAAAGAAGTGAAATGAGAAAATGCAGCTAAACAAATTATGAACTACTGTTCTTGAATCATTATATCCATGGTTCCTAAACAAAGATTGCACTAGAAAAGAACAAGCTGCAAAAGTCTTTCCTGTAAACATTATTTTAGGACTCTATGGTGTACAGAAATCAATAAAGTTGTTTAAATGCAAAAGGAAAAGGTGTTGGCAACATGTACATAAACAAAACAAATGAAAAGGGAACAAATGGGGCATCATTAAGCATATAAGAATAAGTACATTTAACTTATCTTTGGACAGGATGCTAGTACTAACCTACAGGGAGCAGTTGTATGCACTGAACGCTTCAAAAGAACAAAGAGCGGTTATGGTATTCACAAAGGGAACCCTGAAAAAAAGTGTTTACTGTTAGTAACAGAGAAATTAGATAAGTAGAATCTACATTAACAGAGACCAGTGATGAGAATAAAGAATCCAAAACAACTCTCTACAAATACAACAATAGGTATCAGCACATAGTGGTTCATCTGGACCAAACATTAATTCACCATAATTTCTATTAATTTGGACAAGAGTTACAGAAACCATCTAATCAAATATATTCAGCTGCAAGCAGCTAAATTTGTAGACATTCTCGCATTTATCTCACTATGCTAGAAACAGGAGTTGCCGTAAGAAAATATTAGATCTCCTCCAACACATTACGTATGTGTATGCATCCATCTCTCTATTGCTTTCAAAACAGGGTCATCCTCCTTCTGTCCCCTCCCCATCGTGTGAAGCAACCAAGTTGCAAAGTATGGTCACGTTACTAGTATTTCAAACATTCCTAACCAAATCTGCATCTACAAACTACAATTAGGTAAAGTTTACTGTAGGAAAAAAGAACTTTAAAGATCCTTGAGGCAAAAAATTTAGTGAGCACGCTTGTACAACGTGAGTGAGTTTGTAGCATTCATGGCTGCCAAAAGATTCAGCAATATATAAGTTCTCATCACATGCATTACGGCGAATATCTCCTAAATTACCATAAAAATTGAATATTTTTAACGACAGGCTTCTGCATAAAGATTAAAAAGAGAAAAATCGCGCAGGGATGCATATACAATTAGCATCAAGCAAACTTGGCCCTAACGGAATCATGTATCCTTGGATCGATCATCGTCAAACATCGGACAAATCAATGCACGAACGAACGAACGACAAGGAAGCAACCCACGAAAGGGGAAAACTCCTGACGCTCCTCGTTTCTCAATGCCTTCAAAGGATCGAAATTAATCCGCAACCCTCTTATTATAATCCCCACACAGATGAGAACCAAACCGCCGCCCCACCCAAATTTAACCAAATCAGCAACCGATCGCCGCAAACCGAACCCTTCCAGGCCCCCACAACTCATCGATCTAACGGGGACGCGGATCGATCACCTCCCCGGTCGATGATCGATCCACCGGCGCATATCAAGAAGCAGGACGCGACGGCGGAGCGGCAGAGAGAGAGAGGGAGCGGAAGGAGGGGCAAGGGCGGAAATTTTACGGGGGGGTTTGATGCGACTCTAGATCGGAGGAGCCCCGTCGCCGTCCCTCCGCCGCTGCCTTTTTTTTTTCCGCCCCTTTTCCCTCCGTTTTCTTTTCTTCTCGAGGAAAAGGTGGGTGGAGGTGGCAGTGGTGGCGGCGTCGCCAGTGCTACGTTGGTTCGTGTGGTTGGTTGCGCTTTTATAGACGGAAGAGAGGAAGACTTTTTTGGTTTCGCTCCGGTTTTTTTTCCTTCGCTCGGCTATAAAAACCGACGATATGTTCGTGCTCCGGGTTAATCGGGTTCGGTGTAACGACCTCTTTTGCGTTCTGTTCTGTCACGCACTGACAATGGGCCCGACTCCCCTAGGCAGTCAGACTAGGTGGTCCACGCCTGACGCCTCCACGGTCTGCCTTTGGTGTGATTTGCTTTTTCTTTTCCTTCCTTTCGTGAGACCTATGATCAAGCTTGTCGACTGACTAGGCTGTAAACACGTGTTCCCGAAAAATACGGGAACCTTGCGAAAACCAGTAACGGTTATGTCAAGAAGTTCGAATTCAATTTATTTTCATTTTAATACCGGAGATAACCCAGTTTTTTATTCTGATATTTTAGATTGGACTAATTTTATAAAAAAAACTAGTTGTTATGTTTTAAGTTGCATAAAACAATATAAATTTTAACATGTAGCATATAAGCACGTATTATAGCCCTAATATTTCACAAAACCATATTATTAATCAATCTAACTCAATTAATGTTTTAGCAAAATAAAAAATAATGAAGGTATAAGGTTTATATAATAGATGGTAGGTCAAACAAAAAATTATTAAAGTGTGATTTTGTAAACCTATATAACTATACTATAATGCAGTATATCAAAACCCATGTGATTTCATATAACTTCATAATAGGTGTGATTTTATGAAATTTACTATTTGGATTTAAACTTTTTTACCATAGTTAGTGTGCAACTTTTTTTAGAGTTTAAGCATATAAAACACGTTAATGTGTATGTACATAAAGTTCCAAGAAAATGTATGCTTCTTACATTTTAAATTTGATAAATTTTACTACATGATAATGTTGCTTTGTGAAATTAGCTGTAAGACACCATATAAGTCAGGTTTTAGGAAGAAACTGTCAAAAATTAGATGTTTGAAAAATAGTGTGAAAGTTTAAAAATAGTCTTGGCTCTCATGTCAATACTCTCATCTCTCTATATCTTTAATAAGTTACCAACTATCCAAGGTGGTGCACACACCAGGCGATGCTGCACAGGGTGCTCATCGGCGACAAGGATGGTGGCATAAGGATGTAGCAGGACTAGCGAATGTGATGTGACGGATGAACTTACCAGGGCATGGAAGCGTTGTGGGGAAGGATGTGGAGATCGATAGAAGCACGAGGGAGGTCACCTCATAAAGGCCAAGCTCCTACAGCAGCTTCTCTCTGCTTGGTCGTATGAAGGCCACAGAGCCAGCTTCTTCTATGTTTGTATTTTGCAAATCAGATGTAGAGCCTCAATCAACTGTGTAGGCCATCTCTAGAAGGGGTCAGGCCCCATGGCATCGGTGGTCGCTCATCCATATCAGTATTGACGTACGGGATAGGGGTATTTTAAAGTTTTATACTATCCCTCTCTTCTATTTAACCAAAAATAAATATTTTAATAGGTATGTCCATCAATAAATATCTGTGTTATAGCTAATTTCAAAAAAAAACTATACTTTCTAGCAAATTTTGCCTTTAAATTTATTTATTACATATCGACAATATTGAGTGGTGACACAACAATAACTGGCTGATAACCAATAGACATACTCTAAGCTTGATTTACGCTTATATCTAGCCCTAAATAACCGGTAAAAATGGATGACCCAATAATATTTTGAAGATAAGATAAAAATACACTAAAATATTTCAGGTAAAAATGGTAATATTTCAAAGTAAGATAGATAAAAATGGTGCGGAATGGGGATTAGAACCCTGTTGGTTTGGTCGGTAGTTCATCAACGCTTGTGCTATTGAGAAATATGTATACAAAATAAACATCCTGTTCTGCAGTTAAACCGGACGAACCAGTGGTTGAACCGCTCTCCCTGTGAACCAAAACCACACCGGTTCGACTACCGGTCCTACTTTTTTACTATGCGCGGTATGCTGCTATGACAGAGGCGTCGCGTCTGGCAAGGGCAACACGACCGCGCGCGACCTGTGCGAGCGGTACGCTGCTCGTCCGGCCGCATGACACTTTTGCTCGCCTCCCCATGGGGTGATTTTTTTTTGGGGGGGTGGGGGTGAGTACTGAAAACAATAATCGGGTTGGGTGCGTGTGAAGCCCAGGCCCATTGGGCTCCGCCGTTGATCGAGAGCGCGCGTGCAGTTCGGAGACCTACTTGTCCAGCCTTTCTTCCATGAAGACTCCGTCGCTGTAAGGGCATGAGCAGTGAAGGACCTGATACGCCACGGTGGGATGAGGCCATTCTCACGGAAAACGCTGAGCGCGACGGGAGAAGGAATATCGGACGCCCCGCAGCTGCCTGCCCCTTCCTTACCCTACTCTCTCTATGCTTGACGTCACTTGTCCGCTAGTCTCTCCCTCTGCGGCTGACGCTGCCCCAGCTCCCACCCATCAACAGCTTAATGCATGCATGTTTGCAATTTTTACGTAGCAACTTTCCAATGATATTTTATTCTAAATTATTTATCCCATTTATAATCATCACACTATTATATATTATATTCGTTTTAATTAAATCTTTTGTTAATGTCAAATTTGGTAACATAGGAAAAATGATGGATCTAATAAAGAAAAATCCGATAAATCCGATTGATATAGTAAAAAAAAAAATTCGGTCCGATTACACAAGACTTTTTAAATAAGGTGTCTGAAGAGGTGCCATAAAACTCACAGTAGAGTAATCCATCTATTTAGTTAACTTCTTTAGAAATATTTTCCTTTTATATTTTTTTAGTAAATAACATTATTGTAACCGTGTCATACTCTGTAATGTTAGGATATAAATATAGACCCTTCGAAAGACTGTAAGATATCCTTCGATCAATACAACTTCGATGCATCGTCACCTTAGTTTATCTAGGTTTTTATCGATGGGTTCTGGCTCTCGACGTAGGGCTACATCGGTTAAGTTCGACTTTCGGTGAAGTGGTAAGTCCCGCTACTATCCCGATATATCTTGCTCTGTCTAAGATTACATCGATTAGATTCGACCTCTTAGTCAGATCGAGTATAATGTATCACATCCGTACAAGATCTATCGGTTTATCAAGCTTTCTCTGCCATCGTCGGTCTCATGCTACATCGGTTAGGTTCGACCTACAAGACTGTCGACAGTAGATTGAGCCATAGGCTTGTAGGTTTATCTATACTTGAGTAATACGCCCAGCATATCGGCTGAGCCGATACGCACCTGTCTTTAGAGTCTTACATCGAACATAACACCTAGTGCATCGGCCTTTTAGTCGATGCATGCATATCTTCAGAGATGTCCTCTCATCGGCTCAGCTAGCCGATGGGTTCGCTCCATCCTTCCTTCAACATAACTGATGTGGCGTTCGCCATCCTATTGTCGTTGGCCTTGGTCTCTTATTGTCTCTGTTAGGTTCAATCTTCGAGATCGGTGCTAACGGCGTCGTCACAGTGGACGACGGGTCTCGTGTTGTGGGAGGATTGAGCCCCGTTCCTTGTTCATCGCCCATCATATCCGTAGAGGCATCGGCTTTGCAGCCGATGTGTTTTTTATATGATTCCTTACCAGTTCACATATGCCTTTATCGGATTTCTAGCTGATGAACGAGCGCTACAGTTTTCATTGGCAACCAGGAGAGATCTCGTGTGCTTTGCTATTCTTTGAATACCCTTTGGTGCTTGTATCGATTCTACGGCTGATAGATCAGGATCTTATTTTCACTACACCCGGAGCCATTACATCCTTCATTGACATCCGTCTACGCCTTCATCGGCTGAGAAGCCGATGAAAGAGCGTCCTAATTTTTATTGGTGACAAGCCAATAGTAGGAACCATCCAGACGTTACCGATGACCAACTCGATCCTATCAACGACCAGCCGACGGCAAAAGCTCGTATCGGGCCATCATCCAACTGACCTGTTCGCCTCACCTCCTTATCAATTGCAGGGTCAAAATAACTGGTATGCCTACACCGTCACAACAGAGGGACCAGAGAGTGAGCCGAGAGACCCGCGCCAAAGCTAAGCGCACCTTCTAAGGCTCGGTGCACGTATCTCGAGTTATAGAGAGAAGCCGACAGACCTGCACTGCAACTAAGTAGATTTCTCAGGCGTCGGCGTGGTCGCGTCGTGCGCGTGAGATTTCGGTGCGACCATCTTTATAACGAGATATTATATGATTATATTCTAATAAGAAATATGATTCAACAATTAAAGTTAAAATTTGATGTTTACATTGTGGGAAATAAATATTTTAACTTAGAATTTGACTCTGTTGCAAACTTTTAGATTTTGTGTTGCAATGAATTTTTTAAATATTGCACATATTGTTATTTACATGTTTTAATACGTATTTTATGATATTTAATTAGATCATTTACAAATGTTATACATAATGATATTTAGATATTTTAGCAAGTATTTTGTGATGTTTTACATTAGATATATAATTTAGGGAGAAAAATTGATCAAAGTTTGATTAAAACATTTGCATGCATACATACACAAGAGGAGGGCGCATAGGAGAGAGAGAAAGGAGATTGGCAGTGGGGGCATAGGTGAGAGAGAAGATTGGCACTGGCAGCATGCGGAGACATGAGGTGGGGCAGGGAGCAGGTGCAGGAGTGAAGGCACCTGATTTTTAGCGTCTGATGTATAGTGGTGTTCTATTTTTAGTACATTAGCTCTACGATGGAGGATGGAGGCTACTGTTAATACTTTTTTCCAATGTTTATTTCTTATATTTTAGCCTGTCTATCAACCACCCTTCTTTTTTTTTCTCCGCTCGCCTACCTCCTCTCCACAAGTCTCTCTCCTCACTAGACTCCCTCTCCTTATCAGCAAGCACAAGAGGTGGCATGGTCCACTCTTCCGACGACACATGAAACTTAAAGACGGTGCTATATCTACATTACCGACTCTGTCACCTCTTTTTCCTCATGGAGGTCACCACCATTGGGAGCCTTACACCTTGCCTACTCCATATGAACTTGTAGAGCTCGTGGCAGTTAAGGAAGCCAATAGGTGGAGAAAATCAAGAGAATGATCATGATGGCGGCACAGGTTGAGCAACGACCTCAACAATGGTGATGAGACAGAGTAGCCTTAGCAACTGTGGTGTAGCTCGACGCCATCGGTGTAGCGCCACCTCTCCTTCTCCTCGACGGATGCACCTACTCTCCTCCTTCGTTAGTCATTGACACCTTATTCCTCTCATCTGACCTCATCTGGCCACCGCCCCTTCTCCCTACTCTAGATTTGAGCCGATGACCACTATCGTTCCTTCCTTCTCCTGCAGGCTCGTTAGATTTGGCTCAAGTTCTTGTCGATGACGACCACCACAAGCTTGTCCAAATCTAGCCACATGAGCTTCCTCTCGTCCATGATGGTGCAGATTAGGGCATGCTCGATGGTGACAGTGGTGGCAAGAGGGCAAGCTTAACGGCATCGACAAGAGGGAGAGCTCGTGATCTATACCTCCGTGGATAGAGTCGAGGCACCCGTGCCCTTTGCAAGGCATAAGTGGTTCTATGGGGCATTGATAGAAGGCAAGGTGGAGCTATGGCTCCTATGTGGCAAGCTGAGACCGCTCACCATGTATGAGCATTGTGCATGGGCTAACCCCTCGCTCCCAACTCACGGTGAGCACATAGCCACAGATCCAATCACTCCTAGCGCATATGAAGCGACTCACGTATTCCACAACAAGAGTAGAACAGATATATCTCTTGATAAACATCGTTTACATAGAAATATGCATATCAGAGTAGCATGGAAGAAAACATTAAGTGGTTCTAGTTATTACATTACCACAGATCTAAGCTCAAGACAAGCCTTGAGCACTAATAGCAATATATACAACTCCAAAAGTTATATGAATATACAATACTACTGCCGATGTTACTAATAGGATACCACACATAATATACTCCTCTTTATAGTCGATATCGACTTCATCGTAGAGCCTTTCAGGTTGCCATTCGTTACTTGATTTTTTTTCATCTTCAACCACACATTCGTGCTCAATAGTTTTTAGTGGTTCGATATCTATATGAAGGAATTAATATAGGGCATAAATACAAATGATACTCAATAAGATTAAGAAGTGTTTGAATGCAACTACCTATAAAGATTCAAGACCCTTCAAGGAATTTTTAAGGTTTTTTCAAATATTTCTTGCAAAAGTTTCAAATTTTGATTAGAAAATTCTACAGCATATAAGTTGAACAAGGTAGAACCTCCAATAGGTTCCTTTCCTACCGCGTTCACAGTTTCTAGCTAAAATGAGGAGTGACGTATTACAATTCATACACTCTATATATAGAGAGGTGTATCGCTAGACCATAGACACCTTAAACCTTAAACTTCTATGATTCACTGCCACCATGTTAGCACTTTAGTACACTTTACGGTATATGTTAACAAGGTTAAGGTCATAGGCTTTTCATCAATCTCATTTGTCAACTATCACGAATTGGATTCTGCAGTCTGCACATGACAGTATCCTCCTTCGCCATACGACTCAACAATGTGCAGATGGTCGGGACTCCGTGCATCAAGGAATGCTCTTTCTTTTCACACTGCACATGAGGATCGGCCGCAAGTGCAAGCATCCGCGCTTCGATATCGATGTACAGGACGAATGTGTTCGTAATCCTCTCAACTCCGATATTGTTTTCTCCATCAAGTTTTGATTCGTCTAGCTCCGATTACTTTTTTCTTAATCGAGATAGATTCAATTCTTTTTTTTTTCAATCAATGTGCATCATCTAGCCCTGTAAACATCAGGTGCTGAGATATTGATCCAAAAATTGACAAGTTGGTTTGCACCCATGAAGATCCTTTCGGTGCTGCCGCATGCATCTGCATAAGCCAGACTTTTATGGTCTGATATGTATATGTGTGCTCCAACTTTGCTTTGGCTTTCGACACCTTTGAAATAATCCCTATATATACTATATGGTGTGCACTTATTGTTAGTGTTTATAGTGTCGGATTTTTCTAATTAGATGAAAAACACGTGCGCGCACAAACACATACCACATACACATATGTTGAAGCTCCCCTTTGAACACACGATTCGAAAAGACAGGCAGTGGCAAATCCCTGATACTATGAAACTGTTAAAAGAGCACTTGGGTATGTAATAAGTTAATGCCATTAACCACAGAATGATCAACCTACATGGTAACAAATTATTTTCAAGGTTCCATTAGAAGTAGAACATCATCCAGTGACAAAACACTTAATTTCTAAAACATTAGAAAAGTCCAGGACATCAAAACAACACCAAGCATAGCAAACCTTAACTTTGGATAGCCAGCGAGATATATTTATCAGAGCAGTATTTACTACCAGCACAAATTAATTAGTTCACATAAGGATAGTTCAATTTTACTCACCCGTCCAAAAAAAAAACAAGGTGTACATGATTTTAGGAAAGTCAAGATCCTTAACTTTTGAATTTTAATATTAAGCTAACAAACTCCGAATGTCTAAATTAAATTATATCAAATACTAAAGCCAGACCCTAACCTGAGTAGAAAATGGTAACTACTGATTTTGAAATTTTAAATTATTAAATTAACAAAACAGAAAGAAATAGAGTAAATATTATGATGGATGTATATATATATATATGCATATTGCAATTTGATTTTTGGAACTATATACAAAATAAAATCATTTTATATTTTATATTTTGAACTTTAAGACAAAGTTTACTTATAACTTCCATCAAAATCTATCAAACACATTCAACATATCTGGCTTTTCTTTTCAAACCCACCAACACAAAGTATCAGATTTTATCAAACAATTTCCAACCTGTTTTCCCAAAGTTGACATATATCAGTAAAATGTGGGGTTTGACCGATACCCAAGCTCAAAGGGTATGGTTAGCGATGTACCATTTTGATAGAGTGATAAGGATTTAGGGTTCACAACAATAAAATAATATAACTAAGTAGGTTCGCTAGACACGTAGACAAAGACCAATCAAATTAATATATATACTAAGCATTTAAGTTTGTAATCAATACGTCTTATGAACTAAGAACATTATAATTAAAAAGTAGCTTGCCTTGATTTTGGTTTTAAATCTTTATGATCCATGCGCCCAATGAATTTCCAAAACAAACCATACAAAACCATATAATTATAAATTGATAGTGCAATTAGGTAAATCATATTTTTAGAGTTACGGTTTGTGTTTTAAGGTTAAGTCAATTTCTGGAACGTAGAAAAAGATTTACTAAAACCAGGAAGGAATATTGTATAAGAATATTCTCCTCGGGCTGACAAATGGGGTTCACTGTCATTGAGAGAGTTGGGCCATGAGCCTTAGGCTCACGGTGGACTATCTCCATGGAGAGATAGGTGGGGTGGTTTGGTGGACTTGGCCCACAGGCGGGAGCCGAACGAGTGGGCAATAGTCGTCGGCCAGGCCGTGGAGCCCATCAGCTGGTAGCCCATGAACTAAGGGCAGGCACAAAGGTAGAAGGGCTTGTGGGTCCTATATGTAAGTGAGTCAGAATCTAAACGAAGGTTTAAGCAGGTTTTAAATTTATCTAGGCCCACATGTAAGTGACCTAGAATTTAATAGAGGGTTATTAGGATTTTAAGCATGTGGGGCCCACATGCCATTGGGAGGCTAAAGAGGATTAGAGTGGGATGCTTACTGCCAATGGGAATTAAGAAAGTGGGGCCGACACCTGTCGGTCTCCTTCTGTCTTCTTTGCTGCTGCTTCTTCCAGCTCGTGGCCGGTGGCCGCACGGAGCCAGGCACGGCATGTGGATGGCGTCGTCCGGCGGCGAGTGGCGGAGCTCGCTGCGAGGAATCCCTTGGCGACACCAACCGGAGCTCAGGGAGGCAGAGTGCGCGTGGAGGCCGTAGTGGCCCGACGCGGCGGCGGCTTGGTTCGGGTCGTGAAGGCGGCGGGGCTCCGGTGTGGTTCTGGCGCGGCCATGGGCGGAGTTCGGGTCTCGTCGAGATAGGTGGCTACGGCGCGCTGCTCGACCCGGCGGGCGCAGCGACGGAGCTGGGCTCGGCTTGATGGCGCTGGCACGCGGGTGAGCTTGACGCGACGCGTCGAGGTCTGGCGCAGCGGCAGCAACTGCAGCCGGCGTGACCGGCTCAGGGTATGGGCGGCGCAGGGCATGGCCGGCGCCGGCAGGGTCAGCAGGGTCGGGGGGATTCGCGGGTAAAGGCAAGTCTCGGCCGGGCAATACGTCGAGCACGTGGTGTGCGAGGGGAAACAGATTTGGGGCAGGGAACGAGCGCGCCAGCTAGGCGGAGCGGGCAGCCGTCGGACAGCTGAGGCGGGAGCCTGGCCCGGCTGGGGAAAAAAAATCAAGCTAGCCTGGTTGGGCCATTGAGCTGCAGCTCATGTGCGAGGGAAAGATGAAAGAGGGTGGAAAGAAAAGATATGGGCTAGGCCGACGGTTTTTATGGGAAAGATCAGAATTAGCCCGAGTTTACATTACCTCTTAATATTTTTTGGTAGGAAATTTCAGAGACAAGTTTTGGGTATATTTGAATTTGATGTTTGAATTAAATTTGGTACTTAAACCCGCAAAAATTATAGGAGCTCAAAGGATGGTATTTAACTTAGATGCTGTTATTTTGATATGAGATCTGAGTCTCGAATAAATTTAAGTGATTTTTGTACGGAGATATAAAATAAAGGATTTACATGGTATACTTGAGTTCAAATCTAATATTTGAATTTTCAGAAATTCTAGTGATTCAAAGGAGAGATATTTGATTGAGACTTTGACAGGTGACATGAAGTTTGAATTTTGGTTGGATCTGAAATTTTTTTTACAGAGTGAATAGTGGTCAAAAGGGGAGGTTTTATGAGGGATATTTCAAATTTCAAAATTTGAATAAAAGGATTTTATTTGGGAGAGTATTTTTGGGGCGAGTTTTAGTTTACAAGGGTTGATTTGATTTGACATCTTGGCACTAGATCTTAATATACACAAAGAATCAATTTTTTCAACATAGGTTTTTATTAAAATAGTTTTCAACGTTACAAAGAAATTCTGGGCTAGGAGACAACTCATCCGTTAGTTGAAAACCAGAGTGTGGGGATTTGCGTTTTTGGGAGTCTAGGGCTATCTTTAGTTCTTTGGCTTGTAATAGGGTTTAGTTGAGCTGCTCTTGAAATGTTGGAAGATCAGGGGCTATGGATGTGATTCTTATTCCAGCTTGTATCCCTTGCATGTTGATGTGTTAATCCACATATCTAACTGGTTCACTTGCACAAAGGAAGACCCATCCATGGTTGTTGTTCCATCGCCTATACAGTCCACAGTTATTCCATCAAACTTTGCGTATATATCTTTCGATATCCAATTTTGATTGAAATAATGAACTATATATTGCTAGCCTCTTGCCTATCGGGTCAGTTGTTTTATCAAGGTCAGCTGACGGAAAAAACTATTACTTCACTAAAAATTAAGTTGTTTCATAATAATTTTGAAGCAGGTAACATATATATTGATCTATATTTTTTTGAACGTAAGCAAGCAACTAATAATTAATTTTCCATGCGTCCTGTCTACATGTTTGTATGTAGTGTGCCGTTGATTTAGGATTTTCATGTCATTGGATTTTGATCCATATGCCAATTTTTTTTCGAGAAGTGATAGGTTTTATACCATCCTATATCACTAATAAAACTGTCATACGTTTCACCCAATGTTGCCGTCGTCACCCGCCGACAACTAGATCCCAGATATCTTGCTAGGCTCACACCCCAAGCTGCTCTACACTTCCCGTGAGATTGAAGTAGGGAGGTCGAGTGGAGAGTGAGCGTAGGCTATGTATAACACCATGACCAAGCTAAAGGCATTCTCTATGATCTGCTGTTTTTATCTTAACCTTAAAATAATTGATGGATCCCTCTTTTTACCATAGATCGAGTAAGAAAAGGCATTGTAAAAAGTAGAGCTCGGATCCTATAGGAGAAGAAAAAAAAATTCAAATATTGATCCGTGGATCCTATAATACAAATATGAAAATTTCAATATAAAAATAATGTTGTTATTATTTAGAACCTTGCATACAATAGGCCAGTAATGTTGTTTTAAGACAGAACAATGATAAGTGATATAATATGTCAATATTAATTTTGATTAATTAGTTTTTCATTAATCATACCATCCATTACAAAGGTTATACGAAAAAATGTTTAACTAAGTTATTCAACGACATTTATTATTTGAATTTAATTCTTTGTATAAATAAATTATTAATGATAATTGCCCGTGCGTTGTAAAGGTTGGCGACTAGTTGTTCTAGTTAGATTTATTCGGTTTGGACGATTAATTAGGTTAGTAACCAACCTGTTGCAATCGAGGATATATGGGTATATGCTTATAGTGGTGACATGCATGCATGCATGCAAGAGGATTAGAAGTTTGGTCTGCATCCTGGAAGCATCGGCAGTGCATGCAAAGAAAAGTTTTCTTTGGGATTTTCTGTGGAGGATAACGCTACGTACTGAGGCGCAGAAGATCGCATGGTTGCAGAAGATCGCATGGTTAGGATGTGCAGAGACTACATGCAACACATTTATTGATCTGAAGAGGCAAGCATAGTTTTCTTCTCAGCAACGGTGCTTTCACTCTTCGTTGGCTTCGACAGCCGGGATGTACTGCGTGGTGTTTTCTTTTCCCGTTAATTTCTGTTGTTTCCAGTAATGATATGTGATCCTAATTTATCTGATGTAGGACCAAGTCAAAAGACCAGGGACCCAATACATTTGAGCTGATTGAAAAAACACACAATCAATCGATACAAACGGCCTGCTGAGCATCACAAGCCGTCGGAGTTGCCACGCTGATATACACATGCATACTCGTAGGAGCACATGGGTATCAGAGGAAGTGGGGAACAAAGCTGGAGGCCTAGGCTGTGGCGTATCCAACGCCGCCATCCAGCCAAAGCTCAGAGAAAGGAAAGGGCAGGAATCATAGTTTCACGGAGAGCAAATTGATGGTACGGCTAGGGCGGGTTGTTAGCACCAACGTACATGCCTTGAGATCAACGTCAGGTGGCAGGTGAGCCACTGCAGCCGCTCGTCATACCTCTCTGCTCTCTGTGCCGCACGGTGGGCCAAATGGGTTGCTCGGCCGTGCAACCTTGAGCACTCCTATTGCCTGACCGGCCACACCTTTTCTCCTTTTCCTCCGTGTATGAAATTTGTGGGGGGGAAAACCCCAAATATCACATCATGTTGTACCGGGGTAAAACATGTAGTACATGTAAAATTTCACTAGAGTGTACTCAACTAATTTCTCTACCGTATTCCAACACAATCAATTTCTTGTGTCAAATTCCATATCAATTATTCGTTGCCACAACCAGAGCATAAATGGATATTTTCATATTGAGTTATATAAATGAAAAAAGACCATAATATATTACTGTGTTGAAAACCACATAGAAGGCCAATATTTTTCTAGCATTTGACTTATAGTAATTTAGTATATGCAGCAGATTAACAGATCTTATGTATACCATATATTCATAATATTCAATCTACATGGCTGGAACTTTTTACTTGTTTTAAATCTTGCTGAAGGAACTGGAAGCAAGTCATAAGCATAGGAAAGCTGAAGGTGCAAAATCCTCCAGGTGTGTGTTTTACATGACACGTTTAAATGTTGGCTAGCATTAATAATTATCTGTCTAAAATTAACATATTTATTTATGTTTTCTATCAAGTCTGAATTCAACGGAAGAAAGTCTGCGATCACTCAGTTTTTCATTGTGGTCATGGCTTTCAGTGCACATGTCATCGTTTGCAGGTCCTTGCAAGGAGACGAGACAGATCGGTTGTCACTGCTCGACTTCAAGAATGCAATCAGTCTAGATCCACAACAATCCTTGCTTTCCTGGAAGCATAGCACCCACTTCTGCAATTGGAAATCCACGCCGTGTTACTTCTCTCGTCCTTGAAAATCAAGGTCTAGTGGGGGAAATCTCGCCTTCGCTTGGAAACCTAACATTTTTAAAGCATCTCTTCCTACCGACTAATTCATTCACTGGAGAGATTCCTTCGTCACTTGGTCATCTTCACCGCCTACAGCTACAAACCCTCTCCTTGAGTAACAACACGTTGTGGGGGAGAATACCTGATCTTAGAAACTGTTCAGATCTCATGGTGTTGTGGCTAAATCACAATGAACTAGCTGGCTGTTTCCCCTCATATTTTCCTCTTTGCCTTCAAGAGCTGCAACTTTCGGAAAACAATCTTACGGGAACTCTCCCTGCTTCTCTTGCCAACATCACAACGTTTAATAAGTTCGGCGGCGCCCAGAATACAATCCAGGGGAACTTACCAAATGACTTCGCAACATTTCCGGTGCTCGAACTGCTATATTTGAATGGAAATCGGTTGGGAGGTAAGTTTCCACAAGCCATTTTAAATCTCTCTACACTTGTTGGTATTAACCTTGCTCTGAATCATATTAGTGGAGAGATACCATTCAATTTTGGAAGCTCTCTACCCAAGCTCGAACAACTTTTGTTAGCTGCCAACTTCTTTCAAGGGAATATCCCCAGTTCAATAACGAACGCTACCAACATGAACTTCATCGACCTATCAAGGAATAATTTCACCGGAGTAGTGCCTGGCTCCATTGGCACATGGGTTTGAATCTTGAGCTTAATCAACTCCAAGCTTGTTCTAAGCAAGATTGGGAATTTATGAGCACCTTGGCCAGCTGCACGGAGCTACAACAAGGTATCTCATTGGTTGGGAATAGGCTAGAAGGCCATGTGCCAAATACATTAGGTAACCTTTCTGTTCAGCTGCAACGCCTATACTTGGGAGAAAATCAATTATCAGGGGGCTTTCCTACTGGAATAGAAAACCACCCCAACCTAATTGTTCTTAGTTTGGCAGGGAACCAATTTTCAGGCATTGTTCCAACATGGTTTGGAACTCTTAAAAGTTTACAAATGATAGATGTACGTGACAACAGTTTTCCAGGTTCTATTCCATCATCCCTTTCCAATTTGACTCAGCTGTCAGATCTTCTCCTAGGCTCTAACCAATTTGATGTGATACCTACAAGCTTGGGAAACCTTCAGATGCTCGAGAGACTGTACATTGACAATAACAATCTTCAAGGCGTACTACCAAAAGAAATCTTCAATATTCCAACGGTAGTTACGATTGTCTCATCGTTCAACAACATAGTTGGACAACTGCCCACTGAAGTAGGCATTTCTAAGCAACTCAACTATTTAGATCTTTCGTTTAATAACTTATCTGGAGATATTCCCAACACTTTGGCTAATTGTAAAAGTTTGGAATACATAATGTTGGACAAGAATATTTTCAGTGGAAGCATCCCCACTTCAGTAGGCAACATAAGCAGCCTAAAAATTCTCAACATGTCTCACAACAATTTTACTGGGCCAATACCTATGTCTCTTGGTAACCTTCAACTTCTGGAGCGATTTATCATTCAACCATCTTAAGGGTGAGGTTCCAACAGAAGGAATTTTCAAGAATGCAACGGCTATCCGGATTAATGGGAATGAGGCACTTTGCAATGGGGTACCAGAGTTACACCTACCTCCATGTTTTATCATGCTATCGTTTCTACTCAAACTAATGATCCCATTGGGTGGCATGGTGCTATTTGCTATGGCCATATCTGCCTGGCTGCTCTGGAGAAGGAAGCAGAAGATAAAATTGATATCTTTGCCATCATTTGGTAGTAAATTCCCCACAGTTTCTTATAATGATCTCGCCAAGGCAACAGACTGGTTCTCAGCATCCAATTTAATCGGCACAGGGAGATACAGTTCTTTATATCATGGAAAAATATTTGAAGACGGAAATATCGTTGCAATCAAAGTCTTTAGACTAGAGACAAGAGGGGCACAAAAGAGCTTCATGACAGAGTGCAATGCTTTGAGAAATGTACGGCATCATAATTTAGTTCCTATTCTAACTGCTTGTGCAAGTATAGATTCTAAGGGTAATGACTTCAAAGCCCACCTGTATCAGTTCATGCCACGAGGTGACCTGCATGCTTTACTATACTCAACAGGAGATGGTGAAAACTCTTTAGGTTCGAACAGAATTACACTGGCTCAAAGACTCGGTATTGTGGTGGATGTGTCAGATGCATTGGAATACCTACACCATAACAACCAACAAACAATTCTTCATTGCGATCTTAAGCCTAGCAGCATTCTTCTTGATGATTATATGACAGCTCATGTTCGAGATTTCGGGCTTGCAAGATTGAAACTTGGTCCAATGGCATCGTCTTTCGGTGATTCAACTTCTTCAATGGCCATAAACGGAACCATTGGGTATGTTGCTCCAGGTAACGTCCCTTTACTAGTTTGTTCTATGTTTTTCTGAAGAGGCCTTTTAAGGTACTAGATCTATCTTACCTCTAGGGAGGTATGAGCTTTGAGTAAACGTCGGCGCTTGATTAATTATGTTTTATTTGTAATTAAAAAATTGGCACCACTTAAATAATAAATAATGACAGTAGAGAAAAAGAAGAGTATAGCACATTAATTGGCCTTATAAAGTTAACAGCGGTGCTGATTTAGGGTTTTTTTGGCAATTGGCACCGTGAGATGCATGCATGCATTTTGTAATTTTGAATCATATATTATCCAAAATTAAATATGATTCAAATTAATATCTTGATAATTGCAAAGTTCTATTGTAGTATTAATATCTTAATATCGTTATAACTTTACCAATTCAGAGCCGATTGATGTGAAACCCTAAACTTGAAACATAAGTTCTAGCCATTGCCGTTCAATGTTTGCCAGGAAACAAGGATGAAATTGACAGGATCTAAACAAACTTTAATATAAATGAAAACTAACATACCTGAACTAAAATTAATTGATAGAACAACACCAAACTTTGGAAGTTGAAACTAGACTTCACCACAAATCTAACAAAAAAACTGGAAAATCCAATGGTTATATCAAAATCTAAAAGTTATATAAGAGTATGGAAAAATCTATCAAAACTCATCGGTGCAAAAAATAAATTAAAAAATAGAATTGTGGATGAATTTGCTTAACTTTATTGATCAAATCATCTTCCATAATCTCATTCCTCCTAAACTGTAAAAGAACATTATTTTCTTTCTTTTTGTTGTATCGTCCCTATCTCTATCTTTTATACAATAGAGTAGAAACACTCCAAAAGCCTTGCGACTTGGCCCATCATGACCTAATTAGCCCATATAAACTCACAAGCTCATAATTTATAACAAAACAACCCACCAGCCCTCAAGCTGATCCAAAATCATCATATTCGAGCACCATGGAACCAATTGTATAAAACTTCCCCTTTCCATGTCGTGCATATTCTACCTACGCCCAAGCTAAAGCATGACCATCTAATGACATCTTTAAACTAACCCTGCTATTGAAAATCTCATCCTAGTCTCAATTCGTCATCTCAAACATCTTTCAAAAATAAGTTCTTTTTAACTTAATCCACATTGGTCTAAACAATATTCGATTTTGTTAATTATTCATCAGACATATTAAATGTGATCTAACAGGATTGTGTCTAAACTCTAGGAGATAGAGTTGAGGTCCAGAAGATCAAGGGTGTCATGTGAGATGCTTGGGCTAGAGAACGATGCACATGAACATAAGATTTCCATATAGCATATGTGTATGTATGGAAAATAAGTAAAATTTGAAGTGAGTCTAAATGAAGATAGGAGAAATGGTTGGATAGTTGTGTAAGGGAATCCTAGTAGGATTAGGACTCCTAGGATAAATTTAGAGAAAGTCCGTGTTTAAAAAGATTGAAGAAAGAATAGGAAAGTGAGGGAATGCTAGTAGGATTAGAAGTCCTTAGCAACAGTGGTTATTGGTATATAAACACCAGAGGGACAGAGCAATTATGTAAGACACCTTTTGTGGAGAGACAAATTAGGGATTTAAACATTTTGCTCTTTCATCTAGAGTGTAATTTGTGAGATTAGAGAAAAGTGCTTTGGATGCAATTTGTAAACACTTTGATAGGAGGAACTAGGCTGGCCAACCACATGGGCCAGCCCAGCTGGCCTCTTCTATCCCTACTGACCACGATCCCTAGATCGACCAGCCTAGCCATGAAGCCCAAAGACAACTGACTTAAAGGAAGGGCTAATTGACCTAACAATGGGCCAAATATCCCACTTCCTTAGCCTAGCCAGCCTCGCCTGTCACACAACTGATCTTTGGACATGCACATGGGAGTATTCGAGGATTACAATTGAGTCTAGGGAGAAATCACATATGTTGAAGGACCCAACCAGCCTCGTCAGGCCGACTAGCCTAGCAAGCCCGGCCAACCTCCCAAGGGGTATAAATACCCCCTCATCTCACACACACTACTCACTAAAGCTTCAGCAGCGTCACAGCTTGCATTTCTGTAGCTCCCACACGCTATATCCATTATTAGTTGCTAGAATGTCAAAAATAGCCAACTCTAGTTTGTAGAGGAGTACTAGGAGTAGGAAGACTCAAATCGAGTTGGGAATTGGCCAGAGTTTGAAGGATTGTCGTTGAAATTTGGTACCGATTCTTCTATATTTTCCTAATCATACATTTCAGTTAATATATATATACTTTATTTTTTCAAGAATTTACTTTTTGCAATTACTTTTTAGTATTTATATTTTCAATTGATCAATTGACTATGCATTAGACTAGATGACTATGGTATAGATTCTTATAGGTTTTTTCCCTGAAATTAATTCACCTAGGTAATTCTAGGGGTACTTTTCCTTTTATCAAGGAAAGTGCTTTAGTGTATAACCGAGGCATGGTGCCTTGCCTGTATAGTTTTAGAAAAGTTTAGCTAGAGAAACGAACGGACTTAGTTAGTCGGGTGGTGAAAGCCTAGGTATGTTTTGTAATTATCCATGTTGGCTCTAATGCATTAACATTATAAGGCCAGAGAGGGGCACTTCTTTAATAGTGAGAGTTGTGCCCTGGTGCCCAATGTAAAACTTCCATACCAAAGCAATACTAGTTGGGCCAAGAAAGCTCGAGCTAGAATATTAGGTACCCTGTAGTCTTCCCTAAAAACTGTAAGATCTAGATATGTTAAATCTGTGTCATTTGTAGACTTAATAGTGATAATATCTATTAGCATGTCTTATTCCTGATCCTTAATTATTATAAATTTCCTTAGACAAGTATGATAGAAGAAAACGTTTTATTCAATCAGTGCATCCTTTGAAAAAAATATATAAATATGATACCTGAAATATTCCGAGGTAAAGTGTTACATTGATAATTCAGTGCACTTGTGAAACCTACTTGAGCACCAACATCTCTGTAATCTCACTTTTAGGTCCTTGGTTAGTTTTTGTGTGAAAAAAATTGAAAAAAAAAGGCAGAAAGGTGCTTTAAAAAGAGAAAGAGAAAAGTGCACAAAAAAGAAAAAAAAACAGAGACAAAAATAAAAACAATCCGAAGTGAAAATAAAAAGGAAAAGAGAAAATTCAGTGACTTATCTGTGCTTTATTTCAGATTTTAGAGTTGTACATACAGTTTATTCTAATCTCTAGATTCGTCAGTTGTTTGCTTGGGGTAGGATTGGGTTTAGAGTAGACTAACATATTGATCAATAATTTAAACTATTATTTTCCTTGTTACATATTTAAGCCTGCTCAGAGCAGAAAAATTTGACTGTAGCTCTACCAAAATGTTTGACAAGACATCGTTGTATCTAGCCTCCATCGGGTCTAAGTTGAGACCACTTAAATTACATTGGTAAAAACTTGTTAGAACTTGATTAAAAGATTGAGTGTATGTAATATTTAAGCCTTCACTTTTTTCGTAGTTGATAGGACCTATGTTTCTTGTTACTACTAACCATCGCAGGGTTGCGTAAGGGGATTAGAAATAATCATGCTCATTAACGATATTTTCAACTCTGTCGAGACCTCAACATGATGCACATGAGGTATTTGATTATAATTTTGCAAAAGTAATATAATTTGCTATTCTATGATGGTAAGCATGATTTTACTATTTATGTCTATTGGAGCTAGCACTACACAAAGAATTTGATATGTATGATTTTTCTGATGATCAAATAATTAGGGCTGCTAGTAACATCTTCTGTATCTTTTTGTGGAATCATATTGATAATAAACCTAAAACTTAGGATGAATGTAAAACAGTGATGAGAAAGAATTTTGTGTTTTAGCATTACAAACGTGCTCACCGTGAGAAATTAGAACAATTGAAACAAGGTGCTTAAACTGTGAGAGTGTAGTTTTGTGATTTTAAAATTTGTATCATCTTTAGTGATTTAAAAAATGCAATAAAAATTAAATTAAACGGTTCTAAGAGTTAATGGGTATAACATCTACTGTTACACTGCTGAGGGGGCCTTTTGAGACAATTAGAAGGGTCAGATGGACTTATCCCTTTATGTAATTATATTATACAATTAGACCACCTAGATCCCACTAACCTTCAAATACCGTACCAAGCTATACCATCAACAATTTTTCACACCTTCAAGTACCGTACCAAGCTATATCAGTGACCACCTCCAATTTTTCACGATAGGCGTCATCCTCCTATCAAAGCTCGCATTTAATATCAGGATGGCACCCTTCATCCTCCGCGCATTCCACAACCTCACTGGCGAGGTCATCGTGTTACCGTTTGTCTTCTGGTTTGAGGTAACACCTGTGCACATGTAAGTCTTTATTTATAATTATATCATAATTAGTAAATCTAGATATAAGTAAATTAACACGGGGCTAATTGGCGTAAAATGATGAATTTGATATATTGTTTAACATGCCACTCTGTTTATGCATAATTAAGGCTTAGCAATCCTCAATTTCTAAATCCCCTAAAACGTGGACGCTGCGACAGGAAGACGCTGATGCAGCGGTTGGGCCGGTGCATCGATGCAGTGACGGTGGCGGTGAACGCCGGCTGCGGCGATTCTTCTTTAGACGGCACGAGACGACAGCGCCCACCAGATGGTCAAACCGCGCCACGAACTCGAGCAGCAATGACGCGAACGTCGCCAGCGACAGCGCCGCCGTGCTCTCCAGCGCGCATCCTCACCATGGCCGCGTATCCGCCGCCGGTCTCCGCCTCCTCCAGCTCGTCCGCCTCCCGCGACGGCCACGACAACCTCTGCCGCCGCGTGCTCTCGAGCAGCCGCGAGCACGAGTGCTCAAGGCCGCCGCCGCCGCCGCTCGTGATCTCCGCTACGGAGCCGGACGAGACGAGGAGGTGCGAATTGAGCTCCAGCGCGAGCTGGAGGCGGTAGGCGGAGCCGTGCACGCTCTTGATGAGGCTCAGCTTCTCAGCACTGTGCGTAATGGCGTAGGCTGAGTTTATCTTTTCTGTCACTAGGCTGAGTTCTTCTGGCCACTTATCGCGGGTATGCTTTTAAACTAATAAATGTTATTCGTTTCGTGCAAAAGTTTTCTAAAGTTTTCTATATAGAAGTTATTTAAAAATTCAAATAAATTATTTTTCAAATTTGTATTAGTTAATTAATATGAAAATCATTCAATAACCATACCAATGCATCACATGCACTAAGGGTGAGATTTAAAGCGTACCAGTCAATTTTAACTGCAATGGATAAGGAAGATAAAAAAATCAAATCAATAAATCAATTAGCCAAAAGATCGTTATGGACTTAAACTATCGGTTGTCTAAAGATCAGTTAGAAAGTATAAAGTATAATGATAATTTATTAGCTAAAACTCCGTTGAAACATTGAATAAAACTTATCAACTTATGAAGATTTACCTTATAAAAACAAATAGATTGAACACGATAGCATAAAATTAAAAATAACATGATAAATTTAATAAGCCAATAAATTTTACGTCAGCATAATAGATATATTACATTAGACTACGAGATTAAATTAATACAAGCTTAAATAGAACTAAATGCATTAAAATAATCAATAAATATATAACCTTAACTTAAATATCGGACCGAACCGAGAAATCTTAAACCAAACCGATAAGTTTGCTATATGATAAGACTTAATTTTTATTGGAGGTCGAACTTATGTAGGCCAACTGAAGTAAGATCTCATCAACTACATTCTTATACTCTTAAGGTAGCAATGCACCAAAAATTTTATTGTATTAATTTAATTCTAATTTCATATAAGATTTTTGGGTGTACATTTTTACACCTTTGGGTTTATACAAGTCAAAAATAAACATGGGATAATATTTCCTTCAACGAAAAGGAAAGAAAACTACCGATGTCTATTTATAAGAGATATTTGCATATAAGTAACGTAACGGCTTCAAAAGATATATTCTTTTTTCTCTACTCATAGAATTTTTTTTGAATCCCATCTAGACAATCCCCATCGATTTCACTGGTTTTACTTTTATGACAGAATCTATTAACAATCCTTCAAAATTTTGGTATTAATATTAATACTTAATTAACCATATGCTAATTAGCTTTGCTTCCTCCCCTACCCTCAGCCCAAACTTTTGTACAAATTTGAACCAAATTTGTTTCCTTCTAATTCAGCTGAAAATCATTAAAATATGTTTTCAAATTCTGCATGTACGTACATAAACTTTTGCTGAATTGAATAATTTCACATCCCTAGTCTGAAATTTCCTTACATTTGGATAAATTTTATTCAAATATTATAATCGTGGTTTCAAATTTAAGAAAAAAAATTAAAAAAAACATTCTTTCTTCGCTAGGGTTGTCGAAGACCAGACTGGCGACGTAGAGTCTTGAATCTGTTGGCATCCTTGGAGTTCAAACTTGAAGCTCTTGAGTCTTGAGTCTTTTGGCATCCTTGGTGTTTAAACTTGAAGCTGTTTTTCTATGTTCATTGTTGTTACTGTAGCGCGTCAGTTTTTCGGTATTGATTTGTTTCGCCACTTTGTTCATAGTCCGAGTCCTGCCCATTAGGAGCCATCGTTGTGATCCTGTGACATGCGTTTATTCACGTCGGGAATGGGTTTGTGGTTGAGACTTTTACGCGCGACACAATCGATCGTGTGGAATGGCACACGAGGTGCTCAATAATCGGCCACTTTCTATTCTCGCTCTGAATTATAGATGGAGAAAACAGAAAAAACAGCAAGTCATTAGCGTTTAGCAAAATCTTTTCCATTATATGTCCCTTTTCATGGGGGTGGGTTTATTTCCCGAGCGTTCCCGCGCGGATGGAAGCAGTGAACTGCTTATCCATTGCTTAGTCTGCTCCAAATATTATCCCCACCATCAGATCGACCAAAAACGAATTGGCCAGCTCCCTTCCTCCATCGCATCACCTCACGCCACCTCCACCCCTCAACGCCGTCTCCGCCTCTCGTCGTCGTGCCCCTACCTATCCCCTCCATAGCAAGCTGCTGGCGAGCCCTTGTTCCCCTCATCCCTTTTCTCTCCGTATGTGCTGAGACAGACCTTAGATCATGGTTCTTTTTATGGAGCTGTGGTTTATGGCAACGACATAGATGGCATGCGCGTCCGGCGGTGAAGCTATTGGCACCGACATGGTGGATGGCGAGGAGATTGTGACATGGATCGACAAGAGAGGTCCTTCATCCTTAATGGTCGTGTAAGCTGGCTGTTCTTGCTACTTTAATCATCTTTTTTTTCTTAGATCTGTTCTGTGGCTCATGATTTAGAGTAGACATTTTCAGAGATTTGATTGATTTTTTTTATTTTTGAGTAGAAATTTTTTTGATGTTCAATTTAAAGTTCGTGATTTGAAGGAGACAGTTCGAGTTTTATTGATTTGTTTGAAACTTCATCTTGTGCACAAAGTTTAAATGTAGAAAGTTTTTGTATATGTAAAAGTTTCTGCGTACAAAGTCTTCTGCTATTCTTTTGAAATGTTTCGAAGTAGAAAGTTTATGTCTACAAAATTTCTACTTGCAACGTTTTTGCATAGAAAGTTTGTGTTGAAAAGTTTTGGCGTGGGATGCCCAAGAGTGAGCCGAATAGCAACAAATTTTCTCCCACGCGAGCCAAAAAAAAAAAAGGGAAAATGACGCTTGCCGTAAAAAGAAATGAAACCACACGCTCGCGTCCGTCCACTAGCATTTTCGTTTCAGCTTGGGAAAAAATTAGCAAATCCGATAGATCACGTGTCACTCCCGCGCGCGAGCGATTGGCAGGTAGCCTTGTCGCTTTTCTCGTGTCTATATCCCTGCCTCGTCTCTCACCGACCTCCGTTTCTTTTCTTCCTGTAGTTGTTGGGATTCGATGTGAATTAATGTTAAAAATTAGTTGCGGCAATTCTTTTCAATAATGAACTTGATAACTCACATCGTTTGATTGGGTGTCACAATTAGTTTGTATTTTTTTTCTACTCCCCACAACTTGAAATGTAAATACTTGTTTGCAATGTTGGATATCTAAGACCACATGAAAACAACAGATGCATAAATTAAATGTCATGTTCACCGAATTCCAAGGCGGAAGTGTTTCAAAAGTACCGTCCGTTTAGATGTTAAACCCGAAAATTAAAACAGTTCGAAACACATGAAAGGGACAAAACATCGGTTTCTTAATTTATTTTACTCTAAAATTTCTAGGGAAACAAACCATTTCATTAGAATTTGCATTGACTACTCCTTTATTTGAAAGGGCTTATTGTCTACTACAGGATCCAAAGAGACTAGACAAATATGAAACAGGATGCCGTCAATAATGTACAACATAAAATTTTTTATATACTGTTAACATTACGTACGTCTAAAATGTATTTAAATCAGTTTTTTGGCATACCCTATTTTTTATAGACCGAAATGCCCCTAGCCCTTATCTTCTTCTCAGCCTTATCCCTTTCTTCTTCGTTCGCTCGACGAGGCCGACGGGGCGGAGTCTCGCAAGCGCTAGGATGGGCGCAGAGAAGCAGCAGTTGAGGCGGAGCCTCGGAGGAGCGACCGCAGCAACAGCTACGCCTCCTGCGCCAGGGGAATCACGGGGGTAGCAGCCAACGCCGCGGCCCATCGCGGGAGAAGCCTTCCGCGGCGCCGCGCCTGCGCGTGTGGCGGCGGTGAAGGCGGGGCGGCAGGGAGCGATTGGGCGGTGGCGCCGCTGTTGCAGGAGATCCAGGACAAGCTAGCGCGGGGGGCGGTGGAGTGCATGATCTGCTACATCATGGTGCGGCGGTCGGCGCCGGTGTGGTGCTCCTGCGGCAACTGCTTCTCCGTCTTCCACCTCCCCTACATCCACAAGTGGGCGCGCTCCCCGGCATCCGCCGCCGATGCGTCGGACCCGAACTCTTCCTGGCGCTACTCTGGGTGCTAGTCCGTGCATGCCGTCCCCTTTCGCGATCTCGCCTACACCTGCTTCCGCGCCGCCGCCGCGAGCCCCCCAGTGATCTCTTCCTCACACCGCACTCCTGAGGCGAGCCCTGCACCAAGCCCCTTGAGAGGGAGGACCCCACCGCGAAGGGCGCCTCCCCCGACAATGCTGCAGCCACTAGTGCCTGCATGTGAGCGTCTTGCGGTGCCTCGTCTCCCACGCCGCCGCCGTCGGATAAGGCCACCGCTGCCGCCTCCCCCTCCACCCACTTGCTACTGAGGAAGATGAGTAGGGATGAGGGAGGAATGACGTGTGGAGCCCATATGTGAGCGAGGTGGAGAGAAGATGTGTAGCAGGGGCATTTTGGACAATCCAAAAAATATAATGGTTTGTATGTAGGTTAAACGGCATCTAAGGCGTAGAAAATATCATCTCATAAGAAATAATTGTAATGGTATGGTTTAAAATAGGTAAATAGTTATAATATTTTTTAATATGCTAAATTTGTACTGGTATTTATGTGGATGATAGTCTACTTTCAACCTAGTTTCAGAGGTGAAAAAACAAGCAAGACTTAAAATAGTTTAGAGAAGGAAAAAAAACAAGCAGGTAGAGATTTGTTACCTTCATACCTTGGATAGTGCTTTACGTGGTATGTACAACAATATATATAGATTTTACCGGAGCTCAGCCAAAAATGTCACTGTGACCAGCTCCTTATCATCTTCGGTATGGACGTGTCCTGATGATTACAATTGTTCTTAATTCTGACAGATCAACCAGATGGTTTTATTCCCCAATGTTGCTAACGTCATTGCGAATCAAATCAGTTTGTTTATTAAAAGTGTTTTCACCTTGTCGTGTGCATGCCACTTTGAGGATAGACAGCAATTAGGCACCGAAAAGTTATGAATCCACCCCCAAAAACAAGTGTCTATAAATCTCATCAACAGCGACCACTGAAGATGCAGTAATCCGGCCAGTCGCAAGTGAGCGAGCTCACACCTCGTCTTCTTCTTCTTCAATTCGTCCTCTGTTCTCGCTGCCAGTAGGTGTCAAACCTATCCCGGACAAGCAGCTATATAAAGGCTGCACCTTAGCCCCTTTTCCTCCCAACCATTCTCAAATCAAGAGCAAGAACTGCTCGATCTGAGTCGCTTACTCGATTCCTGTTCCAACCCACCAATTTTGTTTGTGGCAAAGAAAGATTTTTTTTTCTTTTGCCAGTTTATTTGGAGGTTCAGTGAGCGCAGGCATAAAGGGAGGCCTTTCCTCCAAGCCGCTGTCAGATCATGAAAGGTTACGATGTTGATCATCTGTAAACCAAATCAGATGATGAATATCGCAACTTTTTATGATGTGGTGACGGCGTGAATAGAAGGTCTCCCCTAGTGATTCACAGATGAGTCATGCACCCACCTCTCTCTAGCGTCCTTCACCGCCGCGTCATGGCCGCTGCCCCTTAAACCCTCAGTGAAACCTCCGAACAAACTGGCAAAAGAAAACAAACTTTTCTTTGCCACAAACAGGGGTTGGATTGGAACAGCAAGCTAGTAATTGAACGAGATCTAGCAGCTCTTGTTCTTCATTTGATGAAGGTTGGGAGGAGGAAAAGGGACTAAGGTTCAGCCTTTATTTAGCCGCGTGTCTGGGATACCGGCGTCTTGGCCGGCTCCCTCGCCGTGTTCCTAGCGGGTGGCGGCACTACCGGTACAGGGTTCCCGAGGGCAGCCCGCTGACGTCGCTGGTCCGCGTCGTCGTCGCCGCGGCGAGGAAGAGGCACCTTGAGGCTCGAGCTGCCTGACGACACCAACGAGCTGTACGAGGTGAAGCCGCAGAACATCAGGAAGCGGCTGCTCTGCTATACCAATCAAGGTGACCACTTCAACTCACGTTACTTTCCCTGCGCTGTTTTTTTTTTCCGCAAAAGACACTAATCATGGATGCACCCAAGCTGAGGAGAAAAAAGCTTTGACAATGATATGCCATGATCAAAATGTCGATCTCATTGTAATCTTAGACTAATGTGTGATACGAGTACGACATGGCAGTTTTCTTGACAAGGCGGCCATAGTGGAGCTCGGCGGCAGTGAGGAGAGGCGGGTGGCGTGGCGGCTGCCGAGTACCGACGGTGACGCAGGTGGAGGAGACGAAGCTGATGGTGGCGATGGTGCCCATCTGGGTGGCCACCCTGTCGTTAGGCATCATGGCGGCGCAGGTGTCCACCATCTTCATCAAGCAGGGCAACGTCTGCAACCCCACGACGGCGGCCATGTCGGTGTTCTGGCTGGTGCCGCAGTTCATGCTGGTGGGCATCGGCTCCGGGTTCACGATGGTCGGGATCCAGCCATCCAGGAATACTTCTACGATCATGTGCCGGACAGCATGGCGCAGTCTCGGCATCGGCATCGGCCTCTACCTCAGCTTCACAGGCGCCAGCAGCTTCCTGAGCAGCCAGTTGATCACGATGGTGGACCACGTCACCTCCCACGGCGGCCGCGCGCCGCCGGGTGGTTCGGCAAGGACCTGAACAGCAGCAGTCGGCTGGACCTCTTCTACTGGCTGCTGGCCTGCATCGGCGTCGCCAACCTCGTCTTCTACTTGGTCGTCGCCACATGGTACTCGTACAAGACCGTCATGGCCACCAGGGTCGTCGAAGACCAGGCCGGCGACGTCGAGTCTTGAGTCTGTTGGCAAACTTGAGCTGGCATTCTATACAGGGGCGCAGCCAGGGGAGGCTGGAGGGGGACTGGCCCCCAATTACAGCCCAAGACATACCCCCCAAATAAAAAAATGAGAATAGAATTTCTTTTGTACTGCATTTTACTTAAAGTATATAATAATTATGTATATTGTCTATATTTATCAACTAAACTTCAATCCCTATGTATAATTTGTGTCTTCATTTCAATTCAAAATTTTAAAATGTTAATACTTTTATCCCAAAATATAACAATTTTTGGTATTTATTCTAATAAAGTGTTTGATTATATTCTAGGGGCGAATGTTGCAGTTAATAATTATAGGATAGATAATTTGATTCTCATTTTGCCAACATCTAATTTTTATGTCTGATTATTTACCTATTTATTTAGACTTTTAGCTTAGATGATATTATCACCGCTTATAATCTACGTGCTTAGTATTCAGTATAGCTTTGTATTATCATTTTTTAAAATTACATGATATATTATCTATGAGAAATCTTGAAATTTACTTATATTTTTACGCTATTTTTTTTATAAGTACTCATCAATTTGGCCCCCTCATGTTTAGATTGTGACTTCGCCACTGGTTCTATGTTCATAATTATTGTAGCGCGTCTGTTTTTCGGTTTTGATTTGTTTCGCCGTTTTTAGTCCTGCACATTAGGAGCCATCGTTGTGATCCTGAGACGTGCGTGTTCACGTCGGGGATGAGTTTGTTGCACGTTGAGATTGCGCGCCACGATCAATCGTGTGGAAATGGTACACGGGTGCTCGATCATGGGGAGCGATTGTCAGCCAATCAGCCACTATATATTCTCGCACTGAATAAAGAGCCAGAAAACATAAAAACAGTGTTTAGCAAAATCGGTTCCATTATATGTCCCTTTTCCTGATGTCTGTCCCTCCTGATCTTTCACCGACCACCGTTTCTTTTCTTCCTTGTTGAAAAGAATAAATTTAATGTAAACACTTATGTGTAATGTTGGATATTTAAGACCACATGAAAAGAATAAATGCATAAATTGAATGTGATGTCCACATAATTCCAAGACGGAAGAAACACAACTAGGTTTCAAAACTACCGTTCATTTAGATGTCAAACCCGAAAAATAAAGCAGTTCAAAACACATGCCAGTGAGAGGCTACATTAAATCAGTTCGTTTGCTAAAAAAACTGCAGATGCAAACGAAACTTCCGTTTCACCTTGTCGTCCGCGTGCCGGTTTGAGGACAGACAGCAATTAGGCATTGAAAAATGATGAATCCACTCCTTAAACACGTGTGATTGACAAATTAGTGTATATGTGCGAGCAGGACTGTTAGACAGACCACTGGTTTATATATATATAGATCTGACCCCTAGTATACACTCGGGGTTTATATATTTTTACATGGTATCAGAGCAAGTCTAGATAATTTCGGCACGTCAACTTCTCCCTCCGGCGAGCCGACCCTTTCCTCCTCATCGTCGACGTCTTGTTTCCGTCGCCGATCCACTTCCCGGTACTCTCCTCCCGGCACTTTCCTCACTCTCTCGCCTCCGTTTTTTTTTCTCTCCGTCTCTCCCACAGTCACCTTCTTTTTTCTATCCCACCTCCGCGCGACCAGGCGACGGTCTCGATCCGCCTCCTCGTCTCGCCTCGCTCCCGTCTCCGTTCTTCTTCTTGCTTCGTGCATCTCTCCATGTCTGACGCCGATGCACCTCCACGCTCGTCGTCTCCATCGGCTGAACTCATCCGCCCTCCCATCGGCTGGACTTGTCCAGCCCTCCCTCGGCTGGAACCCTCCCTTGGTTCTCGCCTTTTTCGACACGCTCAACAGCTCTCGGACGCGAACTTCCTTCCCTCACGTCCGAGCCAGTCAAACGTGTTCACGTGTCCACGGACACGAATCCCTGCCTCCGAACGGGAACATATTCTCTTCGCGTCCGGCCACTCTCCGCCTTTTTCACATCCGCCCTACTCCTTGGCCTCCACGAGTCCACGGACGTGAATCTTCGCACGTCCGTGACCCAACTACTCTCTGACCCATCCACTCTGCCACCACCTTTTTCCTCACCTACTTCGCTGTCTACTTCCCATCGGCCAACCACTCCTCATCGGCTGGCCAGCCCACTCCCCATCGGTTTCTCACATCCTTCATCGCCCGATCCGTACTTTCATCGGCTTCTCCCTCCCATCGGCTTCTTTCTCCCATAGGCTATTTGCTCCCATTCTCCCGTCATGGTCATCGAGTCTGCCCTCAGCTCTGGCACTCTCCCAGTCGTCGAGTCTGCTCTGGCCCTCGGCCCTCGCTCTCCTTGTCGTAGCCGATAATGGCTATCGAGCATCCTGCGCTGCCCCTTCCTCCCGCGGCTCTGGTAGCCATGGCTCTAGCCATGGCAACACAGCCCACACCGGGAAAGGTAAGGGCAAAGGCAAAGGCAGGAACTGGCAGGGTCTGATGCAATCACGACCTGTCTCGGTCCCTGCCCAACCTGCCGGTCCCGCGGGTCCGTGGCTCTGCTACAACCCCTAGGCACCCCAGCCCCAGCCACGCAGCCCCATCAGCTGGCAACCCGGGGTTCTCGGCGCCCATCCCCAGGCTCACCTAGCATCAGCTCCCGTTCTGCCACCTCATCCGATGCTACCGACCCCACCCACTCAATCGGTTCCCTCCTGGAACCAGGCTGGCCTCGTCGCTGCCCTCAACCAGATGATGCTCCAACCACAGCACCCTTGGGTGCTGGACTCTAGGGCGTCTTCACACATGGCGTCATCGGCCGGTATACTTCGCTCCTGTCACCCCTCTTCCTCCCCCTTTGTCACCATCGGCAATGGCCACTCTCTTCTTGTCCAATGCCGAGGTGACTCCTCTCTGTCTACATCCACCACTAACCTCCCCCTTCGCAATGTTCTTATCGTTCCTTCTCTTATTCACAATTTATATCTGTTTGCCAATTTACAAGAGACAACAAATGCTCCATCGAATTTGACGCGTCTGGTTTCTCTGTGAAGGATATCCCAACCCGGCGACAGATCCTTCGCTACAATAGTGGTGGAGACCTCTACACCATTCCCGTTACGCCATCCACTCCACACGCCAGCGTCGTCCTCTCCACCAACCTTTGGCATCTTCGCCTCGACCACCCTGGCCCCAACGCTGTCGCCACCCTCCGTCACAGTGCCTCCATCCGATGTACCCATAGCAGCTCCACAGTTTGCCACTCGTGTCAACTTGGTAAATATGTGCGACTGCCTTTTTCTAGTTCTCTCCTATATCTCACATCCATTTGAACTTATACATTGTGATGTATGGACATCTCTAGTTAAAAGTGTCTTCAGTAATCAGTATTACCTCGCTATACTTGAAGATTACACACACTATTGCTGGACCTTTTCGCTCATCAACAAATCTAAGGTCGCCTCTCACCTCACTTACTTCGTCACATACGTGTCCACTTAGTTCAACCTCCCCATCAAGGCTCTACAAGACGATAACGGTACGGAATTTGTTAACCGTACCGTTACAACCTTCCTCACCTCGCAGGGCATCTATCTTCGGCTCTCCTGCCCCTACACTTCTCCTCAAAACAGCAAAGCCGAGCGCCTCCTTCATACTTTCAACAACATCAATCGCACCATGCTACTTCACGCCTACTTACCTGTCAGTTATTGGACAGAAGCTCTGGCTACTGCGATATATCTTCTCAATCGGCACCCATGCTCCTTCGTTTAAAACAACGTTTCCTATGCTCTTCTCTACCGCACAGCGCCCGACTACTCCCACCTTCGCGTTTTCGGGTGCATCTGCTACCCAAACCTCACCGCCACAGCTTCCCACAAACTCGCTCCCTGCTCCACCGCCTGCATTCTCCTCGGCTATCCCTCCTCTCATAAGGGATACCGATATCTCGACCTTTCTACCCGACGGGTCATCGTCTCTCGTCACGTCATTTTTGACCAGACATGCTTTTCCTTCGGTCTACTTCATCCGAGATCCTCCTCTAGTGATCTCGATTTGCTCCTCACCAATACCGTACCGACCAGGTCTCCTCCACTGTCCCCTCCATCGGCCCCCTCATCGGTCGCTGCTGAGGACTTACCCTTCACATATACCACCACTATTCGGTCTGATGTCCCAACCATCGGACCCCTATCGGCCCCACCTCCATCGGCTGATACCGATACCGTTTGTCCTTCAGCCGATACCATTCCCTTTCCATCGGACACTCCACTTCCATCGGCTCCTTAGCTTCCATCGGCTCCCCCCACCCCATCGGCTGATCTATCCCTATCGGACCGATCGGACCACTTGGCCCACCTGACTCCATCGGCTCAGGCCGATCTAGTTTCCTCTTTTCCTCTCATCTACAGTTGCCGATCCGGAGCCGATGACGCCCCCATCCGACCAGTTCTTCCCATTACTCCTGCACCCCCATCGGCTCCAGTTTCCTCCACCTCTCATATGGTCATCCGCTCCTAGACCAGGTCTCTCCGCCCCACTAAGCACTACGGGCTCTGCCGTCCATAGCTCTATCTCGCCCATCTCGGCGACATCTCGCTCCACCTTGGCCGACCCTCAGTGGCGCGTGGCCATGGCTGATAAATACAAGGCCTTAATGGACAACGAGACTTGGCGCCTCGTCCCCCGTCCTCCCAGCGCCAACATTGTGACCGGTAAGTGGATTTTTAAACACAAATTCCACGCCAATGGCTCCCTTGCCCGTCATAAGGCTCGCTGGGTAGTCCGGGGTTTCTTCCAACGACTCGGTGTCGATTACGACGAGACCTTCAGTCCCGTCATCAAACCTACCACTATCCAGGTCGTCCTCACTTTGGCTGCCTCGCATTCCTGGCCAATCCATCAGCTAGTCGTGAAGAACGCTTTTCTTCACGGCATCTAACGGAAACAGTCTACTGCCAGCAGCCCCCAGGCTTCGTCGACCCTTCTCGTCCGGACGATGTCTGTCTTCTTCAACGTTCTCTCTACGGCCTCAAACAAGCCCCTTGTGCTTAGTACCAGCACTTTGCTGCCTATCTTCGGCACATCGGCTTTATGGTCTCTGCGTCTGATAGTTCCCTGTTCACTTTCCATATCGGCTCCGCTACTGCCTATCTACTTCTATATGTCGACGATATTATCCTTACAGCGTCTTCGACATCTCTCCTTGACCAGATCATGGCCCGACTCCACTCTGAGTTCACCATGACCGATCTTGGTCCTCTCCACCATTTTCTTGGCATCTCCATCACCCGTTCCTCTCACAGGCTCTTTCTTTCCCAACGCCAGTATGCCATCGATCTCCTTCAGCGTACGGGCATGGCTGATTGTCACCCCACGCCCACCCCGGTCGACACTCGAGCCAAACTCTCCGCTGCCGATGGTGCACTCGTTGTCGATCCCTCTCACTATCGGAGTCTTGCCGGGGCTCTCCAATACCTCACCCTCACCTGGCCTGACCTCATGTACGCTGTCCAGCAAGTGTGCCTCTTCATGCACGCTTCGCGCGAACCTCACCTTGCGCTGCTCAAGCGAATCCTACGCTACGTGAAGAGCACCCTCTCGGGCTGCATCTTAGCTCCAGCCCCATCGACTCCATCACCGCGTATTCCTACGCGGACTGGGCAGGCTGCCCTGACTCTCGACGCTCTACGTCCGGTTACTGCATTTACCTTGGTGACACTCTCGTATCCTGGTCCTCAAAACGCCAGACTACAGTGTCCCGGTCTAGCGCCGAAGCCGAGTACCGCGCCGTTGCCCACGCCGTCGCTGAGTGCTGCTAGCTTCGCCAGCTTCTCCAGGAGCTCTGTGCACCCCTCTCCACCACGACCATCGTCTACTACGATAATGTCAGTATCGTCTACATGACCGTCAACCCGATCCATCATTGACGTACCAAGCACATCGAGATCGATATCCATTTTATCAGTGATAAGATCGTATTAGGACAGGTTTGGATGCTTCATGTACCATCGGCACATCAGTTTGCCGACCAAAGGCCTGCCTACGCTTTTGTTCACTAATTTTCGGTTCAGTCTCTGCGTCCGTTCCCCTCCTGCTATGACTGTGAGGTGTTAGACAGACCATTGACCTAGGTTGTATATATATAGATTTGACCCTTCTGTATATATTTTTACAAGTACCATGCAATAGCTGCTTTCGTCGTAGATCTATCTATGGGTTGTGTGGTCTCTGCGTGCACGTACCATGCATGCATATGTCCTTCAGATATAATAGTACTTAGCTCGCCATATGTATAAATACTAGCTCGCTGGTTACCTGTGTGACAGGTCGTAGCTGAATTAATTGAACAAGTGAGGAGACACTGTTATACAACGGCGACGAAGCCGTGGATGGTGGAGGGGCTGCTCCCAATGAGCATTGTCCTAGTGCAAGCATTTACAAAGGCGTCCTCCTCCTGTCGAAGCTCGCCTTTGATGTCTGGACGGCACCCTTCGTCCTTCGCGCATACCGTAATCTCATTGACACCATCACTGTGTTACCCTTCACCTTTTGCTTCGAGAGGTAAAACTTGCAAATTAAACCTCTAACTTTTAGCTTACTGGCTAATTGGTTTTTCCTAAAAAAACATATATATATATAACTATTTACGTAGTTCTCGTCTAGACACTGATTTGCATGGTAGTTTTTCTCACTTAACAACGAGGCTAACTAGCTAGCTAGTCCTGATATAGCTCGAGGACTAGCTGCTAAAAAAAAATATAATGTCATAGTGTTGATAGCAGGCAAGACACTTGCAGTGTGATACCACAAATTACTGTAGCATTTGTTAGAGTATGTTAGACGATAAGATTAGATTGAGTGATAGTTTGTATATTTATTTAATTAAATAATAAATTAGAATTAGTCTAATCTCTCGATTTTTTCCCTAACGGACATGCTTTTCTCATCCCAATCGAACCGACGCGCACGGATATTTTCCTGGTGGTGTATTTATCCCTAATGAATCATCACCAACACTTATGTCTACCTCGAGAACTTCTCTGCAGGATGTTGCGATCTTCTAATTAAGATGATATATAGCTTCACATGTCTGGTAGCTACAAGTTTGTTTTCGGTTTCTCAACTTAGCACGACAAGCAGCAACAAACTTGGGAGCGTGCGGTTTCCTTTCCTTGCTAGTATTGAATACGAAACTCATAAAAACTGTCAACAATGTGATTCTATTCGACATCAGTTCCCTCCTGAATACTGCAACTAGTATACATTACATATCACTTTCAATTTAGATAATCAATTATCTTCGGCTACATGGCAGGTCAGATCAGGCTAACTAATACTCTCCATTTATATTTACTTGGCACTTATTGATTCTTACTGTTTTTGTTTTAATCATTAATAATTTTTAAAAGTTAAAATATAATAAACGAAATTTTCATGCTTTACGTTTAGGATGCAACACACTTTTGTAACACAAAATATTTTTCAATTATTTATAAACTTTTTAAAAAGGCCAATGGTCAATGTTTGCATATAAATAGTGTCTAGGGCCAAGTATCTGAAACAGATGTAATATTATTGGATGAAAATTAGTTTAGAATAACAAATGAAAAAATAATAAAATAATGAATAAAAATATAATCTCTGTGAAACTCAGTTATTCTAGCCCCAAATTTCAGTTTTTTTTATTTCTTTTTAATTTTCAACTACACGGTGAATTAAGTATTTGTGCTCCTTGCTTTTTTTCTTAACTGAAAATGTTCTCAAATGTGGATTATTATTGTATTGGCGAGGCTACTACTTACAGTTACGAGCATGTTCAAAAAAATTTTATTTGTAAGAAAATCTAGGCATGAACAGAACATGCATGCATGTAGGGAATCAAACGGAATCAGTTAGCACCTTTCAGTTCTAACCGACAGTAAAATTTCTTCCCACATTTTTTCATTCAATTGGGACTAAATTGGACATCTTATTTATGTTCCAATCAATATGGCGCTTCGAGTGCTCTGGTCATGCCTGCATCGCCGCAATTTTACACAAGTAGCATTACCGAAGGAAGCAATTTCGAACATGTCAGGGTGGGTGACTTCCAATTTGCGTTAGAGAACCCATTTTTCTGTCACCTGCTTGGAGCAAAGTGATGGGCTGGTGTAAAGCAAAATAAATGTTGATTAACGCTGATGTAGGGTAGAGATTTTGCAAAAGCTAGCGATAACAGAAAATCAAAGGAAATTACCAACACAGAGTGTAATTATATTTACCTGAACATTTTATTTTTGGCACTATGCCTTCAGTTCAATCCAGTACTTTTGATAATTGGTGTTTTTTTATACTTTCCCTGACTCATAAGTCGTAATCTCGAGGAAATGGTAAAAAAAGGTGAACTACAAGATGTTGAGTTTAGATCTCCATCAACGTTTTGTTTGGGTCAGTGTTGTACTACACTACGTCATAAGCCCCCTTGAAAACAATCTGAAAAGGATAAATCTGATTGAATAAAATCTTTTAAACTAATCTCATTTGTCCTTTTTAATTACTTCAGAATTGTTTTGGCTATGAGGCTGCACTACTACGGAGTGTGTGCCACCAACGCTATATACGCCATCAATTTCCTGAACCTCATTCCTGTTGTTACCATTTTTTGACACAAAAGAGCAGGAGAGGCTGTGCTATATATTAATAAATATGTACAAAATATTTACAAGGAGAATTACATAAGATTATGTAGCCATAATTGCTATTTTGGTTTATCTACTTCTTTTGTCCTATGTAAATGTAAGCCAAAGTCGTCCTTAAAACATTTCCTCCACAAATGAAAAGAAATCTAGAAATTATTAAAGATAAAATCATTCATTCGAGTCCAGACATTCAAGCCTGCTATCCCATTGACTTCAACAAAAAAAAGGCTGGCCAAATGTAGCTTTGCTGATTGAATAATGTTCATGAATTCTAGATGAATATGCCATTGCATTCCCAAGTAATGCCAACACTGCTGTGCAAAAGGACAGGAGAAAAAGCAAAGATGCACATCCTCCAAAACTGCATTATTGCACATCACACAATCATGTCCAACTTGAATCATGTCTCGAGTGTTTAGTCTATCCATCAATAGGAGACAGAAAAAAAATTATCTTCATGGTGCATTTGCATTTCCAAATCATTTTGAGAGCAGGAGGAGCTGGATGAAGGTGAGCAGAGAATAGGGAATAAACCTTTTTGACTAGTACTTGATCACCACTTGTATCCCCACACATCATTTTGTTGAGACCAAGATATATCTTCCAACTTCATCAACATCTCCCGACACTGCTGCATTGCTTGTGAGGACACTGGTAACTGGGAATTTTTGGCTCATACCCTGTTGTAGAAATGCCATTGCAGTTATATCTTCGTTTGCACCATGTTGTTACCTTCATCATTACCATGACCCTCCAGTACGTTGTGGAAATATTCATACACGCTACAGGGGATGACATATACTGCATGTATCAAACGAAGCATTTTTTAATGCATTGTTGGATGAACTGGGTTTAGATTTGAGAAGCTGAAGCCGAAGACACGCCTTGGAATGATAAAGGTGATTGGCACGGTGATCTGCATTATGGGCACTAGGGTGATCAGCCTTTATAAGACAAGCTGCTGCATCTCTTGCCTACCCACCTGCTAGAGCCGGCGCAGCTGCGATCCATCGGTGGCAAAACGACTTGGGCTCCCCGACCACCAGAACATACTCATTGGGACACTCTTCCTCTGCGGCAGCTGCCTTACCTATGCCGTCTGGTTTATCATTCAGGTACAACATCATGCATGTTAGTAGCATTTGTTGATTGTATTATTGTAGTGCTATTGGTGAAATAGTTTCCCATATGTAGTGATCTTTGTTGAAACCTGAAACCTGCAATCTAGGCCAACGTGTTCAACGAGTTTCCATCCAAGTACTTCTCGACAATACTCATGTGCTTGATGGGGACAATCCAGGCGATGGTGATTAGGATCACCGTCGACCGTGACCCGTCAACATGAGCGCCCCATAGGGATCTACATTTGATCATCATCGTCTATTCCGTAAAAGCTTTTAGCTGGATGGTGTCCATCCTAGAGACCTCTTGCATTAGCACCATCTCCATCCCGATCAAGCTAGCTGTTGTGTGTTGCCTTTCCTTGCCAACGCACACAAATCACATTGACAGAGGTGTTCAACACAGCTTCTAGCTTCTGTTTGATCACGTCGGCGATGATGTGTCATGACTGAAAAATAACCAACCTGGTTTTCTATTTGTGCGTGTATTAATCCTCGCCCCACGAGGTGAGGTACACATAACCTGATAGTTAACAGAGTACATAAACAGAAATGTAAATAGAGTATTACTTAGGCGACCAAAAGGCCCAACACTCGGCAGACTAGAGCGAAGACCATAGGCACTTGACAACAGGCGTACGTTAAATATAGAAGCTTTCATTTCTCATAAACTCTTCATTTGGGTGGGGGAAAGGGAAGCAAGATTAAGTACAATCAACATACTCAACAAGTTGCATTAGCAAATACATGAATAATGCCCTAGTTAGTTACTAGTATGAGGGTCACATATAGAGTTCTCACTAGTTAGATTTTATTTATCTAGAGTTGTCAAGGTATAATAAAATAATATACAAAATAATAAGGTCATATCAGCATGGTTAAGTAAAATAGTTATAACGTGGACATTTGAATAAAAAGGTAATGTAATAATTTAAATCAATATAATTTTAGAAATATTAGGTCAACAATATGCTTAAGGAATTGATGCAACTTGCCTCGCTTGCTTCCCAAGTGTTCAACTTCTACTTCTAGGTAATGCAGTTCCTACAGATCTATAGCGTCTACACAACATACACAAAACAAAATGCTTTACACTAAGAAAATCCATATTAACTGAAGTAACAAAGCACATCAATGGGTTATTGATATTTTAAGGAATAATTAGAGACTTGAATGAGCCAATTGAGCCAATTCTAAGTTCAAATGGTTAAGATATGATCATTTGGAGTCTATATGTTGTTTACATTAATACTTTCAAATTCTTGATTTATTTTTATAAAGAAAAATCATGATTATTACATCAACACATGGAAGGGTGTGCAAACCAAGTCCACCGAAGGTGGGTACAAGCGCTAGCCTCACGGACCATGATGGACCAGATGCACCAAGACAAGCACTCGCTAAGGAGGTGGGCCTCACGCATCAGCATCAAGTGAAGACATATGAGTAAGCCTCACTTGAAGGCTACACTGGCTATCGATCTAACAAGACTACCAGATGAGCGACCACGTTAGCACCATCAATGAGGAGTGGCACATGCGCTCCAATGGTCATGCTCGATGACCATCGACATGATGACGGCATCATGGATAAGGGGGGATTGGAGTGGCAGGCTCCCGCAAACTCACCAAGGTGATGCGCAATGAGGAGACGAAGAAGGTGGCCAACACCAAGGAGGTTTGGGTCATCAAGGACATCAGCATTTTGGTAGCCTCTAGGCTCGAGGAACAAGCAGATGAGATGTGGGGTGCAACAACAAAGCAGATGATGACAATGTCAATGCGGGAAGTGGCCCTGGTTGGTGGCGAGGCACAATCGGAGCAAGGTGATGGCCACGGTGCATAGAGAGAGTAGGGAGCTCAAACGGTCATGAAAAAGGGAGAGAAGAGTGTGGGTGTTCTTTTAAAGGTCATAAAAGGGAGAGAGTGGCTCTAGCGAAGGAGATTGACACTGGAGTAGATTTTGGGCACCATTGATGGCATTCAAATGAACAAGGAGATAATCTAGGGTTTTAATCCCTGGTTAAGATGGATTTTAAGGGGATTTAGGAGGGAAACTAAAAGGGGTATTCCCTAAATCAATGGGGAGAAATATCTAGGAGTAACGAAAATGGTGGTAATGAGGGCAGTAGCTGCAGCACAAAGCTAGGCCAATTGGGTTACGTAGTTGTATGTATAGGCGAGGCAACTAGGCCTACACAAGAGGGGAGCCCGGTGTGGATGATGCAAGAGCGAGAGAGAGAGGAGAGGGAGAGGTGGGCCGACGAGAAGGGAAAGAGGAGGGATGGGCTAGAATCAGCCAGAAGGGAAGGGAATGCTTTATTTTGATTTCAGTTTTAGAAAAGTTGATGAAGGTTATTGTTGCTTAATAATTATTTTTTCTCTAAAAATTATAGTAAAAATTGGTTAAATATTTAGAGGCATGAGAAATTTAACAAAAGTTTCTTGGAGCCATTTTGAGTTTTAACATGAAAATTTTTAATTGTTGTAGGCTTTAAGATGATTTTTACCTTTTCTTGGAATAATTTGAAGGATGAATTTTAGGGCACAACATGACGTGGCGAGGGCCGACCTACCCATCCATATTCAACTCATTGTCGCTAATCATCATCGTCGTCCTCGAGTTAATGCTGCTTGGAAGCAACATCTCTGTTGGGACGTGAGACCACGGTAGTTTATCTATATATTCAACCTTGGGATGGTACAGTTTTATTTCTATTGTCATAAATCCAACAAGACCACGTACTATTTATGATAGGCAATAGAACAACCTTAACATATTTTGCCTTTTAAGTTACGAGGGGCATTCATGATAATCATTGGCCTATATGCTTTTCTCTAGGTAAAATGGAAGGAGATACAACGGTGACAATAAGGTCTAACTAATAACGTGGATCATAGCAAAATCACTGATTCCACGAGTCATAAAGAGGTACGAATTTAGGTGATACATAGAAAATGTAGATCACCAGAGATAGCAACGATTGTATTTGGGTCACTATGGATTATAATTAAGTCGCTTGTATTTTAATTGATGAGGTATGTTGATTATTCTATTGTTAATGAAGAAAGATAGGAAGATAGGTCAAGGGGAGTATAAAATTTGATGCTCAGCCAGAGAGAATGTAGCTATTGTCCCTCAGCCCTGACACCCACCCACGACACCTCTGCCGCCACCCCTCGCCGGCGACCATGAACCCTTCCCCTCTCAGCCAGCCACACCCTAGCCATGTAGCGACCCGCCGTCCTAGAGTCATTTCCGTCAGACCCCCACCCTCCCCAGCACCTAGGTTTATTTTTTCCTGGAGCTAATCGGAGGAAGTGCTGGAATCGCTTCCAGATCCAGCTTTTGCGTGCCCCCTCGAGGAAGATGTGCAAATCCCGGCGGTTTCCCCCAAGATCCGCTCTTCAAGCTCGCCGATCCCCAAGGCCATTGAACGTCCTGCAGCTACTCGAGGAAAATCCCCTCAGTTTTGTGTCCAGTCAAGTTCAAGAGGTGAAGGGGATCGACGCCATTACTCCCCACAGCAGGTTAGTACTCTCCAAGCTGCTGCCTTCCGCCCACATTCATGGTGGTATGGTGCCCGCGTCACTGGCGACCATGGCGCCCTACCCCCCGACGAGACTCTTCGATGCGCCGGGAGGAGCATGACAGGCGGATTTGACAGATCAAGGATCGGACCGCCAAATCCCCCACAAGATCTTGCTCCCCAGAAGACGGCCATTGCTCGTCCGGCCAAAGGACAGTGGCTACAAGTCAAACCAAAATACTAGTGGAGGAAATGCGGAGAGAAGTTGGAGACATCCAAGGCATTCAAGCCAGCCAACAAGCAGGAGCTTTTGCATGCAAGGAAGTCTTTATTCCCGAAGCTGATGAAGGGAAAATGCTTTAGATGCCTCGCCGGAGATCGTGCAGTTAAGGATTGCAGGGACCCTATTCGCTGCTGGTTTTGCCACGGGGTTAGGCACATTTCTCTCCATTGCATTAAGAAGAAGGAGAAGAAGCACTATAAATCAGAGCTCGAGGAGATAAAGCCTGCATTCTTCCTGCCAGAAGACTTCCCACCCCTCAAGAGTAATCGCAAGCCTTCTCCTCCCCGCCAATCGTAGGAGTGTGTCGTACCTCCGAAGCCGCCAATCTCCTTCAGTCACTCCCCCATGGATGCCTGCATTGGTGACCCTGCTGCGCGGCTAGACAACGACTGCTGCATTGTAGCTGCCACTGGCGAGATCAACCACCCTAGTGAGAAGTTCTCAGCCAAATCCCTGGTTGCCTAGACGGTAGGGAACCAAACCTAGCGAGTGGAGCCGAACACATTTGCGGATGACGTTCGCAGTGCTTTCCGCATCCATAGAAGCGACATCCAAGTAACCAAATTCTATCCAGAAGATTTCTTCATCACGATCAGCAACCAGAGCGACCGAGATGCAATCCTCCAAGAGCTAAGATTGGTTGCCAATGGTGGGAGAAATTCCACTTCCACCCTTGCTGTTGTCCCACGTCATGCTGTTGTCCCACGCTTCCATGCCAGGCTGTGCTTGGAAGGGATCCTGATGCACGCTAGGACAAAGGAGGTGGTGACCAAGGTGGTGGGGAGGCGCTGTTCTGTCCACTTTGTGGAATAACACTCACGTCGACGGAATTACAACCACACCTACGACCTCTAAGCATGGACTGCAGCTCCGAATGACTAAGCCGGAGGAGGAAAGCCTCCCAATGGACATCCCTTTGCCTGAGATCGTCATCAGCCACGAGCCACCTACTAAGCCAAAGAATGGGCTCTCATACCAAGTCTTTATCCACCTTGATACCATTGAAGACCTGGAGGCCCATCAGGCAAAGGGTTTCCAGTGGTGCAATGGCACACCTGACACACGGAACCACCTCGCCACCAACATTCCTAACACTGCTTGTCATCAGGCTGCAAATCAGTCCAAGGTGACTGATCTTTCCAATCAATGATGCAGTGCATGCTTAGCTCAAAAATGCAGGCCGGGGATAACTATTGAGACATTGGCACAAGAGATTGTTGCTAGAAAATTTGAGCTGTTGCAAGATGATAAATTTTTTATGCTCGCATTAAAAAACTTTACTTGCAGCATTTCAAGAAACCTCTGATGCCGACCTCGATGAACACCATCATGTCCCTGGTTAGAAGGGAGGGTGCAAGAATGTGCGTCTCCGCGCCCCCAAGAAGACGGCGACAGTCGCCCCTGCCTGATGGTCATAACTAGCCACGAAGGGGACCCTGACTGCCTGATGCGGCCACAGCAACCCATGCAGGTCCCTTCCCAGCAGTTCACCGTTGTCTCGTCTATGTACTATCCAAGCAAGGTGGTCGACTGGGCGGTAGACCCCCACTGTTGTTACTAGAGCTCGTTGGTTGTAAGGGCTATGCCCACTGCTCTGTGTTTCTTCCAGTTTCCTGGTTGTGTTTCTTAGCAGTGCGCCTGTAAGTTCTAGTCATGCCTGTGTTTTGCTTTTGTCTCCAAAGTTGCAGCTCCACTGATTCATGTCACAGCTAAATTGTAAGCTTTTCAATTGGCATGTTAGAGGCATAAGTGCCACTGCAAGAAGAGATTGTGTGAAGACTGTGGAGCAGTCTAGTGCCTCTAGGAAACAAAGCTGAACTCTGTGGTTGATTCTGATACTACACAAATTCTAGGACGTCGTTTCTTGAACAATTATGTTGTCTTTCCTGCTTTAGGCACAAGAGGAGGAATCATCTTAGCATGTGATGGCAATTTCTTCCAGATTTCAAACGTGATCTGTGGGAAATTCTGTTTGTCGGCTTTGATAACAATTGAGGAGCGAGGGCTTACAATGGTCCATAAAATTAGTGTATGGCCCGCAACTAGAAACCGATAAGAATACCTTCTTACAAGAAATAAAATCCATCATAAGTCAATTATGCCCGGCTTGGCTCATGATTGGAGATTTCAACCTGATTTATAAGGCTTCCGACAAGAATAACGACAGGCTTAATGATGCAAAGATTTAAAGGTCTAGTCGATAGACTAGAAATTAAAGAGTTGGCGCTGTCCGGTCATCGTTTTTACCTGGGCAAATGTTGGCGATACCCACTCAAACAAAGATAGACAGAGCCATTTGCTCTCCAGATTGGGATGTGATGTTTCCAACTTGCCGGCTACAAGCTTTATCATTTTCATGCTCAGACCACTCTTCTCTATTCCTAATTGGCAGTGAGCAATGGGGATTTTTTAGAGGTTTTCGTTTCGAGACATCTTGGTTAAAAATACCGGGTTTCCTTGATGAAGTTAAGAGTTCATGGGACAAACCATGTCAAATTGGCAATGCTTTCCTAGAACTCAATCACAAGCTAAAACGCCTAGAAAGAGACTTGCTACACTGGGGCAAAAAGAACATAGGCGACATCAGATTACAATTGGCAGTCGCAAATGAAATGATCCTCCAACTGGATGTCGCGCAAGAAAGCAGAAACTTAACTGAAGATGAACGAACCTTTCAAAATAATCTAAAAGCCAAAGTGTTAGGTCTTTCAGTCCTAAACAAAATCAAAATCCAGCAATGTGCCTGCATGACGTGGCTAAAATACGGAGATGTGAATTCGAAGCCATTCCTTTTAAAGGCAAATGGGCGAAGGAGGAAGAACTACATCCAAACACTAAACACCCCGACTGGTATTGCCATATCTACTCAGGAAAAACATGATGAGCTTTGCTGATACTTTACCCAAAGACTAGGCCAAAGTGCTAATCGTGAGAGATGCCTGAATTGGCAGGAAATCGGCTTCCCCTCCTTTGACCGAGCTGATCAAGAGGAGGACATCTCAGAAGAGGACATTAAGAAGACAATTTTCTCTATGCCAGGAGAAAAGGCACCAGGCCCTAATGGCTATACAGGGATATTTTTTAAGGTGGCTTGGGAGGTGATAAAAGAGGATCTAATTCAGGCGATCAGCTAGTTCTGGGGACTCAAGTACAACCATCTCCACCACCTAAATTCGGCACACATCTGTTTACTGTCCAAAAAAGGAGATGCAACAAGAGCTGAAGATTTTCGCGCTATAAGCCTGATGCATAGTTTTGCTAAGATAATTGCAAAGATTCTAGCTAATAGACTAGCACCAAGGCTTCAAGAAATGGTATCACAAAACCAAAGCACTTTCATTCGCAAAAGGGCGATACACAATAATTTCCTATATGTCCAAAACATGCTCAAACATTTACACAAAAAGAAAAAGCCCACCTTCTTCATAAAAGTGGATATCTCCAAGGCTTTTGACAGTCAATTGGCCTTACTTGCTGAAAGTCTTATAGAAGCTGGGTTTTGGAACAAAATGGAGGAATTGGGTGGCAAACCTACTTGCATCCTCATCATCCAAAGTTCTTCTCAATGGCATTCCAGGCGAAGAAATCTTTCATGCCAGGGGATTACGACAAGGGGATCCATTATCCCCGATGCTATTCATACTAGCAATGGAGCCATTGCAAAAGGTAATCCAAGCAGCGGAAAGGGCAGGCCTTTTCACCCCAATTAGACACCGCGCTAGGAGATTCAGGTGCTCAATGTATGCCGATGATGTAGCTTTCTTTGTCAATCCTTTGAGGGATGAGCTTGAATATCTCAAGAAGATCTTAGACTTATTCACCATGGTCAGTGGGCTACATACAAACTTGCAAAAAACTATGATCTTCCCAATCTCTTGTGATTACGTGGATGTGCAACAATTGCTACAAACCTTCCCTGGCAAAGTCTGCACACTGCCATGCAAGTACCTTGGGCTGCCACTACACCTAAAAAAGATCAAAAAGGTGCACTGTCAGCCTTTGTTCGACAAGATTGGTGGTCGGCTGCCAAAGGTGGAAAGGACGTTATCTAGTCTCATCTGGGCGTGAGACGCTAGTTAAAGTTGTGTTGTCCTCGATCCCAATATATCACTTGACAGTGCTACCAGCTCCAAAGTGGACGATAAAGAAAATAGATCGAATTAGACAGGTTTTCTTATGGAAAGGAGAGGAACCCGAAAAAGTATCGAGCGGAAGCAGTCTAGTGAATTGGCAAGTGGTGTGCCATCCAAAAAGAATTGGAGGACTAGGGATCTTTGATCTGAATAAATTTGCTAGGGCTCTACGACTCCGGTGGTTATGGCAAAAATGGAAGGATGAAACAAAACCATTGGCCGAGATGGAATTGCCATGTGATACGCTTGACAGAGCTCTCTTCCAAGCTGGGACAAATTTAACAATCAAGGATGGGGCGAAAACAAGCTTCTGGCATGATCACTGGCTTGTTCATGCCAACGTTTGTCTCAAAGACGTGGCACCAAATCTTTTCAAACTAGCAAAGAGAAAGAACCGCACTGTTAAAATTGAGCTCGCAAATGACAATTGGCTTGCCATGTTCAGACCCATAATATCCATCGATTCCCTAAATGAAGTGGTTACACTGGCTAGCCTGCTACAAAATGTGACACTTCAACCAGGTATTCAGGATGAAATCAAATGGAAATGGTCAGCAAACGGGGAATATTCGGCGGCAACAGCTTATAGTGCCCAGTTCAATGAAACAATGACGACTTCAGACTTCACAGCACTTTGGAAAGGATCAGCAGAACGGAAACATCGCTTCTTCGGCTGGCTTTTATTGCATCAAAAGTCTCTAACGGCAGAAAATTTGCTAGTAAGACACTTGCCATGCAATTGGATTTGCACCCTTTGCTATGAAGCCTTTGAAACCTCCTGTCACCTGGCCAAAGAATGTGCCTTCACTATCAAGGTCTGGGAACTCATGTGCAATCAGCGGAGATTATGCAATGCGCCAAATGCTCATGATTACCAGACTTTGTCTGACTGGTGGGATGCATTGACGACGATGAGTCCAAAAGAAGACAGAAGGAGAACCTTGGGGTCGTTAACAACTACTCTGGTGGAACATTTGGTTAGAGTGTAATAGAAGAATTTTTCAAGAAATCTAAATGAATCCCAGGTAGCAGCCTTAGTGTAGAAGTGTGTACAGTGACTAAGACTCCGAGTGTATACAAGGAGGGTTTGGGTCTATATATATACAATCTAGACCAGTAGTCTGTCTAACACCCCCGTAGTCACAGCGGGAGGGGAACGGACGAAGAGACTGGACCGAAAACTAGTGAACAAAGGCGTGGGCAGTCCATTGGTCATTATATCGGCAAACTGATGTGCCAATGGTACATGGAGCACCCAAACCTGTCCTAATGCGACTTTGTTACGGACAAAATGAATATCGATTTCGATGTGCTTGGTGCGTCGATGATGGACCGGGTTGACGGTCATGTAGACGGCACTGACATTGTCGCAGTAGACGATGGTCATGGTAGAGAGGGGTGCACGGAACTCCTGGAGAAGCTGGCGAAGCCAGCAGCACTCGGCGACAGCATGGGCGATGGCGCGGTACTCGGCTTCGGCACTAGACCGGGACACTGTAATCTGGTATTTTGAGGACCAAGATACGAGAGTGTCACCGAGGTAAACGCAGTAGCCGGACGTAGAGCGTCGAGAGTCGGGGCAGCCTGCCCAGTCCGCGTCGGAGTACGCAATGAGGGAGTCGATGGGGCTGGAGCTGAGATGCAGCCCGCTGGAGAGGGTGCCCTTCACGTAGTGTAGGATTTGCTTGAGCAGCGTGATGTGAGGTTCGCGTGGAGCGTGCATGAAGAGACACACCTTTTGGACAGAGTACGTGAGGTCGGGCCGGGTGAGGGTGAGGTATTGGAGAGCCCCGGCAAGACTCCGATAGTGAGAGGGATCGGCAACGAGGGCACTATCGGTAGCGGAGAGTTTGGCTCGAGTGTCGACTGGGGTGGCCGTGGGGTGACAATCGGCCATGCCCACACGCTGAAGGAGGTCGATGACGTACTAGCGTTGGGAAAGAAAGAGACTGTGAGAGGAATAGGTGACAGAGATGCCATGGAATAGTGGAGAGGACCAAGATCGGTCATGGCGAACTCAGAGTGGAGTCGGGCCATAATCTGGTCGAGGAGAGATGTCGAAGACGCTGTAAGGACAATATCGTCGACATATAGAAGTAGATAGGCAGTAGCGGAGCCGATATGAAAAGTGAACAGGGAACTATCGGACGCAGAGGCCACAAAGCCGATGTGCCGAAGATAGGCAGCAAAGCGCTGGTACGAGGCACGAAGGGCTTGTTTGAGGCCATAGAGAGAACGTTGAAGAAGACAAACGTCGTCGGGACGAGAAGGGTCAATGAAGCCTGAGGGTTGCTGGCAGTAGACCGTTTCTATCAGATGGCCATAAAGAAAAGCGTTCTTCACGTCTAGCTGATGGATTGGCCAGGAACGCGGGACAACCAAAGTGAGGATGATCCAGATGGTGGTGGGTTTGACGACGGGACTGAAGGTCTCGTCGTAATCGACACCAGGTCGTTGGGAGAAACCTCGGACTACCCAGCGAGCCTTGTGACGGGCAAGGGACCCATCGGCGTGGAATTTGTGTTTGAAAATCCACTTACCAGTCACAATGTTGACGCCGGGAGGACGGGGGACGAGGCGCCAGGTCTTGTTGTCCATTAGGCCTTGTACTCGTCGGCCATAGCCGCGCGCCACTGAGGGTTGGTCAGGGCGAAGCGAGATGTGGCCAGGATGGGCGAGATAGAGCTGTGGACGGCGGAGAGCCCGTAGCGCTTAGTGGGGCGAAAAGACCCGGTCTGGGAGCGGGTGACCATATGTGAGGTGGAGGAAACTAGAGCCGATGGGGGTACGGGAGTAATGGGAAGAACTGGTCGGGTGGGGGCGTCATCGGCTTTGGATCAGCGAGTGTAGATGAGAGGAAAAGAGGGAACTAGATCAACCTGAGCCGATGTTGTCGGGTAGACCGAGTGGTCCGATCGGTCCGATGGAGATGGATCAGCCGATGGGGTGGGGGGAGCCGATGGAAGCTGAGGAGCCTATGAAAGTGGGGTGTCTGACGGAAAGGGAACGATATCGGCTGAAGGATAAACGGTATCGGTATCGGCCGATGGGGGTGGGGCCGAGGGGGTCCGATGGTTGGGACGTCGGACCGAATAGTGGTGGGATATGTGAAAGATAAGTACTCAGTAGCGGCCGATGAGGGGGCCGATGGAGGGGATAGTGGAGGAGACCTGGTCGGCACGGTGTTGGTGAGGAGGAAGTCGAGATCACTAGAGGAGGATCTCGGATGAAGTAGACCGAAGGGAAAGCATGTCTCGTCAAAAATAACGTGACGAGAGACGATGACCTATCGGGTAGAAAGGTCGAGATATTGGTATCCCTTGTGAGAGGAGGGATAGCCGAGGATAATACAGGCGGTGGAGTGGACAATGAGTTTGTGGGAAGCTGTGGTGGTGAGGTTTGGGTAGCAGAGGCACCCGAAAATGGGAAGATGGGAGTAGTCGGGCACTGTGTGGTAGAGAAGGGCATAGGGAACATTGTTTTGAATGCAGGAGCATGGTCGCCGATTGAGAAGATACGTCGCAGTAGCCAGAGCTTCTGCCAAATAAGTGGCAGGTAAGTAGGCGTGAAGTAGCATGGTGCGACTGATGTTGTTGAAAGTACGAAGGAGGCGCTCGGGTTTGCCGTTTTGAGGAGAGATGTAGGGGCAGGAGAGTCGAAGATAGATGCCCTAGGAGGTGAGGAAGATTGTAACGGTACGGTTAACGAATTCTGTACCGTTATCGCCTTGTAGAGCCTTGATGGGGAGGTTGAACTAAGTGGACACGTATGTGACGAAGTAAGTGAGGTGAGAGGCGACCTCAGATTTATTGATGAGCGAAAAGGTCTAGCAATAGTGTGTGTAATCGTCAAGTATAGCGAGGTAATACTGATTACCGAAGACACTTTTAACTAGAGATGTCTATACATCACAATGTATAAGTTCAAATGGACGCGAGGTATAGGAGAGAGAACTAGAAAAAGGCAGTCGCATATGTTTGCCAAGTTGACATCGAGTGGCAAACTGTGGAGCTGCTATGGGTACATTGGATGGAGGCGCTGTGATGGAGGGTGGCGACAGCGTTGGGGCCAGGGTAGTCGAGGCGAAGATGTCAAAGGTTGGTGGAGAGGACGACGCTGGCGTGTGGAGTGGACGGCGTAGCGGGAATGGTGTAGATGTCTCCGCCACTATTACAGCGAAGGATCTGTTGCCGGGTTGGGATATCCTTCACAGAGAAACCAGACGCGTCAAATTTATGGAGCAGTTGTTGTCTCTTATGAATTGGCGAACAGATATAAATTGTGAATAAGAGAAGGAACGATAAGAACATTACAAAGGGGGAGGTTAGTGGTGGATGTAGACAGAGAGGAGTCACCTCGGCATTGGACAAGAAGAGAGTGGCCGTTGCCGATGGTGACAAAGGGGGAGGAAGAGGGGTGACAGGAGCGAAGTATACCGACCGATGACGCCATGTGTGAAGACGCCCCAGAGTCCAGCACCCAAGGGTGCTGTGGTTGGAGCGTCATCTGGTTGAGGGCAGTGACGAGGTTAGCCTGGTTTCAGGAGGGAACCGACTTGGTGGGTGTGGTCGGTAGCATCGGCTGAGGTGGCAGAACGGGAGCCGATGTCAGGTGAGCCTGGGGATGGCCGCCAAGAACCCCGGGTTGCTAGCCGAAGGGGCTACGTGGCTAGGGCTGGGGTGCCTAGGGGTTGTAGCAAAGCCACGGACCCGTGGGACCGACAGGTTGGGCAGGGACCGAGGCATGTCGTGATTGCATTGGACCCTGCCAGTTCCTGCCTTTGCCTTTGCCCTTGCCTTTCCCGGTGCGGGCTGTGTTGCCATGGATGGAGCCATGACCACCAGAGCCACAGGAGGAAGGTGCAGCGTAGAATGCTCGGTAGCCATTATCGGCTGCGGCAAGGAGAACGGCGTGGGCCACTGTCTTCTCATTGTTGGCCAGACGGAGTTCTTTAAGAACTAACATGTCATGGCCCTGGGTGAACGATGGAAGAGGTGTGGCGTTGGCGATGTCATCGGCGGTGTTTGAGAAGCGGGGGTTGAGACCTCGTAGAAGGGCGAGGACGAGTTCAGAGTCGGCCACAGGGTGGCCGACGTCCCGGAGAGCATCAGCCTTGACCTTAAAGCGCTGACAGTATGAGGAGATAGAGGAGTTTCCTTGTACCATGGAGTGAAACTCGTTGAGGAGTAAGATGGCGCGAGGCTGCTTGTTGGCAAGGAAGATCCGCTCGATGGCCACTTAGAGATCCTAGGCGGTGGGGTCGATATCGTCCATGGCGAGGTCAAGGATAGAGTCGTCGACCGAGCCGAGCAGCCAGCTGCACACGTAGCACTCGATGATGTCCCACTGAGGATCATCGGGGCGAGTTGGAGCGGAGCCATCAATATGGGACCGGAGGACGAATTTTCCACAGAGGGATTTGAAGAAGAAAACCCACTTGGAATAATTGGTGTTAAGGTCAAGAGAGATAGGAACGTGAGATTTCATGTTCACAGCAACGTAGGGAGGGGAAAAGATCGGCGAGGTGGTGCCCGAGGTGTGGTCTGAGGCATCGAGGGCCGGCGCAGACTCGGTGACTGGGAGAGTGTCGGAGCTGAGGGCGGACTCGGTGGCTATGACGGAAGAACAAGAGCAAATAGCCAATGGGAAAAAGAAGTCGATGGGAGGGAGAAGCTGATGAGAGGATGGATCGGCCGATCAAGGATGTGAGAAGCCGATGGGGAGTGGGCCGGTCAGCCGATGAGGAGTGGTTGGCTGATGGGGAGTAGGCAGCGGAGTAGGTAAGGAAAAAGGTGGTGGCAGAGTGGGTGGGTCAGAGAGTAGTTGGGTCATGGACGTGCGAAGATTCACATCCGTAAAGAGAAAATTCACGTCCGTGGACTCGTGAAGGCCAAGGAGTGGGACGGACGCAAAAAAGGCGGAGAGTGGCCAGACGTGAAGAGAATATGTTTGCGTCCGGGAGGCAGGGATTTGTGTCCATGGACACGTGGACACATTTGACTGGCTCGGACGTGAGGGAAGAAAGTTCGCGTCCAAGAGCTGTTGAGCGTGTCAGAAAAGGCGAGAACCAAGGGAGGGTTCCAGCCGATGGAGGGTTGGACAAGTCCAGCCGATAGGAGGGCGGATGAGTTCAGCCGATGGAGACGACGAGCGTAGAGGTGCGCCGGCGTCAGAGAAGGAGAGATGCACGAAGCAAGAAGAAGAACGGAGACGGGTGCGAGACGAGACGAGAAGGCGGATCGAGACCGTCGCCTAGTCGCGCGGAGGTGGGACAGAGAAAAGAAGGTGACTGCGGGAGAGACGGGAAGAAGAAGAAACGGAGGCAAGAAAGCGAGGAGAGTGTTAGGAGGAGAGTACCGGGAAGATGGTCGACGATGGGAAGAAGACGTTAACGAGGAGGAGGAAAGAGTTGGCTCACCGGAGAGAGAAGTTAGCGTGCCGGAGATGTCTAAACTCGCTCTGATACTATATAGAAGTATGTACAGTAACTAAGACCCCGAGTATATAAAGGGGGGTCGGGTCTATATATATACAACCTAGACCAACTTAGTAGTCGATGACATTAACCAACGAGAATTAGCCCTAGATGTTTAAGCTCAGAGCTGTCACGATGGGGGTTGTCCCACTGTGCTCTCGGCTGCCTTGGCGGCTTGTTTCCTACTGTAAAGGGATGTTTTCTTCCTTCTCCTTTTATTATAATGGGCAGCACTCCTGCCTTTTTGTCAAAAGAAAAGGTCAGGGGGAGTGTAATTTAGACATTTCCCCTTGGAGAAAACTTGAACAGATGAAAAAGGTGACATATGTGGAAGGTAAATACGTCAAGATGGTGATATAGATAGGGAGAGGAAATTTTTGTTAATTCGAAAGAACCATTGGGCCTGGATATAGTTTCTATACTATAAGTGATGTATAGTACTCCTCATCAATTGACTAGGTACTCCTTTTTTCAATATATCATTGGTTTGTTTTTCTTTCTTCAAATAACAAGTACCATACTGATGGTCTGAGTTGATCATAAAGCACAGAGTAGTAAATTGCATGGTGCTTTGCAGGTTCCTTTGATTGACAAAAGGGTAATTTTGGTATTAATATTTCGTTCATCACCATAAATAATTATATTGACTTAATTTCCTTTACTTTTGTCTAATATTCTCCCTATCCATCACTGAATTTTTTATTAAAATAAACATGATTCTCTTACCACATCATATACATAAATATTGCTATAATTCTATATAAGGGCTGCTGGAAAGACCTGTTCCATAAAAAACACTGCCCCACTCTTACGATGCCATGACTACTGTACTTTTAAATGGTACATGCAGTACTAAATGACATCATACTACAAATTTAAATGAATCTGCAATTATAAAAGGGTATTGTCTCGACCATAAACAAAGCACCACAAGTTTGTAATTCATAAATGAGCTTTTAAAAGAGGTTAAAATAATAAGAAATTGCATTCCCTCCTTTCCCTCCTAGCAACTTTATGCAGCAATGCCACCATCCTCTCATCTATGCCCTACTTGTCCTTCCTCATATGGCAGTGGGGCTTCCTCCTTCTATCCTCCCCATATAAATTATCTAATCTACTAAACATAATACACTTAGCCTAAAAGATCACTCTAATGCTTAATTTAGGGTTATTGACTATTGTTTGAAGCCATTGCATTTGCAATGATCTCCTCTGCTTCAACCGGAGTGGAAGTAGAGGAAGAAGATCTTCGAACCACTCTAGAGTTTGCTGGTGTAGGGGTAGAAGAAATGAGGTCACTGGCTTGATGCGGTCACTGGTGATCACCAGTTAGTTAACGACATCCTTCGGGTCTCCACTTGCACTGACCAATGATCGTACTATGAAAATACTCTACTGCTTAGACTAGGATTGGGATTGATTAGGGTTTTTAGGACAAAATGATCATGAAGCAATCATCATCGAGACATGACATCGTAATCCCGTTTTATTTTAACACTATGGGTATCGGGGGTAATCCAAAAGGAAAGATTTGGTTCTACCGAACAATGCGCATAATTGGTAATTAAGGAAATTAATCATGATTTTAATCACATTGATCACGCAAGCAGTGGGTAGGAAAAACAACCATGCATGATCTCCTCTTGGTTTCCATGCCAAGAGGGCAAATTCAACATTCTCTACCTTCATCATAAGGCTAATAAGTTCATCTTTGGTAAAATAGTTTTGTAAGGCAACATGTGAAGGAAGTAATTTTGCAATATCAAGACTCTGGTACCTATAATGCCTTTAAAAGACTTTAAAAGATCTACGTCTAATTCTTATGAGTCAGTAGAGACTAATGCCTCTATATCCAAGATCTATAATTTAAAAGACATTTAGTAATACCCATACTGGCTATATGATCTTTAAATAAGTTCAAAGGTACTCCTTTGATAAGCGGATCTATGAGCATAGACTTAGTACTAATATGCTCAACTTTAATAGTTTGATCCTTGAATCTATCTTTCATAACATGATACTTAATGGCGACATGTTTGGCAGCACCATTTGACTTGTTGTTAGTTAAAAAGAATATTGTAGCTTTATTATCGTAGTATAATATGAGTGGTCTAAAAATGTTGTCAACCACTCCTAGACCTTGGAAAAATTCTTAAGCCATATGGCCTGCCCCATTGTGTTATAACATGCCATAATTTATGCCTGCATTGTCAATGATACAGTTAAAGTTTGTTAGGAGTTTTTTCATGAAATAGCTCCCCTTATGAGGGTGAAGATATAGCCTGATGTGAATTTCTTAGGATCCATGCACCCCGCAAAGTTGGCATCTAAATAGCCTAACCTAGGACTTCATGTTCTTTAGACTTCTTATATCTGAGCATGTAATCCTTAGAACTTTGTAGATAACGCAGGGCCTTTCTAACAAACATCCAGTGGTCTAAATCTGGATTTGACTAAAACCTACGAAGCATCCCACTAACAAATACTAAGTCTGGACATGTACAGACTTGAGCGTACATTAGCCTTCCGATAGCCAAAGCATATGGTACCATTTTCATCTAATCTGATTCAAACTTGTATTTTGGACTTTGGAATAATCCAAATTTATTGTCCTTAATTATTGTATCATGTGTTGCAGAGCACTTACTCATATTATATCTTTATGAGATAATCCCATTACTCCTTTAGACCTATCTTGATATATTTCTAAGCCCCAAAACATAAGATGCCTCACCGAGATTCTTCATATCAAATTTGGATAACAAAAATTCCTCAGTCTGATACAGCATATTATGGTCACTACTTACTAATAGTATGCCATCCACAAAGAGTGCTAGTATTATAAAATTTCTACCCTTAGTTTTAATATAAATGTAATTATCTACCTCATTCTTCTTAAATCTAAATTTTATAATTATTTCATTGAATTTAGGTACCATTGCCTTGACACTTGTCTAAGTCGATAAATGGATTTCCTAAGTTTGAGTACCAAATGTTCCTTGCCTTCTATGACAAAATCTTTAGGTTGTACAATGTATACATTCTCATGAAAGTCACCATTAAGAAATGCAGTTTTTACATCCATACGGTGGAGTTTTATGCCAAAATGAGCAACTAGTGCCATCAAAATTCTAAATGAGTATTTCTTAAAGACAAGGGAAAAATCATTATAATATATTCTCTCTCGGTGAAAAACCCTTTGCTATAAGTCTTGCCTTGAACCTTTCAATATTTTGTTTTAGAGTCCAGCTTAGTTTTGTAGACCCACTTATAGCCTACTATTTTGGCTACTTCAGGAATTTCTAGTAAATCCCAAACATTATTATAGCTCATAGATTTTAATTCATCTTCCATAGCTTTAAGCTATTTTGATGAATACTCACTCATAATAGCTGGATCATCTAACTTCCCAATGTCTTCACCTAATTAGGCTACATAATTACTTGGGATGGCAGATCTCCTTTCCCACTCTGATCTTCTAAGTGGTTCATGATTGATCATAGGTAGTTGAAGAGGTTCTTGTGGAATTTCTTCATTAGGTGTCTCAAAACCCTATTAAGTATCATTATTTATATCATTAGTGTTCATAATACAAGAAGTATTATTAGAATTTTCATCTAGTGCTACTATAGTCTAAGTCATATGTACTTTATTCGATGATATAGTCGGCCAATGTGTGGTAATTGCACTACAATTCGAGGTACTGTATAATTATAGCGAACATTATTCTCTTGGGTTTCTGGTGCAATATTAGCCCGAATTTCTTCAAACTAATTTTCCTTTCCTATGAGCTCCCTAAGACTTCATTATTTTCTAAGAATATTGCTTGTATAGTCTCAACAAATTTAGGCAATAAAATTGGTACCCCTTAGACATTTATGGATATCCAATAAAATGGCAGCTTACACTCTTAAGATCTATTTTTTTAATTATGGATTAAATATCCTTGCTTTGGCACGATAGCCCTACATGCGTAAATAATTTAATATCAGTTTTCTCTCCATCCATATTTCATAAGGTGGTTTGAGTACCGACTTACTAGAAAAACTGGGTTGAGTATATGTGTAGCTATTTTAATTGCCTCTATCTATAAATTCACAGACAAAATAGAATGAGTAAGCATATTCCATACTATATCCATAAGTGTATGGTTGTGATGTTTTGTCACTCCATTTTGCTGTGGTTCTCCAGGTATAGAATATTGGGCAATTATTCCATGTAACTAAAGATATTGGGCAAATGCACCAGGACTTTGCCCATAAGGAGTATATTCTCCTCCTCTATCTAATCTCACTATTTTAATTTTTGTATTATGCTGATTTTCTAATTCAAGTTTGAAGATTTTAAATTTATCAAGTGATTCAGATCTATCATTAGTAGGGAAAACATAGCCATAATGGGAGAAGTCATCTATAAAGGTTATGAATAAGTCATGTCCATCCACATATGTTATTGGAAACAGTCCACATATATCCATATGGATAATTTCTAAAGGGCACATACTCCTATTAGCTCCTTCTTTTTTTTCTTCGTGAATTTTCTATGCAATGATCCTCATTAGAGAAATCTAAGAGTTGGAATTATCTCTTCCTTACTGAGATGTTCAATTCTCCCTAGAAATATGGCCTAAACGATAGTGCCATAATTTTGATGAGGTCTCATTGTCATTTTAGGCATTGCACACATTCATAATATTATCATCTAAAGAGAGCAAATAGAGCTTATTTGGCATAGTGGCAAGACCAACAATATTGTTATCATACTTAATAAAACATGTCTTCTTAATAAAATTACACTCATAACAACTCCATTAAATGATGTTCCTCTTAATAGAGGGCACATAGAGAACATTATAAAGTAAAAGACTAATGCCTCTTGGAAGTCAAAGATGAAGCTCTCCAATGGCCTTTACTTTAATTTCAGCTATATAAACCACTCTTAGGATTCGCTTCCCTTTCTTAGCATCCTCATAGAATGAAATCCCTATAATGAGTTAGCAATATGCACAACGGCACCTAAGTCAATCCATTATGAGTTCTGAGAAAATTCAACATTAAGTAATTCATTAACATTAGAAACATTATAAACATTAGTACCTTTCTTAGCAAGCCAAGCCTAGAAGCCTACACAATCCCTCTATGCATGGCCTTCTTCCTTTCAAAACTTGCAAAGGGACTTACTAGCAGGGCATAGACTTGCTAAGACTTGAACCTTGCCCTTTTGGACACTATGAGCAGCCTAAGTGGAAGGAGGATGGAGCTTGAACTTCTTGTTCTAGCAGTTGCTAGACTCCCCTTGATAGAACTTTTTCGTACCGCCATTAGAACTATTAAGGAGGTTCAGTCAATTCATCTGTTTATGTTTCTCAGCCTTCTGACAATCCTCCTCCTCAAAAGAATTAGAAATGAATTCTTCAATGGACCACTTATCCTTCTTATTATTATAATTAATAATGAAAGGATCATAATCTAAAACAAGTGAACTCAAGATGAAATGAACTAGAAGGTCATCATTAATGTTCATGTCCTTACTTTTAAGTTCCTTATTCATGGCACCCATCTGCATTATGTGCTTTCTCATACCATCTTTATAAATATAGCATATAGACATCAAGCTCTTAATTATGGAGCTAGCATAAGTCTTATAAGAACTCCTTAAGTTCTTATGAACATTATCTAAGAATGTCTTGACATTATTAGAGTCCTCAATTCCTCCAAGAACGATCGAGGAGATACAACTCTTAATTTACATGAGGATTTCTTCCATGCTTATGCTTTATCCTTATACTTCTTTTTTCTGAACATAATCATGCTCAATGGTAAAAGGTTCCTTAGGGGGATCCTCCCTAATGGCACAATCATTATTGAGTATGCATAAGTTCAGCAAAACATCAGCCTTCCACTTCCAATAATTTATTCCATTCAATGATTCTAAGTTGACCAAAAGTTGAGAAATTGATGAAAAATTCATAAGTAAGAATTGTATATAATTAATTTATGTTTGTAAAATTAATCACATACTAATGATAGAATTTAAATTCCTAAATCATAATACCGTTGTGTAAATACGATAAATGAATAATAAATCCGAAGAAAAGGCACTAATTTATAATTAATGTTGCTTAAATAAATTCATATCATGCTAAAACATCTAGCCAAATTTCTTGTTGGTTCCATTTAGCTAGAATTAAATTAACAAGCAGTCAAAATATTTATCATGATTTTTTAAGCATATTTTAAGCAATTAAAAGTTACTAATGCAATTTTTGATAAAAGAAAACACATTAAATCGCATGTAAATAAATACAGATTGAATTCAGCCCAAAACTCAACACGGGCAACCTAATTTTTTATTTTTATATTTTTTTATTAAAATATTTGTAAAAATATATTTGTATTTGAAAAATTTATAGATCTATACTCCCAACACTCTATGAGAGGTTTTTTTTTCAAAAAAGCCCAACCAGAGGGCAAGAAATCGAATGTGACAAACTCTCGTTGGCATATATTATTGGTGGAGCAGCGGGGGGCTAAGAAATTTGCAGGTGCCCCTTACTGCCCTAGCCAAGTGTGTTTTTTCCATAGCAGAGGATAGCCTACAAAGTAGGCATGCGAGGTACAAGAGGCCTATCATTTTTGTAGACGGCTCTCTTACAATCTCTGGTTAGACATTTTTTCTCCTAAGGGGGCCATCTGCAAAATTACCATGCCCTTCCTTACGAGGGAGAGGGACCTAGCAATTTTGTAGTGGCCCCTTGATGCCCTTTGTTTAGGACTTTTTTTGCAATTGACTAAAAAGGCCCTTTGAGCAGCCTAAAAGTTCATTTTATTTCAAAAAATAGAAAAATAAGAAAGGAGGGTTGAGGGGAGACGAAAGGAAGCGGTTAAGCCCAACTGGCTTGTGGATTTGTATGTATGTTAAAGATTTATACACTTTATAATATGTATTCTTATTGATGAAATAAAATAGTATGTATAGTATTGTTTTAGATCCATAAATAGTTTCATTCCTAGATCTATGGTTTGATAGTTTTGTTCCTAAATCCATTGATAGTTTTATTCATAATGTTTGAAGACATATCAATATTGAAATATCGAATGCACGGTATTAGATGTGATGATTAATTTCTTAGATCAACTCTATTTTTTTGAACATATATGTCAAATAAAATGAGATTTTTGTTATATCACAGTCGAGAACATATTAGGTATGATCCATATGGTGTAGATCTACCATAGTGGTTCAATCGTTTAGTGCAAATCTATATATTATTTTAAGATAGATGTGTAACTTAAGTTATCATAATTTAGAAAGTCATGAATCTTTTCTTCTATGATGTATGAAATGTATGTATCTAAATGTTGTTTACTTTTGATCTTATAATAATAGTAACTATTCACCTAGTTCTTAAAAAGTTATGCTTTTATTTGCAATAATCATGCTATCTATTTTTTAATGTAGGTATGGTATACCAGACAGCGGAGTTGCTAGACTATGGCGTCGATCAGTCACACCGCTTGTACGTCTCAATGGTCAAGAACTACGGGCTGACCACCCTTCATCCACACCCTTCATGACACCTACAGTCTGTGGACCATCGCTTTTGTGCTAGGTAAGAGATATCACTGTTGTTTGCTATAACTTTAAATATGAATCCTAGCCGATAATACATATGTTGACTTTTTTTTAGGTTACATGAGGCTATCCTCCTTCCGTTGTGTAGGCTAGTTGAGGCCTCAGCACACAAGAAGGATCCAGCAAAGTGGTAGTTTGTAGACCAGTCTCTTCTCATGGCACTTCTTGATTGTTGGGGGTCAGAGACGCACACTTTCCACCTGTCATGCGAGGAGATGGCCCCTACGCTTCAGGATGTCTCATACTCGCTGGGTCTTTCCCTCTTGGAGGATGTAGTAGGTCCTATTGACAAACTTCAGGGATGACGTGACAAAATCTAAGAGTGTTTTTCTCATGTTCAATGCTTGCCTAGTCTTGCAACTCTAAGCACACTCTTTCACTACGCCACTAGCAGCCCTACCTAGGCTTGGCTATTTATGTTCACTGTAAGTAAATCAGTTCCTATACTGTTATATGCATACTTAGGTCTAATTAATTACTTATGGAAATAACCTTCTCCATGTATAACCTGAGCAGCTCTATCCTAAGGCTGATGACTACTCGGTGCAACGGAGCTTCAAGGCATACCTATTGTGGCCCTTTGGGTGCGTAATGTTCAATAGCATGGCTGGCCACGTTGTGAACAAGGGGCTTATCCACCATGCCTGGGCAATCACCAATGCTAAGGATGGGAGCATTCCTTAGTGGAGCTAGAGATCTGCTATCCTCACAACGACGTAAAATAGTCTTTGTGATGTGTGTACGAAGACTGACTAAATTTTGTTGATCACTAGCTATCCATTACTTCTACAGCTCAAAGCAACCGAGCGGTTCACGATTGGTCAACCAGCGGTGGACCACAATGCTTACAACAATGACATGTACATGAAGAAGCCCCGTAAGGACTTTCCCACGATGGGGACAGTATGGTGTCATTGTCAAAGACATAATGCATTAGTTAAGTGTTCGTACCTCAAAACTATAACCAGCTAACACTTTTTATCATACTCTACAGTGATGATGGACCCACTTGTAGGTCACGAGATCCTACTCAAACTTCGTGCTATAGATTGATTGTTTGTAGCTAAACGATGTCATCTAGGAGCCATACAACCCTACAGGCTTATGCACAACTTGGATTTTTGACTCTGTGTACATGTGAACAGGCCTACTGGATGATGACCTAGCTAATGGTGTTTGACATCTTTGTTAAGCCACACTGTCCGTAGCACATGTTGCAACAGTTTGGTCAGCGTTAGCTGTACCCTTTACCAGTCGTGCTAACTGTGCTGGCCAACGTTCACCAGTAAGTATTGATATAAAATCAAACGTATGATTTTACATTTTGTATATAATTGTTGGTTGCCAAATCTCACAGAATCCGATCGGGTCGGGCGAGGCCGTGAACGGGCTAGCGTAGGTTTGATCGGGGGCGATGGCACCTTGGTCACATGAAGGCCTAAGAGATCTGCTTAGCTCTAGTACAGGTCCTTATCTTTGAGGTTTGAGGGCGTGCCAGTCAATTTGACCCCTGCAATTGATAAGGAGACAGAGGATGAGATCTATGAGCTAATTGGCCGGTGGGCTGATATGGCTCACCCTATCGGCTGGGTACCGATAGGAAAGGCAGCGCTCGAGCATCGGTTGAAAAGCTAATGAAGGGATAGGTGATAGATGCGTGGAATAAAATAAAAGACTTATCAGCCAAAGAGCCAATGGCACTCTGTAGGATAAAAGCAACAATAGTGCAGAGCGGGGCCTGATCCCCCACGAAGGCACAAGGACCAGCAACCACCATAACGGCACCGTTAGAATCAACCTCGATATATCAAACCGAACCAAAACAGTATGAGACTAGGACTAACAACACAGAGACGACGGAAGCTAAATCAACCATAACGACGAGAAAGGAAAGGGCGAGGTCATCGGCTACTTACCAGCGAAATGCCCAAGGTCGACCAATATCTAACCTCATTGGCAATCTGAGTCGATGGGGAATGAAACCCTCTAGATCTCAATGCCAACCCTATTAGACACGAACCTGAGAGATTAGACTTAGTCGATACAGTATCAAGCCGAACCTGACATGACTAGATCAATCGCCAACGGGTTAATCATCGAGCGATATATAAATCAAATATGAGGCGAGCAGTATAGATAACTCATTGGCTACTCAATCCAATGAACCACTGCACGAAAATCCATCGGGCCAATGCCGAGCCTCACGCAGATGTGATGCGATACGCCTGATCAGACTAAGATGTTAGACCTAATTGATGCAACCTTAGATAGAATAAAACTAACCATGATAGTGGTGGGACTTACCCCTTCACCGAAGATCGAACTTAACTGACGCAGCTCCGTATAAAGAGGCAGAACCCGCCGAGAAAAAAACCTAGATGAGCTAAGGTGGCAATGCGTCGAAGTTGTATTGTATTGATCTGTCGATCATTTACAAACTTGCAGGGGGTTTATATTTATACTCTAGGATTACAAGTGTTCGACATAGTTACAACAACCATTGGACGACATTTCCTAAAAACATAAGGAAACTAATCTATAAGAAGTTATAAACCTAACTAAACTGACCTAACTTACGTAATATATTCTATATAGATAAAACACCCTGCTATGGTTCTCATGACGCCTCCTCAGACTCGATCACATCTAGATAACCTTCTATCTTCAACCAGACTAAATCCATTCTCAACCTGTCCGATTATCTCTCTCATTGTATCAATCGGTTTCCTTTTGCGAGCCGATCAATCTTTCCTTCATCAGCCGATCTCATTTGCAAGTTAACAAAATTCTGGTGTTAACAATATTCTAACATTGTTGTTTTAACTAGGTATAATTAGTGGAGAAAGGTAGCTAGTACTTTGTGGGTTCCACGTCTCTAGAAGTATGTCGACGACTGGTTGCTAGCAACTGAGAAAGTCATTAAGGACCAGTGCCTAGGCATCGTACATAGTGTACCTCAGTTTGTACAAGCCTCATTAGTGCCTGCACATAGATGGTCATGAATTGATGTTTGTTTCCTTAATGGTCAATCCTGAATAGGTATGGGCTTGTGTGAGGATCTTTCATGTTCAAAGTGTTGTGGCCTTCTATCACTGTACTTAGGACAATTATCAATCGATGGAGCCTCATCTCCTGATCTCAGTAGATTTAGAAAAATGGGAAATCCTAATGTGGAACATATTAAAACTTCTCTCTATATAGTGAAGCCCTAAGCTTTATTTCTAGATGCCTTTGGAATTTTTAGTTAGCTGCGATAAGGTGAGCTTTGACTTTTTATAATTTCAATCTGCCTAGTGTCCCCTCTGATCAGTTTGATCTTTTGAATACCCTTCATACACCATGTTTACTGGGGAAGGGTGCCTATCTATTTTCTTTGCTTTTTTGCGACATCGAACTTAATCCTCCCTTACTCCACAGGCGATTGAATCTATTGCTAAAACACTTCGCACTTATTTGTATGGTGAGAAATTGAATTGTGCTACTTGCAGTACCTTTTCTTTGTAAGTTCATCAGCTATTGGAATCATGTCATTTATAGGAAGATGTATTTGTTTCTCCTGAAGTAACAAATTAAAAATTTTATCAGCCTTATTTATATGAAAGTCATACCTTTCTAATTTTCCCATATCTTTGATCCATGGACATGGTTTTTTTCTTGTTTTTTGTCCACTTTGCTAAGCCGATTTCAATATCAGAATCCTCCTCCTGTTTTGAATTCGATGAAATCCCTTCACTTGTGCAAGTTTTCACTGAAACTTTTCCTTTCTTGCCTCTTGAAATCAGCCTTCATGAACCAATACTTTCTACACTAAATGCATGAGGCTCTCAAACTCTTAGCAGGAAAATTTGTCCTTGATGAGAGCTAGTAATCCTTAGAAAGCCAGCTTAGCCCATTATCCATCACTTAGATTTAAACTATAGAATTGGTTGTGCACATCATGTAATCATTGGATATATTTTAGAATTGATTCATCTGCCTTTCAACACACCAATGTAAGATCTGTCAACCACATTTCATAAATTCCAGCAAAGAAGTATTTGAGAAATTGTTTTATAGATTGACCCATCCTTTGATTGAATTTAGCAGTAAAGATAAAAACCATATAAAGGCCAACCTAGATAATGATAGTGGAAAAAATCTAACTCTCAAAGGTTCCTCCGCCAATGCCTCTCCATATTGAGCTAATAATCGGCTAATGTTCCCCACCATAGATATATTATCTTGTCCAAAGAATTTTAAAAAAATCTAGCATTCTATATCGGTAAGGCAATGGAACCCTATCAAACCAATTAGGCTACGAACGTCGATATATAAAGGTTTGTTCCTTCAGTTTAAGCTGAACTGTTTTCTCATTACTTTAGCTATCCTTGTTGTCCACTCATCGTCTCACACAATGTCCATTGGATACTACTGTAAAGGCAACGCTATTGGCCCTTGTGCCTGGTGATCTCTTACCACTTGACTCAAATGGGGGATCTCGCCATACTAATTCTAGTGTCCTCCATAATAGGCGGTTTGATGGTATCCAAGAGGAGTTCCATTATGCTGCCCCCGAAACTGCATTTGTCTAAGAGGAATCAAACTGGGAACCACATCTCTCTCTAGTCCATAAGTTACTTAAGGAACCTCTGATGTTATCAACACTTTGCACTGATGACAATGTGTGCCTATGTCCTTTGTGGAAGATAAACAGGGTCTTAATAAGGTTCCTGAGAAATTGATCTATCCACTATCTTTTTAATTAGATTCATTGATCTATCCACTATCTTTTTAATTAGATTCTAAAGTGTGTTCACCAATAGCCCGAATTGATTTATTAATGCATGGTACATAGCTTCATTGATTGAATCTCAGAAGGATTTCTATGAACTACTAGGTGCTTGTTGACTTGAATCTCCAACCATAACTAGTTTTGGGAATTGTGTCTTCTGGATCGGTCTTTGTCCCATCATGTTGAACGATTCTAACCATAACTTTTAAAAATCCTTCATAGATTACTCCACCTGTTACCTCTGTGCTTCTATTAGATTCTCCAAGGTCACTAGAATTACGTCGTTGGTTTTGAATTCCTTCTCATACATGTTAGTTCAAAAATGATTTGTCTCACCGAGCATGCCAAAGGAGCATGTTGACGCAAAAATCATTCGATATCTGTGTCGATTCATTACATGCACGAAGGTCTGAAAGGTATACTTAGCTCCAGTGTATTTTCTCAAATTCTTGAGATTTAGGGTATGCAAGTCAATTTGACCTATAATTAACAAGAGAGATAAAAAATAGATTAATGAGCTAATCGGCCAATAGGTCGATAAGACTTTGGTTGTCTAACTGATAGAGATTAGTTAATATTGTGAATAATAAAGCAAGAAAACTCAACAACTGCGAGATCTGATAAGTGAGATAAAACCTAATAGGTCACATTAATAACTTTATTAAATACAATATTGATAGATTGGACAAAATTAAGACAGTATATGATTATAGCTAATATGGTTAAGTATGATTGATAGTAGATTAAAGGTGATATAAAAAATATATCAAATAATGATTCGATATACATCAAAGTAAAAGTGTAGTATAAAGATAATTCATTGGCTAAAACTCTGATGGAACGTCGAATAAAACCTATCAAATTATAAAGATTACCTTATTTAAAACAATCTGATAAATCATACTTAACCAAGATAGTACAAGATTAAAACTAACATGATATACTTAATGAGCCAACAAACTATATATCAATGTAATAGATATACTAGATTAGACTAAGAGATTAAATTATTGTAGCCTTAGATATAACTGAATGTATTAAGATAAGCAACAAACATATAAACTTAGTTAAGATATCAAACCGAACCGAGAAAGTCTTAACCAATCCAATACGTTTACTATATGATAAGAACTACCTCTTGTTGGAGATTGAATTTAACCAATGCAGTCCAATTTGAAGTAAGATCTCGTCGAAAACTATGTTAAGCGATGCACCGAATTTGATTGTATTGATCTAATTGATCTTACAAAACCCCCAAGTGTACATATTTATACCTTTTGGTTCATACAAGCCCAAGACAGATACAGGATAATATTTCCTAAAAAAAGGAAACAAAACTACTACTACTTATGTACAAGAGATATTTATAAATAAATAACCATATCTTAACAACTCACATTAAAACTTTCTTAAAGTTGACTTTTACTATATAAGCTCTGATTAGCCGATTCCTCTAATAGTTCTTTTTCTTTAACCAAATCCATCAATGATCAACACAATTTTCTAGCGTTAACGGTATGACTTTGAATTCTTACACCGAGATATGATGAATAAGGCTTTTTGATAGTGTTACACGTAACTGCTCCTTGCTCGTCCACCACGGCGCACCCACTTGATTTGTGGTCGCCACTGGTTGCCCTTGTCTTCATCACCAATTGGTTGTATTCATCTCCATCACTTATCAATTACCATTGTCTCCATCATTAGTCTATCGTCTCTAGCCTCAAGCCCCAAAGCCACCACCTCATCTTTCCTTCTTCAGGGGTTAGATCCAGTAGCCACAAGCTTTCTACCACCAGATCTAATGGCCTTGAGCATATTGCTATTAGATTCAATGGAGAGAGGACCAACACCTCGTGAAAAAAAAAAGAAAATTCCTTTGAAAATCATTCAAGGCACATAAGGTGTGTTTAGATCAAATGAAATTTAAAGGAAATGTGGAGGTTTCCTTTCCTGTGTATTTTTTCCTATGACCTTGTTTGGAACAATGGAAAGAGCCTCTCAAATTCCAAAGGAAAGGGGAGATTTCATGTACTTTCAAATGAAACAAAAAATGACCTTCCACTTAAAGGAAATTTCCCTTCACTTTGTTTCGTTGTGTTTGTGTCTATGTCTATCTCTCTCTTCTATCTATTCATGTTATCCAAACAGCAAAATTTTACAATTCTTGTGTTTTGTATTCCTTAGTTTTCCACTGTACCTATACTTTTTCTATTCGTGTTTTCCATTCCTTTGTTCCACATAATACCTAAGGCCAGTGATATGAGATAGTTGTTGTAATTAAAATCCATGTGTTAGTAAAGTGGGAACCAAGGTACCCCACCGGTTGCTCGGAGCGCCTAATTACACTTCATCAAGTGAGTGGTCTGTCTAAACGGTTACGTGCATGAAGAAAAATAGAACAAGAGTCCAAGCTCGCCCCTCCTTAGGGCTAAGCTCAGAGCATCCCTGCCCCCCCAAGCTTGGTTTCTCCTAGCAACTGAAGGACACAAAGCTCGTATTAATTACGATAGGACATAGTGGGCTATTATGTCACACCATACACGAGCTTTGCATTAAATGTGAAATGGCACAATCTATCTTGAGTACAACTAGGGCGACGGGACAGCATCTGCACAACCATCATATGTGCTATCATCACCCCTACGTGGGAAAGGTGTGGGTTGTTAGGCGGCACAGTTGATGGCCATGTCACCTAACAGGGCCCACTACCTTTTCACATGTCCTACTGTCTGCAACTAACAAATGGGCCAAGCTTCTATCTCAACTTCCTGCAGTTATGAGAGGCGTGTGACAGGGCAACATGGCTTCGCCCTAAGCTAGCCCTAAGAGGGGCTTCACCAGGGCTCAATCATCGGGCCTACTTCACCACCAGTGACAAGACATCTCATATCTAACCCCTTTATGCTAGAGTCTAGTTTTTAGACTCTAGCCATTGTGATATTTTCTCATTGGCTATAAGAGGAGAACCAAGGCCTCTGTAAAAAGGGTTTCAAACCTAGAAAGCCAAAAAAAGGGCAAACTTTATAACTTAGTCTTTCAACCATGATCAAACAAATAGCACGATAGGAGTAAGATATTACGTCTTCATGTAGCCCAAAGCTATATAATTGCTTTCACCTTGTTTGATATCACTGCATCTCCTAGTATCACGCTCCTAGGGCCGAATCCAAAAGTTAGGTCCGACAATTCCCCACTAAAAGAGTTTGCTCTCTAACACCATGATAGAATACTTTCACCAGATCAACATCTCTACAAGCAAAAGTTATGTTTGATAGGACTACAATCATCAGTTGACTATTGTGTAAATGCATACTCCCTCCATAAAAAAATCAAATCCTAGCATTCTAAGAATATCTTAAGGAGGATAACACAATACCAAAATACACTTAATTAATAGGAAAGTTGTATTGGTGGAGGAGTGGGTGAGGCATTAAAGAAATAAAATTGGACCGATGATAGATAAAAAAAAAGATAGAAGTTGTTATATTTTGAAATAAAATTTAAACTCTAAAAGTTGATTTTTTTTCTATTATGGATGGAGTACAGCAAGTTTAATAGTAAATAGTAAAGTCAACTAGCCTATATTAAAACTAATATATTATAAGGTTGTCTTCAATTTTCTTTTTCTTTCTTATTTTTTTATATATGTATTTATATATATATATATATGAAGGTCAATATTTTTCTTTTCTTTATTTATATATATATATTTATAGTCTATTTATTTATAGCTTACTGTTATTCATGCTTTAAGAGGGCTTGCTATTTTTATCTGTCCATCTCTGTCATGATAATCACCAAACTGATCATGCAGCCTTGCCTGTTTAATGCCAACCCACCCAAACCAAGGTGCTACAGATAGATTGCTAGGCCTAGTATCCATCAGTGACCACCACCACAGCCTCACATCACACGACACGCCATCATCACCAACCTGACCACCTTACCAATTCAAGCAAAGCAAGCACCATTTCCACCATACAAACCATCCCTTCCCCCACTCCCACCCCATGGGCTTCCCGGCGGTGTATTACTGCGTCATCCTCCCGCCTCCGCTCTACTCCCTCCTCCACCTCCTCGAGTGCATCTCCCGCGGCTGCGCCCTCCCGGCAGCGCTGCTCTTCTCCGGCGACTCCGACGAGAGCGCTGAGCAGCTCGCCGCACCAGCCGCGGCCGCGCGCGCCCAGGCCGACGGGATCAAGAACCGCCTCCCCGTCGTCAGGTTCAGCGGATCCAGCGCCGTCGGGGAGGAGGAGGACGACGACGACGCCTCCGCCGCCGCGGCGTCCCCGCGCTGCGCCGTGTGCCTGGCCGCTGTGGAGGAGGGAGCGGAGGTGAGGCAGCTGGGCAACTGCTCCCACGCCTTCCACCTCCCCTGCATCGATCGGTGGGTGGACATGGGCCACTTCACTTGCCCTCTCTGCAGATCTTTCCTCTGAATCTCACTCCCTCCTGTCTCCTGCTAATTAATTTTTCCCTGTTAGTAGCTAGCTAGCTTAATTACCTTCGAGATACTTCCCGCTGTTTGGATCTTAGCATCTACCACTACTATGCTGTTTCACATGCATGTAATCATGTACACGCTTAATTATGCGATTATTACTCGTACTAGGATACAATCCTATTCTAGTATTATCACACAAGAAAAGAAATGTACTCCTTTCTCTGAACTTCAGAACTTCCTTGGCCTGCTTGTTGTTACTCTGAATTTGCTTAACTGAGTACAATTTGCTTGACTTTCTCTCAATTTTCTCTTGGTTCAGAAGAAATAAATGTACATGCTTTATGCTTTCGTGGAACTTTGTGTTGGTCATACATCGAGCGGAGTATATTTTAACAAAAGATTAGCAATTGACAAATGCTTGTGCATGTGTAAGCTAGCTAGTTATACTAGTTAGGATGGTGATTTAATCAAGCTTCCTGTATTAATTTGTGCCTAGCTGAAGAGAGTACTACTACTAGTAATTACTACCTAGATTGGTCATTTGACTAGTAGTACGACGGCATCATGATCCATGCAGTTGGGCACTACTAGTAGTAAGATAGTTCACCTGGGCCACAGCTACAGGAGAGTGTGAACCCCTGCGATAAACACCGTGCCATTGTTATTTGTTTGCACTGATCGAAGTGGAAACACATGGTCGGTCGTTCAGAGTGACGATCGACCGTGTCATCATGATGCATAGCCAGCCTCGTTGTTTACTTGTTGGAACGTACGGAGTACTCCCTCTGTCCTCGTTTACTCGCCATGTGTTTTCAAGTTTGACCATTAATGACTTTTAAATAACTAATTTATAATTAACGAAAGTTATAAGGTTGTATTAGTGGCACGATATAATATACTTTAAAGTATATATAATATTATTTGAAAAAGGACAAAAGGTCAAATTAAAAGGTAAAAGGTAAATAGTGTCTAACGATAAGTATTTGAAGCCAGGCAGTATATGCCTTCGTTTGCTCAACCCTAACCACCAATTCCATCGCAAAAGCTTGATATTGTTGGTAAAAGATAGATTATATACTCTCTCACCGGTGATGTTTAGGATAAGATAACTATTTTTGGCCATTGATCTTAAAGTAAAACAGAATTTATATAAAATATAATAAATTTACAATATTATGATACTACTCCACACCAAAATATAAACACTTTTATAGAAAAAGTATGTGATAATAATTAAAAAAATATTATAATTAATTGAGAAAAGAAAGTAGGTGAGAAAATTAAATAGAGAATAGTTATGATTAGTTAAGAGGAAGGTTGGTAGAAAAATATGTTTATTTAGAAACAAGCTACCGTGCAACTTCATTTTAGAACAGATATACTAGTCTTGATAAATCTATTACACATACTATATTTTAAACTAAGAATTTGAGAATTTTTAGTTACATGTTCAAAAGTTTAACCAAATCATGTTTTGGACGTCAAATATTTATAACAGGAGTGAGCAATATATATACTCCAACTACTTTGTTTAGTTAGCCAAATAGTTCCCAAATGTCCAGGCTACACCAACCCAAGGCGCAGAATGGGCCAGGGAGCCTATTGTTTTCACTTCTTGGGCCAGTACAGTCTACACCCTTATCTTCCTCGCTTTTTTAGGGAGGTCTTAGAAATTCCCAGGACTCAGAGTTAGTACTATACCTGTTCAAAAAAGGGTAAAAAAAAGGTAGCATGATATACGCACATACCTCCAAACTCTTGTTTTTTCTACTTCCAACCCCCGATTAAAATCGTAACATTTTAAATACTATAAAAATATTTTTTTAAGATATCCCTTTATTTTTATAGGTGAGCTATGTGTATATAAAAAGTTTTTAGGTGCCTAGGATATTTTATTTGTGTAGGTGGGCTTAAAAAGCTCATATGCGAAAATAGGATTATTGTAGGCAGTGAATTTTTGCACGGACCGTGCATGCACATCCTCCTCTCCCTCTCCTTTTCTCTTTCCTTTTCTTTTTCTATAGGTGTTTTATTTTTAAGTCCTCTACTCCTCTCCTCTGCTCTCCTCCCTCTATCTCACCCTCTCCTCAACGGCCACGACGGCCAGTGACAGAAACGGCTAGCTATGAGTGGATGGCAATGGTAGCAAGGCTGGGCGGATCTAGCATTGGTGGTCGTATAGTGGGCAAATCTAGCGGCGGTGGTGAAGGGGTGGGGAGGGGTGACAGTGGAGGCCCTAGATTCAGTGGCGATGGCACTTGAGTCTCTAGATCCGACAGTGGGGGCACTTAGGCCTCAAATCCGATAGCGGCAACGCTCGGGCAATGGCTTATCACATGGCGACGGTGGCGCCTCGATGATGAAAATGACACGGCCATGGGAGGTTGGCACTTAGATTCGGCAACGGTGGCGTCTCGATGATGATGGCAGCAAAAGGGCCATTTGCACGCCTCTAGATTTGGCTATGACGATTACTACGACACGGCTTCTAAGTCACTTTTTGTTTTTTTTATTTTCCCACAAAAGCCTTTGCATGCGGGTGTCTAAATTGCTCGGTTTCCTCAGACAACCACCTTAGGAGGGCCACTTGTGAAAATCCTAATTTTCACAGACACCTGGAGCTAGGTAGGTGTTCCACCCATCTGCAAAAATGAGTTTTGGCAGTATGTGAAAATCTTGTTTGTAGTAGTGAAACCCTCAACTATTATTAGTTTTTGAACTTTCAAAACTAGTTAGGAGTACAAATTTAAAAAAATCTACTTACTGGAAGGGGCGGACCCAGGTTTGGCCCATGCCCCGGACCAACCCACTGCATACTGAACCAAGGTGTAAATAGCTCCCATCTGTTTGCCTAAAGTTGACTATTAGAAAAAAATTTACGGATAAACTTATATATATATATTCTTAACGATTTAAAACTAATGCTAAAATAAGCTACGATGAAAAAAAATCAAAATCAAATCTAAAATTAAATTCTAAATTTTAAATTTGAACTACTACTGATAAGCTAAAAAGCAAATGATGAAGCTAAATTGCGTTTAATCATTCATCTTATTTAAAAATTTATTAAAAATATGAAAAAATATATGTTGATGTTTAAAGAATCATTAGCAATAAAACAATTCACAACAAAATAGACTAATGATACTTACATATTTTTAATAAGAATAATGGTTAAACATTATCCTCAAAAGTTGTCACTGTCATATATTAGTTAGATTAGTAAATGTATTGATTGTAGATACATTAGTTAATAATTAAGAAATGGAGGTAGTATTTCTTAATGATTTTTGGTCTCATATATATGGTATAAATATGATTAATCAATATATTCCTAAATTTATTGATTGCTGATTTATTTCGTTTGACAGTATCGAGGCAGTATCGTAGACACATGTGAGACAAGGTTGTTATAGTCCTTAGTGCTATCGATTAGTCTGGTAGTGTTGATGTATAATGCAAGTGGGATCACTAGACCTAAAACCACAATAAGAATATACCGCTATTCAAATACCACTTTTACTTGCCACTATAGCCATTTGCAATGTCCATTGTGCCTCTCCTCTCTCTTCCTCCTCATCTCCCTCTTCTATCTAGCCAAGCCAAGCAATGGTGCAATGGATAGCTTAATGCACTAATTTAACCACATTTTTATATGGTTGAAATTTAAAGATACGCTTGATGGGATAGTTCAATCTAGTGAGAAAACATGTCATGGTTTGCTCTTAATGTTCATTCACATTGGCATGGATTATGACCATCTCCATCTCCTTATTTATCCACCGTGTGGCTTTCTTGCTTAATGCCCTATAATTTATCAAACAGATCATTCTTGTAATAAGGAGGAAAAAACCTTGCTCTTATCTCAACTTTCATTTCAGCCCACGACTCTAGGAGGCTCGTCATGATTATTCATACCAAATTAGCGCATATTCTTCAAGCCATATCATTACAAGTTTTTTTTTTAGTGTAGTTGTGTATCCAAAAAGTTTTGTCAACTTTTAGTTCCCAGGTCAGGTAGTCTTCAGGATTATTTATACCTTCGAATATAGGCATAGAAAACTTAAATTTATCAAATCTTTGTTCGTCAGGACAATTATTGTTGTTACGGTTATGGTGTTGATTGGTTTCATTGCGCGAAAGCACATTAACATGAATTGACTCATATGCAACTCTTTCATGATCCATGACACCATCATGTCCCCTTCTAAGATTAATACTATTTTCAACACCACCACATATAGGCCTAACAGGTTGAGGGTTTGCATTAGCAACATGAGCTCTTTGAGCAGCAGCTTCCTCATCATCTCATCTACTAAAAGTTCTTGCTCAGCTTATGGTTATAGTTGCCATATAATGTTAGCAACTATGTTGGTGGTGTGGAGTACATTTAGTTGTTGATTCACTTTAATCTAAAGATCTTGAATGGAGTTATTCATTTATTCTCTCAACTGCTCATTTTCAATTGTGATCTCTCATCATAGTGTATCTCTAGATGCACAATATTCAGTCCAGTTGACAGCAGCATCCAAAGCACATCTATTAGTATGTGTATTTTCACTTTGACCTAACATAGTTAGTTGTGCAAACAACAAGATAAAAAATATATAATATATGGACAATACTCTCAACCTCTATCCTTACCCCAAAATTCTTACTTAATCTTTGCTAATTAATAAAGAGTTCACACTTGAGTGGGAAGGCAAAAATAATGTGAGGTTTAGCAATCTCACAGCTGAGATCCAAGCCTACATCAATTTTATTTGTGGAGCTTGGTAGGAAAAATATTAATTATACACAATATGAATTCTTGATGTAGTCTCACTAAGTAGTTATCCACATGAGAATACAAAATCTAGTTGCTAAACACAAGATCAAAAAGGTGAACAAAGCAACTCACACACAAGGATAATGGAACCAAATAGCTCAATTGCAATGGTTATAGAAAGACGCTAGTTGATTGAAATGATTACAAAATAGAGAATAAGATTGCACAAATAGAAGGATCCTCCCAATAGTACAAATATTTTTAACAACTCTTTTTTTTTTCACATAGCAAGCAACCACTTTAGTTTTTTTCATAGTATGGTTAAGTGTTTTTGCTATTTTTAACAATGATTCATAGCTTTTTTTTTTCTATTGCAACTAAGAGAACAAGATCACCAAGTACAGCCCTCTATAACAAAGCTAGTCTTTATACAATCAAAGTATTCGCAAAGGTACGATTGGCTATCAAAATAGAATTTAAGGTTTTTTAGTATCAAAATAGAATTTAAGGTTTTCTTAGTATAACAGTAGTAAGAAACCACCCAATATTTATAAACTAACCTAAAGGACGATCTACGGTAAATTGATAAGAAATTTTATGACCCTTCCAACAAGAATGAGAAAACAATAATTTGAGTTTGCATGTGGGAAATATAACTAAAACATTAAAATGAACATATGAACATAGGATCAAAACAAGTAATACACAGAAAAAAATGATCTGTTCAGCAATAAGAACACGGTCTCTTAGATTAAAACTTAGCAAAACACACAAGAATAGCATATCGTAAACTAAGTTTCAATATTTTTGTGAGACAATTTTTAGAAATGATGAAAATAAAACTACAACTAGTAAGATTCTATCATGACAACCAAAACTCTAATACCAAATGATACGAGACATGATTATAAGGGTGCACCCAAACTTCATGCTCTAGAATCGAAGATATTTGTGAAATCTGATGAGCCTTGTGCGGCCAACCATTGTATGTGCAACAACCTGTGGCATAGAGTTTACCCAACCTTACGTTGTCTACTCAACCAAGTTAAGCGGATTAAAATTCTCGCTGCAATCACAACAAGTTTGCGTGAATAAAGGGAAGGAATGTACAATCTCAAAGATAATTAAGCCTATGGCTATAATACTAAAGAAAATACATATAGCATATTGTATTTGGTTCTTAAAACAAATGTATCCCTTAACAAATGAGAATACTCCTAATATATAGGAGAGATGGAAACCGGACGTTTTACATGGCTCAATGCCAGTTATATTGCATAACACCCTAATTAAAGCAAATAAAGCTTTTGATAGTTTTAGTCGTCATATTAATTTATTGATAACTTGACGCTTAGATTGAATTCAGGGATGAGACCGAATCCATTGGAAAACTTATGAGATAAGCTTTTTAAGCTGTGGCTAAAAGTTGTAATAAGAGCTAAGTACATCTTCTATGCATGTTTTTCTCCCATAAGATTATTGGAAACCAAAATGACATCATTGGTACTTATTGCATGGTGAATGGCTTGGTGCTACTACTCTTGAGATTCTCCAATATCTTCATACCTAACAACAATTAAATTGTGATCATTAGGTATCAATTGATTCTTACAGATAATATTATTCTTACACAGGAACAAATTCACCTATTGGTTGATTTATTTAGAGCGGGCATGCATTATTGGCCCTTGGAATTTATGTTGAGTATCTTGATCAACTGTAGGGGAAGAAAACAATAATGTTGCTATGTTGCCCGTATCACCCATGGTCTCCATTAATTGGGACTTTTGAGCCGCCTCGCCACCAACAAGGAGGTCAACTTCGATGGTGTCGTTCCCTTCTCTTGCTCATCCGGCACTTTAGGGGTTAGGGAAGGAGCTCAAGCTCTACTGCCACCTTCTTGCCATGCTAGAGCTCCGTCACCATGTCGCCACCCAAATGTTGCTATCGTGGTGACACCTAAGCCCCTTGTCACCTTGGCCAAAGAGAGAAGGGAGATAAGGGGGAGAGAGAGGAGGGACACAATGAACATTTTACATGTCTATGATGGCAAAAAATTAGGAACAATGATAAAAGTGTCATTTGAAGAGTGCCACGTGATAATTTCCCTAATTCTGAAATCCCAACATATACAGTGGCTCAATTATAAACTGCCAAACAAGATGTTTTCTGATATACTATGAACCATACAATATGTTGGGAATTGGGATACGCGGGATTGAGAGTGAATTTGAACCTCTTCAAAAAGAGATTTCTCCTCTTGTGCAAGGGGCTGGTTGTGTAGTCCTATTATGTTTAGGGTGTTTTATGTAATATATATTGTAATAGAATAATCCATAGGTCGTCCCACGATCATCATCATTATTTCCTCTAGAGCATATGATAAATAGGTTGCCCGTCCAACGATAGCAATCTGCAGTCTCATGGTTAATTTGGTCAGTGTTAGACAGACCATTGTCCTGTGCTGTATAATATAGACTCGACCCCCTCGTATACGCTCGGGGGGATTCATAGTCATTATACACTTTCTACATGGTATCAGAGCGAGTCTAGATATCCTGGCGCGCTAGTTTCTCCCTTCGGCGAGCCGACCCTTTCCTCCTCGTCGTCAACATCTTCTTCCCATCGCCGACTCTCTTCCTGGTACTCCCCTCACTCTCTCGTCTCCATTGCTTCTTCTCCCCGTCTCTCCCGCAGTCACCTTTTCTCCACCCTACCTCCGCGCGACCAGGCAACCGTCTCGATCCGTCTCCTCGTCCCTCCTCACACCCGTCTCCGCTCTTTCTCTTGTTTCATGCATCTCTCCTTCTCTGACGCCGGCGCACCTCCGCGCTCGTCGTCTCCATCGACTGGAAACCTCCCTCGGTTCTTGCCCTTTCCGACATGCTCAACGGCTCTCGGACGCTAACCTTCTCTCCTCACGTCCGAGCCAGTCCAACGTGTCCACGTGTCCAAGGACACGAATCCCTGCCTCTCGAACACGAACATATTCTCTTCGCGTCTGGCCACTCCCTGCCTTTTTCGCATCCGCCCCACTCCTTGGCCTCCACGAGTCCACGGACGTGAATCTTCTCTTCACGGACGTGAATCCTCGCACGTCCGTGACCCAACCACTCTCTAACCCACCCACTCTGTCCTCACCTACTCCACTGCCTACTCCCCATCGGCCAACCACTCCTCATCGGCTGGCCACTCCTTACCTACTCCTCATCGGCTGGCCACTCCTTACCTACTCTGCTGCCTACTCCTCATCGGCCAACCACTCCTCATCGGCTGGCCACTCCTCACCTACTCCACTGCCCACTTCCCATCGGCTTCTCACATCCTTGATCGGCCGATCCGTCCTCTCATCGGCTTCCCCCTCTCATCGGCTTCTTTCTCCCATCGGCTCTTTGCTCCCGTTCTCCCGTCATGGCCACCGAGTCCGCCCTCAGCTCCGGTACTCTCCCAGTCGTCGAATCTGCTCCGACCCTCGGTGCCACAGACCATACCTCGGGCACCACCTCGCCGATCTTCTCTCCTCTCTACGCTGCTGTGAACGTGAAATCTCACGTTCCTATCACCCTTGACCTTAACGTCAATTATTCCAAGTGGGTTTTCTTCTTCAAATCCCTCTGTGGAAAATTCGGCCTTCGGTCCCATATTGATGGCTCCACTCCATCTCGCCCCGATGATCCTCAGTGGGACATCGCCGAGTGCTGCGTGCGCAGCTAGCTGCTCGGTTCGGTCCACGACTCTGTCCTCGACCTCGCCATGGACGATACCGACCCCACCGCCCGGGACCTCTGGGTGGCCATTGAGCGGATCTTCCTGGCCAACAAGCAGCCTCGCGCCATCTTCCTCCTTAACGAGTTCCACTCCATGGTACAAGGCGACTCCTCTATCTCCTCGTACTGTCAGCGCCTCAACGTCAAGGCTGCTGCTCTCCAGGACGTCGGCCACCTTTTGGCCGACTCTCAACTCGTCCTCACCCTTCTGCGAGGCCTCAATCCCTACTTCTCCAACACCGCCGATGACATCGCCAACGCCACACCACTTCCATCGTTCGCCCGGGCTCATGATATGCTAGTTCTTAAAGAACTTCGTCTGGCCAATGATGAGAAGACAGTGGCCCACACCGCTCTTCTTGCCGCAGCCGATAATGGTTGCCGAGCTTCTTGCGCTGCCCCTTCCTCCCGCAGTCCTGGTGGCCATGGCTCCGGCCACAGCAACACAGCCCGCACCGGGAAAGGCAAGGGCAGAGGCAAAGGCAGGACCTAGCAGGGTTCGATGCCACCACGACCTACCTCAGTCCCTACCCACCCTGCCGGTCCCACGGGTCCGTGGCTCTGCTACAACCCATAGGCGCCCCAACCCCAGCCACATAGCCCCATCGGTTGGCAACCCAGAGTTCTCGGTGCCCATCCCCAGGCTCACCTAGCATCGGCTCCCGTTCTGCCGCCTCAGCCGATGCTACCGACCCCAACCACCCAGTCGGTTCCCTCCTAGAACCAGGCTGGCCTCGTTGCTGCCCTCAACCAGATGATGCTCCAACCACAGCACCCTTGGGTGCTGGACTCTGGGGCGTCTTCACACATGGCGTCATCGGCCGGTATACTTCGCTCCTGTCACCCCTCTTCCTCCCCTTTTGTCACCATCGGCAATGGTCACTCTCTTCCTATCCAATGCCGCGGTGACTCCTCTCTGTCTACATCCACCACTAACCTCCCCCTATGCAATGTTCTTATCGTCCCTTCTCTCATTCATAATCTTATATCTGTTCGCCAATTCACACAAGACAACCACTGCTCCATTGAATTTGACGCGTCTGGTTTCTCTGTGAAGGATATCCCAACCCGGCGACAGATCCTTCGCTGCAATAGTGATGGTGACCTCTACACCATTGCCGTTGCGCCGTCCACCCCACACGCAAGCGTCGCCCTCTCCACCAACCTTTGGCACCTTCGCCTCGGCCACCCCGGCCCCGACGCTGTTGCCACCCTCCGTCACAGCGCCTCCATCCGATGTACTCACAGCAGCTCCACAGTTTGCCACTCATGTCAACTTGGCAAACATGTGCGTCTGCCCTTTTCTAGTTCTCTCTCCTGTACCTTGCGTCCATTTGAACTTATACATTGTGATGTATGGACGTCCCCAGTTAAAAGTGTCTTCGGTAATCAGTATTATCTCGCTATACTTGACGATTACACACACTATTGCTGGACCTTCCCTCTCATCCACAAATCCGAGGTCGCCTCTCACCTCACTCACTTTGTCACGCACGTATCCACTCAATTCAACCTCCCCATCAAGGCTTTACAAGTTGATAATGGTACGGAATTTGTCAACCATACCGTTACAAACCTTCTCACCTCGCAGGGCATCCATCTCCGGCTCTTCTGCCCCTACACCTCCCCTAAGAACGGCAAAGCCGAGCGTCTCCTTCGCACCCTCAACAACATCAGTCGCACCATGCTACTTCACGCCCACCTATCCGCCACTTATTGGGCCGAATCTCTAGCTATTGCGACGTACCTTCTCAATCGGCGCCCATGCTCCTCCGTTCATAACAACGTTTCCTATGCCCTTCTCTACCGCACGACGCCCGACTACTCCCACCTTCGTGTTTTCGAGTGCCTCTGCTACCTAAATCTCACCATCACAGCTTCCCACAAACTCGCTCCCCGCTCCACCGCCTGTATTCTCCTTGGCTATTCCACCTCTCACAAGGGATACCGATGCCTCGACCTTTCCACCTGACGGGTCCTCGTCTCTCGTCACGTCATTTTTGACGAGACATGTTTTCCCTTCGGTCTCCTTCATCCGAGATCCTCCACTAGTGATCTCGACTTCCTCCTCACCAACACCGTGCCGACTAGGTCTCCCCCACTTCCCTCTCTATCGGCCCCCTCATCGGCCGCTGCTGAGGATTTACCCGTCACATATCCCACCACTACTCGGTCCGATGTCCCCACCATCGGACCCACCTTTATCGGCCCATACCGATCCTATTTATCCTTCAGCCAATACCATTTCCTCTCCATCAGACACCCCACTTCCATCGGCTCCTCACTTTCCATCGGCTCCCCCCACCCTATAGGCTGATCCATCTCTATCGGATCGATCGGAATACTCAGCCCACCCGACCTCATCGGCTCAGGCCGATATAATTCCTCCTTTTTCTCTTGTCTATAGTCGCCAACTCGGAGCAGATGACGCCCCCACCCGACTAGTTATTCTCATTACTCCTGCACCCCCATCGGCTCCAGTTTCCTCCACCTCTCACATGGTCACCCGTTCCCAGACCGGGTCTCTCCGACCCACTCCGCGCTATGGTCTCTTCGCCGTCCACAGCTCTATCTCGCCCATCCCGGCGACTTCTCGCTCAGCCTTGGCCGACCCTCAGTGGCGCGCGGCCATGGCCGACGAGTACAAGGCCCTAATGGACAACGAGACCTAGCACCTCGTTCCCCAACCTCCCGGCGCCAACATTGTGACCGGTAAGTGGATTTTCAAACACAAATTCCACGCTGATGGCTCCCTTGCCCGTCACAAGGCTCGCTGGGTAGTCCGGGGTTTCTCCCAACGACCTGGTGTCGACTACGATGAGACCTTCAGTCCCGTTATCAAAACCGCCACCATCCGAGTCGTCCTCACCTTAGCTGCCTCTCGCTCTTGGCCGATCCATCAACTAGACGTGAAGAACGCCTTTCTTCACGGCCACCTGATGGAAACAGTCTACTGCCAGTAGCCCCCAGGCTTCGTCGACCCTTCTCGGCCCGACGACGTCTATCTCCTTCAACGCTCTCTCTACGGCCTCAAACAAGCCCCTCGTGCCTAGTACCAGCGCTTTGCTCCCTATCTTCGGCACATCGGCTTTGTGGCCTCTGCATCCGATAGTTCCCTATTCATTTTCCATATCGGCTCCACCACTGCCTATCTACTTCTCTATGTCGATGACATTATCCTCACAGCGTCTTCGACATCTCTCCTCGACCAGATCATGGCCCGACTCCACTCTGAGTTCGCCATGATCGATCTTGGTCCTCTCCACCATTTCCGTGGCATCTCCGTAAACCGTTCCATCCACGGGCTCTTCCTTTCCCAACGCCAGTACGCCATCGACCTCCTCCAGCGTGCGGGCATGGCCGACTGTCATCCCACGGCCACCCCAGTCGACACTCGAGCCAAACTCTCCGCCGTCGATGGCGCCCTCGTTGCCGATCTCTCTCACTATCGAAGTCTTGCCAGGGCTCTCCAATACCTCACACTCACCCGGCCCGACCTCACGTACGCTGTCCAGCAAGTGTGCCTCTTCATACACGCTCCGCGCGAACCTCACCTCACACTGCTCAAGCGTATCTTACGCTACGTAAAGGACACCCTCTCAAGCAGGCTGCATCTTAGCTCCAACCCCATCGACTCCCTCACCGCGTACTCCGACGCAGACTGGGCAGGCTGCCCCGACTCTCGACGCTCTACGTCCGGCTACTTCATCTATCTCGGTGACACTCTCGTATCCTGGTTCTCAAAATGCCAGACTACAGTGTCCCGCTCCAGCGCTGAAGCCGAGTACCGCGCCGTCGCCCACGCCGTCGCTGAGTGCTGTTGGCTTCGCCAGCTTCTCCAGGAGCTCCGTGCACCCCTCTCCACCGCGACCGTCGTCTACTGTGACAATGTCAGTGCCGTCTACAAGACCGCCAACCCGGTCCATCACCGACGCACCAAGCACATCGAGATCGATATTCATTTTGTCCGTGACAAGGATGCATTAGGACAGGTTCGGGTGCTCCATGTACCATCGGCACATCAGTTTACCGATATAATGACCAAAGGCCTGCCCACGCCTTTGTTCACTAGTTTTCGGTCAGTCTCTGCGTCCGTTCCCCTTCCGCTACGACTGCGGGGGTGTTAGACAGACCACTGGCCTGGGCTGTATATATATAGACCCGACCCTCTCGTATACGCTCGGGGGAATTCATAGTCACTGTAAACTTTGGCATTGCCGACTACCTTTTCTACTCAGAATTAACTGTGAATAATTTTTATTCCCCTTTCTTGGGAGAGCAGTTGTCCTGACTCGATATAGCTCTTGCACAATACACACATCGCTTCTCTTGCACAATACACACATCGCTTCTTCCCAACGTGTACAAGCAAAACTTGCAATCCTGCAATGTACAGAAGTCTGAACCTGAAAGCACCATCCTCTTGGATCTGGCTTTGCAGAAGGGGAACGAAAGTTCAGGTTCATGCATGAAACCCAATAATAATACCGCTCCTGATTATCACCCAGAGGCAAATAAATCTAGCTGAAAATTAAATCCGTTAATTCCGTTCTACACGTCGCAAAAGTTGAGCTATACAGACGTCGGGTTTAGAAGTACACTCTTGGTTGCGAATGGAGCTCCATATCAGCCTGGACGACGCCTGAAAGCCACACTCGCGAGAGGTACGTGGATGCGTGCAGACAAACGAAGCTGTCAGCACATCGCGAGCTCGCGGCGCTAGATGTTCCACACGTCGCTTTGCCAGTGCCACCGCTGTCTTTCGACCGGTTTGGACGCACAGGAAAACGAAGGCGCGGTAGGAGATGATGAGCGGAGTTAAGGAAGAAAAGCATTGCAGAATTGGCTGTTGGAAAGAGACGCATGTTCTTTCTCTTCAGAGAGAAATTAACCGGAGACCAGAGGTGTGGTTCTGCTGACTCGATCGATTACGATTAATTCATGGAACACACTGAAGACCGACTTATTAAGTCATATGATCCATGGTCATGTATATGAACAAAACATGTACACACATTGTCGAATCGATCTATTTACTTGTTTGGGTCAGAGAGGGAGTTGCTGACAATAGTCCATCAGAATAGCGCCACGGGTTGTTGTCTTGTATATTTTTTAGTTTAAGCAAACTTAACTGTGATCACGTTACAAACGACAGAAGTAAACAAGAGGAAATTACGACGCAACTTCTTTCGTTGCTATCCTTAGGTCTATCCGTATGACGGGTTAATGGGAAGAATGTTCCCGATCGAACCAAATGGTAGCGCTCCCTTCGCCACTTCGGTCGTAACTCGAGCAGCACCACGAAAGATATGGAATTCTGTATTTCCTGATTTTTTTATAAAAGAATAAAGAAGAACACTCTGGTAGTTTCATTTAAAAAAAACAGACAAACCTTTAGTCCATGCCAGCATGGTGCAGTTAGGGGTGGCAATGGGTCGTGGACCCAGCCCTCAAATTTTATAGGTTAAAATGTTAGACCTATTAACACCCTGTGCACCATCGTATCTGTCATATATTTTTTAGAGGAAACAAAAACCACACGAATACATACCACACTCACACTACTTTGCATGTATGCACACCGATGTGCATCCTAAACAATGGTATAGATTAAAGGTTGTAACCTCTAAAGCCTCTTTGCCAAGTACTTGTAGTCCCAATGAATATGCACATGTGGATATATATAAATATATAGAGAGAGAGCACTATAAACCCTTTACTTAACCACAATTCACTAGAGTTAATCCCAAGAAGAGAGCCCCCCTCTCACCCCTAGAGCTTTAAGGGTTAATTCAAGGACAGAACAAGCGATTGTTCATCGGTGTTTAAGCTACTCCTATCATAATTTTTTAAATAAATTTTAGAAAAGTACTTAGAATTTGAAAAACTATATGTATTATGTTTTTATGGTAGTGTTTTATAAAACCTCCATCCTTATTCAAATCTCAACATTATATCTGAAATAATATTTTTTTAAGTAGTGAAGAGTTAAACCATCAATCTTAATCAAGAAATCAATAATAAAAAAATTCATATATAGTCTACGTTTTAAAATTTTAAGTAAATTTGTGCTCATAAATAGGGTGGGATTTTGTGAGACCATAATACCTTATGTGCCACTAATTATAATATCTAGGGTTTTATTCATTTCTAAAATTTACTCAAACCACGTATTAAGGAAAATGATAAATTAACTTTGAACATCTACAAACTAGCGACACACATAACCAGTAACAGGATACAGTCACCGTCGCCGCAGGATACAATTAATGAAAATTACGAATTTATTTTTGAAGGAGTAGGCGTAAGTTACAGTTATACTAAGAGACACACGTCACAACAGAAGTATGATTAAAAAAATCGATCCAACTATATACTCGTCGAGTTAGTTAGATAAAATAGTTGATCGTCGTAATCTTGATACCAATCAACACCACAATATATAAAAATTATATCGGTTGAACCTATAATATTCTCATGTATGAATTGCTTTACTTTAAGATATCAATCGAGCTCTAGATGGGACTTATATCATGCTCTTAATATCTCAATCACTATCTCAATACTGTTATGGATTATAAACTTGTGATTGGCTTCTCAATCATTCAATAATCCATTATATCAAGGGTCAGATATATCTTTACTATAGGAGGGATAAATTATATCTTAATCACCCACATTTCACTACATATTTTACGTTAAACATAAAAACTAATTTTATGATTACTCTGTTACGGAGCAGTAGTGTTGATACTCTTAAAATAAACTATTACATATATTAGTACTTATGATAATCTAAGTCTAAAAACTTTACATAAACACTATTTAAAATTAACTGGTGACATATAAAATCTTTGTACTACCTCATGACGGATACATCAACATATATTAGTACATATGATAATCTAAGTCTAAAAACTTCACATATACATCATCATATGTTAATATTATCGATTTGATATCTCCATACCATAGACATAATTATTAATTAATATATATGAGACATAATTATTAATTAATATATATGCTGATCTTATAATTATCTTTATTTCTAATATGATATATGATAAAAAAATTATTTAAAAATAGTAATATTTAACATTAGGAATCTCATGATTTCAATTAATAAATTAATATATCATAAACTGTAATATATACAACATATTTATATTATCTATAGAGTATATTATTATAATTTCAAGCACTGTAACACATTACAAGGAAAACAATTGTTGATTTTGATGTCATAGCCAAAAACTCTTAAACCAACCAATATAACCATCCCAACAGATCGAGCTAGTGAGCGGGCTTGAAGCACTTCCTAGCGTAGCTAGATCGCTGGAGGCAGTGAGGAATAGGAGTTTATATTGAAGCTCGCATAAATTTAGGAGCAATTCTACTTACAGTAAGGAAAAAAAAGACTAATATTCAAGCTTATAAACTAAGCGATTTTTTATAAAAATGAATTTACTAAAAGAATTTTTAAAATCTATTTCTCAACTTTATAATAATCGTTTGTACTCCCGAAAAGTGGTCATAAAATTATTCGGCTATTTGAGAAAAGAATTAGTTCACCTAGACAGCCACGGAATGGGAGTTTAGGGGCCAAAACCCGGCCCGCGAGCGTGAGGGTAAGGCAGGCAAGGCAGAAGCAGAAGCTGCCAACCGAAGGACCCTATCTGAAATCTCCACCATTCCACCCTTATCAACCACCCGCCTCTCGTTATCTTTCCTTCCCTCGCTCTCCCTCGCGCTCTCGCCTCCTCGCCCCCGCCCAGCTCTGCTCTTCTCTGCCCTTCTATCCTTCTACTCTCCCCCATCTGCTTCGTGCATGCATGCTCCCTGCTCGGCTCTTATCCCAACCAATGTCTACTGCTAGCTAGCTACCTATACAGCTCCAGGTTATACTCTATCTCCCTCCATTGGGAATTGAGCCTCTCGTATCTGCTCCGCTGTCCTGTGGGGAGGCAGTTGCTCGGACAGAAATATTGCGAGTGGTCAGCGAGGTCGCTTCCTTGCTTGCCATTGGTAATGTTCTTGAGCATCCTTGTTGTTCTTTGCGTTGTCATGCGTGTGTGTGACTGTGTGTCCTTTTGTGTGAGCTTAATTTTCGGTTGTGTGAGGTGCTGCAGGCAGATGTTGGGAGAACTTTGAGCTTCAGTGCTGGCTTTGTTCCAAACTTGTTGCGCTGTTGCTTTTGTTTTGCTATTTCTTATCTGGAGTCTGCTATTTGCGCTGAATAGATATGTGTGCAATATTTGGTGGTCTGAATTCTGAAATGAAACAGTGGGCGTTGCTGTTCATCTATCTATGAATTGTTTGCGGCTTCTTCTTGTCTGTATTTGCAATCGAATATTATTCTTCTTCCCTTTTGTAATTTTGCTGCGTTGGCCACTTCTACTAATTGCTGAATATTGAGTAATTCTATCAGCTTGACAGTACACAGTGATAACTGAGCACGTTCATATGCTCATTATGCCATTTCTATCCACGAGATAATCCTTTCCTGAATCAATTTATGTGTTTGTTTCAACTCTCTGCTTGAGCAGAATTATTTTCTTTTAGATTCAGTGGAAACAAAAATTAAACGGCTAGATTTCTCTTGGTCCATTTGTTCTCTACTGCACCTTATCCCTTCGTACTAGTTACCTACAACGTAACCACTTTCTGAATTTCCTTAGCATTATGTCAAGTTTCCTGTTTTGGAAAAAGAAATACTACAGTAGCTAGTTAGCAGGAGAGGGAAAAGGTAAAAATACTTGAAATCACCCTGTGGCCGTTGCTTGCAATTCTTTCTCACCGTAGGCACAACATGTTTTTTTCTGGTCAATATTGTGCCGTGCGGCGAGCAAATACATGAAAAAAATACGATGGTAATTTATCTTCCGCTTATCTTCCGCATGCAAGTGATATGCATATGACACGTGAAGGACAGCTCCCTAATTTGTCCTCACTGCACTGTTCTTGAAATAGTCTTGCAAGCACACTATTTCTCCACCCTCTCTCAGTCTCTTCGTTCTCCTTCTCATCTCTCACTGTGTGCCACATTTTTCTTGACACCTAGCTTGTATGGTGCTCTGGCCATTGATTTATACTGGTTATAAGTACTAGTTCCTTTAGTTAATTAACTACATCATCGTATCATCGGTGAACGATAGAGAAGTAAGTGGTTTTGCCTTCTAATTTGTGGTGTTGGTCAGTCATGGTGGTTGTTGAACAAGTAAATTGGAAGATAGAAAGGCTGTGGTTTTAATATTATCTGAATACTGAAGATAGAAAGGCCGTGTTTTTAATCTTTTCTGAATACTGAAGATAGAAAGGTTGTGTTTTTAATCCTTTCTGAACTCTGAAGAAGGAAAGGCTGTACTGTGTTTTTTGGTTTAAAAAATTATCCTTAATTCTATAGACTAATCAAATGAAGCTGCATAGTCCACCATCAAGAGAGTGGGAGTGGCCATCTTGCAATTCTGAGGAATTGGTGCAAATACTAACTGATTTTTTTTTGGGTTTTGTATGCATGATGCAGCAGGTGGGTCATTTGTGCTGAGCTTGCTCGCCATTTGGCGCGTGCATGGCGCCCAAGAGCAAGCGAGGGAAGGCCAAGGGTGAGAAGAAGAAGAAAGATGAGAAAGGTGATTGTTAATTAGTTATCATCTTCGTATGTGCTTGCCTGAAGCAACCGGTAGTTGTTTGTCTGCTTGAGCTCATCAGTTCCAATTTTCTTTGGTGGTTTGCAGTTCTCCCTTTGGCCATTGACATCACGGTTAACCTCCCTGACCAGTCCCATGTCATTCTCAAGGTTGGCAGCTGATTACTTTGATGACATTTTTTTTCCATTTGATTCTACTGAGATTCACTTTTGTTGCTAAGCTGAACCACAGAAAAAAAACACATTTCTACAGATAGAAATGGATTTTGTACCTGAATTTGGTTGTAGAACATATATGAATTCAAAAACTCACTCTACTTTGGGATGAAAACATTAGAGTTGTAATATTCAAATGTGCATCAAATCTGGTTGTTGTTCTCGTAAATTGGCTTAGTTGAGCTATTTTCCGTCTGGTGCAGGGGATTTCAACTGACAGGATCATTGATGTGAGGCGGCTGCTATGCGTAAACACCGCGACGTGTGCCATCACAAACTACTTCCTCTCGCATGAGGTATTACTGTTTTCCAAGTTAATAAACGAGCCCCCGTAATTTGATTTAATTTGTTCTTGATGATATATTAGGGCAGTCAAAGTCCACTCAACTATCTTCTTCCTCATGCAAACGTTAAAAAGAAAAAAACCCCGAACTAAGCTGTCATGTAATCCACATGCATATTATGAGAATATGTCTATAATATATTTTTTGCCGGTACATATACGCCCATGCTCCCTGCATGATGCATCCTAGAATATGTCTAAATGAGATTAGAGCCTTTTGGTCTTGCCTCATGGTTCGCGTAGTGTGGATACGTGCTTTAGCAAACGTACCCACGTGTATCAACTCGTAATATTAAATCCTATGAAAATGCAAGCACTCATACCCAAGTTTAGGGCTTTTATTCAAAACCAAATGTCCACGTGTCAAAACTCATCAGAGGTTTGCTTGCATTTTTACCATAAAACCCATACTGAAGTTTGAGTGTAACCACCCCCTCCCCAACCAAAAAAAAAAAAAGAAATGGGAAAGATCCAAAATATAAGCTACTCCTAAAAATGATCGGTTTGTAATACTACTTTCCCCTTAAGTTTGATTTTTTTCCAGCTACGTGATGGTCGCTTGAAGGATGATACCGATATTGTAACATCGAAGCCATATACACTCACCCTGGTAGAAGGTACGTACAATTAATATCACCCTCCTCAAATAGCTGAGAATCACCGACAATCACCTGAGAATCACCGGCAATCAAACCATTTCAATACAACTATTTTCTCAACTTCTCTCATAAAGAAATTTTAAGAGAGCATATGGTGTTTTATATTGTCAAACCACTATACTATTTTTTAAAAAAAGAAATTCAAAATATTTTATCAGCTCTACACCTAGAGTAAATCTAAAAAAATTGAGTATGTTAAAAAAATAATTTAATATATATAGAATACACATATAACGTTTGTTAAAAACATTTTTACAAGCACTGATGTGATGCACTATAACTAAATCATCAAAATATAGCAACTTACTTTTTCTCATCTCAACTAATTATATCTCTCTCTAACTTAATTTCTTCTATTACTTTCTCATCTAAACCAATCATAACTATTATTTTATTTTATTTTATTCTCTTTCGTTATTGTGAAAAACTGTAAAACCACCTTTTGAGATGGAGGGATAACTAATTATTTGTTTGTAAGAGTTTTGAAAAGAATAAAATAAAAAGTACGTATAGCATCGCTACCGCTTAATTTGGAATTCCCCCATTTTGTTTTTTTAATTAAAACAATGCAGAGGAGTACGACGAGGAGAGCGCGGTGGCGCACGTACGGCGGCTACTTGACATAGTCGCCTGCACGACCTCCTTCGGCCCGCCGCCCCCCTCGCCGCCGCCGTCCCCGCCGAAGGATGCGGCTGCCGACCCCGCGAAGGATCCCTCGGGATCCAAGGCTGGCCCCGCCGCGTCCACAGGCGGTCGCCGCACGGGCTCCCCGCCGCCGCCTGCCTCGGTGGCGAAGGATGCGGCCACCAAGGACGCCGCCGCCGCCGCTGCCGCGGCGGCCAAGGAGACCTCGGCCTCCGCGGATCTGGAGGCCGAGATGAGCGGCGCGTGCCCCCGCCTCGGCGCTTTCTACGAGTTCTTCTCCCTCGCCAACCTCACACCTCCTCTCCACTGTTAGTGACAAACCTCTCTCTATCTACAATCCAGAGAATGTCCTGTTCCTCAGTGTTAATTATCTAAACCCTTGTGTTTAATTCCAGTTATAAGACGAGTGGCGCAGCCTCGGCAGGAGGAACAGCCTTCCGACGATCATCTCTTCTTTCTTGAGGTAAATTTGGTCAATAATTGCTCCCCAGCGAATGATTTGGGCTGAAATGACTTTTGAGTTTCGATATATCACTAGGCATCCTAACTAGGCATACGTTGGCTGGATTTCAGGCAAAACTTTGCAATGGGAAATTTGTTGTAGTTGAAGCCCGGAGAAAGGGATTCTTCAGTTTGGGGAAGCAGCGCGTCTTGTGCCATAATCTAGTCGACCTACTAAGGCATCTTAGTAGAGCATTCGACAATGTTCGTCTCTCACTAAATTATCAGACTTACTGGTTAATTATCATCTGTGTTGAGAATATTACTAGAAGTCTTATGTATAATTTCGTGTCTCTATACTATTTGGCCTTTTTGCTTAGCATCTCAGTAATAAATGTGGCTACTTCTGGAACAGTTGAACTGATATACTTCGTAGGATACTTAAATGCTGATCTCAGTTGAATTTCTTTGTCATTTCACTTTGTGTATACATGCTTGTGCAAATTCTTGTATCCTGTAAGTACATCTTTCTATGATACTGGAAAATATTTCATTAATGCCAATTATAATATATTAATGAAAATATCTATGTGAAGTTCTCAATTGCAAGCAATTTTCAATTGTCGAAGATGAATATAGTAGTTACACAGAAATATTTTCGTGCTGCCGCAGAAAAAAAAAGCCCAAAGATCTAATGACTTTGGTATTAAAAATTAGACTGAAATCAGAAATAGCTTCTGTGGGTTAAAACTATACAATATCTATAATGACAAGCAGCATTCAAAATACCACCAACCTATTTTGTTTGTATTAAGATTTTTCATTTTTGTGTTTCATACTGCTGCAGATGTGTTCCATTTTTTCTTAAATTTTCTGTGATTCGAACTGTGGATTTACAGATTTATTTATTTTTTATTGGCTGCACTTGTTTTAGGCATATGAAGATCTTATGAAGGCATTTTTGGAACGAAACAAGGTTAATTATTTCTTTTCTTGGGTATTTACTTTTCCTGGCAGTGCTGAAAATATTTTACAGTAGCCTGTTTGTAGTAAGCTTTATTTTTGCATGAAACCACTTTGTAAAATCACTTTAGGGTGCCATATGAATGCATTGTAAAGTTTGGGGGGGGGGTTAGATAGACTTTCATGTAAAGTTTAGGGGGGTAAATGAATATTTTCCTTTTTGTATTATCCATATAATTGTGATTGATTTGATTAGAGTAGCAAGAGTACCCCATTTCTATATAAATCTGTTCAGGCAGCTATGATACGAAGTACATAACCAGCTTATGTAATGTTATTTTTCCTGTAATATTTTCAGAGTAATGGATTAGTTTCACACTGCTCCATTTTTTAGTTAGATCTCATTTTAGGTGAGGCAAAGTACATAACTAGCTTATGTAATCTCATTCACGGTACTACATTTTTTAGTTATAACTCATTTTAGGATATTGGTTTTGTTCTTACTTGCATGTCATTTTAGGTTTTCTTGGCACTGTTTTCCCAAGGTACCCTTTTAAATGCTAATTGATATGGATGCCCTTGTTTTGATCACCTCGCCATGCTGCCCACCGTTCCAAAACACCCGATTGACTGAGGTAGTTGGGGGCTGTTAGTTAGATACAAAACATATTTTAAGAGGGCTAATCAGGCCACAACTTTTCCACCTTGGTCTCTGTGATTTGTGCTAAAACAATATCTATGAATGGAGGGAGGACAATCTTCTTAAAATTGTTGCATCTCTGCAATTAATCAAGTTATGTGTCAATTAATTTCTTTGTGCCCTCATAATCTTTTTACCACAGACCTTCTCCCCTTCTCCAGTGCTGTATTATTGCAGTGTAACATGTAATTCTTTGTATACTGTAGTTTGGAAATTTTCCTTATGGATTTCGTGCAAACACATGGCTCGTTCCCCCAGTTGCTGCTCAGTCTCCATCAACATTTCCTCACCTCCCTTCTGAGGATGAAACCTGGGGTGGCAATGGAGGTGGTTGGGGAAGGGATGGCAAGAGTGACATGTTGCCATGGGCAGATGAGTTCTTGTATCTCACATCTATGCCTTGCAAAACTGCTGAGGAGAGGGAAATCCGTGACAGGAGAGCATTCCTACTTCACAGTTTATTTGTAGATGTTGCCATCTTTAGAGCTATTGCAGCTGTAAGGCATGCAATGGAGATTAAGGATGTATCAGCATCAGTCAATATAGATGAAGTTTTGCATTCTGAGACAGTGGGAAATTTTAGCATCACTGTCACAAGAGATTCTTCAGATGCAAGCTGCAAGTTGGACACTAAGATAGATGGTAGCCAAGCCACAGGAATGGACTTTAAGCATCTCGCAGAGAGGAACCTTTTGAAAGGAATAACTGCAGATGAAAATACAGCTGCCCATGTATGAATTCTAAATTAAGTTGATGTTCATATTACGTCTGGGAAGTTGTTGTTCCTAATTTTGCTTTTCATTTGCAGGATGTGGAGAGTTTGGGCATTGTCAATCTGAGATACTGTGGGTATGTTGCAGTAGCAAAGGTTAACAATATTGAGAAAGCCAAAGTGAACTCTTCTATTAAGCCAATTGATATTACTGATCAAACAGAAGGGGGTGCACATGCATTGAATATTAACAGGTCCATAGCACTTCCTTTCCTTTGTTCTTCTAATATTCTTGAAATTTATACAGCTGCTTCCAATATTTCTTTTTGGGTGATGAGCTCCTATTTGTTATTTTAGTTTGAGGATGCTGCTAAATGAGGCCAATTCAACTGGAGAAAAAAAGATATTGAACCTTCCACAAAATCATAAGCAGGAAGAACTAACTGCAGCACATTCTTTTGTGGAGAACCTGTTAAAGGAGAGTCTTCAGAAGCTTGAAGAAGAGGAAAGTGAAAAACATTCCTTTATGAGGTGGGAACTTGGTGCCTGCTGGGTTCAGCATTTGCAGGATCAGAAAAATTCTGATAAGGATAAAAAGCATGGTGGTGAGAAGGAAAAGAAAAAGGTGGTAGATAAATCTGCGAAGGAGACAAAGGTTGAAGGGCTTGGGAAACCTCTGAAAGCTCGTAAGCACTCAAAAAATAATGTTGATGTCACTGACAAGGGATCCTCATTGGGAGAAAAAAACATGTCTGATGGAACAAGTTATGCAGAAAGCCAACAAATCACACCATCAGCTGTTGAATTGCCTCAGGGAGAATTTAATGCATCAGAGAGTGAAAGCTTGCTGAAGAATTTATTATCTGATTCTGCCTTTACAAGGTTGAAAGATTCAGAAACAGGGCTCCACCAGAAGGTAGATATGCATCTCTTCATAAAATAGCTCTCTATCAGCTGGTATTGCAATATCTCATACTTGGCTGATTCCTTTGTCCAAAAAGCCATAAAAAACAGATTCCTCTGTTCAAAAAACTAAACATGCAATTGACGTTCCATTTTTTATGTAATCTCTGAGAACCATACATGGTAAGTACACATCTGGTTTTTATTAAAAAGAGAGTGAGTAATATCTGGTAATCATAGATCCTATGACACATGGTATTTGCTAGTACGGGGTATATCAAGGTCACTTATGGAAGAGTTAAGAAATGTTTCTTATCATAAAATTTGCCAAACCTATCTGAGGTGCACTAATTATAGGCCATTTGAAATATAGAAGATTTCTCACTTTTTCCAGATTCGTTTTTTAAACAGTATGAGAAGTTAATTTTGTCATTTTTTTGCATATCCTTTCAATGTTATTTGCGAATGTACCTTTTAAGAGAAATCTACATATATGATTTTCATGTATCCAATCAAATATATCAAAAGATATTGATGCTCAAAATTTAAAAAAGTTTACTTGATGTATGTCCATAATGACATGGTTTCATGACTAGAGGGAGCATTATTTACTTGGTGGATTGGCTCTTGAATTGTTGTGCTAAGTTTTTTTTTATCATGTAAACAGCTCTGTTCTTTGTTTTTGGGGCAAGATAAATCAATTCTCAATTTTTTAATTTTGTGCTGTCTATGCTGGTTTTTTTGCTTGTTTGTGTTAACTACATTGTTTTGTTTATGAACTAATGTTCAATAAACTTTAGAATCTTGTATTAAGCTTAAATACTAACCCTTTCTGTTCCACAGTCACCGCCTCAGTTGATAGAGATGGCTTTGAAGTACTATGATGAAGTCGCTCTTCCTAAGCTGGTACATGGAAGATGAATAATTTCCCATGTGCATTTATTTCAGTTAAGAAGCATAGTAATTAACCCATAAGATGTTCAGGTTGCAGATTTTGGTTCTCTGGAACTTTCACCTGTTGATGGTAGGACCTTGACAGATTTCATGCATACCAGAGGCCTACAGATGCGTTCCCTTGGACGAGTTGTAAGTTTCTGATGATTTTTCTATTTGAATATTCTGTATACCAATGCTATTGATTTCCAGTTACTTGACGTATGCTGAACCGGCTAAGTATCTGTTTAGGTCAAGCTTTCAGATAAGCTTTCACATGTACAGTCCCTCTGTGTACATGAGATGATAGTGAGGGCATTCAAGCATATCGTTCGTTCTGCAATTGCTGCTACTTCAGACATGCGACAATTAGCGCTTGCAATAGCTGCAGCACTGAATTTACTGCTTGGTGTTCCTGAGCCCGAGGTCTCTACAAGTTCCCATAATGTGCATCCACTCATATGGAAATGGCTAGTGGCCTTCTTGAAAAAGAGATATGAATTTGAGCTCACTGAGCAACATTACCATGATGTTAGGAAATACGCTCTCCTGAGAGGACTATGCCATAAGGTATAAATGGTTTTTTTGATAAATCGTTACAATTTACTGTATTTGAATTGATGTTAATTGTTAGTTTCTTACCTTTAGGTTGGCATTGAATTGGCACCCCGAGATTTCGTCATGGATTCTGCTTTCCCATTTCAAAAACAAGACATTATTAGCTTGGTTCCTATACACAAGGTAAAGTTTGCATGATACATTTGTTGCTTTTTCCTAAATTAACCTGGCTTGTTACAAAATCAAAATATATTTGTTTTGCATTGCTTGTTCAATTGTTTGTCAGATCACTACAAGAAGTTCACTAATTTTCTGATACTGATTGAAATCTTGTTAAGACACTGCATGCAGTAATTTACAAATATAACTACACAACTGACATGTTTTCGCATAATATGCAGCAAGTTGCATGCTCATCTGCTGATGGAAGGCAGCTGCTGGAATCCTCTAAAACTGCCCTTGACAAGGGAAAACTTGATGATGCTGTCAATTATGGGACCAAGGTATCCTCTTTCACAAAACCATGTCCATCTTTTTTGACATTTTTGGATGTCATTTATTTTTAATTACTATTTCCGATGCATGTATACAGGCTCTTGCTAAGCTCATAACAGTTTGTGGTCCCTATCATCGAATGACAGCTGGAGCTTATAGTCTGCTAGCTGTTGTATTGTATCACACTGGTGATTTTAATCAGGTATATGGTTATTCAGTTGGATATCAAATAATTCATAGAACTGCTAAACATATTAGGAAAGTTCAACATATAACCGTGTTTTGGGCTAGCTTTATGAAGAATATTGAACATTCCTGTCAACAGCGAAAAGAACTCATGCACTGTATTTTGTAGATATAGTAGTGTTTAAAACTTTCCACAATGTTCTAGGTCCCTCAACAGGGTTTCAGTACACTGAGGATAATATAACTCACACAACTTGTGTGCGTAAAAAATGCTTTACACAATATAGTACAGGTTACAATTGCAGTAGCATCAAAGGAACATGTTAGAACAAGCAAGCAGAGTTGCCCACGACATGATTATTGAGTAATGAAAGAAGAAATGAGAATGTGATGAATTCATGTTTTGAAAAATACCTGAGTGGATATGCTTATCATAAAAAAAATGCAGGCTACTATTTATCAGCAAAAAGCCCTAGACATCAATGAGAGGGAACTTGGGCTAGATCACCCTGATACAATGAAGAGTTATGGAGATCTTGCTGTGTTCTACTACCGTCTACAACATACAGAATTGGCTCTAAAGTAAGCCACTTTATGTAAACTTTTTTTCTGGTTTTCTGAAGATCATCTATGTTTCCTTAAGAACGAGCATGAGTACAATTCTCCTTTGAGGTCTTATTTGAATTAATTCTGTATTTACATTCTTTTATTTTCCTGACCCATATAATTTATTTATTCTTGATGAGGTCATGTCATACTGCCTTCAACTTTTAATCCAATAAAATCGCTATCTTAGAGATAATACGTTCACATTGAAGATATGTGATTGTAAGCGCTACAATATGATGTCATGTTGATGATGTTTTTGAACGGACAATAATACATTATTCTTTTTATTGCTGTAAAGTATACATTGATTTGTATTTATTACTAACTGTTCCGTTTGCAAAATTGTCATGTCAAACTGTGCATATTTTTTTATCTCATTATGCTTTAATCTTTTCATTTGAAGCAAATCTGTTTCTGAAGATAATATAAGTGATAAAGACTCTATATTGTATATTAGATAATTATAGATTATAGGAGGTTACAAATATATATAAGCAGGAGAGTTCAAGGGTTCAAGATGTGAACACTAAACTAGAAAGTCCTAGGCCTAATTAACACACACTAAACAACACAAGTGCTTAGGCCGGCGCATGGTTGCAGTCAAAGCTTAAGACGCAGGCACAAGAGTCTAGAAGACAAACATAATTTGCTGTATAAGAGTCTAGAAGACAAAGTGCAGACACAAGAGTCTAGGAAACAAACATAATTTGCTGCACAAGAGTTTTGGAGACAAACATAACTTGCTAACACCCCCCGCAGTCTGAGCATCAGACGCTAAGACTGGTTCTAAACTCAGTGAAGAACGAAAATAACAGTCCTTTGGTGAAGATGTCGATATACTGAGAGGTTGTTGGAACATGGAGAACATGAACAACACCAAGGGCAACACACTCCTGGACAAAGTGGAGGTCAATCTCGATGTGTTTGGTGCGTTGATGCTGGACCGGATTGGTGGACATGTAGACGACGCTGATGTTGTCGCAGTAGACCAATGTAGCGCGCTGCAAGGGGGACTGTAACTCACTGAGAAGTTGACGCAGCCAGGAAGCCTTAGCAACGGCGTTGGCAACGGCTCGATATTCAGCTTCGGCACTAGATCAGGACACGGTGTGCTAGTGCTTGGAGGATCAGGAGATGAGGTTGTCACCAAGAAAGACCGCATAGCCAGAAGTGGACTTGCGAGTGTTCGGGCAACCGGTCCAGTTGACATCAGAGTAGGCGACCGGTTCATGTTGCGCTGTGGGACGGAGCACTAGACCCAAATGAAGAGTACCACGAACATATTGAAGGATCCGCTTGAGGGCAGCCAAGTGAGGTTTCTGTGGGTCATGCATGTGGAGACAAACTTGCTGAACGACGTAAGCAATATTCGGACGAGTGAAAGTGAGGTATTGAAGGGTACCGGCTAGGCTGCGAAAATTAGAGGGATCCTGAACTGGGTCACCAGTGACTGCAGAGAGCTTCAGATTGGTGTCGACTGAAGTAGAGCAGGGTTTGCAGTCAGCCATACCAGCCCGATCAAGAATCTCCATTATGTATTGTTGTTGAGACAAGAAAAGGCATTCATCACGGTGCTGAACTTGCATTCCAAGAAAATGGTGCAATTGGCCGGGGTCCTTCATGTTGAACTCATACTGTAGAGCAGAGATGATGCGACGGAGGACAGCCGTGGATGAGGCAGTGAGTACGATGTCGTCCACATAGAGTAGTAAGTATGCTGTGTCGGCGCCATAATGGTAGACAAATAGGGAGGTTCTGCCTTCGCATTCACAAAGCCAAGTGAGAGAATAAAGGTGGCGAAGCGACTGTACCATGCTCGAGGACCTTGTTTGAGGTCATAGAGACTTGTTGAGGTGACAGATATATTCGAGATGAGTGGGATCCTCAAAACCAGCAGCCTGTGCAGCAAAAATAGTCTCAGACAGAGTCTCGTAAAGAAAGGCATTTTTGACATCGAGCTGGTGAACTGGTCATCCACGAGAAAGGGCGAGTGAGAGCACTATCTGAACTGTGGTAGACTTGACAACAGGACTGAATGTCTAATCAAAGTCGATGCCACGATGTTGAGTGAAACTACGAAGGACCCATTGAGCCTTGTATCGCTCGAGAGACCCGTCAGCCCTAAATTTGTGCTTGAAAATCCATTTGCTGGTGACAGTGTTGACTTGAGGTGGTTGAGGGACAAGCTCCCATGTGTTGTTCTGAAGGAGGGCAAAGAACACTTCTTCCATGGTGGCTCGCCAATTGGGATCGGCAAGGGCGCCACGGAAGGTACGGGTGCTGTTGTAGATACTAGAAAACCGGTGACTAGCTTTGGCGCGCGTCGTCATGCCGTGGTTGTTGGTGATGGGCTGCACGGACACAGCGTCCTTGGGCAGAGCCGGCGTGCTGGGGCAGCCGGTTGTTGAGGAGCTGCTGTCTGGTGCCGCGAGTAGACCAGCAGCGATTAGGGCCTGCTGGGGATTGTTGCAGCAGCAGGGGAAGCCAGGGCGCCGGGGGCTACAGCAGTAGTGGCAGGCGGAGCGCCTGGAGCTACAGCAGCAGCAGGTGCAGAGGGAGTGTCTTGTTGGGCACCTGGTTGGACTGGAGAGATCAGCGTAGGAGCCATGCCAGGCACCGGAGTGGCAGCCTCTGTCTCGATGGCCGCGCCTGTGCTGGATGCCACACGAGGACAGCCCGCACTGAGGGCTGGTGGCGTGCTGACAGTTGGGGCCGCATGTGGCTGTGTAGGAACACCAACGGGAGCACCTGTAGGAAATAAAGGTAGAGATGCACTGATAGAACTAGGCATGGGATTTACATCATCAGTTGAAAAATCAAGTGCTATCGGGTCGGTATGAGATGACTGTTGTGAGAAAGGGAAAGAATGTTCATCAAACACGATGTGTCGAGAGATGAGAACACGATTGGACTGGAGGTCAAGGCAACGGTATCCTTTATGATAGGAGGAGTAGCCAAGAAAAATATTTAAGGAGAATCGTGATGCAAGTTTGTGAATAACTATGGTGAAAAGGTTAGGATAATAGACGCAGCCAAAAACACGAAGATAGTCGTATTTGGGCTAGACACCAAATAGGACAGAGTGAGGTGTGGAGGATTGAAGAGTTTTGGTGGGTAGGATGTTGAGAACATGTGTGGTGACGTGTAAGGCCTCAACCTAGTACGAAGGGGGCATGCAAGCCTGAAAGAGAAGAGAGCGAACCGCATTGTTGATGGTGCAGATCATGCACAGCCTACCCATTCTGAGATAAGGTATATGGGCAGGACATACGGAGGTGTATGCCGTGGGTGAGGAAGAAGGAGCGGGAGGTAGAGTTATCAAACTCCCGACCATTGTTGCACTAGATGGCTTTTACAGCGACGCTATACTGAGTGCGAACATAGGCAAAGAAATGAGTTAGAGTGGCAAATGTGTCAGATTTGAGACAAAGAGGGAACGTCCAAACATAGTGTGAGTAATCATCGAGTATAATTAAGTAGTATTTGAAGTTGAAAACACTGGCGACTGGAGAGGTCCACAAATCACAGTGAATAAGCTCAAATAAACTAGATGCCCGAGATGAAGATGATTGAAAAGGAAGGCGAGTATGGCGTCCTAACTAACACGCATGATAGAAAGAATCAATTTCTTTAGTATAACTAGGGATAATAGAGGCGACTTTGGACAAGGCGTTGCGACCAGGGTGGCCGAGCCGGCGATGCCAGAGTGAAGGCGAAGAATCAGCGGCGAGAACGGTAGCGCTAGGAAGGTGCAATTGGTAGAGGACCTCGGAGCTATTGCACCTGATGATCACCTTCTGAGACTCCAGATCCTTTACAGAACAGCTAGTATGGTTAAATTCAATAGCACAATTGTTGTCAGTAGTGAACTAGCACACAGAAATGAGATTCTTAATAAGTCATGGGAAAACAAGAACATTATTAAGGAATAGAAAATTAGTGAGAGTGGTGGCGCCAATGGCAGTGACAGGGAGTAAGGAGCCATCGCCGATAACAATAGAGGAAGTAGAAGGATATCGCGAAGAGGTAGGGTGTGAAAGAGTGCGAGAATTAGAGGTCATGTGGGAGGTGGCACCTGAGTCAAAGTACCATTCGTCGTTCGGCGGCTGCTGAAGGGTCATGGTTCTGAAAGTTGAGGCAAGGGAGTGCTGATCCCAGGCCGCTGGAAGACCGGTCTACGGGTTGTAGAAGCCGGGAGGAGCCAAGGCACCGAGAGAAGGTAGAGGGGTACCTTGCTAACCGTAGTAGGCAGCAGGAGTAGCCTGCTGCAGGTATTGCTGAAATGGCACCGACGGGAGTTACTGCAAGGCTAGGAAGGCCCCATGTTGGGCCATCAGCACCTGCTGGTGTGGTGGCTGGGCGGGTGAAGCGCAAGGCGGGGGGCGTGGCCCAGAGATGATGATCCACGGGTTGTAGGACGTGGGTCAAGGCCCACTTGCTCCCTGGTTGGGTGGAGTAGGCGTGCCTGAGTCGCCGCCTTTGCCGTCCTTGTGGCCACCTTTGCCGCCTCTGCCATGGGTGCCGCGGCCGCTGCCTTTGCCACCAAGACCGCCTCCTTTATCACCCTCTGGGCCGGTGGTGGGATGCCCAGAGAGCTACTGGGAGGCGGGACGGGAGGACGAGTAGCCGCTACTTGTGCCGGCGACGAGAGCTGTAGGGGGAGACAGGGTCGGGGGCCCATGGTAAGCTCCGCTCATCGCAGGCTTCCAAGAAGGAATGGAAGGGATGGCCATGTCGGAGATGGCGGCTAATGGAGGCAAACCGCTCGTTCAAGCCTCGGATGAGGTTGAGGACAAGAGAGCGGTCGCTGACTGGTTCACCAAGATCGGCGAAGTTGTTGGTGGTGGTCTTGAGGAGCTTGCAGTAGTCGGTGACAGAGAAGTCCTCGGACGAGTGTACGGAGTTTGGCGTCGAGGATGAGGGCCCGCGCCTCCCGGTTAGAAATTGGCTCCCGATGGCAAGCCAGGTGGTACGGGTAGTGACACCTTGGTCGCCGTGGCTCCTGACAATGTCGAGGAGGTTGTCGGAGAGGGTGCTGTAGAGCTAAGAACGGACGACGCAATCCATACGCTCCCAGTCAGGCGAGTTCAGGGGACGATCGTTATAAAAGACATGGCCTTGAAGAGAATACTTGCCTAGGGTGAGCAGGAATTGCTCGCGCCACTGAGCAAAGCTGCCGGAGTTGACGTCGAGAATGACATAGACAAGGCTGCGGATGTTCAGAACGGCGGCGGCCTCCTGAAGAACAATGGCGGCGTGAACTGAGGGATGAGGGCCATCGGAGAGGGAAGATGCGACCTTGCCAGCGTCTTCTGGCGGGTCTTAAGGGGAAGGTGCGTCGGCGTCGTCGCGCTCGATGGCCGTGGTGGCGGCCTCAGCCTCGGCCTCCTCCACGCGGGTGAGGGCGGCGTGGCGGGCCTCGGCTGCGGTGGCACGGGCATCGTCCAGCCGCTGCGCTCAGCGTCGTCGCCAGCAGCAGAGGGGTGGAGAGAGCCGGCCATGGAGGGAAGAGAGGGGCAGCGCAGGGGCAGCAGACCAGAGGGGGTGGCGCTAGAAGCAACACACCAGAGATGCGGAAGAAGAAGAATTGAGTGGAACCTAGGCTCTAATACCATGTAAGTGAGAAAGACTGTATTATATATTAGATCATCATAGATTACAGGAGGTTATAAATATATATAGGTATGGGAGTTCAAGGATTTAAGGTGTGAATACTAAACTAGAAAGTTCCAGTCCTAATTAATACACACTAAGCAGCACAAGTGCCTAGGCCGGCACATAGCTGTAGCCAGAGCTTAAGGCACAGACACAACAGTCTAGGAGATAAACATAATTTGCTGTACAAGAGTCTAGAAGACAAAGCGCAGGCATAAAAATCTAGGAGACAAACATAGCTTGTCACACAAAAGTCTAGAAGACAAACATAACTTGATAACAAATAATAAACTTGATAACAGATAATAGTGGTGAGATGGAGTTCACACCATTTATGCATATTATAAGTATGGAGATAATATCAACTTTGAATACCTTCAGTGATATTGTGATGCAGTTGTCAAAAATCTTAGCCAGCCCAAAACTCCACAAATATATGTTGGTTTTTGTAATCTAGGAAAAACTGAAAATATAAAGGACAGTGTCAGTTTTGTGAGGATGAACCATAATCATAAACTTGTATCTTTTTGAAGTCCAAGGGTGTTAATACCTGTCTTTTTCCCTTTATCAAGCTTATCTTGACTCTTGAAAGGTTCCCTCCTAAGTTCTCTAAGCTTAAATTTGTTTAAAAGGATCTAAGAATATGAATAAACAGTGAACTGTTCCTGTCCTTTGCTTAGTTGTTGACATCTTGTAGAATGTACAGTCTGTTTGTTGGAATTAACTAAGACACATCTGTAAAGCATTAACCTTTTCTTATAAATTAGGTATGTCAAGCGTGCACTATATCTACTGCATCTTACATGTGGGCCATCTCATCCAAACACAGCCGCGACATATATCAACGTAGCCATGATGGAGGAAGGCTTGGGTAATGTGCATGTAGCACTCAGATACTTGCACAAAGCCTTAAAATGCAACCAGAGATTACTTGGGCCTGATCATATCCAGGTGATGATCTTCGATGGATAATGTGTTTGGTTGTTTTCTCTCTAGCAGAGGTTAAATATGCTTGGTGATAATTGTGAAATATTATTTGTATGCACAATTTTTTTATTTATAGAAAATTTCGATTGTTAACTAGGAAATATTCAGAAAATTTTTATTTTATAGCCTTGTGAGTTAATGTCAATCCATAATCATATGCATGCTTTGCCTGGTTGTTGGGTCCTTTATTTGATGGATTATGACCCACGCATGATTGAAGAATTTACATTAGCTGGTCCAAAATCTGGAAGTGTAGGTCCCTGGAGCAAATTGATCTTTCATTTTATAATTAGTAGTACAGATTTCATTGTTTACTTCGCTTAATGTTTTCATCATTTAATGATGTTGTTTGATTTTCTGTTTCAACTAACATACTTATCTGTTATTTTAGACTGCTGCGAGCTACCATGCCATAGCCATCGCTCTCTCATTGATGGAAGCTTATTCCTTGAGTGTTCAGCATGAGCAGACAACCTTGCAAATTCTTCGTGCAAAGCTTGGGCCAGATGATTTGCGGACTCAGGTTTACTTCTATAAGAAAATGAATTTGATGTGAAGAAAAACTACTCTTCTGTGACTTAGAATTTGGTAGTCAAAATTTTATCTTCAGTGATTAAAAGATATTTGGACATATGAAAAATAATATTTGTAAATTTGCCATCAAAAGTATTTTGTGGAGTTAACTTGATGATACTAACAAATGCATTGCAAACATTAAGCCAAATATGCCAAACATTGAACAAAATATGTACAACGGAGAGTTTCTTTTAAGTAACTGTGAGATTTCCTATTTTTGTTGGCTTTCAACAGTTTCTTTATTTTACAAAAGAAACTGTTTGTTAATTCCAATAACAAACTTGATCTTGTGGCCTTTTTGAAATGCAGGATGCTGCTGCCTGGCTTGAATACTTTGAATCAAAAGTTATTGAGCAACAGGAAGCTGCACGCAATGGAACTCGGAAACCTGATGCATCAATTGCTAGTAAAGGACATCTAAGGTGAAACTATAGTTTCATTCCACCAACCTACATGGGGGAAGGGGCGGGGGTTCTCCTTTATAACTTTCTTCTCTACTTAGTGAAATGATGCTCAATTCTCATGGAGAAAAAAAAATCCACTAACCTAAACTATCATAACTTCTTAGACTTTTGTTTTTTGTATTTATAGATACGTAGGTACAATATAATTTTCATAACGTCTTCACGTTGTACTGACTCTGCTACTTTGCATTTGCAGTGTATCTGATCTTCTTGATTACATAAATCCCAATGAAGAAAACAAAGGGAGAGATTCTGAATCAAGCAAAAGGAGGTACTCAAGCATAAAGGTTGGTTGCCAAATGTTTTTGCTTCATTGATTTCTCTTGTTAAGGAGAAAGTTTGACTGGAATATGGTTCATTCGCATTTGCAAGATGTCTAGAATAGTATAATAATGCTTGTGTATAAGTAACCCCAGTGGCCAACTAATTAGTTGTATGCTTGTAGTATGCATCTTGAAATAAGAAACTCCATCCAATAAACTAAGATATATCATGCTATATTTGCAAATGGGGGATGTTGGTTCTCCTGGGCACAAAAAATGTACTACCTCCATCCTAAAATAACTTTATTTTTCACCCATCCTGCACATACAATAAAAAACAAAAAGACTAAAATGCTCTCTACTTTATTAAATTCCAATACAATTGTTACTCACTTTATCTAGTCCCAGTGCATTTGTCCTACAATTTCATAAACTCTAATGTAATGATTGCTTGAAAGATGAAGTTATTTTGAAACAAATAAGATGGTGAAAAATGAAATTATTTTGGGACTTAGGGAGTATTCTTTAGTATTTTATTAATATGGCACATGGGGCATTTTGGAATTTATTCGTCATAATACTCATATTTTAGGTTCTTTCAAATTCGAATGGAGGTTCCAACGTAGCAAGTCCTGAGATATCTCCAAGAGATTCTACTTCTGCAAATGTAGATGAGGAAAAGCAAATCATAGAGCCATCACAAGATGATACTGTTAACATTGTTGCTGAAGCTGAAATTAAACAGAACCTTAAATCCGTAGAGTACCCAGCATCATCTGAGCAATCAGTAGAGAGAGCTGAGGTAATTACTGATGTACCGAAGGAGGTTGTTCAGGAGGAAATAGTAGAACCTGAAGATGGTTGGCAGCCTGTTCAAAGACCTAAATCAGCTGGAGGTTCAGGGAAACAAATGGAGCATTTCAATCGCACCACCAGAAAGATGTATGACCCTTATAATCATGCTCCACAATATACGTCTCAATACAAGGCACGGAATTCCTACTCAAATAACCGTTACTACTTAAAGAAGAGGACTGTTGTACCTGCAACGTACACAGACCCTCATCAGCACGTGAAAGTCCAGACATCCAGTGCCAGGTTTGGTCGTAAGATATACAAGGCTGTAACATATCGGATTAAGCCAGGGAGTACATCCACAGAGGTGGAAGACGCTTCTGCTGAACAGATGAGTTGTAAAGCAGAATCCCAAATGGCTTATTCACTAGTACACAATACTACTTCAGTAGATCATAAAGAAAGTGAGCCACACGGAACTTTGGTGACAAGTAGTGGAAACGTGCCATCATACAAAGATGTTGCATTAGCACGTCCAGGTACCATTGCAAAAGCTCAAATACAAATATCAAGAGATGATGTAGTCCAGAATCAGCCATCACTTGGTCAAATTATTGCACAAGAAATGAAGGATTCCTTAGTAGATACACATCAAGTGGAACAAGGATCTGTATCTGCAAATATCAATAATCCCAATGAAGTAAGCAACATTCCAGAAGAAATTCAGCATTCAGAAGACATGAAAGTATCTGATAGAGAACAGGACACTGAGAATATTGACAAAGATGGTTTACCAAATGATGAAAAATCCTTAAATGTCAGCGAAGCAGCAAATGGTCAGACAAGTCAAGAACTGGTAAGTTGTAGCAATGAAAATGCAGCCATTGAGTTCACGGAGTTTTCTAATTCTGCAAAAGATGAACAGAGTAAAAAATCAGATATGGAGATTTTCGAAGAAGCTCTACCCACCAGCATTGAACCTATTACAATTTCTGCTTCTACAGCAAATACGGAGGGCCTTGGAGGTGCTGGAAATGAGAAATCAAAGCTCAACTTGCTGCTAAATAATATTGATTTGAGAGAGATGCCTAATAAGAAGCTATCTGCTGCTGCACCGCCATTTAATCCCTCTCCACCAGCTATCCTTAGCCCTCTTGCTGTAAGTGTGGGTCTCCCACCACCAGGTGCTATCCCAGGTGTCGCGCCTTGGCCTGTGAATGTACCTATGCACCCTGGACATTCGACTATTGTTCCAAGTGGTCCTCCATTGTGCACCTCCCCTCACCATTTGTACCCCCCAGCTCCTCGGTCACCTAATCTCTTGCATCCAGTGCCATTTATTTATCCACCATATAGTCAGCCACAGGTCATTCCAAGCTCCACATTTCCCATGAACACTAATATTTTTCGCCCTAATCATTATGGATGGCAACCCTATATGAATGCACATTCATCGGAGTTTGTGCCAGGATCAGTATGGTCAAGCAGCCATCCAGTTGATTTCACCTCAACTCCGCATGTTGTTGATCCTATATCCCAGTCTTTAGCAGATACCCACATTCAATCTGATGCAGCTGTTGTTAGTATAGGACCTTCGCTGGACAGCAATACTATGGCAGTGAAGGAGGAAATGGAGGCTACAATGGTAGGAAGTGGCAATTTAGTCAGCAACAAATGTCCTGGAGATGATCAGGATAAACAATTAAAAGATGCAGTTAGAATTGAACTGAATCCTGATATGCCAGGAGACAAGGCACATGGTATTTGTGCTACAGACCATTTGCGAAGCAACACAAAGAATGAAGATGAAGGTAGTTTTAGAATATATGTGAAGGGAAAAAGCCGGCGGAAACAAACTCTCAGAATCCCAATAAGTTTGCTTAATAAGACATATGGGTCACGCTCTTTCAAGTTTGTCTACAACAGAGTAGTCAGAGAAAATGACATCTTCAGGCCATCTACTGTCTCCTTTGCTAAAGTTGTTTCCTCTGGCAACTAAGTATTGCAAGTCTAGCCAAAGCATAATATTGACTTTTCCATTTTTACCCAAAAGAAAATTTCTACGGATCTCCAACTGAAACATGATAGAATTTTATTTGTCTGAGCTTTTGGAAGGCAGAACATTGCATCTTCAGTGTTTCAGGTAACCATCCTTCCTAAATATCATATAAATTTTTTTGGCTTCATGGTATATTTTAAATTCATTGATTTTCTAGGTTTTCATGTTTTGCACATATGAAATTCCTCCATCCGAGATTCTGAAAGGTCAAAGGAATATATGTTTTCAGTTCAATAAGGTATGGGTTACCTCTAAGCAATCTTTTGTATGTTGTCATGTTGAACTTGGCTGGATCAGTTCTAGTTCTAGCTTTTGCTATCAGCTATATCTAGGATCAGCATATATAAAGACTGTTGTTCTTTGATACTTCGTAGCTTCTGCTGCACTTGTAATCTAACCTCATATTGCATATGCAAATTGGCCATAATAATTATTTAAGTTTTCATTAGGTTGTATTGCGTTGACTGCAAATACTGAATATGACTCACAAATTAACGCACGTTGCATAAATAGTGGCTGCTATTGAGTTATTTGTGCATTTATATTCTCATGAACAGATAAACATCTGCAGTATATAACTCCACTTAATTTCATTGGCATCCTAATACTGAGTTTGAAGTTCAAGCAGAGTTTATTCGTTCAGTACACAAGTCCTCCCTCCCTTGAAAAACAGGTGTAGAGATGTAAAAATAAGTAACTGAAAGGTTAAAATGCAAAACCAAAATATAACATTAATGGAACACTAGTTCTTCTGACACGGTAGCACTAAATCATGTACAGCGCATGCTATTATATATCACACGCCCTGAGTAAAAATTGTACTTGCGGGTATACCCAAACACAAATACACGGGCGCGTAAAAATTTTACTCCTGTATTGTACTGAGGCGTTCTGTACAGTAAATGACAAACTGGGTGTGGTGTAATAGTTCTATTTCTAACGAGCATATATAGCATATATATGAAGATTGAGCATATCTAGCAAGGATTAATTTGCTATTGTTCTATTGGAAAAGTGACTATTTTGCTAAATCAATGGAATTGGGTAATGCCAATTCATTTAGCTAAAATCTTCATATTTTCTGCGTAGAGTTCTAGATTTGTAGTTCTATTTACCCTGCGTCAGGTTATATCGATCTTTGAGTGTTCAGATGTACCCAAGTAGCACGTTATAGCATCTTTTCCTGGTTTCGTTCGTGCAGCTCCATACTACTATTTTTTAATGATTTCTCCATGCATGCTATTAAGCTGACTACTTTCTTTACGTAAATTGGACACAGGTGCCGGCAATTCTGTGTAGAATCCAGAAGATTTGCGGAGGGTATTGTGAGAGCAAGAACAGATAGAGGGTATCGAAGTGTTAGCAACAATACTCAACAAACTGATTTTTTGTTCAATTTTGTTAGACAAAGGAATATTTTCTTAGATTTTTGGGGCTAAATTTTGGGTATGAAACTTGCCACTTAATTTTGTTTGTTGGCTGCTTGCATCCAACAATTATATCTCGTGGTTTTTGTGAGAAGCTAACGTTATTCTTTTTAAGAGAACAATAATGATTGCCATACTGTGAAGCTGCTTGTGCTTGATGTGATTCTCCCCCAAAATGTGGCATATTTGTTATGATTCATCTTAGGGGTGAAAATATAGCAGATAGTTTTCGTTCTCTCGCTCCTTTCTAGTCTCAGTCCTCTAGCCACCTTTTTTTTAATGATACTTTAGCCTGCAACACTAAGTACATACTACTAATTTAATTTAAACTTACCAAATTATATAGGTATTTATGTTAGTTCGTCAACTATTTACGCTTGTTATATAGGTGTTGCACTCAATTGACATCATTTAGTTCATGATCTAAATGATCTAAATATTTGAGTGGTTTTTATATTCTAGTAAATATTTTTTTATTTTTGATTGATCTTACTTGGAACTTATTTGTATTCAAAATAATTCGTATTTGATTTTATATTTAAGTTATTCATTTTCATTTCTTTATCTGGCTAAAAATATGAAAATAAATATGGTAGAAGCATTATCCATCCATATCCGCTCTATTTTTTATCATCGTTTCTTCAAGCTATTCATCTTCACATGATATCGGCAAGATAAAAATTTTATGTTCTAAAGGTGTTTCAAGGCTTGGCCAACAATTTTTTTTGTTCCATTCCAACATGCATTTTGGCCTTTTGGCACATATGAAAAAAAATCGAAAACCAAATTATTGGCACCATATGCAAGTATTAGTGTAAATTTAAAGTAGTAATTATTAACTAATTTGAATACTCAGTAACGATATTATAGTTCAATACTTATAATGCATAAGGGTTATGGTTAAGTTTTTCTATTTTGATGAGTTGTCGGATGTAAATGGTACAATGCAAAAATTGTCGGAAAAAACCATCTATTATTTTCGTCTATTTTTGGACAATATGGAACCGAAATAAAATGATAGTTACAAAACTGAAACGATAGCAGGTCATTCCGTACTGTTTTTACCCTTACATACACACATTGTGCTAACAATTCTGATCAACTCTTAAAATTAAAACACGGCTAGGAGATAAACTAGAATTAATAGAACCCGGGAGAGGATCCGTTGGAAACGACTTCTAGCGATATCAGCTGTTCCAAAAGAGAGAAAGATGGTCGTGTTTTGAAAAGTTTCTTCGATCACTTTAATTTAGGCTACAAATTCCACATTACACAGGAGATATACAAGCAAGTTGAGTTTTTGCTATAAAGTATTTGAATTTTGAATCTATCATTATATTATTAAAATAGCTTAAAAAGAACACCACGTTTGTTCTGAAAAAATTATGCAACAAAATCTGTTAGTTTCAGGCGGTCTAAATAGATAATATGCAAATGATCTGCAATGATCGTATTCCCTAGAAGTCACAGGCCAAAATCGAAAAGATGCAGTAAAACAGAGGCAATGGCATGCTGCGCCCTTTGCCACCGCCAAAGATTCGTGTTTGTAGGCTTATCTTTTTATTAGATAAGTCGTTTTAAAATTTTAATTTTTAAAACAATTTTAGAATTATTTTTAAAATTTTTCGTATTTATCTGATCTATATCCCTTTAGTATTAGAGTGATTTTGTTAGAATGATAGGAGAAAAAAATTACGCGCACTTTTTTTAAGCAACTAACAATATTTTTTTAAAAAAATATATGGAGAAAAATTGATTTAAAAATTATATTAATCTATTTTTAAAATTTAAAATAATTAATACGTAATTAACCATCTCATTTTACTATCTTCTCATTCTTCTTAATCTCCTCTTAAACACAACTTAATGGACTCGCCTACATGTGTATTGTTTCTTTTTGCTATTGGTGTTTTAGATCATTGGCTCTTGAGCGCTTTTGGAGATGTGGCCTTGTTGGCAAAGGCAAGTCGCACTACACACAAACGGAATTGCTAACAAGACGTTGACAGTTTTCTTTTGGCTGATCTCAGTCAGTTTCTCTATCCGTTCGATTTCTTCGCACGCTGCGGCAAGCTATATCCATCCGATTTCTTAGCCGATTAGCTTTTAACTTTGCACTAGCACCTTCTCATGGGAAATCAAGGATAGTGCAATAAATTGTCATGGAAAAGCCGTTATTCGATGCTTTGGCTTGTTTTTTTATTTTCCCAATGTAAGATTTAGATTTACAATGTGATATTTGGGGCTTATAGAGTAAATACATTAAATTTACAAAGCACCGCACGCGTTCGCCATCGTCGTCCAGCGGTGAGCTAGCAGCCATGGACAGAGTCGGGAGGAACATGCTGGCGCCGCTCTTGGTGCTCAACCTCATCATGTACCTCATCGTCATCGGCTTAGCGAGCTGGAACCTCAACCACTTCATCAATGGGCAGACCAACTATCCAGGTACGCGTCCTACAACTCCAACGTACTCCTGACTGTATGTCTTGGAACAAAATGAATGCATGCGATGCGACTGATCTAAAAATGGCGCGCTCGCGCGCGTTCGTTGCAGGCGTGGCGGGGAACGGCGCGACGTTCTACTTCCTGGTGTTCGCCATCCTGGCCGGCGTGGTAGGCGCGGCGTCCACCACGTGCGCGCGTAGCGCCACGACAGCACGCCACCTCCTCGCTCATCGCCTGGGCCATCACCGCGTTCGCCTTCGGCCTCGCCTGCAAGGAGGTCCACGTCGGCGGCCACCGCGGGTGGCGCCTCCGCGTGCTCGAGTCCTTCGTCATCATCCTCGCCTTCACGCAGCTCCTCTACGTGCTCATGCTCCACACGGGCCTCTTCGGCGGCAGCGGCGGCTACCGGGACCACTGTAAACGGTGGAGAGAAAATGAGGTTTCCTATTGATCACAGGATTTCAGCCTTATACATGTACATGAGGAGTTAGTCAATCTTACACTAAGCTACATTCTAGCAGAGCCACTCAATGTGGTCTGCAACTATACTTAACGAGAGCCCCTGTCCGTGCTCTACAACTCGCTAACACCCCTGCAGTATGAGGGTGGTTACTGGTGATGCATAGACTGTCTCTAAACTCTTTGAAGCTCGAGGTTGGTAGACCTTTGGTCATCACGTTGATGAATTGCTATGTAGTTGGTACATGTATGACTTTGCATTATTCTACAGTTATTTTCTTTTGGACAAAGTGGACATCTAGCTCAATGTGCTTGGTGCACTTGTGATGCACTGGGTTTGAGCTCATGTAGCATACAAATACATTGTTGTAAAAGGTCACTGTTGTCTTCACATGCAAGCTCACCAAGTAGTTGGTAGATCTAGGTGCACTCAGCCATGGCATTGGCAACTTCTCGGTATTCAGCTTCGGCACTTGATTGAGACGTCGTCGTCTGTCTTTCGGAGGACTAGGATATCATGGCTTTGCTTAGGAACACGTAGAACCATGATGTTGAACACCACGTGTCTAGGCAACCTGCCTAATCTGTGTGCGTCCGAATAGATGACGAGCTCTAGCTTGTCAGAGCGCCGATGGTGTAGGCCAAAGTTCATCGTTTCCTTAACATATCGAAGAATCCGCTTCACAAGAGATTGATGGACAATTGTTGGAGCATGCATATGCAGGCAAGCTTGTTGATTTACATATTGCAAGTCTGGCCGAGTCATCTACGGGTACTGAAGGGCGCCCACAATGCTTAAGTAATATGATGCATCAGTGTTGGACAACACGTGCCATTGGTGCTGGAAACCTTCCTCGCGGTGTCAATCGGTGTCTCACATAGCCGGTAGTTGAGCATGCCAGCACGTTCAAGGAGATCAAGAGCATACTTATTTTGCTGAAGGAAGAATCCATTGTCGTTGCGCTAAACCTAGATGCCAAGGAAGAAGTGAACTGGTCCATGTCTTTTAGCGTGAACTCGGCATTGATGGTGGTGATGACATGGTGAAGAGTGTCGATAGACAAAGCTATAAGCACGATGTCATCGACGTAGAGGAGGAGGTAGACTAACTCATTGCCAGCTCGAAAGACAAACTAGGAGTTGTCCGAGCAAGTTGGCTTGAATCCCATCGAGCCAAGGAACGACGTGAGCCATGTGTACCAGGCCCATGGTGCCTGTTTGAGGCCGTAGAGGCTCTTTGAGAGTCAGCACACCGAGTCCATGTGCGATGGATCAATAAAGCCGACTGGCTACCGCACGTACACTTGCTTGTCGAGGATGCCATGGAGGAAGGCGTTGTTGATGTCGAGTTGGTGAACCGCTAGCCGTAATTAGCCGCAAGTGTGAGCATCGTGCGCACCGTGGCCAGCTTGATGACCGGCAGTACATCTCACTGTAGCCGATGCCGGTGTGCTGCATGAATCCCTAAACCACCCATCGGGCCTTGTATCGATCGAAGCTACCGTCTTCCTTGTATTTGTGGAGGAGTACAAAGTAGTATTAAAACCCAGTAAAACTTAGACATGTGATGTCCAAACGTTGCAATGCACTAAATCAAAAGTTGTAATTTTATGCTGAGATGAACTAAATGGAAGCCACACATGTTTACCAATTCGATAGGCATGACAAGTACGTGACAGATCCTTATTATAAGTAAATTGAAAGGATTGTAAAAGGTGACCAAAAGACTTGGTGTCAGGGTGACCACGTCGTTGATGCTAGAGATCAGTAGACATGACGGAGAGACAATGTGTGGAGAAGGTGGCTGGCATTTGGAGAGGATAGAGATCGCCGAAGCTGTCACTACGGAGAATCACCGCCTTGGTGTGTCGATCATTGACAGAGAAACCAAGATTATCAAAGTCAATGGTGATTGGATTGTCACGTGTGAGAGCACATAACTGAAATTAAGTTCTTGATTAAGGAAAGAGAGACAAGAACATTACTAAGTGATAGATGATGAGAGGAGGTGGGTATGGAGGAAGAACCAGTGTGAATAATGGAAAGGGAAGTACTATTACCAACAATGATTCATGTGTAAGAGGAGTTGGGTGTAAGCGAGAAGAGGTTACTAGAGCCCTGCGCCATGTGGGAGGAAGCACCAGTGTCAAAAAACCAGTCGTTGGTAGACTGGGGCTGTTGCAACGAGATGTTGTTGAGCGTGGTGAGGAGTTGTGGATCCAGCTACGAGGATGCTCCAGTGACATGGGCTTGAGGTGCCACGGAGGGGGGATAGGCACCGAGGACGCCGGCCACGATCAGGGGTGTGCGTGGGGACCCTTGGAACGGCCACGCCTACACCATGCATGTCCATGGGTTCATGTTGGGCCAGAAACCGTGGGATGGTGCAGGACAGGATGTGTAGCCCTTCTTCTTCTTCTTCTTGGTGGGGTAGGACAGTGTAGGTGGACGGCCGCCGCTGGAGGACGTGGCCGGGATGTGGAGTGAGGAAGGCAGCTTCCCCTGTAACGCCGTGAGTCATGGGCACGCTGTGTGTCTTGATGACGCCATGAGACGTGAGCATGTCGTGCATTGTTTGAGCCGACGAAGGCTGCCGCATCCTAAAGGTGTGTGCCCGATGGTGTCACGGATGATGTCGTGCCAACAGAGGTGGCATGCACGACCATAGCTGTAGCAGCCCGGTGTTTCTCTGACTCGTTGATGCAATGTTCCTCAAGTTGCAACATCAAACACATCTTGAGGAAGGACGGGAGACACCAGGGCATCGTGATGTGGGGGATGGCATGGTACAGACGGGGGTTGAGGCTGCGAACAATGTTGTAGATGAGGTCTTTGTCGTTCATGGGAGCATCGAGACCACCAAGGCGATTTGCCATGATCTTCATGTGGGAGCAATAATCGAGCATGGGGAGATCATCTTGATAGAAATGGCAGAATTCCATGCCGAGCAAGACCGCACGGGTGTCTTTGTTGTCAAGAAAAAGAGAGTGCACATTGCTCTAGAGGGAGTAGGCGGTGTCGGCGTCCCCCGAGACAATGGAGAGGAGATCGGGGAGGATGCGGTTGTAGAAATAGGAGACGATAGCGTAGTCGTTCTGCACCCAGACGTTGTCGCCCTTGGCCACGGTGCTATCGACGTGGTCACGGATACCGTACTGACCGAAGATGGCAGAGAAAGAATGCGCCCAGACTGTGTAGTTGGCATCATTGAGGTCGAGGACGATGGGGATGTGGGACTAAATGTTGATGTCGTGGATGATGGTTCTCACGGCAGCAGGTTTAGTCTGGACGTAGGGTGTGTGGCAGTAGTGACTCGCGTTAGAGTTGTTGGATGCCGATGACAAGGAAGAAGAGGAAGAACTCATGACGACGGCAAGGAGGCGGGAGGCAGCGGAGAGTTAGGATCGTAGATCACCTGATACCATGTAAATGGTGGAGAGAAGAATGAGGACAATAGTTTAGTGAATTTAACACTAGCTACATTGTAGGAGAGCCACTCAATGTGGTCTGCAGCTAAAGGAGAGCCTCTGTACGTGCTCCACAGCTCGCTAACAACCACGACTACGGCGTCGGCTGCGCCGCTGGCGAGCCCAAGGGGACAGCGAAGGTCTCATCCTCTTGACACGGGGGTCACGCAAGAATAAACGATACATACAAATGATGTTCATTGTGTGTGTGCGTGACACTGTGAGCAGTAGTACTGTGTAGCTCTGTGCTGTCGCCTTTAATTACACTAGTTGTTTAGGTTGTGTGTTGGGTTTGTAACTTGTATATGTGTACGTGACCGAACCTAGTACGTAGTAGCTAGGTGGTCAAAAACAGCCCGAACTTACCTTTATAAGTGGTCAGAAGTTGTCTGTAATTAAATACCTATGGTAATAAAATTTTTAGGCGGCTCCTAGCTTGTCTGCGAAAAATAATTTTTCAGGTGAATAAGGTTAGCCATCTATAAAAAAAACCAACACTCAACCAACAATACCTTGAGATTTTTATTCTATTATTTTATATGATTTTAAATAATATTATAAATAAAAAAACTGCTCGATGAATCGAATCAAATCAAGCCGATTACTTCAAGCAACTTTGCCCCTACCCTAACCGAGTAGCACATCAGATAATCAACATTTAACTTCGATCTAACATTTAGATTTTAAGAATATTGATCCAAAACCATAAATTAAGAACATCTAAAATTACATCACATAATCAATAACATAAAAAAGCATGTTCATTGAGGTGTTTCGCCTCCTTCCACAGACCTCTTCTTTTCCAGCCGTCGAAAAAGGAGAGGAAGCTATCAATGCTATCGAGTGAGCATCCTCCGAGCCACTACGCCAGAGAGAGGGGAGGGAGTTGCCACTATCATCGAGTAGTCCGCTGTCGAGCTCATGGCAACTAGATCTGGCTGCCATCGAGCTGTCAAACTAGGGAGAAGGGAGGAAGCCACTAAACTAGAGAGAAGGAGCAACCAGGTCATCGATGGGGTTGTGACAGCCGGAGCTTGTCACCCTCGAGTTCGTGGTGGCCAAATCAAGAGGCGACCAAGCCATGAAGGTGAGCAGAAGGGGAGGGGTAGAGGCGAAGAGGAGGAGAGCAAGGCTACCGTGGAGGACAAGAGGAGGGAGTGACGGAGGCAAGAAGGGAACCAGGCAACGGAGGCAAGCACGAGGAGGGCGAGGCCACCTAGAAAAGAGGAAGAGGTTGACCATGTAGTAGAGGCGAGCAGGAGGGAAGAGGATAGAGGTAGAGAGGAGGGTGGCGAGGCCACCACGGAGGAGAGGAGGGGAGCGGTGATGGAGACAAAGAGGAGGAGAAGAGTACGAAGAGGAGGAGGAGGGTTCGATGGGGTTAAAGAAAAAATTATAGGTGGGTACATTACAGATGACCCATAGGATATGTCACCTAAAAAATACATATTTTAAGTGGTTCAGCCGTTTATAAAAATACAGTTAATTATAGACAGCCTATACTACTTAAAGGCTGGTCAAGGCTGTTGTAGGTGGCTCGTGATTTGGCTGTCTATTTTTTTCTTGCTGTAAAAATTAATTTTAGAGTAGTGTGTTTTGCTTAGATGGAAGTGCCGTCCTTACTCCAACTCGGATAGTTAATGTTTGTTCCATTTGTTTGTTACTCATCTATATGCATTATAAGCGTAGTACGTAGTAGTATGCAAGTGTTTGCGTGCAAGCGGTGCATGAACGACCAGACATGCAAAGCTGTTCTAGGAATACTAGGTACTGATCAATCATGAGCCGTTGGGTTGCATGGTTGGCAAGTGTTGTATGCATGACGCGACACCAAGGAGACTAACTGCTATGCACGTGTACGTTGTTTGCGAAGTCCTCGGTCCTCCGTGATTAGGCTGGAGCCTTTTTCCACAATAAACAGTATCTAATTTGTATCGGCTAAAGAAATAGTAGCAATCCCCAAAATGGCACATTCCCAAAGAGCTATATACTCTTTTTGCTAATCGAGGACGATCACAATGTTAGACAACCTCATCATAAATTTGATCCCGCCGAGATATCTTTGCAAGGTAGATAATTTTCTCTTCAAGATTGCCACATCTCTTTTTGGAGATGGTGGAATTTTTCCATCTTTTCTTCTGCACTTAAGTCTCTAAATTGAGAAAGTCTAGTTTTCGTAATCGACCAATTCGTTAAGGGCAGGTCAACTGCTCCTTTAAACTAGGAGTATCAGCCTAACCCAAAATCCTCCTTTGTATGGTGCATTTAACAATTTTGGAAAAGGGGATCGTAAGTTTAGAGTAGTGAGTTTTTTATGGGATTGGTTAAGTGGGTGGTTTTTACTCCCATGACTCAATCTCAATTCCTAGCTAGCTAGCTAAAAAGCATTTATGCTTCTTGATTGATCGCCTCTCCTAGGAGTGGCCTGAAACCAAATCCACTCTATATCTTCTCATTTCTCCTGGTCACAAACATATCTTATTAGTTCAAATCTGAATCTCTTGGGTGCCCTCATCCACACTACTATCTGGTGTCTTATGATCTTAGTGTCTGAATCATCATAGATGATATGTTCTATGGTATGAGTACCATACTCTTCTCTACCTTCGCTATTTCTTTAACTCTAGAGAGATTTTTCGTGCTCTTTCCTCTGTGGTCTTTAATGACTCACAACATCAAACCTGTCATGTCTTTGCCATCACTAATCTGACCATCCCTATATTTAAAACTAGAGATCTAACCATTTAAGACTAGATACCCTCTTCCCCCTACTACAACCTTTCATCCTAAATTCCATATCCTAAATTCTTATCCAATATTAAGGCCATCACGTTATCATAACTACTGAGAGAATCGCTCCGGCATTTTTAAAGAGTTTGAGCTGGGTTTGTAATTTTGTTTTCAAATTTCTATAAATTTGAAAATTTCAGTAATTTTGAATCCCACTGCACAAACTATTTGCTTGAAATTTCTTTTCTTAATCTAGTGAAATTTATTCAAATTCAATCAAAATTTGTATAAATTTCAAATTTTCTGGGCCGAAATATTCAGATCTATCAGCCCCCGCTTTTTTTTTTGGCATTCTGCAACGTCCAACCTAGCCATTTACATGCATGGACAAGCTTAGTTCGTTAGGACGAGACTATTTCGACAATGCGACGAGCTAAGTCGCGCGTGTGGGGAATAGGTGAGCACTTAGCGCTAATGATGATGTTCTAATGATGATGTTATAATAATAAATAAATAAATAGTTGAGTTGAAAGTTTAAATATTTGAGTTGAAAGATTCAAATCCTGGATTGAAAGTTTTAAAAAGACGAGCTGAAAATTTCGCAGAGTGCGAGCTAGCATTTCGCAGAGTGCGAGATAGCGCTTCTGAGTTTGTTCAACCTTCGAAACATTCGACGATCGAATCAGAAAAGGCTATCGGCCGAACGTTCCTACGCCCCAGCCCCGCTTGAATGGTCCTCCTTTTTTTTTTGGTATTCACGTGTTTTCTTTTTTTTTGAAAAGTTTGTGCACCCAAACTTTATATACGATTCCGATTCAGACTTAGATTCAAATATTTATATAAAGAGTGTTTCTATATAAGTATAAAGTTTATATTTATATAGTTTACATCCATAAACCTTGGATGTATAAATACCATACGAATACCAAAAAAAAAAAGAAAAGTGGGGTGTTCGCCCGAAGCAATGTTCGCTTGTTAGACTCCCCAATGGGTGGGTCTCATTCGCGGGTGATCATGCGTGTGGTCGCTACATGACGAAAAAAAAAGAATCCCCTAAACACCTCTCTCGCCTTGATTTAAACTAACGTGTTGGGCCGACTCAAATACAAATTTATACATAGATTTTATTCATACAAAAAGTTTACACATACATTGTACATTTGTATATATAAAATTTTGTCCATGGAAACTTTGTATCGATTTTGTACGTATAAAATTAAAAATTAATTCAGTAGCAAACTAGCTCCACAGAAAAAACTATACGTACAAAAAGTTATACATAGAAAATTTTATATTAGATATTTTGTGCATATACCTATAGAAACTATGTATATGCAAACTTTGTACATATAAAAAATATGAACTATATACACACAAATTTAAATAAATTCAAAATAATTTGGAAAAGAAATAAAACGTACATGTAGGAAGCCCATAGGAAAGATTGATCCTGAAAAGGAAAAAATCTGGGCCAAAAAATCAATCAGTTCGGCCCATGGTAGAAAACTTACTTGGGCCAAAAATAGCAGGCCCAACATGATCGCGTGCGTGGCCCGCCCACGGCCGATAGAGTTTTAGCTTTTTTGATCAATTTGGGGCAGAACCATACTTAATTTTTCACTTTAAATTTTCAAGAAATAAGGTCGATCAACAGCAAAACCACCATAGCTCACTAAAAACTATTGAGCTGTTCAATAATAAAATTGTGGACCAAAGGACCTGATCTATATTTTTCTTAATATAAAGTAGCAACAAATAATTATTTTTCCATATGTCCTGTTTGTGTTTGTAAGGCCTGACTTATTATTCATTCATGTCGTTGAATTTAATCCATATGACATTTTTTCCATGTAAGTAAACCTATATCGCTAATAAACCTGCGCATCCTTCTTCGAAATACATTTGTTTCAACGAGTACATGATTTCGTTGATAAACAGAAAAAAATATGCCCGTTGATAGGTGGTATGTATTATAATGAAAATAGATTGTATTGAGAATTTGTGTAAAATAAAACATGCAACTTGAAATTACATATATTCTTTACTTTTAGATTTTGTTTTCAAAATTCAAAATTCAAAAAAATTAGAATTAATAAATATGAAATTGTATTTGTCCCCAACTTGGACACTCAATTAGGATTTTATTAATTTAATTCTAAGTTGAAATTAATATTAGCAAGTTCTAACAAACGTGGATTTTTTTTAGAGTTTAGGCGAAGCCACTGTATTTATTATATGATTACAATTTTAATACTTGCGTAATAATAAGCCGGTTATAACTAAATGACAACTTTGAAACTCTCAAATTAACCATAAAATTCACTCGGAGCTAGGTTTCAATGTACGCCCGCGTCGGACTCATCCGACTCGACGTATTGGACGTGCAATCGGAGTGGATGCCAACTCTGACACTGTCCTCCGCGCGCTACTATTATTAACCGGCCGATGGATGTAGCCGACCGAGCTCCCCAACAGTTACCATCAATCGAGACAACAATAATTAACGGAAAAACGTTAATTTTTCGATCATCGCAAGGAGATCGAAGCAAGCTGATCAATCGAAAAATTAACAGACAAGATCCAATTAAGATCGAGGGGCCGACCGGCCGGGTTAAGTTGATAACGGCATATGGCAGCGGCGTTGCGGCAGCCGCTCAGCGGGGCCCAGTTGGATACTGATTAATTATATATTTTAGCTACTGTAAAAAAAATTACTGTATACAAGGTTTTTTCAAAAAGAAAATTATACTTGTAACCGTGTTTGGAAAACGTACTTACCGAAAAAAAGTAGCTCACTGAAGCCAAATTAAATGGTGACTTAATTAATTATCGAGTACGTACCTGATTCCTGCGTACGTGGGTATTGCGTAGAACACGGCCACACGGTGGATTCGGCCATTGTCGTCGTGGTCGGCATCCAGTGGATGCGGCCATGATCAGTTTCATGGCATTCGCCCATCTTCCGGTGCAAGGTCATTCTCCCACATATCTCATGATTTCGACCAGATTCACCTCGAGCAGATGGAGCGCGAGTAAGCAAAACTGATTATACAATTTGCTCTAATTGCACATATACGAATATATCTCGTCTACATGTACACTATCCATTCGTTCATAATTAATTGATTAGTTAATTAATTCCTCTTCTTGCTGCCATGATGGATCCAAGACGGGAACTAGAGAAGCGACGGAAGGAGCTCGCGAGGATTGAGGGGATCCTCCGTAGTGTGTTGATCGGATTAGACATGGTTTTGTTTGCGAGTTCGGTGGGCTTGATTCTGCATGGCTTCTGGAAGACGTTCATCTTTCTCGCTGTCTTTCGCCATCTTGCAGTGGAAATTAATCTCGACTCTTTACATCAAGAGCGAGCTGAGCCTAGGAAATAGAGTATTTGAATAATTAATTGAAACACGTACTGTTTGTAGATACATGGGTTGATGCTAATTTTCTCTTTTCTTCTCGATCAATTGTGATCTCGATACATACACAGTTGAGAGCTATGCATGTCAGTGATAAAGTTTCATTTAAACCCTTAGGCCTTGTTCGGTTAACTGGGAAATAATCCCCAAGGGGAACCTATCCAAAGAGGGAGGGATTGAGTGGATCCCTCCTATGTCACCAAAACCCCTTGGCGAATAAATCCTTTGCTTTCCCCTAATCCCCTTCTTGAAACCATGCTTTCGGTTTTGGCCTAGATTCTCTTGAAAATGTAGACAAGCTCTGACGATAAATGGTTAAGGACGACATTCTTTTAACATAAGAACAGCACGAAACATGCAATTCTCAGAATACTGACAGAATCATTTGCATAATAATCATATGTCATATACATGTCATAAAAGTAATGCTGTAATTGCTGACACTGAATAAAATATATGATCTGAACAATTGCAAGTAACTAAAAGAAAGGGCAAGTAGATCCAGTATATATAAGCTTCCACCGCAGATATGAAATTTGGCCTTGATCGTTGCGTGCGCATCCTCGCCAATCATGCCAACAACTGATGGCCATCTAATGAAAATCATCCCGCCATCACTACTTAAATTTGTGATAACCCTTTTATTTTTTCAAACAGACTATAAAATGATTCACTTGCGAAAATGCATAGGGCTCTCACAGTCAAAACCCGCTTCGATTTTCACATGCGGTCATTTAGGACTTTATGTAAAAATATAACTATATTTTTATAGGTGGGACTTCTTAAGTGTATGTGAAAATCATATGCACCTCCCTAAAAAGCCCACCTGAAAATAGTGCTATTTTCACATGTGGTGGTGATAAGTTGTCTACTTAAAATTGATTAGTACTATAGGTGGCTCGTTGACAAGCAACCCATCGCTCATCTATCATGCTAAGTCTCAGCTCCTCACACAGTCCACTCCACCTCCTTTCACGCTCTCCTCTCCTTTCCATCCTCAGCGGCTCCAAAAGTGTCGGATCTAATGCCAGCAGCCACAGGAGCATCGAATCCAGCGTCGATGATCTTGGGACCCTATGGATCCACCACAATGAAGTGAAAGATAGTGGATCTAGTGGCAAGGAGAATGTGGATGGCAGATCTGATGCCGTAGAGAATAGGAACAGTGGATCTATGACGAGAAGATTGTGGATGATGGATCCAATGGCAAGGAGATTGTGGACAGTGGATCCAATGGTAGGAAGGTCAAGAGCAACGGATCCGGTGCGAGCGGCCATAGGAAGGGTGGGGAGTAGTAGACTCATCGCCTCTCGGCTGAGCCTCCTCATCCTCGACCACTACAGCACGCTCGGGCCTTGTCGCCTCCTAGCTAGGCCTTCTCATCCTTGACCACGGTGGCAGCAAGCACGGCCAGGTCTCCTTGTCCTCGGCCATTGCATTCTTAGATGCTATAAATTTTATTAGGCAAATTTTTGCTAGGGGATAGCGTTTATGAATGTGAATTTTAGAGAAAAAATTGTGTAAATTAAAGATTGAACTACGTTGAAATTGTTTGATTATAGAATGCTAATTTGATTTATGGCTTAGAAGCGGCTTGGAGGTTTTCTTGTGAAGGTGAATATGAATTTTGGGTTATTTTGTTGTGAATGTGAAATTTGGGGTAATTTTTTGTTGGAAAGTTAGGGTTTCTTGAATTTCTTTTATTATTGTTTTTTCAAAAATCAATTTTGCATACACCCGCCAACGAAAACAATAATTGTAGCCGGCGCGACTTAACTGGCTACCTACAAAATCGATTATTGTAAGCGGGCGATTTAATTAGCCTACATGTGAAATTGATTATCGCAGGCAGACCATTTAAGCCACCCGCCTACGACAATCGATTTTCGCATGCAGGTGCTAGCCCACCTGAGAAAATGGGTATTTTTACATAGCGGTGCACATAGACCTGTCCACAACTTGCATTCTTGATTGCATAATATCATGAAAATCATTCACTGCAGAAATGAAATCTTATGAAAGGGACAGCAAATAGCTTCAAAGACAATTATTCCATACTAATATTGAAGTACACAACGCAATCCCACCCCTGTCGTGCCTATGCACCATGCAGGCATCCACAACCTGTTTCTGATTGGCAAAAGTATAGCAAGAAGCATGCAGGTGCTAATTAAATTGCTAACAACCATATATGCAATCGCAAGGATCAGTGTGTAGCTTTCAAGCTGAGAGTAAGTTCTACATAGTTGCAATTAATGGTAAAGAACATTGGATCAGGGGTTGACATTGGTAAAGCTGAGAGCATGTATAACTCGGCAGATAAGTACATGGGGCAAACAAGTGCATATAAATGATATGTATTCCACAGTGGTTGGTTCGCATCTATCCACTGATTCAGTCCATGCCAGCGCTAAAATACCTTCGAATGAAAGTATGCATCAATGAGATACATCTAATTTCTAAATCCAAAAGGAGTTAGCAACTTCGCATTAAACGAAAAGGAAAATGCTGAGTTGTACAGATTAGACCTACTATTGACTTCAAGAGGTAACATGGAATTTCTATACAGTAACCTGGACCTACTATTGAAAGGATGCTGTCAGCGGGATGTTTTTGGTAGGCCAAGATCTAATTTGTTTTAATTATACACATAAAGAAATGCTAGCATAAGCTAGACATGCAAGCTGCAATGAAATCAAATAATGTCACACCCACATATATTACAAAACGAAAAAAAAATGCCAACCATTTCTAGCCCTGCGAAAAAGAAACACTTGACTCAAACTGCTCAATAAAATCTGAATGCTCATTCAGTGATAATTTTGTTGCCAATAAAAAGAGAAGCTTTCAAACAAAATAGTAGAGAGTAAAAAAATAGTTGCACGAAAACAAGGACATGAGAAAGGAACTACTCAGGCCCGGCATTATCACTCTCAAGAGCTTCAAGATGAGCTAGTGCAGCCTGCACGCCAGCACATAAATGGAGACATAGAAATTAGAGAATCTAAACAAATAAGAGTCAGTGAAGTTCCACATTTTTCCTACATTTAAAATTTCACATTTGTTCATAAGTTACTCATGAACAATTGCTCAATCTTCAATTCTTGGTACAATGTACAGAATAATAGACCAATTCTTGCAAAACTAAAACTCATCTTTAGAGCAGACTTTACTAGAGCAGATTTCACCAGAACAAGTGGAGAGATTCAGACCCACGCGTGCCAGCAGCAGATCGAGAAAAAGTGGAGAGATTCAGACCCACGCACTGCACGATCAGGCAACCAGCAGCAGATCGCGATCGAGACAGCCTGACCTATACCTAGCAAATCCTACTTGGCCGACGATGTGGCGAGTTGTGTGGCTAAGATCTGGTGGTGTGGAGCTTTGCTGGGAGGGGATCGATCCAGGAGCTGAGGTGAGGTGAGCGCGTGCGGGTATGAGAATGGAAGAGAGAGCGGGGGAGACGGCGGCGGCGAGAAACTTACCTACGAGGTGACCACCGGAAGGGACAGCTGCCGCCGGAGGGGAGAGCGCTGTGTCGCAGTCGCCTTTGAGTCGCACCGCCGCAACGTCTCCTCCATAGCGGCGCCTCCAAGCCGAGGTTTTTTTCCACACCTCAGTTGTAGATGGTTTTTCCCGGGCCGGGGCACAGGGAAACCCATGGATGGGCCGGATTAAAATCCCGAGTGGGCTTAACCAAACACGTATTTTTTTGTCGGCCAGTATTCTTTCCACGCCGGGTTGATCCACTGGGATTGGGCCGTGTTCCCGGCCGTTTCCGGCGCAACGGAACAAGGCCTTATGGAAATTGATATACGTGCCAACGAGATTCACTATAAATGTAATTCCCACACGCTGCAATTAGCATGGAAAAATTCCCATCAACTGGTTGGTGTATATTCTCCAACGGAGCTTGATACTTGAAGATCCACGTGGTCAAACCGGACGGGCTATCTTAGGAACGTGTGTTCTTTAACATGCAAGGCTGAACTCCTAGGAATATATATTCTCCTCGTTCCGTCTTCTTGGGTAAACTCCGGTTAGCAATTGACATGGTGTTACTCTACAGCGACAAAATTGAACTTTGTGTAGTCTAAATTTTATTGGACGATAGAATAGTTTCTTATGTCGTAATTAATATATAGTATGCTGTACTTAGCTTGTAAACTACCAATTTTAGTTTTTTTATTTTGAAAATATGAAATCAAGAATTAATAACAATATAAAAAATTACTATTGGGCTTTTGTTCTTTTTTGTGTTTTTTTAATTTAATAATACAAAACTTTAAATTAAATAATGAACAAGTTGTAATTATATGCAATCTACTTTTTTTTTTCTAATCCAATAAAATTCAGTTCCACCTAAACAGATGGCCAAAATTTTGCAGCTCTTTCCAAGTTAACATGAGGATTTTCATGGAATTTGCTCTCTCATTTCTTCTCTGTCGTGGTCTCGACATTTAGTGAGGTAACTACCCTCTCCGAGGACGTCGGCAGCAACAGTCCAAATATACGCTAGATGATGGGGCACGGCCAAATGCACGCCTGCAGGACACGACTATCAGAAGCGGATATTTCAAGCTTTAATCAAAACATATGTATATATAATTCATAGAAAAGGACAAACAAGTCTAAGCTTTATCGGAGCACTTTAGTGAGGATCTACGGTTGGTCAAGTACAAAAAATACGCCAAACAAGATATTAGAAAAAATAATTTATAATTAAAATTATATTTGTGTTATTAGTGACCTAAATGCTAATGTAAAAAACTACGATAAAAAATCCTTAAAAATAATTTTAAAATTTAAAACCAACCAATGGTCCTTCAATCTAAAGACCTAAGGTCATGTCATGTACAGTACTAGCCATTGTGCACAACAATTTTAGGATCACAATACTAGAAATAGCAATTCTACGGATATTATCAAGAAATGAGAGAACATTTGAGATTTTTCCTAAAATAAGAAAATGGGATAACATTCAAAATCTCTTGTAAATCTCAATCCGGTAAAGAAAATTAAATACTCACTATTAGTTGCTTCTTTTCTTTTGTTTTACCTTTTGTTTTACGGGAGGTAGGGATTTGTCATGTTCTCTTATGTTTTACTTTTATTACTTCTTTGGTGTTAATTTAACAATTAGAATGTGTGCACCTAAGTACAGGCTGGATATGTAAGATGATTTTCCATTATCTTAAAAAAAATAAATACGATGAGAAGATTTGCTGCAATATATTTGAAGTTTTGAGTTGTCTAATAAGCAAGCAAACTATGTCTTCACTATAGAACACAGGATAACGTCCAGAGATGGCATTCCCCCTATACGTGCACCAGCCAAACGCCCAAGCCATAAGCCCAATAGCCTCATCTTTAACAGAACGTGTCGAGGCCCGTTAAAGGTGAGACAGAGTGGTTAGACCCGTCACAAGTAAGACCATATCGACGATGAGTCATCGTATAAAATCGATAGAGATAAGGTCAGCTCATCTCTGATGGATTCAGTAGACATACAGTCATACGTAAGCCTTTACCAAACCCTTATCTATGACGGTTATCTAATCTAATAAGGGTTTACTATCTGTAATGATTTTTTTATATAGCTCGTTAGAGGTGTGGCTTGTCCTGTGACGTTCGTTCACTTCTATGGGCCATCATAGGTGTCTTAATCATACCTCTAACAGTTAGTGTGTTGACAACCAACAAAAATTGGTTACCTTCTATATATATAACTTCACAGATATATTTATTAGCTAATCTACTTTGTAGACAATTTATATTTTAGATGGAAGGATAAGAGGGACAAATCTTTGTCCTGATGTTAGAGGTTACATAAAAATGAGTTAAATTTGGACTTAGTAGTATTATAGTTTATTCATCTAAACTAATTTTATTATATATGTGTAGATGGATCGTAGTTGAATATACAATGCTAACCTCTTGTGCTAGGAGTTTACAAATGGAGTAGCTGAATTTCTAAATGTTGCAGAGGATGATAAGAGAAGGAGGAGCAAGAAATATATGGTATGTCTATGTATGGACTGTAGAAATGAGAAAATATTTGCAGATAGAACGTAGTTACAATTTTATTTTATACGTAAAGGTTTTATGAAGGGCTATAGTTGTTGGAGCAAACACGGAGAGCAAGAATTGCTGAATATTCTTATTGAAGAAGTGGACAATAAACACCTGGAGAAACAATAAAAATCGAGATGACATGTATGTCCCTTCTCTATTTGGCGGTGATATCATTGATATCAACCATGATCTTTCTCACATGCTTCGTGTTGTTAAGGAGTCATAATACAATGAGAAGGATTATGAAAAATTCTTAGCTTTGGTGATGGATTCGAAGATATCTATATATCATGGATGTAAATCGAATCACATGAAGCTATCTATTATCTTTGATTTAATAAAGCTTAGGGCAAGTAACAGTTGGCCAGAGAAGAGGTTCATGGATCTACTTAATTTTTTTGAAGGACTTGTTGCCTAACAGAAACAAAATGTCAAAGACAACATATGAAGCAAATCAAGTGTTGTCCCTTGAGGTTAGAGGTTAGAATAATTCATGTATGTTTGAATGACAACATCTTATACAATAAAAAATACATCGACTTGGATACGTGCCCTGCATGCGGAGCTTCTTGATACAAGTGAAAGAATCATAGTTTGGGGGGCAAGAAGTCAAAGAGGGATGGCTCAGCAAAGGTTATGTGATATCTCCCTATTGCCGACTTCATAAAGCAAATGTTTATTAATCCCAAAGAAGCTAAGTTAGTTCGTTACAATGAAGAAGGATAGTATGCTACGACATCTAGCTGATTCAGCGCAATGGAGGAATATCGATAGGAAACACCTCGAATTTACAGAAGATCCTAGAAACATTAGGTTAGGTCAGAGTATGGACAACATAAATCCCTTCAGTGATCTCAGCAGTCGTCACAACACTTGGCCAACGCTTCTCATAAACTTTAACCTATTGCCTTAGTTGTGCTTTAAGAGAAAGTACGCTATGCTTTTTATGCTTGTACAAGGACCGAGACAACCTGTCAACAATATTGATGTGTTCTTAAACTTCTAGTTAATGACATGCAAATGCTATGGTGTATGGGATCTGAAACATGGGATGCTTATGGACGGGAGAACTTCAATCATCATGTACTATTGTTCTGTACCATTAACGACTGCCTTGCACTTGGTAATCTTTTAGGTTAGACTGTAAAAGAAAAGAAAGCATGTTCGAATGTATGAAGGAAACATGTAGCAAGTGGATGAAGAATTCACATAGGATGGTCTACATGGGCCATATGAGATTCCTCCCCCTGTATCACCCATATAGAAGAATGACGAGAAACTTCAATGGCAAGAAGGAAAAGTGTAAGGAACTGCTAGAATTATTAGGAAGGCAGGTGCATGACTTAGTGAGAAACATCTGTAATGTTTTTAGAAAGAAGAAGAAAACTACTAATCCAAAGGAGAAGAGTTAGTGGAAGAAGAAGTCAATATTCTGGCAGCTATCTATTGATGCCAAAATTTGGTTAGCCTGTAGACGGGATTGGCCAATGAGGGGAAGACCGATCGGCTTGTAGAGAGAAGCCGATTGACATAGTAAGAGAGCCAATAGGATGGGTTGAGGATGGATTCGGTCCAGTTGAAGACAGAAGGTTATCTAGATAGGACTGAGTACGAGGAGTCATGAGAATCATGACAGGATGATTTGTCTATATTGAATATATTATATAAGTTAGGCAAGTTTAGTTATCTTTACAACTTCTTATAGATTAGTTTCCTTATATATGTTTAGGAAATATTGTACAAGGGTTGTCTATAACTATATTGTACTCTTGTAAATCTAGGGTATAAATATTGATCCCCTGGAACCTATTGAATCATCAACATAGATCACATAATATAACTTCAGTGCATTGTCACCCTAGCTCGTCTAGGTTTTTCTCGGTAGGTTTTGGCTCTCAGCATGGGGCTGCATTGGTTAAGTTCGATCTTCGGTGAAGAGATAAGTCCTGCCATTATCATGGTTTATTTTACTTTGTCTAAGACTATATCGGTTAGGTTCGACCACTTAGTCTGATCAGGCATACCACATCACATTCATGTGTAGCTCGTTGGTACATTGGTCTTCCTTCACTGCCCTTGGTATCGTGCTGCATCGGTTAGGTTTGAATTATGAGATCGGTGGCGGTGGATCGAGTCGTTGGCTCGACGGATTCTCATACGACGTTTCATCGGAGTGTGTAACTGATGAGTTATCATTACCGCATGCCTCATATTTGTTTTGCATATCGTCTAATGATTAATCCTCTAGTGATAGATCTAATTGTATCGGATTTGACCTGATACTATCTCGGTTAGGTCTGATCTATCAGGTTCGTGTCTGATGGGGGCTAGCATCGAGATCTAGATGGTTTCTTTCCCTATCGGCTTAGATAGCTGATAAGGTCAGATGTAGTCCTACGTTGGACATTCAGTCGATAAGCAGTCGATGACCTCACCCTTTCCTTTCTCATCATTAAGTCTAATCTAGCCTTCATCATCTCTATGCCGTTAGCCTTATTCTTATACTGTCTCGATTCGTTCCGATATATCGAGGTTGGTTCTAACTATGCTGTTATGGTGGTCACTAGTCCTCGTGACTTCGTGGGGGATTGGGTCCCGCTCTGCTATTTCATCCACTGTCATATGCGGAGTGTCATTGGCTCTTTGGCCGATAAGTCTTTTTATTTTATTCCACACATCTACCATATATGCTTTCATTCGCTATTTAGCCAATGCTCGAGCGCTACCTTCCTATCGGCACCCAGCCGATAGGGTGAGCTGTATCAACCCATCAGCCAATTAGCTCATGGATCTCATCCTCTATCTCCTTGTCAATTACACGATCAAATTGAATGACACACCCTTGAACCTCAAAGATTAAGGACCTGCACTAAAGTTAAGTAGATCTCCTAGGCCTTCGCATGACTAAGGTGTCGTACTCCCCGATCGGACCTTCACTAGGCCGTTCATGACTTCACCCGATCCGATCGACCTTCACTAGATTCGGTGACCAACATGCTCTTCGGCATGCCTAGTGGGACTAGACAACTTCAACACAATGTTGGGTAAAGAGATCAACTCAGAAGTCCCAATGGCGGGTATCAAGCCTATGGAGCAAACCTTTATGTATCGGTACCCTTATCCAGAGTGGTTCGATAGAGTTCCGCTACCACACGATAAATGATACTAGACATCTCCAAATTTTTGAGGCAGAATAACGTATCTACGGTGGAACTCAGTAGCCAATTCTTAGCCCAATGTGGGGAGGCATTGGCTGAGGAAACCCTAAGAGTCCATTTCTTTCTGCTGTCTCTCTCTGAATCGGCCTTCACATGGTTCTTTTCATTACCTCCCAATTCAATTTAGGGATGGACCAATTTAGAGAAGCAATTTCACAAATATTATTTCATTGGAATTCATGAGATTAGGCTGATAGATCTGACATCGGTTAGATAGAGACTTGATGAGTCAGTCCTGAAATACATCCAACGATTTTGGGATATCAGAAGCTGATGTTACAGTCTTATCTTGAGCGACAGACAGCTAGTTGAGTTAGTCTTCCAAGGGTTGCTGACTCCGATCAAAGAACGTTTTTCATCACAATAGTTTGAGAGCCTAGCACATCTTCTATAGAAGGTGTCAGCTCATGAAAGCTGATTCATTGAAACCTAGAAAGAGAGATTCCATCGAAAGGCTACTCTGTTACAAGTTTATACATCCGACTCAAACAATGAGGAATTCGATGTAGAAGTTGGTTTGGCAGAGTGGACCAAATATAGAAAATTCATATCATGTCCCTGGGTGAAGAGTATTGACAAGGAGAGATATGACTTTAATATCAATAAAGCCGATAAGATCTTATATTTGCTACTTCAAGAGAAGCAGATCCAGCTTCCGCCAAACCATGTATTACCATCAGCTGAGGAACTTAAAAAGAAGGAATACTACAAATGGCATAATTCAATCTTTCATCATACAAATGAAAGCTGAGTTTTTAGGCAATAATAACAATTGGCTGTTGAACAAGAAAGAATCAAATTTGAAGATAAAAAGCCAATGAAGATCAATGGGCATTCTTTTCTTGTGAACATGGTGTTTGTAGGGTCTTCTAGGGATCGGGCCGACGAAGGAAGATGTTAGGGAAAATTAAAAGTTACCTCATCAGACCTGGTCAAAAAATATTTTAGACGTCAAGATGAAAAACAGCAGGCCATGGCATATAAGGAGAAGTATAATCCACATTGTGGTTATCCGTTCTTTCAATATAGGATCAAGATATGAGGTTGCCATTGATTGAAGAATGTCCTAAGTGCAACAAGCTAAGATCGTAGCATGTTGAGCAGAAGAGGACTTCATATAATCGACCACCTATTAAGTGGACATTGGTACATAGTCGATTGTGGCCGATTAATGAAGACCATAGTCAAAAGGTAGTTGACGACAGAGAGTTGCATGAAGAACAGTACAATTCCAATTCCCAATGGTATCTATTTAGAATCTTCATGAAGAATTAGAAGAGGAAAGCACAAAGATTACGGCATAAAGAGCAACACAAGAAACATCGACGGTACCATGAGGAAGCCGATCGGAGCCAAAGACTACATGTGTTTGGTGCATCAAGCATAAAGACAATGGTGTTGACACATCGGCTCCGACCAACATGATATTCTTACAAAGCTTTTTCATCTGGTGAGGAAGATCAAGAAGAAGTTTTTTGCTCAGTTGACGTTGTAGCCTGATCAAGCCATATTCGACAAACTTGATGAATCCAAGCATCGGCACTTAAAGCCATTATATATCAAAGGGTATGTATATGGGAAGCCTGATGAAGATGCTAGTTGATGGATGCATAGCTATCAATCTTATGTCGTATACAACATATCGTAAGCTAGGGAAGACTGCTGAAGATCTAATCAGAACAAATATGGTGTTAAAAAACTTCGGCGGGAATCCATCGAAAACAATGGGCATGCTGAATGTAGAATTAACAGTTGAAAGCAAGACATTGCCCACCATGTTCTTCATTATTGATGGCAAGGGATCGTATAGTTTACTCCTTGGTAGGGACTAGATTTATGCCAACTTTTGTATTCCTTCCACAATGCATTAGCCTCATAGAGTGGCGAGCAGACCAAGTTGAGGTGATTCCAACTGATTAGTTGACTAACATTGCAGTAACTATATGCCAATCTAGGAAACTAATGGGGTTGATTGCCTATCTGGGAAGATATGGGATGGAGATTTCCTTGATGTAACCAGCAAGGGAATAAAGCTGATCTAGCAAGTTGGCTAGGTACTATTGCTCTAATGGGCACCATTGAAGATTTCTAAGGAAAATTAGGACAACGATTTACGTCGGCTGTGATATAGGACTAGGAGATAGGTCGAGGTCGACGTATATTAGTAAAAATTTATATACCGAGTTTCGAGAAGAGTTAATAAAATTGCTTAAAGAATTTGGTAAATGTTTTGCATGGGATTATCATGAGATGCTAGGTTTAAGTCAATCAATTGTTGAACATCGACTTCCTATCAAACTAGGATATCGGCCGTTCAAGTAGCCTTCGAAAAGATTTATGGTGGAATTATACGATGTAATCAAGGCAGAGATCATAAGGCTATATGATGCAAATTTCATTAGGATGTGTCGATAAGCTAAGTGGATATCCAACATTGTTCTGGTAGAGAAGAAGAATGGAAAGCAGAGGATATGCATTGATTTCTGGGATTTGAACAAGGCTATCCCTAAGTATGATTATCTGATGCCAATGGTAGATCTATTAATTGATGTGGCATTGGGTCATAAGATTATTAGTTTCATGGATGGTAGCTTATAACCAAATCTTCATGGCGAAGGAAGATATTTCTAAGATAGCGTTCAGATGTCTTGGAGCTATCGGTTTGTACGAGTGGGTAGTCATGACCTTCGGATTAAAGAGTGTTGATGCGACTTATCAAAGAGTCATGAATTATATTTTCATGATTTCATTGGTCTATTGGTGGAGATATACATTGATGACGTGGTGGGTAAATCCAAGGGTGTTGAAGATCATATAGCCGATCTGTGAAGAGTTCTAGAGAGGGCACATAAATATGAACTTACAATGAATGTGCTTTTGGTGTATCAGCTAGACAATTCTTAGGTTTTATGGAGCATGAAATGGGAATCAAAGTTAGTTAGCAAAGCATCAAGGCTATCCAGAGCACTGCGCCACTAGTTAACAAGACCAGTTACAATCCTTGATCGACAAGCTTAACTTTGTGAGGAGATTTATTTTAAATCTATAGGGAAGGATTGAGTCATTCACTCCATTGTTGAAGTTACGAGCTGATCAAGAATTCATGTGGGGTGTCAAGTAGCAAAAAGAGTTTGATCAAATCAAAGATTATATGAATTCTCCACCAGTATTGGTTCCGCTACAATGGGGGTACCATTCAAGTTATATCTATCAGCCGATGATAAGTCCATCAGGTTAGTGCTAATATAAGAATTTGAAGGAAAAGAACGAGTGTATTCTATCTGAGTCGATGACTTCTGGATGCTGAGACAAGATATCCTGTGGTGGAATAGTTATGCCTATGCTTATATTTTTCATCTACCAAGTTTAGACATTATCTCCTATCAGCTGAGTGCATGTGATCAAGTATATGTTATCAGCTCTAGTCTTAAAAGAGTGAATTGGTAAATGGAAATTTATTTTGATGGAGTTCGATCTGAGGTATGAATCGGCTAAAGCAGTTAAAGGGCAAGCTGTAGCCAATTTTGTTGTACAACATAGAGTGATCCATGAAGATTTTATGGAGCCAATTCCATGAACTTTATTTTTTGACAAATCGGTTTGCAAGCATGGATCTGGTATCGGCTTGGTAATTATATCGCCTCGGTGGGCAAACTTTGAGTTCGCTTTTACAATCAAACCTTACCAAACTAATAATCAGGCAGAGTATGATGCAGTAATCAAAGGTCTTCAACTACTGAGAGAAATCGAAGCTGATATGATAGAGATCATTAGAGATTCTTTATTGGTGATCAAGCAGCTGTTTGGAGAGTATGAGTGCAAGGATAATGTCTTGAGATTATATTATGAAGAATGTCAATATTTATTAAACGATTTCAAGATGGTATCATTGGATCATATTTCTAGAGAGCAGAATTTAGAAGCCAATAATCTTGCTCAAATTGCTTCGGGATATCATTTAGATAGGAAAATGAAAGCTGAAATAGCCAATATTGAAAATCATATTGAAACTAATGATTGGAGAAGAGAGATTATCTAATATTTGAAAAATGCATCACAATCGGCCTCTAGGAAACTTCGATATAAGTCTACTAAATACGTATTGCTTGACAAAGACTTGTATCATCGGAGCATTGATGGAGTTCTATTAAGGTGCCTAGGTGTAGAGGAGGCTACGATAGTCATGAGCGAAGTACACGAAGGCATTTGCATAGCTCATCTATTGGCTCACAAGATTAGATGGGTGATGAGAAGAGCTGGGTATTTTTGGCTGACAGTATTAAATGATTGCTTCAAGTACTACTGAGGATGCTAACACTGTCAGAAGTTTGGAAACGTGCAGTGAGCCCTAGCATCAACTATGAACCCAATCATCAAGCTATGGCCATTCAGAGATTGGGGAATCGACATGATTGGCCAGATTTATCGTTTATCAAGCAAAGGATATAAGTTCAGGTTGGCGGTGACATATTATTTTACAAAGTGGGTAGAGACTATCCCATTGAAGAAAGTTACCTCTAAAGACGTAATTGAGTTCATTAAGGAACATATTATCTATCAGTTTGGTATTCTACAGATAATTACCACCAATCAGGGTTCTATCTTTGTGTCTGATGTGTTTTAGTAGTTTGCTGCCAGTATGGAGATTAAGTTATTAATTTGTCACCATAGTATGCTTAAGCCAATGGACAAGCCTAAGCTTCCAACAAGAGTTTAATTAAGATGATCAAGTACAAGATTGATGAACAATCGTGAAGGTGGCACGTTATGGATGACATGCCATGGATCTACTAGAGTACCACCGTATCAATTGTTATATGGGCATGAAGCAGTTCTACCATGGGAGGTTAACATCGGTTCTAGAAGGGTGTCTTTATATGATCAACTAATAGCCAATGGCTATTATAACCTAATGACTAATGAACTTGATTATTTGGCTCAGAATTGGCTAAGGGCGCTTTAGAGGATCAAGGAGAACAAAACCAAGGTCGCCAAGTGTTATAACAAAAAGGTGATGACTAAATCTTTTTCTAAAGGACATCTCGTTTGGAAATTGATTTTGCCAATCGGGTCTAGAGATAATAAGTTTGGAAAATAGTCACCTAACTGGGAAGGGCCATATAAGCCTGGTAATGCTTATATACTAGAAAGTCTTGAAGAGGAGAAGGTTGCAAAAGCGCTCAACAGAAAGTGTCTAAAGAAGTATTATCCTAGCATTTGGGTTGATGCCTAAATCAGCTAAGTGCAACCAATTTCTAATTCTCTTCAAGACAAAAAGACGATAGTGTTAAATCGGTTGATGGTAGCCAATGCTAGTTGGTATTATTTACCTAAATTGGCTAAGTATGGCCAATTTCTAATATTTTTTCAAGATAAAAGCTGATATGGTTATATCCGCTACAGATGGCTGATATCATTGGATGTTGCCTTTAGGGAATACAAGTAAAAAAATCAATAGAGCCGATCAAATTGTATTACAAATAATCAATATTTTGAAGTGACATCATGGATTTTCAACATTGAAGTTTTATAGAAATTTCTTGATTGCCTCAATCGTGCGTAGATGGATTATATCTATTTTGTTGATGACGCAGATGCCATATTCATCATATCTAGGGATGGTTTTCAAGCTCTTGTGCCGACAAGCTGCTTGACATACTTTTTCTGCTACTTTGGCCTATTAATCTTGGATTGATTATGGCAAGCCAATAAGGTAGGATTCTGTGAGTTTGATGTCATGGTGCATCTTATTGAGTTCCGCCATCAAATCAGCTTATTGTTTCTTCAGTTGGCCTAGCTTGGTTTGGGTATCATGCGAGTCAGATGTCATTTCATCAAGCTTTTTCTTCTCAGTTTGGGCAAATAGTGGATCGTTTTGAGCTAAGTCTCTTTGTTCGGCGCGATTGGTTATATGTCGTCTGGTCGTGATCAGCTGGGTCTTATGGAATTCCAAATAAGCAATAGGTGTTAGTACGTCGGTAAGTTCTTCGGGCAGAAGATGTTCAATCTCAGCAAGTCTTCCCTAGATCTGTCCATAGTCTTCCACCAGCGAGCCGATCAGAATGTCCAACCGATGCATGATATCCGATAATTGCTTACGTACATCGGCTAGTAGAAACGGTTTGATTGCTGCACTGATAGCCGTGTCTTCATCTATCTCCAAGTATTTGCTAATGTCAAACGAGAATAAATCGGGAATTGACTGCACATTAACATCGGCAAATAGGAGAACCATGAGACAAGGCAAGAATGAAAGTATGGGGTGAATGTTCTTGAGACACAGCGGGAGTTGCATGAATAGTAACATCGGTATTGGCTTGATGAGAGATAGTTTTGAGAGCATGGGTGATGATTGATGTGGAGGTAATGTAGACTACTTGAGTATTTTCCATTAGGGATCGGCTACTGTTGAAGATGTTATAACTTCTGGAGCAACCACCGGCTCAATACTTGTAGAGGTCTCTAGCAACTGGATTTTGGGAGCTGATGGTTCAAGCTACGAAACGAAGATATTAGAAGAAATATGAAGTCAACGGAGGAGAAATTAAATCGACACATACCAGTGAGGGTGAAGGAGCCGATGTCGAAGTAGGAGGAGGTCCTTGGGAAATCATTACTGTGATTGTGACATCGATGCTGGATTTTTGTTTCTTGGAAGCCGTCTGTGTAACCAGCTTCTTGTGTTTGGTCCCTGATGGTTGTGGTACTCGGAGAAAAGCCGATGGAGATGGAGAACCATGTCCAAGGTGGGGCTCGGCCGATAGAGGTTGATACATAATCGGCTAGCCGCTTGCACTTGTTGTAGGTGCTTCCTTATCACCAGCCTGTAGGGTCATGGAGGTTAAATGATGTATTTAAGATGAAATGTAGTATAGGAAACAGAGTATGGAGAAGAATTACCTCTTCATCGGATTCAACATAGTCAGAATTAAGGTGCAAGAAGTGGTGTTTAGTCGATGAACTAAACAAATGTCTTCTCCATTCCAGCCACCATCGAACGAAGAGTCTGGTGTTGGATATATAAGGCTCTAAGGTGGTGATGGTCCCCAAACACAGAGATCTAGCTGTCATCCTTAGCCGACCATACTCTAAGTTACTATTTACATCTCCTTGGACTTGGAGCTTACCGACGAAGAACAAGCCGATTGGGAGCTAGCTGAAACCCAACTGACGAGCATTGGCAGATGGATGGTAAAACTTGTATCATGGATGTTGGGATTGGCCCAATGAGAATCCAATTGGTAGAAGATTGGGAGTGATGGTTGACAGAAATATTGTCTTCAATTCTTCATCAGCCAGGGTGTTGAAAGGGAGAAATCTGGAAGGCATCTCAAATGACGAAGCACCCTCGTACGCAAACCAGAGAGTGGTGTCCTTGGTAAAGCCATAGTAAAAACATTTGAACCACTGGCTAAGTTTGAAGGCAGTCATTTTACTTCTAGAAAGAGCTGATGTGGCTTCACCTAGTGAGATACAACGGCATCGACTAGCTTTGCTTTCCTCTAAATGATCGACCGAAAAAGTTAGAGTGGAGAAGGGGGTCTTGGGGATGACTTTAGAAGTGTAGATGTTCAACCATAGTTTTATGAACTACCAGGGACCGTTAATGTAACCAACTGGTTGGCCATCCGATAGTTTGTTCACCACTTGATGAAGCAGTTGATAGGTGGCTCCAAGGAGATACTGCCCCAACGGGATCTAGCGTCGATCGGCCAAGCACTCTACTAAGCATTGCATGTTGGTGGTCGGCCCAAGGGTTGAACTGCCAAAGATAAACCGCTCCAACCATAGATTCAAGAATACAACATGCTTCCAAATATCAACTAGTCTGGAAGTCTTACTATGCAGAGATATATATTTAGTCTACCTATAATGTTTTTGGTGTTTAGACAATGAGTGGGTTTGAATCAGAGGATGAATGGATTTAAGTAATATATGGTGTTGAGGCAAGTCAACATGATGACATCCATCAAGGTGGGAGTCATTGGCTCGTGTCCAAACATAAAAGCGTTGAGAGCGTCTAACCAAAAGTAGGAGGGTGATGTGAGCAAAGGCTCATTCTTTTCCATATCGGTTGGGGAAAGGTTGATACAATGGCCAATTTTCAAGTCTTCCTAAATTGATTTTTTGGAAGCCAATACTCTAAGGTACCAATTCCTTCATCCCGGGAGTCTACTGGGCCAAGATCTAAAGCTCCTAGTCCAATCATTGATAGTCATGGGTGAGTTTTTACAAGAGATCCATTCTGTTTTAGAATTTATAAAATCTGTTGGATCCTCACTACCCATGGGACCTATATAGAAGTAACCCGAGTGGTCGGCAATTTGATGTGCGATTTGACCTTTAAGACTCTACAGTAAACAAAAACCCGACGTAACAGATGAAATGGCAGAATGGACCAAATCTATTTAGAATGTAGAGTAGAGGAACAGATAAAAGATTACCTTAGGGATTGTGTTTGTTGACGCCATCGTGCAAGAAAGAGGGAGAAGTAGATCGGCAGTCGGTGGAGCAATCTACAAAGGTTTGCCTTCGGTCGTTGGAGCTTATCGAAGTTTTGGGGGCTTTGGTGATGAGGAGGCATGAAGAAGGATGAAGAGGTAGAATGCTTTATAGAGACATGATGACCTAGCGGGAATCTAGGTCGATTAGTTGCTGCTTGCAGCAGAAGTGGGCCATCTTGGTTTGTGGAGAATTCCAACTGCTTGGAATTTTGAAGTCTGTTAACAAACTTTGAAATTGGGAAGCATGTGTTGACGCCAGAATTTGGTCATCCTGCAGACGGGATCAGCTAATAAAGGGAAGACCGATCGGCTCATAGAGGGAAGCCAATTGATATAGTAAGAGAGTGTTAACGCCAAAATCTGCACGATTCGATGGCGCTAAAGCCGATCGGCTGGGAGATCCGATGGGGCTAAAGCCGATCGGCTGAGAGCTCTGATGAAGGGTTTAATGCCGTCATCGACTGATGGAGATACTGAGACAAAACCGGTAGAGAATTGTAGAAAAGCCAATTAGATTAGTAGAAGATTGGATCGGCTTGAAGACAGGGGATTGTCCAATCGGGATTAGGTCCGAGAAGCCTGAGGGAAGGAAGGAGAAGGATCGAGCTTTAAGCCTATAGGCTTCTGCATGGCGTATCATCAGAGTGCTAATCGATGAGTTATCCATGCTCTGTGCTTCACGCCCAGCGAATCGGCCCCTCGGCCGATACACATCAGCCTTTAGAGGCGTCTCACGACGCGTAACGCCAAACGTATCGGTTCCCCAGCCGATAGGTTCGTTTCTATCCTTGCTACAACATAGCCGATCCGGCGTCCTCCGCATCATCGCCGTTGGCCCCGGCCTCGTACTGTCTCGGTTAGGTCCGATCTTCGAGGTTCAGTGTTGATGGCGCTACCACGGCGGGCGACGGGTATCGTGCTGTCATATCCGGAGTGGCATCGGCTTTGCAGCCTGTGCCTTCTTGTGCTAATCATCGCCTAGGCCGCATGCGCACACATTGGTTTTCCAGCCGATGAATCACTCTGTTCGGCTATCCGGAGGGAGCCCGTGCGCCTCGATATCCTCTGAGCACGCCCTAGTTCCTCCATTGGCTCTGCGGTCGACCGCTCGTCGACACCTGTACACATCGGCTCCGCAGCTGATCAAACAACATCCCGATTCTATCGGCAGCCAGCCGATAGCGAGCGCCTGTATCGGACCCGCTCGTCTCACTTTCTTGTCAATTGTAGGGTCAAATTAACTGGCACGCCCACGAACCTCGAGACCTAAGGACCTGCACTGGAGATAAGCAGACCTCCCGGGCCTTTACGTGACCGAGCCGTTTTCCCTCCTCGCTCTGATAATAGCGGCGAGCAGAGAGCCAATCAGACGGGTTGAGGATGGATTCAGTTCAATTGAAGACAGGAGGTTATCCAGATCGAACCAAGTCTGAGGAGGAATCATGAGAATCATGACAGGGTGCTTTATCCAAATGGGACTGAGGATGAGGAGTCATGAGAATCATGGTAGTATGCTTTGTCTATATAGAACATATTATGTAAGCTAGGAAAGTTTTGTTAGCTTTATAACTTCTTATAGATTAGTTTCCTTATATATGTTTAAGAAATATTGTTCAAGGGTTGTCTATAACTGCATTGGACTCTTGTAAATCAAGGGTATAAATATGAAACTCCTGGAACCTATTGAATCATCAACACATATTACACAAACAAGTATGGCTCGTCGCCACCCTAGCTCGTCTAGGCTATTCCCATCGGGTTCTAGCTCTCGACGCGGGGCTGCATCGGTTAAGTTTGATCTCCGGTGAAGGGGTATGCCCTGCTATTATCATAGTTCATTTTGCTCTATCTAAGACTACATCAGTTAGGTCTAACCTTCTAGTCTGATCAGGCGTACCACATCTCGTTCATGTGAGGTTTGTTGGTACATCGATTCCCCTTTGCTGCCCTTGGTATTGTGCTACATTGATTAGGTTCGAACTATGAGATTGGTGGTGGTGGATCGAGTCGTTGGCCTGACAGGTTCTCGTACAATGTTTCATCGGAGTGAGTAGCCGATGAGTTATCATTACCGTGCGCCTCATATCTATTTTCCATATCATCTAATGATTAATCCTCTAGCGATTGATCCGGTCGCGTCGGATTCGAGCTGATACTATCTCGGTTAGGTTTGATCTATTAGATTCGTATTTGATGAGGGCTGGCATCGAGATCTAGAGAGTTTTGTTCCCTATTAGCTCAGATAGTCGATGAGGTTAGATATAGTCTTGTGTCGGACATTCGACCGATAAGCAGCCGATGACCTTGCCCTTTCCTTTCTCATCGTTACGCCCGATCTAGCCTCCGGTGTCTCTGTGCCGTTAGCCTTGGCCTCATATTGTCTCAGTTTGGTCCGATCTATCGAGACTGGTTCTAATTGTGCCGTTACAGTGGTTGTTGGTCCTCGTGACTTTGTGGAGGATCGGGTCTAGCTCTACTCTTTCGTCACCTATCATATGAGGAGCGTCATCGGTACTTTGGCCAATAAGTTCTATTATTTTATTCCACATGTCTACCATATATGCCTTCATTGGTTTTCAGCCGATGCTCGAGTGCTACCTTTCTATCACTACCTAGCTAATAAGGTGAGCCGAATTGGCCCATCGGCTGATTCACTCATAGATCTAATCATCTATCTCTTTGTCAATTGTAGGGTCAAATTGATTGGCACGTCCTCGAGTCTCGAAGAATAAGGACCTGCACTAGAGCTAAGTAGATCTCCCAGGCCTTCGTGTGGCTAAGGCGCCGTACTCCCCTGATCGGACCTTCGTAGGCCTGTTTACGACTTCGCCTAGTCTGATCAGCCTCAACGAGATTTGGTGACCAACACTACCATGCTAGGAAGATCTAGAGGTTTATCATTGCATTGATTTGGTGTACATAGAGAAGAATGTTTGCGTGATGCTTGTCAGGTTATTGCTTAATATCCTAGGCAAGACAAAGGATGGGCCAAATGCATAGTGAGATTTGGAAGATATAAACATATGTAATGAACTACAACCAATAACCTTGGATTTAGGAAGATTGTATCTCTCACTAGCTTGCTACACTATATCAAAGGAGGAGAAAAAATATGCTATCATGTCTAAAGAGTATTAATGTTTCATCCGGATACTCGTCATGGCCAAGTAAGTGGGTTTCGATGGACGACCTCAAAATGGTTAGGATGAAGTCACACGATTGTCATGTCCTAATTACATAGCTTTTTCCAGTTGTCATTAGGAATATTATACCACTAAAATTTAAGCAAACAATAATGTGGTTATGCTCCTTCTTCAATGCAATTGGACAAAAGATCATTGACCCAGAGAGACTAGATGACCTACAAGCAAATGTAGTGAGAACTCTATGTCATCTCGAGATGTACTTTCCACCTACATTCTTTGATATCATGGTACATCTCATTGTCCACTTGGTCAAGTAAACAAAAGTGTGTGGTCATGTGTTCATGAGTTAGATACACCCATTTGAAAGGTGCATCATAATTTTGAAGGGTTACATATATAACTGGTCCTATCCTGAGGGTGGCATGATTGAAGGGTATACGACTGAGGAGGTCATAGAATTCTAGGTAGACTACATGTCCAAGAGTGAGGCAATAGGAGTTCTAGTGTTGAGACATGAATGTAGGCATGAAGGGGTTGGCACCGTGGGAAGAAAAACTATCATGTAAGATCGTGCTCAATATGATAAAGCCCACATCACTGTCCTTCAACATATGACCAAGATTGTGCCGTACTTAGAGGAACACGAAGCGAAGATCCAACAAGACAATATTAACTGATCAGCTAGTTGGGTTCAAAGAAAGCACAATGCGGGTTTCAATAAATGGTTCAAGCATCGTGTGTGTAACTTGTGCAACGTCATAAGTTAAACCCTTAAGTGGCTAGAAAATGGCCATGGATGGTATGCTGAAACTTGGCAAGGATACGATATCGATGGATATACTTTCTACACAACCAATTAGGATGAAAAAAGCATAGTATAGAATAGTGGCATACACATAAAGCTAGTTAATGACCAATTCGGCTATTGTGATCGACTGCATAGAGGAGATATGGGAGTTGAGTTATGTGAAATTTAAAGTGGCATTGTTTCGGTGTAAATGGGTCGATCTAAAGCATATCAAGATTGACAAAGATAGTTTCACGCTTATAAACCTACAGTACAACAAATACAGGGATGAACCATATGTTCTTTCAAAACAAGTAAATCAAGTGTTCTATGATGCCGATCCGGCAAATAAGAGGTTTCATGTTGTTCGTGAAGGAAAACAAAGAATTATTGGGGTTGACAATGTTATTGATGAGGATGATTATAACAAGTATGTCCATGCTGTTGGCCAAGAAGCTCATCTTAAAGAAGTTCAATGAGATGACAGGACCCTGTATGCATGTGTGGTCTAAGACGAAGGAACTCTTATGTAACAATGTGCGTATGTAATGTACAAGTTTAGGTGCTTTAGAAATATATTAATATTATGTGAAATATATGGCTTTTCATGTGATTTAAAATGAATTTAAATTCCAACAAGATTTCTTGAATTACAAATACATGGGCCATAGGAGATTCCTTCCATTTCACTAATATCCCAGAAGAACGTGCTCGGAACTAGGCTCAAGCATGGGGAAGGGTCAACCCCGATGGGTCCATCTCCTTTCCTAACGAAGCTGATTCAGCAGTGTACCAGAGACTCATGAGTATTATTACTCATGAATCTCAAAAAATCTTTCCACTTTGTTAAAAACATTGCTCTAACTCTTATTATTTTTGCTATGTAGATGGAGTTTATTGGTTCACAATCTTCACAAAGTGAGGTTGAGTAATTCCCCTGACAAAGCTAGCACATGAATGTCCAACTCCATGCGTGGTTGACCATATAGAGGTAATAAGGCGGTACTACTTAAGTAGGCTCATATTTGAAGGACATATATGCTAATATTCCACTATCAACATGTAAGATGAAATAAGGTGTGTCCTCCAAGTTAGGGTCACTCCAACATTCTACATTGATGTTGCCGAGGGAATGGTTCATAAACCATCACAAACACAGAAGGTGCATGGCATAGACTTGGTCGATGGTTATGCCAAAGTTAATGTCGACCAAGTCAATGATACCTAGGTGCAATATCCACTTCCAATCCCACTAAATGATGATATCTTGACTCTTCGTACTACAAGAAAAACCTTCATCCAATGGTCCAAGAGAGAGAATATAGTCAAGTTGACTCCTCGCCAAGCTTAGCCTACCGATACATCTCTACCACCTCAGAAGATTAAACTTTTGATAGAGCCTCCTTATGGTCGTGCAATGATGGAACCAATAGATGTTTGGGCCACCATAATGGATTTAGATGATATACTTGCTAGCCTATCTCCGATTAAGATTTCCCCCAAGTCCGATATTTCGCCAGCACAAAAATGAAGCCAATGTGGAAGAAGAAATGGAAAGGGTAAGCAAAAGGAGTTCTTGGCCCCTTAATCATTGGACATCATGGTCCTAAGCCATTCCTATCCAGTGTAGTTTATGTTATTCTGGGCTTTAATGATCTCTTCAATCTTTATATGCTATGAGCGGTGGACATGGGTCTTTTGAAGTGCTACTCATTGTATGTGCACATGAACCTACTTTATTGCACAAATACTCATGTTCAAATTATTCTAACTAATACGAGCATAGTTATAGGTTATGTTGAAAAGAAGCCCACAGGTCAGGGTACCAGGTTGGTTTCCTTGATCCATCAGTGATTAATGAGAATAACCTAAATATCACTGGTGATATCATCAAGTACTTAAACCATTGCTTCTAGGCACACCAAGACATGGAATACATAATGTTAGCGCACAATCAATAGTAAGGGCCTTGTAATCTTAAGTTTTCCCTTTTTCATTATAGTACTAGTATTTTCATAGACCTCAGATTCCTTATAGATACACTATCATACAAGTGGCATTGGGTTCTCTTGGTAATAGTGCCAAAATGGAATAAGGCTTACTACCTTAACTCCAATAGTTGTGGACCATAAAATTTCGAGCCTCTAACTGTCACAATAGACACTGCATGTGTACCTTACGTGCAGAAAGGAGGCAAGCACATGGAGAAGCAAACCCTCCATCACCATAAGGACTTCTAATGCACGCAACAAGTCAGCAATCAATGTGTTTTTATGTCTACCACAACATGGCTACTTTGATGAGACAGGTGACCAACTGCTATCCCAAGATTTGTGCTTACACGTGTACGTTATTTGTATTTTTCATTGTCGTGAACTAACTATAATATCACTATATAGACAAATAGGTGGAACATCCATCAGATCGACCGAGCGCACATTATAGGACAAATAGTTGCTTTCATCCCATAAGAAATCATTCACCCAAAAGAGATGTTATGGCCCAAGTAGAATGAAAGTGAATGCGTCTTGTACAATGACCAATATTACCTATTTGATAATTGTACCATACACTTCATATTGATATTTATGTAATTTTCTATGTATGTGCTTGTGTATGTATGTCCTTGGTTGTTAAATGATCACATAACATGCTATTTATCAAAAAAATTCCTTAAGTTATATTAAAAAAAGATACCACCTGATTTATGAAAATCCATAATATATTATTCAATTCTTTTTTTTCTAGTTTTTAACTTCATAGGTAGTCATGGTTCTTCTTTGAAAACGTACAGGCGACACATACATGGCTATGGGTAAGTTTGTGGATTTAAATGAAAATTGTAGCTATATGTGATTCCCAAAAATTAATGTATGTGTATATTGATAAACTTTTGACAGTGAATATGTCAAGAATCTATCTATATATGTGTGTGTGTATGAGCTTGTTGATGTCAATGTCAATATATTAGTTTAGTGAAACTCTGGATGCTTAATTATGGCAATGTTTCTGCTGGAAACAAGGTGGGTCTAGGGATATATGTGCTATCTATTTTTAAGAGGGCATGGCTAGTAACTTCTGAGGCTAGCTAAAAAATAAATTTAATTCTTTTAGAATAACTAAGCCACTATCAGGTTTCAAGCAAAACCCATCATAGATGAGCACTACCTGTGATGGATTTTAAACAAGACCGGTCATAGGTGACTATCTGTGATGGGTGCTAATCTACACTGTCATAGATAACCGAGCCATCTCTGACGGATTATAAAATAGGCCTGTCAGAGGTAGACTATCTCTAACAAGTCATTTGTGCAATCAAACATTTGGGGTTCCTCATCTCTGATGGGTCGTTAAAGCGACTGTCGAGCTATATTTTCTCTGACAAGTCATAAGTGCAATCAGCTTGCAGTGCTACATCATGTGTGATGTTTTTTCTTGTAGTGCGTCATAAGTAACCTTAGCTTTAATGAGCCTTAACCCGTCATAGATGATGTGGAGTCATCATTGACCACTCATTTGTGACGAGGACCAAACCCGTCACAGATGAGAGTTTAGAGCTGTCACAGATGAGTGGGTTTGGCGCAGTGCCACACGCTCCTCACATGATAGGAGCAACATGCCTGGGGAGCATTTGCCATCCTAGGCAGCCCCCAAGCTGGTTTATGCCTACTACCAGTTAAGGCTGCATCTACATGTTTGGTTTAGGGCTACATGCTAATTTATCTCTTACATGTTTGAGGATCTCGGTAGTGTGTCTATTTAGGCCATAAATGTATGCGGGATCTATGTTAAGATGTGAGCTTGCTATATATCAGGGTGGGCCATAGGGATACCCATGGTACCTCTGATATATTATGATACCATGATTCACACCTTATATTATATCTCTAAGTACGATGATATCATTGAGGTACTACTGATGTTTTATAGGAATGCTAAAGAATATAGTATATCATCTAGGCTCCACACATGGTTTACGCCTCTGACACACCGGCCCTTGTGAATAGGCTAGCACGTGTCTTCTGCACCCACCACCGTCTTAACTGCTCCTACTCAAAGTGGGCGTCTAAGCATCTCTGTCTACCCACACCCACCTCTTGCTTATGCTTGATCTAATGCTAGCTCATCTCCTTGTCACTTGAATCATGCCAATTTTGCACTTTTCTTGAATGAACTAGGCGTTTTTGTTTCTTGAACCAATGGAAAACCATAGACTTCTCACTAGAACTAGGTTGACTTCGACTATTGAACCTACCTGGTTATGCTGTAAACATACTACAGATATTGTCAATGTTTTGGATTCTTATATTGGTTACCACCGAGAATACCATAGATAAGAGACTAGTCCATCCTAATTATGGCAAGACATTGGAGTCTAGGGCGAGGATGGTAAGAGTTTGTTTGCCCATATCCTATTTGGGGTCCCCGAATCCTACTTAAACAAGAGGTGCTATTCCTATATAAATATATAGCCTCCTAGATGGGAAGGGAATCAAGTTATAAGTCATAGATACAAACCACATCAAGAGTGCGCCAGGAGAAAGCCATATATGTAGCTACCAACTACAACCCATCGAATTGCTTCGTCGAGATCAGTTTAGTGGGCTCGAATAGCTAGCTTACTCCCCCTTTTATACTCAGTGTGATATATCTCAGAGCTATATATATAAACTAAACTAGAGTTATTACACTTCTTGGTGAACTAAACTAGTATAAAAATATTTGTCTTATATCTTTTTATTCTAATCTTGTGGATACCTTAGTTCCAACTGTACCCTATGCCCTGATATACCGTTGTCAGGTATAACCCATCGAAAGATATTAGATCTGATACCCATATACCATGTTTGATACTATATGTACTAGGTCTAGTACCTACTAGCACTTATGCCTATGGATACTAGGTTTGATACGTAGATGTCAATCCTAATAACTATGGATACAATCATGTTACACATGGGTAATACGTCTGATACATTGGTAATAGGTCTAATATATACCAACTCTAATATATATGAGACTAGGTCTAATGATACCCATGTTCAAGATTTGATACTTAAGGCAACCATTATATTAAAAAAACATCGATAAAATTTGGTATCATGATTATTGGTCACTGATATATTCCTACCAGCTAATGTGTACAAACTTATCATGTTTTAGATCACATGCAAAGATTTCTAATTTCTAGAGTAAATATATGTAATTTATAGTGTAAAAAATTAACTATTTTTATGAAAATATGGTGCCATAAACATATACCATACTAAAATTCCCAAAGTTTCCCAATATTTTTGCCATATTTATATAACTCTAAAGCATAAACCTCAAGAGGCATTCTCATGGGAAAGACCAATAAACAAAAGGAGCGTGTGGCAATGGTTGAAAGATAATCATGTGGTGAACATCCTCAACAAAAACAACCCCCTCTCTATCCACTCGATTAGCCTAGTTAGTTCATGCAACCTATTTAGGAATGAAGCCAGGTATGATTTTTTTCCTTTTCTTTATTGCCTGATGAATTCTTTTTTAAGATATGATATAGAGCATTGCAAGAGCATGTCATACCATCCCATGGATGGTATGATTTTTCTAACATCAATACCCTCAAACCCCCACATAAAGTTGGCAGCTGCATCATGTAGCACGAGTGCACATGAGTGCACATGAGTGCACAAGTATGGGCCCGTTCCTACATGGCAGTCTCATATGCGATAGGTCTAGTACCAACTACCCGTATCTCTAATACCTATGGGTATTAGACCTGATACCCACTACCCATAGGTATCAGGCATGGTACTTGAGTACCAGATTTGGTACTCACATGTATCATACCTAATGCCTAAGTATCATGTTTGATACACATTGGTATCATGCCTGTCACCTAACAGTATTATCTTCAGTAGCACCCTAACTCAAAAAAGCAACCTAGATTCAAAACCCATCCATCCATCCATCCACCCATCATAAAGAGATGACTAGATGAGATCCAAGTCTGGTAGCAAGGGATTTGGAGGCATTGTCACCGACGAGGTACCTAGTTGGTGTCACTGACAAGGACCATGATGTGCCCTCATGTCATGATCATCGAGCTTCGGTGGTTACTCTCCATGGTTGTTGGTGCAATCTTTTGCCTCCCTACACCTATTCCGCTTGTTGACGTCGCTAGCGAGGGCCACATTATGCTCATCGTGACCATCGACCTCAGTGATTGCTCTCTGTGGTAGCCAGCACTGTCTTCACGGTGCTATGGTGCTCCTTTAGCTCATCGCCTCCTCATTCCCACTCTGCCTAGCATCGCCTTATCTTTGCACACAGCTGCCGAGCTGCTTTCGCAAAAGCGTCGTATGTGACAGGGAGAGATGAGAGAAAATGAGGCATTCATGTGTGTGAGAGAGAAATAAAATGATAAGATCTAAGATAAGTGTACCTGTGGATGTAAATGGATGGCTAGCCCAAGCCAACGCGTGGATTGGGGGCATGAGGGCTGAGCGGAAGCTCAAGAACTGGTTGATGGGATTAGACGTGGTTCTCGTTGGGAGTGTGGTGGGCATGGCCATGCATGGTTCTGGAAGATGCCCATCTTTTGGACTATACTTTGACTTCTATGTGCTAGTTCCCCACACCTGATCGCTGACTTGGGGAGGAGTATCACTCTAGTCAGGAGAGATTTTTCTTCTAATAGTGGACATAGTTTATATTTCTGGCCTTGAAATCTAGGAGGATATTATTGATTGAAAAATTAAGTGACTATTAATTTATAGATTTATTTATGAGTCGATGTTTTTTTTTCTTTTCTTCTCTACCACTTGTGATATCGATACACAATTGTGAACCATGTCTTTGACTAGAGTTTAATTAAAAGGCAAATGAAAAAAATATATATCTGCACCACATCTAGTTTCACTAGAAATGTAATTCCACTGGCTGCAATTAATCGGTATAGAAAAATTCCCATCAGCTGCAGGTCGGTGCACCAGAGCCAGCGTACACCTCCTTAAGGGCTCATTTCAAATACAGGATTATGATAACATAGTTACAAGAGTTGCCTCGTTTGTATACGAGGATGAAGACTTGTGGTTGTAGCTTTTATAGTATGCCATTCTTCTCTTTTTAAAATAATTATATAGGACGTGTACATCCTAGCTATACGGAGGCTATGAGTGGTCTAACATTAATTATATTATTTTGATGTAATTATCGATGATCTCCTGTATCATAAAAAAATAACTGAAAAACACAATAACAGGATGCCATCCCACAATGAAGCTTACAAGAGTAGGATTTTGCTACAAATATTTTTTAGTAGCACCCTAAGAAAAGTGCAAGATATTTTTGTTAAAAAAGAGTAAGAATTTTGTGTCACAAGGAAGAGAATACCCGAGGTCTAGTCTCGTGTTAATTTTACTCTGAAAGTACTATGAGATTAGTCGTTCCATTGCTCCAAATAAACATGTAGAAATATTCTGCAATAGATTTCAATCCTCTATAATTCTTTCACTTTTCCTTCACGCTGTGGTGGAGATGGTGAGCTATGGCTAGGGCAACATAAATATCATCGTGTCAGAGAGCAGGTGGCCATCGGCTGATAGGAAGGGGTAACCATAGGATTCAACAAGAACTAGAACAGTGACACCATGAGCGGAGCAAGCCACGCTTCTGTAGCGAGATCTCAAACGCCTAGAACTGAGCTGAGCACATCTTTGTATCAGTAACATCTCCACGCGTTGGCCATCCGAGGTGAAGGTGCAGAGCTCCACCAAATATTTTTCCTTACTGACGTGCACACATGTGCGTGCGGTGGTGCGAGTTAGGGTGTGTGCGGGTGCACTCATTTATACATAAAAAATCATTTCATCTATTTTCTCATTTTCTAATAAAAGTAAAACGATGTAGGGGTATAACAGAAATCTGAATCATGGTATGTTGGTAATGGGCCACTGCCCCTTAAATTTTGTATGCTAAAAATTTAGGCTCGAGTTACGGACAATAGCAGTAACTGCTTTCTTTGTTGGAAGACGCATCCACTTGAACGGTTTTTACTACTCGCCCCTTTGCCACGCGCTGCACCGCCCGAGCACCATCACGGCAGCATCTCTCTTGTTAAAAATTATCCTCAAATACTCTAAACAAAAATCATCGGATGATGTTTAGTTCCATTTTGTTATAAGATGAATTAGTCCGATCACAGGATTGTTTTAATGGATATAGCTATAAATTGCTGGACTCAAAAAGCAACCCTTCACAGTTTTATAGATCTAGCAATGTAAAAAGCTATACTAAAAAGACTTATGCCAAATTAGTTGATACTAGTGAACTAGATTCAAGAGATGGGAAAAGAGATGTAAAAAACTAAGTCAAAAATGCAGTTTATGGATCTAGCTATGTGGAGCAAATATATCCAAAAATCTTGTTCACCAGTCCGTTGAATCTAGCCATGTCAAGAGTTAGTCCAAAAGATTCTGGACCGACAAAACAAATCAACAAGACTTGCTTATATTAGGGACTTCAATCACAAATGGTTTGTACTAGCTATAAAAGGTGATCACCTCCATATTCATCTTAAGCCATAAGATACAAATAGAGCAAGGGTGAAGAAAAAAACGCAATGCACATAATTTAGAAAGAGGTGAATTAATACTCGTGCATGAATTTGAATTACGGGAATTTAGTTGCATGAATTTAAATTAAAAGAAATAAATGACAAAAATTTAAATTATATTCATTTTCATACAATTACATGTTAAAAAAACTCTAAGACATCAAAATTTAAATTTAAATCATCTAAACTCCACTAAAAATACCCTAGAAGCTCTTTTCCAAGATACACCCAAACCCTTGACCTCTTTTTATAGGTAACATATGGCTGGTTAACCCCTTGGGAAACTCCCAAAACACTTTAGGACTTAGCCGTTAGAGCAAGTATAATAATAAACTAAGCCAATTATAAGCATACGTGGAGGAGTGAGATAAAAAAAATAGGAGTGTTGAATTTCATTTAAAGAGCTAACTCTTAATAGATATTATATATATATATAATAAAGATAGAGAAAAATAGAGACAGTATTATAACTTATCTATTATATATATATAGCTTTAATATGTGCTGGTGGTTGATTCTACAGTTAAACTCGCTCTTTCTCAAACTAACATCAGCTGTCAGATCCAGATCTGACGTACAGGAGCAAGCCACGTTGGCGGTCACATGGATGCACCCGTGGCTTACACAGCCGCAGAGGATCCAGTATACGCCACCTCGGATCCAGCCACACTGCACTCGATCTTCTGCGCCGAGCTGCCGTCACTCTAGCACATATGTAGACACAGAAAATCTGGCCTCGGAATCCTACGAGAGACACCTGGGATCCTCCGCGTGAAAACTGGCCGCAGACGATCAGCCGCCGCCTCGGGATCCCTGGAAAGGCGTCGATCCCAGGCGCCTCGCGCGCCCCCGCGCTCTCCCGGCCGGGCCCGCCTGCCAGCGAGAAAACGGAGATGTATTCCCGCGCCTCCTCCTCGTCGTGGGCCCGCCGATCCGAGAGGAGAGCGCCGTCGCCAACTGGAAGCCTCCACGTCGACTCGGCGAGCTCGGTCTCCGCATCCGCTTCCCGCGTTCCTCCTGGGCCGACCAAGCCTTGGCCCGCGTGCTTGACCACTACCGGATTATGCATGTTGATGGGTTGAGTTGACCAGGTCAACACAACAAGCACAGCACAAATGCTAGCTACAGTAAATGAGATTACGGTAGCAGCAATGCACCTGGACTTTCTGCACTTGCAGTCCTAATTTTCTTCGCAAATCTCAAATACCTTTTAAACACTATACGTCTACGTGTGTCATCTTGTATTATATTTTTTATATAGTATTTTTGATTTTTCTGTATCTTAAGTTTAATCTCAATCACATCATTGACTATCATCTTACTTCAGTTCTACACTAACTATGCTAGACTTCTATTTCTTCCTAAGTACGGTTCTAATTCTTGTCATTAATTAAGGTTGACTTAAATCACTTTCATATAAATAGACCAAATAACTATTTCTAAACATAGACTATCTTCATTAGTTACACATACTCACGTCAGTAATTGCCATAGCTCCAACCAACAAAAACAGACACATGCTCAAAATTCCTTGATAATTTTTCATCACAAAATATAAACCTACACACTCTTGGTTTCACACTTCTCGTCACGCCGATGAGTCATCCCAGTGAGCTAATCTAGCTTACTTCTAAGCGCATTCAACATTTTCAAAATGGTTTAATCTCTTGATTTCTTGCGGAGTGCCTGTGATACGTAGTCACCATCACTGCCACGCTCGACGCTAATGTCATTGCTTTGCTGCGCGTTCCACCTGCTCTGGTGAGCTTTGGCTGAGCCAATCATGTCAACCACGGTTGCCTCATCAAGATGACAAGAACCCCTATGCTAATTCAAGGATTGGACGACGGATATGCTAGATCGATCAAGTAGTTTCCCCAATCCTGGTGTCCTAGCCGCCGCCGCTAGTATCTATTCGCTTTATCGGTGAGTTTCTGCACAATTCTTCGCTGCTACACCTAATTCAGTGTTCCTTACAGTTAACATGACCACCGGAGTACCGTGCTATTATGCCATTAGGGAACCGCGGCCGCAAGCAGTAGTTCGTCGTCACCAAACATTTCTAATGTCCCTCTCTCGTCAAGAGCCTTTATGAAAGCAGTAGATGCTGACCATTGCATCAATTTGCCTTTTCCTAAGTTGAATTGCTGCTTTGCCCATACAGCCGTGTTGCTCCACCACTCATCCTCGCTACCAGTGCAGCTCCCGCAGCTGTTTGGGGTTGCCACGGCAACTCAGAAGTCCGCACATTGAAAGTTATCCATTTGCTCATTGCATTTCAACTATAGAAACATAGATGAATATGTTTATCACATAATTCTAATTAATTGAATTCTGTATATCAAGTAATTTATTAATGAAATGGATACATTTTGTACATTAATTCACTGAGCAATTAATGGAATGGAAGGAATATATCACTATATATAAAATTATAATAAAGGAGGTATTAAAGACCTACTATAAATGGAATGTAAGGCTTCCATGATATACATTAAATGTAGGGAATCATAAACATTGTGGCTTCAATCTATATATTGTACGTTTCAGGATGCCTGCTAGGACTATCACCAAAGTCAGATAAAAACAATATTCTACACACACAATGGGTTTTGTTGCTGTTGCCATCTTACTATGTTTCTCATATGCATCTGGTTATGTCAATCAGGTAGGATCAGAAGATGCCCATGTCAATCCAGAAATCAACGAAACGGTAACGATACTACCACATGCCACTTGATTAATATTGAATTGTTCTAATTTTCCGCATTTTCTCTTTCCTTCATTATCATCATGAATATTTTTTAATCAGTCATCTCTCCCTGTATTAAAAAAAAGGAACCTATATTTCGATGTGATGCGTGTAAAAGAGATCAACACAGATATATTTGTTTTACTATACCAATTTACCTTGAATCCTTCTATTCTATCTTTGAGTTACTAATTTGTTGATGACAACATGGGTGATATCAATAAAGTTTACTGAGGTAGTACCGCATCACAAATATGTTAAAAATCTCAACATTTTTTTTTGGTGTTGCTACATTCGCATAACGAGTTACTTTGTGTGACGGGTGTAAAAAAAAAATCTCAACAAATTTAAGTTCATCATACTATATGTATATACTACATGTTAAAAAAATATAATAATATTTATAGTACTTTTTTCGATGTGTGAGAAGACTCAAAGACGTGCAGCCATTTTCTTTTCTGGGAGGCATAAAGCACGAACTGACGAAGCGGATAACCGTGCTTCTCATGTAAGTTATCTAGTTCCCTCTCTCTCTTATACACACGAGCAAATACATGCCATTTTGCTTGAAAGCTGCAAGTCACGATGATGAATTTTAAGACCGACTGGTTCCCTATTTTACTACAAATAGATATTTGGAGAGTCTCCAGTTACAAATTTGACCATTAATTTTCAATTCTTCGAACACAGATGTGGTCTTGATTATTTTTTATGTTCTTCAATACATTTTTTCAATGTTATAAAATTTTGTCCACAAATATTTTAAAAGTAGCAACCATTAAGTTACTTTGGGAATCTGAAAGCTTACCATGTGCAGATGTGCTTTGGACCTAGAGTTTGGGACAAAGCACAGAGAAATATAAACTTGCCTAACATTTGACTCTCAGAGGCAAAATATTGAACGCAAGGGATACATTGGAGGCTAGGTAGTTAAATAATAGATTGTGTTTCACTAGCTTACACATAGAAACATATTTGTATAACAGAACAAGTGAAATCCAGCCCCAAAAAATATCTTCTGTGAATGACAGCATTGGTGTCGGAAATCTTTCCTTCCAATCGAACCTTAACCTCATAAGTCCCAGGCCCTGCCAAAGTCTCTCCTGCAATTGCTGTGATGGAATCTACCCTGCTACTGCAAATCAACCCACCACATAACATTGTGACTGTATCATGTCACAATCGTTCCTCTAAGTCCAGTTGGTGCTACCACAATCAAGATCTCTAAGATGATGAACTCTATTATTGCTCTTTCCCCCTCCCAACTCCTTGCCCCTTCTGGACCTCATTAATCCATTAGCTTTTCATCGAAGTTGGTTAGTGCAGACATCAGTATTGCTGTAACCTGAGCCATCACGTGACAAGAAACCAATGGACACTAGGCCATCAGAATCTTAACTTGAGAAGACGAACAAAGAAGCAGGCATTGAAGAGAGTTAACGATATGCCTACACCCTGGGTGTTGAATGAGGTGATTCCGATCTGATAACTGAGGATTTGTTATGATTGATGCTCTAGGTTGCATGGATCAGTAGTGCATTTATACCCAGGAATACAAGCCAGGCTTGGTGTCAAATCATACACAAGACTCGTACATAGGTCAGCACGACGATGGCTTCATAGTATGCAATATATCATACAACCTTCCTCTAGTCAGTTTGGGTTAGTTGTGCTGCCCCTGACCTCCTGGTTCTGTCGTAGGATCTCCTCGTTCTCCAACTACCTTGCCTTGTCTAATACGCCAATTTGGAGATTTCAAGTATTCTCACATATCTGAAACCCCTGCTTTAATCACTTGGGATTAGCATAGGGTTGTGTTCAGAGCCAGCCCTTCAATCCTTGTTGCTAGCTCCTTGTGTTAGTCCACCCCTGGCCTCCTTGTCCTTCACAGGACCTTCTAATCCTGCAACCACATTATCCGGTATGATCCGAACACAAGAGATCTCCACCTTGGATAATACACCATCTTGAAGACTTCATATATCCTCCTACATCTGCGGTTGGGCGTTATCTTTCTTGATTAGCAGCTTCAGACAAACAACAATTAGAGCAATGCCAAAACTTGGTTGTAAAACTGGTCAATTGGGTAAACATATCTGCAAGTGATGCATATCTGAATTTTTTCAAGTGGGAATAAAGACAGAGAGCATGAGAGTCCTAACACCTACCTACCACCCACCCTCCCATCCAGCGACCGGCTACTCTGACGGCCACCATCTAGATAAAGCCCCTATGGAGTATGCATCCTCCTAGGAGGACATCGTTCGGGTCATGCCTAGCACACCATCTTCTCATCCAAGCCTATTGATGTGGGCTGGCATGTGGTGAAGCACAAGAATAAAGGCACCAACCCTATTAGCCAGCCAACCACCATATTTACTACCTTGGAGCCCCGACCCATCCTACGATTGCTCCATGGTAGGTGCTTCTGCTATCTAGGCCTAGAGCACCTTAAATCCTCTTGAAAGATGCCATCCTAGTGTTATCGCTATAGTTACCTATGGCACCTCAAGCACAACTGTCAGATCGACCAAAAATCTTCACCCTGGCCTTGATGCCTGGTGGTGATGGCTGCCATCCCGGCTACTCATGGTGATGGTTGCCATCCTAGCTACTCGTGGTGTGGAGACTACCGCACCAATGATCATGAACACCCTTGCTGCCCATGCACTACCCTCTTGACCTACTCATCTAGCTATCGCATCTACCCTCGCCCTAGCATCCACTCCCTCTCGTCTAATCTCCCCAAAGCAGGTAGTGCTGGCCAAGCAGCCCAAGTGACTGATGAAGGAGGACATTAGGGTTGGGGATCCGGTTTTGCACCCGCTGGGTTGTCACTACATCCTATGCTAGACTCTAGAGATGGCAGCCATTGAGCAGCACCCGAAGGGACGGGCTCTAGTGGCAACTATGTTGATGGGTGGCAGGAGATATTGCCAGCCATGATGGTGGAGGAGGTGGGGTGCTCCTGTGGAATGTTGCTAGCCAATGTTCCAGTTGAGGTGATTAGACTGTTAGACTTCCTATCTCCTTTGTTCAGGAGTCAAAATGTGAGGCCATCCTTGACCGGTCTTACCAGTTCTCTATCGTCGAGGCACTAGTCTCCTTTCGTTGTTAGCATCGCTCGGTCCATGCACACAGCACCAAGATGTTGTGTATTGTTAGGCTAGCAATCGAGAGGCTCCCAGCTCATGGAAGCCCTCAAGCATCTTCTCAAATAGATGAACTGCTAGTTCATTGAGTTGTTCGACCTAGTGGATGCATGCATGAAGGAGGTGTTAGCCTGGTTCACTGATCCCTTCAAGATCCTATAGGAGCTTGCTCTAAACATTTTGAAGTCGATGTAGGAGTGGTGGAGGGAGCTAGGGACGAAGGATACTGACATGTTTGAGTTATTCATTTCTAAGGCATCGCCCCCTCTCTATAGAGAAAAGGTGACTCACGTATGACCTGCTCATTCCCCTTATGGAGGCAATTGATCTGGTGCAGCAACTATCGAGTAGTCCCCTCTTTGACGATGGCTTCAGCGATGATCGGGAGCCACAACGTCAATGTACCTATGGTAGATTGATGTCAGAAGTCTTGGCCTTGCACTAGGCGGCATGCATCACTTTGTTAGGTTGAGTACAAGTGCGGCGAGGAGGGCTTCCAGCACCAGTTCCTGAGAGGGCCAGTCCAATTGGGGGGCGAGGTGACACCACACACCCCTCATCCGAAAAGGCCGTCTATATTCTAGTCACCATAGGATGCGGCAATCGAGGAAGCCCTAGTAGGTATGGGAATGATGTTAGCCACCTCGGCGGCCATCTCGGATAAGAACATGGGGCCATGGGTCGTGCACATGTCCCCAAGTGTGACCTTGGTCTCCGAGGCACTAGATGGGGTAGGGCCAACCTTAACTTGCCCTTCATTAGCCACAACGTGCTTGGGAGTGGCCCTACCTATCATGAAGGAAGCGGCGTGTGATCTGACTTGAAAGCTTTCCTTTGAAGATCTTGCCCAAGATTTGCCACAAATAGTTGCATGTAAGGCACCCTACTTTAGCGTTGACCTACATGGTTGAGCGTTCCTAGCCTCTGGTATCACATGCCCACCGCAGGAGTTTGACAAGTAGGAGATTTTTAAGTAGGAGGCATGCTCACCGTGCAACCTGTTTGGCCGTGGCCAAGGGTGTGCGTCTCTAGCCCACTAGCAGTTTACTATAGGCGACAAGAGTTACCACACCCAGGGCGCAATTCGCTAGCCTACCAAGGCACTACGCTAGTGAACCAATCCGTGTTGGCTGGCATGGGAAAAACATTAGGTAGCATGCCTAGCCCAGGGGCTACCTCTACCACCAACAACCACTCGCTTGCCACGGTGGTGATTTAGGTCATCCCAAGCTTAGTAAACATCATCTCGCTGCTACTGGTGGCAATCCTTGGCAAGCATGCAAGGGCAGTGGCGAGGTGGAGGGAACAACAGTCAAAGCCGTACTCCCAGACTCCATGTCGCAGTGGTGGCCTAGTGGCTAAGAATGGAAGGTGATGGCACCACATAGTCACAAAGGTGCAGAGGGTAGTGATGAAGAAGCTAGGCATGATTGAGGATAAAACAAGGTGGATGAGAGCAATATTCTCAGGTAATTGGAGCTCTTCAAAGCTTCTCTTGCCCCTTCCCATGTTCAGGTGTTATCGGCCCTATGCAACATTAGTGTGGAGCCGCTGTAGGAGTTTATGGCCTATTGAAGTGTAAGCCACTACTGTAGCCAAGAAGCTTGTATCTTTTCCTATGTTGTGTTGTGTTTTAGTTTGGAATGTAAGAGGCCTAAACCAGGTCAGCAAAAGGTGATTAGATCCTCCTGTGCTTCTATTTTCTGTTGTTAGGAGTCGCAGTTGGTTGTGCTTGATAGGCAGCTAGTAGTTCAAACTTGTGGGTCTTCTCTTGATGCTTTCGATTACATTGCGGCTGATGGAACTTGGATGGATTATTCATAGCCTACTGAAGCAATTGTTTTATTGTCTCCTATCTACATAAGGGGAATTGGTCCCTTCCCTAAGTAACTCCAATATGGAAGGTGGGGATTTTTGGACACTAGCGAACGTCTATGGACCACAATTTGTCAATGAGAAGTTAAAGTTTTTGAAGGAGTTGCGGTTAGTGGAGCAGTAGTTAGTAGAAGAGGTGTGGTGCGTGGTTGGTGATTTCAATCTTCTCTTTGTGGAATTAGACAAGAACAATGGCATTGTGAACAGAAGATTGATCAGCCAATTCAGGAACATGATGAACAAGATAGAACTCCATGAACTCTACCTATTTGGTCACTGGTATACATGGAGTAGTTAACAAGATTAAACAACCCTAACAAAGATCGACAAAGTCTAGGTGAATGCACATTAGGAAGACATCTACCAAGACACACATTGCAAGCTCTTAGCTCCTCTACTTCAAATTATTGTCCACTGCTAATAGTTAGTGACTCAATGATGTATAGGCCAAATAAATTCAAGTTTGAGTCATTTTGGTTATAGTTGGAAGCCTTTGAGAATGTGGTTTGGCTAGTGTGGTGTTTGGCCCTTACTAGATAGAATGCTCTATGTTCCCTCCACTTTAAACTATAGGCCATTGCATCTGCCCTCAAAAGCTAGGGAGAGCATCTCGTTAGTGAGTTGTGCCTATAGCTGGTAGTGGTGCATGAGATCATCCTCTAGCTAGACAATGCACAAGACTTGTGACGACTATCCTATGAGAAGCAGTTCTTGCATGTGATACTCAAGGAGCATTGTCTTGCACTCGCGTTGTTGGGATGCATCCAGTTGAGGCAAAGGGCTCATCTTCTTTATCAATGCGTGGCGATGGAAGAAAGCTATCATGTCCCTCCTTCATGACAATGTGTGTGTGTGGGGGGGGGAAGGGGGCTGATGGAAGATGACAAGTTGTCAATCGCACACGATTATTTGCTCAACATCATGGGATTGCCCTCGCCACCGTCGGTGGCAATTGATTTTGATTGCATTGGCCTAGGCTCCATTCATCTCTTAGAGATGGAAGACGACACCTCTAAAGATGAGGCTAAAAAGGTGACCATGGAGATGCCTATCGACAAAACATCAAGACTGGATGGATTTGGTAGGTGTTTCTACAAGAGATGCTGGGAGATCATGAAGGACAACATTGTAGATCATGATGGACGACATGGTGACTACTTTGAATTTAGTGTTGTAGATGAATTCCCAACACTTGCACCTTTTGAAGGACGATCTGATGCACCTTAGGGACTATAGGCAAAAAGCCTTATCCATAACTTTGTGAAAATCCATGCCAAGATCTTGGCCTCATGGCTGCTCCCTGCACGGATGATCTTGTGGGGCTAGAGCAAAAGGACCAACCACGCTGATAAAGCTTGATATCGCAAAGGCATTCAGCACTATTTCATGGGATATCCACCTTGACCTTCTTTGACATCTAGGTTTCAGGGTCAAGTAGTGGGACGGTCTTGCCTTCCTGCTTGGTTCTGCCTCCACAATCGTGTCTATCAATGGGTGCAACACGTAGAGAATCAAGCTAGCAAGGGGTTTGAGGCAAGGGGACCCTCTCTTTCCTTTACTCTTTGTGCATGTCATGGAGATGTTTGTCGCTCCATGTGCCATGGTAGTGCGCAGAGAGGCCCTTTCCCTATTAGCCGGCAACGTAATTCTAATATGGGCATCCCTCTATGTCAATGATGCCATCCTCTTCTTCCATCCATCATCCCAAGACACGGTGGTGATCCAATTTATTTAATAGGCAATGCAACTAACTTGATCTCCAACCTACTAAAAAGCTCCTTGACCCTAATTCATTGCTTAAAGGAGCAAGTCATGGTGATCACAGAGTTATGGGCTGTCCGGTGAAGCAATTGCCCATCGTCTACCTTAGCCTACATCTCTTTAACTGCAAGCCAAAGAACACCAAGATCTGGCCAATGATGGATCAACTAGTGAAGAGCATGGTGGGTTAGAAACTAAGGCTGCTATCATCGGATGCTCGATTTTTGCTGATCAAACATTTCCTCATGACACTTTCCATATACTTCATGTTAGTGCTTAAGCTGCTAGCTTGGGTGATTAAGGAGATTGAGGAGAAGTGTTGTGGTTTTCTGTGGAAGGGGGATGAAAATACGAACGAAGGTTGCCACTTGGTCATTTAGGACAAACTCTGCTTGTTGATTGATAATGACGGCCTTGGCATCAAGAATCTTCGGACATAGCTAGAACGCCCATGGGTACCACTAGTGCCCACACACGATAAGAAAGTGGCTCATTGCTTTGCGGTAGGGATCAAGGTGTTGTTGGATAATGGGGGAGGGGGGGAAGGCATCCTTTTGGACCAACAATTGGTTCCCTAACAGAGGGTTGATCACCAACCAAGCTCCAATCGTTTCCTCCTTTGTCCAAGATAGGAAAAGAATAGTAGCAGAAGGACTGCTTGGCGAGGCTTGGGTGACTGACATACATGGAAGTTTGTCCATCTAAGGGCTCATTGAATACTTCGTAGTCTAGGACCTAGTCGTGTCGATATAGCTACACAGCTAGTTGAAGGGGCTAGGGATGAGGTTATATGGTGGGCGACAGTGAATGGTGATTTCTCTATCAGTACAGCCTACTCCCAGTTGTGTGCTAGGAAGATGCGATGCACGGGTTGCAAGATCACTAAAAGTCTCGAGCACCTGCTAGGTGCAAATTCTTCATGTTCTGTGTGATGTGAGGCACTTGTTTCACTGCAAACAATTCGCAGCGCCACGGTTGGCATTTAGCTTCTATGTGGCACCTTTACTCTAATGACATGGATTCCTGTGTGCATATCTTTCAAGCTTGTGCATTGGCGCAACAGATTTGGGAGTGCATGAGGGATCGGATAGAGCTAACCTATGCAGCGCTGATGCTTGATCTTTCTACCTAGTAGTGTGACGCTTACAAAACGATCACCAAGCACGATAGAAAAGCCTTTGATGCGGGAGTTATCCTGGTGACCTGGCCGATTTGGAAGGAGCGCACTGCTCGCATCTTCGAAGGGTAGGAAACTATGGCGAACCATATGTGTGATGCCATTGAGGAGGAATGCGAAGCTTGGATGATGGTGGGGCTGCTAAGTGCTCTATGAGGAGTTGCCCTTTGTAATTTTGTAGTGCTTGTGAGTGTTAGCTAGAGTATGTAGAGCGTGCCATTCTTTGGACGCTTAATAAACTTTTCTTGAACCTATTAATTTCATGATCTTGGGATATTTTGTTCCTTGGCTAATGTTTGAAACTGGGTTGTGTTCATTACCATCACTGATATGCTAGTTCATGCTTATGTATCATCATGGTTTCCTTCAATCGGTTTCTTTACTTCTGGAAATTCTTGCTTGGTATGTCCTCCTTTACATGTAGCATCGTTAATTGTCTTTGATCTAGAAGTGGCCTTCCAGATATTTCATTTTTCTTGCTTAGTTCCACTGATAACCTTTGACATACAGTGTTCTCTGTTCTATGAAATATCGTGAACTATTAATTATAAGTCTACCACTTCAAAATATGTTGCTACTGACCAGAAAATGATCTTGCTATCGATTATTAATGGTGCGATTCAATTTGACTGTTATAAATTGCATTAAGTTTTTTAATGTGTCATTTTATCAACAGGTTGCTATGTATCACACACCCAGTGACTGGTACTTTGGTACTCGAGCTAAAATAGGTATATGGGGATCACCCAATCAAGGACGCTTTCAAGAGTCTGGTGCATCCATATTAGTAACCAGCAATGAATTAGAGGACTTCAATGCACTTGAAGCTGGATTTCACGTACGTACAAAACAAAACATGACATCCATATATGCAGATTCAATGGCTAGCAAGAATAATCATTTTGCTGATATGGTTTGGTTAATTATGTAGGTTTATCCCGATTTGTATAACGATTCTGATGTCCATTTCTTTATCCAGTGGACAGTAAGTTGAGCCTATTATTTGGAGTTTCATTTGATCGTGTTGAGAATCTTCAGCATCAGCTGGAAATTTAACGATAATAACCAATTTCCTTTTCTTTTTATCATTTCTCAGAAGGATGACTATAAGTCCACCGGATGCTACAATCTAAAATGCGGAGGGTTTGTGCCAGCACAAGGAGCTGAACTTATGCCAGGCCAGGCGGTTGCTCCTCCATCAACTTACGATGGAGAGGATCATTACATCACCCTTAGCCTACATACGGTGCGTGCCTCTTAACCACTATGGACAAAAAGTTCATGTACATTGGAGCCGTGGATTTTTTTTAACAAAGGAATTGGTTTAAGGGAACTTGATATTTTATTTAAAAACATTTCTTATACGAATAAAATAGGACCTCTTTACATCAAAAGTTCCAACCAAAAAAATCATTTTAAAAACTAATAACTACCATTGATGTAACTAAGAAGAGAATAAGATATATTCCCTCTATTTTTAATAGAGAACGACGTTGATTTTTGGATTTTATTTCAAAAATTATATAATTATCTATTTTAGTATGACTTTTTATCCTTATATTTTTATATATTTATATTTAAAAAAATTAAATAAAATAAATGATTAAACGTGTCTCAAAAATCATTGGCGTTATTTATTTAAACAAGATGTGAATTAACTACATGTTCCATCAGCAAGATGTGAATTACAGGAATGCTGGAATGCTTGGACTACAGTTCCTATAAACAAATATATACATCACTGACTACTGAATACTAACTTATGTTTGCTCTTCATTTGCACGCAACATACAGGATCCTGACACTGGAGATTGGGTATTGTTCAGGGATGATCTGGACAAGCCGTTATTTTTAGGCCATTTTCCAAAGAAGCTTTGCCCCAAGTTGAATGGCGGGGCACCTCAAATGGCATGGACTGGGTTCGTAAGTTACCCAAAGAACGAGCCAGGCCCTGCAATGGGTAGCGGCCATTTTCCCCGCGAAGGCGAAAGAAAAGCCGCATACATCAAGAATATCAAGTTCTTTGACTCCAAAGCACGTGCCGATGACCCTTATTTGGAAGATCTACTCCTGGTCCTTGACAGGCCAGACTGCTATCATATTAGTATAGTTTATTTTGTTGTGGAGGATCACGTCTGTTTTTACTATGGTGGGCCAAGCGGTTGCATTGGTTAATAGATCACAACTTCACAACTTGTTCCCCAAAAACTAAATAAAATTTGCATGGTTTCAATTTACCCCTAACCAGATACACTGGTCATATCTTTGGCAAATTGTCTTGGAGGCCTAGATGAAAAGCTGATTTTTTTATATGGGTTTAATTGGATTAGTACTTGGAAATGTTTCTTTATCATATATTCATAAAAGTCATAAAAACATAAATATATTAAAATATATTTAAGAAAAATCTACTGATATTATTTTCACACGTTAAATTTTAATAGTACTCCATCTTTCCCATAGTATAAGATACAAGGTATCTAAAATTAATCTTTGACTCTTAATATCTTATATACTATAATGTTGTTGGTAACAACAAGATCATAACTATAGGAAACTAAATTCGAATATTAGATTATATTATTTTTATCAAATAAAATTTAATTTATATTAGACTATTTTTTAATCAAGAAATAGTAGGGGATGCCCCTCATGATATAATAATTTCTTTAAAGGTTTATGTACAAGAAAATTTACAAAATGTCAATCCACGATTTAATAAAAGGCCTATCTAGTATCTGACTCTAAGTAAAATGTAGCCTGCGAGCTTCCATATATTAGGCTAGTTAGCGATTAAATATTTCAAGAGCTCTTAAAATACATGCGTCCCTTGTATTGTGGGACCGAGCGAGTTATCACCTAGTTAAGGTTTTAAAATTTGATTATTTATGCATTCTAAACGTCATGTACTCTGTACCTAATGAAAACGGAATGAGCAACTCACACAGGATATGCACAGGACGCCTAATCGGCGGGCGGTCATGACGCGCGATCGGACAAGGCTCAAAGTGCACGCGCCTCCCCCCTCTCCTTCCCACTATACACCTCCATAAATTTCAAGCCAATTTAAAATAAGTTAAAAAAAGAAAAAGAAAATAAAAAAATCCAAAGCACTTAAAAAATATTGGTGTATAGACTATATAAATTATGAACAGAAATATTCTATATTAAAAATATATTTGAATCCGAATTGAAATCTGATATATAAACTTTCAACTTATGAACTTTGGGTGTGTAAATTTTAGGTGCACTTTAGGTATATAGAGTTATCCGAAATGGAAAACTATAAGTTGAATAAAAAGGAAAAGCGGTGAAAAAAATCCGATCGTGCGCCGCGACCACTTGCTAATCAGCATTTTCGCATATGCACGGGCTTAATTACGCACTGAATGCGCACACACGAATGTGGTACGACGTACTCCTACCGTGTTTCGTACACGAATCCGATTCAGAAAAGGGCTTTGTGCTGCGCATCTACTTAAGCAAATATTCAAATCCCATTCGGAAACGGAGAACGCACCAACGCTTCGCGCCAATATATAGCAGGGGCGAGTGCAAGGCGACTCCTGCTTGCTTCGAGAGTAACTGAATCACCAACCTGAGTCCATGCCAAGGCCCAAGGCAGGAGCAATGGAGGCGCCAGAGCCCGTGTTCGCGCGCACCGACGACACCATGGAACTGTCGGGCGACGCCGCCCCAACCCCCGCCACTCTCTCCAGGACCTGCGCGGCGGTCTGCTCGACGCCGGCGTTCGCCAGGGAGATGGTCGCCGGCGGCGTCACGGGAGTGGTGGCCAAGACGGCCGTGGCACCGCTCGAACGGGTGAAGCTCCTGAGGCAGGTCGGCGCGGCGCCACGGGGCGCCGGCGCCGTGCAGATGCTGCGCCAGATCGGCCGCCGCGAGGGCCTCGCGGGGCTCTTCCGCGGCAACGGCGCCAACGCGCTCCGCGTGTTCCAGACCAAGGCGCTCCAGTTCATGGCGTACGAGCGGTACAAGCAATTCCTCCTCGGCGCCGCCCCCTCGCTCGGCGACGGGCCGGTGGTGGATCTCCTCGCCGGGTCGGCCGCAGGCGGCACCGCGGTGCTCGTCACCTACCCGCTCGACCTCGCGCGCACCAGGCTCGCCTGCCGCTAGGCGACGTACGACGCGGCGCCGGCGGGCATGTCTGGAGTGCTTCGGAGCGCGTACGAGGAGGGCGGCGGCGTGCGCGGGGTGTACCGCGGCCTATGCCCGTCGCTGGCGCGCTCAAGGCGGGGCTCAACTTCTGCGTGTACGGGGCGCTCAAGGCGCGGCTCCCCCACGAGGAGGGGCACGGGGATCGGCGCCGGGAACGGGAGGCGGCGAAGGTGGCGTGTGGCGGGGCTGGTGGCGAGCACGGTGACATACCCGCTGGACGTGGTGCGGCGGCAGATACAGCTGGGCGGCGGCGGCGGCGGCGACGGCGCACTGACCGCAACCAGCGGCGGCGGCACGCTGCAGGCCTTCCGCACCATCGTGCAGGCGCAGGGCGTGCGGCAGCTGTACGCCGGCCTCGGGATCACGTACGTCAAGAAGGTGCCGTCGACGGCCGTCGAGCTGGTGGCCTACGACCACATGAAGTCGCTGCTCATATTGCCGACGAGTGATAACAAGTGTATAAAGTGTACATGGACTATGAAAACCTCCAGAGCGTATAGAGGGGGCTCGGGTCTATATATATACAGCCCAGGCCAGTGGTCTGTCTAACACCCCTCGCAGTCGCAGCGGGAGGGAAATGGACACAGAGACTGGACCGAAAACTGGTGAACAAAGGCGTAGGCAGGCCTTTGGTCATTATATTGGCAAACTAATGTGTCGATGGTATATGGAGCACCCGAACCTGTCCTAATGCAACCTTGTCATGGACAAAATGGATATCGATCTCGATGTGCTTGGTGCGTCGGTGATGGACCAGGTTGGCGGTCATGTAGATGGCACTAACATTGTCGTAGTAAACGACGGTCGCGGTGGAGATGGGTGCACGGAGCTTCTGGAGAAAGTGGCGAAACCAGCAGCACTCGGCGACGGCGTGGGCGACGGCGCGATACTCGGCTTCAGCGCTGGATCGGGACACTGTAGTCTGGCGTTTTGAGGACCAGGATACGAGAGTGTCACCGAGGTAAACGCAGTAGTCGGACGTAGAGCGTCAAGAGTCGGGGTAGCCTGCCTAGTCCGCGTTGGAGTACGCGGTGAGAGAGTCGATGGAGCTAGAGCTGAGATGCAGCCCGCTGGAGAGGGTGCCCTTCACGTAGCGTAGAATACGCTTAAGCAGCGCGAGGTGAGGTTTGCGCGGAGCGTGCATGAAGAGGCACACTTGCTGGACATCGTACGTGAGGTCGGGTCGGGTTAGTGTGAGGTATTGGAGGGCTCCGGCAAGACTCCGATAGTGAGAGGGATCGGCAATGAGGGCGCCATCGGTGACGGAGAGTTTGGCTCGAGTGTCGACTGGGGTGGCCGTGGGGTGACAGTCGGCCATGCCCGCACGCTGGAGGAGATCGATGGCGTACTGGTGTTGGGAAAGGAAGAGACCATGGATGGAACGGGTTACGGAGATACCAAGGAAATGGTGGAGAGGACCAAGATCGGTCATAACAAACTCAGAGTAGAGTCAGGCCATGATCTAGTCGAGGAGAGATGTCGAAGACGTTGTGAGGACAATGTCATCGACATAGAGAAGTAGATAGGCAGTGGTGGAGCTGATATGGAAAGTGAACAGGGAACTATCGGACGCAGAGGCCACGAAACCGATGTGTCGAAGATAGGCAGCAAAGTGCTGGTACCAGGCACGAGGGGCTTGTTTGAGGCCGTAGAGAGAGCGTTGAAGGAGATAGACGTCGTCGGGACGAGAAGGGTCGACGAAGCTTGGGGGCTGCTGGCAGTAGACTGTTTTCGTCAGGTGGCCGTGAAGAAAGGCGTTCTTCATGTCTAGTTGATGGATCGGCCAACAGCGAGAGGCAGCCAAGGTGAGGACGACTCGGATGGTGGCGGGCTTGACAACGGGACTGAAGGTCTCATCGTAGTCGACACCGGGTCGTTGAGAGAAACCCCGGACTACCCAACGAGCCTTGTGATGGGCGAGGGAGCCATCAGCATGGAATTTGTTTTTGAAAATCCACTTACCGGTCACAATGTTGGCGCCGGGAGGGCGGGGAACGAGGCGCCAGGTCTCGTTGTCCATTAGGGCCTTGTACTAGTCGGCCATGGCCGCGCGCCACTAGGGGTCACCCAGGGCTAAGCGAGAAGTCGCTTGGATGGGCGAGATAGAGCTGTGGACGACGGAGAGACCGTAGCGCTGAGTGGGGTGGAGAGACCCGGTCTGGGAGCGGGTGACCATGTGAGAGGTGGAGGGAACTGGAGCCGATAGGGGTGCGAGAGTAATGGGAAGAACTAGTCGGGTGGGGGCATCATCGGCTCCGAGTCGGCGACTGTAGACTAGAGGAAAAGGAGGAATTAGATCGGCCTGAGCCGATGAGGTCGGGTGGGCCGAGTATTCCGATCGGTCCGATAAAGATGGATTAGCCGATAGGGTGGGGGGAGCCGATGGAAAGTGTGGAGCCGATGGAAGTGGGGTGTCCGATGGAGAGGGAACGGTATCGGCTGAAGGATAAATAGGGTCGGTATCGGCCGATGGGGTTGGGTCCGATGGGGGTCCAATGGTGGGGACATCGAACCGAGTAGTGGTGGGATATGGGATGGGTAAGTCCTCAGCAGTGGTCGGTGAGTGGGCCGATGGAGAGGGCAGCGGAGGAGACCTGGTCGACAAGGTGTTGGTGAGGAGAAAGTCGAGATCACTAGAGGAGGATCTCAGATGAAGGAGACCGAATGGAAAACATGGCTCGTCAAAAATGACGTGACGAGAGACGAGGACCCGTCGGGTGGAAAGGTCAATGCATCGGTATCCCTTATGAGAGGTGGGATAGCCGAGGAGAATACAGGCGGTGGAGCGGGAAGCGAGTTTGTGGGAAGCTGTGGCGGTGAGATTTGGGTAGCAGAGGCACCCGAAAACGCGAAGGTGGAAGTAGTCGGGCGTCGTGCGGTAGAGAAGGGCATAGGGAACGTTGTTATGAACGGAGGAGCATGGGCGCCGATTGAGAATGTACGTCGTAGTAGCCAGAGCTTCGGCCCAATAAGTGGCGAGTAAGTGGGCGTGAAGTAGCATGGTGTGATTGATATTGTTGAGGATGCGAAGGAGGCGCTCGGCTTTGCCGTTCTGAGGAGAGGTGTAGGGGCAGGAGAGCCGAAGTTGGATGCCCTGCGAGGTGAGGAGGTTTGTAACGGTATGGTTGATGAATTCCGTACCGTTATCGGCTTGTAAAGCCTTGATGGGGAGGTTGAACTAAGTGGATACGTACGTGACGAAGTGAGTAAGGTGAGAGGCGACCTCGGATTTGTGGATGAGCGGGAAGGTCTAGCAATAGTGTGTGTAATCGTCAAGTATAGCGAGATAATACTGATTACCAGAGACACTTTTAACTGGGGACGTCCATACATCACAATGGATAAGTTCAAATGGACGCGAGGTATAGGAGAGAGAACTAGAAAAGGGCAGACGCACTTGTTTGCCAAGTTGACATGAGTGGCAAACTGTGGAGCTGCTGTGAGTACATCGGATGGAGGCGCCGTGACGGAGGGTGGCGACAGCGTCGGGGCCGGGGTGGCCGAGGCGAAGGTGCCAAAGGTTGGTGGAGAGGGCGATGCTGGCGTGTGGGGTGGACGGCGCAGCAGGAATGGTGTAGAGGTCTCCGCCACTATTGTAGCGAAGGATCTGTCACAAGGTTGGGATATCCTTCACAAAGAAACCAGACGCGTCAAATTCAATGGAGCAGTGGTTGTCTCATGTGAATTGGCGAACAGATATAAGATTGTGAATAAGAGAAGGGGTGATAAGAACATTGCGTAGAGGGAGGTTAGTGGTGGATGTAGACAGACAGGAGTCACCATGGCATTGGACAGGAAGAGAGTGACCATTGCCAATGGTGATAAAAGAGAAGGAAGAGGGGTGATAGGAGCGAAGTATACTGGGCGATGACGCCATGTGTGAAGACGCCCCAGAGTCTAGCACCCAAGGGTGCTGTGGTTGGAGCGTCATCTGGTTGAGGGCAGCGACGAGGCCAGCCTGGTTCTAGGAGGGAACCAACTGGGCGGTTGGGGTCGGTGGCATCGGCTGAGGCGGCAGAACGGGAGCCGATGCCAGGTGAGCCTGGGGATGAGCGCCGAGAACTCCGGGTTGCCAGCCGATGGGGCTGCGTGGCTGAGGCTAGGGCACCTAGGGGTTGTAGCAGAGCCACGGACCCGGGGAGCCGGCAGGGTGGGTAGGGACCGAGGTAGGTCGTGGTGGCGTCGAACCCTGCCAGGTCCTGCCTTTATCTTTGCCCTTGCTTTTCCCAGTGCGGGTTGTGTTGCTGTGGCTAGAGCCATGGCCACCAGGACCGTGGGAGGAAGGGACAGCATAAGAAGCTCGGCAGCCATTATCGGCTGTGGTAAGGAGAGCGGTGTGGGCCACTGTCTTCTCATCATTGGCCAGACGGAGTTCTTTAAGAACTAGTATGTCATGAGCCCCGGCGAACGATGGAAGAGGTGTGGCATTGACGCGAAAAAGGCAGGGGGTGGCCGGACACGAAGAGGATATGTTCGCGTCCGGGAGGCAGGGATTCGTGTCCGTGGACACGTGGACGCATTGGACTGGCTCGGACGTGAGGGGAGAAGGTTCGCATCCGAGAGCCGTTGAGCGTGTCGGAAAGGGCGAGAACCGAGGGAGGTTTCTAGCCGATGGAGGGTTGGACAAGCCCAGCCGATGGAGACGACGAGCGCGGAGGTGCGCCAGCGTCAGAGAAGGAGAGATGCACGAAACAAGAGGAAGAGCGAAGACGGGTGTGAGGCGAGACGAGGAGGCGGATCGAGACCGTCGCCTGGTCGCACGGAGGTGGGATGGAGAGAAGAAGGTGACTGCGGGAGAGACGGGGAGAAGAAGAAATGGAGGCGAGAGAGCGAGAAGAGTACCGAGAAGAGAGTCGGCGACGGGAAGAAGATGTCGACGATGAGGAGGAAAGGGTCAGCTCGCCGGAGGAAGAAGCTAGTGCGCCGAGATATCTAGATTCACTCTGATACCATGTAGAAAGTGTACAGTGACTATAAAAACCCCAGAGCATATAGAGGAGGGTCGGATCTATATATATATAGCCCAGGCCAGTAATTTGTCTAACAACAAGGCCAACCGTAGTAACTAGGATGTAGCAGCCATACATAGCTTGGACTGACCATGGCAGAGCAGACCGGAAGCTGAGTATTAGTGTGGTTATGGTGAATATATGGTCACTGTTCTAATGTTCTTTATTTTTCTCCGAAACACACTGTTCTGATGTTCTTGTTCTGATTAAATTCAACAATTGTTAGTGGAAATTAATTTAGGGTAGTTTTTGCATTTCTTCTGCGTTCTGCGTAGCTAAGTCCACTCAATAGTCTGCAGCGGTGGACTAGTGGAGCCATGATACCTACAGCGGAATTGCTAGTCCCTATCTACTGTTGCCCACCCTTTTTGCATTTCAGTTGTCAATCTCTGCCACTTCTGCTCTGAAAACTACTGTACCATTACATCATTTTGGCGGTATAAAATGTAACTATTTTGCGATTGGTTTTTCCAGCAATGAAAGAACAAATTTATTACTTACAGTGGAAGGAGAACTTTATCACGAAAAAATAAATTTATTACTTAGGCTTAGTTGCAAACTATTTATTGGCTTAGCTTTCCAGTGACGCAAAAACAAAAACAAGACAAGTCATTAGTATATAACTAATGACTTAATATATAACTAATTGAGTTATAAGTATTACAACTAGAAAAATGGATTTATTTATGTTTTCAAGAAAACTTCTATATAAAAAATAATAGTATTTAAAAAACACACATAATTTAACAGTTCAGAAAACATACCTATAATAAATAAAGTAGTAAAGCACTTTAGAACTCAGCTCTTTGGTGGAAGGATAACTTTATCACTTCAATTAACGCACACATCAAATTGTGCAAACTTTAATGTTTTGCATGACGAACAGACCACAAATACATATTGCATCATCTCCTAAACCTTTTGAGAGTAAATAAAAAGAATTTGCCATCTCTTTCCTCTTTGCTAAAATTTATGGATATCCTTCATGGCCAGGATCAAGCCCTATAATCTGCTGATAATTTGCCACGCCAATATGAATATCTGGATAACTTAAAATGCCCAAACTACATGAGATTGGACAGTGCTTTGCACATCTTGATAGATCCAATCCAGACAAAGGATTTATATGAAATTTTCTTACAAGTTTTGCCATGTTAGGGGCATTTTTAACTTCAAGATCCAAGAGACATGCTACAAGCTCAGAGAGCATAGTTTGTTTACTCCATTGTAAATAGCCAAGCAGGGAATATTTGATGCAGTTACAAGTTACAAGTAGTTTACTGAGCATTGCAACCATGTAACTACCATAATAAGACTGATTTCATACTCCATATTTGCAGTTACATAGCATACAACCAACATTGCTGGATTTGACTCTTGAAAGAATTTCCTTTCTTACTGCACAAACTACAGGTTATTCTGAAAGTACATCTGCTCAGCAAATGTGTAAAAATCCAACAATCTGTAACAAATACTGATCCTCTAAAGAGCAAAATTACATTATGCTGGAAATACATATTTTGGGATGCTCTGAGTTTTTCTACACCTGCTCTTATAGTTATCCTTCCTAAACCTTGCTTTGGTACACCTCTTTTAGAGAAATTTGTAAATATTAAAGCAAAGTAATTAACATTAGGCCTTTGCAAATCAGTACATAAATAAACCAGATTGAACTATTATTACCGATACTTTTTCCTTTTGGGTGGTTGACTTTTCTAAAATAACGGGTCTAATGAAGCACACCCCTACGTTAAATAATGACCTAACCAATGAAACATCACCTATTGATCTCCAGTGTCATACTAATGTGCCCCTCAAACAGTTAGAAGATTAGTGCTCACTCATTAAAGCTATTTTGAGAATCAAATGGATTGGCAGAAATTAATAAAGACAGAACACTTCCATCAGCTATCCCCATTGATAGAACATTTTTTGAACAGGTCCAAGTTATGTTATACCTCTGTCCAAAAAGATAGGGCGTATTTCCTTGACTCGGGTCTTCAAAAATCGACTTTGATCATCAATTTCTCACGCAATACATTGTTTATAGCCACAAAACCAATCTCAGATGAAAGTACTTCGACATACAAATCTAGAGTGGTATAATTTTTTATAAAGAAACATACCTATAATTTAGTACGATCATTCTACATCCCGAACAACTGACAGACCAAAAGTACATTGTATTATAATCCAAGAGATAGGACATTCACAGAGCTAATATCACCAGATTGTTATGACAATAGATCAGTACTAATGATGAGGTTTTTGTTTATCCTGGAATAACAATACTATAGCATGTGTTCAAGATAGAGAATTCAGCTATAACAAGCTACACCTAGATTGCATGACTTCTTCTCACGAACCTAAACCACTTATGCCCATAACCATGTGAGCTCACAATCTTATTTGCCACGAGGAACGCATTTCACATATTTCTTATTAAAAGCATTATGGACTAGTTCATGTAACTGGTATGTTCTTCAAGCAGTTTCAATCATTCATCTTTCAAGATTCCTTGAGCACTTTGTTTTCAGGTGCATTGCATGCCTTGATTTCAGAAAGAAAAGAAAGCATTCAACTAAATTGAACATAATTAAAGTCAAGGGGAAGACAGTGCCTTTGTTGCAGGGTACTGCGCTAATCCTCTCCAGCTACTTTTACACAGCCCCAGCACTTGCTCCCACAGCAGAATAAGCTTCCAGTAGCTCAGGAATTTCATCCTGGTAACGGGTGACATACTTCTCCATGAACTTCTTCTCCCCCAGTATCAGATGGGATATCTTGATGTTCCCGGTGAATACACCCCTCGATGCCAACAAGTTCAGCACCATGCACCTCGGCAAAATTCGCTTCTCGTAGCTGAGAGAGAGAACCATTGGGCTCCCTGCTACATAACCCGGGCTCCACTCGAGCTTCTTGGCGAGAAACTGCCAGATAAGCTTCACTTTGTCATTCGACACAGACATGCAGTATGGGTGTCTGACAAACGCCTCCATCACCTGCTCCTTTGTCCATCCCAAGCTCAAGTAATTGTCCATCCTGCGCTTCCATCTCCTTGGATGCAATCTGGCAAACAGCCCGAAGGAATAGGGGAACATTCCAGAGGAAGGTTTGACCCCGAGCTCTTTCATGGCGACCAAGCTCTCCTCGAAGGGGGAGGCCCTGTGCATGAGCGCCTTGGGGTGCGTGGTGACCAGCCTGACGATGACATCGTTCGTGGCGCCGTGGTCCTGCAGGACCTTGACCTTGGGGAGGAGGATGCCACGAACGTCTCCGTGAATGAGCTCCGTGGACTGCAACACGGCGGCGGTCACGTTCTTGTCGCTGCCGAGGAGGTCTCTGAGGATGAGGTAGTTCGGGCGGATGCAGCGCTCGAGACTGTAGCAGAGGACGCGGTAGGGGTTGGCGAGGACGAGGCGGCGGATCTCGGCGTTGGTGAGGCCGAGCTCGCAGCGGAAGAACTCGATCTTGGGCACGAGGGTGACGTCGGTCCGGTAGGAGAGCAAGGTCGGGGACGCGGTGACGACGCGGGCGATGTCAGCGCCCGAGAAACCGATGCCGCGGAAGAGGGCGAGGACGGCGTGCGCCTTCTTGGTGGAGCGCAGGCGGACGCGCGCGCTAACCGCCGCTGCTGCAGCCTCCGAGAGGCCGCAGGAGTTGCGGAGGAAGTGGAGCGTGAGGGAGCAGGGCTCGCAGGCGGCGGAGGCGGCGGTGGCTGAGAGCGCGACCGGACTGCCCAGGAGGTGCTTGAGGAAATGCGTGAGAGGAGGAGACCATGGCGAGGGGTAGGGGGGCGTCGGCTTGGGGAAGCTGCCGCCGCCAACGCCGCAAAGGAGCGCGCGAATCTTGAGGTGGTGGTGGTAGCAGCGAAGAGACATTTGGGCAGCGCGGCGGCGGCGGCGGTGGCGGCGGCAGGTGGACAGGTGGTGGTGAGGGAGAAAGGTTTTCAGGTACCGCGGCGCTGCAGGCCTGCAGTGCGTGCTCTGTCTGTATGGGCCTGTAACATCGGCCCACCATAAACACAAGCGAAATTTTTGTAGGTGTGACAGTAACTTCGCCCCAAATAAAGAAAACAAATTACGTCCCGTTAGAATTTTAGGTTGTCACAAGTGTGGCGTATTAAAAAAAAGTGTGATAATTTTTTTTGCAAAAGCTTAAATCTATGATGCGTAGGTCCTACGGCTAAGAAAATATGGCATGTCATAACTATAGCAACAAAACTAAACCCTAAGCTAACAAATTGTGAGAGGCTAGAAATCAGAAAACCAAACAGTTAGGAGTAACTTACGGAGTACTCCCTATGTTCTAAAAACATTTTAGGTTTGTCTAAGTTAAACTTTTTAAGTTTAATCAGATTTATATAAAAAATATAGAATTATTTTCAACAAAATAAATATATTATAAAAATATATATAATGGTAATTTAATAATATTAATTTAGTTGTTTAGACATTACTATGTTTTTTTTATAAATTTGGCCTCAAAACATATTTAATATGGAATGGAGAGAGTATTTGTTTGTGCCATTATTTGATTCACACAATGTAAAGAAAATACTATTTTTTGCCCTCTTATTTATGTAATTGTCTAGTTAATTTTATTTCCATCTATGAGCTACTCCATCGGTTCACTATTAGTATGTAAAATTCAATAGGAAAATATTATGATTAATTAAGAAGTATAAATAAGTGTAGAAATTAAATAAGAGAGGGTTATTATTGGTTAAGTTGAATTAATTCTTTTATTTGTAATAATTAATAGGCCCTTAATTGAATCATCTATGTCAAACTGGCGGCTTGCCAGCGAGTTGACTGACCACGCGGCGTGGTTAAAATTCAAGATAAATATAGGATTTTACTGAGGGTAAAGAGAGAAAAAAAGAAAAACTCACCTACGATTAAGCCACGCGTTCTCGGGCGCTTTTTCATCCTACGCACCCGCATCAAGGAATAACCGGTTTGTGTGTTCCAAATTCTAAAACACAATTGTGGTGTCCGCGTAGGGCTGAGGTGTGCGGCTAGGCCTGCCACAGTGCTACTACCAATACAAGCACACCATGTGTGCCTTGCATGTATGCTTGTAGTAGGTTATACTCCCTCGGTCCTTAAAGTAAAGTAGATATATATAGCTTATTTTTAGAAAATTCAGTATTGAAAAACTTTAACTAATAATTAAAATATATATGTTTAGGTTATGCATTTAGTATCATTAAAATTTTTCTATAGGATGTTAAACTTCATAGTTATTGATAACGTATTATGAAATAAATTAATAATTACAATGTATCATAAATATTAAACTTTTAATAAAAATTTAGTGAGATGAAATATGAGTTGTTGGTTTTCGTGTCTTTGAGCTTGTGTTAGGAAATGCATTTACAGTTATATGAGTGTGGTGTTATATGTATAGTGGTGTGCATGTGGCTATCGTGTAATTGAAAAAAAGTGTTATGAAACAAATCAATGGTCACAAAATTAGCAAAACTAAAAAAAACACATATTTTATCATGTACTGTTGAGCGATAGAAATATGGCTCAATTATGGGTTTTAAATAAGGAAAATGATTAGGACTTCTTGTTTTTCCAAACTACAACGAATTTCTAAACCCTAATTTATCAAAATGTTTGGAATAATACTATATCAGTACTATGCACCAGGAACCAGCAACTAAAAAGACGCTCTACTGAAGTATGATTTTACAGACACATACAGGCAAACGAGCAGGCGCGCCAATGGACAAGTTGATTTTCTAGATATTATAGCAAAATAAGAAGGACGTCAACTTCGGAAAAAAAAAACGTCCATCGACGCTGTCAAGGACGACGTCCCCAGCCTAGGCCAGCCCAATACACCAAACAGGCGTTACAACAGAAAATTATGGGAACCGGGAGGATTGCAAGGTGACGGTTTGATACTTTGATGTTGTGCCCGCTCGTCTCGCCACTAGTCTGCAATCATCTGCTAGCGTTAGATCTAAAGGTTACATCATCATCAAAGCCTCGCCTCCTGGTGGCGTTGCCGATGCCATATTCTCCGTCGTGGGTGTTCGTCTACATCTGTACTCGTTACTGAGATTGGTACAAGTTCATTGCACTAAATATTTTAAAGCAAACCAACGAATTTATGTTCAAGGCTGTTATTTTTTTCGCCTAGCACAACGGAAGATTGCTGGGATAGAACATAATCTCTCATCCTGGCTAGCCCATCTATAAAAAAACCTTAGTGCCTAGTCACTGATAGTCTTTAATAGGCCATATCAAAACTTATTGAAAATAAGACAGGGCAGCTGGGCCAAACATAGGTGAGACCATATCTATAACGGGTTACCATATAAAAATGACAACCTCATCTCTAACGGGTTTAGTAGATAGATGGTCACAAGTAAGTCATTATAGCAGTTATGTAGTCTAAAACTATCATAAGTGAGAATTTATTATCTGTAACGATTTTCTTAATATAGCCCGTTTTGCCCTATAATATACGTCCACCTCTATGGCTTGTCATAATTGTCTTGACCACACCTCAGATGGTTAGTATATTAACAATGATAGAGATTGATTCCCTTCTATATATACCTCTACAAATATATTTATTGGCCAACTCACTTTGTACACTGTTTATATTTTAGGTGGGTAAGTAAGGGGTGAATCTTTATCTTAATATTGAGGAGTTAAATAAAAAATAAGTTAAATTTAGGTTTAGTAGTATTATAGTTTATTCAACCAAACTAATTTTATTATATATGTGTAGATAAATCGTAGTTGGATCTATAATACTAACCACATGAGCTAAGAGTTTAGAAATGGAGTAGTTGAATTCCTAAATATTACAGATGATGATAAGAGGAGGAGCAAGGAATATGTGGTTTATCCATATATAGATTGTAGAAATGAGAATATATTTATAGATAGAGCGCAGTTACAATCTTATTTTATATATGTAAAGGTTTTATGAAGGATTATAGTTGTAGGAAACACAGGGAGTAAGAAGTGTCGAATATCTCTATTGAAGAAGTGGACGATGAACATCAGGAAGAACAAAAAGATCGAGATGGCATGTATGTCCCTTCTCCGTTTGGCGATGATATCATTAATATCAACCATGATCTTTTTCAGATACTTTGTGATGTTAAAGAGTTATAATACAATCAGAAGGATTATGAGAAGTTCTCAGCTTTGGTGATGGATTTGGAGACACCTATATATGTTGGATGTAAGTTGAATCACATGAAACTATCTGTTATCTTTGATTTAATGATGCTTAAGGCAAGTAACAGTTTGCCAGACAAGAGTTTCACAAATTTGTTTGACTTTTTGAAACAAACTGTTGAAGATAACATATGAAGCAAAGCAAGTGTTATGTTCCTTCAGGTTGGAGGTTAGAAGAATGGCCCTAGATAGGATGTTGAAACATGGCAAGAATAAGATATCAATGGATATACTTTCCACACAACCAACTAGGATGAAAAAAAACACAGTAAAGAATAGTGGAATATGCATAAAGGCAGTTAATAACCAACTCGGCTATCGTGATCAGTACTATGGCTACATAGAGGAGATATGAGAGTTGAGTTATGTGAAATTCAAAATGGCATTGTTTCAATGTGCATGGGTCAATCTAAAGCATGTCAAGATTGACAAAGACGATTTCATGATTCTAAAGCTGCAGTCCAACAGATACAGGGATGAACCATTTGTTCTCACAAAACAAGTTGTTCAAGTGTTCTACGTTATCAATCTGGCAAATAAGAGGCTTTATGTTGTTCGTGAAGGAAAATGAAGAATTGTCAGGGTTGACAATGTTGTCAATGAGGACGACTACAATAAGTACATTCACGCTGTTAGCTAAGAAGCTCCTCTCAAGAAAGTTCCATGAGATGATGGGACTGTATACGCACATGTGGATCATGACGAAGTAATTCTTATGTAACAATGTGTGTATGTAATGTACAAGTTAGATCCAAAGAGTCATTTTAATGTTATGTGAAATATATAGATTTTCGTGCGATTTAAAATGAATTTAAATTCCAATGAGATTAATAAAATTACAAATACACTGTAGTCAATGTCTAGTCAAAGTTAGCAACATTCATCCCTACAAATAAGAAATGAATTTGGTGGACTTCTAGTCAAAGTTATATGTGATAGTTTAGTAAAGGGCCCGTCATAGGTAACTTATCTCTGACAGGTTTTATTGTATAACCCATCACGGGTAAGTTAGCTACGACGTATTTTAGTGTATTGCCTGTCACAAGTAAGTTACCTATAATGAGTTATATTGCACCGCCCATCACAAGTTGAAACCCTGTGACAGGTTATATTGCATGGCCTATCATAGGTCAAAATCCTATGATGGGTTTTATTGCATGATCCGTCACAGGTAAGTTACTTATGATAGATTTTATTGCACGGCCCATCACAGAAAATCCAAAAGCATTTTTATTAGAAGTATCTAGATTCAAGTAAAGTGACTCATATTTAGATCTAAGCCACCTATGCCCTCGTCCCATAGCTCATTCCCTACCCACGCTGCCTTTGTCACCGCCGCTATGCCCTCTCATCATCCCTGAGCTCCCCAACCTTGCCACTGTGCCGCCATCGCCGTCGACCCAAAGCACTCCCGTCATTTGGGAGCCCACCACTACGCCACCATCGTTGCCAATCCCAAGCATCGTCCTCGACCTTCCTAAGTCCACCACTACACCGTCGCCGCCGTCGTCCGCAAGCACTGCCATGGTTGAACTATGTGTGATTTAGCTTATTTTTTTCCTGCCACACAAAGTGCATTGCAACACTTTTATGTTATTTATGTGGTTTTTTAGTTTATTAACTAATATAATTTTTAGTGAATTTCGTACTACTGCTTGTGATTTTAGTTTTTTTTTTCTCTTAATTAATTACCTTCCATTTGTTGTGATTTCTTAGTTAATTAACTAGTGTGATTTTGTATTTAATGAACTAACATAGTCAATGATTTCAGGGCATAAATTGAAATATAAGAAGCGAAAATGTCCGAGAATGTACACGGAACTAAAACCTCAACTGAAACCTACATAATGACCTTAGGTTGAAACCCTAGAACTTAGAACAAATTACCTAAACATAGACTAACAATCAGAGAGCTGGATGCTTCTGGAAGACCAATGGGACCACGAAGCGTGATTGACCCATTCGGGAATAGTTGTAGAGTCGTCACACGATAGTACTTGGGCATTCTTCACATGGACATCAAGAAGGTCCCTAAAAGCGAGAAAGAGGAAGCTTGGGCTAGACTCAATGAAAAGTTTGGCTATCCGGAGGAAACAAAGGTAAGACTCAAGTGACGTGTGCTATCGAAGGTCGGCCGAGCATGGAAGAACATTAAGTCCAAGCTCTTCAATGAGTTTGTCATCCCTTAGAAAACCTCACACTATATGTGGATTACATACATATAACAGAGACTGGGAGCAATTCTGCGCTCTGAAGACCTTTGAGGAGTTCCAAGCAATAAGCATGGCTCATTAGTAGCTGTAGGATAGGAATTAGCACTCGCACTGACTTAGGATGGCAGGATACAATGGGAGGGCTTATATTTGGGCCAAGGAGGATGAAGCTACAATAGCGGCAAGCATCCTTCACTCATTCGCTGACATCTGAGGATTGAGATGCAAGTGTATTAGGCGGAAGCACCTCAAGCACTGCATCTAACCAATCCAGCTCATATGGATGCTAGCCCAACATAACAACGCAGCAGTTGTGCATCGACAGAGCTGCACATGAGCGTTCAACTCCATTCGTAGTCGACCATATAGAGGTAATAAGACAATACAACTTAAGTAGGCTGGTATTTAAAGGACATATATGCTAATATTCCGTGATCACCATGTAGGATGCAATCAGGTGTGCCCTTTAAGTTCTGGTCACTCCAACATTTTGCATTGATGCTACCGAGGGAATGGTTCATAAACCATCACAAACATAGAAGTTGCATAGCACAGACTTGGTCAATGGTTATGCATAAGTCAACATTGACTAAGTCAATGATACCAGGGTGCAATATTCACTTCCAATCCAACCAAATGATGAGATCTTAACTTTTAGTGCTCCAAGAAAAACCTTCATCCAATGTCCTAAGAGAGATATTATGGTCAAGTTAACTCCTCGTCAAGCTCGGCCTATTGATACATATCCTCTACCTCAAAAGACTCAACTTTCAATAGAGCCTCCATGTTGTCCTACAATGATGGAACCAAAACATGTTTGGGCCGCCATAATGGACTTGGATGATTGTTAATGCCAAAATTTGGAAAGCCCAGGGAAAGGTTGGAAAAAATATCGGTTGAAGTAAAAGAAGAGTCCGGTTGCTACAGGGAAGAAACCGATCGGATAAAGCAAGGAGAGATTCGATCAAATAATAGAAGATTATTCAGATGAGATCGAGTTTGAGGAGGAGCCGTAGAACTCATGGCAGGGTATTATATCTATGTAAATTGTATCTTATATAGATAGGAAGGTTTAGTTAGTTTAGTTAACTTTCTCAGAGATATTTTCCTTTATCTTTATTAGGAGATAACGTCTGATGGTTATTGTAAACGCGTCGGACTTTGTAAACCCAGGGTATAAATATACACCCCCTGGAAACATGTATCAATATATCTCTTGATCAATACAGCTTTGGCGCATCGCCACCCTAGTTTATCTAGATTTTTACCGATAGGTTCTAGCTCTCAACATGGGGCTGCATCGGTTAAGTTCGATCTCCAGCAAATGGGTAAGTCCCGCCACTATCCCGGTATGTCTCACTTTGTATAAGACTGCATTGGTTAGGTTCAACCTCTTAGGCAGATCGAATGTACCACATTGCGTCCGTGCAAGGTTTATCGGCCTATTAAGCTCTTTTCTGTCGTCGTTGGTCTTGTGCTGCATCGGTTAGGTTTAACCTACGAGGTTGCCGACGGTAGATTGAGCTATAGGCCTATAGGTCTCTATACGACGTTTTATCGGAGTGTTAGCCGATGAGTTATCTATACCCCAAGCACCACGCCCAGCATATCGGCTTCTCGGCTGATACACACCAGTCTTCGGAGACTTCCCTTAAGCACCACTCCAAGCACATCGGCCTTCCAGCTGATGCGCGCCAATCTTCAAAGAGACGTACTCTCATCGTCTTAGCTAGCTGATTGGTTCGATTCGCCCTTGCCATATCCGGAGCGGTTTCGGCTTTACAGCTAGTGTGTCTTTTATACGATTACTTGCCACTTTACATATGCTTTCATCAGCTTTTCAGCCGATAAACGACAGCTACAGCTTCCGTTGACTACTAGGAGGGATCCTGCACGCTTTGCTTTTAATACCCTTTGGTGCCTCCATTGGCTCTACGGCCGATGGATCAAGATCTCGCTTTCACCACACCCAGAGCCACCATATCCTTCGTCGACATTTGTCTACATCTTCATCGGCTCCCCAGCCGATGGAATAACGTCTCGATCCCTATCGGCGCCCAGCCGATAGCAGGAGCACCCAGACACGGCCGATTGACCCGTTCGCCTCACCTCCTTGTCAATTGCAGGGTCGAATTGACTGGCATGCTCGCACCCATACCATTACACCGAAGCCGAGCAAACCTCATGGGCCCCAACGCACGTACCTCAAGCCATGGAGAGAAGCCGACCGATCTATACTAGAACTAAGCATACCACCCAGGTGTCGGTGTGGTTGTCTGAGACATTTTTGGTATGACCAATGATATACTAGCCGACCTATCTCTGATTAAAATTCCCCCAAGTTTGATATTTCCCTAGCACAAAAAATAAGCTAACGTGGAAGGAGAAATGGAAAGGGCAAGCAAAAGTAGTCCTTGGCCCCTAAACAACTTCAACTAACTCAATTTGTGTCAGGCATGCTCTTGATGGAGGACAATTTGTTATGACAAATGGATAGTGCCTACTGAGAACTACACAGATACTACATGGAGATGACCAATCCCAAGAGGAAGCAATGGACGAACTCAATCGTTGGACCTCATGGTCCTCAGCCATTCCTATCAGTGTAGCTTGTGTTATTGTGGGTTTCAATGATATCTTCAATCTTTATAGGCTACGAGTGGTGGTCATGGGTCTTCTAAAGTTCTACTTGTTGTAAGTGCACATAAACATACTTTATTGAACAAATACCTATGTTCAAATTTTTCTAACTAATACGAGCACGGTAATAGGTTATATTGAAAAGAAGCCCATAGGTCATGCTACTAGGTTGGCTTCCTTCCATCAATAATCAATGAGACAAGCTTGAATACCAACATTGGTGATGTCATCGAGTACTCAAACCATGGCTTCTAGGCTCACCAAGACAAGAAATATATGATGTTAGCACACAATCAACAATAAGGGTCCTGAAATCTTAAGTTTTTCCTTTTTCATTATGTCATATTAGTATTCATGTAGATCTTGGCTTCCTTACAAATACACTATCATCTAGGTGACATTAGATTCTCTTGGTAATAGTGTCAAAATAGAATAGGATTTACTATCTTAAATGCAACCGTAGCGGGCCATACAATTTCGAGCCTTTGACTGCTATAATAGATGCCGCATGGGCACCTTACTTGTAGAAACGAGGCAAGCACATGGAGAAGATACAAAGTCTCCATCACAATAAGAACTTTTATTGCGCGCAATAGGTTGATGATCAATACAGTTTTCATGTCTACCACAACATGGATACTTTGATGTGACATGTGATCGACTATGATCCTAAGGTTCGTGCTTACACGTGTACATCGTTTGTACTTTTTGTTGTTGTGAACTATAGTATCACTATATAGACAAATAGGTGGAACATCCATCAGATCGACCGCAGCACATATTATAGGACAAATAGCCGCTTTCATCCTCTAAGAAATCATTCACCCAAAAGGGATGTTCCAACCCAAGTAGAATGAAAGTTCATGCTTATTAATGTTACCTATTTGACAATTATATCATACACTTCATATTGGTATTTATGTATTTATCTATGTATATGTTTGCATATGTATATCCTTGGTTGTTAAATGATCACATAATATACCATTTATCAAAAAAATTCTATAAGTTATATTAAAAAAAGATGTTGCCTAACTTACGAAAATGCACAATATATTATTCAATTCTTTTTTTCTAGTTTTTAACATCATAGGTTGTCATGGTTCTTCGTCGAAAATACACGGGCGACATGTATATGGTTATGGGTAAGTTTGTAGATTCAGATAAAAATTATAGCTATATGCGATTTATAGAAATTAATGTATATGTATATTGATAAATATATGACAGTGAATTTATGAGAAATACATATATATGCATATGTGAGCTTATTGATATATCAATGTTAATATATCACTTTGGTGGAATTTTAGTGTTGCTACTGAAAACTGGGAGAGTCTCCGAATATATGTGCTATATGTTTTTTTAGAGGGTATGAATAACAATTACTAAGGTTAAAAAAACAAATTTAATTTTTTTAATAACCACGCTAATGTTGGGTTTGTAACAAAACCCGTCATAGGTGAGCATCACCTACGACGAGTTTTAAACAAGACTGGTCACATGTGAGTTGCTGTGACGGGTGCTAATCTATGTCGTCACAGGTGATTGAATCATTTCTAACGGATTATAAGATTGGTCCATCAGAGATAGGGTTTCGGGTCTTTAATACAATCATAAGTTTAGAGTACCTATGACGGTTTGTTAAACCGATCACCAGAGCTATGTTATTTCTGATGGGCTATAAGTACAATTAGCTTATGGTGCTATCTTTTACAGCGCGTCGTAGATAACCTTAGATCTAACAGGGCTTAATCTATTATAGATGATATGGAGTTATTACTGAGAACTTATCTATAACAAGAGTCAAATATGTTAGATAAGGTTTAGAGCCATTACAGATGAACAGATCTGGTGTAGTAAAGATTTATGTTGAAGGCTGCTACCTATGCTATAACACATGGCAGTAGTTACATTGAACTTAAAAAAAAAAGCGTCTGACTGGAATAACAGCGGCACCGTTCTAAACAGATGTTTGCTTGAGCTTTTTAGTTGCACATGTTATTATTAATTGAGTATTAATTATTAAAAACTTAAAAATATATTTATTTAATTCTTTAAAAAACTTTTATAAAAACAACACCACTTAACAGCCAAAAATATTCTCACTAGAGAAAAAAAATAGCTATTCCGCTATTTAGAACGGTGTCATAGCAGAGGTTTTTAGCATCAGCCAACATAATCTGACCTGTACCGATTCGATTCGGCTAGCTGATGGCTTCAACCAATGCCGTTGCATTCAACTACAATTCGCAGATTATTAGGCCCTTCACAGTTTTGTACTTAGAGTGATGCCTAAATAGGAGGAAAGGTTTAGGCATCACTCCGCACACTCTGATGTCAACTCTATCCGATACCAAATAAATGTGGGCGTGGGGCACAAACATGTATAGGTGTCTGAAAATTAAACAACAATATATTTAATATATTTATTGTAGTGTACAGAGGTAGTTGAAATCTGAACTATCACACACGCATTGCCAGCTAATCCAACGTCTAAGTTCAAAAGTGAACTTTACCGTTGGCTCATTAGACCAATTCCTATATATATACACAAATGCTATATACACGAACATACAAACAAATATGTTTCTCTTCTGTTGTAGATAGAAGTGTTCATGCAACCAAATTTCCCCATGGAAACCCATGAAGAATCTCATAGATTCTTCATAGTGACGCATAAATCGATCTATTCTTTTGGTAATTTATGAGTCCATGCAACCAAATTTCCCCCATGGAAACCCATGAAGAATCTCATAGATTCTTCATAGTGACGCATAAATCGATCTATTATTTTGGTAATTTATGAATGATCCAGTTGAAACTTAGATTGAGGCACAAATCAAAGCTTAGATTAAGATTAAGGTACAACAGCAATGAACGTCTACTCAAATATAGAAGGTTCATAAAAGGCACATAAAGAAATCATGGAGCTGCAAGGAACCAATTGATATCTGATTACTTCTCAGAAAATCAAGTATACGATGATTTTCAATTTCAACAAAGATATAGGATGAAGTGGCACCTATTTCTACACATTGTGTAGACCCTTAGTTCTTGGTCTTCTTATTTTTGCCAAAGGAGCGATGCATTTGGGAAGGTGGGTTTTACACCTTTGCAGAAATGCTCTGTTACTAAGAGGATGGTAGCATATGGAACACCTGCTGATTTATGGGATAAAAATCTGTGAATTGCTGAAACCACAATTATTGACTGCATGAATACCTTCTGCAGATGTGTGATTGAGTTTTTTGGTCCAACAATGAGTACAATAAAGGCTACTGCCTAGTAGATGGTATTTATTTGGAGTGGGCAAAAACAACTCATTTGCCTCAATGACAAACACAACTTGTTTGCAGAACACCAGGAGGGAGCAAGAAAAGATGTGAAACATGATTTTAGTGTTTTGCAAGCTCGTTTTGCCATTCTACGAAGATTAGCACATATGTGGCAACTTGCTGAAATCATTTATGCATGTACTATATTGCATAAAATGATTGTGGAGGATGAAGGGATTCTTTCAGGTTTGCTACAAAGGATAACTATGAGCATGAGTACGACGCTGGCAGCTCATCCACACCATTGTTAGGATATGTACATGGCCAATTCATGGATTTTTTAGGTTCTAGATATAGAAGACAATATTTGAGATAGGGAAATGCCTTGTCGTCACGTGGACTTGGTTGATCATATATTTCAGTACTTTGGAGGGGTTAAGATTAGACTTATTTAGTTTGGCATCATGTTTGTTCTATAATGTACGTGTAGTCCTTAAAATGTAACAAATCAGCTTATGTTTTTATGTAATTGTAAGCATGTCATTTTGTGTTTTCTTAAGACTCAAAGTATTTATTTGTACTTTTGTTAAGTAAATGTACTTCATATTGCTCTGGCACTTGGTGCTTTGTATACATACTAATACATTTACCTCTGGAAACTAAAGTAATACGTAAAACGACTACTAGAGAATTTATCACAAATCTAACTATGCAAGTAGTACGATTGTGCCTTCCATGTCAGCGTCCTTCACCTGATGGTCAAAACTTAGGAACCTACTATGCGTCGGAATTAGCAAGAAGAATGCTTGTGTGTCAGGTTTGATCGTTTAGATCCACCCCTCAGTGACACAGCCCTCCCATCGTCAACATCACACATGACGCATATGAATTGGAGGAGCACCTCTTTTCTTTGTCTGCCTCCTTCCATTGTGTCACATGTCTCTTCTGATGTCATGAGATCTGGGCAATGAAGCAGCTATAGAAGTGAGATTTAGGAGAAAGGCGGCTAATTTGCTCTAGGACACAAGGTAATCATGTGGAGAATTTTGATCTTACATAGGAGGGAGGGACGAAAGAGGAAGATGACTTTTCTCACGCCAAAAAAACAAATGGAGATTAAGGGCATTAATATTTTATTCAAGTGTGGTGAGAGAGTTTGATGCGAGAGGCCTAAAAATTTTCTGGCTTTACTGCAAATTGTGGAGGGCCTTATATTTCCCTACCATACACAAGAGGGGTCCAGCCGGTTTGATTCTTCGTAATTGCTCCCCCTTCTGTATACGATTTCTAACAAACAAGATTGGTGATAGATGTGACCACTTATTTGCAAACTGACATCAGGGGTCCAGCCGTTTGGGGTCAACAGAGTTATCTGCCAACTGAATGCTCATTACATATATGCATACTCCATCGTCACATTGGTGATTGATTTTTCTTGTAGTTGACATTGTTTGCGGTTTGAAGAAATAGCTACTACTAGTGATGGCTTCAGTAATTTGTTAGCCTCACTTCCAGTACTTACATCACAAAACTTTGTCTGTCAATAAATTATGGATCCATGGCCTTAAACAAAAGATAGTACTATCGAAACCAAAAATTAGTACATTCAGCTCCTTTTTTTTTTGACGGGTTGGCCAAAGAGAAGGCCAACCATCGCAACATGAGCAGCTTGGTTTATTCGTGCGAGAAACCTCTGAACCTAAAACCCAGAATCAACCTTGCGCCTTTTCAGGAAAGATCATATATCATTGGATAAAGTCTATTGTTAGCTATTAAACTTTGCTCAAAGTACATTTTCATCATGCACTTTAAAACGGCTTGAATTTCACCCTCAACATTCCAAACCGGATAAAAAAAGCAGAGGCAGATTTTTTTTGGTTGGTATTGTTTGCAAAGGTGGTTGTCCTAGTTTATACTCTTATTATGTATTTTATTGATGCAATGTCACTTACCAAACTAAAGTTCATAGTAGCGAAAAACCACTATACTAATTAAAATCACCATGAAGTATGATTTAGGGCATAATTTAGCTATTTTTAAAAGTATGATCATGGTTAAAAATAGACTTTTAACCAAAATTCAATAGTATCAATAGACTTTACCTATGACAGTAAGATGATTATCTCGATTTTTATTAGCATGTTTTTTCAACAGCTAAATGATATATTTTGTCTGCTTTAAAATATCAAATAAATGAAAATTTCAAGTTTATAATAATTAAAACTTAATTAATTATATACTAATAATTTTTTTTATACATGATAACTTAATCTTTATCTGATTCCATCTCGAGCACCACCAACTAACTTGATTCAACCGAGAATGAGCAGCACATATGAACAAAATCTGAAACTTGGAGAACCAAAAGCAAACAGGATTCCTGCCAAAGGCACCCAGGAGTAATATAACAACCGAAGGGCACGATAAGAACTTAGGGTGTTTCTAAGGAAACAACACGCAACACCTCATTCAAGCGCCCCTTACATTATTAATCAATCTTCATTTTTTCTTCTTTTTCTTCATGTTTCGCCTGATGAAGACGTTGGATGATCCAAGCGTACACATTACAAGGCCCGTAAGGTGGCCTTAGGAATAATTGGAACAAGACTTTCAGTGTACGAAAGTAGGTCAAACCAGGATACGTCTTCCCATGCATCCCCAAGGTGTCTTCATTGGACCCAATGTACCTTATGTCATGCTTATCAAATTCACCTTCTACGCTGCCAGCTTCCAGATTAGTATGACGGAAGACACAATTACCTCCTCGCAATAGAATCCCACCGCTGCGAAGCGAGGCTATTGGATAGCAAACCACAGAGAAATTTATTAGGTAGCGACAACTCCATGCTGGATCCATGACATCTTCTGCTGACATGTAGATCAATAGTCGTTGCACAAGCTTGCAAAAGAAACTAGCACACAGTTGGTCGTCAAGCTCAGTAATTAGATGTCACGTCGCATCATGTTGCGCTTGCTCTCCGGCAGTGCAATGGCATCCCTTGTGGCCGGATTGAAGACGTAGGCCTTGGTGTTGGTGACCACCGGTCCAAACTCACTGGCCGGGAAGTGCCTCCTGTAAAGGAGTGTTGCAGCAGCTCGTGTATTCTTGTAAACACCACTGGTAGAAGCGGATGTTGGTGGAGAAAGCAGCATGGGTAAGACTACGCGGTTCTAGAGGAATTTGTGGCGTGGTGAGGAAGGAAGACGGGTTCCGGTGTTGTGTCTGCTTGGAGCACTGGAGATGCGCACGAATAAAACAAGGCTCGGAGATGATGGCCAGACCTTGCTGACGGACTTGAACCTTGCCAGGGATTTTACAAGGAGCCAGATTAAGGCCTCCCACACGATCTCATCCGGTATGCCTCTTCCTGTGGCATGTCTTCAATTCACTGTCCATTTGCTGCTGTCCCTCAGCCTTTTGTATGTCGTTAGTTCATAGTTCACGGAGCCAAGTACATGCAGAATTAACAATGAGTTAACTAGAGGGTGATAATAAATAATATGTATCCGCAATCAGTGACGGATCTAGGATTTGTAAGATAATTATTCGGAATTCTAAAGTATCTTTCTCAGATATAACGATACTGATAGATATATTGATAGTATAATACACCATGCATTTTTATGCGTCATTTTTACGTCAGAATTTGTTCAGCTCGTAAACAAGATCAATCGATTGAGAAAAGACAGATCGACTCATAGAGAAAAGCCGATTGACAGTGTAGATGTGCCCGATCAGACAGGTTAAGAACGAATTCGGTCTATATAAAGACGAAAGACTATCCAGATGGGACCAAGTTTAAGAAGGAGTCATGAGAACCATGATAGAGTGTTTATCTGTATAGAACATGTTACGTAAACTAGAGTTAGCTTTACAAGTTCTTAGAGATTAGTTTACTTTTATATTTTTAGGAAATAACATCCGACAGTTGTTTTAAACACGTCGGACTCTTCTAAATTCTAAACCTAGGTTATAAATATAGACTCCCTGAAAGTTTATACTATCATTAACAGATCAATACAATACAATTTTAGCGTTTCGCTACCCTAACTCATCTAGGTTTTTCTTAGTGGGTTCTAGCTCTTGATGCAAGGAACATCGGTTAAGTTCGATCTTCGATAAAAGGGTAAGTCTTGATATTATCATAGTTTATTTTGTTTTGTTTAAACCTACATCAGTTAGGTCCAACATCTTAGTCTGATTAGGCATACCGCATTACATACGTGTGAGACTCATCGGTACATTGGTCTCCCATCTCCATCCTTGGTATTGTGCTGCATCAGTTAGATTCGACCTACGAGATCGGTGGTTGTGGTTCGAGCCGTTGCTCCAGCAGTTGTTCACGTGGCATTTTGTCGGAGTGAGTAGCCGACGAGTTATTCTTAATGCTAGCTTCATATTTGCTTCACGTATCACTCAACAATTAGTCCACTGACGATCAATACGGTCATGTCGGATTCGGCCTGATACTGTCTCAATTAGGTCTGATCTCTTAGACTCGCGTCCGACAGGGCTAGCATCGAGATCCAAAGGGTTTTATTCCCCATTGGCTCAGATAGCCGATGAGTTTAGGTATTGTCTTGCGTCAGACATTCGGCCAATAGGTAGCCGATGACCTCTTCCTTTTTTCTCTCGTCGCTACGTTCAATCTTTGTCATCTTTGTGCTATTAGTCCTACTCTCATAGTGTTTTGGTTCAGTCCGATCTATCAAGGCTGGTCCTAACGGTGCCGTTACAGTAGTTACTGGTCCCCAAGGCTTCGTGGGGGATTGGGCCCCGCTCCGTGCTTTAGATGCTTTCATCCTATAGAGCGTTATCAACTCTTTGGCCGATAAGCCCAATACTTTACTACACATGTCTATCGTCTACACCTTCATCAACTTTTTAGCCAATGCTCGAGCATTACCTTTCCCATTGGCACTCAACCGATAGGGTAAGCCAGATTGGTCCACTGGTCGATTGGTTCTCGGATCTCATCATGTCTTTTTGTCAATTACAGGGTCAAATTGACTGGCACACCCTTATACCTTAAAAATTAAGGACCTGCACTATAGCTAAGTAGATCTTCCAGGCCTTCGTATGACCAATGCATTGTTTTCCCTGATTGAACCTTCGTCCGGCCCGATTGGACTCCCTGCAAGATTTGGCGACCAGCACGCTCTTTGGAACACCCAGTGGGACAAGACAACTTCAACTCAATGGTGAGAAAAGAGATAATCTCAGAAAACATAATACCAGTGACAATCGATGTCTTGACTAAAGATCAAAGGCAACAGTTAGAGTAGAATGCGACTAATTTTTATAAGCTATGTCTAGCGTCCTTCAGTATGACTAGGCAAGGGCCGATTCAGAAGACCCAAATGCCGAAGCCCGTTTTGGTGGGAGAATTGAGCCATTCGCCACCTGTGAGTCCTTAGAAGCCTTGCAGGAGATGGTCAATGAAGCTGTTCACCATGTACTCATCAACCAACCGAGAGTGCTTGTGAATACTTTACATAATCTGATCAAGAAGATAGTGGACGGATCGATTGCTCCAGAGCCTGATCAAGGTCTAGTGTATTTGCCAATGAAGAAGGAGCAACCATAGATTACATATGGAACTAGAACTTGGAGGGACATATCGGCAGATATATTTCCACTAGTTCAAGATCGGATTGGGGGGTAACGCGATGATATGATGCCAAGATGTCATCGGACGATTTACTATGGTGGATATTGGTAAGAGTACCCAGGTGGCAATCTTGATACAAGCAATCATCTAGGAGATCATCCCAGATAGTATCAAGCACCAAATTCACCTCCACAATACTAAAGAGAGAATTCAAGGGAGGAGGATTGGTCTGCCAGGGTTGCAGAGATGGTTAGAGAGCAGTTTGGCATCAAGCCTAAGTAACAAGCTTTTATGTATTGACACCATTACCTGGAGTGGTTCAATAGAGTTCCACTGCCACACTAATACACTATACCTGACTTCTCTAAATTCACGGGGCAAGATAGCATATCTACAGTAGAATACATCAGCTGATTCCTAGCTCAATGTGGGGAGGCATTGACCGAGAAGGTTCTAAGAGTCTGTTTCTTTCTGCTGCCCCTCTCTGGATTGGCCTGTACATGATTCTCTTCATTACCTCCCAATTCAATTGGAGGATGGGTCGATCTGGAGAAGTAATTCCATAAATATTAATTTGCTAGGATTCACGAGATGAGACTAACATAATTAACATCGGTTAGATAGAGACCTAATGAGTAAGTTCTCGAAAACATCCAACGTTTTCGGGATATCAAAAGCCGATGTTACAGTCTTATTTTGAGTGATGGACAGTTAGCTGATTTGGCCTTCCAATGGTTGCTGACTTCAATCAGGGAACGATTTTTATCTCAGGAGTTCAAGAGCCTCTCACATCTTCTGCAAAAGGTATCAGCCCATGAAAGCCGACTCGTTGAAGCCAAGAAGGTGAGATTCCATCGGAAGGTTTATGCATCGGACTTAGATAATGATGAATCCGATGAAGAAGTTGGTTTGGCAGAGTGGACTGGGAATAAGAAATCTATATCATGTCCCTGGGTGAAGAGTATCGACAAGGAGGAGAGATATTATTTTGATATCAATAAAGTCGATAAAATCTTCGTTCTCCTACTTCAAGAGAAGTAGAATCAGCTTTCGCCAAACCATGTACTACCATTAGCCAAAGAGCTCAAAAAAAAAAGAAATATTACAAGTGGCACAATTCAATATCTCGTTATACCAATGAGTGCAGAGTTTTTCGGTAACAGTTGCAATCGACTGTTGAGCAAGGGAGAATTAAATTTAAGGATAAGGTTGACGGGCATCATTTTCCTATAAACATGGTGTTTGTGGGGTCTTCAAGAGATCAGATCGATGAGGGGAGATGTTAGACAAAATCAAAAGTCACCTTATCGGACCTGGTCCAGAAATATTCTAGACAACAGGGCAAAGAATGTTGGGCCATGGCATAAAAGGAGAAGTATAATCCACATTGTGGTTCTCCATTCTTTCAATATTACTAGGATCAAGACGTGAGGTTGCCATCGATTGAAGATTGTCCTAAGTGCAATAAACTAAGATCGCAACACATCGAGTAGAAGAGGAATTCATATGATCGGTCACCTATCAAGCGGGCATCAGTACATAGCCGATTAGGGTAGATCAATGAAAAACTTAGTCAAAATATAGTTGATGATAAGGAGTTGCATGAAGAAAAATTTAATTCCAATTCACAGTGGTGTTCATCTAGAATATTCACGAAGAATTAAAAAAAGAGGGCAAAGATTGTGGCACAGGGAGTAGCAGAAGAAACAACAACAGGACCATGATGAAGCCGATTGGAGTCAAAAGACTAAACTTGTCTTATGCGTCCAGCGTAAAGATGATGAGATTGACACATTGACTCCAATGAACATGGTGTTTATCTTGCTTCTGGAGTATAAAGCATTTGCATTTGATGAGGAAGATCAAGAAGAGTTAATTGCTCAATTGATGCTACAACCTGATCAGGCTATATTTGACAAGCCTGAAGAATCTAAGCATCAACGCCTGAAGCCATTGTACATCAAAGGGTATGTGATTAGGAAGTAGATGACGAAGATGCTAGTCAACGGAGGTGTAGCTATCAACCTGATGTTGTATGCTATGTATCGTAAGCTGAGGAAAACAACCGAAGATCTGACCAAAACAATTATGGTGTTAAAAGACTTCGACAGGAATTCATTGGAGACAAAGGGTGTGCTAAACGTGGAGTAAACATTTGGAAGCAAGATATTGCCCACCATGTTCTTTGTCATCGATGGTAAGTGATCATATAGTCTACTTCTCTACTGGGACTGGATTCATGCCAACTATTGCATTCCTTCCACAACTCATTAGAGTCTCATATAATGGCAAGGAGATCAAGTTGAGGTGATTCTTGCTAATCAGTCGATCAGTGTTGGGGTAATCGATCTACCAATATAGGAAGCTCATGGGATTGATTGCCTATTTGGGAAAGTATGGGATGGATATTTCCTTGATGTAACTAGCAGTGAAATAAAGTCAATCTAGCAAGTCAACTCAAAACTATTTCCTTGATATTTCCTTGATGCTAAGTGGATATCCAACATTGCCCCAGTAGAGAAGAAGAACAAAAAGCTGTGGATATGCATTGACTTCCGGGACTTGAACAAGAAGACCCATAAAAATGAATATCCGATGCTGATGGTAGATGTGTTAATTGATGCAGCATCGGGTCACAACATTATTACCTTCATGGACGGGAATGCAGGTTACAATTAGGTTTTTATGGCAAAGATATCCACAAGACTGTGTTCAGATATCCTGGAGTTATTGGTTTGTACGAGTGAGTAGTCATGACTTTCGGTTTGAAAAGTAGCCAATGCAACTTATCAGAGAGCCATGAATTATATATTTCATAATCTCATCAGCTTGCTGGTGGAGATATATATTGATGATGTGGTGGTTAAATCCAAGTGTTCAAGACCATATAACCAATTTGTGAAAAGTACTAGAGAGGGCAAAGAAGTATGGAATCAGGATGAATCCTAATAAATATGCTTTGGCATATTGGTTGGGCAATTCTTGGGCTTTATGGTGCCTGAGAGAGGAATTAAAGTTAGTCAATGAAGCATTAGGGCTATCTAGAGCACTGAGACACCAACCAACAAGACACACCTACAATCTTTAATCAGCAACCTTAACTTTTTGAGGAGGATTATTTCAAATTTATCAGTAAGGATTGAGTCCTTCACTCCATTGCTGAAGTTACAAGCTGATCAAGAGTTCGTGTGGGGTGTCGAATAACAGAAAGCATTTGATCAAATCAAAGATTATTTGAATTCTCCACCAGTATTCATTCCACCGTAGAAAGGGGTATCGTTCAAGTTATATTTGTCTACCGATGAGAAGTCTATCGGGTTAGTACTGATATAAGATTTTGAAGTAAAAGAATGAGTGGTATTCTATCTAAGCCAATGACTTCTAGATGTTGAGACAAGATATCCTATGGTGGAAACGTTATGCCTGTGCTTATATTTTTCATGTACCAAGTTGAGGCATTATCTCCTATTGGTTGAGTGTACTGTAGTTTGAAAAGCTGATGTGGTTAAGTATATGCTATCGGCTCCAGTCTCAAGATGGCGAATTGATAAATGGATATTTGCTCTGATGGAGTTTGATATGAGGTATGAATTGGCTAAGATTGTTAAAGGACAAGCAGTGACTGATTTTATCGTACAACATAGAGAAATTTAGGAGGATTTTGTGCAGCCAATTCCGTGGACTTTATTCTTTGACAGATTGGTTTGCAAGCATGGATTTGGTATTGGCTTGGTGATTATATCAACTCAAGGGCATGCTTTGAGTACACGTTTACAATCAAGCCTTATAGGACCAACAACCAAGCAAAGTATGAAGCAGTACTCAAAGGTCTTTAACTATTAAGGAAAATCGGAACTAATACGGTGAACATAATTGGAGATTCTTTGTTGGTAATTAAGCAACTATCTAGGGAGTATGAGTGCAAGGATGATGTCTTGAGTTCATATTATGAAGAATGTAACATTTATTGAAGGATTTTAAGATAGTGTCGTTGAATCATATTCTTAGAGAGAAGAATCTGGAAGCCAATGATCTCACTCAAATTGCTTTAGGATATTAGCTAGATAGGAAGGTGGAAGTTGAAATAGTCGATATTGAAAATCATGTTGAAGCCAATAATTGGAGATAAGAGATTATTTAATATTTGCAAAATCCGTCAGAATCGGCTTCTGGGAAACTTCGGCATAAATCTACCAAATATGTTTTACTTGATGAAGACTTGTATTATTAGACTATTGATGGGGCGTCTGTTAAGACGCTTGAGTACAGAAAAAGCTACTATAGTTATGAGCAAAGTACATGAAGGTGTTTGCAGAGCCCATTAATCAGCCCATAAGTTAAGATGGTTGATGAGAAGAGCTAGATATTTTTGGCCGATAATGTTGAAGGATTGCTTCAGATACTACAAAGGATGGCAAGATTGCCAAAAGTTTAGGAATGTGTAGCAAGCTCTAGCATCGGTTATGAACTCAATAATCAAGCCATGGCCGTTCAGAGGTTGGAGAATCAACATGATCAACCAAATTTATCCATCATCGGGCATAAGTTCATATTGGTGGCAACATATTATTTTACAAAGTGGGTAGAGGCTATTCCTTTGAAAAAAGTTATATCTAAGGACATAATTAAGTTCATCAAGAAACATATTATATATCAGTTTGGTATTCCAGAGACAATTACCACCGATTAGGGCTCTATCTTCATGTTTGAAGAGTTTAAATAGTTTGCCGCCAGTATGAAGATTTAATTATTAAATTTGTTTCCATATTATGCTCAAGCCAATGGACGTGTCAAATCTTCCAACAAAAGTTTAATCAAGATAATCAAGCACAAGATTGATGAATAGCTACAGAGGTAGCACGTCACATTAGCCAGTTCATTATGGGACTATCAGATGACATACCATGGATCTACTCGAGCACCATCGTATCTGTCAGTATATGAACATAAAACAGTTCTACCATGGGAAATTAACATCGGTTTTAGGAGGGTGTCTCTATAGGATCAATTGATAGCCGATAATGATGATTAAAGAAAACAAAGTTAAGGTCACCAAGGTTTACAACAAAAAGATGATGATTAAATCTTTTTTCTAAAGATATCGTTTGGAAATTGATTTTGTCGATTGGGTCTAGAGATAAAAAGATTGGAAAATGGTCGCTTATCTGGAAAGGGCCCTATCGGATCAATCATTATGTGCCTGGTAATGCTTATATTGTGGAAAGTCTTGAAAGGCAGAGGTTTACCAAAGTGCTCAATGGGAAGTATTATCCTGGCATTTAGGTTGACGCCTAAATAGGTTAAGTATGGTTGATTTCTAATTCTCTTCAAGACAAAGCGCTGATAGTGTTCTATCGGCTAATGGTGTTGTTTTCTTAAATTGGCTAAGTGCGGTCGATTTCTAATAGTTGTTCAAGACAAAAGCCAATATGTTTTTATTGGCTATAGATAGCTGATATCGTTAAGATATTGCCTTTAGGGAATATATATAGAAAGAAATATTTTTTCATTAACAGAGCCAATCAAACTTTATTTCAGACAATCGATGTTTGGGATGACATTATGAGTTTTCAACATTAAAGTCCTATAGCTATTTCTTGATTGCCGCAAGTGCATGTAGACAGATTTAGTATATCCCATTAATGGCACATATGTCTTCCTCATTGGATCCGGGGATGATTTTCAAGCTCCTATATTGACGAGCTACCTAGCGTACTCTTTCTGCTACTTTGGCTTCTTGATCTTGAATTGATTGCAATAATCCAATAAGATGGGATTCGATGAATTCAATATCATGACACACCTTATCGAGTTACACCATCAAATCAGCTTTTCGTTTCTTCAATTGGCCTAGCTTGGTGTTGGTATTCCGTGAGTCAGCTGTCATTTCGTCAAGTTTCTTCTTCTTAGTCTAGGCAGATAACCAATCATTTTGGGCTAAACTATTTCGTTCAGCACAATCGACTATGCGTCACCTAGTTGTGATCAGTTGGGCCTTGTGGAACTCCAAGTAAACAACAGGTGTGAGTACATTAATAAGTTCTTCGAGTAGAGGGTGTTCAATCTTAGTGAGTCTTCCCTAGATCAGTCCACAATCTTCCACCAATGAGCCGATCGGGATATCCAACCGATGCATGATGTTTGATAATTGATCACGTACATCGGCTGGTAGAAATGGTGTGATCACTGCACTGGTAGCTGTGTCTTCACCTATCTCTAAGTATTTGCCGATGTCAAAGGAGAGTGGATCGACCAATGACTGTAAATTGACATTGGTGAAGATATGAGCCAAACAGAAGTGAAGATATGGAGTGTACATACCTGAGACACTATGGGACTGGCAGGAGCAGTGATATCCATATCGGCTTGATAAGTTCTGGAAGTATGGCCGATGACTGAGGTGGGAGCAGCGCGGACTACTTGAGTGTTTCATGGCTAGAGATTGACTGTTGTTGAGGTCATTGGAACTTCCGAGGCAACCATCAGCTTAGTGCTTGTAGCGGTTTCTGGAGGCTGAGTTTCAGTAGTCGATGGTTTAAGCTATAGAATGAAGATATCAAGGGAAGTATCAATATGCTAAAAAAATGAGATCGGTACATACCAATGAGGCTGAAGGAGCCGATGACAGAGTTAGAGAAGGTCCCTGGGGAATCAGTACCGTGATGGTGGCATCAGTGCTAGATTTTTACTTTTTGGAAATAGTTTGAGTGGCTAGCTTCTTACGTTTAGTGCTTGATGTTCACAGTACTCAGAGTTGAGCTGATGGAGATGTGGCACTGTGTGTAAGGTACGACTTGACCGATGGAGGTTGATAGACAATCGGGCGGCTGCTTACGCTTGTTGTAGGTGCTTCTTTGTCACCAGCCTACAAAATCATGGAAATTAAGTAACATATTCAGCATTAAATGTGGTATGGAAGACAAAGTAAGGGGAAGGATTACCTCTTCATTGGATTCGACGTAGTCAAGATTAAGGCATAAATAGTAACATTCAGATGGTGAACTGAACAAGTGCCTTCTCCACTCCAACCACCATCGAGCAAAGAGTCTGGTATTGAATATACAAGGCTCGAAGACGGTGATGGTCCTTAGGAAAAGAGATCTAGATATCATCCTTCCGATCATACTCCAAGCTACTATTTACTTCTCCTTGAGTTTGGAGTTTGTCGATGAAGAATAAACAGATTGGGAGCTGGCCAAAGCCCAACTGACAAGTACTTACGGAGGGATGATAGAACTCGTATGACAGATGTTGGGGCTGGCCCAATTGAAAATCCAATTGGCGGAAGATTAGAAGTTATAGCTAACAAGAATATTGCCTTTGATTCTTCATTGGCAAAGGCGTTGAGTGGGTGAAATCTGGAAGGCATCCCAAACGATGAAGTGTCCTCGTACACAAACAAGAGAGTGGCCTCCTTGGTAAAGCCATAGTTGAAACATTTGAACCACTGGTTGAGATCGAAGGTGGTCATTTTGCTTCCAGAGAGAGCCAACGAGGCTTCATACAGAGATGTACATCGGCGTCGGCTAGCTTTACTTTCTTTTGAATGATCTATCAAAAAAGTCAACGAGGGAAAAGGGGTCCTAGGGATGACTCTGGAGGTATGGAGGTTCAACCAAAGTTTTATAAACCACAAGGACCACCAATGTGACCGACTGGTTGACCGGCTTATAACTTGTTTGCCACATGATGAAGCAGCAGATAAGTGGATCCGAGGAGATACTGCCCCAGTGGAATTTGATGTCGATCATCCAAGCACTCTGCCAAGCATTATATATTGGTAGTTGGGCCAAGGATTGAACCACCGAAGACAAACTAGTCCAACCACAGGTTTAAGAACGCAACATGCTCTCGGTTGTCAACTGGTTCGGAAGTCTTACTGTGCAGGGATATGTATTTAGTCTATCCTCCAATGTTTTTGGTATTCAGTCAATGAGTGTGTTTGAATTGGAGGATGGATGGATTTACATAGTGAGTGGTGTTGAGGCAGGTCAACCTGATGATGTCCATCAAGGTGGGAATCATCAGCCCATGTCTAAACATAAAGGCGTTAAGTGTGTCTAACCAGAAATAAGAGCCCGATGGAAGCAAAGTCTTGTTCTTCTCCATATTGGCCAAAGATAGATTGATATATTGGCTGATTTCCATGTCTTCCTAGAGTAATTTTTTGGAAGCCAAAAACCTAAGGTACTAATTTCTCCATCCTGAGAGTCTACTAGACCAAGATCTAAAGCTGCTAGTCCAATCATTGATAGTCATGGGTTAGTTTTTGTAAGGGATCCATTATGTTTCAAAATTTATAAAGTCTATTGGATCCTCACTACCCATGGGACCTAGATAGAAGTAACCTGTGTGGTCGGTAAGTAGAATGGTAATCTGACCATTGAGATTCTACAGTAAACAAGAACTCAACGAAAAAATAGGTGAAAAGACTAGATGGACGAAATCTATATAGAATGTAAAAACAAAGGAACAGATGAAAACTTACCTCAAGAACTGCGGGTGTTGATGCCATCATGCGAGGAAGAAGGGAAAATCGGTGGTCGATGAAGTAGTCTACGGGCGTTCACCTTCGGTTGTTCAAGTTCATCAAGATTTTGGGAGCTCTGATGATAAGGAGGTGTGTGGAATAAGGATGAAGAAGCGGAACGCTTTATAGGGGTAGGATGACCTATGTACGAATCTAGGCTGGTTAGTTGCCATTGGTTGGCTATAATGGGTCGTCTTGGTTTATGGAGATTTCTAATGGTTTGGAATTTCAAAGTCCGTTAACAAGCTCTAAAATTGGGGGGCATGTGTTAACACCAGAATTTGTTTAGCCTGCGAACGGGATTGGTCAATGGAGGAAAGGCTGATCAACTCATATGGAGAAGCCGATTGACACTATAGAAGAGCCGATCAGACGAGTTGAGGACGGATTCGATCTGTGTGAAGACGGAAGACTATCTAGATGGGACCGAGTCTGAAGAGGAGTCATGAGAATATGTTACGAAAACTAGGCAAGTTCAGTTAGGTTTACAACTTCTTAGAGACTAGTTTCCCTTTATGTTTTTAGGAAATAATGTCTGTCAGTTGTTGTAACCTTGTCAGACTTTTATTATTCCAGGATATAAATATAGACCCTCTAGAAGCTTGTAATATCATCAATAGATCAATACAATACAACTTTGGCACATCACCACCCTAGCTCGTTTAGATTTTTCTGAGCGGATTCTAGCTCTTAATGTGGGGTTACATCGGTTATGTTAGATCTCCAGCGAATGGGTAAGTCCCACTATTATCATGATTTATTTTGCTCTATCTAAGGCTGCATCGGTTAGGTCCGACTTCTTACCCTGGTCAGGAGTACCATATCACGTACACGTGAAGCTCGTCAGTACATTGGTCTCCCTCCTACGCCCCCGGTATCGTACTGCATCGGCCAGATACTATCTCGATTAGGTCCAATGTCTTAGGCTCGCTTCCGACAGGGCTAGTGTCGAGATCCAGGGGGTTTCATTTCCCATCGGCTCAGATAGCCGACGAGTTTAGGTGTAGGCTTGCATCGGACGTTCGATCAGAAGGTAGCTGATGACCTCGCTGTTTTCTCCCTCGTCACTACATTCGATCTAGCCGTCGTCGTCTCTATGTTGTTAGTTCTGGTCTCATACTATCTCTGTTCAGTCCAATCTAGTGAGGTTGGTCCTAACAGTGTTGTTATGGAGGTCGCTGGTCCCCGTGGATTCATGAGGGATCGGACCCTGCTCTCTGCTTTAACTGCTTTCATCCTACGAAGCATCAATGGCTCTTTGGCCGATAAGCACTATACTTTACTATACGTGTCTATTGCCTATATCTTCATCAGCTTTTCAGCCGATGCTTGAGTGCTTCCTTTCCCATTAGCACTTAGTCGATAGGGTGAGCCAGATCAGCCCACCGGTCGATTGGCTCGCGAGTCTCATCCTGTCTTCTTATCAATTATATAGTCAAATTGACTAGTATGCTCTCGAACCTCGAAGATTAAGGAACTATACTAGAACTAAAACTAAGTGGATGTCCTAGGCCTTTGTGTGACTAGGACGTCGTCTTCTCTGATCAAACCTCTGTCCAGCCCGATCAAACTTCCGTCCGGTCCAATCGGACTCCTTGCGAGATTCAATGACGAGCACTATATGTGCGTATACAATAAAATATATAGAAAATTTTATGATTTGTTATAATCGGCATCATACTATTATTAAAATAAAAATTGGCAAGAGATGATTTTTTTATTGAACATTTTGATTGAGCAAAGAATTCAGAATTTTGGAAGATTGTATAGTATAGGTTGGCAGCTTTATGTAGCAAGGATATTCTTGTTTCTTTATAATGAAGGATAAACCTCACAAAACACGAAGAGACTACTGGAAATTGAATATAACTTTTTCCTACAGGATAATTGACATCAATTACACAGCAAAATATAGAGAAAAACGACTGGGTGTGTGAAGCTATAACCAAGTTCTATTGCTATGAATATAGTAAATATATAGATGCATATACAACTTGCAGAGAAAATAGGTCTTAAGTAATTGCTCATTAATTGCCAAAGCCAACATATGAACAAGATAATCAAATTAACATGAATTGCAAAACAAAGGGAGGGACTAGGGAGAGGGATGAGCTTGTTGATCTTGTGGACTGATCACAGTTAGAAAGGGGTGAAATTGAATTGTTAGGGTATAAATATTACAAATCTAGCTAGATTATGGTGGTACATATGTATTATGGGACAATATATATTGGGTTTATGTCTAAAATTTATGGATATTCAGGTGAATACCCATAAATTACATAGGATCCACCCCTGTACGCAATGCACTGCATCAGCTATGCTGACTTATATATGTGTCCCATAGGGATGATTTGTAGATGAACTTGGGCATGGTCTCCGTGTTAGTCTGGGAATCGACAGATCGATATCCACTCTTCAAAATCCTTTCCGGACACAGTGTTCTTCTTAGTACGGGACTATCAGAGTAAGATCCAATTTTATTTTTTCTGAACAAGAAAGAAAAGGGAAAAAGAGAAGAAAAAGAGATCCAAGAGGACTTGGATCCGGTTCTCTAATAAAAAACATACAGGAAAAAAGAAAGAAATCTGGTAGATGATATGGCATATTGAGGCTTGGTGCCTACGGCGTACCTACATGCTGCCGCCGATATACGAGAGTATTCAAGAATTAACATGACTATATGCTCGGATCAACTTACATCAATCAGATGGGCGCTCACCACCTCGGGAATGATTTTCGACTATTTGGCCCAGACATGCTAAGAGGTGCCCCTCTCTCAGTCAAGGTGGCCAATATAGAATTGGCTCTTTGCCGAGCTCACCTTTGCCAACAAAAATGCGGGCAAGCTCGAGGAAGAGATGAAATCGGAGAAGTCACAGCCTATGGCTTCTAACTAAGAAAAAATCAAAAATCCTCAAAGAACATGAGAAGGCACTTTTAGATGAGAACGAGAAAAGAGAATTCCTTCATGATAGCCAATAGCCTTGGGAAGAACTTCGTTATGTTGAACGATGTAGTGATGGGACTTAGCCGCTGGGCTAAGCCACCTTAATTCCCTGATGAAGTATCTTTGATAGCATCTCTCAGGGAGTTGGCTGATGAGCTGAAGGTGTTTGGTGACATGTCCAATAAGACAGTCAAGGATGCTTAGAACGGTTTCAAGACTAGAACTTGTTATGTCCTCACTTGCATCTGGCTACAACATCTAGTGGGAGACCTAGAAAAACATTGCAAGATGGCACAAGCAACGAGGGGCAAGAAGAACTGAGACCCAGCTGGAGACTGTTAGGATGTCGTGGTGAACTTTTACCTAGAAGAGTAAAGCTCTACCTCCTTTTTATTGTGTTGTCAGAATAAATTATTTTACTTGAAGATACTCAACTTCTTCGTTCAGTATTCTAATGATCTCCTCTTGTCAATATTGCGTAGTAGTGAGGAGGAAGAAAACGCGATGGCCAACCAGCAATGTGGTCAATTGAATGCTCTGGTAGTGATATCAGACTTGCCTCTGATAACTATATGTCATAATGAAGGGACTGCAAGGACGATATCTTCCTTGCAAGCGCAACTCAACTTCTTTTAAGTGCAGTGCAATGCTAGAGTATGTATTCACATCCTATCTTGTTAAATAATATGTCCCTTACTTGAGCAAGTCTTAATGAGATAAGCATGCAAGTGTAGGGTTCCAAGCGTATGGAAATCAAGTTCGAGAAAAAGAGCCTTAAACATGAGATCGCTCTACTTTCCAATGATTAGGAAATCAAGACCTTGAGAGATAGAGATGTATGGTTCTCGACATATTTGAAGAGTTCATGTGATCTCCTAAATCATGCATGCCGAGAACACCTCCCTGTAAGTCATTAGAAGGTTATCATAGCTGTATCAGGAGAACCTACAACTTATGAAGAGAACTCCTTGGTCATATCCTAACATACTTAAAGGAAGCATGTCCTTCTTTTAACTTGCATTTTATGAACTCTTACTTTAGTAGGTCTCATCGGTCATTCGAGGAGATAGATGCATTAGCCAGGTCCTTGGTGAAGATAGCTGAGAATGCGTATGAAACCATGGACTGGTAGTGGCCATTTTTATAATGTAATCAATGTTGTATTCTTGCAAGAAAACACTTGACAAGCAAAAAAAATAAGTTTGTTAATTAATGCTAGTAAAGTATACTTTGCTTATTTAAAAATATTAGCATAGTGTACTATATAAGTTTACAATTTAACTTATCGAATTGATTTATCTGAGAAACAAGTTGTATACCTCCCCTAGCCCTATCTTGTCGTTGTTTTGTTTCGGAAATAATTTAAGAAAGTAGCTCATAAAACCTAAAGTGGATGAAGGCAGAAGACAAGCGTTTATATAGGTTTAGGCCCTCGATGAGAGGTAATACTCTACTCTTATTTTGGTGGATTGTGTTCCACCGGATGTATTGATTTCTGGTGTTTTTTCTTGCTATGTGTTGCTATGATTCACTATTTGACCTCAAGGGGGCTCCCTATCTGCCTTATATAGGTTAGGGGGTAGGGTTATAAGGTGGAAAATCTAACTGAATGGAGCTTCGTTTATATTATGTGTACGTAATATTATTTGGCTAGAAATATATATTCTGCCTTAGGATATAAGGCAATATGGCAACTGAATTATACTCTATTTCATATTACATGGATTCTCCTCTATTTCATATTATATGGATATGGCCCACCTCTTATTATAAGTATGATAAGCAGGCCGTGTGGGTATTTAGTACATGTTCTCTCCATAGTAGCCCCCGAGTTCTTTATAATTGAGTACATTTAATTGAATACTTCAATCCTGAGTGGTGCCTTCCCAAGTAGTATACCCATTGCACATCTCCTTCAGATGAAACAAATTTATGTAGCATGAAATCCAATGCACAATATGTTGGGTGTTTTCAATCAACACCTGTATCCCAAGTTTATTAATGATTAGTTATCATCTTATTTTAAGAGCATGTTATTGATACCTAAAAAATTATGACACTTAACTATTTTATAGCCAATGAATTGTGCCATATGTTTATCAAGGCTTTGGCCAAAACACACTAGGATCACCAGAACATCGTATCCAGCTTATGTCCCATTAGTCATACCGAGTTCATCGCTGTCTTTTAGTAAATGGGCCTCAAATGCTTAGGCCCAAGCCTATTGCTCCTAACAAAGCCTTTTATAAATGAACAATGCAGAGAATCCTTCATTCCTACACCGCGCCTCTCTATCATCCTCGCCAAAATTCTCTTTATGTTCCTCGCCACCACCCAAATTGCCTCCACTGTTTAAAGCTACGGTTAGAGATTTCCTCGCACCCCCTTCATCGATTCGATAGTTCTTGCTCCACTCCACCACCTCTTTCACCTATAGATCTAGATCTTCTTTCCACCACCCATATCCCCGCTTGCCATGGCCACCGCTTGCAAAGGAACTCAAAAGATTCTCTATGACAAATGGTAGATATCTACAGTGCACGAAGACCAGCTACTAGTGATGGTGAAGGATGGCATCATGCCGATGAAGAACATCATCAATTGGCATTTTGTCGCTAGTGAGGAATTCCCTACACCTGAATCTGATGAGATTGTTGTCTTTGAGTCTTTTTTTCCATCAGGGTTTAAGGCTCCCCACTTGCAACTTTTCTCCAAAGTCTTCTTGATTTCCATAAAATCGAACTTATCCATCTCAATCCCAACTCTATCTTCCAAATTGCTATTTTTGTCCACCTCTATGAAGTTTAACTTGGCATTCTCTCCCACTTCAATCTATTTTGCCACTAGTTTTTTCATCAAACCTTAGCCTAGCAAACAAAATCCTTCTGCAATTGGGGGTGCTAACATTCAACTCTGCAATGAGATGAAGTAGCATTATCTTGATTTGCCATTGAAAACCTATCTAAAGGGGTGGCACTCGGAATGTTTTTTTCTCCAACCCTAACCTTCTTTTCCGTCCTTTGTTTGTCTTCCTCCTACAATTCAGCCATCGTGGACCTCTCTCCCCAACCAAAAAGAATTGGTTTAAGTTGATAAGCTTCTGGCCAAGATTGAAACTCTGATGCAGAATGGGTTAACCGGAGCATGGGTCAATTAGCACTTCATGAAGACTAGGCTATAACCTCTTAAAGACTTAGTGCACCTAACCTTTGAGTTCACCAGTGTTGTTGACCCAACTTGGGAAGTTTCTAAGTACCTTAGGGCAGATAAAGTCATCAACTGCCTATACAAAGTCTTCTCGAGTGGCATTTCGTTACCCACCCAGGCTGATGAATATGTAGCGGTGTACAACCTCCTAAATCTTTCTTCCCTGGTTAGTATTGCTGCCTTACATCTTGTTGTTGCTACTGATCATAAGGTGTCTTTGAATTTATTTGTTGTGCATCTTGTGCAGGAAAATGCAAATATTATCTCTCATCCTACTAGTCAACAAGGCCTATGCCACCTCCACCGAAGTAAAGAGCAGGCTTTAAGTTCAAGGCTTTAACCAAGTGAAGTCAATTTCTTGCAAGTGATAGTTTATTTATCTTAAGTAGTTATTATTATTTATCATCTATCTATCCAGGAAGCCCTGTAATTATGACCCGTCTAGCACTTTGGATGTGCCATAGCAACCTCTAACTATTGACTAGGCATGCTCCTAGTCAGGCAATGTTGATCAACAGCCCCCGACTAAAACTTAGCCAATCCACCAACTAGGTGTTGACATTAGGCCCTCAAAATGAGGTCGCCGTATCCTCCTACCATGATGCATCCCCACCATGCCAAGTTGCCCTTGAGCCCCACAACACTATTGTCGATGAAAATAGTGCAATATTGGACTTGAAGCCAACCATAGATACCAGGTCTTAGCCGGAGCAAGGGATTCAAACTAATTCAATTCCTCCTTCTATTCATCTATCCTAGAAGAAGATGAAGAAGAAATTCCTTGAGGCCCATTCTTGAAGCAGAAAGAAGACTTCACTCCCCGGTGAAGATTAGTTAGTTTAACGTGGATGGAGTCAATGAAGGCATTGTCCTTATTGAGAAGAAGGAAGAAGAAGAGGAGGATGAGCTGGTGCATCGATAGGACCAGTCAATCCTACTTATGGATGTAAGACTTTCACTTATCAATAGCATCTTAGAGTTTATCCTTTGTGTACTAAAAAATGGCATTTGTTGTAGAGACTCTACCAGCAATCTCAAGTCAAGTCCAAGACTCTAAGCAAACTCTAACCCTATCTTGGAAGAAAGAGCATAAAGAGATCTTGACTAAATCTAGAGCTCAAGAGAAACATTTGATGGTTGAGATCCAAGAGCTATGAGACATCAATTTTGCTGCCAGAGGATCACTTGAATGTAAGTGATTTAAACTTTGATTATACCCATTCTTGATTCCTATTCTTGTTTGATTAATGACTTGTGTTTCAATTCAAAACCCCGAGATTCATGACCCAAGTGCTACTTTCTCCTTCACCAGCTTCTTTAGTTCCTGTAGGGTAGTACGTAACTAGAGGAACACTCGGTCAGCGTCACCAGAGTTAGGGCTAGTCCCATCTAAGTAAAAGATGTCAAGCATTGGTATGATGGCATTGGTTAACTCGTCATTGGGTGGCTTTGGCTTGCTTTACCTTGGAATCAAACACTCCTAGAACCCTCTTGAATGTCCTAACCATGTCAAGTCCTCATACAACAAAAGGCTAGGAAATAGGTACAGTCTACATCTCTTGAGCCAGAACATGAATTTGTTTGGCAAAAACTGGCAATCTTCACAGCCCTGGACAATCTTCTTAGTTTTTGTAATAGCAGTCGGCCAAAACAATCCCAATCAATAAGCCTTTCCAACTAGCATTCTTTAATCTGTTCAATTCCCCCATATGCCCAAGTGTATTAGATGTAGCAAATATTGCCCTTCTCCAGCAGTAATGCACTTCATTAGAATTCCAGGTGTGTTTATGTTGTAAAGCACTGCCTTAGAAACCACGTATCTCCGACTATGCCATTTGATCTACTCTGCTTCACTACAATCTAGTGGGAGTTCGTCATTCACCAAATACTCCATAAATGCCATTCTACAATCTTGATGGACTGTTAGAACCTCAGCATCAATCGATGCCATTTTTTTGCTTCGCACCTTCCTCTTCTGTTTCCTTAGGCACTAGCTTCCTGAAGATTGATCACTCTTGAAGATGCTCAATAAATATTTAAGTTGGAAGTAACTCATGCTTCGACCCCATATATGCCAACTCATCTGCCACTTCATTATACTACCACAAAATATGTGTAAGATCTAGTGCATCAAACTTGCTCTCCAGCTTCCGTACTTCCTAGCAATATGCCATCATATCTTCATCTTGATAGAATTGGTCCTTCATAACTTGTTTAACGACTAGCCAAGAATCCCTATGAACCACCAACTACCGAATACCCAGGGATATAGCAATTCATAGCTGATGAATTAATGTTTCATAATAGGCCATGTTGTGTGAAGCTGAAAAGTATATCTAAACAACGGACTTGAGTCTTTCCCCGGTCAAAGATATCAACACCATTCCTACTCTAGCTTCAGAAATCCACAAGGAACCATTAAAGCACATCGTCTAGTACTCGAACTTCTCTGCAGATTTTGTAGTTTGAATTTCTGTCCACTCGTCTACAGAGTCAGCTAGGGCTTGAGATTAAATTGTAGTGCAAGCCTTGAATGAAATATCAAACACCATCAACTCGAGAGCCCACTTCAATATTTGCCCTATTGTCTCCTGATTGTGTAGAACATCCCCAAGTGAAAAAAAGTAACCATAGACACTGAGTGCCCCTAGAAGTAGTGTAGAAGGTTTCGAACCATAATCAACACCCCATAGAGCAACTTCTATATTTACATATATCAAATAATGGAGTTAGCCAAAACATCGCTAACAAAGTATACTAGCCATTGAATTTTCCAAACATACTCCTCTTTGCGCTCTACAACTAGAATAGTACTGATGACTTAAGGTATAGCTGATACATACAACAATAGTGGATCCTAAGACATTGGTGAAACTTTAGTGGCGTTGTTAAAAATCTCTTGAAGTCTTCAAAAGCTTCTTTCTGATGCATGTTGAAAATTATCAACCTTGTTCAGTAGCTTGACAAAAGGCATATCTTACTCTCCTAGTCAAGAAACAAAGTGGCTAATTACCACATGCACTCGGTTAGTTTCTAAACATCTTTCTAAGTACTCAGTGGCTCCATATTCAATATGGCTTTGATCTTCTCTAGGTTGTCCTCAATATCATGATGCAACACCATAAAACCAAGTAGCTTCCTTAATGGTACTCCGAAGACACATTTTTTTAGATTTAGCTTCATCCTAAAGGCCCATATATTCTAAAATGTCTCCTCCAAATCAACAATAAGGTTTTCTTTAAGTTGTGTCTTGATCACACATTGTCCACCTATGCTTCCACGTTACGCCTGATTTGAGCTTGGAAGAATCTTTGAATCATGCTCTAATATGTGGCCCCAATATTGTTCAACCCAAAAGGCATAGTGATGTAATAGTATGCTCTAAATAGTGTGATAAACAAAGTCTTTAAGTAGTCATCTTCCTTCAAACCAATATGATGGCATCCTTAGTAATAATCGAGAAAGCTAAGAAGCTCGCACCCAGCCGTTGAATCAACCACCTAGTCAATGCGAGAGAGGATGAATGGATACCTTGGGCATGACTTATTGAGGTCAATCTAGTCTAAGCACATTCACAACTATCCAATCACCTCCCTAGGTATATCATGCATGTCAGATGAATTCCAAACAAAACTATCTTTATTAGCCTATAGGGAGGTGACGAGCAAGTTTTACTATTTAGGGTCAAGATTAGTGTGAATAAATGTTTTTACAAGGATCAGTTAGGTCAAGTGAAATCTTCTTTGTCATGGTGCCACCACCAGTCATATCTCTTGGCGCCTAATTACACTCTCATGGGACTGAGCCAGTTCGCAACTCTTCTTATCGCAGGTGAACGCTTGCTTGACATTGCTGTGTAGGGATATCACTCCTTGTGGCCTAGGCATCTTCATCATTAGATATGTGTAGTGGAGAACAACCATGAATTTTGCAAAAGCAAGCCTACCCAAAATAGTGTGACAAGTTGTCTCAAAGTTAGCAACCTCAAAGCAGATGTTTTTTGCTTTGAAGTTGTCTCCATTACCATAGGTGATAGGAAGCATGATCTGCTAGAGTGGCATGGAACAAAGACCAAGGATTACCCCATGAAACGGAGTTGTACTTGGCCTCAACTCAGAGTGTTGAATCTTCATCTCAGCCAAAGTTTTTGAAAACAAAATATTGAGAGTGTCGTCACCATCAATCAGAACTTGCTTGAGCATGATATTCTTGACCACCAAGTCCAAGACCAGGGGATACCGCCCTAGGTGGACCACTTGGTTTGGATGATTTGAGCGGTCAAGTATAATTGCCACCTTAGACCACCGTAGAAATTGAGGCATGTTAGTTGAAATTGTGTTGATCTTCCTATTGGTTAGCTTCTACTTTCTCTTGGAATTATCGGCTAAGGGACCACCAATAATGTGATTCAACTCAGCCTAAGGAACCTAAAACCCACGAGACCTAATCCATCAGCTTTATCTTTCTCTTTCTCTTTTCTTGAGCAACCTTCACCTCCTTTTGGCTTGATGTTCTTGATATGCTCTTCAGCGAACTTCTTGAACATGTAGCAATCCTTGGCCGTGTACCACCCATTGATGGTAAGGATAGAAGTTGTTCATAACTTACTCATAGTCTTCAGCCCATGTGCGGCGTGGACAAGGGCATTCTGCCATAGGGACTAGCTCCTCTAGCTTATGCTTGCGCTCATGGCATCTAGAGTAATATTCATTATCTTTTTTCTCCTTGGGTTGAGAGGTACTCAGCTTGTCTTCTCTCATGGCATCAACGGCGTAAGTAGATGAAGCATACGAGTTTTCCATCTCAAAGAGCCTCTTGATGATAGTTAGGGGCTTGCGAGTAAACTTGCCAATAAATTGCTCAATTCTCATTCTCCTGATCATGAGTAGCTACTACCACATTCTCGTGAGCATTGTCCATAACACTCAACATTCTTACTAAATTCTTCATAGTATAGTTGTTCTCTATTGTAGAATTCTGATAGACACTACTCTCATCCCTATGGCGCTCGTGGTAATGATGACGAAGTTCTCCAATGGCCCCAAAGCAACTTCCTGACAAGCATGAGCATTACTCCATCCTCCAACTTCAAAAATCATAGATGGAACTCCTTCACGATCACTAGACAACGTCAAACAAACGTAGCACTTCTCTTCAGTGGGATCATGGGTAATACGCTTGTACTTAGGAGCTGGGTTGAATCCTACAACAAAGTCTATGTCACGCAGCTACCTGACAAAAAATCTAACTACAAACAGTAAACCGGTTCATGATTCAATAGCTATAGAATATAAATGGAGAGATTTAATGAATTGATTAAATTAGCACATCCAGTTTGAAAAGATGAGCAAAGAGGCAATAAAATTTTAAAAGTAGAAGGCAAGAGAAAAAGAAAAAAGACCAGTCAGAGATAAATTTTTAATATTTTTTTAATCCCAAAATATTTTTTGTCGAACTGAAACGGTACGATACGGTCACAAGTAGTAAAAAAAATTTAAAGAAAAAAATGAAGCCATACTCAATAACCAAGAAAATAAAAAAAATGCTAAATAGACATTACCAACATAGTACTAATTAAGTGAATAAGATGACAGTAAAATATATAACTGCACAGTACAGACTTTACAAAACACTTTCATATAGAATACAAATTTTAGAAAAAAAAAGAGGGTTCATGCTGTTAACCTGCTTAGCGACAAAAGAGCATGTCAAGAGGCTTCTAAATCAACTTGTCACGTTTGGAATTTTCATCTAAAATTTCAAACGCTTTCATATGTATTTAATTCTCATCTAGAAATCAAACAAAATACATAATAAGAAGAGCGATAACAAAGTAGAACTCATTAACTAATAATTTAACAAGTGCATAATTATTATAGAAGCAGATGGAATCTCTCAAACAAATAAAAATCTATACAGTGGAAAAGAAACTAGCAACTGCAATGACTCCAAATGGCAGATTGACTAGGACTCATTCTAATCATCTACATCACCTTCTTTACTGTAAAACTCCTCCTCTAATAATTCATTATTACAAGATAAATATATAGAATACTCAACAAACCACACAACAAATTTATAAATACATAGGATATAACAAAGGATGAAACAATATGGCTAATATTTAACAAACATTTAAGAACAGTAAAACTATTGGCTAATTAAATAATATTAATTCAATACTATACAACATATCAACATATCCCAATTGAATAGGCCAACAACTCTACAAATGGAATTACCAAGCATCCCTTAATTAGCTTAATATTTAACATAAATGATAAATATGTGACTAATTATAAAAAACATTATTAGGCTTGTCTATAATACGAGCTGTACTATTCGAACAGTTTTACTCTCATAAAAGATATACAAATTTACCCACAAGACATAACTCTATAACATGTTATGATACGCCTTAATACCACCATGGTATCATGGTAAAGAATTATGATAGAAATCTTCGCATAACACGTCCTGTTCCTAGTAGAGTTGGCCTAACCTATATGCTAGAGAAATTCTTAGCTCCCTACTTTGGACTTAACATTGTCATGTAGAACTTATAACTGCCACTATGGATTAATTGGCACTACCACCTAGAAACTAAACACATCATAGTGTCTCCTGCTGGGACATGCTATATTACAAGTCTATCTATTGCCTGTGATGGCTTGCGTTTAGTACGATAAATGTTTCACAATAGTAGCTCATGAACCAGTCCTTATGAGCATGACCTTTACAACCATATGATCACAACCATCCATTAGTCAAGTTTTAGTTGTCAGATTATTATCTAACTAAACATGGTAAACCATCATGAGCTTCCATTAAATAATTATAATTATGTATAAGTGAAACATTAGTTATTCCATAAGTGAATCTAGGTTTCTAAGCATGGCTAAGTAATGACATAAAATGTTAAGTTGAATCATTATATAATGTCAAATTATATCCCATGGTATCAAGGTATAGAATAATCAATGCAAATTGGTCATAAGGAAGTAGGTTTATTCCCCAATTATATTTGAAATAAATACATATTTGAATAAAAACATATCATAAAACATGGGATCAACACGCTCAAATGATGTTGGATCTCTGTGACTTGCTTTGCTACTCTACAAAGACTTATGAACATTCCTCAATGAAAACAAGCTCTCCGGAAACATCACAAACTAAATACAAAAACAAAACCAGCAAAAACAGTATATAAGAAGAGAGAAACAATACATGTTTATATTTTTAATGGATAGATCTTGATTTTTAGAAAATTTAGCAACCTAAACAACCTGATTTAGACTTATGATGAATTGGTTATAATTTCTCTAAGTTTAATTTGATTTAAATCTTAAGTAGAAATTAATTAAAGATTATGATGCAATAATAAATTATTTTTGAACAAGAAATAGAAATTATTGCATCACTTTGGCTCATCGTGGGCCAGGTGCATCGACGACCTAAATTGATCTAACCAAAGTTGACCGTGATCAACGGCCAAGATCAATCCCCATCTAAAGCGCATGATGGATGCCACGTGGATGTCCAACTGGCAACCACGGAGGACGGGAAGGGTGATGTGGCACTGATCTGGACACGCCGGCAGCAAGTAGCATGAGATCCTATGGTCACCGGCGTTCCACGGCACAGTGGTATAGACTGATAACATCAAGACGATGAGCGCGACGAAGTGAACTCACTAGACCGTGATACGGCAAAGAACTATGATGCATGATGGCCGGCGATGAGGACGAAACGAGGACGGCTTTAGGTTATCGACGAAGGTGGCACTCCAATGATAGATGGTGACCACGAACTAGTGGACGAGGTGCGGATCCTCCTTGCAAACCCAAAGGTGGCGACAGTGGACTACGGTGATGATTCCAGCGGCAATACGGCTTGGACAATGTTGACGAACGGCGGTGGCCCTCAAACATGCGATGCGACTAGGACTATATAGCTCGACAAGCTAAGGTGAGGGCGATGATAGAAAGAGGAGCTCTTAACGCTGGAATTTGATTCAGTCTGTAAACAGGATCGGGCGATGGAAATACTGATCGGCTAGTGGGACAAAACCAATCGGTACTATAGAGAAGTCAATGAGGCTAGTGGAAGGTTGGATCGATTTGAGGATTGAGAACTATTCGGATGGAGTCGGGTCCAAGGAGAAGTTTTAACGACAAGACCTAGACAAGCCTAGGGAGAGGTTAGAAAAGGATCGGCTTGAGTGAAAGGAGGTTTGATTGCTACAGGGAAGAAGCCGATCGGATTAAAGCAATGGAAGACTCGGTCCCAGAATAGAAGATTATCCAGATAAGACCGAGTTTGCGGAGGAGTCGTGGAACCCATGGCAGGGTATTTTATCTTTTGTAAATCTTATCTTATATAGAAAGATTTAGTTAGTTAGTTAACTTCTTTAGAGATATTTTCCTTTATTTTTGTTAGGAAATAACGTTCGATGGTTGAAAACGCGTCAGACTCTATAAACCCAGGTATAAATATAGACCCCTGGAGACATGTAAAGAAATCTCTCGATCAATATAATCTCGGTGCATCACCACCCTAGTTCATTTAGGTTTTTTACTGGTGGGATCTGGCTCTCGACGCGGGGCTGCATCGATTAGGTCTAATCTCCGGCGAAGGGATAAGTCCCGCCACTATCTCGATATGTTCTGCTCTGTCTAAGACTACATCGGTTAGGTTCGACATCTTAGGCCAATCAGATATATCGCATCATGTCCGTGTAGGTCTATCGGCCTACTAAGCTCCCTCTGCCATCGTCAATTTCGTGCTTCATCGGTTAGGTTCGACCTACGGGGCTGCCGACGGTAGATTGAGTTTTAGGCTTATAGTTTTCTGCACGGCGTCTCATCGGAGAGCTAGCCGATGAGTTATCCATGCTCTGAGCTTCATGCCTAGCGTATTGCCTCCTTAGCGGATGCGCTCCATGCCGAGCGCATCAGTCTCCCAGCCGATGCGCTCCCGCCTTCAGAGAGGTGTCTCCTCATTGGCTCAGCTAGCCGATAGGTTTGTTCCTGTCTTTACTTTAGCACAGTCGATCCGGCGTCCTCCGTATCATTGCTGTTGGCCTCGGCCTCGCACTATCTCGGTTAGGTCCGATCTTTGAGGTTCGGTGTTAATGGCGCTGTCACGGCGGGCGATGGGTCTCATCATGTCACATCCGGAGCGGCATCGGCTTTGCAGCACGTCCCTTTTATACGATTCCTTGCCATTTCGCATATGCCTTCATTGGTTTTCCAGCCGATGAATGACCGTTACGGCTTTCATTGACTATTAGGAGGGATCTTGTACGCTTTGATATTATCTGAATACACCCCGGTTCCTCCATCGTCTCTGCGGCTGATCCCTCGTCGACACCTATCCACACCTTCATCGGCTCCCCAGCCGATTGAAGACCATCCCGATTCCTATCAGCAAATAGCCGATAGCGAAGGGCCTCCCGAACGTAGCCGATGACCATCTCGATCCTATCGGCAGCCAGCCGATAGCGAGGGCTTGTATTGGCCCATCATTCGACTGATCTTTTCGTCTCACCTCCTTGTCAATTGCAGGGTCAAATTGACAAGTACACCCGTACCCATACCGTCGTGCCGGAGCCGATCGAACCCCATGGCCCCCGGCACGCGTACCTCGAGCCATGTTGAGAACCCGACTGGTCTGCACTGGAGCAAAGCAGACCTCCCAGGCGTCCGCGTGCTCACGCCAGGATCTGGTGCAAACATATTTTTTGGCATGCCTAGTGGGACCAAAGGTTTTATTCAATGGTGTTTGCGCCGAGGTCCCTCATGTGCCCTAGTGCGAACACGTCGATTGCCTGGGAGGCCTGCTTAGCTCCAGTGCAGGCCGATAGGCTTTTCTCCGTGGCTTAAGGTACGCACGCCAGGGGCCGTGGGGTTCGATCGGCGCCGGTACGGGTGCGGGCGTGCCAGTCAATTTGACCCTGCAATTGACAAGGAAGTTAGATGAGCAGGTCCATCGGACGGTGGGCCGATACAGGCGCTCGCTATCGGCTGGCTGCTGATAGAATCGGGAAGCTCTTCGATCGGCTGAGGAGCCGATGTGGATAGGTGTCGATGAGGGATCGGCCGCAGAGCCGATGGAGAAAACAGGATGTACTTAGAGGATAGCAAGGCACACAATATCCCTCCGGATAGCCGAACAGCAGTTCATCGGCTAGAAAAAACGATGAAGGCACATGCGGACTAGGCAAGCAATAGTATAAAAAGACACGGGCTACAAAACCGATGTCACTCCAGATATGACAGCACGAGACCCGTCGCCCGCCGTGATAGGGCCATTAACACAGAACCTCGAAGATCGGACCTAACTAAGATAGTACGAGGCCGAGGCCAGCAGCGATGATACGGAGGACGCCGGATCAGCTATGCCGAAGCAAAGATAGGAACGAACCCATCGGCTAGCTGAGCCAATGAGGGGACGCCTCTCTGAAGGCGGGGGCGTATCGGCTGGGAGACCAATACGCTCGGTGTTACGCGTCAAGGGACATCTCTAAAAGCTGATGTGTATCGGCCGAGGGGCCGATGCGCTGGGTGTGAAGCTCAGAGCATGGATAACTCATCGGCTAACACTCCGATGACACGCCGTGCAGAACACTATAAGCCTGAAGCTCGATCTACCATCGGCAGCCTCATAGGTCGAAGCTAACCGATGTAGCACGAAATTGATGACGGTAGAGGGAGCTTAACAGGCCGATAGGCCCTGCACGGATGTGATGCGATACGTCTGACCGGCCTAAGAGGTCGAACCTAACCGATGTAGCCTTAGACAGAGCAGAATATATCAAGATAGTGGCAGGACTTACCCCTTCGCCGGAGATCAGACTTAACCGATGCAGCCCCGCGTCGAGAGCTAGAACCCACCGGTAAAACCTAGATAAACTAGGGTGGCGATGCGCCGAGATTGTATATTGATCGAGAGATATGTTACATGTTTTCAGGGGGTCTATATTTATACCCTAGATTTACAGACAGAGTCCAACGCGTTTACAACCATCGGACGTTATTTTCTAATAAGAACAAAGGAAAATACCTCTAAAGAAGTTAACTAACTAACTAAACCTTCTGAATAAGGTTACAATTTACAAAGATAGAACATCTTTCCATGTAGTCGACGGCTCTTCTGTAAACTCAGTTTTATCTGAGTAATCTTCTAATTTGGAACCGAGTCTTCCTTCGCTACAACCCGATTGACTTATTCACTGTAGCAATTGGACCTCTTTTTACTCAAGCCGATCCTTCTCCTACCTCTCCTCAGGCTTCTCGAACCTGACCCCGATCAGATAATTCCCTATCTTCAAACCGATCCAATCTTCTACTAATTTGATCGGCTTCTCTACAGTTCCGATTGGCTTTGTCTCATGAACCGACCAGTATCTCCATCGGTCGATCCTGTTTATAGGCTGAATCAAATTCTCCATCGGACACCTCTCAGCCGATCGGCTTTAGCACCATCGGATCTTCTAGATTTTGGCGTTAACAATCGGCTGATAAGAACCGTACTTCATTCATCGGCTAGTAGGATAGAAATCTTCATTCATCAGCCGATTGGACGGGATTTCATTCATCGGCTGGAGAAACCTAAATACCATTCATCGGCTGAAGATCCTTTATCGGTTGGTGTGATATAATTCCATTTATCAACCAGCGGGACTCTACAAGTGCCTGATTAGAAGTCAGATTTTTACTCATCAACCCGGGGGGCATCTTGTTGTCAATATGTCTAAAGAAATGTTGATTCCAAGGCATATTCGTACGAAGATGAAGCCGATGAGGATATTATAGTTCCAGTTACCATGGAGGATCTGAATGAAGACCAGAGGTAGCATATAGAGTAGAATATAGATGATTTTCAGAAACTCTGTTTGGAATCCTTTAGTATGACTGAACAAGGGCCGATTCAAAAGGCGCGGTCACCAAAATGTGTTTTAATGAAGGAATCAGGCCATTCATCGCCTGTGAATTCTTCCAAGCCATTGCAAGAAATGTTCAACGAGTCATTTTACCAAGCATTCAATAATCCATCAGGAGTATGGGTGGATACATTACAAGATCTAATCAAGAAGACAATACAAGAATTATCGGCTCAAGAGCCTGATCAAGATCATGTGCCTTTGCCGATAGAGACAAAGGAAACTTGGCAAAACAAGGACCTATCAGCAAATATACATCCACCAACACAAGATCGATTCGGTCGGCAACGGCAGGAGGTACCTCCAGAATTCTTTCAGAGTAATCATTATGGAGCATATCACAGGCAGAATCGGGTACCATATCCACCTCCACAGGAAGATACTCTAAGGGAGAAGGATTGGTTAACCAAAATTGTGGACACGGTGAAAGAGCAATTTGATATCAAGCCTAAAGATCAAATAGTTATGTATCGGCACCCGTATCCAGAATGGTTTGATAGAGTTCCATTGCCTCACTGATACATGATACCGGTTTTCTCCAGATTTTTAGGGCAAGACAATATATCTACAATGGAGCACATCAGCCGATTCTTAGCACAGTGTGGGGAAGCATCGGTCGAGGAAGCTCTCAGAGTCCGTCTCTTTCCATTATCCCTCTCTGGGTCAGGCTTTGCATGGTTTTCTTCATTACCACTGAACTCAATTAAAGGATGGGCTGATCTAGAGCGGTAGTTCCATAGACATTCCTATACTGGAATTCAAGAAATGAGACTGTCAGACTTGACATCGGTTAGACATGGGCCTAATGAGTCAATTCTAGAATACATCCAACATTTCCAGAACATTAGAGTCCAATGTTATAGTCTTGTTCTAAGCGAGGAACAGTTAGCTGATCTGGCCTTCCAAGGGCTGTCGAGTTGCATCAGGTGGAAATTTTCTTCGCAAGAGTTCAACAATTTAACACATTTGATGCATGTGGTGTCAGCTTACGAGAGCCGATTATCAGGAAAAGAGGAGATGCCGACTCATTGGAAGTCTAATCAGATCTCGTGTGGAAATTGATTTTACCGATTGGATCTAGGGATGATAAGTCTGGAAAATGGTCATCCTATTGGGAAGGGCCTTATCGGATCAATCGGTGTGTGCCTGGCAATGCTTATATTCTGGAGAGTCTTGTAGGGGAGAAATTTGCCAAAGCGCTCAACGGAAAATATTTGAAGAGGTATTATCTTAATGTTTTGGTAGGCGCTTAAATCGGCTGAGCATAGCTGATTTTTAAATTCTTTTCAAGACGGACGAGCTCTTAGAAGTGGTATCGGCTAATGGTATTGTTTGCATAAATCGGCTGAGGCGTAGCCAATTTCTAATATTTGGAAGCCGATATGATTATATCGGTTACGGATGGACGATATCGTTAAGATATCGTCGTTAAGAAATATATATATATAAATTTCATTGATCAAGCTGATTGAATTATATTGCAAGCAGTTAATGTTCAGGATGACATCTTGGGTTTTTCTGTGAGGCTAAAATTTTACAGGAATTTCTTAATGGCCTCAATCGCGCGCAGGCGAATTTGGTCTATTTCGTTGATGGCGTGGATGTCATCCTCGTCGGATCCAGGGATGGTCTTCAAATTCTTATGCCAATGAACTGCAAGGCGTATATTGTCTGCTACCTTCGCCTCTTGATCTTGGATTGATTGTGGTAGGCCGATGAGATAGGACTCGGTGGATTTGATGTCGTCACGCACTTTGTCGAGTTCTACCATCAAATCGGCTTCTCTTTTCTTCAGGAAGCCAAGCTTGGTTCTGGTGCATTGAAGGTCAGCTGTCATCTCATCAAGCTTCTTCTTTCAACTTTGGGTAGATAGCCAATCATTCTGAATTAGACTGCTTTGCTCAATGCGATCGGCTATGTGTCATCTTAATGCGATCAGCTGGGTCCTTTGAAATTCTATGTAGGCAGCAGGCATGAGTACGTCAGTCAGCTCTTTAGGTAGGAGATGTTCAATTTCAGCGAGTCTTCCCCAGATCGGGCCACAATCTCCAACCAGTGAGTCAATCGGAATTTCCAACCGATGCATAATATCTGACAGTTGCTCACGTGCATTGGCTGGTAGAGATAGTTCAATTGCTACACTGGTGGCTGAATCTTCCTCTGTATCCAAGTATTTGCCAATGTCAAAGGAAAATAGGTCGGCTAATGACTGCACGTTAACATCGGTAAATATGAGGATCATGAGCCAGGAAAAAATAACATGTAGGATGGAAGTACCTAGGATATAGCGGGAGCAGTTGAATGATTATGCGGGTATTAGCTTGATGTGAGGCGATTTGAGGATCGAATGCTATGACTACTGAGGAGACCATTGGCTTAGTCTTGGTAACAGTGTCTAGCGGTTGAATTTCAAGAGCCGATGGTTTAGGCTGCAAAGTAAAGGTGTCAAGATAAAGATGAAGGCAACGAAGAAGAATTGATGCTGACACATACCAATGGAGCTGAAGAAGTCAAGATCATCGCTGGAGAAGGGCTTCGCGAAGCTGGTGTGATGATGGTGACATCGGCGTCGGGTTTTTGCTTCTTAGAAACCGTCTGAGTAGATGGTTTCTTGCGCTTCAGCCTTGATGTTTGCGACACTCGAAGAAGAGCCGATGGAGGTGGAGCACTTTGTCCAAGGATGGATCTGGCCGATTGAGGTTGATAAACAATCGGCCGACCACTTGCGCTGGTTGTAGGTGCATCTTTGTCACCAGCCTATGGAATCATAAAATCAAGACGCAGTTGAAATTTAATATGATGAAGAAAAGATAGAACAAGGAGAAAGATTATCTCTTCATCGGATTCCACGTAGTCGCGGTTGAGGCGCAGGCAAAAATGTTCAGCCGATAGAATGAATAGAAGCCTTCCCCATTCCAACCACCATCGAGCCAAAAATTTGGTGTTGGATATGCAGGGCTCGAAGGTGGAGATGGTCTCTAAGGACAAGGATGTTGCCATCATCCTAAGCCGATCATACTCTAAGCTGTTGTTTACTTCTCCTCGGGCTTGGAGTTTGACAATGAAGAATAAGCCGATGGGGAGTTGGCCAAAGCCTAACTGACGAGCACCGACCGAAGGATGGTAAAACTCATATGATGGGTGTTGGGATCGGCCCAATGAAAATCCAGTTGGCAAAAGAATGGGAGTTATGGATGATAAGAAGATTGTCTTCGATTCTTCATCGGCTAATGCATTCATTGGCATTTCAAACGACGAATCGTCCTCATACATAAACCAGATGGTGACTTCTTTAGTAAAGCCATAGTAAAAACATTTAAACCACTGCCTGAGTCCGAGGGGGGTCATTTTGCTTTCAGGAAGAGCCAATGCGGCTTCACCCAGAGAAGTACATCAGCGCCGGCTGGCCTTATCTTCTTTCGGCTAATCAGTCGGATATGTCAAAGAAGGGAAAGGGGTCCTGGCGATAACTCTGGAGGTGTAGATGTTCAACCAAAGTTGTATGAACCACCAGGGATCACCAATATGACCGACTTGTTGGCCTGCCGATAGCTTGTTTGCCACTTGATGAAGCAGTTGATAGGTGGCTCTAAGGAGATATTGCCCCAATGGAATGTGGCATTGATTGGGCAAGAGCTCTGCCATCCACTGTATGTTAGTGGTTGGACCAAGAGTTGAACCACCGAAAACAAACCGTTCCAACCAAAGATTCAAGAGTGCCACATGTTTTCGCCCATCAACTTGACCGGAGGTCTTTTTTGCTGGGAGATGTATTTAGTCCAACCTCTGACGTTTTGGGGGTTCAACCGATGAGTGGGTTTGAATCTGAGGATGAACGGATTTACGTACTGGGTGGTGTTAAGGCAGGTCAATATAATCTCGACGCATCGCCACCCTAGTTCATCTAGGTTTTTTACCGGTGGGATCTGGCTCACGACGTGGGTCTACATTGGTTAGGTCCGATCTCCGGCAAAAGGGTAAGTCCGGTCACTATTTCGATATGTTCTACTCTGTCTAAGGTTACATCGGTTAGGTTCAACCTCTTAGGCCGATCAGATGTATTGCATCACGTCCGTACAGGGCCTAACGGCCTATTAAGCTCCCTCTGCCGTCGTCAATTTCATGCTGCATTGGTTAGTTTCGACCTACGGGGCTGCCGACGGTAGATTGAGCTTTAGGCTTATAGTTTACTACACGGCGTCTCATCGAAGTGCTAGCCGATGAGTTATCCATGCTCTGAGCTTCATGCCTAGCATATTGCCTCCTCGGTGGATATGCGTCAGGCCTTTAGAGGTTTTCCTTGGCGCGCCACGCCGAGCGCATCGGTCTCCCAGCCGATGTGCGCCCGTCTTTATAGAGGCGTCCCCTCATCAGCTCAGCTAGCCGATGGGTTTGTTCTTGTATCAGCTAGCCGATCCGGCGTCCTCTGTATTATCGCTGTTGGCCTCAGCCTCGCACTGTCTCAGTTAGGTACGATCTTCGAGGTTCGGTGTTAATGGCGCTATCACGACAGGCGATGGATCTCATGCTGTCATATCCAGAGCGGCATCAGCTTTGCAGCCCGTCCCTTTTATACGATTCCTTGCCATTCCGCATATGCCTTCATTTGTTTTCCAGCCAATGAACAACCGTTACGGCTTCTATCGACTATCAGGAGAGATCTTGTGCACTTTGATATCCTTTGAATACACCTTGGTTCCTCTATCGGCTCTACGGCCAATCCCTCGTCGACACCTGTCCACGCCTTCATCGACTCCCTAGCCGATTGAAGAGCATCCCGATTCCTATCGGCAAATAGCCGATAGCGAATGGCCTCCTGGACACGGCCGATGACCATCCCGATCCTATCGGCAGCCAGCCGATAACGAGGACTTGTATCGGCCCATCGTCCGACTGACCTTTTTGTCTCACCTCCTTGTCAATTGCAGGGTCAAATTGACTAGTATGCCCGCACCCGTACCATCACACCGGAGCTGATTGAACTCCACAGCCCCCGGCGCGCGTACCTCGAGCCACGGAGAGAAGCTGGCCAACCTACACTGGAGCTAACCAGACCTCCCAAGCGTCGGCGTGCTCGCGCCGGGATCCGGCGCGACCAAAAGCTAATAGGGGCACTATTTAAAGCATAAGATGAGCGAGGGTGAGATGGACATGGTGGCTAGAGTGTTGGAAAAACCTAGACTTTTTGCCGATGGAAACTGCCCATGTATAGGCTCAATACAACGCCGAATGGATGTGGTTTTGCTCTGATCCTTGGGAGAAAAGATAAAGGAAGATAAGGAAAATAAAACCCCTCACCCAACATGATGCAGGAATGAACAAAGTGACCAGATTCGATGCAGATTCAGCGGTGGTTCGGATTTTGCCTCTAGCTAGAGGTGGAACACAAACCTAACAAACCTAACAAGTGGGGACAACCTGTCAGCGAGACTAATAGGGAAAACGTAAGTGAGCTGACTTGGCTGACTTGGGTAGCTTAGGAGTAATGCAACATGGGCCACGGCCTCATACGTGAGCAAGAGAGAAGAGAGTTGCTAGGCTGAATTCAGCCAGTGACCTAAGGGAATTAAAAAAATGATTTAAATTATTCACTGAAATGTTTTTTTCATTTATTAAAAATAATTTCCTTGCTCAAATAATTCCATGAGAAATTCAGGAGTTAAAGTAACAAGTAAAGTATTTAACAAAATTTTATGTAGCCAATTTTTATATTGCAATTTATGAAGGATTTAAATAAGATTCCTCTATTAACTTTTAAATAATTACTTAAAAAACATTAATATGTATATTATTAAATTAAATAATTTTTAGGATGTGACTGACCTACCTTATATAGAATCTCATCCTCATGATACGGAAGAACTGACGAAGAGATGTAGATGGGCTAACATTAATTCATCCTCCTTTTTCTAACTAGCTTTTTCCTCTAAATGATTATTGATGAAGCCTTGGTTCCGATCTTCATGATGTAGGATCCTAATCTTGATAATTAGCAGACGAACAGCCAATAACTTGCTACAAGTAGTAATAACTAGTGCAACCTGATGACACACACAAGGAGCCAATTAACGTCTCTATACGGCATCCTAAACCATGGATGTGCCCAACCACACTCTCAAAGAAACCAACCTACGCACCCTAGAATCAATAGACTAGGAGCATGGATTGGGTGCCGATGACGTAGCCACTTATGTAATCACCGCGAAGGAAAACACAAGAACAAAGGGGTAGAGATCACTATCTGAGTTTGTTAGCACATGGTTGAACAAAGGGGTTTGTATTTGATTATCAAAAGTTTGCCTTTGATTGGAAATAATGGGATATTTATACTAGGAACAACCTTCCTAGAGGGGTGTAAACACGAAATAGAAATTAAGAGATAGAGTATATGAAAAGGCCTCCACGAAATGAATTCCCGAAGTGGTCTCACGAGGCTATTGGTCTTCTTTGTAGTCCTCAGTAATTTGACAATAACTCCATCTTGGGGAGTCCAAATGATGTGCCATTAGTTGCGTTGGAAAGTTAACTTGACAATCTTTGAAACCATATGTAGCATGCACCACGAAGTTGAACATCGGGAAGACTGTTGACTTTCTAACCAATCTTCACTTATTCAGTTGATTCTCAAGAATGGTGAGTCCAAATTAGTTGAGACCACTCGAGTTAGAAAGTAGACTTAATAAGATTTCCAAAATGTGCTCGTTGATCATTATATCTTTTGGGAAACAAAAGTTATGACTATTTCTTTTAGGCAGTTCTGTCAGACTAACCTGGTCGTCCATCCCCATCACATCGATCTGCTTATAGCATCATGTCTTGATCTTTAGGCCACGTGTCTTCCACCTCTTCATGTGTAAACCTAAGAAACATCAAAGTAGAACACTTAGGTAGTACAACATTGTTAGAAGTGTTGAAATTAAAATCAGTTTGGAATGAATTCACCTGCTCTTGAAGTTTCCTGGCACGACTTCATGTAAGTGGTCCTTGATTTGTATCTTTTATGTTGGATGGTGAATTATTCATACTTGAGGGAGCATGAATGGTTGGGATGTCCTCATCATCCTCCCCCTCTTGAAAAGGAGTCGTCCTCAACTCTAATTCTTCTAGCCCAAAGAATAGTGTTAAGTCAGCAACATTGAAGGATGTGCTACCACCATAATATTCAAGTAGATCAATCTTGCAGGCATTATCGTTGATCTTGGATAGCACTTTGAATGGACCATCTCCTCATGGCATGAACTTGGATTTATGCTTCTCTAGAAAACGGTCTTTGTGAAGATGTATCCAAACTAAATCTTCAGGCTCAAATGTCACCTACTTGCGATGCTTGTTTGCCCATTCAGCATAGTACTTGGAGCTTTTCTCAATTGCTTCTTTGGCCTTCTCATGAATTTTCTTAACATAAGACGCGCACTTGGAGGCATCCATGTTATTTTTTTCCTGCAATGATAGAGGCAACAAATCGATTGGAGCAAGTGGTTTGAAATCATACACAAATTCAAAAGGGCACATATTAGTTGTAGAGTGTACTGTCCTATTATAAGCAAATTTCTACATGTGGCAAGCACTCTTCCCACTCCTTCAAGTTCTTCTTTATCAAGGCTCGTAGTAGCATAGAAAGTGTTCTATTTACTACTTCAGTTTGCCCAACCATTTGAGGGTGGCAAGTGGTGGAAAACAGCAGCATTGTACTAAGTTTTGTCAAAGTCTTCTAAAAGTAGCTCAAAACTTAGTGTCACAGTCTAAAACAATCGTCTTGGGCATGCCGTGTAATCTCACAATTTCCCTAAAAAATAGAAAGTCTATGTGGGAAGCATCATCATTTTTAAGACATGATATAAAATACGCCATTTTAGAGAATCTATCAACAACAACGAAATTTGAATCCCTCTCCCTCTTTGTCCTTGGTAAACCCAAAACAAAATCAATGCTAATGTCTTCCTAAGAAGCACTAGGAACAAGAAAGGGAGTATATAATCCATGGGGGTTCAGTTTTGACTTAGCTTTGTGACAGGCAACACATCTTTGCATAGGCCTTTGAACGTCTCTTCTCATCTTCGACCAATAGAAATGATCAACTAGCAAATCATAGGTCTTTTTCCATCCAAAGTGACCCATCAGTCCACTTGCATGTATTTTCTATAACAGCAAGAGTCTAACAGAGCGATTTGGAATACACAATTTGTTAGCTCTAAACAAAAATCCATCATGTATATGATATTTTTCCCATCCTTTTTCAGCTGTACATTTTGCATAAGGTTCTAAAAAGTCATGATCAGCTGGGTATAGTTCTTTTATGTTTTCAAGTCCTAGTACCTTTACGTCAAGTTGATTTAGCAAAATATTCTTATAGGATAAAGCATTAACAATAATGTTATCCTTACCTTTCTTGTATTTCATAACATATGGAAAAGTTTCAATGAATTCAACCCATTTGGCATGCCTATGGTTCAGTTTTGCTTGGCCCTTTAAATAATTCAAAGCCTCATGATCTGAGTGAATAACAAATTCTTTTGGCTAAAAGTAATGTTGCCAAGTCTCAAGTGATCTTACCAAAGCATACAACTCCTTGTCATACACCAAATAGTTCAGTTGTGCTCCTCCTAACTTCTCGCTGAAGTATGCAATGGGCTGTCCATTTTGCATGAGAACACCTCCAATCCCAATCCCACTTGCATCACATTCAACCTCAAAGGTCTTAGTGAAATCCGGCAACACAAGCAAGGGGGCTTCGGATAACCTTTTCTTCAATTCTTGGAAAGCTTTCTCTTATGGCTCATCCCATTGGAAGGCAGCACCCATGTTTATTAACTCATTTAACAGAGCAACTTTGGTGCTGAAATCTCTCACAAATCTCCTGTAAAACTAGCAAGTCCATGAAAACTTCTCATCTGGCTTACATTTTTAGGAGTTGGCCATTCCTTAATTGCTTTCACCTGAATTCCTTGTTCTGAAGCAAGAAAGCCAAGAAACACAACCAGATCTGTACAAAATATGCACTTCTCAAGGTTAGCAAATAATTTTTCCTTTCTAAGCACATCTAAAACTTGCTGAATATGATCAACATGTTCCTCCAATGTCTTTCTATAAATTAAGATATCATCAAAATAAACAACAAATCTTCCAATGAATGCTCACAAGACATGATTAATCAATCGCATGACTATACCAGGTGCATTAGTCAAACCAAAAGGCATAACTAACCATTCATACAACCCAAACTTTGTTTTAAAAGCAGTTTTTCATTCATCTCTAATTTTCATTCTAATTTGATCATAACTACTTCTCAAATCAATTTTAGAAAATATCACAGAACCACTCTATTCATCTAGCATATCATCTAGCCTAAGAATAGGATGACAATAACGAACAGTGATGTTATTTATGGCTCTACAATCTACACACATCCTCCATGAACCATCTTTCTTTGGCACCAAAATCACAAGGACAGCACAAGGACAAACATTCTCGCACATAACCTTTATCTAAAAGTGCTTGTACTTGTCTTTGAATTTCATTGGTTTCTTCAGGGTTGGTGCGGTATGCTGGACAGTTTGGAAGTGCAGCTCTAGGGATGAGATCAATATGATGTTTGATGCCACGCAAAGGAGGAAGTCCGGTAGGTGTTTCCTCTGGAAAAACATCCTTGTATTCCTGTAAAACACATTCAACAACATTAGGGACAGATGTTAACTCATTAGCTGAAAGTAACATGTCTTTGCACACAAGTATAATTAATACTTGATATGGGTTTTTCCTCACATCTCTCATTTCAGATTTGGTGGCTATCATCACTAAGTTCTCTCCCTCTCTTTTCTTGCTATCTCTCATGTTTGACTTGTGGCTCTCACTCACTAATTTGTGGAGGACACTCGAATTCTTTTTCTCTCCTTCTTTTCCACTATCATTCCTCACATCAAAACTCTTTTGCAAGTGTTCAGCTAGGATTTGCTGCGGTGTCATGGGTTTAAGTATCAATTCTTTGCCCATCCATTTGATGGTGTATTGATTTGTTTGACCACAATGTAGAGATGACCAATCAAATTGCCATGGTCTTCCCAACAGCATATGCCACACTGTCGTGGGTGCCACATCACACTCTATGGTGTCAATATATTCACCAATCTTGAAAGAAATTTTTACTCTTTGTGCAATCTTAATGGAATCTGAATTATTCAACCATTGCACATGATATGTATGAGGATGTTTTAGCATATTTAAACCAAGTTTTTCAACCATTTCTTTGCTAGCAAGATTGTGGCAACTTCCACCATCAATGATTACCTTACATACCTTGTCTTCAACCTTGTATTTGGTTTGAAAAAGATTGTGTCACTGTCCATTTTCAGCTTCACTTATTTGCACACTCAAAATATGAGTTACAACAAGAGCATAACCGGTTTCAAATTCATAGATTTCCTTTTCATGATTATCTTCCTCTTCATTAACTACATGTTCTTCCTCACTAGCAGATTCATACTCTACTTGGTCATTCACAATGATGGTTCAATTGTTTGGAAACTCCTTTATAACATGACCACAACCTCCACACTTGAAGCATTGAATTACATTACTCTTGGTTGAAGAACCCACTGATATAGATGATGAATTCGCTAGTTTATTTCTCTCACTTGGGGCAGTCAGCTCTTTGCCACAAGAAGCACCAAAATTAGTTGATCGTGCACCACCACTTGAGTTGAAAACTGTACCTCGGCTTGCACTACCTCACGGTGTGAATTTGCTTCCACTCAGTGTACTTCTTATGGTAAAAGATACTCCTCTGTTGGACTTTATATCCTACTGCAATTGATGCTCAGCTTTACTAGCTTGATGTACCAATTCAATAAGATTACGGTATTGCAGAAATTCAACAATGCGCTAAATATTGCGATACAATCCCAACATGAAACATGCCAATGATTGTTCTTCATCTTCATATACATTGGCTCTAATCATTGCCTTCCCCATGTCTTTATAATATTCATCAACATTAAGGCTTCCTTCCATCAAATTCTGTGGCTTGTCAAATAAATCATGACGATAATGTTTGGGGACAAATCTTGCTCTCATTTATCTCTTCATTTCAGCCCATGAACGGACATCACCTTGCCTAGCTTCTTCTCTATCATTGAGCATTTGTTCCTACCATATTAGAGCATAACCATTGAACTCAAGAGCAGCCATGGCTATCTTCTTTTGCTCAGAATAATTGTGCAAGCGAAAAATATTATCAACCTTTAATTCCCATGTAAGATATGCTTCAGGATCAGACCCTCTGTCGAACTTGGGCATGGTGAATTTTAGCTTGCCAAACCTCTCCTCATTGGGCTGGTTACACCCACGATTCCCTCGGTGATGACAGTCTTCATTATGGGGCTGTTCAACCTCTTCTTCCTCATCCTCTTCTTCAGTCCCACTTTCCTCTAGTCCAAGAACTCTCCCACGACCAGCACCTCTACCTCCATTTTCACATCCTGGAGGAGCAGGTCTTCTTGCATTTGTAGCAGCTCGCTCCCTACGTCTTCACTGTTCTATTGCAAGTCAAGCAGCAGCTTCTTCTATAGCTTCATCAACTTCATATTAATGATGACTTGCATTTGCATTATCATGAGGAGGATTTTCAAATGAGCCATAAGTGTTTGAACATTGTTTGTTAGTTCCTACATGCTTTGCTTCATCTCATTGAACTGTGCCATGGTTACACACTCTTTAATCTCATGTGGATCGGACATCTTCCTATGAAATTAGTGAGGATAAAGCAACAAATATATAGAAAAATATATGTGAAATCTCACAACCTCACATCCTTTACCAACCAAGATCTTATGAATTCCTGTGGATTACAGAAGGGCAATGCATGGTGGTAACAAGAAAGTGATGGTTAAGCGAATACAAGATTAGCGTACCGATGATGGTAGCTTGTATGTGGAGCTTGGTGAGGAATGATACACAAGAAATATAATCTAAATTCTAGTTATTGTAAGGCTAAATCATAGTCCAAACTAGAAGATCAATGCCTAGTGCTAACCACAAGATATGAGTGGCGTAAATGGATCAAACACATGTGAAAAAAAATTCAGATTTGATGCAAACAAGGAGTATGCTTAGGATGCAAGTGTTGCAATCAAACCCAAGCAAAGTTTTACACCAAAGAATGGATAGCAATCTAGTTATGCAATTGGTGAAACTTTCAGCACTTGTGCACATAAACAAACTAATCTTTCAACTTTTCTTTCACAACCTTTCTCAACTCTTTCTTCTTTTTTTGCAACTTTTCTTTTTTCTTTCTTTTTTGACACTTTTTTTATAGAACTAAACACAAGGATCAGATATAATAGAAACAAGGCACAACCAGTAGCTACTACTTGATAGGATCAAAGTTATGCGAAGGATGATACCTGTTACAGAGATATTTTTTTGTGGGGATTTTTAGATATATGAAAGGCATAAAGGACACACAAAGGATAGTATGATCAACAACTAAACAAAGATTCTAATGGACCGAAACTTAACAAAAACATACTAGGATAATAGATTGAAACAAAGGGCTATAGCAAAATATTTTTGTGGCCTTTTGGTGGATAGCACAAACACAAAATATATGTAGCTAAGAATAAACAAACCTACCGTGGCAATGCTATGATATCAGATGATGAAGCCTTAGTCCCGATCTTCATGACATAGGATCCTAATCTTGATAACTAACTGACGAACAGCTGATAACTTGTTACAAGTAGCGATAACTAGTGCAACCTAATGACACACACAAGGAGCCAACCACCATCTTTATATCGCAGCTTGAACCAAGAATTCATCCAACCACACTCTCAAAGAAACCAACCTATGCAATCTGGAATCAATGGACCAAGAGAACGGATTGGGTACCGATGACATGGCTACTTCTATAATCTCCATGAAGGAAAATACAAGAGCAAAGGGGTAAAAATCACTCTCTTGAGTTTGTTAGCACACAGCTAAACAAAGGGGTTTGTATTCGACTATCAAAAGTCTTAATTTGCTTAGAAACAAAGGGATATTTATACTAGGAACAACCCTCCTAGATGGGTGTAAACATGAAATTAAAATGTAGAGATAGAGTATATGAAAAGGTCTCCACGAAATGAATTCCCAAAGTGGTCTCATGAGGTTGTTGGTCTTCTGCACATTCTTTAGTAATTTGGCAATAACTCCATCTTAGGGAGTCCAAATGATGTGTCGTTAGTTGTGTTGAAAAGTTAACTTGATAAGCTTTCAAACCATGTGTAGCATGCACCACGAAACATTGTAGAATGGTACAATTTTGCATGGGAAGTTGAACATCGAGAAGATTGTTGACCTTCTAACCAATTTTCACTTATCCAGTCGATTCTCAAGAATAGTGAGTCCAAATCAGTTGAGACCACCTAAGTTAGAAAGTAGACTTGATAAGATTTCCAAAATATGCTCATTGACCATCATAGGTTTTGGAAATCAAAAGTTATGACTATTTCTTTTAGTCAGTTCTATCGGACTGGCCTGATCGTCCGTCCCCTTCACACCGATCTACTTGTAGCACCGTGTCTAGATCTTTAGGCCACATGTCTTCCACCTCTTCATGTATAAATCTAAGAAACATCAAGGTAGAATACTTAGGTAGTATAACATCCTTAGAAGTGTTGAAATTAATTTCAGTTAGGTATGAATTCACCTGCTCTTGTAGTTTCTTAGCGCGACTTCGTGTAAGTGGTCCTTGATTTGTATCCTTTATGTTGGATGGTGAATTGTTCATGCTTGAGAGAGCATGTATGGTTGGGATGTCCTCATTATTACTCCACTAAACCTTACAGAAATGGATCGCCTAATTCATAGTATTCCTCTCACTGATTTCCAAAAGTATGAATTTGCTTTTCTACATAAGTCAAATCCTCCTAAATCTCAATCTGTTCCAGAGCAACTTCCTCTTTAATTGTGAGACATGAAACAAATCATGAATTCCTACCATAGTCTATGGTAACTCCAACTAATAGGCAACTTCACCTTTACGACTCACGATCTTATATGATCCCACAAAACATGATGTCAATTTTCCCTTGGCCTAAAAACAATGAACTTCCTATAGTGGCGTGACTCGAAGGTACACATAATCTCCTTCTTCAAAACTCAGATCTCTACAATGGTTATCTTTATAGCTCTTCTGACAAGACTGAGCTACGTGCAACCTTTCCTATATAATTTTCACCTTTTCTTCTGCTTCACTCAAGATATCTATTTCAAAAACCTGATGTTCAACTATTTGATCCCAAAGAAGTGGAGTATGACATTTTCGACCATACAATGCTTCATATGGAGCCATCTGAAGACTAGCTTGATAACAGTTGTTATATGAAAATTCTGTATATGGTACATTCTTGTCCCAACTCCCACCAAAATTTAGGGCACAAGCTCTTAGCATGTCCTCTAATATCTTATTGACCCTTCTAGTCTGGCCATCGGTTTGAAGGTAATAAGTAGTACTAAAACTCAAACAAGTACTTATTTCCCCTTGAAGCTTCTGCTAGAACTTTGAAGTAATCTAACTCCATGTATCGGACACTATCTTCTTAGGCACACCATATAAACATACTATCATTGCCATGTATAATTATGTAGGCTTATTGCTGGAATAAGTTATCTTGATCGTAATAAAGTGAGTGACTTTTATAAGCCTATCGACCACTACCTAAATAGAATCATAATCTGCTGAAGTCCTAAGCAAACCAATGATAAAATACATCCCAATTTCTTCCCACTTCCATTTCGGTATATTCAACGATTGCAACAACCCTACGAGCTTCTGATGTTTTGCCTTAACTCACTGACACACATCATAGACTGCAATGTACTCAGCTATCTCCTGTCTCATGCTAACCCACCAAAATTTCTTCCTAAAATCTTGATACATTTTGATACTACCAGGGTGAATAGAATACTAGGTTTCGTGAGCTTCACACAAAATTATATATTTTAGCTCCTTATTATCTAGCATACATATCCTTTTTCCTATGCTCATCCTCCAAAAATTCACACGCTTTACCTCTTCTCTTATTATTCTTAATTTCTTGAATATCTCTATCAATGATTTAATCTTCCCTTAGTCTATAAGAGTAGGTTGTGCCTCCAAAGCTTTCACAGAATCTCTATAGACAATTCCTAAGTTTAACCGCTCGAAAACCTCACATAACTCTCAAGGCAATTGTCGTCCATTCGAAACATTAGAATAACTCTTCCTGTTGAGAGCATTTACCACCACATTACCTAGGTATATCATAATCCTTGATTCTAACAATCTGGTTGGATGAAAATATACTACCAATAAAATAGTGACGCCATATCTTTAATGCATGAATACTACAACTAGCTCAGATATAAAGTTGTAATAAGCAGCAAAAATTAACAGTGTTATCTTTGTCTATCAGTATAGCTTTTTTAATATATAAAATACATAGGCACGTACACATGGAGACAGACCCTTATCTCACGACTATTGTTTGAAACTAAAAAAGAACAGTTCTTCGAGCTTTTCTTGAAAACCTTAAAGCATAGATGAAAATAGCTGAAAATTACAATTGCCCCTTTTCAAAATTAGTGAGACTTCTTTGATACTTAGCAGCACACATGAAATTTGTTACAACTTTGAAACTTAATTGTCCCATGAGATTTGGGGCAATTATTTTGATGACTACGAATCCGGTGTGCCTCAATCCCTGCCACCCACATGGATGAACCAGGACTTCAACCAATGAGCCATAGGACTTCAACCTTGAGTCTACACTGCAATGCCCTCTATGAGCCATAGGGCCTTGTGTCACCTGTTTGTCCTCGCTCCTTACCCATGACCATAGGGAGAGGGAGAGGATCGTTGGAGAAAACGGATGTATTTTCCCGGAACAAGTCTCCTCCATAAATCAATACCGACTGACCCCTTTCATGATGTATTGAAGGCAGACTATATTAGTATCTTGCTCTAGAAATGAATGCGGCTAGCTGTGTTCAACATATTTTGTTTCACAAAATCAAAATCCCGAGTATATTATATCTGATCACGATCATCCTTACAACCTTTCTTTGAAAATGTCCAAGACAACAGCAGTATATATAATTACAATTACCAACCAAAAATAGGGCGCCTTTACAACACTGGACGCACTACATTACTAACACTAAATGATCCATTTGGTTCTAGATAAGTAAAAAGAGGAACAAGGAATGAACAAGCCCTTCAATGGGCACCCACACACGTTTCACTACATAAATACTGTGCATCACCTTTCTTCATGGCAGATCCAGTCCTGCCAGCCTTATTGAGACACAAGTTTGTACATGAACAGCAATGCCAACACCTTCTGTTCAGCTCACCCAATTAATTTACCACCAAAGCAATAATAAAGAATGATGGGCAATCAAATGCAGTTTGGCTGTACTTGGTGGCCGAAGTTCACAAGGTTGCCGCAGACTCTGGTATGCCCAAATATTGCAGATATGAGGCTGAGCTACCACCATGGGACAAACGCAACTCATGACCTTTCATGTTTCTATCTACACATAACCAAGTGTGTATAAGTAAGGGCACAAGCACCTGCAAAAGTATTCCTTCAGCACACACTGATGGGGAGTTCTGACTCCCTAGTTGCAATCCAAACCACACTCTTCCAGAAGTGGACCATCATTCTTTGCCAAGAAAGGATCAATCCGGACCCAGAGGAGTGAGAAGATTGAAGCCAGAAGAATGGACCAGACAATAACAATTGTTGGTGTCCTGTTTTGCCTTCCAACCAAACCTTTGAGGAATGGGTAAAGATGGACGATCACCCAAAATGCAAAGAAGAGCTTCCCGAAGAGGGGTCCCCATGATTCATACCCGTTATTGATTGCATTCGAAACACCAGCAACCACCCCAATGAAGTTCAATAAGAGAAGAGTGGTTGGAGGTATCAGCAAAGTAGTCCATTTGAATGTATACAACTCTGAGAACTCTTCATCATCCCCACCCTTCGATGTCACTGTGAAGCTCGTATCTATACCAGCTATGACCTTCAAAAGTCCCTGAAACAAAGCAAAGAGGTGCGAAGAGACACCTCCAATGACCCAAAATTGTTCATTTCTCCACCAATCATCAATGCCTACACCACTCCATCTCATTTCCAGGATGCCAGTAGCAAAAATGCAGATAAAAAGTGACATGAACCAGAGACTGGCAACATTCGTAAGCTGCACAACAGAACCAAAAGGGAAATGTAAGGTTCAAATCACAGCAACTGCACACCAAACAGAACTGAAAGTTGAATAGATTTTTACCTCTGGAGTGATAAACTTCCCAGTTAACAAACATATGGCTGGCAATGTACAGTAAGCCAAGAGCGGAATGGACGTAAAAGGATAAACAATTGAATTAATGTAGGAAAATCTTTCCAAACATTTTAGTCCACCACCATATCCATACCAAAGAGGGCAATGGTTGCTGAAGAATATTTCAACAGAGCCAAGAGCCCACCGAAGAACCTGGTGAAGACGATCAGAAAGATTGAGTGGTGCAGAACCTTTGAATGCAGGTCGTTTAGGTATGCAGTAAATTGACCGCCAACCATGGCAGTGCATCTTAAAACCAGTTAGAATATCTTCTGTAACTGATCCGTAGATCCACCCAATCTGCAACAAAGATATAATTAACTAGGTAACAAATGTTTCAATCAATTAACCAGTGCACACTGAACAGAAACCAAACTCCAGTCCCTACCTCTTTCCCCCAGTCTGTCTTATCTTCATACCCACAGCTTATGACATGTATGGCTTCCTTTAGAAGAGATGCTGGACTTGCACTTTTCAAGGTTCCACCATTCTCAAGAAGTGTGGATGCAACAAAAACAGAAGATTGGCCAAATTTCTTTTCCAGCTTCTGTTGATTTACAATACCAGCCTTTTCATTTTCAGCTCCTGGCAAAAAATATTGCAGGATTAAATATGCTATTACTACAAAGATGTTTCAGGAACAACCACAAGGTTTTGTTTGAAGTTCACATACCTGGAGCACCCTCTTCAATTTTGCCAAGTGCATATGCAGGGGATTGATTTTCTGCTCTCTTGAAGAAAGATCTTTTCTTCTTTTCTGTTTTAGGTTTCGTAGTTTTCTTCTTGCTCTTCCTGTCACCAAAGCAGCAACAGCAAATGCACCATTTAGGCCAGCAGTTGCAGGTCCTCGATGGAGGCTTCTTCGTTTTGGGGGCATCATAACCATACAATGCCTGCCTTCTAAAGACACATCCAGTACCAACATAGATGGGGCCTTGGATACCATCCAAGCCTTTCATGTTGATCTGTAACAAGCAAATGTTAGATAAACTGCACAAAAATTAGCTAACTTGTGTATGAGAGGATCTCAGAAATATGGGGCAAATCTTACATCAAAGAAGACCACATTTCTATTGGCGTATCGATCATGACGATCAATCCCATCAAACCTTTGAGGGAATTGCACATAACAAACCTTCTTTCCAACCAAAGGGTCCATCATAAAACACATTGCTTCTTTTATAGCCTTGCTATTGTTGATGTAGTGATCACAATCCAAGTTCAGCATGTATGGAGCATTTGTTAGTACAGCAGATACTCGGACCTGTGAAACAACCAAGCAAAAAAAATTAAGCATACACTATTTTGTTAATACAAGACTACAAGTTATGGAAAGCCAGAAAAACATCAAAGAAATTATCTTTTACCAATGCATTCATGGCACCAGCCTTCTTATGATGGTTATAGCCTGGCCTTTTTTCTCTTGAAACATACACCAACCGAGGCAACTCATTTCCTTCAATGTCATGGCCGCCGCTTTGGCCAAGGAAGACCTATTCATTGAGAAAGTTTTAACTTCTTTATTATCATAACGAAAGAATAGGGAGAAAGGGGATCCATCAAAATGCCAGCATATATACTGTGCACCATCACAAATCACCCAAACATACCTGAATCATTCCAGGGTGATCACGAACATTGTTTCCAGGCCAGGGAGTTCCATCTTGCATTGTCCAACCTTCCTCAGGAACTTTCTGAGCTTTAGCAACCAATGCATTGATTCTAACCTTGAATTCCTCATACTCTCTCTGAAAAAGACAAGCTTGGCCTAATTAACATTACTATGAAATCAACAAAATAGCAAATTGTTTCTGAAAAGACCCAACAATTCACCTTCATTGCTCTCCTCTCCCTAACAAAGTATGGTGCCACCTTATCCTTAAGGTAGTCTATCTTCTGTTGGAAGTACCACTCTGGGGCACGTGGTTCAATACTGTACTTTTTGCAGAAAGGAACCCATTTCTTTGCAAATTCAGATGTTTCAGATAATGCTTCAAATGTCAGCATTGCAGCACCATCATCAGAAACATAGCATGAAACCTTATCAACTGGATAATCTACTGCAAGGATGGATAGAACAGTGTTTGCTGTGACCAAAGGAGGTTCCTTCAAGGGATCAACTGTACTGACAAAGAAATCAATTGGTGCAAGTTGAGATGTTTGGCCTTCCTTGTCAAACCTATACAAGCAAGCAATTAGTCTTAGTATTTCAGAATAATGAAAAACAAGTATACCTAGCTAGCAACAGTAACCAACCTCAATGTCAACCGGTCAAGGTAAGTCTCTCTCTGAATTGGAAACCACTTGGGGAATTGATCGAGAATCCAAGACATGGCAAACCAGATTTCACATATTACAGATATCAGCCATAAGGCAAAAGCATCAGGCACTGGATGCATCACTCGATAGTGGAAGAAAAAACCCAAAACCACCAGCCGAATTATGATAACCATTCTATAGGGGTTGATCTGACTTGAAGGAATTGGAACCTTTCTGGACAATGGCTGCCTTGCTTCATCCATTCTGGTAAAAATCAGTTAACAATTGGTAATTTGGATCAGTAACAGACAAAAAGTTCAACTCAAAAATACAAATAAACAAATACATTACAATTATTCTTAGAAAATATTTTAAAACTTGACATTCATGCAATCAGATACTTTGTCCAGCCAATGTGATACAGCAATTCTACAGGAAAAAAAATCTTATGTATGAATTGGACAGCTTTTATCAATATTTTTTTGTCACTTGTGTTTTCTGTAGATAGCATATCCTATCACTAGAATGGAGCATGACAATCTCAAGTTTGACTTAACATATGGAATGAAATAGAATAATAGAGAGGCGCCAAACAAGTTTCCAGGGTCATACAGTGGTAGATCTCCATCATCACCATCGCCATCCCAGTCTTTACCACCACCATCATTTCTCATCTGGTGCAGCCTCTCCTGCTTCTGCTTCCAGCTCTCCATCCTCTCCTTCCACGCAACACTACCATAACCGTATGCAGCAAGATCCTTGGATGGGTCCATAGATCTTGGTTGAACTGTAACACAACTACCTTTAGTTGATTCTATTAATGGAACATCACAAGTAAAATATAGCTGATAATAGCTCAAGTGCACACCAGGTAGATTGGGATCCGCATAAGGAAGAGGATGGATCCTCTTTCCCCCACCGCCCATAAACGATGGCACAAGTGCATGCTGCTCTGGTGGGATGTCATCAACCTGCAAGCACATTGGAACAAGCAATTGAGTACTTGTTACAAAGAGCCGAGAGTAGCAGGCTATTCAGCTGCACTAAGTTTTGACAGTACCATCTGCCCATTGGTAAGGAGTGGAACATTGGGATTGGACTGGAATGTCTGCAGAACTCCGTTGATGTCGACCCCGCCACGGCCATAGCTCATATGAGAGTGGAGCATCGATTCAGCGACATACTGGGAGTCATTCCTGTCCCTCCAGTTGAACTCGTTCTCCAGGTCATCCGCACCGTCCTCCTCCTCATCCCCCGGCACACGAGCACATCCTGCAGTCATGGATGAATCGAGTGAGCAATTCGGGGATTAAATGGACAAAATCCGGCCGGCCAGCCAATTCGGCGGCGGAGACAACCCCGAGGAGGGACAGCATTGTGGGTGACTTGCCCTTGAGGCGCTTGAAGCGGGTCTTGCACTGGGGGCAGTTCTGCATGCCCTCGCGGCGCTCGTACTCGTAGCAGTCGCGGCACACCGGGAAGGCGCACTCGTTGCAGGCCACGAACGGCTCGCCGTCGGGGTTGAGCCCGACGTCGTCGCCGCAAATCTGGCACACCTGCCCGTTCTGCTGCCGGAGCGGCTTCGGCTGCGCGCGCAAACACGCCCGGAGAAGGGAAAAAATCAACCAAAAATGCAGCAAAAATGAAAAAGAAAAGCAGTCGAAAGCAGTGCCCGTAACGCACGGCGGCCACGGGTGGGCGAGAGTCGCGTACCCCGGGATCGCCGTCGCGGCGGATGACGACGAGCTCGTTGCGGTTGTGGGAGCCAGCGACCAGCCCGGCGCTCGCCTCCATCGCCTCCTCCCCCTAATAAACGACACACCCTCGTTCTCCGCCGCCGCCGCCGCTGCCGCCTAGTGCTCCTCGCCTTACAACCAGATCTCCATCTCCCCCAGCTCCAAATCTCCCGGGGATTCCGCACCTGGCAAATGCACCCCCGCGCCGGAGCAGACGAGGGAGGGAGAGACGGAGGGACGGAGGAGACGGGAAGAAGGGATGCGTGCGCGGCGGCAGAGTCGGTGGGAGGTGGCGAGGATTAGTGATGGAATTTTAAAGAAAAATGGGGGAGAGGAAGGGACGGGAGAGTGTCGGTGGGGGGAGAAGAAAGAAAAAGAAAGCCAAGGAAAGCAGCGCACCAACTAACACTCAAAACTAAACGAAACGAAATGAAATCAAATGAAATGATTCGGGGCATCAGATTGTCTTGATTTTTTTCAGGGTTGAAACAATAATAAATTGATTGATCAAGGATGGATATGTCACGGACCATTATTCGCGGAATCGCAGCACAGGCTGCACAGTCGACATGTGTACTGCTTTGTTTTCTCTTTGGGAAAAAAGTGTGCGTCGAGCCACCTAAGAAAACGGATAAATCTATGGTAAGCGTCGTAGAGCGTTGTTTATACTCATTACATATGTTTTTAACCCGAGATATAGAATACTTATTTTATAACCCTTGTCCAAGAGTTAAACTTTTCTAAGTCTTAAAACCCACCTTTATCTCGGTCAATGACCGGTTAAAACACCACCGCGTTGATTAAAATTATACAGTAACACTAAACACTAGTTCTTGATAGTAATAATATATATATAGTTATGATAACGTCACTAAAATTAATTTTACATATTTATGCTAGACTTAATCTAGCTTGTTTTTTTAAAAAACACCAGGGATTATTGTTTAATTTGAATTAAGACTAGGAGATTTGTTTCTCCTTCCCGATGGATCTCCTAGTGATTAGTATTTTTTTCACAAATCTGTCTTTTTGTAGTTTTATGTTGTCTTCTAGTGATTAGGAAAAAAATAAAGGAGAGAAGATTTTAGAAAGAAGAGGAGATCGAGCGTAGGATGTACCGCAAAAAAGAGAATAAAAAGAGGACATCGCGAGCGGCGGGAGGCAGGTCGAGCGTGCAAAGCGATGCGCGGGAAAAAACAGAACGGAGAAATAGATCGGGAGGGAGAGCGAAGAGAAAAAAAAAATCAGGATTGAGGGAGGCGCGGGGAAGAGACCCAGGGGGAGGCGCGTGGCTGTTGCGTGCGGCGCTACGGGAGAAAGCGCGGGCCCGAGGGAGGGAACGGATGTAGGGGTACAAAATAGCTATTATATATTAATATATCTGTCTTTACGTTACGACTGGTATTTCATATATGTGCAATGTTCATTGTGAAAATATAAATTAATCTGGTGAATATCGTTGGTAATGCATCGGGAAAAAGTTTACTAAATTACACGTATACACATAAATTCATTCTGCATCAAATAAAAATAAATAAACATATATTCAAACTTAGATTTCATTAAAATACAAAAGTATTTTCATGAAGAAACAAAAGTATCTGAGGATACAATAATAATACACGATTTCTCCATTGTACATGCCATGGAATAAGGATAAAGATAAAAGGAAATCCTCAAAGATAAAGCAGCAGAAAATGAACATGCATGAGGCGATCACACAACAAAGAGGTTATATAGGCGAACGAGCGTGAGCCAATGGGGATCCGATGCGATCGCACAACATACGAAGGTCTACGAGATCTACTTAGTTTTAGTACAGATCTTTCGGTTTCGAAATTTGTTAGAGTGCACTCCTGATTTTACTATCAAGCGTGCTGAAAAGATATATGTTCGTGTGTAGAGGAGATTAGATTGGGCAAAGAGACATGCTAAGAGAGCGAGTGAGTCAACCGATAGAGCTTCGATGCAATCGTGTCTAAACACGCAAAGCCTTATGAGATATGTTTAGATTTAGTACAGGTCCTTTGACTCTTTGAAATCTTTAGATTACTAGAGTTGTAGGCGTACCAGTCAATGTAACCTCTAATTGATAAGAAAGACAAAATAGAGTTACATCATCGATCCAATCGACCGATAGGTCGATACGGACTCCTACTATCAGCTAGATATGGAGATAAGGTTAAGATAGCCATCGGTTATGAGTCCGGTATACCCCTACTATCGACTGGTGGCCGATAGAACTGTAGTGCCCATAATTATCTAGAAAGCCAAAAACAGCATAGGCGAATAGCGAGGAATAAAATAAAAGACTCGTCGGCAATTGAGGCGATGACACTTCGAACAGAACATGCGAAAGCGCTAAAGAGCAAGGTTCGATCACCTAAAGGGACGAGACCTAGCGACCATCGATAATAGTACCGTTAGAGCCAGTCTTGATATATCGGATCAAACCGAGACAATGCAAGGCTGAGACTAACGGCACCGAAATGGCAAAAGCTAGATCGGACGTAAAGACAGAAGGAACGGGTGAACCCATCAGCTATGAGTCTGATGCAGACATATAAGTAAACTTATCAGTTAGCTGAGTCAATGGGGAAAACAAAACCCGCTAAATCTCGATGACAGATTTATTAGAACTAGATCGATCGCTAGCGAATTAATCGCTGTGCAAGATATATGTATATACGTTAGGCATAAAGTTCAGTGTAGAGATAACTTATCGATTGGCTGCTCTGATGAAATGTTGTGTGACCTATGACTCGATCTACTATCATAAGTCTAGAGGATCGAATCTAACCGATGTAGTACGAAACCGATGATGATAGAAGGTTAATAAACCAATAGAACTCACACGAACGTGATGTAATATATCCAATCGGACCTAACCGATGTAGACTTAGACAAAGTGAATATAATAGGATAGTAACGAGACTTATCTCTTCGCCGGAGATTAGACTTAACTAATACAACCCCGTGTCGAGAGATAGAACCCGCTGGTAAAAACCTTGGTAAACTATGGTGACAATACGTCAAGATTGTAATGATCTGTGTGAATAATTAACAAGTTTCTAAGGGTCTATATTTATACCCTGGGATTACACGAGTTTGATATGTTTATAAATAACCTCTAGATGTTATTTTCTAAATAGAAAAGAAAACTCTCTGAAATAAGTTAACAAAACTAGCTAAACTTACATATCTTATAAAATATATTTTACAAAGATATAAATACCTTATCGTGTTTTCCACGACTCCTCTTCAGATCTAATCTCATTTAAATAATCATCGTTGACTAAACCAAATCAATCCTCATCCATCCAATCGGATCTTTCTCTATATCAATTGGTATCTTTTCATAAGCCAATCGGTTCTCTAATTCTTACCAAATTTTAGTATTAACAAGAAAACACTTTGATTGTTCAATATTATTGGTGATCATGGTTCTTAAGGTGTTAAGGCAAGGCAATTGAACCCACCCCAGCTTAATCGCTTAGGCGATGCCAAGTCGTTTAAAGTGGCAGTCAAAGTGATGAGTAGAGATCTAAGAGACACAAAGAGAATGGAAGAGGAAGATTAGGGAGAAGGGGAGAGGAAAAGGAGAGGGGATTGGAGAAGAGATAGAGTAAAGATCTAAGAGACAGAGCAGATAAGAGGAGAGGAAGAACAAAGAGAAAGGACATGGAGAAGGAGAGAGGAAGGGCAAAGTGATTGAAAAGGAAGAACATCTACCATGGCCATGGCGATGGTACTGTAGGTAGGGAGGAGGAGAAGGTGCAGATCCATCAAAGTATAGAAGTAGTGTGAGGGAGATCATCGCTGCCGTTATCGCCGCCACTAATAGGGTTCCTAGCTTCCTAAATCTAGACCATTCTTTGCTCTTTCTGTCCCTCCCCTCTCTAATTCATGCCTGGGGCCATGTGTAGCCCACAATTCCTCACTTGTGCCTACTCAATAGATGCAGAAGGCTCAGCGATGGTGACGCTTTGCCTCACATGACCGCTCAGATGCTAAGGCGCTTTTAAAAATATGTTAGTGATATAGAATTTATGGACATAATCGTATAAGAAATGGCACTTGTAAAGATGTGATCATGAGCTTCTCCTAAAAGCTTCAAATAAAGTATAGTTGCAGACATATATTATGAACCTTTGAACATAGAACATGGTCAATCATCTTTCCTAGAAAACAACATAGAGCCCTTGCAATATTTCTAGAAAAAGAAATTAATCAGTAACTCGAGGTAGTACATATTGCAGCCGCATGGTGACTAATTATGACAGTTCCATCGTGGCAAATTGTCACTGCATTTATGCATTTCCATTTGCAAACTGAAACTATCTTACCCATGGAATCAGCGTTGACCAATGATGAGATGTAGCCCATAAAAAACTACGGACACCAGCGCTTCCAAATATCACATGTTGTACTGAGGCTGAGAGAAGAACAAAATGTTGAAAAAAATTAAGAGACCTAGCACAGCAGGCACAAAAGACTGAAAAAGTTTGCATGCTCTTATTGAGAACAACAAAATGTTGATAAATGATAACCTGATATGTACCGAGTAAATCTCTCATATATTTACAAGCATACTACGACATATACCACTGGTACAGAATGCATAAAAGACTAACAAATTTATAACTGCAGTCACTTTGTACGATCACTCTTTTTTATGCCAATAACTGCACTGCATATTAACCCAAAAAATTGTTAGGTAAGACCTTATTAGCATGCAATGCAAGAAAGAAGGGAATTTGCGCATTATATGACAGCTTGTGAGGCGTGTGACATAAATACAGATCACAGAGCAGACAAAGATAGCTAGCAAGAAGTGGAGGAACCGACAATGAAAGAATAACCTGATCAACACAAAGTAATCTCAATTTCTCTTGCATAGTAGACAAAGCAGGGCTTGCATCCCCGTAGAAACATCAGTGAGGCATGTTTCTTCAAGCTGCTACATTAGAGGTGTAACCATGCGTTAGAGGATTCCTAATACTTACAGCTCTCAGAAGATGATGGAGAGCTACATAGATCAAAGGATTTTTTTCCCCACAAAAATGCTAGCAAGATTCGTTTAAAATCAAAGCATACAATTTTCTTCATCCTTAGGTTAGAATAATTGACTCGAGTGTACAATTTTATTGTGTTGGATCTGGTACTTATTCAAAAACTATATTGAATCACATTCTCCAATCTGTAACAAAAATTAAAGCGTTGAACAACTAAAACTAAATTTTAACCTTCAGTTCACTGAATAAGAAGGGGAAATGCATGAGCCGTCTTTAACAAAGCCAGCTGCAAAGTAGCTATATATGACTCATTTACAGCACAAGATCACATTTTGTTCATTTACCAGGGCAAGGCAAAGCACTTATGATTCGTTTACAGCATAACTAAATATATTCATACCAAATCATCAGGTCATTATAGGACAGTTCATATTAGACACATAAGAGAATTTATGTATGTACGATGTTTAACCGCTCAACCAAAGGTTTGAAGCAATTAGAGATGGAGAAAAGAATTGCTGAAATTGGGGCTGGTGTTTACTTTGTTGAGGTGGGTGAGCTCCTCGACCATGAAGGACCATACAATAGCAAGGGTGCCACAGCGGCGAGGGTGTCCTCCGTCTGTTAGCTACAATAATTCATTAGACAAGAAAAATAAAAATTTTCATCAGTGACATTGGTATTTCTGTGAAGTGGTGTGGTCATGCACGACGATGGGGATGACGATCTTTCTAGGGACGGTGTGGGGGAAGTAGACAATGGGCGGTGATTCGTGGGCAATGATGTGGGTGATGGGTAGAGGTTGAGGGCGCCCTTCTTGGACGCCGATCTTTTTAGTTAAGGGATTGGTGCTTGGTCAGCGGGCAAGACGGGCAAAGTGGCATGACAGCGAAATGGGGACAATATTCCTAAGCGTCAAAGGTAGGGAGTCAGTGGCGAGGCTATGCAACAATGAATTGGCAGAGGGATCAGTGGCGGCATGTGCAATGAAGGCACTTAGGGCATGATTTGCAAGAGGAGGGGAGGTGAGCCGACGAGCAAAAGGGAGTTAGGGAAGGCTTGGGAGCATTGTGGCTATCAGTGGAAGGGGATTGAATGTGTGGAAAAGGGGACACAATTAGTAGGCATGCGCTTGTGATGATGTTCGCAAGGTGGAGGGATGCGAGATGTGGTGCACAAATCACATGATGGTTCTACGTTGTTGGATTTCATAATCGGATGGCTATGATTTAGTTTGTCTGCTCAAGTTGCTCTATTACAGGATAGATATATATAGTGCAATAAAAAAATCTATATTTGTGATCTAGGTATTCACACAATCACTTTTATATATGATTTTTATGGATCATTGTAACCTCAAGTTTTCTTCGATACATTACATGTCCATCATATTGCTAAGAATGAGTTAACTATTTTTCTTCATGACAATACTATCCTTGGCTATGAAGCCCTTTTTCTATATCAAAACCCTAAGGGCTCCTTTGGATTGAGTGAAATCCATAGGAATTTTAGAGGATTCTAATCCTTCATAAATTTTCCTATGCATGTTCTTTGGAACAAAGGATTAATTTGCATTGTATTCCTATGCCGCAATTCTATAGGAATTTAGCACGTGAGTTTTAACCTCATTTTAATTTTAGAAAAACTACAGAACATGGTATGAGTTATGAAACCAAAGCATTACACCCTTCCTCCTCGTAACACCCTGCTATCTTATAGGTATCAACTATCATGGAGAGGTAACTTCATGTATCATGGTGGTATCATCTATGGGAGGTGTCATCTTCCAGTTATCATGAAGTATCATATGATAACATTAGTTATCATAGAGCTATTTTGATTATGCTATAACAATGATTGGTTGAAGGGCTGATATCCATCTTGTGTATAAGAATACATTAAGCCTAGTGTGTTTATTGGGCTGGGATGGCCCATACCGATGCGGGAACCATGGGATCTAGAGGTGAGAGTGCAGAGCGAGGGTTGCAAGATACACAAGGAGGGATGATGATATATGCATAGAGGGATGTTGGGATGTTGGTAGATTCGTAGGGATTAGGAAGCAGTATAGGTATAATCCTAATATATACCGTGCCTAGGACGATATGACGTGAGCTAATCCTCCTCTTTTTAAGTCCAATGCATCTTCTCTCTTTTTCTCTTTCTAGAATCCATCCAAATTTATGTGCTATTTTCCTATTAGCTATCCAAACACATTATATTTCAAATTCCTAAGTTTTATAGTCCTATAGGATTTGCTTATATATGACATAAAATCATGCTTTCCAAAAAAAGCCCTAACCACATTTCAACACTTCCCCTCCCCCTTCCCCTCTCCCAAGCCGTGTAGGTTGCTTCATCTAACTAGCCTAAAAGTAGCACTAGTTAGGTTCGACGCCATTGATGTTCAAGTCATTCTGGAGTGTTCTTCCCAAGTGCCACCATGATGCTAAATCTCCTAATTGTTGTCTATGGTTCATCACTTTGTATGTTTGATGAGCTATTATCTTCCCTTACACTTAACAAACACTCTCAATCAATTCTTGAAATTGTATATTAGTCTGATGTCCACATATAAATTCTTCTTGATAGCCATTCTACTATCACTATCTTAGTTCGTTACAAAGGTAATGGCATATAGTAATCAGTTGTGCCCATCCCCTTCCACATGTATTCCCCAGTTAGCCATCATCCACCATGGTTGTTGAAAGTTTATATTGCAACCCACATTTACATCATCTCCGATAAAATTACCACTACATAGATGACTAGCACAATCCTAGCCATCTTTTTTTTGCATCTAGTACTCACCCTACTAACCATTCACCGATGCTACACCCACAAAATAACATTGATGCTAGCAAGGAAATTTTAGTTGGCTATATATATACTTATAAAGTGCCTTCCAGTTAATTTTAATTCTTTAGTCTCTTATAAAGCCACATCACCTCAATTAATTCTAGCCTTTGGATCATTCATCTATGGTGCAAATTGTCTCTCTTCTTTTACGCATGAAGCCATGCACATCATCTCAATTGTTTCTTATCACATCACCTCAATTATTTTTAACATTTGGACCATTGATCTACTATAAGTGTAGATTATAATCTATGGATTATCAATGGCACACTTTCCAATCTCTCTTATGACAATATATGTCTTAATATTTTTAGCATTGGGGATCCATGAAAGACATAATTGTGTAAAGCACATGAAGTCAAATAGTTTGTCTACAAAACAAATTTAGTTTGTACCTTATGTTTACTTATTACCTTACAACTTTCCTATAGTAACACATGGGGGGGGGGGGGGGTTATCTAGTTTGTGAAATTTTAGAGGTGTAGAGGCATTGCCTGCTACTTATTTCAACGTATTTTTTCAATCTTCTACTTTCATGTATATTTTAATTGTACAATTCTAGATTGGGAAAAATTATATTTCAATTGTTAATTTCATTTCATCTTTAGCCCTCCTCCCATAAATAAAACAAAACAAATTTTCATCTCCAAAAGGAGAAATCCTTCTTTGTGTTACAGTGACAAATGGGTGTCATCATTTTAAACACATATTGAACTAATTATAAAAAGGATCCTGTACATAACGATGACTTCTAAAACATAATGGTATGACAACAATGCCCCACTCTTAGACAAGTGGACCACTCAACTGATATATAATATACACAGACTCTATGACACCAAAGGGTAGACTGAATTTTGCGTTGGCTACTGCATGATCAAGTGACATAATGAGCATGGAAAGCTTAAAAAAGGGGAATATATGCACACAGGCGAGAGAGAAAAGGCATACAGAGGCATGAAGTGAGAAATCTTAGGATCACACAATAATTTTTAGTAGAGTACTTATATGTTCTTCCACTTTGGTATTCATATTGAAGAAACAGTGTGAACAAACTATGTAAGATGAATCACTTCTCCTTGCCAATCCATCTCTATATTCAATTTCAAGTTGCAGCTGCCAAAGAGCTGGTTTACCTCCTTGTCTCACCAGAAGAATGGTGTTAAACTACAAGTCGAATAATAATGCTAACATAGTTGTTGTAGGGTCAATTTGTTATTTTTTCATAGATGTTGAAATCATTGTACTATAGTTGGATGAGAAATTAGCGCTAAATCATTGAATTTTATTTCTCTATGCGAGTAATGTTTATAAAAAAACAATGGAAAAAGTCAAGATTATAAGAGAATCTACTTTATGCCATTGATTTTGTACTAGTCAATGATTTATCATCGATAATATCTCTTTCCACTATGTTTATTAATTATTTCTATAATATACTATTGAAGCGAATATTTTTTAAAAATGACTAAGATGCCCTTAGATACATATAAGAGTTACAATTGATTGACCTGTTAGAACATTACAAAAGTTATGAAATTTTTGTCTAGCCTCCTAGCACATTATAGAAGTTTGTGTATAAGTTTTAAAAGTTTTATGTTGCTAATTCATTATAAAATATAATTTATATGTTGTATACTACTTACTTTTGTGTTGTTGTTTCTTTTTTTAAAAAAATCATCATATGCTGCAAAATATTTTTGTCATATTATATTTTCTATAAGTAATTCCTTTCTCATATGCCACACAAAAATAACTTTTGGAAAAAATACTTCAATGAAATTTTGAAACATTTACTACTAAAAAAATTCATACTTTTTAAAAATTTCCAATGGGATAAATCAATTATCTCGTATGTCTGTAATATTAAAAAAAACCCTAGTATATCTATAATCTATTTGATGGCATATTATAGAAATAAATTGATAAACCCAATAACATATTTCAGTAATAGATAATGTCAATGTCAAAGTGAAAAGATGCAACTCAATAGCATAGAAGGTGAGGCCTCATTTAAATTAAAAAAATAGTATCAGCTATCAGAGTCTAACCCTTTCTATAAATTTTCTATAAAACTCTTACCTTCCAAATGGGTCAAGAGAGGGTTTACCTTTTTCTTTTGGAATTCAAAACCACTCCTTGCAAGTTTGCCAAAAACCGACCAAAAACCATTAAAAACCAAGGACATTCGGTCAACATCGTACGGAAACCAGCTAAAACCAATTGGTTTGCATGATTCCACAAACCGACAACCAAAGGTTTAATGAAAACTGATCGGTTTTGTTAACCCTCTGCATGCTCTAGCTAGAAGAAATCGCAGAGCTAAACAACACGTGTGCTGGCCAGCTTCCCGTCCCAACTTTGGAATGGCAGACAATAACCGGCACATACCAATGGCATGAATACAAAATGGCAAAAGAAAAAGCAGTGCTAGCTGCTGCTTTACCGGGAAGAAAACTGTCAGGCAAAGGCTGATGCATGATCTCGGCTACTTAGGCAATCATACGAGATTAACTAATTAATTAATTAACAACCTCTACTTAGATTTCGATTGCAGTTTTTCTAGTAATAAAGCTAGCTTTCTTGGACTGATTAGTCGGCGAGGAAACGAGTGGTATGCGAGAAAAACATGATGGCGATGACGACGACGACAATGGGGGAGTGAGAGGAACGCACTAACCAACGATGGTTGCGACGGCACAGGCCGAGACGAGGGGCGGTAGGTGAAGTGTCCGTTTTAGTCTGGGCTCATTAGCGGCGCCCGTTAGATTAGAGGACAATCTTTTTGCGCGGAATTAGAGGACAGTTTTTAGTTAGCTAGTATTGTACAATTTAAAATTCTTTGTGGCAGTTAATTAGCTAATGACCAGCCTGATCACTTGATCAAGTGCATGCATATCCGTGTATATAGTTATATACTTGTTTTATATGTCTATTAAAAACAAACGATTTTTTTATTTAAGAGCAAAGAGGATACTACTAACTTCTACTATTATGTATTAGAAAAAAAATATACAAGTGTAATACTTCTTTGTTTTTAAATAACTATCGGCGTTGATTTAACTACTATGCACAAAAGTTTCATACATATATCTCATTTTGGCATAGTTTTCTAAATATTTGTATATTTTTTCTAAAAGACAAGTGATAAAAGTTTAAAGATAAATAGTTTCTCTGACAATTACTAAAAAAACAAAGGAAGTATTATAAATCAGTGTGTCTTTAGTGCCTTGGAAAGTGGCTGCATATATAAAAGTATTAACAAAACATAATTAACAGCTGCATATTAGTGTCGGTTTAGCAATGGAATTAAACGGAGAGCAGATCGGGAGGAAGAAAAAAATAAAGTAAAAATGGGCGGCAGGCATGGGCAGATGATGCTGCCTGCTGCCGGTGGGCCCTCGACAGCAGCACGGGGAAGAGGAAAGGAAGATCGGAGATAATTGCCCGACGTACCCTTCGGACCAACCGGCTGCCATATTGCTATTCGTACATATGCACGATCGCTACAATGTTCCATTCATTGTTGCTGATTTATTATGTGTCAATTGCACATTTATTATAAGACTAGCACCAGAAAATTGTAAAAATACCATTAGAATTGGCATTCCAGTGACATCTTTATAAAATAGAAAAAAACAGTAATAAATTTGCAAATGCCCCATTTATTATCTACTGCATCACACTACTCATCACTGCAGACTTTAATTTGTTTTTTTATGGGTCACTCGATTTGTGTTTTAATCAGCTGGGATTAAGTAATTAATGGCAATTATATATGTTTCCGTATGGCTATCTGATGAATAATTCTCCATGGTAGTGGAATCTTTGGGTGAAGCAACATGACAAAACAATAGCTTGGCTGGAAATAAATAATTGCTGGGTGGGGATTACTTTTGCTGCTGCAGATAATTTGTGAGGTAGCTAGGCCATGTGTAGTTGCTATTTTACATGTGAGTGAGAAAAAAGATACTCAACTAGGCACAATTATTATTGCTAGTTTCTTATGAGTTCATTAGAGCTATTCAAAGTCGTGGTACGAGTATTAAAAAAAGTCTTGGTACGTGCCATATCATGTGGTCTTTTACAAATTAGAGATAAACTACCTAGCTATTACTATTATGTACATGTACTAATTCCCCATTTGTATAGAAGCGAAGCTTAATTTCTCTACAACCACCCCACAACCTACTCAGATCATTGTCATCCGTGCACATCCCTCCAACAACACAACAATGAAACCCTAATTTTTTTTCTTGGAAAAATTAGTTCTGTAGCATCGACGATTGGTTCCTTGACCGTATTATATTATCTACAACACAACTATATGCTGGAGCTAGCAATAATATGAATTGTCTTGGAACATAAACTTGTTTTATGGCTTGGTAAACCTAGCCATGTAACACTAGGAATGAGAATATGCATGGCGTTGCTGAAATCACATGAAGAGCCCCTTTTCTGTTGCCATGTCAGCGTCTAAAATGACTTTTGTCTATTTGGAGGTAATACATAGGTGTTCATTTAATCTACATAGTAGATGAATGGTTTTATGATGTCTCTGCAACCCTTTTTCGTGATATATACTCTTCTCCTCCTTTTGTGTTGTACTTTGTTGTTGGTCTGAACTAAAATTCTATCACCTTATGTTGTGGCATGATTATGCTATCTTTTTATAATCAGAATCTATGCTATAAAACAATAAAAAAAAATGAAAGAACAACTTTTGTTCTGTCTTTTAGATGCTCGTAAAAACTTTACACTGGACTAAGTTATATTCCCACGGTAAGGTTTGCAATTTTGGAATGCATATAGTGGACATAGATTTGAATTTTGAAATATTATTTCATGATAAAAATTTCTTATAAGTTGCGACAAGATCAATCCAAATTGGCTTCGAACCTTTCAACCCTCCAATTCCTTATTTTCTCTGACTTCAATCTACGGGAATCTGTAAGAAACATGAAGAAAAAATTTGACCTCCTCAACCTTTAGTAAGTCCTAGAATAGTTGAACGTTACCCAATCATATTGTATAAGTCATGTACTCTTTATATTTGTCAATCTCGGTGCCTCGTTTTGATAGCTAATGTAGTCACAATGAAATTGTCATAATTGATAGGAATCTCGAGGCCACTTTCCCTTTTTCGTCACAAAAATTCCCCTTCCAGTTTAATACATTAGGAAGTAAACTCAATAGAATTCATAAAAACACACACACACACACACATATATATATATATATAGTTTTTGTCTTCCTGTGGTTATCTCGTCGCCATTAGTTTGCATCAACACCTTCTTATCAATTTTTACGACCATTCTACTAACAGTATATAATTGATCTAGACCCTCCATATCACTGTAACACTCCATATCTCGTCCCTAAACGTGCAGACTGCAGAGCCAGTAGCAATGCTCCTCCTTTACTTCACCTACCACTTGCAGTACGAGTATCTAATGCATTCCCACAGCCTGTACTCCCAGCTGATCAGTTATTGTTTTTAAGAAAATGAGCTGACCAGATGCATGTAGAGATGGCAATAGCCTGTACCCCGATTTCCTGCGGGGATTCTCTCGTTAGAACACAGGATGGTTGTAATTGATTCTTCATGGGTAATCAAGCGGAGAATAAGTACCCGTCGAATCTAGTGGGGACGGGATAATCCTCGATCCCTTGTTCCTGTGTCCCATGAAGACTTGATTGACCAAATTATATACAAAATTATACATGTCTGAAGTTTAATCATATCATATTTAATAGATAAATGATAATATGATATTCTAATCACATAAATTAATAGATATAAAAGTTAGTTATTTAGTACGTATATGATTTAGAGGTGCAAATAATTTTTTAAGCAGGGATGAGGCCCGTAAGGATTAATTTCCTGCGTAGAAGTGAGGATGAGAGCAAAATTTCTCCCGTTGGGGGAGTGGGGACTGGGCAATTTCCCCTCCGCAAGGGCGGGCATGAGATTTTGCCGTTGCCATGTCTAGGTGTATCTGAGCAAGCGAACAAGCAAGCCAACTGACGATTCATCACTTCCGGTGCCCTATGCTCACTGTGCTTCTGCTGCTCACCAGCAAACCGCATGCGTTTTTATTTCTTCTCTTCTTTTCTGACGAGTGACGAGAGCTGCAGCTGCCTGCCGACACTCTGCCTCCTTTCTCAGCTGCCTGCCGACAATCTGCCTCCTTTCTCTGTCTTAATCATCATCGAGGGAGCACAAAGACTGATCTGCTGTTGTTTGGGACTTGGGGTGATGGAGACTTTTAGTCTGCACCGTAGTCTGTACAGAGGGGGAGGGGGGGGGGGGGGGGTGCACTTAAATTCCAAGTGAGTGCGTGCACGCTTAGGACGAACTAATCTTTGATTTGTTTATAGCTGTTCGGTTGGCAATTCCGGTGGCGTAGCAGGGAGCTCTCTCTCTCATAACTAGACTGAACTCGCTGTTTTCCTTTTTCATGTGTAACTAATTGTCGATTAATGGCGTGCTTATTTTAGACGTTTTACAATTTAGTCAGTAAAGAAATCGGTCGAATTATTCTTGTGAATCATCACTCCTGTCAGCGCCGTTGGCGTCCATGATGGATACATTCTAATTACCAATCTCCGCGTGTCCCTCAAGTTTGGTCGAAAGTCGCACATTTGGCCTGATTCTATGTATAGGCATGTACTAGCATTGATCGATGCAATCCCATCCGATTCAGGCTCCGATTAAATTGAAGCCATTTGATTTGTTTTGTCAGGGTTTCTGAATTTTAGACACGCCGCAGTGGAGTATTAGTCTGCATCTGCACTTCTTCAGCATTTGCAGAGAGGAATTTCTGTAATGAATCCAGTACTGATCTGAACCCTCAAATTATCAGCTGCCCAAAGGATATGTCGATCGCTTTAGAGGAAGGGAAGCAAAGAACCCGGAAGTCGGAACCGTGGTCCTCTCTGCTGTCGCTTCCTCTCAGCTTCTCAACGCTTTGAGACCACGAGAACAACTCTGCACACACATGTTTGCCACGTGCTACCTTAGCTTGACGCCCAAACAAACATCTGATGCCTCTCTCTCTCTCTAGCTAACCTGTTCAATGTTGGAACTGGCTCACGATCAATCGTCGCGATGAACTCGGTGGACACGATTTGGCACAGCGCACGAACTGCTGCTTTTGGGTTTTTCTTCTCCTTTTATTGACACCGGTTACAAGCTTGGCATGGCTCATGTCACCTTCGCCCACTGTTTGCGCCGGAATCTCACGTGCCCAACGCGAACACACCAATGCCTAAAAGGTCTGCTTAGCTTCAGTGCAGACCAGTCGGCTTCTCTCCATAGCTCGAGGTATGCACGCTAGGGGTCGTGGGTTTCGCTCCGCTCCGGCTCGACGATGCGGGTGTAGGCGTGCCAGTCAATTTGACCCTGTAATTAACAAGGAGGTGAGACGAAAAGATCAGTCGGACGACGGACCGATATGAGCCCTTGCTATCAGCTGCCGATAGGATCGAGTTGGTTATCGGCCGCGTCTGGATGATTCCTGCTATCGGCTGATCACGGATAGGAATCAGGACACTCTTCTATCGGCTGGGTAGCCGATGAAGGTGTAGGCGGATGTCGATGAAGGATATGATGGCTCCGGGTGTAGTGAAAGCGATATTCTAATCCATCGGCCGCAAAGTCGATGAAGGCACCGGAGTGTATTCAGAGAATAGCAAAGCACGCGAGATCCCTCCTGATAGTCAACGGAAGCTGTAGCGGTCGTTCATCGGCTGGAAACTGATGAAGGTGTATGTAAACTGGCAAGAAATCGTATAAAAGGCATTGAGCTGCAAAGCCGATGCCGCTCCGGAGATGGCAGCACGAGACCTGTCGCCTACCGTGACGATGCCGCTAACACCGAATCTCGAAGATCGGACCTAACCGAGACCTTACGAGACCGAGGCTAACGGCAACGGGACGGTGGACGCCGGATCGGTTGTGCTAAAGTAAGAGCAAAGCGAAACTATCGGCTAGCTGAGCTGATGAGAAGACGTCTCTTTGAAGACAAGCGTGCATCGGCTGGAAGGCCGATGTGCTTGGTGTGACACTCAAGGGAAGTCTCTGAAGAGTGGTGTGTATCGGCCGAGGAGCCGATACTCTGGGCGTGTTGCTCAACGTATAGATAACTCATCGGCTAACACTCCGATGAAATACCATACAGAGACCTATAGGCCTAAAGCTCATTCTACCATCGGCAGCCTTATAGGTCAAATCTAACCGATATAGCACGAGATCGATGACGACGTAGAGAGCTCGATAGGCCGATAGATTCTACACGTATGTGATGCGATACATTCGATCGGCCTAAGAGGTCGAACTTAACCGATACAGCCTTAGACAGAGCAAGACATATCGGAATAGTGGGGGTTACTCCTTCGTTAAAGATCAAAGTTAACTGATACAGCCCCATATCGAGAGCTAGACCCCGCCGGTAAAAACCTAGATAGACTAGGGTGATAATGTGTCGAAGTTGTATTGATCGAAGGATGTCCTATACATGTTTCTAGGGTCTATATTTATACCCTAGGTTTATAAAGTCCGACGCGTTTACAACAATAAGACGTTATTTACTAACAAAGATAAAAGAAAATATCTCTAAGAAAGTTAACTAACTAAATCTTCCTATCCATATAAGATATGATTTACATAGATAGAATATCTTGCTGTGAATTTTACGTCTCCTCCTCAAACTCAGTCTCATTTGGATAACGTTCTAATCTCAGACCGAATATTTCCTTCGATCGGCTTCCTCCCTGTAGCAACCGAACTATTATTTACTTAAACCGATCTTTTCCCCAATCCTTCTGTGGACTTTCTAAATTTTGGTGTTAACACCCACGCCCTGCATTTCTTGCTGCGCCATCCCACAACAACACGTGGGCGACATTACCGGATCAAGCTCCGCCACTTGACACGCACACACACGCACGACACGAAATGGGCACCGCGCTCACCACTCAGCTGTCCAAGCAAAAAAAAAGGAACACACACCTACGCAACAGATTAGAGAACTCAACACACTCCCCCCTAATTCTGTTGTGCTGACCTGACGTTGATGATGCCGCTCCGAACGTGCAGTTCCTAAAGACGTTCGTGCAGGAGAGGCTTGGTGAGCAAATCCGCCTCAATGACACCAGAGCTAATGCAGTCACGGATGAAATGGAAGTGGACATCGATGTGCTTACTCCTGTCGTGAAGCACCCGATTCTTGGCCAGCGCCAGCGCGGACTTGTTGTCGATGTAGAGCAATGGTGCGATGACCTTAGTGTTCACCAGATCAGTGAGTAGCCACGACAGTCAGACTCCCTAGTACGTCGCAGTGGCGCCAACGATGTACTCCACATCGCACGATGATAGCGCCACCACGCACTACTTCTGTGATTGCCAGCTTACAGGATTCTGGCCTAGGAAGAAGAACATGCCCAAGGTGCTCTTCTGGTTGTCGTAGTCCCCAGCATGATCAGTGTCACTATAGCCGATCAGCTCTAGGGCTCTCTCCCCTCGCCAGTAGACACAGCCGTCAGACATTGTCCCGACGATGTACCTTAGCAGGTGTTTGACGGCGCTCCAGTGCTCAGTAGTGGGCGCCTCCATGAAACGACTCACATAGCCCACTGCGAAGGCAATGTCAGGGCGTGTGTGAACCAAATACCTTAGGCTTTCGACGATGCTATGGTACAGGGTCTTTTCCATCGGGGAATTTAAGCTTGTCTTGCTCAACTTGAGTCACGGTTCCATTGGGGTACTGCATGGGTTGCACCCCAAGAGCCCGGCCTTCTTGACTATATTGTTCGCGTAGGTGCCTTGGCACAGCGTGATGCCCCTCTCATGCTGAGGTAGTAGTGCAGTGGCCCGAGGTCGCTCATGCTGAAGAGCCGGGCCATCTCCTTCTTGAATTGATCAACATGCGCCTAGTTTGCCCCAACCACGACGAGGTCATCCACATAGACGCCGACAAGTAGTAAACTATCGCTGGAGCCTTGCACGTACACGGTGTGCTTAGCAGCGCTGCATCTGAACCCAAGCGACTACAGTGAGCTGTCCACCTTGGCGTTCTAGGCCCTGGGCGCCTGTCGTAGGCCGTACAACATCTTGTGAAGCCTGTACACCTTGCGCTCCTCGCCTCTGATCGCGTACCCTGGCTGTTGCTTGACATAGACTTCCTCCGCCAGGTCTCTGTTCAGGAATGTAGACTTCATGTCGAGGTGATGCACCGTCCACCCATGGTGCGCAGTGATGGCGAGGAGGAAGCGCATGGATTCCAGTCACGCCACCGGGGCAAAGACCACATCAAAGTCAATACCAGCACGCTGCACGTACCCTTTCGCCACCAGGTGTGCCTTGTGTCTGGTGATGTTGCCGTCGGCATCACGCTTGATCTTGAAGACCCACTTTAGGCCTATGGGCTTCACACCTGGTGGCATGTCAGTGAGCGTCCAAGTCTTGTTGTCATTGATGGACTTGAGCTCCTCTGCCATGGCTTGCTTCCATTCCTTGTGGTCCGCCGCCTCATCGAACGTGGATGGCTCCGTGTCAGCGGTAAGCAGCAGATCGCCATCTGCTACGAGGTCGTCATCATACAATAGGTTGTCGACGAGCCATGGTACTGACCCACTGTGTACACACGGCATTCGTGGTGACGATGCAGCCGACGACATCGCTATAGAGCTCGACAAAGAGGATGACACTGCCTGGGGCACCGGGTGCTGGTCTCCAGGTGGCAGCGAGTGTGGTGCAGCTGCAGTCGCACCTCCCGTTGAAAGTGACGAAGAGGCTTGCCCAGTAGGGAAGGTGTCAGCCGGCTCCCCTGCTCCAGCTCAGCCCAGTCATCCTCCACCACGAATGAGTCCTGGCCAGCACTGTAGTCGAACCCCACCGTGCCACCGCTGTTGTCGAACGTGCTCCAGTCCAATGCCACGTCTTTTTCAAAAACCGCGTCGCGAGTGACGTGCACCCGGTTCACGACAGGGTCGAACACTCGATAGGCCTTCAAACCGGGCTTGTACTCGATCATCACCATCCTCGTGCTCCGGTCATCGAGCTTCCCGGCGTTTGGCTTGGTCACCTTCACTTGTGCCATGCAGCCGAAAACTCGCAGGAAGTGCATGGCCGGCTTCTCGCCGTACCACGCCTCAAATGGCATACGCCCCATCAAACTCCTTGTCGGGGTGCGATTAAGGTGGAAGATGGCCGTCATCACGACCTCCTCCCACAAACAGGTAGGAACCACCTTAGCCTTCATCATGCTCTGCACCATGGCGAGCATGGTTTGATTTCGGTGCTCCATCATGCCATTTTGCTAGGGACTATACGGCGCGGTGAGGTGCCGCTTGATCCCACGCTCGAAGCCGTACTCGAGGAAGCTCACCGACATGAACTCCCCCCATGATCGGTACGGAACGCCTTGATCTTCCGCCTGAACTCGACGTAGACGCCGGTGCGTAGCTTGTGGAATGCATCCTCGGTGTCGGACTTGTTGGTGAGGAGAACTGCCCACATATACCACAACATGTCATCGTCGACCAGCATGATGTAGTGCTTGCTGCCGGGCGTCGCAGGTGTGATGGGGCCACACAGGTCCCATGAATGAGCTCTAGTGGCTTGATGACACCGGGGTTCAGTTTGGAGAAGATGGACACGTCACCCATCATGTGGTTCGACGCTCTTGTGTCGAGGTACCACTGCTGTCCAGGTCCACCACGACCTTGTGCTCGTTGAGGAAGACTTGCTCGGTACGTTGAGTGTCGTGGGTGACCGTCTCTAGCGGCGTCACCACCGCCATGTACAGAGCGGGCGCCTCCTGCTCTGCCTATGCTAGGTTCACCTGTGGCTGATTCGCAGCCACTGCCGCCGCCGTCTTCTCCTCATCCCGCTTCTTCTTACGGCACTCGCGCTTCTAGTGCCCGCTTTTGCCACAATAGTGGCAGCTGTCATTGTCCTTGCCACCGTCGCCACCCTTGGGTGACCCCGAGCGCGCGTCCTTGCCACACCCCTTGCCACGGCCACTGTCACCACGACGCTTGCTAGAGCCGGACGATGCCTTGCCACGCGCCACCTACCCATCGGCGTTGATGTTGAGGCGTGACGTGAGGGGGGCGATAGCCTACTCCTCGGTGAAGTACAGCTTGCCATCGATCTCCTTGTCAGCACCACCCCCGCTCGATCTACTGCCGCCTCTTCCCTTCGTGCGGTTCAGGTGCTCCTCTGTTGCCTTAAGCCGCCTAACAAGCTCGTCCAGGGACATTGCCTTGAGATCAGGAGAGTCTCGATCGCCACCGCAATCTGTTCAAAGCGATCGGGAAGAGCCTAAAGAAACATACGCACGATCTCCTCCTCCTCGTACAGCTCCCCAAGAATCACGAGCTGATCAGTGATCTTGGTGATGCGGCATGTGAAGTCGTCGATGGACTCCCCTTCCTTGAAGGTGATCGTGTCGAATTCCCGGTGCAGCATCTACGACTTGGCCTTCCGCACTCGATCGACGCCGACGTACCGCGTCTTGAGTGTGTCCACGCCGTCTTCATCGTGGGCTTATTGGCCATCCCTCCTTGGAGCTCTAGCGGCACCGCCTTGCATAGCGCCTCTAGTGCGTTGCGGTCATTGGTGAACTCTGTAGTGCTGATATTGATGGCGTCCCAGAGGCACCTCCCGTAGAGCATGACGCGCTTCATCGCCGCCTAATCGGTGTAGTTCGTCTTCATCAACATGGGCCATTCGGCGTTGCCCACCTCTTGGACTGTGTGGTGAATCACCAGCCCACGATTGTACCCGCCGCTGTCTCCTACACGGCTATCGGTTGGGGATGTCGAACGCCGGCGCCGCGGCGAGCTCGATCTCCACCGCGGCATGAAGGCTGCTTCAATGGCTCGATGACGATTCCAGCGATGGAATCTTGCTCTGATACCAATTGTTGGCTCACGATCAATCGTCACTAGAACGCTCGCCCTCTCTCACGAACACTCGATGAACTCGGTGGACACGATTTGGCGCAGCGCACGAATTGCTGTTTTTGGGGTTTTTCTTCTCCTTTTATTATTGACACCGGTTACAAGCTCGGCATGGCTCCCGTTGCCTTCGCCCACGCCCCGCATTTCTTGCTGCGCCATCCCACAGCCACGAGACGTGGGCGACATTGCCGGATCAAGTTCCGCCACTTGACGCGCACACACACGCACGACGCGAAACGGGCGCCGCGCTCACCACTCAGCTGTCCAAGTAAAAAAATAGGAACACACACCTACGCAACAGATCAGAGAACTCAACATTCAACAGATTAGCCAGATCTGAACACTGAAACACGAACAGGATGTCAGGACACAGGAGGGACAAAACGAAGCAGCAGCAGCACCAGAAACAGGAGAGAAGATGAAGAACAATGGGCAGCTTTGCTCGCCCCAGTTCGTGCGTTCTTTGGGCGACGAGACAAAAAAACGATGCATCGTTTTTGCTGCCCCTTTGCTTAACTGCTCCAGCTTGTGTTTACTAGTACTGTTTAATAACTCTAATCTTAATCTCTCTGCGTGCTCTGACTGAAAGCGTTCGTCAGTAGCAAGTGGATCGGTGTATTTTTTTTTGGTCAGAAGGTTCCATCTTTTATGCCCCAATGAAAAAACAAAACGGATAAATCGTTGTAGAACGTGACGGATTACTTAATTGGGCTGGTGGCTGGTGATGATGATTGGAATATGATGCATTGGCGGATTGGCCCACATGTAGAGGGAAGAAGAGGAGGAAGAATCTGATGATTTTTCTATTGTGAATCAGAGCTAGGTAGCACTGTAGTTAGGTTCAGGTCCAGTAGTTGCAGTGTCTTGTTACTCCGTTGGGTCCATCTGTTAACCAAATAGCATTAGATACATAGAAGAAAACACAAGAGAAATTAAAAGTGACTCCACGGGGTCACACTGGCTGTGTTTTGTTTACCTGTTGTACGGCAATTGTTTATATAATTAAGATGATATATGTATAGTCATCATTCATTCCAAGCAATAGTTGTCTTGTCAAGTCACATTTTTCTAACCAATGTAGTAGTATATCACAGTTCAGATTTTAGTACAGGGCTAGACAGCTAGTTGTGCGTCTTCATAATGGAGAAGAGAAAATTATTATTCATCCTATGAATTGCAGTGTAATGGCCATCACAAGAAACGTAGTAGTGTGTAGGATCACTAAGAAAATCAATTAGAGGAGTGAATCATTACAGAACATAAAATTAAAATTTAACAACATAACAAAATTTGCAAACGAAATTAACTGAAATCACCTCAATCGAACTTCTTTATTTCCAAAATTGCACATATAAAATTTACAAAAAAAACTCTCAATTTTCTGCGTCAAAATCCCTAACATCATACCTCTATTCATAAAAAAATCCAAAAAAAAGACATAAATACCTATAAGATTTTGTAACCACTGCTCTATCCATCCGATCTAAAACAATGCTTCATATTATGCCACATCATCAGTTAGAAGGCTACAAAGTCCGACTCGTATTCGTAAAAAATCCGGCTCGGTCACTATTCCAGCACATCCACACCGATCAAAACACGCTACATCACCTTTGGATTTCCTATGACTACACATGCGCATAAGTTTTCGCGTGCAACACGTCACCCCTATTGACCCCACTTGTCAGTCGCAGTCCCTCTGTCATGCTTGTTAGCCACACCACTGTTATCGCGTGTATACCCGTGCCCACTGACATGCCGATCCCGTTTGTTAGCATTTGCGTTGTCATCGCGCGTGCTTTTTTCTGCTGATAGTCCGATCCCACCTATTAGCCTCTGTTGGCCCGTCACCGTGTCACGGCCTGCTTAGCTTTTTCACGGGCCATCGAAATTTCAGCCCGCCAGTTTTATAAAATTGTTTTCTTAATTTTCTTCCAAAATTCTCCAATTTTTTTAGCAATTCTTTCATTTATTTCCTAATTTAATTCTTGCACACAAATAAAAAAATATTCTTCGGCACAGTTTTTTCAACTTTACCTATATCAACGCACACACACGCTCGCCATATATTTTTCATACATAATTTTAAATACCAACCAATTAAATAATATCAATTTTAATACAAACTATTTTTGCCGATTTCTAATAAACTATTTTACCAATTTTGGTTAAACCAATTTTTCATCATTATTATTTAATAGTCTCTCTATTGATGAAAATATTAGCAACAACACATGAATATTGAACATTGACATTTACCTTTTTAACTCCCAAAAAATTTTGCATTAAACTTTCTCCTCCTTTTTGACAATGGATTCATCTATAAAACATAAAAAAGAGTAAGTTTTCTAATTTTGAACCAATATACATGAGCTCGCACATGTAATTTACACTCGCACATCAATATATATATATATATATAATGTAAATTTAGTATAATTGCAATTAACAATTCATTGTAAAATATGATATTATTTTCTCACTTTTTTAAAACTTGCAATTATTAACTTTTTTTAATAAAATAAGAGCTTGATTAATCTCAATCATGATATAATTTGCAATGTATTACTTTTTAACCTGTTCAAGAATATATCTTTTATAATTAAAAGCTTAAGAATCATGTTTTCAGTAATACACAACTTTTTATATTAAAGTGCAATAGTAAGCAATCTCATTAGAACAAGTACGACAATTCATATTTCATTGATGTTTTATCGTACTTTTTATATAGCACATATTTTTAATTTTTCTGATATTTCTCATAGCATTTAGCACTTTTAAAACAAAATCAAAATAGATAACGAAGTTCAATTATGTCAATATTTAATTTATGTTTGAAAGCACTAATATCTTATGAGAGATAAACATGACTATAGGTAATACAAGTGGATCATATGAAATGAAGTGCTTGTTATTTAATAATTTTTTTTTTAAAATAAAGAACATACAAAAGTTGATGTTCTCCTCAAAACAATCCCATGGGATGAATAACACTAAATTCTTCCTGATGACGAGTAAAATGAGAAGATCCAAAAGTTTTATAAAAATATATGTCAATTTATGTTTAGTATCTGTGCAACGTTATCTTTTTTTTAACATTATCTCTAAGAAAGTAAAATATAATATCAATATTTTTTATTCTAGAGTGTTAAACTGGATTCTTAGCCATATAAATGGCACTTGTATTATAAAAAAGTGGAACATTTTCAAAGTAATACCATATCTTAGTGTAGCTATTATCTAAAGAATTTGAGAACAACAACCTATAAGAGCCAGATATTTAGATTCAATAGTTGATTGTGCTAGAAATAATTGTTTTCTAAAAGATCAAGCAACAAGAGAATTACCCAGAAAAAAACAAACACTAGAAAAACTTCTTAAACTAATCCATAAAGATGCAAATAGGCATATGTCAATATGAACATACCTGAAAATTCGTTTAATTACTTGAAGAAGTAAAGCATGTGGGAAGCTTGCAATCTTCCATATAAACATACCACAAATTGTATATCTACTTGAGTATGCTCTGTAGTTTGTGAAGTTGTGATCGGTGCTGAATCCAATTTAATTGATTTGTGAGAGGAACCAAATCTTTATGTTTATGAATAAATATGTTCACTCCCTCAATGTATGCACCTGTACCTTAACCACAACCATAGAAATAAATCCATCTCCAAAAGTTATCTTTTTAACAAGTGATACTCTTATGAGATAGGAAAACCAATTCTTGTCATCGGATGTCTGTCATAAACATCCGGAATTTAGTAGCAAAAAGTTCTCCTTTCTCGCGTAAAATGCCTACATAGAATAAGACATTGTCGAGGTCTTTGTATTGGGGTTATGCTCACCGCCAAATCTCACAGCCAGGGAGAGGCGGCGGCTTGGTCACGCGAAGGCCTGAAAGGTCTGCTTAGCTTCAATGCAGGTCCTTAAGCTTCATGGAATCGAGGGCGTACCAGTCAATTTGACCCTGCAATCGATAAGGAGAAAAGATGAGACTAGTGAGCCGATCAGCCCATAGGACTGTCCAGCTTTCCCTGTCGGCTGGGTGCCGAATAGATAAGGCAGTGCTCAGGCATCGGCTAAGAAGCTGATGGAGGCGTGAGAGATAAATGCGTGTAGCATACTAGAGGACTCATCAGCTAAAGAGCCGATGGTGCTGGTCAGCATCCAATGCGTGGAGGACAGCCGATCCCCCACGAGGCCATGTGGGCTAGCGACCATGGTGACGGCGCCGTTAGGACCAACATCATTAGATCGGACCGAACCGAGACAGTATGAGGTCGGGGACTAACAATACAGAGACGACAGAGGCTTGGACCGAACGTGACAACGAAAGAGGAAAGAGGTGATGCCATCGGCTACCTAACGGCCGAACGTCTTAGCAGGCCTACACCTAACCTTAACGTGTCGAGGAGCCGATACGCTGGACGTGGTGCTAGGGATATGGATAACTCATCAGCTAACACTCCGATGAAACTTCGTACAGAGACCTATAGGCCTAAAGTCAATCTACCATCGGCAGTCTCGTAGGTCGAATCTAACTGATGCAGCATGAGACCGATGATGGTGGAGAGAGCTTGATAGGCTGATAGACCTTGCACGGACGTGACACGATACATCCGATCATTCTAAGAGGTCGAACCTAAACGATGCAGCCTTAGACAGAGCAAGACATATCGGGATGGTGGCGGGACTTACCCCTTCGCTGGAGATTGAAGTTAACCGATGCAGCCCCGTGTTGAGAGCTAGAACCCATCGGTAAAAGCCTAGATGAACTAGGGTGGCGATACGCCGAAGTAGTATGGATAGATCTATTGATATCTTTACAAGTATCCAGGGGTCTATATTTATGCCCTAGCATTACAGAGTCTGACGCAGTTACAATAACCATCAGACGTTATCTCCTAACAATATAAAAGGAAAATATCTCTAGGGAAGTTAACTAAACTAACTAAACTAAACTAACTAAACCTTCCTATATAAGATACAATTTACCTAGGTAAAATACCCTGCCGTGAGTGCCATGGCTTCTCCTTAAACTCGGTCTTATCTGGATAATCTTCTATTCTTGTACTGAATCTCTCCTTGCTTCCTACAATCAACTTCTTTCCTATAGCAATCAGACTCTTCTTTACTAAACTGATCGTCCACCCCATCTTTCCCTGGGCTTACGAAATTTTAGTGTTAACACATGCCCCCCAATTTTGGAGTTTGTCAACAGATTACGAAATTTCAAGCCGTTGAAAGTCTCCACAAATCAGGGCGGCTCTCCATAGCCTGCAGAGAATAATTAATCAGCCCAGATTCCAACATAGGTCATCTCGCCCCTATTAAAATATCTCATCATTTCATCCTTCTTCCACACACTTCCTCACCAACGGAGCCTCCAACCTCGACAAGCCCTAACGACCGAAGGCAAATCTCTGCAGATCGCTTCATCGATCACCGATCTTCTCTCCTCTTCTTCACGCGATGGCGTCGACACACGCAGTCCCTGAGGTAACTTTCATCTACTCTTTTGTCCCACATTTTAAACAAATCTCTCCCATCCTGTCCCCTCATCTATAGTCGGGTTCTTGTTTGTTGTAGGATCTCAAAAGTCATATTGCCATCTCAGTTTCTGATCGCCCTAATTTCTTTTATCTTGGCCCTATGGGTGATGAGGATCTAACAGATTTCATAAATTCCGAAACAGAACGGATCCCGTAAAAAATTCATCTATGACCATCACTGATTGGACCAATAGTTTCAGATATTGGCCTAGCAAGCTCTCAGGATGGAGAAATTGGTACCTTAGGGTTTTGGCTTCCAAAAGACTATTCTAGGAAGACATAGAAATCGACCACTGTATCAATCTCTCTAGAGCCAATATGGAAAATAATGAACCTTTGCTTGCATCGACTTTCTATTTTTGGTTAGATATCCTTAACGCCTTCATGTTTGGACATGGACCAATGACTCCCATGTCACTATGTTGACCTGCCTCAACACTACTCAATATGTAAATCTGTTCATCCTTCGATTCAAATCCACTCATTGGCTGAACACCAAAAACATCGAAGGGTAGACTAAATACATATCTTTGCACAGTAAGACTTCTGGACCAGTCGATGATCGGGAACATGTTGCATTCCTAAACTTATGGCTAGAACGGTTTGTCTTTGGTGGTTCAACTCTTAGTCCAACTACCAACATACAGTGCTTGGCAGAACTCCTGGCCAATCAGCACCACATCCCGTTGGAGCAATATATTCTTGGAGCCACCTATCAACTGCTTCATCAAGTGGCAAACAAATTATCGGCAGGTCAACCAGTCGGTCATATTGGTGGTCCCTGGTGGTTTATACAACTTTGGTTGAATATCCATACCTCTAGAGTCATCCCTAGGACCCCTTTTTCTTCTCTGACATTTTTGACTGATTACCTAGAAGATGGTGAGTCCAGCTGACACCGATGTATTTCTCTAGGTGAGGCCGCATCGGCTCTTTCTAGAAGCAAAATGTCCCCCTTGGACTCAGCCAGTGGTTTAAATATTTCTACTACAGCTTTACCAAAGAAGTTACCGTTTGGTTTGCGTACGAGGACGATTTGTCTTTCGAGATGCCTTCTAGGTTTCATCCATTGAATGTACTAGCCGATGAAGAATCGAAGACCATATTCCTGTCATCCATAACCCCTAATCTTCTGCCAATTGGATTTTCGTTGGGTCGATCCCAACACTCATCGTACGAGTTCTATCATCCTTCTATTAGTGCTCGTCAATTGGGTTTCGGCTAGCTCCCAATGGGTTTATTCTTTATCGGCAAGCTCCAGCTCTGAGGAGAAGTAAACAACGGCCTGGAGTATAATCGACTACGATCGATTGCAACATCCCTGTCTTTGGGGACCATCTCCACCTTCGAGCCCCGTACAATCCAACACTAGACTTTTTGCTCGATGGTGGTCGGAGTGGGAAAGACATTTGTTCAGTCTATCTGCTGAATGTTATTATGTGCGCCTTAACCCTGACTACGTCGAATTCGATGAAGAGGTAATCCTTCTCCTTACACTACCTTTTTCACATCATATAAAATATTGACTGTCACTTAATCTCCATGACCCCACAGGCGGGTGATAAAGAAGCACCTGCAATCAGCATAAGTGGTCAGCCGATTGCCTACCAACATTCATCGGCCATGTCTTTCCTTGGATGAGGTGACCCATCTCCATCGGCTCTATTCCGAGTGCCATGAACGTCAGGGACAAAACGCAAGAAGTTGGTTACTCGGATGGTTCCCAAGAAATAAAAATCCAATGCCGATGTTGCAACAATAGCATCAACTTCCCAAGGCCCTTCTCCTATGACGATCTTGGCTTCCTCATTGCCGTTGGTATGTATCAATGTTATTTCTTTTCTACTATCTTCACATTTATCTTGACACCTCTGCTTTGCAGCCTGAACCATCGGCTTCGGTAACCCAACCGTTAGACACTATTACAAGAACTGAGCTGATGGTCACCTCAGAAGTTAAGGAATCCTATCCCCACACCTCCTCTCATTAGATTGATACCAACATTATCGTTCAAGCTACTCCCGCTGTATCCCAGGTACGTTCATCCTACATGTTATTTCTGTCCTGGCTCATGATCTATTTACCGATGTTAATATACAGTCATTAGCCGACTTATTTTCCTTCGACATTGGAAAATACTTGGATCCAGACGAGGACTCAACTACCAGTGCAGCAATTGAACCGTTTCTACCAGCCGATGTACGCGAGCAACTATCAGATATCATGCATCGGCTGGACATCCCGATTGACTCACTGGTGGAAGATTGCAGGCCGATCTAGGGAAGACTGGCTGAGATTGAACACCTTCTACCCAAACAGCTGACCGACGTACTTACACCTGCTGCCTACTTGGAATTCTAAAGGAACCAGCTGATCTCAAGCAGACGATGTATAGCTGATCAGGTTGAGCAGAATAATTTGGCCCAAAACGATCGGCTATCCGCCCAGACCGAAAAGAGGAAACTTGATCAGATGATAGCTGACCTACAATACACCAACTCCAAGCTTGGCCTTTTGAAGAAATGAGAAGCCGATTTGATGGTGGAACTTGACAAGGTTCATTGTGACATCAAATCTACCGAATCCCATCTTATCGGACTACCAAAATCAATCCAAGATCAAGAGGCCCAGGTAGCAGATAAAGTATGTCAAACAGTTTGTCGGCATATGAACTTGAAGACCATCCCTAGATCTGATGAGGAGGACATCTGTGCTATCAATGATAGACCAAATCCGCCTGCGTGCGATCGAGGTAATCAAGAAATATCTGTAAAATCTTAGCCTTAAAAAGAAAATGTCATCCTGAACATTGACTTTTTGTAATAAAACTTGATTAGCTTGATTAGTGAAATCTGCATACATATATATTCCCTAAAAGTGATATCTTAACGATATCGGCTATCTATAATCGATATAACCATATCAGCTTCTGTGTATTAGAAACCGGCCACACCTTGGCCGATTCAAGTAAACAGGATCATTAGCTGATATAACATGTTTAGGCTTCTATTTTGAAGAAAATTAAAAATCGGCCATACTTAACCGATTTAGGCATCTACCCAAATGCTAGGATGATACTTCTTAAAATATTTTTCATTGAGTGCTCTGGCAAATCTCTCCCCTTCAAGACTCTCTAGTATATAAGCATTACCAGGCACACACCGATTGATCCAATAGGGCCCTTCCCAATTAGGTGACCATTTTCCAAACTTATTATCTCTAGATCTAATTGGTAAAATCAATTTCCAAACGAGATCTTTTTTAGAAAAAGATTTAATCATCGCCCTCTTATTATAATGCATAGCAACCTTAGCTTTGTTTTTCTTGATCCTTTCAAACACCCCTAACCGACTCTAAGCTAAATCATTAAGTTCATTAGTCATCAGGTTGTAATAATTATTGGCTATCAATTGATCTTGCAGAGACACCCTCCTGGAGCCGATAATAACTTCCCATGGGAGAACTGCTTCATGCCCATATACTAGTTGATACGGTGGTACTCGAGTAGATCCATGGCATGCCATCCGATAGGCCCATAGTGAATTGTTTAATGTAACGTGCCATCTCCGTGGTTGTTTATTAATCTTGCATTTGATCAACTTAATTAAACTCTTGTTAGATGCTTTGGCTTGTCCATTAGCTTGAGCATAGTATGGTGATGAATTTAGCAACTTAACCCTCATACTGGCAGTAAACTTTTGAAACTCTTCAGACACAAAGATAGAACCTTGATCGGTAGTAATCGTATGTGGAATACCAAACTGATATATAATATGTTACTTGATAAACTCAATCGTGTCTTTAGAAGTAACTTTCTTCAAAGGGATAGCCTCTACCTACTTTGTGAAATAATCCGTTGCCGTCAATATGAACTTATGACCATTACTTGATGAAGGATAAATCTGGCCGATCATGTCAATTTCTCAACCTCTGAATGACCATGGCTTAATTATTGGATTCATAACCGACGCAGGAGCTCGCTGCACATTCCCAAACTTCTGACAGTCTTGGCATCCTTTGTAATATTTGAAGCAATCCTCCAGCGTTGTCGGCCAAAAGTGTCTAGCTCTCCTCATCAGCCATCTCATGTTGTGAGCCAATTGATGGGCTCTGCAAATGCCTTCGTGTACTTCACTCATTACTATTGCAGCTTCCTCGGCACCTAAGCATCTTAACAGATCCCCATCAATAGCTCGATAGTACAGTTCTTCATCAAGTAATATATATTTAATAGATTTATACCGAAGTTTCTTAGAAACCGATTGAGACGGATTTTGCAAATATTGAATAATTTCTCATCTCCAATCATTGGCCTCAATATGATTTTCAATATTGGCTATCTCAACTTCCACCTTCCCATCCAGCCGATACCCCGAAGCAATCTGAGCAAGATCATTGGCCTCCAAATTCTACTCTCTAGGAATATGATTCAACGATACCATCTTGAAATCCTTTAATAAACTTTGACAATCTTCATAATAGGATCTCAAAACTTCATCCTTACACTCATACTCTCCAGATAGTTATCTGATCACCAACAAAGAATCTCCAATGATCTCTACCGTATCGGCTCGGATTTCCCTCAGCAGCTGAAGACCTTTGAGCACCGCTTTATACTCTACGTGGTTATTAGTACTATAAGGATTGATTGTAAAAGCGAATTCAAAGCTTACCCCCCGAGGCGATATAATCACCAAGTCGATAATAGATTCATGCATGCAAACCGGCCCGTCAAAGAATCGACTCCACAAAATCCTCTTGGACTCCCCTATGTTGTAAGATAAAATCGGCCATCGCTTGTCCTTTGACCGCCTTAGCCGATTCATACCTCAGATCGAATTTCATCAGAGCAAAAATCCATTTACCAATCCGCCCTCTCAAGACTAGAGCCAATAGCATATATTTAATCACATCGACTTTGTAAAGTACTGTGCACTCAGCCGATAGAAGATAATGCCTTAACTTTGTACATGAGAAGTATAAACATAGGCATAACTTTTCCACTGCAGGATATCTGGTCTCAGCATCCAGAAGTTGTCAGCTCAGATAGAAAACCACCCGTTCTTTTGATTCAAATTCCTGCACAAGCAATGACCCAATAGACCTCTCATCGGCTGACAGATATAACTTGAACGGTACCCCTTTCTGCGGCAGAATCAAAACTGGTGGAGAATTCTGATATTCTTTGATATCATCAAATGTTTTCTACTATTCGATGCCCCAAACGAACTCTTGATCGGCTCGCAACTTCAATAAAGGAGTGAAGGACTCAATTCTCCCTCCTAAATTTGAAATAAACCTCCTTATAAAGTTGAGCTTGCCAATCAAAGACTGTAGCTGTATTTTGTTGTTTGGTGGCTCAGTGGTCTAGATAGCTTTGATGCTTCGTTGACTAACTTCAATACCTCTCTCATGCACCATAAAGCCCAAGAATTGCCCAGCCGATACGCCCAAAGTACAATTATGAGGATTCATCCTGAGTCCAAATTTCTTCGTTCTCTCCGAAACTTTTCGTAGATCAGCTATATGGTCCTCAATACCCTTGGATTATACCACCACGTCATCAATATATATCTCCACCAGTAGGTCAATAAAATCATAAAATATATAATTCATGGCTCTCTGATAGGTTGCACCGGCATTCTTTAAACCGAAAGTCATGACTACCCACTGGTACAAGCCGATAGCTCTAGGACACCTAAACATAGTCTTGTGGATATCTTCTTTCGCCATAAAAATCTAATTATAGCCTGCATTCCCGTCCATAAAGCTAATGATCTTGTGACCTGATGCTACATCAATTAATAGATCTGCCATTGATATCGGATACTCATCTTTAGGGGTCACTCTATTTAAATTTTGGAAGTCGATGCATATCCTCAGCTTCCCGTTCTTCTGCACCGGGACGATATTGGATACCCATTCAGCATATCGGCATAGTTTGATGAAATTTATATCATATAACCTCATGATCTCTGCCTTAATTTCATCGTGCAGCTCTGCTTTGAACTTTCTCTATGGCTACTTGAATGGCCGATATCTTGGTTTAATAGGAAGCTAATGTTTAACAATCGATCGGCTCAAACCTGGCATCTCATGGTAATCCCAAGCGAAACATTCCCGAAATTCCTTTAACAATTTTATTACCTCTTCTCAGAATTTGGAACTTAAATTTCTACTAATATACGTTGGCCTTGGTCTATCTCCTGGTCCTATATCAACTTCCTCCAACTCATCGGCCGACGTAAATCCTTGCCCTAATTTCCCTTTAAAATCTTCTATGGTTCCCATTAGAGCAATAGTCCCGAGCTGATTTGCTAAACCAGCTTTATCCCCTTGTTGGTTACTTCAAGGAAATCTCCATCCCTTGCTTTCCTGGACAAGCAAACAAAACCAGCAGCTTCCTAGATTGGTAAATTAGTTACTGCAATACTGGTTGACTAATCGGCCGTAATCACCTCAACTTGATCCCCTTGCCATTGTATGAGGCTTTGATGCATAGTGGAAGGAATACAACAGTTGCCGTGAATCTAATCCTTGCCGAGAAGTAGACTATATGATCCTTTACCATCAATAACAAAAAATGTGGTGGACAACGTCTTGCTTCCAACTGTTAACTCCACATTTAGCACTTCCTTTGTCTCTGATGGATTTCCTTCGAAGTCTCTCAATACCATGTTTGTTTTGATTAGGTCTTCAGCAGTCTTCCCAGCTTGCGATATGCAGCATATGGCATCAGGTTGATAGTTGCACCTCCATCAACTAGCATCTTCGCCATCGGCTTCCCATCTACATATCCCTTGATGTATAGTGGTTTTAAGTGCTGATGCTTAGATTCTTTAGGCTTATCAAATACGGCTTGGTTCGGCTCTAGCGTCAATTGAGCAAAAACTTCTTCTTGATCCTTTTCATCAGATGCACACGCTTTATACTCTAAAGGCAAGAAGAACACCATGTTGGTTGGAGCCGATGTGCTAGCATCATCATCTTTTTGCTTCACGCGCCATATGCTTTTAGTCTTTTGACTTTGATCGGCTTTCTCATGGTCTTGATGCTACCTTTTATGCTACTCTTTGTGTTGCAACCTTTGTGCTCTTCTCTTCTGATTTTTTTTAAAGATCCCGGATGGACACCACTGAGCATTTGGGTGGTATTGTCCTTTATGTAATTCCCTGTCACCAGCCAATTTTTGACTATAGTCTTCATCAATTGGCCCTAATCGGCTATGTACCGATACCCATTGGATAGGTGGCTGATTATACGACATCCTATTCTGCTCGACGTATTGCAACCCTAGGTTATTACATTCAGGACAATCTTCTATCGAGGGCAACCTCATATCTTGATCCTTGCAATACTGAAAAAATGGACAACCCCAATGTGGATTATACCGTTCCTTGTGTGCTATGGCTTGTTGTTCTTCATCTTGTTTTTTGGAATATTTCTTGATTAAATCCGATGAGGTGACATTTGATCTCCTCCAACGTCTCCCTTCAGTGAACCGATCTCTTGAAGACCCTACAAACACCATGTACATAGGAAAAGGATGTCCGTTGACCTTCATCTGCTTTTTATCTTCAAACTTGATTCTCCCTTGTTCTACAGCCGATTGCAATTGTTGCCGAAAAACTTTGCATTCATTAGTGTGGTGAGATATTGAGTTGTGCCACTTACAATATTTCCTCTTTTTAAGTTCTTCAGTTGATGGTATTACATGGTTTGGTTACAGTTGAATTTGTTTTTCTTGGAGAAGAAGATCGAATATCTTATCGACTTTGTTGATATCAAAATTGTATCTTTCCTCCTTACTAGTATCCTTAATCCAGGGACATGATATAGGTTTCCTATTCCTAGATCACTCTACCAAACCCACTTCTACATTGGATTCCTCATTGTCTGAGTCCAATACGTAAACCTGTAGCTGAGCTGCCTTCTGATGGAATCTCTCTTTCTTGGTTTCAGTGAATCGGCTTTCATGAGCTGATACCCTTTGGAGAAGATGTGACAGGCTCTCCAATTCTTGAGAAGAGAAGCGTTCTATGATTGGAGCCAGCAACCCTTGGAAGGCCAAGTCAGCTAATTGCCCATCACTCAGAATAAGACTATAACATTGGCTTCTGATGTCCCAGAACCATTAGATGAACTCAGGAACACACTGATCAGGCCTCTGTCTAACTGATGTCAAGTCTGATAGTCTCAATTCTTCAATACCAGTAAAGAAGTATTTGTAGAATTGCTTTTCTAGATCAGCCCAACCCCTAATTGAGTTTGGAGGCAACGAAGAAAACCAGGTGAAGGCCGATTTATAGAGAGACAATAGAAAGAAATGGACTCTCAGGGCTTCCTTAGCTGATACTTTCCCACATTGAGCCAAGAATCGGCTGATGTGTTCCACTGTAGATACACTATCTTGCCCTGAGAATTTGGAGAAATCCGAAATCCTGTATCAGGGCGACAGCGAAACTCTATCGAACCACTCCGGATATGGGTGCTGATACATAAAAGTTTGTTCCTTAGGTCTGATACTGAATTGCTCCCTGACCATATCTGCAACCTTGGCAGACTAATCCTCCTCCCTTGGGTTCTCTCTTTGATAATGTGGATGTGAAGTTGGCACTTGATATGGTCTGTAATGATCTCCTTGATAATTGATCGTATCATTATTGTCACCTAGATATTCTCGTCAATATTCCCCGTAGTAGGCCATCTGATGATATCCAGGCATCATATCATCGTGTCGCCCCCTAGTCCGATCTTGTACTGGTGGAAATATATTTGTTGATAAATCCTTTCTGGTTCCATAAGTAACCTGTGGTTGCTCTGTTTTAATTGGCAAATATACTAGCCCTTGATCAGGTTCCCGAGCTATTGATCCATCCATCGTCTTCTTGATCAGATTGTGCAAAGTGTTCACTAGCACACCTGATTGATTGATGAGTGCCTGGTGAATAGCTTCGTTAACCATCTCTTGCAACGGCTTTTGTGGATTAACAGGTGGTGAATGGCTCGATTCTCCTACAAAAACTGGCTTTGGTAGTTGGGATTTCTGAATCGTCCCTTGTCTGGTCATGCTGAAAGATTCTAGACAGTGTTTTTAATAATTAGTTGTATTTTGCTCCACCTGGTACCTTTGATCTTTAGTCAAGTCTTTCATTGTTACTGGAATCATGTTGTTTGTGTTGATCTCTTTACCTGCCATTATATTGCAGTTGTCTGTCTTCTAATTAGGTGATTGTACAGTCTCATAGTCGACGAAATCTTCAGATGGTCCCACTGGGCATGCCAAAAAGCATGCTCACCGCCAAATCTCACGGCCAAGGAGAGGTGGTGGCTTGGTCACGCATAGGCCTAGAAGGTCTGCTTAGTTTTAGTACAGGTCCTTAAGCTTCAAGGAGTCGAGGGCGTGCCAGTCAATTTGACCCTGCAATCGACAAGAACAAAAGATGAGATGAGTGAGCTAGTCGGCCAATAGACCTGTTCGGCTTTCCCTATCAGTTGGGTGCCAAATAGAGAAGGCAGTGCTCAGGCATCGGCTGAGAAGCCGATGGAGACGTGAGAGATAAACACGTGTAGCATACTAGAGGACTCATTGGCCAAAGAGCCAATGGTGCTGCTCGGCATCCGATGCGTGGAGCGATAGCTGATCCCCCGCGAGGCCATGTGGGCTAGCGACCACGGTGATGGCGCCGTTAGGACTAGCCTCAATAGATTGGACCGAATCGAGGCAGTATGAGGCAGGGGACTAATGACACAGAGACAACGGAGGCTTGGACCGAACATGACGACGAAAGAGGAAAGAGGAGATGCCATTGGCTACCTAACGGCCGAACATCCTACGCATGCCTACACATAACCTTAACGTGTCGAGGAGCTGATACGCTGGGCGTGGTGCTGGGGATATGGATAACTCATCGGCTAACACTCTGATGAAATACCGTACAGAGACCTATAGGCCTAAAGCTCAATCTACCATTGGCAGTCCCATAGGTCGAACCTAACTGATGTAGCATGAGACCGACGACGGCGGAGATGATTTTCTCAAATTAGATATTGCCTTATTTTTTTCTCTACTATATGTCCATCTCTGCTATAATAAGTACAAGCATACTTAACTTTATATTTACTTTTCGAAATAGAAACAACACTTGTACTTATTCCAATACATGACATGATACTTCTAGATCTAAAGATTATCTTTTTAGATTCATTAGTAATCTCAATGATACTACTATCAATAGATTTAACAACAGTTGGAGCATGAGTCTTAGAATAATCATAAGGTTCATAACCCAAACTTGTTTTAAACTTTTGAAAACTAGTGTTTTGATTTAAAACTTAATTCAAACTTTTAGTTCACATCTTTTACATTACAAGTAATCAATACGATTCAATAGTGAAATAATTTTAACAAGAAACGTGCTAAAATTTATCTTTATTTCCACAGTTAAACCATAAAGGAATCTTATGAGTAGCAAGATCATCTTTTAGTTAAGCAATTTTAATATCAGCATCCATTAACATCAACTTAAGAGAATTGCAATTATCATAATAATCAGATTTCGCAACTACACAAATATGCTTATTATTTTTCTCTTTTTTTAATATTAAGTTAGAAGCATGTATATCTTTTAGAGAATAAAATTCAGTATAAACGAAGTCACATGATTTGTAAGAATAATCTACAGGAGTCAAAGTTCTAAGTGTTGCAATTTTAGCATTTAATTGTTCAACTAAAGTATCATGTTTTTTTAATCTTTTATCTTTCTTTTCTAATAAAGTAACAATTTTTTAATTGCACAAGCTAAATCATCGTAAGAAAGTTCTACCTCATTGTCGTTGTTGCTATTGATATCACTCTTAACACTTATGCTACTTGCTATCATACATTGCCCATCAAGCTTTTATTGCCTTTGAGAGTAGTATCATCATCACTCTCGAGGTCCACATCGCTTAGATTCACTTATTTAAGATGTAAACACCAAAATTTGGTAAGCCCCGTAGATAGGACCAGTGAGCCGATCAGATTATGAAAAGAGACCGATTGATATAGATAGAAAGCCGATCGGACCAATGAGGATGGATTCGGTTCAGTCAAAAATAGAAGATTATCTAGATGAAATCAGATCTGAGGAGAAGCCATGGAAGACACAGTAGGATAATTGTATCTTTATAGAATATATTTTATAATTTAGGCAAGTTTAGTTAGTTATGTTAACTTTTTAGAGAAAGTTTCTTTTCTGATTAGGAAAGAACATATAGAGGTTGTTTATAACCATATTGGACTCTTGTAACATTAGGGTATAAATATAGACCACTTGAAACCTTGTAAATTATCCACACAGATCAAATACAATCTCGGCGCATTATCATCCTAGTTTGTCTTTGATTTTACTGGTAGATTCTGGCTCTTGACATGAGGCTGCATCAGTTAAGTTCGATCTTTGGTGAAGAGGTAAGTCCTGCCAATATCCTAGTGTATTTATTCTACCTAAGGTTGCATTGGTTAGGTTCAATGTCTAAGTCCGATTAGATACATTACATTATGTTCGCGTGGGTTCTATCGGCTTATCGTGCTCTTTTGTTATCATCGGTCTGGTGCAACATCGGTTAGGTCCAACCTACTATACTGCTGATAGCGAATTGAGTCGTAAACCGATAGGCCTTTACGCAACGTTTCATCAGAGTAGCTAGCTGATAAGTTATTCATACACTAAACTCCACACCTAGTGTATCAGCTTCTCAGCCGATATACATATATCTTGCCTAATGATTGTCCACTAGCTATCAATCTGGTTTTGCTAGATTTGGAATCAAGATTTCATGGGTTTTATTTCCCCAATTGGCTGAGCTAGTCAATGAGTTTACTTATATGCCAACATCAGACCCACAGCTGATAGTAGCCGATGGGTTCATCCGGTCCCTCCATCGTTAAGTCTGATCTAGCTTCCGCCATTGTGGTGCCGTTAGTATCAGTCTTATACTGTCTTGGTTTGATCCAATCTATCAAGGGTAGCTCTAATGCTACCATCATCGGTGGTCGTTGGGTCTTGTACCTTTCGAAGATCAGGTTTCATTGCTTAATATTCATCGCGTACTCTGTTTGGAGCATCATCGGCTCTATAGCCAATGAGTCATTTACTTTATTTCTCGCCATTTGCTTATGCCATCATTGGCTTTCTAGCTAATGTATGAGCGCTATAGTTCATATCGGTTACCAACCAATAGCAGGGGTGTATTGAACTCATAGCCGATGGATACCCTAACCCTATTGGCAACCAAGAGTCTGTATCATCCTATGAACCTATTGGTTTGATGATCTAACTTTATCTATCTTTTTTGTTAATTAGAGGTCAAATTGACGGGCATGCCCGTAACTTCAGCAACCTAATGAAGACAACTCAGAGCTAAAGGACCTATGCTGGAGCCCAGCATATCTCTCAGGCCTTCGTGTGTTCAGGTGCATCTTATCGGACCTCCATCGATGAACACAGATGACCGATTTGGCTTGAACATATCTTTTGGCACGTCCTATGGGACAGTCGAGAGTGCACTTCAACGAGAAGAATGACATGCATTGGAGCGAAACAGACCACTTAGGCCTCCGCATGTCCATGCGCCATCGCATTGGAGTTCCGTCATCTCACACCCTTCCGTCCTCTTGGTGCGCACCCCCGCTCAGTCTGATCTTCCTCGTGCGCGTGCAAACATATTTTTTAGCACATCGGATGGGACCCGAATTCAATCAATATGTTTGAAGAGGAAGTCGATGTCCAAGGCGCGCTCGTCCGATGAAGAAGCCGCTGAAGATATTATTATTTCGGTCACATTGAAAGACTTGACAAATATATAGAAGTAGCAGGTGAAGCAATCTATGAAACATTTTGAGAAGTTGTACTTACAATATTTTAGCATGACACAAGAAGGACCGATCCAGAAGAATTGATTCACAGGACCAACTTTGATCGGTGAAACAACTAAATCTGCATGTTTAAATCTACAAAAATCCGTCCATGAATTAGTTGATGAAGTTATACCTCATGTGCCGATGAATCAATATGAAGGGTGTTCGCGCCAGATCCTAGCGTGAGCATGCTGACGCCTGGGAGGTCTGCTTAGCTCCAGTGCAGGCCAGTCGGATTCTCTCCGTGGCTCGAGGTACGCGCCCTAGGGCCCGTGGGCTCCGGCGCGACGGTGCGAGCGCGGATGTGCCAGTCAATTTGATCTTGCAATTGATAAGGAGGTGAGGCAAACGGGTTAGTCGGATGATGGGCCAATACAAGCCCTCGTTATCGGCTAGCTGCTGATAGGATCAAGTCAGTCATCAGTTACGTCCAGATGGCTCCTGCTATCGGCTGTTTGCCAATAGGAATCAGGGCACCCTTCCATCGGCTGGAGAGCTGATATTGGCGTAAGCGGATGTTGACGAAGGATACGATGCCTTCGGCTGTAGAGTTGATGGAGACATAAGATGTAGATGGTAGCACGAGACCTGTCGCCCGCAGTGACGACGCTGCTGGCACCGAATCTCAAAGATCGGACCTAACCAAGATAGTATGAGACCGAGGCAAAGGCGACGGGACGGTGGACGCCAGATCAGTTGTCCTGAAGAAAGGGCAAAGTGAACCCATCGGCTAGCTGAGCCGATGAGTAGATGTCTCTCTGAAGACAGGCATGTTGGCTTTTTAGCCGACGCGCTTGGCGTGGCGCTCAAAGGAAAGTCTCTGAAGACCTGGTGCGTATCGGCCGAGAAGCCGATGCGTTGGACGTGTTACTCAACATATAGATAACTCATCGGCTAACACTCCAATGAAACACCATACAAAGACCTATAGGCCTAAAGCTCATTCCATCATCGGCGGCCTCGTAGGTCGAACCTAACCGATGTAGTGCAAGACTGACGCTGGCGGAGTGAGCATGATAGACTGACAAACCCTACATGGACGTGATGCGATACATCCTATTGGCCTAAGAGGTCGAACCTAACCGATGCAGCCTTAGATAGAACGAGACATATTTTGATAGTGGCGGGACTTACCCCTTCGCCGGAGATCGGACCTAACTGATGCAACCTCGCGTCGAGAGCCATACCCCACCGGTAAAAACTTAGATAAACTAGGATGACGATGCGCCGAGGTTGTATTGATTGAAGGATTGATGATTACATATTTCTAGGGGGTCTATATTTATACCCTGGGTTGACAGAGTCCAACGCGTTTACAACAACCATTGGAGGTTATTTCCTAACAAAGATAAAGAAAAATATCTCTATGAAAGTTAACTAACTAACTAAAACTTCCTATCCATGTAAGATAGGATAGACTACCCTACTATGAACCACGGCTCCTCCTCAAACTCTGTCTCATACGGATAATCTTCTATTCTGGGACCGAGTCTTTCCTTGCTTCAATCCAATCGGCTTTTTCCCTGTAGCAATCAGACATTTTAGCCGATTGTCTTTCCAATCTATCGCTAGGCTTTCCAAATTTTGGCATTAACACATGCCCCCTGATTTCAAAGTATGAAGGCTCCTGCTTTAAAATTCTCTTCATCAGGCCTCCAATGCTTCGACATCTCCTCTTTTCCTAATAATCAGCTCTCGTAAGCCGATACCACATGCATCAGATGTGCTAAACTGTTAAACTCTTGGGAAGAAAATTTCCGCTTGATGTGACTCGACAACCCTTGGAAGGACAAATCAGCTAACTGTTCATCGCTTAGAACAAGACTATAAATCGGCTTCTGATGACTCAACAACCCTTGGAAGGCCAAATCAGCTAACTGTTCATCGCTTAGAACAAGACTATAAATCGGCTTCTGATGTCCTAGAAAGGTTGGATGTACTCTAGAACTGACTCATTAGGCCTCTGTCTAACTGATGTCAAATCTGACAGTCTCATTTTTTGAACCCTAGCAATGAAATATTTATGGAATTGATGCTCTAGATCGGCCCATCCTTTAATTGAGTTTGGTGGTAACAAAGAAAACTAGGTGAAAGCCGATCCAGAGAGGGATAATGGAAGGAAACGGACTCTGAGAGCTTCCTCAGCCGATACTTCTCCACACTGTGCTAAGAATCAGCTAATGTTCTCTATTGTAGATATATTGTCTTGCCCTAAGAACTTGAAGAAATCTAGTATCATGTATCGGCGAGGCAATAGAACTCTATCAAACTATTCTGGATACGGGTGCTGATACATAACTGTTTGATCTTTGGGCTTGTACCAAATTGCTCTTTCTCTATGTCCATAATTCTGGTTAACTAACCCTTCTCCCTTAGAATATCTCTCTGATCAAGTGGAGGTGGATAGGGTACCTGATTCTGCCTGCGATACTCTCCATTATAATTACTCTAAAAGAATTCTAGAGGTACCTCCTGCCGTTGCATTTCGAATCGATCTTGTATTGATGGATACATGTTTGCCGATAGGTCCCTCTTGTTTTTCCAAGTTTCCTGAGATAACTTCGTCTCTATCGGCAAAGGTACATGATCCTGATCAGGCTCTTGAGCTGATGATTCTTGTATCGCCTTCTTAATTAGATCTTGTAGTGTATCCATCCATACACCTGATGGATTACTGAATGCTTGATAAAATGCTTTGTTGAACATTTCTTGCAATGGCTTGGGAGGATTCACAGGTGATGAATGGCCTGATTCCTTCATCAAAATACATTTTGATAATTATGCTTTTTGAATCGGCCCCTGTTTAGTCATACTGAAGGATTCCAAATAGAGCTTCTCAAAGTTGTCCATATTCTGCTCTACATGCTTCCTCTGGTCTTCATTCAGATCCTCTATGGTAATTGGAACTATAATATCCTCATCGGCTTCTCCTTCAGACGAATATGCCTTAGAATCAACCTTTTCTTTAGACATATTGACAACAAGATGTCTCTCAGGTTGATGAGTAAAAATTCTGACTACTATTTAGGCAATTGTGCAGTCCCTGCTGGTTGATGAATGGTCTTTAAGTTTTTTCAGCCGATGAATGAAATCCCATCCAATCGGCTGATAATGAAGATTCCTACCCCACCAGCCAATGAATGAAGTATGACTGCTATCAGCCGATGAATGAAATCTTTGGTCCTAACAAAGGGTTGATAAGTATGCTTCAGGACATGAAAAGAAAAAAATTGGATGGATTCAATACTGAAGAGCCACCAGTTTATACATCGGTAGATATTACTCCACAAATGTTGATGTTCAATTGGTCTGATTGCTATGTTCAATTCAGGGGGAACACGATAAAGACGTTGAGTGGACTGCAAAGACATCCAAAGTGATCAAGGAACAGTTCGGCTTGAAACCAAAGAAGGAAAATTTCATATATTAGCCTCCATAGACTGAGTGGTTTGATAGAGTGCCGATACCATGCCGATACTAGATACCAGACTTCTCTAAGTTCTCAGAGCAAGATAGTATATCTACAATTGAACACGTCTGTCGATTTGTAGCTCAGTGTGGATTAGCATCGATAGAAGAAGCTCTAAGAGTTAGGTTGTTTCCATTGTCACTATTCGGATCAACTTTTACATGGTTTTCATCATTGCCACCAAGTTCAATAATAAGATGGGCCGATCTAGAAGAATGGTTTCACAAACGCTTCTTTGCAGGGATCCACATGATGCGGCTCATAGATTTGATATCGGTGAAGCAGAGGAAGGTAGAATCAATTTTGGAGTATATTCATAGATTTCGCAATATACAAAGCTAATGCTATAGCTTAGACTTAACTGATGAACAGTTAGCAGAGTTGGCCTTCTAAAGATTATCAAGGCACATCAGAAGGAAGTTTTTCTCTCAAGAAATCAACAACTTAGCACATTTGATGCAAACCGTATCGGCTCATGAAAGCTAATTGCAAGAAGCTAGGGAGAAGATTCCAGAGTTGTGGGAGCCTAAGGAAGATAATTTGAAAGCATATGTCCTCGTACTTCAAAATTAGGGGGCATGTGTTAACATCAAAATTTGGTAAGCCCTGTAGATAGGATTGGAAAGCCAATCGGCTTATGGAAAGAGGTCGATTGATATAGGAAAAGAGCCAATCGGACTGATGAATATGGATTCAGTTTAGCCAAAGATGGAAGACTATCTAGATGAGACCGGATCTAAGAAGAAATTGTGGAAGACACGATAGGGTAATTGTATCTCTATAGAATATATCTTACAAGTTAGACAAGTTTAGTTAGTTTTATTAACTTCTTAGATAAATTTTCCTTTTTTGATTAGGAAAGAACGTCCAGAGGTTTTTTTAACCATATCGGACTTTTGTAACCCAAGAACATAAACATAGACCTACTAGAATCTTGTAAATTCTCCACACAGATCAAATGCAATCTCGGCGCATCATCACCTTAGTTCGTCTAAATTTTTACCAACAGGTTTTGGCTCTCAATGCGGGGCTGTATTTAAGTTTGATCTTCAGCGAAGGGGTAAATCCTATCACTATCTTGGTGTATCTGCTGTGTCTAAGACTACATCAGTTAGGTCCAATCACTTAGTCCGATTCGATACATTATATCACATTCGCGTGGGTTCCATCAACTTATCGTGCTCTTTTGCTGTCATCGGTCTCGTCTTGCATCAGTTAGGTCCGACCTACTAGACTGTTGATAGTGGATTAAGTCATAAGCTAATAGGTCTTTACACGACATTTTATCGGAGTAGATAGCCGATAAGTTATCCACACACTGAGCGCCTAGTGTATCGGCTTCTTAGCCGATATACATATATCTTGCCCAACAAATGTCCGCTAGCAATCGATCTGGTTCTGTTAGATCTAGCATCGAGACATAGCGGGTTTCATTTCCCCCATTGGCTCAACTAGCCGATAAGTTTACTTATATGCTTACATCGGATCTGCAGTCAATAGCAGCCGATGGGTTTACTCGATCCCTCTATTGTTATGTCCGATCTAGTTACCACCATTGCAATATCGTTAGACTTAGCCTTATGCTATTTTGGTTCAGTCTGATCTATCAAGGCTAGCTCTAACGGTATCGTCATTGGTAATCGTTGGGTCTCATACTTTTGGAAGATTGAGTCTCGTTTCTTACTATTCATCACATATTCTATTCAGAGCGTCATTGGCTCTATTGCTGATGAGTCCTTTAGTTTACTCCTCACCATTCATCTATGTTGTTATCGGCTTTCTAACCGATGTATGAGCGCTACAGTTCTATCGGCCACCAACCGATAGCAGGGGTGCATCGGACTCTAAACCGATGGCTACCCTAACCTTATCGGCAACTAGCCGATAGTAGGAGTTCGTATTGGCCTATCGGCTGATTGGCTCGATGATCTAACTCTATGTCTTCCTTGTCAATTAAAGATCAAATTGATTGGCACTCATGTAACTCTAGCAACCCGATGAAGACACCTCAAAGCTGAAGGGGCTACACTAGAGCCAAGCAGATCTCTCAGGCCTTCGTTTGTTCAGGTGCATCACATCGGACCACTATTGGTGAATATGGAGGACTGATTCACCTCGAATATAATTTTTAGCATACTCGGTGGGACAATAGGGTGTGTACTCCAATGAGCCAAAGGAGCTGCATTGGAGTAAATCAGATCTTTCAAGCCTTGGCTTGTCCGCACGCCATCACATCGGACTTCCATCAGCTCATGCTCGCCCGCCCTCTCCGTGCGCACGTCTGCTTGGACCAATCTTCCCTATGCGCACAAAAACACAAGAGCAGAAAGAATGCGGTGTACTACCTTTTAGTTCAAATACCCCTTTTTCTTGGTACTCTTGAATGTTCGATTGTTGTCACTGTCTTCTTTGTCTTCTTCCTCATCTATCTGTAGAATTTATTGCTAAAATTTTAGACATTTAAGACAAAGATGATTAGGCGAACCGCATTGAAAATATTTTTGATCTCCACCATTTGTTCTCCTTTTAAATCTAACATTCTCCAAAGCTCTTTTACTACGTTTGATCCTTCATGGTAATTACAAATTGCTTTCTATACCTCATATGCTGATTTAAGATGCATGATATGGTTAAAGTCACTTCTTCCTAGCACTTGAATAATCAAATTCCTTAACTTGCTATTAGCTTTCACATGTAACAGATTTATCATTGTCACTTCATCGTTTTCGATAACTAGATATGGCTTGTAGATATTCTCCTATATAGCAAAGGCTTGAGCTTGAATATATGCTTCCATCTTAGCCTTCAAATACTGAAAATCAACACCATCAAATACACAAGGTTTTATGAAATATATATTCGTCAACATATTTTCTAATAATCAATTAGAAAAAAAAGCTTATTCTAATACCACTTATAGAATCGATTCACTCTAAGAAAGCAATCAGACGAGGATGAATGATTGAAGAAGACAAAATTAAAATTTAATAATTTCCCTTAATCACAAAACCTGAAAAACTGTGTTTTCCAAAACTTACATAACACTGTTTCATTACTAAACAAATTATAGCTATAGATCCATAATTCTAATTGACCTAAAAAGTTTATAGAATAAACTAGACAAAATTTACAAACGAATCCAACTGAAATACCCTCAATCCAACTTCTTTATTTCCAAAATTGCACCTACAAAACTTACAAAAAAAACTCTGTCAATTTTCTGTGTCAAAATCCCTAACATAGTAGCCTATATTTATACCAAAAAATTCCAAATGTAAAGACTTATATATTCCTGAGATTTCGTAACCACTACTGTGTTATTTTGAGTCGTCCGATCTAAAATGGATGCTCCAGATGACGTCACATTAGTTGTATAGAAGGCTACAAAGTCCAACACGTATCTATAGAGAATCCATCTTGGTCACTATTCTAGCGCCTGTGTACCAATTAGAACACTACATTGCCTTCAGATCACCTACGGGCGCATGCATGTGCAAGTTTCCAAGTGTGACACGTCGCCCCTACTGGCTCTACCTATCAGTCGCAGCGTCTCCATCGGGCACAGCGCCTTTGCTGTGCACACGCCTACGCTCGCTAATAGGCCTGACCTATCTGTCATCCACACCACTGTCTTTGCACGTGTGCCCATGATCACTGATAATCCGGTCCCGCTTGTTCGCCTGTACGCTATCACCGCGCGCGCTCTCTCTCGCTAACAATCCAATCCCACTTGTCAGCCTTACTTTTTCTACTAGACTGTTTCCGCTTACTGTTGCTACTCTATTACTGTGTACTGTGTCTATTACTGTGTATTTAGACCATTGTCTATTACTGTGTATTTAGACCATTGAATAGCTTGTTACTATTTCAATTTTAAAAAAAATTTTCTCAATTTTTATCTGATATTCCTCTAAATTTTTTCTGTAATTTTTCATTTATTTTTTAAATTTAATTCATGTACACAAATAAAAAAACATTTTTTTGGCAAAGATGTTTTCAACCTAACTTATATTAACTCACATGCTCATATAAATAATTTTAAATACAAACCAATTAAATAATACCAACTTTAATATAAATTATTTTATCAATTTCAATATAAATTATTTTTACCAATTTAACTTAAACCAATTTTTCATCATTATTATTTAATAAAGTGAAATAGGATGGCATACATGATGCAGTATAGGGCATACCAGTTAGCAGATGGATAAAAGAAAATACAAATGGGAATATGGTCAATTTGGTCGTTGCTCCATGCAGGCTACAGCTGGTGGCGATGTCTACTTGTCAAGTCCAGAACAAAATCTATTGTATGCCCTAGTGGCATCATTTTGACTGAAGATTTCAGCCGATCGATGCAAATGCTGCTCAGGATCTCCTGGCGCTCTGCAATTTGAATAGGCCTTTTTTTCATGTACTTGCCTCAATCACAGTGCCAGCACGCAATCTGCAACTAATCCAATTACCCAAGTAACCTACAAGTTGTATAATTATCTAGATTTACAAGTGATTCTAGCTGGAGAGATTGGAAGAAGAAGAGGAAGGAGAAGCTGATAGTACTACAGGAGTAGCGTTTTGTTCAGAACTCTTGGATTCTTAATTTTCCAAAGTCCATGTAGCTGCTGCCTCCTAGTCCTAATTCTATGTTCAGTCCCAAGGTCAGTAGATACGGCCCATGCGTTGCACATACTTGTCATGCATGTCCATGGGCCATGGCCGGATATGATCAGACACAAGCTTCAGAAACTCACGTTGACCAAAATACATTAGAAATCTTTTTAGATATATCTTTACCGATTACTTTCTCAATTCCCAACTATAATCATTTCCTAGAAATCAGGCCTATCTGCGACATTGGCAACTAGACATGCCCCCCAATTTTTGGGATCTAAATCAGAGCAGTGCATACCCCACCCTAGCGGCGCCCAGCTATTGGCCTGCTAGTGTCTAGAAATATCGGAGAGGCCCATCAACCATCTGGTAGGCCGACGCTAGCGAATCTAGCCGCGTTGTTGCAGTCTCCCATCGATCCCAATTCCTCCCATTGCATCTGCCAAGTCCGTGGCTCTGAGTGACAAGCGCCAAGCACGTTCGATGATTCGAGCGATGAGAGAGATCAGACCGACCGACCCTAACGCAGTGAGTACTGATTAGAATACTGGATGTAATTTGAATGACCGGTTGAACCAAAACTTTCAAAGTAATTCGAATGTTGGATTCAAATTACTTTTCTTTTGATTATAAAACAGGGAGAACACTTCTTTCTTTAATCCTCATCGGCTCATTCTCCTGAAAATAGAAAGAGTAAGTATGATGTTTTGGAGAAGATTTATTATATACAATTGAAACATTTCAAGAAATACTAGCTGGATCATGCTTTTTTAAGTAGAACAAGAGGTCTGTACTACTTACTTTGACTCTTTTAGCATTAATATTTAATATATTTTTAAGTATTGTATGAAACTAACATATATTAAAGTTACATAATTGAGTAAAAATATGTCTTGCTTTTATTAGACAGAGTTTTTTTAAAACTTGTGGCTCCAATTTGCATTCAAGGCCCAAAATTTTGGCCCTATCAAAATGCTTTTATTTAGCAACAGAGTTAATATCTCTGAACAGGTGCGTAATGCGGCATCTAGAACTCGGGCGTCGGCATTCGTGTGGGTTCAACTCGGGCGTCGGAGTCCTCAAGTAGCTATAGTGCACCACCGTCCCTTCTAGAACTTTTGGGAAAGATTAAATACGTATACAAAACGAAAAACTCATTAAATTTATTATTATAAACTTAAAAAATATATTTATTTGATATTTTAATGCAACATCTCAATAGAATATTTCTCACAAAACAGTTTAAAAATATTTCCAATCACTTACGTCTTTCATCAGCCACAGTCTTACTGCTAATGTTATTGTCAAAACAAAATTACATTTTAATTAAATAAAACGAGCCGTCGGTTTACTACTCTTTTACTGTTGCTGAGCTGCAGAACTACGGCTCGAGTTTGAGAAAGAGCACCAAAGTTGGGCGCTATTAATCCTGGAACATCTTTGAGAATTATTACGCAGCAAAAGGGTGCTTATATTAAGCATTCCAAAAATGCAGTATTGTTTGCATTTTGGGTTATCAACCACAACCAGTATTTAAATTTTTTAAATTTTAAGTTGATTTTGAGGATTCTTTAATCGCAGTCATTTTTATATTAGCTTTTAAATTATTGATGATATAAATATAAAAACTTTACCCATACATTATTTTTTTAATAAGCCGTTTTTATGGTATAACTGGCCTAACGATTAAACTGTTAATTAATTGCCATATAAATATCTTCTTAAGATTTAATTAGCTGTTTTCATTGCACCTTGGTCGCTTCTCACTCAACTGGCAACTTCTCCAACCTTTTAGAAAACATCTAGTTATTTTTGTCAAAATAGTTATTTCTAACTATTTTTTATATTACTAGATCCATTATACCCCTACCAACCATCCTACTACTCTAAGACCATATTGCAATAATAAATGTGTTAGTGAATAATAATTTAACCGTAGTATATATGTATATATGTATATTTAAAGGATATAGGGATTAACTGATATAACAATAATAAATTTGTAGCGTGAAGAAGAAAACTTTTTATACAGGTTTGGACATATAAAAAGAGTAATAGCTCTACTTCTATTTTGTCGTAGACCAGTGTTGTTATTATATCAATTTCTTTTAAGTACAATGTGATATTAGAACATGAGTAACTACTAGATCCTAAGTTCTTAATTTTTGTCAACATTACTCGTTTATTTCTTCTATTGAACTATTAAAGGTAGAATAAGCACTCATTGGATGATGCCCCTATAGGAAGAGCTTAACAATTTCATAACAAATAAAGTGTAGATGTTGGTGAGGAGACCTAAGAAAAATGTGATCGGAATAAAATGGATCTTCCACAACAAGCAGAATGATCATGGGGTGGAGACAAGGAACAAAATGTGCATGTTTTGGATTTAAGTTGAACCTTTGCTCCTATAGCTAGGCTCTAGTCAATTCATATTTTATTAGCCATTGCAACTCACCATGATTTCAAACTATTTCAACCAAATGGATGTCAAGAGTATATTTTTCAGTAGACCAATCATCGAATTGATGTATGTGGAGCAACCTCTCGACTTTAAAGATCTAAAACACCCTGACCACATCTACTAGCTTTATAAGGCACTCTATAGGTTCAAGTAAGTTGCTATGGCGTGGTATGAATGTAGGCAAAGCTAATTCTTTTCTGTTTACTAACTACATTAAGAAAGGATATCTTTATTTACCAAATTTCTATCAATGATATAATTTTTGGTTCAAGTAATAAGGACTTTTGCAAGGATTTTAGTAGAATAATGCCAAAGAGCTTTGAAATGTGAATGATGGATAAGCTCAAGTTTTTTCTTAGATTTCAAATCAAGCAACTGAATGAAGGAACTTTCATATACCAAACAAAATACTTGAAAGACAAGTTGAAGAAGTTCAACATGGAGCATGCCAAGCCCATCAAGACTCCAATGCCAACCAATTGACATATTGATCTTGATGAGGATAGTAAACCGGTTGATCAAAAGTTTTATCGCTCAATTATCTGTTCCTTGCTCTATATTTGTACATCTAGGCCATATATTACAGTTAGAATTTGCATTTGTACTCATTTTCAAGCGGTTGCCAAGGAATGCCACCTTGTAGCTATCAAGAGAATCCTAAGATATCAAATTCATACTTCAAACCTAGAGGTATGGTACCCAAAAGTCTCAACCATTGATTTTATTGGCTGTTCCAACTAGGATTATACCGATTGTAAAGTAGATAGGAAAAGCATCACCAACATTTGCCAACTTCTTAGTTGATCCTTTATTTCTTGGTTCTCCAATAAGCAAAATTCTATAGCCCGAGTATGTTACGGTAGGAAGTTGTTCTACCCAACTACATTGGATGAACCTAACCTGGAAAGACTTTGGCAAAAATCTCACTAAAATTTCCCTCCCAGGTGACAATGAGTGTGCTAGAAAAATAGCCAAAAATCCCATCCATCATTCAAGAACCAAACATATTGGCATTCGCTATCATTTCTTGAGAAATCATGAAGCCAAAGTTGATATATCCCTAAGACATGTGTATACCGATAAACAACTAGACGATATATTTACCAAGCTTTTAGATGAGTGTCAGTTTTGCGAGTTAAGAAATGACCTAAATATCTTGGATTCTTGAAACATTGCTTGACGAAATGCTTGGATAATTCATAATCAAGCACAAGTCATGAAAATGGATATAAATTTGAGTTCTATCTTGTGGCCTCATTCTAAATGAATTTTGGTCTTGGCACAACTTTTGGAATTCAAACATTCCCTCTATGGATAAAGAAATCTTCTTTGCAAAAATATTTTGTAAAAATTAAGTCAAAATCTCAATGAACTCGAAAGGAAGAGAAATCATATTTCAAGAGGGAGAGAAACTTTGTTTTCTTAAAACTTGTTTAGTTGGTTTTTGATACCTTCAATGATTGTCCTTACCCATCTACCTTAATTTATACTCTTTTTGGTTCTTTGATGGAAAAGGAGGAGAGAAAGATTAAAGGAGAAAGAAAGATTGAGCATATTAAAGAAAGAGAGAAATATTAGAGAAGAAATATTCATTTACAACAAAATTTTCAAAATTTACATTTTGCGTTTTCAAAATTTTCAGTTGGTATCATTGCATTTGTTTTAATTGGTATCTTGACACACTTTGCATCCTAAGAATCCACAAAGATAAGAGGAGTTCTCACAATCTCAAAAATATGTGCATATGAGGTTCACTTCACATATTGGTATGCACACATTTTGGGGCAGATCATACTAACCCTTTGCATTCAAAACCAAATTTCATTCAATCCTTTGTAAGCTTTGATCGGGTTGTCATCAATCACCAAAAGGAGGAGATTGAAAATGCATCTAGGCCCCCTAATGAATTTTGGCTAATTCATGACAAACAATTAGAGGACTTATTTAATTATTGAGTAATGAGCAAGCAGCAAGTTCTATGAGATTAAAAAATGAGCAAAGACATCGCTTAGTGCAAAAGAGTTGAAGTTGGAAAGATTCGGACAAAGTATAGAAGATAGATGTTCCAGTTGCCCCCAAAACTACATTGGACTAGATAGGTCAGTGTGGTACCAAACAGTCTGGATCCTTCATAGATTGGAGAGTCCGGTAGGCATCAGATAGTTCGAGAGAAGATGGACATGAAGCAACAATGGACACATCATTCTAGATCTTGGGAACAATAAGTATTGAAAGGTCCTGCAAGGTACCAGACTATCCAACACATTCAGGAGTGGCTAGACAATCCAAGAGCTATCAGATTGTCTAGGATGAAGGCACTATTGGACAGTCTAGCGGTAACTAGATTATTTGCCCCTTTATGGCCCAACGGCTAGTGGTTCACTGACCATTCGAAAAGCATAAAGAGATGGATAGTCTAGCCTAATACCAAACTGTTCGACCCTATACATGTTTTGGCAAATTCTATGCAGCAGGAAGAAATGGCTAGGGAAGGAGTTGAGGCTATAAATAGATAGTACCCTAGACTCAATTGATGACTTTTGGATATCCCTTCACCCTATGCAAGCCAAGCAAGTGTCTAAGAACATTGAGAGCATATTGAAGATCAGTTGTGCTAGAGTTTAGCCTTCAGTGTTCTTTTGTTCTTGTTTAGAGTGCTAAACTCCCTCCTAACTCTCTCTGTGATCTTGAGCTTGTGAGCTAATAGTGGGTTCAGTTGGGAGTGTGTGAAAGTAAAGAATTGTAATCTCAGAGCTGCCAAGAAGTGTAGATCGCCCGAGAATCCTTGTGATGGTTCTACCGCACCTCTGAAAGGGAAGAGGTGATAAGAGTGGAAGTATATCTTTATCTTGGTAGGTACTTGGTAGAACAAGCTTCACTAAAGATTGTAGCTTGTTATCAAAGCTTGAGATCTTGTTGGTCGCTCTGAGCTGGAGCTATGCCTTGGTGGTTGCTTGAAAACCGAAGCTATACCGAAGGTTGCTTTGAGAGGAAAAGGGTTAATCAAGACCTAGCTCTTCGGAGCTCCTCAACTTCGGTGAACAAATCGGTGTCTCATTTTCTCTCTTGTAACATGCATTTATTGCTTTCTATCTTGTGCTTTCAATGATCTTTGCTTACTTGTTTGGATCTATCAATCACTAGCTTGCTCTTATAGAAAGTGTGTTTGAGTAGCCCTTCATGTTTGCATCTTACTAAATTGCTTAAGTCATTTACTTTGTGGTGACTAGATTGTCCTAGAGCAACGAGACAATCTTAGCCCCTTATAGCTTTTCCTGTCATTGCATTGATTGGACAGCCCTACACCAGCTGGACAATCTGATTTACTCTATAGTCGGACTGTTTGACCCGACACTGAACTATTCGACCAGGTCTAATTCAATTGCAAGTTTTGAAATTTCTAGAAACACCTATTCACCCCTTCTCTAGGTGACATATTCGATCCTTAAGGCCCCCTTTTCATGTTGTAGCTTCCTTTCTCAAAGAAGTTGGTCTATCTGTGTTACCAACGGTTCTTACTGGCAAGGCACAACAATTGAAGGATGAAAAAGAAGTTTGATAATATGATATCAGCTAGTGAACCCCCTCAAGCAAAGAGTGAATCATTCATGTTGAGGATCATTGATAGAACTAAAGTTATTTTTGGGATGAAGGTAGTGAAGGGATGAAAAAGGGTTGAAAATACCAAGGAGAATGGTACAGAAGTGGATACTTCAAATGCACCGATGTTTAAGAAGAAGTCAATTTTCTGTAAATATCTGCCATGCTCATCTTGAGGTTCACCATGCACATTATCAATAATGTGTGTGAAAGCATCGTTGGCACCTTATTGTACATCCCATGCAAGAAAAAGGATAGCTTGAAGTCATGGCAAGAACTATCAAAACATAACATAAGGTAAGAGCTATATCCTAAGAAATTGATAAATGGGAAGTACTACCTACCATCAATTAGTGTGCAAGTGCTTACATGGGTTAAAAGTGCCTACCGGTCATTTAACATAAGGAATATAGTTTTGATGATAGATTTGAAGATTCAAATGAAGCCTCATGATTTTGATGACATAGCTTCTCCTAATAGCAATTAGGAGAGTGAAGTCAAAATTCCTCAAAGTGGCACTAACACGTCTACCATTTCTGTAACGCAACTTCTCCGAAGGAGATAGATCTGAAAAACTAAGAGGTTTGCAATCTAATTTGGTGGTGACCATTAGCCAACTTGAGATGTTCTTCTCTCCTTTATTTTTTGATATCCTGCACTTGTTAATTCACCTCGTCCATGAGATAGAGGCACTAGGGCCTTTTTTTTTTATATTGGATGTTTCCATTTGAGAGGTGGATAGGCTTGCTTAAAGGCACCATTTGGAATCGAGCAACACCAAAGTGTTCCATCTTTGAGGGATACAATATGGAGGAAGTTATTAAATACTGCACTGATTTCTACAAGCTCGATGAAAGACTAGTTATTCTACCTACTCCTTGGCATGAGGGGAGGTTGGTTGGCATAGGAATGAAAGGAAAGAAAATATTCATTGATTATAAGTACAAGGAAGTGGACCAGGCTCATTTTACCATCTTCCAAGGATTGAAGTTAGTCAAACCCTTCATCAAACGACACCTTCATGAGTTAGAAATGTGCAACCAAGGTCGCTTGGTGGAATTGATCCTAAAAGAGCACAAGCGCACCTTTACCCTTCAGTTGAAGAGCAAAGACATACCGGACAATAGGGATGATGTGAACAGACAAACATATTAATTACTTGCCACTGATCCAACGAGTATGGTTACATCATGGCAAGTGTACCATATTTCTAGGTACACATTTTATACCATTGAAAAGGACAAGAAGACAACAGTACGGAATAGTGGGGTTTGAATTGAAGCCCTCGATGGTACATGAATGAAGATTGCCTACTATGGCATAATAAACAACATATGGGAACTACATTACGACACGAATGTGCTGGTATTTTGATGCCATTGGATTAGACACCCAACTGGTGTGGAAGTTGACAACAACAAACTAGGGCACAAAGACGATCCGTGGGTTTTGTCCTCTCATGTTTTACAAGTTTGCCACATAGTTGATCCCTCTAATCTGAAGAAGCACGTAGCTCTTGGTGGTAAGCAAAGTGTTGTTGGAGCTAAAAATGTGGAAGATGAGGAAGAATACAACTAATTCAACGAAGTACCCCTTTTGGAGCTAAAAATGTGGAAGATGAGGAAGAATACAACTAATTCATAGAGGTACCCCTTTTAGAGACTCTGAGAAGATTAGCATTCTAGAAGCCACAATAGGGAAAATTTTGATGCCGTATATGCGATGAGGTGGCAGTAATGAAAAAGTTATAAAAGGCAACTAGACTATGTACTGTATTAGTTGTTTTGTTGTCTAGAGCGTTTGTATTGATTGAATTGTATTGTGCATGATGTCATATAACTTGACATATTTTGATTGGATAATTTTATCTGGCGCCTGACATATTTATGTTAGATCATGGGTGGACAATTATTAAAATTGTATGAGAAAAGTATTAACGGTGCATCATAACATCGACAGCCCAATAAAAAGTTAACATGTGTATTGTCATGAAGCCCACCCATGTTAACTTGCTGTCAATGCAAACATTATAGAAATGGCATAACATGAGCAGGCTTGTTTAACCGTAAGCTCAGGTAAATGGTTAACTTGCCTACATCATGGGGTCCCGATCTTCACAACATAGGATCAATCATAAGATAACTAGCTATAGAACAGTTGGATAACTTACTGCAAGCAGCGATAACTAGTGCAACATGGTAAATAAAACTCGAACCCAACCACCGTATTTAATCGGCAACCTGAATCGAGGATTCACCTAACCACACTCTCAAAGAACCAACCAACACAACCTATAATTAATCAAGGAGAACCTTGAAGGGAGTAGGAGCACCAATTGGGAGCGGATGAAGCCGCCACTTCTCTAATCCCGTGAAGGAAATCATAAGAGCAAAGGGGTAGAGATCACTCTCTCAATATTTGTTAGTACACAATTGAACAAGGGGTTTTGTATTTCAATCATCAAAAGTCTTCGATTGCTATGAGGCAATGAGATATTTGTACTAGGAACATCCCTCCTAGATAGGTGAAAATACGAAATGAAAAAGATAAGTTAGACTATGTAAAAGGGCCTCCATGAAATGAGCTCTAAGTTGTTCCCGCGTGGCCGTTGGTCTTTTGTGCAGTCTTTAGTGTTTTATCAATAACTCCACCTTGGAAAGCCCAAATGATGTGTCGTTGGTTGCATTCGAAAGTTAACTTGATAACCTTTCACACCATGTATAGCATGTACCACGAAGTATTGTAGATTGGTACAATTTTGCATGGGAACTTGAACATCAATCTGATTATTGGTCTTATGCGTAGTCTTTAGTGTTTTGTCAATAACTCCACCTTAGAAAGCCCAAATGACGTGTTGTTAGTTGCATTGAAAATTTAACTTGATAACCTTTCACACCATGTATAAAATTTACCATGAAGTATTGTATAATGGTACAGTTTTGCACGGGAACTTGAACATCAGGCTGACTGTTGACCCTCTGACCAGTATGCACTAAAACTGGTCAGCTATCACAATGGAAACTCCAAACTGATTGGCTCTAGTGGCATTGAAATGTAGACTTAACAAGCTTCGAACGAGTCCTCATAGGCCTTCATAGCTTTTGGAAATCAAAAGTTATGACTGATTCTTTCTAATGGTTTTGTCACGCTAGACAGGTTCGAGCATGGTCGTTCTCTGTAGTCCACTCTTGATGTGTTCTTATCATCCTCGGTAAACCTAAGCAATAGCAATGTGCACAACTTAGGCAGTATATAATTCTCATTAATATTAAAATGATTTTCAAAAAGTAGCGCGCTAACCTCTTGTTGTAGCTTCTTATCTCGACTATGTGTAATCGGTCCATCAAAGTCTTGAGATAGGTGTAGATTGAATTGGTTGTGACCTGTCGTTTGTTGGTGTGTTTGGCTTGCTGGTTGGCATGCTAGGCGTGGTCATATCATCCTCCCCCTCTTGAAAAGGATTCATCCTCAAATCTATAGCGTCATCACTTGTGAATGGTAAGAGATTAGCAACATTGAATGTGTTTCTCACGCCATAACTTTCTGAAAAATCTATCTTGTATGCATTATCATTGATCTTTGCAAGGACACAAAATGGACCATCTCCTTGTGGCATCAACTTGGATTTGCACTTATCAGGAAAGCAATCTTAGCGTAAGTGAATCCACACCAAGTCCCCTGGATCGAATAACACTTTCTTCCTATCTTTGTTCATACTTGCAGCCTTGCATTCTGCCTTTTGTTCAATTGCTTCCTTAGTCTTCTCATGTATCTTCTTTATATATGTAGCATGCTTGGAGGCTTCCATGCTTGGAGGCTTCCCTGTTATAAGCAAACTCTACATGTGGCAAGCAATCCTCCCAAACCTTCAATTTCTTTTTCACCATTGTTTGCAGCAACATAGATAATGTTCGATTCACCACATCTGTTTGCCCATCAGTTTGAGGTTGACAAGTAGTTGAGAACAAGAGCTTGGTCCCAAGCTTTGCCCATAATGTTTTCCAAAAATAGCTCACAAACTTTACGTCATGATCAGACACAATGGTCTTGGGCAAGCCATGTAGCCGCACGATCACCCTAAAAAGAAAATTAGCAACATGTGAAGCATCGTCGCTCTTGTTACAAGGGATAAAATGAGCCATCTTTGAAAATCTAAGTTCTAGGCAACAAAAATAGAATATTTTCCTCTCTAAGTTCTAGGCAATCGCAAAATAAAATCCATGCTTATGTCTTCCTAAGGAATATTAGGAGTAGGTAAAGGAGTGTACAAGCCATGAGGATTTAGTTTTGACTTAGCATTGTGACAGGTGATGCATCGTTCCACAAATCTGATGACACCTTTCCTCATCTTGGGACATCAGAAATGATCACCTAGTATTTCGTAAGTTTTCTTTTGTCCAAAATGACCAGTTAGTCCACCTGTGAACATAAGGTTGATATGCGCCCTTGTTGTTCGTTGTAGTCATGAGTGATTGTGAATGTGCTAACACTTTAGGTTGAGTGTGTTTCAGAAACATGTTTTGTGGTTTGTGGTGTGCAGGTGTGGAGCTCAGAGGCCATGGTTGATGGTGAGGTGAAGACTAGAGACGGGCCATGCCGATGGACCGAAAGTGGTGAAGGACGGACGTGAGGCTTGGACTGAGGAACCGGAGTGTCGGAGGATCAGTCGCGATGGTTGACACCTAGGGACATTGACAAGCACAAGTGTACATGGGTGATGAGGACAACGTTGAGCTCGGTGGAGGTCAAACATGAGTCGGTTTCATGGGTTTGGCCCCGAAACCTAGGTTCTGAGGAGGAACAGGGTGGCATGTGGCGAAATCACAAAGGTTGCTCCAAGATGAAGCAAATTTGTGCAGGAAGCATGGTTGTCTAATTGCCTAAAATAGAGTTGGACCATTATGCCGTCTGGATACTGGTTTGGCCTGTTATACTGAAAGGGCATAATTGGGATTTCACATGAAGCGCTGATATATAAAGGGAGACAGTGCCATGTCAGCGGGTTCTGGAAGCGGCGTGCACATGCGAGGGTTTTCATTTTCACATTTTTTTCTTTTTCTCACTCGTTCTCCTCGAGTCTGCCGCGCTTCTCAATTAGGGTTTTCTCGGATCGATCTCTCCACGGCACCATAATCCACTACATCTGTATAAATGAACTAATGATTGTGTGTGGGAATGGAGGCCCTAACCTCCAGGTGTCCTCTGGGATTTGATCTGTGAGTTATGTGTTCAGATCCAATCGGTGTTCTTTCGATTTCTGCTGTTCTTCTTTTGACATTTTGATCTGGATCATGAGCTTTTTGAGGGTTTTGGTTTAGATCGGTTTATTTGAGACTTTTTCTCAAATCTTGACGATGCTCTTTGTATTCTTGGTTTAACTTTTCTGATGTCTAGGGTTGAACTTTGAACTTAGGAATTTTTGGCTCAGATCTATTCTTTCGGATGAACTAGGACGTGAGTTGAGGCTTTTCACTGAAGGAAATCGTGTTACTCCTCACGAGTTCATAGATCGGTTTAGTTGAGGTGTTTACACATATCCCTTCTGTGTTCTTCGCATTCTTGTGTTAACCCCTCTAACATTTTTTGTTCAACCCTAAGCTTTTGTTTCTTTTGGCTTCGATCTATTCATTCGGGATGAACAAGGACGTGAGTTGAGGCTTGTCACTGAAGGATATCACCTTACTGATCACGAGTTCATAGATTGGTTTAGTTGAGGTGTCTACTCAGATCCCTTCAGTGTTCTTCAAGTTTATCGTGTTCTTGGTTCTAAGTGTTAGGGGTTTTTGTCTCAGATCTGGTTATTTGAGATGAACTAGGGTGTGAGTTGAGTCTTTCAACCAAAGAAAATCATCAAGCTTCACATGAGTTCATAGATCTAGGTAAACCAGACTAATAGGAAGAAGTTCCAGGGTGTTTCTCTCTTCTGTGTTTTTCCTTTTCACTGGTTCAAGTTTTAGGCATTGATATCTTTGTGATAGCTCATCTATTAGTTAGAAAACCTATAGATCTGGTCTGACTACTTTTTAGGGTTGATTTTGGGACCACCTTCAAATAACTATACTGAAAGGTAAGGCTCCCATTCACCCCCCTTTGGTCACCATTTTCGGTCCTTCAATTGGTATCAGAGCGGGTTAATGATCTTTCACCTTACTTGGTCTTGATCCGCAAATGCAACATGGAGCGTAGTTCTGGCAAGCCACCATCTTTTGATGGAACCAACTACCCATACTGGAAGATTCACATGTTTGCGTACCTTCAGAGCTTGCGCTCGCGAGAGTGGGAGGTTTGCGAGGAAGCTGCTTGCATTGTGCTTGAACCTTGTACTCGTATCACTCAGGAGCAGAAGGATCAACACAATGCAAATAGCCGAGAAAGAAATGCTCTTTTTGCTGCTCTTTCACTTCAGAGTTTGAGCAAGTTTCTGATTGTGCTACGGCTCAAGAGATCTGGGTGAGGCTTCAGAGCTATCACGAGGGGACCACACATGTCAAGACCAGACTCTTCGAGACGTACCGTCGTGAGTATGAGAACTTTTCACAGTTGGTTGCAGAATTTGTTGATTCATGTTTTCTTGTTTTTAGTCCATTGTGAACAAGATGCGAGAAAATAAGCCATAGCTACCCTATGATGATCATGAGAGGGCACTCAAGTTACTGCACGCCCTAGATCAGAGGGTTTGGGATGTGAAGGCTTTTGCTATTATTGAGTCAACCATCTATGGAACCTTCATAGTGGATGAGCTTTTTAGCAAGCTCAAGTCCATCAAGATTGACTACCAAACTCAAGCTAAGATCAAGGATCCTTCTGCACCGACCATGGCCTTGGTCTCAGGTACAAGAGTTTCAAGACCCTTAACTAATCCTTCACAGCCACTTTTTGCCTTGTCTTCTTGCTATCTGTCATAGAGGAGCAGATGAAGGTGCTTGGAGATGACAAGCTAGAACTTATCATCAGTCGATTCTCGTGATTCCACAACAATCACATGAACCGTTGGTACGGAGGTTCAAAGGAGGGATGCTTCGGCAATGGGGACATTTACCACTTTGTCGCCAGCTGCCCGAAGAAGAACAATCACTCCTCTTACAAGTTCAACTCTGGCAAGCACAAGGACAAGCACGAGTACACCTCTCGCAAACACAAGTCCAAGAGAGGGTACGACAAGAAGGCAGTCAAGAAGTTCATCAAGAATGCAAAGGCCCAGCAGCGTGCCTTCCTCACTTCACTCAGCAACCTCGACAACGACTCTGACGACTGTCACACTTCTCCATCTTCAAGCGAGGACAATTCTGAGAGGAAGATTGAGGACAAGCTGAACGGTCTCTGCTTCCTCGCTGACTCTACTCACGGAGATTTCTGCACTATGGCCATTGGTGACAAAGTGGAGACCGGCAAGGATGAGGGTTTTGGCGATGACGACACTCTTGAGGTATCATCTTCTATCGATGCTCTTACCACTGAAGTAGAAACATTTAGTGATGCATTAATCAACCAGGATAACCTTCTTAGGCTTGCTACCCGTGAGTAGAAAGAGTTTCAGGACAAGCTAGAAGTAGCACTTATGGAGCTTGAGGTGGCCATGAGGAATGCTATTGTAGTGTCTAATGAGGGTGAATGGGACTCTTGTGCCATTCACATGTCTAGTCTTGCCTCTCTACAATCCAAGTATGTTGCTTTGCTTGAAGAGAACAAAGAGCTGAAGGCTAGGTCTCACTTATTGGGTGCATGCCAGTCTTGCTCATGCTTGCAGTCTGAGCTAGTGGAAAAAAATGCCAAGATTTCTATTCTTAAGAAGGCCAGCTCAGACAGCACAGCTTTTGATAAGTGTAAGCGTTGTGAGAGGTTAGAACTAGAGATTGAGTCCTAAAGGCATGACAAGATGAGATCCGAGGAAGAAAACACATACCTTCAGACTATCTTGAGCTGGGTGTCTTGCAGAGAGCCACAGTTGGGTATGATGGTCAACCAATTAAAAAGGAGAATTGGTGGACCAGGTGTAGGCTTTGTTCTAGTTGGGAAAGATGAACATCTCTATGGTAAGGTTGGTGAGTGTAGTGGACTGAATCCAAGTGAAAAACCTTCCACCACTCCAAAGCCACTCAAAATCACCCCCACCTAAACCCACCCAGCTTAATGTTAAGGATGGAGTGTTTGTTGAACCTCCAAAACCTCTACCCCAGAAGCAAGTGTGGATTCCAAAACCTAACTACCTCAAGAATCCACTTGACACTCTGCCAAACTTCTCTAAGGATTCCCTTCCTAGAGCCAAACAACCATTAAGAGCAGAACATGCCCGCAAGAGAGTGAACCAACCACCCAAGAGAGAGCTGAGGTATCACTGTGGGTACTACAAAAAGAGTGGTCACCTTGCTGAGTTCTTCTTTAGGAGGAAGAGAGATGAGCAGTGAGAGCACAAGCTGAACAATTAGAAGATGTACTATCCCCCTCGTGGTGTACATGTACGACTTGTTCAGAAGAACACTACTAGACCTAGTGAGTGGTACAATGCCTCAAAGTGCTAAGCCTCAAGGTGTGAGATCACGAGGTGGTCATGCTTGGTGGGGTTCAGGTCATGGTAAATATGACCATGGATCCCATGTTGGCGGTTTCTAGTCCCACGACTTTAGCGGACCACGTGGTGATTGCTTTCCTCAAATGAGACTGGGTATGCTTGGTGCTTTATTTAACACTTTTTCAGGGCAAATGACTCAACACTGGTATCCTTCACTGCTTATTAACCCCAGTGTTGTGCCATTTGCTAATTCCCTTCCTCTCTATTGAGTAGGATGGAGGCCTAGAGAACATGTGGCTCATTGATTCTTGCTGTTCGCGCCACATGACTGGAAATTCAAAATGGTTCTCCAACCTCAACCCCATGAAATGCAAGGAGTACATCACTTTTGGAGATAATAGCAAAGGTAAAGTGGTATCTCGTGGATCCATTTGGCTCAATGAGAACTTTGTTCTCAAGGATGTTGCTTTGGTTTCAAATTTATATTTCAACTTGCTTTCTATCTCGCAACTCCTTGGGGATAGTTTTGAAGTGCGCTTTAAGATTGGCTTATCTCAAGTGCTTGATTCATAGGGTAATCTAGTCTGTCGGATAGCTCTGTTTGGCCATGTCTTTTGAGCAGGTTTTTCTCACTCTTTTGGGTCATCTCGTTGCTTGATGGCTGGGTCTTCTTCTGAATTATGGAAATGGCATAGGAGACTGGGGCATTTGAGTTTATATTTATTAGCTAGGTTAAGCTCACTTGATGTGATCCGAGGATTGCCTAAATTGAAATCTAAGAAGGACTTGGTTTGTCATCCATGTCATCATGGGAAAATGGTTGTTGTTTTCCATCCCTTTGTGTATCAGGTCATGACCAGGGAACCCGGTGAGTTACTTCACATGGACACAGTTGGTCTAGCTCGGGTCCGGTCAGTGGGTGAAAAATGGTATGTTCTTGTGATCCTTGACTATTTTTCTCGATATTCTTGGGTATTTTTCTTGGACAGTAAGGATGAGGCCTTTACTCATGTTCAGGATTTAATTCTTCGGTTGCAAAATGAGTTCTCTAAGAATGCTATGAGAGCAATTCGCAATGACAATGGTACATAATTCAAGAATATTCATTTTAAAACCTTTTGTGCTTCCTTGGGCCTAGAGCATCGGTTTTCTTCTCCTTATGTTCCCTAGCAAAATGGTGTTATTGAGTGCAAGAATTGGACCCTTGTTGAGATGGCTAGGACAATGCTCATGAGCATAGGACTCCTAGGCAATATTAGGCCGAAGCGATCAACACCGTGTGCCATGTTTTGAATTGCATTTTTCTTTAGGCCTTCATTAAGAAAACTTCTTATGAGTTGTGGTTTGGACGTCCACCCAAGGTGAGTCATTTTAGAGTGTTTGGATGCAAGTGCTTTATCCTAAAACAAGGCATTTTAGACAAGTTCAAGTCCAGATCTTCAGATGGTATCTTTCTAGTTTATGCACTTCATTCACATGCCTATCGTGTTCTTAACCTAGAAACTAACAGAGTTGTGGAGACCTATGAGGTCACCTTTGATGAAAACATGCCATGTTCAATTTCTGTTTTTAAGCGTTTAGGTGAGCAAGAAAATGGTGAAAGCATCTTCGTTGAGGATGAGCAGGAAGGCGACGACTGGGGTGATTCTGAGCCGACTCCACCAGTTGCTTCTCACAAGCCTGCCTCGACAATTTCAGCTCATGGCCCTAACCTTTCTTCCTCTACTACTTAGGGACCAGTTGAGCAGCTCTCTCAACCTATGTCGGCTATATAAATTCTAGCTACTATTGAGGAGGAGGCGACATCCTTCAGGGAGGCTCCACGCCACATTCAGCATCACCATCCACCTCAAACCATGATTAGCAACATCGACCAATGAGTCACGCGGTCCAGATCCTATCAAATCTCACACTTTGCCCATTCTGCATTTGTTGCATCATTTCAGCCCCGAGAAGTTGGACATGCTCTATCTGATCATGATTGGGTTAATGCCATGCATGAGGAGTTAGAAAACTTTGAAAGAAACCACGTTTGGGTCTTAGTACCACCTCCTCTAGATTGTCATCCCATAGGAACCAAGTGGATTTTCAAAAACAAATAGAGTGAAGATGGGATGGTAGTGAGGAATAAAGCTAGGTTAGTAGCCCAAGGTTTTTGCCAGAAGGAGGGTATTGATTATGAAGAATCTTTTGCTCCTGTTGCTTGTTTAGAAGCTATTAGGATTCCTTTTGCTTTTGCTACCTCAAAGGGTTTAAAGATTTTTCAAATGGATGTGAAAGGTGCCTTCTCAAATGGCTACATAGAGGAAGAGGTTTATGTCAAGCAACCTCCCGGTTTTGAAAATCCCAAATTCCCAAACCATGTCTTTAAACTTCAAAATGCTTTGTATGGTTTGAAACAAGCCCCTAGAGCCTAGTATGAGCGGTTGAAGACGTTTTTGATTGCAAAGGGGTTTAAAATGGGTTCGGTTGATAAGACGCTTTTCCTTCTCAAGCAAGGCATTGACACTCTCATTGTTCAGATATACGTGGATGATATCATTTTTGGTGGTTCATCTCATGCTTTGGTTGCCAAGTTTGGAGATACAATGTGCAGGGAGCTCGAGATGAGCATGATGGGCAAGCTAAATTTCTTCGTCGGGTTGCAAATCAAGTAGACTCGAGAGGGGACGTTTGTGCATCAAAGCATGTACATGAAGGACATCCTAAAGAAGTTTGACATGGGTGAGGCTAAGCCTATTTCGACACTCATGTGCACCACAGCAGCGTTGGATGCTGATGAAGATGGTGAGTTGGTAGACCAGAAGGAGTATAGGAGCATGATTGGCTCACTCCTATACTTAATAGCGATGAGGCCAGACATATAGTTCGCTGTGTGCTTGTGCACTCGGTTCCAATCTTCACTGTGCACTTCCCACAAGTAGGTGGTCAAAAGAATAATGAGATATCTTCGCTTCACACCTGAGTTTGGTTTGTGGTACTCTTCTGCTTCAACTCTCACACTTTGTGGTTATTCGGATGCAGATTTTACTGGTTGTCATCTAGAGCGTAAGTCCACTTCTGGTATGTGTCAATTCTTGGGGTCCTCTCTTGTCTCATGGTCTTCTCACAAGCAAACTAGCGTAGCCCAGTCAACTACAGAAGCTAAATATGTTACTGCTGTTAGCTGTTGTTCTCAATTGCTTTGGATGATTTACACCTTGAGAGATTTGGGTTGAGTTTCTAGGGAGTCCCGCTGTTTTGTGATAGTACCAATGCTATTAATGTGGCAAAGAACCCAGTTCTACATTCCAAAACCAAACACATCGATATCTGTTTTCATTTCCATTGTGACCATTTTGAGAAAGGTGATATTGATCTTTGCCACATAGATACCTCCAAACATCTTGGAGATATTTTCACAAAACCACTAGATCTAGCATCTTTTTCCTAGCTGCAAAGGGGAACTGGGGGTGTGCTTTCCTTTTTAAGTGGAGGGAAGTTCTGGCTATTGTATAGTAATTGTTGGTACTTTCTTTACAATTTGGCCTTGCTTTTAGTTTTGCATCTCAACTGTAGTGCATCACATCTTGCAATATAGAGCATATTGTGTGCTTAATGAGTCTAGTTGTCAGAATAAAATTATGCTCTCCTTGGTCTGTTATGCATGTACATGATGGTACTCATAGCTTCGGCTCCACTTGATTACTTGATACATGTTATGAGCTAAGCCTGTTATCCTATTCTGTAAACATGATTAATACTTGATGATTCTTGAAACTATGTTCACCACAGGGATTGGCAACTAGCATGTGTAGGATGTATTGAAATACCTATTGACATCATGTATATGCTGGGTTATTATGTCTCTTGTCTTTGAGACATTCATGTGCTTGGACCACTCTGATATTCTTCTGCTGAAATTTTGAAATCCATGTTAAGTGATGAGCAAAGATCAAGATGGGTATATATCGAGACTGCTTCCTATTGCACTTGGGATGAACTTGAACCTTGTAGTGGATGACCAAAACCATTGTTTTCAGCTTATGATTGTCTTTGACATAGGCTCCACATGGTTGAAAAGTTAGTCATGATAGTCCTTACAACCTCTCGCACACACGTGTTTGACTAGTACTTGTGATTTATTGAAAATTGTAAAATCATGATAAGTTTGCTCAAACACACGGTTTAGGTTCGTCTTTGACATGTTGTGTGACCACTGCTTCGGGTAGTTCATCTTGTGTATACATGTTAGCATCAGGATGATTTCCTCTTTATACCTACTTGTGCTACCTAAGTGGCGAATCATTTCTTGAATTGCTTAAAACTGCTCAAATGTGCTTATTTTTTATTAACAGTGTTGCTTACTCACCCAATAGCACCCGTTAGAGCATCTTTTCCCTCTGATTGCTATATTCCTAAAGCTTATATATTCATATGCATTCATAACATTTTTTTTTGAGGATGAGTTGTAGTTTTTAGCCTCTTGTTGTGATTTCCACAGAGAAAGGCTACCTTAATGTGTGCATGTGTCAACAAGGGGGAGAATGTTTCACATAACCCACCCAAAGGGGTAGAATGTTGAGAGTGCATACATTTGTGAGATTGCATTTGTTCAAGGGGAGCTGCATTGGAGTTGCCTTGCTAGCTGTGTTGAGCCGGTGCCTAAGTTTATGGGGACAATGTTTTGCTTATCTCAAATGACTCTATGTTGGTCTTTCTGTGGCTTTTGGTCATTTGAGTGAGTGTCCTTTTCTTATTTCTTCTCTCTCATTTCTATTGTTCAGTTGTTGCGTGGTAGTGTTGACAATGCACTCATCAAGGGAGAGATTGCGAACACAACGTTGATATATGCCCTTGTTCTTCGTTGTAGTGATGAGTGATTGTCAACGTGCTAACACTTTGGGCTAAGTGTGTTGGAAATATGTTTTGTGGCTTGTGGTGTGCAGGTGTGGAGCTCAGAGGCAGTGGTCGATGGCGAGGTGAAGGTCAACTAGAGGCGGACAATGCCGATGGACTGGAAGCGGTGAAGGATAGATGTGAGGTTTGGACTAAGGAATTGGAGAGCTGGAGGATCAGCCGCGATGCCTGACACCTAGGGACATTGACAAGCGTAAGTGTACATGGGTGATGAGGACAGCGTCGAGCTTGGCGGAGGTCGAACATGAGTCGGTTTCGTGGGTTTAGCCTCGAGACCTAGGTTCCGAGGAGGAATAGGGTGGCACGTGGCAAAATCACAAAGGTTGCTCCAAGACGAAACAAATTTGTGCAGGAAGCGTGGTCGTCTGATCACTTGGAAAAGAGTTGGACCATTATGCCCTTCGAATACTAGTTTGGCCTATTATACTAAAAGGGCATAATAGAGATTTCACATGAAGCGTCGATGTATAAAGGGAGACGGTGCTGCATCAGCGGGTTTCAGAAGCAGCGAGTGTGTGCGAGGGTTTTCATTTTCACATTTTTTTCTCTCTCATTCTTCTCGAGTCCGTCGTCTTCTCAGTTAGGGTTTTCTCTGCTCGATCTCTACGCAGCGTCGTAATCCACCGCATCTGTGTAAATGAACTAAAGATTGTGTGTGGGAATGGAGGCCCTAACCTCCAGGTATCCTCTAGGATTTGATCTGCGAGTTATGTGTTTAGATCCAGTCGGTGTTCTTTCGGTTTCTAATGTTCTTCTTCCGATGTTTTGATCTAAATCTTGAGCTTTTTGGGGGGTTTTGGTTCAGATTAGTTTATCTGAGCCTTTTTCTCAAATCTTGATGATGCTCTTTGTATTCTTGGTTTAACTCTTCTGATGTCTAGGGTTGAACTTTGAGCTTAGGAATTTTTGGCTCAGATCTATTCTTTCGGATGAACTAGGACGTGAGTTGAGGCTTTTTACTGAAGGAAATCATCTTACTCCTCACGTGTTCATAGATCAATTTAGTTGATGTGTTTACACAGATCCCTTTGTGTTCTTCGTGTTCTTGTGTTAACCCCTCTGGCATTTTGGGTTGAACCCTGAGCTTTTGTTTCTTTTGGTTCTGATCTATTCATTCGAGATGAAGTAGGACATGAGTTGAGGCTTGTCACTGAAGGTTATCACCTTAGTGATCACGAGTTCATAGATTGGTTTAGTTAAGGTGTCTACTCATATCCCTTCAGTGATCTTCGAGTTTTTTGCACTCTTGGTTCTGAGTGTTTGGGGTTTTTGACTCAGATTTGGTTACTTGAGATGAACTAGGTTGTGAGTTGAGTCTTTCAACCAAAGAAAATCATTTGGCTTCACACGAGTTCATAGATCTGGGCAAACAAAACAGATAGGAAGAAGTTCTAGGGTGTTTCTCTGTTCTGTGTTTTTCCTTTTCATTGGTTCAAGTTTTGGGTGATGATCTCTCTGAGATAGCTCATCTATTAGTTAGAAAACCTATAGATCTGGTTGTGACTGCTTTTTAGGTTTGATTTTGGGACAGCCTTCAAATAACTATACTAAAAGTTAAGGCTCCTTCTCCACCTCCATGTGATTCATGTAGTAAAAGCAATCTAACCGATGAATTTGGAACACAAAGCTTGTTAGCTCTAAATAGAAATCCATCATGTATGTGATACTTTTCCCAACCTTTTTCATCTTTACAATGATTATATGGTTCTAAAAATTTAGGATCATTATTATAGATATCTTTTAAACTTTCAAGACCCAAAACCTTTACCTTGAGTTGGTTCAACAACACTTTTTTTCACAATGAAGCATCGACAACCACATTGTCCTTACCTTTCTAATATTTCACAATGTATGAAAATATTTCGATGAACTCAACCCATTGGCATGGCGGTGGTTCAGCTTAGCTTGGCCTTTCAAATACTTCAAAGCTTCATGATCGGAATGAATAACAAACTCTTTTGGCCATAAGTAATGCTGCCATGTCTCAAGCACATGCACCAAAGCATACAATTCTTTATCATACACAGAATAATTCAATTGAGTTCCTCCCAGTTTTTCACTAAAATATGCTACTGGCTTTCCTTGTTGCATTAAAACTCCTCCTATTCTAATCCCACTAGCATCACATTCTACCTCAAAAGTTTTAGTGAAATTAGGAAGAACAAGTACTGATGCTTCAGTCAAACGTTTATTTAATTCTTGAAAAGCATTTTCCTGTGAGTTTCCCCATTTAAAATCAACCCTTTTTTTGTCAATTCATTCAAAGGAGCAGCAATGGTACTGAAATATCTCATAAATCTCCATTAAAAACTAGCAAGACCATAGAAACTTCTTACTTGACTTACATTCATAGGAGTTGGCCAATCATTGATGGCTTTCACCTTGGTTTCATCCACTTCAATTCCTTCTTCTAAAACAACAAAGCCAAGGAACACAACATGGTCTGTGCAAAAACTGCACTTCTGAAGATTAGCAAATAATTTCTCTTTTCGAAGCTCATCCAAAACTTGACAAATGTGATTCATATGCTCCTCTAAAGACTTGCTATAAATCAAGATATCATCAAAGTAGACAATCACAAATTTTCCAATAAAAGCTCTCAAGACATGGTTCATTAATCTTATAAAAGTACTAGGAGCATTAGTCATTCCAAAGGGCATAACTATCCATTCATACATCCCAAATTTTGTTTTAAATACAGTTTTCTATTCGTCTCCAGTTTTTATTCTTATTTGATGATAACCACTTTTTAAATCAATTTTAGTAAATATTATGGAGCAACTCAATTCATCAAGCATATTATCTAATCGTGGAATAGGATGACGGTAGCGAATAGTGATATTATTTATAGCTCTACAATCAACACATATCCTCCAAGAACCATCCTTTTTAGGTACAAATATCACAGGAACATCACAAGGACTTAAACTTTAACGAACAAAACCTTTATCAAGAAGTTCTTGCACTTACCTTTATATTTCTTTTGTTTCTTCAGGATTGGTGCGGTAGGGTGGACGGTTGGAGAGTGTAGCCCCTGGAATGAGATCAATTTGATGCTCAATCCCATGAATTGGAGGTAATCCACCCGGTGTTTCCTTTAGAAAAACGTCTTTATAGTCCTGCAAAAGATAAGACACAACACTAGAAAGAGTGGTGATATCGTTAGGTGAAATTAGAATGTCTTTGCACACAAGTACAAAGAGCACTACATTTGGGATGTTTCTTACTTCTCGCAGCTCAGATTTTGTGGCTAACATAACTAGATGATTTCCCTCTCCTTTCTTTTTATCTCTCAAATTTGGCTTGTGGCTCTCACTCACCGAATTGTGTATGGCACTCATTTTCTTTTGCTCTTCTCCTCCTTTACTTGCTGGACTAATTTCAAATTTCTTTTGTAAGTGCTCAGCCAAGATTTCTTGAGGTGTCATAGGATTGAGTACAAACTTCTTCCCTTTCAAATCCAGTGTGTACTGATTTGTCCTCCCACAATGCTGAGTGTATCGATCATATTGCCAAGGTCTTCCAAGCAGCATATGGCACACAAACATTGGTGCCATATCACACTCCATAGTGTCAACATATTCACCAATCTTGAATGAAACTTCTACTTTATAACCAATCTTGATATCTCCCAAATCATTCAACCATTGGACATGGTATGGATGAGGATACCACTGTAGCTTCAAACCAAGCTTGTCAACCATCTCACGATCACCTTGACTACTTTATCTTTCACTTTTGCTCTGGATTGAAAAAGATAATGTCGCTATCCTATTTCAGCTTCCTTCATCTGAACACTCAAGATTTGAGCCACTACAAGAGCAGCACCTTGCTCAAATTCACATCCAGCATGTTCCTCATCTTGATGGGCTTCATTAACATACTCTTCCACAACTTTCTCTTCACTAGTTGATTCATACTCTACATTATCATTCACAATGATCACCCGGTTATTTGGACATCCTTGACAACATGCCCACAGCCTCCACACTTGAAGCATTGAATCTCACTACTCGTGGCCATAGAACCCACTAAAGTAGAGGTGGATGCTGCTGGTTTAGAACTCATACTTGGGGCAGCAGTGTTCTTCCCACTAAAAATACCTTGAACATTAGAACGTGAGTCTCCACTTTAGCTTTTCGCCATTGATGGTAAGCAGTAAACTTCGATATTGGCTTGCTTCCTCTAGACATAGTCCTCGTACCAAATGACAAGGACTTGTTGCTCTTAGCATCTTGCTGCAGTTGGCGTTCAACTTTGGTTGCATGATGTACCAAATCAATAAGATGACGGTACGGCTAAAACACAACAATGCGCTAAATATTGTGATGTAACCTAGCCATGAAACGTGCAATAGTTTGCTCTTCACTTCATATACATTAGCTCTAATCATAGCCTTCTCCATCTCTTTATAATACTCCTTAATAGAGAAACTTGCTTGCTTTAGATTTTGCAATTTATCAAAAAAATCACGCAGATAGTGCTTTGGCACAAAACAAATTCTCATTTCTCTTTTCATTTCTTCCCACGATGCAATAGGATATTCTCCATCTTCTTCACGATCATGGAGAAGCTGCTCCCACCATATTAGAGCATATCCATCAAACTCCAAGGATGCCATTGCCAATTTCTTCTCCTCTGAATAATTATGCAAGCGAAAGATCTTATCCACCTTCAACTCCCATGTGAAATAAGCTTCAAGATTAGATCCTCCATCAAATTTTGGCATGGTAAACTTTGGTTTGCCAAACCTCTCGTCATGGTTGCCTCCTCTATGATGTTGGTGACCAAAACAATATTGGGAATGATTTTCATCATCCTCATCTTCAGATTCATCATTATCATGATTTCTTCGACCTTGTCCTCTTCCTCTACCATGTGCAGCACCTCGGTTCCTCCCTCTTGATCTCTTACTCTTCTAGCAGTAGCTCTTTCACTTTCTTCCCCATCTTCACCATGGTTGCTTGCACCGTCATGAGGTTGGCGACATCCTATGATTTTAGCCATAAAAGCTTGAAGATCTTGTGTCAACCGGTCTTGGTTATCTTCTAAGCTTTGCTTTAGTTCATTAAAATGTGCCATGGTAACACAATCTTCTATCTCAACTCCACCCATCTTCCTGTAAGGTTAGCTGAATACAAGCAATAGGTATTTGTGGAAAATAAAAATTTGGTAGCTCTCACAACCTCACCTCTTGTACCAACCGAAACTCTTATGAAGTCCCTGTGGGTTACAGGAAAAACAACGTGTGGCTGTAACGAAAGTGATGGCTAGGCGAATACAAGACTAGAGAGTACCGATTATGATAGTTTGTATGTGGAGCTTGGTGGGGACTGATACACAAGGAATGCAATCTGAAATCTAGTTGTCGTAAAGTTAAATAACAATCCAAACAAGAATTTCTCTGCCTAGTGCTAACCACAAGATATGAAAGATATAAAAGGATTACACACACGAGCAAAGAAATTTCAGAGTTGATGCAAACAAGGAGTATGATTGGGATGCAAGTGTTGCGATTAGACCCAACCAAAATTTTGCACCAAACAAAGACAGCAAACTAGTCACTCACTTGATATGAAAGTCACTCACTTGATATGAAAAACTTTCTGCACTTGTGCACATAAACCAACTGATCTTCAACTTTTCTTTCACAACTTTTCTCAACTCTTTTTTTTGTTTTTTTGCACTTTTCTTTCTTCTTTTTTTTGACACACTCTTTTTTTATATATATAGAACTAAACACAAGGATCAGCTATAAAACTTGCACACTTTATGATAAAAACAAAGAAATCAGTAGCTACAACTTGATAGGATCAAAATTTACATGAAGGATGATAATTACTATAGATTTTTTTATGGGGATTTTAGATATATGAAAGAGGCACAAAGGACACACGAAAGATAATATGATCAACAACTAAAGCAAGACTCTCTGATGGACTGAAACATAATAAAACTCACTAAAATAACAGATTGAAGCAAAGGGCTATGGCAAATAGTTTTGTGGCTTTTTAGTGGATAGGACGAACACAAAATATATGTAGCTAAGGGTAAAGAATCCTACCGTAGTAATGAAATCTCTAATACCAGATGATACGTCATGGGGTCCCGATCTTCACGACATAGGATCAATCACCAGATAACTAGCTATAGAACAGTTGGATAACTTGCTGCAAGTAGCGATAACTAGTGCAACCTGGCAAATAAAATTCGAACCAACCACCGTCTTTAACGAGCAACCTAAATTGAGGATTCGCCCAACCACACTCTCAAAGAACTAACCAACATAGACTACAATCAATCAAGGAGAACCTTGAAGGGAGTAGGAGCACCAATTGGGAGTGGATGAAGCCGCCGCTTCTGTAATCCCACGATGGAAATCACAAGAGCAAAGGGGTAGATATCACTCTCTCAATATTTCTTAGCACATAGCTGAATAAGGGGTTATGTATTTCAATCATCAAAAGTCTTCGATTGCCATAAGGCAATGGTGTTTTTATACTTGGAACATCTCTCCTAGATAGGTGAAATTACAAAATAAAAAAGATAAGTTAAACTATGTGAAAGGTCCTCCGTGAAATAACCTCTTCAGTGTTTTGTCAATAACTCCACCTTGGAAAGTCCAAATGACATGTTGTTGGTTGCATTGGAAAGTTAACTTGATAATATTTCACACCATGTATAGCATGTACAACCAAGTATTGTACAATGGTACAGTTTTACATGGGAACTTAAACATCAGGCTGACTGTTGGTCTTTTGCGCAGTCTTTAGTGTTTTATCAATAACTCCACCTTGGAAAGTCCAAATGATGTGATGTTGGTTTCATTGGAAAGTTAACTTGATAAGATTTCACACCATGTGTAGCATGTACCACAAAATATTGTAGAATGGTATAGTTTTGCATGGGAACTTAAACATTAGGCTGACTGTTGGTCTTCTGGGCAGTATTTAGTGTTTTATCAATAACTCCACCTTGGACAGTCCAAATGACATGACGTTGGTTTCATTGGAAAGGTAACTTGATAAGCTTTCACACCATGTGTAGCATGTACCACAAAATATTGTAGAATGATATAGTTTTGCATGGGAACTTAAACATTAGGCTGACTATTGACCCTCTGACCAGTATGCACTAAAACTGGTAGGCTATCATAACGAAAACTTCAAACTAGTTAGCTCTTTCGGCATTGAAAACTAGACTTAATAAGATTTCCAATAAGTCCTCATTGGCCTACATAGTTTTTGGAAATCAAAAGTTATAACTGATTCTTTCTAACCGTTCTGTCACATTGGACGGGGTCGAGCATGGTCCTTCTCTATAGTCCACTCTTAGTGTGTTCTTATCATCCTCCTTGGTGAACCTGAGCAATAGCAATGTGCACAACTTAGGCAGTATGTAATTCTCATTAATATTAAAATAATTTTTAAAAAGTAGCGTGTTCACCTCTTGTTGTAACTTCTTAGCTCGACTACGTGTAATCGGTCCATCAAATACTTGAGTTGGTGTAGCTTGAATTGGTTGTGACCTGTTGTTGTTGGCGTGATCGGCTTGCTTGTTGGCGTGGTCGGCATGGTCGTATCACACAGTGCTCTTTTCCATCCGGTCTTGGTAATATAGTATTTCCTTGGTAAAATAATGTTTATGGACTTCAAACATTTCTAGAAAATTGAATTTACATCCAATTCAAATGGTGAGCACATCTACATGATCTTTAGAGTCTTTCATTTAAAATCACATGGCAACAACATGTCATGAATACTTTTTTTTCATTTAGTCCTTCACAACATTCCATCATCTAGCACTTTTGTGGATGACAATATAGCGGTTCTTCTGTTCACTCGAACATGACCAGCCGCCCAACAGCATAGCTAGCCATCTATCAGAAATATATACATACAACATGTTAAGTCTAGCTTCTACGCATACAACAATAGTGCCCATAGTAGGCAACATGTTAAGTCATGCCACTACTATAGAAAAAGGCATTAGTACCGGTTTATAACTGACAATAGTGTCAGAAATGAACCCAACACAAAACTTTCAGCACTAATGATCCCCCTCATGAGTGCTGATTCCTAACCTAGCACAAATGGGGCTTAGGAGCATCTAGGTAGGATCCAAATAGACTCATCTGTGTCGGGTCATATTTACACCTAGTACTGATATAGACTCATCTATGTCGAGTGTGATCTAAACCCAACACTGATATGGGCTTATCTATGCTAAGCATAGATAATACTTGGCATGGATATCTTATTCAAAAAAAATATGATAAGTAATTTCAGAATTTAATTTTAGTTGTAAAAGTGGTAGTAATGATTAATTTTATTTAGCAATAAAAGTGCATGTGTTATTAGATAGTCCTTAATTATACATTAGATTCATAAATTAATTAAATATAATATCACTTACAATCATTTGCCATGTGTTATAGATAGTCCTTAATTATACATTACACGCATAAATTAATTAAATATCATATCACTTACAATCATTAATTAAACATAGATAGTTAATAGGAAATAGTACATCACAACAGCTACTTTGTCATTGAATGACTTGACAAATCAATGTCATGTAAAAATGACCTTCTCTTTCTTCCGTGGTATAGTGGTCTCTCGATAAATGGTACGCTCCTCTTGGAGAAATGATGTCCCCATAGACAAAGTCAACATATCCATCTTAAAGGCCCTAGATTGCATGATCTAGTAATTTAATTGTGCCTTGTTTCTATGTCCCAATCAATTAGCGTGTTATGGAAAATATCAAATGTAATACAATCGAACTATGTATGTGTCACAAGGAGATATATATCTCTACATCCTCGAGATACAAGTAGTCATCCTTAAAATAGATGATAAAACACATCAAGTAAAAGCCACATTGATTGTTCCTTTGGAGTTGTGGCAGGCATTTGAAGCCCATCCTCACACTAAATTTAGTCTTCTTTGTTGATGTCTTTTAGTGAATGAATGCCCTATTAAGGACGTCAATGACTTCCTAGAATTAGTCTTTTTTTTACAATGGGAATCCATAACAATAATGGGGTCCCTATGTGATTCCATGACAAGGAGAATTCAATGATTCCTATCACATAGTTGTACAACATGTATAAATAGTTGCACGATGAAGTAGAGATGCTAATAGTAAATACGATCAAAGGATATAGGACACATATGTCATTAGGTATGGAATAAGGATTGTGTCCTTGTCTCTATGCCTATGCATAGCCCTCACTATGTAGTCCACTGCCTCCTTCAAGTTGTCTAGCACATATGTCTTGTTCATAATCTATGGGTCGAGAAAGTCGATTGATAATTTATTGCTCCTACATCTCATCGTGTACCTTCTACAAAATAAGGAATGTTAGATATCATCTTGCACTATCTTTTTTCAATCCTGTTGTATGTAATATATGTAGTATTTATAGAATCCAAATTTGCTCGATACAGATGTTGAGGGAGTCTTGCTAGTACAGATGGTAGAGCTGTTTAAAATTCATCCATAATACTCCATCGCAATGGCTGAGATTAGTATTGAATGCACTAAGATGGTAAGTGCCATTTCCTTACTCCATCATGTATCACTCGTGTAATCTCTTCATCTATTACTTAGGATGCTTATCCATTCTGATTTGCTTAGAGAAGATCCCAATTGATATTTATGGACAAGTCCATCATTGAGCTTTGGATTTGCATCAAGTGAATGATTATTTTTTACCCATGACTTGTAATTTCATTGTAACATGCTTCATTTTGCAAGTGCTTTTTTGCCATGATTAGTGCAAAATCCAACTTAGAAAGCTCAGGAGTGCCCTGTCTCTTCAACATGCCAACGAACAATTTAGCTGCTTGAGGATTCACCAGTTCTTCCTTCTTCTCTTTTGGTTTGAGTTGGAAATGACACATCACCTTAGGGCCCTTAGGAGTTGGATTATGCTTCTATGAGGACATTGATTTCCTTGATCATGCAAGATTCCCTATGATAGTTCTGTACCCCCTCTTTTTGCTGATCGAAGGTGGAGAGGGTGGTGGGGTCTGACTCTTCTATCGCAGTTCGGGCTATTGCTCTTTGGGTTATGTATTTGTATTACCTGCCCAATAGTTGTGACATCTTCTTCAGGTGGGATATCCAACTTCTAATTCATGTGCTTTGACTTCATATGCTCCACATCAACCCTTTCATACCCATCTAGAAGTAGAGTTCCGTATAGCACCATTTCTAGCTCACATGGGTGAGCCATGGTAGAGGCCACCTCTTTGCTTAGGTTTGCCAATGGTACATGAAGCATGCAATGTGTTTGCCTAGTGATATTATCCATAGGATAGTGTGTTGGTGGATGCTTTGTGGATGCACAACTACACTTTCTTAGACCGGGTGGACTCTCATTGTCTAGATGTTTTGTAAACTGTGCTGATAACTTAGGCTCAACAATAGAGACCTCAGCACTAACCATTTCTCATATAATCTCCTCATTTGTAGCCTTGCTCTTGCCATGAGATTTATAGCTGTCGACTGACTCTAGAAATCCATACTTCCATAATACACCTCTGATTCCCCTTGTGTGACTAGGGTGCTCTTTGTTCCCAAGGACAAGAGTTAGTTCATTGTTCTCACGGTCTAGAATGAACTTCTCTTGCAAGGACTTAATGTGAGCCTTAGCTATCCTCTGTTTCACATCCTCTTCTGTAGGTCCCCTTGATACCATGGTAACATTACCAGCGAATTCTAGCTTTCTCACAAGGGTGTACTTCTTTGATCTTCTGCTCCAGCCTAACACTACTGGTTGAACAATGTTTTCCACCATATCTTGCAATTGTTCAACCCATTTTGGCTCTACCTTTGCGTATACACCAGAACCAAGGTGGTGGGGTCCATATTCTTAAGTTAATTTGCCTTATTCTTCGTGCTGAGCTCCTAGGCCTCGTCAGATGTTATATATTCAATGAATTCATCTCGGAATTGTTAAAGGTATCTAAACTCTAGCTACTCAAAGTGCGTGGTCTAACCCTTCATAACAAATCTCTTGTAAAGATTGCCCCTATAATTCTTGAATAAGGTTGCCATCTCCTTCATGGTTGCTATCTTGCCTAGGTCAAGATCTTCCTTAGGAAAGGTGATCTTTTCCAAGAGCCTGCTTAGCAAATTTCCTTTTCACCTTCCGCAACCACAATCAGGTATAGTTTAGATTTATTTTGTCTATAGGCATTGTACCTAATGGGAAGGTCTAATGATGACCTCACACGATGTTCTCCAAGCTTGTAGTACTCCCAATGGTTCAGAAAGGACACCGTTAGCCCCTAATGCCGTAACAGTGTATCTATGCTTCGGCATCTGGTTTGGGCCTCTTGGAACTCATTGCTTTTGTGCATCACCAGTGGAGAGCACAGAATCACAAGATGCCTTTAAACAATGCGAACATAGTATTTTATATGTTGAGTTATGAAACAATGGTATCTAATCTTGTATTGTTACAAATGTAAATACCGGTGGGTTCTCGAGGTCCTACACATCAGTAGGGTTGTCCATTAGGTTCAAGAAATTTCATGGGCTTCCGCTAGGGCTCAAGTCCTCAACATCACTCGAAGATTGCTTGTGATCCATTTCTACCTTTCAAACACCGCCATTTGATGAGTATTAACCGATTGCGTACATTGAATAATACACATGTTTAAATGGAGTGTGATAAGTTTGGGGACGTATCAAGGGTGCTAAATGACATGTTTAAATTGAATTTAACCATGTAATATGTTCATTTACAAAATTTCAATAAATTTATACAATGTTCTCATTTACATATCTGATGGTTATTTAATAATATGCAAATACAATAATTTACAAACTATAAGTTTATAGATCACCAGATACAACAATATTCAAATTAACAACAAAAATAGAAATGAACTATACAAATTTTGCTCTCAAATGGCCTCCTCGCCGTGCAATGGGAGGCTACCAACTTAATGGCCTACAATAGGTGTACTTGTCATCATCAATTATGTGTGGTAGTATAAGTGGAGAAAACAAGTATAGCAATTCACAAGTCTAAGGGTACTAACCAAAATTATTTAGAATAGGACAAAAAAATGTCTAAGCACTTCATGGATCATCTTAGCACAAAAAAAATCAGATACATAGCAAGAATACACATAATTGATAGAAATTGAAAGAAATTTCGTAGCAATCCATAGGTTATGATAGAAAGGATAAAAATGTTATGTCTATGTTTTACGTTGTACCTACAAAGTCTGGCGGCAGACGAGCGAGATGGAGGCAGGGACAGGGATGACAATGACATGGATGGATGCAACATTGCCCCATGGCCTTTGGCAGGAGACCTCTCATTAGTGCTCCTCCTTCTCTAGTATGAGTGGCTGGATCCAGGGACCCATGAGCGGGATTGAGGCAGCGATGAGGATGATGGCAACAGAAATGAAGGTGGCATCACCCGCTGGCCTCAGGTGGAGGCCCCTATCGGCGCTCCTCCTTCTTCTCCTCTAGTATGGGTGGTGGGATCTAGGGCCCACAAGCAGGATGGAGGCAGGTAACGAGTGGGATGAAGGCAAGGATGTAGGCTACATTGCTAGCTGGCCATGCTGTGGGATCCAGCGACGTGTGACAACGAGTGGCAGCAGCATGCATTGTCCACCACTTGAGAAGTGCAGCCTTATCCCCTCAGTTGAGGATAAGTAGCTAAAATACAAGAGAGGACCATCTATACTGGATGTAGCAATACCCGGTACTAAAGAGGACCATCATTACCAAGTCCTAATAACACCCATTACAAATGAGTATGTACTCTATGCCGAGTATGCTTTATACTAGGTACAAATGAGTATGCCAAATATTTTTAAGTGAATTTTAGTTATTTATTCAAAATATTTATATTGGAGATAATGATGTGTTTGCCAAAAATGTTCATTAAAATTTATAAATTTATTTATATGTTAGAGATTATCCCTAAACTCTAATTAAAAATTATTTAATTGCTAGAAATTCAACTCTTCACTTGAAATTTGGTGTACTTTCAAACATTAATACATTTATAAATTAATTACAAAATATTAGCCAATATTAATACTTATTATCCCTAAATTTTAATGTATTATCATGTTAGAAATTGTATAATGCTCTAGATATTCATTACGATTGATAATGCATGTTTACATTAATAAAATATAAAAAAAGTGATACATTGGTTTGTCTACTTCGCAGGGACGTTCATACCCTCATTATAATCCAGACATATGTGTGTGCCATCCACATCAAATAGATCTTCTCCCACATTGACATCGAATGTAAATGGAGGTAGTTTGATGTCTAGAATGTGGTCTTTTTTGCTAACGATATTCTCAACTCCGATGATCTTTCGCTTTCCTTGAGGAACAACATGGTGGTGACCCTTGGAAGACATGTCCGTCATATAGAAAACTTTTGTTACATCATTGGCGAGTACAAATGCCTCATCGTTGTATCCGACTTGCTTCTGATCTACGACATTCACTCCATCTTTATCAATCTTCACTATTGGTTCTTTGAATCAATCCATCAGCACCGAAACAGAAGTACTTTGAGGAGGCCATATTCGAGTTGCCAGATATTAGTTATGACTCTATAATACATGTCTCCATGCCCTTCGCTATTGTACGCAACCATTTGGACTACAGAATTCTGGTTTGTACTCTTCGCATCCTGCTTCTTCGTATAAAAGTCAAACCCATTAATCTAACATGCTTGGAATGTTAGGATGGTGTTAGATGGTCCCGAGGACAAATGTCGCAGTTGCTCCTTGCCAGTCCTTGTGTTAACAATATGTAGCTTCTATGACATTGCGTTGAAGAAAGCACACAACTTTGTTATTGGTCCCTAGACCTTCTCTAGGAAAATACATTTTATTGTAATGGGGAGTAGTTGGGTCATCAGCACATGACAATCATGTGACTTCATACTAACTATTTTTTTGTCTTTCATATTAACCTATCTTCTAATGTTTGATGAGTAACTAGATGGGACTTTGATTTCATGAAAACATTTGCAAAAGCTGGTTTTCTTGGCATTGCTGAGGGTGTGGTAGGTAGTCGAGAGGTAGTGACCTTGGCCATCCTTCTCATGATGGTGCAACTCTTCCTTAATTTGAAGTTTTCTAGGCTATTTCTTGACTTTAGTGTATCTTTTGTTTTCCTAGGCATGTTCAGCAAAATGCCAAAAGGCTATCACATATGTTCTCTCAACATGCATGACATCTATTGCGTGATGAACATCTAAGTCCATCCAATATGCCAAGTCCCAAAAAATAGATTTCTTGTTTGATAAGGTTGGCTCATCACATGAATTTGCACCACAACATCCTCTGCCTAAGGTAACTTTGATGGCCTTCACCAATTAATAAAAAGAAAATTAAATAAAATTTCATAGCAATTCATGGATTATTATAGCACAAAAATTCCTCAAGAATGAGAGGAAAAATTTTAGTGGCATAACTAGTAAATTTCTAATTCACAACAAGCATACATATAATTAACAGAAATTGAATGAAATTTCATACTAATTCATGGATCATAACAATTCAAAAATCATGTATGTCCATAACAAAATTTATGTAGTATGCTCATTTCTAAAATTTGAAGAAAATTATACAACATCCTATTTAGATATCTAACATTTATTTAAAAATATGCATGTATAATAATTTATAAAGTACAAATTTATAATTTGTCATTTATAATAATGCTGAATTTTGCTCTCGGGTGGTGGGTTGCTAACTTAGTGGCTTCCTTGACACAATAGGCTTATATTGTCATCATTGATTATGTGCGGTAGCATATGACAGATATTTCAGAGTATAAACTCAAATAGCAAGTATTTGTCAAAAATTGACAGATTGAAAGCTCTATTAAAATACATGTAACTATACTCCTAAATGCTTGTAAATTAGCAGATTGAGCAAATTGGAAGGCACACTAGTCTATAGATGAGTTCATTAAGTTACTCCATTAAAAAGAACCATATAAGGACGGTCAAATTGGAACATACACAGCGGTGAGCAAATTTGCAGATTGATCAAATGAAATCATCACAATCATACACTCAATAATACAAAAACAGGAAAAAAAACTGCAAAACAGTTGTAACTATGCACTAGTATTGTGAAGTACTGTTTAACTGAGTACAGCAAAAGATCCTGAAAATGAATAGATCATGTGACAGTGATCCAATATTATGCATGTACTGTTTAAATCCAAATTAGTAACTAGGACAGAGTCATGAGCAAATCCAATACGGGTGCATATGCACAATCAAAAACAGAGTACAACCTAATAACCTGAAAAATGAATAGATCATGTGACATTAATATGTTTATGAAAAACTTCCAAATTGATTTATATGTTTAGAAACTATTGGCCAATACTAGTATTTGTCATCCCTAACTTTTAAAACATTACTTTGTTAGAAATTTAATAATAATGTAGATATTCAGAAATATGGTTATATATAATAGAAGACATGATGCTTCAGTGCCGTCGTCAGTGTCCATTAATATGGGATGGGTGAAACATGTATAGCCAAGTTATTAGTGTCAAGTAGTAACAATACCCGATATTGTTACCACATGACTTTTTACGTTAAAAATTCAGTCCATCCCATTCTAATCAACTTGAACTGATATTGATTGTCATCAGTATCGATTGGCCATAAAATGGCACTAATTGTGCATGGACTAATAAGTGGTAATTGTTGATAGAACCTGACGCTGATATCTTTTTATTTGTACCGGTTGTTGTCTCTACGGGCTGCGTGAGTGTTCTATGGGAGCGGGAAACATCATGAATGTCTTTATTGGATCGGTACGATGATGGTGATACTGATGTTGTTCTGTAGTAGCGAAGGATGTAGTTGCTTGCGCGTAATCCATCCTTCCTAATTGTATCGCCTGCTCCGGCAACGAGTTCCTCGGTGGCCACTAGCCACAGGAACGCCAACTAAAGCACCATATTTTTGTACTGTTTCATGTTGCTAAAAGCTTAAGCTAGCACTCATGCATGCATCTGTAGCCACGCATATCCTCGCAGTCCTATGTATATATATAACCACCCAACCTGCAGCAGCTGCTTGGCAATGCAAGACGATCGAACAATTATTTAGGGGAGGAAGCAGCAAGTAAAATGAGTAGAGGTAGGAGTCTACTACTAATCATATAGATTAAGGAAGTAAAAATTAACAAGGGAGCCCTTGTCCCGCTCGGTATAATCTAGATTCGTCCCTGCAGTTATTAATTATTAATAATGTATCCTATATGCATATATTCTAGCTACTTAGTTAGCTTGCTAGCAATATAATAATGCAAGCTGATCTGATCCATTTCTTATGACTCACGTTGGTCTATATGGGACAAGCATGCAAGCCTTATTAACTATACTCCACCTATATATCTACTTGATTGATCATTACTTATGCATCAATATGAATAGCTAGTGTCTAGCTATATATCTACGATAGGAACTTAATTTGTATAACAACAATATTAATTAATTACTGGCAATAGCGAAAGAGAAAAAATAATGTTTCTCATATAGTATATAGCTAGCTATCTAGCTACCTAGTTTATAGCTAGCTAGTGCTTGCAACAATGAATCTAAAGGACAGCCGACCTGGATGCAAGACTTCATGCCGGCACTGTCCGAGAAAATTAGTAATTAAAAAACTACCGTGAGTTTGTTGTACTTCAGTACTTTACCACTAATATAATCTTTTTAATATATCAGTGAGTTTATTAATTATTCTATAATATGTATAGGGCTGGATATTTTTTAAAATACCTAAAATACCCTTATAGAGATAAAGGGTAACAATTAAATTATCTTATTGGAGGTTTACAATTTGGAAGTTTGCATATAAGTTTACACAATGTGGAAGTTTGTGTATAAGTTTCAAAATTTTTGCATTCCTATTTTGTAAAATATAATTTATCTGTTATATGCTATATACAATACAATTTGTGTTGTTGTTTTTAATGTAAATTATCTTTTGTATCTACATAAAATATTTTTGTGTTGTTATCTTCTGCTTAAGTAATTTATTTCTCATATATCAAAAATAAATAAATTTTAAAAAATATAAAAATTTTAAAACTTATATACAAACTTCTCTAGACTATATAAATTTTTTTATATTTTTAAAAGATAAATCAATTGTTAGTCTTGTATGGTTTAAGGTTATTTTGGATATTTTTGAAGAAAAGGCCTAGCCTAATGATGTATTATAGAACAATTGGTAAACTGGTAGAAAAAAAACAATGTCATAGCAAATCGTTCAACCAGATAAACTCAGTGGTATAGAATATAATTAAGATGTAAAGAAGAGGGTTCCCATTTGGTTGTTTCATCTTTTTATGAAACACTATTAATTTATACATGGTTGCTCTAATTGTATTTGTCATCAAATTCGTAGGCCTGACTTATCACTTAATCCGTACACCTTTCATATTCTGCTATTAGTACTGCGATTATTTTCTATTTCGTGCCCCTTTTCTCCTCTTTTTGTCATTTTATTTCTTTTTCTCTTGTTTTCTTTTACCCTGACATATTGGAGGATGGATCTCTCCGCCTGTCGCCGCCGCGTCTCTCCATTCGCCAACCGCTACAGCTCCTTTCCCTCGCTGCCCCCTAGCCCCACGTCCCTCCATCGCCGACGCAGTTCCCCCTCCGCAGCCGCGCCACTGCCACGCACAGAGCCGACGCCGCGCCGAGCGCCTCCATGCCACCAACGCGTCTTGCTGCCGACTTCGGTACCTGCTGCTGGCACTGGCACTGCACAAAAGAAGTACCTTGGTTCATTTGTGAAGATAGAAGTTTCTCTGAATTGGATTCGGTAACCTGTTGTAGAAGACAATCAAGCTAAGTGATGCGATGGAGGAGTATACATGGATGTAATTGTTAGTTTCGTTGAAAAATTGGTGAATTATATTGTAACTTGTATGCATAATTTTCTGAGGAATATTCTCTGTGTTCAAGACGAGAAATTGGTGAATCCAACATGTTGTAATTTGCAATGCACTGAACTAGCATTTGCAATGCTCTGGAGTGTAATCAAAATCCATGTCCAATTTTGACAGAATGCTGCTGGAAATTTTGACAGCATGTACACAGAAAATGAAAATTTTGGCAGCAATTGTTCCAAATTTTGACCAAAAAATTGACAGTATGTACCCAGAAATTTTGGCAACATATAACCCATAATAGGTGATCATACAAGTCTAGCAAGTTCAGATTACCAAATCTGAGAATACCATCCATACATCTCCCAGGCAAACAAGTTCAGGTTACAAAATAAAAGCAACCAGTTGCATCATCTTGTGGTTCACATTACTAAAGCATCCATAAGCGAATAGTTCATACATGTTACTAAATCTGAAAGCGCCATACAGAAGCACTCATTATTTTCCCTTTCTTTGGAGTTATCTTCCTTGCTTCTCTGGTAGACCATGGAGGGGTTGCCATCTGCTTACTTGATTCTTGTCCACCAGCAGATGACAATGTCAATTGCCTTGAATAAAATGGGTGTTAGTAAAATTTATTTTGAAATCAATTGAACCAAACAAGGAAAATGATTTAACTACCTTCCAGTGACAGGCCCAGGACTAGTATTCTTTGATCAGTTCTTCCAACCTTCTGTCTTTTGGGTGTACTTGCTGTGCTAGTGCCAGCACCATTGGTTGAACCAAGAGGCCTCCCTTGTTTGCCCTACTCTTCCTGCAAATGTAAAAATAAGTAAATAGAAGATTTTCATTTAAATAGTTAATATGCTAGAACTGAAACAATTAGCAAGTAAATGTATGGCCTTACTTTTCAGGATTGATCCTATCGTATATGAACAACAAAAGTGAAGAAAGAATACATTAGTCTGCGCGCTAAATCGTTCCTAACTAGGTTCTTTCTTCTCATTCCCACAGTACAACAACAAAAAGGCTGATGATTATGTCCTTACACGGAAGGGAGCTCGCTAGGAACCATGGGGCCTGTTGACACCTGCACCATGCCCCCTTTCCCTTTCTCTTCCTTCAAAACCCTAGCTCCCAAGCCCTAGCACCATGGGTGGTGGCAGCGGCAGCGGGGCACAGTGGTGGTGGCGCTGTAAGGGGACGGGGTGGTCTGGCTAGCCGACGAGGCGCTGGGCGGTAGTGGCGGCGGTGTGACGCCGCTGCTTCCGTCTGGCGGTGGAGCTAATAGCAGGCGATGAATGGCTGGATGGGTTCGATCCAATCGATCTATGTATTTGAGTTTTGTCCAATCTGTTTTTAGGGTAAAACACAAATATACCGGCCGATCAAAATGCTCGAAGACACTTTATTAGAATTAGTTAATAACATTAACAAATATTAATGTTCTTATTTAGTGGTCATACATGATTTTTGATACCGGCTAGTTACCAATATTACTAAATATATTAGTGCGGATTAGAGATAATAGCCGGTACTATTGTATAATTATTAGTAATAGTGTTTTTAATTGTTAGGAGTAGATATAAAAAAGGTGTTATTAAAAATTTTGTATGAAGTTTTATTTTATGATTTCACTAAATAAAATTTATTATAGAATATGTAGTTAATTATATATATAATATATATATATATAATAGTAAAAAAAATTTATCGAATAGTAATACTAACCAGTACGTCGAGTTCGTCACACAACTATCTTTACTACTGCTTGGTAGAATTAATTTTATCATCAGCCAATTTTATTTGAAAGAGTTACGATTTTTTCTTATTTTAGTAGTGCTCCCATTGTTAAGGGCGTTTTCTTACATAGAACTACCGGCTGAAATCAAATATTTTAACCTCAAATGTTCTCAAATTGTCAAATCATGTGTGATATGTGTGATGAATAATTACAAAAATTATTATTGTCTGAACTAATATCCATCAAATTAGAAAGAACTTGTTTATAGAAGATGCTTAAGGGAAGATAAAAGATAATCATGGTGAGTGATCCACCAAAAGATGCTTAAGGGAAGATAAGAGATAATCATGGTGAGTGATGAGAGACTAATCCTAGGAAGGGGTTTCCGAGGCAAAGTCAGTCATGTCGGATGATGAAGATGAACGACATGGAACAAGGATGTTCTACGCAATTGGGTTTGTACTATTTGAACATCATAGAGTTGGTCCGGTTAGTGGGTCGGTGGATTTGTTTATAATAGATATGGGCTTGTGAGTCCAAATGGGTTAATTGTGACAAGTTGTAACAAGTCTTATGGTTATTGGGTTTTGTTTCTCTCTATTGTATTAAAAGTTAGAGGGACAGAGATGATGGGAAATAGAAGAGAAAAAGATAGTAATTTTTAGGTTTGAGAGGAATAGGTTGCTGATAGATGGGGTTTTCTATGCACTTTTGAACATAAATTCCAGCAAATTCATCTATAATTTCGTTTTTCAATATGGATTTCACATAGGGTGAGTTTTGGCATATTTTTCGCTAATTTTATATTGCTTTTAGATTGAGTTTGAGTACAGTTTTTTTTATTCGTAGTGAAGTCTAGTTTCTGCTCGCCAAAATTGACACTGTTTTTCATCATGTAGTTTTTAATCAATCTATGTTTATGTTTTAGTGATGGTTGTCAGGGCTTTTAGATTAATGTTTTGTTAGAACCCATTAATTTCATCCATTGCTTCTTATTGGTTAAAATAGACATTGTTGAAAACTTATGCTTCAAGTTTCACATCAAACGGATTTGAATTGGTGAAGTTGTAACAATTTTTGCTTGGAGTCGTTTTGCTGATTTTAGTGCTGTGAGTTTGTTTTCGCTGTTTTGAAAAAGACTGAATTATTTACCCTCTCTAATCGACATCATCTTAGTTCTACACAAATAAAAAAGCTTTCAACAATAAAATTGTTGAACTCATCGAGAGCTAGAAGTTTTATATAAAGTTCTGATTTCTTAGGACCATCATACATATCTTCATACATGGATTTCTTAGAGATGCAGCTGTAAATTTTGGTTTTTACAAGTGGACTATGACCTGACGCAGTCTCAGGAGCTATTTATTTTGGGGCCACCTATGAAAAACAAACCTAGTGCCTTGAAAAATATTTTTTCTACTAGTGTAATTATTTCGTTTATATATAGAGGCAGTTATATATGCACTTCAAAGTATAATTTTTCAGGTTTAAGTTAGAAATTACTTGCTTTCATTTCCAAGAGAAAAACAGTACAGCGTGTTAATTAGTTATTGGACGTTGAAATAGTTGTTAAAAAAATGACCAATAGATAAGAAAAGAATCAGTGATCAATTCTAGACAAAAAAATAGCCCCAACATATAAACACCTAGCAGATCTAATTGCTGTAAAAAATTCAATTCTCCGACCCCTCCACACACTGTAGGCCGAGCGTGGCCTCGACAAGCCAGAAGCAGCATCGTTCGTAACTCTGCAAGTACCATGCATGTCATAACTCTGCGTCGTACTACTGGCCTCGCTATCACCCATGCAGTCAAATTGTCGAGGAGAATTATTTGTCCGGATAAGAATTAACTAATATCATTCTGTCTAAACTTTATATTTATCCGTTGGTATGCATTTAGTTAAAAATTGATATTGATGTACCAACTATTACAGAAATAATTTATACAGGCGGCTAACATATTTGTCTACTATTGGATTTAAGATGCACCCGTCTACAGTCTTTGGTATGCTAGGCGTCTGTTAAATATCCACCGCCCGTAGTAATAGGATTATTATCTGAGGAGGTTTGTGAAGACAATACCCTGTAGAATCTATTTACCCAGACAGACGGTAATTAATAACCGTCTGAATTAATATGATGAACTATACAAGCTATTTATGATCATCTGCTTGTGTTAAGTAATCTCCATAAATGCTCATCACTTCTACCTAACGAGTGTTCGGACAGCTTTACTGCTTATCAGGCCAAAAATCTTAAAAATTAGGAAAGGTTTTGAACCCAAAATTGGTGTAGTCTTCCTGAGCTAATATCATATTGTACTCATTTTTTGTTATGTTTAATGTTGGTTTAAAGTACTTTTGTTGGGTCAATATATAGATGTTATAAATGAGATGGTTATGGATGGAGAGGGAGGGAGGGCAAATATGGAGTTTATTGGACAATCTGTCCTCCCGAGGTTGATGTAGAGATAAATGAGTGATGCAGGAGAGAAAGAGAATTAACTCTTATATTTTCCTTCACATTTTAAGATGTTTTATTTACTTTAGCCTAATTTACTAATTATCTTCATAGATATTGATTTTGTCCTCTCTCTAGAAATGTAATTTGTAGATTTTGACTATTTTATCTCATTTGAATTATGCAATTAAATTTGAGCCAGGTAATTTCTACCAATTAACTTTCAGCACTTATTTTTCCGTGGAGGCCTTAAATAGGGACATCATGGATGTACAAAGCTCCGAGACATGACAACTTATTCCTCAAAGTGCTCGATGATTTTACTAAAGCCTCCAAGAAAGATGTCGTGTTGATAATGAAAAAGAGTATATATTGCCCTCATGTTGATTACAAGAACAAGGTAGCATCTGTAGATGCATATGAAATAAAGTGATATCTTATTATGAGAGGATTCATAAAGTATGATGTATGTTAGTTTGAACATGGTGAGTAAAGTACATAGTAGATAAAAATGGGCACAATGGCTACTAAAGTATCCGAGAGAACGGTTGTCGATCCCCGTGATGATGGTTTCTTCGATGATTATTTTAGTGATGATGGTTCCTACAATGAGCATTTGATAGATGATGATCTTGTCTCTGATGTAGAGAAAATGTTGTGTCAAGTAGATCCATAATTGTTGGGGATAATAACAAGTTTAGACAATATGGAGGCTTTATAAAAGGTGTTTAAGGATTTGTTGTATGAGGAATCTAATAGATGTAATAAGGATTTTATGTTATTACATATGGTTCTGATGCTTCTAGGGATAAAGGCTTGTAATGGGTGGTTGGACAAGAGTTTTATGGATTTGTTATAACTTTTAGCTAAAATACTTCTAAAAAATAACTGATTACCTACAAGCACTTACCTTAGTAAGAAACTTATCACCCTGCTATATCATTAGATGTGGAGAAGATATGTGCATGTCCAAACTATTGTATTCTTTACTTTAAAGAGTATACAAAATTAGAAACATGTCTCATTTGTAAGGTGAGTCAATAAAAGAAGGTTGATAGCAATGATAAGTATGAAGAGGACCCATTGGACAACAGTATGAAGAGTAAGGAGAATAGTCATTCTATAGAAGAAGACAGTTCTACGGATGCATTGAGGAAGAAAATAAGGCCTGATTTGGTTCTATGGTACTTTCCAATTATCCCTCATGTGAAATGTCTGCTATCTAGTAGGTGGGATGCTAACATAATGTGTTGGCATGCCATAGGTAGATGCAAGAAAGATAGCAAGCTTTGACATCCTGCCAATGCTAGACAGTCGAGAAATATCGATAACATGTTTTCGGCTTTTGGCAACGAACTAAGGAATATAAGGTTTGCGCTAAGTACTCATGGAATGAACCCTTTTGGTGAATGAAACTCGACACATAGCACTTGGCTTGTTGTCTTATCCATCTACAAACTATCTCATGGCTTTGCATGAAGTGAAGGTACCTCTTGTTGACCTTTCTAATCTAAGGTCAAAGATAATCTAACAATGATATAGATGTGTTTTTGGAACCATTCTTAGAACATATGGCAACCTTGTAGTATGATGGAGTTTAGGTGTGGGATGAGTTCTACAATCAACCCTTCACGCTTAGAGCCATGATATTTGTTACCATCAATGATTACCTTGCCTTTCTATCTTTAGTAAGTTAGCTTATATGGAAGACAATATGTGCCGCATATATGGATGATACCGCATCGTTCTGACTTTCTTTCTCAAAGAAGATTGTCTACATGCATCACTAACGGTTCTGCACAAGTAATGGAGGACGAAAATATGGTTTTGATAACACCGTAGAGCCCAATGAACTCGTTCACGCAAAGAGTGGGTTGTTTTAGTTGATCATCATTTAGAACATTAAATTATTCTTGAGCAGAACTAAAAAGTTAAAATGGATAGATTGTCATGAAGCCCACAAATGTTAACTAGTCATCAATGCAAACATCATAGAAATGGTATAACATGGGCATGCTTCTTTCATCATCCGCATGAGGAAATGGTTAACTCAAACAGTGCTCTTCTCTGTCCACCCAGGTAATAGAGTGTTTTCCTTTATAAAAATAATGTTCATGGACTTCAAAATTTAGTATAAAATTGAATTTAGATCTGATTCATATGGTGAGCACATCTACAAGATCCTTACAGTATTCCATTCAATATGGCACAATAACAACTTGTCATGACTACTTTTTTTTCATTTGGTCATTCACAATGGTCCATCATCTTCCTAGATGTGGTTCTTTATCCAAGGAAATGCTTTATGCCTGTGTATATGTCTCTATTTTCTCATGTCCTTTTTAATTTCCTACTCATAGATGGAGCCATGAAGAAATTCACACAAATCTACATAGGAAACCAACTCTCCTTTGCCTCCACAAATTGAGGTAATGAGTACTGCAATAACAATTGTGTCGCAAAAGGAAAGGAGTGAGCGAAGTAGGAACAAGTTGTCTACTGGCATTTGGGTTGTAACACATGTCAACGACACTAGGGAACCCACATAGCCTAAAGAGGTATTATGCAAGTTTCGCAATACTTGTAGATATCTTGTTAGAGAAAATATGCTGATCAATATAAAGGCTTGACGCTACGTCAGCAACGATAAAAAAAGTCCTATGGACATAGTTGAAGAAAACCATCATATTCCCTATAGAACAAAGGAGAATTTGCAGGCACAATGCTCCTAAGACTATGGAAAAGAAATGGAAGGACTAGAAATTTTAACTAAACGTCAAATACCTTTAGAAAGGTTTGAGCCCTTTTAAAATGTGCGACAAGATCACGTAGCAATAATGGGATGATTTTTGTCAGTAGGAGCCACCCGATGCAGTAAAGAGATTGAGTGAGGCAAATAGGATGCTAGCGAAGCATAATCACTTACCTCATGAGCTAGGATTGGGTAGGTACATAGGGATGGAAGATGAATGGAGGCTTCAAGAACAATAGGATGAGGCAGCTAGGATAGCTAGCACTATAGGAAATTGTAGTAGGCGTATCAAAAATTGGGTCTACGCTTAGCAACCCTCTAAGAAAAGGCATCCATGCAAGAAGGGTAACATTGACAATACAATTTCACTAGAATTATTCAAATTGATGAAGTTGGCGGAGGATGCCCAAAAGCAAGATGAAGGGCCCTTCAATCCTAACTGGGAGAACGACGAGCTAACGGTTACTTTAGGGAAAGGAACACACTGGTTGCTCTAGGGGTATTAAAAACTAAAGTGTCCTTCAAGCCATGGTTTCCATAGTACAATGACACATATAAGACGTATTACCAATACAAGAGGACCTTGGAGGAGACCGTGAGATACCTTGCAAAGGAGGAGTTTAGGAGATTGAAGGATTAAGAGGAGAAAAAAGGGCAAAACAACTAGGGGAACTAGAGGGGAACTCCAGCCTAGGAGATATTTGTAGCAGTGTTGGTCCCTGACCTCTTGAACCACTCGCAATTGAGACCAAGTACATCATACACATCATGCTCCATTATGGAGACTTGAAAGTGTACTTTGCCAATGGTGTGGCATATATGAATAGAGAGATAAATGATAATGGTATTATCCCACCAGGGTACTCAAAGGTACAAGTAGACAAGGTCTTCATTGAGGGCGTTGGTGCGTACAATCTACTGTTTCCCTTCGCAAATGGTTCATATGTTATCTAAGATGTTGTTGGTTGGCTTGTTCTTTAGCCAAACTATGACAGACGTGTTGACCAAGGGAAAATCTGAATCACCGACATCAACACCCTCTATTTCTCATATAGTGCCATTAGAGACAAAAGCCTACTGCTCGGTATGGGAAACAAATTGTGCACTGTTGACGTCAAGTCACTCTCCAAATCGTATCGTAAGACCACCACTCCAAGGTTCACATAAGGAAGCTCCAAGTACTCCACCAACCAGTCCCTCAATGCATACAACCTCTTTGCCTCTTGTTATCACCTTTAGCCTAGTGAAGGTTACTACATCCACTCGAGCACCTCCATCTACCCTTGAACCACTAGACAGTCTCCCAATACAGACAACCTTTTTGCCTGCTGCACTGCCTCCAGCCACTATGAAGGTTACTATGTCATCTATCCCTGAACAACCATCTGCCCCTGAATAGCCCAAGATTCCTAAAGAAGTTCACCCCTGGATAGGACTTTGTTTGCAATGGCAAGTAAGTGGCTAATGGCTAAAAAATCTGGTTCTAGTAATGCATCGATGAGTGTGGATTTTATGCAACCATCAAAAGTTACCAAAAAATTTGAGCTTGGCAAGCCATTCATCACTAGTGATGAACTTGACAAAGGTCCATGAGAGCTCAAGAGAATGCATGAATTGTATATGAGAGCAAGTTCTTTAGGGGTTATAGGAATCTAGGGTGAGGTCCCTCAAGAAATATTTTGCAATGATAGTGTTCAATATTTGTGAGTTCATTCGAAGTATTTGCATGCATTGTACCACCTAGATTTGGTGGACATCAATTTTATATCCTTCTAGTGCTTGTAAGTTAAAAGTACTCTTTTATTTACATGCCTTTACTCAGTTTTTGCCCTAACAAATCATAACTTTTTATGCGTGCATAAAGCTTTATGACATTGCCAACAAGAAGGGATACAAGGTCGGCTACCTAGACCCTAAATGTATTTGCCACAGTAACTTGAAGGTAGAACTATCAAAAGATTTAGAGGAGTCCTTGAATGCAAAACAAAGAAAGGCATTTTTGAAGGATATGATCAGGGATATACATGAAATGGATGACATTGTAGATAGAAGGCTCCATAGCTGCATTATAAGACAAGCACAAAATATTTGCTTCCTACTACATCAGGTAATTCCATAAAATATAGTAAAATTACAAACTCCAACAACCTAGATAGCAATATAGCTCTACTTTATAGCCAGCACTATATTATAATAGTACTTTTATCATAAGGATGACAAATTAACAGTCGACTCTCTCAACACTGACCCAAAATCATACTAGGAATTCATCAACATCATCAAAAGGTAAGGATAATGCCTCTAGCTATAAATACATATTTCACTTCTTTACATGGCTTTATAATGACTTCTTAGACATTTCAATAATAGGGCTTACAATTGGTACTTGCAAAGAAGGGATGAGATATCTAGTGGTACTTGCAAAGATGTCACTGTACACCTTTGGGTAAATGAAAGTTTATAAACCTCATGTCTCATAATCTATATATGTTTCTAGAAGAAACACTATATTAACATATTAATTCATTTGCTTCATGAAGGGCCCTAAGAAACTAGTAAATACCAATCTTCGTGGGTACTAGGGAATTCCTAAAGTTGGAGGAGAGATATGAGAATTATGAAGACAAGGTCGGTATAAAATGGTTAGAGATGTCAATGGCTACTGATTTTATTATTCATCGTAACGCCTTCATGTTTATTACTCTTTTCGGTGTTGTATCATTGCAGAGGACATGGAACAAGCTAGTGCTACACTAACGAGCCTCAAGATTGCTGCCGTTCAGGCCAACATGTGCTGGTTCATCTGCCATAAGATCTACTGCGTGAGAGGTAATTATTTTGATCTAGACCAATGTTATCACGTATCAAGAGCTTTGTAACTTGCAGGCAAGGAAGTCTATCAATGTGAACACTATAACTCGAAGTTTTACCTCTTCATAAGATCCATACCTGCGACTAAATGCTAAACAGTAGGTTGTAAATTATATTTACACGTACATATTAAAACATTTGGTTGGCCCGTGTTATAAATAGAGGACCACATCGTTTTCTTCTGTTAGATATATGTGACGAGATAAGATATTCAGTTTTGAGATGAATCAATCTATTTTCTATCTAATTTCAGATGATATTCTACACAGAAATCTGATATTTATGAATTTGATCAATTAAACAGTCGGACTACTTATAATATCTGCTGCGTTAATGGTGATGTTCAGAGGGTCATCTACACTGTACAGCCCATATAAAACATAAAATTTAGGCGGTAAGATAAGAGGACCGTCCGTGTAAATTATTTAGCCAAGTGGTTGTAATGTGGGTCTTTTAAAGGCTGCCCATAAAAATAGTTATTTACGGACGGCTGACTTTGCGTCTGCAGAAAAAGCGTATTTCCGCAAGCTAGTGTGAACGGCTTATACGTCTTCCGGTTAAACATTTTGTGTAGAAATGCATGTCGGATCTCTGTTGATTCTTTGCTTGATCGCTAGCTGTATCCATTTCTCTCTTGTTTCTTTGGGAGCTGATGGTATAGAAGATAATGGACCACGACAGCCGGCTCTCCCTTGTGATGGATGCTATATATGGAATGGCTAATGTACGTACTGCTCCTAGCCAGATCTGTCTTGAATTGATTTTGCCTTTGTCCTTCGTGTGACTTGGAGTTGAGCTAGCTATGTAATAGGGCAAAGCGCACTACCAGGATATATATAGCCAGCCGATGACCCCACTACTTCATCAATATATATGTGCTTAAATTAATGAATCAATGAATGAATATATATAATAGCTTGCTACAATTAAGCAGGCAGGCCACTTTATTTATAACACAACAAATTAAAACTAGCAAGAGCTAGCTAGTAGCTATCTATCTAAAGATATGTGCTGGTCCTCTAATGCTCTACTTGTTGATCGGTCCAGCGCATTCATGCATGCGGCCGGTCGGCCAGTCTGTGTTGCAGCGATGGAGCGAAAAACTGACTTAACTTATATGCATGCTTAGATAGCCGACCGGCCGGACGATGAGACAATCGAACCTTAATAGTATATCATTTCTAACCCTAGCTAGCTAGCTTAAATTGCACGACCGGCAATGCAAAATTGCAAACTGATGAGACGACGATCTACATGATGAATTGCTCGACTAGCTTAAATTGTACATCCGTGGGACAGACGTCCGGCATTCTATCATCGATCGGTATATGCATCTACATGATGAATTAATTAGTGTGTTTGGGAAAATTGACTCTCGGTAAGAAAACCGGTAGCAGATCGTGCACGGTCATTTTACACTGGTTGCATTCACGATTAACATGATTAATTCATGATTATTTTTATAATTATGCAATCATGCTCATAGATTGGTAGTGCCAAAACATTTCAATTTTTGAATTACCCCCAATCTCCCTTAGCATCGTATTAAAAGAGAAGACCAGTGTTATGTTGTGGTGACGATCACTACACACTAATACAGAATGGTGTCGTCCCATCAGTGTCGGTTAGCTAAAAGCCAACATTGATGAGGGATTTCCTACCCTTCGAGGCCATGTGCATCCTTGAAGTAGAAAATCCGACACTGATGATGGTCATCAGTGCCAGTTTTTTAAATCAACTGGTATGGATGTATTTTTTTATCAGTCTTTTTACATGAATCGGCATAGAAAGGTAAATAGTAGTGCTAGTTTTCGAGGCAAACTAGCACAAAAGAGTCGGTCAAGCCGAGCTGGCTAAGAGCCGAGTCAAGTTGATCAGATGAAGGAAATAAAAATCTAATTGCCCTCCCCATCAATTCCCCTCTTCACACGACATGACAATAGCCTTGTCCTTCACCATGTGTCTCACCCATCTCGTCTTAGTCCCGGCGACGCATCGCTGCAACCATTGCATCAGCTAGTGAGGAGGATAGGGATTCTAGATTTGGCAACCTTGGCCTTCCCGTTAGTCAATCCGACTAGCCAAAGCGAGCATGTAGGTGGGTCTCTGCTCGGATGCCATTGGCAGTTGTTGCCATTATCACCTACTACGGCTCACCCTTCTCTTCCTACTCCCAATTCTGTACCACCACCTTGTCGTTGCTGCCACCGTATTAGCAAGTGACGAGGCCAGGGATGCTAAATTTGGTGACCCTGTCCTCCCTGCTGGTTGATCTAACTGGCTAGAGCGAGGATGCAGGTGAGTCGCTGCTTGAATGCCATTAGCACTCGTCGCCCTCTCCTCTACAAGGCCTAGCCCTTCTCTCCCTACTCATGGTGCCATGTCACCACTGCTGCCGCATCAGCATGTGACGAGGCTAGGGATGCTAGATCTAGTGACCCTGGCCTCCCCACCGGTCAATCCGGTCAGCTAGACTGAGGACATAGCCCGGTCTACTCTGCTTCATCGTCGTCCCTGCCCTCCTTCCCAACATCATGCCTCTGCTCCCTCGCTCTCTCTTCTTCTCAGTGCTCGAAGGAAAGGACAGTGAATCTGGTGAACAACAAATCTAGCAGCAACCTCCTCTCCTCCATGCTGTTCATGGATGACGACGACCACTAGAGGTGGTGGATCTAGTGATCCCAAATTAACTATTGCCATGGCTCGGTGATTACAGCTATGAGTTTTGTGAGTTGTTAATTTGGATATGTGAGTTGCTGATTTGTCAACCAGTAAGTTCCATTATTGATGAGTTCTTGATCTGTCTATTAGGGATTGATGTTCAATTATTGATGTACGGTTAGGTTTTTCTACTTGATGCTGGATTTGAAGCAACCGACTCGATTGAATTGAGCCGGTTCGATGCTTATTTGGGGGGTCATGAACCTTATTAGTGCTGGTTCAAACATCTGGCACTGATGAGGAGGGTTCATCAATACTGGTATTCCTATGCCGGTTATGGACCCGGCACTGATGACCCTTCCTAACTGGCATTGATGGCTCTTCTTGCGGTAGTGACATGATCATCTTCTCGCTAAAAATTCCTAAACTTCTAACTCAGATCACTTAGGTAATGGAGGGAGAACATGCGGTGATCCCATGGCAGTGTTGGTGGTGACCAGAAGGCCACCATCTCTTTGCAGTTGATCATTGGCAACCCATTCTGGACCAAGCGAGTGATTTTGTCTATGACGCCGCTTGCACCACTACTATGACTACTTCCCCTATGTCGAGCACTAAAGTGGTTCAAGGGATTGCTTCACCTTCTTCCACTCTAGTTGATGACATTACACAAGAGACAAGGACGTCAGCTATGGCTTCAAGCAACGGTAAGTAATCCCTAAATTCCACATTAGGCTGATCATGTTTAGACTAAACAATTAGACCAGTAGATTGGTAATGTACATAGTCTAATTGTTTAGACTAAACAATTAGTCCATATTTGGATAGTAGACTAAACAATTTGATCAATAGAAACTTAATTTTTGTGGAACAACAGAGCTAGCTAAATCAGCCTTTTCATATTCGCCACTAACCACAGATGAACAGTCCAATTTTGGAACCTCTTTTAGTCCTTCAAGAAACTTCTTTTCCAAAAAAATCCTTCCATGTCCCTAGATGAGAAAAAAGCATGTTCCTCTCGTGTTCACTTCGTCCCTCTGCCTCTACTCCCAAGGTCGAGAAACCAGACACCACTTCACCTCATCTATGGCCATCCCAAATATGAATACAATTACAATCAAAACATTCCCCCCAAAATCAAAGTATTCAATATGATCAAATAGTGAGATCACTTGTTTTCTTTAGCTTCTTCAACCAGTTCAGCAAGAAAACCACTCTCGTCTATGGTAACAATCTCATCATCAACATAATTATAACGTATATTTGAAAAAAATAGCAAACAGTACAAAATATTCAACACGCTCTAACATGAGTGAGTTCTATAGAGTAGGTACAAGTTTTATAGGATCATTGGTGAAGGAATTTATATTTTATCAATTTTTATGTGGGAGATTTAAATTTTACAAGTTCTATACAGGAATGTAGTTCACCTAATTTGGACATATGACGAATTTTAGAGTTTTATTCATTTTTTGGTGCAACAGAAAAGGTTATAACCATTTTTCTTTTATTTTTCCAATTTTTAAATAGCATGGTCCCACTGGTCAGAGACTAAATTTTACAAGAAAGCCCTTTGGGTTGTAAAGGATAGAACCCATAGTCCTTGACACGGTGCAAGCAAACTTCTTCAACAATCCTTCAAGATTTCAGTTATTCTGGCCAAGTCCTAGGTCCACATGTCGGCTATAGAAATCTTGCTACTTAGTACTCCATGTTTTAAACTTTTACAAAGATGGGTCCTAAGCACCTAATGACGGTGGCTCCACATGTCAGTGACATGGCTGTCAATCCCTGATTTTTTTAAGGAATTAAAAATTATTTAATAAATCAATTCTAGTTTTTATATTAATGTGTAAATCAATTAATAACTGAAGTAAAAATGTGAAATAAAATTTACTTACCAAATCATAGCTGGAGTTATCTTTGTTAAATTGTCCATGCCCTAAAATATTCTCTGGAACTTTTATTGAATTTTTAGAGCTTAATATTTAATTTTAATAATACAAAATTTATTTTAATAAATATTTAAATGAAAAAACTAATAAAAAACCCTCCTCAGTTATTACCTGTTTCCCACCCCATTCTTTCCATCCTCAATTGTGCAGGCCTTCTTCATGACCTAGCTTGCCGGCCCATCTCTTCCGCCGCTTCCTCTCGCTTATAGATACTACAACATATATGATCTTCTGTGATGAATTTTTTGTAACATTAGAGTTGTTCCTAATTTCTTATGACGTTCTAGCAGTGTGGCTTAGTGATAAAAATGATATGTTTGTCACTAAGACCAATTAAAAATTATCATAAACTAGTCCAATAGTACAACATTAATTTGTCATAATGTTTATATCTTTTCTCTTCCTATTACCTTGCTAATTCATGATGCAACGCCTCTGGTCTTTTGTTTGGTGTGATTTAGATATGACTGTGTTGATTTAGATTTGACTGTGTTTAGATATGCCTCTAGTCTTTTGTTTTGATCTAAAAAGGCTGAATTTGTTGCTAATTGGGCTATAATGTTTGTGATTTATTGGATGTTCATCGAATTGTTTTGGATGTTAACTGGTTTGTACCCTTTGTGTATATGGGTTGTTATGGGGTATAATAGGTAGGCGTATGTGGGCTTTTGAAATGGTCTTGGCCCACTCATTATTTGATGCTAATGTCTTAAAAGAACTAGGCCTAATTTTAACCAGGCTTACAATTGGGCTTAGCCCATGAGAGACTAAAAAACATTTTATACTGAATCAAATTGTCGCAATGGACCTGGCATGTCAGCACCACATGGTAATGGACATGCCATGTCAGTCCTAAAATTTTATAATGTTTATTGTCCTATTTGGCAACTATACAATCATCAAAGCCCAGTGACTTTGTGACATTTTCTTCACTCGATAATGATGAAAGCAAGCATCATAAATCCAATAGCAAAAGAAGGATCGTCATTAGATTAATAATGAAAAAAATATTTTTTTTGGTAGTACATGATTAGAGACGCGTGATAGGTGATGATCAACTTTTTGTCACGTGAATGTTATAGACATTGAAATATGACGTAATTTTTAGTTTTCGTGATGTAAATAAAACACCATCTGTCATAAGATTTTTATAGCGAGTGGCCCCTCCTCTCAGCGGGAGACTGGCCAACCACATTGCCCCACTCTGCCACCAAATCTTTGTAGCAAACGCGTTAAAATGGGTTGGATCTTATTGCTGCCCCACTCCACATCGTCCGCTTATCTCATAGAAATCAGTAAGAATCGAACCCCCATGACCTTCAACTTCCGAACCGCCATGTCTCAACATTTCTATCCTTGTCGATCTCACCTAAGGGTATAAAAAACCTCACACTCCTCTCCACTCCCTTTTCCCGCTCTCTCATGAGCTCGCCAAGCCCTCGAACGCCTCTTCCACCATGAAACCCCAGCGTCGTCACTGTTGCCATCTGTAGTCTCCAACCACTCGCCGCCGGCATTGTAGCACGTTCAGCCAAGCTCATCCTGATACGGACCAGATTATCATTGATGTTTCTAATCCTAATTCTTACAAGCAAGGTATTTCAAATGGATCATTTGGAGAGTTCAAAAGAAGAGAAGAAATATATCCATGTACACATGCACATGGATCAATTTTGCCGTGCACCATTTGCATGAGTTTCCATTGCATGGAGAAGTTGATGTGGGACCCACGAGGAAACCAACGCGTGAAGCAAACAAATGGCGATTAAGGAGGTTAATTATCAACACGGAATATTTTCATTGATGGATTTTTAGAGATAAATCGAGAGGCAAAATAGGAAGTCTGAAAATCACCGTAACAGATTAACTGAGTCAGTTAATGTTTTCATAAAAATTCGTAGCTTTCTTTCTTCACGTGATATAGGGTGGGACCCACCTGCATGCAGCCCTAAATTGTGTGGTCGGCTTAATTAGCATTTTTTATGATTTTAATAATAAAAAACGCCGTGTATGTTCGTGTACTTGCAGTGTATGTTCGCGTACTCCGATGAAGTGATTTATCGTGGCTTTATCATTGAGACTGTATGATGTGATGTCTTATCTTCTACCCTCATAAACGTCGGTTGCTTCTACTCGTTAGAGTGTGATCGCGCGAGTTATCATTGGTTCTTAATTTTCCAAGTATTTTTAACTTGCAAGTTAAAGGCTAGTTATCCTGTTGGTTCGTTCGTCCACCGTGAAAGATTGGATCTTATGTCAAGGTTCGATCTGCAGTAGTTTATCAGAGCTATAGCTGATCACAATGGAGTTGCTGCTGTTGCTACGCCTTCGGAGGAGAGCTATGGTGCGTTGAGCCCCAACGTCCTTCTCTCTTTTCCACTCTCGCTGCAAAGTGGGGAGGAAGTCGTGGACTTGTCGATCGACAACGACTCGTCGATCAATGTCACTAGCATCGAGCTCGTGGAGAAGTTGAAGCTGTTGACGGTGACGCATCCTCGACCGTACCGGCTTTCATGGTACGACCGCGTCATCCAGATTGAGACTCAGGTGAAAGTGACATTTTCGTTGGGCGTTTATTCGTGTGAAGTGGTGTGCGATATAATTCCGGTGCTCATGGTGTCGAGTCATCTGATTTTGGGGAGGCCATGGTGCCATGAAAATTGTGTTGATTTGTCCGTTCAACGCTGCTCATTTTCTTGGAATAGGAGATGGAACGTTCTACGTGCCATGGATGACATGCAAGTCTACGAGAATGATAGAAACAGGAGACTCGCACTGAGAAGAGAACAGGAAAAGATTGTATCCCAAGCGAAGGCTGTAGCGGTACACTATGTTTCTTTGCCAGATGTCCAAGAGATTAAGCAAGGAGAGGAGTTTGTTATAGCTGGTGGTGATTCCGTTAAAGAAGCTGCAAGACAAGAAGATATTGTGTCAGGTCGGCAAGGTCGCAATGGTTGATGAGAAAATATCTTATTTAGCTGCTGTTCAAGACGATGAAGCCTGGACGATTAATCCGAAACCGAAGAAGGTTTCGTTTGAGGGAAGGAGAATGATACGGGACCAGATTATCAGTGATGTTTCTATTCCAAATTGTTACATCCAAATTATTTCACAAATTATTTCACAAATTATTTCAGATGACCATTTGGAGAGTTCAAAAGAAGAGAAGAAATATATCCATTTATACATGCACATGGATCAATTTTGGCGTGCACCATTTTCATGAGTTTCCATTGCACGCAGAATTTGATGTGACACCCAGGAGGAAACCAACGCATGAAGCAAACAAACAAATGTCGATTAAGGAGGTTAATTATCAGAACACAATATTTTCATCGATGGATTGTTGGATAAATCCAGAAGCAAAATAGGAAGTCAAGCTGAAAATCACCGTAACAGATTAACCGACTCAGTTAATGTTTTCATGAAGATTCGTAGCTTTCTTTCTCCAAGTGATATATGATGGGACCCACCTGTGTGCCGCCATAAATTGAGTGGTCGGGTTAATTAGCATTTGTTTTATGATTTTAATATTGAAAAGACGCCCGCATGTGTTCGCGTCCTACGATGAAGTGATTTATCATGGTTTTATCATTCTGACTATGGGTAGCATGGTGTAGTGCCTCATCTTTTACTTACATAAGCGCCAGTCGCTTCTGTCCGTACAGAGTGTGGTCGTGCTAAGTTATTCTTGGTTCTTGATTTGTATCTTACAATTTAATGGCTAATTATCATGTTCATTCATCCATCATAGTTATTGGGTATCATCTTGAGTTTTGATCTGCATCACATCCCATCCTTAGGCACCGGCACCAAGAGGAAGCCATGTCGTCGCTTGCTTGATGCCAGAAGCCACCGGGAGCCCGAGGAGTTCCGCCGCTTCCTCCTCTACGCCAGCAGCTGTGCCGTTTCCACCGGTTGTCGTCCTCCCGCTAGGTGAGATCGCCTCCTCGTTCTCGTTTGGTGGATGCTCCCAAGCTTTCTAACGCTCGTTGTGCCGCTAGGACCAAGTGCTGCCGCGTCAGCCGTCTTCCAGCCGTTGCTCGCCGTCATTTGGAGCCACGCCTGGACATGTTGCATCCACCTCCGTCTTCACAAGGTCAGGCAGCACCCCAGCCACCTCCCCGTTTCCATCAAGCACTGCCGGAACGCTGTCTTCTCCGCCATCTCGATGCTGTCGACTTCAAGACCTCACCGCCGGCACCCTCCCGTCTCCGCCAGCTTGACGACCTAGCTTAGTGAGCTCCGCTTCACAGGCTCATTTTCCCGGTCCACTTTGCTGCACCGCCCCCAGTGACCATCGTCTCCAAGCCGACCAGAGGAGATCCGACGTGTCGCTTCCTTGGCGGCCCCATCATCGCCACATCGCCTCCTCTGTCTCACGTGGTGCACACATGTGGCCAAATAGGGCCCACCAGTCAGTGGCTCATCCCCACTGTTCCTACCATAAATCTCAAAAATAATTGCCAATGATGTCATAATTCTTTTTACTGGTTATGATGCTTAAATCTTTGAATATCCATAACTAATTCATACGAACTAAATTAAGTTTAAATTCATCTAAAATTGAGATATAGTTAATTTATCACATTTTATTAACTGTTTACTTTTCTTTATTACTGTTTTTCCTCGTTTTATACCAACAAGTAGTTTATGCCAGTTCGGACAATCACAAATTTGTGGAAATGATTTAGAAGATTAATGGAAGAAGTACATATTCCTACTTGAACATGTTAAACCTATTTTATAAAATATTTTCTTATCTATAGATTGCTTGATATCTATTCCTTGTTAAAACTTTTGGCGGTAACTTGAATAGGTTGGTCCTTATAATAATTAGATCACTAATTAAATAAGTACTTTATTTATATCAAATATCTTGGTGAGCCATGAGCTCTAGATTTTTTTGTTATGGTGGATCAATTGCTCCACTAAAATATAACTTATTAGTGGGTTGCGTATCCATGGTTTTAATAGTTAACCCTATGACAATTAAGTACTGGTTCGTGGGTTTTCCTTTGCAGACATTCCACACATACAACATGCCAGAGTGGGCAACAACTAGGCTTGTAGTGAAAGTCATCCCTCACCTATGCACCGTTAAAGAGGGTAGGCGTGACAAAGTCGTGTCAGCTTGGGTATGGTGTTGAGCAGCTTTTAAATCTACCGTGGCATAAGAAGCGGCTTGCCCACCTGGTCCTACTGGAAGCTAAAACCTATAGCATAGTGTGAATGGTTTGGGGTGAGTTATGTGAAGTTGACATGATTGGGAATTACGTATTATGGGTAAAGTTGTACATATATGACCAGAGTAAATCTTTTTGAATAGTCATTCCCATGGTTATGGATAACTAAATGAGCATTGTTGTGATGAGTCCTATTAACTTGACTTCATAAACTAGTGTAATTCCAGTAGTTGGCCTATTCACATAGTGTAATGAATAACACTCACTTAATTAATGTTTTTTTTACTATTTTAACTTTAAATTTTTGCAAATACTTTTATGTAAAAGTGCCATATACCTTCCTTTGTTTCTCTATGCAAGAATTCATCACTGGTGTGACTTGCTAATTACGTTGGGTGGTACTCAACCTTGCTATGTTTTCCCCTTTCAAAAGTAAAGCATTACACTAATGAAAACGAACTTAGAAGAGTAAGGCTTATTCCCTAGCTAAGTTTGCCTCTAGAGTGGAGTGGAATGGAAGCATTCTAGAACCAACCTTTCGGTACTATTTTCTTTTGTGTTGGGACTAAGTGACTCTTTTATAAGTATGCATGCTTTATTTTTGTTTTGATCTCATATTAATTTATCATTTTGTGTAATTTGGCTTGATTCTTATATGGGGATTTAATACACAAAATTCTTTGGAAATTGGCTAAAAATTTTTATGCATGACAAGGCGGCAAGGAGAGGGGCGGCGGTGGCTATCAAGATTTGCAACAACGCCAGCAGTGATTAGCGAGGTTTTCTGTGATTCTGTCAAAGGGAAAAAAGGTGCTGTGAAAGGGTCGATACATGACTACAATATTCATAGGTACGTAGGGTAGCCAGGTATGAACATACACATGAAGAACACACCAAGCAGAAGGACACAATATTTATATAGGTTTGGGTCCACTAGAAACTCGCATAATAGCCCTACTCCTATTTATCCATATTGATTGGATGTCGCTGAGTATAAGATTATATAGTGGAAACCTATCAAATGAATCTGTCAAGATTGGGATATCAACAGGATGTGGCAAGGGCTTCTGGTGAGTCAATTTCAGTCGCACGGGCTTGTGTTTCTTGTATTGATCGGTCTTGATTTTGGGAAGACCCCTCTTATATAGGCGCAGCCTCGTTGTCCTCAACTTAGACTCAGGTAGTTTAAATTACAGATAGGATCTAGTAGTCTGAGTTATACCCAGGCAGGGGTATAAACCTTCCTATGATATGAATACCCCCAGCTACCATGAGTCATTTTCCAAATGAGCTTAGTAGCATACGGTATCTATGGGGAGAGTTCCCTTGTCTGATGTGTATCCCATTTTTACTTCTTTGACAGTAGCCCCCAATTATGAAGTCAGCCTCGATTCAAGTATCCCCTAGAAAACCACACTTGAACTAAGGTTGGGGAAATACCGACTAAGAATGGTTCAAGTTCATTGTATCACTATTAGGGTACTCTAAGAAAGAGGTTGGTTTATGAAATTTGAAATAGGATCCAAGCCCTAGCAAGAAGTTAAAGTAAATCTCGCCACAAATATCACCACGTGTTAGAAAAGCAAACTATCACCTAGATGCAATAAATCCTGCCCCCCAGCCCTAGAATCAGTTCCGCTCTCTCACACTGTTGAAATATTCCCCATTTCTCGCCATCTCTTTGCAACAAGAAACCCTACACCTTGACACCTTCCCTTTGTCTCCACCACAACTCACATGGCTTCCTCCTTTAAGGGTTCAAAGATTTCAGAGGATGAATTGGTGCATTAGGAAGAAGTTGAGATGATTCCCAGCATGGAAGTCATGGACAGGCGAAAGACCGCAGGCATGAAACTGGGGCCTAAACCTAGAGAGATCATTGTTTTCCTTTTGTTTATGGCATGCAGCTTTATGTCCCCTCCCTCTAATTTCCTCACTCTTGTCCATGGCCAATATGGCATCAATCTCCTCCACCTCAATCCTAATTCCATCACCATGCTCAACATCTTCCCAAAAATGTGTGAAGCCTGGGTTGGCGTTCCTCCTTTTCTTGACCGGCTGCTAGGGTGACCAACTATAGTGGATTCCTCGAACTTTAGGGTGACTGACTACTGCTGATTCCTTTTGCACAATGGGCAAAGCAGTGAGTATATCCCTATCGCAACATCCCTATCACATAGAGGATAGTGCATGTTGGTATGTCTAATGCTCTTACAAACTGTTTCCACAAGCGCACAAAGTTACGCATGTAATACTTCACATCAGAGTATTCTAGAGTATCGTATTTATATTTTCCCAAAGGATTCATCGCTATCATAGAACATTTCCTTCTTTCTACCTTGCTTGTATAATAAAATTTATACTAACCAAATTTGGAGATATGATCTAATAAAAATATTGATATTAATATACACATGACAAACATGGACCCAACCTATAGTTCAAGTTTCAAAGGAGACTACGGGGTAACAGATACTTCAGCATGACTAGCACTACTAAGGTACATGATGTTTTCTTCAAGCACATGGCACTGGTTCTCACAATTGAAGAACTACCCTCCCTAATATCTAATGCCAATGTATTAGAGCTAACGTGGATGACTACAAATGACACACAGGGTTTTCACCATATGACCAACTACATCCGTTTGTTTCTCTAGCTAATTTTTCTTGGAACTAAATGGCCAAGGCACCACACCTAAGTCATACACTAAAGTACTCCATCTAATTAGAAAGGAGCACTACTAGACATAGCTAGGTGAACTAAATCTAGGCAAGAAACCACTAGAATTGGACAAGCGACCAATTGGTCAATCGGAGAAAACATTTTGCAAGATTAATAAATACTAAAAGTAAATGCAAAAAATAAATGCTCAAAAATATAAAGCAGATATATATTAACCGAAATGTATGACTTGGAAAAGATACAATAATCATTACTAAACTTCCAAAGATACTCCCCCAAACTCTATCCAATTCCCAAATCAACTTGAATCTTGACTGAACTCCTACTCTACAAACTAGACTTGGCTATTGCTGACACTCTAGCAACTAAAATAGACAAAGTGGAGCTTCTATTGTGAATGAATGTGGTGGCGTGTGTTGGAGTGAGTGAAGGGGTATTTGTACCTCTGGTCGAGGTCAATTGTGGCTATCAAGGGTGGAAGTCAGGAATAGCTGGGCCAAGTTGGGCCGGCTGCTCTACCAACTAGGCCACATTCCCTCGGCCAATGCCATCCGTGAAGTCGGTCGCCCCCTTTGATGCTCCTGATCACTTCCTAGTGATGGTTGAATCTCTTGAATGCTGCTTGGAGTTAGCTGCCATGACGATTGTGTCTTGGGCCAGGCTGACTGGCCTACAAGAGTAGCTCGACCAACCAACTTGTAGGTTAGTTAGCCCCTCGCTTGGTTGATTGGCCTTCAGGCTATGTTGGCAAGGTCAGTCGGCCTATTGCCATGCACTGTTCAGGCTTGGTGGCCAGCCAGCCTGACCAAAGTGATCGGCTAGCCTGGCTTAGCCTCGTTACTAACCTTGGCTTGGGTTGGGTTGGTGAATGGTGGGCCTATCGGGGGTGCATCAAACACTATTTTACCCATTTTATTGTTGAAGATTAGTGGTTGGAATGGGGTTTAACAATTGCAAACAACTCCTCCAAGCTTAAACTTCTAGTCGTCCACGAGCAAAGCTAACCACTGGCTTTGGTGGATTATAAGTTGCTGCAAATGCTAGTATCCCAACAATTTCAGGTAATACAACCAAGTACTTAGGCAAAAATGAACATGTAGAAAACTAGCATAGAAAAGTTTCAAATACTAGGTCAAACTCATGGGGATTCTCTACCTGTTTTATCTTGTCTTGGGTGGTTGAGAATTGGAGTGGTTAGTATCAAACTCTTATTTCTTCCATTCAAGACTTAGACTCAGAGGTATTAGATATTTTTAAAATAGAAATATCCAAATTTCCTCTAATGGTTCACTGATTTTGTTTTTCAAAAGTGGGTCTCACCAGAGCCTTGAGACTCTCTTTCCCTGTATTAGTGCTTTCGTGGAGCTTACGGTAAAGATAGAGAGCCAACCCATCCCCAGTGTATTTTGTGAAGCTGAGCAAAGATTCATATCATAAACTGATTAGTTTGCAATGACCATTGGAAAATATTGTCCGGGGAAAGAAAGAGAATGGAACTCAAACCAGATATGGTGGTAGTACCGCCAGAAAAGTGTCCTGGGGCACAAGCGATGTCCCTAGAATTGATGGCTGCACTAATAGATGAGATGGCCTTAGTGCTCAATTGGGTCTGTCCATTATTCTGTAGCATGAGAGGATATTCCTACCTGGTCGTAGTCTTCATCCTTCTCTTTCTCTCGTTTCTTTTCTCTTCTTTTTTCTGCCATTGCTCTAACCATATTCTCCCATGATCCTTGCAGCAGATGAACACCCTAGACAAGAGCAGTTGACAAAAAACCTAACACCTCTGGGTAGGTATGACACATTTGGGATAAATGCTCAACGGGTGGACGCATGAGTCAGAATGAGCTTGGCACAATCGGACACACAAGGCTTTTAGGATACTTTTTTTGCAGGTGGACGCATGAGTTCGGAGTAAACTTGGTGCAAAGGCCGGTCATGTTAGTGAGTGGTCGAACATATTCAGATTAACCAACTTAAATTTCTACTCATCGACTAGTCATGAAGATTTTGGGAGGAATCTCTAGTAGAGGGATGCGTGAGTCCAATGTGAACTCACCATGACTAGACACAAAAGGCTGGAAAGCAAGAAGGTACGCGAAAGGAAATGGTCATCTTTGAAATACATGACTCAAAGAATTCTAAACTCGACAAAACTCAACATGAAAATGGGTAGCATTTGTAGGGGCTAATTCTTGATTCCTATGCTTGGTTCTATTAAGTAGGGAAAACCCAAAGAAGAAACTGGTGCAATTTTGAGCATTTTTCAAAAGAAAAACTCGTAAGTTTCATCTCTAGTATGACACCAGCATTGTTATTTTTCCAACCATATCTCAAGACCTAGGCATAATAAGGCTGTATGCAGACACTAACGTAAGGTAGCATGAAACATGACTATACCAGAAAATTATAGTGATATGCAAGAGTAACCTGTGAAATGTTACTGCAAGAAACAAAACAAAGCAACCATTCATCATCTCCAGGGTAACACGGGTATGGATAGGTTTCAAGCATACTTTATTGAAAACAGGGAAATATTGTTTGAAATTTTTATTTTTATGGGGAAGCAAACAACTTAAACTAAAGCATGGCACAACAGATATCAATAGAGAAAGAAAAAGGCAATTGATATAGCAAAAGAAATGGGGAAGGATGTACCAAGGGACTCCTCCAAGCTTGAACTTTACATTGTGCTGAGTCAAGCAAAAGAGTCAGTCGATCGGAGCTTCACTAGCAAAAGCGTGCATCTGGATATCGAACGGCATCTAGTCATAAAACTGGTGACAGAGGTCCTCCTCAGCCTTCTGTGTCACCTCCATTCTTTGGATCGTCTCGTGCTGGTCACGAACAGAACTGTCGGTGCCTTTAACGTTGATGAATGTTTCCTCCAACGCGCCCAAGACATATTCCATGTCCAGTTGAAAAGTAGGGAATTGTTCGTATGACAGTGTTGACGTACCTGAGTGACTGATGCTGTACTAGAAACCTTGCAGATGCCATCCCACGGAATCGTAACCCAACGAGTGGCTGGAGCTGTCAGCGCCAAACCTCCAGCTTTGTCCCACATACTCTCACCTGCCAGGGCAAGGGTCGTACAAAGGGAACTCCTGCGTCTGCAGTTCTCGTCAGCTCCAGCTCCGAGTCACTAGCCTAGTACATACAACATTGTGCCTTGCGTGCTCTTGCATCCCTTCACCTACAGGCAGAGTTAGTCCATTTATGTGATCCAGTCTAAGGTCACAGTTGGGCAACCACACCTCATATCAAGATCTCAGATAACACATAGAAATCATTGCCACTTGCTCTAAGCATATGAGCTTGCAGGAAATTAGTTGCATCCAATAGCAGCAAGCCTCCCTTGAGAAACTCTATCGAGGCATTATCCAGCATCCTCAGCCTCTACCAGTTCTAGTGATTAAAGAAGAGAAACAAATATAACTTGGAAGGTGTGCAACATAATGCCAATAATTGAGGATGCATGTAGTTGGATTGCCTTTTATTTTCTGAACTATGGCATAAAGCATCTGCAAGTCATCAACTCTAATCGGCATGAGATCATGGTGGGAGATGACGGTAATATCAATCCAATGATGCAAGAACCTCAACAGTGGGTTGAGGATGTCTTGCATCTTTGCATCTTTGCATCCAATCATGCATGCTAGAAGAGGTGTGAGTCAAACCCTAACAACGTGGACAAGTTGGTGACTCCACCACTACTTAGTCCAAGAAGTCCGATCATGTTCTCAAGTGATACTATGTGTGGTTCATTGAAAAGATGGAATGTGTATGAAGTATTACCTTCTAAGTTGTTGATGCGTAGGGTCACCAGGAATGCCATTGAGAGAATTCTCAAACCAGGTTTTGTGATGTTGGTGAACCACTGACATCCCATGTAGTTGAATGAGTAATCAAAGTCATGATCTATCCTGATCTTTTTTCGGGAGGCATCATATGCCTTCATGTGCTCAAACGCCCTCTGTGATAGCACCTGGAAAGTATCCCTCTCCTGGTCAGAGAGGAGACGTGAGAGAGTTCTTGTAGAGAGGAAGAGGAAAAGGGAAAGGAAACACCACAATCATCAAAGGGGGTGGCCGTATATATATAGACAATAGGCTAGGAATACATGTCAGGTATAATTAATACTAGATTACCTTCTATACATATACATGTCTAATACTTCTATAGATATGCATGTCTAATACTTGCCCACAATCGCAATGGGAGGATCATGGACGCAAAGATTAGATCGAAAATCAGTGAACAACGGTGTAGTCAGTCCTTTGGTCATGATGTTTGCAAACTCATGTGTCAAAAGGACATGGAGCACCCGAACTAGTCCCAAAGTAACCATATCACGGACAAAGTGAATGTCAATCTCAATGTGATATGTGTAGCGATGATGGATAGGGTTAGCAATCATATAGACGGCACTAACATTGTCACAGTAGACGATAGTTGTAGAAGCAATGGGTGTATGAAGCTCCTGGAGAAGTTGACGGATCCAGTAGCACTTAGCCACGGCATGAGCAACCGCGTAGTACACAACTTTCGCACTAAAACAAGACACCGTTGTTTGGCACTTGGAGGACCAAGAAACCAGATTGTCACTAAGAAGGACTCAGGAGCTGGACATAGAGCGCCTGGAGTCGACGCAGCCTGCCCAATCTGTGTCAAAGTACGTGGTGAGGGAGTCGACTGGCCCAAAGCTAAGGTGGAGACCAGTGGACAAGGTGCCCTTCACGTAGTGAAGAATGCACTTTATCAACGCGAGGTGCGGTTCGCAAGGAGCATGCATGAAGAGACACACTTGCTAGATCGCGTTGGTGATGTCAGGTCGTGTGAGCGTCAAGTATTGCAAAGCGCCGGCAAGACTCTGGTACTGAGAGAGATTAGTGACTAGAGAGTCATCGGTGGCAGAGAGCTTGGCATGGGTGTCAATCGACATGGCTGTAGAGTGACACTCAGCCATGCTCGCCCGCTATAAAAGATCCACAGCATACTGGCACTAAGAGAGGAGCACGTGACATAGATACTGAGGAAGTGATGCAGATCACCTAGGTCCATCATGGCAACCTCCGAGTGGAGTTGCACCATGATGCTCTGTAGGATGGCGGTCGAGGATGTTGTAAGAATGATGTCGTCAATGTATAGGAGCAGGTAGGTAGTTACATTCCCCTCGTGGAGTACAATGAAACCAAGTTGCCGAATGTAGGTGGCAAACCGCTAGTACCAAGCCTGAGGCACCTATTTCAAGCCATATAGAGAACGCTACAAGAGACAAACATCGTCAGAATGAGCAAGGTTGACGAAGCAGGGAGGCTATTGGCAATACACTGTCTCCACCAGATGGCCATGAAGAAATGCATTCTTCGCATCAAACTGGTAGATTGGCTAGGATCGCGATGTAGCAAGGTCGAGGACGACTCCAATCGTGGCTAGCTTGACGACGGGGCTGAACGTCTCATCGTAGTTGACGCCGGGGCGCTGAGAGAAACTGTAAACTACCCAACGCGCCTTGTGATGGGCAAGGGAACCGTCGGAGTGGAATTTGTGCTTGAAGATTCACTTGCCTGTCACAACATTGGCACCGAGGAGGCAACAGACAAGGCGCCATGTTTCGTTATCAATCAGCGCCTTGTACTCGTCAGCCATGGCTATGCGCCACTAAGGATCGGCCAAGGCGCATCGGTAGTTCACCGGTATCGGTGAAATGACAGAGTGGGTGGCAGAGAAGCTGTAGCGCTAAGCCTGACGAAGGGACCTGGTCTGAGACTGAGTGACCATGCGGGAGATGGTTGGAGCAGGTGCTGGTGGCGATGCTGACGCAAGGGACAACTGTATTGGCAGTGGAGGCGCTAGTGCTGTCATGGGATCCGATGATACCAGCGGCCGAAGGGTAGACTGCATGGGCGCTTAGGTAACAACAGACACTCGTGGCCGCCAGCTGTACGTTAGGTAGAAGTCTCGAGCTGGGGCAGCCGGCGCAGCGGCATGGAGAGGTGGTGTAGCGGCCAGTGGAGAAGAGACCAGCACTATGGGTCCACGCAGAAGGATGCCGGGGTCGTGCAGCGGCTCCTCTAGTGTCACCTAAGTGGGCCACGGGTGCTCAGCGCCATCGCGTGATGGAGTAGCCGTGGGGAGGTGTGTTAGTACAATACTTGTAAGTAAGAAATCCAGGTCGCTAGGCAAGGACCCAGGGTTGGTTAGCCCGAATGGAAAGCAAGTATCGTTTAAAATGACATGGTGTGAGATGATGATGTGCCGAGTCGATAGATCGAGACAGCGGTATCCCTTGTGTGAGGAGGGATAACCGAGGAAGACACAAGTGGTGGAACGAGGGGCGAGTTTGTGGTGAGCCATTGCAGTCAAGTTAAGATAGTAAAGACACCCAAAAACACAAAGGTGGGAGTAATCAGGAACCATGTTATAAAGAAGAGTATGGGGAATGGCATTACGGATGGAGGAACAAGGGCACCGATTTAGCAGGTATGTTGCTGTGATGAGTGCTTCAGCCTAGTAAGATGCTGGTAGGTGTGCATGAAGAAGCATAGTATGGCTAATGTTATTTAGCATGTGAAGAATACGTTCGGCCTTACCATTTTGGGGAGAAGTATAAGGACATGAGAGCCAGAGGTAGATACCATGAGAATGAAGTAAGGATTGGATGGTATTGTTGACGAACTTTGTCCCATTATCAGCCTGGATGGCCTTGATGACTAGGCTGAACTGAGTGGAAACATATTTGCAAAAATTTGTTATGTAGGCTATGACCTCGAATTTGTGAGAGACAGGAAAAGTACAACAGTAATGTGTAAAATTATCGAGCAAAACGAGGTAATATGGATAACCCGAAATACTTGCAACTAGATATGTCCACACATCACAATGAAGAAACTCAAAAGGCATGGAGGTGAAGGAGCTAGAGTTCGAAAAAATGAGCTGTACATGTTTGCCAAGCTGACACGAATGGTAAATAGTGTGTACTATTTTATCACATTTAATGGACGTACTATGACAAAAGGTGTCGATGGCGGCAGGACTGGGATGACTAAGGCGGTGATGCTAAAGGTTGGTGGAGATGGTGAGGCCAGCGTGTGGAGTGAATGGCATAGCAGAAAAGGTGTAAAGGTCGCCAACACTATTGCAGTGAAGCATCATGCGCCTGGTCGGGATATCCTTGATCGAAAAACTAAGAGCGTCAAATTCGATAGAACAATTGTTGTCTCTAGTGAATTGATGAATGAAAAGTAAATTATGCAATAAAGAGGGGACAATTAGAACATTGTGAAGAGGAAAAATTGATGCTGGTGTTGGAAGAAGAGAGTTGCCACGACATGTAATAGGGAGGGTTTGACCATTGCCGACGGTAATGAAAGAGAAAGAGGGAGGATGACAAGAAAGAAGTATACCATCCGAGGAGCTCATATGAGATGAAGCTCTAGAGTCCAGTACCCAGGGATGCTGATCCTAGAGTGTCATCTGGTTGAGAGCGGTGATAAGGCCTGCCTAGTTTCACATGGGAGCCGATCGAGAAACTTACAACGGCACGAGTGTCGTCGGGGCCTGCACTGGTGCAAACACTATGTGAGCCTAGGGAGGAGCACCGATGATCCCTGACCACCAGTTACTGTAACCGCGCGGCTGCTGCTACATTGGTGGTCCTTGAGATGCCCATGGATTGTAGCAGAGCCAAGGACCCATAGGTCCGGCCTGCTGTAGAGGAGCAGCAGCAGCATGGCGTGGCTGGGCATGGCTACTCTAGCCCTTACCCTTGCCGTTCCCCTTCCCCTTTCCGCCACCATCGGCTCGGTTCCTGCTACTGTTGCCAACACCGTAGCCGCCGGAGTGACTGCTGTGGTCACCAGAGAAGACAGCAGCTATAGTGGAGCGATAGCCGCCCGGGCTAGTTCAGCCAAGGCCAGCTGCGGTGAGAAGGGCAGTGTGGGCGAAGGTCTTCTCGCCGTTGGCCAGGCGGAGTTCCTTGAGAACCAGCATGTCATGGGCTATGGCATACGTGGGAAGAATGGCGGAGTTGGCGATGTCATCGGCGGTGTTGGGGAAATGAGAATTGAGACCTCGAAGAAAAGTGAGGACGAGTTGTGAGTCTTCCACAGGATGACCGACAATGCGCAGAGCGGTGGCCATGGTCTTTAGGCACTAGCAGTATGTCGAGACGAAGGAGTCCCCTTGCACCATGGAGTGGAACTCATTGAGGAAGAAGATGAAGCGTGGTTGCTTGTTGGCATGAAAGATCCCCTCGATGGCCACCCACAGATTTCGGACGGTTGGGTCAGTGTCATTCATGGCGAGGTCGAGGACAGAGTCGTCAATGAAGCCACAGAGCCAGCTGCGAACACAGCACTCGGTGACATCCCACTAAGGGTCATCTGGTCAAGGAGGGATGAAAACTATCGATGTGGGAAAGGAGGCCAAACTTACCACACAGGGATTTGAAGAAGATGACCCACTTCGAGTAGTTGGCGTTGAGATCCAACATAATCGGGACATGAGACTTCACGTTGACGGTGGCTTAGGGAGGAGAAAACATCAGAGCAGCCTAGGCAGTGCTCAGGGCACCGATGGGGAAATCACCAATAGTAGGCAGAGAGCCAGATCCAGCGATCGACAGGGTGTCGGAGCGAAGAACAGGCTTGGTGACCATCGCTGAAGGATTGAAGAAGAAAGGGTCGAGTCATCGGGGAGAGTTGGACACGGCGTGAGGAAATCATGCATGGGTGTGCTGGCGACAAGCCGCAGTCGGGAATCTGTGCTGACAAGTGTCACTTGTGCGGCGGAGATGCCGGAGACGAGAAAGGAAGAGGATAGAGTGCGGCGTAATTGGCACGCGTATTACACTGGAATGAGGCATGAGCTCGCGTCCGCAAAAGGAATGAGGCGGGGATTTCGCTGGAATAGAGCGCAATTTCACGTCCGCGACGCCCGGGCGAGAGAAAGAGGGGAATTTCGCATTCGCGACAAGAGAGAGGAATGGACGCGAAGCGAGGAGCGGATGCGGCTGCAGAGAGAAAAGAAAGAGAGGGATTTGAAAGCTCTGATACCATGTAGAGGGGAAGAGAAAAAGGGAAAGGTAACACCACACTCACCCAAAGGTGGTGGCCTTGTATATATATAGTCCAATAGGCCACGAATACATGTCACATACAATAAATACTAGATTAACTTCTATACATATACACATCTAATACTTTTATACATATGCATGTCTAATAGTTCTAGAAGAGTTCTCAACAGTGTAGGATTGGAAGACTTTGGGACATGGACTGGCGAGTGCAGTCCAATATCCCAAGTTGCTCTAGACCGATACACTTTAGAACTCGAGTGGAATTTCTTGTGGATCCCCTTGAACACGCTCTTCATACCTGCAAAATTCACATGAATATACTTGAAACAAAACCATTAGGGGTTAGTTATTTTTGTTTTTTGTTTCTTCCACAAACTTCAGAATTTTAACGTTGTCCAAAATTTATAGAGGGGGGCTTCCAGTTGAAGTCTAGAGCTTAAAAACTGATTATAACGAAACAAAGAACACTCAACAGCTCAAAGAGTGAGTTGAGAGTGTGAAAGAGGTGTGGGAGAGAGGGTGGCTGGCCGGCCAATTTATAGAGGCAGATCGGTACCCCTTGACATGCCTGACCAGACATGGGGGTGGCTGGCTGGTGATGTGACCAGTGGCAGAGGACGAATAAAAAATGAGCTGTGGCAAAATGATGAAGTAAACCGTAACCACAATAAAGAAAAATAAAGACATAGTCAATCAATTTTGAGCCAAATAAACTAACAAAATTGTAATTATGAGACAACAGTTGCCATCTATTTCTCTGGCTCTCAGCTAGACTTCTTTGTTCTTGCCTCCTAACACTGTTGCTCATAGTTGCTCCATTGATTTGTCGGCGAGGCCAAACCTGCGACTGCCACTGCTAGCTCCAAGCTCCATGCAGGCCACCGCACTATAGTCCTCCACAATGCTGGCCCTACTGCCATGTCCACGTGCTGATCCATTGCTTGCTGAGTGTTCTGTTCATGGCATCTGAAGCTAGGGCTATACATAAGAAAATTGGGTTGTTGCCTATTGTGCCTATTGGGCACAAGAGAGGAAGGCCCAATAGCACCCTCATTGAGTTGTCATCTTTGTTCATCTTCCTTGTCACGCTATCGTGAGAGGCAACTCATAGAGTGTTTATGGCTGATGACTAGGGGCATGGTGGGGGTGGGGATTCATGGCCAAGGCGAGGTATGGCGAGTGTCGTAACTTGGTCTTCCACCACTGGATGTGATGTCCTAGAGTTGGTGGTAGTGGCCTAAGTTTGGTGCCATGATGGTATAGTGAACGTGGCCGGTTGACTATATGGGGGAGGTGGTCAGCCAGGCCCTAGAGAGTGGCCGGCCAACCCCACCAAAACTCCATACTTTTTTCACATTTTATTTTTTATATCCAAGGAAAAGTAAACATGATGTGGGTGAAACTGAAAATGAGGGAAAATTAAATATGCTTTGCAAAAAGTAAAAAAAAGGAGAAAGTAAACTAAATTAATTCACTGTGGAAAATTAAAGATAACGCTAAGAGTTTTAGCACTGTGGGCCAAACTGTCTCATACTTGGATTATAGTCTTAGTCATCACCACCAATCCTGAGAAAGTGGTGTGTGCGATTGTTGACGCGCAAGGCGATCGGACCAGACGGAGAGGCGTGCTGAGAGGACGAGCGAGCGTGAGCCGAAAGGTCCAATACAATCACATGAATACGTAAAGTACTAGGAGATCTGCTTAACTTCACTGCAAATCTTTTAGCTTTGAGGTTTGTTGGTGTGTACTCTCTATTGTCCCTCCGGGCGTGCCAAAAGATATATGTTCACGTGCGAAAGAGATAGGATCAGGCGGAGATGCATGCTGAGAGGACGAACAAGTCAGTCGATGAAGGTCCAATGCATTGCGCCCAAACATACGAAGGCCTAAAAAATCTACTTAGCTCCAGTACATATCCTTTGACTTGCTGGGGACTTCTGGTTGTTGGAGTTGCGGATGTGCTAATCAATTTGATCTCTAATTGACAAGCAAGACAAATAGATTTAGATCATAGTGCCAATCAGCTGATAGGCTAATACGAACTCCTATCATTGGTTGAATGTGCCAATAGGGTTAAGATAGCCATTGGTTGAGTCCAATGCACTCTGGCTATCGTCTAGTTGCTGATAAGGATTGTAGCGCTCATATATCAACTGGAAAAGCCAATGATGACATAGGCAAGTAGCGAGAAATAAAATAAAAGACTCCCAAAGGGACAAGATCCGATCTCCCGAAGGAATGAGACCCAGCGACCACCGATGACGGTACCATTAGAGCCAGCCTTAATAGATTGGATCGAACTGAGATAGTATAAGGTTAAGGCTAAAAACAGCAAAATGGTGAGAGCTAGATCGAACGTAACGATGGAGGGACCGGGTGAACCCATCGACTGCTGGTTTGATGCAAGCATGTTAGAAAACTCATTGGCTAGTTGAGCCGATAGGGAGAACGAAACCCACTAGATCTCGATGCTAGATCTAAAAGAACCAAATCAATCTCTAGCATATTAATCACTAAGCAAGATATATGTATATCGGCTGAAAAGCCCATACACTAAGCGTGAAACTCAGTGTATGAATAACTCATCGACTGGCTAATCCGATGAAACATCATGTAAAGGCCTATCAACTTACGGCTCAATCTTCTACCAACAGTCTAGTTGGTCAAACCTAACCTCTGCAACCTGAGACCGATGACGGTAGAAGGAGCTTGACAAGCTGGTAGAACCCACGTGAATATAATGTGATGTATCCGATCGGACTAAGAGATTAGACCTGATCGATGCAATATTAGATAGAGCGGATACAATAGGATAATAGCGGTACTGACCCTTTTATCGAAGATCGGACATAACTAATGCAGCCCCGCGTCGAGAGCTAGAACTCACCAGTAAAAACTTAGATGAACTAGGATGACAATGCATCGAGATTGTATTACTCTAGGTGGATAATTTATAAGTTTTCAGAGGTCTATATTTATACCCTAGGGTTACACGAGTCTAATATGTTTACATATAACATCCGGACATTATTTTCTAAACATAAAAGAAATAAGTTAACAAAACTAACTAAACTTATCTATCTTATAAGATATATTTTACAAAAATACAAACAACATGCCATGATTTCTATGACTCCTTAGATCCTGTCTAATATAGATAATTTTCTATCTTTGACTAAACTGAATCCATCTGATCGGCTCTTTCCCCATATCAATCGGCCTCTTTTCATAAGCTGATCGGCTCTCTGATCCTGTCTGTAGGACTTAACAAATTTTAGTGTTAACAGCGATGTAATTGTCATGTCCTTCCTTTGCCATTCGTGGCAAATCTTCATTGTGGAGAGGATGCTTGCACTCATCTTTGTTAGCTTCAACGTCTGTTGCTTCTTGTCGGTACTTTGCATGGTTTCTTGCTTCATGGCTCTTGTCCTTCGCCTTTGGCAAAAACATCTTGCAGCAATTGATGGAAATTCTTTCCCCTGCAAAATGACAAGCTCCAACATCAATGTTGGCATTGGCGGTACTTAGAAATGGCCTTCTAAAAGTTAGCAATGCCTTGGTATCCATTTCCATGTCAAGGATCACAAAGTCAATGGGAATGAGTGATTCTTGGACTTTGACCATCACGTCCTTAACCATGCCAATAGTGTACAGTAGGCATTGATCAGCTAGCTAAAGGCATACTTATGTTGGTGATAGATAGACCCGCTCCAATTTGTCGTAGACCCTCTTGAGCATGACGTTGACACTAGTGCCAAGGTCACACCGGACTAGCACATCTGATCATATCCAGAATCTTCCTTTCATCATCTCCAATGGGGATGGTCTTGATCATCATGGTAACTCAAGTCAAACTTCCAATAGGCATTGATCAGATTGCACTGCTCCATCACTGGTTGTGCTCACAACGCCTTCACTTGCTCCTTTGGGTTCACCTCGGGTTTCCCCAGGAGTTGCTCTGTATTGAGATGCACAAGTGAGGATGCCACCTGGGCGATGTGAGTCTCCAGCATCATTCTGTGTCTCGGCTGACTTTTTATAGGCAAATGAGTCCAGTCGTGTGCTGATATTCTTAAAAATCTTATCACCAGCCAGGAATTTCTAACTGATACTCTCATTGATCTTGGACTGGCTGAGTATGAGCTCCTTGAGAGATGGCTCACTCCAGTTGAAAGAGAAATCTTAAACCCGCAATTCTTGAAGGGAACCCTAATATTACAAGGGATTATATTTATTTTTTCCAAAAGGACACATTACTAGCATAAAATGTTTCCTTCTTTCTACCTTGCTTGTCTAAGGATATTTATACTAACCAAAGATGGGGATAAGACATAGATTTTAATACATGGATGACACACACAGAGGGACTCAACCTATCTAGTTTTGGCGTTTTGAATGAGACCACGTGGTAACAGATACTTCAACATAAGGAAATGTCGACACGACTAACACTATTAAGGTGTAGGATGCTTACTTCAAGCACAGGGCATAGATTCTTGCCATTGATGAACTATCCTCCCTAATCTCTAATGCCAATGCTCTAGATCTAACTTAAACAACTACAAACAACACCCAGCGCAACCAAACTTCCAAAGAAACAATAGTCCTCTAGACTCTTGTTGATTCTTGACTCGACTCGACTCCCCACTGAACTCCTCCTACTCCTCTACGAACTAGAATTGGTTATTCTCGATATTCAAGCAAATGGACAATGTGGAGCTTCTGCTACAAATGAATGTGCTCGCCTCCTTGGATGCTCTAGATCTCCTCTTGATGATGATTAAATCCCTTAGATGCTGCCTAGAGTCAGCTGGAATGATGGTTACATTTTGAGCTAGGCCGGTTGGCTTGCGAGAATGACTCGACTGGTCTACTTGTATGTCGGTTGGCCCATCGCTAAGTCGGTAGCCTTCAAGCTGAGTAGGCGAGCCTGGCCAAATTGGTGCCATGCACTGGCTAGGGTAGGTGGCTGGCCCGCTTGACCTATGTGGTCGTTCGACCTGGCTCTGCCTTGTCGCCTGCCTTGGCTTGGCTTCACTTGGTAGCCAACCGATCGGCCACTCCTTGACCGGCTAGCCAAGCCGCACTAATTCTATCTAAAATTCATGCATTTTCACCTTTATTTGAATGATACCTATAAATTGATGTATCGAATATTGTTTTACCCATCTTATTACTAAAGGTTGGTGTTTGAAATAGGGTTTAATGGCTGCTAACAACTAGGAATGGTTCTATCTTGGTATGCAAAACAAGATACAATTTTTAGTGTTCTCAAGGTCGCAGTGAGGAAGGTCAAGGCCTGGAGGTAAGAGCCAAAGAAAACCTAAGTTTCTCGGTCTGACCGCCTACAAAGTATGTTATGACTTCATGAGACATCACATTTCTCCTTTGAAGCGCTCAGCGCATCTCACCTAACTCAGATATGAGCAACCCATGTCAAATGGTCCTCCCTTGTTACTTGTGGGCATTAACTTGTTTACTTAAAATGAGAATACAAATGGTCCCTCTTTGTTATAAGGTTTCATGTAATATGTTAAATTTGGCCCTTGTCCTGATTCTTGAATGTAGCACAAGTTAATGCACTGACTCTTGCTTTCTTTATACGCTTGTTGTTTAGTCCTTATTGCAGGTGCAGGGTTTGCTAGAGTTGAGTGCTCACAGGCAGCATTTGATTTCTTCAAAATGGTTTCTAACTATTGACCTATCCTAATCGGTTTGTCTGTGATTGGATAGACATACATTTGTTGAACCTTCCAATTAGTTGGCCGGTCAACTTAACTTATGCAATAATTTAGTGATAAGAGAAAGGAAGAGGTCGCGGTGATGATGCAAAAAAATGAGTGATTCATATACATTCACATCTACAACCACATTCATATAAATCTCACATTCACAATTTAAACTAGCACTAATGGTATTAAGTTCTATGAAAGCACGCCTGCCCCTCAAATGTCGAGCAAAATAGGGAGGAGCCCACCTCTTGCTCATCTAGCTAGTTGAAGGGGGAGATTTTAATATTTTCTTTGAAATTTTGGGAAATTAACTCTTTTCGACTCAAATGTCTAGAAATGTTAGTACTCCCTCGGATATGATATATTATTCACTCTTTGAAATTGGAACATTCGAAAATAGTGTACATATCAGTTGCCTTTGTTTTGTGAAAGATAAAAAACTGACAAATGATGTTTTTAGACTGGTGCGATAAGTGATGTGCGTATAGTGGTAGTTAATAAAATTTTCCCTCGTATCTCACCGGTGGGTGCATGGTGAGGATCTCCGCGCCGTCGCCAGTGACCAAGATGGTGTGCTCGAACTGGGCGGTAAGGCTGCCGTCTGCTGTGACGGCCGTCCACCCGTCGTCCCACAAGGTGCACTGGGTGCCTCCCTTGGACAGGGTAGGCTCTGCATTGCATGCAGCCCACCACGCACGACACGAGATATTACTTCACCATTAACCAAAAACAAGAACATGTATCCAAGGGAGGGTGTACCTACCGATTGTGAATGTCTGGCCTGCAACCATGTAGCCTGGCTCGTAATCATCTGTGTTAAATCAATTAATTACGAGTGTGTTCTCGTCTGTAAGAAACTATATATGTAGTTATTGGCTACTTACAGAAGTGCCAAATGATCGGCTCCGAATGGAATATTTTCCCAACTCCATGCCCGACAAAGGGATCGATGCTGTACCCGTACCCGTCCACGTACTCACTGAAATCAAAAATCATGAAATTATATGTAGAAGCTGAACTACCACGGACAGAATAAGTGCGTTCATGATTCCTGGCATTTGAAATTCAGCATTATGTGTTTTTCCCCTTACTTTTCAGCTTATTTGAGTTTCACTGCACCAGGGCAAAATGTCTGATAGATAATATACTGCATATATAAGTACATGAAACAAAATTTCTCAGTAAATTTTAGGGGAAAATGTTTGCTTATTACTATGAAAAACAGCATCGTGCTCAAGTTTTGTGTTCCTTCTTTCAGTGCTTTAGATCGATGCTGATTAGTACTTGGTTCATCTGGAAGACATCATGAATTTATGAGTAAGAGATATTAGCACCTTATTCTCTGACCAATTGTCTTAAAACTAGCACCGTGTTTGCAGGCTGATATTCCCCTCAGCATGCACTCTTCAGTGACCTGTTACAGAACAATATATAAGTTTCTTCCGATACAGGATGAAACATTATCGTCTCATGAAACAATCAGCAGAGACCAGCGAGGTCATTTTAACCTTTACAAGTTGCATAGTAGATTCATCAACTTCTCCACATAGGTATGTCCTTGAGGTGTCCCCATGGTATCCCTAGATAAACACTACATGTCACTTAATTTCACACTGCAAATGAATCAATAAACAGATCAATGGCACAAGAGCAGCACACCATGAGTAAAAAATTGAATGCTGATTTATTTTAGATAATGCAGATGATTTAGATCAGATTGAATGTTGATGACTGACAAGGAAAAGAGGACAGAAGAATGAAAAAAGAATCACATACATTCAAGTAGACAGTAACATCGATATTAATGATGTCTCCATTCTGCAAGCAGAATGATCAGTAATTGAAACCAAGCATTAGTAACAAACTGAACTAAAATATATATGAATGTAAGAAGCAGAAGGGCTCATGAATCCCTCTCGACCTGTAGCACCCGCGAGTCAGGGATTCCATGGCAGATGCACTCGTTCACCGACGTGCAGACGCTCTTCGGAAACCCACCGTAGCCTAGGGGAGAAGGGTAGGCGCCAGCGTCGATGATCATCTGATGAACTGCTCTGTCAATCTCATCTGTTGTCACCGATGGCTGACAAATAATAAGATCTCATATGATTATACGCATGTTTGATTATTGCATATTTTTCAAAGCAATTTTTCAAATGAAAATTGGGCAGAAGATCAGATATGTTTATGAGTTACCTTGACTAGTGTCCCTGCGTGCTCAAGAACTCGAGCGGCGAGCTCGCAGGCAGCTCTCATACGAGTGATGCTCTCACGGTCATGCAGCTGCCGATCGGGGTCGACGTCAGGGAGGCGGTTCGTGCCGGCGTAAGGAGGGAGAGGTATGTGGTCGGGCACCGGGAGGCGCGGGCTCACCGTGCCACGCCTCAGGGGCTCCCTCCTCCGTGGTTGCTCCGACCACTGAATCTCTGCAGCTCTTCTGTTTTGACACTGGATATTCGTCAGTTGACGAGAAAATTGTTTGCATCTGAAGAATTGAACTGCAGGAAGAAAGCTTTGGGGTTGGATTGAGGCTGCTACCTGCGGCTGCAGATCCTCTTTGGTTGCTTTAGCGTCCATGATTTTCTTGGATTCGGTGTACCTGGGCGGCGATGGCGGAGGTGCCACGGCGGAGGCGAGCGGGAGAGCTCCAAACTCGCCGATGCCGCCATTGCGAGTGGCGGCCAACTCGGAGGATCGAGATCGCAGCAAGCTGAAGGTGGAAGAGGATAAGTCATGGGACACGTGGCTGGAGGGAATTGGCTGTGCTGGTTTAAATCTCTCTCTCTCTCTCTCTCGCATCGCGCAGGGCCATGGATAGGCCTGCAGGGAGGGGAGCAGTGGGAGGCGTCGGTGCGGGCGTGGTTCGAGCGCACGATCCGGCACGTGCAGGCGGAGGTGTGCGCGGCGCTGGAGGCGGTCGAGGAGGCCGGCCGCAGCGGTGGCAGGGGCAGGGCGTTGTTCCGGGAGGACGCCTGGACTCGGCCGGGCGGCGGCAGGGGCATCAGCCGCGTGCTGCAGGGCGGGGCGTGCTCGAGAAGGCCGCCGTGAACGTCTCCGTCGTGTACGGGGTCATGCCCCCCGACACGTACTGCGCTGCGAGGGGAAGTGAGAAGGCCGGCCAGGTGCCCTTCGCCGCCGGTGTCAGCTCGGTGCGTGCCTCTCACCCACACTGCTGCGCGCCAATCAACTGCATCCCAAAATTGCTGCGCACAAATTCATCCCCAATTTCAGCAATTTGATTTCTAGTAAAGCATCTATCAATGGACTGCTTATGATGATGATGAAGTTCTTGTTTGGTTGCTAGGCTATCCAAGGAATCCCTTTGCACCTACATTGCATTTCAACTATCGGTACTTCGAGACCGAGGCACCGAAAGGTGCTGTACTACTACTAGTCTACGACTTGCTGCTGATAATTAAAAGAACTGAAATACTTAAATAGTTGAATTCATGGAAATTTCTAAGATTGCACTCAAATTTCTGAGATGGCTTTTGGGGTAGTACTGATTTGATGCCTTCGTATATCGTCGAAAAGGATATCATCCATTTTCATTATGCATGTTCACGGTCTTGACAACTTGTACTCTGCAAGCTGGTGTGTTGCCAAAGCACTCATAGATAAGATATCTTTTACGTTTGTTTTGCAGTTTTACTATTGTTTTGGATGCTAGCAGCCTTCTTGAGGATTAAGCCTATATAATATTTATGATTGATTTTTCTTTCTTATTGAAGGACCGAAAATAACAACCATCAGATGGGGTTAAATGGAAGTCTTAACTTTCAATTAAGTTCTTTTTCAAAATTAACCCTAAAAAGCAGTCACAACCGGATCCATATGTTTTCTAACTAATAGATAAGCTATCTCAAAAAAATCATCGTACAAAATATAATTCAGTCAAAAGAAGAACACACAAGAGAGAAAAACCCCATTACTTCTTCCCGTCAGTTTGATTTGCCTAGATCTATGAACTCGTGAGAAGCTAGATAATTTCCTTTGATTAAAATACTCAACTCACATCCTAGTTTATTTCAAATAACCAGATATGAGTCAAAAACCCCTAACACTCATATTTCAACCTAATATATCAGAAGTATAAAACTAAGAACGCGAAAATCACCATCGGGATTTAAATAAACAGTTCAAATAAACCGATCTATGAACTAGTGAGGAGTAAGATGATTTCCTTCAGTGGAAAGATTCAACTCACGTCCTAGTTCATCCTGAATAAATAGATCTGAGCCAAAAAAACCTCAAAGCTCAAAGTTCAACCCTAGACGTTAGAAGAGTTAAATCAAGAACGCGAAAAACATTGAAGGGATTTGAGTAAATGCCTCATCTAAACCAATCTATGAACTCGTGAGGAGTAAGATAATTTCCTTCGGTGGAAAGTCTCAACTCACGTCCTAGTTCATCCCGAATAAATAGATCGAAGCCAGAAACCCCAAAGCTCAAGGTTCAACCCTAGACGATGGAAGAGTTAAACCAAGAACACGAAGAACATCCTCAAGATTTGAGTAAATGGCTCAAATAAACCGATCTAAATCAAAACGCCCAAAATTCATGATCCAAATCAAAACATTGAAAAAGAAAAATTAGAAACGCGAAGAACACCGACTGAATCTGAACAAGTAGCTAACAAATCAAATCCAGAGAACACCAGGAGGTTAGGGCCTCCATTCTAGCATACAATCTTTAGTTCATTTACATAGATGCGGTGGATTACAGTGCCGAGGAGAGATCGAGCAGAGAAAACCCTAACTGAGAAACACAACGAACTCGAGAATAACAAGAGAGAAAAAGAAAAATAAAAAACGTGAAAATGAAAACCCTCGCACGTGCTCGCCACTTCCAGAACCCGCTGATGTGGCATTGTCTCCCTTTATATATGAGCGCTTCATACGAAATCCCGATTATGCCCTTTCAGTATAACAGGCCGAAACAATATCTGGAGGGCATAATGGTCCAACTCTTTTTCAGACGGTCGGACCGCCATGCTTCCTGCACAAATTTACTTCGTCTTGGAGCAACTTTTGTGATTTCGCCACGTGCCACCCTGTTTCTCCTCGGAACCTAGGTTTCGAGGCCAAACCCACGAAACCGATGCGTGTTTGACCTCCGCCAAGCTCAACGCTGTCCTCATCACTCATGTACACTTGCGCTTGTCAATGTCCTCAGGTGTCAGCCATCACGGTTGATCCTCCGGAGCTCCGGTTCCTTAGTCCAAGTCTCACATTCGTCTTTCACTGCTTCCAGTCCATTAGCATAGCCCGTCTCTACTTGACCTTCACCTTGCCATCGACCACTGCCTCCGAGCTCCACACCTGCATACCACAAGCCACAAAACATGATTCCAAAACACACTCAACCCGAAGTGTCAGCACGTTGACAATCACTCATCACTACAACGAAGCACAAGGGCACATATCAAGCTTGTGTTCGTAGTTATTGTCTATGCTTGCCTAATGGAGAAGCCTTTATTGTTTCACTGTCTGCATTCAAGTTCAAAAACAGGCATGTGATAAGTTTGATGCATCTTTTTATCCGAGATTCAAGAAATGGTGTGATGATGATTATTTTTAGCTCGCTCATTTGTTCGGTTAATGTCTATTGACTATTTAGACATACAAAAAGGCCATGTATTGTGTACTAGATAAATTGCCATCTAGTATGTCTGACTGTCTAGTAGCAACGGCTTTACCTATATCACATGTACCAGCCATAGAAAGCTAGCTAGTACAGATAGGATATCGGTGAACCATAGTCAAACATTCTTTATTTATTAGGCAGTCTTCTTACATAGGTTATAGCTACAAACAGAACTTGGACATGCAACTAGATAACACAAAACACTCAAGCAGAAGCAAAGGCTAGACCTAACCCATATGCACCGCTTAGGACCTAGGCCAAAATCCTAAAAGTATTTATATATGATTTGCTTCTAAAGGTACTCAAATGGTTGGATCTTCACCTTCTTATATTTCTAAAGGGAAAAAGGGACAAGGGTGTGTACACACGGTACTCAACAAATCACAAAAATAGTGTGATATGTACGGTTTGCCAAAGCAGTGGTTTTGGTTTATTTCATAAACGGTTTTGGTTTTGAAAATGTTTTAAACAATTCTATGTGTGCTCTTTAAGTTGTAAGAAAGAGACTCATACTTCAATGGATTCAGTGAGTTGCTTTACAAGTCTCAACCCATTTTACAAGTCGCTTTCCAACGACTTATCATAATTCTGATTCAGACCATACTACCTCAAACAATATATACATTTAGATGCTTTAAACTTTCTCTTTCAGTCTCAACCACATCTCAACTCTTATCTAAAACAACCTCAAATATGGTGCCACCTGACACTCGGGGTCACATAATCTTGTTTTAGACCACAAAGGTCTTCCATTGATCACTCAAACCAAATTTGGTAACGTTTTCCACCCATAAATAATTTTCACAAATATTTTATAAACATCCTTTGCAAAGGATGCACGCTTAACCCACACGACGTGAGCTTATACCAATCACCCAATATGTATTGACCAAATACAATGAGTGAAGGGAGGTTCATGACAAGGCTTTTCCAAATCAAGTCTAGGATAGCCCATTGCCCTATAGACGGGTATTTTGACCAAGTACCAAGAAAACACATTTCCTGTATATCACCTACTTGGTACCCTGGCAACTCCACATCTATTAGTAACCGAGACTATTATGGATCTACTAATTACATGGCTAGGAATATCTCATACCACTCATATAGTCACACTGTATTAAGATTAGTGTAATTTCTTAAGGGAATAGTCCTTATATGCTATGTGAAATCATAGCCACATAGGCAGCGACAGCCCATGACCAAGGGTTTTGTAAAAGCATTGTATTTCTCAAACACACGACCACACAAGCTAGGTTTTTAAATTATTTTGCAACTAAAGTTTTCCTATCAATATGGTATGTGATAAGTAAGTGTTGCTGATACTTGTACTTGAGGGGTATGAGTACCGGAATGAGAATAAGACTACAAAGGTTTAGGGTAAATAATAAACAAGTAGGGTGAATGCAACAAATAGGTCTAGACCTATCAGATTGGCTTGTGAACCATGACCACACATGTACCTAGACATGCAAATTTTGCAAGCAAAATATTTTATAGAATACTAGGAGTAATATTGTCAAAGGGGTTACTTGCCTTGCTTTGGTTTTTGGACTTCTTCTTTGTATTCCTCGCTCGTCTTCTTCTCGGTGTTGGCTTCTACACATTGTAAAATCATAACAAACAAAAAAACACAATCAAAACCTATTTTAGTTAACTAATAGTACCATTGTGTCTATCTCATTTTTAGAAAAAAAAGAGTTAAATGGGCTCAAACAAAATTACCTTTAAAAAGTTATGAATTTTTAAAGTTTAAATTATTTTTGAGATACTAGAAAAGCATTAAAAGAATTTTTGAAAACAAAAGAAATAAAATAAAGGATGATAGGTGGGGATAGGTTGGTTTGATTAAGGAAGGTAAAATACTTTAGTTTATGGGTGGATGTGTTAAAAGTGATGTCGGGCTGAGGCTTGTTAGGCTGTTGGTGATGGTCCGAAAGGAGAGAGAGGGAAGGAGCTGTGGACTGTAGCCTGTTGGCTCGGTGGGCCATCTAGATTAGCCCAATGTCCATTGACCTGGCTCGAGACGACTGCACCTTAGTGGAGACACGATGGCCCACGTGTCCCAGCAAGCAACCACATGGCTGGCCACGTTGGCGCAAACTAGACGGTTTGACCCCATCACAGATTGATAACAAATGATGGCTAAGGTCGATTCAACGAATAGCGGTGAGAGTGGAGGCACAAAGCATGGCAGGGGAATGAGTGGAGGATAGTGAACATTTTGATCGGTTTGGATGGGACGGAGGTGGACCAAAAGTAGGGAAAGCAAGTGATGAATCTCGCCTGTGAGGGCAACGTACAAGAGGTCACCGGCGGTGGCCATTTAGATGGCATTTGAGTTTGGGTTGGTGATAGTAGGGTGCAGCACAACGAGAGTAGGAGGAGAGAAGGAGGGATTTGGTCATTATCTTCGACGGCAATGAGCTCGAAGCTATGGACAACGGTGGATGGCAGTAGAGCCAATTTGGAGAAAATGGCTCTGGTAACAATTAGGTCTAGGGAAGGGGTTGAATGGGATCACATGGAGTTGGGGAGCTTGATCGTGGTGGTAGCTGGGTCGATTTGAGGCCAGAGGTGGTGGAATAGCTCGACTAGAGAGGAGCTAAAGGATGGCACAGCTAGCCATGCAGCTCGGACTCTATTTATGGCAATAGAGTGGCACATCATGATGAGGAACTATGGAGGTGGCACACAAGAGCCAGTGTGGCGTAGCTAATGGGATGCAACGAGTTGGCATTGTGGCTATCATCTTCACATAGTTGTGGGAGAGAGAGGAGAGAGGTTGACAAGATGGTGATGGGATGAGGCGAGGAAGCTCACTAACTTGGTGACATCTATGGCACGTAAGCGTCACTGTGGCCATCGTCAATGGCGGAAACTTTAAGGAGAGACAAGGCAAAAACGATTAGGAAGGTGACGAGATTAGGCGTGCACGTGCGAGCTTAACTTCCATGGCAAGTCGGTAAAATATCTTACCACCTGTGACACTGCGGTATAGATGGGGTATGGCCTCGTCAGGAGGAGGCTAGGAGATAGCAAGAGAGAGAGGGAGAGAGAAAGAAGAGGGTGGTGGGAGGAAGATGACGATGGGGAAGAGAGGGGAGGGATTGATAGGTGGGGCCGACGCGTGGGGGGTAAAGCGAGTTGGATGGGAGAGTTAAGCTAGGACGCGAAGGCCTACTAGGCTGTGGCTAGGCTGCATGCGTGAGGTAAAGAGGAAGCAGCCACACGGGCCAGGAGGAGAGAAAGAGATGGAGGCGATCCAAGCAAATAGTTACATTTGATTTTTTTTCAGAGAAGGTTTGAGAAGGAAGTTGAAGACTTTGAATTTGAATTTGAAAACAAATTTGATTTTTGAAATCTAGAAAATATAAGGAATTTTTGGGAGAGGGCTCTAGGGTTGAGATGAGAGAAAATTGAGATCCACAGTTGGTACAAATTTCAAGAATTTGAATAAGAGCCAAATTTCACAAATATATTTTTATTGAAAAAAGTTTTTATACAAGGGAAAAACATGGGTGTTACACATGGCCATGTTAAACATTTATCATAATCCAGGTGCAATGCATACCAAACTACAATGTAATTTGCTTTGCTTATACTAGTATTGCTTGGGTAAATGCCAGTCAACGTTCACCCCCCCCCCCATCCTCCACATCCTGTGGAGCTCTACAAAAGTAGGCACATGCCCATCCAAGGTGGGTCTTCTTTCATAACATGATGCAAATACATTCAACAATAAACATCAACTTACTCAACTTTCATCATGTAACCATTATCATATCACCAACATGTTCCCATAACTTCATAATAAACATTAATCATACATAAAGAATAGGAAGCATCATTTTATGAAATTATAATTTAATCATCACCCATTTACTATTCAACCATATATTTGCCTTAACCGTCTGAAGATGAGCGGTGAGCGGAAGATTCCACTTCTTGATTCACACCATGACCATAGCAACAGGGGACGAAAATCAAGGATGGATTTGAGGAATTTGGACAAAATCCCCAAATCCCCCTCCTTCCGTTTCTTTCTCCTTTCTTCTTCCTGCTTCCCTTCTTCCTCCTTCCCTTCTATTATCCCCCTTGGTTCCTCCTTGCTTCTTCCCCTTGCCTTCCCCCAAGCTCTGTGCTTGACCCACAGCAGCAAATACAAGGCAGAGCACCGACAAGGAGAGCAAGGTCAAGGGTAGCAGTGGGGACAGCTGGAGAGGTTGAGGTCCCTAGAGGTGGCAGCGGTGGCATAGCTGCTAGAGACGATAGCAAGGATGGCTAGGGTTTTGGGTGGAGATGAGCAGTTGAGCACGAGGAATGGGCAGTAGTTTGGCCTCTTCTGGGTCAGCTGCACCCTCATCTTTAGTTTTATCTTTTTTTTAAAAAAAAACTGTCTGCAAAAAGCATTTCGACCATCACGAGCTCGTCCGAAATCCAATTTGCACATGTAAATACAAAATTGGAAACTACTCAAGGAGATCTACGCACCATGGTTCCTGATCAACGATTAGATGCTTCCATAAAAATCACATTTTAGCCCTCGCGCTAAGGCATGGAGATGTATTTTTTAAGCAATGACTTGTTTTTTATTGCAGCATCGTGGTGAACGACGTGGAGTTTGTGGAAATATTTTTTTTTGACGAACTTAATGATTATGATCAAGAAACACTTCTCAACATTCCTACAGGTAATATCTTCCTTTTAGAATCGTTGTATGTCTTTGATTGCATTTGTCGGTTGCATAATACAATTGCCAGAACATGTCTCAAGGATGAAACGGCGTTTACTGAACATCGTAAGAATTACTTCAAACTGCAGATTTATGCACTTTTCTACTTTTGAATGATTTTCTGTTTTCAGCATCTTTTATAGTCTAGATCATAATACAAATTCAGCATGTATGTTTTTTGCAATCTTTCACTCCCTATAGCTCATAGAAGCCAGCATATTAAGGCCTTTGAAATGCAGGATTGAGAAAAAAAATACAGGAATAGAGAAAAACGTAGTATTTCGCATTTGTAAAACAATAAAAAATATAAGAATAACCGTTTGATTAGATTACAGAAAATACACAGGAATTAGATGAGAGATAAAGACTGAAACGAAAGTTTCTATAAGGTTAGACCTTACGTTAACTTTTCTTTAAAACCTTAGCCATTCTATAGAAATTTCATAGAATTGATAGAGTCCCAATCCTTGGTTTCAAAGAACCAAGTAGCAAACTTTCCTATAGGATTTAAATCCTACAAATTTTCTACATTTTTCCTATAAATCAAAGGAGCCCTAAGAAGTGTTATTTTTTCCTCGGAAGAGTGTGCAGATTCAGTATTCCAAAGTACATCCCCATCATAGAACATCGGTATGATCCCCAATTTACAGAGAAGCACAAGGCATGGCAGCGGCTATGCAGAGGTCGCTATGTAGAGTTCAACCTTGTAAGTGCTTTCAGATGAACATGTCAAGTGTATCACTTGTGTATGGCATATGCGCTGCGTATTGTTTCCTGCCATTCCTTCCTATATCTCTCCCTGTTCTATTTATGTAAGTCATTTGAGTAGATAAGGAAAGGTTCGCACCTATATGTACTCCAAAAGATTGTCAATCAATCTATTGTGTTCAAGCCTATCATGCTTTCATAGTATCAGATTTATCGATCTTTTGTTTCTACTCTACCCTAAACCTATCGCCACCATTGCTATGTCAACAGCCATGTCAACTGCCTCGTCTTTGTCTGATGAGGCACTTCTCGATGACGCCACAATGGTCAATGCCGATGCAATCCGTGCCTCCTTCCAATCTCCCGCTAAACCACAGATAGACGATGCCACCACGAAAGTCAACACAAACTCCATGGTGACCAAGGCCTCCACAGCCGCATGTGAGGTCCTCTCTGCTGACCTCACCAAGATTCTATCCTAAGCTTCGGCTTCTACTGACATCATCCCATCAACGCTGCAGGGACCCGTACTGGCCACCTAGCTTCCATGTCGCCGACCCTGCCCTTCGCACCACTTCCTCCTATGCTCATGACTCTACTCACCTGGCTCTCCGTCTAAGGCACTCTAGGCATGTCCATGTCTGCCAGCGCAACGTCCTCTCCATATGTCTACCAGTGCCAAGGGAAGAATCAGGAGTAAAGCAATTAGGGCTAGGGCCCTAGCCCTGAGTCTAAATCACCATTGAAATAATACTTCAAAATTTAAATAGTTAGAAAAAGGCAAATAAGTAGAAATCATTCTAATTTAGCCCCTAGGCTTGAGAAATTTTTGGCTCCTCCACTGGTCATCACAACATCCTCTCCCATGATGGGTCTCAATGGCGCACACTCCTTCCCAGCGCCTTATAACACCTTAGCCTCCAAATCTGAATTAGTCGACCCTACACGATGTCCGCACTCCTTCCCGATGCCTTGTTACACCGCAGTCTCCAAATCCGCATAAGTCCAGCATGCACGTTGAGTGGGTCCACATTCACATAGTACCCTACTTACACTTTCTTCCTCATTTTGTGTAAAATAGTTAACCCAAAGATATCATGGTTGGAGTGAACTATGTATATAAGTGAGTCCTAAGCCTATCTAAACTCACTATGTGTAACTACTACTAACAAACGAACACTTAGACCTAATGGGTCAAAACCAGAATAAAAACACACATGGGCTAAAACAAACTAAACGGGCTAAGGTATTACACTCCCATGTTGAACGGTGATGCCGTCGCGCCACTTCATGCTCAAGCCATTGCTACTCTCAACGTCAAGACGTTGGTACCAATCACCCTCAACCATGATGCCTCCAACTATACACGGTGGCATGACTTGTTCCATGTGGTTCTTGACAAATATGTCTTGATGGACCACGTCTTCTCTAGCGCTTCTCGCCTTGATCTTGTATACTAGGTATAGATGGACTATGTCATCCTTGGCTAGCTCTACTGCACCATCTCGCTCAACCTGCTACAGGAAATTATGACCATCACTACCATGGCTTGCACGGTCTAATGCGACCTTGAACACCAGTTCCTCAACAATCAGGAATGTTGTGCTCTTAACTTGTCGGTTGAGTTTCACTCTCTCTCCTAGGGCGAACTCTCTGTTGTCAACTACTGCTGCCAAATCAATAGCTTGGTGGACAATCTCATTGATCTTTGCAAGCCCATCACCGACCGCACGCTTGTCCTCGCGTTGATCAAAGGTTTGAACTCCAAGTATGATCATATGCAAACCATCTTGCCCATGCAGCACCACTTCCCCACCTCCCCCACCTTCCTTGACACACGGTTCAAATTGTTGCTCAACGAGATCACAAAGGTGGAAGGTGAGGAATTGCCTGGTCAACACGGTAAGTGCTTTCCTCACTTCTGCCGGTGGCAATGGTGCACACAACACTAGGTCTAACAATGCCAAAATCACCGACGGTAACATGGAAAACTCCAGTGGCAATGGCAGCTCTAGCAGCAACTCCTGCAATCACTGCCATGGACATGGCAACAGCAACCAGGACGTTGTCTATGGGCACCTCGAGTATTATACCGTCTAATACCCAACACAACCACCTGACGTATTTGAACAAGTGTTATCCATACACGCGTCGTAAATAGCCACTCATCCTAAGTGTCCATGACTATAGTTGACATGGTTGGCATCTTCTCATATAATAATCATGATACCGAGGAGTGAACTAGATAGATAGTCGATAACATAACTCACCAGTCCCATACCGAAGTATGCTCGTCAAACCACTGGATGGTGACAACTAAACATGATACATACCACATGGGACTTGATCCACAAGCATTATCCCACAGCGATCTCAAGAGCTTAAATTCCATACTCATACTTAGCTAGTCCCCATAAAAGCAACTAGCCTCATTTTTTTATCGCAAGCAATTGATAAACATCACAAATGCATAGGCATGGATTAGAGGGCAGCAAGATACACATTACAATAATTGGGTTTATAGGCCCATAATATGACACAAAAGATAGTAGGGAAAGCTCCATAAATTCACATGAGTAAAAGTAAAACACGTAGTGTTCCAACATTCCCACACAGGCAACCAACTAGAGAAAGGGCCAAGCTAAAAAGCTACTCACTACCCTCTCCGCCTCTGGCAGAATAGTAAGAACACTTAACCACGCCGGTATCCTCACCTGAAATTTAAGGCAATGGGTTATGTACAAAATTATACTGGCAAGTCTCATACCATTTCATATATATACATATAAGTAGAGAGGAGTATCCAAGTTTCTACCTTAAAGAGATGACGTGCTGGTTCAAGTTTTACATAAACTAATTTTGTTAAGAAAAATTAACCAAGTACTAAGTTGAAGGCATTGCATCTGTAAAATAGTATAATCTAAAATTTCTGAACAATAAACATACAAATCAAAAATTGAATCACAAATGAGCATATCTGGTGCTCTCATTATCATCCATGGGCCACCATTACACAACCATTTGTTCCAATTATAAACAACTTTATTATCATGACTAAAGCAAGCCATTTAACCTAAGTTGGATACTAGCATAAACTGACTAACACATCACAGTAGATAGAGCTATTTAAATAGTTTTACACTAATAAGAGGTGAACAACTGTACCCACATAAAATTAAGGTTCAAATACTTCACACAGACATAGGTCTGACCTACAAGTGATACAAGCTCATAACATGCCCTTTTCTAGCCACATCCCAACCACCTAAACCATGTCTAGACCCTCCGATGACTTAGCCACGTGCATATGATGTGGCTAAGGCGGGCTCACCATCACGGGAGAAACCCCCTACCAAAACCAAGCACACTCGGGGCACTCCAAAGAAAAACCACCCTCATGAATAACCAGCAACACAAAGATGATCATAGTGCGACATAGTACTAAGTCAAGCTGTCCTATCCCAGCGTGTCCTATGCCAAGCATCTGGAAGTACATAAGATGCTTGAATATATGTCAACATGTTCGGTCCTTAGCAATCGGACGGGGTGTAGGATCAAGATGTCGACTAGAGGGGGTGAATAGGTGATATTAATTATTTTTCACAATCAAGGAAAGTCTAAGTTGCTATGGCTTGATGAAGGAGAGACGATCTACTCAACTAAATTAAGTTTTGCAAACCTTGGGTGATAAGGTGTCAAAATCCTCTGTTAAAGTAAATTGCATAAAGATAAAAGAATATGTAAAGTAGACAAAGAGATAAGGAATTTTACTCGAGGTTCAGAAACTTATCAGTTTCCAACTCCCGGTTTAGGCGAGGCCAACTTTACCACTCAAACTTTTAAGTCTTCAAATCCCTTCGCCAAGGGATGAGCAAGATAGGAGCCAGTATTGAAGAGGTCTACCCAAAGCTCAATTACACTAGAGTAGTTCTTCCTTCACTCCGAAGGTGGTGAACTCCAAACCACTTACAAACACGCCGGGTCTTCTCCACAACCTTCTAGAAGAATTTCCTAGGAATCATTTTTTGTAAGCACTCCTGGAGGTGGCAACCTCCAAGAGTAACAAGTGACAACCAATGCTTAGAGATGCCACACTAGCTAAACAATAACGCAATGCACTTTACTTGACTAAAACAACCCTCAACCACCCTCACAATTAGAGAGTAAGCTTAATTGGTGCAAGAAGGGAGGCAAGGGTTTATTTGAAATGAATGCAATGCCAAGAAGAAGACCCTTGTGGCTGATGAGTGAGCATTTATACCCCCACTAGCAAAAACTAGCCGTTGGGGGCGAAAATTTCCAGCTCTGCTCATGTCTGGTCTGACCGCCATTCGAGTCCCGGTTTGATCGGACTCCATCCCAATGGCCAGAAAAAGAGCCATTATAGCACATTAAATAAGCTTGTCTCAGTCCGACTGAGGGCATACCTCTGGTCCGATCGCTCCAACGCCCGAATCGACTACCCTAAGCTCGGACTGACCGACTACCCAAAACTTTTTCTATAAACACCTAGTTCGACCGGCCATTAGAGCAGCGCCTAGAAACGCTTCTGAAAGATCACGGTCCGACTGGCCTTGAAGCACGATCCAATCAGCCTTACCTAGCGCATATTCCTAACTAGAGAAAAATTGTGCAATTTTTCTAATGTGGCATTTTGATCAACTCTTTGCAATCATTATCACCCCTCCTAATAGTATGGCAAACTAGAAGAAATAAGCCTAACACAAGCGCCCAACACCTCAATCAAAAAACAAGAGCAATAAAACATTTTGTTTTTACTTTGCCATCTTCTTGCTTATCAAATTCAAATGGTGATCAAACTCCTTCACTGATTCTTAGCGAGTACCTAACTGAAACACAATTACTCAAAGACAATCATTAGTACCAAAAATATGTTCGTCATTAGTTACCAAAACAATAAAGGGGCCTAGATACTTCAATCTCCCCCTTTTTTGTAATTGATGACAAACATATCATAAAACTAACGTATGTAAAAGAACAAGAGAAAGCTTCCCCCCTTAAGATAGAGCACAATGAGCTAAGGTAAAGCAGAGAGTCTAGCAAAACCGAATACAGACCGACAAACAAAAGGCAAAGCACACAGATACAAAATATAGCCCAAAACCCAACCTAACCTAGTACATAACTAGAGTTATTTCCCTTAAAACAGAAAGACATAAGAGAAAGAACTTCTCACCCTTTTGGCATCAAGCACCAAAAATACATCAATCTTGAGTAGAGGGGATAAAACGGGGAAGGAGCTATGATGTTACGATGACGTTGATAGACTAAGGCATGAGCGCTTTCAAAGGTTGTCAAACGAGACTCCATCCTATCAAGGTGACCATCCAATCTTTCCACCGAAGATTTCAAGTGGTTGAAATCATTGCTCAAACCCCTCATACCCTAAGGCATGCCCTCAATGCCCGTTGTCAACCGTGAGAAATTTGCATTGAGATTGCTTATGGCACTTGTAATAGGATTGAAAAGCTCCGTGGGTTGCATGCCAAAGTATGTATAAGGAGGGGTAAAGAACTGACCAAAACCTTGATTTTGCTGACTTGGATCTTCGTAAGAGGATTCTTGAGAAGGAATGGAACAAGAAGATTGCCCGACATCAAAGGTTGAGCGCCTAGAGTGAACTTGTGTGGGAAAACAAGGCTTATATTCCCTATGACATGAGGTTCTAGAACCAATTCTTCTAACTTTAGCAAAAATAAGCTTCATAATGTAGGGAGCATAGTAAATTCATTGACCAAAGGTGCCCTTGGAAATAGTCATTTCTTAGATAATAAGATTTGTAACATCAAACTATTTTCCATTGAATATAGCATTAATCACATGCCATGATACACCTAATATAGTATCCTTATTTCCACATTGTGGAAGAATAGTAGCTCTCACAATCCAATTTTCCACACTGCGCACAATCTTCAAACCACCTATAGTACCAAAGGTATACGGACCGCTAGTATCATAAAATTGAACTTGATCTTGTCTAGATAGTGGAGAGTATTGATGCTCAAGATGGAGTTTGGTTCCCCCAAAGTACCTTAATTCTAAAATGTCTTGATCTCTTGTTTAGTGGCCACACACCTTAGGTTTCCACTCATCCATTTGATTTTATCATGAGACTCATTGATCCAATTTGTAGCATAAAATTGACAAATCAATTGCTCATCGTAGTCTTGCTTGATTGCCACAAACTTATCAATCCCAACAACCCGAAAAAGTCCTTGTAGGCTTTGAAAGTCAGTCATCTTGTTGATCTCTTTCCAAGAGATAAATTTATGGTTAGCAAAAGCTTTGGTAGGAGTGTAAACCTTCTCAAAGGCCTTCTTTTGATATAGGATGTGAAAGAGAGGATCATTTGAGTCTCTAAGTATTTTGTACTAATCTTGATGCCGTTGAAAAGTGTATTTTTGATAACGCCATAATTTAGTAAGCCTATGGATAGATTGGAAAGATGATCGGTTTAGTAAAAAAGAGTCTGGTTGCTATAGGGCAGAAGCCGATCGAACAAAGCAAGGAAGGATTTGGTCCAAGAATAGAAGATTATCCAAATGAGACCGAGTCTGAGGAGGAGCCGTGAAAATCACAACAGGGTATTCTATCTATGTAAATCATATCTTATATAGATAGGAAGATTTAGTTAGTTTAGTTAATTTCCTTAGAGATATTTTCCTTTTATCTTTGTAAGGAAATAATGTCCGATGGTTGTTGTAAACGCGTTAGACTCTGTAATATTAGGATATAAATATAGACCCCCTGAGAGCCTATAACAGATCCTTCGATCAATACAACTTTGGCACATCGCCAACCTAGTTTATCTAGGTTTTTACGGGTGGGTTCTGGCTCTCAACGCGAGGCTACATCGGTTAAGTTCGATCTCCAGCGAAGGGGTAAGTCTCACCACTATCCCAATAAGTCTTGCTTTGTCTAAGGTTGCATCGGTTAGATTCGAGCTCTTAGGCAGATCAGATGTACCGCATCACATCCGTGTAAGGTTTATCGGTCTATCAAGCTCTCTCTGCCATCGTCGGTCTCGTGCTGCATCGGTTAGGTTCGACCTACGAGGTTGTCGATAGTAGATTGAGCTATAGGCCTATAGGTCTCTATACGGTATTTCATCAGAGTGTTAGCCGATGAGTTATCTATACCCTAAGCACCACGCCCAGCGTATCGGTTCCTCGGCTGAGACGCACCAGTCTTCAGAGACTTCCCTCGAGCGCCACGCCAAGCACATCCGCCTTTCAGCCGATGCGTGCCTGTCTTCAGAAAGACATCCTCTCATTAGCTCAGCTATCCGATGGGTTCGCTCTGGCATCCACCGTCCCGTTGTCATTGGTCTCGGTCTCGTACTATCTCGGTTAGGTCCGATCTTCGAGATTTGGTGCTAGCAGCGTCGTCACAACGGGCGACGGGTCTCGTGCTGTAATATCTAGAGCGGCATTGGCTTTGTAGCCGTTGTCTTTTATACGATTCCTTGCCAGTTCGCATATGCCTTCATCGGCTTTCCAACCGATGAACGAGCGGTATAGCTTCTATTGGCAACCAGGAGAGATCTCGCGTGCTTTGCTATTCTCTAAATACCCTTTGGTGAGGAACGCGCTTTCGCTACACCTGGAGTCATCACGTCCTTCGTCGATATCTATCCACGCCTTCATTGGCTCTCCAACCGATGAAAGAGCATTCTAATACCTATCGGCGACCAGCCAATAGCAGGAACCATTCGGACACCACCGATGACCACCTCGATCCTATTGGTGGCCAATCGATAGCGAGAGCTCATAATGGCCCATCATCCAACTGACCTGTTCGCCTCACCTGCTTGTCAATTGCAGGGTCAAATTGACTGGCACGCCCACACCCGCACCATCGCGCCAGAGTCGAGCGAACCTCATGGCCCACACCCACACCCGCACCGCTGTGTTGCATTGTTCAGGCACACACAAAATATTGTCCTAGATTTACTCGATCATGCTCCATATTTGAGAGGTGAGCTGAATGAATAGTGGGATCACCTCATGGTAAAGTAGGTTCATTTTCTAGATCATTTTCCTCTACCTATTCATTATCCTCCTCTTCCTCAACTATGTCATCCTCTATGTCCTCTTCCTCCTCTTCCATTACATAGTCTTTGTCTTCTTCATTACCTATGATCTCTGGACTCATAACACGACGATTCATGGTGCGACGCACTATGAACAGTTTATGGGGAGGTGCCATGACTATAGGAAAAAGGATTGAATGACATTAGCACAAGTAAGTGTGTGAAAAAGAGTCTTGTCTAGCCAAAGTCAGTTTGTAAATCCGGTCAAACCGATGGTATCAGTTTGGTCAAATCGCCACTGGTAGAGGAAGACAGCTATCTAAGGACTTTTAGCAACACTACTAGACTAGAAGCATAAAAAAATTGGCAAGCACAGAATAAAAGAGAGAACAAGAGTTGCCAACCTAATGCCATAGGGTTCTAGAGCAAGAAGCACTAGACCTAACCCTATAAATTTAAGAGAAGAAAGATAGTGAAGTAAAAAGGTTGTGAAGAGGGAATACCAGATTAAAGAGACCCTTGAACTCCATAGGAGTATGACAGCTAATGGATTTGATACCGAATTTGGTACCAACTTGACGAACATAGCTTCCTCCATCGAGGGTTCCAAACCACGGTTAAAAAAACAACCAAATAGCAAAACCAAACCATGGGAAGGAGAGAGGGAGCAGTGAAGAATTACCTAGAGTCCAACTGGAGAAGAAAATGTGTGCAACCAAAGGGATTTGAATGGGGAAGAAAGCTAGGGTTTAAAGGAGGAGAGAAAACAGGAGTTTGGGGTGAGTTCTAAATAGAGGAGTAGAGAGAAGTGTCTAAAAGAGGACTCATGCAGGCAACCCTCACCCTATCCCATGGCCCAGTCAGATCAGCACCCAGTAGCCGGTCGGACCGAAAGCAACATGCCGGTCGGACAGATAGTGCCTAGTCTGTCTGTTCCAAAGCCCTTGAGCAGACAGTCTCGTCAAACAAAAAGAAACAAGGGTAAGAGACAGGGGCAAGAGAAGCACCAGAAAAATCCATAGAATTTAGATTTCCCCTTAGAAAGCAGTGTTTCTCACTTTTGTTACTTAGCCCACACCTTAAGAGACGTAATGCATACATGTGTGGAGCAATACTCCCTCTTGATGTGTTAGACGAGAAATAAGACTAACAACAAGAGAAAAAAAACATGACAAGCAAAGATCAAGAGCTTTGAGAAGTCAATAACATTTAATTTATTCCTCAAGTTGCAAAAGCAGGTTTCACCAAGAGGCTTAGTGAAAATATCGGCTAGTTGATCTTCGGTTTTTACATGGCTTATGACAAGATCACCTTTAGTGACATGGTCTCTTAGGAAGTGATGGCAAATATCAATATGCTTGGTTCTTGAACGTTGAATGAGATTGTTGGCTATTTTGATGTCACTATCATTGTCACATAGAAGTGCGGTTTTGGAGAAATCTATGCCATAATCCAACAAGGTTTGTCTCATCCAAAGTAGTTGAGCACAACAATTACCCGCTGAGACATATTCCGCCTCAACGGTAGATAGGGCTACGGAATTTTCCTTCTTGGATGACCATGACACAAGCAATCGACCAAGCATTTGAGAACTATTGGAAGTGCTCTTTTCTATCCACTTTGCAACTGGCATAATCCGAGTCAGAGTAGCCCACAAGCTTGAACTTTGCACCTTTTGGGTACCACAAGTCTATGTTTCAGGAATGTTTTAATTATCTTAGAATTCTTTTCACAGCCACTAAATGAGGAGCGGCTTGAAAGCGAGCACAAATACAAACAATAAACATGATATCCGACCTAGATGCGGTAAGATAAAGTAAGCTTCCTATTATGGATCTATAAAGCTTTAAATCTACGAGTTTACCACCCTCATCGAGGTCAAGATGCTTATTTGTTGCCATAGGAGTTTTGATGGGCTTTGCTTCCTCTATGCCAAACCTCTTGAGTAAATCCTTAATGTACTTGGTTTGACTAACGAAGGTCCCATCCTTGAGTTGTTTGATTTGAAGCCCAAGGAAGAAACATAATTCTCTAACCATGGACATCTCAAATTCCCTAGACATCATATCACCAAATTCCTTGCAAAACAACTCATTAGTAGAAACAAAAATAATATCATCCACCTTGCAAAACAACTCATTAGTAGAACCAAAAATAATATTTGACAAACAAAAAAGTCATCTCCAAATGTTTTTTTGTGAAAAGAGTGGTGCCTACTTTTCCAATTTTGAAACCTTTCAAAAGAATAAAATCTCTCAATCTTTCATACCAAGCTCTCGGTGCTTGTTTCAAGCCATATAGAGCTTTTGAGAGTTTGTAAACATGATTTGGATTTTTAGGATCTTCAAAACTGGGTGGTTGTTCAACAAAAACAAGTTCCGTAATTTTCCCATTTAGAAAAGAACTTTTCACATCCATTTGAAAGAGATTAATATTAAACAAGATGCAAAAGCAAGAAGGATGCAAATTGCTTTAAGTCTTGCCATGGGGGCAAAAGTTTCACCAAAATCCAAACCTTTCATTTGAGTGAAACCTTGATCTACTAACCTTGCCTTGTTTCTAACAACCATACTATTTTCATCTTGCTTGTTCCTAAAAACCCATTTTGTCCCTACAACATTGTGGTCCTTAGGCCTCTCAACCAAAGTTCCCACTCTTCTTCTTAAAAGACTTGTTATCCTCTTGCTCTTTGGTACCTTTTCTCCATACTCAAAACATCTCAAGTTGGATATCTTCTTATGAGATCCTCTTCTTCCTCTTCTTCTATAAGAGCTAGATTAATATCCTCTTTTCTTCCTTCTTTTCAAGAGATCATTAAATCTTTTTGCAAGAAGAGCAATTTCTTCTTCTAAATCATCTTTGTCTTCGTCAATCGTAGCCTTTCCCTTGTCTTCGACTTCAGCCTTGAAAGCAATATACTTCTTCTTTGATGAGGAAACTTCTTCAACTTGTACATGTCATTTGTGTTAATCTTTCCTAAAATACTTGTAGGAGTCATCCTTGACATGTCAGAGTTAATGAGAAATGTGACGAGTGTCTCATACTTTTCCAGTTGAGCTCTAAGCATTTTTTGAGCTACCTCAAGATTGGTATAAGTCACCCCAAGTCCTTTGAGGTCACTAACAATCATGTTCAACCTTCCATACATATCATTGGCACACTCATTGGACGACATGACAAAGGTCTCGTATTGTATTTTGAGAAAATGAAGCTTGGCTTCCTTGTATTCACTCGTACCTTTATGGATCTCTCCCAACTTGATCCAAATTTCATGAGCGATCTCAAGATTGCTTATTCTATCAAATTCATCTTGATTCAAGGAGTTGAATAGAGCATCATTGCTTGAGCATTTAGTTGAGTGTTGCATTGCTCAAGTTGAGTTGGAGTTTCGAAGCCGAGTGCCATGACACTTCCTTCATTCACAACTTTCTAAATACCAAAACTCATAGTTTTAAGATAAGTAGACATTTTAATTTTCTAGGTGGAATAGATTGACCCATTGAACACAGGCACCCTACCTACATGGTGAATCTTTTCCAACATCTTTTCTCTCTAGGTGTTGAAGCTAATTTTGAGAGACCAAACTCTAATACCACTTGTAGGATCAAGATGTCAACTGGAGGGGGGTGAATAGGAAATAATAAATTCTTTTCAACAATCAAGAAAAGTCTAAGTTGCTATGACTTAATGAAGGAGAGACGATCTACTCAACTAAATTAAGTTTCGCAAGCCAAGCATGAAAAGGTGTCAAAAACCTCTATTAAAGCAAATTACATAAAGAAAAAAGCAATATGTAAAGGAGACAAGGAGACAAGGAATTTAACTCGAGGTTTAGAAACTTGTCGATTTCCTACTCCCCATTGAGGCGATGCTAACTTCACTATTCAAACTATCAAGGCTTCAAATCCCTTCACCAAGGGATGAGCAAGATACGAGCCGGTATTAAAGAGGTCTACCCAAGCCTCAATCACTAGAGTAGTTCTTCCTTCACTACGAAGGTGGTATCCAAACCACCTACAAACACGTCGGGTCTTCTTCACAACCTTCTAGGAGAATTTTCTGAGAATCACTTTCTCCAAGCCATCTAGGAGGCGGCAATCTCTAAGAGTAACAAGTGACAACCGATGATTGGAGATGATCAAATGCCACACTAGCAAACAATAACACACTTTACTTGGCTAAAACAACCCTCAACCACTCTCACAATTGAAGAGTAAGCTCAATTGGTGTGAAAAGGTAGGCAAGGGTTCATATAAAATGAATACAATGCCAAGAAGAACACCCTTGTGGCTGATGGGTGAGGATCTATACCCCCACCAGCAAAAACTAGCCGTTGGGGGCAAAAATTCCCACCTCTGCTCATGTCTAGTTCGACTGCCATTCGAGTCCCTGTCAAACCGGACTCCATCCCAACTACAAGAAAAAGAGACGTTATAGCACATTCAATGCGCCTGTCTTGGTCCGACTGAGGGCATACCTCCGGTCAGGCCGCTCTAGTGCCCATACCGACTACCCTAAGCCCAGACTGACCAACTACCCAAAACTCTTTCTGTAAACTCCCAGTCCAATCGATCCTAAAGCCTGATCTGACACGACCATCAGAACAGTGCCCAAAACACTTCTGGAATATCGCGATCCGACCGGCCCTAAGGCCCGGTCCAATCGGTCATTAGAGCAGTGCCTAGAAATGCTTTTGGAAGATTGCGGTCCGACCAGCCTTACCTAGTGCATATTCCTTACTTGAGAAACATTGTGCAATTTTTCTAATGTGGCATTTTGATCAACTATTTTCAATCATTATCACCCCTCCTGATAGTATGACAAACTAGAAAAAAATAAGCCTAACATGATCACCCAACACCTTGATCGAAGAACAAGAGCAATAAAATGTTTTCCTTTTACTTTGCCATCTTCTTGCTTATCAAATTCAAATAGTGATCAAACTCCTTTACTCATTCTTAGCGTGTACCTAATTGAAACACAATTACTCAATAACAATCATTAGTACCAAAAAATATGTTCGTCATTAGTTACCAAAACAATAAAGGACCTTGATGCTTCATAGGGCTATTTGCATTGGGGAAAATACCATCCCTTCGGTGTCAAAGCATGTTTTTAGATTATTAATTTAGTTTACTTCTCAAATTTTATTCCCATATATTGCAATTAGTGACCAAGTTCAACAGATGGCTCCATCCATCGACTTTTTCCTGTTAAACCTAAGCATGGCTAAGTAGTACTAAAGATTAAAACCTTCCCAAGTGCAAGAAAGAAATAGGATGTATACAACTATTAATGTCAGAATTTGGTTAGCTTGCAAACGGGATTGGCTAGTGAAGGGAAGACTGATCAGCTCATAGAGAGAAGCTGATTGACACAGTGAGAGAACTGTTTGGATGGGTTGAGGACAAATTCAGTCCAGTTGAAGACAAAAGGTTATCCAGATGGGATTCAGTCTGAGGAGGAGTCATAAGAACCACGGCATGGTGCTTTATCTGTATTGAATATATTATGTAATCTAGGCAAGTTTAGTTAGCTTTACAGGAAATATTGTCCGGGGGTTGTCTGTAACCGCATCAAACTCTTGTAAATCCGAAGTACAAATATGGACACCCTAGAACCTATCGAGAATAATCAATAGATCATACAATACAACTTTGGTGCATCATCACCCTAACTAGTCTAGGTTTCTCACAACAGGTTCTAGCACTCGACGCGAAGCTGCATCGGTTGTGTTCAACCTTCAACGAAGGGGTAAGAAACGTCATTATTATGGCTCATTTTGCTCTGTTAAAGACTATATTGATTAGGTCCGACCTCCTAGTCTAATCAGGCATACTACATCACATCCGTATGAGGCTCATCAGTATATCAGTCTCCCTTCTCTATCCATGATATCGTGCTGCATCAGTTAGATTCGACCTACAAGATCGGTGGCTGTGGATCGAGCCATTGGCCTGACAAGTATTCATGCAGCGTTTCATCGGAGTGAATAGCCAATGAGTTGTCTTTACCGCTCACCTCATATCTGATTTATATATCGCTCAAACAATTAATCCACTAACGATCGATCCGATCACATGGAATTTGGCCAGATACTGTCTTGGTTAGGTCCGATCTCTCAAGTTCGTGTCTGACGGGGCTAGCATCAAGATCAAGAGGGTTTTGTTTCCCATCAGGTTAGATAGCTAATGAGGTTAGATATAAGCCTGCGTCAAATATTCGATTGGTAAGCAACCGATGACCTCGCCCTTTTCTTTCTCGTCATTACATTTAATCTAGTCTCCGTCGTCTATGTACCATTAGCATTGGCCTCATACTATCTCGGTTCGGTCCAATCAATTGAGTCTGGTTCCAATGGTACCATTACGGTGGTCGCTGGTCCTCGTGACTTCGTAGCGGATTGGGCCCTGCTCCGTGCTTTCGTCGTCTTGAATTTACGAAGCATCATCGACTCTTTGCCTGATAAGCCTTTTATTTTATTCCACGCATCTATCACCTACGTCTTTATCGGCTTTTTAGTCAATGTTCGAGAGCTACCTTTCCTATCGGTACCCAGCCGATAGGGTGAGCCATATTGGCCCACCGACCGATTGGCTCATAAATCTCATCATTTGTCTTCTTATCAATTGCAGGGTCAAATTGAGTGTCATGCCCTCGAACCTCAAAAACTAAGAATATGCATCGGTGCTAAACAGATATTAACCAGGGCGTCGTCTCTCCCAATCAGACCTCTGCCAGCCTGTTCACAGCCTCGCCTAACTCAATCGGCCTCTGCGAGATTCGACGACCAACAACAACACAACTAACACCAACATTTCATAGCAAGTCAACACATGCACCACATATATATATATATGTATTTATGTATATATATAGTTTTACAAGCAAATCAATTTATTCAAAGTATAGGTTCTATATGCTTAGATGGTTGCCTTATTGCTGTGAGTAATCACACTCGATCTTAGGTTCTAGCTCCACCTAGACTCGAAACAAAATGCAATAATGTGATAAGAAATGAAATAAACTTGTCCATACAAAATGATCAATAAATCATGAGGTAAAAATAGTAGGTAGAGTGCATTTTAACTTGAATTTATGTGTAAGAATCACCACATTTGCATTTATGGTTTTGAAGATACAATTATAACAATCCATATACACTGAAAGTGGCATTTCTATAAAAACATTAGAGTCAACCTATGTCAACTAACGATTTTACATTTATGACTAATTTTAACAGATAGAGCATATTTTACTGATTATAACAAAATTTTGTTCACTCAAAAAGATGTTAGAATGAATTGGTCATGGATTATCGAATGTTGCCTAGTTTTCAGTTGTAAAATAACTCCTTTTTCTATTTTCCAGATTTTCTAATTTCTTTTAGATGGCACTTTTGCATCTCAAACCTTGAGAGTTATAAAATCACAGCTAAGTCCAGTTTCTTCTCCAAACGTACAGAGACACAGCAGAGCCATGGCCATCACCTCTACTCGTTGGCTTCGTCGCTAAACGGCGGCATGGATCAGGTGAAGGACCGTAAAAATGAGCAGAGGAGCTCAATTCGCACCCGTGGTTGTCTGGGACTCAGCTGGGGATGACCGGCAGCTCGCCGGCAGCAACATAAAGCGGCCGGCGGCTGGGCACGGGCTGCTGCTGCATGTGTGGCTGCGACCAACCATCGAGCAAATAAGGGCATTCAGGAGCATACTTGGGCTCCCTGGAAGCTTACCGAGAGGTCGGCCGGGATGGACGAGCTCCGGTGAGGTCGGGGCAGTGCTGGTGGCGGTGGAGTGGACCGGTGGCGACGGCGACACAACGCTGGCTCGATCTAAAGCATGCATGCCAAAATCATCACATGGAGCAGATGTAACACCACCTAAGGTTGCTACTACTGCAAGCAATTGACGGACGGCTCACCGGTTGAACGGGAATCGACGACGGCGGCGCTAGGCCGGAGACGAAGAAGATGGTGGCCGATCCCCCTCCTCGATGCGTCAATTCGTGAGATTGTTTTGGAGAGAGTAGTGACGCGGTGCTGGTGGCGAAGGGGCTCGGTAAGATTCATCTCGAAGCAGCGGGAACGGCGGCACGACTCCGCGGCTGCGCGACGTCGACGGCATGGCCGCGCTCTCTGGGCCCCGCGGCGAGGTCGCGTTTGGCTATCGGCTGCAAGAAACGGGGCGATCTCAGAGCAGTGACTATGGCATGCCAAGAGGAGCTGAAAACGTGGTGAACTTGACGAGGAAGACGACCTGACGGCGGCCGGCGGCGTGTCCTTCTTCTCGGCCGGCAGGGAGAAAAAGTGGTGGAATACAAGTGTGGGCAAGCCAAGGACACTGCCATGTGGATCCAGGTCGTGGCAGACTAGATAGAGGTCAGGAGGATGGGTAGGAACAAGATTGAACACTGATTTTAGTTGATTTTCAGGGATTTCAGAATTATTTTTCCGTTCCTATCTGAATGAAATTCAGTTTGACCATACTACAAATTGTTTCTTGAGCATCCAAATATCGTGGAGATTGGCCAGGCTACCTAGTTTACATTTTACAATGCTACATTTAAAAATTACATTTTACAAGGTTACAGTTAAAAATTCGAAATTATTTGCTCTCAGGAAATTAAACAAAGTAACTCTAGCTGAAAATTTATTGATTTTTATAGGGTTAAACCTAATGCAATAAATTCTGGAAAAATTATATTAATTCATGATAAATAAACTAGTATTTTAATAAATTATAATACTTCTACACTTCTGTTCAATTTGTTGCACATTTTAAAGTTGCAATGATTTGACGGTGAAGGTTTCAATTTAATTCAAAGTTTTACCATTTTGAACGATTTACAAGAGGTACCAAAATAGGTGATAAAGTTATGAGACCTTCACAGAGATTTGTTTGGGCTTTCTAATAGCTTTGGGATTTTCTCTTGGATTTTATGATGCATATATTTAATGTATAATATGCCTTAGTTTATTTGATGTACCCAAGAATTGATAAGATACAAACGATGAAGCAAAGCCAAGTACAATCGAACATAGGAGAGCAATCATGATATTGTCCTTACATCAATTTTAGGTTTTTGTGCAATTTTGCCATGAGATGCAATATTAGCATAAAAAGGAAAATAACTAGTTCTAGATTTTTATTGAAATTGCTTGGATCCTGAGGTGTTAAGGTATACAGAGTGAATTAGTTGACATCGCTCAGTCTAAGTAGGCTATTTGGCACCTCTTTGTACTACTGGATACTGACCAAAAAAGGTTTGGATGCATCTAGGTAGAAAATCTATAGTAGAAATTTTAATAAGATTACACTTGTCTGAGACTTAGAGCTAACATTTAGTTATGGTCATTCATCTAGTGATTACTAATCTTGATCACAGCCAACTATATACTCGGGTTTAGCACAGGTGCGTATGTGCATCGATTGGGTTTTAGAAGCGTCTCACTAATATTGTATAAGTTGCTTGAGGCCATCCTAATAATTTCCACTCAAGAGACAAGAGAATTTACTTTCATTCGCAATGGCATCATAACTAGAGTGGTCTATTCATGGAGTTTGTATATCATCAGGTTAAAAGTTTTAATTTATACACATTCATGGACTTGAGAATTAACTAAACACGATGTTGGCTAAAAAAGTTTTAAAACTTCTATAATTTCACTACGGCCAGACTAGATAACATGTTAAACTAGCAATTAAAATTTTGAGATATTACAGGTCTACCTTTAAAAAAGAATTTCGTCCTGAGTTCCAACAGCTCACAACAGTGGTAAGGAACAGGTTACGATTTTATCTTCAATAGCAGGTTTACTGACTTGAGGCAAGGATTGGTGAGGAACAAGATGAACCTACAGATGAAACACAAACTAGTGTTGATTTGGCTTTTAGAAAAGCATACCTTTAGCCTTTGGGTTTTAATCAAATTTTAAAGGAAAAAATTGCCTAATAAAGCTAGGTTTTGCCAACAGGAATGGAGCTAGCTACCAACCAATAGGAGGAGAATCTGGAATTCATGGACTTCCACATAGGACCCTCACAAACAACTTGCTATACATATGCTTGCTAGGCTTCGTACCAACTATATTGCACTTGGCTTCAAGTTGGCAAGTTTAACATGAATTTCTATCTATTTAGTGGCTGTTAAAGTCTTTCTAGGAAAATGACTAACTACCGTTAAGTCTTTTTTTTTTATTCTCACACCTACCAAGCCACCTAGAGTTTTTTTCTAAAAAAAACAAAGCTAAGTTATGGATTGACATATGTTGCAATACACTCATCTGTTAATGTCTTTCTAGGAAAACGACTAACTATCGTTAAGTCTTTTTCGATTCTCACACCTACCAAGCCACCTAGACTTTTTTTTAAAAAAGAAAAACAAAGCTAGGTTATGGATCAACATATATTGCAATAAACTCATACCATGATGTGATTATGAGAGTCATGATGCGCATTTATGAATGAGATTATGCAATATGCGCAAGAGATGACGCAATGAGATGATGATATGGTGTATTGTACAAATGCCATTGGACGAGTTTACGAGAATCTGAACATTTGCATGAACCTTTGCAAAGAGGGTCTCTTGTCAAACTGCTTTACAGGGCATTTTGGGTCAACTCTACTAATGAGCTAGAGATCGATTATTAATTGAGTAGGAGAACACCTCAGTCTAGTGTCATGTACTATGCCCTAGTACGATTGGCAATGTGGAGAGGAAACTTAAAATCGAAGGGTTTTATGCACCAGTTCACCATTGGACTACTAGGTCATTTGCTAGTAATTTACATATTATAGGGTCACACAAAATAGAAGTTACACTACCATGTTCATGGTAAGAGGTACCAGACACCTAGGGTTCACTAGATTATAACACATGATTGATGTCACCGAATTATATTCAGAAACTCTCAAGTTGGTTATATGGCTGACCTTAGGAAGTTTTGCGATGGCTCAAGTTAGTACTACTAAACTCCCATAGCTTTAGACTGATCTTTGGTTCTGCTAACTAGTATTTGTGAAATTATAATGATGATTTAGATTATGTAATGAATAATTGATATGATGTGTTTTATTGAAATTAAAGTGTAAAGATTATGTTTAAAATGAATTTGTAAAATCAGTAAACAGTTACCGGTTAGACCGTAGGCATGAGAGCAGTCAAATCAGAAAGCTCGACGATTAGACTGGCAAAATCTCAAAAAGGAGTCAATTTCAGTTTGATTTTTTGGTTTACGATGTTTACTTAATGTGACTTCTAAATGGTTTCTATACATGAGTTATCCTATTGTGCGCTAATGTGAGTCAAGTTAGAGAGAACTTGTGTTCAGATATGGTTTATTTGTTTTTGCATATGTAGGTGAGTCTTGAGGCCTCGTAAGTAATACCAGTGATGGATTGGTAGTCAACATGAGAGAAATTGATGTTCGAACGATCAAGAGATCATACAGGATACTAAAAGTTAGAAATCAATACACGTGGAAGTGAAGATATCATATAGCATACAAGAGGGATTGTATGCATATGGAAATTAGAGTCAAATTCAGAAAGAGTCTAAGTTTGGAGAGATTAAGTTTGAATTCATATAGAGATATATTGCATACATGTATAAGAGAGTTTTCTATGGGAATAGAAGTGCTAGTCCTAGTAGTATTTAAAGTTTTTGTGCAGCCACCTATAGGTATAAATAGAGAGACGGTCTAGACATAAAAGTATTGCTTTTAGAAGAGAAAAAAATTAAGGTTTAGACTTGAGTTACAAGTTTAGTTAAAAGTTGAGTGAGGAGTGCTTTGTATATCTTTTATAGACACAACTTGATATAATAAAGTTGACATATATTTAAGAGTTTCATCAACTTTTGATATTTCCATCGAGATCATTTTTCTCTGGTTATAGGCAATTGGACCAGCACATCAGTAGCGATTGGACCAGGTGGAGCATAGTAGTCAGACCGACGGCAAAACAGCGGTCGGACTAGTAGGTAAGTGTCGGTCGGATTGACAACTCGAGAACGGTCAGACAAGCAACATCTAGAAAAATCTAGTATTTTGACTACATTAAGATTAAATTTATCAATCAGAGGTAACTTCTAATTACACTAAAAGTTTTTGGTTTTTAGTAATCCTACCATTCATCCTCTTCTGGTAGCCTTAGTTCTTTTATTCGATCCTACAATATTTTTCCTCTATTTCATGACCGCTCAACATTCTTTCAAGAAAATTAATAGTAAACCAACTATTTTTGAGTGGATTGTTTTGTTGGTCCATTTTGTCATACAGTATCCAAAGAAAAGGATGGCACATGCTATAGACTAATAGTATATGACCTTCTGCAGGTCCCTCCTAGTGCAACCCATAGTTGCTTGCAAGCACCTACAACACCACCATACTAACTCAACCACCATCAAATGAGTGGTACATAGATTCAGGTGCTTCCTCGCACATAACTTCTAATACCGATACCCTCTTTTTGTCCCATAAACCTAACCCAACCACTCCCTCTCATATTATTGTCAGTAATGGGTCTCACCTCCCTATTACTTCTACTGGTTGTTCTTACATCCATTACCCTAATTATTCCTTTGTTATTAACAATTAGTTTTCCGCGACATCATTAAGAATCTTATGTTTGCTTGCCATTTTGCTCATTATAACTGGTGATCTGTTGAACTTGACCCTTTTGGTCTCTCTTAAAGGATTACCCAACAAAGATCGAGATCATCATATACAATAGCTCCGGTGACCTATATCTCTTTTAAGCATATGCTTTTTCTATGGCCTCTGCTTGTGTATTCATCACTACTAAGTCAACCACTGAACTCTGGCATTGCCTCCTTGGGCATCTTGGTCACAAAGCTCTTGCCTGCTTAGCACAGGCCTTTGTCATCCCTCCACCAAAAGGCGTCACACCCACTTGTCATGCTTGTTAACTCGGTTGACACATTCGTCTTCCCAGGCCTTCATCATCTCTCCACCAAAAGGCGTCACACCCACTTGTCATACTTGTTAACTCAGTCAACCCATTCGTCTTCCCTTTACCAATACTTTTGCTAAGGATAAGGCCAATTTTGAATTAATTCATTGTAATTTATGGACCTCTCCTATTTTGAGTGTTTCTGGTTATAAGTTTTATCTTGTTATTATTGATGATTGCTCGCATTATGTGTGAACTTTTCTGCTTCACCTTAAATCAGAAACTTTTGCAACTCTATCACATATCTTTACCATTGTGAAGACACAGTTCTCCACCATCATATGTATTATATAGTGTAACAATGGACACGAGTTTGACAACTCCACAATCCTCACCTTTTCCCTAACCAATGGAGTCAACATGAGGATGTTGTTCCCCCATACCTCCCCATGGAACAGTAAGGTTGTGTGCATGCTTCATTCTATCAATAATATCATGCACTCCTTACATTTTCAAGCCAACCTAACCACTCTATGTTGGGTTGAGGTCCTTCACACTGCCACTCACCTTATTAACCGTCATCCCAACAAAACTCTTCAACACTACACTGGTCTATGCCACCTCCTCAGGCCACCAACTGGTGGGTCAACCTCTTCACCTGTCTCTACTAGCTCCGTTAGGTCGGTCATGTCTACTATCGGGCCGTCATACACAGCCTCTCATGACACAGACTCAACGGTCCACCTGATCGCCTCTCTGGTGCCATCACTGACTAGTGCTCCCACCTACTTACGTATCACCTATGTGCCAGACATGTGTTTGCCGAGCCAACTCAGCATCTCACTAGTCATCAATGAGCATGGCATGATAACCAGAGGAAAGGCAGATATTCACCAACCAGCCACTTGCTAAAATCTCCATGTAGCAACTCTTTCTCTTAGGAGATAATAATCTTGCTTGATTCTCAAGTCCATGATTATAGGAATATATAGTCTTTGGCCCAACTAACCGGAGCAACAAACTCCTTTGATTTAGGAACTAAAATAGAAAGTTATCTCTACTTTCCCTCTCAGCCACTTGCTGTGGCCGCATCCTCGAGTGCGCCCTCCGTGCGTGCAACGCGCTCCTCATCGCGGCGTATGTCACGGGCCCGGCGGCTCCTGGAATACGAGCGCCCGACCATGACATCTCTCCCCCCGTCGAAGAGTAGCTCGTCCTTGAGCTGGAAGTCCGGATACTTGGCACAGAACAGCTCAATGTCTTCCCATGTTGCAGATGCTGCCGTCTCACCTTTCCACTGGACAGGTCTTGAGGACGACAGGCACACGGGTGTCCCCAGGTTCGTACGACCTGATGGAAAGATGATCGCGCCCGTAAACGACGTGGAATGGCATGTCCCGCAGCGAAGTTTGGTAGGCGGTATTGAAGGCGAACTCCGCCCAAGGCAGCCAGTGGAGCCACTGTCGTGGTCTGTCCCCTGTGAGACACCGCAAGTACATGATGATGACGCGATTGGCAGCCTTCGATTGCCCATTCGACTGAGGATGGAATGCCGTAGTCATGTGCAACTTGGTTCCCAGCAGGCGCATGAGCTCGCGCCAAAATGTCGACGTGAAGACAGAATCGTGATCCGACACCAAGGACTGCGGCACGCCATGCAAGCGAACATTGTCGGTGAAGAACGCTTGTGCGACGGACTCGGCGGAGTATGGGTGCGCTAGAGGAATGAAGTGGTTGTACTTGCTAAACCTGTCCACCATGGTAAGGATGACTGACTTGCCGGACTTGTCGTGGACGTGAGAGAGGGCCTCCACAAAGTCAAGGGCGACGTCTGTCCAGACGCCCTGTGGAATCGGCAAGGGGAGGAGCAAGCCGGCGGGGTGCAAGTGCTCTGATTTGTATCACTAGCAAACTTTGCACGCACGCACCAGATCCTGCACCCGCTGTTTCATGTTAGGAAAATGAAAGTCACGGTGTAGATGGCGCATGGTGCGCTGAATCCCTTCATGTCCCTTCTTATGGATTGCCACCATGATCTCCGGGACCAAGGGAAAGGCCAGGGCAATGAAGAGCCGCTCAGCAAACTGGACCATGCCGTCGATGAGAGTCCAGGGTGCCTTGCGGTAGCCAGTGGTGATCTCCTTGCAGAGGGCAACCAGGGCGGGGTCGGTGTCATGGAGCTGCCGCAGCCATGTGATGAAATCGAACTGCGGGGCCGAGAGCACGAGCAATGCTCCTTCTTCTGTTGTGTCGCGGCGGGACAGCACATCCGCCACCGTGTTGGCCGACCCAAGTTTGTATTCGACAGTGAAATCAAACCCAAGCAGCTTCCCCACCCAATGATGCTGGGGAATGGTCGCCAGCCTCTGATCAAGTAGGTACTTGAGGCTATAATGGTCCGTCCGAACGAGGAAGCGACGTTCCCAGAGGTATGGGCGCCAGTGGCGCACATCATGGACCAGCCCGATGAGCTCGCGCTCATATGCGGCGAGGGAATGGTGCCGAGGTGCGACGGGGCGGCTGAAGAAGGCGATTGGGTGCCCCTCCTGGTTGAGCACGACGCCGAAGCCGTGGGAGGATGCGTCACATTCGATGATGAAGGTTTTGGTGAAGTCCGGCATGGCGAAGATCGGTGCCATGGTGACCGCGGCCTTGAACGCTGTGAAGGCTACGGTCGCCGCGTCGCCCCAAGAGAATCCCTCCTTCTTGAGGAGAGCTGTCAATGGCGCCGCGACCGTCCCATAGTTGTGGACGAACTTGCGGTAGTAGCCCGCTAATCCAAGGAAGCCAAGTACTGTCCACGCCGAGTAAGGCACCGGCCAGTCATGGATGGCCTGCACCTTGGTTGGATCCATGGCCACGCCCGCCTTCGAGATGATGTGGCTGAGGTAGGAGACCGACGTGACACCGAAAGCGCACTTGGAGCGCTTGATGAAGAGGCGGTGATGACGGAGCGCGGTGAGGACGGCACGAAGATGACGAAGGTGATCTGCCCAAGACTTGCTGTAGACCAAAATATCGTCAAAGAAAATGAGTACAAAGCGATGGAGGAATGGTCGAAGTACATCATTCATAAGGGCCTGGAACGTTGCCGGTGCGTTGCACAGCCCGAATGGCATCGCCAAGAACTCGTATAGGCCATCGTGCATGCGGAACGTCGTCTTGTGAACGTCCCCCGAGCGCATGCGCACTTGGTGGTACCCCGAATGCAAGTCGAGCTTGGAGAAGAACCTTGCGCCATGGAGTTCGTCGAGGAGCTCGTTGACGATCGGAATCGGAAAGGCGTCCTTGACCGTGAGCGCGTTCAACGTGCGATAATCGATGAAAAACCACCATGACCCATCCGGCTTCTTGACGAGGAGGACCAGGGAGGAGAAAGCCGATGCGCTGCGGCGAATGATACCCTGCTCAATCATGGCGGCACATTGCCGCTCAAGCTCGTCTTTGTCTACCGCTGGGTACCGGTATGGCCTCACTGCCATGGGCACCGCGCCTGGCTTGAGGACGATGTGGTGGTCACGAGCGCGGGGAGGAGGAAGACCCATGGGCTCGTCAAAGACGTCGGCAAAAGGAGCCCAGCAGGCCATCAAGGAGGGAGTCACCGGGAGTCACAGCGCGGACACCCTGGCCGTATGGCATCTGCACACCATGCCAGCAGATGTCTCGCCCCTGCTGGAACACCATGGTCCACACGGAGAAGTCCCAGGCGATGCTCCCTAGCGTGGCCATCCACTGCGTACCAAGAACCATGTCGTATCCGGCGAGTGGCATCACGTAAAGGTCGCAGCAGAACGCCATGCTATGAATGGCAATGGACGCCTGACGGAGGACGCCGGGCAGGCAACCCTCTCACCATTAGCAACCGTCATAGTCAGCCGTGGGCACGGATGGACGGCCAGTCCCGTGCGCTGGGCCATGGCTTCCCCGATGAAGTTGTGGGTCGATCCTGTGTCGACCAACGCGACCAGGGAGGTAGTGCCTAGGTCCACCCGGAGCAGCAGAGTGTTGCCGACGGGGACGCCTGCCATGGCGTGGAGGGAGAATAGCGGCATCTCCGTGTCCAACGTGTCCTCTCCGTCCCCATTATCGTCTTCCACCATGCCGTCCAAAAGGAACAAGCGTTTGCATACCTTGTTATGGCCACGGCTGTACTTCTCATCGCAGTTGAAGCACAGGCCGAGGCGGTAACATTCGTCTTGTTCCGCCTGGTTGAGCCACTTCATCAACCAGCCCTCAACGGTGGCGGTAGGAGTCGCAGCCCTGGACACTGCCTGGTGATGCAGGGCAGGGCGTGGCCGTGGTGCCGGCAAGACATCACGGCCTGGAGACTTGACCGGGGCGGCGGAGTACTGCTCCACGAGCTCTAATTGCCGAGCCAGACTCATGGCGGCGACGAGGGATTGCGGGTTCTGCACTTGGACATGGAGGCTGAGCGGGGGAAGCAGACCACCTGTGAACAACTGGACCCTTTGCGTCTCATCGAGGGGACCGGCGCGGGCCAGGAGCGCTTGGAAACGATCGTGGTATTCCTCAACAGTGCCCGTGCGGCGATAATCCGCGAGTTTGAAGAGGGGCGCAGCGCGGAGTGGCGGCCCATACTGCAGATTGAGGAGCTCCTTGAAACGGCGCCACGACAAAGTGCCCTCATCCATCTGGACCCGCAGGTACCACAATTGCGCGCCGTCTTCGAGGTTGAAGGAGGCCATCCATGTCTTCTCCTCCTCCATAATTCGCTGCTGGTAGAAGAAGGATTTGCAGCGGTTGATGAAGATCAGGGAATCGCTCTTGCCGTCGTACCTCAGAAAATCCATGCGTGGTGCTTGGGCGTCCGATCGGTGTGGTGTTCCCCGTGGCTATCTTTGCGCCTGAAATCGATAAGCAATCGGTGGTGAGGGAGGCGATGGCCTTGGCGTTGGCCTCGACCATAGCTTGTAGTGCTTTCATGGCATTGGCGAGGGACTCCACGGTTGCCTGGAGGTTGGCGGCATCACCCATGGTGGTGACTGCACTAGATTCAGCAGAGGAGGATGAAGAAGTCGACGGCACACCGGCTGCGGAAGAGGGCGATGCACCGGCTGTGGAAGAGGGCGATGCACCGGCTGCGAAAGAGGGCGGCGACGCACGGGCTGCGAACGATGGACGGGATGACGCGGATCGCCTGGAATGTGATACCAGGTTGTCAAGGGCGTCAAGATCTAGGGTAGCTGGCCCTTGGCTATGGAGATCGTAGCCACGGTCCGTCTTCTCCGGCGAGGTTTGCCCTCGGCTGTAGGCTTCGTTGGTTGAGATGAAGAGAGAACTTAGGAGATAATAATCTTGCTTGATTCTCAAGTCTATGATTATAGGAATATATAGCCTTTGGCCCAACTAACCGGAGCAACAAACTCCTTTGATTTAGGAACTAAAATAGAAAGTTATCTCTACTTTTCCTTTTAGCCGCTTGCCGTGGCCGCATCCTCGTGTGCGCCCTCCACGCGTGCAGCGCGCTCCTCATCGCGACGTATGTCACAGGCTCGGCGGCGCCTGGAATACGAGCGCCTGACCATGACAACCACGTACCTACCACGCCATGCTTGCTGACCTAAATTGGAGATCTTTCATGGAGGAGTTCACAATTCTTTGAGCCAATCGCACTTGGGATTTGGTAGCATGTCCTACTATCACCAACGTCGTAACCAATAAATAGACTTTTCATCATAAGTTTTAGTCTCATGGTAGCCTTGATAGGTACAAGGCCTGATTGGTCTTGAGTGGCTTCACACACAATTCAAGCATTGACTTCGATTAGACCTTCAGCTCGATCATCAAACCAGTCATTGTCCGCATGGTTCTCAGTCATGCTGTGTCTTATGATTAACATGTTCATTAGCTTGATGTCAAGAACACTTTCGCACCCCCCCAGGAGACAGTTTACTGCACTCAAACTATCGGGTTTGTTGATCCCACTAAGTTGGACCTAATGTGCAAGCAGACCCGTTGTGTATGGTACAGTTGGTTTGCCAGCTTTTCAATGAGGCCAAGTCTGATATATACTTTTATCTATCCCCATAGCACCACGGTATATATGCTCCCTTGGTGAAGATGTAAGCCCATCGCATGGAGAACACTCTTTCCAGTCCACCATAATGCAGCAAACAGATTATTCTGACAAATCTGAAAAAATTCAATCGTGCTTCTTCAAAGCAAAATTCTATTGTTTCTTTCAGTGTTTTCTCAAAGCAACAGGAACCTTTTCAATATTTGGAGATTAGCAATGGGAACAGCATTAGTGAAAGAGAGCTTGACGTTAGTGTTAACAGGAGTGGAGCACGGGCTTGCAGTCTGCTGTTTGAGATACTAAAACACTAAAAGAAACAATAGAATTTTGACTCAGGGAAGCAGAAATGATTTTTTTGAGATTTCTCAGAATAACCTGTTTGCCGCATTATGGTGAACTGGAAAGAGTGTTCTCCATGCAATGGGGCTTACATCTTCACCAAGTATTTGTCGGAATAATCTGGAGATGTCCGAGTTTTGCTAGTTTGCTAGCGTGATACTTGTTTGCAGAAACCAGATGTGGGGACTGAAGAATGTAAACTTCTTGACGCATGCGTAAATCCAAGGGACTGGATCTGATTTGGTGTGTAGTTGATATGCAGAGTGTAGTTTGTATCAAATCACTTCTTTACTGTAGATTTTGAATGACCTGTGGAATTCTTTTATGTACTTATTTCATCTTCATGAAGGAACTTAAGGCATAATATTCTTCCAATATCATCTCAAAGGGTTTTTTTATTTCTTTATTCCACTCCATTTTGATCTAAGACAGAACTCAATATAATGAAATTTTACTAGTATTAAAAAAGCGGAATAGATACAAGTCTCAAAGTTCGTTTCAAAGAAAAAGAAATATCATGTGGGTCATAACAACTCAATCTACAGATAAAAAATGAAAATGAAAGAAAGAATTGTCGTCTCTATCTTGTTTTTGTTCTACTCTAGCTGTGAGGGGTGTCTTCCTCTCAAAATAATCTCATAGCACCTAACTTTTGGCCACCTTTTTTGTAAAAAATAATTCTGTTTTTGGGGATTTGTTAAAATAATTCATTGCATTGTTCTGCTATCTACGGCCAATTTTATCTCTCAACTCCTGAAGCGTAAGCTCATTCAATCTCCAAATATTAATCAAATTAGCATATCACGTAATGAGGTACCTACGAGTCTAAACGTGGTGGTACACTTTGGTTTGTGCGGCTGTGTTTGGGTTTATTGCATTTACTTGACAAGAGGAAGTTGAGTCTTTTTCACTAAAAATCTTAGCTGATGTTGGAAAGTAAATCTCGTTTTGATCGAATGCAATATTTATGATATGGCTACAAGTCTAAAACACCATGCAATAGCTACATCACAATAACATCGTACCAATCATTACTCACAGTTGATATCCAAAGCAAATGAGAGAACACTACAAGAAAAAAGTAAAATGCAATAATATTATGAATAGTTAATTAAGCACAAAGAATAGATGCAATTGAAGTAGTAGATCTAATCGAACCGACAAATCTAGACATTAATTTAGTTTTGGTGATTGATAACAAATCTAATTATATGATACTAATACTTTTTACGAGTATTTCTCTCATTTAGATTTAAAAAAATGATAAGAGGTATGTAATAAACTCTGTATGTTCTAAATATATCTCTCTTGTGTGTGAACTCTTTTCACAATCATTTATCATGCATGTGCATTTGTACATCTTTAAAATGACTTCATTATATATTTTCCACTCAACTCTATATATTTAATATCATGTTCTTATCCATAAAAAAGGAAAAGAACAAATTATTTATAATCAATAATTTGTAATTGTTGTTTTGATAATATATGACAAACGTGTTTTGTATTACTAATATTTTTCTATGAGTAGACAAATAGGTTGTTTCTGAACCTCATATTAATTGACCTAGAAATATTCATTCATAGTAGACCTAAATCACAATAAGGATGAAATGAATGAAGATCAAGCTATATATATCACTTTTTCTCTCCAAGCACATATTGATATGTTCATATATAGTATTTTTATTGGCATATGTATGTGAGACTAATATTTTGTTTGAGTCTCATTGAGAATATGAAGATAATAAAGATAAGAATTTATTATTATTTCTATATTTTTTACAGAAAACTTCTACTCTTGTCTAGGATAAGCTCCAAATGTTTCATATCTATTTATGCATACACTTGCTTCACACAAATGTTTTATATCCATATATTTAGGAGGAGCAAATCCTATATCATAGTTAAGTATGTGTTTGATCCAATTTATTCACTTATATTTTGTTATTCACTTATATTTTATTGGAATCTTTACATTTGCACACATATGAGTATATGACACTTGTGGAGGATGATAATCAGATCACTAGAACTAACAATTTTATTGAGTTGAATAAGACAAATACGTCCCAACAATTGAAAAATGTACTGATACACAAGTGAGATCATGACACTTAAAAACATCAAGTATCACAAAGTGAAAATGTTAAAGATGTAGGGTACAAAGTGACTATTATGACAAGACAAGTGAAGAACAAACAATACTCGACTACGATGAACCATACGATGGTGAAGGGCAAGTAAGGGGATTAGCACCAAAGGACCAAATCCGATGGTACAGGGTGAGTAAAGGCTTTGTTGTGACGGACCGTGCGAGGTCCCTTTGTTAGATAATAATGATGAAAATTTAGTTTTAAAAAATTAGAAAAATAGTTTAGGTTGTAATTGGAAAAAAATTTATATTAAAATTGGTATTATTTAATTGCTTTTTATTTAAATTTATTTATGAAAAATATATATTTAATATGTGTGTGCATTGACATAGGTCAGGTTAAAAAATCTGTGTCAAAGAATTTTTTTTTTGTTTATTTATGTGTAGGAATTAAATTTTGAAAATAAATGGAAAATTGCTCAAAAATTTGAAGGAATTTTGGACAAAAATTGAGAAAACAATTTACTAAATTTGGAAAGTAACGGGCTGATTTTCGGCGGCCCACATGCACGGTAATACATAGCCCAGTAAAATAATATGTGGAGATAGGCTAGTAGGCTACGGCGTGGCGATAGCCTAGCGACGATTGCATGAGACTGATAGGTGGGACTGGGTTATCAACAGGAGGTAGGGTGTGTGGCGGCAACATAGAAGCTAACAAGCAGGACCGGCTTCTCAGTATGTGTGGGCGCGAGCACGGGCACGATGGTGTTAACGCCAAAATCTGAACAATCCGATGGCGCTAAAGCCGATCGGCTGGGAGATCCGATGGGGCTAAAGCCGATCGGCTGAGAGGTCTGATAAAGGGTTTAATGCAGTCATCAACCAATGGAGATACTAAGACAAAGCCGATGGAGAACTATAGAAAAGCCGATCAGACTAATAGAAGATTGGATCGGATTGAAGACAGGGGATTGTCCAATCGGGATCAGATCCGAGAAGCCTAAGGAAAGGAAGGAGAAGGATCGGCTTGACTAAAAGAAGGTCCGATAGCTACAGTGGAGAAGCCGATCAGGTTGCAGCAAAAGAAGACTCGGTTACAAATTGGAAGATTATTTAGATGAAACCGGGTTTACGAAAGAGCCGTGGACTCCACGGCAGGGTGCTTATTTTTGTAAATTGTAACCTTACTCAATTAGGGAGGTTTAGCTGGTTAGTTAACTTCTTTAGGAGTATTTTCCTTTGTTCTTACTAGGAAATAATGTCCGATGGTCATAGACGCGTCGGACTCTGTCTGTAAATCAAGTGTAGAAATATAGACCCCTGGAAATATGTAAGATATCTCTCGATCATATACAAATTGGGTGCATCGCCACCCTAGTTTATCTAGGTTTTACCGGCGGGTTCTGGCTCTCGACGCGGGGCTGCATCGGTTAAGTCCGATCTCCAGCGAAGGGGTAAGTCCCGTCATTATCCTGGTATGCTTTGTACTATCTAAAGCTGTATCGTTTAGGTTCGAAATCTAAGTCAGATCAGGTGTACCGCATTACGCCCGTGCAGGGCCTATCGGCCTGTTAAGCTCCCTCTGCCGTCGTCAATCTTGTGCTGCATCGGTTAGGTCCGACCTACGGGGTGCCGACGGTAGATCGAGCTTCAGGCCTATAATCTTCTGCACGGCGTCTCATCGGAGTGAGTAGCCAATGAGTTATCCATACTCTGAGCTTCACAGGGCATCAACCCCTTGGCCGATATGCATCAGCCTTTAGAGGCATCCCCTCATTGGCTCAGCTAGCCGATGGGTTCGCTCCTATCATTGCTATGGCATAGCCAATCCGGCATCCTCCGTATCATCGCCGCTGGCCCTGGCCTCGTACTGTCTCGGTTAGGTCCGATCTTTGAGGTTCGGTGTTGATGGTGTTGCCACGGCGGGCGACGGGTCTCGTGCTGTCATATTCAGAGCGGTATCGGCTTTGCAGCCCGTGCCTTCTTGTGCTAATCATTGCCTAGGCCGCATGCGCACTCATCGGTTTTTCCAGCCGATGAATCACTGTTCGGCTGTCCGGAGGGATCTCGTGCGCCTCGATATCCTCTGAGCACACCCTGGTTCCTCCATCGGCTCTACGGTCGACCCCTCGTCGACACCTATCCACATCGGCTCTCCAGTCGATCGAAGAGCACCCCGAACCTATTGGCAGCCAGCCGATAGCGAGCGTCTGTATCGGAACCGCTCGTATCACTTCCTTGTCAATTGCAGGGTCAAATTGACTAGCACGCCCGCGAACCTCGATGCTTAAGGACCTGCACTGGAGATAAGCAGACCTCCTAGGCCTTCGCGTGACCGAGCCACCGTCCCTCCCTGGTCGTGAGATTTTTTGGCGGTGAGTAGATGGCAACGGTGTGGCTGACAGGAGGGCCAAGACTATCAGCGGGCACGAGCATAGGCACAAAGAGGCATTGTGATTGACAAATTAGTCAAGCCTATCAACGAGCGTGGTGAAGACTTGGTGACTGATAGGTAGGGCTAACAGATGCGATGTGTTACGTGTAAGAACACACACGCGTGCGGCCGCACAAGATCCGAAGACGACGTGGTGACTTCTAATTGGAGCAGAGGTGCTGGAATTGTAACCAACTCATATTCTCTGCGAATTCGAGTTGAACTATGTAGCATTCCATATGAGGGGGTGACATTGTGCATTCTAGAGTGTCCTTCGGACGACTAAAAATAAATAATATAATGGTTATGAAATATTAGGGGTATCTAGGTTATTTCCATTAGAATTTTTTTGGTATAAATAGAGGATAAGATGTTAGATATTGAGACACATAAAATTGAGAGAGTTTGTTTGTTATTTTTCTAAGCATAATTTTGGAAATAAAGTTAAAGTTTGTAACAAATTTTTGTGATAATTACTCTCTTTTTGGCATGCTAGCATTTGATTTTGAATTAAATTATTTCATGTGGGTTTTAATTTGATTTGTTTGATGTAAATCTCATGTTATTAATTAATTAGTGCTGAATTAATTTTGGTTAACTATTTTGTTAATATCTTAAAATCTAGAAGTCCAATTGAGGTGATTCTAATTCAGTTTGTTTTTAAATTTTGTCTAATTTATAATACAAAATTTTTAGGTCAGAGTTGTGGATCTTCGGCTATAATCTGTTTAGTAATGAAATAGTGTTTTGTCTAGTTTCAAAAAACACAATTTTTCAGGTTTTGTAATTAAGGAAAATTGTTAAATTTTAATTTTGTCTTCCACAATCATTCACCCCCCTCTAGTTGCCTTCATCAAATGAATCGATCCTATACCTTTGAAGTTATAGGTAATTCACATCAATCATTTGATAAATATATGGAGAACAGTTTGGTATTGACATCTCTCAAGATAAAGAAAGGAAGATGGCATGAAAGTATTCAGATTGGTATAACTCTCTTCATATTTATATTTGATTATAGGAATATTGTACTAATGAGAGGGATGCAATATTGATTTGTTTATGTATGTCTTGGTACTCAAAGTGACATATCCTAGTGCTACCTTGAGAAAAACCCTTACTTTGAGTGGTTTTAGACTTTGCTTTAGGTTAGGTTGGGTAGGCCTTTAAGTGAGCTTTCATAGAGTCCAAGATCATCAAAAATGAACTTCCAGACAACAAGTTATGGTTGTTTTGCCTGAGTGACATTAGAATTTTCGATATGGTTGGAAATTCCGATGCTGGGTCGGAATATTTGGTATGGTGTGATATGCTTTTGTTGGAAAAATATCAAAAGTTCCAATATGAATCTCAGAAGTTTTGATGAAGGATAGAAATTTTGATATGAGTGTCGTAATTTTTGATATGGTCAAGAGTGCTTCTGTTGAGAAAAATATCAAAAATTTTGATGTGATCTTGAAATATCTGATATGTGCATAATTGCTAGTTTTGAGGGGCTCGAGCATTTAGACCCCTCCACCCCCACCTTGAGTTACTGTAGTTCTTAGGCAAATCTAGACACATCCAAAGGAAAATAGCCTTCCTTATTCTCTTACCTTAGTGGTATCTCTTTGTGAGAGGGAATTGACAAGAGGAGAGAGTTAGAATGAGGGATAGTGAAGTTGAGGGCCAGTGAGCTTCACTACATTCTTTAAGCACTTGAGTTCATACCTACCAAATCTTCAATTATATTCGTTACTCATAGAGATCAAGGTCCTCTAAGCAGCTAGGTGACACCGGTGAGCACCTAAGGTTGTGGTATGCCACGGGAAGTTTGTGAACACTTTGATTTCGCCTCCACAAGAGAAGAAATCAAGAGTAAAACCTAGGAATGTATTAATGCAACCACATAATGAAAAGGGTTGAAAGCGACCCAGCCTTTGTGGAAGATATACGATAATTGGATCCAAACTTTGGGAAAGAAATCACATCTCTCCTTTCTTGATTTACCTATTCTTGTCTTGATTCATATTATGCTTAAGCTTTTTTTTACCCAATCTACCTGCATGCTTAATTAATTTAGTTGGTGGCCTTATATCTTGTCTAGATATTATATTTGTCACCTTTTGATATATATAGACTTTGTTTGTTGGAACTCAAGTTCATAGTTAGTGCTTTTACTACCAATGTTATTGGATATTCCAATCACCAATTTGGAAATTCCAATAGGGGTTTCAAAAGTTTCAATCATTTTAATCTACTTCAAAGTCGTGTAATTTTTATAAAAGCCTATTCTCCCCACCCCCTCTAAGTGACATCATGGTTCTTTCAAAATCAATACATCAATTATTGGGGGCTCTGAATGTATAGTCACCAACTAAATGATTGAGAACTAGAGACAAGGTGAATGGCACATAGCAAAATTCAACTAAATAAAATCAAATTGTTTTTAGGGGTATACATAGCTATTTATAGAGGAAAATAGAGTTAGGGATAGGTTCTGATTTGTCATGGTGGAGAGAAGTTCACTCAAGATGTGCATAAGCTATTACAAGGCCTAAGGCCCAAGTTTAGTTTCAGCAATAATACTATTTTGTTTTGATGATTACCATTGACTCAGAATATTTTTTATGTGAGGGTAGATGCGTTTGAAAGGTTATGACATAAGCTTTTCAATAAGTCTAAGATCACACAAATTGGAGTTGGCATGAAGGCACTAGGTCCATTTGAAGTCAGTATTGTCTATGAAGGTCGAGCTGGACTTGTTAACGTGGTACACTTTCTCCATCTTGACTTGGCATACATGTGCCTCATTTCTAATCTAACCCAAGGTTCCTAAGTATAATCACATTATAAGCATTAGGTAATGGTCTATTCTTAAGGTAAAAAATATTTACACCTTGAAATAATCTCACCTAATAATTAAGTTGTCATGTACGTACTCTTGTAATTAGACCTTGTGGAGTTATATGTGTATCCAATGCAGTTGTGTACTCATCATCCTCCCCGTCTTGAATTGGAGTCATCGTTGACTCAATCTCATTTTCTTTGCCTATGTATAGCTTCAAATCAACAATGTTGAAAGTAGGACTAACTCTATGATCTGCTGGTAAATCAAGCTTGTAGGCATTATCATTTATCTTATCGAGTAAATGGACCAGCAGCTCTTGGCATTGATTTAAACTTTTTAAGGTTAGGGAATCGATATTTATGCAAATACAACCAAATAAGATCACCAGGTTCAAAAGCTAACTCTTTTCTACCTTGACTACCAGCAAGTCTATATTTTTCATTCATGCGCTCTATGTTTTACTTAGTTGTCTCATGTAACTTTTGCACAAATTCCACACACTTGTTAGCATCAAAGTTTGATTTTTTTTTAGAAGTAGGCAAAGGCAATAAATCAATAGAAGCACGAGGATTAAAACCATAGATCACCTAGAAATGGCTCATCTTTGTAGTAGAATGCAATGAATGGATTTAGGCGAATTCAATATGAGGTAGACACTCCTCCCACATCTTCAAATTGTTCTTTAAAATAGCCCAAAGCATTGTTGATGAAGAATGATTCATGAACTCGATTTGTCCATCGGTTTGGGGATGACATGTAATAGAAAACAAAAGCTTGGGCCCCCAACTTGTGCCGTAAAACTCTCTAAAAGTGGCTCAAAAATTTAGCATCACAATCTAAAACAATGGTTTTGGGCACTCCATGTAGTCAAACAATTTCCATGAAAACAAATCAACAATATTTATAGCATCATCGCTCTTATGACAAGTAATAAAATGTGACCTGTTAGAAAATCTATCCAAAGTAACAAAAATAATGTCCCTCCCCCTCTTGGTCCTAGGAAGTCCTAAAAGAAAGCCCTTAGAAACATCCTCCCAAGTTATATTAGGAACAAAAAGTGCCATATATAAACCATGTGGATTCAAGAGTGAGCTTTCTGACATGTCATGTAGCGAGAAACAAAACACTCAACAACACTCCACATCTTGGGTCCATAAAAATGGTTAGTGAAAACAACTTTTGTTTTCTTTATACCAAAGTGACCCATCAATCCTCCACAATGCGCTTCTTGTAGCAACAAAAGACAAATAGAATAAGCTAGAACGCACAACCGATTAGCTCTAAATAAAAATCCATAATTAAAAACAAATTTATTCTAGCTCTTGCCATCTTTACAATTTAGCATAGCATCCTTGATATAAATATCCAAAGCATACAATTCTTTGATGGTTTATAACCCAAAAATCTTATAATAAAATTACGATAACAAAGTATACCATCTAGATAAAGCATTAGCAATCCTATTATCCTTCCCTATTTTGTGTTTAATAATGTATGAAAAAGATTCAATAAACTCAACTCATTTAGCATGCCTATAGTAGATATTTTGGCTTCTAATATGCTTCAGAGATTTCTAATCCGAGTGTATAACAAATTCTTTGAGCCATAAATAATGTTGTCATATTTCCAAGGTTCAAACTAGAGTATATAATTCTTTATCATAAATAGAATAGATCAAACTAGGCCCACTTAACTTCTCATTAAAATAAGCAACAGGCTTACCTTGCATAAGAACACCACAAATACAAATCCCACTAGCATCACATTCAAGTTCAAACTCTTACCAAAATCTAAAAGTTGGAGTAACGATGCATTTGTAAGCTTCTCTTCTAGAAGGTTGAAGGCGTCTTCTTGCACTTGACCCCATTTAAATGGAATGCCTTTCTTTGTCAATCCATTCGATGGTGCAGCAATGATACTAAAATCCCACACAAAGCACCAATAAAATCCCGCAAGACCAACAAAACTTCATACTTGTGTAACCGTTTTAGGAGTTGGACAACTCTTGATAGGATCTATCTTATCTTCATCAACCTCAATTCCATGTGGCATAACAATACAGCTAAGAAAACAAACTCGATCAGTGCACTTTTCAAGGTTACCAAACAAGAGTGCATCTCTCAATGCATTAAAAATAGCACATAAGTGTTCAACATGTTTATCTAATGACTTGTTATAAATCAAGATATCAAAATATGTCACCACAATTTTTCCAATAAACTTGTGCAAAACCTCATTCATCAATATCATGAAGGTAATAGGTGCATTAGTTAATCCAAAAGATGTCACTAACCACTCATATAAGACAAATTTAGTTTTAAACACAGTTTTCCATTCATCTCCGAGTTTCATTCTTATTTGGTGGTATCCACTATGCAAATTAACTTTAGAGAACACAGCAGCACCACTCAATTCATCTAGCATATTGTCTAGCCTAGTAATAGGATGACACTATCTAATAGTGATGTGATTGATGGCTCTAAAGTAAATACACATTCTCCAAGATCCATCCTTTTTACGAACCAAATTAATAGGAACGGCATAAGGACTATGACTTTTACATACGTACCCTTTATCTAGCCGTTCTTATACCTAACACTAAATTTGTTTAGCCTCCTTTGGATTGGTCTTATATGGTGCATGGTGTGGTAAAGAAGCTCATGGAATCAAATCAATTTAGTGCTGAATGCCTCGCACAGGGAGTAGTCTAGGAGGTAACTCATTTGGAAAAACATCATCATATTCCAACAAAAGATTAGTGATAGGAGGTGGCAAAGGGTGCAAAGTAGTAGGAGCAGTAGACAATGTGTATATAGCATCTTTCCAAAATAAAGCATAGCAATAAGAATCATGCTCATTTAAAGTAGAAATATCATATATAGAAGCTAGCAAAACAACACCATTTAACTTGATTTCATTCTTTGTTGCACTTGGTTCCATTTTACTAGTTGAAGCAAAATCTTTAGCAACAATCTGATTTTCACTTTTACCTTTCTGTTCACATTCAATTCTTGCAAAATCATCCTTCAAAGTAGTGGCAAGAGTCATAGAGTGCTACTACCATTAAATTTGAATTTATATGTATTGCTCCTACCATCAAAAACAACATCTCTATCATATTGCCATGGATGGCTCAAAAGAAGAGAACAAGCATGCATGTGCACAATATAACGTTCAACTTGATCATGGTAGGAGCCCATAGAAACATGTTAAATTCACCTTACCACATGTATTGAACCACTGAATATGATATGGATATGGATGTCAATAAGTAGGCAAGCCAAAGCTTCTTGACCATATCTTTACTTGCTAAATTGTTGCAACTCCTGCTATAAATTATCACTTTGACAGTATGCCCTTTTACAAGAAATTTGCTTTGGAACAAGTTATGGTGTTGGTTTTAATCTTTACACTTCTCTATAGCACTAAATACAAGCTTTACAATAAGGATATTGATCTAGCAAATCTGCACTTAAATGCTCTCTTCGATGTCATTGTTAACTTGTCTTACTGCATGGTCAGTGGTAACTAAAGCATATTTATCATCACAATCAATAGCAGAAGTATACTCACCATCATCATTTACAAGTAGAGCTCGCTGATTTGGACAATACCGCACAATGTGTCCAATGCCATGGCACCTATCACATGTAATATCAAGTGTACGTTCAGTAGAAGCGATTGAAGTTGCACTCTTGGCTGGGGTATGAACTGAAGTGTTTTTGCTTGTCTAATAAGCATGGGAAGGCGTGGAGGTAGGTGGAGTAGAAACATGCCATGAGGACAAAGGAGCTGGACGAGCAGCACTAGAAGATTAGTGTGGTGTTGACTGCTCTGTAGGTGTAGCACCTACAAAAGAACTTCTATACCTGTTGTGTTCATGTAATTCTTTTGCAGCTTTACAAGCAAAATAGAATAATTGATTCGTGTTGTTGTATTCTTTATATTTAACAATATTCCAAATCTCTCTATTAAGACAACCAAACCTAGCAATTCTAGTATCATCATCTCGTGATAGTATGTTTCTACAGAATTAGTACCTTGTCTTAAAAGCTATAATTTATTTAACATGTCACAAGCATAGTAAGAATGAATAAATCTAGACCTCATTGTACATTCATATCATATTATTTTCTAGGTCTAAGTTGTCTACCACATATATCATTTCACCATAGATGCAAAGGAGATAAATTCACTGCTAACAACTTTAAACTTCTTATTATCAGGAAAATTATAGCAAGAGAATTTTTGTTCAATAGCTAGCTCCCAGTCTAGATATACAAAAGGCTCGAACTTAACATAAAAAAATGCATGGTAAATTTGACCTTAGATAAAGGATCATCTCAGTTCCTAATGGGATGTCATCTTCTATTTCTAACATTCTTCTCTTCCTCCTCATCGTCAGTAATGGATTGCTCTTCATCTTTATCCTCATATCTTTGGTGTTGATGAGCAGTAGAACCTACACCTTCTACACCTGACTCAAGTAAACCAATACATTACACGATATCTTCATGTCCAATATTCATTTTCTAGATATTTTCAATTAATTGTTTATGTGATTGGTTTATCTTCTCAATTTGATCCACTACTTTAATCAGACATTCACTTAAGGTTTTAAATGTTTATATGTACTTTCCTTATAGGATTGACTGTTGTGCATCAACTCTTCATACCAATTTTTCATGCCCTTCAATTTATGTTCTAGATTCTCCGGTATTGGTTGGTCGAGATTTGTAGCTGACATCGTAGGCAAACCAAAAAGAAACTCACAAGAAAGTGTTAGTTCCTAACCATCTATAGTTATGTGGAGTTTGTGAAAGCACTCAACACTCAAGCATATACCAATTTCTTATAATATTCTCAAAGAATGCAAAAACAGGTCAATCACCGTGGCTGATTCGTGGTACAATGACACACTGATGACTGGAGTGATTGCAAAGCCAGACCTATAAAGGTTAGTAGTATATAAATCTTGGTAGGTTTACTATCGCAAGAAATTGTAAAAATCTATAGAAGTGTAAAATTGAATAGTAGTCTAAAGTATTGTCAGAGTTGACTCAATCCTAAATAAGTAAACAAATGATCAAGATATATGGATTACAAACATCTCGGTTATACCAAATAGAACTCACCAAGAAAATTCAAAATCGGAAAAAGTTTCAAACTTTTTTCTTCTGTTTTTTTCTTGTTCTTGTTTTCTTGATTTTTTCCTGCGGTTTTTTTCTCTTTTTGTAAGCACCTTTCTGCCGCATTTTTATTTTTTTTTCACAAAAGGCAGCTACCAGACGGGATAGCTGGGTAAAAGATATTACAAACTGACCCAAGGAACGACTGAAAGGATGGATTAAACGATAGCTTGGATGCATGCGAAGACAATACCAAGCTGGCCGGTACAGAAAGATTGGCGCGCAAATAGGAATTAATTAACATGCATGCATGCGGCGGCGAACCAAGGAATTTATCTCGCAAATAGAAATGTTGCAATGCATGCGCTACAAACTGGAAAGGCTCACGCAAAAGTGGTTGGCTAGTGTTTAGGAACGGAGATTTGCATGCGCATGAAATCCAGAAGTGGAAAGAAAAAAGGTGGTTGCATACTTGACCAAAGGAAATTACACAAGTAAACATGCACGCGCAATAAAAAGGATAGCTCTGGTTTTGGATAGGAGTGAATATCGGCTATTATTACGTCTTGGACTAGATCTCCTGTACGCGAGCTGGTTACGATAGGGATAACAAGGAAACAGAGAAATATCAGCGATTTGTTACCAGCGTGCTACGAAAGAAAAAAAATTACCCGGTTTCAGCCTTGGAACACGCGAACAAGAAGATCGATCTAGGTTACTGGCGAACAAACCGACCAACCGGCTTTCTCTGCCTCCGTTGGCGGCGGCGGCGCGGCGCAACCTACTCAACATACCAAAAACAGTAGCAGCAATAATCGCACGGCTCCCACGGGGTCGGAAACAACACGATGACTGTGATGACTCTAGATCGACGCGGTAAACACTTTCAAAATCAGACCAGGACTAAACTAAGCTAACCAGCATTCTGACGCGATGATGGACTGGAACGCAATAAAGCAAAACTGAATGAAAGTTGCAAGGGTCAATACTAAGGTTCGGTGATAGAAAAAAAAAGGTGTGGCTGTATAGTAGACGATGGGCGGATGAAATAAAATTGCCAACCTAAAATCCTCATCAGATAACTACTGAGGCTCTAATACCAACTGATGACACTCTATTATGACTTGATCTTTTGATAAGTGGATAAATTTTACTTTGATCGAATGTGACGTTTACAATGTGATATCAACTGGAAAAGTTCACGATGCCGTGTAATCGCTACACCACAAATGATGTCATATAAACCGTGACATGTGGTTATTGATCCCTGCAATACAAACGAGAGAACACTGTAAGAATGGTAAAATATATTCTAAATATTGTGAGTAGGTAATTAAGCATAAAGAAATTGTTATGATTGAAGTGATAGATTTAACCAACCTAACATATCAACTTATTAGGGGCTCTAAATCGACCGAGGGCTATGTCACTTGGCAAAATTTAACTAAAAAACCAATTATTTTTATAAACCGTGACACGTGGTTGCCCTGCAATACAAACGAGAGAACACTGTAAGAATGAGGTAAAATATATTCTAAATATTGTGAGTAGGTAATTAAGCATAAAGAAATTGTTATGATTGAAGTGATAGATTTAACCAACCTAACATATCAACTTATTAGGGGCTCTAAATCGACCGAGGGCTGTCACTTGGCAAAATTTAACTAAAAAAGCCAATTATTTTTTAAGATGTACATAGCTAATTATAGATGAAATAGAGTAGGGATAGATTCTAATTCGTGAAGGTGGAGACAGGTTCGAATGTGCAACTGCCTGTGGCGAAGCCTAGGGCGGCCTTAGCTAATGGTCTTATAAGTGGCGATTACTTTAAGACATCTGCGTGTGAAAATAGCATTTGTCTATGTGGATTTCTTAAGGAACTGCCTTCACTAATCCTGGCTATTAGTGCGGGTGGTTTTCTTAAGTCACCGCCTATACACTTGTCATCATCTTCCTCACTCCTCTTCAGCATTTTGTTTTAATTTGTCTCAGCATGTCACTGTATTGTCTAATCAATATTATAAGGATCATAGATAACTTTGTTTACCTCAATCGAACAAGATGAATTTTCAAAGTTTGGGCATTTTGAAACTTTGTATATAGTACATGTATAGGGGTGGGTGCTTTAATGCACCACCAATGAAAATTGTTTCCCAGCCGGTGCTCTCAATTCCTGCCTATGTCTTGTCTTCTTGTCCACCTCAAGACATTTTGGTGATCACACCGATGCTTTGGAAGTCAAACCGCTAGACACTGCATCCTCCACTACCACTCTTTCTCTTTTCACTACATCCACATTTCATTTTTTTCCATAAACATCGTGATGTGGGTTTTGTAGGCCATTCTCTTATCTTCTCTCCTCTCTCATTCTGGCCATGGTGAACTCCTTCCATCAACCATAGAGGTCTCGTCAGATACCTCCCTACCCTTGATGTCGCCTACGCCTAGGAATGAGGGGTGGGACAGCGAGTACAAGAGGTTCTATTAACACTGAAATTTGATTTAGCCTCTAAACAGAATCGGCCGATGGAAATACTGATCGGCTCGTAGGACAAAGCCAATCGGTACTGTAGAGAAGCCGATGAGGCTAGTGGAAGATTGGATCGATTTGAGGACAAAAAACTATCCGGATGGAGTCGGGTCCAAGGAGGAGTTTTAACGATAGGATCTAGACAAGTCCAGGGAGAGGATGAAAAGGATCGGCTTGAGTGAAAGGAGATCTGATTGCTACAGGGAAGAAGTCGATCGGATTAAAGTAATGGAAGACTCAGTCACGGAATAGGAGATTATCCAGATAAGACTGAGTTTGTGGAGGAGCCATGGAACCCACGGCAGGGTATTTTATCTTTTATAAATCTTATCTTATATAGGAAGATTTAGTTAGTTAGTTAACTTGTTTAGAGATAATTTCCTTTATTTTTGTTAGGAAATATGTAAGAATGCATACAGTGAGACTAAGACCCCAACACTATACAGGGGGGTCGGGTCAATATATATACAGTCTAGTGGTCCAGTGGTCTAACATCCCCCATAGTCGCAACGGGAGAGGAACGGACGCAGAAACTGGATCAAAAACTAGTGAACAAAGGCGTGGGGAGGCCTTTGATCATAATATCGACGAACTGGTGCGCCGATGGTACATGGAGCATCCGAACATATCCTAGTGTGACCTTGTCATGAACAAAATAAATGTCGATCTCTATGTGCTTCGTGTGTCAATGGTGAACCGGGTTGGCAATCATGTAGACAGCATTGACGTTGTTACAGTAGCGACGGTCGTAGAGGAGAGAAGTGCACAGAGCTCCTGGAGAAGCTGGCGAAGCCAGCAACACTCGGCGATGGCATGGGTGACGGCGTGGTACTCGGCTTCGGCGCTAGACAGTGACACTGTAGTCTGGTGTTTTGAGGACCTAGAGACTATAGTGTCATCGAGGAAGACGCAGTAACCGGACGTGGAGCGTCGAGAGTCGGGGCAGCCTGTCCAGTCCACGTCGGAGTACGCGGTGAGGGAGTCAATGGGGCTGGAGCTAACGTGCAGCCCACTGGAGAGTGTGCCCTTCATGTAGCAAAGAATACGCTTGAGCAACGCAAGATGAGGTTCGCGTGGAGCGTGCATGAAAAGGCACACTTGCTGGATGGCGTAGGTGAGGTCGGGCCGTGTGAGGGTGAGGTATTGGAGAGCACCAGCAAGACTCCAATACTGAGAGAGATCGGCGACGAGTGAGCCATCGGCAATGGAGAGTTTAGCTCGAGTGTCGACCGGAGTGGCCGTGGGGTGACATTCGGCCATGCCCACACACTGGAGAAGATCGATGGCATACTGGCACTGGGAAAGGAAGAGCCCGTGAGAAGAACAAGTGACGGAAATGCCAAGGAAGTGATGGAGGGGACCGAGATCGGTCATGGCGAACTCGAAGTGGAGTTGAGCCATGATCTGGTGTAGGAGGGACATCGAGGACGCTGTAAGAATAATGTCATCGATGTGCCGAAGGTAGACAGCAGAACGCTGGTACCAGGCCCGAGGGGCTTATTTAAGGCCATAGAGAGAGCGCTGAAGGAGGCAGACATCATCGGGACAAGAGGGGTTGACGAAGCCTGGAGGCTGCTAGCAGTAGACCGTTTCCGTTAGATGACCATGAAGAAAGGCGTTCTTCACATCAAGCTAGTGGATCGACCAGGAGTGTGAGGCAGCCAAGGTAAGAACGACCCGGATGGTGGCGGGTTTGACGACGGGACTGAAAGTCTCATCGTAATCGATATCGGGGCGTTGGGAGAAACCCTGAACTACCCAGCGTGCCTTGTGATGGGCAAGGGAGCCATCGGCATGGAACTTGTGCTTAAAGATCCACTTATCGGTCACAATATTGGCGTCGGGAGGACGAGGGACGAGGCGCCAGGTCTCGTTGTCCATGAGGGCTTGTACTCATCGTCCATGGCCACGCGCCACTGAGTATTGGCCAGGGCAAAACGAGAAGTCGCTGGGATAGGCGAGATAGAGCAGTGGACGGTGGAGAGCCGTAGCGCTTGGTGGGGCGGAGAGACCCGGTTTGTGAGCGGGTAACCACGTGAGAGGTGGAGGGGACGGGAGCAGATGGGAGTGTGGTAGGTGTGGGGAGAACTGGTTGGGGTGGGGCATCATCGGCTCGGGATCGATGGCTGTATGTGAGAGGAAAGGGCGGAACTAGATTGGCCTGAGCCGATTGGGTTGGATGGGCCGATCGGTTTGGTCGGTCTGATGGAGATGGAGCAGCCGATAGGGAGGAGGGAGCTGATGGAGGCTGAGGAGTCGATAGAGGCGGATGGGCCGATGGGTGGTTATGAGCCGATGAGGGCTAAGGAGCCAATGGGGGTGAGGTGTCCGATGGAAAGGGGATAGGATCGGCCGAAGCCGATGAGAGTGGTGGGTCCGATGGGGGTCCGATGGAAGTGACATCGGACCAAAGAGTAGTGGGATAGCTGAATAGTGAGTCCTCAGGAGCGGTCAATGAGGGGGCCGGTGGGGAGAACGGTGGAGGAGACCGGGAGGGCACGGTGTTGGTAAGAAGGAAGTCAAGATCACTAGATGAAGATCTTAGATTAAGAAGACCAAAGGGGAAGCAGGTCTCATCAAAAACGATATGACGAGAGACGATGACTCGATGGGTAAAAAGATCAAGACATCGGTATCCCTTATGAGATGAGGGATAGCCAAGGAGAATGTTGGTGGTGGAGCGGGGAGCAAGTTTGTGAGGAGTAGTGGCGATGAGATTTGGGTAGCAGAGGCACCCGAAAACGCGTAGGTAGGAGTAGTCGGGCGCCGTGGGGTACAGAAGGGTGTATGGAATATTGTAGCGAACGGAGGAGCACGGGCACCGATTGAGGAGGTAAGTCGCAGTGGTTAGTGGTTCTGCCCAGTATGTTGTAGGTAGGTGGGCGTGAAGCAGCATTGTGCGACTTATGTTGTTAAGGGTGCGAAGGAGGCGTTCGGCCTTGCCATTCTGGGGAGAGGTGTAGGGGCAAGAGAGGCGTAGATGGATCCCTTTGGAGGTGAGGAAGGTTTGAATAGTATGGTTGATAAACTCTGTACCGTTATCGGCTTGTAGAGCTTTGATGGGGAGGTTGAACTGGTTAGAAATGTAGTTAGTAAAGTTAGTTAGGTAGGAGGCGACCTCAGATTTGTTGATGAGTGGAAAAGTCCAGCAATAGTGTGCGTAATCATCAAGTATGGCAAGATAATACTGATTACCGGAGACACTTTTAACCGGAGAAGTCCATACATCACAGTGTATAAGCTCAAACGATCACGATGTACAAGATAGAGAATTAGAAAATGGCAGTCGCACATGTTTACCAAGTTGACATAAGTGGCAAACTGTGGAGCTGTTGTGGGTACACTAGATGGAGGTGCAGCGACGGAGGTTGGCGATAGCATTGGGGCCAAGGTGGCCGAGGCGAAGATGACAGAGGTTGGTGGAGAGGGCGACACTGGTGTGTGTTGTGGACGGCGCAGTGGGGACGGTATAGAAGGTCGCCGCCACTATTGCAGCGAAGGATCTATCGCCGGGTTGGGATATCCCTCGTAAAGAAACCAGAAGCATCAAATTCGATTGAGCAATTGTTATCTCGTATGAATTGGCGAATAGATACAAGATTGTGAATAAGGGAGGGTACAATGAGGACATTGCGAAGAGGAAGGTTAGTGGTGGGTGTAGACAGAAAGGAGTCACCACGGCATTGGATAGGAAGAGTGTGGCCATTGCCGATGGTGACAAAGGGAGAGGAGGGATGACAAGAGCGGAGTATATCGGCCGATGACGCCATGTGGGAGGACACACCAGAGTCCAGCACCCAAGGATGCTGAGGTTAGAGTGTCATCTGGTTGAGGACGGCGACAAGGCCAACCTGGTTCCAGGAAGGAACCAACTGGGTGGGTGGTGGCGGTAGCATCGGCTGAGATGGCAGGATGGGAGTTGATGCCAGGTGGGCCTGAGGATGGGTGTCGAGAACCCCTGGTTGCCAGCCGATGGGGCTGCGTCGCTGGGGCTAGGGTGCCTAGCGGTTGTAGCAAAGCCATGGACTCGTGGGACTGGCAGGCTAGGCAGGGACTAAAGCAAGGCGCAATTGCATCGGACCGTGCTAGTTCTTACCCTTGCCTTTGCCCTTGCCTTTGCCGGTGCCACCGGTGCGGGCTGTGTTGCCATGGGTAAGGCCATGGCCGCCAGAGCTGCTGGAGGGGGTGGCAGCACAGGATGCTCGGCAGCTATGATCGGCTACGGCGAGGAGAGCTGTGTGGACCACGGTCTTCTCGTCGTTGGCCAAACGGAGTTCTTTGAGAACTAGCATGTCATGGGCCTAGGCAAATGACCAAAGGGGTGTGGCATTGGCGATGTCATCGGCAGTGTTGGAGAAAAGTGGGTTGAGGCCTCGCAAGAGGGCAAGGATGAGTTGGGAGTTGGGCAGAGAGTGTCCGACATCCCGGAGAGCAGTAGCCTTTACTTTAAGGCACTGGCAGTACGAGGAGACAAAAGAGTCTCCTTGTACAATGGAGTAAAACTCGTTGAGTAAGAAGATGGCATGTGGCTGCTTGTTTGCGAGGAAGATCCGCTCGATAGCCACCCAGAGATCCCGGCCGGTGGGATCGGTGTCTTCCATGGCGAGGTCGAGGACAAAGGGGGTCATCGGGTCAAGGTGGAGCGGAGCCGTCAATGTGTGAGCGTAGGCCGAACTTTCCACAGAGGGACTTAAAGAAGAAAACCCACTTGGAGTAGTTGGCGTTGAGGTCAAGAGAGATGGAAATGTGAGATTTCATGTTCACAGCGGCGTAGGGGGGCGAGAAGATCAGCAAGGTGATACCCGAGGTGTGGTCTGGGGCGCCAAGAGCCGGAGTAGATTCGGTGACTGGGAGAGTGCCGGAGCTAAGGGCTGACTCGGTGGCCATGACAGGAGAATAGGGGCAAGAAGCCGATGGGAGCAAGAGACATGTAAATAATCTTTTGATCAATACAATCTCCACACATTGCCACCCTAGTCCATCTAGGTTTTTACCGGTGGGATCTGGCTCTCGACGCGGAGCTGCATCGGTTAGGTCCGATCTCCAGCGAAGGGGTAAGTCCCGCCATTATCTCGATATGTTCTGCTCCGTCTAAGGCTGCATCGGTTAGGTTCTACCTTTTAGGCCGATCAGATGTATCACATCACGTACGTGCAAGGCCTATCGGCCTATTAAGCTCCCTCTGCCATCATCAATTTCGTGCTGCATCGGGTAGGTTTGACCTACGAGGCTGTCGATGGTAGATCAAGCTTTAGGCTTATAGTTTTCCGCACGGCATCTCATCGAAGTGTTAGCCGATGAGTTATCCATGTTCTGAGCTTCACGCCCAGCGTATCGGCTCTTCGGCGAATATGCGCCAGGCCTTTAGAGGTTTCCCTTGACGCGTCACGCCGAGCGCATCGGTCTTCTAGCCGATACGTGCCCATCTTCAGAGAGGCGTCCCCTCATCGGCACAACCAGCCGATGGATTCGTTTCTGTCTTTACTTCAACACAGCTGATCCGGCGTCCTCAGTATCGTCGTGTTGGCCTTGGCCTCATACTGTCTCGGTTAGGTCCGATCTTCAAGGTTCGATGTTAATGGCGCTGTCGCGATGGGCGACGGGTCTCGTGCTGTCATATCCAGAGCGGCATCGGCTTTGTAGCCCATGCCTTTTAATACGATTTCTTGCCATTCCGTATATGCCTTCATCGGTTTTCTAGCCGATGAACGACCATTATGGCTTTCGTCAACTATTAGGAGGGATCTTGTGTGCTTTGCTATCTTCTAAATACACCCCGGTTCCTCCATCGGCTCTGCGGCCAATCCCTCGTCAACACCTATCCACGCCTTCATCGGCTCCCCAGCCGATTGAAGAGCGTCTCAATTCCAATCGGTAAATAGTCGATAGCGAAGGGCCTCCCAGACGCGACCGATGACTAACCCGATCCTATCGGCAGCCAGCCGATAGTGAGCGCTCATATCGGCCCGTCCTCCGACTGCCCTGTTTGTCTCACCTCCTTGTCAATTGTAGGGTGAAATTGACTGGCACGCCCTCACCCGTACCGTCGCGCCGGAGCCAATCGAACCCCATGGCCCCCTAGCACGCATACCTCGAGCCACGGAGAGAAACTGACCGGCCTGCACTACAGCTAAGCAGACCTCCCAAACGTCGGTGTGCTCGCGCCGTGATCCGGCGCGAACATATTTTTTGGCACGCCTAGTGGTACCGAAGGTTTCATTCATCGGCCGATAAGAACCATACTACATTCATCGGCCGGTAGAGTAGAAATCTTCATTCATCAGCCAATTGGATGGGATTTTATTCATCGACTGGAGAAACCTAAAGACCGTTCATCGGCTGAAGATCCTTTATCTGCTGGTGTGATATAATTCTATTTATCAACCAGCGGGACTCTACAAGTGCCTAATTAGAAGTCAAATTTTTACTCACCAACCCGGGGGGCATCTTGTTGTCAATATGTCTAAAGAAAAGGTTAATTCCAAAGCATATTCGTTCGAAGATGAAGCCGATGAGGAGATTATAGTTCCAGTTACCATGGAGGATTTGAATGAAGATCGGAGGCAGCATATAGAGCAGAATATAGACAATTTTCAGAAGCTCTGTTTGCATTCCTTCAGTATGACTGAACAAGGGCCGATTCAAAAGGCACAGTTACCAAAATGTGTTTTGGTGAAGGAATCAGGCCATTTATTGCTTGTAAATTTTTTCAAGCCGTTGCAAGAGATGTTCAACGAGTCATTTTACCAAGCATTCAGTAATCCATCGGGAGTATGGATGGATACATTATAAGATCTGATCAAGGAGACGATACAAGAATCATCGGCTCAAAAGCCTAATCAAGATCATGTGCCATTGCTGATAGAGACAGAGGAAACTTGGCAAAATAAGGACCTATCAGTAAATATGTATCCACCAACATAAGATCGATTCGGGGGGCAACGGCAGGAAGTACCTCTAGAATTCTTTCAGAGTAATCTTTATGGAGAATATCACAGGCAGAATCGGGTACCATATCCACCTCCACATGATCAGGAAGATACTCTAAGGGAGAAGGATTGGTTAACTAGAATTGTGGACACGGTGAAAGAGGAATTTGGTATCAAGCCCAAAGATCAAATAGTTATTTATCGGTACCCGTATCCAGAATGGTTTGATAGAATTCCATTGCCTCACCGATATATGATACCAGATTTCTCAAAATTCTCAGGACAAGATAATATATCTACAATGGAGCACATGAGCTGATTCTTAGCACAGTGTAGGGAAGCATTGGCCGAGGAAGCTCTTAGAGTCCGTTTATTTCCATTATCCCTCTCTGGATCGGGCTTTGCATGGTTTTCTTTGTTACCACCAAACTTGATTGAAGGATGGGCCAATCTAGTGCAATAGTTCCATAGATATTTCTTTGCTGGGATTCAAGAAATGAGACTATTAGACTTGACATCAGTTAGACAGGGGCCTAATGAGTCAGTTCTACAATACATCCAATGTTTCCAAAACATTAGAGTCCGATGCTATAGTCTTGTTTTGAGCGAGGAACAGTTAGCTGATCTGGCCTGCCAAGGGCTGTCGAGTTGCATCAGGTAGAAATTTTCTTCACAAGAGTTCAATAATTTAGCACATCTGATGCATGTGGTATCGGCTTACGAGAGCCGATTATCAGGAAAAGAGGAGATGCCAATGCATTGGAAGTCTACTTAGATCTCGTATGAAAATTGATTTTACCGATTGGATCTAGCGATAATAAGTCTGGAAAAAGGACACCCAATTGGGAAGGGACTTATTGGATCAATCGGTGTGTGCCTAGTAATGCTTACATACTGGAGAGTTTTGAAGGGGAGAAGTTTTTTCAAAGCGCTCAATGGAAAATATTTGAAGAGGTATTATCCTATCATTTGGGAAGACGCCTAAATCGGCCGAGCATAGCCGATTTCTTCTTTTTAAGACGGACGAGCTCTTAGAAGTGATATCGGCTAATGATACTATTTACGTAAATCGGTTGAGGCGTAGCCGATTTCTAATATACGGAAGCCGATATGATTATATCGGTTACGGATGGCCGATATCGTTTAGATATCGCCGTTAGGGGATATGTATTTACAAATTTCATTGATCAAGCCGATTGAATTATATTGCAAACAGTTAATGTCAGGATGACATCTTGGGTTTTTCTCCGAGGCTAAAATTTTACGGGAATTTCTTAATGGCCTCGATCGCGCGTAGGCGGATTTGGTCTATTTCGTTGATGGCATGGATGTCATCCTCATCTGATCCGAGGATGTTCTTCAAATTCTTATGCCAACAAACTACAAGGCGTACACTGTCTACCTTGGCCTCTTGATCTTGATTGATTGTGGTAGGCTGATGAGATGGGACTCGGTGGATTTGATGTATTCACACACTTTGTCGAGTTCCGCCATCAAATCGGCTTCTCGTTTCTTCAGGAGGCCAAGCTTGGTGCTGGTGCATTGAAGGTCAGCTGTCATCTTATCAAGCTTCTTCTTTTCACTTTGGGCAGATAGCCAATCATTTTGAGCTAGACTGCTTTGCTCAACACGATTGGCTATGTGTCGTCTTAATGCGATCAGCTAGGTCCTTTGAAATTCCATGTAGGCAGCAGGAGTGAGTACGTTGGTCAGCTCTTCTGGCAGGAGATGTTCAATTTCAGCGAGTCAATTAGAATTTCCAGCCAATGCATAATATCTGACAGTTGCTCGCGTGCATCGGCTGGTAGAGATGGTTCAATTGCTGCACTGGTGGCTGAATCTTCCTCTGTATCTAAGTATTTGCCGATGTCGAAGGAAAACAGGTCGGCTAATGATTGCACATTAACATCGGTAAATATGAGGATCATGAGCCAAAAAAATAATATGTAGGATGGATGTACCTGAGATACAGCGGGAGCAGCTTGAATGATTATGTGGGTATCAGCTTGATGTGAAGCAATTTGAGGTTCAGATGCTATGACTTCTGAGGAGACCATTGGCTCAGCCCTGGTAACAGTGTCCAGTGGTTGGATTTCAGGAGCCGATGGTTTAGGCTGCAAAGTAAAGGTGTCAAGATAAAGGCGAAGGTAACGGAGAAGAATTGATGCTGACACATACCAATGGAGATGCAGAAGTCAAGATCGTCGCAGGAAAAGGGCTTCGCGAAGCTAATGTGATGATGGTGACATCAGCGCTGGGTTTTAGCTTCTTAGAAACCGTCCGAGTAGCCGGTTTCTTACGCTTCAGCCCTGATGTTCGCGACACTCGGAGGAGAGCCGATGGAGGTGGAGCACCTTGTCCAAGGATGGATCTGGCCAATTGAGATTGATAAATAATCGGCCGACCACTTGCGCTGGTTGTAGGTGCATCTTTGTCACCAGCCTAAGGAATCATGGGAATCAAGACGCAGTTGAAATTCAATACAATGAAGAAAAGATAGTACAAGGAGAAAGATTATCTCTTCATCGGATTCCACATAGTCGGGGTTGAGGCGCAGGCAATAATTTTCAGCCGATAGACTGAATAGGTGCCTTCCCCATTCCAACCACCATCGAGCAAAAAGTTTGATGTTAGATATGTAGGGCTCAAAGGTGGAGATGGTCCCTAAGGACAAGGATGTTTCCATCATCCTAAGCCGATCATACTCCAAGCCGCTGTTTGCTTCTCCTCGGGCTTGGAGTTTGCCGATGAAGAATAAGCCGATGGGGAGTTGGCCGAACCCCAACTGACGAGCACCGACCGAAGGATGGTAGAACTCATATGATGGGTATTGGGATCGGCCCGATGAAAATCTAGTCGGCAGAAGAATGGGAGTTATGGATGATAAGAAGATTATCTTCGATTCTTCATCGGCTAATGCATTCATTGGGTGAAACCTGGAAGACATTTCAAAAGACGAATCGTCCTCGTATGCAAATCAGATGGTGACTTCTTTAGTAAAGTTGTAGTAAAAGCATTTAAACCATTGGCTGAGTCCGAGGGGGGTCATTTTGCTTCCAGGAAGAGCCGATACGGTTTCACCCAGAGAAGTACATCGGCACCGGCTAGCCTCATCTTATTCCAGGTAATCAGTCGGATATGTCAGAGAAGGGAAAGGGGTCCTAGCGATAACTCTGGAGGTGTAGACGTTCAACCAGAGTTGTATGATCCACTAGGGACCACCAATATGACCGACTGGTTGGCCTGTCGATAGCTTATTCGCCACCTGATGAAGCAGTTGATAGGTGGCTCCAAGAAGATATTGCCCCAATGAAATACGGCGTTGATTGGCCAAGAGCTCCGCCAGACACTGCATGTTAGTGGTTGGACCAAGAGTTGAACCACCGAAGACAAACCGTTCCAACCAAAGATTCAAGAATGCTACATGTTTCCGTTCATCAACTTGGCCGGAGGTCTTTTTGTGCAAGGAGATGTATTTAGTCCAACCTCCGATGTTTTTGGTGTTCAGCCGATGAGTGGGTTTGAATCTGAGGATGAACAAATTTACGTAGTGGATGGTGTTAAGGTAGGTCAACATGGTGACATCCATTAGGGTGGGGGCATTGGTCCATACCTAAACATGAAGGCATTCAGAATATCCGACCAGAAATAAGAAGTCGATGCAAGTAAAGGTTCTTTTTTTTCCATATCGGCTAAAGTGAGGTTGATGCAGTGGTCTATTTCCAAGTCTTCCCAGAAAGACTTTTTTGAGACAGAAACCCTAAGATACTAGTTTCTCCATCCCCAGAGTTTACTAGGCCAAGATCTGAAACTATTGGTCCAATCGGTGATGGCCATGGACAAGTGTTTATACGGGATCCTTTATGTTTCAGAGTTTATGAAATCAGTTGGATCTTCGTTACCCATAGGGCCAAGGTAAAAGTGACCGGGGCGATCAGAAACTGGGATAGCAATCTGACTTTTGAGATGCTACAGTGAACAAGAACCCAACTACCAATGAGAAGACGGGATGGGGAAGATTTGTTTGAGATATATGATGGAAGAGCAGATGATAGTTACCTCAGGGACTGCGTGTGTCGAAGCTATCGCACGGAGGAAGAAGGAGGGAAGTTTAGCGGCCAATAAAGTGATCTACGGAAGTTCGCCTTTAGTCATCGGAGCTCGTCGAGGTTGGGGGTTCTGATGGGGAGGAAGTGTGTGGAAGAAGGATGACGCGATGGGATATTTTATAGAGGCGGAGTGACCAAGGCAGGAATCTGGGCCGATTAATTATCATTTGCAGGTTTTAACGGGTCATCCTGTTTTGCGGAGACTTCCAACGGCTCGAAATTTCGTAGTCTGTTGGCAAACTCCAAAATTGGGGGGCATGTGTTAATGCTGGAATTTGATTCAGCCTATAAACAGGATCGGTCGATGAAAATACTGATCGGCTCGTTGGACAAAGCCGATCGGTACTGTAGAGAAGCCGATAAGGCTAGTGGAAGATTGGATCGATTTGAGAATAGAGAACTATCCGGATGGAGTTGGGTCCAAGGAGAAGTTTTAACGACAGGATCTAGACAAACCCAGGGAGTGGTTGAAAAGGATCGGCTTGAGTGAAAGGAGGTCTGATTGCTACAGGGAAGAAACTGATCGGATTAAAGCAATGGAAGACTCGGTCCCAGAATAGGAGATTATCTAGATAAGACCGAGTTTGTGGAGGAGCCATGAAACCCACGGTAGGGTATTTTATCTTTTGTAAATCTTATCTTATATAGGAAGATTTTGTTAATTAGTTAACTTCTTTAGAGATATTTTCCTTCATTTTTGTTAGGAAATAATGTCCGATGGTTGAAAACGAGTCGGACTCTATAAACCCAGGGTACAAATATCAGACCCCTGGAGACATGTAAATGGTCTTTCGATCAATACAATCTCAGCACATCACCACCCTAGTTCATCTAGGTTTTTACCGACAGGATCTGGCTCTCAACGCGGGGCTGCATCGGTTAGGTCTGATCTCCGACGAAAGGGTAAGTCCTGCCACTATCTCAATATGTTCTGCTCTGTCTAAGGCTGCATCAGTTAGGTTCAACCTCTTAGGCTGATCAGATGTATCGCATCACGTACGTGCAGGGCTTATCGGCCTATTAAGCTCCCCTATCATCGTCAATTTCGTGCTGCATCGGTTAGGTTCGACCTACGGGCTGCCGACGATAGTTCGAGCTTTAGGCTTATAGTTTTCCTCACGACGTCTCATCGGAGTGTTAGCCGATAAGTTATTCATTCTCTGAGCTTCACGCCTAGCGTATCGGCTCTTCGGCGGATACGCGCCAGGCCTTTAGAGGTTTCCCTTGACGCGCCACGCCAAGCACATCGGTCTCCCAGCCGATATGTGCCCATCTTCAAAGAGGCATCCCTTCATCGGCTCAGCCAGCAGATGGGTTTGTTCCTGTCTTTAGTTTAGCACAGCCGATCCAGCGTCCTCAGTATCATCGCTGTTGGCCTCGGTATCGTACTGTCTCGGTTAGGTCTGATCTTTGAGGTTCGGTGTTAATGGCGCTATCATGATGGGCGTTGGGTCTCGTGCTGTCATATCCAGAGCAGCATCGGCTTTACAGCTCGTGCCTTTTATTACGATTCCTTGCCATTCCGCATATGCCTTCATCGGTTTTCCAACCGATGAATGACCGTTACGGCTTCTATCGACTCAGGAGGGATCTTGTGAGCTTAGCTATCCTCTAAATACATCCCAGTTCCTCCATCGGCTCTACGGCCGATCCCTCGTTGACACCTATCCACGTCTTCATCGGCTCCCCAACCGATTGAAGAGCGTCCTGATTCCTACCAGCAAATAGCCGATAGCGAAGGGCATCCCGGACGCAACCGATGACCAACCCGATCCTATCGGCAGCCAACCGATAGCGAGCGCTCGTATCGGCCCATCGTCCAACTGACGTGTTCATCTCACCTCCCTGTTAATTGTATGGTCAAATTGACTAGCACGTCCTCACCCGTACCGTCGTGCCGGAGCCGATCGAACCCCACAGCCCCTCGGCACGCGTACCTTGAGCCACGGAGAGAAGCCGATTAGCCTGTACTGGAGCTAAGCAGATCTCCTAAACGTCGGCGTGCTTGCGCCGTGATCTGGCGCGACCATGTTCTTTGGTGAAAGATCACTGTTGTCACCAGGTTTCAATAAGGAGTCGAAGGAGGACATGGCAGCTAAGGAGCCAGAGGAGCAAGAGGGCAGCAGTGATAAGGATGGTGACAAGGTCAAGATTGGCAAAGGCAGAGGAGGGCACACTAGAGGTAGTGGTCCACTAGGCTGAGGTAGAGGCCCATGTGGCAACCAGCTAGATGGAGGTGGCAGCCAGTGAGACAACCAGCATGGAAGAGGTGGACGCCAACGCGACAACCAACATGGTGGAGGCAGAGATGGTGGCCGACACGGTGGAGGCGAGCTGTCAAGTCCTGTAGATTAGTAGTTAGTCTGTAGTTAATTTGTATAAATGTAATTAATTAGTATTAGGTGTAATTAATCAGTTGGGGAGATGTAGCAAACCCAATAAATGAAAAGTGGGCCCAAGTAGTTAATTACTTTTGACACATAATAGAAATGTTGAACTATAGGTGTCTTTTTAGTTCGGGGAGGTTTTTGTTTGAAATTTCCAAAGCACATGGAGTTTATATTGCAAATGTTCTTTCACAAGCAGTTGTCCTAAGAAAATCACCTATTGAAACAGTTTTCCTTATTATTATTAAAGTGTCTAAACTTTGAAAATTCATTGAAAGTTTATTTCAAGTCCGTTTCAGGCAAACAAAATATCTCTGTGGTCCATATAACATTTCATTTAGTTTGTTTAGGTCAATAGTAACAAGGAATTTTTCCTTAAACTGTTTTTTACTAATATCAAGTTGCATGGCTGTTCGCGCCAGATCCAGGCACGAGCACACCGACGCCTAGGAGGTCTGCTTAGCTCTAGTACAGGCCGATCGGTTTCTCTCCGTGGCTCGAGGTATGAGTGCCGGGGTCCGTGGGTTTCACATCAGCTCCGGCGCTATGGTACGGATGTGGGCGTGCCAGTCAATTTAACTCTGCATTTGATAAGGAGGTGAGGCAAATGGATCAGTCTAACGATGGGCCGATACGAACCCTCGCTATCGGCTGGCTGCCGATAGGATCGAGTTAGTCATCGGCCGCATCCGGATGGCTTCTGCTATCGGCTGGTCACCGATAGTAATCAAGACGCTCTTCCATTGGTTGAGGAGCCGATATAGGCAGAAGTCGATGAAAGATACGATGGCTCCGGGTGTAGCGAACGCGAGGCCCTGATCCATCGGCCGCAGAGTCGATGGAGGCATAGGATTGTACTCAGAGATTATCAAGGCGCGGGGGATCCCTCCTGGGAGTCGACGGAACTTATCGTGGTCATTCATCGACTGGAATTGTATAAAAGGCACGGGCTGCAAAGCCGATGCCACTCCGGATATGACAGCACGAGACCCGTCGCCACGAGACCCGTCGCCTGCCGTGACGACGCCACTAGTGCCGAATCTCGAAGATCGGAGCTAATCGAGACAGTAAGAGACCGAGGACAACGGCAATGGGACGGTGGACGTCGGATTGGATATGCTGAAGCAAGAGCCAAGCGAACCCATCGGCTAGCTGAGCCGATGAGAGGACGTCTCTCTGAAGATAGCGCACATTGGCTGGAAAGCCGATGCACTTGGCATGGCACTCAAAGGAAAGTATCTGAAAACTTGGTGCGTTTCGACCGAGGAGCCGATGCGCTCGGCGTGTTGATCAACGTATAGATAACTCATCGGCTAACACTCCGATAAAACGTCGTACAGAGACCTATAGTCCTAAAGCTCATTCTACCATCGGCAGCCTCGTAGGTCAAACCTAACCGATGCAGCATGAGACCGACGATGGCGGAGAGATCTTGATAGGCTGATAGATACTGAACAGACGTGATGCGATACATCTATCGGCCTAAGAGGTCGAACCTAACCGATGTAGCCTTAGACAAATCAAGACATATCGAGATAGTGGCGGGACTTATTCCTTTTGCTAGAGATTGGACTTAACCGATGCAGCCCCGCGTCAAGAGCTAGACCCCGTCGGTAAAATCCTAGATGAACTAGGGTGAAGATGCGCGGAGTTTGTATTGATCGAAGGAATGAAGGATATCTTACATGTTTCCAGGGGGTTTATATTTATACCCTGGATTTACAGAGTCCGATGCGTTTACAACAAGCATCGGACGTTATTTCCTAACAAAGATAAAGGAAAATATCTCTAAGAAAGTTAACTAACTAACTAACTAAATCTTCCTATCTATATAAGATAGGATATAATACCCTGCTATGAACCACGGCCCCTCCTCAAACTCGGTCTTATCTGGATAATCTTTTATTCTGGGACCGAATCTTTCCTTGTTTCAATCCGATCGGCTTCTTCCCTATTGCAATTGGACACTTCTGTGTTTAAGCCGATCGTCTTTCCAATCTATCACTAGGCTTTCTAAATTTTGGTGTTAACACATGCCCCCCAATTTCGAAGTATGAAGGCTCATGTTTTGAAATTCTCTTCCTCAGGCCTCTAATGCTTCAAAATCTCCTCTTTTTCAAAATAATCGGCTCTCGTAAGCCGATACCACATGTATTAGATGTGCTAAACTGTCGAACTCTTGGGAAGAAAATCTCCACCTGATGCGACTCGACGACCCTTGGAAGGCCAAATCAGCTAACTGCTTTTCGCTCAGAACAAGACTATAACACCGGTTTCTGGTGTCCCCGAAATGTTGGATGTACTCTAGAACTGACTCATTAGGCCTCTGTCTAACCGATGTCAAATCTAATAGTCTCATTTTTTGAATCCTAGCAAAGAAATATTTATGAAATTGCTGCTCTAGATCGGCCAAGGCCGATCCAGCGAGGGACAATAGAAAGAAACGGACTCTAAGAGCTTCCTCAGCCGATGCTTCTCCACACTGTGCTAAGAATTGGCTGATGTCCTCCATTGTAGATATGTTGTCTTGCCCTAAAAATTTGGAGAAATCTGGTATTATGTATCGGCGAGGCAATGGAACTCTATCAAACTATTCTGGATACGGGTGTCGATACATAACTATTTGATCTTTAGGCTTGATACCAAATTACTCTTTCACCGTGTCCACAATTCTAGTTCACCAATCCTTCTCCCTTAGAATATCTCCCTGATCATGTAGAGGTGGATAGGGTACCCGATTCTGCCTGCTATACTCTGTATAATAATTATCCTAAAAGAACTCTGGAGGTACCTCCTACCGTTGTCCCCCCGAATCGATCTTGTGTTGGTGAATATATATTTGCCGATAGGTCCCTCTTGTTTCTACAAGTTTCCTAAGATAACTTTGTCTCTATCGACAAAAATACATGATCTTGATCAGGCTCTTGAGCTGATAATTCTTGTATCGTCTTCTTGATCAGATCTTGTAATGTATCCATCCATACTCCCGATGGGTTACTGAATGCTTGATAAAATGCTTCGTTCAACATTTCTTGCAACGGCTTGGGAGAATTCACAGGTGACGAATGGTCTGATTCTTTCAACAAAACACATTCTGGTAATTGTGCTTTTTAAATTGGCCCTTGTTTAGTCATACTAAAGGATTCTAAACAAAGCTTATAAAAGTTATCCATGTTCTGCTCTATCTGCTGCCTCTGGTCTTTATTCAGATCCTCCATGGTAACTGGAACTATAATATCCTCATCGGCTTCTTCTTCAGACGAATATGCCTTAGAATCAACCTTTTCTTTAGACATATTGATAACAAGATACCCCCTAGGTTAATGAGTAAACATTTTGACTTCTAATCAGGTAATTGTACAGTCCAGCTGGTTGATGAATGGTCTTGAAGTTTTTCTAGCTGATGAATGAAATCATGTCCTATCGGCTGATGAATGAAATCTTCGGTCCCACCGGGCATGCCAAAAAAATATGTTTGTGCCGAAACCCGACACGAGCACGCCGACGTCTAGGAGGTCTGCTTAGCTCCAGTGCAGGCCAATCGGCTTCTCTCCGTGGCTCGAGGTACGCGCACCGGGGTCTGTGGGTTTCACGTCGGCTCCGATGCGACGGTGCGGGTGCAGGCATGCTAGTCAATTTGACCCTGCAATTGACAAGGAGGTGAGGCAAACGAGTCAGTTGAACGATGGGCCGATACGAGCCCTCGCTATCGGCTGGCTGCCGATAGGATCGAGTTAGTCATCGGCCGTGTCCGGATGGCTCCTGCTATCAGCTGGTCGCCGATAGGAATCAAGACGCCCTTCCATCAGCTGGGGAGCCCGATGTAGGCAGAAGTCGACGAAGGATACGATAGCTCCGGGTGTAGGGAACGCAAGGCCCTGATCCATTGGCCATAGAGCCGATGGAGGCATAGGATTGTACTCAAAGAGTATCAAGGCGCAGGGGATCCCTCCTAGGAGTCAACGAAACATGTCGCGGTCATTCATCGGTTGGAAAGCCGATAAAAGCATATGCAAACTAGCAAGGAATTGTATAAAAGGTATGGGCTGCAAAGCCGATGCCGCTCCGGATATGACAGCACGAGACCTATCGCCCGTCGTGACGATGCCTCTAGCGCCGAATCTCAAAGATCGGACCTAACTGATACAGTAAGAGACCGAGGCCAACGGCAACGGGACGGTGGACGCCGGATCGGATGTGCTGAAGTAAGAGCGAAGCGAACCCATTGGCTAGCTGAGCCGATGAGAGGACGTCTCTCTAAAGACAGGCGTACATCGACTAGAAAGCCGATGCACTTGGCGTGGCGCTCAAAGGAAAGTCTCTAAATATTTGGTGCGTATTGGTCGAGGAGCCGATGCGCTGACGTGTTGCTCAACATATAGATAACTCATCGGCTAACACTGCGATGAAACGTCGTACAGAGACCTATAGGCCTAAAGCTCATTCTACCGTCGACAGCCTTATAGGTCGAACCTAACCGATGCAGCACGAGACTGACGACGAAGGAGAGAGCTTGATAAGCCGATAGATACTGCATGGACGTGATGCAATATATCTTATCGGCCTAAGAGATCGAACCTAACCGATGCAGCCTTAGACAGAGCAAGACATATCAAGATAGTAGCGGAACTTACCCCTTTCACCGGAGATTAGACTTAACCGATGCAGCCCCGCGTCAAGAGCCAGACCCTACCGGTAAAAACCTAGATGAACTAAGGTGGCGATACGCCGAGGTTATGTTGATCGAAGGATTGAAGGATCTCTTACATGTTTCTAGGAGGTCTATATTTATACCCTGGGTTTATAGAGTCCGACACGTTTACAACAACCATCGGACGTTATTTGCTAACAAAGATAAAGGAAAATATCTCTAATAAAGTTAACTAACTAACTAAATCTTTCTATCCATATAAGATCGGATATCCTGCTATGAACCGCGGCCCCTCCTCAAACTCGGTCTAATCTGGATAATCTTCTATTCTGGAACCGAATATTTCCTTGCTTCAATCCGATCGGTAGCAATCGAACACTTCTGCACTAAAGCCGATCGTCTATCGCTGGGTTTTTTCTAAATTTTGGCATTAACAATGGCATGTTAGTAACATGTTATTACAAGTGAACATTAAGAAACAAACATATTAAGGAAAACATTACTAGTTATTATTGACGAAACAAAACTAAAGCAATTATTGTAAGTATAACATAGATATTGTGTTCGCCTCAATAGGACATTAAATGAAATTTCTATGAATTTTCAAAGTTTAAGCACTTTACAAATAATATAGAAAAATGTTTCAACATGTGGTTTTCTTAGGACAACTGCCTAAGAAAAAAATCTTTGAATAGGCAGCATCTTAGGATATCTACTGTGAATAATGTTTTCACTGGCGATGTGTTAGGATATGTGCCTGTGGCAATGATTTTCGCAGGTGTCTGAGAATATCTACATGTGTAAACACTTTGCCATATAAAAGACATGCCAAACTTGGTGAAATCACTAAATCTTTGACGGCTAGCACCATTGCTGCCTCTTACTGCTAGATCTTGTATACCCCACCTCCACCACAGCTAGTAACCATCTAGTGCTCTCATCCCATCCATTGTTTGTTTTGCTGATCGCCAACACCACTTCAGAAGGGCCACCGCGCCACCAGAGGGTCCCACCACCACCAAAGTCCATCAAAGTCATCCTTCTCAGTGGACCATTTGATGAGCACCCTAGTGACCTGTAGAACCTCATAAGAGGATCCTCTATTGTCGTGCATGGTTTCCTTTCCTCAATCCATAGCCGTAGTTAGACATTCACCACAAGCAGAACACCACCGCCATTAGAGCTCATTGCCGATGAGCCTCTATTCATTGTCAATGGTGATTTTTGTGAAATTAGGTTGCTTTAATCAAATTATCATTGGATTGTGGGTTGGTTGACACCGCAGGGTAGATTGGAACCAGTAGTGCATATACTGACTTGTACTAAACACTTTGTCGTGTCATCCACCTGAAATTATGTCATCTTTTGATGTCTTAGGATCTTTAATACTTTGGTTAGGTTAATAACTCAGTACATAAGTGGAGTAAGAGCTATATAAAAGAGAATCTAATTATCCAATTATTATAGGATAGTGGGTTGATTAACTCCGCAAAGTGGCTTAGTGTCGTCAACCCAGATTTGTGTCATCTTTTGACATGGCTAGGGTACAAGTCAGCCTGTACACGGGTCAAGCTAACAAGCCCAACCTGCGAACCCAACCTAGACCAACCTGTCGATAGCAGTTTTAATGGATTTGATGGTTTCTGGGTCAAAACCTAAAATTTGCATACAGGTTGGGTTCAGGGAGGGATAGAACCAGCGAAACCATCCAACCTGTCCCCCAATTGACACTCCCATTGAAACCCTCGTCCATAGAGAGTTATTCGATACTTTGGTTAGGATTGGTAGAATTAGTACATGCATATACCAAGTTGTACTCAAACACTATTAAATTAAATATCATAGGATGGTGGATGACAAGCCACCAAGCTGGTCTCCTAGTCAATGAGGGCTAGCATTGGCCCTTAGCAGTTAGCACCAGCCCCCAACAGCACCCCCATAGTCAGTCTAAGATGAAATGATATATGGTTTCATTGTTAGATTATGGTCAGGCATTCTTATTTTTTTTATGGTTATGCATATGCATTATTTTCCATAAAGATGGTTGACTAGTAACATGTATGCATGCAAGAGCTCCTTCGTTAGAAACACGGCTTGTTGATGACAACATGGTATACATTAGCTTTGATCATTATCAAGATGGCATTACCCCCATCGCTATGCGTGACACAGGCAAAGTATGGTCACAAAAATTTGTGCCATTGGTTGATGCAGTAAGCGAAGCAACCAACCAGCTCAAGATACAAATTAATCTTATCTTCCCAAACTTTACTTATTTCAAACTAAGTGCGCTAGAAGATAAGATGATGTGACAAATATACCTCTCAAGTTTTCCAATGCCCATCCAACTTGAGAGGTACATGAACCTCCTCTTTTTACGGTTACAATAATTCTAATTTTATTATTATTAATAGTTATTGCATTTGTTTGTGTATAGGGTGATGCTCAAAATGTGCTAACGAAAGCTAGCTTACAATATATCTTACGGAAGGTGATGAATGAGCTAGGGTATCTATCAGAGAATAATCTCCTCTAGCGGGGAATCGATAGACCATTTGTGGGTTCGGCCTAGGAAGCGAGTGTGCTAGATGAGAGTTGATCTAGTAGTAAATAAAGTGAAATCAGTTATATAGGTTCAGACTGTGTGGAGGCGTAATACCCTACTCCTGTTATATTCTTGGTTTGATCTTAGTTGACAATCTAAGTTACAAAGCTTACCCTTCTCTAATGAATTTTTTGGTTCGAAACCCCCACTCGAGAGCCTTATCTCTTCTCTTATAGTCACTAGGGGAATACCACAGTAGTCCGATACTAAAGACTAGACTTAGTGCATAGGGTTAGGTATAGAAAGTCTTATCGCTTGCTGTCGAGTGGCTCGGTAGTCAAGCCCTGGTAGGCCTCCCTCAAGCCAACCTGGAATGAAGTCGTGTTGTTCTACCACGTGTCCTATGTGACCGCAAAAAGCTTGAGGTAGAAGCTTGTAATTCTATTGCTGACTGTGAGGCCCGTATGTCGGCCTTAGGCAATGAAACATGTAGAAAGGTGGTAGGCCCTACCTAGCGGCATGGCAGTCAATCACGCCATTTGATAGCCCATGCCCCCTTCTTGTAGGGATGATGATGGTGCGCGTAATGGTCATGCAAGCGTCATTCTGTCACCTAGGTCACACACCGGGTGGATATGCCTCTCATTGCATTTTATGAAAAGTACACGTGTAGACAAACACAGCAGCCCACCACATTCCATTATAATAAATGCATCATCAGTGTTCTTAAGCATGGTCAGGGATGGGGGACGTCTTATGCGAGAGTGAGCTCAGGTCCTCATTCAGCCCTCCTTCAAGCGCACAACAAGTGTTGCTTGAAACTGATTGATGCTTGTATGGGCCACCTAGCCTCATGACGTGTCACCAGGCGCCCTGAGCAACCGATGGTAACGACACCGGTTCCCACTCTACCGATAGTATTAATTTACTTACCCTAATCCCTATCCCTATCTAGCAGGGGAAGGCAAGCTTCGATCATTCATGTATTTTTATTGGGTGAAATAATATTTCACAATCTTTAAATACGTTAATAAAAAAGAAAATGATTACAGATATGTATTTTTTTTAATGTTAAATTAATGTTATGAGTAGACATCGTAGATACAAATTATACCGAGCGAGCATGTAATTGAATATATGTAACTTTAAACTCTATGTGTGTGTGAATGGATGGGATTGTGATGTAAATATATGCATGTGATGGAATTATAACTTTGAATGTGAACGTCAATATAAATCTCTGTGTGAATATGGATGTAAACTATTAAATGTGAACGTATTTTTCTATCTGTGTGGTGCAGTGTAGTGCAACTAGAATTTTCTAGAGTAGTACAACTGTGCATACGGTTGTCGTAGTGAACCGCTTGTGAGAACTTTATTTACATGCCAGTTCCTTAAAATGTTTACTTGAGTAAATTCCTTTTGCATGTGGTTGATTTTGCAACTGTGGAAATAACCGATCTCCAAAAGGCCCTAAACTATATGTGGCTTGATATATACCCGTATAAATGAATTATCAGCAGTGATTGAAAACAATAGTTTTGTGATTGTTTGAAAAAAACTCCAACCATTATTTTAGTATACCCAATTTCAATAGAGGGATAAAACTTTATAAAAGACAATTCTACCCTTGGTAAAAATAAAAATAAAACATTTCAGATCAGTTAAAACCCAATATAAATCTTAAATCATGATTTAGAATTCTAATTCTTTTTTATTTCTCATAATATTAATTTTGATATTCTTCTATTATTTTTTACATTATTAACTTGTCTTAGAACTTCATAATATACTATCTCCTAAATTTTCTTTAATTAGTGCTACCTATCCTTGCTCATCTTGCAAAATTCAAATTTTACAAATTGTTGTGAAATTTAAATATATTTTACAAAATTCAACTTATCCCAAAACAGAGTACTCTTCTTACTCTGCACTGCACTGCAAATTAATAAGCTCTAATTTGTAATGATCCTTCAGTATTTAAGGGGCAGGTTCTGTCTGGTTCACAGAATTTTAGTCCCAATTCTTCCGCCAACCAATGTGAGCATGTATTAAAATCATAAATGGCTAACTTGACTACTAAAGAACCTATAGGCATCTCTGGTTTTTTTTTACCTCCTTTCAAAACCGGGAATGGAGCACGGCTCCAAAGGTTGGCCTACTCTTCAGTCAAGTACCACCCAGATTTTAATTTCTTTGCAGCCATTTTTTTCAACATAAGTTAAACTTATGACCTGAGCTAATGAACTATTCCCTCTGTCCCACTTAAATTTGGAACGGTCTCTAAAATTAATTTTTAACTTTTAGTTTCTGGTATACATTCCTTTATCTGTCTTACAATACACCTAAGTCAAATTTCGTCCCAAAATATATATACTTCTTCACATATCTTCTCATATTAATAAATCACAACCATGCTAAATTTAATCGCTCTATCAACATCCTAATCTTAACATATCATAATCATTTTTTATTTAATTTTAATTAATTTGCTATTACTATAATGCTGCCAACTGCTACATTATCACTGTATAGTTGGTTACATGAAAAAAAAACCACCGTCAATAAATACAATAAATACCATAATTCGGGTTCAATTTGTTTTAGGGTCACTTTGGGATTAGTTCGCTATATACGTTTGGACCATGCTGTGGAGCACTTAAGGCAGCCATGTGATCAAAAGTACCAGAAAATGCATGATGCACTTTTTAAAAATTCAACAAATTAGATGCTCACCACATTTTCAGTCCCAAACATTGTTCGGAGGTTTGTATGCGACTCATCAGAAATACACTGACAACTGGTAATGGTCATCAAAATAATTACGATCTCATTTTATCATCATGAGCCCAACAGTTTGCAGTTGCAATTCACGACTAATGCTGAACATTTTCAGGACAGCAAAGTAAATTTATCAAGAAACTGATTTATCAAAATACAATCAGAGTTACTGGGCAACCAAACATCATACACAGATCCAGCCCATTAAAAGAAATTCAGAAAATGTATAGGTAGGGCTCAAATCTGCAACATGGGCATCTCAAACGTTCAAAGCTGCAACATGGGCATCTCAAATGTGATGACAGTACATGGCATCTCAAATGATTGCAAACGATTGTGACATATTCATTAACAACTCATACAATCCGATCAAGCTCTCTAGCATAGCTGAGCGTTTGGTTGATAACCTGCAAAGATGGTATCTCCTTGTAGGGCTGGATCTGCTTTGCCTTCTGGAAGAAGACAGCCATCCTTTATTTCCCATTCTGAATGCTCCTGTTAACATGGTACATAACATCCATGGTGAATATTATGTAAATCGACAGTGGAATACATAAATAGGGGACTAAGGGAAAGGGGAGGAAATACACAGCAATCCTTTATTTCCCATTCTGAATGCTCCTGTTAACATCGAACTGAACATCAGCACTTGTTTTGCTTCAGCTATTGACACGTAATCATAACCCTTCTTACTGCATCCGGCAAGTTCATCTCTGCATGTGCAGAACAAGAATTCAAATAAGGGATTAAGGGCAGCATAAATTTTAAATAAATACATCAAATGAGAAGCAGCAGTAACAGAATTTTGGCAAGAAGATCCATAAAGTATACATATGTCACACGGGGCACGGCCTGTCGTGCGCTCAACACTCGGTTATAAGCACCCTCCATAAATGACTGCTCAAGCTCTACCGCATGCTTGATACAAGGATTTTCTAGTGATGTGACAGGCAGAAGTTCCGGCTCAGCGTGGATCTCTGCAATTCTGTTCTGAACTAACAGCATCAGAAGATTAGGACCCAAAATTGCATACTCCTTTGGTGATGGTGGAATTATGCCGCCTCATAAAAACAGTATAATTTAGTATCACATGGCAGAAATACATAAAACAACCATTCCAACATGCCCTTATATTATTTACCATGAAGTGTTCAACCAATTTTGCATTTAAAGTTAGATATGACTACATTTTAGAGGCATACGAAATTATCACCGTGCTGGTAAAGATTAATACTAGTTCAATCGATAGATACTTCCATAGAAAACCCAATTACACTTCAACGATAACATAACCCATGATAGCATAACCCTGACCAGTACGGGTTCAAATCAGTCGCAACTTGCACAACAGGAAAACAAATTATACTTCTTTACTTGTTCATTTGTAGTTGCTACAAACTAGTGGAAGATAAAAGAAAATTACATGCATCAAATTGAATATAAATTAAACAGAACTGATGTGAAGTGTAGACAGGAACTAACGATGTATCCATGTAATAAGGCTTGAGCTGACAGAAGTCCCTTTCAAATGCATCTTGGTCTTCAATTTTCCCACTCAAAACAACTGCATGCTCATATATGTCCGCTCAAAGGTTACAGATTTATCTTAGTATGTGTTCTGTCATGGATAACTGCAAGGCTTACATAAAAATTAACTGGCTAAAATACTTTCTCAAATGTCTATTGCTGAATAGCTGTATCATAATGATGAGTCGATAAAACATAGGCATACACAATTTCCTGAGAAGAATCAATATAGGAAAGATCAATTACCACAAAAGCATGTGGAAAAACATGCTAATGAAATACAGCCACCAAATTTTAGCATCAGATGTAAGATTAACAATGAATACATTATACATGATCTATAATTGTGTGCAAAGGATCAGTTCAAGAATAACTAACCATTTACAGCATCAAATGTAACAAGTTTAGCATATTTTTGGGCAGAAATTAATCTAAAAGCAAACAAACAAGTACTCGTACTCACAAGTTTCAGCTCTTCCACTGCATTCGGTGTCTGCTGAAAATGAAGGAAGGCTGAGGAACTTGGTGAGGACCTGGAAAAGGAGGGGTTCCACATGTCAACACTTATGAAATTCACAATATTTACACCTCACTCGTGCCAAATCAGAATTGGAATTCGATAATACTCTAAAACCGAGTAAAAATTAAGTCTTACTTTATTCCCCATGGCCAAAAAAAACTGACTTTCCTACTTGTCGGTGACCCAAGAACCAAGGTCCCCACGTGAGATGGCGTGCACCAAGTCAGGAACATGTATTCTCTCATCCGGTGTGTTAGCTATGCCGGGGAATTGATAGGACGCAACATGTGGCCCATGCCAAATCGAAAAGAACAAAGTCCTTGTGGTAGTCTGAGGCTAATTTCCAAGCGAAAACTGAGTGGCATGATAAGCCTGCTTCATGCCTTGAGGCCTATCCATTTATTTATGACAAGGCGATTATCTACCCTAGGACTAAAAGACAGGATGACAACTGCTACAATTGCCGCTTGTCACCTTAAATTTGTGTTTGCTCTGACACGAATGTGGTAACTAGAGGAGCATGCTTGACTACTACGTCCCTACCAGAGCCCACTCATTATACTACTCTTCATCAGACACACACAAGCAGGCCCTGCATCTAAAGAGACAAGGTGAAGCATGTTCCTTGTGTGCCTAAGTAGATTGAGCGGAGGTGCGTAGTAAGCTACTACCACACCCCGCTTATAGTAGGTTTTATTCCAAACTATTCTGAGGCCACGATAAACTAGACAGGGTAGTGTGACAGTCTCTCGTCATGCTTTGCTCATGTTAGTAGGCCCCTTTGAGGCCTACCCATGGAACAAGCGAGAAAAAAGAGCCATCGAATACATCTAATATTGATACAAGCAAAATCTCTCCTTAAACTCTTGTCACGTGGTATCTCCAGAGAGAGTACAAGGGGAGAACCAGGTCACAGAGAGAAAGTTGAAACCTAGAGAGAAGTTTCTTAGTTACATGCTATGAAGCTCTTAGGAACCAGAATAGAAAGAAAGAGAGTAGTTGATAAGCATATAAAATCTTTCACAAAAGAGAGATCATCACCGTAACATAAGTATAGTATTATATCTTCATATAATCCGTATACTTGTTACTTGTTCATTTGTATTTGTTTTTTTGTTTCTAGCACATTTGGTGAGACCGAGCTCACTCACACTAATCTCTCGGTCGAACTGGTTTTCATCGAATCCCTGTTATCGGTTTCACAACTGAAAGGTCCTGTGTGGATCTACACACTAGGATCTAATCAGGTAAAGCAGCAAATGAACCAGCACACAACAAAAATCCGTCAAATTTGTTTGTAAACTAGGAATACATCCGTCTTCCCAGGCAAGAAACCCTAGAATCAAATCCAGAAGCAATCGAAGCTATGCAAACCCATCCCATCATGACATCGGACATCCAATCAATCCCTACGCCGGCGAAATAAACTTGACGAAATAGCGATAAAATCGAATCTTGTTCGCAGGGGCAGACGAGAGATCCACAGGACGACCTTGAGCTGCGACAGGAGGTCTACGCAGGTGTCGAAGTCGTTTCTGGCGAAGGCCGCCTGGAAGCGGGAGGAGAGCTGCGTCACCTCCACCAGCTTCGGATCCATGGCGGCCGAGTTGGATGGGTCTCGTCGCGGGGTCCGCTTCCCTTGTCTAGTCTCTACTTGGTGCGTGCTAGAGAAGCACACGTGGCCCATGCGGATTGATCGGTGCGCAGATTAATTGGAACTCCTCGTCCCATGCGATGAGTCAAGGACGGTATGCCAACCTTTAGCTTTTCAGTAAAAAGGCAAAGTCTGAATCAGCTTATCGGCTAAGCTATATCAATTTTTTTATAAGTATGTTTTTCAAATTGTGAACGGCTGAATAGTATTTTTTAAAAAAACTTTTTATATTAATTTTTTTCTTCAAAATCAAATAAATTTATTTTTAAATTTATAATAGTTAATACTCAAATAAAAAATTTAAAACTGAGCTTAAGTTCTACTACTAAAATAAAAAAATATATCATATATATATATGATGGGATTTACTTACTTGCCCCATACGATGGCTAGCTGAATAAAGCTACTATGGATTCCAGCAATAAGCCTATAGGTATTATGTAATAAATAACGGAATTTAAAAAATTATGGCTACCGATTTCAATAATACATTATAATAGTGCATAGAATCCTATTCCTCCTATAATTAATCTCCCTGTGGACCAAGAATGAAGTTAGATGGGGAAAAAAACTAAAACTTGGTAATATGTGGCATTTGTCACATATTTAACATGGATAAAAATTGTGCAAAATCTAAGAGTTAAAATTAATAAATAATTAACTGTGCTCATAGTTATGAGTGGCTAAGTGAAGTCCTATAAGTATAGTGGAGATGAAATTTTGTTTCTCGAGGAGATGTCCCTTTCTTATAGAAAAATTTAAAATAAATTTAAAAGATATTCAACACATGACATATCATTCTACAAATATATATGAGGTTAAATTAGACCTCTAAAAAAATTAAACTCTAATCGGTATAAATACTATTCACACAGTCATATTTTCTTATTTTTATTGTAACAGTATATGTCAAATTTAAGGTAATATATTATATATTTATAATTTTTTAAAAAAATCTATAAATGATGTGAACGAGAGTACATGTCAGAATTTTTTTCACCCATGGGTTCTTATGTTTTACAAAGTGTTTGGAGAAAATGTTGGTTTTGCCAAACATTGGTGTCTGAAATGAAATTGTTGGCTTGTTGTCAAGGAAGGAAGGAAGCACGATGTTCTGGATGCTATTAAAATTTTAAACGTACCGTTGTAAGTTATCAGCTTACGCTGTTGTGAAATAAAATTTACTTCTTGATGAAAATGAAGCTAGTATACACTTACCTTTCTTTAATCGATGTTTATAAGCATATGTAGGTTTGTATACACTAAGTCTAATCGGTACATGTGTGTATTGGTCCTTGCTATTTGTAGATTTTAGTTTATGACAAATGGCTCATCTGTTCTTTTTTATAAATTAACGACTCTCTCGTAAGTTTACAAGTGTAAGTGGTTGATTTTTTTTAACTACATAGAAGATTAGAAGATGTATAAGCATTCGCCACAACGAATGCACGTCTTCTAACACATTTAAGAAGACGCAGATTAATAATATATATTTGGTTCTACGTACTCGTGTATATGTGACGTCAGAATTCCAAACCTAATATATGTACATTCTCTTATTGAAATTACCAGTTTTGCATCTACAGAACGGTAACCTAGAAAGGGAGGCTTGTTTAATCCATTATTTAAAAAGAAAGTTTGTACAAAGGGATAAAGCAACGAGTTAGCCGATGGCATATAACTGTAACCATAGTATATAGCGGAATATGAACTTTGTCAATGACCCTCATTTTCCACCAAACAAAATATCTCCCAAGTTACCATGCGTTGCCAAAATACACATGTACACGCAAACACGCACTCACTGAATTACATCGCATCACCACAAGGACCGCAAGGAGTTCAAAATACTAGTCGCGATCTCCACTTTGGCGCCGAATCCATCCCATGGCCGCCAGGTTATCCACATCATCCGCACCGGCGGATAAGATGCGCCACGCGGCGCCTCCCCACTGGCCGAAATCCACCCGCGCGAGCCGCGCCCCGCCTCGCCTGCAGATAATCCCCCGCGCCATTTTACGCCTCACTCTCGCCGTCCGCCTGCTTGCTTCACTTCACTTCGAATTCGAAAGCCACACACACGGCACGAGCGCGACGGCGGCGGCGGCGATGGCGAGCACCATTAACATGGCGTCGGCCACCTCGAGGTTCCTGCTGGCCGCCGGCGGCGGCAACGGCGGCAGCAGCGGGCCAGGCCTCGTGAGCTTCGCGACGAACAGGCTTGGGAGGAGGCTGGTGGTGGTCCGCGCCGAGGAGGAGGCCGCCGCGGCGCCGCCTCCCGCGGCGGAGGAGAAGCCAGCGGAGGCCGAGGCGGCCGTGGCGACCAAGGAGCCCGCCGCCGCCAAACCGCCTCCCATTGGCCCCAAGAGGGGAACCAAGGTGAGCGTTGCATGCATGAGCTTGACTAATGGTATTAGCTTCCTTAATGGCTTGTTCCGATTGTATTGAGCTAATTTAATTACGCCATGTATGCATGGATGGATGCGTGCAGGTGAAGATCCTGAGGAGGGAGTCCTACTGGTACAACGGCACTGGCTCCGTCGTCACCGTTGATCAGGTAGTCCGTCACTTACCGCTAATTCCATTATCGATAATCTCATAGCCTAGCCTTCACATGCATCAGTTTAATTCTCGTAGTAAATCGATAAGCAATAGGAAGAGATGTTTAAACAATGAATAATTAATTAACTAACCAATAGTAAGTGAATTTTAAAGTAAAGAACGGAATGAATTCCATTATACCTAGAAAATTAATTAATGGTTTCCATTAACGAATCGACTTTTGGCAGGATCCCAACACTCGATACCCGGTGGTGGTTCGGTTTGCCAAGGTGAACTACGCCGGCGTGTCGACCAACAACTACGCCCTGGACGAGATCCAGGAGGTCAAATGATTAACTGGATCGACCAACGATCATCGACCGTCGTCGAGCTGCAAGAATCAACTTAAATTGGTTACGGAGTGAGGAGGATGCATGTCGTACGTGTGAAAGAAGTTAAGCTGCTTAATCGAGCTTGTGTGTATTAGTGTAATGGTGGTCTCTTCTTTATAATCGTATAATACTTTGTAATTTGCCTGCCTGCCTGCATGCCCTGCTCTTCCTTTACTCGTGGACTGGACAACCCCTTGCTTATGACCATTGTATTCTTTCTTCAACAACCTTTTTTGTACATTGCACATAAATTTCCATCATCCTGTCCTACATATGTACGTGCTCCTAGACTAAGAAGAGCGTAAAGAGATGACACAGACCGAGACGGACGATTTCATTCTCTTTAGAAGAATTTGCAATGTGATTCACACAATTCATGGATAAGAGGATACAATCAACACATATCTGGAAAGCCGGGACGAGAAGTTGTTATATACATACCCGACCCTCAGTTAACACATATCTGGAAAGCCGGGACTAGAAGGTGTTATATACATACCCGACCCTCAATTAAAGTCTTAGCCTTACTGTACACCATATTATCAGAGCAGATCTAGACATCCCTGGTACGCTAGCATCCTCTCACCGACGATCTGACGCTTTCTTCCCATCGCAGACCTCTTTTTCGGTATTCCTTCCGTGCTTTTTTCGTCTCGGCTCTCTCTTCTCCCTGTCTCCTCCGTAGATGGTTTTCTCCTTCTCCACCACCCTCTCCCCTTCCTTGTTTCCACCACGTGACAAGGCGACGGTCTCCATCTGCCTCCTCGTCTCGTCTCACACCCGTCTTTGCTCTTTCCTTGCCTCAGCGCATCTTGTCTCCTCCGATGTCAGCGCACCTCTGTATTCGTCATCTCCATCGGCTAGACTCGTCCGCCCTCCATCGGCTGAAACCCTCTCTCAGTTCCCGCTTTTCCGACACGCTCACTTGCTCCCGAACGCGAAACTTCTCCACTCGCGTCTGAGCCACTCCGACGTGTCCACGTGTCCACGGACATGAATCTCTACCTCCCGAACGCAAATCTCCTCTCTTCACGTCCGCCCCTTCTTCGAGTTTTCACGTCCGCTCCACTCCTTTGCCTCCACGAGTCCAAGGACATGAAACTTCTTTTCACGGGCGCGAATCTTCTCACGTCTGTGACCCACCTACTTTCTGACCTACCTACTCTGCCACCCACTTCTCCCTCAACTACTCCGCTGCCTACTCCCATCGGCCAACCACTCCCCTCATTGGCCAACCACTTTTCTCATCAGCTTACCCCCATCGGCCACCTACCTCTCATCGGACCTTACCCTCATCAGCTTCTTGCGCCCGTTACCCTCTTGTCATGGCCACCGAGTCAGCCCTTAGCTCCGGCATCCTCTCAGTCGCCGAATCTGTTCCGGCCATCGGCGCATCTGACCACACCTCAGGCACTACCTCGCCGATCTTCTCACCACCATACGCCGCTGTCAACGTGAAATCTCGCGTTCACATCTCTCTCGACCTCAACGCCAACTAATCCAAGTGGGTATTTTTCTTCAAATCCCTCTGTGGAAAGTTCGGCCTCCAGTCTCATATCGATGGCTCCACTCCACCTCGACCCGATAATCCCCAGTGGGACATCGCTGAGTGCTGCGTGCGCAGCTGGTTGCTTGGCTCAATCGATAACTCTATCCTTGACCTTGCCATGGAGGACACCGACCCTACTGCCCGGGATCTCTGAGTGGCTATTGAGCAGCTCTTCGTTGCAAACAAACAGCCGCGCGCCATCTTCTTACTAAACGAATTCCACTCCATGGTACAAGGAGACTCTTCTGTCTCCTCGTACTGCCAGCGCCTCAAGGTAAAGGCTATCGCCCTCCGTGATGTCGGTCACCCTGTGGCCAACTCACAATTCGTCCTCACCCTTCTATGAAGACTTAACCCACGCTTCTCCAACATCGCCGATGACATCGCCGATGACATCGCCAACTCCACACCCCTTCCGTTGTTCGCTCGGACCCATGACATGCTAGTTCTCAAAGAACTACGCTTGGCCAACGACGAGAAGACCGTGGCCTACACCGCTCTCCTCGCCGTAGCCGACCACGGCTGTTGATCATCGTGTGCTGCTACCACTTCTCGTGGCTCTAGTAGCCATGGTCCTAACCATGGCAACACAGCCCGCACCGGTGGCACCGGCACAGGCAAGGGCAAGGGCAAGAACTGGTACGATCCGATGCAATCGTGACCTACTCCAGTCCCTGTCCCGTCTGCTAGTCCCATGGGTCCGTGGCTATGCTACAACCCCTGGGCACCCCAGCCCCAGCCACGCAATCCCATTAGCTGGCAACCAGGGGTTCTTGGCACCTATCCTTAGGCCCACTTGGCATCGGCTCCCACCATACCACCTCAGCCGATACTCCCACCACCACCCACCTAGTCGGTTCCCTTCTGGAACCAGGCTGGCCTTGTCATCATCCTCAACCAGATGACGCTCCAACCTCTGCACCCTTGGGTGCTGGACTCTGGTACGTCCTCTCACATGACGTCATCGGCTGGTATACTACGCTCTCGCCATCTCTCATCCTCCTCCTTTGTCACCATCGGCAATGGTCACTCTCTCCCTGTCCAATACCATGGTGACTCCTTTCTATCTACACCCACAACTAACCTTCCACTTCGCAATGTCCTCATTGTTCCCTTCCTCATTTACAATCTAGTATCTATTCGTCAATTCACACAAGATAACAATTGCTCAATTGAATTTGACTCTTCTGATTTCTCTGTGAAGGATATCCCAACCCGACGTCAGATCCTTCGCTGCAATAGTGGCGGTGACCTCTGTACCGTCCCCACTGCATCGTCCACTCCACACGCCAACATCACCTTCTCCACCAACCTCTAGCATCTTCGCCTTGGTCATCCTAGCCCCGACGCTGTCGCCAATCTACGTCGCAGCGGCTCCATCAAGTGTACCGACAGCAGCTCCACTATTTGCCACTCGTGTCAACTTGACGAACACGTGTGACTGCCTTTTTCAAATTCTATGTCTTATACCTCGTGACCTTTTGAGGTAATACACTGTGATGTATGGACTTCTTCGGTTAAGAGTGTCTCTGGTAATCAGTATTATCTTGCAATACTTGATGATTACACACACTATTGCTGGACTTTTCCACTCACCAGTAAGTCCGAGGTCGCCTCCCACCTAATTAACTTTACAAACTATATCTCCAACCAGTTCAACCTCTCCATTAAAGCTCTGCAGGCCGATAACAGTACGGAGTTTGTCAACCGTACCATTTAAAACTTTCTTACCTCCCAGGGCATCCATCTTCACCTTTCCTGCCCCTACACCTCTTCTCAGAACGGCAAGGCCAAACGCCTACTTTGCACACTTAACAATATGAGTCCCACAATGCTACTTTATGCCCACCTAACTACAACCTACTGGGCTGAAGCACTAACCACTGCGACTTATCTCCTCAATCGGCACCCTTACTCATCCGTTCGCCACAATGTCCCATACATCATTCTGTACCGCACGGCGCCCAACTACTCTCACCTACGTGTCTTCGGGTGTCTCTGCTATCCCAATCTCATCACCACTACTCCTCACAAATTTGCCCCCTGTTCCACCGCCTGCATTCTCCTTAGATATCCCTCATCCCACAAGAGATACCGATCTCTCCACCCGTCGGGTCATCATCTCTCGCCATATCGTCTTTGACAAGACCTGCTTCCCCTTCGGTATACTTCATCCTAGATCCTCCTCTAGCAATCTAGACTTTCTCCTTGCCAACACCGTGCCCTCTCGGTCTCCTCCATCAATCTCACCTCCAGCCCCCTTATCGGCTGCTCCTGAGGACTTGTTGCTCAGCTATCCCACACCTCTTCAGTCCGATGCTACTCACATCGGACCTCTATCGGCCCCACCACTCTTATCGGATCTGGCTGATCCTGTCTCCTTTTCATCAGACACCTCAACCCCATCGGCTCGTCAGCCTTCATCGGCTCATACCCACCTATCGGCCCATCCGTCTCCATCGGCTCCCCCTTCCCTATCGGTTGCTCCATCTCCATCGGACAGCCCAAACCAATCGGCCCATACACTCCAATCGGCTCAGGACGACCTAGTTCAGCCCTTTCCTCTCATATACAGTCACCGATCCCGAGCCAATGCTACCCCACCCCACCTCCCACGCTCCTACGGCTCATATCCCCTCCACATCTCACATGATTACCCGATCACAAACTAGGTCTCTCTGCCCCACCAAGCGCTACGGGCTCTCAGCAATCCATTATACTATTTCGCCCATCTTGGCGACTCCTCGTTTAGCCCTGGCCAATCCTCAGTGGCGCGCGGCCATGGCCGACGAGTACAAGGCTCTCATGGATAACGAGACCTGACGCCTCGTCCCTCGTCCTCCCGGTGCCAATGTTGTGATCGGTAAGTAGATCTTTAAACACAAGTTCCATGCCAATGGATCACTTGCCCGTCACGAGGCACGCTGGTTAGTTTAGGGTTTCTCCCAACGTCCTGGTGTTGACTACGATGAGACATTCAGTCCCGTTATCAAACCCGCCACCATCTGGGTCGTTCTTACTCTGGCTGTCTCACGCTCTTGGCCGATCCACCAGCTCGACGTGAAGAACGCATTTCTTCATGGTCATCTGACGAAAACGGTCTACTGCCAGCAGCCGCTAGGCTTCATCGATCCCTCTCGTCCCGATGACGTCTGCCTCTTTCAGCACTCCCTCTACGGCCTCAAACAAGCTCCTCGGGCTCGGTACCAGTGCTTTGCTACCTACCTTCGGCACATCGGCTTTGTGGCCTCCATGCCCGATAGCTCTCTCTTCGTTCTTCACATCGGCACCACCACCGCCTATCTTCTCCTCTATGTCGACGACATTGTTCTTACAGCGTTCTCGCCATCCCTCCTGCACCAGATCATGGTTCGACTCCACTTTGAGTTTGCCATGACCGATCTCGGTCCTCTCCATCACTTTCTTGGCATCTCTGTCACCCGCTCTTCTCACGGGCTCTTTCTTTCCCAGCGTCAGTACGCCATCAATCTCCTCCAGCGTGCGGGCATGGCCAAATGTCACCCCATGGCCACTCCGGTCGACACTCACGCCAAGCTCTCCGCTACCGGTGGCTCACTTGTCGCCGATCCCTCCTAGTACCGGAGTCTTGTTGGTGCTCTCCAATACCTCACCCTAACACGGCCCGACCTCACCTACACCGTTCAGCAAGTGTGCCTTCGCCCCGTGCGAACCTTACCTCGCGCTGCTCAAGCGTATTCTTCACTACGTGAAGGGTATACTCTCCAGTGGCTTGCATCTCAGCTCCAGCCCCATCGACTCTCTCACCGCGTACTCCGACACGAACTGAGTGGGCAGCCCCGACTCTTGACGCTCCATGTCTGGCTACTGCGTCTTTCTCAGCGACACTCTATTCTCCTGGTCCTCAAAACGCTAAACTACAGTGTCTCGGTCCAGCGCCGAAGCTGAGTACCGCGCCGTTATCCACGCCGTCGCCAAGTTTTGCTAGCTTTGACAACTTCTCTAGAAGCTCCGTACACCTATCTCCTCTGCAACCATCGTCTACTACGACAACGTAGTAGTACCATCTATATGACCGCCAATCTAGTCTATCATCGACGCATGAAGTATATAGAGATAGATATTTATTTTATCCGTGACAAGATCGTACTAGGATAGGTTCAGGTGCTTCATGTACCATCGGCGCATCAGTTCACCAATATTATGTCCAAAGGCCTTTCCGCGCCTTTGTTCATCAGTTTTCGATCTAGTCTCTGTATCGGTTTTCCTTCCGCTATGACTGCAAGGGTGTTAGACTAGATTGTAAATATATAGACCCAATCCCTTAATGTATAGAGTTAGGTTTTAATTTTACTGTACACCATATTCTAACAGAAGGATATATGAATTCTAGAAGGTTCTAGAGGAAGTAAAGGGCCAGAGGAGCTAGAAGCGTAGAATCATCCATATTCTAACAGAGGTAGTATGGGGGAAGAACAAACGGCTCCGATTTCTGTGGTTTGATTTTCTTTCGGGCCTTCATTGAGGCCGAAAGCTCATCCGGTTGATAGAACGAGACAATGAGCATTCCACCAGGCCTCTGCAGGCTCTGTTAGAGAGCATACAAGTGTCCATCCAATCTTATAACACCTTTAGCAAACTATAACACGCCTTCTTTTATTTTGTTTGGATGAGAAAGAGAGAAATTCTTCGTTTTTCGCGCACGTTTTTCACACGTTTAAATATTTTTTATAAAAAAATTCTATAAAAAATTGCTTTAAAATTATATTAATCTATTTTTAAATTTAAAATAATTAATACATAATTAATTACACGTTAATAGCTCTTTTACGTATATGCTCCTCTTTACCTTTAGTTCAACTTCAGAGACTACTAAAGCTTGTGACAGCACAAAACCTCCTTTGGAATAGCATAGATTAGCTCGGGTGTTCCTTATCTATTTCCTAGTACACAAACACAACTACCTTAGCCCCGACTCTGGAACACTCTGCCTGTCTAACTGTTTCTACAGAACAAAAATAACAATAGGGTACAACAAATAACTGGAAACAAAATTTAGGCAGCACAAATGGCTCAACATGTGCATCTGTGCCACAAGCCACATCACCTGCCTCCAGTTAAGGGCTTGGCATAATACACCATCCATCATCGTATACGAGCCTGTTGAAAGACCAGACATGTTGCATTGCCTTGTAAAATCATCTATTGCTTTTTCAAAAGCATCTTTAGTCGCAATAAAGCCTAACGACACAGTCCGCACCAGCAGTGAACAACCAAGGCTGTATTGGGTGGAATTTGCAATCGAGAACTCCTGCACACCAACAAAAGCACAACTGATGTTTAGATATTGTCCCCAAAATTAATCGAACAATGTTGAAGTAATGCAACAAAATATTTCGCACACAATACTATGTAGTATGTACTGCTTATGTAGATTGTACTGCTATCAACCAGTATCTTCAATTTGCAGCAATGCATCCACACAGTTCTAAGATTACTCAAATCAACTCAACTCAACTCAGTCTTGACTTAATTATTTAGGAATAGATGCGGTTAGTACACTTTAACAACAAAAAGCTAATGCGTATTACGTAAAGAAATGTGCACAGGCAGGACATGTTAAAGGATGCAAATTAAAAGACACTAGCTATATATGTACCTCTTCCATCTGAACTCGAGTGACCACGAAGAATCTCCAATGGTACAATAAGTGGGTTTTGGTTCAAATCTGAATATACCATTCCATGAAATACATAGGCCGTACAATCCTCTGAGGATGAGGCAAAAAGAGGATATTTCTGGTGAAAAGTAGCATTAGTGATATCCTTCGAGTGGGTCCTGAAATTAAGCAAATGAGTTATAAAGCGCAAAAAGGAAATATTGGATTTCAAAAGAACATAAAGCATAATAATGTGATCTCCCAGTCAAAAAAAAAGTGATCTGAACCATGAAAAAGATAAGTCATAATTGGATGACAAACAATAATAGCCAATCCTTTGACTAAATGGAATTCCTTTCTGAGAAAATATGGATTATGGAAGGTGTAAATGAGTAAGCTGGAATGAGGGAAGACATTCTTGAGCAGTAACTAGTAGCTCTCTCAGAGAATCCTTAGAATCATTAAAACCTAGTCAGAGTTATCCCTTCTAATTCAAATCAAAGCATAATTCATTGGAGAAAAACCTTATGCACCATGTTTGGAGCAGAACCTTATGCACCATGTTTGGAAATGCATAGGGCATAAGCTATAGCTTATTTACACTTGGTTTAGAATTAAGAGAAGGCACCAACATTTCCTTACTTTTAGCCTTTTACCATTTCAAATTTAAATACTATCACAAAAGTTATAATTAGTGTGAAATGTTGAAGAGTGAATTGAAATTTTTTCATCCAGGAATATTTTCCTGGAAAGAATGACACCACGCAACAAAATATGTGACCCATGCTGTCCATATAGTTATTTAAGCATTTGATACATAACAATACTTTGAAATTCACAATATAGAAAATGTTGAGTTAGCAAAAAAAAATTCAGCAAACAATGATAGGACAAAAAACAATGATAAAAGAACTGGAAACAACATTGAATTTCAGGTTCTTTTTAGGAGGAAAAAATCAGCTTTTGGATGGATCTCAAGTTTCATCTTACAACCATTACATGTAAAACAGAATTTGACTTCATTCTCCTGAGCAAAGAGCATATTCACTTGGCATGTAAGAAAATAACAGTGTCCATGATACTTACCTTTGCACGATATCGCACAAAACATAACTTTCAAGAAAAATATAGGTTTCCTAAAAGAAAAGATGTTTAAAGATGAGAACCATACTTTAATGTCTTGTATGGACGCGTGGATAGATCAGTATCAAACCAACACAATTTACCATCTTTGCTGCCCACGATAACATTATCACCTAAATGAAAAAAATTATAAAAATCATCACTGCACCAATCAACTCAATAGTAATGCACTAATACTAATATAAACAAGTGATTTATTTCCTAGGATAATGCAATGTGAAGCAACTCTGGCACCAAAGATCTAGCAATTAGTTAATTACCAAACAGCTAACATATAACTTACCACCAGGATGGATCGAGATAGAGGAAATCTCACGAACACCTGACTCCAACTTCTTGACTAACTGTGCCTTCTGGAGATCATAAACCTGAACAAATTTCTTAGTGGCCACAAAGAACATCTTTTGACTTGGATGAAACACTGCTGCAATAGGAAGGCCTGGCAATTTACGGAAAGGATGATGCGAATGCTTCTTAGAGAGCTGATGCAACAGTACAGCTCTTGAATCACGTAAGCAGGAATTAAGGAATACACTTGAAAGAGTAAATTAAAATCAAAATGAAGATACATGTGTCTATAATTATGCATTATACAAGGGCATGCAAAAGAATAGTCTGTACATATCGCCCCTCCCTGAACAAAGAACGTAGCTAATTTACATGGTCCTTTGTTATAGACTGTAGCTGATGATACTCACTCCAGACAGCAAATAATCACTATCAAGAATGCATGCAGTCAAATCATATTTGTTTTCACCAAAGTTATTGTTTTGAATGTCTAGTATGGTTATATAAAAATGTAAAGAGTAAGTTCATGATAAGGCATAATTTCATATTACACTTCATAACTTTCAGGTATATAGCAATTAAATTAGTGGTTAATGGTTCTTGTTGACTTTAAAAGGTCACAAAAAGATACTTCTATAACTAGTTTCATCAGTGCACATCTTGGTAGTGGGAAGACTGAACTAGAAAAATTCTTTTTTTAATATTTGTTATTCTGCCAAGGTGCACTTGCAATAAAAAAACGAGATTGCATACTTTATAAAGGATATCACTTGGCACAACTGTGGTGAAATAGTCTCCCTTAAAATGCCACTCCACAGTTGACACAGCCTGATCAACAAAGTAGATGGTAAGCAAGGAAAACGACAAGCTGCTAACTTAAAAGGAAGTTATATTTTAAGTAATACTCAATAACCTTATGATGAATCAACATGATTCCATCAAATTGTTCGTGCTTCACCCACTTGACAGCTGGTTTCTTATCACCTACAATATAGAAACAGTATGAAGAAGTAAGAAACAGTGAATGAGTTTGTAAAACATTAGCAGAATTGCTTGGTTGAGTTTATCTTACCATTATCTTCTTCCTGAGCCAGTTCCTCGATTTGGAGGAGCCCCTTTGTCTTCATTTGAGAGTCTTCATCACCAACCTCAGCATTAAGCAGCAGCAGATCATGGTCTCTGTTTCAAAGATGGAAGCTTGGAATTTAGAATACATAATGATCAAAGAAAGGAAAAGCATCAAAGGGAACAGTATGAGCTTACACAACAGCAGCAAGAATGTGCCTATCAGGTGAAGGATTCCAGGCAATACGATGGACAACACCGCCAACATTCCAAACCTTAATGCAACGACCAGTTTCAACCTCCCAAACACGAATTGTTCCATCAGATGAACCTACAATAGAAATAACTGTAACTACAATATACTCATGTAATCATGGATGTGCGCAAAGGACCTTATCCTTCAAATTTGTGAGAGTACTATATCTTGTGCATTGGTCAGATCTTCTAACACCTAAACCATTAGAATATTCTGCACATCTATATGCATGTGGCTCATAGAAAATGAATATAGTACCAGATGCTATCCACTGCCCAGTTGCTTCAACTGAAAGAAACTTCACTGGACCATTATGCCCCTTGAACTCAAGGTAGCATGTTCTTGGGTATGGCCTCAAATCCTTTTTACTGGGTAACCTCGGCTTGAGTGACTCAGGATCAATGTTTATCTGCAGAATATAAATTAATCATCACACATTGGAAAATGACAAAAAATTGATGATCCAAACTGATAAATGGAGGAAAAGTAATAAATGAACCACATGTCCTCATGAAAAGAGGCTTCTACTTACACGCTTCTTGCGTGTTCGAGGACAGAGATAAAGATCGAGACACCGATCAAATCCTTCCCTAAGTGCCTTCTCATATGCAGGTACACATCTAAGACAATCAAATCTGGCAGAACCAACAGCTAAAATATTAAATATCTTTAAGATATACATAAGAGAACTTGAATGACATTGTAGATACCATACTTTCGTGGAATAAACTTTGGCCTGTCCTCCTCATACATAAGCTGGTACGAATCTATCTCCTCTTGTGTTGGAATGTATTCAACAGAAGGATTATATGACTCTTCATGACCTGAATATGCAAATTAATGACATCATAAGAATAGATATAACTTTAAATATGTATAATGAGTGCTCAGCACAACTGTACTAAATAACTTTGCTGGCACGGAAATGTTCATATCCAAACATTTTTACGAAAAAGTAACACAGTAGCTGAGTATGCAATAGTAGCATGGTACCTGGCAACTTTGGTTTGGGTGCAGGAATGTAGCTCAAGCCTTGCCGCTTATTGTCTGCTGTATCAGTTTCATGTCCCCACAAGAGATAAAAGTTAGGCTCCTCCTTTGGCTTATCAAACTTTATCCATCCTTTACGAATGGCTCTAACAAGTTTAACAACCTGCACAAAAGCCCATATGAGCTACAAGGCTATCTGAATGGCAATGCCAACTACTTAATAGTTCAATAGCATGTCAGAAACATGACACATGCACTAAAAATTCAAAGTTATTTCAGAGAAAAGTTAACAAAAAATTCTTATGGACATTATGAGGCATTTGGTATGTCTTATTCAATTAACCCAAAACAATATCTTCACAATGGAATAAGAGTGTATGTAGCATTATTAAAGCCTAACTGCAATGTGCACTCATTTAGAATATAAAATGCTGAAACAATAAATAGCCCAACAGAGCAAACCATAATAAAAGAAAACAAGAAACACCTCATCATCCTGTATTCATGAATTTGATTCACTAAACAAGATATTTGTGACCTGCAAGCATTCATTTCACTCTGGCAAAAAGAAAATAAATTATTCCATATAGAATATGCATTCATGTATATTGTTGTTTAATCAAGTTGAACTCAGTAATAAAACATCCACACAGTTGTTTATATCTTGAAAAAATAACTAAACAAAAATTTTAAAAAATTATATGACATAACACAAATAGGGGCATTACAAAGAACATACCTTCTTCTGTTCCCACTTCGAGGGCACAAATCGCCTCTTTGGCTCCGGAGCACTAGAAAGTGGATGGCCTTTACCATCATATTCAAACCAATCAACATAATCCTAAAATAGGGTATTAGTCAGCCTATTTCGAGCAAGACACGTTATAATCATAAATAGTTGAAGGACTGTTTACATTCCTTAAGAGGTATTGCAAGGTACATGTATCTCTTAGAGTCTTAGTGTTAATCATAAGGTATAGCTCTACTGAGAGCTGTAAGCACTAGGAGATATATCAACCTCTCAACACATCACCAGAACCATAAAAGCTTTGAGGAAACACTATCTAACTAGATGTATGCAGATAACTACCATTGAATTATGCATAATGAATATAGATTAATATTTTTGTAATGGAAAAAGATATCAGTATAAATTGTTATAGATATGCGACATGTTGGGAATTCTTTTTTAATGTTTATCCTAAAATACACAAGCATAGCAGCATGCATACCCATTAAGATGACATTGCCCCCTAGGGATAATCATTTACTATAGCTATGAACTTGAGCATTAAATACAGATGCATAATATATGAGTTATTGCACATACAGGATATGGATCCACACTTGTGTGTGGAGTCTTTCCCTTCAGCAATCTACTAATTATCTTAGCCTCTTCCTTGGTAATCTGCACCTCCTCATCATTATACTCATCATAGATCTTTCTCCTACAATTGGAAACAATGAAAGCAATGAGACAAATTCATAAGTAGATTAATGGCCAATCAAGCTAGCATCCAATGATATGCAAAGCAATAGTGCATGCAAAATGCATTTTCCGATCAATAGAGAGACAACCAAAATATGGACATTTCAATTGTAATGGTTATCGAGAACCTTTCACACTTCATTGACTAAAACAAGATTACCATCTGGACTCAACGACGTCTTTGCAAAATGTTATGCAACAAAATATTCAAAATGAATGTTAATACATATGTGGCTACACCTTCTTACCTGAAATCATGATTGAGCTTAAGCTAGTATGTTTTGAGTATGACAAGACTCAGACAATCAAAAGACTTAATGAGAACATCCTACTGCAAATGAAAAAGCAGTAAATAGGGAAGCATCCTACCAGCCTCATCATTTACTCACACATCCTTTTTGTTCTGATGCTTATGCAGCCAAATGGAAATTACAAGGTTATGAATGATTAATCTAACCCTAAGTTCATCGGACCAAAGTTTTTTGCTGCATCAGCTACTGAAACTACACCAATCAAAGTTCTAGCAGCACCTTACCAATTCTTTGCATCATCAGCATTCCTGAGGTAGGCCTCAATTCGGCCCTCCCTGTCCCGCTTCTTGATCTTACTCCCAGTGATATCATAGCCGATGTGCTCCTCGTTCTTGTACCATTCCAGCGGCACATCTCCGATTGTATTCCGTGGTGCCACCTGCAGAAAACAGTAACAATAAGCCACAGAATCATTAACGAATAAAAAACTGAAACAATTAAAGGGGCGATGTTTATATCAACAACAAAAAAGAGTCTCGCCTCGTCCTCGGAAGAGTCGCTCTCTTCCGCCGCAGCAGCATCCGGTTCGTCAGACTCGGCGTCGGAGCCTTCGCCGCTGTCGTCGAAGGATAGCGACCCCTGCAGCTCGAACAATCGAAGAAGAACCATCAACACTAACGGACAAAAAATTGCACGCCGCAACAGTTTGGTGAAAAACTCAAAATCCTTCGAGGAGGACCGCACCTCGTCGTCGTCGGACCAGCTCCCCTCGCTCCACGGAGAATCGTCGGCGGAGAGGTCGCTGTCGTGGTCGCCGTCGATATGCATTCTGGCAAGGCCTTGGCGTGGTCTGGCCACTGAGGCAGTGGCGGCGGCGGTAGGTGTAGTTAGTGCCGGTGGCCGCGGGAGGTGGAGACAGCCGCCGTAGTTGGGATCGGGGGCCTATGAGCATCGGCGCGTCCGGGGTCGAGGCGGCAGCCGGAGGGAGGAGGGTGCCGATGCGGCGGCGCCACCAGCGCGGCGGAGCAGAGAGGAGAGAGAGTGCGCGCCGCCGGGAGTGCGGTCGATTGGGTCGGAACCCTCTATAACCTAGGTTTTAATGGTTCGAGCCTGTTTGGCCCATTTAGATTGTGAGCCAGTCCTAAAGGCCTATTATGATAGATTTACGGATTAGTCTAGCCAATAAATGGGCCAAAACTAACTGTTCCCACCCTGAGGAAACATTCACGTAAGCCTGGTTTGATTCCATTCCAGGAAATATAGTCTGGTTTGGTATGTAGCACAAGATTCCGTTCATATTTGGTAATGGATTGGGCCACGTCACGTTCAATAGGTGGATCACATTAACCACTATTTAAAAAGAACAGCAAAAAAGTGAAATAGCTGTAACTAGATTCCATGCGACCACATGAATCCCTAGATTATGATTCCAACTTAGCACCTCGTCGCTCTCAACAGAGCACACGTATTATGGAAGTTGTAAAACTACATCCTGCATATCAATAACTTATAGAAAATACGATATTGGTTTTTAGTTGAGGTGTGGTGCCAATTTGATTGGCATACCTTTACGAAGTTGACCAAATAATCATGATATACATTTTCCTACTAACCTTTTCTCAGTCTCTCTTTTTGAAAAAAGTGGTTTGACAGCAGTTTTTGAAAATGATTTGACAACGGTGAAAGTTCAAGGGTTTACATTTATATCATCGAAAGATGTTTCTAAAAGTTCTTTTTTATGTCATTCCATCCACTATATTTGAAAAATGAGGAGTTCTGCCACTCTGCCAGCATGCATGCTGGCAGAATTTCTCCCTCTAAACAATAGATGCTCGAACTAACTTGGGATAATGAATGGTCATGCCGTAATGAAGCTTCTTCAGTGTAGACTGCTCTAGTAATCTTGACAGATGGACATTGAAGAAACCTTCTGTGAGTCAACAGACCCCAGCAGATGAAAAAGGAGATCCACGAGCTGACAAAAACACCTGATACTATCTGACAGAGTGCAAATATACTCCCTCCGTCCAAAAAAACAACTTCTGAAATCTAGACATAGCATGAAGTTGTTTTTTTACGAGGGTGTATACCCTGTCACTGTTCCGGACAATCTTGACAGATCAGCACCGATTGATTCAGAAACAATTATTTGGACTAAAGCCTGAAGAATGATGATGTTTTTAATGTTTGGAAACCTTCCGAGCAGACAACAGGCACCCCACAAGAACACCTGATGATGTTTGACAGAGTACACTGTATACCTTGTGTCTCTGCCAACTGGATACCCCTCTATTGCACTTATTGATATAAATAACGTTATGTTTGGTTTCTTTAATTAATAAGGTGTGTTTTGTTGTTTGCCGGAAGTGCCAACGTATGCAAACTGTTAGGTGAGCTAAAGACTTGGATCGTGGTTTATGTTTGCTTTGTCAAAGGATTTTAATATTTCAGACACTAAGGTCAAGCACAAAAATAACCAAGGCATCGGCACATACAATAATGAGTTCTATATGGTGCACCATACTACCTTGTATTAGTTGGTCGTACTAGTGAGTTCAGATCCACAAAAATAACCAAGGCATCGGCACAATAATGAGTTAGTATGCAGTAGTACAAGGGTATAATGGGAAAAAGTCATGATATTTTTGTAATTAGTTAGGTGCACTTTAAGATTCGTGCAGAGATCAACCCCACTCTCACAATCTATCGATCTGAGGCGATGCACAGCGCCGAGAAGGCGACGCCGACGCCGCCCGTTACCCTCTCCGGCCTCTCTGCTCCGGCTGCTATGCTGGTAGCCTCATCCCAGCATCCACCACACCATAGCGAAGGCTTCCGATGAGCTCCCTTCCCTCGTCATGAAGGGCGTCACGCGTAGGACGGCAGCAACCTCTCACCCCACGTGCAGCCCACGAGGGCTATGGGATGTGGCGACGAGGTGATCGACGGCGTGCACTCGAAAACAACGACCATAGAAGGGTGGCTGCGCCTGAGGCGGACGAGCGTGAGGGTTTAGGGTTGATGAGCTGCAAACAGGCGGAATTGATGAGCTGCAGTCAAACATGAAATCATTTTTCTTTAATTTCTGAAGCTACATCAGCAGCGGGATTGCTAGACTGTTAACCTTTATCAAGTATCTGCATGCCATGTAATTTGGAGCCGCTGTCATGCTTGTCAGCTACTGCATAAACTGCATAGAAGTCCTGAAGTTATAAACATTCCAGATTGCTTCAACAAAAGCACTGGAATTGTTGAATGCTTCTTTTTTTTTCATTTCTACTGATGTAATGCAAAAATAAAGAGCCAAATATGTTTGTCAATAGCATGGATCTATTTGCTATCAACAATTTGGCTCGTTATAAGGTGCTTTTCTGAAATCATGTCGATCACCTCAGTTATTTGTAGCCGCGTTATTTCTGAAATAATGTACCTCGCCGTTCAAGCTCAATTTTGTATTGTAAAGATACTAACCAACATAAGCTCAACGTCTTCAAGCTTTGGAAAAAAAAAACTATTCAACTCTGTCAGGACCGTCCTAATGGAGGACGGACGGCCTGCCCTGACCGAGGATCGTCCTGACTCCCGCGGGCTGCTAGCGACAGAGCGGGCGGTGGCGCGCTGGCGATCTCGCAGCGGAAATGAAGCTCGTGGCCTCCACACGACGGAACGGGCGGCGGCGCGACAGGAAGGGCGCGCGATAGTTGACTGCTATCGATGGAACGGGCGGTGGTGTGCGCGCCGGCGATCTAGCGGCGGAAAGTGTGGCTGCGGGCTGCTCGACGTGCTAGACTGGAGGGTGGCGGCGCTCCTCGCTTGCGGACGGGCGGTGGCGCTCCTCGCTGCGACAAAGAACGACGCAATAAGAAAAATACCTATTGGATAGGGACTTTAGTACCCTTAGCGGTATGGTGGGTAATTTCTTAAATTATCATATTAATTATAAAAATATCCATATAAATAAACTGTCAGATTTTATCCATACTAGTCCCCTTGTCACTAGTATGGTACACTGTAAAGCAACTCTACAATAATACTATAGTCAGCTGCTATCTCTGAAATAGTAGCTGCTTAGTACTTTCAGAATTGATCTTGGTTCTATTCTCTTTTTTTTTTTCACTCGGGTTGGGTTTAATACCATTAAGGGCTTCTTCGAAATTTTAAACGATTTTCATATGAAACAATTCAATTCCTCTAATTTTTTGTGAAATTCATTCAAACCGAATAGGCTTGTGCAGGAAGATTAACTGCAGCATGAGGTAATTATTATGCATTGGCTTGCACCACATTATATTCAATTTTTAATTGGACTCACAGTTCTTTAATTGGTGCACACCATATTTACTACTCCCTTCGTTATAAAATATAAATATTTAAAAACATTTTTAGCTTCTTTAGAAAAACTAAGATGGAGGAAAAATATTCTCTTTTACTCATTTAAGTGATCAAATTTTAAATTACTTATATTATCTTCCCATTGCTTGAAAATATATAGATTTATTATGGTATAAATTTTAAATCATAGAAATATTTATATTTTAAAATAAATGAGGTATTTTTTGTGCCATCTCCCTCCCACACAATGTAATATCAAATGTTCTTGTGATCAATCTGGTCCTTGGTACTAAGTGTTTGTAGCACGTAGAACTAAATATAAAAGCAAGCATGCTATATCAACCCACTAAATCTCAATATAATAGCATAATAATTACATTTATAATTTATTATATTCTAAATCTCAACACACAAGCATGCTAAACCATCGTTTCTCATATAATTTTTTACAATATTTCAGCAAAAATCCATTCATAATTTCTATAATATTTAACATATATTTATCCATATATATTCCCTAGGGTGTCATCAGTATGTATAATTTGTGGCCTCTTTGTATTAAAAAGCATCATGATCATAAGTTTATGTTATGATGGTGAGCAAAGCTATATAACACTTTTGAGGTACCCAATAAAACCATTATTCCCTCCTTTCAAAAATATCTTTGGGATTTAAATTTATCCTAAATATAGCTATCTAAAATTGTAAAATGTTTTTTTTACTTAGGGGGGTGTTCAGTTGGATGCCACAATTTGCCGAACTTGTGATTATGCACTTTGACCATTTTAGTTGATTCATTGCCACACTTGTGACATGCCACACTTTTCTAGCAGGTGTCTACACTTTTTTAGAAATGTCTCCACATCTCATGCACACAAAACTTTTGCCATAACTCACCACACTTTAGCCAACCAATTTGATGTCAAAAAAACTATGGCATGTCATAAAATGTTTGGTAAAATAGAGCATCCAACCAAACAGTCAGTTAATTTTCCATTCTATCCTTATAATGTATATCACATCAACTTAGACTAGGAGTATTTATGATCTTACACCATAATCCTTAATCCTTCCAAAAGCTCATTATGTGGCTATATATTTTTTGACGAAGGGAATACTTTTCTGTCTTCTTCATATTTGTGTAGAGGAAATTCAGTTGTTATTTACTTTTCTTTTAAAATGATTTTGATAGGAAAAATGTGTAAAAGCAATCAGGATTATCTAAATTAATGCATACGGGTCAGTAGCTCCTACTGCACCAATATACTATAGAAGATCTACGCAAAGACACATCACCTACAACTCCATGATCTCTAAGTCTATGAGTGAGTTGTTCCACGACTTATGAATAAAAAAAACATCATTTGCGTACATGTACATTTTTATTTATTTATTTATTTATTATTTTGCACTCGTTGCTGCTAACCACAAAAGTCAACAGTTCAATTAGGCAAGTGTGAATTTGAGCCACTCTGGTATCTCTGCTTCTACGTGTAGTAGACGCACAAGCACATATATACATCTAATGTATATGTCGGCGTTCTCCTTCCATTTAAAACGAAAAAACAAACATGATCAGAAGTCAAGTTTGGGTGGTGAGCACAACAACCCACGCTTGGTTTGGTGCAGAATTCTTTCGATTCACATGCGCACCGGAGTTCAAACATTGCAAGTACAGTGTAGAGCTGAAACGTAGCCAAACTGCAGTTTGTCACGATTGTCAACTTGTCCAGCTCAGTAACAACATTTTGTTTGGTGCTTACCTATAGGGTACCTTTTCAACTGCTTACACAATCTCCTGGGTAACCAAGATATTATAACAACAAATAGCCAGCCACCCTACTGTAGTGCCACAAAGATATACTGTTAACGATTGCTCCAAATCGGGATGAAACGACTGCCCCAAATCGGGATAAAGATACATTCAATTGTGAAATCTAGCTACAGCACTACCATAGTCCACTGCACCCACATCGCAATGTTTATCAGGGTAACTCATCTTACACTTAAAACTGTTCATCTAGAAGAGTAACAAATATCCATAATGTGCTGTAAAACCAACCCAACTGTAACAATAGCCGTCTAAGACTGCATGGCATCATCTCCTACTGCTTCCCCTGGCACTTCATTGAACATGTATTGGCTCTGATACTCCATCAAGTATTGCGTCGATCTCTTGATATCCAGGAAGAGCTGGTAGACCCTGCTTATGTCCTCCATCTCCACAATTTTACCCTTGCGTTTCTGGCAAGCTAATGCAGCTGAAGTGATCAGGTGTATTGCATACCTCAGGGACGTCTCTACTCCAATCTTTGTGAGCAAAACCTTGGCATCTGCAGACATTTCCACATCTTCTTCATCGCACCTGATGTCCAGGATCTTCTGGATATCATCCTCAGTGTAAGGCTGTGTCGTGATGATTAAGAGCCGATCAAGGAAATCAGGTGGTATCCCATGTGGTGATCGGTAGTTTGTCCCACGTATGGATGTGATCCCTCGATTTGTTGCAATAACTAGGATTGGAGCCATATCATTTTCCAATGCACGGTTTAGGAAGGAGAAGCATTCAATATCTAGCATGTGGACTTCATCAATAAACAGAACACCAGGCACAATCTCAGCCTTCCCTTCCTCTCTCCACTCAGCAACTTTTGTGTCAATCTGCTCCCGGACCTCTGCACGAATTTCACCGGTGTCACCAGTGAAAAGTGCAAGAAAACCCTGTGTCCTGGACAGCAATAACAAAAAAACAAAATTGAGTTTGTGCAAAGATAGGCTCACTTAAATTTTTATGGTAGATAGAAAACCACATCTGAAAGCCAATAATCTTTGTCTAATGACCAAAAAACTACCATGAAGTTATAAGGAATATTTTGGTGATTGAAAAATGAAATGTGCAAAAAGATTCCAACCAAAGAATACTATTTAAAACACATCAGATAGCTTTTTGGTTGAGAAGACGCTTAGAACGCAAGAGAGAGAGCACATCACAATCACGATCAGTTCATGATGTCAAACTAGTTGAAGCATATTCATGCACTTTGTCTTGGAACATGGTTTATTTATGTGCACATAATAATTACTAAGCTGTATTAAAGTACCAGTAGGCTTGACTAATTTTCATCTGATTATGTTATTCACATGGGAGTTCTCAAGCAACATAGTGCAGGTCCTTTCTTCCTTACAGGAGGAGGCTGCTCTCTATTGTTATTTCTCTATGGGCCAAAAGAAAATTCAGATCCAATTTGGGCAGCTGAACTTTATTTCAGCTCCAAGCTCAACAAGATCATATGTGCCATCCAAGTAGACCATCTTTTCTTAGTATTGGCTAACTGTGTGGATGTGTCACTGACACCCTTCATCCCCTCCAAAAAAAACAATCCCTGGCTATGAACCTGGACATGGGGGTGTCTAGGTTCATAGGTAGAAGTTGGTTCTTTTTGGGAGGGAAGGAGTAGTAGGGAGACTCTGATCCAGCTAGGGCTGTCCAAGTCCAGTTTAACTGATTGTTGTCAACCCGCCTTTTACATGTCTGCAGGTGATGAGATGACTTGGTGCAACGCAGTCACTGGAACACTAGTTCCAGCATCATTCAATAGGATTTGGGTGGGGTGGAGCACAGGACGGGGTTTGTACAGGATAATGCAGGGACTTCAGTGCAAGAGCATAGTCAGTGTAAGGCAGCTAAGCAAGATTAACCAACTTCAAATTTACTATGCGATCCTCATCATTGCACATTCGCATGACACAGAAAATATTTTCTATTCAGGCTTGGTAGCAAAATATTCCCTCCGTTTCAAAACATAAGGCATATTTTATTTCGTTAGGACAAGGCTTTAACCAATGATTACTATATTAGATATAATTTTTATGACACAAAATTAATTTTATTAGATTCATATCTAAAAGTACTTATGATTATACTTTATACTTTTGTATCACATAAATAATATTCTAATAGAGGCCAAAGTCTTGTCCTAACGAAACAAAATACACCCTATATTTTAAAACAGAGGGAATACAAGATTATAAGGCAGTCATTTATTCGAATTTTGGAGTAACAAGTGATCCTTTGTTCAGATAGTAAGTTCTTGCAAACATTAGTAACAGATTTTTCAAGACTGAAAAAGAAACTTTGGTGGCAAAGCTATCACCTTAGTAATTAGCATACAAGCAATGTACACAGCACATGTCCAGTGTAGCTGAAAGTCAATGTGAAGTACCAAAGCTGATAGAATTTGAAATAGTTAACGTGGAGATTTCACTTGTATCTGTTTATTTATTGCAGTAATATGTGATAACCTTTAATCCCAAGTTCTCTACTACTATATCATAATGGTTTAATGTAGATTTCCTTGTCACAGTTGTCAGGTATGAAAAGTTTCATTGTATGTACGTGTATCTACTCTTAGTATGGATGAGTTTTTGGGAAGGAAATCTGCAGTTACCGGCTATTGATGACATCAATTTCATGCAAGGTGACGCAATGCACGACCTCCTTGCGCTTCTGGAGCTCGCCCTCAGGGCACTTGACGAACTTGGTGTGAGGACCAACAGCATCGTAATCCCGCGACCTCCCAATTGAGCGGCCAAGCTTGGTAACCTTCCCAGAGGCCTTGTCAAGCGCAATCACATCCCCGCTCTGCACCTTCTCTTTCCCCAGGGCCTCAATCATTTTGCCACCGAGCTCGTACACGGTCTCCATGTCCGTCGTCTTGAGCGTGAGGCGCCCAGTCTTCCCAGCCGCGGCAACACCGGAAGGCGCGGAGCTGCCGCCTGCAGCTGCCGCGGAGACAGGGCGGTCGATTGAGATCTCGACGACCTCACCCTCGATTATCTCCGCCTCCTCCTTGATGCGGACGCCGATAGCGCGGCGGAAGGCCTGGGTGAGCGCCTCGGTCTTGGAGAGGTCGAGGGAGAAGAGCTCGGACGCGGCGACGGAGGCGAAGGGCGTCTCGGCGCCGAGGGACTTGGCGATGCCCATGGCGAGGGCGGTCTTCCCGGTCCCGGGCTGCCCGGCGAGGAGCACGGCGCGGCCGGCGATCTTCCCCTGGCGGATGAGCTGCAGGATGAGCCCGGCGGCGCGGCGCGCGGGTAGCTGCCCGACCATCCCCTCCGAGGCGTCGCGGGCCTCCAGCGAGGAGTCCAGGCCCAGCCCCCGGATGTGGGAGTGCGCCCCGATGCGCTCGATCCGCGTCAGGTCGCGGCTCTCCGAAAGCCGCTTCAGCTCCGCCATGGGCACCACCCGCCGCCGCCGCCGCGCTTCTCGGGGAGGGGGAGGGGGGGAGCGGCGACTAGAAGAGAAGAAGGTTTAAGGCGAGAGGTGGGAAAACGGCCGCCGCCGCGCTTCTCGGGGAGGGGGAGGGGGGGGGGGGGAGCGGCGACTAGAAGAGAAGAAGGTTTAAGGCGAGAGGTGGGAAAACGGCCTCTAGGGTTTTGTCCCCTGACCTCCGACGGCGACAGGGAACTAGTTAAGGGAGGGAGAGGGATCAATGGACGATGCCCTCTTGAAGCCTTTACCGCTTCCAGCCGGACGGAGCGGATGGGCCGGAATGGCTAAGTGGGTCTTTTTTTGGGCTGCCTTTAGATGTGGACTCCAAAATTCTATAGCAGAAAAAGTTCACTTTATAGCTCTCTTCTTAGGGCCGAGTTTCAAAAACGCTCTTGAACCGTGAAACCAGATATTAGGGAATACTGGTTAACTGAGGTCCACCCAGTTTTAGCTACCTTTTGGCTATGGTCAGCGTGGCTGAGTCAACAGTTATGAAACGGTGTTGAGTCAGCGTGATCGGTTAGAACAAAGGGCACGTGCATGAGTGTACTGTTCACTCCTCTCTCCTTCAAAACACTAGATCAAGCTAACCTCTTTTGAGACAATGTGGCGAGTGACCTCGAGGAGGGTGACTTGGAACTAGGCACAGCTGTGGGCATGGTAGCGTTGAAGCTTGCCGCGCAAGTCAAATAAGTTGTCGAAATCAATGCTTAGGTACTCTCTTTCGTCCCTTGACACAACATGGTTGCATTTATTAGTAGGCTCTTTGATTCAGTTTGCATTTTTCTATGTTGATAGATGTGGCTGATCCCTTGGATTTGGTATGGATTAGGAGTTGTTTAGTTAGGTAAATATTGAATATGTTTAATTTAGAGGTTATTTTAAAGCTTGTGCTTGGGATTTATATTTAGGACAATTTAATATATAGCTAAATGATTATTTATTATGTTTTGCATGTAGGCTAATTGAGGTTTGAAGTCATGAACATGCTAGACACTCTTGTGGTTTGGTTACATTTCAAGGGGGAATTTGTGATAGATGTAATAGAGCAAAAAATATTGTGGTGGAGTGGAGACAATGTCATATAGCTAGAGATAAGGTGTCATTGCTTTAAGATTTTTGGATATTTGTGTTACCACTACAATGTGATGAAAGGCATACTGCTGCTGCACTGGCTATTTCTTAGGAAAGATATGCATTTAAGACTGCATGCTCTTTCGGATAACAAGGCCTATCAATACATGTCTAACTGTATTATTGAAGATGGTGTAACTGATGTGTATGCTAAAGAGCCAGAATTAGTTGATCTATGCGATGGTTTAGATGATGACAGTGATTATGAGACAAATAGGGAAGTGGACAACGAAAAAGACTGTAAAGATATGAAAGTTGAAGATGGTGGATCCAAGGGTAAAGGCTTCCAAGAAGTTGCAGAAGTTGAAATGTGGTTGGTGGTTTATAATCCTAAATCAGCAACCCTAGACAGCTAGGCAACTTCAGATAGTGACTCTGACTGTGATTATACCCTAGAGATGTTTGGCTATCAGATAATGATGAAGAGTTTGTTGAGATAGAGAAGCATTTCAAGGAGGTGAAGAATAAAGTGAAGGCAGGGCAATTGCAAAACCTGGATGATGTTTTATCTACAAGGGCAAAGATCACATCTAACTTATGCAAGCAAGTGGTGAACAAGATAAAAATAATACCCCCTAATGATGATGAGGAGTTAGTAGGAGAGATTGATAATGATGGGACTATAATTACTAAGGAGAATAACCATCCAAGGTATAAGAAGCAAACAAGTGGTCCTACATTTGAACTAGGGATGAGTTCAATTGCAAGAAGTAGTTCAAGAATGCTATGACAACATATGCTCTTGCAAAGAAGAAGATGATTAACTTTATCAAAGATGATCAGAAGAGGGTTAGGGCCAAATGTGATTGGGCCAGTTGTCCCTAGGTATGCCTATTGTCCAAGAACTTGAGGTCTAATAGTTGGCATGTTGTAACTTTGGAGAATATGCATGTTTGTCCACTTAGAAGAGATAACAAGATGGTTATTTCTTCTAGGATTGCTGAAAAGTATGACAAGCTCATAGCTACTAACCCTTTTTGGAATTTGACTCACATGAAGGCAATAGTACAAGCAAAAATGTTTGCTAAAGCTTCTATATCCAAGCTAAATAGAGAAAAATCAATTGTCATAAAGAAAGCTATGGATGCTACTAAAGGGTAGTACCAAAAGTTGCACAACTACCAACTTAAACTTCTTAGGAGTAACCTTGAGAGTGTTGTTATCGTTAACAGAAAAAGAGGCTTGGCGCCAGCAATGTTTAAGAGGATTTAATTCTGTTTAAATACATGCCAGAAGGGCTTCTTAGCTGGGTGCAGGAAGGTAATAGGACTTGATGGCTACTTTTTCAACGGAGAAACCAATAGAGAGCTTCTACGTGCTATAAGGAGATATGCTAACAATTAGATTTATCCAATTGCACGGGGTAGTGATCTACAAGAAAAACAATGAAGAATGAGATTGGTTTTGTAACTTAAAGTGTAGTGAACTGAAAATTGGTGATGGTGATGGTAGGGTTTTTATATTAGACCAAAAGAATGTAATCTTTAAATACAAGCATTCAATCCTATTTAGCTTATGATGATATAATGCTAACACTTATAGGAAATCCTTAATGGTGTGGAGAAATGGGCACCACAAGCTGTGCTAGGAACATCTATGCAAACTAAAAGAGACATTTCAATGACAAGTTGTACCAAAAGAAATTATGGAAGTATACAAAGGCTCCATGTAGAATATTGTTTCGCCTGGCAAGGGCAAAGCTTGCCAAGGTTACACAAGCTTGAGCTCAAGCCGTCTTGAATACACATCAACAATAGTAGAGCTTGAGTATGGTTTAAGTTAGGATGTAATTGTGACTAAGTGAACAATAATATGTGTGAATCTTTTAACAAATGCTTGAGATAATTAGAAAAAACTAATGGTTAAGATCAATAATCAGAGAAGTATTTATATTAGATGGAACACTGCTATATGCCTATTAATGACAAAATTTGAAAAGCCCAGCGATAGATTGAAAAGACGATTGGTTTAGTAAAGAAGAGTCTGATTACTACAGGAAATAAGCCAATTAAAAAAAGCAAGGAATGATTCGATCCAATTATAGAAGACTATCCAAATTAGGCTGAATCTGAGCAGGAGCCGTGGGACTCGCAGTAGGGTATCCTATCTATGTAAATCATATTTTATATAGATAGGAAGATTTAGTTAGTTTAGTTAACTTTCTTAGAGATATTTTGCTTTTATTTTTGTTAGGAAATAACGTCCGATGGTTATTGTTAACGTGTCAGACTTTGTAATGCTAGTGTATAAATATAGACCCCTGGGAGCCTGTAAAAGACACATCTCGATCAATATACTTCTCAGCGCATCGCCACTCTAGTTTACTTAGGTTTTTACTGGTGAGGTCTAGCTCTCGACACAAGGCTACATCGACTACACTCGATCTTCGGCGAAAGGGTAAGTCCCACCACTCTCTCAGTATATCTTGCTCTGTCTAAGGCTGCATCGGTTAGGTTCGACCTCTTAAACCGATCAGATGTATCGCATCACATCCGTGCAAGGTCTATCGGTCTATCAAGCTCCCTCCGTCGTTATCGGTCTTATGCTGCATCGGTTAGGTTCGACCTACGGGGCTGCCGACGGTGGATTGAGCTTTAGACCTATAGGTCTCTGTACGGCATTTTATCAGAGTGTTAGCCGATGAGTTATCCATACATTGAGCGCCACGCCAAGCGTATCGGCCTTTTAGCCGATGCGCGATTGTCTTCAAAAAGACGTACTCTCATCGGCTCAGCTAGCCGATGGGTTCACCTCATCCTTACCTTGGAATGACCGATCTGCCATCCACCATCCTGTTACTATTGGCTTCGATCTTATAATGTCTCGGTTAGGTCCGATCTTTGAAATTCGGTGCTGGCGGCGTCGTCACGGTGGGTGACGGGTCTTGTGCTACCATATCCAAAGCAGCATCGGTTTTGCAGCTGGTGTGTCTTTTATACGATTCTTTGCTAGTTCACATATGCCTTCATCGGCTTTCCAGCCGATGAGCAAGCGATACAGCCTCCGTCGACTACCAGGAGGGATCCTGCGCGCTTTGTCTTAGATATCCTTCGGTGCCTCCATCGGCTCTGCGGCCCACGGATTAGGATCTCCCTTTCACCACACCCAGAGCCATCACGCCCTTCGTCATCTGTCCACGCCTTCATCGGCTCCCTAGCTGATGGAATAGCGCCCCGATCCCTATCGGTGACCAGCCGATAGCAGGGGCCACCTGGACGCGGCTGATGACTGACCCGATCCTATCGGCAGCCAGCCGATAGCAGGAGCTCGTCATCGGCCCATCGTCCAATCGACCTGTTTGCCTCACCTCCTTGTCAATTGCACGGTCAAATTGACTGGCACGCCCATACTAGCATAGTCGTGCCGGAGCCAAACAAACCGACACGCGTATTTCGAGCCACGGAGAGAAGCCAACGACTTGCACTGGAGTTAACCAGACCTCCCAGGCATTGGCGTGTTTGCGCCGGGCATGCGAGATCTAGTGCGAACAATGCCCAAGCATTCTAAAAAAAATATAATCTATGCATCATTGAGTCTGCTTTCTTTCATGCTATTTGCAATGGAGCTAATAGCTTTAAAGTTAAACATTATGACAATAGGTTCTCTATAGACCTAGACAAAGAGTGTTCATATAGATATTGGCAGTTGTTAGGGCTTCCATGCTCTCATGTAATTTCATGCACCTTCTTTAGAACGAGCACAATAGATGACTACCTCATGGTACTCAGTGGAAGCTTTCAAGAAAACATATGGTCACTACCTACAACCAGTAAAAAGTATAAACAATAGGCTAGAACATGGTAGGGAGCCACTAAATGCTCTTGACTATATCAAGATGCCAGGTAGACCTAAGGCAAAAATGAGGAGATAAGTAAATGAACCAGCTAAAGCGACCAAAATATCCAAGTTTTGGACATTGATCAGATGCACCAAGTGACCACAACAAATCAAGTTTTGACAAGCATAATGGTTGGGCCTAGCTCATTAGATTCTCAATAAGTTACATCTCTATGTCAGAATCTAGTATTGTCCAACACATCAGGTAGTTGTGCTTAAAGCAATAAGAGAAAGATAGCCACCCTTAGTACAACAAGTTGTATCCTTCAATCCATGACAACAAAATCAAAACAGAATGTTTGTTTGAATCATAGTTCATTTAATTTCAACTTTTAATCCACTGCAACTTCTACAATATGTGTATATCAAATTTTTTAGTCACCAATGGAGTCCCTCCAACTAGTCAAGGTTAATGTGCATGCCAAAGTTTCTACACAACATGGTCATTCAGCTATAGTTGATCTGTATGCCATTATACCACATTCTCAGAGCTATACAAGTGCATCAGTTAGGCTCACATCTAGTAAAGCATCTGTGTATGTTTCAGTTCAAGAACCTTCAAAGCCTAAGCCAAAGAAGAAATCTGGTGGTGCACTCCTTCTACCACCTCTATGGGAATCTGACAAGTTGTGATTACAATTGCTATATATTTTGATGTAATGCAAGTCACTTAACTCATGTACTCCACTTATGTGTGATGTAATGCTAGACAATTAGGCATATTATTTCAAAGACAATTAAGCATGCATTGTAGTTGCCATATTATATGGCATATATGATGGCATATGTGCTACATTGTAGACTACATGGTATATTTATAATGTTAACACATGTCGTGCTATCTAATGCTAGTTTTTTTTGCTTAATTACACCATCAATGTGCCAGATTACCAATCCTCTTAATTCAATTCAAATATCACTCATTGATTACAATTGCACATATGACACATGCTTTCATTCATTCTAAATGGTTACAAAGCATGCATTCTTTCTGCTACATAACAACCAAAGTAAGATCTTCCCAAACAACAATACAAACAAAAAAAACACATGTTAGGATACATATAACAAGCACAATTTTTTTTCTCTAGCCTACTATTTATGTCCTTCAGAGCAGCTATTTTTGCTTCATTCCAAATAGCCAAATCTCTAATGGATGTTAGCTCCTTCCTAGTTGATTCAAGCCCTTTGCTTTGTTCTTCTGCCTTTGCCTTGCATTCCTCGACCTTCTCAGTGACAACACAACATCTCATAAATCATTCAACGACTCTCTTAGGAAAATAGTCATCGACTCGTCTCACCAAGCAAAAAATTGCATCCCCTAACCTACAACACCAAACCCTAGAACTCACACAAATCAACCCAAATCCAACACTTAACCAAGCATTGTGACACTTGAAGTATCAGCAACCGGGGTTGTCGATGCTCCATGAAATTCACCGCGCCGTATTCACATGGCACCAACACATCACCACGGATTGGTACTTCAATGGACCAATCCAATATGGGACGGGAGAGGCATATAACTACCGGGAAGAAGACGATGAGCCATTGCTCCTCAAGCTTACCATCACCGCACCAACACCCTCCTCGTAGCCACATACCATCACTACCACGTTAGCTAGGGTTTACCCCAATGGGGATGGGATGAACCGCACAAATCCAAAGAATGCATTTGTCCTCTAATGGCCATGCTGACTCAGACATGCTGACCACAATCAAAGCGCCACATCAACCAAAACTAAGAGCAATACTATCTTGGAACTTTAGTTAACCTGGTATTGCAAGATTAGAACACCTTATATTTGGTTTTGCGGATCTAGAACATTTTTGAAACTTGCCCATAAGATGAGGAACCGCAAGTGGACCCTTTCCTTCCATGGCTCATTCGGCTCGCAAGTCTCACTAATGATACTGGGCCTAGATATTTCTAGCCTATTTATTTAGCTGATAGTATGAGACGTCACTGGCCTGGCCTGACCTTGTTTGTCTAGGATCCATTTAGCATTTCAATGAATTATGATACTATAAAATAAGTAATGGAGATTATAAGTTTTTTCTTTTACAATAACTTAAAAATAAGAACAAATCAACACAACACATCAGACTCAAACCGAAGAAGCTAAACCAAGCTTTTATATTGAACCACACACTACTACGCAAATAATTTTCATAGGCCTCATGTATTCTTTTTCTACTTGTGATTCAGTTTTCTAACCACCTATGGAGAAGGCTGGGATCGCCAAGGGTCAAGGGCCACCAGTGGAAATATGTTTCCACGGATGGTTCCTTAAGCAAACTGTCTACAGTAATGAATCCATTAGTGAGGCAGTGTTAACGTCAAAATCTAGACAGCCCGATGGTGGACCGTCTAAAGCCGATCGGCTGGAGAGGTGTCCGATCACTACAGTAAAGAAGCCGATTGGATTGAAGCAAAGGAAGACTCGGTCCTAGATTGGAAGACTATCCAGATAAGACCGAGTTTGCGGAGTAGCCATGGAATCCACAACAGGATATTTTATCTTTGTAAATTGTAATCTTATCTAATTAGAAAGGTTTAGTTAGTTTAGTTAACTATCTTAGATATATTTTTTGTTATCTATAAAAAGATAGTGTTCGATGATTGTTATAAACGCGTCGGACTCTATCACCCCGAGGGTATAAATATAGACCCCTGGAAACCTATAGGAATCATCTCTCGATCAATAAAATACTCGGCGCATCGCCACCCTAGTTCATCTAGGTATTTTACCGACAGGGTCTGGCTCTCGATGTGAGGTTACATCGGTTAACTTCGATCTCCGATGAAGAGGTAAGTCCCGTCACTATCTCGATATGTTCTACTCTGTCTATGGCTGCATCGGTTAGGTTCGACCTCTTAGGCCAATCGGATATATCGCATCACGTCCGTGCAGGGCCTATCGTCCTATTAAGCTCCCTTCGCCATCATCAGTCTCGTGCTGCATTAGTTAGGTTCGACCTACGAGGGTGCCAATGGTAGATCAAGCTTTAGGCTTATAGTTTTCTATACGGCGTCTCATCGGAGCGATAGCCGATGAGTTATACATGCTCTATGCTTCACGCCCAGCATATGGGCTCCTTAGCAGATACACACCATCCGTTAGAGGTTTCCCTTGACGCGCCATGCCAAGCGCATCGGTCTTCCAGCCGATGCACGTCCTCCTTCAGAGAGACGTCCGCTCATCGGCTCAGCTAGCCGATAGCTTCGTTCCTGTCTTTACTTTAGCACGACCGATCTAGCATCCTCTATATTGTCGCTGTTGGCCTCGGCCTCATACTGTCTCGGTTAGGTCCGATCTTCGAGGTTTGGTGTTAATGGCGACATCACGGAGGGCGACGAGCCATCGTGCTGCCATCTCCGGAGCGGCATCGGCTTTGTAGCCGATGTGTCTATATTCTTTTCCTTGCTTCTTTGTATATGCCTTCATTGGTTTTCCAGCTGATGGATGACCGCTACGGTCTCTATCGGCTACCAGGAGGGATCTCGTCCACTCTGCTATCCTCTGAATGTGATCTGGCGTCTCCATCGGCTCTACGGCCGATGGATCTGGACTTCGCTTTCGCTACACCCAAAGCCGTCGACACCTGTCCACGCCCTCATCGGCTTCTCAGCCGATGAAAGAGCGTCATGATTCCTATCGGCAACTAGCCGATAGCGAGGGCCTTTCGGACGCAGTCAATAACCAACCTGATCCTATCGGCTGGCAGCCGATAGTGGGGTCCGTATCGGCCTATCGTCCGACTGACCTATTTGTCTCACTTTCTTGTCAATTACAGGGTCAAATTGACTGGCACGCTCGTACCCGCATCATTGCGCCAGAGCCGATTGAACCTCACGGGTCCCGACGCACGTACATCGAGAAGCCGATCGACCTGCACTGGAGTCAAGTAGACCTTCTAGGTGCTCGGTGTGTTCGCGCCATGGTCTCCGGCGCAAACAGGCGGTTAAACCACACATGAAAATATTTTTTCTTATTTTTAGGAAAGGTATAAAGTTTAAAAATTCATAGAAAATTTCTTTTAAGTCTGATTGATGTGTTACATTTAAGTCATGATATGGTTGAAGGCGTATAAAAAATATAGTAAATTATAGTTTGGGTTACTTTTATTGTTGTAGTTGGAGCACTATTTTTTACTAGGAAATTTTGTATTTGTTTTAATTTGGACCACCCAAACCACTTTTTTCAACACTTCAATAACCTCGAGAATATAGATTTTAGCATACCGATAAACTCCCTATGTGTAAGCCACATTTTTACAAGAGATAGTGGATAGACATGGCTAGAGAAGAGAGTTAAGATAGTCTAAAATAAAACAAATGTAAAATTACCAAGTCTAAAATAAAAATATCAATGAAAAGATATGAAACTTTACAACCAACTACAATTCACTCTAAGAAATATTCTAAGATAATATTGACCTGACAGTATTTAAAAAAACAATATAAGAATAATAGAGATATTTTGTTCACATCAATTAGACTTAAAATAAACTTTCTATAAATTTTCTAAGTTTAGTCATTTTCAAATAATAAGGAAAAAAGCTTTCACCATCCTATATGTATTATACGAATCGTCCATACTACACATTAACTATATCAAATACAAAGGTCCTAGGACAAACGATTTTTAAAAAAACAAAATTACAGCTTAATTAATTAAAAAAAGAAAACTGCAAGAAATACCACCATTGAAGATAGAGAATTTCCATCAAGCTACTTGAAATATCACCATTATTATTTTAATAGTTTACAAGTTATATATGATCCTTGTTGTTCTTAAATTGAAAGCATAATCTCTAAATCTATAATCGATCCAATTTTACACATATCACCATTTGCAACTAATGCCAAACTAAGATAAAAGATAACATTGAAGAGTATACACAGACCTTCTCCCAAATCTTATCACCACCTATCCATCGAACCTGATTTGACGGAAACACAAGCACCGATGATGCTGCACCAATGTGAAGCCTCCAATATAATGCTTCTAAGAAAATTATGATATCTAGTGTTTTACCCGAAGAGTCCACTTTAATAAATAAGGTAATGGAGAGAGTGTCAACTGCATCATTTGTAGAAAGGTGTATAACGCTAACATGTGTTACTGATGTTGGTGGAGTTGATGGTCCTGCCCTAGATCTATAGCAACCAAACGTCCTCTTTGTCGTCAAATGACAGACTTTTCCAAACATAACGATAACGTCAGTGATCAAACCCAGATAAAAGATGATGATGAAGGAGCGTAGAACCTTCAGAGTCTAGATCTAGATGGCACCACCAGCCCTGCTGTGCTGGGAAGACGCAGCCACATCGCCACAATCTGGCACCAGAGCCATGCCTCCCTCACACTAGCTTGAGTCGTGACATCCGACCAACGGCTCGTGCTAACACCTATCCACTTCACTGTCCCCTCCATCTCCCCGCCCTCAGCTGCCTTGCCACCCCGTGACCAGCGACCGCACCTCACCAGTCTCCTCTGCGTGGAATCGATCCTATTCCGGCGAAAGATAGCTCTTGCCGCTGCCTTCCTTGGGCCCACACGCGGCGGCGCACTCGGGCTCGATCGCCTGCTCCGCGTATTCAGTCGGTTGGTTGGACTGATGTGTCCGTGTGGTTTAGACTTTTAGTACAACCTATACGTGGTTAGGCCGGCCTAGCTGTTGAGATCATTAGTTGATTAGTTGATAATCAAACTTTCCGGTGTCGTGTTCATGGACGAAGCACAGCTTGAGCCTGGGAGTACAACCTTGAGATCGCGCCCCGGATGTGGGAGTGCGCGCCGATGCGCTTGATCCGCGTCAGGTCACGGCTCTCTAACAGCCGCTTTCCCACTTAAGAACTTGAGAAGGCTGAAGCCTAAAGGCTAAGACGAAGGGAGACAGAGAGATAGGTGGGAATGTAGTGGCGTAATGAGCTAGCACTATTTGGCCCAGATGCCATCCCAATCCAGTTAGTTAATTTTGTGCTCTACCGTTTACTTCCTAGAAACCAGTCACCGATGCTTTTGTAACTCTGTACCCTTATTGCCCAAAAATCCTACGTCCACCGCCCAGCAATAGCCAGCAGGTGTAGCAGCCCATCATTTTGCATTTTGCCTGGTATGAAATTAGTCGTTGCAAAATTTTAAATTTTAAAACTTGATTTTAAAGCTTTTTAATTAAATGTTATTTTTTATACTGACTTTGAAATCGTTAAGGATAACTTATAAATTATTTATTTTTTTAATAAGTTGTATAGTTTATTATCTTTATTAACTGACAGAGGCAGGTCGAAGAAGTTAAGCGTTAGTTTCTTGTTGAGGCAGTCTTTATAGGTGTAGCATTATTTTGTTTGCTTGGTTGCATGTGCACATGAACGTGAGCCTGGCTCCATAGATTCCCGACACAGCTCTTGAGCAGGTATAATAAGTTAATGTAAATAGGTTGTAGGAGTTGTTTATGTTTTGAGTTATAGAAGAGAGAGCTAACTTAAAAAAGAGAATAAGATGAGGATATAACATGTATATATAACTAACTAAGAGTAGATATGGCTATAGATATAGCGAGCTGTTGTCTCTATTGCTCTCATGAGAAAAAAAATAGATTATGTTTCTGGTGAGCCAGGCCCAAGCCGACCAGACTAATGACATGATTAAGATGTAATTGGCATATATTAAGTTGTATTAGTGAAAATAAAGCTATATTAAGAACTAAAATTGTAAGCTACTTCCACTAAATTGGTTTTACTAGATGTCTAAGACTTTTCTAATATCTTTCTCATGTATACTACTTAATCAATATTTCGATGCAACCAACCAAATAACATCAGACGTGAGCTCATCACAGCCGAACAAACATACAAGCCATACTTTATTCATACTAACGGTTAAAAATAATTATCATTTTAAACAAGATTAATATCAAACTTTTAAAACTTTAACAATAAATAAATTTTAAAATATTTATTTAAAAACTGTTAACGTCAAAATTTGATAAGCTGGTAGTAAAGAAATATCTGATTGCTATATGAAAGAAGCCGATTGAACGAAGCGAGAAAGGATTCGGTCACCGAATCTGACGATGAGCCATGAAACTCACGACAGGATAATTTATCTATATAAATTATATCTTAAATGTTTAATTGAAATATTTTTCTTTTATATTTTTTAGGAAATAATGTCCGATGGTTGTTGTAATCGTGTCGAACTCTGTAATGATAGGGTATAAATATAGACCCCCTAGAAGCTTGTAAAATATCCTTCGATCAATACAACTTCGGTGCATTACCACCCTATTTTATCTAGATTTTTATCGGTGGGTTCTGACTCTTGACGTAGGGATGCATCGGTTAAGTTTAATTTCCGGCGAAGGGATAAGTCCCACCAATATCCCGGTATATCTTGCTCTGTCTAAGGTTGTATCGGTTAAGTTCGATCTCTTAGTTAGATCGAGTGTACTGTATCATGTCCGTGCAAGATCTATCAGTTTACCAAGTTTTCTCTGTCGTCGTCGGTCCCATGCTATATCAGTTAGATTCGACCTACGAGGCTATTGACATTAGATTGAGCTGTAGGCCTATAGGTCTCTGCCCGGTGTTTCATCAGAGTTATTAGTTAATGAGTTATCTATACCTTGAGCAACATGCCTAGCGTATCGGCTGAGGAGCCGATACACATCCGTCTTTAAAGACTTCCATCAAACATCATACCTAGTGCATCGACCGATCTTCAGAGATCTTCAGAGATGTCCTCTTATCAGCTCAGCTAGCCGATAGGTTTGCTCCACTCTTCCTTCAACACGACCGATCTGACGTCCGTTGTCCCATTGCCGTTGGCCTCGGTCTCTTACTGTCTCAGTTATATCTAATCTTCGAGATCGGTGCTAACGGCGTCATCACGGTGGGCGACAGGTCTTGTGCTATAGGAGGATCGAGCCCCGCTCCTTGTTCATCGCCTACCATATCCAAAGCGACATCGACTTTGTAATCGGTATGACTTTTATGCGATTCCTTGCTAATTTACATATACTTTCATCGGCTTTTCAGTCGATGAACGAGCGCTACAACTTACGTTAGCAATCAGAAGAGATCCTGTCTGCTTTGTTATTCTTTGAATACCATTTAGTACCTCCATCAGCTCTGCGGCCGATGGATCAAGATCTCGATTTCGTTATACCCAAAGCCATCACATTCTTCATCGACATCCGTCTATGTCTTCATCGGCTCCCCAGCCGATGGAAGAGCGTCCTAATCCTATTGGAGACTAGCCGATAGTATGAGCCATTCGGACGTGGCCGATGATCAACTCGATCTTATCAGCAGCCAACTGACAGCGAGAGTTCATATTGGCTCATCGTTCGTCTGACCCATTCGCCTCACCTTCTTATCAATTATAGGATCAAATTGACTAGCATATCACACCTACATCGTCGTGATGGAGGGACCAGAGAGCGAGCCGAGAGATCCGTGCCAAAGCTAAGTAGACATTCTAGGTCTCGGTGCGCTTACCTCGAGCTACGGAAAGAAGCTAACAGACTTGCACTAGAACTAAGCAGACAAGATGTCTGCGTGGTCGTGCCGCGCGCGAGATCTAGCGCGACGAGAAACATAGAGACAATATGATTAATATTGAAAAGTAATTCATTATAATCATATATTTGTTAATAGTCATATATATTATAGTAAAAATTAGTGGTTAAAATTATTTTTAAAGGGCCATATTTTTATTTAAAACAACAATTATTTTTAAATTACATACTTGACACTTATTTTGAGCCAGGCTGGACCTATCAACCAACCAAACGTATCCTAAAACCCAAAGGCCCATGCGGAGGTTTCGAGGGTTGCGTCACCGTCGCCCTGGAATGCAGGAGGCTTCCAGGAGGTTTTGTGTCTAATTGCGAATAATTAAGCCTAAATTATTTGTTTTAAAGAATTTAAGCCGTTAGAACTAATAATCCAACCTCAAGAGAGCAATGGCGGTGGTAAGAAGTGTCTCTTCTATATAGATTTTTTTATAAACATACGTTTAATAGTTGAAAAATATGTAAATAAAAAAATGAGAGTTGCGCAAAGGGATGGGGCTAAGCCTAGACTGTTAGTTAAAAAAATAGCAGGATTATCTATATCGATCTGATGCCTTTCTGAAATTTAATTAGCATATTACAAGATTGGTGTATATAATCCTAATTGTTGCTCTTATACGATAATATGTCTGAAATTTGTAGGCAGATCCTACCTACACGAAATTTGAATTGGTGCAGTGAACTAAACACCCAATCCTTACCATTAATTTGATTCGATAGTATATGGCTCGGATTAAGAGTTGAATCTTTACCCCTCAATTCATCCAAAACAATTAATTTTTATTTAATCTTTATTTGCGGCAACATATAAAGACTGCTTCAATTTTATGAATGGAATGTTTCTATTATATGAATTATGATACAACATAATTATTTCCATCGTATGGTACAGCACAATCATTTCCATCATGGTTCTCATTTAATTTTCATTGAAACAAATTAATTTTTGGGTGCGTTTGGTTAAGTGGATGAGCCTGCATGGAAGATTGCCCCTTTTATGCGTTTAGTTGATGGGTAGATAAGAATGGGCCATCAAGGAATATTCTCTTAATACGCTAGATGGTGGATTCGGACAAATCGGCCGGATAGAGCCATTCATATATTTCTCGTGATGGCATGTCATATTTTAATTGGTTGTGATGAGTTCAATTTTTTGTTAGCAAGCTTCAAATAATTTTTTCTCCTAAATCATTTATCCGATTTGTGTTTCGATTATATTGTTGTATCTATTGTAATTAAATGTTTAAAATAAGAAGTTATATTTTAATAAAATATATATATGACAAGCATTCTCCACTAAATTATGTCTTATCATATTAAAATTATATCCTCCAACCAAACAAGAAATTAAATCACCACATCTCTTAAAAAAAGGTTGGATTGCCCTCATCCAACAAAATATGAATGAACATCTCTCATCCAACCTTACCATTGAACCAAATAGACCATTCGTGTACGGACTGAGCCTTCCTTACTTCTATTTGACTCACCTCTTAATTTCTTACTAATTTCTAGGCATCCAACACAGTATGCAAACATCAAGTTCCCTATGAGAGCATCCTAATCCAGATCTTGCAGAACTGCAACATACCCTCGATGCAGTCGTTGCTACTGCATTTCTCGCAGTCTCACCGAAAACTCCATATGGCCGTCATCCCATTTAGAAAGCCATGCTCATCAATTACCGTTGACGTCCTCATCGCGACCTCACTGCAGTGGCACGGTAGATGGTCATAGACACGCGAAGTAAAGGTGCAGAACCAAATTGTTGCAGTTCACGAGGAGATCGCGTAGGGGATAGGCATAGCATTGCAAACTTGTCATTTTCATATATATGACTTGTGGCATTCAAGTTTTTTTTACTTCAATGATATGCCTTTAGGCTATTCCTTTTTGTTTCACTTTTGATATATTTATATTTTGTAGAACTTTTCATGAATTAGAAAAATAGTGTGTTCTTCTAATAGGCTTAGAAATTAGAATATATTCTTTTTATCAAGAGTCAAATGACTAGGAAAAGTGTGGGATTTGGTGTGCATAGAAATATAATAGAGAGGATTATGAAACACAAAAATATATAGAAATAATCTTTGGATAAACTATAGGGTAATTGGATAAGAGGATAGAGTAAAGGAAAGTTTCTATGAAATCTCCATCATCATTAAGCCATTCCAACAAAAATTTATAGGATTTTAAAAGTTTTAATCCTTTGTTATGAAAGATCAAATAAGGTCATGTTTATTTTGAATCCTACAAAATTCTTCCATAAACTCTTTGTCCCAAAAGCGCATTAAAAATTTTAATTTATACATTAATTATCTTTCCTCTCAATTATAGTGTCAACATTAATTTTTTTTAAAAAAAATCCTTTCTTTCTACCTTATTCGTTCTAAAATATAAATATTTTTACTTATTTTAAAAAAATATATATTTATAAGTAGCCCACCACCATCGCTACTACAGTACTGGACGTGTGTCCGATGTTTCCTCTCCACCTCCTGTGGCACCATGGCGGTGAAAGCTCCCGACTAGCCCACCTCTGACCGCCCTGACAATTCGTCTCCTTCTTTTTCTGTCCCATGGTCCCACCTGATCATAGTCATTTCCTACTATTTCTTTCCCGCTGACCTGAAGAATTTTGGTTCAACACAATGCATTATTTTCGAATGTCTCATTTCCAATTTTCTACTCTCTTAAAAAAATTACATGAAAGTTGGTTTTAAAAACAATCTATTTTTAAACTTTTTTATAGACAATACTTAATTAAATAATTATATACTTTTGTAGTAGCTCTATTTTAGGGGCAAATGAAAGGAGCCTAAAAACATTTACATTTTGTTTTTACCACTTTCCAAGGTTTCAATACTACATACTCCTACTGTTTGGAAATAGGAGATGCAATTGTTTTCTGCAAAGTCAATATTTAAAATTTTAAACTAATAATTAAACTAAAAATATATGTGTTTGGTATCATGTACGTAGTATCACTATATTCATATTTAAAAATATTTTCATATGATACTAATTGTTGATAGTGTGTTATAAAAATAATAGTTAAAATATAATGTTGGAGACCACATGTATAAACCTAACAGAGTGAGGATAGTAGAACAACGACTCTTGTGAATTACGTTGCTTGGTTGTACAATTTGGATCAACAATCATTTAGCTCACCATTTGTCACCAACACTCGTTTGGACGTCAAGGTCACGTTTATTGGGATACATGTTGATTTACTTGGTTCTACTGCCAGGCCTTAATCGGCAGGCTAGATCTCATGGTCATGGTACCATATGCATCTGCGCACTGTTCACAACTATTGCAGAAGTATGGTTCCTCTTCATTTTATCAAAAGGAAATTTTGGTCAACAAGATATGTCCAAAATTTCTTGTAGCAACGTGTGTGTGGGGTGGGTATCATTCTTCTTCTTCTTTTTTAATTATTATAAGCTATGTGCATTCTATCTATGCAGAGGCCAAAGTTAATATTAAAGTAATTATATCTTTTTAATGTAATTATCTAATATTAATAAAGTTTCATTTATTAAAAATACCATCCAACCCACTCATCCTCACCCGTTAACCCCCCACCATAGCATCACCTTACACTTCCATACCCTCTGTTCCCTTTTGCTTTGACCAGTATCTTTTTCTTACCAATAAAAACTTTTAAATTATAATATTTTGATGAGCACAAATAATATATTTATATTTACTATAGAAAGTACTTAAATAATATAATATCTTTCAATTTTTTGTTAAAAAAATTGACAAATGATCGAAGTTTGTACAACGTTAAGTAGTAAAAAAACAACTGAGGAATAATGTCCTATGATTTTTCCTCTTGTGTGTTTCTATTTATTTTTGCTTTTTCCACGTGGGTCCTATAGGTGTATCCTGATTACTGTACGTAAAACCAAAGAGAAAGCCATGATTGATTATAACAATCTTTATACGTAGTTAAATTTTAAAACTGGTGCTTATAGTAATCACATTGCTTCACGTAGAATAGTGACTATAGCATTAAATAGGCTGTTATGTAAAAATTTTAATGACTTGGCAATAAATTTATTGAGAAGAGAGACAGAGACAATACGCATTAAAAAACCAACTTCTAGCTACGTTCAAATTCAAATCCAGAAGCTAATTTTTTTTTCTAGGATGGACGAAATAGGTCTCATGATCTCATATACAAGAGATCACCACTAAGTGAAAACCAAACAAACAAAATGGAGAGGAGGGGGAGTAAGATGATACTAGGGAATTTTATTTTAGAAATAATATATTGATATAGAATTTTCTTCGTTTTAAAATATAGGTATTTCTTATATTTAAATTTATCATTTTTTACCTACTATATCATCTCAACTAATTATAATTACTTCTTATTTTCTGTATATATTTTCTTATCTTGCAATCATTTTTCATTTAGTTTCAGCTCTCTTGCTTTAAGTTTAGAAGCGATAATATTTTAGGCTGGAGGAAGCTGTTTTTAGAGTGAGGGCTATGTGACCTATGCATTGGAATCAGGCTTATGCACATCACGTCACAACCTCCACAATTTGATCCATCACGCTACAATCTTTATTTAATCCATATTTATTACTTTATTTATCTTAAAATATAAAAGGTTCAAACTTTTAACTAGATACATCAATTTTTTCATATAATTTCTCATCCTAACCAATTATAATCATATCTTATTCACATATTTACTCATATTAACATTTTATAATTATCCTCAGTTAATTTCACTTACTTCTAATGACTATGCAAAACTTTATAAATTTTTATATTTTGAGATGAATGAAATACCTCGTATATAAAACTTATTTTAATTATTTATTGCCCGAGAAAAAAGTCCTGACTGGGTAAAAAAATGTCTAAGAGGATGCAGAACTACACAAAAGTGATAACCAAATTGACCCTGCACCCGCTATTAAAAAGTTAGATTTGACTCTCCAGGCCTTTGCACCTCACTCAAACAAAGTAATGTTCATGATTTAACTTATTTTCCTTTCCATTAAAGAAGTTATTTTTTCTTGAAGTTTCACAAAGCATCAGACATGTAATCTATTCATTTATAAATAGCATAAATTCAGAGACAGAATATTGGTTTCTTTTATTTACCTTTAAGTAAAAGTAACCCTTCCAGATATTTAACCCATATAGTATAGTTAGCTTACAAGATTTAAATTTCATATATATATATATATTTTTTATTACCTGGGTGCTTTGGAATAAGCGGAGCGCAAGAACCTTCAGACACGTCGCTCAGACGCCCAATGCGATCATTCAACTCATCAAAGATGAGGCAAAGCAATGGCAACGAGCACGAGCGCGAAACCTGACAGTTAATCGTTAACGACAACGGGAGATTAAGACCTTCTCTATGCTTTTTTCAGGCATTGCCTTGTTTTGGGAGTGCCTTGTACATAATTATCCGGGACTCCGCCCTAAACTCTGCTCTATTAATACATAAGGATAAACCTCGTCTTTCCTTAAAAACAAACTATATTACTGTACGGTGATATAAAGAACTCTAGTTGATTTTTCAATTTTGCTTCGTGCTATATACTTACATTCGATATATGTGTGAACATTTGATAGACAATATTAAAGTGTCCAAATAGTCATATTTGAATATTTAATTTGGTTAAATTTTCTTTTTGAATTCACAAAAGTTTTAAATTAGTTCATATAGAACAATAAAAGATGTGGAATGTTACAAAAGACCCCATGAAAAGCGTTAGTTTAATTAGCGACAAAATAAATATGGGATGATGGACTATTATGGATAAAATATGTTCCACTACCTCCGTTCCATATTTTCCTATAATCCGGTCAAACTAAACCACTTGCAATACAAAACAGAGGGATGGAACAGTGGGAGTACCATCTAACGAGAGTTAATTGATCTCATACCTTATAAATGTGTTCAAATGTCACTGTTGCCACTCTCATTCGGTCAAGAACTTTGACCGCCCAAACTAAAAATACATCCGAAATACACTTAGATGGATGTGTTTAAGTGAAAGAGAAAGAAGAAGGAGAATATACGTAAAACGATTTAATTATTTTAAATATAAAAATAGATTAATATTATTTTTAAAACAACTTTTCTATAAATTTTTTAATAAAAAATACACTTCAATGAACATACGCATAAAGCTTTTTTTTTCTCTCTTTCTCATCTGCACAAACGCAACCTTAGGGTCAGTTTGAATTTGGTGTAAGGGTAGGCAACTCATTTATTTTCTATTAGCATGCTTCACGAACAATTAAACGGTTTATTTTTTTTAAAAAAATCTATAAAGAAGTTTCTTAAAAAATTCAAATAAACTTATTTTTAATTTATAATAATTAATACTTGAACACTAATGGTTTATCTCATTTTTTATGTCACCAAAAATCCAGTTGCTGTTGGTGAAATGAACGCAACCCTAAGCTTCCTTAGAGTAAGCTTATTTTGGCATGAAAAACAAAAAGAGCCCTAATTAATTAAGTATTAAATATTATAAATTTAGAAATAATTTTACTTGATTTTCTTAAAAAACTTAGTTTAGAAAGTATTAACGGAAACGAGAAAAATTCTTAGCACAGAAGCTCAAACAAACTCGCCCTTAATCTCTTTTCTCTCTGTACCATGAGTTCCCTCAACCTTCTCCCTCTAGCAAGCTGTAGACCTGTTATCGCCAATGGCATTTAATAAGCCTCCTACTTCGAAACACTTTTTCTCTTGCTCACATAGGTGCTACCTCTGGTAAAACAATATCTGACGTTTGACTTTTTTTTCAGTCTTTATGTCACTTTGACAGGTTTATAAAAATCTCATAAGTAAAAATACTTTTCATGGAAAAAATATACATACACTATTTTTATGTTTTGACGTATTTAAAAGTTAACGATGGCCGAGATTTTAAAAAAGTAATTGGATTTTGCCAAAAATATCAAAGATATATAAACAACCTATTCTCTCCCTTTTCTTCTAGAGCTGCTAACAACCTACTACTAATATACTAATACACAGATCTAATAGGCAGCCCTTCTCTCAACCTTCCCTACTTAGCCGATATGACAAATTAGAGCTTGTATTTTCCCTAAGCCTCAACATTCTCGTGACACGTTAACATAGAAAAGGAGTGATGGTGGTAGGGTGATAGAGCCGAGGGAATGACTAAGAATAAGGGAGGCAATTGGGATAGATAGAAGAGCAATTTTGATGAGAAAAAGTCAGGACGGAGCAAGTGTGATGGTGTGGTTCTAAACAGGGTTACAAAACACCTACAGCTCTGTCATAACTATAACAAATGACCAAACCACTGTACGTTATCGTTATGTTGTAGCCTTAAAAAACAGATGGGTAGGGAGTACATCCCTTGTGCGGGCACACCATGTAATTTGGTGCCTCTTAAGTCTTCCTCCCTTGTGTGTAAGGCAAGAGGAAGGGCACGGAGGTTGCTACAAGGTGCTCTAATAGCCAACAAACAGGAGGAAATGTAGAGACCTATGTGTGTTTTGCTTGCTGTCTCGTTACTCTGAAACTTTAAGGGCAATCTTCTTCTAAAAATTCATGTTGTGTTGAATAGCCGATCTAGGTTCATTCTATTAACAACAAAATGATATATTTATAGCTCTTACACCATTCGCACTAAGAATATTTTATAAAAGTCAAAAAGCAAATTATAAGGAAAAGAAATATGACCTCCATTTTATATAATTTCATAGATGACCAATAAAATCAAATAAATTAAATAATTTAAAATTTTCTTAAAATAAAAATATAAACATATATCGCCGTTTAATTAAAGCGATATACCATAATTAACTCTGCACCTCTCGAGGTGCAGTTGAGCATTTACTTTATTTTTTCTCGAGAAACCCACAAGGTTGTCGTGTAGGCCTGTTTGTCAGTGACTGTTGAGAGCAAGAGGTGGTGGGTGCACGGGCTTTAATTTTTAATCCCCCGTTGCTTCGATTTTTTTTCTTGTTTTTCTACTTTTCTGTGAAGCTCGGGAAAAAGGGCGCTCCATTTCGGAGATTTCGCACTTCCCACGTTCTTCGCTTCTCCCTCCCACGCCCACCTCCCTCCCATCCATCGCCGATTCAACCGATTCGCCATCGCCCCCACCGCCCCACCTCCTCCACTCCACCGCTCTCCCCCCCCTTTCCGCCGTCACCACGCTTCGGTAAACCGGCGGAGAGGGGTGAGTTTGGGCAGTTGGTGCGGGTGAAGGGCGCGGAGGAGTTGGTGGTTTTGTTTTTTGTTTTTGTTTTTTTCCTGAGAGAGAGGAGGGGAGGGGGCAGTGGAGATGGATACATCGCCTTCGTCTTCGGCGCCATCGTCGCCGTCGGCGTCGTCGGACTCCATCGACCTCAACTTCCTGCCGTTCCTCAAGAGGGAGCCCAAGTCGGAGCCGGCCTCCCCGGAGCGATGGTCTCTGCCGCTTCCGGCAGCGACACCGCCGCCGCCGCCACCACCACCACTGCAGGTGCAGGTGCAGGCGCAAGCGCAGGCGGCGGCGTCAGCAGCAACTCCGCTGCTGGCGATGCCCGACCTCTCGGCCGCGGCGGTCATGACGCCGCTGCAGTCGCTGCCGCCGAACCCTGAGGAGGAGAAGCTCCTGGCGGAGTACTACCGTCTCGCGACCCTCTACCTGTCTTCGGCGGGGGCGGCCGGCGTAATCGTGCCGGCGCCGGCACCGGAGGCCTCCACGGGGGCGGTGGTGCAGCCCGGGTCGGGCTCCGCCGCGAAGAAGCGCCGGCCGCGGTCGTCGGAGCTGGTGCGGGTGTCCTCGCTTAGCATGCGGGATCAGATCTACTTCCGGGACCTGGTGCGCCGGGCGCGCATCACGTTCGAGTCGCTCCGCGGGATCCTGCTGCGGGACGACGAGCGCGCGGAGGTGCTCGGCCTCACGAGCGTCGGTGGGTTCGGCGCCGTGGACAGGCGCCGTGTCCGCGCCGACCTGCGGGCCGCGGCGCTGATGGGCGACCGAGACCTGTGGCTCAACCGCGACCGCCGAATCGTGGGGCCGATCCCAGGGATCTCGGTCGGTGACGCCTTCTTCTTCCGAATGGAGCTTTGCGTGCTAGGTCTACATGGTCAGGTGCAGGCTGGGATCGACTTTGTCACTGCTGGGCAGTCTTCTTCAGGGGAGCCCATAGCCACATCTATCATCGTGTCCGGTGGGTATGAAGACGATGACGATCGTGGTGACGTACTTGTATACACTGGCCATGGTGGCCGTGACCCCAACCTCCACAAGCATTGTGTTGATCAGAAGCTTGAGGGTGGCAACCTTGCCCTTGAGCGTAGCATGGCCTATGGTATTGAGATTCGTGTGATCCGTGCTGTCAAGTCCAAGCGCAGCCCTGTCGGCAAGGTATACTTATATGATGGCCTCTATAAGGTTGTTGACTTCTGGCTCGACCGTGGGAAGTCTGGCTTCGGTGTTTACAAGTATAAAATGCTGCGCATTGAGGGGCAGGAGTCAATGGGCTCTGTAAATTTTCGACTAGCCGAACAGATTAAGGTCAATGCCCTGACTTTCCGGCCAACAGGGTATTTGAGCTTTGATATTTCCATGGGTCGAGAGATTATGCCGGTTGCATTGTATAATGATGTTGATGATGATCATGACCCACTTTTATTTGAGTATCTGGCGCGACCAATATTTCCGTCCTCTGCAGTCCAAGGGAAGTTTGCTGAGGGTGGTGGTGGGTGTGAGTGCACTGAGAATTGCTCAATCGGATGTTATTGTGCACAGAGGAACGGCGGTGAGTTTGCATATGACAAGGTCGGTGTTCTTTTACGGGGCAAACCACTGGTGTATGAGTGTGGGCCATATTGCCGGTGCCCACCTAGTTGCCCTAACAGGGTTAGTCAGAAGGGGCTTACGAATCAGCTTGAGGTATTCCGGTCAAGGGAGACTGGGTGGGGTGTTCGGTCTTTGGATCTCATTAAGGCTGGAACCTTCATCTGTGAGTTCAGCGGGATAGCGCTCACTCATCAACAGTCAGAGATTATGTCTGCAAATGGTGATTGCTTAGTGCGGCCAAGCAGGTTCCCTCCAAGGTGGTTAGATTGGGGTGATGTCTCTGATGTGTATCCAGAGTATGTGGCACCGAACAATCCATCTGTTCCTGACTTGAAATTTTCAATTGATGTGTCAAGGGCGAGGAATGTGGCTTGCTATTTCAGCCATAGTTGCAGTCCTAATGTGTTTGTCCAGTTAGTGCTGTTTGACCATTACAACGTATCATATCCTCACCTCATGATCTTTGCCATGGAGAACATTCCACCATTGAGGGAGCTAAGCATTGACTATGGAATGATTGATGAATGGGTGGGAAAGTTAACCATGTAGTCAGACTGTCTATTAGAAGGCAATACTCAGTTTATCTTCCTTTGTTTTGATGCTTTCATAATCCTTTTCATGGAGATTTTTGAGGTGATTGCTGACGACAAGTTTCTCTTATGGTAATACTCCTTCCTATGATTTTGTTGTTTTGAGCTTTCTAGAATTATGTTTCGAACTCAGTACTTATAGTTGCCTTTATAACCAGTCTACATGACGTGTGGATTGCTTCAATTTGCATTTGCTGTTCCTCCTTTTGATTAACTTGTGTTATTTTCTACTTGATTAGCATTTTGTTTATCTCTTGCTTATTCAACTTCATTGCATTTTCAATGGTGGGATCATGATTCATAAATTGATGGTGGTTGTTGAAAAGACCGAATGAAGTAATGCATTACTTAAGATGCAGCCTTGTGAAGCAGTGCCCCTGAGTGCATGTGTTCCTTGCCCTTTATAAATAGGCAACAATTCTCCATACATGTACCATAGATGTTATCTTTGATTGATTTGCTAGTCTTCATTTTTTCTATCAGAAATATTTTGATTTTATTGTACAGTCATTGGTGGCCGGCTGCTGATATGTGTTCAAATAAAAAAAATCAAGTGTATTCAAAAGTTAGTTTGGAATTAAGTATCTTATACCAATTATCATGATGATTTTTGGGGATTCTATTCTTCAGCCTGTCCTATGTTGGAACAGCAGTTATATTACACTTTTTTTTTATTTGCATTGTTTCTGGAATCTGGATGTCAATCTAGCCCATATATGGTAATACATGCCCATATAATTCCCCAACGAGTTTTCATAAACACATGGTTGTTAAGTTGTAAAGTTGAGTCGAGTTGCCCCTCTACCAACTTGGAGACTTAAGTCTTTGGCAGTATATATGACTTTGACTACATTTACTGGTTGCTTCTACCACTCATCTTATACTACTTGCCGTGCGGATGGACCCAATGGAGCTCTCTCCTCATTTTCCTTCATTCAGTAATGATGGGCCTGATAGATCAAGTCTCCCAAACGGCTCATTGTTGCTGCCTTGCTCCATTGCGTTTTTTATTGCCAACAAGTTGTGTTGTGTTCCTCAAGTCGTTTTCCCTGGCCAGCTAAATATTTGGACTTGTTTTGTGGGTTTAACGGTAATGTTGTCCATTATGCTACTTTGGGACATGTGTGTTTGCAGTAAATTGGGTTCAGTGACCAATAAAAGAAACAAATATTATTTGAACTAGGCAATGCCAGGATTTAGAAATAAACATTGCCTGGTGCCATCTCCCACAGCTACCTTGAAAAAAAAACGAAATATGTTTGATATCCATGTATAGGCAGCAAAACCATATTTTTTTTGGCCATAACTATTTGGATGCTTGTTGCATGTCACACCATGAGAAGGATGGCCGCATGTATGTACTTCATGGGCTCATGGCACTGATTGTAAATGCGAGTCTCGGGTCCACCTATTGCTTGTACCTAACATGCCTATCGAGGTCTATCTTGGCATCACTTTGATGGAGCTTATTGAAAATACTCTTGTATTTTTAGGGTGTGTTTGGTTGGAGGGAGTGGATGGGATGGGATAATGCATGATGGATGAAATGGTCTAGAATGGAGTGATACAAGTAAGATGTTTGGTTGTTTATACAGCATGGTATTGGTTGGTTGTGTCAGATGGTGCAGGATGGTACCGTACGATATTTGGCTGGTAAGAGGACAGGTAGGATACTGCTTGCACACGCATGGCCTCCTTTCTGTCCTGGACATCATGGTTCAGCATTCTTTTCTCACATGAAATTGTATGGAATACATAGAGCATATTCCTAGAATATGTATCCCACCATTCTGGATGAAATCATCTCATCTGTGAAATCAAACAACAGTATTGACCTAGAACTTGAAGATGATCATACCATCCACTCTCATCCCCTCATGCAAACACACCCTAGATAGTTAACAAGTCAGTGGAAACTCTGACGTGAAATTGGTGTGCTTAGGTCCCAGGAATACATTGTCCATCCATCACTAAAGCTTATGGGCCAAAGTATTACTACCTCCGTCCCTTTTTACACCATGCCCTAAAATCTGGGTTGCCAACTTTTCTGACGTTTGACCACTAATAACCATCTAGATTTGTTTTATGAAAAAAATACACCATTAGGTTTTGTTACTAGAAATGCTTTCACAATATTATAATTTTATTATTGCTCCCTCCATTTCTTTTTATAAGGCATATAATTTTTCTCTTCTTATTTCAAAATATATGCCATGCATGCCATTTTATTGCTTGTTTTCCTTGTTTGCCCCTATTTATTGTATAGTCTCTCCTAAAACACATCTCACTAACTACTCTTTTCTATTTTCATTGTATTTAAATATGTTTAGCGTGGTAATTTTAACTCATCTTTCTCTTCATTTAATACTCTCCTAAATCCTTTTGCCCACTCAGAATATGCCTTATTTTGAAATGGATAGAGTTGTTTGCGCCGAGGTCCCTTGCGTGCCCCGGCATGTGCAAGCCGATCGGCTTTTTTGCGTGGCTTGAGGTACGCGCGCCAGGGGCCATGGGGTTCGATCGGCTCCGGCGCGTTGGTACGGGTGCAGGCGTGCTAGTCAACTTGACCCTGCAATTGACAAGGAAGTGAGACAAGCAAGTCTGTCGTACGGTGGGCCGATACAGGCGCTCGCTATCGGCTGGCTGCCGATAGAATCGAGAAGCTCTTCGATCGGCTGAGGAGCCGATGTGGACAGGTGTTGACAAGGGATCGACCGCAGAGCCGATGTAGGAACTAGGGTGTACTCAGGAGAGAGCTAGGCGCACAGGATCCCTTCGGATGGCCGAACAGTGATTCATCGGCTGAAAAAACCAATGAAGGCACATGCGGCCTGGCAAGGAATATTATTAAAAAGGCATGGGCTGTAAAGCGGATGCCGCTCCGGATATGACAGCACGAGACCCGTCGCCCACCGTGACAGCACCATTAACACCAGACCTCGAAGATCGGACCTAACCGAGACAGTACGAGGCCGGGGCTAGCGGCGATGATACGGAGGACGTTGGATCGGCTATGCTGAAGCAAGGATAGGAACGAACCTATCGGCTAGTTGAGCCGATGAGGAGACGCCTCTTGAAAGGCGGGTGCGTATCGGCTGGGAGACCGATACGCTCGGTGTTACGCGTCAAGGGACATCTTTGAAGGCTGATGCGTATCGGCCGAGGGGCCGATGCGCTAGGTGTGAAGCTCAGAGCATGGATAACTCATCGGCTAGCACTCCAATGATACGCCGTGCAGAAGACTATAAGCCTAAAACTTGATCTACCGTCGACAGCCCCGTAGGTCGAACCTAACCGATGCAGCACGAAATTGACGATGGTAGAAGGAGCTTAACAGGCCGATAGGTCCTGTATGGACGTGATGCGATACGTCTGACTAGCCTAAGAGGTCGAACCTAACTGATGCAGTCTTAGACAGAGCAGAACATATCGAGATGGTGGCGGGACTTACCGCTTCGCCGGAGATCGGACTTAACCGATGCAGCCCCGTGTCGAGAGCTAGAACCCACCGGTAAGACCTAGATGAACTAGGGTGGCGATGCGTTGAGATTGTATATTGATCGAGAGATATCTTACATGTTTCCAGGGGGTCTATATTTATATCCTGGATTTATAGACGGAGTCCGACGCATCTACGACCATCGGACATTATCTCCTAATAAGAACAAAGGGAAATATTCCTAAAGAAGTTAACTAACCAGCTAAACCTTTCTAATTAAATAAGGTTATAATTTACAAAGACAAACATCCTGCTATGGAGTCCACGGCACTTCCGCAAACTTGGTTTTGTCTGAGTAATCTTCCAATTTGGAACCGAGTCTTCCTTCGCTACAACCCGATCGGCTTCTTCACTGTAGCAATCGGACCTTTTTTTACTCAATCCGATCCTTTTCCTACCTTTCGTTGGGCTTCTCGGACCTGACCCGATCGGATAATTCTCTATCTTCAAGCCGATCCAATCTTCTATTAATTAGATCGGCTTCTCTACAGTTCCCATCGGCTTTATCTCACAAGCTGACCAGTATCTCTATCGGCCGATGACTGAATTAAACTCTCCATCGGACACCTTTTAGCCGATTGGCTTTAGCACCATTGGATCGTCCAGATTTTGGCGTTAACAGGAGTATATCTTAATGCAAAGCTATGCAAGGTAATGATCAAAGTTGCATGGTGAAAACATTAATGCAAAGAGAATGGAGGGATTGTTAAGGGTGCTGTCAGTGCTATATATCACTTTGTCTATTTACTACCTTCTACAATACTATAAAAAGGTGGTGCTATCGGTTTGGTAGTTGGTGGTTCTAACACATTTGGTGTTACAATACACTAAATTGTTATGTCACAATTTCTACAATGTTGGCCAAAAATATGAATTTGAGGAACTTGTTTTTATTTATTTGGCATACTTATCTAATACCCCACCTTTCCATTTCTTTGTAATCTAATATTACTTTCTGGCTGGATGGATATTATTTATTTGATCCGCAAAGCAGACCAGAGTTATTGCTGGATTTGATAGATAATATGTAGTCTACTGGCCCCACTTGTTGCATTTGGATACTGATGATGAATTTTTGGTGGATTCAATTTGAAAATCTGTAAACATAGTTGCAGAAAATATTTACAAATATTTTTTCTTAGACATTCTGTATCGTTCAATGATGCTGCTTCTTTAAAGAGCGGTGGATGTTGACCATGGTTAAGTTGTAAAGTCAAGTCAGGCAATAGTGCTTTGGACTGGCTTATAATAGTAGTGATTTGTTATGATTTATGACTTTTTCTGTGCGCGTTTTAAATTACTGCTATGCTGTACTATATTGTTTTGCAGATCAGTATCCTGTTTTGTTTTTACTAAAACATTTTGGTCTACAGCATATCTGTGGTGGTTATTGTATTTTACATGTTCAAATTCAATCAGCTGTTTGTGTTGCTATTTTTGATGTTAGCTCATATTTATCCAATAACATCATTATGCATAGTTGTCAATCGAGTGCATTGCTTCCATTTCCTGTAATAGTAGTTACACAGCTTTTTTTTTAACTCATCATGATTCCTTTTATTTTGCAAATCTGAATGAGCCTAACAGTGTATTTCTTATTTCAGGCAAATAACAGAAGATTCCGTATGGGATGATGTTTAAAGGCCAGTGACAACTGACAAGCCCTCCCATGAGGAAGGCAAAGCCACAGTTCATTGTCATCCACTGGGCATCAACCGTCCGTTGTATATTTTTGCATGGTAGCTGTAGTGCCCGTGGCTAATTTCCACTCACCCTTGAAGCTTGATGCTTGCTTTTGTAGGAAGCTTATTTTGCGCAGCAGGCACCGAGTTTCACAGTTAACCTCTTTTTTTAATCCAGCAATTTCTACGAGAACTCTGTACATATATCTGTACATTACACGACTTCAAAGTGTGCCCCACTTCTGTTGGTAAATGCTGGTATCATAAGTGGCCATGTCTTGAATGGTAGTAGGTCATAGATTTGGAGCTCGTACCAAGACTAGATCCTGGAGAGGCATCCTGTCCAGGACATATTTCCTTGCTGCTGATTTTGCTACCTATTCATACTTTCAACTGTCAGGCTACTGGTGTCAGTGCCGCCCTGATATCTACAAGTGCAACCTGTTGAGGTGGTAATTGTAGAGATTTCATCAGCAATGCGAGTAGTTAATTGCCTGTTCTGTTAAGATCCTGGTCATCGCTCCAGTTTGTAGTATAAAAAACCTAAGATATACCTCGTAGGCAAACCATCAAGGAGTAATCTCAAAGTCGATGGTTATGCAATCAATAGCTGTTTTTGTTTTCCAGGTGTCAAATTCATCTATCCAGTTGATTCCTGGGACTGGGAGACCCAAGTTTTCGGCCTTTTTTCTTTCCAATGGTTCTTCCTTTAGTTTCAAATATAAAAAGGCTGTGAAATTTCGAACATTTCGTTGAGTGCCAAATTGCATATTTACATGGGTAAATCTGTTCAATGCCGTCGGAAAGACGGTTTTCGGAAGGTCTCGGGCTGTGTTTAACGACATTGAAACATGGAAAGTTCGGTGAATGCCAACTGATGTCACACTTCTGTTCATCAACTCATTAGCAACCATTCTAGTGAGAAAAAAATCATTAATGATATCCTAGCTTTGCTTGAAGTATAAGCAGACATGAATATATCAGCTAACGGGCTTGGATGTAATGAGATGTAATAGATTCTGGATTTAAATAATTGTAGAATTTAGAAATTTTTATTTAGTTTGTACAGTTCCTTTTGATTGCTTGAAATAATAAAAACGCATTTATGATCTCTGAATTTATAAAGAAATCCCCAAAACTCAAATATGCTTATTATCCAATATATTTCCCTCCGGTAGATTTTTTTTTACCGTTTACAGATAACTCCGGCAAGTGTTGACACTGTTCCCAACAAAATAAATACAAAGGGCGGCAAGCAAGTTGGCCTTTTCTTGCCAATATTTGCTGGCACACAACCTGACGCCTTTGCAGTACTGTACTCGGTCTATTACATGTGTTTTGTGGAGCGTTCACAACCAAAACACTTTTTGATTATGGATTAGATGAGCTACCAACCTACCATAACTGAAATGAAGCTGAACACCCACACTGTTCCCATTATCATTTCATTTCATTCGTTATCTGTAAGGTCGTACAACTCCCGTCATACAAGATAGTACATCTCTAGCAGTGCAACAAAAGAAACTCAACTACTGTAACGTGCCATACCGCAAAATATAGTACTAATGATGCAATTATTAGGGAGAACATCAGGAAATATAGTACTGTACATTGATAAGAATGTGGGCAAATACATCAATGTTTTCCTGAGGAACAAAACAATATCCAGCTTTTTTTTTTGCAAATGTGGTAGGTACCCCACCTAGCACCAGGACCAAGCCACACACAATTGTGCAGGAATGTTATGTAGTACATGTTCTTGAGTCTTGACAAGCTCAAGGATGGATCATACAGATAATTGAAACAAAGACGAAAAATTAAACCATACTAAGCAATCATCAGAAATTGAAATTTTAAAATTTGTCTGATATGCCCAAGCTTAAGCCATACGAGGTTCAGAATACCAGATGCAGCCAACCAATTGTAGTGGCTGGGTGTCGACAAATTCAAAAGGCAAGCTAACATTATATTACCACATAAGATATTGAAGACAAATTCAACCATGGATATTGATCCCTGCACCCAGCAAAGAGAAAATTTATCTACCATAAAATCATCTGCTTGAGGTTAAGTGTGCACTTTCCATGTCACAAAATTTGTACCACCCCAACATACAGAAACATGGTATGCATTTGGATGATGGCACGGTGAAGATGCAAAGCAGGCAATAACTTTAAAACACCGCAACACCAGCATTATGAACAGACACCTCAGTCAAAAATTACCTGCAGGTCGATGCAATAATAAATGGGATTGAAATGATTTAGGTTAAATGAAAGAATGTTGTGAACAAATCTTTTAATCACATCGAAACTAGACAAGTGGTTGTTTCTTGACATTCGGTGTCAGTCACCTGCAGCTTGTCGAAATCTTCAGATCTCCCACTCATCCTTCCTGTTAGATCAGAAGGTATCAACCAAGTATTGCCCTTTTAATGATTTCAAGGTCATCCACAACATTGTCTCAAACCACCAGTGCCTATCTATCTATGCCGCATTTCAGCCTTTCTTCGACTTACTCTTATTTTCTTGTGTCTTTTTTTTCTTCTCTTCTGGTGTCATCCACACATAATCAGCAGGAATGACAAATGGGTCCTGGATGTCCTCTACACGGCTACTGGGGCCTGGAGCTGTTGAGAAGTTTTGACGGTCAGGAGCCTTGATCCATTGAATCCAAGATCTTGAGGAAGACACTGATGCTAGACTCTTGCTATTGTCAGGGCTGGAAGGGGGTGTGGTGAACTCCTCTAATGGCCGTAGCTCTTCAAACTTTGTGAATGTCACAAGCACCCTGATTGTGGGTACAATTGGGATGGCAACCTGAGAGTAATAAAGTGTTAATACATCAACAATTCATGTTACAGAATCCAGCAAAATTATTTCAACAGACCAGCGATAATATTAGAAATACTGTTAAAACAATACCAGAAGGCATATATGGCAAATAAGATAGTAGTATCATTTTTTAACAACTCTGCACACACACTACTCTTTTCAAAATTGTTTACTTACTATTATCATCTGAGCAGAAAGTATAACTGTATGCGTCAGTAGCAACAATATCAGATAATATACCCTATTGTACTTTGTAAATAGAACATAGATAGCACCGGGATCTTTCTTTTAATAGTAAGTTTTGAATTTCTTATTCTCTCTCCAGTTCCAGTTATCAGTTTCTTACCCCTCAGCCCAGCCCCACACCACCTGTTGATCTCTCTACATAATTCACGGCCCTGGTTCCTTCCAATAAAATCAAATGGACAGATTGCCATAATTCTGTTAATGCCCTCTGCCTGATATGCCATTTTGAAGATACCAAGATAACAACGAACATGGAAACACACCACTATTGACAGAACAAATGCAAAAGTATCATATGCCATTTATAAGCACACAGTATGAGATACAATTGCTATCTGAATCCAGAGAAACAGATGCCATTACAAGTCAAAGCTAGTGCGTACAAATATCTAAGCCAAATCCCATAAACAAACCACTTAAATGATAGACAGCACAAAAGTAGATCTTAATAACTAAATTTGAATAATTAGCTTCATATACTTTAATGAGAACCTCCTCTAGACCTCTTCCTTAAATAGAGTATCACGCCTAAAATAACTGAGCGTGACAATGCATCAATGAAGTTGATATCTAGCACTCTTTTGCTAGGAAATGAAGCTACAATATATTAAATGAGCTATGAATCTAAAAAAGCATAATGAGAAAATGGTGTTAATCTCATCCAATCTTGGAGAAGAGATTTGAGCAAATGAGCAATGTAGATACAAATTCAGATCAAAATATATAATAGTTACTAGTTAGCATGTCAACCTTACAAACTAACTAGCATCATGCCTGGCATTGTGACATTGATCAAATAAGCAATGCAGATACAAATTCAGAGCAAAATATATAATAGTTACTAGTTAGCATGCCTTACAGACTTATCTAGCATCATGCCAGGCATCGCAATAGTCAATAGAGACCAAATATGACAGTTCAAAATGTTAAATATAATTATCCTGGAACCTAAAAATTGTATACAATCAGCAACCTACATACACACATGTGCAAAGAATGCAGCTTTTTACAAAGATGATCCAAAACCACAAACATGTCTAGGTGTAACTAATTACGAAAGATCTTCACAAGTGGGGAATGGGTGTAGACCACACCATCACCCCAACTACTTTTAAAACAGTATAGAAATGGGATCAAAAGGGAGAAATATCTTGATTTTGTAATGTATCAGATGTCACCACGAGATCTCACCATAGCAACTCAACTGAGAATAGTTACAGCTACCGGCCTTAAGAGCCAATCCTAGAAAAATACAGGATAGCCGATATTATCGAATTTTGTTTCAGATATTCATATGTACATTCAATATGACATGTTCAGTTCTATAAGATTTTGCATTTGTCCACTAAATTCAAGAGGCATTCAGAGTTTGAGACAATTTCCAGTCTTATAAGTGCAGAACAAGGGCTAGATCTCCTGGAGGAAAAGGAGAAATGGCGCATTATAGTTAATATTGTAAATGAAAAGTATATAAAAGGAACAACAAATATACCATATAAATTCTTTGACATCGGGAATTGAAACACATAGCAAAACAGAGACTAAAACAAATCTACCTTGCTAGTTGCTACCTAACATATAATCCCTTTGTTCAGAAATACATATCATTTTGGACAATTACATGGTCTTTAAAATACAATTGGACCATTATTTTCTATTGTTATTTTATGTACTCGTGAACAAAACAATTTATATATTATGTAAGTACTCTAAGACGAATCTACACATATAAGATTTTATTTCATCCAATGTACACATTTTAAAAGACATTGATACAATGTTTAAAAAGCTTGACCAAGGGTATGTCCAACATGAATATTTATGACCAGAGGGAGTAATAGTCTATTATAAATCTACTATAAAAGTTATTTTAGATGGTTATCAGGCTCATGCTAATCCAAAATGCATATGGTTGATATCGTCCTTTTTGCAATGCATGAAACAGGAGACAAGTAGAAAAGGAATAAGACCTCTCGAGGATATAATATACAAGGCCAGTCATGATATTCAGGCATAAGGCTTCTCTTGGAATAAATACATAGTGCCTTTTCTTGGAGTTCATTTATTTACTAGTTGAGTAGCTATATGTCATATATGGTGTAGCAATAGCATCTATTCAAATACCAAATAATTACTCAAATGACATTAAAGTGCAAAGTGAGTAGTATTATTTTGTCATCAACTTATTATCCATGTCTCAATGTACCACCAAGTGCAAAGTGCAAACAAGGACCTCAAATTATATATTATAAAAAAGAACGAGAATCTAAAAATGGTCTATAATTAACAATGATAAAGGCACACGAGTACATATTTATATGGACTTATTGATTACTAGTAGATGGTGCTCTAATAATTCAGTAACATGCACGTTCAACAGCACAAGGAGTTCAAAATTTGACAAATAACCAGAAATAAACATAGTAAAATTTAGATGTTGCAACCAAACACCAACGTAATTACTGTAGATCTGACAACCTGAATAAACTTCACACTTGTTGGGGCAGACAGAATTGCAGTGCAGTGAATGCATAACAAACATATACATTTATAAGTTAAGTTACCTTGACAGGAAAAGTTCCTGGTGGCAGTTTTGTTGTAAGGAGATCCCTCAAGCGACGGATCGCCTTCACCTTGTTTGCAAGAATATCAAGCAGTGGCAAGAGCTCCTCAGTCCGAAGAGGAAAGTTAGGAGAAAGCCAAAGAACAGGCCTTAAGCCTTTATTGTACTCGCTTTCTTTGCTACCTTCTTTGCACCTATGTCCACTCTCCAATGAAGCAGCAGATCTCCTATAATCCCTTTCCTTGCCCCTTCTGCTCTCATCCCCTCTTACTACATCTACTGAATGCCTCCCTCGCCTAGTTTGTACATTTGATGGTGATTCAGTAAGGATGTCGCTCACCTTCTCATCTACACAGAGCGAACTCCTTGGAGGTGCCATCTTCTTCGCCTTGTCCAGCTTGCTACTCTGGCCTCTCTTTCCCCAATTACCAAGCCAACCTTTCTTATCATGTTTACTCTCCCCATTTCCAGAGATACTCAAATCCACAATTGGTATCTCCCTCTCCCTCAGCTCAACACAACTATGCCGAGGACCAACAAACGTGTCAGACTGGCCTTCACCACCACCATCTGGAGAGTCCATCTTAAGCGTGGCTTCCAACTGCTTCTTCTCCTCTTCAGTCAGAACATCATCGAACCCCTCACTCTCAGTATCATTCTCATTGCAAGCTGACAAGAATTCCTCATCTGTCATCGCACCGGGGACCTTCCTTGATTTCACACTCACCATCACATGTTGCATGTCATACACTTTGGCCTTCCATGGTCCAACCGATTCTGTCCTCTCCTGCCGCCGCCATGTGAGCTGCGGGAGCAGCACCGCCTGCGTGACGTCTATCCCTGGGCGGAAGATGTTGGCTTGCGACATGGCGGTCACCTCCTGCTGCACCTCTGCCTCCGAGGCCGGCGCGCCTGCCCCTTGTAGAGCGTTCATCACCTCCTTGTCCTTGTGGTTAATCATGCACAGGGAGCTCGGCGGCACCTTGCCGTGCTCGGAGCCCTCCCCGAGGAAGAGTATGGTCTGGTCAGAGCGCTGGATCTTGAAGCCGTCGAAGCCGGCGAGGGTCATGTCGGCGCGGAGGTTGGCGCCGCGCTTCCAGACCCTGTAGGTGTCGGAGGGGGCGATGCGGGAGATGAAGGGGATGATGGAGCTCTCGAAGTGGAAGGTGATCTCCATGTAGAAGTCGCGCATGCGGCGCATGGCGGCGACGACGCGGGGGAGGCGGCGGCACCACTTGGCCCAGGCGAGCGGCTGGTAGTGGCGGACGATGACGCGGGCGAGCGCCTCCTCGCGGGCGCAGATGGCCTCCTGGAGCGCGCTCCACCCTTGCTCGTTCTGCAGGCTCCAGTCGGCGCCCGCCGCCATCAGCATCTCCGCCGCCGCGGCGTCGCCCAGGCGGACGGCGAGGTGAAGCGGGGTCTCCCGCCCGGGGACGTCCCGGCGGTCGATGACCGCCGACGCCGCCTCCGCGCGTGCCTCCTCCTCGACGGAGTCCGCCTCCGTCCGGATCTCCTCGGGCCTCCGCGCCCTCGGCAGCGCGTCCAGCACCCGCCGCAGCGCCGCGTGGTCCCTCGTCGCCACGGCATGGTGCGCCGCGCTGTGCGCGTACCTCGCCTCGTCCACACCGGCCATCCTCCACCCTCTCCTCCCTCGCCGCCTCTCCCCGCGAATCAATCCAAGAAACGCCTCCCCCTGATCTGCAACAGCAGCGCAAGCAAGGAATTGAGGCGCGATGGCACCCGCAAGGCAAGAATCCAAAGCACAAGAAATGCCTCCCCAACCCTTCCTACCTTCCTTGCCTCTTCTTGGCTGCTTCTTCTCCTCCCCTCTTGCCAGCTACTACTACCTCTCTCTCCTCCTCCCTTGCCTTTTCCTCAGTTGTACTGCTACTACTAGTATGGGCCTCTTCTCTCTCTCTACCCAAGCTAGAGTAGACCACCCTCCTCCTCCCTTCCCTCCTCTTGCCCAGTAATGGGGGAAGTATTTGGAATATAGAGAGAGAGGAGAGAGATTGGGACAGCAGAAGTAGCTTTGCAACCGAGAAGAGAGAGATTGAAATGTGAGCAGAGCACGGGAGCAAATCAAAGGGTTTTTTTTTTTTGCTCCTCTCCCTCTTCCCTTGTTTTTGCCGAAATTCCTCTTCACCGGCCGCAGCTTCAATCAATTTGGGCTGGATTCGAACAATATTCGGTTTCAAATAAAGGATTTCGCATTTGTTGCCTGTATTATGAGTTTATTATGACGGTGTTTTGGTTCGTAATTAGTTGGTCATTTGCGACTGGTCAGAACGATTAGGGCTTTGGTGAACGCTGATTTATTAGTTCGCAATTTCTCATGCGTACGAGTCGAGTGCAAGCGGCAGAAAGTTTTTGAAATCAGATGTGAATAATTACTGTTTCCCAGTGTTGGCGACAAACTTTGAACAAATTTGATGAATTATTACATAAGATGTCACGCGAAATTTGCCACTCCCGTGATTTTCTCAAAAACCGACGCTAGTTTCGGTTGCATCTTTGCTGTGACACATGGCACGCGCAAAATTTCGAATGGTGTCTGTCACGACCAAAACGAAACGCATGCGGAATTTTTTTGTTCAAAACCATCCAGATGGGTCCATCTGTACATACATACGCGCTATTCTACACCTAAGTATTTTTGTCTGATCTTACTATTTAGCTGACATAAAGTTAAGCCTACACAAACATACTGCTTTTTCACTAAACATTTAAACCGTATGAGCCAATCTTGCACTAATAAACCAAAACGTTACAACTAAGCAACTTTTTTGCTTTTTTGCATATTGGAGCCATGACTGTCATTTTAAACTTATGGTTTAAAAGACAATTGCTTACAAACTATGAAGCTCAAAACACCAATTCAGCACCCTTAAGCTAAAAAAAAGTAGTAAATGTCTCCTTTCATTAATTTTTAGTGCACCGTACTATACTATAATAATAGTCGTCGATTGAATGAACGGATTTGAGATGCAATAGAGAACTAACTTAGCCTGTAGTACTTCCGATGAAACAATAAGCTTATACCGCAAAATAGACGATTACGAGTAAAACCAACGATAGTGACTGACCAGTTTGAAATGCAGGTTTCAACTTTTCTTACAGTTTCTGAACCATTTAAAAAAAACTTGCTGGATATTAAACAGAGCAATATGCGACATACCAAAGACAACACACTACCTTGAAGTTAAAAAGGAGAGAAAAGTCAAAAAATAGAAAGTAAATATTATGGTATTGATCATACCGGCATAATTCAAGACCCCACAAAAAGGCTATAAAGCCTTTTGGACCACAAATTATGCAACATTCAAAAATTCGATGAACTCCCTGATAGGGGACACTGGACCGGTGGCCAGAGTTCTGGCCATTATTATCTCAGCTAGCCTTCCTGCAGTTTTCCCAGCTGCTCAATTCATTAAAGAAATAAAATTATTTTCTGAAGAGATATATAGTACTTGTTTCTTAATAGAAATAATAATATTGTCCTTTTTAAGTTATTTTTCTTCTAAGGGCAAAGGAACAGGAGGAAATGGATGGATGATTAATGCTTTAGATCTGGGCTGGCCACCATGCATGTGTGTTGACGGATCAATCCATTGAGAGGGATCTCAATGTCATAGTCACACGGCTTGATTCAGAGTGGTCTCCACGAGTCAGCCCCTCATTATTTTTTCTCGTTAACAGTCTGATGATGCAGTGGCATGATATCAGGAGTTCGATATACTCTGTTGTTTTGTTGCCCGAAGAATTACTTTACGGTGCAAATGCAGCCGTGCCCTCGAACAAGCTTAGAAAATGCAAGGATGTCCAGGTTGAAACAAGTGGGAGACAGTATATATTCAGTTATGGACTTATTGGCCGTGGTATCCTTCTTTTACCTATGGAGGCTCTGCCAATATATAAAGGAAAAGATATTTGCTCCTCTTACTCTTACTCTTACAACCTCTACCAATGAATATAAAGGGAAATGTCTATATAACCCTTAAAGTGGTTAATCTACTTAACCCCTGTAAAATTAGGTATTTATAAAAAACTATTCAAATAGCCTATAAAATGGTTTTTAAGATCAACAATGTTGTGTGAGTGGTGTTACTTAAGTGGCCTATATGTTAGCTGTTTCATTCTTCTTTACCTGATGAGCCCATAAATTACATGTTGGTATTTTATGTGCTTTTTTAAAAGCCATGTGTAAAATATATTTTACCAAATCCATTCCCACATAGTAAATGTCCCTGTTATATTTCACATGGTCAAAACTATTTATAACTGTTCTAGTCTCTAGGGTTATTTGAACATGTTTTCATACTTTTGGGGATACTTGATTTCATACTTCAAATAGATCAATCCCAACATTGTATGGTTACATATAATTTGCCAAAATTTAAAATAAAAGCTAAAAAAATGAAAACAACAAGTAGACTTGGGGTTTTAAGTGGTGATTGTAGGATATGATCATCCTGGTTAACGATCTTTATCAGTAACTTGAAAGTATTTTTTAAAACAATTATCAGATTGCTTTTGGTTTGAGATGAGAAGTGTGTAATGGGTTTGACACGGCTAACATGGTAAATTGTAACCTACTAGTTAGTGTGCACGAGTGCAAGGCTCGTCAACATATATCAGTAAATCATCTTGCTAATTTTGTTTACGTTAGCAATAAAGAGAAACATCAGTTCACGAAAAATACATCCACCAATCAAATTATAATTTCTATTGTCGATCACGTCCAAAGGCCGTGTTAAGCATTAGGACTCCCGGATCAGCCCAAAACTGCGCGTAGAGCCACCAGGAGCGACCAACCCTAGCGCGGGCGGCGGTCGGTGGGGGCGCAACGTCATCTACATGAGTAACACTATGGATAACAGTAGTCTTCAAGAATCAAGATTCAATAGCCAAATTTATGATTTTACCAATTCAAACATTTGAGAAATGAGTGCAAGCACAGGGTTCACGACATATATCAAGTGCAGTAATCTTATATTGTTGTTTATACTAACAGAAAAACATTGCTTAACTCAACTCAATACAATATTTGAACTCAATACAATATTTTAATTCTAAGTAAATTAAAATAGACTAAAGTTGAAACCCAATAAAAACTTTTAAATCATGGTTCAGATATATCAATAGCTGCTTTTCAAATATTCCTATTCAAGTACAGTATATCCCAATTTTTTAGTCTATTTTTATTGTCTCTCTTTATATTAATTTTATTATTTCTCTATCTCTCTTCGTATTATTATCCTAACTTATTATCTTATAATGTATTGTCGTCTCTAGGAGTCTTTTTTAGATATGGCCAAACCAGCTCAACCGATATTAGACAAGTTTTTCTTCCATTGATGTTACCCTTAGTCGATCACCTATACCCTTATTTTAAACTCGATCCATTCTTATATGATCATAAATTCAACGCAGCATATATATTTCTGCAACACTCAGCCGTTGAACATGACATCTTTTTATAGACTAATATTTTGCCCCATATAGCATAGCAGGTTTAATTATCGTTTTATAAAATTTACCTTTTAGCTTTTGCGGTATTCTCTTATCATAGAGGATGCTAGATGTATGGTGCAACTTCAACCAGCCCGCTTTGATTCTATAGCTAATGTCCGCATCAATACCCCCATCCATCTATAGTATCAATCTCAGATATCAACAAGTGTTCTTAGGTACTACTTGACCTCCTAAACTCACATCTCTCCTTATGTGTGATAGTGATAAAGTCACATACTAAGTATTCAATCTTAGTTCTGCTTACTCTAAATCTTTTCGACTCAAGAGCCTACCACCATAACTCTAATTTTATATTTACTCCTGTATGGTTTTCATTAATTAATACTATATCATCTACAAAGAGTATATGCCAAGAGATATCCCTTAAATATTTCTTGTAATCTCATCTATTATCAATACAAATAGATATGAGTTTAAGACTGATCCCTGATGTAGTCTTATTTTAATCGGTAAGTAACCTATGTTACTATTTGTTAACGCCGGAATTTGATTTAGCCTGTAAACAGAATCGGCCGATGGAAAATACTGATTGGCTCGTGGAGTGAAGTCGATTGATACTATAGAAGAGCTGATCAAACTGGTAGAAGATTGAATTGGTTTGTTTGAAGACGAAAAGTTAAGTATTTGTATAGAATGTATTACGTAAGCTGAGCAAGTTTGGGTAGTTTTACAATTGCTTAAAGATATTTTCCTTTTATATTTTTAAGAGATAACGTCCGATGGTTATTGTAACCGCATCAGACTCTGTAATGCTAGGGTATAAATATAGACCTCCTGGAAGCTTGTATCGGACATCAACATATCTATCCAATACAACTTTGGCGTATCGCCATCCTAGCTTGTCTAGATTTTTACCGGTAGGTTCTGGCTCTCGACGCGGGGTTGCATCTTTCAAGTTCGATCTCTGGCGAAGGGGTAAGTCCTGCCACTATCCTGGTATATTTTGCTCTGTCCAAGGTTGCATTGGTTAGGTTCGACCTCTTAGTCAGATCGAGTGTACCGCATCACGTTTGCGCGGGGTCTATTGGTTTACCAGGCTCTCTCTGCCATCGTCCGTCTCGTGTTGCATCGGTTAGGTTCGACCTAGCAGGCGGTCAATGATAGATTGAGCCATAGGCCTATATGTCTCTACCCGACATCTCATCGGAGTGAGTACCTAATGAGTTATTCTCAACATAGGTTCTCACATCCGTCTCGCGTATCGTCTAACGATCGATCCTCTAGAAGTCAATCCGGACACGTTGGGCGCTTCCTGGTACAGTCTTGGTTTGGTCCGATCTTCCAGGGCTCACGGCTGACGTGGCTGGCATCGAGATCTAGTGGGTCTCGTTCCCCATCGGCTCGAGCGGCCGATGGGTTTAGGTGCAGGCCTGCGTCGGACGTTTGGCCGATAGGTAGCCGATGACCTCTTCTCTTTCCTCCCTCGTCGTCACGTTTGGTCTAAACCTCCGTCGTCTCTATGTCGTTAGTCTCTGGCCTCATAGTGGTATCAAGTATGGTCCTAACGGTGCCATCACCACGGACGCTGGTCCACGTGGCTTCATAGGGGATCAGCTCTCGCTCCACGCTTCGGATGCCACGGAGCATCATCGGCTCTTTGGCCGATAGATCTTCTAGTATATTACATGCGTCTATCTCTCATGTCTCTATTAGCTATTCAATCGATGCTCGAGCGTTGCCTTCTCTATTAACACCCAGCCGATACGAAGAGCCGGATAGGCCCACCGGCCAATCGGTTCATGGGTCTTATCCTCTCTCCTTGTTAATTGTATGATCAAATTGACTGGCACGCTCTCGAACTTCGAAGCTTAAGCACCTACACTAGAGCTAAGTAGATCTTTCAGGACTTCACGTGATTGAGCCGCCATCTCTTTTCGGTCGGACCTCTCTCGGCGAGATTTAGCGGCGAGCACCATTATTTGTTAAAACATTAGTTATAGTATTGTTGTATATAAGCTTGATGAGAGATACATATTTTATTGGAACTTTATATTTATTCAAACCTACCACATAATATTTCTTGATATTTGATCTTTCGGGCATGAAACTAAATTGGTTTATAGAACCTGTGTTGTTTCTCTCAAACGGTGTTCGATAACTCTCTCTCATAATTTTATAATATGACTTGTCAACTTAATTTCTCTGTAATTAATACAACTTTAGATATCTCATTGATTCTTATAGATTGATATTAATATACTTCTCCTCTACTTCTTAGTCATCGTGTTCGATTGAAAATATTGTTGAACAACTTGGTTAGACATACTATAGCTATATCTCCGAGACATCTTTATATATTGATTGAAATATCATCAGGGCCTATCATCTTACCCATTTTTATCCTTTTCAAAGCTTTTTTAATATCAGATTTTTATATTCTCTACACAAAGTTTTATTAGTGTCACCCGAAGAGTCGTTTAAGGTATCCTCGTTCTCACAATTGAACAAATTATTAAAATACTCTTGCCATCAATGGAGAGAAACATTGATTTGCAAAAAAATATTTTGAAACTTGAGCAAAAATGAGAATTGTTGCCAACCAACCAGATGGCAAATACCAAAAGCAACTTATTTTATTTCATAGCATTCCAACAGTACCAAGACAAGCTTACATAGAGAATATTTCAGTTATTTTAGCTTAGGTATACTCCATAATTGAGTATCCAGCTATCTGGTTTGTAGTCAAAATAAACGGATAATACCATTCAGTCCCACAATAAGCTTCTGGTTTCTTCAGAATCATGAGTCATATATAGTCCCGTGCCACACAATTGCATTGTAAACAAATGGGTAAATTGTTTATGCCCAGCCATACAATTACACAATTTGCTTCTTAAACTAAATTGGTGAATGCTTTGTGTCCTATGGAAGAAAAATGAAGGACCAGGTAAAAATATTTGTTGAGATGATGTTTTTGTTTGTTTGATTCCTCTGGCCATCCACCATATCCTTCATTTTTCGCTGCAGCTACATCATCCAGCATCCCATCTGCTGATCTGCACTTAACATAAACCAAATTAAAAAGCTTCTTTTTAAAGGTGTACAGACCACATAGTAAACCATTTCCATGAATATAGCATATACCACAGAGCATTAATCGGTTTACATATGTACACTGATCATGCTAATTGGATTAAGCAGCGGCACTGCAGCGCCTCCTTCCATTTTTCTTAAGAAAAAAAAGAGAGTTTCAGGATTCTGTTATAAAAGGAAGACTGAGACAGAGATAGTGATAAACTATAATATAAGCAGAATACATAACTACATATCATAAAGGAGAATGGTGTCAATCAGGTTCCAACCTTCAGAACAACTAATTTCCTACTGAATAATGCGAACAACCTTCATTCGGTTGGTAAGACTTAGTTTTCTGAGATGAGATATAAGCTCCCTTCATACACTTTGAATGAGGATGCAACAAAGTCACAAAAAGCAAGAGGTCATTAAGTTTTTCTTCTTGACATTTGAATTAACAGGAGTTCTAGTATATATCTTGATCATATATATACCAGGAGTTGGAATCAAAATCAAAGGCTGCATATAGAAACAATATATATAATCTGTTCAAGGCATATAACATGAATTTATCCTCTACCAGAATATTATTATATGTACACATTGTCAGTGTATAAATACCAGTGTATAAATATCGGTTGTTTTACTGACAGATAAATATTTGTGAACAATCTAACAGGTGAAACTTCAAGCTTATAATCAAGTGTAAAAGGATCGAACTGTACTTTTGAGAGAGATATACACAAAATGAAACCCAAAATCAAAAGCAGGGGTACAATTCAGGCAATCGAATAATCTATGTAAGTTGTTTTTGCAGTGATGTTCAAATATATACCGTTGATCCATGTAGGCTTGTAGCAGGGTTCAGATTTTGGGAACATATGGCATGACACAGCACGAAAAAAAACTCGAATAAAGAAGGCTGATCTCTGTTGATTAAAAACTTCACAAGTATCCTCCTAACTACAGTAAATTAGCAACATGTATTTTTTGCCAGGACAGCCGAAGGATTAGGCCATCCAATTTTATTAAGATTGGGAGAAGGTGTTACAAGAAATAGAAGCATGTATTAAAACTATATACTGCATATATGACCATGCATATTATAGCTTGAAGAGTAACCTGTTCCAGTTAAAGTTGAGGATTGATTCATAGATTGAGATGCCACCTTCTTCCTCTTTCTGTACTCACCGCTGTACTCATGGCTCTTCTGAAGCTTATTCTCTTTTTGCTCCGCTAACCATGAAGCATACCGTTCCCTTTCACCCTTTCTTTGTAAATCGTTAGGCGCTTAAATTAGCAATATCTTCAAGTAGACCTGTTCAAACATGAATAAATTATAAAATATCGATAAGAAACCAATGTGATAAGAGGCTTCGGTGGAAATTAAAAAGCAAGTTTTATAAAATAGTGATTAGACCTACTATAGAGTAAAATATTAAAAAAAAACGTATGCTATGATGGATTTATATTCATAAAAAAGTTGATTTGACAAAATAGACCTATAGAGTAAAATACTAAGTCAAAATAACAATATGAAAAGAGAAAGAGAAAAAAACAAAATTAATATGAAAAAAGATAATAAGAAATAAATCAGGATATATTTGAAGATCTGTATTTAAACAAGAATGATTGAAAAACAGTTATTGCCGTTCTTGATCTGTGATTTCGAAGTTTTTAGTGGTTTCAATTCTGCTTAGCACAACTTACTGTATTGAGTTGAGTATCCATAAGAAACCAATGTATAGTATATGCGTTGATTGTTAAATGCAGCTCTTACAAAAAAAAAAGAAAACGATAAACAATTATGTCTTTATATTGAAACGGTGTTGTTCACCTAGCTATAACAGAGGGGAAAATTATGCAAAAGTGACTTCATTGAATATCTGTATTCCTTTCTTCCAAGAACCCAGCCATAACAGAGCAACAAATGAAACTCACATCTAACATTAGTAGATGGATCTGTGAAAGTCTCATTCATCAAGTGGAGTCCATGTTATTCAGGATGTAGACAGGCAAGGATGGCAGTGCTTGGCCGCAGGTTTCAAGATGGCAAGGATCACTCAATAACAGTACCTATAAAACTGAGAAGCACAATGGCTCAAGCTGTGTCCAGACTGAATGCACTTTGCGTGCGTATGACATAGCAATATTGCAGCCAGGTGCCCACAACATCTATACAAGAACGTAATATGTAAATAAAATATCAGATGGTGCATGCCCCTTGATAAATTACTCATGTTGTGATGCCCTTGACTGCTTCCTAAAGCACCAAATAATTTTGTTTCAAGGAAAACGTCAACTATTTATGTATCATCCAATATCCAGATCTTGTGACCTAAGAAAATGAACCTTAGTCTTCTGTGCCAATGCCTCTTTTTTAGGAATACAATTCCAGTATGATGTTAAATCTGAAGATATACACCGATGACCAGAAGATTGACACGATAGTTTATTTACTTTTTCACTTAAACAGAACATGATGGCATATGTTCTCTGTCATCCTACACAATATTTAGAAAACTATTTTTGATGGCACATATATGGTTAACAGAACACGATGGTATATGGCATTTTGTCACTTGTGATTTTAGACCGCTCGGCCATATTAGATTAGGTATACTCAGCTTTGCCGGCTTGCTCGGCCAGATTTATTTATAGTCTGTGTTAGTACGCTCGTGTGCCTAACTAAAACTCTAATCCTCAAATTATGTTTGCGTTCACATGGTATCAGAGCTATAGCGGCGATTCATTCGATCTGATCCTCTCGCCGTCTGGTCTCTCCGCCGTTTCTTCTTGCTCAGGCTTGTCGTCGCTTGATCTCGTCACCCACGCACATCTCCACACCAGTGTTGCTACTACCGCTGAGATCTCACTAAGCCCCATCACCACCAGCCCACACTCTCGCCATCGACACTGCGTTGCCACTACCGCTGAGAGTGTGCACAAATCCATGGCTCCCGACATGCTTGCAGAACAAGTTCGTCTACAGCACGAGGTCGCCGAGCTCGAGGTTGACACCGCCCACCGGAGAGTCACCGAGGACCATAAAATCGCCCTCGCCGCGCATGAGGCCAAGCATGCGGCTATGCACGCACAAGCCCTTGCCATCCTCAACATCAATATTCTTGTCACCGAGACATTGGATTGCACCGCCAACAACTACAGCCAGTGACCAACCCTCTTCCTCGTCGTCTTGGGCAAGTATGCCCTAACCAACCACGTCCTCTTTGATGTTGACAACTCTGACCGCTCGGCGTGGGTTCAGATGGACTACATCGTCCTGACTTGGATCTATGGCACCATCATCGTCGACCTCCAGCAGACGGTAATGCTCTGCAATCCAACTGCTCACACTGCCTGGTCCGTTCTCGAGTCAGAGTTCTTCAGTTAGCGCGGGTCACATGTACTCCTCTCCATCGAGTTTCACATCATCAGACAAGAGGAACATCCATCACTAACTTCTGCCATCGTCTCGAGACGATGACCAGTACTCTCTCTCCAAGTTTGGGGATCCAGTTGGTGATCGCACCCTTGTACTGGCTCTTCTCCATGGACTCAATGGCATGTTTCACCATATGGTCTCCAACCTAAAGATGCAGTGGCAATTCCCCACCTTTGATGAAGCGCCCACCCTGCTCCTTCTCGAAGAGATTGACCTCGACGACGTCGTCGAGGATGCTCTACCCCTCGCTTTCGTCACCACGCATCAGCAACGCCCTCTAGGAGGGTCCGCTGGTAGGGGCTCGGGATGAGACGACCACAGGGGCTACAACAACAATCCGCACCTCTCAACCATCGCTGTGGTCGCAACAGCAAACTTGTTTCCCCCGGCGCTGGTACATTCAACCTCGGACCTCGCCATGGTGGTCGTCTCCCTGGCACCCCCCTCCTCAACCCTTGGGTGGGGACTATGCAGCTATGGCCGCATCCCTACGGCCCTAGCCATACCTCGGGGTCGACATCACACCACCCACTCTCACTGTTTGAGTCACCAGCCGCCCTCACTGCCTCGGCATACCCCCTATACTATGCCACACCGCCTAGCTCTGGCCCTCCTTCGGGTTTCGCCTATGGGGGCATGCCCACCTCGCCACTAGGGTCTATGTGCGGGGGCCTGCCCACCTCACCACCGGGGTTCACCTGCTGGGGGCCACCCACTTCACTGTCTGGTTTTGTTGGCATTCCATCGGTCTTCGATGCCATGTCGCCTGCTCTGCCTGTGTCATCGCTAAGCTCCTGGTCCATGATGCAGGCCCCTCCTAGGATCAAACATCCCTCATTAACAACTTCAACACTTTCCCACTAACTCCTCCAGCCTCCAACAAGTGGTACGCTGACTTTGGGGCTAGCTCCCATATAGCCAACATAACTAGTATACCCACTTTCTCTCATCCTCCTTCTTCATTCAATCCTTCATCAATTGTTGTAGGAAATAGAGCCCTACTCCTTGTTACCTTTGTCGGGTCATCCACCATCTCCACACCATAGTGATCCCTTATTCTCTCTAATGTTTTAGTTGCTCCTACCATTATCAAAAACTTAATTTTAGTTTGTTATTTCAGTACCGATAACAATTGCTCCATTAAGTTTGACCCATTTGGACTTTCTATGAAGGACCTACAAACTTGGAGCGTGATCGCCTGGTGCAATAGCACGGGTAACCACTACCTATTCTTTTTGTCTATGTTAGCTCACCTGTCCTCACCGCCACTGCTTGTTCCACCACCATCTAGCATTGTCGTCTTGGTCATCTTGGTTTAGCAGCTTTATCAAAACTTGTCAACTCTAAAGCTATTTCCTATAATAAACGCACTTTTGATCATGTATGTCATGCTTGCCAATTAAGCCACCATGTGCACCTCTCTTTTAGCAGGTCCGCCACTCATGCACTTCACCCCTTTGACCTCATCCACTGTGATATCTAGTTATCCCCGTTGTTAGCGTATCAGGTTGTAAGTACTATCTCATCATTCTTGACGATTGCACTCATTATACGTGAACTTTTCTCCTCCGTGTCAAGTCTGATACCTTTGGCACCCTATCTAACTTTTTCGCATATGTGCGCACCCAGTTTGGCGCCACCATCAAGCAAGTTCAGTGCAACAATGGCCATGTGTTTGACCATTCCTTAGCCCTTACGTTCTTTCTCACAAACGGAGTCATCCTCCGTATCCATACACCTTCTAGCAAAACGGTCAAGCTGAGCGCACTCTTCGCACTATCGACAACATCGTGCGCTCCCTCCTCTTTTAGGCCAGTCTTCCCCCTCTTATTAGGCTGATCCATATAGCCACATACCTCCTCAACATTCATCCCACTATAACTCTTGACGGCCTCACTCCTTGTTTTGCTCTTCATTGCACACATCCTTCCTACACTCATCTCCACTTATTTGACTACGCCTACTATCCGAACCTATTCTCGATCACTCCACATGAATTCTCTCCTTGCTTCTCCTTGTGCATATTTCTCGGTTACTCCACCAATCACAAGGGGTATCGCTGTCTCGACCTCCACTCCAATAGAATCATCATCTCCTGACACATCGTGTTCGATGAGTCATTCTTTCCCTTTCCAAGATGTCCACATCTCCCTTGGATCCCACCACTCTAGATTTTTTAGGCAATGATGACTGCTCCACCTTGCCCATCGGGTTTCGTACTATGTCTATAGGTACACCTCTCGGGAGCGCCATGCCTGGTGCCATCAGGTCACCGCAACTCTCCTCTACTATTGGGCTCCCTTCATCCTGGCCTCTGCCACTGCACCTAGGGACACCACGCCTTAGGTTGTTGCCAGCGACACAACTAGGCCCTTTATAGCGACTCCTATAGACACCTTATCCCAGGTTACTTCCAGTGGCCCAAGGGATGCCATTGGACGTACTACCGCCATAGCCTCATAGACTATCGTGCCCATCGCCAACATGCATGGCTTGCACACCCGCGCAAAATCCGAATTCATCTAGCCAATTGATTGCCTTAACCTTAACATGGCGACACTCTCTCCGATCCTGACATCCTTTAGATCGGTGCTGTCTAATCCAAACTGGTGCGCTGTCATGCAGTCCGAGTTCGATACCATCCAGGCAATGACACCTGGACACTGGTACCCCGCCCTCCTACGTGAATGTGGTCACTAGGAAATAGATTTTTTGCCACAAGTTTCTGTCTGATGAATCTCTTGCTTGCTACAAAGCAAGGTGGGTCCTACGGGGTTTTACCTAATGCCCTGGCTTCAACTACGATAAGACTTTCAGTTCGGTCATGAAGCCCACCACTATTTGCGTGGTACTTAGTTTGGCTCTCTCGTTCTCTTGGCCTATTCATCAACTTGACGTCAATAATACTTTCTTACATGGGACATTGACAAAAGACGATGTTCTGCACCTAAGCATTAGGGTTTGTTGATTCCTCGTGACCCAATTACATCTGCTGCCTGAACCGCTCTCTCTATAGACTCAAGTAGGCCCATGAGCTTGGTACAATTGCTTTGTTTCTCACATCACCTCTCTTGGATTTGTTGAAGCTAAGTCTGATACCTCATTGTTCATTCATCGTTGTGGTAATGATATGGCTTTCTTGCTTCTCTACATTGATGACATCGTCCTCACGGCCTCGTCCAAGTGGTTCATTTAGCAGGTTATATCAGCTCTCAGGCAGGTGTTCTCCATGACAGATATGGGTCCACTTCATCACTTCCTAGGTATCACTGTTGACCGTCGGGACAATGGTCTATTCCTCTCCCAACGACAGTACATGCTATACATTTTGGACCGCGCTGGTATGCGACACTACAAGCCCTGCAGTACCCTGTAGACACTCGCTCCAAACTGTCCGTTGATGGGGCTTCAATACCTAATCCCACTCACTATAGGAGTATTGTAGGTGCTCTACAGTATCTCACTTTTACCAATCTGGACATCGTATATGCTGTTCAGCAAATTTGTCTACATATGTATGACCCTTAAGATCCCCATCTTACCGCCATGAAGTAGATCTTGCGGTAATTACAAGGTACTCTAGATCTTGAGCTTCATCTCTACCAGACTTCATCGATCGATTTTACAGTTTATATTGATGCTGATTGGATCGAGTACCCGACACTCGTAAATCCACCTCAGGCTATGCTATCTTCCTTGGGGACAATCTCGTCTCCTGGTCTTCCAAGCGCCGGCTGACAGTGTCATGTTCCAGCGCAGAAGCTAAGTACTGCATCGTGGCCAATGGCATCGCTAAAGCTTGTTGGTTATGTCAGCTCCTCCAGGAACTTCATTGCTCGATTCGCCGTGTCACTGTCATATACTGTGACAACATCAGCTCCGTCTACCTCTCCACCAACCCCGCCCAGCATCAGTGAACTAAGCATGTGGAGATCGACTTATACTTCGTTCGTGAATGCATCGCTCTTGGTGAAGTTCATGTCCTACACGTCCCTACTTTGTCCTAGTACACCGATGTCTTTACCAAGGGTCTGCCGATGTCTATCTTTTCCGAGTTTAGATCAAGTCTGAATGTTCACTATGCTCTCAGTTTTGACTATAGGGATATGTTAGACTTGTGATTCTAGGCCGCTCGGCCCATATTAGATTAGGCCTACTCGGCCTTGTCATCCTGATGTATTTATACTCTACGTCCGTGCACTCGCGTGTGTGACTGAAACCCTAATCCTAAAACGCGTTCGCGTTCACAATTATGAGAGGACCTTGGCTTAGACTACTGTAAGCCTATAAGAAATCTTCGTCAGCTGCAACAGGAAGATCAAAATTTATTGCTTCAACAAAGAATTCCTAAAGGACCATTTCATCGAGTAGTAGGGGAGCATTTGCACAAAGCAATGTACATGTCAGTCATCATCTTCCCAGACTACTCAATGATGTACCTCAGCATGGCTTAAAATCCCCTGTTATCTTCTTCCTTCAACTGCAAACCTAGGAATGGAGTGGGGATCTATTCTGGAGGAGTAGGTGCAGGCGACCGAGGGCGTGCAAGTGTGAGGTGGCACTGGATGGATATGTTTCTGGCAGAGGTGTGTAGTAGCACCGAGTGGATTTGTTTCTAGAGGAGGCTTGGGCTGCACTGTTGATCTCTGAGGGCAGTTACAGAGGAGGGTGAGAGGCAGACTGCCAAACAGTGGTAGAGGCGGAGGACGCCTAGGGCTTTTGGAGAAGGCTTCGACACTGCTGTTGATCGTAGCCGGCGACTATTGTAGGAGATATAGAAAGAAATATAATACCATATATATAATACTATGTAACTACAAGATGTTAGACTTCTTTCCTTATCTCTTGTAATTTTCTATCTTAACAAATCGTAATATCTTGAGAATAGTAATATTCTGATTGTAATCCATACCGAGAGATTTTGTTGGCCTATATAAACACGCAACAATGACTCCCAATGAAGTAGAATGCTTTTATTAGTTTTACAGCTACGACGGAGGGCGAAGGGAGAAGGGTGGTGTTGTGTGAAAGAAAAGTCATGGGCAGCAAGCGTGACGGCAGTGGTAGAACCAAGGGCGTGGAGGAGGATGATTGCATGGAGGATTGTGTGGGAAAATTGTCTTAGATCGGGGGACTGAAAAATTAAATATTAGGAAGAGGTCCAAATTCTTAAAAATATGTAGCCCTTTTATTCAATTTATGTGTTTTTAGCCTAATCAAATAACCGTTCTTGTATTTTGTTATTATATTTCTATTAAAATCATGTGTTTTTCTTATTTTTCAGTTTTTTAATCCGTGTTTAAAAAAACGCTGAAACCGTATTTTTAGTAGGGCTACTTCTGCAATTACATAAATTGAAGAGGACATGGATGGAATGAACCCTTGTGCCATTCCCCGTATCACCATTTTGTCACCTTGCAGACAAAGTACTGCTACTGAGTCATTGGTAAGAGAGTAGCATTTTTTTTGTCACGTGACTGTTATCAGTAACTGTTCATGGAAAGTACTTTATTTCATTATGTCACAATGTGATTGTCGTAGTCCTGTAGGCAAAGCTAGATGTTGTACTTGTACCTCGTCTATCACATCGTGTCGTGCTTGTAGTATGGTCCAAATATATTTATTTATTAAACTGGCCATTTTCAGATTTAAAGAAGGCCATGTGTTAGTTCGAGTTGTCCACATTTTCTCCATCTCCTTCGGTTCTGTTTCTGTTTCTATTCTCCTGGAATGCTTGGAATTTGATTAGAATTACGTGTATGCAAGTTGTCCTTGGATGATAATATACTTCTAAAAAAATGTCTAACCGCTCCACAAACTCTTTCCTCGTCTAATTTATCCTGTTAACTGTTAAAAATCAGATAAATTCTTAAATCATGCTTGTTATAACAGAATTGTAAAATAAGTTTCGACATATTTTTTTAGAAGTTTCTGAGCTGTTTCGATGTGTTCTTACATCCATGCTAGGCAGTGGAAAATTTCTTTTACACGCTACAGCTGTCAGGTATTGAACCTCGATGTAAGGATGATGCACGCTCACATTTCCACACTGATTACACACCACTTATATTCTAGTTGCATTTTATATTTAATAAATTTTTAAAGAGATTTTCTGTTGAATGTTAGATAGATAGTTAATCTCTTGTTTTAACTTGTTTTTTCGTTACTCATTGGCGGTGGATTTGACATATTAATCTCTCGTACATACATGTTCCTGTTTCTGGTAATTGGAAAATTTATTTCAGTCTTCGCTTTAAAAAAGTTACAGTTAATTATTATAAAGTTTGTAGTCAAAGTGATTATGATTATAAAACACAGTTCGATGAAAAATAAGAGAATTAACTGAAACACTAGACTAAAGATAGACGTATTGTTATTGCTTAAAACTTGGCAGCGCTAATGAAAACCACTAGGCAATGTGAGGCCTATGCGTTTCATGCTCATTATCGGCAAGTTCAGCAACGGCAGTAACCCCAAAACATAAAACCAAAAATCGCTGCCAAGTTTATTTGAAAAAAAAACGATGATATTTGGAAATAAACTGGGACTGCTAGGACGGCAATCTTATAGTGGCTTATAAGCATAAAACACTTAATCTATGAAATAAAAATAGTATTATGCCAGACTTTTATAAGCCGCGGCTTAGAGAGACAAAAATAAAGGTTTATAAGCCGCAAATCAGACGTTCATGCACGTACTTGCTCATTTTTTTAAGGATATGTTTTATGTAGACAAAATCTTAAACATTAAAATTTGATAATTTGATTTCGCATAAATCGTATGAATCGGTCAGTAGTGGGGCGGCTGCGATGTGTGCGTGCGAGTCCATGCATGTCTCCGTTCGATCGATATAAACGTAAAAAATGACCGTACCAGTTATTATTCAGAAGAAAGTGCCTTTCTAAAACTAAAATACACTATAAGGGGACTATATGAGATCTGTATAAGTGTGTACTTATATTTATACAGTAGTAAGTGTGCGAATCTAGGAATTCAACCATACTAGCTAACAGTAGTGCTGCAGAGCTACGTAGAAATATATACAGTTAGTAATATTCCGTGTGTATAAAAGGGGTCAGGTTTATATGTATACAACTCAGGCTAGTGATCTAACACCCCCACAGTCACAGCAGAAGGAGAACGGACGTAGAGACTAGACCGAAAATTGGTGAAGAATGACGTGGATAGGGCTTTGGTCATTATATCAGCGAACTGGTGCGTCGATGGTACATAGAGCACCCGAATCTATTCTAATGCAATCTTGTTACGGATAAAATAGATATCGATCTCGATGTGCTTGGTGTGTCGATGATGAACCGAGTTGGCGGTCATGTAGATGGCACTGACATTATCGCAGTAGACGACGGTCGCAGAGGAGAGGGGTGCACGGAGCTCCTAGAGAAGCTGGCGAAGCTAGCAGTACTCGGTGACGGCGCGGTACTCGGCTTCGGCGCTAGACCGGGACACTGTAGTCTGGCGTTTTGAGGAATAGGAGACTAGAGTGTCGTTGAGAAAGATGTAGTAGCCATTCGTAGAGCGTCGAGAGTCAGGGCAACCTGCCCAATCCGCGTCGGAGTACGCGATGAGAGAGTCGATAGGGCTGGAGCTGAGATGTAGCCCGCTGGAGAGCGTGCCCTTCACGTAGCGTAGGATGCGCTTAAGCAACGCGAGGTGAGGTTCGCGCGGAGCGTGCATGAAGAGGCACACTTGCTGGACGGCATGCGTGAGGTCGGGCCATGTGAAGGTGAGGTATTAGAGAGCCCCGGCAAGACTCTTATACTGAAGGGATCGACAACGAGTGCGCCATCGGCAGTGGAGAGTTTGGCTTGAGTGTCGACTGGGGTGGCCGTGGGGTGACAATCGGCCATGATCGCACGCTGGAGAAGATTGATGATGTACTGGCGCTGGGAAAGAAAGAGCCCGTGAGAGGAACGGGTGACGGAGATGCTAAGAAAGTGGTGGAGAGGACCAAGATCGGTCATGGCGAACTCAAAGTAGAGTCCGGCCATGATCTGGTCGAGGAGAGATGTCGAAGACGCTGTAAGGACAATATCGTCGACATATAGAATGAGATAGGCAGTAGCGGAGCCGATATGAAGAGTGAACATGGAGCTATCGGACGTAGAGGCCACAAAGCCGATGTGCCGAAGATAGGCAACAAAACGCTGGTACCAGGCACGAGGGGCTTGTTTGAGGCCATAGAGGGAACGTTAAAGAAGGCAGACATCGTCGGGACAAGAGGGGTCGATGAAACCTGGGGTCTACTGGCAGTAGACCGTTTCCGTCAGATGACCATGATGAAAGGCGTTCTTCATGTCAAGCTGATGGATCGGCTAGGAGTGCAATGTAGCCAAAGTGAGGATGACCCGGATGGTGGCGGGTTTGACGATGGGACTGAAAGTCTCATCGTAATCGACACCGAGGCATTGGAAGAAACCCCAGACTATCCAGCGTGCCTTGTGACGGGCAAGGGAACCATCGGCGTGAAACTTGTGTTTAAAAATCCACTTGCCGGTTACAATGTTGGCGCCGGGAGGACGAGGGACGAGGCGCCAGGTCTCGTTGTCCATTAGAGCCTTGTACTCATCGGTCATGGCCGTGCGCTACCGAGGGTCAGCCAAGGCGGAGCGAGAGGTCACTGGGATGGGCGAGGTAGAGCTATGGACGGCGGAGAGCCCGTAGCGCTTGATGGGACGGAGAGACCCGGTCTGTGAGTGAGTGACCATATGAGAAGTGGAGGGAATTGGAGCCGAGGGGAGTGTGGTAGAGATGGAAAGAATTGGTTGGGTGGGGGCATCATCGGCTCTGGATCGGTGGCTGTAGGTGAGAGGAAAGGAGGGCATATGGAACGTTGTTTTGAACAGAGAAGCACGAGCGCCGATTGAGGAGATAAGTCACAGTGGCCAGAGCTTCTGCAAAGTAAGTGGCAGGTAAGTGGGCGTGAAGTAGCATAGTACGACTTATGTTGTTGAGGGTGCGAAGGAGACGCTCGGCTTTGCCGTTCTGGGGAGAGGTGTAGGGGCAAGAGAGCCATAGATGGATGCCTTGCGAGGTGAGAAAGGTTGTAACGGTACGGTTAATGAATTCTATACCGTTATCGGCTTGTAGAGCCATGACGGGGAGGTTGAACTGAGTAGAAACGTATGTGGCGAAGTTAGTGCGGTGAGAGCCGACCTCGGATTTGCCGATGAGCAGAAAAGTCTAGTAATAGTGTGTGTAATCGTTAAGTATGGTAAGGTAATACTGATTATCGAAGACACTTTTAACTGGAGATGTCCATACATCACAATGTATAAGTTCAAACGGGCACGAGGTACAAGAGAGAACTAGAAAAAGGCAGATGCACATGTTTGCCAAGTTGACACGAGTGGCAAACTGTGGAGCTGCTGTGGGTACATTGGATGGAGGTGCTACGACGAGGGTGGCGACAGCGTCGGGGCCAGGGTGGCTGAGGCGAAGATGCCAGAGGTTGGTGGAGAGAGCGACGCTGGCGTGTGGAGTGGATGGCGCAACAGGAATGGTGTAGAGGTCTCCTCCACTATTACAACGAAAGATCTATCGTCAGGTTGGTATATCCTTCATAGAGAAACCAGAAGCGTCAAATTCGATGGAGCAGTTGTTGTCTCTTGTGAATTGATGAACAGATATAAGATTGTGAATAAGGGAAGGTATGATAAGAACATTGCGAAGGGGAGGTTAGTGGTGAGTGTAGATAGAGAGGTGTCACGTCGGCATTGGATAGGAAGAGAGTGGCCATTGCCGATGGTGACAAAGGGGGAGGAAGAGGGGTGACAAGAACGAAGTATACTGGCCGATGACGCCATGTGGGAGGACGCCCCAAAGTCCAGCACCCAAGGGTGCTATGGTTGGAGCGTTATTTGGTTGAGGGCGGCGATGAGACCAGCCTGGTTCCAGGAGGGAATCGACTGGGTGGGTGGTGTCGGTAGCATCGGCTGAGGCGACAGAATGGAAGCCGATGCCAGGTGAGCCTGAGGATGGGCGCCGAGAACCCCTGGTTGCCATCCGATGGGACTGCGTGGTTGGGGCTGGGGTGCCCAGGGGTTGTAGCAGAGCCACGGACCCGTGGGACTGGCAAGTTGGGCAGGGACTGAGGTAGGTCGTGATTGCATCGGACCCTGCCAGTTCCTGTCTTTGTCTTTGCCCTTGTCTTTCCTGGTGCGGCTATGTTGCCATGGTTGGAGCCATGGCCACTAGAGTTGCGGGAGGGAGTGGCAGCGCATGATGCTCGACAGCCATTATCGGCTGCGGCGAGGAGAACGGTGTGGGCTACGGTCTTCTCGTCGTTGGCCAGACGAAGTTCTTTAAGAACTAAATTGTCATGGGCCCGAACAAACAATGGAAGGGGTGTGGCATTGGCGATGTCATCGGCGGTGTTTGAGAAGCGGGGGTTGAGGCAAGGGCGAGAACGAGTTGAGAGTCGGCCACAGGGTGGCCGACATCCCGGAGAGCAGCAGCCTTGACCTTAAGGCGTTGGCAGTACGAGGAGACAGAGGAGTCTCCTTGTACTATGGAATGGAACTTGTGGAGGAGGAAGATGGCGTAGGGCTGCTTGTTCGCGAGGAAGATCCGCTCGATGGCCACCTAGAGAACCTGAGCGGTGCGGTCGGTATCGTCCATGGCGAGGTCGAGGACAGAGTCATCGACCGAGCCGAGCAGCCAGCTGCGCACACAACACTCGGCAATGTCCCACTAGGGGTCATCGGGGCGAGGTGGAGCGGAGCCATCGATATGTGATCGTAGGCCGAACTTTCTACAGAGGGATTTGAAGAAGAAAACCCACTTGAAATAGTTGGAGTTAAGGTCAAGAGAGATAGGAACGTGAGATTTCACGTTCACAGCTGCGTAGGGGGGAGAAGATCGGCGAGGTGGTGCCCGAAGTGTGGTCTGGGGCACCGAGAGCCGGAGCAGACTCGACGACTGAGAGAGTGCCGGAGCTAAGGGCGGACTCGGTGGCCATGACAAGAGAAGAACAGGGAAAAATAGGTGATAGGAGGAAGAAGCCGATGGGAAGACGGATCGGCCGATCAGAGAGATGAGAAGCCAATAGAGAGTGGGCCGGCCAGCCGATGGGGAGTGGTTGGCCGATGTGGAGTAGGCAGTGGAGTAGGTGAGGAAAAGGTGGTGGTAGAGTAGGTAGGTCAGAGAGTGGTTGGGTCACGGACGTGCGAGGATTCACATCAGTGAATGGAAGATTCACGTCCGTGGACTCGTGGAGGCCAAGGAGTGGATCGGACACGAAAAAGGCGAAGAGGGGCCGAATGCGAAGAGAAGATGTTCACGTCCGGCAGGCAGGGATTTGTGTCCGTGGACATGTCAGATTGGCTCAGACGTGAGGGAAGAAGGTTGGTGTCAGAGAGCCGTTGAGCGTGTTGGAAAGGCGGGAACCGAGGAAGGGTTCTAGCCGATAGAGGGTAGATAAGTCCGACCGATGGGAGGGCGGACGAGTTTAGCCGATAGAGACGACGAGCGCAGAGGTGCGCCGGTGTCAGAGAAGAAAGGATGCACGAAGTAAGAAGAAGGGCGGAGACGGGTGCGAGGCGAGACGAGGAGGCGGATGGAGACCGTCGCCTTGTCACGTGGAGGTGGAACGGAGAAAAGAAAGTGACTGCGGGAAAGACGGGGAAAAGAAAGAAACGGAGACGAGAAAGCGAAGAGAGTACCGGAAGAAGGTTGGCGACGGGGAGAAAACGTCGACGACGAGGAGAAAAAAGATCGACTCGCCAGTGGGAGAAAGCTAGCGCGCCGAGATGTTTAAACTTGTTCTGATATCATGTAGAAATATGTACAGACCCTGAGTGTATAAATGGGTCAGATCTATATATATACAACCAGCCCAGTGGTTTAACAAGGTATACAACGAGATGGGTGTTAGAAACCGGTCTAAAAGTTGTAGTTAATTTATTTTCACCGTATGTATACTTCTTGGTCTAATCTCAGACATCCGACTCCTCTCAATTTCGTTCTAGCTCCGAAGACAAGAGTAGACAACAATCAAGTTCCTAGAAAAGAAAAGGAGTACGGCGAGCGGACGTCGCACGTCTTGGAGAGGCGAAGGCGCAAAGAGGGCGAACGGAAGGACCAAGCGGAAATACACGGTACAGTTGAGACGCGGGTTGACGCCGCGTCTACCCGAAGTACCCAAACCCACAAGCAGTGGCGTTGCGGCGCACACACGCCTCCCCTCCACGGCGTCTGGGGCTCCGCGCGCGACCACCGTGGAACTCTGCGGCTCCGGTGTTGTGGGGCCCACACTAATCCATCCCGCGTCTGTCCTTTGGTAATTAAGTTGGACGTAATCCGTTTGGGAAGCAAAGCGCCGGAATGCAAGAGAGAGACAGAAAAAGCGCCATGGATGAATAAAGCCAGTGGCATGGATTTCCTAGACGATTTCCTTTTCACTATTTTTTCGGGGAGATCTTCTCTCTCTCTCTCTCTCTTTTTAATTAGAGATGGAGCCACGATAATACTTGTCATACCCTTACGTAAAACCCTACCGGACCACGTACGAGTGTTCGGCAAAGTAGGACATAACATCTACAACAACTATTTCTCGTATAATGCGCTCACGATTTCATACAGAAATATAAGGTGCATTACTTTTTTTTATAAAGTCTCTAATGTTCAACTTTCGCTATTATTTTTTAAATACTCATTAACAGCGAAATTACTATAGTACGAAAGTTCTTCAAATACAAATACATCAGTACCACTTGTATGGTACTATTTATATTATTAGCTTAATTTTAGAAAAAGATTTATAAATATAAGCTTTTCTCATACATGTATTAGCCCTCTTTACAAGGAATTTTAATACTTGCTCTGAAAAAACTGATTATGATATAATTAATTAGAATATTAATATAACTTATCACATAATATGAGATTTGTTACAACGACAAATAAAATAAAACGGAAAAGTATCCGTCTGAATTAGGATCCATTAGTCAGTGTGTGTGCTAGGCTCTTACAAGTCAAATCCTAAGACTCTTACAAGTCAAAACCTAAGTATTTATGACATGCTAGCTAATTAACAGTTAGACATCATTATCTAAAAAAATAGTTACTGTTAGACATGTCCTTTGGTCTCTGGACAGTGCCTGAATAAACTTAATTGTCGAGTTCGAGCCTAACATTTCGATTACGGCATTGCTATAGCTAGCTTGAATATATCCGACACAGGCTTTGGTCCTGCTCTCGATCGATGCAAGACAGGCACATAGGTCTAATTAATCCATCAGATAATTAAGGCCATAGATTAGTACAAAATTGGACATAATTAAATCCGGATTGCCTAAGATGTTTGCACTGGATTCCAGGTGCGTTCCTTTCTCATTCTATTTTTGTTTTGCATCACTTTCTTCAAGGGTTTGAACCCTCTTTGTCTTTACCGGTGATAGAGTTCGTGCATAATTAACTTAATTAACCACAAGTTTATGTTCTTTACTGGAAAAATTTGAGAAAGCTACACCATAGAAGACAGCCAAGACAGTGATAACATACTCCCAGTTATTTTTAAATTTGATAAAATGTCATTTTTTAAAATCTACTTTACATTTTCACCACGAACGTTTCTGCTTGTCTGCATTCTGCCATACTCATCAGTATTCAGTACTGCAGTTACATCAGATACTGTCTCATTTATACATACACACACACACATATATAGTACTCCTATATACTGCTAGTATCTTTATTCAGTTGAGTGCAGCTATCTATAATTCCTAGGGCAAAGGGCATGATTGTAGGCTGGCAAAGGTATAAATTCATGAATCATGTGCCCAACCATAGTTTACTCAATGCTTATCACAAGTTCAGAAACACAATTACATTTCTTGAATCCTGCAGCTATTAGCCTCTCCCTTTGTGGGGCTGTGTACTGTAAAACACTACAGTACATGTCATGTGCAGGCTAGCTCAAACTGAAAGACTAGGGGTTGGTAGTACTTGGTGCTACTAAAATCGATCTCCATTAAGTTATTTGGGAGTTAAGAAAGCTTATGTAGTACTAGTAGCTAGATAGCCATATGGTGTCTAGCTAGGAAGGTCCTGATCTTGTTGTGTTGTGTGATGGTTGATCTGAATCTGATGGGACCAGACCAGACATATACTAGTAGCTAGCTAGCTACAGATCTTTTTCAGTTAGTTGTTCAAATATTTGATGAGAGCAGGCTGCTGGAATTGAGGGGAGCTGGTTGTTTGGTCTTGTGCATCACCATCACCAATTTTGTTTAGCTCACCAAACAACACACATGCATGGGTCACTGTGGAGAAATAAATATTCTAAATCTTCCATTAAGGTCAACTTGAACCCAATGAGAGCTATAGCTAGCTAGTTTAAGCACTAGCAATAATTCTGCTTTAGTTATTAATTAAGTATAAATGGCATGCTTTGCACTACCAGGAAACAGATATGCGCTTCTTTCTTTTGTGTGTTTGTTGGTAGCGGACTGTGGAGTGCATGTTCAGAGTTTCAGTCGCACACTGCACGCGCCAGCTTGCCTGGGATCCTGGAATTGATTCCTGAGATTCCAGTGCATTTCAGTCTAGTGGATAATATTCTGGTTTCAGTCAAGCCGTGTGTAAAACAACTGTGAACAGTTGTGGATGCCGGGGTGCCTTCGACGACGTAAATATCATGAAATAAAATTCAGTCAGTGAAGATTTTCAATTATATATATATGGCTTTCTGCAAGACTCGCTTCGTACCCCTTTCCTGCTCGTCGTTTGTTTCGCCTTTTGCCGAGTGTTCGTTCGCCGCCGCGATCCTCTTGCCGAGCGATCTCTCGTACGTCGCCGACGGCATTGACACCCCACGCTTCTGCGGCGTTACGTGTGTTCCGGGCTTGCATTGGTTAGCTAGCTTGTTCGATTTTACATTAATTGCTTAATTAGTTTCCTCTCGTGGCTAGAATTCTGACTTAGGTTGCAGATTCGATCGTTCTAGGTCGGCACCTCCTAGAAATTCTTTTATAATGGAGCTTTTTTTAATTGAAATCAACACAATTAAATCCAACCACTACAACTTTTAACCCCTACATAATTAATAAGATGTATACAACCAGCCAGAAGAGCACACCCACAGGTTATAAGCAACGCCAATAATTCGAAGATCAGATGGCCACCTAGATAAAACATTTTCTAAACACCTGCTGTTGTGAATTTCTCGTCTTTTATTTTCAATTTAATCTTTTAGGTTAAATTGATCGACGCATATAACTAAATATGATATCACAGCCATTTAAATCCTATCTAATATATAATTAAATAAAAAATATAGTTAACTGGACTTGAGAGGCCTCGTGAAAGGGTGAGTGTTAGAGTATAATGTGAATTGTCTACTTATTCTCATTAAGTTTTCGAATTAAATTGGACGGTATATATAAGTCAATAGCTGCTCCACCTGCTGATACGTCACTGCAACGAAATCTACTAGCCGGCACTTGTTGATTCGGCTCTTGCCTTTTTCCCCCCGCTAGATTCTTTTAATTTAGTTTGCATTGCCAAAGTAAAGTTCAACTTTCGTGTGCAACTTTCGGCGTTCACGTGAATTTTGTGCCTTGTTAACCAATAGTTGTACATATTGTATTGATTGGTGCCCACTCTCCAAAGCATTCGTGCTGTTGGAGCAATCTCGCGTAGAATCGTGGACAACGGTGGAGATGTGCACGCCTTGCGCCATAACCATGTCCAGGAGGCTCATCTCGCCACGGCACGCTGGCCTCGCACGGACGTCCACAAATGACGGCGCACCGTGCAGCGGCACGTCGTGGCGGGAATGTCAGATCGAGCCGGTATATGGATCAATGAAATGCATCTGGGGAGGCTGCGCAATGTATGGCCAACCAACTCACCGAGTCTCTCTCTCGAGTTCATGGCATCGCGCTCCTGGTGACCGTGCTCTGGGCATCGATGGAGGCCGATGAGTTTCAAAGGACGGCGAGCCGCCGATTCTAATATGTGGTATTAGAGCCTTGTTTGATGCAATACGGTGGCTCAGTGAGCCCACCGAGAGAGAATGCGAGGAAGAAGAGAGTCATTACACCAAAGCAACCTCCATCGAAAGCCATGGGCGATGCGTCGAGCTCTGGCAGCGGCGTGAAGGAGAGCTCGCTCATATGGCCGATGCTGACCCGCGACAACTACACCGAGTGGGCGATGCTGATGCAGTGCAACTATGAGGCGTTGGAGATCTAGGGGGTGATCGACCTAGGTACGAATCCGAAGAGGTTGCACAATCGGCAGGTAATGAGCGCGCTCTTGCGCTCAGTCCCAAAGGAAATGTGGCATACGCTGGGCCGGCACGATACAGTGAAGGAGGCGTGGGTGGCGGTGAAGACAATGCGTGTTGGTGCCGATCAGGTCAAGGAGGTAAATGCTTAGAAGTTGTTAAGAGAGTTTGAGAATCTGGCGTTCAAAGATGGTGAATCCATCGATAACTTTGGGATGAGGATTACCAACCTTGTCGGTAACCTCAAGACCTTGGGCGAGACCATCGAAGATGTGCGCGTTGTGAAGAAGTTCTTGCGTGTGGTGCCGGCAAGATTCACTCAAGTGGCGGTGAACATTGAGATGTTTTGCAATCTGAAAGAGCTCGCAGTGGAGGAGTTGATCGGGCGACTGCGGGTGGTGGAAGAACACTTCGACGATAAAGTCGAATAGATCGTCGACAAGGCATGCCGTCTTCTCCTCGCCAAAGATGAGTGGCTTGAGAAGAACCGACATCGCTTCAATGTAGGGGCCAAGCCAGGTGGGAGCGGTGGCAGAGGCGGATCCATGAAGGGCAAGGTGGCGGCGCGCTCTGACGGCGGTGCCCTAGGCCAGCTCAAACTGACATCAATGGGCACGCCACGGTGAAAGGGCCGGTGTCGCAATTGCGGTATCTACGGCCATTGGATGGAGGATTGTAAGCGCCCCAAGAAGGAGAAGAAGAAGGATGCAACGCAGCCGAAGGCAAATGTCGCTATCAGCGATGACGCTGATTAGTCGGGCGCACTGATGTTGGCATCCTGCGACGTCGTGCGTTGACCAGCTCTCAGCTTCGGCGATGGCGCTGATAAGTCGGGCGTGCTGACACTGGCATCCCGCGACATCATGCGTCGACCAACTCTCGGCTTTAGCGGTGGCGCTGATAAGCCGGGCGCACTGACGTTGGCATCCCGCGACATCGTGCGTCGACCAGCTCTCGGCTTTGGCGGTGGCGCTGATAAGCTGGGCGCACTGACGCTGGAAATTCACGACGCCTTGCGTGGACTGGCTCAGCTTGTTCATCTCACAGAGAAGGTCGTGCCGGTGGACGTCTCTGATGGCGTATGGGTGCTTAGACATTGGGGCAAGCAACCACATGACCAGAACACGCTCAATGCTTACACAGCTTGATGAAGGTGTTCACAGTACAGTGCGGTTTGGAGATGGTTCACACGTTGAGATCCTAGGCATGGGCTCTGTGGTGATGGAAGATTGGCATCATGGCCATAAGGTACTAACTGACGTCTACTATATTCCAAAATTGAGAAGTAATATTGTGAGCTTAGGTCAGTTAGAAGAGAAAGGTTTCTTGGTTGTGCTGGGGAATGGAAGGCTTTGTGTGTTTGATCAAGAATAGACGCTGTTAATTTCTGCACCTAGAACTGGCAATAGACTCTATCTTGCAAAGTTTGGGTTAGCTTCACCAGTTTGCTTGCTTGCATAGTTTGAGAATGTTTCATGGTTGTGGCATGCTAGATATGGGTATTTAAATTTCAGAGCACTAAATGACCTTAGTTCAATGCAAATGGTTGATGGGTTGCCAGCAGTTACTAGGTAGAGAAAGTATGTGATGGGTGTACTCTTAGTAAACAACACAGAACACCTTTTCCTCATGTGTCAAGCTACAGAGCAGAAAATGGGCTAGAACTTGTGCACACTGATCTTTGTGGACATATTACTCTAAAGACAATTGGAGGTGCATCATATTTCCTACTAGTAGTTGATGATCATAGCAAGGATATGTGGGTGGAGATGCTTAGTAGCAAAGATCAAGCTCTGGAATGCTTCAAGAAAATCAAGACTAGAGCTGAAGTTGAGTGTGGCAACAAGATGAAGGCCATGAGAACAGATAGGGGTGGTGAGTTCATGTCCAATCTGTTCTCAATTTTTTGCATAGAAGGTGGCATCAAGCATTACACCACCACTCCTTATTCTCCTCAACAGAATGGTGTGGTTGAAAGAAGGAATCAAACAGTGGTTGAGATGGCTAGGTGTATGCTGAAAACCATAAGAGTTCTACCTGAGTTCTGGGGTGAGGCAGTCTGTACTGCTATGTATATTCTAAACAGGTCTCCCACAAAGAGCCTGAAGAAGAAGACACCTTTTGAGGCTTGGCATGGTAGGAAACCAACTGTAAATCACCTAAGAATGTTTGGATGTGTTGCACATGTGAAGAAGGTTGGTCCAGGTCTGAAAAAGTTATCTGACAGATCTAGTAAGATGGTCTTTATAGGCTATGAGTCAGATACAAAGGGCTTGTTTGATCCTTCTACTAACAAGCTAGTGATTAGTAGAGATTTTATTTTTGATGAAGAACAGCCATGGGATTGGACCAATGCCAATACAGTTGCAGATTGAGTGACAGACAGCTTTGTAGTTCAGTCTGACAAAAATCCGACAATAGAACAAGATGCTGCAATTCCAGCAGCAGAAGAAGAAGGGGGTGGGCCTATTGATCAAGGAGGTGTAGAAGGGTATGATGAGCTTACACCCAACTCCCTGATTAGTCCATGGTCATCAGTTGCACAGGCTGGTGGTTTTGCCACACCACCTAGTCATTACTTAGAAGATACATTTGGGGGGCCTTTGAGATTTAGAACATTGTCTGATCTTTTTGACTCCACTGATGTGATCAATGATTATGAGTACAGTGGAACTTGCTTATTGGCAGCTGATGAACCATTGGGTGTGGATGAAGCACTGGAGAAAGAATGCTAGATGGAAGCTATGAAAAGTGAGCTGCAATCAATTCAGAACAATAACACTTGGTGCTATGCTTCTCTTCCAAAAGTTCAGAAGGCCATAGGCCTGAAATGGGTATTTAAGGTGAAGAGGGATCCCGAGGGTAACATTGTGAAACACAAGGCTAGACTTGTTGCAAAAGGATATGCTCAAAGACATGGGGTGGATTATGAGCAAGTGTTTGCTCCTGTTGCCAGGCTAGAGACAGTCAGACTAGTTTTGGCTTGGGCTGCTCAAGGAAAGTGGGAAGTGCATCATATGAATGTGAAATCTGCTTTCTTAAATGGTGATCTGTAGGAGGAAGTATATGTGAGCCATCCACTAGGTTTCATGAATCCAAAGCAACCAGACAAGGTTCTGAAATTGAAGAAGGCCTTGTATGGTCTTAAACAGGCACCTAGAGCTTGGAACTCTAAACTGGACCGAGAGCTTGTGAAACTGGGTTTCACAGAAGTGAGGAGGAGTATGCAGTCTACAAAAGAGGCAGCGATAACTCACTGCTATTGGTGGGTGTGTATGTAGATGATCTCATTATCCATGGCCCTGACCTAAAGAGAATTGCAGAATTCAAGGGGCAGATGTGTAAGACTTTCAATATGAGTGATTTGGGCTTGTTGAGCTATTATTTGGGTATGGAGGTGAACCAGAAGCCTAGGCTAATAACCATCTGTCAAAGAGCGTATGCAGCAAAGATAGTTGAGCAGTGTGGTATGAAGGGTTGTAATCCAGTGGATACACCAATGGAACAAAACAACAAACTGTTACCTAGGAAACCAGATCTTGCTAGAGATGTGACAAAATTCAGGAGTATTGTTGGTAGTTTGAGATACCTGGTTAACACTTGACCTGACATTGCTTTTGCAGTGGGCATGGTTAGCAGGTTTATGGAGTGTCCTGCTACTGAACATTGGGCTGCAATAAAGAGAATTATGAGATATGTTGCAGGGACTACTGAGTATGGTTGCACCTATGCAAATTAGTCCATTTTAGAGCTAAAGCTGTTGGATTTTTCCGACAGTGATCATGCTGGTGACCTTGAGAAGAGGAAAAGCACCTCAGGTGTATTGTTTTTTCTAAATGGCAACGTGGTGACTTGGACATCACAGAAACAGAAGGTAGTGTCACTATCTAGCTGTGAAGCTGAGTACATTGTAGCAGCTTCGGCAGCTTGCCAAGGAGTGTGGCCGAGCAGACTCATTGCAGACCTGACTGGTGAAGGTGTGCAGACGTTCAAGCTTCTAATGGACAGCAAATCTGCCATTGAGTTGAGTAAGAACCCAGTGTATCATGAACGCAGCAAACACATTGATACTCGCTATCATTTCATCAGAGAGTGTGTTGTTGATGGAGTAGCTGAAGTGGAACACGTTGGCACTGACAGGCAACTGGCTGATATCCTGACAAAGCCGCTTAGGAGGATCAAGTTTATTGAGATGCGTCAGAAGCTAGGAGTCAGCAGCCTATGTCACGATTAAGGGGGTGATTGTTGGAGCAAGCTGCTTATAATCATGACAGTTTGTATTCAGTTTAGGTGCATTAGATTGATTAGTTGTTCGCACAATCACGTTTGTGTAAAACACGTAGAATCGTGGGTAACGGTGGAGATGTGCACGCCTTGCGCCATGACCGCATCCAGGAGGCTCATCTCACCTCGGCGCGCTAGCCGTGCATGTCGCACGGGCGTCCGCAAATGACGGCGCACCGTGTAGCGGCACGTCGTGGCGGGAATGTCGGATCGAGCCGGTATATGGATCAATGAAATGCATCTGGAGAGGCTGCGCGATGTGTGGCCAACCAACTCACCAAGTCTCTCTTGAGTTCATGGCGTCGCGCTCCGGCCATCGACGGAGTCCAGTGAGTTTCACAGGACAGCGAGCCGCCGATTCTAACACGTGCTTAATACTCTCTTCGGAGTAAGTCATTACATATGCTACCTACGTCTACTATAAGGATCATAGTGTTGATGCATATATAACTAGGATATTTATAGACGAAGGTAGTAAACACTGCTTTTTTTAATATAATGGAGTTTTATTTAGTAAATATGCATGGAGACACATGCACCAAATGTTTTAACAATTCTCGGCTGCCGTTTTAGTTTTACGCGATCTAGTTTTTTGGGAAAATTATTATAGGAGAGGCCCTGCAGTGTATATATTAATAATATATTTTTTACATATGTACGTAAGGGGAAATCAAAACTTGTCTACTCGATGTAGTCGATCTGTGTTTGATGTATGACATTTGGACAGTTTGCAGTCCCCATACGCCTAGCTCTAGCATCTAACTCAGACAAATTTAAGTTTCTCGACGAAGTATGTGTAGCAAAAAGGTGTTAGCCCCCTGGTGTCTTCTCAAGAACCGGAAAATCACTCCTAAATTTTATATGAAAAATATGATATTATTGCTTATCTACATAGGTATAACCAGGGAGGGGCTGGAAGGGGCCTGCCCCTCCCCCAACAGCCGCATAACATCCCCACCCCCTCATAATCTTTTGATGGATTAGCTAAATGAAGCTTACATTCATACAGATGACATCGTGTTATCTAGCTACGTATGTTTAGCAAGAAGGATATGCTTTAGTAATTAATCCCAGATCAAAAGCAGCACATGTCTTTATCGTGGCCATCATAGCCATTTTTTCTTTTCCTTTCAGCACACTATATTTATTAATATCTAATAATCATGTGTATTGTTTACATCATCAGGTGGTTAACTCTTCAGTTTTAAATTTCATAGTTTATATTTGCAAGATAGTTTGTTGCTCGTTTTGCTTATTTTTTCTCATTGTTTGTCTATTTATTTCATCTATATATGATATGTCGGCTCAATACTCAATACGCTAAATTAAAATAAATAAATAAATGTAATATAGTTAACTAAAAGATATTGTCATGTGTATTTTTACATTGATACGATATATTATTTATGAGAAAACTTTAATATTTTTTATATTTTTACGCTATTTTTTATAATTATAATTAGTTGTCAAGTTAGCCCCTTGCCTAGCTTCGCCACTGAGCATAACCAATCATTCTTCATTGCCAACACTCTTTACAATTAACTTTTCGGTTTCTCTGTCTGTGCATGTTCATTCTTGGTCAATCAAACCTAGCAAGCTTCCTCTCCTTAACTACATTGTCCTAATACTGCCATCACATTCATATTTGTATTGGTCTAATCATCTGTGCTGTTCAAGCTCATTGGTTCTAATGTTAATCTGTGCTGCTCTCCCTGCCGCAACGGCAGCTTCTGACTTCACACAAATACGAGGTCTCTCTCCCCAAACGGTGGACTAATGCAAACCGGATACCAATCGTCTTAATTTTTAGCTATATATTTAGATATGTTCTTCTCTAAATAAATAAATAGCCGCTATATTTTGGGAGTGTGGTAGTAGCATATTTCATTGCAGCAAAATACTAGCGTCGATGCTGAACAAGATCCATTTTTTATTTGAAGATTGGTGAGGCATTTGTTCACCAGTACTACCACGTCCTTTTAAAGTCGCCCGAAATTGCGTGGCAGTTCTACAAAGGTACAAGCCTTGTTTCTCGACCAGATTCCGATGGTGCCATGACGACTGTAACCTCTTTCCCTGTAAGTTGATCTCCTACGACAACCTGAATTCCCCTAAAAATTAAGTACTAGCCTGAAAAACAAATACTGACATCGCAAGAAAAATCAAGAGAATCCAAATTTCAATTTAAACTGAGCAGAAGATCAGGGAGAAAGTCGTGCCTTTGGGGCTGAGTGACTGGAGGTACTGCTCATCACCAAAAATTCCACGATTGGGGAGGAATGGCGGCTTGGTCAAGCGAAGGTCTAGGAGGTCTGCTTAGCTCCAGTGCAAGTCCTTAAGCCTCGAGGTTTACGAGCGTGCTAGTCAATTTAACTCTATAATTGACAAGAAAGTGAAACGAGCGGATCCGATACAGGCTCTCGCTATCGGCTGGCTACCGATAGGATCAGGATGTTCTTCGATCGGCTAGGAAGCCGATGTGGACAAGTGTCGACGAGGGATCGACCGCAGAGCCGATGGAGGAATAAGAGTGTGCTTAGAGGATAGCGAGGCGCACGGGATCACTCCGGACAACCGAACAGTGATTCATCGGCTAGAAAAATCGATGAAGGCGTATGCGGCCTAGACAAGGAATAGTATAAGAAGGCACGGGCTACAAAGCCGATGCCGCTCCGGGTATGACAACACGAGACCCGTCACCTGCCGTGACAGCTCTATTAACACCGAACCTTGAAGATCGGACCTAACCGAGACAGTACGAGGTCGGGACCAGCAGCGATGATACGGAGGACGCCATAGCAAGGATAGGAACGAACCCATCGGCTAGCTGAGCCGATGAGGGGACGTCTTTCTGAAGGCGGGTGCGTATCGGCTGGAAGACCGATACGTTCGGCGTTGCGCGTCGAGGGACGCCTCTAAAGGCTGATGTGTATTGGCCGAGGGGCCAATGCGCTAGGCGTGAAACTCAGAGCATGGATAACTCATCGGCTACTCACTCCGATGAGACGTCGTGCAGAAGACTATAGGCTTAAAGCTCGATCTACCGTCGGCAGCCTCATAGGTCGGATCTAACCGATGCAGCACGAGATTGACGACGGCAGAGAGAGCTTAATATGCCGATAGGTCCTACAGGTACGTGATGTGGTACATCTGATCTGACTAATTGAGTAAGGTTACAATTCACAAAAACAAGTATGCCGCCGTAGAGTCCACAACTCTTTCGTAAATCTGGTTTCATCTGAATAATCTTCCAATTTATAGTCGAGTTTTTCTTTGCTGCAACCTGATTGACTTCTTCACTGTAGCTGTCGGACTTTCTTTTACTCAAACTGATCTTTTTCCTTTATTTTCTCGGGATTTTTGGATCTGATCTCGATTGGATAATACTCTGTCTTCAAGCCGATCCAATCTTCTATTAATCTGATCTGCTTTTCTACAGTTCTCTATCGGTTTTGTCTCAGTAGACCTCTCAACCGATCGGCTTTAGCACCATCGAATCGTTTAAATTTTGGTGTTAACAGGTACAGACCGCTGATGCTCAGCCATCTCCGATGGGTGGATTGATCGTCGGTGCTACCGGACGCGCGAGGCTGTCCGGCGGCGGCGTTGCGCGTGGATTCAGCCAGTCGTTCTTCCAGCCGCCGCCGCAAGAGCGAGGCCACGTTGTTATGAACGATGCGTTCCATTTCGTTGGGCCGCCACTGGTCCTGGCTGACAAGAGCACTCCAGATCATGGAGGTGGCCATCAGAATGGTGGTGTTTCAGCTGGCTGCTGCTGCTGCAGGTCTGTATGTATGGGTCTCTTGAATCTCTTTTTTTTTTTGTTTTGATCGCAAAGAAACATTTGCATCTGTTCGGAACGCACAGTTTTTTCTTTTCTTTTCTTTTGTAGACGATTCAGGGGACAACTCAAACTCTCTATTCTACTAAGAGAAATCGACCGAGCAAATTGAGGGGTCATTTCGCGAAGTGCCAAAATATATCACTACTTTGCCATAAGAAATAAAGCACGAGATTTGCTACATATTTGTACCACGGAAATTAATAATTGGGAGAAAGATGAATGTATCTAAGAGGGCTAATAAGCTAAGAACGTGTTGCACGTCCTAAATTAATATCATGAGGATTATGTCTTCGGAGTTAAGACCAAAAAAAAAGCCCCAGTCGGTGTTGCACGTCATAAACAGCAGGGACGATTAATACCTATAAAGGACACAACAGTATAATAGTTTCAGTCAGTTTTGCACATTATAAATCTGACTGTAGCTACCAATTGCCTAGACTCAGTCGGTGAAATTAACATATCTACCTTTTCAGTGCTACAAAGTGAATTTGGCGAGACCTAACACCACCTTCTAGTTTTTGGGAATGTAATATAATGGTATTCCCCTAGCTTATATAGTTATATTAATGTGTGTATTTCACTTAATAACACCAAGCATGTGCTCAATATATTCACCCTCACTAATTCGGTCTGATGATTAAGTTTTGAATCTTTTTTTTTTTACCTGGGAACACTCCGGTTGAAGGCATCGGAGGATAATGCCACTTGGAACAATGGTACATTTGCAATTTAGTTTCAAAGACTTGAAATGAACTTCTTAATTAGGGCTCCTTTGGACAAAGGAAAAATGAAGAAATTTTAGAGGTTTGGAATCCTTTGAAAAACACTATATGGTCTAAGGAATAGCCTTCTCTAGACCTCATGTTTTCTCTTTTCCTCCCCAAAAATTATTATGTTTTTTATAGTATTACCAAATAATTTTTTTATAATTCCTGTCGATTCACCTCCTATAGCATTAAATGAGACGTGATATCATATTTCTATGTTTTTTAAATCGCATGTTCAAAAGAGCCCTTATTCCCTATAAACTGCATACGTGTTAGTACCATGCATACAGTAGTTATGCTTTGAGGCCCGCTGGGTGTCAGTGTTACAAGCCGGCTGATTTATACGTGGATTTCGGTTACGGCTCATGATTAAACATTGAAGAAATTTTTATTGTTACACCATTGGTCGTCTATATATAAATCTGACTCACTTACGGTGTTAGTTACTGTACACATTTCTACATGGTATCATAGCGAGTCTAGATATCCCGGCGCGCAAGCTTTCTTTCTCTGGTGAGCCGACCTTTTTTCTCCTCGTCGTCGATGTCTTCTTCCTGTCGCCGATCTTCCTCCTGGTACTCTCCTCTTGGCACTCTCCTCGCTCTCTCGTCTTCGTTTCTTTCTTCTCCCCATCTCTCTCGCAGTCACCTTCTTTTCTCCGTTCCACCTCCACACGATAAGGCGACGGTCTCCATCTGCCTCCTCATCTCGCCTCGCACCCGTCTCCGCCCTTTTTCTTGCTTCGTACATCCTTTGTTCTCTGACGCCGGTGCACCTCCACGCTCGTCGTCTTCATCGGCTAAACTCGTCCGCCCTCCCATCGGCTGGACTTGTCCATCCCTCTATCGGCTGAAACCCTCCCTCGGTTCTCGCCTTTTCCGACATGCTGAATGGTTCTCGGACGCGAACCTTCTTCCCTCACGTCCGTGCCAATCTAACGTGTTCACGTGTCCACAGACACGAATCCCTGCCTCCCGGACACGAACATATTCTCTTCACGTCCAGCCACTCTCCGCTTTTTTTACGTCCGCCCCACTACTTGGCCTCCACGAGTCTACGGAAGTGAATCTTTCCTTCACGGACGTGAATCCTCGCACGTCCATGACCCAACTACTCTCTGACCCACCTACTCTGCTATGTCCTTTTTCTCACCTACTCCGCTGCCTACTCCATATCGGCCAACCACTTCTCATTGACTGGCCAACCCACTCTCTATCGGCTTCTCATATCTTTGATCAGCCAATCCGTCCTCCCATCGGCTTCTCCCTCCCATCGACTATTTGTCCCTGTTCTCCTCTCATCATGGCCATCGAGTCCGCCCTCAGCTCCGGCACTCTCCCAGTTGCCGAGTCTGCTCCGGCCCTCGGTGCCCCAGACCACACTTCGGGCACCACCTCGCCGATCTTCTCTCCTTCCTATGCTGCTGTGAACGTGAAATCTCACGTTTCTATCTCTCTTGACCTTAACGCCAACTATTCCATGTGGGTTTTCTTCTTCAAATCCCTCTGTAGAAAATTCGGCCTTCGGTCCCTATCGATGGCTCTGCTCCACCTCACCCCGATGACCTCCAGTGGGACATCGCCGAGTACCATGTGCGTAGCTGGCTGCTCGGATCGATCGACGACTCTGTCCTCGACCTCGCCATGGACGATACCGACCCTATCGCCCGGGATCTCTGGGTGACCATCGAGCAGATCTTCCTCACGAACAAGCAGCCTCGCACCATCTTTCTCCTCAATGAGTTCTATTCCATGGTACAAGAAGACTCCTCTGTCTCCTTGTACTGTCAGCGCCTTAAGGTCAAGGCTGCTGCTCTCCAAGATGTCGGCCACCCTATGGCCGACTCTCAACTCGTTCTCGCCCTTCTGTGAGGCTCAACCCCTGCTTCTCAAACACCGCCAATAACATCGCCAACGCCACACCTCTTCTATCGTTTGCCCGGGCCCATGACTTGTTAGTTCTTAAAGAACTCCGTTTGGCCAACGACGAGAAGACAGTGACCCACATCGCTCTCCTTGCCGCAGTCGATAATGGTTGCCAAGCATCCTGCGCTGCCACTTCCTCCCACGGCTTTGGTGGCCATGGCACAGCTCGCACCAGGAAAGGCAAAGGTAGGAACTAGCAGGGTCCGATGCAATCACGACCTGCCTCAGTCCCTGCCCAACCTGCCGGTCCCATGGGTCCATGGTTCTGCTACAACCCCTATGCACCCTAGCCCTAGCCACGCAGCCCCATCGGTTGGCAACCAGGGGTTCTCGACGCCCATCCTCAGGCTCACCTGGCACCAGCCGATGCTACCGACACCACCCATCCAGTCGGTTCCCTCCTAGAACCAGGTTGGCCTCGTCACCGCCCTCAACCAGATGACGCTCCAACCACAGCACCCTTGGGTGCTGGACTCTAGGACGTCCTCACACATGGCGTCATCGGTCGGTATACTTTGTTCTTGTCACCCCTGCTCCTTCCCCTTTGTCACCATCGGCAATGGCCACTCTCTTCCTATCCAATGTCGAGGTGACTCCTCTCTGTCTACATCCACCACTAACCTCTCCCTTCGTAATGTTCTTATCATACCTTCTCTTATTCACAATCTTATATCTGTTCGCCAATTCACAAGAGACAACAACTGCTCCATCGAATTTGACACGTTTGGTTTCTCTGTAAAGGATATCCCAACCCAGCGACAAATCCTTCGCTGCAATAGTGGTGAAGACCTTTACACCATTCCTGCTGCGCCGTCCACTCCACACGCCAGTATCGCCCTCTCCACCAACCTTTGGCATCTTCGCCTCGGCCACCCCAGCCCCGATGCTGTCGCCACCCTCCGTCGTAGCGCCTCCATCTGATGTACCCATAGTAGCTCCACAGTTTGCCACTCATGTCAACTTGGCAAACATGTGTGTCTGCCTTTTTCTAGTTCTCTCTTGTACCTCGCGCCCGTTTGAACTTATACATTGTGATGTATGGACATCTCCAGTTAAAAGTGTCTCCGGTAATCAGTATTACCTTGCCATACTTGACGATTACACACACTATTGCTGGACATTTTTGCTCATCAGCAAATCCGAGGTCGCCTCTCACCTCACTAACTTCATCACATACATTTCTACTCAGTTCAACCTCCCCATCAAGGCTCTACAAGTTGATAACGGTACGGAATTCGTTAACCGTACCGTTACAACCTTCCTCACCTTGCAGGGCATCCATCTACGGCTCTCCTACCCCTACACCTCTCCTTAGAATGGCAAAGTCGAGCGCCTCCTTCGCACCCTTAACAACATCAGTCGCACTATGCCACTTCACGCCCACTTACCTACCACTTATTGGGCAGAAGCTTTGGCCACTGCAACTTATCTCCTTAATCGGCACTCGTGCTCCTCCATTCAAAACAACGTTCCATATGCCCTTCTTTACCGAACGACGGCCGACTACTCCCACCTTCATGTCTTTGGGTGCCTCTGCTATTCAAACCTCTCCGCCACTGCTTCCCACAAACTCGCTTTACGCTCCACCGCCTGCATTCTCCTCGGCTATCCCTCCTCTCACAAGGGATACCGATATCTCAATCTTTCCACTCGATGGGTCATTGTCTCTCGTCATGTCATTTTTGACAAGACATGCTTTCCATTCATTCCACTTCATCCGAGATCCTCCTCTAGTGATCTCGACTTTCTCCTCACCAACACCGTGCCGACCGGGTCTCCTCCACTGTCCCCTCCATCGACCTCCTCATCGGCCACTGCTAAGGACTTAACTTTCACCTGTCCCACTACTATTCGGTCCGATGTCCCACCCATCGGACCCCCATCAGCCCCACCTCTCTCATCGACTTCAGTTGATCCCGTCCCTTTTCCATCGGACACCCCACTTCCATCGGCTCCTCCCACCCCATCGGCTGCTCTGTCTCCATCGGACCGATCAGACCAATCAGCCCATCCGACTCCATTGGCTCAGGCCAATCTAGTTTCCTCCTTTCCTCTCACCTACAGCTGTCGATCCGGAGCTGATGACGTCCCCACCCGACCAATTCTTCTCATCTCTCCCGCACCCCCATCGGCTCCAGTTCCCTCCACCCCTCGTATGGTCACTCGCTCACAGACCGGGTCTCTCTGCCCCACCAAGCGCTACGGACTCTCCACCGTCCACACCTCTATCTCGCCCATCCTAGCGACATCTCGCTCCATCCTGGCCGACCCTCAGTGGCGCGCGGCCATGGCCGACGAGTACAAGGCCTTAATGGACAACGAGACCTGGCGCCTCATCCCTCGTCCTCCTGGCGCCAACATTGTGACCGGTAAGTGGATTTTTAAACACAAATTCCACGTCGATGGCTCCCTTGCCCGTCACAAGGTTAGCTGGTTAGTTAACTTCTTTAGGAATATCTTCCTTTTTCTTACTAGGAAATAATGTCCGATGGCCATAGACTCGTCGGACTCTGTCTGTAAATCCAGGGTATAAATATAGACCCCTGGAAACATGTTAAAGATCCCTGGATCAATATACAATCTCGGTGCATCGCCACCCTAGTTCATCTAGGTTTTACCGGAGGGTTCTGGCTCTCGACGCGGGGTTGCATCGGTTAAATCCGATCTCTGGTGAAGGGGTAAGTCCCGCCACCATCCCGATATGTCCTGCTCTGTCTGAGGCTGCATTGGTTAGGTCCGACCTCTTAGGCCGATCAGACGTATCGCATCACGTTTGTGCTAGACCTATCGGCCCGTTAAGCTCCCTTTGCCGTCGTCAGTGTTTTGTTGCATCGGTTAGGTCCTACCTACGGGGCTGCCGACGGTAGATTGAGCTTCAGGCCTATAGTCCTCTGCACAGCGTATCATTGGAGTGCTAGCCGATGAGTTATCCATGCTCTGAGCTTCACGACCAGCGCATCGGCCCCTCGGTCGATGTGCATCAGCCTTTAGAGGCGTCTCTCGACGCATAACGTCGAACGTATCGGTCCACCAGCCAATATGCACCCACCTTCAGATAGGTGTCCCCTCATCGGCTCAGCTAGCCGATGGTTTGGTTCCTATCCTTGCTACGGCATAGCCGATCCAGCGTCCTCCGTATCATCACCTGGCCCCGGCCTCGTACTGTCTCGGTTAGGTCCGATCTTCGAGGTTCAGTGTTAATGGCGCTATCATGGCGGGCGACGAGTCTCGTGCTGTCATACCCAGAGCGGCATCGGCTTTATAGCCCGTGCCTTCTTATACTATTCCTTGCCTAGGCTGCATGCACCTTCATCGGTTTTTCTAGCCCATGAATCACTGTTCGGCTGTCCGGAGGGATCCCTTGCACCTCGGTATCCTCTGAGCACACCCTGGTTCCTCCATTGGCTCTGTGGTCGATCCCTCGTCGACACCTGTCCACATCGGCTCCGCAGCCGATCGAAGAGAATCCCGATCCTATCGGCAGCTAGCCAATAGCGAGCGCCTGTATCAGACCCGCTCGTCTCACTTCCTTGTCAGTTACAGGGTCAAATTGACTGGCACGCACGCTCGCTAACCTCGAGGCTTAAGGACCTACACTAGAGCTAAGCAGACCTCCCAGGCCTTCGCGTGACCGAGTCGCTGTCCCTCCCCGGTCGCGGGATTTTTGGCGGTGAGCAGGTGTCGATTACGACGGGATCTTCAGTCCCATCGTCAAACCCGCCACTATTCGGGTCGTCCTCACTTTGGCAACCTCGCATTCCTGGCCGATCCAACAGCTTGATGTGAAGAACGCCTTTCTTCATGGTCATTTGATGGAAACGGTCTACTGCCAGCAGCCCCCAGGCTTCGTCGACCCTTCTTATCCCGACGACGTCTGCATTCTTCAATGTTCCCTTTACGGCCTCAAACAAGCCCCTCGTGCCTGGTACCAGTGCTTTGCTGCCTATCTTCGGCACATCGGCTTCGTGGCCTCTGCATCCGATAGCTCCCTGTTCACCCTTCATATCGGCTCTGCTACTGTCTATCTACTTCTATATATCGATGATATTGTCCTTACAGCGTCTTCGACATCTCTCCTCGACCAGATCATGGCCCGACTTCACTCTGAGTTCGCCATGACCGATATTGGTCCTCTCCACCACTTTTTTGGCATCTCCGTCACCCGTTCCTCTCACGGGCTCTTTCTTTTCTAGCGCTAGTACGCCATCGACCTCTTCTAGCGTGTGGGCATGGCCGATTGTCACCCCACGGTCATCCCGGTCGACACTCGAGCCAAACTCTCCGCTGTCGATGGTGCACTCGTTGCCGATCCCTCTCAGTATCGGAGTCTTGCCGGGGTTCTCCAATACCTCATCCTCACTCGGCCTGACCTCATGTACGCTGTTTAGCAAGTGTGCCTCTTCATGCACGCTCCGTATGAACTTCACCTCGCGCTGCTCAAGTTTATCCTACGCTACGTGAAGGGCACCCTCTCCAACGGGCTGCATCTCAGCTCTAGCCCCATCGACTCTCTCACCACGTACTCCAACGTAGACTGGGCAAGCTGCCCTGACTCTCGACGCTCTACGTTTAGCAACTGCGTTTTCCTCGGTGACACTCTAGTATCCTGGTCCTCAAAATTCCAGATTACAGTGTCCCGGTCTAGCGCTAAAGCCGAGTACCGCGCCGTCGCCCACGCCGTTGCCAAGTGCTGTTGGCTTCGCCAGCTTCTCTAGGAGCTCCATGCACCCCTCTCCTCCGCGACTGTCGTCTACTGCGACAATGTCAGTGCCATCTACATGACCGCTAACCCGGTTCATCATCAACGCACCAAGCACATCAAGATCGATATCCATTTTGTCCTTGACAAGGTCACATTAGAACAGGTTCGGATGCTCCATGTACCATCGGCGCACCAGTTTACCGATATAATGACTAAAGGTCTACCCACGTCTTTGTTCACCAGTTTTTGGTCCAGTCTCTGCGTCCGTTCTCCTCTCGCTGCGACTGCGGTGTGTTAGACCACTGGTCTGGGTTGTATATATATAGACCAACCCCTCTTATATACACTTGGTGTTAGTTGTACACATAGATATTTTGTGTACTGTTGCTTAGCTACATAACCTTTATAAATTGGGAGGCTGCTATTAGAATCCCGTTACAAAACGGCGTGATATCAACTGGACACCCAATCGAGTAATTTTAGGTATCATATATAATACGAAGGTAACAGGTAGACACCAGGTCTGATATTAGCAGGGGTACCAGCCAGTTCACCGGTGCTAGTGCCTGTAGACGACATTACAGTGTGTCCAGCTCCTCTGGGAGGAGTCACACATACTACAAACCTACGGTTATTGTAATTATAACAAGTAGCAGTTAAATTTGACTAATTTGACTATGGAGTGATACATTTCATATTAATATGCTATACCAAATTATTTTTTTACAAGTTGAATTTGACCTTATATGTTTATAGAGTAATATATCTCATATTAATTTATCTTATCAAAATTTTTAAATTTTTTTGATGACTATTTAGGACACAGAATAAATGGGGAGACATCATCTCAAGGGATGAAAATCCATCTCCATAAGTAGGGAAAGTGTTTTTTTTTCCCTCGAGAGATGTCCCCACGTTTCTTACATGTCACCTAAATAGCTATGAAAAAAATAAAACTAATTAGCAATATAGATTAATATGCGATATATTATTTCACAAACATGTAAAATTTGACTTCAGTGAGTTGTAACCAATATAACTGTGACTTTACGTATCTAGTTTCTGTTTAATTTGTTTCTTTTGCTGTAACTTGTAGAAGTTTAACACTGATATATCTTATATTATTTTATTGATGGGTTATATCCCATCCATAAGATGTATATCTATACGGTGTATTTTTAGGATATAGGGGTCGGCTGATATAAGGATACAAACGAATTCATAGCTAGAGCAACAGTGACATGAATTTTTATATAGATTCAGACCCCAAATACAAGTAATAATCATACTCCTATTGGCAAGAGGCCAATGTTACCATTATATATGTATCAAGTGTAAAGTATGGAGAGAAAACCCTAATCTATTTCAATGCTCAGACATGGTGGTCTGTGGCTAGCTGTTGTTAGCTTTCTTTAGTGTTGACTCGATGAGATTGTAGGTAGTTTGTATTGTCTTGTCTTTATTGAAATCTCTCATGGCTCCCTCCTTGGGCTTGTATTTATACCCTCGGGTGTTGACTTGCACAAGTAGAATTAGGAAATCAAGTATGAATGCGATTCGAGTATTCCTTGTTAGATCCAAATAGAACTTAGTATTTTTTTATCTGAGACTTCTTCCTTATCTACTCCGGACTTTATCCATATGCATATATTTTGTTTCCATATAATACTTTGGTGGTGAAGTAGGGATCAGGGGTCTTATCCCAGAGGTCTAAAGGCGTCCAAGTGATGTCTGCGAATCTCTTAGGGCCTCATGTGCGGAGCCCTAAGCTTATGCCCTTCACTGAGCTAATCAACCTAGGCTAGAGCACTGAGCTAATCAACCTAGGCTACCTAGCCTAGGTGGTCCCGTCGAAAAAGTCTCGGGCGACCATGCTGACGCCTAAAAAGTCTGCTTCGTTCTAGTGCAAGCTGGTCGGCTTTTCTCCATGGTTTGAGGTACGCGCGTCGAGGCTTGTGTGGTCCACACGACTTCAGCGTGACGGTGCGGGTGCGGATGTGCCAGTCAATTTGACCCTGCAATTGATAAGGAGGTGAGGCAAACGGGTCAATCGGATGATTGGCCAATTACGAGCTCTTGCTGACAGCTGGCTGCCGATAGGATCGAGCTGGTCAATCGGCCGTGTCTAGGTGGCTTCTACTATCGACTGGTCGCCTATAGGGATCAGGACACTATTCTATCGGCTAGGGAGCCGATGAAGGCGTAGACAGATGTTGATGAATGATATGATGGCTCTAGGTGTAGCTCCTGATCCATCGGCCGCAGAGCCGATAAAGGCACCGAAGGGTATTTAAAGCAGAGCTGCAAGATCCTTCCTGGTAGTCGACGGAAGCTGTAGCGGTCGTTTATCGGCTAAAAAGTTGAAGGCATATGTGAAGTGGTAAGGAATCTTATAAAAGACACACTAGCTGAAAGCCAATGTCGCTTCGGATATGGCAAGGGCAAAGTGAACCCATCAGCTAGTTGAGCCGATGAGAAAACGTCTCTCTGAAGATAGGCACGAATCGATTGGAAGGCCGATGCGCTTGGCGTGGCGCTCGAGGGGAGTCTCTGAAGACGGCGTATCGGTGAAGGAGCCGATACACAGGGTGTGGTGCTTATGGTATAGATAACTCATTGGCTAACACTCCGATGAAACGCCGTACAGAGACCTATAGGCCTAAAGCTCAATCTACCGTCGGTAACCTTGTTGGTCAATCCTAACCGATGCAGCATGAGACCGACGATGGCGAAGAGAGCTTGATAGGCCGATAGATCCTGCACGGATATGATACGATACATCTGATCGGTCTAAGAGGTTGAACCTAACTGATGCAGCCTTAGACAGAGCAAGACATACCGGGATAGTGGCAGGGCTTACCCCTCCGCCGAATATCGAAGTTAACCGATGCAGCCCCGCATCGAGAGCCAGAATCCGCCGGTAAAAACCTAGATGAACTAGGGTGGCGATACGCCGAAGTTGTATTGATCGAAGGATATGTTGATTTATTTACATGTATCTAGGTGTCTATATTTATACCCTGGTATTACAGAGTCTGACGCGGTTATAACAACCATCTTATGTTATCTCCTAAAAATATAAAATGAAAATATCTCTAGGGAAGTTAACTAAACTAACTAAACCTTCCTATATAAGATACAATTTACATAGATAAAATACCCTGCCGTGAGTTCCACGGCTCCTCTTCAAACTTGGTCATCTGGATAATCTTCTATTCTTGGACCGAATCTCTCCTTGCTTCATCCGATCGGCTTCCTTCCTGTAGCAACCGAACTCTTATTTTACTTCAGCCGATCTTTTTTCCATCCTTTCCCTGGGCTTTCCAAATTTTGGCGTTAACACTAGGTTGGTCTATCCTGGTCGTTCACTCTAGCTAGTCTAGGCATCCACCCCTTGGGCCTGTCTCCGTGGGAGAACGACCCCATATAAACTAGTTAGGCTCACCTGCTCCTTTTGCGATTCTAGTGGGAAGAGACTAGACTGTGCATGTCGAACTATTCTAACCACCGTATTCAATGCAGTGTGCCTACATACTTGCACTAGCACAACACATGCGTGCCTAAGACATTCACGGTGACAAGAAGAATATCTACCCTAATAGATGGATGGCATGTGACAAGATGGGTACTAGACCCCACGCCTATCGTAACAGGGGATGGGGGGCTTTGTTGAACCACACCACATCCTCCGCCCTCTATGTGTTTGGCCGATTCGTTGTACAGCAGCCCTATCGGGCGAGCACGGCACGTCACTGCTTAGTAGAGTGGAGCCTATAGAGTGTGCTTCCAATAGGATTAGATCGATCATCCTTAAACTTTATATGTAGGACCAGCAAATTTTGGATCATCAGTATTTTTTTCCATCTATTATGATACCTCCAAGAATATATAAGAGGAGCATTGTGGACAGAAAGGAGGATAAACCACTTTAAAATGTTTAGCCACAGTAATCCACATTTGAAAAAAGTAAGAACACAAGAGTAGATGTTACGCCATTGAGCTGCCCGAACCTGCCTTAATGGATCCATGTTAATTTTCCTCCCGATGATTGGAGCTGCCTTGAATGCACGATCTACCTACGTGATTAAGCCCTATCCCCTGGCCCAAACTTTGAAGGAGGCCTACGTATGTCCTCGCTCTTAGTGTCTATCCATCGATAGCTATCGTGCCAAGTAGGGGGCTGTCGTTCTCTTTCATGCACGCTTGATCTTTTGTTGTTCCCGCTAGAAGGCTAGAAGATAGCAAGTGGACGCTATCGCCATCACTTTGACTCAGAGGAGTTAGAGGATGTTGCACGACACCCTGTATCACCGCCAGTGTTGCAGTGTGAGCCGACACCTTGCCCAGGGTACCGACACTCCTTAATGCGTTCCACGCCCTCCCGAGCTAAGAGAGGAGGTGCCGGTCCTAGTGCTACAGCTACGACCTCCCTTTACATCAGGAGCCTCCCTGGCAAACAGAGTAGCTGATGGCTATCACACTAGCGAGAACATGCTAGCCACTAGTCTGGCATTACTTGGAAATAGGGGGAACATGTTCGAGGAGTGTCACTGTAAGAAATCCTTAAGACGTGTGTTTCATTTATGTCACGAAAAGTAAAAAATTATTTATTCCAAAATCTATGATGTTCATGTGATGAAAATTCATTCGCCACCTATCATGCATCTCTAGTTCTATGACAAAAACTTATTTTTTTATCATTAATCTAATGACGATCATTATAATTGAGTTTATGACGTTTATTTTTGTTATTTTTAAGCCCATGAAATATCATAAATGACAATACAGTTGCCACATAGAATAGGAAACGTCATAAAATGATGTGGAGCTTACATGGTAAGTTCATTATGATAATTTCATTCATCATAAAATGTCTCGTGGCCTATTAAAGCTCATAAGTGAGAGGCTAAGCCTAGTTAAATTTAAGCATGGCCGACGTAGTAATTTTTAGCCCAATTATATTATATCCATTTACATTAGTATCATAGTCCAAGCCCATTTTAAAAGATCATAGAGGCCCAAGCACTATGCCCAATAGCAACCTGTACAGCACAAAGATTACATATAGCCCCCTTAATAACCAATACAGCCTACTAAATACAGCGAAAAACTTATAGCCCAATTTACAGCCAAATCTGATATGTCCAAATACAATCACATGTTCCGTGACCAAAAGGTAATATCACATATCAGTTCATTAACAGATAGTAAAATAAACAAGCCTAGTTCCATCTGTGATTAGATAAAAACATGTGTATTTGTGAATAAAAATGCCTTCCAAAGATGATTGGTACAAAAGAACGTATATAAATTGAAATGCAATAATTCTAAATCAGGTTAAAAATCGTTTTTAGCAAGATCAGCTAAATAAAGTACTATGTTTCTAAAATGTTGTTGATAGTCCAAACCATTATTAATTTGGAAAGAAAAGAATGGCACGATAAAAAACAAAAACTCACCTGTCATGTTCTTTCTACAATGCAGGATCAAGTCCATCATCATGGTCAGCATCATCTTGCACATCTGAGCTTTATATCCTGTTGTCAAATTGCATGTTGTATTAGTAAATGAAACCAGAATCCAATCCAGATGAACTGCTTTAGTAATTATCGTTCAAATTAATTATTGCTGAAAATAAAAAATCTAATTTAAACCTAAAACTCCACGAGCGAAATAAGTATTATAAATGCGACTACAGACAACTAAATGTGCTAAACTCTGTAATTTTAACAACACGTTCTATTTAAGTACACATTTTTTGGATGGAGTCCTCTACAAAATGACATGAAACTAATTCCAAGCGTAAAGATTCATAACAAGCACAAGATCCATTCTTCTTCAAAATGTTAGTTTATTCAATCAACAAGCACCAGGACCACCATAAGATTCATAGCTTGTTTAAATAAAATCAATAATGTTACCATTAGATAATGATGGAGTCAAAGTTAAACTCTTTGTTCTGTAGGACATGGGTGATGTTCTTTCAAATAAATATATATATGTAATCATTTGAATACTCTTTATTTCCTAGCCCTTGAAGTCGATTAGTCTTTTTTTGTCAATTTAGGATGTTCATACACATGCTCTTATGAACACAAAAAAATTCAGTCACATGATATTCGAATTTAAAACAAGAGAAACCATGGATGAGCACTACTGATCAAGGCTTGGTAAACATTCTTGGCACAATTAACCAATAGAAGAGTTCAAGCACATATACCACATTAGGCCATCATATTTTGGAATAGTTAGTTTGAAAACATAAATTTTGTACGTGCATATCTATCTAAAAAAAGGGACGTTCTTGGATGTGTTGTTTGAGCTGATTCCATGGTTTGGGTTCAGTCAGCACGCCGGAATGGATGCTCGAGGATGTGTTCATCAACAAGGACAACCTTCGCATTGATCTTGTAGAGTGAGGAAGGGGCGGCAAACCATCAACATAGAACATTGAAATGATATTTTCATTTGTTTGAATTGGTTTGTCAATCATGGAATTGGCCTCGTGATGGTCAGGTCTTCTTTTTTGGGTTTTGTTGATTAGATGAGCATGGCTAAAAATTGGGGTCTGAAGCGTGAATTGGCTTGGCTGGTGGCTAGCAAGTTCCTGGATTCAGATGAAATCGGAGTCAACAGCTGTTGGGCTTTGCTTATATTTTGAATCGAAATGTCTCGTGTCTGGCAATGAGGGAGCTGTTTGATGATTAGGCATGTGCATAGGTTAAAATTCTTACACATGAATGTACGACCTTACCAATGCTCGTCTCCATCACAGGTATCTAATCTGGTTTGGTCGGAAAACAGTGCTCATGCAGTCATGGTCATCGACATCTCAAACTTTTGGCCCCAATTGAAAGAACCGTTTAAAGCCTAAAGACATCTAAATAGTCAATTTAAAAACTTCATAGTAAAGTAGAAGTTAAAAGCACTGTTAAAATATCGTATGTATAGGCTATTCTAAAGCTGTTGTATATTTCAATAGATATTATTGGAACTTTTGATCTGCACAACGATAACAGGCAGAGCTAAACTGTAAGAGTGAAACAACTAGATTAAACACAACATTATATGGACAATAGCGGCTTGTTACTTCTGACAACAACAAGGTAAGTATGACAATAAGTGATGTAAATAATTTAACAAATATAACTGAGGTTTACACGTAGTCTTATTCCTAAACTTTGAATCCTTAAGTGGATACCAGGAGCTCACAAAAGAGTGGGATCATTGCTAACCCATTCCTCTCGAGATTGCACAAATACACTCCTCCACTAGTGGTATCTTCTTTTTTTACGAGGGTAAGATCTGGTCTTTACAAACTTCCCTCGGCACACCACAATCGAATTGGTGGCTCAAGAATAACACTTAGCCTTTTATAAGTCGTCAACCTCCAAGAGTAATAGATGCAATAAAAACTCTATAGGGTTGAAAAGCTAGTGTTGAAAAAATTAAGAATGTGCTAAGCACCAAATCTTCCAAAACAAATCCACTGATACAAGATTCAAATTGAGTAGATCTAGAGAGAAAAGTTTGAAAGAAGAGAGGGCTCAAAATGAGAGAGAGTAAAGCTCAGAGCCAAGGCTCAAATGTTTGTAATGGTATAAGCCGCATTGCCTTGGGGATGGGTGGGAGCTATTTATAGCACCCTACAAAATCCAGCTATTGGATGCTGAGATTCCTTATATTGGATATTTTAATAGTAGTCATCATAATTTTTAACAAGTGCAAGATTTAAACTCCAACTTAGCCAGCAACTCACATATCGGACATTTAGATTGTACCTATCGAATATTCCGTTATTTTTCTTAACATAAGCATTGTAGCTCAATCGAAATATCCGAAGTCATATTGTAAATTCCGATATTTTCCTTAATAGGGCGATGGTATTCATTTTGGAAATTTCAATAGCACCTAACACAAATTCCGTTATTTTTTTTGAACAAAACCATCTAATGTCATTTTGGAAATTCTGATGCAGTTTCAAAAATTCTGATCAATTGAAATAATGTAGAACTTTAACAAATTTTGAAGAAACACTTTTTGAAATGATTTTGAGTACCAAAATTTCAACCCTAAGTTTCAATTTACATCCCTCTTTGTAGTACGGTTTTTCCTATGAGTTGAGAGTGAAAGAGATTGCATTTACCATAGTTTTTCACTGTCACATTATCTCAACATAGAGGATTCATCAAAACCGATCTCCCCATATCTTAAAGGACTAACTTCTCTAGAACACAATCTCAATAAGAAGCATTAGTCCTTTCTAGTTGATTGTCATTAATCACCAAAATTAATTAGGGTCCTATATGCACTTTCAATCTCCCCTTTTTGATGTTTGATGGCAATTTAACTAGACAACAATAAAGAGAGATATATAAAAGGATTTTGGGTACAAAGAAAGAAGTGTAGTTCCCCCTATAAATGTGCATAATAGGCAAGTGGAGAGCTTCTCCTAAATCTTTACACCCACAATTTAAGCACAAATAAACTTGTTTGATAATAGAAATGCATATGACATGTAACATCCACACAAGTTGCTAGAAAAGAACAAACAACATTACATCACATAGTCTCATGCATCACATATGCATTGAAATAAACTAAAGGCTAAAACACAAATAAACTATATAGTCTCATACAAGCAAGTACCAATTGTCTGACCAACGACAAGAATTAGAAGATTTGGGTTGGAAAGATGGTTGACTCTCCCCCTTAGGCATCAAACCACCAAAAAGAAGGCAAAGAAAGGGAGAAAGCACAAGTAAACATGACATGGAGTCACTCATCATACTCAGTATTATCACCCTCCTCATGCACTACTCCAATATCTACCTTGGCAAAGGGGTCTTCAAAGACTTGTTCTTTACTCACATTCACCATGGAACTATTGGGTAAACAAGGAAGCTGAAGATAACACTAAATCTCCTTGATGCACTTGGTATCCTTCTTCTTAGCCACCCTTTCCTTGTTGTCCTTGACGTCCGTTGGTTTGCACACAATGAAGATGGACTTGAGAAACTTCCAAGTTGGTGAGGAAGAGCAAGTCACTAGAATGGAAGAAGTGGAATGTTCTTGGGAGCTAGGAGGGACACTAGGAGCTATAGGGGCCACTTGCTTCATGATCCTCACTTGTACGCTGGTTTGCTTCTTCTCCTTGTAGAAATTGAGCTGAGTCACTTCTTCAATTATCTTCATGAGAAAAGGGGCATATACAAGGCCTCGCTAGGAAGTGAAGGAGTTTACCCTGATTTCCTCCCAAATGAATTGAAATACATCGAACTTATTTGGAGGATCACTCATTCGTGCAAGAATGCTTCTAGTGTGATGAAGCACGTTGCTAGCATATCCTTGGGTGTGAGGGTCTTGCAAACTATCTTGTTAAGATAGGAATATAAGGGTAGTAAGCCCTTGATGGTCCCAAGGTCATAATCCACTATATGATTATACATGTAATCAATCTCATGTGGCTCCAAACCCTTGTCATCATGTAGATCCTCTGAGTCATCATCGCTAGTATGAGTGGAGAATCCTAGAATGGTAGCAAACTGATTGAAAGTCAATGAGTACCACTCTCCCTGAGTCATCCAGTGTATTGTCTTCTGCCTATTTCTCTAATGATACACTATGGCATAAAACTAACAGATAACCTCTTCATACCAGTCATACTTCATTGCCACGATTAACTTTATCCCCATAGTCTCACAAGCAACAAGAGCCTCATCTATCACAAGATCATGCTGACTCATTGCATACTCCCACTCAATCCATTGCATATTGATAGTGCACTTTGACTTCTTCATTACCACGGTCTCATAGTAGTCTTGCTAAAAAAAAGTTTCGAATCATGGATCAGTGGCATTGTGAGCACTATTCTTCACATTTTCTTCTCTTGGCCTTTGCACCTTTGTGGGCTTGATATTCCAATCAGTTGCATTCCTCATTTGTTGAGCACTGTGTGTAGGGAGATGCACCACCAATGGACCAATCAAACCACTTGTTGCTGCATTTTCTACCACTAGCTCATCTTGTTGAATCTCAGGAAAGGCACGAGAACTAGAACCAGCACAACTAGTTCTAGCAGTTGCCACCTTTTGCTTTCTCACCGCCCTTCGCTGCCTCTTCTAGCAACATGGGTGACTTGTGCCTCTTCTTCCTCTCCATTCTAGTCAGAATCATCATCGTTGGACTCCGAAGAGCCACTATCAACGCGTGGCCTCTTGCTGATCTTGCGTGCGATTTGCTTTATTCTAGCCAAGAAACTCTCCGGGGATCAAGTAAAGTGAGAGAAGACTTGACCCCTGAACTTCCCTTTGAGCATGAGAAACACTGAGTGAGAGGAATGATTATGATTAGATGATGAATGAAGAGAATTTGAGTGAAATGGAAATTACATGATCAAGGTTCTGCAAATACTGAATACTCCCATAAGACATTGAAAAATCCAATGGATCAAAAAAAATTTAAAACCATTAGAAATTCTAGTGAGATTTATTAGAATATCCAATCTGAGTAGAACTCAAGCCAAACAATGTTGATTTTGAGATTTTAGACCAATAGAATCAAAGAACATTTTATAGGCAAGAATTCTAGGTCACTAAGTCAACATCTTCACTGAATGGATTTGAAAAAGAAGCCCTAGAAATATAGATCAAAATTGGGAATCAAGTTAGGACCATAATACCTCGAGAGTGAAGAAACTGGTTGGTGAAGAGAAGAGGAATAGGTCACTGGAGGCTCTGATTAGGTCTTGAGGGAGATCAATGGTCCCCGTAGTCACCAGTGAGAAAAAATCACCAAGATTGCTAGAAAGGAGAGGTTTGAGAAGAGATGCGGCAGTAAAAAGTAAAAGTGATGAGTGAAAGGGTAACTTTTAAGGAGTTAGGGTTAAAAGGTGAGATGTGAATATCGGAAATTCTGACGAGAACGATGGTTATTTTCATTACATGCAAGACTCTATGGAGATAGAAATTCTAAGGGCTTGGTATTTTTAACATGTCAGAAATTCCATTGGTAATTGTTAGAAATTTTGATATGTCTAAAATACCAAGTCTTAGAGCTTGAATAGAAATCTGTCAATTTGAATAGGATGGAAATTCTGATGTAAGATTAGAAATTCCATGGAGTGTAAAGTTCTAGAAATATGAACTGATGTCAACCTAGTATTTTGAACATGTCAGACATTCCGATTTAGCTTTGGAATATCTAATATGTTGAAAACACTAGATTTTTGGTAGGAAAGAAACGATGGCTGCAACTTGATCTAAAGGACATAAATGTTGGTCGAACTTTTGGGAGACCGTTGCACTTATGATTAGCCATCAATGAATCAAACAAAACAATAATCATAGGTACAATGTCTAGATCCAAAGATCAAAATGGAGCAAATTAACATGTGACAAGTTAATTTATCCCGTGAGGGGAATGTATAAATCTATAATTTTTGTGCAAGGACGAAGATTCTTTTAGAATAAAATCTCCAAGCATCTAGGCTTGTTCAATCAATGGACAAGCACTAGTCACACCTTTGTGGATAAATCGAATCTAGGAATTGTGAGTCCTATAGCTACCAAACAATGTATGCAACAAATCAAGCCACATTTCGAGAATCCAAGATATTTAGCTCACTTCTCAACTCACAAAATCTACGCTCATTGAAGGGTTTTTGTGAAGATATCCACTAATATTTGTCGGTGCTCATAAGTTGGATATCTATACCATCCTTAATGGAGTGATCTCTTAAGAAATCATGGTGCATATCAATATGTTTGGTACAGAAGTATTGAGTGGGGTTGTTGGCTATTTTGATGGCACTCTCATTATCACATAGGAAGGGCACATTGCTCACATTTAGACCATAATCTCTCATGGTTTTTTATCTAAAGTAATTGAGCACAACAATTCGCTGCTGAAACATATTCCACTTCAGTGGTGGATATGGCGATAGAGTTTTGCTTCTGGGAGGACCAAGAAACATGGGAACTACCCAAGAATTGGCATGTATCCAAAGTTCACTTCCTATCCACCTTGCAACTGGCATAATCCGCATCGGCATAGCCAATGAGGTTAAACCTTGCTCTCTTACGTTACCAAATGCCAATATGTGGAGTGTGAATTAAATATTTAAGAATTCTCTTCACGGCCACTAGGTGAGACTCTTTTGGAGTGGCTTAAAATCTTGCACACATGCATATGCTAAACATTATATATGGCCTAGATGCACAAAAATAGAATAATAAGCCAATGATGGAATAGTATACCTTTTGATTGATGTTTTTACATTGTTCATTGAGATCTAGGTGCCCATTTGATGGCATAGACATGTGAATAGGTTTGGTGTTCTGCATCTCATATTTCTTGAGCATGTCCTTGAGATGCTTTGTTTGATAGATAAATGTTTCTTTCTTGAGTTGCTTGATTTGAAGGCCGAGGAAGAGCTTCAATTCACCCATCATGGACATTTAAAGTACTTTGTTATCATCCTACTAAATTCTTCACTAAAACACTTATTAGTGGAGCCAAATATAATATCATTGACATATATTTGGTAAATAAAGATAACCTTATCATGTCTTTTAGTAATGGGAGTAGAATCGGTTTTTCTAATTTCAAAACCATTTTTAAGAATGAAGTCACAAAGTCATTCATACCATGCCATAGGCGCTTGCTTGAGCCCATAGAGCGCCTTATGAAGGTTATACATATGGTTATGATACTTTGGGTCTTGAAAGCCTATCGGTTAATTGGACCATTGAGAAAATCACTCTTCACATTAATTTGATAGAGCTTAAAATCATGATTAGTTATATAGGCTAATAAAATGCGAATTGGCTTAAGCCTAACTACCAGCGCGAAGGTTTCACCAATATCCAAACCTTTGATTTGGGTGAATCCTTGTGGCACTAATTGTGGTTTATTTTTTGTAACCATGTTGTTCTTGTCTTGTTTGTTGTGGAAGACTTATTTTGTCCCTATCACATTTTGCCTCAATCTCTTTATCACTTGATTTCTTGTGATGTTATTTAGTTCTTCTTGCATGGTCATCAGCCAATCCAAATCTCTAAGTGCTTTTCCTACCCTAAGTGGTCCAAGAGAAGAGACAAAGGAGTAATATTCATAAAAATTTGCAGCTCGGGATCTAGTGGATACTCTCCTATTTATGTCACCAAGGATATTATCGGTGGGGTGATCTGTTTGCACACTTTGATATATCCTTAGGTGTGCAAGAGATTTGAGACCTCAACTTGTTCTACTTGAGAGTCATTAGTCTCATTAAATGTCAATATCATACACGATCTCAACAATACCTAAGGTCTTGTAAAAAACTCGGTATGCATAGTCATTAGAATCATAATCAAGCAAGATCCCCCCATCTATTTTGGGAGAAAATTTGGAGGATCTAGCCTTCTTATTAAGAATGAAGCATCTACTACCAAAAACTTGAAAGTAGAAGATGTTTGGCTTGTTACTAGTAAGAAGATCATAGGTAGTCTTCTTAAGAAGGTGATGAAGATAAATGCAGTCGATGGTGTGGCATGCGGTGTTGACGACTTTGGCCTAAAAGTGATCCGAAGTCTTGTACTCATCAACCATGGTGCATACCATCTATACAAGGGTACAATTCTTCCCCTTGGCTACCTCATTTTGTTGTGGTGAGTAGGGGGCCAAGAACTTGTGCTTGATTCCTTTTTCATCAAGATATTTCTCGACACAAGTGTTCTTGAATTCTTCACCATTCTTGCTTTGGATGTGCTTGATCTTTACTTAAAATTCATTTTGGGCTCTCTTTGCAAACTTTTTGAATATAGCTTGTGTCTTACTCTTGTCATGCAAAAAGAACACCTAAGTATAGCAAGAATAGTTATCCACAATAATAAGACAATATTTGTTATCTCCGATGCTTACATAAGCAATCGGGCCGAAGAGGTCCATATGTAGAATTTCATGTGGCCTAGTTGTGGTCATGACATTCTTCGCGGGATAACGTGCACCAACTTGCTTCCCCACTTGACACATGCTAAAAATCCTAGTCTTCTCAAAATAAACATCAATTGTTAGTTCACAGATGCAATCAACTTTTAGAACATTGTGAAGATTCCTCATTCCAACATGGGCAAGCCTCCGATGCCAAAGCCACCCCATTTTGGACTTAGCCACCAAGCACGTCTCAAGTTGAGTTTTATTTGACAAAGAATTGATAAGATAAAGCTTTTATTTAAGAAAACCCTTAAAGGCTACAAAAGAATTACCTCTTCTAAAGACTATCACATCCACATTAGTAAAAAACAATTGAACCCTATTAGCACAATTGAGAAATAGATAGAAGATTGTAGTTCAAAGATTTAACTAGAAGAATATTCGAAATGAAAAGGTCATTTGAGATAGCAATTTTACCTAGACCCATTACCTTTCCCTTTACTGTATCTTTGAAGACAATGTTTTCTTGTGAAGCACCATTTGAGTCAAAAGATGAAAACATTGTCTTTTGTCCGATCACGTGATTTATGCATTCACTATTAATCACCCAACTTCTTCCACTAGAGACATATTTCTTAGGCTTCTTTGCCATTAGACACGTAAGAGCTTCATCATCACTTAGATAGTTGTTGAAGAAGATCCTATGTGTAGGAGGTGAGGAAGGCTTGATGGAGAAGGTGGCCATGCTCTCACCGTCACTTGAGCTCGATCCAGAGTAGTCAGACTTCCATTCTTTACTGATGTGAGCTTGACCTTTACCTTCACACTTCCCGTGCTGATGCTTTCCTTTTTTGTTGCTCTTCTTGTCATTCTTGGCATTGGGGCAATCAACGATGAAATAATCTGGCTCATTACACTCATAGCACTTCCTTGAAGAGTGTTTTCCTCTTGGCTTGCTGAAGAACCTCATGGAAGAGTTTCCCTTGAAGAACACACTTTTCTTCATTTATCTTTCAAGTCTCTTACAAAGAGGGCCATCTCTTATTTTTGTGGTTCTTGGTTTTGCAGCTTTCTTCTTCTTCACTTGTATTCAACGCCAAGTCTTCCTTCTTGACACTTGTGCCTTGGTTGACAAAGTCAATGACCTCCTTAAATTCTTGTTGAAGTATGTCATGGGCAAGAATGCATCCATGCACATCATGATGTGTGAGCGCATTAAAGTTAGAGCACTCACGTATGAGAGTCCCCAAGGTAGGTTTCTTTGGTGTGATGGCTCAGAGCATCTTCTTGACCACAACACCATTGGTCATGTTCTTCGACCTAAGTCCCTTGATCTCATTGACGATCTTGCTCAACCAATTGTACATGTTGCTAGGGCTCTCACCCTCTAACAATATGAATCACTCGAATTGAACCTTCAAAATCTCCACTCTTGACTCATAGATGCTATCGGTGCCTTCATAAACATTTCAAAGAGTGTCCCAAATCATCTTGGCACATTCGATCCCATCCAAATGGTTGAACTCACTCTCACTCAAGGTGCTAAGTATTACATTAGTAGCTTGGGCATTCTTGTGTTTGTTCTCATCATCATCCTTGTTGGGATCACTGTTTTCTAAAAAACATTGCCTTTTTGACTATTCTTGAAATAGATGGGTTAATAGACTTCAAATGCATGTCCATCTTATGCTTCCTATCAACATACCGTTAAAGTAAGAAGCCTTACCACTATAGGTGCTCACATAAAATGTAGATGTGGTATTAGAATAATCAAAAGGTATGGCGGCTCCCTTAGAACCACCTTTACCTACATCACCCTTCTTTCCCGACATGACTATTTGAGAAGATTAAGCTCTGATACCAATTGAAATGACTATTTAAGGCCTAGAGGATGGTGAATAGGCGATTTAAAAACTTTAAAGCAAAGTGGAAGCTAAAAACACTATCAGAATATTCAATGTACATCGGATATTCCAAAGCTACTGGATATTTCGATAGATACTATCAGAATTTCTGATCTGCATAGCAATAGCTGGGAGAGCTAAACAACAAGAGCGATAAACAACTAGATTTAACACAACACAATAGTGTCTAGTTACTTGTGGCAACAACAAGCTAACCAAGACAATAACTGATGTAAAGGATTGAAGAAATATCACCAAGATTTATTCTCGAGGTTTGAATCCTTAAAATGATTTTACTATCCACTGAGGATCTCACAAAGAGCCTAGTCTTTGCTAGCTCTTTTCTCTTGAGGTTACACAAATGTATTCCTTCACTAGTGGTATATCTTTTGTTATGGGGATAAGATTCAGCCTTCATAAACTTCTTTTGGTACACCACAATTAAATCAATGGCTCAAGGATGACACGTCATCAACCTCTAAAAGTAATAGATGCAATAAGAACTGCTTAGGGTTGAAAAGCTTATGCTAAAAAATAAATCAAGAACGAAACATACACTAAATCTTCCAAAGCAAATCCACTCACACAAGATTCAAATCAAGTAGATCTAGAGGGAAAAGTTTGAAAGAAGAGAGGGCTCAAAGTAAGAGAGAGTGAAGCTCAAAGCCAAGACTCAAATGTTTGTAATGGAACCAGCCACATTCCTTGGGGGTGAGTAGGAGGTATTTTCAGCAGTTGGACAATGAAATTCCTCATATCAGATATTCTGATAGTAGTCATTGGAATTTCCAACCAGTGCAAGTTTAAACTCCAACTCAGCTAGCAATTCACATATCAGACATTCTAATAATACTTATCGGATATTCCGTTATTTTTTCTCAACGGAAGTGTTGTCGCTCATATTAGAATATCCAAAGTCATATTAGAAATTATGATATTTTCCTTAGCAGGGGCGATGGTATTCATTTTAGAAATTCCTATAGCACCTAACAGAAATTCTATTATTTTTTTTAACAGAACCATCTCAATTCATTTCGGAAATTCTGATCGGTTGAAAGAATGCAGAACTTCAACCAGTTTTGAAGAATCACTTTTCGAAAAGATTTTGAACACCAAACATTCAACTCTAGGTTTCAAAGCAACATTCCTTTTTGTAGTATGACATTTCCTATGACTTAAGAGTAAAAGAGATTATATTTTTTTATATTTTTCACCATCACTTCAACTCAACATTGAGGATTCGTCGAAATAGATCTCCGCATGTCTTGAAGGACTAACTTCTCTAGAGTACAATCTCAATAAGAAATATTAGTCCTAGTTGATTATCATTAATCATCATAATTAATTAGAGGTCTAGATGCCCTTTCACTAACTAATTTTCAACTGTCAGATATGTTGCTCAAAAAAGCTACTATCTTCTTCCTTTGTTTTGTCTTCTTTCTCTTGCTATACGTGGGTTCAAGTGTTGCAAGATAAGCAGGTTTGCTGGCAGTAAACTTGAATGATGAATTACATTCTGCTTTAATAGTTCTGAGTAGCATGAGCTTGATTTACAAATTAGAAGTTGGAAGTAACACATCATACCAATGCATATACCATCCATTTCTTAATTGTTTTAATACCTGTGAACGAAGGAAGGAGGAGCAGTGCTATCAGCTGGAGAACTCCCATTTCATGATTTGCTGGAGCCTTGGAAGGTGAACTGAATGCTAGACAGCATGGCACATCTTGCACTGCTAAAGCAAACGGTATGTTTTATGCTGTATTTTCCATCTCAATATGTTAACATGTATTTGATATTCCATGTACAAAGGGATTTGAGTTTCCTATTACAAGAGAAGATTCATTTGCTTGCTTTTCAAGTGCCTTAACCGAAATATTTCTATTTCTAGATAGTGTTAAAGTAGGAAATCTTTTTGTCTGATCAGTTTAATTGGCAGACTTTTCCGTTTGCACAATTTGCATGTTTTCTCCAGTCACATATAGTGATTAGTTTTGTTGTCATGTGATCTCAGTGCAGAAGCTTTGCTTGTTATCAGCTGTGTTTCTAAGCAATCATCAATTATCTCTACCACTTAAAAAGATGAGTTCAAGCTGATGGTCCATTCTCCTCCCCACTGCAGAGCACGTAAGCCATCAGATCGGGCAGATCCAACCATACTTGTCACTCCATATTATCCACCAAATACCCCCTGAAATTTAAACAATTAGGACGGATGGCGCTCTTCCACGTCCAAATAGAGGCACTACCAGCCATGCTGGTTGTTATATGTTCTTATGGTGATTCAATGATCCATGCCGTTAGGATATTCAGTGTAAATAAACTGTGGTGGATGGATGGATGGAATGATACCATGCATATATACAGCAAAAGACAGTATACATGTAGGGCGATAGATGGCATGTCACGCATGTCGGATAGTCTAGTTGCATAGAGTTGCATTGTTTGTGTACATATATGACAGGTGAAAGCTGGTTGCTGAAGTAAGTTCACAGAATGTAGATTGTTGCTTGGAGTGCGTTCCTCTTCATATAAGAATGGAATGCGCAGATTGTTCCAATTTGTGTCCTGTTCCTCCGGATGAATTTGGTCCATCCGGTCAGAATATTGCAGCAACCGTCTGTTGATCTAATGGTCATTAATTGTTGTTCTGGATCTTCCTGGAGTTTCAACTCGGATGACGGTTGATTTTTTGTGTTAAGCGAGGCTTTATATGCTTTTTTATCATATATCCCTGTGGAAAGTACTGCAAGAATAGAATGGCGATGCGACTGATGTTAATTAGTGAATGTAGTTAAATTTTATTAGATGTGTGTGTGCGTTGTTCGTTGTGCTTACCATTCTGGTTGGTGTATGTGTTATTCATGTAGAAGAGGTAGAATTTCTCAGAGGTAGATACGACAGAATGACATCCTCCAATAGGGATGTCATTTCAGATGTGACGTTTATTTGGCTTATGTAAGAATGTGTAGACCCCAACTCTAGAAGGTCGGGTCTATATATATATACAGTCCAGTGGTTTAACACTCCTCGCAGTCGCAGCGAGAGGAAAACGGACGTAGAGACTAGACCGAAAACTGGTGAACAAAGGCGTAGGGAGGTCTTTGGTCATAATATCAGCGAACTGGTGCACCAATGGTATATGAAGCACCCAAACCTGTCCAGTGTGACCTTGTCACAAACAAATTGAATGTCTATCTCTACGTGTTTCGTTCGTCGATGATGAATCGGGTTGGCAGTCATGTAGACGGCACTAACGTTGTCACAGTAGACGACGGTCACAGAGAAGATAGGTGCACGGAGCTCCTAGAGAAGCTGGCAAAGCCAGCAACACTCAACGACGGCGTGAGCAACGGCACGGTACTCGGTTTCGGCATTGGACCGAGACACTGTAGTCTGGCATTTTGAGGACTAGGAGACTAGAGTGTCATCGAGGAAGACGCAGTAGTCGGACATGGAGCGTCGAGAGTCGGGGCAGCCTGCCCAGTCCACGTTGGAGTACGCGGTGAGAGAGTCGATGGGGCTGGAGCTGAGGTGCAACCTGCTAGAGAGTGTGCCCTTCACGTAATGAAGGATACGCTTGAGCAACGCGAGGTGAGGTTCGCGCAGAGCATGCATGAAGAGGCACACTTGCTAGACGGCGTAGGTGAGGTCGAGCCGTGTTAGGGTGTGGTATTGGAGAGCACCAATAAGACTCCGGTACTGAGAGGGATCGGCGACGAGTGAGCCATCGACAGCGAAGAGTTTGGTGCGAGTGTCGATCGGAGTGGCCGTGGGGTGACATTTGGCCATGCCTGCACACTGGAGGAGATCGATGGCATACTGGCGCTGGGAAAGGAAGAGCCCGTGAGAAGAGCGGGTGACAGAGATGCCAAGGGAGTGATGGAGAGGACCGAGATTGGTCATGGCGAACTCGGAGTGGAGTCGAGCCATGATCTGGTGTAGGAGGGACAACAAGGACACTACAAGAACAATGTCGTCGATGTAGAGGAGGAGATAGACGGTGGTGTTCCCGATGTGAAGGGTGAAGAAAGAGCTATCGGACATGGAGGCCACAAAGACGATGTGCGGAAGGTAGGCAGCAAAGCGCTGGTACCAGGCCTGAGGAGCTTGTTTGAGGCCGTAGAGAGAGCGCTGAAGGAGGCAGACATTGTCGGAACGAGAGGGATCAACGAAGCCTGGAGGCTGCTGGCAGTAGACCGTTTCCGTCAGATGACCGTGAAGAAAGGCGTTCTTCACGTTGAGCTGGTGGATCGGCCAAGAGTGTGGGGCAGATAGGGTGAGAACGACCCGGATGGTGGCGGGTTTGACAATGGGACTGAAGGTCTTATCGTAATCGACACCGAGGCGTTGGGAGAAACCCTAAACTACCCAGCGTGCCTTGTGGCAGGCAAGTGAGCCATCGGTGTGTAACTTATGTTTAAAGATCCACTTACCGGTCACAACATTGGCACCGGGAGGACAAGGGACGAGGCGCCAGGTCTCGTTGTCCATGAGAGCCTTGTACTCGTTGGCCATGGCCACGCGCCACTGAGGATCGGGTAGGACGGAACGAGAAGTTATCGGGATGGGCGAGATAGTACAATGGACTGCGGAGAAGCCGTAGCGCTTGGTAGGACGGAGGGACCCGGTTTATGACCGAATAACCATGTGAGATGTGGAGGGGACGGGAGCCGATGGGAGCATGGTAGGTGAGGTGGGGACTGGGTGGGGAGGGGTGTCATCAACTCGGGATCAGTGACTGTATGTGAGAGGAAAGGGCTGAACTAGATCGGCCTGAGCCGATGGGGGTGTATGGGCGATTGGTTTGGTCGGTCCGATGAAGGGTAGGTGGCCGATGGGAAGAAGCCGATGAGAAAAAAGATTGGCCGATCAGGGGAGTGAATAGCCAATGGAGAGTGAGCCGATGAGAAGGAAAAGTGGGCCAACCAGCCGATGGGGAGTGGTTGGCCGATGAAAAGTAGGCAGCGGAGTAGTTAAGGGAAAGGTGGGTGGCAAAGTAGGTAGGTCAGAGAGTTGTTGGGTCACGGATGTGAGAAGATTCGCATCTGTGAAGAGAAGTTTCACATCCTTTGAATCGTGGAGGCAAAGGAGTGGAGCAGACACGAAAACTTGGAGAGAGGACGGACGCGAAGAGAGGAGATTCACGTCTGAGAGGTAGAGATTCGTGTTTGTAGAAATGTGGACAAATCGGAGTGGCTCGGACGTGAGTGGAGACGGTTCGCGTCCAGGAGTAGGTGAGCATGTTGGAAAAGTTGGAACCGAGAGAGGGTTCCAGCCGATGGAGGGTGGACGAGTCCAGCTGTCGCCGCCAAAAATCCAGCGACCGGGGAGGGACGGCGGCTTGGTCACATGAAGGCCTAGGAGGTCTGCTTATCTCCAGTGCAGGTCCTTAAGCCTCGAGGTTCATAAGCATGCCAGTCAATTTGACCCTGCAATTGACAAGGAAGTGAGACGAGTGAATCTGATACAGGCGCTCGCTATCGGCTGGCCGCCGATAGGATCGGGATGCTCCTCGATCGGCTGGGGAGCCGATGTGGACAGGTGTCGACGAGGGGTTAACCGCATAGCTGATGGAAGAACCAGGGTGTGCTCAGAGGATATCGAGGCGCACGGAATCCCTCCGGACAGCCGAACAGTGATTCATCGGCTGGAAAAACCGATGAGTGCTCATACGGCCTAGGCAAGGATTAGCACAAGAAGGCACGGGCTACAAAGCCGATGCCACTCCGGATATGACAGCACGAGACCCGTCACCCGCCGTGGCAGCGCCATCAACACCGACCCTCGAAGATCGGACCTAACTGAGATAGTACGAGGCCGAGGCCAGCGGCGATGATACGGAGGACGTCGGAACGGCTATGCCGTAGCAAGGATAGGAACGAACCCATCGGCTAGCTGAGCCAATGAGAGGACACTTCTCTGAAGGCGGGTACGTACCGCCTGGAGGACTGATACGTTTGGCGTTACGCGTCATGGGACGCCTCTAAAAGCTGATGCGTATCGGCCGAGGGGCCGATGCGCTGGGCGTGAAGCTTAGAATATGGATAACTCATCGGCTACTCACTCCGATGAGACGCCGTGCAGAAGACTATAGGCCTAAAGCTCGATCTATCATCGACAGCCCCGTAGGTCGGACCTAACCGATGCAGCACGAGATTGACGACGGCAGAGGGAGCTTAACAGGCCGATAGGTCCTGCACGGACGTGATGCGGTACACCTGATCTGACTAAGAGTTCGAACCTAAACGATGCAGCCTTAGATAGTACAAAGCATACCAAGATAGTGGCAGGACTTACCCCTTCGCCGGAGATCGGACTTAACCGATGCAGTCCCGCGTCGAGAGCCAAAACTTACCGGTAAATACCTAGATGAACTAGGGTGGCGATGCGTCGAATTTGTATATGATCGAGAGATATCTTACATGTTTCTAGGGGGTCTATATTTATACCCCAGATTTACAAACAGAGTCCGACGCGTCTACGACCATCGAACATTATTTCCTAGTAAGAACAAAGGAAAATATTTCTAAAGAAATTAACTAACCAGCTAAATCTCCCTAATTGAGTAAGGTTACAATTTACAAAAACAAGCACCCTGCCGTGGAGTCCACGGCTTCTTCCGCAAACCCGGTTTCATCTGAATAATCTTCCTATTTATAACCGAGTCTTCTTTTGCTGCAACCTGATCGGCTTCTCCACTGCAACTATCGGACCTTCCTTTAGTCAAAACCGATCCTTTTCCTTCCTTCCCTCGGGCCTCTCAGACCTGATCCCGATTGGACAATCCTCCGTCTTCAAGCCGATCCAATCTTCTACTAATCTGATTGGCTTTTCTACAGTTCTGCATCGGCTTTGTCTCAGTATCTCTATTGGCGATGACTGCATTAAACCATCTATCGGACCTCTCAGCCAATCGGCTTTAGCACCATCGAATCTCCTAGCCGATCGGCTTTAGCACCATCGGATCGTCCAGATTTTGGCGTTAACACATGCCCCCCAATTTCGGAGATTACCAATAGACTACGAAATTTTGAGCCGTTAGAAACCTCCGTAAACTAGGATGACCTGTTAAAACCTGCATTAATCATCTCAGATCTCTGCCTAGGTCATTCCACCTCTATAAAATATATCCCCTCCTCAGCCTTCTTCCATACACTTCTTCTCATCAAAAACCCTCAAACTTCGACGAGCTCCACAAGCATCCGCAAATCTCGACAGGCTCAGAAGATTGAAGGCGAGCTCTCACGGATTTCTTCATCAGCTACTACTCCTTCATTTGCACAATGGCTTCCACACATGTAATCCCTGAGGTAACCATTATCTGCTCTTTCATCCTATGTTTTGCACGATTCTTCCCCATCCCGATTTCTCATCCGTAGTTTGGTTCTAGTTTCTGTAGCATCTTCAGAGCCAGATCGCTATTCCCATCTCCGACTGCCCCGGTCACTTCAACCCTATGGGTAGTGAGGATCCGTCTGATTTCATCAACTCAGAAACAGAAAGAATCCCGTTCAAGCACTCATCCATGGCCATCACCGATTGAGCTCACAGCTTTAGATCCTGGCCTAGCAAACTCCCAGAATGGAGGAACTGGTACATTAGAGTTTCTGCCTCCAAAAAGTCTTTATGGGAGGATTTAGAAATAGACCATTTCATCAACCTTTCCTTAGCCGATATGGAAAGGAACGAACCTCTGCTTGCATCGGCTTCTTACTTCTGGTTAGATATTTTGAATGCCTTCATGTTTGGTCATGGGCCGATGACCCCCACCTTGATGGATGTTACTATGTTGACCTGCCTCAACACCATCCACTACATAAATCTGTTCAGCCTCAGATTAAAACCTAAGCATCGACTAAACAACAAGAACGTCAGAGGTTGGACTAAGTACATTTTCTTGCATAAAAAATCCTTCGGCCCAGTCGATGGACGTGAACATGTAGCGTTCTTGAATCTTTGGCTGTAACGATTCTTCTTTGGTGGCTGGACTCTTGGTCCAATAATGAACATGCAATGTCTGGCAGAGATCTTGGCCAATCACCACCAAATTCCCCTGGAGCATTATCTTCTCGGAGCAACTTATCATCTACTACATCAAATTGCGACCAAGTTGTCAATAGCCAACCAGTTGGACATATCGGCAGGCCCTGGTGGTTTATATAACTTTGGCTGAACGTCTACACCTCCAAAGTTATTGCCAGGCCCCCCTTCTCTTCCATGACATTCCCAACTGACTACCCAGAAGAAAATGAGGCTAGCCGACGCCGATGTATTTCTTTGGGTGAGGCTTCATCGACTCTTCCTAGAAGCAAAATGGCCCCCTCGGACTCAGGCGGAGGTTCAAGTGTTTCTACTACGGTTTTACCAAAGAGATCACCATCTGGTTTGCGTACGAGGATGACTCATCCTTTGAAATGCCTTCTAGGTTTCATCCGATGAATGCCTTAGCCGATAAAGAATCGAAGACCATCTTTCTATCCTCCATAACTCCTTGTCTTCTACCGATCGGATTTTCAATGGGCTGATCCCAACGACCATCATACGAGTTCTACCATCCTTCGATTAGTGCTTGTCAGTTGGGCTTCGGCCAACTCCTCATCGGCTTGTTCTTCATCGGTAAGCTCTGAGCCCACGGAGAAGTAAAAAGCGGCTTGGAGTACGACCGACTTAGTTCGATGACATCGAACTTGTCCTTAGGGACTATCTCCACCTTCGATCCCTATATATCCAATACCAAAATCTTCACTCGATGGTGGTTAGAATGGGGAAGGCACTTATATAGTCTATTGGCTGAACATTATTGTCTTCGCCTCAATCCCGACTATGTGGAATTCGATGAAGAGGTAATCCTTCTCCTTTCACTATCATTTCTTCATTGTATTGAATTTCAACTGTGTCTTGACTCCCATGATTCCTTAGGCTGGCAACAAAGACGCACATTTGACCAGCGCAAGTGGTCGGCCGATTATCTATCAACCTCCATCGGCCAGATCCCTTCTTAGGCAAAGCGGCCTACCTCCATCGGCTCTCCTCCAAGTGTCGCAAGTGTTAGGGCCAAAGCGTAAGAAACCGGCTACTCGGACGGTTTCTAAGAAACATAAACCCGACGCCGATGTTGTCATTGTTGCATCGGCTTCAGGCAGCCCTTCTCCTGCGGCAATTCTAACTTCTTTCGCATCTTCGCTGGTAGGTGTCAGCGTCAATTCTCTGTTGCCTTTGTTTTATCCTGACACCTTCGCTTTGCAGCCTGAACCATCGGCTCCTGAGGTCCAAATGGCGGACCCTGTTACTGGGGCTGAGCCGATGGTATCCTCAGACATTTTGATACCTACTCACACTGCCCCACATCAAGCTGACACTCACATAAGAACTGCTCCCACTGTTTCTCAGATACGTTTATTATACATGTCATTCCTTTTCCCTCATGATCTCTATATTTACTAATGTTGTCATGTAGTCATTAGCCGATCTATTCTCCTTCGACATTGGCAAATACCTGGAAGCAGAGGAAGACTCAGCTACCAGCATAGTGATCGAATCATTTTTGCCAACCGATGCACGTGAGCAGTTATTAGATATTATGCATCGGCTAGAGGTTCTGATTGACTTGCTAGTGGAAGATTGCGGGTCGATCCGAGGAAGACATGCAGAAATTCAACACCTCCTGCCTGCGAAACTATCGGATGCACTCACGCCTGCTGCCTACATGGAATTCCAAAGGACCCGGCTGACCGCATCAAGACGACGCATAGCTGATTGCGCTAAGCAAAGCCCCCTGGCTCACAACGATTAGCTGACTGCCCTTGATAAAAAGAAGAAACTTGATGAAATGTCAGCTGACCTTCAACACGCCAACACCAAGCTTGGCCTCTTGAAGAAACGAGAAGCCGATTTGATGGTGGAACTCGACAAGGTTCGTGAAGACATCAACTCCACCGAGTCCCATCTCATTGGCCTACCAAAATCGATCCAAAACCAAGAGGCCAAGGTAGCAGACAAAGTGCGGCTAGTAGTTCGCCGACACAACAACTTGAAAACTATCCTTGGATCAGACGAGGATGACATCCGCGCCATTAACGATATAGATCAAATCCGTTTGTGTGCGATTGAGCCATTAAGAAATTCTTGTAAAACTTTAGCCTCAGAGAAATCCAGATGTCATCTTGAACATTAACTTTTGCGATAAACTTCCATCAGTTTGATCAACAAAAGCTGTGTATATAAATTTTCTAAAGGCGATATCTCCATGATATCGGCTTCCGTACATTGTCCATCGGCTATGCCTCAACCGATCTTATGGATGGTACCGTCAGCTGGTACCTCCCTTAAAACCTTATCTTGTCTTGAATCGGCTATGCTCAGTCGATTTAGGCGTCTACCCACACGCTAGGATAATACTTTTTCAAATATTTTCCATTAAACACTTTGGTAAATTTCTCTCTTTCAAGACTTTCCAATATGTAAGCATTGCCAGGCACACACTAATTGATCCGATAAGGTCCTTCCTAATTCGATGACCATTTTCCAAACTTATTATCTCTAGATCCAATCGACAAAATTAACTTCCAAACGAGATCTCCTTCAGAAAAGGATTTGGTCATTACTTTTTTGTTATAATGCCTAGCGACCTTAGCCTTGTTTTTCTTGATCTTGTCAAATGCTTCTAATCAACTCTAAGTCAAATAATCAAGCTCATCGGTCATCAATGTGTAATAATCATTGGCTGTCAACTGATCCTGCAAAGACACTCTCCTGGAGCCGATGTTAACTTCCCACAGAAGAACTGCTTCATGACCATATACCAACTGGTATGGTGGACTTGGGTAGATCCATGACATGTCATCCGATAGGCCCACAATGCATCGTTCAAAGTGACATGCCACCTCCGTGGTTGTTCGTCGATCTTACGCTTGATCAATTTTGTTAAACTCTTGTTAGAAGCTTCCGCCTGTCCATTAGCTTGAGCATAATATGGTGATAAATTTAGCAACTTAATCCCCATACTGGCAGCAAACCTTTGAAACTCCTCTGACATAAAGATAGAATCTTGATCGGTGGTAATTGTCTGAGGAATTCCAAATCGATGTATGATATGTTCCTTGATGAACTCAATCGCGTCCTTAGAAGTAACTTTCATCAAGGTAATAGCTTCTACCCACTTTGTAAAATAGTCTATCGCCGCTAATATGAACTGATGCCCTTTATTGGATGAAGGATAAATCTGGCCGATCATGTCAATTCCCCAACCTCTAAACGGCCATGGCTTGACTATCGGATTCATAACCGACGCTGGAGCTCACTGCACATTCCCAAACTTCTGACAATCTTGGCAGCCATTGTAGTATTTAAAACAATCCTCCAACATACTCGGTCAAAAGTATCTAGCCCTCCTCATCATCCATCTTATGTTATGAGACAATTGATAGGCTCCACAGATGCCTCCATGCACCTCGCTCATCACCAACGTAGCTTCTTTAGCACCCAAACATCTTAAGAGCACCCCATCGACTGATCGATAATACTTAATAGGCTTATACTGAAGCTTCTTGGAAACTGATCTTGATGGATTTTGCAAATACTGAATAATTTTCCATCTCCAATCATTGGCTTCCATACGGCTCTCGATATCGGCTATCTCAATTTCCACTCTACTGTTTAGCCGATACCCTAAAGTAGTCTAAGCAAGATCATTGGCCTCCGCATTTTGCTCTCTAGGAATATGATCCAATGTCACTATCTTGAAATCCTTTAACAACTATTGACATTTTTCATAGTATGACTTTAGAATTTCATCCTTGCATTCATATTCCCTAGATATTTGTTTGATTACCAACAAAGAATCCCCAATGACCTCTATCGTATCAGCTCTAATTTTTCTCAGCAGCTGAAGTCCCTTGAGTACCGCTTCATATTCTGCTTGATTATTTGTACTATATGGTTTGATTGTGAAGGCAAACTCAAAACTGCCCCCCGAGGCGAAATAATCACCAAACTGATACCAGATCCATGCTTACAAACTGATCCAACAAAGAATAACGTCCACAGGATCGGCTCCACATAATTCTCTTGGACCTCTCTATGCTGTACAAAAAAATCGGCTACCGCTTGTCCCTTGACTGCCTTAGCCGATTCATACCTCAGAGCGAATATCCATTTACCAACCCGTCCCCTCAAGACTGGAGCCGATAGCATATATTTGATCACATTGGCTTTGCAAAGCATTGTACACTCAGCCGATAGAAGATAATGCCTTAACTTTATACATGAGAAATACAAACATAGGCATAACTTTTTCATAGCAGGATACCTAGTTTCAGCATCTAGAAGTCGGCGGCTCAAGTAAAATACTACTCGTTCTTTTGACTCAAACTCTTGTACAAGCACCGATCCGATTGACTTTTCATCGGCTGACAAATATAATTTGAACGGTATTCCCTTTTGCGGCAGAATCAGCACTGGTGGAGAATTCAAGTATTCCTTGATATGATCAAAGGCTTTTTGCTGGTCATCACCCTACACAAACTCTTGATCAGCTCGTAACCTTAATAAAGGAGTGAACGACTCAATTCTTCCTGATAAGTTTGACATAAATCTTCTTATAAAATTAAGTTTGCTGATCAAGAACTGCAGCTATAGTTTGTTGCTAGGTGGCTCGATGGTCTGGATGGCCCTGATGCTTCGTTGACTGACCTCAATTCCTCTCTTATGCACCATGAAACCCAAAAATCGTCCAGCCGATATGCCAAAAGCACACTTGTGAGGATTCATTTTGAGTCCGTATTTCTTCGTCCTCTCAAGCACTTTTCGTAGATCGGCTATATGTTCTTCAATACCTTTGGATTTCACTATCACATCATCAATATATATCTCCACCAGCTGTCTGATAAGATCATAGAACATGTAGTTCATAGCTCTATGATAGGTAGTACCAGCATTCTTCAATCCGAAAGTCATGACTACCCACTCATATAAACCAATAGCCCTAGGGCACCTAAATGCAGTTTTGTGGATATCTTCTTCAGCCATAAAATTTTGATTGTAGCCTGCATTTCCATCCATGAAGCTAATAATCTTATGACCCGATGCAGCGTCAATTAATAAATCTGCCATTGGCATCAGGTACTCGTCTTTAGGGGTTGCCCTATTTAAATCCCGGAAGTCGATGCATATTCTTTACTTTCCGTTTTTCTTCTTCACTAGGACAATATTGGACACCCATTCAGCATATCGGCATGGTCTGATGAAATTTGCATCGTATAACTTTGTGATCTCCACCTTGATTTCATCATGCCACTCTGCTTTGAATCTCCTCTGTGGATGCCTAAATGGCCGATATCCCGGTCTGATAGGAAGCCAATGTTCCACAATTGGTCGGCTTAATCCCGGCATCTCATGGTAATCCCAAGCAAAGCATTTCTAGAATTCCTTTAATAATTTTATCAGTTTTTCTCGGAACTCAACACATAGATTTTTACTAATGTACGTCAGCCTCGGCTTGTCTCCTGATCCTATATCTATTTGTTCCAACTCATCGGCCGACGTAAAACCTTGCCCTAACTTTCCTTCGGAGTCTTCTATAGTTCCCATGGAAACGATGGATCCAAGCTGACTTGCTGAATCAGCTTTATTCCTTTATCAGTCACCTCTAGAAAATTTCCCACCCATGTTTGTCCGGACAGGCAGTTGAATCCATCAGCTTCCAAGAATGGCACTTCATTTGTTGCCACGCTAGTCGACTGATCGGCCGTGATCACTTCAACTCTGTCTCCTTGCCACTATATGAGGCTTTGATGCATTGTTGAAGGAATCCAACAGTTGGCGTGAATCCAATCCCTGCCAAATAGTAGACTATATGACCCCTTACTATCGATGACAAAAAATGTGGTAGGCAATGTCTTACTTCCAACTGTTAGCTCCACATTTAGTACTCCTTTGGTTTCTGATGAATTGTTTCCGAAGTCTTTCAACACCATATTTGTCTTAACTAAGTCTCCAGCTGTCTTACCCAATTTGCGGTATGTAGAATATGGCATCAAATTGACGGCTACGCCTCTATCAACTAGCATCTTTGCCATCGGCTTATCATCGACATATCCGTTGATATACAATGGCTTTAGGTGCCGATGCTTGGATTCTTCTGGTTTGTCAAATATGGCTTGACTCGGTTCCAATATTAATTGGGCAAAATCTTCTTCTTGACTTTCTTCATCAGATACATATGCTTTATATTCCATTGGTAAGAAAAATACCATGTTAGCCTGAGCCGATGTACCAACCTCTTCCTCTTTTTACTTTACTTTCCATACTTTCTTAATTTTCTGGTTTCGATCGGCTTCTTCATGATCCTACCGTTGTCTTTTATGCTGCTCTCTATGTCATAGCCTTTGTGCCCTCCTTTTCTAATACTTCATAAAAATCCCGGACGGACACCACTGATCCTTCATGGAGTATGATCCTTTGTTTAACTCCTAGTCCTTAATTGTCCTTTGACCATGCCATTCGTTGATTGGTCCTAATCGGCTATGTGCCGATGCCCTAGTGATGGAAGGCCTATCATATAATGTTCGGCTCTGGTCACAGTACCAAAATCATGGTTTGTTACATTCAGGACAATCCTCGATTGCTGGCAACCTCATGTTTTGATCCCAACAGTACTGAAAAAAGGGACAACCCCAGTGTGGATTATACCTTTCTTGTTGTGTTATATCTCCGTTCCTCAGTTAAATCCTTCATCATTACTGGGATTATGTTGTCTGCACTGATTTCTTTACCCTCCATTTGAGCATCGTTGATTGAAGGACTTTCAACTGATGAAAAAGGTCTTCTGGTCCCACCGGGCGTGCCAACAAGCGTGTCGCCGCCAAACATCCCGTGACCCGGGAGGGACGACAGCTCGGTCACGCAAAGGCCTAGGAGGTCTGCTTATCTCCAGTGCAGGTCCTTAAACCTCGAGGTTCACGAGCGTGCCAGTCAATTTGATCCTGCAATTGACAAGGAAGTGAGACGAGCCAATCCGATACAGGTGCTCGCTATCGGCCGGCTGCCGATAGGATCGGGATGCTCCTCGATCGGCTAGGGAGCCGATGTGGACAAGTGTCGATGAGGGGTCGACCGCAGAGCCGATGGAGGAACCAGGGTATGCTTAGAGAATATTGAGGCACACGGGATCCCTCCGGATAGCCGAACAGTGATTCATCGACTGGAAAAACCAATGAGTGCGCATGCGGCCTAGGCAAGGATTAGCACAAGAAGACACAGGCTGCAAAGCCGATGCCGCTCCGGATATGACAGCATGAGACCCGTCGCCCACTGTGGCAGCGCCATCAACACCGAACCTCAAAGATCGGACCTAACCGAGACAGTACGAGGCCGGGGCCAGCGACGATGATACGGAGGATGCCAGATCGGCTATGCTGTAGCAAGGATAGGAACGAACCCATCGGCTAGCTGAGCCGATGAGGGGACGCCTCTCTGAAGGCGGGTGCATACCGGTTGGGGGACCGATACGTTTGGCATTACGCGTCGTGGGACACCTCTAAAGGTTGATGCGTATTGGCCGAGGGGCTGATGCGCTAGGCGTGAAGCTCATAATATGGATAACTCATCGGCTACTCACTCCGATGAGACACCATGCAAAAGACTATAGGCCTAAAGCTCGATCTACCGTCGGTAGCCCCGTAGGTTGGACCTAACCGATGCAGCACAAGATTGATGACGGCAGAGGGAGCTTAACAGGCCGATAGGTCCTGCACGGACGTGATGCAGTACACCTGATCTGACTAAGAGTTCGAACCTAAACGATACAGCCTTAGATAGTACAAAGCATAATAGGATAGTGGCGGGACTTATCCCTTCGCCAGAGATCGGACTTAACCGATGCAGCCCCATGTCGAGAGCCAGAACCCATCGATAAACACCTAGATGAACTAGGGTGGCGATGTGTCGAATTTGTATATGATCGAGAGATATCTTACATGTTTCCAGGAGGTCTATATTTATACCCTAGATTTACAAACAGAGTCCGACGCGTCTATGACCATCGGACATTATTTCCTAGTAAGAACAAAGGAAAATATTCCTAAAGAAGTTAACTAACTAGTTAAACCTCCCTAATTGAGTAAGGTTACAATTTACAAAAACAAGCACATTGCCGTGGAGTCCACGGCTTCTTCCTTAAACCTGGTTTCATCTGAATAATCTTCCTATTTATAACCGAGTCTTCCTTTGCTACAACCTGATCGGCTTCTCCACTGCAGCTATCGGACCTTCTTTTAGTCAAACCAATCCTTTTCCTTCCTTCCCTCAGGCCCGATTGGACAATCCTCCGTCTTCAAGTCGATCCAATCTTCTACTAATTTGATCGGCTTTTCTACAGTTCTCCGTCGGCTTCGTCTCAGTATCTCCATCGGCCAATGACTGCATTAAACCCTTCATCGGACCTTTCAGCCGGTCGGTTTTAGCCCCATCGGATCTCCCAGCCGATCGGCTTTAGCACCATCGGATCATCTAGATTTTGGCGTTAACACCAACCGATGGAGGGCGGACGGGTCTAGCCGATAGTGACGACGAGCATAGAGGTGCGTCGGTGTTGGAGGAGAAAAGGTGCACCGAGATAAGAAAAAGGGCGAAGACGGGTGTGAGCCGAGACGAAGAGGTGGATAGAGACCGTCGCCTTATCACGTGGAGGAACAAGGGATGAGAGAGGATGGTGAAGAAGGAGAAAGCCGTCTGCGGAAAAGACGAGAAAAAGAAGGAACCGAGATGAGAGAGCAAAGTAGGAATACCGGGAAAGAAGTCAGCGACGGGAAGAAAGCGTCGGCTCATCGGCGAAAGGATGCTAGTGCGTCGAGAATGTCTAGACCTGCTCTGGTATCATGTAAGAATACGTACAGTAAGAATAAGATACTAGCAGGCTTAGATATATACAGTCTAATGTTTCGGTAGTCGCAAATTAGCAGAAGCTATTAATATCTTTTTTGGTGCAGGCAATTGAGATAGTGTTTAGAGTTGTTTGTGGTGAGTCAACGGGGAAAATAATTTTGGATGAAATATTACCCTTGGAGGTGGTCTGTTTGTGGATGGATATTTTCTGGTGGTGCCTGTCGTTTTCAGATTGGACTTCTTGCTTCTGTTTGCTGCTGGAACTGCCTAAGGAATGGTTGGTGATATGATGGAATGGACATAATTTACAGAAGTAATTAACTGTTTGCAAGCTAAACAATGGATGGGGTCCGAAAGGCTGTGATGCTGGCCTGATTTGCCGCGTTTTGGGAGTGTCTTTGGTTTCTTGGAGCTTGTTGATTCATGGATTTGGCTGATTATATCTTGTGGTGATGTATCTTCATGCATGAGTATGGTCAGTGTAAATGGATAGTATAGCCACTAGTAATTGTGTCTCGACCAATATGGATTCAACATAATTTTTCGCCTCCAACAAACGTCAATCAGACCCACCATATTTCAAGCGGAAGCAATTTTGATAGTTTAGAAACGCGCAAGCAATTTTAATAGTTTAGAAATCACATTTATCATGGTTGTGAAATATCATCTGAAGCTAGGAAATTATGTCCCAAAATTAAATTTCACGAGTGAGAGTAAGATTAGATAATCATATTTTGTCTAATTTTGAGTTATTCTCCAGTCTTGGTATATGACTAAGACTACAAGACATCTATATCTTTGTATACCTGTCAAGATTGTTATAATCAATTCAATCGGTTAATTACATTTTACATCTCAAATCTCAAGAAGCGAGGAGGTATATACCTCCTAAGGACGAGAAAGCATCTTCAGTCCTTGTGTTCGGTGAGAAAATGATCTGTGATGCTAGGGAAACAAAGGGCAACCAAGCTTGGCAATATTTCTTCATACCATGAGTAGACCATTTTTCTTCTTACTCTCAAAGGTGACATATCACAGCCATTACATAGCATCTCAATAATTCTTGTACTGTAATGCATTATGATGTTCCAGCAACTTAATTTACAACCACAAAAAACAACGAAGCTTAACTCCATCTGAGGATTTAATATCAACTTATTGTACTGTAATATACGGAGAAACAAACAAGCAAAGGATATCTGAAATATTAGCACTAAAGAGCTATTACAATACTACATTTTGTTGCCTAAGGATATGCCTTCTATCACTCTTGTTGAGGCCCTTAAGGCTGTGATAAAGGCATTACGGAGACAAGGGACCAAGAGCAACCAGGCCCGAAGAAGGCATCGGCATGATTGGCAGCTGTGGATGGTGAACAGGCAAACACCGAATGGACGAATGTCTTAGAGGCGTTGATCGCACCGTGGTCCATCACAGTGATCGCTCGTAGTGCATGCAGAGTTCAAAATGGTATACGAAACATATCGTCATATCTCGTATATATACATGTACCTGAGCCCCTACCTGAGCTAGGTCCTAGGCTGTCGCACCCCTGGTCTACCCCCTTAAGCTGAGCCTATAGGAGAGTGAACTACAGTGTGTGAGATGCAAACAAGAAAGATGTGAGTGCACTCCTTTTCTTCCTGCAGTTCTCCAGTCCTTTGCTTTGAGAAATTTATTATCGTGAACAAAAAAAAAACTTCTCTTTGTTGATCTTTTGAATCAACTAGTTGCGGGAGCAAGGGATAATTTTGTCGAAGCACTATAGAGATGACCGTCCTACAGATTTTAGAGTGCTAGAACAGAGGCAGCCATTGAATCCACCAAGAACAAACACAAATCATTCATCTTGGTATACTCGAGGAAAGCACACTTATCTTGATGTCATGCATGCATGCCAAAAAAATCAATCTGGTGGATTCGATAAACAAATCTAGTCACACTTATCTTGATGTCATGCACGCCTGACATACTGATTTGCATATACGAAGCTAATCAATCAGGTATGAATGCATTGTTCAATTCGCCGATTTGGAATATTTTAGTGCTTAATTGCGCTGTTCAAGCCTGATGAGCAATCTCCTCCAACGAACAAATCTAGCATATAATTGCATCCACAGTTATGAGCTTCTTGGAAAGCAATATTTGTATTTCACCTTATAAGCTGCTACCAAAATTTGAATTTTACAACTTATAGTATTTTTTATTGTTCACCACCCCCACACAATACCAAATCATAGCCGTTGGTACAGTCCGATCCAATAGCTAGAATAGCTTGGTACTATGAGAATATGAGAACTTGGGTGGTACCGTGTAATAAGGATTGGTGAAAGAATAAGACTGTCTTTTCACGATGTATGGATAGATGAGGCAGTCAAGTGCTTCTGTTGGTCGAAGCCGCTGGTTAGCCGTCGCTGTCGATTTCTTGGCCACACATGAGTGCGGGTGTGCCACTCCCCGTCCCTGTCCACTTATTCAGTAGCAAGGCCTATTTCCACTCCCTTCCGCTGCTGTGGTAATATGGTAGCGCAGTATCCGTGCGCCTTTGCTCCTACCGCCGCCGTGTTGCCACAAGCACCGCCGCCTCGGGCTCCTTGATCATTGTTGCTTCTTCTTTGGCTCGGACTTGCTCTTAGTTTTGGAGAGCGCAGTGGCAGAGACAAAGTCGAAGAGTAGGAGCATTGCAAGCTGGACTTTGCATGCCAAGCTTGTGTCCGCGCGAGGACCTTGCGCATCCAGGCGCGAACACGTCGGATCGACTATAAGGTCTGCTTAGCTTCAGTGTAGACTGATTGGCTTTTTTACGTAGCTTGAGGTACACGTGCCAGAGACCATGGGGTTCGATCGGCTCTGGCGTGTCCGTACGTGTGTGGGCGTGCCAGTCAATTTGACCCTGTAATTGACAAGGAAGTGAGACGAGCAGGCCCATCGGACGCTGAGCCGATACAGGCGCTCGCTATCGGCAGGCTGCCGATAGGATCGGGATGCTCTGCGATCAGCTGGGGAGTAAATGTGGACAGGTGTCGACGAGGGATCGACCATAGAGCCGATGGAGGACCAGGATGTATTCAGGAGATAGCTAGGCACATAGGATCCCTCCGGATAGCCGAACAGTAGTTCATCGGCTGGAAAAACCGATGAAGGCACATATGGACTAGGCAAGGAATAGTATAAAAAGTCACGGGCTGTAAAGCCGATGCCGCTCTGGATATGACAACACGAGACTCATCGCCCACCATGACAGCGCCATTAACACCGAGTCTCGAAGATCGGACCTAATCGAGACAGTACAAGGCCAGGGCCAGCGGCGATAATACGGAGGACGCCGGATCGGCTATGCTGAAGCAAGGATAGGAACGAACTTATCGGCTAGCTGAGCCGATGAGGGGACGATTTTTTGAAAGCGGGTGCGTATCGGCTGAGAGACCGATACGCTCAGCGTTACGCGTCATGAGACACCCCTAAAAGGTGGTGCGTATCGGCCAAGAGGCTTTATCTCCCGAGCTAACTAGTATCTCCATCGATCGATGACAGAATTAAACTCTCCATCGGACACCTCTCAGTCGATCGGGTTTAGCACCATCGGATCGTCTAGATTTTAACGTTAACAGTTTTTTCTTGTTTGGTTTCCAATCGTACCCTCCAAGAATGAACACCCGGGTTTAGATTGGTAACTCGAGGTATAATATGATGGACCCGAACAATACTCTACGATTTAATTTTGGACTTAATTTGGTGGTTCTTTTGTATTTTGTTTTTAAGCATTGATTTTTAAACCGTGCTCGAAAGTACTTGTATGCCGTTTTTGCAACCTCTCTTCTATTTTAAACTCAACTCTTAGACGCTAAACCCTAGATCGAAACGATGAGGCTATTTATACTATAACCAAAATCGTATTTCCTCCTACTTTCATGGCATCTTTCGTCTATCGCTGTTCGCCGAGGATTCCTCGCCTCATCTCGCCGGCGCCACCCGATCTTCTTGCTGATCTACACCAACATCGCAAACTTCGGCGGCGGTACGTACGTATAGTTCCAGTAGCCTCGACTTTTTTCGCTCTTTCGTCTTTCCTGGTTGGCGTAGCGAGAAATTCGACTTTGGTTGCAGATTCGATCGATCGTTCTGCCACAGGTGTTGATGACGATCGATAGATCGAGTTGATGATGAGCTTTCTAGCTAGTCCGGCCGGCACTTGGTTAACTCCGATCGTGATTTTTTTAAAAAAAAATGTTCAATCCTATCTTGATTTCAAGATTCTATGAATTTAGTCTGCATTGCCAAATTAAAGTTTTATCTTTCGTGTGCAATTTTTGGCGTGCCTTGTCAACCAACATTTTTTTTAAGAACGGCGAAAGCTTTGACTTTCTATTAATATCAATATAGATGAGATGTACGAGTAAAACTATAAGACGTGCACAGATAGTCCACACCTAAAATAAAGAACTATGAGATATCTCTTATCTTAGTCGCACCGGCTTTCACCCATGCCCGGGCTTCTTCCTTGAATTTTACAAGCATGGTGGCTGGAGTTGTGGCAATGTGGAGAAAAATCCTGACATTGCTCTTGCATCATATTTCTCAAACCACGAGGATGATTAGAAATTTTAGGGCTTCTTCGGGTTTTGCAGGGTCATGAGAAGGCACCAAGCTTCAACCGAGTCACAGGCCCCACACTGGTGGATGTGGAGATCTAAGCTTGTCAACCAACAATTGTACATGTTGGATTAATTTGGTGTCCAAAGCATGCATGCTTGCTTAATTCTGTCTTCCGAGTAGGTCGTTACGTATACACATGCATGGACAAAAATCTTTTTTTTTAAATATGATGGAGATTTTATTTAGTGAGTATGCATAGGGACATGAACCTAGTGTTTTAACAATTCTCCGCTGCAGTTTTATTTCTGCTCGATCTAGTAGATCTGTTGGACAATATGCCCAGTCTGGATAGTTTACAGCCTCCATGCGAGCTCTGGCATCTAACTTTTGACAAATTTAGGCCCATTTCAAACTTGAAACAAATATTTGTGGAGTAATTTTGTAGGATTTAAATTATGTAAGAATTTTTTCTATTTGCCCTTTGAAATAATCCAATCATATGAAACTTTTAAGGAATATATATTTTTTCAATAAAAATTAGTAAGAGCTCGTCTCATGAAAAATTTTCTTTGAGTCTACCTCTCATCTAATTCCTCTATTCAGCTATTTTGTACTTAAATTCATGTCAAATCGTGTGTTTTCCTATTCCCTATTTTCTCAATTCTGTCTTTCGAAAGAGCCCTAACACATTTCCTAATTAACTAGTCCTCTTAGTACCTCAAGACCATAAAATCACTCCTGACTTTTATATGAAAGTTATAGCTGTGAGCAGATATTGCTTATGTACATAAGCATGCGTAACCTATCATTCTTCTCTGCCAAACACTCTTTACAATTAATTTTTCAGTTCTCTGTTTGTGCACGTTCATTCTTGGTCAATTTAGCAAGTTTCCATTCCTTAAATGCATTGTCCTAACGCTGCCATCACTTGTATATTTCTATTGATCTAATCATCTGTATTGATCAAGCTCTCTGGCGCTGTTCCCCCTGCAGTAATGGCAGCTTCTGACTTCACAAGACAAGGCATCCCTGTTCGAGTGGTAGGCTTCTTCAGTTTGCCTTTTGCCATAAATGGTCAAATGAGCTGTTCGGCACAGCCTGATATACATGACAAAGCACGATCCGATATCACCGGGCCAAGGACGGCACACCGTGTCATCAGGCCGTGGCAATAAAGTATATGGGTCTGATTATCAGCCTAGACACAGCCTAAAATCTGAGTCGTACCGGTCTAGTTAGACTGGCACAATTAGCATGCCATGCTAGCCTGTGGTCCAAAACCTTTGACACAGCTTGTTTCGTTCAACTTTAACACCAGCATTTACAAAATGATTAAATCAGCAATTCAACACTAAAAAACATATATATTCATCAATCAGTATTGCGGTATTCTGAATCATTCAAAATTTTATGAAAATAATCCTATCAACATCAACGATCAACATTATTACACTACCACTAAGTATCAGGCAGTCTAGCTCATATTCTTCCAATTTCAAAATACAAAATCCAAACTAAATAGGAAACTAAGTAAAAGACAGTCCAGACTACCAGCAACCAACTAGCCAAATAGTTAACAGAAAAAGTCAAACGGAAATCAAAATACTAGACTAAATTATGAAAATAACAAAAATATTAAGCTGTTGAGTGGTAGCTATCTCATTAAAAAAATTTCTAGGTAAAAACTCATAGCTCGTGAGAAAACCCTAGAAAGAAAAAATAGTATAGGATGGTTTATAATAAATTTGATAGTTCAAATGTCTAATGTCTTATAATTATAAACCAAATCAAATAATCAAACTTTCACTCTCACCCATAGTCTCTCACTATAACAATCATCCAGACCTAGTTGTAGCAAAAGCAACACTAGCATCATCAACATTAAACTATAGATTTTTAAATGATTCTTTAAACTTATTGTTCTTAACTCAGTGTTCGTTTTCTTCTCCAAAATTCTAGTCTTTGATGTATATCAATGCCTCTACCATTTTAGGGGCTAAGTGCCGATATCACTCCTCCTCAATAATACTGCTAGTTAAGGAGAAGCAAGACTTCGAATAAATAGTTAAAATAGGAACTGGTATAACATTCTTTACGAACATGGATAGAATTGAAAATATTAATTTGCACTCATACCACTAATAAAGGATGTCAAACTCATCTTCATAAGAAGTAATATTGTCACTATTAAGGTAAATTAACAGCTCAAAGGCTAAGGATGAAGATGATAAAGATGAAGTATCAGTGTTAAAAGGTGAAGGACCAACTACACCTGATGTATTACCACCAAATATTTTGTCACATGTTTTTTCTTACCTATAGGCCCCGATGGCATATGCATTAGAAGAAACATGGTCTAAGCTGATAGAGAAAATATTATCTACTAAATTATATTTCTCAACTACAACAGCAATACATTTAGCAATGTTTGCATCAGAATGAGACTGCAATAAGCCTAAGGCCTATTACCCTCTTTTGTATTTTCTAATTAGTATTAATAAAACGAGCAACAATACTTATATAATCCTCTTTAGTATTCCTAGACTAGATATTAGAGGTTAAAGTAACACAAGAAACAACAGGCAACACACAATTCTTAAGCCTATCACAGCGTTCACTAAACAACTTAATTATATCTCTAGTTGTGATATGCCCTAGATACTTTAGCAAAATAAGGATTATGCGAATGCTGAATATACTCCTCAGATGCATCGGTCTTATCTATTTCTAAAGGAAAATCAAGCCTAGCAATTAAGGAACGTAACTCAGAACAAGTAACATTAAGTTTATAATCCTAGCTATAAACAGTATCATTAGAGTTGAATATAAGCCTAGTGATAGCATGGTCTGTCTTTTTTCTACATGATTTTTTATACTAAACAAATGTCTAATACCAACAGAAGATCTAGTATACAATTTATACTTATAGAACTTGTAAATAGCAGTAGATCGAATATTCTTACCATTTACAGTCTCTAATACCTCATCGAAGTCATCTCAGACACCGGATCGGTTACATTTGCAACTCGACGACAATCATACATCAATGTTGTTGGAGTCGATTCATTCTCGAACAAATTTTGCAGATAACCCCTAGATAGAAAAAACATCCTAGCAACAGATAGCAAGGGGCCACTTACATAAACAATATAGATAAAATAGTCATGGCTAGAGCTCTGAGGGGTCATATATAAATTTCTTAACCGTTCGGTTTAATGTTTATGAATCAACGGATGTTTGTTACGTCGAATTTAATGTCGGAAGGTTTTTTAAAAAAAAACATTACATAGAGGTTTCAGAGTATATAACTATATTTTTTTAAAATATATATATTTATTTATTTAAATAGTTTAATAAAAATATATAAATAAAAAATTTGCCTCCTCGCTCAGCCAGGAGCAAGCCGGCCGAGCAAACCTGTCATGGTTGCCGTCGTTTGTCGTTCTGCCGCCGCGCTCTGCCGTCGTTGGCCAAACCCCACCGAATCGACCCGGCCGTCACAGCTCTTTTTTCCGGTCAACTGCCGTCGCGCCGTGCCATGGCCAACCCTCTCCCGCACCACACGCATCTGCCACCAGCCTCCACCGACCAAGTTGCCTCCCGCTGCGTGCCAGACGGCCCCAAGGCCGCACGCCGCGCCGCAACATCCACCAGTGCACCTTACGCTCCGCGCACAGCCATGGTGCCACACCGCGACTGCGGTGTACCGCGTCGTCGTGCACCGCTGCAAGCAAGTATGCACCAATCGTGCGCCGTCCATAGGCGACGCCCGGTGTCCAGCCGTGTTCACCACGCCTCCCTCCCTCGAACTTGTCCGGATGCAACGCTTCCAGCCGAGCCTCCGCTCCCGCCGCGAATCCCGCAGTCGTGCGGGACCACTGCAACGACCATCGCGTCCAGGAGGTACACGCCCGCGTCAGCCGCTCGCGAGCACAGTGGCAAACCGTTTCGCCACCGTTCCCGGCCATGCCGTCCTCTCCTCCCAGCTCCTCGCGATCCCGCGATGACCTCGCCATGGCGCCTGCGCTCGGTCCATGCGACAGTCGCAGACACCACACCGGCGAGCGCTGCGCAATCCTCAAAGCTTCAATGCACCGGGCTCAGCGCAGCCACCAACCGCGTCCAAAAGCCGATGCCGCCGCTTTCGCCAGTCGCATGCAGCGCCAACCCGGGCGCTACGACGACTTCCGTGCCCCAAACCGTACTCGCCTCGCGTCGTCAACCTCTGGCTCTCACAGGGAGGCGAGGACGACGCCCATAATGGCACGGCAACTTCGTCGCCCTAGCCTCCACGGCCCCTCGCGGTGAGACCGGCGGCGTCGAGCCTTTTCTTCCACAGCAAGCCAGCCAGGAGGCCGCCACGCCCTTAAAATCGCGTCACGCCGAGGCGTTGCACCCATTTCCGTTCACCTCGCCCGCTTTCTCCGTCGAGATCGCCTCACCGCACTCGCTACCCTCACCGCAGCATCCAAGCGAGCAAGACCTGAGTTTCATCCGCACAAGCACACATCACCCTGTCGCCTCGCTCTTCCTCGTCGCACCTCGGACCGGACGAGGAGTGGAAGCACCGAGCTCCCGCGCTCGAGCCGGGCCTCGGCTTACCACCTGAGCGAGGAGGAGACCGATGGCCGCAACGACACCGTTCTGCCAGACGATACCACGCTAACAGGCGGAGAACCACGAGGACGAACCGCGCACGTCTTCTACCGAACCTCTCCACCCGTCGTTCTACCCGTGTCCGCCCACTTGGTGTGCCGCTTCCCAGCTGCCGCAAGATGATTTCTTGTTCCCACCATCTTTTCCATGTTCCCTAGTTGTGTTTCAATAGCCGCGTAGGCTGCAGGCTCACCGGGGCCGCCGCAACTGGTGCATAGCTATTCCGGAACTTCTGTCGAACACCAGGCATGCGTCCACGCTAGCTCCACTCTGCTTCACCATGGCCGGCACACCGCACAGCGGTGCTCGTCCGTCACTTCAACCTCGGCTCTAGAGCGTGCACCCCAACGGTAGAAGCTCGATTCCTGGCCTTTTTTTAGTCGATGGCCTCCTGTAGCACCGCTGCACTAGAGCCCCCTTCCACCCTGCCATGGAGCCGTGGACAGACAAGTCCCTTGATGCCACCTCGTTGGGAAAACGGAATCCCCTCACCGAGAAAAAGCTGCCGCGAGCTTCATGCCGGCTGGGGCTTTCCTCCCTCACCGCTGTGCCGCCCTCCCGCAGCACACTGCCGCAGCAAGCACCGCCGCGCGCCAACTCGTTTTTGCTCCCCTGAAGCACCAACCTTATCACCTATATGGTCACGCTATAATGGCTACTATGTTAGCTCCCACCCACCGCCGACTGTCGCTGGAGACAAACAAGAAAGCTTCGCGGAATCGATTTGACGCACGCACGCGGGAATTAAAACACAGCAGCACGCTTGGATTGGCTTTGCAAATCCCACTCATTTCAGGATTCAGGATTTCACTGATTGATTTATATACACATCAATTACATGATCGTGGCCACGAACTCCACTTCGCTGCGTGCGCGTTCGCGCCACTAAGCCTCGCTGCGCCACGAGTTCCCATAGGCATGCACGCACACGTGGCGACCACTACCACCCCGAAATCCGCTCGAACAGGCATGCATGCACACGTGGCGACCACAACCACCCTGAAATCTTCTCGAACAGACTTGACCGAGCTGAATTAACCAACAATCTCTACTCGTTCACAACGATGTCGATTTTGTCGTGAAGCTCAAAGAATCTCGCGCGCCAAAGGGACTATGTCCATGAGCTGCTCCACACACTCGGAGGAAATGAAATTTTTATCTATGTGCTTACTTCTGATAACCGGATTTCTGCCAAGTGCGATTGATTATAGCGACGGTTGTACCTTGATGCCGAAGATGTTGCACAGCAACCGCACGAGCCACATGACCTAGCATGCTCTAGCCACGCCCGCCATGTACTCTCTTCATAGGTTGAGAGGGCTACCATCCTTTGTTTCTGAGATTGTCAAGAAATTGACATCCAAATAAGGAAGAAGATGATGACGCTAGTGCCCCTCCTTTTATCAACATCTCCCTTCAAATTGATGTCACTATAGCCCGTCAGATCATTTTCGGCGCTTGAGTGCTTGGGGTAGAGGATGCCGTAATCAACCGTGCTAGCGATATAGCACAGGATGTGTTTGACGGTGGCGAAGTGCTCCTATCGAGGCTTCTCTATAAATCTGCTTACATAGCCCACCGCGAACGTGATATCCGGCCTTGTATGTACCAGATAGCGAAGGCTCCCCACCAAACCGTAGTACATTATTGCGTCAACTTCTAGCGACGTGCTCTTGGTCAAAAGTTTTAGCCAGACTTTCATCGAGCTGTGGTAGGGATTGCAGAGCGCCATGCTTGTCTTGTCTAGCAACTTTCGGGCATACATCAACGGACCCAGCATGATGGCGTTCTTCCCTTGTTTAACTTCGAGCCTGAGGTAGAATGATAGGAGGCTAAGATTGCTCATTCGGAATAGACAGCGCATCTGCTCCTTGAACGCTTTGACGTCCGTTAGCTTCATACTAGTGATGATTAGATCATCGACGTAGAAACCCACGACCACACGCGACTCTGTTGTGCCTCTGGTATACATTCCATGCTCGCTGACGCACCTGGTGAAGCCGAGCTCGCATAGACTATTGTCTAGCTTCGCATTCTATGCCTACGACACCTCGTGAAGCCCATACATGGCCTTCTTCAACATCAGAACTTTTCCTTCATGCCTAGTTGTGACGAATCCTGACAGTTGCCAGATGTCCACCTCCTCCATGAGCTCGTCATTTAGGAATGCTGACTTGATATCCATGTGTTGAACGAGCCAGCTCCGTTGAGCTACGGCGACGAGCAGCATTCGCAAGGACTCCATCCGCGCAACCAGGGTGAACACTTCCTTGTAGTTGATCCCTTATTACTGGATGTACCCCTCTACAATGATGCAAGCCTTGTGCTTGACGATGCCCCCTGCTGGTCATGTTTGAGCTTGCAGACCCACTTCAGGCCAATGGTGATGGCCGGGAAGGAGGTTGATGAGGATCCACATTTTGTTCTCCTTGATGGACACCATCTCTTCTGTCATCGCCTTGTGCCAGCGGACGTCGCCATGGGCTTCCTTGAATGTGGTCAGCTCATCGTCTCTAGTGTCGAGGTGAAGCTCATCATCAACCATGAACTCATGTTCCACCAGGCCAGGAATCTCCACCAGTCCAAACACATTGTCCAACGCCGTGAACCTAAGGGGAGCTTCATCTCGTGATCGTCGTCAAGGTCTGGATTAGCTTTGGGTAGCGACACAAAACTCTACTAGCGACCTTGATGTAGGTATACCGATTGTCGTCGGATTCGTCGCCATGGCCGAGGTGTTCGCGAGCGTTCCTAGAGGCAGGATCAGGTGCCACGTTGCTCGTGCCCGTCGTGGATGCTGCATCCTCCAAGCCAACATGAACTCCACGATGGAATGTCATCGTCATGATCTCAACATGGAATGGTTCCGCCTATGTCGCACTAGATCCGGCTTCGTTGCTCTAGTCCCATGTCTTCAATTCATCAAACACCGCGTCATGCGAGGCAGGATCAGCTCCTCCACTAAGATCTAGCTTAGATCAAACAGGGTCTTAATTGTCATTGCGATTTGTGCATACCTCACTGGAACCGCTTGGAGGAATTTGTGCACGATGTTCTCCTCGTCAACATCCTCACCTAGGATCGCCAGCTAGTTCACGATCCTGTTGATGCGGAGGGCGAAATTGTTGATGGTCTCTCCATCGTGGAATCGCAACGCATCGAAGTCAAGTCGGAGCGTATTTGGCTTGGCTTGCCGCACACGTTCGATGCCCACGTGCCTAGTGCGGATGGCATCCCAAGTTGCCTTTGCTAAGGGTTTGGTTGCCACGGCGCTCATCATCTTTGGTAGGATATCTTTGGAGATTACTTCAAGTGCTATGCGATCATCGATGAAGTCGATGTCGTTGGCGCCGATGCTCACCACCTCCCAGAGACCATGCGCTTGAAGCATGACTTTCATTAACCAGCCTAATCGAAGTAGTCCGTACGAGTGAGAGTCAGGTACTACCTGCTCCCATTGCTGCTCCCTAGCTGTGGCAATGCGTTCTGATGGCGTCGTGGTGACGATACGGAACTACCGTGCGGTATAAGTGCCCACTCAGTGGCGCGATCACGATCCCAGCGGTGAGACCTAGCTCTGATACCCACTGTTAGCTCCCACCCACCGCCAACTATCGTCGGAGACGAAGGAGAAAGCTTTGCGGAATCGATTTAATGCACGCACGTGGGAATTGAAACAGAGCAGAGCACTTGGATTGGCGTTGCAAATCCCACTCATTTTAGGATTCCATTGATTGATTTATATACGCATCAATTACACAAACTCCCCTTTGCCGCTTGCGCCACAACTTTCGCCAAGTTCGCGCCACTAAGCCGCTCTGCGCCACGAGTTCCGATAGGCATGCGCGCACGCGCGGCAACCACTACCAACCGAAATCCGCTGGAACAGACTTCTGGATTAACCAACATACTAAATCAAATAGCGCCCCAATATAACATTCCACTAAGGCAAATAACGGCTACTAAGTTCCAGCATGCTGTATTGAACCCATTATCTCGTAGCGATAGTGTTAGCCTAGAGACCCGTAACACTGAGTTCGTCCTAAGCCATAGAAACTATAGAGCTGGCCATGGGCTCTGCAGACTTCGTCGACGTCGTCCCGGCGGTAAGCCCGGGCTGCCATGTGCGGTGTGGCAGCGTCGAGGTCCCGTACCCGTTCGGGATCGGGCCTCGCTGCACGATCCACGGCGGCTTCGAGCTCAGCTGCGCGGCGGCGGCGGCGGCCACGAGCAATAAGCTGCTTATAGAAGGGACGTCCCTGGAGGTGACCAGGATCTCCGTGCCCGACGGCAAACTCTGGACGAAGAACTCCATCGCCAGGCAGTGCTACAGCCCGGCCACGGGCTTGGAGTCAATGACTGCGTCGGTCAACTTCAGCTCCCCTTTCATCCTCTCACCGGTAGATAATAAGATCATCGTCATCGGGTGCAGAAGCCTCGGCTACATGTAGAGTGACACTGTAAGTGCTTGCAATATATATATTTTTAGATCCATCTTTGATTTAATTATTCGTGCGATATTAAGTTAAGAGCAAGTTGAATAAGGGGAAAATTGATAATTGTTTCTTAAAAAAAATTACCACATATTTATAGTCAACTTTAAAAAATAAATCATATAGTAACCAGCTAAAATACACTATTCTTTAGTCGAGTATGGTACACAGTTATAATGGCCAGAAGGTAGTTTGGCCTATTATGCTACCTTGGGATAAATGTATAAGTAACCTATTATTTTTTCTTATACACCTTTATCATAAATATAATATAGCATTTTTTCTTATACACCTTTATCATAAATATAATGTGATAATTATAACATGTCGAGTTTTACTGTGCTTGCTCTAACAAATAATTAACCCTATGAAGTACGTGGTTGGCTGCTCGGCGACGTGTGGTGGCAACATGACTCCCATGAATCCTTCTCAGGCGCCGGCTGCTGCCAGGCGGATATCCCGAGAGGGGTGCGGGACTATGTGAGCGTCTTCAACGACAACTACAACATAACACAAATATGGAGGGAGACACCTTTGCAATTACGTGGCGCTATTGGAAACCGCAGCTTTCAGGTTCAGTGCCAGCTACCTTACCACGACGGCATTCTCAGACAAATACAACGCGTGTCTCCCGGTCGTGGTGGATTGGGTGATTTCAAGGAAGAAATGCCGAGAGGCGAAAGATGACAGAACCATATGCGTGCATCAGCAACAATACTGACTCTGTTGATAGTTACCGCTGTAAGTGCTCCCGTGGATATAAAGGCAATCCCTACATCGAAGGTGGATGCACAGGTATGATCTTGACCTTGCTTTTATTTTTTCCTCCAAAATGAATCCTTCTTTTAGATATTTATATATGGAGATATGTGATATATGTTGTGAAATGTGACCGCTATTTTCTTTGCAGATATTGACGAGTGTCTTGATAATGCTACTTATCCATGCGGTGGAATATGCAAAAACACATTGAGGGGTTTTGTGTGTTCGTGCCCAGGAGGAAAACATATGATGGATGGTGGTGTTTGCATGCCGAATGAGAGACCAATTTGGGTGGTGCCACTCGTTGGTGAGTTTTATAATTTCAATTTTTTTCATGTGCGTGAGTATATGCTGAATTTAAATCATCGTGCCTAGGCAGCCTGTAGTATGTGTTTATATTTTACTCTTGTAGAGTCAGACCGCCGTGATCAGTTTGGATAATCGTACAGGTGCTACTGCTGGAGTTGTCATCCTTGTGATTGGCATCACTTGTTCATATTTATTTCGAGAAAGACGAAAGCTGCACAAAATAAAAAAAGTTCTTTCGACAATATGGTGGCTTGCGGCTTTTCGAGGAGATTAAGTCACAGCAAGGTGTGGCATTCAAAATATTCTCAGAACTACGACAAGCCACAGACAAGTTTCATGAACAACAAATCATTGGTCATGGAGGACACGGGATAGTCTATAAGGGAGTACTGAAGAGTGGTGATGTGGTAGCTGTGAAAAGATGCATGGCATTAGATGAGCAACAGAAGAAAGAATTTGGCAAGGAGATGTCAATCCTTTCCCAAATGAACCACAAGAATATTGTTAAGCTACTTGGTTGTTGCCTCGAAGTTGAAGTCCCAATCCGGGCCTATCAATTCGTTCCTAATGGCACATTGTTCCATCTCATCCATGGCGATCATGGCTGCCATATTTCCTTGTATACTCGCTTGCAGATCACCGATGAATCCACTGAGGCACTCGCCTACCTCTATTCATGTGCATCCCCACTAGGGGTGGATATCTAGCTGTCTGGGCTCGGCTCGGCTCGTTTAGCTCGCGAGCCAGAAGAAGAATAAGAGCAAACGCAGCATGTCAGGAGAGAACGAAGAGGGCAAAAGCTCACAGCCTTAATGTTCTACACATTGAGATTGGAAAGAAAAACAATAAATCATCAAATGTTGGTATGATACATCACGAGCTTGCTAAAAATGTGGAAATTGTTGATTGTATTCCCTGTTAATGTATCAGAATATATAGACAGCCGAAGCGGCTTACATACGCAACTATACAGCTACACACGTGGATTAACCTACTATAATTACAGTAGACTAACACTCTCCCGCGGTTTAATTGGGAGCATCGCTAACATTTAGGCTGGATCGAAACTCCTGAAATAGTGAGGTAGAAAGGCTCTTGATAAAAACGTCGGTATACTGCGATGTCGTAAAAACATGTAGGACCCGAACATGACCAAGGACGATCTTCTCTCAAACAAAATAGATATCAATCTCAACATGCTTCGTCTGCTGATGCTACACCAGGTTGCTGGAGAGATATACAGCACTAATATTATTACAATAGACCAAGGTGGCACGTCGAGAGGGGTGGCAAAGCTCAAGGAGCAGCTGTCGCAACCAGGTAGCTTCAGCAACACCATTTGCCACAGCACGATATTCAGCTTCAGCACTCGATCTAGAGATCGTATGCTAACGCTTGAAAGACCAGGACAGCCAATCTAGTCGGCATCTGTGTAAACAACAAGATCTACAGGCGAAGATCGGCGCATGGTCAGCCCAAGAGATAGGGTGCCCTATAGGTAGCGCAGGATCCGCTTGAGAGTGCCATGGAGAAATGCATTATTCACATCCAGCTGATGAATGGGCCAGTTCTGAGATAATGCTAGGGAGAAAACCACGCGAACTGTCGCAAGCTTGACAAGTGGACTGAAAGTCTCATCATAGTCAACATCGGGCCGTTGTGTGAAACCTTGCAAAACCCAGCGAGCCTTGTAACAATCAAGAGACCCATCGGTGAGCAACTTGTGGCGATAAATCCACTTTCCAGTCACAACATTGACGCCAGGAGGGCGAGGCACAAGACTCCATGTGTCGTTGGCAATCAAAGCATCATATTCAGCCTACATAGCAGATCGCCAATTGGGATCTGACAAGGCATCACGAATGGAGCGAGGAAGAGGCGACATGGGTACAGCGTGGAGGTTGAGGCAATCCACGGGCTGCGCGATGCCATCTTTGCCACGCGTGCGCATAGAGTGCGCATTGGTCATCGGAGGGATGACAATCGGTCGAGTGGCAGCTGTGCGGTCGATACCGCTGGCAACTAACCTATGTGTGAGCAGCAGGGGCAGCAGGACCGGTAACACTCGTGGTTGATGTGGCACCACTGACAGCGACCTGTGCAGGGTGCACAAGGGTAGCGGCACCGGATGATGCGAACTCGGGCGACCACGGCCCTGCACCAAGGCTCGATGGTGCAAGTGGGGCCTTGGGCACGGGGTGTGCCACTGAGGAAGCTGCTAGACCTGCACACAAAAAAGGGGCTCTAGGAACTGAAGTGGTGAGATCATGATCATCGACAAGAAAGTCTAGGGCGGAGGGTGCCATGGGTGTGGTAGACATGTCAAAGAAAGGGAAGAAGGATTCATCAAAAAACAACATGTCTAGAAATAAGAATGCGGTTCGACTGAACCTCGAGGCATCAATAGCTTTGTGCTCCGAGGAGTAGCCGAGGAACACGCATAGAGAAGAACGAGGAGCAAGTTTGTAGGGCACTCTAGAGTACATATTGGGGTAACAGGCGCAACCAAAAACTTTAAAATGATTGTAGGAGGACGGGACAGAGAAAAGAGCGGAGTATGGTGTGGAGGAGGCGAGTGTTGTGGTGGGGAGGCGGTTCACAAGATATGTGGCGGTGTGAAGGGCCTCAACCTTGTAAGCGAGAAGGAGACTCGCCTAAAACAAAAGGGAACACAGAGTGTTATTGATCATACGAATGGAACGCTCTGCTTTACCATTTTGTTAGAAAGTGTATGGGCACGACATGCGGAGGGCAACACCGTGGGAGAGAAAAAACGTACAGGCCTGGGAATTATCGAATTCATGACCATTGTCGCACTGGATGCTCTTGATGGTGGTGCCAAACTGTGTGCGAACATACACAAAAAAGGTACAAATAGTGGAAAATGTCTCGGATTTGAGACGAAGGGGAAAAGTCTAAATATAGTGAGAGCAGTCATCAAGAATAACAAGATAATATTTGTATCCTGACACAATAACAATTGGAGAGGTCCATAGGTCATAATGGATTAAATCAAAATTATGAGTAGTACAAGAGGTAGATGAATCGAAAGGTAGACGTACATGACGACCGAGCTGGCATGACATAAATGATCGATATCATCTTTATTGCGGAAAATGACATTGGACCTAAAAAATTTGGATAGAACGTCATGCCCAAGATGACCGAGACTGCGATGCCAAAGGGAGGTGGGTGCGGCGATGAACACAGAGGCACTGGTAGATGGTGCAAAAAATGGGTAGAGGTCACCGGAACTATTGCACCTAGCGATCACATTCTTGGTTTGCAAATCCTTCACAGAAAGACTAAATTGATCAAACTCAATGAAACAATTATTGTCCGTGGTAAACCGACGAATGTAAATTAAATTCTTAATAATATTAGTTGATACCAGAACATTATTAAGACTAAGATCACGGTGCAGTAAGAAAAAATGATGGGATCCAGTGGCGGTGACAGGAAGTAAAGTGCCATTGCCCACAACAATAGATGAAGGAATAGATGAAGATGATGGAGAAATGGTGGAGAGTATACTAGCGTCTGAGGTCATGTGGGAACCAGCAACTGTATCAGCATACCACTCAGAGGCCGGTTGGTTGAGCGTCATGGTGTTGAAGGAGTGCGCCAATGGCTGCCTGGTATGCCGATGAGGGCGCCTGGAAGCTCGCCGCTTGGTACGTCGATGAGGGCGCCTGGAAGCCCGGCGGTATAGCTCCCCTGTAGTACATGCCATATGGGGACGATGGGGCACCGTATGCGCCGCCATAGGTGCTAGGAAGAGCACCGAAACCGCCATAGTACGGGGCTGCGTGGAACGCAGGCTGTGGCGGCGGAGGACGGCCAGACTGGTCGTACAGCCACATGCGCAAGGTGCCAGCCCAAGGATGGGTGAACGACGGGTATATAGTCGTACCGGGAGGGACGTCGCCCTATCCACCTAGGGTCGTTCTAGCAGAGGGCGCTGGAGAGCTGCCACTAGTAGAACTGTCGCGTCTACCACGGCTACAGCAGCGGCCATTGCGCTGGCCTCCGGTTGGTGTAGCTGGGCACGGAGGAGGAGGCGCCCTCGGGCGAGGAGCAGTGGAAGCACCTGGGGTCACTAGACGTAGCGTCGCAGTGACGAGAGCGGCCGACGGGGACGGAGGACGAGCGTCAATCTCTAGCTCCTCCAACAAAAGGTGAGTGTGTGCTTCCGTAAATGTTGGGAATGGTCGGTGCATCTTGAGGATGGATACCATATAGTGAAACTTGCCACTGAGGCCACGGAGAAGCGTGAGGACCATCTATCGGTCGTCGATAGGGTCGCCTAATTCGGCGAGGGAGGCAGCCATGGATTTAAGACGACGGCAGTAGTCGATGACACTTAGGAGTCCTAACAAAATGTGCGGAACTGCGTCTCGAGGAGAAGGGCACAGGACTCCTTCTGGCCGAGGAATTCATCCTCGAGATAGCACCACGTGTTACGGGCGCATCCTAGCCGCATCATCAGCAACTGCTGTAGGTCACTGGAGACGGTGCCGTACACCCACATAAGGACGCAACAGTCCGCCTGGAGCCACGCAGGGAACGCGTCATCCTCGAGGATGTGGCGGGTGAGGGCATATTTCCTAAGAACGGTGAGAAACATGCAGCGCCACTTGGTGTAGGAGTTCGTGGACTTATTGAGGACGATGGGGATGAGTGCCTTGATATTGACGACGGCAGTGGCTTGCGCCTAGAGAGCCACGTGAGCACTCTTGTACGCGTCCAGACCGTTGTTGCGAAGGCGGGCCTTCTCAGCCCAACGCGCTTCATCAACGTGAGCTGGATCGACCGCGAGACAACAGTCTTCAGAAGTAGCAGTACCAGTGTTGTCGCTAGCCATGGGGGTCAAGATAGCCGATCGGCAGCTGATCAAACCAGATCAAAGATCTCGAAGGGACAGCCGATCGGGCCGATCGGATCAGAGATCACAGAGGGACAACCGATCGGTTGATTGGATCGGAGATCACAGAGAGACAGCCGATCGGATCGATCGGATCGGAGATCGGATCGGAGGGGTCAATCGATCAGAGTTGGATCGGCAGCCAATCGGCCGATCGAATTGGAGATCGGATCGGAGGGGTCAGCAGCCAATAGGAAACGGGTCGGCAGCCAATGGAAAAAGGTTCGGCAGCCATTCGATCGAAATCAGATTGGCAGCCGATCAGATCGGATGGACGATAAGCAGCCGATCAGTTCGGAGGGGCAGATCGATAGTAGAGCCGGTCGGATCAGAGGGCGATCGGATCGACAATAGGCAGGATCTGATCGGAACCGATCAACGGATCTGATCAGATTGGATCGACGGGTGATCTGGTCGGTAACGGAGAGCCGATCGGATCGACAATAAGCAGGATCCGATCGGAACCGATCGACGGATCCGATCAAATCGGATCGGCGGGCGATCTGATCGGCAATAGATCGGCAGCGTGGGCGATAAGACCGGCGACACCTGGTGGTGGCAATCGAATCGGCGACGGACGCTGGTGCGGAAGCGAAGGTAGGATTAGATCGGCGGCCACACCCGGTGACGAGGGCAGCTACGGGGTGGGCGATCAGATCGGCAGCGCGGGTGATGAGACCAAGGACACTCCCGATGACGTGCAGTCGGCACCGGTGGTTGCAGTCGGATCGGTGACGGGCGCTGGTTCAAAAACGACGGCGTTGATGGCGTCGGACCTCAACAGTCTCTCACAGCACAGTAGTGGCGGAGGAGATTGACGATGGCAGCAACAGCAGCGGTGTTTTTGGTTACGAAAAGATAGCGGATTGAAACCGCTATGATACTATAAAAGTGTAAAAATTGTTGATTGTATTCTCTATTATAGCCGGGATGGCTTACACACATAACCATATAGCTACACACGTAGTTTAACCTAGACTAACACTTACTACTGATCGATTGCTACAAAGCAAATGCAATCGAGTGGCCGGATTATACTGGTACTGCAACAAAAATCAAAGAACATTCCAGATCTGAAAAGGGCAACGAGGATCGACGAAGAAAGGATGGACAGATATTGGCCTGGCTTGTCTCGTTCACTCCCTTGCTTCCTTCTAGATTTTGACCTTTTTTTTTCCTTGATGGGCTTGTCCACTTCGTAGTGGCATTTGGGCTATTGCGCCATGGGGCACTTTGGGCTGTGCTCGTGAGCCTGTTCAAGCTTGCTCGTTATAGCAAATCAGCTGAAACTCTGTGTCTTAGTTAACAAATGCAAATAAGCCGAGTCCATGAGTTTTTCGTCCAGCCTTAATCCCCACCAATACTTCATGGTGATGTCAAGTCCATCAACACCCTCCTAGATGGTAATTACAAAGTGAAAGTTTCCAATTTTGGTGTTTCAATACTAGCTCCAACCGATGAATCACAATTTGCCACACTTGTTCAAGGAACTTGTAGGTATCTTAACCCAAAGTACATGCAGACATACTAATTAACAAAAAAAAAAGCGATATGTACAGCTTTGGTGTTGTTTCTTTAGAGTTACTCGCCAGAAGGCATTCAACCTCGAAGGTCCAGAGCATGATAAAAGCTTATCAATGTGGTTCCTATCTATGATGAAGGAAAACAAACTTATGGACATCTTGGATGATCAAATTAAGAATGATGAGAATATAGAGTGTCTTGAAGAGATTGCAGAGTTAGCAAAACAGTGCTTGGAGATGTATGGTAAGAATAGACCATTAATAAAGTTAGTTGCAGAGAAGCTTGATAGGTTGAGAAAGGGCATGCAACTCCATGGGCACAATAGAATCCCGAAGAGTTGGATAGTTTACTTGGGGAGTGATCTGCACAGGGGACTGTCAATGCAGGGGATTTCAGCATTGAGAAGGAAGTTGTTATGGGCTTAAAATCAGGGCGCTAGTTTTTGTTTAGACATCTTTTACATAATACCATAGTCACTCGTAATCCTCACTCCGTAACTATTCCTGCTCCAGACTTTTGTATGTAACTATATCGTACAGTTTCCCCCCTTACAATGTAAAGTAATTTAGTTTGAACAGATTATGTTTTCCGTAATCTATATGTTGTGTCAATAATTTGATACACAATACAACATTTAGTAATATCATAATGGTTCCACTGGCAGAATGACCAAGTTAAGCAAAGCTGCAAAGTGTACTCTAGCTTGCAAAGCAGACCTGAACTACTCGCTTTGAGGATTAAATACTCTCCACCGAACAAGACAACATGGCTCTTAGGTGCATGCCTGAATCATCTATGGTTTTGTAAGAGTACATGGATGTTTGCTTAGCTTATGGTCAAAGCTAGAGAGGTAAGACATGTAACACCGAAGGGAGCACCTTAACTTGTCTGTGCACAAACAATTCATGATCCATATGCATCAGGAGGCATTAAGCAAGAGCCAAGTATGCTCGAAATCAAATAAAAAACACTACTTTTGACCACGCCATCATTAATCATTTGTTGAAAGGTACACACTTGTCTTTTGAATATAGATATTATTTTTTTCTAGTTTACAGGCATGGTATAAACGTTTTACATAGCTAGAACTCTTAATGGGAATATTTACATGAGCATTTTTACCATTTTTTAACATATCTGACCTTTCATGGCCAATCTTAGGCCACAATTGGACCGATATGTCAATGGAGACATATTTTCTAACCAACTTCCTTCATCCTAGCTATCCTTGCTGGTTCACCTATGTATTTGTGGCTACACCGTACTTATAACTTGGCTCCTCGCCATGTGGCTTTCGTCACTTTGGGGCCTTTGTCATTTTGTCATGCTTCACCACTTTTGTGGCTTCGCCACTTTATTCTTATTCTATAGCGACACTTCACCACCTAAGTGGCTTTGATTGCTTCGCCACTTTGATAAGCTTGCTTACTTTGACAGTATGACTTGCCTTCAACACAACCAATATATTGTAAACAATATAAATAATTAAAGAAGTTATGAAAACCTTCTTCAACAATAGAAACTAGCGATACAACTTAGATAGCCGATCAATTTGAGGCTTGTAGCAGTAGAGAGCCAATCATCTACCATCATTTTTCGTGCTAATTCTATCGCTACCAAGAGCCTGTCTATCTTTACCAAATTTTTTTATCTTCACCAATTTTTTTTAACATCAATTCCTCTACCTCACACCGTCAAAACCCCACAGCTCATCTACCTACCTAGGCACTATACCCAACCTTATTTTTTTTAAGTTTGTAGCGTTGTATCTAAATAACTTTATTTTTTAACTGTTGTAATAATCAAAAGATATAAGAAAGATGGTGATACAGAGCCATAGGAGGTGACGGACAGAGATGGTGTTAGCACTGGTGGTGAACGAAGAAGTCATCAGAGGTTCAAGAACAAGAGAAGGAGATGGTGCATGGGTTTGTTAGCGACGCTAATGGGCGGGATGCGTGTGGTAGGATTGGGGAGGAGAATTGCAGCAACCGTAGCTATATTAGTGACAAAAATATATTTGAAATCATGGATGTAATATGAGAGTTGGATGGTGATATGACGGTTTAATATTTGCAAGATTTTAATATAATTTCATGTTAAGTCCTATAAATAATGTTTTGAAAAGGGGTAAAAAGATGATACCACGTGAAGCCCGATAGCACTGTAGCAGTAAGTTGTTTGCAGAACAAATAGTCAGCCGTTTTGCCCCTTGGTGCCACTAGGCCAGCCCCAAAACTAACTTCGAATTTCCCGTATTTGACAAAACTGATTTATGACTAAGTAATTTTGCCCCTTTTAAAATGGAGAGACCAAGATTCGAAGTGAAACGTGGTACATAAATTATTTAGTTTTTCCAGTCCATTTTCAAACATGTTCGGATGTTAGAAAAAAAAAATCTACGCTCCTTACTTCTCAAATCCAGCGTCCCATATTCCCCTACCTCAAATGAACGAGCGACGAGATACTCTCCACTTACCTCCAATCAGCCGCGCCCCGTCCGATAGACCTGCGCGCCACCTACCCATCCATTCTCTTTTCCCCAGCCCTAATTCTCCTCTCTTCCCCGGTTCCCCCTCCCCTCAGCCGACGCTAGCCCCACGCCACGCAATGCTCCTCTCCCTGACCTCCCTCGCCAGTCCCCGCCCGCCCGAGCCCGCCAGATCAAGGGCGCCGCCATCAATCTGCCTCGTCGCCTCCGGATCGAGGGCGCCGCCGCCGTCAATCCGCCTCGTCGTCTGATAGAGGTCTTCGCTGCCTCCGGATCAAGGAAGCCGCCGCCGCCGGATCGATGAAGCCGCTGTCGACCTACGTTTCTCGTCCAGATCGTGGTACATGTAAGCTCAGTTTCTTGCGTTCAATCTTTTCATGCTATTGTTTTTGTGAATCCTGGGGATTGGATATTTCTATTCATAGAGCAGCAACGTTTTTATTATTCTTTTGTCAAGGCATACGGGAAGCATGAACTCGTTGTCATTCCATTCTTCGAATCCAGGTTAGTATCATTTACATTTTAGTATATTATTCATAACTGTAGTTGAGAAGCAATGATATCAGAATGATAGTACTTGAGAGAGTGCTGGTTTTTTTTTCTTATTTATAACTATAGTCAGCAAGCAACGATCTCAGGATGATAGTACTTGAGGGATAGTGAGTTTATGTTCATGAGTTGCTCGATAAAATCACAGTTCAAGTACGTTTCTTTCCTCAATTCTTGCCTAGAAATTTTTACACAGTCCCTAATGTATGTAAGCAGGTTACTATCTCCATGTTTTTGGCTAACTACTGCAATCGACAATGCTGTTGGAACGCCACTTCAGATTCAGCGGCAAGAACAGGTAATGACACAACAAATTGCTCTTCAACAGCAGACCTTCTCTGCATATTACTTTTACCATTTTCTGACAAACAGCACTTGATGCTAATGCACAGACGCTTTATTATAACACTTGTGGTTTGAACATACTAATTTTCTGTGTACGTTACGACATTCATACTAATGGGTTTGCTGGTGAATTTAGTTTTAACATCGGAATGTCATCGTTAGAATTCAGAATGAAATATCTCTCATTTGCCCTTTTTTAATAAAAAAATTGCACATTCTGATTACAGAATGCAGGATCAGAGAATAGGCGTGTAATCTTATATGGTTTGTATATCAGCTCATTTTTAATTCTACTTCCGATAGTGACAGGAAGTGGTAATATTATCAGTGCCATCTGTACAGAAAGGGTTGTCTTGTATTCTTAATATTATCAGTACCATCTGTACCATCAAGAAGGGTTGATAGATGACATGGGGAACATGCTGGCAGCTTACTTTCAAAATTCCTTTGATTTAGATGTGCTAATGCAGTGAGGCTTTTGCAGAAAGAAAGATGATTGTTATTACTGTTGAAATATGCCATGCTCTCTCTCTCCCCCCCCCCCTCTTAGCTGATAGACATCGAAGGCAATGTATTTACTGTATTGGTTTACTAAAAATGCTCTCTACTTTGGTTAGCTCATTAGGCTTTATTTTTCTACATTTTGACTTAATCCATCAGCAAGATGGGTATACAAATATGTTCTTTTATTTTTGCGTTGTTTGAACTTTTTTGTTATCTTTATTAACGTGATCATTTAATTGACATAAGAAGAATAATTTGTTATGAATGAGCAGAACATTGTTGATATTAATGGTAAGGAGTGACAGGGAATTCTAGAATGGTAGGGGCCAAGGATACAAGGTCTTTTTATGTCCCTACGAGGCATCCATTTTTGGCTCCAAAATTTCCGCGTACATTTATAGAAGTGTATGTACAGGAGATCTTGCTGATCTGGCCCTTATTGATGATGTATGCACTGTTATGGTTGTGCGTAGACGTGTAGCCATGTCTTAAAACATTTTGATTTGCCAAAAAGAAAAGGTACTGACTATTATTTACTATGATAAATGTTGTTTCAGGGAATCTTTGTGGTACAGCATGATAGATTTTATGTGATTTTTCTGAGTATGCTGCGCAGATATAACAGACCACAACAATAATAACTATCTGTATTACACCTTTTTTGCGTGAATTTTAAATATATCTCATTCTATGCTTGATTGCCAAAACCAAATATCTCGTACGGGCATGTTGCTAGTTATTAAAAGTGTGAGAAGAAATTGAGTTACCGAACGGGAGGGACCTGTGAAACAAAGAGCGGAAAGTAGGCCAGTTAATCGTGGTGCCTCAAATGTCATAAAAAAATATACGGCATTTTTTTATACGGAAACATTGAACGGTGTAAAAGTTCTGCAAATTCTGCATACCATTCTTTAAAAGAAACATGTGCAAAATTTCACCCGAAATTAATAAAATAGCAGATATTTTTCCAAAGAATTAAACCCGATATAAAAAACAAACTTAATAGCAGAAAAAGGAACAAGCGTCCAAGTGGGCACAAGATAAGACAATGACATTATACTTGATTAAAGCAAAACTAGAATCAGCCTCGAAAAGAAATACAATCCAAGTAAGCAGCAGAACATACCTACACCGCGTCAATTAGGGCCTGTTTGACAAGAAGAATCAACACATATTCGACACAAGCCAGAGAGCCCCAACAGGGGCGACCTGAGAACACACGAGCCAGAACCGCCTCACGAGCAGCCCTGACAGCTTATCCATCCCGTGTGTTCCCAGCTCACCCCTGCAGGATCCCCCTCGCGTTCCATCTCCATCGCCGTCGTCACCGCCGCCGATCCACCCTCCCCCGCTCTCAGCTGGAACAAATCTCCCGGCCTAATTCTAGCCGACGAGATTGGCAGAGGCTGCGTTTTGTCCAGAACGTACGCACGCGCTCACTTATTATAGCCTCCTTTCCACGGGGCCGGAGGATGCCATCGATCGCTGGGTAGCCCGGAGTACGCGACGTACGTACTACACTGGCGTTCCCGAAGCCAAGAGGGCCGGAGCGAGTACAGCTTGTACTGCCTCGGCTCCCCGCAGTACAGTGCCCTCTTAGCTCTGATCTTCTCTCCAAGTCCGCAGGTTGCTGTCCAGGATTAATTAGCGGACCGACTGGGAGAGACGTGCTCTGCGTGCGGCGATTAACCGTGTGATGCTCAGCTCAGCTGAGACTTACAGGTGGACCGAAATCCAAGTTTGGCAGTACGCTGGGAGCATCTTGGGACTTAATTAGTTTGCAGAGTAAGATAAGATAAGAATTTCGTTGTGCAAATTGTTTGCTACAATTGTACAAGGATGAAGGGCATGATACTTTTGTTTTGTACAGTCCCTTTAACTTTACAATAAAAATATAGAACTGTGATTAATTATAGCTAAAACTTCAGTGAATCCTGTTGATGACCTGCCTGATTAACTCTGCACTGCAAGGCAAGTCGAGTAGGACCATATAAGCCATATAAATTCCGCACGCCAAGGAGCATCTCTCACCTGATTGTTAGATTTTTTGTGATAGCTTCTATTCATTTGAATTTAAGTAATATGTGCTCGTATTTACGGCTAATAATTTAGTAAGCGCCTATGGTGATTTGTACTGTGTTTCTCAAAAGTAAAAGAAAATATTCTTTCAGTAGGCTACTGTGTTTCTTAAAAATAAAAAAAGCATAGATTCTATATAGGTCCCTGGAAACTAACGGTAAAGATCTTTAAAATGTGAAAAAAGCACAACCAATATCTGCTCTCCCTGGAAACCCATGGTTGGCTGTGCATTGCGTGTCTCCGTCCCACGTAAACTGCGCGAAAATTGCATAGAAACGGCCTTTTTCTCCCGCTCCGGCCCAACTCGAGTGTTTTTTTTTTCTGGCTAGTCAGCCCCGCACCGGCGGGGCACTGCCTCGACCCGAAGCATGCGGTCTCTCCCGGCGGCCGTGGCGGCGCGCCTCGACGCTGTCCGCCGACCCAGCCGGCGTCCCGCTCCCGGTCTTCAACTCCCTCCTGTCCGCGCTCGCCTCCTCCCACGCCCAGCTCCTGCTCCACCTTTTGCACCGCCTCCTCCTCCTCCTCCCGCGCCGCCACCCCGACGCCTTCACGCTCTCCTCTCTCGCCGCCTCTCTCCTCCCGCCGGCCCACGATTCCTCCACCTCCTCCTCCGCAGCCACCGGATGCCTCCACGCCTTCTCCCTCCGCCTCGGCCTTCTCCGCGCCGACCCCGTCTTCGCCAACTCCTTCCACCTCTACCTCCGCGCGCTCGGCCCGGGTCTCGGCCTCGCGCGGCGGCTGTTTGACGAAATGCCCGCGTGCACCACCTCCACCTACAACACACTTATCTCGCACTCGCCCCCGGGCGCCGACGTTTGGCCCGTCGTGCGGCGCATGGTCGAGGATGGGTGCGCGCCGGACCGGTTCACGGTCTCGTCGATCCTGCCCGCGTGCGAGTCCGAATGCCGGGGCAGGTAGCTGCATTGCTTCGCTTTGAGGAGCGGGATGTGCGGGGTGGGCGATTTCCATGTTGGGAGCAGGCTTGTGTCAATGTACTTCAGGGTTGGCCAGCCAGGACTTGCACGCCGGGTTTTCAACGGGATGGAGCAGAGGAATGTTGTTTCTTGGACTGCAATGGTGAGAGGGTACACAGAGAGCAGGATGTTTGAGGATGCCGTGGATGCTTTCCAGGCAATGTGGGTGATCGGTGGTGTTCTGCCAAACAGGATTGCGCTGATTAGTGTGCTCTCAGCTGCGGAGGCCCTCAGAGCTTGTTTGGTTGTGGGGGAGTTTGAGAGAGGGAATGGGAGTTTAGGAGTTTTGAGCATTTTAATCTCAGTTTGGTTGGAGGACGTGAGAATTTCGGAGGGATTGGGATGGGGAATTAATCGATCCAACTCCCACCAATCCCATCCCTGGGGAGGGGTAGTGGGAATTGTGTTTTAAGTGGAAGTAAATACATCGCCACCATTCATCGTGACTTATGATATAAATTCCAACCTCAAAACCCACGCACCAAACAGAGCACATGAAATCCCTTCTAAACACCCTCTCTTATTTCTCTCTAGCAACCAAACAAGGAATTGGGATTAAAATTCAAATTCTCATATTAATTCTTTCAATCAACTCCCACCGCTAATTCCCATGCCCCTTCCCAATTGTTGCCAAACACACCCTGACAGATTTGGCTGTTGGGAAACAGGTCCATGGCTTTGCGGTCAGGATGGTTGTCTGGGGAAGTATCCCTGAACAATGCTTTGATTGTTATGCATGTCAAATATGGGGCCTTGTGGTATTCACGACAGATGATGATGGTAGTTGGTGCAAAGATGTGATCTCATGGTGTCAAGTGATTTCAGGGTTATGGCCTTCATGGGAAGGGCGCAGAACTAGTTGCCCTGTTTGATCAGATGCATATTTCTGGGGTTAAGCCTGTTAGCATATATTATATATTATGCTACCATATTCTATAAGATGTTTCTATTCTATGTTTGATAATAGATCTGTACATACTGCTGTAACTAAGTATGTTAGACCGGTCGATATGCCGTTCTGACTCCTATATATACTCAATAATTCTATTGGAATATCAATTAATCTATTACATTTTCATGATATCAGAGTTCTACGATCATAGCTACCGCAACACCCACTGCCGCAACCACTGTCTTCTTTTTTTTCGCTGTTGAATTTTCCGTCGGCGACTACTGCCTTCGCTTTCTTTCCATCGCTCGTGCATCGTCCTTTTCGTCGTTTTCTTCGTCGCTTGTGCTTCGATCTTGCTGTTGTCTATCAGCCCGTCGCTTGGTCAGAGCACTTGCTCATTCCTTGCCTCGAAGACATCATTGTTTTCTCTTAGTGAAATCATCGGCAATCACAGTATGCTGATATATTCACTAAAAGCCACTCCCCCCTCTGATACCTACTGCAACTCCATCCACTGTTGCCGAATCGATCGTCTACCCCTGTTGCCGACTCCGTCGCTGGAAGTAGCTGCTGATCCTCTCGCCAATGCCTCCTAACTAAACCCATCAACTCCATCATGGGTTCACCTATAGCCACGGGGCTTTACTACGTTGCCCCTCTCGGCCTAGATGACCACGGTCGCCAAGGAGACTGCGGCCACTCTAGAGGCCGAAGAACGCCGCGCCACGAAGGAAACCCCTACCAAGGAGGCTTTCGAACGCTGTCATGCTGAGACAGATCGGCAACAGGAGGCGGTTCTAGACGGCTACAAGGCTGACAACGAGGCCCTTTGGGCGCAGTCCACCGCCGTCCTCAATGTCAAGACGCTTATCCCCGTCGTGCTCGAGCAATCCGCCAACAACTATAGTAAATGGCATGGTCTCTTCCTCATCGTGCTCGACAAATACGCTTTGACACGTCATGTCCTCACCAACGAATCCTTCCCTGAGTGACCGACGTGGATGCAGATGGACTCTACCATCTTTTACATGAATCTATGGCACTGTCTCCATCGATCTACTGCAATCGTTGATGCTTCGCCAACTCTCCGCTCGCGGCGCTTGGCGCTTCCTTGAGGGTGAGTTTCTTAGTCATAGCGAATCTCGTGCTCTCCTCCTGGAGACGTAGTTTCATAATCTTCGCCAAGGATCCATGAGCATCACTGACTATAGTTGTCACCTCGAATCCATGGCTACATCCCTCGCCGAGTTTGGGGATTCCATCGGAGATCGGTAGATGGTCCTCACACTTTTTTGCGGATTGAATGGAAATTTCCGCCACATGGTGTCAATACTGAAGATGCATTGTTCATTCCCAATGTTTGAGGAGGCGCAAACTCACTTGCTGCCAGAAGAAATTGAGAACGAAGCTCGGCCGCCGTCACCGCCCACTGCCTTGATCACCACACTGACATCTGCTCACTCTGTGCCTAGTCATCTAGCACCAGTGCACCATGGCCCTCCTTCTGGCGTGTCTACGTGCTTGGTTGGTTCCATGGTTACGTCCCTAGCCAACAAAAGTGGTGGTCATTGCAATGGTCGTCGTCAAAGTTGTGGTGGCTGCGGTGGCTCCTCCAGTTCTTCTGGCAACAGGTCTCTTGGGTTGCATCCATCCTTCTCTTATTCCTAGGGTGGGACTATGCAGATGTGGTCATATGACAACTCTGGTCGTCCCTCAATGGCGTCCCCGCTCTCTTCACCAGCACTTGCTGCGGTTCCCTATGGCACCAACGACGGCTGCGACGGTGGTACCAACAACTTCCACCAGAACAACCCATACTACGGGGGGATTTTCTCCTAGTCATCTGTGCTGCCCTCGCCGACCATCTAGACACCACCGTCGACCATCCAACCTTGGATTTCTTGCACCAACATCGTGGAACCCACCAAAACCAACACCAACATTGTGGAATCCACTCCATGATGGCTCCTGTGATCGAAGTTCTCTAGTACACTCGTTCAACATGATGACACTTAATCCACAGTTGTCCTCCTCCAAATGGTATGCTGACTCAGGCACCGATTCTCACATGACTTCTGATGCTGATAATCTTTCCACCATCTCCTCACCCTCCTCGTACACCCCTTCCTCTATTATTATCGACAATGGGGCATCTCTTCCTGTCACTGCCACTGGATCACACTCTTTCTCCTTTCCCCACCGCAATTTAGTTCTTAATAATGTCTTAGTCTCACCTAACATTATGAAGAATTTAATCTCCATTCACCGTTTCACCACTAATAATAACAGCTCCATTGAGTTTGATCTCTTTGGTCTTTTTATGAAGGACTTACACACTAGGAACGTGATTGCCAGGTGTAATAGCTCTGGTAGCCTATATACTTTCTACCCTCACTCTACCAGCGTTGCAGCTTTCATCATAACTCATACTTCACTCTGGCACAGTCGTCTCGGACACCTTGGGCGTGAAGTTCTCTCTCAGCTTGTTAAATGTAGTACAATTACTTGTAATAAGAATGATCTAGACCACATTTGTGATGTATTTCAACTCAGTCACCACATCCATCTCCCTTTTAGTTTATCTAGTTCTTAAGCAGTCCATAAGTTTGATTTAATACACCGTGATCTTTGGACATCTCCTATTACCAATGTATCAAGATATAAGTACTATCTAGTTATACTTGATGACTGCTCACACTACATTTAGACTTTCCCCCTCCGCCTCAAGTCCAAGATATTTTTAGCTCTTTCTCATTTCTTTCCTACGTTCATACACAGTTCAACACCACTGTCAAGAGTATTCAGCGCGATAACGGTCGTGAATTTAACAATTCTTCAACCCGCATAGACTTCCTTACCCATGGTGTTGATCTTTGCATGTCATGTCCTCATACCTCATAGCAAAACGAGAGAGCGGAATGTTCCTTTGCACCATTAATAACATTTTATGATCCCTATTGTTTCAAGCTAGTCTTCCTCTAATATATTAGGTTGAAGCTCTTCATATTGCCACTTATCTATTAAATCGACTCCCGAAAAAAACCCTTCACCACATAACACCTTACACACCTCTATTCCACCCAGCCTTCCTACAACCATCTTCTTGTTTTTGGTTGTGCATATTACCCTAACTTATCCTCCACTACACCCAACAAACTCTCCCCACGATCCTCCTTATGTGTGTGTTTCTTGGTTACTCATCTGACCACAAGGGCTTGCACTATCTTAAGCTTCAATCCAATCGAAATATCATCTCACGTCACATCGTATTTGATGAATCCTTCTTCCCATTTTCTAAAATATCAACCGCACCCATGGCACATTCTGCCCTAGATTTCTTGGTTAGGGAGTATGACATCGCTCAGCTCCTAGGTGCTCGTATTGTGCATATAGGATTATCGGCGCTAGGGTCCTCCTCTAGTATTTCTACGTCACCTGGTGCCACCTATGCCTCGATGCCATCTCCGACTAGCCCTGTTGTCCCTGTGCACCCCACACAGGATGTTGCCTGGTAGAGGCAATGTGGTTGATGCCACTGGCAACAACCGGAGCATGATGTACAGGGACATCGAAACTGCTACTTGTGAAGACATCTTTGGCTTTGTCTCATAATTGGCCTATTCATTGGCTGGATATCAAGAATGTTTTCCTTTATGGTACTCTCACAGAGATAGTCTACTGTGTTCAGCCGTCAGAATTTGTTGATTCATCTCATTCAGATTATGTTTGTTGATTGAATAAATCTTTCTATGGTCTAAAGCAGGCCCCTCGAGCTTGGCACACTCAGTTTGCATTACATCTCATGTCCCTTAGCTTTGTTGAAGCTAAGTCTGACACTTCGCTATTCATCTATCAAAGTGGATCTGATATTGCATATCTATTGCTTTATGTTGATGATATTTTTTGACCGTCTCATCTGTTAGCTTCCTTCAACACATCATTGTAGCTCTCCAGCATGAATTTGCTATGACTAACATGGGTCAGCTTCATCACTTTCTAGGCATCTCAATTTTCCACTGTGATGGCAACCTTTTCCTCTCTCAACGGCAGTACACTCTCGACATTTTGGAGTGTGCCAGGATGAGCACCTGCAAACCTTGTAGCACCCCTATTGATGTACACTCCAAACTGTTTGCCGATGGCCCTCTAGTTGATGATCCTACACAATATCGCAGTCTAGCTAGTGCCCTATAATATCTGACATTCACACGTCCAGACATTGCCTATGCAGTTCAACAGGCCTATCTTCATATGCATGATCCTTAGGAACCACATCTTGTTGCTCTTAAACATATTCTGCGTTACTTACAAGGGACTCTTTTACTTGGCTTGACACTTTGGCCTTCTTCGCTCACTGAGCTGGTTATCTACTCTAATGCTGACTAGGCTAGATGCCCCAATACTCACCGTTCAACCTTCGGATATGCTGTGTTCCCGACGATAATCTGATCTCCTGGTCCTCCAAACGTCAGCACACAGTCTCTAGATCTAATGTAGAGGCTGAGTATTGAACTGTGGCAAAAGATGTCACAGAAGCATCCTGGCTTCACCAGCTGCTTGAGGAACTTTGTCACCCCCTCTGACATGCCACCATGATTTACTGTGACAACATCAGTACTATGTATCTTTCCACCAATCCAGTCCAACGTCAATGGACAAAACATGTTGAGATAGATCTCCATTTTATTCGGAATTGTGTTGCTCTTGGTTAGGTTCGGGTACTTCATGTTCGCACAACATCACAGTATACTGATATATTCACTAAAGGCCTTCTCACCTCTGTATTTCAAGAATTTTGGTCTAGCCTAAATATTTGCTCTGCTCCCATTCAGACTACGAGAAGTGTTAGCATATATTCTATTATCATATTCCATAGAATGCTTCCATATATATTCTGTTACCATATTACATAGAATGTTTCCATATATTGACATTCTATCTTTGGTAATAGATCTATGCATACTGCTATAACTACGCATATAATCTTGCCTGTGGACCGGTCGATATGCCACCCTGGTTCCTATATATACCCTGTATCTCTTTTGAAATATCAATCAATTTATTACACTTTCAAAAGCTAGATAGCATAACTGGCTTGGGTGTGCTTTCAGCTTGTTCTAGGGCAGGGTTGGTATTTTAGGGTCTTTGAGATATACAACTCTCTGGTGAAGGATTATGGAGTTCATCCAACTGAGGAGATGTCTTCTTTCATAGTTGATTTACTTGGTTGATCGGGGATGATTAATCAGACTTTATAAAGTCAAGATTTGGCCCTAGTGTAGAGCCTGGCCCTAGTGTCTAGGGAGCACTTCTGGATGCCTCTGTTACTCACAATAACAAAGAAATTAAAGATTTGGCCTGCAGAAACCTTCTTAGACTGGAAGAAGGGAGCTCAACAAATCATGTCTCAGTATCTAATCTTCATGCTTTGCGTGAAGGTGGAATATTGTCGAACATGTTAGGGCTAAGATTAAACAGGGGGCATTGAAGAAGACACCTGTTTTAGTTGGATAAATCTAACACAGTGAGACAATAATTATTGCCATGAATTGTTAACGGTCTTCTAAGCATATCCCTGAACCCTAGCAGCATGATTTACTGGCTGTGCTATGGAACCTGTTATATTGGACATGAACAGACACTACAGTTACTGGAATAGGCTGTTTTGAAATATACAGTTACAGTGCTCTTTAGTTCTGTATACAGTCTTATACCCTCTAGTATTGGAGGTTGCTTTCTAAAGAAACAAATTGCCTAAATGATGAAGCTGTCCAAAATTTCCATTCTTCCCACTCTCGTACACAGGTAAAAAGTCTACTATACCACCTAAAGTATCATGGTCGGTCTACTAAACCCTTGAACTACGGAATTAGGTATTCTAACACCCTATAGTATGGAAACCGGTTTAAATAGCCGTTGGGGTGGTTTTGCTAGTATGGGTGATTGACGTGCAATGACTAGAGCAAATGGTGCTCGCATGGTTTCTCTCTGTGACTGGGTTGCTCCAATTTGGTTAAAGATGGTGTAGGTGCACTTTGGCCACCGACAAAATGTATTAATTGAGGAAGAAGATGGGATTGGACACTGAGGGCTTGTTCAGTTTGGAGTAATTTCAACCCATAAGAATAGGAAAAATGAAGGAATAAGAATGCATGCACACATCAATCCATCCAAGAAGTTTGAGTGGATGAAAAATTTCCTATGTGTTCTCTCTGTAACTTATAGGAAAGAAAAAATTCTTTTAGTTTTCCTATACCTTATTCCTACAAACCAAGTGGTACTTCTAGGAGTTAATCCTTAGGAATCTAAATCCTTTTTTTTTTGTCGTTCAAACCGAACAAGCCCTGAAACACGGGAACTTGTCTAAGTCATCGCTATGTCATAGCCACGTTAGTTGCCACGATGCCAAAACCACCTCCAAACCCACTGCTGGGGGTTATTTGAACCGACTTTTCATGTTTTAGAGGATACAGCACCAGGTTTTGTACTTCAGAGGTTTAGCCAGACCGACCACACTATCTCGGTGGGTGGGGGAGGGGGTTAGACCGATTACTTCCTGTTATTTGTGTATTTGGAGTCTCGGGTGTATATTAGAAGCAGTTGTAGACCTATTTATATAAAACTTGATTGGAGGGAAACATAGAAACTGGGGTTCTAGGAAACACACCACTGGAAGTAAAGATTTCTTTGGCTGTTCCCGTTGAGATTCGGACCCTGCTTGTGGCTTATCGGTAACATGTTAACCAAATATGTTTGGCAATAACTTTTATTGCAATTGTTATATAGCAGAACAGGGCATAACTGCATGCTGTATAAATAGTTTCATCGTACAAAAGTAATCTATCTGTTTCATTTTACTTATCATTTAAGACCTGATGACACAGTCTCCAATACACATCTTTGACTATTACTATTTGTAGTTGGATGTGCATAAAACTGTTAGAATCATAATGACACGAAAATATTTTTCATTATAAATCTACCAATGCCACCTTTTATTAGTGAAGTTCTTTTTTGTGAATCAGGGGTTTCATTTTCATTCATCATATGAAGGAGCGTAATCCTTGCCATGGCAGTTACAGAGAAATTAAGCACCAGCTCCCACAGGCAAGCCTGCCTATATCGAGGTACTAATAGCACATGTGCTTCTCACAGCTCTGATGTCATGCAAGAGACACCATCACGGAGCACCAAATTTTCAGTAACAAGAGCGTTGGCCAAGTGAGATTACCAGCGCTAGTGTTGCACTTTAAAACTTTCCAAGATCAACTCTAATGATTATTTGAAGTGCCAATCTTTTCTGCTTCATTATAACTTCCATATGCATTATGACATAGGTAATGTCTAAAGGTGTCCATCATCGGTTCAGCGATATCATATACAAGATTCCTTAGTTTCTTTTGCTGCTGCAAGATCAAAAGCCACATCTCCTGCCCACACCGATTGCAATGTATTCTTTGGGGCCTCCCCATTACAACTTAAATTTCAAGAATTCTAGATAGACCACATCTTGACAAGGGGTTGTTACCACTTGATCATCTTGAAAGAGGTTACACATAATAAGTCCTGTACCCAAGTTAAAGGATGCAGCCTGGGGACTTCTATATCTTTTCTTTCATTGCATCACAAAATGATGTTGTCCAATTACGCTGCAGCAGGGAGTGGTATATAGTCTCTTCCTCAACCCTGCTGCAGTCCTGTCCACGTGCCATGCTCTAGGTTTGATCTAGGCTGCAGAAAATCATGTATCACCCATCAGCAGTTCTTAACTTTGGCGGGGCATTGAGCATCAACATTTTTTTGCCATACAGGGTGAGTAAAGGCAAACGAGGACAACTCTGATGCAAGAGTTCTTCCTATGCCCCATCCAATAATAAGTGATACACTGAGCAGACAGAATAGTTTCCATGCCTTTCAGCTGATGAACGGCACCAGTATCAGGAGCAAACAGATTTTAGATGTACCAAACCAGAATTCCACACAGTCCCATCCAGCATTGGTCATTCTTGGTCCTATTTTCTGCTATCCATGGATCATTCCATACATCTATAGAAGAGCCTTCCTCCACCATTTTGATTAAGCCTCTGTTCCTAAGCTTCTCTACAACTCATAATAGATCTCCTCATATGTAAATAGTGTTAGAAATAGTTTTTATGGTTATATGTTTGTTACTAAAGATAAAATCTGTAAAATAGAAACTGCTATATAGGATTCTAGAAATATGATATGTGAGCTGCGCAGGAGATTGTTATCTTGTATGAGAACTTACCTTATATAACGTTATAAATTAATATGTACGGCGCCCCTAGCTATCATCTTGTCAAGCGCTTTTGTCATCTGCCAAGCGCTTTTATCATCTGCCCTCTGTATTTTTATATGGTATCAGAGCCTCTCCAACCTCTGATCTAGCCTCGATGCCGCTCTAGCCTCGTTCTCGTCCCGGTCGCCGATTTAGCCTTGCTGCTGCTCCCATCCATCAGCTCCGCTCGTCGGAGGAATACCAGAGATCCAAGGCTCGACAGCCGCCGTGCGCTTCGTGAGTAGCTGGAGTTTTCACCGGAGGTGGCACCCTCCTCGCCTCCTAATAAACACTTAATAGATCCAATTGCCACCCACCATATCTTCTTCGACCTTCCATCTCAACCCTCTCTCGGCTGGTGCTGTGATAGAGAAACATACCAGGAACAATCACTCTATCTGGGAAGCCCAGGTGCTCTCGGCCATGCGTGGTGCTCGCCTGTACGGCCATCTCACTGGTGCTTCTAAGCCGCCAGTGACGGAGATTGAGGATAAAAATGGCAAGAAGGTCTCCAACACGGCGTTCGAAATATGGGAGGCACGGGATCAGCAGATCCTCAGTTTCCTTCTCACTTCCATCTCTCCGGACATTCTCAACCACATCGCCAAAACGAAGACGGCGGCTGATGCATGGGCTAAGCTTGAGGCCATGTTTGCCTCACAAACTTGTGCGCACACGCTAAATCTACGCATCTCTCTCGCCAATACCAAGAAAGGTAACTCATTTGCTACTGATTATTTCACCAAGATGAAAGGTTTCAGCGATGAGATGGCAGCCACGAGACGATCAATCACTGATGACGAGCTGGCTGAGTACATACTCACCGGCTTGTCCATGGAATACGAGTCATTGGTTACCTCTCTCATCATGTGGGTCGAATCGGTGACCATCGATGAGCTGTATTCACAGCTCCTCAATTTCGAGACCAGGATGGATCTGGTCCAAGGTGGTGACCAGAACTCGGTCAACATGGTCGACCGTGAAGGAGGCCGCGGTAATAATCGTGGTCGTGGTGGTCCCTATCATGGACGTGGGCACGACCCTTCAAATGGTAGGGGTCATGGTCGCGATCAAAGGAGCAACTAGCAAGGTGGCGGCTCCAATAACAACAAGAAGTAAAACAAACCGATCTGTCAGGTGTGCTTCAAGGAGGGGCACACTGCACCTCTATGTTGGCACTGCTTCGATGAGGACTTCGTCCCTAAAGAAAGGCACGCAATAGTGGCAACCGGTTCATACAACATCGATACCAACTGGTACACCGACAGTGGCTCTACTGACCACATCACCAGTGAGTTAGAGAAACTCTCCATGCGTGAGAAGTACAACGATGGTGATTAGATCCACACCGCAAGCGGTGCAGGTATGACAATTAAACATGTTGGTCAATCTACTATTGTTACCCCTAGCCACAATCTTCAGTTAAAAAATATTTTGCATATACCTAAGGCTTTCAAGAATCTTATTACTTTCAATAATCTTATTTCAGTTCATCGTTTTACTTCTGATTACTCTGCCTATATGGAATTTCACCCTACCTATTTTTTTGGTTAAGTATCAGACAACCAAGAAAACTCTGCTTAAAGGTCGTTGTCATCGGGGGCTATATCCTTTTCCTTCATCACCAAAACAAGTCCTCGCGGTGTTTCGCCCGTCCCTGTCTCAGTGGCATGAACAACTAGGACATCCCAAAATGATGATGTCCAATTAAGCTGCAGCAGGGAGTGGTATATAGTCTCTTTCTCAACCATGCTGCAGTCCTGTCCACGTGCCATGCTCTAGGTTTGATCTAGGCTGCAGAAAATCATGTATCACCCATCAGCAGTTCTTAACTTTTGGCGGGGCATTGAGCATCAACATTTTTTTGCCATACAGGGTGAGTAAGGGCAAACGAGGACAACTCTGATGCAAGAGTTCTTCCTATGCCCCATCCAATAATAAGTGATACACTGAGCAGACAGAATAGTTTCCATGCCTTTCAGCTGATGAACGGCACCAGTATCAGGAGCAAACAGATTTTAGATGTACCAAACCAGAATTCCACACAGTCCCATCCAGCATTGGTCATTCTTGGTCCTATTTTCTGCTATCCATGGATCATTCCATACATCTATAGAAGAGCCTTCCTCCACCATTTTGATTAAGCCTCTGTTCCTCAGCTTCTCTACAACTCATAATAGATCTCCTCATATGTGAATAGATCTTTATCTTTTGAGCTGACAGGAAACCTCCATGGGGAAATTTCTAGACCCTGGCACGTAAGGATTGTGGATTTGTTCACAATCTTCACCCCTGCTTTTGAAGCACTTGACTTTGGTTTCGAAATGATTTGCCACTCTTGTAGTGGTATCCTTCTCTTCTCAGAATTGCCAGTCCACCAGTATATGATATACTGCTCGTGATTTTCTTGCATGTAAAAACTGACAACATGAAACAGCTCATAGAATATGTTGCCATATTGGTATTTCTTGCACCATTGATTTATTGAGCACCTCCTGACCCGCAACACTCACATGTTTCTGAACTCAGGAAGGAATGTGTTCAAACAGCAAATGGGACACCTAGTGAGCATGAATATCAACACGGACAACCCGGTGAAGGAACTGTGGTCCTGAGTATTTTGGACTATGCTAGGATGAATACAACGAGTTTGGGCCTTTCTATCTGATTCTCTGAGAAGGGATGAAGTGATTTGAAAGCTGTCCAACAATTCACCCAAACAGAGAGGTTCGGAAGAGCGGCTTCCTTAGTCCCTCCTCTACTGGTCTAACTCTAACCTCTGTCTCCTATGAAGGGTAGCAACAACTTCAGTCCAGTTCCCCATTGCGCGAGACTCTCCAGGCTTCTCTAGATCTGGGCCGGTGCACAGGGAGGTACAGGATGATCGATTGTGGCTCCAGATCAGGTGGCCCAACCATGGGAGGCTTGACAGCAGATTGGTGGCTTGGTGGTAAACCTGCCAGCGAGTTAGCTTCCACAGTGGCTGTGGCGTGGAACCAGCACATGTGGCTAGTAGTAGGCACGATGGCGGTGCAGGAGCCAGTGATTGGGCGGTGATGTGGGAGCCAGAGTTCACAACTGAACTAGAGGAGAAGGTCTTCAAAGGTGAAGCAAATGATCAGAAGAGAGATTTGAAAGTGAAAAGATTGGTTAAAGGAGGTTCAAAATGCAACCCACACTAATACTTTTACATATTATTAGTAGCAAAATTTTGGAGTTTAACTCCACTCATTTTAAAATAATATCTACTTGACAATATGTTGGAGGGGGAGAGGGTACTTGTTTTAGATTAGAGTACTGGTACTGCTTGCAATACATACGTGGTAGGAATTTATGTCAACCATGTAAGTAAAGGACATTATGCAACATACAAGGAAAAATGACATTTCACCTACCAGGCCCGTAGACTGCCAAGCTGGTTGTTGCCATTTATTTTGGTGCATATCAAGTATGCCTTATTGATGAAGACATTACGATCAAGTTTAAATGTTGGATTCTGAGGATAAGATACTTGGCACTACAAAGTAGATGCAATACCATTAGACCTTAGACTGTGGGCAATGCCAACAACCATTGGCCACTTGATATCTTCCGCATATTATGAAGTATTTGAATTAAAGAAACAAGGAGTCCAACATGCTTGGAGGGCTTATGAGACGATATAGACATAATTAGTTGGTACTGAATTAGTAGATAACACGCTGTGCTTAGTTGTTGATATGGGTTAACTTGTTACACCAGATATCCAGATCGTACGTACAATGCAATGCTGTGGGTGTGTGGTATGTAGATGTTGTTGGAAATATCATATTCTGTACTTTGATTTCTGTTCACTCAGTTAAGGAATATGCATTTTTTTCGTTTGAATAACAATAATCAGGGTTGATTATTTATTAGGGGATGCTTTCCAAGACCAAGATCAGTTGGTGGGAACCTATCAGTCCATTTCTGGGGCAAGCTCATTTTTCTCTCAATTTTCTTTGAGGCTTTATAGGTTTTTCAACTTCAAACAACATATGAAGCATGTATGACTCGAATGAACAGTTGCACCAGATAATAAAACATATTCTAATGGGGAGCACTTTAGCTCTCTGATCTTATTGGGAGATCTGGTTCATGGTAGTATCCGTTCAGTTACTGAGTGGTCACTAGCTACTCTCATGTTGATTTATGCTTGCAACTTCTGTAACTTATCATTATCAAACGCGAAATCTCGATCAATCTGGCACTCTTATCTTGTAGACACCTACAAACCGTGCGTTGAAGTGATGACATGATAATGCATAGTGGTCCATGATTGAAAACCAATAGGGGTTCATTGAATAGAGAAACCTTGTTCTGTCATATGAGGAAGTTGCTTTGAGACTTACATGAACAGTGTACAGTGATTGTGGCTTTTAAGTTGTGATAGAATTGAGTGGTACAAAACAGATAAATCCCTGTGTACACATTAAGTTTGATTGCATAGGTGATGCAACAGCAGGTATGACATCCAGAGGCTTTCTCTATTACTACTACAAAACTTGTCCTGATTCTTGAATTTAAAGCTTGTGTTCTATTGTTGTAACATTTTGTTGAGATGTACAGATCTCTGTTAATTGTCATAATTCTGTGATTATTACTCTGGTCTATGAAATGCCATTTGGTTTGTTCGTTGGTGCCAGTTAATTTGTATCTGTTATAATTCTGTCATAATTCTTAGTTATATTTAGAACATGGACAAAATATGTTCTCTTAATTTGGCTTGTTAGGTTGCTATCAGTAGTTGGTTAACAATAACAGCCTTTTCATCTATCTTTTCACTGTTTGTGAACGTGCTTTGTGTTTACTTGCAATCCATTTTCATATGGTTCTTGCAGTTGAGTGATGCTTACAGAAATAGTTACCATTGGTGGAGCCTGCATTTGTAGTGATCAATGTTGGTTGATAATGGTGGGACATGAATTCATCTAAAATGGCAGTAAACCTCTGTTGTTTTTGTTAAGATTGCGGGATATATTTGTATAATAATGCATCTGTTCAAGACTTTGTTCATATCCGGTTTCTTGATATGTCAATCTCATTATTTTCTGTTCAGTTGCCATCACCCATCTATCATTGTATAAGATATGATGGGCAAATTATAACCAGCCATTCAGTATCACAACATTACGTAATCATGCCCCATACTGTATCCAGATGGAGGTCGGTCACAGACTAACACTTGCTTTGAACAATACTGTAATACATGTATTGAATTTGACCCATTATTTTATTCGTATGTCTTGTCATACTAGCCTCTACGATGGGTGTTAGGAAAGGTATTTAGAGTGGTAGAGGGGGCATTTCTTGGCCTTATAACCCTTGGAGAGAAAGCTTTATTTCAGCATCCAAACGAGATAAGATCACCATTTTATTGGCATGAACCTGCAGTAGGTGTTGTGGTAATTTTGCATGCTCTTATTGCTATGGTAAGAGGAAAGCAAAAAGGATAGTGTGATGAAATCTGCATTTGGATGTGTTGATGTGTTCTACTTGTGGCTTGAACCTAGTATTTTGCTATGTTAATGTGTTCCTTATGATGAGAGCAAACAATGTACATGTATCATTTTTCCATGACATCATGGAGTGACAATTTATATTTCCCGTTGTTTTTGCTACTTCAATTTTTAATCATTTGTTTCATGTTTCAGTTATTTCTGATTATAATAATTGTTCTGTAAGGCAGAACCAGAAGTGCTTTTTATTTACATACGCTTTGCCCCTAAATGAGATTGTTCTCTCAATCACGATTTGTTGTGGGCAAAAATACACTTGTGTTGGCAGATCTGTACTGATACTCCATATTAACTGTATTGATCTTGTTTGGCTAACTTTTCAGTAATGTTCGACGCCCAGCCATGTGATCTCAAGAGGTAAGCTGTCAGACCTGCGTCATGATAATTGTCATATTTCATCGGCCTCTCCCGCGTTGTTTGGAACTGATGTCAAAAATGATTCTTTGCTTTGGTTAATGCAATGAGCAAGGTGCCATCTGGATCAATCAGTCCTTCCCTGATTGGGCCGCCACTGAATTCACTTTCAGAGGGGACAGAAAGTATGGTCTTGTGACCCTTTAAAGAATATCTTGACTTGTGAGTAAGGATTTTGCAAAGTTAGGGCTGTACAGTTCCATATTGGTTAGGTCCTGGCCATCACGCATGAACAAAGAAGAGCACAATGTCAATTTAAGAATGCTCTTGACTGGAACAGCTTGAGGAACTGTAGCCTTTCATCTGAATATTTGGTACCATGTCTAAATTATTCTGGTCTAAACATGCTTTGTGTAGGCTGCTAGCACCCTTTCAACGGGCGATTGTGCTTGTCTTGAAGATAGCGGCATACTTAATGGCTTGTGGAGTCATTTAATATGATTATAGAGCTCACCTACACCAAATATTGTTGTTTTGAGAGGCTTGTCCACTTCTGAGTTGATTTCTGCATCAGGAAAGCTGGATACACAGTGCCCTTACTTAGGACTGGCTTGCTCTACTCAAAGGAGGTAATTTCTCACAAAAGGCAACAGCAGAGATGGTTCACATCAGGAACATGCTTTGCCTTTTACCACCAGTACCTGGCATGTATCAATCTGTCTATTAAACGGCAGTGTTTGCAGGCATTGCTCATTACCCCCATATGCATTGTTGCCATGCTGTTACCTCATTGTTATTCTCGTCTTGTGAGTTGCCCCCACGAAGTAATTGTGAGGTGGACCTGAGAGGGCACTGATAACCAGCCAATCATGAAGTTGTACCTTGTGCTATTAAACCCCGTCTGCCCATGAAGAACTCACGTGGATGGGATCCACCGCGCCACTGCTGGATCCGAAGGTAAGCGCTTGAGCAGGAGCAAGTGCCCGGGCCAGACGGAGGACCGCCGGCGGCACCGGAGCACCGAGGCCGGCCGGCGGCACAGTTGCTGCGGGCGCTGCGCGATTCCACTGCACGCCCGCAGGCGCCATGTCGGCATCGCCGTCTCTCCTTTGGTAGCTGCTGGGGCCGGATCCCATTTATTCCCCGCGTGTGGAGCGGGGCGGGGCAGGCGCGTCGCGCTCTTGGGACGTCGCTCTCGCGGCCAGTGAGATCGCAGGCATGGACACAGGGGCTGGGAAACACAGGACGGAGGGAAGGAGAGATGGAAGGGTCATTTCATTTTCTGGCCTCCTGTTCTGGTGCCCGTAGCACCCGCCATGATTGCGCGTTGTTCATACTTGGATTGGCTGCCTGTCCGTACGTGATTGGCACCCTCCTCTGTTACAATCCTGTTCGCCATTGCTATATTCTCCTCCCCACAGGCATGGATGGCAGTAACTCATGTTTCATATCGCGCAGGAAACTAATTGCGCTGCTACGCTGTGGCGTTTACCCTCCTCCCGTGCACGTGCGCCAACCAGTTTGACAACCCAAAACATGAAATCTCACGAGAGCAGGCTATACCGTCACTGGACCTTACCGAGTGGCCTGTTCTTCGTCGTATGGATGACAGGTAACATGACACAGCATACTGCGTGCGTGTGCACATTCACCAGCTTTGGATCAGTGAGAAGGAATGTTTGAAAGCTGAAGTTGGGCCCTAATCCTGTTGAAGCACCTGCCATGTTGCATCACCATTTGACAGTTCCGGCTCTGCTGATGAGGTTGACGCTTTCACCGATTTAGATCACCGTGGGAGAGCGAGCGTGTCTCCCGAAGCTTACACCGTGAAATTCTCGGATACAGCTCAGACCTTGTCCTACACCGTAATGTGAGGACGCACCTACGTACGTCCCACTTGGCTGCACGCATTCATACGTACGCATGCCTCGTGTATAAGTATAAGCAGGCAATTAGAATGCTGCTGAGCATGCCATCGTTCGTCCTCTAACGAAGGCTGATATTGTAGGGCACCTGTCGTCCCTGTCCATGTACAGACATGTGCACGTGGCACGTTGAATTTTTGGGGTTCGAAGTACGATGCAATGGACATAGTAGCTTGTCCAAACAGTCGATGGGGAACCTTGTGCAGTTGCTGACAGCGGACGGGGGTTGGCTCATGATAATCGAGTGCATGCCTCCCCTACAGTGTAGTAAGTCGACAGAGGCTTCTGGCGTATCCAGCCGCAGAATTGAAAGCTCGCTGCAGTCACCAAACTGAAAAGGCCACGTACATCGATACAGATACAGCTAAGGCATTATTGATGCTCTGTAAAGAAAAAAAACAAATATATTCATTCTCCTTCCAGTAGCCACGCTCTTCTACACCTCTGGTACGCTTGCTACCCAGAAAGCTCTTGTGAACTTTCCTTTGAGTATGAGCACTGTCACTTGCAGCTGACCTGAGTTCTTTTAGCAACAGTCACTTATAGGGCATACAATGTTCTAGTTGGGATCCATACTATGGACAAAGTTTTTAAATACTATGTTCACGCGCTATGCCATAGTGCTTTTGCCTCCCTCCAAAGTTTTTTACACCTTAAATGGTGACTAGTGTTGGTATGTACTCACCATCTCATCTTAGGAAGGCAGACTGGTAGGCCCTGCACATTCTTTTTTTTATTATTTTTTTGCGTAGTGTATTCTTTTCTGAGAAGGAAGAAACTAGAATTTCGAGTCAATGGGCCGCTGGCATGAAGTAGTCAAAACTGCAATCCAGGAATCCTCCATAACGATTAAGACGTGCCTTGTGCAGAAATAAAGGCAGGTGTAAGGATTACTTGTACAGTCTGAACAGCACTTCATAATGGAGGATTTGCACCAATGTTACTGTCACTGTTTTCTCTTTTTCTTCAGATTTATGGGACAGTTTCACAGGTTATGTTTTTTTAGCAACACTTTTGGAATTAGGAGTTAGATTTCAAGTCATGTGCAACAAATTGACAGTAGAGGCTACAAGCCTACAAATAGCGCAACAGTCAATTCTATGTATCACATGTATTCCTACATAACTTTCTAATCGATCCATTTGATTCATAAGAGGAAAGCTCAACCACATACATGAACTGAAATTTTGTTCTTGATCACCTATATGTCTAAACTCTGAACAGGATAAGTTAAGGAAGCTCACGAGGAATAAGAAATATTGGAGGGCAATTGTTCTTCTGTGCTGGCCACAACAACCATCTGCTAGTGATGGATGTGCACAGTGCAGGCGGGGATAAGAAGATGAAGCTCTGGACACATAGAAGATAAAAAATGAAACTCATCGACACATAGAAGATATAAAATGGAGCTCAATGGTCTGCAGGAGATCAAGCGTATCATAGATTCATAGGAGCATGGAAGGAATGAGTGAAAACTCAAAGGGGGTATAAGGTATCATCTCTTTAAGCACAGGGAAAGTTTCAAAGTTTTAATGGATAGCTTTATCTGATATTTGTATATAACTTGATTGATTTTTTCTTTAATGTTGCAATCCCTCTAGGTAGAATATATGCATGGTATTGTGATCAAAATGTTATATAATGCAAAAACTAAAAAAAAAGTATATCTTTCTTTTAGCAATCGACTTTATATGTCTTGCATTTATTGAGGACGCAGATAATGATGGTAATTGATTAACATTTGCAGTTATGCAAAAGGTTCTAGAGTTATGCAGTAGGACAAAGATAGAATTGTCTACTGGATAATCAGTCCATTGCATTATCCTACAGATGCTCTGTAAGCACTGTGTTCATATTAAATACCAACAGTTAATACTTCTCTTAATCAAGTGGTTCACGAAAACAATGAAAGCTGCTACTGCAAGGGGGTTCTCGATGGAATGTTGTATCGATTGGGGAATGTTTTTGGTGACAAGACTTGAGACATAACAAGTGAGACTGCTGACGTGACTAACCAGAAACCTTCATCATTCGGTACAACTATTATTACGGGATATCAAGTTGCCAATTATAAATATGTGAAGCATAGTGTAGTTCTCCTTTTGGCAGAGTAAGGAAGCATCTTCCAAGTAGCATAGACAGACAACTTTACTAAAGGCTACTTTTTTTAAAAAAACCTAAGAATATTAGAGATAGAAACTGCGTCTCATCATCATCACCTCCATATTACGTAAACATTAACCAAGTACATATGAATGCCAACTCTAGATTCCCTACCAACCATTAGATGTACACAATCTCCACTACATAACATTCTGTACATAAAGGCCCATGGGTACAACAAAATTTGGGCTCTACTTGATGCATCTTAATCTGGCCTCCTCAACAATGTTAAACCTAGCATCCATAGCACAATTTTTTTTCATTTGTTGTGACATCCATCTCCTGAATTCTGAAGCTTCATCTCACCTCTGTTTAGTCTTATGGACCCTGACTTTGTTTCTGATTTCTTTGGTGTCTGTCTGAACAGAGTTGGCTGCAGTTCTTAGTCATCTGAGTGCCATGTTGTGCCTCGAAGTTTGGTTGGACATGCACCAATTTGATTAATTGCAAAGATATTTGCAGTTAGCCAGCTGATCGTGGTTAATTCCTTAGCAAGTTAATCATCTTGTGGTGGCAGTTTGGTGGTTCCATGCCATGGCAATGTCCTGTGCAACCTTGACAGCATCTGAGGAGACACCAGAGAGACCTCTCCTTGTGAAGCCAACAGAGTAGAGCCCTGACTCTCCCTTCCAACCATCTGGGAATGGCACCCTTGGGTACCCCTCTTCTGTGAAGAAGTCACTTCCCTAATCATGACAAGCAATTAACAATTAATTAATGAAAAGATTTTTGTGATTTTTTAAAGTACAACAACAATGGAGGAGGAGCACACTTTTTAGTACCTAACATCTTTCTAACCGCCAAATTAACATTAGAAAGCCCTACTTTGTTAGGCTTCATTATCCAGCCTTTTACGGCAGAATACACCTTGCTTTGTCCTCTCATAAATTAAGTTCTTTGGAGAATAAATTAAGCCTGGGTTGGAACTTAGGTGGTGTTCTTTCCGTAATTGTTTTCACTTTAAAACTCGGTTCTGATTAAATATTGTTACGTTAAAGTTTCAAAAGCCGCCCACTATTGTAACTGTAATTAATAATAATAATAAGTTAAATAGTTTGCCAGTGCTAATTAACTAATTAAATTAATGAATTTACCTTGAGCCACTGTGGGACGTTGCTGTGGTATCCGGTGGCCAGTATGACGGCGTCGGCCGCGACGCGGCGCCCATCGACAAGTTCGGCGCCTCCGCGGAGGAGCCTCTTGATCCCCGGCACGACCTCGATGTCGCCGGAGCGGATCTTGGCGAGCGCGCCGATGTCGAGAACGGGCGTCCTCCCCTTGGTGTTCTTGAGCTCGAGCGGGCCCCTGGATGGCCTGGTAATGCCGAGCTTGGTGAGGTCGCCAAGGAAGAGCCAAGCGAGGACGACGAGGATCCTGTCTACCAGCCACAGCGGCAGGAAGCGGAGTAGGAAAACGGCCACCGAGAACGTCGCGACGCCGAGCATCTCCCGCGGCAGGACGTGCACCTTCTTGCCATCATCATCATCAGAGAGCGACAGGTCAGTCTCAGACATGGCACTAGCTTTGTATAAATAGTTTGCAGGCATTCTTGTGCATGGGCGCGTGCTCACCGAGTCCCTGACGACCATGGCGGGGAGGGCATTGTGGTGGCAGAGGTCGAGGCAGACCTCCATGCCGGAGTTGCCGCAGCCGACAACGAGGACACGCTTGCCGCGGTACGCCGCGCCGGACTTGTACTCGGCGACGTGGGACACGGGGCCCTCGAAAGCGTTCGCGCCGTCGATCTCCGGCACGACGCGCTCCGCGTTCTCGCCCGTGGCCACGACGAGCCACCGCCCGATGTACTCCGTGATGACGCCGGCCTCGCCGACGCTGACGCTCACGTCCTCGGCGCGCACCCGCCAGAGGCAGGCGGCGGCGTCGTAGCGCGCGGAGGTGACGGAATGGTTGAAGCGCGGCTCGACGCTGGCGCGGGCGGCGTAGGCCTGGAGGTAGTCGACGAACTGGCGGCGGTCGGGATACTCCGGGTAGGCGTCCGGGAAGGGCATCCCGGGGAGCTCGCAGAACTGCTTGGGGAGGTGGAGGCGGAGTCGGTTGTAGGTGCGGCGCTGCCACAGCGAGGCGATGCAGTCGGCTCGCTCCAGGAGCACCGACGGCACGCCGCGCTCGCGCAGGCACGCCGCCACCGACAGCCCGGCCGGCCCGGCCCCGACCACGATCGGCCCGTTCACCCACACCACCCTCGCAGCCGCCATCGAGCTTGCGCCGTAGGGGGAGATCGAGCGAGAGAGAGGCAGAGGTAGAGAGAGAGAGAGACAGACAGACAGACAGAGAAGTAAGTGTGAGAGTAGGCAGCTAGGTTAAGGTGGTGTAGGAGTGAAGGGCGGGAGGGGGTATAAATAGGGGAGGAGGGTTAGTTGAAAGTTGAAAGTGAGTACACTCTCTCGCTGAGCAGCTATCTAGCGGCGGCCTAGCGTGTGTACCTGTAGACTCCCGATCGTTTATTTTGCTCGTTTATTTTGGGTGTGGATGTGTCAGTATACTTCGCACTTTCTTTTTTCACTCCTTGTTTTGGGCATCGGCACCGTCTTTCTAACCTTTTTTAAGCCTCTGTCTATACAGAATTCGACAGAAAATAGAGGTTCAAATCATTCATTTAGATTTTAGACCACTATATGCACATCCAACAGTTGAGACTGATTGGAACAAAATCAATAGAAAAATAACAAACAGGCCCGCATCAGAATTCAGACTTATTAAAAAGCCCAACTCTTATCTACAACCCAACAAACCCAACAAATGGGATCAGAAATCTCAACTCTCATCTAAAACCTATAAAACAGTATGAGTAAGTCCAACTCTCATCTAAAGCTCTTGAAACAGGCTAAGTAAGCCCAACTATCATCTAAAGCCACAGCTCCTTGATGCATCTCACGCAAAGGAAAAAGACCACATCACCTTTTAGATCAATAACAGATCAAACAAAAGCAAAAAAGTAAATAGCTCATCTCACAATAGAAAAAAAACTTTAAAGCCTATGTAAACTTATAATGCACATGAAGAAAACTTAACATGCAAGAAGCTTCAGAAAAACACATCTCTATGCATGTGATCACACCATCGATCTAAGACAAAAACCACATGCTAGAATTGAGAAGAACAAAAAGATGGGAGAGGTGAGGCTCAAAGCTCAAACCTTGAAAAAATTCATAGGATCATGAAAATTTTTAAGAAGACAAATAAAGTTGGAAGCAAATTCAAGAATCATGCTGTAAATTCCAAAGGAAAACAACATACAATTGTCCAATCAGAAGAAGGAAACGAAGAACATACCAAATTTGAACTAATAAACAAATCAATAGGTATGAATCTCTCATTTGATTTCTCCTTTCAACATCCTCCAATACTTGAATCTCTAAACTAATTTCTATATTATGATTTGTGTATCCCAAGAAATGGCTGTCACATGAATATTTGATATGTCCCTCTATAATAACAAATCTATGAATCTTGATATTCATTTGGAACTAAATAGTAGATTGTAAAATTATATACCAACTCAACATGATTATCTTCAATTATAACAATTAAAACAAACCTAACAACATGATATTATGTTTTCTTAACCAGATAAAAAAACATAAATTCGTGGCAACGTGACTACTTTATGCATACATGACTATTATGTGTAACAACATATAGCAATGTAGCAAAACTGAAATTTAATCCGTTGGCAAAACATAAGCTCATTGGGTTTATGTAAGTTAGGACTGAACCCTTCCAAAGTCTTATAGGTTTTATGGTGTTTAATTATGAAAACTAAATGATACAAAATAGTAGAAGAATAACTATTTCATACTGTCACCTTGATTGCTATATAACTAATAGGCCTAGCTCAGTTTGAGGTAAGTGATCGGTAAAAATCAATGTAACTACAATGTATTTAGACAATCAACTATATAATAGAGAACATGATTTCAAAATAAAGAAGTCAATCTAACAAAAACATTTCTAGAACAAAACATGTCTAGCAAAACTCCACTGTAGTACAAGACTAAGAATCTACAACTAAATTATAAAATTAAGTTATTCAATGGCCATCACTGAACTGAAGATATTCACCTCGTTTCTCCTACACAACATCAAATACATCAATCTTGCTATCTGGTTATAATTTCTTTTGCACAAACTTGTTTTGACCCCAAATTCCCATGCAAGTAAAAGAACAATAAAAATTCTAAAATGAACCATCAACTAAAAATACTAGATAAACACATTATTAACTAGCTCACTACTTGTACACTGCTAGATCTACCTTAGCTTTGAGTAAGTGATCAGTTAACCATTCAAAAGATATGAAAAAAATAAATTCTATAAAAATTGACTTTAGAAAATTACATATATGTACAACTAAATTTACATATGAAATTATAGTGGAATTTAGATGTAAATATAGTGAAAATACAATGAAATTATAATTTAAGTGTAGTAAGTAGTCTTCAATTTAAGAAACACAGAAATTACAGTAATCATATATGTTGATTAGTACTCTTTTAGAGAAACTAGAAGCTACAGTAATCATAAAAACTCAAAATTATTAAAATTTAATATCTTCTCACAAACTGTTATACAAACTAAAAATATTTACCTGACTTTACATCAGTAAATATACATCTATTCATAAACTCTTGTTGATATCAAATACATCATGCTATCCTCTCTACAAACTGCTATTCACCAAACTCCTGTGCAAGAATAAGAAGAGTAAAAATCTTAAACTAAAAGGTACAATACATACAATTTTTACTTTATAGTGAACTAAGTTTTACTGATAATGATAAAAGAGAGATTTATATATATGAAAAAAACACATAAAAGTTTTAGTGACATCTATTAAGAAATTTCATCACTCTTTTAACTTAAAATGCTTAAGATTTATGTTAGATAACCAATAGAATTCGCATGTGCTTCCTTCAAATTTTAAGTGTCATCATTTGGCAACAAATTTTGTATGAAATATTGAAACACTCGCTACACATAACTAATTAATTTTAATGCCAAGTTAGATAAATTTAGAGTAGCAATGCAAAACCCAATATAAACTGCATAATTTTTAACATTTATGTATTAACTCAAATACATATCAAACTATACTAATTTGTAAAACACTGTTGTGTCATACATAAGGGGCTAAAAGACAATCTATTTAACTTTTTTTTATAAAAAAGCTTAGCACCATGTGACATGACAACGATTGTACAAACAATAGTAAAACTTTACAAAACACCATGTCATCATGTATGTATTTATAACAAGTGCACATTATTTTAAAAACATTCCTGCCAACATTTGAATTGTTTCAGCATATAGGTATAGTTTGAAAAATTAAATTATTTTTATACAATGTAGGGTCTGATCAAATCAATAAGGTGTTGAGAGGCACTAAATCATTAAAGAGAAAAAAAAGACACTCCAAACTCAAATAGAAAGAAGACTATATTCTAGGTGAGAATTATCAATTACTCAGTTAAATATTATAATATAATTTTTATTTCTGATGTAACTTATCAAATTGCTTTGGATGTAGAAGAGATATAATAATATTAAACTAAAACATAGACTGCAAATTTTTTAAATATATCATATAAGTGAAGTAGATCATCTAAACATTGATATAACACTAATCACAAAATCTTCCCATGATTGGGTGTTGTGAACATGACTAGCACAACAATGATTAATGAGAATACCATAAATCCTGTTCTTAAGATAATCAGGTAACTGATCACCTAGAGAATCAAGTTTCTCACAAAATAAATAGCTTTATCATGTTCTACTCTAGTTTAATCCACATAATAATAAGAAAGATATAAAACAAAAGTTAAGTAAATTTAAGCACACTAGAAAATTTTAAGACAACTAACAATGCCACAGAAGTAAAGTAAAATCACAATACCTCTGAGTTAGAAGTAACACAAACATCTTTAAGTTGCCTTAATTCAAAATTTTCATCATCTATGTTTTATTGAACTTAGATTAGTTTATTATCATCACTTGTTTCCAAATAGCAATACGAGTAAAACCAATTGACACATTTGTTTGACCAAAATAAACAACATCAAGATAAAAAAACTAATAAAAATGTATTTGAAAATTAACGTATAAGAATACACTTTCAAAAAAAGTCACCCAAGATGTTTGAATTTTGGAATTTTTGGATGCAAGGCATGCACCATTCATAAATGAATTTGCACCATAGGACTCTAGAATAACATATTCAAAAATCATCAAATACTTGCCACTTGGGTGCAAAGAAGAGTTGGGACATAAGAAACAAGTTACAGTAACAATAAAAAATGATTTGATCAATTTATCATCAGACAACGTTTTCTTCTGATTAAGCAATTCTCCAAAATATTTCATAGAAGGCAAAGAACTAATTCTACACTTTGAAAGGATAAAGTTCTTTCTGTCCTCGTAATTTTTTTCTAAAACTTACCCATTGAAACAAAGTCCAAGAATGTCACAAAATAACCCTTTAATAACATGAATAACTCTCTTTTAGGATGCCTTGAGATGTTTTCAAATCAAACGATAGCAGAGTTTTGAACCCATATTTGTCAACAATAGACCTCTAATATGGGGATAGGGATGAAACAATCTCAGAAAAATATTTGGTACAAAACATTGTAAATGAAGCATCACTTTTAATAGTGTATTTTGCTTTCTTAGCCTACTAAAATCAGAAAAAGAACTACATAAATTTCAATGACTTATTCATAAAATGAAAACACAAATGAAATATTTAATTCGAATTTATAAACTTATGCTTCCGAAGAGTATTAGCTTAAATATTGATTAACTTCAATTTCATATTCTTAACAAACTATAAATACAATGTGTTACAAAATATTATTATATTAACTACAATAATAAAGAAAATTATAATATAATTATATAAGCAGTAAACATACCTTATCCTTGTATAATTTGAACAAAATCTCATTCATTTCAGCTTTGTCAAAAGAATCAATATACTCTGCACAAGTACAAATAAAATAAATTACATAACTACATAAAGAGATGGCATATATGTAAGAGAATTATCACAACACCTTGTCAAATTGAACTTCATCAGAAAAAACATTAGATTTAGAATCAGAAACATTATTCTCATATTCATCAAATGAAACAATGATTGATTTCTCAATCATCTTTCTTTTGTCAACATGAGGCATCTTGACAATATCCTACTAACACTAGATCAAGTAACATATTCAACACCTTAGTTAGAAAAATATAATAATATATAGCTAAAAAATACCAAACTACCAACATCAACGGATCAATAAATACAACCATTTTAAAAATTTTAGATCTATAACATTAATTCAAATTAATCCATTGCAAGTAGGTAAATTTCCAAATATGCAATATAAATAAACAAATGGACTAGATAAACCAACCTAGTGGTATTCATATTTGCACTGCTCTAGAACAAAATCTATTTAGATAAAGAAATTATGTAGATCTATTTCTTTAGAATTTTGCTTTAGTTGAATATAGAAAACTTAATCATACACATGAAGTTACCGAGTTTGAAACTCTTCGAGTAATCCTAGCATACTAGACCAACAAAAAAAAATTCACCCAAGTAGCTAAAGTAAGTGATGGTGGAATGAACGTGCCCTACTACTATTGAACACTACTGATGAAAATTCAGTCATGCACAAAAACTAATACTATCCAGCCACCAAGTTGTAAGGTCTGTGAATGTTTTTTTTTACATATACAAACACTACAATAGAAGTTTAAAAATAACAGAAGTTTGCTCTTGGAATCAAAGTCCACAAATAGTAAGCCTGATTACTTCTTCCATATATCAAATTCAGATATTCATTTTCATTACAGTTCATCTATAATTGTTCCATCTATCAAAAAAATCAAACATGTTTCGTCTTGCTTGATGTATGGACATGCCTTTGCTGAAGGAACAAATTAAAAAAAACAAATGTAGTTGCTTCTAAAAAAAGGATAGGAAGTTTGTAAATAGCTACTACCAAAATTCTTAAAAGTATAGATGCATGTTAAAAGTGACAAAAAAAACATATGCGAATCCATCCAATCACAACCCCACAACCAAATAATTAGCGCCCCTTGCTTACTGGATTTATTCATTAGTTCATTTGTCTTAATCAAAAAGATAACACAGATGTAAACTTAACAAGTTTATTAGTAAATAAAAAATCATCACATACACAAATCTAAACAGCCACCGCAAATACAATAAGTAAGCATATTTCTGCATCAGCCAAAGACAAAATGTAAAACCATATCTAAATAAACTCACATCTACACCTAAACCCTAAATAATTCAACAACACAGATGCTCACTGTTTGATGTCTCACTGATTCAAAATTGAAGAATAAACCTAGACCATGTCAAACTTGATGCTCACACATCAAATTGACATGAGCTGAACACATAAAACCCATGAATCATCAACATGAGCTCAACCGAATCAATTTTAAATATGAGAAAACAACTCACAGTATATACCACCACTAGATCTTTGCTACAAACACTGAATCAATCCCACAGATGTAGAAAAAATCTACAAAATGAACTAGGTACAAATCAAAACTAAAAAAAGAAAATTCCACCGCACAAAGCAACAATGGTAGGAAGAGTAGACATGCATCAAGTAGGAACAATCACCAAGGGAGTGGTACTTCACTGGTGAGATGCCATTGACGGCGAAAATCGCCAACTCATCGCTAAGGTGGAGTAAAAAAGAAAAGGTAAGCCTCGTCTCTCTCCTTTTCTATCTCTCTTCTTTCTCCACTACCTTGTCGAAGGCAATGAGATAAAGTCAGGTGTGGATTTCAAAAATTGAATAGTAAAAGTGAAACCCACAAAAGCCCAAACAAAAGTCCAGTCCAATTCAGAGTCTACAAGCCCACATAGCAAGTAAAAAGTCTTTTCACATGAGTCTTGATCTAGAAATAGCACGAATCTTGACCACATCCAATGATAAGAATTCTAAATGATATGGGATAACAATATATTTTTTTAATTAAATAGTCATAGATATTAAAAATATAAAATTATTTTTTGTGACAAATGTATTATTGTCTTTTTTATATATCAGATCTTAATGTATTTTCAGTAATGAGTTAAAGAATATTTTTATACATAGTAAGGAGTTAGGATTTTAAGATTTGATTGTACGGACTTTAGAGATACTAGTAATTCCTCTGTCTCAAAAATAAACCAAAATTTATACATAAATCTGGAAGGTAGTGGTTAATTTTGATTCTAGCTTTGGATTTGCCTAGATGTACATGTTAATTAAAGATATGTTTTACTGTAATACTTCTTCTTTCTCATCAAGATTATGAAGATTTTATTTCTAGCGTCAAAATTTACCTCACAAAAACTTCATTTCCACATGCTAGAGCAATCAAGCTAAACCATATGCATTGATCCTAGGAAATACAACAAAGAATATTAATGGCTGACACCATATATTGTCACTTCTCCTCACTATTAATTTATCTAAGAATTGCTAGAAATGATTTATTTTTTGGACTGATGGAGTGTCTTTTTCTTAAGTTAATAATGGAAATGAAAGTGTGGGCGCCAGTTTGGGATAAAAAATATTTTTGATGTTTTGGTGTTGAATCATAGGATAATTTGACTTGGATATTTTTTTTGAGAAATTACAAGTCAAATTGGTGTTACATCGAAACCAGTTTTTTTCACATACTATATAAAATACTGTAACCAAATAAAATTGATGTTATGTTTAGAACACCTCCTTTTTATAAGAAGGAACCAGCTCTTGGTCGGCGGTAAAGTTATACGTGATGAGTTCTGAAGTTCTTGGACCATTATTTAGATTATTTGCATGAAATTTCAGATCCATTTGATTTCTTCAAATTTTATTGATGTTCTTTCAATAAAAATATTTTTGGAAAAAAACTCAGCGTGATCTCATCTAATAAATTGAATCTCCCAAAGATCTCTCTATCTATATAGGTACACATTTACACTATCAAAAACTCAGTACATTGACCAAGATTTAAATCGTAGTCCTTACATTTACGCAGATGTAAGTGTGCATCCATAGAAATTTCTTTTGAGTTAACAGATTTACCATATCATCCTTTCTTGGTCTTATATATGGAGGCGTACACTAGCACATGACAGCATGATTGTACATGTCTTCTTTATAATTATAATTCCAATAGCAAAATTGTCACAATTGGCAATCTTTTGAGTTATCACACAAGATGGCAATGGCTAGCACAACGATGAAAACAATCTTAAGGTTTCACACATGACAAGTTGATAACACGTACATCAAAGTCCATGGTGTACTGTTAGACCACACACCAATTAATTATAAATAATGCCTCTACATCCAAAACCTCTCAAAGCAAAACCATGTGCTGTAGCTCGATCGGTGTCTCATACATGTATGACTGTATGTATGTATGTGGCATGTATGGAGTGTAAATGTAGACTACTACTACAGCATGGTTGCATGCATGGGCAGTGTACAGTATAGTAGTATAATTCTGACTTTCGGCCGGATATAGAGAGCCAGCTAAGGCGAAATTGGGAGGAAACTCAGTATAGTCTAGGATGGCCAAATGGACCAATCGGGCTGACACGGCCGCTAAGTCACAGCCTATTAATTACGGATTCTGTTGTGAATTGTGTCGTGATAACCCACGTGTCGGTGCCATGGTCCAAATATGGTCTAAGAGGCTCTCATATTATATTGTGCTAGCATGGGTTCAAGAAAGTTACATGAGCTATGTGTAGCTCGGTTAATACACGTGGCTGGTGTGGTTTAAAAGGAGAAAGCGAGAGGCATGGGCGTGAGCGTTAGGACGATGGACAAGCGGGACCATGGGAGTTCATGCGTGGCGTGGCCGCATAGATGGCACGTCTAATGGGCGGGAGTAGGGACCGTGGGAGGCTCGCTGGCGCGAGAGGTGTCACCATGTGACGCGTCATGCCACATGCCAGGTCATGCTGTGCGTGCCCATGGCATGCAGAAGCAGTCTACTGCATCTGGGCTGTGCCATGCTGGCCTGACGTGCTACATCCTTGGTTATGTGTAGACTGACCGTGCAGGATCATCTAACTGAACATGTCGAACCTGTTACTTTTCACACGTGCTAGAATCGATACGCTAAGTCTTTTCTATTTGGCTATCCCTGGTATAGTCCCAGCTCCCAATTTGTTCAGTGATATTCCTCACCTTTCGGAGGGCACGCGGTGCAACGATATATATCCATGCATAGCATGATGGCCCATGAGCAAGACTTTGTTTACATGCATCAGTGGAGCACTGCATGCCTGCCTTCTCGTACTTTACTATTTAGTGTACTGGCTATAGCTCTGTCCGTGCATGGTGATCGATCAACGGCTGGTTACTTGTGTGTCCGCGTCGGTGATTAATTAATTGGGGCCTTGTGTTCTCGTTTTCTAGCTATAGCTTGGAACAATTTATTTAATTACCAGGAATACAACATCTTTTAATTGTACGTATATATAATATTTAAAATATCTACACGGTTTCTTGTGAATGTGTTTGATCAGAGCATTTTTCTATTTCTATTTATATGTTGTAGAATATATATAATTGCTGTATATAATGACTCACTATAAGTAACTAGGCAGTCCTGACAGTCGTTAATTTAAAAAATTGGCTACATGTATTCTAAATAATTGCTGAAATTTTAATTTTCAAACTTAATTTTATTTTAGAGTTGACATTGGGTTTTATATCATCGTGTTTTTCAATTTCTTCTAAACCACTAATGACTCCGATATTAAAGTTTTTCTTATAAATTATTTTTATCCTAAACCATCCATCCCTGTACCCCAACAAACAATTAACCATCTCGTGCCTTACCCCAAGAGAACAAAACCATCCAGTCATGTCATATATTTATATCCATCTCATTTGAGAACCAAACACTACATAACAAAGTTTTATTGGATTTGTTATATGGTTTCATATGTTACCTTAGTGGATCCAGAAGCATCGAGCTGAGCAGCCCTAAAATGTAGGTCTGCCAATAAAAAGAGTTAAGTTACTAATGGCAAATGACTAGTTAGCAAGCTTCGGTTGCAATGTTAGGCATCGTACCCCTGTTTAGGCTTGTTTGGTTTGATGTCAAATTTTACCCTACCAATTATACGACAACTTTAATAATACATACTTGCTATTTGGATTTAAGCCAATTTTTAGCATAATCAATAGAGTTGATACAATTCTTCGCTACCAAGAATTTGGTAGTGTTAAAACCTGCCCAAGGTTTGGCACTACCAAGGTAGGGTTTGGTTTATAAATCCAAAGTTTTTCATCATTGTGTGGTGATCTATTGGACCTTGATCTAATGGCGACTAAATGAAAAAAATGACTTAATTTTATCTCTAGAAATATGTCTTAATTAGTCAAGAAAACCTTTTTTTACATAAATAGCTTGACAACATTTTTAATTAAAAAATATGGATAAATATGAACAAATGAAACAAACAAACCATAAATTAAAAGCACAATTCAGTTGGTTAGGTCTCTTACGGTAAAACCTGTCATCCAATCACGAGTCGACTTAGCACAGCACAGGGTGCTTGTATTTTTTTCTGGATGTAAGCCCTCAGTCTTCTTAGCACACATCAACGTGGGACTGTGTGCGCCAAAGTTCTTGTGTGGGTTACTCCAAAAAACGAACGAATGGAAAAAATATCACAACATAATTAACACACTACACACACTTTCAGGTTTAATTAGTTAGTGGTCTTAATTAGTGTCAAATGTAATTAGCCATGGAATAAAGGATAACAGGACATCAAACCGAATGTTGAGGATCTTCTCAAGTCATGGGATGTTTGCCGGTTGGTAGGGTACGTTTCAGTTTAACTCTCCAATTTTCATACTGTCTCCTAATTTCAGTCAGTTTTGTTGGCTGGGGTTTCGCTAGTAACATTCCTATTTTTTAAAAAAACCTCCTTGAAAAAGTAGTAATTAATTTAAATTCATAGTTCCCATCTTTCTAAAAATGTAAACCTTCTAGAAGCTGGTCTAAATGATGCTTTTCCATAGCCGTAGAAGCTGCTCTAAACGGTTCATAGTGCTTTTGCATTTAGCTTTCCTTTTCTTTTTTTTTCTGAGAGGGCATTTTGGACGTTTTCACTACTATTGAACACTATGACAAGCTACTATCACTAATATTTTAAGAGTAACCGAGTAAAAGTGAAAGATGCGCTTTAATTAGCCACGAAGCTATAGATATAGGAATCCCTTAATTACCGGGCTTGCATTTAATTTTGGCCTGTTAATTAGGAGTGATTTTTACTCTAGTTAAAAAAGCCAAAGGCAAGTTGGTATCTAGTGCTACTCCTACTAGCATACTAGTAGTTGCTTAATTAAGATTAAGTGAATGATAAGTTTCATCTGAGCATATACTGTACAAACCTTTCAGAAAGAAAGCAGCACTAACAATAGATTAGTGTTTACGGCGGCCGGCGCCGTCTCGATCGTTTCCTTTCGAGCGAAGAGATTGACCAAATTTTAAAGCAAAAAAGCCTAAGCGTTTCCAAAAAAATAATTATATGAGGTGGCTATCGAAAATTATCTTCTACACTTTGTAGCGGTAGGACCGGAGAGAGTACATCAAGATCACACTTTTCAGGGGTTTTTCAAATTTTAAATGAGTACTAACTTAATTTTGTTTGCCGATCATTCAATCCAAAATAGTTGAGAATAAACTGTTCCCACTTGGTGCATCTTAGACATATTCAAGTACACACTTCAAAATCATGACTCATCAGTGGTACGTAGCACTGTGTGCCAATGTCAGGAAATATGGAGATATACTCGTATACAGTACAGGAAACTAATGTTTTTTAAACAAATATGTTCTTGATGTAATCTGATAATACTATCGAAACAAAGTCCGCACTATTTAAAATAGAAGCGAAAAATAAAACATCTGTATATATATACCTTGTATTGTTTGAATCTATTCATTCAATTATTGCACGCTACCTGAAGCTGGGTGATGGAGAGAGTGGGAGACGAGCAGGGATTGGCCTTCCTAATAATTTAAGATTTACAGCGCCCTAGAAATTTTTTTAAAAAATTTGCAATGTCACACATGCAGCTTGATTCCTTTTTGTCGTTCACTGTTAAATATTGGAGGTTTTTTATATCCGATTTAATTGGTTGATTGATAAAATTAAGACTACTATGTTTAGCTTGTTGGTGATGGATATATGTACCTCGGGTTAACGTGCCATGTTTTAATGTAAGAAATATAAATAGTAAATTTTTATTATTTTTTGAAGCTTTTAAATTTTTAATTTTAAAAATAAACTATTAAAAACTTATTTTAAAATCTAAATCTTTTATCCACGCCATTTCATCTAACGTGGTAAAACAATACTTATCGTGTCATCCACACTAATATGCTAGTGTTATTTTATCATGCTAATCTAATTAAAACTTGTGTGATAAAAATATTAAGATTTAAAAATAAATTTTAGAAAAGTCTATATTTTTAACATGGTATGAGGAGAAGATGTTGCAATCCCCTCGTATGCATGTTTGGTAACATGATGAATTGACACCAACAAACAGTTAGCCCCTTGGAAGCAAACCGGTGGACAAACACCATTAAGGCAGCAGAAAACTTCTTGATCTAGCTACACCACATATGCATGCATGCACCACAGAGATAGAATCATTGCATCCAAGAAATCATCAGGCCAACCACCCACACAAACAGTGGCCAAATTGCCTCATCGATCGCCAGCATGGACGACGCATGGACCGTGACGCTGGCTAGCCACTGGATATTTTAATTTGGTTAACCTAACATATAGTGTATTTTGGTTCGTCTTACAATTAAAAATAGTAATTACTCGGCGGCTGCACGACGTCAAATATTATCGACCAGATAAAGTATATTGCTGTATATATATGCTGGGAGGTTGTCAACAGCGAAGTGCATTCAATTTTTCAATCTTCCCAGCCACGAGAGTCAGGGATAGAGTCCAGATGGATTGGCTTGACCGGTCGTTTTCAGATCGTTGGGGGCAGTTGGAATTCTGCTCAATAAGAGAGGACATGACACTGTTCACCTCACGATATGATGCCATCCAATCATCCAATCACAGGACAAGGATCTTCTATAGTACCAGATACGATGATACATGTACGTATCGTTGTATATATTTTTTGTTCAAGTTTTATGGGCTCATTTCTCTAATTAAATAAAAATTAAAAAGCAGATCCTCGATCGAGCATGGACAATTTTATGTACTACGCTACAGTACTCCGTATATTCGATCCATCGGAGCACTGCCGACAATATAATAGATCTGGATGCGCATAATTTTCCGTTAAGGCAACGCCGATATCCGAAGTTACAGGGATGATCACAAGCAAGGGACATATATTCCTCTCTCATCCAATGAGTCTCCGAAAGCATCATATTATGCGTTGCAACTATTAGCTACAATTTGGCGTCGTTCTCTTCTGCCCTGGCCAGGCCACTGATCGACGCATCGATCGATCGGTTTCGTCCATGTCAAAGCCAACTGCAGCAAGACAATACGGTGGACGGTGGTTAAGGGGGGGAAGGTATCTTGCATGCTACACGGACAACGATGCCTGATTATGTATGGATGTGACTAATGCTAAGATATTTTTAGTGTTTATCTAGTATTCACTGATACTCCCTCTGTTTACACATACTTGACACTAGACGCTATATTCAGATGCAAACTTTAAGTATGTTTTGCATCCTAAATATACGCACGAAATTTTGTTCATAGTGGTTTAACCTTTTTGATATTATTAGTGGTCAAACTGAAAACAGTAAAAGTAAATACAATCGGAAATAGTAATTATTTTTCATTGTGTGGCAATAGTATGGTTGTGAAACGGACTAGTTCTTCTCACAAAGATATGTTTAGAAATAAGTGTGGAAAATTAAACAAATTTATAATACATATAGTCGGAATTGGGAGTTGATAGATCCGCAATAGTGATTTATTAGTGATAACTAATTGCATACACATGATTTAGGACCCATATGCATGAAGCTTTTTAGATATGGACTTGTGGAGATCTGATAAGAAAATGCTTAGAAGCACCAACCAAAGCATAGTGTGGACACGCGCGCTCCCTCTTAAATATATATGTATCTGCATGTGTGAGGCATCATGGCATGCCCTTAATCAAACATATGCAGCTTTGACCACAAATCATATATACTTGTAATGTTGATCCAAAAGTCTATAGCCTCGATAAGGCACTTCATATATAAGAAAAATCCTGACCGTTCAACATGATTAAAATAGAGAAAGTCATGGTCATCAAATTTTGCTTAAAAGCTACACTTTGGAATTTCAATGTGATAGTTTTTTTTAGATCATTTGGGCATTCTTTCAGCAACACAAATCTTCTGCCTAACTTGCATGCATGTATGCAACAATAATTTCAAGGTTTGATCACCCGAAAACAATATTTAAATTAATCTGTGTGAAAAGTATTTAGGATACTATCAAGATTTAGCAATAGTATTTTAATTAGGTAACCATCAATTTAAAGATATAATGGCCGGTGAAAATAAAGTTTGCAGATCATAAATGTTCAAGAGTGACATATGTAATGCCCTGATTTTTCGGTCCGTTAAAAACTATTTTAATAAAAACCATAATTTTAAAAATTTTGTTCTTTATACGTAAATTAAAAACTGCCAGAATCTCAATTACGTCTTTCCCTGTGACCACCAAAAATCTCGGATAAAAAACCCCTATCTAAATTTAAATCTTAAAATTTGAATTTTATAATTTGAATTCTTCCTCCCAAATCATCCATTAATTTTTTTCTTATTCTAATTCTAAAGCCATCAATTTTCTGCTGCCTACTATCTCTTTCCTGGCTGGCCTTCTCAGTGGCGCCCCACTTTCCTCCTTATCCTCCTGCCCTAGCTCTACGGGCCCATTTTCTTTTTGGCACTGACAGCCCAGTCCACCTCCTATTCTGTGCCGCAACAACCCATGGCCTATATGCGTGCACTCTTGTGCACAGCCACCTGATGCCAACCGAGCAGGCGTCCACTCTCTTTCTCTTTTTCCTAGGCTTGCGCGTTAGCTATAGAGTTACACTCACTCACTCATGTGTCACTCGCTGCATGGTCATCCCCTTCTTCCCTTCTCCCTCGCCATGACCACCATGTGCTCGATGAAATATGTCCTTGGCATAAAAAAATCTCCAACCCAAGGACAACACCGCCTTGTCATCCCATCCCATCCATTAGCTGAGCTAGAGTTCCTAGCTGTTTGATCCGTCTTTCGTGCATCCTCACCATCCCCTCTCCGCTCCACGTCATCTCTGTGTATGACAACCGTGCAAGAAAAATCCTGATTTTATATCTCACCGAACTCCACCGCCTATCTGTATTATCCTCCTGTGTTGTTGTGTGGCTATAAATCCTCAGCCTCCCTCTTCCCTTTTTCCCTACCAGAGCCACATCTCTTCATTTGCTGTGCTCATCGCAAACCACTCGAAATGAGCTTGAGCACCCTAACCAGCTGGCGAAATCCTCCTCTCTTCTAGTGAGCATCTCGTCCTTTTTTCCTCAAAAAAGGTGTCTTTTGGGAATAACCAAACGCACACAACTTCTCTTCCCAGTGACCACGGATTGACGGCATGCCACGACATTGTTCCATCGCTGCTGCCACACTTGGCCTCACGCTGCTGGCCACTATCACACATCCGTTCCACTATCTAAGCCGCTCATCTTCTCCCCTCACTTGTTGTCCCAATGGCCTTCAATCATTGAGCTTTTCCACCACTCATCGAATTACTGTTTACCGTCAATCTCCCTAATGGTCAACCCCTTCCCGGTCCAACCTCATGTGGCACCACGTGGCTATCACTCAACCATCTCGGGCTGCCACTATGCCACGTGGACCAGCTCCTCATGGCCTAGGCATATGGAAGTTGGACCGGATAAGAGGCCCACTAGTTCATAAGGTTAAAGTCCACTCGTCCCCTCTCTCTCTTAGACAAGGTTTAGGATGGGCCCTTCTTTTTCTCCATACTAGCCTCTTCTTAGGCCAAGGCCATTGCGCTAGTCTAATAAGGCCAAGGTCCACTAACATCATTTCCTCCTCCACCTATGGACCAAGCTCATCGTGCACCATCATCCTCTCACTAACCCTTGGGTCCCACCCGTTAGCTAGGGAATATTTTTAAGAATATTCTCTTTTCTAGTTTCAATAAATCATTTTCCTTATTCTAGAAAATCCTTTCAACTTCTAAAATTCATATCTCCTTATCCGTAACTCAGATTGATCCTATTTAAGTCTTTAAATTTTTCTAAAACTAAGATCTACCCAATGTCACTGTTAGTTATTGTTAATAATATTTTTTAAGAGTTTTGTTTAGCTCCTTTCTTTTGTGCGTAGTCGATGATGACAAAAGTTATTTTAGCAAAGATTTTCAAAGACTTTGAAGATAAAGACCTAAGACAAGTCACCCTTTGATTATATTGCTCTTGGTTTATAAAATATTTTATTTATAAAATTACATTACTAGCGTGAATGATAAATTTGGCCAGCCTCGGTTTACACGATGAACCAACAGATCTACCTATGAGTTGCATTATACCTATAGATTGATGACCCATATCACTTATTGCTCCAACTTATGGTACCTTGGTAGCTGGTCCTACTCAAATTACCTTTGTTTGTCGATATGGGAAAAATAGGTTACAAAACCTTTGAAAAATGATACGTAGTGCCAGGGAGTGTGTGAAATGAAACTTGTTTGCGAAAACCCATGATGCAAATTGATTTCATTTGTGATGATGCTTTGTATTTGAATATAAGGACCAATTTCTTGGAAAATTCCATCCAATCATTTCACAGTGCGACCATATAAGTGGAATGGGTTGCCCTAGGCTCAATAATTTGTCGGTTAGGAATGCCTTGTATGTCAATAGTTAGAAAAGACCAGGATAAAGATATGTGATTTGATATGATGCACTTGGCAAAAATTAAAATTTAATGTACTAGGCACGATTAAATAGAGATATCCTGAATTCCTAGATAGACGAGGGCCAAGATTTGCCTAATGCTCGGTTCAGGCAGAACCCTTCTATGTGGCATGAGATATGTTTGGTTGACTTTGAAAATGTTTTTTCATGAACCTTCTCCATTAATAGGTGTGGGAAGTAAGCTTGTGTTATATGGGTAAAGCGCTCATCCTTTGTAAAGGTTATTAAACTATTTGAATAACAATGTTTATGGTTAAGGGCGAATGTGAGGTGATTCCTTTAATATAGATTTAATTGTCTATGATTTGTGAAATTTGTTTGTGAGATTGGGAAGTTTTACCATAATCAGTCATGGTGGTAGATAGATGACCATTACATGGTCTAAAATGATTCTACGTGAATCAGCATGTCGAATGTCATCATAGATTAATCTTTCTAAAGGGAAGTAATGTGTGATGGACATTTTGGATAGCTCTGGGAACCAAAGATATGAGATGATGAAGGGCTGATGCTGAATGATTTGATAGTGAAAAAAAACTAATAGATGAGAAAAAAAGCGAAGAGTTACCTAAGGGCTATAGGTTATGCATCGCTATCCAATCGATAGAATAATTTTAATCAATTTTGTCAGCTTGAGTTTTTATAAAGCAATTTACCAACAAGATCGATACGAGAGCGTCTTTCCAACACATGGTGAACCACTCACACTTAAGTGTTTTTGAAAATAGTTTTAAAAAATAATTGTGATATAAACCCTAACCCTCCTTTAAATCCTGTATGCTTATACTTTTGTTAGTAACTTGCCGAGGACATAAGTACTCAAGTATTGTTTTTCTTCCTCTAGGAAGATGAATTTGAATATTAGGGTTTTTTTCTTAGTCCCAACCTATTGCCTGTGGATTGGGTTTTAGCTGTGCTAAGTTTCGCTACTGTTTCTTTGCTTGTTGACTCTCCAAAGGTGTGACTTCTTAATGGTTTAATTTATTTATATTATCTCTAGTTGTAATCATGTAATCGTAGATATTAAATTTGTGTCCTAAAGCTGGTATTGGCATCGTGGTTCCATCAAATTCGATACATACCGATCTCCTGCCATATACCTCTCCTCTGGTATCACTGTACTTGGTGGTAATTAAAGGGGACTCGTGACAGTGGCACAAAATTGAAAGAATTTCAGCTCTGCAGTGATCATCTAATACAGCTTAATTGATAGAGTTATCGCTCTCGGGATGTTGACCAGATATGGGGCTCAATTCCTCTGTTTACTTCTAGTGATGCATTCTCGCTGTTGTTTTTCGCTGTTGCTTTACTTGCACGAAATTGTATATAGCTTAATTTGCATATGTTGTTCACTTGTGATGATCTTAATTTGATTCATCTGAAACAGACAAGAAGGCAGTTGATTACCCAATTAATTGAAGTTTAAAACACCCTTGATAATATTATTGCAAGCTAGCCAGAAAATAAAATATAATGCTCTATGTCAATGCCTTGTTGGCATTTCAGGCATGGTTGTACAAGGTTATTCTTTCCATTTATTTATATATGCATGATTAATGAGTTTGAGTAAATTTTAGTTTCAGTACAACATAACTAACTTCCGTAGAATAATGTTTACTGAAATTTGATTGATTTCTGTGGAAGTAGACTGATTATGACAGATTGCTCGGACCTCTGAAAGATAAAGATATAAAACATATTTGCGTATTTTTTTATGGTCTAGATCGATGGTTTATGATTGTATCTGTAATTTTCCACTGTTAATTGAAAGTTTTATCTCAATGCTTCGTGACAGCAATCATGAAAGCATCAACTCATAGATTGGGCAAAATCAATGCAGACAACAAGCCTTTCAAGGTCAAGTTCTACTGTTAAGCTATTTATAGAGTATAACCGTGACACTCTGTGGTGACCACGCCGGTCAGTACAGCAATTAATTTCCCCATGTGACCATCTCGATAACTCATTGTGGTGTCAATGTTTAAGACTTTTCTTCGAAACAATAGCATGCTTCAAGAATTATATAACTAGGTTAATTTAATTTAGGCTATGGAATTTGCAATTCGGAAATGGCATTAAAAAGCCCATTAGTTTGTGGGCTTCCATTTCACAAAGGCGTACAAAAGATTCAGTTTCTTTTTCACTGTACGTTTACTTCCAAAATAAGCCAATTATGTGGTTAGAGGAAAAATTTATGTCACAACCTGAACCACAATAAATAAATAGATCTGATCTTTAAAAACACACACTATTCAATTCAAACTATATGAAACATATACTTTCAACTTTGAAATGGATTTGAAGTGGTTTTAGATGATACCACGTAGGATTGAAACAACCTCGTTACTTACGGGAAATTCGTCTGGTTTCCAATGTTTTAGGTGATGAATGTTTGGCAACACTTTAGGAATGTAAATCGGACTAGCCCTCATGCCATCTCGCTGATCTTCATCCCCACCAACCGGATCATGCCGCGGAATTCCATTGTCGCCGAAGTAGGCCCGATGCAGGGACGATCAATTATATTTCCTCTACAGCAGAGATGGCCCGTAAGCCGGCTGGGCGTGCCCGGCAATGCCATGACGCACACCTTCGTCTCCTTGCTCGCAAGTAGCAGCTAGAGTTCCGCGCATGCACCAGCAGCACCACCCCGCAGCTTTACATGCCGCCTTCACTCCATACGGCGTTGGCACAGGTGCAACCTAGCCGGCTTTGCTGCCAGTCCTACATGCCACTTCTCCTCCGCCGTCGCATGCTGCTTGTCCCATTGCACTGCACTACACCCTAGTGCTTGGCCTGACTAACGCACCGGTCGGCAACCTCCTCAAGCCTGTAGGCTACACCCGGGAAAGAGACGAGGAAAGGACAAAGGAGGAGATTGACATGTGGGGCCACCACCATGTATGTGCATTTAGGAATAAATTAAGCCGCCTTGTGATTGATTTAGGGGGTTAATTTGTACGGTATAAAAATGGTTTCATAGTTATAGGGTAAAAATTGATCTTATGTAATAGTTTAAGACAGTAAATTAGACCTTTTCTTTTGGTCTATAGTAAAAATGGTTTGACTCAGATTATAAGGGCATGAGGAGGAACTTGTCAACGAGACGTCTATTTAGAAATTAGCAGCTCGTCATCATATAAGTCATAGCTAAATTTAAATTTTAAAACTTTATTTTAAAATGGTCTAGGTTTTTTTTCATCTTTTATATTATTGGCCTTGACTTTTAAACCGCTAAAAATAGTAGTATAAAAATACTGTCCTAAAATTATTTTTAGTTGATGTGATCACATGTCACAGCTTATAAGCAGCAGCAAAAAAAAAATCTTAGATCAAATTAATGGTATTTACAGTGCAATGTGCGGAGGGTTGCTCGCAAATTTATATATCTTTCTTTGACACTATAAATTTTAAGAAAAAATGATTATTGTGGGTATTAGACCCAACATGCTACGTTTTCACATGCAAGAAGGGTCGGTACAGGTGGATAGGTTTCAAAAAAAGTATCCCCCTATACAGTTTTTGATGATAGGGATGAGCTCAATGCAATAAATTAATTGGTAAAATGATATATAGCTAGCCTCTTTATCACTTATATAGTGTCAAAAGAAGAATGTGTTAGGACAGCTAGCTACCCCTAGGGACTAGTACTAGATGCTCGAATATGACCAATGTTAATCCTCTCGCGCTATCGTACTTGCAAGAGCCATGTGCTTGTGAATGCACGATCGACCAGATGCACGCAATCATCATCCGTGCGGCTAATAAAGTTAACTCCAAAGTCTATAATTGGGCCCTATCAACAGAATAGCCTAGTCATGAAACTTGATTGTTGTATAGTTAATTCGAGGAATTAAAATCTTTGTAACCGATAACCAATATTTGAAATGAAGTATACTCGTTGTTCCCTCTTTTTTCTCCTGCAGAATTATTCAAAATGACATTTTGTAAATGATGTTTGTACATGCCTCACCTCCGCAGCTAGAAAACAGATAATCCAATATTATATATATAGGTGGATATATATTGGTGGATTTTCAAGCCGTCTAAATTTATATTTTTAAACTATTTTTCTAAAACTTCATTATGAATGGTTCAGAGATAGAATTGTCTGCCATATATATGTTTAAGTTAGTTAAACTTCTTTGATAATTTTTACTGGAGGAAAAAGTTGGTAATTATACAAAAATTCCTTTTACATCCTCAAGCCCTATACTCAACCCCTTTCATACCCCTTTTATCTCCAATGTGTTACTGAGTTTCCATTATCAGCCGCATACATGTCCATTTGATGCCAACATTGATCATTAACATTTTTTTCTGAAATGACCAAATTTCCACTTCTCACAACCATAAATAATAAGGCTCTCCACAAAAATTAAGGGTTTGTTTGGTTTGTAGCCTTTAAACCAAGCCAAAAACAATGGCAAGCTAATAAACTTGTCCTCTATTTGGTTTGTAGCAAAAAAAAGGCATTGCCAATTTATTTGGCTTAGTTGAATACCGAAGTGCAGCTTTGTTAGCAAACCAAACAATAGCCTAGCCAACCTTTGACAAAAATTTTGGCACTGACCAAATTTTGCCATTGCCAAAATTTTGGCAAGGTTTCAAATGGCAAAGAACCAAACAAGCTCTAAAACCCTCAAATTCTTCAATTATGATAAATATTATGTGGATGATTTTCTTAAAGTACTAAAGTTATATGATTTTATCCCAAATTTTTTAAAATATATTTCCTTCTTTTTCAATGAATTTAAAGCAAATCAGAATAAAATTCAAAATAGAACAGAATTATCCAAATCAATTAAACTTTCCATGTCTGAGTTCATGCATGTTTGATACCAACGTCTTAGTTTCAAACAAATTTGAACTAAATTTGATTAAAAAATTCAGAGGTAAGGTGAAATTATTTAATGATCAATTTTTCTGTATTTTCACCCTGAATTTCAAAACCAAAATTTAGTTTTAGAATTATCTTAAAATGTGTTTGAAATTCATACCAAAAAAACATAAATTGTTTTTTAGATTTTATTGAATTTTAAATTTTTTGTGACTACTAATGTCATCTCCTTTGGAAAACTTTTAATATGACTGAAATTTCTTAATTTCCCTAGTTAGATTTCCATCTAGACATAGAGATATTTCACTTGGTTAGGACTAAGGAATCCACAATGTAGTGTCATTGAATCTAAGCATTGGTAAAAGTAGAGAGAGATTGCTAAGGATTATTCCTCACTGCCGAACTGCACTCTAATGAGAGTGGTCCTGTGTCCATTGGCCTAACCTAGAAAAGGATTGGCAAAAATCAAAATTCTAGGTTGCTAAAACTATCAATAGGGTACACTACTCTATAACTATAACGGCCACTTCTAGCTAGAACTTTGTCAAGGTAACAACGTTCTCTAATCTCAACAGGTGGGAAGCTACAAAGTCATCTGACATAGAAACAAATTAAAGGGATTATAGGGCATTATATTGTTTTTGATGCATCGTTAAGAGCTTATTTTGAATGTGAGAATTTTGTAGGAATTAAATAAGGTGAGCAACCTCAATGAATGTTGAGTTTATTGTCATTAAAGCGACTGTGGTTTGGAACCCAGGGGATTATATATATATTGGACATCTTCATTAGCAAATCCACCATATATTATTGGTGCAGTGCCAGAAAGTTCATTACAAACTTACAAAAATTGAGTTTTAAATTGATCCCTAGATATCAAAAGCCAAACACAACTCGTCAATCTTACAACATCTATTTATGCTAGCAGTGTATTCTTGTGTCTTTGAGAACTTGATATTAGGGATGAATTTGAAATTAGAGGTTTTTCACAATCCTTAAGAAGTAACCTCAAGGTTTCATGTTTTTAGCGATAATTTTGGTACTCTCGGTTCATATTTTTCAAGTGCTAATTTTGGTACCTCAATACTTCAACACACTAAGAAATATGCTACCTCATCAAAGACAATAAATAAATTACTATGTGAATATTACATTATAAAAAGCCAGCTACTAGATAGAGCTTAGGATTCACCTTGGGTGTTGTGTAGCGGCCCCGGGGCTCTAGTTCATTTGATTAATTAGTAGATAAAACATAGGACTGCTTCTTTACCTTATCTTGACACAGTGGATATTCCACGTCCCAGGTATGTAGCCTGTAGCTTTGATTCAAAATTAAAGGATATCCTACAATACAGACGTGAATGATGGATTCATATTATTATATATGCTAATTGTGGCTAGACGAGTTAGGGATTTAGGGTTAGTTTTCTTCACAACTGTGACTAGATCAGGAGTCAAGGGTATAGGGTCAATGAATCTAATTAAGTTTGTTTTTTGTTTGCAAGGATCAAGATTCCAATTGATGACTTGGGAAGAAATGCCATGTTCCAAAAGCGGGTATTGAATCTTTCCTATGACTAAATACTGTTACGTCCATTTGCCAGAACAATTAATTGATAGTCTAGTTCTATATCTACAGGCCATAATAAACGTGAATGCTCCAGCTAGATTAGGCCATGCGGGTGTCGCATTACATTAGCCCAATAAAACTAATCAAGAGATCATAAATAATTCAATACTTTCCATTTCCTAAATCATCACAAACTTTGTAATTAAGCACGCCATTCATGTCGTTATTTCAGCTTTTGGCTGCGAGTACTCAAAGTCATCTCCTTCTGTACATGACAAATGGATCTGAACGAACTATCAACCGGGCAAACCAATTTTTTCAAAGAACATGCAAAAGATTTGCATGGTGTTTCTCTCACTATAGGAAAATGGTCTTCAGTGTAACAAAATAAAACATAAAAATACCGATAATATTTAGTACCGGATCCAAATGATCGTTATCACTGTAGCATCATTAAGCACCGGTTGGTATTATCAATTGATAATAATGTTATTATGTAATACCAGTTGTATCCGCAGTAGCCATACACGATTTTTAGTACCGGTTGGTGAACCAATCAGTAGTAAAGAGTTAGTGTTATCGACTAGTATTAATATTAACGAATATATTAACATCGGCTAAATACAATAACCGGTACTATTAGTATCGATAGGTGTTTTTAACCGGTCCCTCTTTTAAATTTTTCTTCCTCTAGATCGCAACTTTATGACGATTTAAAATAACTAAAAGAGATATGTTGCCAAAATTTTCAGTGGAATTTTTTTTGTGATTTCACTCATCCAAGGGCTTTAAAAGATTAGCGACTTCATCCTCTATTCTTTAAGATATTGTATCTAGTTATATATATGTATACCTCATTCTCTCAAAAATATATAAAAGTAGATAATAAAGAATAAATTTTTTGAGAAAATAAGATGTCTTAATTGTAAAAATAGATAATCTAGAAATAATAATCATAATAGCAAAAATACAAGAAACATATGAAAATAGGTTAAAAAAAGACGAAAGAAAGAAATATTATAGCAAAATGAAGGAAGAAGAATAGAAAATTAGGTAAAATAGAAAAATTACTATATGTCTTAATACGAAAAATACAGGTCATCTAAAATTAATAAGAGTATGGACTAATAGAAAAAAGAAGGAAAAATACGAGAAGTATGGGAAAAAGTGGTTAATAAGAAAAAAAGTAGGAAAAATAGTGGAAAAAGTATAAAGGGTTAAGAAAAATAGGAAAAACATAGACTAATATTAAAAATACAATAAGTATGTCGTATTTGATATTTTTATAGAGAGCTCTATCAGTTCTTGGCATTGTTAGCATAGGGGAGGCACAACCAGATTTGTCCATATATTTTTTCAAAGTGCTTTACACAAATATTAGCAATACTCTTCATCCACTCACCTTTTGAGGTTACGGTATTTAAAATTATTAATTTTCTTATGTTATTCTTTACTTGCAATGTAGATGAACGGACAATAGATGTAACGTGGACCGATGGTCAAAGGAGTTTATCGATGGCATGCATTATTTTCTCAGGGTGGCTGATGGTCATAAGTCTAAGGGTTTCATAAGTTGTCTATGTAAAAATTGTAATAACCAGAAGGAGTACTCTTTCTCGAGGATTCTTTATAGCCACTTGTTACACTTGGGATTCATGCCTAACTATAATTGTTGGCCTAGGCACAGAGAGATAGGGGTTGGAGTGGAAGATGGTGAAGAAGAAAATAACAATATTCCCCACTGGGCTCAATATGGTTGCTTTGCAGATACTACAATGGGCGAGGCGGAAGGAGGAGTTGCAGAAAATGACAATATAGATGATCTTGGTTAGATGTTGTACAATGCAAAGAAATACTACAAAAGTGAAAAGAAGCTAAAGAAATTGGAGCGTATGTTAGTGGACCACAAAATATTGTTGTACCCAGATTACAAATAGGGGTACAAAAAGTTAGGTACCACACTGAAATTCTTGCAATGGAAAACAACAAATAGTGCGACTAGAAGACATTTGAGGAGTTATTAAAAATCATAAAGCATATTCTTTGAGAGGGTAACGAATTACCTATAACAACATATGAATCAAAACAGGTAGTCTACCCTCTAGGACTAGAAGTCGAGAAGATACATGCATGTCCCAATGATTGTGTCGCCTATCATGGTGAGGAGTACACTAACCTAGTTGCATGCCCAGTTTGTAAGGCATTATGATACAAGATCAAATAAGATGATCTTGGTGATGTTGAGAGACAACCTTTAAAGAGACATCTCGCTAAAGTCATGAGGTATTTCTCTATAATACCACATTTGAAGCGATTGTTTAGGAACAAAGCATGTGCTAAAATGATACGTTGGCATGCAGATGAACATAAACAAGATGCGATGTTGAGACACCCTATCGATGGGTCGTAGTGGCAAAAACTCGATAGAATATTCCCAGACTTTGCAATTGATGTAGGGAACATAAGATTTGGTTTAAGTATGGATGGCGTGAATCCTTTTGGGGAGATGAACAGAGGTCATAGTACTTAGGCTGTGACCCTATGTATCTACAACCTTCCTCCTTAGTTGTACATGAAGCGTAAGTATATGATGATGCCAGTGCTTATTTAAGGCCCAAAGCAACCTGGTAATGACATGGATGTGTACCTACGACCATTGGTTGAAGAACTGCTACTATTATGGAACAAAGAAGGTGTCTTTGTATGGGATGAGGACAAACTGGAGCAATTTAACCTATGACCATTGCTATTCATAACCATCAATGATTGGCTTAGACGAGGCAACCTATCAGCACTAAGAAACAAGGGGTATAGGGCGTGCACCCACTATTTAGATGAAATTGGCAGTACGTATTTGAAACACTATAGGAATATTGTGTACATGGGTCATCGTCGATTTATTATTGCCAACCACAATGTACGAAAGAAAGACAAGCATTTTGAAGGGAAGGAAGACCATAGTACTAAGCCTATGCACCGTAACGGGAAAATTGCATTTGCTATGCTGAAGGATCTAAAAGTGGTATTTGGAAAGGGACCTGGCAGCCAACCTATCCTAAATGAATGCGGTCACATGGCAATGTGGAATAAGAAGTATATTTTTTTGGAATTACCTTATTAGATAGTCTTAGAGGTTTGTAATGCAATCGAAGAGGTTTATAATGCAATTGACGTGATGAACCTTACTAAGAACCTTTATGTGAACCTGCTAGACATTCTAGGTATATATGGAAAGTCCAAAGATACACTTGAATCATGGCAGGATCTAAAACATATGAAACAACGTGAAGACCTTCATCTGGAAAAGAGGCAGAAATGAAGCCATTACTTACGTCATGCTAGTTACATTCTTAGCAAGGAAGAGAAGAAAAATATGTTCGAATGCTTGGACAACATCAAGGTCCCATCCGTATACTCGTTGAATATAAAGGGAATAATAAACATGAAAGAGAAGAAATTGACAAACCTAAGTTTTATGACTACCACGTGTTAATGACACAATTGTTTCCCATTGCACTTAGGGTATTCTTCTTGTTAATGTCCACACAGTAATAATAAAACTTTATGCATTTCTCAACTCAAATTTGCAGAAGGTCATCAATCGAGACAATTTAACAAGGATATAGACTATCGTGGTCCATTGTCTCATCAGATATGAGATGATCTTTCCACCATCCTTCTGGGAATATTTTGATACCATTGATTGCAAAACTTCTTATGAAAGAGTGGGTCTGCATGTGGGAATCATTTCTAGTGCGAACACTAAATTGCTCAAACCATTCTAATACATTTTTGAGTCTATGGCAATATTTTTACACCATCGGATGCAAATCTTTTATATAGACGAGTTCGTCCACAAGTGAGAATGATTTATTGTGTCCTCTCGGAATTGCTTGAAGCCCCATTAATAATTTTTTTTATCTCTTGAAATAGTTTGACAACATTGGATGCAATACTTTTTATTAAACGAGTGGGCCTACATGTGGGAACGATTTGAAATACGCATATGAAATCGCTCAAAACTGCTCTAATGCATTTTTAGTGTCTATGGGAATGTTTAGACACATTTGGTCGTGAATCTTCTTACACGTGTTGGCCTGCATGTGGGAACGATTTGTATTGTATGCATGAAATAGCTTGAAAACCATCCAATTGCTCTTTTCTACCTATGGAAATGTGTTAACACCATTGTTTACAAAACATACATTTATTCAAGAGTGGGTCCGCAAGTGGGAATGATTTGTAGTACATACATGAAATCACTCAAAATCACTATAATGGACATTTGGGGATGTTTTGACACCATTGGTTGTGAACCTTTTTTACATTAGTGGGTCCTTAGGTGGGAATGACTTGTAGTGCGCGTATGGAATCACTCGAAAACACTCTAATGCATTATTCTCTATGGGAATGTCTTAACACCATTGGATGCAAAACTTATATTTTACACTAGTGGGTCTAGAAGTGCTAGTGATTTGTTGTGTGCACACGTAATCACTCAAAACTCATCTAATGACTTTTTATGCCTATGGGATTGTTTTGACACCATTGGTTGGGAAACTTTTTAATACATGAGTGGGTTGTCATGTGGGAATGATTTGTACTGCACACATGCAATAACTCGAACCCCTCTAATGCAGTTTTACTCCTATGGAAATGTTTTGGCAACATTGATTGCAAAACATTTTTTGAAAGAGTGGGTCCACACGTGGGATTGATTTGTGGTGCATGAATGGAATCACAGGAAACCCCTCAAATGCATTCTTGTATCTATGGCAACATTTTGACACCATTCGTTGTGAATCTATTTTTAACACGAGTTGGGTCATAGGTGGGAATGATCTATTGTGTGCTCATGGAATCACTCGAAACCAGTCAAATTCATTCTTGTGTCTATGGCAGTGTTTTGACACCATTGGTTGTGAATCTTTTTTTATGAGTTGACATCATTGGTTGGGAATGATTTGTTGTGCATGCATAGAATCGCTCAAAATCCCTCTAATACAATTTTCTGCCTATAGAAATGTTTTGATACCATTGGTTGGGGAACTTTTTTTACATGAGAGGGTCCACATGTGGGTGTGATAAGTAGTGTGTGCAAGGAATCGCTCGAAACACCTCTAATGCATTTTTGTGACTATGTAAAAGTTTTGACACCATTGGTTGCAAAACATACATTCTACATGAGTGGATCTGCATGTGGGAATGATTTTTTATCCATGCATGAAATCGCTTGAAACCCCTTGAATGCATTCTTCTGTCTATGGTAATGTTTTGACACCGTGGGTTACGAATATTTTTTTTACATGAGTTGATCAGCATGTGGGAATGATTTGTCGTGTATGCTTGGAATCGCTTGATAACCCTCTAATACAACTTGTGCCTATGAAAATGTTTTGACACCATTGGTTGCGATACATTTTTTAATAGGAGAGGATCCGCATGTATGAGTGAATTGTTGTGTGCACATGGAATCGCTTGTAACCCACTAATACAATTTTCTACAAGAGGGAATGCTTTAACAACATTGGTTGCAAAACTATTTTTAACATGAGTGGGCCCGAATGTGTGAATGATTTGTAGTGCGTGCATGGAATCACTCAAAACCACTCTAATGCAAATCATTTATTTACACTAGTTGATCCACAAGTGGGAATGATTTTGTAGTGCATGCATGGAATTACTTGAAACCTCTATTAATGCTAGAATTTGTTGACCCAACAAATGGGATTGCTCGATGGAGGAAAGACTGATTGACTAATAGAGAGAAGCCGATTGACACTGTAGAAGAGTCGATCAGACGGGTTTAGGATGGATTCGGTCTATGTGAAGATGAAAGATTATACAGATGGGACCGAGTCTAAGGAGTCATGATAACTACGACTGGGTGTTTATCTATATAGAATATATTACATAAACTAGTCAAGTTTAGTTAGCTTTACAACTTCTTAGAGATTAGTTTCCTTTTGTGTTTTTAGCAAATAATGTCCGATAGTTGTTGTAACCACATTGGACTCTTGTAATACTAGGGTATAAATATAGATCCCCTGGAAGCTTGTAATATAATAAACAGATAGACCAAATACATCTTCGGCGCATCACCATGCTAGCTCGTCTAGGTTTTTCCCGGCGTGTTCTAGCTCTTGATGTGGGGTTGCATCAATTATGTTCGATCTCTGACGAAGGGGTAAGTCCCGTCATTATCATGGTTTATTTTGCTCTATCTAAGGCTACACTAGTTAGGTCCAACCTCTTAGCCTAATCATGCATACCGTATCACGTCTGCCTAAGGTTTGTCGGTACATCGGTCTTCCTCTTGTGCCCTCGGTATCGTGCTGCATTACTTAGATTCGACCTATGAGATCGGTTGTGGAGGATTAAGCCATTGCTCTGGCGGGTGTTCGCACGGCGTTTCATCGAACTGAGTAGCCGACGAGTTATCCTTAATGCTAGCCTTGTATCGGGTTCGCATATTGCTCAACAATTAATCCGTTGGTGATTGATCTGGTCATGTTGGATACGGCTTGATACTATCTCAGTTAGGTCCAATCTCTGAGGCTCACTTCCGACAGGGCTGACTTCAAGATCTGGAGGGTTTCATTCTCCATTGGCTCACATAGCCTATGAGTTTAGGTATAGGCTTGTGTTGGACATTTAGCCGGTAGCAAGACGATGACCTCGTCATTTTCTCCCTCATCGCTACGTTGGATCTAGCCTCCATCGCCTCTGTGCCATTAGTCCTAGTGTCATACTATCTTGGTTCGGTCTGATCTACTAAGGCTGGTCCTAACGGTGCCATTATGGTGGTCGCTAGTCCTCGTGACTTTGTGGGGGTTTAGGCCCCACTCTATGCTTTAGCAGCTTTTATCCTATGGAGCGTCAATGGCTCTTTGGCTAATAAGTCTATTTTACTACACATGTCTGTCGCCTACACCTTCATTGACTTTTCAATCAATGCTTGAGCTCTAACTTTCCTATCGATACCCAACCGATAGGGTGAGCCAGATTGGCCTATCAACCAATTGACTCACAGATCTCATCCTTCGTCTCCTTATCAATTGCAAGGTCAAATTGACTGGCACACCCTTGAACCTTGAAGATTAAGGACCTACAGTGGAGCTAAGCAATCTCCCAGATGATATGTCACAGGGTCCCGATCTGCACGATGTAGGATCAATCACCACATAACTAGCAGTAGAATAGCTGGATAACTTGCTGCAAGCAGCGATAACTAGTGCAACCTGGCAAATAAAACTCAAAGCCAACCACCATCTTTAACCAGCAACCTAAATCGAGGAGTCGCTTAACCACACTCTCAAAGAACCTTGAAGGGAGTAGGAGCACCAATTGGAAGCACATGAAGCCACCGCTTCTATAATCCTGTGAAGGAAATCACAAGAGCAAAGGGGTAGAGATCACTCTCTCAATATTTATTAGCACATAGCTGAACAATCGGTTCTGTATTTCAATCATCAAAAGTCTTCTGCGCAGTCTTTAGTGTTTTGTCAATAACTCCACCTTGGAAAGTCCAAATAATGTGCTGTTGGTTGTTGCATTGGAAAGTTAACTTGATAAGATTTCACACCATGTGTAGCATGTGCCACGAAGTATTGTAGAATGGTACAGTTTTGCATGGGAACTTGAACATTAGGCTGACTGTTGACCCTCCAACTAGTATGTACTAAAACTGGTCGGCTGTCATAATGGAAACTCCAAACAGGTCAGATATAGTGGCATTGAAAATTACACTTAACAAGCTTTCCATCAAATCCTCATGGGCCTTCGTAGCTTTTAGAAATTAAAAGTTATCATGCTAGATGGGCTCGAGTGTAGTCCTTCTCTGTAGTCCACTCTTGCTTTGTTCTTATCATTCTTCTTGGTGAACCTGAGTAATAGCAATGTACACAACTTAGGCATTATATAATTCTCATTAATATTAAAATGATTTTCAAAAAGTAGCGCGTTCACCTCTTGTTGTAGCTTCTTAGCTGGACTACGTGTAATCGGTCTATCAAAGACTTGAGCTGGTGTAGCTTGAATTGGTTGTGACCTGTTGTTTGTTGGCATAGTCAGCTTGCTTGTTGGCATAGTCGGCGTGGTCATGTCACCAGGCCTTTATGTGACTAGGGTGTCATCTTTCCCAATCGGACCTCTGTCCGACCTGATCAGACTCGCCACGAGATTCAGCGACCAACACGCTCTTTGGCACTCTCGGTGACTAAAGATCAAAGGCAACAGATAGAACAAAACACGATAATTTTTAGAAGCTCTGTCTAGAGTCCTTCATATGACTAGGTAAGGGTTGATTTAGAAGTCCCAAATGCCAAAGCCCGTTTTGGTTGAAGAATTGAGCCATTCGCCACCTACGATTCCTCAGAAGCCGTTGTAGGAGATGGTCAATAAAGTTGTTCACTATGCACTCATCAAGCAATTAGGAGTGATGGTGAATACTTTACATAATCTGATCAACAAGATAGTGGACAGATCGATTGCTCGAGAGCTTGATCAAGGTCTAGTGTATTTGCCGATGAAGATGGAGCAACTGCAAATTACTTAAGGAACTAGGAGGGATGTATTGGCAAATTTGTTTCCACAAGTACAAGATATGATTGGGGGGCAATGCGATAATATGATGCCATTATATCATCGGATGGCTTACTATGGAGGATATCGGCAAGAGTACCTACATGGCAATCTTGATACAAGCAATCATCTAGGAGATCATCTCAGATAGTATCAAGCACCAACTCTGCCTCCACAATACCAAAGGAAGAACACAAGGGAGGAGGATTGGTCTGCTAGGGTTGTAGAGGTGGTTAGAGGGTGGTTCGTCATCAAGCCTAAGGAATAAGCTTTTATGTATCAACACCCTTACCCGGAGTTGTTTCATAGAGTTTCGCTGCCACACCGATTCAGGATACCAAACTTCTATAAATTCTTGAGACAAGATTGCATATCTATTGTAGAATACATCAGCCAATTCCTAGCTCAATGTGGGGAGGCATCGGTCAAGGAGGCCCTGAGAGTCCGTTTCTTTCCATTGTACATCTCTGGATTGGCCTTTACATGGTTCTCTTCATTAACTCCCAATTCAATTAGGGGATGGTCCAATCTAGAGAAGCAATTCCACAAATATTTCATTGTTGAGATTCATGAGATGAGACTGACATTTTTAACATCGGTTAGACATAGACCTGATGAGTCAGTTCTAGATTACATCCAATGTTTCCAGGATATTAGAAGCCGATGTTACAGTCTTATTTTGAGCGATAGACAGTTAGCTGACTTAGCCTTCTAAGGGTTGCTAGCTCCGATTAGGGAATGATTTTCATCTCAGGAGTTCGAAAGTCTATCACATCCTCTATAGAAAGTATCCGCTTATGAAAGCCGATTTGTTGAAGCTAATAAGGAGAGATTCCATCGAAAGGCTGCTTAGCTCCAGGTTTTTGTATCAGACTCAGATAATAGGGAATTCGATGTAGATGTTGGGTTGGCAGAGTGGACGAGGAATAGAAAATCTATATCATGTCCCTGAGTGAAGACAATCGGTAGGGAGCAGAGATATAATTTTGATATCAATGAAGCCGATAAGATCTTCGATCTCCTACTTCAAGAGAAGCAGATTCAGCATCCGCCAAACCATGTAGTTCCATTAGCTGAAGAACTGAAAAAGAAAAATATTGCATGTGACACAATTTAATATCTCATCATACTAATGAGTATAGCATTTTATGGCAACAGTTGCAATCAGCTGTTGAGCAAGGGAGAATCAAATTTGAAGATAAAAAGCTAATGAACATCAATCGACATCCTTTTCCTATGAACATAGTGTTTACAGGGTCTTCAAGAGATTGAACCGACAAGGGGAGATGTTGGACAAAATCAAAAGTCACCTTATCTGACCTGGTCCAGAAATATTCCAGACAACAGGGCAAAGAATGTCGGGCCATGGTGCAAATGGAGAAGTATAATCCACATTGGAGTTGTCCCTTCTTTCAATATTGCTAGGATCAAGACATGAGGTTGCCATCGATTAAAGATTGTCATGAGTGCTACAAGCTAAGATTGTAGCGCGTTGAGCATAATAGGATTTCGTATGATCGGCCATCTATCAAGCAGGCATTGGTACATAGCCGATTAGGGCTGATCAATGAAAACCTTAGTCAAAAGATAGCTGATGACAGGGAGTTGCATGAACAACAATTCAATTCCAATTCCCAGTGGTGTCCATCCGAAATCTTTACAAAGAATTAGAAAAGGAGGGCACAAAGATTGCGGTGCAGTGAGCAACAAAAGAAGTAATGACGGGACCATGAGGAAGTCGATCGGAGTCAGAAGACTAAACGCTTCTAGCGCGTCAAGCATAAAGATGATGAGATTGACATAATGGCTCCAACCAACATGATGCTTTTCTCGCCTCTAGAGTATAAAGCTTTTGCATCTGATGACAAAGATCAAGAAGAGGTATTTGCTCAATTACCACTTTAACCTGATCAGGCATTGTACAATAAAGGGTACAAGCATCGGCACTTGAAGCTATTGTACAATAAAGGGTATGTGGATGGGAAGCTGATGATGAAGATGTAGTCAACAGAGGTGCAACTGTCAACCTGATACTGTATGCTATGTATTGCAAGCTGGGGAAAACTGCCAAAGATTTGATCAAAACAAATAAGTTGTTAAAAGACTTTGGTAGGAATCCATCCGAGACGAAGGATGTGCTAAATGTGGAGTTAATAGTTGGAAGCACGACATTGTCCACCACGTTCTTTGTCATCGATGGTAACGGATCGTATAATCTACTTGTTGGCAGGGGCTAGATTCACGCCAATTATTGTATTCCTTCCAAAATGCATCAGAGCATCATACAGTGGCAAGACGATCAAGTTGAGGTGATTCTAGCCGATTAGTCGACTAGTGTTGCATTAACCAATCTGCCAATCTGGAAAGCTGATGGGATTGATTTCTTATCTGGGAAATATGGGATGGAGATTTCTTTGATGTAAGCAGCAATGGAATAAAGTCGATCCAGCAAGTCGGCTCAGAATTATTGCTCTATTGGGCATCATAGGCGATTTTAAAGGAAAATTAGGGCAAGGATTTACGTTGGTTGATGAGTTGGAAGAAGTTGTTATAGGACTAGGAGATAGGCCAAGGCCTATGTATATTAGTAAAAATTTATTTACCAAATTCTAGGAAGAGTTAATAATTTTGTTGAAGGAATTTGAGGAATGTTTTGTCTTGGATTACCATGAGATGCCAAGTTTAAGTCGATCGATTATTGAACATCAGCTTCCTATCAAACCAGGATATTGGCCATTCAAGCAGCTAGAGAGAAGGTTTAAAGCAGAGTTGCATGATGCAATCAAGGTAGAGATTACGTGGTTATATGATGCATGCTTCATTAGACCATGCCGATATGCTGAGTGGATATCCAACATCGTCCAAGTAGAGAAGAACAATGGAGACCTGAGGATATGCATCGACTTTCAGGATTTGAACAAGGCTACCCCTAAAGATGAGTATTCGATGCTGGTGACAGATCTATTAATTGATGCATCAACGAGTAACAAGATCATCAGCTTCATGGATGGGAATGCAGGTTACAATTAGATTTTTATGGCGGAGGAAGATATTCACAAGATTGCATTTGGATGTCCTAGAGCTATTGGTTTGTACGAGTTGGTAGTCATGATTTTAGGTTTGAATAGTACCGGTGCAACTTATCAGAGAGCCATGAATTATATCTTTCATCATCTCATCGGCTTGCTGGTAGAGATATATATTGATGATGTGGTGGTCAAATCCAAGAGTGTTTAAGACCATATAGCTGATCTATGAAAAGTATAGGAGAGGGCGAAGAAATATGGACTCAGGATGAATCCTAATAAATGTGCTTCTGAAATATTGGCTGGGCAATTTTTGTGTTTTATGGTGAATGAGGAATTGAAGTTAGTCAACGAAGCTGAGGGCTATCTAGAGAACCAAGCAACCAACCAACAAGACACAACTACAGTCTTTGATATGCAAGCTTAACTTTATGAGAAGGTTTATTTCAAATTATCAGGAAGTATTGAATCCATCACTCCATTGCTGATGTTCCAAGCTGATCAAGAGTTCATGTGGGGTGTTGAATAGCAGAAAGCATTTGATCATATTAAAGATTATTTGAATTCTCCACCAGTATTGATTCCACTGTAGAAAGGGGTACCTTTCAAGTTATATTTGTCTGCTGATGAGAAGTCTATTGGGCCAGTACTGATACAAGAGTTTGAAGGAAAAGAACTAGTTGTATTCTATCTGAGCTAACGATTTCTGGATGCTGGGACAAGATATCCTACAGTGCAAAATTTATGCATATGTTTATATTTTTCATGTACAAAGTTGAGGCATTATCAAATATCGGTTGGGTGCATAGTAGTTTGTAAAGACGATGTGGTTAAGTATATGCTATCGGCTCCAGTCTTAAGATGGAGAATTGGTAAATGGATATTTGCTCTGATGGAATTCGATCTGAGGTATGAATCGGCTAAGGCGGTCAAAGTACAAGTGGCGGCAATTTCATTGTACAACATAGAGGGATCCAGGAGGATTTTGTGGAGTCGATTCTATAGACTTTATTCTTTGATGGATCAGTTTGCAAGCATGGATCTGGTATCAGCTTGGTGATTATATCGCCTTGGGGACGCAAGCTTTGAGTTTACGTTTACAATCAAGCCTTATTGGACCAATAACCAAGCAGAGTATGAAGCATTACTCAAAGGTCTTCAATTGTTGAGGGAAATCGGAGTCGATATGGTAGAGATCATTGGAGATTCTTTATTGGTAATCAACCAACTGTCTAGGGAGTATGAATGCGAGGATGATATCTTGAGGTTGTGTTATGAAGAATGTCAACATTTATTGAAGGATTTCAAGATGGTGTTATTGGATCATATTCCTAGAGAGCAGAATCTAAAAGCCAATAATCTTGCTCAAATTGCTTCGAGATATTGAATAGATAGGAAAGTGGAAGCTGAAATAGCCGATACTAAAACATTATGTTGAAGCCGATGAGTGGAGACAAGAGATTATTCAATATTTGCAAAATCCATCACAATCGGCTTCTAGGAAACTTTGGTACAGATCTACCAAATATGTTTTACTTGATGATGACTTGTATTATCGGACTATTGATTGAGTTATGTTAAGATGCTTGGGTACAGAAGAAGCTGCAATAGTTATGATGAAGTACACAAAGGTATTTGTGGAGCCCATCAATCAGCTCACTAGATGAGATGGCCGATGTGAAGAGGTAGATATTTTTGGCCAACGATGTTCAAGGATTGCTTCAGTTACTACAAAGGATGCCAAGATTACCAAAAGTTTGGGAATGTGTAGCATGCTCCAGCATTGGCTATGAACATGATAGTCAAGCCATGGCCATTCAGAGGTTGGGGAATCGACATAATCGACCAGATTTATCCTTCATCAAGTAAATGACATAAGTTCATATTAGTGGCAACAGATTATTTTACAAAGTGGGTAGAGGATATCCCTTTGAAGAAAGTTACCTCTAAGGACGTGATTGAGTTCATCAAGGAACATATTATATATCGGTGTGGTATTCTGTAGATAATTACCACCAATCAGGGCTCTATCTTCATGTCTGAAGAGTTTCAATAGTTTGCTGCCAGTATGGGGATTACATTATTAAATTCATCACCATACTATGCTCAAGCCAATGGACAAGCCGAAGCTTTCAATAAAAGTTCAATCAAGTTGATCAAGCAGAAGATTAAGGAACAACCACGGAGGTAGCACGTTACATTAGCTAATTCATTTTGGGCCTATCGGATGACATGCCAAGGAACTACTCGAATACCAACATATCGGCTGGTATATGAGCATGAAGTAGTTCTGCCATGAGAAATTAACATGGTATCTAGGAGGGTGTCTCCATAGTATCAATTGATAGCCAATGATTATTATATCTTGATGACAGACGAACCTAATGATTTGGCTCAAAATTGGCTAAGGGTGGTTGAAAGGATCAAGGAAAACAAAGCTAAGGTCACCAGGCATTACAACAAAAAGGTGATGATTAAATCTTTTTCTGAAGGAGAACTCCTTTGGAAATTGATTTTGCCGATGGAGTAGTTTGTGAAAGATTTTGAGAGGTTGTGCTTGCAATCCTTTAGTATGACACAAGACAATCCAATCTAGAAGAATTCATTCCTAAGGGCAACTCTAATTGGTGAACCAACTCAACCTGTAGCTTGAAGTCCATAGAAATCCATCCAAGAACTAGTTGATGAAGCTATGCATCATGTGCTAGACGATCAATCTGAAGGGTTGACAAGTATGCTTTAGGACTTGATAAGAAAAAGAGTGGATGGATTATATACTCAAGAGCTACCAGTTCATACATGGTAGATATTGGTCCACATATACTAATGTTCAATTGGTCTGATGGCTATATTCAGCTCGAGGGGGAACTTGATGAAGACGATGAGTGGACTGTCAAAATATCCAAAGTGATGAAGGAACTGTTTGGTTTGAAACAGAAGGGAAAAATTTCATGTATTGGCTTCCATATCTTGAGTGGTTTGATACAATACCATTACCATGTCAATACAAGATGCCAGACTTCTCTAAGTTCTCAGGGCAAAACAACATATCAAGAGTTGAACATGTTTGCCGATTCTTGGCTTAGTGCGGACAAGCATCGGAAAAAGAAGCTCTAATAGTTAGGTTGTTTCTCTTGTCACTATCCGGATCAACATTTAATTGGTTTGTATCATTGCCACCAAATTCAATCAGAGGATGGGCCGATCTGAAAGAACAATTTTAAAGACACTTCTTCATAGAAATCCATGAGATGTGGCTCACATATTTGATATCGGTAAAGTAGAGGAAGAGGAATCAATTTTGGAGTATATTCAAAGATTTCGTAATGTACAGAGCCGATTCTACAGCTTGGACTTAGGAGAGCTGATGAACAATTAGGAGAGCTAGGATTCCAAGGATTATCAAAGCACATTAGAAGGAAGTTTTTCTCACAGTAGTTTGATAACTTAGCATATTTGATGCAGACTGTATCGACTCATGAAAGTCGATTACAAGAAGCAGGGGAGGAGATTTTAGAGTTATAGAAGCCTAAGGCATGAGTCCTCATACTTCGAAATTGGGGGGCATGTGTTTGCACCAAAATTTGGAAAGCCCTGCAGTTAAGATTGGAGAGCCAATCGGCTTATGGAAAGAGTTTAATTGATACAGGGAAAAAAATGATCAAATGGATTAAGTATGGATTCAGTTCAGTCAATACATGGAAAGTTGTCTAGATGGCATCGAGTCTGAGGAGGAGCCGTGGAAACCTCGGCAGGGTATTTTATATCAATGAAATATATCTTGTAACATTAGGCAAGTTTAATTAGTTTTGTTAACTTCTTAGAGATATCTTTCTTTTTTGTTTTTAGGAAATAACGTCCGATGGTTGTTGTAACCACGTTGAACTCTTGTAATCACAGGGTATAAATATAGACCCCTGGGACCTTGTAAATCATCTCACAGATCAATACATCTTTGGCGTATTGGTACTCTAGTTTATCTTGGATTTTTACCAGCGGGTTCTAGCTCTCGACACAGGGCTGCATCGGTTAGGTCCGACGAAACCATTATCATGGTATATTCGCTCTGTCTAAGGTTACATCGGTTAGGTTCAACCTCTATGTCCTATCGAATATGCCACATCATGTTCACATGGGATCTACTGGCTTATCAGGCTCCTTTTGCCGTCATTAGTCACGTGTTGCATCAGTTACGTTTGACCTACTAGACTATTGATATTGGTTGGGCCAAAAATGTCTCGGACAACCATGCCGACACCTGGGAGGTCTGCTTAGCTCAAGTGTAGGTCTGTCGGCTTCTCTCTACGGCTCGAGGTACGTGCACCGAGGCCTGCGAGGTCCACTTAGCTCCAGCGCGGGTACCTCAGCTCGCTCTCTATCTTGACGGTGTAGGTACGGGCGTGCCAGTCAATTTGACCCTGCAATTGACAAGGAGGTGAGGCGAATGAGTCAGTCAGATGATGAGCTGATACGAGCTCTTGCTATTGGCTAGCCACTGATATGATCAAGGTGGTCATCGGCCGCGTCCAAATGGCTCCTGCTATCAGCTGGTTATCGATAGGTATTGGGACACTCTTCCATTGGTTAGGGAGCCGATGAAGGCATGGATAGATGTCAATGAAGGATGTGATGACTTCGGGTGTAGCGAAAGCGAGATCCTGATCCATCGGCCGTAGAGCCGATGGAGGCACTAAAGGGTATTCAGAGAATAGCAAAGCACACGAAATCTCTCTTGGTTGCCAACGGAAGTTGTACCACTCGTTCATCAGCTGGAAAGCCAATGAAGGCATATGCGAACTGGCAAGGAATCGTATAAAAGACACCGGCTGCAAAGACGATGCCGCTCCGGATAAGGCAGCACGTGGTGCTCGAGGGAAGTCTCTGAAGCGTGCGTATCGGCTGAGGAACCGATACGCTGGGTGTGGTTCTTGGGGTATAGATAACTCATCGGCTAACACTCTGATGAAATGCTGTAGAGAGACCTATAGGTCTACAGCTCAATCTACCATCGGTAACCTCGTAGGTCAAACCTAACTGATGTAGCACAAGACCGATGACGACAGAGAGAGCTTGATAGATCGATAAACCTTGCATGCATGTGATGTGGTACACCGATCTGCCTAAGAGGTCGAACCTAACCGATGCAGCCTTAGACAAAACAAGACATACTGGGAAAGTTGTAGGACTTACCCCTTCGCCGGAGATCGAACTTAACCGATGCAGCCTCGCATCGAGAGCCGAAACCCACCAATAAAAACCTAGATAAACTAGGGTGGTAATGTGCCAAAGTTGAATTGATCGAAGGATATTTTATAGGCTCCTAGGGGGTCTATATTTATACCTTGGCATTATAGAGTCCGATGCGTTTACAACAACCATTAGATGTTATTTCCTAACAAAGATGAAAGGAAAATAGCTCTAAGGAAGTTAACTAAACTAACTAAACCTTCCTATCTATATAGGATACGATTTACATAGATAGAATACCCTACCATGATTTTCATGGCTTCTCCTTAGACACGGTCTTATTTGGATAATCTTCTATTCTTGGACTGAATCCTTCCTTGCTTTGTTCAATCGGCTTCTTTCCTTTAGCAATCGAACTCTTCTTTACTAAACCAATCGTCTTTCTAATCTTTCCCTGGGCTTACCAAATTTTGGCGTTAATAGATACTAGATTGAGCTATAAGCCGATAGGTCTTTACTCAACATTTTATCGGAGTACTAGCTAATGAGTTATCCATACACACAGCCACATGCCTATTGTATCCGCTTCTTAGCCAATATACATATATGTTTAGAGATTTTCTCTCATCAGCTTAGTTAGCTGATGGGTTTGCCCATTCCTTCTATCCACACGTCTGATCTAGTCACTACCGTCACTATGTCATTAGTCTTAGTCTCATATTGTCTCAGTTCAGTCCGATCTATCGAGGCTAGCTCTAATGGTATAGTCAAAGTGGTCACTAGGTCTCTTACTTTCGAAGGATCAGATCTCACTCTTTCTTGTTCATCACACATTATATTCAGAGTGCCATCGGCTTTACAGCTGATGGATATTTTATATTATTTCTTGCCAATCTACATATGCCTTCATCAGCTTTCCAGCCGATGAATGAGCACTAAAGTCTCCATCGACAACTAGCCGATTAGAGGATCCTGTGTGCTATTCTTTGAATGCCCAATTCTTGAGTATCATCGGCTTTGAAGCTGATGAAATTATTGTCGTATTCTTTGAATATCCTTTTATGCCTTCATCAATTTTGTAGCTGACGGACCAGTATTACGCCTTCGTTATATCCGAAGCGACATCGGCTCTACAACCGATGTATCTTTCATTCCCTTCGTCGCCATCTGCTTATGCTTTCATCGGTTTTCTAGTCGATGGAAAAGTGTTCCAGTCGTTATTTACAACCAATCAATAGTAGGAGTGCGTCGGACATAGTCGATGACTATCTCAACCCTATTGGCAACTAGCCAACAGCAAGAGTTCGTATCAGCTCATTGTCCAACTTACCCATACTCTTTGTCTTCTTGTCAATTACTGAGTCAAATTGACTAGCACGTCCGCATCTTCATCGTCTCTACAAGGAGACAATGAAGTCAAAGGTCCTTGGTGAGCTCCCGAATGAACCAACAGAGCCGAAGGACAATCGGGAGCACGCACCATCCAATGTAGCTAAAGGACCTGCACTAGAGGGAAGTAGATTTCCTAGACCTCACCGTGATCATGAGTTTTGGTGTGAACATATTTTTAGCATACTCGGTGGGACAATCAAGAGTGAGCTCCAACAAACTTCAAAGTCAAAGGACTTGCATTGGTGTGAAGTAGATCTCTTAGGCCTCGGTGTGTTCACAAGTTTCAGTGTGAGCACCAATCACGTCGAATTCGGCCTGATACTGTCCTGGTTTGGTCCGATCTCTCAAGCTCGCTTTCGATGGGGCTAGCATTGATATCCAAAGGGTTTCAATCCCCATCAGTTCAGATAGCCATTGAGTTTAGGTATGGGTTTGAGTCGGACGTTCGGCCAGTAGCTAGCCAATGACCTCGCCATTTTCTTCCTCGTCACTACATTTGATCTAGCTTCCATCGCCTCTGTGCTGTTATTCCTGGTCTTATACTATATCGGATCGGTCCAATCTATTGAGGCTGGTTCTAACGATGCCATTACAGTGGTCGCTTGTACTTGTGACTTCATAGGGGTTCAGGCCCTGGTCCGTGCTTTAGTAATTTTCATCCTACGGAGCATCATTGGCACTTGGCTGATACGCCCTCTGTTTTACTACACGTGTCTATCACCTACACCTTTATCGGCTTTTTATTTAATGCTTAAGTGCTACCTTTCCCATCAGCACCCAGCCGATAGGGTGAGCCAGATCGGCCTACCAGCCGATTGGCTCACGGATCTCATCCTCCGTCTCCTTGTCAGTTGCAAGGTCAAATTGACTAGCACATCCTAAAACCTTGAAGATTAAGGACCTGCACTAGAGCTAAGCAGATCTTCTAGGCCTTTGAGTGACCAAGACGCTATTTGCCTTAATCAGACCTCCATCCAGCCCGATCGGACTTCCCACCAAATTTGGTGACCAACAAACTCTCAAATGCATTCTTGGGTCTATGGCAATGTTTTGACACCATTAGTTATAACTATTTTTTTACATGAGTAGGTCCACAAGTGGGAATGATTTGTTGTGTGCGCATGGAGTTGCTCAACCCCTGTGATACAATCATGCAACTAAGGAAACATTTTGACACCATTGGTTGCAATACTTTTTTTTGCATGTCGAAGTGATTTGTACTGCCCGCATGAAAATGCTCAAACCCTTCTAATGCATTTTTGCACCTATGGAGAAGTTTTGGCACCATTCATTGTCAAACTTATATTTTACATGAGTGGGTCTGCTAGTGGAACTGACTTGTTGTGTGCATATGGAATGGTTTTGACATCATTGGTTGCGAAACATATATTTTACACAAGTGGGTCCACACGTGGGAACAAATTGTAGTGCACACATGGAATCGCTTGAAACTCCTCTAATGCATTTTCCCTCTAAGAATGTTCTGACACTATTCGTTAGGAATCTTTTTTATACTTGAGACTGTCTACATGTGTGAGTGATTTGTAGACCGCACATGGAATAGCTTGATAACACTTTGAGGCATTTTTTATGCTTATGGTAAACTTTTGACACCATTGGTTGTAAAACCTATTTTACATGAATGTGCTAGTATGAGTGACTCATAGTGTTCATATGAAATAACTCAAAACCCATCTAACATATTTTTGCGCTGATAGTAATGTTTTGACAATAGCCGTTGTGACACATATATATTACACGAGTGGTCTTGTAGGATGGCATCATATGTTGTGCCCTAATTTAATCTCTCAAAATCTATCAAATATATTTTTGTGTTGACACCATTTCTGTGACACTTTTTCTTGCACAAGTGTGCAAGCATGTTGGAATAATTATTGTGCGTGCATGGAATCACTCGAAACTCCTCAAACACATTCTTGTGTCTATGCCTATGTTTTGACATCGTTAGATGCAAATATTTTTTTTGAATGAGTTGGTCCACAAGTGGGAATGATTTGTCGTGCGGGCATGACATTGCTTGAAACCCCTCTAATACAATCATGTGCATATTGAAATATTTTGACAACATTGATTGCGTTACTTTTTTATAAATGAGATGGTCCATATGTGGGAGTGATTTGTAGTGCATGCATGGAATTGCTCGAAACCCATCTAATGCTTTTTTGCTCGTATGGAATAGTTTTGACACTATTAGTTGCAAAACATATAGTATAGACGAGTGGGTTTACAAGTGGAAATGAAATGTAGTGCATGTATGGAATTTCACAAAACTACTCTAATGCATTTTGTGCTCGGAATCACACAAAATCGCTATAATGTATTTTTCAATCTAAGGAAATGTTTAGACTCAATTGGCTGAGAATCTTTTTTTTACTTGTGTTGGTCCGCTTGTGGGAACGATTTGTACAATAGGCATGAAATCGCACAAAAACCATTGAATGGAGTTTTTGCTAATGGAAATGTAAATACCATTGTTTGCAAAACTTATTTCTCATATGAGTGGGCCCACATTTGACAATAGGTTCTATTGTGTGCATGAAATCGCTTGAAATCTCTATAATGCATCTTTGTGTTTCTGCAAACATTTTGATACCATTGGATACAAATCATTTTTACTATAGTGGGTCCAAAAGTGATTGTGATTTCTTGCATGCATATGGAATCGCTCGAAGCCCATCTAATATATTTTTTGCATGTTTGGGAACATTTGACATTGTTGGTTCAGAAACTTTTTTCAAAAGTGTGGGCCCACATATGGGAATGATTAGTACTACACGCATGCAACCACTTAAAACCACTCTAATTCATTTATGTGTTTATGGGAACATTTGGACACCATTAGATGTGAATCTTTTTTGTACAAAAGTGGGTCCGAAAATGGTTGTAATTTGTAGTGCGCTCATGGAATCACTTAAAACCCATGTAAAATATTTTTTGCACTCCTGGGAATATTTTGACAACATTGGTTAAGAAACTTTTTGTTACACAAGTGGACCCGCATATGACAACGATTAGTAGTGAGCGCATGAAGTCACTTGAAATCCCTCTAATCTTTTTTTGTGTTTATGGCAAAATTTTCACACCATTGGATGCAAATTTATTTTAGACGAGTTGGTATGCAAGTGAGAATGATTTGTCATGTGCGTATGGTATCAGTTGAAACCCCTTTAATCAATTTTTTCATCTTTTCTAATATTTTGATAGTATTGGATGCAATACTTTTTATTACATGAGGGGCCCACATGTGGGAATTATTTGTAGTGCATGCACAAATCGCTCAAAACCGCTCTAACGCATTTTTTGTCAATGGAAATGTTTGGACTCAATTGGTTGCGAATCTTCTTTTTACGCATGCCAGCCCACTTGTGGGAACAATTTGTACAACAGGCATGAAATCACACAAAACACTCCAATGGATTTTTCTGCCTTTGGAAATGTTTTAATACCATAGTTTGCAAAACTTATCATTTACACGAGTGGGTTCGTAAATGGGAATGAATTGTAGTGCATGCGCAGAATCGCTCAAAGCCACTCTTACGCAATTTTGTTTCTATGGAAATGTTTAGACTCAATTGGTTGAGAATCTTATTTTTGCGCGTGCGAGCCTACTTTTGGGAATGATTTGTATAACACGCATGAAATTGCACAAAAACCCTCCAATGCAGTTTTCTGCTTATGGAAATGTTTTAACACTATTGTTTGCAAAACTAATTTTTCACACGAATGGTTCCGCAAGTGGGAATGATTTATAGTACGAGCATGGAATTGCAAAAGATCCCACTGAAGCATTTTGTGTACCTATGGGAATGTTTTAACTCAACTAGTTGTGAAACCTATATTTTACGCAAGTGGGTGCGAAAGTGATAGTGTTTTATAGTGCTCGCATGGAATCTCTCCAAACACATCTAATAAATTTTTGCGCCTACGGGAATGTTTCAAATACATTGGTTGTGAAAAAATTTGTTACATAAGTGCACCTATTGTTGGAAAAGGTCATAGTGCACGCATGAAATTACTCGAAATCTCTCTAATCCATTTTTGTGTTTATGGCAACATTTTGACACCATTGGATACAAATCTTTTTTTACTTGAGTGAGTCAAAAAGGGATAGTGATTTGTTGTGCACACATGAAATCGCTCGAAACTGATCCAATACATTTTTGTGCCTTTGGGAACATTTTGACACCATTGGTTGAGAAACTTTTTATTACACAAGTAGACCCGTAAATGGGAATGATTAGTATTGCATTGTTGCAATCGCTTGAAACCCCTCTAGTGCATTTATGTCTCTATCTGAACATTTTGTCACCATAAGTGGGTCTAGATGTGGTTGTAATTTGTAGTGCACGCATGGAATCGCTCGAAACCCATCTAATGCATTTTTGCGGCATTGGGCATATTTTAACACCATTGGATGAGAAACTTTTTATTACACGAGTGGGCCTGTATGTGGGATTTATTAGTTGTGCACTCATGAAATTGCTTGAAAACCCTCTAATGCAAATTTCTGTCAGTGGGAATGTATTGACACCATGTGATGCAAATATTTTTTACACGAGTTGGTGTGGAAGTGGGTATGATTTGTTGTGCACACATGGAATCGCTCGGATCACCTTTGATGAATTTTTTCCTCTTGGAACATTTTGACACCATTGCCTATGGATCTTTTTTTACACAAGTAGGTATGATTTGTTGTGCACGTATGGAATCGCTTGAAACCCTGTTATTCATTTTTACGCCTACAGGAATGTTTTTGACACCATTAGTTGTTAGGTGTGAAACATTTTATTTATACGAGTTGCCTCGCAAGTGGGAATGATTTGAAGATCACGCATGAAATTGCTTGAAACACCCATAATGTGGTTTTATGCCTAAGCGAATGTTTTGACACCATAGGTTGGGAAACTTTTTTTTGCACGTGTGGCTTTGCATGTAGGAATGATTAGCTCTACATGTATGAAATCGCACGAAACCCCTTCAATGATTTTTTGTGTTTATGAGAACATTTTTGATACCATTGAATGTGAATGTTTCTTTAGATGGGTTGGTCTGCAAGTGGGAATGATTTGTCATGCGTGCATGGAATCACTTCAAACCACTTTGATGAAATTTTTCGTCCTTGGGAATATTTTGACAGTATTAGATGCGATACATTTTATTACAGAAGTGGACCACTTGTGGAAATTATTTGTAGTGCACACATAAAATCGCTCAAAACTGCTCTAACACATTTTTGTACCAATGGAAATGTTTTTACACCATTGGTTGCAAAACTTATGTTTTACACCTATGGGTCCCCATGTGGGAATGATTTGTTGTGCGCACATGTAATCACTTGAATCACCTCTAATAGATTTTTGTGCCTTTGGAAATGTTTTGATACCATTGGTTGACATAATTTTTTCACACAAGTGAGCCCACACAAGAAAATGATTTGTTTGGTGTGCATGAAATTGCTCAGAACCCATCTAATGCATTTTTACATATATGTGATAGGGATGGAGAGCCTGATCTTTTGGTGAGAGTGATTGGGAAGGAGATAACTCTCATGATTTGACTACAACCGAACAAGTCATGTGCGCCTTAGCAATCGCTGAACCAACTCCCAATGGTTATTGACCTTGCTGTGAATCATGATCAAGCTGAACACGAAGTTCAATTCCTGCATGCCATACAAGAACAAGATATAGGCAAAGAAAAACACTTAAATTGGGGTTCACAATGGCTGTCTTACAGGTGGTCGTCTGAAGAACATATCTGTTTGTATAATGGCTAAATAGGAGCAAAGCAAAACCCGCCCACAAAGCAGGCTCGTCCTGGTTTAAATAGGAGAGAGGGATGGGATTTCAGCCAGCAATAATGGCAGGGTGAAATCTCCTCCTATCCTTTCCTAATTTCTCTAAACTAGACTTATTATATGGTTCCATCCCTAAGGAAAAGTGATGCAACACCTATTTATTGGTTGCCATCTTCTGGACCCGCATTCCTTAGAAGCATGACAAATTTTAGTTCACATGCATGAGCTCGAGTCATCAGTCCTCGCATCATCTCTAGATGTGTGGCTGCAGTAGAGTATGTGGTTGGCAGCAAAGAAGTAGTGTCCTCATCATATGGGAATCTTTTCACACCATTGATTGTGATACTTTTTATTAAACAAGTTCGCTCGCTAATGGGAATGATTGGTAGAGCAGAATTGAAATCGCTTGAAACCCCTATAAAACATTTTTGCGTCTGTGTGAATGTATTGACTGGTTGCAAATCTTTTTTCACACAGGTGGGCCCACAAGTGGGAATCATAGGAACTGCATGCATGAAATCACTTGAAATTGTTCCAATTCATTTTTTCTCATTTGGGAATGTTTTGACACCTTTTGTTGCGAATCTTTCTTTACACGGGTGGACGCGCATGTGGGAATGATTTGTACTACATGCTTGAAATCGCTCAAAACTCCACTAATGCATTTTCACACCGATAGGAAGCTTTTAACACCATTCGTTGCAAATCATACATTTTGCACAAGTTGGTCTGCATAGGGGAATAATTTGTCCTGTTCACATGGAATCATTCCATAACCCTCTAATGCATGTTGCGCCTATGGAAACGTTTTGTCACCATTGGTTGTGATACTTTTTTCATATGAGTGGGTCCACATGTGGGAATGATTTGTAGTGCACATAAGAAATAACTCATAACACCTCAAATGCATTTTTGCGTGTGAAAGAATATTTTCACACCATTAGTTGCAAATCTTTTTTTACTTGGGTGCACCCACATGTGAGAACGATTTGTAGAGTGCATAAAATTGCATGAAAGACCTCTAATGCAATTTTGAACCTTTGGAATTGTTTTGACAGCATTGGTTGCGAATCTCTTTTTCTACACAAGTTCACCTGCATGTGAGAGTGAGTTGTAACGCGCACAAGAAATCACTCAAAACACATCTAATGGAATTTTGCACTGAGATGAAAGTTTCAACACCAGTAGTTGCGAAACATATATTTTACACGAGTTTGTCTGCCAGTGGGATTTTTTATCATATGGCCATGGAAACTCTCTAAACCCCATCTAATGCATTTTGCGTATTTGGAAATGTTTTAACATTTGGTTGCGACAATGTTTTTTACATGAGGGGGTCCGTATGTGGAAATGACTTGTCATGCATGCACAGAATCGCTCGAATCCCCTATAATGCATTTTTTCGTCCGTCGGAACATTTTGACACTATTGCTTGCGAATCTTTTTTACACTAGTGCATGTGCATGAGTGAATTATTTATAGGGTGCAATTGAAATTGCTCAGAACCCATCTAATGCATTTTTATATATGTGGAAATCGTTTGACACCATAGGTGGTGATACATTTTATTAAACTAGTGGGCTTGCAAGTGGGAACGATTGGTAGAGTGTGAATGAAATCGCTCAAAACCCCTCAAATGTATTTTTGTGTCTATGGGAAGTTCTGACTGGTTGCAAATCTTTTTCTACACAAGTGGACCCACAAGTGAGAATCGTTTGAACTACGCGCATGAAATCGTTTGAAATATTTCTAATGCATTTTTTCTCAAATGGGAATGTTTTGATAATTGCCAATTTTTTTTACACTAGTGGGACTGCAAGTGGGAATGATTTGTACCGCGTGCTTGAAATCGCTCAAAATTCCACTAACATGTTTTTGCACCGAAAGGATGGTTATAACACCATTTGTTCGGATTCATATATTTTGCACAAGTTGGTCAGCCTGTGGGAATGTTTTGTACTGCATTCATGAAATTGCTCAAAACTATTGTAATGCAGTTGTGCGCCGATAAAAAGGTTTTAACACCATTCCTAGCGAATCATATATTTTGCACGAGTTGGTCTGCATATGGGAATAATTTGTCATGCATGCATGGAATATCTCCAAAACCCTCTAATGCATGTTCTGCCAATGGAAACATTTTGACACCATTGGTAACGATACATTTTTTTACATGTGCGGGTTTGCATGAGGGAATGATTTGTATTTTGTGCATTAAATCACTTTAATCCCGTCTAATGCATTTTTACATCTATGGTAACATTTTGACACAGTTGCTTACGAAGTTTTTTCTTACATGAGTGCGCCCGCATGTGAGAATGATTTCTTGTGTGCACGTGAAATCACTTGAAACCCTGTAATGCCATTTTGTGTCACATTTTATTATATCAGTGGGCCAGCATGTGGTTATCATTTGTTATGCGCATATTAAATAGTTCGAAACCACTCTAATGCTTCTTTTCATGCATGCTGATAGGAATGTTTCAAGATCAGTCATTGCAAAATATATATTTTACATGAGTTGACCAGGATGGGGGAATGATTTCTCTCATGCGCATTGAATAACTCAAAACAACTCCAATACAGTTTTCCGCCTATGGAGATGTTTTAATACAATTAGTTGTGATACTTTTTTTTCTACACGAGTGGATCCGCATGTGGGATTTATTCGAAGCATGAGCATGGAATCACTAGATACCCTCTGATGCATTTTTGCGTCATCGGAAATTTTTGACACCATTAATTGCGAAACTTGTATTTTACATGAGTAAATCATTTCTGCCTCTATGGGAATATTTTGACATCATTGACTGTGAAATTTATATTTTACACGAGTGGGTCAGCAAGTGTAAATAATTTGTATAGCGCATGGAATCGCTTGAAACCCTATAATGCTTTTTTTCTATGGTAACATTTTGACACGGTTACCTACAAATCTTTTTTTACGTGAGTGCACCTGCATATGAGAATAATTTGTTGTGTTCACATGAAATCGGTTGAATCTCCTGTAATGCCTTTTTGCATCAATGGGAATTTTTGAACACCATTGGCTGCGACACTTTTTACTACACTGAGTTGCCCAGCATGTGGTTATCATTTATTGTGCACACATTAAATTGCTCGAAACACCACTAATGCTTTTTTGTGCCAATACAAACATATTAACACCAATCGTTGCGAAAGATATATTTTACACAAGTTGGTCAAGGGAGGGGAATGATTTCTCTCACGCACATTGAATTGCTCGAAACACCTCCAATGCATTTTTGTGCCTATGGAGAAGTTTCAACACAATTGGTTGTGATACTTTTTTCTACATGAGTGGGTCCACATGTGTGATTGATTTGTAGCGTGCGCTTGGAATCACTCGATACCCCTCTGATGCATTCTTGTGCCAATGGGAAATTTTTGACACCATTGATGATGAGGACTCTACTTCTTTGCTGCAACCACATACTCTACTGCAGCCACACATCCAGAAATGATGCGAGGACCGATGACTGGGGATCATAAACGTGAGCTAAACTATGTTATGCTTCTAACGAATGAGGGTCTAGAAGATGGCAACCAATAAATAGGTGCTGCATCACCTTTTCTTAGGGCTAGAGTCATGTAGTAAGTCTAGTTTGGACAAATTAGAAAAAAACATGAGGAGATTTCGCCCTGCCATTATTGCTGGCCGAAATCCCTTCCCTCTCTCCTATTGATACCAAGCAAAGCCCCGTTTGTGGGTGATGAGGACATCCCAACCACGCATGCTTCCTCAAGTATATCAACAATTCACCATCCAACATAAAGGATATAAATCAAGGACCACTTACATCAAGTCGCGCCAACAAACTACAAGAGCAAGTGAATTCATTCCTAACTAATTTTATTTTCAACACCTCTAAGGATGTTATACTACCCAAGTGTTTTACCTTGATGTTGCTTAGGTTTACACATGAAGAGGTTGAAGACACATGGCCTAAAGATCAAGACATGGTGCTACAAGCATATTGGTATGAAGGGGACGGATGACCAGGCCAGTCCGATAGAACTGATTGAAAGAAATAGTCATAACTTTTGATTCCCAAAAGCTATGATGTTAAATGAGTACATTTTGGAAAGCTTATCAAGTATATTTTCAAACTCAACTGATTTGGACTCTTCATTCTTGATAATCAACTGGATAAGTGAAGATTGGTCAGAAGGTCAATAGTCTTCTCAATATTCAACTTCCTATGCAAAACTGTACCATTCAAAAATGTTTCGTGGTGGATGCTACACATGGTTTGAAAGCTTATTAAGTTAACTTTCCAACACAACTAACAACACATCATTTGGACTCCTAGGATGGAGTTATTGCCAAATTACTAAAGACCATGTAGAAGACCAACAGCCTTGCAAGACCACTTCAGGAATTCATTTCGTGGAGGCCTTTTCACATACTCTATCTCTTCATTTCCATTTTGTGTTTACACCCATCTAGGAGGGTTGTTCCTAGTATAAATATCCATTTGTTCTGAAGCAAAAGCAAACTTTTGATAATCAAATACAAACCCTTTGTTCAGCTATGTGCTAACAAACTTAGAGAGTGATCTCTATCCCTTTGCTCTTGTATTTTCCTTCATGGAGATTACAGAAACGGCACCCTATCTGTGCTCCAGGTTGCATAGGTTGGTTTCTTTGAGAGTGTGGTTGGGTAAATCCTTGGTTTAGGTTGCCGTATAGAGATGGTAGTTGGCTCCTTGTGCATGTAATCAGGTTGCACTAGTTATCATGATTAGGATCCTATGTCGTGAAGATCGGGACAAAGCCTTCATTAGTGGGTGGGTTTTGCTTTGATCTTCTTTTGCCATTTTGCAAAGAGATCTATTCTTCAGTTGTGCCAGACGACCACCTGCAAGACAACCATTGTGAACCCTAATTTGAAAGTTTTTCTTTGCCTACATCTTGTTCTTGCTTGTTCTTTAATGGCGACATGAATTGAACTTTTTGTTCAGATTGATTATGCTTTGCATTGGAGTTGGTTTAGCAATTGCTAAGGCACACACAACTTCTTCAGTTGTACTTAGATCGTGAGAGTCACTTCCTTCCAAATCACTCTCACCAAAAGATCGGGCACTCCATCCCTATCAAGTGGTATCAGATTTCAAGTTTCTCGGTGAAATTTTACTACTTTTCGTAGTAGTATTTCATTCCTACAGACCACTTCAAAAGCAAAAATACAAAGAAGTGGCGTATGTTTATCATATTCCATAATCCTTTGTACTGTGCATTTTCTTTTACTATTTTTGCATTTTGAGTTTCTGTTGCTCAGTCGTTCAATTTGTTGATCCCGTAGCTGCCATGCATTAGTTTGTTGGCATCGCCAGCTCTCCTGGTTGTTAACTACATGCATTCCGAACCAGGCACCATCTTTTGTTCCCATTTCTACCATTACTTAGATGCTCCTTCCAAACATGTAGACAATCCTTTTCCAAATAGCACAAAATACTTTCCCATCTTTTGTTTGCATCACAAGGAAACCTGTGTGAAAAAAAAGAAGGAAAGACACAGCAGCACCGAATCTCTTGTGATAGAAAACCATCAATTTCTTTACTACCATGCCACAAACAAGGAAGGAGATGCTCTAGGTTATTCTATGCTGAGTTTCCCTTGTTGTGAGAGAGTGAGAGACCCCTGGCCACCAAAACACCCAAAATTTTGTGGCGGCCAATACCTTCTTCAGGCCTTACAAAGGCTAGTCATGAGTTTTTAGCTTGTTTTTTTTCAGTGACCCAAAAAATTCCTTTCAACATTTAAGACTAGCTATTGCGTACTGCTCAAGCTAGGGGCTGTTTGCATTACATTTCGTTTATCTTTGCGAGTGCCCCACATCGTGCGAACAATGTGTGCCCTAACATTGGTTTCGAGTAGTTAGCTAGTGTCTCTCCTAGTACTTGATGTGAGATTTCTCCTTGCTTGCATCAGGTCACATTTTCTTTGTGCGCAAACCCACTGAAACTTTCTTACCTTGTTTATATCTGCAATTTATGGGCGTGCTTTGAACACTTATTCAATGTGCATTTACTGATTTGATTGTGCTAATCCTTGCTACAAAGTGCAACCTTCCTACAGCTACACAGAATTTCTAAACCTGTTTGTGTGACCTGGCAATCGCTCCATCCAATCTTCACAGGTTGTACCACTGATTGCAGATCACCACTGCTCGTTTGGTAAGACTTAGTTAGAGTTCGATACTAGCTTGTGAGTGTGTCACCCCACATACATACATCCTATTAGCTGCAGGTCACATACGTGCATTTTGTTTTCTAGTTTTCTTGTGAGTAACCATGATAGGAGATACAGAGACTTCAGACAACACTATCCCATAGTCTCCTCACACCAGAGGCATCATCCAAAATTTTGATCACCTAATGCGGGAGCGCATAGAAGGTCTTGATGACAACTTACGCACCACAAATGAACACCTTGCCTAGCTAGAGAAAGCCTAACTTCAGACCACTATGGTGTTCAATGACATGAGGACCGCTCAAAACAACACCAACACTACTCTTGAGAACATGGTGACAAGACTTGATGAGTTGTCACCAACAACTGCTGTGGTTGTTCAACAACAACCTGCGCCTGGACAGCATGACGAGCCCTATGCAGGGGACACTAAGGATGATGTGAGCATCCTCCCAGCCCCAGATCGACATCGACAACATGATCCTCCTCACCAACAATGGTGCCAACGTGGGGTACGTAAGCTGATGATTCTTTTGCTAAGATCAAATTCACTATGATCCTAATATGATCCTGACCTTTATCTTACTTGTGAGCTAGCTGTTGATCAAAAATTTGCATGCCATGATGTTCCTGCTCATACATAAGTTAGGGCTGCTACTAGTGAATTCACTGACTTTGCATTTGTTTGGTGGTGTGAACATTGCTACAAACACCCGAATAACATTCCTACAACTTGGGAAGCTTTGAAATGGCACATGCGACATAGATTCATCCCTTCATACTATGCTCATGATCTGTTAAATAAATTGCAGCATTTATGTCAAGGAACAAATTCCTTAGAAGAGTACTACCAAGAGCTGCAAATTGGCATGTTATGTTGTGCTCTTATTGAGGGAAATGAAGCGGCTATGGCTTGATTTTTGGGTGGGTTGAATCTTGAGATACCGAATATTCTTGATTACAAAGATTAAAATTCTATGACTCGCTTATTTCATCTTGCTTGCAAAGCTGAATGTGAAGTGTAAGGACATTAACCGAAACCACGGACTAGTTTTTCTGCAGATCATACTAATTTCTTGGAGGACAGCTAAAGCAGCTGCGCTGTCCTCTTCCATGGCGGCGCCTTCTTCCTCCACCAACAAGCCACTCACCATGCCCTCAGCTGCAACACCATGAGTTCCTGCAGTCCCCACACCTGCAACTCGCTGTTCTGCTAGTGCTTCGGTTGCATCTATGGGTCATAACAGGGATGTCCAATGTTATCGCTGCAAGGGCTATGGACACATCATGCGTGATTGCCCAAATTAGATAGTGCTGGTCATCTGTGAGGACGGTGAGTATGATTTAGCTAGTGATTTTGATGATGAAACATACACTATGCTTGCACATGACATTGCAGAACCAAAGGACCAAGACGAACATGTCACTGCTGATGATGCTGATAGGTATTTGAGTATTGTAGTACAACGTGTGCTAAGTACTCAGATTGCCACAAAGGATAAGAATCAACGCCATAATTTGTTTCAAACCAAAGGGGTGGTCAAGGAGCACTTAGTTCACATCATTGTTGCAGCAGGAGCTGCAACAACATAGCGAGTACAGATATGATGGAAAAGTTCACCCTACCAACTCGCCCACATCCCCATCCCTATCACATCCAATGGCTCAATGAAAGTGGTAAGATTAAGGTAACACGTTATGTACGGGTGCCCTTTGCTATGGATTCATACACTGATTATGTTTATTGTGATGTTGTCCTTATGCAAGCATGCTCCAAGTTACTTGGTCAACCAAGGCAATATGATATTGATTGTGTGCACCATGTCGCACTAATCAGTATTTGCTTTTATTTAAAGGAAGGAAAATTGTGTTGCATCCAATGGCCCAGAACAAATCGTTAAAGATGAACTTGCTCGCGTTAGTAGAGAGAAATCCAAAATGCATGCACCGAGTGAAAATCAGATTGTGGCTAATGAGTTTGAGCAGTGAATAGAACACTCCCACATTGTTGCACATGACATGAAACTGAAGAATCCTATGTTGCTAGCTACTCATGCTGATTTGGATGAGTCGGCTGCTAGTAATTCTTTTTGCTATGTTCTCATATGCACACAAGTTTTTTTTCTATAGATGATTTACCTCCTTTGCCTTCCATAGTCACTAATGTTTTGCAGGAGTTCTATGATGTTTTTCCAAGTGAAGTACCAGCAGGTCTTCCTCCCCTCTGAGGAATTGAACATCAAATTGACCTCATTTCGGGTGCTTCCCTGCCCAATCGCGCTGCATACCGCACCAACCTTGAGGAGACAAAAAAAATTCAACGTCAAGTTCAAGAATTTCTTAATCAGGGGTATGTTCATGAATGTCTCAGCCCCTATGATGTTCCTGTTATTCTTGTGCCATAAAAGGACAGGTCATGGCGTAATTGTGTAGATAGTCATGCCATTAACAACATCACAATATGGTATCATCACCCCATTCCTTCAGTTGGATAATATGCTTGATGAGTTAAGTGGTGCTATTCTTTTCTCCAAAATTGATTTGCACAGTAGGTACCATGAAATTCATATGAAATTGAGGGATGATTGGAAGATGGCTTTTAAAATTAAGTTTGGCTTATATGAGAGGTTAGTTATGCCTTTAAGATTAACTAATGCACCTAGTACATTCATGAGATGGATGAACAAAGTTTTGTGTGCTTTCATTGGCAAATTTGTGGTTGTCTATTTCGATGATATCTTAATTTATAGCAAATCTTTGGAGGACCACCTTGATCATTTACGTGTTGTTTGCGAGGCTTTACGTATTGCACGTTTGTTTGGCCACTTCAACAAGTGCAACTTTTGCATAGACCGTGTCTCTTTTTATTGGCTATGTTATTACACCACAAGGAATTGAAGTGGACCACACCAATATCAAGGCAATTCAAAGCTAGCCTACTCCGTCTGCAGTTATGTTGCTTCGAAGTTTCCTTGGACTTGCAGAATTTATCATAGATTTGTTCCTGATTTTGAAACCATTGCCGCTCCGCTGAATGATCTCACCAAGAATGGAGTTCTCTTTTCATGGGATGCAGCCCACAAAGAAGCCTTCATGATTATTAAAGATAAGTTAGCTCATACACCTTTGCTTTAGCTTCTTGATTTCAATAAGATGTTTGAGCTGGAATGTGATGCAAGTGGAATTGGATTGGGTGGTGTTTTGTCGCAAGAAGGTAAACCAGTGGCTTATTTTAGTAAGAAGTTGAGTGGTGCTAGTTTAAACTAGTCCACTTATGACAAAGAGTTACTTGCTTTGGTTCATACTCTTGAGACATTGCAGCATTACTTACAACCCAAAGAATTTATTATTCACTCTGATCATGAATCGTTGAAGTAGAAACCAATCCAATCTAAACTGTAGACATGCTAAGAGGGTCGAGTTCATTGAGTCTTTTCACCATGTAATCAACCACAAGAAGGGAAAAGAAAATGTTATTCAGATGCTTTGTCTTGTTGATACACTATGCTCTCTCAACTTGACATTAAGTTTTTTGGCCTGGAAACCTTGAAGGAGCGGTACACAAATGATATCTTCAATGATGCACTGGAGCATTGCAAGGATGGCAGACCATGGGGTAAATTCTTCATGAATGATAAATTCTAGCTAGTTCTGTTCGTCATTTGTTATTACAGGAAGCACATGACGGTGGCCTCATGGGTCATTTTGGTGCCAAGATGACAGAGGACAAGCTGGCTGCTCACTTCTTTTGGCCAATGCTACTACGCGATGTGGAGAGGTTTGTTGCACGCTGTCTCACATGTCAACGAGCAAAATCCTAGCTTCAACCCCGTGGTTTGTACTTGCCTCTTCTTGTTCCCAATGGTCCTTGGGAAGACATTTCAATGGATTTTATTTTAGAATTGTCTAGAACTAAGAAGGGCAAGGATTGTGTCATTGTAGTTGTTGACCGATTTTCTAAAATGGCTCACTTCATACCATGCCACAAGACAGATGATGCAACTCATATCGTTGCTCTATTCTTTCCTAAAATTAATCGCTTGGATGGTGTGCCTAATACCATAGTCTCAGATTGTAATGCCAAATTTCATAGTCATTTTTGGATAACTTTTTAGATAAAGTTGGGTACGAAATTACTTTTTAGCACCACATGCCACCCTCAAACTGATGGCCAAACATAAGTTGTTAATAGAACAATATCTACCATGCCTAGGGCTGTTTTAATGAAGAATTTGAAAATGTGGGAGGATTGCTTGCCTCATATTGAATTTTCTTATAATCATTCTGTACATTCCACCAGTAAGATGTGCCCTTTCCAAATTGCTATGGTTTTGTTCCTCATGCATCAATTGATTTACTCTCTACCCCATCCTTGGAGGACAAGAATTTTGATGATAACCACTGTGCTGATTTGATATTAAAAATTCATGAACAAACTAGGGCAAACATTGAGTCAATGAATACAAAGAATCAGATTGCAGGAAATAAGGGTAGATGACATGTTACCTTCAAGCCCGGTGACTTGGTCTAGTTACACCTGCGAAAGGATCGCTTTCCTGCCTTGCAAAAATCAAAATTGATGCCTTGTGCTGATGGGTCATTCAAGGTTCTTGAAAGGATAAATTATAATGCATATAAACTTGACCTCCCTATAGAATATGGTGTTTCCTCTTCTTTCAATGTTGTAGATTTGAAACCATACGTGGGAGAGGAAGAACAACTCTCATCGAGGATGACTTCGATTCAAGATAGGGAGGATGATGAGGACACTACTTCTTTGTTGCCAACCATGTCCTCTACTGCAGCCACACATCCAAAAATGATGCGAGGACCGATGACTCAAGCTTGTGCTCATGAACTAAACTATGTCCTGCTTCTAAGAAATGAGAGTTGATAGGTGCTGCATCACCTTTCCTTAGGGCTAGAGCCATGTAATAAGTCTAGTTTAGACAAATTAGGAAAGGATAGGAGGAGATTTCACCTTGCCATTATTGCTAGCTGAAATTCCCTCTCTCTTTCCTATTCAGACCAGGCCGAGCCCTCTTTTTGGGTTGGTTTTGCTTTGCTCCTATTTAGCTATTGTGCAAATAGATCTAATGTTTAGTTGTGCCAAACGACAACCTGTAAGATAGCCATTGTGAAACCCAATTTGAGAGTTTTTCTTTGCCTACATCTTGTTTTTCCATTGTGTGCGGGAATTGATCTTCGTGTTCAGGTTGATTGTGCTTTGCAGCAAGGTCAACAACCATTGGGAGTTGGTTCAGCAATTGCTAAGGCGCACATGACTTGTTTGGTTGTAGTCGGATCGCGAGAGTCACCTCCTTCCCAATTACACTCACTGAAAGATCGAGCACTCCATCCCTATCAAGTGCAAGTGGGAATATTTTAGCAACATTGGTTGTGAAACTTATGTTTTACACTAGGTTGTCCGCAGGTGGGAATGATTTGTAGTGCACCTATGGAATCACGTGAAACCCCTCTAATTGTATTTTTTCTGCTTGTTAGAATGTTTTAACAACATTGATTGTGAAACTTATATTTTACACGAGTAGATCAGCAAGAGGGAATGACTTGTAGTGTACTTATGGAATCATTTGAAACCCCTATAATGCATTTTTTTTGCATATGGAAATGTTTTCACTTTGTTGGTTGCTAAACATATATTTTACACAAGTGGCTCTGCATGCAATTGCTTGAAACAGATCAAATGTATTTTTGTGTCTATGAGAATGTTTTGACTCCATTGGCTGTCAAAATTTATTTTTACTCGAATTGGTCTCCAAGTGAGAATGATATGTTTTGCAGGCATGGAATTGTATGAAACACCTCAAATGCATTTTTGTTTCTATGGGAATGTTTTGACACCATTGATCTTGAATCTTTTTTTTACAAGAGTTGGTCCACAAAGTGGGATTGATTTGCCGTGCATGCATGGAATCACTCGAAACCCCTCTAATACAATTTTGTGACTATGGAATCGTTTTGACCCCATTGGTTGCGATACTTTTTTTTACTCGAGATGGTCCTCATGTGGGAGTAATTTGTAGTGTGTGCATAGAATCACTCGAAACCCCTCTAATGCATTTTTGTGCCTATGGAAAAGTTTTGACACCATTGGTTGCAAAGGTTATATTTTGCACATGTGTGTGTGCAAGTGGGAATGATTAGTTGTGTATGCATGGAATTGCTCAGAACACCTCTAAAGCATTTTTGAGTCTATCGGTATGTTTTGACAGCATTTGTTGTGAATCTTTTTTTTTCTACATGAGTCAGACTGTAAGTGAGAATGATTTGAAGTGTGTAGTGGAATCGGTTGAAACCCCTCTACTATATTTTTATGACTATGGGAATGTTTTGACAAAAACATTTTATTACATGGTTGGGCCTGCATGTGGGAAGGATTTGTTCTATTGGATAAAATCATTCAAAACCACTCTAATGTATTTTAGCATCTATAGAAATGCTTTGCACCCTTGCTTGCGACACTTTTTGTTACAACAATGGGCCTGCATGTGGAATGATTTGTCCTGCACACCTAGAATTGCTCGAAGCCCCTCAAATGCATTCTTGTGTCTACAGCGATGTTTTGACACCATTGATTGCAAATCTTTTTCTACATGAGTTGGTCCACACGTAGGAATGATTTGTCATGTGTGCGTGGAATCATTCGAAACACCTCTAATACAATTTTGCCCAAATGGAAATGTTTTGACACATTGGTTGCCATACATTTTTTTACATGAGAGTGTCCGCATGTGGGTGTGATTTGTACTTCATGCATGGAATTGCTTGAAACCACTCTAATGCATTTATGCGCCTATGGTAATGTCTTGGCAACATTGGTTACAAAACTTATATTTTAAATGAGTGGGTCTGCAAGTGAGAAGGATTTGTAGAGCATGCATAGCATCTTGAAACCACTCTAATGCATTTTTCTTCCAGTGGAAATGTTTTAACACCATTGATTGTGAATGTTTTTTTTATAAGAGTCGGTCTGCGAATGGGAAAGATTTGTAGTACACGCTAGGAATCTCTCGATAACCCTTTAATGCAGATTTATACCTCAGGGAATGTTTTCCCACGATAGTGCCTGCATGTTTGAATGATTTGTAGTGTGCGCATCAAATCGGTCAAAACCCCTCTAATGCATTTTTTTGCATACGAGAATGTTTTGACATCATTGATTACAAAACATTTTATTACACAAGTGGGCCTGTTTGTGCGAATGTTTTGTTGTGGGCACATGAAATCTTTTTTCTTACATGAGTTAGTCCGTAAGTGGTAATGATTTTTAGTGTGCACCTAGAATCTCTCGATAACCCTCTAATGCAGATTTATGCCTATGGGAATGTTTTCTCACGAAGTGTGCCTACATGTTGGAATGATTTGTGATGTGTGCATCAAATTAGTCAAAACCCCCCTAATGCATTTTTCTGATTACTGGAGTGTTTTGACATGAGTTCTGATTACATGAGTTGGCTCGTATGTAGGAATGTTTTGTTGTGAGTGCATGAAATTGCTCAAAACCTCTCAAATGCATTTTTGTGTATATAGGAATGTTCCTACCCTTTGTGGTGACACATTTTATTATATGAGTGGGCCCACATGTGGGAAAAACTTATAGTGCGTGCAAGGAATTGCTTGAAACACCTCTAATACATTTTCCTACCAGTGGGAATGTCTTAACAACATTGCTTGTAAAACTTATATTTTACACTAGTAGGTCTGCAAGTGGGAATGATTTGCAGTGCACTAGTGGAATCGTTTGAAACCCATCTAGGAAAATTTTATTAACATTGGTTGTGAAACTTATATTTTACCAGAGTGGATTAGCAAGAGGGAATGATTTGCAGTGTACTTATGGAATCATTCAAAATAAATGTAATAATTTTTTTTTGTCTATGGAATGTTTTCACACCATTAGTTGTGAAACAAATATTTTACACGAGTGGCTTAGCATGCAATCACATGAAACCCCTCAAATGCATTCCTGTATCTATGGTAATGCTTTGATACCATTAGTTCCGCATGTGGGTGTGATAATTAGGGCTCACACAGAACCGCTCAAAACCTCTCTAATGCATTTTTATGCCTATGGAAAATTTTTAACAGCATTGGTTGTGTGCTCACCACCAAAAATCCCGCGGTCGGTGAAAGATGGCGGCTTGGTCATGTGAAGGCCTGGGAGGTCTGTTTAACTCCAGTACAGGTCCTTAAGCCTCGAGGTTTGTGAGCATGCCAGTCAATTTAACCCAATAATTGACAAGGAAAAGGGATAAGATGTGTAAGCCGGTCGGCCGGAAGGCCTGCCCGACCCTCCCTATCGGCTAGATACCGATAGAGATGAGAATGCCAGTGCATCGGCTGAAAAGCAAATGGAAGTGCGAGAGATAGACACGTGTAACGCACTAGGGCCTATCAGCCAAAGAGCCGATGGCGCTACCCACATTTGATACGCGGAGCGGGAGCCGATCCCCCACGAGGCTATGCGGGCGAGCGACAGCAGTAACAGCGCCGTTAGGGCCAGCCACGATAGATCGGATCTAACTGAGACAGAATGAGGCTGGAGGCTAATGACACCGAGACGACGGGGGCTCGGACCGAACGTGATGACGAGGTAGGAGAGATGCCATCGGCTACCTACAGGCCTAACGCCTGACGCGGTCCTACCTAAACACATCGGCCGCACGATGATGGGGACCTATATTTAGGATAACTCATCGACTACTCACTCTGATGAAATGCCGTAGAGAGACCTATAGACCTAATACTCAATCCTCTGTCGAAAGACCCATAGGTCGGACTTAACCGATGCAGCACGAGACTGACAACGGCGGAGAGAGTTTGATAGGCCGATAGATCTTGCATGGATGTGATGCGGTACACTTGATCTGACTAAGAGGTCGAACTTAAACGATGCAGCCTTGGACAGAACAAAGTATACCAGGGTAGTGGCGGGACTTACTCCTTCGTCGGAGATCGGACTTAACCGATGCAGCCCCGCGTCGAGAGCTAGATCCCGTCGGTAAACACCTAGATTAACTAGGGTGGCGATGTGCCAAAGTTGTATATTGATCGAGAGATATGTTACATGATTCTAGTGGGTCTATATTTATACCCTGGGTTTACAGAGTCCGACACATTTACAACTACCATCGGATGTTATCCCTTAACAAAAATAATAGAAAATATCTCTAAAACAGTTAACTAAACTAACTAAGACTTCCTAACCATATAGGATACAATTTAATTAAAGATAGTACCTTGCCGTGGACCCCACGGCTCCTCCACAAACTCGGTCTTATGTGGATAATCTTCTATTTTTAGACCGAATCTTTGCTTGCTCTACCCGATCAGCTCCCTTCCTGTAGCAATCGGACCTCTTTTCACTCAAGCCGATCCTTTTCCAACCTCTCCTTGGGCTTCTCGGACCTGACCCCATTGGATAATTCCCTGTCCTCAAACTGATCCAATCTTCCACTAATTTGATCGGCTTCTCTATAGTACCGATCGGCTTTGTCCCACGAGCCAATTAGTATTTCCATTGGCCGATCCTGTTTGCAGGCTGAATCAAATTCCAGTGTTAACACAAGCCCTCTAATTTTGGAGTTTGCCAACAGACTACAAAATTTCGAACCGTTGGAAGTCTCCGTAAACCAGGATGACCTATTAAAACCCACAGATTAATTGGATCAGATTTCTGCCTAGGTCACTCCACCTCTATAAAATATCCCATCGCCTCATCCTTCTTCCACACACTTCTTCCCCATCAGAACCCCCAAACCTCGATGAGCTCCGATGACTGAAGGCGAACTTTCGCAAATCACTTCATCGGTAGCTACTCCTTATTCCTCGCGCGATGGCTTCGACACACGCAATCCTTGAGGTAACTATCATCTGCTCTTCCATCCTATATTTCACACAAATCTTCCCCATCCTGTCTTCTTATCGGTAGTCGGGTTCTTGTTTACTGTAGTTCTCAAGAGTCAGATTGCCATCCCGGTTTCCGACCGCCCCGATCACTTTTATCTTGGCCCTATGGGTAGCGAAGATCCGACTGATTTCATAAACTCTGAAATAGAAAGGATCCCATTCAAACACTCGTCTATGGCCATCACCGATTGGGCTAACAGCTTCAGATCTTAGCCTAGTAAACTCCTGGGATAGAGAAACTAGTATCTTAGGATTTCCGCCTCCAAAAAGTCTTTCTTGGAAGACTTGGAGATAGAACACTGTATCAACCTCTCTTTAGCTGACATGGAAAAGAATGAACCTTTACTTACATCGGCTTCTTCCTTCTGGTCGGATATCCTGAATGCCTTCATGTTTGGACATGGACTAATGACCCCACTCTGATGGATGTTACCATGTTGACTTGCCTCAGATAAACCCACTACATAAACCCGTTCATCCTCAGATTCAAACCCACTCTTTGGCTAAACACCAAGAACGTTGGAGGTTGGACTAAGTATATTTCCCTGCATAAAAAGTCCTTCGGTCAAGTCGATGAGCGTGAACACGTAGCATTCCTGAATCTCTGGTTGGAACAGTTCGTCTTTGGTGGTTCAACTCTTGGTCCAACAACCAACATGCAGTGCTTGGCAGAGCTCTTGGCCGATCAACGCCATATTCCATTGGGGTAATATCTTCTTGGAGCTACTTATCAACTGCTCCATCAGGTGGTGAACAAGCTGTCAGTAGGCCAACCAGTCGGTCATATTGGTGGTCCCTAGTGGTTCATATAACTCTAGTTGAACGTCTACACCACTAGAGTTATTGCTAGGTCTCCTTTCCCTTCCATGACATATCCGACTGACTACCCAGAAGAAGATGAGGCCAACCGACACCGATGTACTTCTCTGGGTGAAGCCGCATCGGCTCTTCCTAGAAGCAAAATGACTCTCCTTAGACTCAGCTAGTGGTTCAAATATTTTTACTATGGCTTTACTAAAGAGGTCACCATCTAGTTTGCGTATGAGGACGATTCATCTTTCGAAATACCTTCCAAGTTTCACCCGATGAACGCCTTAGTGTTAACGCCAAAATCTGGACGATCCGATGGCACTCAAGCTGATCGGCTGAGGGATCCGATGGGGCTAAAGCCGATCAGCTGAGAGGTCTGATGAAGAGTTTAATGCAGTCATCGGCCGATGGAGATACTGAGACAAAGCCGATGGAGAACTGTAGAAAAGCCGATCAAATTAGTAGAAGACTGGATCGACTTGAAGACAGGGGATTGTCCAATCGGGATAAGGTCCGAGAAGCCCGAGGAAAGGAAGGAGAAGGATTGGCTTGACTAAAAAAAGGTCCGATAGCTATAGTGGAGAAGCCGATCAAGTTGCAGTAAAGGAAGACTCGGTTACAAATTGGAAGATTATTCAGATGAAACCGGGTTTGCGGAAGAGCCGTGGACTCCACGGCAGGGTGCTTATTTTTATAAATTATAACCTTACTCAATTAGGGAGGTTTAGCTAGTTAGTTAACTTCTTTAGGAATATTTTCCTTTGTTCTTACTAGGAAATAATGTCCGATGGTCGTAGATGCGTCGGACTCTGTCTGTAAATCCAGGGTATAAATATAGTCCCCCTGGAAACATGTAAGATATCTCTCGATCATATACAAATTCGGCGCATCGCCACGCTAGTTCATCTAGGTTTTACTGGCGGGTTCTGGCTCTCGACGCGGGGCTGCATTGGTTAAGTCCGATATCGGGGGAGGGGTAAGTCCCGCCACCATCCCAATATGTCCTGCTCTGTCTGAGGCTGCATCGGTTAGGTCCGACCTCTTAGGCCGATCGGATGTATCGCATCACGTCCATGCTGGACCTATCGGCAAGTTAAGCTCCCTCTGCCGTCGTCAGTTTCATGCTGCATCGGTTAGATCCGACCTACGGGGCTGCCGACGGTAGATCGAGCTTCAGGCCTATAGGCTTCTGCACGGCGTATCATTGGAGTGCTAGCCGATGAGTTATCCATTCTCTGAGCTTCACGCCCAGCGCATCGGCCCCTCGGCCGATACACATCAGCCTTTAGAGGCATCCCACGACGCGTAACGCCAAACGTATCGGTCCCCCAGCCGATACGCACCCGCCTTCAGAGAGGCGTCCCCTCATCGGCTCAGCTAGCCGATGGGTTCGTTCCTATCCTTGCTATGGCATAGCCAATCCGGCGTCCTTCGTATCATTACCGCTAGCCTCGTCCTCGTACTGTCTCGGTTAGGTCCGATCTTTGAGGTTTGGTGTTGATGGCGCTGCCACGGCGGGCGACGGGTCTTGTGCTATCATATCCGGAGTGGCATTGGCTTTGCAGCCCATGCCTTCTTGCGCTAATCATTGCCTAGGCCGCATGCACACTCATCGGTTTTTCCAGCCGATGAATCACTGTTCGGCTGTCCGGAGGGATCCCGTGCGCCTTGCCATCCTCTGAATACACCCTGGTTCCTCCATTGGCTTTGCGGTCGACTGCTCGTTAACACCTGTCCATATCGGCTCTCCAGCCGATCGAACAGCATCCCGGACCTATTGGCAGCCAGCCGATAGCGAGCGTCTGTATCGGACCCGCTCGTCTCACCTCCTTATCAATTGCAGGGTCAAATTGACTGGCATGCCCACAAACCTCGACGCTTAAGGACCTACACTAGAGATAAGCAGACCTCCCAGGCCTTTGCATCACTGAGCCGTCGTCCCTCCCTAGTAGGACCGCCCGGTGGGACCGAAGGTTTCATTCATCGGCCGATAAGAACTGTATTTTATTCATCGGCCGATCGGGTAGAAATCTTCATTCATTAGCCGATAGGACTGGATTCATCGGCTGGAGAAACCTGAAGACCATTTATCGGCTGAAGATCCTTCATCGGCTGGTGATATAATTCCATTCATCAACCAGCGGGACTCTACAAGTGCCTGATTGGAAGTCAGATTTTTCTCATCAACCTGAGGGGCATCTTGTTGTCAATATGTCTAAAGAAAAGGTGGATTCCAAGATAGATTCATCTAAAGATGAAGCCGATGAGGGGATAACAATTCCAGTTACCATGGATGATTTCAATGAAGATCAGAGGCGGTATATAGAGCAAAATATGGACAACTTTCAGAAGCTCTATTTGGAATCCTTCAGTATGACTAAACAAGGATTGATTCAAAAAACACAATTACCAAAATGTGTTTTGATGAAAGAATCAGGCCATTCAGCACTCGTGAATTCTTCCAAGCCATTCCAAGAGATGTTCAATAAATTATTTTATCAAGTATTCATTAATCCATCAGGAGTATGGATGGATACACTACAGGATCTGATTGAGAAGGCGATACAAGAGTCATCAGCTCAAGAAACCGATCAGGATTATGTGCCGTTGCCGATAAAGACGGAGGAAAACTAGGACCTATCGGCAAATATGTATCCACCAATACAAGATCGACTCGGGGGGCAACGGCAGGAGGAACTTCTAGAATTTTTTCGGAGAAATCATTATGGAGAATATCACAAGCAGAATCAGGTACCATATCCACCTCCACATGATCAGGAAGATACTTTAAGAGAAGAATTGGTTATCCAGGATTGTGGATATGGTGGAAGAGCAATTTGGTATCAAACCCAAAGATCAAACAGTAATGTATCGGCACCCAAATCCAGAATGGTTTAACAGAGTTCCACTACCTCGCCGATACATGATACCAGATTTCTCAATATTCTCAGGACAAGACAGCATATCTACATTGGAACACATCAGCCGATTCTTAACACAGTGTGGAGAAGCATCGGCTGAGGAAGCTCTCAGAGTTTGTTTCTTTCCTTTATCTCTCTCTGGATTGGTCTTCGCATTGTTTTCTTCGTTACCATTGAACTCGATTGAAGGATGGGCCAATCTGGAACAACGGTTCCATGGACATTTTTGTACTGGGATTCAAGAAACGAGACTATCAGATTTGACATCGGTTAAATAGAGGCCTAATGAGTCAGTTCTGGAATACATCCAGCGTTTCTAAGATATCAAAAGCCGATGTTATAGTCTTGTTCTGAACGATGAACAATTAGCCGATTTGGCCTTCCAGGGGTTATCAAGTCGCATCAGGTGGAAATTTTCTGCCCAGGAGTTCAACGGTTTAACACATATGATGCATGTGGAGAGGAGGGCACAAAGGCTGCGGCATAGAGAGCAGCATAAAAGACAACGTCAAGACCATGAGAAAGCCGATCGGAGCCAGAAAATTAAAAAAGTATGGAAAGTAAAGCAAAAAGAGGATGATGCTGGTACATCGGCTCAGGCTAGTATGGTATTCTTCTTACCGATGGAATATAAAGCATGTGTATCCGATGAAGAAGGTCAAGAAGAAGATTTTACCCAATTAATATTGGAACCAAGTCAAGCCATATTTGACAAGCTAGAAGAATCCAAGCATCGGCACCTAAAGCCATTGTATATCAATGGGTATGTTGATGGGAAGCCGATGGCAAAGATGCTAGTTGACGGAGGCACAGCCGTCAATTTGATGCCATATTCTACATACTGCAAATTGGGTAAGACGGCTGGAGACTTAGTTAAAACAAATATGGTTTTGAAAGACTTTGGAGGGAATCCATTAGAAACTAAGGGGGTGCTAAATGTGGAGTTAACAGTTGGAAGCAAGACGTTGCCTACCACATTTTTTGTCATCGATAGTAAGGGGTTGTAGAGTCTACTACTTGGCAGGGATTGGATTCACGCCAACTGTTGTGTTCCTTCAACAATGCATCAAATCCTCATACAATGGCAAGGAGATACAGTTGAGGTGATCGCGGCCGATCAGTCGACCAGTGTTGCAACAACTGATATGCCATTCTGGGAAACTGATGGGTTCAACTGCCTGTCCGGACAAACATGGGTGGGTAATTTCCTTGAGGTGATTGATAAGGGGATAAAGTCGATTTAGCAAGTCAGCTCGAATCCATTGTTCCCATGGGAACTATAGAGGACTCCGAAGGAAAGTTAGGGCAAGGTTTTACATCGGCCGATGAGTTAGAGCAAATAGATATAGGTTTAGGAGATAAGCCAAGGCCGACGTACATTAGTAAAATTCTATGTGTTGAATTCCGAGAAAAGCTGATAAAATTATTAAAGGAATTTTGGGAATGCTTTGCTTGGGATTACCATGAGATGCCAAGATTAAGCCGATCAATTGTTGAACATCGGCTTCCTATTAGACTGGGATATCAGCTATTTAAGCAGCCACTGACAAGATTCCAAGCAGAGTGGCATGATGAAATCAAGGTAGAAATCATAAAGTTATATGATGCAAATTTTATCGGACCATGCCGATATGCTGAATGGGTGTCCAATATTGTCCCAGAGAAAAAGAAAAACGGAAAGTTAAGGATATGCATCAACTTTTAGGATTTGAACAGGGCAACCCCTAAAGACGAGTATCCAATGCCGATGGCAGATTTATTAATTGATGCTACATCGGATCACAAGATCATTAGCTTTATGGATGGAAATGTAGGTTATAATCAAATTTTTATGGCAGAAAAAGTTATCCACAAGACTACATTGAGTTGTCCTGGAGCTATTGGTTTGTACGAGTGGGTAGTCATGACTTTTGGATTGAAGAATGCCGGCGCTACCTATCAGAGAGCCATGAACTACATGTTCCATGTTCTTATTAGACAGCTGGTGGAGATATATATTGATGACGTGATGGTGAAATCCAAAGGTATTGAAGAACATATAGCCGATCTACGAAAAGTGCTAGAGAGGACGAAGAAATATGGATTCAAAATGAATCCTCACAAGTGTGCTTTTGGCGTATCGGCTGGATAATTTTTGGGTTTCATGGTGCATGAGAGAGGAACTGAAGTTAGTCAACGAAGCATTAGGGCTATCCAAACCACCGAGCCACCCAATAACAAGCTATAGTTGCAGTCCTTGATCGGCAAACTCAATTTTATAACGAGATTTATCTCAAACTTATCGGGAAGAATTGAGTCGTTCACTCCTTTATTAAGGTTACGAGGCGATCAAGAATTTGTATGGGGTGACGAGTAGCAAAAAAACCTTTGATCATATCAAAGAATACTTGAATTCTCCACCAGTATTGATTCTGCCGCAAAAAGGGACACCGTTTAAATTATATTTGTCAGCCGATGAGAAGTCAATGGGATCGGTGCTTGTACAAGAGTTTGAATCAAAATAACGAGTAGTATTCTATTTGAGCCAACGACTTCTGGATGCTGAGACTAGGTATCCTGCTGTGGAAAAGTTATGCCTATGTTTGTATTTCTCTATGTACAAAGTTAAGGCATTATCTTCTATCGGCTGAGTGTATAGTGCTTTGCAAAGCTGATGTGATTAAATACATGCTATCAGCTCCAGTCCTGAGGGGGCGGATTGGTAAATGGATATTTGCTCTAATGGAGTTTGATCAAGGGACAAGCGGTAGCCATTTTTATTGTACAGCATAGAGGAGTCCAAGAGAATTATACGGAGCCGGTCCCATGGATGTTATTCTTTGATAGATCAGTTTGCAAGCATGGATCTAGTATCGGCTTGGTGATCATTTCGCCTCGGGGGGCAAGTTTTGAGTTTGCCTTCACAATCAAGCCATATAGTACAAATAATCAAGCAGAATATGAAGCGGTACTCAAGGGACTTCAGCTGCTGAGAGAAATCGGAGCCGATATGATAGAGGTCATTAGGGATTCTTTGTTGGTGATCAAACAACTATCTAGGGAATATGAATGCAAGGATGAAATTTTGAAGTCATATTATGAGAAATGTCAACAATTGTTAAATGATTTCAAGATAGTGACATTGAATCATATTCCTAGGGAGCAAAACATAGAGGCCAATGATCTTGTTCAGACCACTTCGGGGTATCAGCTGAACAATAGAGTGGAAATCGAGATAGTCGATATTGAGAGCCATATGGAAGCCGATGATTGGAGATGGAAAATTATTTAGTATTTGCAAAATCCATCAAGATCGGTTTCCAAGAAGCTTCGGTAGAAGGCTATTAAGTACATTCTACTTGATGAAGAATTATATTATCGGTCCGTTGATGGGGTGCTCTTAAGATGCTTGGGTGTCAAAGAAGTTGCGTTGGTGATGAGTGAGGTGCATGAAGGCATTTGTGAAGCCCATCAATCGGCTCATAACATGAGATGGACGATGAGGAGAGCTGAATACTTTTGGCCCAGTATGTTGGAGGATTGTTTTAAATTCTACAAAGGCTACCAAGATTGTCAGAGGTTTGGGAATGTGCAGCGAGCTCCAGCGTCAGTCATGAATCTGATAGTCAAGCCATGGCCATTTAGAGGTTGGGGAATCGACATGATCAGCCAGATTTATCCTTCATCAAGTAAAGGGCATAAGTTCATATTGGCGGCAACAGACTATTTTACAAAGTGGGTAGAAGCTATTCCTTTGAAGAAAGTTACTTCTAGGGATGCAATTGAGTTCATCAAGGAACATATCATATATCGATTTGGAATTCCACAGACAATTACCACCGATCAAGGTTCTATCTTTGTGTCAGAAGAGTTTCAAAGGTTTGCTGCCATTATGGGGATTAAGTTGCTGAATTCATCACCATATTATGCTCAAGCTAATGGACAGGCGAAAGCTTTTAACAAGAGTTTAATAAAGTTGATCAAGCGTAAGATCGACGAACAACAACGGAGGTGGCATGCTACATTGAATGATTCGTTGTGGGCTTATCAGATGGCATGTCATGGATCTACTCAGGTGCTGCCATATCAGTTGGTATGCAGTCACGAATCAGTTCTTCCATGGGAAGTTAACATCGGCTCCAGGAGGATGTCTTTACAGGATCAGCTGACAGCTGATAATTATTACACGTTGATGACCAATGAGCTCGATGATTTGACTCAGAGTCAATTAGAAGCGTTTGAGAGGATCAAGAAAAACAAGGCTAAGGTTGCTAGGCATTATAACAAAAAAGTAATGACCAAATCTTTTTCTGAAGGAGATCTCGTTTGGAATTTAATTTTACCGATTGAATCTAGGGATAATAAGTTTGGAAAATGGTCACCTAATTGGGAAGGACCCTATCAGATCAATTGGTGTGTGCCTGGCAATGCTTATATGTTGGACGGGAGAAGTTTACCAAAGCGTTTAATGGAAAATATTTGAAAAAGTATTATCCTAGTGTGTGGGTAGTCGCCTAAATCGGCTGAGCATAGCTAATTTTTTCTTTTCAAGACAGATGAGGTTTTAAGGGTGGTATCAGCTGACGATACCATTTGTATAATCGGTTGAGGCATAGCCAATTGATAATGTACAGAAGCTGGTATAGTTTGTATCGGTTACAGACAGCCGATATCGTGGAGATATCGCCTTTAGAAAATATATATACACAACTTTTGTTGATCAAGCTGATTGAAATCTATTGCAAAAGTTAATGTTCAGAATGACATCTGGATTTTTTCGAGGCTAAAGTTTTACTAGAATTTCTTAATGACCTCAATCACGCGTAGACGGATTTGATCTATATCGTTGATGGCACAGTGTCATCCTCATCTGATCCGGGGATAGTCTTCAGGTTCCTATGTCGGTGAATTGCGAGCTGCACTTTGTCTGCTACCTTGGCCTCTTGGTCTTGTATTGATTTTGGTAGGCCGATGAGATGGGACTCGGTGGAGTTGATGTCTTCACGAACCTTGTCGAGTTCCGCCATCAAATCGGCTTCTCCTTTCTTCAACAGGCCAAGCTTGGTGTTGGTATGTTGAAGGCCAACTGACATTTCATCTAGCTTCTTCTTTTCATCTTGGGTAGTAAGCCGATCATTGTGAGCTAGATGGCTTTGCTCAGCGCGATCGGCTATGCGTCGTCTTGATGCGATCAGCTGGGTCCTTTGGAATTCCAAGTAGGCAGTAGGTGTGAGTGCGTCTGACAGTTCCAAAGGTAGAAGATGTTCAATTTCCGCAAGTATTCCCCGGATCAGCCTGCAATCTTCCACGTTGGTAATATATCTGACAACTGCTCATGTGCATCGACTGGTAAAAATGGTTCGATCGCTGTGCTGGTGGCTAAGTCTTCCTCTGCTTCCAAGTATTTATCAATGTCGAAGGAAAATAGATTTCCTAATGACTACATAACAACATTAGCAAATATGGAGATCATGGGTCAAGAGAAATGACATGTAGGATGGACGTACCTGAGATATAGCAGGAGCAGTTTGAGCACTTATGCGGGTGTCAGCTTGATGTGGGGCAGTTTGAGTTTGAGTGGATACCAAAACTTCTGAGGATACCGTCGACTCAGTCCTAGTAATAGGGTCCGGCATTTGAACTTCAAGAGCTAATGGTTCAAGCTGCAAAGCGAAGGTGTTAGGATAAAAGCGAAGGCAACGAAGAATTGATGCTGACACATACCAATGGAGATGCGAAAGAAGTCAGGATTGTGGCAGGAGAAGGGCTTCGCGAGGCCAATGTAATGATGACAACATCGGTATGGGGTTTTTCTTTCTTAGAAACCATCTAAGTAGTCGGTTTCTTATGCTTCAGCCCTGATACTTATGACACTCGGAGGAGAGCTGATGGAGGTGGACCGCTTTGCCCAAGGAGGGATCTAGCCGATGGAGGTTGATAAATAATCGGCTGACCACTTGTGCTGGTTGAAGGTGCATCTTTGTTGCCAGCCTGTGGAATCATGGGAATCAAGGCATAGTTGAAATTCGATACGATGAATAAATGATAGTGAAAGGAGAAGGATTACCTCTTCATCGGCTTCCATGTAGTCGGGGTTGAGGCGAAGGCAGTAATTTTCAGCCGATAGACTAAATAGGTGCCTTCCCCATTCTGACCACCATCGAGCAAAGATTTTGGTATTGGATATACAGGACTCGAAGGTGGAGATAGTCCCTAAGGACAAGGTTGATGTCATCGAACTAAGTCGATCGTACTCCAAGCCTCTTTTTACTTCTTCGCGGTCTCGAAGCTTGTCGATGAAGAACAAGCCGATGGAGAGTTGGCCAAAGCCCAACTGACGAGCACTAACCGAAGGATAGAACTCGTATGATGGATGCTGGGATCGGCCCATTGAAAATCTGATCGACAGAAGACAAGAAGTTATGGAAGATAAAAAGATTGTCTTCAATTCTTCATCGGCTAAGGCATTCATCGGATGAAACTTGGAAGGCATTTCAAAGGACGAGTCATCCTCGTATGCAAACCAGATGGTGACCTCTTTAGTAAAGCCATAATAGAAACACTTGAACCACTGGCGGAGTCCGAGGGGGGTCATTTTGCTTCCAGGAAGAGCCGATGAAGCTTCACCCAGACATGCATCGTCGTCGGCTGGTCTCATTTTCTTCTGGGTAGTCAGTTGGGTATGTCATGAAAGAGAAAGGGGGCCTGGCGATGACTCTGGAGGTGTTGACGTTCAACTAGAGTTGTATAAACCACCAGGATCCGCCGATATGTCTGACTGGTTGGCCTGCCGATAGCTTAGTTGCCACTTGATGGAGCAGTTGATAAGTAGCTCTGAGAAGATATTGCTCTAGGGGAATCTGGTGGTGATCAGCCAGGAGCTCTGCCAGACATTGCATATTGCTTGTTGGACTAAGAGTCGAGTCACCAAAGACGAATTGTTCCAACCAGAGATTCAAGAACGCTACGTGCTCACGTCCATCAACTGGGCCAGAGGATTTTTTATGCAGGGAAATATACTTAGTCCAACTTCCGATGTTCTTGGTGTTTAGTCGATGCATAGGTTTGAATCTGAGGCTAAACAGATTTATGTAGTGGGTGGTATTGTGGCAGGTCAACATAGTAACATCCATTAAGGTGGAGGTCATCGGCCCATGCCCAAACATGAAGGCATTTAAGATGTTCGACCAGAAGTAAGAGGCCGATGCAAGCAGAGGTTCATTCCTTTCCATATTGGCTAAGGAAAGGTTGATGCAATGGTCTATTTCCAAATCCTCCTAGAAAGACTTTTTAGAGGTGGAAACCCTAAGGTACTAGTTCCTCCATTCCAAGAGTTTGCTAGGCCAAGATCTGAAGTTGTTTGCCCAATTGGTGATGGCCATGGATGAGTACTTGAATGGGATCCTTTTTGTTTCAGAGTTGATGAAATTAGTCAGATCCTTGCTACCCATAGGGCCAAGAAAGAAGTGACCGGGGCGGTCAGAAATTGGAATAGCAATCTGACTCTTGAGATACTACAGAAACCATAACCCGACTACTGGTGAGAAATCAGGATGGGGAAGATTCGTGCAAGACATAGGATGAAAGAGTAGATAATAGTTATCTTAGGGATTACATGTGTAGAAGCCATTGCACAAATGAAGAAAGAGTAGCGGCCGATGAAGAAATCTGCAAGAGTTCGCCTTCAGTCTTCCGAGCCCGTCGAGGTTTGCGAAAGTTCACCTTTGCAGATTTGCGGACGCCTTTGGAGCTCGTCGAGGTTTGGGGGTTTTTGATGAGAAGAAGTGTGTGGAAGAAGGCTAAGGCGGAGATGTATTTTATAGAGGCGGAGCGACCTAGGCAGAAATCTAAGCCGATTAATGCGGGTTTTAACAGGTCATCCTGGTTTGCAGAGGTTTCTAACGGCTCGAAATTTTGTAGTCTATTGGCAAACTCCGAAATTGGGAGGCATGTGTTAACGCCAAAATATGGACGATCTGATGGTGCTAAAGCCGATTGGCTGAGAGGTCCGATGGAGAGTTTAATTCAATCATCGGCCAATGGAGATACTGAGACAAAGCCGATCGGAACTGTAGAAAAGCCGATCATATTAGTAGAAGATTGGATTGGCTTTAAGACAGGGAATTATCCGATCAGGGTCAGGTCTGAGAAGCCTGAGGAAAGGAAGGAAAAGGATCGGCTTGAGTAAAAGAAGGTCCGATTGCTACAGTAGAGAAGCCAATCAGGTTGCAGCGAAGGAAGACTCGGTTCCAAATTAGAAGATTATTCAGATGGAACCGGGTTTGCGGAAGAGCCATCTACTCCACGACAGGATGTTTGTTTTTGTAAATTGTAACCTTACTTAATTAGGAAGGTTTAGCTGGTTAGTTAACTTCTTTAGGAATATTTTTCTTTGTTCTTATTAGGAAATAATGTCCAATAGTCATAGATGCGTCGGACTCTGTCTATAAATCTAGTGTATAAATATAGACCCCTGGAAACATGTAAAATATCTCTCAATCATATACAATCTCGGCGCATCACCACCCTAGTTCATCTAGGTGTTTACCGGTGGATTCTGGCTCTCGACACGGGGCTGCATCGGTTAAGTCCGATCTCCGGTGAAGGGGTAAGTCCCACCACGATCCTAGTATGCTTTGTATTGTCTAAGGCTGCATCATTTAGGTTTGAACTCTTTGTCAGATCAAGTGTACCGCATCACGTCCGTGCAGGATCTATCGGCCTATCAAACTCCTTCCACCATCCTCGGTGTCGTGCTGCATCGGTTAGGTCTGATCTACGGGTCTGCCAATAGAGGGCTAAGTTTTAGATTTATACGTCTCTCTACGGTGTCTCATTGGAGTGAGTAGCCGATGAGTTATCCTAGACGTAGGTCCCCATCGTCGTGCGGCCGATGGGTTCAGGCGTTAGGCCTGTAGGAAGCCGATGGCATCCCTTCTTCTTTATCGTCATGTTCGGTTCGAGCCCCCGTCGTCTCAGTGTCGTTAGTCTCCGGCCTCATACTATGTCGGTTAGGTTCGATCTATCGAGGCTGGCCCTAACGGTGCCGTTACCGCTGTCGCTGGCCCGTATGGCCTCGTGGGGGATCGGCTCCAGCTCCGCGTATCGACGCAGGTAGCGCCATCGGCTCTTTGGTTGATAGACCTTTTAGCGCGTTACACGTGTCTATCTCCCATACCTCCATCGGCTTTTCAGCCGATGCACTAGCGTTCTCGCATTTGTTGGTAATCAGCCGATAAGAAGAGTCGGGCAGGCCTTCCGGTCGACTGACGAACACGTCTTATCTCCTTTTCCTAGTCAATTGTAGGGTCAAATTGACTGGCATGCTCGCGAACCTCGAGGTTTAAGGAACTGCACTGGAGCTAAGCAGACCTCCCAGGCCTTCGCATGACCGAGCCGCCGTCCCTCCCCGGTTGCGGATTTTCAGCGGTGAGCAGATACGTTTTATTACATGAGTGGGCCATATGTGGGAATGATTTGTAGTGCGCACATGAAATTGCTTGGAACTACTCTAACACATTTTTCTGCAAACGGAAATGTTTTAACACCCTTTTTCACCAAACTGATATTTCACATGAGTGGGTCTAGAAGTGCGAATGAGTTGTAGTGCGTGCATGGAATCACTCGAAAAAGATCTTATGCATTTGTTTGCCTATGGAAATGTTTTAACACCATTGGTTGAGAAACTTATGTTTCACACGAGTGGGTTTAGAAGTGGTAGTGATTTGTAGTGCGCCCGTGGTGATAGGATTGTTGGCCCCAAACTTTCGGTAGAGACATGTAATTCAATTGGGTATGGAGGCAAAATTCACGACCTGACTAGAGTCGTGCGAAGAGTTTGCTCCTTAGCAACCGATATATAGACTCCAAGGGTTGCTCGCAATTTTTTGGGGCGCAAATAACCTGGCCACGAGGGAATTTTCCAGGAAGCAATCAAAGAACAAGGAAACACAAGTAGAACAAGCAAGGAATTGCCCGATTAATATAAAGGTTTTGATAATAAACACGATAGGGTGTTGTTCTAAAGTCATGCGAAACGGGCAATCTAATCGACATGTGAGTTGTAGCTCAAAATAGCGATGGCTTACATGGAATCAACAGAACCTAATTTTTCCTAGTGGCTCTAAGCACTATTAATAGATGGGAGAATGACCACATGTGTGTTGGGGTTGTACGATAGCCCTAACATGCATCCTTGGTGTACTTAACTTGATACATAGCCCATTGGGCCAAAATAGGGTGACGTAGCACCATAGACAGAATAGATTTCTGTATTAAAATGATGAATATGGTTGATTCCCATTACATATGGATGTGAGGCTAGATCTGTCTAAAAGTAGTCTTGATAAGCTTTCCATGAAGTATTTACACACCCAAATAAAAAGTCTGAATGACTCCGTGGTGAAAATCATGAGTTTGTGTTGTCATGCAGTCTGAATATAGCTCTCGCGACTCCTCTTCCCTATTGATCCTCGCCATCATTACTAACCACACAAGAGAGCACAAGTTTCCATAGTCTAAATAAGTTGGACACAAATCTAAGAATGAACTCACCTAATAGTTGAGTTGACGCACACAAGCGTGAGTATTAACTCGACTAATTTCTACTTGTGGAGGTGATATGTATCGATGGTGTAGATGTCCTCATCACGAGGAAATGCTCAAAATCCATCTAATGCATTTTTGCGTCTCTGGAATATTTTGACACCGTTGGTTTCAAAACTTTTTATTACACGAGTGCCCTACATGTGGGAATGATTAGTAGTGCATACATGAAATCACTCAAAACCACTTTAATGTATTTTGTGTGTGTGTGTGAAGGTTATGACAACATTGGATGCAAATCTTTTTTTAACACCGCAACAGGGAATGATTAGTCATGCGAGCATGAAATCACTGGAAACTCTTTTGATGGATTTTTTTCTTCTCTAGAAATATTCTGACAGCATGGAACGCAATACGTTTTATTACATAAGTTGGTCCCCATGTGGCAATGATTTGTAGTCCGCACATGACATCACTCAAAACTGCTCTAACGCATTTTTGTGTCTATGGGAATGTGTAGACACAATTGGATGCTAATCTTATTTTTACATGTTCGAGCCCACACCAATTTGTACTGCGCACATGAATCACATGAAAACCCTCCAATGCATATTTCTGCCTTTGAAATTTTATTAACACTTATATTTTACATGAGTGGGTCCGTAAGTGGAAATGATTTGTAGTGCGCATATGGAATCACTTGAAACAGTTGTAATGCAGTTTTAATCCTATGTGAATGTTTTGACACCATTAATTGTAAAAAAAAATTGTATACGAGTAGATCTTTATGTGGGAATGATTTTTTATGCATGCATTGAATCGCTCGGAAACCCTCATGCAAATTTGCGCATACGAGAATGTTTTTACACCATTGGTTTTGAAACTTCTTATTACATGACTGGCCCACAAGTGGGAATAATTCATAATACATTGATGGAATTTCTCGAAAGCCCTGTAATATATTTTTGGTGCTTACGGAAACTATTGGTTATGATATTTTTTTTAAATGAGTGAGTTCACATGATCGAAGGTTCTATAGTGCATGTATTAAATTGTTTGAATCCCTATTAATGCATTTTTATTCATTTGGGAACATTTTCATACCATCGCTTGTGAATCTTTTTTTTAAATGAGTGCCCTCGCATGTGAGAATGATTTGTTGTGTGCTCATGAAATCAGTTGAGACCTATGTAATATATTTTTGCATCTATGAGACATTGGTTGTGAAACTTATATTTTATACCTCTGGGTCCGCATGTAGGAATGATTTGTTGTGCGTGCAAGGAATCCCTCAAATCACCTCTAATGCATTTTTGCACCTATGGAAACTTTTCGACATCCTTGGTTGCGATAATTTTTTTTACACTAGTGCACCCACATGTGAAAATCATTTGTTTGGTGCACATGAAATCGCTCAGAACCCATCTAATTCATTTTTGTGTATATATGAATCTTTGGACTCCATTGATTGTGATAATTTTTGTTAAACAAGTTGGCCTGCAAATGGGAATGATTGGTACAGCGCGAATGAAATCACCCAAAACCCCTCTAATCCATTTTTGCGTCTATGGGAATGTATTGACTGGTTGCAAATATTTTTTCAGACAAGTGGGAATCATTTGAACTGCACGCACGAAACCATTTGAAATAGTTCTAATGCATTTTTTCTCATATGGGAATGTTTTGGCACAATTGGTTGCGAATCCAATTTTTACACGGGTGGGACCGCTTGTGGCAATGATTTGTACCTTGTGCTTGAAATCGTTTGAAAGTCCACTAATGCATTTTTGCACCACATGGAAATTTTTAACACCATTCGTGCAAATCATAAATTTTGCATGAGTTTGTCAGCTTGTGGGAATGATTTGAACTGCATGCATGAAATCACCCAAAACTCTTGTAATGCATTTTTACGTCGATAGAAAGGTTTTAACACCATTCATAGTGAATCATATATTTTTGACGAGTTGGTCCTCATATAGGAATAATTTGTACTGCACGCATGGAATTGCTCCAAAACCCTCTGAAGCATGTTGCACCAATAGAAACGTTTTGACACCATTGGTAGCAGTACTTCTTTTTACACGTATGGGTCCACATGAGGGAATGATTTGTATTGCGCGCATTAAATTGCTTGAATTCTGTCTACTGCATTTTTGCATCTATGGTAACATTTTGACACAGTTGCTTATGAATCTTTTTCTTACGTGTGCCCGCATGTGAGAATGATTTGTTTTTTGCACATGAAATCAGTTGAAACCCCTGTAAAGCCTTTTTGCATCAATGGGATTGTGTTTATACCATTGGTTCAACACGTTTTATTATACAAATGGGCCAGCATGTGGTTATCATTTGTTGTGCATGCGTTAAATCGCTCGAAACCCCTCTAATGCTTTTTTCACGGTGATAGGAATGGTTCAACATCAGTCGTTGCAAAAGATATATTTTACATGAGCTGGCCAGGATGGGGGAATGGTTTCTCTCACATGCATTGAATGATTTCTCTCACATGCATTGAATTGCTTGAAACACCTCCAATTCATCTTTGCACCTACGGAGACGATTTAACACAATTGGCTGCAATACTGTTTTTCTACACAAGTGGGTCCACATGTGGGATTCATTTGTAGCGTGAAAATGGAATCACTCGATACCCCTCTGATATATTTTTGCCCCTATGGGAAATTTTTTGATACCATTGATTGTGAAACTTGTATTTTACACCAGTAGATCTGTAAGTGGGAATAATTTTTACTATGCGCATGGAATCACTCAAAACCCCTGTAATGCATTTGTACTTACTAGAATATTTTGATACCATTGGCTGTAAAACTTATATTTTACACTAGTGGGTTAGCATATGAATATTTTGTAAACCCCTGTAAGTATAAATGATTTGTATAGCTCATGAAATCACTCGAAACCCCTCTAATGCTTTTTTGCGTCTATGGTAACATTTTGACGCACTTGCTTACGAATATTTTTTTTACACGAGTGCACATGCATATGAGAATAATTTGTTGTGTGGACATGAAATCGCACAAAACTCCTGTAATGCCTTTTTGCATCGATGGGAATGTTTGAACACCATTGCTTGCAACACTTTTTACCACACTAGTGGCCATCATGTGGTTATCATTTGTTGTGCACACATTAAATTGCATGAAATATCTATAATGCTTTTTTTTGCCGATAGGAACATATTAACACCAGTCATTGTGAAAGATATTTTTTACAAGAGTTGGTCAAGGTGGGGGAATGATTTCTCTAAGCACATTGAATCGTTCGAAACACCTGTAATGCATTTTTGCGCCTATGGAGACGCTTCAACACAATTGGTTGCGATACTAGTTTTTCTACACTAGCTGGTCCGCATCTGGGATTGATTTGTAGTGTACCCCTTCGATGCATTCTTGCGCCTATGGGAAATTTTTGACATCATTGATTACAAAACATCATTTTACACTAGTTGGTCCGCAAGTGGTTATGATTTGTACTACACACATGAAATCACTTGAAATCTCTGTAATGCATTTTAAGGCCCATGGGAATATTTTAACACCATTGGCTGCAAAACTTATATTTTACATGAGTGGGTCAACAAGTGAATATGATTTGTATAGCACGCATAGAATCACTCAAAACCCCTCCTATGCTTTTTTGTGTCGATAAGAATGTTTTAATAGCAGTCGTTGCCAAAAATATGTTTTACACAAGCTGGTCCACAAGTGGAAATGATTTATCTCACATGCATGAAATCAGTTGAAACTCCTCTAACATATTTTTGTGACTATGGAAACATTTTGAGACCATTGGTTGTAATTTCTTTTTACTTGAGTCAGTCCATATGAGGGAAGGATTTGTTGTTCGTGCATGAAATCACATGAATAACCTCAAATGCATTTTTGCATCTATGGGAATGTTTTGACACCATTAGTTGCAAAACTTATGTTTTTCATGACTGGGCCCACATTTGGGAATGATTTGTAGTGTGCACATAAAATCGCTCGAAACACCTCAAATGCAGTTTTCCGTCTATGGAAATATTTTGACACCACTATTTGCTACAATTTTTATTACATGAGCGGTCCCACATGTGGGTATGATTTGTTATGCATCCATGAAATTGCTTAAAGCCCCTCTAATGTATTTTTGTGCATTTGGAGATGATTTCACTCCATTGGTTGCGATACTTTTTTTACAACGAGTGGGTCTATATGTGGGATTGATTTGTAGTGCACACATGGAATCGCTCGAAACCCTCTCTAATGCATTTATGCATCTATGGGAACATTTTGACACCATTGGTTGCACAACTTATATTTTACACTAGTGGGTCTGCATATGGGAATTATTTGTAGTGCATGCATCAAATCACTCGAAACTTTTGTAATGTATTTTTGTGACTTTAAGAATGTTTTGACACCATTGGTTACGAATATTTTTATACTAGTGTGCCAGCACATGAGAAAGATATATAGTGCATGCATGAAATCGCTTGAAACCTCTCTAATGCATTTTTGCGGCTATGTGAATGTTCTCACACCATTGGTTGTGGATATTTTTTTTACATGGGTGGGCTTGCAAGTGGGAATGATATGTAGTGCACATGTGGAATTACTTGAAACCCCTCTATAGTAATTTCTGCCTATGGAAATGTTTTAATACCATTGGTTGCGAAATATTTTGTTACATGATTGGCCGCACATGTGGCAAGTAATTGTTGTGGTGGATGAAATCACTCAAAATGCCTCTAATGTATTTATGCATCTATGGGAATGTGTGCCACCCTTGTTTGCTTTAGTTTTGTTACATAAATGGGCCCACAACAGGAATGATTTGTTGTTTGCACATGGAATTGCTTGAAACCCATAAAATGCATTCTTGTCTCAATGGAAATGTTTTGACACCATGGCTGTGAATTTTTTTACACGAGTTAGTCCATGAGTGGGAATGATTAGTTATGTGCGCATGGAATTGCTTGAAACCCCACTAATGCAATTTTGCACCTATGGTAACATTTTGACACCATTGAATGCAGTACATTTTTTTACACAAGAGGGTCCACACATGGGTGTGATTTGTAGTTCACGCATGAAATCGCTCAAAACAACTCTAATACATTTTTGTGCCAATGGAAAAGATTTGACTCTGTTGGTTGTGAAATTTATATTTTAGATGAGTGGTCAGCAAGTGGGAATGATTTGTAGTGCGCGAATGGAATCTCATGAAATACCTATAATGCATTTTTTTGCCTGTGGAAATTTTTTGACACCATTGGTTTTGAATCCCTCTAATACATGAGTTGGTTCGCAAGTGGGAATTATTTGTAGTGTGTACTTGGAATCATTATATGACCCTCTAATGTAGATTTATACCTATAGTAATGTTTTGACACCATTGGTTGCAAAACGTTCTTTCCCGTGAGTGTGCCCGCATATGGGAATGATTTGTAGAGTGCACATGAAATCGTTCAAAAGCCCTCTAATGCATGTTTTTGCTTAAGGAAAAGTTTTTACACCATCGGTTGCAAAACTTTTTATTACATGAGTTAGCCCCTATGTGGAAATGTTTTGTTGTGGGCGCATCAAATTGCTCGAAACCTCTCAAATGTATGTGTTTCCATGGGAACGTTTTCACCCTTGGTGGCGACGCATTTTATTGCTTGAGTGAACCTGAATGTGGGAAAGACTTGTAGTGCCGCAAGGAATTGGTCGTAACTCCTGTAATACATTATCTTGCAAGTGGGAATATTTTAACAACATTGGTTGTGAAACTTATATTTTACACGAGTGGGTCTACAAGTGGGAATGATTTATAGTGTGCTTATGGAATCACTCGAAACCCCTCAAACCTATTTTTCTGTTTGTGGGAATGTTTTAACAACATTTGTTGCAAAACTTATATTTCACACGAGTGGATCAGCAAGAGGAAAAGATTTGTAGTGTACTTATGGAATCATTTGAAACTCATGTAATGCCTTTTTTGCCATTGGGAATGTTTTCACACCATTGGTTATGAATCATATATTTTACCTGAGTGGCTTCAAATGCAATCACTTGAAACACCTCTAATACATTTTTGTGTCTATGGAAATGTTTTCACACCATTGGTTGTGAAATTTTATTTTTACTCAAGTTTGTCCAAAAGTGGGAATGATATGATGTGTGCGAATCACTCGAAACACCTCAAATGCATTTTTGACACCATTGGTTGTCAATCTTGTTTTTTACATGAGTTAGTCTGTAGATGAGAATGACTTGTCGTGCATGCATAGAATTGCTCAAAACACCTCTAATACCATTTTGTGCATATGGAAATGTTTTGAGCCCACTGGTTGTGATACTTTTTTTTACACGAGAGGTCCCTATGTGGGTGTGATTTGTAGTTCATGGATGGAATCGATCAAAACACCTGTAATGTATTTTTGCGCCTATGGAAATTTTTTGACACCATTGGTTGTAAAACATATATTTTAAATGAGTGGGTCTGCTAAAGGGAATGATTTGTAGTGCATGCATGGAATCGTTTGAAATCCCTCCAATGTTTTTTTTTCCACTTGTGGCAATGTTGACACCATTGGTGGTGAATATTTTTTTTACATCAGTTAGTCTGCAAGTGGGAATAATTTCTAGTGCGTGCTTGGAATTGCTCGATACCCCTCTAAGGCAATTTTACGCCTACTAGAATGATTTGTCAACATTGGTTGCAAAACTTTTTTTCTCACGAGTGTGCTTGTGTGTGTGAGTAATTTGTAGTGTGCACATGAAATCACTTGGAACTCCTATAATGCATTTTTGCTCCTAGTCATTGTGACACATATATTTTACACAAGTAGGCCCGCCGGTGAGAATGATATTTTTTGCGCGCATGGAATCACTTGAAAATCTCAAATGCATTTTTGTGTAGATGGCAATGTTTTGACACCATTGGATGTGAATCTTTTTTTACACGAGTTGGTCCACTTGTGGGGATGATTTGTAGTGCGTGCATGGAATCACTCGATACCCTTCTAATGCATTTTTGCGCTTATGCAAAAGTTTTGACACCATTGGTTCCTAATCTTTTTTTTTACTAGAGTGTGACCTTTTGTGCGAGTGGTTCATTGTGTGCGCATGAAATCACTATAAACCCCTCTAGTGCATTTTTACGCCGATAGTAATGACACTAGTCATTGCGACATATATTTTACACAAATGAACCGAGAGGAGGGAATGAAATCTTGTGTGTGCATGGAATCACTCGAAAGACCTCAAATTCATTATTCTATCTATGGCAATATTTTGACATCATTAGATGTGAATCTTTTTTTACATGAGTTTGTTTGCAACTAGGAATGATTTTTCGTGCGCGCATGCAATTGCTCGAAACCACTTGAAAACAATTTTGCACCTATGGAAACATTTTGACACTAATGGTTTTTATACTTTTTTTTCCATGAGTGGGTCCGCATGTGGGAGTGATTTGTAGTGCACGCATGGAATCGCTCAGGATGCCTTCAAATGCATTTTCTGCCAATCGGAATGTTTTAACATCATTGGTTGTGAAACATTTTTTACACAAGTAGGCCCGCATGTGGGAATGAAATTTTTTGAAACATTTCTAATGCTCTTTTCGACATACATGAATGTTTTTATACCAATAGTTGTGAATCTCATATTTCACACGAATAGGTCCGCATGTGGGAATGATTTGTAGTGTAGGCATGGAACTACTTGGAACTACTTGGAACCACTCTAATGCAGTTTTACACCTCTTGAAACATTTTAACATTGTTGCTTGCAAAATATTTTTACATGATTGGGCCTGTATGTGGGAATGATTTTTTGTGGGCACATGAAATCGCTCAAAACTCCTCCAATGTATTTTTGCATCTATGGGAATGTTTTCAAACCATTGATTGTGACACATTTTGTTACACAAGTGAGCCCACATGTAGGAATGATTTGTAGTACACTTATGGAATCGCTCGAGGCCTCTCTAATGCATTTTCCTACAAATGGGAATTTTTTTACCAGCATTGGTTGTGAAACTTGTGTTTTAGAAGAGTTAGTCTTCATGAAATCACTTGAAACCCCACTAATGCATTTTTTTGTCATAGTAAATGTTTTAACACATTTGATTATGGCACTTTTCATTACACGAGTGGGCCCGTAGGTGGGAATGATATGTCATGTGTGCATGAAATCTCTCAAAACCCCTCTAATTCATTTGGATGTTTATGGAAAAATTTTGACACCATTGGTTGCGATATTTTTTAGACGAATGGGCTCATATGTGGGAGTGATTTGTAGAGCAAGTATGGAATCACTAGAAACACCTCAAATTCATTTTTGCACTAATGAAAACATTTTGACAAAATTGGTTTTGATACTGTTTTTTAATAAGTGGGTCTACATATAGAAATAATTTGTAGTGCACATATGAAATCACTCGAATCCCCTCTTACACATTTTTCTGCCTTTGGGAATGTTTTGACACCATTGGTTATGAAACTCTTTTTTACATGAGTGTGCCCGTTTGTGTGAGTGATTTATATTGTGCGCATAAAATCACTCCAAAACCCTCTAATGTATTTTTAACACCACTAGTTGATGTACTTTTTTTACACGAGTGGGTATACTTGTAGGAACGATTTGTAGTGCGTGTATGGAATCGCTTAAAACACCTATATGAAAATGTTTTGACACCACTGGTTGATATACTTTTTTTTACACGAGTGCGCCCACATGTGGGAATTATTTGTGATGTGCGCATGAAATCGCTTGAATCCCCTCTAATGTATTTTTGTGCCTATGGAATTGTTTTGGCACCATTAGTTGTGATAATTTTTTTACATAATGGGTCCACATGTGGAAATGATTTGTAGTGCGCACATTGAATCACTTGAATCCCCACTAATGCATTTCTTCATCTATAAGAACATTTTGACACCATTGCTTATGAATCTTTTTTTTATATGCCTACGCCTAGATGTGGTAACGATTTGTTGTATGCACATGAAATTGCTCGTTTCCCCTCTAAGGTATTTTAGGTCTATGGGAATATTTCAACACCATTGGTTGTAATGCATTTTGTAAGACAAGTGGGACTGCATGTGGTAATGATTTGTTGTGTGCACATGGAATCACTCATAATGCCTCTAATGTAGTTTTGTGCCTGTGGAATCCTTTTGACACCATTCGTTATTGTACTTTTTTTGTATGAGTGGGTATGTAGTAGGAAAGATTTGTTGTGCGTGCATGGACTCGCTCGAAACCCCCTTATTGCATTTTTACACCAATGGAAATGTTTTGACACCATTGGTTGCTATAATTTTTTACATAAATGGGTCCACATATGGAAATGATTTGTAGTACGCACATAAAATCACTTGAATCCTCCACCACACATGACACCAGTAGAAATGATTTCGGAACATTTTGATAGCATTACATGTGAATCTTGTTTTACACGACTGGGCTCGCATGTTGGAATGATTTTTTGTGTGCGCATGAAATTTGTTGAAACCACTTTAAGGCATGTTTTTATTCTATAGGAATATTTTCACTCCATTGGATGCGATAATTCTTGTAACACGAGTGGGCCCACATGTGGGATTGATTTGTCATGAGCACATCGACTTACTCAGAACCCCTTTAATACATTTTTGTGCGCATGGAAATGTTTTCACACCATTGGTTGCGATAATTTTTGTAACACGAGTCGGCCCACATGTAGGAATAATTTCTCGTGAGTGCATTGAGTTGCTTTGAAACTCCTTTAATGTTTTCACTTTTCATTCAATGAAAGACTTGTATCTAGGTCTAGGTTCAAAACTTCTACTGTAGAACACTTTCAAGAGGCCTTCGTACCCCTAGACCTAATTTGGAAAGGCTTGATTGTCCTATGAAATGTGTAGGACTATAAGGTGGAGGGATATAAATGATAATGGGTCATGTTTTGATGTTTGAAGATCAACATACTTGTAGTGGTAGGCCTTTCCTTTCGAACAACGTTATGATTGTTTGCATGCGTCTAAAAAGGGCATAATGGAGAGGGCATGATAAAGACCAATAAAAAAAGTTCAACGTTTTATTGATAGAATCCACGCCAACTCTTTTCTCTAAATAATAGAGAAATCTTTTGATAATCTCACATCTATCAATGCAATGAAAGAACAATCCCTTCCTATTTGTTCATCCTAATGAGAAAAAGAAAAGCCTCCTTCTTTACCACTTTAGGGGATGAGGTTGATGGGGGTTTTACATACAACAGGGGCAAAGTTGTTTATGATTAAATCTCAGAGTTGTTCTTATCATTTGTTAGATCAAAGTCCATGGACTATTTTAGGTTTATTTGGAGCTATGGCAACCATGGTAGGAGGTGTCATATTCATGCACTCATTTCACAGGGATGCAACACTTCTCAGTTTGGGCCTAATATTTCTCGTTTATACCATGTTCGTATGGTGGTGCGATGTTCTACGAGAATCCACGTTGGAAGGGCATCAAACAAAAGTTGTACAATTAGGACCTCGACAAGGTTATATTCTCCTCATAGTCTCAAAGGTTATGTTCCTTCTTTGCTTTGTTTTGGGCTTCTTCTTATTCTTCTTTGGCACCTACGGTAGAGATCGGAGGTATTCGGCCCCCAAAAGGGATTTGGATTTTACATCCTTGGGAAATCCCTCTTCTTAATACCTCTATTCTCCCTTCATCTGGAACTGCCATAACTTGGGCTCATCATGCTATACTCACGGGGAAGGAAAAATGAGCAGTTAACGCTTTAGTAGCAATTGTTTCACTGGCTCTAGTATCCACTTGCTTTCAAGGAAAGGAATATTACCAAGCACCCTCCACTATTTCAGATAGCATTTACGGTTCTACTTTTCTTAGCAACTAGCTTTCAAGGTTTTCATGTGATTATTGGTACTCTATTCTTGATCGTATGTGGTATTCGACAATATCTTGGTCATCTAACCAAGAAGCAACATGTTGGCTTTGAAGCAGCTACATGATACTGGCATTCTGTAGACATGGTTCGGTATTATTCCCATTTGTCTTTACCTATTGGTGGGGAGGCTTATGAAAGAACAGAACGAATCTGTGGATTGAAGAATAAAAGCTAGAAGACAAAGAGAATTGGACAGTTTTGCTATGATAAATCACTCTTGGGTTTGAGATATTTCATAAGTACTGGCCAACTAACACACCTAATTGGTGTTATGAATGAGAATAATAATATTGTGAAGTCCTTCAATAAGGAAAGAAGGACAATATCCTAGGGATATAATAATATCACAGAGTCCTTAAATCGCATAGAAGCACTAAGACACAACATGGCATTTGAAGCACTCGGATGCCCAACCAAAGTTATCACAATCACTTAAATCCGGTGAAGAAAAGTACCTTCATAGTAGGAGGGAGAGATTGTTTTCATTTGGATTTTATGGCCTGGCAGAAATGTGTGTCCCTATGTAGTGACATCATTGAGATGGAGGTAGTGTTCAGCTACTCATGGGGATAGAAACGGAGATTACATACTCCTAAGACATGAACTCAGAAAAATGATTGAATAGTAAGTGAACTATTTCCCTAAAGATCGCATTTCAAGGAAATTGACGAACGCATCTTACTCCTTTCCTGAACTGCTTGACTGAAAGAACTCTGCAAATGAGTCCACATCTCCTTATCAAAAACTAAAGCCTCTCCATAAGTACTCCAGCTTCAAAAAAAATGGAAATCCATCTATGATAGTAATACAGGACTCAGGATTGATACAGAATCACATCATATCGAAGCACATACTTTCAATTAGTTTATGCTGCCATGAAGCAAAATCAATCAAGGGGAGCTGGTTAAGATGGAGCAAGCAACATGCACGGTGAGTGGAATGGTTTAGAAGCTTTGATTCTTCAAGAATGTCCTTACGGATATAATGTTCATTGTTTAGTCCACCAAAACTAACTTGACGGCTTGTTGTGGCATTAAGAGAAGTGTATTAGGTCCAGTCTTTTAATATTTGACTTTCTTTATCAATGTGGTTATTTCCTCTTACATGTGTAACGACATGCTATGAGAAGAACATGTTGCATAAATTGCCTACCTTCTTTAAATTGAAGAGCTTGAAAACAGGTTTTGGATAAAGTCAACTAGGCACTCTGCAGCCAGCCGATGATACAAGGTGTTCTCAATAGGAAGGGCTGGATCTGTGTTGGCGAGTAGGGCGATGCCAGAAATAATTTGATAAGAGAGATGCATGGCACACCAGGGGGAGGGCAATCTGGCATTCTAGCCACCTACAAGACAAAGAAAAGTGGTACGTGTATTGGCCTGGCATTAAGAAATGTGTGTGTAGCATAGTGAAAGAGTGTGAAATCATTCTAGTGTACAAACATGAAAATGTCGCAAACCATCTAGGCCTAGGAGAGTAGGCGTGGATCGCGTTAAGTATGTAGAAAGAGGTTCAGTGGACACCATACTTTGAGACTGGGTAGAAAGTTATGATCATCAGAACAATGGGATCTTGATGTAATGTAATTATTCTCTCTTACTGAATTAGACTCTGTAATAACCGAGGTCAGGCTTCCTCATTGAATGAGAGACTCATCCCCTTAAGCAATCACTTCCTTTTCGTACTTTATTTAAATATTAAAACTGCAAGTAGTAGTAACCCTTCTTTCATAAGAAAATAAGTGTTTCTCATGTCGTGTACTTTCATAAAAGTCAGTCATTCTCAAATTGTTTAGTGTCTCACTTATCTATCGATGATACTTACCTTTCACAAGATAGAATTGCACACGTCAATAAAATGGAGATAGGAAAAGCATAGGAAAAATTGCAAGACATGTAAGAATGAAGCAAGGCCAATGAATGTCCGAATGTCGTGGATGGACATTGGAATCAGTCAACTGGTAATGGCTTCGATCTTTGTGGGTTTGAATTGATGCCTTCATCAGAAACAATGTACACCAAACAAACTCGAAGTCACAAAGTCACACTAATAGAAATTGACAAAGAGTTTATGCTCTTTTCCTATTACATTACTATTTTCATTCTTTCATTCCGTCCTTTCCATTTGTATGGTTGAGAGGGATGGTGAAGAAAGATGGGAGTATGTTCTTTAGGGTATGCTAACGAGATGATCCTCTCAATTGACTAGTTACATCTCAGTACTTCCCCTTAGGAATGGACTAATGAAACCACCTGTATCAAAGTTTGAATCTCTTGGCTTGGAATAGCAGGTCTCAATCATTTACATGGATCCACTTCTCTTTTCATTTGTGGGAATTTTATGATTTATAAACCATCCCCAATGAGGGAAAGGTTCATGTTTGAACATGCTGACTCACTTCGTGCCAACCTGTTGTTCGTAAACTTTCTTGCCTCATATGACAATGGAAAAGTGGAAGATTTTCTACATGGGTGGATAAAACAATCATGAACATAAGAATTTCAGGTTTAGCATGTTCCTAGAGAGAAGATACTCTTTTCCATTCATGAAATGGGGGGCTTGACTGAAGTGGCTATACATACAACTCCATTTATGGACTTATATGCTTTGATTGGAACTAGAAGTTCCAAAACTGGTAGCTCGTATATCACCATAATGAAAATTACCTTTTCTAATTAGTGTTCGGATAGGATTTCTGATAGCATTATTGGTCTCGATCTTTTGGTGGAAACATGTAACTCTATTGGGGATGGAGGTGACATTCACGACCCAACTACAACCATCCAAAGAGGTTGCTCCTTAGCGATCGATACACTGACTCCAAGGGTTGCTTGCAATTTTGAGGAGCATGAATAACCCACCCACGAGGGCACTCATCGTGCAAGCAATCAAGTAAGAACAAGTAGAATAGGCACTGAGTTACTAGATTAATATGAAGGTTTCGATCATAAACACGATATGGTGAGGTTTTGAAGTCAAGCGAACGAGTGATCTAATCAACACGTGCATTGAAACTCGAAGTTATGACGGCATACTTGAATCAATAAAACCTAATTGTTCCTAGTGGCTCTAAGCCCCATTAATAGATGGTACAGTGACCACAGGGGTGTTGGGGTCATACCATAACCCTAAGATGCGTTCTTAGTAGACTCAACTTGATACATAGCCCATTGAACCCATTGAACCAAAATAGGGTGCTATAGCACAGTGGACAGAGTGGTCTCCATATTAAAATAACCATTTGAATGTAGTCTTGATAAGTTTTCCACTGGGTATATGCACACTCGAATCGAAGTCCGAATGAAGTCGTGGTGATAATCACGAGTTGGTGCTATCGTGTAGTCTAAATCTAGCCTGCACGACTTCTCTTCCCTGTTAATCCTCACCATCATTCCTAAACAAAACAAGGGTGCATCTATGACCATGGTCTAAATAACTTCAACATAAATCTAAGAATAAACTCATTTGATAGTTGAGTTGATGTGCACGAGTGGATGAAGTTGGGCCAATAATCTATACTTACGGAGGTGTGAATGCATCGATGGTGTCAAATCTAGATCAATTTGTGTTGGCATCAATAGGGCCTGTGTAGTTTGTTATGTCAATTTCAAAATGATAAGTTGCATTGGAATCAAGAAAATTTCATCATAATTGCATAAAAGGAGTCAAAATAGTGGCTGCAACATGTCAAGGATCACCCTTGATATTGAATAATCTATCGAGCATTCCCCAACAAATCTCTACTATTAGTGTGTATTAGTGTGTAATCTAATGACGACCCACTGCATGTGGGAATCCACTTCTATATTAGTTGATAGCATGAACCAATTCTAGTATTAGTGTTTTTTCACCGTTGACCCTTCCCAATTAATACTCTTTCATGATTAATTGGGAAGGGTCAACAGTGAAAGCATATTTGAGAACTATGCCATCGTCATTTTTTTTCATAATAACGCTAGAAAGGGCCCACTTAGCACTTTTATTTTGGGGTAAAAATAGCTTTCCCCATCTCAATAAGAGAACAATAAGAGCTTTCCCCAGTTGTTGCGATACATATATACTACACGAATGGGATCACATGTATGAATGATTTGTTATGTGCGCATCGAATCGCTTGATAGCCCCCAAATATATTTTTGTGTCTATGAGAATGTTGTAATACCATTGGTTGTTAATCTTTTTTTTTACTCGAGTTGGTCTGCAAGTGGGAATGATATGATTTGCACACATGGAATCACATGACACACCTAAAATGCATTTTTGTTTCTACTGGAATATTTTGACACCATTTGTTGTGAATCCTTTTGGTTACACGAGTTGGTCCACAAGTGGTAATAATTTGTTGTGCATGCATGGAATAACTTAAAACCCCTCTAATACAATTTTGTGACTATGGAAACGTTATGACCCCATTGGTTGTCATGCTTTTTTTACACGAGATTGTCATCATATGGGTCTGATTTGTACTTCATGCATGGAATCACTCAAAACCCCTCTAATATATTTTTGTGCCTATGGACATGTTTTGACACCATTGGATGCATAACTTATATTTTAAATGATTGGGTCTAACTGGGAATGATTTGTACTGTGCACTTGGAATCGCTCAAAATACCTCTAATGATTTTCTACCTGTGGCAATGTTTTGGCACCATTTGTTGTGAATCTTTTTTATTGACATGAATCAGTCCACAAGTGGAACTTATTTGTTGTGCACACCTGAAATCGCTCGATACCCTTCTAAGGTAGTTTTACACCAATGTGAATGTTTTGACTACATTGGTTGCGAATGTTTTTTCCTCATGAGTGTGCCCATGTGTGCGAGTGATATGAAGTGAGCGCATGAAATTACTCGAAACCCCACTAATGCATTTTTGCATCAATAGTAATGTTTTGAGACCAATCATTGTGACACATATATTTTACACAAGTGGACCCATAGGTGAGAATGAAATTCTGTGTCCACATGGACTCACTCGAAACACCTCAAATGCATTTTTTCATCAATGGGAATGTTTTCACACCATTGGATGTGAATCTTTTATTTTACATGAGTTTGTCCACAAGTGGGAATAATTTTTCATGTGCGCATGGAATCGCTCGACACCCCTCTTATACAATTTTATGCCTATGAAATGTTGTGACAGCATGGACTGTGATACTTTTTTACAGGAGAAGGTCCGCAGACGTGATTTTGTAGTGCACGCATGGAATCTCTTGAAACCCCTGTTATACAATTTTGCGCATGTGAAATGTTGTGACACCATGGGTTGTGATACTTTTTTTATAGGAGAGGGTCCGCATGTGGGTGTGATTTATAGGGCATGCATGGAATTGCTCAAAACCCCTCTATGCATTTTTGAAAAATAACTACTTATCCTTAACTTTTCGAGGAATCCTTCATTAGTGGTTGTGAATGACTGACATTTTCAATCCTTTTGACCTTGGTTCCATACGAGCAAGTCAAAAAGGTTGAGAAATAGAACCATATGATTTGATTCATTCCCAATAGCCATGAGATGATCATCTTAGGGTGATCCTTTTCTCAACGGATACTCCTAGTACACTCGTAGTCTCTGAAGGATGAGAACCCACTATGTAGCATCTAAATTGATAATTCAAGTATTGTATATGTCATTAGTCCAATTCTTTGTAGGAACTACTCATAATAACGAGCTTGCAAAATGGATCTATTTGTCATAAAAGGATTCATTGTTCCGGACCCTGCTTCACCTTAATTGTTATTTGTGCCTACAGAAAAGTTTTGACACTATTGGTTGTGAAACCTATATTATACAGGAGTGGGTCTGAAAAAGGAACTAATTTACAGTGCATGTATAGAATCGCTCGAAACCCCTCTAAGACAGTTTTACGCCTATGGTAATGTTTTGCCAACATTGGTTGCGAAACTTTTTTTCTCACAAGTGTGTCCATGTGTGCTAGTGATTTGTAGTGTCAGCACAAAATTACTCGAAACCCCTCTAATCTATTTTTGTGCTGATAGTAATGTTTTGACACCAATCATTGCAACACATATATTTTACACAAGTGGGCCCATAGGAGAGAATGATATGTTGTGCGTGCATGGAATCGCTCGAAACCCCTCAAATGCATTTTTATATCTATTGGAATGTTTTCACACCTATGATTTTGATACTTTTGTTTTACATGAAACAGTGCACGTGTGGAAATGATTTGTAGTGCGTGCATGGAATCGCTCAAAACCCCTCTTGCGCCTATGGAAATGTTTTGACACCATGAGTTGGGAAATTTTTTTACACGACTGTGCCCTTATGAGCGAGTGATTTGTAGTGTGCGCATGAAATCACTCGAAACACTTCCAATGCATTTTTGCAACAATAGTAATGTTTTGACACGAGTCATCGTGACACATATATTACACAAGTGAGCCCATCAGTGGGAATGATTTCTTGTGTGTGCAGGGAATTGCTCGAAAGCCCTAAAATATATTTCTGTGTCTATGGGAATGTTTTAACACCATTGGTTGTGAACCCTTTTTTTACTTGAGTTGGTTCGTAAGTGGGAAAGATATGTTTTGTGCACATGGAACACCTCAAATGCAATTTTGTTTATATGGGATTTTTTTGACGCTATTGATTGTGAATCATTTTTTACATGAGTTGGTCCACAAGTGAGTATGATTTGTTGTGCATTCTTTGAATGGCTCGAAACTACACTAATACAATTTTGTGACTATGGAATTGTTTTAACCCCATTGGTTACAATACTTTTTTTTACATGAGATGGTCCTCATGTGAGTGTGATTTGAACTTCATGCTTGGAACCGCTCAAAACCCCTCTAGTGTATTTTGTGCCTATGGAAATATTTTGACAACAATGGATGCATTACTAATATTTTAAATGTGCAAGTGGGAATGATTTGTAGTGCACACATGGAATCACTCGAAGCCCCTTTAATGCATGTTTTAAACTTTGGAAATGTTTTGGCACCATTGGCTGCAAATCTTGTTTTACATGAGTCAGTCTACAAGTGGGACAACTTTGTTGTGTGCACCTGGAATCGCTCAATACCGCTCCAAGGTAGTTTTATGTCTATGTGAATATTTTGATAACATTGGTTGTGAAACTTTTTTCTCACAAGTGTTCCTGTGTGTGCGTGTGACTTGTAGTGAGCTCAGGAAGTCACTCAAAATACCTCGAATGCATTTCTACGTCAATAGTAATGTTTTGACACAATTGTTGTGATAGATATAGTTTACACACGTGTGCCTATAGGAGAGAATGATATGTTGTGTGCGTATGAAATCACTAAAAACCACTCAAATGCAATTTTTGTATCAATGGGAATGTTTTGACACCATTGGATGCGAATCTTTTTTACACGAGTTTGTCCACAAGTGGGAATGACTTTTCATGACCGCATGTAATTGCTTGAAACCCCCCTTGTACAATTTTGCTCCTTTAAATGTTGTGACACCATGGGTTGCAATATTTCTTTTATAGAAAAGGGTCCGCAGGTGGGTGCAATTTGTAGTGCATGCTTGGAATCACTCAAAACCCCTCTAATGCATTTTTGCATCTACGGAAAAGTTTTGACACTATTGGTTATGAATCCTATATTTTACACGAGTGGGTTCATAAGTGGGATTGATTTGTAGTGCGCACATGGAATCGCTCAAAACCACACTAAGGCAATTTTATGCCTATGGTAATATTTTGGCAATATTGGTTGCGAAACCTTTTTTCTCACGAGTGTGCTCGTGTGTGCTAGTGATTTGTGGTGTTCGCATGAAATTACTCAAAACTCCTCTAATCCATTTTTGCACCAATAGTAATGTTTTGACACTAGTTGTTGCAACACATATTTTAGACAAGTGGGACCATAGAAGATAATGATATGTTGTGTGTGCATGGAATCGCTCAAACCCCCTTAAATGCATTTTTGTATCTATGGGAATGTTTTGACACTGTTGGATGTGAATCTGTTTTTACACGAGTTTGTCCACAAGTGGGAATGAGTTTTCGTGTGTGCATGGAGCCACTCGAAACCCCTCAAATGTACTTTTGTATCTATGGGGACGTTTTCACACCTATGGTTTCAATACTTTTACATGAAAGAGTGCGCATGTGGGAATGATTTGTAGGCACGCATGGAATCACTCAAAACCTCTCTAATACAATTTTGAGCCAATGGAAATATTTTGGCACCATGGATTGTGAGAATATGCCCTTATGCACGAGTCATTTGTAGTGTGCGCATGAAGTCACCTTCTAACGCATTTTTGTACCGATACTAATGTTTTGACACCAGTCGTTGTGACACATATATATTACACAAGTGGGCTTGTAGGTGGGAATGATTTATTCTACGCACAAGGAATCACTCAAAAGCCCTCAAATATATTTTTATATTCATGGGAAAGTTTTAACACCATTGGAAGCGAATCTTTCTATTACACAAGTTTAACCACAAGTGGGAATGATATATTTTGTGCCCATGGAATCGCACAAAACACCTCAAATCCATTTTATTTCCTTGGGAATGTTTTGACACCATTGGTTGTGAATCCTTTTTTACATGAGTTGATCCACAAGTGGGAATGATTTGTCAGGCACACATGGAATCACTTGAAACCCCTTTGACACAATTTTGCGACTATGGAAATGTTTTCACCAGATTGGTTGCAATACCTTTTTCTACATGAGATGGTCCTCATATGTGTGTGATTTGTACTTCATGCATGGAATAGCTCGAAATCCCTCTAATGTATTGTTGCACCTATGGAAATGTTTTGACACCATTGCATGCATAACTTATATTTTAAATGAGTGGATCTGCAAGATGAAATGATTTGTAGTGTGTGCTTGAAATTATTCAAAACCCCTTTAATGCATTTTTCTACCTGTGGCAATGTTCTGGCACCATTGGACACAAATCTTCTTTTTTACATGAGTTGGTCCACAAGTGGGACTGATTTGTCGTGTGCACATGGAATCGCTCAGAACAGCTCTAAGGCAATTTTATGCCTACGGTAATGTTTTGGCAACGTTGGTTGCCAAACTTTTTTTTCTCACGAGTGTGCCCATGTGTGCTAGTGATTTGTAGTGTGCACATGAAATCATTGAAATCCCTCTGATGCATTTTTGTGCTAATAGTAGGGTTTAGGCACTAGTAGTTGTGACACATACATTTTACACAAGTGGGCCCATAGGTGAGAATGATACATTAGGTGTGCTTGGAATCACTTGGAACCCCTCAATTGCATTTTTGTATCAATGCGAATGTTTTGACACCGTTGGATACGAATCTATTTTTTACACGAGTTGGTCCACAAGTGGGAATGATTTTTCTTTCGTGCATGAAATCATTCGAAACCCATATAATATAATTTTACGCCTACGAAAATGTTTTGGCACCATGGTTTGCGATACATTTTTTTATAAAAGAGGGTCCACACAAGGGAGTGATTTTTTGTGTGCTCATGGAATCACTCAAAACCCCTCTCATGCATTTTTGAACCTATAAAAAATGTTTCGACACAATTGGTTGCGAAACCTATATTTTAGAAGAGTTACTCTGCATGTAGGAATGATTTGTAGTGTGTGCATGGAATCGCTCGGAACCCCCTCTAATGAATTTTTATGTATATGGCATTGTTTTGATACCACTGGTTGTGAATCTTTTTATTACATGAGAGGGCTCACAAGTGGGAATAATTTGTCATGTGCATGTCGAATTGCTCAAAACCCCACTAAGACAATTTTACGCCTATGGAAACATTTTCACACCATGGGTTGTGATACTTTTGTTTTACTCAAGAGGGTCTGTGTGTGTGAGTGATTTTTAGTGAGCGCATGAAATCACTTGAAACCCCTCTAATGCATTCTTGCATGGATAGTAATGTTTGGAAACTAGTCGTTGTGACAGATATTTTAGACAAGTTGGCCCGTAGGTGAGAATGATTTGCTATGCATGCATGAAATCACTCAGAATACGTCCAATGCATTTTTCTACTTGTAAGGATGTGTTGACACCATTAGTTGTGAATCTTTTTTTTACATGACTCGGTCCACATGTGGAAATGGTTTGCTATGTGTGCATTAAAATCATTCAAAACCCCTTTAATGCATTTTTATGTCTATAGGAATGTTTTGACACCATTGGTTGTGAATTTTTTTTCGCACTAGTTGATTTGCATATGGGAATGATTTGTCGTGCACGCATGGAATCAATTGAATACCCTCGAAAACAATTTTGCTCCTATGAAAACGTTTTGATACCATTGGTTATGATACCTTTTTTACATGACTAGATCCATAAGTGGAAATGATTTCTTATGCACGCGAGGAAAAGCTCGAAACCCCTCAAATGCATTCTTGTGTCCATGGCAATGTTTTGACACTAATTTTTGCGATTCTTTTTTCACACGAGTTGATCCGCAAGTGGGAATGATTTGTTGTGCACGCATGGAATCACTTGAAAACCCTCAAATACTATTTTGCTCCTTTGGAATCATTTTGACACGATTGGTTACGATACCTCTTTTCACATTAGTGGGTCCACACGTGGGAATGATTTGTAGTGTGTGCATGAAATCGCTCAAAACCCCTCTTATGCATTTTTACGCCTATAGAAATGTTTTGACACAATTTGTTGAGAAATTTTTTTACACGCGTTAGCCTATTGTTCGCGCTGAGATCCCTCACGCGCCTGGGCACGAACATGTCGATCGCCTGGGAGGTCTGCTTAGCTCTAGTGCAGGCTAATTGGCTTCTCTCCATAGCTTGAGGTACGCGCGCCAGGGGCTGTTGGTTCGATCGGCTCCGGCGTGTCGGTACGGGTGCTGGCATGCCAGTCAATTTGACCCTGTAATTGATAAGGAGGTGAGATGAGCAGGTCCGTCGGACGGTGGGCCGATATAGGCGCTCACTATCGGCTGGATGTCGATAGGATTGAGATGCTCTTCGATCGGCTGGGGAGCCGATGTGGATAGGTGTCAACGAGAGATCAACCACAGAGCCGATGGAGGAACCGGGATGTACTCAGAGGATAGCAAAGCGCACAGGATCCCTCCGGATAGCCGAACAGTAGTTCATCGGCTGAAAAAACCGATGAAGGCAAGGAATAGTATTAAAAAGGCACGGGCTACAAAGCCGATGCCACTCTGGATATGATAGCATGAGACCCGTCACCCGTCGTGACAGCGCCATTAACACTGAACCTCGAAGATCGGACCTAACCGAGACAGTACAAGGCCAAGGCCAACAACGCTGATACGGAGAACGCCAGATCGGCTCTGCTGAAGCAAAGAAAGGAATGAACCCATCGGCTAGCTGAGCCGATGAGGGGATGCCTCTCTGAAGGAGGGTGCGTATCGGCTGACAGACCGATACGCTCAGCGTTACACGTCAAGGGACACCTCTAAAGGCTAATGCGTATCGGCTGAGGGGCCAATACGCTGGGCGTGAAGCTCAGAGCATGGATAACTCATCGGCTAGCACTCTAATGATACATCATGCAGAAAACTATAAGCCTGAAGCTCGATCTACCATTAACAGCCCCGTAGGTCAAACCTAACCGATGCAGCACAAAATTGACGATGGCAGAGGGAGCTTAACAGGCCAATAGGCCCTGCACGAACGTGATGTGATACGTCTGATCGGTCTAAGAGGTCGAACCTAACTGATGCAGCCTTAAACAGAGCAGAACATATCGAGATGCTGGTGGGACTTACCCCATCACCAAAGATTGGACTTAACCAAGGCAGCCCCACGTCGAGAGCCAGAACCCGCTGGTAAAACCTAGATAAACTAGGGTGACGATGCGCCGAGATTGTATTGATCGAGAGAGATGTTACATGTTTCCAAGGGGTATATATTTACACCCTGGGTTTACAAACAGAGTCCGACGCATTTACAACCATCGGACGTTATTTCCTAACAAGAACAAAGGAAAATATCTCTAAAGAAGTTAACTAACTAACTAAACCTTCCTAATAAGGTTACAATTTACAAAGATAAAACATCTTGCTGTGGAGTCTATGGCTTTTCCGCAAACTCGGTTTTATCTGAATAATCTTCCAATTTAGAACTGAGTCTTCCTTCTCTACAACTCGATCGGCTTCTTCACTATAGCAATCGGACCCCTTTTTACTCAAGCCGATCCTTTTCCAACTTCTACTTAGGCTTCTCGAACCTGACCCCGATCGGATAACTCCCTGTCTTCAAACCGATCCAATCTTCTACTAATTTGATCGGCTTTTCTACAGTTCCGATCGGCTTTGTCTCACGAGCCGACCAGTATCTCCATCGGCCGATCCTGTTTACAAGCTGAATCAAATTTTGGCGTTAACACCTACATGTGGGAAATAATTTGTAGGGTGTGCATTGAATCACTTGAAACCACTCTAATGAAGCTTTACTCCAATGGGAATGTTTTAAACCATTGGTCACAGAACTTTCTTTATACAAATGGGTTCTCATGTGGTAATGATCTATAGTGCGCATACATAATAACTTGAAACCCCTCTAATACATTTTTGTGCATGTGGATACATTTTCACAACATTGGCTTTGATACTTTTTTTTACACAAGTGGGTATGCACATGGGATTGATTTGTAGTACGCACATGAAATTATTCAAAAACCATCCAATATATTTTTTCTGCAGATGGAAATGTTTTAACACCATTGTTTGCAAAACTTATATTTTACAGGACTGGATCTGCAAGTGGGAATGATTCATAGTGCACCCATGGAATCGCTTGAAACCCCTTTGATGATCTTTTTTGTCTCTGGGAACATTTTGATAGTTGTGGGCCAAAAATGGGAATGATTTGTTGTGCACACATGAATCACTCGAAACTGCTCTAATGCATTTTTGTGTCTATGGTAATGTTTAGATGCAATTGGTTACGAATCTTATTTTTACATGTCTGTGCCTGCATGTGTGAATGATTTATACTGTGCGCATGAAATCATTCAAAAACGCTCTAATGTATTCTTCTGCATACAGAAATGTTTTAACACCATTGTTTGTAATACTTATATTTTAAATGAGTGGGTCCACAAGTAGGAATGATTTGTAGTACGTGTATGGAATCGCTCAAAACCCTTTGATGAATTATTTGTCTCTAGGAATATTCTGACAGCAATGGATGCGATACTTTTTATTATAGGAGAAGGTGTAAATGTGGAAATGATTTGTAGTGTGCACATGAAACACTCGTAACTGCTCTAAGGCATTTTTGTGTCTATTGGAATGATTAGATACAATTAGTTGTAAATCTTATTTTTAGACGTAAGTGCCTGCATGTGGGAACGATTTGTACAGTTAACATGAAATCATTTGAAAACCCTCCAATGTATTTTCCTACATACAAAAATGTTTTAACACCATTGTTTAGGAAACTTATATTTTAATTGAGTGGGTCCACAAGTGGGAATGATTTGTAGTGCGCTCATGGAATCGCTCGAAAGCCCTTTGATGAATTTTTTTTGTCTCTAGGAATATTTTGACAGCAATGGATGCGATACTTTTTATTATAGGAGAGGGTGTAATTGTGGAAACGATTTGTAGTGTGCACATGAAACATTCAAAACAGCTCTAAGGCAATTTTGTGTGTATGGGAATGTTTAGATACAATTGGTTGCAAATCTTATTGTTACACGTCTGTGCTTGCATGTGGTAATGATTTGTACTGTGGTCATGAAATTATTCGAAAACCCTCCAATGTATTTTCCTGCATACATAAATGTTTTAACACCATTGCTTAGGATACTTATAGTTTATATGAGTCCACAAGTGGGAATGATTCGTAGTGCACTCATGGAATCACTTGAAACCCCTATGATGAATTTTTTTGTCGCTCAAAGTATTTTGATAGCAATGGATGCGATACTTTTTATAACAGGAGTGGGCCCAAATGTGGGAATGATTTGTAGTGCGCACATGAAATCGCTCAAAACCGTTCTAACACATTTTTGTGTCTATATGAATGCTTAGACACAATAGGATGCAAGCCTTTGTTTTACACATGTGGGAGTGATTTGTATTGTGGGCATGAAATCGCTCGAAAACCCTCTGATACATTCTTCTGCCTGTGGAAATGTTTTAACACCACTGTCTGCAAAACTTATATTTTAAACGAGTGGGTGCACAACTGGGAAATGATTTGTACTGAATGCATGGAATCACTCAAAACCCCTTTGATGATTTTTTTTGTTCTAGGAATATTTTTATAGCAATGGATGCGATACTTTTTACTACGAGAGTGAGCTAGAATGTGGGAATGATTTGTAGTGTGCACGTGAAATCACTCGAAACTGCTCTAATGCATTTTTGTGTCTATGGGAATGCTTAGACACAACTGGATGCAAGTCTTCTTTTTACTCGTGTGGGCCCACATGTGGGAACGATTTGTACTACAGGCATGAAATCGCTCAAAAACCCTCCAATGCATTTTTTACCTATGGAAATGATTTAACACCACTATTTGCAAAACTTATTTTTTAAACAAGTGTCTCCACAAGTGAGAAATGATCTGTATGCATTGAATCGCTTAAAATCACTCTAATGAAGTTTTACACCAACCAGAATGTTTTGACACCATTGGTCGCAAAACTTTTTCGATATGAGTGGGTGATCGTAATGATATGTAGTGCGAGCAATGGAATCTCTCAAAACCCCTCTAATCATTTATATGCATTTGGATACGTTTTCATAACATTGGCTATGATATTCTTTTACATGAGTAGGTCCACAACTCGGAATGATTTGTAGTGTGCACATAGAATCGCTCGAAACCCATTTGATAAATTTTTTGTCTCTGAGAATATTTTGACACTTGAATGAGGTACTTTTTATTATATGAGTAGGCCAGCATGTGGGAAACACATGAAATCACACGAAACCACTCTAACGCATTTTTGTGTTTGTTAGAATGTTTAGACACAATTGGTTGCAATTCTTTTTTTCACATATGTGGGCCCGTATGAGCGAACGATTTGTATTGCAGGCATAAAGTCGCTCGAAACCCCACCAATTCATTTTTCTGCCTATCGAAATGTTTTAATACCATCGTTTGCAAAACTTATATTTTATGCGAGTGGGTTTGCAAGTAGGAATAATTTGTAGTGCACATATGGAATTGCTCGAAACCACTCTAATGCAGTTTTACTCTAATCATAATGTTTTGACAATAGTGGTTTTGAAGGTTTTATTATACGAGTGGGTCCTTATGTGGGAAAGATTTGTTTTGCACTAATGGAATCACTCAAAACCCCTCTAACGCATTTTTCTGAATAAGGATACGTTTTGACACCACTGGTTGTGATACTTTTTTTTCACTTGTGTGGGTCCGCACGTGGGATTGATTTGTAGCGCACACATGGAATCGTTCAAAACCCTTCTTATGCATTTTTATGCCTAAGGAAATGTTTTGATGCCATTGGTTGTGAATTTTTTTTACACGAGTTGACCCATATGTGGGAATGATTTGTGGTGCACGCATGGAATCACTCGAAACCCCTCTAATGTGGTTTTACTCTTATGGGATTGGTTTGACAACATTGGTTGCAAAACATTTATTTAGTTGAGTAGGTCAGCAAGTGGGAATGAATTTTAGTGCACGCATGAAATTGCTCAAAACCCCTCGAATGCATTTTTCTACCTATTGGAATGTTTTAACACCATTAGTTAAACCTTCATATTAATTTAGCAATTTAGTACTTGTTCTACATGTTCTTCAATTGGTTGCAAGCTGAGTAACCTCATCACAGGGTTATTCGTGCCCTAGATGATCGTGAGCAACCCTTTGAGTCAGTGTATTAGTCGCTGTTCGCACCAAAACATGCAAACATGCCAAGGCTTGGGAGATCTGCTTCGATCTAGTGCAAGTCCTTTGGGTTCATTGGATAGTGTGTACTCCCGATTGTCCTTTGGCTTTGTTGATTGGTTTGAGAGTGTGACGAGGTCCTTCAGCTTCATTGTCCCTTCATTAGGACAATGGAGATGCGAGCATGCCAGCCAATTTAACTTTGTAATTGACAAGAAGATAAAGAGAATGGGTCAGTTGGACGATGGGTCGATACAAACTCTTACTACCGGCTGGCTGTCGATAGAGTTGAGAAGGACTGTTGATAAGGACTAGAACATTCTTACATCATCTAGGAAGCCATTGAAGGCATAAGCAGACAGCGACAAAGGAAATGAAAGATACATTGGCTGTATAACCGATGGCGCTCCAGATATAACAAAGGAGTAACACTAGTTCATCGTTGTAAAGCCAATAAAGGCATAAAAGGATATTCAAAGAATATGATAAAGATTCCATCGCCTGCAAATCCGATGGTAATTTAGAATAGGGTATTCAATGAATAGCACATGGGATCCTCCTATCGGCTAGTTGCGGATGGAGACTATAGCGCTTGTGTATCAGCTGGAAAGCCCATGAAGACATATGTAGATTGGCAAGGAATAATATAAAAGATCAATCGGCTACAAAGCTAATGGCGCTCCGAATATAATGTGTGATGAATAAGGAGTGAGACCAGATTCTCCGAAAGTATGAAACCTAGTAACCACCACGACGATACTGTTAGAGTCAGCCTTGATAGATTGGACCGATCCAAGACAGTATGAGACTGAGGCTAATGGCAACGAGGCGACGGACACTAGATCGGACATACGGGCTAAAAGAAAGGGTGAATCCATCGACTAGCTAAGCCAATGAGAGAAGATCTAATATGACCATGCCATCAAGCAAGATGTCACAACCCTCAACTCAAGCTATACCAACTCAGGTTTCACCTACATCAACACCAGTCCAAGTAAATGATGAACCGATTACATGTAGTCGAGCAAAGAAGCTACAACAAGAGGTGCACGTGCTACTTTGTGAGATTCATTTTAATATTGATGAGAATTATATACTACCTAAGTCGTGTACATTATTAATGGTTAGGTTTACTAAGGAGGAAGACATGAGCATACAAGGAGATGACTTCCGACCAGCTGCAGACCACTTTAGACCAGTTGCCGACCACGAACTACACTCGAACCAGTTTAGCTCTGTAAAACCATCTAGAAGAAACAGTCATATATTTTGATTCCTAGAAGCTATGGTAGGCTATAAGCACGTTTTCGAAAGCTCTTCAAGTCTACTTTCCAATGAGTCTAGCCCTGACTAGTTTGGAGCTACCATTTGGGTACAGACCACCGTTTAGTATATACTGCTCAGAAGGTCAATAGCCAGCCTGATGCTAAAGTTCATGTATTAAACTGTACCATTTTATAATATTACATGGTGCATGGCATACATGGTTGGAAAGGGTGTCAAGTCAAGAATCCAAGGCAACAAACCGTGCATCATTTGGACTTTCCCAGGTGGAGTTATTGCCAAAACAATAAAGATTACGCAGAAGACTAACAACCACGCGGAAACTCTCCAGGAGCTCATTCTGAAGAGGTCTTTTCACATAGTCGAACTAGTTATTTTCTTTTCGAGTTTCCACCTACCTAGCAGGGCTGTTGCTAGTATAAATACCCCCTAGATTCATTGTAATCACAGATTATGTTATTAAGAATATAGACCACTTTGTTCAGCTGTGCGCTAACAAACCCCTGAGAGTTGATCTCTACTCCTTTGCTCTTGTGACTTCCTTCGCAGAATTATAGAAGCGGCGGCTTCATCCACTTCTAATTGGTACTCCTACTCCCTTCGAGGTCTCCTCGATTGATTGTAGGCTGTGTTCGTTGGTTTCTTTGAGAGTGTGGTTGGGTGAATTCTCGGTTCAGGTTGCCGTATTGAGACAGTGGTTGGCTTCGAGTTTTATTTGTCAGGTTGCACTAGTTATCGCTGCTTGCAGCAAGTTATCTCAGCTTCTTCGAAGCTAGTTATCTGGTGATTGATCCTACATCGTATTATCCTTCGTGTGTCCTTTATGCCTCTTTCATATATCTAAAAATCCCCACACAAAAAAAAATCTAAAACCTTTATCATCCTTTGTGTAAACTTTGATCCTATCAAGTTGTAGCTTCTAGTTGTGTCTTGTTTCTTTAATAAAGTGTGCTTCTGTTATTTTTAATCTTTGTTCTTAGTTCTATAAAGAAAAAAATAGTGTCTCAAAAAAAAAGAAGAAATGTACAAAAAAAGAGAAAGAGTTGAGAAAAGTTGAGAAAGAAAAACTGAAGTTCAGTTTGTTGAAGTGCACAAGTACTGAAGTTTATCATATCAAGTTGTACAATCAGTTTGCTATTTGTATTTGGTGCAAAATTTGGTTGGGTTTGATCGCAACACTTGCATCCCAATCATACTCCTTTGTTTGCATCAACTCTGAAAATTTTTTGCGTGTGTGTGATCTATTTATATCTATCATATCTTGTGGACATAGAACTTCTAGTTTGGATTGTTACTTAACTTAACAACAACTAGAATTCAGATTGCATTCCTTGTGTATCAACTCCCCACCAAGCTCCACATAACAACCATCGCAATCGGTACTCTCTGATCTTGTATTCGTCTCGCCATCACTTTTGGTTACCACCACACATTTTATTTGTAATCCGTAGCACGGAATTCATAAGAGCTTTGGTTGGTCAGAGAGGTGAGGTTGAGAGAGTCACCAAAAACTTTCCAATCAACATATACAAATATATTGCTTGTATTTTGCTAACCTTTTAGGAAGATGGGTGAATCTGAGGTAGAAGAATGTGTTACTATTGTACAATTTAAGGAGCTCAAACAAAGCCTAGAAGATAGACAAGACTGGTTGACACAAGATCTTCAAGCCATCTTGGCTGAAATCAGAGAACACCGTCCACCTCGTGATGGTGCAAGCAACCACGATGAAGATGGAGAAGAAAGTGAAGGAAGAGCTGCTGCTAGAAGAGCTAGAGAGCAAGAAAGGAGGAACCGAGGTGCTGCACATAGTAGAGGAAGAGGTCGAAATCGAAGAAATGATGATCATGATGAATCTAAAGAGGATGATGATGATCAGTCCCAATATCGATATGGTCACCGAGCTCGTAGAGGAGGCAACCGAGAGGAGAGGTTTGGCAAACTAAAATTTACCATGCGAAAATTTGATGGAGGATCTGATCCTGAAGCTTATTTCACTTGGGAGTTGAAAGTGGAAAAGATCTTTCGCTTGCATAATTATTCCGAAGAGAAGAAATTAGCCATGGCATCTCTAGAGTTTGAGGGATATGCTTTGATTTGGTGGGAGCAACTTCTCTCTGATCTTGAGGAAGATGGAGAACATCCTATTAAAACTTGGGATGAAATGAAGCAAGAAATGAGAAAACGTTTTGTGTCAAAGCACAATCGGCGTGATCTTTTTGATAAATTACAGAATCTGAAGCAAGGAAGTTTCTCTGTTGAGGAATATTATAAAGAGATGGAGAAGGCTATGATTAGAGCCAATGTGTATGAAGATGAAGAGCAAACTATTGCACGTTTCATGGCTGGTTTGCATCGCAATATTCAGCACATTGTTGAGTTTCAACTGTACCGTCATCTAATTGATTTGGTACATCAAGCAACCAAAGCTAAACGATAATTGCAGCAAGATGCTAAGAGCAGCAAGTCCTTGTCATTTGGTATGAGGAACATATCTGGGGGAAGCAAGCAAGTCTCGAAGTTCACTACTGCACCCTCATCAGCGAAAAACTCGTTTGGAGGTTCACGTTCTAATGTTCAGAGTGTTTTTAGTGGGAAGAACACTCCTGCCCCAAACGTGAGCTCTAAACTAGCGGCATCCACCTCTACTTCAGTAGGTTCTATAGCCAAGAGTAGTGGAATTCAGTGCTTCAAGTGTGGAGGCCGTGGGCATATAAGTAGAGTGCCCAAACAATCGGGTGATCATTATGAATGATAATGGAGAGTATGAATCAGCTAGTGAAGAAGAAGATGAAGAAGAGTATGTTGAAAAGCCCATGAAGATGAGGAACATACAGGGTGTGAATTTGAGCAGGGGGCTGCTCTTGTAGTGGCTCAAATCTTGAGTGTTCAAATGAAAGAAGCTGAAAATGGACAGCGGCACAATTTATTTCAAACACGTGCAAAGGTGCAAGACAAAGTAGTGAAGGTGATCATAGATGGATGGAGCTGCCACAATCTTGCAAGTCGTGAAATGGTTGACAAGCTTGGTCTGAAACTACAGTGGCATCCGCATCCATATCATGTCCAATGGTTGAATGATTCGGGTGATATTAAGATTGGGCATCGTGTGAAAATTCCATTCAAGATTGGTGAATATGTTGACACAGTAGAGTGTGATGTAGCACCCATGTCTGTGTGTCACTTGCTGCTTGGAAGACCATGGCAATATGACCGTTACACTTAGTATTGTGGGAGAACAAACCAGTATACACTAGATCTGAAGGGAAAGAAGTTTGTGTTAAAGCCCATGACCCCTCAACAAATCATGGCTGAGTACTTACAAAAGAAATCTAAAATTGGTACAGCAAGTAATGGAGGAGAAGAGCAAAATAAATTGAGTGCCATCCACAATTCGGTGAGTGAGAGCCACAAGCCAAATGTGAGAGAAAAAAAGAAAGGAGAGGGAGAAAATCTAGTTATGTTAGCCACAAAATCTGAAATGAGAGAAGTAAGGAACAACCCAAATCAAGTGCTCTTTGTACTTGTGTGCAAAGACATTTTAATTTCAGCTAACGACATCACCTCTCTTCCTAGTGTTGTATCTCATCTATTGCAGGACTATGGAGATGTTTTCCCAAAGGAAACACCAGCTGGACTACCTCCAATTCATGGGATTGAGCATCAAATTGATCTCATTCCAGGGGCTGCACTACCTAATCGACCACCATACCGATCCAACCTTGAAGAAAGAAAGGAGATACAAAGGCAAGTACAAGAACTTCTTGACAAAGGTTTTGTTCGTGAAAGTTTAAGTCCTTGCGCTGTTCCTGTGATCTTAGTACCTAAAAAAGATAGATCTTGGAGGATATGTGTTGATTGTAGGGCTATAAATAACATCACTGTCCGCTACCGTCATCCTATTCCATGCTTAGATGACATGCTTGATGAATTGAGTAGCTCCACAATATTTACTAAAATTGATTTGAGAAGTGGTTACCATCAAATAAGAATGAAAACTAAAGATGAATGGAAAACTGCGTTTAAAACAAAATTTGGGTTGTATGAATGGTTAGTTATACCTTTTGGTTTGACTAATGCTCTTAGTACTTTCATGAGATTAGTGAACCAAGTCTTGAGAGCTTTTACTGGGAAATTTGTGGTTGTCTACTTTGATGATATCTTAATTTACAGTAAGTCTTTTGAAGAGCATGTGAGTCACATTCGATAAGTCCTAGATGAGCTAAGAAAGGAGAAATTATTTGCTAATCTTGAGAAGTGCAGTTTTTGCACAGACCATGTTGTGTTTCTTGGCTTTGTTATTTCAGGAAAAGGAATAGCAGTGGATGAAAGCAAGGTGAAAGCCATCAAGGATTGGCCCACTCCAACAAATGTAAGTTAAGTGAGAAGTTTTCATGGCCTTGCTGGTTTTTATAGAAGGTTTGTGTGAGATTTCAGTACCATCGCTGCTCCCTTAAATGAATTAACCAAGAAAGGAGTTGAATTTAAATGGGGAAACACACAAGAAAATGCTTTTCAAAAATTAAAGAAACGTTTAACTAAAGCACCACTACTTGTTCTTCCTAATTTCACTAAAGCTTTTGAAGTGGAATGTGATGCTAGTGGGATTGGGATAGGAGGAGTTTTAATGCAACAAGGAAAACCTGTAGCATATTTTAGTGAAAAATAGGGAGGTTCTCAACTAAATTATTCTATATATGACAAAGAATTGTATGCTCTGGTACGTGTGCTTGAAACATGGCAACACTACTTATGGCCAAAGGATTTTGTTATTCATTCCGATCATGAAGCTTTGAAGTACTTGAAAGGTCAAGCTAAGCTAAACCGATGCCATATCAAATGGGTTGAGTTCATTTAAACATTTCCATACATTGTGAAGTATAAGAAAGGTAAGGACAATATTGTTGCCGATGCGTTCTCTCGGAAGAGTGTGTTGCTGAACCAACTCGAGGTAAAGGTTTTGGGTCTTGAAAATTTGAAAGATATGTACAAAAATGATCCTAAATTTTCAGAACCATATGCCCATTGTAAAGACAGAAAAGGTTGGGAAAAATATCACATCAATGTTGGATTCTTATGTAGAGTTAACAAACTTTGTGTTCCAAATTCTTCGGTTAGATTGTTGTTGTTACAAGAATCACATGGAGGAGGATTAACAGGGCATTTTGGACAAAAGAAGACATATGAGCTACTCGGTGATCATTTCTATTGGCCCAAGATGAGAAGAGACATCATCAGATTTGTGGAGCGATGCGTCACATGCCACAAAGCTAAGTCCAAATTGAATCCTCATGGTTTATACACTCCGTTACCTACTCCAAATACTCCTTGGGAAGATATAAGCATGGATTTTATTCTGGGATTGCCTAGAACTCAGAGGGGAAAAGATTCAATTTTTGTTGTGGTTGATAGATTTTCAAAGATGGCTCATTTTATCCCTTGCAATAAGACCAACGATGCTTCACACCTTGCTAATTTGTTTTTCAGAGAAATTGTGAGGCTACATGGAATGCCCAGGACCATAGTGTCGGATCGTAATGTCAAGTTTGTGAGCTACTTTTGGAAAACGCTGTGGGCAAAGCTTGGGACCAAGCTCTTGTTCTCCACCACTTGTCATCCCCAAACAGACGGACAAACTGAAGTGGTGAATCGAACCTTATCAATGTTGCTGCGAACCATGGTGAAAAAGAACTTGAAGGATTGGGAGGATTGCTTGCCTCATGTGGAGTTTGCTTATAACAGGGAAAAAACCAACATGGAAGCCTCCAAGCGTGCTGCATACATAAAGAAGATACATGAGAAGATTAAGGCGGTACGCAAGGCTACAAGTATAAACAAGCATCGGAAGAAAGTGTTGTTTGAACCAGGGGACTTGGTGTGGATTCACTTGTGCAAGGATTGCTTTCTAGATCAGCGCAAATCCAAATTGATGCCACGAGGGGATGGTCCATTTCATGTTCTTACAAAGATCAATGACAATGCATACAAGATAGATCTTCCATCAAGTTATGGCATAAGCAACACCTTTAATGTTGCTGACCTATCTCCATTCACAAATGAACATACTTCAGAGTTGAGGACGACTCCTTTTCAAGGGAGGGAGGATGATATGACCATGCCATCAAGCAAGATGTCACAACCCTCAACTCAAGCTACACCAACTCAGGTCTCACCTACATCAACACCAGTTCAAGTAATTGATGGACCGATTACATGTAGTCGAGCAAAGAAGCTACAACAAGAGGTGCACGCGCTACTTTGTGAGATTCATTTTATTATTGATGAGAATTATATACTACCTAAGTCGTGTATATTATTAATGGTTAAATTCACTAAGGAGGAAGACATGAACACACAAGGAGACGACTTCCGACTAGCTGCAGACCACTTCAGACCAGTTGCCGACCACAAACTACACTCGAACAAGTTTAGCTCTGTAAAACCATCTAGAAGAAATAGCCATATATTTTGATTCCCAGAAGCTATGGTCATCTATGAGCACGTTTTGGAAAGCTCTTCAAGTCTAGTTTTCAATGAGTCTAGCCCCGACCAGTTTGGAGCTACCATTTGGGCACATACCACCGTTTAGTGTATACGGCTCGGAAGGTCAATAACCAGCCTGATGCTAAAGTTCATGTATTAAACTGTACCATTATATAATATTACGTGGTGCATGGCATACATGGTTGCAAAGGATGTCAAGTCAAGAATCCAACGCAACAAACCATGCATCATTTGGGCTTTCCTAGGTGGAGTTATTGCCAAAACAATGAAGATTGCGCAGAAGACTAACAGCCACACGAAAACTCTCCAGGAGTTCATTCTGAAGAGGACTTTCACATAGTCGAACTAGTTATTTTTTTCGAGTTTCCACCTACCTAGCAGGGCTGTTGCTAGTATAAATACCCCCTAGACTCATTGTAATCAAAGATTATGATATTGAGAATATAGACCACTTTGTTCAGCTGTGCGCTAATAAACCCCTGAGAGTTGATCTCTACCCCTTTGCTCTTGTGACTTCCTTCGCAGGAATTACAGAAGCGGCGGCTTCATCCACTCTCAATTGGTGCTCCTACTCCCTTCGAGGTCTTCTCGATTGATTGTAGGCTGTGTTGGTTGGTTTCTTTGAGAGTGTGGTTGGGCGAATCCTCGATTCAGGTTGCCGTATTGAGACGGTGGTTGGCTTCGAGTTTTATTCGTTAGGTTGCACTAGTTATCGCTGCTTGCAGCAAGTTATCTCAGCTTCTTCGAAGCTAGTTATCTGGTGATTGATCCTACATCGTGAAGATCGGGACATTGAGGCGTATCAAGATGAGATAAATGAACATGTACAGATTGTAAGGTGATGCCTGGAGAATGTGTGGTTTCTCAATATAGGCTGACGGTGGCTGACTTTCGCTTTTTGGTGCATGCTCATAGGGATAAATAAGCCTAAATTGCAAGAAATAAGTGGTGAAAGTTGGAAAAGGAGATATCAAATGTCTTCACGGAAAGGGTTATCGAAGAGGACTTTTGGAATGAAGAAGACGATGCAAATAACATATGGGAGAAGATAACATATATTCAGAAGATTACTTCAAAGTTGTTTGATGTGACCAAAGGGAGTAGGTACAAAACTAAGGACACTTGGCGGTTGAACGAAGACGTGCAAAGAGCTATTAAGGAGAAGAAAGAATGCTATAACTGCTTGTATAATGATTGGAGTGAGAACAATATGGGGAGGTATAAGATGGCAAAGAAGATCGCAAATGAGTTGTGAGTGAGTCAAAGGGACAAACTTTCAAGGATCTATATCAACATCTAAGTATGAAAGAAGGAAAGAAGGACATGCATAGAATGTCTAGGGCTCGTGTTAGGAAGACGAGGGACTTCAACCAAGTTAAGTATATTAAGGATGAGAGAGAGTAACTCTTAGTGAAGGAGGATAAGATTAGACATAGATGGTAAGAGTATTTTTTGACAATTTGTTCAACAGTGGAAACAAGAACACCACCATCTTGTTAGATAACCCCAATATGAGCTTTGTGCAGAGATCCAAGAATCTAAGGTTAGGGAGGCTTTGAAAAGGATGAAAAGAGGTAAGGTGATGGGCCCTAATGATATTCAAATCAAGGTATGGAGATGTCTTAGGGACATACCTATACTATAGCTAACCAAATTGTTCAACAATATATTTCAATTGAACACGATGCCTGAGGAGTAGAGAAGAAGTATATCGGTATTAATCTACAATAATAAGGGAGATATCTAAAGTTGTACTAATTATCGGAAAATTAAGTTGATGAGCCATACTAAAAAGCTATGAGAGAGTTATCGAACACTGTTTGAGAGGAACAATGCAGATTTCTATAACCAATTTGGTTTCATACCCGAAAGGTCAACCATATAAGTAATTTTTTAATAAGATAAGTTATGAAGTGGTTTAGAGAGCAGAAGGATCTATATATGGTTTTTATTGAATTAGAAAAGGCTTATGACAAGATACCAAGAAATATTATGTGGTAAGCTTTAGACAAACATAATGTTCTAACAAAATATGTCTCTCGTATGAAGGATATGTACAACAATGCTATGATTAGTATTTGAACAATTAGTTGTAACATAGATTACTTCTCGTTTAAAATAGGACTACAACAGAAATCAGATTTGAGTTCATACCTCTTTGTCTTGGTAATGGATGAGGTTACAAGAAACATAGAACAGGATATCCTTTGGTGTATATTCTTTGTAGATGATATAGTGTTAGTTGATAAGAGCTGAATGAGAGTAAATAGGAAACTAGAGTTATGGCAGTAGACTCTTGAGTCCAAAGGTTTTAGAGTAAGCAAAAGTAAGATTGAATAGTTAAAATGTGAGTTTGGCACCATCACACGTGAGTGAGATGTGAGTTTAGGTGGACAAATAGTGCCTAAGAGGGACACATTTTGATATTTGGGATCTATGCTATAGATGGATGAGGATATTGATGTAGACATTAGCTATAGAATTAAAGCATGTTGGATAAAATGATGCCAAGCTTCTGGCATCCTCTATAATAAGAAGGCACTGTAGAAACTAAAAAAAAGTTTTATAGAACGATGATTAGATCTACTATACTATATGGAGCAAAATGTTGTCCTATAAAAAGATAACATGTTCAACAACTGAGTGTTGTTGAAATTCGTATGTTAAGTTGGATTTGTTGTCATATTAGAATAGATCGAGTTCAAAATAAGGATTTACATGATCAATTAGGGGTAGTATCAATTGAAGAAAAAGCTTTTCCAAAATCGGTTGAGATAGTTTGACCATATTTAAAGGATACCTCTAGAGACACTAGTACATTATAGAATACTAAGTTAAGATAATAATATAAGGAGAGATAGAGAAATATTAAAATTAACACAGGAAGAGGTAATAAGAAGGGACTTGAAAGATTAGGATCTAAATAACTGTACTTAAATTAGAGTGCTTGGAAAACAGCTATTAGCATGTCTAAACCGTGATTTGAGGCTTGTTGGGTTTTATACTAACTTGTTTGGGACTAAAATACTTTATTATTGTTGTTGTTGTAGAAAACTAAACAAATATTTAAAGTATCCACTCTGCAATTGGATATGAGATATTGACAAAGATGTAAAGCTCATCAGAAGCTTTGTTGTCAATCATAGTACTGCTTGAGGCTTCTTGGTGTTGCTGAAATAAGATTTGCATCAACTTTGGTCCAGCGGATTCAAGAGATGAGGGAGACACCACGTAAAATAGTAGTTGATCCTAATTGGAGGTTTCTAAATGAAGATGCATCCAAGGCAAGAAGGATGAAAGAAATGCTTGTTAATGATCAGGTGTGGGAGATAATTGACATTCTTATATCCTTCACAGATCCTATTGTGGGATTGCTTAGGGAGGCTGACACAGATAATCCAATACTGCACTTGGTATATGAAAAATGGGATTGAATGATAGAACAAGTTCATGAAATCACACATAAGAATGGAAAAAAATGCAATTAATAGCGCAGAAGCCTTCTATATGGAGGTTCATGGGATACTTGTAAAGAGATGGACAAAGAGCACTACACCTCTTCACTGCTTGGCACATTGCTTGAACCCTACATATTATAGTCATGAATGACTTTTTCTAGGTGTTGATCACATAGTAATGAATGGATTAATATGATTTTTTTAAAGCAACTTTCTATAGAAAATTTTTATAAATACCACACTGTTTAGTAGTTTAGGAAGCATGCGTGTAGAAAAAAAGGGTAAAAAGGTTGGGAACCTTGGCTGCCACGAATGCAGCCTTAGTTTGGATCTTACATACTTAATGAAAGCAAGAAGCTTGAAAGAATGGAGGTTCTATGTAATTTCTGCTTTCCACTTTCCAGCTTTCCAGGATGTCAGCTACTCAATTGTCAAATAGCTGAAATGACATAATCCAAATCTTCTACTTAGTATTCACTCTGAGTATGTTAACATTACTGCTTTCTTGCTCAATCTTCAATGATATGTTTATTCCTGACCCTTAAATTAATGAATTTATATAATCTTATCTATCAAATTATTTCTTATATTTTAAATTATATATATATATATGTGACGAATGCCCGAATCCTATTTTCTAATAGTTTGCCAAGTCAGACACCCAAATCCAAGTCGGCTATGACTCCTGAGTCTAAGTCGTGTAACTATGGGCACATCTATTAATAAAGTTTTTCATCAATCAAGAGACAACTTGACGAAAGGTGTTAACTGCCACTTTGGGATAAGACAACAACTACATGTTTGACCAAACCATTCACTGGGTGGACATTTCAACAACGGTGAAAGTTCTAGGTGCATTAGTTAACCCAAAAAGTGTGACTAACCACTCCTTACACCAAACTTAGTTTTAAAAGCAATTTTTCATTTATCTCCTAATTTCATAAGGATCTGGTGGTATCCACTACACAAATCAATAATTGAAAACATAACAACACCACTCAATTCATCCAGCATATCATCTAATTGTGGAATGGGATGATGATATCGAATGGAGATATTGTTAATAGCTCTATAATCCGCACACATACGCACTATAATAACTAGAATAGCACAAGGACTAAGAGATGCACATAACCTTTATCGAGTAGTTATTGTACATGGCACTTAATCTCCTTAGTTTCCTCTGGATTTACCCTATATGGCCCATGGTTGGGTAATGAAGTACTAGGAATGAGATCAATCTAGTGCTCAATACCTCGAATGTGTGGTAGCCCTAGTAGTATGTCACTTCGAAATGCATCAGAAAGTCTTGCAAAATGTTAGACAAAGTAGGGGGACAAAGAACGCTACATATCATGAAGTGAAATCAAAGCATCTTTGTATACCAAACCATAGCAAATAGAAGTGGAAGCAATCAATTCATTAACATTGAAACAGGTAGGAAGCAAACATGTGCCTTTCAAGGTTATCTCATTTTTCTTGGAGTAAATAAATTTGTTTTGTTTCATATCATTCCTCTCAAGATCTTTTGCAACAATGTGGTTCTCAGTTTTAGCATGGTCCTTTAATTCAAAGTTTTGGGCTCTAGCAACATCATCTTGCACAATAGCCTCTAGAGACATAGGATGTAGCACAATTTTCTTATGATAGTTTAGGAAAGAATATTTATTTATTCTACCATGATGCATTGAATCTGTATCAAATTGCTAGTCTTCTAACATCACAATATGATCCTACAGAGAAATTAATTCGCACCAGTCTAGTTATCTTTGCCTTACTATTGTTATTAAGCCATTGGATGTGGATGCGGTTTGGTACTATGTGCAAGTTTCTCAACCATGTCATTGCTGGCCAATTGTTACAGATACATCCACCAATAATCATGTGGCAAGAATGCTCTTTGATGATACACTTTGTTTGAAACAACGTGTGCCACTATTTTTGCTTTCCCTTCTCCATTTGCGTACTAAGCACACTACACAATGAGACTCTCATAACGCTTGGCATCATCAGCACCAATATGCTCTTCGGATGCTCCATCATCACCTACATGGTTAGTTGCAAGCATAGCATGTATATCTTCACCGAAATCACTAGTAGATGAATATTCACCATCGTCTTTAACAACCAAAACACACTTGGTAGGACAGTATGACTGCACATGTCTAAAGCCCTAATATCGGTGACATTAAACAGCTCTAGTTCTTCCTATAGAAACCATAGAAGAAGTGCTCATAGAAGGCGAAATTAAATAAAAAGCACATAAATAGTCAAAGGCAGGAGATATGACAAATGTTTGTCAATGAGAAAATGACAATTGTACATGACTAGAAATGGATTACTGCCACATTTTTTTAAGGTATTGACAAAGTATGTGACTTGAAGCTACAGTAAACCAATGAGTAAACCTTGCTACGGCTCCCTCTAAGTAGCAAGGATTCCATGAAATAGGCAGCTTTATTCTGAAAAGATGAAAAACATAATAAAGAAACGATATAATGCTAGGTTAGAGAGAACCGAAAATGACTTCACAAAAATGCTGATTAATGTAAACGAACAGGATCGGCGCGGCGATATTACATCAGATTGCAAAAGGCAACAACAAAGTGATCCTTTTTAGGCCGGCACGATCATTTCTCAAAAAATAAAACAAGCCTAAAGAGCTTACCAGTAACCCACAGTCTCCGCATGCATGTGATGATTTTTCAAGATACAATCAACAGAATTCCACATACCTCTCCACAGTCTCCACAACCGTTGACTCCAATTGCTCCACTCAAAACAAAACATGCAAAGGAAACATAGAAGGCGATATTAATTAAAAAGCACATAAATAGTCAAAGGCAGGAGATATGACAAACGTTTGTCAGTGAGAAAATGACAATTGTACATGACTAGAAATGGATTACTATCACATTTTTTTACGGTATTGACAAAGTAAGTGACTTGAAGCTACAAACATTGCTACGGCTCCCTCTAAGCAGCAAGGATTCCATGCAATAGGCAGTTTCATTCTGAAAAGGTGCAAAACATAATAAAGAAACGATATAATGTTAGGTTAGAGAGAACCTAAAACGACTTCACAAAAATACAAACTAATGTAAAAGAACGGGATCCGCGTGGCGATATGACATCAGATTGCAAAAGGCAACAGCAAAGTGATCCTTGTTAGGCCGGCACGATCATTTCCCAAAAAATAAAACAAGCCTAAAGAGCTTACCAGTAACCCACAGTCTCCGCATGCATGTGATGATTTTTCAAGATACAATCGACAGAATTCCACATACCTCTCAACAGTCTCCACAACCGTTGCTCCACTTGCTTCACTCATAACAAAACATGCAAAGGAAACATAGAAGGCGATATTAATTATAAAGCACATAAATAGTCAAAAGCAAGAGATATGACAAACGTTTGTCAATGAGAAAATGACAATTGTACATGACTAGAAATGGATTACTGCCACATTTTTTTACGGTATTGACAAAGTAAGTGACTTGAAGCTATAGTAAACCAATGAGTAAACCTTGCTACGGATCCCTCTAAGCAGCAAGGATTCCTTGAAATAGGCAGCTTCATTCTGAAAAGGTGCAAAACATAATAAAGAAACGATATAATGTTAGGTTAGAGAGAACCTAAAATGACTTCACAAAAATGCAGACTAATGTAAAAGAAGAGGATCAGCGCGGTGATATTACATCAGATTGCAAAAGGCAACAACAAAGTGAAACTTTTTTGGCCGGCACGATCATTTCCCGAAAAATAAAAGAAGCCTAAAGAGCTTACCAGTAACCCACAGTCTTCGCATGCATGTGATGATTTTTTGAGATAGAATCGACAGAATTCCACATACCTCTCCACAGTCTCCACAACCGTCGACTCCACTTGCTCCACTCATAACAAAACGTGCAAAGGAAACATAAAAGGCGATATTAAACAAAAGGCACATAAATAGTCAAATGCAGGAGATATGACAAAAGTTTGTCAATGAGAAAATGACAATTTGACATGATAAGAGATGGATTACTGCCACATTTTTTTACGGTATTGACAAAGTAAGTGAGTTGAAGCTACAGTAAACCATTGAGTAAACCTTGCTACGACTCCCTCTAAGCAGCTAGGATAACATGACATAGGCAGCTTCATTCTGAAAAGGGGCAAAACATAATAAAGAAACGATATAATGGTATGTTAGACAGAACCTAAAACGACTTCACAAAATTGCAGACTAATGTAAAAGATCAGGATCAGCGCGGCGATATAACGTCAGATTGCAAAAGGCAACAACAAAGTGAAACATTTTAGGCCGGCACGATCATTTCCCAAAAAATAAAACAAGCCTGAAGAGCTTACCAGTAACCCACAGTCTCCGCATGCATGTGATGATTTTCCAAGATACAATCGACAGAATTCCACATACCTCTCCACAGTCTCCACAACCGTTGACTCCACTTGCTCCACTCATAACAAAACATGCAAAGGTAACATAGAAGGCGATATTAAATAAAAAGCACATAAATAGTCAAAGGCAGGAGATATGACAAATGTTTGTCAATGACAAAATAACAATTGTACATGACTAGAAATGGATTACTGCCACATTTGTTTTCGGTACTGACAAAGTATGTGACTTGAAGCTACAGTAAACCAATGAGTAAACCTTGCTATGGCTCCCTCTAAGCAGCAAGGATTCCATGAAATAGGCAGCTTCATTCTGAAAAGATGCAAAACATAATAAAGAAACGATATAATGCTAGGTTAGAGAGAACCGAAAAAGACTTCACAAAAATACTGACTAATGTAAAAGAACAGGATTGGTGTGGCGATATTAAATCAGATTGCAAAAGGCAACAACAAAGTGATCCTTTTTAGGACGGCATGATCATTTCCTGAAAAATAAAACAAGCCTAAAGAGTTTACCTGTAACCCACAGTCTCCGCATGCAAGTGTTGATTTTTCAAGATACAATCGACAGAATTCCACATACCTCTCCAAAGTCTCCACAACCGTTGACTCAACTTGCTCCACTCATAACAAAACATGCAAAGCAAACATAGAAGGCACATAAATAGTCAAAGGCAGGAGATATGACAAACGTTTGTCAATGAGAAAATGACAATTGTACATGACTAGAAATGGAATACTGCCACATTTTTTTACGGTATTGACAAAGTATGTGACTTGAAGCTACAGTAAACCAATGAGTAAACCTTGCTACGGCTCCCTCTAAGCAGCAAGGATTCCATGAAATAGGCAGCTTCATTCTGAAAAGGTGCAAAACATAATAAAGAAACGATAAAATGTTAGGTTGGAGATAACCTAAAAGAATTTCATAAAAATACAGACTAATGTAAAAGAACAGGATCAGCGCGGCGATATTACATCAGATTGCAAAATGCAACAACAAAGTGATCCTTTCTAGGCCGGCACGATCATTTCCCGAAAAATAAAACAAGCCTAAAGAGCTTACCAGTAACCCACAGTCTCCGCATGCATGTGATGATTTTTCAAGATACAATTGACAGAACTCCACATACCTCTCCACAGTCTGCACAACCGATGACTCCACTTGCTCCACTCATAACAAAACGTGCAACGGAAACATAGAAGGCGATATTAAATCAAAAGCACATAAATAGTCAAAGGCAGGAGATATGACAAATGTTTGTCAATGAGAAAATGACAATTGTACATGACTAGAAATGGATTACTGCCACATTTTTTTACGGTATTGACACAGTAAGTGACTTGAAGCTACGGTAAATCAGTGAGTAAACCTTGCTATGACTCCCTCTAAGCAGCAAGGATTCAATGAAATAGGCAGCTTCATTCTGAAAAGATGCAAAACATAATAAACAAACGATATAATGCTAGGTTAGAGAGAACCTAAAACGACTTCACAAAAATTCAGACTAATGTAAAAGAACAGGATCAGCACGGCGATATTACATCAGATTGCAAAAGGCAACATCAAAGTGATCCTTTTTAGGCCGGCATGATCATTTCCCGAAAAATAAAACAAGCCTAATGAGCTTACCAGTAACCCACAGTCTCCGCATGCATGTGATGATTTTTCAAGATACAATCGACAGAACTCCGCATACCTCTCCACAGTCTCCACAACCGTTGACTCCACTTGCTCCACTCATTACAAAACGTGCAACGGAAACATAGAAGGCGATAGTAAATAAAAAGCACATAAATAGTCAAAGGCAGGAGATATGACAAATGTTTGTCAATGAGAAAATAACAATTGTACATGAATAGAAATGGATTACTGCCACATTTTTTTACGGTATTGACACAGTAAGTGACTTGAAGCTACAGTAAACCAATGAGTAAACCTTGCTACGACTCTCTCTAAGCAGCAAGGATTCAATGAAATAGGCAGCTTCATTCTGAAAAGATGCAAAACATAATAAAGAAACGATATAATGCTAGATTAGAGAGAACCTAAAACGACTTCACAAAAATTCAGACTAATGTAAAAGAACAGGATCAGCGCGGCGATATTACATCAGATTGCAAAAGGCAACAACAAAGTGATCCTTTCTTGGCTGGCACGATCATTTTCCAAAAAATAAAACAAGCCTAAAGTGCTTACGAGTAACCCACAGTCTCCGCATGCAAGTGATAATTTTTCAAGATACAATCGACAGAATTCCACATACCTCTCCACAGTCTCCACAACCGTTGACTCCACTTGCTCCACTCATAAGAAAACATGCAAAGGAAACATAAAAGTTGATATTAAATAAAAACCACATAAATAGTCAAAGGCAGGAGATATGACAAATGTTTGTCAATGAAAAAATGACAATTGTACAAGACTAGAAATGAATTACTGCCATATTTTTTTACGGTATTGACATAGTAAGTGACTTGAAGCTACAGTAAACCAATGAGTAAACCTTGCTACGACTCCCTCTATGCTGCAAGGATAACATGAAATAGGTAGCTTCATTCTGCAAAGGTGCAAAACATAATAAATAAACGATATAATAGTATGTAAGAGAGAACCTAAAACGACTTCACGAAAATACAGACTAATGTAAAAGATCAGGATCAGTGCGGCGATATTACATCAGATTGCAAAAGGCAACAACAAAGTGATCCTTTTTAGGCCGGCACGATCATTTCTCGAAAAATAAAACAAGCCAAAAGAGCTTACCAGTAACCCACAGTCTTCGCATGCATGTGATGATTTTTCAAGATAGAATCGACAGAATTCCACATAACTCTCCACAGTCTCCACAACAGTTGACTCCACTTGCTCCACTCATAACAAAACGTGCAAAGGAAACATAAAAGGCGATATTAAACAAAAGGCACATAAATAGTCAAATGCAGGAGATATGACAAAAGTTTGTCAATGAGAAAATGACAATTTGACATGATAAGAGATGGATTACTGCCACATTTTTTTACTGTATTGACAAAGTAAGTGAGTTGAAGCTACAGTAAACCGTTGAGTAAACCTTGCTACGACTCCCTCTAAGCAGCTAGGATAACATGACATAGGCAGCTTCATTCTGAAAAGGAGCAAAACATAATAAAGAAACGATATAATGGTATGTTAGAGAGAACCTAAAACGACTTCACAAAATTGTAGACTAATGTAAAAGATCAGGATCAGCGCGGCGATATAACGTCAGATTGCAAAAGGCAACAACAAAGTGAAACATTTTAGGCCGGCACGATCATTTCACGAAAAATACAACAATCCTGAAGAGCTTACCAGTAACCCACAGTCTCCACATGCATGTGATGATTTTCCAAGATAAAATCGATAGAATTCCACATACCTCTCCACAGTCTCCACAACCGTTGACTCCACTTGCTCCACTCATAACAAAACATGCAAAGGAAACATAAAAGGTGATATTAAATAAAAAGCACATAAATAGTCAAAGGCAGGAGATATGGCAAATGTTTGTCAATGAAAAAATGACAATTGTACAAGACTAGAAATGGATTACTGCCACATTTTTTTACGGTATTGACACAGTAAGTGACTTGAAGCTATAGTAAACCAATGAGTAAACCTTGCTACGACTCCCTCTATGCAGCAAGGATAACAGGAAATCGGCAGCTTCATTCTAAAAAGGCGCGAAACATAGTAAATAAACGATATAATGGTATGTTAGAGAGAACCTAAAACAACTTCACAAAAATGCAAACTAATGTAATAGATCAGGATCAGCGCGGCGATATTACATCAGATTGCAAAAGGCAACAACAAAGTGATCCTTTTTAGGCCGACACGATCATTTTCCGAAAAATAAAACAAGCCTAATGAGCATACCAGTAACCCACAGTCTCCGCATGCATGTGATGATTTTTCAAGATACAATCGATAGAATTCCACATACCTCTCCACAGTCTCCACAACCGTTGACTCCACTTGCTCCACTCATAACAAAACATGCAAAGGAAACACAAAAGGCGATATTAAATAAAAAGCACATAAATAGTCAAAGGCAGGAGATATGACTGTCAATGAGAAAATGACAATTGTACATGACTAGAATTGGTTTACTGCCATATTTTTTTACGGTATTGGCATAGTAAGTGACTTGAAGCTACAGTAAACCAATGAGTAAACCTTGCTACGACTCCCTCTATGCTGCAAGGATAACATGAAATAGACAGCTTCATTCTGAAAAGGTGCAAAACATAATATATAAACGATATAATAGTATGTAAGAGAGAACCTAAAACGACTTCACGACAATACAGACTAATGTAAAAGATCAGGATCAGTGCGGCGATATTACATCAGATTGCAAAAGGCAACAACAAAGTGATCCTTTTTAGGCCGGCACGATCATTTCCCGAAAAATAAAACAAGCCTAAAGAGCTTACCAGTAACCCACAGTCTTCGCATGCATGTGATGATTTTTCAAGATAGAATCGACAGAATTCCACATACCTCTCCACAGTCTCCACAACCATTGACTCCACTTGCTCCACTCATAACAAAACGTGCAAAGGAAACATAAAAGTCGATATTAAACAAAAGGCACATAAATAGTCAAATGCAGGAGATATGACAAAAGTTTGTCAATGAGAAAATGACAATTTGACATGATAAGATATGGATTACTGCCTCATTTTTTTACGGTATTGACAAAGTAAGTGAGTTGAAGCTACAGTAAACCGTTGAGTAAACCTTGCTACGACTCCCTCTAAGCAACTAGGATAACATGACATAGGCAGCTTCATTCTGAAAAGGAGCAAAACATAATAAAGAAACAATATAATGGTATGTTAGAGAGAACCTAAAACGACTTCACAAAATTGCAAACTAATGTAAAAGATCAGGATCAGCGCGGCGATATAACGTCAGATTGCAAAAGGCAACAACAAAGTGAAACATTTTAGGCCGGCACGATCATTTCCCGAAAATTAAAACAAGCCTGAAGAGCTTACCAGTAACCCACAGTCTCCGCATGCATGTGATGATTTTCCAAGATACAATCGATAGAATTTCACATACCTCTCCACAGTCTGCACAACCGTTGACTCCACTTGCTCCACTCATAACAAAACGTGCAACGGAAACATAGAAGGCGATATTAAATCAAAAGCACATAAATAGTCAAAGGCAGGAGATATGACTGTCAATGAGAAAATGACAATTGTACATGACTAGAAATGGATTACTGCCACATTTTTTACAGTATTGACAAAGTAAGTGACTTGAAGCTATAGTAAACCAATGAGTAAACCTTGCTACGACTCCCTCTATGCTGCAAGGATAACATGAAATAGGCAGCTTCATTCTGAAAAGGTGCAAAACATAATAAATAAACGATATAATAGTATGTAAGAGAGAACCTAAAACGACTTCACAAAAATACAGACTAATGTAAAAGATCAGGATCAGTGCGGCGATATTACATCAGATTGCAAAAGGCAACAACAAAGTGATCCTTTTTAGGCTGGCACGATCATTTCCCGAAAAATAAAACAAGCCTAATGAGCTTACCAGTAACCCACAGTCTCCGCATGCATGTGATGATTTTTCAAGATACAATCGACAGAATTCTACAAACCACTCCACAGTCTCCACAACCGTTGACTCCACTTGCTCCACTCATAACAAAACATGCAAAGGAAATATAAAAGGTGATATTAAATAAAAAGCACATAAATAGTCAAAGGCAGGAGATGTGACAAATGTTTGTCAATGAGAAAATGACAATTGTACATGACTAGAAATGGATTACTGCCACATTTTTTTACGGTATTGACCAAGTAATTGACTTGAAGCTTTAGTAAACCAATGAGTAAACCTTGCTATGGCTCCCTCTAAGCAGCAAGGATAACATGAAATAGGCAGCTTCATTCTGAAAAGGGACAAAACATAATAAAGAAACGATATAATGTTAGGTTAGAGAGAACCTAAAATGACTTCACAAAAATGCAGACTAATGTAAAAGAACAGGATCAGTGCGGCGATATTACAATAGATTGCAAAAGGCAACAACAAAGTGATCCTTTCTAGGCCGGCACGATCATTTCCCGAAAAATAAAACAATCCTAAAGTGCTTACCAGTAACCCACAGTCTCCGCATGCAAGTGATGATTTTTCAAGATACAATCGACAGAATTCCACATACCTCTCCACAGTCTCCACAACCGTTGACTCCACTTGCTCCACTCATAACAAAACATGCAAAGGAAACATAAAAGGTGATATTAAATAAAAAGCACATAAATAGTCAAAGGCAGGAGATATGGCAAATGTTTGTCAATGAAAAAATGACAATTGTACAAGACTAGAAATGGATTACTGCCACATTTTTTTACGGTATTGACACAGTAAGTGACTTGAAGCTATAGTAAACCAATGAGTAAACCTTGCTACGACTCCCTCTATGCAGCAAGGATAACAGGAAATCGGCAGCTTCATTCTAAAAAGGCGCAAAACATAGTAAATAAACGATATAATGGTATGTTAGAGAGAACCTAAAACAACTTCACAAAAATGCAAACTAATGTAATAGATCAGGATCAGCGCGGCGATATTACATCAGATTGCAAAAGGCAACAACAAAGTGATCCTTTTTAGGCCGACACGATCATTTTCCGAAAAATAAAACAAGCCTAATGAGCATACCAGTAACCCACAGTCTCCGCATGCATGTGATGATTTTTCAAGATACAATCGATAGAATTCCACATACCTCTCCACAGTCTCCACAACCGTTGACTCCACTTGCTCCACTCATAACAAAACATGCAAAGGAAACACAAAAGGCGATATTAAATAAAAAGCACATAAATAGTCAAAGGCAGGAGATATGACTGTCAATGAGAAAATGACAATTGTACATGACTAGAATTGGTTTACTGCCATATTTTTTTACGGTATTGGCATAGTAAGTGACTTGAAGCTACAGTAAACCAATGAGTAAACCTTGCTACGACTCCCTCTATGCTGCAAGGATAACATGAAATAGACAGCTTCATTCTGAAAAGGTGCAAAACATAATATATAAACGATATAATAGTATGTAAGAGAGAACCTAAAACGACTTCACGACAATACAGACTAATGTAAAAGATCAGGATCAGTGCGGCGATATTACATCAGATTGCAAAAGGCAACAACAAAGTGATCCTTTTTAGGCCGGCACGATCATTTCCCGAAAAATAAAATAAGCCTAAAGAGCTTACCAGTAACCCACAGTCTTCGCATGCATGTGATGATTTTTCAAGATAGAATCGACAGAATTCCACATACCTCTCCACAGTCTCCACAACCATTGACTCCACTTGCTCCACTCATAACAAAACGTGCAAAGGAAACATAAAAGTCGATATTAAACAAAAGGCACATAAATAGTCAAATGCAGGAGATATGACAAAAGTTTGTCAATGAGAAAATGACAATTTGACATGATAAGAGATGGATTACTGCCTCATTTTTTTACGGTATTGACAAAGTAAGTGAGTTGAAGCTACAGTAAACCGTTGAGTAAACCTTGCTACGACTCCCTCTAAGCAACTAGGATAACATGACATAGGCAGCTTCATTCTGAAAAGGAGCAAAACATAATAAAGAAACAATATAATGGTATGTTAGAGAGAACCTAAAACGACTTCACAAAATTGCAAACTAATGTAAAAGATCAGGATCAGCGCGGCGATATAACGTCAGATTGCAAAAGGCAACAACAAAGTGAAACATTTTAGGCCGGCACGATCATTTCCCGAAAAATAAAACAAGCCTGAAGAGCTTACCAGTAACCCACAGTCTCCGCATGCATGTGATGATTTTCCAAGATACAATCGATAGAATTTCACATACCTCTCCACAGTCTGCACAACCGTTGACTCCACTTGCTCCACTCATAACAAAACGTGCAACGGAAACATAGAAGGCGATATTAAATCAAAAGCACATAAATAGTCAAAGGCAGGAGATATGACTGTCAATGAGAAAATGACAATTGTACATGACTAGAAATGGATTACTGCCACATTTTTTACAGTATTGACAAAGTAAGTGACTTGAAGCTATAGTAAACCAATGAGTAAACCTTGCTACGACTCCCTCTATGCTGCAAGGATAACATGAAATAGGCAGCTTCATTCTGAAAAGGTGCAAAACATAATAAATAAACGATATAATAGTATGTAAGTGAGAACCTAAAACGACTTCACAAAAATACAGACTAATGTAAAATATCAGGATCAGTGCGGCGATATTACATCAGATTGCAAAAGGCAACAACAAAGTGATCCTTTTTAGGCTGGCACGATCATTTCCCGAAAAATAAAACAAGCCTAATGAGCTTACCAGTAACCCACAGTCTCCGCATGCATGTGATGATTTTTCAAGATACAATCGACAGAATTCTACAAACCACTCCACAGTCTCCACAACCGTTGACTCCACTTGCTCCACTCATAACAAAACATGCAAAGGAAATATAAAAGGTGATATTAAATAAAAAGCACATAAATAGTCAAAGGTAGGAGATGTGACAAATGTTTGTCAATGAGAAAATGACAATTGTACATGACTAGAAATGGATTACTGCCACATTTTTTTACGGTATTGACCAAGTAATTGACTTGAAGCTTTAGTAAACCAATGAGTAAACCTTGCTATGGCTCCCTCTAAGCAGCAAGGATAACATGAAATAGGCAGCTTCATTCTGAAAAGGGACAAAACATAATAAAGAAACGATATAATGTTAGGTTAGAGAGAACCTAAAATGACTTCACAAAAATGCAGACTAATGTAAAAGAACAGGATCAGTGCGGCGATATTACAATAGATTGCAAAAGGCAACAACAAAGTGATCCTTTCTAGGCCGGCACGATCATTTCCCGAAAAATAAAACAATCCTAAAGTGCTTACCAGTAACCCACAGTCTCCGCATGCAAGTGATGATTTTTCAAGATACAATCGACAGAATTCCACATACCTCTCCACAGTCTCCACAACCGTTGACTCCACTTGCTCCACTCATTACAAAACATGCAAAGTAAACATAAAAGCTGATATTAAATTAAAAGCACATAAATAGTCAAAGGCAGGAGATATGACAAATGTTTGTCAATGACAAAATGACAATTGTACATGACAAGAAATGGATTACTGCCACATTTTTTTACGGTATTGACACAGTAAGTGACTTGAAGCTACGGTAAATCAATGAGTAAACCTTGCTATGGCTCCCTCTTAGCAGCAAGGATTCCATGAAATAGGCAGCTTCATTCTGAAAAGGTGCAAAACATAATAAAGAAACGATATAATGTTAGGTTAGAGAGAACCTAAAATGACTTCACAAAAATGCAGACTAATGTAAAAGAACAGGATCAGCGCGGCGATATTACAATAGATTACAAAAGGCAACAACAAACTGACCCTTTCTAGGCCGGCACGATCATTTACCGAAAAATAAAACAAGCCTAAAGTGCTTACCAGTAACCCACAGTCTCCGCATGCAAGTGATGATTTTTCAAGATACAATCGACAGAATTCCACATACCTCTCCACATTCTCCACAACCGTTGACTCCACTTGCTCGACTCATTACAAAACATGCAAAGGAAACATAAAAGGGGATATTAAATAAAAAGCACATAAATAGTCAAAGGCAGGAGATATGACAAATGTTTGTCAATGAGAAAATGACAATTGTACAAGACTAGAAATGGATTACTGCCACATTTTTTTACGGTATTGACACAGTAAGTGCCTTGAAGCTACGGTAAATCAATGAGTAAACCTTGCTACGACTCCCTCTAAGCAGCAAGGATTCCATTAAATAGGCAGCTTCATTCTAAAAAGATGCAAAACATAATAAAGAAACGAATAATGCTAGGTTAGAGAGAACCTAAAATGACTTCACAAAAATACAGACTGCTGTAAAAGATCAGGATCAGCGCGGCGATATTACATCAGATTGCAAAAGGCAACAACAAAGTGATCCTTTTTAGGCCGGCATGATCATTTCCCGAAAAATAAAACAAGCCTGATGAGCTTACCAGTAACCCACAGTCTCCGCATGCATGTGATGATTTTTCAAGATACAATCGACAGAATTCTTCAAACCTCTCCATAATCTCCAAAACCGTTGACTCCACTTGCTCCACTCATAACAAATCATGCAAAGGAAATATAAAAGGCGATATTAAATGAAAAGCACATAAATAGTCAAAGGCAGGAGAAGTGACAAATGTTTGTCAATGAGAAAATGACAATTGTACATGACTACAAATGGATTACTGCCACATTTTTTTACGGTATTGACAAAGTAAGTGACTTGAAGCTACCGTAAACCAATGAGTAAACCTTGCTATGGCTCCCTCTAAGCAGCAAGGATTCCATGAAATAGGCAGCGTCATTCTGAAAAGGTCCAAAACATAATAAAGAAACGATATAATGTTAGGTTAGAGAGAACCTAAAATGACTTCACAAAAATGCAGACTAATTAATGTAAAAGAACAGGATCAGCGCGGCGATATTACAATAGATTGCAAAAGGCAACAACAAAGTGATCCTTTTTAGGCCGGCACGATCATTTCTCGAAAAACAAAACAAGCCTAAAGAGCTTACCAGTAACCCACAGTCTCCGCATGCAAGTGATGATTTTTCAAGATACACTCGACAGAATTCCACATACCTCTCTACAGTCTCAACAACCGTTGACTCCACTTGCTCCACTCATTACAAAACATGCAAAGGAAACATAAAAGGCGATATTAAATAAAAAACACATAAATAGCCAAAGGCAGGAGATGTGACAAATGTTTGTCAATGAGAAAATGACAACTGTACATGACTAGAAATGGATTACTGCCACATTTTTTTATGGTATTGACCAAGTAATTGACTTGAAGCTACAGTAAACCAATGAGTAAACCTTGCTATGGCTCCCTCTAAGCAGCAAGGATAACATGAAATAGGCAGCTTCATTCTGAAAAGGTACAAAACATAATAAAGAAACGATATAATGTTAGGTTAGAGAGAACCTAAAATGACTTCACAAAAATGCAGACTAATGTAAAAGAACAGGATCAGCGCGGCGATATTACAATAGATTGCAAAAGGCAACAACAAAGTGATCCTTTCTAGGCCGGCACGATCATTTCCCGAAAAATAAAACAAGCCTAAAGAGCTTACCAGTAACCCACAGTCTCCGCATGCAAGTGATGATTTTTCAAGATACAATCGACAGAATTCCACATACCTCTCCACAGTCTCCACAACCATTGACTCCACTTGCTCCACTCATTACAAAACATGCAAAGGAAACATAAAAGGCGATATTAAATAAAAAACACATAAATAGTCAAAGGCAGGAGATGTGACAAATGTTTGTCAATGAGAAAATGACAATTGTACATGACTAGAAATGGATTACTGCCACATTTTTTTACGGTATTGACACAGTAAGTGACTTGAAGCTACGGTAAATCAATGAGTAAACCTTGCTATGACTCCCTCTAAGCAGCAAGGATTCCATTAAATAGGCAGCTTCATTCTAAAAAGATGCAAAACATAATAAAGAAACGAATAATGCTAGGTTAGAGAGAACCTAAAACGACTTCACAAAAATACAGACTAATGTAAAAGATCAGGATCAGTGCGGCGATATTACATCAGATTGCAAAAGGCAACAACAAAGTGATCCTTTTTAGGCTGGCACGATCATTTCCCGAAAAATAAAACAAGCCTAATGAGCTTACCAGTAACCCACAGTCTCCGCATGCATGTGATGATTTTTCAAGATACAATCGACAGAATTCTACAAACCACTCCACAGTCTCCACAACCGTTGACTCCACTTGCTCCACTCATAACAAAACATGCAAAGGAAATATAAAAGGTGATATTAAATAAAAAGCACATAAATAGTCAAAGGTAGGAGATGTGACAAATGTTTGTCAATGAGAAAATGACAATTGTACATGACTAGAAATGGATTACTGCCACATTTTTTTACGGTATTGACCAAGTAATTGACATGAAGCTTTAGTAAACCAATGAGTAAACCTTGCTATGGCTCCCTCTAAGCAGCAAGGATAACATGAAATAGGCAGCTTCATTCTGAAAAGGGACAAAACATAATAAAGAAACGATATAATGTTAGGTTAGAGAGAACCTAAAATGACTTCACAAAAATGCAGACTAATGTAAAAGAACAGGATCAGTGCGGCGATATTACAATAGATTGCAAAAGGCAACAACAAAGTGATCCTTTCTAGGCCGGCACGATCATTTCCCGAAAAATAAAACAATCCTAAAGTGCTTACCAGTAACCCACAGTCTCCGCATGCAAGTGATGATTTTTCAAGATACAATCGACAGAATTCCACATACCTCTCCACAGTCTCCACAACCGTTGACTCCACTTGCTCCACTCATTACAAAACATGCAAAGTAAACATAAAAGCTGATATTAAATTAAAAGCACATAAATAGTCAAAGGCAGGAGATATGACAAATGTTTGTCAATGACAAAATGACAATTGTACATGACAAGAAATGGATTACTGCCACATTTTTTTACGGTATTGACACAGTAAGTGACTTGAAGCTACGGTAAATCAATGAGTAAACCTTGCTATGGCTCCCTCTTAGCAGCAAGGATTCCATGAAATAGGCAGCTTCATTCTGAAAAGGTGCAAAACATAATAAAGAAACGATATAATGTTAGGTTAGAGAGAACCTAAAATGACTTCACAAAAATGCAGACTAATGTAAAAGAACAGGATCAGCGCGGCGATATTACAATAGATTACAAAAGGCAACAACAAACTGACCCTTTCTAGGCCGGCACGATCATTTACCGAAAAATAAAACAAGCCTAAAGTGCTTACCAGTAACCCACAGTCTCCGCATGCAAGTGATGATTTTTCAAGATACAATCGACAGAATTCCACATACCTCTCCACATTCTCCACAACCGTTGACTCCACTTGCTCGACTCATTACAAAACATGCAAAGGAAACATAAAAGGGGATATTAAATAAAAAGCACATAAATAGTCAAAGGCAGGAGATATGACAAATGTTTGTCAATGAGAAAATGACAATTGTACAAGACTAGAAATGGATTACTGCCACATTTTTTTACGGTATTGACACAGTAAGTGCCTTGAAGCTACGGTAAATCAATGAGTAAACCTTGCTACGACTCCCTCTAAGCAGCAAGGATTCCATTAAATAGGCAGCTTCATTCTAAAAAGATGCAAAACATAATAAAGAAACGAATAATGCTAGGTTAGAGAGAACCTAAAATGACTTCACAAAAATACAGACTGCTGTAAAAGATCAGGATCAGCGCGGCGATATTACATCAGATTGCAAAAGGCAACAACAAAGTGATCCTTTTTAGGCCGGCATGATCATTTCCCGAAAAATAAAACAAGCCTGATGAGCTTACCAGTAACCCACAGTCTCCGCATGCATGTGATGATTTTTCAAGATACAATCGACAGAATTCTTCAAACCTCTCCATAATCTCCAAAACCGTTGACTCCACTTGCTCCACTCATAACAAATCATGCAAAGGAAATATAAAAGGCGATATTAAATGAAAAGCACATAAATAGTCAAAGGCAGGAGAAGTGACAAATGTTTGTCAATGAGAAAATGACAATTGTACATGACTACAAATGGATTACTGCCACATTTTTTTACGGTATTGACAAAGTAAGTGACTTGAAGCTACCGTAAACCAATGAGTAAACCTTGCTATGGCTCCCTCTAAGCAGCAAGGATTCCATGAAATAGGCAGCGTCATTCTGAAAAGGTCCAAAACATAATAAAGAAACGATATAATGTTAGGTTAGAGAGAACCTAAAATGACTTCACAAAAATGCAGACTAATTAATGTAAAAGAACAGGATCAGCGCGGCGATATTACAATAGATTGCAAAAGGCAACAACAAAGTGATCCTTTTTAGGCCGGCACGATCATTTCTCGAAAAACAAAACAAGCCTAAAGAGCTTACCAGTAACCCACAGTCTCCGCATGCAAGTGATGATTTTTCAAGATACACTCGACAGAATTCCACATACCTCTCTACAGTCTCAACAACCGTTGACTCCACTTGCTCCACTCGTTACAAAACATGCAAAGGAAACATAAAAGGCGATATTAAATAAAAAACACATAAATAGCCAAAGGCAGGAGATGTGACAAATGTTTGTCAATGAGAAAATGACAACTGTACATGACTAGAAATGGATTACTGCCACATTTTTTTATGGTATTGACCAAGTAATTGACTTGAAGCTACAGTAAACCAATGAGTAAACCTTGCTATGGCTCCCTCTAAGCAGCAAGGATAACATGAAATAGGCAGCTTCATTCTGAAAAGGTACAAAACATAATAAAGAAACGATATAATGTTAGGTTAGAGAGAACCTAAAATGACTTCACAAAAATGCAGACTAATGTAAAAGAACAGGATCAGCGCGGCGATATTACAATAGATTGCAAAAGGCAACAACAAAGTGATCCTTTCTAGGCCGGCACGATCATTTCCCGAAAAATAAAACAAGCCTAAAGAGCTTACCAGTAACCCACAGTCTCCGCATGCAAGTGATGATTTTTCAAGATACAATCGACAGAATTCCACATACCTCTCCACAGTCTCCACAACCATTGACTCCACTTGCTCCACTCATTACAAAACATGCAAAGGAAACATAAAAGGCGATATTAAATAAAAAACACATAAATAGTCAAAGGCAGGAGATATGACAAATGTTTGTCAATGAGAAAATAACAATTGTACATGACTAGAAATGGATTACTGCCACATTTTTTTACGGTATTGACACAGTAAGTGACTTGAAGCTACGGTAAATCAATGAGTAAACCTTGCTATGACTCCCTCTAAGCAGCAAGGATTCCATTAAATAGGCAGCTTCATTCTAAAAAGATGCAAAACATAATAAAGAAACGAATAATGCTAGGTTAGAGAGAACCTAAAATGACTTCACAAAAATACAGACTATTGTAAAAGATCAGGATCAGCGCGGCGATATTACATCAGATTGCAAAAGGCAACATCAAAGTGATCCTTTTTAGGCCGGCACGTTCATTTCCCGAAAAATAAAACAAGCCTAGTGAGCTTACCAGTAACCCACAGTCTCCGCATGCATGTGATGATTTTTCAAGATACAATCGACAGAATTCTACAAACCTCTCCACAGTCTCCACAACCGTTGACTCCACTTGCTCCACTCATAACAAAACATGCAAAGGAAATATAAAAGGCGATATTAAATAAAAAGCACATAAATAGTCAAAGGCAGGAGATGTGACAAATGTTTGTCAATGAGAAAATGACAATTGTACATGACTAGAAATGGATTACTGCCACATTTTTTTACGGTATTGACACAGTAAGTGACTTGAAGCTATAGTAAACCAATGAGTAAACCTTGCTACGACTCCCTCTAAGCAGCAAGGATTCCGTAAAATTGGCAGCTTTATTCTAAAAAGATACAAAACATAATAAAGAAATGATATAATGCTAGGTTAGAGAGAACCTAAAACGACTTCACAAAAATACAGACTAATGTAAAAGAACAGGATCAGCGCGGCGATATTACATCATATTGCAAAAGGCAACAACAAAGTGATCCTTTCTAGGCCGGCTCGATCATTTCCTGAAAAATAAAACAATCCTAAAGAGCTTACCAGTAACCCACAGTCTCCGCATGCAAGTGATGATTTTTGAAGATACAATCGACAGAATTCCACATACCTCTCTACAGTCTCCACAACCATTGACTCCACTTGCTGCACTCATAACAAAACATGCAAAGGAAACTGCTATACATTATCATGGCCGCCATACTACCATTGCTTAGTCTTGCCGATAGTTCCACTCTGCCCACCTTTGTTCTCTGTCCACCCGTCTGAGGGTTTGTCCTGGTCTAGTGAAGCTGTTTTTTACTCCACTTCTGCTGGTCTGCCTTAGGGCGCTGCCAGCAAGCTCGCAGCTAGTTTTCTGTATCCTGTGCTTTCCTTCTGTGGCACATGGGGCCTGTTTGTCAGTGTGCTTTTATCATGGGCTTAGAGGAATGGGTTCCCTAGGAGAACAGCCCCTCCCCTCACGGTAAGTATCAGGATAAAGTTGCTTAGTTGTATAGAGGGTTGAGTCTGTCAGCATAGATTAGGTTAGGGAGTCCATTCATATAAAACCGGACCCTAACCTGGGTCAAGGTAAGAAATGGATCAAGTTACCGTAACTAGCCTTGCCTTCTCGTCTTTTTCATTGTAAAAGCCATGATGTAAATGGCTTGTGTCTTAGTTGGGTCCTTTGGAGTGTCATTTGAGTCTAGTAGGGTGCACATGAGCAGCTCAAAAAGAGGGGAGTAGTCTCATGGGCTTAAGAGGAACGGGTTCCCTAGCCCCTTCCCCTTACGGTAAATACGTAGCTTAGTTGGCTTAGTTGGATAGTGTCTGTTAGGATAGAGTAGCTTAGTTGGATAGGGGGTTGAGTCAGATTAGGCTAGGGAGTCCGTTTAGATATAAAGACGGACCCAAACCTGTAAGCAATAGATCAAGTTATCCTAAATAGCCCTGCCTTCTCGGCGTCATGATATAGGGCTGGTCCTGTTACTTCCTCTATTATAATCAAATCAATCTGCTTCATCCCCTTTTATTCCCAAATAATCCTTGCATGTGATAACTTTCTATCAGAGCCCTCACGTCTTCATGCACAGCTCCACGAGCTGGTGCCCTTAATCCTCACTAGAGGCCTTAGGATGGGCGTCGCTATCCATATCGGAAGGGGAGAAGGCAGCGATATTTGTTAGCACTATCACTGGTCGCTGACACGTGACTCGTGTCTGGGGATCACGATTTCCACTGCACACAATGTGAGAGGTGAGGGCAGCAAGCATGAAGAGGATTGGGAAGGCATGCGACAGGAGCGCCAATGATGTAGTTCCCACGCGCGAGGGTTCCGCTCAAGCTAACTGCATCACGTGATATGCATAGTGGAACAAACATGGATAGGGATTCTCCCTCTTCTATGCTATTGGGCTGTCAATTTTTTGGGCTTGGATCATAGCTGGGGCCTTATCTCTCCTTAGGGGCTTCTAAATGGGGTCCTCCTGCATTTGTTGATGGCATATTGGCCTAGAGATCTACAACAACTTTAGTTTTATTTCTTTTTCATTGTAAAAGCCGATATGTAAAATTCTTGTGTCTTAGTTGGGTCCTTTGGATTAGTGTGGCGTTTGACTCCAATAGGGTATGCGGTAGCTCAAGGCTAAGCTCCTCAAAAAGAGGGGAGTAATGTCATAGGCTGAGGAATGGGTTCCCTAGGGGAATGGCCTCTTCCTTTCACGGTAAGTACGTAGCTTAGTTGGATAGAATTGGATGGATAGGGTCTATGAGGATAGAGTAACTGAGTTGGATAGAGGTCGAGTCTGTTAGGATAGATTAGGTCAAGGAGTCCATCTATATATAAAGATGGACCCTAACCCAGGTCAAGATAAGCAATAGATTAAGTTATCCTCATTAGTCCTGCCTTCTTGTCACAAGGTGCAGGGTTAGTCCTATTACTTCCTCTATTATAATCAAATCTATCCCTTTTCGCCCCAAAATATCCATGCATGTGATAGTTTTGGAATTTGGAGCGGTTGTAAGCCAAAGTGGCAGCTCTCCCTCTTAGTGGGTTGGTGCTGTTGTGTATCTTTGGTTTTGGGGTAGGGTGTGGTTGGGACAAAATTGGGGAACAAAATTTCTCTTTCTTATCCAACATGAACATCCCGATTGTTGTTATACTCACCGGTCATGAGTGGATTTTGTCTTTTTCTAATCAGCAATACTTTTTTTGTCTCCAATCTAGAGCTTGAAATCTAGTTTGATTTAGGTAGAGGAAATAAATCAAGAAAAAGACTAAATTAAAATAGTGTTCTCTTATATATCAAACTATTCCTAGGGCTATTTTTGACAACAAACATAGTGAATTGCATTTCCATCCACCCATCACATTCTTTTTTAGTAGTGGCACTTGGTCATTTGCCAGCCACTCCAACCACCATGCTTTCATGCCATAGACAAGGGTGCCACATCATCAAAGAACGGCATATGATCAAATCCCTCTATTATAAAATGTGGATTGGTGATGGCCAAATGGGCCGGCCGAGCTAACATGGTCCACGTTCTCGCTAGGCACAACCCGCTAAGGCATGACCTATTAGGCACAGACCTTGTAATGGGCCATATCGTGCGATGCCGGCCCACGTGCTGATGCCACAGCCCAAGCATGACCCAAGAGGCTCTTGTGCCATGTCATGCTGGTGGGCCTAGGAAAGGTACGTGGGTCGTCTGCACATTTTTTCACATTTATAGAACAAATTTTCACTTTTTTCTAGATTTTTTCATATTTTTCAGATTTTTTAAAGCTCTAATGGCTACTTTTGAAAAAATAGCCATTGCAGGACACGTGGTGTGACATGATTGGACGAAAATCCGAACTGTACCATGCCCTGCGTGTTATGCCGTGCCTAGCCTGACAGGCTGACTGAGCCATGCCATGGCCCTACATTCCCATGCCATGCCGTGTCGAGCCAGTCTATTACAGCAGCTGCAGCCATGCCATGTTGGCCCAACGTGCTGCACTCTCGTCCTAGGCATGGCACATTCAGATGGGCTGTGCTGGTACGGCCCAACTGGTGTCGTGTCTGGATCATGCTGGGCCTGCTACTGCTCATTCGCTCGGGATAGCACGTCAAGGCCCATTCAATTTGGCTATCACTAATGTGGATCGTACATTATGTTTTCTTCTAGCTGTATGTGTTTATTGTCACATGTATGGTGATGTATGGTGGGCATTATATGGGAAAGGGGTTTGGTTTGTTACCAAGATTTTGACGTGAGATGAGTGTATGACTATTATCAAAATTTAGTAACATGGGTGTGTTTGGTTTGCTTCCAACATGAGCCTTGCCAAAATTTGGCATTATTATAATCTGTAAGGCAATGAACCAAACATGCACCAAGGCACTTTTCAGTCATGTGTGGTGTTTATTTGCCTTTTATTGCATAATCTGTTTTGGCAGAAAAGAGACTTTAGTATACATGCGTTTTTACAAGGGATTGTATTTGCCTTTGGAGATTAGTTGTATGGAGTACTTGAAGATGCGCCTAACCCCCCCTTGGGTTGTACTAAGTTGAACTTGGCTATTAAGTTAACTTCAATGAGATTGGTTTTGTAGCTACATTTGTGTTGTCATTATGTATCCATATGCTCTAGTTTATCGTCTTCAAAAAAAAGTACTAGTTCATCTATAGCAGAAGTCTCGTAAGTCTTGTTATTGAACCAATCTGAATATATGATAGGTGAGGAAATCTTTTCTAGAGCACAAAGAATACATATACCTGAGCTCTTGACCAAACGTGCAACAGTGTGGAATTGATGCGAGTACTATCGCGTCATACATTGAATCATATAGGTAAGTTTCTTCTTGTCCCATTTTTTTAGTTCTCCAATATTGCAGGATCTATTGTGTATTGTTCATCCTACTTACCCTCATGTAGTTTTCTCCATTTGGTACTCGTTTTAATATTTGTTCAACACTGCAGCTATGGTGCTCCTCCCCATGGTGGTTTTGGGGTTGACTTGGAGAGGGTAGTGATGCTGTTGTGCCCTAAACAACATTAGAAGGACATCCCTTTTCCCCCGTGACCCACAGAGGCTAGTACCATAGTTCTTTTTTGCAAGAGCGAGGATGGATCCGCTATGATGAAGCCGTACCCATTATGTTACCCTTTTAATCAACTGTGTTACAAGAAACCCTCACTACTATGAAAATCATTTTCACGGATGGTCAAAATCGATCTATGCAGATGGTCATCCGCTCTGCATGCAAAAGACAGAACGGTTGGTTGCCTATGTAGATTGATTTTCGCAGACAGCTGAGTTAGGCCGTCTATAAATTTTTTCTTCACATGTGGCCCTAAGCATTCAGGGCTACGTATGAAAATCTTTTTCATAGCTAGTAAATATTAAATCTGTTTATCTGTGATAATATTTGTATTAATTTTTAATTTTAATTTTCCATTAAAAAGTTCTTTCCTCTAAAATGTAATAATTTTATAATTTGTAGATGATGAATAATAATTAAAACACATTAGTTATATATATAGCTATTGGTATGAATTATATATATATATATATGAAATAATATACGTACAAAGTGTAATACATGTACATGTACAAAGTATAAATGTGATGATTAGAAAAAGGTGTGTGTAAATATTTATAAACTCGAATGTAGTTAATGTTTACAATTGGTTGGTTAGAACAGAAATGTTGTATAATTTAGAGTTCAGTCCAAAGATTTTTGTATTCTTTTGTGTGGTGACAGGGTTAAAGAACATGCCATTTTCACTGCATTAGTTGTGGTGGATATTGTCATAATTTTTGTTGTATGTTTTTAATGTTTTTACCATGTAGGTGCTAGTTATCTTCAATTCTAGGTATATAGCATATACATTGACAGCCTGATAAGAAGTTAATTGTTAATATATATTATTAGGAAATTGAAGATATATGACATGTTCAAAGGTAAAATTTGAAATAGGATTAGATTTATATCCTTCGGTGGGTGTTGTACCTCTCCTTTAACCTCGAGAAACTTGCTGTAGTACCAAGAGAGAGGATTGTGCTAGAGTGTTGTTTATGGCATTTTATTAAATACACATAAAAAATATAAATTAGTTATATAAAAAGACTCTATATATATGTGCTCCTACATGTGGATTAGTATATTCTCTCTGATACTACTTGTTTCCTGTGGTTTGATTTGCAGTATTAAAGTGAGTTAGTATTATTGATGGAAGAAATAAGACTATTTCTGCTACACAATCTTCGTTTCTCTACTGCAAAATATTAATGAATATTTTTATGCTTGTAATCGAGTGGGTTAACTATCCCATATTTCAGATAAAGTAAGAAGCAAATAAAATAAAATGATTGTTACATTATAAGTTAGCATGGTATTGACAAATTAATTAAATTTATATTAATTAGTAGGAAAGAAAAGATATAGATAGAGAGCAAATTAAAATTACTCAAAGTTGTATACGATCATTATGACTTTTTCCTCTTGAAAAAAAAAGCTCCATCGATATAGGCTTTCATGGCTAGTTGTATAGCTTCTTTTTTATGTTATGGTATGCTAATTACTCGGATTTGTCTTTTAAAGTTATGGTATGCTAATAGGTTCATCTAGCTTCTCGTCATCTTCCTACATTATGCATTTTCTTGGTTTTATATATGTGTATAAACTAAAAACAAACATTAAATACTTATAGTCCCCAGCTATGTGATTAATGTTTAGCCTTTCACGACAATACAAGGCATGCAAATTGAAAGAGAATTCAAGCTCTGAGTGAGTTTTAGCTTATTGATGATAAATAATGAAAAAACTAATGTGCTTATTAAGTGTATAAATAGGGGATTAATCCGATTAAGAAGATGATCATGAAGAATAACAAATACAATAAGATTTTATTATGATATAAGGTTACAAGTGACGAAACATGGCAAGATACACTAATGATTGACAAGAATTAGCTACGCGATGGACCATGCATGGGAAATGACAAGTGGGAGCTTATTACTGAAGGCTTACTGCAGTAGTGAAGAAATAAGTGCTTTGATCACTTGTGCAAAAAGGATACAACTATGGTGATCAAGCTCATGGAGGCTATTGAAAAGTAAGAAGCATACCTCATCAAGAAGAATAAAGAAATCAAGGAACACATAAAATATAAGGATTATAATTCTTTATTGATTATAAGGTATGAAAAAATTTAAAAATGAGTTTGCTAGTGCCACTAACTCTATTGCTTGTTTAGCTTTTTTTAGAGAAGCAAAATCAAGTGCTCAAAGCTCAACTTGAGAAGATCACTAGCAAGTATGTGGTCTACAAGAAAGACATGATGGATTTGTGTATTCTCATGATAATATTGTAGATTCACGTACCATGCTAGAGGTATTTCATAAGATGATAATCACAACGGTAGAATTATATGAGACTCATGTTCAAGTTGATTTTATCTATGCTAACCCTTATTGTTACCGAGCAAATATTTTCTCGAGCACTACACGTGAATTGGATTGCCTAGTGAAAATGACAAGCAAATGGAGCAAAGACTTGAGATGAACTCAAACAAAAAGATAAGTCCAACTCCAAGATCAAGAGGTGAACTAAGAAGGCGTGCTATGGGTGTCATAAATATGGTCACTTCATTGTTGATTGTCAAATCAAGAACAAGACCAACAACGGCGATGTTAGGGAGCAAAATCAAGAAATGATCAAGACTTCCATTACTTGATTCAAGTGCAAGGAAATGGAGCATTAAACAAAGGAGTTCTCCTTGAAGAAGAAAGAGAGGCATTTACAAGCACCAAGAATGAAAGAACATGGTTCTTGTCAACTGCTTTAATTACTTAAGATTAGGACACTATGCCTTGATGTGTTCCAACATGGTTGAATACAAGATTGCACTGCCAAAGAAGAGAATAGGAAGACATAGGTGGAAGTGCATTGGATGCTATAAGATGGGCCATGAAGATGCTTTACGTCCCTACATAAAAAATGAAGGTTTCATGTCATTGTTCGCGCCGGAACCTGGCGCGAACACGCCGACGCTTGGGAGGTCTGCTTAGCTCTAGTGTAAGTCGGTTGGATTCTCTCCGTGGCTCAAGGTACGCGTGCCAAGGCCCGTGGGATTCGATTGGCTTTGGCGCGACGGTGAGGGTGTAGGCGTGCTAGTCAATTTGACCCTGCAATTGACAAGGAGGTGAGGCGAAAAGGTCAATCGGACGATGGGCTAATACGAGCCCTCGCTATCGGCTGGCTGTCGATAGGATCGAGTTAGTCATCGGCCACGTCCGGATGGCTCCTACTATCGGTTGATCACCGATAGGAATCTAGGCACCCTTTTGTCGGTTGAGGAGTCGATGTAGGCATAGGCGGATGTCAACAAAGGATACGATGCCTCCGGATGTAGTAGACATGAGGCCCTGATCCATCGGCTACAGAGCTGATGGAGGCATAGGATGGAGATGGCAGCATGAGACCCGTCGCCCATCATGACGATGCCGCTGGCACCGAATCTCGAAGATCGGACGTAATCGAGACAGTACAAGAACGAGACCAAAGGCGATGGGACGGTGGATGCCGGATCGGATGTGCTGAAGTAAGGGCGAAGCGAACCCATCGGATAGCTAAGCCGATGAGAAGGCATCTCTCTGGAGACAGGCGCGCATCGGCTGGAAGGCGCTCAAAGGAAAGTCTCTAAAGACCTGGTGCGTATCGATCGAGGAGCCGATACGCTGGGTGTGATGCTCAACGTATAGATAACACATTGTCTAACACTCTGATGAAACGCCGTACAGAGATCTATAGACCTAAAGCTCATTCTACCATCAGCAGCCTTGTAGGTCAAACCTAACCGATGCAGCACGAGACCGACGATGATGGAGGGAGCTTGATAGACCGATATACCTTGCACGAACGTGATGCGATACATCCTATCGGCCTAAGAGGTTGAACCTAACCGATGTAGCCTTAGACAGAACGAGACATACCGAGATAGTGACGGGACTTACCCCTTCACCGGAGATCGGACCTAACCGATGCAACCCCGCGTCGAGAGCCAGACCCTACCGGTAAAAACCTAGATAAATTAGGGTGGCAATGTGCCGAGGTTGTATTGATCAAAGGATTGATGATTACATATTTCCAGGGGTTCTATATTTATATCCTGGGTTTACAGAGTCCGACGCATTTACAACAACTATTGGATGTTATTTTCTAACAAAGATAAAGAAAAATATCTCTAAGGAAGTTAACTAACTAACTAAATCTTCCTATCCATATATAAGATAGGATAGAATACTCTACCGTAAACCATGGCTCCTCCTCAAACTCAGTCTTATCTGAATAATCTTCTATTTTGGGACCGAGTCTTTCCTTGCCTCAATCCGATCGGCTTCTTTCCTGTAGCAATCGGACACTTCTACGCTTTAGCCGATCGTCTTTGCAATCTATCGCTGGGCTTTCTAAATTTTAGTGTTAACAGTCATCCAAGAAGAGACTCTTTAGTAAGAAAGCAAACAAGAAGCAAAACACATCTTGTAAGGACAAGAAGTGGATTTGCTACACTTTTCGAAAAAGGGACATATTAGTAAGAATTATCCTATAGGTATTATTTGTAAGCCTAACCTTGTCAATATTGATCATTATATTCTTAGGAAGGCCAAGTATGGTACTTGTGATACTAAGGTGATTAGTTCATCACATACTAGAACAAAAACCATTTGGGTACCTAAGCCTATTGTAACTAACCTTCATGGAGAATATTGCACATCCTATGACAAGCATGGGGCTCATTGCCGAAACGTGTTTAAGTTGCATATATATACTTGGAGATGTGTTAGAGGTTTAGCCTATTCAAAAGAAGAATATTGCACATCCTATGACAAGCATGGAGCTCATAGCCCATTTTTATTTTCAAAGGCATCACGGTAACAAGTATCTAACTTGAGCTAGCTAGCCATGTTGCTTATGTATATATGAGTTGTTCGCAAATTTGATAATTTGTGAACACTTGTAAGTGGCAAGGAAAAATTGACATTATTGTATATCTTGTGTATTGTGATGTATTTAATGGCTCTCTTAGTAGAGCTTTGTTTTGTGTGGTGTAGGTTTAAAATGTTCTTGAGTTGGCTCCCTAGAAGAATAATGAAGGACCAAGATCATAACAAGCTCAAATAATCACCACGTTGATTACTCTTGAGCAAGTTACGAGTCGTCAAAATATTGAAATATCTAGACCATCAAAAGCCAATGGATCAGATAGTCCAGACTTAAGCCAGATTGTTCGATCATGTGTTGACCGAACAGTTCGGTAATGGTCAAATAGTCTAAGAGCCTAATTGTCCAATGGAGTCAGATAGTCCAACATGAGTTGGATAGTCCAATCAAGTCTATGACTGGTGTAGTGGTAACCTAGTTCTTAATTCATAAATTTTATAAATTTTATCATTTGGTCTTTTTGTGAGTTGTCTTAGGTAAGGAGAGAACTAGAAGCCCCAAAAAACCTTTGAGTGATGTACACTATACGCTCAAAATGAGTTTGAGCTCAAGATCAAGAAGATATGAAGTGAATAAGACAAGGAATTTAAAAATCAATCGGCTTCAGCAAAGCATAATCCCAAAAAGAAGTAGATGAGCATCTTAACATAGATGCTCAAGATATATCTAATTACCAAGTGCCTTTAATTAGTACATTCTTCAATCAGTATTTGTTAATGCCAAAATGTGGTCAGCCTACAAACAAGATAGGTCGATGGAGGAAAAACTAATTAGCTCATAGGGAGAAGCCAATTTATACTATAAAAGAACCGATCAGACGGGTTGAGGACGAATTTGGTCTGTTTGAAGATGGAGGGTTGACCAGATGGGATTAAGTCTCCAGAGGAGTCATGAGAACCATGGCAGGGTGTTTATGTATATAGAATATATTACATAAACTATAAAAGTTTTGTTAGCTTTACAACTTTTATAGATTAGTTTCATGTTATGTTTTTGGGAAATAACGTCTGATGTTTGTTGTAATTGCGTCGAATTCTTGTAATCTCAGGCTATAAATATAGACCTCTGGAAGCTTGTAAGATATCAACAGATCAACACAATACAATTTTGGCACATCACCACCCTAACTTGTCTAGGTTTTTCCCAGTGGGTTCTAGCTCTCGACGTGGGGCTACATCGGTTAAGCTTGATCTCTGGTGAAGAAGTAAGTCCTGCCATTACCATGATTAATTTTGCTCAGTCTAAGACTACATCAGTTAGGTTTGACCTTTTAGTCTGATTAGGTGTACCACATCACGTCCACGTGAGGCTTGTCGGTACATCAGTCTCCTTCCTTTGTCCCAAGTATCATGCTGCATTGATTAGGTTTGACCTACAAGATCAATGGAGGTGGTTTGAGCCATAGACCCGGTAGGTGTTCACGCATCGTTGTGGGTAGCACAGTTATCCTTGCCGCTAGCCTCATATTTGGTTCACATATTACTCAATGATTAATTCGCTGGCGATCGATCCAGTCATGTCAGATTCAGCCTGATATTATCTTGGTTAGGTCTGATCTCTTAGGTTCGTGTCCGATGGGGCTAGCATCGAGATCTGGAGGGTTTCGTTCCTAATAGCTCAGATAGCCGGTGAGGTTAGATATAGGATTGCGTTGGACATTCAGTCGGTAAGTAGCTAATAACCTCACCCTTTTCTTCCTCATCATTACGTTCAATCTAGCCTCTATCATCTATGTGCCATTATTCGTAGTCTCATATTGTCTCGGTTCGATCCAATCTATCGATGCTGGTCCTAACAGTGCCGTTATGATGGTAGCTGGTCCTCGTGGCTTCATGAAGGACTGTCCCTACTCTGCACTTTAGCTGCTTTCATCCTACGGACCGTCATCAGCACTTTGGCCGATAAGCCCTCTATTTTATTATATGTGTCTATTGCCTACGCCTTCATCGGCTTTTTAGCTAATGCTTGAGCGCTACCTTTCCTATTGGCACCTAACCAATAAGTTGACCCATATCAGCCCACCGGTTGATTGGCTCGTAGATCTCATCCTCTATCTCCTTGTCAATTCTAGGGTCCAATTAACTAGCACACCCTCAAACCTCGAAGATTAAGGACTTGCACTAGAGCTATGTAGATATCCTAGGCTTTCGCGTGACCAGGGCGTCGTCTTCCCTGATCGAACCTCCATCTAGCCTGATCAAACTCCCCATGAGATTCGGTGACCAGCAGGCTCTTTAGCACACCCGGTGGGATGAGGCAATTTCAACTCAATGGCGGAAAAAGAGATAAATTCAGAAAACATAATTCCAGTGACAATAGATTACATGACTAAGGATCAAAGGCAATAGATAGAGAAAAACACGGCTAATTTTTAAAAGCTCTGTCTAGAGTCTTTCAGTATAACCAGACAAGGGCCAATTCAGAAGTACCAAATGCCAAAGCCCATTTTGGTGGGAAAATCAAGCTATTCATTCACCATAGATGAGTCCTCAGAAGCTACTGCAGGAGATGGTCAATGAAGTAGTTCACCATGCACTCAACAACTAATCAGGAGTGCTAACGAATACTTTACACAATCTGATCAAGAAGACAGTGGACAGATCAACTGTTCGAGAACCTGATCAAGGTCTAGTAAAATTGCTAATGAAGATGGAGCAACAGTAGATTACTTATGGAACTAGGAGGGATGTATTGATAAATATGTTTGCACCAGTAGATGATTAGATTGGGGGGCAACACGATAATATGATACTAGGATATCATCGGATGGCTTACAATGAAGGATATCGGTAAGAATACTTAGGTGGCAATCTTGATACAAGCAATCATCAAGGAGATTATCCTAGACAGTATGAAGCACCAACTCCACCTCCATAATACCAAAGGGAGAACCCAAGGGAGGAGGATTAGTCTGCCAAGGTTGTAGAGGTGGTCAGAGAGCAGATCAACATCAAACCTAAGGAACAAGGTTTTTCTGTATCGGCACCCTTATCCAGAGTGGTTTGACAAAGTTTCACTACTGGATTGATATAGGATACCGGACTTCTCTAAATTATCAGGGCAATATAACATATCTATGATGGAACATATCAGCTGATTCTTAGCCCAGTGTGGGGAGGCATTGGCTAAGGAAGCCCTAAGAGTTTGTTTCTTTCTTTTGTCCCTCTCTGGATTGGCCTTTACATGGTTCTTTTCATTAACACCCAACTCAATTAAGGCATGGTTTGATTTGAAGAAGCAATTCAACAAGTATTTATATGCTAGAATTCACGAGATGAGACTGATAGATTTAACATCAGTTAGACAGAGATCTAATGAGTCAATTTCAGAATACATCCAATGTTTGCAGGATATCAGAAACCGATATTACAGTGTTATTTTGAGCGATGGACAGTTAGCTGATTTGGCCTTCCAAGGGTTGGTAACTCTGATCAGGGAATGTTTTTCATGTCAAGACTTTAAGAGCCTATCACATCTTCTGCAGAAGGTATCAGCTCATGAATGCCGATTTGTTGAAGCCAAGAAAGAGAGATTCCACTAGAAGGTTGCTCAGCTATAGGTTTATGCATCAGACTCAAATGATAAGGAATCCAATGTAGAAGTTGGTTTGGCAGAGTGGACCAGGAATAGAAAATCTATATGATGTCCCTGGGTGAAGAGTATTGGCAAGGAGGAAATATACAACTTTGATATCAATAAAGCCAATAAGATCTTCGATCTCCTACTTCAAGAGAAGCAGATTTAGCTTCTACTAAACCATGTACTGTCAGTCGAAGAACAAAAAAAGAAGAAATATTGCAATTAGCTGTTGAGCAAGGGAGAATTAAATTTGGACATAAAACACCGATGAAGATCGATGGGCATCCTTTTCCTATGAACATGGTGTTTGCAAGGTCTTCAAGAGATTGGGCTGATGAGGGGAGACATTGGAGAAAATCAAAAGTCACCTCATTGACTTGGTTGAGAAATATTCTAGACGATAGGACGAAGAACGGTGGGCCATGGCACATAAGGAGAAGTATAATCTACATTGAGATTGTCCATTCTTTCAATATTGCTGGGATCAAGACATGAGGTTGCCATCAATTGAAGATTATCCTGAGTGCAATAAGCTAAGATCACAGTGCGTTAAGCAGAATAGAAATTCATATGATTGGCCACCTATTAAGTGCGCATCGGTACATAGCCGATTAGGGCCGATCAATGAAATCCTTTGTCAAAAGGTAGCTGACGATAGGAAGTTGCATGAAGAACAATTAAATTCCAATTCCTAGTGGTTTCCGTCCAGAATCTTCACGAAGAATTATAAGAGGAGGGCATAAAGATTGTGGCATAGGGAGAAGCATAAGAAGCAACAACGAAACCATAAGGAAGCCGATCGGAGTAAGAAGACTAAACACGTTTGGCGTGTCAAGCATAAAAATAATGAGGTTGGCACATCGACTCCAACCAACATGGTGTTTTTCCTACCTCTAGAGTATAAGTTGTTTGCATTATGAAGAAGATCAAGAAGATGTCTTTGCTCAATTAACACTGCAACATTATCAAGCTATATTTGAGAAGCCTGAAGAGTCTATGTAGCGGCACTTGAAGCCATTATACATCAAAGAGTATGTGGATGGGAAGCCGACGATGAAGATGCTAGTTGATGGAGGTGCAGCTATCAACCTGATGTCGTATGCTATGTATTGCAAGCTGGGAAAGACTACCAAAGATCTAATCAAAACAAATATGGCGTTAAAAGACTTCGGTGGGAATCCATCAGAGACGAAGGGTGTGCTAAACATGGAGTTAACAGTTGGAAACAAGATATAGCCCACCACGTTATTTGTCATCGATGGTAAGGGTTCATATAGTCTACTTCTCAACAGGAACTAGATTCATGCCAACTATTGTATTCCTTCCACAATGCATCAGAGCCTCATACAATGGCAAGGAGATCAAGTTGAGGTGATTCTAGCCAATCAGTCGACTAGTATTGCGGTAACCGATTTGTCAATCTAGGATGCTGATGGGATTGATTGCCTGTCTAGGAAAGTGTGGTGATGAGGACATCCCAACCATGCATGCTCCCTCAAGCATCAATAATTCACCATCCAACATAAAGGATACAAATCAAGGGCCACTTACACAAAGTTGCACCTAGAAACTACAAGAGCAGGTGAATTCATTCCTAATTGATTTTAATTTCAACACTTCTAAGGATGTTATACTACCTAAATGTTCTACCTTGATGTTGCTTAGATTTAAACATGAAGAGGTGGAAGACATGTGACTAAAGATCAAGACACGATGCTATAAGCAGATCGGTGTGAAGGAGACAGATGGCTAGGCTAGTTCGATAGAACTACCTGAAAGAAACAGTCAATGAGCACATTTTGGAAATACTATCAAGTCTAATTTCTAACTCGGGTGGTCTCAACTAATTTGGACTCTCCACTCTTGATAATCGACTGGATAAGTGAAGATTGGTTAGAAGATCAATAGTCTTCCTGATGTTCAACTTCCCATGCAAAACTGTACCATTCTACAATGTTTCATGGTGCATGCTACACATGGTTTGAAATCTTATCAAGTTAAGTTTCCAATGCAACTAACAACATATCATTTGGACTCCGCAAGATGGAGTTATTGCAAAATTACTGAAGACTACACAGAAGACCAATAGCCTCATGAGACCACTTCGGGAATTCATTTCGTGGAGGCCTTTTCACATATTCTATCTCTTCATTTCCATTTTTTGTTTACACTCATCTAGGAGGGTTGTTCCTAGTATAAATATCCCTTTGTTTCCAAGCAAAGGTAGACGTTTAATAATAAAGATTTAAACCCCTTTGTTTAGCTGTGTGCTAACAAACTCAAAGTGATCTCTTCTCCTTTGCTCTTATGTTTTCCTTCGTGGAGATTACAGAATCGGCCACATCATCAGCACCCAATCTATGCTCCTACTCCATTGATTCCAAGTTGTGTATGTTGGTTTCTTTCAGAGAGTGGTTGGGCAAATCCTTGGTTCAAGCTGCCAAATGGAGATGGTGGTTGGCTCCTTGTGTGTGTCGTCAGGTTGCACTAGTTATCTCTGCTTACAGCAAGTTATTGGTTGTTCGTGAAGATCGGGACCAAGGCTTCATCATCTGGTATCAGAGCCTCAGTTGCCATGGTAGGTTTGTTTATCCTTAGCTACATATATTTTGTGTTCGTCCTATCCACCAAATGGCCACAATAATATTTTGCCATAGCCCTTTGTTTCAATCTGTTATCCTAGTGAGTTTTGTTAAGTTTTGGTCCATTAGAATCTTGTTTAGTTTTTGATGTACTATCCTTTGTGGCTTTCATATGTCTGAAAATCCCCACAAAAATATATATATCTCTCCATAACAGGTATCATCCTTCGCATAAACTTTGATCCTATCAAGCAGTAGCTACTGGTTGTGCCTTGTTTCTATGATAAAGTGTGCAAGTGTTATATCTGATCCTTGTGTTTATTTCTATAAGAAAAGTGTCAAAAAAAAGAAAGAAGAAAGAAAAGTTACAAAAAAAGGGAAGAAAGAGTTGAGAAAGGTTGTGAAAGAAAAGTTGAAAGATCAATTTGTTCCTAGTATAAATATCCCTTTGTTTCCAAGCAAAGGTAGACTTTTGATAATCAAATACAAACCCCTTTCTTCAGCTGTGTGCTAACAAACTCAGAGAGTGATCTCTACCCCTTTACTCTTGTGTTTTCCTTCGTGGAGATTACAGTGTGGCTGCATCATTGGCACCCAATCCGTGCTCGTGGTCCATTGATTCCAGGTTGCATAGGTTGGTTTCTTTGAGAGTGTGGCAGGGCAAATCCTTCATTCAGGCTGCCATATAGATATGGTGGTTGGCTCCTTGTTCATGTTATCAAGTTGCGCTGTTTGTAGTAAGTTATCGGCTATTCGTCAGCTAGTTATCAAGATCAGGATCCTGCGCCATGAAGATTGGGACCAAGGCTTCATCATATAGGATGAAGATTTTCTTGATGTATCCAACAAGGGAATAAAGCCAATCCAGCAAGTCAGCTTGGAAGTATTGCTCTAATGGGCACCATAGAATATTTTAAAGGAAAATTATGGCAAGGATTTATGTTGATTGCTTAGTTGGAAGAAGTTGATATAGGACTAGAAGATAGACCAAGGCTGATGTTTATGAGTAAATATTTATGTACCGAGTTTTGGGAAGAGTTAATAAATTTGTTCAAGGAATTTCAGGAATAGTTTGCCTAGGATTACCATGAGATGCTAGGTTTAAGCCGATTGATTGTAGAACACCGGCTTCCTATCAAACTAGGATATTAGCCGTTCAAGTAGCCATAGAGAAGGTTCAAAGTAGAGTTGCATGAGGCAATCAAGGTGAAGATCATGAGGCTGTATGATGTAAAGTTTATCAGACCGTGCCTATATGCTGAGAGGATATCCAACATCGTCTCGGTAGAGAAGAACAGAAAGCTGAGGATATGAATCAACATTCGGGATTTGAACAAGGCTACCCCTAAAGACCAGTATCCATCTTTAGATACTTCCATCGAATATCATGCCTAGTGCATCAGCCTTCCGGTCGATGCACGCATATCATCAGAGATGTCCTCTCATCGGCTCAGCTTGCCGATGGGTTCGCTCCACCCTTCTTTTAGCATGACCAATCTAGCATCTCAATGGAAAGTATCAAAACAAGTATTATCCTAGCACATGGGTTGAAGCCTAAATCGGTTAAGTGTGGCTGATTTTTAATTATCTTCAAGACAAAAACTCAATAGTGTTCTATCGGCCAATGGTGCGGTTTACTGGAATCAGTTAAGAGCGGCTGATTTCCAAATATTTCTTCAAGACAAAAGTTGTTATATTGGCTACAGATAGCCGATATCATTAAGATATCACCCTTAGGGAATATATATAAAAAGAAAAAAATTTCATTAAAAGAGCTGATCAAACTCTATTACGACAATTGATGTTTGGGGTGACATTATGGGTTTTCAACATTAATGTTTTACAAATATTTCTTGATTGCCTCAATCGCACGTAGACAAATTTGGTCTATCTCGTTGATGGCATGGATATCTTCCTCATTGGATCTAGGGATAGTTTTCAAGCTCTTGTGCTGATGAGCTGCTTGATGTATTCTTTTAGCTACTTTGGCCTCTTGATCTTGGATTGATTGCGGTAATCCGATAAGATGGGATTCAGTGACTTCAATATCGCGACACACCTTATTGAGTTTTGCCATCAAATCGGCTTCTCGTTTCTTTAGTTGGCCTAGTTTGGTGCTGGTACTCCGCAAATCAGCTATCATTTCATTAGGTTTCTTCTTGTCAGTCTAGGTGGATAGCGAATCGTTTTGGGCTACACTATTTTGTTCAGTGCAATCAGCTATACGTCACCTAGTTGTGATCGGCTAGGTCCTGTGGAACTCCAAGTAAATAGCAGGTGTGACTACATCAGTAAGTTCTTTGGGCTGGAGGTGTTCAATCCCAGCAAGTCTTCCCTAGATCGGTCCACAATCTTCCACCCGTGAGCCGATTGAGATATCCAACTGATGCATGATGTTTGATAACTGATCACATACATCAGCTGATAGAAATGGTGTGATTGCTGCACTGGTAACTGTGTCTTTGTCTATCTATAAGTATTTGCCGATCTCAAAGGAGAATAGATTGTCCAATAATAGCATATTGACATCGGTGATGAGAATAATTACGAGCCAAAGCACAAGTGAAGATGTGGAGTGTAGATACCTGAGACAGCGGTAGGAGTAGTGATATTGATATCGGTTTGATGAGTTACAAAAGTATGGCCGATGACCAAGGTGGGAGCAGTACGGACTACTTGAGTGTTTCTTGGATAAGGATCGACTGCTATTGAAGATGTTAAAACTTCTAGGGCAACCATCGGCTTAGTGCTTGTAGCGGTCTCTGGAGGTTGAGTTTTTATAGCCGATGGTTCAAGCAACAAAACAAAAATATCAGGGGGTGTATCAAAAGCACAGAAAAGAAATGAGATCGACACATACCAACGAGGGTGAAGGAGCCGAAGTCGAAGTAGAAGAAGGTCCTTGGGGAATCAATACCGTGATGGTGATGTCAGTGTTTGATTTTTGCTTTTTGGATACTATCTGAGTGACCGGCTTCTTATGTTTAGTCCCTAATGTTCGTGGTACATAGGGTTGAGCCAATGGAGATGGGGCACCATGTCCAAGGTGGGATGCGGCCGATGGAGGTTGATACACAATCGGTCGGCTGCTTACACTTGTTATAGGTGCTTCTTTGTCAATAGTCTATGGATTATAGAGGTTAAGTAATATATTCAACATTAAATGTGGTATGGAAAACAGATTAAGGAGAAGGATTACCTCTTCAGCGGATTCTACGTAGTCGGGATTAAGGCGGAAATAGTAATGTTCAGCCAATGAACTAAAAAAATGCCTTCTCCACTTCGACCACCATCGAGTGAGTAGTCTGGTATTGAATATACAGGGCTCAAAGGTGGTGATGGTCCCCAAGGAAAGAGATATGGCTATCATCCTTAGCCGATCGTACTCCAAGCCACTGTTTACTTCTTCTCGGGCATGGAGTTTGCCGATAAAGAATAAGACAATTGGTAGCTAGCCAAAACCCAACTAATGAGCACTAATGGAGGGATGATAGAACTCATACGATGGATGTTGGGATCAGCCCAATGAGAATTCAATCGGCTGAAGATTAGGGGTTATAGCTGACAAGAATATTGTCTTCAATTCTTTATCGGCTAATGCGTTGAGTGGGTGAAATCTAGAAGCCATCTCAAATGATGAAGTGTCCTCATACACAAACCAGAGGGTGGCATCCTTGGTAAATTTGTAGTACAAACATTTGAACCACTAGCTGAGTCCGAGGAAAGTCATTTTGCTTCCAGAGAGAGCTGATGCGACTTTACCCAAAGAAGTACATCGGCGTTGGCTGGCTTTACTTTCTTCTGAATGACCGACCGAAAAAGTCAAAGAGGGAAAAGGGGTTCTAAGGATGACTTTGGAAGTGTAGATGTTTAACCAATGTTATGTGAACCACCAGTGTGATCGACTGATATGTTGTTCGCCACCTAATGAAGCAACTAATAGGTGGCTTTGAGGAGATACTGCTCTAGTGGAATTTGATGTCAATTGGCTAAGCACTCCACCAAACATTGCATATTGGTAGTTGGACCAAGAGTTGAGCCGTCGAAGACAAACCACTCCAACCACAGGTTTATGAATGCAACATGCCCCCGGTCATCAACTAGTCCGAAAGTCTTACTATGCATGGATATGTATTTAGTCCATCCTCTGATATTTTTGGTATTCAGCTGATCTATGGGTTTCAATTAGAAGATGGATGGATTTACATAGTGAGTGGTGTTGAGACAGGTCAACATGATGATATCCATCAAGGTGGGAGTCATTGGCCCATGTCCAAACATAAAGGCATTGAGGGTGTCTGACCAGAAATAGGAGGCTGATGCAAGCAAAGGCTCGTTCTTCTCCATATCAGCTATAGAAAGGTTGATACATTGTCCGATTTCCAAGTCTTTCCAGAGTGACCTTTTCGAAGCCGAAACCCTAAGGTACCAATCTCTCCATTTTGGGAGCCTACTATGCCAAGATCTAAAGCTGCTAGTCCAATCGTTGATAGTCATGGGTGGGATTTTGTAAGGGATCCGTTCTGTTTTAGAATTTATAAAGTCTGTTGGATGACTACCCATGGGGTCTAGATAGAAGAAACCCGGATGGTTGGCAACTAGAATGGCAATCTGACCTTTGAGATTCTACAGTAAAAAAGAATTGAACAGATGAAAAGACAGGATGGGCTAGATCTGTCTAGAATATAGAATAGAGGAACAGATGAAAAGTTACCTTAGGAACTGCGTGTGTTGATGCCATCACGTGAGGAAGAAGGAGAAGATCAGTGATTGGTGAAGCAATCTGTAGAAGTTCACCTTCAGTCATTGGAGTTCATCGAGATTTTGGGATCTTTGGTGATGAGGAGTGTGTGGAAGAAGGATGAAGAGGTGAAATGCATTATAGGGGCAAGATGACCTATACAGGAATCTAGGCCAGTTAGTTGTCATTTGCAGGCTATAATGGACCATCTTGGTTTGCAGAGAATTCCAATGGTTCATAATTTCAAAATCCTTTGACAAACTCTAAAATTGGGGGCATGTGTTAACGTCAAAATTTAGTCAACCTGCAAATGGGATAGACCGATGGAGGAAAGACTGATTGGTTCATAAGGAGAAGCCGATTGACACTGTAAAAGAGCCGATCAAACGGGTTGAGCACGGATTTTGTCTATTTCAAGATGGTGGGTTATCTAGATGGGACGAGTCTGAGGAGTCATGATAACCATGACAAGGTGTTTATCTATATAGAATATATTACAAAAGCTATGCAAGTTTAGTTAGCCTTACAACTTCTTATAGATTAATTTCCTTTTATGTTTTTAGGAAATAACGTCTAATGTTTGTTATAACCGCGTCAGACTCTGGGCCAGTAGTCCTAGTCTCATACTGTCTCCATTTGGTCTAATCTATCGAGGACAGTCCTAACGGTGCAATTACGATGGTCACTAGTCCTCATGGCATTGTAGGGGACCGGGCCCCACTCCGCGCTTTAGCCGCTTTCATCCTACGGAGCATCATCGGCTCTTTGGCTGATAAGCCCTCTATTTTATTTCACGTGTCTATCGCCTATGCCTTCATTGGCTTTTTAGTCGATGCTTATGCGCTATCTTTCCTATCAACAACCAACCGATAAGGTGAGCCGTATCGGCGCACCAGCGGATTGACTCACAGATTTCATCCTCTATTTCCTTGTCGATTATAGGAATAAATTGACTGCTATACCCTTGAACCTTGAAGATTAAGGAATTGCACTAGAGCTAAGTCGATCTCCCAATCCTTCGCGTGACCAGGGCACTGTCTTTCCCAATTGGACCTTTGTTCAGCCCGATTGCACACCCCACAAGATTTGGTGACCAATAGTATTTCAATTGATATCTTTTTAGATGAAGGTTCTCATGTTTGGTTATTAGCCAAATACTCATGCCTACCATATTTTCAACTAATATCTCCGATATTGTTGAAATCATGAGAGGTGTGATGTTTAATGTTACTAATGGCTTCCAAGTCGAGCAAATTCTCTTCATTGTGCTAAATAATAGAAGATTAATCATAGCAATTGAGAAGATGATGCCATGGGAGATCAAGCCACAAGACGTTCAAGTTAGAGGCAACAATCAAGAATAAGGTTGTTCAACTCAAGTTGCACCTCCATGCTCAATCATGGATCAAAAAAATATTTAAGTTCAAATTCAGGATGAAACCGATGCCTTGATTAACAACATGGAGATTGAAGCCATACGACCTCAATATAAAGCTCAAGTACCTCACCCTTGAATTCATCGCATTCATCGAGATAATCCTCACAACATCCTTGGCAACATACAAAAAAGAGTAACTATTCGTTCTTAATTTATAAATTTTGTGAATATTATTCTTTCTTGTTGTCCTTAGAATATTTGAATGTAGACGATGCGTTTGAAGACCCAAAGTAACCCGACCATGTCTACAAGCATCACAAGGCTCTCTTTGAGCTCAAGAACCTCCAAGATGTGGATCGAGACCAAGGAGTTCAAGATGTTGTGATGGGTAAGCTCAAGTTCTTCTTCAGAATTCAAGGTGAGATAATCGAGGAAGGTACTTCACCAAGCTTATCAAGATGCCAAATTCAAATTAGTATCAAGATATCAATTTAAATAAAAGGAAATCTCAAAACTCGATGAGGAAGGTAACCCGATGATCACAAGCAATTAAATTGATGTTTCAATTTGTATGATTGGGTTACTTGCCTTGTCTTTGGGCATCTAGGCCAAGTTCCATTATTTGCTAATAGCCTAGTTTACAAATTGTTGTAACGAAATGCTTCTTTAGTCAATATGCAAGAAATGTCACAAAGTTGGCACTCTAAGTGAATCTAAGTCCTAGGGGACCTCATCCTATGTGATCTTGGTTGTAGCACAAAATTTGGGATTCATACACGCTAAAATCTTTAAAAAATATTTTCTAAAAATATTGAATGAGTCTTGTTTTTTCAAAAAATGTAAATCTCACTCAAGCTTGTAAAGAGTGGTTTAACATGTTGTAATCTCATTGTAAAGAGTGGTTTAACATGTTGTAATCTCAATGTTCCCCTTGATAGTATATCATGTCCTCTCATTTGTGGTGTTTAAATAACAAAAATGGAAATGATGGACTAAGGGGCAAAGATTCATCAAAATTTAACAAAAGAAAATGTCCTTGACATGACAAAGGGAAGTCTTATTGCTCTATGCCTTAAAACCCCTTGGATGTGTCCATTTTCAATGAAAAGATGGATCTTAATGCTTAATGATTCACTTATAATCTATGAGTCAAATTGGTGTTTATCTTCTAAGCACAAGTGATAAAATATAGGAAAAATTCTCGATGACCCCTCATCGATGATCCCTTTGCTTTTCTTTCCCTAGCCATACCCTTTTTGGTATTTAGATGCCAATGGTGGAGAAGCATATTAAAGGGGACGAAGAAAAGATTGATCAAATGGTGAGATAATTGTGAGATATTGTCAAGAGGCACTTGAAAGGGGAGAAATATATAATATGGGGTGCCAAAGGGGAAGAGAATATTTAAAATATTTGAAAATATTTGTCATTTGGTATGTGCATAGTGTGATGGCTTCAATGCATACTATTTGGTAACCATGTCACATGCAATTGACAGTTTCAATTAGAATTTGAAATTGATTCCGAAATTTCTTGTGTGCATTTTGTTAATTTGTATCTTGTCATACACAATGCACCCCATGGATGCAAAGAGTACAAGGCTAGAGCAATCTACTCTTCTAGACTATCCAACTAAAATACAACAACCCTAAGTGGTGAGATCTAGTGTTGGCTCCTACAATCTTGGCTTAATGTCGCTTGTCTTTCTCTTCTAAGTGAGGCGGCTCCTACAATCTTGGTTTAATGTCGCTTGTCTTTCTCTTCTAATTTGATGTCCTCTCCTTCTAGGAGGCCATTGTATTTATACCAACAGATTTCCCCTACTATAAATAGAACTCAAAGAACTCATTAAGTAATATAACCGGGTAGTTTGATTTGTACCCATATCAAATTTCACAGTCTTGCCTTAACCAGGTATAGTTTCCTTCCTTAGCCGTATGTGTTTCCATCTGTAGGGACACCTGTCCGTATATATTTAGGTATGCAATATTTCTGGAGACACCTTAGTCCAAGTATACAAGGTATGCCATATCTAGGACACTAATAAGAAGGAATACAGTAAGGTTTTAATCTGATACAAGGCTACAAGTGATAGAAGATGGCAAGACTTGGCTACGTGATGGGCCATGCATGGGAGAAGAGCAAGTGAGGCTTGGCACTAAAGGAATAGATGCAGTGGTAAAGGAGCAAGTGCTTGGTGCAACGCCAATGGACTGATCGAGGCCATGAGAAATCACAAGTTGTTGAGGATCAATCTTATTTAAAGAAGACGCTAAAGGGGCAATGGTTGGAAGAAAGAAGATTAAAATTGCCATAGACACACACTAGACCAGACAATATTGGATCAATCAGATTGTTTTGGGAAACTACAAAGGCCAGACAGTCTAGGAGCAATTAGAATGTCTGGGCAAGCCCATGTTCAATCCAATTGGAAGTTGAAGAAGTCAAGGCTGGATAGTCTGGGAGTAGTAGGATTGTCCGAGCCAAGCTTTGTCCAGGAGACGGCGAATGTAGGAGTTTGGTGTGGCCGAGCAATCTAGCATAGTGCCTGATTGTTCGGGCAATATTGAGCTGTTGAGCAACCTGATCCTTTTTAGCCTAATGGGTAGTTGTTAGTGATCATTTAAAAGTGAAGGAGAGCCATACAATTTTGGTAGATTCATGCAACAAGAAGAAACAACTAGTTGGAGGAGTTGAGACTATATATCCAATGCAATGGAGTTGTTTGAGGACTTTAGGACTCTCTTCTAACAAAGCAAGCCTAGTGCATGTCCAAAAGTTTCAAGATCTAATTGAAGATCTAAAGATGGATAGTTTAGCCTTGACAGAGTATTCTTGCATATTATAAGGCTAGTTGATATCCAACCATCTTAAGAGCATGCTGAAGGTTCTGTGTTGCTAGAGAGTGGCTTTGAGAGTGGTGTGGAAATGGTGTACTTCAAATTGGTGAACTTAAGCACGTTGTAAGAGGAGAAGAAGGAGAAGCTTGTGAGCAACCAAGTGGAGTGTTGTGTGCCCAGGAGAAGTTGTGAAGGTTGCTATCTCGCCTCCGCAAGGGAAGAGATAATAGTGCAAGTCAAGTTTCATCTTGGGTGCTTGGTAGAGCCAGTTTCATTGAATGGAAGTTGTGTGGCGTCTAAACTTGGAACTAAGGCAGTCGTTTGGAACACGAACATGCCCTTAATGGTTGGTTGAAAAGACTAACGCAATATCGGAGGTGGAAGCTTGGAGAGAAAAAGAGTTAATTGAAACATGACTCTTTGGAGCTCCTCAATAGAAATGTAGGATTGTATATGAACAAACTTCAGCAAATAAATCGGTGTCTCTCCCTCTCTCTCTTTACTTTGTCGTATGCTTTCATGTTGAGCTATTTAGTGGTCATATTGTCTATGCTTATATCTTGTTGATCACCTTCTAACTCTAGTTTAAAACTAGTGTGCAAAGTGGTATATCTCACCATAGGTTTCATATTCTCTATATAGGGCTTGATTGTTCTGTAGTGGTTGGACTGTCCAACACTGAGTGTTGTCGAATAGTCCACATGGTATCAAACTGTCTAGGTCTATACTCTAGTGGTGAATTCATAATTTTCTCAATGTTTGGTCTAATTATTTGGGTGTAGTCTGACCGTCCAAGATTGTGTGTTGTCAAACTTGCCGCACTAGAACCGGACAGTCTAGTCGGTTCTATTTTCCACTGCAAGATTTTATAATTATAGGAAAAACTATTTACCCTCTCTAGATGACATCAATGGTCCTCAAGGCGAAGGGGTAAGACCCACCACTATCCCGATATATCTTGTACTGTCTAAGGTTGCATCGTTTAGGTTCGACCTCTTAGGCCGATCGAATGTATCGCATCACGTTCGTGCAGTGTCTATCGACCTATCAAGCTCTCTCCATCGTCATGGGTCTCGTGCAGCATCGGTTAGGTTTGACCTACGAGGTTGCCAATGATAGATTGAGCTTTAGGTCTATAGGTCTCTGTACGGCGTTTCATCGAAGTGTTAGCCGATGAGCTATCTATACCCTAAGCACCACGCCCAGCATATCGGCTCCTCGGCTGATATGCACCGGTCTTCAAAGACTCCCCTTGAGCGCCACGCTAAGTGCATCAGCCTTCAAGCCGATATGCGCCTATCTTCAGAGAGACGTCCTCTCATCAGCTCAGCTAGCCGATGGGTTCGATTCGCCCTTGCCATATCCAGAGCAGCATCGGCTTTGCAGCCGGTGTGTCTTTTACATGATTCCTTGCCACTTCGCACATACCTTCATCAGCTTTCTAGCCAATGAATGACTGCTACAGCTTCCGTCGACTACCAGAAGGGATTCTGCGCGCTTTGCTTTTAATACACTTCGGTGTCTCCATCAGCCCTGCGGCCGATGGATCAGGATCTCACTTTTGCCACACCCGGAGCCATCAAATCCTTCGTCAACATCTATCCACACCTTCATCAGCTCCCCAGCAGATGGAAGAGCATCCCGATACCTATCGACGACCAAAGCCATCCGTACGCGGCTGATGACCACCTCGATCCTATCGGTGACCAGCCGATAGCAAGCGCTCGTATCAGCCCTGTTCATGCCGGATCCCGATGTGAGCATGCCGGCGCCTAGGAGATTTGCTTAGCTCTAATATAGGCCAGTCGACTTCTCTCCGTGGCTCGAGGTGCGCAGGCCAGGGCCCGTGGGGTTCGGTAGGCTCCAGCAAGATGTTGCGGGTGCAGGCGTGCCAGTCAATTTGACCCTAGAATTGATAAGGAGGTGAGGCAAACGGGTCAGTCGGACGATGGGCTCATACGAGCCCTTGCTATCGACTAGCTGCCGATAGGATCGAGTTAGTCATCGGCCGCGTCCGGATGGCTCCTGCTATCAGCTGGTCGCCGATAGGAATCAGGGCGCCCTTCCATCGGTTGGGGAGCCAATGCAGGCGTAGGTGGATGTCGACAAGGATATGACACCTTCGGATGTAGCGAACGTGAGGCCCTGATCGATAGGCTGTAGAGCCGATGGAGGCACAAGATGGAGATAGCAGCACGAGACCCATCGCCCGTCGTGACGACGCCGCTGACACCGAATCCTGATGATTGGACCTAACCGAGATAGTATGAGACCTAGGCCAACGACAATGGGATGGTGGACGCCACATCGGACATGTTGAAGCAAGGGCAAAGCGAACCCATCAGCTAGCTGAGCCGATGAGTGGACATCTCTCTAAAGATAGGCTCGCATCAACTGGAAGGCCAATGAGCTTGGCGTGGCACTCAAAGGAAAGTCTCTAAAGACTAGCGTGTATCGGCCGAGGAGTCGATACACTGGGCGTGACGCTCAACATATGGATAACTCATCGGCTAACACCCGGATGAAACGTCGAACAAAGACCTATAGGCCTAAAGCTCATTCCACCGTTGGAAGCCTCATAGGTCGAACCTAACCGATGTAGCATCAGACCGAGGACGGCGGAGAGAGCTTGATAGACCAATAGATACTGCATGGATGTGATGCGATACATCCTATCTGCCTAAGAGGTCGAACCTAACCGATGCAGCCTTAGACAGAATGAGACATATCGAGATAGTGGTGGGACATACCCCTTCACCGGAGATCAGATCTAACCGATGCAGCCCTACATCGAGAGCCAGACCCCACTGGTAAAAACCTACATAAACTAGGGTGGCGATGCGCTGAGGTTATATTCATCGAAGGATTCCTCACATATTTCCAGGGGGTCTATTTTTATACCCTGGGTTTACAGAGTTCTACTCATTTACAATAACCATCGGACATTACTTCCTAACAAAGATGAAGGAAAATATCTCTAAAGAAGTTAACTAACTAACTAAATCTTCCTATCCATATAAGATAGGATAGACTAACCTGCCGTGAACCACGGCTCCTCCTCAAACTCGGTTTTATCTAGATAGTCTTCTATTCTGGGACCGAGTCTTCCCTTGCTTTAATCTGATCAGCTTCCCTGTAGTGATTGGACACCTCTTTAGCTGATCAGCCTTTTCCATTCATCATCGGGCTGTCCATATTTTGGCATTAACACATGCCCCCCAATTTTGAGGTATGAAGACTCTTGCTTCGAAATTCTCTTCCTCAGGCCTCCAATGCTTGATAGACCGATAGACCCTGCACGGACGTGATGCGATACATCCGATCAGCCTAAGAGGTCAAACCTAACCGATGCAGCCTTAGACAGAACGAGACATATCGAGATAGTGGCAGAACTTACCCCTTCACCGGAGATCGGACCTAACCGATGCAGCTCTACTTCGAGAGCCAGACCCCGCTAGTAAAAATATTGATGAACTAGGGTGGCAATGCGCTGAGGTTGTATTGATCGAAGGATTGATGATCATTACATGTTTCCAAGGGGTCTATATTTATATGCTGGGTTAATAGAATCCGACGCATTTACAATAATCATTGGACGTTATTTCCTAATAAAGATAAAGAAAAATATCTCTAAGGAATTTAACTAACTAAATCTTCCTATCCGTATAAGATAGGATAGAATATCCTGCCGTGAACCATGGCTCCTCCTCATACTCGGTCTTATCTGGATAATCTTCTATTTTGGGACTGAGTCTTCCTTGCTTCAATCCGATCAGCTTCTTCCCTGTAGCAATCAGACACTTCTGTACTTTAGCCGATCGTCTTTCCAATCTATCGCTGGGCTATCCAAATTTTGGCGTTAACACATACCCACCCAATTTTGAAGTATGAAGGCTCATGCTTCAAATTCTCTTCCTCAGGCCTCCAATGCCTCGACATCTCCTCTTTTCCTCATAATCGGCTCTCGTAAGCCGATACCACATGCATCAGATGTGCTAAACTGTCAAACTCTTGGGAAGAAAATTTCCACCTGATGCAACTCGACAACCCTTGGAAGGCCAAATTAGCTAACTGTTCATCGCTTAGAACAAGAGTATAACATCAACATCTGATGTCCTGGAAACGTTGGATGTACTCCAGAACTAACTCATTAGGCCTCTGTCTAACCGATATCAAATCTGACAGTCTCATTTCTTGAATCCTAGTAAAGAAATATTTATGGAATTGCTGCTCTAGATCGGCCCATCCTTTAATCGAGTTCGGTGGTAATGAAGAAAACCAGGTGAAAGCCGATCCAGAGAGGGACAATGGAAAGAAATGGACTCTAAGAGCTTCCTCAGCCGATGCTTCTCCACACTGTACTAAGAATCGACAGATGTGCTCTATTATAGATATATTATCTTGCCCTAAGAACATGGAGAAATGTGGTATCATATATCAGCAAGGCAATGGAACTCTATCAAACCATTCCAGATATGGGTGCCGATGCATAACTGTTTGATCTTTGGGCTTCATACCAAATTGCTCTTTCACCGTGTCCACAATTCTGGTTAACCAATCCTTCTCACTCAGAATATCTCCCTGATCATGTGGAGGTGGATAAGGTACCCGATTCTGCCATGATAATCTCCATAATAATTACCTTAAAAAAACTCTAGAGGTACCTCCTGCAGTTACCCCCCAAATCGATCTTGTGTTGGTGGATATATATTTGCTGATAGGTCCCTCTTGTTTCCACAAGTTTCCTTAGATAACTTCGTCTCCATCGACAAAGGTACATGATCTTGATCAGGCTCCTGAGTTGATATTTCTTGTATCGTCTTCTTGATTAGATCTTGTAGTGTATACATCCGTACTCCCAATGGGTTACTGAATGCTTCATAATGGCTTGGGAGAATTCACAGGTGATGAATGGCCTGATTCCTTCATCAAAACACATTTTGGTAACTGTGCTTTTTGAATCGGCCCTTGTTTAGTCATACTGAAGAATTCCAAACAGAGCTTTTGGAAGTAATCCATGTTCTGCTCTACATGCTGCCTCTGGTCTTCATTCAGATCCTCCATGGTAACTAGAACTATAATATCCTCATCGGCTTCTTCTTCGAATGAATATGCCTTGTAATCAACCTTTTCTTTAGACATATTAACAACAAAATGCCCCTCAGGTTGATGAGTAAAAAATTCTGACTTCTAATCAGGCAATTGTACAGTCCCACTTGATAATAATTAGAATTATATCATACCAGCCGATAAAGGATCTTCAGTTGATGAATGATCTTCAGGTTTCTCCAGCCGATGAATGAAATACCGTCCAATCGGCTGATGAATGAAGATTCCTACCCCACCGGCCAATGAATGAAGTATGAGTCTTATCAGCCGATAAATGAAATCTTCGGTCCCACCAGGTATGCCAAAAAAAATGTTCGCATCGGATCCCGGCGCGAGCACGTCGACGCCTAGGAGGTCTGCTTAGCTCTAATGTAGCCCAGTCGACTTCTCTCCGTGGCTCGAGGTGCGCACACCGGGGCCTGTGAGGTTTGATCGGCTCCGGCGCGACGGTGCGGGTGCGGGCGTGCCAGTCAATTTGACCCTGCAACTGACAAGGAGGTGAGGCGAACAAGTCAGTCGGACGACGGGCCCATACGAGCCATCGCTATCGGCTGGCTACCGATAGGATCGAGTTAGTCATCGGTCACGTCCGGATAGCTCCTGCTATCGGCTAGTCGCCGATAGGAATCACAGTGCTCTTCTATTGGCTGGGGAGCCGATGCATACGTAGGTGGATATCGACAAGGATATGACACCTCTGGGTGTAGTTGACGCGAGGCTCTGATTGATCGGCGGCAGAGCCGATGGAGGCATAAGATGGAGATAGCAGCACGAGACCCATCGCCCATCGTGATGACGCTGCTGGCACCGAATCCTGAAGATCGGACCTAACCGAGATAGTATGAGACCGAGGCCAATGACAATAGGATGGTGGATGCTAGATCGGACGTGTTGAAGCAAGGGTGAAGCGAACCTATCGGCTAGCTGAGCCAATCAGTGGACATCTCTTTGAAGACAGGCACGCATCAGCTGGAAGGCCGATGTGCTTGGCGTGGTGCTCAAAGGAAAGTCTCTGAAGATTGGCACGTATCGGCTCCTCAGCGTATGGATAACTCATCAGCTAACACCCTGATGAAACGCCGTACACAGACCTATAGGACTAAAACTCATTCCACCATCGGTAGCCTCGTAGGTCGAACCTAACCAATGCATCACGAGACCAAGGACGGCAGAGAGAGCTTGATAGACCGATAGATACTACACGGATGTGATGCGATATATCCTACCGGCCTAAGAGTTCGAACCTAAACGATACAGCCATAGACAGAACGAGACATATCGAGATAGTGGCGGAACTTACCTCTTCATTGGAGATCGGACCTAACCGATGCAGCCCCGCGTCAAGAGCCAGACCCCGCCGATAAAAACCTAGATAAATTAGGGAGGCGATGTGCTGAGGTTGTATTGATAGAAGGATTCCTCACATATTTCCAGGGGTATATATTTATACCCTAGGTTTATAGAGTCCGACGCATTTACAACAACCATCGGACGTTACTTCCTAACAAAAATAAAGGAAAATATCTCTAAAGAAGTTAACTAACTAACTAAATCTTCCTATCCATATAAGATAGGATAGACTACCCTGCCGTGAACCATGGCTCCTCCTCAAACTCGGTCTTATCTAGATAGTCTTCTATTCCGGGACCGAGTCTTCCCATGCTTTAATTCGATCGGCTTCTTTCCTATAGGGATCGAACACCTCTTTAGCTGATCGGCCTTTTAAAATCCATCATCGGGCTGTCCAAATTTTGGCGTTAACTGGCCCATCATTTGACTGACCCATTCACCTCACCTCCTTGTCAATTGCAGGATCAAATTGACTAGCACGCCCGCACCCACACCATCACGCTGGAGCCAAGCGATCCTCACGGGCCCTGGCGTGCATACCTCGAGCCACGGAGAGAAGTCGACCGACCTTCACTGGAGCTAAGCAGATCTCATAGGCATCAGAGTGGTCACCCGAGGCATTTTTCAACCTAACCAATCCTTCAAAGATCACCTAAGTTTAACCACAGAAACTATCCACCGCACATGAAAACATGGGGCGACACTTTGACCATTATTGACATAAGGCCCTTTGCACTGGCATACATGTACCAGCCATGCAATCTTCTCATCTCCCATAGCTCTTCTTGAAGAACGTAATCTTTCCAAAGGCTTTGCCATTCTTAAATTTTGCTAGTACATCATCTGTTGGCTAGTGTGCCCTACCAGCAAGGTCATTGGTCTTCTTGTCATCTGAACATCCCTTGGCCTTGGTTTTCTCCGCACTGCCCATCACCATGAATGCGTCCCATGCACCGCCGTCAGTGCACGTCGCCCACCTTGTTTCCCATGTTGATGTTGCCCAACAAATTAGCGGTTGCCACCTTCCCTGAGCCCACACTACTTGGCATCATGTGGCGTCACCAGCCCCACATCCCTACAACTGCCCGAGCCTCCTCGCCAATCCGCTATAACAGATTGCCAACCACAACACCACGCTTGGCAAGTGCGTCACTCCCACGCATCCACCTCATGGCATCGCCCTCCCTTCTACGCAGCAAATCCCTAAGCCACGCACCAAATCCCCACCAAAGCACCGCACAGCAAACACTGGCGCTCGCTAGCTTCCACCACCATGCCTCACAGCGAGATCTCACCAAGCACCACATAGTAGTGCCTAGCCACCACGTGAGCGCAAGCTTGTGCTCACCATCACTGACATCGCTGGCCTATTGTCTCACCTCCATTCTTCTCACCCAAGCCCCCTTGCCACCTATAAATACCATGCCTCACCACCTCCCCAAATAGAGCTCATGCTCGACCATCCATGGCCATCTTCCTGACCTCCAATGCCTAGCACCTCCTTGCTCCTCTCCCTCTTTCCCTACCACAAAGAAGCTCATAGAGAAACACCTTCATCGTTTCCCCACCTTCTGCTCGTGCCGAAACTCACGGCGACCGATCGGATCAGGTGGAGCCGATGAATGTCTGATCCGATGCAAACATGTGAATATGCTGAGGCCTAGGAGATCTACTTCGCTCTACTACAGGTCCTTCGGCTTTATTAGATGGCATGTGCTATTGATTGTACTTCAGCTTCATTAATTGGTTCGAGAGTGCGATGAAGTGCTTCGGCTTTGTTGTCCCTTCATCAGGATGATGGAGATGCAAGCATGCTAGAAAATTTGACCCTGCAATTGTCAAGGAGATAAAGAGAATAAGTCAGTCAGATGATGAAACGATACGAACTCTTACTATCAGCTAGCTGTCGATAGGGTGGAAATAGTCTTAGGCTGCATCCAACGCGCTCCTGCTATCGATAGATTGTTAATAAAGACTACAACACTTTTCCATCGGCTGGGGAGCTGATGAAGGCATAATCAGATGGCAACGAAGGGAATGAAAGATACATCGGCTATAGAGCCAATAGCACTCTAAATATAATGAAGGCGTAACACTAGTCCATCGGCTAGAAAGATGATTAAGGCATAGAAGGATATTCAAAGAATACGATAACAGTTTCATCAGACACAAAGTCAATGGTACTCTGGAATAGAACATTCAAAGAATAGCACGTAGGATCCTCCTATCGACTGATTGCTGATGGAGACTATAGTTCTCATTAATCAACTAGAAAGCCAATAAAGACAATGTAGAATGGCAAGGAATAATATAACAAATCCAACAGCTAAAAAGTTGATGGTGCTCTGAATATAATATGCAATGAATAAGAAGGAGCGAGACCCGATCCTCCAAAAGTATGAGACCTAGTGACCGAATCTAGATAATCTTCTATTTTTAACGAAATCGAATTCTTCCTCGATTCATCTGATCGGCTTTTTCCCTATATTAATCGGACTATTCCCACTAGGCCTATTGGCTCTCCAATCTATCCACAGGGCTTATTATATTTTGGTTCAAACACATGCCCCCCAATTCTAAAGTATAAGAATTCATGCTTCGAAATTATCTTCCTCAGGCTCCAATGGCTTCAAAATTTCTTCCCTTTCTTGTAATCAGCTTTCATCAGCCAAAACTACATGCATTAGATGTGATAAACTGTTAAACTCTTGGGAGAGAAACTTCCTCCTGATGTGACTTGACAATCCTTAGAAGGCTAGCTCTATTAACTGTTCATCGCTTAAGTTCAAGCTATAGCATCAGTTTCTTATATTATGAAATCTTTCAATATATTCTGAAACTAATTCTTTTGACTTTTTTTACCGATATTAAATCTGTGAGTCGCATCTTGGGGACCTCAGTAAAAAAGTATCCATGAAATTGCGCTTCCCCAAATCGGCCCATCCCCCAATTAAATTTGGTGGTAATGAAGAAAACCATGTGAAAGACGATCCACATAAAGACTGTGAAAAAAATCTAACTCTTAGGGCTTTCTCAGCCAATGCTTCTCCACATTGGGGTAAGAATCGGTCAATGTGCTCCATCGTAGATATGTTTTCTTGCCTTGAGAACTTTGGATAAATATGGTATTCTCTATCGACGTGGTAACGGAACTCTATTGAACCACTTCGGATACTGGTACCAATACATAAAGGTTTGATCCTTGGGCTTGATACCAAATTGCTCCCTCACCACCTCTATAACTTTGGCTAATCAATCCTCCTTCCTTGGGATCTCTCTCTAATATTGCGAACATGGAGCTAGTTCCTGATTTTGTCTCAGATATTCTCCATGATAATTGTATGAATTAGGATTACCACCTAGACAATCATGTCGATATCTTCTATAATAAGTAGTCTGATAATACTATGGAAGTACATCATGTTGTTGCCCCCTGAATCAGTTCTACGCTAGTAGATACATATTCACCAATAAATCCCTCCTGGTTCTAGAAGTTTCCTAAGGTAGTTATGTTTCTATCAGCAAATATACAAGATCTTGATCAGTCTCTTAAGTCAATAATTTATCCATTGTCTTCTTGATTAGATTCTGTAGTGTATACACCAATACTCTTGATGGGTTGATCAATGCTTGATAAATTGCTTCGTTGATAATCTCTTGAAACAGCTTTGGAGGACTCATAGGTGGTGATCGGCTTGATTCTTTTATCAAAACAAGTTTTGGAAACTGTGATTTTTGGATCGGCCCATGTCTAGTCATACCAAAGGACTTCAAACAAAGCTTCCAAAAGTTTGCCATTTTCTACTCTATTTGTTGCCTCTAATTTTCATTCAGATCTTTCATTGTTACTGGAATCACAATATCTTCATCGGTTTCTTCTTCAGATGAATGCACCTTGGCATCAACCTCTTCTTCACACATGATGAAAATTATGCACCTCGGGTCGATGAATAAAATTCTAACTTCTATTCTAATTAGGCGATTGTCCCACTGGTCGATGAGTGGAATTCTGTCACACCAGCCGATGAATGATCTTCAAGTTCCACTAGCCAATAAAAAAATTCAGGTCCCACCAGGCGTGCCAAAAATACGCTTGCATCAAAACTTGTCAGAACCGATTAAACATGGTGGAGCCGACTGATGTTCAATCTGATGCAAACTCGTGAACACGCAAACACTTTAAGACATGGAAGATTTGCTTTGCTCCAATGTAGGTCCATCGGCTTTGTTGAATGGCGTAAGCTTCCGATTGTCCTTTGGCTTCATGGATTGGTTTGAGAGTGCAACAAGGTCCTTCAGCTTCGTTGTTCCTTCATTGGGATGATGGAGATGCGGGCGTGCCAGTCAATTTGACCCTGCAATTGTCAAGGAGATAAACAGAATAGGTTAGTCAGATGATGAATCAATATGAACTCTTGTAATCGACTAGCTACTTATAGGGTTGAGATAATTATCGGCTGCATGCAACATGCTACTGCTATCGACTCATTATCGATAAAAACCAGAACACTTTTCCAACGCATAAGCAGATGGTGACGAAGGGAATGAAAGATATATTAGCTATAGAGCTGATGGCGCTCCAAATATAAGGAAGGCGTAACACTAGTCTATCGGCTAGCAAGCCGATGAAGGCATAAAAGAATATTCAAAGATTCTGATAACAATTCCATCAGCTGCAAACCCAATAGTACTTTGGAATAGAATAGCATACGGGATCCTCCTATCAGCTGCTGATGGAGGCTATAGCACTTGTTCATCGGTTGGAAAGCCGATGAACACATATGTAGATTGGCAAGGAATAATATAATAGATCTATTGGTTGCAAAGCCGATGGCGCTCCGAATATAATGTGTGATGAATAATAAGCGAGATCCGATCCTCCAAACGTACGAGACCTAGTGACCACCGTGATAATACCGTTATAGTCATTCTTAATAGATCAGACCAAACCGAGATAGTATGAGACTAAAGCTAACGGCAACGAGACAACGGATGCTAGTTGAACATGCGGGTAGAAGGAAAGGGAGAACCCATCGGCTACCTAAGCCAATGAGAGAAGATCTCCGATGATATGTATGTATTGACTGAGAGGCTCATACAGTGGGTGTGAGATTCACGAGAAGTCACTAAAAATGTATGTGTATCGGCTAAAGAGTCAATACACTAGGCATGATGCTCGAAGTGTGGATACCTCATTAGCTGGCTACTCTGATGAAACACCAAGTAAACATCCATTGGCTTACGGCTCAATCTACTATCAGCTGTCTAGTAGGTCGAACCTAACCAATGTAGCACAAGACTGATGACGGTAAAAGAAGCATGATAAGCCAATAGATCCCACGCGAACATGATGATATTTGATCAAACTAAGAGGTCAGATCTAACTAATGCAACTTAAGACAGAGCGAATACATCAAGATAATAGCAAGACATACCCCTTTGTCGGAGTTTGGAACTAACTGATGCAGCCTCACGTCGAGAGCCAGAACACACCGGTAAAAAACCAAGATAAATAAGGGTGGCAATGTGCCAAAGATGTATTTGATCGAGAGATGAATTACAACCTTCCATGGGGTCTATATTTATACTCTAGGATTACAAGAGTCCGACACATTTACAACAACCATCGGATGTTATTTTCTAAAACATAAAAGAAAAATATCTCTAAGAAAGTTAACAAAACTAATTAAACATGCCTATTTTTACAAGATATCTCCTATATAGATAAAGTACCCTATCATGGCTTCCATGTCTCCTCCTCAGATTCGATCCCATCTAGATAATCTTCTATTTTTAACTAAACTGAATCATTCCTTAATCCGTCCAATTGGCTCTTTCACTGTATCAATCGGACTCTTCCCACTTGGCAGATCAACTCTCTAATCTATCCACTGGGTTTACCAAAATTTAGTGTGAACACCTTCCCTTACCCTAGCTCACTTTTATCACCACTTAGTCCCAATCCAAGACTTTGGTTGAGCACCTGGTGAGCGTCTAGGAGCTCGATGCTCCCATTTTGACTCCATCACCCTAATCAACCATCCTCCACCACCACTACACCACCACTACACAGTCGGTAAGCTCCTCTCTCCTAAATAATCCAATACATGTCATGAAGCTCCTCCCCCATCGACCCCAACAAATGGTGCCATCCCATTCTATAGCCATAGCCACTCCTCTTCCACCATGGTCAAAGCAAACCCATGCTCAATTGCCACTAGCAAGTCCCAAAAATGGATTACCCATGGTAGCATGATGCTTCCTCTGCCCTAGCATTCCATAGAAAAAATAGGAGTGTCATCTCCCTTCCATCCCTCTTCCCTATCATGATCAAGAACCACAACCATGCACAGCCACCTGTATCTCCATGTGTGTCATCTCCCTCACCGCTCCCCACAGCAATCCCGTGTGCTAGCTCTCTCCTCCCCTTTTCCTACCACCGCCTTTTACATACATCAATGACAAGGGCGCCACGCTGTCTCTTTGCCCCAAGCAAGAGTAAGCGATGGAGTTCGAACAAGGGAAAAGAGGATAGAGACTAATAGGTGGGCCCAATGATTAATAGATAGTGATCCATCTTTAATACCCTCTCTAATCTCTCTAATGTGGGCCTTTCCTATTTGCTAATCTAATTAATCCATATTTCAAATCATGAGTCACTTATAGGAGGGTCCTACCTTTTAACCCCATCCCTCTCTTGAGCCTTGGTCTACGGGCCTTGATCTTGTGGGCTTGCACAGTTCCCACGGGTTGTATGCATAGCCTGCCATGGCCAGCCCCTTTCCTTCCCTTGATTCCTTTGATCCATGGGCCATTGCCTAGCAGATGGGCCCACTAGGCCAAGTCCACCTACCTCTTTTCCTCCCTCAGTGGACTCGGTCCATCATGAACCTTAGACTTAAGAGCCTCCCTCCTGCCTCCTTCACTAACATGTGGACCCCATGCGTCAGAATGAAATATTCAAAAGGAATATCCCTTTCCCTGATTTAAATAAATCATTTTCTATTTCTACAAATTCATATCTCCTCAATTGTAACTCCATTTGACTCTTTCAACTTCCTTTTTTTCTAAAATTGAGATATACTTAATGAAACTATTAGTTTATACTAATATTATTATATTTCTAGGGTGTTTGTATGGTTTTCTCTTGTTTGTGCATAGCCAAAAGCATCGGATGGTCATCAAGCTTAGATTTCATGAACATGTTTAAAGACCAACAAGTAAGGCAATCCACTCTTTGGTCATATTGCTCTTATATTTATAAAATGTGTTATTTGTAAACATGCATTATTTTAGTGTACACGTTAATTTGATTGGCCTCGGTTGCATAACTGATGGACCCACCTATTAGTTTCATTACTATCCATAGAATATTGATAATCTTGAACCTTGTAACTCCACCACCATGGTACCTTGGTACCCATATGGCTATCAGTAACCCCACATGCACATTTGTTTGTCAAAAACATAGGTTATGAAACTATTTCAAAAACCCGATATGTGGTGTCAGTAGGATTGAAAAAGAAAAGTTGTTTGTGAAAGTTCATGATGCAGGAACTTGCCTATGTGGCTTGGTTCTGTATTCGCATTCAAGGATGAATTCCTTAGAGAATTTCATTCAAACATCATACAGTGTAACCACATGAGTATTATGGGATATCCCTAGATAAGTGCTTAGTTAACCATGATTATCTTGAATGATAGTAGTTGTGGAATACTAGGGATGAGGATACGTAGTTATGGATCATGTTTTGCAAACACTAAATTGCAGCCTCTATTGTGACACATATGGTACCAAATGCGGAGTTGTGGCATCACCAATATGTCCAGAGTAGATGATGACTAACTATGCCTAACACTTGCTGTGGATCTCGACCATCTATGTACCATGGGATATTCATGGGTTAGCTTTAAAAAGGTCTGATCACGAACATCTAGTATTGGCCAATACTCAAATTAAGTATCGTGTCGGGTGGGTAAAGCGTGCAACATCTATAGAGTTTAGCTAAATTGTTCAAACAGTCATGCCCATAGTCATGGATGAATTGGCACATGAACACAAGGATTTACATAGTGAATCCATTGTCGAGTTCCTAGATATCTTCTATGAACCCTTAGTATGTGTTTTTTACCCAATGTATCCATTGACTCCACTCAAATGCCGTTGTTTTATGTCACACTCTTCAAGTCGTTTGGTTTTATGTAAAACGTGTATGCATTAATGCCATATGCTTGCCATGAGTTGATTGTACTTGATGGGCCACATGCTAATCTTCTTATAGTAATTTCATCCGTAGTTTGTCCATCTCATTGGTTTAGGTCTTTTAACCATTTGGTGAAGTGACCCTTGTGTACTTTTGCATCCAATTATTTGAGCATCCATTATTCCCAGCTCTTATCTTGTTCATGTATTTCTCGATGTATGGCTCCACTATTGTGAGCTATTACAGAATGCTACAATGTGCTTCTTGCACTACTTCATACTCCAGGTCAATAAATCTTTTCTTTCCCTTCATTCCCCTATCAGCCAATCTCCACTCGTGTTGAGATACTAGTACACCGATTGCCTTCCCATCTTTAAAGTAATCTACGTAACACTCAACAACCACTTCTGTAGTATATCCCTCAATCATTGATACCTCCAGATGAGCACGATTTTGTATGTAGACCTTCAAAATGGATATGAACCACTTGTACAACTACATTTGATGTAGAAACAATGGGCCAAGTGCAATTATTTGAGGCACGGTGTGAACCATGAGATGGACCATCACATCGAAATATAATGGAGGGAAGCACATCTCAACTTGGCACATGGTCTCATGCAAGAATGTATGAGGAGGACCTAATTTTTAGGGTCAATGACCTTTGGTAACACTGCATTAATAAAGGTAATACATCCTTGAGATGGCAATCTTTATATTAATAAGTTTAATTGCCTTGATTGTAACAGTAAGGAATACGATGAGCATTACATGATAGTCGTGCGAATTATAACTAGACATCGATAAATCTTTCATCGAGACTAGTTGCTTAATTTTGAAGAGAGATCTATGGGCACTCTAATCCCATAAAGGCACTTGCAAAATGACTTTTTCTCTTCAGTTGTTAAGGTGAAACTGACTAGAAGGAGCTAGATTTTTCTATTCTCTCCTTTAGGGTGAACCTCTAGATATTCAAATCTTAATATTTACCAAGTTGTTATATGACTTTAGACCATCCTTTATTGTGCTCAGCATGTCCAATAAGACCCTAATGGTGCTGTCAAACACATTCTTTTTTAGGTGCTGTTGACATGTGCGTGGTGCAGATTGGACCACGAGGAGGTGCGCGCTAAGAGGGAGCGTGAGGGCAAATCAGACCAGGCGAAGGTGCGCGTTGAGAGGGCAAGCAAGCATGAGTTGATGGAGGTCCGATATAATGGTGCACAAACACACTGAGGCCTGGGTGGTCTACTTAGCTCTGGTACAGGTCTTTCAGTTCATTGGAGTGCACTCCCGATGGTCCCATCGAGCATGCCAAAAGATATGTTGACATGCACGCGGGGCGATCAGACCGGGCAGAGAGGCGCGTCGAGAGGGAGTGCGAGTGTGAGCCGATGGAGGTTCAATGCGATGGCACACGAATATGTTGAGGCCTGAGAGGTCTGCTTAGCTCTAACATAGGTCCTTCGACACATTTGTCCCTTCGTAAGGGTTGCCAGAGTTACGGGTGTGCCAGTCAATTTGACCCTACAATTAACAAGGAGATAAGTCAATGAGTTGAGTCAACCAATGAGCCAATACGAACTCTTGCTATCGACTGGTCGCCGATAGGGTTGAGATAATCATTGGTTGCGTCTAACGCACTCCTGCTATTAGCTAGTTACTGATAGGGGCTAAGGCACTCATCCATCGGCTAGAAAGTCGATGAAGGCATAGGCAGATGGCGACAAAGGAAATAAAAGACACATCGACTGTAGAGCCGATGGCATTCTAGAATAGAGTAGTCAATAGACATGTATATAGACTCCTCCTATTGGTTTGTTGCCGATAGAGGGTGTAATACTCGTTCATCAGCTAGAAAATGGATGAAGGCATAGGTAGATAGCAAGGAATATGATAAATGACACATCAGCTATAGAGTCGATAGTGCTCTAGAATAGAGTGATCAATGAGCAGTATGTGTAATCCTCCTATCCGCTAGTTGCCGATAGAGGCTGTAGCACTCATTCATCAGCTGGAACGCCGATAAAGGCATATGCAAATAGCAAGAAATAATATAAAGGACCCATCAGCTACAAAGCCGATGGCACTTCGAATAGAATGTGCGATGGCGCTCTGAATAGAATATGCGATGAGTAGTAAGAAGCGAGACCTGATCTTTCGAAGATACGAGAGGCTATATCGGACACACAAATGGAAGGAATGAGCAAACCCATCGGCTAGCTTGGCCAATGATAGGAATTCTCTGAAGATATATGTACATCAACTAAAAAGCTGATATACTAGGCATGAGGCTCAATAAGTGGATAACTCATCGCCTGGCCATTTCGATGAAACGTTCATGTAAAGACCTATCGACCTACAACTCAATTTACTATCAGCAATCTAGTAGATCAAACCTAACCGATACAGCACAAGATAGATGACAGAAGAGGGAGCTCGATAAGCCAATTGAACCCTGCGAATGTAATGTGATACACCTGATCATACTAAGAGATCGAATCTAACTGATGCAGCCTTAGGCAGAATGAATACACCAAGATAATGGTAGGACTTACCCCTTCGTTAGAGATCGGGCCTAACCGATATAGCCCCACATCGAGAGCCAAGACCCATCGGTAAAAACCTAGATGAACTAGGGTGGCGATGTGCCGAAATTAATTTGATCTGTGTGGATGATTTACAAGGTTCCAAGGGGTCTATATTTATACCCTAGAGATACAAGAGTTCAATGTAGTTACAAACAACCTCCAGATGTTACTTCCAAACATAAAAGGAAAAGTTAATAAAACTAATTAAACTTGGCTATCTTACAAGATATATTCTAAAGAGATAATATACCCTGCCATGGTTTCTATGACTCTTCAGACTCGGTCCCATCTGGATAACTTTCCATCTTTTCCTGAACTAAATTCATCCTCTCCGATCGGCTATTTCCCTCAATCAATCAGACTCTTTCCATAAGCCGATCAGTTCTCTAATCCTGTCTGCAAGGCTTACCAAATTTTTGTGCAAATAGTTTCATAACATTGATGGCATGGCGAACCTATAGATATTTCTAATAGGGCTGGTACTTAAAGAAAATTGATTGTTTCTCGAATGGTATGGTGGGATCATCATTTTTTTCCGCTTTGTTCCCTTGAACATCTTCGCCTCCTTTTTTGAAACAACCTATATGTCATTTGTCAATTCAGACACTTCTCCACTTTTTGGGACTGTTGGACCATCATTCTCTTTAGTTCTGTTGAATTGTGCGGTCATATTGTGGTATCTATGATTTGTGGGTAACAATAGTCAGTGTTGCATGTACACTAGCTTGTTGGAGCTAAAAGGTACCTGTATATGGTTCTATTCAAGCAGATCACACATCATTTCTTCCCTTTGATCTATCCCAAAATGAAAAACATTACGAGATAGTTGTTAATGGTAACAAAAATGATGGCTTTGACATGAAGTGTTGCCTTAAATATTTGTCCCACACCTTCATCCAAGTCTCCTATAAATCTACAAAGTCTTCCATAAATGGTTCAAGAAATAAATATATATCAATACTAGGTTATTATGGCCAGACAGTAAAACATACTTTCGCTTTTAATTAAGCCATGTAGAAAGGTTGTATATAGTCAGAAGTACTGGTCATGTGCTATGTCAACTACTTAAGTCTCTATATGGGTTCATTTTGTCTCTACTCAATGCAAATCTTTTTTTTGGATCATTAACAAATTTTGGGTACAATGCATCGAAGTTTTTCCACTGGCCTCGATGAGGTGTTGAAGCATCCTATCCTTTTTGCACTTTTCTTAATTCCAATGCATTAGTTCCACATCTCAAGGGTTAGAATACAAACTCTTTTACATGCAGTTCCACGTCATCAGTTGAGGGGTTGTGTTTCTTCTCATGCAAGCAAGCGGTAGTTTCTTCCTCAGTTGACAACATCAACAGTTGGGGAAGTGTCATTAACTATTTTGTACTAGCTAGCACAACATGTTGGGCACTTGTCCAACAAAGCGTACTCTTTCCGATGTAGGATATAGTGGTTCACACATGCATGAATCATTTGCACATCAACGAAGAGGTGTAGATAAGTTTCTTAGTTTGATATGTATTGATTGGTACAGAGTTAGGCTTCGATAGCCCCAACATGTTATTGAAACTACTGTTGGACCAACCATTTATGACCTTCACCCTTAAAAGTTCAAACACCGAACATAATATTGAGTACTCCCTGTCACATCTTTTTGACTCATCGTACAAATGTTTCTTCACTGTTTTCTATAATATTTTAAAATTACCTAAACCTCTCGTCGACCCATTAGCACATCCGATTTAGCATGGCATAGCATATACCCTTAATCCAAATCATTATCACCACAACTATTAGCATTTAAAATATATCTTGCTCGTCATGATGGGATCAAATTGTCTATAAATTCACAAATCCACACATCACCACTGACATCTAATTACAAATGGTTTTGTACATACTTTTTTTATTCTTGTAGTCACCACATATATAATGAATTTATTTGTCTTCTTACCCATAGCTTGACAGCGTCAATAAATTTAAATACTTTATCATGTATAATGTCACAATTCTTGGCATATTGTACATCCATTACCTATCCATCTCTATAGATTCATATAAAAATAAATATTTCACAAATATCTAAAATTAATCATGCAAATATCTAAGTAAACTAACTAATTAATTGGCACATAATAAGTGTAATAAACACCTAAATTAATCACTACGCATAAAAATGCCCACATCTAAAATAAAATACCCTATATCTGTCTATTTTTCTCTCTCCTAAATAAATCTAAAAATTTGAATTGAATATAAATACCTATTTTTAGCTATAAAAAGATCAAATTTGCACCCTAGGAAATCAGGAATAAAAAAGCCAATCTTTCTCTTTTTCTCTCTCATAACTATATATACAAAATAGACATGGATACAAAATATCTATTTTGGTCTTAAAAACATCAATTTTACCCACTAAAGGATGAGTACACAACATTCAACTAGGATGGCCTATATAATTTGATCCAAATTAAGCTTCAAGTAGCAAAATAAAAAATTTTAACATATATACATACATATATGACACAAAGACCATCCATCGAACATTCGAGTTCAAACATTCCCCTATATTTTGTTTGTTTTAAAAGAGAGAAAGCTCTAGTAAAAAAACAGCTAGGGGAAGAAGAGTCTTATAGTCGTTGTATTTCCGTAGGTTGTGGCTGGTTACAACGTCTTAAGCCAGCTATCTATGAAAATATGGTCATTATTGCAGACGAACATCATAGGCTGTCCTCGTTGAGGTTTTCTTGCATTACTGTGCTCGGATGTACTTACTGTGGAAAATGTTAATTTTGTTTTGGTTGATGCTTACTAATGGGTACTGTCTATTACGGTTCATCGTCAAGGAGAACTTGTGGATTGCCGACAAGAGTCTCCGCGTGGCTCTTTTTTCCTACAGTGGATAACTGTATTGTGGAAGTTGTGAGAAGTGGGAGGCAAATTACATGCTTGTATGGGATCCCACTTACTTATCTCATAGGCGTGGTTTAGGAGCCCACAATCATTGGCCCATCTCAGTTCAATATACCAGCCCATCAAATAGGGATCTGCTGAAGATTGTGGACCTTATAGCATCACCAAGAGATTCTAAAATTCTATGCCCAAAATTTAGGTTTTAGAATTCCAAAACAGAATTTGAAGTGTGAATATATTGATCTCTCCAAAAAAAATATTCTAAAATTAACTTTGTAAAATAAAAAAGATCATCTATAAAACTACCAACATAAAATCATTTTTTTCTCCTAGTCCCATGTGATCGCGATCGCCCGTTTAGGGTGTCGACACGATCGCCTGCCTCCTCCGCGCGGCAGATCGCAGCTGGCCTCCCGCGAGAGCGAGCGTGGCCACGTCTTTGTGAAGAGCGACAACTCCGGATGTGGGGCTTCCGATTTTCGGTTCCTATATGGGGCTACCGTTGGATCCCTTTTTTCATAAAAACCCTACAAAATTATGATTGGTTTCAGTTTGGCATTCTATTGGACATGCTCTTAGGTGGGAAGGCAAAAAGCTTGAAGGGTGCTGCCCTATTTTACATGTTTTGGATTCAGATCGAGTTGGCTGGAACATATTTAAAGGCTCCGTTTTGGTTCTGACTGAACAGTTTTTTTTCTTCTCATTCGGAGTCTGAGTCTACTAGCGACGCACAGCTGAATTTGTGACATGTAGCCCAAGTGCCCACCCTATTGCTACTTTCAACGTAACTGAAGGCCCACTGTAATAGCTTGATTAAAGATGAGTAGGAAAAAAGTAGGTTTTGTCGTTACATGCGTATTGCACGCATTATTATATAGCTGCCATAGCGAGGCAGCGCGTACGTAATTAGGCCGGTAATTAGAACTGTAATCTCGTCAATCAACACGTAATTAGGCCGGTCAAATGATCTATCTGGCTAGTGGCTGGCTGGTATGCGTGGTGATCAGGTAAATTACGCTGATTACACACCACGGCCGATCGCGCTCTCTTCTCGGTGGCTGGCACTCAAATCAGCCAACGCTACGTCTACAGCCAACTATAGTAGTACACTATAGCTAGGCTTGCCTGCAACTTCCTTGTAGGCTGTCTTAGTCACGGTCCTTCGTGTAGCCGTGCCATCCACTCCGACTCTCGCACTAGACCACTAGCCATGCTCATGCGCATCGGGCCGTATAGATCTATCGCCCCAAGATGGTAACACACTGTGAGATGATGTGCATACGCGCAAAATTCGGCCAAAAAAAAAAAACACCGTGAGCGCGCGCGCGGCCGGCGTAGCCACGAACTTCCACTAACCATGCAACTCCAGCTACAGGCGCGCGCATCCGCTGGCTCGCTCTCTTGTGGTCGTGGGACGGCGCGGCGCCGGGCCTGTGCTGATGAGTGGACCTCAATCGACCGCCTAGCGTTTTGTACTTTTTTTTCCATTGAAGATATTCTCAGAGATATATAGGGAATTTTCTTTAAAAAATAAGACATTGTCTCATTCTATACATCTGATCTCATAAAAACTTAAAAACAACATGGACAGTATAACTTAATATGCGTATGTGAGTCTCCTGCGTCATCCGCCTTTCCACCCCAGCAGCGCTTCAATCAACTCTCCTATGTCCGTCTCTCCATACAACGCTCTAATCCAATCCATCCTCTTCCTCCCTCTATCGACACTTTCATCCATTGTTTCCCACGTCAAACATATGCCGCAACCCCACACCAGATGTGCTGGAGAAGGTAGGTACCTTGATCACCATCTCCCACCCCAGTCACATCCCTCCATCCTCTTCCTCCCTCTTTCTACGCTCCTCTACTAACGACACCATTAAATCTTAATCTAACAATATAGACTCAATTTTTAAATAAAATTTAAAATGTTTCTTCCTTACAAAAGGATTATTTGAGGCCTAAAGAGTGAATAGACTCTTTAAAACTTCATATGGAAGTGTAAAACCAGAAGTTGGTAGGATATTCTGGTCACTATCGGATGGTTAGATCAACGATCTTATATTTTGAGGCGACACGACACAATCAAGCAAGCCATAACATAAATTAGCTATAACAACAACATAATCACATAGATAAGACACATACAACAACTAGTTATCAACGGTAGTAAGTAGCAAAGCAAGCAGAACAAAAGGAAGAAGCTTTCACCAAGATTTGAGCCAATAATGTCTTCCCTAGAGTTCAAGTTGTTCATGAGCACGGGAAAGATCAAACCGGTTGGAGAGGTACGCCGAGAGGAAGCAAGAGTGTGAACTAATTAATAAAGATCCGATGGAGGCGCGCACAGACACGCCAAGCCCTAGGTGGTCTACTTCGCTCCAGTGTAGATACTTCGGCTTTATGATGTCTTCGTTGGATTGCTATAGTTACGGACGTACCAATCAATTTGATCTCTAATTAATAAGGAAGACAGATAGAGTTAGATCATAGAGTCAATCGACTGATAGACCGATACAGACTCCTGCTATTGGCTGATTACTGATAAGGTTAGAATAGCTATCGGCTGAGTCCAATGTACCCCTACTATTGGCTGGTTGCCGATAACAACTGTAGCGCTCATACATTGGCTAGAAAGTTGATGACAGCATAGGCAAATGGCGAGAAATAAAGTAAAGGACTCATCATCTGTATATCCGATGAGGCTCATAACAGAGTACGTGATGAATAGTAAGGAGCGAGATCCAATCTCCTAAAGATAAGAGATCCAGCGACCACCAATAACGATACCGTTAGTACCAGCCTCGATAAATCGGACAAAACTGAGACAGTACGAGATTGAAACTAACGGCACCAAGACGTCAAAGACTAGATCAGACGTAACAACGGAGGAACTGGGAAAACCCATCGATTATTATCGGATGTGGGTCCGATGTAGGCATATAAGTAAACTCATCGGCTACTGAGACGATGAGGAAAATAAAACCCACTTAGTCTCGATGCCAGATCTAAGAGATCTAGATCAATCGCTAGCGGATTAATTGCTAAGGATAAGATATATATGTGTGGGGGGAGGGCTAAATAGCTGATACATTATACGTTAGGCGTGAGGTAAGGATAGCTCATTGGCTAGCCACTCTGATGAAACGTCACGTAAGAACCTGTCGGCCCATGGCTCGATCTACCATTATTGGTCTAAAAGGACGGACCTAACCGATGCAGCACGAGACCAATGACAATAGAGAGAAGCCAATGAGCCAATAAGCCCTATGCAAGCGTGATGCGATATGTCTGATCGGATTAAGAGCTCAGATCTAACCAATATAGTATTAGACATAATGAACACACAACGATAGTAGCTGGACTTACCCAATGTAGCCCCGTGTTGAGAGCTAGAAGCCATCGGTAAAACCTAGATAAACTAGGGTGACGATATGTCGAGATTGAATTGATCTGTATTGGATGCTTTATAAGGTTCTAAAGGGTATATATTTATACCCTAATGTTACAAGAGTCTGACACGGTTACAAACAACCTCCGAACGTTATTTTTTAAACATAAAAGAAAACTATCTCTAAAAAGTTAACAAAACTAATTAAATTTTTCTATCTTATAAGATATATTTTGTAAAGATAAAGTATTCTGCCATAGTTTCCACGACTCTTTCTGAGACTTGGTCTTATACAGAACCCATCCTCAATCAGTCCGATTGACTTTTTCACTATATCAATTAGCTTCCTTCTATAAACCGATCGACTCCTCCACCATTGGCCGATCCCTTTTGCGATCTTACCAAATTTTTGTGTTAACACAAATCCTTGAGGGGGTTCTAGGTCTTCATTAAGAAACTCATAAGGGCCAAGTCTTTTCAAACTCAATCCTCGAGGTTGCACAATGCATTGCTGTTCCACTCATGGTATAGCTTTCCTTATAGGGGTGACATCCAATCTTCAGAATCTTCTTCTATCGCACCACATGTGAATCAAAGGCTTAGAAGTGACACCTAGCCAGAGTCATCAACCTCCAAGAGTAATAAATACCACACAAACCCTTAGAATCAAGCCCCTAGTGATCAAGATCCAAGAGAAAAGGCATAATCACTAAGTCCCAAACTCCAAATCTACAAACACACAAAGAACCAAAGCACAAAAACCAAGAAGTATTTGAGAGAGATGGAGAAAAGAGCTCGAAATCTCAAACACTCTAGCACAAAGCTTCAAGCCAACAATATTTTGAATGAAGTGAAAGGATAAACCTAGAGGCTAGAATACGGTAGGTGGGCGACATAAATAGGAAATCCCAAGATTTGCTCGTGGGAAGGAGAATTCTTTTATCCTACCTTGGATATTCCAACTTCAAGGTCAAAAGTTCTAATCAACATGTTAGATGTCCAATGGCTAGAACACAATCCCAGGTCTTAAAAAAATAACTAATCAGATATTCCGATATGATTCTCAGAAACTCTTACTTAAATCCAAGGAAAATCAGACATTCCATATCCAACTACTAGGTTGGATATTCCAATGCATAATGTTGCCTCAAACAGTGAGCTGACTTCCATGAAATATTGGATTGTCCACGACATCGGATATTCCGATTTAGCATTGGAAGGTTTCGATTGAAACTTTGAAGCCAAACAAAGAATCAAGTTCCTTGCAAAAACAAAAACAGACAGTCAGATGGTACGTTAAATATTCTGATCACTTTCAATGAAGCACAAACAGAGACTTAGTTTGCAGTAAAAACAGAAATTCCAATGCGTCAAATACTCCAAACAGTGTCCAACATTCTGACCATAAATCAATTTAGACTTGGAAAAAACTTAACATTGAGCACTATAGTCTAAAACAATTATTGTTGTATGACATATCATCTATGGCATAAAAAGATACCAGATTTATCATAGTCTAGAGCCATATTTTCTTGGATCCCTTTTTTTTTCCTTTCAAGCAATTAATCAAAGGCATTAATACTTTCTAATTGTGTTATCATTAATCACCAAACACAAGTTGAGGGACCTTCATGCACATTCACTTCAAACCATAGCCATCCCACTGAAGTAGCTACCTCTCCATTTCTCCTCATTTTCCTTCTCTTGACAAAATACCCTTAGCACAATCGCTTCTTCCTCTTCAGCAGCTCATTGTCACCTTATATGAAAACCCTTCCATCAGAATATAAACCCTAAAATCATCCAATTCACTCGTAACTTTTCTCTTACCACTTAGCACCACTGTAGATCATCATCAAGAGCCCTAGAATCTCCTATGCTAGTGTACTCTTGTTAGACCTTAGCCTTACCATGGTATTAGAACTCATAAAGACCGAACTCATAAAAATCTAGGTTAATGTAACACCTTAGCCTGTTAACAGTCCATAGTATATAAGTGGTGTAGGATTAGTACCACCTTATAAGTTTTAGTGGCTAATCTTTCTACACAAAGCGATAATGAAACTATAAATGGAGTGATATATGTATATGACCCACTCTTAGGAATACCAGACTTAATGTGAATTTCAAAGGCAAAGTGTTACTGATAGTATCAGGTGACACCTGCCTATTCGTTGGCACTTGCCTTGCCTCCCAGACACACAAGCTGCATGGTTGCAAGCTGCCGCCATGAGCGACCTCCGTCTGACCCTACTGTTATTTTCTACATCACTCAATCTTGAGCTCGATTCCCTCAAACTGTCGCGGGATCTGCTTTCATTTTCTCCAATCACTCAACCTCGAGCTCAATTTCCCCAAGCAGTCGCCAAATGTGCCGCTGGTAGCTGTCACTTCTCGTTGCCTAGCACCGTGCAGCTCCAGTAGCAGCACCGCTCGCCCAGCCTCTCCATGCCACAAACTAAGGTCTCTAATATACTCCTCTCATCCTCATCCTCACCCGCCGGAGCCATAGCACTCCCGCCGTTGCCGAAAACAAATGCGGTTAGAGTTATGGAGCCGATTGTATGTTGCAAAATTCTAACGAAATTCCGTCAACAAGTTATTCGACTGTATCCGTAGCAACCTGGAAAAATATATATTTCAATTTATTTATGCTTAGTGGAGGAAAGGGCGTGCATGCATACGTTTGCCTGCGTGCTTTTGTTCAAAGAAGAAAAAGATGCCTTAAACATGCGTATAAAAAGGTGGGCATGACCTCAAGCTCCCGTTTCCCATATCCCACATATGATCTCCCAGTCCTACACTCCAACTCCGTTCTGATCTGTGCGCATGACCAAATCACACTGCTATTCTATTCATGCATTCCAAAAAAATTTAATCAATCCATAGCCAGGCATGCATATGTAGAAATAAAAAAACTAAAGGCGTACTAGTATTTAGGCTCGTAGCTAGATATATAGGCAGCACACTGGTAGATCGAGAGATAAGGTGAGATCGCACACTAGTGCGCGGCTGCACTCCAATACTGGAGTAGCTAGCGCAGCGCAGTGGTGCACGCATCATCACGCGCACCCGGCTAACAATTAACCTACCTCGCCCGCGCAGCCACATATCATGCGCGCGCGCCAACTGATCCGATCCGATCGACCACTACCTGATTAATTATTACCTCCCGGCACGCACGCACGCACGGACGTGTGACGACGTTGCACGCGCTTATAAATGCAGGCCATGCGGTCGTCGTGGCCAGAGCAGCTGAACAGTTGAACTGACGGTGCAAATATACGACCGATCATGTGGTTGCCGCTCTGCTTCGTCTTGGCCTTGCTCGCCGGCGCCAGCAGTGGTGCCGCGGCTGGCGAAGGAGGAAATGGCGGCGGCGGCGAGAGGGGTGGGGTATACGTGGTGTACATGGGCGCCGTGCCACCGCGGACCTCGCCCAACATTCTCCAGGAGAACCATCTCCGCCTCATCGGCGGCGTGCTCAAAAGGTTGTAGTAACTAATTTTAACTCCTGCTGGTGCAAATGTATGCCTACCTACTACAGACACGCGCGCCGCGTTTCTCTCAAGTTGCGGTAGTAGCATGCATGTCAGTAAGAAGCTAGCTGCTCGCAGTTTACCAATCGTGACAAGGCATATATATAGTTTTCTAGAAAAAAATATAAATTAAAATAAGCAGAGTTTTGTTACGTTAATTTATAAACACTAGTGTACACTTCTCTCATTGCTGTAGTGTTGCTGTTTTCATTCCTCAATTAACATTGTCTTTCTCTTTAATTTTTTGCAAAACGCTTCTGAATTTTCTGCCCAAAGATATTGGGATGCATATCTATTATATACTAAATATCTGATAAATATTATATAAATACTTCTAAGTTATCATATCATACTCATATAAATATTTCAAAACCCATACATGATATAACTATGGCTCCAACCCCTGCAGCCCGCCTCCTTCGGCCTCTCTCATCGACTTCTCTCTCATGCATATATATACATGGTCCAGCTACAGGGCCACGTACATAAGTATGCAGTTGTAGACACGGGATGGGAGGGAGGCCATTTATTTCCTTCAAGTATGTAAGTACGTTTTTTTATAAATATAATCTATTATAATAATTGGGGAGGTTAAAAATATTAAGTCAATTTAAGTGAAAATCGATAGTTAGATTTTTTTCTTAAAATTTTTAATATTTTCTTTAATTTATTAAATCGACATATGACACAGCTTACGAATGCTCTGAAAAATATTTGATGGACTTTTCTTCGTTCACCATGGATAAGACCAGGTTAATTAGGTTAATTAGTGCCTCCGCACGGTAGGCTTGCCGGTACCAACTAGAAATTATGTCCGGCATGCACGCATGCACGAATGCATCAGCTAACCTTTTTATTTTCAATTAATCTATACTCCAAAGACAGTAGTACCTGGATTTCATGAATGATTTTATGATTCTATAAATAGTAACATACAAAAAAGATTTTTTTAAATAAAATCAAATATCTGTGATTACAATTAAACATCATGCTTGTAAGAATTTTTTAAATAAATCGTACTTTTGAAGTTTCTTAAATGTGGCCTATAATACACATCCGAATGCGCAGGCTACCTTCTAGTTGCATTTAAAAGGAAAACCCCAATAGACAAAGTGGACCGTTAATTATAGCCCAACTAGTCCCTCGGAAGGACAAAGTGATCACAAATCTTGTGCGTGTCACGTCACGTCATGTCGACGTCATTTTGCCACACGTTATTCGAACAGGGGGCAGTCGGCGGAGAGCGTGGTGGTGCAGCAGTACAAGCACGCCTTCTCCGGCTTCGCCGCGAGGCTATCCGCGGGGGAGGCCGCCGCGCTCCGCCGGAAGCCCGGCGTAGTCTGCGTGTTCACCGACCCGGTCTACCACCTCCACACCACCAGGTCATGGGACTTCCTCCAGCAGCAGACGGCCGTCGTCAAAACCGACTCCACTCGCCGCCGCTCGCCCCGCTCCGCAGCTGCCAAACCGGCCGCAGCATCGTCTTCGTCGTCCCCGACGGCCGACACCATCATTGGCCTCCTCGACTCCGGAGTCTGGCCCGAGTCCCCGAGCTTCGACGACGCCGGCTTCGGCCCTGTCCCCTCCAGGTGGAAGGGCGTCTGCATGGCCGGCGATGACTTCAACTCCTCCAGCTGCAACCGGTGAGTCGCCGACGCCGGCCATCACATGCCATCCCGGAGAAATGGATCACGTGTGTCCTGACGTTTTCCGGCCGGCGCATGCAGGAAGCTGATCGGAGCAAGGTACTACGATCTCGGCGGCGAGGCGAAGCGGCGGTCAGCACGGAGCAGCGGGAGCTCGCCGCGGGACGAGGCCGGGCACGGGACGCACACCTCGTCGACCGCGGCCGGGAACGCGGTCACCGGTGCCTCGTACTACGGCCTCGCGCCGGGGACGGCCAAGGGCGGCTCGGCGTCGTCGAGGGTGGCCATGTACCGCGTCTGTTCCGAGGAGGGGTGCGCCGGGTCGGCCATCCTCGCAGGGTTCGACGACGCCATCGCCGACGGCGTCGACGTCATCTCCGTCTCCCTCGGCGCGTCACCCTACTTCCGCCCGGACTTCTCCGAGGACCCCATCGCCATCGGCTCGTTCCACGCCGTGGCGAAGGGGGTCATGGTCGTCTGCTCGGCCGGCAACGCCGGGCCGGACGCCGCAACCGTCGTGAACGCCGCGCCATGGATCCTGACCGTCGCGGCGAGCACGATCGACCGCTACTTCGAATCGGACGTCGTGCTCGGCGGCAACAACACCGCTGTCAAAGTATCGCAAATTATCCTGACACCTCACTTAGTTACTTACTTATAAGAAATTTAAATAATTGCCCCTTATTATGAGCACCTGATCGGATCATTCATGGAATCTGTAGGGTGGAGCTATAAACTTCTCCAACTTGAACAAATCACCAAAATATCCATTGATCACCGGTGAATCAGTCAAGTCCAGCTCAGTTTCTGATACCGAGTTGGCAAGGTACAAGCTAATTAGTTACGAAACAAATTAAATTAACAGAAAGTTTTGATGTTTTAGCAGAATCTGAGTAATTTGAAGCCCAAAATCATCACCGAAAATAATTTCTGGTGTAGTCACTGTGAGCCGGGGACGCTGGATGCGAGCAAGATAAAAGGGAAGATCGTGGTGTGCCACCACTCGCGGAACAGCGACACGTCCAAGACGGAGAAAGTCGACGAGCTCAAGAGCGCCGGTGCGGTGGGCTCCGTCCTCGTCAACGACCTGGAGAAGGCCGTCGCCACCGCCTACATCGACTTCCCGGTCACGGAGATCAGCTCCGCCGCCGCCGCCGACATTCACAAGTACATCGCCTCCACCAGGTACGATCAAGTTCGTCGTTGTTCATTCTCTAGTAATTACGCTAATGGCAGAATTAAGCTCGATCTCATCACCGGCTGTGATCTCTCTCTTCCGTGGTGAAAAGTGAGCCTGTCGCGACCATTACGCCGACGATCACCGTGACGGAGTACAAGCCAGCGCCGGTCGTCGCCTACTTCTCCTCCAGAGGCCCGTCAGCGCAGATGCCGAACATCCTTAAGCCGGACGTCACGGCTCCGGGGGTCAACATCCTGGCGTCCTGGATCCCGACTTCGACGCTCCCGGTCGGCGAGAAGAAGCCGTCACAGTTCAACCTCGTCTCGGGGACGTCCATGGCCTGCCCACACGTCGCGGGGGCGGCGGCCACCATCAAGGCGTGGAACCCGACGTGGAGCCCGGCGGCAATCCGCTCGGCGATCATGACGACGGCGACCCAGCTGAACAACGACAAGGCGCCGATGACGACCGACTCGGGGTCGCCAGCAACGCCATACGACTACGGCGCCGGGCAGGTGAACCCGATCGGCGCGCTGGACGCCGGGCTGGTGTACGAGCTCGGCGAGGACGACTACCTCCAGTTCCTCTGCAACTACGGCTACGACGCGTCCCAGATCAAGCTGATCGCAGCCTCCCTCCCCGGCGACTTCAGCTGCGCTGGCAACGCCAGCAAGGACGTCATCTCTGGCCTCAACTACCCTTCGATAGCCGTGACGGGACTCGGCACGGCAGGCTGCAGGACGGTGAGCCGCGTCGTCACCAACGTCGGCGCGCAGCAGGAGGCGAGCTACACCGTCGCCGTCACGGAGCCGGCCGGCCTGGAGGTGAAGGTGGTGCCCAGGAAGCTGGAGTTCACCAAGAGCGTGAAGAAGCTGGGTTTCCAGGTGTCCTTCTCCGGCAAGAACGCGGCGGCCAAAGGCGACCTGTCAGGCTCAATAACATGGTCGGATGGAAAGCATACAGTTCGTAGCCCATTCATTGTCACCATCTGAGATCACAGATCAGTGTGCAAGAAAAGCAATTGTCAGTCTCTGATGAAATCTATGTACAATTACCACCTGACCAAGTGCTGAAGACATTTTGGTCAGGCATTTTCATGGTAAAATATTTAAGGTGATAAAAGCTGGTGACACACCACATACTGTTTGGAATGAGAACTGAAGCACTTTTAAACAAGTAGCACTAGTAAAATAGCAAGAAGGAATTAAAGGAGTAGCTACAGATCTCCAACATCAGGCTATTTAGTTCTGCCCACCAAGCAACAATGAAATATCGGTGCATGTAGTGCATCCAAAAGGACTATATACCACAGCGCAGTAAACGAAAGAATTGACTGCAATTCTAATCATCAAGATCAGCATCACCATCTGTGTCATGATCATCGTCAGACTCTTCTACGCCCTCTCCATCAACATCATCAGATTCGCCATCAGCTTCATCTTCACCATCAATTTCCTCTTCCAGAACAGATACAGAATATCCTATGGATTTCAACAGATGCACAAATGTGTTATATGCATCTCGATGAAAATAACTGATGAAGTCTACATAAGTAAACCCATCGGTCACTAATATATGAAATTTAAAGTACTAGACTTAAAACTCCCAATGTCATATATTAGTGAACAGAGGGAGTATATTAATATGTAATCATCAAGTTTCAAAGGTATAGTGTGATACCATTTTTGCCTTTGGGACAGGTCCAGTCATGGAGACAAGTCAGCTTCTCAAGCAAGTCAGGGCTTAGTGAACTTCGAAGACAATTCAAGATTTGTTCACCATTGGTAAATGCAGATCTAGTAGCAACAGTGGAGATAGGAATAGCAAGAATATCACGAGCTAAATTTGCAAGGGCCGGGTAGCACTTAGACATGCCACTCCAAAACTCGAGAATATCAAAATCACTTCGTAGATACATCGTTGGTGATTCCAAATACAAATTCAGCTCTGATGTTTTTTCTTGTGGAGCATAATCATCAAACAAATTATCCTCGATATGGTATTCCATAACATTACTCCCAACTGAAGATGAACAAGAGCAAGAACTTTCATATTCAATTAACAATATCTGGAGAAATGCAACAACTCTACCAATATGCTGGTTAGCATCAGCATCACTGTAGATCTTCTTAAAACAATAGCTGATTAAGCTGAGCTTATAAGAAGGATCAAAAGCAGCTCACAAGCCAAAATTAATCCATGCTCTGACCGGCGAACACAAGGTTGATATGTGCCCTTGTGCTTCGTTATAGTGATGAGTGATTGTCAACGTGCTGACACTTCGGGTTGAGTGTGTTTCAGCAACATATTTCATGGTCTGTGGTGTGTAGGTGTGAAGCTCGAAGGCGGTGGTCGATGGCGAGATGAAGTAGAGACTGGCCGTGCCGATGGATCGGAAGTAGTGAAGGACGGATGTGAGACTTGGACTGAGGAATTGGAGCGCCCGAGGATCAGCCATGATGGCTAACACCTAGGGACATTAACAAGCGCAAGTGTACATGGGTGATGAGGACAGCGTCGAGCTCGGCGGAAGTCGAACACGTGACGATTTCATGGGTTTGACCTCAAAACCTAGGTTCCAAGGAGGAACAGGGCGGCATGTGGCAAAATCACAAAGGTTGCTCTAAGATGAAGCAAATTTGTGCAACAAGCGTGGCCGTCCGATCGCCTAAAAAAGAGTTGGACAATTATACTCTCTGGATACTGTTTTGGCCTGTTATATTTAAAGGGCAAAATCGGGATTTCGCACGAAGCACTGATATATAAAGGGAGATAGTGTCACGTCAATGGATTCTGGAAGCTACGAGCACTTGCAAGGGTTTTCATTTGTGCGTTCTCATTTTTCTTTTTCTCTCTCGTTCTTCTCGAGTCCGTCGCGCTTCTCAGTTAGGGTTTTCTCTGCTCGATCTCTCCACGGCGCCGTAATCCACCGTATCTATGTAAATGAACTAAAGATCGTGTGTGGGAATAGAGGCCCTAACCTCCTGATGTCCTCTAGGTTTGATTTGTGAGTTATTTGTTCAAATACAGTCGGTGTTCTTCGCGTTTTTGATTTTCTCCTTCCAACGTTTTGATTTGGATCTTGAGTTTTATTGGTTTTGGTTCAGATCGGTTTATTTAAGCCATTTATTCAAACCTCGTCGGTGTTCTTCGTGTTCTTGGTTTAACCCTTCTGATGTTTCGGGTTAAACCTTGAGCTTTAGGGTTTTTGGCTCAGATTTGTTCATTCGAATGAACTAGGACGTGAGTTGAGTCTTTCTACCGAAGGAAATCATCTAACTCCTCACGAATTCATAGATCGGTTTAGTTGAGTTGTTTATTCAGATTCTATTGGTGTTATTCACGTTCTTGGTTTAACCCTTCCAACGTTTTGGGTTGAACCCTAAGCTTTTGGGCTTTTGGCTTAGATCTGTTAATTTGGGATGAACTAGGATGTGAGTTGAGGCTTTCCACCAAAGGAAATCATCTTACTCCTCACGAGTTTATAGATCGGTTTATACGAACTGTTTATTCAAATCCCGACGGTGATTTTCGCGTTCTTAGTTTTACACTTCCGACATATTGTGTTGAACCCTAAGTGTTAGGGGTTTTGACTCATATCTGTTTATTTGAGATGAACTATGATGTGAGTTGAGTCTTTCCATCAAAGAAAATCATCTAGCTTCTCACGAGTTCATAGATCTGGGCAAATCAGACTTACGGGAAGAAATACTCGGGGTATTTCTCTCTTCTATGTTCTCCTTGAGATAGCTCATCTACTAGTTAGAAAACCTATAGATCAGGTTGTGACTGCTTTTTAGGGTTGATTTTAGGACAACCTTCAAATAACTTAAGCAAAAGTTAAGGTTTCCATTCAACCCCTTTGGTCGCCATTTTCGGTCTTTCAATTGGTATCAGAGCGGGTTAAGGATCATTTCACCTTACTCGGTCTGTGATCCACAAAGGCGACATAGAGCGTAGCTCTGGCAAGCCACCATTTTTCGATGGAACCAACTACCCATATAGGAAGATCTGCATGTATGCCTATCTTTAGAGCTTAGGCTCGCGAGAGTGGGAGGTTTGCAAGGACGCTACTTGTGTTCTGCTTGAACCACGTGCTTGTGTCACTCAGGAGCAAAAGGATTAGCAGAATGCAAATAGCCGAGAAGGGAATGCTCTTTTTGTTGCATTGAGTCAACCAACTACGAGACCCTCATAGTGGATGAGCTTTTCAGCAAGCTCAAGTCCACTGAGATCGACTACCAGACTCAAGCCAAGATCAAGCATCTCTCTGCATAGACCATGGCTTTGGTCTTAGGTACTGGAAGTTCAAGTCTTCTGGCTAACCCTTCACAGATGTCTTTTGCCTTGTCTTCTTTAGTGTCTCTCAAATAAGAGTAGATGGAGGTGCTTGGAGACGACGAGCTGGCGTTGTTCATCAGTCGATTCTTGTGGTTCCACAACAACTGCATGAGCCGCTAGCGCGGTGGTCCAAAGGAGGGATGCTTCGGCTATGGAGATCCTAACCACTTCGTCGCCAATTGCCCCAAGAAGAACAATTACTCCTCTAACAACTACGACTCTAGCAAGCACAAGGACAATCACGAGTACACCTCTGGCAAACACAAGTCTAAGGGAAGGTATGATAAGAAGGCAGTCAAGAAGTTCGTCAAGAAGGCGAAAGCCCAGCAGGGTGCCTTCCTCTCTTCACTCAGCGACCTCGACAACGACTCCAATGGCTATCACGTTCTTCCTCTTTGAGCAAGGATGAGTCCGAGAGGAAGCTTGAGGACAAGCTGAACGGTCTCTGCTTCCTCACTGACTCTACTCACAAAGGTTTCTGCACTATGGCGATTATTGACAAGGTGGAGACCGGCAAGGATAAGGCTTCTGGCGATGACGACACTTTTGAGGTATGTTCTTCTGTTGACGCTCTTACCGCTAAAGTAGAAACTTTGAGTGATGCTTTGATCAAATAGGATAAGCTTCTTAGGCTTGCTGCTCATGAGCGGAAAGAATTTAAGGACAAGCTAGAAGTAGCACTTAAGGAGCTTGAGGTTATCAAGAGGAATGCTATTGTAGTGTCTGATGAGGGTGAATGCGATTCTTGCGCTATTCACATGTCTAGTCTTGCCTCTATGCAATCCAAGTATGTTGCTTTGTTTGATGAGAATGAAGAGCTAAATACTAGGTCTCTCTTGTTAGGTGCATGCAAGTCCTGCTTAGACTTGCAATCTGAGCTGGCAGAGAAGAATGCCAAGATCTCTGTTCTTGAGAAGGCCAGCTCAGATAGCACAGCTATTGTTAAGTGTGAGGTTTGTGAGAGATTAGAACTAGAGCTTGAGTCCTGCAGGCACGACAAGATGAGATCTGAAGAAGAAAACATGTACCTTCGAACCATCTTGAGCTGGGTATCTTGCAGAGAGCCGCAATTGAGAATGATGGTCAACCAATTAAAAAGGGAAATTGGTGGACAGGGTGTAGGCTTTGTTCTAGTTGGGAAAGATGAACATCTCTATGGCAAGGTTGGTAAGTGCAGTAGTCTAAATTTAAGTGAGAAACCTTTCACCACTCCAAAGCCATTCAATAACCCCACCTAAACCCTCCCAGCTCATTGTTAACGATGGAGTGTTTGTTGAACCTCCAAAAGCTCCACCCTAGAAGCAAGTGTGGATTCCAAAACCTAACTATCTTAGGAATCCACTTGACACTCTGCTAAACATCTCTAAGTATTCCCTTCCTAGAACCAAATAGCCAATAAAAGTAGATCCTACCCACAAGAGAGTGAATCAATCACCCAAAAGAGAGGTGAGGTATCACTATGGGTACTACAAAAAGAGTGGTCACCTTGCTGAGTTTTGCTTTAGGAGGAAGAGAGATGAGTGGCAAGAGCACAAGCTGAACAACCAGAACATGTACTGTCCTCCTCGTGGTGTACATGTACTGCCTATTCAGAAGAACCCTACTAGACCTAGAGGTACAATGCCTCAAAGTGCTAAGCCTCAGGCTACGAGATCACGCAGTGGTCATGCCCGGCGGGGTTCAGGTCATGGTAAATATGACCATGGATCCCATGATGGTAGTTTTCAGTCCCACAACTTTAGCAGACCATGTGTTCCTCCTCGTGGTGATTGCTTTCTTCAAATGGGACTAGGTATGCTTGGTGCTTTATCTAACCCTTTTCCAAGGCAAATGACTCAACACTAGTATCCTTCATAGTTTATTAACCCCAGTGTTGTGCCATTTGCTCATTCCCTTTCTCTCTATTGAGTAGGATGGAGGCCTGTAGAACATGTGGCTCATTGACTCTGGCTATTCACGCCACATGACCGAAAATTCAAAATAGTTCTCCAGCCTCAACCCTATGCAATGCAAGGAGTACATCACATTTGGGGACAATAGCAAAGGTAAAGTGGTATCTCGTGGATCCATTCGACTCAACGAGAACTTTATTCTCAAGGATGTTGCTCTGGTTTCAAATTTACATTTTAACTTGCTTTCTGTTTCGCAACTCCTTGGGGACGGTTTTGAAGTGCGCTTTAAGACCGGCTTATCCTGAGTGTTTGATTCATAGGGTAATCTAGTCTGTCGGATTGCCCTGATCGGCCGTGTCTTTCAAGCAGATTTCTCTCGTTCTTTTGGATCATCTCGTTGCTTGATGGCTGGGTCTTCTTTTGAATTGTCAAAATGGCATAAGAGACTAGATCATTTGAGTTTTGATTTACTAGCTAGGATGAGCTCACTTGATGTGATCTGAGGATTGCCCAAATTGAAATCTAAGGACTTGGTTTGTCATCCATATCATCACAGGAAAATGGTTGCTGCTTCCCACCCCCCTGTGAACCAAGCCATGACCAAGGAACCTAGTGAGTTACTTCACATGGACATAGTTGGTCTAGCTCAGGTTTGGTCAGTGGATAGAAAATGGTACATTCTTGTGATCATTGACGACTTTTCTTGATATTCTTGGGTGTTTTTCTTGGACAGTAAGGATGAGGCCTTTTCTCATGTTCAGGACTTAATTCTTCGGCTACAAAATGAGTTCCCTAAGAATGCTATGAGAGCAATTTGTAGTGACAATGGTACAGAATTCAAGAATACTCATTTTAAAACCTTTCGTGCTTCCTTGGGCCTACAGCATCAGTTTTCTTCTCCTAATGTTCCCAAGCAAAACGGTGTTGTTGTGCGCAAGAATAAGACCCTTGTTAAGATGGCTAGGATGATGCTCGACGAGCATAGGACTCCTAGGCAATATTAGGCAGAAGCGATCAACACCACATGCCATGTTTCAAATCATATTTTTCTTCGGGCTTTCATTAAGAAAACTTCTTATGAGTTGCGGTTTGGACGTCCACCCAAGGTGAGTCATTTTAGAGTGTTTGGATGCAAGTGTTTTATCCTAAAACAAGGTATTTTGGACAAGTTTGAGTCATGGTATCTTTCTAGGTTATGCACTTCATTCACATGCATATCGTGTTCTTAACCTAGAAACTAACCGAGTTGTAGAGACCTATGAGGTCACCTTCGATGAAACCATGCCATGTTTGATTTTTGTTTTTAAGCGTGCAAGTGAGCAGGAAAATGGTGAAAGCATCTCCGTTGAGGATGAGCAGGAAGATGACAATTGGGGTGATCCTAAGCCGACTCCACCGGCTGCTCCTCACGAGCCTGCCTTGACAATTTCAGTTCATGGCCCTGACCTTTCTTCTTCTACTACTTGGGGACCGGTTGAGCAGCTCTCTCAGCCTGTGTCGGCTGTAGAAGTTCCAGCTACTGTTGAGGAGGAGGCGATATCCTCTAGGGAGGTTCCACGCCACATTTAGCATCATCATCCACCTTAGACCATGATTGGCAACATCGACTAGTGAGTCATGTGGTCTAGGTCCTATCAAATCGCACACTTTGCCCATTCTGCATTTGTTGCATCGTTTGAGCCTCGAGATGTTAGACACGCTCTATCTAATCCCGATTGGGTTAATGCCATGCATGAGGAGTTAGAAAACTTTGGACAGAACCACGTTTGGGTCTTAGTACCACCTCCACTAGATTGTCATCTCATAGGAACCAAGTGGGTTTTCAAAAACAAACAGAGTGAAGATAGGATGGTAGTGAGGAACAAGGCTAGGTTAGTAGCCTAAGGTTTTTGCCAAAATGAGGGTATTGATTATGAAGAAACTTTTGCTCGTGTTGCTCGTTTAGAAGTTATTCGGATCCTTTTGGCTTTTACTGCCTCAAAGGGTTTAAAGCTTTTTCAAATGGATGTCAAAAGTGCTTTCTTAAATGGCTACATAGAGGAAGAGGTTTATGTCAAGCAACCTCCTAATTTTGAAAATCCCAAGTTCCCAAACCATGTTTTTAAACATCAAAAAGTGTTGTATGGTTTGAAACAAGCCCCTAGAGCCTGGTATGAGCGTTTGAAAACGTTTTTGATTATAAAGGGTTTTAAAATGGGATCGGTTGATAAAATGCTTTTCCTCCTCAAGCAAGGCATTGACACTCTCATTGTTTAGATATACATGGATGGCATCATTTTTGGTGGTTTATCTCATGCCCTGGTTGCCAAGTTCGCAAATACAATGAGTAGGGAGTTCGAGATGAGCATGATAGGCGAGCTCAATTTCTTCCTCAGATTGCAAATCAAGCAGACTCGGGAAGGGACGTTTATGCACCAAGGCAAGTACACAAAGGACATCCTGAAGAAGTTTGACATAGGCAAGGCTAAGCCTCTTTCGATGCCCATGTGCACCACGGCAACATTGGATGCTGACGAGGATGGTGAGTCGGTGGACCAGAAGGAGTACAGGAGCATGATTGGCTTACTCTTGTACTTAACAGTGATGAGGCCAGACATACAGTTCGCCATGTGTTTGTGCGCTCAGTTCCAATCTTCACCGTGCACTTTCCCACAAGCAGACGGTCAAAAGAATAATGAGATACCTTCACTTCACACCCGAGTTTGGTTTGTGGTATTCCTCTGCTTCAACTCTCACACTTTGTGGTTATTTGGATGTAAATTTCGCTGGTTGTCATCTAGAGCGCAAGTTCACTTCTAGTACGTGTCAATTCTTAGGGTCCTCTCTTGTCTCTTGGTCTTCTCGCAAGCAAACTAGCGTAGCCCAATCAACCACAAAAGCTAAATATGTTGCCGTTGCTACCTGTTGCTCTTAGTTGCTTTAGATGATTTACACTTTGAGAGATTTTGAGTTGAGTTTCTAGAGAGTCCTACTTTTTTGTGATAGTACCAGTGCTATTAGTGTGGCAAAAAACCCAGTTCTATATTCCAAAACCAAACACATCAATATCCGTTTTCATTTCCTTAGTGGTCATTATGAGAAAGGGGATATTGATCTTTGCCACATACAGATATTTTCACAAAACCACTAGATCAAGCATCTTTTTCCCGGTTGTGAGGGGAACTGGGGGTGTGCTTTCCTTTTTAGTGGAGAGAAGTTTTGGTTCTTGTATATTAGTTGTTGGTATTTTTTCTAATATGACTTTGCTTTCAGTTTTGCATCTCAACTGCAATGCATCTCATGTATTATAGAGCATATTGTGAGCTTCATGAATGTAGCTGTCATAATAAAATTATGCTCTCCTAGTCTGTTATGTGTGTACATGATGGTGCTCATAGCTTTGGTTCCAGTTGATTACTTGATACATATTATGAGCTAAGCCTGTTTTTCTAATCTGTGAACATGATCAATACTTGATGATTCTTTAAACTATGTTCATCACGGGGATTGGCAACTAGCATGTGTAGGATGTATTGAAATTCCTATTGATATCATGTATATACTAGATTGCTATGTCTCTTATCTTTGAGTCATTCATGTTCTTGGACCACTCTGATATTCTTCTGCTGAAATTTTAAAATCCATGTTAAGTGATGAGCAAAGATCGAGATGGGTATATACTGTCCCACATCAGGATATCGAGACTGCTTCCTACTGCACTTGGGTGAACTTGAACCTTGTAGTGGATGATCAAAACCGTTGTTTTTAGCTTCTGATTGTCTTTGACATAGGCTTCGCATGGTTGAAAAGTTAGGCATGACAATCCTTACAAACTCTCGCACACACGTGTTTGACTAATACTTGTAATTTATTGAAACTTATAAAATCCTCATAAGTTTGCTCAAACACAAGGTTTAGGTTCGTCTTTGACATGTTGGGTGACCGCTGCTTGGGGTAGTTCATCTTGTGTATACATGTTAGCGCCAGGATGATTTCCTCCTTATACCTGCTTGTGCTACCTGAGTGGTAAATCGTTTCTTGAATTGCTTAAAACTGCTCAAATGTGATTATTTTTTATTAATAGTGTTGCTTACTCACCCAACAGCACCTGTTCGAGTATCTTTTCCTTCTTATTGCATTTATAGCATTTTTTTAGGAGTCGCAATTTTTAGTCCCCTGTTGTGATTTCCATAGAGAAAGGCTATCTTGTTATGTGCATTGTCAACAATGGAAAGAATGGTTCACACAACCCACCCAAAAGAAATCGCCTTACTCCTCACAAGTTTATAGATCGGTTTACACGAACTGTTTATTCAAATCCCGACAGTGATTTTCGCGTTCTTAGTTTTATATTTCCAACATATTGGGTTGAATTCTGAGTGTTAGGGGTTTTGACTCAGATCTGTTTATTTGAAATGAATTAGGATGTGGGTTGAGTCTTTCCACCTTAGAAAATCATCTAACTTCTCACGAATTTATAGATCTGGGCAAATTAAACTGACGGGAAGAAATACTGGGGTTTTCTCTCCTTCCTATCATCAGAAAATTTGATATAATGAATTCCCATGCGAACCTTGTCAATAATCTTATCAATCAGCTCTAGACCAGCTCGCCCGATCGAATTCAGGATCTCTGTGCAACAATGTACTTGAAATAATTCACCATCGCACAATAGTTTACCCTTGTCTTGCAAAGTAGCCTTAAGTAAATTAGCCACAGAAGCATCAAAGTATTATCCAGAGTTATGCATATGACCTTGTTATCAACCTTTAATTCTCCAAGACATGGCGCTACAGTATCAGCCACAAACTCCGGATCATCTGGAAACTCTAACTGTTTGAATCCCACCATTTTTGTCTGCAACTTCCAATCAGTATCAACAAAGAAGGCAGTTATGCAAATATAGCAATCATCAGAATAGTTCTCTCCAGTTTCTTTACACTTCGAGTGATCAACAGACAAACTCATGCTCCCAGATGCTTCAGACATGATGCACTCCAATGTCTTCTTTCCCCTTTCATAAAGTTTCACAAGATCTTTGTCTAAAATGGACTGGGAAACTGGAAAAGGTGGATTAAGACCACGAATCAAACTCTAAAAACAAGGCCCCTCAACAAGTGAAAGTGACTGTCCACTTGTAATGATAAACATGACCAATGCCCTTCTAGAGGGAAAATCACGACGAGTTTGGAACTTGGCATTTGAATCTGAAGGTTTCAAGAGAGAAATGCCACTTTCACAAGAATTAGCAAGAAGTCTCTCACATGAAGACATTTAACATAATTCCCTCTTTTGAGTATTACGAAGCCTTCCCAAATATCAGATGATTTCTGCCATTTTTCACTTGGTTCTGGACCATTAGACTTGATGGCAGGCCTCCTTCCCTTGGTTGACATAGCTGCACGAGCTTCAGTCAAACATAAATCTCAGCACGTGTCTTTGCTGCTCGTTTATTCTAAAACGAAAAACAGTAGATCTAAAGCAGAAATTGGATTGTTTCACTACAATTTAAAAACTTGATGATGCCATATGACACACCATGTCCCTTAAACTGGACATATCTACGCTGCCAGCAATAAATACAACTGGCCTCTCAAAAAAAGAATAGTACATACTACAACACATGAGCCCAATTTCCATGTGTGCATCAAATTTGTATGCCAGTGCATATGTGAAAAGGAGACGGAACGATAAAATAAAAACCATGCTGCGTTGTACATGAGACCGGTTGCCTAAACTGAAACAAAAACTAGAGGAACTAAAGCAGGAATTCGATTCGCACATAAGGCGACCATGTGTCCCAATTATACCTCGCATTTCATTGCACTTGTATTGTCAAACTTTATTGCACTGCACACAAGAAGGGGAAAATCAACACCTGCAACCTCATACACGCATGCGATCGAGCCCGAAAAGCTCGTCTTACGTTTAGGGCACTACACCTGCCTCCCTCCAATTCCCAAATTTCCCACCAAGAGAACGTAGACATACACCGAAGACATGATAAAAATTTCTCAGCGGGGACTCGAGGCAAGAAATTACGAGGACGATTTCGCTCGTGAGTTGCTCAAACATTTTGCATGCAAGACAAGAAATGGTTCAAGGTGAGAACCGGGCAAACCTAGGGCAACAGCCAGTGTCGAAATTCGGCGGCGATCAGGGAAGGGAGGCGTCGGGTTGCTCTCTCACCGGCGTTGGACACCGCCGGCATGCCGAAGTGTTGCGGAGCAGCGGACGCCGCTGTTGTGGCGGCGGAGAATTTGAGGGGAGAAATGAGGAGGCGGTGGCGAATGGGGTTCTCTAGGGTTTTTAAGGGTCGGAATAGCCGAGACAAAACGTACATGAGAATTGGCCGGGCTTCACTTTTTTTATTTATCCTGTTCCCAGTGAGACCTTCTATTGAGAGGCCACTTTGAATTGATACCCAACCAAAATTCGTTATAGAGAGAGAGAGAAATTTTAATCTATAGCTGTCATTGCCCTTTGCGAGAAGTGGCATGAGCTAGGATGCAGCCCAACCAAGTTATGAGTGCCGTACAGAGAGAAGCAAGAGTAAATTAGTCTTTCTCTATCTCAACTCACGGACATAAATGATAAATGTGACGAGAGTACTATAAATCAAAGAAAAACCGATAACCTGTTCTTCTAGTTGAAAGAGGAATTTTTTTACTATATCTTTGGTATCAGTATGCTATGAATATTTTCTAGTGAGAAACCACATTCATCACCCGCCTCTCCATCCCCCCCGCGAACGCCTGCGCCCTCCGATCACCGTTGACTTCCGGCGCTGGCCTTCGGGCTGTCGCCCTAGGTTTGTCCGCTTCTCACCATGAACAAGCTGCCTCCTTTTCTCGTCTAGCAAATTGCTTGAGACGGTCACGGGCACATCGTTCCTGTAAATTTCTCGTCTCTGATTATTAATACCAATCGTTACTTAAAATATTTTAGACGAGTAAGAAACTCTTTAGCACCGGTAGTTAAGAACAACCCATACTTGGTATATGTATCATTTATTCGTCTTCTCGATATAACTTTGTTGTCTATTAATACGCCGTCCTCTACGTAGAGGCTATTTCCATCGATGCCGCAGCACGCCCGGCCACTTATGATGCCACTATCGTCCTAAAAGTAAGAAATCCTTCAAACTGATTACATAAGGACTATTTAGATTTATTATAAACAAAGTCATTAATAATTTATATATATATGTATAATATATATATATATAAAGCAACAACAATAAAGAAAACAGCAAATAAGAAAAAAACACAGATAATTTTTAGGTAAATTCAAAAACTATTTCTTTACTAGTGTGTTGTAGTTTGAAAAACAAAATGAGAAAATTGGATGTGTTAAAAAGTATTTGTTAAGAGACAAATGTGTTGTAGTTCAAAAAACAAAATGAGAAAAAAGTGGGGCTGACAGGAGTCGAAATAAGAACCTATAGAGTGAAAATAGCTTGCAGTGACCAACACACAGGCCGCTTTGTAATTAGGTATATGTAGAAAGGTATTTATTCTAGATGCTGGGGGGCCATGACCAAGGTTGGCCTCCACTAATCTCCGCCCCTTTTAGGGGACATGGAGTGTCATATGGCATCATCAAAATTTTAAAATGGGTGTGAAACAATCCAATTTCTGCTTTCTAGAGCTAGTATTTTACATTTTAGAATAAGCGAGCAACGAAAGCATGTACTGAGATTTATGTTTGCCTGCAGCTCGTGCAGCTATGTCAACCAAGAGAAGGAGGCTTGCCATGAAGTCTAATAAACCAGAACCAAGTGAAAAACGCCGGAAATCGTCTGATATTTGGGAAGGTTTCGTAATACTCGAAAGAGGGAATTCTGTTAAATGCTCTTCATGTGAGAGACTTCTTGCTAATTCTTGTGAAAACGTCACTTCTCTCTTGAGACCTTTAAATTCAAATGGCAAGGTCCAAACTCGTCATGGTTATCATGCCTCTAGAAGGGCATTGGTCATGCTTATCATTACTAGTGGGCAGTCACTTTCGCTTGTTGAGGGGCATTTCTTTCAGAGTTTCATTTGTCGTTTTAATCCACCTTTTCTAATTTCCCGTTCCATTTTAGACAAAGATCTCGTGAATCTTTATAAAAGGGAAAAGGATACATTGCAGTGCATCATCTCTGAAGCATCTGGGAGCATGAGTTTGTCTGTTGATCACGGGAAGTCTAAAGAAACTGGAGAGAACTATGCTAATGATTTCAACATTTGCATCACTGCTTGCTTTGTTGACACTGATTGGAAGCTGCAGAGAAGAATGGTGGGATTTCAACACTTAAAGTTTCCCAATGATCCCGAGTTTGTGGCTGATATTGTAGCATCATGTCTTGGTAAATTAAAGGTTGATAAGGTTATGTGCGTTACTTTGGATAATGGTTTGTATGATGCTTCTGGGGCAAATTCACTTAAGGCTATTTTGCTAGACAAGGGCAAACTATTGTGCGATGGTGAATTATTTCAAGTAGATTGTTACAAAGAGATCTCGAATTCGGTCGTGCGAGCTGGTCTAGAGCTGATTGATAATATTATTGACAAGGTTCGCGAGGGGATTCGTTATATCAAATTTTCTGATGATACGAAGGATGACTTCTATCAATATGCTAAAGGCATTTGTCATTTGGATGTTTCAAGGAAGCTATGTGATGACCTTGTTGTTTCTTAGGATTCAACTTACAAAATGCTTTGATGTGCGCTGTATCACAAGGATGCTTTGATTCATTTTACATCAAAAGAAGAAACCTTTTTGTCTGACTTTTGCCTTGATAATGAAGAGTGGAGAAAGGTAGCATCCATGGAGATGTTTCTGAAGCCACTTTATGATATAACATACACATTCTTGAGCACAAAGTATAAAACTGCCAATTTGTACTTTCTTGGAGTATATAAAGTTCATCGATTGCTAGAGGTTACAAAAGAGCAAGAGAATTTCATGTCTACTATGGTGAAAGATATGAAAGATAAGTTTGATAAGTTTTGGTCAGAGCATGGCTTAATTTTGGCTTGTGCAGCTGCTCTTGATACTCGTTACAAGCTCAGCCAGCATATCGGTTATTGTTTTAAGAAATCTATAGTGATGCTGAGGCTAGCCAGCATATCGGTTGAGTGGTTGCATTACTCCAGAGATTGTTAATTGAATATGAAAGTTCTTGCTCTTGTTCATCTTCAGTTGGGAGTAATGTTATGGAATACCATATCGAGTGTAATTTGTTTGATGATTATGCTCCACAAGAACAAACATCAGAGTTGACGACGAATCTAAGTAGTGATTTGGATATTCTGGAGTTTTGGAGCGGCATGTCTAAGTGCTAGTGTGCTACCCGCCCCTTGCAAAGATTAGCTCGTGATATCCTTGCTATTCCTATCTCCACTGTTGCTACGAAATCGGCATTTACCATTGGTGAAAAAATCTTGAATCATCTTCGAAGTTCACTAAGCACTGACTAATTTGAGATGCAGACTTGGCTCCATGATTTGACCTGTCCCAAGGACAGAAAGGGTATCGGAGATGTTGGAGCCAAAGGAGGGCGACAGGCGGCGACCACCCGCAGCGCCGCCGTCCCACGTTCTTCCCTCCCTCTCCCCTTGCCGCCACTAGAGCAGACCACCAGAAAAAATCGGGCGTCTACAAGGATGGCGGCAACAGGGCCTTCTGCTACTCCTCAAGGTTAGGGGCGACGGCATGGATATAGCCACGGCCCGGCCAAATCTGGGGGTGGCGCTAGCTGCGATGGTCACCGGCCGGCCAGATCAGGGAGGGCAGAAGTGGTGGGCGAGGTGGGAGACAAGATCAGAAGTACGGCTGCAGCGACAAGCTGGCATAGATGGCGGCCGTCCTATCCCCCTCTCACGCTTGGTCACCGGGGACAAGCAGCGGCAACGACCGGCCGGCCAGGGAGACGGCGGTTGGTGGCATCAAGGATGTGCTGGAGCGGAGGAGTGGCTGCGGTGCCGGCCAGGTGTGGCGGTGATGGCAGCTGCTCTCCACCTCTACCTGTGCATGGCAGCCGACAGAAGGCTGGGTCAGGAGCGCCTACGTTGGTGGCCGGGTCCTCCCTGCCTTGCCATCGCCATAGCTGGCTCCCAAAAACCGAGCGGTGGCGAGGAGGGCTTCCATGGACGTGGTGGGGAGTGTGGCGGCTTCGCTGGAGGTCGTCGGCCAGGGGCTCGATGGCGCGGCGGCCCGGAGGTGTTGGCTCGCTCAGCGGGCTCGTGCGTGTGTCCCTTGGCGGCAGGACCAGGAGTGGCGATGGTGCTACTAGCTGGTGGTGTAGAACTGGCGTTGGCACAAGGGGAGGCCGCCGGCGAGGTGCTTGGAGAGGCAGCGATGAGTCCCATTGTGAAGCTGTGCCTACATGGGCCGGCGGCTACAGGTGGTGTGGTGCTGTGCTGTTCCGGCGGCGCGATGAGGTGGCATGGAGGTGGTCGTCCCTCGTGATACCTGCCGGACACCTCTGTCTGGGTGGAGCTCCTCCCTCCTTTGTGGGGAGCTCCATAGAGCTCCATAGATAAAGTGGAGACGATGATTAGGAAGCAGGGGTAGCCTTGGACTCCTGAGGTGACCGTCTATACCCGTGCTCTCTTTGACTGGATTCGACGAGAAGGCAGGCATGCAGCAGAGTAGAGGAGGACTGAGACAATGCATAGGAAAGTGGCAGCATAGCGGTAACTATGATGGTGGTCTACGAACCACAATCAAGATTGTAGGGGATTCCAAACGAAAGCATCGCCCGATGTTTCGCTAGGCTCGCAGTGGCTGCACCTTCGAACACTACAATCTTCCTAAGAACGCTGTTGAGGTAACCTCTCACTCTTGGTAAGTATTTTTGAATGAAAACCATATTCATCTTAGATAGGTAATGATAGCATCCTTGATGTCGTAATCTCTATGAAGATATCAATTTTGAAATCATGTTTTGTGGTGTTGTTCTAAGCCCAGTAACAATCGGCCACGTATAACGGCGATCGGTTTAATGCTAGACTCCACTATGTGGTATTTGGACGCACGCTCTAGGGCACAGCCAATCCTGATAGCTTATGTTAGTTTTTTTAACGTTTTTTTCTTTATCTTTATTTGAATAGCCTTTTTCTACAAAGATTTTTTAAACTTGATTACATATAGATATACCTCCCTCTGTTTACCAATATATGCCATTGGGAGTTTTTAAATTTAGGATCTAAAATTCATATGTTAGTGACTGAAGTACTTATGTAAACTTTATTAATTATCTTCATGGAGATGGATATAACAAATTTTTGTATTTATTAAAATCCATAGGATATGATGTATCAAGAGCAATTTGATGACAATGAAGATAAAAAGAATGTCGAACCTGATGTTAATGGAGAGGACGGAGAAGAGTCTTACCGATGATAATGAAGACAGCACAAATGATGAAGACGATCATTGTGATGGTTAGAATTGCAGGGTGCATATTGTGATCTGTGCAGAGGGCATGCTGCATGTGCATTTTTTCAATTTTATTTTCTTATTTTCTTTTTTTTTAATAAAAATTATGTTTGCAGCCGTTTGACTTAACCGTTCCATTAAAAAATTACGGCCGGTGAAAATCTATTTTCGCAAGCAGGTAAGGGCGCACCTGTAAAGAACATCAATCTTCACTTACCTTCAATGGCTGATGGCTCCACTTGGGCGCCTACAAAAACATGATTTGACCGCCTATGAAATTAGTGTCGGTTGAGCTTGAGCCGATTAGTTCTTGGGTGAAAATTTTTTACTCATCCAGACCCACCTAATGTATTATTTAAAAACTGGGGATTGTCAAATATTTTAGAGATAGAAAATTTTAAAGTTTCCGGCCACTTTTCTCATCCTACTACGAATAAAAATCTATCTATTTTTTGATCCACTCGCTTTCCCTATTTAAACACACAAGAATACCAGATGTACGACTTTTCTCATCCTAGGAATAAAAATCTACCTATTTTTTTGATCCACTAGCTTTCCCTATTTAAACACACAAGAATACTAGATGTACGACTTTTCTCATCCTACGAATAAAAATCTATCTATTTTTTGATCCACTCACTTTCCCTATTTAAACACACAAGAATACCAGATGCACGTTCTTAGAAAGATGAACATTGAATTGTTTTAACATTTGATATGCATTTAGAAATTAAAAATATAAAAAACTCAAAGATAAATAAAAATACATTTTCACCCTTACTTTTTTTTCCAAAGACGCAATAGACGTAAGTGTCTATATTGATATGTTGTATACTTCTAAAAAATAATTATCGGTAAATACGACCGTGTTAAGTTTAGAAGTTGAACTACTTTAAAAAAACTAACCGTTTAAGCTATATTTAATTTACATTTACACTTTTACATTTGATATACATTTGGGGTTGGTTTTCACCTATATACATTCGCAAGAGTGTGTAGTGTGTGTGATTTGTAGGTTGGGAGTGTTTTGGGTGTTCTATGTAATAAAAATGAAAAATAAAAGAAAAACATGTACATTAAAAAATTACATTGCAGTTAAAATAAGGTACAATCACACCTTACGTAGTGCTACAGGCCTTGTCTCCTTTCCCAACGTGGTCTCATTCTTTTCCTGTTTGATCTTAGAAAGCATAAGTTTTAACTTTGCTCCAATCATTCTGCATTTTTTTTTTGCTTAGCAATATACAATTTTAATTGATAACAAAAATAAGAATTATTGGGTCACTAAAATTTAGAAAATGCCTACAAATGTAAAATGACAACGAGCAACAATGATATATGCCTGTCTAATTGCATTACATGAATACAAGGTGAGTAACTGCCAACCATGTATGTGCAATTGAGAGTATAGGAGTAGGGGTAAAATCAGAGATACAGTCAGATCACAGCTTTCCTATACCCTATTATGTATTTTCCTTGGAGTTGGAACTGGTATAGATAATTTCGGACAGTTTATCACTTACAATGTATCCAATCCTTTTTTTCTTAAATTAGATACAGTAATGGATATCTAGTTGTATCTCTAATTCATATATTAGATAGGGAGATAATTAGAGTGTTAAAAGTACATCAAGAAAATAATGTGCAATATTACTTGTAAACTTGTAAAATAGTGACTAACAAATTTGTTATTATTTTTGTTATGTATGTTTGATAACGGGACATATAAGCATATACACTGTTCATGCATGTATATTAACACATTTTTTCTAGATGATTTAGATTCGACCAAGTATCTTTTTTTTTCTCCCCTCTGCTTCTCGCCCGTCTTTGTTTAGGCGGGTGGGCTGGAAATGCTAGCTCTGTTTTCACCTAAAGTACCTTGGTAAGAGTGGCAGCCAGGGAGAGAAATGCATGTGATACTTTGATTCTAGTGTGTGAATCCAATTATTTATGGTTATTCTGGATTTCTATCCATCATCTTTAAAAAATAATCATGATTATTAGATATAGAACTTAGAAGGACATATAATGGTGTGACAACGATCATTTAATGTTTGAGGGATGGGAGGAAAAACTACGACAATTATATCTCGTCAATCAATGAAGAATGTTTTATGTGCAATACTCATATCCACTTGCTTTCACCTCTGCAACTCTTGTTGTTCCACGGTGGCCACACTGTTCCATTCTTCTCCACCAATAAGGTCATTTACAAAGCTCCATGGTGCCGTATGGCCTCGTTCAGCCATTGCAGCGTGAGCTGCCGTAGAGGAGATAGAGGGGCAAAACGAGTGGCTTGTTTATTCTCATGCCCTGCAAATGGCACAGTTGCATCGCAGGGCTAGGCCACTCGCACATCAAGGCATAATTCTCTACTCACGTTAGGTGAGGATAAGGCAGTTGTCTCATGTGTGGCTCAAGAAGTAGGGGTAGAAAAGGACGAAAGGTAGAAAAAAAAGATAAATTATATCCTAAACTGAATTGTTCAATTGTTATGTAATGACATGAACAATAGAGATAGGCAAGCACTAAACTTATGTCACACCCCATCCTTACACCATTGTACCAACGGCACTGAGAGAGCATTCCGTAGAAAAATGACAAATTGTTCCCTTATGAAACCACAAAATATATACTAGTTTTGGGATTACTATGCTTATACCAGTGGTAATATGATAAATTAATACAAGATTTTCTACATTATAAATATAATATATCTTTACATTATAGCATTGGATAATTCCTAAGTTGCAACTTAGTAAAGCTATGGCACCACTTAGTTTGGATTTAGGGACGAAACTCCAACCTTGATCTTCTACTTGAGCTTAAGCCAAGGGGAGAAAAACAACAATAATAAGGGTGAGTACTTTCATACTCTACGTGCCATAGGAAATGTGAAAGTGCAAGTTGTAAAGTAAGGCCCGAGTTTATTTGGTAAACCAGTTATTTAAAACATTTAACAAAACTCTAAGTGTGGGTTTCAATAATTCATTTGGAGGAAGACATCTCACCTCGATCCGTCCACAAGTAGCTTTACAATAACTCAAGCGAAAGAGGCAAATTTTAGTAATTAAAAACATCATTTCCTTCACTAATTTCTCTTCTTGAAAAACATAAACCAATATTTTCTCAAAACCAACTATTAACCAAGTCTCACAGTTAACTAGCCTTCTCTATAGAGAGAGCTTGGGGCGCAATAATGGTGGTTAGAGTTTTTGCTCTAGTTTGATGATGAGGAGAAGGCCGAGGAAAGATGGTGGAGATGGTTGTAGGGTCTGGTGCTAGGTTTTGTAGTCATTTTTGGCATTTTGCAACAAGTAAAGAGATGACGAGCATTCGCATGATGCTGTGAATTGCACGAAGCATTCATTAATATCTTTCTATATTCATCATGACAAGACATAGCTTGACTAAGCTTTACAGCTTCCTAGGGTAGAGAGAAAAGGACAATTGGCTTGTTACTTCATCCCTTGTCTCGTCCAAGAGTTTGGTAGTATAGGGGAAGAGAGATTTCATGCGCATCCATGCATAACATAGCCTTGCATGGGAGAAATGAAAGATATAGGGCATAGCATGCCATGTTGTCTATACTCATGAAAGATGGAGTCAAACAAAGAGGGGACAAGTAGAGGTGATAGAACTTTGCTTGGCCTAGCTTGCTTGAATGATTGGCAGTATATGGATGGATCAGGAAGAGAAAATTCACATGTGTCCTCTGTTTGGATGGATGAGGTAGAGAACAAGGCTCACATGTTGTTTCTTTGCTCTCATTGTTTTTTCTTGTCATTTGGTGCTTTTATTAGATAGAGATTGAATGTAAGATGGGAATGTCATGGGCTGAAAAGATGGGTGAGGAAGAGAAAGGAGTGAATCCCGGTTTTGTAGGTTTTCATCTGCACGTGATTTAATTTATGGAGAAAAGACATGAGAGATAGTCTACACGTGTGCAAAAGAGGAGAATACTAGACTGTGATGTGAGAGGATATTAAATAGAAATGGAAATATTCACCAGCATAGTCGAGTTCTGAATATAAAATTAATTTTTTTTGATGGAAAGGAATTATTTATTGGTGTAGTCAAAATTTCTGAAATAAAAAATTTAACCTCAAAAATTTTTGGAGTCTAGGTTGTACGAATGGAATCGAATTTAAGTCACCGCTTACAAAAATTTTGAGATAAATATTTTTTAATAAAAAAGCAGGTGTTACAAGTACCCACCAAGATAAAACTTAGATTCTACTCTTATCACCTCTTCCTTTATAGAGGCGAGGTAGAATCTTTATAGGGGTTCCCATACACAACACATGAATGCGCTGATATTACAATTTTTCACTTCCACACACTCTCAACTTAACCCACTAATAGCTCACAACCTTTAGAATAGGGTGAGGGTTAGCACAATTGATCTTCAAACACAGAAGCCTACTAAACAACAATACTAAAAGAACACTGAAAGCTAAAATCTAGCACAATTGATTTTTAATTTTCTTTGAATGCTCTTCGATACTTGCTTGGCTTGCTTAAGGTGAAAGGGTGTCAGAAAGTCCTAACATTATTCCATAGCACCACCCATTAATATCCCCAACTCCTCCACTACAGGGGTAGGACTATCCTCCGATCCATTGCTTCTCCAATCATCCTCTAAGCAATCGTCCAGCCACTCCTTAATGAGTTAAACAATCTTGGTAGCAGGCCAAACTATTCAACACCCTCTTTTGCCATGGTCTAGAACCACTTGTCCTTTCGTGTGTCTTCACCCAGACTTTCTGATAGCTCCTAGACTATCTAGTCTTTATAGGATCTGGACTATCAAGTATTGCACTGGACTATCCGATGCCTTGCAACTTTAGGGCAACTTTATCTTCTACATTTCAAACTTTGCCCAAATTTGTTCCAATTCAACTCTTTTGCTTTCAAGATTGTCTTTGCTTACTTTAGGACCTAATATCTACTCACTTACTCAATAATTGCATGAGTCACTCAATTGTTTGTTATCAATTAGACAAAACCCGCTAGGGGGCCTAGTTGAACTTTTCTTCTCTTTCTTTTTGGTGATTGATGACAACCCAATTAAAGCTCACAAAAGATTAAATAAAATTATGTTTTGAATGCAAAGGGTTAGTTTGAGCTCCACTTATATGTGTGCATACAAATATGTGAATTGAAACTCATATTCACATATTTTTGAGAATGTGGTAGTGCAAAGTGTGTCAATCTACTAATTGAAGCAAATGCAATGATACCAATTAAAAATTTCAAAGACACAAATTGAAAATTTTGGAGCAATTGAAAATTTCTCCTCTCCATATGCACAATTAACTTTAATCTTTCTTGCTCTTTAATCGTTCTCTTCCCATTTGACATCGAAGCACCAAAAAGAGCATAAATATGGATAGATGAGTAAGGAAAATAATTGAAGATTAAAAAACAATAAACCAAGTTTCAAAAAACAAAGTTTCTCTTCCAATATGGTTCATTGAGATTTGTCACACCATTTTCACAAATCATTTTTGCAAAGAAGAATGTTTTAGACTTACAGGGAATGTTTGAATTCCAAAAGTTGTGTCAAGTCCAAGATTAATTTAGAATAAGTTCTCAAGACACTAGAATTCAAATTGATATGCATTTTCATGACTTGTGCTTGATTATTAATTAACCAAGCATTTCATCAAGCAATGTTTCGAGAATCTAAAACATTTAACTCATTTCTTAACCCACAAAACCAATGCTCATTTAAAGGCTTGGTGACTATATCGACTAGTTGTTTATCAGTGTTCATATAGCTTAAGGATATATCACATTTGGTTTTATGATCTCTCAAGAAATGGTGGTGTGTGACACTCTCATTCTCATATAGGAGTTAAATTTTGGTGAGATTGTAACCAAAGTCTCTCAAGATTTGCTTCATCCAAACTAGTTGAGCATAACAACTTCCCACCACAACATACTTAGCTTCTACAATTGATAGGGCTATAGAATTTTGCTTCTTAGAAGACCAAGAAACACGGGATTGCCCAAGAAATTGGCAAATGTCGATGGTGCTTTTCCTATCCACTTTGCAACTGGCATAATCTGAGTTTAAATAGCCAATTAAATCAAAGATTGCTCATTCGGGTACCACAAATGTAGGTTTAGAGTATAAACAAATATGTTAGGATTCTCTTTGCGGTACAAGGTGGCATTCCTTAGGAGCAGCCTGAAAATGAGCCCAAATACAAACACTAAGCGTAATATCCAACTTAGATGCACAAAGTTTTTGATCAACCAGTTTACCTTCTTTATGGAGATCGAGATATCCATTGGTTGGCATTGGAGTCTTGATAGGCTTGGCATGCTCCATGTTGAACTTCTTTAGCATATCCTTCAATTATTTTGTTTTGCACATAAAAGTCTCTTCTTTGAGTTGCTTGATTTGAAATCCAAGAAAGAACTTAAGCTTACCCATCATTAACATCTCAAATCTCTTTGTCATGATTATACTAAAATCCTTGCAAAAATCCTCATTAGTTGAACCAAAAATTATGTCATTGACATAAATTTGGCACATAAAGATATCCTTATTAATGTGTTTAGTAAAGAGAGTAGAATCAACTTTGCCTATCTCAAAGTAATTTTTCAAAAGAAAATCCCTAAGGCATTAATACCACATCCTAGGGGCTTGCTTGAGCTTGTAGAGAGCCATGTGTAGCCTCTACACATAGTCAAGGAGTTTTAGATCTTCAAAGCCGAGAGGTTCCTCCACGTATACCAATTTCAAGATTGGTCCATTCAAAAATGTATTCTTGACGTCCATTTGGAATAGCAAAGGCTAAAAGAATGTGAATTGACTCAAGTTTAGCTACGGGAGTAAAGGTTTCATCGAAATCCAAACCTTCCACTTGCTTGAAGCCTTGATCCACCAAGTGTGTTTTATTCCTTGTCACCACTCCTTCATCTTGCTTGTTGTAGAAAACTCATTTTGTTCTGATCACATTTTGCTTGGGTCTTTCCACCATTTCTTGTAAAGTTGTTGAGCTCTTCTTGCATGGCCATCACCCAATCTAGATCCACAAGTGCTTCTTTTACCCTTAATAGTTCAATAGAAAAAACAAACAAGTAATGCTTACAAAAAATAAAAATTTAGGATCTAGTGGTTACTCCCATTCAATATCACCAAGGTTGTTGTCGATGGGTAAGGCATTTGATCTTGACATTGTGGTTCTATGTCTTCAATTTCATCATCATCGATCAAGATGTTAGAGATATTTTCTTGCACTTAAACTTGATCTTGATCAAACATTTAAGTTTACAGGTTCAACTTTAATTGAAGAAAATAGTTATTGTTCTTTATTTGAAGCTTGATCAACTTGAACCTCCTGTGCCTTGATCTCACCAGTAATCATATTCTCAGTTGCTTTGCTTGGATCATCATTTTCTATCACATCAAGCTCAACTTGTTCCACTTGAGAGTCATTAGTCTCATCAAATGTTATGTCTCTCATAGTTTCAACAATCCTAGTGGTTTTGTTGAAAATACGATAGGCGTGAGCATTTGTCTAATAACTAAGTAAGAAACCATCATCGACTTTCAGTGCAAACTTAGACGATTGAATTCTCTTGTTAAGAACATAACACTTGCTACTAAAAACTCAAAAGTAAGAGATATAAGGCTTTTTACCGGTTAGTAGCTTATATGAAGTCTTCTTCAATATCTTATGGAGATAGAGACGGCAGATGGCATAGCAATTGGTGTTCACAACCTTTTCCCAAAGATGTTTGATGTCTTGTATTCATCGAGCATTATTCTTACCATCTCGATGAGTGTATAGTTCTTTCTCTCGATGACACAATTTTGAGGAGGATCATGTGGAGGGGTGAACTCGTGATTGATGCCTTTCTCATTAAGGAAATTATTCAACTTTGAGTGTTCGTGAATTCTCCACCATTATCACTCCACACCTTCTTGATCTTGAGCTTGTAATCTTTGAGCACGCTTTGCAAACCTGTTAACCCGTGGAGATCGGTCCACCGTATTGGTTGATGGAGGTCCGATGCGATGCGCCCGAACACGTGAAGGTCTAGAAGATCTGTTTAGCTCCAGTGCAGGTTCTTAAACTCTTTGGTATCTTTGGGTTATTGGGGTTTAGGACGTGCCAGTCAATTTGACCTCTAATTGGCAAGGAAGAGAGTTAGATCATTGAGTCAATCAGCCGATAGGCCAATACAGACTCTTGCTATTGGCTAGATGTATCGATAGAGTTGAGATAGTTGTCAACTATAAGGTCGATGCACTCCTGCTATCAGCTAGTTGCCAATAGGGGTTGTAGCACTCATACATTGGTTAGAAAGCTAATGACGACATGGGCAAATAGCGAGGAATAAAATAAAGGACACACGACTATAAAGCTAATGACACACTAAATAAAATATGTGATGAGCAGTAAAGAGCGATGTCCGATCTTTCAAAGAGATAATACCTAGCGACCATTGATGACCATATTGTTAGAGCCAGCCTTAATAGATTGAACTAAACTAAGATAGTATAAGGTTGAAACTAATAGCACTGAAACAACAAAAGCTAGATTGGACGTGTTGACAAGGGAAGGGATAAACTTATCGGCTGCTATCTGCTGTGAGTCTGATGTAGGCATATAAATAAACTCATCGACTAGCTAAACCAATGGGGGAACGAAACCTGCTAGATCTTAATGCTAGCTCTATTAGACATAGCCTTAATAGATCATACCTAACCGAGATAGAATCAGATTGATCGCCAGTGGATTATTTGTTGAAAATATATGTATATCGGCTGAAAAGCCAGTACGTTAGGCATGAAGCTCAGCGTAAAAATAACTCATCGGCTCGCTACTCTGATGAAACGTCACATAAAGACACATTGACTTAAGGCTCAATCTATTACCAGAAGTCTAGAAGGTCGGACCTAACCGATATAGCACAAGACTGATGATGGTAAAAGGAGCTTGATAAGTCTATAGATCCCACACGGACGTGATGCAATATATCCAATCAAACTAAGAGACTGGATTTAACCGATGTAGCCTTAGACAGAGTAGATACACCAGGATAATGGCGAGACTTACCCCTTTGCTGGAGTTCAAACCTAACCGATGTAGCTCCATGTCGAGAGCCAAAACCCGTCGAGAAAATCCTAGATGAACTAGGGTGGCAAGGCACCGAGATTATATTAATCTATGGAGATGATTTATAAGGTTCCAAGGCATCTATATTTATACTCTAGGGTTACATAAATCCCACATAAATACGGGATAAAATTTCGTAATGATAAAATAAAATCTATATTATAGATAAAAGAAAAACTAATTAACTTATATTTTATAAAGATAAAAGAAACCTTACCATGACCTCTATAATTTTTTCTTAGATCCGGTCTCATTTGAATAAGTTTTCATCTCAGCTCTTTCCATCTATCAATTAATCTCTTTTCATAAACCGATAAGGTCTCTAATACTTAATCAAATCTGTTTGCGGGCTTACCAAATTTTGATGTTAACAAAATCACTTAAAGATATCTTGAGCTTCACTTTTATCATGAATAAAGAAACCCATGTGAAATGAGAATAATCATAAACAATGATGAATCCACACTTGTTACCTCCAATACTTATTTATGCGATGGCTCCGAATAGGTCCATGTGGAGTAGCTCCATGGGTCTTGTTATAGTAATAATATTTTTTGTCAGATGTGGAGCTGCAACTTGATTTCCTACTTGGCAAGTACAACACATACGATCTTTCTCAAAAACAACATTAGATAGCCTAAGAATGTGTTCACCCATTAAAGAATTTGATAGATTCCATAGCTAGTTGATAATGCCATAGACAACATACGCTAGACTTAGCTATCAAGCAAGTTTTTGGATTCACCCTATCTAAAGTAAAGTCCACTAGATAGAGGTCAACCTTTAACTTTCCTTTGAAAATCATGGAATTTTCATCACACCAAAAGACCGTCACATCCTTGTCGATAAAAACATAGGTAAATACAAAACATAGTTGAGATACCGACAAAACATTATAGCTTAAAGACCTGACAAGAAGGACATTTGAGGTATAATAATTACTGGATATAGTAATTTTATCGAGACCCACTACTTTACCCTTGCCATCATCTCCAAATACAATGTTGTCATGATCTCCTCCATCTTCATCAAGACTTATAAATATTCTCCTCTCTCTTGTCATATGGTTGGTGCATTCGCAACAATCCAACTTGCCAAAAGGGTATACCTACAAAACAAGTCTAAGCTTGTGATTTAGGTATCAAAACCTGTTAAAATTTGGGTCCTTGCATGTTAGTAATCAAAGCTTTAGACACCCATAAGCATCGCTCGCTCTTCTCATTGCGAGTTCCCACAAAGCGACATACCACTTTGCTATGGTACTTTCTCTTGAGCACATGTGAGGCATAAAATACAGATTGAGACATATGCCATTAAGTGCTCTTCTTGTGGCACCTTTGGAACTTCATTGCCACTTTTGATAAATTTTATACACTTCTTGCCATTCACAATATTATGATTAGGATTCTTGCTCACATGAGCTCAAAACCCAAACCCAAACTTCAACTTGTTGTCCTCAATGGTAATGGTCTTGTAGAGTATATCTTTTGATTTATATGTCTTCATGCACCCATACTTGACCAGGTGCTAAGCCTCTCATTCTCTTTCTTTAGAACTTCCAAAGCTTGTATATTAGTGGAATAAGAGTTTACATCAAGGATGTAGCACTTAGCATAACCATTGCTTATGGAGGCATTGGAAGATATGTTGGCATCATTTGTGCAAGAGGTGCTTGACTAAAGAGTATCAAATTGTACTTCTAGGTCATTGTGACTCATTCAAACTCTTTAGGCAAATAATTGATTCATTGACCGAATCGAGCTTTTCGGTTAACTAATCGATGTTTTTTTTCTCCGTAGCCAAAAGCATCTCGAGGGTTTGGTTTCTCTCCTTTTTAAGGATGAGCAAGTCTTATTATCTTTCAAGAGTCTTTTCCTTTCCTTCCAATATCTTTATGTGCTTAGTCAATTGACTAATGGTCGGTCTGTTAAGCCTCTTCAGCATATCAGCATATTCATCATCACTACTATCAATATCATTATCACTTTCCACGGGTTTGAAAAATGTAGTTACCTTGCACCCTCTTTCCATAAGACAAGTAGGCACATAATAGTTGTCATTGTCACTCTAGTTATCAAAGGGTTTACTTTAGGTAGACGACTTGATGGCAATGTTTGCAACACTCTTTTCATCACTGGAGTTGGCCTCATCCTTAGAGTACCACTCCTCTCTCAAGTAAGCTTACTCGAAGCTTTTCTTCTTGTGGGGCTTGGGCATGTTCTCCTTGCCCTTGTTCCTTCTAGGACAATCGACAATGAAGTGTCCATACTCTCCGCACTTGTAGCACACCTTTGATGATTGCCTTTTTCTTGACTTATAATCGCCTCCCTTGTTCTTGCCAAATCTGGATTACTTCAAGAAGTGCTTGAACCTCTTGATGATGAGAGTGAGGTCTTCATCTTCATTCTCCTCGTCACTAGGTGCTTGCTTCTTTACTTTGAAGCCCACCTCCTTGTTCTTAGTTACAATGGTATTTTTGGCAATATTCTTGACTTCATTGAGCCAATCCACCTTATTGAACTCCTCTAGCCTAATTAAGCCAAGGATGACTCTTGTGGCTTGAGCATTGCGATAAATGATTTGCTCTTATTCTAGTGTGATCTCAATGTCATCATCTAGAATATTGATACCTATGCAAACCACATTCCAAACACTTGGATGCAAAGAGATTATATGCAACTTTATCTTATGCTTCTAAACAACATATTGTGTCTGATCAAATTAGGGAGCACGCTTGGAAGGTACGAAGATGTAGTTGTTAGCAAGAATAAGCTTGCTATAATTGAACTCGATAGAGACTCCCTTCTTTGAAGCACCATTCATGGTTGTGGAAGCGTTGTCATCACCTCCACTTGGTCTATTTTGGGTTAATTTGCTCTTGTGATATTTTGATCTCTTCAACTGATTTAGCCTATCCCAAGATTAGGTCCTAGTACCAATTGAAAGGGCCCATTGGGATCGGATATGTCGCTTAGAGGCATTTCCTTAAATTTCAAAAACATGAAGTAAATTAGAACTAATCGAATAGTTCGGTACCATGTTGGATAGTTTGACTATAGAGAGAGTTGAATAGTCCGGTAACTGTAGAACAATCCAGTCAAAGCAGATGACAAAGAATAATAATAGTGGTCCAGATAATCCGACTTTGGTAGGATTGTCCAGCCAACAGAGAAAAATAGCAAGTTGTAATCTAGAAAGACTTCTCAAGCACACATTTACCGAAAGTGTAAATGCAAGGTACAAGAGAGGAAAGGAGACACCTATTTGTTTATCGAAGTTCAGATTCAAGCAATCATATGTCTCTATTGAGAAACTCCAAAGACCCAGGTCTCAATTAACCATTTTTCTCTCTAAGCAACCTCCAGTATGACTTCAATCTCCAAGCAACCACCAAGGCCTAACTTTGTCTCCAAGCAACCACTAAGGTGCTGAGATTGGATGATGAGCTACAACCTTCATCGAAGCTTGCTCTACCAAGCACCCAACAAGATGAATCTTGGATTGCACTCTTATTACACCCTTGGATTGCACTCTTGGATTGCACCCTTCTAGAGAGGATGTGGAACCTTCACGATGGTTTGTAGGCACACCACACACCTTGGTTGCTATAAGATTACAATTCTTCACTTTCACACACTCTCAACTCAATCCACTAATAGCTCACAAGCTTTAGAACACAGAGAGAGAGTGGGGAGGGAGTTTACCCCATTAAACAAGAACACTAAAGGCTTAACTCTAGCACAATAATCCTTAATTTGCTCTAAATGATCTTGGATACTTCCTTGGGTTGCTTAGGGTGAAAGAGCATCCAAAAGTTTTGAAATAAGTCTATAGCACTATCCATTTATAGCCATAACTCCACAACTAGTCATTTCTTACCGTTGCATGGAGTTTACCAGATTTTATATAGGGTCAGATAATTCGGTATTGGGCTAGACTGTCTGGCCCTTTATGCTTTTCCAATAGTTACTAAACAACTATCCATTGTGCCATAAAGGGATGGACAATCTAGTACCTCGAGGATTGTCCTACAATGCCTACATGTTCGCGCACGTGTGGGGAAGATCGTACCAAGCGAAGATCCGCGCCGAGAGGGCGAGCACGTGTGAGCCGATGCAGGTCCAATGTGATGGCGGGCGAATACACTGAAGCCATGCCATGCACGTCTCACGATAATGGTCTATGATCCCATCTTAACATGATGTCCTAGTGTGCGAGGTAGAAAATTTTATTTTATGCTATTGTAGCCTATGCCTACTCCTACAAGTGGTGAGACTTACCCCGTCACCAGAGATCAGACTTAACTGATGCAACCCCGTGTCGAGAGCCAAAACCCACCAGTAAAAATCTAGATAAACTAGGGTGGCGATGTGCCAAGATTGAATTAATTTGTGATAGATATCTTACAAGATTTTAAGGGGTTTATATTTATACCCTAGGGTTACAAGACTCTGACATGGTTACAAACAACCTCCAGACGTTCTTTCCTAATCAGAAAAGGAAACTTGCTCTAAGAAGTTAATAAAACTAACTAAACTTACCTATCATATAAGATATATTCTATAAAGATACAATTACCCTGCCATGGCTTACTCGGCTCCTCCTCAAATCCGGTATCATCTGGATAATCTTTTATATTTGACTGAATCGAATCCATCCTCATATGTTCGATCGGTTCTTTCCTTGTATCAATCGACTTCCTTCCAAAAGTCGATCAGCTCTCTGATCATGTCTATGAGGCTTACCAAATTTTAGTGTTACACATGCCCCTCAATTTTTAAGTATGGGGACTCATGCTTCGAAATTATCTTCCTTAAAGAATCTTCTCCCCTACTTCTTGCAATCGACTTTCATGAGGCGATACAGTCTTCATCAAATGTGCTAAGTTATCAAACTCTTGGAAAAAAACATCCTTCTGATGCGCCTTGATAATCTTTGGAAGGCCAGCTTTGCAAATTGTTCATCACTTAAGTCTAAGCTATAGCATCGGCTTTGTATATTGTGGAATCTTGGAATATACTTCGAAACCGATTCATCCTTCCTTTTCTTCACCGATATCAAATATGTGAGCCAAATCTCATGGATCCCTGCAAATAAGTCTTTGTAAAACTTTTCTTCTAGATTGACCCATCCTCTAATTGAACTTGGTGGCAATGATGAAAACCGATCTGGACAGTGACAATGGAAACAACCTAACTCTCAAAGCTTCTTCTGCTGATGCTTGTCCGCATTGAGTCAAGAGTCAATAGACGTGTTCAACTGTTGAAATGTTGTCTTGTCTTAAGAACTGGAGAAGTCTCGCATCTTATATCAGCACAGTAATGGTACTCTATCAAACCACTCAGGGTATAAAGGCCGATACATGAAATTCTCCCCCTTTGGTTTTAAGCCAAACTATTCCTTCATCACTTTGGATATTTTGGTAGTCCGATCATCATCTTTACCATGTTGCCCCCCATGCTAAATATAGCAATCGGACCAGTTAAACATCGGCATCTGTGGACCAATATCTACCGATGCATGAACTGGTGGCTCTTGAGTAATTAATCCATTCACTCTTTTTCTTATTAAGTCTCGAAGCATACTTGTCAACTCTTCAGATTGATTGATTAGCACGTGACGTATAGCTTCATCAACTATTCTTGGATGGATTTCTGTGTACTTGAAGATACAGGTTGAGTTGGTTCATCGATCAAAGTTGGCCTTGAGAATGAATTCTTCAGGATTGGGCCATCTTGTGTCATACAAAAAGATTGTAAGCACAATCTCTCAAAATCTTTCATGGATTGCTCCACCTACTACCTCTGTGTATCTGTTAAGTCTTTAAATGCGACTAAAATAATAATATATTTATCAGCTTCTTCATCGGACGAGTGCGCCTTGGCATCCACTTCTTCTTCAGACATATTGATTAAAATTCAAGTCCCACTGGGTGTGCCAAAAAATACGTTCACGCGCGCGGAAAAAGATTGGACCAAGTGGAGGGACACGTCAAGAGGCAGCGTGAGCGTGAGCCAATGGAGGTCTGATATGGATGCGCACGGACACGCCAAGGCCTAGAAGTCTGCTTAGATCCAATACAGGTCCTTTGGCTTGTTGGCCCCAATGGTGTGCACTCTCGATTATCTCACTAAGCGTGCTAAAAAATATGTTGACGCACGTGTGGGGAAGATCGTACCAAGCAAAGAGAGGCGCCGAGAGGGTGAGCAAGCATAAGCTAATGGAGGTTCGATGCAACACGCATGGACACGTTGAGGCCTTAGATATCTGACAGGGATAGAACTATCCGGTCCATTTCTTCTCTAATTGTTCTCTAAGCTATTGTTCAGCCACTATATAATGTGTTAAACAATCTGGTACTGGTACCAGAGCAGACTGTGGTCTAGTATCATTGTCCTCTATGCTTCTTCACTTGCCATCACCTGGACTATCTAGTAGCTCTTGGACTATCCGGCCTTTACAAGATCTGGATTGTCCGGTATCGCACCGAACTATTTAGCGCTTTGCAGCTTCTATGCAAATTGATCATCTTTTGCTTTGAGGGTTGTCTGTGCTCATTTTTTGACCTAACAATTACTCACTTACTTAATAAATGTATTAGTCCGTTAATCATTTATGATCAATGAGTCAACCTAGATATACTTTCACCTATTACTTTCCATTTTTAGAGAAATATAATGTTGATGGTGTACTCATCTGCAACTGTTTAAATCTTGTACTCTTTACCATGTGTTAAGAAGAGCATTTGCAAACAGGGTGGAGCCTCTACCCGGTGACCGCGTGGCTAGTCGGTGAACATTTCATATAGATATGATGTCTTTCTAATTGAAAAATATATAATTTTTATAGTAAAATCTAGGCACTAAAAATTTTCTGACTCCGCCATAATTCGTGAGTGTGTGAGTGTACCATGCATTTGCAGTGGTGTGTACACACGTATAGGTCTTCCATGTAATCGGAAATGAAAATTCTACCATTCAAGAAAATTACTCACTTCTTTTACCTTCGAGAAATTCTGAAAAATCCAAATACCGTAGCTTAGGTGGGCCTCTGGCCATCCGTCTTGTTCCTCCCTCCAAAAGTGCCCAACAATCATTCCTTTGAATTATGGGCTAATTTCCTCTATAAGAGATTATGTGTTTGTCCTATGTCAAACTACATTTTCAGTACTTTTCGCTATGGCTGGAACAATTGTTTTTAAAAGGACCCCAAAAAATGCTAATTCCATGGGCAAATTAAAAATTAGTACTTTTCACCTATGGCAGGAAAGAATTGGTTTATTTTCTTTCATAATGGCTCAAAAAAGGTAAAATACGACTAAAAAGCAAAAAAACTAGATTCAACTTAGGACTAGCCTCTTCTGTAGGACCGTAATGGTGTGGAATTAAACTGAGGGTAAATGATCATCGATTTCTTTTTCAAAACAATGAGAGAAAACACGTAGCAGAATAATAAACAAGTGATATAAAAAAACTAATCCTAATATTATTAGATTCTAAATTAATCACCCTAGCACTTAAAAGACCAAGCACAATACTTCAACTCGAAGCTACAGCGCTAAACAGTAAAATCAGCAAAACAACTCCAATAAAAACATAAGTTCTATGCAATGCCTAGATTCTATTTTAGCCAATAAGCATGAAAAAATGGATGATATTGATGAAATCTAACAAAACATTAATCTGAAAGCAACGGTGTGATTGACTAAAAACTAACCGTTAGAATTGAACAAAAAAAAGCAAGAATAAATTAGACTTCACCATGAATCTAACAAAAAAACATAATTAAATCCGACAATTAGATTAAAATATGGAAGCAATATAAGATAAGTGAAAACATGCCAAAACTCTCCATACTCAACTTTATTATCAAATCATATTCTAAAAGTTCCTTAAAAAAGCACCCCATCTCTCAAACTCATTCCTCTCAAACCAAACAACTATATACCCTCTCTCCCTCTAACTTTTATCCAATAAAGTTAGAGAAAACACAATAACTACAAGACTTGGCCCAACAAGTCCTAATTAAACTATATATACTCACAAGCCCAAATCTATTACAAACTAATCCACAAGCTCACTAGCTGGCCAAACTCCATCATGTCTGAAAACTATGGACCCAATTGTATAGAACATCCCCGTTCCACATATTCCATTTCATACGACCAAATTAGAGCATGAATATCTAGTGATATCTCCTAACCAACTTTGACATTGAAAACCCCATCCTAGTCCCAGTCCCTCGTCACTCATCATGATGACCTCTTAGCTTTACCTGCATATTCAAGACCACAAAAACATATTCTAGAAACAAGATCCACATGAGTCCAAGTAATAATCACTTTTACCCATTATTTATCACACATATTATACATGATTTCACATCTTCTACCCTTATGAGCATCCTCGTTTCTAAAAACTATTGGAGTTCTTAAGCATTTTTTTTATTATTAGTTCTACCTTCCAAGTGGACTAAGGCATCAATCTTGGGAATAAATGTTTCCCTAGCAGCTAAGGATATAGTTACTCTATGATAAGATTGAGTTCAATGGATAGGAAGGATATAAGGAATAAAGTATTTGCTACTTGTTCGCACCGAAACCCAGCGCCAGCACGCCAACACCTGGGAGGTCTGCTTAGCTCCAGTGCAGGCCGGTCGGCTTCTCTTCGTGGCTTGAGATACGCGTGTCGAGGCCCGTGGGGTTCGGTCGACTCCGGCACGACGGTGCGAGTGTGGGCGTGTCAGTTAATTTGACCCTAAAATTGACAAGGAGGTGAGCCAAACGGGTCAGTCGGATGACGGGCCGATACGAGCCCTTGCTATCGGCTGGCTGCCGATAGGATCGAGTTAGTCATCGGCCACATCCGGATGGCTCTTGCTATTGGCTGGTCACCGATAGGAATCAGGGCGTCCTTTCATCAGCTAGGGAGCCGATGTAGGTGTAGGCATATGTCGACGAAGGATACGACGGCTCCGAGTGTAGCAGACGCGAGGCCCTGATCTATCGGTTGCAGAACAGATGGAGACATAGGATGGAGATGGTAGCACAACACCCGTCACCTGCCGTGACGATGCCGTTGGCACCGAATCTCGAAGATCGGACCTAACCGAGACAGTGAGAGAATGAGGCCAACGGCGACGAGACCATGGACGCCGGATCGGTTGTGCTGAAGTAAGGGCGAAGCGAACCCATTGGCTAGCTGATCCGATGAGAGGACGTCTCTCTGAAGCACATTACCTGGAAAGCCGACGCGCTTAGCGTTGGGCTCAAAGGAAAGTCTTTGAAAACCTGGTGCGTATCGGCCAAGGAGCCGATGCGCTGGGTGTGTTGCTCAACATATAGATAACTCATCAGCTAACACTCCGATGAAACGTCGTACAGAGATATATAGGCCTAAAGCTCATTCCACCGTCGGCAGTCTTGTAGGTCGAACCTAACTGATGCAGCACGAGACCGACGACGGCGAAGAGAGCTTGATAGACCGATAGACCCTGCACGAACGTGATGCGATATATCCGATCAGCCTAAGAGGTTAAACCTAACCGATGCAGCCTTAGACAGAACGAGACATATCGAGATAGTGGCAGGACTTACCCCTTCGCCGGAGATCGGACCTAACCGATACAGCTCTACGTCGAGAGCCAGACCCCGCTAGTAAAAATCTTGATGAACTAGGGTGGTGATGCGCTGAGGTTGTATTGATCGAAGGATTGATGATCATTACATGTTTCCAAGGGGTCTATATTTATATCCTGGGTTAATAGAATCCGACGCGTTTACAATAATCATCGGACGTTATTCCTAACAAAGATATAGAAAAATATCTCTAAGGAAGTTAACTAACTAAATCTTCCTATCCGTATAAGATAGAATAGAATATCCTGCCGTGAACCATGGCTGCTCCTCATACTCGGTCTTATCTGGATAATCTTCTATTTTGGGATCGAGTCTTTCCTTGCTTCAATCCGATCAGCTTCTTCCCTGTAGCAATTAGACACTTCTGTACTTTAGCTGATCGTCTTTCCAATCTATTGCTAGGCTATCCAAATTTTGGCGTTAACACATTCCCTCCCAATTTTGAAGTATGAAGTTTCATGCTTCAAATTCTCTTCCTTAGGCCTCCAATGCCTCGACATCTCCTCTTTTCCTCATAATCGGCTCTCGTAAGCCGATACCACATGCATCAGATGTGCTAAACTGTTAAACTCTTGGTAAGAAAATTTTCACCTGATACGACTTAACAGCCCTTGGAAGACCAAATCAGCTAACTATTCCTCGCTCCGAACAAGACTATAACATGGGCCTGTGATATCCTAGAAACGTTGGATGTATTCTAGAACTGATTCATTGGGCCTCTGTCTAACAGATGTTAAATCTGACAGTCTTATTTCTTGAATCTCAGCAAAGAAATATCTATGAAATTGCTGCTCTAGATCAGCCCATCCTTTAATTGAGTTCGGTGGTAACAAAGAAAACCATGAAAAGGCTGATCTAGAGAGGGATAATGGAAAGAAACGGACTCTAAGAACTTCCTCAGCCGATGCTTCTCCACACTGTGCTAAGAATCGGCTGATGTGCTCCATTGTAGATATATTGTCTTGCCCTGAGAATTTGGAGAAATCTGGTATCATGTATCGGCGAGGCAATGGAACTCTATCAAACCATTCTAGATACAGGTGCCGATACACAACTGTTTGATCTTTGGGCTTGATACCAAATTGTTCTTTCACCATGTCCATAATTCTGGTTAACCAATCCTTCTCCCTTAGAATATATCTCTAATCATGTGGAGGTGGATAGGATACCTGATTCTACCTGCGATACTCTCCACAATAATTACCCTGAAAGAATTCTAGAGGTACCTCCTACCGTTGCCCCCCGAATCGATCTTGTGTTGGTGGATACATGTTTGTCGATAGGTCCCTCTTGCTTTGCCAAGTTTCCTAAGATAACTTCGTCTCTATCGACAAAGGTACATGATCTTGATCAAACTCTTGAGCTGATGATTGTTGTATCGTCTTCTTGATCATATCTTGTAGTGTATCCATCCATACTCCCAATGGATTACTGAATGCTTGATAAAATGCTTTGTTGAACATCTCTTTCAACAGCTTAGAAGAATTCACAGGTGATGAATGGCCTGATTTCTTCATCAAAACACATTTTGGTAACTACGCTTTTTGAATTGGTCCTTGTTTAGTTATACTGAAGAATTCCAAACAGAGCTTCTGAAAGTTGTCCATATTCTGCTCTATATGCTGCCTCTGGTCTTCATTCAGATCCTCCATGGTAACTGAAACTATAATATCCTCATCGGCTTCTTCTTCAAATGAATATGCCTTGGAATCAACCTTTTCTTTAGACATATTGACAACAAGATGCCCTCCGGATTGATGAGTAAAAATTCTGACTTCTAATCGAGCGATTATGTAGTCCCGCTGGTTGATGAATGGTCTTCAAGTTTTCTAGCCGATGAACGAAATCCCGTTCAATCAGTTGAATGAAGATTCCTCCCCTACCGGACAATGAATGAAGTATGAGTCCTATCAGCCGATGAATGAAATCTTCGGTCTCACTGGGCGTGCCAAAAAATATGTTTGCGCTGTAACCCGATGCGAGCACGCTGACATCTGGGAGGTCTGCATAGCTCCAGTGCAGGTCAGTTGGCTTCTCTCCGTGGCTCGAGGTACGCACACTAGGGCCCATGTGATTTGGTCGGCTCCGGCGTGACTGTGCGGGTCCGAGCGTGCCAGTCAATTTGACCCTGCAATTGACAAGGAGGTGAGGCAAACGGGTCAGTCGAACGACGAGCCGATACGAGCCCTAGCTATTGGCTAGCTGCCGATAGGATCAAATTAGTCATCGGCCGCGTCTGGATGGCTCCTGCTATCAGCTAGTCGTCGATAGGAATCATGGTGCCCTTCCATCGGCTGGGGAGCCGATGTAGGTGTAGGCGGATATCGGCAAAGGATACGACGCCCCCGAGTGTAGCGGACGTGAGGCCCTGATCTATCGGCTACAGAGCCGATGGAGACACAGGATGGAGATTGTAGCACGACACTCGTCGCCCGCCATGATGACGCCACTGGCACCAAATCTCAAAGATCGGACCTAACCAAGACAGTAAGAGAACGAGGCTAATGGCAACGGGACGGTGGACGCCGGATTGATTGTGCTAAAGTAAGGGCGAAGTGAACCCATTGGCTAACTAAGCCGATGAGAGGATGTCTCTCTGAAGCACATCAGCTAGAAAGCCGACGTGCTTGGTGTGGCACTCAAAGGAAAGTCTCTGAAGACCTGATGCATATCGGCCGAAGAGCTGATGCGCTAGGCCTATTACTCAACATATAGATAACTCATCGGCTAACACTCTGATGAAACGCCGTACAGAGATCTATAGGCCTAAAGCTCATTCCACTGTTGGTAACCTCGTAGGTCAAACCTAACCGATGCAGCATGAGACCGACGATGGCGAAGAGAGCTTGATAGACCGATAAACCGTGCACGGACGTGATGCAATACATCCTATCGGCCTAAGAGGTCGAACCGCCTTAGACAGAACGAGACATATCGAGATAGTGGTGGGACTTATCCGTTCGTCAGAGATCAGACCTAACTAATGCAGCCCCGCGTCGAGAGCCAGACCCCGCCGATAAAAACCTAGATAAACTAGGGTGGCGATGCACCGAGATTGTATTGATCAAAGGATTAATGATCATTACATGTTTCTAGGGGTCTATATTTATACCCTAGGTTTATAGAATCTAACATGTTTACAATAATCATCGGACGTTATTTCCTAATAAAGATAAAGAAAAATATCTCTAAGGAAGTTAACTAACTAACTAAATATTCCTATCCGTATAAGATAGGATAGAATACCCTGTCGTGAACCACGGCTCCTCCTCAAACTCGATCTTATCTAGATAATCTTCTATTCTAGGACCGAGACTTTTCTTACTTCAATCTGATCGGCTTCTTCTCTGTAGCAATCGGATGCTTCTGTGCTTCAGTCAATCGTCTTTCCAATGTATCACTGGGCTTTCTAAATTTGGGCGTTAACACTACTTCTCCACCCATTTGTTGAATCATGGGGCTTCACCCAATCCCAGGCCATGCCTTGCCTCCATTTGGTAGTGCTCAGCCTCATACGAATCGTAGGAATAGTACAAATTAAATCCCCATTTCATTGGCCAGGTTGCCCACTAGATACGGTTTCGAATAGATGGAAAGGGCCTATTATGAAAATATATTTATTGTGCTCATTTAATACTGTAAATATTATTATATATATGGCTAAACATAGAATAGTTGGATATAGGGCAAACTTAAAACCCCATATGTTTTGGGACCAATAACACATTCAAGAAGTCACCATGATCTGTCAGGAGCGACAATTAGGGGATCTCAAAAGTGAATTAGGAGCAGGTCATTTACAACAAATTATCTTATAGGGAATCTTAAACTAGGGTCACATTTAGATTTTTTTTTTCTTTTTACAATTTTCCCTTAAAATTCGACAGAAAACAAGGGATTGTATCTGTCAAATTTTTGAGCCACATGATTAACATCTAACAACTGAGATTCTCCAAGGGTCTAGCTATTGCACATTGGAGAATTTTTTTATTTATATATTTTTTATTATAATATTTATAAAAATATATTTTTTTCAAAAAATTTACAAATCTATACCCTAATGCTCTTTAGGAGGGTTTTTAGACAAATGCCCTCTAATTGGCACTAAATCCGACGTGACAAATATTCATTGGCCCCCATTAACAGCAGGCCAATAGGGGCTAAGAAAATTGTAGGTGTTCTCCTTGCCATTTAAACCGAGAGTGTTTTATCCTACAGCAAGAGGCCACCTCCAAAATTGGGCAGCAGGGAGTCCCCATGACCATTTTCCCATATAGCTAGTGGAATGTGTGCGTCTTCAACCTCCAATAGTACAGATGTGTTGTAAGAAGAGATTGGTCTGTGAACCACCACTTCACCGAGTCCTTGTGGCTTCGACTAGCCCACACAACGGAAGGAGGTCAACCTCATGTAACCTGCTAAAAAACAATGTATCTATTATCGACTGGTAATCATATTTAAAAGTATGGCAAACAACAAAAATATATCATACCTGGCATGAAAGCGAGGATCTATAGGTAATAGGTATCGCAAAGGGTATGGACGGAGAGTGGCTAGCATAGCATTCTCGATCATTGAGAGGTAGGAGTGGTGTGATCGATCGAAGCTATAGTCTAGCAGCTTCGATATCTAGTATGCCATACCTATGTTGAAAAAGAAAGTTAGCACAATTATCAAAAATAAAAAAAATATAATATACAGTTCATAGAACTAGTGACAATATTTTGTCCGAGAAAACAAACAACGGTTACCGTTACTATAAAGCCAAAAGTATATAATATTATGATACATATAATTCATACAACATAGAAGCAAAGGTTCACGAATCTCTAAACTACCACAACATAAGTTACACATCTATTTTTAAAATAATATATAGACTTGCACTATATGATTGAACCACCAGATGTATAAAAACGCTTAGAACAGGTTAGCCTTGAAGTAGTGCCTTTCCTCGTAGGACGTCTTCCATCATCCCCTACTCCTTATGGAGAAGCTTTCGCTTCACTCAGAACATCCATATCTTTTGAGCACTTCTTGTAAGTATGTCCCTCTTTGTCGCACTTGCTATAACATTTAAACGTTTCACCTGCTTCAAACTCATCCATATCGTTGCGAATCTATCTAGTCTTATGGTGACATGCCTTGTCCCTCATTTTTGTTGTGTCTACAATGTAAAAAACCTGAGGTTGTTAAACTATGAAAGACCCCGCAATACTAAAGCCAAATACTTCACTAATCTAGATATGCAAGATAGCTTCCTTCCTAAAATAACGGTTGAGTATTTCACACTTTAAGCTCACAGCAAAAACATAAGAACATGGCTTGTAATACAACCATACTTTTTTACTAGAGCACGAGCAGGTCCCGTCATCCTTCAAGACACACTCCTGCACAACTCTTTTGCAATAAATGCCATGCTTGGCCTTGTGAGTACAAAGATTTTAAATTTGTGATGCTATGTACCTTCAGGTATAACTCAATGCTTTAGGCCTTTTTACATTTTTTTTCAAATACTTCATCATCACTTTGCCAAAGAAAATATTATTTTCTACCATAGAAGTCTTAGATGATTTGTATCAATCTCTAAAATACTTGCATGTGTCATGCATGATAAACTTAATAATGGCAATAAATAGAAGCTCTCTTATAAATCACCCAGTTATAAACCTTAGCTAAACTGGTGGTTATTATACCAAACCTAATGCCACCATCATCATACAATAAGCCACATTTCTCATTTGGCTTATTCTCAATCCATTATAAAAATATTCTAACCTCAGATGCTGACCTCCTTCTCACAATATAATCATTACTTGAGAGTAATCCTAGAGCCTCATCAGCCTCATCATTTAGAGGTGTTGGCCTTCTAGACTACTCATCTGTTTGTTTCATTATCAGCTCGTCCAACCTGCTCCAAAGCTCATTGAATTTTTTCTGTTGATTCTAGGTACAAAACCTCTTGTTAGCACCCATGTGACATATGCATCATCTACTGTAAACATTGAGCCACTCTTGTGCATACGACTTTATTCACGTTACCATCCCTCAAATACTCAATTACCCACAGAAGACTGGTGTGATAGTCATATATAAAGCACACACCTGGCCTCATACACAGAACTATATTTTTCACTCACTTTAGAAACTAATACCAGATCTCAATGTTCTTGCTCTTAATGAAAATGAAAGCCATAGGTAACACCTGATTGTTTCCATCATCTCCAATTGCTATCAATATCTACCCTCTGTACTTTTTAGTCAGGAATATCCCATTGAAGCACACTTTGCAGAGTATGGGATAACAATATACAAATCTGTGAATGCACACACTAAATGCAAAGAAATCTCATTGGAGCATACTCTGTAGAGTACGATCAAGTAATGGGAGTGATTTAAGGTCGTAGTAGTTCCTTGGATTACTCTAAAGAATGAAGTTAGAAGATGAGGCAAATTATCATATGAAGTTTTGAATGTGCCAAACCTTATCTCTACAATCTTCTGTTTTTCCCTCTATACCTTCACATAGGTAATTGTGTGCTTGAATTTGTTCTCAATATACTTGATAATTGACTTTGGTTCATACCCCAAGTTTAGCACATATCAGAGTGCACCTTTGTTGCAACAAATGCAAATGTGATATTTCTTTGGTATTTCTCAACTCCTTGTAAATGACAATTATACTCAATGACGATTGACACCTTTCAATAATTCTTCCATTTACCCATGAATGCATGTACCCTCCATAGACACCTATAATTTAAGTTTATACACTTTACTTCATACACCGACTTGCTTGACTTCATGACCTAAAACTCCCTCCAAAGTGATTTTGTCTTGTGCTTAATTGCCCCCTATCAATTCCTGTTTGTATGCATACTTAACTCCATGAATGGCTTTGTTCTCCTTATACTCTCGTGACACATGATGCCCCTTAAATATAAGAAGTCTAGAGAAGCTCTCGTTGTACCATTATGATGGATTTACATTCCTGCCCTCCGCATCTGAGATTCATCATCCTCTACATGCTAGTAATCGAAATCTTCTCTATCCATTATCATAACAATGGTGTTATTTCTCTCTCCCTTGCTTGCCAATCGTCTAGGCTCTATGTCTCCTCCTCCATAATCTAACTCATTTTCCTCCACTATTTTAGTGTCACCTCTTGTTATACTTGGATCCCTTTCGTCTTGTACGGCCATTAAAATAGTGTTATCTTTCTCGTATACTAACACGAGAATGCTAGATGTCTAACCTTATTGAAATGCATTCTCCACGTACTTCAAGTGGCAGTGAAATCAATCGGCATCAATTCCTAGAAAAAACCTTTAATTGCTTGCCTCACTACAATATACATAGTTATTCCATTGATTTGGGGGTTAATTTAGAAGTCATGCATTAACCAGTTGTACACTACTAAAAAACTTTTATTAGTTGGACTTTCAATGCTCTTAAGAGTTAAGTGAGATCTGTATCTAACATTCTCTCGATCATGATATAATCAAAATATAAATTTATTTAATATATTTGTTTATAGAAAAATAGAGTTTAACTAAGTAAAAATTTAATCATCATATCTACTACTGTACATTCGATATTTCTATACTAATATATCTTCAAACATTACAAACGAAACTATCTATAGATTTAGAAATGACACTAACCAACCACAGATATAGTAACAAAACTATTCACAAATCTAGAACCATACTAAATATACTACTTTATTTTATCACTAAAAATAAATTTTACAAAGAATATAAATATTTTACCTTTATACAAATTCACAAGCCAGCAAGTCTTTACCACTTCTCTTCGCCTCCCCTCAACCATCTCTTTTCTTTTTTTTCTTTTTTTAACTAGATTTTTGGATGGTTGGAAGAAGTTTTATAGTCTATTGCCCGAAAAACGTCACAACAGGTGAGGACAAGGAGATTGATTGCAAAATTGTCCATAAGTAGGTCTATCAATTTTACAGTTATTTCCCTAAAGGCGAAAAAACACCCAAACAAAGAGGGCACATATAAAAATGACAAGCTCCTTCCTCCCTCGCATGCCCTGTCGCGTAATTTTTTAGACAGCCTTCTGTCGCAGAATAAAATATTTTTATTAGAATAGAAAAAGGTTACCTGTAAATTTTATAGCTTCCATCGGCCCACCATTATCCAGAGCTAAAAAGGCATTTGTCACATTGGATTTAACGTCTTCCCTAGCCCAAAACAGTCAGATTTCCTGCCGTATGATCCAACAGCAACGGATATGACTAAACGGGCCAGCAGCGGGCTAGAAGGAAGGAAGGAAGGCTGACCTGTTAGCTAGACTTTGGACCTAAATTAACAAAACAAGATAAAGGGCACACAACGGCTGACCCGTTGGCTATATTTTGGGCCAAAAAGAAGTAAACGAGATAGCGGGTTCCCAACCGGCCGACCCATTATGTGTAAAAATGGACTGCTCAGCCAAAAATGAGCCACGTTGAAACACAAAATAACGTGTAGCCCAAATAAACAACACCTATAAGCTCAGAAAGAACATCACTTCCAAGAAAGAAACCATGTGCAACTCAGTGGACATCATTCCAAAAGATTGGTCAAAATAAAAAAGAATTATCGAGATCAGCTCAGCCACGTCCAAACAACTCTTATAGTCAGATTGAGCTCTCCCATCTCCTGGCCTGATTTTATTTCCTTAATCATCTAGAGCTGAGCCTAAAAATTAATACAAAAAATATATAACTTGGAGACCACAAGCACCCTGTCTAGAACATAACACATCTGTAGTAGTAATTACAGTGCAACTACACTATATTTATATTTACAGTGCATCTACACTGTAAGTAAATGGATTGTAATTATATGCAGCTAAAAATATAATTATATTTAATCCAACTTTATAACTTCCTAAACATCACAACAATCAATTATATGATTTTTGCTTATCCTAAGCGCATAACTGAGCTCACTTAGAAAAAAATGCTAGTTTCAGATCCATCTATTTCAGGGAGAAAAAGGAGATGCACAGTTTGCTGCCATCCAAAAAATATCTTAGTATATAGTTATCCTTAACTACTTAATAAATAGGATTTTGAACTAAAAGCTAAATAAAGCATAGGTATCATGTAAAGGTAGACTATTGAGAGAATCCATTTAAAGGCCATATGCATTTACTAGCTAAACTAGGCTTTTACATAACCTGGCAACTGAACTACCTACACTAACAGTAACAAACCACAAATTCAGTCATCATTTATATGAAAATCATAATTCAATTATCATGTACATCTGGTCCTGAGAGAGTAGAAGTATTGATTAGAAAAGTCTCCTATTAAATGAATGTCATGCCATGAAACAGAGGGGGGATTTGTGACCTATTCTGTTCACAAATTCTTATCAATTCCAGCATACGAGTTGCCGACAGCTAGTTAGCAATTCCGTAAAATAAATAAGAGGAATTCTCTTGCCCTCTCTTCTAATACCGTGTAACTGTGAACCCGCCTCGTCGAGCCATCTCCCAGTCCCAGAAGACGGCGCACAACTTACAGTTTCTTGTTGGAACTCGGAACCGAGAGACTGCACTAGTATTTTTTTATTTAAATATGTTAATATGTATGATTTTTATATTATTTTTATCTAACTCTAAGTATTTTACATTTAAGTTTTCTATGTTTATCAAATGTGAATTTATTTTATGTAAACAATTCAATGTTCAACCTTCTAAGAAAGTATGTACTGTATTTAAATAGTGAAACCAAGTGGTGAGTGGAGGAAAGTGATCGATTTTTTAAATATTTCCATCACCTAAAAATTAGACAATCCCCAGCTTTAAAATCAAGCAATTAGGTGGGCATCTATGCAAAATTTGGAGAGGACTACGCCCGGACGTTCCGATATTTGTAAAATATCGAAAGTTGTTTGATCACATATAAAACAAAAAATGTTTTAATAAAATTTGTTTTGGGTGTTTTATCACTTAATAAAAAATATATCATCGTTTGATAAAATGCTTCAATCAAATTCAGCATTAAGAAAAAACTGACTGGAACATAAATACCATATTATATACAATACATATATTTATTTATTTATTGAAATATAATTACGTAAGATCTTATTATAAAGATTTAATTATAATACAATTAAGATTCTAGATCGAATAAACAGAGAAAACTCATTTTTAAGACCTCTATGTAAATATATATGCAATCAAATAAACGGAGAAAATTTATTTTTAAGACCTCTATGAACATGTATATGCATGCATGCAGTCCGGCGCTGCTGCTGCCACCTGTGAGAGAGAAGGGAGAGCGCTGCCTGTGAGAGAGAAGGGAGAAAGAATAGCGTGGGCGTTCGATTTTTTGTTGATCGTCGGACGTTCGACGAGAAGCGTTTTGGACAAAATTTTGGACCACGAACTGGCTCAACAGGCACGAAAAGAAAACCGATTTATGGGTCTCATGCTCCTGCTCTTATGGCGTTCAACTAACCAAACGCTTTTAGAAAGCATCGATGAGAGCGGGCGTGCTCTATTTCACATTGATGCTTCTGACTCTTTTCAGATAATCAACTGCTCTTGTGAGCAGACGATGATGCCCTAGTACATATCTAATCTTACTGTTTTTTCCACCACAGGAGAAGCAAATTGCAGTACATACAACCAGGAATAACATAAGATGGTCTAGACAAGGTAGAAAATCACTAACACTAAACTAACCAAGGTATCAATGATACTGTTAGAGAGGTTCTCCCCTCAAGAAAGGCAATCCTTTGCTATCAAATATTTGGCCTACTCCAAGCATCAAAACTTCAGAAGGCAATGAAGAAACGACTAGCAAATGTTGCTAGTCCTCATCGGAATCACCAAACGTGATCTTTGTCGATTTAGGAGCGTCTGATTTGATTTCCTTGAAATGAGATCCATATATTTGTGATTCCTGCAAATGAATGGTTAGCAAATAAGGTCAAGGTCATCTTTCAGAGTCATGCAAAGCCCTTAAATGCATTTTCTTTAAGAACTTGCGACAGTGGGGCGAGCTGCTACATCATTTCTAATTAATGTAAAGGTGAGTGGTAAGATGCTAAGTTTCCTGTAGCACATAGCAACGGCAAATATAACAGTACTTTCATAGTGATACAAATGGAGCAAACTCCATTTCAAATAACAAGGATGAAGTTCTCATAGAAGAAATTTCTCAAGGACACATTCCTAGTTACCTAGCACGGTAGTACTGACACACATGATGAACACACTCTACAAATGAGAATGTGACAAGATCCTTTTCAAAGTTAACACAAACCTTTTTCTTGACGTGTGTGCCAAATTTTGTAAGTGCAGGAGGAACGACCTGACCAGCCTCCCGCAAAACATTGACAAGTTCACCAGCAAGTCCCTGTATATAGTTTTGAAGTGACAACATTATAGGAACTACAACTAAAGTAGTAAGGCTATTGTAAGGGCTAAAATGTGGCACATAATCTGCAATACCTTGTTCTCTTGAGTGAAGAAGGTATGTGCAACACCTTTCTTGCCAGCACGACCGGTCCTCCCAATCCTATGGACATAATCCTCTGTAGTCAAAGGATAGCTATAGTTAATGACAACTTCGACATCAGGAATATCAAGTCCACGGGAAGCAACATCAGTGGCAATCTGCAAAATATATAAAAGAACAAAAAACAAAACAAGTGTTAACAGATGAGAATAAAAGTGCTATGGATGCAATGATAAAAAGGACATAAATTCATAAAAACCCTATGTTTTCAGACACTGGTTGCAGAGAACTGCACATTTCTACTAGAAAACCTCAGTAGCATATTTTAAGTGAGACTATTGGTTAAATGATTTCACATAGTCGACAAATTATCATCCCTCAACTCTTGGCTTGGTTCGATTTTCAACCATCAACTCCAAAACTTGATAAATCTCGATCCTCAACTCCCAAAACCAGCAAGAAATCATTACTCTGCTTGTTTATGTACTTGGCATCCATGTGGGATCCGAGGTGGCACTGGACTCATTTGTCATGATCTACATGGTTTCAACAGTTGAGGGACGATATTTACTTGGTTTAGGAGCTAAGAGATGAAAATTAAACCGAGCAAAGAATTCAGGGATGAGAGATTTTTTCCTTAAAATTAATCACAATGTTGCAAGCATACTGGCAGAAGTTGAACACTTCCAACTCTTAAAGTATCATCGATCAAGAAATGGTAGCAAAATAACACCAAGCCCAACAAAATCCCTTAAGGGATCAAATAACAAAATAAGCAAGAGTGATGTCTAAAAACTAGATTTACACTCAGCTCACAAATAAGCAAGAGAAAGTAGCCATTAAAACCACAACTGAACTATTAATGCCTAATCAGCCATGTAGAATTTAGATAGAATAAGCACACCATCAAAGGACATCTCCCTTCTTTAAATAAAGATAAAGCTTTCGTTCTGTCATGCTGTGCCTTATCTCCATGAACAGAAACAGCACTCCACCCCCTTCACAACAAGCATGTGTAGATTAGCAAACGTAGATCATAAGTTTCACAAATATTTAAGTTGCAGACTGGAAACAAATCTGCTACCTTCTTTGTAACATTGTTTCTACTCGTGTAGCTTCTTTCTTGTACAACACAAAAACCAACACCCTGTTTCTGTTGAACAAAACACAGGCACAATCTGCTTAGATCCATACGAAGACAGCAGGTGATTAAATACAGTTGCATATATAGAAAATGACAAGTTTGTCGAAGCAGATATTATTATGATACTAACATGCGCAAAAAATCCCATATGAGGGCACTGATATCGTACATTAACCTAAAAAGGAATCCAGCGTTGCAGCATACCACTACTCTATCTCAGGCAGCAATTTTTGTAAGTAGACAAGGATGGTAAGGGATGGATAATAAGGAAGCACCACATGCGTCAGCCAGTTGTGCCTGAGTGCTTGCAAGATCAGCAAAGAGAAATGGAAGGAACATTGGGTTCGATGGGTGTACCCCAATAGGGGTGGCTCCCTGGTGCAAGGCTGGCTCATATAAAGATTAGCAAGAGTTAAGAAATATCTCTTCCTCTCCCTCGCATCAACTTCTCCCTGGTGCAAGGCTACTTACTCTACCAACCTGCTCCCCAAACTTATCTGCTTCTTATTTCTCCAATCTCTACTCCAGCAACCACCTTACCTAAAAATAGCAAAGGAATGTAGAGGTAGCTAGCACAGATTAAGCGAGAAGGGTTGATGAAAGAGTTCACTAAATTGTTTGTCAAGATTAGTATGAATGTAATGCAACATATTGTGTCCACAAGTTCCAAATAATAGTTAGTGTCTGATCAGAATATTTTTCAGAAGATAAAGAACTTTGTTTGTGCCAGGCAAATCTTGGAGCCTATTTCCTTAGTTTGCCAAACTGAGATAGCTTACGAATAGAATTGAACAATCAGTTTTGGTATGCGACTAAATACATTCCGAGGTAGAAAATTTTGCAAGGCAAGAGACCCCACGTCTGAAGGACATGCAATCTTATACATAATTTTTCTAAGCTGCTCAGCTAAAAATCTTTTGTGATACTCAAGCATCCAGCATGCATGCTGAATGCAAAGCCTTTGCCTACGATTTTTGAAAGGGAGATTTTCATGGAGATTAATACAGCAACAAGTAAAATACATACTGCAATGCCTACCTCTGTGCTTTATGGTATTTATCAAGCAAAGCAACTAATCTTGAATCCCTTGACCTGTCATCCAATACTTCAACAATTTGCATCACATCATGGTTAGCAGCAAGATCTTCTGATCCAATAACAACCTACAACAAGGTGGCATACCACATATGGAAGGTCAGCATTAGCAATCAGGTATTAACAAGAGAAAATAAAAGAGAAACTATACCTTTATTGGATTTGGATCCATAAACTCTTGGGCTAGCTGGTGGACAGCAGGAGGCCATGTAGCACTGAACATAACCGTCTGATGTACTGCACAGGAAGAATTATATGGCCATGGTTGCAGAGATATTCAGAAAAGATTAACTAGGTGTAGTAACACAAATAAAATAAATGACAGTGTCAAATTGACAAGAACAAAAACTGAGTTATTTTCAACACTTTATTCCTCATAAAAGGAAATGTACAAATGTATTACACCTACATGGTGCATTCATCACATTTTTGACTTCATGGTAAGTCAAATATGCCGAGGATTATGTTGCATCCTATTATTACAAATGAGGCTAAATTGGTTTTCAGCAACGTGATATAGAGAAGTATGAAAATCTTGAGAACATGTCTCTTGCTCGTTTCTGCCTTCGCTAGTGGCTATTAACTTATTAGCTCAAGTGTGCTGAACAAGGTACTAAAAAGTATGGAGCAAGAGGGCACAGAGCAACAAATTTTGCATACAAGTCCAACCAAATAACAAAGGAAAAAAAACATGTGACACAAAGGTGGACATGCACATGCACAGAGAGGAAGAGAGTAATGGAGACAAACCAGATGCAGTTTGGCTTAAAATTGCTCTGACTTCAGGTTCAAAACCCATATCCAGCATTCGATCAGCTTCATCTAGAACCTATATCAGTTATCAGACATGTCGTGTTAGAGGACACATACACTTTATATGAGCAAAGCAGTTACACAGAATGAAAGATCGATCAGTGCAAAACAAAAAAAAGCCCAATTCCAGGGAATATCACGGGTGTAACTTATTGAACCAATATATGATTATCATTGACTATGGCCATCCTCTTCTTACATCTAGTCAAGTCCAGTTTAACAAAGGGGACAGAGGAGAGAAAGGGCATGGAAGATCAGCGATAAGAGGAAATGCCACTCAAATCTTTTACTCATATAAAAAGCCGAATCTATTAGTGATGGTAGGTTCCACATCCCTGATCATGTGGATGAAAATACATAAACATTTGTGTATCACTTGTATTGTCTTCTATAAATGACTACATTATCTGCTTATGTGTATATGCATGTGCCCGTTTAACCTGATGTGAACTATGTACACTACAAACCAGCATAGTTCCTCAGACATATCAGTGTTCGGTAACAGCAAATTCAAGCTATATAAATGATATAATTCCTTTCATGTTATGCATTATTAATTTTATGAAATAATCACTGACCAGTCAACCCAACTACACAAATTTGATGGAACCATGTGAACCTTTAATGCCAAACTCTGTGCATTGTTATCAAGGGGGTAACAAAAAAAATGCTCAACAAACGAAGCAATCTTGACATTAGTGTTCATATGACATCTGCTGCAACGCCACCTATTTTTCTTGCTAGGCATGTCCCATGTTAAGAATCTTACTGTAATGCAATGAAGTTCTCAGGGCTCCAAAGTAATACAACAAATAGATTGGGCATAATCTTTGTTTAGTGTGGCATGCATTACAGCTGCACAAACGTATTGTTTCTTAACAGGTGTAAACCTTCAAATTAACACTCAAACATCAATCACAAACTTCACAAAATGAATCATTAGGAATATCATATATAAATATATTCAAGAGCCTTGAAATTTATATATTTTGTAATTCAAAACCATAGACAACAACACAATGAAAATGCACAGCTAACTTACCACAAAAGAAACTTCATTAAGATGACAAATACCCATTTCAATAAGGTCTTTCATACGACCAGGTGTCCCAATAACTATATCCTGAAAGTATAGAGGCAAAAAAAAAGGGGTCAGGAAACCAAGTATTTCCATATAACTAACTCTTGGATAATGGATACAAAACAAAGTCCAAGGCAGCGAGTCTGCTAAATCCTCAGAAAGTAAATAAAAACATTCAACAATACATTTAAAGGGAACTTTTCAAATCAATATAGCAAATTGAAATGTCATCATAATATGATGAATATCTACTAGGAATTAACATCCATTGGCCATAGATCATATTCCAGAACTGAGGTAGAGTAAAAAAAGATTTGTGTAAGCCTCATCTTACCACTCCAGATTTAAGGGCAGAAATTTGGGGTCCTTTGGAAGTTCCACCATAAAGGCACACTGAACTTATCCCACATGGTGCACCAGCTTCACAAAGTACATCTGCGATCTAGCATAATACAAAATTGTCAATCATTCCTGTGTATTAAAAAAAGCATCAGTATATAATCAGTATACGACTGCAGTTAACCCATTGGGCCAAACAAATTGTCTATAATCCCATACAACCATAGAAAAAGGTAGAAACCCGACAATAAAACTCTTTCATTTTCAATTTGTTCGATACTAAAGGATCTTATCATCAGCAAAATTAGGTTGTGAGCTGAGGGATTACACTTTTAAATTAGAGTAAATCTCAGAAAACATACGTTTTAGGGTCAAAGTTGCAAAAACTAAGGGTATTGCAACTTGTGGCACATAACCTAGGTTATTGTGGTTCTAAGGTTTCACAAAACCACCCACCTCAATTTAATTTCCAGAAGATACAATATATTGGCAGATGTTATAAAGTGTTTATGAAATTGTGAATTATTAATTTTATCAAAAAAAATTGGTCAAACACAACATTATTTTGAACAATAGTGTTTCAGTAATGCTAACATCGTCCAAGATTTCAACAAGGTGATGTTTTGTGTAACCTTAGGCCCAACACCCAGGGGTATGTCCTATATAAGTCATAATACCTGAGAAGGTCATCTGCAACTTTGACCATAAAATACGGACTTCTCTGAAATTATTGGTTCCCTACTTCCTTTCCAACACCAATTTGACTATTCCAACAATCTCCCCTTTTTACATGTGAATTAATTTCTCCTATCCCCACTGGAAGTTGCATTCATCCCTTATACGTCCCCAAAAGAGTTCAGGGGTTTACCTGCTGAGCGAGCTCCCTCGTTGGCGAGAGCACGAGGACCCGAGGCACCCCATTCTTAGCAGATTTCTCCCCCAATTTCTTCCTAACGTGCATCAGAGCCGGCACACCAAAAGCAATCGTCTTCCCTGGCATCAACCAAATTACGACGAACAACAAACCATCATCAGCAATTCGAGCACGATGCAGCGGGAGTATTAACCAATTGACAACATAAATTAATTAAAGAATTTTTCAATACCGGATCCGGTGGCGGCGATGCCAATGAAGTCACAGCCGTCGAGGAGGTACGGCCAGGCGTACGCCTGGATGGGTGACGGCCGGGCGAAACCCTTGCAGCAGTCGAGCACCTGGGGAGGAAGCGCGGCGGCAGCGAAGGATGACAGCGGGGCGTACTTGGCGTCCTCGGAGCCCTTCCCGGTCACGGCCACGACCTTCCCGCCGCCGTTTTCCGACTCCACAGCCTTCCCCACGCCATTATCCGCCTCCTCTACTCGGCCCGGATCGCCCTTGGCCCTCTTCTTCTTGCTGCTCTTCGTCGCCTCCTCCGTGGCCGTGGCCGCCGCCGCCGCCTCCACCACCTCGGCCCCCGCCGTCAGCTTTCGCTTCTTGTCTTTCTTGCTCTTCTTCGACACGTCCTCCTGCTGCTCGGGAAGGATACTGCGACCCATCTCAGCGGCGGTGGCGGCGTAGGAGGAGGAAGGGAGGATGAGGGAGAAGGGAAGTACGAGAGCGGCGAAGACGGCGGGAAGGCGAAGGGGAAGTTGATTTCTAGGGTTTTAGAACGACCAAGGAGACAAGGGCGCATCACGTGCGCAAAACGTGGCTCCTCGGATCACCGCAAGTAGATCTGGATCATCCATTTTGAGGACACAACTAGAAGCCTAGAAAAGATGTTACTCCTACCTTTCAAAATTTTCTTTTCTGCTAATTAGTCTAATATATCTTTAGTTGTGAAAAATAATTATATTGTCCTCGCTGAAAAAAATTCAGATATGTTTTCATTTGACCATGATTTTGTGGTTGCACAAAACATATTGCTAAAGTACTTAATGATCATAATTTAATGGGTGCGGGAGCACATTAGCTTATGTTAAACACAATAAGAGACTAATGGGCGGAGCAATATCTTCATTTTTTTTAGCACGTTTTCTAAAAATTTATTTAAAAATTAAATAAAATTATTTTTAAAAAAATATAATAATGAATGCTTAGTTAATCATATGGTTTGGTGTCAGAGTTTTGCTCCAGCGAGCCGCTCGAACGAACGAAGAGGCTAATATTTGACCAAATGCATATCATACGAAAACTACAGGCACTGATCGGTAGCTTGGGGTGTGGCTATGCCGCAGCCAGCCTCTACAATCCGTTCTATTGTACTTGTGTGCGGCATGGCTGTGGTTGCGGCACAACCTAGGCAGCTGATTGGGCCCATAGTTTTCAGGATGCTACAAGAGCAGCTCCCGGCGAACAGTAGCCATCAATGGCGCATCCTACCCAAAACTGTTCACTTTGAACTGCGCTGACCGTGAGGCACCCTACGTCAATAGTGCAGCAGTTCCAGTAGCGTTTAGTCCCCCGTTGGGCCCTAGGATATGGTTCCAGTATCCTCCATTTCAAACAAAAAGCATATGTCACAAAGTAGTATTTATTCGGTTTTAAATGTTAGAGATTAACAGTGAAAAATAGACTTTCAGCAAGTTGAAGGAATAATAGGTTTTCCTTATTTTAACTAGGCATACTATTAATTGGTTATATTGCACTAATTAAATTTTAAATGAATGGCTTATTTTAGTCAAGCATTGTGGTCCCTAAATCTCTATCATGTACGCTTGTTTGGTATACTTACTAAATGCAATAGTGCATGCCTATAATCATACAAGTTAATATCACCATTATAAGATAGATAAAAATATGGATTCACAAAATACTTCCAAGTTGGTAAGTAGAAGATATAATCACAACATTTGCGACTGCAATCTTTTCGATGCTGCATCGAACCATCGCTTTGATCGACACATACATCGCAGACAACAGGGCTTGTCCACAAATTTTTCTCGACAAGAATTTATATATAAGATCAAATGTAATCATCCACAAGTCTTGCTAAAATATGCTAACGTTCATAATACAAATCAGTTCCTTTTGCCAGGAATCCAGTGGTTATGAGAAAACTTATAGTACCGAATGTCGAATGATTTGATGTTAAGATTTCTTTATTGTGAACTGGGTTAACAGGAGCGGTTTGACGTTTGAGTCCGAGGACATTCTCTAGTGCGCCCAGAAACATGGGATGGGTGCTCCCAATTCACAGACTATCAAATCATCACCTTTTGTTGTGACAAAAAAAGGAGAAAAATCTTAAATGTGCAACACGATGGCATGTACAACCATGCACCTGAGGGCTAGAAATGTTATCGTTTGAGCACCAGAGGGCAGAGATGGTCACAAGCATACGCAGCAAGACACATAACATACCGAGATCAGCAGGCATCCGCCAAACATCATTCGAAACAAACATTGGGAAATGCAAAACAAGGGAACAAATAACACAGATAAAGCGAATACCAACAGCTGGTGGCAATGTACTACTACTAACAATATGCAGTCAAGTATTAATGTATTACCCAGAGTTAACCATGTCATCATGCTTACAAAAACTGAGGCCAGGTTGCCCAGGCATCACCACCACCATGTACACTTTGAGTATCCAGATTGCAACAAGGTAAACTTTGCGTGTCACCTAGAAACTAGACTGCAAAATGAATATCCTTTGTGACTGACTGCATTGTTTTCTACATGCAACCAACTGATGTCAAGAGCTGACAAAGGCACTGAGCTGCTCTTTAGCAGCAGCAGGAATTAGTTTTTAACCAAAATGCAGTCTTGATATAGCCAAAAAAAAAGTTGAAACTGTATGCCTATGATTCTTCCCCAGATGTACATCCACCCACCCCCTAACTGTCAGCAAAGCGAGTGCAGATCCTTCTCTCGATGGGAGATCTGCAGGATGGGCAGTCTGTCATGCCCTGATCTTGATGAAGCTGATTACACGCCTCGCAGATGACCTGATGCCGGCAAGGGAGAAAAACTACTGAAATCTCCTATTCCATACACATGACACATTCTTGTTCCTGCCGTACAGAATCAAGCCCAAACGATGGATGATTAGTAATCTCGGGAATGATCCAAAGGTTGCTACTACTACCGGCTTCTTTCATGGATTGATGCAGAAACTACAATCTTTTGTGTAACAACTGTTCAAGGTATTTAACATTAGCCTGCAACCCTTGCGCTTCATTTTGTGCACTGAGTACTAGAAGGTTGGACTCTGTTCTTGCTGTCATCTCAATCTGCCCAAACTCATTTCTTTCAAAGTAAACCTGGTCCATAGCTTCATCAGCTATCTTCTCTCCTTCCTGGCACCTTTTCTGAAGTATAGGTGCAAAACAGGGTAAGAGATTAAACAACAGTCAGAAACAATGTTGATAAGGTGATAATCTATTCGAACATGTTCAGACTTCAATTAGGCAACACCTGAACTATATGTTACATATGTACAAACCAAGATATGTCAAACAATCAGGTAACATTAGGAATATTATCTTCAAACTGAAAAAAATATGCTGATTTTTTCTCAATCAGATGGCCTACATCAAATAAAGTAACAAAGGAGTACAGAACTGAATATTCTGCTGATAACATCAAATTTTAAAGAAAGACATTATGTGAAACTGACACACCTTTAAATTATCTATATATCCTTTAGCACGTTCAAGATTTTTTTCTAGCTTCGATAGCTTACTGCTTTCAGTGGCAAGTTCCTCCTGCAAATGAATCTTCTCCGTCCCCACAGACTTACGTTTCTCAAGGGACTCATTTTTCTTCTTTAATATGTCAGCAGAGCTTGCATCTGACTGTTGTTCCTGTATCTTTGCAGCTTCCTTTTCAAGCCTACAACGTGAAATATCACTTGTAAGCTCCAGTACACGAGAATCAGCACAATCAAGCTCATGAGAAGTGTTCTCTATTGCCTTTTCTGTCTCCTCAAGCTTCTTGCTATTAAACACACCACAATCCTCCGTCTTTTCCACTTCCTTTCTCAGATATGATAGGATAGTTCTTTCAGTTGCCAGCCTACCTGTTGACTGCATCACCCTATCGCTAGCCCAATCTGTCCAAACTTTGAAGTCCAGCTTTAGCTCTCCCAAACGTCGGATCAGATCAAGAGCCAGCTCCTCTGTCCATCTTTTGGAACCCAAGCAGTCTGCATACCATCATGTGAGAAATAAAACTCAAACCCTTCTGCCAGAGTTTTGGGGATAGTGAAGTGTATGAAGCCATTAGGTACACTTCTATGCTTAGTTCCTAACCTTCCATTATATGATGAGCTGGAGGCATGGCTAACAGGAAAAGAAAGTGGTGGGGCTGAAACTACTGTTGGTGAATCTATTTTTTTGACTGAAGTAAGACAAGAAAAAGGCAGAGTTGAAACTAATGTAGTTGAATTTAAGCCCGTTGAATCCAAGCCCTTTGTATTAGCTACCTTTGTTGTTCCTGTCAAAGTGCTGCAAGCAGAATCAAAAAATGCAGCGACATTTCTACTCTCTTTAAATTTTCTTGAAGATGTTTTGCCACAACTCTTCACCGGTTGAAAGCTCTCCCAGAATTCCTTGTCCTTTCTAGAGTCTGGCTGAGATTTAATGAGACTTCCCTTACTAGTGGTGCCTTTAGCTGACTTTCTGTTATTTTGATCAGCAGTCCTAGGCAATGATGAAGCCTTTTGCATTTGACCACAAGAAGCAACTTGATCTTTCCCTGCAGACTTTTGAATTGATACAATGTTATCTGTCAAGGTATTGAACCACATCCTTTGTACATCTAAAGTTTGAGACAGTGCAGGTTCTTTGAGAGATTCTGCCAAAGGATTATACCCATATAATCCTGATGACTCATTTAGATTCTGACTGTTCACAGCTAGCCCTTCTGATTCTTCACTTGCAACAGCATTCATACCAGTTAGAAATGCATGAGCAATAGAGAGATTCATGTCACAGAGCAGAATGCACCATAATGCATCACCCTAAGTGAAGAATGGAAAATACTTCTTAAGCAAAATTGACGCACAACTAAGAAAATAAAAGCCCAACATGCGCAAATCTGTGTCAAGATTCTTGCTTGGGAAAGAGCCAACAACTTTACCACTCTGTAGCAATGTCCGTGCATAGCTACAGTCTTAGTGATAGGTCCATCAAACTGGTAACAGAATGTAGAGTCCACAATGGCTTGAATAACAGCATCCTCAGTATACCCTTCATAGGATATCATCTCAACAGCAGTCTTGAAGAATGCATGTAAGCTATAGAATACAATATCCCTTTAGTCATTGCTGCGCATATATCGGAACCTATTTGATTCAAGAACCTCCTTGCTCCCATCCAAATCAAGATCCTTTGGTGAATCATGTTCGACACCAAAGTCATGTACACTTGACCATACACGAATAAGCTTCAAATGAGTCAAAGATGAATCACCACCAGTAGAAGTTACTTGCATTTCATCAGCAGAAAGTCAGGCTGTAATTTTGGGCTGCTACTTTTATCATCTCTTTCTTCAACATGACAATAACATGGGCTGCTGCTGTAACCAGCAGCACCCATTGTTGGGATAATGTGCTTATCTGCACAAAGACCACTGAATAAGGAGAGTGCAACCAAGATTAAGCAATGAGTACAATTACAGAAAGGTTGTAGTGTTACCTCATAGCAATGGCACTTAAGGCAAACATTTCGTGCAACAGAATATTGTATTTTTAAATAAAAATGTTCACAACATTTAAGTTTAGCTTCCAGACATAAGACAACTAAAATGCACGACATGGTTGCATGAAAGAAATGTACAGCTTTATTCAACAAAGGTTCAACTTATTTGCAAGTGTATTTGCCAAAGAAAAAGAGTTGAGCTAAGGTCTTTACTAACTATTCATGCACTCGATCCAATTTCACAGTATATGTACTGGATTATAACTAGGATTGCCTTGCCTCAACAAATAAATTTGTTCAGGCACATAATAAGAGTTTTGAAAACGTGTCTACTAGTCCATATATTCAGTTAGGTATAAGGGTCGTGTATCCTTATCAGTTACCATATAATTACCAGTTAGGCCAAATAATCAAATTAGTTAGGCTGTATAATCACAGTTAGGTGGGTGACAAGTTAAGTACTGGTTATCAATTTTCAGTATAACCCTCTCTCAAGAAAAAAACAGTCATCACATCTCTCACTCAAGCAGCAGAGAATAATTGGGAAAATCCTATCAAAATAGCAGTATAGCAGTTCTGACTACAAATTAAAAGTTCAGGAACCATAGGCACATGGACAATCAGCAGTAAAGTGTATGCATGTAAATTGCAAATAGCAAAACTCAAGGTGCATGAGAACATATATGCCAAATTCATCACAATCAAAGTTAAGATTGCCCAGAGAGAAGGCATTTCATCACAATCCCAGAATGCTGACCAATGCACATAATCTAGGAAAAAAATAGTTATACAATACAAGAAGTCAGTCAAAATGAACATCTGATTTCAGGGAATAATGATCAGAAACAAAATCTCAAACCATGCATCCAAATAAATGTCACCATCACATTGTCAGATCAAAGGATAAGAAAATCTATAATTGACGAGTCATATCCTACGCGCAGATAGCCTGATTACTCTGGATTTATATATAATTTTACATTTTCAGGCTTTCACAGCTTAAACATTAGGAACGTAGTGATCTCGAGTCTTGGAGATACCAAACAACACATCAACAGCACGGCAGAGCACATGCAAATCAACATGAGGGAAATAATAAAACTGAAATTGCATTCAACGGAATGTATGTTTTGTTTCCTCACATTACAAAGAAATGTTTCCTCGCAGAACTAGGGACGAAGACACAGCTACAAGTGCAGCGATCACACCATTTCTACCAGCCGATATACACGGTCAATTATCAAATATCATGTATCGGCTGGACATCCCAAACGACTCACTGGTGGAAGATTGCGGACCAATCTAAGGAAGACTTACTGAGATTGAATATCTACTGCCTGAAGAGTTTATTGATGTACTAACACCTGCTAATTACTTGAAATTACACAAAATCCAGCTAATCACGACAAGGCGACGTATAGTTAATCACGTCGAACAAAGCAACTTAGCCCAAAACGATCGGCTATCTGTCCAAACCGAGAAGAAAAAAATTAATAAAATGACAACTGACTCACAGGATACCAACACCAAGCTAGACCAACTGAAGAAACGAGAAACCGATTTGATGGCGGAACTCAATAAGGTGCATCATGACATTGAAGTCACCAAATTTCATCTTATCGGCTTGCTGCAATCAATTCAAGATCAAGAAGCCAAAGTAGCAAAAGAGTACGTCAAGTAGCTCGTCAGTACAAGAGCTTGAAAACCATCCCTAGATCCGATGAGACATCTGCGCCATCAACGAGATAGATAAAATATGTCTACGCGCGATCAAGACAATCAAGAAATATTTGTAAAACTTTGATGTTGAAAACCTATAATGTCACTTCAAAACATTGATCGTCTGTAATAGAATTTGATTGGCTCTGTTAATACTTCTTATATTCTCTAAAGGCAATAACTAATGATATCAACTATATGTAGCCAATATAACCACATTAGCTTTTGTCTTGAAGAAATATTAGAAATTGGTCGCACTTAGCCGATTTAGAAAAACAATACTATTAGCCAATAAAACACTATCGGCTTTTTGTCATAAAAAGAATTAGAAATTGGCCACACTTTGCCAATTTAGGTGTCAACCCAAACGCTAGGATAATACTTCTTCAGATACTTTCCGTTGAGCACTTTGGCAAACTTCTCCCTCTTTAAAACTTTCCAGTATATAAGTATTACCAGGCATACAGTGATTGATCCGATAAGGCGCTTTCTAGTTAGGTGACCATTTTCTAAACTACCTAATTGGCAAAATCAATTTCCAAATGAGACCTCTTTTAGAAAAAGATTTAGTCATCACCCTTTTGTTGTAATTCCTGGCAACTTTGGTTGTGTTCTCCTTGATCATCTCAAGCGCCCTCAGCTGATTTTGAGCCAAATCATAAAGTTCGTCTACCATGATGTTATAATAGTCATCGGCTATCAGTTGATTTTATAGAAATATCCTCCTGGAGCCGATGTTAATTTCCCATGACAGAACTGCTTCATGCCCATATTACCAGCCGATACGGTGGTACTCGAGTAGATCCATGGCATGTCATACGATAGGCCCATAACGAATTGACTAATGTAATGTGCCACCTTTGCAGATGTTCATCAATTCTGCACTTGATCAGCTTGATTAAACTCTTGTTAAAAGCTTCAACTTGTCCATTGACTTTCGCATAATATGGTGACGAATTTAATAACTTAATCCCTATACTGACAGCAAACTATTGAAACTCATCGGACACAAAGATAAAACCCTGATTGGTGGTAATCATCTGTGGTACCAAACTAATGTATAATATGTTCCTTAAAGAACTCAATCATGTCCTTAGAGATAACTTTCTTCAAATGAATAGCATCTGCCCACTTTGTAAAATAATCTATCACTGTCAATATAAACTTTATGCCCTTTGCATGATGAAGGATAAATCTGACCGATAATGTCGATTCCCCAACCTCTGAATGGCCACAGTTTGATTATTGGGTTCAAAGCCGATGCTAGGACTCGCTGCACAATCCCAAACTTCTGACAGTCTTAGCATCCTTTGTAGTATTTAAAGCAATCTTTCAATATTGTCGACCAAAAATACCCAACTCTTCTCATCAACCATCTCATCTTGTGAGTCGATTAATGGGCTCTGCAAACACCTTCGTGTATTTCGCTCATAACTATTGTAGCATCTTCTGTACCTAAGCATCTTAACAGAACTCCATTAATAGTCTAATAATACAAGTTTTCATCAAGTAATACGTATTTACTAGACTTATACCAAAGCTTCCTAGAAGTCAATTGTGACAGATTTTGCAAATATTAGATAATCTCTCGTCTTCAATCATCGTCTTCAATTTGATTTTTAAAATTGGCTATTTCAGCTTCCACCCTCCAATCCAACCGATATTCCAAAACAATTTAAGCAAGATCATTGTCTTCCAAATTCTGCTCTCTAAAAATATGATCCAACGACATCATCTTGAAATCCTTCGATAAATGTTCACATTCATAATATAATCTCAAGACATCATCCTTACATTTATGCTCCCTAGACAGCTGCTTATCACCAATAAAGAATCCTCAATGATCTCTATCGCATTGGCTCTGATTTCTCTCAGCAGTTGAAGACCTTTGAGCACCGCTTTATACTCTACTTGATTATTAATTCGATAAGGATTGATTGTAAAATCAAACTCAAAACTTGCCCCCCGAAGCGATATAATCACCAAGCCGATACCAGATTTGCTAGCAAATCGATTTGTTAAATAATAAAGTCCACGGAATCGGCTCAACAAAATCTTCATGGATCCCTCTATGTTGTACAATAAAATCAGCTACAACTTGCCCTTTGACTACCTTAGCCGATTCTACCTCAGATCGAACTCCATCATAGCAAATATCCATTTACCAATTCGCTCTCTTAAGACTGGACCCGATAACATATACTTAACCATATCAGCTTTATAAGCCACTGTGCACTCGGCCGATAGAAGAAAATGCCTTAACTTGGCACATAAAAAAATATAAGCACAGGCATAACTTTTTCACCATAGGATATATTGTCTCGGTATTCAGAAGTCGTTGGCTCAGATAGAACACCACTCGTTTTTTTCTTCAAATTCTTGTATCAGTATCGACCCGATGGACTTCTCATTAACTGATAAATATAAGTTGAACGGTACCCTTTTCTATAGCGAAATCAATACTGGTAGATAATTCAGATAATCTTTGATTTGATCAAACGCTTTCTGCTGCTCGACACCCTATACTAACTCTTGATCAGCTCGCAACTTTAACAAGGAAGTGAAGGACTCAATCCTTCCCAACAGATTTGAAATAAATCTCCTTATAAGCTTGCCAATTAAAGACTGTAGCTGTGTCTTATTTGGCTAATGACTCGGTGCTCTAGATAGCCCTGATGCTTTATTGACTAACTTTAATTCCCCTCTCATGCACCATAAAGCCTAAGAATTGCCTAGCCGATACGTTAAAAGCACATTATGATTCATCTTAAGTCCATATTTCTTCACCCTCTCTAGTACTTTTTGCAGATCGGTTATATGGTTTAACACTCTTGAATTTAACCACCACGTCATCAATATATATCTCCACTAGTAGGCCGATAAGATCATGAAATATAGAGTTTGTGGCTCTCTGATAAGTCGCGCCGGCACTTTTTAATATGAAGGTCATGACTACCCACTCGTACAAGCCGATAGCTCTAGGACATCTGAATGCAATCTTGTGAATATATTCCTCCGCTATAAAAATCTGATTATAATCTGTATTACCATCCATAAAGCTAATGATCTTGTGACCCGATATTGCATCAATTAACAGATCTACCATCGGCATCGAATACTCATCTTTAGGGGTAACCTTGTTCAAATGCCGAAAATCGATGTATATCTTCATCTTTCTGTTCTTTTCTACCGGGACGATGTTAGATATCTACTCAGCATATCGACACGGTCTGTTGAAGTTTGCATCATACAGCCTCGTGATCTCCGCCTCGATCGCATCATGCAACTCTGCTTTGAATCTTCTTTAAAGCTGCTTGAACGGTCAATATCCTGGTTTGATAGGAAACCGATGTTCAACAATCAATCGGCTTAAACCTAACATCTCATGGTAATCTCAAACAAAACATTCCTGAAATTCCTTCAACAAGTTTATTAACTTTTCCTAGAACTCGGTACATAAATTTTTACTAATATACGTCGGCCTTGGTCTATCTCCTAGTCCTATATCTTCTTCCAACTCATCAGCTAACGTAAATCCTTGCCCTAATTTTACTTCAAAATCTTCAATGGTGCCCATTAGAGCAAAAGTTCTAAGCCAACTTGATGGATCGACTTTATTCCCTTGTTGGTTACGTCAAGTAAATCTACATCCCATATCTTCCTAGACAGACAATCAACCCCATCAGTTTCTCAGATTGGTAGATCGGTTACCGCAATGTTAGTCAACTGATCGGCTGGAATCACCTCAACTTGATCTCCTTGCTACTATATGAGGCTCTGATGCATTGTGAAAAGAATATAACAGTTGGCGTGAATCTAGTCCCTACCAAGAAGTAGACTATATGATCTCTTGTTATCGATGACAAAGAACGTGATGGGCAATGTCTTGCTTCTAACTGTTAATTCCACGTTTAGCACGTCCTTCATTTCCAATAGATTCTTGCTGAAATCTTTTAACACCATATTTGTTTTGATCAAACCTTCGGCAGTCTTCCTCAACATGCGATATGTAGCATACGGCATAAAGTTGATAGCTACGCCTTCATCAACTAGCATCTTCGTCATTATTGATTGCCAAATCTCGCGGAGTCCGATCGAGACAGACGGTGCCCTGGTCACGCGAAGGCCTAGGAGATCTATTTAGCTCCAGTATAGGTCTTTAGTCTTCGAGGCTCAAGGGCGTGCCAATCAATGACCCTACAAGTGACAAGGAGATAGAGAATGAGATCCGCAAGCCAATTGGCCAAACCCTATCGGCTAGGTGCCGATAGAAAGGTAGCGCTCGAGCATCGACTGAAAAGCCGATGAAGGTATAGGCGATAGACATGTGAAATAAAATAAAAAGGCTTATAACCTCATCAGCTATCTGAGTCGATGGAGAACAAAAACCTCCGGATCTTGACGCCAGCCCCATCAAACACAAATCTGAGAGATCGGATCTAACCAAAACAGTATCAGTCCGAATCTGACATAAACAGATCGATCGCCAGCGGATTAATCGCTGAGCGATGTATAAATCAAATATGAGGCGAGCGGTAAAGATAAGTCATCGGCTACTCGCTCCAACGAAATGTCGCACGAGTATCCGCTAGGGCTATGGCTTAATCCACCGCTACCAATCTCGTAGATCGAACCTAACCGAAACAGCACGATACCAGGGACAACAAAGGAGGACCGACGTATCGACGAATCTCACACGGACATGATGTGGTACATTTGATCAGACTAAAAGATCAGACCTAATCGATGCAATCTTAGACTACCAAAACTTACCTCTTCGCCGGAGATTAAACTTAACCAGTGCAGTCCCACGTCAAGATCTAGAACCTGCCGGGAAAACCTATACGAGCTAGGACGGCGATACGCTGAAGTTGTATTATATTAATCTGTTGATGATTCCTTGATATGTTCCAGGGGATCTATATTTATACCCTAGATTTATAAGAGTCCGACGTGGTTACAGACAACCCCTAGACAATATTTACTAAACATATAAAAAAACTAATCTATAAGAAGTTATAAAGTTAATTAAACTTATCTAGTTTACATAACATATTCTATATAGATAAAGCATCATGCTATGTTTCTCATAACTTCTCTTTAAACTCGGTCCCATCTAGATAATCTTCTGTCTTCAACCAGACCGAATCCGTTCTTAACCCATCCGATCGGCTCTCTCACTATGCCAATCGGTTTCTCTCTGCGACCCGATCAGCCTTTCCTTCTTCAGCTGATCCCGTTTACAGAATTCTGACTTAATACATCCCTGCATAAAAAAAAAGGCAAGTGTTTCGTCCCTCAAAAAACCCCTTTTGTAAAATTCTATAGTACGGTGGATAGCAAAATCAAAACTCAAGAAAAAAATCCTCCGAAATTTCAATGAACATGCAACCATTCCTACAAGAAAAGAAAAAAAGGGGGAAGCATGCGAACGATAAGAAAAAACAAAAAAGGGTGATGGAAAAAAAAAGTGAAGGGCCAAGACTCCAACAACCATAACCGAGAAGGCAAAAGAACTCCACCCTAGGGAGAAAATTCGCCTAGAACTCCATGATCACACCAAACCATCAAAACAGAAGCACAGAGCATCCACGAACTAACAGGAAAGAAAACATAAAAGGGATAAACGGGAAAGATACCCCAAGAACCGACCACCGGTTTCGCTCCTCTCAACGAAATGCATGAATAAGGGGTGGAAGAGAGGGGGGAGGAGAGACGGAGGAATCACTCACCTGCCGTGCTCCAGGACCGAGGAGGAAGGGTTGGTGTTCTTGGGGAGGATTTGGGAGGGGAGGAGTGGCCGAGGGGGTTTGGGAGGAGGGAGCGCTTTGTGGTTTTTGCCCTTGCGGGTTGTGCGATGTTTTGGCCTAGCGGGTTGCGCAACTGGCTGAGGACTCGACGTTTTTTTTCTTTTTTTTCTCATGGGCTAATCATACGTAATGCCGGATTTAAAAGTGATGCATTCTCATTCACTTAATCTTATTAGTTTTGCACATTAATATTATTCTTTACATGTGACAAAAATACATATGAAGTAATGATATGAATTTTTTATATATATACGATATTGTGGAGGTAACCTCAAAATAATGAGGTAACACACACAGTCTATACAAGTAACCAAACTTACTACGTATTTAATACAACCAAGCAAGCAATATCAAACCATATCCAAATTTATCCAATACAAACAGCCAAATAGTTCCATATGCATCTACTTAGCCAGGGCAAACTCATACTAAATGAGAGAGATAGGCTAGGCTAGGAGAATACAACCAACCAAACATAATCTAATTTCATAGGAGTAGCATATACTTCCTACAGTCGTTTTGATTTTTTTAAAACTTTTTTAGGTTTGATTAAATTTAAAGAAAAATATAATAATATTTTCAACATAAAACAAACGTACTATTAAAATATATTCAATATTAAATTCAGTGATGTAAATATTATTATATTTTTTAATAAACTTGGTAAAACTTTAAAAAGTTTAATTAAAAAAGGTCAAAGCAACTTAATATAAAATAGAAGGAGTAGTATAATTTATGGTCAGCATGTTTGAATGAAAAAATAAGTTAATTAAAGGTTTACTTTGTTTGGAATGCATATATATACTGGGGGTGACCAAAATGTCTGAATTTTGGAAACTCAATTCCGAATTGTAAAGTGTAAACCCTGCACCCAACTCTCTCACGGAAATTTATTCTGTGTGATATTTTCTCTTCAACATATGCCCCCAAATGCATGCAGGGGAAATGTGCTGCTTACATGAGCTATAAGGTAAGAAGTTCCTTGGTTGCGCTTGCAACTGACGATTTCCAGTAGCAGGACGCCAAAGCTATACACGTCTTGCCTGAATGACAACTTACCATCCATTGCGTACTCTGGTGACATGTATCCACTACAATTAAAGGATAAAATCAGTCAATAAATAATCTGATGAAGATTTGGAAGATGTTTAAAGCTTTCTTAGATAATGGATTAAAAATCCGGCCTTTACATCCAACATGGATATACATAAGAAGATAATTGTCTATACGGTTGCATTGCTTACAGTGTTCCAACCACCCTTTCAGTGATCGTGAAGTCCCAATTCCCATCATTGTTGCTGAAAAGCCTTACAATCCCAAAATCGGATATCTTGGCCACCATGTATGCATCGAGTAGAACATTGGCCGCCTTAAGATCTCGGTGGATGATGGTGTGCCTTGAGTCCTTGTAAAGGTATTGCAGCCCACAAGCGATGTCGAGGATTATGTCCATTCTCATTTTCTAGCACAACATCGCACGGCTGGTCTCATCTGTTTGTAAATTCGGAGACTATTCTTTTTTTTGTCGAGGACTATTCTTTTTTATAATAGAAATCTACCCGGCCTCTACATATTTAAGCAAATGCATATTGTGCTCTTTTTTTTTCATCAGCAAGCTTTAATTTTGGATGAATTTAATTATTGAATTGACAAAATGCAATCGTAGCACTAATGAAATGGTGAATGGTTTTGAAAGAAACATACAAAAGATAAAGGCCTCTAGGCTCTTGTTGCTCATATATTCGTAGACAAGCAGTCTCTCGGAAAAGTGGATGCAGTAGCCGAGAAGGCGGACGAGGTTGCGGTGTTGTAGCATACAGATAAGGTCAACCTCATTCATGGAACTCTTTCAGTCCTTGAACCGTGTTCTCCTTTGAGAGTAAAATTCCTGCAATTTCCTGACCATTTGGCAGTTAGCCCTGATAAACCCAATCAGAAATTCATCGCTGAGTTCAAAGCTGTTTTTTGTATTAGTTAGTTTTCATAAAATGGATTTGACAGGTTCAGATTAGAAATAGCTAATTTGACAGGTTTAGGAATTTTACATGATTTTTACAGTAATTTGTTCAATTCCAATAAAATCCTAAAAAAATCTTACGTTCAAAAGAGCCTTATTAAGCACACACAAGTGCTAGCAAGTCCTAAAACAAGTGCCAATACTTTTAAACTGTACTTTGTACGACAATATACTTATTTTTTTCGCACTTTTGGCGTTGATGCATGTTTGATTAAAGATTAGTAGAGCATTATTATCTTGTAAACAATTCCAAATCCACCTCGCCCAATTTCGTTCGCACGAGAGGACCCATTCGTAGCTGCTCTAATAATCTCGAAAGGATAAGTACGACATTCGGTGATGAAGTCACCTGTCTCATCAAGCACCCTGACTGCAAATGGAGAAGCCATATGAGCAACATGGAGTACAAGAGAGTAGTTTCAGATTCACATCCTAAAACATTTTGTCTGTCAGATGCTCAGAAAGTATAATTGCAAGGACCAGCTACCTTTTTTTTTTCGCGCCGTGCCTTTCTCCACATCAGAAATCCAAGCGACAGTAGAACCAATACGAACCCTGTAATCACCAGTGCGATGACAACCACAAACTTCTTGGTGTTCTTAATCGCGTCCGAACATTTAAGTACAGCATTAGTGAGGGTTAAATTGACCAAATATTTCATATTTCAATCAGTAGCCAGCGAATCATCACCCAATTTGTAGGACCGCTAAACCTCACCGAGCGAAAGATCGATCGGAGAGAGACGACGGCTCAGTCATGTGAAGACCTGACAGATCTATTTAGTTTTAGTACAGTTTCTTAAGCTTTAAAGTTTAATGGCGTGCTAGTAAATTTAACTCTGTAATTGACAAGATGAGGCGAATGGGTCAGTCAGACGATAGGCTGATACAAGCTCTCGCTATCGGCTGGCCGTCGATAGGATCGAATTGGTCATCGGTCACGTCCGAATGGCTCCTGCTATCGGCTGATCGCCGATAAAGATTGAGACGCTCTTGCATCGGTTAGGGAGCCGATGAAGACGTAGGTAGATGTTGATGGATGTGATGGCTTCGAGTGTAGTGAAAGCGAGATCCTAATCTATCGACCGCAGAGCCAACAAGGACACAAAAGTATATTCAAAGGATATCAGACCACACGGGATCCCTCCTGGTTGTCGACGGAAGCTGTGAGAGATAGACGTGTGGAATGGATTAGAGGACCTATCGGACAAAGAGTCGATGATGCTTCGCGACATCCGAAGCACGGAGAGGGGCCCGATCCCCCACGAAGCCACGAGGGCCAGTGATCGCGGTAACGGCACCGTTAGGACCAACCTCGATACATCGAACCGAACCGAGATAGTATGAGGCCGGAAACTAACGACACGAAGACGACGGAGGCTTGCACTGAACATAACGACAAGGGAGAAAAGATGCGAGGTCATCGGCTACCTACCGGCCGAACGTCCGACGCAGGCCTACACCCAAACCCATCGGCTGTTCGAGCCAATGGGGAACGAGACACACTAGATCTCGACGTCGGCCACGTCAGACGTGAGCCCTGAAATATCAGACCGAATTGAGACAATACCAGAAAGCGTTCGACATATCCGGATCGACCTCTAGAGGATCGATCATTAGACGATACGAGAGACAATGTGGGGCCTGTGTTGAGGATAACTCGTCGGTTACTCACTCCAACGAGACGCCACACAAAGACCCACCGGGACGCTAGCTCGAACCGCCATTGCTGAACTCGTAGGTCAAACCTAATTGATGCAGCGCAAGGCCGTGGACGGAGAAGGGAGACCGACGCGTCGGTGTGCCTCTAGCGGACGTGATGAGTTACGCTCAATCCGACTAAGAGATCAAACCTAACCAATGCAGTGTTAGACAGAGCAGAGCATACGGTAAAAAGACATCTCTGAAAGTATGCGTGTATCGACCGAAAGGCCGATACACTAGGTGTGACGATCGATGGAAGTCTTCTGAAGACATGTGCGTATCGGCTGCAGAGCCGATACGTTGAATGTGTTGCTCAAGGTATGGAAAATTCATCGACTAAGCACTCCGATGAAACGCTGGGTAGAGACCTATAAGTTTACAACTCAATCTACTGTCGTTAACATCGTAGTTCGAACCTAACCGATGCAGCACAAGACCGATGATGACAGAGAGAGCTTGATAAACCGATAGACCTTATATGGATGTGATGAGATACACTCAATCTGACTAAAAGACCGAATCTAACCGATGCAGTTTTAGACAGAGCAAGATATACCGAGATAGTGGCGAAACTTACCTCTTCGTCGAAGATCGAACTTAACCGATGTAGTCCCGCGTTGAGAGCCAGACTCCACCAGTAAAAACCTAGATAAGTTAGGGTGACGATACATTAAAATTGTATTGATCGAAAGATATCTTATAGGTTTCTAGGGTCTATATTTATACCTGAGTACGACACGGTTACAATAATCGTCGGACGTTATTTTCTTAAAAAAATATAGAAGGTAAATATCTCTAAAGTTAACTTACTACTAAACCTTCCTATAAATTACCCTACCATATTTTTTATGGCTTCTTCTCAGATTCGGTATCATTTAGATAGTCTTCTATAATTAGATAGAATACTTTCTCGCTTCGTCGATCGGTTTCTTCTTGTAGCTCTTTTTTTCTTTTCAATCCATCTATAGTACTAAATTTTAGCGTTAACAAGGACTAATCAGTAATTATCACTTTTAGTCAAATCCATGATGTGATATTATTAGTACTCTGATCATTATATATTTGACGCTCAAAAATAATTGACCGGGGGAGTATAGTCCTAGAAGAGAGAACAAAAGCATGGTGTAGTCCAATATTCCTAAGCTTGACCTGGTTGTCCCTTTAGGCGATTGAAAAGGACTTGTCAGTGACTGAGTACACGTCATGCATATGCATGGACAAAAGTATAGTTCCTGATTTCAATGGAAAGTTCAAACTTACCTGCATGAATTTCCAAATTCTCTATCAGGAAAAGGTCTTGCCTCCAATTATTTGACCTCCAAAATATATTATTTTCCACTTGTTTGTTTTTAAGATAGTATTCTCAGTTATTTATGTACAATCCAATTCTCAGTTATATATATATATATATCACCTAGCATATCCATGATTTAATATTATTAAGCAAAAGAACACAAAAGTAACATGCCATTATCCATCTGGTACTAATTGTTAGGAAAAAGTTCAACTTACAACCCGAAATTTCATCAAAGTCTAAAAGTTAAACTTTGTAACATCCTAATTTTAGCTTAGCTATTAAAAACTATTTTAATAAAAATATTAATTTTAAAAATTTGGTTATCTGTGTATATCTAGAAATCTAGTGCCAATATCTCAACCAAAAACAATCATTCCTTCCTTTTATCCAAAAACCTTGATCCAAAAATATCTATCCAAAGTAAATATTTCGAGGTTTGAATTTTGAAATTTGGATTTCTTTCCTAAGCCACTAAAATCTTCGTCAAAAACCTAGATTCAAACAATCAGAACCAGACACCCATGTTTTTCGACTTTGTTGATAACACCATGAGCCCATTTTTGGAAATTGAGAAGCAAATTCAAAATTCCTTTGGATCCAATTGCTTCTATCCAAAAAAAATCCCTAAAATTCCCATCTAAGTATATTATTATACCTACAGAAATTTATTCAATACTCCTTTGAAATCCTTCTCTTTTGCTTGTCATTCTTCTCTTTGCAAATCTATACGAAATGATTCAAAATTTCAGAACTTCAAAACTTCTACCAATTACTACCATATCAATCCGGTGACCTTTCCTTGAATTCATCAAATGCTAAATTTGAACCTAAATCTCCATTACAATTATTTAAATTCCTATCCCTCGTATCCAATATCTTTTCTACCAAAATTTCCTAGGAAATTCCCATCCATACAAAAATATTTCCATTCCAGGAATTAACATCCACCATAAATTTATGAAATTCATATTTAAACCTCCATTAACATCCACCTCTTCAACCCTCTCTTTTTATTTCCATGAATTGATATAAATTTCCTCATGATTCAAACCTATACAAAATTTTCAAAAATAGATCCCTTCCTTGAATTCCTAAGATTTCTTATGAACTCAAGTATCAAACACGAATTCAAATCTCTACTAAAATTCTCAAAATATCTCTCCAAATAAATCCCTATAGAAATATTAAAGGCTACTACGCTAATTGAGCTATTGTCGATGGATATGCATCAGGAGCGGGGACCTACGTAGGCCTCTTATAAGTTTGGACCAGGGGTAGGGTTCAATCACCTAGATAGGTCATCGAGTTAATGCAGCTCCAATCATTAAGAGGAAGATAAACGTGGATCCATTTAGACAAATTCGAGCCGTCCAGTAGCGTAACACCCTACTATTAGGGTGGAGGTAGCTAAAGGCTCAGGCTGGGGGGTGCCGGCGGTGGAGGTAGAGCTCATGAGGAGGAGGCAGATCGATGTGGAGCTTAGGACAATGGTGGATCGTATCGTTTGATCCCCCATCTCAACTGAAAAGGTAGGGATGAAGCACAATGTCGTCACAAACGCGGGAAGGAGCCTCGTGAGCCTTTGTACAATGAACTAGGTGCCCTTGGAGAGCATAATGGCACATAAGCTCATAGACCACACCAAGTGTTGCCTCTGCCGTAGACCTAGGTGGAGCGAGGACATCTAGTTCAGATTAGTCCTATCCATCTCCTGACTTGGACCCCATGATTACACCACCACTCCTCTCCTCCACCCTCGTCCTCACCACCGCTAGGGCTAAAGAAGCTGCTACCATTTTCGTCATCGTCGAAGAAGGGTCTTCCCACGTTAGAGGAGGGCTTAGAGCAGGTGCATGCATGGCAACAGACGATGTTTGTGGCAGAGGCAGAAGGGCGACAGTTGTGAGGAGGCAAGTGGGTGGAAAAGAGAGGAGGAGCGGCCGAAGGAGGGCAGCGAGGAGGCCTTCACCTTGCTGGTGCTAGCACTACAGAAGAGGAGAGAAGCATTGACAAGTGGGCCTTATAGATTTTTAAAGTTTTATTTTACCAACTAGACTCACATGTGTATGAGTCAAGGGAGGGGTTATTAGTAGAGTCTGAGGTATAAAACATTTGATATTTGAATTGAAGGGGTAATTCAAACTGTTGCAATAGTTCAGGGTAATTTGGATGTTTTCTGATTTATAATTGTTGATCTCTTCGCTACTTAAAAAAATCTATTTATGCATGATAAAATTAATTACAATTTGAATAAAGGTGGAATTTTATAAAACACTTAGGTTATATGTCATAATTTATAATATATATGGTTTTCTACAATTTTATGGTGAGGTTTTTTAAAATTTACTCTTTAAAAAAAAATACTTAACTAAACTAATTTTACCTAACTAAACTACCCACGAAGTGCAGTAGATTTGATTAATTCGATATGGTTTAGTTTAAGTTAGGTGCTCGGTGTGATTTAGATTATTATAGTGGATTATTGATTTAATTATAGGTATAAATAAATATTTGAAAAATAAACCTGATAAATAGCGATCTAACTAACTAAATAAGTAATGTAGTGCATGAAAGTATTTTGAGAAAATATAATTTTTGAATCATAGAGAAAATAATTTATTTCAATAATCATGAATAAACCGAGCATTGTGATGGCATATCCAATAGGCTGGTAAGTTACATCAACTCACAATATTTCTACCTAAATTATTATTATGTATACTTGTGATGACAGATCCAACAAATAATATTGTAAATCTTTCTTTTCACTAGCATAGCATAGCATAGCATAGCATATATGAATAATACAATTCACTTTCAGTTTTCTATAAGATGTGAGTATGTGACAACCATAAATGTGGTGAATAATGTCAGGTAAAAGGTTGACTAGAATAAAATACCAAATTGATCATTTTTAGCTCGATTAGTTAAGTTGAAGACAACGGTATCAAAATCAATATTTTTTTATAATTTTGCCAAACAAACAAAAAAAAACTGTAGACACATCATCAATTATGAAAACATATTCAGTATGCATTAGCCATCGGATTATTCATTATCTAAAAAAAGTCGGATCAAGGCATATGCATGCATATTTTATTTTGTTTTTTTAGCATATACATATTTTCTAGATGATACTATACTGCATATTTTCTAAGTGCTCACATCAGCTCAAAATATGCTCTGAATATTTCTAGTATGTGACAACTTTTAGCGTTTCATATTTTATTTGTCCCAAATTTAAGCCGCGATATATTGGTGAGGATATAGTTGAAAACAAGGGGAAAGAAAGTCGCTGCAACAAAATTACGCCGTCCGTGGGGAACGTACCTACGACCACGTGGTTCAAAGCCACGCACTCTACCACTGAGCTAGGACATCTTAACGTTAATTTTTTAATCATCTGAGTGTTGAGGAAACAAGCATCATGGAAAGAGAAAGATGACCTGGATCTAGGGGAGTTTCATGGTGTCATCTGACATGAATGAATTTTTACAAATTCCATTGTAAATTGATGATTTCTACTTCTCATGTACGATGTGGTCCTCCTGAATCGATGTTTTCTATGCCAGTTTTTGATAAACCGACAATGATGAGCGAATCATGATGATGCTTTTACATTAGTGCAAATGAATAATTTCTTAAGATATTTTAGATGGAATCTTCTCATGAACTCGTTTGAATAAGATTATTAAACAATTACGAAAACAATGATATATATTGGGGCTAGTCTAAAATCTGACTTCGATTTAATAACAACTCTAGAAACTACTTAGGACGTCATCCATCTTATTTAAAAATTCTATATAATAAAATAAATCATGATAAAATAAATGATAATTATATAAATTTTCTGAATAAGATGATTTATATTCAATGCCTGCATCAAACATAAAAATTGGAGAAAGTGCTATGCAAGTTGAGGCTAAATTGTGTAAAATTTGAGTCCCAGATTTTGAAACAGTTTTGAAAACCGGACGCGAACCCTTGAACATAGACGACACCTCTGAAATTTTCACTTGATGGACCGCCCTGAAGCAAGCATGGACATGACTAACGAGTTGCACAGAATCCACAGAAAATCCCCTCCCTTGTTCTGTTGCCGTTTTCCACCCACCGCCATGCTCCTCGCCGAGCGAGGCCGCCGCCGCCCCGCCGCCGCCGCGCGCCTCCTCCTGATTCCGCCATCCTCCGCCCCCTCCTTCTCCTCCTCCACCACCAACACAACCCCCAATGCCGCCTGTTCGTTCTCCGCCTCGGACCCCGACGCCGTGGCCACCGAGGTGGCCACCCTCCTCTCCCGCTGCTCTGGCGACTGGAGGCTCGCCGTCTCCTCCTCCTCCGTCCTCTCCCGCCTCTCCCCCGCCGCCATATCCTCCCTCGTCCGACTCCCCTCCCCGCGCCTCAACCCCAAGCTCCTTCTCGACTTCTTCTACTGGTCCAGTCCTCACCTCGCGCCGTCGGCCCCCTCTCCTGACGCCTTCGCCCACCTGGCCGTGTCCCTTTGCGCCGGCTCACTCTTCAACCTGGCTAACGGCCTCCTCATCAAGATGATCCGAGCCTACCCGTCACCTCCCGTCGTCCTTGGCTCCATCCATCGCGCTCTCTCGGATTCTAGCCACCGCTCGCCAGCGGTGCTCGACGTTCTCGTGGATACCTACAAGAAGTCTGGGAGAGTCCAGGACGCCGCGGAGGTCGTCCTGATGATGAGAGATCTCGGCTTGGTTCCCAGCCTTCGGTGCTGCAACGCGCTGCTGAAGGACCTGTTGCGCGCGAATGCCATGGCCCTGCTTTGGAAGGTACAAGGGTTCATGGCTGGCGTTGGGATTTCACCGGATGTGTATACGTACTCGACTTTGATCGAAGCGTACTGCAAGGTTCAGGACTTTGATGCTGCCAAGAAGGTGCTTGTGGAAATGCGTGAGAGGGGGTGCGGCCTGAACACTGTGACCTACAATGTTCTGATTGCTGGGTTATGCAGGTCTGGGGCTGTCGAAGAGGCGTTTGGGTTCAAGAAGGAGATGGAGGATTATGGACTGGTTCCCGATGGGTTTACCTATGGTGCACTCATTAATGGACTATGCAAGAGCCGCAGGTCAAATGAGGCTAAGGTATTGTTGGATGAGATGTCTTGTGCTGAGCTAAGGCCTAATGTCGTAGTTTATGCTAATCTGATTGATGGGTTTATGAGGGAGGGTAATGTAGATGAGGCGTTTAAGATGATAAAGGAGATGGTTACTGCTGGTGTGCAGCTGAACAAAATTACCTATGACAATCTTGTTCGGGGACTGTGTAAAATGGGGCAGATGGACAGAGCTTCTCTACTTTTGAAGCAAATGGTCAGAGATGGCCATATGCCTGATACCATCACTTACAATCTCATTATCGAAGGGCATTTCAGTCATCATAACAAAAAGGATGCTTTTCGGCTTCTTAGTGAAATGGAGAATGCTGGTATTTCCCCTAATGTATATACTTATAGCATAATGATTCATGGGCTATGCCAAATTGGTGAATCAGAAAAGGCAAGTGATCTCCTTGAGGAAATGACTACAAAAGGATTGAAGCCCAATACATTTGTTTATGCACCTCTTATCTCAGGGTACTGTAGAGAAGGTAATGTTTCATTGGCATGTGAAGTTTTTGATAAGATGACAGAGGTGAATGTACTCCCTGATTTGTACTGCTACAATTCGCTTATAATTGGTCTATCTAAGGTGGGAAGGGTGGAGGAATCCACAAAGTACTTTGCTCAGATGCAGGAGAGAGGATTGCTGCCAAATGAATTCACATACAGAGGCCTCATTCATGGCTGTCTTAAGAATGGAGATCTAGAAAATGCTGAACAGTTACTGCAGCGGATGCTTGACACTGGACTAAAACCAAATGATGTTATCTACATTGATCTTCTAGAAAGCTACTTTAAGTCAGATGATCTTGAAAAGGTGTCCTCTACTTTCAAGTCCATGTTAGACCTGGGAGTTATGCCTGACAATCGTATCTATGGAATCTTGATTCATAATCTGTCCAGGTCTGGAAATATGGAAGCAGCTTTTAGGGTTCTTTCAGAGATTGAGAAGAATGGATCTGTTCCAGATGTGCATGTGTACAGCTCGTTGATATCAGGTCTCTGCAAGACAGCTGACAGGGAAAAAGCTTTCGGTATTCTTGATGAAATGGCTAAGAAGGGAGTAGTGCCTAATATTGTATGCTATAATGCCCTAATTGATGGGCTATGCAAGTCTGGTGATATTTCTTATGCCCGCAATGTTTTCAATAGCATATTAGATAAGGGATTAGTGCCAAACTGTGTGACATACACAAGTTTGATTGATGGAAGCTGCAAAGTTGGTGACATCAGCAATGCGTTCAATCTTTATAATGAAATGCTAGCAACAGGTATCACACCCGATGCTTTTGTTTATAGTGTGCTTACTGCTGGCTGCTCAAGTGCTGGTGACCTTGAGCAGGCAGTGCTTCTGATTGGAGAAATGTTTCTTAGGGGACATGCAAATATTTCCTATTTCAATAATTTAGTCGATGGTTTCTGCAAACGTGGAAAGCTTCAGGAAACTTTGAAGTTGTTGCATGTGATAGCGGGCAGAGGCGTAGTATCTAATGCCCTGACTATTGAACACATCATCAGTGGACTTGGTGTGGCTGGAAAACTCAGTGAAGCGCACACAATTTTTGTTGAGTTGCAACAGAAAGCTTCAGAAAGCGCTGCCCATCACTTTTCCTCATTGTTCATGGACATGATAAATCAAGGAAGAATTCCACTTGATGTGGTTGATGACATGATTCAAGCTCATTGTAAGGAAGGAAACTTGGATAAGGCTTTAATGCTGCGAGATGCTATTGTTGCAAAAAGTGCATCAGTGAGCTGCTCATCTTATCTTGCTATAGTAGACAGTCTATGCCAGAAGGGAAAATTAAGTGAAGCTTTGAATTTGCTAAAAGAAATGGACAAGAGAGGTATTCGTCCAAGTGAGAATCAATGCTTGATACTATTAACTAATCTTCATACATGCGGATATATCCAAGAATACAATACAGTATTTGATAATATGTTGTGTCACAAGTGGTTACAGAAGGACAGTAAATTCTGTAATTCAGCTGGTGATAATCTTGAATCTGTCAATGCAGAATAAGCATAGAGCAGAGTACTTCCTATAAAAAAGTCTGATTCTATTATTCATGTTGCAAATGCATGCCTTAGCCTTGTGTTTGTTTATTGACAAGGAATTGAACAGATTACTTTTTTGCAAGAAAGTGCTCCTGTCTTGTTAGTTATTTGTTGCACAGGGAAGAACCCTTCAGGCAACTTTGGTTGCTCTGCTTGGCATCTTCTGGTTCAGGAGGAGGTTACTGCAGTAGTGGGAAAATGGTAATATAACATTCTTTGCCTGTTTATTTTCACACTGTTTTTAGATATTCGAGTATGTATGTTTTTTGGGCAATGTAGGGAATTTTCAGCATCAACTGCAACTAATACGTTGCACATAAATTGAATGGTGCTAATTCCAGCAGTATACAATTTATTAATGTAGGATCTGTGAGTGTTTGGCTATTATTTATTTTGAATGCTTTTAGCCTCTTCTTTTATTTATATCATGAAGTTCTTTTGGTTGTAACTGCAGTGTGGGAAGTATATTTTCTTCTGATGGAATGGATAATTTGTTCCCGGTGGAATGCTTTGTAGTGCACCTAGCATGTTCACACTATATCTTTGGAATACGATACATGATTATGCATTTTTTTGCATAAAGGGGTCTATAAAATATATTATATCCATTGGCGTAGTCAGGCTTGGTTCCTACTTCCTGATGGTGTTGTGGGCTTGGAATCTTGGTGACTAGGGTTCAGTTCTGTTGACAAAAGGATAACATTGAAGTGTTTTACTGTGGCATTAGGCATTGGCAGATCTTATGTAAGATCTTCAGGTGGTTGCTGAATGGCATGGAAGAACTAGACCACCACTACATTATTTTCTGATAATTGGCCACGCACATGGCTGTCACATGTCCCAAAAAACTGAGGGAAGGAATGGATATTTGTTTCTTTCTTGATATATTATGTTCTTAGGGATGGTTTGCTACCTTTGAATGCAAGACATTGTCATTAGTTTCACTTATCTTTCGTAAGATAAATTAACTGCAATATGATTCATTATTATCTTTGTACTCTAATTAACCCAGTGTTATTGTCACTGGAGGCTAAACCCGGGTGGAGCTCGACTACTTGACAGAAACTTAACGGATCCGGTCGTCCGGGTCGTCTGTGAAGTAACGTCACGGCTGCAGCTGTCATATCCGCCATCCTACTGTTCCTGCTGGTGGTTGTAGCTCAAGCTGAAAGCCTGCTTGTTCTTGGTTATTTAGCCGTGGGTCACATGACATGACAGAGCATGTGGAGGGCATTGCATTAGTCCACTGTAGTACTTGTATCTGCATTGATCTTGCTGCCTTCAATTTGCTTACCAAGGTAATCAAGTGCAATGTCCGTCCATAGTGAGAAATTCATGAGATTTGTAGCGAAGCATAGCATCCAACTGGGGCCTATTTAGTTGCCAAAGGGGAAGAATAACGCTCCAATCCCGATGGGACTTACCGAAATGAAGAAAAAAAAAGCATGAACCTTACATTGGCACCGGATACAGCTAGCTTCATTTTCTATAAAACCCCTAGCATTATCACGAGTCTACTCACTAAATGTTCGCTTACTAAGCGCTAAGCCTCCTTCAGATTGGAATTCACCTATAGCAGCGTGGCAGAGAATCCACGCGATGCAAAGAACCCAATAATGGTATTTTCTTCATCAACAGATCTCTAAACCTTTCCCCCCGCAAGATCTATTCTTTTATCAGGTCTGCCAAACAGAGTTCTCCGACTTACAATGCAATTCACCCATCAACTTCTTATTTCGAGAATATAAAGCAAGAGTAATAATGCACATGTTATTTTAGTTTTTGTCAGAAGCCAACACGGCCAACAGCACAAGCACTTGGCCAGTGGAATGTGGACACTTTGCCAATAGCAACGGGTACTAGCTCCCTAGCAATTACTTGCTCTGAAAAGAATAGTAACACCGGTAGTATGCCCATCTTGGTAGTAAACCAGGCCCAAGTAGAATACTAAAAGCCGGAATTGCTCCTTCCCTCTTACAACATTGGGTTTTAGCCTGAGAACTTAGCTAGATGAGATTTTGAGGCTGCAAATGGCAACTACAGTACAACATAAAAATTAAACTTCCAACTAATGCCTGTAAATCGTGCCATTGGAATGTGCCGCAGAGTCGTCCTGCAGAAGATCATTGACTTCTGGCAAGAAACCACTCTCAAAGAATGCTGAGTGGAGGGCTTGAACGCACTGTTTCGCCTCACTGTCATGGACCACCAAGGAAATGTTCACCTGTTTAAGGATGATAGGTTTCTTTCATCCGTTAGGAATCCCAAAATTATGTTCCGTCATCAACATCAAACATGAAAGAAAATATAAGCACCTTGGATGCCCCTTGTGAGATCATCTGAACATTAACTCCATTTGTACGTAAAATGTTGAAAGCCTGACAAATGGGAATGGATAGCAATCACATATTGGGGAAAAAGACAAAGTTGTGCTTCATGCTGCTTGAGCAGGATATTTCAGAGATGTTGCTCACAAGCTATCATTAGACAAGTATTAAAGATAGCTGAAATTTCAATGTTGCAGCAACATTATGGAGGCAGTGACAATTAAGAAGGTTAGAGAACATGCATACACCTTTTCAAGAATCAAAGATGACATCTGCACATTTCCAATTAACGAAATTATCGATCTATGCTGCAGTAGGTGAACAACTGCTATCTTTTCAAGTTCTTCGATGACATGATCAAGTTCCTGCCACATATCACTAAAACATGAATCACGAGTACATTAATCTGGATAGTCGAACTAAAATGTGGTCAAGATGGATCATTAATTGGAACCTAGTAACTTGTTTGTTTTAAGTGTAGAGACAGGCTAAATTTTTCGAAGATTATCCTCAACCAATTATTTCTTTTTACAATTTCAAGATTTCATTAAAGGAATTTGGTTGCTCCAAGACACATCCATCACATTTTTTACTGAGCAGAATTAACATGCAAAATATTCCTTATCTTAGGTGATTCATAGTTCTAGTACATGACTTTCTTGTGCAATATAATGCCTGTGGGCTGTGGTTGAGGCGCGTTAATAATACAGTCAACCTAATGTCCTAAGCTGATTTCAATATGGTAGTGACAGTTTTTTTCCTTTGCAAAAAATAAAAAATGAAACCGAAGAAAAACTGTTCAAGAAGATCCAGAAAAAATGACAACTTGAACAAAAATAAAATAATCATGAGAGAATTAATAAAAAAATAGATTCAGGTCCAAACATTTGCCTGTTGGATCAATTCACGACTCCAGAGTTTTGATGGATCCAGGGTCAAAGATATGCTGACTTCACTTGTAGCCACACAATCAACAGAGATGCCCAACTCTTCAAAAATTGAAAAGACCTGGAAAAGCAATACAAATATTACAACTAAAAGACTGAAATCCAAGATCAAACTTAAGAATGTGTAAGCCATCAACTAGCTGTACCTTAGCTAGAAAACCATATTGTCCAAGCATCCGTGTGCTCACTATATCAAGCATTGTAATATTTGATTTCAGTACAATGCTAGTCAAAACATTCTGAAAAAGTCATCAAGACTAAATAAGTTGCAACAGCCAACAGGTAGATGAGTCCAAGATTAGCATTTAGTCAAGCATCAAACCTTACTCATATCTCTAGCTTTAGTAATGAGTGTACCAGGGGCTTGGCGGTTATAAGAGTTCTTAACCCTAACAGGTATATCGCCTTCTCTAGCTGGTCGCATCGATTGTGGATGCAAAACCTATAATTAGTTAGTAAAAGAATTTCTGTAAGAAGACAATTAAAGGCTTTATAGAAGACAACCACCGGTTCACTAAATTATTAAGCTAAAAAGTCAACCACCTAAAAGGAAACTGTTTTACTCAAATAAGAATAAACCCACTGAAAGCAAGGTACTATGACATTTTATTAATGGATATATAAATAACAATGATAAAAATCAAGCAGTACCTGTGCACCGAAATAGGCAAGTTCAGCTGCTTCATCAAATGTCAAGTATGGCACAGGTTTTGCCTTTGGATGAATATTAGGATCACATGTTAAAACACCATCAACATCTTTCCAAACCTATTAGGAAAGTGGCAAGAACTATAAGTTCACTGCATTGAAAATTAAAACAAACAAACAAATAAAACAGGATGCTTTGTAGGGAGGTAAATTTGAGCAAGTTTGGATTAATCTTTACGCAATTATTTCTTTTTCTAATACCATGACACATATGGGAATGCATGCAGATTTCTTCTAGAAGCTTTAGAGCTTAAGCATGAAACTTAATATACCCTGCTAAACAAGCATTTAAATCCTAATCGTATGGTGTTGACGGATTAGTTGGGTTTAAAACTGCACTAGGGAGTTGGGTTCATAGAGTTGAGCCAAATCAGTTTACATTTTATGTCTTGGAGGCTGATAATTTAGGGATATTGATATGGCACAAATATTTTTAGGTAATGGAAGTTTTTTCAGTTTTGTTTTCTTTTACCATATTTCCATATTTTTCCATAGTCCACACTTAGAATGAGAAGAGGATGGTAATAGACACACACACACATACATATATACACACACATATATACATATATACACATACATACATAAATATATATATGCACATACATACATATTCACTTACTCATCACTCAACATAATCTTTTAGTTCCAACTAAGTTGAGATAGGCTAGAGTTGAAACTCAACAAAATCCTTCAAATCACGGTTCAGTCACGTCAATAACTATTCAAGTACAGATCTTTAGATATATCTCACTCTTTCAAACCCCTTCTTATTGTTTCTCTCCATGTTAATTTTAGTATTCCTCTATCTCTCTTCACATTATTATCTTGACTTAGTATTGTACAATATACTAATGTCTCTGAAGGTCTTATTTGGATATGGCTAAACCATCTCAACCGATGTTGGATAAATTTTTTTTTAATTGGTGCTACCTCTAGTCGATCACGTATATTCTCGTTCCAGCGTTCCAGACTCAATCCATTCTTGTATGACTATAAATTCAACGTAGCATATGTATTTCTGTAATACTCAGATATTGAACATGACGTTTTTTTGGCCAACAATCTGTCCTATATAGCATAGCAGGTATAATCGTTGTTTTATAAAACTTGTCTTTTAACTTCTGCTATACCCTCTTATCACAGAAAAATATTAGATGCTTAGCGCTATTTCAACCATTCCGTTTTGATTTTATGGCTAACGTCCGTATCAATATCCCCATCCATTTGTAGCATCAATCTCAAATATCGAAAAATGTTCTTCTTAGACACTACTTGGATTACTAAACTCACATCTTCCTTCTCGTGTGTGATAATGTCAAAGTCACACCTCAAGTATTCAGTCTTAGTTCTGATTACTCTAAAACCTTTGAACTCAAGAGTTTGCTGCTACAACTCTAGTTTTCTATTTATTTCTATAGCTCTCATCAATTAACACTATGTCATCTACAAAGAATATACACCGAGTGATATCCTCTTGCATGTTTATTATAAGCTCATCCATTTATCAATGCAAAGAGATATGATCTCAAGACTGATATCTGATATAGTCCTATTTTAATCGATAAGTAATCTGTGTTACTATCATTTGTTTGAACACTAGTTATAGTATTGATGTACATATCTTTAATGAGAGATATATACTTTGTTGGGATTTTATGTTTATCCAAAGCCCACTATATAACATTTCTTGGTATCTTTTCATAAGGTTTTTTTTTCAAGTCAACATATATATATAGTCGGTGGTAGCAATTAGTTTAAGGGTTGAGCCAAGAAATGTTTACTTTGGTTTCGCTAACCAACAGAAAAGGTCTAGTTTACTCCCTTGAATTATTTCACTCGAGTATTCAACCCTTAAACTATTTTTTGGCTCAACTCCTCAACCCACTACCAAACTACTAAAAATGGCTAACTTTACTCCCGAATGGCATCTCTCTTTTCTGTTTATCCTTATCCCAAAACATGTTTTAAGTAAATATTTTGTAGAACCATAGATGACAACATAATCTAAGTAAATTTTTTTTAAAAAATGTTTCATGATAGTTTGCACGTAGTTTTAAATCTCAATATTTAAATCATTCCCTAGTTGATGCATGTTGGAATTGAATCACACAATCCCTAGCTAGAACTATTCACTAGTTCCTCTCACAAGTGTGTATCACAAACACACACATATATCTCTATTGCCAGGCATTACATGTTAATATTGAATCATTCAATCTCCTTTGGAACTATGTGCTAATTCCACTCAACACATGTGTTTCACATCTCTAAAACTTATATTACATATAGGGAGTACTCAAGTCTATTTATTGACTTGACAAAACTGTCATAGAAGTGACAACTCATTTCTAGCCAAGTGCTAGCTAGGCTCACAAGTCAATTTGCTCTTGACTTTCTTTTTTTATAGCTATGCAACTTCACACTGTTTCTGGACAGCTCCTAGTTGAAACCAAATTTACTTCTACCTATCTATTGAACTAACTAGAGCCTTCGAGTACCATCTATATCTTTCTAGGAGAGCATGCTATGCATGCAAACTCAATTTTCCTTTTCATTTCTTGCTACCTGTACACATGGTAACACTAAATATCATATGACAATATTATCTCCAATAATGCCAACCTATGCAAATGGTGATTAAAACTTTCAAAGAAATTGAAGCACAAGGTATGGTGCTGTCATCCTACAAACTTTGAAGTTAAAATAAGACTTGCATAAAGAGAAACAAAAAAAAACATAAATGTCACTAGGAAGTGAAGTGAGATATTTGCCTATTTTCAGTAGTGTAAAGTGTGCCAAAAAAAAGTTAGGGGGTTTAGTGCTCTGGCAAAATAGTTTTAAGGGAATAAAATGGTCTTTTCTCCTTTCCCAAAATAGTAATTGCCCATGGTAGAGGTACCAAAGGAAAAATAATCTAATTGCCATATATGGCATCAACTGTAAAACAAACCTGGATTTCTCTTAATCCCAAGGCTTTGCCAATGGTCGTAGCTGTCAGGTCACTACCACCCCTGCCTAAAGTGGTGATTGCACCAGATTTCCATCCCTACAATTTAGATATGAACACTGTAAAGGCAGATGGAGTATTGGTAACATTCAATTAAAATATGTAAGATGGCCAACCTTTCCAAGAAAGCCAGTGACTATTGGAATAGCGGGATCATTAACCCAGTCCCCATGTAGCCTCTTTGCAACGGCAGGATAAGTTGCTTCCAGAATATCAGCGTTTGTGAAATCATCAGTGGTTATAAAGCCTATTTCAAATGCATCATACTGCAACAAATCAAGAATCAATTAATTATAACTGTCTCAAATTTTTAGGTTTAGCTTTAGTATCATTGGTACAACTCTAAAAACGATGCATATTCATATGTGAAGAAGTGGCTTCTGGCTAGAAAAAAAATTAATCCAAATCAGAGCACCTATACATTTGTACTGTATTCGTTACATAAATGACTTTGGCTGGTTGCCTGCTAGCCTACATGAACTAAAATCTTACTGAAAGTAGCAGTAATCATTGGCTTCAAAGATGTCAGACAAGAAAAGGGTATTTAAATCAACAAGGCAGAGCTGATAAAAGAGATTAAATTGAAGAGCACACACCTGACGTGCTTTTACCCCAAGTTTATTCAAAAGTGCTGCAAATATACTTGTTGACATGCATTCACCGAAGGAAACAAGATAGTCTCTTGTCCTAAGAGTAAGCTCTTTCATCATAGCAATTCCCCTAAGAAGTTGCTTGAGCTCATCCAATAAACCTGCAATATTTCGTATTAACTATGGTGAAATTTTATCTAGCGTATAAAGGGTAACTGTTGCACCACAGAAAATGGAAGCTAATGTAACATTCCAGCCCAATAATGATCGCAGAATGCTTTCCAGAATCACTCCAGACATAAACAATTTATAGTAAAGCAATAAACATCATATATTTAGCATAGTATAATAAAATCAATGCCAAAAACTAGATAGAGAGTAGAGATTAATACATAAGTAGTAAATTTCAGAAACCAAACTGCCCTTTGCAAAACTAACACAAAACTACAGTTATTTTTACATAACATTACACTAAACCATACTTTTAAGTATTTCCATCATATTCAACAAGCCAGGCCCATTTGTCAGTCTCATTGATAACATGGATAGGTTAGTGAGATCGACAAGCACAACCTAATGAATATGAATGGAGTTTTGGGAAGTCAAGCTAAAGGATGCACACCTGTTGTTATTCTATAGTTAATGGTGTTGCAAAATGACCCATGCAGTATGCACCACACATTCTACTGAGCAATTTGGACTATTGTGTTCCACTTCAATTACATCAAAATAAAAAGTCACTTGCGCACATGTTTTCATAACCTCAAAGACATCCGATACCATAGATGAGAATAAAATCCATTGATAAACCTTATATGGTCAGCAAAAAAATGCTAAGGAAGGTGAGAAATGCCTTTACCGGAAACAATTGACTGATCCAATCCAAGTTGATCAATGGTCCTAGATAAAGAATAACAGTGGGAAATCAAACAAAGTGTTTCGAATCAATCCACTCAATGAGAGTAAAGCATAGCTATTCAGAATCACACCCAAAATGCAATTCATTTATAAAGGTGAGCTCATCAAGCTCCGAGACGTTTGTCACACCGCAGCCCACCGCTTTCTCCCCAGCCTACAGGCAAAATCAAGAATTCAGTGCTTGGCACAATGGCACTTATTAACAAACACCTCTCTATCACAGAACCAACGCGCACGAGCATCAGGGTAACAACAGAACTGGGGGGGGGGGGGGGGGGGGCAATACCATCAGAAGCTTGTTGGTGGTCTTCCCCATGGCGGAGAGCACGATCACTGGCCGCTCGTCGGGGAAACTGAGGATGAGGTCGGCCACCTCCCGCATCCGCTCGGCCGACGCCACCGACGACCCACCGAACTTCATCACCACAGTGAGCTCCGCCTCTGCATAACCGGCATTGCCCCCCTCCTGCGCCGGCTCCACCGCGCGACCCTTCTTCTCAACGACGACCGCGCCGGCGGCCGCGCTCCGCTGACACCGAACCCCCGCGCCCCTCCTCCGGCCCCGCAGCCGCAGGCAAGGCTCCGCGGCACCAGCCAGCAGCGCGAAGGCGGCTTCCTTCCTGGTCTGCGGGGCTGCGGTGGCACCGCGGAGTCCCAGCCGGGCGGTGCACCGGAGAGCCGGCGCCGGCACCGCCGCCATGTCGAGAGGTGGAGAGGGAAGGAGGCGCCGGGGTGGCCGAGGAAGAGAGAGTGTGAACGGACGGTGGAGAAGGGTGGAAGGCTGTTCTAATGGACGGCGCCGATCAGAATCGGCTATTCGGCGTTGGACTTTTGGCCCAGAAGCCTAACGCAACCAGAGATGAAGAACCTGTGCAACCACGTGTCATTGGCATCGTAGCCAATACTAGCAAATTGAACTTCCAACTGCTTTGTTTGTATAGCTTTTAACTTAGGAAACACTGGTATCTTTACAGTTAATCTAGAAATCATGTGGATCTTTAAGAGGAAGCATAGCAAAAGCAATGACAAACAAAGGATGTGGATTAGAGATACATTATGATCATGGCGTTGACATAGTAGAAATCACTTGAAAGTTCATCGATTGGGTTTAATCCCAATTGAGAGCTCAATTGGATACTCCAATGTTAATTGAACGTGCCTTAAAAATCATAGATATCGCCTAAGGGTTAATAGACAGTTCCTACTATTATAAAAACTTACAATAGAAATTAGGACCGACTAGTGATGCTATGAACAATCTAACAACAAAAAATATTAGACAATTCGACCGCAACTGGATAATTCGATCAAGCACATAGAAAAATAGGAACTCACCTACTAAATATACTCCCGGATACTTCAGTACCGTGCAAACATTCTGACAACACTCAATATCGGACAGTTCGAGCACTACAAGACAATCCGTTCCTATATAGAGAATATGAAACCTATCGTGAGATAGAACACTTTGCACACTAGTTTTAAACTAGAGCTAGGAAGTGATTAATAAGATATAAGTATATAACAATAGATCACAAAACAGCTCAACATCAAAGTGATAAGCGCAAAGTAAAGAGTGAGAGAGGAAACATCGATTTGTTTATTGAAGCTTGGATCCAACTGATTCAACATTTCCGTTGAGGGGCTTTGAAAAGATGGGTCTTGATTAACCATTTTTCTCTCTCAAGCTTCTACCTCCGGTGATGTTTGGTCTCTTTAGGCAACTATCAAGAGCAAGTTCATGCTCTAAGCTACCCACTCGGACTCAAGCTTGAACTCCACATAACTTTCTTCCAATGAAGCTTGCTCTATCAAGCATATATTAAAATGAAGTTTGGTTTTTACTATTACCTCTTCTCTTTCAGATATGAGGTATCAACCTTCACAAACTTCTTTGGAGCACACAACAGTCTTCTTGGTTGGTCACGGGCTTCTCCTTCTCCTTATCCTCTTACAACTTCAAGTCCCTCAACTTAAAGTACACCAATTCCACACAACTCTTAAAGCCACTTTTTACTAGCACATAATTTTTAGCATGCTTTTAAGATGGTTGAAGATCAACTAGAGTTCTTATAAATGTGTAAGAGCAATTTCTTGAGGCTAAACTATCTTCATCTTTGGATCTTCAATTAGCTCTTAGGATTTTTTGACGTGCACTTGGCTTACCCAGGTAGAAGAGGGTCCAAAAGTCTTAAAACAACTCTATAGCATCAAGTATATATAGCCATAACTCCTCTAACTAGCTGTTGCTTGAATTTGACAAAATTTATATAGAGTCAGATAGTCTAGTATTAGGCCAACCTATTCGACATGCCTTCATTTTTTTAGCGATTAGTAACACTAGCCGTTGGGTTGTAAAGTGTCGGATACTCTAATCTTTGTCGGACTATTTGGTAGTTCAACACTTCCAGACAATCTGGTATCACATTGGATTATTCGGTTCTGCTAAACTCTTTCATCTATCGCCTCTAAATAAATCCTTGCTCAGACAGTCTGCTTGCTCCCGCACTGTTTGGCCTTCACTTCTTCATCATCTGGCTAGCTCGAACATGGGCTTGCCTGAACAATCCGCTCGCTCCCAGAATGTCTGGCCTTCATCTTTTTTAGCTTTATCTAGACAATACGACTACTCTAGGATTGTTCGATCCATTGCTTCTCTATAGCAATCTTTTTCTTATTGCTTCCAAGGCTTATACTTTATTTTCTTCTTTAATAAAGATTGATTCTCAATAACTTATGATTTCTCATGGTCTTGACTGGTCCATCGGTGTTATGCCAAACACTTCTCCTTTAACACTATATCAAGTCTTTTGGGGTCGAGCCTTCACTTTTTCATCATCCTAATGATTTGAACATGGGCTTGCATGGACAGTCCACTTGCTTCCGGATTATTCGGCCTTCATCTTCTTTAGCTTCATTTGGACAATCCGACTATTTTAGGATTGTTCGGCACCGTGCTTTTTTATGGCAATCTTGGTCTTTCTTCTAATCCTTTTCTCTTTAGCTTCTTCTTTAACAAAAATTAATTCTCAGTAACTTATGACTTCTTATGGCCTTGACTGGTCCATTGATATTACACCAATCACTTTCTCCTTTACCACTGCATCAAGTCCTTCGACGCCGAGCCCCTCTTATCTTTCTCCCATGTATGGTCCATAATGCAACTATGTCTTGTCAACCCTTCACAGCATCTTGTCATCATCGGTCACTTGTAGTCTTGCATCACAATAAAATCTTATTATATTCCTTTCTTAATCATCTTATCATCATCTTCTTCATCGGACTAATCCCTACTTATACACTCAATAAATGTATTGGTCCCTTAATCGTCTATCATCAATTAGCTAAAAACTACTAGAGCCTTAGATGTTCTTTCATCACTCATTTGAAGAGTCATCTTGTGAAAAGTTTGAAGTTAAAAGATATTGGACACTTGAGATATTTTTCTTAGCATTAAGGTATCTAGAGGGCCTAAAGGGATATTTCTCTCCCATCAAAAATATGTTCCTAACTTTGTGAAGTAGATATGCTTGGTCATCGTCTTACAGTTACACTAATTGAACAAAATCATCTTTTAGTCGGGAACATGGAAAAGCCAGTTGATCACAAATGCTATCAGATAATGATTGGTAAGCCGATGGCGTTTTTTTCTATGATAAAGGGCCACCTGCAAAATGTAGTGCATGGCATGCGAGGGAGTAGAGTGGTCTGTTGTTTTTGCAAATGATATCCTTACAACTGTCTTGCTAGACTTTTTTCTCCTAAGAGTCACCTGCAAAATTGATAGGCTTGCTCGTAGAATGTGAGGAGGCTTAGCAATTTTGCATACGGTCCTTTTATTGTTTTTTTCCTACCGAAGATATGTCAAAAAGGAAAAAAAATTAAATAAATCTATTTCTTGTGCTTACATAGTGTACAGTGTGTGAAATTAAACATCTATTTCTTGTGCTATTTACAAAAGCAATTCATCTGAAAAGAACCGTACCAGTAATTTCTCTTAAAACCTAAAAATCCTGAAATTGTAAATTGTGTGAAATTAAACATCTATTTCTTGTGCTATTTACAAAAGTGCCTACTTAGAGATTTGAGGCAAGAATTAGGAAAACAATTTTACCTGCTCTGACAAACCCCTTTTAGAAGTATGGACAATGTCCATAAACTTTGCCTTGATTTCCGGAACTGCAGATGACCGTAGAGCACGTTCATTGTTCTTTGAGATTATACTCCTAAGTGTCAGCACCCTCTTGAAGCAGTTGCTTCCGCATTAATATTTGGTTTCTTGAATGGACAGAAGAATGGCATATAGATGTTAATAAAAGTAGATAGTGAATCCTCTAATGAAATTCAAAACATGACAGTTACCTGTGATGGTGCGTCCACTATACAAAGAGACCTGATTTGCAAGTTTTACCAAGTCATCTTCGTTGACAGAAGGAGCTGCACTTCTGAGAAACTTCGACCGCTCGTGTGTGCCATCTAAACAATATCTGAAAATCTCAGCATCCAAAAAGGATTACTCCATCTCCATCTGATCCACGCCAAGAACTTCCTGCATCCATGCTGTCGAAGTCTGATGCTGTAGAATCGGACCCCATGACCTCCTGTGCTCCTTTGTCTAAAACCATGTTTCTTGCTTGTTTATTCTGTCATATAACACATAATAAGGTAAATCAAGGAGTCAGAGATTAAGCAAAAACACGATAGTTACCGAAGTCTAGCCTATCCATTACCTGCGATGTTATTTTGTGTACATCGTCTTCTATATTGGAAATTTTGGACGGATGGAAACATACCACTGAACTTGGGTCATGTGTCTGTAAACGATCATTTGATTTTCCATTATGATCAAACCCTTCTCCATTATTGGTCGGTTGAATTTCATCCATCGATGCAGAGCCTATCCGCTTTCCAGAACCCTATGGGCGGTTGGTGCGGTTTCGAGATATACAACGGATGGGTTTGGAATATGCCTGCAAAAAGGGATATCTTTTCATGCCAAGTGTAGAGAAATAAATCTGGAAGAACTTATTGTCATATTTAGAAGATAGCTGCAACAAACAGATGGTATGTTGTTTGAGGAGATGGACCATAACTTAAAAAAATGTAAGAGCTGTAAATATAGAGATATTTAGATTCAGATAGCGCTACAGAAGTCAATAAATCGAATAAAAATAAATTTATTTAATTTTTTATTTTTAACATTTGTATGCAGAGAAAAAAAACATAATAACAGCGGACATCAAAAGACTATAAGCTTATCAGGGACAGATATGATATGATAATTTTATAGGTGATCTTCTGAGAAAAAAAAGTCTTATTAGATGGTTATAAGAGGCCTATAAAATGGTAGCCCTTTCTCTCGTGCATATCCTGTGCTGTATTTTTACAGATGGTTTCTTATCATGAGAAAAAAATACTCTTAATTAGAACAGTAAGAGAGTCATCTGTAAAATTTTTAACCCCACACTATCCTGCAGTTAACGCATGCCAACGGATATTTGCTACATCGAATTTTAAGTTTTCTGGTAGGGCATTTTTTAAAAAAAACAGACAGTATATATCTATTATTTTTAATAAATATTTTAATAAAAAATATATAAATAAAAAATTCCTTACATGACTATATATGTGTGCACACATGCACCATGGACCTAGAGTTCTTCCCAAAAATCATAAGCCCACGCACTGCCGTGGACCAGGCTCTATTCGGTCAAGGCCAAACCGATATAAGCCCAAAGATAAGCGTAACAAACTTGGTAATGACGCCGCTAATGGTGTTGGCCTTAATTAACCTAAATACATACTCCCAGTAGACTCAATTAGTTACAAAATAAACTAAAACTTAATTAACTTCACGTTTTGCAGCCTAGACTCAACTAATTAACTTGTAGTTCCCTACCTGAAAATATATTGGTCCTGACGCATAAAATCGGTAGACTGCGCAACTGTGCTGCATTATCAAAAATATGTAAAGAACCAATTGGAATTTTCATAGGAGCTTTGAGCACAGAGAGTCAGGTCATGCATGATCATCCCATATGGATTATATATGTGACTATGATTTTACCTACTTAAAGGTAGTCTTAGAGAGGGATTTTGTATATGCTTCATGGAAGTCAATAGTTGAGTGATATATAGATGCTAATTCATGGAAGTCTATAGTTGAGTGATATATAGATGCTAATTGGGCTAGCACATTATATGATGGATGATTAACATCTAAGATTGCATATTTGTAGGAAGAAATATAGTCTTATGGTATTGTAAGATACACTGCTGAAGCCAAAATTTAAGAGTATGTGTGAGAAGCGCTATGTTTGTAGATTTTTTATTGAGTTGAGACTATTTAAGGATATGTAACAATAAGGTAGACATTGCAAATAAACCTCCATGCAGAATGATCGGACTAAGAATGTAAACGTTGATCGTTACTTTATCAAAGAGAAGTTAGATAGAGAAATAATATACATGCCATATATGAACTCGACAAACCAAGTTGTTAATACTCTTACAATTTTTTTAATTTTCTATAGCAAGATGGTTTTCTGTAGCAAGATGGGCCTTTGCAATGTATTTGGTCCATCTTGAGGGGAATTATTGATGATGTAATTATATATCTATACAACGACTAAAATGTAAAATTTAAACAAAATACAGATGGCATAGAGGAAGAGATCAATGTGTAGAAACATGCAAAGAATCTCCCTATACCTTATGGTTCCGCCTCTCCTCCTCCTTTCCTTTCTAGCTTGAGTACTAAATCTCCAAAAATCCCAAATCAATCTCAATAATCGATAACCCATAAAAAAAGGTTTAAATTGTTGAGATTTATTTATGCTACTCTTGGAAATGAATATAATGATTTGTCCCAATACGTGTCTCTACATGGAGGAAAACAAAACGTGATCACCACCTGATAGGATGCCACTCTCTTATGTGGTTCAAATTCAAAAATATGCAGCATCAACTACTAAGGAGGCCAAGGCGGATAACAGTGGTCAAGGATGGTGATCAGCATCAACCATTTTTGCCTTTCATTTTTATCCTCTAGCTCCCTTGTCCCAATTTTAAAAAGCATTCACTTTACGCAATTGGATGATATAATAAGGCCTTGGCTGAGAGAACTATGATATCAAGAATATCCCAATTCCTTTAGGGTACGCTGAATGGAGGGCACTACAGTTCTAGAAAAGCTCTACTGGCTATATAAATACAACCATTTACTGCTCTTTAGGACACTACTCTATCTCATCTTCTTTATTGAAACCTTTGTTGGAAAGATGGTACACATATAGAGACACCTTCTTATTCTAGAGTGGTAAGCACACTGTAACGCGTGAGTGCAATGTAATGCTTTTAATATGCATTGGCTTGCAGGTTTACCATTAAATGGAGAGTTTTATGAGGAATTTATTAATTTCTCCTCATCATGAATAAGATTAATCTATGCTATTGTATCCAAAATACCTATTCTAACTTTTGAAGGTGTGGGAAGAGCTACAAGTGGGAAGCGAGGTGTCGCTCTTGGAGTGGTGCGACCACTTTCACAATAGACCAAGAGGTCCTCCTTATTATGATCATACTTAATCTTCACTTACTTATAAAGTAGCTTTCTAGCACTCTAACTTTGTAGCTTTGTCGTCATCGGGAGAAGGCCATGTATTCATCCTAGGGGCATTGGTAATGGGGCATCAATACGCCTTAGCACAACAAACTCTATGTTCACCATACTATTCCTTGAGGTCGATTAGAACAAATCTTGTTGGCCCTTCTTATATGAAGAGGTCCTGGCATGCCCATTACATCATTGGATAGGAGCCTATTTGAAAAATATCTTTGGTGAGAAAGTGAGGAAGCTGTATGTTCATTTTTATAATCATTGCTCAAGGAAACCCATGATGGTGAACATGATGTTTAGAAATTCAAGCATTTTAGTCCCTAAGAGGTCTTTAATTAAATTCTTGTGCAAAGATGGCTATATCCTTTGGAGCCTCTACAAGACAAATGTTACAAATAAACCAAGCATACCATCTCCAACCTAGGTTAGTCGAATATTTTGCTTATCTATCCCTCATGGCTTGCTTCCGTTTAGGCATGTTGACTTATGCATCACTGAGCCATATCACATGGACTGTGTAGCTTACTAATTCAAACTTGATATAGTTCTTCTATATCCCAAACCGGTGAGTTTGTATACTAAGGAAAACTTTGGGATTGCCCATAATTATAGTGTCTAGGCCAAGGGGGTCCCTACTTTAGCCATATTGCTTTGCTTGGTAGGCAAGTTGTCAAGGCTATATGGTTTGTGGGCCAGCATCTCCTTGACCTAGGCTAGATCGAGGCCTTGCAGGAAGGTCCACATGTCTACCCACTATCCAAAAGCTTAACTTAAAAAATGCCAAACATTTAAGACTTTGGTCCTACCCCTAGATCTGATCGAAGGTGGCCACACATCCTTTGCCTTCGCATGGGCCCGATTGGCTGACCACACGGGAACCAAGTTGTGACACCATTTAGAGATGGGGCCCATGATGCTGGGCTGCTCGAGGATTACCAAGTACGCTTCAACCCAATTATAGTCAAAAGGGGCAGGTGGGTCACCCCTTCTTGGGGCTATACCCGAGAAGAGATCAGATCCCACACTCTAGATGCCTCACTGTGGGAACTCCTTGCTTAACCCAAAAAGGGCTAAGTGGTGTCCCCGCTAGCCAAAGAAGGGTAGAGGCCTATCTAATAGGATATCACATCACCATCGAATGCAGTGTGCCAGTTGTCGAGCCTATCCGTCGCATTAACCCATTGCATTAACTTCAAATTCTTTCAAGTTGTCCCATTGTATTAATATGGTGAGATATCTTGTATCCAAGGTATTGGTTTCACCCAGCATGGTAGACAAGAATCAAGAAACTGTAGGAGGGCCCAACATGGAGTCCCATAGGATGTTTTGCTCCTACAACAAAATAGGTGTGAAGATTAAAGAGTTAGCTCAAGCTAATGATTGTGTACATTACTCTTTGTCGCTTGGTGGAGAGAGAGAGAGAGGGCTACAGTAGGGTATAAAAGCCTATCAAGAGCATAGTAGAGGGGGTTGGTTCTAGAAATCATTAAGAACTAGGCTAGCTAGCTCGAGAGCTCCAAGTCTTGTACAACATGTCTACTTGTTTCGTATTCTTCACTCATGAGCACACCTAGGCACACTTAACTCACTCAAAACCCTAGTTGATCTTGAAATCGTGGTTTCCCACATATGTCAAAGCTCAATTTTACTAACATAGCTAAGGGTTGTGGCTCCATAATTACATTGTTCCCCCACTATAATCAGTAAAGAAGATCTTACTCAAGCATTTATTGATGTTACATATACAGAAGATGATGATCATGTGACGTCCACATATTTTGTTATAGTATAGTGAAGATGGAAGGAATTATGTAACCCTTACATATTGATCATTATGTTGGCACAACCAAGTTGGATGAGGATTATTCAATGTCGTCCTACAACTTAACCCGACTTTTTTCTCCTACCGTTAAATCAAGTGATATTGCTTCTTATACAAATGGTAGTTTTCTTTTTTTGTATATAATGAAAACTTACTTTGATATTTTCTTTTATGCACAACAGCCATATATCATCTACTTATTATACACTTGTCTAACCCTTTCTCATTGTTTTCTTTCAAACTGTGGACAACAACATGAGAAGTGAGGTAGTACCTATCTACCTATCTATGAAACAACATCAAGCATAGAGGTTGCTATTGAGCAGGCTTTCCTAGAGAGTGCCAACAGAGCGTTGGCAAAGGTTTTTAACAAACTGAGCATCACTAAGTTGAGAGATGCTAGCCACCATTCTATATTGCACCTTGCTTCATCTAATCTTCCTAGGCAATATGCTAGGATTTCAAAGATCAAGATCATCCTAGATAAGTTGATCTCCATTTTCGAGTAATTACAACAAACACATTCTGAGTTTGATGAAAATTCCAAGCAAGAGGACTAGGATATTGATGAATCCAAGTGTGTGCTTGCAGCCAAGAAAGAAGCTTTGCAAACCATTGTTTAGGAGATGCCTCTATCGAGAAACATAAAGTTGATACCCAGCCAAAGATTGCCAGGCTTAACGTGGTTTTGTAGGATATAGAGCAAAATAAAGAATGGTTTTCATAGACATGGTCTACTCAGGATGTGAAGGTAAAAGGACTAGATTGTGAGCTATGTGATGCCACCGCGAAAGCAAGCAAGAAGGTTGTTGATCTCCAAGCAAAGACAATGTACTTCAAGCTCATTGAGTCACACCTGGGCAAGCCATTGCTACCATGATCCTAGATGCACTACTAGAATTCAACCTACAATGTAGGGTGGTTTTATTACTCTTGACAATGCATCAGCAAACACAACGGTCATGAGGATTTTTGGGTCACACCTACAAAGTTGCATTGGTGGGTACATTATCCATCACATCTTCAACCTCATTGTCCAAGCAAGTATGAATGTCATTGATACATTATTGAACAACATCCATCGAGCCATTCCTTTCATTATAGGCTCTACAGTGGTGTGGGCAAGGTTTTGCAACTATTGCAGTGTAAGGCATAAAACAACGAATAGATTTGGCATTGACATGAAAATGAAAATAGATGGAACACACAATATACATCTTATTGCATTAGGCAAAAGGGTATGAGGAATTAATTTATGTTTTCATCAATTCAATACAAGTAACAAATGATACTGATAAGGATGGTGATAGTGAGAATTTGGTTCTTATTGAACAAGAATGGGACATCATTACACATGTAGTTAATTTTCTGAAGTCTACCTTTTTATAATGCTACTATTTAACTCTCTAGTTTTTACTATCCTATGTGTTGTTTGGTACTTGAATGGCTTTGAAAATTTACCCTTGTGTTTGTTGAAAACCAGTCTGTTAGAATTTTAGCTCCCATTTTTGAGCCTATGGAAGCACAATTTCTCAAATACTTAACTGCAATTCTACACCTTTATTGTTTTGCTTTGATACTTGATGCTCGTAAAATGCTAGCAATTTTTCAAACTGCTTTGAATTCTATGGATGATACAATGGGTTTTGATTTTTTTTAAGCTTACAAACATGTTAGTGATGAGTTATACAATGTTTTTGGGCTATATCAAACTAATTTAGGTGCTGCTCGTTGAATGCCTAGGAAAACCACATGAAGAAATAACAGCAACTCAAGTGACATCAATTTGCCGATGAAGTTCATGACCATGTAATAGACCTCTTCCTTAGGAACCATGTCAAATTGAAATTCTGATATATAACTCACCCACTGCCTTTGAAAGGGGACGGTGAATAGGTGTTCCTGAAAACACTCACAACAAAATTAAATTCGAACAAAACTTTGATCCCAATTTACTAAACTTCTGATCAATACACTCGTAGAGATTGAGAGTGCTGATCGAAACCATTACCTATGAATAGAACTTTTGTTCCCATGGTTTGTTTTCTCACAAGTGAATGAACTAGGAGACAAACAAAGACACAAGGAACTTAGCTGGTACGGAAATGAACACAAGAACATGAGATACATAGAGAGAGGGCAAAAGATATGATTTTTACCCTAAATTTAGATCCAATGATCCTACTCTCCACTAAAGTGCTCTAAGAAACCGGATCTCTTTTGATTCCAAGCCTCACCAAGCTATCAACTAGGAAAAAGCTTTAGCCTTTAAGCGACTATCAAAGTATAGCATGTTTCCAAGTGACCACCAATATCTAAGTTTAGACAGTAGGTTTCCGCTTCCGATAAACTTTACTCTACCAAGTAACCTCCTGTAAACTAGCTTAGTTTTCACTCACTGAGTATTCTGTTTCCTTTCAAAGGTGAAATAACACTTTCACAAACTTTTCTAGGCTATTCACAAGAGGAGCTACATGATCTAGAGATTGCTAATGCTATAGCTAGTGCATTGATATATTTTGGCATCAACAATGATGACAATGGTCCCAATCAAGATTAATATATATACAGTTAGTTTTTTATACTCTTTTCTTTGCCTCGAGAAACCTACATTAGGACAAAAGGCTTTTATCCCAATTATTAATAAATTATTTTCCCTGATTTATATGTCTCAAATTTACAATGGCTGTTTCAAAAAAATTACAGTGGGTATCCATGAAATTGTGAGTGAGTATTATAAATTATACGGTGAATATTTAAAATTTACAATTGGTACAAATGGGATGCAATGCATAGTTTAATGCCTGATAATTTGATGACTGAACGGACTGAAACCATAGGATAGTCCATTTCATGTTCCCTCCATTTCAGATTTACCTCCTTGGCTTCATTTTTCCCTCCCAAAATTTCAGATTTCCCACGTTATTTCATTTTCCCTCTCCTGTATTTTGCTTGCTGCAATTGAGCTGTTCCCTCTATTTAATTTTTTCTTCATTGAGCTCATCAACAATACATCATTGCCTCAATGTGAGAAGTGGGGCTTCCCATCCCCTCTCTCGAATCCTCCCACATCTCGTCCACAATAACATTGCTCTCTTCCTAGCCCTCTTTCCCCTTTCCTTTGTTAGCTCTTCATCGATAGAAGGTGGAGAGGTTGGGCTTCACTACTTCTATTAGTAGTAGCCTTAAGCCATGCTTGAAGAAACTTCTGATAGCTACAGCTTTCTCCTAGAATTAAAAGCTCCCTCAAATAGTCTAGCTTTTCGTCTAGATTCTGAGGAGCTATAGTTGTAGAATCTAAAAACTAAATTAAAAGATAGAAGTTGGTTTTTCCACCTTATTTAGATTCTCACCAACTACTTCTCAAAATCTAAAACTTTCCTAAACATGCCCTTAGTCAAGTCAGTCAGGTCCTCCCATTATCTTTGGTTATTCTGGTCATCGAGGTGGTTGTCGATGCTGACTACCCTCGTCATGCTGTTGTGTTGTTCACAGCTAGGATCCTTCCTATCGACGAGCTACGATACCACTAGGGTTCCTCCCTTGGCCGCCAGCAGGGCTTTGGCTAGCTTTGCACAAGGAAAGGTTGTGCCAGTCTGCGTAGATATCTCTAGTGAGCTCTGTCCAAGGAAAGCAGCCTTCTTGTATATCTCTAACGAGGATTCCTCAAGAGGTGGCTAAAGTTGACAAGATTCACCGAGGATGCCTCAACCTCCAATTCGAGTATGGACCTCGGTTCTTGTGCAGTTTACCGTGTTTCATCAATCTTCTTCGTCGGTGGTTTAGATCTAGCCAATTCTTGTGCATTTGCTGCTGTTTCATCAAACAAGTGTACAAACTTTGATAAAAATCTCCTATGGTATGGCGAAACTTCGTATCATGTGTCATCGCCTCAACCTTCACATATGGAAGGCCCCATTTGGGTTTGTGTATAGACTTATCTTCATGTAGCTCGTATTGATTAAGCTCCGTTGGAGTTAAGTTCTAAGACTATATCGTCAGCGTCATCGGCAGCCGAAGGAGGATCGCTTTTTATATTCTTTTGAGGTCCTGTTTTGAAAAATACGGATCAAAGGTGTAATTTGCCTACTCTAGAGGGGCTTGTTTGCAAAATTGGTTCCACCCAACTTATGTATTTGATTTTAGTCTTTGTCAATAAAAATAAATGCATGAGTTTTTAAAACAAAAAGGCTTATCAGCAGTGCCACAATATTATAGTCACGCAAGTGTGAGGGGCGAACGCCACGAAGCGTGAGTAGCGAGATTGTCGGGTTTGACAATGGGATGAAATGGTGAGGGCGCAAAGCATGTGTCGTGGCTCCCGGCGGCCAAGCGCTCACGCCTAGGGTGGATATCGAGGCAGCTCGGCTCGGCTCGCTCTGGCTCGGTAGGTTAAGCCGCTCAAGCTGGCTCCGTATAACTAATGAGCTGAAGCAGTGGCTTGGCTCAACTTGTTAAAAACTTGAGCAGGCTCGCGAGTCAATATAACCTTTTTAGCACTTCAAAGATAGCAGACAGCAAGAACGTATTCTGAAAACAACGGTTCAGCAATCAGCACGTCAAACATGATGAGCTCAATGGATCATCTCGTCATTATAAATCATATCATAAATTCTCAAAACAACAAAAAAAAAAACAAGCAAACGCTTATCACATCCCAGTACCAGCTCAGACAAGAAATCAAGCAACTGGCACTAAATTCTTCACAAACTCAGACTCACAGTATCGAACAACTCACAGTATCAAGCAGCAGTAAAGTTCCATCCATCCGTGCATACATACATAGACGCGCCGGTGTGCGGCGTGACCTCGTCTTCCACCTCCAGGGACCGTGCGTGGGGCACGAGCTCGACGCCAGCCGCTAGAAACGGGTGACGGCGCCATGGGATGGAGGGAGCGGCGCGAGCGCGACCGTAGGGCAGGGCGGCGGGCGGCGGCTCGACGCGGCGCTCTGGATATGGATCGGGAAGAGAAGGCGATAAATACGGCCGACAGGAGAGTGGAGAGACTGATGACTTTTCTTCTTCTCTTTGGGCCTACTTCGGGCAGGATGGGTGATGGGCCTGCTGCCAAATAAGTTGCGCTATGGGCCACTGGCTGTGGCCTGATATCTGCTGCACTGCTGATTTTACTCCCTAATCGTCCAGCTCGCTAAGCTCATGAGTAGCTTGCCGGATATGTCTAACGCGCTAAAATGTTAGCTTGACTCGTTACAAAAACTTATCAAGCCGAGATGAGCTGGGCATGAATCAAGCGAGTTAACGAGCCACGAGCTTTTTATCTAATCTTATCATGCCCACTCAGGCTATAGGTAGGATAACACTGTAGCCTCGGTCCCGTGTGGCCTCCTCAAGATCTCATCAGCCAGTTGTGAGCTCGACATGACAAGCCTATTGGGGCCATTTATCCATGCTTGGGTCTCATCCTAGTTGCCTGACCGACATGGCCTATTGTGGAAAAAAAGTTCACTTTGAATTACGTCCTTTAATTATAAAACCTAATTAAAATCAAATACAACACATCCCTTATCTTCTAAAACCAGTATAAATAAGATACTAAGATAGCATTGATACTGGTTTGACTTAGTCTTTATCCCATATAGTATCAACGTGACACTTACCATCAGAAAAAACGATTAGACCCACACGTGAGTGAGCATCCCTTTCTTCCTCTTCTATCTAGTCATTCCCATCTTCTCTCTTTGCTACTAGATGTGTAGATGAGGGAGTAGTTGAGGATAAGGAGGTCCGATTGGGCGATAGGCCTGCCATGGCAGCGACGAAGCTTGTGAAGGAGAAGCTAGATGATAATGAAGGCTAAATTAGAGTAGGGGTGGGTGAATTAGATGAGGAGCGAGCTATGCCAAGATCACCATAGTTGTCATCTAGGTTGGACCCTCCCCTTTCGTCTTCAATGATGAATAGTGCAAGTGGCAAGAATGGAGCTAAAGCGTGAGAGGACAGAGCGGGAATGAGCCCCTACGAAGGTGGAGCTGAATGGTGTGGAAACCCCCTATGGTGGTGGCACGAATGACCCATCTCTATTTATGAGCTCTTACAATATTAATAGGAGTTCTGCACGGAGGAAATAAAAGTAGAGCGACCTAGCGACGATGAGGCCACCTTGCCACTAGACTCTCCCAACACCACCATGTGAAGGCCTTCCTCTGCACACCATGCCCTTCTTTCCCACCATCCACACCCACACCCACACCCCCTACATGGTCTTCAAGCTTATTACCCTGCCCACCTTTTGATCTTCCTTTCTGATGGCCATGACTAGGGATGGAGATAGAGAGAAAAAGAAGGTGAGTGAAAGAAGCAGGACTATTTCATTAAATTTTTTTATCTTTGTTTGACTGATATATATGGTAATATATATTTTGCTTTAATTTTTAAATTTTAATATCGATAAGAATTAAGTTAAATAAGGTACCACGTTAAATCAGTTTTAATACTGTTTGTACTGATTTAAAAAAAATGAGAGATATATTATATGATTGAGCGACGCGATTCGAACTCAACCTTAAATGAGACATGTAAAGCAAAACTTTTCCGCCTATTTTGGCACTAAGCACGATGGGCCGAGTCCCAGCCCAAGCAGATCTGCAGATGCCACGGTATGAGAGCGAGAGCGATGCTGACGGGCGAACCCGAGCAGCAGCGGCGGCATGCTAGCAGAGGCGAAGCACAGATGATGGGATGGCGGGGAACTAGCAGCGACCGAGGAAGCAGCAACTCAGCGATGCCGGCAGCAAACGTCGTGACGCCACTCCCAAATCCACCGGCCACGCAGCTTCCCCGCCCAACACCCGGCTCCAATCTCCAACGCGAGCGCGGCCTCCCGACCACCACCGCCTCCTCCCTCTGCGCGCTCTTCCTCCGTGCCGTCGACCCGTCCCGCCCCGCGTCCTGGTCCGCGGCCGTCGCCGACCTCCTCTCCTCCGGCGATGCCATCGCGGCTCTCGCGACGTTCGCCGCCGCCGTCCGCGCCAACCCTGCCGCGCTCCGCCCGGCTTTGCCCCCTGCCCTCCGCGCGGCGGCCGCTGCCAGCTCCCTCGCCGCCGGGCGCCAGCTGCACCTCCTCGCCCTCCGCTCGGGCCTGTTCCCCTCCGATCCGTATTCCGCCTCCGCCCTCCTCCACATGTACCACCACTGTTCCCGCCCCATGGACGCCCGCAGGGCGTTCGACGAAATCCCCGATCCCAATCCCGTCATCGTCACCGCTATGGCCTCTGGCTACTTACGCAACAATCTAGTCTACCACTCGCTTGACCTCTTTCGTGCCATGATAGCCTCCGATTCTGCTTCAGTGGTCGATGAGGCGGTCGCCCTCGTGGCGTTCTCTGTTTCCGCTCGTATCCCTGACCGTGGTGTTACTGCCAGCCTCCACGCGCTTATTGCAAAGATTGGTTTGGAAATGAATGCTGGGGTGGTCAACACAATGCTAGACTCGTATGCTAAGGGTGGCAGTCGTGACTTGGAGGCTTCCAGGAAGGTGTTTGATACAATGGAAAGGGATATGGTGTCCTGGAATTCGATGATTGCTCTGTACGCACAGAATGGGATGTCAGCGGAAGCAATTGGGTTGTATAGCAAGATGCTGAATGTTGGCGGAGGAATTAAATGCAATGCTGTGGCATTGTCGGCTGTGCTACTGGCTTGTGCACATGCAGGGACATTACAGACAGGAAAGCGCATTCATAATCAGGTAAATTACTTGCTGTCAAATATATGACAAGATGTTGCTTGACCACTTGCATTTGCTGTTTCAGACCAAACATTTTAGTTACATTGTGAAGGGTTCAGTTCTAATCATGGGAAAGAAGCTCATGAGCCTACTTTTGTAGTTTGAGAGCAATATAGCACCCAACAAGGCATGAGCCCTCCAAAAGCATCCTACAAACTACTATTTCTCTTAGTAGTATCAGATATTGTTCTATAGTCGATGTGCTCTGGGCCTTGTTATATGTAACTAACATAATATATTTAACTTTCACTAGTAACTAAAACTGCATATCCAATATCTCTTTCAAAATGAACTTAACATAGTGATATTTCAAGCACAAAAGGCTGTAGTCCACAAACTCTTACTTTTTGTTTGCACGTATTCAGTATCTCTTTCAAAATGAAATTAACAATTGACCCCTAGAAAATGCAAATCTATTTGCAGGTTCCAAATTTGTAAAATCCTCCATTTGTGATTTTTTGAACAATTTTTTTGTTACATGTTTATTGCATACACATGTCCATTGTCTTTGTGAGGATATGTATCATATGTTTACATTTTCTATTATTTTTTATATTTATCTACATTATGATTGAAGTTTCCTCTTGTTTGTATTTGAAAGGTGGTACGGATGGGTTTGGAGGAAAATGTCTATGTTGGTACTTCTGTAGTTGATATGTACAGTAAGTGCGGAAGAGTTGAAATGGCATGCAAGGCCTTCCAAAAAATCAAGGAAAAGAACATCCTTTCATGGTCTGCCATGATTACTGGTTATAGCATGCATGGTCGCGGACAAGAAGCCCTTGAGATTTTCACCGAGATGAAAAGATCAGGTCTAAGGCCTAACTACATAACATTTATCTCGGTTTTAGCTGCTTGCAGTCATGCTGGTCTTTTGGATGAGGGCCGTTATTGGTACAATGCCATGAAGCAAGAATTTGGTATTGAACCTGGTGTGGAGCACTATGGTTGCATGGTGGATCTCCTTGGTCGTGCTGGTTGTCTTGATGAAGCTTATGGCCTCATTAAAGAAATGAAGGTCAAACCCGATGCTGCTATATGGGGAGCTCTTCTTAGTGCATGCCGAATACACAAAAATGTTGAGCTTGCAGAAATATCTGTAAAAAGATTGTTTGAATTGGATGCTACCAATAGTGGATACTATGTTCTGTTGTCTAATATATATGCAGAGGCTGGAATGTGGAAGGATGTTGAACGAATAAGACTTCTGGTTAAAACAAGAGGAATAGAAAAGCCTCCTGGGTATAGCTCAGTTGAGTTGAAAGGTAAAACCTATTTGTTTTATGTTGGTGACAAGAGTCACCCTCAGCACAAGGAAATCTATTCTTATTTGGAGAAACTGCTTGAAAGAATGCAAGAAGCAGGCTATGTACCAAACACGGGTTCTGTTCTTCATGATTTGGATGAAGAGGAGAAAAAGTCTGCATTGCGAATCCACAGTGAAAAGCTTGCTGTTGCTTTTGCTCTAATGAATTCAGTCCCAGGATCAGTGATCCATATAATAAAGAATCTTCGGGTCTGTAGTGATTGCCATACAGCAATGAAGTTTATTGCCAAGATCACTGAAAGAGAAATTATCATCAGAGATTTACAGCGCTTCCATCACTTCAAGGATGGATTATGCTCTTGTCAGGATTACTGGTGACAATGTGCTAAAGGGATTAGGTTGTGAAATCTTTGTAGTCATAATGTCACTGTTTAATCTTTATAGCCAATCCCTTTAAGATAGTGATGCTGTAATGCCACTGGATTAGGGGTAATGGCAGTTTCTCACTTCATTGCTTGCTAGAACAGCCCAAATATATCTGAGGTGGTGTAACTGAAAGTTGGTGAATTTTTTGGTGCCTTTTCTAGCCCTGAATGATAGTATCATAGTGCATCTTGTACCTTCATTTGCAAGACAAGAATGTCAGTCATGATATGACAGATGCATCATAACCGTTATCCATTGAACCATTCATGAAGAGGAGGCCTATAGAATGTGTACAGTGACTATGAATCCCCTCAGAGCGTATACAATGGGGTCGGGTCTATATATATACAGCCCAAGCCAGTAGTCTGTCTAACACCCCCCGCAGTCGTAGCGGGAGGGGAACGGATGCAGAGACTAGACCGAAAACTGGTGAACAAAGGCATGGGCAGGCCTTTGGTCATTATATCGGCAAAATGATGTGCCGATGATACATGGAGCACCCGAACTTGTCCTAATGCAACTTTGTCACGGACAAAATGGATATCGATCTCGATGTGCTTGGTGCATCGGTGATGGACCGGGTTGGCGGTTATGTAGACGGCACTGACATTGTCGCAGTAGACGACGGTCGCAGTAGAGAGGGGTGCACGGAGCTCTTGGAGAAGCTGGCGAAGCCAGCAGCACTCGGCGACGGCGTGGGCGACGGCGCGGTACTCGACTTCAGCGCTGGAGCGGGACACTGTAGTCTGGCGTTTTGAGTACCAGGATACGAGAGTGTCACCGAGGTAAACGCAGTAGCCGGACGTAGAGCGTCGAGAGTCGAGACAGCCTGCCCAGTCCGCGTTGGAGTACGCGGTGAGGGAGTCGATGGGGCTGGAGCTGAGATGCAGCTCGCTGGAGAGGGTGCCCTTCACATAGCGTAGGATGCGCTTGAGCAGCGCGAGGTGAGGTTCGCGCGGAGCGTGCATGAAGAGGCACACTTGCTGGACAGCGTATGTGAGGTCGGGTCGGGTGAGTATGAGGTATTGGAGAGCCCCGGCAAGGCTCCGATAGTGAGAGGGATCAGCAACGAGGAAGCCATCGGCGGCGGAGAGTTTGGCTCGAGTGTCGACTAGGGTGGCCGTGGGGTGACAGTCGGCCATGCCCGCGCGCTGGAGGAGGTCGATGGCGTACTGGCGTTGGGAAAGGAAGAGCCCGTGGATGGAGCGGGTTACGGAGATGCCAAGGAAATGGTGGAGAGGACCAAGATCGGTCATGGCGAACTCAGAGTGGAGTTGGGCCATGATCTGGTTGAGGAGAGATCTCGAAGATGCTGTGAGGACAATGTTATCGACATAGAGAAGTAGATAGGCAGTGGCAGAGCCGATATGGAAAGTGAACAGGGAACTATCGGACACAGAGGCCACGAAGCCGATGTGCCGAAGATAGGCAGCAAAGCGTTGGTACCAAGCACGAGAGGCTTGTTTTCTGGCCGTAGAGAGAGCGTTGAAGGAGACAGACGTCGTCGGGACGAGAAGGGTCGATGAAGCCTGGGGGCTGCTGGCAGTAGACTGTTTCCGTCAGGTGGCCATGAAGAAAGACGTTCTTCACGTCTAGTTGATGGATCGGCCAGGAGCGAGAGGTAGCCAAGGTGAGGACGACTCGGATGGTGGCGGGTTTGACAACGGGACTGAAGGTCTCGTCGTAGTCGACACCGGGTCGTTGGGAGAAACCCCGGACTACCCAGCGAGCCTTGTGACGGGCAAGAGAGCCATCGGCGTGGAATTTGTGTTTGAAAATCCACTTATCGGTCACAATGTTGGCGCCAGGAGGTCGGGGAACGAGGCGTCAGGTCTCGTTGTCTATTAGGGCCTTGTACTCGTCGACCATGGCCACGCGCCACTGAGGGTCTGCTAGGGCTGAGCGAGAAGTCGCTGGGATGGACGAGATAGAGCTGTGGACGGCGGAGAGACCGTAGCGCGGAGTGGGACGGAGATACCTGGTCTGGGAGCGGGTGACCATGTGAGAGGTGGAGGGAACTGGAGCCGATGGGGGTGCGGGAGTAATGGGAAGAACTGGTCGGGTGGGGGCGTCATCGGCTCCGAGTCGGTGACTGTAGACAAGAGGAAAAAGAGGAATTAGATCGGCCTGAGCCGATGAGGTCGGATAGGCCGAGTATTCCGATCGGTCCGATAGAGATGGATCAGCCGATAAGGTGGGAGGAGCCGATGGAAGTGGGGTGTCCGATGGAGAGGGAACGGTATCGGCTGAAGGATAAATAGGATCGATATCGGCCGATGGAGGTGGGTCCGATGGGGGTCCGATGGTGGGGACATCGGACTAAGTAGTGGTGGGATATGTGATGGGTAGATCCTCAGCAGCGGCCGATGAGGGGGCCGATGGAGAGGGCAGTGGAGGAGACCTGGTCGGCACGGTGTTGGTGAGGAGGAAGTCGAGATCACTAGAGGAGGATCTTGGATGAAGGAGACCGAAGGAAAAACATGTCTCGTCAAAAATGATGTGATGAGAGATGAGGACCCGTCGGGTGGAAAGGTCGAGGTATCGGTATCCCTTGTGAGATGTGGAATAGCCGAGGAGAATACAGGCGGTGGAGCAGGGAGCGAGTTTGTGGGAAGCTATGGCGGTGAGATTTGGGTAGCAGAGGCACCCGAAAACGCAAAGGTGGGAGTAGTCGGGTGCCGTGCGGTAGAGAAGGGCATAGGGAACATTGTTATGAACAGAGGAGCATGGGCGCCGATTGAGAAGGTACGTTGCAGTAGCCAGAGCTTCGGCCCAATAAGTGACGGGTAAGTGGGCGTGAAGTAGCATGGTGCGACTGATGTTGTTGAGGGTGCGAAGGAGGCGCTCGGCTTTGCCGTTCTGAGGAGAGGTGTAGGGGCAAGAGAGCCAGAGATGGATGCCCTGCGAGGTGAGGAGGTTTGTAACGGTATGGTTGACGAATTCCGTACCGTTATCGGCTTGTAAAGCCTTGATGGGGAGGTTGGACTGAGTGGATACGTACGTAACGAAGTGAGTGAGGTGAGAGGGGACCTCGGATTTGTGGATGAGCGGGAAGGTCCAGCAATAGTGTGTGTAATCGTCAAGTATAGCGAGATAATACTGATTACCGGAGACACTTTTAACTGGGGACATCCATACATCATAATGTATAAGTTCAAATGGACGTGAGGTACAGGAGAGAGAACTAGAAAAGGGCAGACGCACATGTTTGCCAAGTTGACATGAGTGGCAAACTGTGGAGCTGTTGTGAGTACATCGGATGGAGGCGCTGTGACGGAGGGTGGCCACAGCGTTGGGGCCGGGGTGGCTGAGGCGAAGGTGCCAAAGGTTGGTGGAGAGGGCGACGCTGGTGTGTGGGGTGGACGGCGCAGTGGGAATAGTGTAGAGGTCACCGCCACTATTGCAGCGAAGGATCTGTCGCCGGGATGGGATATCTTTCACAGAGAAACCAGACGCGTCAAATTTAATGGAGCAGTGGTTGTCTCATATGAATTGGCGAATAGATATAAGATTGTGAATGAGAGAAGGGATGATAAGAACATTGCGTAGGGGGAGGTTAATGGTGGATGTAGACAGAGAGGAGTCACCGCGGCATTGGACAGGAAGAGAGTGACCATTGCTGATGGTGACAAAAGGGGAGAAAGATGGGTGACAGGAGCAAAGTATACCGGCCGATGACGCCATGTGTGAAGACGCCCCAGAGTCTAGCACCCAAGGGTGCTGTGGTTGGAGCGTCATCTGGTTGAGGGCAGCGACGAGGCTAGCCTGGTTCCAGGAGGGAACCGACTGGGTGGTTGGGGTCGGTAGCATCGGCTGAGGTGGCAGAACGGGAGTCGATGCCAGGTGAGCCTGGGGATGGACGCCGAGAACTCCGGGTTGCCAGCCGATGGGGCTGCGTGGCTGGGGCTGGGGCGCCTAGGGGTTATAGCAGAGCCACGGACCCGTGGGACCGGTAGGGTGGGTAGGGACCGAGGTAGGTCGTGGTGGCGTCGGACCCTGCCAGGTCCTGCCTTTGCCTTTGCCCTTGCCTTTCCCGGTGCGGGCTGTGTTGCTGTGGCCGGAGCCATGGCCACCAGGACCACGGGAGGAAGGGGCAGCGCAAGAAGCTCGGCAGCCATTATCGGCTGCGACAAGAAGAGCGGTGTGGGCCACTGTCTTCTCATCATTGGCCAGACGGAGTTTTTAAGAACTAGCATGTCATGATCCCGAGCGAACGATAGAAGAGGTGTGGCGTTGGCGATGTCATCAGCGGTGTTGGAGAAGCGGGGATTGAGGCCTCGCAGAAGGGCGAGGACGAGTTGAGAGTCGGCCACAGGGTGGCCGACGTCCCAGAGAGCAGCAGCCTTGACTTTGAGGCGCTGACAGTACGAGGAGACAGAGGAATCGCTTTGTACCATGTAGTGGAACTCGTTGAGGAGGAAGATGGCGCGAGGCTGCTTGTTGGCCAAGAAGATCCGTTTGATGGCCACCCAGAGGTCCTGGGCGGTGGGGTCGGTATCGTCCATGGCGAGGTCGAGGACAGAGTCGTCGACTGAGCCGAGCAGCCAGCTGCGCACGCAGCACTCGGCGATGTCCCACTGAGGATCATCGGGGCGAGGTGGAGCGGAGCCATCAATATAGGACCGGAGGCCGAATTTTCCACAGAGAGATTTGAAGAAGAAACCCACTTGGAATAATTGGCGTTAAGGTCAAGGGAGATAGAACGTGAGATTTCACGTTCACAGCAGCGTAGGGAGGGGAGAAGATCGGCGAGGTAGTGCCCGAGGTGTCGTCTGAGGCATCGAGGGCCAGAGCAGATTCGGCGACTGGGAGAGTGCCGGAGCTGAGGGCGGGCTCGGTGGCCATGACGGGAGAACGGGAGCAAAGAGCCGATGGGAGAAAGAAGCCGATGGGAGGGGGAAGCCGATGAGAGGACGGATCGACCGATCAAGTATGTGAGAAGCTGATGGGAAGTGGGCCGGCTAGTCGATGAGGAGTGGTTGGCCGATGGGGAGTAGGCAGCGGAGTAGGTGAGGAGTGGCCAGTCGATGAGGAGTGGTTGGCCGATGGGGAATAGGCAGCGGAGTAGGTGAGGAGTGGCCAGCCGATGAGGAGTGGTTGGCCTATGGGGAGTAGGTGAGGAGTGGTTGGCCAATGGGGAGTAGGCAGCAGAGTAGGTGAGGAGTGGCCAGGCGATGAGGAGTGGTTGGCCGATGGGACAGAGTGGGTGGGTCAGAGAGTGGTTGGGTTACGGACGTGCGAGGATTCACGTCCGTGGACTCGGGGAGTCCAAGGAGTGGGGCGGACGCGAAAAAGGCAGGGAGTGGCCGGACGCGAAGAGAATATGTTCGCGTCCGGGAGGCAGGGATTCGTGTCCATGGACACGTTGGACTGGCTCGGACGTGAGGGGAGAAGGTTCGCGTCCGAGAGCCGTTGAGCGTGTCGGAAAGGGCGAGAACCAAGGGAGGTTTCCAGCCGATGGAGGGCTGGACAAGTCCAACCGATGGAGACGACGAGCACGGAGGTGCGCCGGCGTCAGAGAAGGAGAGATGCATGAAATAAGAGGAAGAGCGGAGACGGGTGCGAGGCGAGACGAGTAGGCGGATCGAGACCGTCGCCTGGTTGCGCGGAGGTGGGAGGGAGAAAAGAAGGTGACTGCGGGAGAGACAGGGAGAAGAAGAAATGGAGACGAGAGAGCGAGGAGAGTACCGAGAAGAGAGTCGGCGACAGGAAGGAAAGGATCGGCTCGTCGGAGGGAGAAGCTAGCGTGCCGAAATGTCTAGACTCACTCTGATACCATGTAGAATGTATACAATGGCTATGAATCCCCCCAGAGCGTATACAAGGGGGTCGGGTCTATATATATATATAGCCCTGGCGAGTGGTCTGTCTAAGGCCAAATTCATTTTGGAATACGTGAATTTTGTCACAATTGGGATCAGTATTTTTTGTGTACACCCCTTGTTGGACTCTTAACATGTTTTGATATTTTATGGTCATCACATGGATTTGTTTTCCAGAGGAAAATATGTCACTGATGTTGGGTGGTTCATAATATTTTTAATAGGGAAACTATAATCAGTATCTTCGTATCAGGTTAGTATTTTCTTCTAATCTAAACATATAGTTGTTTTTACTAATTTTGAAGCTATATACGAAGGGGCAAAAGACTAGAATGATTCATTTAGAAGTCATGCTTTTTGAAGCTGATGTTTTTTTTTTTGCTGCCGATGTTTTAAAAAGTGGCAAGAAAGTGCTTATGTATAGCCTTAATTGTTTTAAATAATAAGAACCTTGATGTAACTCTTTTACTCATTACATTTAACTTGTAAAAGGAAAACAGGACAATAGATACAAGAGTGAAATACAAAGCTAATTCTTAGAGCTGCACGGTGATGTTACTTAGATATCTTGTAAAATACATATTTAGACTTATGATTTTGATTTAATGTCATAAAAAGTCCAAACATCCTTTGATCGTGTAGACTGCCAATGTGACGCTCCATGCGGCACACATTTTGCATCCAGCCCTCTCAACGGAAGGATGGATTGCATAAGAGGGTGGGTGGTGAACACCGCTGGCGGATCTAGCCATATCCATGCTTGGTGATGGTGGTGGTGGATGAGCAAGGTGACGGCGGTTTTGCCACCACCGACTCACAGGGTGTCTGGCATGGAGCTCAGAGGTGGCACGATGAGCTTCTTCGACAACGGCGGTGGTGGTGTGAAGCTTTGCCCCTCTACGCATCTCGCTGCTTCCCTTTCCTTCCTCATCGGTGCACTCCTATGCCCCCTCTCTTCCTTCTAAATCTAGCCATAGGTGCAAGCCTCCATATGTGCACACATCTAGCAACAATATGTGACGCAAAGGTGATGGTGATAGTTACGGGTTTCACATCTGGTGAGATTGGTGCTTAGTCATGGTGAATCTAGCGACAGCTTGTGTGGCACGGAGGCGGCCTTAGCTTTACTTTGGACCTGCCCCGTTGAAGCTTGGAGACAGCACCAATGGTCAAGCGTCGTGGATCTAGCCATGCCGGCATTGGCGGTCCCTCTCTCCTTTCCTCTAGATTTGGCATCAGTAGTCCAACGGTTCTAGAGCTTGGGGTCACGGGATCCACTGACGGCAGAGCTTGAAGTCCTCATCGGGGCATGGGCTTATCTCCCTAGTGCACACCTCCCTCTATTGGCTTTATCGTCGGTGTTTACTACCCACACCCTCTTGTGCAACCCATCCTCTTGTTGAAGAGACTGAATGCAAAACATGTGTTAATGTGGAGTGTCACGTCAGTAGTTGTATACGGTCAAAGAAGATTTAGACATGCTGTGATATATTAAACCAAAATTATAAATCTAAATATGTATTTTACAAGTTCAATAAATCGATTATGTATATTACTCGAACAACAAATATTGACAACGACTTTAAATTTGACTAAGCTATACTTTACAATTGTAGTTGAGAGTGGTCTCTTATGCAACTGGTTTTATACAATATTTATTGCTATTTATTCATGGCCTAATTATGTAGACAGTAAAAGACAGTCATAGTCACACAAAATGTAATATGAATATTTCCGATAGTTACTTACTTGAGTCCATATTTTCGGTTTTTTTTGCAGCAGCCTAAACCAAAGATCGAGGGCGAGATCTGAAGACTTCAAAATGCATTAAGAGGAAGCGAACCGAGTTTTTTTTACAACTCAAAAGTAAACTAGCAGACCTAATAAAGTATAGTGAATTGTTAATATTTCACATTTCTCACCACTTTTTTTTCCTTTATTGTGAACATAAATTTTTTAGTTATGCATTTAATCACTGATGCTGACTGTATCTTTATTTTTTGCAGGCGAATAAACAATTTGCGGTTATGGCTTTTGTTCCCGTCCTAAAAAGGTTGCGATGCGGCTTCCCTGTTCCCGGCTCCTATTCCGATCTGTATCTCGTACCACGTGGAGTTGATCTGTTTGTCTTCTGGAACTGGAAGTGGTTCTCGCCGATTCGTGGTTCTACCTCATTCGTTCCCCTTTGGCCTTGGTAAAAGAACAACAGAAAGAAAACTTTCACGCCATGGCTATGACAATATCATCGTCAATCCTCAACTCACAATTATGCCTACGACGCTCCCCGGAGTAATCGATAATCATTAGTTTTCTGCATTAACGTCTTATAAGTCTCAGCTAGATCTCGTTTATCTCTTTGCCTGTTAATAGCTTCAAGGAAGCGCATATGGTTAGCACTGGAACTTTGCTATGGCAGTACGGCACCTACCTAGCTTGTTCGATGGACCTATGCAGAATCAGGAAGATAATTAAAAACTAATGGACGCGAGCGTTGCATGATTGCATCGATGTTCCAGGATGAGCTTTGGCATCGGCGTTCCGTCGTGAAGGCCGCAAGCTTTTGTCGCCGTGACTAGACCGCGGCCAGGAGGATGGGACCATCACTCCGGTGATCAGATCATATCGGAGATGGAAGGATGGACACGAAGGCATTTTATTCTCTCTTTTATTGTTTGTGTGGAAGGCTGGAATTATGAAGTCATGAAAAGGGGAGATGGCAAACGGATGCACGCCACGTGGTATGGAATACAAATCGGAGCAGGAGCTGGGGACAGGGAAACCGCATCCTAAAGGGGATGTTGGCGAACTCCAACGCTTGTATTTAGTTTAGACGTTCAGTTGTTCTCTAGGTGTACGAGACAGCATAAAACTCCTCTTCAAACAAAGAATATGCACCAGAAAACCCATCTAGAGCGAAAACGATATGTTACAAAGAGGCAAGAAAGTTACCCAACTTCAAGGCCTCAAAAGATCTTCTAATTTCTATGAGTTCTAGGGAGTTATACGTTGCAGTTGATATAACAATACAATACAACTGACGGAATGGTTGATGATTGATACAAACGACGATGTTACATAAAAATCAAATCCACTGTGTTCTTTTTTAAGTATTAGAAAAATATTTTCTGATATATAAAATAAAATAGATATAATTAATTAATTATTAAAAAAAATTAAAAAATAGATTAATATAACTTTTTAAAATATTTTTCTATAGAATTTTTTTTATAAAAAACGTACATTTAGTTTTGTAGTCGAAAAACATGTATAAAAAATGAGTGACAAGGACTGGGGCCGCAATTGAAACTCTCCTCCGATAAGCAACTAAACAAGCTATCAATGTATAACTTTATTTAAGTGTTGGTTGCAAATCCCTTCAGCAAAACACTCCTACGATAAGCAACTAAACAAGCTATCAATGTATAACTTTATTTAAGTGTTGGTTGCAAATCCCTTCAGCAAAACACTCCTACAAACACGGTATTGGTGAATAAACAGGCGATGAAGTTCTTGCTTCAGTTCCCTTGCTGCTCATGTTTCTGTGACATCAAGAGGAAGAAGAGCAAATCAAAGGAGGATGACAAGCATGCCTAAAAGTGGTATATTCCTAAATCAATCTCGCTTCATGAAAATATTGATTAGAGAGAGCTTGGATCAGATGTGTTAAAGTTTCAGCCTGAAATTTACTTCCATGCCTGAAAGAGCATATACAGTGTACAAAAGGACACTATTTAATGATGTAATATGTCAAGCTGTCATCTATGTCAATAAAAGCAAGAGGCTAGTCTCCCTTGTCCTTCTCTGTAGCTTCTATTTTATAAATACCCATCTCCTTCATCTGTTGTTCAACTGGTACCAGACCAGTTTCTGCCAGAAACCTACGATACAGTAATAAAAGTAACTAAAAGTATTTATCCAGATGACTGTACAGATTGGATCCAGGTAAAAGAAAGGAGAGGCAAACCTGTTAAGAAGCACAAAGAGTACTATGCCAATGGTCACAAGCAAAAGAACATGTCCAATAATCACGAAGTCACTTGAAAAGAATGCTAGAGAAAGCATAGCAGTAAAACAGAAAGCCAGGAGCAAAAATGTGATCTTGAGCACAAACCATGTTGGCGCCTACAAATTGAGATAACATCAATTAGGCTTTTTCTATTTAGTATTAAACTAAAAAGGGAGAAGAAATAGATTAAATTGAAGACTGAATATAACGGATCTGTACAGTTTGAAACCACATATATAAAGGAACAATAATAAAACCAAGTTCAATTTTTTTAATACAATGAATAATACTGTACATTGCAGTGTTCCTTACATTAACACCAGAAGACAGTGCTCCCACCAAAACAGCTTCAGCTGATGATATTTCATTTGAGGAGTGCCCTTCCATGCCTTATTTGTCCTAGCAGAATAGCAAAAGGGTCAACTTAGAACATTAACAAACTGCTCTTTCTCTGTCTCATATATTACTGACTACACAGCCATCTGACTGAGACAGATCAACACGAAATTGATAAGCTTTGGATCAGACGATCAGCAATACTTGAAATATTGGTTGTTGAATGAAAACTATATCTTCATTTATTAGCTGATAAACACCAATTATCATGCCAAGCAATTTCCGATCGGCAAGAAGTAGCATTCGTTTGAGACGTGATGCATCGTTGTTTGATACACTCTTAACTAATCCAATCATTCATGTTGGCATTAATTATTTTATTTACCACTTGCATGCATACTTGCAAAAACGAACTACCATGTTCGGATTTACATCCCTTCGGAGAGAAAACCAGTTCATTTGCTTCCAATATCTGAGTACTTAATTCTGACACATCTATCATACTGAAGTGAAACAGGCATAGGCTGGATGGCTTCAACTGTCCAGCAATCCCGATTGCCTTGAAGTTCACTCCACATCCCAATCGATTCTGATATTAGATTATTCAAGTAGGCTATTGTGAGAATTTCATTTGGCAGATTGAATGAGAAACAAAACCAATGCCCATGTGTGATTGAATCTTGAATGCATTGCCAGTAGTGATCCATGGTGAGCAAGGCGATGTTCCAAAATTTACTACAGATCTAAGTAATTGGCAGATAGCCAGACACCATCCAGTCTGACAATGAATGGAATAGATATATGCTAAGTACATACCATTTGATACCTGTTTTTTGTTACAAGTAGTGGGTCCACAATTCCTTTTTGTTTTTACAAGATGTACAAGGATGATGATGTGATGACGAAACATTTGGATTATCACTGTTTTCATAATTATGTGCTGCTGTTCAATTTAATTCACCCTTCAAATCCACTGGAATAATCTAATAAAATGTTGAATAGTGATTACTACCTAATATAATCAATGCTGGGCTATTTTGAGGTCGTCTCTTTTATTTGAATTGTGTGCAGAAAATCAGCCTGTCATTGGCATTGACTCGAAGATAAACATAGAAGACATACTCCAATTCATCTGGAATGCTAGCCTGCTAGCCTGCTAGGTACATAACATTTTATATTATAAAGTTCAATAGCATTTTTTAGCAGCCAAAATCAATTAGTACTAATAATACTCAACTCAACTTAACGTAGACTTTTAGTCTCAAGCAAGTTGAGGTGAGTAGCCTAGAGTTGAAATCCAATAAAAATATCCAAATCATGATTTAGATACATTAATAGCAGCTTTCCAAGTATTCCTATTCAAGTACAAACCTTTATCTATATCCATTCTTTTAATTCTTTTAAATCACTTGTCTCTCTTCATATTATATTTTGTCTTTAGCTCTCTTCATCTTATTATCTTTACTTAGAATTCCATAATATACTGGCTTCTCTCAATCGATGCTAGACAATCTTTTCTTCAATTAGTGCTACCTCTAATCGATCACGTATTTTCTCGTTTTGGACTCGATCCATTCTTATATGACCACAAATTCAATGTAGCATACGTATTTCTTCAACACTCAATTGTTGAACATGATATTTTTTTAAGACTAACATTCTGCTCCATATAGCATGGCAGATATAATCGCCGTTCTATAAAACTTGCCTTTTAACTTTTGAGGTATGCTCTTATTGTAAAGGATATCAGATGCTGGGTGCCACTTTAATCAGTTCGTTTTGATTCTATGGTTAACGTCTATATCAATATCCTCATTCATCTGTAGCATTGATCCAGATATCAAAAAGTGTTCTTCTTAGACACCACTTGGGCTACTAAACTCACATCTTCCTCCTTGTATATGATAGTGCCAAAGTCACACCTCAAGTATTAAATCTTAATTCTATTTACTTTAAAATATTTAGACTCAAGAGTCTACCACCATAACTGTAGTTTCTTATTACTCCCGCGCTGTTTTCGTTAATTAATACTATATCATCTGTAAAGAGCATATCCCAAGAGATGTCCCCCTTTATGTTTCTCGTAATCTCATCCATTACCAATGCAAAGAGGTAATAACTCAATGCTGATCCTGATGTAGTCATATTTTAATCGAAAAGTAATCTATGTTATCATCATTTGTTTAAACACTAGTCATAGTATTGTTATACATATTCTTGATAAGAGAGATATACTTTATTAGAACTTTATATTTGTTAAAAGCTTACCACATAACATTTTTTGGTATCTTATCCTAAATCTTTTTTATGTCAATAAAAACTATATGTAGGTCCTTCTTCTACTCTTTAAACCGCTCCATAACTTATCTTATTAATAAAATTGCTTCTATGGTTGACCTTCCGAATATGAAATCAAATTGGTTCATAGAGATCCGTGTCGTTTCTCTCAAACGGTATTCGATAACTCTCTCTTATAGCTTCACAGTGTGGCTCATCAACTTAATTGCCTAACATTTGGATATCTCACTTATTCTTATAAATTGGTACTAATATACTTCTCCTCTACTTCTCAGAAATTGTGTTCAATTAAAAAATATTGTTGAACAATTTGGTTAGCCAAACTATAGCTATAATCCTAAGACATCTTCACACCTTGATTGAAATATTATCAGGGCTCATCGCCTTACCCTTTCCATCCTTTTCAAACCTTCTCTAACCTCGGATTATTGGATTCTCCGTACAAAGCTCCTATTAGTGTCATCCGAAGAGTCGTCCAATTAAACGGTGATGTCCTCTTTCTCTCCATTGAACAAATTATCAAAATACTCTTGTCATCTATGTCTAATCTCATCCTCCTTCACCAAGAACTGCTTCCTCTCATCCTTAAGGCACTTAGCTAAAGTCACTCGTTTTCCTATCAGAAGCCCTAGTTATTCTATAGATGTCCTTCTATCTTTTTTTGTACTCAGCCATTGGTACAGATCCTCGAAAGCCTGTCCTTTTGCCTCACTCACATCTCATTTTGCAGTTTTTTTTGCCACCTTGTACTTCGCCATGTTATCTTCACTCCTATCATGATACAAGTATTTATAGCATTCTTTGTTTAGCTTAATAGCTCTTTGCACATGTTCGTCCACCGTCAAGAGTCTTTAGTTTCGCATCTACTCTCTTTGGTTACTCCAAACACCTCTGAAGTAATCTTTCGTATGCATGTTACCATTTTCTCCCACATGTTATTTATATCGTCTTCTTCCTTTAGTAACTCTCTTCGATAACTCTTTTCTTAAAGACATTTGATGTCTCCACTTCTAACTTACACCACTTGGTTCTTACAATTTTGACTTGTTTATCTCTACAAGAATACACTAAAAAGTGAAAGTTGGCCACAACCAGCTTATATTGAAAAACCATACATTCTCCAGATATTACCTTACAATCCACACAAGCTCGTTTATCCAATTTTTTCATAAGAACAAAATCAATCTGACTAGAGTATTAGCCGTTACTAAAAGTCACTAGATGAGATTGTCTCTTTCTAAAAAAAGTACTATCATCAGATCAAAAGCTATAGCAAAGTCCAAAATTACTTCTCCCTCCTGATTCCTACCACCATATTCAAAACCTGCATGTATGGGCTTAAAACATATACTTATTGTACCTATATGACCATTAAGATTTCCTTCTATAAAAATCTTCTCACTACTAGGTACAACTCTAACCAAACTATCTAAGTCTTCTTAGAAATATCTCTTAGCACTCTCATCCTAACCTACTTGGTGGACATACGCACTAATAATATTTTTCAAAAATATATAATGTGTTTACATGGTGTTGAGTAAACATTTAATTTTTTTAGTTGAGAATCATATCAGATATCTATGAAAATCACCTAGGCATTACTAGGATTTGGGTACAACATGAACTACCAAATTAACATATTACGAGTTTCTAGAGATCAAATAAAATTAATGTCATAAAATCTAATAATCAATCCAGATTCTAAAGAGATATAAAGACAAAAGTGTTTGCTGTATGCATGCAACTAGAAGATACTTTTTCTTACCAACGGACCAACCGTAAACCTTTCTTATGCAAAATGAAGAACTGTTTTTTTACAACAGTAACACAGCCTCCTAAGCAAGTTATAATAGAGTAAGAGCTGAAACCCAACAAAAGCCTTAAAAACACGATTCAAGCACGTCAATAGATGTTTTCTAAATATTTAAATTCAAGTATACATTTTAGGTATATCAGTCCTTTCTTATTCTCTTTCCATATTTTTTTTCTATTTATATAAAAACTTCACCAACAGTCCGTTAACAAAAATATTTGGTTCTGTGGTACTCTTTTGTGCTTTGACTTTAAACAAAGACATACTTTTGCCACTAGAATCCACTTGGATTGGTTATCCTTCAATTATGCAGCGAAAATATTACTATCTTCAATTAAGGTACGGTTTTTATCGATTTTCCTGGTGCTAATTTTGCAACAATGGCTAAACAGTTACTTGTTCAATGTAGAAATGAAGATTTGCCCCAACAAACCCTTGAGTCAATCAACTCCGGATGGATCACGGAGCCACGGACGAGAGAGACCTAAGAGAGAAGAGCGGATACCTTTACTTCGATGGAATCGAGAAGAAGCAGGTGGAAGGATGTCAGCCGCGTGGCCCCTCCAAACCTCCTCGCCGGCCGTGCGCCGGAGGGGGCCGCAAAGGGGAGGAGGAGGAGGCGAGGGGAGGGTCACGATGGAGAGAGAGGCTGTCCGCCGTGCCTCTGGGCCTGCTTGGGGTGCTTACCGGACGCTCGCGAGGAGCGAGGCGGGGAGGAGGCCGGCGGCGGCGGTGTGCCTGCCGACCGGCGGGGAGAGGCGAGTAGAGGACTAGAGGTGTCTGTCAGGCGTGGGAAGGTGAGAGAGCGATGAAAACCGATCTGATTTGATATATAATACTGCTGTATTCAACATCAGTTTTTGTATTCTTTTCCCGATTCAGAATTTCAGATTCGTCGTGGATATCAAATGGATCCGAATAATTATTTTGAAGTTGAGATAAGGAGTTTCAGAAAAAAAAAATGTCGAAATAGGATGGAGACATCAGATCGAGCGTAGACTTGAAATCCACCGATAAGTCTTTGCAAGGTTGCGAGCTGCCAAAACAACAACCAACCTGTAACCGGCAAAGCAAAGCTAACTGCAAGCGGTAGTACTGCACAATAATTGGATGGGCCGACGTGGGATGGCCTAATGAAATTTTTCTAGATGGTGTTAATGCCAAGATAGTCTGATAATGAATTGAAAAAGATTGATTGACTGAAGAGGTGTCCAAAGGAAATACTCGGTCTAGAAGACTATCATTGAGTTTGAGGATGAGCTGTGGTTTACGGCATGATAGTATATCCTATCTTATGGATAGAAATATTTAGTTAGTTAATTAATTTAAGATATTTTGCTTTATTTTTGTTAGAAAGTAATATCCGATGGTTCTTATAAATACGTCGGACTCTATAAACCAATTTAATATAAATATAGATTTCTTAAAAATATATAAATAATCAATCCTTCGATCAATATAATCTCAGCGCATCGCCACCCTAGTTCATTTAGGTTTCTACCAGCAGGGTTTGGCTCTCGACGCAGGGCTGCATCGGTTAGGTTCGATCTCCGGCGAATGGGTAAGTCCCACCACTATCTCGATATGTCTTGTTCTATCTAAGGCTGCATCGGTTAGGTTCGACCTCTTAGACTGATAGGATGTATCGCATCACGTCCGTACATGGTTTATCGGTCTATCAAACTCTCTCCGCCATCATCGGTTTCGTGCTGTATCGGTTAGGTCGACCTACAGGGCTGTCGACGGTAGAATGAGCTTTAGGCCTATAGGTCTCTATACGGTGTTTTATCAGAGTGTTAGCTGATGAGTTATCTATACGTTGAGTGTCACGCCCAGTGTATCGGCTCTTTGGTCGATATGTACCAGTTCTTCAAAGACTTTCCTTCGAGCGCCACGCCAAGCGCATCGGCCTTCCGGCTAATGCGCGCTTGTCTCCAAAGAGACGTCCACCCATCGGCTCAGCTAGCCGATGGGTTCACTTCGCCCTTGCTTCAGCACGTCCGATTCGGTGTCCACCATCCCATCACCTTTGGCCTCATTCTTGTACTGTCTCGGTTAGATTCGATCTTCGAGATTCGGTGCCAGCGGTGTTGTTACGGCGGGCGACAGGTCTCGTGCTACCATCTCTATCTTGTGTCTCTATTGGCTCAGTGGCTGATAGATCAGGGCCTCACATTCGCTACACCCAAAGGCGTCGTATCCTTCGTCGACATCCACCTACGCCTGCATCGGTACCCCAGCCGATAGAAGCGCGCCATGATTTCTACTGGCAACCAGCCGATAGCAGGAGCCATCCGGAGGTGGCCGATGACTAACTCGATCCTATTGGTAGCCAGCCGATAGCGTGGGCTAGTATCGGCCTGTCGTCCAACTGACTCGTTCGCTTCGCCTTCTTGTCAATTGTAGGGTCAAATTGACTGGCATGCCCACACCCGCATCATCGCGCCAGAGCCAACCAAACCCACGGACCCTGGCGCGCGTACCTCGAGCCACGAAGAGAAGCCGATCGGCCTGCACTAGAGCTAAGCAGACCTCCCAGGCGTCGGCGTGCTCGCGTCGGGATCCGGCGCGAATATATTTTTTGGCACGCCTAGTGGAACCGAAGGTTTTATTCATCAGCTGATAAGAACCATACTTCATTCATCGGCTGGTGGGATAGAAATTTTCATTCATTAGCCGATTGGACGAGATTTCATTCATCGGTTGAAGAAACCTGAAGACCGTTCATTGGATGAAGATCATTTATCGACTGGTGTGATATAATTCTATTTATCAACCAGCAGGATTGCACAATTGCCTGATTAGAAGTCAAAAATTTTACTCATCAACCCCGTGGGTATATTGTTGTTAATATGTCTAAAGAAAAGGTTAATTCCAAGGCATGTTCATCCAAAGAAGAAGCCGATGAGAATATTATAATTCCAGTTACCATGGAGGATCTGAATAAAGACCAGATGCAGCATATAGAGTAGAATATGGATAACTTTTAGAAGCTCTGTTTGGAATCCTTCAGTATGACTAAACAAGGGCCGATTCAAAAAACGCAGTTACCAAAATGTATTTTAATGAAGGAATCAAGCCATTCATCACCGGTGAATTCTCCCAAGCCATTACAAGAGATGTTCAATGAAGCATTTTATCAAGCATTCAGTAATCCATCAGGAGTATGGATGAATACACTACATGATCTGATCAAGAAGACGATACAAGAATCATCAGCTCAAGAGCTTGATCAAGATCATGTACCTTTGCCGATAGAGATGAAGTTATCATAGTAAACTTGGCAAAACAAGAGGGACCTATCGGCAAATATATATCTACCAACCGATTCGGGGGGCAACGGCAGGAGGTACCTCCAGAGTTCTTTCAAAGTAATTATTATAGAGAGTATCATAGACAGAATCAGGTACCATATCTACCTCCACATAATCAGGGAAATATTCTAAGGGAGAAGGTTTAGTTAACCAGAATTATGGACACGGTGAAAGAGCAATCTGGTATCAAGCCTAAAGATCAAACAGTTATGTATCTGCACCCTTATCTAAAATGGTTTGATAGAGTTTCATTGCCTCGTCAATAGATGATACCAGATTTTTCCAAATTCTTAGGGCAAGATAATATATGAGCATATCAGCCCATTCTTAGCATAGTGTGGAGAAGCATCGGCTGAGAAAGCTCTCAGAGTCTGTTTCTTTCTATTGTCCATCTCTAGATCAGCTTTCACCTGGTTCTCTTTGTTACCACCGAACTTGATTAAAGGATGGGCCGATCTAGAGCAGCAATTCTATAAATATTTTTTTTGCTGGGATTCAAGAAATGAGACTATTAGATTTGACATCAGTTAGACAGAGGCCTAATAAGTTAGTTCTGGAGTACATCCAACGTTTCGAGGACATCAGAAGCTGATGTTATAGTCTTGTTCTGAGCGATGAATAGTTAGCTGATTTGGCCTTCCAAGGGTTGTCGAGTTGTATCAGGTAGAAATTTTTTTCCTAAGAGTTTGACAGTTTATCACATCTAATGCATGTGGTATCGGCTTACGAGAGCCGATTATAAGGAAAAGAGGAGATGTCGAAACATTGGAGGCGTGAGGAAGAGAATTTTGAAGCATGAGCCTTCATACTTCGAAATTAGAGGCATGTGTTAACGCCAAAATTCAGATAGCCCGATGATGGATTGGAAAAGACCGATTGGCTGAAGAGGTGTCCAATTGCTATAGGGAAGAAGTCGATCGGATTAAAGCAAGGAAAGACTCGATCCCGGAATAGAAGACTATTTAGATAAGACCGAGTTTGAGAAGGAACCGTGGTTCACGGCAGGGTAGTCTATCCTATCTTATATGGATAGGAAGATTTAGTTAGTTAGCTAACTTCTTTAGAGATATTTTTCTTTATTTTTGTTAGAAAGTAACGTCCGATGGTTGTTGTAAACGCGTCGGACTCTGCAAACTCAGGGTATAAATATAGACCCTCTAGAAATATGTAAATAATCAATCCTTCGATCAATATAACCTCGGCATATCGCCACCCTAGTTCATCTAGGTTTCTACTGGTGGGATCTAGCTCTTGACACGAGGCTGCATCGGTTAGGTCCGATTTCCGATGAAAGGGTAAGTCTCGCCGCTATCTCGTTCTGTCTAAGGCTGCATCAGTTAGGTTTGACCTCTTAGACTAATAGGATGTATCGTATCACGTCCGTGCAGGGTCTATCGGTCTATCAAGCTCTCTTCGTCGTCCTCGGTCTCGTGCTGCATCGGTTAAGTTTGACCTACGGGGCTATCGACGGTAGAATGAGCTTTAGGCCTATAGGTCTCTGTACGGCGTTTCATCGGAGTGTTAGCCGATGAGTTATCTATACGTTGAGCATCACGCCTAGCGTATCGGTTCCAGGTCTTTAGAGACTTTCCTTTGAGCGCCACGCCAAACGCATCGGCCTTCCAGTCGATGCGCGCCTGTCTCCAGAGAGACACCCACCTATCGGCTCAGCTAGCCGATGGGTTTGCTTCGCCTTTGCTTTAGCACGTCCGATCCGCATCCATCATCCCATCACCTTTGGCCTCATTCTCGTACTGTCTCGGTTAGGTTCGATCTTCGAGATTCGATGCCAGCAGCGTCGTTATGGCGGGCGATGGGTCTCGTGCTGCCATCTCCATCTTGTGTCTCCATCGGCTTTACAGCCGATAGATCAGGGCCTCGCATCCGCTACATCCGAAGGCGTCGTATCCTTCGTCGACATCCACATATGCCTGCATCGGCACTCTAGCCGATGGAAGCGCGCCCTAATTTCTATCGGCAACCAGCCGATAGCAGGAGACATCCGAACGCGGCCGATGAGTAATTCGATCCTATCGGCAGCTAGCCGATAGCGTGGGCTCGTATCGGTCCATCGTGCAATTGACATGTTCGCTTCACCTCCTTGTTAATTGTAGGGTGCACGCCCGCACCCGCACCGTCGTGTTGGATCTAACGGGTCCCGGCGTGCGTACCTCGAGTAACGGAGAGAAGCTGATCGATTTGCACGTCCAACCATCAAGATTAAGCCTTCATCAGATTAACCATAAAAAATCCGAATAAGTTGAATATTTCTTTAAGTTAATTAGTTGTTATCCTAGACGCCTCTACATTATTTCTTAGATAAATAAATAAGCTAAAAATTCCCACATTAATTAGAAATTAATAATATATTAATTTCAAACCACACCGGATAAAATTATATTAAATAATTATTGAGTGTTACACGGAAAGAACCATGTATTAATTAATCTAATATCCTCGGGAGGACATACCACTTAGACAAAACAGATGACTGAAACTTATTTTTATAGAGAATCAGATTGTAATTAAATCGGTATTTTGGCAGGCGGCTCCTAGTATGTCTGTAAAATATATTTATAAGGTAAAATTGATAAATTTTATATAAAATTTATTCTAAATTATTATATATCTACATCATTATTGCCAAATTATATATATATGTATGTATTATATAAGAAAAACTTAATTTAATTAATATATATAAGTAAATTATTTAATACAAATATTACCAGTAAGTTTTTGCCATCAACAAATTATAATTTGTGGTAACGATGAAACATTTACTCTATAAGGACTTTGTAGTTGTGGTATACTTTCTTATGGAAGAAATCTTCATGAACGTGGTAGATTTAAAATGACATAGGTCACTCCTATTATGTTCAATTTGTTTGTTGTCAAGTATTTTATCTCTCTCATTAATTTTATTCATTTGTGTCATGTACAGATATAGTCATTAAATGTGAATATTAGTTTACATTTTTAAAGAGTGGTGTAAGAGATATAATAACCACATATGGCGGTTGCTTATTGAATAATATAAAAATAATATATTTTAGTCTTTATAAACTTATATTTATAAAAAAATATGTATCGTCCTTTTCTAGTAGTTTATTATTAAGAACTTTTCTCTTTATCTTGACTACCAGTAGTTCACATGGTAATAGAAAAATTAAAGTTAGTCAATAATATATATGCTATAATAATCAGGGTAGATCAATGGTAGAAAAATTAATTGTAATAAAATTTATAATCATGAGAAGAAAATATAGATTTGAAAAAAAAAATTGCTCTAAGTTGACCTAGAATTACGATCTAATTTAATAAAACTATTAAAAACATAATTTTCTTTTTATTCCTTTCAAACAAATACTTAAAATTAGAAAAGAAACTCATCAAAAATAATATGAACATAAACCAAACTTAGTGTAAAATCTATGAAATAATTCGAGACCAAAATATTTCTCCTATTTTTCTTTTTTTTTTCAAGTAAGAAGAAGCATAAAATGAGGGAGACTCAGATAAGAAGCTATATATAAGAGAGCAAGTAGATTTTTATAAGTGGCTCACCTTATGGGCATCCTGTAAAAACCGATGGCCGATAGCATGGGTTGCTTGTAAAAATTTGACAATTTTTTTAGTAAAGATCTAATTTTGCACGTGGCTAGTACTCCCTAAGCCCGAGTAAGCGTTTTTGTAGATGGCTAGAGATTAGGTCACCTACAAAAATGTTTTGCCCTCGTGATAAATGACATTAACACCCTTCATACATCGTTACCTACGTGAAGAATGGAATGTACTAGATCGTTTACTCATGGCCGTGGTTATCAATTATAAGGTGAGTTCGTTTTTAAGTATGTGTACTACTTACTTATTTAGATATTACGAAAACATGTACTCTTATTTTGGTTAGGAACAATAGAGAACACTAAAATGGAGAGGGATTCATGCATGCTGCTTTCATATTGCAAAATAATATTAATTTATGATGGTCACCACAGTTGCATATGGATTTCAATTCGAGCATTCTTGGATTTCACGAAAAGCTTATTTTACTTTCAAATGGATTTGACCTCACGTCCATATCTATTCATAATCTGTCACAATCGTCATTTTAATATCAAGACTTTATTATGTCTATGGTCCTCCATCATCTTATTTTGGGCCAAGTTTGGTCTATTAGGAATGTGTCATAGGGTTAAAGCATGACCCCAAAACCCTTGTGGTTATCTTTTCACCTATATATAATCTCTAGAGATGCCACAGAATAGATCGGATTTTGTTAGATTGAAAGTTTGCTATTGATACTTCACTTATAGCACGTGTGTCGACTAGATCATTCATCTGTTTGTTTTTGGAACCCTACTTTTTTTTTCATTGTATTTTTGGATTAAACTATTCATCTTAATTTAGAGGTAGACATCTTCATACAGACCTGGCATTCAAGGTGGTGGGATGGACCGTAGAGGTAGGATGTGAATTTAGAGCTCGATACAATGCTGCTGCATCTTTTGATAGGCAGGATGGGGGAGGTAGAATGGGATGAAGTCACCTTTGCCATTCACCACATCTACATTGTTAGGGGTTGTGACAATGGTGGCAGGCCTTGGATTTGAGGCTATTTCTATAGGGCTTGGATTTGAGCCTTCTTTACCACCATCGAGCTATGTCTATTTGGGCAGCTCAAGAGCTGGAGGCGGTGATTGTGAGCTCAACGGAGCCTAGACAGATGGGAGGGGAAAGTGAGAGAGGATTGAGCACCTGATGGCCATTGGTCGCCACCTCCTAGGAACATCACAACGTCGTGCTGTGTGGCGGCGATGGCTACATGATGAGCATGAGTGGCATTGACTGCTTGACCTTGCTGCATCCTTATCTCCATTGCCAGATTGCCTACTATAGTGAATTTATCATAGTGTTGCTTGCTTAGGGACCTCGTTGCAACGGAGTGAGAGTAGGCCATAGCAGATCCCATTGCTAGATGTGTGGTTGCCACCAATCTTGACGAGAATGAGAATGACGTCATGTGAGCTATGCACACCTTGTTCCTTGCTTTTGCTGCCTTTGAGAGAGAGAGGAGAGAGAGCTAAGGGAGAGGAAGAAGATAACTGGAGGATAACGTATGGGTTAGCCTTATTTTTTTAAAAATATTTTCTTAGTTTGTTGACATGTGGCTAAATTACGGCTGCAGGTGTCAAATAGAATCAATACCGCCTGAAAATTGGTTAGGAGGGTAATTTATCCAGTTTTAATAGTTTGAGATGTAATTTTATAGTTTAGATAGACAATTCGTAAGGGTAATTCGGATTTTTTCATGTATGTAATAGCCACCCTAAAAAGTTAACAGAAAATATTAATTTGTATGTGTCAAAAATTAGCGAATTAATTAAAACAAATTAACAGGCCCTAAGTCATCCCAACAGTGCGTGTTTTTGGGAAATCAAACTTCATCACGCGTAACACTTCACCCATTCAATACATGACGTACTCAAATTAACGTTATGTCTTAAGTGTGAGAGCGCCCTAAACTGTTCTGTCTGTTCAGTTAGACACAGAAGCTAGAAGAGATCACAGTAAAAATTGTCAGCTTACGTTGGATGGTTTGGTGCATGAATCAGCATCCGGGAACCAGTTCGGCGTGGTGTACATAGGATGAAAAAGGGCTCCGAAACGGACTAAAACCGGCTCTATCATTTCCGTTTTGATATTTTCTTCGGAGTTAGAATCAAAATCGAAAACCCTATTGAAATATGAAACTCTAACTGAGCTTTCCAAATCAATGAAGATATGTAGCTTATTATTTTTCCTAAAAAAAAATCAATACTTCTAATTCTCATCAATTAATAATAATACAACTAGTTATACACTTTATTTTTCCAGAGCAAAGAACTTGTTCTAATAAAAAAATCATTAGGCAAAAGAAAAACAAATCTAAATATCATCGGAGTAGAAAAAATATCTCAATTCAACTAACCACCTCAATACTAAATATAAATCTAAACATAAGGCTGAGCTGTATATGAAAAATAATTCGTTTTCAATTCAGTGAAAAAAGTACATTCATTTTCGAAAAGCTTCCTTCTAATTCTGTATTCGTTTTTATTTTTGAGAATAAAAATTCAAATTCGTTTCCGTTTACGAGCTTTCCCAAAAAAAAATTCCGACCGACTCAACCGTTTTAAAAACGTCAGTACCCGGAAACTTTCCGAACTGTTGTTAGTCCATATATGTGTAGAGATCGATGGCAGCAAAAGCAGCCGAGGCCGCCGCATTGCCAGCCTACCGTGTTGGTTTCCAGCCAAGCATACACGCATGCCACTCCCACCGCGCAGCCCATACAATCCAGGCGCCCGGCCCGGCGTGGCGTGCCCCGCCCTCTCCACGTCGCCGTGCGCCTCCCCTAGTACTACACTCCCATATATCGACGCGCGCCCACGCGCCTCCATTTCCTATCCTCGCGCCGAGCTCGTCTCTATGTCCAAGCGGCCGATCGATCGATCGATCGATCACCGAGCGCGGTGGCAGTACAGAGACCGGTCTTCATGGCCAAGGTACGCACGCATGGCTTGCACTAGAAAAATTAGACAAGTAATAGCATTTGTCACCTGAGTTGCTCAATTCTCTACTTGCCGGCGACCGGTGCGTGCAGTGGAGGTTGAGGAAGCCGGCGGCGCCAGCGGGCGGTTCTGACGGCGGCGCTAACGACGACAACGACAACGAAGCAGCCGTCGGAGAGGATGGAGAAGACAAGAAGACGATGAAGAAGGCGGGGAGCGACGCGGTAGCGGGGGAGGCGGTGATCAGCGTGCCTGTGCACTGCGACGGCTGCGCCCGGAAGCTGCGACGCTCCGTGCAGCGTCTCGATGGTAAATTAGGCATTATTTCAACATATATACTTGCTGTTTTGTTGAATCGTTCGATTACGTACGTTCTTTGGTGTTTGTTGCTTGCGTCGTCGTCGGTGAAGGAGTGGAGGAGGCGACCGTGGATTGCCGGACCAACACGGTGGTCGTGAGGGGCCCGAAGGCGGTGGAGGACCCTGTTGGGATTGTGGAGGTCGTGGACAGGAGGACAGGGAAGAAAGCGCTGCTGTTGAGCTCGTCGCCTGCCAAGGCGCCGAAGCCGCCGCCATCACCGGAGAAGAAGAGTACGGATGTGGCCAAGAAAGATGCTGCAGAACAGGGAATGGGCAAGGAGATGGCTGAAGAGGACATGGTAATTCTAATATGCCATAACTGCTACAAATAAATATGGCAATTAACTAGCCAGTTAATTACGATTTGTTAGTAGGGTTTTACATTTCGGAATGTAAAAAAATTCTTGGGAACGAAATTCTAAAATTTCAGAAATACCATACAAAATTTTCAGACAAAATATAAATTTAAACATATTTTTGATGAATTTGAACCAATTTTCGCGAATTTCAAAAAAACTGAAAATATTTGACTAGATGCAATTATATTCATACCGGGACCCACCAGTAAATCTGAAATTTTCAACCCTGTTATCAGTTGTTACTCATCGCGACTGCTTTAATTTACTAGTGCTTTTAATAAATTCTGGAGATATGATTGAATGCCAGGAAATGGTAGTCGTGATGAGGATAGACCTGCACTGTGAAGCATGCTGTGAGGAGATCAAACGGAGGATTCTCAAGATAAAAGGTACTGATGTGTGTTAGCTCTTTACCAATTTAATGACAATTTAGATGAAACTGATAATAGTGCATCGTTTTTTATTGCATTTTTTTGAATATCTTGATCAGGAGTGGAGGAAGTCGTACCGCAGATGAAATCGTCCCAGGTGCTGGTGAGAGGAAAGGTTGAGCCAGCAACCCTAGCAGGGCTCATCCACAAGTGGACCGGAAGGAGAGCCGCCATTCTCAGGGCAGAGCCACTGTCTTCGTTGCCCCCGCCATCTCTGTCTCCACCTTCGCCACCACCAAAGGACGTCGACGACGAGCCTCCAACGGCGGCCGAAACGGAGCCGGAGAAGAAGGAGACAAAGCAAGGAGACCCATCACCAACAGACGATGTGCAGGAGAAGAAGGAAGGGGAAGCACAAGAGAAGGATCAGAAAGAAGAAGCAGATGAGAAGAAGGAAGGAGGCGAAGCTGATGACCTGAAGCCCCAAACGGAGAACCCCAACGACGCGAGCAGCAATGGCGTCGCGGAGGAGAGCCACAGCACGAAGGATCACCTGTTCAGAGCAGCCTTCCCGGGATCAGTTGCCGCGGTTGCGCCGGAGAGCGAGAAGATGGCCATGAACAGCCTCTACCAGTATTACTACTATCCGGCATATCCATACGCGTATCCATGTCATCAGTTTTATCAATAACCGCGACAGAACAAATATGCCGCTGGTAATCCGGCAATATATAGGTATTATCCACATCATGCTCCAGAGGCCTCGAGTGACGAGAACCCAAATGCATGTACCGTCATGTAACACATAAATGTGGGACTTTTGGTGTGTAATATTAAGCTGCTAGGCGTTACTATTTGCAATAAATCACGTTTTTCACTGTTAATGAAACACCATTCACATAAGTGCCGAATGGGATGCACAGGTGCAGAAATGCAAGACTAGGAGCCCTTATGACAAATTTATAATTGGAGGCGCTTTGGCAATCTTTCATAACCAAGTTGTTCAATGTGCTGGACTCAATTTGGCTAAACTAGTCATGACAGTGGTAGAGCTGCAGATATTGTTATTAATTCAGTGGGCTTGTGGTGCAAACCGTGACTCCATTAGACCTTTCACTGCCTCCTACAAAGGTCTAGTTTTCCGGCTTATGCCTCTTAACCCCGTATGTAGATGGGCCAAAAAATTCAGCCTATCCTGATAAGTTTGTTAAACGAGATTTATAAGGCAAAAGAGATGTTTGTCAAACGTGAGATTTTTGCGTACCTCCATATACTTTGGTCATAAATATGCGTATGCTATCAACGCGCGTCACACGGAAGCAATTTTGGGGCCTGTTGTGGGGAGCTTTTAGTCCCTCTAGCTTCTCCAACTTTCCAGAAGCCATAAGTTGCTCCAAAACAGTCCAAATTATAGGACAATCTTTAGAAACTAGAGCCTGAAATGAACTACGGTCTACAAGCTACCGTTAACATCAAAATTCAGTAAATTCGTATATAGGATTGGAGAGCCGATCGATATATGGAAGAAAATCGATTGATGCAGGAAAAAATCCAATCGAAATGATAAGAGTGTATTCGGTTCATTCAAACATAGAAGATTATTAGAGTAGACCAAATATAAGGAGGAATTGTAGAAGCCGTAAAAGGGTAATAGTATCTTTATAGAATATATTTTATAAGTTAGATAAATTTAGATAGTTTTAGATTAAGAAAAAGTGTTTGGAAGTTGTTTATAAACATATCGGACTCTTATAATCCAATGTATAAATATAGACCCCCTCAAAACTTATAAATTATCCATCATAGATCAATTCAATCTCAATGCATTGTCACCTTATCTAGATTTTACTGGTGGGTTATAGTTCTTGATGTGGAGCTGCATCGGTTTAGTCTGATTTTCGATGAATGGGTAAGTCCCGTCACTATCCTGGGGTATCTGTTAGGTCTGATCTTTTAGTCTGATCGGATACATCACATCACACTCCCGTGGGTTCTATCAGCTTATCGTGCCCTTTTGCTGTTATCGGTCTCGTGCTGTATCAGTCAAGTCCGACCTACTAGACTGCTGATAGCAGATTGAGCCTTAGGACGATAGGTCTTTACGTGATGTATCATCGGAACAGCTAGCCGATGAGTTATCCATACACAGGGCTTCATGCCTAGTTTATCGGCTTCTTAGCCAATATGCATATATCTTGCCCAGCAATTATCTGCTAGCGATTAATCTGATTTTATTAGTTTTATCATCGAGGCTTAGAGGGTTTCATTTCCTCCATCAGCTCAGCTAGCCAACGAGTTTACTTATACATCTGTATCGGACTTGTAGCTGATAGCAGTCGATGGGTTCATCCAGTCCCTCTGTCATTATGTCCAATGTAGTCTTTACCGTCTCGGTGCCATTAGCCTCAGCCTCATACTGTCTCAGTTTAGTCTGATCTATCGAGGCTAGCTCTAGTAGTATCATCACGGTGATCGCTGAGTCTCATACCTTTGGAAGATCGGGTCATGCTCCCTACTATTTATTGTGTACTCTGTTCGGAGTATTGTTGGCTCTACACCTGATGAGTCTTTTAGTTTATTCCTCAACATTTGCCTATGCTTTCATCGACTTTCTAGCCAATGTATGAACGCTACAGTTGCTATTAGCCAGCAGGGGTGCATCGGACTTATTGTCGATGGTTACTCTAACTCTATCAACAACCAGTCGATAGTAGAAATACGTATCGACCTATCAACCGAGTGGTTCAATTATCTAATTCTCTCTTCTATGTTAATTAGAGGTCAAATTGACTGGCACGCCTGTAACTACAACAACTAGACAAAGACACCTTAAAGCCAAAGGACTTACACTGAAGAGAAGTAGACCTCTTAGGCTTAGGCATGTTCAGGCACGATCATATTAGACCTCCATTGGTGAACATGGAGGGCCAACTCGGCTCAAACATATTCTTTGGCACGTCTGGTAGGACCATCGGAAGTACACCCTAATGAGCCAAAGGACCTATGCTAGAACTAAATAGACCTTCTAGGCCTCAGCGTGTTTGTGCTTCATCCTATTAGACCTCCATCGACTCATGCTCGTGCTCCCTCTCGGTGTGTAGCTCCATTCGGTTTGATCTTCCCTACACGTGTGCGAACATAATTTTTGGCACCCTCGGTGATACTCGAATTTCAATCAATATGTCTGAAGAAGAAGTGCATGCCAAGGTGCGCTCGTCCAATGAAGAAGCCAATGAAGATACTATTATTCCGTTCATATTGAAAGACTTGATAGATATACAAAGGTAGCAAGTGGAGAAATCTATGAAAGATTTTGAGTGGTTCTACTTGCAAGTCTTTTGTATGATGCAAGACAGTTTGATCTAGAAGAATTTATTCCCAATGCTAACTCTATTCGGTGAACCAACTCAACCTGCATCTTCAAGTCTACATAAATCCGTGCAAGAATTAGTTGATGATGCTATACATCATGTGCTGATTGATCAATGTGACGTGTTGACAAGTATACTTCAGGACTTGATAAGAAAAAGAGTAGATGGATTCATTACTCAAGAGCCACAAGTTTATACGTCGGCAAATATTGGTTCGTAGATGTTAGTGTTCAATTGATCTGATGGTTATGTTCAGCTTGAGGGGCAACACGATGAAGACGATGAGTGGAATGCAAAGATATCCACAGTGATGAAGGAACAATACAGCTTGAAACCAAAATAGGAGAATTTCGTGTATCGGCCTCCATATCCTGAGTGGTTTGATAGAGTGTCGTTACCACACCGATACAAGATACCAGACTTCTTCAAGTTCTTAGAGCAAAATAATATATCTATAGTTGAACATGTGTGATGATTGTTAGCTCAGTGCGAACGAGCATCGGCAGAAGAAGCTCTAGGAGTGAGATTATTTTTATTGTCACTATCTGGATCGACTTTTACTTGGTTTTCATCGTTGCCGCCAAGTTCAATCAGAGGATGGGTCGATTTAGAAGAACAGTTTCACAAGCACTTCTTTGTGGAGATCCATAAGATGTGGCTTATAGATTTGATATCGGTGAAGCAGAGGAATGAGGAATTGGTTTCGGAGTATATTTAAAGATTCTGTAATATACGAAGCTGATGCTATAGCTTGGGCTTAAGAGATGAATAGTTAGTAGAGTTAATCTTCCAAGGACCATCAAGGCATATCAGAAGGAAATTTTTCTCTCAAGAGTTTGATAATTTAGCACATTTGATGTATATAGTATCATATCATGAAAGCAGATTCTAAGAAACATGGGAGGAGATTTCAATGTCATGGGAGACTAAAGAAGATAATTTCAAAGCATGAGTCATCATATTTTGAAATAGGTATATGTGTTAACATTAAAATTTGATAAACCCCACAGACAGGATTGGAGAGCCGATCGACTTATGGAAGAAAGCCGATTGATACAGGGACAGAGCTGATTGGATAGATGAGAATGGATTTGGTTCAGTCAAAGATGGAAGATAATACAGATGAGACCGGATTTGAGAAGGAGTCGTGGAAGCCACGAGAAGATAATGGTATCTTTATATAATATATCTTATAAGCTAGGCAAATCTAGTTAGTTTTGTTAACTTCATAGAGAGTTTCCTTTTCTGATTAGAAAAGAACGTCCGGAGGTTGTTTGTAAGCATATCGGACTCTTGTAATCCTAGGGTATAAATATAGACCCGCTGGAAGCTTTTAAATTATCCATCACAAATCAATTCAATCTCGATGCATTGCCATTCTAGTTTATCCAATTTTTATTGGCGAGTTCTAGCTATCGATGTAGGGCTGCATCGTTTAGGTTCAATCTTCGACGAAAGGGTAATCCCGCCACTATCTTGGTGTATCCATTCTATCTAAGGTTACATTAGTTAGATTCAATCTCTTAGTCTGATCGTATATATGACATCACAATCACATGGGTTTTATCGGCTTATTGTGCTCTTCTGCTGTCATAGGTCTCGTGCTGTATCGGTTAGGTCTGATCTACTAGACTGCTGATAGTGGATTGAGGCTTATGCCGATAGGTGTTTATGCGACGTTCCATCGGAGTGGCCAGCCGATGAGTTATCTATATATAGAGCGTCATGCCTAGTGTGTTGGCTTCTCAGCCGATATACATATATCTTGCCTAGCGATTATCCATTAGTGATCGATCTGGTTCTGTTAGATCTGACATCATGACTTAGCGGGTTTCATTTCCCCCATCGGCTTAGCTAGCTGATGAGTTTACTTATATGCTTAGATCAGACCCACATCCGATAGTAGCCGATGGGTTCACTTGGTCCCTCCATCATTACGTCTGTTCTAGTCTCTGCTATCTCGGTGCTCTTAGTCTTAGTCTCATATTGTCTCAATTTGGTCTGATCTATCAAGACTGGCTCTTACGGTATCATCACAGTGGTCGCTAAGTTTGGTATCTTTGAGATATCGGGTCTCGCTCCCTACTATTTGCCACGTATTTTGTTTGTAGCATCATCGGCTCCATAGTCAATGAGTCTTTTAGTTCATTCCTTGATATTCGCCTATGCTGTCATCGACTTTCTAGCCGATGTTTGAGTGTTACAGTTGCTATTAGCCACTAGCCAAAAGTATAGGTGCATTGGATTCAGAGCCGATGGGTACTCTAACCCTATCGGCAATCAGCCGATAGTAGGAATCTGTATTGGCCTATTGACCGATTAGCTTGATTATCTAACTCTCTCTATCTTGTCAATTAGTGGTCAAATTGACTGGTACGCCCATAACTATAGTAACTCAACAAAGACATCTTGAAACCAAAGGAGCTACACTAGAGGAAAGTTGACCTCTTAGGCTTTGGTGTGTTTGGTAGTGATCGCATCGGACCTCTATCAAACCTTTATCGATAAACACAGAGGACCGATTCAGCTCGAACATATTATTTGGCATGCCCGGTGGGACCATCGAGAGTGCACCCTAATAAACCGAAGGACCTACGCTGGAGTTAAGTAGACCTCCCAGGCCTTGGCATGTCCGTGCGCCATTCCGTCAGACCTCCATCGGCTCACACTAATGCTTTCTCTCGGCGCGCACCTTCACCTGGTCATAGCTTCCCTGCGCGTGTGCGAACAGCTACAAAACCTACCATCCCGAGATTCTAAGGGCTTTTTCCATTAAAGTTCTAAGGAAATTACCCACTATGTCATTGAACTACCCCTACTCTTCCAACCCACCTAGTAGATTGAGCACCTTAGTGTCATGAAATGGACATGTGTGGCATCCCCATCTCCTCGCCACCATTTAGCTTCCTCACCGTCTCACCATTGGATGACCACTTGCTCACCCCACTCCCTCATTAGCTACATGGCTGACCACTGCCACCGATTCCAGTGTGCCCTAGTCCCCACTACTGCCCGCTGCCCATATGCCACAGTGCTCACAGCTGTCACCCGTGGTCCTCCTCCACTCCCTTGTCACTAGTTCACCGTTGCTCGTCCTGTAGCCACCCTACCTGGCGACAAACTCAACAAAATTTTTAGGATTCAAGCGTATGTTGCTCAGATCTGGGAAATTTGTATATGGTAGTTGTTGATTTTGTGGTTTACTTATTGCATAATCCAACTGGGCCGGCCGGGTCTGCCTGCCTGCCCCTGAACTCTCACGCATGTACTACTGCTGATGACGTGCCATGGATTGAGCCAGCCGCATGCATGCTACAGCTACAGTGCCACCGTGCGCAGGAATGCTGTCCAGTCTACCGGCCGTGTACACCCCTCTATATACAACTAACTCATGGCTCGTTAGTTGTTTGGCTTGTTTAGATTTGTTAACGAGTCATGGCTAGCTCCTGTGCTATTTGAGTCATGGCCAGTAACTCACGAGTCATTTGGCAGGAATGGTTTAGAGTCATGGCTGTTTGAGCATACAACACTGTAGCCGCTATTTCTGGAGAAGGATCGGTGTGAATTTGCACATTTGGAGCGATCCGTGTGTACTTTCTGTCATTCTATGGTCATCTGTTTTTAAGGGGGTGAAATTCTGTATTATATTCGTCGCTCTACGTTGTATGGTTAATTAACTTCAAGTATTAAAACAAAAAAATAACTTCAAGTACAATGGTTGACAACTAAATTTGGTCGTAGGGTAAGGTACAGTACAGATTGGGCAAATTTAGAAACAAGACCTAACCTTGTGTATAAGGCTGGACCGACATTATTACATAGGTAGACTGTAGACTGATGTTAGATATATGGTCAGACTGATCGGCGGTAGTGTCTTTAGGTATAAGATTGGACCGTCGTATAAATAAACCTGAGTCTGATTTCAGCTTTAATATTTATTATGTTTCTTGCTTAGGGTATAGATGCCAAGACCACCCCTCCTTTATATATAGGGGGCTAGGACAAATTGAACCACTAATCAAACATCAAAATCAATCTATTACCCCTACCTCTATTTCTATTCACCTTTTAATCCTCTAATTACTCATTGATTCACCTCTATGGTGTTTAAGGACATCTTACCTGGCCTACAAGCCTAGGATAAACCAGCACAGGTTCACCCTACTATGCTTGAAAGGCAAACAATATTAGCGAGTAGTTATGAAGCAGGTGCGCGAAGTTTGGTAAAGGATGAGATGAAGTCGAGGATTCGAAGGTGGTGTAGGGTTGGACCCCATGTAGTTGGTATCGGAGTCATACGCCATCTATAGTTTGGAATAGAGAAGAATTAGTAGCCAATTTTGAAGAAATCCACTAGTAAAGGTGAGAGTATAAGCATTAACTAACTTTTGCAATTAATATTTTTATAAGGTATAGTGTCGCAGCTAAGTGGAGGGTTTCATTGTAGGGTTAAACCTATGTTTTGATACCACCATATGATGCCCCGACATTTGTTAGCCTAAAGCACAATCTAACTCGCATGGGGGTGTTATGCATTAACTGTGGGATAGTATTAGTCAGAGGATACATAAATTAATACACATAAAATAAGTGTGGGATCAAAGTAAGCTATCTTTATTATATCACTAGAAAGTAGATCTTACATAAATAGTCATTATGGATAGACTCATAGACGAGCAATGAGATAGCATAGAAAGCCACAAAATCAACAGCTCATGTGCTAATAGCAAAAACAAGCTAAGCGACTAAGCAACTAGGCACTAGGCAGAACACTTAGACAACTAACTTATTTAACAGACGTGGCTTGGGACTAGGCACAAAATTTCTAAGTCTTTGAACTTAGCTTTCTCAAACTCTAATCCTACAGGTACTTTTCGGTGGTTAGGTCGACGCCTTCATCTTTAAACTCTAAATAAATTATAAGTAACAAGGGGTAGGTGCGTTATGTACTCACCAAGCTTATGACCTGTTTAGCTTAAACAATAATGCTAGGGTTTATTTAAGAAACTAACCTTTTTCGCATAAGAATTTATTTTGCAAAATAACAGTGAGTCAAATTTTAGTTATTTGGAAGAGCATCATGCTTCATCCTATTCTATAAGTTACTTTGCAACAAATTAGTCACACTGATTCATGTGTGATAGCAATATTTCTATCATTTCTCCTTTTTTTCTATATTAGTGTTCGTGCCCCGATGCGAACACACCGACGTCTGAGAGGTCTGCTTAGCTCCAGTGCAGCCCGGTCAGCTTCTCTTCGTGGCTCGAGGTACACACGCCGGGGGCCATGGGGTTCGATCGGCTCCAGCGCGACGGTACGGGTGCGGGCGTGCCAGTCAATTTTTTTCTGCAATTGACAAGGAGATGAGACGAACAGGTCTGTCGGACGGTGGGCCGATACAGGCGCTCGCAATCGGTTGGCTGTCGATAGGATCGGGATGGCCATCGGCCGCACCCGAAAGACCCTTTGCTATCGGCTATTTGTCGATAGGAATCAGAAAGATCTTCAATCGGCTGGGGAGCCGATGTGGATAGGTGTTGACGAGGGATCGGCCGCAGAGCCGATAGAGGAATCGGAGTGTATTCAGAGGATAGCAAAGCGCACAGGATCTCTCTGTATAGTCGACGGAAGCGGTAGCAGTCGTTCATCGGTTGGAAAAACCGATGAAGGCACATGCGGATTGGCAAGGAATAGTATTAAAAGGCATAGGCTGCAAAACTGATGCCGCTCCGGATATGACAGCACGAGACCCGTCGCCCGCCGTGACAGCGCCATTAACACCGAACCCCGAAGATCGGACCTAACCGAGACAGTACGAGGCCAAGACCAACAGCGATGGTACGGAGGATGCCGAATCGGTTGTGCTGAAGCAAATATAGGAACGAACCCATCGGCTAGCTGAGTTGATGAGGGGACGCCTCTCTAAAGGCAGGTGCATTTCGTCTGGGAGACCGATGCGCTCGGTGTGGCGCGTCAAGGGACACCTCTAAAGGCCTGGCGCATATCCGCCGAGGAGCTGATACGCTGGGCGTGAAGCTCATAGCATGGATAACTCATCGGCTAGCACTTCGATGATATGCCGTGCAGAAAACTATAAGCCTGAAGATTAATTTACCGTCGGCAGCCCCGTAGGTCGAACCTAAACGATGCAGCACGAAATTGACACGACAGAGGGAGCTTAACAGGCCGATAGGCCCTGCACGGACGTGATGCAATACATCTGACTGGCCAAAGAGGTCGAACCTAACCGATACAGCCTTAGATAGAGCAGAACATATCGACATAGTGGCGGGACTTACCCCTTTGTTGGAGATCGGACTTAACCGATGCAGTCCCGCGTCGAGAGCCAGAACCCGCCGGTAAACACCTAGATGAACTAGGGTGGCGATGCGCCAAAGTTGTATATTGATCGAGAGATATCTTACATGTCTCCAGGGGGTCTATATTTATACCTTGGTTTTACAGAGTCCAACGCGTTTACAACCATCGGACGTTATTTCCTAACAAAAATAAAGGAAAATATCTCTAAATAAGTTAACTAACTAACTAAACCTTCCTAATTCGATAAGATTACAATTTACAAAGATAAAATACCCTACCATGAATTCCACGGCTCCTCCATAAACTCGGTTTTATCTGGATAGTCTTTCAATCTAGAACCGAGTCTTCCTTCGCTACAATCCGATTGGCTTCTTTACTGTAGTCATCGGACACCTCTCAGCCGATCGGCTTTAGCACCATCGGGCTGTCCAAATTTTGGCGTTAACAATTAGTTTATTTTCACTTTCACAACACTTGCTTATTACCACAATATTACAACACTAATTCCCATAGTTCTCTAGCTTTCTCAGCAAAACAAAACACCTATTCCTAACAATGTCTTAGTGCCAAAAGACCTGTTCCTAACAAAGGTTAGTCATTTGACACAAAAGAGGACTCTAGAAATGATTACCTTCCCACTAACCATCTTTCATAAATATTTATCAAACAAAACTATACTATAAGAAAGACCTCACATTTGTCGATGATTATGGGCACGACTATTCCAACGGTTCAATTAATCTCTCCAGAGGTTGTATGTTTTACTCACATGTCATAAGCAATCTCTCAAACACAACACATGTCGATCAAACACAATCGTTAAAGTAGGACTCACTAAAAAGCCTTTTTGAAGCAAACCCATGAGAATCCTACCATATAGTTGGGCCAAGTCCTCATGGCCGAGTATCAAGCAAGAATAGTCTTCATCTACTCATGAATACTGGTGATGTCTCATATTCCTAATGGTACTATGTGCCACAATAGAGGCAATAATGTCACTCATAAGAGGTAGTAAAACACAATAATTCCATCTTGATATCATTGGCATTCCATAACCATTGTACAAGACTTTAATGTGATAATGAATTACTTAGGCAAAGGCATTCCATAAACAACCGTGTGGTCGTACTATAACATGTTTGGATGAATTTCCCAAAGGAAATGGCCATTAATGATAATACATGGGCAAACTACAAAGGCATGACCCTGCATCATTAATGTTTCACAAACCATTTTATTTCACAAACCTATTGATACGGTGTATCAGTTTTTCAAACATGTATTTGGAAGTTCCATAGTTTCCCACACGGCATCACAAATGTAAACATGGCTAAACAACTATCTTGGTAGTCATATCTAGTGGATAATGATACTGGCATAACATTTGTTATGCTAATAAGAATAGGGATATACTAACATGCTACATAAAAGTAAGTGCAACAACTAGATCCGTCCATCTGTTGCGAATGCAAACCGAGGCCAAGTAAGATTAGAGTGTAAACTAAGCAATGCATTTTTTAAACAATATAATTTGTAGTTTATAGGGGCAATGTGATCGAGGGTGGCTTTCCTTTCTCTGAAAGCAGGTCTTCTCCTTCGAAGGTGGCACCCAAACATTCCTCACACTCAGGTTCTATATAAGAAAAGAGACAAAACTCAACAAAAAGGTAACAAGAAAAGCTCAAAATAGAATACAATAGTGCCAATGTGTAGATCTCATTTTTAGAAAAAGTTTGAGAGTTGAATGGGTTCAAACGGAGCAATGGTTAATTGATTTTGAATTTTTGAAGTTTAAATGTATTTCTAGAGAATTTAAAAATATTTGTTAAAAATGGAGAAGGAATATTGCATGGAATATTCCTTTTCCACTGAGAGAGAGAAGTGGTGCCTACTTGTCGGTGACTAGTGGAGGGAGGAGGACATGGGCACATGCAATTAGTGGCTCTAAGGGAATGAAGGCGTCTTCTTCCTCCTCACTCCTTGGCCCGAAGCGGTGATGCCTTGATGCAGTAAAAGCACGGCTTGGTGGGCAGATTATGGCTAGGTAGAGCGGAGGTGGACTTCGGTAATTATGTCGTCGATGAAGACGATGGAGGGTTGCTGTGCTAGGGATTGACCGAGATGGCTGCTTGAGGTAGAGGCACTAAGAGAAAAAGGAAGAAAAAGGGTGAAAAAGGGAGGGAGCAAGGGATGGGGAGTGGGGTTCTCAAATCAAATAAAAATTGGAAGAGCGAGCTTGAGCTTTTCATAGGCAAGGAGGGGGTAGTAGGGTGGCACTGAGCAGGTGGATAGGGCTAGGAAAGTGGGTAGAGCTAGTGGCTATGCTCCGATTTCAGGTAGAGCTGGCTAGCTGCAACGATGCTAGCTCTACTATGAGGTGATGAAGCAGTTTGGCGAGTAGTTCATGCTGACGTGTCAATGATAGTGGGGCAATCGTGAGGGGTATGGGCAGTGTGGCATGGAGTGTGCTAGTCGGAGAAACAAGACCAAGCCACCTAGTGACATTGATGGTGACATGATGGCATGACATGGTGATGTGATGCACAAGAGAGCTAGGGAATAAGGTCATGGCACAACATATTTGTGGGATGGCATAAAGTCATGGCATGATGGGACAAGCTCGTGTCACAAAATTTCCCAGCAAGAAATAGGGGAAAAGGGGCTAGGATTCATGACGAAAAGGATGGTTTGGCGTGGTGTGGGCCTTGGTGGCATGTGAGCACATGGGGGTAAATGGTCATGGTGCGACGCATATAGGCATGAAGCGGTGCCTCGGGTCGATATTTGGCTAAGCATGCTATGGGCATGCCAAGATAGCTCGAGGAAGGGGGGTTCGCGATGGGCGTGCCGAGCAACGTGGAGCGGGTGGCCTTGGTGTAATTACCATCTAATAGGTGGTGCTAGATAGCAAGTGCTCGAGCAGGAGGGGCTATGGTGGGCACATGCAGGATGAGATGGGGAGGTGGGTTGGTCTAGCGCCAGTGGAGGCCATGGACTGGTGAGGCGTGGGAGGGAGATGGGCCATCCTATTTTAGGTAGGAGGAGAAAGAGAGCGAATGAAATGCCGGGCCGAGGTGGGGTAAAAGGAAGAGAAGCCAAAATGAAGAGTAAATTTTGTGAATTTCCTTGGATTTTTATGATTGGGTGTTTATGAGGATTTGGATAGATTTGAATTCAATTTTAAACTTGAGAGTTTCATAGAATTTGGAGGAAACCCTAGGATAGGGAATTTGAGATGTAATTTGGCACAAGTGCACAAATTCAAATATGATCCAAATTAAACTCAAAATTCTAAATTCAAGAATGTTTTAGACAAACGAAAATTAGGGTGCTACAAACCTACCCCCTTAAAAGAATCTCGTCCTGAGTTTCCACAACTATGCCAACAACTTAGGGTTCTTGTCTCGAAGGTGATCTTTGCTTTCCTAGCTAGCTTCATCTTTAAAGTGGTTACTCCATTAGACCTTGAAAAACTTGATCATCTTTCGTCTGGTGTGGCATTTCCTTTCTTTAGGAATCTAAATCAGTAGCTCTACATAAGTCTGGTAGTCTTGCACCTTGGTTATCTCTAGTGGACTTGCTCTTCAAGAATACAAAGGCATTTCTTTAGTTGGGATATGTGGAACACACTTTGTACACCACCGAGTTCTATAGGTAACTCAAGTTGATAGGTGACTTCTCCAAGACATGCAGTGATCGGGTAAGGGCCGATGAAACATGGTGCCAACTTTCATGCCATTCCAAACTTTTCATTCGATGTAGTGGTGATACTCCATAGGTATAAATAATCTCTCACTCTACTATCAAGATCTCTTCATCGATAGTCCTAATAATTCTGCTACCTAGACCGAGCCACTCTCAACTGTTCCCTAATCACTTTTACTTGTCCTTCTACTTTCTTAGGAACATTTGGCCCAAAAAAATTCTTTTCTCCAACATCTGTCCAACCGAGTGGTGTTCAACACATGCATCTATACAAGGCTTCGTTGAGGCCATATGTATATTGGCTTGCATAGGGTAGACATATATCTAAAGTGCCTAAAAAAATCCTAGGCATGGTCTCTCAACATGTCTTCTAAAATCCAAGGCATAGGCCATTCATTTGAGGGTGATAAGTGATGTTGAAATTGAGATTGGTACCCATTGCTTCATGCATCTTCTGCTAGAAATGAGAGGTGAAATGCATACCTCTATCAGACACAATATTCTTTTGGGCTCTATGATGACAAACAACTCTGGTCATATATAACTTAGCTAATTCTTACAAGAGTAGGTAGTCTTGATCGGGATAAAATGAGCAACCTTAGTTAGTTGATCCACTATTAACCAAATAGAATCATAACCCGTAGATGTCTTTGGTAATCTTGTTATAAATCCATTCCTATTTCTTCCCACTTCCATTGCAGAATTATCAACCGTTGGAGCATTCCTATAGGATTATCATAAGTTATGCTTGGTAGTCTGTTCTGGCACAGTGTGTGTCTAGCCAAGCTCGACTAGCCCAGTGACTTTTGGCTACAACTATGGCTAGTTGGTTCTTTCTATTTACGAAAATCACACCCTGTTTCTCTCCTCTTCCCCATTCCTTTTAAAAGATAGAGAGCAAATCAAGCACCACACACCATTCTGCGTGGAGCAACTCAAGGATGGCAATGGTGGTAAAGAAGAAGAGGAAGAAGAAGAAAGATGATTAACCAAAGAAAAAAAAGACTATGACTTAGGATTAGGTTTCTGCTTACTTCGAATCTCAAGTATGAGATTCTTTTTAAGTGGTAGACTTGTAATGCTATTATTCTAAGGCTGTTAAAAACTATTTTAATAAAACTCTATTTGCAAAAAAATATTTCTTTGTGTGTAATAAAGGACCTAAGTGTCCAAGGTCAATGAAATCCCTTCTTGAGAGTTGTTAATGTCAGATTTGGTCAGCGTATAAATAGGATCGGCCGATGAAGGGAGGACTGATCGGCTCATAGAAGAAAACCGATTGACATAGTGAGAGAGCCGATCAGACGAGTTGAGGATGGATTCGGTCCAGTTGAAGACAGAAGGTTATCTAGATGAGACTGAGTCTGAGCAGTTATGGGAATCATGGCAGGGTATTTTATTTATATAGAATATGTTATGTAAGCTAAGTAAGTTTAGTTAGCTTTGTAACTTTGTAGATATTAGTTTGCTTATGTATTTAGTAAATCTTGTCCTAGGGTTGTCTATAACGGTGTCAGACTTGTAATTTCGGGGTATAAAGATAGACGTCCTAGAACCTATCGAGATATAAATTAGATCATATGCAAACACAACCTTGGTCACATCACCACCCTATCTCATCTAGGTTTTTCTTCAGTGGGTTCTAGCTCTCAACATAGCGCTGCATTGGTTAAGTTTGATTTTTGGTAAAAAGGTAAGTCCCGCCATTATCTTGGTCCATTTGTTCTGTTTAAGGCTATATCGGTTAGGTCTGACCTCTTAGTTCAATCAGACATACCGCATCACGTTTTCATGAGGCTAATAGGTTCATCGGTCTCCCTCCACCATCCTCGGCCTTGTGCTGCATCGATTAGGTCCGACCTACGAGATCGGTGGCAGTGCATTGAGCCATTTGCCTGACATGTTCTCGTGCGATGTTTCGTCAGAATGAGTAGCCGATGAGTTATCCTTACCGTGCGCTTCACGCCTAACGTATCGGCCATACACATTTATATCATCGATGATTAATTCACTAGTGATCGATTTGGTCCAATCAGATTCGGCCTGATACTATCATGGCTAAGTTCGATCTATCAGGTTCACGTCTAACAAGGCTAGCGTTGAGATCTAGCAGATTTCTTTCCCTATCGACTCAGATAGCCGATGAGGTTAGATATAGGTCTACGTCGAACATTCGGCTGATAAGCAGCCAATGACCTCACCCTATTCTTTTCCATCGTTACGTTTGATCTAGCTTTCGTCATCTTTGTGGCATTAGCCTTGATCTTGTATTGTCTCGGTTTGATCTGATCTATCAAGGCTAACTCTAATGATGTTGTCACAGTGGTTGCTTGTCCTTGTGACTTTGGGGGATTGGGATCCCGCTCCTCACTTTCATCGCCTACCCTCTCGGAGCGTCATTGGCTCTTTGACTAAAAAGTCCTTTCAGCCGATGCTCGAGCACTATCTTTCTATCGGCATCCAGCCGATAATGTGAGCCATATCGATCCATTGGCCGATTGGCTCATAGATCTCATCTCTCTATCTTCTTGTTAATTGCAAAGTAAAATATGATTTGTACGCCCTCAAACCTTAAATACTAAGGACCCGTACTAGAGTTAAGCACAACTCCTAGACCTTTGCATGACCGAGGCACTATCTTTCTTGATCGGACCTTCACTAGCTCGTTCACGTCTTCACCTAGTCTGATTGGCCTCCATGAGATCTGGCGACCAACAAGAGCCTAACAATGTCAGGCCCAAAATTTTTTATCTAAATTTAAATCCTGAAATTTAAATTTAGAAATTCAAAATTTCTTCAAAATTATTCCTTCGAAGCCTAAAAGTTCATCAATTTCTCCCTTCCAAAAAAAATCATCACTTTCCATCAAATTATAATATCAAATTTGAGTTCATGATCCAAACCCAAATACCAAAATCCTTCAAATTTCAATCCATGGAAAATCCCAAATACAATTGTTCAGCCTAGGCCGCCTTCTTCTATTCCTTTCTAGCGGCTAAACTCTTCCCACTCTCCATCTCTTTTCTCCTATGGAAACAAGAACATTGTTAAAAACATACAAAAATACTATGCTTTTGACAACATGATGACGATGGAGAGGGCGTTGGTGTAGATGTTGTTTCCTAGGTTCACCTACATCATCCTTGTGGGCACTGAAACACAAATTCCAAAATGACAGCCTAATGAGTACACAACACCATTATATTGTTACAATTATCAGTCCCATACTGTTGTCGTCACCCTAACTGCCATCATCTATGTCTCTCAATTTTAATTGAGAAAATTCCTCACATGCCTATAAATCTTCGCTCAACCTTCTATGCTTCTAAATTTTGCCACATCCCTATATGTTGATCTTCTGTATACACTCGCTTGTTTACCATGAGCTGACCGTTAATTTTTTTCTTCAAAATACCTATATTGTCCTCTCTTATACTCATGTGGTAGTTTATGGAGAAAAATAAATTTCTCAGAATGAAAAATATTCATTTGTAAGAAAAAATTGAAAATTAAAAATTAAAAATTTTAAATAAATATCATATCAAATTTGGTGAAATTCATACAACATTTTCACCAAAATTTAAATCTGAGTAAAAATAATTTTTATTTTCAATTTCTTAGTGACACTCTTGGATTGTTTTAATAAAAATATTAATTTTGTTTGAAAATTTAAATTCCATTTTTTTAAATTTGCCATCAGATAATTATGTCCTATTTGATGTTATTATAAATTAAAAATTTTCACTTTGACATTTATGTTTTAAAGTAGGAAACACAAGTATGCCACTAATAGAGGGGCAATATGACAATCTATGAAAACTCTAATGTCCAATTAATGATAGACTAACAGAACGGTATGAAGGAGATCGAAATAAAAACTCACGGATATACTGGAAATAATATCATTGGAGAAGGGATTGAGTGAAAACTCATAGTCACGCATGATGCTAGCATCTTTAGGGTACTAATTACATACACTCCTCAGTATAATTACAACATTGTAAGGTATCCACGACTATCTACCGGCTAGACTATCGGCCAGTCCTCATTAGCTTATACTACTATTATCATGCGGTTACAATAGGTATACCACTCTATTTATGAATAAGTCTAAGACAGATTTTTACCATATTCTATCCTAACACCTATACAACTCTAAGTTACAAACTATAACTAACTTTATACACATATTCAACACAAACTCTAATGAAATCTCTTTGGTGAATATGGCATGCCAACTTGAATTTGTTTCTTGTGCGAACCTTCATATGCCCGGACTTGAGTTGGTTTCTTTTGCATCTCATGTTGGGCTGCCTAACAAATCTACACCGCACTCGCTCCTATCAAAAGCAATTGATTCCCAATAACCATTTTCTTCTAGATTCCACTTGCAACGTTTCACCCTCACAATTTATAAATATGTAACTCCACTTTCTCTCCAGTCATCATAGTCGTCTTGTGCTTCATGATCTTCGTGGTCTACCCTTCTTGATGGAAGGTTCCAAATGAAATTAGATTCCTCTTTAGCCTTATCACATGTCTGACTCTCCAAAGAATATGTTCACCTATATCTTTCATCTTGATTTTAACATCATCACTCCCACGGCTAGATAACTTGTGTCATCACCTAAGTATGAAGAGAACCACTCCTTTCTTGGTATCACCTGAAATGAGCTAGCCAAATCCAATATGCTTGCTTCCTCATCCTTAGACTAAACCTTGACATTGTGAGACGATCATCACCATTGCTATCCTAGTCACCTCAAAACAATTATTGTATTAGCCTTAGCTTTTCCCTCCAGTGTTAAACACTCCTTTCTTATATGCTTCCACTCATCACATTTGAAGCACTGCACCATCCTCTTCTTTTTTCTTCATTACCTTATGCATTGCATGCTCTTTATTGATCAACAAACCCTCTGCTCGTGATGTTTCTCCTTCTTTGTTCATTCTCGTCTGATCTAGAGATAACAACATAGAAATGATATCTTTAGTTTTGTTGGACTCCTCACCATACGTCAAAGTAGTCATCACGTTCTCTCATACAATTTGGGTAATGAACACAAAAGAACTATAGCCTTGTTTTAATTGTCAACTTTCACATTCATCTTCACAAGATTTGTGACCAATTGATTGAAGACATTTACGTGCTTTGTAAGATCTACCCCATCCTGCATTTTCAGCTCTTATGACTTCCACTTTAGATACGGCTAATTGGTTAGAGACTTTGACATAAACTGTGCTTCCAACTTTTCCCAAATTATCTTTGTTGAGGTGTTCTCCATCACATGGTCCTTTACAGATACAATTGTATCATCGTAGCTGCTTGCAACTTCATCTCCACCCAATCATCATCCTTCCATATTGACCAGTTGGACTCCCTTCAAAGTATCATTTGTTATAAAACCAACCCTAATAGCACATTGAGATACAAATGCAAAAAAATGCCATAGAAGATTGTTGATGCCAAAATTTTGAAAGCCCATGGAAGGGTTGGAAAAAAGATCGGCTTAAGTAAAAAAGAGTCCGGTTGCTACAGGGAGGAAGCCGATCGAATGAAGCAGGGAAAGATTCGGTCCAAGATTAAAAGGTTATCCAAATGAGACTGAGTTTGAGGAGGAGCTGTGGGATTCACGGCAGGGTATTCTATTTATCTAAATTGTGTCTTATATGGAAAGGAAGATTTAGTTAGTTTAGTTAACTTCCTTAGAGATATTTTCCTTTATCTTTGTTAGAAAATAACGTCCGATGGTTGTTGTAAACCCAGGGTATAAATATAGACACCCTAAAAACATGTACAGATATCCTTCGATCAATACAACTTCGGCGCATCGTCACCCTAGTCTATCTAGGTTTTTACCCATGGGGTCTGGCTCTCGACGCAGGGCTACATCGGTTAACTTCGATCTTCGGTGAAGGGGTAAGTCCTACCACTATCTCGATATGTCTCGCTCTATCTAAGGCTGCATTGGTTAGATTTGACCTCTTAGGTCTATTGGATGTATCGCATCACGTCCATACAAGATCTATCGATCTATGAAGCTCTTTCTACCATTGTCGGTCTCGTGTTGCATCAGTTAGGTTTGACCTACGAGGCTGTCAATGGTAGAATGAGCTTTAGGCCTATAGATCTCAATACGACATTTCATCTGAGTGTTAGCCGATGAGTTATCTATATGTTGAGCAACACGCCCAGCGTATCGGCTCCTCGACCGACACGCACCAAGTCTTTAGAGACTTCCCTTAAGCGCCACGCTAAACGCATCAGCCTTCCAGTCGATGCGTGCCTGTCTTTAGAGAAACGTCTTCTCATCGGCTTAGCTAACTAATGGGTTTGCTTCGCCCTTCCTTCAGCACAACCGATCTAGCATCCACTATCCCGTTACCGTTGGCCTTGGTCTCGTACTGTCTCGGTTAGGTCCGATTTTTGAGATTTGATGCTAGTGGCGTCATCACGCCGGGCGACAGGTCTCATGCTACCATCTCCGGAGCGACATCGGCTTTGCAGCCGGTGCCTTTTATACGATTTCTTGCCAGCTCGCATATGCTTTCATTGGCTTTCTAGTCGATGAACGACCGCTATAGCTTCCGTCAACTACCAGGAGGGATCCCATGAGCTTTGCTGTTCTCTAAACACTCCGGTGCCTCCATCGGCTTTGCGGCCGATGGATCAGGATCTCGCTTTCACTACACCCAGAGCCATCTTATCCTTCATCGACATCCGCCTACGCCTTCATTAGCTCCCTAGCCGATGGAAGAGTGTCTTGATTCCTATCGATGATCAGCCGATACCAGGAGCCATCTAGATGCAGCCGATGACTAACTCAATCCTATCGGCAGCCAGCCAATAACGAGGGCTCGTATCTGCCCATCGTTCGACTTACCTGTTTGCCTTACCTCCTTGTTAATTGTAGGGTCAAATTGACTAGCATGCCCGTACCCGCACTGTCGCACCGGAGTCAACCGAAACCCACAGCCCTCGGCACACGTACCTCGAGCCACGGAGAGAAGCCAACCAACCTGCACTGGAGCTAAGCAAACCTCCCAAGCGTCGGCGTATTTGCACTAGGCGCGTGGGATTCTGGCGCAAACAAAGATCCAAACATAATAACAATAGCACAAATATGCTTCGATTTCTAATAAATTGCCCATCAATCTAGCCACGAGCTAAAACTAACAAATCAACATTCGTCTTCCTAGCTTCCAAATGATCTGAGTGCCATGTCTAGCCATCTCTCTATTGGATCAAGCTTACTGAGAGGCCTAAGCCGCTCCACCCAGAGTATTTGACTCCATCGATCAAAAATACTAATTGTCTCTAGCTTTAATTATGAGCATCATGTCTGATCATCTCTATTGAAAGTTGTTCATCAGAAAGCTCTAGCCACCTACCCAAAGTGCTTGACACCACCAATTGGATCGACAATCGCTTTCGCCACCATCAACCTGATCACCACATCTAGTCACCTCCCTATCAATTGTAGCCCATTGAATGATTAAAGCTACCATATTAAGTGTTCAACTCCACTAATCAAATTCCATTGATCGCTGTTGTCCTCCACCTTTTGTCAATGCCCCTCCATGGACATAATGTGCATTTGTCATAGTGTGGTGCACCTCCATCGTACCTCTATCTTAAATTACCTATAGCTCTGATACCACTTATTATAAAACTGGCCCCAAAATTGTATCAGCAACTGAAAACTAAAGAATCCTATAGAAGTTCTAAACTTGATGACAACATCGAGATATGATTTAGCTGAGCCTATATCTTCGGGGTACTGATTATGAGTGCTCTTATCTAATCTAACATAATTACAACATATCAAGTTATCCACAACCATTGACTAGGATGCTAGCCAGTTAACACTTGCCTATGCTACTATCACTGTGAGTTATAACATGTCTCTCTATTTAATAAATATCCTAGGATAGAGTCTGACTCAAAATCTATTACAACTATAAGTTTGAAATTGTAACTGACTTTTATACATATTTGACATAACATCATCTTATATTATTGGTTGTGGTTGAGTATATTATACTGAGAATATCTCCCTATCTAGTGTTAGTCTATTGTAATTAGAGAAAGTGTAATTATAGTAGGTTAACTGTGGCATGACTATGTGATTGTCTTGTGAGCTGCCTCGGCCACCTATATATACTGATGCATTGATAGGGAATAGAATCAATCATTCCCATATTTTCATGGTATCAGAGCGGTTCCAATCCGCTATCTTTCTGCAACAAAAAACACCGCCGCTGTTGCTGCCGTTGCCAACCTCCTCCTCCTCCTCCACCACTACTGTGCTATGAGAGATTGCTGAGGTCCGACGCCCTCAACGCCGCCGTTCCCGAACAGCGCCCGTCGCCGATCCGATCGCCACCACCGGTGTCGGCTGTACATCACCGGAAGTGTCGCTGGTCTCATTGCCCGCGCTACAAATCTGATCGCCCACCCCGTAGTTGTCCTTATCACCGGGTGTGAGCGTCGAATCCGATCCTGCCTCCGCTTCTGCACCAACACCCATCGCCGATCCGATCATCACCACCGGTGCTGACTGCACGTCACCGGGAGTGTCACCGATCTCATCGCCCACGCTGCCAATCCGATATGACTATCGACCCAATCGCCCACCGATCGGTCCGATCGGATCCCCGATCTGATCAGATCTACTGTTGACCTGTCTGCTGCCGATCCGATCGCCCGCCGATCCGATCCGACTGTCAACTCGATCGCCCGCCGATCGGTCCGATCGGATCCTATCTACTGCCGATCCGATCGTCCTCCGATCTGATCGGCTCTACTGACGTTCCCGAGTGCCCATCGATCGGTCCGATCGGATCCTGCCTATTGCCGATCCGATCGGCTCTACTGTCGATCCGATCCCTCCGATCTGATCGGGCACTGATCCGATCCCTCCGATCTAATCGACTGCCTATTCCTTCGATCTACTGCCGATCCCTCCAATCTGCTACTGATCCCTCCAATCTGATTGGCTACTGATCCCTCTGATCGACTGTCTATCCGATCTGATCGGCTCTCGATCTGTTTCCAATCGACTGTCGACCCCTCTGATCCGATCGGCCGATCGGCTGTCGATCCCCTCACGGCTGGCGAAGGCAATGGCGTCAATGCTTCCGATGACCGCTGTCTCACGGCTGATGCTGCTCACGCTGATGAAGCGCGTCGGGCTGAGGAGGCCCGTCTTCGCAACGACGCCTTGGATGCGTACGAGAGTGCTCATGCGGCTCTCTGAGCGCAAGCCACCACCGTCGTCAATGTCAAGGCGCTTATCCCCATTGTACTCGACAAGGCCACAAACTCCTACACCAAGTGAAGCGGCCTGTTCCTCACCGTCCTCGGCAAATATGTCCTCACCCGCCACGTCCTCGAGGATGAAGCGTTCCCCGCGTGCCCGGCATGGCTCTAGGCGGACTGCGACGTCGTTACATGGGTGTACGACACTGTCTCCAGCGACCTAGAGCAGTCGCTGATGATGGGGCAAGGTCACGCCCGCAACGCGTGGTGCTACCTCGAGGACGAATTCCTCGGCCAGAAGGAGTCTCGTGCCCTTCTCCTTGAGACGCAGTTTCGCACATTCCATCAGGAGTCCCTGAGCGTCACCGACTACTACCGTTGCCTTGAATCTATAGCTGCCTCCCTCGCCGAATTCGACGGCCCCATCGGCAATAGGCAGATGGTGCTCACGCTTCTCTATGGCCTCAGTGGCAATTTCCGCCACATGGTGTCCATCCTCAAGATGCACCGGCCATTCCCAACATTTACTGAAACACGCACTTACCTTCTGTTGGAGGAGATGGAGATCGACGCTCGTCCTCCGTCCCCACCGGCTGTTCTCGTCGCTACGACGCTGCATCCAGCGTCTCTAGGTGCCACTGCTGCTCCTCGTTCGGGAGTGCCTCCTCCTTCATGCCCTGTTGCACCAACCGCAGGCCAGCGTAACAGCTGCCACCATGGCTACAGTGGACGTGGCGGTTCTGCTGGTGCCAGCTCTCCAGCGCCTTCTGCTGGAGCGGCCCCAGGTGGATAAGGCGGCGTCCCTCCTGGTACGGCCGTGTAACCATCGTTCGTCCACCCTTGGGCTAGAACTGTGCACATGTGGCCATACAACCCGTTCGCACTACCTCTGCCACCACAGCCTACGTTCCATGCAGCCCCAAACTATGGTGGTTTCGGTGCTCTTCCTAGAACCTATGGAGGTGCATACGGTGCCCCATCGTCCCCGTATGGCACGTACTACGGGGGCGCTACACCGCCGGGCTTCCAGGCACCCTCACCAGCGTACCAGGCGGCGCCTTGGCTGCCCACTCATGGAGGGTCTTGGCACCAGGACTCCTTGGTGCACTCCATTAACACCATGATGCTCAACCAACCGGCCTCTGAGTGGTATGCTGATACGAGTGTCAGTTCCCGCATGACCTTAGACGCTAGTATACTCTCCACCATTTCCCCACCCTCTTCATCTACTCCTTCATCTATCATTGTGGGAAATGGCACTTTACTTCCTGTCACAGCCACTGGAACACATCATTTTTCCTTACCGCACCGTGATCTTGCTCTTAATAATGTTCTGGTATCACACAACATTATTAAGAATTTAATTTTCATTCATCGGTTCACTACCGACAATAATTGTTCTATTGAGTTTGATCCATTTGGTCTTTCTGTGAAGGATCTGCAAATCAGAAATGTGATCGCCGTGTGCAATAGTTCCGGTGACCTCTACCCATTTTTTGCACCATCTACCAACACATCTGCGTTCATCGCCACACCCACCTCCCTTTGGCATCACCGTCTTGGTCATCTTGGGCGTGACGTTCTATCTAAACTTATTAGGTCCAATGTCATTTCCTACAATAAATATGATATCGATCATTTATGTTATGCGTGCCAACTCGGTCGCTATGTACGTCTACCTTTCGGTTCATCTACTTCTCGTGCTACTCACAATTTTGATTTAATCCATTGTGATCTATGGACCTCTCCATGATGACTGCTCTCACTACAGTTGGACTTTTCCCCTTCGTCTCAAATCCGAGACATTTTTCATTATTTCCACCTTTTTGCGTATGTTCGCACACAGTTTGGCACCACCATCAAGAGTATTCAGTGTGACAATGGCTGTGAATTCGATAATTCCTAGGCCCGCACATTTTCTCTCTCCCACAGTGTTGCTCTCCGCATGTCGTGCCCATACACTTCCCAACAAAATGGTAAAGCAGAGCATTCCATTCATACCATCAATAACACTCCTCTGCGTTCACTTTTGTTTCAAGCGAGTCTTCCTCTAGCTTACTGGGTTGTGGCTCTTCACACCACCACATATCTTATGAACCGCCTCCCCACACAACACTCACTTCCTCCACACCATACTACGCTCTCTTCTCTGTCCCGTCCTCCTATGATCATCTCAAAGTTTTTGGTTGCACTTATTATCCCAATATGTCCTCTACAGCGCCCTACAAACTTGCTCCTCGTTCTTCTCTATTCGTGTTCCTCGGCTACTCCTTAGAGCACAAAGGCTATCGATGCCTCGAGCTTCAGTCAAACCGCATTCGCATTTCTCAATATGTTGTTTTCGATGAGTCTTTTTTCCATTTCTCTGACATGTCTACCACACCCATGGTACCTTCCGCCTTGGACTTTCTTATTGATGATCATGATCTCACCGCTTCAGTTCCTGGAGCTTCTTTTTTGCGTGCAGGTACAGCAGCCTCCTCAGTGGCACACCCTATGCCTGAGGCCCCACTTGCGCCGTGGTCGCCCGAGTCCGCGTCATCCTATGCCGCTGCCCCTGTGCACCTCGCATAGGTCGCTACCAGCGGCGCCACACCAACCATGAGTGTTGCCGGTCCTGCTGCCCCAGCTGCTCACACGTAGGTTGTTGCCAGCAGTACCAGCCATATAGTTGCCACTCGACCGATTGTCATCCCTCCGGTGACTAATGCGCACTCAATGCTCACGCGTGATAAAGCTGGCATCGCGCAGCCTGTGGATCGCCTCAATCTCCACGCTGTGCCTATGTTGCCTCTTCCTCGCTTTGTTCATGATGCCCTATCAGACCCCAATTGGCGATCTGCTATGCAGGCTGAGTATGACGCTTTGATTACCAACGACACCTGGAGTCTTGTGCCTCGCCTTCCTAGTGTCCATGTTGTGACTGGCAAGTGGATTTATCGCCATAAATTACACACCGATGGATCTCTCGATCGTTACAAGGCTCGCTAGGTCCTATGGGGTTTTACACAACGGCCCGGTGTTGATTATGATAAGACTTTCAGTCCGGTTGTCAAGCTTGCGACAGTTCGAGTTGTTCTCTCCCCGGCATTATCTCAGAACTGACCTATTCATCAACTGGATGTGAAGAATGTATTTCTCCATGGCACTCTCATTGAGACAGTATACTGCGTACAACCCTCTAGATTTGTGGATTCTTCTCGCTCAGATTTTGTCTATCGGCTCAACAAGTCCTTATATGGTTTGAAGCAGGCTCCTCGTACTTGGCATCACAAGTTTGCCTCTCACCTCGTGTCACTTGGATTTGTTGAAATAAAGTCAGATACTTCGCTCTTTATATATTGTCGTGATCCAGACATGGCCTACTTACTACTATATGTTGATGACATTGTCCTCACTGTCTCCTCTACAGGATTACTCAAGCATATCATGGAGGCTCTCTAGCGTGAGTTTGCTATGATGGATATGGGTCAGCTGCATCATTTTCTAGGCATTTCTGTGACACGCTCCGCAGATGGTCTGTTTCTTTCTCAGCAACAGTACAGTCAGGATATTTTGGAGCGTGCTGAGATGAGTGCGTGCAAGCCGTGTAGCACGCCTATTGATCTCCACTCTAAATTATCTGCTGATGGATCACCTGTCACTAATGCTACACAGTAGCACAGTCTAGCCGGCACTGTACAGTATCTGACCTTCATCCGACCCGACATTACCTTTGCAGTTCAACAGATATGTCTCTATATGCATAATCCTCAAGAGCCGCACCTCACTGCTCTCAAGCGGATCCTGTGCTACTTGCAGTGCACCCTATCTCTTGGGCTGACCATACGCCGATCTTCGCCTACAGATCTTGTTGTTTACACAGATGCCGACTGGGCTGGTTGTCCTGACACTCGTCGGTCGACCTCTGGCTATGCCGTATTTCTCGGGGATAACTTGGTGCCCTGGTCTTCCAAGCGTCAGCATACAGTCTCTAGATCAAGTGTTGAAGCTGAATATCGTGCTGTGGCGAATGGTGTTGCTGAAGCTATCTAGCTACGACAGCTGCTTTTTGAGCTTCGCCACCCTCCTCGACGTGCCACCTTGGTCTATTGTGACAATATCAGTACTGTATATCTCTCCAGCAATCCGGTGCAGCATCAACGGACGAAACATGTTGAGATTGATCTCTATTTTGTTCGAGAGAAGGTCGCTCTTGATCACTTTCGGGTCCTACATGTTCCTACGACATCACAGTACGCCGATGTCTTTACCAAGAGCCTTCCTACCTCACTATTTCAGGAGTTTCGATCCAGTCTGAATGTTAGCGATGCTCCCGATTAGACCGCGGGGGAGTGTTAGTCTATTGTAATTATAGGAAGTATAATTAGAGTAGGTTAACTGTGGCATAATTGTGTGGTTGCCTTGTGAGCCGCTTCGGCCGTCTATATATATTGATGCATTGATAGGGACTAGAATCAATCATTCCCATATTTTCATCCAGTTTGATGCTGAAAACTGAGAGCTTCCGGTTATCAGACTTGAAGGGGTGTCGTGAAGCTTGTATTCCCAATGCCTCCCCTGGCAATTTCAAGCACGAGTCAACCTATTCTGGCAGAAAGAGTTTTTACTTCTCAATGTTGAATTCCCAATACCTCCAATTCCTATTACAGCCCCTACTGTATAAACTGCTCTCGTGCAATTTTATAGACCTGACTTCTTACATACAAGCATTTTCCTGTATCTTAATACCGCATTATAGAATCTGATACAGCAAGGATGTATATGTCAAGGGCGCCGTGATTCAGCACGGCAGGGCCTCGACTTTTTAGCTCGTAGCTGCGATTGATAGTGGTGTGGGATTGTTACCTGGCACATCCAATTGTGAAGGAGAGGAAGATTCAGGGAGAAAGAGAGGGGAATTTGGAATACTCTGTTTTTGCTTTCTTTTTTATCATCTCGCTCACCACGGTTAAATACCGGCAATAGCTAGGTCTTCAGGCGCTGTGATTGCACGGTGAGAGCGCGCACTAGGTGTGATTGATGCCCTCTGTCTCGTGCGGGGATCGCGCGCGCTTGGCGGAGTTGACACGCTCTCGTTTTGCTTCTGGTGCGGTGATCGTGCTTGTTCTCTGACCATGCTCTTCTTAGCTCTAGCTGTGTCCCTGGTGCGATCTTGGCGTGTGTAGTGGCGCCCCCACATGACATCTCTCCCTCTCTCAATGAGCAGCTCATCCTCGAGCTTGAGTGATGGATGCCTTTTTGTGAAGTTGTTGATGTCTTCCCATGTTGTAGATGATGTAGGTTTGTTCTTCCATTGGATGAGGACATGTCGAACGCCGCAGGCAAGGCAAGTTCACACGGCACGATCTGGTTCAGGGACGGTGGCACTGTTGTGGATGACTGGTAGAGGCAGAGGAGTGTCAGGCGGCGTGCTTGTTAACTTCTTGAGGAGGCCAATGTGGAAAACGTCATGGAGTAGTAACCAGGCTAGAAGAGCCAGATGAACAGTGACGTTATTAATGAGTTCGGTGATGCGGTAGAGCCCATAGAAGCATGGCTTGAGCTTTCCTTTTGTCATGGCAAGTAGGGAGGCTAGAGCCCAGCGGAGGAGGCGCATCCACACCCATTCATCCATGGCGTAGGAGACTGCGCAGTGGCGCTTGTCATAGTGGTGCTTTTGAGTAGTGTGTGCTTGCTCTAGTTGGTAGAGAACGTCTGCTAGAAATTTGTCCCTATCCACCATGTTCTTGGCCAATGCCACAATACTTGTCTTATTGTGTTCATAAGAGCGTATGGTCGGGGGTTCACGGCCGTAGACCACCTTGAATGGAGTTTCCTAGAGCGATGACTGATAGACGGTGTTGCAGGTATACTCGGTCTAGAGAAACCATCGGAGCCAGTGGCAGGGACGGTCGCTGGTGAAACAACACAAGTACATGACGATGACGCGATTGGTTGCCTCCATTTGTCCATCGAACTGTAGGTGGAATGCTGATGCCATGTGCAGTTTGGCACCCATGAGGTGCACGAGCTTCTACTAGAAATTGGAGGTGAAGATGGGGTCGTGGTTGGAGACCATCAACTAGGGCACTCTGTGTAGGCGGACCACTTCGGTGAAGAATGCTTATGCCACCGATTCTGCTATATAGGGGTGAGCAGTGGAATGAAGTGGCAGTACTTACTGAAGCAGTTGACCACCGTTAGGATCACGGATTTGCCTCCGACGTAGGGCAATGCTTCGACGAAGTCTAGCCTAATGTCGGACCAGACGAATGTTGGTACTAGCAACGACATGAGCAGTCTAGCCGGGTGGAGATGCTCAAACTTGTAGCACTGACAAGTAGCGCAGCCCTTGATGTAGTCGTGGACCACGCGATGAAGGTTGGGGGAGTGGAGATCCCTATGTAGTCGGTGGTGGGTGCACTGGATACCTTCATGGCTGTCATCATGGACAGCAGCTACAAGCTTTGCCAAAAGGGAAGACATCGGTGTGATGTAGAGGTGGGAGTCATAGACCACCATGCCGTTGACGTGTGACTAGGGCACGGCATGCTGCCCCACGATGATCTCGTCCCGAAGGGCCACCAAAGCCAGGTCTGTGGCCTGCACCTAACGGAGGCGTTCGATGAAATCGAAGTAGGCCCGAAGATGTCAAGAATGGCACTGTCATCAATGTTGTGCCTAGAGAGAGCATCAGCGATGATGTTCATGGCATCGGGCTTATACTCGACAGTGAAATCGAAGCCTATTAGCTTGCCCACCCATTGATGTTATGGGATCATGGCAAGGCCTGGTCCAGGAGGAACTTCAAGCTGTAATGGATCGTTCTCACTAGAAAACAATGACCCCATAGGTAGGGATGCCAATGGCGTATGGCGTGGATAAGGCCTATCAGCTCCTGCTCATATGCAGCCAGAGAGTGGTGTCATGGGGCGACGGGCCGGCTGAAGAAAGCGACATGGTGCTTGTCTTGGAGGAGTACCGCCCCTAACCCGTGTGAAGAGGCATTGCACTCCACGACGAATGGCTGATCAAAGTTGGGAAGTGCTAGGACCGAGGCCATCGTGATCGCCTTCTTCAAGGCCTAGAAGGTTGATGTGGCATCATCGAACCACAAAAAACCATCCTTGTGAAGAAGCGCTATGAGAGTCGTGATGGTGCCGTAGTCGCACACAAACTTGTGGTATTATCCTGCCAGGCCGAGGAACAACCGAACTACATGCGCCGAATGAGGCAGGCGTTAATCATGCACCGCCTGGACCTTTGCTGGGTCCATGGACACTCCTTCCGCCGAAATGATGTGCCCTAGGTACGCGATTGAGTCGACGCCGAAGGCACGTTTGGACCTCTTGATGAAGAGTTTGTGCTGCTATAGGGTGTGGAGGACAGTGCGGAGGTGTCGAAGATGGTTGGCCCACGAATTGCTGAAGATGAAGATGTCATTGAAGAAGACGAGGACGAAATGGTGGAGGAAGGGCTGTAGAACGTCATTCATGAGTGCCTAGAAGAGGCTGGAACATTGCATAGGCTGAATGGAATGACGAGGGTCTAGAACGCTGTTTTGTTCACATATAGCCTGCCATGGGTCCGAAACGCCGTTTTGTTCACATCTATAGGATTCATTCGCACCTAATGATAACCTGTGCAAAGGTCGAATTCAGTAAAGAACTTGGCACCACGAAGCTCATCCAGGAGTTCATCCACAAGTGAAAGGGGAAAGTGTCCTTCACGGTGATTGTGTTTATAGCCCTATAGTCGATGTAGAAACGCCAGAACCATTGGCCTTCTTAACGAGGAGCACCGGTGAGAAGAATGCAGATGAGCTACAGCGGATTACACCCTGTGCCAGCATAGTGGCACAGTGGCGCTCCAACTCATCCTTGTGGGTCGCTGGGTAGCGGTAGGGACGGACAACCACCGACTACGCCCCCAAAACCAAGGTGATGTGGTGGTCACGGTTGTGTGGCGGCGGTAGCCCATGGGGGCTCGGTGAAGACGACGACAAACTCAGCGAGGAGGGCATCAATGAGGTTGTTGTCTGTGTAGGCCTGTGAGTTGGACTGGTTGGTCCTGCCACGCTGCGACAGCTCATGCGATGATATCGGTGCCAGAATGACATGAGTGCGCTGAAATCCCAAAGAATAGGTCCGAGCGACGCGAGCCATTAAGTCCCCAACACGATGTGGTAGCCTGCCAGAGGAAGAACAAAGAGGTTCGCCCAAAGACTGAAATTTGGAATACTCTATTTTTGCTCCCCTTTTGATAATCTTGCTAACCGCGGTTAGATACCGGCAATCGCTGGGTCATCAGGCGCGGTGAGAGCGCGCGCTCGGCGCGGTGACCGTGCTCTGCTCAGCTCTGGCCGTGTCCCTGGTGCGATCTCGGCGTGTCAGTGACGCCCTCACATGACATGGTTCCGTATGGATTCATGACGCCGTTATCAAATCACTAACTAATCATCGTGGTCCCTTGAGAGGATCGGAATAGGATCGTTATATGACCTGTTTCGTTCAAGAGAGCTGGTTGGACCGTCACGCCACCTCATCTCTTACCAACATCAAACAAGATTTAGTTCTATAAAGGAAAAATGATATAGAATCATCTCACCATAATTATGGGTTTACCTCAAGGTTGATCAGCTCTTCTGGATAGTTTGATTACTCAAACTAAACAGCCTAGAAATGATTCACAAACAAGAGGAAACATGGATGAGCCAGCAGAAAGAAAGCTAAGGTATAGGTACCACGCAGTTATGAACAACATTAAGTCTCGTACAAAAAAAATCATAGCATTACCTATTTACTTAGAGACTGGTAGGAGGTCGCAGAAGACAAATGGGTATAATAATATTGTTACAGAAGAAACAACAGAAAAATTTCAACATACAAAAAGAATCACAAAAACAACAGAAAAATTTCAACATACATCCAAAAAGAATCACAAGGAAAATGGAATACAAAAATCACAATCACCACTGATCTTTTTAACGATTATACATCCAAACTATATATATGCCTATATCTACTATTTGCACACTACAAATATGCATAAATGTATATGTTAATTGATGGGATCTGGTTTGGTGGAGTAGACGTGCATGCCGATGGCGACGACGATGGTGAGTATGCAGAAGTAGAGGATGGCGTGGACGAGGATAGAGAGGCCGCTGGTGCCCATGTTGCCCAGCTCCACCACTCTCGCCCTCGCCGGCAGCTGGAACAGGAACCCCGGTGACAGCAGGATGAACAGCACCACCGCCGCGATGATGGGTCCCCAGTCCGTCATCACCATCGTCTCCTCCCTCAAATTTCAGAATCTACCGTATAATTGTCTGTGCAGTCCACGGTTGAATTGGTTCATTTGGCAAGCTAGGGGGACAGTAGTTAAGCGCCCATAAAATTCCATCCTTGAGAAGCAAGCGACCTGAAGACAATAGAAGGTGAAAAAGGTGAAGAGTTAACTTTGGTAGTGATGACTGATGAGTAACCACATGTACACAGCTTTGCAATCTTTTCATTTCTGGAAACAGCCAGAAGCACGGAAGAGATCCCTAAAGGCGCTTCCCTTGCAAAAAGGCATATGCATGCTGTGCTTTCTCGATAAACTATGTTGATGCATGATGACCATACGCATGCATTCAGATAAACAAGTATGTTTCAGTTCATCTTCTCCTATCATGTAGGACTTAGAACAGTTAATCAGCATCTGGGAGGCTCACTGGTCACACGCTCACTGATCATCAGCATCCAGATGACAGTAAATTCAGACTACATGTACTTTACGATTACAGCTTGAGCATTCCTCCATATATAGTAGTATTGCATAAAGTTTACATATTGCATTCGAAAACAAGATTCGGAATCAGAATAGAGAATAAATAGCATTTGAAGCTAAAAACTCTTCCTCTGCTATTTGGAGGCATGCATAGACAAGTGTATTAACTTTGCCTTTCATAAAACTTATACCATGCCTAGAAACTACAAAGAATGCAAAAAATTTCTGATAAAAATTTCCATATGGTGCATATTGTTCATAGTGGTTGCAATATGAGGAAACCAGATATACATCTACATTTCATAATATCAGAGCTTTGTCTGCATTTATCACAACTACCATAAGAAAAAGAGGTTGTGGTAACTACCTTCTCTTGAATGTTCAACTCCCGCGCTATTTTAAGGTCCTCTCCCATAAAATTCAGTCACTTGTTTCATGTTGCCTGTTTCAAAACACTAGTTAAAATAACCTTAGGCTACATTTCCGGTAGCAGATAGGCCTTTTATTCAATCATGAATTGACATTTTGTAATTTTACCCTGGACATAAATCTTTTAAATAAAATTAATATACTGTTGGTGATTCCCCTACTGTTTCTTGGTCAAAAAAGTAGTTAAAATAATAGAAGATCCTTCCAGCAAAAATACTGTGAATAACCAACTCAAACTTTGTATTAAAAAATTTAAAATGCTAAAATATCTCTCTTTACATATGTTGATCTTGTAACACAAACACCTCCTCAATTTAGACCCGGCAAAGTGCAGTTGGCAGGCATCTGCACTGAAGTCAGAATCGATTTACTAATTATAGCAGCATGTTAGCTACCATCCAGCATTCTTTGCTTCTTCCACACTCAAGATGTGAATCAGCAAAGGAACAGGCACTCATAGAAAATCCTTGGATGGGAATGAGTGGGTGAAATTACCCCCACAAAAACCAACTCTGAAACTCATTACTTTTTTTAGTTTGCCTTTGTTCTTTGTGGTGTTTTGTTTTCACTTCCCTGAATATTTCAGAGAAAAGACAAGACGTTTGTTGCAAAAGGAATGAGGTAAATTGGTCCAATATTCAGTCAGGGTTCATACTAATTTTCTACACATCCATACATTAGGTGATGTTTTGGAGCACTTTTCTTATTCTTCTATTCATAATGCACAGTCGATTTCTCTGGTTTGATTGCAACTTGATTTTTTTTGAGGAAAAAAAAGACAGGATTGCAGCTTCATGATCTAGAGAGGAAAAACAAATATTTTCGTAATTGGAAACATATTGTCATGTCAGTGCTATGCTTCTTGTGGATGTGGTAAGCCTTGCTCTTATAGCGAACATAATTCACATAATCAAACAGGCATGTACAATACTGTATAATACCCCCATGCCTATGTAATTATTTGGCATTGCCCCATTCGATTTTCTTTAGAAAGTTGTTCTCATGACATAATTGAAATATAGAGATTTTCCTGTTGGGAAAAACAAATTCAATTTCCTGAGAGGTGTCACAAATATGTAGTTCCAGAAAGCATGGTGAATTTCTACTCGATAAAATAAAATTTCTGTACCAATTGAAATCCAGGCCATATAGAATATCTAAATAACTCAGATTTTTGTTGTGTTCGGCTATGTATTCTACGTTATCCTAATAAATAAAATTCCTTTGTTAAAGGTGAAGACAGGCTTTGAGTTTAAGCAATTCACACTTGTTTATTCTAGGTGCAGAGTAGGGGATAATTGATGTGCCAAAGGTACTTTCACAAGCTCTCCACAAGTTCAGAATTAGCAGAATTAATTTGTGAAAGGATATGCAACCTTTTCTTGAATCACCAGGAATTAAAATGGTCCATAAGCAGGAAGGCTGTAACAGTGAACAGATGAGCACCCCTCCTGCTCCTGCCGGTGAAACCAGTACACAGATTCCAACTAGAGATGCCAAGCATCAGAAGGAAGCAGCAAGTTCCTCATCTTCCTCATCATCAGAGGAAATAGACGAGGATGATTTCTTCCAGATAGAAGGCCCAATACTCAGCACCCAGTTCTCACTGTCTGCTCCACCTGCAGAAGGCAGCAGTGGAGATGCAAAGCAGTCACCATCAGTGCAGGGCATATCTAGGGCATCAGATGAATCCCATGACCCAAAGAGGATCCCATCTGCTGTCTTTGCAAGATCGAAGTCAACAACACCAACTGACTGGAGTGTCACCTCAAATGAATCTCTCTTTAGCATTAACGTTGGGAATGCGAGCTTTTCAAAGGATCATATGTTCTTGTATGGCAAGTCTGGAGAGCTGGGTGTTAATGATCCATTGCCACCATTACCAAAACAGAGCCCGATCTCCAGCCCTATAAAAGGTGAGGTGACCACAGCAGACAAGCCTAGTACTTCCAAGGAAAAGGGGGATGGGCGTGGACTCGCAGACCGGAATGGGGAGGATAATCTAGATTATATCCATAGCTTGTCACACCGGTCTGATGGAAGCACAACAAGTTTTGCATTTCCAATGTAAGAATCCTCTGCCACTATTAGCTACAGTTGCTGCAAAACACATCCAATTATTTACTTTGGTTTTGATCATTGCATCACCATACATATACAATTTTCTTGTGAAAATAACCACTTTAGGAATATTGTCATGCATCCATATCAAGATGATGTAAAATGAAGCATATAACTTGTATAAAATCGTCCTATTGCATTTTGTATTGTTCATCCTAGGCACATGGCTTGATTGTTCGTACTAATGACAGTAACTATAGAGTAGTGATAACTTCCAAATATTAGTAAAAACCCAAAGTTACTATTACACAAAGAATATCTGTCGTCTTATTTGGTGAAAGGTTTTGAGCAGATGCTTTCCGAACAAAAGTTTTGTGCATTTCCTATCTGACATGCAATTTGACACAGATTGACAGGGTCAGCGAAAACCAGTGGGTCCTCGAAAGATAGCCATCAGGAATTAGCCCGACAAAGCACGGCGCAGTTAACACATCCAACAGAGGTGTGTGATGAGAATGAGAATAAGCAAACACCAGTTCCAGTAGTTGTAATGGAGGCACCAAAAGTTGAAGCAGCACCACCAGCCGCAGCAGTAGAAGCAACAGCACCAGCACCACCGGCCACAACAAAATGGTTTCCATGTTGTTCATGCTGTCCATTCTGTTGCTAACAGCAAAGGGATTCAAGTTCATCTGTATCCGTTTGCCAATTTGACCACCCTGATGAATTCGTTAACTAGTGGAAAGCTTTAAGCATTTGACACACACTCATTTATATATGCTAACATTAGTACAAGGATAAAAACACCTGGTCAGGGAATTCTGATTCAAAAGAAACATCAGAAACCAATTATTTGCTCTGAACAATGTAGATTATGTTAGATGTGTACACTACTATTTCTTTCTCATTTTCATTGGCAGATGCAAACAGCGTAGGTTATTGAGATTTGTTAGTTCCCTAGACGAATTTAAGTTTATTTACTTATTTATCCTTATTTTCAGATGATGTTGCCAACAAAATAAAACTAAATGTCAAACATCTTATCATGGTTGGTCTTTCTATACCCCAGAACTTAAAGAGATATGGTTGTTCATTACCAAAAACTAAAAAGAAATGCTCGTTTGTGCAGGCAGTTTTGGTAGGAATTAGGTATACAAATCAACTGAGACAAACGCTTGATTCAAAAATTGTAACGAAAATGAGATGGAAATGAATAAAAAACAAAGGATTAGGTAGTGTGATCAGCAATCACCTGATTTATTTGTGATAGTAGTCGAAACCGTGTAGAAAGTTTGGTTGCGACCACATCTCTATCAGCAAACCATTTGGGCGCGGCGGCAGCCGTTCGTCCACGAGCCGCCGGAGCCCCCTAGCCCTCTTCCGCAGCAGGGCCTCCCAGTGCGCCGCCATCTCCGCCGGGGAGAACAATAGTGCATGGCCGGGCAATCTCCTCTGCCTGCCTCCTGGCTCGTTTACTCGAGCTATCAGCAGTGAGCTGGTACTTCCAAGTCTAACGAATGGATATTTGATTCCACCGATTCAGCAGCAGGGCTCCTAGACTTCCGCAGCAGAGATCGGGATCCGGCGATCCGGCGATTCCGCCGCGCGCTCGGCCACCCAGATTTTGATGGGAAAATTAAGCATGAGTATTAATCCATCTCATTTCAATCGATGATTTCAGCCTGTGACTCACAACCCTAATGTTTTTCATGTCATCGAGAAGTTACTATTCGATTGAGAATATCTAATGCTCATCATCGAGGATGTTATTGGGTGCCTCAAGACGGCGTTTGAACAATGGCTAGATACAAACTGCTGTAATTGGAGGCTACCTTCTCCTCACAAAGTAGAGGAGCAATGGCTTGTGTGGCAGAAAAGTGGTAGAAGGGAGAGGATTTGCAAGGAGCCGCAAGATAGAGCATGCTAATGACCTCACTCTCATCACAAGAAATGAGGCGTGGTAGAGGACGAGAAGGAAGACGACATCAAATAGATATCACAACTCTAGTTGTCATATCAATTAGGCCAACGATTATCAACAACTCAAGAAAAAAGCAACTCACATAGCACAAGGAGACGATAGCGACAATTCCTACTGCCCTTGCAAGCCTATGAGCTTGAAGACAATGATACCACCTTGCTGATGGCCTACAAGATCAATGACAACCCCATCTTCATGCCTTCTCATATCTTCCTCATCGAGCCACATGTGTAAGTTAGTCTCAGCGCTACTGATGTCAAGTGCAAAGAGGAGATATGGTACCTCATCACAAAGGTGACCAACCATATGATGGTCCTCAGTGATGTTTTCGTCAAGCTTGATCGGAACACCACAAGCACTTTTAAATTTAGTGACGGCTCTATCGTTGTTAGGAAGGGTGCCGACGATGTCATCTTCACCAATAAGAATGGCGAGCACAAGGTGCTCCACAGCATCTACTATATCCTATGTCTCAAGAGCTTGATCATTATCGTCAGCCATCTTGATGAAAGTGGCACATGTGTGCTGGTCGAGGGTGGCATCATGCCTAATTGGGATTGATGGTGCCACCTCCTCACCAAGATCAAGCAGGAATGAGATTGCATGTATGCCCTTTGCCTTAAGACCGCCCATCTGATGTACTTGATCGTGTGACATGATGACACCACCTGGAGCTGGCACGAGCGTCTTGGGCACATCAAGTTGTTCATGTGAGAAGGAGATCGGACAAGGTGAAGGGCGCACTGAGAGGGCGAGCGAGGTAGCTGATGTAGATCCGATACAATCGCATCCGAACACGTGAAGGCTTGAGAGATCTGTTTAACTCTAGTGCAGGTCCTTCGGCTCTTTAGAGTCTTCGGGTTGTTAAAGTTGTAGGCATGCAAGTTAGTTTAACCTCTAATTTATAAGGAAGACAGATAGAGTTAGATCATTGAGCTAATTGACCGATAAATCGATAATGACTCTTGCTATTGGCTTGATATACCAATAGGGTTAAGATAGCTATCGGCTGTGAGTATAATGTACTTCTGCTATTAGCTGATTGCTGATATGGGCTATGACGCTCATACGTTAGCTAGAAAGCCAATGACGGTATAGGCAAATAGTGAGAAATAAAATAAAAGACTCATCGACTATAGAACCGATAAAGCTCCGAATAGAATATATGATGAGCAATAAATAGCGAGGTCCGATATCCCACAGGGACGAGACCTAGTGTCCACCGTGACCATATCGTTTGAGTCAACCTTGATAGATCAAATCAAACCGAGACAATATAAGATTGAGACTAATGGCACGAGAACGGTAAAAACTAGATCGAATATACTGACAGAAGAAACAGGTGAACTAATTGGCTGCTATCGATTGCGGGTCCGATGTAGACACACAAATAAGCTCATTGGCCAGCTGAGCTGATGGGAGGCACGAAAGCTACACGATCTCGATACCAGTGTGGATAGGCATAGTCTTAATAAATCAAAGCAAACCAAGATAGTATAAGATCAGATCTAACAGAACTAGATTGATTGCTAGCGGTTTAATCACTGGAAAAGATATATGTGCATCAGTTGAAAAGCCGATAGGCTAGGCATAATGCTCAATGTAGAGATAACTCATCGGTTGGCTATTCTAATGAAATGCCGAGAAAAGACCTATCGACTTAAGACTCAATCTACTACCAATAATCGAGCAGGTCGAATCTAATTGATGCAGCATGAGACCGATGACGGTAAAAGGAGCTCGATAAACTGATAGGTCCCACGTGAACGTGATGTATTAATCTCCTTGTGATGCACCTAGTTTGTATTGATTTGTGTGGATCAATTATTAGCCTCTAGGGAGTCTGATGTGGCTATATACAACCTCTCGACGCTACTTGTTTAGAGAAGAAAACTCTCTCTAAGAAGTTAAGAAAACTAAATAAACTTACTTATCTTATATGATATATTTTACAAAGATAGAATTGCCCTGCCGTGGCTTCTGAGTCCTCAAATCCAACCTCATCTAATAGTTTTTCATCTTTAACTGAACCAAATCCATCTTTATACTACATATCAAGTAGTTATGCGACATGTTTGTCAAAACTAAGCACTAGTGCACGGCATTCCCAAAGGCGACCACTCATTGTTGTCCATGGCAATGTCTATGGCCTAATCACATTGGCGATACTTGGTGCCTAGCATTACTTCTTGTTGCTAGTGGATGATGCCACACGAAACATGTGGTTGGCATTCCTAGCAGTAAAGAGCAATGCACCTGATGCCATCAACAGAATTCAAGCTATGGCTAAGGCCCACAACGGGCATAAGCTACGTGTGTTCTGCATGGGACAATGGCGCAACATTGCAAAATGGAGTGTTCGAGCAGCAAAAGAAGATGATGGTGTCTATGGTGCGAGCTTTATTCCAGCAAAGTGGAGTGCCAATGGAGTTCTGTGGGGAGAGGCTATAAGCTCTAATGTCTTCCTCCCCAATCTCATGCCAACCAAGAGCCTTATTAGCAATAAGCCATATGAAGCTTGGCATGGCAAGAAGCCGGTGTTCAACTTTGTGTGCACCTTTGGGTGCCTGGCATTCATGAAGGAGCATCACAATGTTTGCAAGCTCGATGACCGTAGTGCTCCCATTGTCTTCTCAACTAGAGGACATGGTTCATGTGTCACGCTCACGATGTCATCTTTGATGAGAGCCATGGGTGGGACTAGATGACGACAAGCAGACCAGTCTAGCTATCAAGTAGTGATTTAGAATCTAGTACCATATTGAGAAGACCACTTGGCTTCAAACATCCAGATTGGGGAGGGGGGCATGGTGTGCCATTAGCATCTCCAATAGAGCATTGGAGAACACTGCCACTATAGTCCCCTACTTACATTAGCACCCTCTATAGGCGCTGGTGCCCTTGAGTTTGTGTCACAACCCTCTCATGATCGGGAGAGGCTCAACCTAGGACACTCTAACACACCGGTCTGCTACTGCACCATCGACAATTTGATCTCAAGAGATCCCCTAATGGTAGGGCTCACTTGCTAGGCCTACCAAGCCGTGCTCATTCGCTACTGCAGAATGTGATGACACAAGGTGGTATTGGGATGCCGGAGGAGATGAACACGGTGAATTGCAGTGGAACTTGGGAGCTTATTGATCTACCACACAACCATCATCCAATTGGACTCAAATGGGTCTATAAGTTGAGGAAGAATGAGACCAGGAAGGTGATCAAACCCAAAGCTAATCTTGTCACTTGGGGATTTGTCGAGTAGGCCGAGATTAATTTTGACAAAGTGTTTATGCCCATCGTGTGCATGGATTCAATCTGATTCCCAGCTGCGCTTGCTGCCTAAGGGGTGGTGCATCCATCACATGGACATGTAATCAGCCTTCATCAATGGGGAATAGAGAGAAGAAGTATACCTAAAGTAAACCCTTAATTTCATCATCATTGGAATGTCAAGCTTGATCACAATCTCAAGGCACTTGGTTTCAACCAGAGCAGCACGAGTACACCATGTTCCGGCACAACAATTGTGCCTATGCTCTGCTCATCGGCATTTATGTAGATGACCTTGTATTCATTGGGCCTTTGACAAGAGTAATTTAGCAATTAAAGGAAGAAGTGAAGAAGTTCCAGATGAGGAGTCTTGGTCTACTTTCCTTCTACCTTAGAATTGAAGGAAGAAGGGAGAAGATGGCATCTCCTTGAACCAAGGGCACTGCCTGTAGCAAATCGTGGAGTTGGATGGCCACAAGGACTATAATAGTTTGCCACAGGGATGGAGGATAGGCTCAAGCTAAGCCATGACAGTATGGTGACTCTAGTCAATGACAACAGAATGTTGGTGGCTAGTTGGTACTATCTGGTGCTTTTCTTTTTAGAAAATATTTGTCCATAGCAATCTATTCTAGAGTAGATAAAAATTTTCTAGCTTTATGTTGGTACAAAACAACAAATTAACATATTAGTGATGAATTAGGGTTGAGAGTTTAGAGAAAGAACTCTCAGCAGGGTGAGGCTGCTGGTTGGGTGCAGGGAGCCATGGAGGGCTGGGCAGGAAGCAAGCCAGTGAGCTCCTCTAGGCTTCCAGGCCACAACCGTTGGCGCCTGCCGTCTTGTTGGCTGCTAGGCACTAGCATCATCTCATCAGGCATAAGGTGGCATTCAAATCCCTAGCCGAAGACAAACATCAAACAGCAGGGATTGAGCTATTCAGGGTGGAGCATCAAAAAAGCAAAACCAGTACTCAGGAGTGGGGAGCTGCATGAGAAGGACCAACCTTGGTTACATGGTGATCGGTGACGGGAATCTAGTCGCCTGGGCACAGCAACGATCGGAAATACACGAGACAGATAGACACTGAGAGAACAAGAGCGCACGGAGACAAAATAATACCACTGATGCTTTGACCGAGTCACAGCGAGGCTTCTAGGGAAAGTGTCACGCATTCGTGCTCTCGTAGCGGCGTAGGTGTGGGTTGTGCAGCTCGCTCTCCACCCCGAGCTGTCATTCAACTAATGTCCGATCAAATGTCAGGTATTCCGCAACACCAAAGTGCACACAAGCAAGCTACAATCTAAAACAACTAGATCTAGCACTCAAGAAACAATGATAATGCAGATACAAAAACTAGCTCTGAGTAGCATAAGTAGAAGGCAACAAGGAGTAAAGATGGAAGCTTTTCACCGAGAATTGCAAGACAATGTACTTCACAGAGTTTAAATCTTTAAGGGGATTCTACTCTCTGTTGAGAAACTATTAACTCTAACATTTAGTAAGCTCTGTAAATAGATTCGGTTAAGTATCGAAGAATTGATCGGCTTATGAAAAGAGATCAATTGATTGATGAAAAGAGTCGATCGGACTGTTGAATATGGACACTTATCCAGATAAGACCGGAGTTGAGGAAAAATCAAGCAAGCCATAACAAGGTGGTTTTATATTTGTAAAATATATCTTATAGATAATCAAATTAATTAGTTTTTCTTTTATCTCTAACATAGATTCTGTTTTATCGTTAGGAAAGTTTATCCCATATTTATGTGGGATTTGTGTTACCCTAGAGTATAAATATAGACACTCTAGAGCCTTGTAAATGATCTAGACAAATCAATATAATCTCAGCACATCGCCACCCTAGTTCATTTATGTTTCTTCCAGCGGGTTTTGGCTCTCGACGTAGGGTTGTATCGGATAGGTCGAAACTCCAGTAAAGGGGTAGGTCCCACCATTATCCTACTGTATCCCCCCTCTCTAACGCTACATCGATTACATCTGACCTCTTAGTTTGATCAGATATATAACAACACATTTCCATGGAATCTATCGGCTTATCGAGCTCCTTTTACCATCATGAGTCTCATGTTGTATCGGTTAGTTTCGATCTTTTAGACAACTGATAGTAGATTGACCCTTAAGTCCGTGGCTCTTTACGCAACATTTCATTAAAGGAGTCAGCCAATGAGTTATCTTTACACTGAGCTTCACACCTAACGTATTGGCTTTTTAGTCGATATGCATATATCTTCAACGATTAATCCGCTAGCGATCAATCTAGTTCTATTAGATCTGATTTATACTATCTCAGTTAAATCCGATCTATCAAATTTGTGTCTAATTAGGCTGGCATCGAGATTTAGCAAGTTTCATTCTTCCTATCGGTTCAACTAGCCGATGTGTTTATTTATATGGCTACATCGAACTCACAACCGATAGCAGCCGATGAGTTTACCCGTTCCTTCCATCAGCATGATTGATCTAGCTTCCACCATTTTGATGTTGTTTGTCTCAGTCTTATACTCTCTTGGTTTGGTTCAATCTATCATAGCTAGCTCTAACGGTACGGTCATCGGTGGTCGCTAGGTCTCGTCTATTTAGAAGACTGGACTTCTCTCTTTACTGCTTATCATATATTTTATTCAGAGAATTATCAGCTCTATAGCTGATGTGTCTTTTATTTTATTTCTCACTATTTTCCTATGGTGTCATCGGCTTTCTAGTTGATGTATAAGTGTTACAACCCCTATCGGAAACCAACCGACAATTGAAGGTCATTAGACTCAAAGCCAATGACTATCTCAACTCTATTGGCACATCCAGCCAATAACGAGAGTCCGTATCAGCCTATGGACCGATTGGCTCAATGATCTAACTCTATCTGTCTTGCTTGTCAAGGCTTATCGTATCGGACCTTCATCGATGAACATGGTGGACTGATTAGGGCCTAAATACGACCTCATGAGGTTATACAAATATAGTCCTTATCTACAAGTGGTATCTCTTTCCTCGTGGGGTGAGATCTAGCATTCACAAATCTTCTCCTAGCCAACCATGCATAGATAGGTGGCTGAAGAGCGATGTATAACTGTCTTAGGAGTTATCAACCTCCAAGAGTAACCATGACAACAGTTCTAGCCATTCTTGACAAGGCACTTTTGTCATGAACTAGTGAAATTCTATCATAAGTCATGTTCTATGATCACCTTGTGATGAAAGGCCACTATCGTAGAAGCGCCATCAAGGATTACCTATTGTGACAAAAAAATACATTCATTACAAATGATTGTGACATTTTTTCATCGTCATGACTTAGTGATGTCCCAGAACATCATCGATCAAGCAAAAAACCATCAAACACCGGCTGATCTAGTGCCACTACGTGGACAACCTGATGACATGGATCTGATGTGGCATAAGTTGTAGTTTGTCGCACACTAAGCTTTCAAACCGTTTCTAACTAATTGTGTCATCATAAACAATTAGAGGCCCAACATATGGTTGGCCGTGGCTCAATGACTAAGCCATAGGTCACGTAAAAGTGTTTGGTGGTACACATGCCAATTTGTAATCGATTTATGTTTTCTATTTATGATGGCCAGTTTGTCGGTCCTAGGTCTAAATTCTGTTGGTAAAAAAAATTGTGTTGGCCTTGGCCCAATTTATTTTTGTTTGATAACATGTTTTCCTTATTTAGGTCTCATCCAAATTTATGTTGGGTCACATGCCAATTTGGTGCATCATATCACCGATCACTGGACAATCTCGGAATTATTCCGATTATTTGCTATACTAATTACCAAAACACAAGAAATACAGCCTACAATTATCGAATAATCTAGATGATTTAAAATATACTTAACTGGACAAACAAATTTATTTACACAACAATTTACTTATTTAACTACTACTCATAAGCAGCAAAGTAGATTGTTTCTATACCGAAGTACAATAACAATGTTCACATATCATGCCTTCACATAAAGAAACATATTTTAGGGAGAACATGCAACCTGACATTGGATGAAGCTTATCAAATAACGAAGGAAGCCGTTAGTGTCTTCTGTAGACTTCATGTCTTTTAACACATCTTTTAATTGTCAGTTTGTCTGATCAGTCTTATGCTTTAGTGTATCCAACTCTTCCTGCTGTGCACCAATCTATTGCCAAAGTACTAATGATTCTTGATTATCCTTCTGAAGTTCAGCATCATGAACTTCTACAAATTGGCAACAATACAATCAGTGTAAAATCGTTGATATTGTTGTTTGCACTATTGATAAAATCACTTTTATTTATTGGTCATCTAATTCTGCTCATCATTGTTGCATGGAGAAAGAGCTGAAACGAGCTTGATTGCCATAGCTTCTATAGGCTCATCTTGATCAAGTAGCAACACTCTCTTCACTAGTAGTTCTGTCCCTTCCTCCCAAGCAAAATACTAAGAATAGATCGAATGAGGGAACAAAAATGATTAAGAAAATATAATAATGAATTGTTACCTTACGAATTGCTTGTGTGGTTTCTTCATTTTCTAGAGGGGCATTGGAAGTATTTGAATCTTTGGGTCCATGACACTTTTGACTGCTACATACAAATGCTTCATCAACCACTCTTGATGAAGTGCAGATACCAAGGTTTCACAGCATGGCATTGTTCCTCATAATTGAATCCCCAGCTTCATATGGTCTAGGATGATGCTCTACAGATTCGTAAAGTAGAACTAAGCGTGAGATTTTCTTAAGTGCAAGTATAAGCTCTGAATCTTTGTATGAATGAATGAGCTAAACATGATCTTAAAAAAACAATGTTAGGTTTGGGGGGTTGAACAGGATATTTGGCAATTGCCAGAGATACTCTAATACTAGCCATATAATTGTAAAGACTAGGGCTAATGTAGGGCACATGAATCCAGTGTTGTTCTTTAAAATAGGCCATGTTGAGCAATGAAAGACAACAAGACAATAAATCTAAAACAACGTGCCTACTTACACATCAATCTACATTATCTCAACTACCGTGCTACTTGAGTTAACTGATGTGAATGAAATGTGAGAAAGAAAGTACTTGGCAAAGGATGTGTATTTCATAGCACTTATCGCCCTTGTTCCATTGTGGTCTTGGAAGGGACAACGATAGGAGCAAGAAGAGGCCAGACTAAGGAATGGCATGTAGCAGATTAGGGAAAGCAGAAGGGAAGATTGTGCACAATGCAAGAAGTTCAAGGGCCGATCATTAGGGATGGTGGTGATAGGGCTAGCGGCGAGAGAAAGATATGACATATTCTACTAGTATCTAGCAGGAATTTACCGAACTACTCTAAGGTTTAGTGTGTCATGTTCACAAGGGTTTTTGGCACAAAGGCATAGAACAGAAATTTTGCCGTATCATTTTCGCTGGCATAAGGAGTTTTGAAATAGCAGCACGTGCTAGCCAATTTAGGTGGGCTTTTTTAAATTTTGCACCACAAAAAAATGCACAGACCAGAGAGGACTCAAATTAAAAATTTATTTTTATCTAGCCTAACACAAAGCTGCATGGTACAACCCAGTTCACACTAAATTAACAATGACAGGGCAAATTATTCAGAATCATTCCATGTCAGCTACCATTGATTGGTTGATCCAATTTTCTCATTTTTGGTCTTCAACTTCATTACAACTCAAATAGAACCCATGAGAAGAATGTCACATTGGGACATGTTGATACTCCCTCCATTGGCACTGGATACTGTTCATATTTAAACTTTAACGGCTCATCTTTTTTAAACTCTTGAAATTATGATATATTATTGAAGTGCATTACATCCCAAATATAAACACTAATCTTTCATTTTTCATAAGATAATTTAAAAATTATTAGCAGTCAATGTTTAAACAGTGTTGATTAGTGGTGTCATTAATGTAAATAAACTCCACATTGGACTCATTACAACTAATAAACTGGGTACAAAGAACAAACGCTGAGCATAACAGTGATCTTTTCCATCTCTCCAATAAAGAAATGTACATAAACCTGATATTTACGCAACATATATCCAAATTAATCCCAAGTTTTAAAAACAAATATACACGACACAGCTTCATACAACAGATATTTATGCAACACATTTTAATTGTTCATTGAATAAATGGACTTGCCACAGGGCTCCGAGTGAGTGTTTTTGTTTATCGCACTAATCAGATAGTCTGTTGATAGAGTGAATACACACTAAATTAAACAATGATAACCGAATGTTCTAAATTGAAATCTCGAATGGTAGTAATATAAAGTACCACATAGTGTATATTGAGTAGTAGTTAATACACAAACCACTAAAATGAACCTCAAGTAACAAAACATCCTACATTTCCTCATTGTCATTGCCATCAGAAGAGGTCTAGCCACTACCACCAGATCCATTGCCGATATTGCCGCTATTGGAGCTAGCAATGATCCAGCCTAGTTCTTTGGCGACCTTGGTTGCGATACTATCAGCCTTTAGCTGTAGCTCGTCCGTTGCATCATCGTTGGTGTTGGAGTGAATGTGTAGTGGCACAGTGGCCATGGCAAGTTCAATGTTGGGGTACCTTGCCTTTAAGCAATGGAGTACGCGTGATGTTACGTCAACGACCATCTCCTCTACCATGGTCGGGGATACCTCACTGTACTACATGACCATCTCCTCTTGGGTTGGGAGATCATTCTAAGGTTTGAGATCATATCACGCATGCAAACCCTGAGGTCCCTGTTGTCCAGTCTAAGCATTTCCAACATAGAATTTTTGGGCTTCCCTTTCTACAATGGTACCTTGAGAGTGTTAAAAATCATCACAAGGTTGTTAGTCAGATACTTGAGAACAATGAAGAGACCTACATTGATAGAACAAACATACATAGCCTAGTAGAGAACACCAATCATACAAGCTTACTATCTTCTCGTTCCTCGCGAGCTTTCTTCTCATCTTCCTCATCCAACTGTGCACACTTGCCTTTCCAATCCTCGCATCCACATTTGACCACCGGTGCCTTCTGCTTCCCATCATTGGTCATGTTCTCCTTAGCAGAAAATTAAAATTCGTTGCTGATGGAAAATTGTAGATCACATCAATAGTGGGGAATCCGAGGCAATTACAGATTAAATAGTAGCCTATGAGAGGGGGCTTCCTAAAGTAGTGTAGTGGAGGGAATGGGGAGGCAAATGGTGATGAAATCTTTCCCTTTTGGGGTTTTATTTTTCTGTACTCGATGGATAATGTAGTATTTGTTTTTGGAACTTAATGGGTTGTCTAGTGGGATTGAATGGCGCAAAGTCTAAATAGGTTACACGTGACTTATCTGGATTGGGTATGTGTTATGGAGATTGTCCATGCGTCCTGACCACTCATCCTGATGACTCTAGATCGTGCACGTCATCTAGTGCATCCCACCTACAGGACTAGTCCCATAATTGACCTAGATAAGTCGCACATAACCTATCCAAACTCCATGTTGTTCCAACCCACCAGACTATCCCATGCATTCCAAATACAAACACCACATAATCAGTTGATTTCAGCAAAAGAAAACTACAAAACAAAGTTGTATCTTTAGTTAAGTTTGGTGTGGATAATGTGTGAGATTGTGGGAATCTTATTGTTGAGCCTATGTAGATTAGCATGAATGCACACCTCATGCCATCAAACACATCATGAAGTGTCACATAGCCTAGAGGAAACCTACTTTTGTGCAATATCGAAGGGTAGCAAAATGTAGTATTACCAAATAATAAAGTTCAAATAATACTTAGAAGATAGGACATTAAATTAAAAAAAAGATAAAAAAGCTTAAGATGATAAACCACTAGTTCTCATCTCCACCATTGACATTAGAGCAGCCGGATCTAGCATCACCGGAGCCAGAGCTAGAGGCACCGTTGCCAACTATGCCTCCGCTAATAGAGCTAGACTCGTTCGTTAGAGGACCAAACCAACAAAGCTCTTCCATGATCAAGGCGGTGATCTTCTTTGCATCAGCCTTCGCTTCCACATCCTCATCAATGTTGTAGTCATCGGAGTTAGTCTCCTTGACCACCTCTTGCGTGGCCTTGTCGAGCTCTAAATACAGGTACCGTGCCTTGATGCAATGCAAGCAGTGTGATGTGACATCTCATGGCGGCCTATGACCTAGGCAATGACATCTCACGGCGGCCTATGACCTAGGCACAAACATGTGCCATGACGTGCATGTTGTCCATCTGGAGAAACTCAAGCCTAGATATCTAAGGCTTCAAGTTATCTAGTGATACTTGAAGTGAGTCCACAATGATGTCAAGATGGTTAGCAAGGTAGGTTAGAACCCTCTTCAGACCCATATGAATAAAGATTGCATGATGAATGCTACTCAATAAAACAACAAAAGGCTCCATAGCCTAACTCAGAATGGCAATCGCATGAGCTGACCATCTTCTTGTTCAACGCGGGCTATCTCCTCTGTGTGCAATGCGTCCTACAACCATTACATCTCCTCATCGTCCTCCACCATTGGACTCTTGCCTCTTGGGTCATCACCATCTTCTCTGTTGACCAATGCCTTCCTCTTGCCATTGTTGGCCATGTTCAATGCCTATACAAGTCCAAAAGACCACTATTGGAAAACTCTAGAGTAGACCAAAACTAGAATAAGAGGCAATCGAAGAGATCGAACACTAGCCTAATGAGGGAAAGGAGATCCGAGGGGAGTGGTTGGGAGATAGTGGAGAGGGTTTTTTATGGATAGTGCTGGAAATGGAGAGGCAGATGGGGGTAAAATCGAGTCGTTGAGCTAATGTACATCGACACTTCACTATTGTAGTGTCAAAACAATCATTTCAAGCACAGGGACTTGGATTAGCACTCTAGCTTGCTTGCTATAGTGGCAAAACATTGTTTTCTCTCTCTGTTCCATCTCAAAATGCACTATGTGAATATGTATAGTTGAGATAGTTGATCAGTGTAAAATACACTCACTAATACAACAAAAATACAATATGCTAGTATAATTACTTTGGTGTTCACATTTCCATACATTCAGTATTCAATTGCGATCAAAATAGTACAATCTAAATCTTGCTATACCTTTCCAACGTGTGGAGTTACAATGAACACATGTGTTTATTGCCCATGAACGCATACATTTCATTAGTTCAAATTAGGGTTATTATGGGCAAGTGCCAAATGTACCATTTTGTTGACAGAGGATTGTAATATTTTTTTTAAAAAAAAAGAACTCTTCAAGAATAAAATAAACTCAAGATTAATACTGGGCATTCCTAGAACAACCATTTACTCCGGTGTTCACACTTTTCAAACATTAGGTGCTGAACTCATATGAAAATTCTAGTTAAAACTTTTCAGCTGAGTACATAGAAGGACATGCCAATTGTAATATTTTAAGTTGTGGGAATCTAAGAGTCCATAGCTATAATGATAAATGCATAGTGGCCTCCTGCTTTATCTGATAAACCTATAAGCAATAAACTACCGTATTGCCTAAACAAACCAACTACACTGGTTAGTCTGTTGGAAATTAATTTATGCGTACATTTTGTCTAGTGTGCAAATAATGAATATCCCATTATCGGTGAATGTGTCAAATTATTGTGTAATTAAACACGATGGGAGAAGGCATGTGTTATCTTTAATTCTCATATATGTGAATCAAAGCGACCCGACCATACCACTTCTTAGAATATGGCTCTCTAGCTAGCAAGAATGCCTATAAGATCACTTGAGACTCTAAGGTCACCATTTTTCTCCTTCTCGTAGTTCTAGCTGCCATCATTCTTTTCTTTGTCTCTTAGTCCTAGACTTTTTATTGACCATCTAAAATGAAGGAAAAGAGTATTGAGCTCAAGAGGGCTCATTGCAAGGAGGCAGCCACCAAGTGGGCAAAGCTGTATGCCATGGAGACGGCAAAGGAGAATAGGTGACATGAATGGAGAAGCGGCATCTGTTTGTACCCAAGGTCACCGAGGAAGCTACGTTAGTCATAGTACTAGGAAAGTAGCTTGTACGATGACAAAGAGGAGGCAGAGGAGGTGGATACGGAGGAAGATAAGGGGAGATGATCAGAAAGTGGAGCAGCAGCCTTAGAGGGAGAAGCAGTAGCAGGAGAAAGAGGAGGACAAGGAAGACAAAGACTAGGACGAGGAAGACAAGGAGGATAGCAGTAAGGACTCTGAATCCCTCCGGGACCACTGGCGGTCAAAGACAAGGAGGTTCTAATCCTACTATTCTTCTAAGTTATAGAACTAAATTATTACATTGCGCTTATTAATTAGTTAGGTCTACTAGTTAGGGCAGTATATTGGGACATTATAGGTTGCATCGTTTATATTTGTAGGAACACTACAACCAAAAAAGTTATATATCAAATGTCTCAATTGTTCTTTTGTTATGGTTAATGCATTACATATGCAATGAAATATTTGAACTTATATCATCTATGGGACATTAGAAATGTTCTTTAATACCAGTTCTGAACTCTTTTTAGTCCAGGTTGTGTAACCGGTACGCGCAATCTGGGACTAAAAGTGGGTATTTTCAGTCCCAGTTCAATTGACCGGTAGTAAAAACTTGTATTTAGTATTGGATGGTGTTACCAATCGGTACTAATTTTTTTTCACTATACTATTTGTTGTATTTTGCTATAGCGCTTATTTGTTGTTTTTTATGGTTGTAATGCTTTATATATATATTATATACACATACAAACATACATATATTATGTATATATATATGTACATTATTAACAATCTCATCCATAAAAAATGCAATGTATTATTCTTGAATAGCTTTTATATAATCCGTCGAGAGGAGTTCATGCCTTAGCAACGATGGTGGAATCGACGGTGTTGTTGTCGGTGGGCAGGCGCATGGCGGTGTCAGTGCGAAGGGCATTGACGTGGAGTATGCTGGCATGAAGAGGCAACCAGAATATAATCTGGGGACTTAGATCGAAGAAGACGAGGGAATGGTATATATATACTATCCTCTCTTTAGTACCTATTATATAGAACAATCGGTACTGGCCAAAATATTTTTAGTTCCAGTTGGCGTAAACAACTGGGACTATAGATGAATTCTGGTTGTTCTTAACCAGTACCAAAGAGTTTTATTGCTCGGTCAAAATATCTTTAGTACCGATTGTTTTGTACAATGGGAACAAAACATTTTTATGTAGTTAAAATATAACAACAACATAGCCTTTCTATCCCAAACAAGTTAGGGTAGGTTAAAGTTGAAACCCAACAAGAGCATCTCAATCATGGTTCAGGCACATCAAAAGCTGCTTTCTAAGCATTCTTATTTAACTATAGACCTTTAGGTATATCTCACTTTTTCAAGTTTATTCTTATTGCCTCTCCCCATATTAATTTTGGTCTTTTTCTCTCTTCATATTATTATCTTGACTTAGCATTCCATAATATACTGCTGCCTCTAGTGGTCTCCTTTGAATATGCCCAAACCACTTCAACCAATGTTGGACATGCTTTTTTTTAATTGGTGTTACCCATAGTCAATCATATATATCCTCATTACGGACTCGATCCATTCTTGCATGACCATAAATCCAACATAGCATATATATTTCTACAACACTCAACTATTGAACATGACATCTATTTGTAAGCCAACATTCTGCCCCATAAAACATAGTAGGTCTAATTACCATTCTATAAAACTTGCCTTTTAACTTCTATGGTACCCTCTTATCACAGAGAATACCAGATGCTTGGCACCATTTTAACTAACTCGCTTTTATTCCATGGCTAACGTCCACAACAATATCCTCATACATCTATAGCATCGATCCCAGATATCGAAAGGTGTCTTTCTTAGGCATTATTTGGCCTCCTAAACTCACATCTCCCTCCTCGTGTATGATGGTGCCAAATTCACACCTCAAGTATTTAGTCTTTGTTCTGCTTACTTTAAAACCTTTGGACTCAAGAATCTACCATCACAACTCTAGTTTCCTATTTACTCCCACCCGACTCTCATCATCTAACACTAAATCATCTCCAAAGAGCATACACCAAGTGATATTCCCTTGTATGTTTCTTGTAACCTCATTTATTACCAATCCAAATAGATATGGACTTAAGGTTGATCCCTAATATAATCATATTTTAATTGGAAAGTAAATTATGTTATCATCATTTGTTCGAACACTAGTCATAGTATTGTTGTACATATCATTGATAAGAGAGACGTACTTTGTTGGGACTTTGTATTTGTCCAAAGCACACCATATAACACAAGCTTTATATGTCCCTTGTGTTCGCGCCGAGATCTCGCGCACCCTAGCGCGAACATGCCGACGCCTAGGAGGTCTACTTAGCTCTAGTGCAGGCTGGTCGTCTTCTCTCCGTGGCTCAAGGTACGCACGCCGGGGGCCGTGGGGTTCGATCGCCTCCGATGCAACGGTACGGGTGCGGGCGTGCCAGTCAATTTGACCCTGCAATTGACAAGGAGGTCAGACGAACAGGTCCGTCGGATGGTGGGCCGATACAGGTGCTCACTATCGGTTGGCTACCGATAGGATCAGGATGGCCATCGGCCGCGCCTGGAAGGCCCTTCGCTATCGGCTATTTGCCGATAGGAATCGGGAAGCTCTTCAATCGGTTAGAGAGCCGATGAAGGTGTGGACAGGTGTCGATGAGGGATCGGCTGCAGAGCCGATGGAGGAACCGAGGTGTACTCAGAGGATAACAAAGCGCATAGGATCCCTCCGAATAGTCGATGGAAGCCGTAACAATCGTTCATCGGCTGGAAAACTGATGAAGGCACATGTGGACTGGCAAGGAATCATATTAAAAGGCACGGGCTGCAAAGCCGATGCCGCTCTAGATATGACAGCATGATGACCTGTCGCCCGTCATGATAGTGCCATTAACAGTGAACCTCAAAGGTCGGACCTAACCGAGATAGTACAACACTGAGGCCAACAGCTATGATACGAAGGACGTTGGATCGGCCGTGCTGAAGCAAAGACAAGAACAAACCCATCGGCTAGCTGAGCCGATGAAGGGACGCCTCTCTAAAGGCGGACGCGTATCGGCTGGGAGATCGATGCGCACGACGTGGTGCGTCAAGGGAAACCTCTAAAGGCCTGGTGCGTATCCGCCAAGGAGCCGATACGCTGGGCGTGAAGCTCAGAGCATGGATAACTCATCGGCTAGCACTCCGATGATACACCGTGCAGAAAACTATAAGCCTGAAATTGATGCAGCATGAAATTGACGATGGCAGAGGGAGCTTAACAGGCCGATAGGCCCTGCAGGCCTAAGAGGTCAAACCTAATGGATGCAACCTTAGACGGAGCAGAACATATCGAGATAGTGGCGAGACTTACCCCTTCGCCGGAGATCGGACTTAACTGATGCAGCCTCGCGTCGAGAACCAGAACCCGTTGGTAGAAACCTAGATAAACTAGGGTGGCGATGCGCTAAAGTTGTATATTGATCGAGAGATAAATTACATGTCTCCAGGGGTCTGATATTTATACCCTGGGTTTATAGAGTCCGACGCGTTTACAACCATCGGACGTTATTTCCTAACAAAAACAAAGGAAAATATCTCTAAAGAAGTTAACTAACTAACTAATCCTTCCTAATTAGATAAGACTATAATTTACAACGATAAAACATCCTGCCGTGGATTCTACGGCTCCTCCGACAACTCGGTTTTATCTAGATAGTTTTCCAATCTGGAACTGAGTCTTCCTTCGCTACAATCCGATCGGCTTCTTCACTGTAGTCATCGGACACCTCTCAGCCGATCGGCTTTAGCACTATCGGGCTATCCAGATTTTGGCGTTAACACCTTGTGCTTCGTTGTAGTGATGAGTGATTGTCAACATGCTGACACTTCGGGTTGAATGTGTTTTTGCAACATGCCTCGTGGCTTGTGGTGTGCAGGTGTGGATCTAGGAGGCGGTGGTCGATGGCGAGGTGAAGGTCAAGTAGAGACAGGCCATGCCGATAGACTGGGAGCGGTGAAGGACTGATGTGAGGCTTGGACTGAGGAACCGGAGCGTCGAAGGACTAGCCACAATGGCTGACACCTGGGGACATCGACAAGCGCAAGTGTACATAGGTGATGAAGACAGCATTGATCAAGTCAAGAAGGAAGGCGAAAGCATCGACCTTGGCAGAGGTCAGACACGCGTCAACATCGGAGGGGTTTGGTGGATCGAGCCTCGAAACCACCCGGTGACAGTTTCGCGGGTTTGGCCTCAAAACCCAAGTTCTAAGGAGGAATAGGGCGGTATGTGGTGAAATCACAAAGGTTACTTCAAGACAAAGCAAATCTGTGCAGGAAGCGTGGCCGTTCGATTGCCTGAAAAAGAGTTGGACCATTATACCCTCCGGTCACTGTTTCAGCCTATTGTACTGAAGAGCCAAAATCGGAATTTCATAAGAAGCTCTAATATATATATGGTGAGGGTGACGTGTCAGCAGGTTCTGGAATGTCAGCGCGTGCGAGCATTTTCCATTTTTATTTTCTTTTTTCTTTTATGTCTCTCGCTTGTCTCAAGTTTGTCGCTTTTCGGTTAGGGTTTTTGCTCGATCTCTCCATGGCGCCGTAATCCATCACATATATATAAAATAACTAAAGATTGTGTTTAGGAATGGAGCCCCTAACCTCCTAGTGTCCTCTAGGATTTGATTTGTGAGCTGTTTGTTCAAATCACATTGGTATTCTTCGCATTCTTGGTTTTTCCCTTTCGACGTTTTGGTTGAATCTTGAGTTTGGGGTTTTTGGTTCAGATCAGTTTATTTGAGATGAACTAGGATGTGAGTTAAATCTTTGCATGGAACAAAATTGTCTAACTTCTCATGAGTTCATAGATCGGTTTATTTGAGCTGTCTGTTCAAATCCCGTCAATGTTCTTCACGTTCTTGGTTTTCCCCTTCCGATGTTTAGAGTTGAATCTTGTGTTTTGGGACTTTTGGTTTAGATCTGTTTATTTGGAATGAACTAGGATGTGAGTTGAATCCTTGCAACAAAGAAAATTGTTGAACTTCTCACGAGTTCACAGATTTAGGCGAATCAGACTTTTGGAAAGAAATACCAATGGTTTTTCACTCATCTTTGTTTTCTCTTTGACTAGATTCAGTTTTGGGTGATGATGTCCTTGAGATAGCTCATCTATTAGTTAGAAAACATATAGATCTACTTGCGAGTGCTTCTTAGGGCTGATTTTGGGACAGCCACTGAACATATCGCGTGAAAGTTAAGCCTCCCATTCACCCCCCTCCGGTCACCATTTTCGGTCCTTCAAAGCCTTCTCTAAGTCAATAAAAACCATATGCAGTTCCTTCTTCTGCTCTCTAAACCACTCCATAGCTTGTCTTATTAAGAAAATTACTTCTATGGTTGATCTTCTAGCCATGAAACCAAATTGGTTCATAGAAATCCACGCCGTTCCTCTCAAACGATGTTCGATAACTCTCTCCATAGCTTCATAGTGTGTCTCATCAACTTAATTCCCTAGTAATTAGTACAACTTTAGATATCTCCCTTATTCCTGTAGATTGGTACCAATATACTTCTCCACTCCTCAGGCATCGTGTTCTATTGAAAAATATTATTAAACAACTTGGTTAGTCATACTATAGTTATATCTACAAGACATCTCCACGCCTTGATTTGAATACCATCAAGGCCCATCGTATTACCCCTTTCATTCTTTTCAAAGCTTCTCTAACCTTAGATTTCTGGATCCTCCGCACAAAGCTCCTATTGGTATCATCCGTAGAGTCATCCAACCAGACGATGATGTCCTCATTCCCACCATTGATCAAACTATCAAAATACTCTTACCATCTATGTCTAATGTCATCCTCCTTCACCAAGAGCTACTCCCTCTCATCCTTAATACATTTAACTCAGTTGAAGTCCTTTGTCTTTCTATCATGAGCCCTAGCCATTCCATAGATGTTCTTCTCTTCTTCTTTTGTACTCAGATGTTGATACAGATCCTTGAAAGCCCACCCCTTTATTTCACTCTTAGCTCATTTTACGGTCTTCTTTGCCATCTTGTACTTCTCTATGTTATCCTCACTTATGTCATGGTACAAGTGTTTATTTCTTATCCTTAATAGCTCTTTGTACGTTTTTGTTCAACCACTAAGTGTCTTTAGTTTCGCACCCACTCCCTTTGGTCACTCTAAATACCTCTAAAGCAATCTTCTGAATATTATTTTTCTTCCAAGAGCCCTCTTCGATAACCCTTTCTTTGAAGACATTTGATGTCTCCCCTTCTAACTCCACCACTTGGTTATTATAATTTTGCCTTGTTTATCCCTATAAGCATGCAGCAAAAAGTGAAAGTCGACAACCATCACCTTATGTTGAGAACCCACACATTCTCTATGTATTACCTTACAATCCACATATACTTGCTTATCCCTCTTCTCATAAGGACAAAGTTAATCTAGCTAGAGTGTTGGCTGCTAAGTAAAAGTCACTAAATGAGAAAACTATAGAAAACTAGAAAAGTGTGAAAAATAATTTGAAAAACCAGAAAAATTGCAGGCTAAATAAATTTATGAAAAAAAATAAAACTAAGATAATTAATTTTAAAAACTTTGAGGGTAAAAATATTTTGTTCTAATTTTCTTTTTTTCTCCATTTTCCTATAATTTTCGTTTGTTTTCTCCTTTTTAACCTTTTTGTCCTATGTTTCTTTATTTTTGTTATAATGAAATAATTATTATTGCTAGATTACCTCTATTTTTACAAGACATACTCTTATTTTCATAAAAAAATATTCTTTGTGATCTAATTTTATTCTTTTTGTGAGAATTAGGTATATAAAAATATAATATCTTAACATATGAGAATGTAGGATAAAATTGCTAACCAAATTGCTAACCTTTTAAGTTCTTGGATGAGTGAAATCACCAAAAGAAAACTTTCAAAAAAAATTTTGGTAACACCTCATATATACTTCCTCTCTTTAGTACCAATCTTCTATCAACCGATATATGTCTTTTTGTCCATTGGATCAAGACTATCTTTCTGGTAGTAATTATATGCAGTATCTTCCTAATTTTATGAATTGAACAGAAAAAAACACAATATCATCAGAAAAAAACCAGTACAAATATAACTATTCATACTACTAATATTCCGTGTACCCACTGAACAGACCACTGCGTTGAAAAAACAAACAACACATTATTTGAAAACAAAGAGAATAGGGAAGAAGCCTATCGGATTGAGGCAACAAAAGACTCGGTTACAGAATAGGAGATTATCTAGATAAGACCGAGTTTGAGAGGAGCCGTGGTTCACGATAGGGTAGTCATTTAGTTAGTTAATTAACTTTCTTAGAGATATTTTTCCCTATTTTTGTTAGGAAATAACGTTCGATGGTTGTTATAAATGCGTCGGACTCTGTAAACCTAGAGTATAAATATAGACCCCCTGAAAATATGTAAATCATCTTCAATCCTCAGATCAATACAACCTCGGTGTATCGCCACCCTAGATCATCTAGGTTTTAACCAGCGGGGTTTAGCTCTCGACACGGAGCTGCATCGGTTAAGTCCGATCTCCGGTGAAGGGGTAAGTTCCGCCACTATCTTGACATGTCTCATTCTGTCTAAGGTTGTATCGGTTAGGTTTGACCTCTTAGGCCGATAGGATGTATCGCATCACGTCCGTGCAGGGTCTATCGGTCTATCAAGCTCTCTCCGCCGTCGTTGGTCTCATGCTGCATCAGTTAGATTCGACCTACGAGGCTGCCAATGGTAGAATGAGCTTTAGGCCTATAGGTTTCAGTACGGCGTTTCATCGAAGTGTTAGCCGATGAGTTATTTGTACGTTGAGCATCACACCCAGCGTATCGGCTCCTCGGCTAATACGCACTAGGTCTTCAGAGGCTTTCCTTTGAGCGCCAAGCGAAGTGCGTCGGCCTTCCAGTTGATGCGCGTCTGTATCTAGAGAGACGTCCACTCATCGGCTCAGCTAGCCGATGGGTTCGCTTCGCACTTACTTCAGCATGTCAGATCCGGCATCCACCATCCCATCGCCTTTGGCCTCGTTCTCGTACTGTCTCGGTTAGGTCTGATCTTCGAGATTTGGTGCCAGCGGCATCGTCATGGCGGGCGACGGGTTTCGTGCTGCCATCTCCATCCTGTGTCACCATCGGCTCTGCAGCCGATAGATCGGGGCCTCGCGTCTGCTGCACCTAGAGACGTTGTATCCTTCGCCTACATGCGCCTACATCGGATCCCCAGCCGATGGAAGGGCGCCCTGATTCCTATCAGCGACCAGCCGATAGTAGGAGCTATCCAGACATAGCTGATGACTAACTCGATCCTATCGACAGCCAGCCGATAGTGAGAGCTTGTATCGGCCCGTCGTTCGACTGACCTGTTCGCCTCACCTCCTTGTCAATTGCAGGGTCAAATTGAATGGCATGCCTGCACCCGTACCGTCGCGCCGGAGCCGACCGAAACCCACGGACCCAGGCACGCGCACCTCAAGCCACGGAGGAAAGTCGACCAACCTACACTAGATCTAAGCAGACCTCCTGGGCATTGGCGTGCTCGCGCCGGGTTTCGGCGCGAACAGTGTCTAACTTTGGCACTGAGAGCTGATAGTGTCAAGCTTAGTGTGACCTAGGAAGTTAGTGGGCATACATGAAGCTGCAAAGAGACCAAGTGGTCTTTGGCACTGATAATTGTCCATCTGGTTGAGGGCACAACATAGTCTGAGGCAACAAAGGGAGAATTGCTAGGGACGTAGGGCGCTCTGTGGTGGACACAAAGTTGGAGCAGGAATAGGTTCATGTTAACACCAAAATTTTGGTAAGCCCGTAAATAGATTGAGTTATAGATGGAGAGCCAATCGGATCGACTTATGAAAAGAGACCGACTGATGGATGGAAAGAGCCAATCGGACAGAAGACGGGTTTTGTACAATCGATGGGTGGAGGATTATCTAGATGAGACCAAATCAAGAAAGAATCTTACAAACCACGGCAGGGTGGTTTTATATCTATAAGATATCTCTTGTAATTAGACAGAAGTAGATAATTTTGTTGACTTCATAGAGAGAGTTTCCATTTGTGTTTAGGAATGTTTGGAGTTTTTTTTAACTATCTCGGATTTGTGTAATCCCGAGGTATAAATACAAACTCGCAGGGACCTTGTACAATATCTCCAAAGATCAATACAATTTTGGTACATCGCTACTCTTCATCTAGGTTGTTTTGGCGGGTTCTGGCTCTCAACATAAGGTTACATCGATTAGGTCCTATATCCAGTGAAAGGGTAAGTCCCACCATTATCCTAATGTATCTGTTCTATCTAAGGCTACATTAGTTAGGTCCAACCTCTTAGTACGATCGGATATATCACATCATGTTTACGTGGAATCTATCAGCTAATCAAGCTCTTTTTACCATCATCAGTCTAGTGCTGCATCGATTAGTTCTGACCTTCTAGACTGCTGATAGTAGATTGAGCCTCAAGTCGGTGGGTCTTTACACAACGTTTCATCAAAGTAGCCAGCCAATAAATTACCTTTATACTAAGCTTCACACCTAATGTATCGGCTTTTCAATCGATATAGAAGGATTGCCCATGATTAATCCGCTAGTGATAGATCTAGTTTTGTTAGATTCGGCCTTATACAGTCTCAATTAGGTCTGATCTATCAAGGCTATGTTTAATAGAACTGGCATCGTCATCTAGCGGGTTTTGTTCCTCTCATCAGCAAGCTAGTTTACCTCTTTATATCGTACCTAGCCGATGGGTTTACCTATAGCTTCCATCGGCATGACCGATATAGCTTCCACCATTTTGATGTGTTAGCTTTAGCTTTATACTGTCTTGGTTCAGTCTGATCTATTATTAAGATTGGCTCTAACGGTACAGTCATCGGTGGTCACTAGGTCTCATCTCGTCGAAAGACTAGACTTCGCTCTTTACTGCTTATCGTCTATTTATTTAGATCGTCATCAGCTCTATAGCCGATGTATCCATTATTTTATACATCACTATTTTCCTTTACCGTCATTAGCTTTCTAGCTGATATATAAGTGCTACAACCCCTATAGGCAAATAGCCGATAGTAAGAGTTCGTATCAGCCTATCGGCCGATTGGCTCGTCAACCTAATTCTTTCTATCTCTTTGTTAGTTACAAGGTTAAATTGATTGGCACATCACGAACCTTGAAGTTTAGAACCTACACTGAAGCTAACCAGATCTCCTAGGCCTTCGCGTGTGCAAGCGTATCATTGGACTTCCATCGGTGAAAACGCGCTCTCTCGGCGCTCTCTCGCCTAGACCGATTTCTGCATCAACAGTGCTTGTGGTGTTATGGTAGGTGGTGGTAATCTGATCATCATGTGCAAATCCTTGATCGAACTTCAGAACATGGTGGACATTTTGTTCACGGAAGTTTGTACTACATCAAAAGATGTTTTCTATGTGCACTTCATCTGTTCTACTAGCAAGTTATGCCGCTCCTATAGCTTTGTTTGTGCCTAAATCAATGCTTGACTCTGATCTTGTCGATTCCAATTGTTGTCAACTAGTCCTTTAAGGATATCTTCAAGCTATAATGGTTAGCTAGCTTTGCCATGAGTGACTAGAGGTGGTTAGACTGGTCGTGCCAAGATTGAGCCACCTATCTCCTAGGAGGGATGTACTCAACATTGTCATTGTCACTCTAACTACCACTATCAGAGGTGAAGTAATCAGGATTTTTTTTCTTTGCTTGGAGAAGTTCCATGCTTTTCATGTTAACGCCGGAATTTGATTCAGCCTGTAAACAGGATCGGTCGATGGAAATACTGATCGGCTCGTAGAAAAAAACCGATCGGTACTATAGAGAAGCCGATGAGGCTAATGGAAGATTGGATCGGTTTGAGAATAGAGAACTATCCGAATGGAGTCAGGTCCAAGGAGGAGTTTTAATGACAAGATTAGACAAGCCTAGGGAGAGGTCGGAAAAGGATCGGCTTGAGTGAAAGGAGGTCCGATTGCTATAGGGAAGAAGCCGATCAGATTAAAGCAATGGAAGACTCGGTCCCGAAATAGAAGATTATCCAGATAAGACCGAATTTGCCGAGGAGTCATGGAACATACAACAGGGTATTTTATCTTTTGTAAATCTTATCTTATATAGGAAGATTTAGTTAGTTAGTTAACTTCTTTAGGGATATTTTTTCTTTATTTTTGTTAGGAAATAACGTCCGATGGTTGAAAATGCGTTGGACTCTATAAACCCAGGGTATAAATATAGACCCCTGGAGACATGTAAAAAATCACTCGATCAATACAATCACGGCGCATCGCCACCCTAGTTCATTTAGGTTTCTACTGGTGGGATCTGGCTCTTGACACGGGGTTGCATCGGTTAGGTCCGATCTTCGGTGAAGGGGTAAGTCCCGCCACTATCTCGATATGTTCTGCTTCGTCTAAGGCTACATCGGTTAGATTCGACCTCTTAGGCCGATCAGATGTATCGCATCATGACCGTGCAGGGCCTATCGGCCTGTTAAGCTCCTTCTGCCATCGTCAATTTCGTGCTGTATTGGTTAGGTTTCACCTACGGGGCTGCCGACGGTAGATTGAGCTTTAGGCTTATAGTTTTCTACACGGCGTATCATTGGAGTGCTAGCCGATGAGTTATCCACGCTTTGCTTCACACCTAGCGTATCGGCTCCTCGGCGGATACGCGCCAGGCCTTTAGAGGTTTCCCTTGAAGCGCCATGCTAAGCCGATGTGTGCCCGCCTTCAGAGAGGTGTCCCCTCATCGGCTCAGCTAGCTGATGGGTTCGTTCCTATCTTTACTTCAGCACAGCCGATCCAGCGTCCTTTGTATTATCGTTGTTGGCCTCGGCCTCGCACTGTCTCGATTAGGTCCGATTTTCGGGGTTCGGTGTTAATGGCGCTATTTACGGTGGGCGATGGGTCTCATGCTATCATATTTAGAGTGGCATTGGCTTTACAGCCCGTGCCTTTTAATATGATTCCTTACCATTCCGCATATGTCTTCATCGGTTTTCCAGCCGATGAACGACCATTACAGCATCCGTCAACTATCAAGAGGGATCTTGTGCGCTTTGCTATCTTCTGAATACACCCCGGTTCCTCCATTGTGATGGCGATCAAGTCATGGCAGGTTTACATATAAACAATCATGATCAAGGAAGCAAGTTATAGACCAGTTCTCAGCTTGAAGAACCAGGCCCAAGTCATATTTACAATTAATTTACGAAACAGCAGCTCTCTGGACAGATTCGTACTGGGCCAGTAATTTGGGCATAACTCTCTCATAAAGGCTCGGATTTGGGTGATTTAAATTTCTGTGATCAGATAATGAAATGGACTATCTTTTTTATGTTTTGAGTTTCTCCAGATTCCAGAGTCTTCTTGGTCAAAACCTCGTGTCAAGTGAGCGTGGTTACTGAGGAGCCAGCCAGCATTTAGTTTCTTGTAACTTGTCTTTTGAGTCTTTCTATGTTTTAATTATATTTGGGAATTAGCAGTAGTAGTTAATGTTGTTTTTATTGTGTTTTGATATTTGCAAAAATAGTTAAGGAGTTATTAATTAGTAGGAAGTTTCTAGAGTTGAGTTGTATGGCTATATAAAGCCTAATTTCTGAATGTAAACTCACTTGTTAAATTATTATGAAAAAGTTTATCTTGAGTTGAGTTTATCTCCTCTTTTATCCTGCTGTGAGTTGAGAGTATCCTCCAGTTGTGATTTTATAGTTGAACGTGTGCGTGTCCTTGGACGATTCATAGCTCGAACGCTATCAGTTGGTATCAGAGCAGCAGGCGAAGGATGGTGCGACGTAGTGCTCGTGTCAATCCTCCTGAAGGCAACCAGCAAGCCGATCGAGATATTGAGTTGAACGAGTTGAGGCAGCATGTGCAACAACTCCAAGAGCGTCTAGCGCGCGTGGAGGCCGCTGGGAACAACCGCGATGATTCCTATCGTGGCTCAGATGGCGAAACTTATGGTGACGATGATGCCGAGTTCAACCCCTTCCACGACAACCACACCTTGGTGTCCAGTGATGAAGAGGCTCTCCATCAAAATCACACCCGAAGGAACCAGCAATTTCGACGGGCTTTTGATCTAAAAGCGGATATTCCTGTGTACGAAGGGCGCATACAACCCGATGAGTTCATAGATTGGCTCAATACGGTTGAACGTGTCTTTGAATACCAAGATGTCCCTGAGGAAGAGAAGGTGAAGATTGTTGCCATCAAATTAAAGAAGCATGCATCTATTTGGTGGGAGCAGTTGAAGATGAAGCGAGCCCGTGAGGGTAAGCAAAAAATCAGAACATGGGAAAAGATGGTGAAAGAGTTACGAAAGAAGTTTCTGCCGGAAGGGTACTTGCAAGAGGCCTTTTTTCAACTTCATGGCTTTGTTCAAGGTGATAAAACTGTGGCAGATTACACTGAAGAACTTGATCACCTCATGCTGAAATGTGGCGTTGTTGAGCCCGAAGAACAAACCATTGCACGATATCTTCGTGGCCTTCGCAAGGAGATTCATGATGTGGTAACTTTACAGCCCTTTATCTCTTATCATGATGTGTTTAAACTTGCCACAAAAGTTGAGAAGCAACTCAAGGAGAAAGAAGTCAGAAAAACAGCGAGCTTTGGTGGTAGCCGAGTTCTCAATCGAGGCCATCCAACAAGTCATGGGAGCAGTACGCAATCAGCCAAACCAACATCAAGTGCAGTGGCCAAATTTTCAGCAAAAACCGCAACCGCAGGACCCTCTAAACCTGCCCCTAAAGCTGTTCAATGCTATCGGTGCAAAGGGTACGGTCACATCATGTCCGAGTGCCCAAACCAGCGGGTATTTACCATTATTGAAGAACCCCTAGAAGAGGAGCAAACAGATTTTGATTCTCCACCCGTGTTTGATGAGGCAGCAGATGAGGAGGATGTCATTTATGGAGATACGGGTGAGATGTTGGTGATTAGGCGTGTGCTGAATTCCAGTCCCGTTCAAGATGATGTGTGGCTCCGTAACAATATCTTCCATACACGATGCACCTCTCATGGAAAGGTATGCGATGTTATCATTGATAGCGGGAGTTGTGAGAATGTTGTTTCTGAAATTATGGTACAAAAGTTGCCGCTTAAAACTGAAAAGCACCCAAAACCGTACAAACTCTCTTGGTTGGAAAAGGGTAAATGTGTGCAAGTTGACCAACGTTGTTTGGTTAATTTTTCTATTGGTGAGAAGTACCGAGATGAGGTATGGTGTGATGTAGTTCCTATGGATGCTTGTCATTTACTTTTGGGGAGACCTTGGCAGTTTGATAGAAAGGTACACCATGATGGTTTTAAAAACACTTATTCTTTTGAGCTGAATGGTGCTAAGATTACTTTGGGTCCTTCTAGAATGGAAATGAAATCTAAACCAGCCCTCAAGGATAGCAATTTCATTCTCTCAAAATCTGAATTTACTGAAATTTTTGAAGAATCCCAAATAGCCTTTGCATTGGTGGTGAAAGAAGTTAAGGGTGACAGAAGTCCTCTAATACCCGGACCAGTGGTACCTTTACTTGAACAATTTTAGAACCTTGTTCCAGATGAAATTCCAGCAGGTTTACCTCCAATGAGGAGTGTGCAACACTGCATAGATTTTGTTCCTGGTGCAATTTTGCCAAACAAAGCAGCATACCGAATGAACCCAACAGAAAATGCCGAGTTGCAGCGGCAAGTAGATGAGTTGATGAGAAAGGGTTTGGTGCGTGAAAGCATGAGTCCTTGTGCAGTTCCAGCCTTGCTTGTGCCAAAGAAAGATGGTTCTTTTCGCATGTGTGTGGATAGTAGAGCGGTCAACAAGATTACTATCAAGTATCGCTTCCCTATTCCTCGTCTAGATGACATGCTAGATCAGCTCCATGGTGCTAGTGTGTTTTCAAAGATTGATCTTAGAAGTGGGTACCATCAGATTCGTATGAGGCCTGGTGATGAATGGAAGACAGCATTTAAGACCCGTGATGGATTGTTTGAATGGTTGGTGATGCCATTCGGACTCTCTAATGCTCCTAGTACTTTTATGAGACTAATGAATTTGGTGTTTAAGTCTTTTATTGGCAGATTTGTGGTGGTCTATTTTGATGACATACTCGTGTATAGCACGGGTAAAGAAGAGCATTTGGAGCACCTTCACCAAGTCTTTGAAGTGCTAGCTGAACAGAAACTCTACATCAACCTCAAGAAGTGCGAGTTCCTAACCAGCAACTTGGTGTTTTTAGGCTATGTGGTTTCAGCTGAAGGTATTCATGTTGATCCTTCTAAGGTGGATGCAATTGTTTCATGGCCAACACCAGCCAACATTCATGATGTGAGAAGTTTTCATGGACTGGCCTCATTCTATCGCCGGTTCATTCGAGATTTCAGCACTCTTGTCTCTCCAATCACCGAGTGCTTGAAAGGAGGAGTATTCAAATGGACGAAGGAAGCTGAAAAGAACTTTCAGCTCATCAAGGAGAAGATGACAGCAGCCCCAATTCTTGCTTTGCCCAACTTTGAGAATATTTTTGAGCTTGAATGTGATGCATCTGGTGTAGGCATTGGTGCGGTTCTCAATCAAGAGGGTCGACCTATTGCCTTCTTTAGTGAAAAGCTTTTAGATTCACGTAAGAACTACACTACATATGACAAAGAGTTCTATGCAATTGTACGAGCTCTTGGGCATTGGAGACACTACCTCATTTCCAAGGAGTTCATTCTCTACTCCGACCATGAGGCGCTGAAGTTCATAAATGGGCAGCACAAGCTCAAACCGAGACATGCAAGGTGGGTGGAATTTTTACAAGGCTACACATTCCACATCAAGCATAAAAGTGGTGCTTCAAATCAGGTGGCAGATGCTTTAAGTAGGAGGCATTCTTTGCTGTCCACAATGAAGGTAAATGTTTTTGGGTTTGAAGTGATCAAGGAGTTGTATTCTGATGATGAGTTCTTTGGCACGATAAAAGCTGAATGTGCAAAAGGTCCATATAAAGAATTTATGGTGAATGATGGATATATTTTCTATGGCAACCGTTTGTGCGTACCGAATTGTTCTTTGAGGTGGCACATCATTAAAGAGGTTCATGATGGTGGGTTAAGTGGTCATTTTGGACGAGATAAAACTAGTGCATTACTCCAAGACCGTTTCTATTGGCCTAAAATGATGAAGGATGTGAACCATTACATTTTGAGATGTAGAACTTGCCATCTAGCAAAAACAAAGTCTCAAAATTCTGGACTTTACACTCTCCTTCCTGTTCCTAATGCACCGTGGGAAGATGTGAGCATGGACTTTGTGATGGGATTGCCCCGAACACAACGCAGCAAAGATTCAATCATGGTGGTGGTTGATCGGTTCTCTAAAATGGCACACTTTGTTCCTTGTGCAAAAACGATGGATGCCACTAACATAGCTGATCTTTATTTCAAGGAGATAGTGAAGTTGCATGGCATTCCAAATACCATAACATCTGACAGAGACCCGAAGTTTGTTGGGCATTTTTGGAGAACACTTTGGCGTAAGATGGGTACAAAGCTGCAGTTTAGTTCAGCCTATCATCCTCAAACCGATGGCCAAACTGAAATTGTGAATCGGAGTTTGGGCAATCTGTTGAGAAGCTTGGTGGGTGATAACATACGCCAATGGGACCTTGTTCTACCTCAAGCTGAATTCGCTTACAACAGGTCCAGCAGCAAGACGACAGGTAAAAGCCCTTTTGAAGTGGTGTATGGATGCAATCCGAAGACTCCTCTTGATCTTGTGTCATTGCCAATCAGCCATAGCTATAGTGGAGATGCAGATGAGCGTGCTAAAGCAATCAAGGGCTTGCATGAACAAGTCAGCAAGAGGATTGAGAAGCAAAATCAGAAGTATGAAAGACAAGCTAACAAGCACCGAAGGGCTGTGATTTTCAAAGAAGGTGATCTTGTGTGGGTGCATTTGAGCAAGGAGAGATTTCCACCTGGGCGCAATGCAAAGCTCAAGCACCATGGTGATGGACCGTTTAAAATCTTGCAGCGCATAGGTGACAATGCTTACAAGGTGGAGCTTCCCGGAGATTATGGTGTTTCATCCACATTCAATGTGAAGGATCTTTCTCCATACCATGGCGAAAATGAGCCGAACTCGTGGGCGAGTTCTTTTCAACCGGGGGAGAATGATGGCGATCAAGTCATGGCAGGTTTACATATAAACAATCATGATCAAGGAAGAAAGTTATGGACCAGTTCTCAGCTTGAAGAACCAGGCCCAAGTCATATTTACAATTAATTTACGAAACAGCAGCTCTCTGGACAGATTCGTACTGGGCCAGTAATTTGGGCATAACTCTCTCATAAAGGCTCGGATTTGGGTGATTTAAATTTCTGTGATCAGATAATGAAATGGACTATCTTTTTTATGTTTTGAGTTTCTCCAGATTCTAGAGTCTTCTTGGTCAAAACCTCGTGTCAAGTGAGCGTGGTTACTGAGGAGCCAGCCAGCATTTAGTTTCTTGTAACTTGTCTTTTGAGTCTTTCTATGTTTTAATTATATTTGGGAATTAGCAGTAGTAGTTAATGTTGTTTTTATTGTGTTTTGATATTTGCAAAAATAGTTAAGGAGTTATTAATTAGTAGGAAGTTTCTAGAGTTGAGTTGTATGGCTATATAAAGCCTAATTTCTGAATGTAAACTCACTTGTTGAATTATTATGAAAAAGTTTATCTTGAGTTGAGTTTATCTCCTCTTTTATCCTGCTGTGAGTTAAGAGTATCCTCCAGTTGTGATTTTATAGTTGAACGTGTGCGTGTCCTTGGACGATTCATAGCTCGAACGCTATCACATTGGCTCTACGGCTGATCCCTCATCGACACCTGTCCATGCCTTCATCGGCTCCCTAGTCGATTGAAGAGCGTGCTGATTCCTATCGGCAAATAGCCGATAGCGAAGAGCCTCCCGGACGTGGCCGATGACCAACTCGATCCTATCGGCAGCCAGCCGATAGCAAGCGCTCATATCGGCCCCTCATCCGACTGACCTGTTCGTCTTACCTCCTTGTCAATTGAAGGATCAAATTGATTGGCACGCCCGCACTCGTACCATTGCGCTGGAGCCGATCGAACCCCACGGCCCCTAGTGCGCGTACCTCGAGCTATAAAGAGAAGTTGACCGGCCTGCACTGAAACTAAGCAGACCTCCTAGCCGTCGGCGTACTCGCGTCGGAATCAGGCGCGAACAGATAGTCAGCCTAAGTTCGCTGCTCTTCGAATTGACTCATGTCCCTTTGCCCTTGGTGATGGTCTCCTAGTCCTAGCAGCGTGTACGACCGAAATCGTGTCTCTGATAATTGGTACACCTATGTGTAATCCAATGTGTCATTTTTATGATTGCTAGCAAGTATGACATGAAGTGAGCATATGGCTGCTATTGGGACATTATCACCCCTTTAAAGATCACGTACACAATCTTAGCAATGACAAAGTCAACAATATCGAATGGCTGGTCATTGATGATGCATGGAATGAGCCACTACCGTAAACTTACAATGACATCTGCATTGTCGATCTGTGGCAACAAGGTACTCCTCAGTGACATGGGAATCACCTTCACCTTTAGTACAACATGTCAAGCATTCAATCTATTCCAACATGGAGTGAATGTAGAAAAAGTGGTGCCATCTGCTCAACCCTAGGGAAGTTACCACCAACCTTAGCACATTGAGGTGGTTGACAATAAATCTTGAACTATTTGGCATCTAGACAAGGTTTTCTATTTAGGCATCATCATGAATTTTAGGATCCGTCAGTTCGATGCAATCTAGACTATTGCATAGAACACTCGGACCCACTTCTTGACATATATGTGTTCGCACTGAATCGGTCCTTCGTGTTCACTAATAGAGCTCTGATGTGATCGCGCGAACATACCGAGGTCTAGGAGATCTGCTTGGCACCTATACAGGTCCTTTGGCTTCGAGATCCCTTTGTATGGATTGTTGGAGTCACATGTGTGCCAGTCAATTTGACCCTGCAATTGACAAGGAGATAAACCAATGAATCACTCGGCTGATGGGTCGATATGAACTCCTGCTATCAGTTGGTAGCCGATAATCATCGGTTGCGTCTGATGCACCTATACTATCAGCTAGTTGTCGATAGAGGCTAAAGCACTCATCCATCAACTGACAGGCAATGAAGGCATATGCAGACGGTGATGAAGAAAATAAAAGACACATTGGCTATAGAGACGATGACGTTCTGGAATAGAGTAGTCAATAAGCATGTATATGGATTCCTTCAATCAGTTGATTGCTAGTAGAGGGTGTAACATCTATTCATCGGCTAGAAAGCCGACAAAGACATAAATAGATAGCAAGGAATAGAATAAAGGACATATCGGCTGTAAAGCCGATGACTCTCTAGAATAGAGTGGTCAATGAGCAGTATGTGTAATCCTTCTATCGGTTAGTTACCGATAGAGTCTGTAGCGCTCCATCATTGGCTGGAAAACCAATGAAGGCATATTCGGATAACAAGGAATAATATAAAAGACCTATCAATTGCAAAGCTAATGGCATTCCAAATAAAATATGCGATGGCTTTGTAGCTGATGGTGTTCCAAATAGAATATATGATGAATAGTAAGTAGTGAGACCCAATCTCCCAAAAGTACAAGACCTACTGACCACCGTCATAGTACCGTTAGAGTCGGCCTTAATAGATCATACCAAACCGAGATAGTACGAGACTGTGGTTAACGACATAGAGACGATGAACGCGTGGATGAAAAGAAGGGGCGAAACCATTGGCTAGCTAAACCGATAAGAGAAATTTTCTAAAGATATATGTAAATCAGTTGAGAAGCTGCTACACTAGGTGTGATGCTCAATGTGTGGATATCTCATCGGGTAGCCGCTCCAATGAAACGTTCGTGTAAAAACCTATCCACCTATGGCTCAATCTACTATTAGCGGTCTAGTAGGTTGGACCTAACTAACGTAGCACAAGACCGATGGCAATAGAGGGAGCCCGATAAGCCAATAGAATCACGTGAACATGATGCGATGAACCCAATCAAACTAAGAGATTGGACCTAATCGATACAAGCTTAGATAGAAAGAATAAATCAAGATAGTGGCAGGACTTAACCCTTCACCAAAGATCGGATTTAATTGATCCAACCCTGCATCAAGAGCTAAAATCTACCAGTAAAAACCTAGATAAACTAGGGTGGTGATATGCTGAAGTTATATTGATTGAGATATCATTTACATATTCTCGGGGGTCTATATTTATACCCTAGAGTTACAAAAGTTCGATATAATTACAAACAATCTTCGGACATTATTTTCTAAACATAAAAGAAAACTATTTTTAAAAAGTTAGCAAAACTAAATAACTTATCTATCTTACAAGATATATTCTATAAAGATAAAATATCTTGTTATAGTTTTCACAGCTCCTCCTCAGACTCGGTTCTACCTGAATAACTTTCCATCTTTTGACTAAATTGAATTCATCCTCTATCCATCCAATCGGCCCTTTCTTTATATTAATTAGACTCTTTCTATAAACCAATCGGTCCTTTAATTATATCTGTGAGGTTTACCAAATTTTAAGTCAAACATATATCCCAAAATTCCAAAATTTTCAAAGTACGAGGACTCATGCCTAGAAATTACGAGGACAAATATGGGCTGAGGCATGAATGCCGGATGGTACAGTGCATTCACCATAAAAAAACGGCTTCTAAACTGTATTATACGAAAAAAAAAACATGGCCTTCTAGTGCACGGTTTGTTTCATTCAATGCATAATAAATGGTAATGGCAAATTATTCATCAGCTCATTTGGTTTAATTCAAAAAAAAACTGGGAGGGCAATATTTTGGCCTGGGTACAACAAAAACTGAATTTACGAAAAAAATTAGCTTACAAAATTCAGCACTCGAGACATAATTTTGTAATATATGTCACAAAACTAAACTTTGTCTAATTTACTTAAAATTGTGAGCTTCATGAAGTAACTCTATATACTTTGACCAAATTTCAGCATTGAAGAATTGCGGGGATTAGCAAAACATGAAATGGTTGTTTAGGTGAACGATGCCCTAGAACATCCCATGTACCGATAGAATGCCCACAGGACAGCTTGTCCACCTAAACGACCCTTCCAAATGGTATTGCAAAGTGGACATACATAAATAAGTCATGCACAGATTCGATAAGCGGGACAGTACTAAACGAAAGCAAAACAAGTGAGCATTAGTGCATAAGGGCACACTATGACCCATTGTTCTGAAAAGCCTACCTCGTGGAGACTGTAACTTGCCCACTCTCCATTATAGAAGACTAGATTGTACAAGTCCCACCTCATGGTCTTATTCTCCCGTCATCTATTAGGTGGACCACATATTTGAAATTGTGGGTGATCACCTTTTTTTTAACCACCGGATTGTCTAATAAGTACTCCCTCCATTCCTTTATATTTATCACCAAGCACCATTCACAGTCAAACTTTGATCATTCATCTTTTTTACAATTTTTTTTCTAAATACTTAAATAGATGACATAATACAAAACTATACGGTATACTCCATTCGTTCTAAAATATAATTATTTCTAGTTTATTTAGCAGATATTAAGATTGAGAAGAAAAGACTTCGGTGCCTCTCATTTAATGAGAATTAGATAGAGGTGGGAGGGTGATTATGGGTGAAATAGGAAGAAATTTGAATAAAAGGTGATTGATAGGAGAAATAGTATTGTCAATAGTTCTAGGAATTCTTAAATTGTGGAAAATCCTAAAAATTCATATATTTTGGAACAGAGACACTACTTAGATATAAGTATTAAACTTTCATTCATTATAATCTTGCAATTGAAAAATTATTAGTAGTCAAAGTTGCAGCAGTAACAGTCAACGGCGATAAATATAATGGAATAGGGGGAATAAATTATTAGTATAACATATATATTACAATATTAATCAGGCCAACCCAAAGTTCTACTGGTTGCCCTTCTTCTCCATCTCAATGGGCTTGGGCTTAGTCTTTAAGAGCTTGACCTTCTTGTCCAACTCAATAAGCTTGGAGTCCACGATGTTGATAGCCTTCCTCACGGCCTTACCCTCTGTGGTGTCTAACACGAATCTTCTCCTCTAATTCAAAAAGCTGCTTGCGGAGAGTCTCCTCTTCACGACTCCCAATAGCCTTGCTCCCTTTGTTATTCTCCATTGCTTCCTTTGTGGTCCTTTTTTGCATAAGTGTTTCAAAATGGAATATGGGGATAGATAAATGAACCATTGGTTGACTAAATTGTGGTATTTATAGATGAATAAATCATTAGGAACATGCATTCACTCAGAAACAATGGTGATTAATTAATGGTGTCTCCATCATTAACGTCTCTTTGATGTTTAGCTTCGACCAGAAGAGAGAGCTAGACAATTTGATCAACATGTTTTCTCATGACTCAACCATACCAAGCATAGAGATGTGGATGTCGGATAAATTGGCTGATTTGCAAAAAACGAACACCGGAAAAACACACAATTGAAGTAAACTCTAGACAAATTATCTCCTCATTTCAGTTTTCACATACTTTTATGTGGGACCTCCTTGCAAGTATTGTTAGCTGATTCTATAACAAAAATACTTCATCACTGTGTGCGGACTGTAGACCTAATTTATGATTAATTTCTTCATACAATCTCATACTTTTAAATAGTTCCAGCATGCTAAAGGCCCATGAGCAACATGCCTACTAAGTTCTATGATGAAATACTTGTGATATCCCAAATTCTAATGATTAATTTCACAACATTTGTGATGACCCCATTTGGCAGTATGACCAATTTTTGTCGCCAAGACATTGAGTCATCACTGGAATCAGCCGAGCCAAAATATTATTACGATGTTCTAAAAAAATCCATCATAGATCAATGATAGATTTCCTGTTCGTCAAAGGAAATCTATCAAGCAAGACCAGAGTTGTTGTAGTGAACAAATCCCACACAAACCCTTAGAAATAACCCTAGTGCTCAAGATCGGAGAGTAAAGCACACACACTAGGTCTCAAAGTCCAAGTCAAAAGCCAAAGCACTTTAGCAGCATGCTCTAGCCAAATGAAAGTTTGAATGAAAATGAATTGGCTAATCCTACAAAGGATTAGGGTTCAGGTATAAATAGATTGCTCCAAAATGTGGTTTGTTGGGAGGGGGGATTTCTTCCCACGTCAATGTTGAATATTTTGATTTGCATATTAGGACTACAACAACAAATTTCAAATCTCAGGTCTCAGTAAAACTACACAGGATCAGATATTTCGATGTCACCATTGAACAATATGAGACATTCTAGCTTATCAAATATTCTGACCACGAGGTTGGATATTCTAATGATAAACGTTAAACCAACTCGAGACTTGAATTCCTTGCAATTTTAGAGTTTCTAGAATGTGAGATATTCCGATTGAACATCGGATGATTCCAATCTAAAACATTTAGCCAAACAGAACCGAGTTCCCTGAAATTTTAGATGTTCTAATTGATCGGATATTTCAATCATTTTCAATAAAACACAAACAGAGACCCGAGTTCACCAAGATTTTAGAAGATCTCAATGCATTGGATACTCTGACTAGTGTAAAACATTCCGACATAAAACAAGAGAAGACTTTAAGAAAATTATTATTGTGTGGCATTGTAAATAGAATCGGCCGATAGAAATACTAATCGTCTCGTGGGACAAAGCCGATGAGGCTAGTGGTAGATTGGATCGATTTAAGGATAGAGAACTATGCGGATGGAGTCAGGTCCAAGGAGGAGTTTTAACGATAGGATCTAGACAAGCCCAGGAAGAGGTTAAAAAAGGATCAGCTTGAGTGAAAGGAGGTTCGATTGTTATAGGGAGGAAGTCGATCGGATTAAAGCAATGGAAGACTCGGTTCCAGAATAGAAAATTATCCAGATAAGATAGAGTTTGCGGAGGAGCCGTGGAACCCACAATAGGATATTTTATCTTTTGTAAATCTTATCTTATATAGGAAGATTTAGTTAGTTAATTATCTTTTTTAGAGATATTTTCCTTTATTTTTGTTAGGAAATAACGTCCGATGGTTGAAAACGCATCGAACTCTATAAACCCGGGGTATATAATATTAGACCCTTGAAGACATGTAAATCATCTCTCGATCAATACAATCTCAGCGCATCGCCACCCTAGTTCATCTAGGTTTCTACCGGCGGGTTCTAGCTCTCGACGCGGGGTTGTATCGGTTAGGTCCGATCTTTGGCGAAGGGGTAAATCCTGCCACTATCTCGATACGTTCTGCTCCGTCTAAGACTGTATCGGTTAGGTTTGACCTCTTAGGCCAGTCAGATGTATTGCATCACAACCGTGCAGGGCCTATCGGCCTGTTAAGCTCCCTCTGTCGTCGTCAATTTCATGTTGCATCGGTTAGGTTCGACCTACGGGGCTGCCAACGGTAGATTGAGCTTTAGGTTTATAGTTTTCTGCATGATGTATCATCGGAATGCTAGCCAATGAGTTATCCCTGCTCTGAGCTTCACGCCCAGCGTATCGGCTCCTCGGCGAATACACGCCAGGCCTTTAGAGGTTTCCCATGACGCGCCACGCTGAGCGTATCGGTCTTCCAGCCGATGCGCGCCCGCCTTCAGAGAGGCGTCCCCTCATCGGCTCAGCTAGCCGATGGGTTTGTTCCTGTCTTTACTTCAGTACGGCCGATCCGGTGTCCTCCGTATTATCACTGTTGGCCTCGGCCTCGTATTGTCTCGGTTAGGTCCGATCTTCGAGGTTTGGTGTTAATGGCACTATCACGGTGGGCGACGAGTCTCGTGCTGTCATATACGGAGTGGCATCGGCTTTGCAGCTCATGCCATTAATGTGATTCCTTGCCATTTCACATGTGCCTTCATCGGTTTTCCAGCCGATGAACGATCGTTATAGCTTTTGTCGACTATCAGAAGGGATCTTGTGCGCTTTGCTATCCTCTGAGTACACCCCGGTTCCTCCATCGGCTCTACAGTCGATCCCTCGTCGACAACTATCCACGCCTTCATTGGCTCTCGAGCCGATTGAATAGCGTTTCGATTCCTATCGGTAGCCAACTCATAGCGAGTGCCTGTATCGGCCCACCGTCCGACGGACCTGTTCGTCTCACCTCCTTGTCAACTATAGGGTCAAATTGACTGGCACGCCCACACCCGTACCGTCACACTGGAACCGATCGAACCCCATGGCCCTCGGCGCACGTACCTCGAGCCACAGAGAGAAGCCGACCGACCTGCACTAGAGCTAAGCAGACCTCCTAGGCGTCAGCCTGTTCACGCTGGGCGAGTGAGATCCGGCGCGAACATATTTTTTTATCACGCCCGGTGGGACCGAAGGTCTCATTCATCGGCCGATAAGAACCATACTATATTTATCGGTCGATAGGGTAGAAATCTTCATTCATCAGTCGATTGGACGGGATTTCATTCATCGGCTGGAGAAACCTGAAGACAGTCCATCGGCCGAAGATCCTTTATCGACTGGTGTGATATAATTCCATTTATCAACCAGCAGGACTCTACAAGTGCCGGATTAGAAGTTAGATTTTTACTCATCAACTCGGGGGCATCTTGTTGTCAACATGTCCAAAGAAAAGGTTGATTCCAAGGCATATTCGTCCGAAGATGAAGTCGATGAGGAGATTATAGTTCCAGTTACCATGGAGGATCTGAATGAAGACCAGAGGTGGCACATAGAGTAGAATATAGACAATTTTTAGAAACTCTATTTGAAATCCTTCAGTATGACTGAACAAAGGCCAATTCAAAAGGCGCAGCTACCAAAATGTGTTTTGATGAAGGAATCAGGCCATTCATCGCTTGTGAATTTTTCCTAACTGTTGCAAGAGATGTTCAATGAGTCATTTTACCAAGTATTCAGCAATCCATCGGGAGTATGGATAGATACATTACAAGATCTGATCAAAAAGACGATACAAGAATTATCGGCTTAAGAGCCTGATCAAGATCATGTGCCTTTGCCGATAGAGATGAAGGAAACTTGGCAAAACAAGGACCTATCGGCAAATATGTATCCACCAATACAAGATCGATTCGGGGGGAAATGGCAGGAGGTACCTCTAGAATTCTTTCAAAGTAATCATTATGGAGAATATGACAAGCAGAATCTGGTACCATATCCACCTCCACATGATCAGGAAGATACTCTAAGGGAGAAGGATTGGTTAACCAGAATTGTGGACACGGTGAAAGAGCAATTTGATATCAAGCCTAAAGATCAAACAGTTATTTATCGGCACCCGTATCCAGAATGGTTTGATAGAATTCCACTACCTCGCCAATACACGATACCAGATTTCTCAAAATTTTTAGGACAAGACAATATATCTACAATAGAGCACATCAGCCGATTCTTAGCACAGTGTGGGGAAGCATTGGCCGAGGAAGCTCTCAAAGTCCGTTTCTTTCCATTATCCCACTCTTGATCGGCCTTTGCATGGTTTTCTTCATTATCATCGAACTCGATTGAAGGATGGGCCGATCTAGAGTAACAGTTCCATAGACATTTCTGTACTAGGATTCAAGAAATGAGATTGTCAGACTTGACATTGGTTAGACAGGGGCCTAATGAGTCAGTTTTAGAATACATCCAACGTTTCTAGAACATCAGAGCCCGATGTTACAGTCTTGTTCTAAGCAAGGAACAGTTAGCTGATCTGGCCTTCCAAGGGCTATCGAGTTGCATCAGGTGGAAATTGTCTTCGCAAGAGTTCAACAATTTAGCACATCTGATGCATGTAGTATCGGCTTACAAGAGCCAATTATCAGGAAAAGAGAAGATGCCGATGCGTTAGAAGTCTAATCAGAACTCATGTGGAAATTGATTTTACCGATTGGATCTAGGGATGATAAGTCTGGAGAAAAGTCACCCAATTGGAAAGGGCCTTATCGGATCAATCGGTGTGTGCTTGGCAATGCTTATATTCTAGAGAGTCTTGAAGGGGAGAAATTTACCAAAGCGCTCAACGGAAAATATTTGAAGAGGTATTATCCTAACGTTTGACGCTTAAATCGGCTGAGCATAGCCGACTCCTAATATATGGAAGCCGATATGATAATATCGGTTGCGGATGGCCGATATCGTTAAGATATCACCGTTGGGAAATATATATATACAAATTTCATTAATCAAGCTGATTGAATTATATTGCAAGTAGTTAATGTTCAGGATGACATCTTGGGTTTTTCTCCAAGGCTAAAATTTTACAGGAATTTCTTAATGGCCTCGATCGCGTGCAGGTGGATTTGGTCTATTTCGTTGATGGTGCAGATGTCATCCTCATTGGATCTGGGGATGTACTTCAAATTCTTATGCCGATGAACTGCAAGGCGTACATTGTCTGCTACCTTGGCCTCTTGATCTTGGATTGATTGTGGTAGGCCGATGAGATGGGACTCGGTGGATTTGATGTAGTCACGCACTTTGTCGAGTTCCGCCATCAAATTGACTTCTCGTTTCTTCAGGAGGCCAAGCTTGGTGCTGGTGCCTTGAAGGTCAGCTATCATCTCATCAAGCTTCTTCTTTTCGCTTTGGATGGATAGCCGATCATTCTGAGCTAGACTGCTTTACTCAACGCGATCGGCTATGCGTCGTCTTAATGCGATCAGCTGGGCCCTTTAAAATTCCAAGTAGGTAGCAGGCGTGAGTACGTTGGTTAGCTCCTCAGGCAGGAGATGTTCAATTTCAGCAAGTCTTCTCCAGATCGGCCCACAATCTTCCACCAGCGAGTCAATCGGAATTTCTAGCCAATGCATAATATCTGACAATTGCTCGTGTGCATCGGCTGGTAGAGATGGTTCAATTGCTGCACTGGTGGCTGAATCTTCCTCTGTATCCAAGTATTTGCCGATGTCAAAGGAAAATAGGTCGGCTAATGACTGCACGTTAACATCGGTAAATATGAGGATAATGACCTAGAAAAAAATAACATGTAGGATGGATGTACCTGGGATACAGCAAGAGCAGCTTGAATGATTATGCGGGTATCAGCTTGACGTGAGATGATTTGAGGTTCAGATGCTATGACTTCTGAAGAGACCATCGGCTCAGTCCTAGTAACAGTGTCTAGCGGTTGGATTTTAGGAGCCGATGGTTTAGGCTGCAAAGTAAAGGTGTCAAGATAAAGGCAAAGACAACGGAGAAGAATTGATGTTGACACATACCAATGAAGCTAAAGAAGTCAAGATCGTCGCAGGAGAAGGGCTTTGCGAAGCTGATGTGAGGATGGCGACATCGGTGCTGGGTTTTTGCTTCATAGAAACCGTCTGAGTAGCCAGTTTGTTGCGCTTTAGCCCTAATGTTCGCAACACTCGGAGGAGAGCTGATGGAGGTGGAGCTCCTTGTCCAAGGATGGATCTAGCCGATTGAGGTTGATAAGTAATCGGCCGACCACTTGCGCTGGTTGTAGGTGCATCTTTGTCACCAGCATATGGAATCATGGGAATCAAGACGCAGTTAAAATTCAATACAATGAAGAAAAGATAGTACAAAGAGAAAGATTACCTCTTCATTGGATTCCACGTAGTCGGGGTTGAGGCGCAGGCAATAATTTTCAGCCGATAGACTGAATAGGTGTCTTCCCCATTCCGACCACCATCGAGTAAAAAATTTGGTGTTGGATTTGCAGGGCTCGAAGGTGGAGATGGTCCCTAATCATCCTAAGCCGATCATACTCTAAGCCGTTGTTTACTTCTCCTCGGGCTTGGAGTTTGCCGATGAAGAATAAGCCAATGGGGAGTTGGCCGAAGCCCAACTGACGAGCACCGACCGAAGGATGGTAGAACTCGTATGATGGGTGTTGGGATCGGCCCGATGAAAATCCAATCAACAGAAGAATGGGAGTTATGGATGATAAGAAGATTGTCTTTGATTCTTCATTGGCTAATGCATTCATTGGGTGAAACCTGGAAGCCATTTCAAAAGACGAATCGTCCTCGTACGCAAACCAGATGGTGACTTCTTTAGTAAAGCTGTAGTAAAAACATTTAAACCACTGGCTGAGTCCAAGGGGGGTCATTTTGCTTCCAGAAAGAGCCGATGCGGCTTCACCTAGAGAAGTACATTAGCGCTGGCTGGCCTCATCTTCTTCTGGGTTGTCAGTCGGATATACCAGAGAAGGGAAAGGGGACCTGGTGATAACTCTGGAGGTGTAGATATTCAACCAGAGTTGTATGAACCACCAAGGACCACCAATATGTCCAACTGGTTGGCCTGCTAATAGCTTGTTCACCATCTGATGAAGCAGTTGATATGTGGCTCCAAGAAGATATTGCCCTAATACAATGCGGCGTTGGTTGGTCAGGAGCTCTACCAGGGACTGCATGTTGGTGGTTGGACCAAGAGTTGAACCACCAAAGATAAACCGTTCCAACCAAATATTCAAGAATGCTATATGTTCACGCTCATCGACTTGGCCGGAGGTCTTTTTGTGCAGGGAGATGTATTTAGTCCAACCTTCGACGTTTTTGGTGTTTAACCGATGAGTGGGTTTGAATCTAAGGATGAATGGATTTATGTAGTGAGTGGTGTTAAGGCAAGTCAACATGGTGACATCCATTAGGGTGGGGTCATTGGTCCATTCCCAAACATGATGGCATTCAGAATATCCGACCAGAAGTAAGAAGCCGATGCAAGTAAATGTTCATTTTTTTCATATCAACTAAAGAGAGGTTGATGCAGTGGTCTATTTCCAAGTCTTCCTAGAAATACTTTTTGAAGGCGGAAACCTTGAGATACCAGTTTCTCCATCCCAGGAGTTTACCAGGCAAAGATCTGAAACTGTTGGTCCAATCGGTGATGGCCATGGATGAGTGTTTATACGGGATCCTTTCTGTTTTGGAGTTTATCAAATCAGTTGGATCTTTGTTACCCATAGGGCCAAGGTAAAAGTGACCGGGGCGATCCGAAACTAGGATAGCAATCTGACTCTTGAGATCCTATAGTGAACAAGAACCTGACTATCGATGAGAAGACGGGATGGGGAAAATTTGTTTGAAATATAGGATGGAAGAGCAAATGATAGTTACCTCAGGTACTGTGTGTGTCGAAGCCATCGCGCGAAGGAAGATGGAGAGAAGTTTAGCGGCCGATGAAGTGATCTGCAGAAGTTCGCTTTTAGTCATCGGAGCTCGTCGAGGTTGGGGGGTTCTGATGGGGAGGAAGTGTGTAGAAGAAGGATGATGCGATGGGATATTTTATAGAGGCGGAGTGACCTAGGCAGGAATATGGACCGATTAATTATCATTTGCGGGTTTTAACGGGTCATCCTGGTTTGCGGAGACTTCCAATGGCTCGAAATTTCATAGTCTGTTGGCAAACCCCAAAATTGGGGGTTATGTGTTAACGCCAGAATTTGATTCAACCTGTAAACAGGATCGGGCGATGGAAATACTGATCGGCTCATGGGACAAAGCCGATCGGTACTACAGAGAAGCCGATAAGGCTAGTGGAAGATTAGATCGATTTGAGGACAAAGAACTATCCAGATGGAGTCAGGTCCAAGGAGGAGTTTTAACGACAAGATTAGACAAGCCTAGGGATAGGTTGGAAAAGGATTGGCTTGAGTGAAAGGAGGTCCGATTGCTATAGGACAGAAACCGATCAGATTAAAACAATGGAAGACTCGGTTCCGGAATAGGAGATTATCCAGATAAGATCAAGTTTACAGAGGAGCCGTGGAATCCATAGCAGGGTATTTTATCTTTTATAAATCTTATCTTATATAGGAAGATTTAGTTAGTTAATTAACTTCTTTAGAGATATTTTCCTTTATTTTTGTTAAGAAATAACGTCCGATGGTTGAAAACGCGTCGGACTCTATAAACTCAGGGTATAAATATCAGACCCTGGAGACATGTAAACCATCTCTCGATTAATACAATCTTGGCGCATCGCCACCCTAGTTCTTCTAGGTTTCTACCGGTGGGTTCTGGCTCTCGACACGGGGCTGCATCGGTTAGGTCCAATCTCTGGCGAAGGGGTAAGTCCCGCCACTATCTCGATATGTTCTGCTCCGTCTAAGCCTGTATCAGTTAGGTTCAACCTCTTACGCCGATCAGATGTATCGCATCATGACCGTGCAGGGCTTATTGGCCTGTTAAGCTCCCTCTACCATCGTCAATTTCATGCTGCATCGGTTAGGTTCGACCTACAGGGCTGCCGACGGTAGATTGAGCTTTAGGTTTATAGTTTTCTACATGGCGTATCATCAAAGTGTTAGACGATGAGTTATCCATGCTCTGAGCTTCACGCCTAGTGTATCGGCTCCTTGGCGGATACGCACCAAGCCTTTAGAGGTTTCCCTTGAAGCACCACGCCGAGCACATTGGTCTTCTAGCTGATGCGCGCCCGCCTTCAGAGAGGCGTCCCCTCATCGGCTCAGCCAGCCGATGGGTTCGTTGCTGTCTTTAATTCAGCACGGCCGATCCGGTGTCCTCCGTATCGTCGCTATTGGCCTCGGCTTCGTGTTCTCTTGGTTAGTTCCAATCTTCAAGGTTTGGTGTTAAAGGCGCTGTCACGGTGGGCGACAGGTCTCATGCTGTCATATCCAGAGCGGTATAGGCTTTGCAGCCCGTGTCGTTAATGCGATTCCTTGCCATTCCACATGTGCCTTTACCACTTCTGTCAACTATCAGGAGGGATCTTGTGCACTTTGCTATCCTTTGAGTACACCCTGGTTCCTCCATCGGCTCTGTGGCCGATTCCTCGTCGACACCTATCCACGCCTTCATCGGCTCTCCAGCCGATTGAAGAGCGTTCCAATTCCTATCGACAAATGGCCAATAGCAAAGGGCCTTTCGGACTCGGCCGATGGCCATCCCGATCCTATCGGCAGTCAGCCGATAGCGAGCGCCTATATCGACCCACCGTCTAACGGACTTGTTCGTCTCACCTCCTTGTCAATTATAGGGTCAAATTAACTGGCACGACCGCACCCGTACCGTCGCACCGGAGCCAATCGAACCACACGGTCCCCTACGCGCATACCTCGAGCCATAGAGAGAAGCCGACCGGCCTACAGTGGAGCTAAGCATACCTCCTAGCCATCGGCGTGTTCGGACCGGGCGCGCGAGATCCGGCGCGAACAGCATCCATCTTACATCCTAACTCAATAAATGTAATAAAATACAAGAATTTACCAAGAGTTGGAGCAATCTCACTTTGAATTAATGTGTATTTCCTTGCAAGCACTTAGTCAAAGGTATTAGATAATTTTAATTATGTTGTTATTAATCAATAAAATAAATTGAGGATCTAAATGCACTTTTACCCGTACTGTGGATATATGGGGGTAATAGCTGGTTTTTATTTTTGGGCCGGATTCATGGGCACCCCCAGCCTATTCGGCTTCACCCCTAGCGCCGGGAGAGCACGACGCGGTGCATGGGCAAACGAAGTGACGACGCGGCTCGTTGGATCCGGCATAAATGTACTCTTGGTCTCGCTGCCCACAGCTTATACGACGATCATATGGGGATGGAGGCGGTACATATCATTCATTGTAGGTGAGACATGATCTCAAGAAATTAAGGTTTCATTGTACAGTGTTAAGGCTTCGCGTTCAAATGAACTTCTAATAATAAACAAAATGCAATGCCTGGGCGACATCGTTGTCAGCTCAAGTGCAGTTAGGCTGCAACAGTGTAAATTGATGTGCATCTCCAAAGTAAATACCTTGTCCGTTCTAGCACCTAAATTTTTTTATCAAAATACTTAACGTTCTCACGTTGAAAAGCATTTTTAGCTAACTTCCGCTTCCTATCATTTATAAATACAGACATAACAGTACTAGTACTCCACAGCAGGTCTTTTAATACTGGAAAACCAAATTGGGATGCAATTAATAACAATGTAACTAGGCATACCTATAAATTGAAACTGCGGATTACTTTTTTTCAATACTAGAAATCCCATAGTAAATACTAGAGCTTTGTGGCTAGTCTTTTATCAATGAAAAAATGCTGTCTATATGTATAGTGGATTAAACAGGAAATACAGTAGTGCTTGCCCATATAATTTGGACCAGGAAATACAATAGTGCTTGTCTATATAAATTGGATCTATTTCAGTGATAGGCCATGTACATATATGGTGACTTCAACAATCTCAAGATATATATATGTTGGTCGCTAAATCTCGTGAAGACCGATCGGACTGGGCAAAGTCATGAACAAGACGGCGGAGATCCAATTGGAGAAGATGACATCTTAGTCATGGGAAGGCCTAGAAGTTCTACTTACCTTCAGTGCAGGTGTTTGATTTTGAGATTCGATGGCGTGTCAGTCAATTTGGTCCTATAATTAACAATTGAGGATGAGATTCATGACCCAATCGGCTGATGACCCAATACGCTCACCAGATTGGCTGGGTACTGATAGGAAGGTAACGCTCGACCATCAGTTGAAACATGGATGGAGTAGGTGATGGACGTATGGAATAAAATAACGGACTTGTTATACAAAGAGTCGATGACACTTCGGATAGGGTAGGCAATAAAAGGTGTAGAGCAGGATCTGATCCCTCACAAATTCACAAGGACCAATGACCATTGTAATGGTACTGTTATAGCCAACCTCAATAGATCGGACCAAACTAAGACAGTATGAGCCTGAGGCTAACATCATAGATATGAAGGAGGCTAGATCGAATGTAACAACAAACAAGGGCAGGGTGAGGTTATTGGCTACTTATCGATCGACTGTCCGACGCAGACCTATTCTAATCTCATCAGCTATCTGAACCGATGGGGAATGAAACCCTCTAGATCACGACATTAGCCATGTCAAACGTAAACCTAATAGATCAGATCTAATAGGCCAAATCGGACGTGACCAGATCAATCGTTGAGCTAGATTTAAGACAGATATAAGCGTGAGACGAGCAGTAATGATAACTCATCGACTATTCACTCCGACGAAATGCCACACAAGTACCCATCAGGCCAACGGCTCGATCTGCTGCCTCCGATCTCATAGGTCAGACTTAACCGATACAGCACGAGTCTAGGGATGACGAAGAGTGCCCAATGGATCGATTGGCCTCACACGAACATGATGCAGTATGTCTGATCGAACTAATAGATCGAACCTAACCGATAAGATAGAGCAAATGAACTAACATAATGGTGGGACTTGCCATTCACTAGAGATCGAACTTAACCGATAAAACCCTGTGTTAAGAACTAGAACCTACTATAGTAAAATCTAGATGAGCTAGAGTGTTGATGTACCGAAGTTATGTTTGTTGATGATCTTATTGATATTTCGATAGGTTATAGGGGGTCCATATTTATACCCCAGATTTACAAGAGTCCGACACGATTACAGACAATCCACAATCAATATTTACTAAAGATATAAGAAAACTAATCTATAAAAAGTTATAAAACTAACTAAACTTACGTATTTAACATAAAGCTCCCATTTAGATAACATTTTATTTTCAATCAGACCAAATACGTCCTCAACCCATCCAATCGGCTACAAGCCAATCAGTCTTCCAATCATCGACCGATCCTATTTGTAGGATAGCCAAATTCTGTCATTAACAATATGCCGATCCAGTTGTCACTAGTGCTAAAGATAGCGTATGCGTGTGTGCACACATGTGTGGATATGAGCCTCCATTGTTGTACTTTGTTTTGAAAAAAGATTGCATAAGTAGAAAACATATTAATGTACAGAGTACAACCGAAAATTCATTGAAAATTTTGACCAACAATTCATTCTCGTATTTAATTAACTGTTGATGAACATATTTTTTAGCGAGGATTTGTTCATTAACGCTATAGAGTAAAAACCCAAAAGTAATCACATGGAATTCGATGGAAGTTAAAAAGATCCAGTCATACATGTACAGTCTATCCATTTCTGAAGGGAAAGAATCAAAGAAGTATGCTCCTATATTTTTCTTTTGCCATATCGCAACATGTTTTGATAGATTAGCAATTTAGCAAAATATGGTTGAGTCTCCTTACAAGAATAAGAGATGCCACAAGTATATATATTGACAGATTAATTATGAATTTAGCCAGCGTATCTTTGAGCTCCTCGCGACTAGGCTGAGTACTAAAGCGGAGTTGAGATGTGCTAATCCCTCATTTACTATCAGCATGCTTCTTAAACTGCTTGATGAGGACATCCCTTCCAATACTACAATCATACCTAATGCACAGTAAGAACCAATGACTAGAGCTCAAACATGTCAAATTAATTATTAGGTAAAGTTAATCATAACTGATCATACAAGTTCTTCGACTTAGATGCTACTAACTTTTGTTCATAAAAATGTGGGAGGGGAACCAGATTGGAGAAGCCAATTTGAATTAGATGAAACTCTCTGCTCCCGAGGGAAATAAGGACTTGTTAGAAAGATCGCATTGTCTTCTTTAAGACGTGACTAGCCTCACCATTAGATTTGACTAGACCAGCTCAGAAAAAGCAATGTTCTGACCAGAAACTTAGGTTTAGGGCTTATATTCAGTACAGCCCATTAGAGGTCCACAAAGGCTAAAGTTTGCTCCCTCCACTTCTCCTAGTCGTTTTTCTACCAACACAAACCTCTGGCAGCCACCATTTGTAATTTGATTTTTGTTTATATGTAAGATTAGCTTTAGTTGCTTTCCTGTACTCGTGTGTGTTGATCAGACCAGAACACCATTTTGTTTGTATTAGCTTCATCGTTTTGTAAGTGCCGTGAGTTGTTTTCTTATCAACATGTTCTTCATTTGTTCTTCAATTGCAAGCAGGTTCAAGATTATTCTTGACACAACAAGAACAATAACAATTCAGATTTGGTGTACTTAGTCGCTAAGCACCACACCCATGTGGTAGTTGTAGTCGAACCACCAACGTCAACTCATGTCTGAAAATGAAGTTACACTTCTCTCATCTAAAGATCGGATCCCCCATTGCTACCTTGACTGGTATTAAGGTTACTCAGTGAGAGATTTTCTGCTGCTAAAATTATAATAGACCGACGTGGTTACAATAACCATTGAACGTTATTTTTTGAAAACATAAAAGAAAAATATTTGTAAGAAAGTTAGCAAAACTAACTAAACCTATCAATCTTTACAAGATATATCCAATATAGATAAGATACCCTGCTATGGTTTTTATGGCTCCTTCTTAGATTCGATCCCATCTGAATAATCTTCTATTTTTAACTAAACTGAATCCTTATTCGATCCATCTAATTGGCTCTTTCCTTGTTTCAATCGGTCTCTTTCCAATAGACCGATCATCTCTCTAATCTATCCACATGGCTTAGCAAATTTTAATGCAAACACATGCCCCTCAATTTTGAAGCATGAGGACTCATGCTTCAAAATTATCTTCCTTAGGCTCCCATGGCTCTAAAATTTCCTCCCTTTCTTATAATCGACTTCCATGAGCCAAAACTACATGCATTAGATGTGCTAAACTGTTGAACTCTTGGGAGAGAAACTTCCTCCTGATGCGACTCGACAATTCTTGGAAGGCCAACTCTACTAGTTGTTCATCACTTAAGTTCAAGCTATAGCATGTGCTTCTTATATTATGAAATCTTTGAATATATTCTGAAACTGATTCTTCTGCCTTTTGCTTTACCGATATTAAATCCATGAGTCGCATCTTAGGGACCTCAGCAAAGAAGTATCTATGAAACTGCTTCTCCAAATTGGTCCATCCCCCAATTGAATTTGGTGGTAAGGAAGAAAACCATGTAAAAGTCGATCCAGATAAAGACGGCTAAAAAAAATCTAACTTTTAGGGCTTCCTCAGCCAATGCTTCTCCATGCTAGGCTAAGAATCGGCTGATGTGCTCCATCATAAATATGTTGTCTTGCCTTGAGAACTTGGTGAAATTAGCTATTTTGTATCGATGTGGTAATGGAACTCTATCGAACCACTTTAGATATGGGTATCGACACATTAAGGTTTGATTCTTGGGCTTGATACCAAATTGCTTTCTCACCACCTCTACAACTTTGGCTAACCAATCCTCCTCCCTTAAGATCTCTCTCTGATATTGCAGAGGTGGAGCTGGTACCCAATTCTACCTAAAAAATTCTCCATGATAATTGTATGAATTAGGACTACCACCTAGATAATCATGTTGATATCTTCCATAATAAGTAGTCCTATAATACTCTAGATGTACATTATGTCATTGCCCCCGAATCGGTTATGTGTTAGTGGATATATATTCGTCGATAAATCCCTCCTAATTCCATAAGTTTTTTGAGGTAACTCTGTTTCTATCGGCAAATATATAGGATCTTGATCAGGCTCTTGAGGCAATAAATTATCCATCATCTTCTTGATTAGATTCTATAGTGTATCCACCAATAATCCCAATGGGTTGATGAGTACTTGATGAACTACTTCATTGATCATCTCTTGCAACGGCTTCGGAGGACTCACAGGTGCTAATCAGCTTGATTCTTTCAACAAAACAAGTTTAGAAAACTGTGATTTTTGAATCAGCCCTTGTCTAGTCACACCAAAGGATTCCAAACAGAGATTCTAAAAGTTGTCCATGTTCTACTCTATTTGATGCCTCTGCGCTTCATTCAAATTTTCCATTGTCACTAGAATCACAATATCTTTATCAGCTTCTTCTTCGGATGAATGCACCTTGGTATCAACCTCTTCTTCAGACATGTTAATGAAAATTATGCTGCCCCAAGCCAATGAATAAAATTCAGACTTCTAACTACACGATTGTATAGTCCCACTGGTCAATAAGTGGAATTCTATCACACCAACCGATGAATGACCTTCGAATACTACTAGCCGATGAATGAAATTCTATCCTATTGCCAATGAATGAAATACGAGTTCCATCGGCCGATGAATGAAGACTTTGGTCCTACCGGGCGTGTCAAAAATATGCTCGCTCTAAAACTCGCAAACACGCCAAGGCCTGGGAAATCTACTTCGCTCCAGTGCAGGTCCTTCAGCTTTGTTGATTGGTTTGAGAGCACGCCGAGGTCCTTTGGCTTCGTTGTCCCTTCATTGGGATTATAGAGATACGAGTGTGCTAGTCAATTTGACCCTGTAATTGATAATGAGATAAAGAGAATGAGTTAGACGAATGGTGGGCCAATACGAACTCTTGCGATATGTGTTTGCACTGGATCTCACATGCGTGGTGCGACCACATCGAGGCCTAAGAGGTCTACTTAGCTCTAGTGCAGGTCTGTCGGCTTCTCTCTATGGCTCGAGGTATGTGCACCAAGGTCTAGGAGGTCCGCTTAGCTCTAGTGCAGGTACCTCGGCTCACTCTGTCATGACATTGTAGGTACGGGTGTGCTAGTCAATTTGACCCTGCAATTGACAAGGAGGTGAGGCGAACGAGTTAGTTGGACAATGGGCCGATACGAGCTCTCGCTATCCGCTGGCCACTGATAAGATCGAGTTCGTCATCGACCGCATCGGGATGGCTCCTACTATCGGCTGGTCGTCGATAGGGATTGGGATGCTCCTCTATCAGCTGGGGAGTCGACGAAGGCGTTGATAGATGTCGAGAAAGGACATGATGACTCCGGGTATAGCGAAAGTGAGATCCTGATCCATCGGCCGTAGAGCCAATAGAGGCACCAAAGGATATTCAGAGAACATCAAAGCACGCGAGATCTCTTCTAGTTGCCGATGGAAGCTATATCGCTCATTTATCGGCTGGAAAGCCGATAAAAGCATATACGAACTGGCAAGGAATCGTATAAAAGACACCGGCTAAAAAGCCGATGCCACTCTGAATATGGTGGGCGATGAACAAAGAGCGGGGCCCGCTCCTCCCACAGCATGAAACCCATCACCCACCGTGACGATGCTGCTAGCACCAATCTCAAAGATCAGACCTAACCAAGATAGTAAGTGACCGAGGCCAATAGCAATGGGATAGAGGACGCCAGATCGATCATGCTGAAGAAAGGGCGAAGCAAACCCATCAGCCAGTTGAGCCAATGAGAGGACATCTCTGAAGATATGCATGCATCAACCGAAAAGGCCGATGCACTAGGCATGACGATCGATGGAAGTCTCTAAAAACAGGTGCATATCGGCTGAGGAGCTAATACACTGGGCGTGTTGCTCAAGGTATAGATAACTCATTGGCTAACCATTCCGATGAAACACTGGGCAGAGACCTATAGGCCTATGGCTCGATCTACTGTTAGCAATCTCGTAGGTCGAACCTAACCGATGCAGCACGGGACCGACGATGGTAGAGAGAGCTTGGTAAATCGATAGATCTCGCACGGACGTGATGCGGTACACTTGATCTGACTAAGAGGTCGAACCTAATCGATGCAGCCTTAGATAGAGCAAGATATACTAGGATTGTGGCGGGACTTACCCTTCACCGGAGATCGAACTAGAGTGGCGATGCGCCAAAACTGTACTGATCGAAGAATGATTTACAGGCTTACAGGGGGTCTATATTTATACCCTGGCATTATAGAGTCCGATGTGGTTATAACAACTATCGGACATTACTTCCTAAAAAATATAATAGGAAAATATCTCTAAGGAAGTAAACTAAACTAACTAAAGCTTTCTATCAATATAATATACGATTTACATAGATAAATTACCCTGTCGTGAGTTTCACGGCTCCTTCTTAGACTCGGCCTCATTTGGATAGTCTTCTATAATTGGACCGAATCTTTTCTTATTTCTTTCAATCGGCTTCTTTTCTGTAGCAATCGGACTCTTCTTTACTAAACCGATAGTCTCTCCAATCTTTTCTTAGGCTTACCAAATTTTGGTGATAACAATTAGGTGGTTGCCAATAGGGTTGACATAGTCATCGGTTGCGTACGACGCGCTCCTCTTGTCGGCTGGGTGTAGATGAGGATTGGAAGAATCTTTCATCAGCTAGAAAGCCGATGAAGACATAACCAGATGGTGACTTAGAGAATAAAAGATACATCAGCTATAGAGTTGATGGCACTCTAGACATAATGAAGGCGTAACACTAGTCCATTGGCTATAAAACCGATAGTACTTTGGAATAGGGTATTCAAAGAATAGCACGCGAGATCCTACTATCAGCTAGTTGCCAATGGAGATTGTAGTGCTCCTTCATCGGCTGGAAAACTAATGAAGGCACAAGTAGATTAGTGAGGAATAATATAAAAGATCCATCGGTGCTCCGAATAGAATATACAATGCATAGTAAGGAGCGAGACCTGATCTCCCGAAAGTACTAAACCCAATGACAATTGTGATGGTACCGTTAGAGTCAGCCTCGATAGATCAAACCAAACCAAGACAGTATGAGACTGAGCCTAACGACAATGAGACTGTGAATGCTAGATCAGATGTGCGGGTGGAAGGAAAGGTTGAACCCATCGACTAGCTGACCTGATGAGAGAAGATCTCTTAAGATATGTGTATTGACTGAGAGGCCGATACAATAAGTGTGTGATTAAGGAGAAGTCACTAAAGATATATGTGTATCGGCTGAGTAGCCAATACACTAGGCATGATACTCGATGTGTAGATAACCCATCGGCTAGCTAATCTGATGAAACACCAAGTAAAGACCCATTGGATTATGGCTAAATCTACTATCAATAGTCTAGTAGATCGAGCCTAGCTGATGCTACATAAGATTGATGATGATAAAAGGAGCTTGATAAGCTGATAAATCCCACATGGATGTGATGTGGTACATTCGATCAGACCAAGATGTCAGACCTAATTGATGTAGCCTTAGATAAAGCAAATACACCTAGATAATGGTAAAACTTAATGCTTCACCGAAGTTTGGACCTAACCGATGCAATCCTGTGTCGAGAGCTATAACCCATCGGTAAAAAACATAAGCAAGCTAGGGTGGTGATGCGCCAAAGATGTATTGATCTCATATATGAATTACAAACTTCTAGGTGGTCTATATTTATACTCTGGGATTACAAGAGTCCGACGTGGTTACAACAACCATTGGACATTATTTTCTAAAAATATGAAAGGAAAATATCTCTAAGTAAGTTAACAAAACTAACTAAATCTGTCTATATTTACAAGATATATCCTATATAAATAAAATACCCTGCCATGGCTTGCACGGCTCCTCAGATTAGGTCCTACCTAGATAATCTTATATTTTGAACTAAACCGAATTCTTCCTTGATCCGTCTAATTGGCTACTTCCTTGTATCAATCAGACTCTTTCCAATAGGCCGATCAGCTCTCCAATCTATCTACGGGGCTTACCAAATTTTGGTGTAAACACTTGATAGGCAGCCACAAACCATGGCATGTCAATGCTAGGGATCTATGGTTGGGTAGCATTATAGCATTTTCACCTCTTGAATTTACATTTAAAATTCTAAACACTTGCATGTGCCCACTCCCATCACGTGCACGCGCAACATGGCTGTCTTCCTCCTCTCGCCAGTCACACGCCCACTCCGTCGTGAATCCACATGATACCTAGCTAGAATAACTAAATTGATTCAGCAGAATTATTCTCCTCAACCACATTACTTGTTTCCCCCAAACCTCGGGCGTTATGGACCATTATTTTCCCCTCAGCGGCGGCGCCTATTGTCTCTTGTGAGGTCACGTCTTTTAAACACCAACCCTGCCATCTCTGGTGTTCATTTCCTTCCCTTTTTGTATTCACAAGCACCCCACTCTATCCTCTCCCTCCCAAACTCCCGCTCGAATCTCTTCTTACCTCCCTCGCCATCATGCAACTCACCCGAGCTCACCACCATTGTGGGCTAGACTTCATGTGGAGGAGAATAACTATCTATACTACTATTCGAGTCATCCAATTGAATTGATAGGTTGATGATGCCAACCTCCCAAGTCCTGAACCTAAGTGGTGCACGGCCTTAATTGAGTCAAACTCTAAGGGTTGAGTTTTATCTAACTCGAAGTTGTAGATTGGATCTAAACCTTGTCACTTGAGGAGCTTAGGGTAGATTGTTGTTGCAGTGTTTGCAAGATTGAACGTGATCTAGTTATTTGTTTTCCACAAAAAGATCAAATCCGAGTTGGAGAGCGAAAGCTTGCTGAAGTCATCGGTGAGGAAGTTGAGGCTCCTAATGTGAAATGCCCACCCTAGAGTCAAGGAAAAGCTAGTGACTCTTGAAGTCGATTCCATCGTACTTTTTGTAGAAAACTCGATGTAGCCCATACCCAACATGCCAACTATCAATTTTTTGTATCGATAATAATTAAAGGGGTTATGCACGAGACCTAATGTGGATGGAGGTAAAAGACAAGGGTTTATATAGGTTTTGACCCCCTCTATAAGGCAATGAGGTAAATGTGATAAATCTAACATTTTGTTTCGAACAATCAAGGTATTGGGTGATCTATTTGCTATGTTTTCTTTCTAGCTTTGCCATACTATCAAGAGTGCGGTAATCTTGGCAATGAGGTGATCAAAATATCACACTAGTGCATGTATGAGAGTGTCTTGTTTTTTGTCTTTGATCATTGCTGTTTTTATCTAGGCCGGATAGGCTGAGGCAGTAGGGCCAGTCAGTTCAATCCAGTCCAATGAGTTGGCCAACATTTTTAGGCAAGGTCAGCTTATGGAAACAGGTCAATTAATACATGGAAAGAGCCGATTAGATGGATGAGGATGGATTTTGTTTAGTCCAAGATGAAAGGTTATCCAGATAAGACCAGACCTAAGCAGGAGTCATGGAACACAAACAACTTTAGTTAGTTTTATTAAATTCTTAGAGAGAGTTTTCTTTTCTATTTAGAAAATAATATCTGAATGTTGTTTGTAACCTTATTGGACTCATGTAATCCTAGGGTATAAATATAGACCCCTTGAAAGCTTGTAAATTATCCACAGATCAATATACAATCTCGCCACATCGCCGCCCTAGCTTGTCTAGGTTTTTTACCAGTGGGTTTTGGCTCTCGACGTGGGGCAGCATCATTTAAGTCTAATCTTTGGCGAAGGGATAAGTCCTGCCACTATCCTAGAGTATCTGCTCTATCTAAGGCTGTATCAGTTAGGTCTGGCCTCTAAATCCAACTGGATATATCACATCACATTTGCGTGGGTTCTATTAGCTTATCGTGCTCTCCTACCATCATTGGTCTAGTGCTGCATCAATTATGTCCGACCTACTAGACTACTGATAGTAGATTGAACCATAGGTCAATAGGTCTTTACGCGATGTTTCATTGGAGCGGCCAGCTGATGAGTTATCCATACATTGAGCCTCACCCCTAGTGTATTGACTTCTTAGTCGATATACATATATCTTGCCCAATGAGCTAGCGATTGATTTGGTTCTGTTAGATCTAGCATCAAGGCATAGCGGGTTTCATTTCCCCCATCAACTCATCTAACCAATCAGTTTATTTATATACCTGCATCAGACCAGTAGCCGATGGCAGCCAATTGGTTCACTCGGTCCCTCCATCATTACATCTGATCTACCTTTCCATCATTGCGGTGTCGTTAGCCTCAGCCTTATACTGTCTCGGTTCGATCTGATCTATCAAGGTTGGCTCTAACGATACCATCATTGGTGGTCGCTGGGTCTTATCCCTTTGGGAGATCAGACCTCGCTCTCTAGTGCTTATCGTGTATTTTCTTCATAGCATCATCAACTCTATAACGGATGAGTCTTTTATTTCATTCATTATTATTTGCCTATCCTGTCATCAACTTTCTAGTCAATATATGAGTGCTATAGTTGCTATCGGCTACCAGCAAATAGAAAAGGTGCATTGGACTCACAGCTGATGGCTATCATAACCCTATTGTCACTTCTAGCCAATAGTAGGAGTCTGTATTAGCCTATCAACTAATTGGCTCAATGATCCAACTATATTTGTCTTTCTTATCAATTAGAGGTCAAATTGACTGGTACACCCACAACTACAGCAACCTGACTAAGACACCTCAAAGTCAAATGAACTACATTGGAGCTAATCAGACCTCTAAGGCCTTCATATGTTTAAGCATGATTGCATCAGATCTCCATCGGTGAACACAGAGTACCAATTCGATGCGAACATATTTTTTTGCATGCCCGATAGAACAATCGGGAGTGCACTCCAATGAGCTAAAGGATCTACACTAGAGCTAAGTAGACATTCTAGGCCTTTGCGTCTTTAGTTTTTGTTTTGGGGACCAGCCGGTCAGTTCGGTCCTCCATGCTAGTCAGTCCGGTCAACACATTTAATGCATGCCAATAGCTAGTTTTCAAACCATTGGTGCAAAGGCCAAACCAAACAACTACTCCATACCAGTTGGTCTAACAGTGCAAAGTGTTAGGGGATTTTGCCCCTAACAACTAGTTTTTGTGGGTGGAGGTATAAATACCTCCGTGCCTGTAGCAAGGTTGTTCTCTTGTCACCACACACATTTCATTTGACCCCTTCCAACCACTCTCACACCAGTTGAACACTTGTTCATCCTTTATGGGTGTTTGAGAGTAGATTAAGCCAAGACAAGTGTATTGCATCATTGATTGAGCTAGTGTGGCACTTGAACGTCTTAGAGCTCAGTTGTTGCTTGTTGCTCTAGGAGATTGTCACCACCTAGATAGCTTGGAGTTGACCAATGTCCTCTCCAAGAAATTTGTGGAGGCCAGGGGTTGATTCTGAGTGATTCAAAGTTTACCACCTTTAGAGTGAGGAAGAACTACCACTAGTAATGGAGACTTATGTAGACCACTTCAAGACCGACACACACCAGAGGCTCAGTGGTTCGAGACATGAAGTTAGGCTCATCTTTGCATTTATATTTGCTTGTTGGAAAATTTTGGTTGTCTCTTATCTCATTTACTTTTTACATTTACATTTGTGCAATTTCTTTCATAAAGACTACTTGAGCTCTTGTCATCCTAGTTTTATTCTCATCAAGCCTAGAAACTTAGGTTAATTTTAATTAGGACTAATTTATTTTAAATCATCCATTCACCACACTCTACTTGCCATCTTTATCCTACAAAGAGAAAGATATGGACCTAGATGAAATTAATGAAAATTCTAGGGTTTGAGTTGAAAAAACCAAGAACTAACATGATGATCCTAATAGTTTAAAATATATACGCAAAAAAGGAATACACCTACATAGTAGGAAAGCATGTTCCTTAAACTATGCTTTAGTCCTTTAACAAAGAAATTAATAAATTCAAGAAAATGATTTATGTGAATTATTTATGTATTAAAAATTGTTGAAACTTTAGAAAGTCATAGAAAATTCATTTTAACTCTATGGAGGTTAACCAACTTTTGTTAGATTCATAATAATTCTCTAGTTAACACTATACACTCATACTTACACCACTGCTTTGTAAAATTTTACAAATTCAAATTTGAGGAGGAACCTTTTTGTGTTTACTGTATTTAAATATTTAAAACACAATAACTCGTACAACATTGGATTTAGGATTTAGGCTTTTCTTCTTCGTAAGCACATACAACATTGGATTTAGGATTTAGGTGATTCTTCTTCGTAAGTTCATATAAAATCACCCTCTATATACTGAACATGTTCATGCATCATGGAGGATATTTGAGTTTTATTAGATGTTCATCTGAATATATGTTTAAATTTAAATAGAGGACAAATCAATTATTGATGTTGACGAGAGTGTGCAGGACCAAGTGATATTTGAGGAACCACCTAAGCAAGCCAAGTCCTATTCAATTCTTCCTTCTATCATGTTGAATCCTATATTTTTCGCAATTCTATATTATTTTCAAATTGCATGCGATATTGCAAAATATGGGATTTTGGTAGAACAACTCTTATTTGCTACATTATCCACCTTAATTATGGATTACCCTACTATTGATATACCTAATATGGGTTGTTGTGCTATCTAAGAACCAAAATGGGTACATTCAAGATACTAGTATGGCTACTTAGGGATGCTTAGAAAATTTACAATGGTTACAAATGACATGATAATCACTCTTCAAATTTAGGATATTTGAAAATGTTGTAGAGAGGAGTTGCCTCTATTATTTGTGAAAATTAAAAACAAAAAAATGATGATTTTAGATTTGGGTGAAAAGTGGTGTGCATATGAAGGTAGTTGCACACTAATATGGAGAGTATTCACTCGGGTTGATTAAGAACCAAACTTCATGTCACCAACTAAGTATAGAGGGTGATCTTAACTTATTAAGTTATTTACTATTTAGCCTTACATTGGAAAGCTATTAGTTGGGACTAGTCTAAGCGATGGTTCATAGGAGTTACCCATGTAAACCTCTATGGAAATGGTTGTGTTCGCAATACAAAATGGGCATTTGAGCATATCCGATATAATGGATAGTGACTTGTTGAGGGAATGGAAGTGTTCACCTTGTGCCATTAGGATTAGGATAGAGCCCACCTTTCCTAGCAGCATTGGTTCATGGCCAATGTGGAGAAACACTCTTTGTGCTCATGCAAAGATAAACTTTAATCAATGTAACGGCTTTATTGTAACCTCTAGACTGTATTCAATGTGTAGAGTGTGCTAATACTGACAAGTTCCGAACAAAATAGAGTAATCACATCATGTGGGTAAAACTGCAACAATTGTACAAAGTCTAAACTAATCTATTAGCTATACTCATGATCATAAGCGACTTGGTGAAATGATTCAAGTATAGTGTTGGTGATTTTACTAAATATTTTTTGAAATGGGTATGGTGGGTAATGATGATGATTTTACCTAGTGTGGGCTGAGAGTAAAATGTTTAATGAGGATGATGCCATGATGATATTTATGGTACTATTATTATTGTTTACTCCTTGTTTTAAAAAAAATTGCAATTTATTACTATTTACTATTGTGAAACAAAACTTGCCTTATACTGAAAATGAATAACAAATATAGTCCCCTTTGATTTTAGCTTGCAAATGGTCCTAGGTTTCCCAAGGCTTGGCAGAACATACTAATACTGATGTAGCTCTATCTCATGACCCTATCTTCTAGTGAGGGAATAAATCTTGCTTTGATTGAATACAACATTTGTGAAGTGGCAACCGACAAGAACAAGTCCAAGATGTCGTGCAATCGCTACACCACAAACGATGTCATATTAACCATGATGTGCTGTTGACGAACCGTGCAATGCAAATGAGAGAACACTACAATAACAAGTTAAAATGTAATCTAAATATTATGAATAGGTAGCACAATGAAATAGTTGCGATTGAAGTCATATATCCAATCGACCCGATAAATCAATACATCAACTATTGGAGCCTATGAATCTATAGACACCAACTAAATAGGACTAGAGACCAGATGATGGCACTTGCCAAAATTCAACTAAATAAAACCCTATTGTTTTAGCAGGTGCATATAATATTTATAGAGGAAAATAGAACTAAGGATGTTTTTAGTTTGTGGAGGTGGCGAGAGGTACTCCCAAGATGGATCAGCAACAACACTAACTTTTTTAATGATTCTTGTTGACTAAGGATGAAGTTTGATATGAGGTTGGATGCATTTGAAAGTTGACGACACAAGTTTTCAACAAGTCCAATATCATCCAAATCAGAGTTGGCTCGAAGGTGCTAGGTCTGTTTGAAATTAACGAATGTGGTAGTCTTTAGAAATAGTTGGAGGCCTTGACATGATCTTCTATTAGCCTTGTAGATCCTCTATTCATTTGATGCATTCTTAATCCACAATAACATCTCTGAAGAGGTAAATACGATATAATTATTGTGCAATATCGTTTGCTTAAATAGATAACATGTGAATATAACATAAATTGTGTGTACCTTTGGCAATGTTTTATATTTCTCATGCTTTGTTATATGCCTATACTTGATGGTCATATCAAATACCTCATGTATTAACACATCTCTAGTTGTTTTTAGATACATTTGCAGGAAGAAGTGTTTGCACCGGTTGCCAGAGGTTTTAAGGGTGTTTCTCTCTAGGATGATTCCTATCCGGTTGGCTGTGTGCTTTGGTTGATGGACATATCAAAGATCTATATCTTATTTATCTTACATTTAAATTCTTTAATTTGACTGGTCAGACCAAATATCATGAATGACTCTTGCATCGCTAAGTTATAATTGTTTTACCTATTTATATGTCAAATATATTGTATGGATGTGATAGCAATATTTTGAATATGTGTATTAAGCACTGATCAGGGGACTAGTACAGTGTACACTCTACGCTTTTAGGAATTCAAGTTTCCATGTGTCAACATTGCAGTTGCAGTGCTCTTTCTTCAAATTTCCACCATCTTCTCAGCTTTTGCTGCCCAAGTGGATCATCATCCATCTAGAGTAACTCTTGCAGTCAAAACTACTGCCACCCCACATGTCACCTCCAAACCATCTCCTTCTCAATACCACCACCACCTCAGCCGCTGTCTCCTAACTATTATCCTCTAAGCACCGTCACCGTATCCACCGTCATCACTTGATGTCTCCTATAAGCACTCCCTACTCAATGACTCCACCCCCACCACTCTCCTTCTCTCACTTGGATTTGATACTCACCATGCTGCCACCCACCACAGGTCCTCCACCATCCCAGCCTCCCTCTAAAATGGAGAATTCCATTGACCTTTCTGACCACCCAATCACCTCACACCTTCCTCTACCCAAACCAAAGACAAAACACTCAGTGGAAGTCACGGGAGATGGTGCAGATGTAGCAGCCGCACACAAATTGAAGGATTAGGAATATAAGAGATTTTATCCGAATTTTCTGTTGAGTGCCATGTGACAAATCAGTACAAGTACAACAAATAGACGCTAATGAGGCTAGATTAACATGGCACCTTTCTTAGGTTACCGATTAAATATATAAATAGATAGATCGATCGATTTTCATAATTTAATAATTCTCAATTTCAAAGTAATACTAAATAATTCTAAATTTCTAAGTAAAGAATCTAAATAATCTTAGATCCATGTAATTAGATTTGATTCCCAGTAAAAAACTGGTCTCATCTTCCAAACTCAACTACAACCTTTTTGATGCTTTAATAATTTTAAAAAGCAAATTTATAAATACCATGTTACAATCATCTTGAATTGAACTATAGTATTTTCTGAATTTATTAATTCTAAAATTCAAAATTATTTATCAAGCTATTGGTGATATGGGCACTTATTTTACTAATTGAAACCATTATAATTCTGATTCACGTAGGCCATATCTATTAGTGATTTTTTTTGTTGATGCTAAGTCCCTATCCGTTAGTGATTGCATTTTAGATTTATCTACCAATATACTTTGTATTAATCAAAATGTTGACAGCATGTCTCATAGATAAAAACGTGTATTTATCTACAAATAAATATTTTCCCATTCTATTTGCTTGCCGGTACAGATCATTGTGCGTTCAAACTCCATCAAACTTCCTTTTAGAATATACAGTGTAAGTATTCATCATTGAATTAAACACCTAATTTATTTCTGAAAATTAGGTATTTATTAAAGCGGAAGTTTAGACGGCCATATTCTACGCAAGAAGCACCCAAGAATACATTACAAATACATTCGTTTTCACGTTGCAGCAGCCAGGCACCAGAGTAAACACGACGATTCCACATATTTAACTTGAATTTGTCCTGGCAAATTTAATTTAGTAGATGGCAATTATAGAGAAAATGAACTAATGGATTAAACAATAGGCTTAAGGATTACCACAGGAACACTAAGTTTGTTCTGCTCATATGTGATGGCTTCAAACTATGACAGGTTTGACCCTCATCACAGATGAATAGATGAATAGTCAGTGATGATTAAATATGTTAGAGTTAAAGTTACATGAGACACACTGTAAGGTAGCACCATAAGCTAATTATACTTATAACCCGTCAGAGATAACATAGATTTAACAGTCGCTTAAATAATCTATCACAAATGAGGTAGTATATACGTGTGATTATATTTATGACCAGTCAGTCAGTGATACTCTATCTCTAACAAATCTATTTTATAATTCATTAGAGATGACTTAATCACCTATAACGATGTAGATTAACACTCATCATAGATAGTCACTTATGATCGGTCTTGTTTAAAATCCATCACAAATAATGCTCACGTATGATGGGTTTTACTTGTTTGAAACCAGACAATAGTGTGGTTATTCTTAAAAAAATTAAATTTATTTTTTTGTTAGCCTTAGAAATTGCTAACCATGTCCTAGCACATATATTCTCATACCATCCTAATTTTCAGTAACAATATTGCCATAATTAACCCTAGTGAAACCTAATAGGAAATGCCTCCACATGGGCATTTTTCCATGTCTCCCGATCACCACGGGAAGGCCAAAATACAGAAATAGCGCAGATGAGACATCATATGTACCAATTTTAAAACCAATTTTGATAATAAACTGACACCTATATCCCCAAATATAGATTTCAATTGTTTTATCTAACTCTATTAACGTTCACCTGATAACTTATGAGAATGTCTGTGGATATATAATGTGCAAATGGATGGGAATGTAGATTTTGGTATTCTAATCGTTTGAAATGTAGATTCTCGTATTTTTTATATGCTCTGCAAGTTTTATATGTGCTTTTTCAAAAAAAAAAGCTTGTATCATATGTCTCGGTTCATTGCATCACTTGGATTACCGGTTTCTATAAATAACTGGTACATATGAGTCTACCAGTACATCATGGGCATAACTCATATGTGCCAGTTGTTCGCATAAACCGGCATATATGAAGTTAGCGAAGTAGCTTCTCGTATATACCGGTTCATAATCGCTATATATATTATTATATGTGTTGGTTTTAGAACGCATACTGGATCAAAACTGACACCTATGCTGGATTGGATTAGCAACGGGCACCATTTGTGTGGTAGTGTACGGTCACGGAGACAGCACCAAATACGTTGCATGCGCTATCGTGATGGTAGAAGACGGCGATGACCAAAGCCTGCTATTAGTTCAAATTAACTATGCACAAGCATACATGTCAACAGGAATTAAAGATGAACACGCATACATCTTTAATTTTCCTTTAAGAGATCATTCTTGTAGATGTACAGTGTGCATCTTCCATGTATCAAAAGAAAAAAAAGGATAGGATAGAGGACAGATGCAAATATCTTTAAAACAGAGCAAACATGCAAGTCATACCGTTCAAATAAAGTAAATATTACAAATGAAACCAGCCATGTCTAAATCAAAATTCATAGTAAATATCAAATACACTTTCGGCTCTCAAAACCTCAGAATCAAAACAAAGGTGAGGAGTGAGTGAATTTAGAGATTATTTTTTGGAATTTCTGCTGATATAATCGATTGATACCATGTGGAAGTGGACCATGACAACATTGTGTGCTTAGTGTAATTAACTGGGCTAGGACGCTTTCAAATCTCAGCGCAAGAGTTTGTTGGAGATTTGAATTACTATACAGTGCAACTACTTTCGATATACAAAACTATCTGTGCGATTGAAGGCAGCATCTCAGCAGGAACATGAATCTGGATTGCATGGTGCTGTGGCACACGTGGAACAGAATCGTTTGAGAAATAGAAACTAATCTTGGTTGGAAAAGAATAGTACCTGAACTTGAGAAAAAATAGCATCTGCGCTGCCGAGGTTTCCAGGTGCATAGTCCGATGGAGTTCAAATTCACCGCCGATTAGGATGAAGCCATAAAGGGCGACGTATACTGGAGCGGCTTCTGTTCGCTAATGAAGTTTTCAGGTCGCGTGGGTGCGTAGAAATAGAATCGTGTTAGATCACGGTGACATATGATGGATGCAACATAGGTTACATGGAATTCTAGTATTTAACACGGATTTTGATTATGATGTACGGTTATGATCACACAATCTACCTAATCAACAGTGATCTCTCTGATTAAAATAAGAGTTTCTAGAAAGTATTTAATTAATATAGGTATAGCTTGTTAAATATAGAAGTGTGTAATAAATTATCTATATTTAAAACTGTATCTTCTGATCATCGTTGGTTACACTTGTAACCTTGCATGGTTATGACCCATAGAAGTCATATAGCGTCAATTATACTAACATGGTATTAGAGTTAATATTTTTTCTCTAAATCAATATCGACATCATCTTCTACATTCTCCTCCACCACCTCCGCCTCCACTTCCAGCCTCTCCTCTGCTACTACCTTTACTCCTATACCAATTTATCACGTCGTCACCATCCAACTCAACAAAACAAACTATACATTATGACGTGTCCAGCTATTCCTGTATCTGTGGAGTGCAAAAAACTTCATACTCAATTTTTTTATCCCTTAGCATAGCCCATCGTGTTTCCTGCCCATATACTCACCAACAAAATGGATCGGCTGAACGCAAGCATCATCATAAAGTTGAAACCGGTCTTGCTCTACTAGCTTATGCCTCTATACCGATTAAATTTTAGGACGAGGCCTTCCTCATAGTCACTTATCTCATCAATAGATTGCCCACTCGAGTTCTTGATAATCTGTGCCCTCTAGAACACCTTCTCAAAACTCTACCGAATTATTCCCTGCTCCATATATTTGGTTGCGCATGTTGACCCAATTTGCGACCCTATAACCAGCACAAACTTTCCTTTCGATATAAAGTCTACGTGTTTTTGGGGTATAGTGGTGTTCATAAAGGATACAAATATCTCGATATGGATTCCGGACGCGTTTATGTGTCCCATGACGTTATATTTGATGAAACAATTTTTTCCTTCACTTATCATTCATCCAACGTTGCACCTAATCAAGATAGTGCCAGTTTTAATTTGAACAATTACAATATGCATATGTTTCCTGCTAACCATGTGAACGCGGCCCCTTAGCATGCAGCAGATCCCGGGATGCCTAAAACCACATTACGGTTGGCACCGACATTTCCTACGCCCGCTTCTTCACTCGAGGCAGGTGCTCCGCATGTAGTGCTTGACACTGACCTGCCTGCATCAGAGTCTCCGCCTGCCTCTCTTGTGTCCCCTACGGCAAGCACAGAGGCTGTGGCTAGGCTGTCATTTGCCGACCCATCATCACTAGCATCGCGACAACTTCATCACCGAGCGTCCAGCCTGAGGCCGTGCACCACTCAGAGGTTCCTGCACCAGATCCTCCTGTCTATAGGTATGGGACGCGCTTAAGCCACAACATCAAGAAGCCCAATGTTCGTACCGACGGCACGGTTACTTACTCTATCGTACAGACTTCAGATGCAAAGCCTACATCGCATGTTACTGCTATGGCACACCCCCTTTGGAGGTCAGCAATGAATGATGAATTTCAAACCCTGGTCAAGAACAAGACTTGGCATCTGGTTCCTCCACGTGCTGACCTTAATGTCATTGATTGCAAGTGGATTTTCAAACTGAAACACAAAGCTGATGGCTCCGTTAATCGCTATAAAGCACGATTAGTCACCAAGGGCTTCAAGTAGTAGTATGGAGTTAATTATGATGATACATTCAGCCGGGTAGTGAAACCTACCACTTATTATCTCTTACAGTCTCTCGTGGTTGATTTCTTTGACAGATTGATATTCAAAATGCATTCTTACATGGCCATCTTCAAGAGGACGTCTATATGAAACAACCATCTAGTTTAGTTGACTCGGCTCATCCTGCTTATCTTTGTAAGTTGGACAAGTCATTATATGGCCTCAAATAGGCCCCACGTGCTTAGTTTTCTCGTCTTAGTAATAAACTATTACAACTGGGGTTTCAGGCTTTTAAGGCTGATGTTTCCCTTTTCATGTTCAACAAATATGGCATTCAGATGTATATTCTCATATATGTGGATGATATTATTATTATAAGCTCTTCATCATCAGCTATGGATCGTCTATTCATTTAACTTGAAGCTGAGTTTGCGGTGAAAGATCTTGACACTCTTGGATATTTTCTTGGCATTGAAGTGCATCATACTTCTACTGGCCTCATCTTGACACAACACAAATACATCCAAGACCAACTGCAGTGTATAAATATGTCATCCTCTAATAGTGTTCCAACACCTATGCTTCCTAACAACAAGTTACTCTTAAAGAGTGTTGACCCTCTCTCAGCTGAAGATACTACACGCTATCACAGTGTTGTTAGAGCTCTTCAATATTTATCTTTCATTTGCCTCGATATCTCATTCTCTATCAACCGAGTATACCATTTTTTGTCAGCACCAACAACGGCTCATTGGGCGGTAGTAAAACGCATACTATGTTATCTTTATTTCACGTTTGATATGGGGCTATGCATCACTAAATATGTGTCTTCATTGCTAAGTGTGTTCTCTAATGCCGATTGGGCCAGGAACCCAAATGATCGACGTAGTATAGGTGGTTATGCCATTTTCTTTAGTGACAATCTTATTTCTTGGAGCTCTCACAAACAATCAACTATTTCTCGCTCGAGCACAGAGCCTGAATATTAGGCCATCGCCAATGCTACCGCTGAAGTAATATGGATACAGTGTTGCTAAGAAAACTTGGGATCTCTCAGCTTTGGCCACCGTCTCTATGGTGTGATAACATTGGTGCCACTTATCTCTCTGCCAATCTCATATTTTATCGTCATACAAAGCATATCGATGTTGATTACCATTTTATTCGTGAACGTGTTGTCTCTCGCTAACTCAACGTTCGCTTCATCTCATCCAAAGACCAGGTGACCGACATCATGATTAAGCCGCTCCCGGTTACTCACTACTGTAATTTATGGTATAATCTAAACCTAATCTACATCTGTCTAGATTGAGAGAGTGTTAAATATAAAAATATGTAATTTATATTTATTAAAAGATTATCTATATTTAGTTGTGTCTTCTTGTTATTATTGGTTATGCTTGTAATCTTCTACGTATGCATAATCTTTCATATATGTGATCTGGTCATGACCCATAGATGTTATCTAGCGTCAATTATATTATAATAGCTAACTTTTTTTTCTTTTGTGACTAATTTTTAACGGCCGACGGCGGCCATACATGATCCACGCAGATCAGTAACCGAGTAAAACGGTAGAACGACGACGACGACGAAAGTTGCACGTACGAGCGCGACGTGAGAAACTCAATAATGCCTGTTCATTTATCCCAAACTTCTCATATTCCGATATCTTAATGGTTTCACCAAATTTTCGCAGGCCATCCTGAAAATATGTTCTTCTTCTGAACCGTTTCGATTAGTAAACAGAGCGTCAGAAGGAGACATGTGCACGAGATCACCAGCAACCCGGCCCGTGGATGGAGGGGAGCGAGCTCAACGGCTGCACAGGGCCGCCAATTTTGGGGGGGCCCCACCTCGGAGTGGGCCACCAGCGCACCAGCGCTTCCCTGGCTGAGCGACGAGACGAGCGAAACGCAGGGCAGGCCGGCATGGCGCGACTGCGTGATGAGCGAAGGGCGCCGCCGAGTGGCGGAGAGCGCTGAGCCCTAGTGCTAGCGGTAGCTGCTGGCTGGCTGCCTCCTCTTCGTCCTCAACTCGTCTCCTCGAAGGCTCAACCAAGAATCATAGGTAATGTGAAATTGAATGATTGAATCAAATTAGCAATTACCTAAATTACAGTAATTTGAATGATCGGTTGGATTGAATCAAAAGTAATTTGAATGCCTTATTTATATTAGACATATGAATTTTCCAAAGTTCTGGCCCAATTTATATTTCGTTCCCGGGCACCAAATTTCTGGAGACAGTCCTGCCAACAACGAAGCCACGACGGACGCGTTGGGCTCTAGGAGAAACGGTCAGTCCATTCATGAACAGCAAGCTCCTTTCGTTCATTTGCTGGGAAAACCGTTGTCAAATATCGGTTTTCCTCGATCGTCTGACTTGCAAGAGATCCTCAACAAGTTAGCCGCGGCAGACCCGCTGGGCACTATCGACCCCACCAGACGGAAGAGCTCGAGGAGAAACAGTCTGTCCATGAAGAACATCTCCTTCGTTCAGCGATCTTTTCCTCCTTTTTTTTCACAACACCTTTCCTTCTCTCAAAAATGAAGGGAAACCAATGTCTTTATTATTCATAACAAAGAATTAAATTACTAGCTAGTACATAATACCAACCCTGGACTGAAATTAAAATCCTAACGAATTAACTGCTAAAAGAAAGTGATAGGTCGCACATAGACACCATTATCAAGATGTACTGAGGCACGACTTAGAACAAAACTGTGGTTAGGCTAGAAAGCACGAGAAAAGCCTTTTGAACTGTCCCTTGATACCAAGACGAGAGTGACGCTCCACAGCAATATCAGACACCGCCAATGACCTCTCATGGAGACGCTTGCAGGTGACGTCATCGCAGCGGCAGATCACCGGTAGCTCCTCTAGCCTAAGGCTACGGACGGCTGGCTTATTCATAACCTTGATATCACACCGCACGACAATGGAGTCGTCATCCTCACAGACGTACTTGTTCTGCAGAGTCTCTATCTCGTTCCCGCCGATGAACCAATTGAACCCGCACTTGTTACTGCGGCGCGTGCTCACGAACGTGTGCGAGATCTTCGGCTTGCTATACGGGAGAGTCCCGTACTCCACGCCATGCCGCGGCAGCAGGCTGAATTGGACCTCGGCGTCGACGCCCTTCGACCAGTCGGCGAGCTTGAGGTAGAGCGTGAAGGCCCCGCGGTCCGTACTGTACTTGCTCTTGGGGCAGAAGAGGATGCGCCAGGTGTGGCCGGCTGCCTTGAACTTGGCCGACTCGACGCGGTCGCCGTTGCCGACCATCCTCGCGTGCGAGTAGCCGCTGATCTTGAGCAGGTGGCATCCTGTCGTCGCCCTCAGGATGATGGCCGACGCGAAGGGCAGAGTCGCCGTAACACCTGCTTCGATCGACATGTTAATGACGAATTGCAACTATCTAAAAGAAAAGAGACTAGTTAAGACCGACGACCCAAATAGTGCAGCCGAATGAGTGAAAGCACGACAAATATTTATAGTGAAAAGGGTGGCTTAAATTCATAACGACCATGCATGATGCATGGCAACCATGGAATGCGCACCTAATGCCACCATACCATAATTCACATGTCTTCATATGCAATTGTTAGTTGGATACTCATCTCTTCGCACGCATGCAGTTGTCAGTTAAGACGCTGATTGATCTGCTTCGATCCGTGCTCAGCATGCTGCTTGGCTTGGCGCCACATGTACTTTGACGTCGAAATATTCAAGGATTGAAAACTATCTTTCCTCTCTCACCGGCAGACCAGCTACTGATCACCATCGATTTTTTTTCTTGGCATGGAAAATTGTTAAATATCAATGCTGAGCAAGAATTACTCATGCCGGTGCATTGCACGGCTATTGTCATTAATATAAAAAATTAAATTGTAATTATACGCTAAATATATTGGTTATTTTTCAAATTATAATGGCTTAGATTAAAATATATTTCCACGTCAATTACAACATGATTAATTTTGAATTTTGGAATTAAATACATAAATACTAACTTTAGAGAACTTAATATTTATTAATTTCAAAATTAAATAAAACTAATAATAGTACACTTCAATAGAAAAAAATAAAAACTCGATGGTATTTTCAATGTTATATTTTATTTAACATGTATTCTGCATATATTAATGATACATCTACTTGATCAATGGTCTTTATGATTAACTAGACGCTTTCTCATATTGTCCAATTAATATCTATACATAGATTTAGATAAATAGATAGACAGATGCATATAGATTTTTCTTTTTTAGTCATCCTCTTTTACTAGAATACACGCAATCAAACTTTTAAAGTTGTTATAAATCAACTTTTGTATCTGCACGTGCTACATATGTTAAACAATCAATGTTAAGTCGGTATTCATTAATTTAGATTTAGGATTATTAAATCATTAAAATATTACAAATTGAGACTTAGAATTTATAATATTTTAATTGTAAATTATTTAATCATTAATAAACAAATTGAGACCCAGTCACCCAGACCAAGTACAAGTCAATATATTATTATGTATAAATATAATATTATTTTTTATTAGTTTCTTATAATTATGAAATCATAAAGAAGTAAAATTGAGGTGCTCCAAGTCAAGTTCGACTTAGTATTTATTAGTTCCAAAATTTAATTATTAAATTATAAAAAAACTATAATTCAGACTACATACTAAAAGAAACTATTAGTTCCAAAATATATTTCTTAATTCTGCATTTTTCAAATTTTTAAATCATAAAAAATATATAATTGTACACCAGACCATGTAGAACTCTATATTTATTAATTTGGCATTTTTGAAATATTAAATCATGAAAAAAAAACTATAATTAACAGTTGAAACTGTTGCACACGAATTTTTTAGTACATTGGCAAAAAATCATGAATAGACCAGGAATTAGTTCTAATATCAAGGATTTGTTGTTCATAATTCACTGCATGTACTATATGTTTTACTAGTTTCACGTAAAAGAGAAAAGCGATGGTGTGTAAAAAAAACCAAAATTCGAATTATAATATGTATTTTAAAAGTATAGAAATCAAAATGGTCAAAGGAGGAGATACTTGCCTTGCTTGGAGGGTCCTCAAACTGATCTGGAACAAATTCACTCGTCTAAAGTAGCGGACTCATAGTCTAAATTTACATTCAAATGCAAACACGAATAAATACTAATAATGAAAAAAATCTAAAATGCTCTACATGAAAAAAAAAAGAGTATAGAGAGGGTAGGTACTGATTTTAAATAAATTTTGGTGAATTTTTTTATTTTTTATAAAGCACGGAGAAGTTATTAGCTATCAAAGTTTTAATAAGACAATGTATGAAATTTATACGCTCTAAGATTTTGGTAGTTTTTCGCCAGGATTTTGGTAATATTTTGCAAAGTAGTTGTGCATTTCTTGACCTTATAGTGTTAAGGAGGATATTTTCATGAACCCAACAAAATTTAGTGCACCTTATTTGGTGTTAGGATGAATTTTCAAAGTTTTATCATTTCTCTGTTGTAAAATGGTTACGTTCATATTATCTCAGGTTTTATATTTTCTTTAAAGGAAATGCTTTTTCTAGTGCCGCTAGCATGAAGGGCCTATATTGAAATAAAATTCACTAAAATTTGTACATATAGCCCCACACATCATTGAAAGGTATTTATGGAGCACTGTAATAACCTCGAAAATGACCAAATATTTAAAACTTTTTCCGTGTGAGAATTTTAAAAACCTCGCTTCGTGTTTGTCCTTTTGTTTCATTTTAAAGTCCTTCAGGATTGGTCGCTCCTTTTCCTTTTCTTATACTCCGGAAGTACGTAGAATCCCTCCGTCCCAAATCCAAGCAGATGAGTCTGTCATTGTTGAGCCTCCGGCCCATCCTTCTTCCCACCACCAGCCCATTTTTCCTCCTTCCTTCTTTGTTCTTTCAATTTTCTTCCTTCCATCTTCTCCTCTGGCCCAAGCTGGTACAGAGCTTAGGCCAAACCGCCACTCCGCGCCCAGTCATTGCCACTCTCTGCCTTGCGTGAGGCAAAGCCTCTGCTTTGGCTACCGCTCCGCGCCCCGTCATTGCCACGCAGCAGCTCCAACCCTGTGCAGTACGCAAGCGTCGCTCGCAAATGCAAAAACTGAGCCAACTAGCTCCATCGCCAAGCCAAGCCAAGCTTGGGATTGAACTCTATACACTTGGCCACCTGTCAGCCCCTGGTTTTACAAACAATAACACCGTGTGTTTTTATATATCAATTTCTAAATTAGTAGTTGTTACATATATATATATAGCCAATACAAAACATATATTAAAAAACATATATTGAAATAGAACTAGGATAAAAGAGTTTAATATAAGTTGATAAGGGACATGTCCTACCAAATAAAGAGCTGCGAAAATCTAAATTACTAAATTAGACCCAAGCAACATTGCCACAAAAAGTTGTGGGTAGTGACTAAAATTTGATCAGTACTTCATTCTTCATGCTAAGTATGCAAGCATGCTAACAAGGTTACTCCGATATAACCATCATTTAAACAAGAATAAATACTTAAATTTGCACAAAGCCAAAGTTATAATAGCTTAATAAAATATTTAAATCGTATTTTCACAAATTGATTTTCTGCACATCTTTTAACATGGGTTAGAGCCTCATATACAAGAAAAGAACCCAACATAATTCATGACTCATCTCTATGTACTTCGGTTTTAGGATACCTTAGCATACCCTTGAAGATCATTTTGGCCTCTCCTACCAAATGTGGTGGGCAAAAAACCTGTATGTACTCTATAAGTCATTAGAGCGATGTGCTCCCTCTTAATTGATATTTCTTCTCCCCAATCCTAGGTTTTATAAAACAAAACTAATCTAAAACTAATCTAAATGTTCATAGCTCCTCCCATAACTATGAGCTATTTGAATAGTTATCACTCTAAAGAGTTTGTAGCTATACTCACATACCATTACACTTTAACACCTAGCCGATCTAAGTAACTTAGCGTGAGTATAATAACAATACCTTTACAATACATTCCTACTGATAATACCCTAGCATTGACAGCCTTTGATAGGGTTGGTGATGCTCTCCCTAGGACGAGCCACCATTAGGTAGGTAACGACACATTCTCAAACTTCTTATGCCTTTTGTCCAACCTAAACGTATCACCAGGCCCTTTTATCAAATATAATGGTCTCGACGTATATCTTAAGGTGTGAACCTATTTAGACTAACCTTGCCCAACCAACAAGGCCCATTACGTTCATCATTCCATGTATATGTCCAAAGTTCAGTAAATTAGTCATCCATATTCATCACATTCCACACATGTTATTGCACATTTAAAAAGCTAGAGGTTGCAAAAGAAGTAAGTCCTTAATTGACTTGGACATGCAACTAAAGACCTCTTACATAGGTTACTAACATCCTGTACACCCAACTTCTATTTTGAAAGTTTGTTTTGTTTTTAAAACATCCTAGTCGGTTTCCCATTTGTTTAACTAGTCCTCTCCGTGATTATTGCCTATCAAATACAATTTGCAAGAATTGGGTAATCAAACCATCAGCATGGATCATTTATAATGTGGTTAATTATCTACTAGCTAATTTCTCATAATCATAATTTAAATTAAAGCATGCAATTTACAAATAAAATATTTTTATAAATTAAAATCAATATGATCAAAAGAAAAGGTGTGATGACTTACCTTCATGGCATTTTGCTGATTAACTTGCTCTTATAACCTTACTCAAGCCTTCTCCTCATATGCCACGTCATGTTCCTCATGAAAGAAGCACAATCTAAAAATGTGAGAAGAAACAAATACACAATCACTCACACAACCCCAAAACCTAAATCTAGGGCAGACTAGGGGTTTCTTACTTTCTTCTCCTTTCTGTGTTTAGAAGGCTTGCAGAGGGCTAGGACAACTAAACTAAGACATAGCTAACAATTTATAGGGTTATTAACACATCACAACGATTTATTCTTACGCTCACTTAGATGGCTACTTCTATTATTTCATTTATTAAAAACTTGTTATGGCTTCAATTTTGTATGTTATTTTACGTTTATTATCTCGATATTACATTTCTTAATTTTACGCTAACAAAATGCTAGCTAGATTATGATTTAATTATGTTTTTAATATAATTTGGTTTCTAAAAACACTTTGGGATAAAAGATTGTTACTGACATCATTTTAGTTGTCTTAATTGGGTTATACTTATGTGAGTATAGAGCTATTTATAAACTATTTAAATTGTTAATGGCCCTTTATTTTATTTGATAGGTTAAAGGTGGACTTCCATTTTATTATAAACCTTGGTTAGCATATGTGGTTTTGTAGTTATAAATGCACTCTTGATTTTATCTGGATTCGTGAAGTTAGGTCATTGGATTGAAGGTAATATTTATTGGGTTGGATGATTTAATTGCTCTTAAATCAATTTAGTGTATGATCTTGTTTATCTTACTTATATATGTACAATATAATGTATGTGATTGCAGTAGATATTACATCTTATTAAGTACTTTCATTTTATTTGGTTTCCTTGAGACCAAAGGTCTTATAAATAATTATCTATGGCCTTCATGCTTATATATGTGCACATGACCAGGCCTAATATTTGATTAAGGGTGTTTGTCACATTATTTTTATCTTTATCACAATTTTAATTTTAAGGTTTATCCATGTTTCATGTTTTGAGGTTAAAAATAATGGTTATCATGAGTCATTAGTACTATTATTTGGATCAAAACTTGACCAAAGTCAATTTTTAGCATGTTAATTAATTAACCATTTGGTGTACTTATAAAATATGCGTAAAATATACTTGTGACCATTTTGATTTCTGTTCCAAGCTTAAATTTATAAAATTTTATAAACAAGTTTCACTCAATTTGGAGTTCATGTTAATTTGTTGCTATTTTTCTAAGATAAAATCATATTTTACTTCATTGAAATAGTAAGGTGTATTTTACCAGATTTTTCGTTTATTGAGTTAATTATTTTTCCAAGGAAAAAGGTTTTCTTTCACTGACAGGTGGATCCTATACGCTTTTATTTATCAAAAACATTATTTTTTTTAACTAGGAAAGCGTTGAGCCATTGACAGATGGGATCCTGGTCAACTTTGACCAGGTTAAAATTGACCATCAAATGACTTGTGGCCCACATGTCGGTGACACAGACTTTTAAACAGGTTTTAATTACATTTTATTAACAGATTGGGCCCACATTTCATCCTAACACTTTAATCAAGTCATTGACTTAATTATCTATATTAGTTGTTAACCATACCTTCACAAGGCGGGGCCCACAAGTCAGTATTAACTTCTCTCCTCTCCTTTACTTTGCCCTTTCTCTCCTCTTCCTTCCTCTCTCATTCTCTCTTTCTAGCGCTCTCTTCCTCGCGCACACAGGCTGCGGCTAGGGCGAGCGCGCGCGGAGCCCTGCGGGGCTAGAGCCTGGGCCGTCCAGCGAGGGGTGGCCCATGGTGTGACCTCGGCCACCACTGGGCTGAGGCGCGACGCATGGAGTGGCTCGGGGAGGGCCACGCGACTGGGGTAGGCGGCGCGGAAGCTTGAGCAAAAGGGGGAAGCCGGCGACGCGACGTGGAGGCGGGGTGGCAGCGGCTGACGGCGGGCGAAGGAGCTAGAGGGATATGTTCGGGGTTCCTAATAGCCGTGGCAAGGCGGAGCCACGCGCGTGGTGGCCGAAGTGGCCGAGCGCAGCGGCTGTGTGGCCGTGGCGGCGGCGGCTGGTTCGTTCGAAAAGGGCGCCGGCGATGTGGGTCCCTCTGAGGTAGGGCGCCAGTTAGAGGAGCTCCTCACCGTCGCTGGGGTCCCAATTGGCGCCTTGGTTATCCGGGCGATGGTCTGGGGCGAGCTAGCCACCATGGCTGGCGCAACGGAGGACCGGCGCGAGCAGCGGCGGCCAGCGACGGGCCTCCCGGACAAATTGACCGATGCGCTGAGCACTAGAGGGGACTGGGATGACTCAGGCGCGGTAGCTCGCCACCGGAGGGCCGGGTCGCAGAGCGGAGGCGATGCGGCACGGACACACACCAAGTGCTCGACGTTGGTTCCGTGCATCACAGGCAGGGTGTGGGGGAGAAGGGATAGGTCCGGCAGCTCGAGTTCTCACCATGCGGCAGCTGGGAGGCAGCACACCGAGCAACGATGTCAGCAACTCGACAGTTGGCGCAGTTCGGGCGGCGTTGCTCGGTTTGTCCTCGAGCTCGGGGTTCATCCATCGAGTCCACGGCTGCGGCGTCGTGGTCGTACACCCGCGGTTCGTCCGGTGGTTCACGGCAGCAACGTCCTTCCAAGTTCACGGCCGACCACCTCCTCGTTGTTATGAGCTTGGCCGGGGCTCGGCTCGGACGCGGGAGCTTGGTGAGCTCCGGCGGGCGAGCGGCGTGTCCGGGCTTCCGCTCTGGCAACTGCGGGTCGAGCTTGGTGCGGCACCAGGATGTGGTCGCGAGGCTGGGGATGTGCGTGGGACGGCGAGTGCTGGTCTCGCTCGCTTGGTTGCTGCGGCGAGGGCAGCGAGCGCGGCGGCCTGGCGACGGAGGCGAGCGGAAGAAGGAAGCAAGCGGCTCGGGCGGCGTGAATTTGTCGGTGCGGCCAAGCCCATCTCAATGGCATGTAGAGGAAGGCGAGGACGCGGCGCGGAAGTCGTCCCCTGTTATTGGGGGCATTTAACTTTTTTTTTACTCTCTCGCAACAGAGGAGAACAGTAAATCTATAGCTAATAACCCGTAAGAGTGACAATAAATTAAATGTCTCTTTATTATTGGCATCGACTGTAACCAGGGTGTGGCTAGCGCGAGCCACATGGGCCATGTGGTCAGCGTGGTTCGCGGCGAGAAAAAGCACGGGCGGTCCTCCACAGAACTGTGGTGCGCGTGCGCGACCGGCACAGGCACATGGCTGGGCGGCGGCTCGGCGATTAGCTCAGCCCTACGCGGTGTGACGAGCTCGGTACGAGGGTAGCGTGGTGTCGGGTTGAGGCGGGTCTGACGCACAGGATTGCTGCAGAAAAGCACGCACAAAACACGACTGCGCTATAGCGCTAGCGATGGTGGGCGCGACCGTGGCATGAGAGCGGCGCACGGGAGGCGGCTTGCTATGCACGACGCGCTTGCGCGGCAGCGGCAGAAGCGGCTCGGTCAGTTGTGGTGTAGCTAATGGGAGAGACGATCTAGATGGTTGGATTTATTGGGCAGCAGCTTGCCTTGTTGGTTGGGCTCCCCCCTGCTCTGGTGACTAGCCCGTTTTAGCTCGGACGTCGAGTCAGGCTAGCCTAGCCGGCCTAATGCTTAGCGCCTTGGGCTGGAACAGAGAAGGGCGAAGGTCTTGATTGTTAGACTTTAAAACGTAGGTTTATAGAATTTTGAGAATATTTTTTCCTTGGGAGGTGATCAAGTTCATTTATATTTTCACTCTCATCTGGCAAATGGAGTAAAGTTTCAATTTTAAATATTTCCTATATATTTGAATAAGGTTTGTTGTATAGGAAATTACTTTAATTTCCCTTCTCAAAGGGATTTACATTGTTACATTTGATCACATGTATTATTCGGATTGAGCATTTCATTAGAACTTTGGTGTTTTGGTGGTTGGGAAATTAAATAAAGATTTTAATTTCCAAATTCTTTATTGTCAAAGTTTATTTTGGTCAAATGTTTATGTTTTTACGAATTATAAATTAAGTTGATATTTATTTTATTCACTCTTGTATTGTTGTCTTAACATCATCTGAGATTGGTAAATTATATAAGGGATTGTCTCAGTATACCCATAGTTTCACATAAGCTTATAAGTATAAGTCAAATTTTAAATTTTAAAACCTACTTTTAGAGTTAATTTTATGATTTTTTTATCATAGTTTATTTTAAACTATTTGTTTTTAAATAACTAACAACATGTATATAAAAGTTTTAACCATTGACTGCTAATAAACATGTAGATAAGTATAGGTATAAGTAAAATGATGGCCTCTAAGATTTAATATCTTGTTTTAACTTGATTACTAGATAACTCAAACCAAGAGCATAGCATAGCATGGTAAAAAAAATAAAAAAAGTTTAAAATTATACTAATTTTTCTTGTCACTTTAGGATGTTCACCTCTCACCGAGCCTCCTCTTCAATTGCATCAATGATACTATTCGAGTGTAGTGATAGGTCACTATTTCTCATTATAAACTGGCAGTAATAATCAACGGCAATGATAATCGGTTGCGCCAATAGACCAGGACAGTTCAGGCGTCGCATAAGGATGACCCGGTCCCAATATCAACCGGACGGTTTTGTACGGACCGTCTGGGCTTGCAAACGGGCCGGATTGCCCGTCCCTTGTTCGGACCGTAATGATATCGATTAGTAAACAGAGCGTCAGATCGATACGCGCGTTGGCCTCTAGGAGAAACAGTCTGTCCATGCATGAACAGCTCCTTTCGTTACGTGATCTTTTCTTTACATGTACATATTTGAACTAATTTTTTTCTTGTCATTGATTTTTAACGGCCGATGGTGGCCATGCAAGATCCATGAAGATCACTAACAGAGTAAAACAATAGGACGAGTACGAAAGCTGCACATACAACAGCGTCGCGAGCGCTGAATTAATGTTCATTCGTAGCAAACTTAACGTGTGATAATATATCTTGTTTCACTTAAATTTTGCAGGCCGTTGTCGAACATCGGTTCGTCGTCTGAACGCCTCGCTTAGTAATCAACAAAGCGCCAGAGCGAGACTTTCACGTACGAGATCTCCAACGACTAATTAGCCGCGGCATACGCGCTTGGCTCGATCGAATGGATCAGCTCGAGTAGAAACAGTCTGTCCATGAACATCTCCTTGTTCAGTGGTCTCTTCTTTTCTCAAAATGAAGGGATACAAACATCTTTATTATTCATCAAAAGAACGAAATTACTAGCTAGTACATAATACCACTGAAGTGAATTTATAAAAGCCTAATTAATGATTTAACATCTAAAAGAAAGTGATTCACCTGACATGGACACCATTATCAAGATGTAATAAGGCACGACTTAGAACAAAACCGTGCTTAGGCTAGAAAACATGAGAAAAGCCTTTTGAACTCCCCCTTGATACCGAGGCAAGGCTGAGGCTCCATAGAAATATCAGACGCCGCCAGCGACCTCTCATGGAGACGCTTGCAGGTGTCGTCATCGCAGCGACATATAACCCCTAGCTCCTTTAGGCTAAGGCGATGGATGACCGGCTTGTTCACCACCTTGATATCACAGCGGACGACGATGGAGTCGTCATCCTCCCCGACGTACTTGTTGTGCAGCGTCTCCATCTCGCTCCCGCCGATGAACCAGTTGAAACCGCACTTGCTGCTGCGGCGCGCGCTCCCGAACGTGTGCGCGATCTCCGGCTTGCTGTACGGGAGCGTTCCGTACTCCGCGCCGTGCCGTGGCAGCAGGCTAAACTGGACCTCGGCGTCGACGTCCTTCGATCTGTCGGCGAGCTTTAGGTAGAACGAGAAGGCTCCGTGGTCCATCCTGTACCTGCCGTTGGGGTAGAAGAGGATGCGCCAGGTGTGACCGGCCACCTTGAACTTGGCCGACTCGACGCGGTCGCCGTTGTCGACCAGCCTTGTGTGCGAGTAGCCGCTGATCTTGAGGAGGTGGCACCCCGCCGTCGCCGTCAGGACGATGGTCGACCCGGAGGGTGGAGTCGCCGTAACACCCACTTCGATCGACATGTTAATGATAAAATGCAGCTATCTAAAATTTCGAGAGAGTGGTAGAGGCCGACGACGCAAATGGTGCAGCCAAATGAGTGAAAGCACGGCAATATTTATAGTGAAAATGGTGGCTTTCATAACGGCCATGCATGCGTGGCAACCATGCGATCCGCTACTAACGCCACAACCGAACCATAATTCAGATATCTTCACATGCAGTTGTTAGCTGGATACTCATCTTTTCACAAGCATGCAATTGTGAGTTAAGACGTTAATTGATCTCCATGCTCAGCATGCTGCTTGGCTTGTTGCCATGTGTACTTTGACGTCGAAATATTCAAGGCTTAAAACTATCTTTCCCACACTCACCGGCAGACAGCTACTGATCACCATCGATCTTTCTTCTATTGGCCTGGAAAATTGTTAAATATCGATTCTGAACAAGAATTAGTTGTGTTGGTGCTTTGCACGGACTATTATCATTAATATTTTAGGGGTTCTCTCAGATTAACCAATTAATATCGATATATACAACAGTATATAGATTTAGGTAAATAGATAGATAGATGACATAGATTTCTCTTCATGTTTTTACTCGCCCTGATTTACTACAATGCACGCAATCAAGCGCTTTTAGAGTTATTATAAATCAACAATTGTACATGCACGTGCTACATATTTTTAAACAATCAATGTTAAGTTGGTATTTATTAATTCAGATTTAGGATTATTAAATTTTTAAAATACGAAACATACGACTCGAACCGAGCATGGCTCAGTATTTATGAAATTTTAACTTTGAAATTCTTTAATCACTAGTAAACATTGAAACCAGACCAAGTACAACTCACTATATAATTGAACATTAATATAATAGTATTTTATTATCCTCCCAAAACTTATTAATGCCCTATTTCGAAATTATTAAATCATGGAAAAACTATAACTAAGAGTCTAAATTGTTGCACATGCTTTTTAATACATTGGCGATATATCGTGAATAAACTAGGAATTAGTTCTAATATTAAGGATTTGTGCTATATGTTTTATTATTTTCAAGTAAAACAGAAAAGTGATGTGTGTGAACAAACCCAAATTCGAAATTATAATATGTAGTTTGAAAGTATAGGATTAAAAAGGGTCAAAGCAAGACATACTTGCCTTGCTTGGAGGGTCCTCAAACTGATCTAGAAAAAATTCACTCTCGTCTAAATTTAAGTTCAAATGCAAACACGAATAAATACAAATAATGAAAAAAAATATAAAATACTCTAGCATATATGAAACTTACAGAGTAGAGAGAATAGGTACTGATTTTTGATGAATTTTGGTGAAAGAATTTTATTTTTTTAATAAATAATCTAGAAGTTATTAGCTGTCAAACTTTTAATACTATAACATACAAAATTTATATGCTCTATGATTTTGGTAATATTTTTCAAAGTAGTTGTGCTTTTTTTACCTTACAGTATTAAAAAGGATATTTTTACCCTACAAAATTTAGTTCACCTCATTTGGTGTTAGGATAAATTTCAAAGTTTTATCATTTCTCTGTTGCAAAATAATCTCTTTAATATTTATCTTGGGTTTTATATTTTCTTTAAAGGACCTATATTGAAATAAAATTTGCTAAAATTAATACATATAGGTCAATGGTCCCACACATCATTGAAATACTTTTGGAGCACCGTAATAGCTTTGAAAATGACCAAATTTTAAAAACTACTTTCCGTATGTGAACTTTGAAAACCTCGCTTCGTGTTTGTCATTTTTTTTCCATTTTAATGTCCTTCAGCATTCATGGCTCCTTTTTCTCTTCTTAAGCTCCACAATGCCTCCGTCCCAAATCCCAGCGGTTGAGTCCGCGTCTTTGTTGAGCCTCCGGCCCTTCGCTAGCTCATTTCTCTTCCTTCCTTCCTTGCTCCTTTGTTTTTCTTCCTTCCGTCTTCTCCTCTGGCCCAAGCTGATCCAGAGCCCAGGCCAAACCGCCTCTGCTGCCTCTCTGCCTTGCGTGAGGCAAAACCTCCTCTTCTTTGGCGACCACTCTGCACCCAGTTGTTGCCACGCAGCAAGCTCCAAGCCTGTGCAATACGCAAGTGTCGCCCACCAATGCACCAACCGAGCCAACAAGCTCCATCGCCAAGCTGAGCTTGAGCAGCTCTATGCAATTAGCCACCCGAGCTCGGCCATCTCTCACCGAGCCTCCTTTTCGGCTGCATCAATAATGCTACTAAGTGGTAGTGACAGATCACTATTAGTTCTCATTATAAACTGACAGTTATAACCAAGCGTTATTGTCAGTTATAACGGCAATCATACTAAATGAACCGAGCAGTCTTGTCTAAGGAATGGACCATTCTGTCCATGGAGTACGGAACGTTTTATCGAATGGAACTTTTATATAAAAAAATAGAAACTCTTTTCCCTGTGAGGTTGGATAAGACAAACTTTGAGAGCTCGATCTACAGTTTTTTAGTTAATGACTTTTTTTATTTTAGATAATTCACATGGCCGAATAAGCATTTGAATCGCTGGAATTTATTACGACAGAAAATTTTATATATTATTCGGATGGAGGTGAGCTTTATTAAAGTTATCACTACTAAGAATAACTATTTCCACAGACGCTTCCCTTTATTGCACAACTGATCCATAAGAAAATTCCTATGCAATACGTCCGTGGACAGGGTCTCCCAGCACAGACAGTCCATAAAAATCTATTCTAGAGACATCCAGCTTAACTATCTCTATAAATTGACTTATTTGTAGAGAAAGGCAGCATAAGTGACCGCTTTGCTTAACCAGAACGTCTCTAAAATATATATTTATATAAAAAAACTCTATGTATGTCCCTCAATATTGAGCTAATCACTTCTATACCTATGAGTTTAGAGTTTCTTTGTTGATCCCTACATATATCCATTTCGTAAGTTAACCCTTATTTTTTTTAAATAACTATATTGCCCCTAATTTACATATTAAAAATGGTAAGAATTATCACTAAATAACAATTTTCAGTTATAAAAAATTGTAAGAATGATTGAAATACATATTAACAAAAAATTGAAATTTTGCACCGAATAAGATAAACAAACTTTTATAATTTTAACATATTTTGACAAACTTTGCATGAAGCGATTATAGTGATAGAAAGTAAACACATTACACATGGTTAGGACAAAATACACATTTTTCAAACTGCATATTCATTGAAAAATTATGTTTCAAATTTCATGCAAAATTCTACTAATTTTCAAAATTTCAACAAAATTACTTTTCAAATTTTTGAAATTAAAAATTGCATATTCGATAATATATCCCTTACTATTTTCCTATAACTAAAATAATTCCTCTATAAAACATTTCTAACTTTTAATAATATACCAAGGGCAATATGGTTAATTCTAGAAAAACTAACGGAATGGACATAATGGACATACAAGTGATTCAATCAAAATCTCAACTCAGAGGTCTACATGAAATCAAGCAAATCTTAGACACTTATTGTCCCACCCCGAGTGTTTTCCACTAGAGCCTTTAAATAATTTAATAAATGTCTAAAAGAAATTATTTAATTATTAGATCATAATTAATAAGTGATTATGACTTGGTGTGAATTTTCTTGAATTCCACATATTAAAAGAATTTTAAGAAAAAACTATTTTAATAATTCAAAATAAATTATCAAAATATTTAAAATATAAAATATTTTCTTTTTACCTCATTTGCTGTTGGGCCAAGAGCCCTTCCGGTGCGCCCTCACCAGTAGGCTAGCCCCACTCACGCCTCCTTTCCTCTCTGAGACTACGTTGGCCTAGCGTGGCCTAGCAAGGCCAGCCTGCTTGCCGTGCCCATTGCCTCTCCAGGTCACCGATAGGTAGGGCCTACCTATCGAACCCATTGTCAACCTCTAGCTGATGGAAGTGGGTTGACATCAGCCATGCCGCCCTGATGCTCTCGCACCTTCCCACTAGTGCTTGTCTCATTCAAACATCATGGATCATGTCACCACCCTCTCCCATTTTCTTCCATGCCTCTCGCTCGCATGTTCACCATGGTCGCACTCTTAGATTGCCACTCCAAGCACGCATGCTCTCTCTTACCGCCAATAGCCTCCCTAGCCCTCAATCTGCCCTACGGGGCAATAAAAGAGCACCCCAGCCTCCCTTACTCCTTTCCCTCCCACGCATTAAGCATTCCGTGTCATAGAACGCCTTTGCCACCGCCAAGCCAAACCACCACCATGTGCTGCTACCTCTAGTCACTTGCCGCCAACACTTGACGCTGCTTCGGGTCATATTGCCTCTGCCACTAGCTTTGCCCGTCCCTAGGGAAGGCTAGCCGCTGCCCCAATTCCGCCAAACGTCGCCAGTGCACTCATCCTACCATGCGAGGTGAGATCAACCTATCTGAGCAGGTCTTTAGCCATCGATTTCCACCATTCTATGCCATCTCTATCTACTTTAACTCTCCTCTCACTTTCCCCAAGTTCCGTAGGTCTTCGGCTGCCCTTTCTTCATTGCCAACAGTCACTGATTCGTCATCATCGGCACTTACCTAAGACCACCTCCATCAACTCCTCATTCCGCTACAAGCCTCTGGTGAGCTCCCCTTTGCTTTTCACTCCCTTGCACTACTCCTCGCGCCTGCCATCATACCAGATTGTCATCGTCAACAAACAATAGGTTGTGCATGCCATCGCCTCCCGATCAAGAGCGCTGGCATGTGGCCACTGCACCTCTTGTGCCATCCGATCTACCTCAGAGCAAATCAAGGTCGTCTGCATGGCCACCCATGTGGCTGCTAATCAGCGTTGCATCTGTGCCACGTGGTGCACCTACCGGCTATGCATGGACCTAGTCCACTATGAGTCATTTCCCCTTGAGTCCTTGACAGGTTGGGTCTGCCTGTCAGATACTGATTTCCCCTTCTCTAATGCCACAAACCCTAATAATTGCGCAATAATTTGATTTGCATTTTTCTATTAATAGTAAAAACACAGAGAATCTTTTAAAATTTATAACTAATTCATACGGGCTTCATTTAAGCCCATTCAAATAAAATCATAAAATTGTCTACAATCTATTAAAAATGGTTTCATGTACTGTTTCAGTAGTCTTATGTCATGTTTTGCTTTGTGTGCTTTGTTTGTTGCTAGATTCTGACACATCCAAGGTTCCAATTTACTTTGAGATCATTGCTAAAACACGATAAGCAGGGCAAAGTAAGTTATAAAACAAACTTGAACATGTTGCTCCTACTCTATGCAATGTTTTGCTTTCTTCAAATAAATATGCTTAGTTTTACAATGTTATGTGGGATGGTATCACCTATGCACTCTTTAGCCCTAGCTTGAGTACCCCTTTGCTTGATAAACTTAGGTAATTGTTCGCGCCGAGGTCCACTCGCGTGCTCCGGCGTGAACACGCCGGATCACCTGGGAGGTCTGCTTAGCTCCAGTGTAGGCCGATTAGCTTTTCTGCGTGGCTTGAGGTACGCGTGTCAGGGGCCATGGGGTTTGATCGGCTTCGGCGTGTCGGTACGGGTGCAGGCGTGCCAGTCAATTTGACCCTGCAATTGATAAGAAAGTGAGACGAGCGGGTCCGATACAGGCGCTCGCTATCGGCTGGCTGCCGATAGGATCGGGAAGCTCTTCAATCGGGGGGGGGAGTCAATGTGGATAGGTGTCGATGAGGGATCGACCGCAGAGCCGATGGAGGATCCAGGATGTACTCAGGAGATAACTAGGCGCACAGGATCCCTCCAGACAACCGAACAGCGATTCATCGGCTGGAAAAACCGATGAAGGCACATGCAGACTAGGCAAGAAATAATATAAGAAGGCATGGGCCATAGAGCCGATGCCGCTCGGGATATGACAGTACGAGACCCATCGCCCGTCGTGATAGCGCCATTAACACCGAACCTCAAAGATCGGACCTAACTGAGACAGTACGAGGCTGGGGCCAGCGGTGATGTTACAGAGGACGTCGGATCGGCTATGCTGTAGCAAGGATAGGAACGAACCCATCGGCTAGCTGAGCCGATGAGGGGATGCCTCTCTGAAGGCGGGTGCGTATCGACTGGGAGATCGATACGCTCGGCGTTACGTGTCAAGGGACGCCTCTGAAGGCTGATGCGTATCGGCTGAGGGGCTGATGCGTATCGGCTGAGGGGCCGATGCGCTGGGCGTGAAGCTCAGAGCATGGATATCTCATTGGCTAGCACTCCAATGACACGCCGTATAGAAAACTATAGGCCTAAAGCTCGATCTACCGTCGGTAGCCCCGTAGGTCGAACTTAACCGATGCAGCACGAAACTGATGACAGCAGAGGGAGCTTAATAGGCCGATAGGTCCCGCACGGACGTGATGCGATACGTCTGACCAGCCTAAGAGGTCGAACCTAACCGATGCAGTCTCAGACAGAGCAGAACATATCAAGATTGTGGCGGGACTTACCCCTTTGTCAGAGAGATCGGACTTAACTAATGTAGCCCCGCATTGAGAGCCAGAGCCCGCCTATAAAACCTAGATAAACTAGGGTGGCGATGCGCCGAGTTTGTATATTAATCGAGGGATATCTTACATGTCTCCAAGGGGTCTATATTTATACCCTGGATTTACAGACAGAGTTTACGACCATCAGACATTATTTCCTAATAAGAACAAAGAAAAATATTTCTAAAGAAGTTAACTAACCAGCTAAACCTTCCTAATTAAGTAAGGTTACAATTCACAAAAACAAACATCCTGCCGTGGAGTGCACGGCTCTTCCACAAACCCGGTTTTATCTAAATAATATTCTAATTTAGAACCGAGTCTTCCTTCGCTGCAACCTGATTGGCTTCTCCACTATAGCAATAGGGTCTTCTTTTACTCAAGCCGATCATTTTCCTTTCTTTCCTCGGGCTTCTTGGACCTGACCCTGATGGGATAATTCCCTGTCTTCAAGCTGATCCAATCTTCTACTAATCTGATCAGCTTTTCTACAGTTTTGAATGGCTTTGTCTCAGTATCTCCATTGGCCGATGACTGAATTAAACTCTCCATCGGACCTCTCAGCCGATCGGCTTTAGCGCCATCGAATCGTCCAGATTTTGGCATTAACAGTAATATGAGTTTCGCTTTTCGACTAGAAATGCTTAGCCATACTAGCTTATTAATGGAATAATCACCTCTCTACTATATACCTTGGAATAAACAATGTTACCTTACACAATGTGTATGATGATTATTAATCCAACTAAAATATGACTTAATGGTGGGCTGTGTGTTTATGATTTTGATGGTCGCACCGATGATCAATTTGTGAAAAACCCTTAGGTGACTTATCATACTTACCAGAAGTCAACATGGGCAACGATTGTGCTTGTAGTATAACTCACTCCCCTCCTAGCCACCCAAGCGAGGGTGAGTTGGGTTGGACTAGATATCGATACTAATCAATTTTTGGATCCACCACTATGCAAGGGGGGCTATCCAACTGGTCCTAGTGAGGGCAAAACCTTAGAATGGTGTGAATGGTTAAGGGAGGATTATGTGAATGTCCTATCATAGACTCCTATTAGGTTATCATGGTGGTACTCCATAGTATGGTGACATGCATAAGGACTATGGCTTATGGGTACAGTTGTACACCTTTAGCCATAGTAATATTATTCAAATAGTTATACCCATGGTTATGGGTGATTGATCAAGATACACTGTGATTTGTCCCACTCTTAATTAACTTGGCTTAATGGAACTATTAAACTGGTGTAGTTTAGGTGGGAGGTTGGGCCTCGTCAACATGGTGTAGCATTGATCAATGATATTTAGTATTGCTTAAATTAATTTACTGCTGCTTTATATAAAAGAATCCTATGCCTACCTTGCCAATACCATACATCATAGCTTAGTTGATATGATTTACTAAGTACAATGGGTGGTACTTTGTCTTGCTACAATCCCCCTCTTCCCTCTTGAGATGGAGTACTTCTTAGATGAAGGCAACTTGGACGAGTAGGCTTGTGACTATCATCAAGATGTCTATAGTGTGGCATTGCTTCACTGCTAGCATTAGTTATCGTTTAGTTTGCTCTTTTCTTTCTAATGCATTTATGTAGGACTTTATGATATTTATAAGAAATGAATATGTATGTCAACTTTGTTGACTATATACCTTAGTTGGTCCTAGATAGGGGTTTAATGTACATTTAGTTTAAAATTCTGTTTATGAATTTCGAAGCATGACATCTAGAACGGATCGTGTGAAATTTAGGGCACATAGGGAATTGACCCTATTTACAGTGAAAGTCATTTAGAAGGACCGCCTCTAAAAATAATTGATTAGCATATATAGGCTCAATCTCTCCACTAGCCTCTTCTCATCGCTCTCCTCTCCCTCTTTACGTGCCTCTCCTCCACCCTCACGTGTTGTTGCCACCGTCTTTGCAACACCCAGTTGTGTCTACCAATTGCCTTGCCTGCCCTCTCATGAACATTGCACTACCACCACATCGACCGAGGCTGCTGGATTTAGTGACCATGGCCACCCCACTGGTGAATCCGACTGGTGGGAGCAATGTTGCAGGTAGCCATCGCCCTGCCTTCTTCTCACGCTCTCTGCTACTGTGCTGGATTAGGCATCCCTCACATATAGGAGGCTAGATCCACCACCTATCTCACCAACCTACATTCCAGCCTCTGTTTGCTATATGTGCCGCTGGGAGAGAGTTCGGATGAAGGTGTGGGAGGGTCGGATCTGATGAGACGTTGCCTCTCTCTTTGAGCTATGACATTGTCTCCCTCTCCTAGCTATGATGGCACCTTCCTTCCCCTACCTACACCGCAACCTAACTCCATGTGAAGGCGATGGACGTTATGATGGCAATGATGATGAGTTCTCCCTTCTTAATTGTTCACTCTCTATATTATCCTCCTCATCTCTAACTTTTCTCTCTCTTGTAGATCTAGGAGTGTCGAGAGTTAGGCAAGGTGAGGTCTCAAGGCTATGAGATGGTGCCAAGGTTTAGCTTGATGATGGTGTCCATGCACCTTCAGAAGAATACATAGGATCATTTTTGCTTGGTGCTCCTCTGATCATCGCTAATAGCTTATAGGTGTCATGGTCAAGCCACCGATTGAACCTACCCCTATGCGCACTAAGAAGCATGTGATAATATCACTCGACATCATTGGGGAGAGGGCGAGAATTGATTAACAAGTTCTTGATGACTATGCCAAGACATTTGCCCAACTGCTTTCTATGTCACATAAATGGGTCTTAATTGCTCTCTTCAAATGGATTCCTCCACAGGAGGAAGCTATGGTGTCCTAACTTTGTGTTCACCTTTGATTATATTCTTTTTGATGATAAACTGAACCAATATAAAATTCTTTCATGGAGCATGTGAAGCCTCAATTCCATGGCACACTGTGAACCTGACATTTGGTTTTATTCCACTATGTTTGATCTCTCTTTTATGTGGCTGGTTGGGCGTTGTGATGCAAATGTTGTATATCGCTAAGTTATGTACCCTTTGGCCAGAGGCGGATCTAGGATTAGTATGTAGGTGGCTATCTTCTTCTTCCTCCTCAGCACCCCTCCTACTCTTCTTTCTCTCCCTCTTCTTCCCCCTACCCTCTCTTTTTCTCCATGGGGATCCAACGGGGTAGGGGGCTCGAGCCCCTCCCCCTGCACACACGTTCGATCCGCCCCAAAAGTAGATGCAAGTAATAATTTCTTACAAAAGTACTTGATTTAATAAATAAGCCTATGTGACCATGACAATAGAAGTTTAAAAGGAAATGCTAACATTTGAATGCTACTGAGATAACACATGTTGACAGACAGAACACCAATTCTTAAATGAGTAGCATATTATGAAAAATAACATCCTCCAGCAAATATTACACAACATTGCGAAACTCCAGTGGAAACATCAATTCTTACAAAATCACATCATCCAATAACAATTACACAAAACCATATGGAAGATTGCCTATAGTTGGCCCCCTTCCCCTTGGGTACTGAGTAGGACCTATGTGTTTTAGATTGATTTAGATAAAAGTACTACTATAGAAGTATTTACATATTACAAAGTTTTAATATTTTCATAATCATATTTATTTTGTGCACTTTAAATACATGCGACATATTATTGCCCAAATCTCCTCAAACATTTAGAGTCAAAGAGAACACATGAACAAGCCCAAGTCATAATTTTGAGCAGTAAGTGTTTAGCAACACTGTAATGACTATAGCAGTAGAATACAAGTTAAATAACGATTAATACATAGAATCTATTTGAGTTATATTATCACCTCTCACTCATCCATGCTCAAATATTTTACCATCATGGTCAACAAGAATAGCAAAAACAAATGTGTGTGATGAGGTTTACATGTCTACAAGAAAGTATGCACTAGTACATTATATATCACATAAACAATTGCTATTTTGCTTTAATTACCTGGAGTTGGCTCCATTGTCCTTCCTTTCACAAACCTATCTGTTCCTGTATATGTTAAAATAAGTTCAGTACTGCTAAATATTCTACTTATTTAACATTAAAGTTATGCTTTAAAGCTTTAATAATTTATTAATATTTAGTGCAAATGGGGTTCTTTTTTGAGACAATAGAGTTCTTTGTGATCAGGATTCGCTATAAGCAATATTTGAGATAAATTTTTAGCACATGACTTATAGCTTATTAACACAAATAAGATTTATGCATACAAAAGTTATCTTGAACCATATATCTCCGATCTTATAATATATATACCAACCTTGTTTTACTCTCAATGTTATCTTGTCAAGTTTTCTTCCCAATGTTCCTTCCTTATCTTGTTGACTAAATTCATGGATTTTGTTTCAACAGTTTCCACTTCCTTAAGTATATCATTAGTAGCCTTGGCTAGAATTTCCACTTCTTCAGGTTTATCTTGCTTTCCTAGATCATTCATGCTTGATGATTCTAGCTCGGAATAATCAACATGATCATTCTTTGGTGTCCCCACAAAACTATCTTGTTTTCCTATGAAAACACAATTGAGTAATCGAATTCAAATTTATTTATCTAAAATAATTTTTGGATCTCTATGTTAAACACTCATTATCACTCACAAATATGATATGCTATAACTACCATTTCTACATGAGTGAGACTTACCTTCAAATGCTCCATTGATTCCTTTGTATCCTCTAATGAGTTCCTAGGCCTATGGTGTTTTTACCCATAGCTTCCCTCTAGATCTGCTTTGTCTGAATGGAGGAATAGGAAATAAGAGATGAAGGAAAAAGTTGAGTATTTTTTCTTTCTTATGTGATATATATGGACATATGCGTGGCAGGGATGTATGTATAATGGTGTGAATACTATGGGTGTCTCATGGTTTACCTCAAAACAGTATGATGATTAAAAACCAAGTAATCTATATCCGGTTTTGTGAGCCAACGGTGGGATTGTAGTGGTATAAAAAAATGGTCTGTGGTGGACCTGGTAGTTGTTGGGCCCAAATCCAACGCACCTCTCCCTCTGTAATCTTGCTAGTATCCTTGTGAAAAGGCATTTGTGGAAGTATATTATTTACTAACTGAAGGTCCATTCTTAATTTCCAAAAAAAACAACTTCCACAATTCATGATAACACACTCCGTGTTATATGATTGGTTGTATTGTAGATTAGATAATCCATAATAGTTTTGAGCCTCTCATTGCCTGTTCCTCTTTTGGCCTCAGAGCATAGTGATGTGAGAGGAGCTCCCAGAGAGGTCGAAGGCGTTGATGGTGTTTGTAGCTAAGGTTGGCACCATCGGTATGTTAGCCAGGTTGCCATGTGACGCGTTGGATTCTGTTGAGAAACCATAGGCCCTATGAAGGCCTAGCCCAATAACACTTAATGAGCCATCACCCCATCTTCCATATATGGATTGCGACTATTAAAGAAGAGAGACGATTGCTTATGTGTACATTAGTGAAAAATGATTGAATAAGAAGAGAGTATCACCCAACATTTTAGACTATTTTACTTAACAGAGGGATTGTGTCAGCACTATTTTCTACTCGAGACCAATGTAGGAGACCAAGGTAGAAAAGGAAGTAAAGATCTCGATGAGCCGATTTGCATTTTGTAGATTGAATTGCAAAAATGAAATCCGTGCATTTTCCTCGTTCCGTTTTTGCGACTCCTGACGAAAACCACCATTGCCAACAGCTAGCCGATTGGGGTTTTTGGCGTCCTCCATGGCAGACAAGAAGTCGCCGTTGCAAGCATGAATCGGAAACGATATCGGGAACCACGCCGCCCGCCAGCCACGCCCTGGACGGCACGACACTACCCGTGGCTAAGGAATGGCACCGCGCTGGCCATGGCCGCGGGCTCCATGTGCGCCGCGCGCACGCTGGCCGCACAAGCCGACTGGCCGCTGGCGCACGCCCCAACTGCGACCTGCACTGCACGACTGGCGCCGCCGCACTGCGCTGGGTCGCCGCCACCGACAAGACGACAGCAGCAGCGCCGCCACGCCGGACCGCCAAGCTGCACAATTGCACCACTCCGTCGCGTCCACGCACGCGCCTCGCCCTGCAGCCGAACACCGCGGTTGTAGTCTTTCGCTCACTAGCGCCCGTCGCCGGAGATGAGGAAGATGACCGAACTTACGAGCTTACACACGCGAACACAGTAGAACAAAATAGAATTTTGGTGCCGCTAACTTCGCAGCTTTTCTGACTCTAAATTGAAGTTTAAATAGGTGCGATTACAGAGTAAAGGAGTCGCCACGAACAGCCACGACACTGCGATCTTCACGCTTCGCCATTGCCGCGCCATCCCATGACTTGGAGCGTGCCGATCACCACCCCTTCTACCACTTCGACTGGCCATTGCTATGCTCAATCTAGCTACATTGAGCTTCCTTATCTTCGCTAAGTCTAAGCCGATCAGAGATGAGTGAAGTATGGACGGAGCATGGATTATTCAACAGCGGTGTCATGCATCCGAAGCGCCAAGGACCACGCGTCCTAGCTCTCGCCGTCCGTGCCGATAGTCGTCGTCGCCATGGCTGATAGCCGTCCGCGCTGCGAGACGCCGTCGCCATGGCCGCGCTCGCCATGGTGGCATCCGCGCTGCCCCACGCCACGGAGCGCTGAGCCGCAGGCAGCAATTCCGGCAGCCACGCCATTTTCAGCTCGGAGAGAAGGGAAAGAAGGAAAGCAGGAGAAAAGGAAACAGAAGAAAGAAAAAAAATAGTAAGAAAAAGAAAAAAAGAAAGAAATGCAGTGATTTCGCATGAAGGACCCTACATTTTATGGAAATTACACAAAAAACTCCCTGTATGGAGATCCCTTGCGCAGTAAGCTCTGACTTTTCGAAAAACTCCATTTTTACACTCCACCGTGTAATATCCTCAATAATTAAATGTTGCATCATGCCGTTTTTTCATTCCTATTTAGTTCAATTATTCAATGAAGAAACATTTAGAATTAAATTTTAGAAATTCCTTTCTTTTTATTTCAAAAAAATCATTGGTTGTCGGTTTTGATATTTCTTAAGTTGAATTCTTGAATTTTAAGCCATTTTCATATTTTCATCAATTTAAAGAAAAATACCATTTAGCCTAACCTCAATTTTCAAACTTTGACCTTTACTTTCATTTAAAATTTTTGGTTAAATTCATCACTTTTCAAATAAGGTACAAGAATCCCATATTTTATATCTAGCTTTAAATCCCAAATCCTTTATAATTCATCAACATGCAAATATTCTATAAACCCCTCCAAATATTCCAATATCCTAACATTGTTTTAGGTTTAATCTCTTTTCTAGCACAAGGCACCTCTCAAAATTATTGAAGATTGCTCTTGTGCAAAGAAATTTTCTTTCATTTTCAAACTTTAAATTATTTTCCAAATCTCCTTTTATCCACAAAATATCCCATCAAATTATCCTCTACACCCCAATGTCAAGGTTTTTCTCCAACACTTCAAGCTAGCAAAATTCCAAGTTCTATCCTCAAATTCAAACCTTCTTTTCAAATTCAAATTCCATTTTAATTTCAACTTATACCGGTAATTTACAAAAATTCCATAAAATTCCTACACCACCATAGCCTATTCCTATACTAAAACTTTGCACCCAAGTCCCTCCATTGTATCAAATTTATTCTCTAAAATTCCTAAAAATAGAAGAGCTACATTGTTCAGGCACCCAAGGTGCCAGACATAATGTTTAGCCCAAACAGTTTAGCCAAACCTTAGCCCGATCTAGATTTCTTCCACCCAAGTTAACCTTCAATCCAAATCCACGTTGAAGCCCATCCTCTTGGCCCAGTCCATCAATGTCCATCGCCCCTACTATCTCGTGGCAGAGGTGGGCATGGCGTCATCGTTGTCACCCAAGCTGCATCGCACTTGGCCTAATGCATCTGTCTACGACTCCACCAATTCGTAACCACCTCGGTCTTGCTTTGTAATTGGTCAAGCAATCTTCACCAACGGAGCCATGCCGCCAATTTCACATAGTGTCACCCCACGTGTCAACCGTGCTCGATGTCACTTCAAAACAATACCATGGCCGAGCTTCACACATCCCAGCACATTCATCATTGTGTTGACATCATGGGCCAAGCGTCATCCTATACCCACGCCCATGGCATCGTTGCTCTGCGTGTCACGTGATCACACTGCCACAATCGTTGGCTACTTTCCATCGAATTGCCATTGCTGCCCCATGTCAATGCCCACAGTGCCACTTCTCCACCACCTCAATGTCAGAATGCTATTAGGTAGACCAGCGCATGCCTTTGGAGCTGCCGCTGCCCACCAAAACTTAATCAATCGCATCCCTTTTCACCACTACCATAGGTATCACCTCCACCACCACCATTATTGGCTACAAAGAGAACCCTAGCCTCTCTTTTATCACTATCACCCACTCCTCACTCCACCATACTATCCTTGAAGCTCTATTTCGCTCTATCTTGCTCAAGTCATCTCATGATTGTGATCAAGCACATTGTGTTCAACTGCCACTCGAGCTTCACATCTTCAATTCCTTATCAAATTCTGGCAGAACATCTCTAGAACTTGTTTTGCCCTACTTGAAACTCCACCAAGCTCCATGCTTGCCATCATGTTTCTGAACCCCATCGAACTCGGTGCCTATGCCACTTCCTTTGTTCTATCAATGTTGGCACTACGTGCAGCTCTATCTCGCAATCTAGCCAAATTTTGATGAGCCCTTCCATTCTTAGCATTGCTATCAATCCTAGAACCTATACCAACCATCAATTTAGCAAATCGAAGCCATATGCCCCCTCCTTGTTGGGTTTTTTCACCCACCATGGCTTTTGTTGTGGCCAACCGCTTGACCTACTTCCTCTTAAGCATCCAAGCCAAAACATGGACTCATCTCATCCACTTAAAGCTTCCTCTACCATCAATTTGATTAGAACCTCACCAGAATAGATAATCCCCTTTTAGCCTCCATTACTTACTATGCACCCAACCACCTAGCTCAACATTGGTGAAATCAGTCCTTACGCTACTGCTCACTGATTGCCAATGTCAACCTCTGTTCCTCCTCCAAAGCCACCCTGGCCTTCAAGCTCCATCACCGCCACTAATCCTAACCCTAGTTGAGGGTAGTAAAGAGGAGAGAGAGGAATCGCTAGGAAGAAGAAAGGACGAGAGAAGGAAAAAGAATAGGGACTAGGTCCCATGTACAATACTATTTTCTATTTTCTAGATTTAATTCAAACCCAATCTTAAGAAGCCTATATCTCATACATCCTAGATCCAAATCTAGTCAAACTTAGACCTAATTTTTTTTTCTAAATTCAAACTCTTCATTTGGTACTCATTTTGCTATTTTAAGATTTTATTTGAATTTTCTTAATTTATTCAAATGGCATTTGAATTTATATTTAAAATTCCAATTTATATTTATATTTGGCTTTTCAAATATTGCTTCTTTTATTCCAAATTACATCTTATCCACTAAAAGACCACCAATTAGAACTTTACGCCTTCCAGGGGATATTCATGTGGTCTTTGGGCCTTGACATCAAACCATTTGCTGTAAAGCCCGGTATAAGCTAATCCCAAGGTCAAAGTGTTGCTCCTTGCACCCCACGTCTTAATGGTTATAGTGGTTGGAGCCTCACTATTTCCTTGGTCTCCACATCACACCACACACCTAGCTCTTGAGCACTATGCAACCCTAGCCATTCCACTACTATCCACGGTTGTTGGAGTAACACATATACCCTACAAAACTTGCATCAGCCTCATAGTTCTCTAGCTATTATGTTGCTCATGAGCACTGGCCAGAGAAGACAAAGCTAAACCCTAGCTGTTATGTTGCCCACATATCACCTCATCTGCCATCAATTACTAAACATAACCCTAGCCATCCTATTGCCTCCATGAAAATAAGTACGCTATTCCTAAACCCTAAACCATATTATCATAAACCCTAAACCATCTTGCCTTGTCATTTTATGTTTGTTTGATACTTCTATTAAAAATTGGCTCTTCCTTTTATTAGTGGAATCTACTTCATTTTGAGGCAACCTATGGTTTTCCTGAGAACAGGTAATTAGGTTGTCTAACATGAATTTCTATGCATTGGAGCAAGGCAAGTTACTGTCTCTCTCTTTGATTATATTGATCCTACATCTCTAAATCTCTAATATTCCATGCACTAGTCATTCATGTTTTTGAATTACTTGTGCATAACTTGAACATAAAAACCATATATATAATTGTTTTGCTTAGCCATGCTTAGCTTAGATTATGCATAAAATATAATGATCCTTGATTAAAATAGTATGGTTGATATGGATAATTTCTGGGTGGCTTGTACTATTTTTAATCGATATAAGATTTATGCCAAGGATGGGTATAGACCTTGGCATAAACTAACTATAGCTGTAATTCTCAAATGGGTATAGACCTAGCTAACTAGATGATCTAGTAGAAGTGATACCTTTACATAGTGGTTCGATTTTTATGAACAGGCAAAGATTGTCTACTACTGCAATTACCATTTACTCTATATGGGTAAATGTGTTTATATTTACTCTATATGGGTAAATATTAGTGTGATTTATGATTTGTCCCAAGAGGACTTTGATTTATGATGAATCTATACTTTGAATTTTCAAAGGTCATTTAAAGAGGATCTTAATTGTGATGATGTGGTGTCATACAATCATGCACTCTCCTGCTATCTCGGGAACGCCAAAACTCCTCACACTACTACTAATGGGCGTTCAGGGTGTATGAGGATTATAGTTCATAGAGCAGGTATTACTTGTCTAGAAAACTAAAATGCTATGCCATGACAAGGCTAATGTGTTTGGTATGTCATGTATGTAGGTAAAGTGTACATCTTCTCCAATATAAGTATTTTTATCTATTTAAATAGCCATGCTCATGGTTTAGGAGCACCAAGACTCACTATTGTCTCTTGGCTAAAAACTTAATTGTTTATATAGATTTCATTCAATTCTATTGCATTTCAAACATACCAAGTTTAATATCTCTACAACATGATTTCTGCAAGTAAACATATTTATGATTGGCTCATGCATCATTTATTGATGTAATGAATAGCTGAGTACATTGTACTCACGCTTGCTCTATTTTTCAGAGTTGCTTCTTAAGATTTTGATGTGGAAGAAGCTAGGGCTCAGAATCAAGTTTAAGTTTAGATTCATGTTAAGTTTAGCTTTAGTTTAGGTTTAGAATAACTGGAAGTTTATCCCATAATAAAAAACAATAGAGTTGGTTCATTATATAGCTTCCGCTATATAGTTAGCCACCCTTTATATTTCATGTAATAATCTATCCTTTGAGACTATATGCAAATGTATGCAATTAAGATCTAGACTTTGCTTATGTGTATCAATGTACATGTCCAAGGGTTGATACAGTAAACACTATAAGTTTCTAGGTCATAAATCTAGGGGGCGACTCACCACATGGAATATTACCCCTGTATTTTGTGAAATTCACTAAAAATTCAAATTTATCATAGAAATGCTTATGTGCTTCAAATTTAAATTCTATTTTTGCATTTATGGCATTTATTATAGTAACTTGATATTGGAAATTTCATTTTCAGTATTTATGAGAATTTATGTATTTTTTGCATTTTTGAATGTCATTTACATGTATCCTAGCATTTTCATTGAATAATTCGTATTTCCAATAGAAATATTGGAAAAATCATGAAATATTGTTATTCATCTATGCAACCTTGTTACTAGTAGTAACACTTACAAGTATTTTGTCATCTTGCAATAGAATTTCAAGAATCATGAACAAGGAGTTCACCGAGTTGGCCTACCATGGCCAGAACTAACAAACCTAGGCATCTGACGTCTAGATCATTCTTGAGACCAAGAAGATCCACTAGATGATTGGGATGGGTACATCATAGGACCACATGCCTACCCCTGATGAGAACAATCAGGCACTGCACTTCCTATGACACCACTTCTGCACTATGGTCAAGGATGAGTACATGGCGACGAGGAACCTCTCGCTCTTTGGACCGCGCTCAAGAAGCGGTTCGAGAAGCTAAAGTATACCATCCTACCCCCATGCAGAGTAGGAGTGGCCTGAGGTTCCTCAACTACAAGAGTGTCACTGTGTACAACTCTGCCCTACATCGGATCTGTACCAACCTCTCCCTCTGTGGCAAAGTAGTCATGGACATAGTGAAGATCAAAAAGATGTTCTCCACCTTCTACCCTAGTGCCGTGCAGAGCGCTTGTAACTACAGGCAAGTGGTGTACAAAGAGCATGATGAGATGATTGACATCATGCAAGTGTCCAAATCTCATGACGAGGTTCTCCATAAGAATTTCATCTCCTAGCAGCCTATCAAGAGCATTGGCCAACACCAGTAGTTACAAGATCCGTAAACCCATCCAGAGGAAGAAAGGCAAGCAAGGTGGGAGGAAGGCACCTAGGAAGGGGCAAGAATGAGCTCCATATATCTAGGGAGTATAGGGAGGTAAGGGCAAGCAGGAAGCCAAGTCACCTCACAATGACAAGCCATATGGCCAATAGGACTAGACATGCTACAAGTGTGGCACATAGGACCACTGGATCCATATCTACTAGGAGCCCTATCATGTCATCGATGCATACCATGCCAAGAGGAAGGCCAAGATGCCCACAAAGGAGCATCTGGTTGTGGTTGACATTGCCATAGGGGTGGACACCATGGCAACTCTCTCTACCACTGCTCAAATTGACATCCTCACAATTGCAGCAAACATAGCATGTCATGTGAATGTCACATAGAAGTAGATCTTTGTAGAGTTTGACACTCTTCTTGATTTTGTTTGAGTGCATGATGCACTTATCTTGATTTGGCTTGGTCGCATTATGAATAATTTTGAATAATGGTTTTGTAAGCTCTATGAGAGCATAATTATTTTGAATAATAGTTTTACCCTACATGGATAGACTTTATTTCCAATATTATTGCATTTTGCTCATGATAAAGTTTTAGTCCCTACTTCGAAATAATGATCTTTTTCTTTATTCCCATAGACAATATGCATAGCTTAAGTTGAAGAAGAAATGAACATTACAGATAGAAGCACCCCCAAAGCACAATATTGAGAGACACGCAAGTTTGGCCTATGGGAAAAACTAGAACTATCTTCACAATTGCACACAACAATTACTAAGGATATCATTTTCCTCATAGAAAAACGATTACACCTCAAAATCTCTCAAGAATGGCAAAACTTTCACACATAAGTTCCCAAACTAAAAGATGAGAAAAGAAAATTCATCACAAAAGCGTGGGAAAACAATTTCCTTGCCAAAGAAATGTAGGTTGAAATAGACTATTTTGATAGCAAATTTCTTGAATATTAGAATAATGAAAATTGCAATAAACTTAGCACAAATAATCTCATGTCGTATGCCAGAATGCAACATGGAGACATTATTTCATCACACACACCGACCGTGCATCGAGCGCCAGCCTTGTGCTATCTGTCGTAATGCACCACATCATGATGTGTCGTGCACTAAGGCCACCATCCATTCCACACACTAGACGCTACTCAATGTACCCACTAGTAGTTGTGTTATACCGTGAGTCGGTCAAATTGTGACGTGCTAGCCACGCACTGTGCAACACTGGCCATGCATTGTAACCGTACCCGGTCACATACCCTATGGTCGTTGTGGTCGTGCATACCACCAAACCTTATGTGAGCGTCATACTCTAACCACCGTGTGATGAACCTGTTAACGCCAAAATCTGGACGATCCGATGGTGCTAAAGCCGATCGGCTGGGAGATCCGATGGTGCTAAACCCGATCGGCTGGGAGATCCAATGGTGCTAAAGCCGATCGGCTGAGATGTCCGATAGAAGGTTTAATGCAGTCATCGACCGATGGAGATACTGAGACAAAGCCGATGGAGAACTGTAGAAAAGCCGATCAGATTAGTAGAAGATTGGATCGGCTTGAAGACAGGGGATTGTCCAATCGGGATTAGGTCCGAGAAGCCCGAGGAAAGGAAGGAAAAGGATCGGCTTGACTAAAAGAAGGTTCGATAGCTACAATGGAGAAGCCGATCAGGTTGCAGCAAAGGAAGACTCGGTTACAAATTGGAAGATTATTCAGATGAAATCGGGTTTGCGGAAGAGCCGTGGACTCCACGACAGGATATTTGTTTTTGTAAATTGTAACCTTACTTAATTAGGAAGGTTTAGCTGGTTAGTTAACTTCTTTAGGAATATTTTCCTTTGTTCTTACTAGGAAATAATGTCCGATGGTCGTAGACGCGTCGGACTCTGTCTGTAAATCCAGGGTATAAATATAGACCCCCTGGAAACATGTATGATATCTCTCGATCATATACAAATTCGGCGCATCGCCACCCTAGTTCATCTAGGTTTTACCGACGGGTTCTGGCTCTCGACGCGGGGCTGCATTAGTTAAGTCCGATCTCCGGCGAAGAGGTAAGTCCCGCCACCATCCCGATATGTCCTGCTCTGTCTGAGGCTGTATCGGTTAGGTCCGACCTCTTAGGCCGATCAGACGTATCGCATCACGTTCGTGCTAGACCTATCGGCCCGTTAAGCTCCCTCTGCCGTCGTCAGTTTCATGCTGCATCGGTTAGGTCCGACCTACGGGGCTGCCGATGGTAGATCAAGCTTCAGGCCTATAGTCTTCTGCACGGCGTATCATCGGAGTGCTAGCCGATGAATTATCCATGCTCTGAGCTTCACGCCCAATGCATCGGCCCCTCGGCCAATACGCATCAGCCTTTAGAGGTGTCCCTCAACGCGTAACACCAAACATATCGATCCCTTAGTCGATACACACCCGCCTTTAGAGAGGCGTCCCCTCATCAGCTCAGCTAGTCGATGGGTTTGTTCCTATCCTTGCTATGGCATAGCCGATCCGGCGTCCTTCGTATCATCGCCGTTGGCCCTGGCCTCGTACTGTCTCAGTTAGGTCCGATCTTCGAGGTTCAGTGTTGATGGCGCTGCCATGGCGGGCAACGGGTCTCGTGCTGTCATATCCGGAGCGGCATCGGCTTTACAGCCTGTGCCTTTTTATACTACTCCTTGCCTAGGTTGCATACGCCTTTATCGGTTTTTCTAGCCGATGAATCACTGTTTGGCTATCCGGAGGGATCCCGTGCGCCTCGCTATCCTTTGAGCATACTCTGGTTCCTCCATCAGCTCTACGGTCGACTCCTCGTCGACACCTGTCCACATCGACTCCCTAGCCAATCGAAGAGCATCCTGATCCTATCGACAACCAGCTGATAGCGAGCGTCTGTATCGGACTCGCTCGTCTCACTTCCTTGTCATTTGCAGGGTCAAATTGACTGGCACGCTCGTGAACCTCGATGCTTAAGGACCTGCACTGGAGCTAAGCAGACCTCCCAGGCCTTCGCGTGATCGAGCTGCCGTTCCTCCCTGGATGCAGGATTTTTTGGCGGCGACAGAACCAAAGAAAATTAATCCCTACCCTACATACCTTGAAAGGTATACCAGAAATATAAATAAAATGGGTGATATTTGTAGGCATATTTATTCCTTTGAAAGGATTACTCTGGTACATAACGCGCTTTTGAAATAGCTGCAAATGTGTCTATTTGACACTATGCTCTTACCAAATTGATCTAGAAAGATCACGCATATTGGCATTAGCATATTAAGAGAAAGTAGTAAGTATTGGACATCCATAAGAATAGACTAAATACTAGCTACGGATTAAAAGGGTTCAGCTACAACTCCTATTGAAATTTATACCACATGAATGGACATGAAGTCCTAAAAGTAGCAAATTATCAATATTTGGACCATTTGAAATGTGCCATCCACTTAGCAAAGCAACTAGTGTTGAATTGGCACATGTTCATATCCCATCACCATATGAGCTCCATTCAAAAGTTGAAAACTTTGAATGGAGGTATGAATGTAGCCTAAATTCCTTGATTATAAAGAGGATTATTTCCAGTAAGTTAGGGGGAGAGAATGAAACCATAGATGATAAATGTTAGGAAAAATGATCAAAGAAATCATCGATGCATATTTAATTAAGCACAAAGCAAAGTATGAGAAGTACACATGTATTATAAAAACTACATATCGTCCTTAATTACTTTTGGGATTTAGATACATGAAAAAGTTGCATTTACCCGAATGTAATGCACCGGAGGAGGGTGAAATACCAAAGAATACAAAGGTATCCCTCATCTTGTCTAGAGGCCTCAAAAGAAAAATAATAAGACAAGAACTATGTCTCCTTAAACCCCTAAAGTAACCAAAGACGTTAGGTAAAAATGGGATAGAAACTTTCATACTCATGATCACTAAAAGTACCCCACTAAGTGAGGGGAGCCAGTTGAGACCAAGCAAGTAGTATGGAACCTCAAAACATGCATGCAATATCTTCCCATCAAGGAAAAAAACCAACAATTCGAATGTACACCAAAAAGTATTAAGCAAGAAGAAGAAGCATAAGAAAAGTGCATATCCTCATATATCCATGAATACTCACATAACGTCTCATACAACCAATAGAAGTTGGTCGTGAGACCTACTACATGCAATGTTTTCTTTGGACTCAGTCAATCAAAAGTTGCAAAATCAATTAAAAGATCAACCTGCAAGTTGATCCATAGTTCATAGTGGACGGTTAAAGAAATTTTGGATTGGCATTCGCATATAAGTATTAAAAACCCCAAATAAGGATGATGATGATCCTAATAACATTAGATGAAGAAAGAAAGCTCACTCTTTTGAGATTAGTTTGAGATAAAATTGGCCAAAACTAATGTTAATTAGGCCTGTAAGCCTATAGCATATGAAGAATGGAACCATAGTATGTTAGAAAATTGAGAATATAAAAATACATAGGTTACTCAGATAGAGTTCACCATTTCTAGCAAGCAACACGATTCAAACTGTCCAACACCAAAAACCATTATCAAGAAGATAATGAGATGTGTATCACACTGAAAATATTTAAGTCATGGAAAAATCTTGCAAGAATTGACCATTGGATCATCACTAGTATTACCTTTTGGAAAAATATACCAGCAAAGAATTTAGATCATTCAAACTTAAAGAGATGCAGAATTTAGGGGGAGAATTTTTCCAGTCTATTAGCAAAGCTTGATCTAAAGCATCAAGTACCCAAACTGATTCAGAAAATCAAAGCAAGAATTAGGTAGATTTTACTCTTTTTCCTTAGGATAGGTTTTCTTGTAGTTTCTTATCAAGGCTTTTAATGAGGCAATCAATATATAGGGTTTGACAAAAAGCTCGGGCTTAGGCTTGCAAAGCTCGGCTTGGCTCGAAAACTAAACAAGCTAAGCCCAAGCCTCCTTCCTAGCTTGTTTCAGGAACAAGCCGAACCAGAACTGGCTCGCGAGCTACTCATTCGGCCTATTGACCTCACATAAAAGCTAGCCTTGCTCATTAATAGGTGGTCTTGCCTATGTAAAACCCTGACCTAGTCCCCAGTTCCTTACATACTCCCTCTTGGCTCCCACACTAAACTTGCTCTCCCTACTCCCTCGTCGTCTAATTCCCATGCCCCATTGCCACTTTCACACACGCACGCACCAAAATGTTGCCTCGTAGGACACCGACACCCGATTTGTGCTGCCTCTAAAGTATCTAGGCCCCTTTGTTGTTTTTGAAAATTAATGACAAGCACAAATTGTTTATTAATGATTGCATTTGAGTATTGTGATTAAGTTAAGTACACAAAAAGAATTAGTCAATGAGTTTGACCACTGATTAAAATTGATAAGTAAGAAGATGGCAAAGTGAAAAAAATATTTATTGCTTTTGTGTACTGATCGAGATGTTGAGCAATCATGTTAGGTTTGCTTTTCTAGGTTTGCCGTGCTATCAAGAGGGGTGGTAACAGTTGTAAAGAGTTGATCAAAATGCCACATTAGAAATTGCACAAAACTTTTAAGTTGGAAAAAATGTTCTAGTAAGAGTTAGTCGGACCGGGCATTAGGGCCAGTTTGACCAGGAGATTCCAAAGAGGCTTTGAGCTTTGGTAAGTCTAGCCTGTCACACCAGGCCCTAGAGCCAGTCAGACTGTGATCTTCCAGAAAGGTTTTTTAGCTCTAGCAAATCTCTCCGGTCGAACCAGACCCTTGGATCCGGTCAGACCATGTTGTTTTGTCAACCGGTCGGACGGAAACTAAATGTGGTCAGACCGGGATAGGCGTATTTAATGTGCACCAATGACTCTTTTTTGAGCCGTTGGCAAAGAGTCCGATCGAACCAGCCATATGCAGAGTTGGGGATTTCGCTCCCAACAACTAGTTTTTATTGGTGGGAGTGTAAATACTCATCCACCAGCAACAAGAGCTTCTTCTTGGTGTTACATTCATTTCATATGAACCATTTTCCTTCCTCTTACACCTTTTGAGCTTACTCTCTAATTTTGAGTGTGCTTGAGGATTGTTTTAGCCAAGTCAAATGCATTGCATCATTGTTTGAGCTAGTGTGGTACTTGATCTTTTTTAAGCATTGGTTGTCACTTGTTACTCTTGGAGATTGTTGCCTCCTAGACGGCTTGGAGGAGGTGATTCTTAGGGATCTTTCCAAAAAGGTTGTGGAGAAGATCTGACGTGTTTGTGAGTGGTTTGTAGTTCATCACCTTCGGAGTAAAGGAAGAATTATCCTAGTGATCAAGACTTAGGTAGATCTCTTTAAGACCAGCTCTTATCTTGCTCATCCTTTGGCGAAGAGATTTAGAGGCTTGATAGTTTGAACGGTGAAGTTGGGCTCGCCTCAACAGGGAGTAGAAAACTGGCAAGTTTCTGAACCTTGGGTAAAAAATCATTGTATTTTTATCTCATTTACTTATTGCTTTTATCTTCATACAATTTACATTTATAGAAAATTTTTGAGCCCTAATCACCCTAGGTTTGTAAAACTTAATATAGTTAGATAGACCATCTTTTACTAAGCCATAGCAACTTAGGTTAACTTTACGTATTAGAGGAATTTTTAATATCACTTATTCACCCTTCCTCTAGTCGACATATTGATTCTACAACCTCCCACTAGTCATCGTGGCACCCTCTCGCTGATTGGACTTCGAGGAGCCACTGCTCGTTGCCTTCTACAACTTGTCCTCGTAGTAGCCAAGGGACATGGCACGCTGGCTGCCACCTTATCAGTCTCGATCAAGTCATATCCTTGTCGGTGTCATTGGCTCCTCCACACACTCTTCGGTGGCACTGCTTGAAACCCTAGGTCTTGCTCCCCTGCATCACCCATGTCACTCACTTGATGTTGTCCATCACCTTGTCGATGGTCCCAACTCATTGTTGTCTAGGATGAAGAGGTGCATAATGTGTTCTCATTTTTCTGATGCATGTAGCAGTAGCATGTTTTGGTCCATTGGTCTTGTAATTCATTGTGTATGCATGAATTGATGTGTATGTTTGCTATTAGCACAAACGATTCATAATCACAGATAGATTGAGGCAAAAAAATATTCAAAATTGTTGTACCGGTATTATACCTCCAACCATGTGTTGATGTATAGTGTATAATTTATTCTCTAGTTGTTGTTTACAATTTTGACTGTATTGATAGATCATTAGCTATAGAGGAGCAACCTCGATAGGAGAAATCCAAATCCAATACACTTGATGTTTCTAATGCTAAGGTTGTCAGTGTTTTCGAATGCTCTTCTGCTTGTGCCTACTCCCCAACAATCGCTGCATCTATTTCAAGTGATATGGTAGCCAAAGCTAGCGATCTGACAATCTCTTCAGTAATACATGGTATGATACTTGCCTACTTGACCTTACTTCTTAAATAAACAAATGAATGACATGTTGATATACATTTATTGAAAGGTGTTTTATGGAGATTTATCCAACATAATTTGAAAATGAGTTAGCTAAAGTCTAGATTGAATTGGATACACTTTATGAGAAGTTTGAGAAGGAGTATAAGGAGAAGATGGTAAGCAAAGGTAAGAGTCTTAGAGCTTCATCATCATTTTCAAGTGTGGGCATAAGCAAGCCCCTACCCTCAATTTCAAGCAATTTTTAGTCATATTTGTAATCTTCTTCTAAAGATGCATCAAAGTTAGAGTTGCTTATATATCTTGATGAATGAAATGAAGACTTAGCAAACAAAGCTTTTGATCTACTTTAGTGGTGGAATTTGAATGCACATAGATAGCCGGTGGTGTCAAATATGGCTATGAACTTTTTTACTATACCGACAAGCTTGGTATCTTCATAAACTAGTTTTTAGTTATGGGGAGAGTTCTAAGTGGTTACCATAGTTCTCTACGCCCAGTAATGGTTGAGGCATTGATACGTGCTTTCAGCTAGATTAGAGGTGCTCTAATGATAAAGATATGCAGTGTTATGCCCTGATTGATGCATATTCTTTGTCCTTATTTCTTAACATATGATTAACTCAATTAATATTTCTAATTTTCTAAATTTTAGGCAGAGGAAGAAGAAGATGCTGGGAGTATTCTATTTCCTAAAAGTGAATCACAAAGTAACTAGTAAGTAAATGGAGTTTTTCACTGTTCTTTCTAGCTTATACTTTAATTACTTGTTTTTGTCACATTTCTTTGCTATGACATGTGATTATATGATTTATTTAGGCAACTAGATGGCTGGAACATGTAGCTTGGAGAAAGTCTTGGAGAAGTGGAGAATTCCTTTTATTATTTTGCAAAATGAAAACAACTTCATGTTCTATTTGCAAATTGGAGACTGGACTTTTGGAATGTGGGCTAATATTTTGGAGTTCTAGCACTCCTGGACTATTACTTATCTGTAATGTGGTCTATGTAGTCTGTACTTCTATTGTGGATTTGTAGTGGATGTGGACGTGCCACATTTGGTCATGACTCATTAGGTCGTGTACCTGAGACATTTGGACGTGTGATAACTAGAATGGAGATTGTGGTCTTGTCATCATGTGGAATGTCAGAATATGTTGCTGTAATGTTGTTACTTGTTCCATTGCATTATTTGATGCCTACATGACCCGTAGGAAATTTACTTATTGCAAATTGTTATCCACTTGTTAAAAAATGAATTTTCTATTGTTAAGTGCACATGTTGTCTTGCTGCCACCTGTTTCATAATGCACACTTGCTATTTACTTGTTGAAAATTAATTGATCTATTGTTGAAGTGTTTACTTGCTGCCAGGCTCCCAAGCTGCCTCGAGCTAGCTTAAGCTTTTAAACAAGCCAAGCCAAGTTGTTGTTCTAGCTTGTTTTGTTAATCAAGCCGAACCAAACCGAGCTTGTCTTTCCATGAGCTTTCACAAGCCGAACTGAGCCTATCTATGTGACATACATGTATATGCTATATATTTTTTCTTTAATTTTTTTCATTGTTTTTTTCTGAAGTTTTGATGAGATATAGGCATCACGTGATGAGTGCCAAAGGAGGAGTGTTGGGAATCTTGGGCTTAGGCCCAGCCAATAACACTTAATGAGTCCTCACCCTACTTTTCATATATAAATTATGGCTATAAAAGAATAGAAGGGGCTATTCATTTATATACTAATAAAAAAGGATTGAATGAGAAAAGAGTCTCACCCCTATATCTTTACTATTTTTATACTTACACAACCTTTTAAACTACTCTATGTAACAGAGGAGTTGCGTAATAGATTTATCTTTGTAAGAGGGGCACTCTTCCCACATATTGTACAAGGAACGTGATGACCCCAACCTAGATTCCAATCACGATAAGCCAAACAATTTAATTCAATCGATTTGAATTAAATTCATAAAAAATTAACTGAGTCATTTTAGACTGTCTTTTATTTGCAAGAGCGACGTGTTACTTCAATTTGTTTAAACCAGGCCAGATCAAGACCATGTTACAATAGCCCATATCGTCAGTAATATCCTATCATAATGGGCCGGCCACTTAACTCCTTGTGCTTGCGGTCTTATTAGTCGATCTCATAGTGCTTCCATCAGATGAACAGTGTTACGATAATGAGTGCATATCAGCCATCTATTTTAAGGTGGACAGCTCTACGTCTTGAAATGATACAGTTTTAACAACGATTCTAACATATGTCTTTGGTACAATAATGTAGAGTCACTCGCTGCCGTCTTGCCATTGTCCTCGCTGTGCGCTACTGTTCTCCTCAGTGCAATCTTATAGGATGCAAATCCCCATCGAACAGGTAATCCCCGTCGTTCCATTTCATTCGTCGGCCGCCTACGCCGTCGCGCCGATCTCCCTCACCGCGAGCGAGCGAGCAGTGGTCCCGCCGTCCTTCTGCTTCTGCCTCCGGTGAGCACCCGTGCAAATGACGCACGCCCTCCTCCTTTCTCATCCATTTTGTCCTACCCAAAAACTTTTCTTTGCCTGAAACCTATCTTCTAGATCAGGTAGCTAGGTTTTCTCCGTCATCTTAACCTTTGTACTAATAACGTTAGGTCCGCCCCCCTGTCGCATGGGGTTGGAAGGGAAGAAGGGGTGTTTGGTCGGCGGTGCTTTTCGGTCACGATCTAGGGTTTTTGGCTTGGCGGTGTTGAGTGGCACGGATTTTGTCCTGTGAGGGGTCCTGCGATTGCTGCCGTAGGGTTAAAAATTCTAAACTGGGACTGGTTTAGGGGCTTTTAATCCTGTCGTTAAGTTTTTCTAGCTTGTTATATGTATGGCCATCCATCTTTGGGTTAGTTTGTACCATTCTGTCCAGTACTCGAGTTTACTGTTGATTATTAGTAATACTGCATCGAGAATCAGCAATACAATTTAACTAATGGTACTAATCTTCTGTAACTAGGCTTTCAGTTGGGAGATGGCTGGTAGTTGCCCCCCAAATGGTGCTGTTTATGTATGCAATCTGCCTCCTGTAACTGATGAGACCATGCTGGATGAATATTTTGGCACATGACCAATGAACTGTATATATATATATATATATATCTGACTCCGTGTAAAGAGTTAGGAGTCTTAGTTTTACTGTACACAACATTCCTATATGGTATCAGAGCAGGTCTAGACATCTCCATCGCGCTAGCATTCTCTCATCGGCGAACCGACGCTTTCTTCCCGTCATAGACCTCTTTTCCGATATTCCTCCTCTGCCTTCTCGTCTCGGCTCTCTCCTCCCCATCTCCTCTGTAGACGGCTTTCTCTTTCTCTACCGCCCTCTCCCCTCCCTTTTCCACCACGTGACAAGGCGATAGCCTCCATTCGTCTCCTCGTCTCGTTTCAGACCTACCTTAGCTCTTCCCTTGTTTCAGTGTACCTTTCCTCCTCCGACGCCGGCGCAACTCTACGCTTGTCGTCTCAATCGGTTGGACCCGTCCGCCCTCCATCGGCTGGACTCATCCGCCCTCCATTGGCTGGAACTCTCTCGGTTCCCGCTTTCTGACACGCTCACCTGCTTCCGGACATAAAACTTCTCCACTCGCGTCCAAGCCACTCCAACGTGTCCACGTGCGCACAGACATGAATTTCTGTCTCCCGGACACGAACCTCCTTTCTTCGCGTCCGCGCCTTCTCTGAGTTTTTGCGTCCGCTCCACTCCGTTGCGTCCACAAGTCCATGGACGTGAAACTTCTCTTCACGAACGCGAACCTTCTCACGCCCGTGACCCACCTACTCTCTCCTACTTGTGACCTACCTACTCTGCCACCCACTCCTCCCTCAACTACTTCGCTGCCTACTCCCATCGGCCAACCACTCTTCTCATCGGCTTCCTCAATGGCCCTTATCCTCATTGGCTTATTGTGCCCATTACCCTCTCATCACAACCACTGAGTCGGCTCTTAGCTCCGGCACTCTTTCAGTCACCGAATCTGTTTCGGCCATTGGCGCTCCTGACCATACCTCGGGCACCACTTTGCCAATCTTCTCACCACCTTACACCGCCGTCAACATGAAATCTCACATTCCAATCTCTCTTGACCTCAATGCCAACTACTCTAAGTGGGTATTTGTTTTCAAATCCCTCTATGGAAAGTTTGGCCTCCGTTCCCATATCGATGGCTCCGCTCCACCTCGACCCGATGATCCACAGTGGAACATCGTCGAGTGCTACGTGCACAGCCCTTTGTGATATCGGTCACCCTATGGCCGACTCACAACTCGCCCTCGCCCTCCTACGAGGACTTAACCCACGCTTCTCCAACACCGCCGACGATATTGCTAACTCCACACCTCTTCCGTCATTCGCCCAGGCCCACGACATGCTAGTTTTTAAAGAACTACGCCTAGACAACGACGAGAAGACTGTGGCCCACACCACTCTCCTCGCCACAGCCGATCATGGCTGCTTCAACCCCATCAGCTACCGACCACTGTGCGCTGCTGCCACCTCTCACGGCTCTGGTATCCATGGCTTTAACCATAGCAACAAAGCCCACGCCGGTGGCAACGGTAAAGGCAAGGGCAAGAACTGGAGCGGTCCGATGCAACTGCACCCTACTCTAGTCCCTACCCCGTCTACCAGTCCCATGGGTCTATGGCTTTGCTACAACCCCTAGGCACCCTAGCCCCAACTACGTAGTCCCATCGGCTAGCAACCAGGGGTTCTTGGTGCCCATCCTCAGGCCCACCTGGCATCGGCTCCCACCCTACCACCTTAGTTGATCCTACCGCCACCACCCACCTAGCCAGTTTCCTTCTAGAATCAGGCTGGCCTCATCGCCGTCCTCAATCCGATGACGCTCCAACCCTGGCACCCTTAGGTGCTAGACTCCAGTGCGTCATTCCATATGGCGTCATCGGCTGGTATACTACTCTCTCGCCATCCCTCCTCCTCCCCTTTCATCACCATCGACAATGGCCACTCTCTCCCTATCCAATTCCGTGGTGACTCCCTTCTGTCTAAACCCATAACTAATCTTCCATTTTGAAATGTCCTCATCGTCCCCTCTCTCATCCATAATCTAGTATCTGTTCGCCAATTCACAAGAGATAACAATTGCTCAATTGAATTTGATTCTTCTGATTTCTCTCTGAAGGATATCCCGATCCGGCATCAGATACTTCGATGCAATAATGGCGGCGACCTCTACACCATCCCTACTACACCGTCCACTTCGCACGCCAGCATTGCCCTCTCCACCAACCTCTGGCATCTTCGCCTTGGTCATCCTAGCCCCGACGCTGTCACCAATCTACGTCGTAGTGCCTCCATCACATGTAACCAGAATAGCTCCACTGTTTGCCACTCTTATCAACTTGGCAAACATGTGCGGCTACCTTTCTCACATTCTATGTCTTGTACCTCGCGACCTTTTGAATTAATACACTGTGATGTGTGGAATTCTCTAGTTAAGAGTGTTTCTGGTAATTAGTACTATCTTGCAATACTCGATGACTATACACACTATTGCTGGACCATTCCACTAACCAGCAAGTTCGAGGTCGCCTCCCACCTCATTAACTTTACCAACTATGTCTCCAACCAGTTCAACCTCTCCATTCAAGCCATACAGGCCGATAACGGTACGGAGTTTGTCAATCATACCGTCCAAAACTTTTTTACCTCCCGTGGCACCCATCTCTGTCTCTCATGTCCCTACACTTCTCCCCAAAACGGCAAGGCAGAACACCTTCTCTGCATGCTAAACAACATGAGTCACACTATGCTACTTCATACCCACCTACCCGCAACCTACTGGGCTAAAACACTAACCACCGCGACTTACCTCCTCAATCGGTGCCCTTGCTCCTCCGTTCGCCACAATGTCCCCTACACCCTCTTGTACCACAAGGCGTCTGAATACTCTCACCTATGCGTTTTTGGGTGTCTCTGCTACCCCAATCTCATCGCCGCTGCTCCTCACAAACTTGCACCGCGCTCTACCACCTGCATTTTCCTCGGATATCCCTCATCCCATAAGGGATACCGATGTCTCGATCTCTCCACCCACCGGGTCATCGTCTCCCGCCATGTCGTCTTTGACAAGTCTTGCTTCCCCTTCGGTTTACTTCATCCCGGACCCTCGTCTAGCGATCTCGACTTCCTTCTCACCAACACCGTACCCTCCCGGTCCCCTCCATCAATCTCACCTCTGGCCTCCTCATCGGCCACTCCTGAGGACTTCTTGCACAGCTATCTCACTCCTCTCCAGTCCGATGCTACTCACATCGGACCTTCATCGGCCCCACCACCCTCATCAGCTCCGGCTGATACTGTCTCCCTCCCATCAGACACATCAACTCTATCGGCTCCTCAGCCTCTATCGACTCGCCCTCACCTATTAGCCCCTCTGCCTCCATCGGCTCACCCCTCACTATCGGCTGCTCCGCCTCTATCGGACAGCCCAAACCCATCGGCCCTTCCACCTCCATCGATTCACCCACCCCCATCGGCTCATGCCGACCTCGTTCAGCCCTTTCCCCGAACATACAGTCGCCGATCCTGAGCCGATGCCACCCTTCCCCAACCAGTCCCCACCCTACCTCTCACGCTCCCATCGGCTCCTGTCCCCTCCACCTCTCATATGATCACCCGATCACAAACTGGGTCCTTCCCCCGTACCAAGCGCTACGGGCTCTCAGCAGTCCATTGTACTATCTCGCCCATTCCGATGACTTCTCGTTCAGCCCTGGCCAATCCTTAGTGGCACGCAGCCATGACCGACGAGTACAAGGCTCTTATGGATAATGAGACCTGGCGCCTCGTCCCTTGTCCTTCCGATGCCAATGTTGTGACCGGTAAGTGGATCTTTAAACACAAGTTCCACGTCGATGGATCGCTTGCTCGTCACAAGGCACGCTGGATAGTTTGGGGTTTCTCCCAACGTCCCAGTGTTGACTACGATGAGACCTTCAGTTCCGTCGTCAAATCCGCTACCATCCAGGTCGTTCTCACTCACTGCCTCGCACTCTTGGCCGATCCATTAGCTCGATGTGAAGAACGCATTTCTTCGTGGTCATCTGACGGAAACGGTCTACTGCCAGCAGCCTCCAGGCTTCGTCAATCCATCTCGACCCAACAATATCTGCCTCCTTCAGCGCTCCCTCTATAGCCTGAAACAGGCTCCTCGGGCCTGGTACCAGCGCTTTGCTGCCTACCTTCGGCACATCGGCTTTGTGGCCTCTGTCTCCGATACCTCCTCTTCGTTCTTCATATCGGCAACATCACCGCCTATCTTCTCCTCTATGTCGACGACATTGTTCTTACAGCGTCCTCACCATCCCTCCTACACTAGATCATGGCCCGACTCCCTCCGAGTTTGCCATGATCGATCTCGGTCCTCTCCATCACTTCTTTGACATCTCTATCACCCACTCTTTTAACAGGCTCTTTCTTTCCTAGTGTTAGTATGCCATCGATCTCCTCCAACGTGCGGGCATGGCTGAATATCACCCACGGCTACTCCCGTCGATACTCGCGCCAAGCTCTCCGCTACCGATGGCTCTCTCGTAGCCGATCCCTCCTAGTACCGAAGTCTTGCTGGTGCCCTCAAATACCTCACACTAACATGGCCCGATCTTACCTACGCTATCCAGCAAGTATGCCTCTTTATGCATGCTCAGCGCAAACCTCACCTCGCGCTGCTCAAACGTATTCTTCGCTATATGAAGGGCATACTCTCCATCGGTTTACATCTCAGCTACAACCTCATCGACTCTCTTACCGCGTACTCCAACACAGACTGGACGGGCTACCCTAATTCTCGACGCTCCACGTCCAGCTACTGCGTCTTCCTCAGTGACACTCTAGTCTCCTGGTTCTCAAAGCGCTAGACTACAGTGTCTCGGTCTAGCGCCGAAGCTGAGTATCGCGCCGTTGCCCACGCCATCGTCGAGTGTTGCTGGCTTCGCCAGTTTCTCTAGGAGCTCCGTGCACCTTTCCCCTCTGCGATCATCGTCTACTGCGACAACGTCAGTGTCATCTACATAACCGTTAACCCAGTCCATCATCGACGCACGAAGCATATAGAGATAGACATTCACTTCGTACGTGACAAGATTGTAATAGGATAGGTTTGGGTGCTTCATGTACCATTGGCGCACCAGTTCGCCGATATTATGACCAAAGGCCTACCTGCGCCTTTGTTCACAAGTTTTCGCTCTAGTCTCTGCCTCCGTTCCCGTCGCGCTACGACTGCAGGGGGTGTTAGACCACTGAACTGTATATATATATACTCGACCCCCTTATAAAGTTGAGGATCGTAGTCTTATTGTACATCATATTTCTACAATAGGTTGCTAAAGGTATGGATATTCCCAGGTAACATTTTTATAGCCACTTCAAAAATTACTGAAGATTCTTTTAAGCCCTTATTGCTTCAGTTTTGTGATAATTAGTCACTTTCTGTTCTTGATCTCAATAGAAGGACAAAAGGACTGGGCGTCCAAAAATCTGGATATACAGGGACAAAGTTACCAATGAACCAAAGGGTGATGCGACAGTCACCTATGAAGATCCACATGCTGCTTCAGCCGCGGTAGAATGGTTCAATAACAAAGATTTCCATGGAAGCACCATTCAGGTTCAGATAGCTGAGTCAAAAACCAAGGAAACGTATGATAGCTCTGCAAGTTTGAGCTACTCTGCTGGTCTTGGTGAACAAGATGAATTGGATAACAGGGCAGGCAGAGGGAGAGGGCGTGGTGATGGTCCAGGAAAAGCCTGGCAGCAAGATGGGGATTGGCTGTGCCCAAATACAAGGTCTGTTTTGATTGGTGAGCAACTTCCCTGTCACTACTTCTTTTGCTGACTAGTATAGTAGTATGATCTTCACAGTGTATTCAAATCCTTTCTGATATTGCTTCTTCTCCCAGTTGTGGCAATGTAAACTTTGCCTTTCGTGGTGTCTGTAATCGCTGTGGAACTCCTCGCCCTGCTGGTGTTAGTGGATCAAGTGCTGGTGGTGGTGGTGGTAGAGGCCGTGGAAGTGATGATGCAATAGGAGGCAGCCGTGCTGTTGGTGGTCCTCCTGGACTGTTTGGTCCAAATGATTGGCCATGCCCAATGTATGAACACCTATACAAGCTTGCTGTTTGATGACTTGTTCTGTCCTTTCCTTGTTTGTATTTGTTATTAGTTGTTGCCTATCTGCCCTATGAACCCAATTTGGGCAATGCTCTCTATGCCTATTTGTGCCTGTTCAAATTTTTAATATTTTTACCCTGCATTTATGCAGAAATTTTGGAAAAGTACTTAAATGTTAATGAATTTAATTTTCATAGGTACCGTAACTCAATCATCTTAAATTTAGTGATTCAAAACCGATTTTGCTTTAGTGAATGGCAACCCTGTAATCTATGGTTCTTGTTACTAACCTACTATGGGACTAAGTTTTTCAATATTATTTCATCAAAGTATTATTTCCATCAACACAAGTATTTTGTAACTTCATTAGCATGATGACATGTTGGTGTCTCCTCAGTCCCTAGTGGATTGTAGTACTAATATTATGTGGATTGATCAGCAGTAATAAAAGCACAATGGTTAATGGTTTTACCTTTTACTATATCATAAAACTGCTTATGTGATGATACTTAATTTAATGTTTTCCAGGTGTGGCAATATAAATTGGGCAAAGCGGATGAAATGTAATATCTGTAACACCACCAAGCCAGGTCACAATGAAGGTGGTGTTAGGTAAGACGTATGCACAACCTTCTCATGTCTTGATGATTTAGCACCTTTAAATTCAACTTGAAACTCAATTGTCAGAAGAAACATTAAAAGAAAGATTAGTATGATGTAACATTTCTCCTTTACTTATACTTTTTTTATTGATTTTCTTTTTATTACTCTTTGCAGTCAACATTGAATTTTTAACATGAAATTGTATAAATAGGTACGATAAATCAAGTAGTACAAGTGGCTACGTTGCCCATAAAAGCAACTCATGTAGTTATTATACATAAAATTGTAAGTCTTTGAAACATGAGACTTTTCTCACCAATTACATCTCTTTGCAGAGGTGGCCGGGGTGGTGGGTATAAAGAACTTGATGAAGAAGAACTAGAGGAAGTTAAAAGACGCCGCAAAGAGGCTGAAGAGGTGGGATATGTGTTATTTGATGCCCCATGTATGAAGTCTTGGGTTTGCGTCTAAATGTTGCTGTTCTTGTAGGACAACGGGGAGATGTATGATGAATTTGGCAACCTCAAAAAGAAATTTCGTGCTAAAACACATCAAACTGAAAATGCACCAACTCTTCCTGGGTCTGGACGTGCTGGATGGGAGGTGGAGCAATGTGGTATTACATGCCCATTTCAAATTTTTTTGGTTAATTCATTCTGTTTGTAGTGTATGGTCCTATCGCATGTTCTTGGTAAATCATTATGGTAGAGGACTAGACATTTGCGATGCTTATTAACATAGGAAAAGCTCAAACTACACCTACTTTCCAGCAAAAAAACGGCATTTTTCTTTTTACCATGTCCAGGAGCTAAAACCACAAAGTCGCAATGTTCTACAGTAAATTCTACCTTTTATTTTTTGTATTGTACACAATCATATTTATGCATCATCATTGTAGGCTCCATTGGAAGAGAAGACAGGGAAAGGAGCGGAGATTGGTGCAGAGACCATGTCTACGATGAACGGGATAGCAGGAACAGAGATAGAGGCAGTCATTGAAGGGAGCGGCGCCGAAGCCAAAGCCAAAAGTAGAGACCGTAAGGAAAGGGGATGGGACAGGGATAGAGACCAAAACTACGAGAGGAGCTGAGCGTGATCGTGATCACCAAAACTACGTTTCGTGCCGTTTTTTGGTTCTATGATACTTCCATTTTGCTGCTGGATAGCTATGCTGCTTCAGGTAGCGCTGTTAGATGGGTTTGCGCATTATTTGTCTTCGCCTGATGGCAGTTTATATCTTTGAACGTTTGGATGGCTTTGATTGAATGTGCGATGTACGTTGGGAATGTTTTCATGTGATACTTTCCGTGAATGCTGTTCACTTGGAACTGGAAATTTCTTATAAATGATATTGGTTTGCTTTCCTATAAATTTTCAAATGTCAAAAGTCCATTTTTTTTCTGAAATGCAAGGCATATGTGGCTGCAGCTTTGAAGCCAAAGTATTTAGTATGCGCCAAACATTGTGAAATAAGTGATTCTATTTGTAGCTAAAACATTGATATGTTCGTGCAAATTTGTAGCTGAACACTGAGTAGGCGCCAAACATTTCAGAATAGGACCTAAACGTTGAATATGCACACTTGTTAGTCTCATCTAGCTAACAAGTTTTGGCTATAATCTATCTAATCATCTAGCTAGAACGTGCCCTAACTGTACAGAAGTTTTGGCTAGAGCTTTTGAAGCTAAGAGAGAGAAAGTTTTGTGCTCGGAGCATTTACATAGGATTTTTTCTCCTTGCTCTGTGTGTTCAAATAATTGTGCACCTGTCTAATACATGTGGTGTTAGAAATGAGAACCTTTTGTCGCTAAAACATGCGGTGCCAAATCAGATTGGCAAACTTCAAACTGTGTAACGAATAATGCAGGTCACCAAAGTCAGGCGCCTGGTCCAGTCAGCCAGCCAACATGACAAAATTAGCTTATTTTCTACCTTCCTGTCGATCAGCATGCATGCATGTCAAATACAACTCGTCATCAAAAGCGATTTGTTCCTCTCATATCTCATGCTCGCAAACACAAAGTTAAACAACACGAAAACACAAAGTATATAAATAACGAGAACACACAAACTTAGGGATTTGAGAAGGCTAAAACGAAATTTTACATATATATATAGCTTCAATACAGAAAAATATTACATAATACAAATACAAATATAAATAGTTTCAACATACACAAATAGAAACGCTCGTTTTCTATTTGTAGTTTGCAAATTCAAGAAATAGAATCAAAATCGAATGTGATCGAGTTTCCTTTTCCTTTCTTTTCTGTTAAAATAAACCAACAAGTAACCTCATCAAAGTATTTTTTTTTACAAACAGATTGAATCTTGATTTTTTAATAACTTCCAGCTAATTAAATTGAACGGCTGAAAACCTTGTTACTAAGAATTGTGTAAGCATTTTTTAAAATTAAGCATAGGATTGCTCTAACCTTATAAAAGAAGATAGAGTTGATATTATGTAGTTTGAAAATAGAGTTGGTACAGTTATACACCTCCAGTATCTTGATCGCTGCTCTTGGGTCGGTTTCAGAACACAGAAAGCTAACTCCCAGAAAAAGAGAGAGATGGTTAACAGGTGGATCTTCGTCTCAAGTTGACAAATTCTCAGTATGCCTCTTTCTAATAATTTATATATATAGAGAGAGAGACAGAATGTTTCTCACTACTCATTTTGTTGACAGAAGTAGCCTGGGTAGGCTCCGTTTGAATTTTATTATACACCTTATTTTATTATGGATTATTTATTTGATTATAGGAATAAATTAAATATTTTTAGATGAACTTCACAAATACTCCTTTTGTCATAAAATTTTTGACACGGTCCAAAACAAGTCTTCTATTTTTAGTTTTTTATATACAACAATGTTTGTGGCAAAAATTATAACACCTAGTGTTAATATTTTCATCAAATAAAATTTAATTTATATTAGACTTGAATCTTTGTGTGCGCTCCTTATTATTTGGGATAAAAAGAGTATGTTAAAATAATTGGTGTAAACAATAAATAATAAAAAATATTTTAAGAAAACTTAGAGATGTGAAGGAAATAATCTATTGTATAATCCAACAAAGTAGCTGGAAAAAAAGAAGAGCCTACATGCAAACAGCTCGCCTGGCCAACCCAGCAAGCTGCTGAGGACTGATAACTGGAGCAGTGGTGACGCAAGTACTGCTTCGCACTCGTTATGCCTCCTTTATAACGAATGATTACGAAAATACACGATATAGGAATAAAATATCATATTTATTGGTTTCTATGAAATTTTGAAATACAAACAAATTTTAAAACTATCGTTTAATTGATACACAAAAATAGAAATACATGTGGTTAAACCTCGTGCTTATTTTCCTTCAAAATTACTTTTATTTTATAAATTTTTTTAAAGGAATGAGTATGATACAATTAAGAACTTCATAGAATTATTTTCTATAGCATATAAATCTTTAAAAAAATTTATGTTTTTTTTCTAATAGGAGACTCGGTGTGCATCACTCGGGATATGGCCGTAGCGTGCACATATTGAACAATTCTTCGCGTCACCATCGCAATCATCTAGAAAACGGAGTACGGAGTAGTTAAGTTGGGCTTTTCTTGACAGCGTCCTTCTGGATGCATATCACAACTTCTGTGGCAGGATAGTAGCAGCATCTGTTCATATCATCGCTGACTGACAGCGACGCATGGGCGGCAGCAATAGAAACAAAATATATAAGTTAGAAAGAACACTTGCTCTATCTATTTAATAATATAAAATAATTATGCTATTTTTTATAAAGATCGAAGTATAAAAACAAACGATAATATATAAAAGAGGGTAGTTAAGGGAATAAATTAGTATAAAAGTTTGATAGGTGAAAAATAAAGTATTAAAAGAGGATCATAAAATCTCATATATTTTAAAATAAATTTAAATGACATAATTATTTATATTAGATAACAGAGCCATTGATGTAGAAATTTCATACAGAGAGGTAAGCTAGTCCATAACTGTCAGTCACCGGTTCAGTTCGAAATCAACAGTGATATTGCAGGATATCATTGCCAATTAAACAGTATCATTGCCGGCTTTTACTATATATAAGCCGGAGTGACATTCAAGTATTACTACCCATTTAACCCATCATTCCATCAATTAGCATTTATATTGCTGCATTATATTGTTGTTGATTCTTGGTTTAAACAGGCAGTGATATTATAGAAAAAAGACGCATTCGGTTTGGTTTACATACTAGCTTAGATCTAGATCATAGTATGCGCTAGTAGGATATTACCGTGTTTGAAAGGCAAAAATTATGTCCACATTTAAACTAGCTCAATCGCTGCTACGAAAGTATGATGCAAGATAAATCTAACAATGTGATTACTCATGGATAGAATGAAGCTTTACATGCATATTTTATTTTGATTTCATTGTGTGGCTACTGTTCTAGGTCTTTTAAGGTTTTGTAATTATTTGTCTTGAGAGCTATCTGAAGTCCTATTTTTGTATTTTATGTCTACTACTCATTATTAATATGCAGACGCCTACCAAGATTTCAAAAAACATCTCTTTAAAAAATATTCATATAAAAAACTTCAATATGTACAAGAACACAATATTATACATTTAACAAAATGTGCTCAAACCATCTCTTATCAAAAGACAACAACTTTCTCTTCCATTTTTCTTACCCCCAACTCAGCGAAATACCTAAAATGAATGCACAATAGAAATGCATTTAGTTTTATCTTATCATCCTTTACCCTACCTTGTACATTCAACAGTTGAGCTCAGTGATATCTGTTATGTCCTCTACATCACTCAAACACCTATAAAACATCTCAAACAACGGTTGAGCTTATGCCAATTAATCTCCTTGTTATATTTTAGCCAATTTAGCCAAAGAAAGATCATCCTGACCTCGTTTTGTTGGATTCGTTGTCTTTGCGACTTTGACTTTGACATTGCCGGCGAAGATGGCATTGAGGTCCCGCTGCCCTAAGCATGAAGCTTAGGCTTCTTTTCGTTTTATTAGTTTGGATTAGCTACTCCCTTATTTGTTTTTTATGTGAGCATATTTTCTTAGGCTGTTAAATGATACATTTTTTAAAAAATATAGTAATTTGTTTAAAAAATCAAATAAACCAATCTTTAATTAATACTTAGTTAATTATGCATTAATGATTTATCACGGTTTTTTAGCCACGATCATCTCAGCCGGATATACCGCAGCTTTAATCTTTTGAGCACCAATAGCCCTATGCTGCAAAGGTTGAGCTTGGCGGCTCGACAGCCCTAAGCGTTAAAAGCCACAGGCGTCACTGATCGCAGCCCTCTAATCAAGCATTAGGAGGCATTCGATAACATCCTGCACGTTCTCGCGTGAAATTACAAAAAACTATATAAAGCAAAATCAATTTTAGTATGATTTGTAAGAATAAATAAGAACCAGATACATATTATATATATTGTTAAGCTTCTCAATGATATGAACTCATGTATGAGTCTTTTATAGGAGTAAATACAATAGTGGATTATAACTGTAAAAAATTAAAAGAGAGGATTCGACAGTATCAAGCAATAGTCCTACTTTTTTTCTTCATATGTGATCAATCTAGAGACATAATTTATAATAGATTCAACAAGTATAACACCTTAACATTGGTTTTTTGACATTATATTTATCACAGGGCATATCTACTATTCAAGTTATTAGCTGAGAACGAGTTGATATTTATTTCTCCATTCTTCATTTCTTCAAATCATCAATCTGCCTAGTAGCTTTATGACTTTACGAGGCATGAGTATTAATTGCATATTATATGTACTTGTTTCTCAATAAAAAAGTCTAATTTATCATATCTCTCTATATAAATTGGATGCACTAAAAAACATTTACTAAGACATATAAGAAGCACATTATTAACAATTTTATCGTATTAGTACAAACATAACTACTATTAGATAAGAAGCTATTTATATATCTAAATCAATTATAGACATAGACAACACTATTACTTATTTTATATATAATATCATATTTTAACAAATTCCATAATAAGGTGTTGATGTCAAATAGTTAAGTTAAGTTGTATAGTTATATGGGTACTATTGTTTCCTACGTGACTATTGGATGACTTTTAATGATATGATCCTATTTTTTACGACTTAATTATGTTAGGCACGTCCTAGTATGATTTTTGAAAAAAAATTCTTCTAATGATTATGGTATTTAAATTAACGTTTTAACTTTTTACTCTCTTCGTTTATATAAGGGTAGCTATATTTTAAAATGAAGAAAATATTATTTAGTTTATTTATTTGTATTATCAAATAATTATGGTAAAATCAATTTAATCAGTGGCATGTTACCGGTGTTTAATAACCGGCCCGTGACTTCCGAAATTTCTGAAACCGTGTTCAAGAACCCATTGGGGGCACGTTCATACACCGTACACGCCTCTCTCAGCCCGTGGCCGGGCATTTCCTCTCGAGTCAGGAAACGCACGCGACGACCTACAGAAAACAACTGAAAAGCAAGCCGCCACCAAAGCTCCAAAACCAACCCCACCCGATGCCTGACGCCTCGCCCAAATCAAACACTACACACGGGCCCACACCCACACCTCCCCGAATCCCCCTACACACACCGGGCGTCACGACGATCCCCGGCGGCCGCCGAGGCTAACCTGACGGACCGGCCAGCCGATCCATCCACGCCGCCGCGCAGGCGTCGACCCGCCACGGACGGCGGCGGAAGAGGCGCCGCGGAGGCCGCGCTCGTGCTGCTCGCCCTGGCGGCGCTCTACGGCGCCATGTCCCTCGTCGCCTACCGCGTCATCCACATACGCCACGTCGCGCCCCTGGGCGCCGACGCACCGCCGGGGGAGTTCTCCGAGGGCCGCGTGCTCCAGCACCTCCGCCGCCTCTCCGTCGACATCCCCGGCCGCCAGGTCCCGCCTCATCCTTCTCCTCTCGCGTCCTTCGCTGGCTATGGTTTGTGCGTGACGGGTGTAGTTGCTGTGTCGTCGTTGTTGCAGGAGGGGAGCCCGGGGCTGGAGGCCGCGGCGCAGTACATCAAGGGGCAGCTTGAGGAGCTCGTCGCGCGCGCAGGGCCGGAGTACAGGTGAATATGGGAGAAACCCCTTGTTTCCTTTACTTCTCCGCATGTTTACGCAATGATTACAACGAAGTATTTGTGGAATTGTGGGAATGGCTGCTAGCTTTTGCGATTTTTTTCTGTTCTTTGAGGTGGGTGGAAGGTTGATATTTGATTGCGAGCGATATGATGATTTTTAGTATTCTAGGATGTGCATTCGTGGGGCACTGCCGCACTGGGGCCTTGCTCCCCCTGCATGCACATTGAGATGGCATTAATCAATGTTACGATGAGAACGTTTTGCCTTTTTTGCCTTTAAGCATTAGAATGAAATCATACCCGTATCTGGACCTCATTTTGTCTGTCACTCTGTGGGATAGCGGGAGGCCGAGGCGATTTGTCCTGGAACAGAAAAGTACGGAAATATGTGGTCCAAGTATAGCACAACTAATAGTTTGACCAAATTCATTCTGGTTTGAGTTAATGGCCTGTTGTAGGAATGCTGTCAGCTTTTGCCATCCTTTTGTCATTGGTTTTGCCACATTGGTTCACACCTAGCAATGACTTGTATCTTGGGTGATACATCTTAAATAGACTATCTTGATCTTCTGGCCAATGTAAGTGGCACTTTACAGTTCTGGGTGGCCTGTTCATTGAATATTTCATTCATTGTCCATTTTAACTATTTTAGTTCGTCCAAATTAAACCCTCTGGTTCCAGTGTATTAAACAATGAATTAATGATGCACCCAATATTCTGACCCTCTGGGGTCAAATAACATCAGTAAAATACGGGTTTCTTCTTTGTAAATTTCTAAAAGTATGTTAGATTCATCTACCCAAAGATGTCACATGCTAACGCCACAGATTCATATAGCCTCAAAGTTCATTTAGTCATGCAGTTATTCCTAATTTAGATGTTTCAATCACTGGAAAAAGCAATCTGGTGCAGAATCTATGGAGCTGTAAGAACAGGCTCTATTTTATTTTTTTTCTCTCTCTATCATCATTTATTGACTTTACCTCTTTCTTTTGCTCACAGAATAGAGGTTGAGGAATCACTTGTTAGTGGCTCGTTCAGCATGATGTTTTTGTGCCACAGAGTAAACTCTAATGAACAGGAATCACAAGAAAATTGTTATGAGGTACTACATAAAAAATCACATAATTTTATTTTCTCCAAAGTTACAATATTATTTCCTTTTTAGATCAAACTTATGTTCTATGGAAATATATGGATATGATTATATCCAATCAAACATAAAAATTTTGGATCACAATCACACCTTTGCTTAACAATTCTTACATGATGTTCAATATTTATGTCTCGGTCATCTTCTTCTGGGACAGTCACACTACAAACGGACAAAAACCCAGGAGTTCAACATAAACATTTAAAAGGAAATGCAGCATAGTTCAATATTCATTTACCGAAACATTTGTTCAACCAATAAACTACGATCATTCCAGTGAACCAATGAATAGTCCACAGGCTCATTTACTGGTCTAGTTTTTTAAATAACTACAATTTTATCTTTCAGTAAAGGCATCCAGTATCATAGATATCTAGGCCAACCTGGTTTATATGGATGGCTCCCCATGGTTTACTTGTCCACACTCCAGACTTCTAAATTTCCTTTGAGATATTGAAACACCACCTCTGACATGCATGGGCCACTTGGACTTGGATCCATGTTTCAAAATGCGTTCTGTTTAATATGTCAATCTTTGTTGGTTTTGGACATCATTTTCACGCAAAGTGTAATTTAAACAAACTATCATCTAAGATACAATAATTAATTACAGGATTTCATCAAATGTTTCAGATGATCAGGATCTAGCCTTATTGGTGAATGGACATTTTGACAGTCCACTTGGATCTCCTGGTGCGGCTGACTGTGGTTCCTGTGTTGGTCAGTACATGTCTTTTTTTTAGAACAAATGTGATTCTTAGTAAGCAGCCTGTCATTGGGCATGATGTATCTTTGGAATATTTCTTGTTCAGCATCTATGCTTGAGTTATCACGGCTCATCATTGATTCTGGGTGGGTTCCTTCTCAACCAATGAATTTTCTTTTCAATGGAGCCGAAGAACTTTTCCTTTTGGTATGTGACTGTTGATTATCACCTAAATATTAGACTACATGTGCAAAGCCAATATATATGACTCATGAACATAAAATAATTTCTGTGCCTTTTTCGAACTGGCAAAAGATTTCCCGTGATTGCTTAGTTGAATGGTATTTGAAATGGTCCATACAAAGATGCTGATTTTTAATTTGCTGCACCTTAGTCTATAGCTAATTTTGGTAGCAGGCTAAACGTCACTTTTGTTCCTTGTATAGTTGACCATTTTTTATCAGTTCATCTATCACTGAGATGGAACACGTGAAACATTCTGTAAAAGTTGGTGTTGTATGGTGCCATGACCTGTTTTATCTTCAATCCTTTTTACTCCTGCTTTATTAATATAAAATTGGCAAACTCTCCTGCCCATATGTTTCCAAAAAAGGAATTGCAAACAACCTTTTTCTTATCTATGGGTTAGAAATTGTAAAAAGTTGATAAAAGGAAATGAAGAATACTTGTGTCATTTTGATATCTGTTATTTGTTTATTGAATTTTACCAAATGAAGGAACTTACCTGCTCATATCCTTTGATGCTTCCTACTCAGGGTTTGCATGGTTTCATAAAGACACATAAATGGAACAACACAATTTGCGCTTTTATTAATATTGAAGCTTCTGGAAGCGGCGGTGCTGGTATTTTTTTGTACTAATCTGTTATTTAGTTGCTTGGATTGTGTTTGAGTGCAAGAAGTCGGTGAAAAATCTGAAAGACCATGGTTATCTCATCTGATAGTCTTATTAAATGCTATTCATGTGATAAGTTTATCGTTTGATATTATGGTTCTGTGCTTACTATGTATACTTCAGTAATTCAGTTGGTGATATTTAGCAAATGTTAGTTTCAGTTGCATTCTTAGAACAGTAGATTGATGAGATATGAGGCTGCGGTGTGTTCATGTCTCTGCTGTAATAATTATTCATCATCGTTCTGATGTCGTTGTTTACTGATGATTATTTAACTGCTGCATTTTGAGCTATTGCCTTCATGTTGTGTCTATAGTGACATGTTCTTTGTGCAAATGGTCCATTACATCCTTGAACAAATGAGCCTATTCATTTGGGTTCTCCCAGTAAATTAGCAAGTTTTGTGAGTACTCAAATCTTTTTATAAATTCCCAGACAGCTCACAGTAAACTTATTTATGAAGCAAACTCAGACTATCTATGAAAATAAAAAGGTATTCTCCTGTTCGCGCCGGATCTTGCTCGCCCGGCACGAACACGCCGACGCCTGGGAGGTCTGCTTAGCTCCAGTGCAGGCCGGTTGGCTTCTCTCCGTGGCTCGAGGTACGCGCACCGGGGCCCGTGGGGTTCGCTCGGCTCCGGCGCGGCGGTGCGGGTGTGGGCGTGCCAGTCAATTTGACTCTGCAATTGACAAGGAGGTGAGACGAAAAGGTCAGTCGGATGATGGGCCGATGTGAGCTCTCGCTATCAGCTGGCTTCCGATAGAATCAAGTTGGTCATCGGCTGCGTCTAGATGGCTCCTACTATCAGCTGATCGCCGATAGGAATCAGGACACTCTTTCATCAGCTGGAGAGCCGATAAAAGCGTAGGCAGATGTCGACGAAGGATATGATGGCTCCGGGTGTGGTGAAAGTAAGATCCTGGTCTATCGGCCGTAGAGCCGATAGAGGCACCGAAGGGTATTCAGAGAATAGCAAAGCGTGCGGGATCCCTTCTGTTTGTCGACGGAAGCTATAGCGGTCGTTCATCGGCTAGAAAGCCAATGAAGGCATATGTGAACTGGCAAGAAATCGTATAAAAGACACCGTCTACAAAGCTGATGCCGCTCTGGATATGACAGCACAAGACCTATCGCTTGCTATGACGACACCGCTAGCACCAAATCTCGAAGATCGGACCTAACCGAGACAGTATGAGACCGAGGCCAACGGCAATGGGACGGTGGACGTCGGATCGGTTGTGCTAAAGTAAGGGCGAAGCGAACTTATCGGCTAGCTGAGCCGATGAGAGAACGTCTTTCTGAAGACAGGCGTTCCAGCCGATGCGCTTAGCGTGGCGTTCAAGGGAAGTCTCTAAAGACTGGTGCGTATCAGCCGAGGAGCCGATACGCTTGACGTATTGCTCAATGTATAGATAACTCATCGGCTAACATTCTGATGAAACGATGAGACCTATAGGCCTAAAGCTCAATCTATCGTCGACAGCCTCATAGGTCAACCTAACCGATGCAGCACGAGACCGATGATGATGGAGAGAGATGATGATGGAGAGAGCTTGATAGGCCGATAGACTCTACATGGATGTGATACGATATATCTGATCGGTCTAAGAGATCGAATCTAAATGATGCAGCCTTAGATAGAGCGAGATATATCAGGATAGTGACGGGACTTACCCCTTCGTCGAAGATCGAAGTTAACCGATACAGTCCTACGTCGAGAGCTAGATCCCGTCGGTAAAGACCTAGATGAACTAGGGTGGCGATGCGCCGAAGTTGTATTGATCGAAGGATGTTTTTATACATGTTTTTAGAAGGTCTATATTTATACTTTGGGTTTATAAAGTTCGACGTGTTTACAACAACCATCGGATGTTTTTTCCTAACAAAGATAAAGAAAAATATCTCTAAGAAAGTTAACTAAACTAACTAAATCTTCCTATTCATATAAGATACGATTTACATAGATAAAATACCCTGTCGTGAATTCCACGGCTTCTTAAACTCGGTTTCATTTGGATAACCTTCTATTCTTGGACCAAATCTTTCCCTGTTTCGTTCGATCGGCTTTCTCTCTGTAACGACCGGACTCTTCTTTACTTAAGCCGATCTTTTTTCTAATCTTTCTGTGGGCTTTCCAAATTTTGGCGTTAACATCTGCCTTATTTTGAGATGTGGTCAAGTTCAGAATGAAGAAAATCTCAACACTAACGTATGTACATGGCATCTTATTTTAAGAATCCTAATTACATGAAACCTTTTGTTACATTGATAGGTAACTTAATGTTCTTAAAACCCAAAAAAGTATGAACCAGCCCCATTTCATGTATTCAAACTAGTTCCTGTGCATTATTGTTCTGAACATGAAGTATAGGGAACATCAGTGGTTTATGAACATGAAGTATAGGGCTCTGCAGTATAGGGTAGAAGTTAAAATACCAGTGATTTATGTCTATGATAACTCCCAAGTCTCCAACAATCATAAGTATTATTTGAATATCCTTATTGTTAATTGACTTATATATGTTTATTAAGCTCTGAAATCTGATCCAGGCCATTTATCTTATGGTGATCAGATTTAGTATGCCAATCTGGACCTGGATCTTGGCCTTCTCATATTTAATGTTTGTAATGTTTGTTCCAATGGAAATATATGTAATGTTTGTTCCAATGGAAATGTTTGTTTGTCTTGTTAATAGAAAAATAGCAGTTGTGTGTCATCTATTTTCTGCCATTCAAATAATAGTACAAAATTTCCTAATATACTTCATATACAGATTGTTACTGTAAGGAATAGGATTTTAGTGAGGTCAGATGCGTCTTCCTCCTGTTGCAAACCCCAAAATCATTACTTATTTTGCTGGATTAAAGAGCTTACACCACTTCTTTTTTAATTACTGAAAGAATGTTTGATTGTTCCCAAAAACTTCTAGATGCAATTTTGAGGGAGATCGGTTTGTATCTTGAATTATCAATGTATGATTTACCAACATTGAATAACCTGTGTCATGGATATCTTTGTATTCTATTCCTTACATGCAGATTGTTGAAACAGACCAATATAATCTATATTCCATTATTCCTTACATGTAGCTTGTTGAAATTTAACAGTAGATTATGTTATTTATTCCTTTGTTTACATCTGTTGGTTTTGCATCCAGTGAAACTGAAACGTAAGAGGTTAATATTTTTATAATTTTTTGTTCAATTCTAGGGATTATCAGAGCAAGCACACTTTTGGGGTGCTTTTGGACTCTATTCCTTAATAACTTTGGTAAGTTCTGAACATCTTTCTCCTCCTTATACCCTTACATATCACTGTTACATAACATTTTCTAAAAAGATGAATCTTAGCAATATATTTAGACCTGAATGGTTTATTAGTAATCTGTTTGAGGTGGCTCATCAATTTACTATTTATGTTTGAAAGCTATGTTTTTTAGCCAAGTACTACTATACTGATCACATCTTGTGGATGTGATGTCCAGTTTGGTTCGAACCTGGTCCTGTTATCTGCTCAAATTTTTTATTGCCCACACTTCATTAAAATTTACACATACACATTTATATCCCTTTGGACAGTTAACGGCTCATATCTCATGTAAGGTGAATTCCATAGCTCAATGTATTTTTTTATTGGAAATAATGTTTTATCTACTTACTATAGTGTTGGGACTTTTACCATTACTATTCAGCGGAATACATCATTTCAATCTAGCATAAGAACACATTTATTGTAACATAAGGAGAGTAAATTGCATGGTATATATGAGAACTTGTGATAGGCACATGTAGGTCACAGAACTTGAGAATTGTTCATTTCAGTTATTGATTTGTTAAATATTGCATTATGGGTGAAAATCTCGCACATGACAGTGGAAGGAATAAATAGTGTGGTATAACACATTGGGGCATAGATGCGATTAAACAGTAGCTCGTATACTACTGTTATTGGTGGCTAGTCTTGCTTAAGCCTTCTAGTGGGTACCCTTACCCGTTCCCCAAACCCATACCCACAAGAAACAGGTAAGAACAGTAAGGGTATGGGTGTACCCAGTTAGTAATAGGCTATGGGCAGGGGAAATTGGGGATTGCCAGTTTGACTGATTCTTACCTCCATCTTATTAATTTGTATGTATCTCATCGATTCTTCCCAAATGTGGCAAAAATGGAGAAGCCGGTGAAGAGAAGGAAAGGCCGTGGCATCCCTAGTGACCAAGAGGGTGGCAACCATAGGCTCCAGCATTTTTGCGCCGCTTTCAGGTGGTATAGCACCGTGCAGCGCAAACCAGCGATCTGGATCCAGGCATGGAGGAAACCTGTGTGATGCCAGCAGTAGGTTGAGAGATGTATGTAGTTGTTTGAGTCAGAGATGTGCTCTGCCTCTGTGCATGCCGCCTTGCTGGGAAGATGCGCTTATTTGCCCGTTCACCCGCGCATGGCTGCACTCCACATCACACAGGGTATTGAACTCCTGTGTGGCTTGCCTGCACTCCAAATCCATGGTGGCACAATGTCTGCTTGGGCAGCGCTGGCGACGGCACTTTGCTTGCACAGCCTGTGGCCAACCTGTTGGAGCTGGGCATGCCTCCAGATCTTGGCGGCAGGAGAACACTACGTTGATTGCTAGCTCACGTTGCCAGTCTCGTTCGTTTTTCTGATGTCTTGCTTTGTTGGTTGGATACTTGGATGTACTAGTCTCTGTGTTTTGTTTTTCTTTTACTCAAATACCCAATATATATGCGTAATTTTGATTACAAATTGGTAGTGGGGAATATTGGTAACAAAACACAGCTCAATGTGCTGCAAGCTTACAACCAAAACACACCTCGCCACAGGGTCTACTGACTAGACTAAACACACTTAAAGCTAGCGAAACCATCTGGCGACCTCACAAGTTGAATGGGCCTTTATCCAGGCCCATCCATGTGTACAGGCTGGGAAATTGAATTAAAATCTAAGCCCACTCATGTGGATAGGATGGCCTAACCAAGCGAGGCCTTACAGACAGGACGAGGATTTTGTTGTGGCAATGATTTGTTGGCATTTGTTTGGGGATCATGGCTACTTTAGGTGGTCTGTGTGAGATGCCAGAGTGGGGGACATCTTGGATCAATAAGTTGGTCCTTTTTCCCCTAGCTTCCATTTAGCACCTTTTTCTAGTGGGATGTTGAATAGGCATACCCTTGACTCCTTATGGATTTTCATAGCTGTAAAAATGTGCTATGTATCGCAAATTAGTCTCATGCCTATGTGTCACAATGAAACCTTGTTTGAAGTAACATAAAAAATCATCATATTCTTCATGTATAGGTATAGCCACATCAATTTAACCATGAATATACATGAAAAAGCCACATATTTACATATTCAATGGAATTTAATTGCTTTTGTCTTATATATATTTCAAACTTCTGCTGTTTTCTACACATTATTTTGTATTAATTAGTTTCTTAGGTATGCTTGCTTTCTGCTTAGGCTATTTTGGTTTTGTTCAGGTTTACATGCTAGCTGGCCTGAGTGGAGGTTTTCTAACGGTCTTCATTTCCTTGTCGATGCTTCTTGGGCATTTTATTTGTAGCATCACCGAAGTAACCTATCTTACACTGATCGACTCTTATTAACTTGTTATGCTTATCACAATACAATTGCAAATAGTCCTAAAGGTCCTCAAGACCACCACCAACAATCTCGTCGATCTTGAACAACGACCGCTTCCTCGTCCTCAACCTCATCTGAGGCTTGAACAAGCAGTTTGTCTTCATTGGCTGCCATCTCCAGCATGGCCGTCCCTTCCCTTCCTTCTTGGAGGCCTACGATGAACTCATCCTCGAGGAGCTTACCATGGGGCCCTCGACCCCGTCTCCCTTATAGCTCTCGTCGCCGACATAGGTAGTAGCTCCTCATCCTCCCGCCTCATCTCCTAGCATCTCTCTAGGCATCCCACCAGTGGCCAAGGGGTGGTAAAGGGGGCGGTCTTGGCGGCAAAGGCAGCGGCCGTGGCGCCCGCGACAGAGGCGACAAAGGTGGCCACAGGGACGGCAAAGGTGGCGGCTCGGGCACGCATGCTCCACCCAACAACCAGGGGACGAGTGGGCCTTGGCCTACATCCTACAACCCGTGGCTCATCATCCCTGGGCCGCGCCCCTCACCTCGCGCTTCGCCTGCCCAGCCATCACACCAACAAGCGCTGCTGGCCCAACAGGGGGCCTTCCCGGCCTTGCAGCAACTATCGCTGGCATCGTTTCAGTAGTACCTGCAGCAGGCCACTCCAGCTGCCTACTACGGTCAGCAAGGTGCCCCTCTTCCTTTCCTCGGCACCTCGACTCTTCCCGGCTTCTATAGCCCATAGACCGGTCTTCTGGCGGCCTAGGATCAACACTCCCTCACCTCAACTTTCAGCACCATAACCCTTCAACAGCCGCCAAACAACAAATGGTACTTCAACTCAGGTGCCATCTCCCACATAACCTCTGATTCTTGCACTCTTTCACACCCTACCTCTTGTGGTATCCTCCTCCTTACTCTATTGTTGTCGGCAATGGCTCCTTACTCTCCTATCACCGCCACTGGCACCACCACTCTCACCAACTCTTTGTTTCTTAATAATGTTCTTGTTTCCCCACGACTTATTAAGAATCTCATTTCTGTGCGCCAGTTCACTACTGACAACAATTATGCTGTTGAATTTAACCATGTTGACTGTTCTGTGAAGGATCTGGAGTCTCAGAAGGTGATCATCAGGTGCAATAACTCCAGGCCCCTCTACCCATTGCACCTTCCTAGCGCCACTGTTCTCGCCTTCACTCTGGCATCGCCGGCTCGGCCACCCTGGTCGTGACGCCTTGTCCAAAGTCGCCTTTGTTATCCCTGGTTATACTAAAGAAATTGATTTTTTTTGTCTTGCGTGTCAGTTAGGACGCCATACTCGCCTTCCTTTTCAGTCATCTTTATCTCGGGCATCTAGTTTATTTGAGCTTATTCACTATGATTTGTGGACCTCTCCAGTCGCTAGTGTTTTCGACTTTAAATACTACTTAATTATACTTGATGATTACTCACACTATGTTTGGATGTTCCTTTTTCGTCTTAAATCTGACACGTTTGCCACTCTGACTCATTTCTTTGCCTATGTTCGCACTCAGTATAGCGTCGCTGTAAAAGCCATCCAATGCGACAATGGTCGGGAGTTTGATAACTCTACCTCCCGTTTCTTCTTCCTCACCCACGACATATACCTCCGCATGTCCTGCCCATATGCCTCATCTCAGAATAGGCGGGCTGAGCGCATGATCCGCACCATCAACAATGTGGTTCGCTCTCTTCTCTTTCAGGCCTACATGCCCCCTTTGTACTAAGTTGAAGCCTTACACGTCACCGCACATGTTCTCAACATCCTACCCACCAAAACTCTTCAAACCTCCACACTTCACTCTATCCTATTTGATGTCCAGCCCAAATATGGCCATCTTCATGTTTTTGGTTGTGCCTGTTATCCTAACCTCTCCGCCACAGCCATTCACAAACTTGTACCATGATCCTCCTTGTGTATTTTTCTTGGCTACTCCTTCCATCATAAAGGATACCTCTGCCTTAACCTCCAATCCAATCGTGTTCTCATCTCTCGACACATCGTGTTTAATGAACACTCTTTCCCTTTCTCACAACAGTCATTTCCTATCGACCCGGTAGCCCTTGATTTTTTAACTGATGATGTAAATCCCGTGCCCAGTTCTATCAGTGCCACCTCTACCTTTATTTCCTACAGGTGCTCCCGTTGGTGTTCCTGCACAGCCACGTGCGACCCCGACCGTCAGCACACCACCAACACCCAGCGCGGGCTGTCCTCGTGTGGCATCCAGCATGGGCACGACCATCGAGACAGACGCTGCCACTCTAGTGTCTAGCATGGCCCCTACACCGATCTCTCTGGTCCGACCAGGCACCCGGCAAGACACTTCCTCTGCGCCTACTGCTGCAGCAGCTCCAGGCATTCCGCCTGCCACTACTGCTGCTGCAGCCCTCGATACCTCGGCTTCCCCTACTGCTGCAATAGCCCCGAGCAGGCCCCGACCACTGCTGGTCTACTCGTGGCGCCAGGCAACAGCTCCTCAGCAACCGATTGCCCCTAGCACGTTGGCTCTACCCAAGGGCGCCGTGTCCGTGCAGTCCATCACCAACAACCACGGCATGACAACGCGCACCAAAGCTGGTCACTGGTTTCCTAGTGTCTATAACAGCACAACACTATCACCGGTGCCCTGCACCTTCCGTGGCGCCCTTGCCGATCCCAATTGGCGGGCCACCATGGAAGAAGAGTTCTATGCCCTCCTTCAGAACAACACATGAGAGCTTGTCCCTCGACCACCTCAAGTCAACATTGTCACCGGTAAATGGATTTTCAAGTACAAGTTCAGGGTTGATGGGTCTCTCGAGCGATACAAGGCTCGATGGGTCCTTTGTGGTTTCACTCAGTGTCCTAGCATCAACTTTGATGAGACATTCAGTCCTGTTGTCAAGCTTGCCATAGTTCGGACAGTGCTCTCACTCGCCCTCTCTCATGGATGGCCAATTCACCAGCTCGACGTAAAGAATATCTTTCTTCACGGGATTATGTCTGAGACTGTTTTTGCTGCACAGCCTGCTGGTTTTGAGGATCTCACTCATCTCGGATATGTCTGTCACCTTAACAAATCTCTCTATGGTCTCAAACAAGCTTCTCGAGCATGGTACAGTCGTTTTGCCACCTTTATTCTCTCACTTGGCTTTGTGAATGCGAAGGCAGACACCTCCCTATGTCTATCATCATATAGCATCGACACGACACACTTACTACTCTATGTGGATGACATCGTGCTCACTGCCTCATCCACGGTTGCCCTCCATCGCATCATCTCTGCTCTACAGCATGAGTTCAACATGAAGGACCTTGGCCAGTTGCACCATTTTCTTGGAATGCAAGTTCAGCACCATGATTGATGTCTTTTCTTGTCTCAGCCACAATACATGATGGAGATTCTTGATCGGGCTAGTCTGGCTGATTGCAAACCTTGCTCTACTCCGGTCGACACCAATCCGAAGCTCTCTGCAGTCACTGGTGACCCAGTTTAGGATCCCTCTAATTTTTGCATCCTGGCTAGTGGCTTTCAGTACTTCACTTTCACTTGTCCGGATATTGTTTACGCCGTTTAGCAAGTTTGTCTCCACATGTATGACCCATAGGAACCTCACTTGGCTACCCTCAAGCAGATCCTTCAGTATGTTTATGGTACTCTTCATTTGATTCTGATGCTCCATCCCACAGTGCACCATGAACTGGTCGCCTACTTTAATGCCGACTGGGCCGATTGTCCGGACACTCACAAGTCCACTTCTGGCTATACGATCTTTCTTGGTGACAGCCTCATCTCCTAGTCCTCCAAGCGCCAGCACAACATGTCTCGGTCTAGTGCTGAAGCTGAATATCAAGTTGTTGCCAACACCGTTGCTAAGGCTTTCTGGCTACGTCAACTTCTCAATGAGTTACAGTCCCTCTTGCAGCACGCTATATTGGTTTATTGCGACAACATCAGTGTCATCTACATGTTCGCCAACTCGATCCAGCATCAACGCACCAAACACATTGAGATTGACCTCCACTTTGTCCGGGAGCGTGTTGCTCTTGGTACTATTCATGTTCTCTATGTTCCAACAACCTCTCAGTACGCCGATATCTTCACCAAAGGAATGCTATATTCGCTCTTCACTGAGTTTAGAACCAGTCTGAATGTCCACTGCACCAATGCTCAGACTGCGGAGGGTGTTAACAAGTTATATTTGTCTCTTAAACTCTTACAAATGCACTTTTATCTATTAGACTCTTGTACAGTAAGTTATATTTGTCTTCTAGACTCTTATGCCTGCGTCTTGAGCTCTGGCTACAGCCATGCGTTAGCTTAGACACTTGTGCTGTTTAGTATGTATTAATTAAGCTTAAGACTTTCTAGTTTAATGTTCACATCTGAACTCCCCTTAATCTCCTATAATTCAAATTCAATATACAGAGCCTTTCTCACTTACAATTTCGACTAGTTTTTGTTGCATTTTGAAACTTTTCATGCAGCCTCACAGGCATATCACCAAAATAAGCTCCGTTTAAACCTACAACAAACAATAAAATGGATCTAGTCTGCAAAGACGCAAGAAATCATATAAAGCATCTAAAATGTCATTATACAAGTGTTACATGCAGGCAATCGATCTCTGATGAACTTACAAGTTAAGAGGGCTTAGCAGGTGGCTGTGGTTTACGCTGATGCCAACATCTTAACTTGGTCACACTGGTGACTGATTTGTGCCATCACCAGGTGGTCGGGCCCACAGTCCAAAACTCAAATCACCAATCCCACTATGGCACAGTCCCAGGAATATGGTTACTTAGTCATTTGCAATGGTAGAAGTTCGTCTGACTGCCATCTTCCCGACAAGCAGACCCTTGATCGAAGATGGATATCCTGCTTATATATCAATGCATTGAATGAAGAATTTGGTTTAGTTCTACATCTTCAATGCCCTTATCCCAACAGTCTTCCACCATGTCCGTGTCTTCTGAAAGTATGATTTCCACGTCTCTTGTATCTCTTTTCATCACATTGCCCAACTTGGCAACAGCTTCCGTCTGTTGTTGTAAGGCCTGTAATAATGCATGAAGTTTAACATCTTCTGAGATAACACAAGGCCTGCCATCTAAAAATCAAATACTAAGGAATCAAATCAATCCCACACATAAGATACCTCCAGAAGCTCAGCAACACTCTGTTCGTCAACTTTGGCTGAACTAGGGATATAGATAGGACCAGCAGTGCCACCAGCACTATCAAGAAGGCGTGAAGTTGAAAGAAGATTATAAACTCTCTTGTGCAGATCACCAGTAGGCTCTTTTAGCTGTACATAGAGGATTCAATATAAAGAACTACCATGACCAGCCAAAAGCAGAAAGAATATGAGGCAAAAGAAAACTTCTTTGCTATATCAGCCAGTCGTTCATACAGATCAGCTTCCGCCTTCGTTAGTGGAATACGATAACCCCGATTCTCTAATCCATCCACTATTCTCATTATCTTTTTTAGCAGTTTAAAATGAAAATAATCAGAAACATTGGCACGAACAAAGAACTGCCACTGGCATTTTCAAATGAACGTAGAGAAGAAATATCACCCTTAAGAGGCGTCTCTCAATAACTAACTCTTGCTGCTTCAGCCATTGGATCCATGGATGTGTCAGCATGGAAATGTCATTGCAACTATAATTGAATCTTTCTTACACAAGAAAAATGATTCTTGGAAGGTGCACATGAAAAACACTAGAATGAACTATGAAGTCATACCTTTTTAACATTGGAGTGTCATACTCAATCTATCAGTGTCTGAGACAAGAACTTCATTTTGAAGCTGCACATAGAAAGACAAGGGCTGTAAAGTCAACAGGCATAGTCAACGACAATTATGAGACTATTTCACAGACTGACAAATGCACAACTACTGTGGAGTGGTGACTGTTACTGAAATCTTATTCCTTTTTTCTTTTCAAACAAGAAAAGCAAATGGAGGTGGCTAAAAGCAGCCCAAACAAAACAGAATGAACAACAGTCTATGACTTGTCACACAACAAATGCAGATTCTTATTATTTGGATGGGAAAACTTAAATCTCCAGGCAGTGCAACCACCAAAAACAGTCAAAACGGCCAATAAATCTTTTATCTACTGCTGGTAGCTGAAATAAATCATTGGGCATTTGAATCAAAAAGTTATAGGTTTATCTCTTAACTAAATGTCATATCTAAATGTGGTATAAAGAAGTCACCCAGTAGTACACCATAATTTTCATCTTGGTAAAGGTTTTTACAAGCATTCTAATAAAAATATATATAGCACAAATATTGATTCAAATTTGAAAAATTTCAAGGTCCAACTGCACCGTAAAAATATTGAACAGATACTACTTTAAAGCGGTCCAGTTTTATCACCATGAAACGATTTATGAGAGAACTATAATGCTGCGCATGCAAATGAACAAAAATGAATTAATGTCACAAATATCCTGAATCACTTGAGTTCAGGCCAAAATTTTGAAATTAATCACAAAGAAAATGTGCTTAACCAACTATTGTAGAGCATTATGCTTGCTACATTTTTTTTCCAAGGGGTACAGCAGCATTTCAATTATTTGATGAATGCCAGTAAGGAGTTACATCTCAGTTTGTCAAAAGGACATGTAGACTCAAAGAGAAGTTACAAATTCAATAATAAGAGGGATAACAATATGACTATGATACATAAAGCTTTAAGCTATTAAAAATGCTATAGCTTTCTGTATTTCACTTTTTTCATTCACTACCCCTACCACTTATAGGATGATAACTGGATGGCAGAAAATGTGTATGTAAACACATCTATCTATATATACTATATAATTGAAACCCGCTTAGCGGTAGTTATTGCTATAAAGAAGCTACCACTTGAAATCACACCATCTCTAATTTTTCTCACCCTTAAATTGTGCTTTCAGGCTTCAGATTATCACCTGATCTTCCTAGCCTAGATGAATCATTTTTTTATGTTGGATTAGGCACTTCTCAGCAAAATTTACAAGTTTTGATCCATATATTGCCGTTTTGCTACACATCAATATCCCGCAAGAACATGCAGGGTGTCATCTAGTAACCTAGATAGAGTGCCAACCACTCACATGAAAAATATATTATGCATTTGTAATCCCCTTGCCATACTTACAAATTAAACCTGGAGCATTGAACATCTAAATTTTAGCCAGTGCAAACCATCCCCTATTAGAAAAGTATGTATATGCGTAGAAAAGAGATCAGTAAACAAAATACTACAGATATGCGTGTATGCAATGCATCAACATCCATGAACTTTATTAGTTTATTTAATTCAGGTCACCAGTCCATGCATTTCAAGGAGGGTAACAGCCAGTATGATAATAATACAATGTTTTGTTTCTGTCTTTTCGAAATAATTTAGCAGAATACCACCAAATACATTAGGACCTCAATTATGTATTTGAACATACAGCAATCAAGAATAACAACCAGACAATAATTGCATTAAATATATGAATCAGTACAACAACAAATAATTTGAAGTTATATTATATTCATCGCAAACAATCCCCTATAAACATTTTAATCGATTAATGAATATAAACCTCCAACAAATTCCACTACGATACACTCAATACAGTTTTTCAAGCTTTCAGATAAAAAAAGACCAATACACATTCCTGCATTGCTATTTTATTAAAATTCATCTCCCACACAACAAAATCAAAGTTTTGATCTAGAAACTGGGTATGAATGAATTCAAATGGAAAAAAAAAGAACTGAAAAACACAGACATTTTCCAGGTGAAATAGTCAAGTGTGGTCAACTTGTCAAGGCAACGTGACAGAATAAATCTTACCCTACTGTGGTATTAAAAACAATGCATGCAACACAATCATAAATTCACATATTAGCATCTCAGATCAACTTCACCAGTCAAACATGCATATGTTCTGTAGCTACATATTGAGGTTATAGAAAATAAACGATTTATCTTAAAAGATAATTCCATTGAATCCAGAAAGAAGGAATCCAATCTAAATGCCGAACCTTAAGCCAGTAGGAAAGATCCTTAAATCCCTGCACGAGTTGAGGCCACAGCCTCTCCCTGTCCAAAGTATCCATGCCCTCAAGCTTCCCCATAGCTTCTGCCCACATGATCTACATCAACAAAGTAGCAAACACATATTAATATATGCAACCAAAGCACCACAAAAGAAAATTAATAAGTTACGTAAAACAGTTATCTAATTCGTTACATCAGATGCCGCAACTGGCTTCACCCTATGTGAAGGCTCTGTAACGCTAAACAACAGATGCTGCCCAAATAAAAAGACAAACACGTCAACCAAATCGCATCAATCCCAGACTCTCAGAGCAAATTGGCAGCATAGCTAGACGAAAATCTCACCCTGAAAGCACAACGAGGGTTTTACGCATCCACGATAGCCTTCAGACATTCGAGAGCACCAAAATTGTGAGCCGTTTTGGTGTTCAAACAATTAAAGAAGGGCCAAGATTTCTTCTACGGTTGCGGACCTGGATGTCTCGGTCTGAGGGCGAGAGCGGCAGCGGCGCGACGGGGGCCATCTGGGTGGTGATCTGCCCGCCGCCCCCACCGGCGAACCCGAACGGCGACGGGGACGGCGTCGCCTGCTGCAGCAGCTGGAACCCGAATGGCGACGGCGACGGCGCCACGCCGACCGCCGGGGTGGTGGACGACGTCCCGAACGCCGGGGTCGACGAGGGCGTCCCGAACGCTGCGGTCGAGGACGGGGTCCCGAACGCGGGCGAGGTGGAAGGGGTGCCGAAGGACGTGGTGGACGACGGCGCGACGAACGCCGGCGTGGAGGAAGGGGTGCCGAAGGCGGGGGTGGTGGAGGGCGTGCCGAATGCAGGGGTGGTGGAAGGGGCGCCGAATGCGGGGGTGGTGGAGGGGGTTCCGAATAGGGGCGAGGAAGTCGGGGCGCCGAACATGGCGGCGGCTGCGGCGGTTGCCGGCGGCGAGGGTTGGGGGGTTTAGGGTTTTCTCAGGGCGTGGTGGATTATGGAGATGGCCGAGCGGAGCGGGGGAAGGGAGGAGAGAGAAGAACGCGGGAGAGGTGATACGAATTTTGGAGATTTTGGAGAGGTAACTTGTGATATGCGTAAGCTCTGCTTTTAACATAAAGGGTATGCCCGTTATGCCCGTTAGTGATGCTTAAATGGGCCGGGCCTTGAACTGCCGGTTGAGTACGTGTGAACAGTAACGGTTCGGTATGGTCGGTGCAAGATAGTAGTTGGACAGCACGATCCATCCGGACATGTGGGCACGACACATTTGGCCGGCACGGTATCGTCCTGTAACATACCGTGCCAAAAAAAAATTTCTCTCTCACTTTTTTTTTTACCAAAGTTATATACATAAGACATCAACCCTTCATCTATTTATACTTAAACCTACTGTCAAACCCTTAAATTTTTTAAGATCACTAGCGTAAAACTTTTATTTCTAATATAACTCAATCTCTCATATTGTAAATATTTTACAATTTTCTAATTTAATTTTTCTCTTTCTTCTCAGTCCATACCAAATTCATTTGTAATTTCTACGATGCTTGACACAATTTATGTAGCCGGTTACAAAATACTTTTGCATGGTGCAACTTCGTCACCTGACATTCTGACTGTTATGAACCTCAACTCCTCCTAAACCTAGTCCTGATCTCACCATTGATAAATATTGGCCTCAAGTCTCCTAACTCTTGTGTAACATTATCACATGGCGACTCCTTTAGCGTAGTTCCGATCAAACACCAATGGGCAAGGTTGAGCTCAAGTTAGAGAATACAACCGTTTTCAGGCATATATATCGCAATCTAACCTACTTTAGTTACACACACTCACGCAATGACATAAATATTTCCAAACCAATTTTTATTAATTAAATTATTTGCAAAGTCAATTTTTCATCATAAAATATTAGTTATGATAATGATTCAACAAATGAACACATTGGCAATATGTACAAAATGCAAATCGGTGCTTATAAAAAATAAAAACTGCTCAAAAATCACAAAAGTGAAAAAAATTCTACTAAAGAATTGTTTCAATTTTTTTTAATTTCAATAAGATTACAAGATCAAAACTATGGAAACTTTTGTCAATTAATCACAAAAACCAAAAAATATTTTTTTCTAAATTTCTCACTCTTTCATATATATTTCTCCTCCTTTAATAATAATTTTATTTAGTATGTAATATGGAGATTAAAGTACCAATTTAAAATTTAAATGTTATGATTTCATAATTATCACTCATACTAAACAAATTTTCGTTTCTAGGAGCTTTAAAGTATATCAAAAGTAATCCAACAACATCTTTTACAAGATAAGGGAGATACATTAGTTAGCTAGCAAATAAGTATGGCCTAAATTCCAAACATAAATCAATGATATTAAAATAAAGATCAAATCAACATTAAAAATTTATAATTTCAACAATTTATAATATAACACTTCTGCTTGTACAAATGTTAAACAAAATACCTCATATATAAACAAGTTGAATTAAACGCTCTTTCTCAAGTTTACATGCTCTTTCAAAAAAATTAAGAAATTTTAATAAACAATGAGCTTTACTCACTTTAAACTTTGATATTATGCAAATAAAAGAAAACCTTCAATTACTTCAAGTACATATTTGTAGTGATTATTCAGTAACTATTATTTTCCTCACTACGGATATATCCTTGTTGTGAATACTATTTCCAAATATTTGGTATCTATTTTTACCTCTCATAAAGTACATACAAGCAAATTAACTTTATTTACACTTGAGGATTTGTAGAGCATTTGAGAAATAAAAAAACTCAAACAAACATATATGCAAGCATAAATTATTCAAACTAGCACTAGGTTTAACATTGCATATTTCTTTCATTAAGTAAGATAATCATGTGTCATACATCATATCAGTTAAAACTAATAGCAAAGTCTCATATAAAAAGACTAAAACCCATACAAGCTATACTAAGATCAATAAACCTCACTTATATCGCTAACAAGTATAAGAATATACTAGAGGTAAAAATCAAAGCTCTTATTTTTTTTAGATTAAGAGTAATGCATGAAAATAAATATGAATACAATTAAAAACATAAACTTCCCATCAAATCAACCTCTAATTCTTCTCAAAAAGTAGCAAAACAAGAAGAACAAAAAATATTAAAAAAAAGACTACCAATTACCAATGAAATACATTGTTTTGTGTTTCTCATATTATATAAAGCTCAAGAAATTTTGTTTCAAAGCAAAACCAAATCCTCTGTGAAGATTTTCTCAAATTGGTCATCGAACGTGGTATTAAAAGTAGTAAAAGACGATGACAAAGAAACATCAATAGATGAACCAGAAGAAGACACTAAAACAAAAGATTTAGAGTCTATCTTATCAGTAAGAATATTTATTTCATGTGTAGTTTGGTATAAAGAGAATCCAAAGTTAAAGTTGTCATGTTAATTGATTTTTGAATTAACGTAACTTTCATCTCCCAAATCAACATGTCAATGATACCAAGCAAAATATTCATCTAAAGCTTCTCCTTATTTCATCACAAATTTCATATAACCCTTTTTAAAAACATCACTGCAAAATTCCTTGATATTAGAGGATTCTTCGTGAAACTCATGTAGTGCCTTTCACATCACATGTATAGTTTTAAGATGAGATATCCGATTAAAGTCTAAGCAAGAAACACCGCTTTAAATCATGTTGCAAACTTTGTAATTATTTTTAAATTCTTCTTTGTTCATGGCAACAATAACATCAGGAATAGGGTTCAAAACTTTATACTAAATATCATAACATTTAGATATAATATAACCTTTCATCTTTTTACATTAGTACTAAAAATTAACTCCATCAAAACATGCAGCTTGGTCGAAAATTGAGTAGCAATGGCTAAATCTTAAGATCGATAAAGATCAAATAGAAAAATAAGACTCTAATACAAAAATCAAAACACAACGGCCAATCCTACCAAAGGGGGTGAATGGTAGAATTAGCAAATACTAAATCTTTTTTGAATAGAAAGAAACCTTTGATATGGATGAAGTTACGATGTATTATAGTATACCACTGATCTAATTGCCTACCTATCACTAGTCCGATCATCGTGCTATCGGTACTCTAACTGTTTTAATGCCGCCAGTTTGTCCATCATCTTACCACTGATCTAACTGCTCACGAATAAAAAACACAACTCAATGAAACTGTTGAAAGTAGATAAACTTTATTACATCAAAATATATGTACATACAAAATACTCATCTCTCTTAAAACTAAACCCTAGATTTTCTTTTTTTACAAAAGTTATATACATAGAGTCTCAACATCTCATCTATTTATACCCAAAATTTCCATATCCAATTGGGCGTAGAACTTCTAATCCTAATATGACTCAATCTCTCATATTCCAAACCTTTTATAATTTTCTAATTTAAATTTTCTCTTTCTTCTTAGCCTCGCTTCAAATTTATTCATGATTTCTCTAATGCTTATACATACAACTTATAAAGCCTGTTACGAAATCATTTCACACGATGTCCATCCACCATGTGTCATCTTGTGCTTAACTTCGTCACCTGATATTCTTGACCATTATAGATCTCAGCTCTCTCAAGGCTTTGTAACTCTAGTCTAAATTTGTCACATATAGTTCTGACCATGCTAAACCTCTACTCCTCTCTAGCATAGTCCTAGTCATCACTATTAAGCAAGCAAGGTTGACTTACATCACCTATTTAAAAATAGATAATGCAACTTTTTATAGATATAGATATCATAATCTTATCCACATTAGTTATATACTTACACAACATCATAAATATTTCTAAACCAATTTTTATTAATTATATCTTTAATGATCCATCATAAAATATTAATCATGACAATGATTCAACATATTTATATTTATAGGAGTATGTGTATTGTAGTGTAACATATAAATTTTATATGATGTTCAATTTCTATGTAATTTTTCGCTAGATAAAGAGGCTTGAGTAAAATGGATCTCCTAGCCATGGCACCTTGTGCCACCAATAAAAGAATTTATTGAGCGGACTATGCTTAGACAGGCTACATAGAGATCAAATGTACCAAGTAGGACTCCTTTTGAACATAGGAATTCTACAGAATTTACTCCCAAAGGAAGGCCTCTAGCATCCTAAATGAATTGAACTACGTGTGCCAATATTATATACATCCAGTCTAAAAAATATCACTATAGAAATACACATAGAAAGAGAAAAATGTGTTTCTACATGTCTACATAGTAATGGCTTGTAGAAAAGGGTAAAGCCTATTTTTAGCACATGAATTTTGCTTAAAGCCCATTTTGTAAACTAGTTATTTTTCACCTCTAACATATAACAACAACAATAAAGACTAGTCCCAAGTAAATTAGGGTACCCTAAAGTTAAATTCTAACATGAGCCTTAAATCTATTCAAATATAGAACATTAGGTATATCTCAATCTTTCAACTCCCTTTTTAAAACCTGATAAAAAAACAGCTTTGCACATATTTCTTTGGTGTATTTGTTTGTAGTGTAGGTGATCTTTGTATTTGTATCCTTGTTATTCATATTTTGTTTATGTAAATGTCACTTAATTAGATCCAGAATCATGAAACTTGTTTAAATCATGCTAATGAAAACGCAACTTAAATATCATTCAAAACCATTATGAAATATGTTTCAAAACCGTCATAAAATATGTTTTAGGGTGGTATTTGTTTAGAATCTTAAAAGTTCAGGGTGAAAAATAATTGATTTTATAGTTTAGGATGAAAATAGACTTTGAGCAAAGTTTAGGATGAAAATGGACTTTACCAGTAGGAAAACAAGCGGATGGAATACCTAAATAGATCCTGACAAGTGGAGCACATGATGCACTATTTTACATAGGAAATTTAACCACTAGCATCATAATTTAAATTTGTAACAATTTTCTGTCAGAAGAGACTTATATTGGATGCTCCCTCCTTCCGTTAGATCTCACTTAAAAATCAATCTCATCCACACAATCTATTATATCAAAAATCAATTCGATGCAACAATCATTTGGAAAAGCCTGCAATGGATTATCTAAGATGCAACAACTGAAAAGGGTCAGAGGAAAATTATTCCACCAAGCTAGTTGAAACATTTTAGAAAAATATCGTGGAACATACAATATCAACTGCGAAACTCCATTTATGCAACACCACAACATTTTACATGATATATTGATGTTAGCATTTGACAAAATAACCACAACGTTTTAGGAAAAAATGTATGCAACATAAAAAACAAATTAATTAAAAAAATACCCACGTTCATACATAGTGATATATCTTTTTTCAACAAGTAGATAAAATTGTTGAAACAAATGGTAAAATGCATTACGACATTTTTAATTAATGTAGAATAGTGATATATCCATGTCATGCAGTTAAGCTTATAATGTCTTTTTTTTGTCACCGAAAAACTTTAGAAATTGCTACCAGTACAAGGTGATGGCTTTCCTCATGAAGTGCTTACACCCTACAGGAGCACCACTGGTTGACTTGGCCATACAAAGACTGTCGAGAGAAGGTTTAAGATGCATCAACCTCGTCATCAACATCAACGCCAGGAAAATGAGACGACCCAATAGACTTTCATCAACCTTGTCAGCATTGATAAACTAAAATCCTCTACAATGTCGGTCTTATAGTACAAATTCAGAGAGAGTAAAAAAGGGCAATAAATATCTATTGTATCTATTATAGACAAAAGATTTGAAGTGAAACTTAAATAAAACTGGGCTTTACGTCCACGTTCAATGATGTGGCATACATGGGACATCGTATCCATAACAAGTCCCTTTTCTATGATTCTAAAACAAATCAGGGGTAATTTTCAACATTCGCTTATGAAATAAATTGAGGGGAAAAAACTACCCTATGAAACGCATAATAATTAAAGTGTATCTTTCAGATAAATTTCTATATATGCTATTTAAAAACCGGCTTTACTAAAATACCATTACTTAAATGTGCTTTGATAAAATGCCATGGTGACGTGTCGGCAGAATAACAATGTGGACAATGTTGCTCTTGGATCTTATGCTTCCACCTTCCAACACCACCCATTCTTCTTCTCCAACCGTGTTATGCCGTCGACAACTATGTTTGATCTTCTCTAGTGGTGACGCGGGAGGGCATGATTCATTGTCATTGTTGGATCACCACACGTGCCTACTATAAGTAGTTCGTCAGCCATGGTAGAACTTCATCGGTGGCGCTGGCTCTCACAATTCTGTGAGATGGCGTGGCAGTGTGACACAAGCAAGTCACGGTTGTATGGGTGACCAAAAGACACCAATCAAATTGGATCTGTCAGATCAAGTAGCCATAACGCACGTAACTCCCTTTATCACACACAAAGAGGCTTGTTGGATTGGTGGCTCCTCACTGTGACATGGACATGGTCTCCTTGCTCATCTCACGCACCAACCTCACTCCACGCTCTACCGCCTTGACCCTTCTTATAATGCCCACTCTGAAGTCCTATGTGGCCACAACTCATCATTGGCATGCGGTGCTAGGCATAGGCTATTGTGGTCATTGTCCACAATGATGTGTTGTCGACAAGGGATTTCATCCCAAAGCCGGCTAGCCTACGCCGAGGTTACCACTTTCATGCTCTTGCTATTAAAGTTTGTTTTTTCTTCATACGTTAGGTAATAAAAATGTTTATTTCATTGTTGCTTTATGCAAGATTAAAATTTTTGACATAGGTGACATTGGTCTAATCCTGATTCAATCATTCTATTAAGAATGCACTCTAATCTTGATTTTTTTAGTCACACATTGTGACATGAAACACTACAATACTTTTGCTTGTTGTCATTGCAATTTATGTAGCACAGCAGCGGTGGGGTAGAGTAAATTGATATGCGTGAAGGCAAGTAGCGAGCATGGCGTGCAGTGGCTACCGGCAAGCTCTTATAGAGTTCTAGCGAGCACGAGACATGTGTGAGCAAGAAGGCAAGTAGAAATATGATCAACAATAATACAAGCAGTAAGACAAAGAGATCAAGTATTGCTACCGCTCACATGACGTGGCTGGAGGAGAATGGCTAGTGTTGAAAGGAGAGGAGGAAGAAGAATATCTAAGGACAATACCATCCATCATTATAGCAAATATCTCTGTTTGTTTATGATATTTTATCAAAAATCATTTAAATGATGACATTAGCTAAGACAGCTTTTTTATAGCATTTAAGCAAATTTCTCTTTTTTTCGAGGGGCAGAAGTGTACGAAACACTGCTAATCACAAAACCGAACACGCCCAAAGGTTAGCGCTGTAATTTCCCTTCCTGATCCGACCGGTCGCAGCGCACGCCTCCTCCAGGCGACCTCGAGTCCACGAACCTCGCCGCCGCTGCTACGTCCGCCGTCCTCTCTCACCCCTCCCCTCGTCCCCGACGCGGATCCCTCCCCGACGGCGCCCGGCCTGAGCAGCTGTGCTGCCTCTCTCTCGGTGCCGTATTCCCGCCCGCCGCCGGTTGCAGCAGCTGACCGGAGGGGATGCCGAAGCGGACGACGCACACGTACTCCAGCGAGGACGCCCTGCCGGAGGGGCCCGAGTCCGACCTCTTCGTTTACTACTGCAAGCACTGCGCCTCCCACGTCCTCATCACCGGTCAGCTTCCCCCGCCTCCCTTCCTGTCTGTTTATCCCTTTTGAGAATTCCCCTTCTTGTTCGCCGAAGAACTCAGGTGCTAAATTTTATCAGATCCGTGTATTTTGTTTACAAATATACTTGAAACCTACCCTTTTGGGATCAAATAAAATTGTGTTGTATGCATACCTATTGTTTCTTTATATGAACTGTAGACCTGTTTCTCTTGCAAACTTGCGATGTAGGCCCACATACAGTAGTGCATTTATCTGAGCTCCCCAGAATCAGTTTTTAGTGTTCTGCATGGTGTGTTGGTGTTGTTTTGTACAACAGAACGTGGGAGACAGAAAAACAAAGGCTGGGCTATCCATGTAAATTATGTCTCCTATTTCTATGAAGGAATTATTCATTGATGCTCGTGGTTATTTTGGCTTTTACCCTAGGCCTTGTTCGTGAGCTTTCTGAGGAACAGTTCAATCTGAATGTCCCATGTTAATCTCCATCTCATGAAACTTGCCCATAATTAAACCCAAAAAACTCTAGAGATGCAGAGTGTTTGCAAGGGTGGCTGTGGATTGTATGCTTCCTTCGGTTAGTGATTTGGTAGATTTTGAGGTTATGCTATTGACTGGAAACTGAGCCCTAGTCCTAATGATATGCCATTTGAAGATGATTGTTGCACGAGCAAGTGAAATTAGGTCTGTTTTGCACAATTGACACAATGATCTAATTGATAGCAAGAAGGTTACATGGGGCTAAGTATAGTGCTTCAGTTCTGCTAGGTGCAGCTTACTTGGTAGTCCATGACAATTCTTGTCTTTTGGCAGGTCTAAACCACCAGAAAATTTTCAAATTTCAGTTGAACCCTGTTTGGTAAATTGGCTAAAACCTCTTTGGAATTAACTACACTAGATGTCCGGGGAACAACCATCTTAAGTTATTTGGCTCTTCATATCCTTTATCTATTCCATTTGATTCAGCTCAATAACTGACTCAGAAGTTGGACCTAATCCATTCCTTGGAGCATGCCAACAACAATGTGGTGGACTTGGACTCTGTTTCTTGATTTTCATTTCTTAGAGAATTGGTCAAAGCTACTATCTGCAAGCCTACTACCCTTGTTATACAAATACCGTTGGTAACTGTTGCAAATGTATCTTCAACTGGAGGGATATTGTGCTGTCTGACATGTTGACTCGTTCTATTTAGTTGCTGGTCTGCCAAAGGATATTTGGGATTGCAAAATTAATTTCTGTGTGCATAAAGCTCACCAATTTTGAAGTTTCAATGAACACAATTTTGTATTTAGTATCTATTGTTGAGACTGTAACTGTCTGGAAAATTCTTCAGTTCTGATGTGTTTATTCTAAAGATACCCAATTGCAGAAAATGCCAAAGAGGAAGACTGACAGAGCACATGTACTAGACAAGAAAAAACATCTCTCAAGGCTAAATGTGAAGGAGGCAGGAAAGGTCCTGTTGAAACGGTATATTAGTCATCCTCTCAATCTTTTCTTAGTCTTAGAGGAAAACACCATTCAGTTTGTTAGATACTCTTGCATTATTTATAGATATTAAGTGGCTGTTTGGTTTGGTTACCTGGGACATGCCTGAGATGGACCTGAACTTCTGATAAATATTCCTGGCCTTAGTCTGTGAGGATTGTTGGAGATTATGCTTGAGTGAAGAATACAAAAACAAAATTGCACTTTCTGGTAGAGAAAGGTAAAATGTAGAATACAGTTTAAAACATACCAAATACTACAATTCCTTTGCCAAAAAATAAAAATAAAAAGAAAAGAAAAGGAAAACAATCGCCATGTCTGGATTAGCTTGGCCCCATCCTACCACAAGAGATAATGTTGACGAGCTGCACCTGTCTGTATATTGATTGCCATGGCAGCAATCGCTTCTCACTAGATCTAGTGCCACTCTGGCTGGGTTCTACCTTAGTCTGTACCGTGCCTCTGCTACCAGGCTTTGAGCTCAGAGCTGTGACCAACAGGTCTTATGTTATGTGTACTGTGATTGTAATTTTCTGCATATTGAGTTCAATTCCTGGTGATTACTAATCAATTATCAGGTATTATGAACTGCAAAATTCAGTGGTACAAGTTCTTGTCTAGAAGAAAGTATAGTAGTAGCTTCTATACACAGTGTGTCTGTGCCCGACTTAACACCATAATGATAGTTTTTGTTATACACATTCTTCCTTCATTAATTTCTAAACTTCTAAACTTTGATAGGCATTCTGTTTTTTCATCAGCATTTACAATTCCTATGTGCATATTCCTTTGAACTATGCCACATCTGGATCATTTTGGTTAATGTAATTACTAGGTTGCACTCCAAAATTTGATGATTCTCTAATGTAAAGTATCTTGGATGCAGGGGAGAAGGGAAGCTTGAAAAGCAGTTCCGCATGAGTTGTCTGGGATGCAGCCTTTTTGTTTGTTACCGATCAGAAGAGGAGTTGGAGCTAGCTCCATTCATATATGTTGTTGATGGAGCACTGAGCTCAGTGGCAGCTGAGACAAATCCACATGTATGACTGATTTACCATGAGCCATGTGAACTATCATTAGTTCTTTTTGTCTATTATTCCGTTTTCTAAGATAGCAATACTTTGAAATGTCAGGATGCACCTGTACCACCTTGCATCACACAATTGGAAGGTGGCCTTGTCCAAGTAGCCATTGAAGTCGAAGATCGGGCACAACGCTCAGCAATAACAAGTATGTTGTGTTGATCTAATTGGAAGAATGTTGTACTTAAAACACAACTTGCAAAGTTTATGATAAATAATGCTAGCTAAGCCTTGACAGTTTTCAGCACATTGGACAATTCAATGTTAAATCGCTTTTCTTGTTCACTTGCCCAACACATTGTGGTGATAAAACTGTATTTACTTAAAGGGGTGAATGCTGATGATGTTCGAGTAACAGTTGCTGCCCCTGCTGCTCGAGGGGAAGCGAACAACGAATTACTAGAGTTCATGGGCAAGGTTATTTTCTCTTATGATACCTTTATCCTTGGTAACATGTTATCATATTAAATTCCACTTTGCTAGGATGTTTATACAAAAATGTGTTAATGTTTCACAATAAGCATTCCAACCCTTTGATGCAATAAAGTTCATGCTATGAATCAGGTGCTTAGTTTAAGACTCAGTCAGATGACCCTTCAAAGAGGATGGAATAATAAGTCGAAGCTTCTGATTGTGAGTTATTGCTACAAAGTATTTTCTTTTCATTTGTTATTCTTTTGCACTTATTCTTTGACAAAATACGTTGATCTAATTTAGGTTGAAGATTTGTTAGCACGGCAAGTGTATGAGAAGCTCCTAGAAGCTGTCCAGTCTTAGGGTGAGTTCTAAAGTGAAGTTGGGGTGAGTTACTTTATCGTTTTTCGTAAGCACATTTTTCAAACTATTAAACAGTGTATTTTTTTAAAAAAATATTTTAAAAAAAATCAAATAAGTCTATTTTTAAATTTACAATAGCTAATATTTAATTAATTACGAACTAATGACTCTTGTTTTTCATGCTAGAAAAAGCTCAATCCCAACCTCTCTTTCAATCTCAGCTTTAGTAGGACCTTAATTTTGCAGCAGCTTATAATGGAGCAGAAGCAGAAAAGGAGGTTTTGAAACACTGCTGGATTCACTAGCTTATTGGAGTTGAATTTTTTCGGTTGTAAACGTTAGTCAACATAGCTTAAGATAACCGTTGATGTGACGCTGACTCTGTGTATCCTTCTTAGTTGTGAACTTGTGACACAAACTGTACATCTTTATGACAATCCTGCAACGTTTTTTTAGCCAATTTCGACTCCAAGCTTATGGTTTCTCCGATTATTGTTGTACATGTATCATTTCATGTTTCCTCTCGAATGTATTCCATTTTGCAGCTCATCGTTCAATAGGATCAGTAGGCCAGATGCTGTTGTCTTCTTGTCGCTTGTAAGTCTCCTTGCATGTCTAAAGTTGAACTAGCCATTCAGTAGTCTTTATTCCATGATGAATTCTTTACGCGTTGCTTCTAATTTCCAAAAGCAAGGAAACATGGCAACGGTCTCACTGCTCTTGTGGCTACAGGGTCTTAAAACGTTGCTTTAACCGCTGTCGTTCTTATTGTGCTAGTTCACATTTAGAAACCTCTTGATAAATTGGCCAAGCTCAAAATAATTTAAACTAAAATTTAGTTCTTTTTCATAAAATTTGTCCAAAATTTGTGTACGATACCGCTGGGAGAGGTAATCACTGACCCTCGGACTCAAGAACTAGATCAACTGCATTGTATAAAGTTTCTATGTATAAAGTTTGTATGCATAAAGTTTTTGTATGAAAATAAAGTTTTTGCACCAAAAATTAGAGCCAAGTCCGATTCGCACACTAAAGTTTCTATGTATAAATCTCATCTACAGAAAGTGTGCACAAAGTTTGTACATTAAAAAGTTTATGTGAATAAAGGTAAAGTTTTTGTGCTAGAAGTTTGATCCGAATCGGGGCGTGTGTGCGTATTAGACTTTTTTGCTTGCCATCACTCATGCCCAACACATTTACCTAAGGTAGAAAGAAGACCACACACATATACCTGTAGCTTACCAAAACAACCCCACCAAATCATGGACAAAAACGCCAAATGGAATTGACACGTGTCCGATATGACACGTGGAGGGAGGAACACCAGAAATGTTGTAAGCGGTGAATTGGAGACGAGATGCCAACTGGTCAGGTAGATGGCCACTGTTGTTAGAGGGAAACACCGGATCGGTGGTCATGCGGTGGCATGCCTTGCAGACAGCGCGGGAGCAGAGGAGGGACTTTGCCAGCAGCCAGAGGGAGATCGTCTCCGACGTCATCGGCATTGGCTACGCTTTGATATATGCGTTTCTGCTATTAAACCAAGCCTGTAGAGCCTTCTTTGTAAATTGAGATGAAATTTATCTATTCCCTATTTCTAACATTGTCCAACCAATTTATTGGGCTAGTTCTTTTGTGCTTAATAAGGTTTAACTACGGAAAAAGGCCCAGTTGATCCCATCCATATGCGCAGGATATGGGGCATGACCTCTATTATTTATAGGGTTTCTAATAGACACGTATGGGCATATGAGAGGGCGCGCTTCCTTTTTTTCCCTGTTTTGGACATGACATGTTTTTTTCCCACGCGTGCGCATGAGCATAGCTGGAACTACTTAACCGGATTCATGCATGATTAGCACAATGTCCATCGCTTTGTGCAATTAAATAAAGTAGAAAATAATGTTAGGAAAGCTTCATCTCTAGAAAGTTTCAGTGTGTAAACTTTTGTATATAAATCTTTGGTGTATAAACTTGGACTCTTTTTTTTGACGTGAACAAACTTGTTCACTTAACCATAAAAGGGATAATATGACCAGCAAAGCGAGCACACAAGAAAAGTCTCGCAAACGCTGGTGCACATGAATATTTCTAGCTTTTCGGCTAATAAAGCTACCCGGTCGTTCCTTTTAGTTTTCATCGGTTTTCACTTACATCATGCAATCATGCAAACCAAAAGTAAAATGGGCTTGATAATCGGGGATATTGCCTAAAGTAAGAGTAAATATCCGATTCTTAAAATCTGATAAACTTGCAGTAAAATTAGCACTAATCAGACAATCTGATAAACGGAGGAATCAAATAATCCAATAGGTATAGCATAATCCGATTAGTACAACATACAAAGGGACCTAAACAATCCGATCAATTCTCTCAACTCATTGAAAACAACTTATGCAATTTAATGCAATACAAACTAGAAAAATCTATAAAGCATACTTAGTATCACTAAAGAGCTCAAGATAGAAATTTGTAAATGCAAGATATAGAGAGAAATGAAGACACTTATTTGTTTATCGAAGTTCAGATCCAATTGATGCTATGTCTTTGTCGAGGAACTCCAAAAAGCCAGTTATGGATTAACCCCTTTTCTCTCTAAACAACCTTCGGTGCAACTTTGGTCAACAAACAAGCAAAGCTCTATCTCTAAGCAAACTACCAAGGTTCTAGTTTGGACGATGAGCTATAACTTCTGATGAAACTTACTCTACCAAGCATCCACCAAGATGAATCTTGGCTTCTACTCAATCCATGTCCTTTCTTCTAAAGGCGAGTTAGAACCTTCATAAGAGTTTTTGGGTACATCATACTCCTTGGTTGCTTCAAAATTACAAGTCTTCACTTTCACATACTCTTAACTCTAGCACACCAATAGCTCGCAAGCTTGATATCATAGAGAAACAAAGAGGGATAGAGTTTTGCCTTTAAAAAAGAACACAAGAATACCGCTCAATGCTCTTAGATATTTTCTTAACTTGCTTAAGGTGAAAAGTGGTCTAAAATTCTCTAGATGAGTTTACAGTACTGTCCATTTATAGCCTCAACTCCTTCAACTAATCATTTGTTACCATTTCTTGAGTTCACCAAAACTTGTATAGGTTTAGACATTTTGGTACGACATCGAACAATTCGACTCTTTATAATTTTTCAACGGTAAGTAAATAACTAGCTATTGAGTTATAAAGAGGTAGATAATCCATTCACTATAGGATTGTCCAACTGTGATACACCTGGATTGATTGTTCAGTCCATTGTTCTTCACTATCCGATTGATCAATCATCCGGTTGCACCAAGAGGGAATCGGATTGTCTAACACCGCACCAGATTGTCCGAATATAATTGTCCAACATCTATTAGACAATTCGATTCATTGAATTTCTCATTATCATCTTCACCTGTATTATCCTATATCGCATAGGATCATCTAGCTCATTACAACTTTAGGGCAACTTATTCTTCTATCTTCTAAACTTTGCCCAATTCTCTACCACTTCAACTCTTAGGGTTGTTTTTGCCCACTTTTTCATTTCAAAGGATCTAATTCCTACTCATCACTCATTAAATGCATTAGTTCTTTAATCATTGGTCATCAATTAGCCAAAACCTACTAGGGGGTATAGATGCACCTTAAATCTCTCCCTTTTTTTTATGATTGATGATAACCTCATTAAAACATAGAAAAGATTAAAAGGTAATTGGTTTTGAATGCAAAGGTTTAATTTAAGTTTTCCCTAAATGTGTGCTTACTAGTGTGTGAAGTGAGACTCATATGTACACATTTTTGAGATGTGAGAGATCCCCCTATCTCATTGTATTCGTGGGGTGTAAAGTGTGTTAAGATATCAATTGAAAGAAATGTAGTGATACCAATTGAAATTTTTAAAGACACCAATTGAGAAATTTGAAATCAATTACACTAATTGAAAATTTTGGGAGCAAAATTTTCTCCTCTCCATATGCTCATTTAATCTTTTCTAGCCCCTTTAATGTTTCTCTCACTCCTTGGCATCAAAGTACCATCAAGAGTGAGAAAGGAGTATAGATAATCAAGGAAGGTCATTGAGGTTATCAAAAACCAATAAACCAAGTTTCAACAAAAAAAATTTTCTCTCCTACTAGAATTAAGTTCTCTCTTCTTTTTGGGGTCATTGACATTAAACACCCAAAAACATTTGCAACACAACCATGCAAAAAAAGATTTTGAAAATTAAATCTTTCACACCATTTCCACATAACATTTTACAAAGATGATTGATTTGGCCTTAGAGGGCATATATGAATTTCAAAAGTTATGCAAGACCAAGATTCATTTAGAATGAGATCTCAAAACACTAGAATTCAAATTTCTATATATTTTCATGACTTATGCCTGATTATTGATAAAACAAGCATTTGATCAAGTAATGTTTCGATAATCCATTACATTTAGCTTATTTATCAACTCACAAAACTGACAATCATCTAAAGACTTGGTAAATATATCAACTAGTTGCTTCATCATTTATCATGAATGGCGGATGTATATGTGTTTGTTTCTTAAGTGTTGGATGGAATTGTTGGCCAATTTTATGACACTCCCATTATCACATAAGAGTGGAATCTTGATGAGAATGTAGCCAAAGTGGCTCAAGGTTTGCTTCATCCAAAGTAGTTGGGCACATCAACTTTCCATCGCATTATACTTAGCTTCTATGGTAGATAAGGCTATGAAAATTTGCTTCTTGGAGGACTAAGAAATAAGGGATCACCTAAGAAATTGACAAGTGTTGGGGGTTCTTTTCCTATCCACTTTACAACTGGTATAGTCCAGTTGAAAATAGTAAAGTAAATCAAAGGTTGAGCCTTTCGGGTACCACAACCCTAGTTTTGGATTATGAATTAGATATCTTAGGATTCTCTTGATAACTATAAGGTGACATTCCTTAAGAGTCGCTTGAAAACAAGCACAAATTCAAATGCTAAGCATAATATCCGGTTTAGATGCACAAAGATAAAGCAAAAAACCAATAATGGAACAATAGAACTTTTTATCAACCAATTTACCTTCCTTGTCGAGATTGAGATGCCCATTGGTTCGCATTGGAGGTTTGATGGACTTGGTGTGATCCATGTCAAGCTTCTTCATCATGTTCCTTAAGTATTTGATTTGACATACGAAAGTTTCTTATTTAAGTTGTTTGATTTGATATCCAAAAAAGAACTTAAGCCCACTCATCACTGACATCTTGAATCTCTTTATCATGATTCTACTAAAATCCTTGTAAAAATTCTCATTAGTTGAACAAAAAAAATATGTCATCGATATAAATTTGGCACACAAAGATATTTTTAGTAAAGAGAGTAGAATTGGCTTTGCCTATTTTAAAGTTATTCTTGAGAATAAAATCCCTAAGGCGTTCATATCACACCCAGGGGGTTGCTTGTGTCCATAGAGAGTATTATGAAGCTTCAACAAATGGTCGAAATATTTTGTATCTTCAAAACCGGGTCATCGTTCAATGTACATCAATTCCAAAATTAGTTGATTCAAAAATCTCTTAATGTCCATTTGGAACAACATGAAATCATGGTGAGTAGCAAAGACTAATAGGATGCGAATTGATTCAAGCTTAGTAAAAAGAGTGAAGGTTTCATTGAAATACAAACCTTCCACTTGCTTAAAGCCTTGAGCCACGAAGCATGCTTTGTTCCTTGTCTTTCCACTAAAGCCCACACTTCATTTCTTGTGAAGTTATTGAGCTCTTCTTATATCGCCATCACCCAATTCAGATCCGTTAGTGCTTCTTCTACCTATAAAGGCTCAATAGAAGATACAAATGTGTAATGTTCACAAAAATAGCAACTCGGGATCAAGTAGTTACACTCCTAATATCATTGAGGAGATTATCGACATGATGATCATGTTAAGCACTTTAATGAGCTCTTGGGTAAGGCACTTGATATTGATGTTGAGTTTGTATGGCTTCAACTTCATTATTATCAATCAAGATGTTGGAGTCATTTCCTTGACCTTAGGCATCTTGATCTTGTACAACATTTGAGTTTGAAGGTTCATTTTGAATTGAAGAAAGGTGGTTCTTATGTCTTGATCTCCCCAATGTCCATCTTCTCAATTGCTTTACTTCGATCATTATTTCCTAACACATCAAGTATAAATTGCTCCACTTGGGACCTATTAGTCTCATCAAATGTCATGTCTCTCATAGTTTCAATAATCCCGAAGTATTTGTTAAAAATATGAAAGGCATGAGCGTTCATCTCAAAACCGACTAAGAAAGCCTCATTGACTTTTGAAACAAACTTAGAAAACTAAGGTCTTTTACTAAGAACATAACATTTGCTACTGAAAACTCAAAAGCAATAGATATTGGTTTGTTATCAGTTAGTAGTTCATATGAAGTCATCTTTAATATCTTGTGGAGGTAGAGATGATTGATTGCATGACATGCGGTGTTCATGGCCTCCACCCAAAAGATGTTTGGCATCTTGTACTCATAAAGCATTATACTTGCTATTTTGATGAGTGTATGATTCTTTCTGTCAATGACGCCGTTTTGCAGTGGATCATATGGAGCAGAGAACTCATGCTTAATGCCCTCTTTATTGAGGGAATTCAACTTCAATATTCTTGAACTCTCCACTATTGTCACTCCGCACCTTCTTGATCTTGAGCTTATACTCATTCCTAGCTCAGCTTGCAAATTACTTGAAGGTGTCTTGTGCTTCATTTTATCATGGAGGAAGAAAACCCAAGTTAAACAAGATTAATCATCAACAACGATGAACCCGCACTTGTTACCTTCAATACTTATGTATGCGACGAATCCAAATAGATCCACATGGAGTGGCTCCAAGGGTTTTGCTGGTCATGATATTTTTTGCTAGATATGAGGCTCCAATTTGTTTTCCTGCTTGGTAAGTACTACACACACGATCCTTTTAAAAATGACATTCGATAACCCAAGGATATGTTCGCCATTTAGAAGTTTTAATAGATTTCTCATTCTAACATGAGCTAGTCAACAATGTCATAGCCAACCCACGTTAAACTTAGCTATCAAGCAAGTCTACTAGATAGACGTCACTCTTCAACTTCACCTTGAAAGCTATGTAATCATCATTATACCTAAAGAATGTCACATCCTCATCAGTAAAGAGACAATTATATCCAAGTTTACATAACTGAGATACCAAAAGAAAGTTATAGCTAAGGGACTTGATAAGAGGTACAATGGAAATGGCATGATCATTAGAGATATCAATTTTACCGAGACTAACTACCTTCCCTTTACTGTTGTCCCTAAAGACTATATTACCATGTTGCCCTCCATCCTCATAAAGGCTTGTAAACATACTCCTCTCTCCCATTATATGATTGGTGCACCTGCTCTTAACCACCCAACTTGATCTATCAAAGAAGTATACCTAAAACAAAAGGTTATGCTTGAGATTTAGATACCTAAACTTTGATAAGTTTAGGTCCTTGTATGTTAGTAATCAAAGCTTTAGACACCCATAAGCATCACTCACACTTTTCATTGCGAGTTCCCATAAAGCAAGCTATCACTTTACCACAATTGTTTCTCTTAATCACATATGAAGCATAGAAAACGAAATGAGACATGTGTCCTTAGGTGCTCTTCTCTTGTGCAACCTTTGGAGCATTATTGCTACCCTTGAAAAACCTTAGGCACTCCTTACCATTCACAATGTTGCACTTGTGGTCCTTGCTCTCATAAGCCCAAAACACAAGTTGAAACTACAATTTATTATCTTTGGTGGCAAAGGTCTTGTATAGTACATCATTTTATTGATAGGTCTTCATACACCCATGCTTGATCAAGATACCAAGCCTTTCATTTTTGTTCTTAAGAACATCCATAAGCATGCATGTTAGTGGCATAAGAACTCACATCAAGGTTATAGTACTTTGCGCAATCATTTCTTACGGAAGCATTGAAGGGGCTATTGACATCATTTGACGAAGAGGTGCTTGACCAAAACACATCGAATTGCACTTTTAGTTCTTTATTAGTTTTGTTCAAACTAGCAAATTTCTCTAGGAGTGACTCATTCAAACTTATTAGGTAAGAAATTGATTCGTTGATTGAATCGAACTTTTCGGGCAACTCATCAACCTTTTATCTCTCCTTAGCCAAAGTCTCACTAGGGTTTAGTTTTTCTTATTTTCAAGGATGAGCAAATATTTTTGCCTCTCGAGAGTCTTTTTCTTTTCCTCCAATATCTTCATGAACTTAGTCAATTGACTGATTGCTGGCTTGCTAAGCCCCTTGAGCATATCATCATATTCATCATCATCACTATCATTATCATCATCACTTTTTATGGTTTGGGAGATCAAGTTACCTTGCGCCCTTTTGCCATAATATAAGTAGGAGCATAGTAGTCGTTGTTGTTAGTTAAGTTGTCAAAGAACTTGTTTGAAGTAGATGACTTGATGGCGATGGTTGCCACTCCTTTATCATCAGTAGAGTTGGCCTCGTTGTTAGAGTTCCTTTATCATCATCAGAGTTGGACAATTGGTGATGAAGTGACCATACTCTCTACACTCGTAGCATGCCTTCGTTGATTGCCTTCTTCTTGACTTGTTATCCCTCTTGTTCTTGCTAAAGCAAGTCTCTCGCAAAAAGTGCTTAAACCTATTGACGACAAAAGCAAGGTCTTCATCTTCAATCTCATTGTCACTAGATTCTTGCTTCTTTGCCTTCAAAGCCACTTCTTTGTTCTTGGCGATGGTGGCATTCTTGGTGATTCCTTGACTTTTAGCTTCTTCTTCCAAGAGCTTAAGGGTGATAATTCTTTTGAAGATGCCACTCGAGGTGAGCTTCTTATAATCCTTCTTTTCACGTATGAGAGTCACTAAGGCAGGATTACTTCATGCAAAGGCTTGAGAGAAGCCTTCTCACTACAAAGTGGTCTATCATCTTTGCACAATGATGACCATCATGCGGTCATACATCTCTTATAGTATCTCATGGTCTTTCATTATGAATCTTTTGAGCTTCCATTTCAAAATCTCGATTCTTGATTCCCTAACTCCCAAAGCGCCTTCATGAACCGCACAAAGTGTGTCCCATATCTCCTTGGTTTTCTTAAGTTAATCTATCATTTTGAACTCTTCTAGGCCAAGAGAGAAAAGGATGACATGTGTGACTTGTGCACTATGATGAATGAGTTGCTCTTGCTCCGGTGTGAGGTCAATTTCATCCTCCGAAATGTCAATACCTATGCAAATCACCTTTCAAACAATGAATGCAAATATATTAAATGCAACTTCATCTTGTATTTTTAAATGTCATAATGTTTCTCATCAAATTGGGGCACATGCTTAGAAGGCAAGGGAATTTAGCTTGTTGTAATTGAACTCGATAGAGACTCTCTTCCTTGAAACTCCCTTGGTAGGGAGGCCATCGTCATCACCTCTATTTTGTCACTTTTTATCCGTTGGCTCCTACAACATGTTGATCTCTTCAAGTAGTTAAATCTATTAGAATATTAAGCTCTGATACCAATTGAAAGTGTCTTAAGGTCATAGATATTGCCTAGACAGGGTGGGGGTGAATAGGAGTTTTCTAAAGTTTCATATACTTGCAGTGAAATTAGAACTAACCAAATGGTCCAGGTTGTGAATAGTTTGACTATGGAGGAGTCGAACAATCCAACAGCTATAGGATAATCCAATCACTGCAACCACAGAGAAAAACTATAAGAGACCTAAATAATCTGATTGTGAAAGGATTGTCTGGTCAACATAGTAAAAACTTATTATGCAATATAACAAGATGCAAACTAGAAGAGCTATTCAAGCACACTTTCTAGTAGAGCAAACTAGTGATATATAGAGCTAACAAAAAAGCAAGGATCACTAAAGAGCACAAGATAGAAAGCGGTAAATGTAAGGTAAAGAGAGAAAAAAAGACATTGATTTATTTACCAAAGTTTGAATCCAATCGATTCTACGTCTTTGTTGAGGAGCTCCAAAGAGCCAGGGTCTCGATTAACACCAACTTAGGCCTTTTGATTTGGACAGATATTGTGTTTGTCAGGCATCTTCATCCACTCACTGACTCACAAAGTCACAACGATTCAGAGTTCACAACTTATATCATTACTCTTCTTCCTGTTGTCATTTTAGTTGTTATACTGTGGTTATCATGACTTGGCTTTGGAAGACATGGTTTCCTTACTCAAATAAATAATGTTTTTTTCAACCAAAACTGAACTAGGAAAGTTATCTCTACTAACTATTATCCCATAGCAACCATAACTGAAATCATCTGGGATTTTTTCTATCTTTTTGTGTAGAAGCTGTCATGATTTACGTATCCTTTGCTGGTCTAATGATTTGTGCATCCAGGCAAAGCGAGACTTGAAAGACGGAGAGAATGCACTTATTGGTGCTTTCGCTGGTACACCCAAATTATCATTTCCTATTCACTTTCTAATTGTTCTCATAATCTCACCTGACTGATGATTGTCTGAACATATGAGCATCTACCAACCTTGTCCTGTATACACTCTACTGTGTACACTTGAACTTATGTACATGCTACTGTATAGAGTAGTGCCAAATTTTATTTTCATACACACTGAGCTGAGACTTGAGAGAACTAAAAGAGTGGTGGGTGGGTGGTGCCCATATGCTTAAACTGAATGCTTCCTTGTTCTTAATATTTGTCATGCTAATTTAAGTTTACTTTGTTAAAGCTATCAGAAACACATCTGTTTTGAATATCTTGACCCATTTCATATTATCAGGCGCTATTACTGGGGCTATAACAACACCCCTTGATGTTTTGAAGACAAGATTGATGGTTCAGGTAGATATTCTAATGAGATCTTCAATATGCAGCTTTTTTCTTTGCATCACTGCTTATTTGAACTTTCTGACGCTTATTTCAATTTGCAGGGACAGGGAAACCAATTTAGGGGAATCATAAGCTGTGCTCAAACAATTATACGAGAGGAAGGTGCTGGTGCGTTCTTGAAGGTAAATTATTGCTGTCAAATAGAAAATTTTATCATGTTAGGTAGGACAAGCAGATGCTGGAAAAAGAAACAAACTTCACTTTCAGTTGCATTGAAAATGTCATATACTTTACCTTGGGATATGTTTCTGTCCTGATAAATCAAATATTGGGGTAACAAACTGAAATGCTTAGTTTTTTTGGTGTGCATTTGATTGATATTACTCTGCTGGCAGGGTATCGAGCCAAGGGTATTATGGATTGGCATTGGTGGATCCATCTTCTTTGGTGTTCTGGAGAAAACGAAGTCAATTCTAGCTGAGAGGAACAGCCGGATAGACAGTAAATTACGAAAACTATGAAACGAGGATGATTTTGTGTTGCTGCGATTCACATCCTTGTCAATCCCATCCGAATAGATTGTCCGATCAATTAATTTTAGGAGCTCCGATTCACATCCTTGTCAATCCCATCCGAATCCTGTATTTTGCTAGAGCATTTCGTGGGGTTAAAGTTATAATTACTGAATTTCTTTTCTTAGAACAGTGCTGGCTAGCTTGTTTTGTACTTGAGCTAAAAGTGATAATTTTCTGGAAGGGAAATGCATTTTGTTCGAATTGATGATCTGTTCTGTAATTGCAAACAAAAATACTAGGATAGTTTGCATTTATAGTTTTTTATTCTTGATTTTTTTTCTCTACCTATTCTTTAATATTAATTAATCACATGCATCTTTCATTTAATTTTTCTATCTATTTTCATATCTTAACCAATCAAAATCTTTTTCCATTTAATTTTAGCATATTTTAGACTGAGGAGATAATTTAGTAAAAAAACACCGTGTGTGCTCCTAAGTGTGCCCTAAAATATTCTAAGAGCTAATCCATAATCACGTTATGCTTAATTTCAAGGTGATAAAAGAAACACTAGTTATGGTAATGGTAATTTCTCCGTTTTTTAATATATTATTCGTTTGATTTTTTTTATATACGTTTGCTTTTTTGTTTTATTAAATTTTTTAATGTAAATATGAGAAATATACGTTATGTTTAAAACACATTAATAATAAAACAAATCATGACAATATAAATAGTAATTATATAATTTTTTAATAAACCGAATAGTTGAACGTGTTATTATTTAAAAAAACGGGGGCAGTAGCATGTTACAAATTGAGAGAACAGCACCGAGATGGCAATGGGGTGGATACGGAACTTAGTGCTGACCTAGGAAGTCATCAGAGTTCTTCAAGGCTACTGTATACAAAAGAAGTGTGTGCATGGCTGCAGGCTGCAGCTTTATCATCTTAGCTTCCTTCTCGTCTCTTCGAATCATTTTTCCTCCTAAATGAATTATCCGATTATACAATTGTATTTTCTTACTATTAAATCTTTACATAAAATTTTACATAATTATATTTTGATGACAAAAATCGCACGTTGTTTTATCATTTGTAAAAAAATGTTTCGTCACTTGGTGAAATCTTTTGATTCAGTTCATAAAATATTTTCTGAGAGATGCAACATTTAAAAATGTGGACTGCAATACCGGTGAAAACATTTTTGTCCAAACGAGTGAAGCATAAAAATAATCATATAATCATATGAAACATATAATATATTTAAAAAATTTATATTTTTAAAATATTAAGTTGTAATTGTTAAAACATCATAAAATACTTTCTGAATATTCAAAGAATATCACGTGTAATATTTACAAATGAGATTTCTTTGTAAAATAACTAATGAAACATTATAAAATACTAGTTGAAACATCCAAACAAATGTGTAATATTTTAAAAAAATCTATTAAAAAGAGGTAAATATTTTTCATCGAGATATAATCATGTGTGATTTTATTGTAAAGATTTAAATATAAAATGGTACGATCTAATCTTTGATTGGAGAAGTAATTTACAAGAAAAAATATTTAATGATTATATTTGGAGATATTGTATGTATGCATGATGTGGGTGAGGTGCTACTTGTGCGTGCATGCAGGCAGAGGGCAGGGGAATCCCATGGCAGCTACGAGATGGGAGAGAGAGCATGACGAAGGTTGGGAGCGCCCGATTTTTTTTTTCTTAGGCAGGGCATCTGGGGCAAAGCATTGTTCAAGGAAAATACAGGATGATGAATACTTAAACTCTCTGTATTGTTCCTGATGATTTTATATAGCTTAATTAATGCATTGATTATTTGACAGGTACAAATGAATAGGGAATGTCTCATATGCATCATGGACACACTTGTTGAGTACCATCTCTCGTGCATCATATATAGAAACTACCACTAGTAAAAAAGAATGAATTCAATAGGGCACCGGCCTCTCCTCTCCTCGTGTCCCAACTCAAATTCCCATATGACACAACACCGATCTGTCAATCAATGTATGCACCTCCCTGGCACCCTCCACGTTCCTAACAGCAACCCGCGCCTAATACGTCTTCCAATCCTCGAGCACATTCCTCAGATCGAACAGCTTGTTCTGCAGCCCAACACAACAGTGCCAGTGCAGCTTGTTCCTGTCGAAAACGAACTGCTCATGCTTCCCCGGGAACCGCGCCCGCGACGACTGCCAGTGGCGGTAGAACCTGACGGTGCTGTCTCTGGATTTGACGTAGAGGAGGCCACCGTTGGGGTAGCTGCCCGGCGAGTTTGGGTCGCCGACGAAGAAGTCGGAGGGCATCACCACCTGTGCGTCTGGGGATAGGTGAGAGAAGGGGCTCCGGAACCATAGGATGTCCACGTACTGTTGTTCAATGCCAACAAAATTAGTTCAGGATGAAAACTGTACTTGAAGTGTAAAATCTAGTACTCCCTCTTTTTTATTATTATTTGATATTGGTTAGTTCAAACTAACCAGCGTCAAATAAATGAGAATGGAGGGAGTAATATACTTTACCATTAGAAAAACAACATACGCTGAAAAGATTGTGTAATGTGTGCTAGAACCAAAGTTCCACATGAAAATATTGTTTAGGCAACAAAATGACATTTATGTAGAAAATTGTAGTTAAACACCCCTTTTTAATTTACTTGAAGTTATCTTTTCTTTTTTACTTTTTATAGTCCACGATATATATGATTTTGATATTATATTAAAGTATTTCTTAAAATTATATGATTATTTATGACAACAAATTAAAAAGCTAGCGAAAGTATGGCAGGAATGACAAGTGAAAAATAGTGAGGAGAAAAATGTATTCCCTCTTCTTGTCACTATTGAACACTACTATTTTAATTTTGATTAATTTTAAAATGATTAAACTACGATGATAGAAAGCTTAATGCTTATACTTACAATGCAACACACATGGATATTTTTAACTACTTATCAGTTTTTTTAAAAAAAACACAGTAATAAAAGTTTAAATATAAATAGTATCAGTTAGTAATTAAGTATTTAACAATGGAGAAAATATATTAATCATACCGTGAAGAGGAAGGTGTAGCCGAGCTCGAGGATAGTCTGCTGAAACGTGTTCCTCCTCCACATCATCTCCAAGTAGTCGCCCTTCATGTACAACTTTTCGGCGGCGAAGTCCATCCCCTCCACCCTGAACCAGTAGCAGAAGGGGTGGAAAGCGTTGCACTGCTCGAACGCCCTCCTGTCCACGGCCACCACCTGCAGGTGCCGCATAAGCTGCTCCGTGCCCTCGCCGTGCCGGAAGCTCACCGGGAACAGGTCCAGGAACGACCCTGGCGCCGCCCACGCCTCGTTGATCGCCGTTATCAGCACCGTCCTGTCGGTCGTCGCCGCTCTCCGGAGCAGGTCGGCCAGGTCCTGGTGCTGCTGCTGGGGCAACGACGATGGCGTCTCCTTCTCCTTCCCAATTGTTCATGCATGTTAATACTGAGTAGTTTCTTGTGCAGTGTTGTTAAGACGATGAAAAGTGATTGAAGGAAAGGAGGATTTATTTGAAGGAATTCTATGGAAATTAATCGAACAAATTCTTGTAAAAATCCTGCATTCGAAAGGAGCCCGTAAAGCATTTGAATCCCTGGAAAAATTAACTTCAGGTACTTCTTCTGCAGTTTTTATTTAATATAAATTAGCTCAAAGTTGACTTAGTACAAAATTCAATAGGGGTTCAATTCATAGTTACTAAATTGGTCAACTCATCGTCGATCAAATGAAGGGATGAGCATGCATCCAAGGAATATAAAAAAGTTTATAATCCAGGGTTATGTGGTGCGGTATTCAGCAAAACTGAGGAACAAGCATGGAAATTTATCGGGACACAAGGAATATTTTTCTCAATTTAATCAGTACAACCAATGATCACTCAATAATTATCATAACGTACTGATTATATATTGGGCTAACTAGCTTCACATGCTACTAGCTGGTATAATCCTCTACGTTGACATCCAGTTTGTTCGGTATTTTTCACATGGATATATTCTGGGTCCAGAATTAACGTTGTCAACCTACAACACACTTTTCTAGCCAGTAAGGTTTCATGCTGATCTAAGCTATCTGATCTAAGACCGTGGCGAGCGCCGCTCCAACCAGGAGCGAGGTGGCCGACTTCGCTCGTTTTCCGGTGTTCTCAGAAGATTTTGGACCAGTAAATCAGTATATAATTAATTAAGTATTTTAGTTTAATATTTTTTTAAAATGAATTAATATGATTTTTTAAAATAACAGTTTTTTTTTTTAAAAAAAAACGTGCGTGTGAAAAACGGAAGAGCCAACACAGGCTTGGATAGCGCTGTCCCTCGCGTCGCGCGGAGAAAGAAAATTTCACGGTAGGCTGGTGCGCCGTGACCGTGAGCGCTCGCCTTGGCGTCTAGCCGGTAACCACCTCACCATCGAGTCTGAAAATGCGGAGGAATGCCTGCCAGCGCCAGGTGATACGGAATCTGACCCCGGGTGGGTTTGACCATGCCCTCCGTCCTAATGTTAAGCTTGATTGCTCTGGTTTTGCTAAGTACAGATTAATCTAAAGAGATGTTTCCTTGGTTTATTGCCCGATCTGCTGTCACCCGTCGGGTTAGGCATTTTGTTGTCTGTAGCCACACTTGGGATCCACATGATTACTTATCCACTACATGGATCTTATTACATGTTATTTGCTAAAAAAAATGCGGCAATACTGTTTTGACTATGTTAATGCCACCGCATCTTTCATTATAAAAGTCAAAAAATTCAATATGTGTTTTACACTAAAAATTTTATATTTTTTATTGTATATCTTACACTAAGGTTTAGAGTTTAAATTTTATTTTAAATGTAACAACCAAGACATGGAAAAGATTATTTTTATTAATAAATTATCTATATTGACAAGACAAATGCATATTTCTATCCCTCTCCTTAATATCTATACCATCATCTAAAAATTATTATGGAGAAAGTACATGGTAAAAAAAAGAAAGGCTGCAATTAAGCCACAAATATGGGCCTTTATAGTAAAAGGCTTGTTCACTTTGTTACCACTTTCAATCCTATTAAATTTTGACATTACCAAATTTTGATAAGTCAATAAATCAAACATATTCTTACCAATACTACCTTACCAAACTTAGATAACTCTAAAAGTTTTTAGTCTTAAAAATTCTACCAAATTTTGATAATTCTTTAAAATAAACATGACCAACACTACCAAATTTTGGTAATGCAAAATTTGCCAAGGTTGAAAGTGTCTACAAAGTGAACAAGCCTAAAATGTCATTTTTTCTAATCAACTTGCACTAAAGGAAAAAAAATACAATGACTACTGAGAAGTCAGTTGAAATAATTAGACATCCTTAGCCCATTAGAGTACGAATGGTGGTTTATACAGTTGTCATTTATATTAGTTTTTCACGTCATATCTAAGCAACATACAAAACAACTCAAATAAGATGTAGTATATTTAGCAAATTCAAATAATGCAAATAATTGATGATTTTATTATATAGACATCATACATGATGGTATTGCCTATTAGATCGTCTTAATCAGCAGACTTCAATCTTTCCTCTATTTTTCTCTCCCCTTTTACCTTATAAAAATCCTACCTGGCATCACACCATTACTCATGCACTTCAAAGTGCGGGCTTCCTCTTTGATCTTAAAATACCGTTTGGTACCATCTCTAAGAGCCAAATAACATTCTATCTCTTTCCATATTTCCCGAGAGACAAGGATTAGCATTGACGCCATTCCTTTCCTCGGTTGCCCATAACATGCACTTTCAACTCCCACCATTGCTTCAGGGCTTCGAAGCAGGATGTGTTTCATCATTTCATCAATTTCGTGGGACTAAACTCTTCTGGATGTTCATCATATGCATGGGAATCAGTGGGCGGCACAACTGGCGTTTAGGGAGGTTATATTTGGAGTTAACATGACTGACCTTAATTAGTTTCAACATGTCGTCGCATCATAGTCTTTTTGTATGCTGCATCAGACTGGACCATGTATAGCTTTATGTCGAGAGAATATTTGGGATAGCTGCGTGCCACACGATTAATGAGAGGGAAAGAGGAATCCAATACAATGTATGGTTCTAGTCTGTAGCAAAAGTAGGGACAATCCCTGATTAAGGTCATGAGAGCCTTAGCTCCCTCATGTTTCTGCAATAATTTGCATATGATTAGTACTATTACCTTTGTTGATATGAGGCATATTTTATTTCAAAAAGGTCATCACCATTATTATTATTTTTTCATCGAAATCTCATAAAATATATGATGATAGGTATCATGTAGGAAAGGAATACATCTAATAAATGCACTCTCTATTATTAATGTATGTTTAATGATAAATTAAATAACAAAAAATAAATAATACTTATATAATTATGTTAATAAGATAAATAGTGAACCATAATATTTAAAAGTTAACAACGACATCTATTTAAAAACAAGAATATAACATAGAATATACACTCGTAATATACTTAAAACCTTGTTATAACTATGTAACTAATTAAGGGACAGAAAAGGGATTTACCCTCGTACCAATCTCTAAATATATATGTGGATGAACCTCCGAATTGGGCACTCTTTTTTTTTACATACAATTAGCTCATTACTGCCTCTCTCCTATCTCACTGCATTTCCTATACTGATCTGTTAGTTATACAAAATATATTCTTAATAACTGCAAAATCAATGTCGCTTAAAACACTTTGAAATATAACTATTAATACAACTCTTGTACATTAAATAATGTTGACTTTAACTATTATTGGCTGAGCACTAGCATTTGGGTCGTTTTGATGAGAAGTTCCTACATAGTTCCCTCCGTATTTTCTTAGTTCCAACACATGCATTGCTTAGATTGGCAACCTCTTAGTTTTGAGTGCAATATAGCTTTGCCACTAACCTTAAACACAAAACGTTGGTAAAAGAAGGTGCTTCACACAACGTATGAATGAAAAAAAAAATATACATGAACCAAATGGCATGGTTTCTCCTATGGGAAGGAAAAAAGATTCAGGAAAGCTTCCAAAATGAAAAAGGTGTTTGGATGAAAAAAAAAACATAGAACTGAAAAATACAAAGGAAATAAACCATTAAGCATGACCTCATGAAAATCTCTCCAAATCTATATAGCATTATCCATTCGATAGGAAATTTAAAGAAAATTATAGGATTGAATCGTTTGTTCCCATAGAAAATTTTCGTGTGGATTAAAATCCTTTAAAATTCCTACGTTTTCCCTTCAGTCCGAGGAAGGCCTAAATGTTGTGCTTCTTTTTTTTTGGAATACTAAATTGCTGCATTTGGCGATAGAAAAAGAGAAATAAAGAATGGCTAATCTTTCTTTAATATGTGTGTTTCAGTTAGCTCTAGAGACCCACCAAGGAAAGGGGCAAACTGAACAAGGCGACATGGAAACTACAACTTCTGTAGTGTAAAAATGCCCAATCTAGTCCATTAGAGAAGCCCAAGATCCTTGTTTATATGCTGTTACATACAGTAAAGTTTGATGTCGTTTTTATGATTCAGATAACGGAAGATGGGCGCAAGTGGAAATAGGTGAGCCCAGCGATGTGAGCTTGTGACTAACCATTCCACTAGCCGTCTTCAATCCTGAAATGATTCACACATGTAAAGATGTAGAAGCTTCAAGTTTCTATGAATTTGATGCCTTTGGTAGTTGGCACACTCCAATATGATTATCACCTGTTCTAGCAATCTGGGATGTCCTCGTGGCTCGAGCTTTCGATGCTAACATAGACACCAGAAACAGCAGACCACATTTCTTATGGATTCTTTCATGTGTTTATCTTATGGTTTTTGCCAGGCCACTCTCCATGGCCTGTCAAAGTGTCTAGACATTGTACATTAAGATATTTTTTCCGACAAGGTAGTACTTTGACACGCCAGATGCAGTGGCATAGCAAAAATGATTCAGCTTTAGAAATAAGATGTGATTGTCATTTTTAAAAGTATTAAAAACACTTCACAAATTTCCCTACTTGAAATACATTACTTTCATAGGAACATCCTTGGAAAATAGTTTAATCCTACCTGAATGAGAATTTTTTTTCAGAGTACAAATGGGAAATGAGCTTTTCACTAGTTCCAGCCTCCAACAAAATTGGGCAGCACCATAATTTACTAACATATACTGGTGTAGTTCTAGCAGAATAATAATAGGGGTAACAGCAAAAAATGTACACAGGTGGAAGTGCCATCAATTACCAAGTCCGTTTCTTTTCAATTAACAGGACTGAACTTTATCTAGTACAGCTGCATGCTTGATTTTCATAGGCTGCATAGCTGACGCATATATCATAACACAGTATGCGATCAAGGAAATTTGTCACGTTACGATCCTTCCAGATATGTTTCAACAATTCTAGAAATAGTGAGGTTGATAAAACTGACACTTGTGTGGCAGGCTAAACTGCCCGAGATTGTGCCAATAGTCTACAAAGTGAAGGGAATGAAACCTAAGTTGCAAAACTGATGGAAACTATCGACAATAACCAAAACATTAAAAAAAAAGCTAAGTAAACTGGCAAAATAGGTTAAAAACATTGAACCACAAAATGCAAAAAGAACAATGATGCGTGTGCAAGGCAAGAAAACATTAACAATGACACTCCAAAGAGGTGTTCCCAGAACCAGAATTGTACTTTCTCGAACAGTTTGAACAGAAAAAAAAGGACAAGTGGAGGATTATAGAATCAAGTGATTCGAAAAAGATCTACATTTCGTCCATCAACTCTTTTCAGATTCTAATTTTCACCCTCAACTTCAAAACATTTTATTTCATCTGCATCCAATGCAAATCACATAAAATTGCTGATCTCATAAGTAGTTCTCAGCAGGGGGTCAACACTCCCTGTTTACAAAAATTTCAAGTAGAGGCTAAGAAAAGCGGTAAATGGCTATTTTCAGATTTTTTTTTCAAAATTTTCACTAAAAGTTTTGAACAAAATTTGAATGTTTCTTGGAAAAAGACAACTAATGACATATCAAGCTGTCAGGACCCCAATTCCACCTTCAAGATAGAGTTAAACCGCCTGGCAGAACACAACAGTGAGATAATGTGAAGAAGCAGAAAATTTGAAAAGAAAATCAGGCATATTCTTTTTTTCTTTTTACCAGAGGTCAGTCAAGATCAGCAATTCTCTCCAAATTTCAGCGAGATTTCGTCAAGAGAGTGAATCCTGATGTTAGGTGACATGGCTGCCACAGGATAAACCTGACTGCATATCAGCACCTCCTAGTTCTATTCCGCTCTCTCCTGTCTTACTTCCTCTCCTATGATCACTTCCCTTCCAACCATATGGCATTGCACTGTTTCCATTTCTAGTGGGCTGAACCAAGGGAAAACACTTCCGTTCTAGCCTCCAATTTGTCCAATCACAATCAGACAAGAATTCCATGGCTGTCACTGCCACACATGCATCCCCATCCCTTGCTGATGGCAATGACTTGTTTATGTACACTGCAACAGAGGGAAACAAATGGAACATGAAGCAAGAGCTGAACAAATAATGAAAGAAAAATTGAAAAATGTGATGAGAAAACAATGACAAAAATGACTAATGATACAAAACATTCCTATAATCCACTTTGATCAGAAGAGGACTCAGAATAGAAAAATAACAATTCTTGCGAGCAGTGGATGGGAGCCACACAGAACCTACAGGGTTTATTTCATCGCTAAATACAAGTTTCTTATGCAAACACATCTACATGGTAGAATTGTTCTTAAAAACCTCACAATTGATTTGTTCCAAACAATAATAGCATGTGTATAATTCATACTTATCCATAGCAAAGCACAGATATTTAGCTAAATAAACCAGGAATACAGCTATGTCACAAGTAACATGAGAAGGGTATGCATAATTGGGATCATAAATGCAATCTAGACTAAGACTACTACCAAGCAGAGATCATATTATGTTCAAGCCAGACTTAACCTGTATCACCTAAGGGGGCAGATATGTCTGTCTATGCTCTGTGAAAGCTGGATCCTATTTGAGCTTCTGTGTGCTTCCAATGTCCAAGGCGCAATGATATTTGAGTTTTTTTGTGCTTTTGTGTCTAGTTTGGTCATATTTGAGCAAAATGGCCAGGTTACCTTTACTGACTTTGGTGCGGTGCATCTTTGGAATGTAGCTAGTTGAGAGAATCTTTACCTATTCTGGTAAAATAGTTCTGTTATAACACTATTAAGGAGGTTAACAATTAGGTAATACATCCAAAGGTTGTGAATATAACCACATGTTGCAGGCCAACGCATTTCAAAAGTAGGCCTAACTAATTGAAGTATCTGTTTTCTGGCTAGTGTAATATAGAAAGGTTGTATACAAATTTTACTTCCGCAAGGTTGTATGCAAATTTTACTTAGGCCTCTGCACACCATGAACCTGCCAAATATAAGAATTTCACATATAATTAATCCTTATATTACACACTTTTCAGCTTCACATAGTTAAATAGCAACAATAATAGTTCAGTCTTATTGTAGTAGAGGATGAGAGGACAGTGCAAAATGTAGTTCCAAGAAACAAGATACATGGAAGGGAAGAATATCAATTTATGCTTGGTTTTGTAACTCAGGGTTACAAAAAAATCCAACAATTATGTTATCCATTAGACGAGCTATCTGGGAAATTTAATGTAACTTCAACTCTAAATATCATCATGTATTGAAAAGAGAGATCAACAATCAAGAAAAGTTAACACAGTATTGTGCCCTATATCAGTAGTCTTCAAAAGGAAAGCAAATGACGTGAAATAAAATGATAATTACTTTGCAGAACCTGAGCCTAAATGGTAAAAAGTTTTAAGCAGAAAATTGAAGCCAAACAGTGGTTACCAACAGAATTCCTTTATCAGTACATTCAAGCAAGTTTATCATAAGTTCAGTGAAATTGAATTTAACAGGAGATTGCTGTGCCAAAATTACTAGTCTGGAGTCAATTAATTGTGTTCTGGGAAACGATTGCAATATTGTATCTAGAAGAAAACAGGAATGTTGTAAACGTCCTGAATTGGATATCTAGGCAGGGTATGACTATCATGAAATTAGGACCAATTTCTAATCAAACTGATTAGATACACTTCTCATCCTCAGCTAACAATTATTATATGGTTATATCAATATTAAATGAATTTTGTAACTACTTTTGTTAGTATATGATCATGTGTTCAATTAATTTTGATCTAATGAATGAAAGGACAAATAATACTATATACTAGAAAGACTTTTTCTTTTTGTTGAAAAAAAAGCTTGAGCCAGATGAAGGCTGAATGGAAAGTGTAACCACAGCATATTATTGTGTATTAACCAAGGGAAACCAATAACCACATTTATGTAAAATCATGTGTGCTTCAAGATGGTGTCTAAGAAGTATCACTTTCCAAGAAAAGTAACAGTCTTGTGGGCAATTGACTTGAGCACATTATTTTGCAGTTTCAAAAGGCAATGCAAGCAATTGACACATCAGTTAGAAACCTACATATGTTGCAGAGTCCATTTTGTAGCAATTTTCTCCAGAATTTATCCATATATATATGTGCTGCTGCTTTGTTTTTTGGATCTTTGTGACTCATTGCACCATCTCATTTTTGGAGTTCATTGTGATCTCTACTATACAAAGCAAGAACATTTCCTTCACATCCTACCACTACCTGTTTACTCTATGGTTTCCCCTAATATGTCTAGATCACTGCAATTATTGATATTCCTCATTTGCTCAGATAGTTCATCTAAAACCACATAGATCTCTGGTGCTAGAGGGTTTGACCTATCTCCAACTAAAAAAGGAGTGAACCCATTGCCAAGATCAGCCCATGCTAACCCAGGTGCTTTTGTGACACCTAAGTCACGCATTAGTTTCCTGACTGTTGCTAGTTCATCCCAGCAACCAGCAGCTGCATACATGTTAGCAATCAGAACATAGTGCCCAGAATTCTCTGTCCTCATTTCCAAAAGTTTCCTTGCTGCCCTTTCGCCAATTTCTTTGTTGCCCCTGTCATGACAAGCCCCAACTAATGCTGCCCACATAGTCGATGTCGGAGGAAAAGGGGCATGGTCAAGCATTTCCTCTGCTTTTTCCAATAGTCCAGAACGTGCATATAGATCAATCATGCAAGAATAATGCTCCATCTGGGGCTTAATACCATATGAACTGACCATCTTGTCAAAAAGTTCTTCTCCTTCAGGCACAAGTCCAGAGTGGCTACAAGCGGAGAGTACAGTGACCATGATTATATGATCAGGCTTGATCCCACTATCAATCATCTGCTCAAAAAGCTGAAGTGCAACTGTTCCTTTACCTTGCATCCCATATCCTGCGATCATTGAAGTGTAAGATATCATATCACGGTCATCCATGGTATCAAAGACATTTTGTGCTACCAACAGTCTCCCTGATTTGGAGTACATGTCAATAAGGGAGTTCCATAACAAGCAATACCCTTTGAAACCATGCTTAACAATGTGACTGTGAAGTTCCTGCCCATGTTGCAGATTTGCGACACGGGCACAGAGAGCAAGATAGGTAACAACAGTAACATAATTAGGTTGCACACCTCTGAATACCATTTCACGGAAAATACTAGAAGCCTCTTCTGCACAATCTGACAGTGCAAAACTGGATAGCATTGTATTCCATGTCACTACCCCAGGGCACTCCAGCATCCTGAACAACATGTGAGCACACTCCATATCCTTGCACCTAGCATACATTGTGATCAACGCATTGCTAACACTCTCAACATGGTCACAGCACATGCGCACGACCAACCCATGGATCTCCTTCCCAAGCCTCAACCACCCAACCCGTGAGCAAGCATTCAAACCAATCACCAGTGTCACGTAATCCACCTCTGCACCACCTCTAACCATCTCCCTAATAAGCCCTACTGCTGCCCTGTGATCTCGCATCTGAATATACCCCCCGACGATAGTGTTCCACGTCACCGAGTTCACGTCCGCCCCATCATCTCGCATCCTCCGAAACAGCTCAATAGCCTCTGCCCATTGCCCGACCACTGCGTAGCTTGATATCATCGAGTTCCATGATACCACATCCCTATGGACCATACCGTCGAACACCTTGCGTGCAGAGGCGAGATCCCCACACTTCGCGTACATTGACATGAGCGCGTTATGGAAAAACAAATGCCCGTCCATCCCAGCGCCCGCAGCGTGCATGTGCACCGCCTGCCCGAACACGGGGTCTCTGGCCTCGGCGCAGGCGCGGAGGACGGATGGGTAGGTGAAGACGTCTGGGAACACGCCGTTCCTGCTCATTTCCTGGTAGGCCGCCAGGGCCTGACGCGGCAGTCCATGGCGGAGGCAGGCGGAGATGAGGACGTTATAGGGGAGCGGCAGCGTGGAGTCGGCGGCGACGGAGGCGGCGGAGGGGAGCAGGGAGGGGTGGGCGGTGTAGACGGAAAGGAGGCGCGGTAGGAGGATGGGGTGGCGGGAGAGGCCGAGGGAGAGGGAGAGCGCGTGGAGCTGGAGGCCGAGGCGGAGGTGGGAGCGGTGGTGGTGGAGGAGGGCGGCGACGGGGCGGAGGAGGACGTGGGAGGAGTCTGCGGCGGCGGGTAGGAGGCGGCGGAGGCGGGAGAAGGCGAGGAGTGGGAAGGGGAGGAGGCGGAGCGCGGAGGAGGTGGAGAGGGAGGCGAGGAGGGAATGGAGGGAGTCTTCGTCGTCGTCGGGCACGGTCGGTGCCGCAGGCGACGGCGGCGGCCGTGTTAAGAGCGCCGCCGCGGCCGACGTAGGCATCCAGGTTGTTTCAATTAGCAAACGGATGAGAGCAGATCGTTGAGGTCCGGTTAAAAGGCCGTTGAGGTCCATGGCCATGGACTCATGGTGCGTTCTACATTATGCGTGCACACTATTCAGTCACGGACTAAAACAATTTTATTACATGCGTCTATACATGTTTCAAGAGCAAAATTCAAAAGTCTTGTGCAAGTAGATATAATTTTTTAAAGATAATGGATGGGCCGGCCTTTAAGCTATAAACCACTTATTATAGATATAAATAAGATATAAATCTGATCCATTCAATTTAATACAAACCTATAGATCACAAAAACATGTCTCATTGGTTTTAATTCAAATAACATTTAGTCTCACTAATGCTTAATACATTCTCCCTCTATTAAAAACAACTCCTATTCCATACAGAGTTGAGAAGAGACTAAAATAACATCTAGATGGTAGATAAATAAAAGATATTAAAGAATAAAGTTTCTTAATTTATGAAACACCCCACCATAACAACCAATTGATCTGTACTGAACATATTAATACGGAATATATGGATATGTCTTAGTATTATCATTCTTTCAAACCAACTGTTTTCATGAAAATGCTCTGCGTTGAGCGCCTGATGGAAGGCAAATTTTCACCGCACTCTTATCCACTTTCCCTCTCTTTTTGTGCACCCTTTTTCTCCTGTATCTTCTAGTCTGCAAGGAGGTGGAGGTAGCGAGTTGATGATGCACAAGAAGCCATGAGTTGGGAAAAGAGCACATCGCAGTGGTAGCGGATTGGTGTGACAGCAGTAGGCAACTGTGGCTGTGATGATGTGGACATGGTCGAGCTTTGCACAGCAGTGGTGTCACAAAAACGGTTGCATGAGCGGGTAGGGGTTATTGGGCATTGTCGACAACGATGCCATCTCCAGCAGTTGTAGGCCTATGTCTCCTTTATAGCAAGGGTGTATCCTGGTACAGACACGATGGCCAACCAACATAGAGAAGGAAAAAGATAAAAAGTTAAATCTAGCCTATTTGTTTTATGATTTTTTATGTTTCAGCCATATATATAATGATGTTTTGTTAGTTAGATTAAAATGTTATAGTTGGTTTTTTATGGTGTTTTATTGTTTTTTTAATTTTATTTGGATCTGTTTTCAATATTTTAAATCGTTGTTTCATATGTTGTAGCAAATTGTTTTAAGTGTGATTCTATTGTATTTCAACTATTAACACTATTTTTTGTTTAGTGCTAAAATATTTTTGTATAAGGGATAAAACAATATCCATTTTGGGGAAAAAATCGGACATCTGATTTATAGTTGTTTCCATGTTTCTCATGAACGATCCGTGGGCTGCTCGGCATTATCCCTCCCCCTTGCTGATGCACCGCTACCCTGCCTCCTGTGCGCCTTGCCTCTTGGTGCACACACACTGTCCACTCGTCACCGCGTCGACAGCTCCTCCCCCTTGCTACAGTACAGCACCATCGCCCCGCCCCTTGCATGCCTCACCGTCTGGTGCCCGAACGTTGCGTGCTTGTCGTCGTTCCATATATAACTGCGCCCTTGAATCTAAAACGACCTGTCGTTCGCATTGGCCGGGAGAGCAGGCAAACCAAGGTAGTAGCAAATCTATCATCCATGTACAACGACGCCCGCCTCCTCGAGTTCATGGAGGTCACGTCGTGCTACGACGCCGCCGCAGCCGCCCACCACCTCGCCTCCTGCGGCTGGCAGCTCGACCGGGCCGTCGACCTCTTCTACGCCGGCGTTGAAGGCGGAGAAGTGTCGTCGTCCGCGCGAGACGTCGGCATCGGCGTCAGTGCGCGCTCCGATCTCCTCCAACTCCGAGACCCTCTACGGCGTCCCGTACCCGTCCGCCGCCACCCGCCGCCGCAGACCGACCAGGTGGGAGAGCGAGGAGGACGCAGATCGACGGTGCCAGCGCTAGGGGGAAGCCGGCGCCAGCGGTTATGGCGGCGGTCGCGCGGACTGGGATGACGAGCCGCGGCGGCCGCCTGCGGCCAAGAAGAGGAAGACGACCCTGGCGGAGCTGTTCCGCGCGCCGCGCGAGCTGACGTACAAGGGCGGGTTCCACGACGCCAAGGAAGGCGGCGGCGGCGGCGAGGGCAGCAAGGTCTGCTGCTACTACAAGCTCGACCGTGCCAAGCTGCCCGCCGTGCTCTTCGTCGACCCCGTCACCGCCCAGCTCATGAAAAGGCTGCACCATGTCACCGACGCGAGCGATTTTCTCATGGCCGCCGACAATTTCATCGACTCGAAGCCGATCATGCCCGTCAGAGCTAACAGAACTACCGCGCCAATACCGCCGCCTTCCCGTAATCACCAAAAAAAGCCGGCCGCCACCACGCCGGCATCGCCATGGGAGGAAATATGCAAGCCGAGGATGCGATTTCCCGACGGCCAGGTGGTGGGCAAGGAGTTCGGCAGCCAATGCGGGGTGGACGCGCTCTTCGCCTACTGCCGGTCAGTCGTCGGCGTCGAGCAGCTGTTCCGGGTGATGCGGTTGCCGGCGACGGCCGGCGCAAGGAAGAAGTTCGCGAGGAGAAGGATGTGTCGTTTGAGCAGCTGGGACTTAACCTGTCCACTCGGTACGTGCTTCGAAACTGGTTATTTCTCATGTAAAAAGAAGGTAGTATAAAATAAGTGAATGTCTAATCTACATTTGATAGTAAAACTCTAATATCTTACAAATTTTGAGCCGTTGAATCATTTTAAAATTAATGTAAATCCCCCCAAACTCTAATCTCCTCTTTTTTTTTTCTTCTATCCTGCAGCCACACGAGTGTTGACCTCAACAACTCTTGACTTCCCTCCTATACCGCTGCCCGATCTCTCTTGACTTTGCTCCTACACCACCACCCGACCTCATCGGCAGGCATCAAGGTGCCAACAGTGCCGGCAAGATTCCTTAGCCGGTCTCTTTCTCCTTCCCTCTCCTCCTTCCCCACTTCTCTTCATCCTCAACCTAGTTACTAGCAAGGTGTCCTCGTCCTGCCATCTTTACTGTCTCTAGCAATAATCTGCTGCCAGGTCCATCACTATCGACTGCTACCTCTAAATCATAAGTTCGCTTTGCCCATGGCACTAATACTAGCCCATCACCCTCCATCCTCATGGCTCTAGTGCTCACCATCAAATCACCACCTCCCATGGCAATCCTTTAAAACTAGCGATCTCCCTCCTCTTCCCCCTTCCCCTAACCCCTTCTCACCCCCACCTCAATTTGGAAACCTAAACTCTAACTCGTCAAGTTGTCGCTGATCGCCAAAGCATCACTAGAGCTAGTGAAGAAGGACCTAGGGTTGCAAGAGCATAAATCATGAAGCAAATCCTAATGTTACAAATTTGAAAGATTTTGGTCCCAATTTTTTTGTAAACATACATCTTGCAATCCGATAAAACAATCGCTACCTCCGAATATGTACAAGATGTTTCACATGTTTTCTTTTAATATACACTACTTGTTGGCATGTCATAGATTACTACTATTGTAATATTTGAAGTGTAAAGTCATGGTATATGATTCCATTCACCGGAATTTAAATCATAGTGTTTATAAATATGCTTGTGTTTACTCTTAGTTTATCCAAAGATAGAAAGCTACAATTACTTTGTTAGAAAAAAAATGAAATAGGAATTGTATGTATTCTATTCTATTACCTCCATTAAAAAAAGCATTTTTAGGTTGTTTAAGTAGAGATTAAGGTTAAAAAGAAAAAAAAAGAGTTTAGTGCTCCTCAATAAATATATAAAAGATGAGAAGGCCGTGGATGAGAGAATAGATAGGGTAAGATGAAAAGAAATTTGAATAATAGATAATTGATGTGATAAGTAGTATTATATTTTATAACAATATTTAAATATTAGAAATTCTTATATTTTAAAACTAATGAAATATTATTTAATAAAACCTTCAAAATAGGAGTTGAGTAGCGATATGATGATGTTTATCTACATTGAGCGTCTATATTACATGAAATTTTTGTTGGATTCAATCAAAATTTTGGATATAGGGGCATGTTTAATTGGTAGTGTCAAATTATAGGCATTTTTTTTTTAATGTAGGATAGAGTTATCTAGCTTTTATTTGGATTGGTACCAATATGAACCCAAAATTTGATAGTATGGTGAAAAAACTTTTAGAATATGACCAAACAAATCGTGGGCACTACTAATAATTTAGCATCAATCCAAACTAACACATTTACAATTTAAGTTGTCAAAAAATTGGTATGGCACATTATGGTATCAATCCAAAAGGGCCCTAGGAATAATTGTGTGTGGACTGCTTACCTCATTCACAATTTGTGCTCTTAAAAATATGCAAAAGTTTGTCCATGCTTCGATTTGTGTTTCAATCTATGAAACATTTCTTCTATAGTTCATCTCTGATGCATCATCTAACCTATCTATGTTCACCTCTGCCTTACAAGTAACCAGCAGGGTATCCACTAGATGCTCAAAAAAGGTCAGATAATTCACCAGTATTATTTGCTCTATGCTTTGAAAAAAATGTTTTCTAAAAATAATTTTCTTTGGCCCTCCATGGTATAGCTGTCCAAAGGTCACCACCAGATGGCATGCCTAGCATTGGGAAATCCAGGGGATGATTGCTAAAAAGCTAATCCGTTGAAGCGTGGCCCATTGAAGGCCATCCACAAAATCGCTGGCTAGGGACTAACAACCAAGGTTGACACCTTTGGTGTCTCCATGACTTACCATGCGGCGTCCCTCTCGCACTTAGCAAGTGGACGGATAAAGCGTATGGGGAGCCCAATAGGTCCCACACCATGGGAACAATAGAGTATGCCACCGCACGTCTTGTCACCCCATGGAACAACAAGCCATCGTTACCTGTTTATGGGTCAATGAGATTTAATGGAGATTCGGTGTGTCACTCCAATCTCTGTCTATATCCACTCTTTGATTAAGCCATCCCATCAAAGGAAAGTTGGTTGCACTATTATTAAGTATAAGGGGGTGGCAGGATGCAGTAGAAGGAGTGACAAGTAGTAGAAAGTTTGGTGATGATGATAAGGGGTGAAGAAAGTTAAGAAGAGAGTGGAAACTTACAAGATCCACATCTCCAAGAAGAAAGTGAAGAAGAGTGTGGAGACATACAAGATCTAAATCTCTAAAGAACATAGGGCAATGTGCCCAACTCGAAACCATCCATAAGGTGACTACCTAAGAACTGACGAGTGGTAGCACATCTAGGATGGGATAGACCTTAGAACAACTTCTCGAAGGCCGACATGTGATAGTATGAGTAGCTCATGGAACTTTACTCATGCCATTCCTTCATGGTGTGAGCAAACGGGATCTTAGAAGTCTCTGGCAAGGGACAAGGTGATCCTCATACTTTGACATTTGATAAACATGACTCTTTACTAGAAGTAGAGAACCAGCTATGGTTTAGGAAATAAAGTTGGTTTATAGCACCCTCTCACTATCTCTCTATGGGTTAGGTGAACCTTGGAGAGTATAAAGCAATGGAGGGTTCCTAAAGAGGGGGTTGAAATTTGTTTAGGAATCGAGCACATGAGCTCTTTGTACGTTTTCCAATTCATAATCTAAAAATGTCAATAGTAGAGTTGTTATCTTTAAGAAGGCTCGAAACTAGGTAAAAATATTGATGTATTCTTAGGATATAGTTTGCTAAACCCTTAAACCCTCTCAACCTTACGAGGGGTGCTGGATTTTGGCCTGTCACACACCGTCCATCAATAGTGAGACTTCAGTATGATGCCTAGGTTTGCATGGCCGTAATACGATCATATAAGACAGCTAGCATGGTTGGAAATTGTGAGTACTGACTAGATTCATCTGACACCACTTTTCTTTTACATCACATCCATTCTGTGATCAATTCAGTGGAGCTCACACAGACTATGGTTAGTACATATCTTTGAAAAGTTCCAGTGGAAATCTTCACGTTTTTTCTTAATTTGTGTTGTAATTCACAAAAATCAGTATAGGTTGTATCAAAACCATGGATATCATCTTTATCGTTTGGTTAAATTGCAGGTCTTCTGACACTGGTTAACCAGGATGATGACATATGTGCCCTCGAGGTACTTGTTTCCTCACCATACAATACATATCCAGTACACAATTAGCAATACAAAAAAGCATATTCTTCTATTCTGTCGTGCAATTCGTGGATGATATCTTGGAAGTTATTTAATCTTAATTTTGGAATTGATCATAGTAGTAACCACGGTCTAGTTTTATGGTAGCAAGCCAGAAACCTTGAATCCTGATGCATTCCATACTTTTATGGTTCTTGATCTTCATTGTGAGTTTGTTTGTTTGGTGGTCTTTTCTCCTCACTATTTCTTATCTCCGAAGTTATTTCCATTTTTTTATCTTCTAATAAAGAAGAGGGGCACTAGAATGGATCAATGAGTAGCTTGTAATCTCTAGAGATGTTGGTCTGGTTTCGACAGCCTCCTGTCAATGTCAATTTGTAATTTGTAACATGAATTTTTCTCCTCTAAATCTTAATGAAATTGGTTGGCCTTGTCTTCAGCCAACATGTTTACAATAATAGATTGAAGATGAGAACTTTGAACTATGGTTTCAATTTTTTTCATTGACAGTGTGCTTCTGAGCTGTGCATCTTTGTATAGAACTTGACTTGATGATCTAGCATGAGATGCTTCTATACTCTTTTCTAACAATCTATGCTTGTTCTAAGATGCATCGGTAATTATGTAATTGGCGTCTTACAGTTGCTACCCACTGTCCATATTTAGCCTTAGCAGGATGAAGCAAATAGTTTTGATCCTTTTAAAATATCTGATGAATATATTTCAGGTCAGAAACCAATCGGGTGAATGGATATATGCCAAACCAGTCCCAGCAACCTTTGTCTGCAACATTGGTGACATGCTGAAGGTTCTTTTCTTCCTTTGCAACTTCACTAATATCTTTCTTTATTGTTATCGAACTTGAGACGCTTATCAATTGTCTTATTTGGGTTAGGTTTGGTCAAATGGAATATATCAGCCAACACTTCATCGAGTTGTTAACAACTCCCCTCGTTACCGGGTGTCTGTTGCATTTTTCTACGAGGTACAGCTTGCTTAATCTCTAGTCTCAATCCTACACATAGTTACTTAGTTACTCTGAAGTTGCTTTCTCATTGTTCTTTTCCTTTTCCTGAAAAATTCAATGCCACAGTCAAACTTCGATGCTGCCGTAGAGCCTGTTGAGTTCTGCCGGGAGAGAACAGGTGGTGTTGCCAAGTATGAAAAGGTTGTTTACGGGGAGCATTTGGTTCAGAAAGTCTTGACAAACTTCGTCATGTAAATTTGTGCAAAAGTAAACGAGAACAAACATGTACTCCAGGATCGGATCGCAGCATTTATCAATAAATTCATTTGCGAATTTTAATTGTACCAGCTGTTGCACATGTACCTACTGCTGCTGTACCAGATCCTGCCGGTCGATGCACGGTAGAACAGGCACATGAAGAATCCTTAAGACCTTAACTGAAATGACAAGCGATCTAAATAAACTTTTTCTTGCATGGCATAGATGGATGATTGCAGTTAGTTGGCACTTGAAATCATTCTAATTTATTTACATGCCCCAGCCACAGGAGGAAGATAAGTAGCAAAAATTAACTCCAAATCGAAAGAGAGAAAAAAAGGGTTCTCAAAACCCCAACACTAAGCTATGCGACCAGCATCTCCTCGAAGAATTTCCCCTAATAGAGGCACACTCACGAGAACTCTTGAGCAACTACCAAACACGAACTAACGGGTTTAAACATATACTAATTTCTGTCCGTGTAATTAATTCATTATATTGATTACAGTATTGCATGATCCGGACGGAGGAAATTTAGAGGATTTTTACGGAAATTAGATTAATTCTTTGAAAATCCAATAAAATTCATGCATTCAAAGAAGGCCTAAATTTATGATTTCCTTCTCTACGTGGTCTGGTCATTGAATGCACGGGAAAAAGGAGCTACCACTAGTTAGCTGATGCTGACATTGAAGAAACAATTCCGCCAGCAGGAATAGGAAGCTCTTAGATATTTAGGTGCAGAACATGCTTTACATTCTCTTTACGAAGCCAGATAGGAGCAGAAATAACAAAACTAACAGCTGTGATTACTAGGGCTATGCTTCCAGTTTCTACAACGTCCAAGTAACAACCAAATACCCCTAAATAGCGTAATATCGAAAAATGGAGTTAGGACTGCCGTCCAATCGATGAAACCATGAAAACAGGTAAAGCATAATTGTATGCACTCATCACATACAAGATAACTCATTCTCCACTGCTAGACAACAAAATTACATAACTATAGCCAGTCTCTCAGGAGAAATATTACATTTGGTCTTCTCTCGTTCACATTTTGGATCACAGAACTACACCCACTCTTAATAAGCGCACAGCGTGGGTATGAGGAAGACAGCAAGTAAACATGTACCACTAAGAGGAAAAAAAAAAGACCAGGTACATGGCGTATTTCCCAGGCTAGTACCACGTTTGCACAACCACTTGAATGTTCAAACTACTTGATACCACAAGCATGCATATAATCTACTCAAATCATTTATTGCAGCCCATGCCTGTATGCGCACAACAAAAGAACCAGCAATGTTCACATAATAGTCATATGGTTGACAAAAGATCGAGGGGATTTCCAGTACAAATGGAAAAAATATGTTATGCTTCTCAAAACTGCAAAACATCAACGAAATAGTTTAACCCAAAGTAATATTACAGCCCTTTCCCCTAGGAGATTTGAAATATTCATTGTATGAATATTACTTCTTCAATGAACAAAAGAAATATCTCTTTTAGCTCAATAAATATAAACTGTTCACTGAAAAAAATTCCTTAAATGAGTACAGAAAATAAAATTCCATCACAGGAAGAATGTTTCTATAAACATTTGTACAACCTTTTAGGAAAGGTAAACAGGAAATTGATACTAATTTTCTTTTAAAAAATCAGAACAAAGGGTTGAAAGCAGTTCACTAAGTGAGAAGGCTCCACGCCGTCCAAAAGAATGGAAGGTGGGCTAACTATTATTTGTTGGTGCCACATATGGTTCACATAGGGCATTGGTTTGTTGAGTGGACTGGAGGAAACCAAAGTCATCTAGAAAGATACTAGTGGCTTCTTCCCACATCCATCCTTAAGCTGAAACTTGCTACCTAATCAGGTGGTTTCAAAATTCTCTGCTTGGTTTTGATGATTGGGCATCAAAGATGCCCAAATGAGACAGTGATTTTGAATGCGCTTGTGTGGTCAAGTGACAATGTTATTCAATCTGAGATTACCAAAAATCCACAAGGAAGAATCCTGACCATCATGTTCACCAAATAATTCCGTACGGAGACCTTTCAAGCATGTTTCATACGGAGACCTTTCATTAAATTATTTCATCTTGATTGTTATCTGATCTGATTTTCTTATTTCAAATGTGTTTTAACAGCAATGGGCATGTCTATACTATTCGACATTTCATAAGTAATAGTATTTTAAATGTTTTTAGTTAGTAGGAAAGAATCATAATGTTATATTTAGCATTTGAAATACTTTAATATTTTTATTTTTTAAGTATTACAAGTATAATGAGAGCCAATGGTTAAATTTGAACAATAAAGCTAGTTGTAATAGTTATTTGAAAAGATGGTGTACCATCCAGTGCATTATGCAGCCTCATGGAGTTATGCAAAAGACATAAGGTGAACAAGAAGTGCTCCACGATGAGGTTAAGGCTCGATACTATCGTCAAATCTGATTAACAAACCCCACTTAGTTCGACTTAAAGCAAGGTTTCAAGATCTATTGATGTCAACTAAAATCGAATGAGCGACTAGAAGGACGACCTAGAGGGATTCGTCAGTGTGGGCTCGCCGGAAGGATCGGGGAGGGGCAAAGCAATAGATCCATCCAATCCCAGCAAGAGAGAGAGACAGAGACGGGGAGGGGGCAGAGGGAGAGATTCCTTTGTGGGTGTGCGTAGTACCTCTAGGTGAGCTGGTGGCCGACCTAGAAGCCAATGGTCTCAATGCGGCGGGCAGCGAGCTCCGGCTTGGCGGCGTAGAAGCGGCCGCAGTAGGCCGCCACCATCTCCATCACAACCACGTCGACGCAGCTCTCCGCCACCTCCCGCCCCATCTCTCCTCCTCCTCCGACTGGTAGGTAGGTCGCCGGCGAGAGAGTGCGAGAGAAAGGGAGGCCGGAGGGGGATGGAAGCTGTTGGATCAGTCGCCAGAAACATAAGAGCATGGGCTTATTACTTTGTTGCTATTTTTAGCTATCCAAACTTCGGAATTATCAAAATTTAGAAAGGACAAACTAAATATACTCCATTGTTCGCGCCAGATCTCGCACGCCCGATGCGAATATGCCGATGCTTTAGAGGTCTGGTCGGCTTCTCTCCATGACTCGAGATATGCGAGCCGAGACCCGTGAGGTTCTCTTGGCTCCGGCACGACGATATGAGTGTGGCATGCCAGTTAATTTGACCCTATAATTGATAAAGAGATGAGGCGAACGAATCAGTCGGACGATAGACCGATATGAGCTCTTGCTATCAACTGGCTGTCGATAAGATCGAAGTGGTCATCGGCTGCGTCTAAATGGCTCCTGCTATCGGCTGATTATCTTGAAGAACAAACATGCCCTGCATATAGGGAAGTCAGGTAACATCAGTTTTGTCACAAGTGCAAAATAAGGTATGAATTTTACATTCATTACCCTATGATTAGTTTCAGATTGTCAATCTGCTTCTTAATAACTCTGGCCAAAAGTCTTTGCAGATAAATTTGATTGCTTCAAGATGATCACTACATCGAAGGCACTCCATAGTATATCTGATTTTGAACATAAATTATGGTTAACTTTGCAGCACTGGCCTGGAAGTTAGAAACCAATAAAGATATGCAAATATTTCAGAGAGCAGTTATATTTGCGCTATAGAGTATTATAATTCTCGAAACAATCACCTAATGGCCAAGGAAAATAAAAAGAAAACAAATTTAACTAGCTGTCAAAATAGAATGCATATCTGAAATTTTTTTAAAATGAGAATAAAGTATAATTAAAATTGCCGCAATATCTTGTTTCCCAAATGATTAGAAATGTGTGAACATTGTAAATAGTTATTTTTGGGTTGAACACTTTTTATAATTAGCTAAATTATCTGCTCAAGGGTTCAAGAATCAAGAAAAAAGTCATAAACAAGTGGTCAGTCATTGATCTTACATACCCTACGCTAAACATAAGACTATTAACTCAGGATGTCAATGGTTACTGAAGAAAGATATGAATTTACTAATAATGACCAAACACATTGACACAATAAAATGTGTGTATGATAAATGTATCAGGATAATGAACTCTCAAGTCTTTACTAAAGAAGCATTATCAACCTCTGATGGGTACGAATCAAAGCATGGCTACAAAGCTTCTTTAAACAGTTGTTCCAACTTGTTGAGTCCTTCAAAGTTATGTATACCAGGTACTCAACAAGTTTAGGAAATATATAATTGATTTCAAGAAGAATCCCAGGGAGTAATTAACTCCAGAATGCTCTACTAAAAGCCTGGTACGCAGTAAAATGAGTTGTACTTCTTTAAATAAAATATTGTATGGCTGTGAGCTTGTGATCACATGGTATATTTGTGACCCTGTCTGGCATAGCTTTGGTGCTGATGGCAACCATTTATCAGATGTATTGATAAAGACTAACATTCAGTAAGTACAACAATGGCATTCATAAGGGGATAAACTGTTTACAACACAAGTGCCCCTGTTCGAGATGAATAGATATCTAAGTTCAGTTTCATTCAATCTACTTAAGTCGAAAAAAATCACTGGAATTTAGCACTATCTTGAGAACTAAACTGAAATGTGTTATCCTAGATTGCAACTTATCACACCACATCAACACTTTCAGTACGTTCTGCAGACTATTTTATAGCCCCTGTAATTCAAGGTAAGCGGTCTAGATTAATGAGAACCTTTTCAGCAAGTTCAGGCTCAGGTACAAATTAAAGTAGTACTATCAAAATTTGGAATTAAGGATAATAAGGTGGAAATTTAATTGCAGGCAAGGTTCTGCTCCCAAAGACTAGAACTTCTCCGCAATGAGGTTAAGGCTTGATATTATAGTCAAATCTGATTAACAAACAATTGCTTAGCTCGACTAAAAGCAACATTTCAAGATCTATCGCCAAAACATTTAGGAAAAATAAATATAATTTGTAAATAATTAAAAACATCTGAACATTTGTAAATATTTATTATGGGTTGAACTCTTCTTATAATTGGCTTCAAAATTATTTGCTCAAGAGTTCAGAAAATAGTCATAAGCAAGCACTCAATCATTGGTCTTACATATCTTGCGCATAGCACAAGACGATTAACTAAGGATGCCAATGGTTATTGAAGAAATATTATTCATTTCTGTGGCATATTAAAATCAGGCTAATAAAATCCCAAGTCTCTACTAAGAGGCATATTATTCATTTCTGTGGCATACAAACCAAAGTATCGCTACCAAGTTTCTTTAAACGATTGTTTCAGCTAGTTGAGTCCTTCGAACTTGAAGTTAACTATACCAGGAACTCCACAAGTTTAGGAAATATATCATTAATTTCCAGAAGAATGCCTGGGAGTAATTAACTGCAGAATGCTCTATGCCATCTCTTTGGAAAGCATTGCAGCAAGTTGAGAAGCAACACCGCAAAGGTTTCAATTCTGTGGTTGTGTTGGTGGCTTGCTGGTTATGGAAGCATAGGAATGGTTGTCTTTGAAGGAACTTCACCTAATTACAATGTCATCACGCAGGATATTAGGGATGAGGCCAAGTTCTGTCGTATGGCAGGGGCCAAAAGCCTTAGTAGCATTCGGCCATAGATGGTCGTAGTCCTTTTGTATTTCTTTGCAAGCCGTTTTGTACTAAACCCTGACCTAATGGGCTTGTTTGAGTCATTTTGGACTCTTTTCCTTCTTCTTAATATAATATAATGATGCGCAGCTCTCCTGCCTTCGAGAAAAAAAATTAAAGTAGAAACGAAAATTATGGAATTAAGGAAAACAAGGGTGACATTTCATTGCAGGCAAGGCCCTGCTCCCAAAGACAAGGAGCGCTCCGCAATGAGGTGAAGGCTCGATATTATCGTCAAATCTGATTAACAAACAATGTGCGTCAACAAGAATCGAATGAGCGACTAAGTAGGACGACCCAAAGGGATTCGTCAGTGTGGGCTCGCCGGAAGGATCGGGGAGGGGCGAAGCAGCAGATTCATCCAATCCAAGCAACAAACTGGGAGATAGAGACGGAGAGGGGGCAGAGGGAGAAATTCCTTTGTGAGCTGGTGACCGACCTGGAAACCAATGGCCTCGATGCGGCGGGCGGCGAGCTCCGGTTTGGCGGCGTAGAAGCAGCCGCAGTAGGCCGCCACCATCTTCATCACGGCCCCGTCGACGCAGCTCTCTGCCACCTCGCGCCCCGTCCCTCCTACCTCGCCGGTGAGAGGTTGCAAGAGAGAGGAGCGATCCAGGAAGCAGAGGCCGGAGAGGAATGGAAGCTGTTCGATTGGCGTCCATCTCTTCGCTGTAGCGTACAAGCAGCGGTTCAAATTTAAATTGAACGTTAGACTAACATCTCATTTTTTATAAGAGGATGGTCTATAAGTGGTCTAACATCTTTAGTAGTTATAACGGGAGGGAAATGAACGTAGAGACTGAAACGAAAACTGGTGAACAAATATGTGGGAACGCCTTTGATCATGATGTCGGTAAACTGGTGCATCGACGGTACATGGAGCATCCAAACGTGTCCTAGAGCGACCTTATCACGTATGAAGTGAATGTTAATCTTAATATACTTCGTGCATCGATAATGAATCAGGTTAGCGGTCATATAGATGGCACTGACGTTGTCACAGTAGACAACAATCGCAGAGGCGATGGGTGTATGGAGCACCTAGAGAAGCTGACAAACCCAGTAGCACTCGACGACGGTGTAGGCAACAGCACGATACTCGACTTCGGTGTTAGACCGAGACACTATAGTCTGGCGCTTGAAGGACCAAGAGACTAGAGTGTCGTCAAGGAAGACGTAGTAGCCGGAGATGGAGTGTCGGGAGTCGAGGCAACTCGCCCAATCCGCGTCAGAATACGCGGTGAGAGAGTCGATGGGGTCGGAGCTGAGTTGTAGGCCGGTGGATAGTGTGTCTTTTATGTAGCGAAGAATACGCTTGAGTAGCGTGAGGTGAGATTCGCGCGGGACATGCATAAAGAGATACTCTTGCTGTACGACATAGGTGAGATCAGGCCGTGTAAGTGTGAGGAACTGAAAAACACCAGTAAAACTTCGGTATTGGGCGGGGTCGATGAGGAGAGAGCCGTCGGTGGTAGAAAGCTTGGTACGAGTGTTGACCGGAGTGGCGGTGGGATAACATTCAACCATACCCGTTCGCTGAAGAAGATCTATGGTATACTGGCGCTTGCAGAGGAATAGTCCATGGGAGGAGCGCGTAACAGAGATACCAAGGAAGTGATGAAAAGGATCGGTCATGGCAAACTCCGAGTAAAGTCAGGCCATGATGTGTTGTAGGGTGGTTATCGAGGACATCGTAAGAATGATGTCGTCAATATAGAGAAGAAGGTAGGCAGTGGTATCTCTGGTGTGAAGGACGAAAAGGGACGTATCGGAGACGGAGGTCACAAAGCCAAGCTGTCAGAGATAGGCAACAAAGCGCTGGTACTAGGCCCGAGGGCCCTGTTTGAGGCCATAGAGAGAACGTTGAAGGAGGCAAACGTCGTTGGGATGAGATGGGTCGACGAAGCCTGGAGACTACTGGCAATAGACTGTTTTCGTTAGATGGCCGTTAGATGACCTAGTTTGGGATTGGGTGACCACATGAGAGAAGGTGGAGGCAGCAGAGGCCACGTGGTTCGATGGTAGTATTGGTGGTGGGGCAGGGTCGAAAGGGGAAAGGGTGGCATTGGCTCGGGATTGGCGACTGTAGGTTCAGAGAAAGGGCTGGATGAGGCCAACCTAAGCCGATAGAGGGTGGGGAGCCGATAGGGGTTGGTGAGCCGATGAAGATTGATGAGCTGATGGAGTGTGGGGGGCCGATGGGGGTTGTGGAGCCGATAGAGGTCCAATGTGGGTGAAAGTGGAGCGGAGAAGAGTGGGATGGTCGTTCAGAGGATTCTTAGGAACGACCGATGGAGAGTACGAAGGTGTGATAAGTCGATGAATGAGGGTAGTGGGCTGATAGGGATAGGCGGGTGTCCGATGGGGAGAGCCGATGAGATTAGGTGGCCGATGAGAGTAAGTGGTGGAGTAGGTGGCTGAGGAGTAGGTAGCAGAGTAGATAGAGTGTGTAGAGTAGATAGATCACGAGTGTGAGAGAGTAGGTAGGTCACGGGCGCGAGGTGGTTCGCGTCCATGAAGTGAGGTTCCGCGTCCGTGGACACGTGGACGCAACGGAGTAGGGTGGACCTAAAAAGTCGAAGAAGTCACGGGCGTGAAGAAAAAAGGTTTATGTCCGGGAAACAGAAATTCACGTCCGTGGACACGTGGACACGTCGGAGTGGCTTGGACGCGAGTGGAGAAGTTTCGTGTTTGGGAGCAAGTGAGCGTGTCAGAAAAGCGGGAACTAATAGAGTGGTCCAGCCGATAGAGAGCGGATGGGTCCAGCCGATGGAGACGACGAGCGCAGAGGTGCGCCGACGTCGAAAGAAGGGAAGGTGCGCTGAAGTAAGGGAAAAGCTAAGGCGGATCTAAACGAGACGAGGAGGCGGATGGAGGCCGTCTCCTTGTCACGTGGTGGAAAGAGGCAAGTAGGTGGTGGAGGAGGAGAAAGACCATCTGCGGCGGAGACGAAGAAGATGAGAACTAAGACGAAAAGGCAGAGGAGGAATACCAGAGGAGAAGGTCTGTGACGGAGAGGAAGCGTCGGCTCGCCGATGAGAGAATTGGTAGCGTGCCGGAGATATCTAAACCTGCTATGATACCATACAGAAGTGTAGTAAATAGTGAGACTGTGATCCTGTTTTCTATAATAGGGGCAGGTCAAGTTCAGTGGTTTTGATGTTTTTATATTATAGTTTATTTTTTATACTATCTTTTAAATCACTATATATATATATATATATGAATTTTACCTAAAAAAATTGGTCGTGGCAAGAAATTATCCATGCTACTTCTTCTTTGCTACCCGTTAAGAAGTTCAGGGCTGTTGGATACAACCCGGTCAAACCGTTAAACCAATCCAGATGGGACCCATGACTGATTCTACACGGGCTGAGCTGGTTTAATTTGCAGCCCGTTCAAACCGCTGTTGTCCCCGCGTCCATGTCGTTGTCACTGTCGTCTCGTCAGTTACTCGTCATGCTCGTCGACCAATAAGGGTCATAGAAATCCAAGGTGTCTCCCTGTCGCGGGCGGATGGCGACCTGTTTACCGTGCCCATCGACCATGACGGAGGTGCCATGTCGCAGTGACGATCTAGAAATTTTTTTATACTCGAACGAGCCTAATAAATATTCAACGAATAACTAATACACATATCTTCATATAAAACAACACAAGTAAATTTGAAAATTCTCAAACACTAATTTGTTTTATTATATTGTGTTAAGCACGATAATTAATTAAATAATATATACTACGGCTATATACGAATGAAACAATGACTAGCTAAGCATATTAATTAAGCACTAACCTGCTGTATGCGTCGGACGGAGCCCGGGCACTGGCCCAAGATCGCCAAGCCCTGGCTCCGCCACTGATTCTAGGCGCTGCTCACGTCATCGTTGCAGCCGTCGTGGGGCTCCTCACCCGCCATGCCCGTCGATCCGGATGAAAAAAAAACCGTATCTGGCCAGTCGTCACCTACTGCCAGAACAACGGCGATGCTCGGCGTGGGTCGTGAGCAAGAGGAAGCGCCGGAGAAGACGAAGACAGCGAGGCCAGGAGGCACAGCTTCTGGGCGAAGCTGCAGCGGCAGCTCTTGCACAGGGAGTCAGGGATTACGACCAAGAAATACGGTTGGCCACTAGGGCACTCCAAGGTGACCGGCAAGAAGAGCGTCACGGGCGACGGCGTGCCCGTCCACAGCCCGCCGCCGCCGCCGCGCGGTGCCTTCGAGCTGCTGAGGAACACACTCCTGTCTGCGGCTAGTGCTTGGGTAGTAACGGTTGATGATCTGCATGATTTCAGTGTTGACTGCTTGCCAAAGATAGCCATGGCCATCTCCCTTCTCTGTTTGCTCTAGATGCGGAAGACAACGAACGGTTTAGCCCGTGGAAACCGCTAGCCCAAACCGTCTAAAACCAGCCGCTTCGGATTAAGTTGGGTTGTTGCGAGAACCCGGCCTGAACCGCCGATGAACAGGCCTAAGGCAGTTGATGGTATTTTCTTTCTACCGTTGCATTGAGGGAAACAATTGATGGTATTTCCTATATGTATACCACTTAATCTGTTAATTGACTTCTCAGAGAATCTGTTGTGACTGAGCGTTTTATAACGCACTATAGCTTAGGCTGTTCTAGGATATCTGTTAGCAACGATCAATTGGATCAGTTGCGACATTTTGGTGGCTATGACCAATTTCCCTTCCTCAGTTCCTGTTGTAAAAAAATGACCTATGAGAAAATCAATCACCTCTACATAAATAGCTTGAATTGGAGAGCTTTTGATGCTCTGCTTTCTATGATTTTATTTTGCTTCCCTGCGCGGCGCTGGCAGCTCTAAGGCACGCAAAACCGAATCGTATCGCCTGGTTAAGCTGTTACAAAAAGAACATGGAGCTACAAAGACATGCAGGTTACAGACATCTGAGCTAAATAAAATCATAGCAGTCCATTGCCTACGAGATATTTAACTTTTTGTCATCCATGTGACGTTTTAAACTTTTTATCATCCTATATATCTATCCTATATGTCTATAACATTTAGATCCTGACTCCACATGTTATAGACATATAAGTAATAAAAATTTAAACGTCCTATATTTTAGAAATGGCAAAAAGTTAAATGTCCCCTTCGTAAGAGTTTGGCCATTACACAAGTTGTACATTGCAGGCTCAGCTTCTGAGAGAGAGAATCTGTGTCTGTAATATCTGGTTATCTTCCAACAACAGGTCATATTCAAGCAGGAGCTCATCAGATTGCTTCTGTAGGGCATTGTTGACATGTGCTTCGGCCTCCAATCTCCGCCTTTCATGCTCTTCCGATTCTGATTTTAGCTTCTTAATCTTTTCACTAAGGTTGGCCAATTCCGCATGAAGCTTCCTGACTTCCTTGGATTTATCTTCCTTGCCTTGGAGCTCAATTTGTAGTTTCTCAACCTCCTCCCTGGAGGTGTTTGCCGTTTTCTTCAGTATAGTCAGCTTCCGGTGGTAGTGGTGCAACCGATCAATGACAAATGCAAGGAATAGAATGTACCCTGGAACAACAAGTTAACCATCAAAATGGCATAATCTCATCCCAAGTCACTCAAATAAATGACATACAAATCTGTGCAGCAGGGTTAAAAGATCTACGTACCCAGACAGTGGTTTCCTGATTGGTTCTATACAAATTCAAAGTCTATACACTAGAAATGCTCTGAGCATCCTTGTTTGTCTTACCTTCTGATCATAGAATAAATTTTAAGGAAAAAAAAGCAGAAAGCTGGTCTGTTGAAAAGCAACATGTCTACCAGGCACAGTAAGTGTGCTATCAGAAAGCATGTTACTGAATCAAACAACCAAATTTGGTTCTGTAGCGCTGTACCATGTATATGATCACTTCTTCAAGGGTGATACCAGTGAATATTCACAAACTACATCTATTTGTACTTTTACCAATTATAAATTTATAATGGATTGCTGAGTATACAATTTAGGAATAGAATTGTGTGCTTCCTCATGGCCACATGGGGAATACCATCATATCCCAATACCTATTTAACCATATCAGGCATTTTTTTCTCCAATCCACATTACTGCATGCTCCCAGGGGAAAAGCCCTACTACCATCACAGATGCATTTGTAGGCACAATAGTAAAAAAAGGTCAATATGAATGATTTGTTCAGGGCTTCTAATCTCAGGTGGTTTGAATTCTCAAATTTAAATGCAAAATTTGAATTTAACTGGTTACCAAGCTGCTCCCACACTCAGAGTCACTATCCGTCTAGCTGAACAAAGAAAATAAATTCCGATCTAATCAGCAAGAATTTACCCTCAGACACCCCCTGTACCCACCTCAGTTTACCAACAGATCTGAAATCCTAGACTAGATCAAAGCTCCTACCCAACAAAAAGAGGACTTCTTGACAAACTCTATCATAGACATAATATCTTGATCTGATTCTATAATTTGAACCTCAAGTTGAAAGAGGATGTCTTGAGTGACTATAAATTTCTAGGTTAGAACAAAATTGTCCCCAATTCCTGTATATATCATTATACCTAATATATTCAAAAGAAAAATAGACAATCCAAAGCATAATATGGTTTTACATTTTTTTTACATAATGGAAATGGATTACATTCCCAGCTTCTGTCGTTAGGCACCTAGCCATGGAGTTTTACACAACAGTACTACTTTGGGATTTGTGTATTTTGGTTTTCAGAAATGCATCAAAGCTAATCATGATTCAACCAGTATGACTGGACATCCTAATTGGAAATATCAACTACCATCCTTGTTTATTTTAGCACAACCATTTTAAGTCTTTAGAAACCTGACTTCAATGGCTTGTTCTGTAAATTCCTTATATGAAAATCTTAACTGTATCGCAGCAATGCATACCTAAGCAAACCCAAGTCCTGCATAACCACCAAGAAAAAAAATACTCGACCTAAGGGAGAAACATCCTGAAGGCATTGCATTTTAGGTCAAGAAAAGGCCCCAAAGGTCGGCTCATACCTGTACAGGGATTCTGTTGCCACAGGCCGTGTCTTAACTCTTAACCCATACTTCAGGGGAACACACAGCGAGGGGCGTTTTATTTGAGAAACAGAGTAAGAGCCCTGGTTGATAGCCTCACAATTGGACTTACCACAGTGCTATAAGCAGGTTCTCCATAACGACCAAGAAGAAACATGAATAATCACTGCTTACTAGAATAGCACAAGTATTATGGCAAACTAATATTAAAACCATACATAGGGGGCTCACTTTGACAAAGTTCAATTTCTTTTCTCTCTGAAGTCATTTTTTTTATGAAGCTGTGAGGATGTTTGTCATCAGTTCTATGGTAAGGCATACTAGTTATGTCATCAAAATGGACACAGTGACTCACCAACTTGAATAGTCTAGGGTCCTAGTTTGTTACACCAACTAAGTTCTTAGTCTATTCCAGGGGAGTGGAATTACCCAGGCAGTACTGCATGTAACTTATTTGAAATTTAGGACATTGAATAAACAGTAAAAAAGTGCTTCAAATATAACTTCTAAGACCCCTTAAAGTACGAAGCTTAAGACAAGCAACATATACATGTTTCTGAAGTTAACTGTTAGTTTTGAAAGCATACAATTCCTGCATCTGAACAGTAGTGTTCCTGAATGAATATGTGTACAAGAATACACCTCAAAAGCTTCTCGTTTTTCTAAAAACTGCCAAAGTACAGAGCTGATGAGTTCACATTGTGATTTGAAGTTCTGAACTTGTGCATGTTGAGACCATGTTTCAATTCCAAAGTCAACAGATCTTTTTGAGCCAAGGTTTACAACTTCAGGGCCTTTGCACTCCATACTGGATTCTTGCTAAACTTTCTGCTCTGATGCTTCACTAAGATGTAGATTTGGAATACACAAGATTCATTTTTCTGATTTGAAAAATATCGAGAAATAAGTCATGGCATTTGGTGGTGCCTACCTTGGATCTGTTCTTTTTTTAAAAACAGTGCTTCAATATCGAAGATACAGCACACAGCACACAATGAGTTGAAATAAGAGGAAAATAAATCTTCCCTTTAGGACACTGATTGCTCAAACTAGACATCATTTTCATTTTAGCAGCACCTGGTTTCCCAGCTAAGCACAGAAGAACAGGAGCTTCTACTAGCCGGTGACATGGCCAATCACATTTGGACGCAAGAAGAGTATTTATTTGTTCAAGTCAACGCAAAGTTACTTCTACTAGCAAGTTAGTAGCTTAGTAAGCAATCATTCATATAATAACCTGAAACCACCATTATTTATTCTTAACATGTTGACCAGCAGATCTAGAAGCATTAAAGAACACATATCTAAACGAATTCAGACTAATAACAAGCAGTCAAGCAGAAATACCCAATAAACATTCTTTCAGATGAACTGCTCTCTTAATTACCAAGAAATTAACAAACTGTCAGTCAAATCCACCCCTAAACCTCAACCCTAAACCCTCAGTTCCATCGCCTACAGTACAGGTGTACAAATTCTACCAATGGTATAAACGAGGAAGGGGAGCGAGGCGGTACCGATGAGGGATGCCTCGAGGAGGTGCGTCCGCCAGAGCACCCGGTCCATGGGGCTGACGGTGCCGAGCTTGATGCCGCGGTTCTGGATCCTGAGGATGCTGGCGACGCTGGACATGAAGATGACGAGCAGCGTGCACGCCAGCGTCTTCACCGCGGCGGGGCCCTTGCCGTCCTTCGCCTGGTCCACGCCGCGCATCGCCATCTCCCGGAGCGGCCCGACCTTCACCATCAGCAGCAGCGCCGCCGCGCCCTCCGCGAACAGCACCAGGAACAGCAGCTGAATCATCCCGACCACGCCCACCGGCGCTGAAATCTTGGCCTCAAATGTTGTGCAGGAGAAGGGGATTCCTTCCAAGAATCTCTCTTGCACCAACTGGTCACTTCACCGCGATTCTTGCGGCAACAAGATAGATATCTGGGCGTTAGGGATCGTGCCTGCAAGAATGCAGAAGTTATGCCGTCCTGGGGGAGGAAGAATTGAAGCAGAAATTACAAGATTGGGGGAGAAAGATTCAGGAAAAGAGGAAAATCTTTTTGACTAAAAAAATGAATTTGGGACGAATGAGGAAGAAAAGCGGCGTGCCCACCCAACAACCTTTTGGCCTTTGCCGCTCCCCACGAGATGATTAGGCGCGCCGCACGCGAAGAACACGAATCACGCGAATCCGTGGGTGTTGCAGCGGAGGGGGGAGGAGGGTGGTGAAGAGAAAAATGGAGAGAGCTCGGGTGGGGGGAGGAACGAAAGCTCCCTCAGTTGCAATCAGTGTATGACTCAGTCTGAAATCACAAGTTTTCTTTTTACCTCCCTTTTTCTTTCAGTTTTTTTACGACAAAATTTCGCCGTTTGTTTCTTTCGCCAAACGGAACAAGGTTTTCCACCTACTGTCGGGGTGCGGCAAGGTAAAGGTCCGATAATCCTATCTTAGCATATTTTATCCGGTTTATTATTGTTTAATGTGGTAAACGGGTTTATTGTTAAGGTACAGTAATTTCTCTTCAAACACAGAAAAACCTAAACGTGGTTTTCGGACTGCAACATAAGCATTACATCTTTTGTCATCACAAGTAACCTTACTTCTCAAATAAAAAAAGATTGATATATGCAATCATATCATATCCTATATGGATATACATCCAATACAGATGTAAATGTAAAACATATTATTTCAAATGTTTGTAATAGTATAGAGTTGAAATAGACTTAGGTAAGAAACGAACTAAAATTATCCAATATATCCCACGTATGTAAACAATACAACAACGATACCTGACGGCAACATCGACATAAGCAAGCAGTTGACCAGCTATCAAACGCTGTAGTAGTAGCAAAGCAACATGTCAAGTAGTCAGCTAACGGCACCACAACACAGCCAATAGTACGGCACTTACCCGTGCAGCAACCAGGAGCATGACAGAGGAACAAGGTGCGCATCCAGAGCACACCAAGCACCGAGTGTGACGGAAAAGAGGAAAGTGACGTGCGGCCATAAAGGCCACAGAACGCTTAGAGGAGAGCAGGAGGGGAGTGCAGGCAGCTGGGTACCCAAGAAGTCCGGGGGGATAGGTCGTGTTGCCGCGGGGCTACAACAACGTTGCATGTGTGTTGTTCTGGTGGTAACATCACTTAATAAATTATTAACATATAATTAATTATATATTAATTATTTTAAACGTAAAACAACTTTTCTATAATTTTTTTAAAAATATAATTAATTATGTTCTAATGATTTATCTTGTTTTATATGAGTAATTAATTTAGCCTAAACTAATAGAAAAAAACTTAACCCTAGTTCTCAACGACAATGGGAATCGTTTCCTAATGCATCTTGCTACTTTTAACGTTGAAATTTGCTAGGCCCACGGATCGGGCGATGGATAGGGAGCCAATCGACTTATGTAAGGAAGTCGATTGATGTAAGGAAAAAGTCGATCGAACAGATGAGGATAGATTTGGTTCAGTTAAATATGGAATATTATCCAGATAGAACCGAGTCTGAGAATAAGTCGTGGAAACCACGATAGGGTGCTTATATCTTTACATAGTTAGTTTTATTAACTTCGTAGAAAAATATTCCTTTTCTAATTAGAAAAGAATGTTTGAAGGCTATTTATAGCCATATCAGACTCTTGTAATTTCAGGATATAAATATAAATACCTTATAACCTTGTAATATCTCAACAGAGAACAATACACAACTTTAACTCATCGTCATTTTAGCTTGTCTAGGTTTTTTCTAACATGTTCAGGCTCTCGACGTGGGGTTGTATCGCTCAGGTCCAATCTACAACGAAGGGGTAAGTCTCGCCACTATCCTAATGTGTCTCCTCTGTCTAAGGTGTATCGATTAGGTCTGACCTCTTAGTTCGATCGGACATACCACATCAGGCTCATGTGAGGCCTCTTGGTTAATCGACCTCCTTCTACCATCACTGGTATTGTACTATATCGGTTAGGTCTGACCCTCTAGACCTGTGGCAGTAGATTGAGCTGTAGGTCGGTAGTTCTTCACATGATGTTTCATTGAAGCGGCTATCCAATGAGTTATTCTAATGTCGTGCTTTCATGCCTAATGTATCAACTATTTAGCTAATACATATATATATCTTCGATGATTAATCTGCCAACGATCGATCTGCCCTATCAGATCTGGCCTGATACTATCTTGATTAGGTTCGATCTATTAGGTTTGTGTTCGATAGGGCTAGCGTCGAGATTTAGCGTGTTTTGTTTCCCCATAGGCTATCTAAGCCGATGGGTTTAGTTATACGCCTGCATCTGACACTTGGCCTATAGCAGTCGATTGGTTCACCCGTCCCTTTCGTCGGCACCTCTGATCTAACCTCTGCTATCTTAGTGCTGTTAGCCTCATCTTCATACTATCTTGGTTTGGTCCAATCTATCGAGGTTGGCTTTAACGGTTACCGTCACGGTGATCGCTGGGTCTCGTACCTTCGAAAGATTGGGTTTCGCTCCTTACTATTTATCGCGTACTTTGTTCGGAGCGTTATCGGTTCTATAGCCGATAAATCCTTTACTTTATTTCTCGCCTTTTTGCATACGCCATCATTGGATTTTTAGCCGATGCATGAGTGCTACTATCCTGCCGGCAACCAGTCGATAGCATGAGTCCATATCAGGCCATCGGCTGATTGGCCGTAGATCTCATCCTTTTTATCTCCTTATCAATTGTGGGGTCAAATTGACTATCACGCTCTTAAACCACGAAGCTAAGGACCTGTACTGGAGCTAAGCAGACCTCACTAGCCTCTATGTGATTAGGAACGCCTTCTGTTCATACCTCCATCGGCTCACGCTCGCTCACCTCCTCGACGCGCACCTCCGCATGGTCCGATCATGATAAGGACATCCCAACCATGCATGATCCCTCAAGTATCAACAAATCACCATCCAACATAAAGGATACAAATCAAGGACCACTTACACGAAGTTGCGCTAAGAAACTCCAAGAGCAGGTGAATTCATTCATAACTGATTTTAATTTCAACACTTCTAAGGATGTTATACTATCTAAGTGTTCTACCTTAATGTTGCTTAGGTTTACACATGAAGAGGCGGAAGACACGTGGTCTAAAGATCAAGACATGATGCTACAAAGCAGATTGGTGTAAAGGGGACGGACGACCAGGCCTGCCCAAAATAACTGCCTAAAAGAAATAGTCATACCTTTTGATTCCCAAAAGCTATGATAGTCAATGAGCACATTTTGGATAGCTTATCAAGTCTACTTTCTAAATCAGGTGGTCTCAACTAATTTGGACTTCCGTTCTTGAGAATTGACTAGATAAGTAAAGATTGGTCAGAAGGTCAACGGTCTACACAATGTTCAACTTCCCATGCAAAACTGGAACATTCTACAATGCTTCATGGTGCATGCTGCACATGGTTTGAAAGCATATCAATTTAAATTTTCAATGCAACTAACGTCACATCATTTGGACTCCCCAAGATGGAATTATTGCCAAATTACTAAAGACTGCGCCGAAGACCAATAGTCTCGTGAGGCCACTTTAGGAATTCATTTCGTGGAGGTCTTTTGATATACTTTATCTCTTCCTTTTCATTTCGTGTTTACACCCATCTAGGAGGGTTGCTCCTAGTATAAATATCCCTTTGTTTCCAAGTAAAGGTAGACTTTTGTTAATCGACTACAAACCCCTTTGTTTAGCTATGTGCTAACAAACTCAGAGAGTGATCTCTACCCCTTTCTCTTGTGTTTTCCTTCGTGGACATTACAGAAGCGGTCGCGTCATCGGCATCCAATCCGTGCTCCTGGTGCATTGATTCTAGGTTGGTTTCTTTGAGAGTGTGGTTGGGCGAATCCTTGGTTTAGACTGCCATATAGAGAAGGTGGTTGGCTCCTTGTGCGTGTCATTAGGTTGCACCAGTTATTGTTGCTTGCAGCAAGTTATCAGATGTTTATTAGCTAGTATCAAGATCAGGATTCTACGTTGTGATGATCGGGACCAAGGCTTCATCAGATCGGCTCCCACATGTCTGCCAACATGCTCTTTGGCACGCCCGATGGGACACTTAATTTAAGCATGATGGTGGAAAAAGAGATCAACGTAGATAATATGATTCCAGTGACCATGGAAGATCTGAATGAGTAGCAGAAACAATAAATATTGCACAACATGGCCTCAGATGCTTTATTTGGATTCTTTGGTATGACTAGACAAGGGCCGATTTAAAAATCACAGTTTTCAAAACCTGTTTTGATGGGAGAATCGAGCTGTCACCGCCTGTGAGTCCTCCAAAGCTATAGCAAGAGATGATCAACGAAGTAATTCACCATGTGCTCATCAACCAGTCGGGAGTGTTGGTGAACACATTGCACAATCTAATCAAGAAGACGATGGATGGATCCATTGCTCAAGAGTCTGATCAAGATCCTATGTATTTGCCAATAAAAACAAAACTATGTCAGGTGCTTATGGTACCACAAAGGATGTATCAATGAATATGTTCCCGCCAACACAGACTTGGATTAGAGGGCAATGGGATGATGTTCTTCCAGGGTATCATTGGACCGTCTATTATGGAGAATATCAGTAGGACTACCTAGGTGTTAATTCCGATTCATACAATAATTATAGAGAATTCCTAGGCAGAATCAGGTACCATCTCTGGCCTCGTAATATCAAAGAGAGATCCCAAGGAGCAATTTGGTATAAAGCCAAAGGAGTAGACGTTTATGTATCGACACCAGTATCCAGAGTGGTTCGATAGAGTTCTGCTACCGCACCGATACAGAATACCAAATTTCTCCAAGTTCTCAGGGTAGGACAACATATCTACTGTGGAGCACATCAGGCAATTGTTAACTCAGTTTGGAGAAGCATTGATTGAGGAAGCTCGAAGAGTTAGGTTTTTCCCGTTCTCCTTATCTAGATCGACTTTCACATGGTTTTTTCTCATTACCACTAAATTCAATTCAGGGATGGGCCGACCTGGAGAAGCAATTCCACAAGTATTTTTTTTGCTTGATTTCACAAGATGAGATTAACAGATTTAACATCGGTTAGACAGAGGCCTGATGAATCAGTCCTAAAATATATCCAAACGTTTCAAGACATTAGAAGCCGATGTTATAATCTGATCTTGAGTGATGGATAGCAGGCTAAGTTAGCCTTCTAAGTTTTGTTAGCTCCAATTAGAGAACACTTTTCATCACAAGAGTTTGAGAGTTTAGCACACTTGCTACAGAAGGTATTGGCTCACGAAAGCTGATTCCATGAAGCCAGGAAGGAAAAATTCCATTGGAGGGTTGCTCAAGTGAAAGCTTATTCATCGAACTTAGACAATGTAGAATTCAAGGTGGAGTGAACTAGGAATAGGAAGTCAGTATGATGTCCATGGGTGAAGATTATGGGCAAAGAGGAGCGATACAATTTTGACATCAATAAAGCTGATAGAGAAGCAGATTCAATATCCACCAATTCATGTAATTCCATCAACTGAAGAATTGAAGAGGAAGAAATATTGCAAATGACATAATTCAATTTCATATCATATCAATGAGTGTAATGTTTTTCGGCAAAGTGTTCCAAGCGTAAAGATGAAGAATGGCGGGCTTTGTCACACAAAGAGAAATATAATCCGCATTGGGGCTATCCATTCTTTTAGTTTTGCTACTATCAAGATATGAGATTACCATCAATTGAAAACTATCCTGAGTGCAACAATCCAAGGTTCTAACATGTTAAGAAGGAGAGGTTTTCATAAGATCGTCTTCTTGCAAAGAGAGCATTGGTACATAGCCGATTGGGGCTGATCAATGAAGACTACAATGAACAAGTGGATGGTGATAAGAAGTTGCATGAAGAATAGCGGAATCCAAACCCTTAGTGGTGTCCAACCGGAATCTTCATGAGAAATCAGAAGAGAAGGGCACAACTATTACGAACAGGGAGAAACAGTAGAAGAAATGGTGAGAACATGAGGAAGCCGATCGTGGTCAAAGAACTAAACGTGCATGGCGTGTCAGGCGAAAAGATGATGGCGTTGACACATCGGCTCCAACAAACAAGTTATTAGCCTCTGGAATTGTTGACGTGCGATCGGGGTGATCGGACCAGGCGAAGAGGCGTGCCGAGAGGGCAAGCGAGCGTGAGCCGATGGAGGTCCGATACGATGGCTCACGAACATGCCAAGACCTAAGAGGTCTGCTTAGCTCTAGCACAGATCCTACGGCTTGTTAGAGTGCACTCTCGATGGTCCCACCGGGCGTGCCGAAGATATGTTTACATGTGCAGGGGGCAGATCGAACCAGGCAGAGGGGCAGGCCGAGAGGGAGCATGAGCGCGAACTGATGGAGGTACGATACGATGGCTCATGAACACGCTGAGGCCTAGGAGGTCCTTTGGCTTTGAGATCCCTTTGTGGGGGTTGCTACAGTTATGGGTGTGTTACTCAATTTGACCCTACAATTGACAAGGAGATAAGCCAATAAGTTAGTCGGTTGATGGGCCGATACAAATTCCTACTGTCGACTAGTCACCGATAGGGTTGAGATAGTCATTGGTTTCGTCTGATGCACTTCTGCTATCGGCTGGTTGCCGATAGAGGCTGAAGCACTCATCCATTAGCTGGAAGGCATAGGAAGGTGGCGATAGAGTTAATGAAAAACACATCGGCTATAGAGCTGATGACGCTCCGAAATAAAATAGTTGATAGACACCGTGTAGACTACCGTTATCGGTTGGTTATTAATAGAGGTTGTAGCGCTCTCTCATCGGCTAGAAAACCGATGAAGGCATAAACAAATAATGGGAATAAGACAATGGATCCATCGACTGCAAAGCAGATGGCACTTCGAATAGAATGTGCGATGAATAGCAAGAAGTGAAACTCAATCTTCCGAAGGTATGAGAGGCTAAATTGGACACGTGGACAGAAGGAACGGGTGGGCCCATCACCTCACTGAATCAATGAGAGAAATTCTCTGAAGATATATGTATATCGGCTGAGAAGCCGATACACTAGGCGTGAGACTCTATGTGTTGATAACTCATCGGCTGGCCGCTCCGATGAAACGTTCACGTAAAGACCTATCGAACTAGGCTTAATCTACTATCAGTGGTCTAGTAGGTCAGACCTAACCAATGTAGCATGAGACCGATGATAGTAGAGGGAGCTCGGTAAGACAATATAACCTCGCAAAGGTGATGTGATGCACCCAATCGGACTAAGAGATCGGACCTAACTGATACAACCTTAGGAAGAACGGATACACCAAGATAGTGACGGAACATACCTCTTCACCGGTGATCAGACTTAACCGATGCAGCCCCTCATCGAGGGCCAAAACCCGCCAATAAAAACCTAGATGAACTAGGGTGGCAATGCGCTAAGATTGTATTTGATTTGTGTTAGATATCTTAAAAGGTTCTAAGGGGTCTATATTTATATCCTAGAGTTACAATAGTCTGATATAGTTACAAACAACCTTCGGACATTATTTCCTAAATATAAAAGAAAACTATCTCTAAGAAGTCAATAAAACTAATTAAACTTGTCTATCTTATATGATATATTCTATATAAATAAAGTATCTTGGCATGGTTTTCACGGCTCTTCCTTAGATTGATCCCACCTGGATAATTTTTCGTCTTTTGACTGAATCAAATCAATTCTTAATTCATCCAATTAGCTCTTTTCCTGTATCAATCAGACTCTTATAATAAGTCGATTGACTCTCTAATCCTGTCTATAGGGCTTATCAAATTTTTATACAAATACATGCCCCCTAATTTTAAAGTATGAAGACTCATGCTTCGAAACTATCTTTCTTAGGCTCACACAACTCTAAAATCTCCTCTCTTGTTTCTTGCAATCGGCTTTCATGAGCCAATACTGTCTGCATCAAATATGCTAAGTTGTCAAACTCTTGGGACAAAAACTTCCTTCTGATGCGACTCGATAATCCTTGGAAGGCCAACTCTGTTAACTGTTCATCGCTCAAGTCCAAGCTATAGCATCGGTTTCGTACACTACAAAATTTTTGAATCACCAATATCAAATCCGTGAGCTGCATCTTGTGGATTCCCGCAAAGAAGTGTTTGTGAAATTCTTCTTCTAGATCGGTCTATCTACTAATTGAACTTGGTGGCAACAATGAAAACAAATTAAAAGCCAATTTGGATATTGACAATGGAAACATCCTATTTCTCATAACTTCTTCTATCAATGCTTGCCTGCACTAAGCCAAGAATTGGCAGATGTGTTCAACTATTGACATGCTATCTTACCCTGAGAACTTGGAGAAGTCTAGCATCTTTTATTGGCATGGTAACGGTGCTCTATCAAACCACTTAGGGTATGGACGCTGATACATGAAATTATCCTTCTTTGATTTCAAGCCAAATTGTTCCTTCATCATATTGAATATTTTGGCAGTCCACTCATCGTCTTCATCATGTTGCCCCTTGAGCTGAATATAGCTATCGGACTAATTGAACATCATCATGTGTAGACCAATATCTGCCGATGTATGAACTGGTGGCTCATGAGTATATAATTCATCCACTCTTTTCCTTATCAAGTTCTAAAGCATACTTATCAACCCTTTAGATTGATTATTCAACACATGACGTATAGTTTTATCAACTAGTTCTTGGATGGATCTATATGGACTTGAAGCTATAGGTTGAGTTAGTTCACCGATCAGAGTTGGTCTTGGGAATAAATTCTTCAGCATCGGACTGTCTTACATCACACAAAAGGATTGCAAGCACAACCTCTCAAAATATTTCATAGATTGCTCTACTTGCTGTCTCTGCTCTTTATTCAGATCCTCTAATGCGATTAGAAAAATAATATCTTCATCAATTTCTTCATCGGACGAGCGCGCCTTGACATCAACCTCTTCTTTAGACATTTTGGTCAAAACTATGTCCCTTCAGTTGATGAATGAAATTATGACTTCTAATCGAGTGATTGTATTGTCTCGCCGGTCATGAGTGAAATCTTTGGTTGACTAATGGTTCAACTGACCAATAAATGAAGTCTTATATATCCCACTGGGCATGCAAAAAATATGTTGACGCATGCTCATGGCAATCATACCATGCGGAGAGGCGCGTGAGAGGGCGAGCGAGCGTGAGCCGATGGAGATCTAATGCGATGGCACACAAACACACCGAGGTCTAGCAAGTCTGCTTAGCTCTAGTACAGATCCTTTGGTTCATTGGAGTTCGCTACTAATGGTCCCACTAGGCGTGCCAAAAGATATGTTCGTGTGTGTGGGGCAGATCAGATCGGGCAGAAGGGCGTGCCGAGAGGGAGCGTGAGCGTGAGTTGATGGAGGTCTAGTACGATGCTGCGAGAATAGGCCGAGGTCTGGGAGGTCTGTTTAGCTCCAGCGCTGGTCCTCCAGCTTCGAGGTCCCTTTGTTGGAGTTGCTAGAGTTGTGGGCGAGCCAATCAATTTGACCCGACAATTGATAAGGAGATAAAGCGATGAGTTAGTCGGCTAATAGGTCGATACAAACTCCTGCTATAGGCTATTCACTAATAGGGTTGTCATATTTATCGATTGCGTCTGACACACTCCTGCTATCGACAGGTTGCCGATAGAGTCTAAAGCACTCATCCATCGGCTAGAAGGCATAGGTAGATGGTGATGGAGGAAATGAAAAACACAACAGCTGTAGAGCCAATGACGCTCTGGAATAAAATAGTCAATAGGCACTATGTAGACTTCTGCTATTGGCTGGTTGCTGATAGTGGTTGTAGCACTCTCTCATCGGCTAGAAACACAATAAAGGCATAAAAAGATAATGAGGAATAAGACAATGGACCCATCGACTGTAAAGCGGATGGCGCTCTGAATAGAATGTGCGATGAATAGTAAGGAGCGAGACCCAATCTTCCAAAGATACAAGAGGCTAAATCAGATACACGGATGAAAGGAATGGGCGAACCATTGACTACGTAAGCTAATGGGAGAAATTCTCTGAAAATATATGTATATCGGCTGAGAAGCCAATACATTAGGTGTGAGGTTCAATGTGTAGATAACTCATCGACTGGCCGCTTCAGTGAAACGTTCGTGTAAAGACCTATCGACCTATACCTCAATCTACTATCAGCTGTCTAGTAGGTCAGACCTAACCATTGCAACATGAGATTGATGGCAGTAGAGGAAGCTAGATAAGCTGATATAACCATGCGAACGTGATGTGATACACCCGATGAGACTAAGAGGTCGGATCTAACTGGTGTAGTCTTAGGCAGAATGGTTACAACAAGATTGTGATGGGACTTACCCCTTCATCGGTGATCGGACTTAACCGATACAGCTCCGTGTCAGGAGCTAGAACCCGCCGGTAAACACCTAAATAAACTAGGGTGCCAATACGCCAAGATTGTATTTGATCTGTGTTGGATATCTTACAAGGTTCCAAGGGTCTATTTTTATACCTTGGAATTACAACAGTTTGATGTGGTTACAAACAACCTCTGGACATTATTTCCTAAACATAAAAAGAAACTATTTCTAAGAAGTTAATAAAACTAATTAGATTTACTTATCTTATAAGATATATTCTATAGAAATAAAGTACCCCACCGTGGTTTTCACAACTCCTCCTCAGACTCAGTCCCATCTAGACTTTCTGTCTTTCACTAGACCAAATCCATTCTCAATTCGTCTGATCGGATCTTTTCTTGTATCAATTGGACTCTTTTCATAAGCCTGTCGGCCCTCTAATCTTGTCTGGAGGACTTACCAATTTTTGGTGGAAATAGTAGTATAGAGCATTTTCATCTGATGAGGAAGATGAGGAAGAAGTTTTTGCTCAATTGACGTTGAAATCCGATCAAGCTGTATTTGAAAAGTCTGAAGAGTCCATGCTTCAGCACATGAAACCATTATACATGAAGGGGCATGTAGATGGGAAGTCGATGTCAAAGATGCTTGTTGATGGGGGTGCAGTTGTCAATCTAATGCCGTATACAACATACCGCAAGCTAGGAAAGATTACCAAAGATCTCATCAAGGCAAATATGGTGTTAAAATACTTCGACGGAAATCCATTAGAAATGAAGGGCGGGTTAAATGTGGAGTTAACAGTGGAAAGCAAGACATTGCCTACCACGTTCTTCGTTATCAATGGTAAATGATCGTATAATCTACTTCTTGGCAGGTACTAGATTCATGTCAACTGTTGTGTTCCATTCACAATGCATCAAAGTCTCATACATTGAAAAGGAGATTGAATTGAAATAAATTTAGCCGATCAATCAACCAATGTTGCAGTGACCGATCTGCCGATATAGGAAGCTGATAGAGTCAATTGCTTATCTGGGAAAGTATGGGAAGGTGATTTCCTCAAGGTCACCAGCCAAGGGATATAGCCATTCTAGCAAATCGGCTCAAAATTGTTGCTCTGATGGGCACATTGCAGACTTTCAAGGGAAGTTGGGGCAAGGATTTACGTCAACTGATGACTTAGAAGAAGTCAATATAGGTCAAGGAGATAAGCCAAGGCCAATGTATGTAAGTAAAAAATTATATTCCGAATTTGGAGTAAAATTAATAACATTAATGAAAGAATATTGGGAATGCTTTGTATGGGATTATCAGGAAAGGCCAGTTCTAAGACAATCAATTATTGAACATCAACTTCCTATTAAACTAGGATATCGACCATGCAAGTAGCCTCTAAGAAGATTTAAAGCAAAGTTAGATGATACAATTAAGGCAGAGATCGTGAGGTTGTATTATGCAAATTTTATTAGACTATGCCAATATGCTAAATGGATATCTCACATTGTCCCGGTGGAGAAGAAAAATGGAAAGTTGAGGATATATATAAACTTTCGGTATTTAAACAAAGCTACCCCTTAAGATGAGTATTCAATGCTGATGGCAAATCTGTTAATTGATTCAGCATTAGGTCACAAGATCATTGGCTTCATGGCTGATAATGTAGGATATAATCATATTTTCATGGAAGAGGAAGATATACCCAAAACTGCATTTTGATGTCTTGGAGTTATCAGCTTATACGAGTGGGTGGTAATGATGTTTGGGTTGAAAAGTGCCAGTGTGACTTATTAGAGAGCAATGAATTATATATTTCATTATCTCATCGGCCTACTAGTGGAGATATATATATTGATGATGTGGTGATTAAATTCAAGAGTGTTGGAGGCCATATAGTTGATCTACAAAAATGTACTAGAGAGGTCAAAGAAAATATGAACTTAGGATGAATTCTAATAAATGTGCTTTTGGTATATCAGTTGGGTAGTTTTTAGGCTTGATGGTGCATGAGAGGGGAATCGAAGATAGCCAACGAAGCATCAAAGCCATCCAAAACACTAAACCAGTAGTCAACAAGACAGAGCTAAAGTCATTGATTGGCAAGCTTAATTTTGTAAGAAGATTTGTTTTAAATCTATCAAGAAGAATTGAGCCCTTTAATCCCTTGCTAAAGGTTGAAAGCCAATCAAGAGTTTGTGTGGGGTGCTGAATAGCAAAAGGCTTTTGATGAAGTTAAAAGTTATTTGAATTCTCCACCAGTATTGATTCTGCCGTAAGAGGGGATGCCATTCAAATTATATCTGTTGGCCGATGAGAAGTCCATCGGATTGATACCGATACAAGAGTCTGAATGAAAGGAACAAGTGGTGTTCTATCTAAGTAGATGGCTTTTGGATGCGGAAACAATATATTCATTAATGGAAAAATTATACCATTGCTTATATTTGTCATGCACGATGTTAACGCATTATCTTCGATCGGATGAATACACAGTGGTTTGTAAACCCGCTGTGGTTAAATATATTATTACCTCCAGTGCTAAAAGGGTGAATCATTAAATAGATCTTTGCTTTGATGGAGTTCCATCTAAGATATGAATAGGCTAAAGTTGTGGCCAATTTTATCATGCAACATAGAGGAAGCCAAGAAATTTTTGTGGAGTTGATTCCAAGGACTTTATTCTTTGATGGATCGGTTTACAAGAATGGGTCCGGTATCGGCTTAGTGCTTGTATCGCCTTGAGGGGCGAGCTTTAAGCTCACTTTTACAATTAAGCCCTATCATACAACAATCAAGCTGAGTATGAAGCAGTGCTCAAAGGGCCTCAACTTTTGAAAGAAATCAGAGTTTATACAATAGAAATCATTGAGAATTCATTATTGGTGATCAAGCAACTATTTAGAGAATATGAGTACAAGGATGATGTCTTGAGATTATATTATGAAGAATGTCAATATTTATTTAAAGATTTCAAGATGGTGTCATTAGATCATATTCCTAGGGAGCAAAATTTAGAAGTCAACAATCTTGCTCAGATTGCTTCAAGATATCGGCTAGATAAAATGATGGAAGTTGAAATAGTTGATATTGATAATCGTATTGAAGTCGATGACTGGAGTTGGGAGATTATCCAATATTTGCAAAATCCGTCACAATCGGCTTGTAGGAAACTTTAGTATAAATCTACTAAGTATGTGTTGCTTGGTGAGTAATTACATTATCAGACCATTGGTGGAGTTCTATTAAAATGCCTGGGTTTAGAAGAATCTAAAATGATTATGTGCAAAGTACATGAAGTTGTTTGTGGGGCTCATCAATTAGCTTACAAGATGAAATGGCTCTTATGAAAAGCTAGATATTTTTTTGTCTACAATGCTGGAAGAATTCTTCAGCTACTATAAGGGATGCCAAGATTGTCAAAAGTTTAAAAATATACAACGAGCAACAGTATTAGCTATGAATCCAATCATCAAGACATGGCCATTTAGAGGTTAGAGAATCGACATGATCGACCAAATTTATCCTTTATCAATTAAATGATATAAGTTCATATTGGTGGCAATGGATTATTTTATAAAGTGGGTAGAAGATATCCATTTGAAGAAAGTTACCTCTAACGACGCAATTGAGTTTGTTGAAAAATATATTATCTATCAGTTTGGGATTCCGCAAATGATAACTACTAATTAGGGATCTATTTTCGTGTCCGATGAGTTTCAACAGTTTGCTACTAGTATGGAGAATAAGTGCTAAATTTGTCACCATATTATGCTCAAGCCAACAGACAAGCCGAAGCTTCCAATAAAAGCTTAATCAAGTTGATCAAGCGTAAGACTAATGAACAACCATAGAGGTGGTTGTTCATTATCTGATTCATTATAGGGCTATTGGATGACATGCCATGGATCTACTTGAGTACCACCATATCGGTTGGTATATGGACAGGAAGTGGTTTTTCCATGGAAAATTAACATCGGTTCCAGGAGAATATCTCTGTATGATGAATTGACAGCTGATGATTATTATAACTTAATGGCAGATTAGCTTGGAGATTTGACTCAAAATCGGTTAAGAGTGTTTGAAAGGATTAAGGAAAATAATGCTAGAGTAGCTAGGAATTACAACAAAAAGTTGATGACTAAATTATTTTCTAAAGTAGATCTCGTTTAGAAATTGATTCTGCCGATTGGGTCTAGGAATAATATGTTTGGAAAATGGTCGCCTAATTGCGAATGGCCCTATTGGATCAACTGTTGTGTGCCTGGTAATGTCTATGTGCTGGAGAATCTTGAAAGACAAGAATTTGCCAATGCGCTCAATAGGAAATATCTAAAGAAGTATTATCCTAGCATTTGGGTCGATGCCTAAATCATCTAAGTGTAACCGATTTCTAATTTTCTTCAAGATAAGAGCCGATACTATTGTGTTGACTAACAATAGCCGATTAGTTGGTATAGCTTGGCTAAATTGGCTAAGTGTGGCCTATTTTTAATACTCTTCAAGACAAGAGCCGATAGTGTTATATCCGCTAATGATAGTCGATATCAGTTGGTATCGCTTGCCTAAATCGGCTATGTGCGATTGATTTCTATTACTCTTCAAGACAAGATCCGATATTATTATATCGGCTAAAGATAGCCGATATCATCTGATATCACTTTTCGAAGAAAATAAACAAGACTCAACAAAGTCACTGAAGTTATATTGCAAACACTAAGAGTTTCAAAGAAGTGACATCTTATGTTTTCAGTGTTGAAGTATTACAGGAATTTTTTGATCGCTTCAATCACGCGCAGGTGAATTTTGTCGATCTCATTGATAGCACAGATGTCTTCTTTATCAGAACCGGGGATAGTCTTGAATGTTTTATTCCGACGAGCTACTTGATGCTCTGTTGCTACCACTCTGGCCTCCTGATCGTATATTGACTGTGGTAGGGTGATAAGGTGGAATTCTATGACTTTAATATTTTTGTGCACCTTATTGAGCTCTACCATCAAATCAGCTTCTCGTTTCTAAAGGGGAAGGCGTAAGCTACGATAGCAAAAATTAATTTTTTTTCTACCACTTACACTAGGAAATCATGCGAAGAAGGGATCATGAACCATTACCATAAAACGTGTAGTACAGCAAAAGTAGGGTTGGAAAAGCCGATCCAACAACATGCGCATCGAGGTGTGGTCACACCGAAAATGTGTTTCGGGTGACCACGCCGACACCTAGGAGGTGTGCTTAGCTCCAGTGCAGGCCGTTGGCTTCTCTCCGTGGCTCGAGATACATGCACCGAGGCCTGTGAGGTCTGCTCGGCTTCGATGCGACGATGCGGGTGCGGGCGTACCGGTCAATTTTACCCTACAGTCTACAAGGAGGTGAGGCAAACGGGTCAATCGAACGATGGGCCGATTACGAGTTCTTGTTGTTGGTTGGCCGCCGGTAGGATCGAGCTGGTCAATCGGCCGTGTCTGGGTGGCTCCTGCTATCGATTGGTCGCTGATAGGGATTGGACGCTATTCCATCAGCTAGGGAGCCGATGAAGGCGTAGACAAATGTTGACGAAGGGTATTTAAAGCAAAGTGCACAGGATCCCTCCTGGTAGTCGACGAAAGCTATAGCGCTCGTTTATCAGCTAGAAAGCCAATGAAGTCATATGTGAAGTGGCAAGGAATCGTATAAAAGACACATCGGCTGCCAGGGCCAATGCCACTCCAAATATGGCAAGGGCGAAGCGAACCCATCGGCTAGCTGAGCTGACGAGAGGATGTCTTTCTGAAGATAGGAGTGCATCGGTTGGAAGGCCGGTGCGCTTGGAGTGGCACTCTAGGAAAGTCTCTAAAGACTAGTGCGTATCGGCCGAGGAGCCAATACGCTGGGCATGTTGCTCAATGTATGGATAACTCATCAGCTAACACTCTGATGAAACGCCATACGGAGACCGATAGGCCTAAAGCTCAATCTACCATTGGCAACCTTGTAGGTCGAACCTAACCGATGCAGCATGAGACTGACGACGACGGAGAGAGCTTGATAGGCCGATAAACCCTGCACGAACGTGATGCGATACATCCGATCGGCCTAAGAGGTCGAACATAACCGATGCAGCCTTAGACAGAGCGACACATATTAGGATAGTGGTGGGACTTACCCCTTTGCCGGAGATCGAGCTTAGCCGATGCAGTCCGCGTTGAGAGCTAGACCCCGCCATTAAAAACCTAGAGAAACTAGGGTGGTGATGTAGTGAAGTTGTATTGATTGAAGGATTATTTACAGGCTCCTAGGGGGTCTGTTTATATCCTGGCATTACAGAGTCCAACGTGTTTACAACAACTATCGGACGTTATTTCCTAACAAAGATAAAAGGAAAATATCTCTAAGGAAGTTAACTATACTAACTAAACCTTCCTATCTATATAAGATATGATTTACATAGATACAATATCCTACCGTGATTTCCACGGCTTCTCCTCATACTCGGTCTCATTTGGATAATCTTCTATTCTTGAACCGAATCCTTTCTTGCTTCGTTCGATCAGCTTCTTTCCTGTAGCAATCGGACTCTTCTTTACTAAACCGATCGTCTTTCCAATCTTTCCCTGGGCTTACCAAATTTTGGCATTAACAAGGTGGTAGATGAAGCAATTGATCACCACAATAGTGATGCCGATCAACGCCGCAACGAGTAGTGCCTCTAGTAGTTTCTACACATCTAGAGCTTGAACGTCGATTGTGGTTATACTTGCATTTGCATGTAGCTAGTGTTTGGCTTAGGAGGTGGCGGCTAGGATTTGAGCTCGAGGTGAACAGAGGTATCTCTCATCAACTTCCCTGTCTCCCAATATATAGGCTTCCTCATTTAGGCCTATGGAACCATGGCTCAATAGGTGTCGACACGGATTTCTTTCCTAATTGAGCAGTTATCCGAATCACATTTGAATAAGCATTCTAATCCATTAAGCATATGCCCTATAGGTCCACGTATAATTTGTCGTGGTCCAAAAATGTCTTTTCGGTCACCCTATTAATAGTGGTTTCTAGCAAAGCGTATTAAACCTAAAGTATATATAAAGATCATATCGGTTAAACATATAATATTCTCATGTATGAATCCCTTTGCCTTACGATATCAATTGAGCTTAAGGTGAGACTTGTGTCATCCTCTTAATAGCTCAATCACTCTCTTGATCCTATGATAAATTATAAACTTATGATTGACTCCTCAATCACTTTTGTTTGGCCATGCACTTCTATAATCCATTACAACAAGGGCCCTAGAGATATCTTTCTGACAGGTGGGGCAAATTCTATCTTGATCACTCATATCCCACTACATATTTTATAGCAAATCTGAAGACTACTTTTATGACTACCCTATTATAGAGTAGTGTTTGGTAGTCTCAAAATAAGTTACTATATATATTAAGAATCATAATGATCTCAAGTCTAAATACTTCCATATAAATACTACTTAATATTAATTGATGACACATAAAATCTCTATAGTATCTCATAGCGGGTCTATTCAATATATGCTTACTAACATATATACATATTATCAATTTGGTATCTCTATTCCATGATCAATACATATGATGATCTTATAGTTATATTTATTTCTCATATGATATATAATCAGAGATCATTTAGAAGTAGCAACATCTAATATTAGGAGTCTCATGAATAAGTCACATACTTATTGATCAATAATAATAATGTCTATTTTAAGAAATAAATTAATATATCATAAACATAGTATGTGATATATATAATATCTCCATGTTGCCTATAGGATATATCACTACCAGTTTGTTCGGGTTGTCCAATTTGGATTGGGTTTTTTGTGAGACCACTATCATGTTTTCGAGTTTCTTTTTCTTGGATTGTGCAAATAGCCAATCATTTTGAGTGAAATCTTTCTATTTAGCACAATCGACTATACACTATCTGGTCATGACCAGCTAGATCCTGTGTGATTCCGAATAGGCAATAGGGATCAATGCGTTAGTAAGTTCCTCCGGCAGAAGATTCTCGATTTTAGCGAGTCTCGCCCAGATTGGTCTACAGTCCTCCAATAGCAAGCTGATTAGGATTTCTATCTAATGGATGATGTCCAATCGTTGTTCACATACATTGGCTGATAGAGTTGGCTTGATCATTGCACTAGTGGTTGTGTCTTCATTCGTCTCTAGGTATTTGCGAAGAACAAATTAGCTAAAGACTATAGATTGACATTGATAAATAGGAGAATAATGGGTCAAAGTGGAAATATAAATATTATATGAAGTTACCTGAGATAGGACATTGGTGGTGGTGTGATAATCAACATCAGCATCGGCTTGGTGAGTAGTCTCTTTAGGAAGGTGGTCAATGTTTGATGTAGAGGTAATAGGGACTATTTCGGTGTCTCTGATTTCAGGATCGGTTGCTAAAGATGTTGGTATTTCTAGAGGGACCATCAGCTCGATGTTCGAAAGGATTTTAATTGATGATTGAACTTCAAGAGTCGATGGTTCGCGCTTAACAAGAGGAGACTGTCAGAAAAAGTACGAAGAGCATACAAATATAAGAATCGACACATACCAGTAAGGGTGAGGGAGCCAATGTTGCTATAATAGGAGATGCTTGGGAGATCGGTACTGTGACCGTGACATCAACGCTAGATTTCTGTTTCTTTGAGATAGGGCGTGTTACCGACTTCTTGCGCTTTGTTCCTATTGTCTGTGGTGCTTGAAGAAGAGCTAATGGAGAAGGAGCACCATATCCTATATGAGGTTCGGCCGATGGTGGTTTGTCCATCTTTGGTGAAACCATTTTAGTAGCTCTTGAACCGCTAGCCTAGTCCAATGGGAGTCATCTTGTTGCCAGTAAGAGCCGATGCAACTTCACCCATTGAGATGCATCGGCATTGGCTAACTTCACTCTCCTATGAGCAATTGGCTAGAAAAGTAAAATTGGTAAAGAAGGCCCCGGTGATGGATTTGGAGGTATAAACATTCATCCATAGTTGTATAAATCACCAAGGGCCACCGATTTGTCTGGCAGGTTGTCCAATCAATAGCTTGTTTGCCACTTGATGGAGCAGTTGATAATGGCTCCATGTAAGTACTGCCCTAAGGAAATTTGGTGACGATCGGCTAAGCACTCTGCCAAACATTAGATGTTCATCATTGGGCTGAGGATCGTGCCACCAAAGACAAACCATTTTAGCCATAGATTTAGAAACGCAACATGTTCCTGATTATCAATTGGTGTAGAAGTCTTGCTATGGAGTGAAATGTACTTAGTCCAACAACTGATGTTTTTGGTGTTCTGCTAATGAGTTGGTTTGAATCGGAGGTTGGATGGATTGATGTAATTTTTGGTGTTGAGACATGTAAGCATGACAATGTCCATCAAAGTTGGGGACATTGGCCCATGACAAAACAGAAAGGTTTTGAGGGCATTCGACCAGAAATAAGAAGCCGATGCAAGTAGAGGCTCATTTTTCTCCATATCGGCTAGGAAGAGATTGATGTAGTGGCCGATTTCCGTCTCCTCCCAAACTGTTCTCTAGGCAGTCAATACTCTGAGATACCAGTTCCTCCATTCAGAAAGTTTGCTAGGCCAAGATCTAAAACTGTTGGTCCAGTCACTGATTAACATAGACGAGGTCTTGAATGGGATTCGCTCTGTTTCGACGTTGATAAAATCCATTGGTTCCTCACTACCCAATGGGCCAAGGTTGAAGAAATCTCGATGGTCAGTTGCTGGGATTAGGATTTGACTCCTAAGAAACTATAGTAAACAAGAACCCAATGAGAAATAGGTGAAGAATGGGACGGATTAAATCTATCTAGATTGTAGTGACTCCTAATACACTACAGTAAAAAGGTTACCTCAAGGATTGCAATTATCGACACCATTAAGCGTGGAAAAGATGAATGAAAATCAATGATTAGTAGAGAAACTCGTGGTGGTTCGCCTGAGTTAATCGTAGCTCATCGAGGTTTTAGGGGCTCTGGTAATGTGAAGGCATGAAGAAAGGAGCTAAGGAGGCGAAATGCTTTATAGGGATATTATGAACTAATGGGAATCTAGGACGATTAGTACTATTTGTGGGATGTAGTGGATGCCTCAGTTTGAGGAGAATTTAAACGGCTTAGAATTTTGAAGTCTATTAACAAACTCCGAAATTAGAGGGCATGGGTTAACACCAATATTTGGTAGGCCCTCAAACAGGATCAGTCGATGGATGAGGAGCCGATCAGCTTATGAAAGGAAGCTGATTGATATAGGGAAAAAGCCAATTGGATAAATAAGGCTGGATTCGATTTAGTCAAAGATGTATGATTATCCAAATGGGATCAAGTCTGAGGAGGAGCTATGAAAACCATGGCAGGGTGTTTGTATCATTATAGAAAATATTTTATAAGATAGGCAAGTTTAGTTAGTTTTATTAACTTCTTAGAAAAAGTTTATATTTCTGATTAGAAAAAAAATTCGGAGGTTGTTTGTAACCAGATCAGACTCCTGTAATCTTAGGGTATAAGTATAGACCCCCTAAAATCTTGTAATATATCCATACAGATCAATACACAACTTCGGCTCATCGCCACCTTAGCTTATCTAGGTTTTCTTTATTCGTTCTGACTCTTGATGCGGGGATGCATCGGATAGGTCTGATCTGTAATGAAGGGATAAGTCCCGTTACTATCCTAGTGTGTCTGATCTGTAATGAAGGGGTAAGTCCCGTCACTATCCTAGTGTGTCCGCTCTTTCTAAGGTTATATTGGTTAGGTTTGACGTCTTAGTCCAATCGAGCATATCACTTCTCGCTCGTGTGAGGCCTATCAGCTTATCAACCTCCTTCTACTCTCACCAGTTTCGTGCTACATTGGTTAGGTCCAACCCTCCATACTAGTTAGGTCCGACCCTCTACACCTATGGTAGTAGATGGAGCCATAGGTCAGCAGGTCTTAAAGCAATGTTTCATTGAAGCGGCCTGTCGATGAGTTATCCTTACGGCGCGCTTCACGCCTAACATATCTTCTGTTCAGCTGATACATATATATATCTTCGATGATTAATCCGCTAGTAATCAATCTGATCCCATTGGATCGGGCCTGATACTATCTTAGTTAGTTTTGATCTATCAGGTCTATATCCGATAGAGCTGGCATTGGGATCTAGCGAGTTTCGTTCTCCTATCGACTCAGATAGCTGATGAGCTTAGTTATACACCTGTTCAGACTCTTGGCTAATAGCAGTCGATGGGTTCACTCGTCCCTTCCGTCGACATGTCCGATCTAACCTCTATCGTCTCGGTACAATTATTCTCAGCCTCATACTATCTCGGTTTCTTCCAATCTACCAAAACTGGCTCTAACGGTACCATGGTGGTCGTTAGGTCTTGTAACTTTGAAATATCGGGTCTACTCCTTACTATTCATCACGTATTCTGTTTGGAACATTATCGGCTCTACAGCCGATGAATCATTTACTTTATTCCTCTTCTTTTTGCATACACTTTCATCGGCTTTTTAGCCGATGCAGAAGCACTACTGTCCTATCAGCAACCAGCCGATAGCTTGAGTCCGTTCAATCTATCGGTTGATTGGGTTGTAGATCTCAACTTCTTTTTATCCTTGTTAATTATAGGATTAAATTAACTGGCACGCTCTCAAACCTTAAAAGTGCACTAAAAACTAAATAGACCTCTCAGTCCACTAATAACGTACACTAGACCTCTCAGTCCACTAATAACGTGCACTAAAATAGACCTCTCAGTCGGCGTACCCTCTGATCGGATCTGAATAGACTCATGCTCATGCACCCCTCGGTGTGCACCTCCGCACGATCGGATCAGCTCCACGTGTGTGCCAATAGATTCCTCGGTAGAGTGTGGCTTTGCCCCCCGTGTTACCGCAAGGCAAATGAACAACTTCTTCTTTGGTTGCATTTGATCGCAAGACAAAGAAAAAAAAGTCTATCATTTTTTGTACTCATATTTTCTGAACTACTAACATCTTGTGAATTAAATTTTTAAGTTTAAAATAATTAATACTTAATTAATTATAGGCTAATAGCTTATCCATTTTAGGTATGTTATTCTTCTGTTTTCTCATCCAATCAAAAAGGTAATTAGGCCATAAATGTTCAATGAGTATTTTGACCAGGTTTTCAAACCACAGGGAACCGTGCAGACAGTAAGGGTTGTCGGCTATTGGATTTGATAAAATTTATATGAATTCAAATTTTGAAAAAATAGAAAAAAATCTCCAAAAATCCTTACAAGTAGTATATGATTTATAATGATATTTGGTGATAATATTTTATGAAAAATGTTAAGCTAACTCTATATTTTTCCTGACTACAAGGCGCGTTGCTTAAAAATCAAGCTTTGATGCTTATGGACATTGTATTGTAAACACCATAATCTTTCTAGTTTTGGATATTAGGGTTAAAAATAGAGAATATAGTTTCCTTCTGTTTTGAATAAAAACGAATATAGAGACTGTTAAGAGCGGATAAATTTTGGATAATTTGGATATAAATACAAATATGAATACTTTTCCTTGGATACGAATTTGAATAAGCTATAGGAATTTTCAATGGATATGAATATCATGTGGACAGTACTGTTTAATATCTGCTAAAGGCATGAAACATACTTACATACCTCTTTTTTTTTTCTAACTCTAAACCTTCAACCTACTTTTTAGATTTTAATTATATCCTATCTCATAGCACTAATTCATACTAAATTATACTATATGTTATAATACCAATTAAATATGTATTTATAAACTTAATTGGCATCGTCTAATCAATGATGAAACTTTCTAAATAAAATGATGTGTGATAGCATTTGTTACTAGATTTTTATTTCCCGAGAAATATTTATTTCCCTCGATTATATTTGATTTGTATTTGTATTCAAGATAATTTATTTTTTCCCGTATACGAGGTATTAGTATTCATTTTTGTATGGTTAAAAATAAAAAAAATTGAATGTGATATAAGCATTATCCGTTCGTATCGTTTCTTTTTCATTCCTATATTATTATAGTATTTATATTGTTGTCAAATATAATGTTATGGCTTTATTTTTTTGTAAAATTTTCTAAAATTCGCGTGCTTTTTTTATGGTCACCGTTGTAACCGCCTTAACCAGAGGAGGCGGTAACCTCCCGTGGACGGTAGCAGAAGCCATTGTTGCGCCCTATTATTAATGCAATAATCTTCTTTTCCTATAGTACTTTTGACTTTTATAAGAAGTCATCACAACTCATCCTTTACGAGCATTTCCATCTGATTCACTATACAGATGAGTCCATGTAGTGTCACAGTGTACGGTATGCGTAATCCGAGAACTTACTTTTAGTGCTAATTCAATTAATCGATATTAAAACCTACTAAATTGTTTTTACTATGCTGCTTTATATATATATATGTTATATATATATGTATGTATATATATGTTATATATATATGTATGTATTTATATATATATATATGTTTATAGCATTACGTATATGTAATTACGGATATTACTTATGTAACTAGAATTAAATATATGTGATTAATATATTACAAATATATATATAATTGTTATTTCTCATATTTTATCGTATTACAAATATATGAACCTAAAACGACTCTTCTCGTTGCAAATAACGTATTCATCATTATAAAAATTTTCAGACGGATTAGTAATCCCATCTATAATAAATAACATAACTTATTCTTAAGTAGTCTTATGTAATCCGTCGTGAGTTCTTTTTCATATCTGTCATTTCTAAAAAATGTGAATATGTTAAATAATTTAACATAATGGAAAAATATAAATTATGTATAAATAGTGTTTACGTACTTATATATTTCTACTATTGTTAGTGCCTTATGCAAGAAGTTGAACGAATTCATGAATTCACAATAGTAGCCGCTCAAGTTGTTCTTCTTTTCTTGTTTCAAACACTAAAGATAAACATAATTATAAAATATTTGTATTATAGAATAAATAAGATGTACATTTTTGTCTATATATATATCAGAAAGTTCATCTTTACATCGAGTATTTTTTAAATGGACAGTATATATCTTTATGTAACTGTGCCCATCCACTGTAATTAAAAATGATATTGTTGTTTGGTGTACATAATATCAATAGAAGCATAGATAATTATAGTGCAATATATGATATTACTTATTAAGCAATTCTATGATTTCTTTGAAACCCTCCACTCGTTTCCTCCTTTCAGCAACATCTATTACAAGAAGTAGCAAGTAGAATATGTATCTTGTATTAATTAATAGATATAACATTCTATATCTTTGAGAAGGAAAAGAGTACAAAAGATGGTAAAAACTAACTTAAGGTTATAAGGTAGAATTATGAATGTCTTATAATATTACTACAATAGAAAATTATGAAAGTTCATCTATGTTTCACGTGGAAATTTCCATATAGTCTTCTCGTTAATAACTACAGGTTCATAAAATCTACTTTAAATTACCCCTCCATAAGATTCTCCATTCTACAACACATAAAAAGTGTGAGGTAGTCTATACACGGTAAATTGAGCAATGAAATATATGAATGGACTAAGAAAATGAATAAAACGATACTTACATAACCAGCAACTGACAAGACAGAGGTCAAGGACGTCTTGACGGTATATTTTGTAGATGTCCTCGAATTTAACCTATATCTTGGATGCCCCAAAGAAGTAATAACTATCTTTAATCTGAGCAATGAATATAACATTATCTTTTTTTTCACTGTTCCATGTACTAACTACATCTATGTTGATAGGGTCCTAACTAGCTCTAGCCTAACAATTGGTTCATCAATCTTAAATCTAGGCTTGATAGCAGCTTATGATACCTTCTCAATAAGCGTCACCCCCAGTAGTTAATCTTTGGTGAGAGTTATTTCTTCCATAAACTACTGCACATTGATTTCCTATTCAGCAGAAATCAGGTCAACCACTTGTCTTGCTTGTTCTCTAAGATGGGGAACAACATTGAACTACCCTTTTTTCATTTTATAATGGGACTTGACGAGCGAGTGTTTATAGTACGATATTATCTTCTTCTTTGCTGGTTCGCTCATCTTCTACAAATGCCCTTATTGTTGGGTCTATTGGAGCCTTTTTCTCTAGATATAACTGCTTGAAGTGCTACTTCACCTGCCTTAACATTTCTACTCTAGTGTAATCATCAGTCATATCGTACAGTCTTGGTACAGATTTCTTTGACTCATCCGATGACTATTTCTTCTTTTATTGATACCTTGATGGCACGGGAGGAGGTGAGCATGACATTTTTGAACTGATGGAGACAAGGTCGGTTTCTTGCCCATACCAATGGATTGCAGTGGTGGACATGGAGGTTGTGGAGGAGGCGGTGGAGACCGATGTTGAGAAGGAGATGATGGAGACTGATGTGAGGGACAAGACGGTGGGGGCCCTCCAACAGGAATCGACACCGCCACTTGCTCGGGAAACACTATGTAGCGCTTGCGCCATAAGTGATACAGTGGGAGTCCTCCTCTAGTGTCCTCTCCTTGTCACCTTTAGAGAAGTCAAGCTCAAGATCCTCAATGCCTTCACAGAGTTGCTCCACCTCGACCTTCAACTAGCCAGCTGGAATCGATATGCAATGGATTGTCTGGCCTTGATCTACTAGTATGGTCATGCCACACCACCTTCATAAAAAATGAAGTTAATTAGTATACATTCATGACATATAATAAACTACAAAATGAGATGTGCAAACTACAAGCATACGATAGATAGGTTCTTGAAGGGAATATGCAGCTCATATGGTGTTCGCTGTGTGATTTTATCAATGGGGTAGCATGGTTCGTCAACCAGTGGGGACGTTGTAGCTTCATTGGTCTAATCGGATACTTGCTTTGTAGAAGCATAGCTACTTCAATGGCTTGAGAGGCAAAGTAGAATGTTCAGCTTAGTTCCTGTTTGTAGCCAAGTCTCGCTAAGTGCTACCGTGACCTACCTTTTCACTTCTTCGGTCATTCTTTGATTGATCTCAAGGATCTGTTGTTCCAACATTCAAACCCTAGCATCCTGCTTGGACTTCCTTCTCTTGCGACTCCTATACGCTTCAATGTCCTCACAGAATCCATACTTCCATGGGACCATGATTTTTCTGCTCGTTCGTCCTAGGTGCTCAAGATTCTGTAGAGCCATTGTGAGCTTGTCGTTCTCTCTGTTTGCCTTGAATGTACCTTGGGAAGATGGCTTTAGGGCATCCATGAGACGATGTGTTGCATCTCATATTTCTGGGCTTAAGATGAGGGAGCCATCTTCTGCATTGAATGTGCCACCATGAGCATAGTACCAGTGGTTCGATCATTCAGGCCAGTTGGCTATGGCTGAAATGTTATCCCTTGCTTCTAAAGCATCTTCCATCTTCTGCCATTTAGCAATCCCCTTCTTATAACTACCCAATCTTATCTTATGAAAATATATTTTTTGGGTGGCATTGGCTTTGTTCTGCACTACCTTCCTTCAAATTTCCTCAGACAACTTATATTCGACAAATGCGTCTCAGTGGTCCCTATGCTTTGGGTACGCATTAAATTTTAGAGTTTGGCCCTTCAAGATACAGTTCTTGTGTAGATTCTTTTTAAAGGTCTGAAATTGTGTGGTCATTTTTTTGAGAGTCCACTCCTTTACTTTAGGTTGTTATGCCTTAGGGACATCAAGAGTAAAGTTCTATAGTATGGTTGTCCACAGCATGTCCTTCTCTCATTACGTGAGCATGTTTTGATCACCTACCCTTATGGACCGCCATTTTTGTATGTTGATCAACATATGATTCCTCACGATATAACTGCACTGACACACAAACTTCCTTGCAGCGAAGACGGGAGCAACTAGGTTGCCATCTTCTTTTACTTTAGTTATAATATACCTCCCCTCCATCATTTTCACGGCACCTCATTGCCCTCATTCTTTCTTCGATCTAGTCTTCTTCTATCACCCTCATCTTTAGTACCGATTATTTTATAGAATATATATAAAAGATTTTCAAGTAGTTAAAATATGGCAAAAAATTTAGAAAATAGGACTAGTATGAAAAATAATTTTAGAAAGGAAAAAATTGCATAAATAATATCGTAAATAGGAAAATTAGGATAATTAATTTTAAAAACAGTAAATATAGGATAAATATTTTAAGAAAAAAGAAAACTAGGATAATTAATTTTTGAAACATTGAAATATAGTGGGTTGAGATGGAGGGACTCGTATCAGTGCTAATATTATAAGATTTATCATTACTAGTAATGTTCACTGATATAATATATATAATAGTTTACTTCATCAGTTAAATATTATAGAAAAAATGGAAGGTTGTTAATATGAGAAGAATGCAATACATGTAGCCAATATACGATCAATCTCATGACGTGATGGTAGAGGCAACAAACTATATCTTTACGAATGTCCCTTGGCTATGATTGCAGCATAAGTATAGAGTGTCCTCATTTGCTAGGAGGAGGCCCAAGCCAATCACCAGTGCGAACAAAGGTTGCCCGTCGAACTAATCATAATCTTCATCTGTCTTGTACTCAATTATGGAGATTTTCCTTTTTACTGGGAGAATCACATGGCACAATTCCTCATCAAGCACTTTACTCGTTTGCTTAGATATCCCCTTCTTTAGTTTGCTAGACATGTCCTTCACATACAAAACTTAAGTCACATCATTGGCTAGGATGAATGGTTCATCGGAGTACCCAATCTTCTTAAGGTCAACTGTTGTCATCCCGCACTCATCAACCATTACGCCTTCACCAATCAGCCTCACCCATTGGTACCAAAATAGAGGGTCCTTCAAAGGACTAAACTCGAGTTCCCATATCTCCTCAATAAAACCATAGTATGTGTTGTTTGTTTTATTGTTGTCTATGACATCTATACAAATATAACTGTTTTGGTTGGTGCTTTTTTTTTCTTAGGCTCTTGTGTAAAATGTATACCCATTTATCTCTTATCCTTGGAATGTCAAGATTAAGCAAGATGGTCCCCTCACCAACAAGGCTAGTCGTTCATCAATTGTCTTGTTACACATGAAATGTTCTTGCAATCAAGCAGCGAAAGTACCAATGTGATGACATGTAATCTAGACAGCGGACTTTCCCTGGTTTTTAGAGCATACAATCGTCATGTGCTCTTTGATGTAAGGAGCCACCAACAAAGATTATTGCAAAACCATGAAATGTGCTCTATGGAATAGATCATTGTCTACAGTCATTATTGGTTTTCTTCAAAGTGCGCCCTTTCCCCTTCTCCCCTCATGGCTTGATTCGGGGATCCCAATTGGACTAAGGTCATTAATAAACTCTACGCAAAACTCAATGACATCCTCTATTTCATAACCCTAGATGATGCATCCTTCTAGGCAAGAACGATTATGAACATACTTATTTAGGATACCCAAGTACCTCTCAAAAGAGAATATACTATGTAGGTACACAAGACCGATAATATAGATCTCTTTGACAAGGTGAGCCAGAAGATGCATCATGATATTGAAGAAGGATGGTGCAAAGATCATCTCGACCATGACAGTTCGTAGGCTTCTTAAATTGTTTGGAGTGATGACCTTCTATGAAATTGAGTTTTGAAATGCACATAGCTCTATTATTGCTGTTTGGACATTAATAGGAAGAATACTCCTAAGTACAACAGAAAGCAATTGTGTTATCAATACGTGGTAGTCACAAGAATTTAGGTTTGAAATTTTTTCCTCTTTCATATTTATTATTCCCTTTATATTCGATGAGTATCCGGATGGGACCTTGATAACGTCCAAGCATTCGAATATATTTTCCTTCTCTTCCTTGCTCAGAGTGTAGCTGGTAGGACATAAGTAATGGCTTCCTTTCTGCCTCTTTTCTGGATGAAGATCTCCATGTTGTTTTGTACGTTTTAGATTCTGCCATGCTTCTAGTGTATCTTTAGACTTTCCATATATACCTAGGAAGCCTAGTAGGTTCATGTAAAGGTTCTTAGTGAGATGCATCACGTTGATTGCATTGTGGATCTCTGAGACTTCCCAATAAGATAATTCCCTTAAAATAGACATATTCTTCCACATTGCCACATGACCATCTTCACTTAGGAAAGTTGGTTGCTAGATCCTTTTCCAAATACTACTTTTAGATCTTTCACCATAACAAATATAGTTTTCCCATTATGGTGTATAAGCTTAGTACGGTGGTCTACCTTTCCTTCGAAATGCTTGCCTTTCATTTGTACAGGGTGGTTGTCATCAAGAAATCGATGATGGCCCATGTACATAGCCTTCCTACAATATTTTCAATACATACTGTCAGTTTCATTTAAACAGTGGGTGCAGATCCTATACCCCTTGTTTGTTAGTCTTGATAGATTGTCTAGTGCAGGCCAATTGTTGATGGTTATGAACAATAATGCTCGTAGGTTAAATTGCTCCTGTTTGTTCTCATCCCACACAGAGACATCTTCTTCGTTCCACAACAATAGTAGTTCTTGACCCAATGGCTTTTGGTACACATCTATGTTGTTACTAAGTTGCTTTGGGCTTTGAATAAGCACCAACATCATGATGTACTTCCGTTTCATGCACAACTAAGGAAGGTTATAGATACATAGGGCCATAGGCCAAGTGCTATGACCGTTGCTCATCTTCTTGAAAGGATTCATGCCATCCGTGCTTAAACAGAACCTCATTTTTTATGTCTGGAAATGTTCCATCAAGTTTTCACCACTAGGACCCATTGGTGGGGTGTCTCAACATTGCATATTATTTACATTCTTCTGCATGCCAGAACATCATTTTAGCATAAGCTTTATTCCTAAGCAATCGCTTCAGACGTGGTATTACAGAAAAATACCACATGACTTTAGCGGGGTGTCTCTTTGAAGGTTGTCCCTCAAAAACACTAGGATCATCTCGTTTGATCTTGTATCTCAATGCCTTACAAACCAGGCATGCACCTAGGTTCTCGTACTCCTCATGACTTCAAAGGATATAATCATTAGGACATGCATGTATTTTCTCGACTCCTAGTCCTAGAGGGCAAACTACCTATTTTGCTTCGTTACTCTCCAAAAGAATATTTGAAGGACCGAAAATGGTGGCCAGAGGGGGGTGAATGGGAGCCTTAACTTTCACGCAATATATTTGGAGGCTGTCCCAAAATCAACCCTAAAAAGTAGTAACAAACAGATCTATAAGTTTTCTAACTAATAGATGAGCTATCTCAAGGAGATCATCGCCCAAAACTGAATCCAGTCAAAGAGAGAACAAAGAAGAGTAAAAAATCACTGGTATTTCTTTCTAAAAGTCTGATTCGCCCTGATCTATGAACTCGTAAGAAGCTAGATGATTTCCTTTGGTGCAAGGATTCAACTCACATCCTAGTTCATCCCAAATAAACAGATCTGAACCAAAACCCTCAAAACTCAAGATTCAACCCAAAACATCGAAAGGGTAAAACCAAGAACGTGAAGAACACCAACAGGATTTGAACAAATAGCTCAAATAAGCCGATCTATGAACTCGTGAGAAGTTAAATGATTTCCTTTGGTGTAAGGATTCAACTCACATCCTAGTTCATCTTAAATAAACTGATCTGAACCAAAAACCCCCAAAACTCAAGATCTAACTCAAATCTTTGGAAGGGAAAAACCAAGAACGTGAAGAACACCGACGGGATTTGAACAAACAACTCACAAATCGAATCCCAAAGAACAGCAGGAGGTTAGGGCCTCCATTCCCACACATAATCTTTAGTTCTTTTACATAGATACAGTGGATTACAGCGCCGTGGAGAGATCGAGCAAGAAAAACCCTCACCAGTGATGCGACGAACTCAAGAAGAGTAAGAGAGAAAGAGAAAAAAGAAAATAAGAAAATGGAAAAACACTCGCATGCGCTCGGACATTCTAGAAACCACTGACGTGGCACCCTCACCCTATATATACCAGAGCTTCATGTAAAATTCTGATTTTTCTCCTTCAGTATAACAGACCGAAATAGTGTCCGGAGGGCATAATGGTCTAACTCTTTTTCAAGCAATCGGACGGCCACGCTTCCAACATAGATTTGCTTCGTCTTGGAGCAACCTTTGTGATTTCACAACGTGCCGTCCCATTCCTCCTCAGAACCTAGGTTTTGAGGCCAAACTCGCGAAACCATCACCCGGTGGTTTTGAGGCTCAATCCACCAAACTCCTCCGAAGTCAACATGTGTCTAATACCAATTAAAAATACCAACCGATACTAATAAATATGTCTTTAGTCAATACTAATATATTCGGTAACATTAGTACCGATTGATAACACCAACCGTTATTAATATATAGATCCATAGTATCGGTTGTTGTCACCAACTATTACTAAACATCGTGTATGACCAATGAGAATGTTTAATTGTTATAACCGATACTAATTATTCTATAGTTGTCTCGATTTTAAAGATCATCTTTAGTATCAGATCTTTTATCAGTTGCAGTTGATATATTTGTATTTTGCTTCCTTAGACACAAGATTATTTTTCTTTGTAGTTATATGACCGGTTTGTTGCTATGGAATGTTCAGAAATTACAGTTAAAGGAGGCCAAAAGCCATTCGCAATCCGAAATTCATTGTTGGCACATTAGGTTATTCACCGTACGTACATTTGATTCAATAAATGGCATCGAAGTAATATAAGTGTGGCTATGCATAATCATACAGGGACACATAAAACCATGTGTATAACACAAAATAATTTTTATTTTATTTGAAATGGATATTAATACATGTGTCCCTTATAGATATCGCTGTCCACCCTGTTGTCAATGTTTCATGGGCATAATCAAAAGAGGAACTTTCTTGCGAAAAGAAAGTTGGCCTATTTCCTCCATATCAATATCTTCTTCTTTCATTCTCTTTGGAAGTTCCCAATCAAAACAATACAACAGACTCGCTACTATAAGCTCCACATTGGCCACACCCATGGCAATGCCAGGACAAATCCTTCGCCCAGACCAAAAAGGAAGGAGCTCAAAGTGGGACCCTCTGAAATCAATTTCTATGTCCTCAAATCGCTCTGGATAGAACTGTTCTGGATTGTCCCATATGTTTGGATCTCTTCCCATTGCCCATACATTTACATACACTCTTGTTCCTGATGGCACACTGTATCCACCAATTGTACACATTTTCCTAGTATGTCTAGGAATCAGCAGGGTCCCGGGAGGATGCAACCTGAAATTTTCTTTTATTACCATCTTGAGGTACTTCATGTTTTGGATATCTTCTTCGTATACTCGTGGTTTGTTTTTCACTATGTTGCGTACTTCATCTTGTGCCTTTTGCATCACCCTTGGTTCCTCATAAGCTCAGACATGATCCAAGTCGTAGTGACAGCAGTTGTGTCAATTCCTCCCACAAATGTATCCTGAAGTCAGATGTTATATTCTAATTATAAGCATAAATATTGTAATATTATCACATTTTTTTCCGGAAAAAAGAATATATTTGTATATGTACATGCATGTATATTCCAACCTAATTTCTATAATTCAGTAACAGGGATATGTATAGCACTGGAGTGAAACAATGTATTTTTTTTATGAACCAGCACAGTGCCGATTTTATTGAATAAAGGAGTAAAAGTATTTACAAGTGTGCAAGTAAAAAGGCTATACAAAGGATTTACAGCACTCTTGAAACAATGTATAATTTGTTGGAAATATTTTAATTTCTATAATATTATGTACAGTTTTATATAATTTTTAAAAAGTTGCCTTTAGATAAGGGCATGATTGAGCTGTATGAACCATGCAGCCATTTCAATCTTTCTATAATTTTAGAACAGGCAACATATATAGCTCTGGGGTACGATTTTTGAAACATTTATTCTTTGTTGAAAACAGTGCAATTTCTACAATTTCAAGTACAGTTTTGATAAATTTTAGAAAACTTACCGTTCGACAAGGGCACGGTTGAATTGTATGAACCATGCAACCATTTCAGTTAAAACTTAATCTGATGATCCAACACATCCATACTACTCATGTAGAGATTTTTTTAAGGCCTTATTATACGTGAAATAGAATCGTGATGCTGCTTTTTTTATTGAAATTGCGTTAGCCAATATTCAAGCTTCTATTTGCTCTGACAAAATCATGGTTACATCGACCAATTTTAGAAGGGCAGGATTCACTTCTACTTCAAAGGTAGTCTCATTCACAGACTGCTATTTTTTGAGATGTGAAAAAGATAACTAACCTAGAGCTGGGGTATTAATTGTGGAGAGTGCAGTCAAACTACATGATAAATTTTTGTGTAATTCGGACAATTTCATAAAACTGCCCATTTCACCTGATGTGCCCCATTGCGGTACATATATAGATATATCTTTTCCTTTGTGGAGATATATAGAGGTAAATATCAATTCATAGATTGGGTGTTTACTTATGCAAAGTAATCTATTTGCACATGTGCAAAACCAAATTTAAACTTGACAATAAAGAGTAACTTCTACAAAATCCTAGGGTATTATGATTTAAATTGCATAAAACCATACTGGTTAACCTAGTTATTATAGCCTTATAGCTTTATAAAAACACAAAGTTAACCAATTTTACTTTGAACTACCATACATGTGAGTTCTAAACTTATAGCTGAAATAAATGAGTTCTTTTAATTCATCACATAAATATTATAGTTAACTAAGCTACTTATTTTTTATTTTACTTGATTTTAGCTTTTCTTTCCTATGTGATTGCTATTTTTTTTTATGTAAGTATGTTTCAATCTCGCTTATATTCCAAGTACTTAACCAATTACTTTTAATACTAATTGTCTTATATATTTTGGATAAAAAATACAATGCAAATATTGAACTTTACATGTTTTTTTGAAACTTATAGTATAAAAACAATTTAACCGTTGTTATTTTTTTAAAATGTAAATATAGGTAATTTATAGTATAAAAATAATTCAACTATTTATGAATGAGACACCATAAATATAGATAGTCACGTTTTATTTTACTACAGTATTAAGATAAATTAGTTAACATTCAGTATAACAAAACGGTGTTTCGCCTTAGATGCACCCTAATCCGTCTCAATTTTTTTAACCCACCCGATATTTAGAGACGTTGTTAAATACATGGGCGCCATAATTATATTTGTTTAAAGACGCTTTTTAGACATTAATCCTGTGTTCATGGTAACAACAGTGTGCTCTTCCGGCGCATCAAACAAAAGCCCACCTGTGGCTCCATATTTCCAGCAGCCCACTCAATACCCATCGGACTAATCCTAAGACTAGATCCAGCAGGTGGTTATGCGAGAGTATGCAAGCTGTGCCGTGCAAGCTCGATGTGGCGGCGGCGTGAGGGCTGCGGCCAAGCGGTGGCAGCCACACCGGCGACGGCTGTGCGGGCCTGATGTGGTGGCAGTGTGGCACCGGGCGACGGCAACCCAGGCTCGACGAAGCGGCGGCGGCAAGGGCTGCGGTCGTGTGGCCTCGATGTGGCGGCGGCTGGGGCGCTGGCCACGGCCATGCAGGACCGATGTGGCAGCGGTGGCGAGGGTTGCGGCCGAAGGCCGTACGGGCTCCATGCTCCGGCGCTGGCGGCAACCGCACAAGCTTGATGAGGTGTAGGTTCCGCAGATGTGGAAACGATGGCGGCCGGCTGCCCGGGTCTACTGCCCAGTATTAGTGTATTATCTCACATTATAGAGGCGAGGGAGGCTGCTGTAGGGCTGGCATTCTTGTTTCATTGTTACTTAATTCATTCTTTTGCTTCTAATTCTCCGTTATCTTCATAAACGTTTTACATTCTAAATAGGAACTTGATTATGCCATGGTTTGATCGTGAATATCGTTCGCTGTGGCCGCCGATAATTCAAAGAAATAAGAATTCAGAAAACGAAATATAATGAGAGGAGTGTATACTCGTGTAGACACTAGACACAGAGTGCTCTAGTGCATGCAATTTCTGATGTTGAAGTCTATATCTATTTTTTATATAATCCATTTTACTAGGCAAGTTGTGTTATTGGAACTCAACAGGACTCAAAGTTATGGATTTTCTGTTAGTGTTATATTACTAGTTGGCTACGGATTGAGACTATGTTTAGACTTCAAAGGACATGTCTACTATCTCATTGTGTTATGTTAGATGATGCATGAATCTTTGTTGCACAGATCAACCCTTACAGCTATATGGCACAATACTGGTTTTCTGTTTCTGGTTTCACATCAGAAAATTCATTGAAGTTCAAAAGCGGCAGTGCTGGTCCAGAGTTATAGTGATTCATTATTGTGGTTTTCTTATTCTTAGTAGCTAGAAGTATGGATATGTATCAGATCTGCAACGTCTTAATCTTCAGCTAATATATCCTCTGCTTTTTTCAGGAATATCTTCCCTGGTTTAACATGCAATTGATTCAATTTGATTTGCACACATAGTGTTGACGAGTGAATAAATTATTTAAAAACCTAACTACTAAAGCATCAGCCAATGATGTCAGTAGAATAATCAATCATAGTTAATCCTTTATGTATCTTCAAGAATTTATGGTCCATGCTATCTAGTGTTGTATGAGACGATATATACTATCTGTTGTATATAAAAATATATATGCGTAGGACAAGAAGTCCTGGATGACATATACCTAAACATTTAGAACATGGTTGGTCTTTAGCTTGACTTTCAATTCGCCTGTTCAGGTATGTGTCTGGTCGTTTTACATGGTCACTACTCACTACCTTAAATGATTTGTCCATACCTTGCCTAGATTTTATGTTTGCAGGATGATGAAATAGTAGTGAAAACAGAGTTTGCGGGAAGGATTATATAGAAAGCTAATACGTAGATTTTGGTTAAAGAAAACATGTAGTTAGTTAATTAGATAGACAGTTGTGTGAGTTTATAGGATTTTTTTTGCATTTGCACCTTTTTATTTGGATCTACAATTGATATGTAAATTTCATTGCTTATTTAATTATATATATATATATATATACACATTCACTTTTTGCATTTTTGACTATCGTGTGATTTATGATGATGAAAGTATAATTTTGATTGACAATAACATGGAAAGAAATCCTCAGAGAAAGACTCCCCATAGAGATGTTTTGGTCTCTCCCGTACACATCGTCTCTAGTAATGTAGAGCCATTCTTCAAACGTCTAAAATATTATAGAGGTGCTTAATAATGTCTCTTCAATTTTGAAACGGAGGCGTTTCTACACCGCTCTCCTGAAGTGTCTCTATACTCTGCTGAAGACACCACGGAATGTCTCCCCACTACAAATAAAACGTCTTCCGAAGATAATTTTATTATAGTGATTTTGATGTTGTGAAACTTTAGTAATATAATACCAGTGATTTGGTGACACGCACCAAAACTCCTATAGTCTTATACTGAATCACAACAGTCGAGCATGAAATGTACTGAACAAATTAACGAACCATACCAGCAAGATTGCCTTGATATGATCGCGCGTCAATCCAAAAGCCTCGCCATCCTTCTGCTCCCTCCACATCTTGACCATCACGTCGACCAAGTCCTCCTGCACCCCGGCGCTGAGCCTCTCAGGCTCGAGGTGCTTGTCGATCACCGCGTCGAAGAAGCCGTCGATGCGGCGGAAGACCCTCCGCCGCTTCCCGGCGGCCCCGGTGAGGAAGTCGGCCCACCGCGCCAGCGCCGACGACGGAAAGAAGTCCTCGAAGCTGAAGCTGCCGAGCACCTGCATCGTCTCGTCCATCACCTCCTGGAACGACTCGCCCCGCTCCGACGACCACGCTGCCGAGCCGTACACCTTCCCGAAGGCCACCGTGCCGATGACCCCGTCGGAGAGCATGTAGAGAGCGCCGCTGAGGTCGACGGGGATGCCCGGCGGGGAGGCGGCGAGGGTATCTACGAGGCGGGCCACCTCGGAGGCACGCGCGTACGCGAAGGACTGTACGCGGCGGATGCTCGTCAGCTCAACGACAAAGAGCTTCCGCATCTCACGCCAGTAGGCGCTGTAGGGGCTGACGCCCACGCTCAGGTAGTTGTAGCTCAACATCTCTGGACCTGATCAATGGATGAACGGTGAACACATGCAAACATCAGTACATCAGTAATCCCAGGCGAAGCGTTAACGCACTACTCAAAAGTATTTTTTATAGAGGATAAAATATTTTTACAAGCAGTTAAATCACCAGCCGCCTAGATTTAACAAAACGGCTATAAAGTATATTTTTATAATCGGTTTATCTTACCGGCCGTTCATGTAGTTATCTTACCAGCCGCCTGCCGCCTAAATCTACTTGCCCACGTGTGGGCCACCTCCATTCTTTCTCCTCGAGAGCTCTTTGTAGATATTTTCTTTCTTGGTAGAAAAAGAAAAAAATAGAACAGATGATTTGATAGATTTTGCTCGGAAAGGTTAATGCATCATCTTTTTATTATATTTTGTAAGTTTATTTTTTGATTTTAAGCATTCGTTTAAAAGGAATAAAAAGAAAATTATGCTTTTTTAATAGTTTTATGAATTTAGATTACAATTCTGGGTCAACTTTGCATATTTTTTTATGCAAATCCTTAGTGGTGTTTTTTAACCAATGATTATAAATTTTATTGTGGCTAACAGTATATCTACGTGAGTCTGTCTCTCTAATTTGGAGAGAGAACCCTAATTTAGTCTCTAGGTTTTTTCAAATAATATTACTCTTTTTTCCTTCTAGATTTCTTTGCAATTCCTTCTTTTAAAAGAAAATAAAAAAGTAGATTATTTGAAAAAATATTATATTTAGAAATTAAAAAATATTTCATAATTAAAATAAAGAAAAAATGTTATTTAAATTATTTGAAAATTGTATATTATATTATGGTTTATATTTACAAAATGTACAGATTGAAATGAATATGCAAGACACCGTAATTTCAATGATCGTTTGTCAAAGATTTGTCTAAATTAATTAAAAATGTAGAGAAGCATGTCGTGAGTGAGATGACAAAAAAATATGTTGTCCATTCTTTAATTTAAAAAAAATAGAAGTTATCAAGTCTCACTTAGTTTAATGTGAGTTTGACGTAGGCTATACAATTTGGTCCAAATATAGTGAAACAGTGGAAGCCAAAAATAGACTCGTGGAGGAACCTAAGGGTATTCATGATTTTATTCATGATGTTTATGTTATTGTGATAGATAATAATGATTTATACAATAATGGATGATAATGGTGGTATGGTGATATGGTAACTTCTAGTAAAAGATCAGTTAAAATGTTTTGTTCTCTAATCCTAACAATGTCAAACTGATCTGATGACATAAAGAAAAACATAAGAAGGATAAAAAGCTTAGGCACTTATGAATGTATATCAGTAGAAATTTTTTGATGAGAGTTACTAAGAACCAAAGAAATGTTAGGTTTGTATTGAATATCGATGGAATGAACCTCTTTGATCTAAACTACACACAATGTTAGGCGTGCATTGAGTATTTATAGAATGAACCCTTTGATGACATGAAAAGCACACAAAACATTTGTCTTAGTACTTATGATCATGCACAAACTATCTATATACCTCTCTCAGAAGCAGAAATATGTATTATTATTTATACTTATAAAAGATATGAGACAACCAGATAATGATATAAATGTCCTTTTGGTATTTTGATGAAAGACATAGTGGATTTATGCAACAACGACTTACGATTGTGGGATGAATACATGCATGAGTAATTTATGCTGGTGGAATAACTGATATATGGACCAACAGTTTTCATAGGCTGTTAGTGCTTTTAGCTGCTGTTAATGTCAAAACTTGGACAGCCTGATGATGGAATGGAAAAAGCCGATCGGCTGAAGAGGTGTCCGATCGCTATACGGAAGAAGTCGATTGGATTGAATCAAGTGAAGACTTGGTCTCGGATTAGAAGATTATCCAGATGAGACCGAGTTTACGGAGGAGCCATGGAATCCACAGCAGGATATTATATCTTTGTAAATCGTATCTTATGAAGGTTTAGTTAGTTTATTTAACTACCTTAGAGATATTTTCTTTTATCTGGAAAGAGATAGAGTCCGATGGTTATTGTAAACGTGTCAGACTCTATAAACCTGGGGTATAAATATAGACCCCTGGAAACATATAAAATCATCTCTCAATCAATATACTACTCGGCGCATTGCCACCCTAGTTCATCTAGGTCTTTTACCGACGGGATCTAGCTCTCGACGCGGGGCTACATCGGTTAACTTTGATCTTCGGCGAAGGGGTAAGTCCCGCCACTATCTCGATATGTTTTACTCTATCTAAGACTGTATCGGTTAGGTTTGACCTCTTAGACCGATCAGATGTATCGCATCACGTTCGTCTAGGGCCTATCGGCCTATTAAGCTCTCCCTGTCATTGTCAATCTTGTGCTGCATCGGTTAGGTCCGACCTACGGGGTTGCCGACGGTAGATTGGGCTTTAGGCTTATAGGTTTTTGCACGGCGTTTCATTAGAGTGCTAGCCAATGAATTATCTATACTCTGAGCTTCACGTCCAGTGTATCGACTCCTTGGCTAATACGCACCAGCCTTTAGAGGTTTTCTTTGAGCGGCACGCCAAGCGCATCGGCCTTTGAGCCGATGTGCACCTGTCTTCAAAGACACGTTCCCTCATCGGCTCAGCTAGCTGATGGTTTCGCTCTGTTTTTACTTTAGCATGACCGATCTGGCGTCCTCCATCCCGTTGCTGTTGGCCTTGGTCTCGTACTGTCTCGGTTAGGTCCGATCTTTAAGATTCGGTGTTAGCGGCGTCGTCACGACGGGCGACATGTCTCGTGTTGCCATCTCCGGAGCGGCATCGGCTTTGTAGCCGGTGCTTTCTATACGATTCCTTGTATTCGCATATGTATTCATTGGCTTTCCAACTGATGAACGACCGCTACAGCTTCTGTCGACTACCAGGAGGGACCTCGTGCGCTTTGCTACCCTCTGGATACACTCCAATACCTCCATCGGCTTTGCGACCGATGGATCTAGATTTTGCTTTCACTACACCCAAGGTCGTTATATCCCTCATCGACACCTGTCCATACCATCATCGGCTCCCCAGCCGATTGAAGAACGTTCCGATTCCTATCGGCAACAAGCCGATAGCGAGAGCCTTCCGGATGCGGCCGATAACCAACCCGATCCTATCGGCAGCCAGCCGATAGCGAGGGCCCGTATCGACCCATCGTCCGACTAACCTGTTCATCTCACTTTTTTGTCAATTGCAAGGTCAAATTGGTTGGCACGCCCACACCCGCACCATCGTGCCGGAGCCGAGTGAACCCCATGGGTCCTGATGCGCGTACCTTGAGCCATAGAAAGAAGCCGATCGGCCTGCACTGGAGCTAAGCAGACCTCCCAGGAGTTGGCGTGCTCGCACCGCATTTCGGCATGAACAGCTGCCTACGAAAATCATTTTTATAGGTGGCACGTGCCTTAGCTCGCCTGTGAAAATCATTTTTGTGGGCAGCCCACGATGTCATCCGTCTATGAAAATTATTTTGACAGGTGGCGCGTGCCTTAGCCCGCATGCGAAAACTATTTTTGTAAGCAGCGCATGACATCATCCGCCTACAAAAATGTCCCCCTATATGGCATGTGGGAGCGAAAAATTTTCTAAAAATCGTGTGCTGAACCCTAGTTTTGTGCCACCAGGCTATCAAAATTAAACCATGCGCGCATCGCCACTTAGCCTTCACCTCCGTCATTGTCCCACACTATGGCCTTCGTCCTCCAGCCGCTTCGCCACCGCTACTCCCCCCATGTGGCCTCAGTCACCGCTGTCCTAAGTTTTAGTTGACGTCACTCCATCCCTATGTGCTCCCTCTCCACCATGCTTCTCACCATGTCATCGCCGCCTCCTCTTTGACTGGTCATCTCCACGCTCGGCCTCCTTTCCCTATGAACATGGCCTCACTCCTCGCCAAAGTGTGCCACCTCAATCAATGCCGCTCTTAGCCTCCTCTCTCCTGATGTGGGCCCTTGCTCCTTGCCCCGATGCATGCCTCCTCGGTTGCCGCCTCCCTTAGCCTTCTCTGCCCCTCCACTCCTCAGCCTTCTCTCCTTCAATGCTAGCCCTTGGTCCTCTTCCCAATGCGAGCCGTCTCTACTGCCCTCAGTCTCCAACGAAGACGTGCAAGAGGAATTCAAGGACAACAAATCATTCCTGTCGTCTTGGGTGCTCGAGGATGATCCATTTCAGTTGAGGATATGACATCAACCGATAGACTTTGCATCTCCTATATTATAACTTAGGCTGATTTTAGAGATATGCATGTAATGTGACATCGGAAAAAACTTGATGTAAATCTCATTGTCATGTGGTGATTGTGAGTTAACGTATATTGATATAACTATTATTATATTTTTCCCTAATCAATAACTAATTGGAGCCGCTCTTAATTTTTTAGGATGCAACATTGGCAATGAAGTTGAAGAAACATGTCACCTACCTGAACACGCTATGAATCTCAAGGCCAACAAACACCGTCGAATAAAGCTATGAACCCGCTATGAACTTCCATGGGTTGAAGTTCAAGTCTCAAAAGTAGATATTAAAATGCATTCAAAAATTACAAATTGAAAAGAAGATAGATATGGGAGTCTACATAGGGGGTGAGATGTTAATCATGACACACATAACATGCATAATGTACAATTACTAACATTAATATTTATACATAGACCATTATATTTATTTCATAATATATCCTTATGACCGCAAAGTTATTATGCTAGACCTAATAAATATCCCACGGGAATGATATCATGTTTTTTTTAATATTTTAGATTAGTAAGTCGTTAATTAATTTCTTTTATATTGATCCACTCCGGTCCTTATAGCATATATAGATTATTAACTAATTTTGATTTTTCTCTCCATCCTTTCCAGCACTATCGAACGAATAGTGAAGTAGTCGAGACATGGAGAGAAAATATTCTAGTTATAAACAAGTGGTCGGTATATTACGATGCATATTTTTTATAAATATAACATATATTATTTTGATCTTTAATAAAGTGCCAAGCAATTGTCACATTGAGTAGTTATTATGTCCGTCAGTAGCTCAAGTTCAATGGGTGATACTACAACAACTTTGATATGCGCTTGAGGACCCTATATTTGTACATATTAAAAACTTAAAAACTTAAGTATATTTCTTTTACGTGACATATATGTGCAGATATCTAAAATCAATAATAAAGAAAAGATACTTGACGATAAAAAAATTGAGAATATGATAATTTATCATGAAATTTGCCATGTTTATGAAGACTTTTTTCGATAAGAGAGGACACCTCAGGTAACATGAAATTTACAAAGATTTTATCAAGTAGGACATTCTATTATTCTCATAAATAATTTTGTTGTTGTAAAAATAAGTGGTTTGTCATATGTGTATATATATTTATGTATATATATAATAATTTACTTATATATATTAAATTAAGTCTTTTAATATAACATATATAATTTGGACCGCTATTTTGATGGTTGCATGTGTAGACTATACATATATTATATTAACAAATCATATCGGTGAACACTGATACGCAATTATTATTTATAATATAATTTAATACCACATACTCATTTATACTCGGTGTTTAATTACAGACAGTCTGCGATTATTAGTTGAATCCGGCTGTAAAAATATTTTTTTTATAGTCACGTGGATCCTAGAACGCAAGACACCCGCATCGGATTATCGAAGACGTGGTTTAATTATCTGCGTCTACGATGTAGACTATCACAGACGCAAGAGACCTGCGTCACCGTATTTGGTTGTAGCCGTGTCAATAGCGTCTATGATGTAGATTATCACAGACACGTAGACCCACGTGTAAACTTTGATTGCAGCCGTATGTGTGACTTAAATTTTCCATGTATTTGTAGCCGCGTTCTGTGACTTAACTTTTTTCAGGTACAGAAAATCAGAAAAAAATATCATATTTTACTGGTATATTGGGGTGCTCCATGTATTCCTTACTTTTAACATATGCTGACAAGTAGACAATGTCAGATAAAAAGGTTGTTAGTACAAAGTTATATATCACATCGAGTTGTACAACTTTCATTATGTAGCCATCATCAGTACAACTGTATACTTGTATATATTTGTTTCGATTAAGGAATAGGACACTCAAAGCCATCCTAGTCTTACCTCAGTCCAAGCATGCTGAACTTCTGAATATTGTGATAATCTGAAGTATTAAAGTATCATCTAATGGCCAATAAGATTAGTAACGATGTCGTGGATTATTCTTTGGTTTACATCTTATTGTTATAAAAATTTAATATTTAGGTCGAGTAACTCGGTAACTTATAAAATTAAAATCATCAATTTTATATTAAAATAAATTTATAAAACATAATGATACGATGATATTACTCTTTAAGAAAAAATTATGTATAATGTAAAATAATGATCTAAGAAATTATTAATGATAAAAGTAAAAAAAGTAAAAAATATCATAAACGTTAAACGTTAAATATTTATGAGTATAGAAATAGTTAAGTTCAATATATAAGTATTAGTAAGGAGAAATTTTACGGTTATTAATAAAATAAGTTTAGTATTAAAAAATTATATAAAAAATTGTTATACCAAATTTTACACTAAATATGATAACTCCTGATACCTTTTCAGTGATGTAAAATTACCTATAAGTAAAAGTAAAAGCTTAGTTTTACAAACGTGCCTGGCGAGGTCGGCCGGCTGCAGCAGTGCAGGTCGTTCGTCCGGAGAACGTCCTTGGCTGCCTCCGGCGGATGGATCACCACCGTGCGGACGCCGCCGAGCTGCACCTGCACCACCGGGCCGTACATCCGCGACACGGCCTGGAAGTACCGGTGCGGCAGGCGGCCGAGCTGGAGGAGGTTGCCCAGCACCGGCAGCTGCCGAGGGGGCCCCGGCGGGAATGGACCAGAAGCAGAACCTACCGTCCGCCATTGCCGCCGCCCCTGAAGAAGTGCAGGTAGAGGAGGGGAAGGAGGAAGAGCGCCATAGCTGATAGCTGAAGAAGTGGTGGCCATGGTAGCAGCTGGCTGGCGAGAAACTCGGTAGCCATGGTGGTTTTCGCCTTCTGGAGTGCTGGCTGGACTTGACGATGTGTGAGCAGTGGATGCATGCTTATATAGGACTAGGAGACGTGTGCTTCTATCGGCAAGCTGTGGCCGCTCTGTGATAATGTGATTAGTTGATCTTTTACATCGTTCAACTGATCAGAGGAAGTGATATGGAGGCCGGATTTCAATCGATTGTCTTAAAAAACCTGATTTCTGTAGATTGGTTTCTACTTTGTACTCCGTCTCCGTATCTTCATATTCCTCTTTACAATGCTGAATCACGATGGACAAAATCGGTGGCAGCCGCCATCTGTCGACCGGCGGTGACTCTGCCACTAGACATAATAATCCTAGTCGCCCCCCTACTTGCTCATTGCCAGAGATACGCTTCCTTCCTCCGAAAAAAACCAACTTACGATAATAAATCTAGACAAACATTCATCCTAAAATTTTGTTTTATTCACAGAGGGTTTATATAACTGGCGTACAGTGATGTAGAGTTGACAAATGCTGGTTTAAATTAAGAGTAAAATTATATTTAGTACCTGATAGATTGTAATTTGACTTTACATTATATTTGGCACGTACTTTCTCTTTGTTCGAGGGTGTATAGGATATATCATCAAACCTATAGAAATTTCTAAACTCCAAATAAAACTTCGTAAAACATGGTCTAAATTCAAAAAGTTTTATAAGTTTCACTTAGATTTTATAAGATTTTCTTTACAATTAGTAAAACTTATTTCAATTTATCTTGGTGTATAGCAAAAGTATGTAGTAAACCCGATATAAAATAAAACAATATATAATTTACCCGGTGTAAAGTGTAATTGTTACTGATAGTGATTTTTGTAAATAACAAATAATTATATCAGGGAATTAGAAAACAAAAAAAGTTCTTTCAACTTAATTACTAGCCCGTGTAGGGTGCACGTGTTATCGATTAGCTATTACTAATCGTAGCTTAAAGTTTTGAATTGATAAAGAGACACTGCTGAACAAGGAGAAAACATGGTACGTAATGTAATCCGTGAGAAATTACGTAATACAATGCGTGAGAAATTAACTAGCACAAATCCTTAGATGAAATCTCCATCCATCCATGTGTAGCGAATATTTTCCGTCTCACACAGCTAAAAAAACTATTTATATAGGCAGAAGGCTTTTATATTAACAAGGGGCCAAAAAAGGAAAAGCACATACAAAAATAGTTGAAGCTGACATAGGGCTATAGATAGTCTGAAAAAAACAATTGTGGGTCTTTGTGAACATAAGTCTATTAATTTCATGAAAATAATTTTTACGGGTGATTCCTTAAGAAAAACACCTTGTACTTTGTATTTTTTATTGGCGGTTTTCATAACGGAAAGACTTGAAGAATCTATTTTTTTACACTAAAACCACCCTTCAAAAATGTCTTTCATATAGATTTGGTTAATTACAAATTTTATATAAAAAGTATAGCTCTTGATGAGATTTACATCTTTGTAGTTGAATTTTTTTTTCATTTGAGATCGTTTATGATCTCAAATATTCATTACAAGCTCATAGATCTGTTTTTGAAAATGAAATTTTGAGTTTTTTAAACAATCTGGAACCAAGACATGTTGTACGCCAAAGAGCTCGATGAAATCACTTTAACAATATTTTATATCATTTATCTAAATATTCAATAGCTCTAGTATCTCTTTTTACAAGAGGTTCCTTTTGAAAGTCCAAACTTTAAAACTTTATACAAAATTCATATTAAGCCCAATTGAGGTAAGCTAAAGTTCTATGAGATACTTATAACATTTCCTCTAATGTGACCTACTAAATATTTTCTTAGAATATTTCTTTTAGGATGGTCATTCACTAATATAACTTATATAAAGACTACATGATATAAGTAAATAATCATATTAAAAGAAATGTTTTAAGAAAATATTGAACTGTCCATATTAAATAAAGAAAAGATTATCAGGATTATAGAGCACTTTGTTTCGCCTTAGTTGGACTTAAAATAAATGTCCTATAACTTTTTTAAGTTTAGTTATTTTCAATGAATAAGAAATAATGCTTTTGTAGACAGACTTCTTAAAGAATGCCCTTAAAATGATTTTTATGGGCAGACTTCTAGCCACCCTTAAATAATTTTTATGAGTGGACAAGAGAAACTGTCCTTGAAAACAAAAGCACCACTAAAATAGAAAAAATATTGTAACTCTTTTGTATGAAGTCAGATGATGATAAGATTTATATGAAAATTGTAGCTCTTGATGAGATGTAAAACTTTGTAGTTGAACATGTTTTCATTTGAGATCATTTATAAACCCAAATAGTCATTATAAACTCTCAAATTTATTTTTTAAAAAAATGAATTTTTGACTTTTTTAAATGAGCGTGGGTGGAGATATGGTATATATTAAAGTTATAGAGCTTGACGTGATCTACAAATTTATACAATGACCTTTCCATTTGATGTTATATAGAGTAAAAAAAATGTGTTACAAGTTTTAAAGAAATAAAGTAAAAAGAATAACATGTATCCTATATCTACGATGGTAATAAGTATAACTGTAGAGGTATTGGGCTCGAATCCTATATACAGCGCTCATAAATTTTGTGCGTAAAAGCATGTATATATTCCTACTAAAAGTATGAAATATTTTTTTCTGTTTTTTTTTCGCCTCAAAAATCAAAACCTGGAAATTCATTTCTATGGGCGGTACCTTAAGGGAGCCGCCGGTGAAGATATTCACGGGCGGTGGTCGAATCCTCCTGTGCAGAACCTCAATTTATACGTGCACTCGGTTATAGTCAGTTTGAAAAACGCCAGTGTAAATATGTTACTGACCATCTGAAATATGTTTTATGTAGTGTCAAGAGTGCACGCTATAGGCCATATTGATTTTTTTATTAGTGTTTGCATTTTTTAGCATGACTAGTAATGCATATATATTGCCCCTATAGATAAACAACATATAAATTTTTTAATCGTTTTTCTATCAAAGCTATTGTCTCTATGACTTAACCAAACCTCCCAATATGTGGTAATGCAATGTTGTGGAAGACGGTATAGGGTTCTCCCATGGAGAGGGTATTGTTTAACAATTAACCAAAATATGGATAATTAATTGGAATTATGTGGAAATTTGGCATATGGAAATATATGTACATATTTATAATATTATACCATTCTTTGTCAATTTGAATATATGCAACTTATATAAATCGAATATGTTGATACTTTTCAACTGAACCACCATAACTTGTACACTAACACAAAATATAGCTTCCTACTCTCACAGGTGTAAATCAAACAATGACAAATTTGGCTTATATTGGATGAATGGAACATAAAAAAATATGTAATGAAACATAAATGATGATAAATAATATCATAAAATATAAATCAGTTACTTTGAATCATCATCAAGTGCAACATGCATATACGGCTATTTGGATGATTCAATAAAAAAGGGGCATCATGTTAACGAAACAGCTTTCCTATCATATCACGAACTACAATTGAAGCATGCATCATGTTAATGAAACAGCTTTCCTATCATATCACGATGTAACCGACTAAACCCCCCTGGGGAGGGGGCCTTTTTCCACAATACTGCATTACATAGACTACACTACTATGAAAATAATTTGGAAGAGGGGTTCAAAGAGATGCAGTTCACCGTCCGTAAAAGCAAAGATAGTTGTTTTGAGATGCTAGGCTAGAAATATATATATTTAAATAGGTAGCACAGCATAGACGGCCACATGTGTAAACTACATTTTCATAGCAGCACACACTAAAATGCCCATATGTGGTGTTGTCTTGTCGTCTTCCGTATGTCATTACTTCAATCATCTAACTACATCCACTACATCATCTTTCGCATGGACTCCGGTCACCTCCTCCTTAAAAGATGAAGTATCAAATGTCGGTCTGTTAACACCAAAATTTGATAAGCTCATAAATAGATTCAGTTAAGAATCAGAGATCCGATCGGCTTATGAAAAGAAGCTGATTGATAGATGGAGAACCGATCGGCTTATGAAAAAAAGTCGATTGATAGATGAAGAAACTGATCAGATAGATAGAAATGTTGATGGTCTCAGATAAGGAATGAGTCGATTGAATCAGATGAAGATGAATTTAGTTTAGTTAAAAATAGAAGATTATTTAGATAAGACCGAAAACATGGAAACAACGGCAGATTGATTTTGTATCTATAAGATATCTCTTGTAATTAAGCATGAGTAGTTAATTTTTTTTATTTTCTTAGAGATAGTTTTCTTTTCTATTTAAAAAATAATATCCGGAGATTGTTTGTAATCATCTTAGACTCGTATTATCTTAGGGTATAAATACAAACCGTAGAAACCTTGTAAATCATCTCCACAGATAAATATAATTTTGATACATTGCTACACTAGTTCATCTAGGTTCCCAACGGGTTCTGACTATCAACGCGGACTACATCAGTTAGATTCGATTTTCAGCAAAGAGGTAAGTAATGCTATTATCCTAGTATATCTGCTCTATTTAAGGCTGCATCAGTTAGGTCTGACTTCTTAGTCCAATCGGATATATTACATTATGTTTGTGTGAGATCTATTGACTTATCGAGCTTCTTTTACCGTAATCAGTCTTATACTGTATTAGTTAGGTCTGACCTTTTAGACTATTGATAGTAGATTGAGTCTTAAGCCAATGAGTCTTTATGCGATGTTTCATCGAAGTAGTCAGCCAATGAGTTACCTTTACATTGAGCTTCACGTTTAACATATCATCTTTTCAACCGATATACATAGATTGCCCATGATTAATCTGTTAGTGATTGATCTGGTCTTATTAGATTTAGCCTTATTCTGTCTTGGTTAGATCTAATCTATCAAATTTATATTTAATAAGGCTAGCATCATAATCTAATAGGTTTCATTCCTCCCATCAGCTTAGCTAGCCGATGAGTTTACCTATTCTTTTCGTTAGCATGACTGATCTAATTTCTGCTACTTCAATGCTATTAGTTTCAACTTTATACTATCTCGGTTTGGTCTGATCTATCAAGGCTGGTTTTAACAGGACACTCATCGGTGCTAGCTAGGTCTTGTCTCTTCAGAAGACCAAACTTTGCTCTTTACTACTTATTATCTATTTTATTCAGATCATCATCAGTTCAATAGCCGATATGTTTGCAATTTTATTCCTTGCTATTTGCTTGAGTAATCATCGGCTTTCTAACCGATGTATAAGTGGCACAAACCTATGGGCAACCAGCCGATAGTAGGAGTCCATATGGCCCTATCGATCGATTGGCTCATCGACCTAATTCTTTCTATCTTCTTATCAGTTGCTGAGTCAAATTGACTGGCACGCCCACGAACCTCTAGTTTAGGATCTATATTAAAAATAAGCAGATCTCCTAGGTCTTCGTGTGTGTAGGCGTATCGCATCGGACCTCCATTAGTGAGCACGCTCTCCTAGCACACATTTCGGCGAGATAGATTTCTGCAAAGACACGGTCATGTCCTCCATTATCACTACCACGTCTTGCCTTTTCAGCTCCCATACTGTGTCTATTTTCCAATAAATAGAGAGTAATGTGGGTTTTCTCTCCACGCTCCCTCTTTCTCTATCCCAGCATTCTCCATTCTCTCTGGCCATGGTGGGTTCACCACCTCACTACAGTAAATCACCATAAGTGAGGAGAAGGAGAACAACATTTAGAGTAGCTTCTCTGACAACAACACCTTGTCGCTGCTACCACCATTACCATGTGAAATGCAAGTGACAGCGACTTTGAGTGGTGGTACTATGGGTCTTTGTCAAAAGACTGACAAGGACTTGCCATTGAAAGTAGAGGACTCCAACAATGACGACGACGATGACAAGAGTGGTGATGACGCCGATGACGAGAAGAGTGGTGAAGTAGACATGGACAAAGAGATGCCCAAGGAGCACGCGAAGGTCAAGGCCAAAGAGGAGGTCTTGATTACCATGGATGTGAAGGCAGAGGTAGCCTGTGTGGGTGAGGTGTTGAAGGAGGGCCCTAGTACTAGGTCCATGATGGAGCCGGCCACCAATGACCTAGCACTGGCATCAGCACCTACTCAACAATGACAGCAAAGTTGGTGAGGAAAAGGCCCTGCCACAATTAGCTTAGTTTTTTTAGAGCTCTATGCCATTGAGTTTACACGGATTCAACGATTTGTCATTAACTTTGTCCTTTTATATAATATAACACTGAGTTTATCAATGTTTCTATAATATGTCATTAGTCTGAGTATTATTTTCAAAAATACCCACAATGCCCTTTAGACATATAAGATTGACAATTGATTTATCATATTAGAAGATTTACAAAATTACAAAAAAAATTTATGTAGCGTCCTTACACGACATAGAAGTTTATGTATAAGTTTGAAAATTTTTTGAATTACTATTTTTTCATAAAATGTAATTTATATGTTATATGCTACATAGAATAATATTCTATGTTATTGTTTTTAATATAAATATGTCATGTACATATAAAATTCTATAACTTTCCTAAACTTCTAGCCGGTCAATCAATTGTCCTTATATATGTGTAAAGGCATTTTTTCCATTTCTAAAAAAATATATGGTCTAATGGCATATTATAGAAGAAATTGATGAAATCAGTGCTATATTATAGAAAGAAAGAAAGTTGATAGCAAATTGTTAAACTAGTGCAAACTCGATGGTATGGAGAAGATTCTCTTTTTTTAACCAGACTGACAAGTGAGCCTCATAGAATGTGTAGAACATTTTGTTTAGGGAAATATTTTGCTTTATAATATATCACAGGTAGTATAAGAAAAAGTATGTCAAGTGGTCCATGTAAACTAACTCTTTTCTGCAAATTAAAATATGTTATATATTTTATTAGTATCTTACGCTGCTGACAGTAGAAATATGAATTCTCACTAATAAGTGGACCGTAGAAATGTGGCTTCTCACTAGCAATTTTTTTCCAAATGACTCACATAAACAACTGCCTCTAAAGATATTTTTTTATTGTTAAAAAAATTAGAGAAAATTCATACGAACACTGATTGAGATTATAAAGTTTTGATCTTTACTTACATTTACTACAGTTTGGTTAGCTCAATCTCTCTAGAACTATGTAACTTTAACTTTGTATATTCTCATAAATGTCCTGATAACAAATAGTGAGCGACCTGTAATGTAAAAAATTTAAGGTTAAATATAACTAACCAAACTGAAGCTGACTAAGGACATATAGATATGTTGTTTACCTTGATTAGAGTTTATATGAATTTTCTATGGATTTACAAAAGTTTTAGAAAGTATTATCGCAGATGGCGTGTGCCTAAATTATTTAGAAAGATAATGGTTTTCACGTGTGGTTTTCTTGTGTCACCACCTCCGTAAATCATTTAGATAAATAATCCAAAATGGTTGAGAGCTTTCTAAGTCCTAGGGTGATAGAAATCACCAATACTACCACTACATGTTAGATCCACTCGTGCTACCATTGTTGCACTACATCAGCACTCCGTTTGGTCTTCCCACGTGCCTCCTCGACCTACACTGTGGTGGAGTGGACCTACACATCAAGACGAGCATTATTTCACCATTTGTCCCACAGTCTGTAGAAAACATTATGTTGGTCATCCTACATACTTTTATCGCTAGAATTTTGAGCTAGTTATGTGCGTTATTGCTTATTGGGATTTCAATAGATCTACTCAATTTTTTCTAGTGTTTAGGGTTTCAACTGGCATCATATAAGGTGACAAGAGATCTACTTAATTAATTATTTTTCAAACTATTGTATAATGCTGGGTCAACGTGTCTTAAATGGTTTAATGCCTATACTAACTGAATAACACAGTTTATGTTATTGACCTGAAATTGTGTTAGGTGAACCCTAAAGATGTTTGTTATCTTTCCTTCTGTAGTTGTATATGTTAACAACATATGAGCTTGTATACAGTCTTAGTTAATTATTTTATTAAATTATCATATAACGGTGCGTCAGTGACAACTCTATGTGGTTTGGATAGTATAGTATCTACCCTAATTGACTAAGACATGGAGAGATGTCATTGACCTAGAATTATTTTTTTTATAATGTATAGTATAATTTACTCAAAAAGTTGCTTGTTAAGTGCATAAGAGCATGTATATAATATTAGTTGATTATTTTGTGAAATTAGAGTATGATATACTAAAAAAAATTGAGAATGGCTACTCCTATACCAAGCTACTCATCTGGTATTTTACTTGATGACAACCACCAGTGGCCTCCACCCTAGGCACAAGACATGGTGTCAAATTATGAATCAAATTATAAACTAATATTAAATTATAAATTGTTTTACAATACATGGTTTTGTGTTATGTCTATTGTAGCGTATTAACCCTCTTGGATGGTTAAGGCATGTATACAATAAAGCATATAGCAGTTATCTAAGTTATAGATAGAAATTAGTGATGACGGTATGTACAAGGTATAATTACCATCGATCAATATTGAGATGGCAATACTTAACTGATGTGCGAGCCATAGACAAGTGTGGCTATCGAGATATATGTTCTTAATAGATGTTGTCATAAAAATATCTAACCAACTCTTCTCCGGCTTTAGTTTTTTTAAATTAAAAAGGGTTGAAGATAAGGATGATATATCATTTAGGCCTCTCAGTCTTTCCAACATTTATCTGATTAGAGTGGTATATTAATCTTGTATTTCAGTTATATTTTTGTCAATTCTATTGATAATAATTATTATTATAATCGTCCTTTGTGTGAGATGAACTTCTAAGGAGCTAACGACTTAAGATAATGAATAAGATTTAGTACATATTCACTCAACCTGAGCTCTATTTAACAACTTTAAGCACATGTCCTATATCTATTTTTATCTACAGCTAAACCAATTCACATTATTTGTGATAAAAAAATGCTCACATACATACAATAATTATTATTGAGCAAAGTTGACATATTAGATAGTGTAATACACTGTATATCTCATTTGAGCCAAAGGTGGAGAATGAATTTATATGTCTAAAAACCGTGTAAGTCAATATGTATTGTGCTTCTAAGTATTAATATGGATCATGTGTATCAAATTTAATTAGCAGTACTACCTCTCAAAATATATATGTGAATGTTCAGTAAAAATGTGAATTTGTAACCTGATTGAAGTCATGTAGGGCCGAAAATGGTTTGGAAAATTTCCAGACTCAGGACCTGCTTTCAGAAACAGAAAATGTTGGTTGGAATTTTCAGAAATTTTCAAAAACAGAAACAAATTCAGAATTTTTTTTGTCTAAAGCAGAAACGAATAATGTAAGCCCACTATCAGTTGAAATGTGAAATTTGTCGAAAACTTTCTAGAGAATTTCTTGGAAATGAGTTCGGAATTTTTTCCAGAGGAAGTTGACTGTCTCAATAGATGAGAAATTGGACTTTACAAAGTGATTTGTGAAATGTAATATTATGCTTATGATATAAAGTGGTATTGTTTGTTGCTAAAATTTGAAATGTTTGATCTATTATTTTAAAAAAATTGGAAGCTCAGTTATGCGGTTTTTATGACGTGATAAATATTCATTACCGTTCTGTTTTCAATATTCAATTCTGTCTTCATATATGGGTTTCCGATTTAAAAAAATATCAAAACGAGAATGGTAGAGGTAGTTTTCACCCATTTCCATGCCATTTTTATCCCTACGTCCATATATATTGATAAGAAAAATAACCATGTTTAGTATGTACAGGCATTGCTACATAGGAGTTAGATTTGTAGTCCATGCTGATAAGAAAAATGAGTATATGGTATATCAGTTATATTTTTTTAATACAATAACGAAAAGAGTTTTCACAAGCGAATATTTTCAGTAATAGCCCGTGCAAAATATATTCCGGAGACTGAAGATATATGCCTGTGTTAATATATTTTTCTAGGAATTTCTTCGTACATCTGCAAAAATACCAAATTTCTGCATATCCTTGACTTAGAGGCAGATCAGAAAATACTCGTATAAACGATTTATGTGCCGTCTGAACAAAAGTTTTCTATAGCAGAGCTATTTGCTAGCTCTAATTAGTTTTTTTTCCTCTAAAAAAAACCACTCCACAAATGTCAATGCTGTTACCAAAGGTAGCTAATATGAATTCTCCTTTTACACAATGCACCTGGGATATGCATGGTAAAATATTAATAGTTTCTCTTTCCACAGGATTAACTATTAATCAATCAATAGTTCCACAGGGTTAGCTAGTTGGAGAATATCGGTTTTCCACATGCTTGCATTTCATGAGTGAACCGACACAAAGGGTGGTAATGCAATCATGATACGACAGTGTCATGTAGCAAGCCAATAGGTCTTTCAACATGTACATGATGCATGTCTCTCTCACGAGATGGGCATGTACATCATGCCAACTGTTTGAGCTTTGGTTGGTGCAAACTGCAAATTGTCTTAGTACACTCTGCTGAAAACTAATAATATTAGTTGAGACGTGTGCAGTGCGGAATAGATCTCTTTTTTTTAACAAATAACTAATAATATTTTTACCTGGTGGTAAAAAGAAGATTTGCTTTTCATAGCTATATTTTTCCTTCAATGTATGCACGTAAGTAGCAATCAAGTAAGTCAATCAAGCGATCCTGTTTTCATAAATACTTTTTAACTAAAAATTAAAGGGGATACCCTCCTTTTATTGAAACTCAACATAATGCCCTTCTCCAAGATTCCGCATTAATTCTAGATAAGCACTTTCTCCGGTTTTTAATATATGACTCGTATTTACAATTTTTTTATATAAAATACTTAAAGAATCTTTAATAATAATAAGTTAAGTAATAACAAAATAAATGATAATTACATAATTTTTTAATAAAATAAATGTTTAAACATATTTAAAAGTCAAAATATTATCATATATTAAATACCGGAGGTAGTATAATAACTAGAACTCCTGCATTACCTACGTGAAAAACCATGTGTTGTAAGAATATTTGTATGACTATGGTAGAAATTACGAGCAAGGATTTTTTTAGCTAGTTGACATGATTCCTTTTTACAATTTGCACATTTGACTAATCATTGAAAAAGGCTAGAAATGACAACATGTCTTGCTTTATACAATTTTCACTTTTGATCGATCATCCAAAAAGGTTAGACAAAATGAAAAGAGGAGAGAAAGAAGGGAGACATGTTGGACTAAAAGCTACTGACATGGTGTGGCTTCAAGACATACTACTACAGAATAGTCTGTCATTGTTGGTTCGTAACTGGCCTCACGGCTAGATATTGAGCCAGTAGTGACTAAGTGATAGTGCTACTTTTACGTATCACTGTAGGTTGTAGAACCGGCAGTGATAACCAGTTTTTACACCCCTAAAAAAAAGGTGCTTCCCAGATTTCCATTCTACATACACACATTCATCCTTGAATTCATTCAAGAACAGAGAATTTCACGGATTCTTATACAGATTTCACATATTGAAACACACATAACACAACGTCAATCCAATTTTTTTCGTGTACTTTTCCATTTCATATACACTTCATACACAACAATTACAGATTTGCAAGGAAGAAACACATAGGAAGAAAATGCAAGGAGGAGTAGCTTCTTCTGGTAGCCATTGGTATTAAAGGAGAATGGTATTAACTAATTTGGTGGGAAGAAAATATATAGGATTAGAGATTCCTGCCAATTAGCGATTAGTATGCTTAGTTACATCCTAATGATCCAACCTATTTTGACGGTATATCCTATGAATAGAATCATTCTTTTAGATTGGTGTTCTGTACGGACATTCGTAATCAATATGATGGGTTATATTAAAACTCTAGATAAGTCACTAGAGGGAATACATGGTTAGAATTATAAGTCCATTTTACCCCTGTTGTGTTTGACTAAAAATCATCCTTAAATTCCAAACTTAAATTCCAAAACTAAGTACCGAACCTTAACTCTTAAAAACCGTTTAAATTAAACGACCCTCTCTCCTCTCTAAATGAGGATGGTTTTCACCTACATAGCGCCTAAATGGAAATCCACTCAATAAAAACTATTAAAGAAATTAGAAGGCCCACACGCCAGTATTTGTTCTCTTCTCCCTTCTCTCTCTGCCCAATTCTCTATCTTCTAACAGCGGTAGCTAGATAACCTGCTCAAGTCAGCAATCCAAAAGGTGGAGAGCATCTGCCTCCTTTCCATGAGCTCCACCAGCAGATTGCAACACTTGCGCTTCCACCATCTCCACCGTCTCCACTACTCGCAACCTAAGCAAAGGAATGCGTACATCTTTACCATCTCCGTCACTTTCCCTCTACAAGCTCTACCTCCATTGTTGCCAGGTAGCCATGAGCATCTCATTTTTCATGCACGTGTCCCCCCAAAGCACCGTTGTGAGTATTGCTCATATCTCTATAGTGGATACCTACACCGGTGATATGGTGGTAAATAGATAGATAGATAGATAGATAGACAGATACATAGACAGATAGATTTAGGCAAGGTCCTCAATCTTGACACTTGGAGAGGTAAAGATCAGAGGGGCTTGGGAACATGATGGTTGATGCGATGCTCAAGGAGGTGGCACAACCAACGGTGGTAGATAGGTTTGGAGCTTGAGATGGCACCGCCACATCTTGTGAACTTTTGAAGGGAAGAGAGATGTGGAAGAGGAATGAGATGAGCTCACCTAGCGGACTTGAGGCACTAGCTAGCGAGCTCGTTGAGGAGGTGGAGCTCACTATTGGGTGAGCTCAAGGTGCCAATGTGTAAGGAAGATATTGGGACAAGAAGAGTTCTTTGCCATGCTAGAGGCATCAACTCATTTGCTAAGGTCGAGTTCTAGGCCGAGAGAGATGTTGGTCCACGGGTGGCTAGGAGAGAAGGGAGGAATTGTTATATTGATAGATGGGCTATGACTTTTAATTTAATTCTACTGACTGGATGGCCATGTAAGCAAAATCCACGACATTTTAGATTTTTGAGTGAGTAAATTAAATGGTTTTAAGAGTTAAGAGAAATTTAATATATGTTTTTAAGTTGAGCAATGATTTTTAAATAAAACATAATAGTTAAAGGGGTAAAATGGATTTATTCCTATTTTGTTTGGTCTAACAGTGTCAGTTGTAACTAGCTATCTCTACAATAAAATTGCATAACAGTTAATGTCTTTCTTGTTAAACTTTTCAAATTTGGATTATCAATAAAATTTTAAATATATACTTAGTTTCAAAACACAAAATGATATATCTAGATTTATCTTGAAAAATACTTTTATTGTGTTATAAACTTAGATTGTATAAACTCAATCAATAAAAATATGGTCAATGTAGCTCATGCAAGTAAAAGTCAAACGTCATAGTAAATACTTGATGAGTTATTATGCTTATATAAATCATAATTTCTATTTTCACTACAAAGCTTACTTTTTTTAGCTTTTCGGTTAGACCATTAATTATTTGCTTCGTAAAAAATATACGTAAGTATGAATTCTTCAGATAGATCTGGTATTAAAAAAATGAAAATCAGTCTCTTGACTGTCAATGTTAATAAATAGTATAGGTTAGGCGAATCTCCGTAAACCAATGTCATGTTCTCGACGTTATTGTCACGCATGTACACAACTACTGCAGCCTGGAACAACTAATGCTGACAATATGTACTGAAGCATTGATAGTCACCAGACATTTACAAGTGTGGAGAGAAGGCCCCGTTCGTCTGGCAAGTGTTTTTCATTCGTCTGGAAAGTGAGCCGTGAAGGGGAATTTGAACAGGAAACGATAAATGCATGCTGCAGTGACACTATTTCAGCGGCGACATACGACGGAGAAAGGCTACAAGCCTACAAGCGCTAGCTACTGTTGTTTTGCTCGCGGGACCAGTCCTCTTCGTTAATAATTGCACTCTGGGACCAGGAAATTAAACGGATTAGACTTGTCTGCTGTCCTTGCTCACGGTCCATCCTAGGTTTTGGAAATGCGAAAATGTGTTTTGGTGCTTCAAATAAACGTGTCGATAATAGAAGATTTGATGAAACTTTTTACCGTAATAACAGGGCTGTTCGGAAGGCTGACATGCGGCTGCGGCTGTTGCAGCCAGCCCTTGTTGTCTTTGACGCTGTTGCTGTCGCCTGCTGGCATAAGCTGCCGAACAGCCCAAACATCTATAATGATTAGTATAAAAAACTAAAAAAGGGTATGCACAGATATACCCTAAAAAATATCATATATATATATTAGATTTTATAAACTTATAACTTCGAGATGGCTATTTGGTAAAAAAAATAAGACACATAAAAGAAGATAAGCTATGATGAATTGAGCATTAAGGTTTTAGATCGGCAACCATACGGTTTCAGATACGAGATGGAGAGATAATTCTGCTAGCTATGTGCAAACTAAGCTAGTACTCCATGTTTAGTGAACTCTCTAAGGAAGATGCATGCATTCAAGGACAAGAGAAATACATGAATACATGCCAACATCTTTGGTATGCCTATACATTATTTATCAAAGTGTGGTTTTTTTTATATCATCAAATAAATAATAAGTAACATATCCATAATACACTTCACTGTGCTGATCTCAAAGGAGCAGCATTGCTCAACTGGAAATAGAAGGACTAACACGGACTTCGTGTATCTCCACAGACACTCCTGGCCACGCATCATATATAAACACTTAAAAAGCAACAATATTGTCTTAGACAGTGACATGAATCTTAAATTGTGTAGCTTGGATATTTGGCTCAAATGATATTCAATTTGTTACTTATTCTGAGTGATTATTATAATTTGGGATTCAGATTGAGGTGTATTAATAGGTGCACGCATTTTGTTTTGATTTCAGTAGATATATGGCTCCTCAGTATTCATCCAAGGGTTGCTTCTCACTGAAATCTGATGTGTTTGGCTTTGGAGTTTGGGTTCTTGAGATCGAGTTTTGGAGCTTCCTGAGTTTTTGGTTTCACCAATATAGGCTGTCGATGTATAAAATATGACATACTCCTACAATATTGGAAAACGTCATATAGTCAAATAAAATACCTATACGTCTACGGGAAGGTTCCCTCCATTTTGGAATCGACCACATAAGGAAATCAAGACTTACTTCAGAAAAGATTGTAGTAGACCTACTAAGACTCGACTAGGACCAAACCAAAAATTACCAAGAATATATCTACAAGTCTTCTTATGATACGAGGGAACTAGGGGTATAAATACATGTCTCTAGGAGGGGGCGGGGAGAGGGGAACAAGGAAAGACAGAGCCATGACAAACAGAAGAAAACGATCCTTGTCGAGATCAAGACCTAATATCCATTAAGAGCCTTAAGAGTTCGTCCAATCATCCGACCATCATCTTGTCAAAATTTCCGATGAGACTAGAAGTTAGGCTAGGTGTGAGTGTAGAATAGCACACCTCCAAGACTTAGAGAAACACCAAATATCATTATAAAATACCTATACGTCTATGGAAAGGATACTCCTAATAATCCGATCACATAAGGAAACCATGAAGACTACATAGACTTGCCCGGGCTCGATCAGAACTCAACTGAAGACTACAAAAAATACTACTATGAGTCCTTCTAGGATAAGGGGACCTAGGATATATAAAGGCTCAACTCTAGGAGAGGGCTTGAGGAGGATTCCAATAGAACAACAATCGATTCAAGCCACGACACCCACAAAGCCCCATCAAGATCCAGTCTTAGATCCACTAGAGCTAAGCTTTTATACATCTATCTACCATCTTGTCGAAATCCTCTATGAGACTAGCAGATAGACTTAGTATAGACACATATACCTCCTTTGTACTCGTATTTTACATATATCAATAAAGCAACATGCCTACCTTGACAAGAGGATATAGGGTTATTACTCCGAGAAAGGCTCAAACCTGTATAAAAATTTGTTCCTCATCTAGATAACACATGCAAACAAGAACTAGATATATAAGTTTCTATTCTCAATATTTTCATCGACGATATTAGGATAAACACATATCCCTTTTGTACTCATATTTTCTATATATCAATAAAAAATCGATTACCGAACCATATTAAAAACCTATATAAATTTTTTTCTGAATATGACTAGCATTTCCCCAAGAGAAAAATACAACCATCTCTTGTAGGCCTAATTCCTTGTAGATAGGACTAGTTGCTGGATTCACACCACCCGAGACGGGACAAAAATTCTGTGGCACCTGGTGTGCCGCCGAACATCTATAGCATTCCTCTTAAATTAAATTAAATTAAAGACACGTGGTTACGTACGAATCTCAGAGTCCTCTTGTTTCCCCAGCACGGAATCGGGCCTCCATGGCTTCATCCATTCTAATTGCACAGCATGGAGCCGGTCCTCGTCTTCTAGAATTCATCACCCGACCTGGAATCCTCTTCTCCTCAATATACTGTAATTTATGAATCTACTTTACAGCAACAACAGAGCCCCGGCGGGTTCAGATTTAAATGTTGTGTATTCAAAATATGAAGAAGTAAAAAAAATTGTCAGCCAAAAGTATAATATAATATATAGTATATATAGGGATAAGTTCATATATTACTAAAATTAATAATAACTTATTTTTTAACATATATAAATACTAATCGTTCAACAAATCAAAATAAAACAAATGATAAAAAATAATAAATCTAATGTTTGATTTTTTTTTTTGAAAATGGGTGATTCTTTGTGACAGTTCTTTCCAAAAGAAATCTTCAAATCAAATCAAGAAACATTCTTTCTTCTTATATTTTATATTTTAGACCTAAAAATTCAATAATATGATAATGATATTAGGTTCTCTAAATTCTATACCAATTTCACGTTGGCCTAAGTGCCTAATAGACTAACAGTAACAAGGTCCAATTGCAATTGGTAAGGCGGCCTAAATCTTTCTATTTTAGATTTGCATTTTTATCCCATCTATTCTAGATTTGCACTTTTACAGGATAATAAGAACACGGAGCTGTGTAGCTACACAACAGTACAAGAAGTCAAGAACATAGCTGAGCCAGAATCCGGAAATGCGAGAGTAGTGCCGGAGCCGGAGCCGGAGGTGAAATGCGACGAGCGTCGGAGGGGCAGCTGGGCAAGCTAGTGCACGGCGCCAGCCGAGTTTGGGAACATGCCACCGCCGCGCCTGCACGCCTGCGTTGCTTGGACCGCTCGTGGAGGTAGGGAGACGGCCGCCGAGGAGGTGAACGCGCCGCGTAACGCCCGCCCGCTCGCACGCCCGCGCCGCCACCGCCGACCATTGCCGCCCGCCGCCGCACTATGCCACCTCCCAACCTCCGATGCGTCGCTCACGTCCGTCTAGGGTTCGGCCGTTTTTGCTTGCCACGATGGGGCGTGGCCGCTTGGTGGTTTTGGGGTATTGTCAAGTTGGGCCAACAGAACCATCATATGTGCCATGCCAATAGGCCATTAGAGGAGGTGAAGAGGAATCCAGCCAAGCCCAAAAAGGATGGTTTGTTTTTCATCTTGGGCTGAATAAGGTCTATTTTTCATTTTTTTTCATACACGTATGAAATACATACTACGTATCTATATATATTTTTAAAAATCTCTAGTATACATCTGAATACCTTGAATTTTGTTGGGCCCGTCCCTGCCTACATCCACCACCTAACCACCTTTTTACAGATTGGAAAAGTTATGTTTGTGTAGTTGGATTAAAGGGAGAAAAATGACTTATCGATCCGTGAATCAAGTTTCGGTAATTAAAGTAGTAACTTACTAGCTTCATCTAGTTTCCATGTATTCTCATCGTCGATTGGAAATCGAGAAGAAAAAATCGTTGACGAATCGACGAGGTTTGAAGGATGAACTGACGAGGTGCGAAGAGAGTTCCCAGTAAATGGCATCACTCATAGCTAACTAGGACAACTTTGGGATCTGCTTTTTGACAAACTTGAGTGTCGCCAAGGCCGTAGGATGAGAGTAATGACACCCTTTGATCAATGCCGGGTGATTTATTAGATAAGGAAATGAGGAGAACTAATTCCATGCTGAAAGGAGAAGGAACAGAGCCATGGAGACGATTCGGTGCTGGGGAATAGGAGAAATGGAGGCTTTGAGATCCGTGCATAACTACGTCTCATAGGTTAGAGGGCAGAAAATTTTCACACTGCCCTTACCACCCTAATATTTTTTTCCGTGCCAATGCGCCACCTGTAAGACACGCAAGCGATGATGGAGGTATATTAATTTTACAGGCAGCTACATTACCAATCTTTTTTTGTTGCTAGGCTCACACTTAAAAAGAGGGCAGTAGAACCGTATAGGTGGCTCTCTTGTCACTTTAAGTGGTGTTTTTATACAGTTAGGTATAAAACCTCTGTTCCACCCAAAAAAATCATTTTAATCTAAAAATAGAAAAAAAAAGAAAGAGAGGGTTGAGAAGAGATGAAGGAAGCAACAAAGCCCTATTGATTTTTATAGATTCGTATGGAGGTAAACAGTTTATACTCTTTCTAATATTTATTTTTAGTGATAAAATAAAGTATTATGTATAGTATTGTTATTGATTTATGAATAATTTTATACCTAGGTGGTTGTTAGTTTTGTTTCTAGATAATTTCGTTACTAATGTTTGAAGATATATTAGTATTAAAATATCAAATAAATGGTTGATTAATTTCTTATTTAGTTTAACTCTATTTTTTGTAAATAGAAATATTAAATAAAGTTGTATTTTGGTTATATCATGGTGAAAAAAATTGTTATGTATGGTCTATATGATATAGATCAATGCTCGACTTAACCTTTAAAAGGACAGCTGAGAGAAATGTTTTAGCAGGCTACCACTGGTTAATATGAGACTTTTGAGTCAACCCAAGTCAACACAATAACCATGTATATCCTAGTGAGTCGAGTAACCAAAATTTTTTTCTAAAAATTGATGCTGGTAGATTTCACTGTCGCTTGGACATAGTATACATACATAATGTATTACAATGAAGTTGGTGTTAACGCTAAAATTTGGATAGCCCAGTGATGGATTGGAGAAAACCGATCGACTGAAGAGATGTTCGATTGCTATAGGGAAGAAGCCAATCGGATTGAAGTAAGAGAAGACTCGGTCCCGGAATAGAAGACTATCCAGATAAGACCAAGTTTACAGAGGAGCCGTGGAACCCATGGCAGAGTATTATATCTCTATAAATCGTATCTTATATAATTAGGAGGGTTTAGTTAGTTTAGTTAGCTACCTTAGAGATATTTTCTTCTATCTATGTAAGGAGATAACGTCCGATGGTTGTTGTAAATGTGTCGAACTTTGTAAACCCGAGGTATAAATATAGACCTCTAGAGACATGTAAAATCATCTCATGATCAATACACTTTTTGGCTTATCGCCACCCTAGTTCATCTTGGTCTTTACCGGCGGGGTCTGGCTCTCGACGCGGGGTTACATCGGTTAACTTTGATCTCTGATGAAGGGGTAAGTCCTTCCACTATCTCAATATGTTTTGTTATTTGTAAGGCTGCATCGGTTGGGTTCGACCTCTTAGGCCGATTAGATGTATCGCATCACATTTGTGCAGGGTCTATCGGCCCATTAAGCTCTCTCCGTTGTCGTCAATCTCATGCTATGGGGTTACCGACGGTAGATTGAGTTTTAGGCTTATAGGTTTTTGCACGGGGTTTCATCGAAGTGTTAGCTAATGAGTTATCTATGCTCTGAGCTTCACATCCAGCTTATCGGCTCCTCGGCCGATAAGCACCATCCTTTAGAGGTTTCCTTTGAGTGCCACGCTAAGCGCATCGGCTCAGCTAGCCGATGGGTTCACTTTATCTTTACTTCAGCACGACCGATCCAGCGTCCTCCGTCTCGTTGCTGTTGGCCTCGGTCTTGTATTGTCTTAGTTAGGTCTGATCTTCAAGATTCGGTGTTAGTAGCGTCATCACGGCGGGTGATAGATCTCGTGGTGCCATCTCTGGAGCGGCACCGGCTTTGCAGCCGGTGCCTTCTATACGATTCCTTGCGTTTGCATATGCCTTCATCGGCTTTCCAGCCGATGAACGACCGCTACTGCTTCCGTCGAATATCAGAAGGGATCTTGTGCGCTTTGCTTACTATCTGAATACACTTTGGTGCCTCCATCGGCTCTAGCCAATAGGTCTGGATTTCACTTTCACTACACCTAGAGCCGTTATATCTCTCGTCGACACCTGTCCATGCCTTCATCGGCTCCCCAGCTGATTGAAGAACGTCCTGATTCCTATCGGCAACTAGCCGATAGCAAGAGCCTTTCGGACGCGACCGATAACCAACCTGATTCTATCAGCAGCCAGCCGATAGTGAGGGCTCGTATTGGCCTATCGTTCGACTGATCTGTTTATCTCACTTCCTTATCAATTGTAGGGTCAAATTAACTAGCACACCCGCATCCACACCGTCATGTCGAAGTCGAGTGAACCCTACAGGTCCCGACGTGCATGCTTCGAGCCACAGAGAGAAGCCGATCGGCCTGCACTGGAGCTAAGCAGACCTCCTAGGCGTCGGCGTGTTCACCCCGGGCCACGCGGGTTCCAGCGTGAACATATTTTTTAGCACGCCCAGTGGAACCGAAGGTTTCATTCATCAGCTGGTGTGATAGAAATCTTTAATCATCAGTCGATTGGACGGGATTTCATTCATCGGCTAGAAACCTAAAGATCGTTCATCAGCTGAAGATCCTTTATCGGCTGGTGTGATATAATTCTATTTATCAACCAGCAGGACTCTACAAGTGTCTGATTAGAAGTCAGATTTTTTTACTCATCAACCCGAAGGGCATCTCGTTGCTAATATGTTTAAAGAAAAGGTTGATCCTAAGGCACATTCGTTCGAAGAAGAAGCCGATGAGGATATTACAGTTCCAGTAACCATGGAAGATCTAAATGAAGACTAAAGGCAACAGATAGAGCAGAACATGGATAACTTTTAGGAGCTCTATTTGGAATCCTTTAGTATGACTAGGAAATGGCCGATTCAAAAAGTACAGTTACTAAAATGTGTTTTGATGAAAGAATCGGGCCATTCATCACCTGTAGGTTCTCCCAAGCCATTGCAAGAGATGTTCAACAAAGCATTTTATCAAGCATTTAGCATTCCGTCGGGTGTATGGATGGATACACAACAAGATTTGATCAAGAAGGCAACACAAGAAATATCAGATCAAGAGCCTGGTCAACATCATGTATCTTTGCTTATAGAGACAAGGTCATTTTAGGAAAATTATAAAAACAAGAGGAACCTATCAGCAAATGTATATCTACCAACACAAGACCAATTCTGGGGGCAACGGCAGGAGGCACTCCTAGGACATGGGCAAGACAATTATTATGGAAGAAATCAACGTGATCATCCAGGTGGCGATCCTGATTTGGACATTTATCATGAAAGTATCTTACGCAGAATCGGGTACCATATCCAACTCCACGATATCAAAGAAATATTCTAAGGGAGAAGGATTGGTTGGCCAGAATTGTGGACACGGTGGTATCAAGTCCAAAGATCAAACAGTTATGTATCGGCACCGATATCCAAAATGGTTTGATATAGTTCCATTGCCTCACCAATACACGATACCAGATTTCTCCAAGTTCTCAGGGCAGGATGACATATCTACAACAGAGCACATTAGTCGATTCTTAGCACAGTGTGGAGCAGCATCGGTTGATGAAGCCCTCAGAGTTAGGTTGTTTCCATTGTCTTTATCTGGATCGGCTTTTACCTGGTTTTCTTCGTTACCATCGAACTCAGTTAGGGGATGGGCCGATTTGGAACAGTTATTCCATAAATATTTCTTTGCTAGGAGTCAAGAGATGAGATTGTCTGATTTAACATTGGTTAGACAGAAGCCCGATGAGCCAGTTCTGGAGTACATCCAACGTTTACAGAATGTTAGAAGCCGATGTTATAGTCTTATTCTGAGCGATGAACAATTAGTTGATTTGGCCTTCCAAGGGTTGTCGAGTCACATCAGGTGGAAATTCTTCTCCCAAGAGTTTAGTAGTTTAGCACATCTGATGCTTGTGGTATCGACTTACGAAAGCCGATTATTAGAAAGAGAAGAGATTTTAGAACATTTAAGACGCAAGGAAGAGAATTTTGATGTATGGGTCATCATACCTCGAAATTAGGGGGCATATGTTAACGTCAAAATTTAGACAACCAAGTGATGTATTGGAGAAAACCGATCGGCTGAAGAGGTGTCCGATCACTATAGGGAAGAAGCCGATCGGATTGAAGCAAGGGAAGACTCGGTCTCGGAATAGAAAACTATCCAGATAAGACCGAGTTTGAGGAGGAGCCGTAGAACCAACGGCAGAGTATTATATCTCTGTAAATAGTATCTTATATAATTAGGAAGGTTTAGTTAGTTTAGTTAACTACCTTAGAGATATTTTCTTTTATCTGTGTAAAGAGATAACATCCGATGGTTGTTGTAAACGCGTTGTACTCTGTAAACCCGGGGTATAAATATAGACCCCTGGAGACATGTAAATCCATCTCTCGATTAATATACTTCCCTTGAGTGCCACGCCAAGCGCATCGGCCTGCCGATGCGCACCCGTCTTCAGAGAGGCATCCCCTTATCGACTCAGCTAGCCGATGGATTAGCTCTGCCCTTATTTCAGCACGACCGATCCGGCGTCCACCGTCCCGTTGCTGTTGGCCTCGGCCTCATACTGTCTCGGTTAGGTCCGATCTTCGAGATTCGGTGCTTGTGGCGTCGTCACAGCGAACGACTGGTCTCATGCTACCATCTCCGGAGCGGCATCGGCTTCACAGCCGGCGCCTGTCATACGATTCCTTGCTAGCTCTCAGATACCATCATCGGCTTTCAAGCCGATGAACGACTGCAACAGCTTCCATCACAAGGAGGGACCTCGTGACCTTGGCTATTCTCTGAATATACTCTGGTGCCTCCATCGGCTCTGCAGCCGATGGATCTAGATTTTGCTTTCACTACACCTGGAGCCATTATATCCCTCGTCGACACCTGTCCACGCCTTCATCGGCTCCCCAGCCGATTGAATAGTGCCCCGATTCCTATCGGCAACTAGCCGATAGCAAGAGCCTTTCGGACGCGGCCGATAACCAACCCGATCCTATCGGCAGCCAACCGATAGCGAGGGCCCATATCGGCTCATCATCTGACTGACCTGTTTGTCTCAGTTCCTTGTCAATTGTAGGGTCAAATTAATTGGCACGCCCTCACCCGCACTGTCACGCCAGAGCCGAGGGAATCCCATGGGTCCCGGCATGTGTATTTCGAGCCATAGAGAGAAGCTGATCGACCTGCACTGGAGCTAAGCAGACCTCCTAGGCGTCGGCGTGTTCGCACCGGGCCGTGCGGGTTCCGGCGTGAACAGTTGGTCACTTAGCATTCTTGTGTCAGTGTATGAGAAATATAGTACTATTTTGATGTCTGTACAAGATGAAAAGGGTTCAACAATAATGGGAGGTGATGCTAAAATGAAGAGGGTTCAAATATAATGGAAGGTGATACTATACTAGTTAAGAGAAATGAGTTAGAGTATAAAAAAAGAAGAAGGAGGAGGAGGAGGAGATAGGGAGCCTAGCGGATTGGCAAACGAGAGAGAGAAACAACACAATCGTTGAGGTAATAGATATTGAAGATTCCGATAAAAAGCATGCTAAGGATGATGAATCAAAGGACGAGTAGAGTGGTAATATAATGGTTCAACGATGGCTTCTCTAGACTTGTAATCTTAGGTGGGCATCATGTGTTATGGGAGTACATGCATAACAAGGTCATTTAGATGGTAAGTATGTATACAAAGAGAAATTGACGAAGACAATTAGGCATTGGGTGATATCACTTCAGATAATGTTCTAGGTCATGAAGTTAAGCAAGTCGGTGTACGAAATTGATGTACGTGAACTCTAGTTATGGATGTCCTTGGAGTATGTATGCATTTAAGGGTAAATAAAAGAATTACTAAAAGGTGTTAATCGTCACCAAATATAATTGACACTTAAAAGGCATCAAGAATACTACTGAAATAAGATATCTATATTTGTTGTAATAGAGATGTACTCCAATATTGTGCACAACCTAGATTGCAAACCAAGTTCAATTATCAGACACCTCGAGGACAAACCTATGTGATGGCATGGAGGGCAAAATAGAAAATTGTGGAGATGAGGTTTGGCACATTCAACATTTCATACGATAATTGACCCATCTTTTAGCTTACATTCTTAAGAGAAATCTGGAGTTCTATTACGACCTCAAATTATTCCCATGACTTAATCATCCTCAATAGAATACTTCAATGGTCTTTCTTTGTATTAATTACATGCATTCATGTATTTTTGCATTGTCGTTCCATACTCTACATTGACGGGACATTCCTAACTAAAAAATATAGAGGGCAGATATTGACAACATTTAGAGTTGATGGAAAAAAAATCAAGTGTTACATGTGGCTTATGCTTTTGTTGAGAGCGAGTACATTGACAGTTGATACTATGTTTCCGAAATGGGTAAAGGATTCAGTTGTGCATATGAAGCCAAGTGTCTGCCTTATACATGACCATCACGCCAGCCTTTTGCATGATATTAAGTATTTGAGAGATGGCAATATGGAGAAGGGGTATGTATAAGAGTAACAAGATGTTCACAGCAGATGGTGCATGCGTCATATGGGTGCTAATTTCTATAAACAGTTCAAGAACAAACACTTTATGGATCTTTTCAAGAGGCTCTGTGCATAGACAGAAGAAATTCAATGAGTTTTGAAGGACGTTGGATGAGTTGACATCAAAACAAAAAAATAAGCAGTCCAGAAGGTCAATACCTATTGGTGACTTGGCTCTAAAAGTTTAGCACCACTTGCTAGTGATAATCAAATTGTGAGATGGAGGTCAGTATTGTCGGTTAGAAAATTTTTGTATTAGATTGAGAATGAGCCGAATATGAAATGTGCCTTATTGCATTACAATGGTGATGCTAGTACTGGCATAATGATTATCAATTTGATTAAGTTTATAAATACATAGTGTAAGAGGGCTCTCACTTGTTGCTATTGTTATGTTTATCATGTATGGCACAAAAGGTTATTTTAGAGATCGATATAAAATAGTTGGGCCTCTATGGTAGAAAATGGTATTTTATACTGTATAATGATAATGAAATACTTAGAAAATATCTAAAAATGCCCAAGGTTATCGAGTTATACCTTAATGTACATTCAAAATCATGTATGCTGATAAGGCCAAGCATGAAATCTACCATAAGAGTATTGTATAAGAGTGTCCAGAAGGAGAACATGACCTACTCATACTCATGCCATAAGCCAAGGCTATTCCATTATTGGTCACTAAATCTCAAGGGGGCCAATTGGACCAAGCAAAGACATGAGCAAGCCGATAGAGGTCTGATCGGGGAAGATGACGCCTTGGTCATTCGAAGGCCTAGGTGTTCTTCTTAATTCCAGTGCAGGTCCTTAGTCTCTAAGGTTCGAGGGCGTGCCCATTAATTTGACCCTACAATTGACAAGGAGATTAGAAGGATGAGATCCATGAGCCAATCAGCTGATGGGCCGATATGGGTCACACTATTGGCTAAGTGCCGATAGGAAGTTAGCACTTGAGCATCAGCTGTAATAAATGTGTCGAATAAAATAAATGACTTATCGGCCAAAAAACCATTGGCACCCTAGAGAGGGTAGACAATTAAATCGCGGAGCGGGACCCCGATCCCCTAAAGTCATGAGGACTAACGACCACCGTGATGGCACCATTAGAACTAGCCTCGATAGATTGGACCAAACTGAGACAGTATGTGGCCGAGGCTAACGACACAGAGACGACGGAGGCTAGATCGAACGTAAGGATAGAAAAGGACGAGGCAAGGTCATTGACTACCATCTAGTCGATGCACGTATATCTTTAGAGATGTCCTCTCATCGGCTCAGCTAGCCAATGGGTTCGCTTTAACCTTCCTTCAGCACGACCGATCTGGCGTCTGTTGTTCCATTGCTGTTGGCCTCGGTCTCTTACTATCTCGGTTAGGTCCGATCTTTGAGATTGGTGCTAGAGGCGTCGTCACAGTGGGTGATGGGTCTCATGCTATGGGAAAAGCGGGCCTCGCTCCTTGTTCATTGCCTACCACATCTTGAGCTGCATCGGCTTTGCAGCTAGTGTCTTTTATACGATTCCTTGCAAGTTTTCATATGTCTTCATCGGCTGGAAAGCCGATGAACGAGCGCTACAGCTTCTGTTCGCAACTAGGAGAGATCCTACGTGCTTTGCTATTCTCTAAATACCCTTTAGTGCCTCCATCGGCTCTGCGGCCATTGGATTAGGATCTTGCCTCCTGTTCACGCTGAGATCCCTCGCACGCCCTGGCATGAACACGCCGAATGCCTGGGAAGTCTGCTTAACTCTATTGCAGGCCGATCGGTTACTCTCCATGGCTTGAGGTACGCGTGCTGGGGGCCATGGGGTCCGATCGGCTCCAATGCGTCGGTACGGGTGTGGGCGTGCTAGTTAATTTGACCCTGTAATTGATAAGAAGGTGAGACGAGCAGGTCCGTCGGATAGTGGGCCAATACAGGTGCTCACTATCGGCTGGCTACTGATAAGATCGGGATGGCCATCGGCCGCTTCCGGAAGGCCCTTCGCTATCGGCTATTTGCTGATAGGAATCGGGAAGCTCTTCAATCGGCTGAGGAGCCGATGTGGACAAGTGTCGATGAGGGATCGGCCGTAGAGCCGATGGAGGAACCGGGATGTACTCAGAGGATAGCAAAGCGCACAGGATCCCTCCGGATAGCCAACGGAAGCCATAACAGTAGTTCATCGGCTGGAAAAATCGATGAAGGCACATGCGAACTGGCAAGGAATAGTATTAAAAGGCACGAGCTGCAAAGCCGATGCTGCTCCAGATATGACAGCACGAGACCTATTGCCCGCCGTGATAACGCCATTAACACCAAACCTCGAAGATCGGACCTAATCGAGACAGTAAGAGACCGAGGCCAACAGCGATGATACGGAGGACACCGGATCGGCTATGCTAAACGAAAGACAGGAACGAACCCATCGGCTAGACGAGCCGATGAGGGGACACCTCTCTGAAGGCGGGTGCGTATCAACTGGGAGACCGATACGTTTAGCGTTACGCGTCAAGAGACACCTCTAAAGGCTGATGCGTATCGACCAAGGAGCCGATGCGCTGGGAGTGAAGCTCAGAGCATGGATAACTCATCGGCTAGCATTCCGATGAGACGCCGTGCCAAAAACTATAAGCCTAAAGCTCGATTTACTGTCGGCAGACCCATAGGTTGAACCTAACCGATGCAGCACGAAATTGACGACGGCAGAGGGAGCTTAACAGGTCGATAGGCCCTGCATGGATGTGATGCAATACATCTGACCGGCCTACGAGGTTGAACCTAACCGATGCAGCCTTAGACGAAACAGATCATATCGTGATAGTGGCGGGACTTACCCCTTTGGTGGAGATCGGACTTAACCATTGCAATCCCGCGTCAAGAGCCAAAACCCGCCAGCAGAAACCTAGATGAACTAGGGTGGTAATGCGTCTAAGTTGTATATTGATCGAGAGATATCTTATATGTTTTCAGGGGTTCTATATTTATACCCAGGGTTTATAGACAGAGTCCGACGTGTTTACAACAATCGAATGTTATTTCCTAACAAGAACAAAGGAAAATATCTCTAAAGAAGTTAACTAACTAACTAAATCTTTCTAATTAAATAAGGTTACAATTTATAAAGATAAACATCCTGCCGTGGAGTCCACGGCTCTTTCGTAAACTTGGTTTTATCTGAATAATCTTCCAATTTGAAACCGAGTCTTCTTTCGCTATAACCCGATCGGCTTCTTCACTGTAGTCATCGAACTCCTCTCAGCCGATCGGCTTTAGCACCATCGGATCGTCCAGATTTTGGTGTTAACACCTCCGCTACACCCGGAGTCATCATGTCCTTCGTTGATATCTGTCCACACCTTCATCGGCTCCCAGCCAATAGAAGAGCATCTCAATTCCTATCGGCGACCAGCTAATAGCAGGAGCCATCCAAGTCATGGCCGATGACCAACTCGACCCTATCGGCGGCCAACCGATAACGAGAGCTCGTATCGGCCCATCGTCCAACTGACCTGTTCGCCTCACCTTCTTGTTAATTGCAGGGTCAAATTAACTAGTACACCCATACCTACACTATCAAGATAGAGAGCGAGCTGAGGTACTCACGCCAGAGCTAAGCGGACCTCCTAGGCCTCGGTGCGCGTACCTCAAGCCATAGAGAGAAGCTGATATATCTACATTGGAGCTAAGCAGACCTCCCAGGCTTTGGTGTGGTCGCGCTACGCGTGTGAGATTCGGCGCGAACACTAAGTAAACTTGCCTTTACATAACATATTCTATGTAGATAAAACACCTTGCCATGATTCTCATGACTCCTCCTTAGACTTGATTCTATCTAGACAACCTTCTATTTTTGATCAGACCAAATCTGTACTCAACCTATCTGTCGGCTCTCTTACTATGTCAATCGGATTCCTTCTATGAGCTGATCAGTCCTCTCTTCATCGATCAATCCCGTTTATACACTGCCCAAATTCTAACGTTAACAATTATAAACCATGTTCTCCTATTATTGCTATGAGCTTAGAGTGTGAAATACTGCACCGTCATTTTGTGTCATCTCATTTTATGAAGGAATCTATCTTGTGTTGCATACCTAGAGTGGTAAGGTATTTGACTTTAGTATTGCGGCGTCTTTCACCACTCAACAACCTCAGATTTTTACATTCTAGACCCAAGTGAGGGACAAGGCAGGTTGCTGTAAGACTAGACGAATTCGCAATGACATAGATGAGTCCTAAATAGGTGGAAGGTTTAAATGTTATAGCAAGTGCAACCGGGAGGGGCATACTAACAAGAAGTGTTCAAAATACAAGTTCACACTGAATCAGTCCTCCGTGTTCGTCGATGGAGATCCGATGGATGGCACGCAAACACGTCGAGGCCTAGGAGATTTGCTTCGCTCTAGTGCAGGTTATTCGGCTTTGAGGTACCTTTGTCGGGGTTGCTGGAGTTGCAGGCACGCTAGTCAATTTGACAATGCAAGTGATAAGGAGATAAACTGATGAGTTAATTAGCCGATGAGTCGATACAAACTTCTACTATCAGCTAGTCACCGATAGGGTTGAGATAGCCATGGCTACGGCCGATGCACTCCTGCTATCGGCTTGTTGCCGATAAGGGCTAAAGAACTTAACTATCTATTGGAAAGCTAATGAAAGCATAGGTAGATTGCGATGAAGGAAATAAAAGTCACATTGGCTATAGAGCCAATGGTGTTCTATAATAGAGTAGTTAATAAATCTGTGTATGTACTCTTTCTATCAGCTAGTTGCTGATGGAGGTTGTAGCACTTTTTTGCCGATTGGAAAGCCGATAAAGGCATATATAGATAGCAAGAAATGAAATAAATAACCCATTGACTACAAAGCCGATAGCACTCCGAATAGAATATGTGATGAATAGCATGGAGGAAAACCTAATCTTCCAAAGATACGAGACTCAGTGACCACCATAATCATACCGTTAGAATTAGGTTTAATAGATCGGACTAAACTGAGATAGTATAAGGTGGAAACTAATGATAACGAGACATCGAATGCTAGATCGGATGCACGAATGAAAGGAACGGGTGAACCAATTGGATAGTTGAGCCAGTGAGAGGAAATCGCTGAAACTATATGTCTATTGGCTCTTAGCCGATACACTAGGCGTGTGATTTAATGTATGGATAACTCATTGGCTAGCTGCTCTAATGAAATGTTCACGTAAAGACCAATCAACCTACGGCTTAATCTACTATCAGCGGACTAGTAAGTCGAACCTAGCCGATGCAGCACGAGACCGATGGTAGTAGAGAAAGCTTAATAAGCCAATAGAACCATACAAACGTGATGTGATGCACCCAATCAAACTAAAAGATTGGACCTAATCGATGTATCCTTCGGTTGAACGGATACACCAAGATAGTGACGGGACTTACCCTTCACCGAAGATCAGACTTAACTAATGTAGTCTCACATCGAGAGCTAGAACCCACCGATAAAAACCTAGATAAACTAGGGTAGTGATGCGCCAAATTTGTATTGATCGAGAGATAATTTACAAGGTCCCAAAGGGTCAATATTTATTCCTTGGAGTTATGAGAGTTCGACGTGGTTACAAATAATCTCCAGATGTTATTTCCTAAATTTAAAAGGAAACTATATCTAAGAAGTTAACAAAACTAATTAAACTTACGCATCTTACAAGCTATATTCTATATAGATAAATTATTCTACTGTGGTTTACATGGCTCCTACTCAGACTCGATAATATCTAGATAACTTTTTGTCTTTTGACTTAACCAGATCCATCCTCAATCCATCCCATTGGCTCTTTCCGTATATCAATCAAACTCTTTTTGTAAGCCGACCGGCTCTCCAATCCTATCTATAGGGCTTACCAAATTTTGGTGTAAACATGAGTGCAATGGAAGCTCCTCCATCAGGATTAGGGGCCGATGGAAGAATCAATACAAAATTGAACCTACGAATGTATGCTTCTACATATTCTAACACTTAATTAGGTATAATCGGTGGGGACAAATAGCTGGCACTTTGTGGGTTTAATGCCTCTAGAAGTACATCAACAACTGGTTGCTAGTGATAGAGGAGTCATTATGGAGAAGTGCTCATACATAGAGGTGTCACACCTAGCATACCTTAGTTGTTACTAGCCTCGCACCCATAAGCATGTGACATTCACTTCGACTCTCCACAGCCACACGTCGCTGGTGTGCGAGACACATACCATAGGCACCACGACTAGGACTTCTTCCGTGCTTTGAGTCAATCAATCTTCCATATCTCAGTTAAATATGCTACACCTCTTACGTATGACATATTATTTCAAATAGGTTGACACTATATGGCAAGTTGATGGCAAGCTTGAGGATGTGTGTCGACGATTGGAGGTCGGGTTTGTGCCAATGGAGGATGAGTAGAGAATTACATTTGGCAAGATGCACAACATGATACACATTATCCTCCGTGCTCTCACCTATTGTCCTACCGATGTGCTTCCTCTTGTAGTAGTGGCTCTAGCTAGAATCACCCTCTAATAACGTAATCCAAAGTTAACTTCAATTATCCACTGCTGAAATATATTTTTCCTTCTTTCCATGTGACTCAGTTGTTCATAAAGTGTACTCTTAACAGCTTTTACTACATCATACCTTAGTTCCTCCATAGTGGGGATGTCAATACAGGGAGCGTGGATGTCAACAGAAGGACTGCATACTCCTCACCTTGTCCTAGGAGGGTTTTCATTTTTGTTGCATGGTACAAAATTTTATTTAGTCTACGATATTCTAGTTTGCATTACTCAATTATTTTTCTCACAAGATTCCAAGCTACACCATTGTAGCTGCGGGATGCTTACAGCTGTGGGTGGATCTCGGTAGGATATATCTACATGGGCGCATGACTCCTTCGATGATGACGATTTTATGGTAGATTAGGATGTGTTAGGCTTGTCCCAGCTTGTAGGAGCTCTGTCACCATACATACAAGAGGCGTTCACTTTAACTCCTATTCAGTAGGTCCGTGCTAGCAATGGCATCATAGCCGACCAGCTTATCTACTCCTAGGGTCATATGCGAGCGTAGAGAAGGAGGATAAAGAGGGGTAAAGGACAGGCCCTAGGCCAGTAGTACGTTGTACCAAATGTATTTTGTATTCACTATATTGGCCTTACATATCTACATAATTTTCTATGCGTTAATGCCACATCATTTTTACTATTTACTATAAGCGCATGACTACCTGTAGCATACGACAGCCAGTTTTTGGTGCTTTCACTCTTTACTGCGTATGCATGACTGCCTAGTCATAATCAACATTGGGTTATGCTAGCCAACATTTGGAGCTTAACCATCACATCGCTTTCAATACAACCCGATAAATTACTTTAGACGCCTTAATGTTATATCGCGTTTAAAGGATTTTTATACGCCAGGGCACTTTTCACACGTGAATATCACATTATTTTTATTTCTTTCAGACCTGTGTTCCACAGCTAACACAACTCATGCTATATAAGGTTTTTATATATATGATGAAACTCAAGTTTTCCACCTACTTATACCCATACAAATCCTACTCCACCCATTTGCTCTATCTCCTATGAGATCAAAAAATAATGGATACTAAACCTGCTTTCACATAGGATCTGGATTAAACAATGGATTCTTTGGCTTGGCTAATTCTATCTTACTGTGATTATCTATTCTACCTATGTGGTGATCGATGCCAATTAATGACATCTCAGGACCCAACACTCGTCGGAGAACATTCTTCCAATGCTCAAATTATTTTCATGAGGTATGGATTGTATACCAATGCTCAAATTATTTTCATGAGGTATGGATTGTATACCCCTATTTTTTAAATTGTTTGTTATAATTTTTTTAACTAATACTTCCTTTGCTACATCAATGGAAGATGTGTAACTTTATTAAGTGGGTTGATATAGAAAATTTAGTATTTGACCTAAACTGTTGGTTATATGAGGTTAGATGGTTTTCCCTCTCACAATCAAAACATACATTATATGAGGAGGAGGAAGGAGTATAAATGACATTGGTGAGCTGAATGAATAAACTGCAGGCTTGTATTAGCTCTATAGCAGGACTGTCTAATTGTGCTTGCGGTAATCATTGTCAGATGGTGAGGTCAATAAGAAACGATGCTTTTAGTTCTATTTTATTTTAATTTTATTATTATCTTAACTACAATGGCTATGTATGCACTTTTTTATAAGAACCGCAAAAAAGTTCAAATTCGAAGAAATCACCGTACAATCCTACGGAGATCATACGGCTTGAAACATTTAAGCAATACATATAGGTTAAAGTGAGCATGAGCGAAAAGTGTGTTCTTCTAGCAATGAGTGACTACAAACAAAGTATAGATGGTGATCTTCACAAATTTCAAATAGGCATTCATACCATATTACAAGTTGAATTATTTGTACTATCCATCTATTTTATCCTTAGTAATCATATAATGTTTATATCATTATTATCTAAATAAATTCACATGTAGAACGTATTAATCATTTGACTCTCTATATAATAATTTGCTAGTAGTTAATATATAATTTCTTTCTAAATAAATCTCTATATGATAATTTAGACATCTTAATTATCCATTCCACGTAATTCTAAATTTTCTTTATAATTAAATCTCTAAATAAAAATAAAACTAAAAACACCGCCTCACTTCTCTTGTGCGTCATGCTACACCATTGTATAGGCGGCCTCCTGTACAAGGAAAAACATATTTGTCTAGGGCGATAAAAAGACTGGCTATAAATTTTTGTAGCCTATCGGCCCACCGTCAATAGGAGTCGATCGGTATTTGACAAGTTAGATTTTGCACGCTCTAGAAGGGTGTTTAAAAAAAATCCGGTGAGATGGTGCTGGGGTATATATTTTTAAAAATATTTTAATAAAAAATATATAAATAAAAAATCGTGTGGACTGTGGAGAGGGCCGCCGCGTTATGTGTAAATCGGTAATGGGCCAAATCAGCCCATCTAGCCCAGTCAACAAGATTAAAAAAAAAGAGAGGAATTCGCACGAGCGTTGCTGTAGCGACCGAGCTCCTCTCGACGCCGCGTCGCGTCGCCCCAAGTTGTGCGCGTCCTCCGGCTTCAATCTTCCTCTACAATCTCCTTGTGGGTAGTTGGGAGCAGGCGTGGAGGGAGGAGCAGTAGCATTAGCGTGGGTTGTGCGCTGCGATTTCGTAGGAGGTAGTTCGGAGGCGGCGCGATGAGGTTGGAGAGCACGGTTCTGCTCCTCGACCGTCTACCCCGACCACGGTACCCAGTTCGTACGCAGCGACGCCAAGGTTCACGGCGTCCTCCTCCTGTCTGGGTCTCTTTCTTCTGCGCATCCTGTAGGTTCTGTTCCGGATGGAGAAGCGCGCCTTTCCGTGCACCATGTTACGAGGAAAGAAAATTAGGCATATTTGGGGAAGCTACTGAATTTGAACATTGCACTTTCTCAAGGAATTTAGATGGCCTGCCCGCAATGACACCGCACTATCTCAAGGAATTGTTTTACATCCCTGTGTGTTTGGTACTTATTTTCAGCATTTTGTTTGAAAAGGTGTACGATAGGATTAGGCACTGACAATATATAATCTGGGTCTCTAGTACCAAATTTATCTCGTGTTGCCAATGCCCCATGTTATTATCATGGTTCAAGAAGGCACTAGCAGCGGTGCTAGAGAGTCGGCAGGACCGGCACCTAGGGCCAACCTGAATAGTGATTCCAAGCAATTAAAAATAACAGCTCAGGAGCCCAAGGATAGTTAGACGTCTAATTAACCATCTAATGCTTAGTCGGGGTGGCTACCTGGCCCCTAGCACCTAATGGGTGCCTAAGCAGCGCCTAGGGCTGGCTTATATAACACTAATTATTATCGTTGAAACTATACAGATCAACCAATAAAGTCATATTCCCCGACAAGGTTCAGCAATAGAAGCAAGAAAGATAAATGCAACATTAGATTTTGTGATGGCTTGGGATCAATGTAATATGTTTGGTTTCATGCTCAGAAATCATAGAAATAATTTTTTTAATAAGATAAGTTATAAAATATTTTAGAGAGCATAAAAATAATTTGACTTAAATATAATATTCTAATCGATCTAAACACATATACCACAGAATTAGAACATCATAGCTTTGGTTTATTTATCTTAAGCCAAAATTTAGGTTTTTGGGATATGGCTTGGCGCCCAAATTTTGATAAATCTGTGCTTTTGTTTGCAGTAAAAGAATATGGCATATTGGCAGTGCCAATATTTTGGTAACAAACCAAAGGAATGTATGATTCCATAGGCACTTTTTTTTTTGTGAAACTGGTTTGGATAATAAATTAAACATCCCTTCGTAGCGTAACATTAAGTAACGCTATGGTTGTGAAATGCTAAATCATCATGTAGGGTTTTTATTTGCTTGTTGATAATAAAATGGCGTGTTACCTTAATTTCCTCAGACTGATACAAGGCCGCCCTCCTGGCTCCGACGTTGGAGGATCACGCGAGCCCGCTACTCGACGCCGTCGGCGTGCTCCCGAACGACGAGTGTGCTGTGTTGGTGGGACACACATCTTCAGCGGGATGAGCGTTGCGCTCGCACCCCGGAGGCATACCCTGAGAAGGCCGCTGCCGCTTCACGCCTTCTTCCCGGACCGCACCAACCCGCTCTCACACGCCATCGAAATGGTCGGCAGAATAATCAGATTTTCAGCCTGGGGTAGTGGCTTCGGGAGCGACCGCAGCGGTCGGGAGTTCTCTCCCTCACGCGCGAAGTGCGGCATGAGGATCGACCTGTATCCATTGTGCGCAGCGGCAAAACCGTCCACTCATGTGGGGAGTGAAAAAAAAAAGAGAAAAGAAAAGGAAAATAGAAATATGGGATAAAATGACATCAGATGCAATAATTCATATTCTCACTGATAGATACTGAAAGATGCGCGAATTGAATGACAAAACTTATAAGACGTACGAATTGATTATCATATACTAAAATTAGTCCTTCAACTCAAAATATATATATATATATATATATATTCACCTCCCGTCTCTTGGCCTAAATTTGGGTCATCTTCAATCACGTGTCATTTGTGTTGAACATAACAAAAAACATATTATTATTCCACATGTCAGCTAACTTCTTTTCTCTCTATATGCTTTTATTCTGAATTGATAGCTAATATGCCATGTGGCACCCAAATCTTCCAATATGTACTGTGGCATTTTGGCTAGAAAGTCAAAATAGATAAATAAATATATAGAGAGAGTATGTGAGAATGGCATGTTGGTTCTTGTATTGATTAATTAGTACGGTGGCATCATCACTCTTTGTCCATCAGACTCCACGTAGATTCTATATCATCGAAAAAATCGTCTTAGATTAGGCCCATAGATAAAACATGAATAGTTTTGGGAGTTTTGAACCAACTGTAATGCCCCGCGCGTTGCCGCAGGAGCATCAATTTTTTTGAGTACATGGAAATATGCTAACATCAATCTGATTATACATTTGCAGAGCTAAATATAAGTTATCTGTCATGAAAAGAAGCTAGAAATTACTTAATTCTAGTGATAGAAATGCTCTCGAATTTGTTAAGAGGAAAGATGAAGCGGAGGCGGATGACAGGGGTGGCACGGAGGGGAAGTAGAAGATGGCGAGGGTGTGGAGGCAGAGGACGTCAGTGCCGTGGAGGTTGAGATGGACGCAGACAACACAGGCGGCGTAGAGTGGACACGGAGTACGGGTTTGGGGACGGTGCAATGGAGACGTGGAAGAATTCAGAGTGCTAAATTGATGGGACCGGTTGCTGCTCTATGGCTGAGCTCACGGGAAGGATAAGGTCTATAAGCTAGATGGCCCAGATGGAAGAAACAAAGCACCGTGCGGCAGATTGGATTGCAAAGAACGGCCACTGTAGCAACGCTGAAGAGGCCATGTCTTGACGGGAAAAACAATAGGTTTATTATGATAAGTATGAGAACTAGGTCAATGTCACAGCTGAACCGTTAAAATTTTAAAAATTTAAAATGATATATTCTAATACAACAGTATTATATATATCACATCTACTTCTACAAGACGAAAACATACGGAACAAATGAAATATATATATGAGATGAAAATATCAAAGAGATTTATTTCAAGTGCATATTAATATATGTCCCATATGGTAATCTTATGGTTCACATTGTTCACGTTTCACAGGCACAATAAAAAGTTCCACTTTTTGGCCAAAAGAAAGCTGCCCTGTTTCCTCCATATCAATATCTTCTTCCTTCATTCCCTTTGGAAGTTCCCAATCAAAGCAATACAACAGATTGGCTACTACAAGCTTCAAACTAGCCACAGCCAGGGCAATACCAGGACAAATCCTTCTCCCTGAGCCAAATGGAATGAGCTCAAAATGGGAGCCTCTAAAATCAACATTTCTGTTCTCAAACCTCTCTGGATAGAATTTGTCTGGATTGTCCCATATGCTAGGATCTCTTCCCATTGCCCATATGTTTATCAATACTCTTGTTCCTGATGGCACACTGTATCCACCAATCAAGCATGCTTGCATGGTTTGTCTTGGAATCAACAAGGTCCCTGGCGGGTGCAACCTAAAATTTTCTTTTATTATCATCTCGAGGTACTTGAGGTTTTTGATATCTTCTTCATCTACTAGTGGTTTGTTTTTCACGGTGTTGCGCACTTCAGCTTGTGCCTTTTGCATTACCCTTGGGTTTCTCATGAGCTCGGACATTATCCAAATTGCAGTGATAGCAGTTGTGTGAATTCCTCCCGCAAATGTATTCTGAAAGTCAAATGTGATCTGAGTATATGATACCATGTGATATATCTGAATAGCAGCAGGCATAGCAGTGGGCTACGGAACACGTGTAGTTTGTTGAAAATAATGTAATTTCTACTACAAATTTGTGTACAGGTTTTCATAAATTAATAAATCACCTTTAGATATAATGGCAGGTATCAAATTAATAACCAACCAATTAAACCAAAATGACTTGACACTGCCCTCCAAATGTATGTTCTCCTTGGCCTCATACATGAATTAAAATTGGGATGTAATTTTTTATTTAAATTTCATTACCAAATACATGGGGTCAAGATCTCTTTAATCTATCCGTCCACCCTAAAAAGAATGCAATTGTTGGATTCAAATTTTGTCTAAAAAATTGCTATCCTAGAATAGTATATGTCCCATTAATCACCTCCTATTTAAAATTTTCCCATCTTATACTTAGTCATCCTTCCACTTCCAATCATCTCTTATTTAAGAAGGGATATGTAGATCATTTTCCTTCCTTACTAATTTCCCTCTCTCTATTGTAGAATTGGAGGAGTAGATAAAGACAAAAAAATCTGGCATTGTTCACTTATGCTTTAACAGCATGCCATGGACAATTTCAAGGATGAACTATGCCATTTATGAGACGTGAAAAGGATTGCCAACCTAGGTAGAGAGCGGGGCTATTATGGTAATGCTGTAAAACTTGATAGATTCTAGTGGAATATGGACAATTTCTGAGTTCACCAGATCAATGATCGACCTAGATGCAGCACATATGTGATCCGTAGTTGCTAACATGGAAAATGAAACCAAATTTCGCATAGAATGAAATTAAACAAACTAAATCCATACCATCAAGATTGCCTTGATATGATCACGCGTCAGTACTCCAAACGGCCTATCCTGCTGCTCCCTCCACATCTTCACCAGCGCGTCGACCAAGTCCTCCTGCACCCCTGAACTCAGTCGATCAGGCTCGAGGTGCTTGTCGATCACCGCGTCGAAGAAGCCGTCGATCTGCCGGAAGATCCTCCTCCGCCTCCGCTCCACTCCGGTGAGGGCATCCGCCCACCGCGCCAGCGTCGAAGACGGGAAGAAATCCTCGAAGTTGAAGCTGCCGAGCAGGAGCAGCAGCTCGTTCAGCACGTCCTGGAACACGGCCCGCTCCGACGACCACTGCGCCGCGCCGTACACCTTTCCCAAGGCCACCGTGCCGATGATGCCGTCGAGGAGTTCGTACAGCGCGCAGCTGAGGTTGACGGGGACTCCGGGTGGGGAGGCGGTGAGGGTGTCGACGAGGCGGCCAACCTCAGCAGCCCGCGCGTAGGCGAAGGAATGGACGCGATGCATGCTGGTCAGCTCGACAACGAAGAGCTTCCGCATCTCACGCCAGTAGTCGCTGTAGGGGGCGAAGGCCACATCCAGGAAGTTGTAGCTCATCATCCGTGGACCTGATAAGAAAAAGAAAGTTTATTTTACCTAAATTATTTTTTTATTTTACCCCTAAATTATTAAAGATAATTCACTTTATTACTTCATAGCATTTGTCTGAGTCGTATTTTTAGCTAAAATTTTTATGACATAAATGACACCTTCTAACATATATATAAATAATGATAAAAAATTCTAAAAAAATGTTAAGTGGTATATTATAACGTATCTATCAATCATACGAGAATCAGAAAAAAAATTAGGAAGTAAGGTGAACTGTTTTCAAATAGTTAAGATGAAAAATGAGTAAACAAAATTATTCAGAGGTTAAGTGATTCCATGAAATAGTTCAGGAGAGTAATATTACACATGTAAAGGCACCTATTCTAAAAATTTGTATGCATATTTGTTACTCCCTCCATTCACAGTACAAGATGTTGATATGATCTTCTAAGTGCTACTTTGATCAATAATATATATATAAATAAATTATTTTAAACAGAAAGAGTTGTATATTGTGATATAAATTATTTGAAATAGAAAGAGTTGCAGTTCTTTTACATGCCAAACTATAGTATATTTGTGTCCTTTCCTGAGTATACGAACGGTATAGAATTATTCTCCCACCAGAGACCATATTCTCCTACCAGTAGTAGGACCATAGTAAAACATATTTTCTATAACTAGCCTAATGCCTATACCTTGCAATAGAATTAAATAAAAGAACCATATAATTACCAATTCAAATGTTAATCTAAGAATTCATATACCTGTTAGAATATGATTTCTTCTCCTTAAATGCTCCGTATATAACTCTCTTTATTATCGTTTTAGTATATAACATAATAGTTCATGCTACTGTGGTAACTCACATGTTACCACATGTCAAAGGTAGATAAACCATTCAGCACATCACTTGTGTTTTTAAAGAGCAAAAATCGTGCAATTAGCTTGCAGCATGCAGTTAATTATGCTGTGCAAATACCAGCGAAGAGGCAGCGGCGCATGACAAACTTAACATCTGCGCTTAGTGAGGTGTGATCTACTGTCTTAAAATAAGTTTATTTTTTACAGGTTTGGGACGTAGGTAGTATGTACTTCTCACCGGACTGTGCCCAGAGGATTGCTTACCCTTCTCACTTTTTATCGGCTTGATCTGACCTTTTTTTTCCCACGAGTATATATGCAGCTGGTTTTTTTTTCTCTGGAAATATGACCTTTCCTTCTTTTCAGCTAGCAACAAGCAACCGATTTCACAAACAGTACGTGAGCTACTGTAGCCTCTATTAGAGTCTGATAGCTACCAGATAATATTATATGATATCTAGTTGTTACGAAGGTGTAAACCTATTTCTTCTTTTCAATCTAGTTGTTATTAGTGTCAATTTCTCCTTCTCAACCAAAAAGAAACCTTCCCCATAACATCCCGATCTGGAACTTGTAATGATTCCCTAGATTAATTCAACTAAAAAAGTTGTCAACTACAACTTTAATATAAAGTTTTCCTTATCAAAAAGTTATAAATTTTTTTAAAAATTAGTTTTATCATAATAGATCGCAGCACCTCTAATACATAATCGGAGATACAAACAATCTAAAATAAAGAAAGTAATCAGCTATCAAGCTGTACGTTGAGTGGTCGAGGTCTATGACTTTGATCGTATAAATATTGTCACTTCATATGAAAAATTTATCTGTTTTTTTTCTAAAAAGGTCCATCTAAGTGGGTTCGTTACTTAATAAACTAAATGGTCAGTTTCATTCGGTTTGTGTTATTAATCAGTATATTAATCACTAACTATCAACAGCGATACTCGGATATGTATATCTGGTAGTTCAAATGAACCTACGGTGATTTGGCGGCATCTACTGCCTATTCCGTAATAGTGTAACATAACAGAGTATATTTGCTACTTTTTTTTCTTTTTTAATTTATTTGTAATACATAAAATTCTTAGACACACCACTAACCTAGGTTGTATATATATAGATCTGATCCCCTTATATACGCTCGGGGTCTTAGTCACTGTACACATTCTACATGGTATCAGAGCGAGTTCTAGACATCCCCGATGCGTTAGCTTCCCCCTCCGGCGAGCCGACCCTTTTCTCCTCATCGTCGATGTCTTCTTCCCGTCACCGATCCTCTTCCCGGTACTCTCCTCACTCTCTCGCCCCTGTTTCTTCTTCTCCCCATCTCTCCCGCAGTCACCTTCTTTTCTCCGTCCCACCTCCGAGTGACCAGGCGACGGTCTCGATCCGTCTCCTCGTCTCGCCTCGCACCCGTCTCCGCTCTTCTTCTTGCTTCGTGCATCTCTCTTTCTCTGACGCCGGCGCACCTCCGCGCTCGTCGTCTCCATCGCCTGAACTCGTCCGCCTTCCCATCGACTGGACTTGTCCAGCCCTCCATCGGCTAGAACCCTCCCTCGGTTCTCGCCTTTTTCGACACGCTCAACTGCTCTTGGACGCGAACCTTCTCCCCTTACGTCCGAACTAGTCAAACATGTCTACGTGTCCACGGACACGAATCCCTGCCTCTCGGACGCGAACATATTCTCTTCATGTCCGGTCACTCCCCGCCTTTTTCGCGTCCGCCCCACTCCTTGGCCTCCACGAGTCCACGGACGTGAATCTTTTTCGATCCGTCCTCTCATCGGCTTCTCCCTCCCATCGGCTTCTTTCTCCTATCGGCTCTTTGCTCCCGTTCTCCCGTCATGGCCACCGAGTCCGCTCTCAGCTCCGGCACTCTCCCAGTCGTCGTGTCTGCTCCGGCCCTCGGTGCCTCAGACCACACCTCGGGCACCACCTCGCCGATCTTCTCCCCTTCTTACACTGCTGTGAACGTAAAATCTTACGTTCCTATCTCCCTTTACCTTAACGCCAATTATTCCAAGTGGGTTTTTTTCTTCAAATCCATCTGTGGAAAATTCGGCCTCCGGTCCCATATTGATGGCTCCGCTCCACCTCGCCTCGATGATCCTCAGTGGGACATTGCCAAGTGCTACGTGCGCAGCTAGCTGCTCGGCTCGGTCGATGACTCTGTCCTCGACCTCGCCATGGACGATACCGACCCCACCGCCCAGGATCTCTGGGTGGCCATCGAGCGGATCTTCTTGGCCAACAAGCAGCCTCGCGCAATCTTCCTCCTCAGTGAGTTCCACTCCATGGTACAAGGCGACTCCTCTATCTCCTCGTACTGTCAGCGCCTCAAAGTTAAGGCTGCTGCTCTCCGGGACGTCGGCAACCCTGTGGCTGACTCTCAACTCGTCCTCGCCCTTCTGCGAGGCCTCAATCCCCGCTTCTCCAACACTGCCGATGACATCGCCAACGCCACACCTCTTCCATCGTTCGCCCGGGCTCATGACATGCTAGTTCTTAAAGAACTTCGTCCGGCCAACGATGAGAAGATAGTGGCCCACACCGCTCTTCTTGCCATAGCCGATAATAACTGCCGAGCTTCTTGCGCTGCCCCTTCCTCCCACGGTTCTGGTGGCCATGGCTTCGGCCACAGCAACACAGCCCGCATCAGGAAAGACAAGGGCAAAGGCAAAAGTAGGACCTGGTAGGGTCCGATGCAATCACAACCTACCTCGGTCCCTGCCCACCCTGCCGGTCTCACGCGTCCGTGGCTCTGCTATAACCGCTGGGTGCCCCAGCCTTAGCCACGCAGCCCCATCGGCTAGCAACTTGGGGTTCTCGGCGTCCATCCCCAGGCTCACCTGGCATCGGCTTCCGTTCTGCCACCTCAGCAGATGCTACCGACCCCACCCACCCAATCGGTTCTCTCCTAGAACTAGACTGGCCTCGTCGCTGCCCTCAACCAGATGACGTTCCAACCACAGCACCCTTGGGTGCTGGACTCTAGGGCGTCTTCACACATGGCGTCATCGGTCGTATACTTCGCTCCTGTCATCCCTCTTCCTCCCCTTTTGTCATCATCGGCAATGGTCACTCTCTTCCTGTCTAATGCCGAGGTGACTCCTCTCTGTCTACATCCACCACTAACCTCCCCCTACGCAATATTCTTATCGTCCCTTCTCTTATTCACAATCTTATATCTGTTCGCTAATTCACAAGAGACAACAACTGCTCTATTGAATTTGACGCGTCTGATTTCTCCGTGAAGGATATCCCAATCCGGCGATAGATCCTTCGCTATAATAGTGGCGGAGACCTCTACACCATTCCCGCTGTGCCGTCCACTCCACACGCCAACGTCGCCCTCTCCACCAACCTTTGGCACTTTCGCCTCGGCCACCCCGGCTCCGACGCTGTCGCCACCCTCCGTCGCAGCGCCTCCATCCGATGTACTCACAGCAGCTCCACAGTTTGCCACTCATGTCAACTTGGCAAACATGTGTGTCTGCCCTTTTCTACTTCTCTCTCCTATACCTCGCGTCCATTTGAACTTATACATTGTGATGTATAGACGTCTCCAGTTAAAAGTGTCATCGGTAATCAGTATTATCTCGCTATATTTGACGATTACACACATTATTGCTGGACCTTCCCGCTCATCCACAAATCCGAGGTCGCCTCTCACCTCACTCACTTCGTCACGTACATGTCCACTCAGTTCAACCTCCCCATCAAGCCTTTATAAGCCGATAACGGTACAGAATTCATCAACCATACCATTACAAACCTCCTCACCTCGCAGGGCATCCATCTCCGGCTCTCCTACCCCTACCGCTCTCCTCAGAACGGCAAAGCCGAGCGCCTCCTTCGCACCCTCAACAACATCAGTCGCACCATGCTACTTCACGCCTACTTACCCGCCACTTATTCGGCCGAAGCTCTGGCTACTGCGACGTAACTTCTCAATTGGCGCCCATGCTCCTCCATTCAAAACAACGTTCCCTATGCCCTTCTCTACCGCATGGCGCCCGACTACTCCCACCTTCGCATTTTCGGGTGTCTCTGCTACCCAAATCTCACCGCCACAGCTTCCCACAAACTCGCTCCCCGCTCCACCGCCTGGGCTATCCCACCTCTCACAAGGGATACCGATGTCTCGACCTTTCCACCCGACAGGTCATCGTCTCTCGTCATGTCATTTTTGACGAGACATGTTTTCCCTTCGGTCTACTTCATTCGAGATCCTCCTCTAGTGATCTCGACTTCCTCCTCACCAACACTGTGCCGATCAGGTCTCCTCCACTGTCCTCTCCATTGGCCCCCTCATCGGCCGCTGCTGAGGATTTACCCTTCATATATCCCAACACTACTCGGTCCGATGTCCCCACCATCGGACCCCATCGGACCCACCTCTATCGGCCGATACCGATCCTATTTATTCTTTAGCCGATACCGTTCCCTCTCCATCGTACACCCCACTTCCATCGGCTCAGTTTCCATCGACTCCCCCCACCCTATCGGTTGATCCATCTCTATCGGACCGATCGGAATACTCGGCCCACCCGACCTCATCGGCTCGGGCCGATCTAATTTCTCCTTTTCCTCTCGTCTACAGTCACCGACTCAGAGCTGATGATGCCCCTACCCAACCAGTTCTTCCCATTACTCCCGCACCCCCATCGGGTCCAGTTCCCTCCACCTCTCACATGGTCACCCGCTCCTAGACCGGCTCTCTCCGCCCCACTCAGCGCTATGGTCTCTTCGCCGTCCACAGCTCTATCTCGCCTATCCTAGCGACTTCTCGCTCAGCCCTAGCCGACCCTCAGTGGCGCGCGGCCATGGTCGACGAGTACAAGGCTCTAATGGACAATGAGACCTGGCGCCTCGTTCCCCGACCTCCCGGCGCCAATATTGTGACCGGTAAGTGGATTTTCAAACACAAATTCCACGCCGATGGCTCCCTTGCTCGTCACAAGGCTCACTGGGTAGTCTGGGATTTCTCCCAATGACCCGGCGTCGACTACGACGAGACCTTCAGTCCCATTATCAAACCCACCACCATCCGAGTCGTCCTCACCTTGGCTGCCTCTCGCTCCTGGTCGATCCTTCAACTATACATGAAGAACGCTTTTCTTCACGGCCACCTGACGGAAATAGTCTACTGCCAGCAGCCCCCAGGCTTCGTCGACCCTTCTCATCCCGACGACGTCTGTCTCCTTCAATGCTCTCTCTACGGTCTCAAACAAGCCCCTCGTGCCTAATACCAGCGCTTTGCTGCCTATTTTCGGCACATCGGCTTCGTGCCCTCTGCGTCTGATAGTTCCTGTTCACTTTCCATATCGGCTCCACCACTGCCTATCTACTTCTCTATGTCGATGACATTGTCCTTACAGCGTCTTCGACATCTCTCCTCGACCAGATCATGGCCCGACTCCACTCTGAGTTCACCATGACTGATCTTGGTCCTCTTCACCATTTCCTTGGCATCTCCATAACCTGTTTCTCCCACGGGCTCTTTCTTTCCCAACGTCAGTATGCCATTGACCTCCTCCAGCGTGCGGGCATGGCCGATTGTCACCCCACGGCCACCCCGATCGACACTCGAGCCAAACTCTCCGCTGCCGATAGCGCCCTCGTTGCCGATCCCTCTCACTATCGGAGTCTTGCTGGGGCTCTCCAATACCTCACACTCACCCGACCCAATCTCACGTATGCTGTCCAGCAAGTGTGCCTCTTCATGCACGCTCCCTGCGAACCTCACCTCGCGCTGCTCAAGCGTATCCTACACTACGTGAAGGGCACTCTCTCCAGCGGGCTGCATCTCAGCTCCAGCCCCATCGACTTCCTCATCACGTACTCCGACGCGGACTGGACAGGCTGCCCCGACTCTCGACGCTCTACGTCTGGCTACTGCGTTTACCTTGCGTTTACCTTGGTGACACTCTCGTATCCTGGTCCTCAAAATGCCAGACTACAGTGTCCCGGTCCAGCGCCGAAGCCGAGTACCGCGTCGTCGCCCACGCCGTCGCCGAGTGCTGCTGGCTTCACCAGCTTCTCCAAGAGCTCCGTGTATCTCTCTCCACTGCGACCGTCGTCTACTATGACAATGTCAGTACCGTCTACATGATCGTCAACCCGGTACATCACCGACGCACCAAGCACATCGAGATCGATATCCATTTTGTCCGTGACAAGGTCGCATTAGGACAGGTTCGGATGCTCCATGTACCATCGGCACATCAGTTTGCCGATATAATGACGAAAGGTCTATCCATACCTTTGTTCACCAGTTTTCGGTTCAGTCTCTGCGTCCGTTTCTCTCCCGCTGTGACTACGGGGTGTTAGACAGACTACTGGCCTGAGTTATATATATATAGACCTGACCCCTTATATATACGATCGGGATCTTAGTCACTGTACATATTCTTAAAAAAAACCAACAGTTAATTCTTTTGGAATCTACTATAAAGTATAGAGTTAATTCTGAAACATTATGGACCTGTTCCTGTTGTACTAACCAAGACACTAATATGTAGTATTACACTTTCGTGATAACGATCGACTTGGAAGTACGTCAAAACTTGTAGCATAACGAAGGGTAAGTTGTACAAACTTGCCTGGCGAGGCCGGCCGGCTGCAGCAGTGCAGGTCATTCGTGCGGAGAACATCCTTGGCCGCCTCCGGCGAATGGACCACCACCGCTTGGACGCTGCCGAGCTGCACCTGCACCACCGGGCCGTATCTCCGCGCGACGGCCTGGAAGAACCTGTGCGGCCGGTTGCCGATCTGAAGGAGGTTGCCCAGCACCGGCAGCTGCCTCGGGGGCCCCGGCGGGGAAGGAGCAGAAGCAGAGTTTCCCTGTCCCCGTGCTTCGTCATTGCTGCCCCTGCGGAAGAGCAGGTAGAGGAGGGGGAGGAGGAAGAAGAGCACAGCGGCTGACAACCGAAGAACAGGCGGCCATAGTGGTGGCTGGCCGGAGAGAAAATCGTTAGCCATTGGTGGTTTTCGCTTGCTGGAGAAAGGCCCGGGGGCTGAGATGTTTGTTTAAGACATGCTTCTACCGGCCGGCTGGGGCTGAGAAGTGTTGCTGATATGGATCAACTATTAAGTAATAGATTTTTTTTTCATCGCCTCAGAGACAGTAGTGTTCCTTACTGTTGAAACAAGGACAAAATAGTACGCCGTCACATCCACTGTAGAGCATAGGCCTTGTACCGCCTGAGAGTTGTGCCACGTCTTAGATGTCGCCACTAGACCTTTATATTCATGACCTTTAAATAGTGTAGCTGCCTAAAATTATCTAACTTTAAATCTTCTGTTAATGTATTTGGAAATTTTTGTTGAATTCCACATACCTCAAAATGCTTAAAAAATTTCTACTTATAGAACACCTTAACTAATTTTAATGCAACAATAATCTTATACCCGAAATAATTTTAATACAACAATAATCTTTCTTAGAGTTTTTATAAAGAAAAATAAAAAATAATCTCCTCTCCCTTTGGCCATTTCCAGCCTAAAGCCACTTCTCTAGCCTACTCATTCCACCAGCCCACCCGCTTACCCTAACCTCACTTCCTATCGCTCATGTAACCCATGTTGCTTCCTAGCCGCTCAAATTGCCTTGGCCTGCCTCTATTCCTCCTTGGCCCGCTTACGTTCTCTCGTGCTGGGCCCAATCTGCCTTTACCTCCTCCGCTCAACACAGTGTGTGCTGCCCTGCTTGCCTCCTTCCTACATGCATGGTAGGCTACCACCTCTTCTCATGTGCGGCCCGCCCGAGCCACGTATCCTACCCATCAGATCCTTCTTCCCAAATCAATTGGTTCCTTCTCTCTCTCCTTCCTCAAAACCCTAGTGCCACCACTCTTTGGATCTACCTCTCCATGAAATCTCTTGCCAAATAAAGTGGGCGGAAAAAATCCCCATTCAATCCTCTTCATTTCCACCTATTTTTTGCATTTCAACATTGCTTCAAATCAACGACAATGGCCGTAATTCCTTCGCTGCCATCAATGGTTGTTGGCCAAGTTTCGTGGCATCAATTCAAGATACTCTAGAGCCATTCCTCCTTCCCTTCACCTATAAGACTTGCCTCACCCTCCTCTTCCTCCCTTTTCTTTCCTACGCGCTCTCTCTCCTTCAAGCCACCTCTCTATTCCATTTCTCTCTCCATTGAAGTCATCGAATTCTGGCCACCTCCTACATCTCGTAGGTATGCCACCTAATCTCGTCATTTCTCCCTTCATCATCATAGCCCTAATATTGTCCCCGGCACCACCATCCTTGAGCTTGAAGCCCACCAGAGAGCTATCGATGCCAATAACCTCTTCCTAATCGTTGATTGCTCTCAATGCTACCTTGACCTCACCAATGAACATCCCTGCTTCCTCCTCTCTCTACTGGCCCCCTTGCCACCCTTCGCTATCCTATTGTGGAGCAATGACCTTTGGGTCTCGTGTTGCTCGCACCGGTCGCCCACCCATGTTGACATAGTCGCTCACGCGGCAGCCACACCAACATGCTTGCTTGCGTGGCTGCATGAGTGTGTGTCTTGGTGTGGCATCATCACAGGGCCCACACATCGATGTCACCCCAAGACTAATGAGTGGGGCCCACATGTCGGCACTCAACTCCTTCCCTCACTAACTCAATAAAATGATTGTTCTAAAGAAAAATATATCAAAAGTTTTGGAATATCCCATTTAAAGAGCTTGTAAACTTCAAAATGTGATAATTTGAAATCTGAATTGACCTATTCAAGTCTCTAATTTTTCTGTAAAATACAAAGAATCCATTTATGTGCTTTGTTGTACTGTTTATGTGGTGTTTCATAGCCTAGTTTGTATTTATGGTGTAGACGCTACCGTTTTGGAAGATCAATTATTTGCCACCATTGATCCAAAAGACTTCGTGAGTGATTAAGGCAAATCATATCTTGAAGCATGTTGAATCCTAATATTATGAAAATTATATTATTTTACTACTATTGCATCGCTTTTATAAATTATAACGTTTATTATTATTATTTTATTAGTTGTAATTATTTCTATGATCCTTGTAATAGTCTTATTGAATTGATATCCATGACCCTTGAACCTTAGTTAAAATAAAATGACCAGTTAAGTCTTACTAGTTACTTTAGGATTATACTTAGCCATGCCTAGATTCAACTATAGAAGTTTTGAATGAATTAGGATACAGTGGTATCAACTAAATACTTGATCAATTGTTGGACCATCAACTAGGCAATTGGACAAGTGATGTTTCTTTGTGAAAACCAAAAAGGCTATCTAGGGCATCTATTGCTACTTCTTTTTTATAAGCACAAGTCTCGTTTCAAGAAAGTGAACCACTATAACTATGGGCAAGGAGTGTTTAGTTGTGACAGCCAGTCCCATCCTGAAAACTTGAGGTTGCCGGTAACCAGGGGCGGGTTCCACTGAGGGGTTACCATCGGGAGTTTCACCATCAAACACTTTACCATTTAAACAATAGTTTGTTCATATCGCCCATGGCTCATCTTTGGAACCTAACTTATCATGTTTTCATTTGTTATTTACAATCTAGATTGTTTTATATCTTATTCTTCATTCTCTAGTTGCTTATATGAATAAGATTGATTTTGTTTATATAATACACCATTGATATGTATACAACTTAACGATAATACCACATACCAACTTTTGCATGGAAACAAAACCCATAAAGGGTTAGAGCCTTGAGAAAAAAGAAATGTAATCGGATTGGGAACTTATAGGAATCCGATAGGACTGCATGGACTATCCTATGTCCTAGTTTCTCAAACCCTAATTATATAATGGGTCAACATAGCATATAAATACAACACCCCATAGAGGAGGGCTGGCAAAAATCCCAAGATAAACCACTAAAGCCCGAGAAGTGATCTCGATAAGATATTCAATTAGATTTAGACATGAGCTTCCTCTCGACATAACTTATAATTTGTACACATCCGTACACCTCTGGCTAAAATTGATATAGTGTTATTACTCTAAGTAGAACTCAGACCTTTACAAATAAACTCTCTTTGCCTTTGTGCACACATGCGAGCTCCTACAAATCCTGGCATTAACACAAAACAAACGATCCCATACCTACACGATACTACTGTTAAAAATTTAATCAATGATAGGTTTATACCAACAACATCAACAGCTCTCCGAGTGATGTTAATACAATGCAATGTTGTCTCGTATAGTTGCAGTCAGTTCATCCGTATTTTATCCACAATTTGCAGTGATATTCACTTACTGATTTGGTCACCCTAGGTCACATTGACTCCTAATGATTTGTCCATCTATTTCACGATACCGAACAACTAGCAGTAATTAATTTACTTGGAACTTGGATGCATATACGAGTAGCAAAATACCATAGGCATCCAACTTATATGTACTGCTTTAGCTTCGTTTCTCGATGACACATTTAACCAGCAGCATCCTCAATTAGTTTAATTATTTTCTTCTTGATTTATAAGAATGTGAAAAGGACTAACACGAATTATTTTAGAGTTTTAGGCACATCATCTAATCTTTTTTCTACGAACATAGTACAAATGCAAAACGCTCATACATGTACACTCACCTCTGTTCACGTGCACATATATCATATCCTATAAGATTCTTTAAGAGAGACTAGATTAACATATCTTTCATATTTATATATATATATATATCACTGTACTATCACATCTATTAACTATATTAGAAATATAGGAGGGCATTATCATCCGTAGAAATGTATAAGATGGATATTTTAAAAATTGGAAACTGGTAGCTAACTGGAGAAGAAATTGTATACGTTAAAAAAGATCAACGGAACTTTCCAAATAACGGGTACTTCCCAAATAATTAATACAACTTGATAGTCACAAGGAAAGATCCATATAAAAACATGTTAATCGATTGGTTGTTTACTTTTTCTTCAAACAATCCGACTTTTTGTTGACACGTTTGAAACAATCTTTTGATTTTTAATGACCGAGGTGAAAAAAATATGGACCGTTAATCGGTTGGTTGTGAATCGCCCTGTCGTTCGACCAGTCTTTATTATTAATGGGTACTCCCAAATAATTAGTATAAAAGGTTGTGCAAAGTACTAATATAGCTTACAAATCAAAAGGCTAAGGTTGTTTCTAAGAAGCTCAACCAACTGAGCGTATCAGTCCGCCACATAATCTCTTCATATTCTACTCTAAAAGTTTTGATAACTTTGACTGCGAATTTTACGTTCAGTCAATTCAGTGCATTTTACAGAAGCATGGTGTTCTATATGATACTACACCTGCCAGTTATGTAGTACACTTCTTAAAAAAGCCAATCACAACCTGCCAAAACAAATTTTCGATTACGGCCGGCCGCGCCGCCTGTGAATACAGATTAGTAAAAATACCACTGCGGTCGGCCGTACAAATTAACCATACCTTTGCATCAAGATGCATTATAGAACTTATATTAGTATATATATATATACACACGTATTTTGAAGAATGGCAATGTGTATTTCATAAAGAAAACAGTTTTTTTTTCTAACAGTCAGCTGAAAAATACATGTACTGAGGGTGGCAAGGTGAGCAGTAAATCTCAATGTGGAGCAAGGACCATTGTTTAAGACCTGTAGAGGTGGTAGGCAGGGAGGCCCTCTATCTCCTACCTTCTTCAATTGGGTGGCGGATGCTTTATTTTTTATTTTTAAAACTTTAGGCAGCGACGGAGTGCTAGAGAGCCTGGTGTCTCACTTGGTAACCAGAATTTTACCCCATTTCACATGCAATAGATATATTTTATAGTATTTTTATGGTACAAAATAGATGCCATTTTAACTTTTTTTAATTGACTCACATTAATTTGCAATCAAATGAGTTTGAAAGATTGTGGAAGTAAAAATAAATTTAACACTTTTTCCTAATCATAAAATCTGAAAAACTATGTTTTTAAAATCTAGATATAACATTGTTTTATTATTAAATAGATTATAGCCTTAGATCCTAACTCCAATCTACTTGAAAAAAATTCAGAATAAACTAAATAAAATTGTAAATAAACCTAACTAGAATCATCTCAATCGGATTTATGTATCTCGATATATTAACAAACAAAATTATTAAAAAATCGATTGATTGAAATTAATTAAACTATAATTAATTTATAATTAATTAATAATACAAGATATAAAAATAATTAACCGATTAAACTTTTTATAACACTAGGAAAACAACCTTGCTAAATTTTACATCAAAGAAATCAATCTAAAAGAGAAAACAAATCAATTGCTAGCCATGTAAAAAAATATAAAATTCTACACTAATCTTTCATAAATTTACATTTATTATCAAAATTGTAACAAAAGAAACTCACTCAATTTTCTATATACAAATCGCTAACATCTTGCGCTCCATTTACAGTAAAGAATACTAAAGAAAAAATCTAAAAATTCTTGACATTTTGTAACCACTGCTCCCTGTATTCTTAGCCCATCAAACTCGAAACCGACACTTCAATTATGCCATGTCACTACCACATAGTCAACACAAAGTTCGATGCGTTTCTGTAGAGAATCTCACTTTAACACAATTCTCATGCTTTCGCACCAGTCCGGTTACTTCACGTATGCCTCTGGATATCCTGTTCTCGTGTGCACCATGTCTCCTTGTCCGTTCCTACCTATCAGCCACTACACCACTACACGCCCATGCCTACACTCGCTGACATGCCTAGGCCACCTATTAGTCGATGCGCCACCGCGCCCTCATGCATGTGTTGCTAGTTCGTTTACCTACCGTAAGCCCATTTCACCAGGCTGCTAACATCTCGGTCTACTTACCAAGTCAACCCACTCACCAGTCTAATTGCTTTCGGCATCCTTTAGCCAACGCCAACCAGTTCACACCATGTCTTCGAACCACTTCCACCTAGGTTGCATCCATATTGTTCATTTAGCTAGCTCACAATTTCAGGGTGTTCCTATAGCAAATTTCAAAACTTAATTTCGCAATTTTCATCTAAAAATCCTCCAAATTTTTTTAGTGATTTTTCATCTATTTCCTGCATTTAATACGTGCACACAAATAAATAAAGAAAAACATCCTCCATCAAAGTTTTTACACCTGATCTATGTCAATACACATACTCACCATATTTTTTATAAATAATTTTAATATAAACAAATTAAACATTGCCAATTTTAATATAAATTAATTTTTACAATTTCAATATAAACTATTTTTTAATCTAAATCAATTTTTATTTATTTTTATTTAAGAATCTCTCTTTTCAATAGTAACAACACGTTGCCATTTAACTTTCCAAAAATTTTGTGCAAACTTTCCCCCACTTTTTGATAATGGATTCATCAAGAATATATAAAGAAATATTTTTTAAATTTTGGTACCAATTTTTATTTTTTATTACGATGAGCACCACAAATCATAAATATAAACTCGCAAAAGTCATGCTAAAAATAATTTGTACTCGGACATTCATATGCATGCAATATAAATCCAGCATAATTAAAAATATAATTAATAATTTTTTGCAAGGTGCGATATTTCTTACTTAACTATTTTAAAACTTATAAGCATTAACATGTACTTGTATTATTTTAAGTTAAGAAATTAATTGATTTCAATGATGATATAAATTACAATAAATTATATACACAATTAGCCTTACTTTTGAATCCGTTGAAGCATATATCTTTTGATAATTTTTAGCTTAAGAATTAGGTTTCAATCATAGAGAACATCTTTCAAGTCTATACTAAAGTGCAATAGTAAGCTATCTCATTGAGAAGATGTGTAAGAATACATATTTCTTTGATCTTTTCTCATATTTTTTATAACACATTTTTTATCTTTCTTGTATTTCTCATAGCATATTAGCATATTTAAAATAAGATAAAAATAAGATTTAGTTTAAGTTAAAGTTCTATTTAGTTAGTCATGCAAAAATCAACAATACATATAAAGACATTAAAACACTCATACCTTACGACATAAACATGGATGTAAGTAGCACATGTGAATTATATATAGTAATTATTATTTAATAAAAAAATTCTTTTCAAATAAAAACAAAAAAATGTTATAAAATGTTGATGATCTCCATCAAAACAACCTCATATTGTGAATAACCCTAAATTCTCCCTGAAGACGAGTAAAATGAGAAGAATATAAAGGTTTTATGAAATTAGCTACCAATTGATGTTCCGTATCCACATGATGAAATACCACATTATGTTTTTCAACATGATCTCTAAGAAAGTGAAATCTAATATCACTATATTTTGTCCAAGAGTGTTTTACTAGGTTCTGAGCAATACAAATGGTACTTGTGTTATCATAGAAAAGTAGAATATTTTCCAAACTTACATCATAGTCTTTAAGTGTAGCTACTATCTAAGAATTTGTGAATAACAACTAGCAGCAGCCACATACTCAAATTCAGTAGTTGATTGTGCTATAGAGGATTATTTTCTAAATAACCAAACAATAAGTGAATCACCTAAAAAGAAGCAAGCACCAGAAGTATTTTTTTCTATTAAGTATACATTCTCCAAAATTAGCATCAGAAAAATCTCTTAAGATAATAGGTGACGATGCTGATAGCCATATGCCAAAATCTTTAGTAGCATGAATATATCTAAGAATCTGCTTAATTGCTTGAATATGTGAAACACGAGGGGAAGCTTGAAGACGAGGGGAAGCTTAAAATCATGCACATAAATATACCATAAATTAAATTATATATCAGGTCCTAAATCAACAAAATACAAAAGTAAACCAATCGTACTCCTATCCTCATTTTGATCAACAGGCTTACCATCTTCATCAGGAGTAAGTATAGATGTTGCTCCAATGGGCATCATAATGGGTTTTCAATTCTCCATTCCAAAATAATATAGAAAGTCCTTCGTATAATTACTTTAATGCACAAATATACTTCTTTTATTTGTTTTATTTGTAATCCTAAAAAGTACATCAATTTACCAATCATACTCATATCAAATTTACTGCACATAGTTTCTGAAAATTAGGATACGAAAGCATGAGAAGGACAACCAAAGATAATACCATCCATTTAACTCTAAATGAATAATTGATCATCACATTACTTAAGAATAAAAAGAGTTTTGCCTAGTAAAGCCCTTTTCAAGAAAAAAGTTTTTCAACCTATCATACAATACTCTTGGGACTTGTTTTAATCCATACATGGATTCAAATAATTTAAAAACTTGATTTGGATATTTAGCATTTTCATATCGAGATGGTTGCTTAACATATATTTCCTTTTTAATAAAGACATTTAGAAAAACACTTTTTACATCCATTTAATAAAGTTTAAAATCTTTAGATGCAGCAAAAGCTAACAAATTCTAACGGCTTCAAATATAGAAATAGGAGCAAAGGTTTTTATCAAAATCTAGACCTTCTAGTTGTGTAAAACCTTGAGCTATCAGCCTAGCTTTATTTCTAACAACTAAACCATCCTCACTTTGTTTATTTTTAAAAACCCATTTAGTTCTAATTATAGAATAAAGGAGGTGGTGGTATAAGTTTCAAAACCTTGTTACGTTCAAAATTTTCTAATTCTTCATACATGTCATTGATCTTAGATTCATTAGTTAATGCATGTGATATATCTTTAGGTTCAAAAGACACTACAAAAAGTTGAATGAGAATGAGAGTTTAGATCATTAAACCTAGATCATGTCACCCTTTCATCAAGATTACCGATAATTTGTTGAGGTAGATGTCTTCTCTGAATGTTATTCCAGAAACTTCATCTTTTTTAATTTAATCTTCTATTTGCTCAAAAGATGTTGAATCTTAAGGATGCTCAGTTATGTACGTAGTTGTGGTAGGTGCTGAAACCAATTTAATTGATTGATTGTGAGGAACCAAACCTTCTTCATTATCCTCATCATTTTCACCAACAATGATATTCTCCCCCTGAATATTTATACTGTATCTATAACACCTAGTCTAGTACATAGACTAGTCTCATTAAAAGTAACTTCATAAGTTCTTTTTATTTTGTTAGTTTCCAAAACTAGAATATAATAAGTACATGAATGAGTAGAATAAACAAGAAACATGCCATTAACTGATCTAGCCTCAACTTTATCTAAATTAATAGATTTTAGCACAAATCATTTGCATCTAAAAATATGAAAGTGAGACACACTAGGCCTATGATCAAATTATAGCTCATAAGAAGTTTTACAAAGCATTGATCTCAAAAATACACGATTTGAAATATAGCATGCAATAGAAATAGCTTTGGCCCAAAATTTTCTAGGAGTAGAAAATTCATCTAGCATAGTTCATGCCATCTCAACCATAGTTCTATTTTTTCTTTGAACTACATCATTTTGTTGTAGTATTCTAGGTGAAGAAAATTGATGATCAAGACCTCTTTTAGCACAAAAGTGATCAAAAGAAGAATTTTTAAATTCAGTTCCATTATCACTTCTAATGGCTCTAAGAGCTCCTGACTGATTAATAGATAATAACGGTATCAAGTTATAGAAGTTATCTTGGTGCATTTGACATTATCATAGTAAGAGTGGATGTAAACATGCATGCTTCCTACCATATCTACAAGAAGAGTATACTATATTGCTATGACCTTTAATCTTAGGTAAACCACGTCTTATATCCAAACCACTAACACGTGTTGGATGATTGAAACCAACATGGCCAAGTCTATGATGCCAAAAGAATAAGTCATTAAAATAATATGCAACTAGACATCTATGCTTAACAAAAGATGACACATCAAAATCAGCTTTAAACACTCTTTCAAAATATATAATATTAAAAACAAGATCTCGTTAAGCATATAATACTCTACAACTACCTTTGTTAAATCACACATTAAGATCTTCATCAATCATTTGTGAAACGAAAAACAAGTTATATTTTAAGTTCTCAATACACATCCTTAAACATAAACTTATCACTTACCCTTTAGCTACAACCATAAAAGTAAAAACATCTTTAAAAGTTACCTTTTCTACATGTGACCCTCCTATGAGATAGGACAATCAATTCTTATCACTGGACATATGGCGTGAGCATCTAAAATTCACTAGCCAAATGTTCTCCTTCCTAGTGCAAAGTAACTCATTGTCGCTGTCGTTGTCGATGTCACTATTGTTAATGTTTCTACTACTTGCCATTATACGTAGACCAATCAATCTTTCTTCTCTTTGAAAGCAGCATTATCATCACTCTCGGTATCCACATCACTTAGATTTACCTGTATGAGTAGAAAGAATACGATGTACTAGTCCTTATTGTTCAAATAGCCCTTCTTGTTGTTGCTTTTGAATGTTCGCATTTTGTTACTTTCTACATTGTTTTTCTCCTCATATTCAACCCTTAAAATTCTTGCTAGAAATTTTATCCATTTAAGACAAAAGTGATTAAGCTAACAACATTCAAAGCATCTCTGAGGTTCTCCACCATTTGTTCTCTTTCTAGATTGAATATTCTACAAAGCTCTTGTGAAGTGTGTGGAGAGAAGTGCCAAATCATTTTCAGAAAGTTGTTCTAGCTATTCATCGATTAGTGAAGACAAGAAAAACAAATCATAGCTAGATGAAGAATTATCACCGATATAGTAGCTAGTCTATGAAGCCAAAGTTATTGATTTATTAGCAATATTTTTTCCAGCAAAAATATCTAGCTCATAAGTTTTCAATTTAGAATAAAGCACATCTAATGCAAGTATACTCATAGTAGTAGATTCTCTAATTGATGTTACTTTCATCTCTCATATAGACATCTAAATCTCTTAGTAATTCATGAGAATTTTCAATCTCAGAATATATAACATTAATTGAATGAAATTTCTAAGAATCTTATTAAAGCGAGCAAATAATTCTTAAAGAGATTCACTAGGTTTCATCTCAAAACACATATATTCCTCTTTATATGTGCTGAAGTATCATTTACCGTGTTTAACCCTTCATGATAATCACAAAGCGCTCTCCAAATCTCATGTGCTGACTTGAGATGCACTATATGGTCAAAGTTGCTTCTTTTCTAGCCCTTGTATAATTAAATATCTTGCCTTGCTATTAGCCTCTACATGTGGAAGGTTTATCGCTGTCACTGCATTGTTTTCGGGACTTGATATGACTGGTAGATATTCTCCTATATATCAAAACCTTGAGCTTGAATATATGCCTCCATCTTAGCCTTCCAATACTAAAAATCAACAACATCGAAAACATAAGATTTTATGGAATACCTATTTATCGACATATTTTCTAATTACTAGTTAAAATCAATTAGAAAAGATAATAAAATAAAATAACCTCGCTCTGATATTACTCATAGGATTGATACTCTAACATTGGCAATAAGAGGGGATAAATGTTTGTGAAAGTCAAAAATCAAATTTAACACTTTTCAAAACTCAAAAATTGTGCTTTCAAAATCTAGATAGAGCACCGTTCCATTACTAAATAGATTATAGTCATATATCCGTTACTCCGATCGACCTAAAAATTTTATAGAATAAACTAGACAAAAATTTTTAAAAAACAAAACTAGAATCACCTCAATCGAACTTTTTGATCTCAAGATATTAATTAAACAAAATTAATAAACACAGGATTTATAGGTATTAATTAAACACAAATTAATTAATAATGTGAGATCTGAAAATAATTAAACTTTTCAGAACTATAAAACACCCTAGATAAATTTTTTATAGATAAAACCAATCGAAAATACAAAGAAAACAAATTAATCTAAAATCAATCACTAAATTTGCACAAGAAAGAGAGATTAATTATCATGCTTATCTTCCATAACCTTTATCTTTATTATCAAAATTGTGCTTATAAAATCCTAAAAAAAAATCTCCTAATTTACTGTATATACAAATCCCTAACATCTTAACCCTCTATTTATAGTAAAAAAATACTAGAGGAAAATATTTAAATACCCTTGACATTTCGTAACTATTACTCTGTGTACTCTTAGTTGTGGGATTCGAAACCGACACTTTAGATTGCTCCACACAATCAACCATAGTCCGACGCGTTTCTAGAGAGAATCTTGCTCGAACACTATTATCGCGCTTTTGCACCAGTCCGGTTATGCCACGTATGCCTTCGGGTTTGTTAGAGCACCACAACTCCTCCTTTGGCCCCACCTATCCGCTGCTGCGCCTCTGCGCGCTCACGCCCATACTCACTGACACACCTGACCCACCTATCAATCACTACGCCACCACGCGTCCTCACATTCACGCTGATAGGCCATTTTCTCGTTGTCAGCCCATTTTGCTGGCTCGCGAACTTTTCAGCTTGCCTACCAAGTTAGTCCACTCGCCAACTGGTCGCCGCTAAATCTCACGGCTAGGGAGAGACCACGGCTTGGTCACGCGAAGGCCTGAAAGGTCTGCTTAACTCTAGTGTAAGTCCTTAAACTCCGAGGTGTCGAGGCGGGCCAGTCAATTTGACCATGTAATTGACAGGAAGAAAAGATGAGACTAGCGAGCCGATCGGCCAATAGGCCTATCTGGCTTTCCCTATCGGCTTGCTGCTGAATAGAGAAGGTAGTGCTTAGGCATCGGCTGAGAAGCCGATGGAGGCATGAGAGATAAACACATGTAGCATACTAGAAGACTCGTCGGCCAAAGGGCCGATGATGCTACTAAGCATTCGATGCGTGGAGCGAGAGTCGATCCCTCGCGAAGCCACGTGGGGCAGCGACCGTGGTGACGGCATCCGTAGGACCAGTCTCGATAGATCAGACCGAACCGAGGTAGTATGAGGCCGGAGACTAACGATATAGAGATGACAGAGGCTTGGACAAAACGTGATGACGAAACAGGAAAGAGGAGATGCCATCGTCCACCTAACGACCGAACGTCCTAGTCAGCCTACACCCAACCTTAACACATCTAAGCCGATACACTGGGCGTGGTGCCGGGAACATGGATAGCTTATCGGTAAACACTCCGATGAAACATCGTATAGAGTCCTATGGGCCTAAAGCTCAATCTACTGTCGACAGCCTCGTAGGTTGAACCTAACCTATGCAGCACAAGATCGACAATGGCGGAAAGAGTTTGATAGGCCGATAGATCATGCACGGATGTGATGCGATACATCCGATCGACCTAAGAGGTCAAACCTAAACGATGCAGCCATAGACAGAGCAAGACATATTGGGATGGTGGCAGGACTTACCCCTTCGCTAGAGATCGAAGTTAACCGATGCAGCCCCGTGTCGATAGCTAGAACCTACCGGTAAAGGCCTAGATGAATTAGGGTGGCGATGCACCGAAATAGTATTGAATAGATCTGTTGAATGATTCCTTATTGATTTCTAGGGGGTCTATATTTATACCCTGGGTTTACAGAGTCTAACGTGTTTACAACAACCATCAGACATTATCTCTTAACAAAGATAATAGAAAATATCTCTAAAGCAGTTAGCTAAACTAACTAAACCTTCCTAACCATATAAGATACAATTTACCTAAATATAATACCCTGCCATGAGTTTCACGGCACCTCCACAAACTCGGTCTTATTAGAATAATCTTCTAATCTTAGACGAATCTCTCCTTGTTCCACCCGATCGTCTTCCTCCCTGTAGCAATCAGACTCCCCTTCACTTAAGCCGATCTTTTTCCATCCTTTATCTGGGCTTTTCTAAGTCTTGGCGTTAACGCTCCTCTTTGGACCTGACTCCATCTAGATAGTTTCCTGTCCTCAAACAAAACGGTCCAATCTTCCACTAGTTTGATCGGCTTCTCTACAGTATTAATCGACTTTATCTCATGAGCCGATCAGTATTTTTCATCGGCCAATCCTATTTATAGGCTGAATCAAATTTCAGTGTTAACACATGCCCCCTAATTTTAGAGTTTGTTTATAGACTACGAAATTTGGAGCTGTTGGAAGTCTCCGCAAACTAGGATGGCCCGTTATAACCCATAAATGATAATTAATCGGCCTAGATTCCTGTCTAGGTCATTCCGCCTCTATAAAATATCCCATCGCTTCATCCTTCTTCCACACACTTCCTCCCCATCGGAACCCCCAACCTCGACGAGCTCCGATGACTGAAGGCGAACATCTGCAAACCGCTTCATCGGCCACCAATCTTCTCCCCTCTTATTCGCGCGATAGCATCCACACACGTAGTCCTTGAGGTAACTTTCATCTGCTCTTCCATCCCACATTTTAAACAAATCTCCCCCATCCGATCTTCTCATCGGTAGTTGGGTTCTTGTTTGCCGTAGGATCTCAAAGGTCAGATTACCATCCCAGTTTCCAATCATCCCAGTTATTTTTACCTTGGCCCTATGGGTGATGAAGATTCAACAGATTTCATAAATTCCGAAACAGAAAGGATCCCATATAAAAATTCATCCATGACCATCACCGATTGGACCAATAGCTTCAGATCTTGGCCTAGTAAACTCCTAGGATGGAGAAACTGGTACCTTAGGATTTTAGCCTCAAAATCATTTTGGGAAGACCTAGAAATCAACCACTGCATCAACCTCTCTTTAGCCGATATGGAGAAGAATGAACCTTTGCTCGCATCGGCTTCCTATTTTTGGTCAGATATCCTTAACGCCTTCATGTTTGGACATGGACCAATGACTGTCACCTTGATGGATGTCACCATGTTGACCTGTCTCAACACTACTCAATATGTAAATCCGTTCATCCTTCGATTTAAACTCACTCATTGGCTGAACACCAAAAACATCGGAGGGTGGACTAAATACATATCCTTACATAGTAAGACTTCCGGACTAGTCGATGATCGGAAACATGTTGTATTCCTATATTTATGGCTGGAACGGTTTGTCTTTGGCGGTTCAACTCTTAGTCAAACTACCAACATGTAGTGCTTGGCAGAACTCCTGGCCAATCAGCGCCACATCCCATTGGGGCAATATCTTCTTGGAGCCACCTATCAACTGCTTCATCAGGTGGCAAACAAATTATCGGTAGGTCAACCAGTCGGTCATATTGGTGGCCCCTGGTGGTTTATACAACTTTGGATGAATATCCATGCCTCTAGAGTCATCCCTAGGACCCCTTTTTCTTCTCTGATATTTCCGACTGATTACCTAGAAGATGGTAAATCCAGCCGACACCGATGTATTTCTCTAGGTGAGGATGCATCGGCTATTTCTGGAAGCAAAATGACCCCTCAGACTTAGCCAGTGGTTTAAATGTTTCTACTATGGCTTCAGCAAAGAAGTTACCATCTAGTTTGCGTACGAGGACAATTCGTCTTTCGAGATTCCTTCTAGATTTCATCCATTGAATGCACTAGCCAATGAAGAATCGAAGACCATATTCCTTTCATCCATAACCCCTAATCTTATACCAACTGGATTTTTGCTAGGCCAATCCCAACACCCATCATACGAGTTTTATCGTCCTTCTGTTAGTACTCATCAATTGGGTTTCGGCCAGCTCCCAATTGGCTTATTCTTCATCGGCAAGCTCTAGGTCTGAGGAGAAGTAAATAGCGGCCTAGAGTATCATTGACTACGATCGATTGCAACATCCGTATCTTTGGGGACCATCTCCACTTTCGAGCCCTGCACATCCAACACTAGACTTTTTGCTCGATGGTGGTCGGAGTAGAGAAGGCATTTGTTCAGTCTATCAACTGAACGTTATTGTGTGCGCCTTAACCCTGACTACATCGAATCTGATGAAGAGGTAATCCTTCTCCTTACATTACCTTTTTCACATCATATTGAATCTCGACTATCACTTAATCTCCATGACCCCGTAGGCGGGTGATAAAGAAGCACCTGTAACCGGCACAAGTGGTCGGCCGATTGCCTATCAACCTTCATCAGCCATGTCTTTCCTTGGACAAGGTGCCCCATCTCCATCGGCTCTACTCCGAGAGTCGCGAACGTCAGGGACAAAATGCAAGAAGCTGGTTACTCGGACGGTTCCCAAGAAACAAAAATCCAATGCCGATGTTGCAACAATAGCATCAACTCCCCAAGGCCCTTCTCTTGTGACGATCCTAGCTTCCCCATTGCCGTTGGTATGTGTCCATGTTATTTCTTTTCTGCTATCTTCACATTTATCTTGACACCTTTGCTTTGCAGCCTGAACCATCAGCTTCGGTAACCCAATCGTTAGACACTATTACAAGAACTGAGCCGATGGTCACCTCAGAAGTTAAGGTATCCAATCCCAAAACCTCCTCTCAATAGATTGATACCAACATTATCGCTCAAGTTGCTCCTGCTGCATCTCAGGTACATTCACCCTACATATTATTTTTGTCCTGGCTCATGTTCTATCTACTGATGTTAATATGCAGTCCTTAGCCGACTAGTTCTCCTTCGACATCGGTAAATAGATGGATCCAGATAAGGACTCAGCTACCAGTACAGCAATCGAACCGTTTCTACCAACCGATGTACGCGAGCAACTATCAGATATCTTGCATCGGCTAGACATCCTGATTGACTCACTGGTGGAAGATTGCGGGCCGATCCGGGGAAGACTGGCTGAGATTGAACACCTTCTGCCCGAACAGCTGACCGACATACTTACACCTGCTGCCTACTTAGAATTCCAAAGGACCTAGCTGATCTCAAGCAGACGACGTATAGCCGATTGGGTTGAGCAGAACAGTTTAGCTGCTATCCGCCCAGGTCGAAAAGAAGAAACTTGATGAAATGACAGCTCACTTGTAATGCACCAACACTAAGCTGGGCCTCTTGAAGAAACGAGAAGCCAATTTGATGGCGAAACTCGACAAAGTGCGTCACGACATCGAATCCACCGAATTCCATCTCATCGGATTACCACAATCAATCCAAGATCAACAGGCCAAGGTATCTGATAGAGTACGACAAGCAGTTCGTCGGCGTAAGAATTTGAAGACCATCCCCTAATCCGATGAGGATGACATCCACGCCATCAACGAAATAGACCAAATCCGCCTGCGCGTGATCGAGGCCATCAAGAAATACCTGTAAATTTTTAGCCTTGAAGAAAAACCCTAGTTGTCATCCCGAACATTGACTACTTGCAACAAAGTTTGACCCACTTGATCAATGAAATCTATCTATATATATATTCTCTAAAGGTGATATCTTAACGATATCGGCTATCTGTAACTGATATAACCATATCGGCTTGTCTATATTAGAAACCGGCCACACCTCAGCCGATTTAAGCAAACAATATCATTAGCTAATATGACTTCTAAAGGCTTGTCCGTCTTGAAAAGAATTAAAAATCAGCCATACTTAGCCGATTTAGGCGTCTACCCAAACGCTAGGATAATACCTCTTCAAATATTTTCCATTGAGTGCTTTGACAAATTTCTCCCCTTCAAGGCTCTCTAGTATATAAGCATTATCAGACACACACCGATTGATCCGATAGGGTCCTTCCCAATTGGGTGACCATTTTTCAAACTTATTATCCCTAAATCCAATCGGTAAAATCAATTTCCAAATGAGATCTCCCTCACAAAAAGATTTAATCATCACCCTCTTATTATAATGCCTTGCAACCTTAGCCTTGTTTTTTTTGATCCTTTAAAACGCCTCTAACCGACTCTGAGTTAAATCATCAAGTTCATCGGTCATCAAAGTGTAATAATGATCGGCTGTTAATTGATCCTCCATAGACACCCTCCTGGAGCCGATGTTAACTTCCCGTGGGAGAACTGCTTCATAACCGTATACCAATTGATATGGCGATACATGAGTAGATCCATAGCATGCCATTCGATAGACCCATAATGAATCATTTAATGTAATGTGCCATCTCCGTGGTTATTCATTAATCTTGCATTTGATCAACTTAATTAAACTCTTGTTGGAAGCTTTGGCTTGTCAATTAGCTTGAGCATAATATGGTGATGAATTCAACAACTTAACCCCCATACTGGCAGCAAACTTTTGAAACTCTTCAGACACAAAGATAGAACCTTGATTGGTACTGATTATCTGTGGAATACCAAACCGATATATAATATGTTCCTTGATAAACTTAATCGCGTCTTTAGAAGTAACTTTCTTCAAAGGGATAGCCTCTACCCACTTTGTGAAATAATCCATTGCCGCCAATATGAACTTATGCCATTTACTTGATGAAGGATAAATCTGGCCGATCATGTCAATTCTCCAACCTCTAAACGGCCATGGCTTAATTATTGGATTCATAACCAACGCTAGAGCTCGCTGCATATTCCCAAACTTCTGACAATCTTGGCATCTTTGTAATATTTGAAGCAATTTTTCATCATTGTTGGCCAAAAGTATCCAGCTCTCCTCATTAGCCATCTCATGTTGTGAGCCGATTGATGGGCTCTGCAAATGCATTCATGTACTTCACTCATTACTATTGTAGCTTCCTCCGTACCTAAGCATCTTAACAGAACCCCATCAATAGCCCAATAGTATAGTTCTTCATCAAGTAATATGTATTTAATAGATTTATACCGAAATTTCTTAGAAACCGATTGAGACGGATTTTTCAAATATTAAATAATTTCTCATCTCCAATCATTGGCTTCAATATAATTTTCAATATCAGCTATCTCAACTTCCACCTTCCCGTCCAGGCGATATCTCGAAGCAATCTAAGCAAGATCATTGGCCTCTAAATTCTGCTCTCTAAGAATATGATCCAACGATACCATCTTGAAATCCTTTAATAAACTTTGAAATTCTTCATAATAGGATCTCAAAACTTCATCCTTACACTCATACTCTCCACATAACTGTCTGATCACCAACAAAGAATCTCTAATGACCTCCACCATATTGGCTTCGATTTTCCTTAGCAGCTGAAGACATTTGAGCACCGCTTCATACTCTACTTGGTTATTAGTACTACAAGGCTTAATTGTAAAAGCGAACTCAAAGCTTGCCCCCTGAGGTGATATAATCAGCAAGCCAATACCAGATCCATGCTTGCAAACCGACCCTTCAAATAAAAGCGTCCACGAAATCGGCTGCACAAAATCCTCTTGGACTCCCTAATGTTGTATGATAAAATCGGCCACCACTTGTCCTTTGACCGCCTTAGCTGATTCAAACCTCAGATCAAATTCCACCAGAGCAAAAATCTATTTACCAATCTGCCCTCTCAAGACTAGAGCCGATAGCATATATTTAATCACATCGGTTTTGCAAAGTACTATGCACTCAGCCGATAGAAGATAATGCCTTAACTTTGTACACAAGAAGTTTAAACATAGGCTTAATTTTTCCACTGCAGGGTATCTAGTCTTAGTATCTAGAAGTCATCAGCTCAGATAGAAAACCACCCATTCTTTTGATTCAAATTCCAGCATAAGCACCGACCCAATTGACTTCTCATTGGCTGATAGATACAACTTGAATGGTACCCCTTTTTGCGATGGAATCAATACTGATGGAGAATTCAGGTATTCTTTAGTATGATCAAATGCTTTCTACTGTTCAATGCCCTATAAAAAGTCTTGATCAGCTCGCAACTTCAATAAAAGAGTCAAGGACTCAATTCTCCCTCATAAGTTTGAAATAAATCTACTTATAAAGTTGAGCTTGCCAATCAAAGACTACAACTGTATTTTGTTGTTTGGTGGCTCGGTGGTCAAGATAGCCCTAATGCTTCGTTGACTAATTTCAATCCCTCTCTCTTACACCATAAAACCTAAAAATTATCCAGCCGATACGCCAAAAGCATATTTATGAGGATTCATCTTGAGTCCATATTTCTTTGTCCTCTCCAGTACTTTTCGCAAATCGGCTATATGGTCTTTAATAACTTTGGATTTTACCACCACATCATTAATATATATCTCCACTAGCTGGCCAATAAGATCATGAGATATTCATGGCTCTCTGATAAGTTGCACCGGTATTCTCCAAACCGAATGTCATGACTACCCACTCGTACAATCCGATAGCTCCAGGACACCTAAACGCATTCTTATGGATATCTTCTTCTGCCATAAAAATCTGATTGTAATGTGCATTCCCATCCATAAAGCTAATGATCTTGTGACCCAATGCAACATCAATTAATAGATCTACCATCGGCATCGGATACTCAAATTTAGGGGTCGCTCTGTTCAAGTTCCGGAAGTCGATGCATATCCTCAGCTTTCCATTCTTCTTCTTCACCGGGACGATATTGGATACCCATTCAGCATATCGACACGGTTTGATGAAATTTATATCATATAACCTCATGATCTCTGCCTTGATTTCATCATGTAACTCTGCTTTGAACCTTCTCTGTGACTGCTTAAATGGTCGATATCCTGGTTTAATAGGAAGCCGATATTCAACAATCGATCGGCTCAATCCTGGCATCTCATGGTAATCCCAAGCAAAACATTTCAAAAATTCTTTTAACAATTTTATTAACTCTTCTCGGGATTCGGTACATAAATTTTTACTAATAAACGTCGGCCATGGCCTATCTCCTCATCATATATCTATTTCTTCCAACTCATCGGCCGACGTAAATCCTTGCCCTAACTTTCCTTCGAAGTCTTCTATGGTTCCCATGGGAAAAATGGTCCTAAGCCGACTTGCTGAATCGGCTTCATCCTCCTATTGGTTACCTCAAGGAAATCTCCATCCCATGCTTTTCTGGACAAGTAAGCAATCCCATCGGCTTCCCAGATTGGCATATCAATTGCTGCAATACTGGTCGACTGATCAGCCGTGATCACCTCAACTTTGTCCCCTTGCCATTGCATGAGGCTTTGATGCATTGTGGAAGGAATACAACAATTGGCGTGAATCCAATCCGTGTTGAGAAGTAGACTATATGATCCCTTACCATCGATAACAAAAAATGTGGTGGGCAACGTCTTGCTTCCGACTGTTAGCTCCACGCTCAGCACTCCCTTTATTTCCGATGGATTTCCTTTGAAGTCTTTCAATACCATATTTGTCTTCATTAGGTCTTCAGCAATCTTCCCTAGCTTGCGATACGTAGCATATGGCATCAGATTGACGGCTGCACCTCCATTAACTAGCATCTTCATCATCGGCTTCCTATCCACATACCCTTTGATATACAGGGGTTTTAAGTGCCAATGCTTATTCTTTCGGCTTGTCAAATATGGCTTGATCGGGTTCCAACGTCAATTGAGCAAAAACTCCTTCTTGGTCCTCTTCATTAGATGCACACGCTTTATATTCTAGAGGCAAGAAGAATACCATGTTGGTCAGAGCCGATGTGCCAACACCATCATCTTTTTGCTTCACGTGCCATACTCTTTTAATTTTTTAGCTCTGATCGACTTCTTCATGGTCCTGGCACCGCCGTTTGTGCTGTTCTTTCTGTCGTAGCCATTGTGCCCTTCTCTTTTAATTTTTTTGTGAAGATCCCAGATGGACACCACTGAGCATTTGTGTTGTATGGTTCTTTACGTAACTCCCTATCATTAGTTGACCTTTGACCATGATCCTCATTGATCGGCCCTAATCGGCTATGCACCGATGCCCACTTGATAGGTGGCCGATCATACGATATCTTGCTCTGCTCGATGTACTGCGATCCCGACCGATTACATTCAGGACAATCTTCTATTGATGGTAACCTCATGTCTTGATCCCAGCAATACTGAAAAAAGGGACAACCCCAATGTGGATTGTACCTTTCCTTGTGCGCTTCGGCTCGTCATTCTTTATCTTGTATTCTAGAATATTTCTCTATTAGATCCGATGAGGTGACATTTGATTTCCTCCAGCGTCTCCCTTCATCGAACCGATCTCTTGAAGACCTTGTAAACACCATGTTCACAGGAAAAGGATGCCTATCGACCTTCATCGGCCTTTTATCTTCAAACTTGATTCTCCCTTGTTCGACAACCGATTGTAATTGTTACCGAAAAACTTTACATTCATTGGTGTGGTGAGATATTGAATTATGCCACTTGCAATACTTCTTCTTTTTGAGTTCTTCAACTGATGGTATTACATAGTTTGGTGGCAGTTGAATCTGTTTTTCTTAGAGAAGAAGATCGAATATCTTGTCAGCTTTGTTGATATCAAAATCTTATCTTTCCTCCTTACCAGTATTCTTTATCCAAGGACATGATATAGGCCTCTTATTCTTGGTCCATTCCACCAAACCCACTTCTACATCGGATTCCTTATCATCTGAGTCCGATACGTAAACCTGTAACTAAGCGGTCTTCCGATGGAACCTCTCTTTCTTGGTTTCAGCAAATCGGCTTTCATGAGCCAATATCCTCTGGAGAAGGTGTGACAGGCTCTCGAATTCTTGAGAAGAGAAGCATTCCCTGATTGGAGCCAGCAACCCCTGGAAAGCCAAGTCAGCTAGTTGTCCATCACTCAGAATAAGGCTGTAACATCGGCTTCTAATATCCCAGAAACGTTGGATGAACTCCGGAAATGACTCATTAGGCCTCTGCCTAACCGATGTCAAGTCGGACTGCCTCATCTCCTGAATCCCAGCAAAGAAGTATTTATGAAATTGCTTTTCCAGATCGGCCCATCCCCTGATTGAGTTTGGAGGCAACGAAGAAACTAGGTGAAGGATGATCTACATAGGGACAATGGAAATAAACGGACTCTCAGAGCTTCGTCAGCCGATGCTTCCCCACATTGAGTCAAGAATCTAGAGAAATCCAGAATCATGTATCGGTGCGGCTGTGAAACTCTATCAATCCACTCCGGATAAGGGTGCCGATACATAAAAGTTTGTTCCTTAGGCTTGATGCTGAATTGCTCCCTGACGACTTCCGCAACTCTGGTAGACCAATCTTCCTCCAGTGGGTTCCCCCTTTGGTAATATGGAAGCGAAGTTGGTACTTGAGATGGCCTAAAATGATCTCCTTGATAATTGCCACCCGGATAATCTTGCCTATATCCCCTGTAGTAAGACGTCTGATGATATCTTGGCATCATGCCATCGTGTTGCCCCCCAATCCGATCTTGTACTGGTGGAAATATATTTGCCAATACGTCCCTTCTGGATGCATCAGTAACCTGCGGTTGCTCTGTTTTTATTGGCAAATATACTGACCCTTGATCAGGTTCCCTAGCAAGTGACCCATCCACCGTTTTCTTGATCAGATTGTACAAAGTATTCACCAGTACACCTAATTGGTTGGAGTGTATCATGAACAGCTTCGTCAACCATCTTTTGCAACGGCTTCTACGGACTAACAGGTGGTGAACGGCTCGATTCTCCTACAAAAACTAGATTTGGCAGTTGAAATTTCTGAACCGGCCCTTGTCTGGTCATGCTAAAAGATTCCAGACAAAGTTTTTAAAAATTAGTTGTATTTTGCTCCACCTGGTACCTTTGATCTTCAGTCAAGTCTTTCATTGTTATCGAAATCATGTTGCTTGTGTTGATCTCTTTACCCACCATTATATTGCAATTGTTTGACTTCTAATCAGGCAATTGTATAGTCTCACAGCCGATGAAATCTTCATATGGTCCCACCGGGCGTGCCAAAGAGCGTGGTCACCACCAAATCTCGCAGCTGAGGAGAGGTGATGGCTTGGTCACGCGAAGCCCTGAAAGGTCTACTTAGCTTCAGTGCAGGTCCTTAAACTCCGAGGTGTCGAGAACGTGCTAATCAATTTGACCCTGTAATTGACAAGGAGAAAAGATGAGACCAGCGAGCTAGTCGGCCAATAGGCCTATCCGGCTTTCCCTATCGGCTGGGTGCCAAATAGAGAAAGCAGTGCTCAGGCATCAGCTGAGAAGCTGATGGAGGCGTGAGAGATAAACGCGTGTAACATACTAGAAGGCTATTTGGCCGATGATGCTGCTAAGCATCCGATGCGTGAAGCGAGAACCGATCCCCCACGAGGCCACGTGGGGCAGCGGCCGTGGTGACGGTGCCGTTAGAACTAGCCTTGATAGATTGGATTGAACCGAGGTAGTATGAGGCCGGGGACTAACGACATAGAGACGACGGATGCTTAGACCAAACGTGACGATGAAAGAGGAAAGAGGAGATGCCATCGGCAACCTAACGACCGAATGTCCTACTTAGCCTACACCCAACCTTAACATGGCTAAGCCGATACGCTGGGCATGGTGTCAGGAACATGGATATCTTATCGGCTAACACTCCGATGAAACGCCGTACAGAGTCCTATAGGCCTAAAGCTTAATGTACCATCGACAACCTTGTAGGTCGAACCTAACCGATGTATCACGAGACCAACGACGGCAGAGAGAGCTTGATAGGCCGGTAGATCATGCATGGATGTGATGCGATACATCCGATTGGCCTAACAGGTTGAACCTAAACGATGCAGCCATAGACAGAGCAAGATATATCGAGATGGTGGCAGGACTTACCCCTTCGCCGGAGATTTAAGTTAACCGATACATCCCCGCGTCGAGAGCTAGAACCTGCCGATAAAAATCTAAATGAACTAGGATGGCGATGCACTGAAGTAGTATTGAATAGATCTATTGATTGATTTCTTATTGATTTTCAGGGGTCTATATTTATACCCTACGTTTATAAAGTCCGACGCGTTTACAACAACCATCGGACGTTATCTCTTAACAAAGATAACAGAAAATATCTCTAAAGCAGTTAGCTAAACTAACTAAACCTTTCTAATCATATAAGATACGATTTACCTAAATATAATATCCTACCACGAGTTTCATAGCTCCTCCACAAACTCGGTCTTATTTAGATAATCTTCTAATCTTAGATCGAATCTCTCATTGTTCTACCCGATCGGCTTCCTCACTGTAGCAATCGGACTCCCCTTCACTTAAGCCGATCCTTTTTCAACCTTTTCCTGGGCTTTTCTAAGTCTTGGCGTTAACACTCCTCTTTGGATCCGACTCCATTTAGATAGTTTCCTGTCCTCAAATAAAATGGTCTAATCTTTCACCAGTTTGATCACTCTATAATATCAATCGGTTTTATCCCATGAGTCGATCAGTATTTTTTATCGATCGATCCTGTTTACAGGCTGAATTAAATTCTGACATTAACACCAGTCTAGTTGCTTTTGGCCTTAGCCCATGATAACCCATTCACACTTGGTCTTTGGCTCACTTCTGGCTAGGCCATATTCTTATTGTTTATTTGGCCTCGTCACTATTTCAGCTAATTACTGTAGTAAATTTCAAAAATAATTTCCAAATTTTCATCCAAAATTCTTCCAAATTTTTTGAATAATTTTTTATCTATTTCTCATATTTAATACTTATACATAAATAAAAAAACATTGTTCAACATAGATTTAGTGCACACACGCTCACCATATTTTTTATAAATAATTTTAATATAAACTAATAAAACAATGTTAATTTTAATATAAACTACTTTTACCAATTTTAATATAACTATTTTTACCCATTTTAATTTAAACTAATTTTTTATTATTTTTATTTAACATTTTTTATGTTGGACTGTTTGGTGAAGGGGATGGAGTTGTCACGTATATATAGAACGTGCAACGACAATAATATAGCACTACAAGCATGTGGGGCTTTTTTTTATGGGGAGGGGGAGGGGCGAGCGTTGTGGATAATAGGGTATTTCGAGCTATGAACAACTAACGACCATTGATGATTGATCGTAATCAAGATGCTAGCACAAGTAATCGAGATTAGACATCGTTGTTATTCGTCATTAGAATAATCTCTCTAACAACGACTTCAGCCTAATAAAGGGATTACTCTACAGTTTTGATTGCCACCAGACGTAAGTGGTTGAAGTAAATTAAGCTTCACATGGAATGAATCAGTGCACTGGCTTAGCAAGCGGAACCTTTATGTCCCTTTCATCTGGCAGGTGTTTTCCAGATAAGAAACCTAAAGTCAGACGATTAGACCGCAAAAAACAAAGTTTTTGTGCGTACATTGGCTTCATTTCGGCGGCATTTGTCGCACTGGCACGACTGTGACTTCATCCTGATCCGTGAAGGAGAATTTGTACACAAAACGTTAAATTCATGCAGGAACGATGACAGCGGCTGAGAGCTACGAGTAAAAATCATTTTCACACAATACTAGTAATTCATTAATAATCCTTGTCATTATTCACCAGTCATCTTCGAACCTAGTTTTTCGGAGGACCCCACAAGAGGAGAGTCGACGAGGGGAGGGAGTAACATGGGACGGGCTCGGACGTCTTCCTCCTTGTCCTTTCCTCCCTCTGCGCAGAACTAATGGCCTTAACAGTTTGGCGGAGGTTCGAGGCAGTGCCCTCGACCAGCTGCACATTCCGAGATCATTTAGGGCCTGCATGGAAGTTACACACTTTTTTCTCGCTTGTAAACAAACACCTCTGTAACATTACGTTAACCAAAAATATATACCAACGAATTAGAATCCCACGTAAGGCCACTCTTTGGAAGCAGAACGTATTGTTTTGCATGGGAATTCGCAACCATTCAGATTCTATTGGCACCTATGAAAAATATAGCAGAATTTAGCTAAATTAAAAAAAAAACAAACATTCCGTTTAGTCGGACAGATAAATATGCATTCGGTTTAGTCGAAGATAGAAGATTATATAGATAAGACTGGATTTAAGAAGTAGTCGTGAAAGACACGATTGAGTGGTTGTGTCTTTGTAATATATATATTATAAGATAAACAACTTTAGTTAGTTTTTTAATCTCTAGGATAGATTTTGTTTTACCATTAGAAAAATTTATTCCGTATTTGTATGAGATTTATGTAACCATAGAGTATAAATATAGACCTCCTACAACCTCGGCGTATCACTAGTCTAGTTTATCTAGATTTTTACTAGCAGGTTCTAACTCTCGACACAGGGCTACATCGGTTAGGTCTGAACTCTAGCGAAGAGGCAAGCCTCGCCATTTTCCTGGTGTATCTGGTTTGTCTAAGCCTATATCGGTTAGGTCCAACCTCTTAATCCGATCGAATATATCACATTACGTTCACGTTGGATCTATTGGCTTATCGAGCTCCTTTTACCATCATTAGTCTCGTGCTGCATCAATTAGGCCCGACCTACTAGACTGTTAATAGTAGATTGAGCCTTAAGTCGGTGGGTTTTTACTTGATATTTCATTGGAGTAGCCAGCCAATAAGTTATTTTTACATTAAGGTTCACGCTTAACGTATCGTCTTTTTAGTAGATATACATATATTGCACATTGATCTGTTAGCAATCAATCTGGTTATGTTAGATTCATCTTTTCAGTTATGTCCAATCTACCAAGGCTATGTCTAATTGGGCTAGTACCGAGGTCTAGCGGGTTTTGTTCCTCCTATCAGCTCAGCTAGTCGATGAGTTTATTTATATGGTTGCATCAGACTCACAGCCAATAGCAGTCAATGGGATTACCTGTTCTCTCTGTCCACATGTCCGGTCTAGCTTCTGCCATTTTAGTGCCATCAATTTCAGTCTTATACTGTTTTGGTTCAGTCCGATTCTGCCTCTAATAGTACGAACATCAGTGATCGCTAGGTCTCATCTCTTCAGAAGATCGGGCCTCTCTCTATTGCTTATTGTTTAATTTATTTAGAGTACCATCGGCTCTATGGCAGATGTGTTCTTTATTGTATTCCTTACTATTTCCTTATACCGTCATTAGCTTTCTAGCCGATGTATGAGTGCTACAGCCTATCGGTAACCAGTTGATAGTAGGATTGTATTGGACTCATAGCCAATGGTTATCCTAGCTCTATCAGTGCATCCACCTGATAGCAAGAGTCCATATTTGCCTATCAGTCGATTGCTCAATGATCTAACTCTATATGTCTCCGTTGTCAATTAAAAGTTAGATTGATTGACACAACCACAGCTTCAACAACCCAAAGAATCCAAGAAGCTTAAGGACTTGTATTGGAGCTAAGCAAATCTTTCAGATCTTCGTGTGTTTAGGTAGATTGCATTAGACCTCCATTAGTGAACACACACTCCTTCGATGTGCTTTTTGCCTAGACCAATCTCCGCATGTGAATAGGGAGGGTCTTTACAAAGTGATACATGTATTTTGACTAGGAATGTATAAAATCACGGTCGATAGGGACCGTGAATTTTTCAGTTATGGAACATCGTCCAGCTATGTAAATTCTATATTAAGTCGGTCCTATGTGTTAGATTTATAGATGTGTATCTTTTTTTCTAACATAGAATACAGTTGTACAATGTTCCATGATATTTTGTTCTTTATAGTTACTCTAACTTCAGCCAGACTATATAACTCCTATGCTCTATGTTCACTCCTTAGCTAATTATAGGTAGGGGACCCCTATATATTTTTGCTCAGACGAGGGATAAGAGTTTTGCACTTATGATAGTACATGCATAGCCTGTAAGTCCATTAAAGTTTAAACATATGGACAGAGGATAGGGGCATTTCATTTTAATATTATATTAGAGTAAACTGTGGTTATATTCTATGAAAAACGATTTTCAATAAAACTGCCGAGAGTTAGAGGAGTACTCAATGAGTACCTAGTCCACATAAATAAAATTAACAAAAAGTGCACACATTTCTTTTCCCTATACGTGCTCTGTAAATTCATAAAACACTTAAGGATTACATATATTACAATATTAATGGTTTTTTTCTTATGTGAAGTTCTCTCTTTGCTGAAAAAATCATTCAAGCTAGCTATTGCCACTCTACAATCCAAAATATATTATCCACAAAGCCAACAAAAGACTGGACTAAGACATCGATCTTAGTGGGTGACCTTCGAGAACGTGTAAACCCGACTTTAGAAATTCTAAGTTCCAGTTAGGACACTACTTTTTGTAATAAGTGAGAACATATGCTCCTCCAAACTGACCCAAGCACTGGGAATTAGCTCTTAGGTGTTCATTAATTTGTTAGGGAAGCATCGTGAGAACATAGCTCGTCTCCTTTATCCTATCCAAATATCCCTAAAGACACTCAACAAGTTCCGAACATTCAACATGGCGTTCTCAGCAAGCAGCTCAGAGAAGCATCTACATATTCTCCAGATAAGCCCAAAACCAAATATCTCTATTCTTATAGAGCTTCATCTCCTAGTCCTTGGTGAAAAGTTAAAGGTATGCTTTGGACTTCTCTAGCTTTAGTCTCCCCTTGAATTTCTCACTCCTAAGATTGTGAGTCCTTTCCATGTAACTAATAACTACAAATAGTTCCTAAGTCAGTCACCTAAGGTAAGACAAGGAAAGATAGATATTGCTAAAGATGTACCAAAGAACTCCTTCTTGAGGAACTTGAGGCATGCCTCTAGCTCCTTAACACGACTAAGTGCGCTAACATCTAGGGAAAGATAGCTAGAGAGTCTTCGGACTCATTTATTTGTATGTTGGCTTAACCACGTTACTAGTCAATCACCACAATCTCCTTTTCCTTACTATGGTAAGAAAAACCAAAAATAGTGAGAAGTAAGGGAGACAGATCTTACCTATATAATAAATATTTGACCAAACATGGCCTGATATTGTTTTAAAACAAGAAAAGTCTAGAAAAGCAAAAACAAGCTCTAGCAACACTTGGCTCACCGAGTTCACTTGCTCGATGAGCTTCTCACGCTTGTCCTTAGATAAGCTCTTCTCAATTACCTCGCTCGCATTCACCTCAGGGTAATAGAGTAAGACGCAGACAAGAGCGTGCTTGGTAGAAGAGTACGTAGCCGTTCGACCATCTTCGAGAGCTTTGCATGGAGACTTCAGTGGAAACTTGGCAAAGCATCTCAATGAGAGTCTCTAGTGATATCATCACTATGCACTCTTTGTTGAATAGTAGTGGTATAACTCAGTGCCCTAGCTTGTTGGTCACATCAATCAAGAATGAGTAGTGCACCTTAAGCCCTTTCTAGAGGTTGTCCCTCTCCATCATCAGCAAGCTCTCCTTGGAGTCTTGCCATATCCTTGTTGGTGACACTAGTTTAGATCACCATTTCTTGACACAAGGGCGACAAGCGTCCCTATAGATAGACACCATTGGTCCCTATCATCTAGAGATTAGAGGAAAGGGTAGATGCTAAAGGAGGATTTGGTAGAGAGAGAGTCGGCTACTTCATGGCATGGGATTAGGGGCCATGGGAGCCAGTCCTCTCTTCTTTCCTAGATTGTCTGTCCGAGATGGTAGGAATGAAGCTATAAGAAAATAAAAACCAATGATGGAAGACCCAAAAGTAACAAGTGCTCAGTATCGATAAGATCGGATACTTGCTTACTAGGCATGGGCTTTGCTGTTGGAGCAAAGTAGCCTAAGGAATCTTTAAGTTAGTGTAGAGGTTTGACGACATTAGTGAACAAAGATAAGATATATTTACATATGTACCTAAGCAAAAACTTCCAACTCAGATAAGCTTTACAAAATAGTAATAAAACTTACCGTTATCGGGTGAATGGCGTTGGCTACCCTACCTGATGGCACTAGTACTCTTGTCCTTAGAGAACCACTACTACTGGAAGTGGTACTTGGGGACGATTTTGCTTATTCAACCACCTAGGCTGCTACCTACTTCACTGTCGTCTTGTCCTCTGTAGAGATCTGGTGGTCCACCAAGGAGCCAACAATGTCGACCAATGAAGGTCTTAGTAGTATTAGTGCCTAAGTTCTATAATGTCAATAATATTAAAAAAGGAAGAACTTAGGGATTAAAAAAATAAGGACCTATATTGACAATTTTGTCTCGGTCGTCTTTGGGGAGATCACAGAGAGGAGTGGGACATTCTTGACCGTGCTTACTAGGTATGCCACCACCTCCTTGATGCACTTCTTGATCATTGTGTTGCCAAGATCTCCACAAAATATATCGAGAGATTAGAATTATATCCAGATATGGATAAGTGTGGAAAGTTTAAAGAGATGTGCATACTACATACTCTAGAGTAACACCTAGGATTCATCATAATCCCCTAGGTACAAATACGTGGGTGAGGACGAAGTTACAAAAGTTGAATCTGACGATGCACAAAGTATTCAATGACCTTGTACGCCATCAAACCCTGAACTCTAAACTCAAAAATCTTGTCGATTAAGGTTTAGATAGATGGAGATATGGCTATGGGTTCGTTCCACTCATCTACCTTCACTACTATGTTGGTTGGGATGTCAAGGTTATCGAATTTTGTTGTATGCTCCAAATAGAACAAACTCTGGCATCAATCCTTTCTGTATGTATGAGTGGTGATTGGGATATATGAGTTCTTAAGTCAATCATAGAGTTATAAAGTGCAGTGGCCTGTGATCCTCAATCTCTACATAACTTGAGGCTCATAAAAATCCCTCCATAATCCCTCCTTAGATGCATGAAGGGGGTTACACATACAAATGCTTTGCATAGGTGGACAAAAACATTCAAAAAGGCTATAAAGTTGGGGTTCGGATGCAAGAGGTAGATTTTGTAGAAATCCAAGATATTTCATAAAAATTTGGAGGGAGAAGAGATGAACCCACACTGGCAAAAAGTGATGAGAGTCAAACTAAAGATGGTAGTAGGTTTGGGGCATATACTTCCATTTATCTAAACCATGGTGCCCTGGCCGGGAATCAAATCCTCTGCCTATAGCTTTTTCATCGCCGCCTCAACCATGTCTAATCGTGAAAGATCTATGGAGACAGTGGTAGGGAGAGTTGTAAGGAAATTAAGGATGTTAGTTATGAAGCTCAAGCGCTGGGAAGAAGTAGGATTGAAGTTTGGAATGATAAACAGAACCAAATGAATCTTATTGCTGGATTTTATAAATACATAGTGATGGTTCAGATACCAAACAAAGTGGCGATATTCCTAGTGGGATTGTATAGCATGTTCATATTTTTGACATCTATGAAAATTTAAATTCCGACAACATCATCCTCATACTCATGTGGTAGAATAATGTTCTCGGATTTATCTTAGTCAAAACCATTCTTTCAACTATGTTAATATTTCTAATAATATGGCTTTTGAGATATATAGGATAAAAGTATTGAAAGTAAATTTGCATAGAGGTTAAGAGCTACTATCAGTGTTCTAAATATAACATATCTCTTATACCTGGACTAAAATATCTATAGAAATACCATATATCTATCTACATATGGACATGTGTTTCTAAATATGGAACTGTATATGATTAAGAAAGAAAACCATGCCAAGACAGAACTTTAAAGTCGGATCTAGGGATGAATCAAACTACTTATTCATTTTGTCTAAAGACTTCTCTAATTTGTACGTAGAGAAGGGAAATCTATCGCTATAAATACAATAGCCCTCTAGGAAGGAAGGGCATCAAATCCAATATTGAATGTCAAGCGGAACACAAGCCACATCAAGGCAAGATCTAATGAGCAGCTCGCTACTAGTGCTTGCTACATCTCACTATATAGATCACTGCATACTAGTTAAATATGCTAAATAGATATTTCACTTTATACTCTATATAGTTCAAATTATCAAATACACATAAGCAGGAGTATTTTATATGAGTACGCTATTACTTATATCAAGAGTACAAACCTATATAAAAATATCTTTGTATTTTCTTCTTTGTATTAGATATAGAAAGTCTCTTAAATTTTCTAAAGATATGGAAGGAATAATATGGTAAAAAATAGAATTTTTGTGCCTCAAAATGATAATCTGAGAAAATTAATACTTATGGGGGCACACAATTCTGCTTACTCTCTACACCTAGGAAGTACAAAAATATACCATGATTTGAAATAATTATATTGGTGGCCAAGTATGAAAAAGATTTGGCAGAATATGTAGCCAAATGTGAAAGGAGAAGATCAGAAATCCACGGTACTGTTGCTACCTCTAAAAGCTCTGAATGGATAAGGGATAAAATGGGAATGGATTTTATTCAGGATTACCCCAAGACATCAATAGGATATGATTCTGTATGTGTAATTATCGACCGACTTACAAAAACCGCTCGATTTTTTCCCGTAAAAACCAGTTATAGTGTAGCCAAGTTAGCAGAACTTTATAGGTCAAGAATTGTGTGCCTACATGGAATACCTAATAGAATTATTTGTCATCGTGGCACGCAATTCACATCCCATTTCTGGAATAAACTTCACCAAGGGCTTGGAAGTCATTTGGATTTTAGCACGACCCTTCATCAATAAACAGGTGGGCAAACAGAAAGATTGAATCAAACCTTGTACGATATGCTAAGAGCCTATGTTTATCCTGTGCTAAATTTTCTTATAAGAATAGTTATCGAGCAAGTTTTAAAATGTCTCCTAATGAGGCTGTTTATGGAAGAAAATGTAGATCGCCTCTTATGTGCTCCAAAATGGGAGAAAGAAATATATTTAGAACAGACCTTATAAGAGAAGCAGAAGAAAATGTTCTACTCATCTGACATAGGTTGAAAATAGCTCAGTCTATTAAAAGAGCTACGCTGATATCAGACGCAGAGACCTGCCATTTAATAAACGTGACTATGTATATTTAAAAGTCTCACCGTTACGAGGAATAAAGAGATTTAATGTGAAAGAAAAATTAGCTCCTCGCTATGTCGGACCATTTCACATAATTGCCTGAAGTGAAGAAGTAGCTTACCAACTAGCATTATGAGATTACTTATCACCCTACTTTTCACATCTCTCAGTTGAATAAATGGCTTCGTATTCTTGAAGAAGCAATATCGATAAGAAACATTAAACTTGATCAAGATCTTACTTATCTAGAATATCCTGTCCGAATTTTGGAGGAAGCCAAGAGTTTAACTCGCAGCAAAACTATATGAATTTTTAAAGTACAGTGGACTCATCGTACTCAAAATGAAGCAACGTGGTTAAGGAGGATTATTTGACAACTAAATTCCCGTATCTTTTTTGAAGAGTCCTAAGAAATCTCAAGGACGAGATTTATTTAAGCGGTAGGTTTGTAAGTTCCTATAATTTTAAAACTTAAAATTTAATTGTATCCTGCTGGAATTTACTCTTAACTTTGATTTGGTGGGAAAGTAAGAATTTTACTTAATAGTAGTTCTTTTGAAAAGGAATTTGTTTGATTTATTCCTTTCTGAATTTTGGTTCAAGTAGTGGCCCTCCTAAAGTTCCTACCAAATACTCTCTATCCTTGAATACCATTGAAACCCAATTACCAACACTATCCTAAATTTAGAATCTCTTTTGGGTAAACTCAATTTATTTGAAATTGAGCACCAAGTGAAACCTTTTCCAAAAATTCAAAATTCTTCCAAATTTTGAGATAGGTAATAATTGCCAAAAATTCTTAGAATACCATAGAATTCTTTTCCCTTACTCTTTTTATTTAAACCCCTATCCTTTTTACTATTCAATTTTATCCAATTTCCTAAAAATATGAGAGGGCGCTGTTTATCATCACCAAACTGATCGACAAAATGCTAGCCCAACTATAGTTGCCCAATTTCAGCAGGAGGTTTCTAGCCCAACACTACCCTAAACCTTGCTAGTTGGCATGGCCAATTTCTTAAACCACCCGTCTGGAAGGCATGCCACGCCAGGACCATGCCATTGCACGTCATGCCAAGGCTGATCATGATCACCAAACCCCCTTGGTGTGCCATCCACCCATCAGCTGCACCATTGGATTTCCTTCTCCTCACCGATCACACCACGACACAAACAGAGGGTACATTACATTGCACCACCACACTTGCATCATGCTTGCCACCGCCGCATTCCTACTTACTGACATCACGGCAAAAATATCACCAAGACCACCTTTTTAACCTTCCATCCCCATCCTTACCTCCTCTCACAAGGAGAAACCCGGCAACTGTTTTTCACCATGCCACCACTGCACACCGCATCAAGAGAGCACCACCTCATCACCGCCATTCTTGCCCCCGTAAAACATTAAGAGCTGCCTATCCCACCTTAAGAACACCTAGAACTCGCCTTCCTTTTCCTCTTGCAAGCCCTACCGCCTCTGCAACTACCATGGCCGTCGAGGTCAACCATTCCCATGAATGAGCCAAGCTGTCATCCATGCGAGCACCCTATAAATAGCACCTTGGCGCCTCTCCTTTTGCCATCATCCAGTACCATCTTCCACCTTTACACTCTGAATCTTTGCTTTCCCACTTGTTGCCTGAATTGCTGTGGAGCACAGATCGAGCACCTGGTGGGTCAGCCCACCACCGTTGTTCAGTCTTCTTCTTACATCAAGTCAAGCAGAACGCCACCTCCAAGCCACATTCTACTATACTCAAAGCTTCACTAGACCTCTTGCTCACCGTTGTGCTGCTAGACCTTGTCTAGCTCATGCTGCCACCATCGAGCTCTGTTCCACACCACCAAGGACAACTCGTAGCTCCTTTTGATTGCTCGTCTAAATTTTGGTGAGATTTTCCGTTTATAGCACCTATATACTATTTAGTTTTCATTTTCACCTTTGTGTCGTATGATTGCACAACCCACATAGCTTGCAGCAGGATCATGATGTTGCCGATGTGGGCGCTCATGGCCGAAAGGCCCCAATGTCAAACTAGCGGTCGACAAGCCCGGCAACCTATCCTACAAGCCAAAATGCTGCTCCCCGTCACCATTAGAAATTGACCACTTAATCCATGCCCACAGTCGTTGAAGTACACCAATTGTCGTCCTTCCAAACCCACACCTAGCCATGACCCACCTCACCATGAGAAATCCCAACCCTAGTATCAGCAAGAGAGAACTAAGAATTGGGGATTTTTGGAGAAAGAAGAGGAGGAGAGAGATAAACCTAATGACTGGACTGAGAATAGTAACCTTTTTTATTTCCAGTAATTAATTTAAATTTCAAACTTTACAAGCACATATCTCCTAAAATATAAATCTGTTTTCAATAAAACTTGGACTAAAATTCCTCTAAATTCAGGCTATCTTTGGATACCAATTTTGTTATTTTATCAATATCTTTAATTTTCTTGATGTATTTTGAGCTCGCTTTTGAATTTGGATTCCAAATTAATTTTTAGGTTTTGAGGATAATTCTTACTCTATAAAATATACCAGATCCTTAGGACATCAAGCAAGACAAGTAATTGTGAATTCCTTCATCAAATTATGCCTATATTTTGAAAGTTTACTAAAAGCATTTATTATGTATTTATCCCTATTCAAATGCTTTACTTTTATGCATAATGTATAACCTAGAAACCCAGATAATAATTTAGTTTGGCTTAGACATACTTAGAAATCTAGTTAAAATATGGTTAATTTAGTTTAGAATAGTAAGGTGGAATTTTGTGGATTCTACGTGGCTAGTATAGTTTTAATCAATTTTGCTATGTAAATAGGTAGATCTAGCTTATATATATATATATATATATATATATATATATATATAGTATCCAATGCTTTCAGGAAAAACAGTAATTTTGGTTAAAGATACAAAGGCTTTGAGCATTGATTAATTTCCAGAATGCATATTACTCTAAAACCAAATTAGGTGTAGAAGTTGAAACGGATCCGATAGTTTCCAACCGATCCAGACAATTTTGGTAAATAGAATGCATTTGCTTGAAAACATTTACGTGGTCTCATGTGCCAAGATTTTGAAAATGAAAAGAAAATAATTAATAAAATGTTTCGTAAAAGACAAATCCAAACACAGAATTTTTGGGTAGTTATCTGTCAAGGTATAAGTAATGATCTTGACAAAAACTAATGATGTATCTTCCAAAGATTGAACAAAAGGTCCAATAATTCTCATATATATATAATTCCCATGCTATCTTATCCTTGAGAAATCGGGAAGGCCATCAATGGTCGATGGAATAAAATGAAGGCTGCAGATTCTGAACATGATATTCTTCAAAGCTTGAACCTAGCAAGATAAATATGCATAATCATGGCTTAGAAAAAAAATAGGCTTTTCTATTTAAATCATTCAATGATGTATAGGTACCTAACAAGTATGTTTCCTACCTTATTAACTAGCATTTGAACCTGCAGTCATGACCACCATCATAGCTTAAACCAGATGCTTTATAAATATTTGATGAATATTTCTAAATTGTTATCCAAGGATAAGTAGCAAGACTGTATCTGCCAAATGTACTTGTCACAGGAGATACTGTAAGTGGAGTAAATATGGGTGAAAACTCAACTGAGGTGATAAAAAAAGTTATCTAAATTCAAAAAAAATCACATATGTAGATGAGATAAAGTTACACAACCATATAAAAAAACATTTTCCAAACTTAACTTTTTGTGAGATATAAAAATAACAAATTTTAAACCAAAAAACTGTCTTTGATGTATGTCATGTACATATTCAGTGTTTTTCATATGGATCATCTACTCTACAGTTTTCTATTTCAATGCGTGATTTTCCCACTGGATTGCATCATATAGTTTTGAAAATGCAAACCATACTAGTAATTAGTGCCCATTTGCGAACATGTACATTGCTGATCTATGTGGTGCAAACCCTAATCTAGGAAAAAAACTCGTCTAAACTCTGACAACAAAGTTATCCAAATTTATCAAAAAAAAATCACACATGTACATAAGGTGATGTTACATAACTATATAAAAAAATCTTGTCCAAGCTCGATTTTATTTATGAGATATAAAAATAACAAATTTTGAACAAATTGTTAGAATAGTTTTCTGGTTTGAAATTTATTAATTTTATTTTTATGTTTCGACAAGATTTTTTACCTAATTGTGTAACATCATTTTATTTTATTTTTGGATGTAGACAACATTTTGATTAGTTTATAAGAGTTTTCATCTGAGTGGAGTTTCCACCGCATATTTACTCCATGCATGTGAATTCTATACAGCTAGCTTCTGGACTATTCTGAAGATGTAAAGACAAATTAGACTCAGCGCGAACACAACAGTACATGATTGAGTAGAGGTAACTATCAGCATAGTTAATTAAAATGGACAACTCAGATTATTCACTGATAGTGAAGAGTGCCCATATGGTTAGATGTGCATATGACAAAGCAGAACATTCAAGTTGATAACTTTCGGCTGTTCATGTTTTAATATTGTAACAGATTTTGACAAACTTATATAATATGTAACAGCGAGAAGACATAGATATAAACTATATAATGGAGGATTCGAGAATTCAGTAAACTTGCATACATACTATCCGGACTTCCTAAGGGACTAAGGGACGAACATCATGTCCTCCCGCTACCACTCAAAAGTCCAGTTAATAATAACTACATGCTAGCTTCATCTTATCTACAGTACTTATAAGGACACAAAAAAAAAAGCAAATTATGTCCCACCAATAGCTGTATCATTGTTTGAAATAGATCTTCCTTCACTAACTGCAGTAACTATGGTACTAAATTTTCAGCATCTCATACCATGTTAGAACCCTAAACCTACACATCACCTTTGTCAGATGACGATATATCTCAAATTGTAAACCAAACATTCATTTGAAGTACAAGGGAGTTACAAACTGAGCAAAACGATTTTGCGAACATAACTATTTCCTTGCAGACTATAGAACCAAGAATGATTTCCATATCAATTCCATAAACCTGTTTGTCTATCTTGTCAGTGAAAGATCAATTTATAGATTACTGAAATGTTGAACAAATAAAGAATGTTCTAATTAATGGATCTCACATTTTTAGATCATTGACCCGAGCCTTTGCGGAAGAGCAATTTCAATAATCATCTTCTAGTGAACAATAGAGCACCATGTTAAAGCACGATATGATATAACACTATATAGATAATAAGAATCATATTAGGGGAAAACCATTACCCAGTTCAAATCATTGTATGGTCACTCCAAGTCTCCAATGCATCAGTATTCTGTGATCAATCCACATCAAAAGATTCAGCAAGCTAAAACACAAGATGAATTGAGAAAACAATTACAAATATAAATCACAATAACATTAGGATGAGGATATCTGAGAAACACCGCCATTAAAAACGTGGATATGAGAAATGTGATATTCGTGTGATTATCCACACACTTTTAACTAATTTTGATTTGTTCGGTTTTAGGCAATCATGCAAATTGTACGGTCTAGATAAAAAAAACATAATAGAGGATTATAACATGTGCAGCCACGAAGATGCAAAATCTGAGAAGCAAAGTAATGTGCCTAAATTCAGAAAAATCGTTTCAGAATCTAAAGATGACCAATGGTGTGGTGTCGTGCACGCGATGGCGGTCGGTTCACCAGCGATGGATAGCTGCAAGCAGTCAAGGGACACCGACGATCGCTAGCGGAGGACATGGGTGACAAGCGGTGCCGAGCACAGTGCGTAGACGATCCTCGGCAGGGAGACCCACATCATTGAATGATGTGGACGCGCTTTCGGGATGAAGGGCGGGAGGGTTGGGGCTAGTCCGATGCCCTCTGTCTGGAGCGCCACAGGATAGTCGGTGATAGCGCACAGTGTGGAGATCTGAAGGCTGTGAGCAGAGTTGATGGTCCGTTACGGTGACACACGGCGCTGAGAGGTGGGGGTGGAGAGCAGATATCAAGAGCAGGCCGTGGGAGGGCGCACGCAAGCATGGATCATGGGCAACGGAAGGCAGAAGCAAGATGGCCTTGGCCTCTCGGGCATTCTTTTCCTTTTCCTTTTGATCGGAGCACCCAAGCGAGAGATGCTCATGGAGTGGACCATTGATGCGGAGGTGGACCATTGATGCGGAGATGCTCATGGAGCAATGAAAAGGATGTTAGCCCTTAAAGAAAGAATCACCATTATTACTAGGCTATTTTTAAGTATATGTAATAATAAATACTTGGATGGAGTACACACATAGTAGACTGGTGCAGATCCCCTGGAGTTGCGTTCGAATCCCACCGGTGGATTTCAGTTGATCTGAACCATTGTTTAATTCATACGGATCGGATTAAGTCAAGTCACTTCTTCCCATTTGTACGGGCACTCACATAATCCCCCTTTGTCTTCACCACTTGGTCACTACGTATTGACATGGATCCTGACAGGCGGCAGCAATTCCTTTATTATGTTTTCTCTCGTTTTGCGCCACAACAATTTGCCCGGAGAAGGAACATATATCTTGTGAAAAACAGGATATCTAGTTCATGTGAACATATCACACGGAAAGCATAATCATGCGAGTAGTTGAGAGGTACAAAATCAAAAATAATAAAAAAAATTAATATATTTTAAAATTAGTTGGTCAATATTAAAATTAGTAAAATTAATCTATATTAAAATTAGCATTACATAATTAATTTATATTAAAATTATCATGATGGGATGAATTTGGTCAGATTATAAGAATCTATATTTAAAAATATTTTATTATTATTATTGTTGAAATAAAATAAGGATGAAATGAACAAATCGGCTATTGAGCTACTGAGCTGGCCAACGACGTGGGCTAGTGTAGATGACGACAGCCTGGCAAAGTAGGCCGATGAAACGGGCTAATGGCACGACGATAGCCCAATAGAGACGAGTGTGTGGGCACGAAGGCAGCCCAACACGCATGAGCCTAGGCGTGTGCAACAGCTAAGGGTGTTGCAGCTGATAAGTGAGTCTGGCATGACGATGGATGATATGAGCACACTACACGCAGAAGATCCGACCGACACATGACATGTGGTTGGTGGTGGTGTGACTGATGGGGATTGGATTTTTTATGAAAGGGGACACATGACATGTGGTTGGTGGTGGCGTGACTAACGGAGATTGGATTTTCTATGAAAGGGTGTTAAACTTTATGGGTTTTCGTGTGTCTATATTGCGGCTCAATGTAAACAATTGATTTCATGACTGAAAATAAGTAGTTTCTATATGTTTTTAGATATTTTTCTTTGAGATTTTCTATTTATTTTGGGCCATATAAAAAGGATCAAGCGTTAGGATTTTGAGGAATATTAGTAGAATTTTTTAAACATAATCTTAATTATGAAAGATTAGTGTAATAGTTAATCTTTCTCGTTGTCCATGCATAACGATACATGCTAGATTAATTTGTTTTTATTTGATTTGGATTGTTTTTTTTATCTAGAGTGTTTTTAGTATGATGAAAAGTTTGGTTGTTTAATTATTTTCAGATTGTGTATTATTAATTAATTAGGGTTTAATTAATTAGGATTTAATTTATTTTTTTATCCTACTTTTTAAATAATTTTATTTTATTAATATCTCGAGAAGTTAAATTGAAGTAATTGGGTAGTTTATTATAATAAAATTATTGATCGATAGGAGTACCGATTTTAAAAACGTGGTGTTTTTTAGATTTTATAATAAAAAGATTTGTTAAATTTTATTTTTGACATAATCATTTATCCTCTGACTACATAGAGATAGGATCTGTTACTCGTACTTTTTGTTTAAATAATCAGGATATATTAGGGAATTAAATAAAATCATACACGTCAGTTCCATTCGTGCACATCAATGGTAGGAAGATTGGGGTGGGCGTCAACTGCACGCCTCAACACCGCCCCTGCTTCGTCCACCTGACAGGCCGTCGCACCCTCACATGCTATCCAAACCACCAGTGTCTTCAGCAGCAAGAGTATCCCCAAGCCAACATCATAGGCGGTGGCAACACCACCGCGTGCCAGCAGAAATGCGAGCATCGGCACTGCCCCCTGCAGAAATGTGAGCGCTGTGTCCGCGCGGCAGCGTCTAAGGTTCATGAACAATCCATTGCCAGCAGGGACGGTCCACGAAAATCCTGCCTCCACATGCACGGAGAGGAAGCGGAGCGCCGGCATCCTCGCAAGGACTTCGAGGTCCTGCATCCCCGTGGCCTGCCATCGAAGGTCCAGATGGGAGAGAAGCGGGACGCAAGTCGAGTTCACCCATGATGGCAACCGTGGCAGGGTGATACGGACGCTGCCTATGGAGAAGTTGCGGAGCTGCCGGGGTCCCAGCCGCTCATGTCGGCATCCCCACAGGAAAAAAAAAGTCTAGGTCCTCGGACTCTGCGCAGACTGTGCGGAGACTCCACCAGAACCTTCAACGCCACATCGTCTACCTCCCAGTACTAATTAATCTGGACAATCTTCAGTCCCGTCAGTTTGCGCAGCTCCCTAGCGAAGTTTGGGCAGCTGTCATCAGACACATAGACCCCAAGCTCTTCTAGGGACGTCCAATTTCCAAGCCCAGCAAGAACTTCAGCGGATGAGTCCATGCATAGGCGGAGCAGCTTGCTTAGCTCGTAAACAGTCACTGGCAGTGCATCAAGGCCACTCTCCCTGACGTCCAATGTTTGCAGGTGCATGGCATCCCCAATTTCTTGTGGGAGCTCAACAACACGTGTGTTCCTCACTCCTAGGTACCTCAACTGACGTAGCTTCCCAAGATGCTTGAGATAGAAACCTCTGATGATATGACAATCTTCGAGCGCTAGCACACGTAGAGCATGGAAGTCAACAAGAGGAGGCATAATGCTTGTAGGGAACTCAAAGGCGTTGAATGACCTTAGTCGTGCCATGTCCATGGCCAGGTTATTTGTCTATGTCTTGATTCCAACCCATATGCAATGCTAGCCTACGGACATATTTGCTCTGCAAAGATGTGTTGTGCTTCTCACGCATTATATCCAAAACTTCAAAAAGTTTTATTCAGTTGCTATAATGCGGATCAGGTCCAACACCATGTCGTGTATGCGGCAACCATCCAAGGCGCTCTCGTAAATGTCGCGATCCATTGGCTGGTTCACGCTTTTATTGATAAGCTCAGTGAAGTATCTTTCACCGACCTCAAATAACCCTTCGACTATCCATTTCCATATCGAAGACTCTTTCTCAAACCAACAATCTTCTGGATAGATGCTTAGGCGCAACAAACAATTCTTTAGGTATGAATATCGTAATAGCTAAAAGATAGCACTTCATCATGTTCTGAACTGCTTCATTATCTTTAGGTAACAATAGGCTCATACACGTCAGACCGATCAGGAAGAGAAAAAGAAAACACCACGCTCCTAATTAGGGGTGACATTATATATATATATATAGTCCAATAGGTTTAAAATACATGTCCAGATACAACGTATATAGGACTCTATATATATATATGTCTAATACTCGTCCCGCAGTCATAGTAGGAGAATCTCGGACACAAAGGCTAGACCTAAAATCAGTATACAATGGTACAGTCAATCATTTAGTCATAATGTCCATAAACTGATATATCGAAGGATATGGAGCACCTAAACTTGTTCCAAAACAATTTTAATTTTATTATGGACGAAGTAAATATTGATGTCGATGTGTTTCCTATGGTGATTATGGGTAGGATTAACGATCATATAGATGGTACTAATATTGTCATTATAGACGACGATTGTAGAAGCAATGGGTGCGTAAAGCATCTAAAGAAGTTGACGAATCCAATAGCACTCGACCATAACATGAGTAATCGCGTGATACTCAACTTCCGCACTGGGACAAACCAATGAACAATTAATGGTCCAGTGCAATATGGCCTTAATTCTATAATTATTCTTTGGTGCTTGATGCTTTGGATGCATCGAAACTGTTGTGTTTTTGATGGGTTGCTCCAAACTTAGTAGATGCTCGTTTTCTTGGCAAGGAGGAAGGACGGCTATGGTGTTTGGCCGGGCCTCGAGGACCATCCGTTTTTGCTTGCTCAAAGAGCCGGGTGGTTAGTCTCACGTCATGGTTTGGATTGTGGTCATGGTCGTTCTTCTGTTTGTTTTTTTGGTCGTGTTGGTGACACCCATGGTTACTAGAACACAGTATGTGCATGTTTAATTTTGTACTCGGGTTCTACTCTACTCTTCTTTTTAATATAACAATACGTAGATATACTATATATATTTGAGAAAAAAAATATGTGCATTAGGATAAAAGCAATTGATTACCTACTTGATTACTTAAAAACCTAGTGTAAATTAGCACATAAGTAAGAAAATGATAAAAAAACATAGTAAAAAAAGAAGAGACAGCAGAAGTACAAACATAAAAACATATTAGGGAGAGATAGTAGTCCTATAATAACTGAAATCAAGCCAAAAATATGGCATCAACTTTTTTTTACCGAAGTTGTAGAATATGTATGTTAACTTTTATGCCACTGAAATTTTACATGGTTCAGTTTTATACCACAACCATTGTGTTTTATATTTTTCTTATTTCTTGGCTGAGGACAACAGGTTCAATAGCGAGCTGAGCATAGGGAGCACTCAACAAGGCCCTATTGGAGCAGTCTCAGTGATAGAGAACGCCGGTGAACTCAATGATACGACTGGCTTTTGTGCTACGCCATAGGCATCAGCACGGAGTGATGGTGGAGCAGATCCAGGTGGCAGCATAGAGGTGGAGAGGCAAGCAGCTACGTGGCACGGAAGACAGATGGCTAGGCAGCCTCAGGTACACAGCAGATAAACAGGTTGTGGGGGCTCCGACTACAGAGGACAGTAGGCCCCCTTGAACAGGGACAATATGGCTCAAATCAAGAGTAAGGGGCAGAGAGAGAAGGGGTGAAAAACGAAGAAAAAGAGAAAATTCAGTACAGCTTACAGTAGCTTTTACCAGTTTGTTTTTCTATTTGTAATGATTCACTTAGATATAATCTCATGTTTGTAAACCAAAATAAGTTTGTGTTTTTTTATTACAAAGAAGACAAAGCTGCACACACATCTCCATAAGTGCACCTGAAAATGCTCCCAGTTGACGTGAAACCAAACAGATATTTAACCCATGACCCTCACAAAACTATCTAGGAACAAACTCACGTACCCATATAAATGAGCATTAGCGCATATACAACCACAAGTCCATGGCACCAACAACTGACCGATTCCCTTAATTTGGTGACACTATGTAGTTGCCCATGTACGTCCTCATTTTTTGAGGTTATTGGTATTGCTATCCACATCAAATTCCCTAAGTTTATGTTATCGTCCCAAGGACTAGCATCGATATCCATGTCAACACCATCAGTGACAGTAGCAAGCTCCTTAAGAGCAGTGGAACAGGCATCTAAACAAAGAGAGATTTCGGCCCTGCTTCTTCTTCTAATCCTGGTACATCTGAAAGGTGAGGTTCTATGTTATAGTTGCGTGTCCATTGCTTCTTTGAGCCACAGCGGAAGCAACTCTCACCACCCTATTGAGATCCTCTTGCAAATTGCTAGGATGTAGCTCCAGTATTGGGCTTTGCCTTATGTCCCTTACGGTTATAGGGTTTGTTGCCTCGGTTTGAGGCCCTCTTGAACTTTACCCTATTTAGCAGTATGCAACTCCCGGGTCCCTTACCTTTGGAGGAACCCTGTCCAAAACTTCCCTTCTGATAGACAACATGAGCCTCTAGAATAGGCTGTGAACCAACACGACGAGCATTGTAGTTGGCTATCAGAAGTTTGTTTTAGACTTCAGCATTCAACCATGACTAAAGGAGTTTTGAGTACCTAGTGTCCTTAGCCTTGCGATACTACTCCTGCATCATGGAGTACTTGGGGTAGTATAAAGAGTTTCTTGAATCATATCCATGTCTATCACCACCTAGTTACAGAAATGAAGCTTGCTAATGATACAATGCACGACACTATTATATCCCTCCACAGTCTTGAAACCACATAACTAAAGCTGAGCCCGGTCTGCTCTAACCTTTGAGAGAATGGCAATCTTCTCTGTGGTGTACCATTCCCTCAGGGCCTCCCACAAGTGGAGAGACTCATGAAACTTAAGGTACTCAGCCTTGAGACCCTCGTAGATGTGCTTCTTGATGAACGCTAGAGTTTTTGCCAGATACAACACCAGAAGTGGAGCTACACTAGCCCCTTGCCAACAGATGGAGTCAAATAGCTCCATCGAGGTAAGTTAGATTTCATAGTGCATGGCCTAGGTCTGGTAATTCCCTTCGTTAATGAGGAGGATGGGAAACTCTTTCCTGGCGAGATCGACTTCAAACATAGCCTCTTAACATGCAAAATACCAACGTCGGGTTAACTTGCATGAAAACAAAGTCATAGAATAATGTAACAAAGTCGTATGTAATTACTAGTATTTTCCTAGCATTTTTCTTGTATTTATTGATTTTGTGTGGTCTAATTTATTGAGATTAGCTCTAACGGTACCGTCGCAGCAGTCATTGGGTCTTGTACTTTCAAAAGATTGGATCTCACTCCTTACTACTCATCACATATTCTATTCGGAGCGCTATGAGCTTTATAGCCGATGGGTTATTTATTTTATCCAGAGTGCCATTGGCTTTGCAGATGATGAGTCCTTTATTTTATCCGGAGCACCATCGGCTTTACAGACGATAGGTCCTTTATCTTATTCGAAGCTCCACTCTATTCCAGAATGCTATAGACTCTTTAGTCGATGTATCTTTTATTCACTTCATCGGCATTTGCCTATACCTTTATCAACTTTCCAAGGATGAGAGCTTCAGCCCCGATTAGCAACCAGCTGATAGCATGAGTTCGTATCAACCTATCGGCTGATTGACTCATCAGTTTATCTCCTTATCAATTGCAAGGTGAAATTGACTAGCATGCTCGCAACCTTAACAACCCGACGAAGGGACCTCGAAATTGAAGGACCTGCACTGAAATGAAGCAGACCTCCTAGTCCTTGGCATATTCATGCCATCGCATCGAGCCTCCCTCAAAGAACACAGAGCACTGATTCAGTGTGAATATATTTTTGGCACACTCGGTGGGACAGAAGACATTGCTTGTCGGTCAATCCATTTGTCAACTGAAGATTTCACTCATCGACCAGCGAGACAATACAATCATTTGATTAGAAGTCATAATTTTATTCATCGATCAGAGGGACATAGTTTTAATCAATATGTCTGAATAAGAGGTTGATGTCAAGGTGCACTCATCCAATGCAGAAGCCGATGAAGATATTATTATTCTGGTCGCATTGAAAAATCTGAATGAAGAGCAGGAAGTAGGTGGAGCATTTTGTGAAATATTTCGAGAGGTTGTGCTTGCAATCCTTTTGTATGACACTAGATGGTACGATCCAGAAGAATTCATTCCTAAGACCAACTCTAATTAGTGAACCAACTTAACCTATAGCTTCAAGTCTAACAAACCATCTAGAAACTACTTGATGAAACTATACGTCATGAGTTGAACTATCAATCTGAAGGGTTGACAAGTATGCTTCAGGACTTGATAAGGAAAATAGTGGATAGATTATATACTTAAGAGCCACCAATACATGCATCGACAGATATTGGTACACAGATACCGATGTTCAATTGGTTCGATGGCTATATTCAGCTTGGGGGACAACACGATGAAGACGATGAGTGGACTGTTGAAATATCCAAAGTGATGAAGGAATATATTCGCTTGAAACCGAAGGGGAAATTTTTATGTATTGGCCTCCATATCATCAGTGGTTTGATAGAATTTCATTATCACATCGATATAAGATGCTAGACTTCTCCAAGTTCTTAGGGCAAGACAACAAGTCAACTGTTGAATATGTTTGCTAATTCTTAGCTCAATGCGGACAAGCATCATCAGAAGAAGCTCTGAGAGTTAAGGTGTTTTCATTGTCACTATCTAGGTCAGCTTTTAATTAGTTTGTATCGTTGCCACCAAATTCAATCAGTGTATGGGTCGATCTAGAAGAACGGTTTCACAAACACTTCTTTACGGGAATTCATGAGATGCGGCTCACGGATTTAATATTGGTGAAGCAGAGGAAGGAGGAATCGATTTTAGAGTATATTTAAAGATTCTATAATGTATAGAGCCGATGCAATAGCTTGGACTTAAAGTGATGAACAGTTAGTAGAGCAAGCCTTCAAAGGATTATCAAAGCGCATCAGATAGAAGTTTTTCTCCTAGTAGTTCGACAACTTAGCACATTTGATGTAGACTATATCAGCTTGTGAAACCCGATTGCAAGAAGCGGGGGAGGAGATTTTAGAGTCGTGGGAGCTTGAGGAAGATAATTTTGAAGCATGAGTCCTCATACTTCAAAATTAGGGGTATGTGTTTGCACCAAAATTTAGTAAACCCTGTAGATAGGATTGGAGAGCCGATCGGTTTATGGAAAGAGTCCGATTGATACAGGAAAAAGGCTGATCGAACATATTGAGGATGTATTCAGTTTAGTCAAAAGACGGAAAGTTATCCAGATAGGACCGAGTCTAAGGAGAAGCCGTGGAAACCATGGTAGGATACTTTATCTATATAATATATCTTGTAAGATAGACAAGTTTAATTAGTTTTGTTAACTTCTTATAGATAGTTTCCTTTATATTTAGAAAATAACGTCCAAAGGTTGTTTGTAACTATGTCGGACTTTTGTAACTCCAAGTTATAAATATAGACTCTCTAGGACCTTGTAAATTATCCCTCGATCAATACAACTTCGACGTATTGCCACCATAGTTCATCTAGGTTTTTACCGATGGGTTCTAACTCTCAACGTAGGGCTATATCAGTTAGGTCTGAACTCCAGAGAAGGGGTAAGTCCTGCTATTATCCTAGTGTATTCACTCTATCTAATGCTGCATTGGATAGGTCTGATATCTTAGTCCGATCGAATATATCACATCATATTCTCATGGGATCTATTGGCTTATCAAGCTCTTTTTACCATTATCAGTCTCATGTTACATCGGTTAGGTCCAAACTACTAGATTACTGATAGTAGATTGAGCCATAAGCCTATGAATCTTTACTCGGTATTTTATTAGAGTAGCTAGCCGATGAGTTATCCACACATTGAGTCTCACGCTTAGTGTATCAGCTTCTCAACTGATATACATATATCTTCAGTGATTTCCTGTCATCAACTCAACTAGCTAATGGGTTAGTTCATTTCTTCCGTCCATGCATCCGATCTAGCATTCGCTGTCTCATTGCCATTAGCCTCAGTCTCATTATCTCTTGGTTTGGTCCGATCTATTGAGACTAGCTCTAACATTACCGTCATAATGGTCACTAGGTCTCGTACTTTTGAGAGATCAGGTATCACTCCTTGCTACTTATCGCACATTCTATTCAGAGCAAAGCCGATGGGTCATTTATCTTATCTAGAGTGCCATCACATATTCTATTCGGAGTGCCATTGGCTTTGCAGCCAATGGGCCCTTTGTCTTATTCAAAGCTCCACTCTATTCCATAACATTATTAGCTATACAACCAATGTGTCTTTTATTTCCTTCATCACCATTTGCTTATGCCTTCATCGGCTTTCCAGCCAATGGACGAGTTCTTCAGCCCCTATCGGCAACTAGCCAATAGCAGGAGTTCGTATCAGCCTATCAGCCAATTAACTTATTGGTTTATCTCCATATCAATTGCAGGGTCAAATTGACTAGTATGCCTGCAATCCTAACAAACTCAATGAAAGGACCTCGAAGTCGAAGGATCCGCATCGGAGCGATGTAGACTTCCTAGGCCTTGTTGTGTTTGCGCCATTGCATCGAGCCTCCCTCAAAGAACACGGAGGACCAATTCGGCCCAAACAAATGCAGGGGAAACCACATCATCCACTCCTAGGTCAGTTGAAGATGATGTGGTCTGCTGGCATGACACCACATGACCCCTCTGGAAGGACTGTGAAAAACAACAACCATGAGAAGCAAGGGTAGAGCCCTGAACACTTGGTTGCCATAGCCCAGCTCAAGGGCTCTCCCTGAGCTGGTTGCCCTCAAGGTGGCTAGAAATGGGAGAAAAAAACGTCCTTCTAGTAATGGGTGAGTAGCATAAGTTGTTCTGCCTTAGAACTCAGTTGCCTCTTCATTTAAGCACAACAAGACGATTATTTACCCCATAATGCTTGACGTGGGGAACAAAGCGAAAGTTGCCTCTAATGCACGTCGCATCAACCCCTATTTGCCCTAAGAGGGGTGTGGGAAAGCAAGGGGGCATATTTGATGCCCAACAGGATCATGATGTCGACTAGATAAGGGTGAATAGACAATTTAAAATAAATTATATCTAAATAAAACTAACCTAAGTTGTTAGGCTTAGTGAGGGGCAAAGACTAACTAGGCAAATATATTAAGTTTTGCAATCCTATGGTGACAAGGCTCGAGTAATCTCTATAAAAGTAAATTGCATAAATGTAAATACAATAAGTAAATAAGTTGAGACAATTAAAATTTTTACTCGATGTTTGAAAGCTTGTCAGCTTTCTAAAGCAACATTGAGGCGAGTTCAACTTTACCAGTCAAACCACTAAGCCTCCAATCCCTTTCATTAAGGGATAGGCAAGGTGAGAGTCGATCTTGAAGTGATCTACATAAGTCTCAATCACTAGGGGTAATTCTTAATTCACTTCGAAGGTGGTGAACTCCAAACCACTCACAATCAACCCTCAGCCTCCTCTACAATCTTCTTAGAGAGGTCACCAAGCAACTCATGCAAACTATCTAGCAGGTGGCAACCTTTAAGAGTAACAAGGGTTTGAAGATGATCAAGTGCCACACTAGCTCAAATAATGACGCAATACATTTGCCTTAGCTTAATATTCTCTCAAATACTCATAATGGATAACAAGTGCACAAGTGGTGTGAGAGTGATGCAAGGGGTCAAGTGAAGTAAAATAGTGCCAAGAGAACCTCCTTACTATTGGTAGAGAGGTATTTATATGCCCACCCACCAAAACTAGCAGTTAGGAGTGAAATCCTCCAACATTGCACATTGCCGAACCGACCAACATTAAGCCATCGGACAATTCAATCTCTTGCGCCAACGGTTTAAAAAATAGCCATTGGTACGCATTAAATTCACTGGTTAGACCGACCATCATGGGTGGGCCAGACTGACCTGTCGGTACCCAAATTCAAAAACAAGGTTTTAGGATTTTGCTGGACCAACCGGCCATGGGCCCAGTCCATCCAAGCTATACCAAAAAGCTAAACATAGCTTCAAGACTTGCCTAGACTGATGGACCTAGGGGCCTAGTCCATCCGGCTTATCCTAGAAGGCTAGACAAGGTTTCAGGACAATCTTGGTCCGACCAGCCCCATGACCTCGATCCGACTTGCCTACCAAGAAAAATAGTGATCAAAGCCTTTAGGTACAATCTCAATGCATATATTCTAATGTGGTCTATTTCATCATCTCCCTTTTGATAGTAGGGCAAACTATGAAGTAAAATTATTACAAATTTTGATCACCCATACTTTGCCTTACACCATCAAAGTTTAATCCGTGGCATCCAATCTTGGCATGTGGATCTAACACAATTTATGTCTCAAATAAAATAGTTACTCTACAATTAGTGCTTATCATTAATTACCAAAATTAACAAGGGCCTAGAAGCTTCACTATTGCACCCTCCGCTCGGGCCCACCTTTATGCTAACCATACCTAGATGTTGACAGATAGGCCCAACCACATGCACGGTAAGGATTGTTCGAACATGACTACATGGATCGAGCGAGGCCTCATGACAAGTATCCAGCATGCCCCGAGCTTGATAGGGCCCATGTGGGGCCCAGTCGAGCTTGATGGAGCAAGCAAGACGGAGGACTTCTAACCAAAGTCTCTATACATAACCTCTGTACACTAGACATACCTGTCTTGTAACAACACTCATGTGGTGTCCTCCAAGTCATTATAAGGGGAGAGCTAACGCCAACTTAAGGGGGATCAATCCTAAGAAGCGAGAACACATAGTCGCTTAGGGGGAGATTCCTAGGCAATCCAGAAGAAAAAGGAAGATGAATTACTCTAAGTTTGAAAACCTAGTAAACTCCTTCTCCATGGAGAACCCATCAAGAATCCAATAGAAGTAGGGTGTTACATCTCTATGTGGTCCGAATTTGCATAACTCTTGTGTGTCTCGTTCCCCTAGCCAAACTCATCCAAAGGGGGTCCCTCTAGATCCCTTATATCGGCTAGTCACTAGTGATGGCCCATCCAAGGCTGTCAAGATTGGCGGCGACTTTGACCCCAAATAGGAAAGCATGCTCATCTCTTTCTTTTAGGCTAATACCAACATTTCACTTGACAGCTATTAGATATGCCCAAGGCCCCTAGGGAGGTGATCGAGCACAACCTTGCTATGTGCCTTGATGCATGCCTCATTAAACAGAAGATGCAATGACAAGTGCCAAAATGCGAGGCTTTCATCCACGAGGAGGTGGACCAGCTACTCTAAGTCTACTACATCCAAGAGGTCATCCACCTCAAGTGGCTAGCTGTTAACGCCAAAATTTTGAAAGCCCAGTGATAGATTGGAAAGACGGTTGGCTGAAATGCAAAAATGTCCAATTGCTACAGGGAAGAAGTCGATCGGATTGAGGCAAGGAAAGACTCGGTCCTAGAATAGAAGATTATTTAGATAAGACTTAGAGATATTTTCTTTTATCTTTGTTAGGAAATAACGTCCGATGATTGTTGTAAACGCATCAGACTCTGTAAACCCAGAGTATAAATATAGATCCCCTGGAAACATGTAAGCAGGAATCCTTCGATCAATACAACCTCGGTGCATTGCCACCCTAGTTTATCTAGGTTTTTACCTGTGGGGTCTGGCACTCGATGCGGGGCTACATTGGTTAAGTCCGATCTCTAACGAAGGGGTAAGTTCCACCACTATCTCGATATGTCTCGTTCTGTCTAAGGCTACATCGGTTAGGTTTGACCTCTTAGGCTGATAGGATATATCGCATCACGTCCATGCAGGGTCTATTAGTCTATCAAGATCTCTCCACCATCGTCGGTCTCATGATGCATCGGTTAGGTTCAACCTATGAGGCCACCAATGGTGGAATGAGCTTTAGGCCTATAAGTCTCTATACGGCGTTTCATCGGAGTATTAGCTGATGAGTTATCTATACGTTGAGCGTCACGCCTAACGTATCGGCTCCTCGGCCGATAAGCACCAGGTCTTCAGAGACTTTTCTTTGAGCGCCACGCCAAGCGTGTCGGCCTTCTAGCCGAGGCACGCCTGTCTTTAGAGAGACGACAAGTCATCGGCTCAGCTAGCCGATGGGTTCGCTTCGCCCTTACTTCAGCACGTCCGATCCGGCATCCACCATCCCATTGTCGTTGGCCTCGTTCTCGTATTGTCTCGATTAGGTTTGATCTTTGAGATTCGGTGCCAGCGGCATCGTCATGGCGGGCGACGGGTTTCTTGCTGCCATCTCCATCTTATATCTTCATCCGCTCTGTAGCCAATGGAAGGGCGCCCTGATTCCTATCGGTGACCAGCCGATAGCAGGAGCCATCCGGACGCGACCGATGACTAACTTGATCCTATCGGCAGCCAACCGATAGCGAGGGCTCTTATTGGTCCGTCGTTCGACTGACCCGTTCGTCTCACCTCCTTGTCAATTGCAGGGTCAAATTGACTGGCACGCCCGCACCCACACCGTCGTGCCAGAGCGGACCAAACCCCACAAGACCAGGCGCGCGTACCTCAAGCCATGGAGAGAAGCCGACCGGCTTGCACTGGAGCTAAGCAGACCTCCCAGGCATCGACGTGCTCACATCGGGATCCGGCGTGAACACTAGCCAACCCAGTTGTAGTCCCCAAGTCCAATGGCAAGCTGAGGATGTACTGTGACTACACTAACCACAACAAGGCATGCCCTAAAAATCCATTCTCTTTGCTATGCATAGATTATACCATTGAGTCCACCATGAGGTGTGACCTTTTGTGTTTTTTTGATGTATACTCGGCTTATCATCATATTCACATGGCATAGGAGGATGAAGAAAAAACTTCTTTTATTATCCTTATAGGGACTTATTGCTATGTATGTATGCCTTTTAGATTGAAGAACGTTGTCCCTTCATACCAACGTGCAATGCGCATTACTCTGAAAACATAGCTAGGTCACAATGTGGAGGCCTAAGTCAATGACCTAGTTGTGAAGTCTCCTTCGCACCACCCACATGAGGCTTAACCTAGAAAAGTGTGTGTTCGGGGTCCCCGTGGGTAAGCTATTTTATTTCCTCATTTCTAGCCTTGGGATTGAGGCCCAAGCTGATAATATTTGAGCCATTGAGCAGATGTGCCCCCTCCCACCATCCTACCATGCATCTCAATGATGTGTAATGCCTCACAAGCTGCATGATGGCACTAGGGTGGTTCATCCCAAAGCTTAGGGAGTGGGGGTTCCCACTCTTCAAGCTCCTGAAGAAGTCTGGTCACCTTAATTGTTGGCCCAACACTAAGCAAGCATTACAGGTCCTTAAGGAGTAACTCAGCATGCGGCCCATCCTAGTCAGCCTAGGGCACGATGAACCGTTGTTGCTATGTCTCTGCCACTCTGCAAGTGGTGAGTGCATTGCTAGTGGTGGAGCATGACCTTTTTCAATTTGCACAAGATGCTAGGTTCGAGGTCCCAACAAACCTTGTATACGAGGATACCCCCATTCATGAGCTCAAGGCCCATGTGCATGAGCATCATGATGTATGGGCCCAAATTGACGACTGGGTCTGAGCTCCCAGCAAACCTCGAGCACATGGCCAGGTCTAAGATCTTAGCACACTCTAGGCAGCCAGATGAGCTTTGGGCCTAAAAGGGCCACAAGGAGCAACACCCTATGTACTTCATTAGTATGTCTTGCGATAAGCCAAGACCCATTACCCACAAGCCTAAAAGATGCTCTATGCAGATCTCATCGCATCAAGAAAGCTATACCACTACTTATAGGCCTAGAAAGTGTTGATTGTGACCTTGTATCCATTAGGCCAAATCCTACACGACCTAGAAGGCACTAGGTGCATTGTCAAGTAGTCAATTGAGCTTGTAGAGTTTGATCTCCACTTCGTGAGCCACCATGCCATCAAAAGCCAAGTTTTTGTCAACTTGATGGTAGAGTGGACCCTACTCCCCATGGTTGAGAAGGAGCGCTTGTCCGCTAACCCACAACATGGGCAGTGGACCATATAGGTCATGTAATTCAATGACTCTCTTACACTCCAAGGTGCTAGGGCTGGTGTTGTGCTCACTTCCCCAATTGGTGACGTGTTTTGGTACGTTATGCAGCTACACTTTTGCACCACCAATAATATGGCGGAATATAAAGGCTTGCTTACTGGCCTCTAGGCCATATTAGGTCTCAAGGTCTGACACCTACTTATGAAGGACAACTCCTAGCTCGTTGTCCACAAAGTCATGAAGGAGTATTAGTGCTCAGACCCCTAAATGGTGGTCTATGTGGACGAGGTTAGGAAGATGGAATGGCACTTCAATGACTTGGAGCTGTGACATGTACCTTGCCACAACAACATGTTCACTGATGAGTTGTCCCACTTGGCCCTGCCCTACATGCCACTCCAAGTTGGGATCTTTGAAGAAATTCTCACATGGCCATCTATCTCGGTTGCCTACAAAGATTAAGGGAAGGCCACACCCAAAGATGTGTCCGCCCAAGTGATGACTTCTATTAGGGAACCCATCAAGGAGTCACCCACCAGTGAGCGATCGGTGCTCGCTAGGGGTCCTTGGGTGCCTTCATGGATCGATAAGGTATGGGGTACCTAAAAGAAAACATCATTCATGACAGTGATGCCTCTGTAAAGAGGATTGCACACCAGGTGAAGGGCTACGTTCTAGTAGATGAGGGTCTCTACCGATGCGGTTCGAATGGAACCCTCTTGAAGTGCATATCGCAGGAGGAAGGCAGCAAACTTCTCACTGATGTCCATGAGGGCGAGTGGATCTACCGTGCATCATCCCACACACTGCTTGGGAAAACCTTTGGACAAGGCATCTACTAGCCAATAGCCCTTCGAGATACATCTGAGTTGGTTTGTTGCTATAAGGTGTGCTAGTTCCATGTAAAGCATGTCTACTTCCTAGCTTAGGCTCTTTAGACCATCTCTCTTTTATGGCCTTTCACGATCTAGGGGCTAGACATCCTCGGCCCGTTTCCCCGAGTGATCAAGGTTACATGTACCTTTACGTCACCATTGATAAGTTCACCAAGTGACCTAAGGAAACCCTAGTATTCAAGGTTAACAAGCACACAGCAGTTGAGTTCATCCACCACATCACAAGCCACTTTAGCATCCCGGATCATCACTAATAATGGGACGTAGTTCACGAGTGCTTTGCTCAGTTACTATTGCAATGACCTTGGAATCAAACTCTACTTCACCACTCCTACTCACCCAGGCAGCAATGGGCAAGCAAGATGGGCTAACACTAAAATATTCAAGGGGCACAAGGCCAGATCCTACAATGACCTCAAGAAGCATGGGACTAACCAGATTGATGAATTGTTTGTAGTCTTGTGAGCCAATGGGATCGCGCTAAGCTATGCCACCGGGAAAACGACTTTCTTCCTTAAGTACGACATAGATGCAAACCTCTCCTCTAAGCTGTCCCTAGGCTTATTGTGAGTGAACATGTACTATGAGGATGACCAAGACCAAATGAGGCAAGATGACGTTGACTACCTCAAGAAGAACCGACATCAAGTCACTCTGAGCTACCATAAACCAGCAAAGCTTGAGGAGCTATCAACAGCGCCGCGTTCGAGCCTAGTCACTCGATGTTGGGGACCTCATACTCTAACATGTTCTCACATGTTTAGGAATGAGCAAACTGTTTCCCATGTCGAAAGGCCCTTCTGCTCCCTAATCCATGCAACATCGAACATCTGCATAATTTCTACCCGTGAGTAGATTCTTTTGTAAGGAGCGATCTTGAGCTAACCTAGACAAGTTTCTCCCTTCCCTAGGTTGGCTAGGGGCTCCCAATCATGTACATTACATTATAATCAATATGAGCTATAATTCACAAAATTTTCATTGCTTTGTTGTGCTTTGGGGTTTCTTCTTCTCCATCTCCACTTACCTGCTTGCAAAAACATCTTCTACACAAAACAATTGTTCTCCCTATTTCCCAAGTGCAAATGAATGATAACACGCACATGTGGTTTTGGGCAATCATGGTAACTCGCTCCCTTGCATGCCAACCATGCATGATTGTACTAGTGGGTAGCGCCTTGAACAATACCAAGTCTAGGAGTCCTTAGGTAACACTATCAAGGCCCCTAGTGGGTGATCGAGGCAACCTAGGTTCCAGCGTGGGAGAAGGTGTGACAAGATGAATATCTACCCCATGCTGCTTAACATAGGGAATATGATGGCAGTTGCCCCTGACGCATGTCACTTCAACCCCTGTTTGCTCTCATAGGGGTGTGGGAAGCCAAGGTGCATGTTTGACTGTTGTGCCCTCTGCTTAGGCTCACCTTTGCGCCAGTCGTACCTAGACGCTAACAGGTGGACCCAACTATAGGCACAGCACGGTAAGAACTATTCCAATAGGCCTGCATGGATCAAGCAGAGACATATGGCGAGTGCCTAGCATACATCGAGCTTGATGAGAACATATATATAACTCTTGCGCATCTCGTTCCCTAGCTGAACTCATTCAAATGGGATCCCTTTGGATTCCCACTATCGATGTCCGATCGTCAACAACTCCACTTAAAATATATGATAACATGAGTATATTCAAATGTTTAAAAATTCAAATATTTAAAAGTAATTTACTTAAATAATAGATATAACTAAGTTCTACAATGGAAGTAACTTTTTATAGAATTACAAGTAATTATATAGACGTGTTAAAATAAAGATCTTTATAGGTAAAGTCTAGAGAAGATTCACAAGTAAATACATGATTCTTTTATTTCCAGTAATCCATATATATATTATTTTGAGAAAAAGTAATTTATGTCATGTAGGATGTAATTCTTAAATCTCTCTATATATTAGAACTAATCATGTTGCTAGAGGGAAGTAACTTAAAAATATTTTTATTGTATTAGAAGTAACTACACTACTAATAAGATAAGAATAAATTTGACTTATTTGTAAGATGTGGTAAATCTAAAGGTAAAAAACATAAAACTTGGAATTAAAGGTATTGATGTAGATTTGACAGTTTTATGGTGTAGTTTGTTTTGTTTGGTTGCTCTTGTCTATTTGGCACAAGGGATGAGGGATAATTTTGTATGATTATAAATTAACTTATATATATTCTTGATGTAACTTACAGTTAAATTAAATATAACTACGTGCAATTGTTACTGAAAAAAATTATATATAATGGTGTTTATGTTTTTTTAATTGGTTTAAGATTAGAGAATATAAATAAATTTAGAGTTTCTTAAAAGTTGATATTAAAAAACAACCAAGGTGGCGTTTTTATTACAAAAGCACGCGGCCGCGTGGGGGAAAGCGATGCACACAGCTTTTGGTCGGAACAGTGGCCGATTAAGTCTAATTAGTGCGTATGCACTGTATATTGATCCTTCTTACCGTATTTGATCCTACCATGCAAGCAGGGGCGGACCCAACAATATGGCAAGGCATGGCACGGTTGCCATACCTTGCCGTTGGCAGCGTTCCTGAGGAGCATTTCATGGTAAGGACGGATGGTAGGAAAGCTACGAGGTATTAGATTTGGTGAATGAGATGAATTTGTCACACCTCAATTTGATGCTATCAAAAACTTGTCAGATAGAACGTGTTATAGTGGACGGCGAACTAGCAAAATCGCACAGTTTTAAAATTCCAAGCTATAACGTAATTATTAAAAAAATAAACAAATATATTATATATTTATGTTCTGTTGGTAGACCTTTAGCACCTATTAAGAAACTATATAACAATGGTAATTAGTATGGATAGTACAATACATAGGTAGCGGCTTGGATCTAGAAACGAACTAAATTCTTCGGTATCTCAACCAACAAAGAAAAATAATAAAATTAAGTGAGTGATTACTTTTGTACTTATAAATCATAAGAAATGTGAGTGTTGTAAAGAAATTCCAGATTTATTTTATAAATCTTTTATTTAAAAATGTTTTGCAACCTCTATATGTGAGTTTTATAATTTATTTAGAAAGCCGTCTCGATCTGATGCGAGTTACTTTGAAGCAAGTCAAACATAATAACAAAGTTTTAATTTCATTAATAGTTTTTTTTATTTTTCATATCTTTACCAAACATTATCTAGTTTTATTCAGAGCTAAACCAATATCTTTTTTTTCATCGGCTCCTTCTTAAAACCACCCGATTTTTAGTTTTTGTTTGTTCTCAAAAAGCCTACTCTATAATACCATCACGGTATATTGAGTCATATAGATCCATCAGTCACTAATACTGACTCAAGTAATGTTTCCATTGCCTCAAACATTTTTCACAAAATATTGGTAATTAAATCTACGCTAACAGAATAACCTTACGTTCGCCCTTAACCGTATGCATGGTTATTCGAATAATTTAAGCTCTATAGAGTTTGTACGTTTTACCCATACGACACGAAATTAACACATATATCCATCGGTACCAGAAGTTCATAACAAACATTCTTTAAATCTAACCCATGAATAAATCATATCACATAGTTAGGTAAAATCTCTCAAATCAAGTATTAAGTAAGTCACATGCCTTCATCAACTTAGGACACACCAGAAATGTCTCATACTCCTAATCAATCGGCTTAAAAGATGCTAGAATAATATTCATCCCGAACATTAAAGATCCATAGTTATGTCTTCTCATTCTTAATATTTCATAACTATTAACATATAAGATTTTTCATATGATAACTAATTAATTCTCTAGAAGCATCTCATAAATACTCATGTAATCATATTATAAGATGCTCGGATGTAATTTTCTATAAAATCGGTCCCTACATAGGATTACAAAATCAAGTCACACAGGCGAGGTTCCGTATAGTGGGTTTTTGCAACCTTTTTCTCTTTTGAGACCTATTGATTCCACGTGTTGGGTTTTCTCAAAAGATTTCACAATACAATTTTTCGTAATGATAAACAACAGTTTAAGATGGATAATGATATTTCTGTTCAAGGAGCTAGAATTTTCAAACATAATTATGGTGGAGTTATAAGGATATGATTTAACAACAACCTATGGAAAGTAATGCAATAGCTTAGTTGGTCTGTCGGTTGTGTCCAAATCGAGTCCGATTAATTTAATAGTATACGCTAAGTATACAACTTTATAAACAATCATACTTTATAACTTAGAAACAATATGAGCAAGAAACAATATGATCAAGAGTGACTTGCCTTGAAACGGATCTTCAAATCTTTGAGAATCTTTCCATCCGATGAAAATCCAAAATGCTCCTATGTAAACATGAAAGAGAGATATACCAAAAACCTATAATTCATATATTAATAATTATATTCTAGTATTGTTATTGGGTAGATCTCAATTTCTAGAAAAAACATAGAAATTGAATAGAGTCTATCGAAGTTATATCATGGGGAATATGAATTTTAGAAGTTTAAATGAATTTATGTATAAATAGAAAATGATTTATTAAACTTGGGAAAAGAATATTTCATAGGGATGTTCCCCAAGTCGATAGATGGGGCCTACTGTTAGAGAGGGAAAAACGAGAGGAATGAATGGCTGCTAGTTAGCCCTAGGGCTGATACGTAGGCCTGTGAAAGTTGGCAAAGCCATGAGCTAGCATGGACGGGAGCAAGGACGCAAGTGCAAGGGTGTGGATACGTGCGGGAAGGGGCTGGCTTGTGGGCCATGGGCCATAGGGAGGAGAGGAGTTGACTAGGCCGAGAAGGAGAAATAGAGCAAAAGTGGTCCAACAGAAATAGTTATACCTTTTATTTTTCTAAGGATTTGAGAAGGATTTGGAGGGGTTTTGGATTTAGATGTACGGTCTAATTAGAAATTTTGGATTTCAAGGGTTATTCAAGTGTGTTTGAATCTAAAATTTATATTTGACATCAACTTCTGGTTCTCAGAAGAATATTATAAGACAAAAATATTAAAAAAAGTTAGAGGTCCTAATAAATAAGAAATTGGAGTTTACAACTAAAGGTGTAAGAGAAATTTATGAGCGATTAGGCAAGATCTTTCGAGATTTGCATATGGAAAATTTTGAAATTTTCCATGTCATAAAGAGGGATTTAATTGAGACTTTTAACACTAGAATTTATTTACACACAAGAAACCAAATTCTCAAAAATACATTTTTTATTAAAATATCTTTTTAACATTTAAGCTAAAACCGGAGGTTACAATTTATCACCACTATATTCTTGTAGTAAAGATTAGCTGAATTATGTGTGGATATGGAGGATAGGAGATTTGGAGCGTTTGAATAGGCAGCAGAAAAGTTTCATCAATTTTGAGATGCCCACACATCAGTGACGGAGTGGTAGTTGTACCACTACTACCAATATTTAAACTATTATAGATATTTTATCTTTATTATTATTTTTATTATCAACATTTTGTGTGTGGATTTTGATATATAGTTTATATTAGATTTTATTTCTAGATATACCAATATATGTTAAATTACGATGATGTCCAATTTTGTTGGAGGTTGGAACTACTGAAAACTCATTATATTTCTATAGGACGTGAGCTATAGTTTCGTAGGACATTCCTACGAAAGTAATGCATATCAGTAGGAATTTTTTTTGAACTGTTTTTAATACCTTTTAAAAATTGATAATCACATTTCTGCTACATCATTATACCTAGTGTGTCAAAAAACTACCTCGTTGATAAAATATCATAACGCACAATGGTGTCAACAGGCATGGAATGGCGTCGCAAAAATCGTAAGATAAACGCATGAAAGAAATTGTAGTGGTTCGTTTGAGAAGTTACAAAATTTTGATAAGAAGTTTTAAAATTAGAAGATTATTAAATGGTAGAGTTGTGTTGGTGGAGTATATTTAGTTTGTCCTTTCTAAATTTTGATAATTCCGAAGTTTGGATAGCTAAAAATAGCAACAAAGTAATAAGCCCATGCTCTTATGTTTCTGGCGACTGATCCAACAGCTTCCATCCCCCTCCGGCCTCCCTTTCTCTCGCACTCTCTCGCCGGCGACCTACCTACCAGTCGGAGGAGGAGGAGAGATGGGGCGGGAGGTGGCGGAGAGCTGCGTCGACGTGGTTGTGATGGAGATGGTGGCGGCCTACTGCGGCCGCTTCTACGCCGCCAAGCCGGAGCTCGCTGCCCGCCGCATTGAGACCATTGGCTTCTAGGTCGGCCACCAGCTCACCTAGAGGTACTACGCACACCCACAAAGGAATCTCTCCCTCTGCCCCCTCCCCGTCTCTGTCTCTCTCTCTTGCTGGGATTGGATGGATCTATTGCTTTGCCCCTCCCCGATCCTTCCGGCGAGCCCACACTGACGAATCCCTCTAGGTCGTCCTTCTAGTCGCTCATTCGATTTTAGTTGACATCAATAGATCTTGAAACCTTGCTTTAAGTCGAACTAAGTGGGGTTTGTTAATCAGATTTGACGATAGTATCGAGCCTTAACCTCATCGTGGAGCACTTCTTGTTCACCTTATGTCTTTTGCATAACTCCATGAGGCTGCATAATGCACTGGATGGTACACCATCTTTTCAAATAACTATTACAACTAGCTTTATTGTTCAAATTTAACCATTGGCTCTCATTATACTTGTAATACTTAAAAAATAAAAATATTAAAGTATTTCAAATGCTAAATATAACATTATGATTCTTTCCTACTAACTAAAAACATTTAAAATACTATTACTTATGAAATGTCGAATAGTATAGACATGCCCATTGCTGTTAAAACACATTTGAAATAAGAAAATCAGATCAGATAACAATCAAGATGAAATAATTTAATGAAAGGTCTCCGTATGAAACATGCTTGAAAGGTCTCCGTACGGAATTATTTGGTGAACATGATGGTCAGGATTCTTCCTTGTGGATTTTTGGTAATCTCAGATTGAATAACATTGTCACTTGACCACACAAGCGCATTCAAAATCACTGTCTCATTTGGGCATCTTTGATGCCCAATCATCAAAACCAAGCAGAGAATTTTGAAACCACCTGATTAGGTAGCAAGTTTCAGCTTAAGGATGGATGTGGGAAGAAGCCACTAGTATCTTTCTAGATGACTTTGGTTTCCTCCAGTCCACTCAACAAACCAATGCCCTATGTGAACCATATGTGGCACCAACAAATAATAGTTAGCCCACCTTCCATTCTTTTGGACGGCGTGGAGCCTTCTCACTTAGTGAACTGCTTTCAACCCTTTGTTCTGATTTTTTAAAAGAAAATTAGTATCAATTTCCTGTTTACCTTTCCTAAAAGGTTGTACAAATGTTTATAGAAACATTCTTCCTGTGATGGAATTTTATTTTCTGTACTCATTTAAGGAATTTTTTTCAGTGAACAGTTTATATTTATTGAGCTAAAAGAGATATTTCTTTTGTTCATTGAAGAAGTAATATTCATACAATGAATATTTCAAATCTCCTAGGGGAAAGGGCTGTAATATTACTTTGGGTTAAACTATTTCGTTGATGTTTTGCAGTTTTGAGAAGCATAACATATTTTTTCCATTTGTACTGGAAATCCCCTCGATCTTTTGTCAACCATATGACTATTATGTGAACATTGCTGGTTCTTTTGTTGTGCGCATACAGGCATGGGCTGCAATAAATGATTTGAGTAGATTATATGCATGCTTGTGGTATCAAGTAGTTTGAACATTCAAGTGGTTGTGCAAACGTGGTACTAGCCTGGGAAATACGCCATGTACCTGGTCTTTTTTTTTTCCTCTTAGTGGTACATGTTTACTTGCTGTCTTCCTCATACCCACGCTGTGCGCTTATTAAGAGTGGGTGTAGTTCTGTGATCCAAAATGTGAACGAGAGAAGACCAAATGTAATATTTCTCCTGAGAGACTGGCTATAGTTATGTAATTTTGTTGTCTAGCAGTGGAGAATGAGTTATCTTGTATGTGATGAGTGCATACAATTATGCTTTACCTGTTTTCATGGTTTCATCGATTGGACGGCAGTCCTAACTCCATTTTTCGATATTACGCTATTTAGGGGTATTTGGTTGTTACTTGGACGTTGTAGAAACTGGAAGCATAGCCCTAGTAATCACAGCTGTTAGTTTTGTTATTTCTGCTCCTATCTGGCTTCGTAAAGAGAATGTAAAGCATGTTCTGCACCTAAATATCTAAGAGCTTCCTATTCCTGCTGGCGGAATTGTTTCTTCAATGTCAGCATCAGCTAACTAGTGGTAGCTCCTTTTTCCCGTGCATTCAATGACCAGACCACGTAGAGAAGGAAATCATAAATTTAGGCCTTCTTTGAATGCATGAATTTTATTGGATTTTCAAAGAATTAATCTAATTTCCGTAAAAATCCTCTAAATTTCCTCCGTCCGGATCATGCAATACTGTAATCAATATAATGAATTAATTACACGGACAGAAATTAGTATATGTTTAAACCCGTTAGTTCGTGTTTGGTAGTTGCTCAAGAGTTCTCGTGAGTGTGCCTCTATTAGGGGAAATTCTTCGAGGAGATGCTGGTCGCATAGCTTAGTGTTGGGGTTTTGAGAACCCTTTTTTTCTCTCTTTCGATTTGGAGTTAATTTTTGCTACTTATCTTCCTCCTGTGGCTGGGGCATGTAAATAAATTAGAATGATTTCAAGTGCCAACTAACTGCAATCATCCATCTATGCCATGCAAGAAAAAGTTTATTTAGATCGCTTGTCATTTCAGTTAAGGTCTTAAGGATTCTTCATGTGCCTGTTCTACCGTGCATCGACCGGCAGGATCTGGTACAGCAGCAGTAGGTACATGTGCAACAGCTGGTACAATTAAAATTCGCAAATGAATTTATTGATAAATGCTGCGATCCGATCCTGGAGTACATGTTTGTTCTCGTTTACTTTTGCACAAATTTACATGACGAAGTTTGTCAAGACTTTCTGAACCAAATGCTCCCCGTAAACAACCTTTTCATACTTGGCAACACCACCTGTTCTCTCCCGGCAGAACTCAACAGGCTCTACGGCAGCATCGAAGTTTGACTGTGGCATTGAATTTTTCAGGAAAAGGAAAAGAACAATGAGAAAGCAACTTCAGAGTAACTAAGTAACTATGTGTAGGATTGAGACTAGAGATTAAGCAAGCTGTACCTCGTAGAAAAATGCAACAGACACCCGGTAACGAGGGGAGTTGTTAACAACTCGATGAAGTGTTGGCTGATATATTCCATTTGACCAAACCTAACCCAAATAAGACAATTGATAAGCGTCTCAAGTTCGATAACAATAAAGAAAGATATTAGTGAAGTTGCAAAGGAAGAAAAGAACCTTCAGCATGTCACCAATGTTGCAGACAAAGGTTCCTGGGACTGGTTTGGCATATATCCATTCACCCGATTGGTTTCTGACCTGAAATATATTCATCAGATATTTTAAACGGATCAAAACTATTTGCTTCATCCTGCTAAGGCTAAATATTGACAGTGGGTAGCAACTGTAAGACGCCAATTACATAATTACCGATGCATCTTAGAACAAACATGTGAAAGTTCAGAGGAGCGGAGGAGAACACCGACGCTCTATCTGGGTCATGTGATGGTTGCATATTGATTGAATGCAGAATAGCCCCGCATGTGGCAGTTACATATAGGTGTTACAACTTGAGAGCTAAGCCAAGAGATCTTTTCTAAATATAAATCTTCTATACATAGATGATCTATTCCTATATATAGACAATCTAGATCTCTTGACTTTTGACATAATATGGTAAGATAAATTCATATGCATCTAACATTTCTATCTAACAGCCTCGCTCAATATGGTAAGATAAACATAATATGATAAGGTAAATACGCATACATCTAACATTTCTATCTAACAGCCTCCCTCAATCTTAACCGCTCTAGGGTTAGATTGACTTTGAAATTTTCTAACAGCCGAACAAAGGCCTTTGTAAAGCCATCTGCAATTTGATCTCCTGATGAAACAAATTCAATCTCTAGTAATTTTCGAGCAAATCTTTCTCTGACAAAATGATAGTTAACTTCAATATGTTTTGTTCTGGTATGGAAAACAGGATTAGCAGACAAGTACTTTGCACCAATATTATCACACCAAAGTCTTGCTGCCTTTGGACTAGGAATACCCAATTCACGCAGTAAAATTTATATCCACATAACTTCTACAGTAGCATTAGCAATTGCTTTATATTCTGATTCTGTACTAGATCTTGAGACAGTAACCTGTTTTCTTGCACTCCATGATACAAGATTAGAACCCAAGAACACAACAAACCCTCCTATAGACCTTCTGTCATCAACACTGCTAGCCCAGTCTGCATCTGAAAATACACTTACCAAAGTCGAAGGAGACTTCTGTATTTTCAAGCCCAATTCTGTGTATTGCTTCAAGTACCGTAATATTTTTTTAACTACTGCCCAATGTAGTGTGATAGATGCATGAAGAAATTGACATACTTTATTAACAGAAAAGGTTATATCAGGTCTAGTGAGGGTTAGATATTGAAGAGCACCAACAATTCTTCTATACCGTGATGTATCATCCGGTCCCAACAATGATTCTTCATGTAATGATAATTTTTCACTAGTGGATAATAGAGTATTAACAGGCTTACAATCTGACATACCAACTCTTTTTAGAAGATCAGAAGCATATTTGCTTTGAGTGAGAACAATGCCATCTCGCACCTTGGCAACTTCTATACCGAGAAAATAATGTAGATCTCCTAGATCCTTTAGAGCAAATTCCCTCTGCAAATCTTGAAGTAACACTATGGTAGCATGTGGTGTAGAGCTGGCTATAATAATATCATCAACATAAACAAGGAGATACATGCTAACATCATTCTTGCGATAAAAGAACAAAGAGATATTAGCCTTTGAAGATTGAAAACCAAGTGATATCAATTTAGCACTTAGTCTAGAGTAACATGCTCTGAGCACCTGTTTCAGACCATATAAGGCTTTATCTAGGCGACAAACAAAGTTTGGTCTTGAAGGATCTTCAAAACCAGGTGGCTGTTGCATATATACCTCTTCTTCAAGATTGCCATAGAGAAAAGCATTTTATACATCAAGTTATCTGAGAGTCCATCCTCGAAAAACAGCAAGAGACAAAATAATACGAATAGTAGCAGCTTTAATAACAGGACTGAAAGTTTCCTCATAATCTATTCCATATCTCTGCTTAAAACCCTTTGCTACCAATCGAGCTTTATATCTATCCAAGCTACCATCAGATTTTCTCTTTATTCTGTATACCCATTTGCAACCAATAATATTTCTATCCTTTTGAGGTGGAACAAGGTGCCAAGTTTTATTCTTCATTAAGGCATTGTACTCAAGATACATTGCATTTTTCCAATTACTATCAGCTAGAGCCTCATCAGTACTACTAGGTTCCTCTGTAGTTGTCAAAAATCCATACCTGACAGTACCATCTGTGTATATTTTCTCCTTGCGTATGCCACTTTGAAGTCTGGTTACAGGTCGGGTTGCAGCTGGAGGTGCCGCAGACGATCTCGCATGCGGATCTGTTGGCGCAGCAGCAATCTGGCTTGCCTGGCCTAGCGAATCTCCCGCGCGCGGGAAAGAAGACGTGGCCGTGCCTGGCTAGTGCGGCGCGTTGTCCGGATCGGGCGCCGTCGCGAGAGGGGAAACCGGAGATAGTGTGGCGTCCAGCGGTTGGCCAATGGACGCGCCCGAATCAGACTCCGATCCCGAGCCCGCATGTGAATCGCCTCTAGAGTTTGCGCCTGTCTGGTTTGCTCCGTGTACACCGGTTCCTTCCGAATTTTCACCGGCTTCTCCCTGATTCTCATCATGCAACTCAGAGGAAACATTAGAAGAATTAGATGAACCATTAGCACATTGATCTACTGCATGTTCGCCCCCTACATACGGATAAACAAGATCAGAAGGAAGACATAAGATCTCGGAGCGAAGACGGACACCGGCATTGGGATGCAGCTCGGTGAAGGGAAAAATATTTTCATCAAAGATCACATCCCTGGAGATGTAAACTCGGCCAATGGAGACATCAAGGCACTTGTAGCCTTTGTGCAAGGTGCTATAACCAAGAAAGACATATCTTCTGGATCGAAATTCTAGTTTGTGCTTATTATAGGGGCGAAGATGAGGCTAACAAGCGCATCCAAAAACTCTCATCGAGGAGTAATCTGGTTTTTGATTAAAGAGATGCTCTAGAGGCGTAGCATGACCAATCGTTTTGCTGGGTACATGATTGATGAGATAAACTACTGTTTGGAAGGCTTCATCCCAAAATTTTAGGGGCATAGCCGCATGAGATAAGAGAGAGAGACCGACTTCAACTATGTGACGGTGTTTTCTCTCAGCTGACCCATTTTGCTGATGAGCGTGTGGGCAAGAAACAAGATGAACGATGCTAGCTTTATTAAAAAAGGAATTAAGTATCTGATATTCGCCTCCCCAGTCAGTTTGCATGGCAAAAATCTTACGATCAAACAAGCGTTCAACAAGAGCTTGAAACTCTTGAAATTTTTGAAATACTTCAGACTTGTGCTTAACAAAGTAAATCCAGGTAAACTTGCTAAAATCATCAATGAAACTAACATAATATCGTTTTTGACCAACTGATTCTGGTGCATGACCCCAGACATCAGAGAACACAAGTTCTAAAGGAGACATGGAAATACTAGAAGACTTGGGATAGGGCAACTGATGGCTCTTCCCTTGCTGACAAGCATCACAAACTGACTGACTCAACGACTCATTGATATATGGGGAGACTATTATTACTGACAACTTGCTTAACAATTAACAAAGATGATTGACCCAGCCTACTATGCCATCGAGACAGGGGCAATCTGTTGGAGTTATAGGCTTGCTTTATTGTTGGCGCAGGCAAAGGATAGAGACCCCTATGACACCTTCCTCTAAGGAGCGTATTTTTCGTTTCCTGATCCTTAATCAGAAAGAAATTAAGGTGAAATTCTATAAAGACAGAGTTGTCAGCGGTAAGACGACGAACTGAAATAAGATTTTTCTTGGCTTGTGGAACGTAAAGAACATCATTTAATTGTATGTTACAAGTGGGGTACGAACTGTAGTACGACCAATGTGACTAATGTTCATACCTGTTCCACTAGCTGTGTGGATCTGATCACCGCCATGATACTTTTTCTTAAGAGACAGCTGCTCGAGATTGCGTCACATGATCCGTAGCACCAGTATCAGTGTACCAGTTGGTGTCCACGCCATACGAGTTTGTAGCTGCTGCAACAAGACGCTGATCTAGCACAAAGTTCTCATCGAACCTATGCTAGCATTCAGCGACTGAGTGATTCTTCTTCAAGCACACCTAGCACCTGTTGTCATCTGAATCGGGTGCACCACCAGATGTCCCACGACTATTGTTGTTGTAGAAGCCGCGGGAGTTGTTGTTGTTGTAGGAGCCATGACCTCCTGCAGGAGGCCCGCGATTGGACCCGCCGTGGCCAGACTGCGCGCCCCCACGCGAGGGGCCTCTCCCGCGCGCTTGGTTCTTCCCGCACCACGAGCCACGACCACAAGATGCCGAGTTTGCCGATCCAAACCCAGGGCTGCCTCCATAGATCAAGTCCATTCTAGTTTCAAAATTGAGAAGATGTGAATAAAGCTCACCAATGGAGATGGGTTCCACTCTAGCGCATAGAGTAGAGACGATGGGCGAGAAATCTTCGCCCAAGCCAGTGATGATGTACTCCACCAATTCTTCATCTTCTAGGGGTCGTCCTGCAGCCGCCATGTCGTCACCAAGAGCCTTCATCTTGGCAAAGTACTAGGCAACGGACGAATTCTCCTTCTTGGTCGTTGCCAGAGCAATTCGCATGTTAACGGATCGCGCTCGCGTCTGTGACACGAACATGTCTTCAATGATCTTCCAGGCGTCCGCCGCGGTGGCGCTGGTGGCCATCTGCATGAGGACATCCTTGGTGACCAACGCGAGGAGGTAGTTAAGGACTTGTTGGTCCGTGGCCTCCTAGTCTTCGCGCGTCGGATTGAGAACCCTCACTTCCTTCCCATCAGCGCCCTTCTGCACAAGCTCCGTCGCAGGTATAGGGGTGGCACCCGTGAGGTACCCCTGAAGACAAGCACCACGGATCGCAGCACGTACCTGTGCCTTCCACAGGGCGTGATTGTTCTTGCTAAGCTTTTTCGTGACGGGCTGGGCGAGGAGAGGATTGGAGGAAGCAGATGATGACGCCATTGTAGTTGCGGAGAGGAGATGTAATCTACTCAAAAGTGATGGCTCTGATACCATGTGAAAGTTCAGAGGAGCGGAGGAGAACACCGACGCCCTATCTAGGTCGTGCGATGGTTGCGTGTTGATTGGATGCAGAATAGTCCCGCATGTGGCAGTTACATATAGGTGTTACAGAGCTAAGCCAAGAGATCTTTTCTAAATATAAACCTTCTATACATAGATGATCTATTTCTATACATAGACAATCTAGATCTCTTAGCTTTTGACACAATATGGTAAGATAAATACACATGTATCTAACAGACTCTCTCAATATGATAAAGTAAGTACAATATAGTAAGTTAAATACACATACATCTAACCTTTCTATCTAACAATAAAGCATAGAATGTTAGAAAAAAGTATAGCAGCATCTCATGCTAGATCATCAAGTCAAGTTCTATACAAAGATGCACAGCTCAGAAGCACACTGTCAATGAAAAAAACTGAAACCATAGTTCAAAGTTCTCATCTTCAATCTATTATTGTAAACATGTTGGCTGAAGACAAGGCCAACCAATTTCATTAAGATTTAGAGGAGAAAAATTCAAGTTACAAATTACAAATTGACGTTGACAGGAGGCTGTCAAAACCAGACCAACATCTCTAGAGATTACAAGCTACTGATTGATCCATTCTAGTGCCCCTCTTCTTTATTAGAAGATAAAAAAATGGAAATAACTTCGGAGATAAGAAATAGTGAGGAGAAAAGACCACCAAACAAACAAACTCACAATGAAGATCAAGAACCATAAAAGTATGGAATGGATCAGGATTCAATGTTTCTGGCTTGCTACCATAAAACTAGACCGTGGTTACTACTATGATCAATTCCAAAATTAAGATTAAATAACTTCCAAGATATCATCCACGAATTGCACGACAGAATAGAAGAATATGCTTTTTTGTATTGCTAATTGTGTACTGGATATGTATTGTATGGTGAGGAAACAAGTACCTCGAGGGCACATATGTCATCATCCTGGTTAACCAGTGTCAGAAGACCTGCAATTTAACCAAACGATAAAGATGATATCCATGGTTTTGATACAACCTATACTGATTTTTGTGAATTACAACACAAATTAAGAAAAAACATGAAGATTTCCACTGGAACTTTTCAAAGATATGTACTAACCATAGTCTGTGTGAGCTCCACTGAATTGATCATAGAATGGATGTGATGTAAAAGAAAAGTGGTGTCAGATGAATCTAGTCAGTACTCACAATTTGCAAGATATACTACAAAATAAAAAACGTAGAGACATTTTACTTACCACCCAGTATCAGTGCGCTGCTCTTCTGGAATATCAGTTGATGAAGGATAACCAATCAGCCTGAAAACCCAAAAAGGATCTCCCGCAGTTCTGCCTTCAAAAGCATCAACTGGCCCACCCAATGCCAATGCTATACCTCGCATGATCTTTCTTGAAAGATCTACAAGTAAAATTTCCATGACAAACACTACAGTGAGGAGTACCAAATAAATGGATAAATAACATAATTAAGAATTAAACTAAGTTCAGAAGTGAACCTCTTAGAAGGTTGATATAGTTTTCCAGCAGAGAGTCAAAATTTGATGGATATTTGGGCCTGCAAAAAAGTAAAATGATTAGGTTGATTGAATTTTGAAAGATTTCTAACTTAAAATACTCAAGGGCAGGCTATCAAAGTCCAGAACAGTTCTTCAGTAATAGCTGAGGTAATTCAATGAGCAGTAACAAAATATATAATGTTGCAATGTCGTGATTCCTGGTACCAGCTATTCAATATGCTTAACAACAATGCATTGAAGCAACATATGCAACTACAATTATAGCCAGACCTTTTTTGCTATAATTCACAATCGTAGCCATATTACATAATACATGTTTCTACTACATAAAAGTATTGCACATTAGATATTTCATTCCCTCAATCTTCCAAATAGAGGTGTGCTAGCTAAATTAATTATATCAAAATTGGGGTATCATTTTATATCTAAGGAAACGATATCTATCTCACAGATGTCAAATAATGCTGTTTTTTTTAAATAATGGATAGAAATCCGGCAAGAACAAATAGAGATGGAAAGTTGGAAACATACCACAAATTAGATCCTTCCATTGGTTTGGCAAGATCTCCATATTGACCAGGTTCAATAGGTGTGTAACACTGTGATGTTTCCTCTTCCCAAGGATTAATGCGAAACAAAGTAATGGATGATAAAAAAGAGACAGAAAAGTGAGCTTACATCAATTGCTTCATGCATGTCAGGTTTACCCTTGGTAATATTTTCACCCAATCTTTGGTATCCTCTGACGGTAATGAAAACAAAGTTATGTTATACAGGAAGGAGGTTTCAAAGTTCCCAACGTGGAACAATAATGGAAACTTTAAAACAGGTTTAGGAAATCACACCTATATCCACTCTGAGGTGTCATTTTAATCTTTAGTTTTTCCTCATAAGGAAGCTGGAAGAACTTATGTGTCACATCCCTAACTTCCTTCATTAGCGACTCGGCAACCCCATGGCCTTTCTGTTAATAACTTACAAACACCATTTGCGTTACACAGCTTTGATAGTAATATAAAAATCATTGCGTGCAATGCAAGAACACAACCACATTAGGATTCATGTTCTGCGTACCCACTGTACTAAAATGATGCTAAAAAGTTTGAAGCAGGTTTTGTACTAGTAAATAAATGAGTAATTACCACATAAAAGAATCCAGCCTCCCTGCAGGCATCGTCCAACATTCTGACAACCTGCAGCAAATCCTTGCTGTTGGCCATGTTCGGATCATCGATCTTTTCAACAAGCGGACTAATGTCTGAGAAATTAAAAAAAAAAGTGAAATTTTCAGATGAAGATTTCAAAGTACAAATATATATCAGCTGAATCAAGTTTTCTCTATAAGAAAATCTGCAAAAACTGTATCTACTATCCGTGCAGCGAAATCCGAGCAGGATTCGAGAATCTGAATCTTGCAGGCTTGAGAGAGCGATGTCTTACCGATCAAGGGGATTGCCTTGAAGTCAGAACCCATAGTACGGGAGAGAACGAGCGAGCGTCGTGTGATTTGGGGACGCGAGCGACGGAGGGGAGGGGAGGGAGAAGGAGAGCTCCGTCCAATGGAGATTCCGACGGGGGGGAAGAGGGCTCGGAGTTATGGAGGGTGGTGGTGCCGCGACGATGATATGGACAGTCGTCGTTTCCCTGGTAGAAATGCGGTTGCGTGTGTGGTTGAGGGGATTTTGGATTGTTGCGATGGAGAGATGGATTTCGACGTCAGACGCCACGTTTTATAGCGCCAAACCTACGTCACAAAGATACGGCGCGGTTTGAGTAAGGTCGGGATTCTGGATCCAGAGTAGGAATAGAATAGCCACTTGGTCGATTTGGACCAGGTTAACGAAACCTTATCGAGCAGTTTCGCCGGTTCTTAAGAAAATTTTAAAGTTTAGTTCTTTGTTTAAATTTGACAGGTTTGTTGAATGATTTGTCAGCTAAAGCCATCTCGAAATTTCGCAAATCCAACATGATTAGTCCTAATAATTATATTATTATCGATTGCCAAAAATATAGAGTCTGATTCAAATAAAACTAATTAAGTTCTCTTCCCTTTCTACATACCTTGTCTCTGTATGCTGGGTTTATTGCCCTCTTTCATTCACAGGCCAATAACCCCCTCCCCTCTTTCCACCGGTCCGACCATGCTAGCTGTCTTATATGATCGTATCACGACCATGCAAACCTAGGCATCATACTGAAGTCTCACTATTGATGGACGGTGTGTGACAGGCCAAAATCCAGCACCCCTCGTAAGGTTGAGAGGGTTTAAGGGTTTAGCAAACTATATCCTAAGAATACATCAATATTTTTTCCTAGTTTCGAGCCTTCTTAAAGATAACAACTCTACTATTGACATTTTTAGATTATGAATTGGAAAACGTACAAAGAGCTCATGTGCTCGATTCCTAAACAAATTTCAACCCCCTCTTTAGGAACCCTCCGCTGCTTTATACTCTCCAAGGTTCACCTAACCCATAGAGAGATAGTGAGAGGGTGCTATAAACCAACTTTATTTCCTAAACCATAGCTGGTTCTCTACTTCTAGTAAACAGTCATGTTTGTCAAATGTCAAAGTATGAGGATCACCTTGTCCCTTGCCAGAGACTTCTAAGATCCCGTTTGCTCACACCATGAAGGAATGGCATGAGTAAAATTCCATGAGCTACTCATATTATCACATGTCGGCCTTCGAGAAGCTGTTCTAAGGTCTATCCCATCCTAGATGTGCTACCACTTGTCAGCTCTTAGGTAGTCACCTCATGGATGGTTTCGAGTTGGGCACATTGCCCTATGTTCTTTAGAGATTTAGATCTTGTATGTCTCCACACTCTTCTTCACTTTCTTCTTGGAGATGTGGATCTTGTAAATTTCCACTCTCTTCTTAACTTTCTTCACCCCTTATCATCATCACCAAACTTTCTACTACTCGTCACTCCTTCTACTGCACCCTGCCACCCCCTTATACTTAATAATAGTGCAACCAACTTTCCTTTGATGGAATGGCTTAATCAAAGAGTGGATATAGACACAGATTGGAGTGACACACCGAATCTCCATTAAATCTCATTGACCCATAAACAGGTAATGATGGCTTGTTGTTCCATGGGGTGACAAGACGTGAAGTGGCATACTCTATTGTTTCCATGGTGTGGGACCTATTGGGCTCCCCATAGGCTTTATCCGTCCACTTGCTAAGTGCGAGAGGGACGCCGCATGGTAAGTCATGGAGACACCAAAGGTGTCAACCTTGGTTGTTAGTCCCTAGCCAGCAATTTTATGGATGGCCTTCAATGGGCCACGCTTCAATGGATTAGCTTTTTAGCAATCATCCCCTAGATTTCCCAATGCTAGGCATGCCATCTGGTGACCTTTGGATAGCAATACCATGGAGGGCCGAAGAAAATTATTTTTAGAAAACATTTTTTTCAAAGCATAGAGCAAATAATACTGGTGAATTATCTGAAAAGAATAGAACCCAACTAGTAGCATTTTGTTCGCCCCTATGTAATAGTAAACCTGTTTTTCCAATGTGATCACATAAAATTCTTTTGACACTACAAATCTACAATCTTAGTAACATGCAAGTCATTGTGTAGACATGGTTTAGGATATCATGGCTGCATTTTGTGCACATCTCATTGTTGTGTTTGTTGTTGTTATATTTCTTATTGTGTTGATCTTGGCATGTGATTTCTTTGCAACTATAGAACATGGGTTTCAAATTTCCCCTTCTATTACGTGTCTAGAACTACGTGGAATTTGTGAATTGTGCAATTAACTCTAATTATATATGTTTTTGGATGTGTTTTTTTATGTCACAACTAAAATGTTTAAACTTGATGATATTTTAGTAACTATAGGACAATCTGGCATTATGTATGGTTTTACAATAATTGACTAGAGTAACTCATCTTGAACCATGGTATGAATAGTTTCTTTATGTTTTGTTTTTACATGCATTGGTTATGATGCATGCGTTTATTTAGATTCTTTGAATTTTGTAGGAAGAGATGTAGTACTGTGTATCATTGTTTTTCATGTCTTATGTGACAAACTTACGCATCATATGTGTTCCCCTCTTTTTCTACCTTGCAAAACGTTTATAATCTGACCTTTTTTGAGCATCTAGTGGATACCCTGCTGGTTACTTGTAAGGCAGAGGTGAACATAGATAGGTTAGATGATGCATCAGAGATGAACTATAGAAGAAATGTTTCGTAGATTGAAACACAAATCGAAGCATGGACAAACTTTTGCATATTTTTAAGAGCACAAATTGTGAATGAGGTAAGCAGTCCACACACAATTATTCCTAGGGCCCTTTTGGATTGATACCATAATGTGCCATACCAATTTTTTGACAACTTAAATTGTAAATGTGTTAGTTTGGATTGATGCTAAATTATTGGTAGTGCCCACGATTTGTTTGGTCATATTCTAAAAGTTTTTTCACCATACTATCAAATTTTGGGTTCATATTGGTACCAATCCAAATAAAAGCTAGATAACTCTATCCTACATTAAAAAAAAATTTGCCTATAATTTGACACTACCAATTAAACATGCTCCTATATCCAAAATTTTGATTGAATCCAACAAAAATTTCATGTAATATAGACGCTCAATGTAGATAAACATCATCATATCGCTACTCAACTCCTATTTTGAAGGTTTTATTAAATAATATTTCATTAGTTTTAAAATATAAGAATTTCTAATATTTAAATATTGTTATAAAATATAATACTACTTATCACATCAATTATCTCTTATTCAAATTTCTTTTCATCTTACCCTATCTATTCTCTCATCCACGGCCTTCTCATCTTTTATATATTTATTAAGGAGCACTAAACTCTTTTTTTTCTTTTTAACCTTAATCTCTACTTAAACAACCTAAAAATGCTTTTTTTAATGGAGGTAATAGAATAGAATACATACAATTCCTATTTCATTTTTTTCTAACAAAGTAATTGTAGCTTTCTATCATTGGATAAACTAAGAGTAAACACAAGCATATTTATAAACACTATGATTTAAATTCCGGTGAATGGAATCATATACCATGACTTACTATTACACTTCAAATATTACAATAGTAGTAATCTATGACATGCCAACAAGTAGTGTATATTAAAAGAAAACATGTGAAACATCTTGTACATATTCGGAGGTAGCGATTGTTTTATCGGATTGCAAGATGTATGTTTACAAAAAAATTGGGACCAAAATCTTTCAAATTTGTAACATTAGGATTTGCTTCATGATTTATGCTCTTGCAACCCTAGGTCCTTCTTCACTAGCTCTAGTGATGCTTTGGCGATCAGCGACAACTTGACGAGTTAGAGTTTAGGTTTCCAAATTGAGGTGGGGGTGAGAAGGGGTTAGGGGAAGGGGGAAGAGGAGGGAGATCACTAGTTTTAAAGGATTGCCGTGGGAGGTGGTGATTTGATGGTAAGTACTAGAGCCATGAGGATGGAGGGTGATGGGCTAGTATTAGTGCCATGGGCAAAGCGAACTTATGATTTAGAGGTAGCAGTCGATAGTGATGGACCTGACAGCAGATTATTGCTGGAGACAGTAAAGATGATAGGACGAGGACACCTTGCTAGTAACTAGGTTGAGGACGAAGAGAAGTGGGGAAGGAGGAGAGGGAAGGAGGAAGAGACCGGCTAAGGGATCTTGCCGGCACTGTTGGCACCTTGATGCTTGCCGATGAGGTCGGGTGGTGGTGTAGGAGCAAAGTCAAGAGAGATCGGGCAGCGGTATAGGAGGGAAGTCAAGAGTTGTTGAGGTCAACACTCGTGTGGCGGCAGGATAGAAGAAAAAAAAAGAGGGGATTAGGGTTTGGGGGGATTTACATTAATTTTAAAATGATTCAACGGCTCAAAATTTGTAAGATATTAGAGTTTTACTATCAAATTTAGATTAGACATTCACTTATTTTATACTACCTTCTTGTTACATGACGGCTCAAAATGATTCAGCTATTCTTTGGCCGGCGCCGTCCCCTGCTCGTCCGACGATGGTTGTGGCGATGCATCAGTGGTCTAGTACGACAGCTTGTTCTCCGGCTCGAAGCTTCTTCTGATCTCCCTTCTCTTCTTCTCGAGCAAGGTTGGCAATGGCGGAAAGCTGGCTGGTGGTGCTTCTTTGTTGCATGGTTAGTTAGGATTGGTTGTTGCTTCGTTCGACTGCTCTCTTCCGCTTGCTTCTACTTCTAGTTAATTGGTTAGATTATTTCGATCCTGTGGAGGCCGAGGACCCGCCACTGGTTTCCAAGTGCCAATAAGGAATCTATACTACTCGATAATATTATTTTAATAAATTCATCTATACTTCCTAGCGTCAGCTTAGCTGATCTCTAAAGTTACTTCCTGTTAATTTTAATTGAACGTGGATGTTCTGCTAATCTGACGTTAGTTAAATTAAAAAAAAGAGAGTCAACACGCACGGTATGTGAGCTCAGATTACAGCTGAAGTACAAATAATTACTACCGTTTAAGACAAGCTAATTAAGCTATATTTTGTCTAATTAGCTTCTCCTAAGCGTCGTGTATTACTTATTGATATCTTGGATGGAGAGTCATCACACGTTCGTTTCTCCATTTCCATGGCCATACGCCTTATAAGTTTTTCCATGCTCCCAGCATGTTCCCTATATTAAGAGCAACATTTCAAGCCGCTCTCTCATCAAACAGCAAAACAAAAAACCAAGTGCCATCAGCAGACAGAGACAGATTGGAAGAAGCAGCATTGCTTCTCCACAAATGGCTACCAAATCATCGCTGCTGAAACTGCTGCTCATCGCAACAGTCGCATCGCAGTTCGTCAGCTCGCATGCAGGTAGCATTGCCATCTACTGGGGCCAGAACAACGGCGAGGGCACACTGGCAGACACCTGCGCCACTGGCAACTATAAGTTCATCAACATTGAGTTCCTCGCGGCCTTTGGCAATGGCCAGCCGCCAGTCCTCAAGCTGGCAAGCCACTGTGACTCAACCAATGGCGGTTGCGCCAGCCAGAGCTCGGACATCATGTCGTGCCAGAGCCGCGGAGTGAAGGTCATGCTCTCCATTGGTGGTGGGGCAGGAAGCTACTACCTTTCTTCATCAGAGGATGCCAAGAATGTCGCGACATACCTGTGGAACAACTTCCTCGGAGGCCAGTCGTCTTCTCGCCCTCTAGGTGACGCAGTCCTTGACGGCATTGACTTCGACATTGAGGGTGGCACCAACCAGCACTGGGATGATCTTGCCAGGTACCTGAAAGGGCACAGTAACTCTGGAAGGAGGGTATACCTGACGGCTGCGCCGCAGTGCCCATTCCCTGATGCCTGGATTGGTGGTGCCCTCAACACTGGCCTCTTTGACTATGTTTGGGTGTAGTTCTACAACAACCCTCCCTGCCAATACAGTTCAGGCAGCACCTCTAATCTTGCTGATGCATGGAAGCAGTGGCTTTCAGTCCCAGCAAAGCAGATTTTTCTCGGCATCCCTGCATCTCCCCAGGCGGCTGGGAGCGGTTTCATCCCAGCTGATGATCTCAAGTCAGACGTGCTTCCAATGATGAAGAGCTCAGGGAAGTACGGAGGCACCATGCTGTCGTCCGAGTACTATGATGACCAAGATGACTACAGCTCTTCAGTTAAGAGCAATGTTTAAGCGTCTTGGCTGTTGATAATGTGTGGAAATATCTGTGTTCTACTTTGTGTCTGATGTGTTCCGTTATTATGTGCTACTATAATTTCAATAATATTGCTTGCAGATTGGATTTTTCACCCTACGGCTTACTGTTTTTAATGAGAATAATATAATTCATAACTATATTACTAATTTTGTACATCAAGGCATAGACATCAAAGATTAGACTCTTTGGTAAAGATTTGTCCAAGATACTGAAATGGGAAGGGAGGATCAAGAAGTATATATAGACATTACACACAGGGATAAAAATAGTTTGGCAGAAGTACAGATTACAGGACTAAGAGTACAATATCTCTACATTCTACAATCCTGAAATTACGCAGAATCATTTTTTATCCCTAGAAGAAAAAAGATAAGGGACACTTTTTATTAGAGGGGACTTCAAACTACAGTTTTTCCTTCAGTTTCACTAATTCAAACTACTTTGAACTAGTAGCAAGATCAAATCCTGGCGGAATAAAAACGTAGTCATCCCATTTGGAAGAGCAGCTATCCTGCAAGTATATCATATTAATTTTGGTAAGATCAACTTGAATAAATAGAATTTTCATTAAATTCATAGAACGGTGTTCACATTCAAACAACAAACATAGGTGGGAGCACAGCATACCAAACTATTAATATATTATACGGAAGACTCTGGTTTTAAATATTTCACAGTAACAATATGGATTAAAAAAGGATTCAACCATTGTATTCTGCACGACAATATAATTTGAACAAGAACAAGATTTACTGAAATGGAGTTAACATTCATAGATTTGATGATATTCTCCAAAGAAGAAACCTGGAAAAAAGAAGCAAATCCATGTACTGTAAATCCAAAAGTTTGTTACTCAATCTACAAAACCAAAGTAGACAAACAATGTGGTACCTGAATGTCACCCATCTCTACAGCAGGATTAGGCTTCTGCTGGTCACGAGAGGTTCGATGTAGCGAGCTATCCAAGTCCTCCTAAACATGCATAGAAGTTTAAACCTAGAAAAGAAGAATAACCCATGTTCACGAGTGAAACATTGAGAAATTATCCCTGACCTTTCTGAAGAAATGCAGCACTCGGTTTCTGGGCATAAAAAACTATTTTATAAACCTTAATTCTAAAATTTTGGATATTCGTATGTGAAATTAATGACCTATGTGCTAAGATATCAATTAAACCCTTCCTTTGAACACCAAAAATTTTCTCTTAACATTCTATCTAATCCCGAGACTCGAATTTTAAAATTCAAATATTTCTCTCAACCTTCCGATTACTAGTAATGCCATTCTTAAATTCTTCCTAATCCAATATCTTCTCTCTTCAGATTCTTTGGTGAAAAATTTAAAATTTTGACTCTAAGATCCTATCAAGATTTTCTTTCAATCCTGCTATTAAAATTCCCTTCATCCCAATGAGTTCAAAATTTAAATTTTAAATTCAAATCAATCCACTTCTTTTCCTTCCTAAATATTCTTTAAAATTCCTTCAAAATTCAAGAGCTCAAAATATCCACGTTAGTCTCTTTTCCTTTGTTCCCATTATTTTTCTGAGATTGAATTCAAATCCAACCTAAAAAACTTCAAATACCCCTCCAACATAATTCTCAAGTATTTATTTGGATCACCTTCTGTCTCTTTTTTTCTTTTGGTCTACTTGGCCTCCCCTCCGCTATTTCTTTTCTTCATAATCGGCCTAGCCCATATCCGTGCGGACCTGATGGCCTCGAAGCCCAGCCCACATAGCCTGCTCTCACGTGTGACCGCCCACGCGGCTGCCTACACGCATTTGCCCACCGCTTACTTTTTCACCTAAGCCTACACGTCAACCACTCGTCTCCCAGTGCTCACCTGCATGATGTTCCATCCTCCCGCCCTTGCCTGCATGTGCCCCACGTTCTCAAGGGAATGCTGCCAAGGAAAAGTCTCTCCTCTCTACATCCAATCACCCTGGCATACTTGCCATTCGATCTGCTACCTAGTCTATCACCGCCGTCCTTTTCTCTGCACCACTATGTCGCTGTGCCAAGCTCGCCGTGTCCATTCCAAATCCACAAGATTTTTTCTTGCCACCGTCTACTGTTTCATCTCCTTGCTGCCACCATTGCCTATAAGCAGCCCTCATCTCTTCACTTTTCTCATGTGCACCACACTATTCGGCCAATGTCGCCCCACCCTCTGTGCGCCAATCAAGTCGAGCTGAAGCTCCCCGCCAACGACCAAATTCTCCTCTCAGGTGAGCTCCTCTCGTTCTCTCTCTAATAGGCGCTCATAGCCAGCTCTTCGACATGGTCATGCCCGCAACATTATTCATATATGGTACACTAGCGTCAGCTTCTTGTCAACACATTTACACGCTTACATATACTAAAACAAGATATGCACACTTGAGTACATACGGATGCATTACACAAAAATGAGAACGATCGACTAGGAGGACAAGTGATTAATTTCACGCTGCTCCGGCTGGTTAATTATTTAGCCGCAATTAGCTAGCATATTTCGTTGCACACATAGCTAGTGTTGTGACGGAAATAATGCAGACGCGCGGAGATGCATATAGCCAGGAGGTTCTTCGATCGATCGATCTGGAGCAGTTAGTGGGCATGGTGTGAAGTGCCTGTTAGGAGTTTAATCCTACTCTTAACCTTAACTTATATATGCTTACATAAAAATTATGCGTAATTCACTGAATAATTGTGGTTGTCAGAAATACATGTCTTGTATAGTGGCGCACCAGTATTAGAGTAGAAGTGCGCGGTGCGGACGGTATCGTCCTTTCGGTCTCCTTCTTGCACACGTGAGGATCGGAAATTCTTAGGGTTTTTAGGAGCAGATTATCACACGAAGATCATCACCTTCTTACGAGTCGGCCTCTCTCCTTTTAATCTAGTTCTAGAGGAGATTGGGGATGAGCCCGTTAGAGAACGGCATGCGTCTGATCATTATGTGTGGATGAAAAGCATGCGTGCTAGAGACGCACACTACTCGCTCATGTTTGTTAGTCATATGTGAGACCTCACTCACGGTGCTTCTCTCTAACCCATTGTCGATTGATCAACCAACATTTTTCGATTTGATCTTAAGGCTAATGAGTCCAGTCTAAATAAAATGGTGAACTAAAACAATATGTCATTGTGATCAGTAATACGTCACTATTATACCTCGATAGGAATCAACTTACGGGTGTTGATTGATTCTTATACCCATATTCTAGAATTATTATAGTAAACTACCTACTAATTCTATGTTAGTAATATGCTCATTAAATAAGTTGGGTGGCAGACCTATAGTGAGCAGATCCGTAAGCATTGATTTAGTGCTTACATGCTGAACATTAATTGTTTGATCATGAATTCTATCTTTCACAACATGATACTTTATATTAATGTGTTTGGCAATAGGTTGTTATCTAAATATAATACTACAACTTTATTATTGCAGTATATGGTGAGTAGTTCATTAGCACTCTTGATCACTATTAGTCTTGGAATGAAATTATTTAGCCATATAGCCTATCCGGTTGATTCATAACAAACTATAAACTCAACCTGCATTGTCGATGATATAGTAATAGTTTTTAGGAGCTTTTTCATATGATATAGTAGTAGTTTGTTTGGAGCATTTTCATAAAATAGCTCCTCTTACAAGAGTGAAGACATAACCTTATGTAGATTTCTTAGTGTCCGATCACCCTCAAAAATTAGCATTTGAATAACTAATGACTTCAAGGTGATCAAACTTTCTATAAGTTAGCATATAATACTTAGTGCCTTGTAAGTAACGTCAAACTTTCTTAATAGCCTTCTAGTGGTATAGTCCTGATTTAGACTGATATGTGCCAAGTATTTCGATAATAAAAGCCAAGTCTGGTCGTGTACAGACTTGAGCATACATTAAGGTTCCGATAGCTCAAGCATATAGAATCGACTTTATTTGATCACTTTCTAATTGATTCCATGAGCTTTGGAATAAATCAAATTTATCACCCTTAACTATTGGAGAAGGCACGGTAGAACACATACTCTTGTATTTTTCATGTATTATATCAACGTATGACTTCTAAGATAATCCTACTACTTTCCTAGACCTATCCTAGTGTATCTCAATGCTTAAAGCATAATAGGATTCAACAAAATCTTTCATGTCAAATTTAGATTGCAAAAAAAAACATACAGTAGATGCTTATCGATGCTAGCCAATAAAATGTTATCATATAGAGTACTAAAATTATAAACTTTCTAACCTTATACTTCATATAAATACAATTATCTACTTCATTCTCCTTAAATCCAAAGTTTCTAATTACGTAATCAAATTTAAGGTACCACTATCTTGATGCTTGCTTAAGACCATAAATGGATTTCTTAAGTTTGCATCTCATATGTTACTTACCTTTCATGACAAAATCATCTGGTTGTACGATAAAACTTGCTCATGCAAGTTACTATTATGAAATATAGTCTTAACGTCCATCTAATGTATGTCTAAATCATAATGAGTTACTAGCGCCATAACAATTCTAAATTTGTCTTAGAAATAGGAGGAAATGTTTAATTATAATCTATCCCCTCTTCCTAAGAAAACCCCTTAGCTCTTCCTAAGAAGACCCTTTTAGGAATTTCTACTAAATCCTAGACATTATTAGTGCTCATAGACATTAATTTATCTTCTATGGCCTTAACCCATTTGGATGAATGTTCACTATTAATTGTTTCCTTGAATCAAGTGGGATCATCCACATTACCAATGTCTTCTCCAATGAAGACTTCATAATCATTTGGAATGATATATCTCCTCTCACGCATTGATCTTCTTAAGCGTTTATTAGTGATTCTAGTGGGTTCTAGAATTTGCACTTTATTTTGTGTTATAGGTTCATTAGTATCCTCTACTAGTGTTAGAGCACTAGAGCAAGATGCCTATGGCACTATCTGAGGTATAGGTAGACTTTTCTCATGGTCATCTAGTAACAAGACATGGATTTTCTTAAGATCTATCTCTCTGTTCTATGAGCTCCCATAGACTTGATCATTCTCTAGAAAAACTGTGTGTCTTGTCTTAATAAATTTATTGACACTTTCTAGACAACAAAAATGATAGCTCTTAGATCTTTGTAGATATCCTATAAAGTGACAACTCATAGTTTTAGGATCTAATTTTCTTAATTGTGGATTGTAAGGTTTGGCTTCAACTGCACAGTCCCATTCTTTTCTACTAGTCTATAATTCATAAGACGTCTTAGGTACAGAGTTAGTGTGAACCCAATTTAATATTTGGGTGACTGTCTTTAATGCCTCCATCCACAATTTCACAGAAATATTAGAATGACTAAGCATGCCACACACCATATTCATGAGGGTGCAGTTGCAGCACTTAGCCACTCCATTCTGTTGTGGTTCTCACTAGGTATAGAATATTGGGCAATTATGCCATTTTCTTGTAGAAATCTAGCAAATGGCCTAAGCACTTGTCCATATGCGGCATGTTTCCCATAATATTCATCTCCTCGATGTGAGCATTTATTTTTACGTTATGTTAATTCTCCACGTCAACCTTCAAATTCTTGAATTTATCTAATGCATCAAAACGATCATTAATAGCAAAGATGTAACCATAGCGGGAGGAATCATGAGTGAACGTTATAAAGGAGTCAAAACCATCTACTGACATCACTGGGAAGGGTCCACAAATATCCGTATGGATTAGTTTAAGTACACCCTTTCTCCTAGTGGCTCCTTTCTTTATTATTTTTGTGAATTTTTCCTTTATACAATCTAAGGAGAGATTTTCATTAGTAAAATCTAATAGTTGAAGTATCTCATTTTAATGAGATGCTCCATTCTCCCCTTTGAAATATGGCCTAAATGACAATGCCATAATTTTGACGAGTTCTCATTAACTTTAAATTATATGCAATATTATCACATGCAACATCACCCACATTTAGAATAGAATAGTCAAGATTAAAAAAATAGAGTTTGCCTTGCTTCAAAGCAGAACGCACAATATCATTATTTAACTTAATAAAATATTCCTTGTTGCTAAAATCCACTCTAAAACCTCATTTGGTGAAACAAGTAACATAAATAAGATTCCTTTTGATAGACAGAACATAAATAACATGACGCAATAATAAATGAAAGCCTCCTCTAAGGACTAAAGGAAGATCTCCAATGGCCTCCACATGAAGTTCATTGCTCTATGCCACTCTAAGACTCTGCTTTCTCTTTGTGATAGTCCTCATGGAATGCAAATCCTATAATGAATTGGTGATATGCAGAGTTGCACTTAAGTCAATCCACCAATCCACCAAGAACTGAGGGTATAGTGTACATATAATGTATCATCAACATAAGGAATAACATCAATAGTAATATTACCATTCTTAATTAGCCACCTCATAAAGCCAATGCAATTTTTCTAAATGTGTCCAACCTTCTTTCAAAACTTGCAAATTATGGCACTAGATGTGGGAGCAACAATGGAAAGAGTGAATAACTTATTCTTTCCCTTACGCTTTGGCTTGCTTGATGCAGTCCTAGGTTTTCTTACTTGTCTCACCAACACAAATCTCATCAGCTTTCCTCTTGCCTTTCTTTACATTAGCAAGGTAAGCCTGTTTCTTCTGCCTTTTCACTTTCTGATGCTTTTCCTCTTCCATAGAGTGGGAGATGAGCTCAGCGATAGACCATTTGTCCTTTTGAGTATTATAGTTGTTCTTAAATGGACCATAGTTTGGTGGCAGTGAACTCATAATAAAATGGACCAGGAAGTCATTAGAAATTGCCATATCATGCTTTTTAACCAAGCTGCCATGTTAGGTCATGGACATAATGTGTTCTCTCACACTTGCCCTACCATCATAACGGGAAGTCAACATTCTCGTAACGAGAACACTAGCATAAGTTTTGAAGGAGCCCTTAATGTTTTCCTCAACATTAGCCATATACCCCTTAGCGGCCACGGTATCTAGAATGCTGCCTCTTATGCGAGGAGATAAGGAATTCTTAATAATCATCAGACTCATGAGATCCCTCTTTTCCATTTTTTTGCCTTTTCCTCATAAGCTTTCGCACTGTTAGTACCATTGATGAGAGATGGAGCAGATGAGTCCTTGCGCATGGCAATGTCATGATCAAGTAACCTAAGGGTGATCATCACCCTTTCCTTCCATTCTTGGAAGTTGATACCATTTAGCTACTCAATACTATTAATTTGATCAAACATGTCATTCAGAGCTATAATTACAAGCTTGTTAGTAAATAATAATAAATATGTGCAATTAATCCTACATTGGTCTGATTAATCATGCATAAAATGTAAAATTATGCTTGACAATACCGTTGGGCCAAAGTGAGGCATAAATAACTTAGTTGTCATTAATCATAAATGCTAGATTATAACTTTGTTTGATAAAAAATAATTCAAAATATTCTAGCTAAACATTATGTTGGTTCCGTTTAGCTAGAAATGCACATAATTTAATGGCATTAAGAAATAACTCAAAATGTTTAAAAACTAATTCTATAAATCAATAAATGAATTTTGGGCACCACATAAAATAAAAAAGTAATTTCAGCCTGCTAGCCTAAAATCACGGCCCGTTTGTGCGTGGCAAGTGCGCGGGTAGCTCACGCTTTGCCCATTAGTGCGGAGTGCGCATGCAGACCATTATATGCATACGGCCTAGCTCACCCACAGGCCCATTAGCATCGACCGTTGGATCAAGACTGACGGCCGTGATCGGGCAGAGAAATCAAGTGCGGCATGGGCACGATCTTGGCCATCTTGATCGGATTGCTTGGATTGCATGTGACTAGAATAAAAGCGATCGCCACAATGTGAAACCCTAACCCTAGCCATTTCGCTTCCTTCCCTCGACTCTTCTAGTACGTGGGCGACAATGGTAACATGTAAGGTGACAGCGATGGCAAGCCCAGGCGTGCGGCCCGGCGAGCTGATGCCACAACTAATGCACATGCCACCCCCATCGGTCCAGTTCTTCTCCATGGGGAAGTGTTTGCACCGTTTCCCGGCGTGAGCACGCCAACGTCTGAGAGGTCTGCTTAGCTCCAGTGCAGGCCGGTCGGCTTCTCTCTAGGGTTCGAGGTACGCGCGCCGGGGGCCATGGGGCTTACGTCGGCTCCGACGCGATGGTGCGGGCATGCCAGTCAATTTGACCCTAGAATTGACAAGGAGGTGAGGCAAATGGGTCAGTCGAATGACGAGCCAATACGAGTGCTCGCTATTGGCTAGCTGCCAATAGGATCGGTCATCGGCCGCGTCTGTAAGGCTATCGCTATCAGCTGATAGCCGATACGAATCAGGGCGCCCTTCCATCGGCTGGGGTAGCCGATGAGGGCGTGGGCAGGTGTCAACGAGGGATACGACGGCTACGGGCATAGCGAAAGTAAGGCCCTGATCCATCGGCCGTAGAGCCGATGGAGGCATAGGATGGAGATAGCAGCACGAGACTCGTCGCCCACCGTGACGACGCCGCTGGCACCAAATCTCGAAGATCAGACCTTATCGAGATAGTATGAGAACGGGCCAAAGGAGACGGGACGGTGGACGCTTGATCGGACGTGCTGAAGCAAAGCCGAAGCGGACCCATCGACTAGCTGAGCCGATGAGAGGACATCTATCTGAAGATAGGCGTGCATCAGCTGGAAGGCCGACGCACTTGGCGTGGCGCTCAAGGGAAAATCTCTAAGGACCTGGCGCGTATTGGCCGAGGAGTCGATACGCCTGGTGTGACACTCCATATATAGATAACTCATCGGCTAGCACTCCGATGAAACGCTGTACAGAGACCTATAGGCCTAAACCTCATTCTACCGTCGGCTGCCTTGTAGGTCGAACCTAACCGGTGTAGCATGAGACCGATGATGGTGGAGAGAGCTTGATAGACCAATAGAGACTGTACGGACGTGATGCCATACATCCTATCGGCCTAAGAGGTCGAACCTAACCGATGCAGCCTTAGACAGAACGAGACATATCGAGATAGTGGCGGGACTTACCCCTTCATAGGAGATCAAACCTAACCGATGCAGCCCCGCGTCGAGAGCAAGACCCCATCGGTAGAAACCTAGATAAACTAGGGTGACGATGCGCCGAGGTTGTATTGATCTAAAGATTCCCCCTTTACATGTCTCCAAGGGTCTATATTTATACCCTTGGTTTATAGGGTCCGACATGCTTTCAACAACCATCGGACGTTATTTCCTAACAAAAATAAAGGAAAATATCTCTAAAGAAGTTAACTAACTAACTAAATCTTCCTATCCATATAAGATAAGATTGAAGATAAAATATACCCTACCATAGGTTCCACGGCTCCTGCATAAACTCGATCTTATCTAGATAGTCTTCTATTCTGGAACCAACTCTTCCAGTGCTTTAATCCGATCAGCTTCTTCCCTATAGTGATCAGACACCTCTTCAGCCGATCGGCTTTTTTCAATCCATCATCAGGCTATCCAAATTTTGGAGTTAATAGGGAAGAGGGCAGGGCCATTTCGGGTGAGCCTCGGCTTCACACGGTGCATTGGGCACAAGATTAGGGTTCTTGATTTGGGGAAAAATCTAGATTACAGTTTTGGGAATTTGAGGAATTTGGGTTTTTTACCCAATTTGGCTCCCTTCCTTCCAATTTCTACCCAAACTAACGTTAGAACTTAGCGCGGCTCTAGGGCTTCAAGAAAACCAGGATGATGGAATAATATAGGCATAAGGTTGCTCTAATACCACAAGGTTGGGATTTTAATGTTAATGTTAACCTTATCCTATACATGTTCACATACAAATTATGTGAAATTCACTTACATATTGTGCTTAATGCCATTAGAGCCACTGTTGTGGTTGTTAGGATTGCCTGTGCTAGTGTAGTGGCGCACTGTTGTTAGGGTAGTGTGGATGCATCGTCCTTCTGGCTATCACTTGCACTGGCTCGGAGTGAATATGGAAGTCGCTGTTTAGAGATTGGCTATGGAGATCACTCTTCGGTCTCGTTCTTGCGCATGTGAGGATTGGGAAATCTTAGTGTATTCAGGAGTGGCAAATCACATGAAGATCATCAACTTGTTGTGAGCCGGCCTCTCTCCTTTCAATATTACATTAGAGGAGATCGAGGGCGAGTCCGTTAGAGAACGGCGTGCGTCCAATCGTCGTGCGTGGATGAAGAGCATGTGTGCTAGAGACACACATGACTCATTCATGTTTGTTAGTCATGCGTGGGCATGTGTCGACCTCACCCATAGTGCTTCTCTCTAGCCTATTTCTGAGGGATTAACTAACAGTGCCACGGCGCAGGCCGCATAGATGTGGTAGATCCTCATCGAGAAGCTAGCAACACCCTTGTACTACAAATGAACGCCAATTCGGCTTTCCCCAGCGCCACGTAGCACTCCACCGACAGGCTGTTCATCGGCCGCTACTGGATAGCACAATTTCATGTCCATTCTATTAGGAATTGGCACTTCACTCCTTCTCGTTTCTCTCAGTTTAATCAGTGAACAACACATGTTTCTCGTGTGGATTCACTTTGATTGAATAGCACTATAGCAAATTTAGAAAAAATTCACGACAACTAAAACAGAGCAGTGAACACAGAAACATGGCAGCGAAAGCGATGATTGATTCAGCTCAAAATTCACTTCATCCTTCAATTAACTTTATATCTTACAACTTGGGCTAATTCTAGCTTCTTACATGAATGGAAACCCTATATACACATCCCGTAATTTGTGTGAAAATTGAAACAAAATCCCATGTGCCACCTAGGACGGAGCGCGGTGACCACAATCCTGGCTGATTCGAGACTGGATTTGTCTCGAGCCCTTCAGGATTCAAAAATCAATATTCTCCCCCTTAATCCAGGAGAGGATCAAGATTACAAACAAGTAGATGTTGCATCGTGGCCAGTTTTGCCGCCGGCAGTGCTTGTGTCAGTGGATTAGCTCATTGTTCTTCCATTCACATGAATTCAACATTGATATGTCCCTTCTTGATGCATTCATAGATAAAATGGAATCGAGTGTCAATGTGTTTACTGCGCCCATGAAATACTGGATTCTTTATCAATGCTATTGCTGATTTGTTGTCAATGAACATCTTCATAGGCTTCGGCTGTTCATTAGTCAATTCCTCCAGCAAACTTTTAAGCCACAATGCTTGACATGCCACCGCTATTGCAGCCATAATTTCAGCCTTGCAAGATGATAGTGCCACTATTTTCTGCTTCTGAGAGTTCCATGCTCTTACGACCATTAAGGTCGCTAGCTAAATCACTGTTTGTGTAACCGATGATCACCTCTCTCCCTCCATTGCCATACATCAGTCCATGCTGCACCGATCCCTTCAAGTATCTCAAGATTTGTTTGAGAGCTTTGTGATGCATGACCGTAGGCCATTCCATGAAACGACTTACCACACCTACTACGAAAGAGAAGTCCGGCCTAGTATGGAGAAGGTACCTAAGACATCCGATGATTTGGCGATATTTAGTGGCGTCCACAGAGTGTCCATCAATGTCTTTATGCAACTGCAATCTTGGTTCCATTGAGTACTTCATAGAATTACATTCTTACATCCCAAATTGTTCCAACACTCTCTTTGCGTATGCTGATTGTTTGATTATAATCCCATCTTCACCTTGTGACACCTCAATTCTGAGGTAGTAGTGCAACAATCCGAGATCACTCATCTCAAATTCAGCCATCATCTGATTCTTGAACTCACTGATAGCAAATGGATCTTCCCCTGTTACAATTAGGTCATCCACATATACTCCCACAATGATTCCTATTGATCTTTGCCTCGAGTGTACACAGCTTGCTTATGTTTACATCTCGACAAGCCTAACTCCTTCAGACTTCAATCAAGTCATGCATTCCATGCCCTCGGTGCCTAACGAAGGCCATCCAATGGCTTATGCAGCCTATACACAAGTTGTTCTTTTCCCTTTACTTCAAATCCTTTTGGTTGCGCTACATACACTTCCTCCTGCCGTTTTCCATTCAAAAATGCTGACTTAACATCTAAATGGTGTACCTATCACCCACGGTTTGCAATGACGGTGAGGATAACATGTACTGTGTCTAATCCGCAACCAGTGCAAATACATCCTCAAAATCAACTCCCTGATGCTAAACATATCCTTTTGCAACTAAACTCACCTTGTGTTTTATCACTTCATCTTTAGAGTTTCTTTGAGCCTGGACACCCACTTGAGGCCAATTGCTTTCTATCCATTTGGGTGTTTTTCTAGGGACCAGGTTGCGTTCTTCTCAATCAACTCCATCTCCTTTCTCATCGCATCTTCCTATTCTAGTTTGCCTGTCGCTTCACGATAGCACATTGGGTCCTCTAGTTCTAACATTAGCAAATCTTCCTCAGTATCTTCATCTGCTATATTGACATGGCGGGCTTCTTTTAGGATGTCTTCCATCAATCTGTACCGAACGGGGGCCTTCACAAGATTTGTCACCATCTACCAATTCTGCATCATCTAGCATCAGGGGAACCTGCACCGATGTTGAAGCCGATGAAGTTCTTGGTGGTGTTGTCATTGAAATGTGGGTAGTTGTGGAGGTGACTACTAATGGTTGTGCTTTGGTTAGTGACTCAGATGTTTCACCATCATATGTCTCCTCTACCATAGCAACAAAAATCCTCATTGCTATAGTTTGATTGACTATTGTAGCATCATTGTTGTCCCTTGAGGTTGGCTCCTTCTTGATGATTAAATATGGTGATTGTATGCCCTCCATACATTCATTCCAATGCCATTTCACATTTTCTTCAAACTTTACATCCCGACTTATATGAATTCTGTTTTGTCATGGATTGAACAATCGACGAGCCTTGCTCCCTTCCTCTACGCCGAGATACACCATAGATTGACTGTGATCATCAAGCTTCTTTTGGAGCGGGTTGGTGGTCTTCACATGTAACACCCGAAGATGACCAAGGTGTGGTTTTCTTCCATTCCATTCTTTGGAAGAGGTCTGGTTGCTCATTGCTTTCGTCGGCAATTGATTGAGGAAATAGACAGCGTGCCTCACGGCCTCCCCTCAAAAACTTCCTAGCATGGATGTGCTCTTTAATAATGACTGAGCCATGTCCATCGTAATATGATTCCACTGCTCCACCACCCCATTCTGTTGTGGAGTGTATGGGGGCAATTACGTGCTAAACAATTCCAGCATCTTCACAGAACTGAGTAAATTCCGTAGAGAGAAATTCTCCCCCCCAATCTGTTCGTAATGTCTTCATTCTTTTCTCTTGGTAGTTTTCCACCATCGTCCTGAACTTGGTGAACACTAGGAGTGCTTGATCCTATGACTTGAGAGCATACATCCACATCCAACGAGAGTAGTCATCAATAAGAAGCATGAAGTACTGATTGCCCCTAGTTGTTACAGGTGTTATCGGACCACATAAGTCTACATGAATCAACTCAAGTGGTTTCTATACATGAAAGCTTGATGTGCTTGGGAATGGATGTCTCGTCTGCTTTCCTACCAGACAGTCATGGCATACTTGGTGTGGATGCGAAATTGATGGTATCCCACTTGCCATCCCTTTGTCGGCCAGCATTTTTAGTTCCTAGAAGTTTGCATGTCCTAGCTGTGCATGCCACAGCCACGCCGAGTCCTTAATTTTTGTCAGGAGATAGATGGTATAAGCCTGCATGAGCTTGATTCTATAGAGACAATTTTGTGATCGTCTCACTCTCATGATAAATCACATCAGACTCTTGTCGAATAGTTCCAGCACATCTTCGTCCATAATCACCTTGTGGCCATTCTCTATGAGTTGGCCTAGACTCACCATATTGCTAAGTAAATTGGGTATGTAATACACATCCTCGAGAAGCCACTGCTCGCCATTATTGCAAGCAAAGAGAATTGATACCTTTCCTTTGATTTCTACAGATCTACCATCACCAAATCTCACACTACCGATGACATTCTCATCCAATTCCTAGAATTTGTTCTTGTCGTCGGTCATGTGATTGCTTGCACCATTGTTGAGGAACCAAATGGCTCTAGGAAAGGCTTGGAGCTGTTCCAGCCATACCTTCTCTTCATTTAGTATAGTGACTTCTTGTCGTAGCAGCACATTTTCTTCATGCAGCACTTCAATTTGCCGAAGCAGTTGCTCCTTAGATACTGCGAGAAGCAATGCTGACTCCAAGTCATCGGCCTGTGTGATATGAGCTTCATCTCTTCTCTACGGCACCTTACATTGTGATGCGTAGTATCCTAATTCGTGACAATTAAAATGGCAAATATGACTCTTGTCGTGTCCACCCCCACCAGATCCTCTCTCTCTATCAGCATTCTGTTGCTCGCCTCGACCACCTCTGCCACCACCTCATCCGTGAGCCTGACCACCTCTACCACGATGTGCACCACTCATGGGAGTCCTCCCTTTCTGAATTGATGATGATTCACCACCGCCCTTCTTCTATCGTGCCTCCCACTCAGCCTAAATTAGAAGCACCTATCCATCGATAGTGATGCCAGTGCTGGGTTTGTGATGGCGCATCCACTCATCAAACACCTTCAGTCGTGATAGCGCTTCTTTGAACATCTTCTCAATGTCACAAAGTTGTTTGATACTCGTGATGATGGGTAGGTACCGATCTGGCATGGTGTCAAATAAATTTTTCACCATGCCCGCATCATCTAGTGATCCACCAACGCTAGTGTATCTGATTGACATCATCGTCAACCTCCCCGCATAATCATCGAGTGATTATCCTTCAATCATCTTCATAGCATCAAAATCGCTCTTCACTCGGAGTCGTGCATTATTATCATGATCTGCCTGACAAACCTTGTCTTGAGAGCTTCCCAAATCTATTTTGTGGGCATCTTCTTCACGATTTGCATCAGAATGTCCTCAGGTAGCGCTTGGAGCAGATGCACCCTCACTTTTCTATCAAGTTTGATATCGACAGTGTCATCGTCATCATCGGGTTGGACTGCCTCCTAGATGGCTTAATACTCCATAATTGCCTAGACATGGATGCTCCAGCTGGTGTAGTTTTTCGCCATCAACTGTGGATATTGGTACGAGCTCGTACCACTGCTAACGCCGCTGCTACCACCGCTATTAGCATCGCCTTCTCTCGCCACAGGTAACAACAACATCTCTGATTAAACTTTGAGTAATTTTTGGCTCTGATACCAAATTGTAGGATTTGGCACTTCACTCCCTCTTGATTCTCTCAGTTTAATCAACAAACAACTAATGTTTCTTGTGCGGATTCACTTTGATTGAACAGCACAGTAGCGAATTTGGTAAAAATTCGTGACAAGTGAAACAGAGCAGTGAACGCAGAAACAGGGCAGCGAGAGTGATGATTGATTCGCCTCAAAATTCACCTTTCCGTGTGCCACTCTTGACGCTATTTGCGACTGGATCTCAGCACGGGATTTGTCTTGAGCCCTTCAGGATTCAAAAATCAACACGTTTGACTTGTTGCAGAAGGCGTGAGCGTCCCACACGGCGGCGAGAGAGACCACCAGGACAAGCAGCAGTGTAGACGACAGTGCTACTGTGCTCTACAGAGAACATAAGAGAAGACAATGTTTAGTTTAGTCCTACATTGATAATTAATAATAAGAAAGCACAACATAAAACATTAGATGGTCCTTACCATTAACCTAGTTTTTTAAGTTGGGCAGGCGTTAAGTTATGGCTCTACACGGTTAGACTTCAGGAGACCTTGGATCTGATATGTAATTGAGGGAGAACGTTATCCCATGAATTGCATGGGTGCATAGGGCGTACATCCGATGTTGGAATGGGGAGAGATTGTTGGCTCGTTACTGCCCGTAACAGAGGGAATTATGTGGTGTTATATATTTTAATTTTTTAAGATCAAGTAGCCCTCTAATTGAATGGAATGTTTGTGCAAATAATAGGGCGTGGCTATGTTGTGTGGTGTCATATTTTTATGAAAAACAACTATAACTTGCATACATTTACACTTTAATTTTTATAATACCCATTCTATAATAGAATTAGGATAAAAATAATTCGAGGTGACAGGAAATATTTAAGATAGTAGAAAAAATGATTGAAATAAAAAAAATATATAGCGCTATTTTTTAAGGAAAATTATTTTTTATGTTAATTTCAGATTTTTTGGAAGCAAGGGGGCGCCCACAATTGTCATAGAGAAAAAAACTATATTTCTTTTGAAAACTAAATTAAACTACAAAAGTCAGATAAATGCTACGGATATTATTTTGTACAGTACCCAATAGTCCCCGTGAATACCAACCGTGATTGGTTAACCAAGCACATACATATGTAAAAATGGATGAATCCACCATCTTCTCTTCATTCAGAGAATACGTACGTACGGGTCAGCTCGTTGACCGATCACGATGAAGATACTTTGCCGACATCAGTAGTAGCGAATGATGTTATGGAGCGCGCGATGACATCATGATTGTTTGTGGCTCACTGGTTCGTGCATTCCTTATCACGATAGCAAAAGTTTGGCACAGATGTTAACTAGCACTTCTACTTAATTAATCTGAAAAGAAAAAAAATAACTAGCACAGAGAAAGAAAAATTGTCTATATCAATCAAATATTTGCAATAACCGACCTTGTTTGGCACAGGTCCAAATACAATATTTTTTGAGTTGTCTATTCTAATTACAAAAATTCATGGGTCTAGAGCTTTGTGATGTCGGCCGTGGCCAGCACGGTAGGGTTTATATCGAGCTGCGGCACCAGAGCTCGTCGGAGCGGAGATTCGACGGCGGCACTGGATCAGCTCGCCAGGCTCGTGTGTGAGATTTGACGGTTGGTTGCTTGTGCCTCAAAACAGTTTGAATAGAGGTGGCCTCATTCTGGGGACAGTTTATTGCTAAAATCACAGCTCTTGACAATCTCTGGCCTGCTTGTAGCAGCGTGCTGAGGATAAAAATGATCTCATTAGCCATGCAAATGATCTGAGTAGCAAGCCACATAGATCATTTTGGTCTTGGTTTATACGCACCATACAAGTTGTTACACCAATTCAAGTTGTTGCATTGAGTTGTATCCAGCTTTCAAGTTCGTGTATCACAGGCGAAATTTACTCTTATTTTTAACTATCGTACTGGAGCTCTACCAATTTATTCAAGGAGAGATACGATAACAGGACTAACAACAAGAGAAATCACTAAGCCCTAACAATAGCTTGCTAGCATTATGGCACACTCTACAGCTTGATCCACAAGCACAATCCATCGAGTATCATCGTTGCCACTCATCGTGTAAACCACGATGCCAGCTCTGACTCAACTATAACTGCTGGTAAGGATGCAAGATCTACAAGGCTTTGCCTATCGCATGTCATCTTTGCTGCTTGTCATGCATCAACGCAATGGTGGCTTGGACTTAATTCAATAAGTATATCTCGTCGAAGATTTTCTGCGCACTATAGTTGTTGCCACCTGCCACACAAATATGACGTTTGTCTGATTCAATGCGACAATCATCGCAAGTCATCTTTGCCACTCGTCACAGCGAGATGACAGTCACCAGTTCTTCTGAAGAATGCAGAGAAGACCTTCCTCACCAGCAAGGTGGATTCTCAGGCACTGATCAGCATCGGTGGCAAGGAGACAACATCTTGAGATCAAGGTGGCAAAGGACCTCTAGCTATGGTACAATTTTTCGGTAGACAACCGCGGTACATTTTGGATGACATGCAGTGGAGCCCAACCGAGGTAAGGTAAGACAACAAATCCGTTTCATAACTGTGATTGCTAGCTTAATCTCATCTGACATTCTTTGATGCATGCCACTATTTTGACTTGTGGATGAGGTGGATACTAGGGAAGTTACAACATAGCAACAAAGCAAAAGATCATGGCAGCAGGCTACCAAGGTGATTCCCCGCTACCCCAATTAGGCAAAAAAGTAGATAAACATTTATTTGAGATTCTTTATTTATTATTGTGAATGATAAAACAAAATGCACATGGGAGCAAACCATTTACAATAATCTCGCTAGCCCATGTTCAATTTTTTTAGCACGGTCGGGGTGGAAGAATAATGTGTACCAATATTTGTATACACATTGCCATTGACATTGCGACTTTAACGACAATCGTGACATAATATCCACAATGAGATTGAAACTATTTCACTAATTCACTTTTGCCCAGATTCTGAAACAACCGTACTAACTGGAATAGGAAAAAAAATATATAGCAAGGTAGGATAACATGTTCTAGCCAATTTCCCCTAATCTAAAACGTTGAATATTTTCTTTTCTAATGGGACTAAATTATCCTACAAGTAGCGATCAATAAACAGTGATATGTTTAATAATTATGAAATATTATAGTTTATTTAAATATTCTTTTTAATGAAACCACTATTTTTTAATAGACATATGTCAACGGTATATTTTTTTGATTATTCATATTTCATAAATAAATAAAATATTACATTTAAATATTACTGTGTACATTATTATATATAATATGTACGGTATAAAATAACTACTCATACCTTATCACTAGTATTGAAATAATTTACAAGACATATATATACAAATATAGATAGTAAAAGTCAGTTAAACAATATTTATAGCCATCAAATTTATTACAACTGTCACTCTTTAGTTTTTCCAAAAAAAACATATATATTTGTTGGACCATTTATACCACTGAATAATATCCTCATATGTTGTCTTACTAACATTTTTACCGAAATGTTATCTCTCTTAATTTTTATAAAAAAGTTAGGCAACATTGCATGGTGGATCAAGTAGGTATTGTTTATATGTACAACTAATTTGTAGAGGTCAGATAGATATATAACTTTATAGTTGATTACCTTTTAATTTATTTTTTAGTTGTTGAATACATGTGAAAAGAGGTTGGAAAAATATTTTGTATTGAACTTGGTATCTATATACGTGAAAAATATCAATACAGCTTTGTAGCTAGTTCATGGCACAAGCCGATAGTGGTTTCAACAAACATGAATCTTTTAATTCATTTGGCTCTCACGCTCCTTTTCTTTTTGTTCTATGGCTACTTCAATCTACCTAGACTGTCCGCGCCCAGGACGGACAGTCCAGGCCATTCGGAGCATTGCTGGCTCTTTCCATGAATTGGTAGTGATGCTTGGTCAATTCACTAAGAGTGATACTTGATCCCTTCCGGCCAAAGCCGAACTGGCACTCTAAGAGCCGGCAAGGATTACCTTTTACTAGTGCATGTTGAGTTATATGCACCAATCAGCTCAACTTAAAAAGTTAAGTGATAAGAAAGACATCCAATTTACTTATACCCCAGAAAAATAATATATAAAAAAGCAAGCGGTTAAAGTTGTGTCACGTTGACTTTGAAAAGTCGAGAACGACTTTCATTTGTGACTCAATTATCATAACGAAGACATAGTAGTTGAGCAAGATGTTCGATTAGTTAAACACCCATCTTTTTGCAGCCGACGACGAGTATACATACATCATACGTATGCCTTTTGATGATGCTGAAACTAAGCACATAAATATACATATAGATGCCAAATTTATTCGTCTCCTCTTGCCGGGATGATCGATCGCGTAGTATAACATATTTACTACTATATATGTTATATATTGGAAGCGCTAACTAGCGCTCACGACACTGTAAAGGCAGCAACATGGCGAGGCCGCAATACTTTGTACTTGTCATCAGCAGTGCGCCGGCAAGGTGAGGCCGCACTTGCCCGGCAGCGTCATGGCGCGGTTGAGGTCGATCCCGTAGAACCTCACCCACATGCGGGCGCCGGCGGAGCCCTTGTACCGGCACAGGCACGGCAGGTCGGCAGCGGCCAGCGCGGTGCAGCACTGGGCCGACGGCGTGCCCGTCGGGTTGCGCACGGCGGCCGCCGGCTTGCACGCCTGGAGGCCCGCGTCGGACAGGTTGCAGATGCCGTGCGCGAGCCCCGCAGACGCGACGAGCACCAACGCGACGGCGAGCACCGCGGCCCTCGTCGTTGCCTGTGTCTGTTTGGCCATGGATATATGTACGTTAGGGAATTTGTAATCTGGTTTGTTACGGCTGATGATGGTTTGAGTAATTTTATATCTTGGATGATTCGTGTAGTCTTTGGTCAGGATGCATGGATTATTTATAGGGAAGAACTTACTTTTCGCGAGGTTGAAAATGATGAGCAGCTTTGTTTTTCTTGTGATACTTTACTGTAGCCACTGAGTTAGTGTGTTCCGGTAGTAAAGCATATTTGGATGGTTTGTCAGAAGTAGACAACTGAAAGCAACGGTTGCTATAGGAAACCTTGGGCGACGATGATGAACTGCAAATTTGATTTGTTTTTTCTATCTTCATGGGATACACTACATATCTTAATTTGCAAAATAAGGAAGTAAATTTCACCACACATGAGATACATTTACTATTAAAATAGTGGCTCTCTAAGGAACATTTTCAATGGATAATAGATGAACCCAAGTTTATAACTATTATTTGAGGGCACAAATAAATGAATTAAATTATAAGAAAATGAGATTTAAAAAATTCTAAGGAATGTTGGTAAAATATTTTTTTCCAAAAAACGTACCATTTAGTGCCGGAAGCGGTAACTTCTAAAGTACTTAGTATTATATTTTATATTACAATCTACCATATGCCCATAGGGTTGATCTTATTCACCATTAGAGTTAATTACAGTTTGACCACCCTTATATTTTTCAAAATTTCACTTTGGTCCACCCTTTAACATATTTTCATTTTAAATTGGATAATTTTACCCTTTTTAATTAAATCAATAACATTGATTATACTTGCTCTTACACACATGAACTAGGCCAAGGTGAAAAGCTTGCATTAGTGCGGAACATGTCATTTGGGTCAGGCGCAAATCCTCATCTATGACAACGAAGGGTTTGGTCACTAATGAGTGATTAGTGATGCCAGCTGTCATCACCAATGTTAGAAATCTTTGATAGATTGAAACAACAACCAATCACCACCGATAAGTTTCACCCCTGTGCGCGAGACATCTTTAACTCATCACGGATAACTCATCTATAATGGGTTCCAACTCTTACCCCTCAAAAATGACTCGGTCGCCTTTGATAGAGAACCTTAGAGCCCATCATGGATGACTATCGATGACGTGGTTTTGTTCTAACCCATCACAGGTATTGTTTACATACAACATGTTATGTTGTAATTCGTTGTTGATGAGGTTTTACCAAAAAAAAAAACAAAATAGTTCTATTGGTTAGCCTCAGGCAATATCTAGCCATGCTTGTTGAAAAATGATATTAGAGATAAATATTTCTAGAACCAACCTTAAAATATCTAGATATATTTGACATACTTATATCCATGCCTCATTATCCCTAGATATATTTCACAATCATAAACATTACAAGCCTCATGCATTGGAAAACCTCACATAATTCTATCAATTCTCACATTCAACAAAACTTTAAGTTGCAAGGCTCAAGAACTTACCAAACCACCCATGTATCTTCAAAAGAGAACCATCAAAACATATGAATTTAGTTAAAAGTTAAAAGAAGTACTAGAATTAGTAATGCAAATATTTCCAACATACATAATATGTACACTAGCATTGAAAATTGTTTTACACATAAATTTTAAATTAATGTCACTTAATCATTTATTTTTCACGAGCATTGAGAATTGTTCTACAATAATTTTACCACTATTTCGAATGAAAACTTCCTTTTGGAGATATGAGTTGTGCAAGCATGAAGGTAGCTATCTTCTCTAATGTTCTTAAAGTTGTGCTATGGAATGTTATTAATGTTTGCATGTAAGAGAGACATCAAGTTAGTATCTTAGGCATCATCGTATCACTAATCTATAATTTAATCATAAATAGACGTAATCACAAATATTAGGATCTAACAAGGTCGCCTAAGTCATCAAAGTCTTCATTTTATGGCACACGTAGTAACCATAAGTTTTGCTAGATTGTTAACGGCATTTAAAGTCAATGTGGTGATGGAGGTCGACTTTATCTACTTATGCTTATCCCTTTTTCCACATACTAGCCCACGTGGTGTCCAATGCAGCTCAAAGAGGAAAAAAGCCATACTTCTCACTTATATGGGACTTAAGGTAGTAAAAGGTTACCCATTATTGACAAGTGGTTATGAATGTGCATCCTAAGTGATGAGCTCCAAACAGAGACCCATGATGGGCTCTACTTAACGGCCCGTCACAGATGATTTGGTTAGTTTTGACTTTCTGACTTTGTTCTGTTTTGGTTTTCTATATGCAAAGTTGTTGAGGGTTGATCTTTATTGACTTTTTTTTGTTACTTTAAGGCACTCTATTTATTATATTATTAAAGAGACATAGAAGAAGAATGGGAATACCATCATAGCACACCTAAGAGGACTAGGTGCGCTATGTGCCAATATGCCTTCAGCACATAGATCATAGCTGTTCTTTTTTGGTTTTCTATATGCAAAATTGTTTGTTTGGCAATATTTAGCAATTAAAAATATTACAACCTCCGCTTTCATTTGTTTGGCCTTCAACACATAAATATATCTTCCTAGTGATTTGAACGTGCATACACAAGCTCCTCTTCCATGTGCTCGTCTAGTTCTATGTGTTAGTCTATATGGAGGCGTTGGTTGTAATCATCCTCATCGACGACGTTGTCAACCCTATTAATTCTTGTTTCACTCTACATAATGATATGTTGCTTTTTGTTTGCTAGGCCTTTATGGAGAATATTTGCACAACTTGTTTCATAAGAACAAATGGTTCATCCACGTATCTGACCTTATTTAGATCAACAAGTGTGAAACCTTGCTTATCAACCTTAACTCCTTGTAGATTGACCTAGCAGCAATGAAACAATGGTACCTTGAACTTTATATAGTTTAGCTAGAAACCATAAAAACCTTGTTGTTTTGTACTGTGCTCTTGTCAACCCATGTGACCATAGTATGAGTTAGGCCCAAGTTGATCTTTAAATTCCTCTTTACGAACCACATTGTTTGTACTGTGCTCTTGTCATCTTGCTTGATGGTGTAAAATGCATATCTATTGATATCATATCCCTATCATGTGTCAATATCCCATTATGGGCCTGCCACCAACCATGCAAGTGTTTTGCTTGGGCTACTAGTTGACGTTCTAATGCAGTCCTTAAACTATTCGTAGAAATGAGAGTTATGCTCTTTGTTGATCCAAATATTTGGTTGGCCCATATTTTTCTTTCAGATCTTCACTAAATGCTCTTTAAAGTATAGCATAACTTCTACTATATGTTGGAGGCTTGAGTGTAAGTGACTTGATTTAGGACAATTCTTTTTTTTGCTAATGGTGTCAATACCTGAGAACCTTTGTTCATGACAGGACCTAGGAACATTGATTGGATCAGTCTCGGACATGTAATTAACACAGAACTCAGTAACCTCCTCAATTGTGTAATCTACAAAAATGCTGTCTTCCATTTTGGCTCTATTCCACTAGAAATACGATATCTTTCGAATGAGAATATCTCTCTCAGGAAAGCAAGGCCACAAACTTTTGTTTGCTTCACAAGATAGACAATGAGATGAACCATGATCAAAGAATGACAAGGGAAAATGCATCCTTAGATGATTGAGGGTTTTGACAATATATGCAAGCAAGGCATTAAGTTCTTCTCAATTAATAACCTTCTGACCAATGGCATTGAATAAGGGGCATAAACGCATAATCATGTGACAGATCTTGATTGGCAAATTATTTCTGATAGTAATTGGTAATAGTTGTGTGATTAGAACATGATATTCATAGGACTTTATTACAAACAATTTTAGGTCATCTATTGAAACAAACAAACTATTCCTTGAAGAAAATCCCAAAGAAACATTAATACCCTTCAAGCAAGATAACATATCCTTCTTCACATTCTTCGACAAAAGAGACAAGCTAGAGGGAGGTATACTTTGCCTATATTTGAGTTAGTTATTGGTGCGAGTTTACTCTTGTTTTTTATGTCCTATAAATCTTGATGTGAATTCAGCCTGTCCTTTGTCTTCCTAGGAATATTCAACAGTAACCTATTCAAACGCTCATACACATTCTTCTAGTATGGTAGTCACTAGAATGTAGGATTTTCCTTCCACAAACTCTTGTCTATTGTCTTAGTAGCTTTCTTTTCCTTTTGAAACTCCTTAAGTACGTTCTTCACCATGTTGAGCACCTCCTCTTCTGTCACATATGCTAGAGTAGGGCCAAGTTCTTTCTTACTGTTGAAACTTTTCTATACAGGTGATATAGTTGGAGGCATCTTCTATGACCCATATAAACCATCTTTTGGGGGTTTTTTAGCCACTTACTATATGCATGTTCCTTACAGTTTGTCCTGAAAAGTTACCAAGTGCCAAGTAGTTGTTGTGGTGTAGAATAATAAGGTATGTAGATTGATGTTTTCCCATTTGTATGCATCTCAGGTTTGCACACCGCCTCTTTAGAATATTTCTAGGTCGAGGATAATTGGCTCTAAGAATACATTATTATCTTTGCCTGGTTGTTTCTGTCCTTGGATTAGCACAGTATAACAATTGGCTAGCCATTACACAACATAATATATTTCCTTTTGAAGCACAACCATGATGGTAGGTTGTAGTTTGTGATAAGTAATGGCCAAGTGCTATAACAATTGCTCATATCGTTAAAAGGATTTATGCCATCGATATACAAACAAAGCCTCATATTTCTTCAGTTTGTTGTGAATTAGTGGTATAACTATCGGTGTGGAAATCGATCCCATCAAAAGGCGCACTCAGAGGCATGCTCACCGATGGAGATCCAATGCAATGCACCTACACATGTGAAGGCCTAGGAGATCTGCTTAGCTCTTGCGCACTTCCTAAACTTTGAGGTTTGTGGGTGTGTCACTCAATTTAACCCTACTATTGACCAGGAGATAGAAAGAATTTGGTCGATGAGCCAATCGACCGATAGGTCGATACACACTCCTGCTATCGGTTGGTTGCCGATAGGGGTTGTAGCACTTATATATCGGCTAGAATGTTGATGATGGCATAGAAAAATAGCAATAAATAAATCATAGATACATTAGCTATAGAGCCAATGATGCTCTAAATAAGACAGACGATAAGCAGTAAAGAGAAAAATCCGGTCTTCCAAAGAGACAAGACCTAGAAACTACCGATGATTGTACTATTAAAACCAGTCTTGATAGATCAAACCGAACTGAGATAATATAAGGTTGAAGCTAACAACACCAGTGTAGCAGAAACTAGATCAGTTGTGCTAACGGAAGGAACAGGTAAACTCATCGGATAGCTACAATGTAAATAGGTAAACTAATTGGCTAGTTGAGCCGATGGAAGGAACGGAACTTGATAGAACATGATGCTAGCCTTATTAAACACATCCTTGATAGAGTGGAGCTAACCGAGATAGTATAAGACTGGATCTAATAAAATCGTGGATGACCTATTGTATATGAACTGAAAAGCCTATACATTAAATATGAAACTCACTATAAAGGTAACTCATTAGCTGGCTACTCTGGTGAAACATCATGTAAAGATCCACCGACTTAAGACACAATCTACTATTAGCAGTTTAGATGATCAAACCTAACCGATGCAATATGAGACATAACTATAAAAGGAGCTCGATAAGATGATAGATCCCATGCAAACGTGATATGATATATCTGAACAGACTTAGAGGTCGAACCAAACAGATGTAGCCTTAGATATAGCAGATACACTAGGATAATGGTGGGACTTACCCTTTCACCGGAGATTAGACCTAATTGATGTAGCCCCACGTCGAGAGCTAGAACCCATCAAGAAATACCTTGAAGAACTAGGGTGGCAATGCACCAAAATTGTATTAATCTGTGGAGATATATTACAAAGCCCATGTGGGTTTGTGTTTATATTTCGTGATTACACGAGTTCGAGATGGTTACAACCAACCTCCAGACATTATTTCCTAAACTGAAAAGGAAACTACTTTTAAGAAATTAACAAAATTAACTACTCCTGCCTAATTATAAAAGATATCTTATAGATATAAAACCACTCTACCATGGTTTCTACAATTCCTTTCTAGATTCAGTCTCATCTGGATAATCCTCCACCTATCGATTGAATCGAATCCATCTTTAATACAATTGGCTCTTTCCATCTATCAATCGGCCTCTTTCCATAAGCCGATTGACTCTCCATATATTAATCAACCTATTTTCATAAGCTGATGAGCTCTCCAGTCCTTAACCGAATCTATTTTTGGGCCTACCAAATTTTAGCGTTAACAATATCCTATCGGCATTCCTGCATTTGCATCAAATCTGTAGGGTATCTTAGTTTGACATTAGCCTTTCAATTTGTTATAGGACAACAAATTAACTTAGCTTCCTTTAGATTGGCAAAGTCTCACTTGAAATGATCGGTGATAGAGAGATACCACACAACCTTCATAGGACCACCCTCTTTTACGTTTCCCTTCCTTAATTCTTTCACTTGTATCGAGAAGCCTTACATATAGGACATGCATTGAAGTCAGTGTATTCTTTATAATATAATATGCAGTTGTTTGGGCATGCTTAAATTCTTCAGACATCCAACCTCAAATGGCACAACACTTATTTTGCTTCATATGTCATCTTGGGTAGCATGTTGTCATTCAGAAGCAAGTCCTTCAATAGACCCAACAACAGTTGTATAAAACGCTTGTCTGTCCATCTATTTTTTGCCTTAAGCAACATAACATCCTAGGTAGCAGATAACTTTATATGTTTTGCCTTGCATCCAGTGTACAATGTCTCTAAATCACTCACCAACCTAGTGAGCTTCCTGTAGTCTCTCGTTGTAAGCTAGCTCATCAACATCATGCGGCATTACATTAAGAGTATCATTGTCGATAACAACCATGTCATCGCCCAATAGAGAATGGACAAACATATCATCTTCTTGTTGTTCCTCATTTGGTACAGCTCTCGCTTCATCTATAATATTTAGCATCTCTTGCTCTCCATGCTTGGTCCAACATACATAACCTTTCTTGAATCCTTGAGGTATTAGATGAGAGTGTACTCTTGTGGCAAACATCTTCTTATTTTTGCGATCAATAAATGAACAAGTCATATATTCATGGTTCCTTTTATTCTTCCTCTCCTTCGCAACATTTAAGAGATCTACAACGTCAATTATATACCCTCAGCTAAATCAACCACTTCTATACATCCAACCTCGATCCATCTGCAAATATAAATAAATATTAAAATTAATAACTCTTGTGATATATATTTAAAAATTTGTAATCAAGATTTATTTATTATTACCTACAGAGCCTTTTCTTACTTTTTCTTCAAATAAAGACAAAAAATCGCCTCTCTAGCCCTTTCACCCTAAATATAAACAGTACACTACGTTGGGATAACCATTTCACCTAAGGTTTGGGGTATATAGTCTAGGACATTTGTGATGGACTGTGAAAAGAAAGCCTATCTAAAATAACTGTAATCATCTTTTGATGGGCAGTATATGTGCAGCCATCATCGATGACCCCTTGTATGGTTTGGTTGTGGTCTATCATAGGTATCTTATGTCATACCATTAATTCAACCCATTAAATATAAGGGGTCATCAGTGGTGAGTGTATCTATGAGATCAAATCTTCAATGAGGAGTATTTTGGTCTGTTATTTGTGAGTGTATGTGACGAGCCGCTAGGCCCTGTTGCCATCCACGATGCCCAGTACTATATTAGTGTTGGATAAAAGGATGATCAAAACTGAAACTTTACTAATACAAAGTGATTCAAATTACGATTCACTCGTATAATAACTTGAGGAAAACTTTCTGAACTAGCACTGCAAAGCGCCTGGTACGTGAATGCCGAGATCAGTAGTGGGAAACAATGCGTGCCATCAGGTTTGCACCGGTAGTTGATCAGCGTGGCATTAAGAAGGATTGTAATGTTTGTCTCCATCCCTACTAGTCAATACCAGTCCACTTTATATATAGGGGCCTCTAGTCCCGAGTCACCACTTTTTCCACGTCTTGGAAAATGAAGACGATAATCATGATTTGCTGCACTCGCGAACCTGCGCACCACCTACGTAGTTAGGACTGTTTGACAAGAGGGCTTTAGCTCCTAGATATTACTAGTCAACACCAGTCTACTCTATATGTAGGGACCTCTAGTCCCAAGTGACCACTTTTGCCACGTCTTTGGTAAATGAAGACGACAATCACGATTTGCTGCACTCGCGAACCTGCGCACCACGCCGAAGTTAGGGTCTGTTTGACAGGCGGACTTCAGCTTCCAGATCTGAATAAGTGTCAGACTCGAACTAAATACAATTACTAGATTATTAGTTTTATTAAGAGTAAAGTGAGTGAATCTGCTCCACCAAATACGTAAGAAAATAAAGCTTGCTACTACTCATATGGTTAAAACTCATTTTCACATATGGTTAAGCCACCCTCTTTATGAGCACGTGTTTTTAAAAATAGATATTTTCATAAGCGGTTGATCAACCCACAAATGAAAATTGATTTTTATAGCGGTTTAAGACGATCGAAAATGAATTTTCCCATTTCAATATTTTTAGACACCAAAACAAAATCAAAAAAATATTTTGAATTTTAGGAGGCTCCTATACACATTTGAGGACCCAAGTCACAAGCCACACCATTTTCTTTTCAGAAATAAGTTATATAAGATTCGAACTCAAGAACACCTATTCACATATATCCATCCTTACCATCTCTCAACCAAGTGCTTGTTGTTTAGAATCAAGATACTATTCTTCACCTCTTTGAAGTATTAATGCTTATTTTATCCTCTAAACGATTTTAAATGAAAAATTCATCAATTACAACATTGTAGATTGGGCCAAGCTCTACAAATTTGATATAAAACACGTCTTCATTGGAGGTTATTTGAAATATGTATCTAAGATTTATAAAAATAGGTAAGAGATCTTATAATGAATATTTGGGCCTCTAAACAATCTCAAATGAAAAAGTTATAGATCTCATCAATATCTATAGTTTTGATATGACGTTTGTCTTCGTTCGACCTTATATGAAAATATACAAAAATAGTCAATCCATCCCATGTCATTGACAAAGCGCTAGTTCTACAATATAAGGACGAAAATGGATATTTTCTCTCCTTAATGGAGTTAGGCTAATGGTTGACTAGTGGTGATGGCATATAAAGAAGAAAATGAGTTGTTTGATAGTATATCATATAATTGAGCTATATCAGTGACATATTGTAGAATTCATACTTTGTCAATATCATATAATGGATTATCTCATATGGAAAGGGTTGATAAAAATATGTTTTTTTATTTGATTTTTAAAGACAAGTAACTTAATTTGTGTGCCCAATTTTCATAGGTGCATGCTTAAGAATCCCATTTATGATAATGAGGTTGCTAGTGGCTTAAGCCGTCCTTATGATAAAATCGATTTTCACACGTGAAAATTTAAGCCACCCACCTATAAAAATGGCATCATTTTCATAGGCGAGCGACTTAAGAATGTGCATGTAAAAATTGATTTTCACAAATGGTCTTGAACGGGGATTCTCTTCATATTTTCACAAGCGGGTTTTTTTCCACCTATAAAATATTTTATAAAGAGGTACGTGTGAAAAATATTTTTTAGCAGTGGCTATCTTTTCGTAACTTCACAACTCCAGCTTGTATCAGGTTTAAAGCTGTATGAAGCATGCCCTTAGAACCTTTATTGGACTTCAATATTTACCATACAAAATGGGTCATTTGTGTGTATTTAGGGTTATACTAATTTCGGCTAAATGGCTGCCAGGAATACTCACAACACCTAAATCATTCCATTATTAGGTAAACTGTTTCCATATTTAATAATTATACCTTTTTTAACGGTAAGCAGGAGGGGCTAAAGATATATGAAGATTTATTTACATGATAAGTGCAGAAAGTCCTCGAACAAACGAAATGGTGAATACAGAGATGAAAATGAAAAAAGATATTTCAAAGAGCTTATCATCCTCATACTTAATATGTTTTTGAACCAATTGCTACCTAAATTTGAAAATAATATGTTGCGATGTGTTTATTTCAAGTGAATAATATAGTACTATAGTACTATAGGGCAGTGTTCGATATAGGGGCAGATGGAGAGAGACACTAAGTATATAATAGATAATAGATGTTGCCTCATCAATGCCAGCACTTAAGAACAACAGACAATAATACCCAATTATTATCGCTAGTTGTTATGAGATATATTATATATCACTGTTCATCACGAGCCGTCATGGCATGATTGTCAAGACTAAGGAGTACCTGAAAAGTTATGTTATGTTTTAGATTTGAACCTGATTATGAACTTGCTGCAAGAGGACAAATTGGTAGATGTGCCGTAAATATTATCTGTACTGTCAAGTATTATGCCCAAATTCAAGGCATACAGTATCATTGTTTGAATGTGGAAAAAAGACAAGTGCATGACAAAGCTGCTGGGAAGCTGTATTTAACCAAGGAGAAGTACATAGCCCAAAAACCAAGCTGGTGCAGCATAGATGCTTGGAATTCTGAGTATGAATGGTGTGATCCAAAGTTTAGGGAAAATCTGAGAAGAATCATGCCTATCGTGGGAGCTCAAAATACAAACCTCACAAAGGTGGATCCAACTCCATTGCAACAATATGCCAAAAACGGGTAATTCCTAACAAAATATTCATTGTAAAAAAACTCATTGTTTACACATTTAATTTGGGTTGTTTGTGCACATGTTGAAGAACAACGGCGGGATGTAACAGATGTCAAGGCTTGGGTTCAACTCAGAAAGGAAATAATACCAATAATTCTGACATGCTGAACACAAAAGAGGCAACAGAATGTTGGGTAAAGTTCTTTCTTGAATCATGTGTGTAAAAGTTTTTACCCACTTTTTATCCAATATTCTGTAGAAATGTTTTTGCACAGGGGAGGTATAAAAGGAAATTTGCTGAAAGACATGGAGATGGCAAGTCTCGGAAGCCCCATGGTAAATGGCCTCTGTTCAATGGGCTCGTTAGCAGCAAAGCACTCGCTGAGGTCAAAAGAGGCTCATCTTCATCAGCTCTCAAGCGTCAACATCCTGAAGCAGCAGATCATCAAAGAAGGGAAGAATCTGGAAGTTTCAAATACAAAATCTTTATACACAAAATGGCACAGTGGAGTACAAAGGCATACAAAAGATATGCATTGGGAAATAAGCTTCTTGAGGTGCATTGTATCTTCTATAAGCAAAACATTTACATGTTTTATTTTTGTTATAACTAAACGAATTATATTTAATTTGGTTAATCATAACTATTTCCAGACCATGGCAAGAGACCAAGGATATTCTTCTGCTGACATTCCACCTCTATCTCCACTTTCTGAACCTCCAACTACTCCAGTTATTGACCGTGTAACTGATATATAGCTTCATATGCTCCACTTAGAAGAACGTTAAAAAGTACATACCATCCTACTGTTCTGAATTACACATTGCAATTCAAGCAAATACTAGTGATTTTTTCTGTTCTAGTTATGCTCTATGACACATGAGTATCCATCAATACCTTGCATATTACATAAATATGTGTGATATAGTGAAAGTTAGTTTTGTTGTTTGCCCAGTATTGACCTCATTGAACACATTGAATGCTCACAATTTTTTTAATAAAATTTGGTATGCTCCATAGATAGGATCGAAGATCTGATCGGATTATAGAAGGAAGCCGATTAATCTAGGAAAAAATCCAATCGGACTAATGAGGATAGATTCGATTCATTCAAAAATAAAAGATTATCTAGATGAGATCGGGTCTGAGTAGGAGCCGGAACTTATATTTTTATAGAATATATTTTATAAGATAGATAAGTTTAATTAGTTTTATTAAACTTCTTAAAAAAAAGTTTTATTTCGTATTTAGGAAATAACATTTGGAGGTTGTTTCTAACCATATTAGACTCTTATAACACTAGAGTCTAAATATAGATCCTCTAGACCTTGTAAATTATCTCTCAAATCAATACAATCTTGATGCATCATAGTTTTTACCGACGGATTCTAGCTCTCAACGTGGAACTGCATCAGTTAAGTTTAATATTTGGTAAAGGGGTAAGTCCCGCTACTATCTTGATATATTCGCTATGTCTAAAGTTATATCGGTTAGGGTCGATCTGTTAGTCTAATCAGATATACCACATCATACTTGCTCTTCTATCATCATCAGTCTCATGCTGCATCAGTTAGCTCAGACATATTAGACTATTGATAGCAGATGGAGTCTTAAGTCGATAGATCTTTATGCAAAATTTTATTGGAGTGGATAGCCAATGAGCTATCCACATATTGAGTCTCATGTCTAGTGTAATGGCTTTTGAGCTGATATACGTATATCTTGCTCCATGATTAATCCACTAGTGATCTATCTGGGTCTGTTAGATCCGGTTTTATTGTCTCGATTAGATTTGATCTATAAAGGCTATGTCTAAAAGGGCTAACATCAAGATCTAGCAGGTTTCATTTCCCACAATGGCTTAGTTAGCTAACAATTTTTCTTATAAGCCTACATCAGACCCGCAGTTGAAAGGAGTTGATGGGCACTCGATCCCTCTGTTATTACGTCCGATCTAGCTTTCATTATTGCTGTGTCTCAGTTTAGTTCGATCTATCAAGGCTGACTCTAACGATACCATTATCAGTGGTCGCTAGGCCTAATACCGTTGAGAGATCAGATCTCGCTCCCTACTATTTATCGCATACTCTGTTCGAAACGTCATCGGCTCTATAGCCGATGAGTCTTTTATTTCACTCCTCACTATTCGCCTATGATGTTATCGGCTTTCTAGGCGATGTATGAGTACTACAGTTGCTATCGATAACTAGTAGATAGTAGAGGTACATCGGACTTAGCCGATGGACATCCTAACCCTATTGGCAACCAGCCAATAGTAGAAGCCGTATCATTTTATTGGTCGATTGGTTCTATGATATAACTTTATCTATTTTTCTTATCAATTAGATGTTAAATTGACTAGCACGCATGTAACTCTAGCAACCCGATGAAGACACCTTAAAGCTGAAGGACCTATCTAGAGTGAAGTAGATCTCTTAAGCCTCAACGTGTCCACGCTGGTTCTCATCGGACCTCCATCGGTTCACGCTCGCTCGCCCTCTTAGCGTGCCCCTCTATCCTATTCGATCACCCCTCACGTGAACAGTAGTTATGCCATTGCATGAAGTGCATGAGGACTGCTGCCATCATCTTCATGCACCTCATTTTCCCTATCAACGTCGCATCTCTCCTCATTCAAAATCATGCCGATAGGATCACCCCCATGTCTTGTGCCTGCTTCCCTGATTTCTCCTACAGAATTCGGCAGAGTCTAGCCCAAATTCACCCACCTTGTCCCCTCCTCCTTGCTAGTCATTATAGCTTTTGTCGCCCTCAATTTAGCCTCTTTTTGCCCACAAAACGCATCCTCAGAGCCCTTCATATGTTTCCTCCTTTCCACCAAGCTCCCCGATCCATCTAGCCATTTCCTTGCCGTGAAAACCTAGTGTCATGACCTACCAAGGCCTCTAGTCGCTTGCCACTAGTGAGTACAACCATAGTAGGCAATGTCGTTGCCACCATTGGCTTGGCTACATCGAGTGGCATCCTAGTCACCACTTCCATGAAGTTAAAATGCCCTAGAGTGGCTCCTTTCACACCTAAGGTGAGTTCATCATAATTGGCCTTCAACCGCCATTAACAACCATCTCATGGCTTGCCTTTCTAACCTAGACACCTAGGCCACCCTCAAAGCTCCTCGTTCACTATCCACTTCCTTCAATTGCCATAGTCACGCAGTCTTCACCATGACTCTGAGGAGCACCATTGCCAAGCCCTCACCATTGGCCACCTTCCCTTTGCCCTCTCATTGTTGTGCACACACAGTGAGCATTGCCTCATTCTTCACTTCCATTTGCCCCTCTCGTTCTTACTCCTGCAAAACTGCCGCTCGCCGCCATAACCTAATTGGTCTTGGGCGCTATTGCGAATTCATTGGTGAGTGGTGGCCAACTCTTCATGGTGGTAGGTTTCAACCAAGGATAATCAAGAGACTCCGTCATAAGCCAAGCACCTCAAGGCTAACTAGCTACAAGCAACAAGAGGATAACTAGCTTTATACCTTCCAACATTGGAGGAGACCAAGTGGTATGGGTGAGAATGATTGAAAACCTCCTAGAATCTGACCCATCAAACCAAGCAATCACAGAACCGCATTCTAGGGCTAATCCACACAATAGGCTAGAAAGCCAAAAGCATGAACTAGGGGGCCCTAGAGGAGCCTTCTCACAAGACCAAAAGAACTCACAAGAACAAAGGGCCACGATACTATGTAGTCTCCAACAATCTCTGATACATGAGGTTTTCAATTAAACAAAAGCTTTTTAAAGAATGGAACTCACAAGAACAAAGGGCCATGATACTATGTAGTCTTCAACAATCTCTGATACATGAGGTTTTCAATTAAACAAAAGCTTTTTAAAGAATGGAATAGAGGGATATTTATACTAGGAACATCCCTCCTAGTCTAGGTGAGAATGTAAACATGCAAATTCTCAAGATAGAGGACTAATTGAATGGAGAATACTAAAAGTTTTTAGTAAAATTGCATTTACTCCCTGGAAAATAATATTGAGGGTGGGTCTGTTGCATTGAAAATTAGACTTGACCTTCTTTCCAACCATTTATACCATGCACCCTATCTCCTGACTTACTGGGTCGCACATGCCTTGGAAGTTGGCCTTCAAGGATGTAAATAGTTTTCTCGTGAGTGTCAATAGTCACTTTTAGTGTAGGAGCTCATTCCTTCTGCACATAATCCTTCTAGTCCACATCGTAACCCTTCTTCATTGGAGTAAACCTTAGCAATATAAATATATAACATTTAGGTAGTATAAACATATCATTAATATTTGGGTTAAGTTGAGCAAAGGACAAGTTCACCCCTTGTTGTTCTTGGCAAGGCTACATGTAATCGGTTCGTGTTATATGTGACCATTGTTATCAAGCTTGTTGTTGAGATGTAATCCATCACCTTGGTTTACGTCTTCTTCAATATCATATTGTTTGCAATGTAAATGATTGTCATGGTTTAGGTCATTTTCATCTTCATCTTGTATCTTATGACATAAGTGATCATCGCTGTTTATATCCTATTGGTTTATGTGTGTAGCCGGCATGTCCTCATCATCCTCCCTCTCTTGAAAAGGATTTGTCCTCATTCTAATGTTTCAAAGAATGGGAAAAGGTTGGAGGCACTGAAGGTCTCGCGAACACCATAGTTGTGTGGGAGATCAATCTTGTATGCATTGTCGTTGATTTGTGGTTTCACTTTGCATTTGTGTTGATTACGAAAGCAATCCTTCTAGAGATGCACCCAAACTAAATCACATATTTCCAAAAAAAATCGGTCATCTTGTCAATATATGTGTGAAACTTCCTATAAATTTTCTTGACATAATTAGCACATTTCTGTGCATAAAAGTTCAAACACTCCTACAAAGGCAAAGGCAAAGACAGAATATCATTCATAGTAGTGGGTTTGAAACCATAATGATCTTGAATGGACAATAATTAGTGGTAGAGTGTACTATCCTGTTGTATGCAAACTCCACATGAGGTTAGCATTCTTCCCATAGTTTTATGTTCTTCTTGAGGACAACTCGTAACAACATTCTGAATGTGTGGATGACAAGTTGTGGGGGTGGTATGTGGTAGTGTTAACGTCAAAATCTGGACGATCCGATGGTGCTAAAGCCGATCGGCTGAGAGGTCCGATGGAGAGTTTAATACAGTCATCGGCCGATGGAGATACTGAGATAAAGCCGATGGAGAACTGTAGAAAAGCCGATCAAATTAGTAGAAGATTGGATCGGCTTGAAGACAGGGGATTGTCCAATCGAGATCAGGTCCGAGAAGACCGAGGGAAGGAAGGAAAAGGATCGGCTTGACTAAAAGAAGGTCCGATAGCTACAGTGGAGAAGCCGATTAGGTTGCAACAAAGGAAGACTCGGTTATAAATTGGAAGATTATTTAGACAAAACCGAGTTTGCGAAAGAGCCGTGGACTCCACGGCAGGGTGCTTATTTTTGTAAATTGTAACCTTACTCAATTAGGGAGGTTTAGCTAGTTAGTTAACTTCTTTAGGAATATTTTCCTTTGTTCTTACTAGGAAATAATGTCCGATGGTCGTAGACATGTCGGACTCTGTCTGTAAATCCAGGGTATAAATATAGACCCCCTGGAAACATGTAAGATATCTCTCGATCATATACAAATTCGGCGCATCGCCACCCTAGTTCATCTAGGTGTTTACCGGCGGGTTCTGGCTCTCGACGCGGGGCTGCATCCGTTAAGTCCGATCTCCGGCGAAGGGGTAAGTCCCGCCACCATCCCAATATGTCCTGCTCTGTCTGACGTTGCATCGGTTAGGTCCGACCTCTTAGGACGATCGGATGTATCGCATCACGTCCGTGCTAGACCTATCGGCCCGTTAAGCTCCCTCTGCCGTTGTCAGTTTTGTGCTGCATCGGTTAGGTCCGATCTACGGGGCTGCCGATGGTAGATCGAGCTTCAGGCCTATAGCCTCCTGCATGGCGTATCATCGGAGTGCTAGCCGATGAGTTATCATGTTCTATGCTTCATGCCCAGCGCATCGGCCCCTAGACCGATACGCATCAGCCCCTCGACCGATACGCATCAGCCTTTAGAGGCGTCCCATGACGCATAACGCCAAACGTATCGGTCCCCCAGCCGATATGCACCCGCCTTCAGAGAGGCATCCCCTCATCGGCTCAGCTAGCCGATGGGTTCGCTACTATCCTTGCTACGGCATAGCCGATCCGGCGTCCTCTGTATCATCGTCGCTGGCCCCGGCCTCATACTGTCTCGGTTAGGTCTGATCTTTGAGGTTCGGTGTTGATGGCGCTGCCACGGCGGGCGATAGGTCTCGTGCTGTCATATCTGGAGCGGCGTCGGCTTTGCAGCCCGTGCCTTCTTGTGCTAATCCTTGCTTAGGCCGCATGCACCCTCATCGGTTTTTCTAGCCGATGAATCACTGTTCGGCTATTCGGAGGGATCCCCTGTGCCTTGATATCCTCTGAGCACACCCTGGTTCCTTCATTGGCTCTACGGTCGATCCCTTGTCGACACCTGTCCACATCGGCTCCCCAGCTGATCGAAGAGCATCCCGATCCTATCGGCAACCAGCCGATAGTGAGCGTCTGTATCGGACCCGCTCATCTCACTTCCTTGTCAATTGCAGGGTCAAATTGATTGGCACGCCCGTGAACCTCGATGCTTAAGGACCTACACTAGAGATAAGCAGACCTCCCAGGCCTTTGCGTGACCGAGCCGCCGTCCTTTCCCGGTCGCGAGATTTTTTGGCGGTGAGCAGGTAGAGAGCAATGGTTTCGTGCCTTGACTTTCCCACAGTGTCTTCCAAAAATAGCTTAAAAACTTGTATCGATATGAAACAATGGTGCGTGGAACACCATATAGATGCATAATTTCCTAGAATAACAATTTATCAATATGTGAAGTATCGTCGCTCTTCTACATTGATCAACAACAACAAAAATGGAGTCCCTCCCCCTCTTCGTTTAAGACATACAAAGAAAAAAGTCCTTTGAAATATTTTCCCAAGGAACCAAGGAATAGGTAAAGAGTTGTTAACGCTAAAATTTGGAAAGCCAGCGATAGATTGGAAAGACAATCGGCTGAAACGCAGAAGTGTCTGATTGCTATAGGGAAGAAGCCGATCGGATTGAGGCAAAGAAAAACTCGGTCCAAGAATAGAAGATTATCTAGATAAGACCGAGTTTAAGGAGGAGTCGTGGTTCACGGCAGGGTATTCTATACTATCTTATATAGATAGGAAGATTTAGCTAGTTAACTTTCTATGAGATATTTTCCTTTATCTTTGTTAGAAAATAACATCCGATGATTGTTGTAAACACGTCGGATTCTATAAACCTAGGGTATAAATATAGACCCCTGGAAATATGTACTCATCATCAATCCTTCAATCAATACAACCTCGGCACATCGCCACCCTAGTTCATCTAGGTTTCTACCAGTGGGGTCTGGCTCTCGACGCGGGGCTGCATCAGTTCGATCCGATCTCCGGCGAAGGAGTAAGTCCCACCACCATCTCGATATGTCTTGTTCTGTCTAAGTCTGCATCGGTTAGGTTTGACCTCTTAGGCCAATAAGATGTATCACATCACGTCCATGCAGTATCTATCGGTCTATCAAGCTCTCTCCGCCGTCGTCGGTCTCGTGCTGCATCGATTAGGTTCGACCTAAGAGACAGCCGATGGTAGAATGAGCTTTAGGCCTATAGGTCTCTGTACGACGTTTCACCGGAGTATTAACCGATGAGTTATCTGTACATTGAACGTCATGTCCAGCGTATCAGCTCCTCGACCGATACGCACCAGGTCTTCAGAGACTTCCCTTCGAGCACCACTCCAAGCACGTCGGTCTTCCAGCCGATGCACGCCTGTCTCTAGAGAAACGTCCACTCATCGGCTCAGCTAGCCAATGGATTCGCTTCACCCTTGCTTCTGCACGTCCAATCCAGCGTTCATCATCCCGTCGCCTTTGGCCTCGGTCTCATACTATCTTGGTTAGGTCTGATCTTCGAGATTTGGTGCTAGCGGCGTCGTCACAGTGGGCGACGGGTCTCGTCCTGCCATCTCCATCCTGTGCTTACATTGACTCTGCGGCCGATAGATCAGGGCCTTACGTCTGCTACACCCAAAGGCGCTGTATCCTTCGTTAACATCCGCCTACCCCTACATCGGCTCCCTAGCCGATGGAAGTGTGCCTTGATTCCTATCAGTGATCAACCAATAGTAGGAGCCATCCGGAAGTGGTCGATGACTGACTCGATCCTATCGGTAACCAGCCGATAGCGAGGGCTCGTATCGACCCGTCATCCGACTGATCCATTTGCCTCACCTCCTTGTCAATTGTAGGGTCAAATTAACTGGCATGCCCACACCTACACCATTGCGCCGGAGCCGACCGAACCCCATGGGTCTCGGCGTGCGTACCTCAAGCCACGTTGAGAAACCAATCGGCCTGCATTGGAGCTAAGCAAACCTCCTAGGCATCGACGTGCTCATGCCGGGTTCCGACGTGAACAACAGTATAGACCATGGGAGTTCGAACCGGACTTAGCTTTCTGGCATGTTTCAAATCGCAGCACGTGTCTTTCAACTTCTTGTCTCATCTTTGGCCAAAAGAAGTGATCGGCCTTTAGTTTTCTTGTCTCCAAAATGAGCCATGAGACCACCGGCATGAGCTTCATGAATAGAGCAATCTAGAATGCACAACTTATTAGCTCGGAATAAAAATCTACATGTAAATGATATTTTTTCCAATCCTTTCCATCACTGCACTTAGCATAGGGGCTAGCAAAATATGAATCATGAGCATATTATTCTTTGATTCTTTCAAGTCCAAGAATTTTAGCATCAAGTTGGAAAAGTAAAGCAAGTAGTTGAGAAAAAACATCGCCTACCATGTTATCAATCCTTGTACTTGACAATGTAAGGAAAATATTATATGAACTCACTCCATCTATCATGTCTATGGTTCAGTTTCAATTGACACTTTTCATGTTTCAAAGATTCATGGTTAGAGTGTATGACAAATTCTTTGGGTAAAAAATAGTGCTACCATGTTTCCAAGGATCTCACTAAAGCATACAACTCTCTATCATAAACTGAATAATTGAGTGTTGAACCACTTAATTTCACACTGAAATATGCAGTGGGCTTACCTTCTTGCATAAGCACATCTCCAATGCCAATACCACTTGCATCACATTCAATTTCAAAAGTGTTACCAAAGTCTAGTATTGTAGAGAGTGGTGTGGATGTCAACTTAGCTTTCAGCTCTTAAAATGCATCTTGGTGGGCTTCACTCCATTGAAAAGAAACATCTTTCTTTGTTAATTTATTGATTGGTGCTGCGATAGAGCTGAAGTCTTTGACAAAACGATGGTAAAAATCACAAGGCCTACAAAATGTCTAACTTGGCTCACATTTTGTGGGGCAACCATTGACGAACAGTTTTGGTCTTCTCTTCATCTACCTCCACATGCTGTCCTAACAACAAAGCCAAAAAAAACTATTTTTTTGGTGCAAAAGGTGCACTTGGCAAGATTAAAGGTTAGCAAACAATGTTTCCTCCCTCAAGACAGCAAGCACATGTTTTATATGTGAAACATGATCATCAATAGACTTGCTATAAACCAAGATGTCATCAAAGCAAATCACAACAAACTTGCCAATGAAAGTTCTAAGAACATGATTTGTCATTCTCATGAAAATGCTTGGTGCATTTGTCAAACCAAAAGGCTTGACCAACTGTTCATATAGGCCAAATTTGGTTTTAAAAGCTGTTTTCCACTTATCATCTGCTTTCATTTGAATTTGACGGAACCACTTCACAAATCAATTTTTGAGAAAATAGTAGACCCACTAAGTTCATCAAGAATATCATGAAGTCTAGGTATGGGAAACCTATAACTTACTGTTATGTTGTTGATAGCTCGATAATCTACACACAAGTACATCACAAGGAGAAAAGGTTTCTTTTACATACCCTTTGGTGAGCAAATCTTGTACTTGACATTGAATTTCTTTCGTCTGGTATGGTGGGTGGTTTGGAAGTTGAGATCCAGGAATGAGGTTGATGCTCAATTCCTCATTTGGTGGCTACCTAGCTGGTTCTTTGTCAGGGAATACAGCCTCATATGCCTACAAGATTTCAAAAACAGCATTAGGCAATGTAGAGGGTAAGTTGTTACTTGATAAGAAACTTTCCTTCTACAGTAGCTCAAAGAATATGGCATCCGGTTCACTCAATTCTTTTATATTCCCGTTCCTAGCCATCATCACTAAACCCTCTGTTTTTTTCCCTTAGCTTGGTCATTTGTAGTTGTGGGGAGGTATTTGGCTTTGGCATCACTCTCTCGCTGTTGTCTTTAGAGATCATCGAGTCTGATTTCCTGCGGCAATAACGTAGCAATGAGATGTGTTTCCCTTTGTACACGAAAACAAGCTTTTTTGCCCGGCCACTAAGCTGAACATCATAATCATATAACCATGGTATTTCTAACAACAACTAACATGCCTACATTGGAACAACATCACTCTCAACTTGGTCATTATACTTGCCAACAGGGAAGTGAACCATCACAATATTTTTCTCCCAGAATGCACCAGAATCAGTCAACCATTGCATCATGCATGGGGCTGGGTGACGTAGTTATTTCAAGCCCAATATTTCTACGGATTCCAGACTTGCAATGTTATTGCAGCTGCCATTATCAACAATAATTTAGTAAACCATGTTACTGATGGTACACGAGTGTGAAAGTTGTCCCACTGACCAAGATCTTCTTTTGCAACTAGAGCACTAATCACTCGGTGAGAAATAAAACAATTATTTTTTCCATCATCTTCTTGAATATCATCACCAACAGTACCTCTGTAAACCTTCTCTTCTTCATGTAAACCATCATCCTCAGACTCAATTTTAGATTCTCATTCACCCTTTTCATTTACAAGCATGGACCTTCTACTAGGGAACTCAGCAGCAATGTGACCACGCCCTTGGCATTTGTGACACACAATGTCACAGCTAAGGGAAGAGGGAGCAGTTGTGATTAAGCCGGTCACTGAGAATGGGTGCGCGCAGCTGGGGATGATGCTTAAGATGGGTGTGGCTTGGCAGTAGCAGCAGGTAGAAAGGCTACTATAGAGGCTCCCTGAGAACGGTCACCAATAAGGAAGTACCTTGCTGCATGCGATGCTAATCAGCCACTAGAGGATCAATTGCATTTTTCTTGCTGAATTGACCTTTCTGTGTGTCTCGTTTGGTCAAGAGGATCTTACAAAGTATTGTATGGAAACATCTCCACAAAATTAGAAATTTCATCATTGTGACAATGCAAAAATATTGCCATCTTGCACTCATCATTTTCCCTAACATGAGCATACATCAAGAGCAACTCCATCTCCTTGTAATACTCATCCACTGTTCGAGTCTATTGACTTAAAGTATGCAACCTATTGTGAAGGCCACACCGATAACTTGAGGGCGCAAAATATATTCTCATAACACATTTCATTTCATCCCAACACAAACTAATTCTCTTGCATTTTATCCCATCAAGTGGGAGCGTAACTCGAGAACTTATCTGAAGCTAGGTTTACTCTCCTCTGATCTGAAAGATTATGCACTCAAAAATTTTGATCACATTGTTTTTTCCAATTAAGATAAGCATCAGGGTTTTCCTTTCCAATAACATGGGAAAACTCAACTTTACCCAAGTAACATTATCTAGGACATCACAATCATGGTGATCTCAATGGTAGCCTCCTTTGCCAAGTACCACACCTAAGCGAGGATGGACATGCTGTCCCTGCACATTATTCTGTGCAAAAAGATCATCACTATCACCATATTCCTCCTCATGGTGACAACCATGGGGCACAAAACGATCATCAAAATGCACGTGGGGCCAAAGCCTCGTCCATGAGCACCTTCTCCTCATGCTCTAGCAGCTACAACACCATGACCTCCATCATTAAGCAGGCCATGGAGTTCATCATCAACATCATCATCACCCAATTGTGTATCAACAATCTCATCCTTTCTATCAACAAGTGGTTGAACCCCCCCCCCCCCCCACCACTGGCAGCCAGAAGATGTGCATTGAGCAACCTTTCCATCACTTGAAGAAGATTCATTCCTCTTGCTGCACCTCTACCTGTGTGATAGGTGCATTGGGTTCTTCTTGAATTTCACCATGGATGCTCGATTGAGAACCTGTCATGTTAGCCGTAGAAAATATAGTAGAATAGGTAAATTTGTTGAGTCATACAATCTGACTTCCTACTCACCAATGTTCCTGTGCGATCTCAAGGACTGCGAGAGCGTGCAAAGTGTGGCAGTAACACGAATATGATTAAGTGATTGAAATAATATGAATCAAAAGGCCAACTTTGGTTTAAGTGGAGCTAGGTGGGCTGATCAAAGGAGGGCTATAGTACTGATATAAAGTGTCATAAACCACATAAGGGATGGCATGAATGTTACTGTCCTAAAGCACCAAGATAGAACAATGGTGACTATAGCACCACCCAAAACATACCACTTTCTTGTGTCAAAAGTATTTCTCTCTTCTTCTCTTTTTTTCTGATTTTTTTCAATTCTTCTCTACCACTTTTTTTTAACTTTTCTTTTTTGTTCATTGTTTTTTAACACAACCCAGCAAACATAAAAGAAAAGGGTGGGTGGGTAAGAGAAAGAGATGACAGTGCAGGATAGCAATAGGAACTGCAACACGATGAAGAGGTATGCCACAAGATAACAGTACTACCAAAGGCTTGGTTTTTTTTTGATCTTTTGTGGATTATAGGACAGAAGAAAAATTAATCACAACACATGAATAACTAATGGAAAGAAAGGCAGATATATGGATGATGAACCTACCGTGTCAACAAAAGTTCTAACACTATATGATGTGAGCTCACTTGCAAGGGGTGGCCCGATCTTCATGGCAGTGGGTTTAAAGCAAGGATAAGCAGGGCACTAAGGCATTAACCAAGCACCTCAAGGCTAACTAGCTGTGAGCAGCAAGAGGATAGCTAGCTTTATATCCGCCAAGGTTAGATGTGTCCAAGTGATGAGGGTGAGAACGATCTGAAGCATCCTAGATTTCAACCCGTCAAACCCAGCAATCAGATAACCAAAATTTGGAACTAATCCACACAAGAGACCCAGAAGACAAAAACACAAACTAGGGGGCCAAGAGGACCCTTCTCAGAAGTCCAAAAGAACTCAAAAGAACAAAGTGGTAAGACAATATGCAGACTTTAGCATTTTCTCATACATGAGGTTTTCCATTGAACAAAAGTTTTTAAAGGATGGAGTAGAGGTGTATTTATACTACGAACATCCCACCTAGCTTAGATGAGAACATGAACATGTATGTTCTGAAGATAAAGGACTAATTGAATGGAGAATACTAAAAGTTTTCTTGGGTTCGTGCGCGTCTTTTTAACTCATGCATAGTATTTAGTAAAATAGCATTTACTCCTTGGAAAATGATAATGGGGTGGGGTGTTGCATTAGAAACTGGACTTGACCCTCTTTCCAGCCATTTATACCATGCACCCTATATCCTAACTTATTAGGTCATATATGCCTTAGAAGTTGGCTTTTAGTGGTGTAAATAGTCTTCTCGTGAGCTGAGATAGTTGCTGTTAGTGTAGGAGCTCGTTCCTTCTTGGCATAATCCTTCTAGTCTTCATCGTAGTGCTTCCTCATTGGAGTGAACCTTGGCAATATAAATATAGAACATTTAGGTTCTATGAACTTCACATCAATATTTGGGTTAAGTTAAGCATAGAGCGAGATCACTTATTGTTGTATCTTCTTGGCACGACTGTGCATAATAGATCCATGGCATATGTAACCATTCTCATCAAGCTTGTTGCTAAGATGTAATCCATCACCTTGGTTTCTGTCTACTTTGTTATCATCTTGATTGCAACGTAAATGATAGTCTTGGTTTACGCCATCTTAAACTTTGTCTTTCATCTTATGAAGTAAATGTTCATCACCATTTAGATCATGTTTGGTTTAAGTGTGTAGATCATGTGTCATCAACAAGCACCACCACCGGCTGGCAAGCTCTGTGGGATTACACGGCCACCACGTCAGCAACCATCCCCCTGTCATTGTAAGCCAAGTGCAAGTCCGAGTGCCCAAGCACCCAGCCAATCTTGGCCATCCGATCAGCCTCGGCCAAGCTCAGTCGTTAGCTTCTGTGTAAACCTTGGTGGACATGGTCCATGGTGAGCGGGCCTCTACCTCTCACTAATGCATGGGACCCTCCAGTCAGTGCCATCCCACTACTAACAGAATAAACCCCTCTTCAATGTGCAATAAATCATAATAGAATTTTTATAGTGTTTAAATTAATTAAAATTTCTAAAATTCATAACTAATCCAAATTGAGTGACTCAGTTCATCTAAAATTGAGCTCTACATGTTTATTTACTTTTCATATAGTGTTCACTTGGTTTTTACTAGTGTTTTTCCTCATTTTGCATGCGAACTTGTAGAATCTGCCATTTTAGAGGATCGCAACTGTGTAGAAAAGTGTTCTAGAAGTTAATTGAAGAAGTGAGGAAAGTCACATATTTCTCCTTGACCATGTCAATACTACTTTATGAAATGTTTAATCATTTTTTAAAAAAATACATGTTTTGCTAATTACATGGGAGTATGAGATTACTTATCTATTAGATTGCAACCCTATTTACTTGATATCCATTCTTTGTTAAACTTGGTTGATAACTTGATTATCTTTGGTCGTGCTTTTGGCCTAGCTAGATATGGAACTTGCTTAGCCATGCTTAATTTTTACTAGCTCATTAAATGGGATAACACTACTACTCTATCATCTGGTACTATGTTGGACTACTAGCTCATGATGATTCATCATGAGTGACTAATAATTAATCAACTAAAATATGACTTAATGGTGAGATATGGGTGCATGGTTTTAATGGACACACCCATAGCAATTAAGGACCGATTCACGGGAAACTCTTGGAAGACTTATTATACTTACCACAAATTAGCATGAGTAATGGTTGGCCTTGTAGAATAGCTCACTCCTTTCCTAGGCATCTAGAAGAGGGTGAGCATGGAGTTAGGTTGGGCTAGGTGGTGGTACTGATTGGCTTCTAGATCAACCAGGTTGCAAGGGGGGTGGCTACCCACCCTGTCTAGGTGGGGGTGAAACCGTAGTGTAGTGTGAATGGTTAGGGGAGGGTTATACAAATGTTCATGTCATAGTCCCTTTCTTGGATGACTTGGTGGCATGCTGGGACGTGGAAACATGTTGTGGGGTTGTGTCTTATTGGTAAAGTTAAACACCTTTAGTCAGAGTAAATCTATCAAAACAACCATGCTTGTGGTTATAGACGATTGATCGAGATTCACTGTGATTAGTGCCACTCTTTAATTAACTTGACTTAATGGAACTGATGTAGTTTAGGTGGATAGTTGGGCCTGATCAAATTGGTATAATGTCATTGGAGATGAAGCTTGTCTTGATTAATGAACTATTTTACCATTTTAAATATAATTATTTGCAAATTCTTTCATGCAAAAGAACCATAAACCTCCATTATAACCCTAAGCACAACTGCATCATTGGTGTGACTTGCTATGTAAGGTGGGTAATACTCAACCTTACTATATTTCTCCCTTTCGAAAGCAAAGTGCCATAGTGATGAAGATTGTCTTTTTGCTAGTACCTTCTTTTTAGTGTGAAGACCAAGTGTCTCTTCTGTAAGTGTTTACACTTTATTTTTGTCTGGATCTGCTTTATTAATTTGTCATTTTGTGTACCTTGGCTTGATTCCTAGATAGAGATTTACTACACAAAATAGTTTTAGAATTGTCCAAATTTTTGGCCATGACAAAATGGTATCAAAGCCAACTCAAATGTTGCATGCCAAATGGTCAAACCCTTGAGGATAGCTTTTCTAAAAACCTTATTTGTGAAAATGTCTCCCCTCACCTTCGAAAGCTCACTACAAAATGGTTTATCAATTTGTTTCCTTTCCTCCAACTCTTTTAGTTCTTGAGTTTGGTGGACAAACTAGAAAATATACATGTACTTGTGGAATACCAATCAAACTCCCAAGCTTCAGGCAAAAAGATCAAGATAATCAAACAAGAGTTGATATTCCACAAGAGTCAATTGAAAACTTCACGGAACTTACCATGAACCCAATCCTTTGCAATAGATAATCAACACCAGGGGCAACATTAGTGGATCAAGACCTCAGCACTCTCATTGACCAACTTGGAGCAACCCTATGAACATTCCACCTCCACATCATGGGGATTTGACTCTAGTTCAAGTAATCTTCAATCAGAGCCAATTGGTGGCCATGATGATGTAGCAGATGCAAGCACGCATGCAAGCCAAGATGCAAGCTCAAATGCAAGCCTAGAACCATAATCGGTGCCAAAGCCAACATATTCCAGTGCTAGCACTCACAACCTAGGCCAAAATACTGCCATGCCCTAGAAGATAAGTGCACCTAAGCCACAATCAATCCTGAGAGAAACAAGTGTTAACTACAATGATTGTGATGAGCAAGGGCACTATGCAAGAAGCTGTTCTTGGAAGGTGCATGCAAGGACACCGACTTATGATGATATGCAGAGTCTACGAAGGAAGATAACCCTAATTCAATCCTTCAGCAAGAATTTTGGTTCACTATAGCTGAAACGTAAGAATAGGAAGACACAAATATGGGTTGCTGAGGATCTTAGTAACATAATCATCACTAGCACATAATGGTGTACAGAAGATGTGAAAACTATACCGAGGCGTCGGAGAGGAAATTTCTACTTTGGCACGCTGTCACGCCCCCAAAATTAACACTAATTGAAAACAATGTTCTAATGTCTTTTAAGAAATTTTTAAAAACAAAGAAAGCCTCCAACAATTAAAAATCCCAAAGAAAAGATCTCAAAGTGAATTGTGGGAATTTTTGGAAAATTTCCCAAGTCCTAAAATCAGTAAAAAAATTTACTTAATTTTTTATAGCACAGTATCTATTTATTTAGCAACAATAACCCTTTTTATGGGTTCTGTAAAAATTAAAATAAACCCTCTCTTCTCTCATTTCTAGCCCAAGCCTCCATCCCTCCCCCTTTCTTTCTCTCTCCACCCTTGCCCAGTCTACCCAGCCACGGCCCGACTCCTCTTCCATCTCCTTTCTCTAATCCTTAACTTGGCCTAGCCTGACGCCATGTCCCCACCCAAGTTCATCTCACCTCCCTACCCTCATGTGCATTAGGGCTGCCCAAGGCCCTAGCCTCAACCTAGCACTCCGTAGGCATGCTTAGTGGGTTTGTAATCACCAAGATTAAACTCTTCCATCAATGGAAGAGGAGTTTAATTACCTCTCTAGCACCTTTCCATCTCTCACCACCACCCCAAAGCTGCGACAGCTTCTTCCTTACCCTTGACCACCTCTGGTTCTTCGTCCTCTCCTAGTTTTCCTCCTCATGAATGCTAATGCCGTGCTTTTGGCCACTACCAACCACCATCTAGGCTCGGTCGCTGCTCATCTTGGCCATGCAAGCTGGCCTCCCACAGGTCCTGTCGATTGGCCATTTGTATGACCCACCTGTTAACCTTACCCTAAGGCTGACCAGTAGGACCCACCCACCTCTATGGACTCAGCTCACGGTGGACCAAAGGCTAACCGTGGGGCACACCTTTGGTGCAACCGGTCCATGCGCCTCGGGTGACATCATAATCAACTTTTTGAGAATAAAATTATTTGATTTAATTCACAAATTTCCATTCTAACAACATTTTAACTTCAACTGGGCCTTTTAGACTTTGAATTGACCCGCTCAAATTTATAAATTTTTGAGAGAATGTGAAAAATCCATTAATGTTGTTATTTGTTTATGTTCATACATTCTAATTAGTGAATTTTCTCTACTTTACGTATGACCATATAGAAGCCACTGTTTCAGAAAATGCACTCTACCTCAAAGTCGATCTAAAAGACATTGCTCACATGCAAGGTAAGTCATGTCTCTCATTTTGATCATGTTCAACCCAATTTTATGAGAAAATTATATTATTTTAAATTAATTGAATGACTTTATAAATTATTGAGATATTCATGGTTTTTCTTAGTTAAATTTCTATGCTCCTTGTTATAAGCACGGTTATCGATTTTCTTATCCCTTGACATTGACTAACCTTAGGAAAAAAATAAAAACTCATCTATTTGAACCCTCTGTGATGGCAACTAGATAATTTAGGCTCATGCTTAGTACAGCTCAAAATCAACTAGTGATTTCTATTTTTTTCTTGTGATGTTGAATAAGCTAAAGTATTGTGGGAACCATTGACAGGGTAGTAAATGGATGGAGATAAAAGTTGTTTTAGAAGACAATCTAGTTTTAGGGCTGGACTAGGTCTGTTGCTTAGATATCTGTCTGATGCACCCTGGCTGATATAAGGACCTGTCTTCAGGTTTGCAGTTCAAAATCAATTGGCTCTAACCTAACCTGATATAGATAGAGTTCAGACTAGGGTGAGGGGCCAATGGTGAGGAGCAAAGGAAGATGTTAAGTTGGATGCTCCCAAGGACATGTGACTGCCCCTATGGTATCCAGCGTGGCAACTGGTGTGCCATGTGGTATCATTGTCCTAAGAAGGCTTTCTAAACAGTTCTGACATGATGGTATGTGGCACACGGCAACATGTGTTCCACTGAAATGCTTTATGGGTTAAAATGTGTGCATCTCTCGACAAAGTACAATCCATTTGAACAGCCATGCCCTGTGATATCGGCAAGTAGAGCAACAAATTCAAGTTAGTTTTATTTTTAAAATCCTAGGTTGGAATTTTGGACATGATGGTGCAATCATGAAAGCAGTGCTTGATGTAAGGCAAGGGTTGTGGGTGTTTGTGACCAGTTTTATGGAAATAGCAAATATGATGTAGACCAGGTCCGTGCTTTCAAATTGCTTGAAAAATCCAAAAAAGTTTAAATGTTGGGTTTATGCAAAATAACCGCCAATCCTTGCTTCCCCTTCAACATTATATTGGATATCTCTGGCTTGAATTGCTAAGTACAAGTGTGTACTCACCCTTGGACTCACCTACCTTAGAGGATGGTTTTGTTGGGAATGAAGGCTTCAACAACTTGTTCACGCTACTGTCAACTGCCAATGGAGGATGTAAGGGTCTAAGGTCACCCAAAATTCTCTATTTACATTTTTCCTAGCTGTGATAACAACTTGGTATTGTACCATGCCTCCTAGGATATAGATTTATGCAATGAATGTTTGGGAATTCTTGTCGTGGATGTCTCGGGTGTGACAAGCACGCTAGTTAAGTATGCAACTTGAGCTATACAGCTCCTCCCTGGCCGATGATGATGAATCAAAAGAAGTGTCTTCTAATGATGAAGATAAAGAGATCTCTAAAGGATTTAGTGAAAAAGAAATGATGTTTAGGGTATGTACTCATTTTGGAGAAATTAGACACATTGCAAGCGTTTGCATCCTTCCCTTCCCCATGTTATGAATACAACCATCCACCAGCTGAATTCCCTATGAGAAAGGTTACTTGCATCTTTTGTGAAGGAATAGATCATGTACCAAGAGACTGTAGGCTGAGTGTGTTGCTTGCCAAGACCCTGAATGACGGGCAAAAGACTATGACTCACTAGTTAGAGTTTGATCGATAGTGGCAATAGCAACAATTTTGCCCCCAAGCCAACTTTGCCTCCTATCGAGGACAAAGAGCAAGCATGATAGCATCAATGAAGGTCACAAGTCTACTCCCACCTGGATTCCAGCTATGATTTTGAATGTTAGAAAAGATGCACCCCATCCTCATTGGGACCTAGTTTGTTGCAACTGCTTTAAGCAGGACATTTCAGTAGAGTTTGCCCAAACCCAAAGCAACAACTCCATCAAGCCACCACTGTCATTAGCAACACCCTACTCAAGCTGCGCCAGCCCTAGTGCAAAGTGGCAAGATCTAGGCAAACGACGCCAACAAGACAAGCAATGCAAACTGCAACCTGAACCTAAAGGACCCGACATGATGAATTGTCATGGATGGCACTAGCAAGTGCCTTGCTGTTCCACCCACCAAAGCACAAAAGCTACACAACCGGTGCTAGAAGGCAAGCAACACAAAGGAAATAGCAACCCACTCCAACTACAAAGAGGTGAGACTTTCCCAGCAAACGCCTCGAGCAGCAGTTCACAAGATTGGCATCAGCTATGGACCTGACATTGCTCCAATCTAGATGCTTAGCAATAAATCCTAGAAGGTTGACATTGGAGGAAAGAAGGTTTTAAGCTGCATCAACTACCAGGAAGGGCATCATTTTAGTAGGAAATGCCCACACCCTAAGCTCAAGCCTCGTTGCTTAGGCCAATAGACAATAAATGAGTCTAATTTCTTCTGATGCTGACAAGTTCAAAGCTCAATTCACACTTGGATACTGAAGACCAATCATAAGAGAAGAAAACAATGTCTGATAGATGCTTTATGTAATTCTCCTTTTTGATTACATGACTGCCATAAAGCTCCTAGGTACAAGGAAAATTACTTGAACATTAAACATTTATAGACTGTTGTGGGCCCTTATTAGCACAAGCCTTGGCTGGTACAACATTTAGTCCAACGATGATGATATGGTTGACTTGTTATGATCAAAGAACAGAAACCCATGGTATCATCAAAGATGGTCCCCAGCAATAGCAAGGTCTATGGCCAGCCAACTCAGATTTACTAGCAAAGGATAGGAGAACAAGTGAAATGTTATGGTCTTTTAATTGCACCTAAGTAGCCAATGCTTGTTTCAGAGGTATCCACTCAGCAACTCATGGGTGATTGACTGCCGAAATCATGCCAGAAGTAACAGAGTCATATCAAGAGTTAGGATATGATGAGAAAGTTAGACTAGAGTGGATATGTTAAGACATTTGATGGAAGTTATCGTTTCATAGTCCTTGTCCCGTCATCACTCAAGTGTTTAGGTTAAAGTCATCCTTGAACAAGGGTATGAAAACCCCTCTTTGTTTGGATTGAACAATGAAGGGTTAGGTTCTCAAAGTTAGGGTTCCATAGAAACTCAGATAAGTGGAAGTTATGCTAAAAGGAGCAAGGATAACTATTCAAATCTAGATCAAACAGTTAACTATTATAGAAAATTGTGCTTGGAAGATGGAAACTTGATATATCCCAGAGTCACTTCTCTTAGAGAAGTGCAATGCCACTAAACCAAGGAAATTTTGGTTGGAAACATAAAAGATAGTGGCAATGTTTCAGAGAAATTACAATAGTTTGAAGCCAAAGCGAAGAAATCTCAATCTCACCGAAGATGCACGTGCCAACAGTTTAGGCCATTGAAGCAGCTTCTTAGAATATTTGTCATTCGGGTCAAAGGCAATTCAAGCTATATCAAGGTTGGCATGTATCCAAAAGTTAGTCCAGGTTTAAGAAAGTAATTAAGGACAAGGGTTGATACCAACTAATTCAGTTACAAAAGTTTGATCAATCAATCAGCTGAACAAAAATCAGTATAAGTGGCCAGACTGATTCAAAGTTATCCATACACATCTTTCTTTCTAGCCATCTTGAATCTTGGGATGAGATTCCTATAACAAGGGTAGGTTTGTTACACCCTAATTCTTTTTCAGGGGTTTAAAAATCATTTATTTAATTATTTATAGAATTTTATTATAATATAAATGAATGAACAAGCAAACTAAATATGGGGAATAAAATTTCCCTTAATAAATCATGGCTAGAGTTATTTTTATTAAATTTTCTATGCCATAAAATTCTCTATAGAATTTTCTTGGAATTTTCAAAGCTCAAATCTAATTTTCATAACACAAAGTTCATTTCTCCTACGTGCAAATTCTTTAACCATTAATTAAATTACAGAAATAAATATGCACTGTAAAAAGTGTATGTGCACATACAGCAAGTGGTAAAAAACAAGCTGAAAGCAAGGGAATATTTGTCAAACATATTTTTTTCCGATGTGCATGCATTTGTTTATTTTCCTACTAAAAGGGATTATTAGAGTTTCTGTGGTGTTGGATTAGCTTTTACCATTGTGTCATTCGAATTACTGATATTTATTTTTTGTTTTTCTAAATCATGCTCAATGTTTGATAAATGCGTGGTTTGTAATCAGAAGTAACAGAGGTAGCACCTGCCCACCAAAAACTTTTTGCTTGTGGTACTGTAAAATATGCTAACGTCAACAACAAAAATGTCAATATTTTACCAGCCTAGCAACAAATCTGCCCATCGCAATCATCCCAAATCTTTCCGTTGCCCACATCCTATCTTCACATCTTCGATTGCCCCCCCCCCATCCTATTGCCTCTGTCACCCACCATTGGCTACCGACAACCAACTCTTGACATGTAGATGGCACCAGGTTGAAAGGGCCAGCTCTAGGTAATGTGCCTCCAACCTTCCATAGGCAATAGTAGTTGATTGTAGTACACACGATGATCAGTTGTCGTATGAACACAATCTTACGCATGTTTGGTTTATATGGTCATGTGAAGCAGCTCATCCTACTGAATATGAGAAGCTAAGCACTCAAAATGTTTTGGCGAACATTGTTAAGTTCACATCCCTTGGCTTGAAACATTTTGAATCTATTGTGGATGTTTCTAGAGTTGGGAAGGGAGAAGATGTTGGGATTGCAAAAGCACAAGATGATGCCAAAGATTTGGATTATCTCTTCACACCATCTGAGGAAGACAACCTTGAGGCAATGAAGAACTTCCCATGTAGAGTTCCTAAGGTATGAAATTCATTTGCATATTCAACATTTATTCTAAATTGTTCCATTGATAGCTATCATTACATAAATTTATTTAATTTGCTTACTTTTTGGTCTAATTCTAATTACATTCTCCTTAACAAGGCCCCAAGTTGTCAAGCCACTAAACACATGGGTGGCAATGAGGTGCTTACCACTTCTTCCATCACAACTTCAAGAAACCACAAGTGAATTCTGATGCACCCAAGAGTCACTTGGCAGAACACAAGAGAGCTACCTTCAAATGAGGTTGTTGTTGCTATGCTGAGCACACTACCACAAGAATAAGTACCCACCGAAATAGTCTTACCTTCCGTAGAGGATGACATGGCAGGTGGTCCTTTTCCTCATGCAGATGAGGATGAAGCTATCATGACAGATCAAGGCAAGTGATTAAGCCTACTTTGTGCAATATAATTTTTGTACAACTTATCAAGTCATTTTTGTGAGCTACACCCATAGCCTAGAGACGGCTAGTTCGTAGGGGTAGGACAATGGGAAGAGAACTTGATTGGATGACAATAGGCTTGGCAACACAAGACCACCATTGATATTGAGGAACAAAACAAAAGGCTAGTGGCACTTATGCCAGCTGCAAAGCTTACATTTGAGGCCAGAATTCTTTTCAAATAGCATGCACCAGTTCTTATATGCTAGAATGAGTACATTGCAAGGAAAATGAGGAAAAACTATTTGCTAGACTTAGTTTGAAAAGTTGGTGTGAGTATATGAAATATCAACTTACCAGGGTCCTCATCACTCGACACTTGGGGCGCCAGGTGCCACGCTATTAGGCAACGTGGCCCACCCAAATAGTAATCAACTCCAAGACTAAAGGATGCGCACCTAAAGGAAAACATAATGAGGGATTGATCAAGGACTTGAGCTTGTCCCTTCCTAGGATGACTGTGCATTTAATGTGACGAGATACAGTAGGCTACTGAGTCCATTCACGCACAAGCATTGCATTTTATGCGATGGGATTTAACATACCTAGTGTGCGCCTAGGTGCAAGGATGGTGCTTGCATTTAATGTGATGGCATTTATACATACCTAGCATGGGATGTTAGACGGTGTGGTTGACTATCATGTCGGCTGACGGGGCCATCACCTTTTGTGGACTACTCACCGTGTGCAGCTGACAAGTGGGCCCTATTGTCAATAAAAGGAAACCAAACTTCAATCTCAAGCTTCTCGTAGTGATATTGGGTGCATGGCAGAGTGGGAAACCATCTCCTATGCTGGCCCCGAGAATGGCTCTACCAAGGCCCGATGACCAGTCCCAGACAACAGGAACCGTTAATACTCTGCATACCTAATCTCTCTAAACTGGGGTACATTTTCTGCTAATCGGCCACTATGGTTTTCTAGTGACCGGCCAATTTTTTTCCATACTTTGCATTCTGTACGAATAATGTTCATGCTCTTTACTAGGTCCAATTTACAAAGGACATCATGAAGCCTACCATTGCATCATCATGTGTTGATGTGATGAAGAGCAAGCAAAAGCAACTAAGGTGCAACCTCAAAAGGCATACTTGGAAAAGACGTGTGAACCACCTTACAATTGCAACCACCTCAAAAGCAACATAGCTACCAAAGACGTGTGAACCACCTTTCCAATGGCTCATAAGAAAGATGAGGAATGGCAGTGGCTAGTAACATTGTGGTCGACCCAAGAGCACAAGGTGTGAAACAACATTATACATTTCTAAATCTTGTCTTACAAATGATGGCATGCTTACTCCATTTGATCTCAAATATGTTTTCTTTAGGCCAAGTGCTTCACGACTACATTGCTACCTAGGACAAGAAGTTGCAGTCCTTGAAGTTGAAGGCTGAATAATCTAATCAGCGAAGGGTAGAACATGTAGCCAAGATCTCCAACTTGCTAAAGCATACATAAGAAACAACTGGTTTCCTTCATCAACTATGAAAGTGCATCTAGATCCCTAATTAATTATGGTGATTAAAGACAATCAACTAGCACGGTGTTCGCGCCAGATCTTGCATGCGTGGCACGAACACGCCGATGTTTGGAAGGTCTACTTAGCTCCAGTGCAGGCCAGTCGGCTTCTCTTCATGGCTCGAGGTACGCGCGCCGGGGCCTGTGAGGTTCGCTCGGCACCGACATGACAGTGCGGGTGTGGGCATGCCAGTCAATTTGATCCTACAATTGACAAGGAGGTGAGGCCAACACATCAGTCAAATGATGGACCAATATGAGCTCTCGCTATTGGCTGGCCACCGATAGGATCGAGGTGGTCATCGGCCGCGTCTAGATGGCTCCTGCTATCAGCTGGTTACCGATAGGGATCGGGACGCTCTTCCATCGGCTAGGGAGCCGATGAAGGCGTAGACAGATTTCAACGAAGGATATAATGGCTCTGGGTGTGGTGAAAGCGAGATCTAATCCATTGGCCGCAGAGCCGATAGAGGCACCGAAGGGTATTAAAAGTAAAGTGCGCAAGATCCCTCCTAGTAGTCAACGGAAGCTGTAGCGGTCATTCATCGGTTGGAAAGATGATGAAGGCATATGTGAAGTGGCAAGGAATCGTATAAAAGACAGACCGGCTACAAAGCAAATGCCACTCTGGATATGGCAAGAGCGAAGAGAACCCATCGACTAGCTGAGCCGATGAGAAGATATCTCTCTCTAGACAGATTCGCATCGGCTGGCCGATGCGCTTGGCATGGTGCTCAAGGAAAGTCTCTAAAGACTGGTGCGTATCAACCGAGGAGACGATATGCTAGATGTGTTACTCAATATATCAATAACTCATCGGCTAACACTCTGATGAAACGCCGTATAGAGACCTATAGGCCTAAAGCTCAATCTACCGTCGGTAACCTCGTAGGTCAAACTTAACCAATGCAACACGAGACCGATGACAGTAGAGAGAGCTTGATAGGCCGATAGACCCTGCACGGACGTGATGTGATATATCTGATCAACCTAAGAGGTCGAACCTAAACGATGCAGCCTTAGACAGAGCGAGACATATCGGGATAGTGGTGGGACTTACCCTTCGTCGGAAATCGAAGTTAACCAATGAAGCCTCATGTCGAGAGCCAGACCCCGCCGGTAGAAACCTAGATGAACTTGGGTGATGATGCGCTGAAATTATATTGATTGAATGATGTGTTTATTCTTTTACAGGTTTTCAGAGAGTATATATTTATACCCTGGTATTACAGAGTCCGACACGGTTACAACAACCATCGAACGTTATCTCCTAAAAATATAAAAGGAAAATATCTCTAGGGAAGTTAACTAAACTAACTAAAGCTTCCTATATAAGATACAATTTACATAGATAAAATACTCTGTCGTGAGTGCCACGGCTCCTCCTCAAACTCGGTCTCATTTGGATAATCTTCTATTCTTGGACTAAATCTCTCCTTGATTCATCTGATCGGCTTCTTCCCTATAGCAACCTGACTCTTCTTTTACTTCAATCGATATTTTTTCCAACCTTTCCCTAGGCTTTCCAAATTTTGGCGTTAACACAAGGACAAATGTGTTTCTTTGAGATTTTGTTCTATAGAAATTAGTCCTTCGATATGTGTGGTGATCAGATTTTGGTGATACCTCTATTTTGAAGATGAAATAATGACAAAACTATGGTAAATGTAATTTATCCGGATTTTGAGTCATATGGAAAGCCATACTATAAATGGGATGTTGCTTTGAAATCAAGGGTTATAAATTTTGTGCTCAAATCTTCTCACAAAAAGTCTCTTCAATTTCTCTTTTTAAGTTTTGGAGTTTTCAAATAATCAAAATTTTTGATATTGCATTGAAATATCAAAATGAACTAAGATGGCTCTATTGAGAATAATAATGGAATTTCCATTATATCATTGGCTAGCTTAGCTTCTTGTTGCCACAACTATCTTGCTATTGTTTGAGCTTATTCTACCGTGGTAGTGTTATATCTAGTTTCCTTCATTGCTTTGGATAGCTTGTTGTCGCTGTACATATCGAAATATCTGACAGCTTAGGAATATTGGATACATCTAATATTCTGACAGAGCTTTTAGCTTTCACTTTCCATTAACATTTCAAATTGCCTATTCACCCCACCTCTACACCTTAATCAGTCATTTCAAGCTGCTTTTCAACCGACCAGATCAATGAGTCTTTTGCTTCCATCACTGCATTTATAAACTTCTGTTAACTCCTATCCATTTCAATGCGATCATATATTTTGTGAACATTTTGGTTTGGTATGTAACACTGCTACTTTGCTACCTTCGAACAGTTTTCAATGCGCATCACATAGATTTTTATGTTGTATGATGATTGTTTGTCTGGTGAAGTCCATTCAGAAACAACCAAATCATCCAATGATAACAAATGTTGTTTTGTCATATAACAGGCTCACAATATTCATTCCAAATAAGAGGAATGTTCGGTGCACGTTTATCCAGTGCGCAAAATCGAGTTGCTCTAGCCCTAATGCATGTTGGACCAAAAATGGGCCCCTAGGTGTCAAACCGCAAATCTTTAAAATGCACTGCAAAATGCAATGATGGCCTTTCGTCACAAGATCATCATAGAACACAACTTGTAAAATTTTTTTGTTATTTCTTGTCAAATGTGCATCATCAAGCAAGACCAAAACTGTTATAGTGATAGTCTCTGTACTACCTATGCTAAAGTTCCCCAAATATACAAGAGAATTGGGCCTTGCAATCATGTAAGGCCAATATGATGGTGCAACCTCTACATGTTCCTATTCATCAACCACATCCAATCATGCAAATGAGGTTTCCCTTCTCTCCTCTCTTATAAATAGCTATCAAGTCCCCTAAAGTTTATACATTAAGTTTGCAGTTGTTCCCCCATCATATAGTATAACTACTTCAGTATAGCTATCTCTAGCTTTTTAAAAGAATTAAGAAATAAGGGTGATAGTACCAATGCCCTGTCATTATTAATGCATAGATGACTTGTGTGTAGTGTGTTTGGTGGATATGAGATGGTTGGTAGGGATATAATACGCATAATAGCATCAAAAGAGAGCTAGAAACAGCTACATTTGGAGCAAATTTCTAGATGTATTTTGAGACGGAAGGAATAGTTTAAGTTGTTGTATTTCAAACTAATTATCCTTTATGCGCACTATTAATGTAGAAATTCAGTTATCTTTTTTTTTCTTTGTTCTTTATTTGCATTAAACTGAACTATTCTTATTATTAGGTTAACTGTGTATTAGCGATACAGATAGTGGTCTTGGTGCAGCGACAACAGAATTTTTGTTTTCTTTGTTGTAGCCAGGTCATGAGAATCATTCCCTTAAAGCAATACTTATCTAAATCATGAAAGATCATGAACACCATAAGCCTAGGTTAAGTAGTGTACCACAAGACTGGGATAAACACACCAGCAAAGAAAATTTGTGCTTGCCTGCCTATATGAACTAATTCAACGAAGCAGACCAGCAACAAATCAAGCAAGTGGAACACCAACTATGGAGGATGCTACCTAATACCTAAATGGGCCAGTAGTTACTGCGCTCGACACCTTGTTTGTTATGGGCTTGGCACAGATTTGCCTTGTTGGCACACAAGTTGAACACTGTGTCAGGTGAGGCTATTTCCTTGTATGCCTACCCCAAATCATTTTCCTACGTAACACGCAAAGGCAAAGGCAAAGGAAAAATAGTAGATATATATGATGACAACCTGCAGTCTTGCACCTGGTTAAAAAAAATGGGATTAGCAACAACAAAACCAGCCGTAGTCGGTAATACAAAAACGAGTATGGAAAATGAAGAACCAAACATAGTACGTGTCGCGCGCACAGAGAAGAATCAAAGCGCGAGAGTGGTTGAGCTCAAAGAAATATTGGTCTTTAAGAAACTGCTCATTCTTTGCTTTAGGTAAACCCGTTCTTTTGTTACGATGGACACAATTAAGCTGCAAAAACGAAAACCGATGTTGCCAGATTTTAACTCAGGATATGCAAGTACTAGTGTACTACTATTACCCAGCGAACCAATTAAATAAATTCAGCATGTTGTGATCCAACGAAATTGTCATCTTTTGATTCTTCACTATGTTTTATTTATGTTATATTTTGAATCTTGAGCAACCGAATGTTAATTCAGTTATCACACTTATTAATGATAAATATCTCCCGGTACATCAGTCTACACGCACTACCAAGGTATATTTTTTTAAAACAAAGTCTGTACCTTCCGGTAGCTTATGAAGCCTTGACCGAATAAAAGTTATTATTTAGTTCCTATGGAATGCATAATGTATGTTTTGAATTAGGAGAAAATCCATTTTACAACCTCAACATTTATTAACAAGTAGAAAAAACAATCATGTGGAAATTTTCTATATATGCACTATTCAGTTGTGAATTGTGAAAACTCAAAACAATTCATTTTCAATCTTGGCCCACACACAGTGGTTTCCGGTAATGTGGCACTGACATGGCAATGTGGCTCAAACTACCTAAAGCAATTTTGAAATTTTTAATAATGTAAGTGTCTATTAATTAGGAAGTGATTAATTATGAGTTATATAAATTTTCTATGAGAAAAATAAAGTTGAATTAGATAAGAAATTAGTAGCGTACAAAACTAAATAAACTCATATTTTATCACACAATTGAATTTTATTATGAGTCCTAAATATTGCTTTTTACAGCCTACAATGACGTAAGTACATCGATCAATTTTTGCTATCATGAAAAGCAACGTTGGAGAGGGAAACATTTATTTTGAAACAAAACCGAAGCGTGCAGGTAGATCAAAAAGGCAAACCCCATTGGATATTCACATGCCTTTTGTGTTACCATCAATATTGATAACCTTAAGTTTTATAATGTTGTGTTCCCTCACCTTGTATGTTCCAGCGGTTAGTTGTATGCACCATCATCAGATTATTAAATTTCTCAGCAAGATGTTACTTATATGAACGGAGGACGTACAGTCAGTATACTCAAGAAGAAATTGACACTGGCAGACCCAACTAATATGGGTTTGTGACGTTTAAGATATTTGTGTAGTAGGTAATGTAATATTTTCATATCCCTTATATGTTGATCTTTGCCTAAGTCAATACATATCCAATTATCTAAATTGACATGGTATTGGAGCAACAGAGTAAACCCTAGCCACCAATCCTGCCATCACCAGCGTGCTGAACAGTGGTTCACCACCAGCAGCCAACGCATGTCAATCCCACTGTTGTCACCTTCCATTTGAGTCCATGCCATCGTGTTATCTTCATCAAGTCTGTCACAGTCATCCACAATGGGTCATCATCCGTCATCATCCATTGCATCAAGTTGTCGCTGCGCACATTTCTTCAATCTTCCTCGTTGCAAGTTGTGACCTGCTTGCCAGTGATCATGGCTTAGTAGCAGCCAGCAAGGGACTCCTCGATCTGGTAGAGGTTATTCAGTTAATGGAGCACATGGGTGATGATGATAGGTGCAGGAGAGGGTACTGTAGATGAAAGCCTAGCTAAGGGTTTTCCTAAGCTAATAACTACAATGTCTTTGGTTGGTTGCTGTGATCCCCCTTAGGGGCATTGTTAGGCTACCATACTCTCACTCCCTGACAAGATTTTTCGAGTGAAAACAAAGTTTGGATGAAAGGATGATGGTAGCATACAAGGAGTAATGACCTCTATGGAGGTGTTGCCTAGGAGATCTTCGTTCCTCATGTTTGCTATTTGCTTTTAGCATGGTTTTTGATGGCTTCCTAGTTGTCATCATCTGTTTGGCATGAGGGACAGGTGGATTTTTTTCTCTCTCACCTTCTCCCCCCTCAATCACTCTATGTGATGTCGTAAGAACTTGTAGGTCTAGCAGCGATGAATCATGCTTAGTGGTGGGTGGCTTGGTACTAGTGCCTTCTCCTAAGTTATGTGAGAGACACTAGCATGTGGAGGTGATGCGTTTTGTTTTTTAAAAAAAAATCTTGTAGGGAGAGTCGTCTTGTAGCTAGTCACTGCTTTTGCTAAATTTGTGAAGACGCCAACCTTATCTATCTTGAATATGCTAGGAATAAGTCTACAAATATCATTAGGTCTTTTGCTGGCAAGTTTGGGCATGAGGCATACATATCCATGTCAATGTCCACTTGACACAGGCATTGCTTCTTGTCCATCTGCATCAAGTATACTCCTATATGTGCCCTAGTCATCAATTTCCTACGTTTTCTTCTGAGTCCAATCAAAGTCTGTTACATATGTTCAATCCAGTGATATCATGCTATTTGATCACTTCTCTAACTCCCGTCAAAGCTAGTTTTCATCATTTTTGTATCATCATCAGTAACTCCTTATCAAAGTTGATCTATCACGTCACTAGCTTTCCATTGAAGCTAGCATCATCATCAGTCAAAAATGTGAAGGCTTGAAGGATAGTTTATGAATACTGGAACCTTCACTTCATTAAGCAGGACATGAATTTTTTTTATTCATCCTTATCTACGATAGCAAGCTTAGGACGACATCATCAAACATGATATTGGAATGCATCATAGAGTTTAGTTGTACTTTTTCAATATAACGTTATTGCATACACATTGCATGTAGGTGGGTGTGTTATGGATATATGTATAGTAGGCAATTTAGTTTTTCCAAATCCCTTGTATGCACTTTATATGTGATATTTGGCTAAGTCAATACATGCCATAAAATCCCCAAATTTCATTCCCCTTGTCTAAATTGACAGTGACTGCCAGAGGAAGAAGGGTGCAGGGCCTCCACGAGATAGTGCATTGTGCATGATAGGTGAGGAGTGTATGCATGGCACTGGTTTACAAATGTGATCGCTGCGGCCGACGTGCTCGCTTCGCGTTGCCTCCACGTCGTCCGGAAATCTACCGCGAGTGTAGCGCTACGCTTGCCTGGTCACGTCCTGTACGACACGGGAGAGCTGCTGCGGGTGTCTCTGGGCTGAGCGCTGGGCCTTGCCATAGCCCAGGTTCCCAAGCCAATGGGCTTTTGCGCGATCGTTAGCTGCGTACTGATTCGATGGGCCTGACCATACCACGGCATGGAATGGCGGCCCCTTTTCGTTCCATGGCTTGCATCTAAGGCCACTTGCACCGCAGCTTTTATGTTCTCTCAAAGAATGCAAGCAGGGGACTACATTGTGATCGACATTGATAATGAAGAATTACTGCCTGTAATCACATGATGTGATGTCATTTTTTACATCATAAAAATACAAACTCTCCTACTCTATTATTATATATGTGTAGCTTCCAAGATGTAAGCCTAAATGTCTAAGATAAATAAAGCTTTCTTTATCTTTAAAAAGAAAAGTCTAGACGTCTCTGAATTGGCTTGTATTTGAGTGATAAATGGGTCCAAAAATATGTTTGTTGGTAGCTTTCATTTTTCAGGTTTCTTGAAGCATATATCTTTTTGTAGATAATAGAATTTATTCTGATTTTTGATTCAAACAAGATACAACTAATTAGGTTATTGGCCAAAAAATACGACTTATAAAATCACTACGTGAAATTATTTAAACACATATATAATTAGTGAGAAACTACGTAACTGTTATTTTCTTAGCGGCTTGCAATGTATAGTCCTTATGTTCCTCAAATAAGGAAATAGCATTAGACTGATCATTTTTTAACCGAATTTTGCTCATATTACCATTGATGATTGAACTCAAAACAAAGTGGAAGATTATGTCAAAGAGTTATCGAGTAGTAAATCAGTTGTTTGCCTAAATATTGCCATTACCACCATCATCAAAGCCGATCCCAAAAATAGCTCTTGTCGCACAAATCCTCTCATACAATGTCTCTATTGAGGACACAATGATGCCTCCACCATCGTATGAAAAAAGAGGGTTTTCATGTGAAGGGATGGACTATGATGATGATGCTTCTAAGGATGAACTAGCGACTGAGAGAATCATCATCATCAAAGTTGGTTCAAATTTGGCAAGTTTTTCATTGCTCCACAACCCATTCCCCATGCACAATGTGTATCGAATAGTACCATTGTTATGAAAACACATGAAGCTGGCCTGTTGCACATGGCATCAATCTTGTTCCCTTAGGTCACAACATCATTGATACTATAGCCCACTGAGGTGGCACGCTTCCTACAATGCCACATGCCCTAGTGCCAGCGAGTCGCCGTGCTATTGTTCATGGCCTCAAAGAGCCATGATGACAATGCTCCGATCGGGCACCCAATTTAGCCAAGCCCTCTTCTAGCAGCATGGAAGCCAATGTCGATCTAGTGGTGAAAGGACCAACAAAAGCTCTTGGGAAGGTTCGTATGATATCTCTCGTATCACAATAAAAGCAACATAAAAGAGAAAAAATATAAAGGAGAAGGGTGAGCCAGGAGCAGGAGGGGCAATGGAGGTGCGGCTGCTGGCGACAGCATTGGGGTTCAGGGATCGTAATTTGTAGATCGAGAGATGCGAATTTGAAGCATATAGGAGATGAATTTGATAGGGAAATTATTTTGTGGAGGGCCGTCAAAAAAACATATAATTAAGCAAAGGCTTGAGAAGAACGAACTCGGAATCATACCCCCTTTGTTTTTTAAAATTAATTTGCAGATGAGTAATTGCGCGTGAGACTCGGACAAACGAGACTCCGATGTGAACGCGGACGCCTCGAGCCCGACGCGCCTAGCTGCTACCCAGCCTCGCCCGGCGACAAAACGAGAATGATGACAAGAGAAATTGCAGAGTACAGGAAACAGAGAAACAGAGGAAACTAAACTAAGCCAAAATACTGCAGGCAGCAAGATTAACAACACACCCAACTCTGTTACCTGCTGTTGGTTTCGTGTAGCCCGCCACGGATATAGAAAGAGAATACTAATTTCATAGGGAAAAAATGAATAAGTGCTCAAATAAACTGAGATCTCTTTTGTGCTATTTGGATTAGTAGAAAAATAAAACCTTGTATTTTTTTCGAAAGCGCACCAAAAATGAGCACTGTGAGATCAAGTTTCACAAACATTACTGCCTTGAAGAAATAGAAGGGTACATAGTTCAGTAAAGTGAACTGCTGATCAATGACGAGATAATTCAAGGGATAGAATGATAATTTCATTGATTCGGTAATATACAATTATACATGATGTTCTAATCATCACGATATATTATTGACAGATATATAAGAAGGATCTACATATGTTCCATAGATACTATTGTACTCGATAACAACTAGAATAACGCTAAACCTTTGAAGAACAGAGCAAGTGAAGCATCCTTGGTTTCACAATGTCGGAAATCTTTATAATAAGTAAGAAAAGCACCCTGTAAATTATGATCATTGCCACTAATATTGCAAGATCCACCCACTTAGAGTAGCTTAATTCGACTTGTAAGTAATTCTTAAGGATGTATTCCCCACTAATAGTGAGTCCACCGCCGCCAATATCTTCAAAGACCAAACCCAGCAACTCATTCTTGTACAGTCCCTGAGATGCATATTTGTGGTAGGAGATGAAGTATGTTGGGTACTTCCAAACTGGTTTTGGCAGATCACTTGGCAGCCGGAAGAAACCAGCATTAAGCATTAGTACACCTTGTACACCAGAACCAGCGATTATCCCTAGGAGGAAATCTGGCACAATTGCTGCAACAATCATCATCAGACCTTCTACCAACATTGTGCAAGCCCAAAGAACTGCAGCGAAGTAGATAAAGTGATCTATTCCTCTTTGAAGCCCGGTCAAGTAATAGGCTATTGCCCCTGGAATTATGGAGATGAGGCCTAAGTATGGAATTGAGGACAATGCATTAGATATCACAAATTCCGTTGCACCATAATGTCCGCTCATCCGTTCTTTTCGAAATATCTGGATCATGAAAAGGAGACATCAATGGTGGTCCTGCACAATGATCTGTTTTAGAAAAAAATGTGCACGCGTACTTAATTTTGATGTTTACCTTCATATCTTCAACAAACGATGGAAATCCTCCAATTGCCATCATTGTTAATAGGGTTGATGTAAACATTAGCATGGAAGCTCTTGCCTGAAAAGAATAAGTTCTATGTCACATACTCCAATTTTCTACAACTATACCTCATATATATTGAGATCACTTACTTGGATTGATGCAAAATTCGAGCCAACATTAAAAAAAATTGTACCAATGCTTAAGCAAATGGCAATGTATATAACAAATCGCAACCAATAGTAGCCTGCATCTCTGTGCATGTTAACAATTGATCTCTGGGTTAGCACAAATGTTTTGCTCAAGAATGTTGCCTGCCTTTGAGGAATCGGAGAGGTACCCTGTATAAAATGTTTGAAAGTAAAATTTTAGAACAATAACTTATTTTTAAAAACGTATCAGTTTTTTCTTGACTGTACTCTTTTAAAAAGAAAACCTGGTCAACCATTGCACGTGCTTCCTTTTCAGTCCTTAAGCTACCACGAGATTTCAATGAACCCATTAGTTTTTGGATTACTTCGGCAGCACGTGGAGATACAATGGTAGATCCTTCTTCAGATTCCTATTCATACATCACCAATCCAAATGGAGCATGTGGTGAGTGTCAAAAAACATACTAATGATCTAGTATATATATTAATGCTGTGTAACAATTTAACTGATAAAGACAGCTTCAAGATTCATTTTATACCTCAAAATCTTTGTTAATCATCCTCAGGAAGTGATCAGAAGGATTCCTCCTCAAGGGACATGGGAAGCCATTAGCATCGAAGAACTAAAACACACAAAGAAAGACCAAATCGTAAAATGTACATCTGTGAGCAGTGCGCCTATTTAAGCATGCACTGAGTGATCTACAGAAAATATTTAGTTGGTACCACCTGAAGACGAAAGAAGATATCCATGTGGTACCACCGTTATCTAATTATTTTCGTTCAGATATATGAAAATACACTGAGCACACCTCATGATAAAAAAAAATCATTTTGAGTAGACATTTTTGACGAAAACCTTGAGATGATTCGACCATATTAAAGAAGACCACAGAGATAATATATTATAAAATCTTAGCATAAGATAGATGAGAAGAAGAGATCTGAAGATAAATTTGTACTTAATTAATTGATATGTGTATGATTTAAAGATTTTAGTTGGATTTTAACTCTAACCTATTTCAATTTATTTAGAATTGAAAGTTGAGTTGAGTTAAACGATAATTTTTTATCTGTTTATTTAACAACAGAACTCCTCCCGGTAACTAAAGATAAATTAGGATCCATTAGGATTCTCTATCCGACATTTCCACTGCCAGCAATTTAGCAACGTGTTTCAGAACTACTACACAACAACGATCCTATTGTGCGGTGCAGCCATGGCCGACAGCGGACACACAAGTTTACCCTGTGACCGAGCTGGAGATGATATACTCCCTCTAGAAACTAGGTATTTTATCGATGGAGGTAGTACTATATCGGTTGACGTAATTAATATGCCATCAGCGTTATGGAAATGACGTGGCAAGGTAGTATGTACGGTGCACAGCTCATGGAATAAATTCCTATCTACAAATAGTATTACACCTTAAAGATTGTACAGCCTCAGATTAATTTGACCAATTGACCCGCTACCAAAAAATCTAGCCTTTTACTGTCGGTTTAATCTGTCGATCGTCGGCACCTCATAACACATCAATGTTGAAGATAATGTGTGCTGAAAAATGAAAACGTTAGCAATTCTGGCCTTTCTGTAAATTCAGCGCTACCAGTCTTTAATCCTGTATCAATTTATAACACGCGGTTGTGTCACCAGTATAAACAATTCAAAATATTTTTAATTCTCGGTTTAATTAACTCATAGTACAAACTTATCTTTATATTTAACAATCACTACTAAAATATTTTTTTACTATACTACTTTATATATACATATTATATATATATAATTAATGACTTTATTCATAAAATTTAATGAGTTATTCTTGAATAGCATATATAATCATTGGTTCATTCTTTAGTGATAGCGGCGGCATCGAGGGTAGCATCGTTGGTAGGAAGACGGGGTGTGGTGTTGAAGGCAGTGTTGTCGCTATGAAGGAGGGTGAGCAACGTGGAGGGCGGCGGCATCGGTAGAATAGCAGGTGTGCGATGGCGTTGGTGTGGATAGTGTCAGCATGGAGGATGGTGGCGTAAAAAAACATTAAGAACGTAATTTTAAAGACTTAGATTAGAGAAGATGAGAGAATGATCTATACATACCATTAGTACCGGTTAACAACCAATACTAAAGAATTTTTTGGCTCGATCACGATTAGTATTAATAACCGGATATAAAGATTCATTACTGATTCTTCTTAACAAATGTGTTTTATCACTCGATCAAAAATATATTTAGTTCCAGTTGGTATTAATAACTGAGACTAGAAATATATATTTTTAGCACCTACTGTTTTTAACAATCGGTAGTAAACAATTTTCAAAAAAATTACAGGATAAACTAATTTCAGAAAAAAAGAAAACTAGAATAATTAATTTTTAAAACTTTGAGGGTAAAACTAATTTTCTATTATTTTTCCTCTATTTTTTCATAATTTTTCATTATTTTCTCTTTTTTAATTTTTTGTCATATATTTCTTGTATTTTTGTAATTATGAAATAGTCTTGTTATTACTTATATTACCGGTATATATATAACTAACATTTTAAACCACTTGGATGAGTATCATCAAATAAAATATAAAAAAATTGATAACACTTTTCTTATACTTCTACACCAACTGGTATTTCCAGTTACAACTATAATTTAATTATACGTGCAGATGGATTTGCCCCATCAACAGTGTAAATGAGATTGCACCGCGCACATATGGACGATTAATTAGATTTTAAGGATATTTATTTTTCAGATAATGATCAATCTGTAGGATATACATTGTTTTACATAATGGAGAATTTTTACACTTTTATTTTCTGTACAAAATTTTTATCAACTAATAATGTTACAGTTAACTTGAACCTTTTGATTCATTACTACCGAGTTTTGTTTCAGTTGGTATATTTATATTTTCGGCCAGGTGTTTTTAAATAGTGGTGTAACTGTTTGTATTTATATAATCCATCACTTCAATAACCTCGACTATTTATAACTAATAATTTATTGTTAACATATGAAGATTACTAATCGGAAATTCTTAATAGGACAATAATAAAATTTTCATATTAATATTTGTTCTTCACATTTATGGCAGTGGGATGATTTAAGCTACTCCTTTTTCACTTCGAGTGTAAAGCCAAATCTCCATCGTATCAGTTGTCATTCTGAAGGTAAGGGGCTGTAGAGAAGGAAAAAGGTAACGATGCCTTCAATTTTGAAAATAAAGTTCTAACTTCCAACTTCCATTGAGTGGTATAATTCGTATGTACATATTATGAGGAAGAAGGTAACAATGCCTCTCTTATTTCGAAAAGGATTTAAGGGTTTAATGATGTTAAGTTGATACAGCTTTGCCATAACCAGTTGCATGATATTTTTAAACTATCAGTCACCTACAGACTTACACAAGTCGTATATACGTTAAACTTACATAATATACTAGAAAAGTGAAACTTTAGTACAGATGAACTACAGCTTCTTCTATGCTTTATTTTTTTATTAATTCAATGAATTTAGATGCATTTTTATGCTTATATACATCATACATAGATTTTTCTATACCTGTGGGAATAAACAAGGAAGTACATTTTTGTATGTTTAGGTTAGAATATTGTTTGTTTCAAAAAGAAGAAAAAACACAAGTATAACTAAAGGGATGTGTTTTTGGGGGAATGAGTAACTGATTGGATATTGATCTAATAGTTGAAAAAGTGATTGATAGATAAGAAAAAAAATCAGTAAATTGACAAATAAACGGTATAATTGCCTTAAAGCATCACCCTGTCTGTGGAGTCTGTACACAGATACTACAATTTATTTTGATTTGTAAGCTGCATTAACTACAGTACCATTAATGCCAAAATTTAAAAAACATAGCCAAAAGACGATCGGCTGAATGGAAGAAATATCTAATTGATATAGGGAAGAAGTCGATCGAATTGAGCCAAAGAAGAGTCTGTCTAATTCCTACCAAATTTAAGTAGGAGTCGTGGTTCACGGCAAGTTATTCTATCCTATATGTAGGAGGATTTAGTTAGTTAACTTATATTTTCCTTTATTTTTTTTTGTTAGAAAATAATATCTGATGTTTGTTGTAAATACGTCAGACTCTATATAAATCCAAGCTATAAATATATAGACCCCTGAAAATATATAATCATCAATACTTCGATCAATACTCATCGCCACCCTAGTTCATCTAGGTTTCTATCAGCAGGGTCTGGCTCTCAACACGGGACTGCATCGATTAAGTCCAATCTCCGGTGAAGAGGTAAGTCTCGCCACTATCTCGATATGTCTTACCCTGTCTAATACTGTATTAGTTAGGTTCGACCTTTTAGACCGATAAGATGTATCGTATTACGTCCGTGCAGTATTTATCGGCCTATCAAGCTCTCTCCGCCATTATTGATCTCGTGCTACATCGGTTAGGTTCGATTTACGAGGCTGCCAATGGTAGAATGAGCTTTAAGCCTATAGGTCTTTATACGGCGTTTTATCGGAGTGTTAGTCGATAAATTATCTATACGATGAGCGTCATCCCTAGCGTATCGACTCTTCAGCCAATACGCACCAGTTTTCAGAGACTTCCTTTGAGCACCACGCCAAGCGCGTCGGCTTTCCAGCCGATGTGCGCCTGTCTTCAGAGAGACGTCTTCTCATCGGCTCAGCTAGCCAATGGGTTCACTTCGCCCTTCAGCATAACCGATCTGGCGTCCACCATCCCGTCGCTTTTGGCCTTGTTCTCATACTATCTTAGTTAGGTCCGATCTTCGAGATTCGGTGCTAGCGACGTCGTGCCACCATATCCGAAGGGGCATTGGCTTTGAAGCCAGTCCTTTTATACGATTCCTTGCAACTTCATATATGCTTTCATTGGCTTTCTAGCGGATGAACGACAGTGACAGGTTCCGTCGACCACCAGGAAGGATCCTGCGCGTCTTGCTACTCTCTGAGTACAATCTTGTGCCTTTATCGGTTCTGCGGCCGATGGATCAGGGCCTCGTGTTCGCTACACCTAGAGCTATCGTATCCTTCGTCGACATCCGCCTACATCGGCTCCCTAGCCGATGGAGGAGCATCCTGATTCCTATCGGCGACCAGCCGATAGCAAGAGCCATCCAAACGTGGCCGATGTCTAACTCGATCCTATCGGATGCCAACCGATAGCGGGGGCTCGTACCGGCCCATCGTCCGATTGACCCGTTTGCCTCACCTCCTTGTCAATTGCAGGGTCAAATTGACTGGCATGCCTGCATCTGCACCGTCGCGCCGGAACTGACCGAACCCCACGGGCCTCGATGCGCGTACCTTGAGTGACGGAGAGAAGCCGACCAGCCTGCATTAGAGCTAAGCAGACCTACTAGGCGTCGGCGTGCTCGTGTTGGGTTTCGGCGCGAACATATTTTTTGGCACGCCCGGTGGGACTCGAAACCACAATCGCTTGATTAGAAGTCGGAATTTTTACTCATCAACTCGGGGGCCATCTTGTTATGTCTAAAGAAAAGGTTGATTCCAAGGCATTTTCATTCGAAGAAGAAGCCGATGAGGATATTATAGTCCCAGTTACCATGAAGGATCTGAATGAAAACCAGAGGCAGCATATAGAGGAGAACATGAACAACTTTTAGAAACTCTGTTTGGAATCCTTCAGTATAACTAAACAAGGGCCAATTCAAAAAGCATAGTTACCAAAATATATTTTGATGAAGGAATCAGGTCATTCATCACCTGCGAATTCTCCCAAGCCGTTGCAAGAGATGTTCAATGAAGCATTTTATCAAGCATTCAAAAATCCATCGAGAGTATGGATGGATACACTACATGATCTGATCAAGAAGGTGATACAAGAATCATCAGCTCAAGATACAAAAATCATCAGCTCAAGAGCCTGATCAACATCATGTACCTTTGCCGATAGAGACGAAGTTATCTTAGGAAACTTGGCAAAACAAAAGGGACCTATCAGCAAACATGTATCCACCAACACAAGATCGATTCGAGGGTCAACGGCAGGAGGTACCTCTAAAATTCTTTCAGGGTAATTATTGTGAAGAGTATCACAGTCAGAATCGGGTACCCTATCCACCTCCACATGATCAGAGAGATATTCTAAGAGAGAAGGATTGGTTAACCAAAATTGTGGACACGATGAAAGAGCTATTTAGTATCAAGTCCAAAGATCAAACAGTTATGTATCGGCACCCCTATCCAGAATGGTTTGATAGAGTTTCATTGCCTCATCGTTACATGATACCAGATATCTCCAAGTTCTTATGGCAAGACAATATATCTATAATAGAGCACATCAGTTGATTCTTAGCACAATGTGGAGAATCATCGGCTAAGGAAGCTCTTAGAGTCTGTTTCTTTACATTGTCCCTCTCTGGATCGGCTTTCACCTGGTTTCTTCGTTCCCACCAAACTCGATTAAAGGATAGGCTGATCTAGAGCATCAATTCCATAAATATTTCTTTACTGGGCTTTAAGAAATAAGACTGTTAGATTTGACATCGGTTACACAGAGGCCTAATGAGTCAGTTCTAAAGTACATCCAATGTTTCCACGATATCAGAAGCTGATGTTATAGTCTTGTTCTGAGTGATAAACAGTTAGCTGATTTGGCCTTCCAAGGGTTGTCGAGTCACATCAGGTGAAAATTTTCTTCCCAAGTGTTTAACAGTTTAGTACATCTGATGCATGTGGTATTGGCTTACAAGAGCTGATTTTCAGGAAAAGAGGAGATGTCAAAGCGTTGGAGGCCTGAGAAAGAGAGTTTTGAAGCTTCATACTTCGAAATTATGGAACATGTGTTAATGCCAAAATTTGGAAAGATCAGCAATAGATTGGAAAGACGATTGGCTGACGCGTAGAAGTGTCCGATTGCTACAGGGAAGAAACCGATCAGATTGAGGTAAGAAAAGACTCAGTCCTAGAATAGGAGATTATCTAGATAAGACCGAGTTTGAGAAGAAGCCGTGATTCACGGCAGGATAGTCTATCATATCTTATATGGATAGAAAGATTTAATAGTTAGTTAACTTCCTTAGAGATAACGTCCAATGGTTGTTGTAAATACGTCGGACTCTGTAAACCTAGCGTATAAATATAGACCCCTAGAAATATATAATCATCAATCCTTCGATCAATACAACATCGGCACATTGCCACCCTAGTTCATCTAGGTTTTTACTAGTGGAGTCTAGCTCTCGACACGGGGCTGCATCGGTTACGTTCGATCTCTGGCGAAGGGGTAAGTCCCGCCACTATCTCAATATGTCTCGCTCTATCTAAGACTGTATCGGTTAGGTTCGACCCCTTAGGCCGATAGGATGTATCGCATCACGTCTGTGCAGTATCTATCAGCCTATCAAGCTCTCTCCATCATCGTCACTCTTATGCTGCATCGGTTAGGTTCGACCTACGAGGCTGCCAACAGTAGAATGAGATTTAGGCCTATAGGTCTTTGTACGGCGTTTCATCAGAGTGTTAGCCAATGAGTACGGCTCCTCGGCCGATACGCACCAATTTTCAGAGACTTCCTTTGAGCGCCACGTCAAGCGCGTCGGCTTTCAAGCCGATGTGTGCCTGTCTTTAGATGGACGTCCTTTCATCAGCTCAACTAGCCGATGGGTTCGCTTCGCCCTTTAACACAACCAATCCGGCATCCACCGTCCCGTCGTCTTTGGCCTCATTCTCGTAATGTCTCAGTTAGGTCCGATCTTCGAGATTCTGTGTCAGCGGCATCGTCACAGTGGGCGACGGGTCTTGTGCCGCCATATCCGATGCGGCATCGGCTTTGCAGCTGGTCTCTTTTATACGATTTCTTACAACTTCGCATATGCTTTTATTGGCTTTCTAGCCGATGAATGACCGTGACAGATTCCGTCGACCACCAGGAAGGATCCCACACGCTTTGCTACTCTCTGAGTATAATCCTGTGCCTCTATCAGCTCTGTGGCCGATGGATCAGGGCCTCACGTTCGCTACACCTAGAGCCATCGTATCCTTCGTTGACATCCGCTTACATCGGCTTCTCAGCCGATGGAGGAGCGTCCTGATTCTTATCAGCAATCAGCCGATAGCAGGAGCCATCCAGACGTATCCGATGACTAACTCGATCTTATCGGCAACCAGCCGATAGCAAAAGCTCGTACCGGCCTGTCGTTATTGGCTCACCTCCTTGTAAATTGCAGGGTCAAATTGACTGGCATGTCCATACCCACACCGTTGTGCCGGAGCCGACCAAATCGTACGGCCCCGGCATGCGTACCTTGAGCCATGGAGAGAAGCCGACCAGTCTGCACTGAAACTAAGCAGACCTCACAGGCATTGGTGTGCTCGTGCTTAGTTGCGGTGCAAGTACAAACATATTACCTTGTTTGATTACCATTTTTTTAAAATGTTCTGGTATCTTGATGTATATGAAACAGAAATTTTGATGTTCCTTGTTTGAGATAAGATCGTTATATTGATGATTATCCGGTTTTTTGGAGAAAGTTCACGCACGGCACCTGCTAGTTATATATACCAGCTTACAATTCAAGGACAAAATCAGAAACATACTGTTGACAACAGCAACAAGGTTTCTTCTGATCACGGAAAGCTTACTAAACTAACCGTCATCCTGAATCCTATCTACCTCCAGCCTGCCAACAAGATCAACAGAAACTTTGATGTACACTATATCTGTCGGTGTTAATTTGTAGCATTTCCCTAGAAGTTTTGTAGTTCTATATAAAGTATTAAGACGTATCATAAATTGATTAACACTAGGGGGCTCAGGTTTTTGACCTTGATGTTCGTATTACTGTTAGTCGCACATGTCAAACTGTTGCAACGATAACAGTAGTAGTAAATAAGCTAAATATATTTGCTGGAACATACCTCAATTGCATCTGAAGCTGGCCCAAAATACACCGTCCTCCCACTGGCCAGCAGGCAGAGGCCATGGAAGAGCTCGAACACCTCCGTGCTCGGCTGGTGCACGGCGGCGACGACCGTCATCCCGTCCCTCCTGGCGAGCCCGGCGATGCGGCTCATGACGTGGTACGACGCCGCGCTGTCGAGCCCGCTCGTCGGCTCGTCGAGAAAGAGCAGCGCCGGCGACGCCAGCAGCTCGACGCAGATGCTCACCCTTTTCCTCTGCCCGCCGCTGATGCCCTTGCACACGCGGCCGCCGATCCGGACGTCGGCCACTGCGGCGAGCCCCATCTGCCCGATGGCATGGTCGGCGCGGGCCCGCTTCTCAGCGACCGGCATGGAGTCTGGCAGCTGCAGCTGCGCCGAGTAGCGCACGGCCTCCGTCACCGTCAGCGTCGCCATCAGCATGTTCTCCTGGGTCACGTAGGCCTTCATTAAAGGCATGTACGTACATGTGTCAAGCAGGTTAGTTGCGTGCATATACGTCATGATCAATTCCATTTCAAACCAATATATTCCTTGTTATGTGAAAACGTACGGATGTTCCAAACGAGAGTTTCTCGCGCAGGCCATTGATCAGGATGTCTCCTCTCATTTTCAAGTTGTGGCTCAGCCTCCCTGTGCAAACGTGTGACTAATCAGAGCCCAGCAAACATGTATGGACAGTTTAATTAATTAGTCTTCCAGTAATATGTGTTAAAAACGTCTAATCTAGGAGTCAAGCATCAAATAAATTAACAACAAAGAAAGTGACCAGCAGGTAACAGTCATATATGAAATGAAATGTATTTAAGGATCTGAAGTTTCTCATCTGCATGCTAAATCTAAACACGGTGGTAACCTTGGCCACATTTCAAAAAGGAAAAAAGGGAAGTGGTCCAAATATTTAATTAGTGTTAATGCTTACAACATTAATTTGTTGCCATGCTGATACTCAATGATACTAATTAAGTTCATATACATAATCCTTTAATTGGTGCGTGTTTTGGTTCTGTTGGGTTATAATTAAAGTCTGATACAGTAAACTATATGAGAGGGAGTATGCGTAGCAGTAAAATTTTAATTCTTTATTGTGTAATAAAAAATTCAGAATACAGAATAAGACTAAGTTAATTAGTTACTGTTTACATAACTTATAGTTTTTTTACTTCTATTTTAATTTATTTTATTTTCCCCTTGTTCGTCTATTTTGTTTTTTCATATAAATAATATTGCACTTTAATTAGATTGTAGCCTGACAGCTAGATCAATATCTATAGTCCTTTTAAAAAGGTAGGTCTAAATTTTGTAAACAACTTCTTGAACTTCTTAATATTAAAAAAATCAAATATAAATAGATAGGTGAATATTTTCTATATAAAAAAGGGTAATACATTTTGTAAGAAATATATTTTAATTTATTTTAGGCAATATAATAATATATTTCTTTTATGCATATAAAATACGGGCATTCAGCTATTGTTGGAAATATGCCGTACGTACCAATCTGAGCGCGGGCATTCAGCTACTATTTCTTGCCCAGACAATACTCATAACTACATATAGCTATCTATAACAGCTTAACATTGAAACGGTTGGCTGATAGCATTCCTACATGCCGCCAATAGTAATCCAATTGAATATTATCCCTTCTCCCGTGCACAGCCATAGTACTTAAAATTATTAGCTAGCCTTGGCCACTTACGCATCAAAAATTTTAAGACAGGAAATGACAAAGCAGGATCATATGATTGTTATTGTATATATGCACCTAAATGAACACAAGGAAATTAAACTAGTTAAGATGGTGAATTGATCATAGCACGATAGGTTGAACCATGAAGCAGCTATAGTACCAAAGGTGGCTAGATGAATGTCAAGTCTACTCAACACATAGCACACGTCTTCGGCATGCAAGGCATTTTAGAAGGTAATTTTCAGGAAAAAAAAGACATGCAATAGCCATCACAGCGACTATTCATGAAATATATTTGTCTCCATATATAACCTATTTCAGCCATCTCTGAGCTATCACTGAAATGTTTGAAATAAATATTTTACATTTCAATCTCATGCTACAATATAACGATGTCCCATGGCAAACTTTGCCCACGCATATTGCAACCCAGACGGTGTTCGTACCGTGTATTAATTAATTGGCAACTGTCGATGCCCGAAACATCACTTGTCCGACTATTTGACGAACTTTGGTAGATAACAACCGCTATAAACGATAATATATTGTAGTTTACGGTATTGATTTTGACTACTTGATATGGTACGTATTGTATTGTTTACATTATCAAATTTGTGTTGGTATTTTCAGAAAATTGAAAAATACTACTTTCAATTTGATTAAGTAATAATTGAAATCCTTTCATTTAAAACATATAATGTTGGATGTACCACGAAGGAGACACAAATCAATTGTATTAAGTAAGAAGAAAGGTTAGTGCACTAATGAGTTAACTCAATTATGTTAATCTTTTACACCAAAACATGTAAAAACTATTCATATGCAATTCTATATGTTTTTTTTTGATTTGGTTCAAAAATTTTGGTGCAAATGTATTTTCTAGAAATCTTGTAATTAAAATCATAGCAATATTTTTGTACTATAGACACACTAAATTTTATATCAGGCCTTTTTTTCCGCCCCTCCCCAACACGCACGCACACAAGCCAGTTACATTTTTTTAACGACAAGCTTTAATTTTATTTACACTATCTCCGTGGCTCGGCTCTAGAGCAACTTATGTGTGTCACATGCATTATTTTGATGCATGTCCAGAGAGCATATATAGAAATTTAATCCAAGGTAATATATACATTGCTTGGTACGTATATTTGTGCATTATTTAGTTGTCTTCACTAATAGAGAAATGTGCTTTGATCCAGCCTGTAAAAAAACTAAATATACCAATAAGAACTACTAAAGATTCTTTAGCACACTTGTAATGATCTAAGTCGCTATAAATACCTTTATATCGACTGATAACATCAATCAATACTAAAATCTATATTTAATATCAACTACTAATGCTAAAAAGATATTTAGTATTAGTTAATAGCATACTAAAAATTACTTCAGCATAAATTCAGAAGACAAATATCTCAATCTAAATGGTGTAGTTTAGTTAGCGACCTATGCTAAAAATCGAGACATTTAGTCTTATTTTACTAATCTCAATAAAAGCGATATTAAAGGGTATTTGAAATCGGTACCATAGAGATATTAATCTAGTAGTCTAGTAGTGCTTGTTTGTCTTTAATAAAGTTGTTTTTTCCCACTTGCCCATTCCAATTAATTACTAGTAGTACATGAATTTAGATTATATGGATATTAATAATCCATGGTATATATACATGATATCGTGCTCACACAAACATGGACACATCCAATATTATATACCACAATACTTGGTGTATAAATTATCAGCATGAACCACACAAGTTTACTTTTTTTTAATGAACACACAAGTTTACTTAGGATATGACTGCTGAAATACAAGTAAATCAACACTTAAAAAGTCAGTTTTAAAGGTCAACAGACTAATAATTCATGAATTTTTGAAGTTAGTTACTCCCTCCGTTCCAAAATAGTTATTTGTTAAGATTTAAAATTTATCTCAAAATAGTTATTACTCTAAATTACTAATTATTTCATCAATCAACTCCTATATAAATTTCTCACTATTCTACCCCTAACCATCTTCTCACTCTTAACCATTTCTTCTTAAATCTTAATATACTTTAAACATTTTAAAAGAATAATTATTTTGAAATAGAAATTGTTTAAATATTTTAAAATAATAATTATTTTGGGACGGAGATAATACCAGCTAAGGCATCAAGCAGGGTGGTCTTGCCACAGCCGGAAGGCCCCATGAGAGCCAGCACCTCGCCGGGGTGCGCGTAGCCGCTGAGCCCATTGACTATCACGGCGCGGCGCTGCCTGCCGTCGGCAGCCGCCGTTACAGACAGATCATCCCAAGTCAGGAACACGGCACCGCTGCACGTTGTGGTTATCATCTCCTCCTTCGGCCGGTCGATGCCGTCGAGAGGCGCAATGGCGCCGTGGCAGTGGCCGTTCTGGTGGCCGACGACGTCATGGCGACAGGCATCGGGCAACACCGGTTGCTCCCCGCCGGGGAGACCACGAGGCCGTGCAGCTCCGAAGACGGAACTGAAGGTGGTGATAAACTGCATGCAGCTGCGCCACGACGACGTGGTGGTGGTGGTGGTGGTGCCGGCGCTCGGGGTTCCCGGCGTTCTCAGTGGCCTCGTCGGGCTCGGCGTCGGAGCCCACCTCGGCAGCGGCGACGCTGCCATGTTCACCACCACACCTTTCGCTTATGTGTGTGTGCTTAATTTGTTGATCATCCGTTGCAACTGAAGCGATATATAGGCGTGCAGTCGTGTCATCGACTGTAACCGGCTGGATAATATTATATTGTCGTTGGTTAGGAGAATGGTCCGCGCTCCCAATTTATTGCACGTATGATACAGTTGGTGTGCTCGATAGGAACTGTATGTTTCTGGTTACCAACGACGTCGCCGTGTCATCCTGCCCGTAGTACAATAATGTGGGGATATCTCAAATATCTGTCTCGTTTACGGTCATCTCAACAGTCGGACCCTCTAATGATGTGTATTGTTTTTTGGCCTCGAATCTTGTGCGATCTATATATCTATATGCTTGTACCATATGTCAATAGATATAGATTGTTTAAAATAAAAGTCTTCTTTTTTTATATGAAAAAAGTCTTTTTTTTACGTGAAAAAAAGTCTAAATGTATCCCTCAACTTTAATTAAATGTTTGTTTGATGATGGTGGGTTCTAGTGGCTTGGATTTAGGGAGAGAGGGGAGGGGATGGATTTGAGGATGAGGTGATATGTTTATATGTGGGAAGAGAGGAATGGTTCAATCAAGGTTCACAATTTCATACTTGAATTTCCAAAAATTTGGGTTTAACGATAGATCTGGTTCTTGGTTCTAGTAGGACATTTACCTGATCGAATTTTGTAATTTACCAAGCATTTGTTCACACATTTAGCAAAATTATTTTGAACTTCAATTTTCCATTCAAAATTTTCCTTTTTTTCTGAAATATATAAAAAATGATTATCTCAAATTGGAGGTGGGTGTAGAATACAAAATCACACCAAATCCCGCTTTTAATAGTAGTACACATGAAATTGTATTTGATTTGCCTTTAAATTTATAAATACAGTAGTATTTTTTATCAGTTCTAACTATTAACTTTACAGTATTGTGATGTAACAACACTATTTGATATTTCATTTTTTTTACAATTAATTTCATAACTTTTGTGATACGAGAGCGAACGAACGTAGTTCAGGACTCCTTTATTTGGAATCAAGGAGTTTCAAAGGATTGAAGTTCTAATGGAAATATTTCCAATACAGCCTTTGGATTGTAGGAATTCGTTCCAAAATTCGTATAAGATTTCTTTGATTTCCTCTGCTTTCTAGAGGATTCCAAACATTTGATCAAATCTTATGTTTTACACTCAGAAGTCTAAACGAACATTCATATTTTATTCATTCTAATAATTTATTTCATTCCAAATTCATGTAGTTTTACTATGAAGCATCCAAGCACATCTTTTACCAAATTCTTGTGTTCTCGTTTCATGCAGGATTCGGCTAGAAATATATAGACATTAGATCCTAAGTGGAGTTTTCTCAAGTATTGGAGCGATGGTTGTTGTTGACACAAACCTTGATACGGTTTAATAGACTTATTCCTAAAATAAATTAATATAAGAGGAGAAAAGGACGTAAATTCATTACTCAAAAAATTCAACCAGGATAATTATCGCCCTGCCCATGCAACCGAACTTATTACAACTACCAATATCCACTTTATGAACTCATTTGCAACCCCTAACAAAATCTAAGACAAATGGCACCCTTCATTCTCCACCAGTTCTACTATACCGTCACTTCACATATAGAACACCAGAAACATGTTGTGGAGGAGTTTCTTAACATGTACACGGTTACGTCGTTCTAGCCTAATGTGCTGCCAAGTAGGAATATTGATATATTCTACTTCTATAGCAACTGCAAACCGACTTTTCCTTGAGTTGTGCTTAATTACCTGAAGATAGAAGGAAACAGCCACCAATTAATCAATAAGAGTAAATTGTGCTAGTGGTAAAACAACTTGTAACGTAGGTGTAATCCAGTCATAGAATTTGTAAAGTAATTAAACCTGTCACACTACTGATAGACTGTGAGACAAAGCGTCGGTACTGAAATCCTCAACCCATGCATGCATCGGCAGTTGCTTTCAAAGATTTTATTTTCTAATTTGAGTAAGACAAAGACTTTAAATGAAGGTTCTGCAGTTTCTAGTTAACTACAGATGGAGGTTCTGCATCCGCCGGCGAGCAATTCATCTCCCCAACTCCTCTCTAAGCAGTTCTTTCTCTCCTCTGTACCTCCAGTGGCGCATGAGGGCGTTGAACATGGCGGGGCTGTGACCGACCGGCGGGGTGGTGAGCAGGAGGTCGGTGGCGACCAGGCCGGCGTCGTGCTAGCAGGAGGGCGTCGGCTAGTTGGAGGGCAGTAAGCAGGAGGGTGGTGGCTGGCGGCGAGCAGGCGGGCCGTAGGCAGGAGGGACCACGAGCACGCGAGCACAGCTGCTTTTGCTTCATTATATGCATCCTTCACTTTAAAAGAAAATCACAAATGTTCATGAAAACATATAAAATTTGGGCGAGCAACGAGTCTAATCTTTGTGAAAACATAGAAAATTTGTAACCCTATCAAATTTGGGTCTAATGTGAGAAAATTTTATAAAAATACGCAATTTAAAAAATATATATGCAGAAAATGTGTCTTTCTCTCCTGCTGTCATTGAAACGAATGCACCCTTAGGGTATTATTTGAGGGCTTCTAACAACTATATCTTTTTCAAAGAATTTGTAACTCTTTTAAACAGTTCAGTTTTACACTGGTCGAAAAATTCAGAAAATAAACTTATCGTTAGAAGCGGAGAAACCTAGCTTTTTTTTTAAAAAAAATTCCAACTAGCTGACTCCTCGCCAGCTATGCTTCATTGAACTTTAGTTATTCTTCTCAGAATTTTGAGCTATCCCACATAGGTCCTAATCTCTCGAAGCAAACTCAAAAATATTTAAATTTAAATTTATGGAAAGAGAGTACCAACAGATAGGTTTGATCGATCTATACATCTAAGGCAAACTATACTATCATTGTCATTGATCTACTACTACTACTAGCTACCTACCAAACCACCGATTAAGCCGGTGCATCATTCAGAAACTTCACTCTGTTTCAATTATCTCAAGTTGTGACGAACACAGAACACATTAATAAATGGAAAAAAAATCTGAATTTCCTCTCTAACTATAGTGGTCATTCGAATTACCACATTGAAATTAAATACCGGATATTTTACACCCTCAACAATTTAACTTGACAAATAACCCCCGACTCAGTCCGAAGAGGTTATTGTAAATTCAATCAGCAATTTTTTTATTAAAAGGTCAGTGGGGCCCATCTATCATATTCTCTCTCCTTCTTTTTGTGTCTCCTCTTTCCCAAGACCGTGAGCACCATCGATGATGGCAAGGCAGGACTTAACCACCGACATCCCTCTTTCGCTCTTTCCAAGCGAGGTGAGGCATGGTTGAGACCTCGATAGGGGATGGTGACGCCAATGAGACAAGGTGTGGTTGCCCCCTAGTTGAGAATGGGCATGGGAGCTTGGGGAGTAGGAGAGATTTGAGCTCATGTACTACAGTGCAGCATAGCCCACTCGGAGGTGGCAATGAGGTAGATGTAGCGGCAGCAACGAACGTTGACGAGGCGGTGAGCGGTGAGCCAAGACAACCTCGACCTCCTTCGCCCCTCACTACGTCAGGGCTCCTCCCCAACAGCCTTGCTCTCCTCTAGACTTGCAAGTTCCAAACACAACTCTTCTCTCCACTAACGCCAATAGAGGAGACAAATTTTGTGAACACATCATCAGTGCTGCTAACTTCCTACCTTCCTCTTCCTGGTTTGGAAGGCATTTCTGCCACCGACACCTTTCTTTGCTTGCCATGGAGAGCACTGCCGCCATTATCTTTATTTGCCTGCTCGTGGAGGCTGCTGTCAGCACCTCCCTGCCTACTCTAAAGGGCGCTCCCTTTGTTGTCTTCTCTTGCCTACATGTGGAGGCTATTGGCAGCTCTCCCTGCCCGCTCTGAAGGGTGCCATCGTCGCTCTCTTCTTCTATTTATTTGTGGAGGCCGCCACAAATTCCTCCTACCTACTCTTATCGTCCTCTTCTAGGTGGAAGAAAGAAGGGTATAGGTATGACCTATGGGACCATCTAATTTTAAAATATCTATTTCATTGAAATGATGCTGATTAAAATAATACACTATCATTTGGGCACCATGCAAGACTTAAACTACCTTCTATATATGTGGTTTAAATAGTTAAGAGTGTAAAATGTTTGACATTTGAATTAGGGTGTAATTTGGACTATTGTAATAGATAGGGGTAATTTGGACTTTCTACTTAATCAATCATGGCCAGTGTCGGTCGTTAAGACAAAAAAAAAGCACAGAGCCATAATTTGCATGCACGCTTTAGTAGAAACCTAGGGTCCTGGTGGAACAAGCGTTGGATGTCTTCTGGTCCATTTTTTGCTCGAAACACCCAAATCATTGAAGACGACTACAGCTGGATTAATTCAGCATAAATCATCAGTGCAGGCGAGAGAAAGCAGTTGAGATTTTTTTAAAGAAAATAGCAGGTGAGATCTAGAAGAGGAATTCAGCGGCATGTATAAATGTCAGCAATTGGCAACATAGAAAAAATGCAGGTCCTCGTTTATGGTATCAACGTCCCATATGTTCCAGTTGAAAATTCAATTTTTGAAAAAGAAAACAAACACCCTCTTGGGTGCAACCCTGTTCTCGGCCTCCGGGTTTTTCTTTTGTATCGTTTATGTTTTGATTCCTTCTATTACCTAACCTGGTTACAAGAATCATATTTGGATGTGCTGAAAATTCTAGATTATGGGGTGGCTTTCTGTGTACTGTAGACGAGATTCACCTCTCGACCAATAAGCAAGCAATATCGTGGATGAGATCATCAGATAATAATAATAATAATTCCTTGATGATGGATCAGTGAAAGGTGTCCTATTGCGATGAGTACCTAGTGACGAAGCTATATAGGAATATTCTGTGTACTGTTCATGACTGACCGCTTTCTATGTCATTATTCATGTTCTCTGAATTTATGTGGGACCCATTGAAAACTATAGATTGAATAAAAACCATGAAGGACAGCAGCAATCGAACAAGCATGCAAAAATAAATTTGATGGATAAACACACTAATAAAACGGTAGGGTCAGATTAATTAGAAACCATGTAGCTTACAGAAAAGTCAATTAACGCTACCATTTTTAACACAGCAAGATGCGAGCCTGCAGTAGAAGATGTTGTCAACCAGTTTCTTGAATCAGAAGGATAAGGGTAGGGATAGAAGATGTTCGCTGTAGGTAACCGGAAATCACATTAAAGAACTGTTGGTAGTAAGAAAAGTTTGCTCGCTAGAATCACTGTCTACTTACTCCTTTTTATGTTTGACGTTATTTACTTTTACATATAGATTTGATCCTTCGTTTTAGTTAAAAATTGTATGAATGTACAAAAGTATAAATCATGTTTGAAATACTTATAATGATAAAATAAAAATCACAACAATATAAATGATAATCATATAATTTTTTTTAAATAAAACGAATGATAAAAAGTTAACGGCGTTAAAAAAATGAAGGGTGTATTAAATTACAGAGTAAACTTTGTAAAACCATTTATATCTGTGGCTCCTTTTCGTTGCTTAATATTTCAACTTCTTTCTTCACAAAAATTGGCAAAGTAATCGACTAAGCTAAGGCAGTGGATCCATAGCACATCTGTGGCTGGAAACACTATATATTCTTGCTGGGGAGAGAGTCACTGTCCCGGAAACATTGGATCAAATGTCTTGAATTGGACACCTTTGTCGCTTGCATGCAGTTGCGATAGAGACTACTATAATTATATGTGCAGATGGATTCGCCCTTCTATATGCTCATCAACAGTATAAATGAGAATGCACGACCACCGCTCGCACATATACATTGTTTTACATAATGGAAAATTTTTACATTTCCATTATCTGTAGGAAAGCATATCTATCTCAGTTCTTTCAAAATTGTTTTTTTCCTGCACCAGGGTATATAGCGTCAAATTCTCAAGTAAGTTAGCAAAGAAGTTTTAGTTTGTATTCATTTACCTTGTCAAGACAGATAACCTCGCATGTAAAAATTGTTGGTAATATACCTTGGAGGCAATGTAATCTATATCCTTATATCTTTCGTAACTACTCCATGATAATCTCGGCTGGATAGATCCTAGGAGATAGATAGATAATGCACGAAATATTGAGGTTAGTTGGAGATATACCGGCTGGGGTCTATCATGAGTATTGTACACGCCTCGGTGTTGGCTATTGACACTATCCATGAACGTGGGATACCAAGGATAGGTGACTGCTTCCTACCCTCTTGAGTTTTGACATGGTAGCAGAGCTCTAGTTATCCATCACAATCTAATTAATTGTCCAAGCTCTCTACCACAAGCTCCTCCAAGCTTCCTGCCGCAAACTCGCTCTCGACATCACTATCTTGGAGAAGCTGAGCAAAGGGAATTATGCAATCTCAAAGGCAAATGTCTTCATGGTGATTTGAAGGGCTCATTTCGAGGGGCTATCTCACCAGCATCACAAAGATGCCAAACGACACCATCGATGATTGGATCGCCACGATGATTGGATTGCCACTAATTAGCAGATACTTGGGTATCTATTTTCCACCATGAGCAGAGATACTCTTACACAAGTGGTAACCTATGGCACTTTAGCGGTCATATGGAGTGCGGTCATGATCTCAGCATGATTGACTACTTCAGCAAGATGTGTGCCCTAGGCGATGACCTGGTGTCCTCTAGAAAACCTGTCGACAAAGATGATCTGATCTCATACATCCTCATAGGACTAGACAAGGACTTCAAGCCCATAGTTTTTGTCATCGTTTGAAGGGTGGAACCTGTGAGCCTGGGAGAGATGTACTCCCAACTATTAAACTTCGAACAATGGTTGAGGCTTCTGCAAAGAGACTCGCAGGCCAGTATGGGCAATGAAGGACAAGTTGTGCAAACTAGCTAGGATGTGGGCGCAACAGCCAGCAGCAGTGCGGTCGTGGTGGAAACCCCAACCAACACCAAGTTGGCAATAATGTCGCAATCGACCAAAATGCTAACTTTGCTACAAGTGAGGTCACATTGTGATTGACTATTGGTATAGGTATGATGAAGATTTTGTACCTGATGAAAAATATGCAGGATTGGTTCTACTTATGGAGTGGAATCAAACTGGTACATAGACATTAGAGCCACATACCACATTACTAGTGAGCTAGAACAATTGGTCACACGTAACAAGTATAAGGGCTAAGATCAGGTCTAGACGACATGTGGTGCAAGCATGTCAATTAGTCACATTGGCTATTTGGTTGTAAATACCCCATCTTGTCCACTTTATTTGAAAGATGTCCTATATGTTCCCAAGGCCAACACAAACCTATTCTACACATCGGCTTATATCTGATAATGCAGCTTTTCTTGAGCTCCACTCTAAACATTACTTTGTCAAAGATCATGCCATGAGGGAGACTCTACTTAGAGCACTTCGCCATGGCATATTGCATCTTCTTCTAGCATCGGTTGCTACTCAAATTCACCACAAATAAGCTCGTGTTGTTACAACGTTGTCCCTTGACCGATGGCATCATCGCCTCGGTTATCTTGCTTATGCTATAGTAGAAAGAGCCATTCATGATTATGATTTACCATGTTCAGCTGAGTCCAATAAAGTGTTGCTGTATGATGCATGTCAAAGTGCAAAGAGTTGTCAATTGCCCTTCCCTATGTTTGTTAGCGTGTTTAGTCATCCTTTGGAACTTACTTACCTAGATCTTTGGGGTCCAACATCTGTCGCCCATGGAGGAAATATACTAGGTTAATTTCATTGATGCTATTAGTAGATTCCTGTGGATCTATTTTCTTAAATACAAGTATGAGGTTTTTCAAAAGATTCATGAATTCTATAATTTAATTGAATGTTTGTTTAATTGTAAAATCATAACCATATATACAGATTGGGGAGGAGAGTAACAAAAACTTAATTCCTAATTTAACAGAATTGGCATCACTCATTATGTGTCTTGTCCTCATAAACACTAGCAAAACAGATCTACTAAATGCAAGCATCGAAGGTTTACCTCTCTCTCTTGGCACATGCTTGTCTTAAATATTGGGATGAAGCCTTTTTGTCCTCCATCGATTTGATGGATAGCACACCCATTAAGCTCCTTGACTACAAAAGTTCTCTTTTCAATGCCTTTTTATACAATCTCTAAAATTACAGTGCTCTTAGGATGTTTGGGTGTGTATTTTAGCCTAATCTTAGACCATTTAATTCTCTTAAGATAGATTTGAGATCTAAGAAATATATTTTTCTTGGTTATAGTTGTTTGTATAAAGGTCTTAAGTGCATATATGTTTCTCGATATATTGTGTTTGATGAATTTATCTTTTCTTTCTCAAAATTGCATCGTAATGCTGGCACTAATTTCAGTACAGAGGTCAATTTGCTTCTTAATCCTGAGGATACATAGCCTAATGATCATGTGATTAATTATCCTGCAGCGGCCAATAATTTTTCTGGTGCAGATCTGGAAGAAAATACAAGAGAAAACCATATCATCACATTCGATAGCGGAAGGTGTGGCGCTGGCTGGAATTATGGCGCCAATTCCGGTGTTGATCTGGTTGCACAGGCTGACTACGAGCTCAGTACCGGACGATCCGAAACTGATGTGGCGTCCGGAGCGCTGCATGCCGTGTCGCCGTCCGGAGTGCTTGACGAAGAATTCTCGGCAGGCACGTCGCCCACCTCAGCGGCATCAGCGTCAGGCGGGTCAGGCGCGGCATCGCAAGCGACAGCAGCAGCAGCACCATTCGGGCCATGCTCTGCTATGTGCAACGACGAGGCTGCGGGATCTTCTACGGCCACGGGACATTGTGCGCCAGGTGGAGTCCATCGTCCGGTTACGCGTCTTCAGCGAGGCATCACGAAAGAAAAACTTCATACCGATGGTACTGTTAAAAACAAATATGGATTGCTTACTGCTACTGGTAAACCTAAAGATCTAGTTGAGGCCTTACATGATAAAAACTGGAAAGAAGCAAAGGAATTTGGAATCTACAGCCTGCTATATAATAAATTATGGCAATAAGTTAGTGTAGAAATGTTATAGATGGTAAATGGTATATAAAATTAGAAGAAAACAAGATGGAAGTTTAGACATATGTAAAGCTCGGTTAGTTAAAAAAAATTAAACAAAAATATGGAATAGGCATGAGGATATTTTAGTATTGTTGTTAAATTGGCTACCAATAAAGTTATTATTTCTATTGGTTTATCAAGAGGTTGAACTCTAAAATAGTTAAATATAGAAAATGCCTTTCTTTATGGTGTTCTAGAAAAAGTGTACATGAAACAATCGCCTAGCTATGAAGATGTAAAGTATCTAGGTTATGTGTTCAAACATGATAAGAATTTATATGGATTAAAACATGCTCTTAGAGCATAGTTTGCTAGATTGAGTCTGAAGCTACAACAGCTTGGTTTTAAGAGTTTATATTTCTTTGTTTTTTTATAATAAAGGAGATCTAACTATTTTTGTCCTTATTTATATGTATGACATAATTGTTACATGTTCAAAAATAGGATATAGTGCTAGCTCTGTTAGAAATACTTGCCTTCAAAGGCCTTGGGAGGTCTACACTACTTTCCTGAAATTGACGTAAACAAAACTTCTGAGGGCATTATTTTAACTCAGGAGAAGTATGCTAATGATCTACGGAAGAAAGTTAGTATGACTGATTGTAAATCAGTTAGTACACCGTTGTCTACTACTGAGACACTATTCAAGAGGGCGATCCACTAGGAGCATTACAATACTTAACTCTCACAAGAACAGATATTGGTTTCCCGGTGAATATGATGTGTCAGTTTTTACATGCTACTAATACTCTTTATTGGGCAACAGTAATGAGAATACTAAGACATCTAAAGCAGTGTACTAAGCTTGGGTTGAAGATTAGTAAGTCTAAGTCTATGCTTGTTAGTGGATATTTAGATACAGACTTGACAAGTTGTTTAGATGATAGGAGAGGGTTTATAGTGTTTTTGGGAGATAATTATGTCTCTTGGAATGCAAAGAAATAGGCAACATTGTCTAGGTCGAGTTTAGAGTTTGAATTATGCTACAGCTAAAATTATGTAGATACATTCATCGCCAGAAGAGGTTCAGATTTCTAGTCCTCCTATGGCTCCACTATGGTGTTATAATCTTGGTGCTAAGTATTAGTCATCTAACCCTATTTTTTATACAGGACTAAACACATTGAAGTTGGCTATTATTTTACATATGAGAGAGTACAACGTAAATTGCTTGAGGTTGATTCTGTTCCTAGTGGTGATCAATTAGCAGTTGGCTTCACAAAGCTTCTTGCAGTTTGACAACTTGAAATTTTAAGTACAATCTTCAACTTTGATAAGTTGTGATAAGGGGGAGCATTAGATAATTTAATCTATTTTGTTACATCTTGTAACCACTCCATGATGATCCTGTCTGGATAGATCCTAGGAGATAAATAGATAATGCATGCAATCTTGAGGTTAGTTGGAGATATATCGGCTGAGGTTTATAATGCGTATTGTACGTGCCTCAGTGTCGGCTATTGCCACATTTATGAGTGAACACGGGACATCAATGAAATGTAACCTGTTCCTGCCCTCTGAGTTTTGACACGGATAGATGAGGAAAAATGTTATAATGCCATATCCCATTTTTTTAATCTCAAACAGTTACCTTGTAACCTGTTAGAGATTAGATCAGAGACAGAGACAGGATTATTGGTCAAGAATAATTGACAGTACGTTTTGTGCATTACCCAATCATTTATCATAACTAGTACCATGCCCGTGTATTGCAATGGGATTTGGAAAAAAATAAGGGTTTAGTTTTTCTATCTGATTTATCGATTTTCATGTGGGAACATTGGTTTCTTGATGGGGTGGTGTTTTTAGGTAGGTTATTTTTATATATAGGGAAGTATGATGGTTGGGGAGGAGTAGAGAAAACAATAGAAAAATGATTAATTAAAAGATTAGCACAGTGCTTCGACTCGCTTGGGTTAACCCAGCATGACGTAGTGAAGGTTTCTCCTGACTGTGGAGTGGTACGTATATACCTATACCTCTCCAACACTTGAGAGGTAAAAAACTAAAATTGGTTGAATTAATCACAACAAAAGTTAATATTTAATGATGGCAAAACTTTTCTGTTACTTGAAAGAGGTATGTATCTTTCATGGTATTAGTAAGGAGGTATATACTTCTATCGAGAGGTATGGTAAAGGTATATATCTCTTGACTAATACTTAATACCAATACCACCGAAAAATTTTAGAACTCAATAGCAGGTGCAAATTGAATTTCTAATCCTACTCTAAATTATAGGATTAGTTCCAGTATCTAAGTTATCACTTAAAGATAAATGAGGTATATACATCATTAAGAATTGGAGAAAACCTCATAGTGCTAAGTGTAATTTGTATCTTATTATTTATTTTCTTATCTAACTTTTTAATAGTTATAAAGTTTGCTTTCAGTCTTTCACATGTGCTCTAAGAAATTGTGGTACTACATAAATCAGTATAAATTGTTTTTTTCTCTATAATGGAAGAGATATCTCACTGCAGCTCTCAATATGATTAAAACTTTTTAAATTTCCATGCTAATGTAATTGACTAAATCAAAATTAATCCAACAAATGGAATGAATATGGTGTAATATTAGTGAGGAATATTTATGTCGGGCCTCAACCCTCGTCTGTGACAATGAAAAACTCACCTGTGATGGGCTAGCCACCGTCACCAGTGTCAAACACCTATGATAGGTTGAAGCGATAAAGTCCCCCCACCACCCACGCATCAGGCATATAGAGCCCATCATGAATGACTCAATTATGATGGGTTCTACCTATGACCCATCACATATAATTCAATCACCTTAAATGTGGTACTTGAGATCCTATCACAGATGACTATTGGTGACGGGGTGTTGTTCTAACTGTTAGATATTTGGGTCATCACCATCAGCTTTTTAGCCCATGCTAGATGCTTGTTCCATGCCTGTAGCTCATTCGGTTCGGTAGTGCCAAGTGATCTCATGTCCATTGCCTTGCCCGATCTCTCCCAATGTTGTTTCCATGAATGCGTTGTAGAGATAAGACTAGAGGCTAACCATATATTGTGCTTTGGGTTTCCATCAATATTTTGAGGTGATTATTTTACTAACATGTTATCAGATTGTTTCATTCCTCTCTACACTTCTGCACAACCCTAACCCTAGCCACTGTTCCTTGTGCCATAGACAAGGAGTCCCGACACACCTAGTAGAAGGAGATCGTGCACCACGCGTAGGCCGAGGAGGAGTCTCGATGATCACAGGCTACACAGGAAGAGGCGTGGTGTGCCTAGGCCACGCATGAGTAGGCGGCTATTGCCAACATCCTTTTGCCAACCCTGCTCACCTCTGTCATCATTGCCTGTCTCCCTTGATGCACATGAAGCCATGCTCACTGTGCGTGAGGCCGCCATCACCACCCACGACTGTGCCATCACTAATTCCTACACCAACACCATGTTTGGTGCACCTAGCCCGTTCACCCTATCTAGCTTTGGCATTTCCCATGTCGAGGCTACCTTACGCACCATCGCGCTAGCCCTACCGTCCGCTGTCGACCAACCGGCTACTAGCCTGCCTTCCCCCATTGAGGCACTGCATGCCCAAGCTATTGCCATCCTCAGTATTGAGGCACTCTTGCCCATCATCCTCGACCTTTACTCCAATAGCTACTCGATGTGGTGCAATCTCTTCCTCATCACACTTGGCAAGTATGCCCATGTCGATCATGTCCTCATCATCATCGTGCCCACTAACCTTGATTGGTCCTAACTAGACTAGCTCATCATGTCTTGGATCTATGGCATGACATCCATCGACCTTGTTGAATCGGTGATGAAGTCTTCGGCCATGGCACATTCTGTGTGGGCCAAACTGGAGCACCAATTCCTCAGCAACTACGAGAACCATGCCTTGCACCAGGAGGCCATGTTTTGCAACTTCCACCTGGGTGACATCTTGATCACCAAGTACTACTGAAAGATGAAGTCAATGGCTGATGCTCTTGGTGACCTTGGTGAGCTGATCATCGACTGCATGCTTGTTCTCAATTTCATCTAAGGTTTGAATGAAAAGTTCTCCAATTTGGCTACATTGTTGTTGTTGTAGCACCCCTTCCCCTCTTTTTCTAAGGCCTGCTCCAAGCTTTTGATGGATCAACTCACAAAGAACAAGCAGTCGAGGTCCCCTTCTATGTCATTTATCACCACAACCTCCGGAAGGCATGTGGGGAAGGCACTAGCAATGGCTCTGGTAGAGCTACTCTTGCCAAAATTGGTGGCTCTTCAGGCTTCACCAGCACCACTAGCTCCAACGGCGATGGTAATACTCACCATCAACACCATGGTTGTGGCAATGGTTATGATGGCTCAAGAGAACAATAGCAACAACAAATGTAGCAGTCGGATGGTGGCTGGCCTCTCCTTCACATCCTATGGCTTGGCACTGGCCAGCCCTAGCCTACTCCATGGTTTGTCAGGTTGGCTCCTCGCCTGGTCGCCGTGCAATCCTTCTTGGCTAGCTAGACATTGCCATTGGGACAATAGAGCACTACCCATTGGTGCCTGCTCTCTATAGGGCACTACAGCTTGCATAGACGCCCTTACTCGTGCCTAATCAAGTGCCTACTTGGGAGCAACCATTGGCCTCGCCAATGTCATGGCCCAATACGTGGGATCAGTAGAGTCTCGCCAATGCATTCTCCACTTTGACTTTGGTTTTGCCTTCCTCTAGTGAATGGTACATGGACACTGGTGCCTCATTGCATATGTTGTCAAACACTGGTACTCTCACTCTCTTGCATCCCCTAAGTCCTCATACACCTTCACATATTATTGTTGGGAATGGGTCACCACTAATGGTCACCTTTGGCGGCTCCACCACCTTTCACCTCACCATCGGGCCCTTATACCTTTGCAATGTCTTACTTGCCCCTGACGTCATAACAAATCTTTTTTCCATTAGGAAATTTACTATTGATAATTGGGTAATCATAGAGTTTGACCCTTTTGGTTTCAGTGCGAAAGACTATCAATCCATGAACTTGATCGCTAAGTGCAATAGCTCCAACAACCTCTACTCCCTTTGCTTGCTAGACTCCACTAGATCGTTGCCCTCCACACCACTTGTTTTGATCACTGACACCATCTCCTCCACCATTTGGCATCTTCATCTCAGTCACATCGGATCTGAGGCATTCTCCACGCTAGCTCCCTCTGCCACCATTTCATGCACTCTTGGTGATACCCTTTCCTATTTCATGCCTGTCAGCTTGACCGCCATGTCCAGTTCCCTTTCATGTCATCGAAATTTGATGCCTCGAAGAGTTTTGATTTAGTGCATTGTGATCTTTGGACATCTCCTGTGGCTAGTGTTTTCGATTATTCTTGATGATTTTTCCCATTTTTCTTGGACATTTCCCTTGTGGCTTAAGTTTGATTTGTTTCCCACTATTGCTCGCTTTTTCTCGTAGGTTGCCACATAGTTTGGGTGCACCATTAAGAAAGTTTAGTGTGACAACAGTCGTATGTTCGATAACTCTGCCTCTCGCATGTTCTTTCTTACCCATGGCATTGCACTCTGCATGTCATGCCCACATACCTCATGGCAAAATGGGAAAGACAAACACATCCTTTGCACGATGAACAATATTATGCACTCGCTCCTTCTCTAGTCTAGCTTGCCACTTTCCTATTTGGTTGAGGCACTTGATGCCACCATCCACCTCCTGAACCGCCACTACACTAAGATCTTACAGCACCGAACTCTATACTTTGATCTCCATAGCACCCACCTATCCTACTCCCACCTCTGTGTTTTCAGATGTAGCTATTACCCCAACCTATTAGCTATCACTACCCACAAACTTGCCCCTCGGTCCATGACTTGTGTCTTTTTGGGTTAATCTGCACATCACAAGGGATACTAGTGTCTTGACCTTCAGTTTAACTAAGTCATCATCTTCCACCACATTACCTTTGATGAGTTCTCTTTGCTATTTGTTGATAGTGCCACACCACCATAGGACTAGGATTTTGACTTTTTATCAAAGTTTGACTCTGTGCCACCACCCATCAGTCTATCACAACTGTTAGCTAGGGCTATCTAGCCCTCGTCCCTCACCACTCCATTGCCGACAGCTAAGATTGACGTGTCCCTAGCCCTGGCCACACCATCATCGATAGCTAGGATGACCTTGTCCTTGGTGCTAGACTCTTCACCAGTGACCCTTGGCATTAGCCTCACCACAGCTAGCTTCGTCATTGTAGGCTATTAGGTCTGGCATGTCACAAGCACCAGTGTCTCCATCGATGGCTTCACCAGTGGTGACCTAGGCCAATATGCCTATGGCATCGACCTCGTTAATGCCATCTACCAAGACCAGTGTGTCCCTGGCACCGATGCTTACATTTCTTATTGCTAGAGTCGGTGCGGTTGTGGTGCCGCCTCCATTGCCTCGTGGGGCCATCACTATCCCACCTGTGGTTTAACACCCATGGCTTGATGACCCTAGGCAAGACTAGTTTTCATTAGCTAGTAGAGCCACTCTCTCCCATCCCCATGTTTATTCGGTTTGCCTTCGCTGATCCTCATCACCGGGCAGCAATGGAGGAGTTTCATGCCCTTCAATAGAATGGCACTTTGTACCTTGTTCCCTGCCTCACCCGTGCCAACATGTCACTAGGAAATGGATTTTTTACCACAAGCTCATGTAATAGGCCCGTTGGTTTCTTAGGCCATACCTCGATGTCAACTTCGATGAGACGTTCAAAATGGTTGTCAAACTGGTGATAATTTGCACTGTGCATAGTCTTGTTGTTTCTCATGCTCAGCATATGCACTAGCTAGATGTGAAGAATACTTTCCGTCAGTTAACGCCAAAATCTGGACGATTCGATAGTGCTAAAGCCGATCGGCTGAGAGATCCGATGGTGCTAAAGCCGATCGGGTGAGAGGTCCGATGGAGAGTTTAATGCAGTCATCGGCCGATGGAGATACTGAGACAAAGCCGATCAGAACTATAGAAAAGCCGATTAGATTAGTAGAAGATTGGATCGGCTAGAAGACAAGAGATTGTCCAATTGGGATCAGGTCCGAGAAGACTGAGGAAAGCAAGGAAAAGTGTCGGCTTTACTAAAAGAAGGTCCGATAGCTACAGTGGAGAAGTCGATCAGGTTGCAGCAAAGGAAGACTCGGTTACAAATTGGAAGATTATTGAGATGAAACCGGGTTTACGGAAGAGACGTGGACTCCCCGGCAGGATGTTTGTTTTTGTAAATTGTAATCTTACTTAATTAGGAAGGTTTAGCTGGTTAGTTAACTTCTTTAGGAATATTTTCCTTTGTTCTTACTATGAAATAATGTTCGATGGTCGTAGACGCGTCAGACTCTGTCTTTAAATCCAGGGTATAAATATAGACCTCCTGGAAACATGTAAGATATCTCTCGATCATATATAAATTCGGCGCATCGCCACCCTAGTTCATCTAGGTGTTTACCGGTAGGTTCTGGCTCTCGATGCGAGGCTGCATCGGTTGAGTCCGTTCTTCGGCGAAGGGGTAAGTCCCGCCACTATCCTGGTATGCTTTGTACTATCTAAGGCTGCATCGTTTAGGTTTGAACTCTTAGTCAGATCAGGTGTACCGCATCACGACCGTGCAGGACCTATCGGCCTATTAAGCTCCCTCTGCTATCGTCAACCTCGTGCTGCATCGATTAAGTCCGACCTATGGGGCTGTCGATGGTAGATCGAGCTTCAGGCCTATAGCCTTCTGCAAAGCTGATGTGATCAAATACATGCTATCGGCTCCAATCTTGAGGGGGCGGATTGATGAAGCGGTACTCCAGGGACTTCAACTGCTGAGAGAAATTGGAGCCGATATGGTAGAAGTCATTGGGGATTCTTTGTTGGTAATCAAACAACTATCTGGGGAATATGAATGCAAGGATGAAATTTTGAAGTCATACTATGAAAAATGTTAACAGTTGTTAAAGGATTTTAAGATAGTGACATTGGATCATATTCCTAGAGAGCAAAACACAGAGGCTAATGATATTGCTCAGACTGCTTTAGTGTATCGGCTAAACAGTAGAGTGGAAATCGAGATAGCCGATATTGAGAGCCGTATGAAAGCCGATGATTGGAGATGGAAAATTGTTCAGTATTTGTAAAATCCATCAAGATCAGTTTCCTAGAAGCTTCGGTACAAGGCTGTTAAGTACATTCTACTTGATAAAGAATTATATTATCGATCCATCGATGGGGTTTTCTTAAGATGTTTGGGTGCCGAAGAAGCTGCATTGTTGATGAGCGAGGTGCATGGAGGCATTTGTGGAGCCCATCAATCGACTTATAACATGAGATGGATGATGAGGAGGATTGGATACTTTTGGCCAAGTATGTTAGAGGATTGTTTTAAATACTACAAGGGCTGCCAAGATTGTCAGAAGTTTGGGAACGTACAGCGAGCTCTAGCATCGGTTATGAATCCCATAGTCAAGCCATGGCCGTTTAGAGGTTGGGGAATCGATATGATTGGCCAAATTTATCCTTCATCCAGTAAAGGGCATAAGTTCATATTGACGGCAACAGACTATTTTACAAAGTGGGTAGAAGCGATTGAGTTCATCAAGGAACATATCATACATCGATTTGGAATTTCTCAGACAATTATCACCGATCAAGGTTCTATTTTTATGTCAGATGAGTTTCAAAGGTTTGCTGCCAGTATGGGGATTAAGTTGCTGAATTCGTCACCATATTATGCTCAAGCTAATGGACAGGTAGAAGCTTCTATCAAGAGTTTAATAAAGTTGATCAAGCGTAAGATCGACGAACAACCCTGGAGGTGGCATGTCACTTTGAACGATTCGTTGTGGGCCTATCGGATGACGTGTCATGGATCTACCTAGGTGCCACCATATCAGTTGGTATACGGTCATGAAGCAGTTATTTCGTGGGAAGTTAACATCGGCTCTAGGAGGGTGTCTTTACAGGATCAGTTGACAGCCGATGATTATTACACGTTGATGACCGATGAGCTTGATGATTTGACTCAGAGTCGGTTAGAAGCACTTGAGAGGATCAAGAAAAACAAGGCTTAGGTCGCTAGGCATTATAACAAAAAAGTAATGACCAAATCCTTTTCTGAAGGAGATCTTGTTATGAAGTTAATTTTACCGATTGGATCTAGAGATACTAAGTTTGGAAAATGGTCACCTAAATGGAAAGGACCCTATCGGATCAATCGATGTGTGCCTGGCAATGCTTACATGCTGGAAAGTCTTGAAGGAGAGAAGTTTACCAAAGCGTTTAATGGAAAATATTTGAAAAAGTATTATCCTAGCGTGTGGGTAGGCGCCTAAATCGACTAAGCATAGCCGATTCAAGACAGATAAGGTTTTAAGGTTAGTATCAGCTGACGGTACCATTTGTATGATTGGTTGAGGCATAGCCGATTGACAATGTACGGAAGCTGATATAGTTTGTATCGGTTACATACAGCCGATATCGTGGAGATATCACCTTTAGAAAATATATATACACAACTTTTGTTGATCAAGCTGATTGAAGTTTATTACAAAAATTAATGTTCAGAATGACATCAGGATTTCTCTGAGGCTAATGTTTTACAAGAATTTCTTAATGGCCTCAATCGCGCGCAGACGGATTTGATCTATATCGTTGATGGCGTGGATGTCAACCTCGTCTGATTCAGGGATAGTCTTTAGGTTCCTATGCCGGTGAACTGCGAGCCGTACTTTGTCTGCCACCTTGGCCTCTTGGTTTTGGATCGATTTTGGTAGGCCAATGAGATGGGACTCGGTGGAGTTGATGTCTTCACGAACCTTGTCAAGTTCTGCCATCAAATCGGCTTCTCGTTTCTTCAAAAGGCCAAGCTTGATGTTGGCGTGTTGAAGGTCAGCTGACATTTCATCAAGTTTCTTCTTTTCATCAAGGGCAGTCAGCCGATCGTTATGAGCCAGGTGGCTTTGCTCAGCGCGATTGGCTATGCATCGTCTTAATGCGGTCAGCCGGGTCCTTTGGAATTCCTAGTAGGCAGCAGGTGTGAGTGCATCCGACATTTTCGTAGGTAGGAGGTGTTGAATTTCTGCAAGTCTTCCCCGAATCGACCCACAATCTTCCACTAGTGAGTCAATCGGAACTTCCAGCCAATGCATAATATCTGACAACTGCTCACGTGCATTGGCTGGCAAAAATGGTTCGATCGCTGTGCTGGTGGCTGAGTCTTCCTCTGCTTCCAGGTATTTGCTGATGTCGAAGGAGAATAGATCAGCTAATGACTGCATAACAACATGAGCAAACATGGAGATCATGAGGCAAAAGAAACGACACATATAATGAACGTACCTGAGAGACAGTGGGAGCAGTTCTTATCTGGGTGTCAGCTTGATATGGGGCGGTTTGAGTGGATACCAAAACTTCAGAGGATACCCTCAGCTCAGCCCCAGTAACAGGGTCCGGCATTTGGACCTCAGGAGCCGATGGTTCAGGCTGTAAAGCAAAGGTGTCAGGATAAAACAAGGGCAATGAAGAATTGATGCTGACACATACCAACGGAGATGCGGAAGAAGTTAGAATTGCCGCAGGAGAAGGGCTTCGCGAAGCCGATGCAACGATGACAACATCGGCGTCGGGTTTCCGTTTCTTAGAAACCGCCCGAGTAGCCGGTTTCTTGTACTTTGGCCCTGACACTTGCGACACTCGGAGGAGAGTCGATGGAGGTGGACCGCTTTGCCCAAGGAGGGATCTGGCCGATGGAGTTTGATAGATAATCGGCCGACCACTTGAGTTGGTCGAAGGTGCATCTTTGTCGCTAGCCTGTGGAATCATGAGAATCAAGACACAGTTGAAATTCAATACGATGAAGAAAAAGGAGAAGGATTACCTCTTCATCGGATTCCACGTAGTCGGGGTTGAGGCGAAGGCAGTAATATTCGGCCAATAGACTATACAGATGCCTTCCCCATTCTGACCACCATTGAACAAAGATTTTGGTATTAGATATACAGGGCTTGAAGGTGGAGATAGTCCCTAAGTATGAGTTCGATGTCATCGAACTAAGTCGGTCGTACTCCAAGCCGCTTTTCACTTCTCCGCGGGCTTAGAGCTTGCCGATGAAGAACAAATCAATGGGGAGTTGGCCGAAGCTCAACTGATGAGCACTAACCAAAGGATGGTAGAACTCGTATGATGGATGTTGGGATCAGCCCATTGAAAATCCGATCGGCAGAAGACAAGGTGTTACGGAGGATAGAAAGATGGTCTTCGATTCTTCATCGGCAAAGGCATTCATAGGATGAAACCTAGAAGGTATTTCAAAGGATGAGTCATCCTCAAACGCGAACCAGATGGTGACCTCTTTGGTAAAGCCATAATAGAAACACTTGAACCACCGGCTGAGTCCGAGGGGGGTCATTGTGCTTCCAGGAAGAGCCGATGAAGCCTCACCCAAAGAAATACATCGGTGTCGGCTAGCCTCATTTTCTTCTAGGTGGTCAGTCAGGAATGTCATGGAAGAGAAGGGGGGCCTGGCAATGACTTTGGAGGTGTAGACGTTCAACCAAAGTTATATAAACCACCAGGGTCTGCCGATATGTCCGACTGGTTGGCCTGCCAACAGCTTGGTCGTAACTTGATGGAGCAGTTGATAAGTAGCTCCGAGAAGATATTGCCCTAGGGGGATCTGGTGGTGATCGACCAGGAGCTCTGCCAGACATTGTATATTGGTCATTGGACCAAGAGTCGAAGGACCGAAGAAGAATCGTTCCAACTAAAGGTTCAAGAACACTACATGTTCACGTCCATCGACTAGGCCGAAGGATTTTTTATGTAAGGAAATGTACTTAGTTCAACCTCCGATGTTCTTGGTGTTTAGTCGATGCGTAGGTTTGAATCTGAGGCTGAATAGATTTATGTAGTGGGTGGTGTTGAGGCAGGTCAACATGATAACATCCATCAAGGTGGGGGTTATCGGCCCATGCCCAAACATGAAGGCATTTAAAATGTCCGACCAGAAGTAAGAAGCCGATGCAAGCAGAGGTTTGTTCCTTTCCATATCGGCTACGGAAAGGTTGATGCAATGGTCTATTTCTAAATCTTCCCATAAAGACTTTTTGGAGGCAGAAACTCTAAGGTACCAGTTCCTCCATTACGGGAGTTTGCTAGGCCAGGATCTGAAGCTATTAGCCTAATCTGTGGTGGCCATGGATGACTGCTTGAACAGGATCCTTTCTATTTCGGAGTTGATAAAATCAGTCGGATTCTCGCTACCCATAGGGCCAAGAAAGAAGTGACCGAGGCGGTCGGAGATTGGAATAGCAATCTGGCTCTTGAGATCCTACAGAAACTAGAACCCGACTACTGATGAGAAATCAGGATGGGGAAGAATTGTGCAAAGCATAGGATGAAATAGAAGATAATGGTTACCTCAGGGATTACATGTGTAGAAGCCATTGTGCAAATGAAGGAGTAGCAGCTGATGAAGAAATCTGCGCGAGCTCGCCTTTAGTCTTCTAAGCCTGTCGAGATTCACGGAAATTTGCAGATGCCTGTGGAGCTCGTCAAGGTTTGGGTGTTTTTGATGAGAAGTGTGTGGAAGAAGGCTGAGGCGGAGATATATTTTATAGAGACGGAGCGACCTAGGCAGAGATCTGAGCTGATTAATGTGGGTTTAATGGGTCATCCTGGTTTGCGGAGATTTCTAACAGCTCGAAATTTCGTAGTCTGTTGGCAAACTCCGAAATTAGGGGGCATGTGTTAGCGCAAAAATCTGGACGATCCGATGGTGCTAAAGTTGATCGGCTGAGAGATCCGATAGTGCTAAAGCCGATCGGCTGAGACGTCCGATGGAGAGTTTAATGCAGTCATCGGCCGATGGAGATACTGAGACAAAGCCGATCGAAACTGTAGAAAAGCCGATCAGATTAGTAGAAGATTGGATCGGCTTGAAGACAGGGGATTGTTCGATCGGGATCAGGTCCAAGAAGCCCGAGGAAAGGAAGGAAAATGATCGGCTTGACTAAAAGAAGGTCTGATAGCTACAATAGAGAAGTCGATCAGGTTGCAGCAAAGGAAGACTCGGTTACAAATTGGAAGATTATTCAGATAAATCCGGGTTTACGGAAGAGCCATGGAATCCACGGCACGATGTTTGTTTTTGTAAATTGTAACCTTACTTAATTAGGAGGGATTAGCTGGTTAGTTAACTTCTTTAGGAATATTTTCCTTTGTTCTTACTAGGAAATAATGTCCGATGGTTATAGACGCATCGCACTCTGTCTGTAAATCCAGGGTATAAATATAGACCCCCTGGAAACATGTAAGATATCTCTCGATCATATACAAATTTCGCGCATCGCCACCCTAGTTCATCTAGGTGTTTACCGGCTGGTTCTGGCTCTCGACGCGGGACTGTATCGGTTGAGTCCGATCTCCGGTGAAGGGGTAAGTCCCGCTACTATCCTAGTATGCTTTGTACTGTCTAAGGCTACATCGTTTAGATTCGAACTCTTAGTCAGATCAGGTGTACCGCATCACGACCGTGCAGGACCTATCGGCCTGTTAAGCTCCCTCTGCCGTCGTTAACCTCGTGCTGCATCGGTTAGGTCTGACCTACGGGGCTGTCGACGGTAGATCGTACTTCAGGCCTATAGCCTTCTGCACGACATCTCATCGGAGTGAGTAGCCGATGAGTTATCCATGCTCTGAGCTTCACGCCAAGTGCATCGGCCCCTCGGTCGATGTGCATCAGCCTTTAGAGGCGTCCCTCGACACATAACGTTGAACATATCGGTTCCCCAGCTGATACGTACCCGCCTTCAGAGAGGCGTTTCCTCATCGGCTCAGCTAGCCGATGGGCTCGTTCCTATCCTTGCTACGACATAGCCGATTCAGCGTCCTCCGTATCATCGCTGCTGGCCCCGTCCTCATACTATCTCAGTTAGGTCCGATCTTCAAGGTTCGCTGTTAATGGCGCTGTCACGGTGGGCGATAGGTCTCTTGCTATCATATCCTGAGTGGCCTCGGCTTTGCAGCCCGTGCCTTCTTATACTATTCCTTGCCTAGTCCGCATGCGCCTTCATCGGTTTTTCCAGCCGATGAATCACTGTTCGGCTGTCCAGAGGGATCTCGTGCGCCTCGATATCCTCTGAGCACACCCTAGTTCCTCCATCGGCTCTGTGGTCGATCCCTCGTCGACACCTGTCCACATCGGCTCCCCAGCCGATCGAAGAGTATCCCGAACCTATCGGTGGCCAGCCAATAGCGAGCGCCTATATCAGACTCGCTCATCTCTCTTCCTTATAATTACAGGGTCAAATTGACTGGCACGCTCGTGATCCTTGAGGCTTAAGGACATGCACTGGAGATAAGCAGACCTCCCAGGCCTTCGTGTGACTGAGCCGCCATCCCTCCCCGGTCGCGAGATTTTTGGCGGTGAGCACCTTCATGGCACATTGTCTAAGACTATCTACTACTTCTAGCCAACTGGTTTTGTGGATACAACCTACATATATTTTGTCTACTATATTGAGCAGGCACCCGAACCTTGGTACAATTGCTTTGTTGCCTATCTACTCTCTCTTGGGTTCATGGAGGCCAAGGTTGAGACATCACTTTTCATCTACCATCCCAATGGTGCCATAGCCTCCATGCTCCTTTATGTTGATGACATTTTTATGACAACCTCCTTTGCTAACACTCTCCAGTAGGTAATCTATGTGCTCCAACAGCGGTTCTCAACGAAGGATCTTGGTCATTTGCATCATTTCCTAGGTGTGACCGTCTCACGTCCTACTGGTGGCACGTTCCTCTCTCAGCATCAGTACATGGTAGACATTCTTGATTACGCTAGTATGTCTAATTACAAGCCATACATCACCCCTATTGACACTAATGCCAATGTTTTTGTCTGCTGGGACACCTGTCAGTGATCTGACATAGTTTTGCAGTCTTGTAGGAGCACTTTAGTACTTGATCTTTACCAGACCAAACATTGCGTTTGACATTCAGAAGGTATATCTTTAGATGCATGACCCATAGGATCTTGACCTTGCTGCCCTCAAGCAGATTCTTCACTATGTCAAAGGCACTCTTGATCATGGTCTTCACCTTTCTTGTTCTTCATCCACTAACCTTGTGGTCTACATGATATTGATTGGGCCATCTATGCTAAAACATGCAAGTCCACCTTAGGATATGTTGTGTTCCACGGGAATAATCTCGTCACCTTGTCGTCAAAGTGTTAGAACACCATCTCCGATTCAAGTGCCAAGGCTAAGTACCATGAGGTCGTGAATTCTAGTTGATGTCAGAGCTTCACAACCCTCTTCGCCGTGCCACTGTGGCCTACTGTGACAACTTCAGCGCTGTCTACATATCCACAAACCCAGTGCAGCACCAACAGATGAAGCACATTGAGAACATTCTTTAGTTCATTCGTGATCATGTCGCATTGGGAGATGTCTATGTGTTACATGTTCTAGCCTCATCCCAATACATTGAGATCTTTACCAAGGGTCTTTCTACTACTGTGTTTATAGGGTTTAGGTCCAGTCTTATTGTCTTTCCTACTCTTGCGACTGCAAGGGTGTTTTATAGATTTGGGTCATTTCCATGGGCTTTTTAGCCCATGCCGCATGCCTGTGCCATGCTTGTAGCGTGTCTGGCATGGCAGTGCCAAGTGATCCCACATTCACTGCCTTGCCCAATCTCTCCTAATCCTATTTTCAAAAATTGGTTGTAGATATAAGGCTAGAGGTTGGCTATATATTGCACTCTAGGTTTCCATGAATATTACATGATGATTATTTCACTAACTCTAACCCATCACGAGTGTGGCTTACCTATGATGGAGTTAGGTTGTAACCCTTCACTGATGAGGTTTTACCCTAAAAAATAAAATCATTTTATTTGCTAGCCTAAGGAAATTGCTAGCCATGCCCACTAAAAAAGGATAGAAATAGAGTTATATATTCCTAGACAACCCTAGAATCTCTAGATACTTTACACATATTTTTCACATACATACATCCCTAAATATTACAATCACATACATTCCATGCGTCATGAATTAGAAACCATACATAATTCTATAAATTCTCACATGGAACAAAACTTTAAGTTGCAAGCCTCAAGAACTTACAAAATCACCCATGCATCTTCAAGAAGAGAATCATCTGCTCGCCACCAAATCTCGCGAAGGGGAGGGGTCTGACCAAGCAAATGGAGGTCTGATCGGGGAAAGATGACGGCTTGGTCATGAGAAGGCCTAGGAGATCTGCTTAGCTCCAGTGCAGGTTCTTAATCTTTAAGGTCCAAGGGCGTGCCAATCAATTTGACCCTGCAATTGACAAGGAGAGATGATGAGATTCGTGAGCCGGTCGGCTGGTAGGCCTATCCGGTTCACCCAATCGATTGGGTGCCGGTAGGAAAGGCGGCACTCGAGCATCGGCTGAACAGCCGATAGAGACATGAGCGATAGATGCGTGTAACAGAGTACAGGACTTATCGGCGAAAGAGCCGATGATGCTCCGCAACATCTAAAGTGCGGAGCAGGGCCTAATCCCCTACGAAGCCACAAGGACTAGCGACCACGGTAACGGCATCGTTAGGATGAACCTCGATAGATTGAACTGAACCGAGACAATATGAGGCTAGGCCTAATGTCGGGGAGATGATGGAGGCTTAGACCGAATGTAACGACGAGGGAGGAAAAATGCAAGGTCATCGGCTACCTATTAGTCTAACATCTGACGCAGGCCAACACTGAAACCTATCGGCTGTTTGAGCCAATGGGGAACAAAACCCTTTAGATTTTTACACTGGCCACGTTAGACATGAGCCCTGGTATATCGGACTGAATCGAGATAGTACCAGTCCGCGTCCAATGTGCCCAGATCGATCTCTAGCGGATTGATCGTTAGACGATATGCGAGACGGATGTGAGGCTAGCGGTGAGGATAACTCGTTGGCTACTCACTCTGACAAGACGCCACGTGAAGACCCGACTCGACGCTGGCTCAAACTACTGCCACCGATCTCATAGGTTGAACCTAATCGATGCAGCACGAGACCGTGGATGGAGGAGGCAGACCGACGCGCCGGCGAGCCTCACGCCGATGTGATACGGTACGCTCGATCTGACTAAGCGGTCGAACCTAACTGATGCAGCGTTAGACACAGCAGAGCATACTAAGATAGTGGCAAAATTCATTTTCACAAGCTTTGAGGGGGTCTATATTTATACCCCTGGGATTACAAAATTCAATGTGGTTACAACAACCACTGACTGTTATTTTCTAAGAATATAAAAGGAAACTAATCTCTAAGAAATTTTAAAGCCACACAAACTTGCTTAGCATATGTAATACATTCTATATAGATATCCAACCTGCCATTACCCTCAATATTCCTCTTTGGATTCAGTTCCATCTGGATAACTTTCCATCTTCAAACAAACCGAATCCATCTTCCACCCGTTTGATCGGCTCTTCTACAGTATCAATCGGCTTCACCCCATGAGCCAATCAGTATTTTCCCATCGGCTGATCCTGTTTACAGGCTGAATCAAATTATGGCATTAACACCATCGCAATCTACGAATTATGTTAAAATATAAAAGAAGTAATAGAATTAGTAATGCAAATGTTACTATTAAATATGAATAGAAGAATCGAATATTGCTTTACACACAATATATAAATAAATATCACTTAATCATTTGTTTTACACAAGCATCAAAAATTGCTCAACAATAATTTAGCCACTATTAAATACATAAGCTGCCTTTTGGTGATGTAAGCAAGAATGTAGCTATTTTTTTCTAATCTCCTCAAAGTTGTGTTGTGGAATGTTCTTAATGTTTTCCTGAAAAAGAAGCAACAAGTTAGTATCTTGGGTGCAATTGTACCACTAATCTATAAATTAATTCTAAATTGGCATAACCACAAACCTTAGGATCTAACAAGCTCACCTAATTCATTAGATTCTTCATGTTATGGCACAAATGGAAATGACAAGTTTCGCTAGATTGTTGATGGCATTTGAAGTCAATGTGATGATGGAGGTCATCTTTATCTGCTTTTTGCTTGCACCTTTTTTTCACATATGAGCCCCACGTGGCATTCAATGTAGCTCTAAGAGGTGAACAGGCATACTTCTCGCTTATATGGGAGTTAACATAGTAAACCCTTCTCCATTTTGGCTCTATGACTTTGATAATCCAATGAAACCTACAACATTAATATATTGCAAGTTAATACTCAACTTGTACGCATCGTAACATTAAAAATAGTTAGTGTCTTCGCTAAATGAAATTATTAAAGAGCTAACACACTTATTGTTGATTATGTGCTAATAGGATGAAGTCCTTGTCCTAGTGGGCCCATAAGCAGCGGTTGACATAATCTACCACCTCTTCTAATTTAGCCACTAAATGTGTTCCATTGACATGTTTGTTGATCGAGGAATTCAACCTGGCTTCTAGTCCTACTACTCCTTCCAACGTAACCTTTAAGAAGTACAATTATATTTAAAAACATTATAAATGGGTTATTATTGTCATATTTTCTAATTATTTATACTTACAAAGAGTAGCGCTAGTAGGCCCGTGTCCACCGCTCATAGCCCTTGAAGGTCAAAAAGTTCATCAAAACCCACTACGATGAAACGGGATGGTGATAGGAATGACTCTTGGCCGTAATGACCCAATATGGATTGTTCCTTATTCTTCCTCCTCAAGTTAGTCCTCTCTATGTAGTATTTGTGTTGCTCTTAGCAAGTAGTACACATGCTTGTTAACTCATTATTTGCAACCAATGACATGCTTAACATTAAGGTGCTTACATCTACACTTTTGAGAGCCAACAACTCTTCATTGTCTATATCTAGCCTCTTGGAAGCCAAAGACAACTCTTGCACCCTTCCTTTTTCTTTTCCTCTTCCATGAGGCTTTCTAGTGCCAATGAATTGTCCTTTTTTTTTCAAAGGAGGATCTATGGCCATTCCAGCATAGTCCATATAGTTAGGCCCAAAATCCATGGGTTCCTCAAATGAAGCTTTGAAGGTTGGTGGAGCTTCAATGGAAGAAGAGCTAAAGGAGCTTGAGTTGGAGGAGTTGGGTAAGAAGGCCATGCCACTTGTGTGCTAGGTTGAGTTGACCTCGGAGTCATGTTTATGATAATTTGGTCTTTGGGCCATTGGATAAAGGTCACATGTGCAGTGCCCAATATGTTTATTTCATCATTTGGTGGGATTTGTAGAGGACAGTTGACTCAATTTTTCTTTACCATGTCAACTTAGACCTTAGCATATCCGACTACCAAATCTGCACAATTCACTTTAATGATCGGAGTAGGCTTGTAAGCTTGGCCCTTGATGGCATCATAGCAAAATGTTGGTATCACCCTAACTTGTAGGATGCACATGATTATATCATGCATTCAATTTAGACACGTTTTTAGATGAAGATAAATTACATGGACTAGTTAAAACACACATACAATGGCTTTTTGATCTTGCATTTATATGGTCAACTGTGGTAGGAATTGGGGGATGTTCTTGAGCCTCCCTAGTTGTGCTTAACTACTTTGCCATTGCATGGGGCTCACTTTTACTTGACCGTGTTCGCGCCAAATCCTAGCGCTAGCACGCCGACGCCTAGGAGGTATGCCTATTCTAGGACCGAGTCTTTCCTTGCCTCAATCCGATCGACTTCTTCCCTATAGCAATCAGACATTTCTATGCTTCAGCCAATTGTCTTTCCAATTTATCGCTGGGCTTTCCAAATTTTGGCGTTAACAGATTGGTAGGTAGGGGTTCGGTGTTCTTCTGCAGCATCTCTTCTCTAAACTTAGGCTCGATCTCTTCCCGTCTTCAGTTGAATTCCTGGCTAAGTTCCTCTTTCACCTCTTCCTCTCGTTGTTCTTTCATATGATCCTCTTTTTGCACCCTGGTTAGCTTCCACTTCTTGTATTGCGCACTATAGATGTCCATCCCAATCATCCATAGTACAGTAGAGCCAATTCATCTAGTTCTTCTAAGGTGTTCATGGTTATTGAGCACCTATGTGTGGATGTTATCCTCGTGCATCACCGACTCAACTTCGTTTTGTGAAAATTGTTGCTCTGCAATTAATGTATGCTGTAGTTTAATGGAGTAGGGTGAGAGCGTGTGTAATATAATTAGGAAGTCGAAAGGATATGAAGCAAGAACTCACAAGTTGCTGATAGACTTGGCCATGAGCTAGATTTGGCAATGTAACCATTCCATCAGGGTTGCATTTTCCTCATGCCCTTTACCCAATTCCTTGTCCATTCCTTGGGGGCATTAGCGAATCGTGGTGGGGTGTTAGATTCTATTGCAGCCATATCCTCCTTGCAACATTGCTCTCTCTTCCCACTATACCTACTAGTGTCAAGCCGGTGTGAGTGCTCAGTCCTAGCTTGGAGCTACCTATGTGCCATGGTAATTACCTAGAACTCAACTGTGATTTTTAAAGCCACCAAATCATCCCATAGTTGTTGCATGATATGAGGGTAATCGTTGAATGGTGTTGGGTGGAGGGGTTTTCATGAGGTTCTTCTAGGCCTACCCATCTTTTTAAACACTCATTGCCTTAGAGTGTTCGTATATTCTAATGGGTAATCAAAACATTCCTTGAACCTTGCCTAGGCATCTACCTTCTTTGCGGCCGTCACCTGGTCAACATCCTTGTATAGGATGCAAAAGTACCACCTCTTGAGAACTCCACAAGAACTAGCAAACCTATTTGCTATTGCTGGAGGTGCCACCAGTGTTCCTATGCCAATGTCATCAATCTTTGTGATTCTTAATTTTTTATCCGACAGGTTGTTTTGTGTCATAGGGTTGCGGCTTGAGGTGGTTACACTACTTGTGGCCAATGTGGTTGGACGTTGATTAGACATTTGTGTAAGCTGTAAGTATTGAGAAAGAAATATTCTTAAAATTTATAAAATTCTAGACCGATATTCAAAAAATTCTTTAAGTCAAACATTATGAATAGAAATTTATAAAATGCCGTCATAAATAATAAAATGAGTCATACATATCATGATCATTAAATATTGTAAAATATTCTCGAAGTGATACATATCATTTTCACATTCCTAAAAACCATATCTCAATAAAATTCACTTTCAAAAAAAATTCCATATGCCATAACAAACCAAAACTAAATTCCAAAAAATTATACATCTAATGTAGAAATAATTGATCAGACCATATTCACATAGTCATTCAAAGTCAAATTTCTAAAATCAAATTCCAAATTCACATTGCTAATATAGACACCCCTAAAATCATATCACATTCCAAATTCAAATTTATATCACATTCTTAAAAAAAAGATAGGGGTTCAAACCCCAGATTGGTGGGGTAGGCCATAGGTTCGATGAGGATAGTGGTGTGTGGTGACACAACTCAGGGCAGTGCGCTAGGGGATGAGGTCGATGAAGCTAGTGGAGTGGGCTTGAGGCTGCATGCCCGAACGGTGGTGGTTGATAGCACTATCAGCATGGATCGAGGTGGCACAGGTCGAGGCAACATTGAATGGTAGCGCCACCTGAGGGAGCTTAGGGTAGTGCCAGTGGCGGTGAGCAGGGCCAGTATGGCGGTGGCTACGATCTCACCGGCAGTGCTGCTGATGGCTTGAAGTGAAGTATGAAGTGTGAAGTAAAGTATGGGAAGTAACCTTAAATATAGTCAAAAGCCAATGTCAAAGGTGTCCGTGATGGGTGGGGTTATAGACTCATTTTGGATGTGCATCATTTGTGACATGCTCTAACAAACACTTGTCACATGCAATCATCAATGACGGGCCTAGGAAAAAGCCTATCATAGATGTTACTCATTTGTGACTAACTCTAAACTGAGCCTATCAAAGGTTACTTATCCATGATGGGCTCTACATAATGGTCCATCGTGATGACTTGGCTAACTTTGACTTTCTTTGACATTATTCTTTTTGGGTTTTCTATGCAATATTGTTGAGGGTTGGGCATTGTCAACTTTTTGGTAAGTTTAAGGCAACCTATTTTTGTTGAGGCTTATATTATTATAGAGACATAGCGTTGTCGTGTTGCTGTTACTCTCACTACTACCCGCTCCATAAATATATAGCCCAACATGGCTTTTTGGCTCTTGTTATGCTGACATGAACAGGGCGTGCTCATCTTGCCATGAGCCCATCGATGACATCGTTGACTCTATGTCATGTAGCACAAACATAGAGCTCACTTGCTAGCTAAGCTTGAATACTTGCTAGTTGACCAAATAGTACTAGCTGTGCTACGTGCTGTTATTCATGGTGTAAACTTTTTCTTCAACAATTCTTACTTAGCAATGTCATGAGTTTCAAAATATCACATCACTCGAATTACATAAATATGCCTTCTTTCTATTCTAAATGTGCATACACAGCCTCCTCTTCTACATGCTCGTCTAGTTCTATGTGTTGGCCTACATAGAGGTGTCAGTTGCAGTCATCCTCGTTGATGATATTGTCAACCCCAAGAATTTTTGTTTCGCCCTCCCTGACGATGTGTAGCTTCTTATTTATTGGTTCTTTTATGTAGAATGCTTGCACATCTTGTTTTGCAAGAACAAATGGTTCATTCACATATCCGATCTTACTTACATCGACAAGTGTGAAATCTTGCTTATCGACCTTATCTTCTCCACGTAGATTGACTCTACGGAAACAAAATAACGACAATATGAACTTCGCATAATTCGGCTTCTGGATTTGCTCTATGATCTGGACCCAAGTTGATCATAAAATGCCTTTATACGGACCCCACTATTTTATAATGTGCTCTTGTCATCTTACTTGATAGTGTCAAATGTGTATCAATTGATATATATCCCTACCATGTGTCAATATCCCATGAAGGGCTTGTCGCTAGACATGTAAGTGTTTTGCTTGTGCAACTAGTGTATGTTCTAATACAATCCTTAAACCATTCATTGAAACAAAAGTTATGCTCTTTGTTTATCTAGATATTTGGCTGGCCTCGTGTTTTCCTATTGGATCTTTGTTAAATGCTCTTTAAAGTATAGCGCAACTTCTACCATTTGTTGGAGGACAGTTAAATGGGCTTGTGCATTGGCGACATGTACTGGGACAATTCTTTTTCTGCCTCTGGTGCCAATCCCTGAGAGCCTTCTATCATAACAAGACCTAGGAACTCCAATTGGATCAGTCTCAGACATATAATCAACACATAACTCAATTACCTCCTTAATCATGTAACATTAAAAATGCTCCTTTCTAGTTTGGCTCTATTCTAGACATACAACTTCAATATTCCCATGCATGTTTTGAACAGGTACACCTCCATAAGGAAAGTTGGACCACATGATATCAATGAGATGAAGAACAAGATGATCCTTGAAATCAAAGAAGGATGGGGGAAAATATATCTCCAGATGACAGAGGGTTTTCACAAAATCTGCTAGTAGGATATCAAGTTCTTCTGGATTAATAATCTTTAGATCAATGGCATTGAACAAGAAGCACAAATGCATTGTCATGTGATGGAACTTGATTAGCTAAATATTTCTAATAGCAACTTGTAGGAGATGTGTGATCAATACATGATAATCATGGACCAGTTTTAGATTGTTCATGAAAATAAATTTACTAATTCTCAATGAATATCCTAAAGGAACTTTAATACCCTTCAAGCAAGGCAACATATTCCTCTTCCCTTCCTTTTACAAAGTATGCCAAGATGGAGGGAGGTATACTTTGCCTACATCTGGATTACTTACTGGTGTGAGTTCACCCTGAATTTTCATGTCCTACAAATATTGACGTGAATTTAGTCCATCCTTTGTCTTCCCATGAATATTTAGTAATAACCCGGTCAGACTCTCACACACATTCTTCTCTACAAGCATTGGATCAATCCAATGACGGACCTCATGATGCTTCATGTATGGTAGTCACCAGAATATAGGTTTTTTTCTTCCACATACCTTGGTCTTTTGTCTTAATACCTTTGTTTTTCTTTCCAAACTCACTACACATGCACTTCACCATGTTGTAGACCTCCTCTTTGGTCAAATCCGTTGTAGCTCTACGAAGCTCTTTCATACCATTGTCTTCAATCTTCTATATGGGTGATATTGCAGGAGCCATCCCCTATGACCCATCTAGACTATATTTCACAAGTTCTTTAACCACATATTACATGTTTGTTCCTTATGGTCTAAGTAAGCCTTCTTTCCTTTTACAATTTGCCCAAAAGGTTACCAAGTATTAGGTAGTTGTTAATGGTGGAGAATAATATAGCATGTAGGTTGAAGTTCTCCCACCTGTATAGGTCCTAGGTTTGCATACAATCTCTCTGGAGTATTTCTATGTCATTATTAATGCTGGAATTTGCTCAGCCAGGATAGGCCGATGGAGGAAAGACTAATAGGCTTATAGGGAGAAGCCGATTGACACAGTAAAAGAGCCGATCAAACAGGTTGAGGACATATTCGGTCTATTTTTATGTCTTCCTAGAGTGACTCTTTGGAAGCCGAAATCCTAAGGTACCAATTGCTCCATCTAGAGAGTGTACTAGGCCAAGTTTTAAAACTGCTGGTCTAATTGTTGATAGTCATGGGTGAGTTTTTATAAGAGATCTGTCCTGTTTTAGAATTTATAAAATATGTTGGATCCTTACTACCCATGGGGCTTAGATAGAAGAAACCTAGATGGTCGGCAACTCGAAAGGAAATCAGACCTTTGATGTTCGACAGCAAACAAGAACTCGAAGAATAATAGATGAAAAGATGGGATGGGCTAAATCTGTCTAAGATATAGAATAGAGGAACAGATGAAAAGTTACCTCAAGAACTACGTGTGTTGACGTCATCGCATGAGGAAGAAGGAGGAGAAGATTGGTGGCCAGTGAAGCAATCTATAGATGTTTGCTTTTAGTTGTTGGAGTTTGTCGAGATTTTGGGTGCTCTGGTGATGAGGAGGTGTGAAGAAGAATGATGAAGTGGTGGAATGCTTTATAGGGGGCAGGATGACCTATGCAGGAATCTAGGCTGGCTAGTTACCGTTTTTAGGTTATAATAGGCCGTCTTGGTTTGCGGAGAATTCCAATGGCTTGGAATTTTGAAGTTCATTAACAAACTCCAAAATTAGGGGGCATGTATTAATGCCAGAATTTGGTTAGCCCATAAATGGGATCGGCCGATGGAGGAAAGACTGATCGGCTCATAGGAAGAAGCCTATTGACACTGTAAAAAAGCAGATAAGACAAGTTTAGGACAGATTCGGTCTATTTGAAGATTCAGTATGTTTAGGAAATATCATCTGATTGTTGTTGTAACCACATCGTACTTTTGTAATCCTAGGGTATAAATATATACCCCCTGGAAGCTTGTAAGATATCAATAGATCAAGCAAATACAACTTCATCGCATCACCGCCTTAGCTTGTATAGGTTTTTCCTAGCGGGTTTTGGCTCTCGATGCAGGGCTATATCTATTAAGTTCGATCTTTGACAAAGAGGTAAGTTCCACCATTATCATGGTTTAAGTTCCACCATTATCATGATTTGTTTTGCCCTGTCTAAGGTTGCATCAGTTAAATCCAACCTCTTAGTCTAATCAGACGTACCACATCACGTCTGCATGAGGCCTGTCACTACATCGGTCTCCTGTTCAACCTATGAGATTGATAACGGTGGTTCAAGATGTTTGCCCGGTGGGTGGTCGTGCGATGTTATGTCAAAGTAGGTAGCCGATGAGTTATTCGTACGGCTAGCCTCATATCTGGTTCGTATATTGCTCAACGATTAATCCACTGGTGATCAATCCGGTCACGTCGGATTAAGCCTGATACTGTCTTGGTTTGGTCCGATCTCTTAGGTTCATGTCCAACGGCGTTGGCGTTGAGATCTGGAGGGTCTCATTCCCCATTGGCTCAGATAGCTGATGAGTTTAGATATAGACCTGCATCGGATATTCGACCAGTAAGTAACCAATGGCCTCGCACTTTCTCCCTCGTCGTTACATTCGATTTAGTCTCCATCGTCTTTGTATTGTTAATCCTAGCCTCATACTGTCTCTATTAGGTCGGATCTATCGAGGCTGGTCCTAACAGTGCCATTATGTAGCCACTGGTCCTTGTGACTTCGTTGGGGATCAGGCCTTGCTCCGCGCTTTTGTCACTTTCATCCTACGGAGCGTCATCATCTCTTTGGCTGATAAGCCTTCTATTTTATTCCACACATCTATTGTCTATGCCTTTATCGGCCATTTAGCCGATGCTCGAGTGCTATCTTTCCAATCGGCATCTATCCAATAGGGTGAACCATATCAGATCACAGGCCAATTGGCTCATAGATGTCATCCTCTATCTCCTTATCAATTGTAGGGTCAAATTGATTAGCATACTCTCGATCCTCAAAAATTAAGAACCTACACTAGAGCTAAGCAGATCTCCCTAGGCTTCGCGTGACTAGGGCACCATCTTCTTCGATAAGACCTCTATCTAGCCCTATCAGACTCCCTACGAGATTCGGCGACCTGCAGTCATCGACAATCGACTATAAGAATACATCAATATCATGGCTAAGTTGTTTCAGTCTTTGGATTAGCAAGCACAACATAATGTACATCCTTTTGAATCACAACCATAGGGGTAGTTTGTAGTTTGTGATAAGAACTGACTAAGTGCTACGATGACTGCTCATCTTTGAAAGGATTCATGCCATCCGTACATAAGCAAAGCATCATGTTTTTTTCGGTTGATGCGAATTCAGGGTATATCCCATCGATATACTTTCATTGCATCGAATCTATTGGGTGCTTAGTTTACCGTTTGATCTATTGCATGCCAATAAACTAGCTTAGTTTTCTTGGTATTGGCAAATATTCACTTGAAACAATTGGTGATAGGGAGATCTCACACAACCATCATAGGACTAACTTTTTTGACTTTTGCCCTTCATCGAAACAACTCTTTTAATCACTCTCGTTGTCTTCTTGTAGTCTCTCTCTCATTGTGTCTGGATCATTCACAAACCTGGTAGACTTCTTATAGTCTCTCTCATTGTAAGCTAGCTCCTCAGTATCACACAACATTTCGTTTAGACCATCATTCTTGGTATCAACCGTATCATCGCTCGATACAGAAGGGACAAAGATCATCTTCATCTGGTCCTTGTTCTATTCATAGTTCACTTCATCTTCAATATTTAGTGGCTATTGCTCTTCATGATTGGTCTAATATGTATAACCCTTTATAAATCCTTAACCTATCCGATGAAAGTGTATTTGTATTCTTTCGGTAAACGTCTTCTCGTTTTTACAATCAAAGTGTGGACAAACCATATATTTATTATTCCTTCTATTATTCTTATTCTCTAAAATATTTAAGAAATCTGTAACACCACTTTTATACTCTTAGATCAATCGATCACTTATGTATATCCAACTTTGGTCTATTTAAAAATATGAATCCATATTAAATATAATATCTATTGCGACATATATTATGGTATTTGCAGTCATAATTTGTTCCTAGAGAGCGTTTTTCTTTTTTTTTTTCAAATAAAGAGCAAAAATACACCCCTAGCCCTCCCATCGAAATAGTATGGATAATCATTTATCTAAAGATTACAGGTATATATAGTCTCTACGGGCCACAAACAGAAGCCCGCCAAAGAAAGTTATAGTCATTTTTAATGGGCGGTTAGTGCATACCTGTCACCTATAACACTTCATTAGTGACAGGTTTTGATTGCGGCCTAGATGTCTTTGAGTTACATCACAAATTTAGTCCATTGCAAGCAAATAAAGGATCAAATGGGTGACATGAAGCTAAATCTCCGACGTGATCGTATTTTGGCCAGTCATAGGAGCAGCCATTGGTGATTGGCACGGTGGTGAAGCCAAATCTTCAACTGAGCGTATTATTACCCATTATAGTTAAATGGATCATTGAAGGACCGTTGGGCCCACGATACCCAATTTTGTAGAAGTGTAACCTGTATTGAACTACCAGTATAATGGTACTGGTAGACTAATTAGCCTTGATTTGAGGGGTAGATAGGACGGCTTGTAACCACACTTTCAAGTGGATGAAATAATTAATGATCGTGAATCCTTGTGAACGGCGTGAAGCACCATCAAATGTCGTGCTTAAATACTTCCGTCCTGCCTTCCATGTTTTACTCGATTCAGAGTACCTAATAAATAAGTGTACTGTTCATTACGCTGTAGATTAGGTAGTCAAACTAATTACTAATTTGCTACTTCAATTCACTATGGTCATAAGCAAGTACACTTTTTAATATTAATCTAATATGATTAATTTTGTATCATAAACATTATATCTAATAAGATAATCAGTGATCAAATACTTATTATAATGAAATAAAATATGTTGTATGTTTCAAAACGGAGGGAGTACAGTTTTGAAAAGTAGTGAGTGTATATTATTTCCACTGTATATTTATTCGTTCATCAGGTGCTAATTCCAATCTTAACTGGCTAGTCATAAAGAGGCATGTTAATTCCACTGTTCATTAATTGCATTTACGATATGCAATGTTGGGCAGCAAACTTTTTTTCCAAAAAGAAAATCTATATGTCACATGGACAATAGTGTTCAGTTTCTTTGAAGTGTTAATTAAAAGCTACCATGAGCTATACTGTCAGCAACTCAGGCATCAAAATTCTAATTTAGCATAGTTAAAATACCCGGCCTTTTTCAACAGAACCCCTAATAAGAGAAGCCTTCATATATGCTGGTTCACTCTAAACCGGAATATATAGGCCTTTTCTCTCTCCCGCCAGCTCCCAAGGGAGACCAGAACCGACACAGTTGAGAAATTATATGTGTTGATTTTATATATAAACTGGCGCCTACGTTCTCCCTCTAAGCCAGTTTTCTTCCCTAACAGACACATAGTACTAGGCCCCACCAACAGACTCTGACCACCATCTATGGGTGTGGGCCCAATTATAAGTGTTGGCTTGAGAAAACAACCGGTATATATAGGTGGCTGTTTTTTTTAATAACCAGCACTACAGTATAGTGCTGACCCTAGCTAGTAGATTGTCGCACATAAGTGCTGTTCTATAAAAGAACATGTATATATGTGTCGAACATATTTAGTTCTCACATCGCCTCAAGCTGATTGTGCATAACTGAGCGGCGCCTATTCTTGCTCAACCAGCAACAGGACAGGGTGGTTTTGCTCCACATTTATTTAATTTTGTTAAAGATGTTTCTTTTTGTCAAATGGTTAGTTTATCAACTTTTTCCTTTCATTTCTTCCATCCTCATTAAATCCTATGCAAGGTTACCTAAATTGCTCATCCCAAATTTTAAATTTTATCTTGGTCATTTGATTTAGATTTAATTTCATTTTCCTTTTAGTTATTTATGTAGTAGATATATATATAGATATACATATATAGATTATCCTATCTTATGTTTCTCAAGTCTATGTGAATTTGGGTATATACTATCGATATTTTCCTGTTATATCGAATCTACGGGATGGCTTAGTTTACCATTTGATTTGTTGTATGCTAATAAACTAATTCAATTTCCTTGGGATTAGTAAATATTCACGATATGAATATACTATACAACCTTCTTAGAACCACCCTTTTTTTGACTTTTGCACTTCATCAAAACATATATCGAGAAGCTTTTTCATATAGGACATATATCCAAATCATCGTATTTCTTATAGTACAATATATAGTTGTTTTGGACATGTATGAATTCTTCATACCCCTAATTTTGATAGGTACAACACATATTTCGCTTCATATTACATCTTGCGTAGTGTGTTCTCCTTAAAAACAGTTCCTTCAATAAGCCAATAGTTATGTAAAACTCTTTTTTAAGTATCCATTACTTGCCTTAGCTTCATAGCATTCAAAGTAGTAGATAACTTCATATGTTTTTCTCACTTGTTGTAACTTGGCTTCTTAACATTACACAACATTGCGTTAAGAGTATCATTGTCAAAATCACCGTCCAATGGAGAAGTAACAAATATGTTATCTTCATCTTGGTCATTGTTCAATCCATTGCTGGCTTCATCTGTAATAGTCAGTAGCTCTTACTCCCTATACCTAACTCATTTTTGTAATGGATGACACGACAAGCCATATATTCATTATTCCATCTAATCTTTTTCTCCTTCAAAATATTTAAGAAATTTGCAACACCATTTCCATACTTTTGGCACAATCGATAACTTTTATACATCCAACTTTTGTCTATTTGCAGATATAAATAATTATTAAATATTATATATCTTGAGATATATATTAGGAAATGTGTACTTATAATTTATTATCTAGAGAGCCACTTCTTGTTTTTTTCATCAAGAGGAAAAATTCGCCGCTTTAGCCTTTCCACCTAAAATGTGAATAATACACTATGTTAGAATAACCATTTCACTAAAAGTTTAGGGTATATATAGTCTCTACTACCTGTGACAGACAGTAAACAATGCAGTTAGTGCGCACCCGTCATTGATGGCCCCTCATCAATGACGGTGTTTGGTTGCGGCCCGTCAGTGATGTGTTATGTTAGGTTATAAATTCGACCAAGCACAAATGAAAGGTCATCAGTAACGGGTGTGGTCGTAAAGCCAAATATACAACAACGTGTATTTTGGTCCATCAAAGGAGAACTCATCGGTGACGGGTGCGACTGTAAAGCAAAATCTTCAACAGGCGTATTTTAGTCCGTCGCAGGTGCCTCTATGGCGGGCCATGGGGCTCTGTCATTGTGGGCCATCCATGATGCCCGGTTCTACTGTAGTGTAACCTGTATTGAGCTACCGGTAGAATGGTAATGGTTGATTAATTAGCGTAGATTAGAGGGGTAGATATAATTAACTGCTTGTAACCACACTATAAAACGGATGAAATAATTAATGATCGTGAGTCCGTGTGAACGGCGTGAAGCAATACCATATTGTGCTTAACTACTTCCGTCCTTCCTTCCTTCCATGTTTTACCTGATTCAGAATACCTAATAAATAATGGTACTGTGCATTACGTTGTTCATTTGGGAGTCAATCTAATTACCAATTTGCTACTTCAATCAACAATAAAAACGCAATACCAAAATTCATGAAACGTAAAAACCTGTTCCCTTTATTGAATTATTCCTTTTTATGATGCTTATTTTGGTCCAGCGCGCACGGGACTAAGAAGAAGATGAAACTTATCACCATGATAACAATGAAGGAAAATAACCATGTCTCTGGTTGATAAGATCGAGGGTAGTTAGTTAGTAACCATAATGGTTGAAAAGATAAGAAAGGCAAATGAGAGAGAGAAGTACATTAACTCACAATGTGAACTGCGTGAAGCACCATCATATATCGTACCTAACTACTTCGGCTCTTATCTTATTCAGAGTGCCTAATAAATAAGTATACTGTACATTACGCTGTTGATTAGGGAGTCAAACTAATTACTAATTAGCTACTTCAATCAGCTTTAATCATAAGCAAGTACTTTTTTTATTATGAATCTAATAAAATTAATTAATAATGGGTGGTCTAGCTAAACTGTACACAAGTTTCAGTGTAGCAGGTATCCGCATGGTTGATGGAATTGACCTTTATTTGATCGCTAGTGTCACTTGTCTGGTTTTTTTCATATAATCGCTAGTCATCGATCGACTATGTACAATTATTCGTTTATCAGGTGCTAATTCCAATGTTAGCTGGTTAGTCATAAAGTGGCATGTTAATTCCACTGTTCATTAATTGCATTTACGATATGCAATGTTGAGCAACAAACTTATTTTTCCAAAAAAATATATTTGTATTGGTCACATGGACAATAGTGTTCAATCTCTTTGAAGTATCAATTAAAAACTACCTTGAGCTATACTGTCAGCAACTCAGGCCTCAAAATTCTAATTTAGCATAATTAAAATACCCGGCCTTTTTATGCAAGTGTTGCATCTGTTCTCGTAAATTAGATCTAGTAGGATTATTTACTACGTAACCCCTAATAAGAGATGCCCTCATATAGGAGTTCACCTTTTCCTACACCCGCGTGTCACACGCCACCTAGCACTTCCTATAGTAACACAAGAGAGGGTGTGTTATGAGAAATCGGTATGAACTAACACCCACGGAACCGTAATGTGAGTATCAGGAAGTCATATCTTTAGAGCAGCTCCGTGTGTTTAACCGACAAATAGCGAAGCAACAATGAAATTTAGCATAGCTAGAACCCAATCCAAAACAATAGCTTAGGACTAGGAAAAAACCATAATCATTAACTTCAGTGGGAAATATAACTATTGAATACTTTCGTACTCAATAAGTTTCATAGAAAATATGCAGGCTTTAAAGGAATCCTAGGGTTTGTTTTTTCAAACTATTCTCTTGAAAACATTTTTCCAAAACAATAAATGTGCATTGATCTCAAAACGGTTAGAGAGAGAGGGTCTTGCCTCAATTCGGTTTGCGAATTGCTTTGTAGTAACTCAAGTAGACAAGGTAAAATTTAGTTTATTAATTGATCCAATGAAATGCACTACCATGCCACCTAAAAGACTTTGGCCCATAGGTAGATTTCACCTTCTATCTCATCTATTAGCTTATTTTTATTTTCATCCCTTCTAGAACATCAACCAATCAGATATGTCCATCTCTAACTCTAAGAGCCACTTCTATCTCAAAGCACACTACTTCCGCTTGGGAAACCTAATCTATGATGCTATGTGACATCCGGAGTCACACATGCCTATTTTAGACTACTTAGGTCATCCATCAGCCACCAAGGTCGATTCTGGTAACGGTTCCCAAACCACAAATTATTTTCGTAAATCACAGGCAAATAAATCTACACAATAGGAATCACTTCACATCTTCCCATAAACATGGACATGGTTGTTTGAACAGTTTTATTTTTATAGAGGTACATGCTTCACCTATATAATATGAGCTTATTCTCACTGGTCAAGTAGTTAGGTTCACAACAAGGCCTTTTGCAAACACAAGATTGATATGTGCCCTTGTGCTTCGTTGTAGTGATGAGTGATTGTCAACGTGCTGACACTTCAGGTCGAGTGTGCTTCGGAGACATGTTTTTTGGCTTGTAGTGTGCAGGTGTGGAGATCGAAGGCGGTGGTGGATGGCGAGGTGAAGGTCAAGTAGAGATGGGCCATACCAATGGACTAGAAGTGGTGAAGGACGGACATGAGGCTTGGACTGAGGAACCTAAGCGCCAAAGAACCAGCCACGATGGTTGACACCTAGGGACATTGATAAGCGCAAGTGTACATGGGTGATGAAGATAGCGTCGACTTGGTGGAGGTCAAACATGCGTAGGTTTCATGAGTTTGGCCTCGGAACTTGGGTTTCGAGGAGGAACAGGGCAGCACATGGTAAAATCACAAAGGTTGCTCCAAGATGAAGCAAATTTGTGCAGGAAGTGTGGCCATACGATTGTGTAAAAAAGAGTTGGACCATTATGCCCTCTGGATACTATTTCGGCCTGTTATACTAAAAGGGCAGAATTGAGATTTTGAATGAAGCGCTGATATATAAAGGGAAATAGTATTGCGTTAGCTGGTTCTGGAAGCTATGAGTGTGTGCGAGGGTTTTCATTTTTCTTTTTCCCTCTTGTTCTTCTCGAGTCCGTCGCGCTTCTTAATTAGGGTTTTCTTTGCTTGATCTCTCCACGGCGCTGTAATCCACCGCATCTGTGTAAATGAACTAAAGATTGTGTGTGGGAATGGAGACCCTAATCTCCTGGTGTCCTCTGGGATTTGATCTGTGATCTTTTTGTTCAAATCTAGTCGGTGTTTTTCGCGTTTCTGATTTTTCCCTTCCGATGATTTGGATCTTGAGTTTTGAGGGTTTTGGTTCAGATCGGTTTATTTGAGCCATTTATTCAAACCTCAACGATGTTCTTCACGTTCTTGGTTTAACTCTTCTGACGTTTAGGGTTGAACCTTGAGCTTTGGAGTTTTCAGCTCATATCTGTTCATTCGGGATGAACTTGGACGTGAGTTGAGGCTTTCCACCAAAGGAAATCGTCTTACTCCTGATGAGTTCATAGATCAGTTTAGTTGAGATGTTTATTCAGATCCCATCGGCGTTCTTCGCGTTCTTGGTTTAACCTTTTCGACATTTTGTATGGAACCCTGAGCTTTTAGGTTTTTAGCTTAGATCGTTCATCCGGGATAAACTAGGACGTGAGTTGAATCTTTCCACCGAAGATCGGTTTATTCGAACTATTTATTCAAATTCCGACGGTGATTTTTGCGTTCTTGGCTTTACAATTCCGACATATTGGGTTGAACTCTGAGTGTTAGGGGTTTTGACTCAGATCTATTTATTTGAGATGAACTAGGATGTGAGTTGAGTCTTTCCACCAAAGGAAATCATCTAGCTTCTCATGAGTTTATAGATCTGGGCAAATCAGACTGACATGAAGAAGCACTAAGGTTTTTCTATCTTCTATGTTCTCCTTTTGACTGTATTATGTTTTGGGTGATGATCTCCTTGATATAGCTCATCTATTAGTTAGAGAACCTATAGAACTGGTTGTGACTACTTTATAGTGTTGACTTTGGGACAACCTTCAAATAACTTGACTATAAGTTAAGGCTCCCATTGGCTCCCCCCTCTGGTCGCCATTTTTGGTCCTTAACCTTTCCAAATCTATTTTAGGAATACCTCATGCCTGATAGATGGGTCAATCCACTCTCTACCTTGACCGAGTAGTTTGGCAAGCTTCTCTATTCTATTGGTATATGAAGTAACTTGTATCAACCAATTACTTAGCTAGGATTGTTCCATACCACCCATGTGATCATACTTTATTATGATCAGTGTAATTCATCAAAGAATTGGTCTTTATGTACGAATACAAAATTTTCACTTTGCATCACGAGTCTTCACAAATATTTTTATTTTGCAAGCCACCGACACCAAAATTTTTCCTATATCTACAACTAGGGGTAGTTGGATGGGACCATCTGTACCATGCTTGAATATCACAGTTATGGAAGTGCCATGAGGTAGAGTGACAACGGGTAGGGGTCATCAACATCCAATGGGTAAAATTCAACTACTAAGTAGTTCTATTGGTTTCACATGTAAACCAAGGCCAATCAAATATATCATACACACTAGCAATGCAATTTAGCAAGCAAAACATTTTATAAACTAGGAGTAATATGTTCAAAGAGTGACTTGCCTTAGGTCATCGACGACATCGACTATGCACAAAAAAGATAGAAAAAACCACACAAAACCTAAAAATAAAATAATATTATTAATAACTAATAGTGTCATTAGTTAGTTCCCAAGTTTAGAAAAATTTGGAGACTTGAACGGGTCGGTTGGAGTTTTAGTGGAGGAGATATCAATTTTTGAAGAATAAATGATTTCCTGAAAAAGAAAAATGATTTGAGAGTTTTCTTGGAAAAGAAAAAGAAAAGTGGTAGATGCTCACAAATGGGGTCGATTGGAGGGAGCTAAAGTATACTTCTTTCACTGGATGAAAAGTGTTGTAGGCCGGTTGATGGGCTTTGGTCCAAAGGACTGAGAGAGGCCAAGAGAGGAAAAGTGGACTTGGGGAAGCCGATGGGCTATATCCTATTGGGCTGGTCTAAGGCTTTGGCCAAGGGAATAGAAAACGAGGGCTAGCGGAATGATGTTGCACACGTGGGGCTTGGCCATCTAATGTAGCACCAATGTGTCTACCACATCTAACTAGAGGAGAGGCATTGGAGTTGATTAGACAGTTACCAGTGTGCAGTGGATTCTAGTAAACGGCATCATCTTGGCATGGACGGTGACCTCTAGTGCATAGAGTGGGGCTATGGGATCAAGATGGATGGCTCAGAGGTCAAAACAAGGATGAACGACAGTGGCCAGCGATGTGGAGCCGAGCACGACAATGACATGGTTCGAGCCACACGACATTAGGTTGCTGGTGGTAACCATTTGGGCATTGGCTCAGTTTGAGGTTGCAATAGGTGTGCTCGATGTGATGTGAATTAGAGAATGGAAGAGGAGGCAAGGCTACCTTGCGACGGTCGTGGAAGATTCTGGTGGAAATGGCAATGATGGCCAGATAGGAGAGATATAGGGGAATGACAATGGTGAGGTTAGAGAAAGAGGAGAGGGGGTGGCTTGGGGTTTGAGGTGCAACCGATTGCAAAGCTTCTTGGCCTATTTATAGGCGAGGCCCATCGCTAGTAGACACTAGAGAGAGACGGTGGCATGTCGTTCAGTGTTGCGCGGCCTCATGGACTGAGACAGTATAGCAGCATGGTGAGGTGGCGGCAACATGATGATGCCAACCAACGGAGGGAGGAGGAAGGATGTGGCAACCAATGATGGGAAGTAATAGGGGAAGATTAAGAGCTTGCTGGCACTAGGATTTGACTAGACAGTAGGAGCTTCGTAGTTGGCGGTGATGGTGATGGCACCACGATGTTGCCTGCCAGAGAGGGAAAAGGAGGGGAAAATGGTGTGGCAAGGGTGGTGAAGGGTGACGCAACAGTGAGAGATGCTAGAGTAGGGCAGACAAGGGTTAGCACACGGCGCCAGAGGCGATAGCTATTCGAGATCAATAGACCTAGCAGGCGATAGGTGTGGGAGGAAACCTAGAGGAAGGAGGTGACGTCTGTTGTCGACCTGATAGATGGGCCCTGCTATAGGCCGCAGCGAATGGAGCGGCCATGTGTGCGGGGGCATTGCGCGCAGATATGGCATGGGGTTAGCATGTACCTGGGTCGTGGACTAGCGGCCTTGCGCAAGAGGGAGAAAATAGGCCGAGTGAGACAATGCTACGCCATTGTGAAGGGAAGAGTCTAGATGGTTCGATGGTGTGGGAAGATAGAAGGATAGTGGGAGGAGGCCAAATGGGTAGGGGAGTAAAGAGAGTTTCGCTAACCCGTTTGAATAGTGACTTTTGGGATATTTCTAGTGAACAAATGGAGAGGGGAATTTGAATTTGAATTTTTAACTCAAATTCAAGATTTAAACTCATGGAAGAATGGATACTATCACAGAGAAGGAATTGATGGACTTTTAGGATTGGTATCAAGGAAGAATTCTTGAGGATTTTTGAATTGCAAAATTTGAATTCTAGTATTTTAATTTGCATAGAATATTTTTGGGTTTGAAATTTTTAGGTCTCAAGGAGGGATTCTAACTGAGATATTTGGCACTTAGTCCTTAATTCTTAAAAAAAACTAAAGTTATGCAAATAGACTTTTTATTAAAATAGTTTTTAATGGCCCAAAAACAAGGCTGTCATACTGCAGGAGACCAGCTTATCAGAACTGATACATTTGAGAAGTTATATGTGCCAGTTTTGTATATAAACCAGCACCTATGTTCTCCCATCCCCACATATAGGTCTAACCAGAACATAAAACTAGGCCCCACCAACGGTTACCTAACTACAGTCCGTGGGTAGGCCTGGTTATGGTGTCGAATTGAGAAAGCAACTAGCTCCTATAGTAGGGGATAGAGGTGCCGGTTTATTTACAGAACAGAGTCCTATGTAGCTGACCTGGAAAGTAGATCAACTTATATGAAATCTAGGCTTTTTCCTCACAAGTTAGAGTATTTTGGAGATTAATCAATGTTATAATACTTTAGAGATTGAATAATGTTATAGTATTTTATAGTTTTTAATAAGCAATAAATGATATTGCACTAGGTTTATTAAATATCAAATTTTAAATGTTCTTTTCATATTAGACTTCAGTACCTTTTGACAAAGGTTTAATTTAAATGATTTCCTAAGTAGGGATCATTTGCAATGGACTAACCATGTATGTACGATGCACACTCAGCTCCATGGAATATATTAGGGAAGTAATGTCCTTGGTCATTGCTACGATGAGTTCAAGATTAGTGAAGTCCTAGGAATACTTGTGGTTTCCATGCATTGATTGCAGGCAGTAGAGACAATTCAGATTCATTACCTAGGAAATTATGCTAAACTACGTATGTCCTGACATCCATGGTGAAGATGGGAATGTAGAGAGAAGTGAAGACAACAATGATAAGCCTAATGACCAAACTGGCAATGAGCATAAAGACCAAGCTAGCATTGAGCATGACAAGCCTAATTTGGATCAGATGTTGTATGATGGCGAGAGGGGTTACACCAATATAGGGACTTTAAGAAGTTCCACAGCATGGCTGAGGACTCAAAGACTCCAATTTATAATGGTTGCAAAGAAGACCCTAGCATGTTGCACCTCATCCTATGATTACTACAGCTGAAGGCAAGCAATGGCTGGTTAAACAAGAACTTCAATGAGTTATTGTAGCAATTGGGAGATGTTTTTCTAGCAGACAATGTATCGCCAAAAATAACATAACAGGCAACGAAGGTTTTTTGCCCATTTGGCCTTGAAATACAAAAAATCCATGCGTATCGAAATGATTGTATCCTATATTAGGATGAGTATGCCGATTTAGATGCACATCCAATGTGCACAACATCTTGGTACAACGGTGAGAATGATGGTGAAGTTGTTAGTGGCGATGCCAGCATGAAGAAGAAATAGAAACCCTCCGCCCAAATAAGGTGGTATTTTCATGAAACCCTCATTTGGAACACATGTTTGCCAACAAGAAGTACACAAAGATGATGCACTAGCACGGAGAAGAGCATAAGGATGATAGCATGATAATGCATCCTTTTGATTGATCTTAATGGAGAAAGATAGATAGAAAGCACTTTGTGTATGACATGAGGAATGTAACATTTGTGCTTAGTATATATGGGATGAATTACTTCAATCACATGAGTAGTTGCAGGAGCACGTGGCTAGTTGCACTCATTATCAACAACCTCCCTCCTTAGTTGTGTATGAAACACAAGCACATCATGATACCATTTCTTATCCAAGTGCCTAAGCAACCTAGTAATGATATTGATGTTTACTTTAAGCCTTTGGTGTAGGAACTTAAGGTACTATGAATGGAAGATGCAAGGATGTGGGATACGTATAAAAGAGATTACTTCTCCCTATGGACAATATTGTTCATAACCATCCAAGATTACCAAGCACATGGCAACGCATCTGACCACATAGTCAAGGGTGCAAAAGAATGTGTAAAGTGCATAGGGGACACCGCGAGTAGGTGGCTAACGAATTCCAAAAGGACCTCCACATGCACCATAGAAGGTTCCTTTGGATGAGTCACTCCTACTAGAGAAATACAAGAGATTTTAATGAGATAGAGGAGAGGAGAAGAAACCATGGTTTAGAATCATCAATGAGATTTTCTAGGAGGTAAAGGGTATTGAAGTTGTATTCAATAAATGGCCTTGTAGTACACGTGCATCAATCTCAAAAAATGAGACACCTGTATGGAAAAAGATATCCATATTTTGTGACATATCATATTGGAAAGAGTTAGATGTTTGCCATGTAATTGACGTGATGCATATAGTGAAGAATGTATGCGATAGCCTAATTGGAGTACTGGTAAACATACCTAGCAAAACAAAGGATACATTGAATGCATAGAATGACCTTCTGGACATGCAAATCAGGAAGTGTTTCCGCAATATAGGTGGAGCGGCAGCCATTACCTCCCACACATGCTACGCTTAGTGCCATAGAAAAAATTTGCACGTTGGAATGCTTGCAAGGAGTCAAAGTCCCTTCTAGTTACTCCGCCAAAATGAAAAAACTAGTGAACATGAAAAATTAGTTGGCATGAAGTCACATGATTGTCATGTGCTAATTACACAACTACTCCCCATCACACTTAGAGATATCCTGCCAGAGAAGGTTCATGGCCAAATCATAAAGTTGTGTTAAAGTTGTGTTCTTTCTTCAACGCCATATATTAGAAGGTGATCAATTCAAGTACCATGAACAAGCTTGAGGAAGATGTGATAGCTACTTTATGTGAGCATGAGATGTATTTTCCTGCATCATTTTTTTGATATAATGGTGCATTTGATTTCTCAATTTGTTAATGAGATAAAGATCCTCATGCTAGTGAATATGTGTAACATGTGGACTTTTGAGAGGTTTATGGGTATGATAAAGAAATATGTCTATATCCGAGCTCCACTGGAAGGCATCATCAGAGCAGGATTTGGAACTGAGGAGTGATTGAGTTCTATATCGATTATATGATATGAACCTGATTGGTGTATCGGTGTCCCACAATGAGGGTATGTTGTTGGTCAAAAGAACATTAGGTCATAAGGCAATTATCCCTGTTGGTGAAGCAACAATATGACATTGGATGCTCCATATGTTGACATACACTACAATACTACGGAAGGAAAACCCATTCAAGTATGAGACATGGATTGCAAGGGAGCATATCCTTATGTTCGGCGAGTGGTTGATGAAGCACATGATGACTAACAGTACTAATAGTGAACAACCATATTTTTTGTCTCGTGGGTCATTAAATAGAATCCATGCATTCTAAGGATATGACATAAATGGGTATACATTTCACATAAAATCCTAGGATAGGAAGAGCACAAATCAAAACAGTGGTATCCGCATAAAGGCCTTCGATAGCAATGGAAACAAACATGAATACTTTGGCTTTACTGACACGATCTAGGAGCTTGAATATGGACCTTCAAAGGTGGCTCTTTTTTGTTGCTAGTGGGTTAGAATTCCAAGAGGATTGAAGGTTCACAAGCACGGAATGCTCACTGTGGACCTTAATGTTGTCAGCTACGAAGATGAATCATTCGTACTCATGAAAGTCATAAAACAAGTATTTTATGTGACAGACCCATCTGCCAGTGATTAACATGTGATTATGCAAGTAAATCAAACAATCATTGGTGTTGAGAAAACTATTCACAAGGATGACTATAATGAATTTGACGAGGTACCACCCTTTGAAATAGTAGTGGAAGAATCAGACAGTGAGTGAGAAGAGGAAGAAGTGATCATCAAGAAGGAATACTACTAAATGACTAAAATTAGAATCAGTATGTAAACTTGTTGTCTTGTAAAATTTCTATCATTTTTAAATTTTACTATACATTTGTTGGCACCTAAAGACTTGAATTCCTGAATACCTATAGTGTACACTGTACTAGTCCCATGATCAATGGCTAGTACATGCATCCACAACATAGCTATCACGTTGCATCCACAACATAGCTATCATGTTCATACAATATATTTGACATTTAAATAGATAAATTGGTTCTCATAACTTAGCAGTGCAAGAGTTATATTAATAGTTGGACCATCCAGCCGAACAAAATGTTTTAAACGCAATAGGAATGTGATAAAAGATACAAAAATTCTTTGATATGCCCATCTACGAAATCACATAGGCAAATGACTAGGAATCATCCTTGAAAGAACCATCTTTAGAAACTTTGGCAACCAATCCAAGCACTTGTTTTCTACAAGCATGACTAAAAAGAACAATAAGAGATGGATCAATACATGAGATATTAGCAAGTCATACCCAAGCCTTGGGAACCCTTGGACTATTGCATGCTGAGATAAAAGATGGTTATATTTGTGACTCATTTTTAGCATAAAGAAAATTTTGGTTCACAATAATCAATGGTAAAAGATTACAATGGAATTTATAAATCAAATAATAAACAATGGTAATAGTAACATAAATATTATCATAGTATCATCCTTGTGCCATCCATGGTAGCAAGTAAAAATTTTCATACTCTCAGCCCACAATGGGAAAAATCACCATCACTACCCACCAAATTGATTTAACAAATCATTTAGTTAATACTCCAACACTATACTTGCATTAGGTCACCAAGTTGCTCATGATAGTGAATATGGCTAATCAATTAGTTCATACTTTGCAGAGTTTTTACAACTTTTCTCACATAATATGAACGCTCTAATTTGTCTAGTACCAGTGGGTACCACCACATTATACATATTAAATGCAATCTAGAGATTACGATAAAGTTGTTATATTGCTTAAAGTCTAACATTACATCAGCAACGGCGAGTGGAAATCCACACTATGCATATGATCTGAAGTTGTTAGGTGGTGGGCCCACACCTTCAACCTAACACTGTGGTAGCAACCCATATGGTCTCCAACAAGGCAATACACCATTGTATTGGACAAACTTAGATGCCCATGCTATATCCAAACAGATGGGTAGCTACTTTGAGTTAAACTCAACACAATAGAATTATCATAAACATACATCATAACTCATACTATCCTAGCCTACCCAAATACAAAGTTAAACATTAAACAACTTAATAAGCTAAGTTCTTCCCATAACCAACACATGTGGTTGCATTGTGTACTTTGTTGGTGACACAAAATTCGGTCCTTAATAGACCCGGGCGAACACTCCCCCTATCGGTGCGCTACCACCATATGGACACCACTTGCCATCCAAGTGTAATAATCATTTTTTTGTTGTTTTTAATTTTTGCAAATAAAAGAGAGAACCACACTTTACAATATTTTTAAATACCCCATTTGCAAAGAGTGCACAATCCATCATATGTCATTGAGGAAATTGAAGCAACAGCTATAATAGTAGCTCAAATATACCCACAATGGCACATAGATAGCACCACAACCCATTCTAGGCATATCAACAATAGGTTGATCAATAATAAAGGAGGATAATGCAGCAAATAGGAGTTATTCTACCAAATCTCATATTTTATAAACCATCGAATGCAATTTTTAAATAGTAACAACATGATCAAAGGAAGAATTGAGTAGGACTTGCCTTGCTCAGGTGTTTCCTGAAATATCTATTTTTCCTACACACTCTCATCAACAATAACAATCGATTCATCCTCTATTTAAATTTAAATATGCATTCGAATTAACATCGAATAAAACTCATGATAAAATATACTCCACGATGCATGAACATGTTCAGTATGTAGAGGGTTATTTTAGATGAACTTAGTAAAAAGAATAACCTAAATCCAATGTGTATGTGTGAGTTATTGTGTTTTAAATATTTAAAAGGGGTGAATATGAAAAATTACTATTCAAAAATAAAATTAGTGAAAATTTATAGAACAGTGGAGCTATATTTGAGTGCACAGTATTAAAGTCAAAATTATTAAAAATCTAGCAAAATTTGGTACATCTCAATAGGAGTTAAAATGAATTTTCTATGGTTTTCTAAAATTTCAGCATTTTTCGGTGTAAGAATAATTCTTAGAATTCATTTTTCTCAGGTTTTTCAAATTTATATTTATGAAGAGGTCCCTATCCACATGTTTGTGTCCTGGCTCCTTTCAACTCGGTCCCCATATTTTCTATAATTTGCTAACAGGTTCTCATATGGTATGTGGGTCCCATTTGTTAGTGATGTGTTTATGTTACATAAACGCAATACTTTCTTTTATACACATCTAGGTACTCATCTTCTTCCTCCCATCAACAAGAAGGAAGGGGAGAGCATTGGAGTGGCCCAGGATGCGCTCACCAGTGGCGAGCGGTGGCGGGGCTGGCTCGGCTAAAGGCCAGGAAAGCTAGAGGAGGTCCTCAGGACCTCTAACATGGTGGCAAATAGCAGGTGCTAGGCAGATAGGCGGGTGGTGTGGGTTTGGGATGGTGGCAAAAATGTTGCTACAATGCGCGGCGGCTTGATTCCAATGTATGAGGGCATCTAGGGACTACAAGGAAGCTTATCCCATGTGCGATTTTAGTAGAGGCGGTTTGGAGCGGTATGGCCATAGGAACCTGAGGCGGCAGAGGACTGTAATGGCAGTGGCGGTGGCAGTGCTCTAGTGAAGGGGCTATGAAATTGATTGAGGAAATTAGGTGTTTGCACAAAAATTTGGTAAGCCCCACAGATAGGATTGGAGAACCGATCAGCTTATTGAAAGAGTCCGATTGATATAAGGAAAGAGTCGATCGAATGGACTGAGAATAGATTTGGTTCAGTCAAAAGATACAAAAGTTATCTAGATAGGACAGAGTCTGAGAAGGAGCAATGAAAAATATAATAGGATACTTTTATTTCTATAGATTATGTCTTGTAAAATAGGCAAGTCTAATTAATTTTGTTAGCTTCTTTTAGAGATATTTTTCATTTATGTTTAGGAAATAACGTCCAGAAGTTGTATGTAATCGTGTCAGAGTCTTGTAACTCTAAGGTATAAATATAGATCCTCTAGGACATAGTAAATAATCTCTCAGATCAATACAATATCGGTGCATTGCCACCCTAGTTTATCTAGGTTTTTACAAACGTGTTCTGGCTCTCAATGCATGACTGCATCGGTTAAGTCTGAACTCCGACGAAGGGGTAAGTCCCGTCATTATCCTAGTTTATCTACTGTGTCTAAGTCTATATCAGTTTGGTCTAACCTCTTAGTTTGAGCTTCCTCTACTACTATTGGTCTCGTCCAACATCGGTTAGGTCTGACCTACTAGATTGCTAGTAGTAAATTGAGACGTAGGTTGATAGGACTTTATGCGAATGTTTCATCGAAGAAGCCAATTAATGAGTTATCTAGATATTGAGTCTCACACCTAGGTATCTGCTTCTCAGTCGATGTACATATATCTTCAAAAAAATCCTCTTATCGGCTCAACTAGCTAATGCGTCCACTCATTCCTTCCATCGACGCATTCAATCTAGTCTCCGCCATCTCTACGCCATTAGCCTCAATCTCATACTGTCTCAGTTTAGGCTGATCTATCGAGGTTGACTCTAACAATACCATCATAGTGGTTACTAGGTCTTGTACTTTCAAGAGATTAGGTCTCGCTCCTTCCTACTTAACGCACATTCTATTCGAAGCACCATTGGCTATGCAGCCAATGTGTCCTTTATCTTATTCAGAGTGCCACTCTATTCTAGAGGACCATTGGCTCTACAGCCGATATATCCTTTAGCCTATTCCTTAATATCTACCTATGCCTTCATCGGCTTTCTAGCCGATAAATGAGCATTACACCTTCTGTTGGCAACCAGCCGATAGGAAGAGTCCATATACATGCTTATTAACTATCCTATTTTATAACATCATGAGCTCTATAGTCGATGTGTCATTTATTCCCTTTATCGTCATCTACCTATGTTTTTTCATCATATTTCTAGCTGATGGATGAGTGCTTCAACACCTATCGATAAACAGCCAATAGCAGGAGTGTATTAGACGCAACCGATGACTATCTTAACCCTATCAGTAACTAGTCGATAATAGAAGTTCGTATAGGCCGATCGGCCAACTGACTCATTGGATTATCTTCTTATTAATTGCAAGATAAAATTGATTAGTATGCTCATAACTCTAGCAACCTTGAGGAGGGGACATCAAAGCTCAAGGACCTGCACTGGAGCCAAGCAGATCTCCTCGATCTTGTCGTGTTTACGTGATCACATTGTACCTCCATCGGTGAACATAGAGGACCGATTCAGTGTGAACATATTTTTGTTACACTCGGCAGGACAAAAGATGTTGTTCGTCGGTCAGTTAGACCATTCATCTACTCAAGATTTCACTCATCGACTAGAGGGACAATACAATCACCTGATTAGATGTCAGAATTTCATTCATCGAGCAGAGGGACAATTTTAATCAATACGTCTGAAGAATAGGTTGATGTCAAGGCACACTCATTCGATGCACAGGCCAATGAAGATTATATTATTCCGGTCATATTCGAAGATCGGAATGAAGAATAGAGGCAACGAATAGAGAAATCTGTGAAAGATTTTGAGAGTTGTGCTTGTAATCTTTTAGCATGATGCAAGAAGGACTGATCAAGAAGAATTCACTCGTAAGACCAACTTTGATTGGTGAAACAACTCAACATGCAGCCATAAATCTACATAAATCCGTCCAAGAACTAGTTGATGAAGCTATCCATCACGTGCTGAGTCATCAATATGAAGGGTTAACAAATATGCTTCAGGACTTGATAAGGAAAAGAGTGGATGGAATAATTATTCATGAGCCACCAGTTCATACATCGGCAGATATTGGTCCATAGATGCCGATGTTTAATTGGTCCGATGGCTATATTCAGCTCGGGGGGCAACATAGTGAAGACGATGAGTGGACTGTCAAAATATTCAAAGTGATGAAGGAACAATTTGGCTTGAAACCAAAGGGGGAGAATTTCATGTATCGGCCATCATATCCAAAGTGGTTTGATAGAGTATTGTTACCATGGTGATACAAGATGCCAAACTTCTCCAAGTTCTCAGGGCAAAAGAACATGGTAATAGTTCTTGGCTCAGTGTGGACAAGCAATGGTAGAAGGTATTTTGAGAGTTACGTTGTTTTTATTGTCACTATTCAGATCGACTTTTAATTGATTTTCATTATTGCCACCAAGTTCAATCAGAGGATAGGCCAATCTAAAAGAACAATTTCACAAACACTTCTTTGTGGGGATCCATGAGATGCAGCTCACATATTTGATATTAGTAAAGTAGAGGAAGGAGGAATCAGTTTCAAAATAATTCAAAGATTCCGTAATGTACAAAGCCGATGCTACACCTTGGACTTTAGCGATAAACAGTTAGCAGAGCTAGTCTTCCATAGACTATTAAGGCGCATTAGAAATAAGTTTTTCTCTCAGAAGTTTGATAGCTTAGTACATTTCATGCAGACTATATCGGCTCATGAAAGCTGATAGCAAGAAGTAGAGGAGGAGATTTCAGAGTTGTGGGACCCTAAGTAAGATAATTTCGAAGCATAAGTCCTCATACTTTGAAATTAGGGGCCATGTGTTTGCACCAAAATTTGGTAAGTCTCATAAACAGAATTGGAGAGCCAATCGACTTATGAAAAGGGTCCGATTGATACAGGGAAAGAGTTGATCGGATGTATTAAGGATGAATTCGGTTCAGTTAAAAGACGGAAAGTTATCTAGATGGGACTGAATCTAAGGAAGACTCGTGAAAACCATGGCAGTGTATTTTTATTTCTATAGAATATATCCTATAAGATAGGTAAGTCCAATTAGTTTTGTTAATTTCTTAGAGATAATTTCCTTTTATGTTTAGGAAATAGCGTCCGGAGGTTGTTTATAACCGTGTCGGACTCTTGTAACTCCAGGGTATAAATATAGACCCGTTGGGACCTTGTAATGATATCTCAGATCAATACAATATCAGAAAATCACCACCCTAGTTTATCTAGGTTTTTACCGGTGGGTTCTAATTCTCGACATGGGGCTACATCAGTTAAATCTAAACTCTAGCGAAGGGTAAGTCCCACCATTATCCTGATAAGTCCGCTCTATCTAAAGATGCATCGGTTAAGTTTGATCTCTTAGTTTGATTAAGTGCATCACATCATGTTCGTGTAGTTCTATCAGCTTATCAAGCTTCCTCTACTGCCATTGGTTTTGCACTGCATCGGTTAGGTTCGACCTACTAAACCACTGATAGTAAATTGAGCCAAAAGTCGATAGGACTTTACGTGAACGTTTTATTAGAGTGGTCAGCCGATGAGTTATCCACATATTGAGTCTCACGCCTAGTGAATAAGCTTCTTAGCCGATATACATAATCGTCAGAGAATTCATCTGATCGTCTCACCTAGCTGATAGGTTCACCCATTCTTTCTATCCGCGCATTAGATCTAGTCTCCGCCATCTTTGTGCCATTAGCCTTAGTCTCATATTATCTCGGTTTGGTCCCATCTATCGAGGCTGGCTCTAAGGATACTATTATGGTGGTTACTATGTCTCGTACTTTCGAGAGATTGGGTCTCGCTCCCTGCTACTCATCACATATTCTATTCGGAGTGCCATCGGCTTTGTAGCCGATGAATCCTTTATCTTATTCGGAGCGTCACTTTATTCTAGAGCACCATCGACTTTGCAGCCGATGGGTTCTTTATCTTATTCGGAGTGACACTCTATTCCAGAGCGCCATTGGTTGTGTAGCCGATGTATCCTTTGGCCTATTGCTTGCTATCTACCTATACTTTTATCGGCTTTTTAGCAATTGATGAGTATTATACTTTCTATTGGTAACCAGCTGATTGAAGGAGTCCTTATACATGCTTTTTAACTATCCTATTTTAGAACTCCATCAGCTCTACAACTAATATATCTTTTATTTCCTTCATCTCCATTTGACTACGATTTTCCATTGATTTTTCAGCTAATGAACGAGTGCTTCAGTCATTATCGGTGACCAGCCAATAGCAGGAGTGTATTAGATGCAACCGATAGGAAGAGTTCGTATCGGCCCATAGGCCGATTGAGTATCGGTTTATCTACTTATAAATTATAGAGTTAAATTGACTGTACGCTTATAACTTCAGCAACATGACAAAGGATCTTAAACTGAAGGACTTATATCGGAAGTTAGCAAACCTATCAAACTTGACGTATTCCATTTGGCATGAACTGTAAGGGAGCTTATGGGAAGATGCAGGCGAAAAGAAACGGCAGGTTCTCTCCGTGGAGGAAGTTGGATGGCGGGGCGTGGTTGCGGTGGCGTTCTGGCGAACGCGGGCAGTGGCGGTGGCGCGGCCATTCCTGGTGAAGCAGAGAGGGCATACTTCGATTTTGGCTGGGAAAATCGGGTGAGGTGTGGGGAGATAGCTGGCCCGCTCGGGTAAGAAAATATAGAGCGAGGGACGAGGGAGGCTCATCGGATCGGTGCCCGTGGCTTTTGCAGCGACTGGCGCGCTCGGCAGGGAACACGGCTGCAGTGGGCATCGGCGGGAATCGCGGGAAGGCTGCACGCTGCTTTGCAGAGGCTTTTGCAATGGGGGAGGCAGAGGTGGTCGGGGTCGTCGCGTCTCGTCGCTTCGGGCCGAGGGACGGCGTCGGTTGGCCGAGGGCGCGGCGAGACTGGCTTTGCCAGTGCGTGGCCTCAGCGGCGGACACGGAGGGCTGGGCGTCGGCTGTACACAGGCTTTGCAGGCGCGGCAAGGCAGAGTTGCGGCTTCGGTTGGCCGCGGTGGACGGCGAGGCCGCGGCAGATCGTTGGACAGGAAGACATCAGATTTTTAGCCTTCGGCTAGCGGGGGACACGGCTTTTGGTCGCGATGCACCGTCAACGGCTCAGCAGGTGCGTGCTTCGGGCTCGAACGGTAGCTGCTCGATACAATGCTTGCAAGGAAGGAGAGACGAAAAGTAGGAGATAGAGCCGCGGACTGGTGCGGCTGGCAGGTGGGGTCAAGGTGGGTCCTGGGCCCACTGGTCACTGAAAGATGAGGGAGGATGAGAGATGAGGTGTATTTCAAGAAGTTTGGAGAAGGGCTGAGGAGTTGGTCGAATTTATTTTATATGCCATTTTGCTCGTAAATTAGTTCCAATTTTACTGGAAGTAGATGTGGTTATGAATTCCATGTGATCAATTCTCCAGATTTTTCTTGTGTATAGATTTTCTGTGAAAATTAAGAGAAGTATGTGGTATTTTTTTTGAAATTAGACTTGATTCTCTTTTTGACATATTTAGTTGTGGTGCAAAACTAAGTTAGAAATTTATCATATTTTTAGAGAACATTAATTAAGGTGTCTGATGCTTATCAAAAAGTTTCCATATTTTTATTCCTCTTGGATTTAATACTTTATTTTTCTGATTTGAGTTATTGCATGCAAATGCATTATGAACGCCTGGAAAATCCAAGAACACCAAAAAATCAATTAAAAAGATAAAGACACAATTGGCCCCTTGCCCTAGTCCAGACACTATATCGGATAAGGTTACAGCCAATTGATTTGTGGTCGTAAAAAAAGAAAGTGTTTTAGAGCTGTCAACCTGAAGGCTGATCCTTATAACTGTTGGCGTGCATCAACCAGCATCTAACTGACACCCCTAGCCCAAAACCAATTTGTTTTCTAAAACCAATTTTAACACCATCTATTGACTACTATATCAATGGTTTCCACACAATTTTAGTTTGTTTAGCATCAAAGAGAAAATTACAAAACACTAATTGATTCTAAGCCTACTAAGCATGAGGCTAAGTTATGTAGTTGGTCCAACTAGATGAGTTTCATTTTTACTAAGGTTTCTCAAGAGCAAGGTATAAGAAAATCGATAACAGGGATTATAACAAGTAGCATAGGATTTTAGCTAAGCAAAATCATGAATAACACAATAGTTCAATTAATTTTAGAAACAACAAAGTTTTTCAGATCAAATTGGGTCTAATATGATCAAGGCGAGAGACATGACTTGGCTTGTACGCTTGCAAAGTGTTCTAGGTTTACTTCAAGGTAAAGCGGATCCTCCGTAACTGCGGCTTCTATATGGACATACGCAAAATAGAGAAAATTCACTAAGAAAATTGCAACAACAGAAACAATAAATAAAATAAATTGGTCAAATAGTCAATAGTCAAGACAAGACCATTTGAAGTTTAAAATGTGGTTTAAATAGAAATTTGTTAATTACTTTATTTATTTTTATTCTGAAAAAGCTAATTATGATGTCACATGGGGGCATGTGGACCATGTGCATCAAAAGGATGGTGGTCATGGAAGTCGAAATCCGCTAAGGAGTGTGTAACAACTCACCTGCCAAATCAACTACTCCCGAAAATGGATGGCGCTGAAGCGCGCGACCCACCCCTGGCCATCTGGGTGAGTGCCTTGCCCCGATGAGTAGGAGAGCGCGGTGGCCACCGCAAAACCCGAGGCACGAGCCTGGGCGGAGCGGCCGTCGGTGCAGATCTTGGTGGTAGTAGCAAATACTCAAATGAGAACTTTGAAGGTCGAAGAGGAGAAAGGTTCCATGTCAATGGCACTTGCACAAGGGTAAGCCAATCCTAAGGGACGGGGAAACCCCGACGGAGAGCGTGACCACGCGCGCACCCCAAAAGGGAATCAAGTTAAGATCTCCCGAGCCAGGATGTGGCGGCTGACGGCGACGTTAGGAAGTCCGGAGACGCCGGCGGGGGCCTCGGGAAGAGTTATGTTTTCTGCTTAACGGCTCACCAACCCTGGAAACGGCTCAGCCGGAGGTAGGGTCCAGTGGCCGAAAGAGCACCGCACATCGCGCGGTGTCCAATGCACCCCCGGCGGCCCCTGAAAATCCGGAGGACCGAGTACCGTCCAAACCTGGTCGTACTCATAACCGCATCAGGTCTCTAAGGTGAATAGCCTCTGGCCAACGGAACAACGTAGGCAAGGAAAGTCAGCAAAATGGATCTGTAACCTCGGGAAAAGGATTGGCTCTGAGGGCTAGGCCCGGGGGTCCCGGCCCGAAACCCGTCGGCTGCCAGCGGACTGCTCGAGCTGCTCGCGCGGTGAGAGCGGGCCTCCGCGTGCCGGCCGGGGGACGGACCGGGAACGGCCCCCTCGGGGGCCTTCCCCGGGCGTCGAACAACCAACTTAGAACTGGTACGGACAAGGGGAATCCGACTGTTTAATTAAAACAAAGCATTGCGATGGTCCCCGCGGATGCTGACGCAATGTGATTTCTGCCCAGTGCTCTGAATGTCAAAGTGAAGAAATTCAACCAAGCGCGGGTAAACAGCGGGAGTAACTATGACTCTCTTAAGGTAGCCAAATGCCTCGTCATCTAATTAGTGACGCACATGAATGGATTAACGAGATTCCCACTATCCCTATCTACCATCCGGCGAAACCACAGCCAAGGGAACGGGCTTGGCGGAATCAGCGGGGAAAGAAGACCCTATTGAGCTTGACTCTAGTCTAACTTTGTGATATGACTTGAGAGGCGTAGGATAAGTGGGAGCCCTCGGGCGCAGGTGAAATACCACTACTTTTAACGTTATTTTACTTACTCCGTGGGTCGGAGGCAGGGCCTGGCCCCTCCTTTTGTCTCCAAGGCCCGAGCCCCTCGGGCCGATCCGGGCGGAGGACATTGTCAAGTAGGGAGTTTGGCTAGGGCGGCATATCTGTTAAAAGATAACGCAGGTGTCCTAAGATGAGCTCAACGAGAACAGAAATCTCGTGTAGAACATAAGGGTAAAAGCTCGTTTGATTCTGATTTCCAGTACAATACGAACCGTGAAAGCATGGCCTATCGATCCTTTAGACCTTTGGGGCTTGAAGCTAGAGGTGTCAGAAAAGTTACCACAAGGATAGCTGGCCTATGGCAGCCAAGCTTTCATTCCTATCATTGTGAAGCAGAATTCACAAGTGTTGGATTGTTCACCCACCAATAGGGAACGTGAGCTGGGTTTAGATCCTCATTAAGGGATTTAGATTGTACTCATTCCAATTAACAGACGCTAAAGCGCTCGGTATTGTTATTTTTTGTCACTACCTCCCCGTATCAGGATTGGGTAATTTGCGCGCCTGCTGCCTTCCTTGGATGTGGTAGCCGTTTCTCAGGCTCCCTCTTTGGAATCGAAACCTAATTCTCCGTCACCTGTCACCACCATGGTAGGCCCCTATCCTACCATCGAAAGTTGATAGGGCAGAAATTTGAATGACGCGTCGCCGGCACGAGGGTTGTGCGATCCGTCGAGTTATCATCAACCGACACAAGCAACCGCCCCACGAAAAGAAAGGCAATCATGGGGCCAATTCACGTGCAAAACCGAGTTTTTGAACGAGAAAACCCACCACCTAGTCCCAGGTTAGAGGCCAGCCCAGCAATAGACCGAGCCGTGCCACCGATCCAGGACAGAGCGACAGGCAACTCCCGCGCGAAACCCACTTTTGGAACGTGAAAACGCCCCGAAAACCCTTCTTCGGCATTCACCCGTGCCGCCCGGTTGGGGGGAGGGGCAGCATGCCTCCTCCCCCTAATATACATTAGGGATTAAGCGCCACTCAGGTCCCTGAGCACCAGCCCCTTCACAACCCGCGCAACTTTTTTTTGCCGGGTTGACAGGAGGCCGGTCTGCGCGGGTAACGTGTGAAACCCAGTTTTGGAATTTGAAAACGCCACCAAAATCCAGTGACGGCCCAGGCCAGACAAACCGAGCCGAGACACCGACCCAGGGAAGTCCTGGGCGTATCCCGCGCGAAACCCACTTTTGGAACGTCAAAACACCCCAAAAACCCTTCTTTGGCATTCACCCGTGCCGCCCGGTTGGGGGGAGGGGAAGCGTGCCTCCTCCCCCTAATACACATTAGAGATTAAGCGCCACTCAGGTCCCCGAGCACCAGCGCCCCTTCACAACTCACGCACCTTTTTTTTGCCGGGTTCACGGGAGGCTGGTCTGCACGGGTAACGTGTGAAATCGAGTTTTGGAATGCGAAAACGATAACAAAACCCAGCGACGGCCCAGGCCAGCCAAACCGAGCCGAGACACCGAACCAGGGATGTCCCGGGCGTATCCCGCGTGAAACCCACTTTTGGAATGTGAAAACGCCCCGAAAACCGTTCCTCGGCATTCACCCGTGCGGCCCAGTTGGGGGGAGGGCCACTGTGCCTCCTCCCCCTAATATACATTAGTGATTAAGCGCCACTCAGGTCCCCGAGCACCAGCGCCCCTTCACAACTCACGCACCTTTTTTTTGCCGGGTTCACGGGAGGCTGGTCTGCACGGGTAACGTGCGAAACCGAGTTTTGGAACACGAAAACGCCACCAAAACCCAGCAATGGCCCAGGCCAGCCAAACCGAGCCGAGACACCGAACCAGGGAAGTCCCGGGCGTATCCCGCGCGAAACCCACTTTTGAAACATGAAAACGCCCCCAAAACTACCTTCGGCACTCACCCGTGCCGCCTGATTGGGGGTAGGGGCAGTGTGCCTCGTCCCCCTAATATACCTTAGGGATGAAGCCCCCCTCAGGTCCCCGAGCACCAGCCCCTTCACAACTTGCGCACCTTTTTTTCGCCGGGTTCACAGGAGGCTGGTCTACGCTGGTAACGTGCGAAACCGAGTTTTGGAATGCGAAAACGCCACCAAAACCCAGCGACGGCCTAGGCCAGCCAAACCGAGACGAGACACCGACCATGGGAAGCCACGGGCATCTCCCGCATGAAACCCACTTTTGGAACGTGAAAATGCCCCCAAAACCCATCTTCGGCATTCACCCGTGCCGCCCAGTTGGGGGGAGGGCCACTGTGCCTCCTCCCCTTAATATACATTAGGGATTAAGCCCCCCTCAGGTCCCTGAGCACTAGCCCCTTCACAACTTGTGCATCTTTTTTTTTTGCCGGGTTCACGGGAGGCTGGTCTGCGCGGGTAACGTGAGAAACTGAGTTTTGGAACGCGAAAACGCCCCCAAAAACGTAGCAACGGGCCAGGCCAGCCAAAACGAGGCGAGACACCGACCCAGGGAAGTCGCGGGCGTATCCCGCGCAAAACCCACTTTTCGAACGTGAAAACGCCCCCAAACCTATCTTCAGCACTCACCCGTGTCACCCGGTTGGGGCGAGGGGCAGCGTGCCTCGTCCCCCTAATATACCTTAGGGATGAAGCCCCCCTCAGGTCCCCAATCACCAGACCCTTCACAACTCGCGCACCTTTTTTTTGCCAGGTTCACGGGAGGTTCGGCTGCACGGATAACGTGCAAAACCGAGTTTTGGAACGTGAAAACGCCCCCAAAACCCTGCGACGAGGCAGCCCAGCAACCCGTATTCAGCCAACGCACCGACCTAGAGATGGCCGACGGGTGACTCCCGCGCGAAACCCAGTTTGGAACGTGAAAACGCCCACAAAACCCATCTTCGGCATTCACCTGTGCCGCCCGGTTGGGGGGAGGGCCAGCGTGCCTCCTCCCCATAATATACATGAGGGATTATGCCCCCCTCAGTTCCCCGAGCAGCATCCCCTTCACAACTCGCACACCTTTTTTCGCACGGTGTTTGCCTGGGCGCCCGAACATGGAATCGTGTCATCTGTCCTCTAGGTCTGCTCAGTGCCCGTGGGCCTGGTTCCCGTGCGCGGCGGTGCATCTGTGTCACTTCTAGTGCCGCCTTTTGTAAGTGCCACTTCAGGGTGCAAGGGTCGTGCAGAGACATCTTGGGCTCTGCGATGGTGCCGTTCCACGCCAAAGTCCTGTGCGTCCCACTTCCAGGTGTGGCGTGTGCCCTTGCTCCACAATTGCCTTGTTCCCCATACTTACCCCATGCAGCTTGCCTTCACGTTGTAGCATGCAGTGCCATCCCTCCTCTAGATGGAGGAGGGGCTGTCGCGGGCACTGCCGTCTATGTCCTACGGGCAAATAGGGGCTTAGGAGAGCGCGCGGCGTGGCGTCCTATCAAGAGTTGGCGGACCTTCCCGTGCATTTTGATGTAGGGCCGTCCGTCTGAGGGTGGGAGGGAGGGAGGCGTTGGCAGGGGCAGCATCTTCGGCCGGCACCGGAACCTGCGGGTGGTGCGGGCGGGGAAGGGACGAATCGGTGCGACGCAGGGTTGGATCTCAATGGATTGTGGCAGCAAGGCCACTCTACCACTTACAATGCCCCGTCACGTATTTAAGTCGTCTGTAGAGGATTCAGCCAGCCGCCCGTTGGGAAGGGAGCTTTAAGGCGGCCGGCGGCGGCGCGTCAGCCGGGCCAGCTTGGCCGGTGGCACGGGCCCTTGGGGGATTGCACCCCTAATGTGGGTCAGGGCGGGCGGCGGGCATGGGCGCCGCTTGCTAGCTTGGATTCTGACTTAGAGGTGTTCAGTCATAATCCGGCACACAGTAGCTTCGCGCCACTGGCTTTTCAGCCAAGCGCGATGACCAATTGTGTGAATCAACGGTTCCTCTCGTACTAGGTTGAATTACTATCGCGGCACAGTCATCAGTAGAGTAAAACTAACCTGTCTCACGACGGTCTAAACCCAGCTCACGTTCCCTATTGGTGGGTGAACAATCCAACACTTGGTGAATTATGCTTCACAATGATAGGAAGAACCAACATCGAAGGATCAAAAAGCAACATCGCTATGAACGCTTGGCTGCCACAAGTCAGTTATCCCTGTGGTAACTTTTCTGACACCTCTAGCTTCAAGCCCCGAAGGTCTAAAGGATTGATAGGCCACTATTTCACGGTTCGTATTCGTACTAGAAATCAGAATCAAACGAGCTTTTACCCTTTTGTTCCACACGAGATTGCTGTTCTCGTTGAGCTCATCTTAGGACACCTGCGTTATCTTTTAAGAGATGTGCCGCCCTAGCCAAACTCCCCACCTGACAATGTCCTCCACCTAGATCAGCCTGAGGGGCTCGGGCCTTGGAGCCAATAGGACGGGCCAGGCCCCGCCTTCGACCCACGGAGTAAGTAAAATAACGTTAAAAGTAGTGGTATTTCACCTGCGCCTGAGGGCTCCCACTTATCCTACGCCTCTCAAGTCATTTCACAAAGTTGGACTAGAGTCAAGCTCAACCTGACAATGTCCTCTGCCTGGATCGGCCTGAGGGGCTCGGGCCTTGGAGCCAATAAGAGGGGCCAGGCCCCGCCTCTGACCCACAGAGTAAGTAAAATAATGTTAAAAGTAGATGTATTTCACCTGCACCTGAGGGCTCCTACTTATCCTACGCCTCTCAAGTCATTTCACAAAGTCGGACTAGAGTCAAGCTCAGCAGGGTCTTCTTTCGCAGCTGATTCCGCCAAGCCCGTTCCCTTGGCTGTGGTTTTGCCGGATGGTACACAGGGACAATGGGAATCTCGTTAATCCATTCATGCGTATCACTAATTAGATGACGAGGCATTTGGCTACCTTAAGAGAGTCATAGTTACTCCCGCTGTTTACCCGCGCTTGGTTGAATTTCTTCACTTTGACATTCAGAGCATTGGGCAGAAATCACATTGCGTCAGCTTCCGCGGGGACCATCGCAATGCTTTGTTTTAATTAAACAGTCGGATTCCCCTTGTCCATACCAGTTCTGAGTCGGTTGTTCGACGCCCAGGGAAGGCCCCCGAGGGGGCCGCTCCCGGTCCGTCCCCTAGCTGGCACGCGGAGGCCCGCTCTCGCCGCACGAGCCGCTCGAGCAGTCCACCAGCAGCCGACGGGTTCGGGGCCGGGACCCCCGGGCCCAGCCCTATGAGCCAATCTTTTCCCAAGGTTACGGATCCATTTTGCCGACTTCCCTTGCCTACGTTGTTCCGTTGGCCAGAGGCTGTTCACCTTGGAGACCTGATGCGGTTATGAGTACGACCGGGCGTACCCACGGTCAGCCTTTGGTCCACTAGGAGCCAAGTGCAAAGAGGTAGATCACAGGGCAATGAGGTGGGCCCTAGAGTTAACCTTGGGGTGAGGTTGATAGGATGGCCCCCACACGGTAGCCATGCTAGCTAGACTGGAGGGTGGCTGGTGTGTATGGCTATTCGATTACAAGTGGTGACCATGGCACCGCACCAAAGCGTGAAGGGGCTCAGGAAGAAGGGAAGTAGGAGGAGGCACAGGGGTGGCAAAGTTAACCAGTGAACTCCAACGATGCAACGAGGATGGGAGGAGGCCTGCATTAAGAAAGAAGGGGTGGCGAGCTTCGAGACGTCATCATTGTTGGTGCTTCAATGGGCAGCGGTCTTGGTGAGGAGGATGCTGAGGAGTGGGAGGAGGTGAGGCCAGCAATAGGCTCTCGGGGTCTTGGCATGGTCCTAGCTACCAACGGGAAGTGGCCAAAACTAGGTGACGATGGTGAAGTCGAGAGAAGCAATGACATGATGGCTATAGTGCACATGGTGTTCCAGCGGCGAATGAAGGAGGAAGAGGAGGTCATAGGCTCCTTTCATTGGTGACCAGGGAGGCAAAAAGGCACTAGAAAGGGAGTAAACCTCTATTCTCATTGATGGCCAAAGTGAAGGAATGGGAGTTTATACTCTCATTTAAACTCAACGATTAAAAACCCACCATGCAATGCATTAAGAAGGGATTTGAAAACGAAGAGAAGGGAAGAGGTTACAATTCTTTTCTTGGAGAAACGGTAAGTGGAGGCGATGATGGTTAGGGTTTCTAGCCAGAGAGAGAACATGTGAAGGTGTGTGGTAGAGGACAATCATGATAGGTGGGCCCTACCTATTAACCAGTTTAGGGGGTGGGGCATCTTGGGCCAATTGGGGTGTGTCAGCCATGCCGTAGACAGGCGTGTGAGGGGTGTGATGAAAGGGAGGAGACAAGCCATGCACACTACCGTGGCCCTATGCTGTGCAAGGTCGAAGTTGCGGCTTTAGGCTAGCCAAAACGCTCGCGTGAGGAGGGTGTGTAGATAGTTGGCCAGGGCAGGCCAAGCACAAGGAGAGAGGGTAGATGAACATAGGGAAGGATGCAGTAGCCGGGCTGGGCTAGGCCTAGAGGGAAAGGGAAAGGAGAGGGCAAAAAGGAGTTAAGCCATGGCTAAATGAATCAGGCTAGGCCAAAAAAGAAAGAGAGGGGGAGGAAAGGAGGCTTGGGCGAGAAATGGCACAATTCAGAAGGGATGGTTTATTTGAATTTTTCTTTTTATAAAACTCTAAAAATGTTATTATTCCTTAATAATTAGGTTTTGTGCTATGAAAATTCAAGTAAATGTTAGGGGGCAATTTAGAGCATGAAAATTTTATGAAAAGTACTCCAAGGCACATTCAATTTTTTCTTGGACATCTCTTATTGTTTGATATTTTCTTTTTGGCTTTTAAAATTTGTAGAATTCCTTTTAAAAAGTGTTTTTTGTAATTTGGGGGTGAATTTCTAGGCACAGCATATAAATAAATGGCTAACTACATATTGTAAAAAATAAAAAAAGCTACATAGGTGCTAGTCATGTATCACAACTAGCACCTAAAGGGGACCATAGGTGCTGGTTTTGACAACCGACACCTATATCTACTCAGAGGTGCTAGCCTATATGCCCCGGTATATAAGCCACCATACCCCATCCCCAATCCTCACTCACTCCACTACCCAATCAGTGGTGGTGCAAGTAAAGGCACAGCATTGATGCAACGACGCACGGCAGTTGGAGATGATATCTGGTGGCACAAGATGGTGAGGTCCATGGCAGCTAGGGGATTGCCGCCGGTGGCACAAGACAGCAAAACAATCCTTCACCGAGGTTAGTTTTTCCCATCTATCTTCCCCCTCGTGCCATGGCTCTCCCCAAACCTCTACGTGGCCATTGTTGGTTCTAGGGTTCTTAGAACTATGTTATGGATGAATAACTTTGCCTATGTTCCAAGGCTGTTCGTTGTATGATATGGATGAATTGCTTCGCCTTTCGATGCTATGGATGAATTGCTCCAATTTTTCTAGGGTTCTTTGTCAATTTTGACTTAGGCATGTCAAAAATTGGCCCAGTAATAGTTTTGAAAATTTTGAGGACTTAGGATTCTAGGGCTCTTTTATACTGGATGTTCATTTTAAACTGCTATAGTGGATGTGCAAAATTTTTCAAAGGTACTAGTTTGTCTACACAATTAATATTTTGCTTGGTTATAGTTTGTCTATACTGGATTCTCAAATCTATAATATAGATGCCTATGGATGCCGATGGATGCTCTACCTTTGCTATTCATGAGATTAATGTATGGATGCTGCTCAGTGAGGATATGTTGGTCTTGTATGAAGTTGTGTTCGACAATCTGAATACTAGGTTCTTGATAGTGGATTTTGCTCAGTGATGATATATTGGTCTTGTATGAGGCAGAGTGTGACAATCTAATTGCTAGGTTTTTTTAAGTAGATGCTCATTTTAATCTTGAAGAATTATGTTTTTTATTCCTATAGCCACGACTACATGAATTATATTTTAAATGCTACTTTCTAGCCAATATGAATTATGTTTTAAATTATTTTGTCCTATAGTTGAACTTGTGCTCTAGCCTATGTGAATTCTATTTTAAAATATATTATGCTATGTTCATGTCGTAAGACGCATGCAAATATTTTCAAGATTAAGTATTGTCACACATAACTCTAATTATTATACCCTTGTAGCAAGAGGCCAACTGAGCCCTACATCTTAGAACACTCAAATCAACATTAATTTCTTGGTGATATATGCAATCTGATTATAAAAATTAGAGTACTCATTTTTATGGCTCTACAAGTGAGTTAGACAAATTTCTATTAATCAATGTCACGTTATATGAAGAAATTGATTCATGTGGATATTCAACGAGACAAATATGTTGCATTTCTTGCCTTGGACTTAATTTTGTGTGAATATGACTATAAAATCCATTGCCATGCACAAGCATCACAAGCAAGGGGACCTAAATCCTATGACCTTTACCCTAACCTCAGGGCCTTAGGGCCCCATCTACTTGCATTGCATAAGTATGATTGTTGTATGTGCTTCTTCCATAGATGTACCACCTAGTTTCACGAAATCCATCACATTTAGTTCCTAAGATCAAAATTTACAATATTTTCTAGTTGAATCTTGCTCATATCCTATATGAATTTTTTTTAGATGCTAGGTTCATTTTATTCTTTGATATAAAATCCTAGATGAATAAATTCTGCTATGCTATTATGATTAATTTTTGATGCTGTTGATGATTAAATTGTGCTATGCTATTGTTGATATTCTATGATGCCATTGTTGTCCTATAATACTTGTATATCTTTGCTAGTTTTGATCAAGGATTGTGGCAAGGAAGCAATTTAATTGGCAACCCAACACAAGAGAACACTCAAAACTAGATGTTCATTTTATTCTTGAATATTAGATGCTTCTCTTTGCTGACCTATATTTATTGTAATTAATGAAATATTGTATAAAGAATTCGGGCCATTTGGATATCCTGTTAGACGAATATGTTTCACTTCATTCCTTGGACATAATTCTATGTGAAAATGAGTATAAATTCAAGCACCCTACCTAAGCAAAGAAAGCAAAGGAGCCACAGATCATATGACCGCTTAACCTTAACTTTGGTGTCTCATTGCTCCTTTTTCTTCCTCTGCGCTTGAGTATGGTCGCTCGACATGCTTCTTCACATTGAGTTTCCAAGGACATTTGCAATATTGTCTAGATAGAATGTCAATTAATCCAACCAGGTGTGGTGCAGGTAAGAGATTCAATCTCTAGTAGCCCCACACCATGTGTCGAGGAGGTCGGAGGTTTAAACTTCTTCCACCCAACACCTAAGAACAATTTGAACACTTACAGTTTTATGTGTTTACAAAATTGTCAAATTTGATTTTTTTTTAAATTAGCTTATGCCATCCTCTAGATATAGCAAGAAAAAATGGATTATGGTAAAAAATCACAAGCCCTGCAACTTCTAGTGAAAATCAAGGAAGCCAAAGTGGCTACCTAAACTTGAACCAAGATAATCCTGATTGCATTGAGGTAATTTTATACAAAATGCATGGATATTACATTACAAAACATCTACTCTAAATGACCATTCTAATAATCAGCTTCATCCTTTAAAGGAGGCTGGCACTTCCACTATCAATCCTTCAGAGAATTTGATCGCTGCTTACAATAGAAGCCTCTCTTCAGATGGCAAGCCTCTATCACCTTTGTCAGCACTGATCTCATACTCTAATGAGTGCAATATCATCGTCAACGATTACGTGACCATCAATTACCATACGTAGAGAACCAACTACCCTAAATAACAATAGTGGATGGTACTGCAAATACTAAAGAATACATGTCAGGACAGGTTGAAGGGTTCATACAATCTTCTTGAAGGGCAAGAAGATCTAACAAAGCATGGGGCCCTCTCCAAGATGTCCACCCTCTTCAAATAGTGGAAGGGCACACTAAACAAGAATTTTGTCAAAAAAAGAATCAGACCAAATTTTAAGGATGCAATATATCACAAGTGTGGCCTTGTCTAGGATAAGTTTGTCTCATATAAGACATCTAAGAAGGCATTACAAGTTAGTGAGCAAGATAAGGCCACTCCACACTAAACAAATATCTTAACCATCTCGGCTCGAGAGGATACGCTAAGAATCTGGTAGCACAGTTGGATGAAAAATTAGCAATTATACTTGCTAAGCTACACCCCAAGCCTAGGTGGGAGGGAAAGTAGTTGCACATCCACTAAAACTATCATGTAACAACCACACACAAGGCATTATCCCATGGATGACATCACTTCACATATTGCATGTAGGCCCCATGTGCCCTTGAAAAACAACATCATAGAAGAGATTGTTTATGGCAAAACACAACCTACATTGCCAAGGTAAACAAACAATACATGGCCAACCATTGCCACAAGACAACTCAAGGGTTGAAGTTGAGGACGTGCCAAGCCAATATAGGTCATCCATCCTTGAGTTTCCACTAAAGGAGAGAGTAACACTCTAGGAGAGGTTGTTCACAGCATAGTCATGTGGTGCAAGCATTACATTGTGTTCCCTTCCATTGATGGTGGCGATGATCCTAGAGATGATGGTTTGAGCTCTTCACGAGGTGGGACAATTCTACCTATGCCGACACGTATAGGCCCAACTCCAACTCCATCGCTACCTTGATGGAAAAGTCCAACTTTATCAACATCACGATACAGGACCACAACTCCGCCCTTGCCTCGATAGAAGAGTTCAACTCTAACCCTGCCTTCACAAAAGAGCCTAACTCCTCCTCTGCCTTCACAAAATACCCAAACTCCACCACCGCCTACACAAAGCACCCCAACTCCGCCACCACCTCCACAAAATGCCCCAACTGCACCCCTACAAAGTGAAATGCAACCTGCTGCCCTAGTACATTGCTGAAGTCTACTCCACCATTGAAGAAGGGACAGAGACAATTATCTCATAAGTCTATGCCACCTTAAGCATCATCGTAGCCTCAGAAGTTCGTGAGCAAAAGCATTACTTTGCTACTTGGCCCTAAAGAGGTTGAAAAATACCAAGGAGCTAATTGCAATCCAAGAACAAGAATTTTTTTTCTTAAAATGACAAAACCATCGTCTTCCGTCAAACTATAGGGAACAAGGATTTACAATTTATGGCCAAGGAGCTCACCATTTCAGAAGAAGAAGCCAAGAAGGAAAATTTCTATAAAGAAGTTGGGCTAGATAGTGGAGCCAATTTGGATAACCTTGAAAAGGCCCAAGTGATTATGCAATTTCAGCTAGAACGCAACATGGTCACAGGCCTAGTACTTGTGGAACTAAGAACTTAAACGTGGTGGGTATATCACTAGTATTTGGAGTTGTGCAACTCTACAGATGAAATGTTCGGTGTCTTTTTCACTGACGTGGACTTTCATGACACCAATGGTGTGATATGAGTAGAATTTATAGAGCTCTTCCAAATATACCAACAAAGAGATTTCTATTATGTATTCTAGTGGCTAAGCTAGAGTTTGAAATTAGTACTAATAGAAAATTCTGATGGTTTATAACGGAATATCCTTTATAAGCAATCTTAGCCTTCAACGAGCAAAATTTGTGGGATGCTATAAATAGCTCCGACCTACTCCCAAAGCAAGTAGACTAGTAGCTTTGGATATTCTTGAGCTTTAGGTTTGCATCTTACTCTCTCACTTTGAGCCCTTGTTTTCGATCAATTTCTCTCCAGATCTACTCAGTTTGACATTGAGTGGATTTGGTTTTGGAAAGAGTTTGCACTTGGTGTGTTCTTGATTATGTTTGAGCACTAGCTTTTCAACCTCAAGGAGTTCATGTTGCATCTATTACTCATGGAGTTGAGGAATCCTACATGGCTACGTGTCACCCACAAGCCACTAATTCGCTTGTGGTAAGTCAAAAAAGTTTGTGAAAGTTGAATCTCGCCCCCATGAGAAAAGAGATACCACTAGTAAAAGGATGAGTGCATTTATGCATCCTCTAGAGGAAAGGGTTAGCAAAGACCTAGCTCTTTGTGATCTCCTCAACAAAGAGTAGAATCCTCTCAATAAATTGAAATTTTTGCAAATACTTGTAGAAGTTTACCTTGGTGATATCTCTTCTTCCCTTCATGTTTATTCTATAGCTATTGCATTGCTTTACTCTTTGTGGCCACCAAGTATCTATTTGTCATTTGTACAAATATATTATAGTAGATCTAGATTTAGTCAATCCTATTGCTTAGCTTGGCTTGCTGTCGCTATGAATAATGGAAATTCGATTGGCCTCCAATGGAATATCCATCTAACGCAATATCTATTTTTTAGCATCGGATATTCTATTATGGTCATTTGCTTCTACTTTGCTTTAAAGTTTTAAATTGCACATTCACCACCCCCGCTCCTCTAGGCCAAAAACGATCATTTCACTTTCCATCATCGTGAAGCTGTGGGGAGGAAATAAAGTGAAGCAACATCAAGCTAACTAATAGGTAGGGATTGCATATTGTTGAAAGAGGATGACATTAAGGAATTTCGTATTTTTTACTAGGCAAACAATCATTCAACTTAGGCAATTCTAGTCATATTCATATTTAACACGAGTGCATGATTATAATCTGTTTACACTCCTAGAAATCACCGTGTTCCCTATGGTTTTATTGTATCCCTAAAGGTGGATTTGGAGCCCATAGGATAATTTGTTTCCCAACGTATTGATTCTAAATTCAAGGGGAAACAAAAATGATCCCTAAAGTTCCACTCATTCCCTAGGGAAATATTGCATAGGAGTCATTCAACCTCATTCCAACATGGAAATCTTGGGTGAGGAAATGACAACATGGCATGTTTGCATAGTAAAATTGCCTGTAGGGAACATCAATTTGGTTCTATTGAAAAGATGGGTGCTGGCATGAAAATTTCCCCCCTTCCTAAAATCTCTCTAGGTGTTTTCTCATAGAGAAGCGTAGGTTTTGTGAATTGAGGACTGAGCTAAATATCATGGATTCTACAAATGTGGCTTGACCACTTGCATGCATTGTTTGGTAGTAGAGGGCCTATCATATTGTGGCATAATTGTTGTCAAATCAATGAACAAGCACTAGTCACAAATTTGTGAATAAATGGAATCAATGTGCTTGGGAATCTCATTCTAAATGAACTTTGGTTCTTACATAAAATTATGGATTAATACATACCCCTCACGGATTAATACATAACTTGTCTCATGTTAATTTACTCTATTTTAATCTTTGGATCTAACCATTAGACTTGTCGTTATTGTTTTGTTTGATGGATTGATGGCTAATCACAAGTACAATGGTCCCCCAAAAGTTTGACCAACAATTCTCTCTTTTGAGCCTAGTCAAAACTCCCTTTTGAATCCTGTCAAAATTCTAGTATTTTCAACATATTAGAAATTACATAGTCAAAATAGATGTTCTGACACATTCAAAATACAAGGTTGTCCTCACTCAGCATTTCTGGGATTTCACATTCAATGGAAATTCTATTATTCTCTAAGGGAAATTCCATTCTAATCATATTGCCAAATTTCCTTGACTATTCTAGGACCTAGTATTTTAAACATAACGGAACTTTCGTTAAAACCAAAGGAATTTCCGTTATGTTAAAAATACCAGGCTCTTGGCAATCTTTTCTTCTTAAGCTTTCTAAATGGAACAGAAATTCCTTTTGTTCCTTACAGAACTTCCATTATATGTGCAACTACCTTTTCACCCATCTCCTTCCCAAGTTACTTCTTCACTTTTTTTACTCTAACATTTTACCACACCTCGTCACCCCCTCTCACACTCTGTCCACTTCAGTGACCCCCATGGTTTTTCCTTGCCAAAGAGCTTTTGAGGTGGCAAGACAAGTCCTTTAGCATTATCCTCGATGAGTTCCTCATATCTTCACCGATCAGATTTTCCATTCTTAAGGTGTACATGCCATCATCAATCCCTCTCTAGATCTAGGGTTCTAAGGTTGTTTTCCCAAATCTTCTTTAGTGAAGTGGTTGCTATCCTTGTCAAGGCCATGCTTTGGATATACTGGGTAGATCTCTTGAAATCGTTTCAGGCCAAGATTGGAACTGCACGGACAGGAAGGTGAAGTTGCCTATGGCTGGGTCTAGTTCTCACCATATAGGTTTTGGTTCACGTGCGGCTCCCAAGGTTGATGAGGATACACCAATTGGAGGAGGTGAGGGCACTGGGGTGGTGGCTCAATTAGACCTTTGTTTGTGCATACCCCACCATGGAGTGCCAACCATGCTAGGCACCCTATTGATTGGAATGTGGTGTTTTCTAAGGTGATGAAGTAGTGAAAAGAGAACTTCAAGAATAGTATCCAAAATGCCACTGTTCCACTATTCTGGACAATCTTTCAATAGGCCTTTTATGAGACGATGATCATGAGGAAGTCAAAGTGCACTATTGGTATGCAGTGTATTGACTAGACAGTAGAAAAGTATTAGCAAGACCCTTTGTTGAAAGAAGCTCTTGATGCATGTGAGGCAATGGGGATGAAAGACATAATGGTGTTTCAATATGACTGGTATGATGAGGTTATCTATCAGTTCTATGCTATAGTTTATCATTTGAAGAATAGGTAGAAGACAATTCACTAAATTACTGACGGAGAGTGGTACTCTGTGACTTTCAACCAATTTGCATCTATATTGGGATTTGTAACTCACAATGATGATGAGCTAGACACTTTACATGATGATAGGGGTTTGGAGTCCCATGAGATTGAATTCATGTATGACCATTAAAGGTTTGATACCCTTCTTCACCTCCAAAGGTCAATGATGCTAGCAAGCTTCACCATCATACTTTTAGTATCTTGGCTAGGATGAAGGAATCCCCAAGGAAGTTTGATATCTTTTAGTTCATTTGAGAGGAGATTCCAGTCATTGCCTTCTCTCCCAAGTAGGATCTTGGGTATGCACCGTACATAATGAAGATTATCATCGAAGTGACTCAACTATTGTTCTAAAAGGAGAATAAGCATATCGGTCTCCAACTTAGGGTTTCCATGCAAGCCACTTCGACAACTCCTGGTGCTCCTCCTAGGTCTTAGGTTCCCTCCACTTTTGCTATTGTTACTCGTACTTCTTTGCCAACTTGGAAGTTTCACAATTCCATTTTCACCTTATGCAAGATGGCAGCTGTCAAAGTTAACAAGGAAAGGGTGGCTACGAAGAACACTCAGTGTCTCAAGGCCATTCAATGCTATCTTAAGCTCCCTTGTTTCCCTGATGAGTTTGAGGTCAATGTTAGTGAAGAACATGTGTATGAGGACCCCTTTATCAAAATTGAGAGTGGTGGTATGACATAAGAGGATGTATGCACCAGTGGTGATGGTGATGAGGAGGATGATGAGTGTTGGCTTAATTTCTTTAGGTCTTCTTGCATTCTTTACTCCTTTTTTGTTCTTTTGATTCCAAAGGGGGGAGATTCACATTACTATCTTATTCATTCTAAAACAATATCTATCGTTGGTCAGACATTTGGACCTATTTGTATGAGACTTTGTGTGGTTTATTTTGTATTAGCCTTAAACATCGTTCAAATGCATATGTGGTGTATGAGACTATGTGATGTTATGTTATTTATATCTTTCTAGAATTTATGTGACAAATCTTATATCATATGCATTTTATTTGCATGCAAGTTCAAATTGTACTTAAATTGTGGATGCAAAGATTTAGGGGAAGCTCTCCACTATCCTATTATGCACACTTATAGGGGGAGCTAAACCTTTATCTTTGGATCCCAAATCTTTCATTTCATACCTATCTATTGATTTCTAGTTGGATTGTCAACTAAAAAAGGAAGAGATTGAATGTGCATCTTAGCCCCTAATTAATTTTGGTGATTAATGATAATCAACTAGAATGGATTGATGTTTCTTCTTGAGTTATGTTAGAGAGAATTTAGTCCTTCAATGTTTGGGAAGCTTGGTTTTCAGTGAATCCGCTATGTTGAGAAGAATGGATGGCAAACACTATGGTAAAATGCATTTTTTTACTTTGATTCATATGAATAGCCATACTATCAAGAGTGATGTTGCTTTGAAACTTAGGATTGAAAGTTTGGTGCTCAAATTCTTATTTGAAAAGTGTTCTTCAAAATCTTTTAGAATGAGGGAATTTTTAACCGAACGGAATTTCCGTTAGTTGCTAACGGAACTTCTGTTTTCAAACAAATTTTGTTCTATTTGGTTATATTAAAAAATTAACGTAGTTTCCATTGTGCATCAATGAAACATCCATTATTGCTACTATCAATTCTATTAGCTTTATTGGAATATTAATGAAACTTCCTTTTGGTGCAAATAGAATTTCTATTATTGGCCAAAATTGTTTTGTTGGTTCTGTTGATTAATGGAACTTCTATTATTGGACAAATCGGTTATGTTGGTTCTATTGATAAAATTAATGGAACTTCCATTAGTTTCTAACAGAATTTTCATTATAGTCAGAATTGGTTCTGTTGCCCCAATTTGAAAATTAACGGAACTTTCATTGTGTTATCACAGAACTTCCATTATGTCTTCTAGTGGCTGAGTTAGAGTTTAAAATTTGTATTGAACGGAAATTCCGATGACATGTAACGAAATATCCATTATAAAGAATCTCATCCTCCAACAAGCAGAATTTGTAGGGTGCTATAAATAGCCCCCACCCACTCTCAAAGCAAGTAGACTTGTCACTATCGATATTTTTGAGCTTGAGATTTGCATCTCACTCTCACTTTTAGCCCTTATTTTCTAATTATTTCTCTCTAGATCTACTCTGTTTGACTTTGTGTGAGTGGATTTGGTTTTAGAAAGAGTTGATGATTGATGTGTTCTTGATTGTATTTGAGCTCTAGCTTTTCAAACCCAAAGAGTTCTTGTTGCATCTATTACTCTTGGAGGTTAAGGACTCTAAAATGGCTCGCTGTCACACTCAAGCTACCAATTCGCTTATGCTGTGCCGAGAAAGTTTGTGAAGGCTATATATTTCTCCCGAAAAAAGAGATACCACTAGTGGAAGAAAAAATGCATTTATATAACCTCTAGAGGAAAGGATTAGCACCGACCTTACTCTTCGTGAACTCCTTAATACAGAGTAGAATCCTCTCAAGTATTTGAACTCTGGGAAATACGTCTACAAATTTACCTCGGTGATATCCCTTCTTCCCATCTGGTTGGTTCAATAGCTCATATATTGATTTGCTCTTTTTGGCCATCAAATATCTAGTTATTGTTTATGCAAATATATTATGGTAGATCTATACCTAGTTAATCCTATCACTTGGCTCGCTATTGCTTTGAATAATGGAAATTTTGTTGGTCTCCAATGGAATTTCCATCTGATGGAATATCCATTATTTCGCATCGAATATCCATAGTGATCAGTTGTTTCTGCTTTGCTTTATAGTTTTAAATTGTCTATTCACCTCCCTCTAGGCTTCAAACAATCATTTCACTTTGCATCATTGTGAAGGGGTAGGGGAAGAATAAAGTGAAGCAATATCTAGTTAACTGATGGGTGGGGGTTGCATATCGATGAAAGAGAGTGAAAGTAGGAAATTTCATATTGTTTACCAGGCAAACAATCATTCAAGTTAGGAAATTCTAATCGTATTCATAATTAACGCGAGTGTGTGACAATAATCTATTTACACTCCTAGAAATCAATGGTGGATTAGGTGTCCATAGGATAGTTTGTTTCCCTAGGTATTGATTGTGAATTCAAAGGGAAATAAAAATGATCCCTAAAGTTTCACCCATTCCATATGGAAATATTGCGTAGGAGCCATACAACCTTATGCCACCATGGAAAGCCTGGGTGAAGAAATGACAATGTGGCATGTTTCTGTAGTAAAAATACCAATAGAGAACATCATTTTGGTTTCCCCGAAAAGATGGAGGGTGGCACGGAAATTTTCCTACTACCTTCAATTTTTTTTTTTCTCTGAGTGTGCCTCCTCTCTCCTGTTCTGTCTTTTCTTCCAAACCTCTCTCCTGCAACCTTAGGCGCCACTGTGAAATCCAACACCACAACAAAATCCATCAGCAGCCAAGCTTCTCCACCAAGAAGAGACTCTGTTTGGTCTCCTACCTCCTTAGCACCACTTCTCTTCCTCACCCACATGAAATCCTTCTATTCCCCACTCATCTCCCCCCACATGTCATTGTCTTTAACCCTAATTTCTTCATCCCCAACCAGCTGCACAAATTTGTGCTATGCTGCACCAGGTCATGAGATTGTTGCCCCTTTCATAGTAAATCTTGTTTAATCACAGCGGGGGGCATTGGTTTTTAACCAAAGATTGACCAATATGTATGTAGTTTCTCCCTAACTCTTCTCTCACCTCTTGCATGTGCTGCTGCTTGTATGAAAATAATCCCTGGTGGTATGAGTTAGCTAGGTTGTAATCTCCGGTGATCTAATTTTTCGGGGGAGGGGAGGGCATTTTGTTTATCAATAATTTTAGTGGGAATTAATGAGCAGTATATTGTGTAAATGTTATTGTTTTTTATTTTGTTCTGGTATGTTTATTCTGAACTACATCAAAACAAAATATTTATACATGAGTTCATCAGTTATTATTTGGATTTTACTTGTTCCATAGTGCTGGTTGTTACTGGAATAAAACTATTGTTCCCCTAAAAAAAAGAATAAAACTATTGTCTGCTTGTAATGCATTGAAATATGTAGGTTGCATACTTATTTTGAAATGTTACTCTCATGCCCTTTACTGAATAGGAGCGATATAAAAGGACGGCCATTTAGTTAAATGCAGAGGGTTTTGATTGGCTGAATTATCCTGTGGATGAAAGAGCACTTTATGACTGCTCTTGTGGTAGGCGACATGGTAAATGGGCTGTGTTCAATGGGATTGTTAATGATAGAGAGCCTCTCAGGGATATTAAAAAATAATCGTGCATCTAAGACTGCTGCTAAACATCAGCACGGAAAAAAAGAGGAACATGAAAAAAAAAGGTTGATTGAGGATACTCATCTAGCATGTTAAACTGGGCAGTTGCCAAGCCATGATCTAAGCTTGAGGGGGTTCAGCTTGACAAGTAATAACTATCTTAAAAAATACAGTAAAATATATATGCAAATTTCAACGGTTTCCACAGACAATATTATCATATCAACATGGAAAAGCACATCATAATACAAAAGATAGGTCGGTGGCAAGACTTCATATATTTATTCATTTTAATTTAGCCATATGAACACTGAGCAGATAGATTATAAATGGTGATAATATCATCCAATCTAAAAGTCTAGATAAGTGCTCGCCGCTAAACCTCACGGGGAGGGTCTGATTGGGCCGAGACCAGGGAGAGACGGCGGCTCAATCACGCGAAGACCTAGGAGATCTGCTTAGCTCCAGTACAGATTCTTAAGCTTCAAAGTTTAAGGGCGTGCCAATCAATTTGACCATATAATTGATAAGAAGAGAAGAAGAGAGGATAAGACCCGTGAGCTGGTCGACCGGTGGGCCTATCCGGCTCTTCCTATCAACTAGGTGCCGGTAGGAAAGGCAGCACTCGAGCATCGGCTGAATAGCCGATAAAGACATAAGAGATAGACACATGAAATATACTAGAGGATCTATCGATCAAAGAGCCGATGACGCATTACGACATCCGAAGCGCGGAGCGGGGCCTGATCCCCGTGAAGCCACGTGAGCCAGCGACCCTGGTAATGGCGTCGTTAGGACTAGCCTCAATAGATCAGACCGAACTGAGACAGTATGAGGCCGGACACTAACAATACGGAGACAACAGAGGACTAGACCAAACGTGACGACTAGGTAAGAAAAGCCGAGGTCATCGGCTAACGGCCAAACGTCCGATGCAGGTCTACACCAAAACCCATCGGCTGCTTGAGCCAATGGAGAACGAGACCCACTAGATCTCGATGCCGGCCATGTCAGACGTGAGCTCTGGAAGATTGGACTGAACCGAGACAGTACTAGGAAGTGTCCGACATGTCCAGATCGATCTCTAGCGGATCGATCATTAGACGATATGCAAAATGGATGCGAGGCCTGCGGTGAGGATAACTAATCAGCTACTCACTCCAACGAGACGTCGTGCGAAGACTCGTCGGGGCGCCGACTCAAACCATCGTCGTCGATCTCGTAGGTTGAACATAACTGATGCAACACGAGACTATCGACAGAGGAGGGAGCCCGATGTGCCGACGAGCCTCACGTAGACATGATGCGATACACCTAATTGGGCTACAAGAAATTGTATAAAAAACACACCGGTTACAAAGCTGATGCCGCTCCAGATATGGTGGATGATGAACAAGGAGCGGGGCCCGATCCTTCCACAGCACGAGACCCGTTGCCCACCGTGACAACGCCGCTGGCACTGATCTCGAAGATCGGATCTAACCGAGACAATAAGAGACTGAGGCCAATGGCAACAGGATGGCGGACGCCAGATTGGTCGTGCTGATGGAAGGGCGGAGAGAACCCATCGGCTAGCTGAGCCAATGAGAGAACCTTTTTAAAGATATGCGTGCATCAACCGGAAGGCCGATGCACCAGGCGTGACGCTCGATGGAAGTCTCTGAAGATGTGTGCGTATCGGCTGAGGAGCCGATATGCTGGGCGTGCTGCTCAAGTTATAGATAACTCATCGACTAACCACTCCGATGAAACACCAGGCAGAGACCTATAGGCCTATGGCTCAAATCTACTATCGGTAGCCTCGTAGGTCGAACCTAACCGATACAGTACAGGACCGTCGATGGTAGAGAGAGCTTGGTAAACCAATAGATCTCACATAGATATGATGCGGTACACTCGATCTGACTAAGAGATTAAACCTAGCCGATACAATCTTAGATAGAGCAAGATATACTGAGATAGTGACAGGATTTGCACCTTTATCGGAGATTGAACTTAACCGATGTAGCTCCGTGTCGAGAACCAGACCCTCCCGATAAAACCTAGACAAGCTAGGTAGCGATGTGCCAAAATTGTATCGATCGAAGGATATCTTACAGGCTTTCAGAGGGTCTATATTTATACCCTAGCATTACAGAGTCCGACACGGTTACAACAGCCATCAGACGTTATTTTCTAAAATATAAAAGGAAAATATCTCTAGAGAAGTTAACTGAAATAACTGAACCTTCCTATTAATATAAGATACGATTTGCATAGATAAATTATCCTACCATAAGGTTTACGGCTACTTCTCAGACTCAGCCCATTAGGATAGTCTTTTATAATTGGATCGAATCCTTTCTCGCTTCGTTCTATCGGCTTTTTCTCTGTAGCAATTGACTCTTCTTTACTAACCGTCTTTTCTAATCTATCCATGGGTTTTTTTGACGTTAACAATAAGTAGATACATTTTAAATTGAAATGTACAGGTAAATTATATAATGGGAATTGAGGTTACAATTACTGGTTGAATGTTATCACATTATTAATTATACCCTTCAAATATTAGTCATCTAATGATGTAAACTCAATTATAATTAGACAATTACATATGCTACTAATCTAGAAGCAAAGAAATGGTTGTACATATAGAAGGTGGGAGGGGGTACTGTGCTGTCATTGGGGGAGGCCCAGCCTTCTCAAGACCCTTGGTTTTGCCCTGAGAGTGGGGTAGAAGTGTGCATTACTACAATGCCGTAGGACAAAGAGTTATGGAGGTCCATTTTATCATATAATATAGCTAGCGGATGTGTATTCACTTTGAATAAAATCCATATACTCTAGGGAACATTTGTATTCCTAGGGAGCTTTGTATTTCCCCACATTGTTTTCCCATGGAATTGTTCCATATGAATCCCTCAAGGGGCGACCTGCTTGTTCACTACTATAATTCTCCAACCTGAGGATTCTAGCAGTGCTATATCATTTTAGTTTTACAACATACAGTTTTCTTATCACTCTAGCAACTTTTGTTCAGGATTTTTACTTCTTTTAGTGTGGTGGCGGGGTGTTGTTGGGCCTTGGGGTTATGGCTCTTTACACTTGTCCGCCATAGCTAAAATTTTAGGCTGGGTCCACCACTAGCATTCAAGGATAAGAAATCAAAGCAGGGGGAGTGACCACATTACCTGCTTGCAGTTTTGCAGTAACTTTTGGCCCGATATATCCTTGACATAGACGCTGAATTGGATTCCATTATGAATATAGCTACATGAAAAGATACATCCCTATATATAATATCAAGTAGATAATAAAAAAAAGTTACACCCTCCGTTCACAAAAGAATGTCGTTTTAGATTTTTTTTTCAAAAAAAGTGACTGATCTTTGACCACTTCTTTTTCATAAATCCAAAAAATAACTACGCAAGTTTATGGTGTTGGGATGAATCCCTAACTATTTTTTAAAAAAAAAGACCACCTAACAGGTTATAAATAACCATTTACATCCTACCGAGTATACCTATACATACTATGTCATTCATAATGGAATAGAACACCCATAGTTATCAACTTCAAGTGTATAGAACAATTGATTATACTATCCCGCCTACTTGTGATACCATTATAAATCAATAATGAAAACTAGAAGATGTAAAGATATCCTGCATGAGGTTGGACGTTTTTTTATCATTTTGCCAACGTCAAATTGATCAACATAGTTAACTAGTTCTAAATAAAATTATTCTTTTCATAAGCTGACGCACTACTTGAACCCGTTACCAAAAATATTTTTGGCATGTCCCCATAGGGGGTATTCAAAGCAAAGACAACACACTGTCAAGCACATTCCGAGAAAAGGTGTTAGATTATTTCTTGCATGTTGCCTTTTTATGTGCAGAAGCCCCACAAAAACTGATTTTTATTGGAACCTTTAACTCCCAAAAAATTGTTTTGAGTACTCCCATTAGAATTCATTATTGTAGCGTGCAATGTATTTACAGAAAGAAAAATCCGTTTCTAGGTAATGAACAGACAAAGTCATCATTTTTTTCACTTGCCGGAGTTAAGAGTCTCAATTGGTAAATTAATAACAAACTTGACTGTGTATGTTGTTTACAGCACAATCAAAAGGTAATATTTAGACAATAATTATGGTCAAAGCTCCTTAATATTAGCTATATATAATTATAACAATGTTCCTTATGATCAGAGGAAGTAACATGTACACTCACACTAGTATAAAAAAGAAAATCTCAGCTCGTTCGTAACTATCACCATTGCCGGATTTTGAACTTACAGGCCGCAAGTGGCAGTAATGGCCACAGCACATCACTACCGGTTCCTCCAGCAAACCGGCTGTGATGCCCATTTACAAATTATAAATATAAATATATATCGGACGGTCAAAAGGACAAATCTGGCGAACAAGTTTCCCTGTACTACTCTGGCAAACCTGTACTAATTACAGGTGGATTCTTAGCACCTGGACGGACAGACAGAAGGATTGACCGAAAAAGGCAAATCTGGCAAATCTCCATAAAAGTGCCCAATATCTCTCAATCTGGCAAATCTGGCTTATGTTAAGGAGGTGTATTCGCGGATAAATCCATGTGATATGCCTATCAAGATAGGTGTATATATCCCTATGGTACACAATGGTCGTTGCATTGAATTTATCGTGAAGATGCTGGACTGGAGCTGACATCTTGGTGGAAGGAAACAACGAGAAGCCTTGAGCCAGCTTCTGGAGGAATGGCATCTGGGTTGACTTTGATCACTAGGATGATTTGGAATGAAAGAATCCTTGGGTTGGCATGAAAACACCATGCGACCAAGTGGACAGGCAACTCTTCACTGCAGCCACAAGCATCGTAGTAGGGGATGATAAAATTGTCAGCTTCTGGGAATTATCGTTGATGGACGGTGCCGTCCAAGAGATTTAGCGCCAGATGTATTCGCAATCTTCAAAAGAAAAAAAAAACTGAACTTTATACCAAGCGAAGTAGGGGACGCTTGGATACATGAGCTGCGCTTGCTGGGGCAAAGATAATGGGGAGCTCTTGAACCAAATAGTGACGCTCTGGGACTGCAGTACAATCAACATAGCTGATCAGTGGAGAAGCAAACCAGATTAAGCCAACAAGCAATGTGAGTACACGACATCTTCTACTTACAAAGCACAATTCTTAGGATCAACCAATGTCCGCTACAAGTCCTTCGTCTGGACACCTTGGGCACGAAGAAAATACAAGTTTTTTGTCTGGCTAGTGGTTCAAAACGGATTATGGATATTTGATCGACTGACAACGAGGGGTTGTGTCGTCACGCGAGGAATATTTTTTTCCATGGACTTTGAAGTCTCATTTGGGCTGCTTCAATGATGTTGTAGAAATAGAAGACGTAATTTTCACTGGTAGTACGGGGGCATGGGCTCTATGATACTGCTAATTGATTGAGTAGTTAAAATGTTGTTCCAACACTTTTCTTTCATTCATATTTCACATTTCTGTGCGTAGTTTATTCCTCAATGATTAACATGGTGCGCTCACGAACTGTACAAGTTAAAGGGATGGGAATGGTCGATAACCCTAAATTAACGCCCTTTATTTGTTTCTGGCAAAGGAAAGGACGGATCTATCACAGGGCCAGACCATTTGTCAGCAAATATAGCATTCGATGACTCTGTTCTTACCATTCCTCTCCCTCTTCAGAAGCAATCTCAAAAGACAACAGAACACAGAGTTCGTGTTGGTTGATGACCAACCTAATATATATAAAATGAGTATTCCAAAACACAACACGCCACATGTTAATAATGAATCTGGAGTGCACATATAAGCTGCACAAATATTTGCACAAAAACAGAGCGTAGAAAATTTATTTGTTTTAAGGTTAAATGAATTCTATCAGAATTTTTTTTCATTCAAATCAATTTGTCAGGAAAAGAATAAATAACCTCCCAGATTCCTATAAATTTTCTATTTTCGATAAAAAGGGTTCCAAAACGATGGACATCCCAAACTACACTATAATTGCCTTCATCTAAATACTGTTCTCAATCTATGAATTGACAGTAGATAAAATTCCTGAAGGACTGATGCTATCTAAACAAAAAGCAATGACACTAATTTGGGGAATTGGAATTTGCCCTGTTAAGTCCTCTTGCTACCTTTGTGCATATCGATCAACTAGTGCCTTCACTGCATCAGAGGCGAAAAATTTTGCCGGCACAAGAAAGTTAGTAAAATATGTATTTCTGAAGATCCAAAGCATTTGCTTCCATTGATTACTCCTAATTAGACAGTAACTTTGATTACTCCTAATTAGACTGACTTTCTGTTACTCAAAAAAGAATCTCATCCCTATTCATTTAGATTATTTCTCTGTCGAAAACATTGTTTGGGTAGGCTTCAATATCCCTGCCCATCCATGTGGATGTGTGGAGATTGAGGCCCAGACAAATGAGGCCTAAATGGCATAAAAACGTATAGTTGGTGGGATGGCAGCATGAGAGTAACCAACCAACATATCGTAGGTATTGTAGTTTTATTTATTACTCGGATTCTACGGCTGCAGGTATTCTTTAAAAAAAGATAAGGCTATAAAATTTGAAACACTGTAAGTTCATAGCACATTTTGCACTTTTGTTAAAAGTTTAGAACAGGAGATATCACAGACAAAAACAATACCTAAATAAACATTCTCTCTGCTTCATCTGATTTACCATTTTCCCTTAATATGATTCACTGCAAGAAGGATAAGAGAAAATGGGCAAAGATTGCCAGTTATATAAAAAATCTGAATGATGTTAGTACACAATTTATGTTTACCATGACATCATGGGAAACACATATCTCGTTAATATGATAATGCAGGTTCATACAGAAATGAAATAATGCCCCTTGATATTATTGTAGTCAGCAAATCCATGAATGGAATTGCAGTTTGTCCTAGATATACTCCCTTATTTATATTGCAAAATTACACATACAGGTTTAGAATGCCAAATCTATTGAAATCATTAAGGGCAATGATTAATGAATTGCCTCATCCAAAAAAGGCTTCACTACAGCTCGTATATAAAACACAAGATTGATCAGTACCTTAGCCAAATAACCACAGAAGTATTCAGGATGTTCAATGATTAGATTTTCAAAAACAGCAACAGCATCACTGATATGGCCCCAATCAGAATAAGCCTTTCCTAAAAGATCAACCTGCGAAAACATATGGAAGTAATGTAAGACTTAAATTCACAGCTAAATATTCCTCTTAACCATCAGCTACTAAAATCATGTACGCAGAAACATTTAGGATCGAAGTCTGTCTGTAAATAAATAATGTTATTTGACAATGCTTGCACTTAACTAATTGGCTCACATGTGCTACATGGCATTTCTGTTAGGAAAAATTGCTCCCGTGCCACAAAGTTGGATGGCATACTCTGATTTGCCACATACTTGCTTATTTACCATGTTTTACCTTTTCAACCCACCCACCAATTGCCAAGTTTGCCCTTCTTCTTCCTCAACCTCTGTCACAGCCAGGCAAAGGCCAAAGATTGTAGTGGTGATAGCTGGCCAGCCTCAGCCCCAGACCTCCCAGCCGACTAGGCATGATGGTAGGCAATCAGATGGTGTACTGTACTCACATTCGACACGAGTGTACCACTGCTACACACGACCTATCAAATGAAGTGCAGCAATCCTTACCTTCTCTTACTCTAATGTATGCTGCCCGCGGAAGAATTGTTCGCAGTGGCTTGGCCATGTCAGGGGTTCTTCCTTCCCATCAAATGTTGGGAAGTACCATTTGTGTTAGCACAGTGCACCCATCTGGTGGTCCATCCAAAGCCGAAGATAGTTAGGGAAGGATGCCTTTGCTCACCGCGAAGGTGCTGGCCTCCAAATGCCCCAATCGCAAGGTGATGTGCTTTTTGCTGGTGATTGATGTCACCAAGCTTCGACTGCAGGACGTCCAACTTCTCCAGGTTCTTGAGGATGGCTGCCAATTGCTGGCCTAAACGTTTGTCACTTCCACCAGCGGCCGACACGTCCACAGGTGCAGGAGTTTGGTCTTATATCAAGTTTTCACGGTCTGGCAAAGGCCAAAGATTGTAGTCGTGATAGATTGCTGACCTCGGCCCCAAACCTCTCAGCCAGCAAGACATGATGGTAGGCAATAGAACGCAAAACAAACGAAGTGCACCAAGGAAGGGCGCACAGGAGGAAGAGATTAGTTAGGAGGAAACAAGGCAGGAAATAGACTCACAACTACTAACAAACTTTATCTTTACACAAAGTTGACATGAAAAGATAAACCTAAACTGGTAAACAAGCTATCCAAACTCGCAACACTGGCTTCGCCTGGGTGGTGTTATGCCATTACACGTCCGAATCTGTCTTGGGCGCTGGCAGTAGCCAGTAGATTATATACCGCACATGACATCTCCCCTGCGGGCAAAACAGCTCTCCTTGAGCTAGAAGGCTGGAAAATGAAAATGAAACTATAGCAAATAGCAAAGGTATCTAGGACTCATCAGCCAAGGCCAAGACCAGCCACTAGACTAGGACTTTCTAGACCACCCCCTTGCCCCCGCTAAGCCATGCACAAGAGACGGTCTCGGGCGTAGGCACCACCTGACCCTGATGGAGCTGCGACAAAGGTGGCGGCAGAAACAATGGATCACCTCAGAACAGCTTGAGGAGGCTGGAACACATCATGAAGCCATGCATTGGGAGGAAGCAAGAGCAGACATGACCTAGACACGAAAGCACCTAGTACAGTCCATAGTACTAGGAACTGACCTTGATGCCAGTTCACCAGAGATGACATGACCTAAGTAGGTCACCAATGGACTCCGAACGCCGCACTGGACCATACCTTCTGGGAGGACCTCGAGCTGCCCAAGGGCACCTAGCCACTAACCAGGTGTTCGACATCTCCAGCAGACTAGTCAAGTACAAGGTCCACCGGCTGTTGTATGAGGCATTCTCAAGCTCGTTCTGTGCCACCCTAATGTGTACCTCATCGTTGGCAAGGAGCCATGGGAGCAGTGCAACGTGGACCTGCGCCACAACACACTGCACTAGATGTTTGGACATGTTCGTAGGCCGTAGGGCATAGACCTGGCGTTCATGGGAAAAAGATGGGAGGGAAAGAAGATGATAAATTTGGAATTTCATGTGGTGTTGTGGCAAAAGAATGAATTTGCACTGAACTTTGTGGCATTTTAGCAAAGTCAATCAACTATGTGGCAAATGAGATTATGGCATCCAACTTTGTGGCATAAGAGCATTTCTGTTAACAGTATGTGAGTTTAGCTAACCAATGCTTATTAGCATTTGGCTTTGGCCTAGGGATTGGGGCAAGTCCAATTCATAACATGATATGAAACCATGATTGCTCTTCACTCAGCTCTAGCTGCCAGCACTGAGTTTATCCCAATTCGTTTCAACAAGTTTCTCATTGTTGCCTATGTACCAAAGAAGCTCACCTCCATGCTGAAGCTCACGTGCACAGCTGCTCTGCATGACACAAGGACTCTACCTACTGGCCTGCCTCTGCTTGTTGCAACGTAGAGTCCTACACTTTCTGCTTTGCTCATGGCATGCCAGATCACATCAATAGAGTCCAACCAGGGCTGTCAAAAAAGCTCGAGGCTCATGAGCTGCTCGTGAATAGAACAAGCCAAGCCTGATTTTACATTCAAACACAGGGGCTTTCTAGAGCCAAACTCATTGTCTTTTAGCACACTAATTTTTAGGTCGTCGTACCCTTTCTATTCAAGTTAATGCAATCATGTGCGAGTCATTCTAAATGAAAACGGTGTGTTACTGTTGAATTGTATAGAGGAGAGGGATATACTGCATAACTGGATGGCTGAATCAAGCATCAGAATCAGTGCATATATAGAGTACAATGGTAGAGATAAGAAAAAACTCTAAACAAATTAATCATATCCTAATATTTTTATAACTATCATATATACTCTAAAAGTTACGATCATACTACCAAACAATATAAGGATGTTTTGTCCTGTATAGTTTTCAACAAGAGTATTGACATCAATATGATGGCATGTGCTCCAATATAGTTCCTATGACCATTGTTTAGTGCTCCACTAAAATAAATCTAAGATTACTACTCATTAGTCCTTAGTAGACCATATTACTAAGTCTATGAAGAATGCTAAGCATGATGTTCTTGTTTTAAATCAATGATTAGACCTTGTATTGATGTAATTTGTCATTCATGCATCTCTAAAACAATACCTAGAATACCACATTGAAGTAGCTCCTTCAATACTTGTCCTTTTGGATTGTTCAACAAGATTAATAACATGTATTTTATAAAATATAACAAGTACCAAGAGATCGTAAAATATAGTAGAAAACTTACTTGGATAAGATAAATATCTTGAGACTTTGGAGCACCATCATCATTTGCAGCCGCCAAATTCGCAAGTTGTGTTTGACTTTTCTCATTCAACTTTTGATGCCAAGATAGAATTACATCAACAGCCTATTGAAAATAAAGAAAGTGTAAATTCATAAACTATGGCATATGCTATTTTGAGTATGAAGTAATCAGCCAAGGTAAACTCCACTGTCCCAAAAGCTAACAAGAAATGTCAAATTTGAAAACACATTTATAACTACATCACAGAATGCATGTATTCTAGGGTAGAAAAGCCACTTGACTGCTTTTTTCTTCTTTCTTCCTGTCTTTCCATTTTTCAGTTTTAAAATTTCCGAACTTCCAAGGTTTTTTCCCTTTTAAAACTAGATCTTTTTTTCTAAAGTATCTGTTACTCACTGGCAGATGTAGGTGATTCAAGTCTGATTATCCCCAGCCTGAGAATGTGTTTTAAATGCTAGAAAATTGGCCACACTTACAGGATATCCTCAGCTTTGAGGAACATGTGCTAGAGATTCAGATCATATGAAGTATCCATGACCAGTACCAATGAATTGCACAGAGCTTCTCTATCCAAAATTTCTACTGTAGAAGGAATTTCCTGTTTCCTTTAGTGCAAATCCAAATATTATCCTTGACGATTTCATAATTAAACACCACGCTGTATGGATAACTCTTATTATAATGGATAGGTAGAGCGAAAGCGAAACAATGTAAACTACACAAGTTCACGATACCCTTTTAATAATAATTTAACTACTGACCTCGTCTGGCCAGGGTTAACATTACCGGTAAGGGAAAAAATTGGAGGTCATTGATAAACAGGTTTATCGGTTTTATCGAAAATCTATCAGTTTATCAGTTTGCTTTTCGGCCAAAATTTGAAAAAAAAATACCTCAATTTACACAGAAAATCACCTAGCTTGTTTACAAACCATCTAACATAAAAACAACACATAATAATATGCAAAAATAACATAATATCATACTTTGAGCATCCAACACACCATAAACAACATAGTCTCCAAATATGACGAGTTTATGGGGAATTACACTAACATAAAAGATGTCCATATCCATACTTCATAGCCCATAATCCTAAATACTACAGCTAGAAGCAGTTCGTTGGAGCCCATCTTGCATTGTATTGTGCTTTCTTCTCTGCATGTCTGTTGGAGCCCATATAGCAATATGAGGGAGGCATGACTACTCTGGTTTTCTTAATAGTCCCAATCACCATCTAGTAAGCTATCATCATTCATATTATTAAGAAATAATGATGTATCATTACTATAATATAACCCATAATCATCATCTCCTATGTAAGCCTCAGCAGCATGTTGAACAACCATGGATTGATCAACTATAGCATTATAATGTGTCAGCTGTGCTTCGCAAGGTCGCCGGTGGCAATGCGGCTTAATGCGTGGATGGAGGTACGTACCGTGAGCTTACGGATGAGCCGCTTCACATCGGACTTGGTGACGCGACTGAGCAGCGGATGTTGGGTGCGGGCACGCGGACGAGCCGCTATCACGCCAAGGAACGGTGGGGGCGCAGCACGAGCACGCGGCCGAGGCATTGTCACACCGAGGAATCTCTGCGTAAAGGCGGCGGCCGTGGAGAGCACAAGCAGCGGCGGCGACTGTGTCTGAGGAGATGAGTAGGGAGGATTGGAATGGATAAGGTTTAGGGTTGGGAGGAGAGGGGGACACAGATTTTGGGTCTCAAAGTCCACCGGGCTTTTTTCCCGGGCACCGGTTTAAAATCACCGAAAATTTTGGACGGTAAGAAAAAAACCGGCCTCCACCGATAAACGTGATTATCAGAAATTTCGTTTTTTTTCTCGCAGATAATTTTTTTTTCCCTGGGTCTGGCTTCTTAGCAGCAAGTAGTGGATTGGTCAGACCACATAAAACTTCAAAATCGATATTGTCTGGTGCCTACTTCGCAAAGAATTAGCATTAGAAAACCAGTTTGATAAACTGGAATATATACAACATAGAAGTACATTTAAATCTTCCTACAAATAATGATCTTCTGTATGATGAAGAACTCCCATCATAATACTCGAGTTCGAATTTTACTTCACCCAACAAACGATATGCTTCAGCTTTGTCAGGGATCACCTACATCAAATAAATTGTGTATTTCAACATATAATAAGCGCATAAGCAAGACAACCTTTAACTGACAAATACAAGGGGCACCAAGAATAAAATGTAGCCTACATTAGCAAGCTTCTCAAGGAACTCTAATGCCTTCTGATATTCTCCAAGGTCAACCAATGATACTGCCCCCTGTGATGCCATATGTAAATTGCATTGGTATTTAAAAGAACAGTACTAGTCAAAGTCAAACAATCAGGAATTAAGGTTCATGTGTTCAGTTACATTTTGTGATTCAAAACATTGCCTGTATTTTGCCCTATTGTATCTTAACTTCACGTACATCGATCTCTAGCATTTAATATCCTACATGATCTCTCAATTGTCCGGATATCAACTTTTTTTAAGTCAATTCTTGATTATCACCGGAAACACTCCCGAGACCTTAAGACTCACCTACATGTTAAAAAACAAGAAACCATTTTCGAATACAAATTCTTTCTAACTTAACTCACATTAGCATATAAACATATATCATATACATATAAAACACATAAAAACCTGAAAAGAACCTAAAACTGACTTCTCGTTAGAGTGAGCTATTCTGTTTTGACCACAACCATGCATGTAGTCTGATAAGCCTCTATGGCTCGGTCCGACCGCATTTATACATAATTGTTATGAACTCGTGTACACACCTATGGTTCGATCGGCCTCTAGGCTTGATTTGACCACATGTAGACAAAGTACTTCGTTCAAAATTAATTTAATCAAATTTTGAGTCAGTTGTTCATCACAATTTTTTAAATAAAAACAATGATTTCACAAAAGTATCTCCATATGGTGGCCATGTGGGGTATGGAGATAAGAAAGAGTTCCATGCAACAAGTTCATCAATGAACTAAACATTAGATTAACAAAGTCAAACATGTCTAACTCATTTGCACTAGCTTGTAGCAACAACCAGAGACCATAAATCATGACAGATGACTGCCATGGATGAAATTCGTACATAACATGCTCATTTCAACATTAGCCTATGCACCAGATGGTGTAAACTACAGCATTATTATCAGATCATATGTAAACAAAATGTACATTAAAAAAAGAAATTAATTGGGGCAAATACAGTATTAAGACAAACAGAAGTATATTGAAAGTAATAACTCACCTCATGAGCAGTAGGATCATTAGGCGATGTCTGCAGTGTTGCTTCAAAACCTTCTAGTGCTGTCTATCAAAAGAATTGTTAATCTCTTAATATAACAATAAATTGTCAAACAAGGATCACAAATTATATTTCAAACAAATTAAAATAATCTCCCAAAGATATACTAGACAAGCTTGTCAATGAATGTACTTATATGCCCTAATTTTAGTACTCCACATTGTAATAAACTACTTGTGGCCAAAGCCACACATGCACAGCACATTTCACAGTAATTAGTGGTCAAAACCCACAAAAGTTACCTTGAAATTTTGTTTTTACTCCTTGGAAAGTTTTTGTTTAACCACAGAGGCTAACACTGTGAACAGGGATGTGTAAGGAGTTAACCAGTAATCAAAACCAGCACAAGAAAGTAATTATCTATATCGACAGAAGTTGAACACCTTCCATATGAAGAAAATCCCCAAAAGTGAAGACTAGTCTAAAGACCATGACAGCTATGCCAATTCCAAATTCCAACCTGCTGGGAAATTTTTTATAAGTATATGATATACCAGATAGCAAATTATGGAAACACAAAACCATTTTAATAAATACTGATCCTCATACCAATGCCAATTATAGTCTTATTTGATTCAATCGACACATCATAATCAATAGCTTTCTTTTTCTCATGTATAGACCTATAAAGAACATAATATAAATTAGAAGAAGCATCCAATGCAATATACCTAAATAACTTCAGTGTACATACAGTAAACATGATCAAGATCTGATCACTAATGTGCAAATTATGAACTACTATTGATTTTTTATTTGTGTCCAATTTAAATGCAGCCATATTACATGGAAAATTTTATGAAGAGTTGAAAGTACATATAACCATTTACAAACCTTAAGTGGATCAAATTGAGAAGATGAACCAATTACATAACCAATTAATTAAAAATATCTAGAATATGAATATTGGACAAGAAAATATTGTGCGATGTATTGGTTTACTGGAGGTTGCAGGTGAAGAAGATGCAGGTACCACTACTCATCAATGCTAAAGATACGAGGATGAAAATGAAGAGCAATCCCCTGCTGACGATTTGGAGGAGGAGAGTGTTGGAAATAGAAGACGACATCCTGCTAGAAATTGAGATAATCCTTTATCTAAGGTTAAATTTACTATGCTTTCTTATAATATGCTTTCTTCTAATAGTAAGTTCGAACCACCTGTTTATTTAGACTGGGAGATAGCTATTGAGCAAAAATTCTCTTGCTATGATTTTCCTGATAATAAGAAAGTTAAAGCTGCCAATAGTGAATTTACCTCCTTTACATCTCTATGGTGGAATGATATATGTGGTAGAGGACTTAGACCTAGAACCTAGGATGATATGAAACATTTAATGAGGTCTAGATTTGTTTCTTCTTGCTATACTCATGACATGTTAAATAAATTACAGCTTTTAAGACAAGGTACCAATTCTATGAAAACATACTATCAAGACATGATGATTGCTTTGTCACGATGTGAATTGCAAGAAACTGATGATGATAGAATTGCTAGGTTCTATGGTGTACTTAATAGAGAGATTCAAGATATTATTGAATATAAAGAATATAATAACATGAATAGATTATTCCATTTTGCTTGCAAAGCTGAAAAAAAGTGCAGGATGCAACAGGTATAGTAGTTCTTTTGCAGGTGCTACACCTACACGGCAGTCAACACCACACCAATCTTCTAGTGCTACACGTCCAGCTCCTTTGTCTGCACGGCATGTTTCTACTCCACCTACCTCCACGCCTTCCCATGCTTGTGAGATAAGCAAAAACACTACTGTTCACCCTAGCCAAGAGTGCAACTTCAGTTGCTTCTATAGCACGTCCTCATGACATTACATGTCACATGTGGCGCATTGGAAACATTGCATGGTATTGTCCAAATCAGCAAGCTCTATTTGTGAATAATGATGGTGAGTATATTTCTGCTAGTGATTGTGATGATGAATATTCTTTAACTGCTACTGAACATGCAAGAGGACAAGACAATGATGACATCAAAGAAGAGTATTTGAGTGCAGATTTGCTAGATCAGTATTCCAGCCTTATTGAGAAGCTTGTACTTAGTGAAGAGAAGTATGAATATCAAAACCAACGCCATAACATGTTCCAAAGCAAATTTATTGTGAAGGGGTGTACTATAAAGTGATAATTGATAGTAGGAGTTGAAAAAATTTAGCAAGTGAAGAGATGGTCAAGAAGGTTGGGTTGACTACCCATCTGCATCCATGTCAGTATCACATTTAGTGGTTCAATACATGTGGTATGATGAAGATAACATGCTGGGTTAAAATATCGTTCTCTATGGGCTCTTACCATGATCATGTTGAATGTGATGTTGTGCATATGTAAGCTTGTTCTCTTCTTTTGGGTTGGCCATGGCAATTTGATAGAGAGGTTATTTTTAGGATAGGACCAATACATATAAATTAAAATTTAATGGTAAAAGAATTGTTTTGCACTCTATGACTCCTGCCATTGCTTTGAAAGACTATATGACAAGAATTGAATGTGAAAAGATAGCTAAAAGTGAAAATTAGATTGTTACTAAGGATTTTGCTTTAACTAGTAAAACGGAACCAAGTTCAAGAAAGAATGAAATCAAGTTATCAATAACATCAATATCAATAACATCACAATTAGATACCATCATCCTATTCCTTGACTAGACGATATGCTAGATGAATTGAGTGGTGGTGTTGTGTTCTCTAAAGTTGATTTGTATAATGGATACCACCAAATAAGAATGAAACTTGGAGATGAATGGAAAATTGTGTTTATTACTAAATTCAGTTTATATCAGTAGTTAGTTATGCCTTTTGGATTAACTAATACACCTAGTACCTTCATGAGATTGATGAATGAGGTTTTGTGTAAGTTTATTAGAAAACTTGTGGTAGTATATTTTGACGATATGTTGATTTATAACAAGTCATTAGATGAACATGTTGAACACATGTTATTTTTAATGCTTTGAGAGACCTCAAAACGTGTACCTTTTGCATGGATGAGTTTGTTTCCTTAGCTCTAGTGTTACCCCACAAGGAATTGAGATTGATGAAGCCAAGATAGAGGCTAGCAAGAGTTGGCCGACTACTAAAATGGTTACACAAGTACAAAGTTTTTATGGTCTTGTGAGATTTCAGTACCATTGCTACACCATTGAATGAATTGATAAAGAAAGGCCTTCCATTTAAATGGGGTCAAGCGCAAGAAGACCCTTTCCACATTATCAAAGAGAAGCTTACAAATGCACCACTACTCCAACTTCTAGATTTTGATAAGACTTTTGACCTTGAATGTGATGCTAGTGGAATTAGTATTAGTGGTGTCCTGAAGTAAGAGTGTAAGCGCATTGCTTATTTTAGTGAGAAGTTAAGTGGGCCTAGTTTGAACTATTCTACTTATGATAAAGAATTATGTGCTACAGTTCGAACCTTGGAGACATGCCAACATTATTTATAGCCCAAAGATTTTGTTATACACTAGATCATGAATCTCTGAAGCATATTAGAAGCCAAAATAAATTGAACCATAGGCATGCTAAATGGGTTGAGTTTATCGAATCTTTTCCATACATTATTAAGCATGACAATGTGATTGCTCGTGCTTTGTCTAGATAGTATAATTTGTTGTCACAATTTAATTATAAGATTTTTGGGTTAGAAATCATCAAAGATTTGTATGCTTCAAATGTTGATTTCAAGGATGCTATGCTAGACTGTAAAGAGGGTAAGAGCTATAATAAATTTATTTTTAATGGTTGATTTTTGTTGAGAGCTAATTGGTTGTGTGCTTCAACTTGTTCTATTCATCTTTTGTTGCTGCAAGAAGTGCATGCGGAGGATTGATGGGCACTTTGGTGTAACAAAGATATAAAATGTTCTCTCTAAACATTTTTATTGTCCTAAGATGCGATGTGATGTTGAGCGTATTGTTTCTTGTTGCACGACAAGTTAAAAAGCTAAGTCACGCTTGAATCCACATGATTTATAGATCCCACTTCTTGTTCCTAGTATGCTTTAGGAGGATATTTATATGAACATTGATTTAGGACTTCCTAGGACTAAGAGAGGGATGGACAGTAGTTTTGTTGTTGTGGATAAATTTTTTAAGATGGTATATTTTTCATAAGAGCGATGATGCTACTAACATTGCTGATTTGTTTTTTAGGAAAATTGTTTGACTACATGGATTGCCTAATTCCATTGTTGTAGATCATGATGCTAAATTTTTGAGTCACTTTGTGAGTGTTCTATGGCACAAGTTGGGTACCAAGCTTTTGTTTTCTACTACATGTCATCTCCAAACCGATGGACAAACCGATGTCATGAATCATACTTTGTCAACCATGCTTTGGGCTACAGGAATTTGAAGTGTCCACCTCATGTTGAATTCGCCTACAATGATTAATTGCATTCTACTAATGAGCCCTTTCCAGGTGGTCTATGGTTTTAATCCTTGCAATCCTATTGATTTATATCCTTTACCTAGTTGTAAAAAACCAAATTTTGATGTTAATAAGAGTTCTGAATTTATGCTAAAGTTACATGATACAACTAAGAAAATATAGTGCATAAATAAAAAATATAGACATGCTCGTAGTTAGATAGAAACAAGTTAGTTTTAACCTAGTGATCTTGTATGGTTGCATTTGCGTAAAGATCGATTCCCTGATCTTAGAAAGTCTAAGTTAAGACCAAGAGCTGCTGGTCCATTTTAGGCACTGGTCAAGATAAATGATAATGTATACAAGCTTGATTTACCTGTAGCTTATGGAGTGAGTCATACTTTCAACGTTGTTGATTTGAAGCCATATTTGGGTGAACAAGATGACATTGAGTTGACAATGACTCCAATTCAAGAGGGGGATGATGAGAACATCACTTCATAAGATACGCACATAACTCCACAAGATCTAATTACAAGAGTACATGCGCGACAACTTAATTATCAGTTAAGATTGTTTCTTAGTGTAAATATTTCATGGCAGGCAGTGAGCAGCACGACACCTATGGTCGTCGGCATTTCACAGTATGGCGGCATGAACCAAGGGGCACTAGGACAACGAGCGCGACAAGACAAACTCACCGAGCTACAACTTGGCAAGGAAGGATGACTAACGATGGCTAGCGATAAGGTGGAAGTGGTGATGACTTCAGGTTGATGGTGAGGATGGCATTCCGGTGACGAGTAGTGAACATGAGGTGGTGGCTAGGGTGATCCTCCACCTTGCAAACCTGATGGTGGTAGCAAAATGCTTCGACAGTGGACAAAATGGTGGCACAGCTCGGCTAAAGGCAATGGGCGGCGCCGCTCAAGCTCACAACGCCGCTAGGGCTAGGTGGCACAGCTGGCTAAAGTGAGGGTGGTGGTAGAAAGTGGAGGGAATGGGAATCCTATTTAGAGCATGGGTGGGTGAGTCCGAGATGCAAATGATAGCTAGGGCGGTAGAAAAAACTATGGTTTTCATCGATTGGATAATCTCAAGTTCGAGCTCGATATGAAGCGATTCCTTCGGGATTTTCTTCGTTTCTTCTAGGAAAAGATAGAGGAGGATAAGGGGAATATTTCCCCTCAACTAATTTGATGCGGGAGTCAATGGAGTAGCCAGATTTAGTGCAGAAGTGGTGGCTACATCAAACTCTAGCTCCAACCCAAGCTAGGAGACAATTCGATAGGTGATCCTACTTGTTAGCGAAAGGAAGAGGGAGGGCATTGGTGGGTTGGCTGGGTCATCTTGGGCCAGAGTGGGATGGAGGTGACATGGGCCGCGCTTACATGTTGGTGGGAAAGGCCCTGGTACAAATTCAGCCCAATTTCCTAGGGGAAATTTTAAAAGTATTATTGATTAATTTAGTTGCTAAAATGTTATTTATTTTATTAAAAATACTTCCCTTGCTCAATTAATTCCTAGATAAATCTAGGTGTTGAAGTAACAAGTAAAGTATTTAAAAAAATTTATCTAGCACATGTTTATGTTGAATTTTATTAATGATTTAATTAAGGTTTCTATTTAGGCTTCTAGATAATATCTAGAAATGCATTATAAGCACATTATTAAATTAGAAATTTTTAGGGCATGACACCCATCCCATAATGAAGGGTTCTAGTGCTTAGTGATTTGAGCACTAAAGTTGAACTCACCTCAACGGTGACGTAGGAAGCCAGCAAGCTTTTGAACATTCCGCTACCTACTCAGCTCAACAAAATGGTGTATAAAATGGTATAATGGAAAGAAAAAGTTGAAGATTGATTGAAATAACAATAACTATGCTTGATGAATATGATGTTTCTAATTCCTTTTGGGAGAAAGCCATAAACACTGCTTGCTATGCAACAAATCATTTTTATTTGCATCATCTTTTGATAAAAAAACTTCCTATGAGCTACTAGTTGGGAGAAAGCCAAATATTTCCTATTTTCATGTTTTTGATCACAAATGTTAAATTTATCAAAAGGATGTGTGACTAACCAAATTTGAAAGTTAGTGTGATAAAGGGTTTCTTATAGGTTATGCATCAATTAGCAAGGCAAACCATGTCTACAACAAAAGCCAAGATATTGTGGAAGAAACCGATGATGTTCAATTTGATGAAACTAATGTCTCCCAAGAGTGACATAGGAATTTGGATGATGTAGATGATGTAGGCTTGACTAGGATTATGAAGAATATGTCTATTAGTGACATCTAGCCTATTGAAGTGATTACAAGTCCTCCTCCATTCATGTTGAACCAACTACTTCTACTATGCCAAGTCTAGCTCAAGTTGATTTGGTGGAGCACAAGGATGATGTTCCATCTACACCACTAAGGATACACCACTCTTTCAAAGTATCACCCTATTTATCAAGTTTTGATTGATATGAATAAGGGTGTTACTCATTTGATTTTTTTTCTTGAGCCTATATATGTAAATGAAGCACTTTGTGAACTAAACTGGATAATTGCCATGCATTAAGAACTGAACAATTTTTTTAAGAAACAAAGTGTGGACTTTTGTTAAAAGACTTAAGAACCACAATGTTATAGGTACAAAGTGAGTTTTAGGAACAAGCAAAATGAGAATAGGCTGGTGGTAAGGAACAAGGCAAGATTGGTGGCTTAAGGTTTTACTCAAGTTGAAGGTTTGGATTTTGGTGAAATCTTCGCCCACGTGGAAAGGCTAGATTCCATTCACATTATCCCTCAATTCGCATCATGCTTAAAGCTTTTTCAAATGGATGTAAAATGTGCTTTTCTAAATGGAGAAATTGTTGAACTTGTTTTTGTTAAGCATCCACCTGATTTTGAAGATTCTAAAAAACATAATCATGTTTACAAACTCTCGGACACTCTCAATGGCTTGAAATAAACTCCTAGAGCTTGGTATGAAACATTAAGATATTTCTTTTGTCAAAGGGTTTAAAAATTTAACACTATCCTTTTCACACAAAAATCATTGGTGATAATTTTTTGTTTGTTAGATTATGTTGATGATATCATCTTTGGTTCTACTAATGAGGGATTTTTCAAGAAATTCGATGATATGATGTCTAGGGAATTTGAGATGTCCATGATTAGATAGTTGAGTTTCTTTCTTGGACGTTAGATCAAGCAATTCAAGGATTGGACCTTTATGAGCCAAACCATGTACATCAAGCATCTACTAAAAAGGTTTGGCATGGAGGATGCAAAGACCATCAAGATTCCTTTGGCAATAAATGGCCACCTTGATCTTGATGAGGGAGGTAAACCGGTATATTTATAGTTTTATCATTCTATGATAGCTAGTTTGCTTTATCTTGCTGCATCTAGGCTAGATGTTATATTTAATGTTTGCATCTGTGCATGGTTTCAAGCCACTCCTAAGGAGTATCATTTGGTATCTATGAAAAGAATTATAAGATATGTAAAGTATTCCTCAACAATTATCTTATGGTACTAAAAAGGTGCTAAACTCAAGCTAGTTGGCTATTCCATCTTGGATTATGTCAGTTGCAAAGTAGAAAGACAGAGCACATCCGATAGTTGCCAAATGCTTAATAGATCCCTTGTGTCATGGTCATCCAAGAAATAAAACTCTGTAACCCTCTCTACTGCCGAGATGGAATATTTTCAGTGGGAACTTGTTGTGTCCAAATCCTTAGATAAGAAAAACCATGTTGGACTATGGCATAGACTTCACCAAAACCCTACTTCTATATGACAATGATAGTGACATAAAAATTGCCAACAACCTAGTACAACACTACAGAACCAAGCATATTGACATTCGTCATCACCTCCTAAGAAACCATATTACCAAGAGTGACATAGTCGTAAACCACAAAAGAACTGAAGACAAACTAGCTGGCAACTTTACCAAGATTATTAATGAAACCCACTTTTGCAAGTTGATGAATGAGTCAAATGTTATATATTTCACTAATGTTGCTTGAGATCATGCACCATAGTTACATCTTGTGCTTTCTTGCTTTTTGCTCTTTGATGCTTCTCTTTTTGGATTTATTGAATTTTGATTTTTCTTTGTGAAAATGGGGTTTGTCACATTAAGAGGGAGTATTGCACTTCTCATATGTGCACCACTACTTTTAGAGTATGATCAAAATGATGAAAGTGCTAGAAGGGTTTTCAAAATGCCTAAGTTTGACTAAAAGTCAATTTTTTAAAAAAATTGACTTTCCTTCAAATCTATCACATAAAAAATGTTTCAAAAGGTCTCCTAAATGTTTTCCAAGCTTTACCTTGAAAGAAAAATGAATTCTATAGGAAAATGCCTTTTTGCCCTATTTTTTTAAAAAAAGAAACTAGATTCTTGTTTTCAGCCAAAATGAATTTTTTCTTCAAAACAAGTTGAAGAATGATTTTGAAAAAGGGCCATAGCAAAGTTGAAAATGGATAATTTCAAATATTATTGCTATTTATACCTATTTTAAAAGCTCAATCATTTAAAAGATATTTGAATTTAAAATTTGTTCGAAATCCCTTATAGACCATAAATGGTCACCTCCAAGCACTTTAGTGAGAAATAATGCAAAAAAGCATAAAAGTCTTAATTCTATGTTAATTATAAATGTTTGATCTCATACATTCAAAATGGCACCTTGATGTCATTCAATGTTGCCCCCGAACAAAATGTGCTTTTTAAAAATTTTCTGCCTAGGGATGCCGGATCGACTTCATGGGCATAGGACATTTGTCTAGCCTAAGGCACCCCATCTATTTGGCTCCTACAAGGTAGACCAACCGGTGGTATGCGCCTGGACTGTTCGGTAGCTTAGTTATGGTCGGTCTAGGGTTATGTAAAAGGGCACACATAATTACCCCTTCGAGGCATCTTCTTCCACACTCACTCCATTCTTCCCGAACTTGATAGCAACCTCTCTCTCTCCTCTCCCAAGTCATAGTGCTACTATTGTTCCAAGGTCTAGGAACAAGGAAGTCATTCTAAAAATATCTTAGCATGCGCTTGATGACATTTTTCATGCAAGAAAGTTTGATGTTATGGATCTTATTCTTTATGAAATGAGGATCTCCTAGGACACTTGCACCCAAGGTATCTACTATGCCCCATAGAATGAAGCTCATCATCTCTAAGGTTGGGAACATAGGCAAAGACATTACTCCTCACAAGCAATACAAGCCTTGCCTCACTTTCAAGTGCTCCAACTCCTACTGGGCATACTAGTATGGAGCAAAAGCAATCCTCCCATGTTGCTTAGGAGATCATTGTTAAAGAGCCTCCGCCTCCTCCCTAAGGCTTTGGTACCTATTTCACTCCTCTATATGCCTATTTTGGGATACAACCACAAGAATATTTTACCCCCGTGATGGGAACTCCCAATGCTCCAAATAAGACACTTAAAAGGTTGAACATTGGGTTTGATGGAATGTCTCAAGAAGTGAGGGGGTTGCGCAAGGATGTTGGCCACTTGACCTCAATGGTTGAGTGGTTGGATCGTTGTGTTGATGGTGTGGAGACAAGGATGCATAGTTTAGAGCACTCTTATCCCATCGTCTACCATCGCCGTTATGATCTTGCTCTAGATCCTCCACGCGGAGATCTTTCTCAAGAGCCACCATCATCTCCTCCTCCTCAAGACTAATGCTTTTTGGTCCTTGATGCCAAAAGGCAAAGAAGAATAATCTATCTTTTGCTATGTTGGTTGGGACTTGTAGTAGTGAGATTAGCTCTCTTATTAATTAGGTTAAGTGGTTAGGTACATTATATATGTATGGGATAGGTTTGAGCTATACTTTATATGATGTGTGCTTTGCAAATTCTATTTGAACCCCTTGTGTTATTTGAATCCTTCGTACTTTTTATAGGTTATGAATCATTTAGTGCTTTTTATGTGAACATGTAATATTATTGGCTTTGTTGGATGGTTGGTGATCTTATTACATTATTGAGACCATCTTATGCTTTGTTGATGTTTTTGTGAGTTCATTGCATATGGTCTATCTCTATTGTGCTTACTGTTTAAAAAGTGCAAAATATAGTGTAAACTCCTTCTAATGTCATCTATTGACCCTTGTGTTTGATATACACATGTTTAGGGTGAGCATAATGTATTCGTTCTTATTTATTTTATAAATGTGGCGTTTGTCATCAATTACCAAAAAGGAAAATATTGAAGCATCTAACCTCCCCTTGTTAATTTTGGTAAATAATGACTGGACTAACTACTTTATTACCATCGATTAAAATTTAAGTTATGGCCAAATGATGTGTATGCCAAGGACGATTACCATGTATTAAAATTGATGGCACAAAGCAATAAGATCAAGGTGAAATATCTAGCATTTTGCTTTTTTATCAATCAAGGAGTTATGCAATCGAATTTGCTAGGTTTTACTTCTAGCTTTACCATATTATCAAGAAGGATGGTAATATTGGCAAAGAAGTGATCAAAATGCCATACTAGTGCATATGCGTGAGAGTGTCTTGTTTTGGTTTCGATCCCTATCGACATGGTTAATCGGATTGGCAAGGTCCTAAAGACTAGTGTTTGCTTCGGGGACCGATCAGTCTAATTGATAAGGACCTGAAGACTGGTGTTTCATTCAAGGACCTGCCGGTCGGTTCGACCCGCACATTAAATGCATGCCAATAGCTAGTTTTCAAATTGTTGGCACAAGGGCCAAACCATCCAACGACCACATGTCAGTTGGTTCAGCAGTGTACAGTGTTGAAGGATTTTACTCCCAACATCTAGTTTTGGTGGGTAGGGGAAAAATAACCCCCCATCTATAGCAAGGTTACTCTCTTGGCACTACATTTCACTTGACCCCTTGTAACCACTCTCACACCACTTGAGCTCTTGTTCATCCTTTATGGGTGTTTGAGGATAAATTAAGCCAAAACAAGTGCATTGCATCATTGATTGAGCTAGTGTGGTACTTTATTATCTCCGAGCCGGTTGCTACTTATTACTCTTAGAGGTCGCCGCCTCCTAGACGGCTTAGAAGATTTGCCCAATGACCTCTCCAAGAAGGTTGTGGAGGAGGCTTGGGTTTGATTGTAAGTAGTTTAGAGCTCATTACCTTTGAAGTGAAGAAAGAACTATTCCTAGTGATCAAGACTTATGTAGACCATTTCGGGACCGGCTTTCTCCTTGCCCATTCCTTAACGAAGGGGTTTGGAGGCTTAATAGTTTAAGTGGTGAAGTTAGGCTCACCTCAATGGTGACGTAGGAAGCCAGCAAGCTTCCGAACATCTCATGAAAAATCTAGTTGTTGATTTGCCTCATTTACTTACTATATTTACATTTGTGCAAGTTACAATCATACGGACTATTTAAGCCCTTAGCACTCTAGGATTGCAAAAATAATCTTAGTTGACTAGTTAGTTTTATCCTTCACCAAACCTAGAAATTTAGGTTAGATTTGATTAGGTGTGATTTATTTGAAAATCGCCTATTAACTCTTGTTAGTTGACATCTTAATCCTACAAGGGAGCCCCTCACCATGTTTTTGTCACTCTCACCTACTGGATCTACTGCCATTGTCTGACAATGCAGGCACATACCCATCATCCTCATTCTCACCACTGACATCGCTGCTCCGAGCGAGGAGGCCACAACTCCCATGCGCACCAGCGACAGACTCCATGGCTCCAACCACGTCTTCAGGCGATGAGGAAGAGGGCACAGTGGTTGTGGAGGAGGATGCAACAGTGGTGAACTAGTGAAGGAGAAAGCTAACAGCAGTGGAACTCTTTGTTGAGAGTAGAGAGACGTCGACAAGGAGAGGAGAGAGACTATAGGTGCGCGTTCGTCGTCGATGACGATAGGCCAAGGTGGCCGGTGACAACAGGGCTACAGTTGCCAGTGGAAATTGGCTAGGGGGAGAAGGATATAAGGAATTTTGGGAGGGATTTGGTTAGCAATGAATTTGTCAAGGGAGTTTCATTATAATAGTTTATAGTTTTAAGGGTGTTTAGTGTAATTTTTTTATTTATTTATAAATAGAAAGAATGTGAGGACTAAAATAAAAAAATTGAGGGGCTAATATGCAAAATCAAACACACCACCTAAAGACTGTAGGAGAATACCCTTTCAAAGGTGTGGATTCATCTTGTATGGCACGTTCTCTCCTCTAGAGACACGGATAGGAGTGTCTTGAACTGTAAATGACTTAATTATAGAAAGTTTGAAAATTGAAGCCGTTCTACATGCATTTTGTGATTTGTAGGCTAGTCTAGCTAAGTTGAATCAATCGAAAATGAAGAGGGACAAGAGCATCCTTTCATATATTTCTTAGCAGGACAAAAAAAATCAGATTATACATGTTCGGGCCTGATATCGACGAGGAAACTAGTTAACAAGTGTAACTAAAGGAATAATCAAAATTAGTTGCACTAGTGCTGTTCTCTTCTTATGTTCAATCTCATGATTTTACTTCAAAAAAAATCAATCTCATAATGCACCACCCTGACCACAAAGAAGAGCCTTCAACGTAACTGTAGCTGGTTGTACCAAGCATCAAATTGTAGAAATTGGAATAGAATAATTCACTTGACATGTAGGTGGTATAAGAAGTGTCCATATTCAAGCTCATTAGAAGTACTACATATCAGTTGCATCTGTTGTGAGAAGCAAAGCAGATAGGAAAAAAAGAACTTACATCTGTTGAAGACATCAATTATGTAGGAGGCATAGCTCCTCAAGGAGATTGTATAGCCCAAGAGACAGTAAAATATGTACACCTTGAGAGATTATAAATCAGTGAGTAAAGTGCACACCATGGAATCTAAATAAAGAAGCAATAAGGGCAACCCTATGCTGTCATTCTCAGAGACACACCACAAAAGGCACAGAACTATCGCTGGATTTCAATCCTTACACACTGAAAATCCCTGAAATCAAGTTCAGAATATCCATATCAAATAACAAAAGTTTCTCTTTTTTTGTGATTAATAACAAAAGTTTCAACTGATAACAATTCAAGGGAGCACTCCTCAATTCTCTATTGAGATTACAGACAATCAGTGGCATTGCACATTCATTAGTGACATCACATCATAATGCTGCCATTTTAGATCTCCACAATTGGCCCCAAGCTCCAAACTAAGATTTCCCACAACTACTAAGGTTCAAATCACACTAAGATGCTGGAAGATGTGATATATAGAGAGAAGAATAAGAGAGTAAGAACAAGAAACATGGGCTGTCATGTAATTAGTCACGACCTGGTCAATAGTATTAGGAAAACAAAAAGAAAAGTATTCCACAGCACTCAAATCAATTGCCGGAAACTACAGGGAGAACTATTCCTTTTTTATTCCTTAGCCAAAGTGGATGGGACCCAAAGGAGAATTAGGCTATGTTTGAAAACGCTATAAGATGAAACATTATCTGATTGTTGTGATAGTTATTTAATGGTATAAACAACAAAATTTACTACAAAGTTAAAAATCTATTTTAGAAATGAGAGATGATGAACTTCTATATAAAAACTTTTTTTAAAAAAACGCACCGTTTAGTAGTTCAAAAAGTGTGTGCACAAGAGCCAAGGAAAAATCCTCAATTGTCCAGAACATACGAACATGTCTTTAGAGAGGCAGCTCATGATATATCTAAATGACATGGCAAAATTTAACTTTTGGCATCCAGAATCCAAATAGGTTTCTCTTCTTTGAATAAGTATGATCAACTTTCAAGGGAACAACAATATAGCACCCTCCTTGTACAACTGAAAGGATGGTAATGGCCAACAGCTACTTCCAAAAGCAAAGGAATATATCAAACGATGACATTTTAGAAAAGATCATATAGTAGATTACATATAACCTGAAATATACATACTAAAACAAAAATCCAACTAGAACTTGGCATGTTTTAAGGGTTACTCTGCTGAAATGAAAGAATACAATATTTCCAAGAAGTATATTTCCATTCCTCATATTTGGAAGGATATGTAACTATTAGTGCGTGTATAGTATCCAAAAACCTTACAAAAGAATCAACTTGTCATTGGACCATTTAACCTAAACTGCACGGTTTTATAAATCTTGATATGACTTGATGCAAACAGAACCTTTAACGTCCCTGAAAAAAAGTTTTGTTACTACTGAAGAAACCATTGAAGCACTAGACTAACTGTGGGTACAATAAATCCTGACGCTTCGCCGGATACTGCAAAATATATGGCATAGCTTGCAATTAGGTAAATAATGTCCACCTTTACTCTGTGAAAAGATAGGTAGTCACCAATACTACCAATTAGCCATATAAAATGATAGAGACGCCAGATACAATACCAAAAGCAACAGACTAATACTTAAAAAAGAGAAACAAACTCGGAATGAGGAAATTTTACTGTGCTACATTAGGATAAAGTAAGGAATGTCTAGAAAAGAAAACTTAATAAAGTGAACTAATTTCAGCTCAGGCAAGCTTTTGAAATAATAGTCATTGCAAGGAACACAGATTCTCATTAATTAGTTAATGAACTATGTTTAATTCATAACATCCATAAAAAGATCATCAGTTGACTAATCAATAAAGTCATTGCCAAGTAATGTTTCATTTGACAGAACTAGTCAATGTTGCAAGCAAGCTCCAGATTGTGACAAAAACATATACTTCTCTGGGATATAGATAACATCAAACAAGCAAAGAAAATAATGCCCAATTAACAATCAGGTTTTAACATCAAAAGGATCGACTAAAGTTATGTTACTAGCATGCTTCTGAAACTTAGTATGGCTCTTCTTGTATACCCCAAAAAGAACCTGTGCTCCCAAAGATAGCCTATTCTCCAAGCACAACCACCTTTACCGGGAGAGAGCGGTCGTGCGTGCGGCGGCGTCGAGGGGGAGGAGGGAGAGGATGGTGGTGAGGAGGCAGTCCGGGAGGCGTCCGATCTGGTCAGGATCCTCGTCGCTGCCGCCGCCGGCGGCCAAGGGCAATGGGTTTGGCATTTTTCTTTCTTTTCAAAAAAAAAGGAGACTAGAGGACACTAGTGGGCAATCCACCTGCGTTGCGCCTCTTCCCATGTTGAGCAATGCCACGCGAGAAATAAAATTGCTCGTTCGTCTTCTCTCTCTTAAATCACAATTTTCCCTCTCTCCACCCTCTCAAATCCCCCAGTAGAGATGCTAATCCACCCGGTAGCAACAAAGTAGCAAACAAAGGGTGATAGCATGAATATGAGAAGGATGGCATCGAATGATCTCGTGGAGAATAGCAACTGGACCCTAGCGTCATAGAACTCGCCAAGTCATCCTTGAAGTCCTGTGAAGCGGCTCACACCTAATCATACCATTGCTAGGCCTATCACATCGTGGATGAGGTAGGAGAGACAGGAGTGTAAAAGACGATTGACTATACCATTTTACTAATAGTATGATATGTCGTAGTTTTTCTAAAAAAGTCTAAGATTGGTTGAAGAGAGAGTACTAAAGACATCTAGCTGTTATTATGATCTTTGTGTGACTACATTAAAATTAAAATTGTTACAAATAGTTTCAGCGACGAACAATTTTTTATTGTTATGTAACAACAATATACTTTAGAACAATGCTATATATAAGTAGCAGATGGATATTAACGGTTAGATTTCGATGCAACAATAGCAATACAATTGCTAAGCTTGTAATCACTACTATGATCAGAGTGCATCTGCCTGCTACTTTATTGCTACTTGAAAATTGATGTTGTTTCCTTGGGTGGGTTTTGTTGGATATATCCTAGACTGGAAATGGCCACCTAAGTTTTGAATGCAAGGTGGATGGAATGGCAAGGAAGAGAACATTAGATGAAGATGCTAAATGAGTCTATCCAACAAATTTGGTCAGATGAGGACATCCATCTTTGTTAACCTTTATCATTTAGTATGCTTTGTTGTTAATTAATAATTACAAATGTTAGCGTTGATTAGGCATAATTAATCTATTTTCTTGTTAATTAATACTGACCACACTAAGATTAATAATAATTAAAATATTTTGTTATTAATTAATAGTTTACTATTCTCAGACAAAGGTAGCTTGCACATGAACTCCGAGAAAAAGAGAAAGAGTAGAGTTTAAAAACAAGTATAATAAGGCCTAGTTGAGCAGCTAGAGCTTCTAAGAAGCAACTGGTTATTAGTATTCCACATGCTCTTATAAAAAGGTTTCACAAAGTGCATAGAATTACTAATGTAGCACTTCACCTAGGAGTATTTCACACAGATGGCTTAAAACATTTACTTTCTACCTTATATAAGGAAATTTGAACTAACCCCCCCATATATATATATATATAACACCGATAACACTGGGAAAGTAACCTATCTAGTTGAGGAGGTTTAGAGGAGACTAGCATGCTCGCTGGTATTTCAGCATGTGTAAACTCAACACAAATAGAACTACTAAAAAATATTACCTTTAGACATAGGGTAGGTTCCCATAGTTATGATGCCTGATCTCTAGTGCCAATGCACTGGAGCTAAACTAGAGCCATCTTGCATAATCCGATGACTGAGGAGAGCCAAAGACAAAGAGCACCGTGCATCTCCCAGATGCTGCAGTAGCGACCACGTGGGAGTGGGACACAAATCCTACAAGCACAAACACAGAATACACACGCCATTTCGGCGACCATCTCATGAGCTACGCTTGAACACATGGGTCATGAACGATCATTACAGACGACGAGACCGACCAGAACAAGCGGGGATCAAAAACTCAGAGATTTCGAGGGAAAAAAACTCACGTCGGTGGAACCTGTGGATTTGCTTGCTAATGGAGGTAATTTTACTCCCCTTCTCTTCAAGTTGTTGCTAGCCACACTCGATTTTTGGCAACACCCTCCATTTTGTGTTTGTCGATATCTGCTCTTCAAGTCATAGACAACCTTCAAGTTGATCTGCTTCGATCAAGTGAGCTGAAGTCGCAGCTCTCTTGACACCCCCATCGGCCCAAGCAGCGAAATCAGAACTGATCCTCCATTGTTTGTCAAAAACAAAAATATTACTCCCAAAAATCATCCACTATTTTTGCATAAGTCTTATTAACCATCCTATGAAGAAAACAAATTTATCCACTGAAGTTGTACATGATTGAAAACGGCAACTACAACAACTAGGGAGTGCAAATTCGGTAATAAAAGGAAAATTACTAGTATCTGACTTTGAAATCACAAAGATAAATTAGCTACTCACTCTGTAATTTTACTCTGAAATTCTGATTGAACAACAGAACATGAGCTACCTCTATCTGGATATCTCTTCTGCTAGGTGTAGTTAAATATTAAGACATGATCATGTAAAATGCAAATGATATACAGAACAAAAAATGTATCTTGATAATTTGAAGCTCGGAATAGCTTGATTCATTGACTCATAACTTAGTCAGTTAATCAAGCCATCAGATTAGCACTGAGTTCACACATTTTAAATAAAAGATTTCAATCAATCAAAAGTCATCTGGTTAGGTCTGAAATCACAAAAAATATCATAACCGCCTGCTACCATATCTTCAGACTAACAAAACAGCACACACCAACAGATATATGACTGTGATGAAACAAGCAATAAGTCAATAGAATGCAGTTGCATGCTAAGGGGATCATGGCCATCGATGCAGCTTACTATATGGGTTTTCATATGGGCTCATGCATTGGGCAGCATGATCTATCAGAGTTTGGTTTGGCGAATTGAGAATTACATGTCGCGGTCAAACTTAAAATTGCCAGTAAAATTTGAAGAAATTTCCCGTAAACCATGATGCAGCAAATTTATAAGTGAAGTTGCATAAGTTTATAACTGAAATTGCACATTATTGAAAATGACAACTATAGCAACTGGAGGATACAATTTGTGCAGAAGTATCATTTATTAGTTCTGGACTTTAATAATTAATTAGATAGATATTCTCTCACCAAAAACAAAAGAAAGATATATAAGAACAATAGAGAAAAAGTTCAAAATACCTGAAGCCCCAAATAGTGGTGTGAGTAATTATACAATGTTGACTATGAGGATCCCAAATAGTGATGTGAGTAATTATACAATGCCACGAGTACAACAGAGAGCAATCAAAAGAAGCACACTAGTTAGTAGCAAGCCAAAATTACTAAAAATTTCATTGAAACATTTGCATAATTTTAAAAATAACAAAACACAAGGACAGCGGAAAAAATGCTAGATGCCGTATGGCTCAAAAAATTGAGAAGTTGCAATAAGCGTCTAAAGCAAAGCGCCTTTAAATGACCGTTGTAGTGTTTCTCATGGCATATCTGAACTCCACCTTGCTGCAACATTTTTTCAGGTAGCAGCAGCCTTCATTAATGACGATTCCTCGTTGCTATGTATGGGCTGGCTATTATTGTTGATATGCCTTGTTCTCTTTTTTATTTGGCAGAAAATGACTGCTGTCAACGTGCCAAGCTCAATGCGAACAGTGAAGGTTTTGGCTCTTGTCTCCGATGGCCCTAATCTGGATGCAGTTGTTACTTGCTCAAATGCTTCCCATGCTTGGAGAGGCTGTATATCATTGTGAGTATTTCCTTTTTGTTGTTTCTTTCGCTTTATAACATTGCCAACTATTGTAGTTAGTAACCACTTTAAAATGGTTTCTTCCTCACATTTAGAGGCTCACCCACATAAGGTTATTAAAAATACGCGGAGGTATGACCTGCTACATCCAATAGAGTGCATTGAGCTTCATCTCAAAAAAGTGGTGGTAAGAAATTCTGAAGGCAAAGAGATCAGATGTTAACTTTTCCAGGTTTTTTGTTCTAAATGCGAAAGTGCTAAGAGAAATAGAGTTTGGTAGCCTTGCTAATTGCAATCAGAAATGGTTGGCTAATCAACACAAGCGGCTTCAATTGGAAAAGAAAGCTTCTCAAGATGCTCAATTAGTTTAAAAGAACTTCTTGGTGTAGATTCGTTAGGATCAAGCACACCCATGATTTGTCAATATCTGACCCTTTCGACTGCTCTTTGTTCTGACTGCCGGGACAAAAGTATTGTCGCTTGCTCCCTACCACACGCCAATGTGCTTCCTGGTCTCTTCCGCTGACGAACGCCACCAGTGGATTGGGCCAAAGCCTGCCATGAAGTCCAATATATAAACTTGGCCTAACATGCAAAGGATCATAGAAATAGGGAACATATTTTTGCACATAAGCTTCCGATGCACATTTTGTGCACACCACCTTACAAATATCACTAAAAATTATTTAAAAAATTATACATATGTATAAAGTGTTAACTTCAAGGTCATTACATTTTATCTGTTAAAAAAAAGAAAAGATCTAACGGTTTTAAGAATATAGATCTATCAAAATTTTATTTTTTTATGGCTAAAATATAATAAATTTAAATATGAGACTTTATACATATAAATAGTACTATGAGAATATATATATATATATATATATATATATATATATATTTATAAGTATGTACCGAAGATATGTTTTCGTAGAGAAGTCTATAAGGCCTTGTTCGGCTGCTTAGGATTTAATCCCCAAAGGGGAAGCTCCAAGAGAGGATTGAGTGAATTGGTAAATCCCTTGCCTTCCCTAATTCCTCTCTTAAAACCTTGTGTTCGGTTTTGGATGGTGAAAACATCATCCAAACCGTGTGTTCAGCACTGCCTTTTTTTTAGTTTAGAACAAAATATTCAGGTTGGAAGTTTACATGGTCAGAACCACTTGACGTCTGTAGCAGTTTCAGTTCAAACACATCAAAATACATCTGATCAGTAGTATCAGTGAGTCGATTTTTTTTGGTGGAAGTGACTGAATAGTTGCAGCCAGTAGTTCGGTATAATTTTGCATAGATACTCACCATTCTCGTACTCATCGCATGCATACATATTCAGGGCACATGACTCGACTCATTTGTATAGATCAAGAAAACAATAGCTGAACAGCAGCAATTGGAATAATAGTAATAGCTGAAAACAATTGCATCTAAATGTGTTTAAGCTCCAGTCATAGGGTTGATATATGACTTTCAGGTGAATATGCGATTGCAGTTATCGCTCTGACTCTGCCGGTTCTAGATAATTTGCAGCATGCTTCAGAACTTGTCTTAGTTTTCCGAAGTCTGTGCTGTTCCTGGAAGTTATTAAATTGATTAAGTAGTGAACTCATATTCTTTCATTAATCTTGGGAATGTACCATACCAGAGTTCGTGTACAGTGTGCAGACCACTCCACTTCACAAAGGTATACATCTTCCTTCCTACCACAATCAACCTATTTTCTGATGGAGCTGTCAACAGAAATCTTATGCAATTATACGGGGAATAAGAAGGTTCTTATATTCCTTTGGAAAATTAACTAGCAACTTCAATTTTATCACACAATATGGAAATCATGCGCAATTAAGCATACATTTATTTTTTTAATTCAGTAAAACATTTTAACACTAACAAAAATCAGTGTAGTCCAGTGTCTCCCACACATAAACTAGTCATGTTCAGTTACATGTCCGCGTTCAGTTTAGTAGCAGACTTATTTGGAAAAAAAAAATCCTGTACCCTACCAAAATTTGGTAAAGTTGAGTTTGGAATCAAAGCAAACATGCCCTTAATTTGTCAGTGTAACCCTATATTTATTAAGTCACCCTTACTGCAGTACAGAAAAAAATGCCTTGCTCAAATGCAAATGATTGACACCTATTTTACTAATTCTCAACTTAAATCAACACAGCCTTTCAACACAGCGTTAAAACTCAATAAGAGTCTACAGTTTAACTCACGTCAATAACTATTTTTAAATATTTTTGTTTAACTATAGATTTTTAACTATATCTTATTCTTTCGAGTTTCTTCTTATTATCTTTTTCTATATTAATTTTAGTCTTCGTCTAACATTCTTTATATTATTACCCTGACTTATAATTCCACCATCTTTGGAGCCTTATTTAGATATAACTAAACAAGCTTAACCGATGTTGAATAATTTTTTCTTCAATTGGTACAACCTCTAGTCGATTACGTATATTCTTGTTTCAAACTCGATCCATTCTTATATAACCACAAATCCAACGTAGCATATATATTTCTATAACACTCAACTGTTGAACATGACATCTTTTTATAGGTCATTATTGTGCCCCATATAGCATAGCAAGTATAATCACCATTCTATAAAACTTATCTTTTAACTTCTATGGTACTCTTATCATAGAGAATACTAGATGCTTAGTGTTACTTCAACTAACCCGCTTTGATTCTATGATTAATATCTGCATCAATATCTCTATCCATCTGTACCATCGATCTCAGATATCGAAAAATGTTTTTCTTAGACATTATTTAGCATCCTAAACTGACATCTCCCTCTTCGTGTATGATAGTGTCAAAGTCATAACTCAAGTATTTAGTCTTAGTTCTCCTTACTCTAAAACCATTGGATTTAAGAGTCTATCGCCATAACTCTAGTTTCTTATTTATTCCTGTACGGCTCTTATTAATTAACACTACATCATTTGCAAAGAGTATACACTAAAAGATAATCCATTGTATGTTTCTTATAACCTTATCTATTACCAATGCAAAGAGGTATGGGCTCGAGACTAAACCCTGATATAGTTCTATTTTAATCGAAAAGTAACCTATATTACCATCATTTGTTCAAACACTAGTCAAATCATTGTTGTACGTATACTTGATAAGAGAGACATACTTTGTTAGAACTTCATATTTGTCTAAAGCACAGCACATCATATTTTTTGGTATCTTATTATAAGCCTTCTTTAAGTCAATAAAAACTATATGTAGGTTTTTGTTTTGCCCTCTAAACCACTTAATAACTTATCTTATTAAGAAAATTACTTCTATAATTGATCTTTTGGACATGAAAACAAATTGGTTTGAATTCATGTTGTTCATCTCAAACGGTGTTCGATAACTCTCTCCCATAACTAAGTAGCACTCTAACTAAGTTTTCTAAGTTTTTCTAGAAATGTCTTTTAACACTCTCATCGTAGTCTACTTGAGAGACATACACACTAATTATATTTAAGACTATATCACTAATGATAAGTTTAACTAAGATGATCCCACCATACCATCCTTAAGGTTCTTATCAATCAGAATTACTACTTTATTTCTATTTGAAGTTATCCATGTGTACTAGAGCTTGAAATAAGTATTGTCCACCTTCTTTGTCTTTTGATCCTTTTATTTAATCTCTTAAATGCACAAGATTTTTATGCACCTCCTAACCGCTATCTCAACTAACTCTCTTAACTTACCCATTTTACTAATATCTTTATGAAATCTCTAGCATGCTCCATACGAATAAAACAAAAATGTGCATTCCATAAGTTTGCATGGTTCAAAATGGTCTATGTTGACAACCACAAGGGTCATTCTAGAAAGTGGACTATAATGTATATACTTCTTTCTTTCTTTTTTTCCAATAGACAACTTGTTTCAAAAAAAATCTCAAGAGTTTCAGAACAAAACTAAAAACTATCTATCGTGAGTTTCAGATTTCTAAATGGAGATGAAAAATAAGAGAAAACGAGATACTCCTTGCCTACTCTCTATGAGAGAACGTGAGTACAGAGTAGCAAACGAGAAGTCTTGGTTTGAATGCATCGCATTAACAAGTTTCCTCAACATAAAATAAGTTGTCGTCTTCCTTAAATCACTCTTGTAGCCAGGGCATGGCATCCCCCTGCTCCAACCCTAACCCACCACGGCAGCCGACCTTCCATTGCCACCCATGGGAATGGGATTCCACTCTCCGCCCTCCTGCACCGTCCTCATACTCTTCGCCATTCTCGACCATGACGTCCTCGCCAACGTTTGCCACTGCCATTGCCGCAAGCGCAGGAGACAACCCACACGGAAGAGAAAGGAAGGAAGAAAGACTTATCGGTGAGAAGATGGCTGCTGGAGGGGACAAAAGTTGAAGAGGAGAATGTTACGTTGCTGTTGCATCCAAGTTGTGCCATCGTAGCCACCGTCGCTATCCTACGTCGCCTCTTGTGCTCAGGGAAATTTTCCTCTTCCCTTGTGGGGATGATTTTTTCCTATGTCGAGGAGACGGGAATAGCCAGGCTAGGCTAGGTTAGTTATAGCTGCCCAAACGGACCGGCCAAATCGACTACCACTTGGCTAGGCACGACTCACTAAGGCAAAACACTATAGCGGATTGTGTCTTGTCATTCTATATGCCAACACCACGGTTTAGACATGACCTATTAAGGAATCGAGCTGTGCCAAGCCGATCTAGGCACGATAGAGATCCATAGGCTAAATATTGCCCATGTGATAAAAAAAAGTAAATAAAAATAAAAAAGAGAAACTAAAAGGAAAAAAATTGATGGGTCAGTTGAGCCATGCTTATGCTTAAGTCGGTTTGCTACAATAGTCATGCTGCTATGTCGGTCCATCATGCTACAACCTTAGCCTAAGCACAACATGGTATAATGGGCCATGCTGGCACTACTCACTATCGAATGGGCCATACCGGCACTACTCACTATCGAATGGGCCATGCTAATCGTAGGTAGCACGCTCGTTCCTAGGGCGACCTGTGCCAACACAGCCTCCCCAGCTTAACGGAATATGTATTCTTCTATGGGCTAGGATTTAATCCGTACGGGGATGATCCATGGGGTTTGCAGCCCAACCCTGCCTGTTCATAGGCTAACTAACAAGACCTAAGTAAAAAAGAAAATATAGTAGTATTTAACCATGATTCATTATACCAATTTGATAAATACGTGGCCCAAAGTGGATTGCGAACAGGGCAACCAGAGCTTGGTGCCCTCGTGGTGAAAAGTCTACGGCGCGAGCTTCACGCGTCGATGCCCGTGCGTGAATCCCCCGGGGAGGAGCTCCTGCTTACCTTTTTTAGCATGCCGAATGGGCTGAAGGCACATGGGCGGCATTTCCTTTCTAATTGGACTGCGTCCCCTTTTTCATTTTTACATATGGTCGATATATAATTTGTTTGTGTTGAGTTTCTATATGTGAAGTTTTTTTAATTCAAATATTTCTATATATAAAGTTAATGTTTTTAGAATGAATTTCACTTTGGACTATTTTTCATTACCGATATTTCACTTTAGACCATCCTTAACTAATGTTTTTACTTTGAATCGAATAATTTTATCTTTGTAGCACTTTAAACCATGCTCAACTCTTTTATCCATCTATATCTAACCTGTTATATATATCAAAGAAGTGATCTACATACAGCTATGGGAATTTATTGATGAGTAGAAGCAAGAGTACTGGAGATGTTCATATGCTTGAGAAGAGTGTCAGAGTAGTCCAAAGTGTAACGAAGATAAGATTAGCCAGTCTAAAGAAAATGTATTCATGTTTTTATGTATAAAGTCTCTATACCGAATATTTCAATGTGTAAAGTGCTTTATCGAATAATTTGATGTAGATAAAGTTTATATACCTAGTGCTTCTAGGTAGAAATTATATATATATGAAGTATTTATATATATATATATATATTTGCTATCTATGAAATTTACATGTATAATCTTTTTTCCCGGCTAGACTGGGCCAAAAACGCGGGCCAAAAGGTATACGCCCTTTAGCAGACCAGCTAGTTAGGGTTTCCCCTCGTCAAATCCGCACGTCGGCACGTTGGCGTACGCATGGGGTGGGGCGCGCGCGCCGTAGATGCCCACACGCGGCGGCCTCACCTTCTATTCCGCTATTCCAGCTTCTTCTTCCCTCGGTTAACCACGCCGATCGACAAGATCAATCACAGCCGTCCATATATCAGCAACGGCAGCATACCCACGTAACCGCGCAAGCCCTGTAGCCTCTAGACATTCTCGCGACACCAAATTTTTTTTCCTGCCGTTCCCTATTCCACATTCAAATTAAATTTTGAAATATATATTATTTTTTATGATTTTACATATATATATATGTATGTTTTTAGAATATTTATAAAATTATACATTTCTTGTGAATTAGAAACTCAGACCAACTGGAGGAGTGATGCCACAGCACCAACACGTGTGACTGCATTGGTGCCGTGATGGTGTGAGCTGTCACGGTGATGCGGCACCAAAGTGGTGCCACACGACAGTTATGTTAGATCGACGCGATCTCTCATATTGGTTATACGAACCTCTTAATCATAAAGATTAAGTCATCTCTCAATCACGTGAAAAACGTCAGTCTTACGTGACCAATTCATGAGACCATGTCGTATTTATGGGACTGTCATGTGAAACTGTCCTGGTACCATGAATGCTGGCCAACACGGTCTCATATGTTGGCATCGCACCACCACTTCTCCCGTCGGTCACAAGCTTTCGAGCTATGCGTTAGGGGCGTGGTAGCTTGCCTCCAACTCATAAATAATATATATATTTCTATAAATAATTTAAAAACATGTATATATGCAAAATTAAGAAATATATATATATATATATATATTAAATTTTAATCCTTTCCTATTCCGCAAACCTCAAAATCCCTCTTCTGGTCTCACTTATCGTCGACGATAGAGACGGTGGCGCCTGTAGCCAAGCAGCGTAGGATCGATGGATTCAAGGGCCAAGAGCCACCAAATAGTGGCGGCCTTAACCTCATCATCGACCTCTCTGACACCATCCTCGGGGAGATTATCTCCCTCCTCCCCCACCAAGGACTGTGCCCGCACTTAGGTTATCTTCGGTCGATGTCACTCCTCTAGCTCTCGCCACTTCTTAACCTCGCGGTTGACCACGAGCTCTCCCGCTAGGAATGCAAACGCACCCTTTTTGCCCCCTAAGATCCTCGCCAACCACCCTAGCCCCGCTCGCCACTTCTCCCACGTTGAGTTCCGCCTCTACAACCGGTACATCAAGATTGACGGATGGCTCTGCTCCAACGCCCTCGCGACCTTGAGGAACTCGATTTCACCTACATGATCGAGCCTAGGGTTTAGTTGTACCCGCTGCCCTCGTCTGATCTGCCGTTCGAGCCCACCCTACGCGTGGTTAATCTCAGCTACTGCCATTTCCCCAACGAGGTGGCACTGACGCTGCATTTCCCTCGTCTCAAGCAGCTCACACTGTTACCACGTCACCATCTCGGAGGATGCCTTCCATGGCATTGGAGAGCCTTTTACTGTATGGGAATTTTGGGATTCGTCGCCTCCGTATCAGCTCCGCAACTCTCAGGAGCTTCGGCTTCCGTCCTCCTTGGGATGGACATGCTACTGCTGGCAATTTGCAGGAGATGATAATTGTGTTAGATAGAAAGATTAGATGTATGTGTATTTACCTTACCATATTGAGGTTGGCTGTTAGATAGAAATGTTAGATGCATGTGTATTTACCTTACCATATTGTGCCAAAAGCCAAGAGATCTATATTGTCTATGTATAGGAATAGATCATCTATGTATAGAAGGTTTATATTTAGAAAAGATCTCTTGGCTTAGCCCTCAAGTTATAACGCCTATATGTAACTATCACATGCGGGGCTATTCTGCATCCAATCAACACGCAACCATCGCACGACCCAGATAGGGCGTCGGTGTTCTCCTCCGCTCCTCTGAACTTTCACATGGTATCAGAGCCATCGCTTTTGAGTAGATTGCATCTCCTCTTTGCAACTACAATGGCGTCATCATCTGCTTCCTCCAATCCTCTCCTCGCCCAGCCCGTCACAGAAAAGCTTAGCAAGAACAATCATGCCCTGTGGAAGGCACAGGTGCGTGCTGCGATCCGTGGTGCTCGTCTTCAGGGGTACCTCATGGGTGCCACCCCTATACCTGCGGCGGAGCTTATGCAGAAGGGCGCTGATGGGAAGGAAGTGAGGGTTCCCAATCCGGCGCGCGAAGACTGGGAGGCCACGGACCAACAGGTCCTTAGCTACCTCCTCGCATCGGTCACCAAGGATGTCCTCACGCAGGTGGCCACCAGCGCCACCGTGGCGGACGCTTGGAAGATCATTGAAGACATGTTCGCGTCACAGACGCGAGCGCGATCCGTCAACATGCGGATTGCTCTGGCAACGACCAAGAAGGAGAATTCGTCCGTTGCCGAGTACTTTGCCAAGATGAAGGCTCTTGGCGATGACATGGCGGCTGTAGGATGGCCCCTAGAAGATGAAGAACTGGTGGAGTACATCATCACCGGCTTGGGCGAAGATTTCTCGCCCATCGTCTCTGCTCTATGCGCTAGAGTGGAACCCATCTCCGTTGGTGAGCTTTATTCACAACTTCTCAATTTTGAAACTAGAATGGACTTGATCTATGAGGCAGCCCTAGGTCTAGATCGGCAAACTCGACATCTCGTGGTCGTGGCTCATGGCGTGGGAAGAATCAGGCGTGTGGGAGAGGCCCCTCGCGTGGGGGCGCGCAATCTGGCTGCGGCGGGTCCAGTCGTGGGCCTCCTGCAGGAGGTCGTGGCTCCCACAACAACAACAACAACTCTCGCGGCTTCTACAATAACAATAGTCGCGGAACATCTGGTGGTGCGCCCGATTCAGATGACAACAGGTGCCAGGTGTGCTTCAAGAAGAATCACTCAGCCGCTGAATGCTAGCATAGGTTCGATGAGAACTTTGTGCCGGATCAGCGTCTTGTTGCAGCGTGGACACCAACTGGTACACTGATACCGATGCTACGGATCATGTGACAAGCAATCTCGAGTAGCTGTCTCTCAAGAAAAAGTATCATGGCGGTGATCAGATCCACACAGCTAGTGGAACAAGTATGAACATTAGTCACATTGGTCGTACTACATTTCGTACCCCCACTCGTAACATATAATTAAATGATGTTCTTTACGTTCCACAAGCCAAGAAAAATCTTGTTTTAGTTCATCGTCTTACCGCTGATAACTCTGTCTTTATAGAATTTCAACCTGATTTCTTTCTAATTAAGGATCAGGAAACAAAGAATACGCTCCTTAGAGGAAGGTGTCATAGGGGTCTCTATCCTTTACCTGCGCCAACAATAAAGCAAGCCCACAACTCCAACAGATTGCCCCTGTCTCGATGGCATAGTAGGCTAGGTCATCCATCTTCGTTAATTGTTAAGCAAGTTATTTGTAATAATAGTCTCCCATATATCGATGAGTCGTTGAGTCAGCCAGTTTGTGATGCTTGTCAGCAAGGGAAGAGCCATCAGTTGCCCTATCCCAAGTCTTCTAGTATTTCCAAGTCTCTTTTAGAACTTGTGTTCTCTGATGTCTAGGGTCATACACCAGAATCAGTTGGTCGAAAACGATATTATGTTAGTTTCATTGATGATTTTAGCAAGTTCACCTAGATTTACTTTCTTAAGCACAAGTCTAAAGTATTTCAAAAATTTCAAGAGTTTCAAGCTCTTGTTGAACGCTTGTTTGATCATAAGATTCTTGCCATGCAAACTGACTGGGGAGGCGAATATCAGACACTGAATTCCTTTTTTAATAAAGCTGGCATCGTTCATCTTGTTTCTTGCCCACACGCTCATCAGTAAAATGGGTCAGCTGAGAGAAAACACCGTCACATAGTTGAAGTCGGTCTCTCTCTTATCTCATGCGGCTATGCTCCTATATGAAGCTTTCCAAACAGCAGTTTATCTTATCAATGGTGTACCCAGCAAAACGATTGGTCATGCTACACCTCTAGAGCGTCTCTTTGATCAAAAACCAGATTACTCCTCGATGAGAGTTTTTGGATGTGCTTGTTGGCCTCATCTTCGCCCCTATAATAAGCACAAACTAGAATTTCGATCCAAAAGATGTGTCTTTTTTGGTTATATCACCTTGCACAAAGGCTATAAGTGCCTTGATGTCTCCACTGGCCATGTTTACATCTCCAGGGATGTGATCTTTGATGAAAATATTTTTCCCTTCACCGAGCTACATCCCAATGCCGGTGCCCGTCTTTGCTCCGAGATCTTATGTCTTCCTTCTGATCTTGTTTATCCGTATGTAGGGGGCGAACATGCAGTAGGTCAATGTGCTAATGGTTCATCTAATTCTTCTAATGTTTCCTCTGAGTTGCATGATGAGAATCAGGGAGAAGCCGGTGAAAATTTGGAAGGAACCGGTGTACACGGAGCAAACCAGACAGGCGCAAACTCCGGAGGCAATTCGCATGCGGGCTTGGGATCGGAGTCTGATTTGGGCGCGTCCATTGGCCAACCGCCGGATGCCACGCTATCTCCGGTTTCCCCTCTCACGACGGCGCCCGATCCGGACAACGCGCCGCACCAGCCAGGCGCGGCCACGTCTTCTTTCTCGCGCGCGGGAGATTCGCTAGGCCAGGCAGGCCAGACTGCTGCTGCGCCAATAGATCCGCATGCGAGATCGTTTGCGGCATCTCTAGCTGCAACCCGACCTGTAACCAGACTTCAAAGTGGCATACGCAAGGAGAAAATATACACAGATGGTACTGTCAGGTATGGATTTTTGACAACTACAGGGGAACCTAGTAGTACTGATGAGGCTCTAGCTGATAGTAATTGGAAAAATACAATGGATCTTGAGTACAATGCCTTAATGAAGAATAAAACATGGCATCTTGTTCCACCTCAAAAGGGTAGAAATATTATTGGTTACAAATGGGTATACAGAATAAAGAGAAAATATGATGGTAGTTTGGATAGATATAAAGCTCGATTGGTAGCAAAGGGTTTTAAGCAGAGATATGGAATAGATTATGAGGAAACTTTCAGTCCTATTGTTAAAGCTGCTACTATTCGTATTATTCTGTCTCTTGCTGTTTCTCGAGGATGGACTCTCAGACAACTTGATGTACAAAATGCTTTTCTCTATGGCAATCTTGAAGAAGAGGTATATATGCAACAGCCACCTGATTTTGAAGATCCTTTAAGACCAAACTTTGTTTGTCGCCTAGATAAAGCCTTATATGGTCTGAAATAGACACCCAGAGCATGGTATTCTAGACTAAGTGCTAAATTGATATCACTTGGTTTTTAATCTTCAAAGGCTGATACCTCTTTGTTCTTTTATCGCAAGAATGATGTTAGCATGTATCTCCTTGTTTATGTTGATGATATTATTATAGCCAGCTCTACACCACACGCTACCACAGTGTTACTTCAAGATTTGCAGGGGGAATTTGCTCTAAAGGATCTCGGAGATCTGCATTATTTTCTCGGTATAGAAGTTGCCATGGTGCGAGATGGCATTGTTCTCACTCAAAGCAAATATGCTTCTGATCTTCTAAAAAGAGTTGGTATGTCAGATTGCAAGCCTGTTAATACTCCATTATCCACTAGTGAAAAATTATCATTACATGAAGGATCATTGTTGGGACCAGATGATATATCATGATATAGAAGCATTATTGGTGCTCTTTAATATCTAACCCTCACTAGACCTGATATAGCCTTTTCTGTTAATAAAGTCTGTCAATTTCTTCATGCACCTACCATAGTATATTGGGTAGCAGTTAAAAGAATATTACGGTACTTGAAGCAATGAATAGAATTGGGCTTGAAAATACAGAAGTCTCCTTTGACTTTGGTGAGTGCATTTTCAGATGCAGACTGGGCTGACTGTGTTGATGACAGAAGGTCTACAGGAGGGTTTGTTGTGTTCTTGGGTTCTAATCTTGTATCATGGAGTGCAAGAAAACAGATCTAGTATAGAATCAGAATATAAAGCAATTGCTAATGCTACTGCAAAAGTTATGTGGATACAAACTTTACTGCGTGAATTGGGTATTCCTAGTCCAAAGGCAGCAAGACTTTGGTGTGATAATATTGGTGCAAAGTACTTGTCTGCTAATCTTGTTTTCTATGCCAGAACAAAACGTATTGAAGTTGACTATCATTTTATCAGAGAAAGAGTTGCTCAAAAATTACTAGAGATTGAATTTGTTTCATCAGGAGATCAAATTGCAGATGGCTTTATAAATAACTTGTCTATTCGGCTGTTAGAAAATTTCAAAGTCAATCTGAACCTAGAGCGGTTAAAATTGAGGGAGGCTGTTAGATAGAAAGATTAGATGCATGTATATTTACCTTACCATATTGAGAGAGGTTGTTAGATAGAAATGTTAGATGTATGTGTATTTACTTTACCATATTATGTCAAAAGCCAAGAGATCTAGATTGTCTATGTATAGGAATAGATCATCTATGTATAGAAGGTTTATATTTAGAAAAGATATCTGGGCTTAGCTCTCAAATTATAACGCCTATATGTAACTACCACATGTAGGGCTATTCTGCATCCAATCAACACGCAACCATCGCACGACCTAGATAGGACGTCGGTGTTCTCCTCCGGTACTCTGAACTTTCACAAATCGAGTATGCCCCGTGCCTCAGGAGACTGCTGCCCCTTGATATGACTCGTGGCCCGGCGACCATCCGGGTAATTAGCGCGCCTAAGCTGTAGATACTGAGTTCTCTTTCCAATGGCATATCTGAACTTCACCTTGGAAAAACTATATTTAAGGTAGTGGCAGCCCTCTCCAATCGTGATTAACCATTGCTATATGCAGTCTATTGTTCTTAATATTCCTTGGTTATTTTTCCAGAATATGATTGCTGTTAACTCCCTCGATGCGAACCGTGAAGGTTTTGGTTATTGAGTCTGCTGGCCCTAATCTAGATACAGTTATTGACTTCCTCAGATGCTTCCCATGCTTGGGGAGGCTGTATATTATTGAGGTATAATCTTTCAATGTAGCAACTTCTGTCAAATATGTTACATTGTTTCAACGTATTGATTATAATCTTGTCAAATATGTTACGTTGTTAGCAACTTCTGTCAAATGTCAAATGGTTTCTTCTTTCTATTTACAGTCCCACTCAGACAAAAGGATGAAAAATGTGCGGAGGTATGACCCACTACATCCAATAGAATGCATGGAGCTCTATCTCAAAACTGTGGTAGTGAGAAATTAATATGGCAAGAGGCCTGATGTTAATTCGCCATGTTCTTTGTTCTGAACGCAAAAGTGCTACGGGAAATGGAGTTTGCTGTCCGTAACATTTGTAATCAGAAATGGTTGGCTAATCAACACAGGTGACTTCAGTTGGAGAATAAAGCTTCTCAAGGAGCTCGGTTTATATTTGAAAATTCCTGGTCGGGTCATTTCTTTGGGAGCAACCACCCATAATTTATCACAGTCTGGTCCCTTTGATAGTCTTTGCGTTTCTGCTTTCGGGTTTGATGCACTACTTAAAAAAATATTCTTTAGTATCGGTTTATAACTTCTTTCGGTTACAGTTGTGCAACCGGTATGAGCGATTCGGTACTAAAGATAATCGTTCATGTGACGCTAATGTCCTCTTTAGTACCACCTTAGCCCATGGGATTAAATATAATTTGTCGGGAGAAGTTCTTACTTTAAGGACAACGACGGTGGTGACAGTGTCGTCAATGGACAAGCGTGTGGTGGCATCGAAAGTGAAGATGGGAATGATGGCCATGTGGAGGACGGCGGTATCGGTAGGAAAGCGGGCACGTGACGTGGAGAGCATCGTCATCGGTGGGAAGCCGAGCGCGCAGCTGCGTCGATGTGGATGACATCGACGTGAAGAATGTCAGCATGAAGAGACAACAATAATGTAATCTAGAGATTTATATCAGAGAAGATGAGGGAGTATCGGTTGTGTAGAATAACTGATATTAAAGAGTTTTACTGCTTGGTCATAGTTTCGGTTAGTATTAACAATCGAGACTAAATATATATTCTTTAGTATCAATTGTTATCTTTAACAATGGATACTAAATAGTTTTTTCGCTCGGCCAAAATATTTATATAAAAAAATTTTAAAAAATAATTTGAAAAACTAGAAAAATTGTAGGATAAATAAATTTAAGAAAAAAATAAACTAGGATAATTAATTTTTTTAAAAAAAGGTAAATAAAACTTCTTGTTATAATTTTCTATTATTTTTCCTCCATTTTTTAATAATTTTATTTTGTTTTTTTAAAATTTATTTTGTCGGATGTTTCTTATATTTTTCTATTATAAAATACTTTTATTATTATTATATTACCTCTATTATTATTATATTACCTCTATTTTTATAATTAAGACATACTTTTATTTTCTAAAAAAATATTCATGTATTTTTGAGAAAATAAGATGTATATATAGAGTACTAATCATTTAAAACCCTTAGATAAGTGAAGTCACTAAATAAAAATTCTACAAAAAAAAATTTGGCACCACCTCCTTGGTTAAGCATCTTTGATTAAAAACATATTAATAACTGCACCGATTGGTGTCTTTGGTCAATGTTAATGTGTTTAACAACATTAGTATCAGTTAGTGTTATCAACCGAACATCAACTGGTACTAACACATGTACTAACACATGGTTCTTTAGTATCGATTAGTTACTAAAGATCATGTACGACGTCTGACTTTTACAAACATTAGTTTCAGTTGGTTTTACAATGGTACCGAGTATTTAGATACGGTACTAAACATTATCTTTAATACTGGATCTTCTAAGTCGGTATGTTTGTGTTTTAGGCTGTTAGATCAAATACTATTTTTCTAGAACTATATTTTTATAGCTTAGGTTTTTTCACTTAATATCATGTTTTGTCAGCAAATTATTGATCTGCATGCAGTGTGAACCCAACCTAGTAATCTATCTCACTAATCATGCTTGGGCTATCAAAGTTTTTTTTTTTTTTACAAATGTGGATATAGTTATTGCTGTGCTTTGGTATTGCTTTCCTTCTACTGATCAAATTCAAACAGCATAGGCGCATACACCTTTTGCTATATATGGAAAGTGGTCTGACTGACGTATCCAGACTAGCCAAACAATCCATCAGATTGGAGAGTTGCAACTCAAAAGATGCTTTCTACCCATCAAATATTTACGTAATACACACAATCTTGGCTTTACACATTACCTTCTAATTTCTATGGTAATATGGATGTGTAGTATAAAATTTTAGATGGTTGCAGTATAAGGGAAGTCATAGGCTACGATAAGATAAAATATTTTTTTCTATCTCGTACACCAAGACATCATATAAAGAAGAGATGATGGATCGTTACCACGAGACGTACAGTGCAGTAGAAGTAGGGTTAGAGAAGCCGATCTAATTACGCGCGTGTCAAAGTGGTTGGTGAAATTGTTGATTGTCGTGATTCTGATACCGATAAACACCGTAACAAGCAGCACCTTCACCGATATCCACTTGTTTAGGGCTAAAACAGTTTACTAGTACTTGTAATTGGTTAGGGTTTAGCTCAAAAGGTGACATATAGGGTTTTTACTCAATATGAATAGAGATATCTATCATCGATCTCCCTACCTCTTTATATATAGGCTTTTCTACTTGGACCTAAGGAACTGTGTTCTAATAGAAGTCTACTCGAATTTTTATCCGAACTGAGCCTTTATTCGGATCACATTCAAATAAACATTCTAACCTATTAAGCGTGTAACCTGTAGGTTTATATATATTTGGTCATGACTCAGAAACGACTTTCCATTCATCCTGTTAATAACGGTCTTTAGTAAGCCATATTAACGCAAAAATATATGTAAATATCGTATCTACTAAACCTATAATATTCTTATGTATGAATCTATTTGTCTTAAGATATCAATCAAGTTGTCTTAAGATATTAATCGAGCTTAAGTTGAGATTTTTTGTTATTCTCTTAATAACTTAATCAGATCCTATAATAGATTATAAATTTATGATTGATTTTTCAGTTACCTATATACTTCTATAATCTATTATATTAAGAGACAAGATATTAAATTTTATCTTAATCACTCATATTCTACTGAATATTTTATAGTAAACTCGGAAACTACACTAATCAAGATTAACTGTGTGTTATAGAGTAGTATTTGGTAGTTACGTATGTTAAAAAAAATAATGATCTTAAGGACTCTAAATAAATACTACTTAAAATTAAAATAATGACATATAAAATTCTTGTTTCTAACATATGTTTATTAATATATGTTGCTTTAGTATCTTCATACCATAATCAATCAATATTGATCTTACAATTATATTTATTCTTTATATGATATATGATCGAGCATCATTTAGAAATTGTCATAAATAAGTAATCATTAAACAATAATAGTAATATCTATTTTAAAAAATAAATTAATATATTATAAAATATATTATAACCATAATCTAGGTCATATCACTAATGTAAGTATAATCAATCCTTGACACCATAACACTATTTTGTCTGCTGATTTTCTCGCAACCTGTATTACTGCCTGCATAAGGTGTGTTTTGTGTATTCTATTTGAATCAGTCGGTGTAGTCTTTGGGAATTACAGGTTCAGAGTTGGATAAAGCAGCACTGCGGCACATATGTTTCCTTCTAGCTGTAAACTCCAAAATTATTCTCTTAGAATAACTGAACATTCTAATTGGTTCTGTAATACCAACAAATTTATACTATCTAAGAGAAGTCATGAATTTAATAGTGACGGTCAGATATGAAATACGACTTCATTGTTACTTTTGCAAAATACTGCTGGTGTGACATCAGATTGAGTCACTTTGCCTTCAATAGTTTGATGATGGTTTGATTTTGAACAGTTACTGTAGCTTGTTGACATAAATTCCCTAATTATCATTCTGATGACCAGAATTTCAGAGTAACGTTCTTATACGTTTTGATTTGGAACAGTGCAGTATACCATATTGATTAAAAATGCCACTCTGATAAGCAGAATAGCAGACATGTCCAGTTTGAATTTAATGGTGTGGTGCCGCATGCTCACGAATTTACTATAAGCAGAATAATGTTCCGTATCATTTAACTGTTCTGCAACTACTATGATAAAGGTTTTACCAGCTGGTCAAAAGCGATTTTCTCAAGTGGATGGAGTGCCTGTTTGCAAAAGGATGTGTTAGGATGCCCGCCTGCAGAAATCAATTTTCACAGGTGGGTACTGCGAGAGCTTTTTGGAAAAATAAATAAATAAAATTCTTGAAAAATATTTTCTAAAAACCCGAGTTCACTAGAAAAAAACCATAAAATTCACAACAATTCATTGCCGTCTCCGTTGCAACCGATGGTCGGTGAAGCCCAAAGCATGTTGATCTTGTGGCCACCGCCACTCCTAAAGACACCGGCGGTGGATCCATCACTTTAAGGCCACCATCGGTGGATCCACCCCTCTTGCAGCCGTTAGCAGCAAGCCTACCGCTCTCGTGGCCGCCACCGCTCCCGAGGTTGTAGGTGGTGAATCCACCATTTCCTTGTCCACTAATGGTGGATCCACCACTTCCAAGGCTATCAGCAGTGAATGCGCCTCTCTCATAGCTGTAAGTAGCCGATCCACTGTTCTCATGACTGCTCTGGCATTTGAAGCCTACCATTTCTGTGAACATTGCCACCGTCTCAAACTCGTTGCTCCTAAGGCTGCAAGCAGTGGATCTACCCCTCCCGTAGCCACAGGTGGTAGATCCACCATTCTCATAGCTGCTCTTGCCATCGAAAGCCCGCTTTTCCTATGGTCTTCACGCCCACCTTAAGCACGCCACTCCTGTGGTCTCTGTCACCGCCTGAAGGCTGCTCGGCACACACCACCCCAAGTGTCGCTAATGGAGGGGGAGATGGAAAGGGGAGATTGGAGAGGTGAGGGATAGAGGGAGTTGGAAAGGCAATGAGCAAAAAGAGAAGTGGGAATGACCTGTGCCAATTTTATATTTTTTTATATATTTGCTGGCAGTGGTCTTTAGAGCTCTGCCGAGCTAAGGATCAAGATAACAAATGTGCATTTTCTTTAGTTTCCTTCAAATGCAGGTTGTATAGTTGTGTAAAGTTGGTTGTTTTTAACCAAGCAACTATTCAATATCAGACTAAGACCAGAAAATAGATCAATTCAATCATTTAGCTATTGCCAATCAAATCCTTGCGCCAATTTAGTGGAGAAAAAAAAATTCTAACCCGAGAAATAGGATGGAATTATCCTATATGGGTAAATCCCCGGGGACAATCACGAACCCAAGCTCACATATTTGAGCTCCACATTCCGAGATTGAGCATGAGTGGGGGGGGGGGAGCAAAGGAGCAGTGATTGTTGTTGGAGGTGTAGTGCAGCCTGGATAGAGAATTGGGGGCAACCCTAACAGGTCCAGGGACAGGCCTAGATCAACTCATGGATATTCTAATAAAAATATGTATACATAGTATGTAATACGTATGTATATGAAAAAAGAAAAGATATTATATTCAATATAATATACATATGCTATATATTATACCATTAGTATTATGTGATATTATACATGTGTTTTTGGCTGAAATTTTTTTACCCTGTAGATTTTAAATGCACAACCATACAATTCTAAGCCTGCCTTTGAACAGGTAGATTCCACCTGTTGGTGGCTGGTCCCAACATGTGGGCTGGGTAGTCTGAAGGGAGGAGAGTGGCTGCTCAGCCTGAGCCGAGCTCGGCCAGAAGGAGGGTGCATGCGAGAGGGAAAAATAGATGGGCTGAATTTAGCCCAAGAGGAAAATATGTTTTCTTTTGGTTTTTCTTTTTTAAATAATTGTTAAAAGAGTAAAATACACTCGAAGTACCATAACTTATATGATGGGTATAATTTAGTCACTCATATTGTAATTGAGTTTCACAAAAGGGTCACTCATCTTGTTTTGATGGTACAAATCTCAAAAAAGGAAGAAAAAAAACATGTGGATTGTTCAGTACAATGTTGGACACTATACTATCCTAATATAACACAATCATAAGTCATATGGATAAGGCAAGCTTAGATGTAGGTATGTTTTGAATCAACATATACATGCAGTCTTTAGCAATGAACAATGGGGTTCATCTTATATTGGATTTACTGGCAACTTGGGATGCTCAAAACAGTGGCCAAATCAGAAGATTCAGCATATATAGTTTCAGGCACACTCTAGATGTAGGGTTGGAGCCATAACCGGAATCAATCCTTGGAGGTTCTCATATGTTCTGACAGCAACAAAAGGATTGATGTTGTAAGTGCTCACAAACGTCTACCAAGACTCACCAGATCGTGTACAGCCAATTCCCTTATGAATCGTTGTAAACCTATCGTCAAGTTCGCAAAACTGTATTTATGGTACAAGCTGTGTTTTAGTGCAAGAACTTAAAATTGAAAGCGTTCTAATACATCAACTTGACAAGGTGGTGCATCTTCGGTCAAATTGGAAGCCACGTGGGGACTTTTTGCCACATCAGTGTGCCCGCTGGAATCCACGTGGTATTTTGGGTTAGCTTTCTCGATCCCTAGGCTTCATAGCTTGTGGTGTCTACGTGTTGGTGACTGGATGGTGATCAGCACAACTGCTCAAACTCGATAGTATGTATAGCCCGCGTGCCTTCAAGGTGAGATTGGTGGCCAACCTCATTCTGTTCTTTGTTGCTTTCTCCAGACGCATGAAGTAGACATGGCGTGTTGACATGCTCATCGGCACTAATGGGCAGACAAAGAGGTTGTGTCGAGTCATTAATACTTATTACCCATGTGGCATGATAGCCGGTTCTTATTGCTTCCTTCGATTTTATTTTTTTCCTTCTCCCTCTTGGTGCAGATCAAATTGTATTGGGATGGACATATTTACATTGATTTGTTAAAAACTTATTTGATAGTTTATGAGGCATGCATAGGCCTGCTAGTGGACTGAAATCCAATTCGAATCCACCAAAACGGGTCCAGTCCATTCCACTGAAATGGGTTCAACCCACGGATCAACTGCCTACTACACATCAGTCGCCCCGCTGCCCGACGGCCAGAGAAGCCATCGCCCCAGTTCGTCTTCGTCGCCGTCGGCCGGAGAATCATTGCTCAGTTTGCGTTTGGCGTTGTCGGCAGGGACGCCATCGCCTTCTTCCTTTCGAGCTCTACCTCGTCGCCGGCTTCCTTGTCCTTGAGCTTGAGTGCGACAACCTCGTCGATTGGCGGCTTTTTGTCAGCCCGCATCCAATCCAAACCGAAATTGCTGTATTCCCAAACCGCTCCAATCCACGACGGAATCTTGGCCTATCTCAACCAAACCAATAGGATCCAAATTAACATCCAGCCCATTTACCCGAATAAACCCACTCCATTAGAAGGCCTAGGCATGCGCATGCAACGATGATCTATTGTTTATTCCGCTTGGTGCTGAGCATTAGTTTCCCATTGACAGAACAGGCAGTGGGCTGCATCAGTGGAGGCACGCCGGTCGATTTATTGCTTGTCAGTTTGGGGAAGGAGATGAGAAAGAAGGTGGATGGTTCTCACGATTTGTGTGCTCTGGCATGTGGCTGAAATCTAGAGAATATTGGTCTGCAATTGGTGCCGACATGTCCGATCATGTGGCAATAATCGCACGTAGCTTAAATGCTTAATGTTATAGACCACTAAACATCTAAGAGTGTATATATATATATATACCCGACCGTCTCTGTATAGAGTTGGAGTCTTAGTCTCACTGTACATATTCTTATAGGGTATTAGAGCTAGTTTAGACATTCTGGCGCGCTAGCTTTCTCCTACCGACGAGCTGACCTTTTTCTCCCCCGTTATCGACGTTTCTTCCCGTCACCGACTTTCTTCCCGGTACTCTCTCCTTGCTCTCTCGTTTCCTTTCTTCTTCCTGTTTTCTCCGCAGACGCTTTTCTTTTCTCCTTCCACCTCCACGCGACAAGGCGACGGTCTTCATCCACCTCCTCGTCTAGCCTCGCACCCGTCTTCGCCCTTGTTCTTGCTCCGTGCATTCTTCTCCTCCGACGCCGGCGCACCTCTGCGCTCGTCGTCTCCATCGGCTGAACTCATCCGTCCTCTCATCGGCTGGACCTGTCCACCCTCCATCGGCTGGAACCCTCACTCGATTTCCGCTTTTCCGACACGCTCAACGGCTCTTGGACGCAAACCTTCTCTCCTCACGTCCGAGCCAATTTGACATGTCCACATGTCCACGGACACGAATCTCTGCCTCTCAGACGTGAACCTCTTCTCTTCATGTCCGGCCCCTCTCTGCCTTTTTCGCGTCCGCTCCATTCCTTGGCCTCCACGAGTCCACAGACGTGAATATTCGCACGTCCGTGACCCAACCACTCTCTGACCTACCTACTCTGCCACCACCTTTTTCCCTCACCTACTCCACATCAGCCAACCACTCCCCATCGGTTGGTTGGCCCACTCTCTATCGACTTCTCATTTCTCTGATTGGCTGATCTCTCTCCTCATCGGCTTTCTCCCATCAGCCTCTTACTCCCATCGGCTTCTTATCCCTATTCTCCTCTCATCATGGCCAACAAGTCCGCCCTCAGCTCTGGCACTTTCCCAGTCGCTGAATCTGCTCCGGCTCTCGGTGCCCCAAACCACACCTCAAACACTACCTCGCCGATCTTCTCACCCTCTACGTTGCTGTGAATGTTAAATCTCACGTTCTTATCTTTCTTGACCTTAACGCCAACTACTCCAAGTGGGTTTTTTTTCTTTAAATCTCTCTGTGGAAAGTTCAGCCTATGGTCACACATCGATGGCTTCGCTCCACCTCGACCTGATGACCCCTAGTGGGACATTGCCGAGTGCTACGTGTGCAGCTGGCTGCTCGACTCGGTCGACGACTCTGTCCTCGACCTTGTCATGGAAGATACCGACCCCACCGCCTGGGATCTCTGGGTGGCTATCAAGTGGATCTTCCTCGCAAACAAGCAGCCCCGCGCCATCTTCCACCTCAACAAGTTCCATTCCATGGTACAAGGAGACTCCTTTGTCTCCTCGTACTACAAGCGCCTTAAGGTCAAGGCTGCTGCTCCCTGGGATGTTGGCCACTCTGTGGCCAACTGCCAATTCGTTTTCACCCTTCTGCGAGGCCTCAACCCTCGCTTCTCAAACACCGTCGATGACATCGCCAATGCCACACCTCTTCCGTTGTTTGCCTGGGCCCATGACATGCTAGTTCTTAAAGAACTTCGTCTGGCTAACGACGAGAAGACCGTGGGCCACACTGCTCTCCTCACCGCAGCCGATAACGGCTACCGAGCATCCTGCGCTGTCGCTCCCTCCCGCGGCTATGTCGGCCATGGCTCTAACCATGGCAACACAGCCCACACCAACAAAGGCAAGGGCAAGAACTAGCACGGTCCGATGCAATTATGACCTGCTTTAGTCCCTGCCCAGCCTGCTGGTCCCACGGGTTCGTGGCTCTGCTACAACCCTTGGTCACCCTAGCTCCAACCACGCAGCCCTATCGGATGGTAACTAGGGGTCCTCGGTGCCTATCCTCAGGCCCACCTGGCATCGGCTCCCATCCTACCGCCTTAGCTGATGCTACCGACACCACCCAACCAGTCGGTTCCCTCCTAGAACTAGGCTGGCCTCGTCATCGCTCTTAACCAGATCCAACGACAGCACCCTTGGGTGCTAGACTCTGGGGTGTCCTCCCACATGGCGTCATCGGCTAGTATACTCCATTCCTATCATCCCTCTTCCTCCCCCTTTGTCACCATCGGCAATGGCCACTCTCTTCCTGTCCAATGCCGTGGTGACTCCTCTTTGTCTACACCCACCACTAATCTCTCCCTTCGCAATGTCCTTATTGTACCCTCCCTTATTCATAATCTCGTATTTGTTTGCCAATTCACATGAGATAACAATTGCTCAATCGAATTTGACGCCTCTGGTTTCTTTGTGAAGGATACCCCAACCCAGTGACAGATCCTTCGCTGGAATAGTGGCGGCGATCTCTACACCATTTCCATTGTGCCGTCCACTCCACACGTCAGCGTCGCCCTCTCCACCAACCTCTGGCATCTTTGCCTCGGCCACCCCGGCCCCGACGCTGTCGCTAACCTCCGTCGCAGCGCCTCCATCAATATACCCACAGCAGCTCCACAGTTTGCCACTCGTGTCAACTTGGCAAACATGTACATCTGTCATTTTCTAGTTCTCTCTCTTGTACCTCGCGACCGTTTGAGCTTATACATTATGATGTATGAATTTCTCTGGTTAAAAGTATCTCCGATAATCAGTATTACCTTACCATACTTGACGATTACACACACTATTGCTAGACTTTTCCGTTCATCGGCAAATCCGAGGTCGCCTCTCATCTCACTAACTTCACCACCTATATTTCTACCCAGTTTAACCTCCCCATCAAGGCTCTACAAGCCGATAATGGTACGGAGTTCGTTAACCGTACTATTACAACCTCGCAGGGCATCCATCTACGTCTCTCCTGTCCCTACACCTCTCCCTAGAACGACAAGGCCGAACGCCTCCTTCGCTCCCTCAACAACATAAGTCGCATTATGTTGTTTCATGCCGACTTACCTGCAACTTAGGCAGAAGCACTGACCACTGCGACTTACCTCCTCAATCGGCACCCGTGTTTCTCCATTCGCCACAATGTTCCATACACTCTTTTTTAACGCATGGCGCCCGACTAGTCCCACCTTCGCGTCTTTAGGTGCCCCTGCTACCCAAACCTCACCGCCATTGTTCTCCACAAACTCGCTCCCTGCTCCACCGCCTGCATTCTCCTCGGCTATCCCTCATCTCACAAGGGATACCGATGTCTCGATCTTTCCACCCGACGAGTCATCGTCTCTCATCATATCATCTTTGACGAGACATGTTTTTCCTTCGGCCTGCTTAATTTGAGATCCTCATCTAGCGATCTCGACTTTCTACTCACCAACACCGTGTCGTCCCGGTCTCCTCCACCATTCTCCCCATTGGCCCCCTCATCGGCCGCTGCTGAGGACTTACCCTTCAGCTATCCCACTACTATTCGGTCCGATGTCCCTCCCATCAGACCCTCATCGACCCCACCACTCTCATCGACTTTGGCCGATCCTGTCCCCTTTCCATCGGACACCTTACCCCCATCAGCTCCTTAGTCCTTATCGGCTCATCCGCCTCCATCGGCTCCTCAGCCTCCATCGGTTCCCCCTCCTCATCGACTGCTCCATCTCCATCGGACCGACCGAACCGATCGGCCCATCCAACTCCATCGGCTCAAGCTGATCTAGTTCCCTCCTTTCCTCTCACATACAGCCGCCGATCCAGAGCTGATGACACTCCTACCCAACCAGTTCTCCCCACCTCTACCACACTCCCATCGGCTCTCTCCCCTCCACCTCTCATATGGTCACTCGCTCACAGACCAGGTCTCTCCGTCCCACCAAGCACTACGGGCTCTCCGCCGTCCACAGCTCTATCTCGCCCATTCCGGTGACTTCTCGTTCCGCCCTGGCCTACCCTCAGTGGTGCGCGGCTATGGCCGACTAGTACAAGGCCCTCATGGACAACGAGACCTGGCGCCTCGTCCCTCGTCCTCTCGGCGCTAACATTATGACCAACAAGTGGATCTTTAAGCACAAGTTCCATACCGATGGCTCCCTTGCCCATCATAAGGCACGCTGGATAGTTCGGGGTTTCTCCCAACGTCCTGGTGTCGATTACGATGAGACTTTCAATCTCGTCGTCAAACCCGCCACCATCCGGGTCGTTCTTACCTTGGCTGCCTCGCACTCCTAGCCGATCCATCAACTTGATGTAAAGAACGTCTTTCTTCACGGTCATCTGATAGAAACGGTCTACTGCCAGCAGCCTCCAGGCTTCGTCAACCCCTCTCGTCTCGACGATGTCTGCCTCCTTCAACGCTCTCTCTACGGCCTCAAATAAGCCCCTCACCCCTGGAACCAGCGCTTTACTGCCTATCTTTGGCACATCGGCTTTGTAGCCTCTACGTCCGATAGCTCCCTATTCACTCTTCACATCGGCAACGCTACCACCTATCTCCTTCTATACGTCGATGACATTATACTTATAGCGTCTTCGACATCCCTCCTACACCAGATCATGGCCTGACTCCACTTCGAGTTCACCATGATTGATCTTGGTCTCCTCTACCACTTCCTTGTCATCTCTGTCACCTATTCTTCTCACGGGCTCTTTCTTTCCTAGCGCTAGCACGCCATCGATCTTCTCTAGCGTGCAGGCATGGCCGCTTGTCACCCTACGGCCACCCCGGTCGACACTCGAGCCAAACTTTTCACTACCGATGGCACATTCGTCGCCGATCCCTCTCAATATCGGAGTCTTACCGGTGCTCTCTAATACCTCACCCTCACACGGCCCGACCTCACCTACGCCATCCAGCAAGTGTGCCTCTTCATGCACGCTCCGCATGAACCTCACCTCGCGCTGCTCAAGCTCATCCTACGCTACGTGAAGGGCACGCTCTCCAGCGGGCTACACCTTAGCTCCAGTCCCATCGACTCCCTCATCGCGTACTCCGACGTGGACTGAACAGGTTGCCCCAACTCTCGACGCTCTACGTTTGGCTACTGCGTCTTCGTCGGTGACACTCTAGTCTCCTGGTCCTCAAAACGTTAAACTACAGTGTCATGGTCCAGTGCCGAAGCCGAGTACTGCGTCATCGCCCATGCCGTCGCCGAGTGTTGCTAGCTTCACCAGCTTCTCCAGGAGCTCCGTGCACCCCTCTACTCTGTGACCGTCGTCTACCGCGACAACATCAGTGATGTCTACATGACCGCCAACCCGGTTTATTATCGACGCACCAAACACATACAGATCGATATTCATTTTGTCCGTAATAAGGTCGTACTAGGACAGGTTCGGGTGCTCCATGTATCATCGCCACACCAATTCTTCGATATTATGACTAAAGGCTTACCCACGCCTTTGTTCACTAGTTTTTGATCTAGTCTCTGTGTTCGTTCCCCTCCCGCTGCGACTGCAGGAGGTGTTAGACCACTGAACCACTGGGTTATATATATATAGACCCGACCTCACTGTAGTTCTTAATTTCACTGTACATGTTCTTCCACTTAAAAATTTAAGTTCTTGCATTAAAAGACACCCGCCTAATAAGTTATTGTAGAACGAGTATAATTTATTCTTCGCCTGAGTTGATCATGGGCTCATGGCGCATAGTCAACCATGAGACTTAAGTAATCAAATATACTCAAATAACTATGTGATGACTTTGTTAAAAAAAATCCTGCACCACGGACTAATCAGTCGATTGTGCGTAGCCATATTTGCAAAACAAGCCGCATGATGCCCAATTTGACAAAGAGCAATCTATGAGGCACGTGTTGGACAAGATTTCTATCCCCGAAACGGGTGACTTGTTTAAGCAATTTGCACCGGTGACTACATTGCACCAAACTCGCAAGTTGTAGTACCTACCACCAATGAATTTTACTTTTGTTGAAATGATCTTTGGTTTATTTAAAAAAAGCGGCGGCTCTGTCTGGCGAGGAGTTGTCCCTGCATGCCGATGCCGAGTATCCAGGAGTCCAGCACCTAGAGGCCATGGAAGATTGGCCCCGTGGAACTAGGCCTCAAGCTCGATCACCCACATTGTGGCAAAGTTAGTGGCACAATTACACAACTAAACTTAGTTTTCCTAACATTTAGGTAGTATTAGTAGTAAAAAAAGGCATATATTGTTGATTTAGTACTATGAACAAACTATGTGCATCCCTATGTTCTAAGATACATTCCAAGAAAAGCTCCAAATATATTTAGATTAAAAAAATATGCAAAATGACTGCATATATTTTCCATCCTCAGTTTCCATACGTTAATGTACTACGATATGTTTTAGTTGTTTCAAGTACAGCAAAATAAGGAAGTAAAATGGATGTAGTATATTTTCAACTCAATGTAAAGTGTTGGTAACATGTTATTATTCAAACCAATCCTATCGAAATACACAATTGCACTAATAGTAAAAAAAAAAGAGTAATAAACCTAGACCACATATGCACTCTCATTTGTAAGACACATCTAGATGCAAAAAAAACAAAATATGCATTATTCAGAAGTGAAAAGTTTTAATTAAGTACAGGCATAAGGTGGTGCAAAAGATTTAGGACGATCTTTCACTCCCTAACTTGTGATGTCCGGTTCCACCACAACAAAAGCATAAGAATGCAAACTTATAGGACAAATGCTTAGATGTTTCACCAGTGAATCAATATATCGTTCTAATTAAAATCAAAAGCATGACACAAAACCCAGCATATACACTGCCTGCTCCTTCAGTACGGAAGATCGTTGTCCTCCACTCGCCTGCAGCGTAGCCCTCTCACATCCTTCCTCCAAAATACATCTCCATCGTCTCCATCACCATCACCGTCATCGCTGCTCTCCTTACCTTCCCCTGAATGTCCATCGCTATCTTGTCGGCCGCCTCCTCCAAATCTCCCCTTGAGAGCACGGAACAATTTCTTCTTGATCATCCTCGACTTCGACTTTAGCTGCATATCAACCAACCTTGGCACCAACTTCTTGAAGCTCAATGAGAGCTTCATCGACGACGGCGCCGCTGCTGCGGGGGCGTCGAGCTGACGGCCAACGACATACCCAAACGGAAGCTTCTTGATTATCTTCACCGGAGAGGCGGGTGGCTGGAATTCGATACCTCCGGTTGGGAAGATTGGCGGGCTGAGACGAAACGATTGCGACTCGGAGTCATCGTCGGTACGGAACAAACACAGCTCGGAGCTCTTCGCGGACACAAACGCCTCCATGTCACTCTGACCACCACCACCTCTGTTGTCAATGGCAGCATTGCTGGCAACTTCAGAACGTGATCTGAAGAACTCCTTGGAGATGTGGTGTTTCTGTCTCAGTGATGACAAAAGCTTCTTTATCCTCTTCTTGATCTCCTTCCTCGATGCCTTCTTGCCGTTGTTGTGCGGCACAACAGAGCAGTGGGATGGATCAGAATCGTCATCAGAGGTTTCAACGGCATGGACAATGGCAGCAGAGGAGAAAGTGTGGTCACGGAGAGAGCCTTGCCCCTGAAGCATTCTTCTGACCTATATTTCTCTCTCTAAATTGTTTTCTGGAAATTAGGGAGAAGATGGTGAGCAGTATATGTAGGTGGAGGAAACGATGAGGATAAAGTCAAGGAAAATAGCAAATATTTTAGGCTTATTATCTTAGCAGATATGTCTGAGGTCTGATTTGAGTTCTTGTTTGATATGGAAACAATAAATGGTGAGACACAAAAATAAATGACAAGATAAACAACAAAGGCTAACATTAATTTGGGCAATAAAATGATAGAGCCCTGATATAGTATAAAAAAGATTGGGAAATATTGGCCAATGAAGTATATCTTTAATAAAGCAGAGCCCTACAAATGGTGATGTTTCAAATTGTTTAGCAAAATAATTTCTCATTGATGATTATTTTTTGGCATCAATAATTGCAAAAAATTAATTCATTACCACGTCAAGTAATGTGATTATTGCTAAAAATATGGATTATTGTTGTTATCCCTACTTTTAGGTAGAAATGAATTACCGATGAATTGGATGATTGCTGTTACATACTTGTACTCTCTGTGGGCTTCAGGAGTTTTGAAAAAAATTTAGAGTGGCAATTAATACATCCATGGATCCTCATCTGGTGCCCTCTCCTGAGCCACTTATTCCTCAACTCGTATGGATTAACCGATAATTAATGAATCAGGAGTGATTCCCCTATTTAATGAGGGGTATTCTGGACTTTTATCTTACTGTTTAATTTGTTCTAGCTAATTTTTTTATATTTTAGGACGAAGAGAATATTTTATTTTATTTTAGCTTAATAAGTGAACTAAATTTTAAAAATAAAGTACCATTTATTCAACTGTCGGTAAGTAAGCTACATAGAGGACTATTGGTGTACAAGGCATAAATTCAATTCTCAACCAACATCACTAAAATAAGGTAAAAGGGAGGTGTACTCAAGCAATAATCAGATAATGCCACAACTTCGCTGCCTCCATTCCACCAAAACATGCCCAATCTAATATAGTACCGAAATTTCTCCCATACCTTCATAGAGCTAAAGGAAAAATACAACTCCAAGAGGAGCGAGCGGATGCCTAAGCTGCCACCAATGGGTGGCATATGGACCAGAGTATTGCAGCTGCTGCCTCCATTGGAAGATCGGACACACAGTGATTGGGTATTTTGGTTGGCGTCTGAAGTGGCGTGGGAAAGGAGAGTGAGAAGAACAAGAAAAAAATAGAAAAACAACATGTGCGACTACCGTATAAGACAAAACCAAAGGATGAACGGTATAGAAAATTAGGGGGTGATTTTTTGGACCATGTTAAAAGTTGTAGAATAAACCTTTCCCTTTAATATTTGACAGCTAGCATACATTTAAAAATATTATCTTTTAAAAATAGAGGTAATATATCGTAGAGAAAGTCTTAAACTTTAGGCTTCAGTTTGATTTTAAAACTTTGGTTGAGCTTATCACATATGCAAAACGAGATAAATATGGTTAATTAAGTATTGAATGTTATAAATTTAAAAAGTGGATTTATTTGAATGGTAAGAAACTTAAAATTTTAGTAGTTTGAAAATTATGATAAACAAGAAAATAGTTGTGCCAAGTGCTTAATCAAACAGTGACTAACACCGCGAGTGTATAAAGGATGGTCGGGTCTATATCTATACAATTCAGGCCAGTGGTCTATCTAATACTCCTGCAGTCGCAGCGGGAGGGGAACGGGCGCAGAGACTAGACCAAAAACTGGTGAACAAAGACGTGGATAGAACTTCATTATATCGGCAAACTGATATGCCGATGGTACATAGAGCACCCAAACCTGTCCTAATGTGATCTTGTCACGGATAAAATAGATATCGATCTCGATGTGCTTGGTGCGTCGATGATGGTCCGGGTTGACGGTCATGTAGATGGCACTGACATTGTCGCAGTATGGTCGCGGTGGAGAAGGATGCACGGAGCTCGTGGAGAAGCTGGCGAAGCCAACAGTACTCGACGACGGCATGGGCGACGACATGGTACTTGGCTTTGGTGCTAGACCAGGACACTGTAATCTGGCGTTTTGAGGACCAGGATATGAGAGTGTCATCGAGGTAAACGCAGTAGCCGGATGTAGAGCGTCGAGAGTCGGGGCAGCCTACCCAGTCCGCGTCGGAGTACGCGGTGAGGGAGTCGATGGGGCTGGAGCTGATATGCAGCCTGCTGGAGAGGGTGCCCTTCACGTAGCGTAGAATTCGCTTGAGCAGCGCAAGGTGAGGTTCGCGCGGAGCGTGCATGAAGAGGCACACTTGCTGGACAGCGTACGTGAGATCGGGTGAGGGTGAGGTATTGGAGAGCCCTAGCAAGACTCCGATAGTGAGAGGGATCGACAACAAGTGCGCCATTGGCAATGGAGAGTTTGGCTCGAGTGTCGACCGGGGTGGCCATAGGGTGACAATCGGCCATGCCCGCATGCTAGAGGAGGTCGATGGTGTACTGGCGTTGGGAAAGAAAGAGCCTATGAGAGGAATGGGTGACGGAGATGCCAAGGAAATGGTGGAGAGGACCAAGATCGGTCATGGCGAACTCAGAGTGGAGTCGGGCCATGATCTGGTCGAGGAGAGATATCGAAGACACTGTAAGGACAATGTCGTCGATATATAGAAATAGATAGGCAGTAGCGGAGCCGATATGGAAAGTGAACAGGGAACTATCGAACGCAGAGGCCACGAAGCCGATGTGCCGAAGATAGGCAGCAAAGCGCTGGTAACAGGCACGAGGGGCTTATTTGAGGCCATAGAGAGAACGTTGAAGAAGACAGACATCATCGGAACGAGAAAGGTTGGCGAAGCCTAGGGCCTGCTAGCAGTAGACCGTTTCTGTCAGATGGCCGTGAAGAAAAGCGTTCTTCACGTCTAGCTAATGGATCGGCCAGGAACACGAGGCAGCCAAAGTGAGGACGACCCGGATGGTGGCGGGTTTGACGATGGGACTGAAGGTCTCGTCGTAATCGACACCGGGTCATTGGGAGAAACCCCGGACTATCCAGCGAGCCTTGTGACGGGCAAGGGAGCCATTGGTGTGGAATTTGTGTTTGAAAATTCACTTACCGGTCACAATGTTGGCGCTGGGAGGATGGGGGACGAGGCGCCAGGTCTTGTTGTCCATTAGGGCATTGTACTCATCAGCCATGGCCGCGCGCCACTGAGGGTCGGCCAGGGTGGAGCGAGATGTCACTGGGATGGGCGAGATAGAGTTGTGGACAGCGGAGAGCCCATAGCGCTTAGTGGGACGGAGAGACCTGGTCTGGGAGCGGGTGACCATATGAGATTATTGGGATGGAGCAGTTATTGTCTCTTGTGAATTGGCGAACAGATATAAGATTATGAATAAGAAAAGGTACGATAAGAACATTGCAAAGGGGGAGGTTAGTGGTGGATGTAAACAGAGAGGAGTCACCTCGGCATTGGACAGGAAGAGAGTGACTATTGCCGATGGTGACAAAGGGGGAGGAAGAGGGGTGATAGGAGCGAAGTATACCGGCCGATAACGCCATGTGTGAAGACGCCCCAGAGTCCAGCACCCAAGGGTGCTGTGGTTGGAGCATCATCCGGTTGAGGGTAGCGACGAGGCCAGCCTGGTTCCAAGAGGGGACCGACTGGGTGGGTGGGGCCGATAGCATCGGTTGAGGTGGTAGAATGGGAGCCGATGCCAGGTGAGCCTGGGGATGGTCGCCTAGAACCCTGGGTTACCAACCGATGGGGCTGCGTGGCTGGGGCTGGGGTGCCCAGGGGTTGTAGCAGAGCTATGGACCCATGGGACCAGCAGGTTGGGCTAGGACCGAGGCAGGTCGTAATTGCATCAGACCCTGCCAGTTCTTGTCTTTGCCTTTGTCCTTGCCTTTCCCAATACGGGCTATGTTGCCATGGCTAGAGCCATGGCCACTAGAGCCGCGGGAGGAAGGAATAGCGTAGGATGCTCGGCAGCCATTATCAGTTGCGGCAAGAAGAGCGGTGTGGGCCACTGTCTTCTTATCGTTGGCCAGACGGAGTTTTTTAAGAACTAACATATCATGGGTCTGGGCGAACGATGGAAGAGTTGTGGCGTTGGCGATGTCATTGGCGGTGTTTGAGAAGCAGGGGTTGAGGCCTCGCAGAAGGGCGAGGACGAGTTGAGAGTCGGCCACAGGGTGGCCGACGTCCTGGAGAGCAGCAGCTCTGACCTTGAAGCGCTGACAGTACGAGGAGACAGAGGAGTCGCCTTGTACCATGGAGTGGAACTCGTTGAGGAGGAAGATGGTGCGAGGCTGCTTGTTGGCGAGGAAGATCCGCTCGATGGCCACTCAGAGATCTTGGGCGGTAGGGTCAGTATCGTCCATGGCGAGGTCGAGGACAAAGTCATCGACCGAGTCGAGCAGCTAGCTGCGCACGCAGCACTCGGGATGTCCCACTGAGGATCATCAGGGCGAAGTGAAGCGGAGCCATCAATATGGGACCGGAGGCCGAATGTTCCACAGAGGGATTTGAAGAAGAAAACTCACTTGGAATAATTGGTGTTAAGGTCAAGAGAGATAGGAACGTGAGATTTCACGTTCACAGCAGTATAGGGAGAGGAGAAGATCGGTGAGGTGGTACTCGAGGTGTGGTCTGAGGCATCGAGGACCGGAGTAGACTCGTTGACTGGGAGAGTGTCGGAGCCGAGGGCGGACTCGGTGGCCATAACGGGAGAACGGGAGCAAATAGCCGATGGGAGGGAGAAGCCGATGAGAAGACGGATCGGCCGATCAAGGATGTGAGAAGCCGATGAGGAGTGGGCCAGCTAGCCGATAAGGAGTGGTTGGCTGATGAGGAGTAGGCAGCGGAGATGGTGGTTGCAGAGTGGGTGGGTCATAGAGTAGTTGGGTCATGGACATGCGAAGATTCACGTCCGTGAAGAAAAGATTCACGTCCGTGGACTCGTGGAGGCCAAGGAGTGGGGCAGACGCAAAAAAGGCGGAGAGTGGCCGAACGCGAAGAGAATATGTTCGCGTCCGAGAGGCAAGAATTCGTGTCCGTGGACACGTTTGACTGGCTCGGACGTGAGGGAAGAAAGTTTGCGTCCGAGAGCCGTTGAGCGTGTCGGAAAAGGTGAGAACTGAGGGAGGGTTCCAGCCGATGGAGGGCTGGACGAGTCCAGCCGATGGAAGGGTGGACGAGTCTAGCCAATGGAGACAACGAGCATGGAGATACGTCGGCGTCAGAGAAGGAGAGATGCATGAATCAAGAAGAAGAACGGGTGCGAGGTGAGACGAGGAGACGGATCGAGACCGTTGCCTGGTCGCGTAGAGGTGGGACGAAGAAAAGAAGGTGACTGCGGAAAAGACGGGGAGAAGAAGAAACGGAGGCGAGAGATCGAGGAGAGTGCCGGGAGGAGAGTACCGAAAAGAGAGTCAGAGACGAAAAGAAGACGTTGACGACGAGGATGAAAGGGTTGGCTCGCCGGAGAGAGAAACTAGCGCGTCGGGGTTGTTTAGACTCGCTCTGATACCATGTAGAAATATATACAGTGACTAAGTCGCTGAGTGTATATAAGAGGGTCGGATCTCTATATATACAACCCCTGTCTAACAATGATAATGCCAATCTATCACATTTATTCATAATGGGATGTCTCAGAAACATCTCAGTTAATTATTTACAGTTGTTTGGCCCTCCGTAATAGAACTGGGAGCTAAAAATATGTGAGATATTGTAACAGTCGCCCTGCATGCTGTGTTGCAGATCGTTGCTAAGGGAATGGCCTTTACCACTCAGATCGATAACCTGGAGATTTCTGAAGGACGCAGCGTTCTCAAATGGAACGTATCCACTCCCCATTGGAGGTGGCTGTTGGGTGTTCTCGTGGCCGATGAATCCACCGAAAAAAATATTGACAGGCCTATCTCCTAGTGTTGGGATCACTGATCTTGGGAACTAACCTACATAATTCATATCACCATTGAAGCCGCAATAGACATTCCAGTCACCACGGGTTGTGTCCTGTACACACAACAAAGCAATCTTATTTGCAAAATGCTTGTGTACTAAATAGGTAAATAAATCAAAAGTTCTTTCGGCTTCTTCAGTGGCAAAATAAAAAATTGCGGAGATTTTCCATATTCTAGGAAAATAATAAAAATGATCCAACTTTAGTATCGTATCAACCGAAATGTTTGGCGACATGGAGTAATATTCGGAACTTCTGTTACTGTGGAACACTGTATAATATGACTCATCGTTCATTTATGTTCTTTGATTTTTTTTTTTTTGCAGAGCTTTCCAATTGTTCATCAATTTTCTTTTCTACACTAAGGAATTTGCTCATTGTTTTTCAGTTTAAAAGTTTTTTCTTCCGATTTTTACATACAAATTTTCTAACTTTTGTTTTTTCCTTTTTTTAATTACAGATTTTTTTCATCTGGTGTTTTATTTTTTTTTAAAAAATGGTTTTTCAACAATTGGCGGGAGGGTGGTGCGCACATGCCGCAACGATAATGAGCTAGTAGCCCAACATTGTGGCTCATCTTTTTTCTCCCTGTCGTCTGCCATTTCTTGCCTGAAGAGTTTTGTGGTTGAGTTGATATCTACATGGAAATCACGAAAATTTATCGTTCCAACCATTTTAAAATGCAAAATTTTCTAATGACGTTATGTTTTCATATTTCTAAAAATTTATATTTCTCAAAATTATTGGTTAATTCTGAATTTACTTTTTACTAAGATGTCTTCTACTCCTTATAGATATTTAGGGCAAGTTTGTTTCAGCAAAAACAACTCAGCTCAGGTAAAACTAGGTAAATGATTAACACATGATTAATTATATATTAATTATTTAATTAATTTTTAAAGCGACTTTATGATAGAAATTTTTTAAAAAAACACAAAGTTAAAAATTAGCTCAAACTAACTCGCAGTGTATCAAGATGAAGAATTCACCATCTAAAGACAAGCAATTTCATTTTGACATGTAATTTTTGTTAGATTTTATTTTTAGTCTACTCTAATTTGTTTGAACTAAAAATTTTTAATGTTGTTGTTAGGATATGCACAGTCATCATGTTTAAACTTTGACAATTAATATAATATCACTTTGAATATTTAGTATTTAACTCTTTTTAAAATTGTATGACTAGATTTCTCTTCAAAAATGGTTTCAAAACATTATTACTTTGCTACACTTTTCATTCTCTTTTGGTGAATGTCGCTGTCTTAAACGTCACTTAATTGTGACCGGGTGACTCTTTCATTTGCAAATATATATATATCTGTGTGTGTGTGGGGGGGGGGGGTATTTCTTCCAACCAAATGGTGATAATGTTAAGCTTGCCCATGCCTGTACCTTGAATATTCTAATTGAGATGTACTTTTTATCTCCTGTAATTGTTGAGATTGGGCTAATGAGATCACCGGGAGATGTGATTATATATATATATATATTCAAAGCTTCGCACTGGAAATTACCTCCCGGTTGCCTTGCATTTCATGGCGTGGTTGCTTCTGTCGGTTCCACCGACCGGCACCGCTGGATGCCGATGATGGGTTTCGAGGGTGTCTCCATGTTCGAAAACTGAGTTTTGGTGGGACACGCCTGTCACTCTGCCCTGGGTCAGTGGCTCTGCTCGGTTTTGCTGGGCTGGCCTCTAACCTGGGACTAGGCGGTGGGTTTTCTCGTTTGAAAACTCGGTTTCGCACGGGATTTGCCTATATATATATATATATATGTGGGGGGAGGGGTATATTTCTTCCAACCAAATGGTGATAATGTTAAGCTTGCCCATGCCTGTACCTTGAATATTCTAATTGTGATGTACTGTTTATCTCCTGTAATTGTTTAGATTGGGCTAATGAGATCACCGGGAGATGTGCTTGCGTCACTTGCCTTCTCGAAGCCAGGGGTGCAAATGGTGCTGTCGCAATGGGATCCACCGTTCTACCAATGCAGTGACTGAAAAGAAAGATACGGAGAAAATGTCAATAATTCAATTTCAAAAATGATACACTCTGATTTTTTTTGGTTTGATGCCATTAATTTTTAACATAGAAACACAGTTCGCACTAGTGGTAAGGATAAAGGCAAGGATAAGAACTGGCACGATCTGATGCAATCACGACCTGCTTAAATCGCTGGCTCTGCTACAACTCCTAGGCACCCCAGCCCCAACCACACAGCCCTATTGGATAGCAACCAGGGGTTCTCAGCTGTTAACGCCAAAATCTGGACGATCCGATGGCGCTAAAGCCGATCGGCTGGGAGATTCGATAGGACTAAAACCGATCGGCTGAGAGGTCTGATGAAGAGTTTAATACAGTTATCAGCCGATGGAGATACTGAGATAAAGCCGATGGAGAACTGTAGAAAAGTCGATCAGATTAGTAGAAGATTGGATCAGTTTGAAGACAGGGGATTGTCCAATCGGGATCAGGTCCGAGAAGCCCGAGGGAAGGAAGAAGAAGGATCGGCTTGACTAAAAGAAGGTCTGATAGCTACAGTAGAGAAGCCAATCAGGTTGTACCAAAGGAAGACTCGGTTATAAATTAGAAGATTATTCAGATGAAACCGGGTTTGCGGAAGAGCCGTGGACTCCACGGCAGGGTGCTTATTTTTGTAAATTATAACCTTACTCAATTAGAGAGGTTTAGATGGTTAGTTAACTTCTTTAGGAATATTTTCCTTTGTTCCTACTAGGAAATAATGTCCGATGGTCATAGACGCGTCGGACTCTGTCTGTAAATCCAGGGTATAAATATATACCCCCTAGAAATATGTAAGATATCTCTTGATTATAAACAAATTCGGTGCATCACCACCCTAGTTCATCTAGGTGTTTACCGGCGGGTTCTGGCTCTCGACGCGGGGCTGCATCGGTTAAGTTCGATCTCCGGCGAAGGGGTAAGTCCCACCACCATCCCGATATGTCCTGCTCTGTCTGAGGCTGCATCGGTTAGGTCCGATCTCTTAGGCCGATCGGATGTATCGCATCACGTCCGTGCTAAATCTATCGGCCCATTAAGCTCCCTCTGTCGTCGTCAGTTTCGTGCTGTATCGGTTAAGTCTGACCTACGGGGCTACCAACGGTAGATCGAGCTTTAGGCCTATAGCCTCCTGCACGGCGTATAATTGGAGTGCTAGCCGATGAGTTATCCATGCTCTGTGCTTCACGCCCAGCGCATCGGCTCCTCGGCCGATACGCATCAGCCTGTAGAGGCGTCCCACGACGCGTAACGGCAAACGTATCGGTCCCCCAACCGATACGCACCCGTCTTTAGAGAGACGTCCCCTCATCGGCTCAGCTAGCCGATGAGTTCGTTCCTATCCTTGCTACGGCATAGCCAATCCGGCGTCCTCCGTATCATCGCCGCTGGCCCCAGCCTCGTACTGTCTCGGTTAGGTCCAATCTTCGAGGTTCGGTGTTGATGCCGCTGCCACGGCAGGCGATGGGTCTCGTGCTGTCATATCCGGAGCGGCATCGGCTTTGCAGCCCGTGCCTTCTTGCGCTAATCATTGCCTAGGCCGCATGCGTGCTCATCGGTTTTTCCAGCCGATGAATCACAGTTCGGTTGTCTGGAGGGATCCCGTGCGCCTCGCCATCCTCTGAATACACCCTAGTTCCTCCATCAGCTCTACGGTCGACCCCTCGTCGACACCTGTCCACATCGGCTCTCCAACCGATCGAACAGCAACCCAAACCTATCGGCAGCCAGCCGATAGCGAGCGTCTGTTTTGGACCCGCTTGTCTCACATCCTTGTCAATTGCAGGGTCAAATTGACTGGCACGCCCACGAACCTCGATGCTTAAGGACCTGCACTAGAGATAAGCAGGCCTTCCAGGTCTTCGCGTGACCGAGCGTCGTCCCTCCCTGGTCGCGGGATTTTTTGGTGGCACCATCAGCGCCCATCCTTAGGCCCACCTGGCATCGGCTCCCATCCTGCCACCTCAACTGATGCTACCGACACCACCCACCCAGTCGGGATGGTTCTCTCCTGAAACCAGGCTGGCCTCGTCGCTGCGCTCAACTAGATGACGCTCCAACTTCAGCACCCTTGGGTGCTAGACTCTAGTGCGTCCTTCCACATGGCGTCATCGACCGGTATGCTCCATTCTTGTCATTCCTCCTCCTCCACCTTTGTCACCATTGGTAATGGCCACTCTCTTCCTGTCTAATACCGTTGTGACTCCTTTTTGTCTACACCCATCAGTAACATTCCCCTTCGCAATGTCCTCATTGTACCCTCCCTTATTTACAATCTCGTATCTGTTCGCCAATTCACACAAGATAATAATTGCTTAATCGAATTTGACGCTTCTAGTTTATCTATGAAGGATATCCCAACCCGATGATAGATTCTTCGCTACAATAGTGGCGATGACCTTTACACCATCCCTACTGTGCCGTCCACTCCACACACCAGCGTCGCTCTCTCCACCAACCTCTGGCATCTTCGCCTCGGCCACCCCGGCCCTGACGCTGTTGCCAACCTCCATCGTAGCGCCTCCATCTAGTGTACCCACAGCAGCTCCATAGTTTCCCACTCATGTTAACTTGGCAAATATGTGCGACTGCCATTTTCTAATTCTCTATCTTGTACCTCGCGACCGTTTGAGCTTATACACTATGATGTATGGACTTCTCCAGTTAAAAGTGTCTCCGATAATCAGTATTATTTTGCAATACTTGATGATTACACACATTATCTGAGGTCGCCTCCCACCTAACTAACTTCATAAACTACGTTTTTAACCAGTTTAACCTCCCTATTAAAGCTCTACAAGCCAATAACGGTACGGAGTTTGTCAATCGTACTGTTCAAACCTTCCTCACCTCCAAGGGCATCCATCTACGCCTCTCCTGCCCCTACACCTCTCCCCAGATCGATAAGACCGAACGCCTACTTTGCACCCTTAACAACATAAGATGCACAATGCTGCTTCATGCCTACCTACCTATAACTTACTGGGCAGAAGCACTAACTACTGCGACTTACCTCCTTAATCGGCAACCGTGCTCCTCTGTTCACCACAACGTTCCATACACTCTTCTATACCACACGACTCCCGACTACTCCCACCTACGTATTTTTGGGTGCCTCTGCTACCCAAATCTCATCGCCACTGCTCCTCACAAACTTACTACCCGCTCCACCGCCTGCATTCTCCTCGGATATCCCTCATCTCACAAGTAATACCGATGTCTCGATCTCTCCACCCGCCGGGTCATCGTCTCTCGTCATGTTGTTTTTGACGAGACCTGCTTCCCCTTCAGTCTGCTTAATCCGAGATCCTCATCTAGTGATCTCGACTTCCTTCTTACTAACACCATGCCCTCCCGGTCTCCTCCAACATTCTCCCCACTGGCCCCCTCATCGGCCGCTCCTAAGGACTTACTGCTCAGCTATCTTACTACTCTTCGGTCCGATGTCACTCCCATCAGACCCCATTGACCCCACCATTCTCATCGGCTTCAACCGATCATGTCCTCTTTCCATCGAACACCTCACCCTCATCGGCTTCTTAGCCTTATCGGCTCATAACCACCCATCGGTCCATCCGTCTCCATTGGCTCCTCAGCCTCCATCAGCTCCCCCATCCCTATCGGCTGCTCCATCTCCATTGAACCAACCAAACCGATCGGCCCATCCAACCCTATCGGCTCAGGCCAATCTAGTTCAGTCGTTTCCTCTCACAAACAGTAGTCGATCCTAAGCCGATGACGCCCCTCCCAACCCAGTCCTTCCCACACCTACCACTCTCCCATCGGCTCCTATCCCCTCCACCTCTCACATGGTTACCTGATCACAAACCAGGTCTCTCCGCCCCACCAAGCGCTACGGGCTCTCCGCTATCCACTACTCTATCTCACCCATCTCGGTGACTTCTCGTGGCACGCGGCCATGGCCAATGAGTACAAGGCCCTCATGGACAACGAGACCTCGTGCCTCGTCCCTTGTCCTCCCGGCGCCAACGTTGTGACCAGTAAGTGGATCTTTAAGTATAAGTTTTACGCCGATGGCTCCCTTGCCCGTCACAAGGCATGCTAGGTAGTTCAGGGTTTTTCCTAACGCCCCGATGTCGATTACGATGAGACTTTCAGTCCCATCGTCAAACCCGCCACCATCCAAGTCGTTCTCACCTTGGCTGCCTCGAACTCTTAGCCGATCCACCAGCTTGACGTGAAGAACGTCTTTCTTCACGGTCATCTGACGAAAACGGTCTACTGCCAGCAGCCTCCAGTCTTCATTGACCCCTCTTGTCCCAACGATGTCTACCTCCTTCAGTGCTCTCTCTATGGCCTCAAACAAGCTTCTCAGGCCTGGTACCAGTATTTTGCTGCCTACCTTCGGTACATTGGTTTTGTGGCATCTGTGTCTGATAGCTCCCTCTTTACTCTTCACATCGACAATGCCACCACCTATCTCCTCCTATACGTCAACGACATTGTTCTTACAGCGTCCTCGACATCCCTCCTACACCAGATCATGGCTCGACTCTACTCTGAGTTCGCTATGACTGATCTTGGTCTCCTCCATCACTTTCTTGGCATCTCCGTCACCCGTTCTTCTCATAGGCTCTTCCTTTCCCAGCGCAAGTACGCCATCGATCTTCTCCAGCGTGCAGGCATGGCCGAATGTCACCCCATGACCACTCCGGTCGACACTCGAGCCAAACTCTCCGCTGCCGGTGGCACACTCGTCACTGATCCCTCTCAGTATCGGAGTCTTACTGGTGCTCTCCAATACCTCACCCTCACATGGCCTGACCTCGCCTACGTCGTCCAGCAAGTGTGCCTTTTCATGCATGCTCTGCGCGAATCTCATCTCACGCCGCTCAAGCGCATCCTTTAGGCACACTCTCTAGCGGGCTACACCTCAGCTCTAGCCTCATTGACTCTCTCACCGCATACTCCAACGCGGACTGGGCAGACTGCCCCAACTCTTGATGCTCCACGTCTGGCTACTGCGTCTTCCTCGGCGACACTCTAGTCTTCTAGTCCTTAAAACGCCAGACTACAGTGTCTCGGTCTAGCGCTAAAGCCAAGTACCGCGCCATCGCCCACGCCATCACTTAGTGTTGCTGGCTTCGCCAACTTCTCCAGGAGCTCCGTGCACCTCTCTCCTCTACGACTGTCGTCTATTGCGACAACGTCAGTGCTGTCTACATGACCGCCAACCCGGTTCATCATCGACGCACGAAACACATAGAGATCGACATTCATTTTATCCGTGACAAGGTCGCTCTAGGACAAGTTCTGGTGCTCTATATACCATCGGCGCACCAGTTCGTCGATATTATGACCAAAGGCCTCCCCACGTCTTTGTTCACCAGTTTTCGATCCACTCTCTGCGTCCGTTTTCCTCCCACTGTGACTACGATGATGTTAGACCACTGAACTATATATATATATAGACCCGACCTCACTTATAGTGTTGGGTCTTAGTCTCAGTGTATACATTCTTACATATACAAATATGAAAAAAATCATATTTAAAGGAAATAAACCAAATCATAATAAAATTACTAATAATTACATAGTTTTTAATACAAGGAATGATGTTAACGGTATCAATCGTAAACAACCGGAGGGATTCTTGTAGGATGAATAATACAATAGAAACGTTGCTAGTTCATTGTATAACATAAAAGACTATTCATCTAAAGAAAAAATGCTACTACTCGAAGTCCACTGTGGGACTGTAAGATAAGGGAGTGTAGACAGATTCAAGCCTTGTTTAGAACGCGTGGTTTTTATAGGAACTTGTTCATTCAATACAGTAAAATTCTCCCCTAAAAAATATCATAAAATTTCCACAAAATTCCTCGATACCACATGAAGTACGTAATGAAATAAATTTAATGTGTTCATAGAAAATATTGAAATTCCAATGAACCACGTAACTCATGGATTTGAGAAAAAGATATTTCAGTCTGCCTGTTGGTGCGCAAGTCATTATTTCAACTTTTTTGGTTCCATGCAGTGTGTTGTGCGAATCAAATAAAAAAATAAAATGAAGCCCATATTTGTACTTACGATCCAACGTGTAAAGAAATGTGTTTGAGAATCATGGTACAAATCTGGATAAACCTGTAGTATGAATTGCAAATATGTATATTAGTGTTTTGATATGAAAAGTTAATGCATTACTTTGCTAAATCTAGGCATATTGACCTATGTTTCAGTGTAAGGTTTAATACCCAGATTTGAACACAACTAATGTGTTGACTAACGTTTGATTAAGGGTGGATATCGAGCTGGCTCGGCCTATCTCGTTAGGGTAAGGAACTGGGCTGGCTTGGCTTAGTTTGTCAGCGCGAGCCAGCTCGTTTAGCTCGTTAGCCACAAGGAGGATAAGAGCAGCAGCATGCCATGGGAAAAGCACACAGCCAATAGATTGGAAAGGAAAACAACAAATCCTCAAATGTATACATCACGAGCTACAAAGCAAATGCAACCGAGTGGTCGGATTAAACCGGTACTGCAACAAAAATCAAGGGGGCATTCCAGACCCGAAAACGCAAATGAGGAATCGATAAAAACATGCAAGAGATAACCATCCAAGAAGAAAGGGTGCACAAATGTTGGTTTGGGTGGTCTTGTTCACCCTCCTAGTTCCTCGGTGGTGTAGCCGCACCGTCCGTTGAGGGGCCAGCCGCTATGGTCGGGTGGAAGTAGTCTGGCTGGGCAGGTGGTCGCCGGAGGCCTGGAACTTGGTGCCGATGGAGCCACGGAGGCGAGGCGTGGGGCCGACAGAGGTGAGGGCTAGCGATGACGGGAGGCCGGCGGAGGCAAGGGCTGGGGTCACTACGGCCTACGGGCGATCGACGGCGCGACCTCGTTGGCGTCGGCGCGGCGCGTCACGAGGGGGATCGGGGATTCCCTTTTTTTTTCTTCATCTAGGATTAATGCCTTTTTTTTCTTCATGGGCTTATTTTCTTGATGGGCCGGCTTGGCCGCTTCGTACTGCCACTTGGCCTGTTGTGCTCGGCCCATTTGGCTCAGGAGCGAGCTTGAACCGATTCGTTATAGCAAGCGACCTAAAACCCTGACTCAGCTTATTAGCCGAGCCGAGTTAGACACGAACCGAATGAGATAACGAGTTTTTTTGTCGAGCCCTGCGTTTCATCATGGCGGAGATTATGCATAGAGACTAAAAAGATACACTAATGAAAGTTGACACACAAGTACAAATTAAGGTCATTTTCCTTTTATGATAGAAAGTATATAGAATAATACATGTTATCTCACAAAATATTCGGAGTAAACAATTAAATCAAAATAGAACCGAAGGCACTACTACACGCCGCCTAATATTTGCAAACAAATTGTGTCATCCGCCTGTTTATTTTGCAGGAGGCGTATGCTATCGACCATGTGAAAAAAAACATATTTGCTCTATAAAACTTCTCTCTCTAAGCCTTTATTTTAGTCCTCCTCTCTCTCTCAAAAAAAGGAAGGTTTTAGTTTTGAATCTGTTGACAGATTTCACTCTCTAATGGTGATGAGTTTCTTTTAAAAATATGTATTTTAAAAAGTTTCATGAATTTTAGATTGTAATTCTAGTCAATTTAGGATATTTTATTGCAAATCATTCTTTAATGGTATTTTTGGCCAATTTTAATACAATTAGTATCTCTAATGGTACATCAAGGTAGATGGGTCTCACTAGATATAGTTTGGAGAGAAAAACCCTAAGTCTATCTAGTTTTTTTCCAAATAATATTACTCTGATTTTTTTCTCTACATTCCTTTTAATTTCCTTACATTAAAAAAATTAGATTATTCAGCAAATGTTATATTTACCAATTTAAAAAAGTAATTTAGAATTAAAAAAAGAAAAATATTACTTAAAATATTTAAACATTGCATATTATATTGAGGTTTGTATTTATAGATGGATAAGAAAAATGAATGTACGAGACATCAAGATTTCAACAATTGTTTCTTAACAAGTTGTCCAAAATCATCAAAAAGTGTGGAGAAACGTACTAGGAGTAAAATCCATACTTGGATAGTAAAAACAAAAAGGATGGACAAAAATAGAGGTTGTGAAGTCTCACTCGCTCTAAACATGGCGAGACAGTTGAAGGCAAAAGTAATATCGTGTAAAAATCTAATATCTATTTGGTATTCATGATTTTATTTATAATGGTTCTGCTGTTGTAATGGATAACAATGACCATATAATGGTGAATGATACTACTATCGAACTAGAGGAGAAACTATGGCACATTGAACCAAAAGTCACACTACGTCCACTCGTCGGGACGATGGAGATGTGGGCATGATCAATTTGACTTTGCAATTGACACGGAGATGAACAGATGGGTCAGTCGGACGATGAGTCGATATCAACTCTTGCTATCGGCTGGCTGTTGATAAAATTGAGATAGTCATTGGCTGCGTCTGATACGCTTCTGCTTTCAACTAATTGTCGATAAAGACTGGAACACTTTTCCATCGGCTAGAAAGCTGATAAAGGTATAGGCGGATGGTGACGAAGGGAGTTAAAGATATATCGGCTGTAGAGCTGATGTCACTTTATATATAATAATGGCATAACACTGATCCATCGGCTATAAAGCCGACGAAGACATAAAAGGATATTCAAACAATACGATAACGATTCTATTGACTGCAAAGCCGATGGTACTCTAGAATATGATATTCAAAGAATAGCACACAAGATTCTCCTATCAACTGGTTGTTGATGGAGGCTATAGTGCTCATTCATTAGTTGAAAAGTCGATAAAGCCATATAGAGATTGGGAATGAATAATATAAAAGATCCATCAACTGCAAAACCGATGTCGCTCTGAATATAATGTGTAATGAATAAGGAGCAAGACCCGATACTCCAAAAGTACGAGACCTAGTGATCACCGTGACTGTACCATTAGAGCTAGCTTCAATAGATCGGACTGAACCAAGACAGTATGAGATTGAGACTAATAGTACAGAGACGACAAAGACTAGATCGGATGCACGGATGGAAGGAATAGGCGAACCCATCAGCTAGCTGAGCCGATAAGAGAAGATCTTTGAAGATATATATATCAGCTGAGAAACCAATACACTAAGCATAAGGTTGTGTAAATAGATAATTTATTGGCTAGCTATTCCGATAAAACATCGAGTAAAGACCTATCGACTTATGTCTCAATCTACTATCAGCAGTCTAGTAGGTCGAACCTAACCAATACAGGACGAGACTGATGATGGTAAAATAAGCTTATAAGCTGATAGATCCCATACGAACGTGATGTGGTATATTCGATCGGACTAAAAGGTTGAACCTAACCGATGCTTAGATAGAGCGAATATACTAGGATAATGGTGGGACTTACCCTTTCATTGGAGTTCAGGCTTAACCGATGCAGCACTGCGTCGAGAGCTAGAATTCACTGGTAAAAAAACTAGATAAACTAAGGTGGTGATGTGCCAAAGATGTATTGATCTGAGAGATAATTTACAAGGTTTCAGGGGGTCTATATTTATACATTGGGATTACAAGAGTCCAACGTAGTTACAACAACCATCGGACGTTATTTCCAAAAACATAAAAAGAAAATATCTCTAAGAAGTTAACAAACTAATTAAATTTACTTAATCTAACAAGATATATTCTATAGATATAAAGTATCATATCGTGGTTTTCATGGCTCGTCCTTAGACTTGGTCTCATTTGGATAACTTTCCATCTTTTGACTAAATCGAACATATTCTCAATCTGTCCGATTGGCTCTTTTTCTATATCAATCAGACTCTTTCTAAAAGCCGATTGACTCTCTAATCCTGACTGCATGGCTTACCAAATTTTGATACAAACAGCTGGATGTTTGGTTTGCATCAATGAAACTATATACAAGTACCTCACATCATACAAAAAGTTAGTGTATATGTGTCGTCAATGGTTCTTTACCTGAGATTATAGATACCACTCTATAGCGAGTCATTTTGACATATGGTGAGAGAGAGGGTGTACAAACAAAAACTAAGATGGAGAAATTTCTGTTCAAATTGATGAAGAAAGTGAAGGTTAGTATTTGGAAAGACCAAGAAGAAAACAACTAAGCGTAAAAAGAGAACAAAGCGTATAGAAAATATGGAGAAAAAAGAAGAGCTAAAAGTACCATTCAAGAAGCACTTAGTCTTCCTTAAGTACTTGTCGTACTGGCAAGACTTAGATGTTCATCATACTATCGATGTCATGTATCTTAAGAAGAATGTATTTGACAGTACCATCGGTCTCTTACTGAACATACCGAGTAAAACAAAGGATGGACTGAAGTCACATTACGACCTGGTAGAAATGAGGAAAAAGGAAGAGCTTCACTCTATGAATGGATTGAATGGAAAAGTATACCTTGCTCTAGACAACTTTACTTTGACAATGGAGGAGAAAAAGTCATTATGCAAGCATCTTCATGGGGTGAGAGTGCCCACTGATTTTTTATCAAATATCAAGAGACTAGTCTATATGAAAGATTTGATATTATTAGGCTATAATTGCTATGATTGTCATATGATTCTAACTGTATTCCTCTCCATTACAATCAGAGTAATCAAGCCATTATATTTAAAGACGATAATCACTAGAATGTGTTACTTCTTTAATGCTATTTCACAGAAGGTTATTGATCTCGAAGAACTGCGTTTTCTAAAACTATTCATTATAGAAATGTTATGTTAACTTGAGATGTGTTTGCCTCTCTTATTTTTTAACATCATGGTACACCTCATGATTCATATTATTCCTTACATAATTGCACTTGGTACTTTGTATTTGCATCAAATGTGGGCTTACGAGTGCTACATGTTCATTTTGAAGGGCTACGTATGAAATCGTGCTCACCCAGAGGGCTTGATGATAGAGGGATACACCATGGAAGAAGTCATTAAGTGCTATGTTGACAACTTAAAAGACACTTAGACGATTGATGTACCAGTACCTAAACATGAGGGTAGATTGTGTGCGAAGGGGACCATACGCAAAAAAAGATTTGTTGATGAAGATTACAACAAAGCAATCCAAGAAGCGCATTTAGCCGTATATCGAGCAACACCTAAACCAGATTAGATTGTAATTTATCGAACGCTCAAATAATTGGATAATGAAGACACACAAGCATCTCTTCATTAAGTGGTTAAAGGACCAAAACCTACTCGATAGAATCATAGAGGAAATCACTATGAAAAGGTTGTCGTATGGCCCATCAAGTGTGATCAACTTGTGGCAAGCCTTCAACATTAACGATTACACATTTTATACCAAAGCAAAGGATAAGAAGAGCATAACTCAAAATAGAGGTGTTTGGATAGAGGCAATCGACGCAAAAGGATAGAAGAACACTTATTATGGATTTATAGAAGAAATCTAGGAGATGGACTATAGATTGAGTATGTATATCACATTGTTTCGGTGCCAATGGGTGAAACACCCATAGGTATGTCACTGCTGTTAACGCTAAAATTTGGTAAGCCCATAGATGGATTAAAAAGACGATCGGTTTAGTAAAGAAAAATCCGATTGCTATAGAGAAGAAGCCGATCGAACGAAGCGAGGAAGGATTTGGTCCAAATTATAGAAGACTATCTAAATGAGACCGAGTCTGAGGAGTAGCCATGGAAATGATAGCAGGGTAATTTATCTATATAAATCATATCTTATGTTGATAAAAAAGTTTAGTTATTCAGTTTATTTTCTTAGAGATATTTTTCTTTTATATTTTTAGAAATTAATGTCCGATGGTTGTTGTAACCATGTTAGACTCTGTAATACCAGTGTATAAATATAGACCCCATAGAAGCCTGTAAATCATCTTTCGATCAATACAATTTTGGCGCATCACCACCTTAGCTCGTCTAGTTTTTTACCAGCGGGTTCTGGTTCTCGATGTGGGGCTGCATCGATTAAGTTCAATCTCCGACGAAGGGGTAAGTCCCGCCACTATCCCGGTATATTTTGCTCTAGCTAAGTCTACATCGGTTAGGTTCGACCTCTTAGTCAGATCGAATGTACCGCATCATGTTCGTACAAGATCTATCGGTTTACCAAGCTCTCTCTGTCGTCGTCTATCCCGTGCTGCATCGATTAGGTTCGACCTAAACTTCTAACAGTAGATATGAGCCGTAGGCCTATAGGTTTCTGCCCGGCGTTTCATCGGAGTGGTTAGCCGATGAGTTATTTATACATTGAACAACACGCCCAGCGTATCAGTTGAGAAGCCGATACGCACTTGTCTTCAGAGACTTTCATTCAGCCGATACGCACTCGTCTTCAGAGACTTCCATCGAATGTCATGCCTGGTGCCTCGGCCTTCCTGCCGATACACGCATATCTTTAGGGATGTCATCTCATCGACTCAGCTAGCTAATGGGTTCTCTCTGCCCTTCCTTCAGCACGACCGATCTAGCATCCGTTGTTCCGTTGCCGTTTGGCTCGGTCTCTTACTGTCCCGATTAGGTCCGATCTTCAAAATCGGTACTAGCAGCGTCATCATGGTGGATGATGGGTCTCATGTTGTAGGAGGATCGGGCCCACTCCTTGTTCATTGCCTACCATATTTGGAGCGGCATCGGTTTTACAGCCGATGTGTCTTTTATATGATTCCTTGTAGCCTGATCAGGCATATCGCATTACGTCCGCATGAGGTTCACCGGCGCATCGGGCTCTCTCCTTAGTCGACAGCCTCGTGCTACATCGATTAGGTTTGACCTATGAGATCGGGGATGGTGGTTCGAGCCAGCGCCCCGGTGGGTCTTTGCGTGGTGTCTCATCAGAGTGAGTAGCCGATGAGTAGCTGATTCGGTTCGATCTTCTAAGGCTCACGTCTGACGTGGCCGGCGTCGAGAGCTAGCGGGTCTTGTTCCCCATCGGCTCGAGTGGCCGATGGGTTTAGGTGTAGGCCTGCGTCAGATGTTCGGCCGATAGGTAGTCGCCAACCTCGCCTCTTTTCTCCCTCATCGTCACGTTCAGTCTAAGCCTCCATCATCTCCGTGTCGTTAGTCCCCAGTCTCATACTATCTCGGTTCGGTCCGATCTATTGAGGCTGGTCCTAATGGTCCTCCTAGTTACCATGGTTGCTGACCCTCGTGGCTTCACGGAGGATCGGAACCTACTCCGCGAGTCGGGTGCCACGGAGCATCATCGGCTCTTTGGCTGATAGGTCCTCTAATCCGTTCCACGTATTTATCTCTCACGGCTCTATCGGCTGTTCAGCTGATACTTGAGCGCTACAGCTTCCAGCAGTAACCAGGAGGTATCCCACGTGCTTCGCTATCCTTTGAATACCCTTTTGTGTCCCCATCGGTTCTGCAGCCGATGGATCAGGATCTCACTTTCGCTACACCCAGAGCCATCACATCCTTCGTCGATATCTGGCTACACCTTTATCGGCTCCCCAGCTGATGGAAGAACGTCCTAATCCCTATCAGCGACCAGCCGATAGCAGGAGGCATTTGGACACAGCCGATGACCAACTCGATCCTATTGGCAGCTAGTCGATAGTGAGAGCTCGTATCGGCCTATCGTTCAACTGATCCATTCACCTCACCTTCTTGCCAATTGTAGGGTCAAATTGACTGGCACACCCTCGGACCTCAAATTGACTGTCCCGCGCTCTGAACCCTAGTAGTATTGCACTGTTAGGTTGCCAAATTTCAAACCTTTGCCATCCTAGGCTTCCCTGTCCCTACCTCTCTCGGCCTCCCCACTACCACCGTTGGCCTTCTTGCCCCTGTTGTCCTTAGCCTCCCTTTTACCGCTACCATCGTGTGGTCCTCGGCCTCCCATCCGCCACCCTTACCTTCCTCGGCCCTGCCATCCTTGGCCTTCTTCCACTATCGCCTCGGCCTCCCCTTTACCACCACTATCGGCCTCCTGCCCACCGATCTTGGCCTCCTTGGTTCCACTGCCATTGGCATCCCCTCCACCGCCGCTATCTCCTCCTGCCAGCCATCCTCGTCCTCTCCTCCACCGCCACCCTTGGCCTTCCCTTTGGCGCCCTCAGCTATCTCGCCTCAACCATCCGTGGCCTCCTATTCACTGTCATCGTTGGCCTCCCCTCTGTCGCTCGGCCTCCTTGTCCCCGCTGACTGGCCTTCTTGAGTTAATTTTTATTTTTGAGAAATTTTTATTATGTAAATTTAGAAATAGTTCTGATGCAGATTTATAATGAATTTGATTTGATGTGAAATTTAGGATAATTTTTAATGTGAATTTTAGTTCATAATTAATCTAAATTATGGATTAATTTTTGATGTGAATTTAGAAGTATTTTAGACGCACATGCTTGCATTAATGTTATATATTATGTAAATTTTAGTTGTCAATTTTATATTTGAATGTTGGTTAATTTTTAGAAGTGTATTTTAGGTAAATATTATATGTCAATTGTACTTGTGAATTTCAGTTAAATTTTACATGTGAATTTTAATGGATATATTGTTGTTAAATATTAAGTACTCGATAATAGACCCAAACAGATCTAGGAGGGCACATTACCTACTTTGTCCACGTCATTCAATGATAGCCTCCAAAGAAAACGGTCATATCACTTAGTAATCCACATCCTAGTTCGCAGTATGAAAAGAAGGCTATGTATAATGCTAACTATGTTCTAGAAGCAGTAAGTTCTCTGTACACTTGACTTCGTCAAGTTCATGGTACATATCAAGCACCGATCATTCTATTTTATGCATAGATGAAAATTGCTCCATGAAGGTCTATGCATAGTAGAGTTATATCAAAGTGACAACTAAAAGTATTGAAAACTTCCGCTATCCCGAAGTAAAAAATAATTGCTACTCAAACAAAACCTGGAAAATAGCACAAGACCAAAGTGATCTATCCTAAAGAAACACATGTCATCCACATTATATGTATACCTACTTTTTTTACTAAACTTTAAATAATTTTTTCTCCTAAAAGACATATTGGATCTATGAATCGATTGTAACTTTGCATTTGCTGTAATTAATTTTTTCAACAACATACATCTCACATGATTATATTTTGATGAAATTATATACAAACATGACCAAAAAAATCAACCTTTCACCATTTATAAAATATTGTTTCACCACATGTTTCAACTCACTCAGAGAGATAAATATATAAAAAATACCGACTGCAACAATAACATCTACTACACGAAACATTTAATCCCAACAAGTAAAACATAAAAATAATTCAAATAAAACATACTATATATATTTCCAAATATTTGATTTTGTTAAAATATTTTTATATCACACATAAAATATCGAGTTGTAATGGTTGAAATATATATAAAAAATACTTCCTAAAATATCCAAAAGAACACCATGTGAAACATTTACAAATAACCTAGCAAAACATCGAGACATACCCAAATAACACTGTGTACAACAGTAAAAATCCACATTGGAACGTAATCATGTATTGTAGTTATTAAGATTTAATTGAAACAATTTAGCGATGTAATTAAATCATATACCAGAAAATTACTTGAAGAGAAAAAATCATTTCAAATTTGAAGCTTGGTGTGTGGAGTAGGTCGGATAGGTACGTTGGTGTTACATGCGCTTCTACTTGCTCAGACCAACTAGCGCTTGATTTTTCCCTTACGTTAGACTTTTACTAACTCTATCCTAAAACTTTTATATTTCAGATAAACAATTTGACTTATTTTGGGATGGAGGGAGCAGAAGTCTACGGTTGAAGCAGCAAACTACCGTGAAAATCTAGAGTTGTTCCGTGAAAATCTAGAAATGTTCCATGTTAGCCGTTGGATCGTGCGTGGAGGGTAAAGATTGTCTACAAGAAGTTACCGAACCCTACCAACTGCCACATCTGCTGAATGAAATCCCTCTTCTACATCGCCTTCCTTTTCGTGAGCTTCAAAACAGAGGGAAAAAGAAAAAAAAATCGATCCAGATCGGAGAGCCCAGCGCCGCCCCTCCGCCCACCGCCTTGGCCCGCCGCCGCCGCCGCCTGGCGCAGTCGCGCAGCATCACAGCGGAAAGGCTTAATTATCGCCGCCCCACGCGCCGGCGTCGGCGGCGCCGGCCTGATACGGCGAGTCGGACCAGGGGTCAGCAGCGAGCGGGGCCGACGAAGATGATGTCGCCGAGGCCCTCCGCCTCCGCCGCACCAGAAGGCGGCGGCGGTGCCCCCACCTCCCGCTTGGTGCCCACGGCGAGGTGGGCTTTTCTCCTGACCACTTTCTGTCCCGTTTCTGCTGCTCCTCGGCGCGAGATCTCGCTGCTCGTCATTGTAATTCAGCGGGGTAAAATAGCTTAGCCGCAACACGATCAGTGTTCCATTGGAATTGTTGTCCCGGTAGGAAATCGATTGGAGCGAGCAATTTTAGTGGTTTATTGGTGTTTTGTTTCCATTATGCGATTTCTCGTACTTCTAGTAACTCGATTCTGCACAGGCCATTAATAAGTTTCTCTGTAAGATCTGGGATAGCTGAAATTCTACTCCATACACAGAATTAGAGAGATGCACGATGAGCCTGTGATTTGTCGTAAATCAGTAGGTTTGAACTGGCTAGTGTATAATTCAAGTGTAGATTTCTTTAATATTGTCCAGTATGTACGGAAAAAAGTCAATATATGTGTTCTTAAACTGTATATTAGTTATATTTCTCATGCGTATTTCTTATTAAGGTAGGTGGTTAAGCAAGACAATGTAGCAATGAGGAAGCATAGATATCGAACACTTTGTCCTGATATGGCTGAATTTAAACTAGTTATTATTCTATTTTAGAAGGCGGCTCAATAAAAGTATGACTTAACTAATAGTGATGCTGTAGATTATAGTATATACAAAATTTACAATAACAATATTTTTGATTTATATTAGAATTGCTATGGACATTGTGCTTGAAATTTTGGCATTTATTTTAACATTCTATTTTGTATCACTTATTTTTATGGTTATTGCTGCTAAAAATTGCTATATACTGGTTTCGCTGTACTTGCTCCTAACCTGTGGACTAATTTTATTTTTCTTCCACAGTACCATAGTCTGTATTCCTTATTAACAATGAATCATACTCCCTTTTAAATTTTACCAAATTTTATGAGAGAAACAGGTCATGATATGCATCAATGATCACCCCATTCTGTTAGATACCATCGATAAAGCTCAATTTCATTATATACCATTGCGAAACTTGTTTTTTTCTTTTTCTTGTATCATTGCCATTACAAAACTGTTAGCCATCTTTCATAGGCTGGTTGAGATGACCAATTGCTCATATATTACCATAAAACTGACATTTACCTCAATACACATGTTTGAAATAATTTTCGGAAGGCATTACAAAAGTGAAGATACATTTGCATGCACACAATTTTTGTTCATAAAAAAAACCATGCCATTGAGATAAATGTCAGTTTTGAGGTAGCTGAGTTGCAAATCTGTCATTTTACCTTGTCTAATGTAGGACATATAACTGTTTTATAATGGAAATGGCATAAAGGGTACATAATAAGTTACCTGATGTTATATATTGAAATTGGGATTTGCCAATTGTGTGTGATTGGTATATGATGCAATTACTCAAATTTCATTGCTGGATGAGAGAGGTCAAATTACTCAATAGCTTTTTCTACCCATTTTAGATATAAAAAATAAAAACACCTAATTTCCCTAATTATTGTGCTCATATCATATCTTAATTTTGCTTAGCGTTCCCAAGATATGTGATAGCATTCAGTATAATGACAGGTTTTTGTTAACCAAACTATAATGTTTTCTATTGGGCAGGTCAACTCCATTGCAAGTAATTCATATTTTGGGAAACTTTGCTAGAATTTGGTCCGTGTACTCCCTGTATAACTACCTGTCCACTAGTGGGGATTCCATGGTTGGTTTCATCTTCAGTTGCCTTGTACCTGCTTCAGTCATCTTCCTGGCTTTACAGAAGCCTTGGAAAGGCCGGCCTCTGCCCAACTCACAGGTTCTTCTACACATTTTTTTATTGAGATTATGTTATCTACAACTTGATTCTTGCTTTTGTTTTATCATTTAGGTTGCATGGCTTATTTCAGGTTGTTCCGACAATTATCAATGGAGGAATTCTGGCATTGTACTTCGTATTGTGGGGTAAAGGACTTCTTGCTTGTGGACCGCTTGTGTAAGCACACTGTTTTTTAAACACCCTGAATTTTTTTAGAGGTCTTAATTGATCTTCGTTGTGTGGTCTAAGGATGTTGGGGAGAGTACCAGGTGTCTGGTTCAAACCCCTTCTACATACAATCATGCAAACCATGCTTTAAGGCAGGGGTGCCTGATCAACAAAAAAATTAACAGCATTAGTTTGATTGGCATCCTGGAAAACATTTGCTCCATCTTACCCTTTATGAATGTGCCATAGACTTATGATTGAACAGCCGAAGGCATAGGTTTGTATAATTTTGTTTGCTTGTGGAGGGGATTACATTTAGATGCTCGAATGCTGTTCTAAAAAGTGGCTGCCTATTTTCTAGGTATCAGCCCCTACCTAGTGCCTAGTTTCCCTTTAAATAGTATTTGGTTCCTTTAATCTTGGTATTATTTGCAGTAACCATAGAGTAATCTGCTCTAATGCTTCCAATCAAATGGAACCAGGAAGGCTGCCTGCTGCCAGGTGCTAGGCAGTAGGCACTATCCTGTTGCCTTTATATCACCTTATTTCTGAGCACTTCCATTATAAAACTTAGTTCTATAGTTCATAATTACAATTATTGTGTGTCGCTCTGAGCTTAATTTTGTTGTATGCATTTCTAAGCTTCATTTACTCATGTCTATTGAGTCTAGCACTCTGCTGGCGGAGTACGCGGGTGCTGTGCTTGGAGTTCTCTCAGCTGCTTTATATGGAAGGAAAGTTAACATATGGAAGAAGGTAAATTATTGGTATTCTAACGAGAAATTAATATTGTGCTTTTGTTTTTGCTATTTTTATTTAGTGAAACTTATCACTAGTTAGGAACTTAGGACTGATTTGTATAAACATGCACTTTGGCCTTGAGTATCGTCTAATCACTTGGTCATTTGGAGGTCAACTCGTAAATATATGGAGATGAATGAGTTTATCTGTATGCACAAGTTCTGGTACTTTGTTTATATGTCACTTAGCCTTTAAGGGTGCGTTTTGTACCCTGCACAGCGCCTTTCCTTGCTCGGCATGTGCAGGGTCCAAACATTTGGTTGCCTGGCTGAAGGAGCGAGTCTGTCCCTAACAATGCAAAAACAAGGCACACACCTAGCTTGGCAGAAATGAATGCCAATTTAGTTTCATTGGAGCCTGGCCGGTGAGAGCAGGCGTTTGCCCACTTGGATTGCATTGCATGGGCTTCTTTTGAGGCAATCGGTGGCAGTTTAAAGAGATCAATTAAACCAAACAACTTCTCCACAGGGCCTGGCTAAACAGATGGGATTGACCAAACATAGCAACATTACACAACCAAAACAGGCTCATCTGGGCCAGGTCCAATAGTAGGAGCCAGGCTAGACCCAATAGTGGAAACCAAATACACCCTAAATTCAGCATGAAGCTGGTATGAACAGAAGTATACAAGCTATGTTATCATTAGCCCATTTGCTGTGGTTAAAAGATATCACTTCAAATTTTTAAAAATGTATAGTGCATTATATAGTTGATCCAATTGACATAAAGCAATTGGAGTGTGTAGCGAATGTTCAGAGGAACATGTTCTTCATGATTTCTTTTAGGGAATGATAACTATTAGAAATCTCGTTTGTGCAACTGTGATATTACTGGATAAACTAATTCTTGTTTATGATCATGTGTAGCAACTATTGAACGTGTTCTGTGAGTTTTGTTTAAATTTCTCAAAACATCCTCATATAATGATAAAAAAAGGAAGCAGCAGCCAGCAAGTCAGCAACCAGTAAATTTTTAATTAGATGATTTTTCTCATCTGTTTTTCCTGGCTTTGTAGATTGGTGGGCTTGTTGCTATGCTGTTAGCATACTATCTCTTAGCAAATGGATGGGCTACAAGAACACATTCACCACTATGTATCCTATTTTAGAGATCTGATTCTGAAATAACACGCTGCAAAATTCTATCTTGTTTGTCAAACTTCCGTCCAAATTTTTTACACAGTACCCCGCTTCCTATGAGCTCTTGTAAATGCTGTTGAGAATCCCTGACTTTGTATAGATAGCTTTGGAAGTGAATTGCTGGAGAAGGGAACACAAGCTATTGGAATGAAAGAAATGGTAGTTTCACTTACTGCTGGAATATTATCTACTTTGAGGAGAGTATTAGCTCGGCGGGTGTCCCTAAAGGTACTCTTGATTGGATTAACTTTATCAGTACTGATTAAGTTCTGATTATTCTGCAGAGACTGTAATTAGCATTTGATGAGATAGATCATTTTCTGCAGAGTATAAAACATTGTGAAACATGAACATTGATGAAATTTCTATCAACTCAATATGCAGGCACATCCATTGCTTTGAATCCTTCTGCATAGTATGCATGAGGAAGCTGTTATGCATTTTTTTCAATGTTTAAAGTTCTCCCTCTAGTACCTACTTACTCTGTTGATGATATCCTGGAATCTGAAGTATGGAGGATTGAATTCTCAATATCAGAATCTTCAACTTGAGTATACTTAAAATACAGGGACACCCTCCATCTATCTTTATACTATCAACTTTTTGAATCCTAAATTACAATATCAAAGAATTTTTTTATGTGAAATTATGGATTCTCTTATGAATAGGAGGCTCGGAGCCCACAAATTTCTGTGTTTATCATGACTTTTCCATGAGATATTGAGGTCCTTGACCATGTGATCTGACTGCAGCTTATTGGGATATATATACCATTGTTGTTCTTAATTTATGCTGAGAAGTGTTTTGTGGAATTGACGATTGCTGTCATTTTATTATTCTGCAGAATCAACTTAAAAGGAGACTTCATGCAATTAATGTTGCTTCTGCTACATGTTTTCTTTTTCCTTTTGCAATGTGGGATACAATCCTGGTGAATATACCTTGTCTATGCCCTAGCCTGTAATATCTGTTTGCTGCAAAGACTGGCATCTTTTTTCTTTTTCATACATAGTGATATATGTTTTGTTGATCGCAGGGCTCAGCATCTGACAACATAGTTAAACTGCAGTTTCCAAGCTGGGCGTACTTGAGTACAGTTTTGTTCGGAATGGTGCTTATATTCTATGTTGACAATGTTGCCGAGGAAAAGTAAGATTTTTCTTACAGAAGGAAATCTCAACTTTTATTCAAAGGGAAATGTAAAAATTGCTCAAACCCTTCCATCAATTGTCTTGTGTCAATGTAATTGACCTTGCTTAATTATTTTGTTTATCACTCATCTAAATCAGAATCTGAGCAGATTATGAACTTTACCTTAATATATCTCTTAAATTCTTCATTTGTTCAACATAAAACTTCTTTCCTTGAGTTCGGTGATGTCTCTGTCGTTCTTACTAAACACAAAAACATGAACAACCTGTTTAGTTAAACCCCATTTTGTTAATGATATAATATCTCTAATTTGTTGATTGTTTTTGATTCGCTGGGGTAGATTGCATCTGGTCTTCTCTTCTCCAAGACACCTAATGGTTTCAACAGGTTGCATAATTGTTTTGGAGATACTGTACAAAATGGATTTCTCCCTTTTGGGGTTTGTGCTTTGTTCAGTGATTTTAGGATATGGTGAGTTTTGAGGTCTCATCCTTTCTATATTCATGTGATATGTAAATTCTCACAAACTATACTATGTCAGTTGTACAACATTTGGTTGTTCCTAATCTAAATATTATATTTCTTTAACTGGTAGTTGCCTCCCCAGAAATTTGATGATATACCATCGTTCTTTCGATTCAGGGCAAATTGCCTAATGATAAATATTGTTCTTTTGTAGGCATTTTTGAAGCAACATCCTTGGGGCGCTCGAAGAAAAGTCCTTTGGAGGCACATGAGCTATCAAATGGATCGTTTCACAACCAGTTGCCAATTTCTGCACTTCCAAGCTAAAATTATTAAACCTGGGTTACAGGGTAAGTTGCACCAAAAACCTTGTGTTTTATTGAGTAGAATGAGGTTGCGGTATACAGTATTTCTAAGATCACAGGTTTCAACAAATTTGAGTTGTTTGCTATGCTGTTTGAAATTGAATTAGTATCCACTTCCCTATGTTGGATTTCAGTCGTGGGGGAAAAACACCAACAGAGAAGCCTTGAATGTCTACTCATTTACACCAATACCGAAAAAAAAGTTTTACATCTCCAAACCAATCTGTCTACTCATTTCATTAACACTATGCTTCTACCTTGCCCTCTTATTCTGCAGCTATAACATGCGGAAATGCATACTGTTGCACAGCTCAAACTTTGTGGTTTCCATTCATTTTTTAAGGCTTCAACCACAGATAGCTTTTGGTGTTCTGACCTGCAAATTTTGGCCGTGAATCTGTAATCCTCCATTAACATTAGTAGTGCTGCTGTTCGTTGCTGCAACGCCCTGTAGATGTATAGACATATTTGCAACGCAGTTCACTCGATTGCCAAAAAAAAAAAAATCCTTCCCCATCGTCCAGCGATGATTATTGCAATCACTCAGTTAGGCCTCCTTATTTTCTTTTCTGGCTGATGGATTTGTAACCTGTGTAAAATGAATATGCTCACCCCTTGCCTGTGTGTACACATTCCACCTCGATTGGATTCCGACTTCGTAAAGCAGTCAGCATAGCATGCCGTTTCTAATGTTTGATGCAAAAATATTGCAGTCGGAAATTCTGATATTTTACCCTCTTTTACCTGGATCGTCAAGCATGGGGATAGCATGCTTGGATAGCGATCTCAACGCGATTAAGTCGTAAAACAAAAGGTTTTGTCCATGGACATCCCAGAAGATGATATACTTGCTTTGGCAAGATCCGTTGTCATGTTGACGAGCTGGGGAGCTACGGCGTGCAGTTACGGACTTACACGAGTATGAATTGAGAAAATGAAACTGCCGGATAAATGCTCAAGCTTTAGGGTTGAAAATTGTGTTCTTTCAAATTAAAGAATTTGAAGATAATATATTTTTTTTAAAAAAGAAGGAAAGAAAGAGACGCCAGACCTTGTTACCACGCCGAGCAGATGTCTGCCATGTTATTATCTATGGAAATATATTTTCAAATAGTAGTTTCAAATAGTAATCGCTGGGGCTCGGCCGTCAATAGTTTTTGCGTTGCCTACTTAGAGCATGAACAATTGCGATGCAATCGTCTAGAAAACGGACCAAGTAGAATTTATTATGAGTGGAGGAAAGATAGTAGAGTGATAAGAATAATTTATTCTCTATCCAAAATATTTAGCCCTTTTTTTAAGGTAAGGATCATTCTAGCCAGTTTAGCAAAGATCAAATAAATTTGAGAAGAAAAGACTAGTATCCCTCATTTATTATGTGGTTGGAAGTAGGAGGATAGTTGAGCTAGTACGAGAAATTTAAATGAGAGGTAATAGACAGTAAGTAGTAATATAGAATGGTAACCTTTTTGAGATAAATTTTAAATTCTAAAGTGACAGAAATTTACCATCAATTTTAAATCTTCATCCAAGAATCAGTTGAGGTAAAAATTGATAATTGATTCAACAAAAAATAAATATTAAATACTTATGAAGGAAACACTTATTACTGACGGAAGGAAACACTTATTACTCATATTACTCATATAGAAGAAAACTACAGTAAATGCCACTCTCATAAGCGGCTTAACCAAGATATAATTCTCATTGAAAAGCTTTATATGGAATACTCAACAAATGTAAATACATAAGGTATATATATATAATATAAAGCAACATTTAATAAATATTTAAGAGTAAAAAATAATAGAATACCTAATCAATATTAAATCAACTCTGTACAATCATCATTCATTCTCTGTTGTACACGCCTAACCCAACTATAAACATTCAATCCTAGTCAGTAGGTCTAACCTCTCCACACTGGAAACTAATTACCTAACCATCATTTTTATTTATTATCATTAATAAGCAATGGGACTAATCACTAAAAAGCCCGCCTATAACGACAGACACGGTTATAATATATCACTAGATATAACCCTACAATATGTTGTCATGTGCTTTAATACCATCACGGTATCTTAGAAAGAAATTGTGATAGTACCCTTCACACCTAAAGCAGTACATCGTATTTGACATCCCTATCTCTCCTAAAGGTATAGACTCACTTAGTGTCCCTCGTGGACTTATCTCCACCAATTCATAGTCTGATGCCCCGTATTAGATCACGCTATACAAAAAGTCTATCCATTGCCCACTCTAATTTATGGTTAGTATAGTTAATGCTTCGCAACAATAGCTTGTGGTTGTTATTACTCTTTATTTTATCATCGGAATCGGTCTCATTATTGTAGTACCACTCTTTTCTCAAATGAGCTTGCTTGGAGCTTTTCTTCTTGTGGGGCTTGAGCTTCTTCTCCTTCTCCATGTTTTTGCTCAGACAATCCGTACGACGAAGTAGTTTGTCATCTCTTCACTCCCAAGTCTTCATATCTTATTGATGATGATCATCACATAGTCATACATCTCTTATGGTGTCTCATTGTCTTTTATTATGAATCTTTTAATCTTTCCTTTTAGGAGATCGATTTTTTATTCCCTCACTCCTAGAGTGTCTTCATGAGCCACATAAAGTGTGTCATATTTTTTTTTGGCTTTCTTAAGTTAATCCATTTTGTTGAACTCCTCCGAACTAAGTGAGATGACACTTGTAGCTTTATCATTGCGATGAATGAGTTACTATTGTTCTGTTGTGAGCTCAATGTCATCCTTCAGGATGTCAATACCTGTGTAAACCACCTTCCAACATTTGAATACAAAGAGATTATATGCAACTTAATCTTATGGTTCCAAGCGGCATAATATGTCCCATCAAATTAGAGGGTACCCTCGAAAGACACGGAGATATAGTTATTAGAAGAATTAAGCTTGTTGTAATTGAAATCGATAGAGAATCCCTTCTTTGAAGCATCATTCTTTATTGTGGAGGCATCGTCATCACCTCCAATTAGTCCCTTCGGGTCAATTTTCTCTCATGACATGTTGATCTTTTCCTATTCGAAGATTAGCTCTAATACCAATTGAAAGCTCAATTGGATGCTTAGGTGTCAATTGAAAGGGCCTTGAGGATTGGATATATCGCTTAGAGGGGAGGGTGAATATGTGTCTCCTGAAATTTTAAAACTTACAGTGAAATTAGACTTAGTCGGACAGTTTAGTGCTAGGTTGGATAGTCCATCTATGGAGAAGTCAAACAATCCTATGGCTTTATTACAGTCCGATTAGTATAAAGACAAAGAAAAACAATGTGTCCAAATTGTCCAACTTTGTAGGACAATTCAACCAACATAGAAACTTAACTTAAGCAAAATTAATAAGATGCAAACTAGAACGGTTACACAAGCATACTTTCTACAAGAGAAGCTAGTGATTTATAGAGCTAAACAAACAAGTAAAGATCACTACAAGTAAAAGATATAAAGCGGTAAATACAAGGTAAATAAAAGATGAAAGGAGACACTGATTTGATTCTCAAATTTTAGATTCAAGCAATCCTACATCTCCATTGAGGAGCTTCGAAGAGTCGAGTCTTGATTAACCTTTTTTGACTCCAAGCAACCTCTGGTGCTGTTTCGATCTCCAAGTAACTACTAAAGTCTAGCTTCATCTCCAAGCGGCCACCAAGGTCCTTAGCTTGGATAACATGCTACAACCTCTAACGAAACTTGCTTTATCAAGCACCTACCAACATGGACAAAAACTGCCAAAATCTATATAGGGTTAGACGGTCCGATACTGAACGACCCTTTATGCCTTTTCAATAGTCACTAAACCACTAGCTGTTAGGCTATAAATGGGTGGACAATCTAGCAATCACTAGATTGTCCGACGGTGTCTTCATCTCAAAAAATCTGGTAGCTCTCAGACTGTCAAGCCCATCAATTTCCAATCGTTCGCTGAGCCATTGTCTAGCCACTTTCATAACATGTTAAACAGTCTAGTACTAGGTTGGACTATTCAACACTCCTTACTCCTTGTTCCCAAGGTCCAAAACCACTTGTCCACTAAGCTTCTTCGTACTTCTCTATCCAGACTGTCCGACAGCTCTTGACTGTCCAATCCATATAGGGCCTATACTATCCAGTGCAATGCAGCTTTGGGGCAACTTTATCTTCTACCTTTCAAACTTTGCCCAATTCTTTTCAACTTCAACTCTTTTACTTTGAGGGTTGTCTTTGCTTATTCTTGAACCTCATAGGACCTAATATATGCTCATTAGTCAATAATTATATTAGTAATATAATCATTTGTCGTCAATTAGCCAAAACTCAATAGGGGATTAGATACATTTTCACTAGTGTTTCTAAGATACTAAAAATATCTAACTAGACCGGTATATGAGTTTCTTGTTCATCAAATTATAACCAAATGCAACAAGGCAAGGTGATCAGATCAAATTGGCCATAATGAATGATACAGGTGCATTCCACCCTATAACATTAAAAAAATAAATGTATATTTGTTAACGCCAAAATTTGAAAAGCCTAGGGAAAGATTAGAAAAAAGATCGGCTGAAGTAAAAGAAGAGTCTGGTTGCTACAGGGAGGAAGCCGATCAGATGAATTAAGGAGAGATTCGGTCTAAGAATAGAAGATTATCCAGATGAGACTAAGTTTGAGGACGAGCCGTGATACTCACGGTAGGATATTATATCTATGTAAATCGTATCTTATATAGATAGGAATGTTTAGTTAGTTTAGTTAACTTAGAGATAGTTTCCTTTATCTTTGTTAGGAGATAACATTCGATGGTTGTTATAAACGCGTCAGACATTGTAAACCCAGGGTATAAATATAGACCCCCTGGAAACATGTATCAACATATCCTTCAATTAATACAACTATGGTGTATCGCCACCCTAGTTCATCTAGGTTTTTACCGGCTGGTTCTAGCTCTCGACGTGGAGCTGTATTGGTTAACTTTGATCTTCGGTGAAGGGGTAAGTCTTGCCACTATCCTGGTATGTCCTGCTTTGTCTAAGACTGTATCGGTTAGGTTTGACCTCTTAGGCAGATCGGATATACCGCATCACATCTGTACAAGGTTTATCGGTCTATCAAGCTCTCTCTGTCGTCGTCGGTCCCATGCTGCATCGGTTAGATTCGTGCTATAAGGTTACCGATGGTAGATTGAGCTATAGGTTTATAGGTCTCTGTACGACGTTTCATCGGAATGTTAGCCGATGAGTTATCTATACCCCAAGCACCACACCTAGCGCATCGGTTCCTCGACCAATATGCACCAATCTTCAGAGACTTCCCTCGAGCGCCACGTCAAGTGCATCGGCCTTCTAGTCGATGTGCGCTTGTCTTCAGAAAAACGTCCTCTCATCGGCTCAGCTAGCCGATGGGTTCGCTTTGCTCTTATTTTAGCACGACCGATCCGACGTCTATCATCTCGTTGCCGTTGGCCTCGGTCTCGTATTGTCTCGATTAGATCCTATCTTTGAGATTCGGTGCTAGCAGCGTCATCACGGCGGACGACGGGTGTCATGCTGCCATATCCGAAGCGGCATCGGCTTTGCAGCCGGTGTATTTTATACAATTCTTTGCTAGTTCGCATATGTCTATCGTCCGATAATGAGAGCTCATATCGGCTTATCGTCTGACTGACCCATTTGCCTCGCCTCCTTGTCAATTGCAGGGTCAAATTGACTGGCATGCCCGCACTCGCACTGTTGCACCGGAGCCGAGCGAACCTCATGGGCCCTAGCGCGCATACCTAGAGCCACGGAGAGAAGCCGATCGGCCTGCACTAGAGCTAAGCAGACCTCCTAGGCGTCGGCGTGATCACCTGAGACATTTTTCGGCACGACCATATTTTTCGGCACACCCATACTTTCAGAAGCTCTATTTGAAGTCGTTCAGTATGACTAGACAAGGGCCAATTCAAAAAGCACGGTTGTCAAAATGTGTTTTGGTGAGAGAATCAGTCCATTCATCACCTATGAATCCTCCAAGCTGGTGCAAGAGGTGTTCAATGAAACATTTTATCAAGTATTTAGCAATCCGTCGGGAGTATGGATGGATACACTATAAGATCTGATCAAGAAGACGATACAAAAATTATCAGCACAAGAGTCTAATCAAGATCATGTACCTTTACCGATAGAGACGGAGTTATCTTAGGAAACATGTAAAAGCAAGAGAGACCTATCGGCAAATGTATATCTACCAACACAAGATTGATTCAGGGGGCAACGACAGGAGATACCTCCAGAATACTTTCAGGGTAGTTATTGTGGAAGATATCAACGTGTCTACCCAGATGGCAATCCCAATTTATACACTTATCATGGAGAGTATCTCAGACAGAATCGGGTACCATATCCACATCCACAATATCAGAGAGACATTCTTAGAGAGAAGGATTGATTAGCCAGAATTGTAGACACGGTGAAAGAGCAATATGGTATCAAGCCCAAAGATCAAATAGTTATGTATCGGTACCTATATCCAGAATGGTTTGACAGAGTTCTATTACCTCGTCGATATATGATACCAGATTTCTCCAAATTCTCAGGGCAAGACAACATATCTATAACAGAGCACATTAGCCGATTCTTAGCACAGTGTGGAGAAGCATCGACCGAGGAAGTCCTTAGAGTCCGTTTCTTTCCATTGTCCCTCTCTGGATTAGCTTTTACCTAGTTTTCTTTGTTACCACCAAACTCAATTAGGGGATAGGCTGATCTGGAACAGCAATTTCATAAATATTTCTTTGCTGGGATTCAGGAGATGAGACTGTCAGATTTGACATTGGTTAGATAGAGGCCTGATGAGTCAGTACTGGTGTACATCCAACGTTTTCGGAATATCAGAAGCCGATGTTATAGTCTTATTCTAAGCGATGAACAGTTAGTTAATTTAGCCTTTCAAGGGTTGTCGAGTCGTATCAGGTGGAAATTTTCTTCCCAAAGTAAAATAAGAATTTAAATATGTGACAAGCATACTCAAAGGAATTTTGGATCTACAAGACTTGCCTTCTATCAAATGGCCTCTAATTAGTCTTCTAAAGCTTTTCCGTTGGACTCGCGATCCTATGAAACATTAAAACTACACGATTACACACAAAAATAGGGAAAAAGACTAACAAAAAGCAAATAAAAAGTGCATAAAAAGTAAAGAAACATGTAGAGCTTAATTTTAGATGAATATTGCAACTTGAATAGCCTCATTCCGAGTTTGTATGAATTAGTTATAAATTTATAAATATAATGAAATTAAAGTCTATTTAAAAGAATTAAACATTATGTAACTTATAATTATTTTTTTACTAAGAAAGATGGATTATGATGTTAGCCCTTGAAGGAAAAAGGCCAAAGTCAATGACTTGTGAGGCCCACATGTCATAGAGGATAAAGAGACACTGGTCTATGATGGACCTACTGCGTCGAGGTGGTCCATGAGATGGACGGACGAGACTGACCTAAACCGATTGAACAGTTGATTTCAATCATGACAGGATGGCCACATGGATGGGCATGTAGGTGCACACATGGGATAGGGAAGTTGAGGTGACAACTAACGAGATGATGACGTTGTGGCCACGATGACTCATTGATGGGAGTGGCATGAAACTTGAGGTCACCATTGAACGGTGACACGACAGTGAAAGACAAGAGCACTAGAACAAATTATGTGGTGTGGGGAACCAATCGAGCATAACCATGATGGAGGATGGCGATGAACGACTACAGGCAATGAGTTTTGGTGGTGGAGCTCCTTGGGTTCACAATGATGGTGGCATTTTGATGGGATTTGGTGGTGGCATTTCGATTGGATTTGGTGACAAGGAAGTGATGGATGAAGCTACCCTTGAGCTTGTGAAGCCAGATAGGCATAGCCTGACGTGTTATTGACAAGGAGGAAATGGTAGCAACAAACAGTGGCTAAAGACGGTGATGACGATGGAGAGAGGAGCACATAGGGAGGCAGTTTGGGACTGTGGCAAGCTTGGGTGGCAGTGGAAAATGTACGAGATGGACCAAGGTCTTATTTATAGAGAAGAGGAGAAGAGATTGAGCTCAAACTGACTAGGATTTGGCTAGGGTTTCATCCCCAAAATAATGAGCATTCCAAGTTTACCATGGTGCCAAATCCTTCATAATTTCTTCCTTTTCTTGAGGGGAAAGACAAAGGAGTCCATAGGTGGCACGATGGCTCTCTTGATTTGGAAGGAGGAGCTTTGGGGCCACTGGATTTGTAAGGGAATCGGCATAAGGGGCTAGGAGGATTCTAGCACAATGCGGGCCTATGTTGTTAGTGAGAAGGAGGTGGTTGTTGTGAGTTGGGCCCATGGCTTCTTGCTAGGCCGACACACTTATGAATGGGCAGAGATAAGAGGCCGGCATGCTAGTTGGGCCGCTAGGCTTGGGTGCATGGAATGGAAGGAGGAGGAGAAAAGATGAGAGAGAAATAGGCTGAGCCTAAGATGATGAGGTAGGAATGGGCCAAAATCAGCCCAAAGTTTAGGAAAGGATTTTTATTTGGTTTTCCAATTAAATAATTATTAAAATGATGTTTGCAATTTTAAAATTATTTCTTGAGGTCTGAAAAACCCATGAAAATTTTAAAGCATGTCTTAGACCAAGTAGAGTGTTAAGAAAAATACTCCAAGGCATAGTTTATTAAAAAAAAAATTTCCCACATTAACTTCACTTGTTAATAAATTTGTATTTTAATATAAATTATAAAAATAATTTATTAATTTTTGAAATAAAAAATCAGAGCATGACAAAGTATAGGAGTGATCCCGTTAAAGAGTAGGAGGGTGTGAGGGTGGTTGGGATAAGATTGGATGAAAATTATATTAAGGGTGGTTGGTAGGAAAAATAGTACTCTAAATCCTTATTTATTGGGATAAATTTTAAATTCTAGAATTACTTATATATTTTTTGAGTAATTTGGACAGAGGGATACAAGTATCTAATAGATTATTAATACCGAAAAAATATTAAGAATATGAATTTTATATGATTGAACAAACAATATTAGAGTTGTTTGAACACAACCGCCTCCTATCACAAATAAGTGATGTTTTGGAAGGCGTGTAGGCAATATGTTCAAACTTTGATGATCAATTTCTCTTTAACTATTTTGATTCAACTTTTGAAAATGATTTTGTTAGATTTGTCTCAAAAAATTATTTCAAAATATTATACCTTTGCCATAATTTTTGTAAATGTTATAATAGTAATTAGTAAAAAAACTAATAATCAGTAACCATGTCGCTATCAAAAGGACACTTTGTTTGATAAGAGGGATTATTTAAATATAATGTATATAGTCACGTTGACAATTCTTCATACACTTGTGACCTTAGAATCTACCCCTTCCATTTCAAAATATAAGTATTTTTTAATTTAAATCTTGTTTCATAATATAAAGATTTTTAGAATTACTTACATTTACATTAATCACTTTCTATAAAAAAAATTCTATTCTTATCTCTAACCACCCCCACATTGAGCACCAAAGTTTATTCAACACAATCTTAATCTATACTAAGCAATATAAAATCTTTTATATTTTAAAATAAAAGGAGAAGCTAACCTGGCGAATCTTATATTAAGGTGACAAGTGGCAACATAACAGCCAATAGCCCAATACCAAGCAAGTGGAGTAACAACTGCTCCCCTTGCCGTAAGGCGTCAGCCACTCCATCCTTAACTTGTTGGTCGCACCGGCGCGTCCATCACGTTGTCATGTCACTTGACTGACCTTGTATTTGGACTCAGCTGTCACCGTTTGTCGCCGCGCGGTTCGTCCTGCTATGCTCGTTTGTCTTGCAGCATCTGTACCTGTTACTCTCTACCAAGTTCTTCAATTGTCTCCTATGACCAATGGCCTCTTAGGATTGGTGTTCATGTTCCGTGCATTGCTACTAGCTTGAAGCTGAAAATAACGTTATTAACTGCTCTGATGTTCGCTTTCTACAAATTTATATTTCATTTCCGCTATGCCCCTCTTAGATTTGAAGTAGATCATTAGCATGTGTGCCTTAAATCAATCTATTGTTGACCAATTTCCCCCACAATTAAGGACAAGAGAGTCTAAAATAGTATTTAATTTTTATAAACTAATAACATAAAGTAAAAAGTATTAGGGTCGATTCTCTAAATAATTTTAAAGCATGCAAGTAAATACTAGTAATTTTTGAACTTTCTAGTATTAAAAAATAAATTGATTTATTTATTAATCTATAGAATAGTAAATTTATTTGCATATTGATATGTATCTCCTTACTTCAAAATTCCAAATTCTAATAATTAGAAAAAATAGATATTTCATTTGTGTATGGTTGTAGAATAGTAATGTCTTTTTTTAGCCCGAAGTACATTTTCATCCAAAGCACCCGATAAAAAATAGTCTAAATCTTATTTTATGGTGGTTTTGATTAATATGACAATGGTTGTTTGCTAACATAAACTTCAATTAGGTATGTTTCATGGTTTTGGACTTAATTAGGTGACATCAACATCAATAAAATTTGTATAATAACAGCATAAATAAAAACCACATGCATTTTAAATGAAACTATGTTGTAGTGTTATTTATTTGGTTTTGAACTTTTTTTTCACGGGGGACAAGAGTGTTGTCAAAATATAGCTGGTTTTGTAGTTCAATGTGAGAAATGAACTATGAGCAAAGATGGAGTTCACTCTACAGTCTTTATTGTAAATTCCTAAATAAATATAATTGTGCAATTGTATTGTGATATTAATAAATAGTGCAAACGCACAGGTTAACATCTACATATAGAAATTCCTTGGAAGAAATTAAGGGGAGCGTTTAGAATGTTGACTCTTAGAATGCAGTTGCCATGCAATACTTCATAAATTGGAGAAGAGAATAAAGGAGAAAATTGCCCCAAATATTTTTCCTTGTCTGTTCTTACATGTTCTTCTGTTTTCGGGTTAAAGGGCATGCGCTTGTGATCCTAAGGTGTGAACATATTCCACATCAAATCGCTTAATTTTAAAAATGAACCACTCTGAGATTTCCATTTTCTACAATTGATCTGATATAGTATTCCCTCTAGCTATTTCTATATTTCCTATAGTTTTGGACATTTCTTATCAAGAAGTCATTAATTATTAATTAGGGTATATATTTTCTATTCTAACCATGTTAAATACCTGAAAGTGCTACATTTAGAGACATGAAAGTACTATTTGGCTTACGCCCCGTTAGAGCTTTTGAAGGTGGCAAGTTAAGCAGCACGTAATTAAATAAGTATTAATTATTATAAACTTATTTATAAAGGGCAGTTGTTTTTAATGCATGGCACCATGGAAATATAAGATTATTAACTACAAAGGGTAATCTCGTCCTAAACCACCACTAAGACTCTTCAACGACAGTCGATAAGAATTCTCATCCACTGCAAATAAAGTTTCAACCACTCAAACTGCTCTATTTTGTCCAGTACGTTTATATTTTTTTTGTTATTCTTAAGTCTAAATTAAAAGTCATAATCACTTACTGACCGTGTAGAAAAACAAGGTGTTCTACCATGACTTTTGTGGGAAAAACTTCACATGTGAGAAGCAAGCATTACAGGCTGAATTGCTGGGTAGGATATTTCTAGGCTCGGGCAATTAGACAGTTCTCCAATCTTGAGCGCATGCTGGATGCTCTTGCATCTTCGATTTGCTATCAGCAACCAACACCATGTCCTCCAATATGTTCGTGCTCCTGCAGCTCCTGTACCTTATTATTCTACCAGGCTTCACTGCCAGCGATGACGACCAATTAGCTTACTCTGGCTTCTCTGGTGCTAACCTGACCATGGACGGCGCAACCATCACATCACGTGGCCTCCTAGAGCTCACCAATGGCACAGTCCAGCAGAAGGGCCATGCATTCTACCCTGTTCCATTGCGCTTTGTCCCATCACCCAACGGATCAGTGCTCTCCTTCTCGACATCCTTCGTGTTCGCCATCCTTTCCGTCTACACTGATCTAAGTGCCCATGGCATGGCCTTCGTAGTGGCGCCAAGCAGGAACTTCTCAGGCGCATTGCCTGGCCAATTCCTGGGCCTCACCAACATCCAGAGCAATGGCAATGGAAGCAACCATTTCTTCGCCGTCGAGCTCGACACCATCCAAAACAAGGAGTTTGGCGACATCAATGCAAACCATGCCGGCGTCAACATAGACGGTCTCCGTTCAGAGCAGTCCTACTACGCCGGCTACTACGATGACAAGGATAGTAACTTCCATAACTTGAGCCTGATTAGCCGAGAGGCTATGCAGGTGTGGGTGGACTACGACAGCAGCAACACGCAGGTCACTGTGGCCATGGCTCCCCTCAATGTTGCGAGACCCATGAAGCCATTGTTCACGGCCAGCTACAACCTCACATCTGTGATTACAGATGTTGCGTATGTTGGTTTCTCCTCTGCAACTGGCACAATCAACGTGAGGCATTGCGTACTCGGCTGGAGCTTTGCAATTAACAGCGCTGCTCCGGCCATCAACTTAGGTAAGCTACCAAAGCTGCCACGCATGGGCCCAAAGCCACCATCGAAAGTATTGGAAATTGTTCTACCAGTAGTAGCAGCAGGTTTTGTCCTCACCGTGGGCATCATTGGTCTTGTACTCAAACAAAGACATATGAGGTATGCAGAGCTGCGTGAAGATTGGGAGGTTGAGTTTGGACCGCACCGGTTCTCTTATAAGGATTTGTACGATGCAACTGAAGGATTCAAGAATAAGAATCTACTAGGTGTAGGAGGATTTGGGAGAGTATACAAGGGTATCCTTCCAGTGTCAAATTTGGAGATTGCTGTAAAGAGGTTGTGTCATGAATCAAGGCAAGGAATCAAGGAATTTGTTGCCGAGATTGTTAGTATTGGCCGTCTTCAACACCATAATCTCGTGCACTTACTTGGCTATTGTAGAAGAAGAGGTGAGTTATTTTTAGTGTATGAGTACATGCCATATGGAAGTGTTGACAAATACATACACAGTATAGAGAGAAAAACCATTCTGACCTGGGCTCAAAGGTGGCGTATCATCAAAGGCATTGCATCTTGCTTGGTCTATCTCCATGAAGAGTGGGAAAAAGTTGTCATCCACCGGGACATAAAAGCTAGTAATGTCCTTCTTGATGCTGACATGAATGGACGACTTGGTGACTTCGGCCTTGCAAGATTGTATGATCACGATGCTAATCCACAAACCACACATGTGGTTGGAACAATAGGATACCTAGCTCCAGAACTAGGACACACTAGCAAGGCAACCCCTCTTACTGATGTATTTGCATTTGGCATGTTTGTTCTTGAGGTTGCCTGTGGGAAGAGACCCATCAATCAAAGCTCACTTGATAGCCAAACGATGTTAGTTGACTGGGTGCTTGAGAAATGGAACAAAGGATCACTAGTCAGTACAGTGGATAGCAGGCTTGAAGGAAACTATAATGTTAGTGAGGCATGTTTAGCTATAAAGCTTGGACTTTTATGCTCTCACCCTTTTGCCAATGCAAGGCCTTCTATGCGGCAGGTCATTCATTACCTTGATGGTAGCATGCCATTACCAGAGATGACACCAACAGATGTGAGCTTGCATATGATGACAATAATGCAAACACAAGGGTTTGACGAGTACATCACAATAAGTTCATCGATGGTAAGCAATGGCACTGCATCTGCCATTTCAGATGGAAGGTGACATGAATCATGGTCATCACTTATGAATGCATTGTTCTTTTCCCACGCCATTTTAATTTCCTAAAAAAATTTCATACCTTGTACATCTAAGGAACTGATTGGCATCCTTTGGTAAAAACTACTTTAAAGTGTAATAATAGGAAAAACTGCTTTCATAGTATACAAAAGTATCTTCGCTAGCTGGGAATTCTATGCACTTGTAAGTTTTTACAATAGTTGTGTAAAAAAATGTAAAACAGTTTGTTCGGATTTAACTATTTTTATACATAATGGAAGAGTTAGCTCCAAGCGGCCTCTGCATGAATTTAACTCATAATAGCCAATAAGCTCTTGAGGTTGATTAATTGAAGCCGAAGTGATCAAGGTATGGAGCTGATGTGAAAGAAATTGTAAAGCCGCAATATATATATTGAGTCTCCATGCTACGGAACTCTTTATTATAGAGACGATTACGGATAGTTTTGTATTGAATATAGACATTAATTTATGCACTATTAATTAAGAAAAAAATCTAAGAAATATTATTGATAATTATAAGAAATACCATCAGCGAACTTTCAGTAAATTCCATGGTACAACCAACTTATAAATACTATTAGCATGAGGATTCTATCCATTGCACTCCATTAGCTTATGTAAAAAGACCATATTATCAATGTATTTTTTAACGTGAGAGTTAATTTTATCATTTGCTAAGATAATTTTGACATAAATTAGTTTAATATATACAAAATTTTAAAAATGATTATATTTTTATATACAAGATGAACCAATAAAAAAATAATTTTCTATAAGTTTTTTCTTTATACATTAGCGAGGGAAAAAGGAAAAAGAAAAAAAAAAGAAAGGCGATCAGACACTATTATCTCGCTCTCGTAGCTGTCGGCCGCCTGTGTAGCTGCCACTGCTCGCCTATTCCCCGGCTGCCGTAGTCTTGCTCGCTGCTGCCACAGCCGTTTACTGCTATCACCTCGTTCGCTGTTGCCACCAATCTATGCCACCGCTATCACTTTGCTCGTCGCTACTGTCGGTGTCCACCACCATCACCTCTCTCGTTGGCGTCCATCGCCATTGCCTCACTCACCACTGCTGCCCACCTATGCTACAGTCGTCTTGGAGCCACCGAGCCGCCGCCGTTCTCAACTAAAATTGTAGCTTAGTCATCTTGATTTTTTTTTCTAATGGGTTTATATTTAGTATATGATACTACTTTAGAAATAGAAAAAATGTGATGGATTTAACGGAGATAAATTAATGAAATCTAAAATAAAATTGTTTGTATGATGTATTTTTAGTAGTTGTGTTCGTGCATAGTATTTTTTAAACATCGTTTATTAATGATATTTATTTGATTTTATTACAGGGTATATGTAGTTTAGGATTATAGGTTGACTATTTATGCAATAGTCCAAGCGATAAAAGTGTCATGGGGCAATTGTGCCTAGTTTCGAGAGTGGTCGTTGTCGTATAACAATTGTATCGCGTGCTCCGTTCTTGGACTGGCTGTGGAAGTTAGAGCCCACAAAACTGACAGCACATACAAAACTGCCAGCATGTGCTGTCGTAACTTACACCACTAGACTACTACTAGAGGAATACTCCCTCCATCCCAGAAATTAAAACCAGTCCTCTCACTATAATTTTGGACAAATACTTATTTAGGATATGATTCTTTTTTATGGAGGGTGTAGAGGGTGTGTATGGAAATGACAATGACGACGCGTAGGTTCATGTAATGATGCATTTAGAATACAACATTTTGGAATTAGTGCATAGAAATAGAACGGATCTGTACATTTATTTATTTAGAGTAAATTTTAGAAAACCTAAAGCCTAGATACTAATTATAACTTGTGACAAATAACCGTAGTAACTTTATCGTACTTATTTTACAAAACCTCCTCCAATATGTAAATTATCATGTTTGGCCCATACTTAAATTTTCATGTTAGAAAAGTGTCCATCAAATTTTGAGTTGCTGTTATCTTGGCTAAGATCATTGGTTTAATTCATATTACTTTGAACAATATTAGTGTTTCGGTATATGCTAAAATTAGTTCAGTGTGCCAAACTCTTCTTGTCTATCGAGTAATGTGAATCTAACACTACAGCATACCCTCCATTTATATCAATAATTTGAGGATTTAGCCTCCTAGGCAAATGACATATATATGGACTGACATATGGGTCAAGCGGCTAAATCATTAATTTCAATCTAAACAGAGGGCATATACAATCAGATTTTATTTTCTAAATTTTTAAGAATTTTGTACCTACATGGAACAGAGTTACTACAAAATAAGAAAAAGTCTGAATCTGAATCATCCGAATTACCTCCTGAATTCGAATACCAAATATTTTAAGCCATAAACTCTTTAATTCAAACGAATTACCCCTAAATAGTATTTTGAGCGGTTTCAGTATAAGCTGACACACATGACATCACATATGGCACTCCAATCAATAAAAAAATATATAAAAATAGGCCCACATGTCATCTCTCTCTTCCCTCCCTCCCTATTGTCTCCCTTGCCCCCTTGCCCCCTTCCAAAATGAGAATAGTATAGAGTCACCACCAAGCGAGGAGATGATCCCAGCAAGGAGGATGCCATGGGAGGCGCATGCCATGGAGAGGGTTCATCAAGCATGCTGCATGCCACCACTCCTGCTACCTAGATAACATTACCACCCTAGCAGTGGCATCTGCTATCACTGCCATACGCTTTGCCTCCTCTATGCCCCTACCCTCGCCCGTCATCCCTAGCGCCCTCCCCAATGAGCTCCACCTCCAATCGCCTTTGTCGCCTCTAAATCAAGCTTCGCCTCTAGCCTCTACCCTTTCCCATCGGCTGTGGCCTCCAAATTAAACTCTACCTATAGTTAACACCATTCGCATTGGTTGCATTGCCCTAAACTGCTTCACCGTTTAAAGCTTTCACATAGTCATGCTCGAGGAGGTGGTGGTTCGATATCTCGAGCTCTGCCACCCTTCCTATGGAGGGATCAACTCCACCACTAGTGCTCTCCCTAAGAGAGTTCAAGTTTCATCGGTAGCTCTCCTCCAACCTCACCTTCAAGCTAGAGCCTAGGATCTACGGCACACATCCATAGATCTAGAGCCACTTAGCTATCTTGCTCAGCCAACTTTAGAGGACGCCGTCGCCATCACTCTACTGGCTCATGAAGGCCACCTCTACCATCTAATGGCTAGCTTGTCGAAGCCACTGCTGCCTACCTCCACTAGCTCATGGAGGCGCTGCTGTCTTCCTCTATGGATGAGAGTGTGGGGAAGATTCAAGGAATGGAGGTGAGAGTGTGATGGATTCGGCATCGATCTAGAGTGCAATGGCACTGGTGATGGGGTGGTGTGGGGTAGGAGGCAGCACGGAGGAGCTGATGAGGGGGATCGATTGGATTTTCATAACTCACAAAATGCTCGCCATGAGTGAGGAATGGTTGGGAAGCTCGAAGGAAGAAGATAAGGTGAAATAGTGGCTAATATTTGGGGCCATGTAGATTTATTTTAAATTTATTTGATAATCTTGCTGATCGGACTATCATGCATGTTAAATTAATGTCAGTGTCAGGTATATCACACATCAGAACAAAACTATCCACTCTTGATTTAGGGGGTAATTTATCTAGTTTGAAGGGTTGAAGGTTAGAAATTTTTGGTTTTGTAGTTTAAGGATAAATTGGACCGATAAGGTTTAGGGTTTAGGTAATTCGAATTTTTTTAAGAAAGGATTATCTTCAAGCTAATTCATCTGTGTTACCTCATGTCAACGCAATCTTTGAAGTCAACATCGAACAAATCCTGTCTTACTCACTGACTGGAACTTTCCTTTTTTTTTGCTTTTCGTTGTTATACTTATTCTTCAATATTGACATGTCAAGTAGTTTTGAACATTGATGACATTTCAACGCCGTAAGAAGTACGTTCCCCTTTTCCATGGAAAAATACAATCGAGGTGTCCAAATCAAGAAATCAATTTCCAAACAGACAAAAACTGCCACAGAATTAAAGGTACTAGGTGAAATTTTCAGAAGTTGGGCAGTGGGCAGCACTATCAGCTGATGGTCATTTTGTGGTATTCGATTCTCACAATAAATTTATATGGAATGATTTGTTATGATCTCAATACCTTCTATAACTGAACCTTGAACCACTGGAATAGTTTGAATAGGTCAATGTTTCACTAAATTTGATTTCTTTTAACAGAATTGATGGTAGAGTTTTTTTTGAAAGAGATGCAATATATTCTAATAATTAAGAGAGTTTTTTATGCTCTTCTTTAGGCACCGGGAGTTCCACCCTTTTTAGAATTAATTTATGCATTAGAAAAGACGGTACTGACCAGAAAAAAAACTTAGTAATTAGAGAGTGTAAACCAGCAACTTGTCCAAACCATTATGATGTATGGGTAGAAAAATATTTGCAGCGCAGACTGATTTCAGGACATGTTTCTTCTTTCAACAAAATGACAGGTCATGTTTTGAAAAAAGAAAAAAAACCCAATCCCCTAGATCCAGATAGGTATATTCAGAGGGGCAGAGAGTGACCTAAAGTATGCATGGCTTCTATGTCTTAAACTTTGTCTACTCCCTCCTGTGCACCATATTCGCCCTCCTATGCACCATCCTCTCCCTTGTTCTTATCGTTGAAGTTTTCACAATCAGCGATGGCCAGTTTGTGTACCATAGTTTTTCTGGTGTTAACCTCACCCTAGATGGTAATGCCATGGTCACACCAGACGGCCTCCTTGAGCTAACAACAACACAATTAATCTAGGATACATTTTATTCAACTCGATAAAACTTCTGCAAGTTACCCAACAGCACAGTGCAATCATTCTCATTTGTGTTTGCCATCCTTTCAGTGCATGATGACATAAGCACAGATGGCATGGCCTTCTTTGTTGCTCCAACCAAGAACATCTCCAATATAGGGGCACGGTATACAGGCCTCCTCAACAGCAAGAACGATGGCAACACGAGCAGCCACATGTTTGCGGTCGAGCTCGATACTACCCAAAATGATGAGCTCAAAGACATTGATAACAACCACATTGGCATCAACATCAATAGCCTCACCTCTTTGCAAACTCACCACACTGGATACTATGATGACAAGAGTGGTTTATTCAACAACCTGACTCTGCTCAGTGGCAAAGCCATGCAAGTATGGGCTGATTATGATGGAGAATCCAAACCTGTAAGATCACTGCTTTCATCTTCCTATAACCTATCAGATGTTCTTAGAGATCAATCATACATCGGTTTCTCAGCCACAACTGGTGCGATTAGCATAAGACATTGTGTACTAGGATGGAGCTTTGTTATGAATAGTCCTGCTCCAACCATTGACGTCTAAGACTTCCAAAGTTACCACGTCTTGAAGCTGAAAATAACGTTATTCACTGCTCTGATGTTCGCTTTCTACAAATTTATATTTCATTTCCACTATGCCCCTCTTAGATTTGAAGTAGATCATTAGCATGTGTGCCTTAAATCAATCTATTGTTGACCAATTTCCCCCATCAATTAAGGACAAGAGAGTCTAAATTATATTTTATGGTGGTTTTGGTTGATATGACAATGGTTGTTTGCTAACATAAACTTCAATTAGGCATGTTTCATGATTATGGACTTAATAAGTGACATCAACATCAATAAAATTTGTATAATAACAGCATAAATGAAAATCACATCCATTTTAAATGAAACTAAAAACTATGTTCTACACTGTTATTTATTCGGTTTTGAACTTTTTTAGGGGGAGGGGGTGTTGTCAAAATATAGCTGGTTTTTAGTTCAATGTGAGAAATGAATCATCAGCAAAGATGGAGTTCACCCGGTAGTATTATTGTAAAGTTCTAAATAAATATAGTTGTGCAATTGTATTGTGATATTAATAAATAGTACAAACGCACAGGTTAACATCTACATATAGAAATTCCTTGGAAGAAATTAGCGGGAGCATTTAGAATGTTGACTTTTAGAATGCAGTTACTGTGCAAAACTCTATAAATTGGAGAAGAGAATAAAGGAGAAAATTGCCCCAAATATTTTCATCCAAAGCTACAAAATCAGTTGGTTTTCACACCCAATTTCTTTTTCAAAACCAGATAAAAATAGTTTAAATCATAATTTATGATGGTTTTGGTTAATATGACCATCGTTTTTTGCTAACGTAAATTTCAATTAAGTGTGTTTCATGATTATGGACTGACATCAACATTAATAAAAATTGCATAACAAAAGCATGAATTAAAACCACGTAATGGAAGAGTTACATCAGTAGAGAATTAGTCTTAGTACCAGTTAGAGACATAATCCAAGAATAAAGATAGTTATTCATCTAACATGATAGTAATCAGACTTTACTTCTATGAATTTCTTCTCTTTCATTTTTATTATTTCATTTTTATTTTTTCTCCTTTATAAATTTCTTTAGCTTCTTTTTACTTCTGTAGTCAGCATCTAACTAAAATTATCTACATTGTTATTTTCTACAACCCATCCTTCCACCTCACCCATTATAGTATCTATAAAGTCACTGCATTGAGCCAAGTGGAAAATGCTATTATGTTCTTTTTCATTATCTTCCATTATAATCCCTCTCTCTATGTTTATATAACAATTATAATTAGATATGAATCTTGAGTGTGACATGTGGGTATAAAGAATCTTTAAGGAAAAGTACTTCTTCTTATTCTTGCAGTTTTTTTTATGTACAACATATAAAACCCTTATCTTCATGAGTATCAGCCAACTTAAGAAAATAACACACGTCATTGATGAACTCTTACTATTGGTTCGTATTGTATATCTATTGCCGATTCATCTATGTTACAAGTAAACAACTATTTTTAAAAAAATCAAGAATTTTAAATATCATAACCTTAGAAGATTAGTGGATGAAGAGTATTGCTAAACTTTATATAAAACACTTTAATCGGTAGAATCAATAAAAAATCTAGACAAATCTCGCAATACTTCCTCTTTTTATATTTTTTCCAATGTTTATCGTATTTTTTATTATGAATTACTCTTATTTTTGCTAGATTACCTCTGTTTTAACAATTAAAACAAATTCTTATTTTCTGAAAAGTTTTTATTCTTTTCCTTCCATATTTATATTTTTTCAGAGAATGATGTATACAAATATAATTTTGGTACAAAATGATCTTTAATTATCAGTTGGTGTCTCTAGCTAGTACTGATGTATTTGTCAATATTATATTTGGTTGATAACAACTGATATTTTAATATTATAGCACACGGTCATCAAAAGATATATTAAAGAAGAATATTAGTGTCCGTTAGTGTGATAACTGGTATTAATGAGACTAATGTGTCTCGAGCTTTTAGAATCAATATAGCCGATATATTTGTGATTTTTTCGGTTGGACTAGTGATCATTTTACTCGTAGTGCTAGCTCCAACCAGCTTCTGTATGAATTTAACTCATAGCCAATATGCTCTTGAGGCTGCTGAAGCCCAAGTGATCAAGGTACGGAGCTGATGTGAAAGAAATTGCAGAGTTGCTCTCTATATATATATTTATACTTTGACCCTCCATACTACGGAACTCTTTATTATAGAGATGATTACAGAGCTGCAATACACATATATAATTTTTTAATTGAATATAGACATTAATTTATGCACTATTAATTAAGAGGAAATCCAATAAAAACTATTGAAAAGCAAACAAACTTAACATTTAGAAAATATCATCGTACTAAACAACTTTTTCGAGAAACACTGTTACCGTCAGGTTACGCTAATTCCACTCCGTTAGCTCATATAAAAGAACATGGTACCTCTAAACGGGTTGTGCAATGCATTTTTTAGCATGATAGTTAATTTTATTCAGTATTTTGACATAAATTAATTCAATATTTCTAAAATATCATAGATAATTATATTGTAGGAATAAATAATTTTCTATATGTTTTTTCTTTATACATTAGCTAGGAAAAAGCAAAGAAAAGAAAGGAAATCAGTCACTGTCATCTCGCTCTCGCCACTGCCGTCTGCCTATGTCATTGCCACTGCCGTCTGCCCATGCCCCGCCACTGCTATCGCCTCTCTCGCCGCTGCCATCACCGTTGTCTCGTTTACTGCTGCCGCCTGTATGTGTCATCGTTGTTGTTGTCTCGCTCACCACTATCTCCCACCTGTGTCACTGTCATCTTACTTAAGCCACAAGCCACTGCCGTCCTCAGTATTGTCATTGTCATTGTAATTTGTCCCGCTGTCACACTGATATATTTGGGTTTATATTGAGTATATGCTATCAGTAAAGGATTTTAAAATGTAAAAAAGTATGATGGGTTTAACATAGAGAAATGAATAGAATCCTGACAATATATCACTTGTGAGATAAACTAGTCTCTAAGATGACATTATGTTCATGGATGCTATTTTTAAAAATAGGACGGTAATGATATTTATTAGATTTTCTCATTAATTATATGGTATAGGTAATTTCGGACTATAGTTTGACTATTTATGCACTAATCAAAGCCATAGAAGTGTCATGGGTTAATCGTGTCTAGTTTCGAGAGTGGTCGATGTCGCATAACACTTGTATCTCTTGTTCCGTTCTTGGACTGGCTGTGGATGTTGAAGCCCACAAAGCTGCCAGCATGTGCCGTCGTTACTTGCACCACTAGACTACTACAAGAGGAGTGGTCTCGCCGTCCTAGTCCTAGAAATTAAAATCAATTTCTGACTATAAATTTAAATAAATACTTACTTATCTAGTTTGTAGCTAATATATGATTCTTTTTTGGGATGAGAGTGTAGAGTGTGTGCATGGGAATGACAATGACGACGCCAAGGCTAGCTTCATGTAATGATGCATTTAGAATACAACATTTTGGAGTTAGTGCATTCAGACATAAAACGGATGTGTACATCTATTTATTTAGAGTAAATTTTAGAAGGCCTATATAGATACTAATTATAACTATCGTACTATTTTACAAAACCTCATCCCATATATAAAATATCATGCTTGCCCTTAAAATTTAATGTCAGAAAAGTGTCCACGAAATTTTGAGTAGTTGATTTCTTGGCTAAGATTATTGGTTTAATTCATATTACTTTGAACAATATAGTGTTTCGGTGTATGCTAAAATTAGTTCAGTGTGCCAAACTCTTCTTATCGATCGAGTAAAGTGAATCTAACAGCACAACATATTATTAGATCATATACCCTCCATTTATATCAATAATTTGAGGATTTGCCCCCCTATGCAAATGACATATATATGCGTCACTGACATGTAGTTCAGGAAGGTAAATCATTGATTTCAACCTAAACCAAGGGAATATACAATCAAATTTTATTTTCTAAATTTTTAAGAATTTTGTACCTACTTGGAACATAGTTGCTAAAAAATAGGAAAAAGTTTGAATTACCTATATCAATCGAATTACTCTCTGAATTTAAATAATAGACATATTAAACCCTAGATTCTTTGGTCTAGATGAATTACCCCTGACTAATATTTTGAGTGCCTTCGGTCTGAGTTGGCACACGTGGCATCACACATGGCACTCCAGTTAATAAAAAAATAAAAGATACTAGGCCCACTTATTATATCTCTCTTTTCTCCTTCTCTACCACTCTTTCTGCCCTGTTCCAAAATGAGAACAATATGGGGCGACCAACGAGTGAGGGGAGGATCCCGACAAGGAGGATGTCATAAGGAGGCGCAATTTGGTGGTGGCACACGCTGTGGAGAGAGTTTGTCTAGCGTACCATACTACCACTGCTCTCGCTACCTTGACAACATCACCACCACTACCAGTGGTATCCATCGCCATTGTTGTCACCGCCGCGCACTCTATCTCCTCTATGCCTTTGCCCTTAGCTCCCACCCCTAGTGCTCTCCTAGTGAGCTCTGCCTCTAGCCCCATCCATGTGAGATGCCATCTCCAAATCGAGCTCCACCTCTAGCCTCTAGCTACTTTCGTTGCTAGATGCTACTTCAAAATCAAGCTCCGCTTATAGCTAACGCCATCCTTGCTAGTCACATTGCTTTGAGCTCATTTGCCACAAACCCCTTCCACCTGGTCTAGCTCAAGGAGGAGATGGCTAGATAGATCGAGCTATGCTGCCCTTTTCAAGCGAGTTCAAATTCCATCAGCAGCTCTTCTCCAACATCACCTTCAAGATGGAGCCATGGATATGTAGCACACATTAATTGTTAACGCCAAAATTTGGTAAGTCTAGGGAAAGATGGGGAGGACGATCGTTTTAGTAAAGAAGAGTTCGATTGCTACAGGAAAGAAGCCGATTGCAGGAAGCAAGGAAGGATTTGGCCCAAGAATAGAAGATTATCCAAATGAGACCGAGTCTGAGGAGGAGCCGTGAAAATCACAGCAGGATATTCTATCTATGTAAATCGTATATTATATAGATAGTAAGGTTTAGTTAGTTAACTTTCTTAGAGATATTTTCCTTTTATATTTTTAAGAGATAACATCCGAAGGTTGTTGTAACTGCGTTGGACTCTGTAATGCAAGGGTATAAATATAGACCCCCTGGAAACCTGTAAAAGCGTCACCGTGTCCTTCGATCAATACAACTTCACTACATCGGTTAAGTTTGATCTTCGACGAAAGGGTAAGTCCCATCGCTATTCTAGTATATCTCGTTTTGTCTAAAGCTGCAACGGTTAGGTTAGATCTCTTAGGCAGATCGGATGTACCACATCACGTCCGTGCAAGGTTTATCGGTCTATCAAGCTCTTTCTGTCGTCATTGGTCTCGTGCTACATCGGTTAGGTTCGACCTACGAGATTATGACAGTAGATTGAGTTGTAGGCCTATAGGTCTTTGTACGGTGTTTCATCGGAGTTTTAGCCAATGAGTTATCTATACCCTAAGCACCACGCCTAGCGTATTGGCTCCTCGGTCAATATGGACTAGTCTTCAGAAACTTTCCCTGAGGGCTATGCCAAGTACAACGGCCTTTCGACCGATGCGCGCCTGTCTTCAGAAAGATGTCCTCTCATCGGCTTAGCTAGCCGATGGGTTCGCTTCGCCCTTACTTCAGCACGATTGATCCGACGTCCACCATCCCGTTGTCATTGGCATTGGTCTCATAATGTCTCAGTTAGGTCTGATCTTTGAGATTCGGTGCTAGTGGCGTTGACACGGCGGACGACGGGTCTCGTGTTGCCATATACGAAGCGGCATCGGCTTTGTAGCCGGTGTCTTTTATATGATTTCTTGCTAGTTTGTATATGCCTGCATCAGCTTTTTAGCCGATGAATGAGCGGTACAACTTTCATCGACAACCAAGAGAGATTTAGCGTGCTTTGCTGTTCTCTAAATACCCTTTGGTGCCTCCATCGGTTCTGCGACCGACGGATTAGGATCTCGCTTTTGCTACACCCCGAGTCATCACGTCCTTCGTTGACATCTATCCACGCCTTTATTGGCTCCCTAGCCGATGGAAGAGCATCCCATTACCTGTCAGCGACCAGCCAATAGCAGGAGCCATCCGGACGTGGCCGATGACCACCTCGATCCTATCGGTGGCCAGCCGATAGCGAGGGTTCATATCAGCCTATTGTCCAATTGACCTGTTCGCCTCACCTCCTTGTCAATTGTAGGGTCAAATTGACTGGAATGCCCGTATCCATACCGTCGCGCTGGAGCCAAGCGAACCTCATGGGCCCTGGCGTCCATACCTCAAGCCACGGAGAGAAGTTGCCATCGACACCTCGAAGCTTAAACACCTTCATTGGAGCTAAGTAGACCTCCCAGGCCTTCGCGTGACCGAGCCGCCACCTCTCCCCGGTCGGGCCTCTCCTCGCGAGATTTGGCGGCGAGCACACATTAGTGGATCTAGAGCCATGTAGCTACCTTACACGACCCTCTGGAGGATGCCACTGCCATCGCTCTGCTAGCACATGAAGGTTGCTTTCACCATCTAATGGTGGGTGCTAGCTTCCTATGCTACCTCATCGAAGTGTTTCCGCGTGTGGAAAAGATTGGACCGAGTAGAGAAGTATGCCGAGAGGATGAGCGAGTGTGAGCCGATGGAGGTCTAATGGAGGCGCATAAACACTTCGAGGCCTAGGAGATCTACTTTGCTTCCAGTGCAGGTTCATCATCTTTGAGGTACCTTTGTTGGGGTTGCTGGAGTTGCGGGCATTCCAGTCAATTTGACCCTACAATTGACAATGAGATAAACCGATGGGTTAATTGGCTGATAGGCCAATATGAACTCCTGCTATCAGCTGGTCACCAATCGGGTTGAAATATTCATCGGTTGCCATTCGCGCTGGATCTCGTGCGCGCGGTGCGAACACGCCAAAATCTAGGAGTTCTGCTTAGCTCTAGTGTAGGTCTATCGGCTTTTCTCTATGACTTGAGGTACGTGCACCGACGCATAGGAGGTCCGCTTAGCTTCGGTGCGGGTACCTCGGCTCTCTCTCTATCGTGACGATGTAGGTGCGTGCGTGCCAGTCAATTTAACCTTGCAAGTGACAAGAAGGTGAGGCGAATGGGTCAGTCGGACGATGGACCGATACGAGCCCTCGTTATGGGCTGGCTGCCGATTGGGTCGAGTTGGTCATCGGCCGTGTTCGGATGGCTCCTGCTATCGGCTAGTCGCCGATAAGAATTGAGATGCTCTTCCATCAGCTGGAGAGCCGATGAAGGTGTGGACAAATGTCGACGAAGGGCATGATGACTCTAGGTGTAGTGAAAGCGATATCTTGATCCATCGGCCGCAGAGCCAATGGAGGCATCAAAGGGTATTCAGAGAACAACAAAGCATGTAGGGTCTCTCCTAGTTATCGGCGGAAGCTGTAACGCTCATTCATCGACTAGAAGCCGATGAAGGCATATGCGAACTGTCAAGAAATCATATAAAAGACATCGGCTGCAAAGTCGATGCCGCTCTAGATATGGTGGGTATTGAACAAGGAGTGGGGCCCGCTCCTCCCACAGCATGAGACCCGACCCACAATGACGACGCCGCTAGCACCAATGTCGAAGATCGGACCTAATCGAGATAGTAAGAGACCGATGTCAACGGCAATGGGACGACAGACGCCAGATCGATTGTGTTGAAGGAAGGACGGAGCGAACCCATCGGATAGCTGAGTTGATGAGAGGATATCTTTGAAGATATGCATGTATCGACCGAAAAGGTCGATGCAATAGGCGTGACGTTCGATGGAAGTCTTTAAAGACGGGTGAGTATCGGTTGAGGAGCCAATACGCTGAGCGTGTTGCTCAATATATAGATAACTCATTGGGTAACTATTTTGATGAAACGCCGAGTAGAGACCTATAGGCCTATAGCTCAATCTACTATCGATAGCCTCGTAGGTCGAACCTAATCGATGTAGCATAGTATCGACGACTGTAGAGAAAGCTTGGTAAACTAATAGATCTCGCACGGATGTGATGCGGTACACTCGACTTGACTAACAGGTCAAACCTAACCGATGCAGCCTTAGACAGAGCAAGATATACTAGGATAGTGGCGAGACTTACCCCTTCACCGGAGATCGAACTTAATCGATGCAGCACCACGTCGAGAGCTAGAACCCGTCTGTAAAAACTCAGATAAACTAGGGTGGCAATGTGCCGAAGTTGTATTGATCGAAGGATATTTTATAGGCTTCCAGGGGGTATATATTTATACCCTGACATTAAAGAGTCTGATGTGGTTACAACAACCATCAGACGTTACTTCCTAAAAAATATAATAGAAAAATATTTCTAAAAAATTTAACTGAACTTAAACTTTCCTATTATAGATAGAATTTACAAGATAAATTACCTTACCCTGAGTTCCATGGCTTCTCCTCAGACTCAGACTCATTTGGATAGTCTTCTATAATTGGACTGAATCCTTCCTCATTTCCTTCAATCGGCTTCTTTCCTGTGTAGCAATCGGACTCTTCTTTACAAAACCGATCGTCTTTCCAAAATTTTCCGTAACTTATCAAATTTTGGCGTTAACAATTGCATTTGATGCACTCCTGCCATTGGCTGATTGCCGATAAAGGCTGAAGCACTCGTCCATCGGCTAGAAAGCCGAGAAAGGTGTAGTCAAATAGCGAAGAAGGGAATGAAAAAAATATATATTGGCTATAAAACCGATGGTGCTTCAAAACAAAGTAGTTGATAGGCATTATGCGGACTTCTACTATCAGTTGGTTGCCAATAGAGGCTATAGTACTCTCTCATCGGTAGGAAAGCCAATGAAGGCATAGATAGATAGTGAGATATAGGGTAAAGGACATATTGGTTGCATAGCCAATGGGGCTTTAAATAGAATATGTGATGAATAGTAAGGAGCAAGACCCAATCTTCTCAAGATATGAGAGGCTATTTCGGATGCACGGACGGAAGTAACTAGTGAACCCATCGGCTAATTGAGTTGATGAGAAGAATTCTATGAAGATATATGTATATTGGCTGAAAAGACGATACACTAGTTATGAGGCTCTACGTATGGATAACTTATCAGCTGGCCGCTCCGATGAAACATCACGTAAAGATTTATCGGCTAATAACTTAGTCTACTATCAGCAATCTAGTTGGTTGGACCTAACCGATACAGCACAGGACCGATAACTACATAAGAGCATGATAAGCTGATAGAACCCATGTGGGTGTGATGTGGTATATCTGATCAGACAAAGAGATCAGACCTAACCGATGTATCCTTAGATTGAGCGGATACAACAAGATAGTGGTGGGACTTACTAATTCGCTGGAGATCGGACTTAATTGATGCAACCCTATGTCGAGAGTTAAAACCCACTAGTAAAAACCTAGATAAACTAGGTGGCAATGCACCAAAGTTATGTTGATCAAGTGATAATTTATAAGGTCCTAGGGGGTCTGTATTTATATCCTAGAATTGGAATAGTCTGATGCAATTACAAACAACCTTCAGGCGTTATTTCCTAAACATAAAATAATACTATTTCTAAGAAGTTAACAAAACTAATTAAACTTGTCTATCTAAAGATATATTCTATAAAGATAAAGTACTTAGCCATGGTTTTCACGGCTCCTCCTCAGACTCAATCATAACTAGATAAATTTTTGTATTTTGATTGAACCGAATCTATACTTAATCCATTTGATAAGCCCTTTCCTTTATCAATCAGACTCTTTTCAAGCTGAACGGTTCTCCAATCCTATCTGCAGGGCTTACCAAATTTTTGGTGCGAACACATGCCCCCAATTTTAAAGTATGAGGGCTCATGCTTCAAAATTATCTCCCTCAGTCTCCAACAACTCAGAAATTTCCTCCCTTGCTTCTTTCAATCAGCTTTTATAAGCCGATATGGTCTGCATCAAATGTGCTAAGCTGTCAAACCCTCGGGAGGAAAACATCCTTCTGATGTGCCTTGATAGTCCTTAGAAGGCCAGCTCTACTAATTGTTCATTGCTTAAGTCCAAGCTATAGCATCGGCTTCATACATTACGAAATCTTTTAATATATTATGAAATTGATTCCTTCTTCCTCATCTTCACTGATATCAAATTTGTTAGCCACATCTCGTGGATCCCCGCAAAGAAGTGTTTGTGAAATTATTGTTCTAGATCAGCTCATCCTCTGATTGAACATGGTGGCGATGATGAAAACCAATTAAAAGATGATCTAAATAGTGATAATAGAAATAACCTAAATCTCAGAGCTTCTTCTGCTCATGCTTCTCCGCACTGAGCCAAGAATCGACAAACATGTTTAACTGTTGACATGTTGTCTTGCCCTAAAAACTTGGAGAAGTTTGGCATCTTGTATTGGCATGATAATGGTACTATGTCAAACTGTTTAGGGTATAAAGGCCGATAGATGAAATTCTTCCCTTTCGGTTTCAAACCAAATTGTTCTTTGATCACTTTGGATATTTTGACGGCTTGGAGGGAGATCTTTCCTATCTTTCGAGATCCACCCTACAATATGGGGTCAAAAAGCCAAAAAAATAAGTGATTTGTTTTTAGCCCTTATAAAAAGAAAACGGATTCTTGAACCTCTTTCATGCTCATGTCACGTCGAGGTACTGCAGAAAAAAGAACTGCAAAATCCGATCCAATTTTTCGTAATCGATTAGTTAACATGGTGGTTAACCGTATTATGAAAGACGAAAAAAAATCATTGGCTTATCAAATTCTCTATCGAGCCATGAAAAAGATTCAACAAAAGACAGAAACAAATCCACTATTGGTTTTACGTCAAGCAATACATAGAGTAACTCCCAATATAGGAGTAAAAACAAGACGTAATAAAAAAGGATCGACGTGGAAAGTTCCGATTGAAATAGGATCTAAACAAGGAAGAGCACTTGCCATTCGTTGGTTATTAGAAGCATCCCAAAAGCGTCCGGGTCGAAATATGGCTTTCCGAATTAGTAGATGCTGCCAAAGGGGGTGGGGGTGCCATATGCAAAAAGGAAGTGACTCATTCTACTCATCGTCTTCATTGTGTTGCCCATCTCAAGTTGAATATAGCTATCGGACCAATTGTACATCGGCATCTGTGGACCAATATCTGCTGATGTATGAACTGGTGGCTCTTGAGTAATTAATCCATCCACTTTTTTCTTATCAAATCTTAAAGCATATTTGCCAACCCTTCAGATTTATCACTCAGCATATGACATATAGCTTCATCAACTAGATCATGAACGGATTCCCATGTACTTGAAGCTGCAGGTTGAGTTGTTTCACCAATCAGAGTTGGTGGAGTGAATTCTTCTAAATCGGTCGTTCTTATGTCATACTAAAAGATTTCGAACAAAACTTCTCAAAAATCTTTCATAGATTGCTTCACTTGCTGTATATCTATCAAGTCTTCCAATACAACCAAAATAATAATATCTTCATCGGCTTCTAAATAGGACGAGCATGTCTTGGCATCCACTTCTTTTTTAGAAATATCAAAATTCATCTCCTACCGAATGTGCCAAAAGAATGTTCGTTTGAGTAGGAAAGATCAGACTAAGCGGAGAAGTGCGTCGAGAAGGTGAGCGAGCATGAACTAATGGATGTTCGATGGAGGCACGCAAACATACAAGGCGTAGGTGATTTGCTTCACTCTAGCGAAGGTCTTTTGGCTTCGAGGACTCTTCATCGGAGTTGCTAGAGTTGTAGGCATCTAAGTTAATTTTACCCTGCAATTGAAAAGAAGATAAATTGATGAGTCAATTGGCCCATGAGCCAATATAAATTCTTGCTAACGGCTGGTCACCGATAGGGTTAAAATAGTCATCGGCTATGTCTGATGCACTTCTACTATTGGCTGGTTGCTAATAGGGGATGAAGCACTTATCCATCGACTAAAAAACTAATAAAAGCATAGACAGATGGCGACGAAGGGAATGAAAAAACACATCGATTGTAGAACCAATGGCGCTTCAGAATAAAGTAGTCGATAGTCACTATGCAGACTCCTACTATTATCTGGTTGCTAATAGAGGCTGTAGCACTCTCTCATTAGTTGGAAAGCTGATGAAGGCATAGGTAGAGAGCAAGGAATAGGGTAAATGACATATTGGCTGCAGTGCCGATGACACTCTAAATAGAATATGCGATGAATAGTAAAGAGCAAGACACGAGCTTCCAGAGATATGAGAGGCTAGATTGGATACACAAACGGAAGAAACAGGCGAACCCATCGGCTAGCTAAGCTGATGAGAGGAATTCTTCGAAGACATATGTGTATCGGCTGTGAAGCCGATACACCGGCATGAGGGGTCTATGTATGGATAACTCATCGGTTGACCGCTCCGATGAAACTTTGCGTAAAGACCTATTGGCTTATGACTCGATCTATTACCAACAATTTACTAGATCAGATCTAACTGATGTAGTAGAAGACCGATAACAACAAAAAAGCATGATAAGTCAGTAGAATCTACGTGAGCGTCATGTGGTATATCCGATCAGATTAAGAGATTGGATCTAACAATGCAACCTTAGACACAGCGAATATATTAGGATAGTGGTGTGACTTACCCCTTCACCAGATATCAGACTTAACTGATGCAATTCCACGTCGAGAGGCAGAACCCACTGATAAAAACCTAGATTAACTAGGGTAACAATATGCCAAAGTTGTATTGATCAAGAGATAATTTACAATGTCTCAAGGGGTCTATATTTAAATCCTAGAGTTACAAGAGTCTAATACGGTTACAACCAATCTCCAAACATTATTTCTTAAACATAAAAAAAACTATATCTAAGAAGTTAATAAAACTAATTAATCTTGCGTATCTTATAAGATTTATTCTATAGAGATAAAGTGACCTACAGTGATTTGCATGACTTCTCCTCAAATTGGTTCACTTCTAGATAACTTCTATCTTTTGATTGAACTAAATTCATTCTCAATCTGTTCGATTGGTGTTTTTTTTATGTTAATCGAACTATTTTCATAAGCCAATTGGCTTTCTAGTCATATCTGCAGAACTTACCAAATTTTGGTGCAAATATGAAACCACTGTCTTGGCTCATGGAGGCTCTATGCCTTCCTCTGTGGGTGAGTGTGTGGTAGAGGTTGGGGAAATGGACGTGAGTGTGTGTGGTTGATTTGGCATCGATATGGCATGCAGTGACACTTGTGTGGGGTGGTGTGGAGTAGGAGGCGGCATGGAGGAGTTGGTGAGGGTGATCGATCGGATCTTCACAACTCACAAAATGCTCACCATGAGAGAGGAATGGCCAAGGAGCTCGAAGAAAGAAGATAAGATAGAATAGTGACATGTAGAGAGACATACGGATTTATTTTGTATTTACTTAGATAATGTTGCTGACTGCCAAATGACATGTACATGCCACGTCAGATTAAAACCACCTACCATTGATTTAAGGGGTTAATTTATCTAATTAGAAGAGTTGAGGGTTAGAGATGTTCAGTTTTATAATATAAGGGGTAAATCGGATGAACTTAAGTTTAGTGGGTAATTAGTTTTTTAGATAAAATATTATGTTGAAGATAATTCATTGAAGTTACCTCATGTCAATGCAATCTCTGTAGTCAATATCGAAAAAATCCTGTCTGACTCACAGACTGGATAAGATAATAACTTCCGTGTACTTTTTTTTCTTTTCGTTGTAGTCCATATACTTATTCTTCAATATTGACATATCAACCATTTTTGAACATTGATGACATTCCAATGCCGTAAGAAGTACGTTCCCCTTTTCCATGGAAAAACACAATTGAGCTGTCCAAATCAAGAAATCAATTTCCATACAGACGAAAACTGACACAGAATTAAAGGTACCAGGTGAAATTTTCAAAAGTTGGGCTGTGGTATTCGATTCTCACAATTAATTTCTATGGAATGATTTGTTATGATCTCAACACCTTGAACCATTCGAATAGTTTGAATAGGTCAGTGCTTCATTAAATTTGATTTCTTTTAACAGAATGATGGTAGAGATTTTTTTGAAAGAGATGAAATATATTCTAATAATTAAGAGCGTTTTTTATGGTCCTTCTTTAGCCAACGGGAGCTCCACCCTTTTGAGTATTAATTTGTGCACTAGAAAAGGCAGTACTGACCAGAAAAAAACTTAGTAATTAGAGAGTTTAAACCAGTAGCTTGTCCAAACCATTATGATGTGGAAAAATATTTGCAGCGCAAATTGATTTCATGTCATGTTTGTTCTTTCGAAAAAATGTCATGTCATGTGTTGAAAAAAAAACACAACCCCCTGATATGCAGATAGATATATAATCAAAGGGGCAGAGAGGAAAAGAGAGAGACCAAAGTATTCATAGCTTCTATGTCTTAAACTTTGTCTACTCCCTCCTATGCACCATGTTCTCCCTCCTATGCACTATCGTCTCCTTTGTTCTTATTATCTTTGAAGCTTTGACAACCAGCGATGGCCAGTTCGTCTACCATGGCTTTTCTGGTGTTAACCTCACCTTAGATGGCAATGCCATTATCACACCAGATGGCCTCCTTGAACTCACCAACAACACAATTAATTTAGGACACGCATTTTATCCTACTCCACAGATCTTCCGCAAGTTACCCAATAGCACAGTGCAATCATTCTCACTCACCTTTGTGTTTGCCATCCTCTCAGTGCATGATGACATAAGCGCAGATGGAATGGCCTTCTTTGTTTCTCCAACCAAGAACCTCTCCAATACATGGGCACAGTATATAGGCCTCCTAAATAGCAGGAACGATGGCAACACAAGCAATCACATGTTCGCGGTTGAGCTCGATACTACCCAAAATGATGAGTTCAAAGACATCGATAACAACCACGTCGGCATTAACATCAACAGCCTCACCTCTTTGCAAGCTCACCACACTGGATACTATGATGACAAGAGTGGTTTCTTCAACAACTTGACTCTGATCAGTGGCAAAGCCATGCAGGTATGGGCTGACTATGATGGAGAGTACGCCCAAATTAATGTAACCTTGGCTCCTCTGGGAGCACCCAAACCTGTAAGATCACTGCTTTCATCTTCCTATAACCTATCAAATGTTCTTAGAGATCAATCATACATTGGTTTCTCAGCCACAACCGGTGCGATTAGCACAAGACATTGTGTACTAGGCTGGAGCTTTGCTATGAATAGTCCTGCTCCAGCCATTGACATCTCTAGACTCCCAAAGCTACCACGTCTTGGTCCAAAGCCTCGTTCTAAGACCTTGGTTATTACCCTCCCTATAGCCACTGCAATATTTGTCCTTGCTATTGGTATCGTTGTCGTTTTACTTGTTCGTAGAAGATTGAGATATATGGAGCTACGGGAAGATTGGGAGATTGATTTTGGGCCACATCGATTCTCCTTCAAAGCCTTGTACCGTGCTACAGAAGGATTTAACAAAAAGAACCTACTAGGTGTAGGTGGGTTTGGGAAAGTTTACAAAGGTGTGCTTCAGAAGTCTAAAGTTCCAGTAGCTATTAAGAGGGTGTCCCATGAGTCTACACAAGGGATGAAAGAGTTCATTGCTGAGGTTGTCAGTATTGGTCGGCTCAGACATCGCAACGTAGTGCCTCTACTTGGTTATTGCCGGAGAAAAGGTGAACTCCTTCTAGTATATGATTATATGTCAAATGGCAGCCTCATTAAGTATTTGTATCCTGAAGATGGAAAACCATCATTGAATTGGGCAGAGAGGTTTCGCGTCATCAAGGGTGTCGCATTTGGCTTGCTCTATCTCCATGATAAGTGGGAGAAAGTTGTTATACACCGAGATATTAAACCAAGTAATGTTCTTCTAGATAATGAAATGAATGGAAGATTAGGTGACTTTGGCCTTTCAAGGTTATATGACCATGGGACTGATCCACAAACAACACATATGGTTGGAACCATGGGTTACTTAGCTCCAGAATTGGTACGCACAGGGAGAGCATCCACTTCTACAGATGTTTTTGCATTTGGCATATTTCTTCTTGAGGTCACCTGTGGGCAAAGACCTATTAAGAAAGACTCACAGGGAAACCAGCATAGTTTGTTCGATTGGGTTCTTCAGCATTTGCATAATAGCTCACTAATCGAAACCATGGACACTAGACTCCAAGGTGATTGTCATATTGATGAGGTTTGTCTTGTCCTAAAGTTAGGTCTTCTATGCTCACATCCATTTACTAATGCAAGACCTAGCATGCAGCAAGCAATGAAATACCTTGAAGGTGATACACCACTACTAGATATTTCATCAAGGCATTTTAGCTTTACTATGCAGGCTTTGATGCAAAGCAAAGGATTTGAATCACCAGACATGTCATGTCCACAGTTAACAAGTATTGGCACATTCTCCGAACTGTCAGGAGGAAGATGATATAGTAGTAGCTACGCACAACTGTATCATCAGAAAATCATATTAGGATATATATGTACATTTTTCTCAACCTAAATATGTAAATCGGATAACAGGTTGTACATAAGTTGGGACATAAAAATAGCAACAAATGCTACGTCGACATTGGAAACTGATGTAACTTGTTATCATTTTTTTTCTCGACCCTCTTACAAAAAATTGAAGTGTATTTACTGTTTGTTTTTGTCAAGATTGGCTAGCAAGCTGCTTCACTTTATTGTACTGAATATATCTCTGGAGGACTGAAATATTTTCAAAGATGCATGCTCTTAGAAGTTAAAACAACGATTTTTTTTATACTAATCAAGACTTTAGGTTAATAAATGGTTGGAATCATTGTCTTTGCATAATAAAGTGACAAAATGGGATACCAAGGTAGAAACTTAAGTGAAAATAAATATAGAAAAATCCAAAGTTTCATGAAGTAAATATCCAAGACCTTATACATGACAGGTTAGGAGGATTGGTTTAACAGAGGCAGAAGATTAGTTGAGCTAACTGACTCATGAAAAAAACAGTTTAATTTTTCTAGCTTGCTCCTAAATTACTGAGGTTGAACTGTACGCTTCAGAGAGAATTGTTTTTGACTCAAACAAATGGCTAAAAATTTGTTCTTGTACCTTTTCTTTTTATCTGTATGGCACCCGAAACAAATGACCATTATTTTAGAAATATAATGCTAAATCCCTGCAAAAAGAGAAATATACTGCCAAACAACACAGAATATATGTGCATCATACTATAAGAGTAAAAGCCTGAAAATGGGCCACAGCCCACCCCGAACCATAATGCTTTTGAGTGCGATTAGAACCCCATTCCAGCCCCTTAGATGAACTTTTGGACCAACCCTATCCTGCTCCTTAAACACCTGGATCCTAATCTAGCCCCAGCTCGTATTAAACCCTTTTAGCATTAACAATTGCATTATCCAATGTTAAAGTAGATAATTTTTTAATTGGATCCGACTCACCAAACAAGGTAAGTCCATCTTGCACAGCATAAGATGTTTGAGGATAAGTAATATGCTTAAATGCTATTTTATGAACATACGCAACTCAAATTTGACATTGACGTAATGTGCAGTGACAATTATGATTAGAAGTACAGAGGTCAGCAGTCAAATTAACATGGGACGCCTACTTTTCAACATCATGATGCAATTTGTTTCTTAGTGTCCTGATCAATGCAAGACAATCTGATCAAACAGTTTGCTGTCTAACTGTCCAAAAAGAAGGGTGAATATAATTTAACAATTTCTTACAGTTTGGATTATCTGTTTTCTGAAATTCAATTTTCAGCACTAATAAAGAGCTTGGCGATAAGAACACGGCACACCTGAGGGTCAAATGTAGGTTGCTCACCATCTGAAGAATGAACAATGCTTGCAATGTATTAAGAATTTTTCCGTCTCTTCACTTGGAATATTATGACAATACATCCCAATATGCCTATTTGAGATGATTTGTTCCTTGGCCACGTTAAGATGACAATTCCATTTGCAACATTTGCAGATCGCCTTTTCTTTTTCTGTTCAACATCCTCCCAAACTCTGGCCCTTTTCTTCCGTGTGCGATGTGAAAGATCAACTGACAGACAGTCAACTGAAATCTCTGATGTCGGAATAGTTCTCTCAATTGTATGAAGAAAAAAATAAGATCAATTCTAACCATGAAATAATTTGAAACAAAGGTGTACAAAATTAATATTTGCAAATTTTGCATTACCATACATGCTAAGCCTATTAAGATACATGCTAAGCCTATTAAGGAGTGCTACAAAGTTCTACCGCATGAATGTTTGCTCGCCACCAAACCTCACAGTGGGATGTCCGACCGGGTCGAACGGAGGTTTGATCGGGGAGAGACGGCAGCTTGGTCATGCGAACACCTCACATATTTCCTTAGTTCTAGTGTGAGTCTTTAAACTTCGAGATCCGAAGGCATGCCTGTTAATTTGATCCTGTAATTGATAAGAACGTGAAGCGAACGGGTCAGTCGGACAATGGACCGATACGAGCTCTCGCTGTTAGCTGGCCGCTGATAGGGTCGAGATGGTCATCGGATAGGTCTGGATGGCTCCTACTATCGGCTGGTTGCCGATAGCGATTAGAACGCTCTTCCATCGATAGGGGAGTCGATGAAGGTATAGATAGATATCGACGAAGGATGTGATGGTTTCGGATATAGTAAAAGCAATATCCTAATCCATCGGCCACAGAACTGATGGAGACACCAAATGGTATTCAAAGAATAGCAAAACACGTAGGATCTCTCCTAGTTACCGACGGAAGCTGTAGCGCTCAAGCATCGGCTGAACAGTCAATGGAGGCGTGAGAGATAGATGCGTGGAACGGATTAGAGGACCTATCAGCCAAAGAGCCGATAACGTTCTGTAGCATCCGAAGCGTGGAGCGGGGCTAGATCCCCCGCGAAGCCATGAGGGGCAGTGATCGCAATAACGATGCTGTTAGGACCACCCTCAATAGATCGGATTGAATTGAGACAGTATAAGGCCGGGGATTAAAGACACGGAGACGACAGAGGCTTAGACCGAACGTAGCAATGAGAGAGAAAAGAGGCGAGGTCATCAGCTACTTACCGGGCGAATGTCCGACGTAGGCCTACACCTAAACCCATCGGCCGATCTAGTCGATGGGAACAAGACCCGCTAGATCTCGGTGCCGACCACATCAGACATGAGTACTAGAAGATTGGACTGAACCGATATAGTACCAAGAAGCGTCCAACGTGTCCAGATCGACCTCTAGAGAATTGATCGTTAGACGATACGTGAGACAGATGTGGGGCCTATGTGGAGGATAACTTGTCGGCTACTCACTCTGATAAGACGCCGTATGAAGACCCACCGTGGCATCGGCTTGAACCACCGCCGTTGATCTCGTAGGTCAAACCTAAGCGATGCAGCACGAGACCATGGACGGAGAAGGGAGACTAACGCGTCAGCATGCCTCGCGCAGACGTGATGAGGTATGCTCGATCTTACTAAAAGGTCAAATCTAACCGATGCAGCCTTAGATGGATTAGAGCATACGATAAGAAGATAGCTCTGAAGGTATGCATGTATCGACTGGAAGGCCGATGCACTAGGCGTGACGGTCAATGGAAGTCTTCTAAAGACGGTCGCGTATCGGTTGAGTAGCCGATACACTATGTATGTTGCTCAAGGTATAGATAACTCATCGGCTAAGCACTTCGATGAAACGCGAGGCAGAGACCTACAGGCCTATGGCTCAATCTAATGTCGACAGCCCCGTAGGTCGAACCTAACCGATGCAGCACGAGACCGATGATGATAGAGAGAGCTTGGTAAACCGATAGATCTCACACGGACGTGATGCGGTACACTCAACTTGACTATGAGGTCGAATATAACCGATATAGTCTTAGACAGAGCAAGATATACTGGGATAGTGGCGGGACTTATCTCTTCGCCAGAGATTAAACTTAACCGATGCAGCCCTACGTCAAGAGTCAGAACCCGCCAGTAAAAACATAGATGAGCTAGGGTGGCAATGCGCCGAAATTGTATTAATCGAAGGATATCTTATAGACTTCCAGGGGGTCTATATTTATACCCTGGCATTACAGAGTCCGACACGGTTACAACAACCATCGGATGTTATTTCTAAAAAAATATAAAAGAAAAATATCTCTAAGTAAGTTAATTGAACTAATTAAACCTTCCTATAAGATACGATTTACATAGATAAATTACTCTGCTGTGAGTTCTACGGCTTCTCCTTAGACTCGACCTCATTTGAATAGTCTTCTATAATTGGACCAAATCCTTCCTCGCTTCGTTTGATTGACTTCTTCTCTGTTGCAATCGGACTCTTGTTTACTAGACCGATCATCTTTCCAATCTATCCATGGGCTTACCAAATTCTGTTGTTAACACATACCCCCAATTTCAAAGTATGAAGACTCATGCATCAAAATTCTCTTCCTCAAACTTCCATGGCTCTAAAATCACCTCCCTTTCTGGTAATCGACTTTCATAAACTGAAATCACATGTATCAGATATGCTAAATTGTTAAACTCTTAAGAGAAAATCTTCTGCCTGATGCGAATTGACAACCCTTGGAAGGTGAGCTCTACTAATTGTTCCTACTCACGTGCAAGCTATAACATCGGCTTCTTATATTTTGAAATCTTCAAATATATTCTGAAACTGATTCCTCCGCCTTTTGCTTTACTGATATTAAATCTAAGTCGCATCTCAAGAACCTCAGTAAAGAAATATCTGTGAAATTGCTTTTCTAAATCAGCCCATCATCTAATTGAATTTGGTGGTAATGAAGAATACCAGGTGAAGGCCAATCCAGATAAAGACAATGGAAAAAACCTAACTCTGAGGGCTTCCTCAGCCTATGCTTCTCCACACTATGCCAAGAATTGGTTGATATGTTCCATTGTAGATACGTTATCTTGCCCTAAGAACTTGGAAAAGTCTGGAGGAGCAGTACAAGAAGCAACGACGGAACCATGAGAAAGTCGATCAGAGACAAAAGACTAAACATGTCTGGTGCATCAAGCATAAAGATGATGAGGTTGACACATAGGCTTCGACCAACATGGTGTTCTTCTTGTCTCTAGGGTATAAAGTGTTTGCATATGATGAAGAAGATTAGGAAGAGGCCTTTGCCTAATTGACCCTGCAACCTGATCAAGCTATATTTGACAATCCTAAAAAGTCTAAACATCAGCACCTAAAGCCATTGTACATCAAAGGGTATGTGGATGGAAAGCCAATGACAAAGATGCTAGTTGATGGAGGTGCAGCTGTCAACCTGATGCCGTACGCTACATATCGCCAGCTAGGAAAGACTGCCGAAGATCTTATCAAAACAAAGATGGTGTTAAAAGACTTCGGCGAGAATCCACTGGAGACGAAGGGTGTGCTAAACGTGGAGCTAAAAGTTGGAAGCAAGACATTACCCACCATGTTTTTTGTCATCGATGGCAAAGGATCATATAGTCTACTTGTCGATAGTGACTGGATTCACGCCAACTGTTGTATTCCTTTGAGTATGCATGAGAGCTTCATACAATGGCAAGGAGATTAAGTTAAGGTGATTCCAGTCGATTAGTCGACCAATGTTGTGGTAACCGATCTACCAATCTAGGAAACTGATGGGGTTAGTTGTCCGTTCAGAAAAGTATCGGATGGAGATTTCCTTAACTAACTAGTAAGGGAATAAACCCGATCTAGCAAGTCGGCTTAGAACTATTGCTCTAATTGGCACCATTGAAGATTTTGAAGGGAAACTAGGGCAAGGATTTATGTCGACCGATGAGTTGGAAGAAGTTGATATAGGACTAGGAGATAGGCCAAGGCCGATGTATAATAGTAAAAATTTATGTACCTTTTGGAAAGAGTTAATAAATTTATTGAAGAAATTTAGGGAATATTTTTTGCCTGGGATTATCATGAGATGCCAGGTTTAAACTGATTGATTGTTGAATATAGGCTTCCTACCAAACCAGGATATTGATCGTTCAAGCAACCTTAAAGAAGGTTCAAAGCAGAGTTGCATGATGCAATCAAGGCAGAGATCACGAGGCTGTATGATGCAAACTTCATCAGACCATGCTGATATACTATGTGGATATCCAACATCGTCTCTGTGGAGAAGAAGAACTGAAAGCTGAGGATATGCATCGACTTTTAGGATTTGAATAAATCTACCCCCAAAGATGATTATCCGATGTAGCATCGGGTTACAAGATCATCAGTTTCATGGATGGTAATGCAGGTTACAATTAGATTTTTTATGGTGGAGGAAGACATCCACAAGACTACACTCTAGAGCTATTGGCTTATACAAGTGGGTAGTCATGACCTTTGGATTGAAAAGTGCCAGTACGACTTATCAGAGGGCCATGAACTATATATTTCTTGATCTCATTGGTCTGCTGGTGGAGATATATATATTAATGATATGGTAGTTAAATCCAAGAGTGTTGAAGACCATATAACTAATCTATGAAATGTACCAGAGAGAGCGAAGAAATATGGACTTATGATAAATCCTAATAAATGTGCTTTTGGTGTATCAGCTGGGCTATTTTCAGGTTTTATTGTGCATGAGAAAGGAATTGAAGTTAGTTAATAAAGCATCAGGGCTATTCAAAGCACCAAGCCACCAACCAATAAGATAGACCTATAGTATTTGATCGGCAAGCTCAACTTTGTGAGAAGGTTTATTTTAAATCTATCGTGAAGGATTGAGTCCTTCACTCTCTTGTTGAAGTTGTTAGCCAATCGAGAGTTTGTATGGGGTGTCGAGCAACAAAAAGCATTTGATCAAATCAAAGATTATCTAAATTCTCACCTAGTATTGATTCCGTCATAGAAAGGGGTACCGTTCAAGTTATATTTGTTAACTGATGAGAAGTCTACCGGGTCAGTACTGATACAAGAATTTGAAGGAAAAGAATGAATGGTATTCTATCTAAGCCAACGACTTTTGGATGCTGAGACAAGATATTCTGTGATAGAAAAGTTATGTCTATGCTTATATTTTTCATGTACTAAGTTAAGGCATTACCTTCTATCGGCAGAGTGCATAGTAGTTTGTAAAACCGATATGATTAAGTATATGCTATCGACTCTAGTCTTAAAAGGGTGAATTAGTAAATAGATATTTGCTCCAATAGAGTTTGATCTAAGATATGAATCGGCTGAGGCGGTCAAAGGACAAGAGGTGGTCGATTTCATCGTACAACATAGAGGAATCCAGGATGATTTTGTGGAGCCAATTCCGTGGACCTTATTCTTTGACGAATTGGTCTACAAGCATGAATCTAGTATCGGCTTGATGATTATATCGCCTCGGGGGGCAAGCTTTGAGTTCGCTTTTACAATCTAACCATATAGGACCAATAATTTAGTAGCGTACGAAGTAGTGCTCAAAGGACTTCAACTGTTGAGGGAAATCAAAACCAATATGGTAGAGATCATTAGGGATTCTTTGTTAATGATCAAGCAGCTGTTTGGAGAGTACGAATGCAAGGATGATGTCTTGAGGTTGTATTATGAAGAATATCAATATTTATTAAAGGATTTCAAGATGGTGTCATTGGGTCATATTACTAGAGAGCAGAATTTAAAAGCTAATGATCTTGCTCAAATTGCTTCGGGATATCAGCCAGACAGGAAGGCGGAAGCTAAAATAGCCAATATTGAAAATCATATTGAAGTCGATAATTGGAGACGAGAGATTATTCAATATTTACAAAATCCGTCACAATAGGCTTTTAGGAAACTTTGGTATAAGTCTAGTAAATATGTATTACTTAATGAAGATTTGTATTATTGGACCATTGATGGGTTCTGTTAAGATACTTGGGTATAGAAGAAGCTGCAATTGTTATTAATGAAGTACAAGAAGCCACTTGCGAAACTCATCAATCATCTCACAAGATGAGATGGCTGATAAGAAGAGCTGCATATTTTTGGCCAACAATGCTACAGAATTGCATCAAGTACTACAAAGGATGCTAAAACTCTTAGAAATTTGGGAATGTGCAGTGAGCTCCAGCATTGGCTATGAACCCGATAATCAATCCGTGGCCATTCAAAGGTTGGGGAATTGATATGATCGGCCAAATTTATACTTCATCAAGTAAATGTTATAAGTTCATATTGGCGGCAACAAAGTATTTTATAAAGTGGGTAAAGGCTATCCTCTTGAAGAAAGTTACCTCTAAGTATATGATTGAGTTCATCAAAAAAACATATTATATATCGGTTTGGTATTCCACAGATAATTATTACGGTTGAGTGTTCTATCTTCATATCCAAAGAGTTTCAACAGTTTGATAGTAGTATAGGGATTAAGTTATTAAATTGGTCACTATATTATGCTCAAGCCAATGGACAAACAGAATCTTCCAACAAAAGTTTAATCAAGCTGATCAAGTGCAAGAATGATAAATAGCCACGGAAGTGGCATGTTACATTAGCCGATTCATTATAGACCTATTCGATGACATGCCATGGATCTACTCAAGTAGCATCGTATCGGCTGGTATATGGGCATGAAGTAGTTTTGCCATAGGAAATTAACATCAACTCTAAGTGGGTGCCTCTACAGGATCAATTGACAGTCAATGATTACAATAATCTATTTGCAGATAAACTTGATGATTTGGCTTAGAATTGGCCAAGGGCACTTGAGAGGATCAAGGAAAATAAAACCAAGGTTGTCAGGCATTACAACAAAAAGGTGACAATTAAATCTTTTTCGGATGGAGATCTCATTTGAAAATTGATTTTGCCAATTGGGTCTAGAGATAATAAGTTTAGGAAATGGTCACCTAACAGGGAAGGGCCCTATCGGATCAATCGTTGTTGTGTGCCTGGTAGTGCTTATATATTAGAAAGTCTTGAAGGGGAGAGGTTTGCCAAAGTAATTAATGGAAAGTATCTGAAGAAGTATTATCCTAGTGTTTCGATTGATGCCTAAATCGGTTAAGTGTGTCCGATTTGTAATTCTCTTCAAGACAAAAAGCTGATAGTGTTCTATCGGCTAATGATGTTGTTTACATAAATCACCTAAGTGCAGTCGATTTCTAATATTTCTTTAAGATAAAAGCCGATATGGTTATATCAGCTACAGATAGCCAATATCGTAAGATATCGCCTTTAGGGAATATATATATATATATATATCATTCATTAACAAAGCCGATCAAACTCTATTGCAGGCAATCAATGATATTATGGGTTTTCAACATCAAAGTTTTATAGATATTTCTTGATTGCCTCAATCACGTGCAGACGGATTTTATCTATCTCATTGATGACACATATGTCTTCCTCGTTGGATCCAGGGATGGTTTTCAAGCTCCTGTGCTGACGAGCTGCTTGACATACACTTTCATCTACTTTGGCCTCTTGATGTTGGATTGATTGTGGCAGTCTAATAAGATGGGATGCAGTGATTTTAATATCCGTCATCAAATTGGCTTCTTATTTCTTTAGTTGGCCTAGCTTGGTGTTGATATTTTGCGAGTCAACTATCATTTTTTCATGCTTCTTCTTCTTAGTCTAGGTGGATAGCTGATTGTTTTGAGCTAAACTGCTTTGTTCAGCATGATCAACTATACATTGCCTTGTCGTGATTAGCTAGATCCTATGGAATTCCAGGTAAGCAGTAGGTATGAGTACATCAGTAAGCTCTTTGGGCAGGAGGTATTCAATCTTAGTGAGTCTTCTCTAGATCGGTCCGCAATCTTCCACCAGTGAGCTGATCGAGATATCTAGCCAACGAACGATGTTTGATAATTGATCGCATACATCGACTGGTAGAAATGGTGTGATCACCGCACTGGTAGCTGTGTCTTTGTTCGTCTCTAAGTATTTGCTGATGTTAAAGGAGGAAAGATCAGCCAACAACTACAAATTGACATTGGTTAAGAGAAGAATTATAAGTGAAAGTAGAAGTGAATATATGGAGTGTACATACCTGAGACACAGCAGGACTAACATGAGCAGTGATATTGGTATTGACTTGATGAGTTGTGAAAGTATGGCCAATGACTAAGGTTGGAGCAGTGCGGACTACTTGAGTGTTTCTTGGCTAAGGATCGACTGCTATTGAGGACATTAAAACTTCTAGGGCAACCATCAGCCTAATTGTTGTAGTAGTCTCTAGAGGCTGAGTTTCGGTAGCTGATGGTGAAGCTGCATAACGAAGATATCAGGGGAAGTAGCAAGATAATAGAAAAGAAATGAGATCAACACATATCGGCAAAGGTGAAGGAGCCAATGTCGAAGCTGAAAATGGTCCTTAGGGAATCGATACCATGATGGTGGCGTCGGCGCTAGATGTTTGCTTTTTGGAGACTATTTGAGTGGCCAGCTTCTTGTATTTAGTTCCTAATGTTCACGGTACTCAAAGTAGACCCGATGGAGATGCGACACCATGTCCAAGGTAGGACTCGCCCGATAGAGGTTGATACACAATTGGCTAGCCGCTTGTGCTTGGTATAGGTTCTTCTTTGTCACCAGCCTGCGGGATCATAGAAATTAAGTAATGTATTGAAGGTTAAATGTAGTATGAGAAACAGAGTAAGGAAAATTATTACCTCTTCATCGGATTCGACTTAGTCAAGATTAAGGCACAAATAGTAACGTTTAGTTGATGAACTAAACAAATGCTTTCTCTACTCCGACCACCATTGAGTGAAGAGTCTCGCATTGGATATACAGAGCTCGAAGGTGGTAATGGTTCCCAAGGAAAGAGATCTAGCTATTATCCTTAACCGATCGTACTCCAAGCCACTGTTTACTTCTCCTTGGACTTGGAGTTTGTTGATAAAGAATAAGCTGACTAGGAGCTAGCCAAAACCCAACTGATGAGCGCCGATGGAGGGATGACAAAACTCATATGACGGATGTTGGGATCATCCCAACAAGAATCCAAGCAGCAAAAGATTGCGGGTTATGGCTGATAAGAATATTGTATTTGATTCTGCATTGGCTAATGTGTTGAGTAGGTGAAATCTGAAAGGCATCTCACACGATGAATTGTCCTCGTACGCGAACCAAAGGGTGACCTACTTGGTATAGACATAGTAGAAACATTTGAACCATCAGCTAAGTCTGAGGGTAGGCATTTTGCTTCTAGAGAGCTGATGCGGCTTCACCTAGAGAGATACATCGTCATCAGCTAGCTTCACTTTCCTCCAAATGATCGGTCGGAAAAGTCAGAGAGGGGAAAGAGTTCCTGAGGTTGACTTTGGAAGTGTAGATGTTCAGCAAGAGTTGTATGAACCAGCACGGATTGCCAATATGACCGACTAGTTGGCTAACTGATAGCTTCTTCACTACTTGATGAAGCAACTGATAAGTGGCTCTAAGGAGATACTACCCTAGTGGAATTTGACACTGATTAGGCAAGTACTCCGCTAAGCATTGTATATTGGTAGTTGGACCATGGGTTCAACCGCTAAAGACAAAACGCTCCAACAACAGATTTAGTAATGCAACATGCTCTCGGTCATTAACAGGTCTAGAAGTCTTACTATATAGGGATATATATTTAGTCCATCCTTTGATGTTTTCGGTATTTAGCCGATGAGTGAGTTTGAATAGAAGGATGGATAGATTTACATAATGAGTGGTGTTGAGGCAAGTCAACATGACGACATCTATCAAGGTGGGAGTCATTAGCTCATGTCTAAATATGAAGGCGTTTAGGGTGTCTGACCAGAAGTAGGAGGCCGATGCAAGCAAAGACTCGTTCTTCTCCATATCGGCTAGAGAAAGGTTGATACATTAGCTGATTTCCAAGTCTTCCTAGAGTGATTTTTTGATAGTCAAAACCCTAAGTACCAATCTCTCCATCCTGGGAGTCTACTCAAGCAAGATCTAAATTTGCTGGTCCAATCGTTGATTATCATGGGCGAGGTTTTTGTAAGAGATCCGTTATGTTTCAAAATTTATAAAGTCTGTTGGATCCTCACTACCCATGGAGCCTAGATAGAAGAAACCCGGATGGTCAGCAACTAGAATGGCAATTTGACCTTTGAGATTCTATAGTAAACAACCTAACAAAAAACAGATGAAAAGACCGGATGGACTAAATCTGTCTAGAATGTAGAACAGAGGAACAGATGAAAAGTGACCTTAGGAACAACGTGTGTTGACGCCATCGTGTGAGGAATAAGGAGAAGATCAGCAATCGGTGAAGCAATCTACAGAAGTTCACCTTCAATTGTTGGAGTTCATTAAGATTTTAGGAGCTCTAGTGATGAGGAGGTGTGAAGAAGAAGGATGAAAAGGCATAATGCTTTATAGGGATAAGATGACCTAGTAGGAATGTAGTCTAGTTAGTTATTGTTTACGAGCTATAATTGGCCGTCTTGGTTTACGGAGAATTCCAACAGCTTGCAATTTTGAAGTCCATTAACAAACTCCAAAATTGGGGGCATGTGTTAACGTTAGAATTTGGTCAGCTTGCAAACGGGATAGGCCGATGGAGGAAAGACTGATTGGCTTATAGGGAGAAAATGATTGACATAGTAAAAAGAGCCGATCGAACGGATTGAGGATGGATTTGATCTGTTTAAAGATAGAAGATTATCTAGATGAGATCGAGTCTAAGGAGTCATAAGAACCATCGTAGGGTGTTTACCTATATAGAATATATTACGTAAGTTAGGCAAGTTTAGTTATTTTTACAATTTCTAATAGATTAGTTTCCTTATATATGTAGGAAATATCGTCCAATGGTTGTTGTAACTGTGTTGAATATAAATATAAATCCCCTAGAAACTTGTAAGATATCTACAGATCAATCAAATACAACTTTGGCACATCACCACCCTAACTTGTCTAGATTTTTCCCAATGGATTCTGGCTCTCAAAGAGGGGTTGCATCAGTTAACTTCGATATTCAATTTATTATCATTGTTTGTTTTGCTCTATCTAAGACTGTATCGGTTAGATCTAACTTCTTAGTGTGATAAGACGTACTGCATCATGTCCTCATGAGGCTCGTCGGTACATCAGTCTCCCTCCTCTATCCCCGATATCATGCTGCATCGGTTAGGTTCGATCTACGAAATTGATGGCGATGGTTCGAGCCATTGGCCTGGTGAGTGTTCATGCGGCGTTTCATCGGAGTGAGTAGCCGATAAGTTATCCTTACCATTAGCATTAAATCTGGTTCATATATCACTCAACGATTAATCCATTGGCGATCGATCCAGTTGCATCGAATTCGGTCTGATACTGTCTCGATTAGGTCCGATCTCTCTGGTTCATGTCCAATGGGGCTGGCATAGAGATCTAGAGGGTTTTGTTCCCTATTGACTTAGATCATTGATGAGGTTAGATATAGGTCTACGTCGGACGTTCAGCCGGTAAGCCTTTTCTCCCTTTTCTCCCTCGTCGTTACATTCGATTTAGCCTTCAATGTCTCTTTACTGTTAGTCCTAATCTCACACTATCTCGGTTCAGTTCGATCTATTGAGACTGGCTCTAACAGTGTCGTCACAGTGGTTGCTAGTCCTCGTGGCTACGTGGGATCAGCCCCCGCCTAGTGGTTTAGCCGCTTTTATCCTACGAAGCATTATCGACTCTTTGTCTGATAAGCCCTCTATTCTATTCTACCTGTCTATCGTCTACACCTTCATTGGTTTTTTAGCCGATACTTGAGCACTATCTTTCCCATCTGCACCTAGCTGATAGGATGAGCCGTATCAGTCCACCAATCGATTGGCTCATGGATCTCATCCTTCGTCTCCTTGTCAATTGCAAAGTCAAATTGACTGGTACTGGAGCTAAGCAGATCTCACCGTCCTTCGCGTGACCAGGGCGTCATCTTCCCCGATTGAACCTCTGTTCGGTCTGATCGGACTCCCCGTGAGATTTGGCGACCAGCATCTCTTTAGTAACGAAATAATGTTTTGTCCAGATTTAGAAATATTGTCTTCTAGGTTAGCGAAAGTGTTAAATTTTTATTTTGTTTTTCATAATCATTTACCCTCTTGAATTGCCTATCTTATTCGCTCCTACGACAAATGGCGAAGCCATTTTGCTCTTAGCAAGTTTTCTAAAACCACACTCCCATTTGTGTTGATTCAGTATCTCGAAGGTCCTGGAAATTGATGTATCTGCTCCAATTTCAGTGCCCTTATCTTTCCATAAAATAGCAGAACGTTCCAGAATGCCTGCAATGTCAAAGTCCTGATCCTTATAAACACCAGTACTTGTGTTGCCAACCACCACTTTCATAGAGCTTCCACTAAATAAGCCAGAATTTATTAACATATAGTACTATTTGATACTTTTGGGACAACACCATCAATCCCTAGGGCTTGAAACACTAGTAGCATTCCAGTCTAGCAAAGATTCGATCTCGGATTTTATGAAGCCTGGGAACGTGCAGATTCCACCATGAAGAGTGTAGCTTGGCAATTGGCCAGATCTGGGTGTTTATCACCCTTTTTCCAGAATATGTTAAGGACCAAATCCTCTGATGCAAAACTTTTACACGCATCAAGAATCAGTCGGTAACCGGTGCATCGACACATGTTGGCCTTTCTGCATCTGATACAGATAGCTTTAAGAACACTTTTGGTGGTTCTTGGATTTGTCAGCATTGACAAGAGAGGAGAAAATAGACATGCACATGCCAGGGGTGCAGAAACCACACGGGGAGGCATGAAACCCAGACATAATTTTCTGAATATTGCATGGAAGTCATCTTTGGTATTCCCCAGACCCTCAGTGGTGATAATTGAACAGAAATGTATACTGTAAAGAAGTGTTAGGCATGAACTTGCACTGAATTCAGTCACTTCTCTTAGTATACTGTAATTGTAGTAGTAGGTTAACTCGTGTGTAGCTGTACGGTTACGTGTGTAATCCACCTCGGCTGCCTATATATACTGATACATTAACAGGAAATACAATCAACAATTATCACACTTTCATGGTATCAGAGCGGTTTTAATCTGATATCTTTCCGTAACCAAAAACGCCGCCGCTGTTGCTGCCATCGTTGATCTCCTTCTCCGCTACTACTATGCGAGAGACTATCGAGGTCCGACGCCCTCAACGCCGCCGTTTCTAAACCAGCGCCCATCACTGATCCGACTGCCACCATTGGTGCCGACTGCACGTCACCGAGAGTGTCGCTGGTCTCATTGCCAGCGCTGCCGATCTGATCGCCCACCCCGTAGCTGCCCTCGTCACCGGGTGTGGCTGTCGATCTAATCCTACCTGCGCTTTCGCACCAGCGCCTGTCGCCGATTCGATCGCCACCACTAGGTGTCGCCGGTCTTATCGCCCGCGTTGCCGCCGATCCGATCTGATCGGATCCATCGATCGGTACGATCGGATCCTGCTTATTGCCAATCCGATCGGCTCTCCGTTGCCAACCAGATCACCTGCCGATCCGATCTGATCGGATCTGTCAATCGGCCCGATCGGATCCTGCCTATTGCCGATCCGATCGGCCTCCGAACTGATCGGTTGCTCATCGGCCATCCGATCTGATTGGCTGCTCATCGGCCATCCGATCTGCCCATTGCCGATCTGATCAGCCTCCGATCTGATCGGCCGCTCATCGGCCATCCAATCTCCAATTCAATCGGCCGATCGGCTATCGATCCGACTCTGATCGGCTGATCCCTCTGATCCGATCACCTATCCGATCGGCCGATCGGCTGTCTCTCCAAGATCTCCGATCCAATCAGCCGATCGACTGTCCCTTTGAGATCTTCGATCCGGCCTAATCGGCTATCGTGCCCCTCATGGCTGGCGACAACACTGGCGCCACTACTTTCGAGGAACGCTGTCTTGTGGCTGATCCTTCTGGCGCCGACGAAGCTCTGGACGCGTACCAAAGCGCTCACGTGGCTCTCTGGGCACAAGCCACCGCCGTCGTCAACATCAAGGTGCTCATAGCCATCGTCCTCGACAAGGCCACAGACTCCTACACTAAGTGGCGCTGCATGTTTCTCACTGTGTTTGGGAAATATGCCCTCACCCGCCACGTCCTCGAGGATGACGCGTTCCCCGCGTGCCCGGCGTGGCTCCAGGCGGACTGCTGTGTCCTCACGTGGGTGTATGGCACCATCTCCAGCGACCTGTAGCAGTCACTGATGATGCAGCCCAGACGTGCCCGTAATGCGTGGTGCTATCTCGAGGTTGAATTCCTCGGCCAGAAGGAGTCTCGTGCCCTTCTCCAGGACTCCCTGAGCGTCACCAACTATTGTCGTCGTCTTGAATCCATGGCTGCCTTTCTCGCTAAATTCGGCGACCGGCAGATGGTCCTTACGCTTCTCCGTGGCCTCAGTGGCAAGTTTCACCAAATGGTGTCCATTCTCAAGATGCACCGGTCGTTTCCAACATTTACAAAAGCACGCACTCATTTGTTGATGGAGGAGCTAGAGATCGACGCTAATCCTCCGTCCTCGTCGCTCGCTCTCATTGCTGCGACGCCGCGTCCAGCAGCCCTAGGTGCCACAACTGCTCCTCGTCCAGGGGTGCCTCCTCCTCCGCGCCCAGCTGCACCAACCGGAGGCCAGCGCAATGGTCGCCGCCGCGACCGTGGTGGACGTGGCAATTCTACTAGTGGCAGCTCTCCAGTGTCCTCTGCTGGAGCGGCCCCAGGTGGACAGGACGGCGTCCCTCCCGGTATGACTATGTACCCATTGCTTGCCCACCCTTGGGCTGGCACCGTGCGCATGTGGCCGTACGACCAGTCCAGCCGTCCTCCGCCTCCACAGCGTGCGTTCCACGCAGCTCCGCACTATGGCGGTTTTGGTGCTCTTCCCAGCACCTATGGTGGCACATACGGTGCACCATTATCCCCATACAGCACGTACTATGGGGGAGCTACACCGTCGGGCTTCCAAGCACCCTCACCGGTGGGCTTCCAGGCGCCCTCACCAGCGTACCAGGCGCCCTCACCTTGGGTGCCTAGTCATGGAGGTTCGCACCAGGACTCCCTGTCGCACCCTTTCAACATCATGACGCTCAACGAAACAGCTTCTGAGTGGTATGCTGATATGGGTGTCAGTTTCCACATGACCTCAGATGCTGGTATACTCTCCACCATTTCCCCACCCTCTTCATCTTCTCTTTTATCTATCGTTGTGGGCAATGGTGCTTCACTTCCTGTCACCGCCACAAGATCCCATCATTTTTCCTTACCGCACCGTGATCTTACTCTTAATAATGTTCTGGTATCCCCTAACATTATTAAAAATTTAATTTCTATTCGTCGGTTTACCACCGACAATAATTATTCCATTGACTTTGATCTATTTGGTCTTTCTGTAAAGGATCTGCAAACTTAGAACGTGATCGCCAGGTGCAATAGTTCTGGTGACCTCTACCCATTTTTTGCACCATCTACCAGCACCTCCACATTCATCGCCACACCCACCTCCCTTTGGCATCGCCATCTCGGTCATCTTGGGCATGACGTTCTGTTCAAACTTCTTAGATCCAATGTCATTTCCTACAATAAAGATGATATCGATCATTTATGTCATGCGTGCCACCTCGGTCGTCATGTATGTCTACCTTTCGGTTCATGTACGTCTCGTGCTACTCATAACTTTGATTTAATCCATTGTGATCTATGGATCTCACCAATTGTTAGTGTGTCAGGATACAAATATTATCTTGTTATTCTTGATGACTGCTCTCACTACATTTGGACTTTTCCCCTTCGTCTCAAATCCGAGACATTTTCCACTATTTCTACCTTTTTTGCGTATGTTCGCACACAGTTTGGCACCACCATCAAGAGCATCGAGTGCGACAATGGCCATGAATTCGATAATTCCCAGGCCCGCACGTTTTTTCTCTCCCACGGTGTTGCCCTCCGCATGTCGTGCCCATACACTTAACAAAACGGTAAATCAGAGCGTTCTATTCGTACCATCAATACCTCTCTGCATTCCCTTTTATTTCAGAGGAGTCTCCCTCCAACTTACTGGGTTGAGGCCCTTCACACTACCACATATCTTGTGAACCACCTCCCTACCACAACACTCGCCTCCTCCACACCATACTCCGTTCTCTTCTCTGTCCCGCCCTCCTATGATCATCTCAAAGTTTTTGGTTGTGCCTGTTACCCCAATATGTCCTCTACAGCGCCCCACAAACTTGCTCCTCGTTCTTCTCTATGCGTGTTCCTTGGCTACTCCTCAGAGCACAAAGGCTATCGATGCCTCGAGCTTCAATCGAACCGCATTCTCATTTCTAGACATGTTGTTTTTGATGAATCCTTCTTCCCTTTCTCTGACATGTCTACCACACCCATGGCACCCTCCGTCCTAGACTTTCTTGTCGATGATAATGATCTCACCGCTTCAGTTCCTAGACCCTCTTTTTACGTGCAGGTACAGCAGTTTCCTTAGCGGCACACCCCGTGCCCGAGGCCCCACTTGCGCCGTCGAGCCTTGGTGCAGGGCCGTGGTCGCCCGAGTCCGCGTCATCTGGTACCACTGCCCCTGTGCACACTGCACAGGTCGCTGCCAGTGGTGCCCCATCAACCACGAGTGTTGCCGGTCCTGCTGCCCCTGCTGCTCGTGCGCAGCTTTTTGCCAGTGGTACTGGCCGCACAGCTGCCACTCGACCGACTATCATCCCTCCAGTGACCAATGCGCACTCTATGCGCACACGTGGCAAAGATGGCATTGCGCAACCCATGGATCGCCTCAATCTCCACGCTGTACCCATGTCACCTCTTCCTCGCTCCATTCGTGATGCCTTGTCAGACCCCAATTGGCGATCTGCTATGCAGGCTAGGTATGATGCTTTGATTGCCAACGACATATGGAGTCTTATGCCTCGCCCTCCTAGCGTCAATGTTGTGACTGGGAAGTGGATTTATCGTCACAAGTTGCTCGCCAATGGGTCTCTGGATCATTACAAGGCTCGCTGGGTTTTGCGAGGTTTCATACAATGCCCCGGTGTTGACTATGATGAGACTTTCAGTCCAGTTGTCAAGCCTGCGACAGTTCATGTGGTTCTCTCTCTGATATTATCTTAGAACTGCCCCATTCATCAGCTGGATGTGAAGAATGTATTTCTTCATGGTACTCTCACTGAAATAATGTACTGCGTGCAGCCTTCTGGATTTGTAGATTCTTCTCGCTCAGATTTTATCTATCGGCTCAACAAGTCCTTATATGGTTTGAAGCAGGCTCCTCGTGCTTGGCATCACAGGTTCGCCTCTCACCTTGTGTCACTTAGATTTGTTGAAACAAAGTTAGATACTTTTCTCTTCATATATCGTCGTGGTCCAGACACAGCCTACTTACTGCTCTATGTTGATGACATTGTCCTTACTGCCTCCTTTGCTAGATTACTCAAGAATATCATTGAGGCTCTCCGGCATGAGTTTGCTATGATGGATATGGGTCAGCTGCATCATTTTTTGGGCATTTCTGTGACTCGCTCCGCAGATGGTCTGTTCCTTTCTCAACGGCAGTACAGTCAGGATATTTTGGAGCATACCGGGATGAGTGCGTGCAAGCCGTGCAGCACGCCTGTTGATCTCTACTCCAAATTATCTGATGATGGACCGCCTGTCGCTGATGCTACACAGTACCGCAAGCTCGCCGGCGCTTTGCAGTATCTGACTTTCACCTGACCAGACATTACCTTTGCAGTTCAGCAGATTTGCCTCTATATGCATGATCCTCGAGAGCCACACCTCGCTGCTCTCAAGCGGATCCTGTGCTACCTATAGGGCACCCTGTCTCTTGGGCTGACCATGCGCCGATCTTTGTCTGGAGATCTTGTTGTTTACACAGATGCCGATTGGGCTGGCTGCCCTGACACTCGTCAGTCGACCTCTGGCTATGCAGTTTTTCTTAGGGATAACTTGGTGTCTTGGTCTTCCAAGCGTCAGCATACGATCTCTAGATCGAGTGCAGAAACGATAAGTTGTGACAAATAGTGTTACTGAAGCTACCTGGCTGCGCCAGCTGCTGCTTGAGCTTCACCACCCTCTCGACATGCCACCTTGATCTATTGTGACAATATCAGTGCTGTATATCTCTCCAGCAACCCGGTGCAGCATCAGCGGACGAAGCATATTGAGAAGGTCGTACTTGGTCACGTTCGGGTTTTACATGTTCTTACGATATCGCAATACGCCGACGTCTTTACCAAGAGCCTTCCTACCTCATTATTTCAGGAGTTTTAATCCAGCCTAAATGTTAGCGATTCTCCCGATTAGACTGCGGGGGAGTGTTAATCTACTGTAATTATAGTAGGTTAACCTGTGTGTATAGCTATGCGGTTACGTGTGTAAGCCACCCGGCTGCCTATATATACTGATAGATTAACACATAATACAATCAACAATTCCCATACTTTTCAACTTCATGTGTCTTTTGGATTATACTTGGCTATAAGGATTACACAAGCCCCGCATCCACCTGCAATACCACAGCTATCAAACTATGAATAATCCATGACATGTTATAATTTGCCATTTATCTCAGGTGTTCAAGAAATTGCAGAACAGAATAAAATGAACACTGAACTAGGCCGACCAATCACACTTATTGTTATCGTTTCTGTTTCAATACTTCAATGAAACAACATAACCAAATGAGAAACTCACAAAAGAATAAATTAATTGTACAAAATAATAAAAAAAAGCCACGGCCATTAGCTTCTCACAAACCGTGGATGTATTCTCACACCAAATTTTGGGGTGATGGTAGGATTAATCTTGGAAATTAATTGTTGGTACCAATCCCCTATTTAGCAGAAGAAATTGGAAACATGGGAATATAAGAACAGACAATATTTTTAAGTAATGATGAACAACAGCAAATTTCTCTGTAGAATAAAATAAACCGCAATTTGTCTACACAGGGAGCTCCCTCCCGGTTCTCTCCCTGGCTAAAATAGGCACCACGCCCTAAGCCCCTAAAACTGACATTTTCCACCAAATATACATTACATTTCTTGGCTAATTGTCATTTGTAACCTTACCAAAATTTTGCACTATCAAAGTTTGCAAGGCAACAAAATAAACACACATTTTGAACACCTCTAAAATTTGGTAATGCAATGAACTCAGAAATTGGTGATGCCAAAACCTCTTAAAGGCTTCAGACAGCATGAACCAAATAGACACTAAATTTCTTTTCCTTCTGGGCAACTCCCCCCATCCAAGAAAACAGCCGCCACAAACTGCATCTGGAATTCTGGCTGTGACCACTGAAATGGTCTCGTGAATTACCTCACTGAACTCGTGAATGTTGGGAGTGGGGAAGTGGGGGAGTGAAGCGGCATACGGCAGTGAAAGGCGTCGCCAGTTGTGAAGGTGCCAACGCACGGAAGGGCGCCGTTTCCGGCGGCGTGTCCGCCCGCCGCCCGTACGACCATTCCCCGCTGCCCGCTCGGGAGAAGGGAAAGCAGCCGGAGCTGGACTCGGACATTTCTGGTGGGTCTTTCGCTTTGCTGGGCCAATATGGGCTGCCAAGTTAGGGCTGGGCTTTGACAATTTTTGGTGGGCCGATCGGAAACTTGGATTCTGCATGCACTCGGTAAAATCCCTATTACTACTCCCTTAACTTAAAAATAATTATCATTTTAAATAAGACTAAAATTAAAATTTTAAAGCTTTAAATATAAATAAATTTTAAAATATTTACTTTAGAAACATAAGGACAATATGTATGGATTAATCTTGAAAAATACTTCAATAAAATTATATATTTATTGATAGTTATATATATATACACATATATATATATTGTAGTAGAAACTAGTGATCAAAATTATTTTTAGGATATCTTAGTCTTGTCTAAAACGAAAATTATTTTTAACCTAAAGTAAGTAATTTATTTGAGTACTACCAGTCTAACACTAAAATTTGATGATTTCAGAACATCTCTCTCAAAAACTACAGTTGTGTACACTTCAAAAAAAAGCTCAATAACTCAACTATATAGCTTCTGGCACAAAGCCTCTGGCTTTTAAATTCATCATATATAGCTTTGCTCACAAAGAAACAGGAGGCTGTTCGAGTTGGAGATTACAGACCTATTAGCCTAATACATGCGTTCGGGAACATTTTTTCCAAATTATTGGCAAACAGGCTATCCCCAAAACTGAAATTCCTAATATCACAGAAGCAGAGCGCGTTCATCGAGGGCAAAAATATTCAGCATAATTTCCTGTTCATCAACAACATGGTGAAGGAATTCCATGCGACAAAAACGCTTTTGATCTTGCTCAAACTTGACGTCTAGAAAGCTTTCAACTCAGTGAGCTGACCCTACCTGTTTGACTTGCTAGGCAGATGGGGTAGAAGGTTCTACTTTTTCGCATGCCAGGGGCTTAAGTCAAGGGGATCCTCTTTCTTCAATACTTTTCATCTTAGCAATTGATCCTTGCAAAAACTTCTCGTCGCAGCACAAAAGGAAAGTCTTTTCCAGTCCACTTCAAACAGAACAGCGCGCTTCAGTGTCAGACCGGAGAGACCGGAACTGCAGGCCATCCAAACCATTCTGCAGCTCTTCGGTAAAGCCACAGGCATGAAATCATGTAATCGCTGCCTTTAAGACCTCATGTTTCTGTTGTGTAATCTGAAAACTGCTTTCTCCTATCAATGAAATGGCAGAGCTCCTGCCCGTTCCCTAAAAAAAAAATTCAACGAACGGGAGTACGCGACGTAACATAAAATCTACAGATAAGAAATTTGCAGTTTTGCTTTTCTGAAAAAAGGGGGCAAAAGTTAGTGCATACGGAGAAAAAACATGCATAGGGATGAACTATGTAGAACCGAAAAGCTTCTGCTCAAAAAGAACCTGACTAGATATGAACTTGATTAGTAATTAACCGCGACTTGTAGCCGATCGACGGAATCGTGTTTATTCAAGAGATCGAGGAAGCTGAGCTACGTACGTACCACGTTTAAAGGATCGGACCGATCACCACACACAAACACAGGAGACTACCACGCACCACACGCAAACATTGGAGCCTGTCACATCTGCTTGCTATACCTCTGTGTTTACAGCGACTTTTCGTGTTTGGAGTTGTCCAAAGAGTCTTATCAGAACGTAGCTAAGATTCCCATTTGAGTGTGATGTATAACCCTCGTATGGCAAATTGCACGTTAATCAATTTTAGATCTGTGATACTTTTTCCAAGATTACGCGGTGCGTGGTAATGCGCACGTGTGTCCGATATATATATTTTTTGAATGGCCCTTATTTTAGATTATTGAGTTTATTATTGTCATGTGTTAGGATAAATTACATATTTTGAGAAATAAGATAGTTTAACAAGAAAAAAGAATATAAGACTGAGGCTATAATAATAAAAAAACAAATTGACAGCTGGTACGCACACCAATAATTTAAAACGTATTTTTTGCGGCGTGAGGAAATAATTGATCAGTAAATAAGCTAGTAAAAAAGGATCTTAGTTTGAATGTAGACACATCGACGCAAGAGAAACGAGTTATTAAAGTAACAGTTTTTGAAAGGGTCCGCCTACAGATTAACGGCTACATATGCGACCAAGCTGAACACCTGCTCTGTGTGACTGACATTCACGGAAGGTCGAACGAAAAAGGACCATCATCATCTACACACGGCACAGGACTATGTCACATGCAGGATCACATCTGCTACGTTACCTCTCGATTGGTTTGCAAAGAAAAATTGTATTTGATGGTCAATCTCAAGCGGTCCCATTGATCGAATTTGCTTGTCTCGTTTTCCTCTCGTGCGACAAAACACAATCAATTTAATTTTGATCGGCGAGTCATTTTCTATCGATAAATCGAGAGAGAGAGAGAGAGAGATCTCAGGAAATGATCGAGTTCAGAATAGCTTTTATTTTGTTATCCCGTGTAAAAAGATGTTATTGTATATCTAGCTGCAAACATATTCAATTTGACACGTAAGTAATAAGATATGCTGGTTGATAAATACAGTTTTTTAAGTGCATGATGCAAATAATTAAGCATGCATGTTAATTGGGATCAGAATCTGTTTCTGTTGTTGTTAGGATCGCGTGGCACGACTTACTTAATTGCTATTTACTTGTGGGATTGTCATAAATGAAACCATAGATCCAGAGATGATCATAAACACATACGTACGGAACGAGAAACTAAGTAATAATAGGAAACCAGCATAAAGAAATTAGCTGGTTGCTGAGGAAGTACCTCTTTGATACAACGGTAAAGCTATGTGCACTTTCGTCAATTTAACTCTTAATGAAGTTGACCAATTAATTTGTCTCTCGGCTAGCTTCATCTGTTCATCCCTGCTAAACAAGGCATTTGCGGGTGCGCCTTGATCGGTAAACAAGAACCGGATAGTCATCCCTCATCAATCATCAGGACCGACATATCTGTAAGTGAAATCGAGTGCACGATTTTGTACGTATAGCAGCGGAGCTAGCTAGAGAGAACGTACGTAGAGATCGAGATAGCTAGCTAGCCAGGTAGCAGCTTAGTTAATTGCAGTTTGCTAACAAGCATGCAACTAGACGTACACTATCATATCTATTATATATTTAAATATCTATTAAACATCGTATAAACACTGTTGTTACATGATACTATATAAACACTCAAAACCGATAGATGACACTCTAAACTAAATCACCGACCCTATATGCTAAAACGTATCTAGAACGTGCAATAAGTAAAATGTGTTGCTTATATACCAGTTATATTGTTAGAGAATCATATTTTAATTACTGCACGGCAGTAAGTACATATGCAATTGCAAGCACGGACGGATGGCAGTAAGTACATTATTGCTTTTTATAAATCTAAAGGTTAAAAATATTGATTCAATTTAAGTGAAAATAAAAGGTTTTTTAGAATTTCTTTATTTTCTCTAATTTAGCACACCAGAAAATATTTAATGGACTTTCCTTCGTGCACCACGGATAAGACCAGGTTAATTAGGTTAATTAATGCCTCCGCGCGGCAGGCTTGCAGGCACCAACCAGAAGCTATATCCGGCATGCATGCACGCACGAATGCATCAGCTAACCTCTCAAATTTCAATTAATCTACTCCATAGATAGTACCTGGATTCCATGAATGATTTTATGATTTGATAAATAATAACATACAAAAAGGAATTTTTTTAACCAAATCAAATATATGTGATTACAACTAAACATCCTGCTTGTAAAAATTCTCTTGATGCCTCTAATAAATTAGAGAAAATTTTAAAACTCTGAGAAAGAAAAAAGAAAATTAAACATAAATTAATGAACCTATACGTCCATCCCCTGTACTGTATGTGTGGCCTCTCTCGTTGTAGATGTCTCACATTGCTCTCTTAGATGTACAGAAGTGTTCGCAAGAAAAACATCTCATATTGCTCAAATGCAGCAATGTGAGATATCTATGTGTTGAATGGTAACTTTTGAATCATAAATTTTCTTTTTTATCCATTTGGATCATATTTTCTATAATTAAACCAATAATTTGAGAGATATATTACCATGTGGGGCGCACATATGCGAGGCGCCACGGAGCCATAGACATGCGCCAGATGGCCGAACGTGCGGCTCGCGCGAAGAGTGCACACGGGGACGAGCTGGGCACGACAACATCCAGGACGGAATGTGTGGCTCGCACGGAGAGCGCGGCAACAACCAGGACTGATTTAGGAAAGTAGAGAAGGTTTCTGTTTTCGGTTCCTAATTATAAGAGTATTTAGCTCGGGTTGTTTGTAGCCTTTTAGCTATATATATCTCTGTAATAGCATACTTAAGGCATTAAGAAGATTATCACCTATCTAATCTCTCCCTCTACGAAAGCCAGAGAGGCAAAACCTCACCGGAGAAGACAGACCGAGGTTACAATCTCCGTAGCCAAGGCCTAGCTCCTCTAGACAACTTGGTATCACGATCCCGACGATCCTCGCATTTCCGTTCCACATCCCCACCAGACGCTGCGTCCCTTCCACCACCCTCAGCCGCCGCGCCGCTCTCCCCCGCGTCTTCATCCGTCGCATTGTGTGCCGTCAACATGGGTGAAAACAACGACCTCAAGGCCACCATCGAGGTGCTCACAAACGCCATCAAGCGGCTACAAACCACCGTGGAGGCCAACGCCAAGGCGATCACCGCCCTCACCACCGACCGCGCGTCGTCCTTTGGCAGCAAGCCTGGTTCCGGCGAGCACCACAATGATCGACCGTCGAAATTTCAGAAGATGGATTTTCCTCGGTACGACGGCAAGTCCGATCTACTCATCTTCATCAATCGTTGCGAGTCGTACTTTCACCAACAGCAGATCATGGAGGAGGAGAAAGTTTGGATGGCATCCTACAACCTCGAGGATGGGGCGCAAATGTGGTACATCCAAATCCAAATAGACGAGAGTACACTGTCATGGCGCCGGTTCAAGGAGCTTCTCAACTTGCGGTATGGGCCACCCCTCCGCGCCGTCCCCCTCTTCGAGCTCATGGACTACCACAGCATCGACACCGTCGCGGAGTACCAGGACTGCTTCAAAGCGCTCCTCCCTCGAGCTGGCCCCCTTGACGAGGTGTAGCTTCACAGGCAGCCTCCTTTCCCCGCTCAGCCTCGACGTCCAGGTCCACAACCCGCAGTCCCTCGTGGCAGCCATGAGCTTGGCGTGTCAATTGGAGCGACGGGAGCAATACACATTGGCACCAGCCAAGACCGCGCCCCGCGGCTTGCAACTGGCTCCAACTCCACGCCTCGCCCTTCCGGTTTCCCCGGTCGACAAGGACAAGACTGCTGTGCCCACGGTCACGGTGGAGAGCCGCCTGGTGAAGCACCTATCCCAGGCGGACCAGGAGGAGCGCTGCCGTCTCGGCCTCTGCTACAACTACAACGAGAAGTACACCCACGGGCACAACTGCGTCTGCAGGCAGCTCTTCTACATCAACGGCGTGGAGATCACCGTCAACAACGACGCCGCAGCAGTCGAGACACCGGACATGGAGGCACCAGTCTTCTCCCCACATGCGGTCACTAGCGTGCCGATCTGCGACACGATGCAGATCAACGTGTCGCTGGGCGCTACCTCCTTCATCGCGCTACTCGACTCGGGCTTAACGCATAACTTCATTGCGGAGGAGGGCGCGCTTCGGACCGGGCTAGCCATCTAGCACTGGCCCCGTCTTACGGCAACAGTGGCAAACAGCGAGAAGATCGCTTGTCCCGGCGTCATCCGGAACACGCCATCCATTGCTGACACAGTTCCACGTCGACCTTTTTGTCATGCCGCTTGTAGGTTACGACTTGGTCCTAGGCACGCAGTGGATGGCTACTCTCAGCCCGATTGTGCGGGACTTCGCCGAAGTGCTCATTGTCATTCCAGCACCATGGGCGCACCATCTGCTAGTCGGGCATGGCGACCTCCGGCGCGCCGGTGCTCGGCGCCACGGCAGCTAGCGAGTTCCTCCTCGACGAGCCGCTGGCTTCTTTCGGCAATGTCTTCACTGAGCCTACCGGGCTTCCCTCAAGCGCGCCCACGATCACAACATCATCCTCAAACCGGGCGCACCTCCAGTGGCAGTCCGCCTGTACCGGTACCCTGTGACCCATAAGGATGAGCTCGAGTGGCAGTGTGCCGCCATGATCGCGCTGGGCATTGTCCACTACAGTGACTCGCCATTCTCCTCACCAATCCTTCTCATCAAGAAAGCAGATGGGTTGTGGCGATTCTGCATCGACTTCCGAGCGCTGAACGCCCTCACTGTCAAGGATGCGTTCCCAATCCCGTCGTTGACGAGCTGCTCGACGAGCTCTATGGCGCGCGCTTCTTCACCAAGCTGGACTTGCGGTCCAGGTACCACCAGGTGCAGATGCGGCCGGAGGACATCCACAAGACGGCGTTCCACACCCACGACGGCCTCTATGAGTTCTTGGTGATGCCGTTCAGGCTGTGCAACGCTCCGGTGACTTTCCAAGCACTCATGAACGATGTACTCCGCCCATTCCTTCATCGCTTCATCCTAGTATTTTTTGACGATATTCTGATCCAAGACTTGGGTGGATCATCTTCGACACCTCTTTGTCATCCTCTCTAAGCTGCGGCAGCACAGGCTCTTCGTCAAGCACTCCAGGTGCTCTTTCGGCTCCACCTCCGTCTCATACCTCGGCCACATTATATCCGAGGCAGGCATCGCCATCGACCCGGCAAAGGTGCAGGCCATCCACGACTGGCTGATGCCTCGCTCGGCACGAGCGGTGCGTGGCTTTCTCGGCTTGGCGGGATACTACCGCAAATTTGTCCACAACTATGGCTCCATCGCCGCACCGCTCACGGCCCTCCTCTCGAAGGAAGGCATCTCCTGGAATGAGGCAGCGGCCGCGACGTTTGACACGTTCAAGGATGCGGTCTCCTCGGCCCTGATTCTGGCCATGCCGGACTTCTCCAAGATCTTCGTCATTGAATGTGACGCGTCGTCCCATGGCTTCGGCGCAATCCTCACGTCGCCATCGTGCCCTTGCCGCGTATGAATGGGAGCTTATCGGCTTGGTGCACGCCGTGCGGCATTCGAGGCCGTACTTGTGGGGGTGCCGGTTCATCGTCAGGACAGACCACTACAGCCTCAAATACTTGTTGGACCAGTGGCTCTCCACCATTCCTCAACATCACTGGGTGGGCAAGCTATTGGGGTTCGACTTCACCGTCGAGTACAAGCCCGGGATAGCGAACGTGGTGGCTGACGCGCTATCCCGCCGCGACATGGTAGAGGGCGCCGTCCTAGTGCTGTCGGCCCCCCGATTCGACTTTGTCACGCGTCTCCGCCAAGCACAGGACACCGACCCTGCCATGGTCACCTTCCGCGATGATGTCCGTGCCGGCTCCCACAGGGCGCCTTGGTCCCTCGACGACATGCTGCAGTTCGGCGGGCGGCTGTACATCCCTCCGACCTCTCCCCTGATCCAGGAGATCTTGGCGGCGGTCCATGAGGATGGACATGAAGGGGTCCTGCGCACGCTGCACCGCTACGGCGTGACTTCCACTTCTCTAACATAAAGCAGCTGGTGCAGGACTTTGTGCGCGCCTACGTGGCATGCTAGAGGTACAAGTCCGAGCACTTGTACCCGATGGGTCTTCTCCTACCCCTACCAGTCCCACAGGGCGTGTGGACGGACATCACCCTTGACTTTGTCGGAGCTCTGCCTCGCATTCGTGGCAAGTCCGTCATATTAACGGTGGTGGATAGGTTTAGCAAGTATTGCCACTTCATTCCCTTAGCGCACCCGTGCTTCGCCGAGTCCGTCGCTCAAGCCTTCTTCACCGACATCATGCGACTGCACGGCGTTACACAGTCCATGGTGTCAGACCGCGACCCGATCTTCACTTCGACGTTCTGGTGCGAGCTCATGTGCTTGATGGGTACCAAGCTGCACATGACGACGGCGTTCCATCCCTAATCGGAGGTTTCGAACAGGGTCATCATCATGTATTTGCATTGCCTCATGGGGGACCAGCCGCGTCAGTGGCTCCACTGGCTACCATGGGCGGAATTCATCGTTAATACTGCCTACCAGACTTTCCTGCGGGACACGCCATTCCGTGTCGTCTACGGGTGTGATCCACCATCCATCCCGTCCTACAAACCGGGGAAGACAAGGGTGGCAGCCGTCGCCAAGAGCATGGAGGAGCGTGAAGAATTCCTCGTTGACATCCGCTACCGGCTTGAGCAAGCTCAAGCGGTCCAGAAGCTCCACTACGGCAAGACCCATCAACACGTCACGTACCAGGTGGGCGACTGGGCACTTCTTCAACTCCGACACCGTGCGGCGTCCTCGCTGCCCCAGGCTGTTTCCGGCAAGCTCAAGCCGTGCTTCTATAGGCCATATCGTGTCACCGAACTGATCAACGACGTGGCTGTCTGCCTCGCGCTGCCGCCCCGTACCCGCCTTCATGATGTTTTCCTTGTCGGGCTCCTCAAGAAGTACAACAGGCCACCTCCGGCTGCTCCTCCGCCACTACCACCAGTTCACCATGGTACGGCCGTCCCAAAACCGGAACGTGTTGTTCGCTATCGCCTTGCTCACGACACCCGCCAGGTGTTGATCCAGTGGAAGGGGGAGTCCCCGTCCTCGGCGATGCGGGAAGATGTCGAGTTATTCCGCATCAAGTACCCCACCTTTCAACTCAAGGACGAGCTGGACCTCGACAGGAGGAGAGATGTCATGTGGAGGCGCACATATGCGAGGCTCCACCGAGCCAGAGACATGCGCCGGGTGGCCGAACGCACGGCTCGTGCGTGGAGAGCGCGCACAGGGACAAGCTGGGCACGGCAACAAGACTGAACGCGTGGTCGGTTACTAAATTATAGGAGTGTTTAGCTCAACATCACACTTGAAGCATTAAGAAGATTATCACCTATCTAATCTCTCTCTATAAAAGACTATAGCAGAGGGGTAAAACCTCGTCGGAAAAGACAGATCGAGGTTATAATCTCTATAGCCGAGGGCCAGCTCCCATAGGACTCGACGAACCTTGACATATACTGACTATCCCATGAATCAATCCTAAGTCTCATCGTATTTCCATTTATTAGTTTGATGTATATATCCCTATACATCATCGTAATGTATGTAATTTCTCTTAAGGAACTAACTATAGCTGTGATCAGCCGATTACATCTGCCATCAAATAGTAAATTAATTATCGATTTTTTTACATAAATGGGTAGACTCATTAATTATTATATATCTAATGTCTTTTATAACAACATAAGTTTTCTCTCTTTTTTCTATGGAACTTCATGATTTGTGAACTTCAAGAGTCAGATGCCCTATGCATCATAATTTGTGAACTCCAACAATTTGTACCCCAATCTTCCGTATGTAATTTTCAAAATAACATAATTAGATCCATCATGCAATGATAATGAAAAAAAGTTGTGGATAAAGCGTAATTTTGAAGTTTCTCAAATGCGGCCTACTGCCCGGGGGCTAACTTTTGAAATCAATCTAACTTTTAAAATGAATCTAGACAAATATCTCCTAAAAATTGGTTGGTATTTTTAGACAGAGGGAGTACGGAGTAACAACGTACTACACAGGTAGTAGTACGTACCTTCACCGCAGCCGAGCATGGGCCCCTTGAAGGGCGTCCTGGTGCGGATGAACTCCAGCAGCGTCGTCGACGGGTCCACGTCAGCCGCCGCCACCTCCTGCCGCTCCCCGTTCAGCGCGAACACCACACGCTCCACCGGTGCCAGCACCGTCTTCTTCTTCATCATTAAAAATATGAGAATGATTGATTTTATTTTAATGTATACGGCTAGGTGGCTCACAACACAACCACACAGCCATAGCATAATTATCCTATCATAATTACACTCTCTATAATTATAATAGACTAATACTCCCCCGAAGTCTAATCGAAAACATCGCTAAAATTCAGACTGGATCGAAACTCTAAAATAGTAAGGTAGGAAGGCCCTTGGTAAAAATATCGGCGTACTATGATGTCATAGGAACATGTAGTACCCGAACGTGATCAAGAGTAACCTTCTCTTAAATAAAATAGAGATAAATCTCAACATACTTCGTTCGTTGATGCTGTACCGGGTTACTGGAGAGATATACAGCATTGATATTACAAAAATAGAGGGGATGACAAAGCTCAAGAAGCAACTATCGTAGCCAGGTAGCTTCAGCAACATTATTTGCCACAACACGATATTCAACTTCAGCACTTGATCTAGAGACCGTTTGCTGACGCTTGAAAGACCAGGACACCAAGTTATCTCCGAGAACTACGACATAGCCAGAGGTCGACTAGAAAGTGTTAGGACAGCCAGCCCAGTCGGTATGTGTGTAAACAACAAGATCTACAGGCGAAAATGGGCGCATGGTCAGCCCAACAGATAGGGTGCCCTGTAAGTAGCGCAGGATTCGCTTGAGAGCAGCGAGGTGCGGTTCTCGAGGATCATGCATATAGATACAGGTCTGCTGAACTATAAAGGTAATGTCGGGTCGATTGAAGGTCAGATACTGTAGGGCGACAGCTAAACTACGGTACTATGTAGTGTTAGCGATAGGTGGTCCATCGTTAAATAATTTGGAGTGGAGATCAACAAGCGTGCTATATGGCTTGCACGCACTCATCCCGGCACGCTCCAAAATATCCTGACTGTACTGCCGCTGGGAAAGGAACAGACCATCTACGGAGCGTGTCACAAAAATACCTAGAAAATAATGCAGCTGACCCATATCTGTCGTAGTAAACTCATGCCGAAGAGCCTCAATGATATGCTTGAGTAATCCCACAGAGGAGGCAGTGAGTACAATATCATCCACATATAGTATTAAGTAGGCCATGTCTAGACCGCGGTGATATATAAAGAGCGAAGTATCTGACTTTATTTCAATAAATCCAAGTGACATGAGGTGAGAGACGAACCTGTGATGCCAAGCACGAGGAGCCTGCTTCAAATCATATAGGGACTTTTTGAGCCGACAGATAAAATCTGAGCGAGAAGAATCCACAAATCCAGAGGGTTGCACGCAGTATACTGTCTCAGTGAGAGTGCCATGGAGAAATGCATTCTTCACATCCAGTTGATGAATAGGCCAGTTCTGAGATAATGGCAGAGAGAGAACTATACAAACTGTCGCAGGCTTGACAATTAGACTGAAAGTCTCATCATAATCAACATTAGGCCGTTGCGTGAAACCTCGTAGGACCCAACAAGCCTTGTAACGATCAAGAGACCCATCGGCGAGCAATTTGTGATGATAAATCGACTTGCCAGTCACAACATTGACGCTAGGAGGGCGAGGCACAAGACTCTAGGTATCATTAGCAATCAAAGCGTCATACTCAGCCTGCATAGCAGATCGCCAATTAGGGTCTGACAGAGCATCATGAACAGAGCGACGAAGAGGTGACATAGGCACAGCATAGAGGTTGAAACGATCCATGGGCTGCGCGATGCCAGCTTTACCACGCATGCGCATAGAGTGTGTTGGTCACCGAAGGGATGACAATCGGCCGAGTGGCAACTGTGTGGCTGGTATCACAGGTAACAACCTATGTGCGAGCAACAGGGGCAGCAGGACCGGCAACACTCATAATCGGTGTGGTGCCGCTGGCAGCGACCTGTGAGGGGTGCATAGGGGCAGCGGCACCGAATAACGTGGACTCGGGTGACCATGGCCCTGCACCAGGGCTCGATGGCGCAAGTGGGGCCGCGGGCACGGGGTGTGCCGCTGAGGAAGCCGTTGTACCTGCACGCAAAAAAGAAGCTCTAGAAACTGAAGCGGTGAGATCATGATCATCGATAAGAAAGTCCAAGGCGGAAGGTACTATGGGTGTGGTAGATATGTCGGAGAAAGGGAAAAAAGATTCATCGAAAACAACATGTCGAGAAATGATGATGCAGTTCGACTGAAGCTCAAGGCAGCGATAGCCTTTGTGCTCCAAAGAGTAGCGAGGAGCACGCATAGAGAAGAGTGAGAGGCAAGTTTGTGGGGGCACTGTAGATGACAGATTTGGATAACAGGCGCAACCAAAAACTTTGAGATGATCATAGGTGGGCGGGACAGAGAAGAGAGCAGAGTATGGTGTAGAGGAGGCAAGTGTTGTGGTGGGAAGGCGGTTCATAAGATAGGTGATGGTGTGAAGGGCCTCAACCCAGTAAGCCAGAGGGAGACTCGCCTGAAACAAAAGGGAACGCAGAGTGTTATTGATGGTACGAATGGAACGCTCTGCTTTACCATTTTGTTCGGAAGTGTATGGGCATGACATACGGACAGTAATACCGTGGAAGAGAAAAAACGTGCGGGCCTAGAAATTATCGAATTCACGGCCATTATCGTACTGGTTATTCTTGATGGTGGTGCCAAACTGTGTGGGAACATACGCAAAAAAGTGGAAATAGTAGAAAATGTCTCGATTTGAGACGAAGGGGAAAAGTCCAAATGTAGTGAGAGCAAGAATAACAAGATAATATTTATATCCTGACACACTAACAATTAGAGAGGTCCATAGATCACAATGAATTAAATTAAAACTAAGTAGCACGAGAAGTAGATGAACCGAAAGGGAGACGTATATAGCGACCGAGCTGGCACGCATGACATAAATGATCCATATCATCTTTATTGTAGGAAATGACATTGGACCTAATAAGTTTGGATAGGATGTCAGGCCCAAGATGATTGAGACAACAATGCCAAAGGGAGGTGGGGGGGCAAGGAACGTAGAGGTGCTAGTAGATGGTGCAAAAAATGGATAGAGGTCATAGGAACTATTGCACCTAGCGATCACGTTCTTGGTTTGCAGATCCTTCATTGAAAGACCAAAAGGATTAAACTCAATGGAACAATTATTGTCGGTGGTAAACCGACGAATGGAAATTAAATTCATAATAATGTTGGGTGATACCAGAACATTATGAAGGGTAAGATCATAGTGCGGTAATGAAAAACGATGTGTTTCAGTGGCTGTGACCGGAAGTAAAGCGCCATTGCCCACAATGATAGATGAAGGAGTAGATAAAGAGGGTAGAGAAATGGTGGAGAGTATACTAGAGTCCGAGGCCATGTGGGAGCCGGCACCCATATCAACATACCACTCAGAGGCCGGTTGGTTGAGTGTCATAGTGTTGAAGGATTGCGCCAAGTAGTCTTGGTGCCAAGCCCCCTCTAGTAGTGGGCGGCCAAGGCGCCACCTGGTACGCTAGTGAGGGCGCCGGGAAACCCAGCGTCGTAGCTCCCCCGTAGTACGTGTCGTACGGGGACGATGGGGCACGGTATGCGCCTCCATGGGTGCTAGGAAGAGCATCGAAACTGCCATAGTGCGGGGCGGCGTGGAAAGTAAGCTGGAGTGGTGGAGGTCGGCCGGACGTGTCGTACGGCCACATGCGCACGGTTCTAGCCCAAGGATGGACGAACGATGGGTACACGGCCGTACCGAGAAGAACGCCGCCCTGTCCACCTGGGGATGCTCCAGCAGAAGGCGCTGGAGAGCTGGTAACAGCAAAGCCGCCGCGTCCCTCGCGGCCACGGCAGCGGCCGTTACGCTGGCCTCCGGTTTGGGCAGCGGGACGTGGAGGAGGAGGTGCTCCCGAACGAGGAGCAGTGATGGCACCCGGAGCTGCCGAACGTGGCGTCGTAGCGACGAGAGTGGCCGGTGGGGACGGAGGATGAGCATCGATCTCCATCTCTTCCAACAGGAGGTAAGTGCGCACTTAGTAAATGTTGGGAACGGCCGGTGAATCTTGAGGATGGACACCATGTGGCGTAACTTGCCACTGAGGCCGCGGAGAAGCGTGAGCACCATCTGCCTATCGCCGATGGGGTCACTGAATTCGGCGAGGGAGGCAGCTAAGGATTCAACGTGGCGGCAGTAGTTGGTGATGCTCAGGGACTCCTGATGGAAGGTGCAGAACTACGTCTCGAGGAGAAGGGCATGGGACTCCTTCTGGCCAAGGAATTCCTCCTCAAGATAGCACCACGCGTTGCGAGCATGGCCCTGCCGTATCATCAACGACTGCTGTAGGTCGCTGGAGATGATGCTGTACACCCAAATGAGGACACAGCAATCTGCCTGAAGCCACGCGGTCATGTGGGGAACGCTTCATCCTCGAGAACGTGGCATGTGAGGGCATATTTACCTAGGACGGTGAGGAACATGCCGCGCCACTTGGTGTAGGAGTCCGTGGCCTTATCGAGGACGATGGGGATAAGCGCCTTGACATTGACAACGGCGGTGGCTTGCGCCCAGAGAGCTGCGTGAGCACTCTCGTACGCATCCAGGGCGTCGTTGCGAAGGCAAGCCTCCTCAGCCCGACGCGCATCGTCAGCGCGAGCAGCATCGGTCGTGAGACAACGGTCGTTGGAAGTAGCGACGTCGTTGCCTTCGCCGGCCATGATAAGATCGACAGCTAATGGAAAGCAGATTGGGAGCCAATCAGATCCGATAGGCAGCCGATCAAAAGGATCGGCAGCCGCCGAGCTGATCGGAAGGATCAGATCGGCAGTGGAGCCGATTGGATCGGAGGGCCAATGGGCAGCCGATTAGATCGGAGGGTCAGATGGCGATCAGATCGCCAATAGACAGCCGATCAGATCGAAGGGATCGGATCGGCAGTAGAGCCGATCGGATCGTAGGGCGATCTGACTGGCAAGGCAGCCGATCTGATCAGAGGGATCGGATCGGCAACAGGCAGGATCCGATCGGACCGATTAGTAGGGCGCTCGAAAAACGACAGTAGAGCCGATCGGATCAGAGGACGATCGGATCGACAGTAGACAGGATCCCATCGGACGGATCGGCGAGTGAGGTCGACAGTCAGATCGGATCGACAGTAGATCCGATCAGATTGGGATCCGATCGGACCGATCGGCGGGCCAAGAGACCGGTGACAAGCCGATCAGATCGGACCGATCCAACCGATTAGATCGGAGGGTCGGCGGGCGATGAGACCGGCGACAAACCGATCGGATCGGGAATCTGATCGGATCGGCAGCGCGGGCGATGAGATCAGCGACACTCCCAGTGACATGCAGTCAGTACTAGTGGTGATGATCGGATCGGCGACGAGCGTTGGTGTGGAAGCGGCGGTAAGATCAGATTCGGCGGCCACACCCGGTGACGAGGACGGCTATGGGGTGGACGATCAGATCAGTAGCGCGGGCAATGGAACCGGCGACACTCCCGGTGACGCCGTCACTAGTGGTGGTGATCGGATCGGTGACGAGCGCTGTTCAAGAGCGACGGCGTTGAGGACGTTGAACCTCGATAATCTCTCGCAGCACAGTAGTGGCGGAGGAGGAGGTCGACGATGACAGCAACAACGACATCTTTGGTTACGGAAAAATAGCGGATGAAACCGCTCTAATTATTGATTTTATTTTCTGAGACCGGAATACTCATGGTTATACTGTTATATTTATACTTTCTATAATTACAGACTAACAATCATCATCTCGTCGATCCTTCGTCTCCTCCCCCTCCGTCTGTAACAGCTAGCTAGCAGAGCCGCGCCTTGCGTGCGTTGTCAGCGCGCGCGCGCGGTGACCCTGCCGATCGGTTTGGAGGGCTCGCTGGCTGGGGGAGGAGTTAATTAAATACTAGTAGTAGCGATCGAGGGTCGGCTGAGCTGATGTGTTGGGTTGGGTTGCGTGACGGCGAGTGCCTGCACGGCGAAAGCGTCCGGCCGTGCGCTCCTGGCCGCACAACCGGCTGCAGATGACTGCCGTGCGCTTGCTTGCGCTTTGGCCGCCTTTTTCGTTCCGCGCCGTGTAGCGATTTGCGGTGTCGATCTGGCACGCCCGCACGCACTGACCGACTGACGCACGGCGGCGATCGGCGATAGCTAGCTCTGCATGTACATGCCGGCAAACCAATAACGTTACTGTAGTGTAGAAAGAGAACGCACACAAACACCGTTTGCTTCGGTACGTACGCTCGTCGCAGTTGGTAGGGATGGACTTGGATCGGTGTACGGATATTTTTTTTGTTTCGTTCAGTTCAATTGAATGAACTATCTTTTTTATTTAATTAAACTAGAGCATATAGCTTGAGATATATATGGATCAACTCACGATTTATTTAGTTTAAGTAAAACTAGTCATGAATTATCCGTGGAGGAGCTATGTCACATGCAACTGCAGAACAGTGCATGCACCTGTCGCGCCTTCATGGCAGCCAGCTGTAGTCGTACCTGTTCTTTTCTTCTTGTTTTTTTTTGTTTTGTATGAACACGAACTGTACATTTTTTCCTTCCATTGTAGAGGGAGGAAGTTCACACTGGCATGTCTTTTATGTGTGGCTGTGGAATATTAATTCTCTACTTTTAACGTGATAGGAGAGTAGTAATATGTAGTGGTACTAGTCGTCCTTAGCAAGTTGGCATTAAATTATTTATAAGAACAAATAACGTTTATTTTCTCCTTCTTAAAAATAGCAATTTAGTAATATATTATACATCACCTAATCACCTAATGTTATAAATTTGAGCCACACCTCATTCTACTATTAGATATTATTGAGTTGCTTGTGTGGCAAAACACTTCGCTTTCCATAAATGAGAAGATGAACAAACTATTGTATCTCCACATCAACTTCATTGGATCAGGTACCATCTCTATAATCGTAGAAAATTGGTGTCATAGTATTAAATTATTATATTTTAATCTTAGTATGACTTAAAACTACTATAATCTTACTTAAATTTTTATTGATGTCTTACAGAATTGAATTTGTTATAATACTAGATCCTTAATTCTTCAGTCTATTTTGAGCCCTTGAGATGTCGAGCCATCCATCATATCTATAATGGTTTTTTCTTTGTTTTTTATTGAAATTTCAAACACACATGCCTTGTAAAAGTAGGTATCGAAATTTATATTTGTATTTAGTCAGCTTTTACCAATTTGATCACTCCTTATCGAAGCTTCACTTCAATGTAGGGCCTCTCCTTTCTTCCCAGATGCAAGATAACTTTTCTTTTGTCAAAACTTAGAAAGTCCCCTTTTGTTTCTCATGGTCTGGAGTTATGACATATGGTTAGTACATATTCTATATTCTGAAACGTCAGAGACTAGCTAGTAGCTCCTTTAAATTCCCTGCTTCTTTATCTTGATATGCATCCATATAAGCAGTGATGAATCATGCATGTGTTGCTACATGTCATTGGTTCACGTACGTGCGGATATTATTAACAAAACAAGAATTGCACATGTTTGCAACCCTATATTGTTACTTTCGTTGAAAACAAAAATCAGTACATATATATGTGCCATACGTCCTTGACTAAAAATCTGTTCTCTCAACCACACGATCAGAATAATAAATATATGTAAGCAAAAAGAAATTTTGTGCAACTTGGAGTCAAATAAACGGCAGCATCATAAATTGGCGTGACTCTATCAAAGAAAATAGAAGCAATCATACATCGACATACTTCTACACGAAAGCTAGTACTGTGATTCCCTCCACACCAAGAAGTTTGAAACTAATAAAATAGCATTTTAATTTTCTGTTCACCGATCATCACTGATTTTGTTATAAAATAGCGCACGGTATGGTCTAGTTGGAGACATTACAAATTACGAGGCACGGACGGAGGAGGTCACTCCTTACGTTCACTGCACGTCTGCTAGGTGGCCGACTCGGTGAGTGATCACTGCAAGTCTACGCCAAGAGCGTAAGTAGGCCACATGCAAATGGATGCTATGTTTGATAGGTTGATTTAGCGACACCAAGAAGGTTATATTTTGAGGCTGTTGATCGATCGATCGCCATCTTAAAACTGTTGCACTCGCACGTCTAATCTATCGACCACGCTAATCGACCTAACCATGAATATTCTGCTTCTAAAAAAATTCTAAATTACGAATAAATAATTAGTATATAAAATTAGGGATATCTAATAACCAAACTGCATAGTGATAAAATAATGCAAGCAAAACTAAAACTCTAATGACAACAATGACTTACAGGTTACAAGATGAAATAGATCAGCCATAAAAAGGCCGACTAAATATGACTGTTCAAAATCTAAAATAGACTCACATTGAAAGAGATAAGTGGTTTGTTTTACTGATTTCGAGTAGCTTAAGAGAAATTTTAATGTGGAACCAAAAATATCTGAAAGTAGACTTCATGTGTTTTATTAAGTACTTATAGGCTCTGAGAAACCTTTTGGAACAGCTGTTATCTTTGTTTAAAGTTAACTTTGTCAAGAGGTCTCAAACTCACGAATAATAATTGACTTACACTTATGGCTCCCCATCTACACTTACTTTTTGCCCTTTTCACGATGACTGGTTCCTAATCACAATCAAAATGATCACAAAGATTAAATAGTTGACCATTCTTGGAGGTATATGTATTTAAGTTTAGGAACAAATTCACCTACTGGTTAAGTGACGGGCTCGCTCACTAGGAGTTGGCGTATGTGTATTCACACAAGAGATGTCCTCATCAACGGCAGTAGAAGTTGTTATGTCAGATTTGTACAAAGTTAGATGAAAGAGGGTAGAAGATAGAATAAAAACGATCTATAGATTTATATCCAGTTATAGCACATACTCCATCAACCTTTGTGATAATGATGCGGTATGTATTTGTAACTAAATATGTATAAGTGAGCTGTTACATTGATTGTAGATGATCTATACTATTGAACCTCTAACTAAGCAGCATCACCACTCCTATCATCTCGGTTAGGACCACACATGCCCAAAAATTCATTCTCGTGCCTAAAAATTCATTCCTGAATCAATGAAGTGCAATCCTCATAGAGACTCTGTGGGAAGGAAGTTTTTATTATTCAAATCATTTTAATAATAATTTATGAAAAACTTTTTTAAACAACGGTGTGTCAATTTTATTGAATAGAGAAGGAGCAAACAAATTGTACAGGTAAACTAAAGTTATATAGAAAATTAAGTAGAAGCTCACCCAGGTGTTTCTGTCTCTTCATTATAGGTGAGCTGCACACTTTGAACCATGATCTATATGGTTACTGGTTGGTTGATGAGCTCAATTGTCATTCCTTCGCTGGGCATGAGGTTGATGTCTTATTCATGTGTTGTTCTCTATAACCTGCTGGAGGATTCTGTTCTTTCTTTTTGATAGCCTATAAACTTGTAGTGTCACATCCTTCAGGTGTCTCCCTTGCATCCATGTTGAGTCCCAAAAGCGAATCATCGCCCCATTGCGTATTGAGATAGTTATGGCTGCGGAAAAGAGCATTTTGTCTAGTTCTTTGCATGGGGTCTCTAGACACACCCACCCATGCCTTTTCTAGGCCCTTCCCAAAGCTGCCTTACATGTAGAGAGCTTGCAAATTTCTCTAGGTTGAGAATTCCTACGCCAACGTTGACAGTTGGCAAACATATTCTCGTCCAATTGATCTTACATTTTCTATCTATGAGACTTTCAGACCACACCCATAGAAAACTTTTTGCTTGCTTGTCTATCATCTCCAATGATTCCTTGGTCACTTTAAGGTCCATGAGGAGGTATATCGGCTACTTCATTAGGACTAACTTGACAAGTGTAATGTGGCTCACTATAGGCATGTTTCTCCCTTGCCAACCCGCAAGTCATCCTACTGTTTTATCAAAGAAGGGTTAGAAGTCTACTTTCCATAGCCTAGCAATGGCCAACGGTACTTCATCGGGAAGGACACCCTACTGACAGTCATTTCTTCCAACACATCCTCTAGGTCAAGGTCATCACATTTAATGGCTACCACATGGGATTCTTGGATGTTTGTGCAAAGAACACTTGTGTCACACCATAAAAATTGTTTAATTATAAATTGCTAAGAAAAAGGAATTTCTAAAAATTATTTATTAAATAAGGAAAGTGATTGAATAAAAACCAATGAAAATTTAGATATCAAATTGGCCTAGTTAAAATTTTATTAAATACTTTTAGTGCTCTAGTTTTTTTTGAATTTTTCCTAATATTATTTGAGCATGAAAATTATTTTTAATAAATGAAAAAACATTTTAATTATTTAAATTAAAAATTTAATTAAAATCCCTTCCTAGGCCTTAGCCCATTTTCATCCCATTCATTCTTTTCTCTCTCGACCTTTGTCCTTTTCTCTTCTATCTCTTATCGCCGGCCTATTCCTTTCTCGACCTCTCCCTTTCGGCCCCTCTTTCCACTGACCCAATTTAGCTTATCTAGCCCATCTCCTCTTTGAGCTCGCAAGTTCGTCGGCCAAAGTCACATGCATTAGCTCGTTAGTTTGCCCTGCCTCCTCCTTCTGGCCCATTTTGCTACTAACATGCTTCCTCCAACAATCTTGTTTCCTTCCACCTTGCGCATGCAAGTCGGCCTAACTAATCTACCTTCCTTGGCAAGGTTGTCAACCCATCTTCATGTGCACCAACCCATCTTCTCATGCAGCCTAGTACGTCGCAAACCAACTGTAGCCCGCCTGTGCCTCCTCCTGCTTACATGTGGGACTAGACCCCACATGTTAGGGTCTTCTTCTAGCTTGGACCAAAGTCCTATCTCCACCTAAAACTACGGCCTCTCAAGCCTAAATCAGCCACCTCATTACTAAATTACTCAATTTGTTAAGTCAAAATTCTTCCTTATCCTCCTCTTCTCTTTCCTACAGGATTTGGAGCCAAACCGCATGGAATCAATGCGGAATCGAGCTTCATCCTTTTCAAGAAAACTTGAGATAAACCCTATAGTGTCCAGCACCTAATTCCGCCATAGCCATGTTGGACTCCTTCTCCTTATCCTAAATGTAGCATCCTCTTGGTCTTCTCTCCTATTTCTACCCTTTCCCAGAGCTTTTCTTGCACCCTGACCATCTCGTCATGTGTTCTTTCTCTCTTCAATGCTGGTTGCCACTCTAGTAGTGTCATGCCACCATTTTGTTGGCTCTTAGGCTACATCTTGTCCTTCCTCGACACCGCAAGTACACAAGGAAGGCCGACCACCCTCACCTCGAAGCTAAAGCTCGACACAAGCTGCTCGTCACTATCAACCAGAGGGCACTGTGTCCTAAGCTCATCGTCGGCCTTTCTCCATTATTGTCTACCATCATGTTCATGTTGGTGAGCATCCTCACATCCTCCTTGTTCTCACTATGCCTTCATTTCTTGCCATTGTATCGCCATTCGCCACAGGCTGGAGATCCAACATGGCCACCTCGCGTGGCGCTTGCATGTCAAGCCCATGGGGTCAATCCAATACTCAAACCTTCCTAACCATCCATCCATTGTAGGCCTTTTTTGGGGACTTAGTCTATGGTAGACTAATCCCCATCCTCTTAATGACATATGGATCTTGTATATCATTGACCTCGGCCTTATTTCTCTTAATTGATGTTATAATTTATTTTTTTAGTATGAAAATAAATCCAATATGATGTAGTAAATCGTCTAGGTCATATTAATAGGATTAAAATTTCATTAATTCATAACTAATTTATACGAACTCGAAATGAAATCATTCAAGTCTCATAATTTATCTAAATTCAAGATCTACCTATGCATGAACTTTATTTGTGTTGTTTGTTTGGTTTTATTAGTCTTTTTCCTCATTTTGTGTATTAGCGTGTAGTTTCTTTCGTTTTGGAGGAGCATGAGTTTGTCGGAAGAGTTCTAGAAGTCTAATTGATGACCTTTTGATTGAATAGCAAGTTATGCAAATCCAAAATCCTTTTATGCATGTTAAACCTATATTTAAATTCTCACTTTCCTTCAAATATGCATTTATTTTCGAATGTTGTGTGAATCTATATCCATTGTTATGACCAATTTACATTGATTATCTTATACTTGGATACCCTAGGATATAATTTGACTTATTTAGATTTTATGTACTAGTTCAAATAGATATTTAGTGTAATTGCTTAGCAATGCTTAGTAACTCTATAATTACTTATGAGATAAATAATGTTTTACTCATGATTAATGATAGTTAATTAATAATAGCTCTTGATGGTTGGTCTTGTTTGATTAATTAATAATATTCCAACTAAAATTTCACAAATGGTAGGTTCTGAGCTCATGGTTGTGATGGTCGTACTTATGACAATTAAGTACCGGTTCACGAGCTATTATTGTGAAGCATTATCGTACTAAGCACAAGTCAGCATGGGCAACGGTTGGCTTATAGCCTAGCTAGTTGAGCTGCTAGTCTCGCTATTTTTTTTCTTTTTGCTATAGTTTCCTTCATGGTGAGGATTAAGTGCCTCTTTTATTGGTATTTTTCATTTTAGCTAATTCATAGATGAGAATTAAATGCATAATTTTTTTAGAAATTACTACTGAATTTATAGTTTGACGGTTCGAAACTTTGTAGGAGACTAATGAAGTTCCGCATGTCATGTTTGATTGGGTTGAGGAACATTGCCAAGTTATCGGTATACATTAGGATTCGCAGCCGCCGTAACCTTCCTTGCAACTTGCTTATCAGCTTGAGATTGGTGGCTTTGGAGGGGAACCATTATAGTGGGTCTATTGTTAGCATAAAGATAAGTGGGGATAGGGGATATTCTTATCATAGCCTTCAGTCATGTTTCATGTTCACCTGAGACGTCATTGAGTAGGATCTTGGAGCATGTCATTTAGAATAAGGCCACAATCCAATCGGCACGACTACTGTGGTAAGCCCCATTGTTGTAGCAAAGTTAGAATGTATCCCAACACACTGAGTTAAAAGTCCGAGTAGGGAAGTTGGGCTACTATTTTAGTGGAATCTCCTCACCATGTTAAAGACATAGAGGAGGTTGTGATAGATGTTTGCACTTATAAGGACGATTTGGTTGACTAAGATGATTGTGCATGATAGGCTAGATTGTGTATGAAAATCTTATATAAAACTAAACTTTTGACAAAACATCCATAGCCTGATATCTGAGTACTACCACACTAATATAAATAGTGTAGAGTGCCACTTATAAAGCTCGGTAGCCCGGCACGAAATTGCCTTGGGAAAGTCGCAGCTCTCCAAAGAACGCGCATCAAAAAAATTTTGTTGCACGTGGTACTCCTATTCTACTAATATTTTGCAAAGATAACCCTGACCTATTTTTTATGTTAACTGCAAATTTTTTTTTAGTAGAACTGCATATCTTCAAATAGTTGTCTTTTGGAGCAATTATATGTTTCAAGCAACTGATACCGATGATATTTATAATCTTGAATAATTACAAGTAGCAACTGATACTGATAACGTCAAACTACATAATCAAATCGTCTAACAATTCTGTCAGGATCATGAAAAAGGAGGAACTCGATAGTTATCATTAGTTATAACTGAGCATTGTGGTACTGGTAATATATTTGCACATTCTAATAAAGCCTCCGTTTGTTCAATGCGGCAATTGAATTTACAATCTATTTCAGATTTTTATAATATAATGTTACATCACCTTTAATTTCACAACCTATTGCATATATATACCTCTAAATCCATTAACATATTTGTATACATATGAAGTTAAAATGCATGAATATAGTAATTATAATATACATTTTGAGTAAAATTAAAAAAATCCAATGTTTATGTTCGAAGTTATATGTATTATGACTTGTGACATTTAATCTTAGGTGTTATAATTGTAAGGTTTCACAAAACCCCACCCATATAGAGGTTAAGTATAGATTTACTTAAAGTTTTCACCTTATAATATGTATGAAATTTTAAATTTTAATTTTCTTAATACGTTTAATTTTTCTCTGTTTTGAATAATATTATTTTAGATATGCTAAATTTACTTGAGATTTGAACATGGTGGGGTTTATTGAACTCTTTAGCAATAAAACTTGTGGTGATGTGCCATTAACTTCGACAGTAAAACATGAAGCTTTCTATAATCTACTCATATATTTTTTATTAATTATGCAGATATGGTTAATTTTGTCGTGGGTGAAGTTGATTTGGAACAAGTATTATATAATGATTCAGTTCCACGTGCTAACCAAAGGGTTCTTTCTGGTAGAGAGATTTACTACAATTTGTGGACATTTTCCGGTGAATAGCTACTTGTCAAGTTGCAGATGGTCAGTCTTGTCTTTATTGGGAAGATTTGTAGCTTGGTATCTTGAGATCAATTCAGCTTCGACGGGCTTACTCCTTTGCAAAGACTAATTCAGTTGCTGCAGAATAGAGCAAAGATCTATAAGAACCATACCATCTGCCCATGTCTGAGCAGGCTTTTGAAGAATTCCTACAGCTTCAGGAACATGATTCTGATCTGATTCTGTCTCAACACACAGATTGCTGGACATATATCTAGGGCAGTCCCAATTATTCATCTCAAAAGCCGTATGCCATCAATTTCATGTCTATTCAGCCCCCTCCATATTGAATTGGATATGGAAGAGCAAGTGTGTTATGAATGTGAAGGTCTTTGGATGGTTATTCCTGATCGACAGAATGTTGGATAGGAAACTATAAATCTATCGTAGAGACACATCAACATGCGGTCTATGTTTAACAACTCAGCCTCAGCCTGATTCCCTCCACCACTCACGCTAGGGTCATCTCGTCACCACCCGTTTTTGCTCCCAAGCCCCGCCATTTTCTCTATGCATTCATGCATATGCATCCACTCCGTTCTTCTCATCTCTATGTATGCTGGGCATTCATGCAAACCGCGGCCTTGCCCAATTTTATCTCGATCGTCTCACATGCGCCTAGTTAATTAATTTCATCTCTCACGCCAAACGGAAAAGATCCTTGGTGGCGCACGCTCGAGGCTACAACGCCGCCATGGAGACCCCGCGGGCCACGCTCCTGCTCCTTGTCCTCCTCGCCGCCGTGCTCGTGGCCACCGTGGTGGCCTCCTCGTCAGAGGAGTCCAAGCCAACCATGCTCATTCCCGTGGCGGACACCCCGCTCGGCTCGTTCGAGGGTGCCGACGGGCCCGTGGCCGATGCCGCCATGGAGGACGAGGACGCCGCGCCCGTGGGCTCGCCCATCGGCACCACTATGACTGAGCCCAAGCCGGAGCTCCCCAACGCGCCACCTGGCTCCATTGAAGTCAACGACGCCGACACCAGCAGCGGTAGGGCTGCTGCCTCCACCCTGGTTGTCGCCACCGTCATGGTGGCTGTCGCGACTGCTGGCGTCTTTGCATTCTAAGGGGAAGCTTAAGGTGCGACGTTGTGAGTGTGAGTGAACAGTTAAAAAGGAAACGTATATATGCTGACATTTCTGAAGATTTGTATATACATGTCTTTTTTTAAAAAAAAACGTTACCTTAGCTTAAGAATGCATGGTATACTAGGAATGTATTATGTCCACACAAGTGCATATACCGTACACAGCAGCTAACAAAAGTCATCGAAAATTCTATAAAATGCTGTACATCTACTTCCAATAGAATTATATCTATATGTAAAATCTCATATTCAGATTAATGTTTTATCATTGTTTATTTTTGTTACAATTTTTTTATTCAAGTGTTGCACATGATGCATTTTCCAAACAATGTTTTTTCTTTACGTTGCAGTTGATTTTTTTTCTTCCATATTGCACATGGTGATTTTTTTTTTGTGTTGCAATCAGTATTTTTAAGTGTTCTATCAGGTTTAAATATTTTTCAACAAGTAATGAAACATTTGAAATAATTCTTGTTCAAACATTTTTCATCGAAACATCCAAAACAATTCTTTATGATGAAAAATCTAAAACATTTCTTAACGAGACATTTCTTAACGAGTAATGAAACACCAATTTATGTTTTGTAAAGGATTATGTTTGATATCTAGTTCCGTATGTCCCGGTTAAAATTGTTTTAGGGTGAGAATACGAAGTGAACCAACGGTGATAAAAGTATCACTGTCAGACCACAATAAACTGACATTAATAAGCCAGTAGTCATAACCACCATGGTTCATCTCCCATCATCGAGTCATGGGCATGGCCTATCCATGGCCACGTGCTTCTAACAATGACATGAGTAAGAGACTAACACACGTTCCTTACCCACACTTTCGTTATAATAAATTTGCCTCTGATCTCCTCTAGCGCAACAATAAAAGGGAGATGTCAACTCATATGTAGATGATCTACTCATGAAAACTCTAAATGCCGATCCTAAGACGCGCTAGAAGGAAACCAAAGGACAATCTTCATCTTATTGCCGGTCAGTGCAGTAGAGTTCGAAGGGCGACGTCACCTACACATTTTATATCTACACCAGCACCGGAGTCTTCCTACCACTATACCACTATACCGGTTTCACCAATGACTACCCCAGTGGCTAAGATGGCTTTAAGCCTAAGTCAGTCCAATTTTACCAATTCCACGTAATAATTAGGTGATCATATAGACTAAGGCTAAGTTTATGAGTTAGCTCCAATAAACCTATAATTTCCATGAGCACATGCGGTGCATTGAGGCCACGCGTGGCACTACAACGACGAATCCTAAGTCAGTAAATTTATTAGACCGATCTGCTAGGGATTCACGGTATTTGGGCTTTTCTTAGTTTAGGGTGTGTGAGATTAGGATTCTAACTTTGGGGAAAATTGAGGATTTGTACTGTAGCCCAATCCTTTTCTTCTAAATTGTTATAAGCCATAAACAGAATGGGGCGGCTATTAGATTTTTATTGCATTTTTTTACTGTATGTGATCTGGTATATATCTTGCTCCTTGTGGGAAATCATAATCGGTCAAGGTGTCTCACGTCACGCTAAGATAAAGATTATCGTAAAAATTGGAGAAACATAGTATACTATGGTATAAACACGCCAAAAAATATCACGAAGCATTGAGTATGTTGTCAGATATGCATTAACCAGATAAGCTTGTCGATGGCACTCAACACAACAGCTAGCATAATTGTGTACTTCTGGAACCCCTAATCTGATAATCTTCCCAACAACCGTATGGTACTTGACCCAACAGCTAAAATTATTATGTTTTATTAATCCATAATTAAATGTTGACAAATGACAAGATGCTACCGCTAACTTGTTATTCTGACGAGCAATTCCAACAATTCAACGGCCGAGTAACCCAAGGAAAACATAGAAACATAGATTGCCCATGTATTTTGCATCCTGGGCTGGACCTTGTCAGCCTATTCTACAATAATATTAGAGGGAGTGCGTTATAAAAAATGGATGTAAACAAACTCCCGTGTAACCGCAATATCGATACTGGTCCAAAGAAAGCTTTGTTGGTATCCACAATCAACTAAAGATAAACTATATCCATAGGAGGTCATCTCTTCAAACCAACTCCAAAAATGTAACCGGTACATAGAAAAACAGCAACAAAACTTAACGTAGCTAAAACTCAATCTACAAGTGGTTTTGGACTAGGAAAGAAATCATAATCTTTAATTTTAACATTATTCTTCCTATGAGAGGCGGAAAAAATTGAATATATATGTACATAGCAAGCCACAAGAAATATATAAATAAGCAAGCTTCAAAGAAAGATTATGATTTATTTCGTAAACTTTTGAAAATATTTTTTCAAAATTGTTTAGCATGTGATTAGAAAGAGGCTTTTGCCACGATCCGGACCACAAATTGCTTTACAACACAATACAAATTTTAGTTTATTACTATTACTAGTGAAGTCTCTATCAGTTTACTAACCATGACACTAACTCAAAACCTTTTGCTATTAGGCGGCTCCCAACTCATTTCTCATCTATTTGTTTCTTTTCATTTTATTTATCCATTGGGTATCAGCCCATCTCATATTTCAATATCTTTGGCTTCTAGAGCTATCTATATGTCAAGTTCATACTGTTTCCACTCAGGAAGTTTTATCTACGATGCCATTTGACATCCTCGACATCCCGACCATATAGTACTGTTTTAAATCATGTAATGGTCATCCATTAGCCCACCTGGCTAGAATCACGATTCCTAATATCACAAGCTATTTTTATAAAACACAGGTAAATAAATCTATGCAAGAAAAGTTACTTTACATCGATCTATGACTATGAACATGACTATTTGAATAGTATTATCTCTATAGAGGTATATGTTTTATCCAAACGACGTGAGCTTACTCTCTTACTAGCCAAGTGGGGTAGTTTGTCACAAGGTCTTTCTAAAGCTACTCTAGGAATACCTCATGCCTGATAGATAGGTCAATCCACTCTCAATCAACATTAAGAATTTGAGTTTGCATGCTTATAAATCCAATCACTCTTCACCTTGAACAAGTAGTCTAGCAAGCATCTCTATTCTCACCCTATTCATGAATCCAGGAATGTCACCTCACTCCACATCCTGGTATTCCTCATCTATTAGCATATGAAGTACCCTACTCTAGCCAATTACTTAGCTACGAGTCTCTCATACCACCCGTGTGTCGCATTGTTTTATAATTACTATAATTCCTCAAAGAATCGATTCTTATATGCAAATACAAAGCTTCTCACTTTGCGTCATAAGTTTTTGCAAACCATTTTTATTTTGCAAACTCATCGACACCACATACCAGGTTTTAAAATATTTTTCTCATATCAACAAAAAAGTGTAATTGGATGGGACCGTCGGTACCATGCTTGGATAGCATGGTTGCCCAGGTACCATGAGGTGGAGTAATAAGAGATAGTTCTGTCGGATTGTCATGCAAACCAAGATCGATCAAATTAAAGTGCACACTCATAATGCAATTTTGCAAATAAAATATTTTAAAAACTAGAATAATTTGATCAAAGGGTGACTTGCATCTGTCTTCGTCTTCAAACACTTCAAAATTCCTTGCCCAGAATAATTTTAGTTAGCATCGAGTATGTGCAAAAGAGAGAAAATCATGTAAAGCCCAAAAATAAAATAATGTTATTAATAACTAATAGTGCCATTGGGTGAAAGTTTAACTAGATCAATCGGAGTTACGGTTAAGAAGATATGAATTTTTTAAGTTTAATTCATTTTCTTAAAATAAAAATAATTTATTTAAATTGGAAAGAAAATATTCTTAAGAATATTCCCTTAGGATTGACATATGGGGTCTATATGTTAGTGAGAGGGAGAAGAGCTCAGGTTAGTGGTTAGGGTAGACCGGGTCTATAGAGCGAGAGAGGAGAATGGTAGACTACGACACTGCTTGTGGACCGCCTCAATTGGGCCCATGGGCCAATGATCAAGTTCATATGAGCTTGGTCCATAAGGAGCTAAGAGAGATGGTGGATGTGCATGGCTGCTTCTGGCAGCTCGACACGTTGAGGTGGTAGCCATATAGTGCACCATGTTAGTTTGGACCGGTGGGGGTCGACCTTAGGAAAGATCGTTGGCCAGCGACATCCGATGTTGATATGGCCAATGCAGCGAGCTTCGACGATAATAGGGAACTGTCAAAATGAGTAGGACACGGGGAAGATTTTGAGCAACTTGGATTGGGTAAAGGTGGCACAATAGCAGTTAGCGGCATGAGGCCAAGAGTGGCAATGGTCAAATGCCGTGGTGTGGCGGTGACAAAATACGGCCATGGGGAAGAGGAATTGGACGTGCTGCCATATTGAAGAATGCACTAGGGGCATCTATTTGGAGTGGGAAAGGGAAAGGAGAAGAGAGGCTTCCTAAAGAGGAAGAATTGCAACTATGAAAGGCAAAGCTTGAGCTCGGGCGACACGGTGAGAGCGACCAAGGCTTGGCCGTAGTGGGGAAAAAGGAGGGAGGTCCTCAGGCTTTATAGATGCGGTGTCGGGGCTAGACAACAAAGAAGAAAAGTGGTGATGGGAAGATATTTTGTGCAGACTCAAGATTTTTTGGTGGCTGACGTAGATCTCAGGCTCGTGTGACAAGAAGAGAGGGAACGGTTGGGAGTTTTTGGGATGCCAGAGGTTAGTGGATCCAAGGGCGAGGAGAAGAGGGCAAGGACAATGGGACAAGACGGCGGCATTGCATATGATCCTCACGCCCATTTGACCAAACATCAGTTGGGCAAAGGGAGGAGGTGATGGGAGGATGAAGATAGAGCAAATGAGTAGGCCCCACTAGCACATGTAATGTGGGCCATGGGGCGGTGGCTACATGTGGAGGGGAGGAGAAAGAGGCTCACAAGTTGGGTTGAGCCGGCAGAGAGGGAAGGAGGTGGCGGGCTATGTAGGAGAGGTGATGTGGACTAGGCCATTGCTGTGCGCGGGCGTGGAAGGAGTAGAGCATGTAGTTTGGGAAGGTGGGCTGGCTTGATCATGGGCTGAGCAAGCAAGGGAGAGAGGAGAGGTTGAGCAAACTGACAGTGTGAAAGGTGTGAAAGGAAAGGAGGTGGCCCAATTGAATATTGAAGTTTAATATTTATGATAGAACTTGATTGGAAGGGTATTTGAGAATTTTAAAGAGATATTTGAAGCTAAATTTGATGTTTATGCTCACAAAAATCTGAGATTTGTAACCAAGGGCTTCATGAGAAGATTTTTGATAATTTCAAAATAAATTTTAATTTCAAAACAACTTCCTCATGCTTAGTTAGCATCCTTCGTAAACCACTAAATGACAGTTTTATTTAAAAAATCAAATAAAATTATTTTTTAAATTTATAATAATTAATACTTAATTGACTTATATCTGCCAAACGCATCTCCAACTGTGCCTAACCTTCATGTACAGGGTCGTACACGGGAACTAACCGTAGTACGTCGCGCTGTGTGCAACAGTCGTACGCATGCATGTGTACGTACGCTGTGAAACAAGGGGATGACAAGAAAAGCTATATCAATTTTTTTAGTTGTATATCTTCCCTACCTAAAAAAAATTCATGTTTCCGTCATCCGAAGGCGCCTTCGTCCGTCGTGATGTGCCCCCTGCCCGCTTCGTCCGTCGCTCGCATCGTCCTCCCATGTTCAAACAAGATTGAACAGGACGGATACCAAGTTTAACACCAGAGTTATATGTGGATTCGATTTGAACTCAAAATTGGACGAAATCAATCCTTTAAAGACAAAAAGGATTCTACAAGATTGCTACAACAAGCAATCGAGCAAGACACAAAGCATAGAGGCGGCTGTGACTTACGGCGTCAGGTTCCGGGCGGCGGTGCATGGCTTCGGCAAGCGGTGTAAGTTCAACGACGCCTCCCCACCGACAGGACATGTCATAGGCAGCGGCTGGTTTGAAGCATAAAAGTACTATAGATGTGCTTTTCGGTATAGGCACTCGGTATAGGCTTCAGCGGCGGGGAGGCTTTAACACTTTTTCCAATCTATACTTATGACCAATACCGAGTGATTCAAACTTTCTTAAGAATTCTTTCTAAGTAATTTTTTCTTAAGTCCATATCTTGTAAAGAGCTTATGAAGGGCTTCGTTGAAAAAACTGAGTAGTGCATGCAATAGATGCGTAGCCTCAACTCTCCGTATTGGAAAAACATAGAGTCAAATGTAACTTAGTCCAAAAAATAAATTTACTAGTTCCATGTTGCCGCCAACCATATGCTTAGCTAAGAAACAACTAAACATAGAGTTAAAAATATCAACACCTTTTTTGTGAGTGCACTAAGCCTAGTACCAACCGCCCGAGTGTCTCTCGCCCGACTACTTTACTCCCAAGTGGCGTCTTCCTCAGTGGTATGGCGGTATTATGGCATATGCATAGTTCAAAGCCCAATGCATTGTAAACAACGTGTTTTTAAACAACATCTGCATTCCAAATTTATTAGCTCCGACCATAATAGCACTTAGGCTATAATCAGCTTATGGCCTATTGAGCGTGCCAAATTCACCTACGCTTTTTGTAAATAGGCCTCAAATGCTTAGGCTAAAGCCCAGTACGCCTAAGGCAATCTTTTATTTAAAGGGCAGGATGGAGAATCTCATTCCTACACCGCGCATCTTCATCGTCTTTGTTAAAAACCTTTTCGCACTCGTTGTCATTGCCTAAATCGCCTCCATAGTTAGGGTTATGGTTAGTGTTCCCCTTGCACCTTCTCTGATTCCGTAGCTAGTGCTTGTCATGTGCGCGCAGAGAAGATCAGACCAGGTGGAGAGGCGCACCAAGAGGGAGCACAAGCATAAGCCGATGGAGGTCTAGAGGTGCGCGCAGACATGTTGACATCTGGGAAGTCTACTTAGCTCTTGCGTATGTCCTTGGCTCGTTAGAGTGCACTCTCGATTGTCCCACCAGGCATGCCAAAGGATATGTTCGAGCTGAGTCGGTCATCCGTGTTCGTCGATGAATGTCTGATGGAGATCTAATACGATCATGCCCAAACACGCCGAAACCTAGGAGGTCTGCTTAGCTCCAACGCAGGTCCTTTGGCTTCAAGATGTCCTAGTCAATTTGACCTCTAATTGATATGAAAGACATATATAGTTAGATCATAGAGTCAATAGGCCGATAGGCCGATACAGACTCTTGCTATCGGCCGATTACTAATAGAGTTAGAGTAGCCATCGACTGAATCTGATGCACCCCTACTATCGACTAGTGGCCAATAGCAACTTTGGTGCTCATACATCAGCTAGTAATCCGATAATGACATATGTGAATGTTGAGAGATAAGATAAAAGACTCATCAGCTGTAAAGCCGATGATGCTCGAAACAGAGTATGAAATGAATAGTAGGGAACAAGACCCGATTTCCCGAAGGGATGAGACCCAACGACCTTCGATGAAGGTACCATTAGTATTAGCCTCGATAGATTGAACCAAACCGAGATAGTATGAGGCTGAGGCTAACGACATCGAGACGATGGAGACTAGATCGGACATACCGACGGAGGGACTGGGTGCACCCAAAACTAGATTGCTAGTGGTTAATCGCTAGGCAAGATATATGTATATCGGCTAAGAAGCCAATTGACTAGGCATGAGGCTTAGTGTTTGGATAACTCATCAGCTAGCTGCTCCGATAAAATATCGCGTAAAGACCTATCGGCCTACGACTCAATCTGATTTCAGAAGTATAGTAGATCAGACCTAACCGATGCAGCATGAGATAGATGATGGCAAAACAATATGATAAATCAATAGAACTTACGCAAACGTGATGTGGTATATCTGAACGGACCAAGAGATTAGATCTAATCGATACAGTCTTAGATAGAGCGGATGCACTAGGACAGTGGCAAGACTTACCCATTTATCGAAGATCGGACTTCACCAATGTAGCCCTGCGTCGAAAGCTAGAACTCATCGGTAAAAACCTAGATGAACTAGGATGGCAATGCATCGAAGTTGTATTGATCGAGAGATAATTTACATGGTCCTAAGAATCTAAATTTATACCCTAGAGTTACAAGAATCTGATGTTACAAACAAACTCTGAACATTATTTTCTAAACACAAAATGAAAGTCTATCTAAAAAGTTTAACAAAACTAATTAAACTTACTTATATTACAAGATATATTTTATAAAGATACAAATAGCTTACCGTGGTTTTCATGACTCATCCTCAGACTTGACTCTATCTAGATAATCTTTTGTTTTTTAACTGAACCAAATCCATCCTCAATACAACCGATCAACTTTTTCCCTATATCAATTGACTTCTTCTATAACCCGATCGGCTCTCCAATCTTGTCTATAGGGCTTACTAAATTTTGGTGTTAACATTGCTACACACTGTCCTTCTTGCATCCAAATCTGAGATCTGCCTCCACCACTCTCATCCATGTTCCACACCACCATCTTCCATGGTCACTACATAGGTGGAAAGCTAAATCCCCTTCGAGAAATGGGTGAAGTTGAGAACAACTAAAGCCAAGCTGAAGACCATGGTGATGGACGGCGTCCTTTCGGCGAAGGAAATCATCAGCTGGCGCCCTGCTGTCGGTGAGGCATTTTCAACCCCTAATTCTAGCAAAATCATCATTTTTGAATCTTTTTTTCTATCGAGTGTTTGGGTTTCCCACTTGTTGCTTTTATCATGGCTTTCTTGTTTTTTTACCAAATTGAGCTTGTTCATTTAAAGCCAAATTATGTCTTTCATACAACTATTTTCATCCACTCCTGTGAAGCTTTTCTTGGTATCCTCCCTCATTTTAATATCTATTGCTACTGGTTTTATGTTAAACCTCAACTTTGCGAACAAAATCCTTTTGTAGTTGGCGATGCTGGTATTCAAATCCATAATGAGTAGATGTTGATGACCCCACTCTGGAAGTCTCTGAGTCCTTGCAACGAATAAGATTGATGACTGCTTGTACAAAGTCTTCACGAATGGTATTTAGATATCCACTAGGGGTGGCAAAAAACTTGCAGCATACAACTTCCTAAATCTCCCTCCTCTAATAAGTATTACATTTTCTCATTGTCGTTGTCATAATAATTGTCATATTGATATGTTGCACATCTTATGTTGGAATATACCAATATCATCTCTCATCCACCTAGCCAACAATGCTAGGCTTCACGTGGGCTAGCTATCAGCCTCGCCATGAATGAACCTAACCCTAGTCGAGATGGGAAGCAATGGCTAATCATGGAATCGGACAACGAAGAGGATGAGAAAAGCAAAACTGCAACCTCTCTGACTGCCACAACTCTGACTGCCCGATCAACCACCTCTTTTTCTGCACCGCCACCTTTGAATTGTAGAGCCGATCAAAGTTTATGACTTCAACCAGGTAATATCTTTGTAATCCATAGTCTTTAGAATTAGCAGTGATTTTATTTTATTGTTTTCCATTTGTCTAGGAAGCTTTATGACGATGATATGTCTGGCACCTTGGACATTCTATCGTTGCTTCTAACTAGTGATCAAGCTAGCACCTAGCTGAAGAACGCTAATAAAGAGCTCCCAACTAGTAGTCAGTTAGACAACCAACCGGTTAGTGAAGCCAGCCTTATAAAGATTGGCCTATTTCTCCTCACCGAGCTGCATCCCCATTGTGCCAATCTGCCCCTAAGCCCGACAACACTTCTGCTGATGCAGATGGTGCGATGCCAGACTTAGAGCCATCCACAGATATCGGGCCCTATCCAGAGCAAGGGGTGCTGACTGCTCCAACTCCTTCCCTTCTCCTCCAATGCAAGAAGATGAAGATTTTCTTCATGGCCCCTTCCTAAAGCCCCCGGGTGATGATTTTGCTCCCTTGGTGAAGATAAGTTGCCTGAATGCCAAAGGTGTCGACAAATGAATTGTTTTTAATGAAAGGAAGGAAGAAGAAGAGAAGGACGAGCTCATGTACTGACTGGACTAGTCAATCCTGCTGATGGATATAAGTTTGTCCCTTTTTGGCATTCTTGGAAGTTTATCCATTGCATCCCATGTGTCATCATTTTGTTTCTTGCAAAGACTCTACCAACAATCTCAAGCCAAATCCAAGACTCTGCAAACTCGTCCCCCATCTCAACCAAATGGAGTCTTGGAAGAGAGACCATGAAGATATCCTAGGCAAGTTCCGAGCTTGGGAAAAACACTTGATGGTTTAGATCCAAGAGTTGTGGGACAATCATGTTGATGCTAGGTGGTCAGTCGGAGATAAGTAGTATAGATTCTAATTGCAGTCATCCTCAATTTCAATCTTTATGTAATGGCTAGTCTTGTTTTAGTATGAAACTTTGAGATTAATGAATTAAGGGATGCCAAGGCCAAGATGGAAGCCGAAGTGAATGCCCTAAGGTGGCCAAGGCAAAAATTGAGCAAAATTTCAAAGGTAACTTTAGTCTAGCTACTTCTTTATGCTAATTGCTATATCTCTATCTTTATAATTTTTCTTTTATGCTACAAAATATAAAATCAAAACTAAATTTCAATTTGAAATGTTTGACTCCAATGTAAAGCATGCCAAGGTCACCTGGGATGAACTTACCAATGCCATCAAGCCAATGCTTGAACGACTATACTCGGACAGAATTGGCTCCAACTCTAGTGATATCGACAAAGGGCTCCTCCAACTGCGAACTGTTCTAGAGGAATTGAAGAAGCTAGTGAAGGAGAGGGTAACTCTCAAAACAAGCCTATCCCTTGCCATCGTGAAGTCCCTGTATCCCTGGGTGGCTATAATAGCAGTCTGCGAAGGCTATGCTAGCACTTATACTGAAGAACAAGCACTTGCCCTTATTAATGAGGTATATGCAGTAGTAGCCTCCATTGTTGATGATGTAGAACTCTAAAAGACAACTTTTATCTAGCGTATGTATTGTATGATTGTAAATAACTTTAATCATTTTGCTATTCATTTTTATGCTTTTATATCTTTTGCTTTTAACATATCCATGTAGTAGGTTAGCACCTTACATTATAAAATGTACCCAACTAGCCCCTGAATGCTTAGGATGGCATGAAGCTATTATCCATATACACTAAATGGAAAGTATTGAAAAATAGAACTTCACTACTCGGCACTTAACCTTACTCAAATTTAGTCGCAAACAATCAGAAAAAGCTTTTTAAAAGTTCTTTAAGATGAAAATTTATTGTATATTCCATGCTGCCCTGACAGGATACTAAGAAACCACTTGATGTAGGTAATCAGAGTGAAAGCAAAGTACAGTGATGAAAATATATAAAAGATATAATGCTCAAGTATAGAAAAGACATAGATGTTCTTTATTCCACAAGTTGCCCATGATGTTACCATCCTCACGCTTGAGTCGATAAGCTCCTGGGCTTGTCACCTCAGCGATAATGTACAATTTATGTCTGTCTTTGGTATATTTGATTTTTCTCAAAATAAGATCACCAACTAAAAAGGCTCGACTGTGAACATTTTGACTATGATAACGATGCAACCCTTGGAGGTACTTTGCTGAATAGATTATTGCAATATCATATGCTTCTTCCAGCCGATCCAACTCTTCTAGTTGGTCTTTGTTGGATTTGTCTTTATCATACTTGCACACCCACAGTTCATAATACCTGTGCACCCATAGTGACTCAAACTCCATCTCCGTTGGTAGAATAGCCTTTACTCCATAAACCATGAACAAAGGAGATTGGTGTGTGTCCTAACTAGGCATAGTACATAATGACCAGAGTGTAGACAACAATTCTTCAACCCATCGTCCAGCATATGGGCAAAGCTGGTCGAATACCCTAGTTTTAATGTCCTAGAGCATCATGTCGTTGGCTCGCTCAACTTGGCTATTACTTCGTGGGTGAGCCACAGAAGTTTAGCATATTTTAATACCGAACTCTTTATAGAACTCATTAAAAACTCTAGCTGTGAACTAAGTGTCATTATCAATTATGATTCTATTGGGTACTCCAAATTTGTGGATAGTATTAAGGATGAAATCCTTGGCTCTGTCAGCATCTATCTTTATAACTGGTTTTGACACTATCCACTTGGTATATTTGTCCACAACTACAATGAATGAACCTTCTTGGTACTTTCTTGAACGGCATGAGTATGTTAAGCCCCCATATGGCAAAAGGTCAAGAAATAGGTATTGTTTCCCACTCTTGAGCTACAGCATGAATTTGTCTAGCAAAAAAATGGCAACCTTCGCATGCTTGGACAATCTTCTCAGCATCGGTGATAGCAGTTGGCCATAAGAATCCTTGCCGATAAGCTTTCTCGACTAGCGTTCTTGAAGCCACATGATTTCCACAAATGCCTAAGTGGATTAGATGCAACATTTGTTGTCCTTCACCAGCAGTAAGACACTTCATCAATATGCCAGAAGCACTCCTCTTGTATAGCTCTCCCTTAGATACCACGTAGCTTCAACCACATCGCTTGATTTGCTCTACTTCACTACGATCAGGCAGGAGCTCATCATTCACCAAATATTCAATAAATGGTGTTCTCTAGCATTGATGGACTGTCAATACCTCAGCATCAGTTAGGGTCAACTCTAGCTTGACTTCTTCCACTTCCATTGCTTTAAGCATTGGCTTCTTGTAGGCAAACGACTCTTGAAGATTCTCGATAAATATACCAGTCGAAATTGACTTGCACTTTGATCCCATATTTGCCATTTCATTTGCCGCCTCATTATACAATTGCAAATTATGCATAAGTTCCAGTCCATCAAACTTGTTCTCTAGTTTTCATACCTTCTGGCAATATGCCATTATGCTTTCATCTTAGTATGTCTAGTCTAGCTATAAATCTCCATGAACCACCAACCGCCAAATACCCAAAGATATAGTGATTTACAGCCCATAAATTAATGCCTCATACTTGGCCACATTGTGTGAAGCTAAGAAGTATATATGAACAACATACTTAAGCCTTTCCCCAGTTAGAGATCTCAACACCACTCATGCTCCAACTCTAGAAACCCATAGGGAACCATCAAAATATATTGTCTAGTACTTGAGACTCTCCCCAAGTTTTTGTAAATTGAACTTCTGTCCACTCAGCTACAAAGTTGGCTAGGGCTTTAGATTTTATTGCAATGCATGCCTTGAACGAGATATCAAACACCATCAATTCAAGAGCCCACTTCGCTATCCACCCGATCACCTCCCGATTGAGTAGAGCATTCCTGAGTAGAAAAAAGTGACCACAAGATACCGAGTGCCCTTGGAAATAGTGCAGAAGCTTTCAAACCATAATTAGTAACCCATAGAGTAACTTATGTAATTGTGGATACCGTATTTTGGAGTCGGCCAAGACCTTGTTGACAAAGTATACTAGTTGTTGAACTTTTTACACATGCCCCTCTTCTTTGCACTCCCCAACCAAAATAGTTATGACTACCTCAGTTATAGCTAAAATGTAAAGCAGCGATATCTCTTGTAGCATCTGAGAAATAAGAACCGGTGGTGTTGTTAAGAATTTCTTAAAGTCTTCAAAGGCCTACTGTGTCTTTGGTATCTATTAAAAAATATCAACCTTCTTCAATAGCTTGAAAACAGGCATGCTTCGCTCCCCAGTAGAGAAACGAAGCAACTAAATGTTGCCATGCATCCAGTGAGTTTCTAAACATCCTTCTGAGTACTCAGTGACAAAATATTTAGTGTGGCTTTGATCTTCTCTAGGTGGTCCACAATGCCACGATGCGATATCATGAAACTAAGTAGCTTCCCTGACTTATTCCAAAGATACATTTTTTTAGTTTAACTTAATTCTGAAGGCTCGAATACTCCGAAAAGTGTCCTCCAAATCAACAATAAGGTTATCTTTGAATCATGTCTTCATCATCATGTCATCCACATAAACCTCTATGTTACACCTGAGTTAAGTTTGAAAGCATCTTTGAATCATCTACTGGTATTGAAGGAGTAAACGTAGGCTATGATAGCATAGAACAAAAATTTTCTATCACGCACACCAGGACATCATGCAAGGAGGAATCATGGATTGTTACCATGAGATGCACAGTATAGCTGAAGTAGGGTTAGAGAAGCTGATCTAACCATGCTCGCATTGTGGTAATAGATGAAGTAGTCGATTGTCATGATCCTAATGCCGATTAACGCCGCAACGTGCAGTGCCTCCAATAGTATCCACATGTCCAGGGCTGGAATGCTGATTGCGGGTGTACTAGTACTCGCAAATGGCTAGGGTTTCGCTCAGGAGATGGTGGCTAGGGTTTTGCTAGAGGTGAATAGAGTTGTCTTTTCTTAACCTCCCTGTCTCCCTATATATAGGCTTTCTCATTTGGGCCTAGAGGACCGTGGTCCAATAGGAGTCTACTTAGATCTCTATCCGAATCGAGCCCTTATCCGAATCACATTTAAATAAATATTCTAACCTGTTAAGCATGCAACCCTGTAGATTCAAGTATATTTGGTCACAACCCAGAAATGCCTTTCCGGTCACCCTATTAATAGTAATCTCTAGCAAGCCATATTAACCCTAACATATACGTAAAGATCACATCAGTTGATCGATCGAACTCAAGGCAAAACTTGTGTCATTCTCTTAATAGCTTAATCACTCTCTGTATCCTATGATGGATTATAAACTTATGATTGACTCCTCAATCACCTTATCATGGCTATGCACTTCCATAATCCATTACATTGAGGGGCCTAGAGATATCTCTCCTATAGGAGGTGCAAATTCTATCTTGATCACTCATATCCGACTACATATTTCACAGCAAATTTGAAGACTACTTTGCTGACTACCCTATTATGAAGTAATGTTTGATAATCTCAAAGTGAGCTACTACGTATGTTGGGAATCATGATGATCTTAAGTCTAAGGACTCACATAAACATTACTTGAGATTAATTGATGATATATAAAATCTCTACAGTATCTTATAACGGGTCAATCCAATATATATTCACTAACATATATCCATATTATCAATTTAGTATCTCCATACTATGATCTATGAGACATGGTCATCAATTAATACATATGCTGATTTTTCAATCGTATTTATTCCTCATATGATAGATGATAAGGAATCATTTAGAAATAGCAACATTTGACATTATGAGTCTCATGAATAAACCACATACTCATTGACCAATAATGATAATATCTATTTCTTGAAAAAATCAATATATCATAAATATAGTATATGATATATCTAATATATCCATATTGCCTCTAGGATATATTACTAACAAGTATATAGCCCTAGGATTTTTCAACTCAAAAGGGATAGTGATATAGCGGTATGCTTCGAACGGCATTATGAACAAAGTCTTCAAGTAGTTACCTTCATTTAAATAGATCTGATGGTATCCTGAATATCCATTGAGAAAATTGACAAGTTTGCACCTACTCGTTGAGTCAACTACCTAGTCAATATAAGGGAGGCCGAACGGGTCCTTCAGGCATGACTTGTTGTGATCTACATAGTATACGCACATGTGCCATTGTCCAAACTTCTTCCAAACAAGGTCTGGGTTTGCTCGCTAATCCAGATAATAAACTTCCTTGATGAATCCAGCTACTAAAAGCTTATACAACTTCTCTCGTATGGTGTCATCTCTATTCTAGGTGAACCTACAGAGTCGTTGATTGATGGACTTAGCATCCGACTTCACATCAAAGAGTGCTCGATCACCCCTAGGTATACTAGGCATATACGACGATTTTTAAGAAAAATATCTTTATTAGCTTGTAAGAAGATGATGAGCACGTCTTCCTATTTAGTTCAAGATTAGTGCTAATCAACATTGTTTTACAAGGATTAGTCTGATCAAGTGGAATCTTCTTTGTCTTGAAGACATAATTTCCTAGCTTAGAAATCTTCTTTGCTAGAATCTCTCCACCTTGAATAGTAGCCGCTGCCTGCCAGATCTCCTAGTGCCCAACTACACTCTTAAGGGCCTGAGCCAGCTCGCAACTCTCCATGTTGTAGGTGAAGGCTTGCTTGACATTGTTGTGCAAGGATATTACTCCTTGTTGCCTAGGCATTTTCATCATCAGATATGTATAGTTGGGATCAACCATGAAATCTTCAAATGTAGGATTGCCTAAGATGGAATGATACGCTATCTCAAAGTTAGCAACCTCAAAATATACGTTTTCTATTATGAAATTATATCTATTACCAAAGGTAATAGGAAGTTTGATATGTTTGAGTGGCATTGAAGAAAGCCTGGGGATTACCCCGTTAAATGGAGCTGCACATGATCTCACCTCTATGTGTGGAATCTTCATCTCGTCCAAAGTACTTTAAAAAAGAATATTGAGAGTGCTGCCACCATTGATTAGAACCCACTAAAGTTTGATATTGTTGACTATTGGGTCTAGGACCAAGGGATACTGCCTCGGATTTACCCCTTGGTCAGGATGATCCGAGCGGTCAAACATAATTGCCACCTCAGACTGCCACAAGAATTAGGATACATCAGATGAAATTATGTTGATATCCCTGTTGATTAGCATTTGCTTTCTTTTGGATTGATAGGCAAGAGGGCAACCAAAGATGTGATTCAACTCACCCAAGGATCCTGGAACCCTATAGGAGCCGAGCCATCGGTTTTGTCCTTCTCCTTATCTTTTTCAGAGCCTCTTTCACCTCTTCTCGACTTGATGTTCTTGATGTGTTTCTCAACGATCTTTTTGAACATGTAGCAATCCTTAGTTGCGTGCCGCTGATTGGGATGGTAAGGATAGAAGCTATTCATAAGTTGCTCATAGTCTTCAGCCCACGAGCATCATTGATGAGAGCGTTTTGCAGTTGCAACTTGCTCCTTTGGCTTATGCTTGCACTCATGTGATCTGGTGTAATCTTCTTTGTCTTTCTTCTCCTTAGGCCAAGAGGTACTAGGCTTGTCTTCCCAAGTGGCAGTAATAGAAGCTGCAGATGAAGCATATGAATTTTCCATCTTGAAAAGTCACTTAACCGTAGTTAGGGGCTTGTGAGTAAAATTGCCAATGAATTGCTCGTCTTTGACCCGTATTTAGAATGTAGCAATGATGATCTCATCCTTGATTTCTATGATCTTGTTTCGTACCTCTAAGAAACACTTGATGTAATACCAAAGAGTCTTGTTCTTCCATTGTTGTACATGATATATGTCATATTGTGATTGTAGGTGCTCAAATGTTCCTTGAAAATTTGCAATAGACCACTCCTAAAGCTCTCCCCAAGAACCAATGGATGCATGTGGAAGCCTCGAAAGCAAGCTCCTTACCAATTTTGCCAAACCAACAAGAAGATAGTGTGCCATAGTCTTGCTATCGCCACTAGCTGCTAATACTTTTTTATTCTGGTCAACTTGAAACTGGCTGGATAGTTTGCTCAATGTAAGTCAGATGTGAATGCTAGAACAACTTCATCAAAGTCATCAATCTGAGACTGGTGTTGTCAAAGAGATAAACTACTTCTGTTGAAGTGTTCATGATGCATGCCAAAGCGATCATGCTTGTCTTGTAGTTGGTGTTGTTCGCACTCTTCATGTTCATGGCATCTGGCTTCAAGCCAGCGCTACAAATCTTAGTTGATTCTCTCTTGTGCATCCTCCTAGTAACAACATCTATCATTGTGCTCTTTGCACCCTTGATGCTGGTGATTATGTTGCTCTCCATCCAGTCGGTATTGATTTTCTTCATCATGGTGCTGACTGGCTCAACATCCCGTCCTTGGTTGTTGTGGGATGGTTGTCGACGATCCTACGACCTCTCTCTAATCGGATGCCTCATAGGTGGAGACTTAGAAGACATGGCATCTGATTGAATTGGGGTGTTGTTTCTTTCCTTGTTCTGCTACCCCGCTGCCATTGCCACGATAGCTTTAACCTTGGCAATAGTTGGCGATACAACGTGGTCTTGTAAAGTGTTGAGTATAGTATCAAGGAGTAGTCTTAGGAACAACATTCAATTGAGTGGTAACAAAAACGTTGTCATTTTCAAATTGAGTTTGATGGAATTCTTGTTGCATCCTACATGAACCCAGCATAGTTTACGGTTATGGTTCTCCCGTTCAGCTTTGTGTTGCTCTTCTTCCTCTTGCTGCTTATGGCGTTGTTCATCCTCTTGAGCTTACTGTTCTCTCTCAGGAGTTTCTTTATCTTGAGCACCTAATGCCATAAAGATTTTGCATGGAGAAGAATAGCTATCGGTGCTGCCATCCGAGTTGTCGAATTGGATTGATTCTATGATGATGCCAACCTCCTAAGGCCTATACGCGAGCGGTTCAGAGCCATATCTAAGTCGAACTCCAGAAGATTGAGCTGTGTTCGACTCAAAGTTGTAAATTGTATCTAGATCTTACCATGTAAGGAGCTTTGGGAATATTGCTACAATGTTCATGAAACCAAATGGCATGTGGTCAATGGTTCTCCCGGTTGGATTGAATCTAAGTCGAAGATGGAAAGCTTGTCGAAGTCATCATTATAGATGTTGAGGCTCCCAAAGCAAAACACCTACCCTAGAGTGAAGACAAAGCTGATGACCCATGAAGATTATTCCATCGCACTTGTCGACAAAAAACTTGATGCCACCCGTACATGGCATGCCAACTGTCGATGTTCTGTATTGGCAAAAAATTAAGGGGTAGCCCACAAGACCTAAAGTAGATGGATGTAGAACATAAGGGATTTATACAGGTTCAGGGTCTTGATGTGACAAAATACCCTACTATTTTGATGATGGATTGTATTTCGCCAGGTGTATTGATTGGTGTTGATATGATTGTCTATATGTTGCTATGATTTGTCATGCCTTCGAGAGGCTCTCTGCCTACCTTATAAAAGGTGAGGGATAGGGTATAAACCTGATTCAGCGTAACCTTTTCTTATCTATATATAGTAGTATTTGGTTGGGATATTATACCCTAGCTTAGGATATAAGGCAACATGTCAACTAGACTCTACTCTATCTCATATTATATGGATGTAACCCACCTCCTATATCTAGTCGGATTATCCGGTCATGTAGGTATCTGGTACCCATACTCTCCTCACTTAAAAGATACAACCCTTAGATTGTTTACCTATTTGAGTAAATCAAATAAAGACTTGAACTTTGTTCCTATACACCCACACATCCTAATCACGGTGTAAATCAAAAAGGAAATCCATTCTTGAACCTATCTAATAAAAGAAAGGCACATTTACAACATAATACTTAACAATATAGTTATTAACACATAAGTACAAGTCATTTAAATAATACCTCACTAAATTACTATGGTGTGCTAGCGTCCCTTTAAGAAAAGCCTAGGCCATAGCCCTACCTTATTTTCTCGTACTATAGGCCACTAGAATCCTTCTAGCTCTAACAGAAGCAAAACCCTTGCACTTGGCTCAATAAAAATCCTATACATTTCGTGAGTATTAGAAAAAGAGACCGCTTCTGCTTACTTCTCCCCAAGCTTAGATTTTATTTTTGTATAAATTGATTGTTGTATTTGGTTCTTCTTGTGTAATTATATTATATCGCTACAATGAGGATCGTCAAGATGCTACCCTAGCGAGGAGAAGGTTTCTTCAAGTGCAAGTGAATTCTATATTGCCCTAAGCAAGGCAAGTCACCATGCCCTCCTTTGATCATGTTGTATCTATGTTGCAAAATATTTTGTTTTCAAATAAATTGCATGCTACATTTAAATTGCGTACACAGTTGATTAAGCCTACCTTGGTGTTGGTGTTGATTACCTCTACCTTGATAGCTAGTTAAATTGCATACAAAGTTATTGAAACATGCTTAGCAATGCTTGTAGTTGCTTACAATATGAAATGATAATTTGATTTGGGAGATAGTCGTCAGGGTAGCACTTATTGCCATCTCGCAAAACACATGGAAAATTGTTTGTGAAAACCCCAAACATAAATTACAATAGAAATGATTTAGATTGAAGTGGCTAGAAGATTTGGGTGGACTCCGGCATAGGCTAGTGCTATCGTTGGTCAGTTAAGGACTAAGATGGAAAAACAAGTAGGAAACGAACTAAGTATGACCACATCTTCTAGAAGGTGGAGATACCTTTGTCATTTATGGTTCTAAACCATAGTAATGTAGGTCATGTGTGAGAGAAACATGACAAATTCACCCTGTGTGAGCTAAAACGAAACTTGGACTAATTATGCTTAAGTCTTTTTTCCTTAGTATCATAGAAACACTAGAACTCCCTTTACTTTTGGTTTGCAAAGCTAGGTAGATGATGGAACGCATAGTTCTTGGAGTAGGTATTGTCACTAGAATGACCATGGAAGACTAGACCATGACAAGTCTTATGTGTTGGACACGTTGTGGAGTACAAGTAAAACATACATTCACTATACAATGTAAGTAAATTAATGTATTCAAATAAACGTGTTCGAGCACCAGAACTTATATTTTTCTTAACTTGACTTATAAACCTTTAATTTAACTTAGGACATGGTTGGATATGGTAGAGAATGGTGAAACTATCTAGGGGATATGTTCTATTAAAGTTGATGTGGATAATTGATTCCTGGGGTAAACTAACCTAAGGATGGCTTGAAAAGGTGGACGCAACTTTGAGAGAATGGATAAGCAATTCAACTTAACACTATTTTCAATTAAAATGGCTAGATTATAGGTTTGAGAAAATGTTTATAAAAATTATCTTTGTGAAGAATAATCTTAGCCTTATGCACGTTGTAGTGGTGGGTTACTAAATGCGTTTGTACTTATGTTCAATTTATATTTTTGTAGAAGATAGGTCAAAACAGATAAACAAAATGTCTATTGAGACTAGATGATAGTCTGGGAATGTTGTTTGGACCTACGTATTAAATTCTTTTTAGCCTGCTTATATATTATATATATACACGCACCAACTACTACTCATCGATAGATTAATACATGAAAACACGTGACATTTTCGGTTCCAAAACTGAGCGCCGACACCTTTAGTAATAGAGATATGATAAGATATATTTTACGATGATCACTTCTTTAAATTTTTTTGTTTGTGAGGGATTTTATTTATGAGCAGTGCTGGCGCACGGTGTGACGTTCTAGGAACGGCATAGTTTATGTAATCCGATGTATGCTTCTTGCACACTGAGCGTCCTACCAACGCATGGCAAGCAGTCCTGTGTGACTGATTGTGCAGAGCTAGCTTCATCTCTTGGCTTGATGACTGATCGTGCCAGTGACATAGCACAATAATGTCTCAGATATTGGCCATAAATTGATAGAAAAGACTTTGAAGTAAATTTTGGGTTGTTGTGTGTGTCATCTGTTGGGAAAAAACATTAAATTTTTAACGTTGTGGTGTAGCGTAATAGTGTGTGTGGACATGGCAATGGCTATGGCCACACTGTCTGAAATACTATATCTATAATCAGATATCAGATCTGATACTAATTGATAATATAGTATCAGATTAAATACTTATGCATACTTAGATCTGATTATCTATCAGGTCTGATATCTAAATATACCAAAAACAATACATACAGAATATCGGATCTAAAATCATTTAGATACCGGGTCTAATACAAGCGATACATTTGATCATGAGAGATAATATATACGGACAAGATATTACACGAGTATAATCTATTCTGCTATATTCATAGCGTAGTCTCCATGTTACAGAAGAGATCTCACTGTAATTGTCCGCCCGTGCAATTTATATAGGATTGCTTTTCCTGTCAGGCTGCTGCAGGTACGACTTTCCATGGAAACAAAAGACTAGACAAGCTAGTTCTTGACTGTTCTGAATGTCGCAATCACACGACCTGCTACGCGTGTAGTGCTCTCTATTGGAGTAGCTAGCATGTACTAGGTAGTGGTCTAGAGTGGCCACGTACATAGCAAAAGCACATGCGTACTACTAAAAAATAATTTTTCGGACGGTCATCTTTAATTTTTAATTTTATGAGCAAATAAAAATACAAAACGTATATTTTATATTTTCGTGTCAGGATGGTAAAAAAGCGGCCATGTTAACGTAATACTATAGTCAGTGGACGAATGAAATCATTTCAATTTACCAAACAATTTTATTTAGCAGTGGCCCATAATAATAATAATAATAATAATAATAATAATAATAATAATAATAATAATAATAATAATAATAATAATAATAATAATAATAATAATAATAATAATAATAATAATAATAATAATAATAATAATAATAATAATACGATAGTTTTGACGCCAACTAAAAATATATATATTTACGATGGTGGGTTGTAGATAGCCACCTATGTAAATTTTCTAGACGGTGTACTCTTGAGTTTCGTTTTTCTCACGCTATTAATTTAATTCTTTAACAACATACACTATAGTTAGCGAAAACGATGATGACGATGCTAACAATGATGACGATGAGAAGGGCGGCAAAGATGAACACAGAGATAGAGGCACTCAAAGAGTTTGTAGATGTAGGGCTCAATCGCCATAGATGTGACAGCCTACACAGTGCTAGAGGTGGGCTACCATGGCTATAGCATTACATAGGCCTGTTTTTTTTATTATAAGTTGGTCGTATTATGGAAACTATATTTTTCTCAAATTAATATATATTATATATTTCATCTCCTATAATATTAATATTAGTATCTTACGTTATTTATTTTATTAATGTGGATTCTCACTAGACACATTGCCTTCTCACTAATATAATATAATATTTTCATAGGTGACTCATGTAAGCAACTGTCACCAGATATATTTTTTATATTATTTAAGAAATTATAGAAAATTGCCGACTATGATTTTAAAAGTTTGATAGTAATCCTTATTAGTTTGGTTACATCAGTCCATTAGGAACTACTCAATTTTATATAGATTCTTGCTAATGTTATGATATTTAAAAGGCCGGATAGCAAATATTGAGTAACTTTTGCAATGTAAGAATTGTAAGTACCATATAGATCTATATGTTGTTTATCTCGATCGGAGTACATGTGAATTTCTATGAATTTACAAAAAAATTTAAATTTATTATAGCGGGTGATGTGTGTATACAAACGCACAGACTATCTGCCCATATAAATATTTTGAACTATAGATATTATTTTCGAGGGCCGCACACACTCACAACCGCCTACGAAAATAGTTTTGATGAGCGGTTTGCTTGTGTTGCCACCTGCGTAAATCATCTAGATATATAAATAAACTAAAGTAGTTTATAAGTGTTCATACTGGGGGTAGTAGTGGAGTAGTATTCTATGTGAAATCTCCAATGACGACACTATACACTAGATCCGCCAGCGCTGTCGTTGCTTGCTTGGTCCATCATTACCACCATTGTTGCCCAATAGATCAACACTCCTCCTGTGGTTCCATTGGCCACTTGGTCCACCATCACCATTGTTTGTCTCACCATCCACAGAAAACATCCAAGTATGTTGTCCAATATACTGTTATCATCGGAGTTTCTTACTAGCTTGTATAAGGATAGTTGCTTAAGCAAGCTTGCTTGGTACTTCGCAAAAAGAAATCTTGCTTGTTGTTAATTAGGGTTTCAATAGATATATTCGGTTTCTAGCTTAGGGTTTAGAGTTTTGGCTGGTAGCATGTAGGGTGATAATAAACCCTATAGTTTAGGGTTTTGTCATGCTGTGACTTGTATATAATGTTAGTAGATTATTTTGTCAAACTATCACATAATGCTAGGTCAAAGACATTTCAACATGGCTTCAATGGTTTAGTGCCTTTTCTAACTAAGACACAGCAATATATAGTTGACTTGGAACTATGTTAATTTTTTGACAATGTACATTATGATTCACATAAAAAGTGGCTTGTTAACTGCATGAGAGCTTGTATATATGTGAGAGTATTATTTTGTCAAATTATCACAAAATGGACCTAAAATTGGGTCATTTTTTTATAATCTTAGTTCATTAATTTGTCAAATTATCGCATATTGTAGAGTGTGATACACTAAGGTAACTGTTTTTCTCCCTTCACAAAATGGCCAAATCACCTACCTGGTATCTTCATGATGACCACCAGTGGCTTCCACCCCTAGGCACAAGATGCCCATGAGTAAGTGTCAAATATGAATCGAATTATGAACTAATGTCAAATTAGGAATTACTTTATATAGTATGGTTTTGCATTATATCTCTTGTAGCATATTGACCCTCTAAGATGGCTAAGACATGTATACAACAAAGCATATCAGTTATCGTGAGTGTCGGATAGAAATTTTCGATGATGATGCACATAAGGTGTACATAAACATTGATCAATATCGAGAAGTCAATACCCCAATTGATATGTGAGCCACAGGAAAAGTGTGGCCTTCGAGATATGTGTCATTAGAAAATACTATTAGAAAAGCAACCAACCAACTAACGTACAAAGTGACCTACTCTTCCCTAACATTAGTTCTTTCAACTAAAAGTGCTTGAAAATGACAATAATGTGTCATTTATGTCTTTTAGATTTTTCAACACTCATTCAATTAAGGTGGTATATTAATATCATTTTTTAGTTACACTTTTTATAATTCTATTAATACTAATAGTTATTATAATTGTCCTGTGTGTAGAGTGAAGCACATAAGATGGTAATAGAAGTTAGCTTGAAATATATCTTACTTGAGGAGATGAATGTGCTTGAGTACACATTCACTCAACCTAAACCCTAATTGGTTGATGACTTCAAGCATCAGTCATCCATCTATTTTTGTTCAGAGTTAAAGCAATTCACATTCTTCAGAGCCATAATGGATCGATATGTTGATAAAAAAGAATATGATTATATGCATGCATTACTTGCTATTGAGGACCTGTTTGGACTTGACATCTTAGATAGTAATTACACCATATATCTCATATGAGTTAGTAGTGAATTAGTATGACTAAAAACTATGTACGTAAACATGTATTTTCCTTTCAAGTATTGATGTGGGCAATGTATATGGTCAACTTAATTAGCAGTATCACGTGTATGTAAACATGTATTTTGCTTCCAAGTGTTGATGTGGGCAATGTATATGGTCAACTTAATTAGCAGTATCACCTCTATCTACATGAATGTTTAATGAATGTGAATGTGACTGTCAATTTGTAATATATTGATGTCTATGTATGATGATAAGAAATATGTCAATGTTTTATATGGGCATGCATTGCTGCATATCAGCTAGATTTTATTTTTTTTCTATAATACAACAACACTGATGGTTCATAGGTTAGATCCACTTGTGAAAAAAGTTTCTCTAGGTGGATTTCTTTAGTAACAGCCCATGCAAAATGAATTCCATAGGCAAAGACTGAAGATATCTGCCTCTGTAAATATATTTTCTCAAGTGGTTCTTGATGTGCTTGTACTACAGGCCCTTGACCAGAGATGGGTCGGAAAACGCTCATATAAACAGCTTATGTGCTTCCTAGACAAACGTTTTCTATAGTAGTGTAGTTGCGTTGTGAGTGCAGCTAGCACATGCACCCCGTCGTGACTCATGGTGCATGGTCACCGAAGGAATGTCTAGAGGTGGGATTTCATTAATCATATCGTTGAAGCAATGGTACAACGGCCTCTAATCTTTCTCCTATTTATTTATGGAAAATTTAATAAAACACTAGGTTTTGAGGCATAGCTATCACAAAATCGAAGATTTTGAGGCTTGTTTTGATAAACCCTAAGATCCTTTGTTGCATATTGTCAGTCGTTAAACCGATTCAACCACCAACATTTTAAAAAAAATAAAGGAAGATAACATGTTAGCTTGTTGTTCTTACCTTAAACTTACATGTTTCCATGAGTTTTGTTGGTTTAATACGTTTTGCAGGGTTAGGTCATAAATATGGACATTTCTAGACATTTGGGGTGTTTTCGATTGAGATACAAAGGAGCACCAAAGCCATCAATAAGATGAGGCCAAATCACATATTTGAGTCCACCATATTGAAATTCTCGCCGAGATGATTGAAATGGATATATGGTCTAGATGAAGGAGATATGACTCTCGGAAAAAAAACAGGTTATCCTACCAAGTCAAAGGTTGTTGACCAACCCCCAACTCACCCTACCATCCATTAGACCCCTTGGAGTGGTCGGCCAACACCCTATAATGGCATGGCTGACACACTAGCAGCCCGACCGACCTCGTCCAACTTCAAGATCGATGTGGAGGAACAATGTTAGCTACCCAAAGGATTACCCCTTAAGTGGTTGGTTTGCCTTGTCCAATTGCTCTACCGACTTCCAATTAAATCAACCAAAGGATATAATGCTCAACTGACCATTTAATAGTCATGGGGAAATGTTGCCACTGTTGAAGAAGGGGCGACCATGCAATCAATCCAAACCTTCGGATGGGGTGATCAACCTAGTGGAGTGTAACTAGTGTTGGCGGTTGTTAAAACCTAATTATTCTATAAGAAAGACATGCTATCTTGATCAATTTGCTTATTTCTAGCAAGTTCCACAAGTTCTGTTGTTTTAAGAGTATCATGTGGAACAAATGGAATTAAGGGAAAAAACACATAGAAAAGCCCTAAATATATAGGAAGAGGATTGACCAGGCCTAACAGTTTGGTTGACTAGCCAACCAAACATGGCAAAAGAGCTGGCCGGCCCCAAGTAAGAGGGGCTAGGAAACTAGGTGGTAGCTTGGCTAGTCGACCTTGTTGGTCAAGCCTGTCAGCCACCCCTGGTCGGCCAATGTGCATATGTAGGCTAGCTAACATCACCCATTGAGCCCAGAAGCCAACCGACCTATGGATTGATCGACTGATCTACATGTTGGCTAGCCAACCTCGCTCAATTAGAAATTGACCTCCAAACTGCCTATGCGTGGAAATCCGATGGAGAAACTAACATTGGGAGGCAATCGCACACTATAAGTAGGTGATGGACATCGGTAAAGGATTTGGCTAGTACACATGGCCCGACTGGCACCGCTTCCCGTACCAGTCGACCACTACCAACCTATTCACCCCAATAAATACCTCTCTCCATTCCATTTCCAAGACACACAAGATTGGAGAAGCTGTAGAAGGTGCCACGCTGCACAAATAGTAGTGTAGGCTAGTGGATGAGTCGAGTGAGATTCTAGGAGAAAGTTGAGGATATTGGCTTATTGCTTGGAGGTTTCCTTGGTGATGGGACTCCACCAGGAGTGATCGTTTGTGCCTTCCCAATCAGCTAACATGTAGACTTCTTTATTATTTTCCAAGTATTTAATTTCTAGTTCATCCATGCTTTATGTTAGTAGGTTTCTAGCCCTAATTTATGCCGCTAAATTCTTGCATGTTTAGGATGCTTAGCTTGAGTAGCTATTGACTAAAGTAATAATTTGGTGTGCAGGGTTCAAGCATAGTGTTATCTACGAAGGTTAGCTAAGGCAACGAATAGCCGTAAATGAGCGGGTGGTGACAACCTCGTTCGTCCTCTGATGTCGGCCACGTTAAACTTGGTGAGTCGGTGTGTCATGGTGAGACCGTCTCTTGACCCTAGTGGGTCAAAGTTGACATGGTCGTACCCAATAGGAAGAGAAGTATGGAGTAAATTGGATTTATGCTAGAAAAAAAGAGCAGTCACATAGCAACCCCAATCAAGAAGACGTATCTCATCTTTGAAATCTCTTATCACCTTACCTCCAATCACCATCATATTTTCAAAACTAGATATTCAACTAGGACAAGGTGTTACTTCAGTTCCTCATGGATTCAATACTCTAGAATACACCCAAATGAAAACTACAACGGTATCCATGTGCTTGTAGATTAAACTACAATGGTATCCATGTGCTTGCAGATTAACTTTTGTTTGGCATAAAAGCTGCCAATAGCAAGCCAAAACACATATCCTAGACGGCCCGCTCAATAAGGTCAACCAGAGCACCCACATTAATCCACTATAAATACCCCCCCTTCACTCTCATTCACACACACACACACACCAGCAGCTGAAGAATTACTTCCACATTATCGTAGTGCTACCAAAATGGAGTTGAAGTAGGGTGAGAGAGTGAGAAGGAGAAGTTTGGAGGAAAGCACACCTTGTCGGCTTTCATTTGAGATGACTCTCGAGACGACAAAGACAGGGAATGTCGGCTTTGTCCATCTCAACACTCGATGGGTGATAGTTAGCTTGTCAGTGGTCAAGCTATGATTGGTCAATAGTCGAGCTTCAATTGGAGCAACCATCTTTGTCTTCCTAGCTCAGTAACTTGTATCTTTCATTTCCTAGTTAATTTATCAAGTCATTTTGCGTATTTCATTTTAGATAAAGTCTAGTGCTCTAATTATCTTGATTGCTTTGCTTGAGTGAGCTCCTAGGCAAAGTAATAGCACGGTACTTAAGTGTTGGGCTTAGCTATAGTGTTTTTAAGGAAGGCAATGTAGATCAATGGGGGGCCATAGGCGGCAGTTGGTGATAGTCCTAAATTGCACGTATAGAACACGTAAAATCTATTCTCACTATGTTTAAATAGTGAAATTCTTGGGGCATATCATTGTGTTCAAAAACCATGTACTTCATAGTCAATGGACAATGCTTGTCCTTATGTGGTGATAACAGCTCATGAACAGGAGAACACAAATCACTACAAGGTCTGCACATTGCAAAACAAGGTGGATCATTTGAAGAAGGAACTAGCACATCTAAAAGGAGAAGCACCCCCTAGAGGAGCCAAGATGTGCACCACGGCTAGGAAGAGGATCCATCCTCCTCCACATTTGTAGGTAGCATCAAGGACTCACATGCTAAATAATAACACTCTACTCAGGGTCGTTCCACCAGTCGTGCACATTGATGAAGAAGAAGACCAAGCGAAGTTGACTGTAAGGTCGTTTTCTCGAGAGTCCTATGCTAATGAAAATCACACTCATTTAGATGTAGAATGGGGTGAGATAGAAGACAAAGATCTATCTGAGTATGATTCAGATGCCATAAGAAGAGCTTCACCTCTGTAGATCATGAGCCTAAGTATTGATCTACTAGTTTGCTTGTTAAGTTTGTTTGTGTGTGTGGATTTAGCATGTGAACTATATCAAGAGTTGTGATATCACTATATGAGTTAAGTCTAAGCTTGTGTGTGAGTGAGTCCAAGCAATTAATTGTTAAGTTACGTAGTTCAGATCAATAAAAGTTGAAGTTTAGATAAATTAAATTCTTTGTTCTAAGCAGTTTCTCCTTTTCCTACTTGTGCTCTTGCAATCTCTAGATGGTGAACACCCATAGTGGCATCACCCGAGAAGCTAATGGTGGAGAGAATAACAACCATGGAGCTATTCCCAATGGACCGCCGCCTATTGGAAATAACCCCACTATTACTTAAGTCTTGACTCATTAGACCCATCTTATGAACTTAATGATGCAGTAGATACAAAATCAGCTTAACCAAGGAAATAATATCATGCATGTTGCCCCACCTTAGAACAAGCTAGCATAATTTCTTTGCACGAGACTGTCTACATTCTCTAGCACTACTAATCTTATGGAGGCAGGTGATTGGTTACCTGCTATTGAAAAAAAATTGGATCTACTCTAGTGCATTGATCAAGAGGTCTTATTTGCTTCGCATCAACTCTATGTCCTTGCTTCATAGTGGTATGACCATTTTTATCTCAATAGGATTGAATTTAAGAAAACTACTGTATTTAAGAAAACTCACACACCTGGAGTGATGGTTCTTAAGAAGAGAGGGTTCAGAGATCTTAAGAAGTGACTCATCCTTTTACTATGTTCTTGTATGAGTTTAACCATCTCGCTCGTTATGTTTGGAAAGATAGGACAAATGAAGAGTGTTTGAAAAATTTGTTGGAAGGATTAAATGGTGAGTTGGCAGTTGATTTCTGGAGACTACCCTGATTTAAAGAAGCTCATAGACAAAGCTATATATCAAGAGGACAAGCACCACAGGATAGAGAAAAGGAAGAGTAGATTGCTAAATCTAAAACATAACAGGGGAGTAATTAGAGACTGCCTCATGGTGGGACAGCAGACTGTATTACAGGGAGGGTCTTCATCCGCAACTCGTCCATGACATCAGCTCTACAAGTACAATACTGGTAGTAGGAACAACAATTGAAATCCCACTCCACACCTTGTTACAATTCCAGCTCAGAATCAACGTGTCAAGGAACAGGGAGACAAGACCTTTGTCTGCTTCAATTACAATGAACCTTGTCGCTTTACATGTGCTCGAAGCCTCGGATGTGTGAGACGTCTCCAGTATAGAACCCCAATTCACCCAAGGTTTGCATCAATCATGTCACTGCACAGGACACTCAGTTTGCTCCGGATGTGGTTTTGGATACGTTTCCTATGAACTCAATTACTGCAATAGTGTTTTTTTATTCTGGTGCTACACAATCCAATCCTTTTTGTCTAAAAGTTTTGCGGGGAATCACTGGATTGTTCAAGTTTCTTAAATTTATCCAAAAATCATGAAAAACAATGCATTTATATGCTTTTCATGTACTATATTTTTTTTTCTGTTTTCTGAGTGTTTTGGCCCCGTTTTGCACGTTTCCGTCACCATGGATTATGCCGGGAGTGAAGATCGAGACTTTGCAAGACTGCCATGTGCCCATGTTGAGCGAGCCAAGTCATACACCATTAATTCCTTCATCATATTGGACCTGCAATTTAAAATGCCGATCATCTTTTAATAGTATTTAGAAACGAAAGTTCAACTAAACCTCTTCTAGACAAATATTTAGAATTAACGAGTCTTGTACCTAATATAGAATGAAGAGGAAAGTAATACCAGGTTTGGTAGAGTTTTCTTTCTTCAATTTTCTGACAATTTGCTGTTAAGGCTTTGTTCTTTATCTTTTTTTATTAAGATACAGATTTTACCTACGGTATATTTTGTGAAAAAAAACTTTTTTAAAATATCAAATATTTTTGAAAAAATTATAACAATTAAAACATGTGAACAAGTTAGTCTATTCGGGTATGCACTTTAGAAACGAACACCACCTAGTCCACTATGTGAACAAGTTATGCACGTGTCGTTACGCTAGAGCACCTCTTTATAGTACTAATGAAGTCAACAAACAGCTTGATCAGGTTCTCATGTTCATGTACTGTATTTTACTCTCAAGATATCTTTCGCTGTTACTATCATATGGAGATGCAAAATGCAAAGGCCTGTATGAATGTATAGTGCTTCAGACTGTAACCGATAACCAGGTCAATACTGGTTAACTCGATAGCGAGACTACCTTGATCGAATAATTGTTCGAACCCTGTCGCAATAATGAGTTTGAAAGAGATTGTAGCTTTAGCAATTTTCTTATTTTTTCTTAGCATGTTTTTCGAACCGTTTATTTGGTGTAAAAATTTTCTATATAAAAGTTTTTAAAAATAAAATTAGCTTATATTTTAAATTTATAGTAATTAATAATCAATTAATCAGCCATTATCTCATTTCACCCGAGCTCAAGTCGGAACAAACTCAGCCTTAATCTGAACAGAAAGCTACAGGACATGTGGTTTGCTTTATATTGAAGTATGCTACGTCTGCCTGATCCAACCTGTCGGCCCGAGAATGAGAAACTGGATGATCTCCTGCGAACTGTAACTGCCAATATCATGTGCCATCTGCATTGTGGCGTATTTCTAGTTTTTGGGCTGAAGCAGGATAAACTATTATAGGCAGATAGGCGATGGTGTAGATACTCTAGGATGCTAAAATACTCGAGAGTACAGCGCAGCACCTCGACACCGGTGATTCGGAGTCTCGGACACAACCCCTCCATGAACATGAACCTGGTGATGCAGAACTTACCAGAGCCGAGGTGCACGAGGCAGGCGTCCGTAAGGCCCTTATCCTTTGCAACGTTGATGAAGAGAAAAAAAAAAGACCTGCATCATATCGATTAAGTCTATGTTGGAAGCAATCATCACCCACGTCGTTTCGCATTTAGTTTATAAGCATAAGAAAAAATTTAAATTTTAAAACTTAATTTTAATTTTAGGATTTTTTATCGTGTTTATTTTTTTATATTTGTTTTTATATAGTTAACAACATATATATATATATAATAAAAAATATTTCTAATTACTAATAAGTTATTTTAAAGTATAAGCGAAACTACGATGATGCATGTATCAATGCGAAATGCTCGTGCGTGCAAAACGTCAGTCAATTATACAGTTGTGTTTTGCTGGGATTCAAGGAAAAACAGGATTACGTGCTCCTTCCCTAAACGGGCCTGGCCCATCGGCGTGTGAGCGTGTCTGAATGACTTCAGGCTTAGGGCAAACCCTGGGTGCGTTCCTGGTTAGGTTCTCCGTTCCACACCTTCCAACTCGCGAGCGGTTTTCACTCCGATTTGCCATCGCACCTCCGTCATGGACGTTGCCACCAAAGGTCCGACAAAGAGGAGTAGCTAGATGGAGACGAGGGCTAGTAGTAGCCATCGGATGGTGCCGAGCAAGACGGCTCCGACTAGATCAACCTTCTCCCTAACGATATCCTCTTTTGAAATCATCGCATACCATCCCACCAAGGACACCTTCCGCAAGTACGTATTCTCGTCTTGATGGCACCCTCTCTAGCGCTCCGATCCACTTAACCTCGATTTGAGTAAGTTAGATGATGTCTCTTGCGTCCTGTTCACCGACCCTGGCCTTGCCACCATTTCACTATCCCCTACCTTAACTGGCTCTAGTCTGTTCTGATCCCGAATAGACTAGACACTCGAAGAGCTCAGTTCATGAGGTTATATGAACCTCTGCCACTGTCCGTTTTCTTTTTATTCTCCACCCTTCATCTTATCATCTTTACCAGTTGCCATCTCTTCTGCGATGCCACCGTCGTCTTTTGTTTCCTCAATCTCAAGCAGCTATCCCTCAAGTCCGTCACCATTTCGGAGGACGTCCTGCACGGCATGCTCGCCGGCTGCCTGTTGTGGATTGTTAGCTGTTGCATGATATACGCGGCTGCAGACGTGTCTTGATCATCTCGCCTACTATTCGAGCCATCGGTATTACTTATCCTAACAAGTTGGAGGAACTGATCGTTGAAGACGCACCTTGTCTTGAATGATTGTTAATGCTTGAAATCCGGCAACACCTGCGAGCCTCAGTAATTATAGCACCAAAATTAGAGACATTGGGCTGCCTATCCCGTCACATCACTCTTCAGATTGGAACCGCTATTTTTCAGGTATATTTCTTAACGCATCCAGTAGACTTGTAAGTTCTGATCAGTTTACGGAGGAAGACCGATCGATACAGAGATGACGATAGATTTGGTTCAATTAAAGATAAAATATTATTTTAATGAGATCTGATGAAAATCACGATAAAGTAATTGTATTTTTATAAAATAAATCTTATTAGTTTCGTTAATTTATTAGATAAAGTTTTTTTATTAGAAACGAACATCCCAAGATTATTTGTAATCATATTAGACTCTTGTAACCTAAGAGTATAAATATAGATCACTGAACCTTATAAGATATCCACATAGATTAATATATAAACTTGGTACATCACCACCTTAGCTCCTATAGGTTTTTTATCAGCGGATTCTGCCTCTCGAGAGCTGTATCGATTAAGTCCGATTTTCGAGAAAGGGTAAGTCCTACCACTATCCTGATGTATCCGTTTTGTCTAAGCCTACATCGGTTAGGTCCGATCTCTTAGTCCGATAGGATACATCATATCACATTCATATGAGTTCTATCGGTTTATCATGCTCTTCTACCATCATTAGTCTCGTACTATATCGGTTAGATCCAACCTACTAGATTGTTGATAGTAGATTAAGTCATAGGTTGATAGGTCTTTACACGACATTTTATCAGAGCGGCCAGCCGATGAGTTATCCATACATGGAGCCTCACGCCTAGCGTTTTGGCTTCTTAGTCAATATACATATATCTTGCCTAGCGATTAATCTGCTAGCGATTGATCTGGTTCTATTAGATCTAATATCGAGACTTAGCAGGTTTCGTTTCCCCCATCAGCTCAGCTAGCCGATGAGTTTACTTATATGGCTGCATCGGACCTGCAGCCAAGAGTAGCTGATGGGTTTATCCGATCCCTCTGTCGTTACGTTTGATGTAGCTCCACCATTTCGATGTCATTAGTATTAGACTTATATTATCTCAGTTTGGTCCGATCTAACACGCTTGGCTCTAATGATACTATTATCGATGGTCGCTAGGTGTCATACCTTCGGGAGATCGGATCTCGCTTTCTAGCGCTTATCGCGTATTCTGTTCGGAGCGTCATCAATTCTAGAGTCAATGAGTTTTTTATTTTATTTCTTGACATTCGCTTTATGTTGTCATCGGCTTTTTAGCCGATGTATGAACGCTACAGTTGCTATCGGCCACCGGTAGATAGTAGGGGTGCATCGGACTCATAGCCAATGGTTATCATAACCCTATCAGCACTTCCAGCCGATAGTAGTAATCCGTATCGGTCCATTCGTTAATTGGCTCAATGATCTAACTTTATGTCTTTCTTATCAAGTAGAGGTCAAATTGATTAACACGCATATAACTCCAATAACCCAACGAAGATACCTCAAAGCTAAAGGACCTGCACTAGAGCTAAGTTGATCTCCTAGACCTCAGTGTGTTCGCACGTCATCGTATGAGATCTATATCGGCTATCGCTCGTGCTTTCTCTCAGTGCACCCCTCCACCCAGTTCGATCTTCCTAGCGTGTGCATGAACATATTTTTTCGCACACCCGGTGGGACTCGAATTTCAATCAATATGTCCGAATAAGAAGTTAATGCCAAGGGGCGCTCGTCCGATGCAGAAGTTGATGAAAACATTATTATTCCAATCACATTGGAAATAGATATACAGAGACAACAGGTGGAGCAATCTGTGAAAGATTTTGAGAAATTTTGCTTGTAATCTTTTAGCATGACGCAAGGACCAATTTAGAAGAATTTATTCCCAAGACTAACTCTGATCGATGAAACAACTCAATCTGCACCTTCAAGTCCATAGAAATCTATCCAAAAATTATTTGATGAAACTATACGTCACGTGTTGATCAATCAATCTGAAGGGCTGACAAGTATGCTTCAATACTTGATAAGGAAAGAGTGGATGGATAGATTACTCAAGAGCCACTAGTTCATACATCGGTATATATTGGTCCACAGATGCTGATGTTTAATTGGTCCAATGGCTATGTTCAGCTCGAGGGGCAACACAATAAAGACAATGAGTGGACTGTAAAGATATCCAAAGTGATGAAGAAATAATTGGGCTTAAAACCAAAGAAAGAGAATTTCATGTATTGGTCCCCATACCCTGAGTGGTTTGATAAAGTATCGTTATCACGCCGATATAAGATATTAGACTTCTCCATGTTCAAAGGGCGAGACAACATGTCTATAGTTGAACATGTTTGCAGATTATTATCTTAGTGTGGACAAGCATTAATAGAAGAATCTTTAAGAGTTAGGTTGTTTTCATTGTCACTAATCGGATCAACTATTAATTGGTTTTCATCATTGCCACTAAGTTCAATCAGAGGATGGCTCGATCTAGATGAACAATTTGACAAACACTTCTTTGCGGGGAGCCACGAGTTGTAGTTCACATATTAGATATCGGTGAAGGAAAGGAAGAAGCAATAGGTCTTGGAGTATATTCAAAGATTCCGCAATATACGAAGCCGATGCTATAGTTTGGGCTTAAGCGATGAACAATTAGGAAAACTGGCATTCCAAGGATTATCAAGATGCATTAGAGGAAGTTTTTCTTTTAAGAGTTTGACAAATTAGCACATTCGATGCATATCGTATCGGCTTAGGAGAGTCGATTGCAAGAAGCAGGGGAGAAGACTCCGGAATCGTGGGAGCCTGAGGAAGATAATTTCGAAGCATGAGTCCTCATACTTCAAAATTAGAGGGCATGTGTTAACACTAAAATATGGTAAGCCCTATAGACAGAATTAGAGAGCCAATCGATTTATAGAGAGAGGTCGATTGATACAGGGAAAGAGTTGATCGGATGGATGAGTTAGATTCGGTGCAATCAAAGATGGAAGATTATCCAAATGAGTTCGGATCTAAGGATGAGTCTTGGAAGGCATGGTAGGTTAATTGTATTTTTATACAATATATCTTATAAGTTCGGCAAGTTTAGTTAGTTTTGTTAACTTCTTAGATAAAGTTTTCTTTTCTGATTAGAAAAGAACATCCGGAGATTATTTATAATCATATCGAACTCTCATAACCTTAGGGTATAAATATAAATCCACTGTAACCTTGTAAGATATCCATATAGATCAATAAATAATCTTTGCGCATCACCACCCTAACTTATCTAGGTTTTTTACCAGTGGGTTCTGACTTTCGACGTAGATATGCATTGGTTATGTCCGATCTCCGATAAAGCGGTATGTTCGGCCACTATCCTGATGTATCCACTCTATCTAAGGCTGCATCGGTTATGTCCAATCTCTTAGTCCGATTAGACACATCACATCATGTTTGCGTGAGTTATATCGGCTTATCATGCTCTTCTACCATAATTAGTCTTGTGCTGTATCAATTAGGTCTGACCTACTAAACTACCGATAATAGATTGAGTCATAGGTCGATAGGTTTTTATGCGACGTTTTATCGGAGCGGCTAGCCGATGAGTTATCCATATGCTAAGCCTCATGCCTAGTATATCAGCTTCTCAGCCGATATATATATATCTTGTCTAGCGATGAATCCACTAGCAATCGATCTGATTCTATTAGGTCTGTTATCGAGACTTAGTGGGTTTCATTTCCCCCATTAGCTCAGCTAGTCGATGAGTTTACTTATATGCTTGCATCGGACCCGCAACAGACAGGTTCATCTGGTCCTTCCGTCATTACGTTTGATGTAGTTTCCGCCGTTTTGGTGCCATTAGTCTTAGTCTTATACTTTCTCAGTTTGGTCCGATCAATCAACATTGGTTTTAACGGTACCGTTATTAGCAGTCACTAGGTCTTATCACTTTAGGAGATCAGACCTCACTCTCTAGTACTTATCACGTATTCTATTTCGAGTGTCATCGGTTCTATAACCGATGAGTCTTTTATTTTATTTCTCGACATTCGCTTATGCGTCGTCGGCTTTTTAGCCGATGTATGAACCCTATAGTTGTTATCGGTCACCAGCCGATAGTAGAGGTGCATCAGACTCACGGTCGATGGTTATCATAACCCTATCGATACTTTTAGCCAATATTAGAAGTCCGTACTAGGTTATCGACCGATTAACTCGATGATTTAATTTTATCTGTCTTTCTTATCAATTAGAGATTAAATTAACTAGCACATCCGTAACTCTAGTAACCCAACGAATATATCTCAAAGCCGAAGGATCTACACTAGAGATAAACAGGTCTTTTAGGCCTCAGCATGTTCGCACACCATAACATTGAATCTCTATCGATAATGCTCGTCCTCTTTCTCATCGTGCCTCTTGCTCCCGTCCAATCTTCAGCATGTGCACTAACAGCTCCTCGCTCCTGTGCTTCATTCAGAATTTGCACTTTGATAGCTCGACAACGGTGGCACGCAGTGTCAAGGTCTTAGGTCTCCAATCTCATTTGTCAGCGTACGGTTACTGACTTCATGAGATTCTTTTCATGCTTAGAGAAGTTTTACATCAACGTGATGTACACTCACTCATTCACCATATCTGACTTTCCTTTGTTACGCTATTAATTGTGTGCACCATTCTTGCAGACACATGATGTCAGGAATAGTAAAAAAGCATGGCCCCGTACGAATGGAATATATGGCGCCGTACGATGCTGGATCCCATTGAGTGCCTCGACCTCCATCTCAAGTAAATAGTAGTGGCAGGATATTGCGGCAATGTGCAGTCCCACGTTGACTTCTCCATGTTCTTTGTATTGAATGGAAGGGTGTTGGAGCAAATGATGCTTCGGTATGAATTCGGGGCAGACTACAGTGAGAAGTGGATTGAAGAACAGAAAACACGTATTGATCTGGATAATTGGGTTTCCAGAGATACTAAGCTTCATTTCATGAGTGACGTTAGTTGGAAGTATTCTTTAAGTATCCAGCGTGCCCATGGGCTGTTGATAGCTGACCCCTTTTGCAAATGAATGACAAAACTGAGCTTATTGTCGTTTTAGGATTTGTCCTTCCCTATATCATTTCGTGTGCTGTCGAAAGTTCATGAGGTGTACTGCTTGGGATTGGCTAATCTTGGAACTAGAATCTCATCAATTTCAAGAAAACTATATGTTCTTATTGTTTTGCTGCAGTATGAATGGCTTATCATTGTAACTAGTTGATTGCTCTTGTTGAATTTTCTGAAGCTTTACGTGTCGTCCTCCTTGTAATCAGAACTGTAGGGTTATTTTTTCTTACCGTACTTTCTTTTATCCAAATATTATTAGTTATTTTACATAATAGATTAATTTGTTTTAATAAAAGGCATATGCACACTGTCACTTCAACTTCAAAGTCCTGAAATCACCTTGATACAAGCACTAAATGTGGTTTTGTTACCGGCGCTCAGTGCACTGTAGCATTATTAGGACCGATTAATAATATCATTTAGTACTAATGTTATTATTTAGTACCGATTATAACAATATGTAATTTTTAGTACTGGTTAATAACATCAATGGATACTAAATATTTATATATAAGTATATGTTGGTATTAACAACCGATATTAATGTTATCGAATACATTAACATCGGCTAGAGGTACCAACTAGTACTTATTATGTAGTTATTAGTATCAGTTAATGTTTTTAATATTTACTAAACATCCTAAGGAAGTGCAAAGGAGGTGTTACCAAAATTTTTTATTAAGTTTTATTTGGTGATTTCAAGATCTCTAAAATGTTAGCTATATATGAATACCTTATTCTCTTAAAAGTATATAAAAATAAATAAGTATATAAAAATGGATAAGAATAAAATTTTTAAGAAAATAAGAGTATTTCTTAATTAAAAAAATAGATGTAACCTAGCAATAACAAGAGTGTCTAAAAATAGAAAAAATTACTAGAAACATGGAGACAAATGTTAAAAAAGAGCAAACAAAGAAAAATTATAGAAAAATAGAGGAAAAAGAATAGAAAATTAGAGCTAGAATGTTTTTACCCTCAAAGTTTTTAAAATTAATTATCATAGTTTTCTTTTTTTCTTAAATTTATTTATGCTACAATTTTTCCTATTTTTTAAATTATTTTTCACACTTTTTTGTTTTCTCAGTTTTATAATATGAACTGATACTAAACATATTTTGACCAAAAGAAAAAATTATTTAATATTGGTTATTAAAAATAACCGGTACTAAAGAATACATATTTAGTCCCGGTTGTTAGTATCAACCGGGACTAAAAATATTTTAGTTGAGTAGAAAAACTTCTTAGTATCAATTATTAAAAACAATTGATACTAAATAATATATCTTTAGTCCCGATTGTTAATATAAATTGTACTAAAAGTATTTTGATCGAGTAGAAAAAATCTTTAGTACCAATTGTTATATAGAACCAGTATGAAATAGGGGATGGTATATATATACCATTCACTCGTCTTCTCCGATCTAATTCCCTAAATTACATTTTTATTGTCTCTTTACATCCCTGTCCTCAACGCTGATGTCATCCGCACTGACACTGCCATGTACCTGTCTTCCCACCGACGCCGCCTCCTTCATGTCACGTGCTTGTTTTCTCACTGGCGATGATACCATCAACGCTGTCCCTGTCGATGCCGTTGCCATTTCCAAAGTAAGAACCCCTCACAATAAATTAAATAAGAGCAACAAGTTTATTAATCATATATATATAATATATATATAACAGTACACTAATAATAAAGAAAACAAACAAACACTGTAACAAAATAACAAAATAAAGAATACCGGTTACCAACCAATACTATATTTTTTATTACTGACTAATTGAATTTAGACAAGTCCCAGATTGCTCATATCGGTTACACAAAGGTGACTGAGAGATGCTAGGAATCGATACTAAAAGACCATTTTTTTAAGTAGTGAAAGCAAATAATAATGTCTGTAGTGAATAATCTGTCAGGTATTTTGCTATAGTTGGATTAATGACCCCATTAGTACATTTTTGGCCTCGTTTGGATAAGTTTTTTTCAATAAGAAGTTGCATCGGTTCATGGTGAAAGAAAAGGCACGTGTGATCTTGGACCTGTTCCAGTTGTTGGAAGAACACAAGGCTTCTGTTTGAAATAAAAGACATGGCTGTGCTTCTATGAATTTTGACTAGGTTATGGATTAATCGAGAAGAGCGATAAGTGTTAAGCATCTTGGCAGGTATTTCATATGCATTTGTATCATGTCATACCTACAATAATAGGACTGTTGATTTTACAAAAGGTATATGAAACAACAAAAGGTATATGATTTTACAAAAGTACTGTTGATTTTACCCACAACGGAAGAAGTTGTCCGAAGCAGCCTGAGTTCTTTCTCCATAAGTTGAACACTCTGAGAGACTGAGTTTGGACTTTGGACATCACTGGGATGCTGGTCATGTACCTTGTGCTCAGTTAAGCATAATCATTGGCATGCCAAGCCACTTTAATCAAGCTCACAATCACAATAATTCTGAGCTTGGCCTGCTCTGCCAGCAATTCCAAATGATTCAATATCATGGCCCTTGCCTTATTGGCCACGTGAATGGTCTGGTAGCAAATCCCAATACTCCCTCCGTTTTCGTTTAAATGCCACTATTGACCGTATTTTTGTATTTTAGAATACTTGGCACTGCACATTTTATAATGTGAAATTTCCTATGTTACGTAACTATTTTGACATGTAACTTTTGGTGTATGTAGCGAAATATCAGTATGTTCTTTCAGGAAAAGACCATTCCTTGGCCATTAACATATTTGAGTGTAACGAAAGGCATCTAGGAAATTTTAGGTAACAAAATTTTATTCAATTTGTATGTGTGCCATAGTAATGATAACAAACAGATGAAAACTGGAGGGACTACAAATTAATCAAAGTAATTATGATACTTTGTTTTCCTAGTTAATTAAGTAAACCTATAAAATACACATGCATTTTTTAGTGGCAAATAAAATTTTCAACTTGATTATCATGGTCAGCCATAACTTTGAACTGTTTACTGTTCTAAAGTAATGTCCAAATCCTGTTCTTTACCATGCTTCATCACAATTCATATTTGTATGTTAGTGATTGTTCCCTTAGTCTCCATAGACAAGATTTTATATATGCTATAAATTGTATGGCTTAGATTTTGGTTGCACTTTTTTTCTTAAACATAGAGGAACTATACGTATCATTATATTAAAATAATGAAAAGGTAAATAACGCAGAGTGTAGAAGCTACAAGCTTGTCCATGCAATAAAAGCGACACACACAGAAAAAGAAAACAACGACCACAACCTCAGCCTGAGACTAATTACTGGGCTCTAGAGCAGTTAAGTAGGATAGCCCTCTAACCGCAACCAAACGACAAAACAGCCCCTCTTCTTCAGCAAGAAGGGCATTGGCCAAATTTGGGGCAGCACCATCAAAGATGCATCAGTTTCAAGCTTCAATAATGACTAGAGAATTAAGGACATGCTGCACCAGGCCATTGGTTGCCTCGTTCGCCCTGTTCCTGCACTCCTCAAAACGCTGATCATAAAACGAAGGTGCCAAAATATCTAAACCAAAGTGCTGTAGAAGTGAGAACAAAAATTCTCTGGCGAAGAGCTGATGACACCACTAGTGAGTAAGTGATCAATTTTCTCATCAGCTTAGTCGCAGCAGGGGCATTGCTCCCTGTACAGCAAGCCTCGTCAAGCAAGACGATCCGCATCCAACAATGGTCATGTGCGACCAACCAAAAGAAGAAGCATTTAACGGGTACCCAAGCTCTCATTGTACTCTCCAGGATAAGATTTTACTCTCGTCATATAAATCCTTGTTTAGAACAGCAAGTCACTGAAAATATTGTCTACTCTGCATGATGAGTAAAATCTACCTTTCATTCTTCTAAGATTTTCCTTCCCAAATTTGTCCAATGCCCTTCTTGCTGAAGAAGCTATATTGAGGCTGGTTTTATGGTGACCGTCAGATATTCTCTGCACTGAGACCACAGGCCTGAATTTCTTTATGCCCTATTTGGCTACTTTATGTTAAGGAACTGTATTCTATTTGAATTTCCAGTTGAATTTGATTCGACAGTCGTGTCCTCTGTAAAGCTTTTCATTTGGCCTCTAGCTTCCCTCACCAAGTTGTGTCTCTCCCCCATGGTCTTTTTTCTTATGTTAAATTAGATTTATGTTGTGTGGTATGATTGGTTTTATTTGTACTGTAGCCCATTGGTGTGCATGGGAGGTTACTTTTCTGGATGCTGGTCTGTGTGTTAAGTAACGAAAAATCTGTACTCACTAATATTGTACTACAGATTTTAGGGATTATTCGATTTAGAGAAATTTTGTAAAATTTTTGAAGGAATGGAACTATTTCCTATGAAAATACTGTAAAATTCATATGTTCTGAAGAAGCCCTTAGCTGTTAAAGATGTTCATGTTGGATCTGATATTTTACTTTCTCAGTTTTTTTTAAGTAGTTATCCACTTTTGCAGCCTTTGTTCCTTTAAAAAAGAATGTGACAGACCTAAGCTTAAGTTAGAACATCCGCCAAATTTACCTCTCTGGATGCAAATGCTTTGATTTTTGAAAGATCATCTGGTTAAACTTTTGTAAGTTGACTTTTAAAATTTTAGATTTATGACAAAAAAGCCATACATTTAGATTTGACTCAAAAAGTATTTATCATATTGCTATAATTTTAATGTGTTATATAATTATTTACAGTACGGATAAGTCAAAGTTGTAGTTGGGAGGTTGTTGATGTCCAAAGCTGTACTCACTAAAAATTATCTCACCACCACCATTGCCTTACTGTGCCATCGCCTTCTAGCCTATAAATAGTCATGAGCTCCTCCCTCTTTTACCCTATCTTCTGCCATGCCCATGCCTCCCTCCTCTCCAGCTCATGCTACATCGAGGTTGGGCTTTGTTCCTTGCCACTACTGATCTTCTCCTCCGGTGACCTCCCCTCTTCTCTTTCTTTCCCTCTAGCCTAAACATCCAAAGAACCTCAATCTTCGCCTTCCCCACATTGTGGTTGCACCTTACCACCAAAGACCATTTGACGCATGACCTTGCCACCATGCTCAATTCCTCACCGCAAGCCGCTATCATCCATCCCTAACCCTATCCAAGCTACACCAAAGATTACCCACACTCCACTCATTGTATTGATGGTCGCCACCCACTGAGACTCACCGTGGTTCAGGCAGACACTGATGAGCATCATCAACTGTTGATGCCACTTGGCCATCCTCCCTCTCGGTCTCCTGACATGGCAGCTATGTGGTTGCATCCCCCACAAGCCCCCTAGCGCCACCAAGGATGGGCCACTCATGAGCTTGGCCTTGTTGGCTTGGCCGGCCAAGGTAGCCCATAAGCCAATAAAGGTCATGGTCCACCCACCCCTATCCCTCCTGGTCCGTCCGTCCCTATCTCTCTAGGTCTATTGACCTAGTCCATGATGGACTACCCTCTCAGCCCCTCTCCTTCCCAACTAACATCAATCCCCACTTATCAACCCAAATAATATTCCCTCGACATGTTCCTTTTAAATTTAAATAATTCTTTTTCTTTTTCTAAAAAAATTCTTTAAACATAAAAAATCCTTATCTCCTTATTTATTCCAATTGACCTTGTTCCAGTCTACATTTTTTTCTAAATTGAGATATGCCCAATGACTAGTTATTAACAATAGCATTAACATATTAGGGTTTTGTGGGTGTTCTCTCTTTTCGTGCATTGTCAACGCTTCAAAAAATTACTTTAGACAAGAAATTTTGAATGCCTTGAAGACAAAGACTTGAGAAAAATCACTTTTTCTTATCATATTACTCCTAATTTGTGTAATGTTTCATTTGCAAAACTGCATTTAGTGCTTACGTTAAATTTGACCAGCCTCAATTTGCATGACAAACCGATGGACATACCTAATACCTAATAGTTTCATTGTACTCATAGGATGTTGAAATTCCCTGTACACTTGTTGCTCCACCTTTATGGTACTTTGACAACCATGTTGCTCCAAACATAAGTTCCAAAGGCTCTTCTCACATAACTTTTGTTTGTCAATAAAGTGAAAGATGGTTTTAGATGTATTAGGAAACTGACACTGGATGTCAAAGTTTGTGAGATAGATGTGATTGTGAAAACTCGTGATGATCACTTTGGAAACCTTTGTCTGAGACAACAAAGGATTCATGGTTGTTGTGTTGTTGAGATGACAATAGGGTGGCATTCTGATGATATGTACCCATAGAACCCTAAGTACTTGGTTGTGACCACCCTACAATAGTTTGATGAGATGAACCTATGTAGATGGGATATTGAAGATGTACAGATTAGGTTTCTTGAGTAACAATAATGGGTTATAGTTGTAGGCATTTGTAAGAGCCAAAGTTGGAGATAAGATGAGTTCGTGCATTGCAGTAGATGAAAGTAAAAGGAAACTACTTGAGTAGAGAGATATAAGAGGCCTAATAGCATACCACTCAGAGCCTGTGTCATGGCTAGACAACCGGTCAAGGGTTGGACTTCACTTAGTAACATAAATTAAATAGAATTTTTATTGACTGCTTGATTTTCTTCAAAGCAAATCACGGACCAGATTGAAGGCGAGTGCCTCTTTCCAACTACATTTTAAACAACTCACCCTTAGTGTTTTGAAAAATGTTTCCAAAAGAAAAATTTACGAAGCAAATCTAGCCCTCCTTTAAATCCTGCATACTCACATTTCCCATAGCTTGCTAAGTATGTATATACTCTATCGTTGTTTCTCCCTTCCCTAGGAAAGGTGAGGTTGAAGTTGAAGAATAAGGTTTCCTCCTAGTCCCAAGCCATTGCTTGTAGATTATTTCCTAGTTGTGTTTTCTTTCTGCTATAGCTATTCCATTTGAGGATTGCATACTATCACATCCTGCCATGGCACGCCGTTCTACAGACAGCACTAAGGAGGGCATGCTGAAGGGAGAACAACGAACCATCTCCATGGAACTGCGATGTCGATACTAGTCCTAGGACAGAAGTGCTGGTACCCACAATAATAAAATGAATCATTTTAATACTAGTAATAAATTTATACCTTTATATTTCAACTTCGGGTAATCCCTGAGTAGCAACCTTCATCTAGAAATATTAGCAGCAAAACTTTAACATAGCTAGAACACCAATTCACAAACAATGACTTGGGTTTAGGGATGAAACCTATTCTTCATCTTCATCAAATTGAACTTAGAAAGGGGAAAAGAACAACAACAATAGGAGGGTGAGTACTTTTGTACTCCACAAGCCATTAGAAAATATGAATCATGTATGCTTTAAAGGAAGGTTGAGTTTATTTTACAAATCATTTATTTTAAAACACTTTTTAAACTGCTAAATATTGGCTTTTATAAACCATTTAGAAGGAGACTTACCACCTCTCCGTCTGTGAGTTGCTTTGCAATAACTCAAGCAGGAAAGCAATATTTTAGTTTTATTCATTTTATTCTGTTTTTCTTTATTAGTTTCTTTTTTACTTCCTTCAACATCTTTATCAGTTATGTCCATTTCACATTATCTCATGAAACTGCTCATCATATCATATATTTTGGTTGTCCCAAGTCATCAATATACTATATCACTTTGCTTCTAATTGGAAAGTCTACTCTATGATGCTATTCAAACATCTCAAGGCATATAGGCCCATTTTAAACTACTCAGGTCATTCGTGAGTCACAGATATCAACTCTGACAATGATACCCATCTGACAAACCAATTTCACAAAATAGAGTCAAATAAATCTATGCTAAGAGAATCACCTCACATTCGCCCTTAATCGTAGGCACGATTATTTAAATAGTTTAGCTAAACTCTACACAGATTGTATGCTTTACCTAGATGATACGAAGCTTACTCCAACATTCGCTAGCATTGGAAGTTTGTGACAAGGCATTTCTAAATCTAACCCATAAATATCCCATGCCACATAGTTGAGTTGTAACCACGAATGAAGCATCAAACATGGCAACGTCCTCATCTTCTTAGAAACTCTGGTGATGTCTATACTCCTTTTGGTACCATGTGACATAAATAGAGGCTGTAAAAATTTCAAATTTGTAAAACATGATTTGCAGCTTCTTCTCCTAATCCCTTGGTGTCCCACAGCTACTAGCATACAGGATAAATATGAATTAACAATTTACTTTTTTAGAGTTATCCTAGAACATACATGTGTTCGCACTGTAAGATGCTTGGATTTCTACCAGTCAAATACGAGACCACACCATATAGGCAAAACTCCGCATTGTGACCTTCGCAACTATTTTTCCTTTTTAAACCCACCGACACAAAATATCAAGTTTTTCTCAAACAACTTCCAACCCATTTTCCCAAAGTTGACATATAATAGTAAAAGTGGGTTGATTGATAAACATGCCCAAAAGGGCATGCATACTGAAGTAACTTATTGGTGGAGCGACAAAGATTAGGTTCATAATATCTTATAGAAAGTAATACAGCTAATGAGTAGGTCCGTTAGTCATGCAAACCAAGGATAATCAAATTAACATATACACTAAGAATGTAAGTTTACAATCAATATGTTTTATAAATGAGGAGCAATATGAACAAAGAGTGACTTACCTTGGTCTTTATACTTGCGTTTGATGAATTTCCAATATGTCCGCTACACGATCAATAATACAAAATCATACAAAAACCTACAAATATAATAATATCATTATAAATTAATAGTACCATTATATATATCTTATTTTTAGAAAAAAATGTTACAATTTATGATATATGAAAATTTGAACTTTCATTGAATTTCTAGAACATAGAAAAATTTTACCAACATCAAAAAAGAATATTCCTCTATAATGTTCTTATCTCGCTAACACTTGTGGTCCAATGTCATAAAAATAGTGAGGCATATGAGTGTTAAGTTCATGGTGGACTAAGTCCATAGAGAAGTGGGTTGGTGGTAGATGATGGGTTCGATGCATGAGGCGGAATAATGAGCAAAGATAAGGTGTCCCATTAGTCCTCAGCCCATCAGTCATTAGACTGTGGCTGAGTGGGCTAGGAGGAGTGGGTCTTAAGTGATACAGAGGCTTATTTAGAGTTTAGTATTGTTTGGCCTACATGTGAGGAGGAGATTAGTAGGGGTGGGTACTGTGTAGTGATTAAGAGGTGGGACCAGGGAGCCCACCTATCGGCGACTGTTCTTTCTCTCCTTTGTGTGGCTTCACTTCTCCTTTCCTTCTGCTTTGTCGTCTTTGTTCCTCCTCCTCTTCGCTCGCCAGGACAGAGGTCAGGTCCAGGCATAGCTGTGCAGGTGCTACAGCGTAGAGATCAGTAGCAATATAACGGCTGGGAAAGAAAAGACCGGGTGGACATCTCCTAGAAATAGCGATGACAGTCTAAGAGGCAATGCCTGCACAGAGCCAACTTGGATTGGTGCACTGACTCCTTGATCAGATGTGGCAAGGAGCGACAGTGGTGGTGCTAGTGGATGGGGAGCTGGAATATTGAGAGGCGCGGTAAGCAGAGGTTGTATGCAATTAGACGCGGATGGGTGGTGGCGTCCTAGTGGGGTTGGACCAAACGGCACACCGGTTGTGGAGGAACAGGATGATGCCACCTCAGTTCCAGGCAAGGTGTTTGGCGAAATGCTGAAGTTTGACCTGGTCGGTTTGGGGCAAGAGAGGAGGAAGAAGAGGATGGCTACTGACGAGCTCAGAGGCACAACGACATTTATAGGTGCGACGTGCCGTCAGGATGGCGGCAACAGGTGGCAGGGAACGACATGGGGAGTCATTGACTCCCTATCGGTCTAGAGCGAAGCTTGGCGCTAACGCGTGGTGAGGATCGGCAGTCCTATGGTCGTTGGGGACAGGCGGTGACGCATATGGCAGAACGGGGATATGACGGGATGAGGCATGTGGTGAAAACTATGGCGGTAGGTAGGTTCGTGGCCTGGTAGGATAGGGCACGCGTGCGGCAGGGCAAGGCTATCGGACCGGTAGATACGAGGATGGCACAAGAGGTTTGACTTGTGGTGGCAATGTCTTCGGACCGAAGGCTGCATGGCAGTCTCGACTTGATTCGCGGTGGGGTGACGCAAGTGATGCTGGCGTCGGCACGCATGCATGGGGGCAGCGAGATTTGTGACGCAGGGAGTAGTCACGTCAGGTGGCGAGGGGGTCATCAAGTCCAACGCAAATCGTGGGTATGTCCGAGCGAAGGTCGCGTCTCGTCGAGTTAGGTGGCGACGGCATGATCGGGGTGCTGCTCGACCCGGTGGGCGTAGAGAGGGAGTTGGGCTCGGTGAGATGGTGATGGCATATGAGTGAGCTTGACGTGACGCATTGAGGTCTAGCGTAGCGGCAGCGACTGCAGCCGGCATCACCGGCTCAGAGTATGGGCGATGCAGGACATGGGCGACGTTGGCGGGGTTAGCGGGGTTAGTGGGATTTACGGGTAAAGGCATGTTTTGGTCAGGTACTACATTGAGCACATGGTGTGCGAGGGGAAACAAATTTAAGGAAAGGGATGGGTACGCTAGCTGGGTGCAGTGGGCGGCCGTCGGATAGCTGAGGCAGGGCCCAATGGTGGAAGATGTGCATGGCTCGCGCACTCGCTCGGGCTGTTGGAGCAGGTGTGCATAGGATAGGGAAGGAGGCAGGTGGTGGACGTATGAGGTCAAAGTGCACAGTGCTGCTGTCCATCGTGGTATTGTTTTGGGAGGAGTGAAAATGGGCTACAGTGACAATTGGGTGCGAGGTCGAGGCCCAATGGGTCGAGAGAGAGGAAGGAAGAGGCCTGGCCTGGCTGGGAAAAAAAATCAAGCTGGGTTGATTGGGCTATGCAGCAGCGGCCCATGTGTGGGACAAATGAAGAGGGTGGAAAGGAAAGAGATGGGCTGGGCCGACTGCTTTGATGAGAAAGAAGAAATAAAGGAGAAGCATCCTGAGTGCACAGAACATCTTAATATTTTTTTGTGGGAAATTTCAGAGACAAGTTTTGGGTAGATTTGAATTTGATGTTTGAATTCAAATTTGGTACTAAAACCCATAAAAATTCAAGGAGCTAAAAGGATGGTATTTAACTCAGATGCTGTTATTTTGATACAAGATTTGAGCCTCGAATAAATTAAATGATTTTTAGAGGGAGGTGTGAAAGAAATTCTAGTCCAAATATAATATTTGAATTTTCAGAAATTCTAGTGATTCAAAGGAGAAATATAGGATATTTCAAATTTCAAAATTGAAGAAGGGGATTTTATTTGGGAGAATATTTTTGGGCAAGTTTTAGGATTACAAAGGTTGATTTGATTTGAGATCTTGGCACTAGATCTTAATACATACAAAGAATTAATTTTTGTAAACTTAGGGTTTTCTTAAAATAGTTTTGAATTTTCAATGGTTACATGAAGTTTGTGACAAGATATTTCTAAAGCTAACTCATAAATATCCCATACCACAAAGTTGAGTTGTAACCACAAACGAAGCATCAGGCATGGCAACACCCTCATTTACTTAGAAACACCGATGATGTCTCATACTCCTTGTACCATATGCCACGAATAGAGGCTGTAAAAATTTGAAGATTTGTAAAACATGATTTATAGCTTCTTCTCCTAAACCCTTGGTGTCCACACCTACTAGCATGCAGGGTAAATATAAATTAACAAGTTACTTTTTTAGAGGTATTCTAAAATATCCATGTGATCGTAATGTAAGATGCTTGGATTTCTACTGGTCCTTATATGTGAATACAAGACCACACCATATAGGCAAAACTCCGCATTGTGACCTTCACAACTATTTTTCCTTTTTAAACCCACCGACGCAAAGTATCAAGTTTTTCTCAAACAACTTCCAACCCGTTTTCCCAAAGTTGACATATAATAGTGAAAGTGGGTTGATTGATACACATGCCCAAAAGGGCATGCATATCAAATTACCATATTGGTAGAGTGACAAGGATTAGGTTCACAACATCTCATGAAAAGTAATACAACTAATGAGTGGTCCATCAGTCATGCAAAACCAAGGATAATCAAATTAATATATACACTAAGAATGCAAGTTTACAATCAACATATTTTATAAATTAGAAGCAATATGAATAAAGAGTGACTTGCCTTGGCCTTTATACTTGTGTTTGATGAATTTCCAATATGTCCACTACATGATCAACAAGACAAAATCATACAAAAACCTACAAATATAATAATATCATTATAAATTAATATTACCATTATATATATCTTATTTTTAGAAAAAAAAGAAGTGGAACGGAGTCAATCGAAGTTAGAATTTATGATATATGAAATTTTGAACATTCATTGAATTTCTAGAACATAGAAATTTTTTTTACCAACATCAAAAAAGAATATTCTATTATTCTCTGGCTAACACATGGGGTCCAATGTCATAAAAACAGTGAGCCATATGAGTCTTAAGTTCACAGTGGACTAAGTCCATAGAGCATTGGGTTGTTGATAGATGATGGGCTTGACCCATTGCACATGAGCCAGAATAATAAGCAAGATAAGGTGTCCCATTAGTTTGCAGCCAATCAGTACCGTGGCCGAGTGGGCTAGGGGGAGTGGGTCTTGTATGTAAGTGATACATAGGCTTATTTAGAGTTTAGTTTTGTTGGGCCTGCATGTGAGGAAGGAGGAGATTAGTAGGTGTGCATACTGTGTAGCGATTAAGAGGTGGGACTAGGGAGCCCACCTATCGGTGACTGTTCTTTCTCTCCTTCTTCTTGTGGCTTCTCTTCTTCTTTCCTTCTGCTTCGTCGTCTTTATTCTTCCTCCTCTTCCTCGCTCTCTAGAATAGAGGTCGGGTGCAGGCACAACTGTGCAGGTGTAGCAACGCAAAGATCAATAGCAATATAGCGGCTGGGACAGAAAAGACTAGGCAGACATCTCCAAGAAACGGTGATGACAGTCTAAGAGGCGATGCCTATGCAGGGCTAACTTGGATTGGTGCGATGACTTCCTGATAAGATGAGGCGAGGGGCGATGGTGGCGGTGCTATGTGGACAGGGAGCTGGAATGTTTAGAGACGCAGTGAGGGGAGGCTAGGCTGTATGCAAGTAGACGCGGATGGGTGGTGGTGTCCTGTTGTGGTTGGACCAAGCAGCACACCAGTTGTGGAGGAGCAGGATGATGCCACCTCGGTTGCAAGCAAGGTATTCGGTGTAATGCTGAAGTTTGATCTGGTCGGTATGGGCAAGAAAAGAGGAAGAAAAGGATGACATTTATAGGTGCAACGTTCTGTGAGGATGGTGGCAACAGGTGGCAGGGAACGACATGGGGAGTCGTTGACTCCCTGTCGGTCTAGAGCGGACCTCGGTGCTAACGCATGGTGAGGATCGACAGTCCTGTGGTGGTTAGGGATAGGCGATGACTCATGTGGCAGAACGGGGATACGACGAGGCGAGGCATGTGGCAAAAGCTATGGCGGCAGGTAGGACTCGCGGCCTAGTAGGACGGGGCACGCGTGCGGCAGGGCAAGGCTATCGGACCAGTAGATACGAGGACGACATGGGAACTTTGACTTGTGGTGGCAACGTCTTCAGACCACAGGCTGCATGGTAGTCCTGGCATGATTCACGATAGGGTGACACAAGCGATGTAGGCGTTGGCACGCATGCGTGGGGCGGTGAGATTCGTGATGCCAGGAGTGGTCACGTTGGGTGGCAAGGGGGTCATCAAGTCCGATGCAAGTTGTGGGTAAGTCTGGGCGAAGGTTGGGTCTCATCGAGATAGGTGGCGACGGCATGATCGGGGTGTTACTTGACTCGGTGGGCATAGAGAGGGAGTTGGGCTCAGTGAGATGGCGATGGCACACGGGTGAGCTTTGACACGCCACATTGAGGTCTAGCACGGCGGCAACGATTGTAGCCGGCATCACCGGCTTAGGGTATGTGCGATGCAGGGCATGGCTTGCGTGGGTAGTGGGATTTGCGGGTAAAGGCAGGTTTTGGTCAGGCAATACAATGAGCATGTGGTGTACGAGGGGAAATAGATTTAGGGAAGGGGATGGGTGCGTCAGCTGGGTGGAGCAGGCGGCCATCGGATAGCTGAGGCAGGGGCCCAGCGGTGGAAGATGTGCGTGACTCGTGCACTTGCTCGGGCTATCGGAGCGGGTGTGCATAGGATAGGGAAGGAGTCGAAATGCGTAGAGCTGCTTGGCCAAGCCTGGGAAGGAGGTTGGGCCATCGTGGCATTGTTTTGAGAGGAGTGAAAATAAGCTACAATGATGATTGGGTGCGAGGCTGGGGCCGAATGGGACGAGAGAGAGGAAGGGAGAGGCCTAGCCTGGCTGGGAAAAAAAATCAAGCTGGGTCGATTGGGCCATGCAGCTGCGGCCAATGGTGAGAGAAAAAAATGAAGAGGGTGGAAAGCGAAGAGATGGGCTGGGCTGACTGCTTTTATGAGAAAGAAGAAATAAAGGAGAAGCAGCCTGAGTGCACAAAACATCTTAATATTTTTTGGTGGGAAATTTCAGAGACAAGTTTTGGGTAGATTTCAATTTGATGTTTGAATTCAAATTTGGTCCTTAAACCCATAAAAATTCTAGGAGCTCAAAGGATGGTATTTAACTCAGATGTTGTTATTTTGATACAAGATTTGAGTCTCGAATAAATTTAAATGATTTTTAGAGGGAGGTGTAAAAGAAAGGATTTACTAGGGATACTTGAGTCCAAGTATAATATTTGAATTTTCAGAAATTCTAGTGATTCAAAGGAGAGATATTTGGTTGAGACTTTGGCGGGTGACATGAAGTTTGAATTTTGGTTGGATTTGAATAAATTTGTACTGAGCAAACAGGGTCAAAAGGGGAGGTTTTATGAGGGACATTTCAAATTTCAAAATTGAATAAGGGGATTTTATTTGGGAGAATATTTTTGGGCAAGTTTTAGGATTACAAAAGTTGATTTGATTTGAGATCTTGGCACTAGATCTTAATACATACAAAGAATTAATTTTTGTAAACTTAGGTTTTTCTTCAAATAGTTTTCAATTTTCAATGGTTACATAGAAATTAGGGCATTACACATACTTGGGGTTTTTCCAAAGTTGCATTTAGTAAAGGTATAATCTTATCTAAAGATTATGATGATATATCTCCACTAACCATGGGTTGTAGCAAGTCTTACTAAGACTTATATTAGCATGGTGGTTTTACGCGAGAGTTTGTTTAATCTTCCTTGAATATATAAAATACCCTGTCTCACTACCCTCCTTCCTGCACCAGAGCATGTTTGTCCACATGTGTGCACAATGGTGGTGATTACGTAAGTCTGGTGGTAGCCAGGGGGATCCTCTAGCCAAGCAGAAGGCTGAGGAGACCATTTTCTCTCATCGGGTTTTGTTGGCAGTAGAGCGCATTGGGCTGTCCTCATTGGCCCTACTGGAGGATTGGTGGAGTTTTAGTTCAGCTGTCCTACCTATTCGGTAGCCACAATAATAGGGGCGGGTATGGCACTGGTTGAGTCGAAGCTCATGGCGAAAAGGCTCACCGTGGGGTGTTCAAGTGCAGCAGGCAGTTTGTTCGGATCCCAGCCACAAGGAAGCATAGCAGCATTTGAATGAGCCCACAGAATGTGTTCAATGACGAACTTGTGCTGTGGGTTCGTGAGTGGTCACGGGCGGCCTTATCACCCCTTGCTCTGGCTTAGCCAAGGCCCTTGTTTGGGCGCAGGAGCTCGCAGCTTTCACTCCAGCCACAATCAGCATATCCTCCAGCGAAGCGAGGAGAGGATGGAGGTAAGGTGTTTGCTGTGCAGATGGGGTGGATTCGTGCTGTTGGCATCCCTGTTTTGAAGTGGCAGCTGAAGGTAACCGCTAGTCATCAAATCTCGTGAGGACCCCAACCAGACCAGACGAAGGTCTGATCAGAGAAGACGACGCTCTGGTCACACGAAGACTTCAGTGTAGGTCCTTAATCTTTGAGGTTTAAGGACGTGCTAGTCAATTTGACCTAATAAGAAGACAGGATGAGATCCGTGAGCCAATCGACCGATGGGCCAATCCGGCTCACCCGATGGGCTAAGACGGAGCAGGGCCTGATCCCCCATGAAGCCACGAGGACCATGACCACCATAACAGCACCGTTAGGACTAGTCTCAATAGATCAGACCAAACTGAGACAGTATAAGATCAGGGCTAACAGCACAGAGACAACGGAGGCTAGATCGAATGTAGCGGCGAGCAAGAAAAGGGCGAGGCTATCGGCTACCAACCGGCCAAACGTCCGACGCAAGCTTATACCTAAACTCATTGGCTATCTAAATTTATGGAGAACGAAACCCTCTGGATCTCGACGCCAGCCCCGTTGGAAGTGAGCCTAAGAGATTGGATCTAATCGAGGCAGTATCAGGTCAAATCCAACATGACCAGACCGATTACCAGCGGATTAATCGTCGAGCGATATGCGAAGTAGATACGAGGCTAGCACTAAAGATAACTCGTTGTCAACTCACTTCATCAAAACGCCACACGAACACCCACCAGAGCAACGATTTGAACCACCACCATCGATCTCGTAGGTCAAATCTAACCGATGCAGCACGATACCAGGGATAGAGGAGGGTGTCCGATGTACATACGAATCTCACGCGGATATGATGCGGTATACCTAACCAGGCTAAGGGGTCGGACCTAACAAATGTAGCCTTTGACAGAGCAAAATGAATCATGATAATGGCGGGACTTATCCCTTCGGCAGAGATCGAACTTAACCAATGCAGCCCCACGTCGAGAGCTAGAACCCATTAGGAAAAAAACTAGATGAGGTAGGGTGGCGATGCGCTGAAGTTGTATTGTATTGATCTGTTGATAATATTACAAACTTTCAGTGGGTATATATTTATTCCCTAGGATTATAAGAGTCCAACACGGTTACAACAATCGTCAGACGTTATTTTCTACAAAAGTAAAAGGAAACTAATCTCTAAGAATTTGTGAAGCTAAGTGAACTTGCCTAGTTTACGCAATGTATGAACTTCCTAGTTTACACAAGATATTCTATATCGATAAACACCTTGTCATGCTTCTCATGACTTCTCCTTAGATTTGATCCTATCTGGATAGTCCCTCGTCTTCATATATACCGAATATGTCCTCAACCCATCCGATTAACTCTTCTATAGTGTCAATTGGCTTCTCCCTATGAGTTGATCGGTCTTTTCTCCATTGGTCGATCCTATTTTGTAGGCTGAATAAATTCTAGCATTAACACATGGCCCCCAATTTTGGAGTTTTTTAATGGACTTCGAAATTCCGAACCATTAAAATTCTCTGCAAACCAAGACAACCTATTATAGCACACTAATGGCAACTAACCGGCCTAGATTCCTACATAGGTCATGCTGCCCATATAAAGCATCCCGCTTCTTCATCCTTCTTCCACATACCTCCTTGTCACCAGAGCCCCAAAATCTTGACAAACACTAATGATTGAAGGTAAACCCCCACAAATTGCGTCATTGGCCACTGATTTTCCCTTCCTTTGCCTTCACGCAATGGCGTCCGCATATACAGTTCCTATGGTAACTTTTCATCTACTCCTTTATTCTACATTCTATATAGATTTAGCCCATCCCATCTTTTTACCTATTTTTTGGTCTGGTTCTTGTTTACTGTAGAATCTCAAAAGTCATATTACCATTCCAGTTTCCAACCACCCAGGTTACTTCTATCTAGGTCACATGGGTAGTGAGGATCCAATAGACTTTATAAATTCTAAAACAGAACGAATCCCTTACAAAAGCTCACCCATAACTATCAATGAATGGACTAATAGTTTTATCAATGATTGAACTCACCTAGGATGGAGAAATTGGTATCTCAAGGTTTCGGCTTCCAAAAAGTCACTCTGAGAAGACTTGAAAATCGACCATTGTATCAACATATCCTTGGCCGATATGCAGAAGGGCAAGCATTTCTTTGCATCGGCCTCTTATTTCTAGTCAGACACCCTTAATGCCTTTATGTTTAGACAAGGGCCAATGACTTCTACCTTGATGGACATCATCATGTTGACTTGCCTTAAAACCACTCACTATTTAAATCCATCTATCCTCCGATTCAAACCCACTCATTGACTAAATACCAAAAATATTAGAGGATGAACTAAATACATATCCCTGCACAATAAGACTTCCAGACCAGTTGACAACTGGGAGTATGTTGCTTTTCTAAACCTGTGGTTGGAGCGGTTTATCTTTGGAGGTTCAACCCTTGGCCAAACTACCAATATGCAATGCTTGGCAGAGTGCTTGGTTGATCGATGTCAAATTCCACTGGGGCAGTATCTTCTTGGATCCACTTATTAGCTGCTTCATCAAGTGGCGAACAAGTTATCGGCTAGTCAACCAATCGGTTACATTGGTGGTCTCTGGTGGTTCATACTTGAACCTCTATACTTCCATAGTCATCCCCAGGACCCCTTTTCCCTCTTTTAACTTTTCTAGCCGATCATTAAGAAGAAAATGAAACCAGCCAACGCCGTTGTACATCTTTGGGTGAAACCACATCAGCTCTTTCTAGAAGCAAAATGACCCTCCTTAGGCTCAGCTAGTGGTTCAAATGTTTCTATTACGGCTTTACCAAGATGTCCATCCTCTAGTTTGTGTACGAGGACACTTCATCATTCAAGATGGCTTCTTGGTTTCACCCACTCAATGCATTAGCTAATGAAGAATCAAAGATAATATTCTTATCACCTATAACTCCCAATCTTCTACCGATTGGATTTTCATTGGGCTGATCCCAACATCCATCATACGAGTTCTATCATCGCTTCATTAGCACTCATCAGTTGGGCTTTGGCCAGCTCTCAATCAGCTTATTCTTTATTGGCAAACTCCAAGCCCGAGGAGAAGTAAACAATGGCTTGAAATACGATTGGGTAAGGATGATATCTAGATCTCTTTATCTAGGGACCATCACTGCCTTTGAGCCCTACATATCTAACACCACTCTTCACTCGATGGTGGTCGGAGTAGAGAAGGACGTTGTTTAGTTCATTGGTTGAATGTTACTTTTTACACCTTAATCCCAACTACGTCGAATCTGATACAGAAGTAATCCTTCCCCTTACACTGTCTTCCATATCGCATTTAATCCTCAATATGTTACTTAATTTCTATTATTCTGTAGGATGGTGATAAAGAAGCACCTACAACAAGCATAAGTGGTCGCTAGCGATGATCTAGCGCTGACACCACCATCACGGTACTGATTCCCTAGCGATCTTCTCTAGCTCTATCATTGGCTCCTTCACCCTCGCCGGTATGTGTCGATCTCATTTCTTCTTTGTCATATTGGTACTTCCCCTGATACCTTCGTTCTTTAGCTTGAATCATCGACTACCAAAACATAGCCTCTAGAGACCGCTACAAGCACTTAGCCGATAGTTGCCCTAGAAGTTCCATCACCCTCAACAATAGTCGATCCCTAGCCAAGAAACACTCATGTAGTCTGCGCTGCTCCCACCTCGATTATTGGCCATACTTCCATAGCTCATCAAGCCGATATCGACATCACTGCTCCTGCCAGTCCCATTGTGTCTCACGTACGTACACTCCACATCTTCACTTCTATTTTGGCTCATAATTCTTGTTACCGATGCTAATTTGTAGTTGTTGGCCGATCTATTCTCCTTTGACATCGGCAAATACTTGGAGGTGAATGAAGACACAGCTACCAGTGCAGCGATTGCACCTTTTCTACCGATTAATGTATGCGATTGCACTTAACCAATTTAGGCGTCAACCCAAATGCTAGGATTATATTTCTTCACATACTTTCTGTTGAACGCTTTGGCAAACCTTAGCCCTTCAAGACTGTCTAGAATATAAGTATTACCAGGCACACAATGATTAATTTGATAGGGCCCTTCCTATTTAGGTGACCATTTTTTAAACTTGTTATCTCTAGACCCAATCGGTAAAATCAATTTTCAAATAAGATCTCCCTCAAAAAAAGATTTAAGCATCACCTTTCTATTGTAATGCCTGGCAACCTTAACTTTGTTTTCCTTGATCCTTTCAAGTGCCCTTAGCCAATTTTAAGCTAAATCATCAAGTTCGTTTGTCATCAGGTTATAATAATTATTGATTGTCAATTGATCATGTAAAGTCTTTGGAGCCAATGTTAATTTCCCATGGCAGAACTACTTCATGTCCATATACTAGCCGATATGATGGTATTTGAGAAGAGTAGATCCATGGCATGTCATCTGATAAGCCCATAATAAATCGACTAATGTAATGTGCCACTTTCACGGCTGCTCATCAATTTTACGCTTGATCAACTTGATTATACTTTTGTTCGAAGCTTCGGCTTGTCTGTTGGCTTGAGTATAATATAGGAACAAATTTAATAACTTAATCCCCATACTGGCAGCAAATTATTGAAACTGTTCAGAGCCCTGATCAATGGTAATTGTCTATGGAATACCAAACCAATATATAATATGTTGATGAAATCAATCCTTAGAGGTAACTTTCTTCAAAAGGATAGCCTCTATCCACTATTTTCAGCCAATATGAACTGATGAAGGGTAAATCTGGCTGATCACATCGATTCCCCAACCTCTAAATAGCCATGGCTTGATTACTAGGTTCATAGCTAATGCTGGAGCTCGCTACACATTCCTAAACTTTTGGCAATCTTTGCATTTTTATAGTATCTGAAGCAATCCTCTAACATTGTCGGCCAAAAATTTCTAGCTCTACTCATCAACCATCTCATCTTGTGAGCTAATTGACAGGCTTCACAAACTCTTTCATATACTTCACTCATAACTATTGTAGCTTCTTCTGTACCTAACCATCTTAAGAGAACTCCATCAATACTCCAATAATACAGGTCTTCCAAATCATATTTGCTAGATTTGTATCGAAGTTTTCTAGAATTCGATTATGATGGATCTTGCAAATATTGAATAATCTCTTATCTCCAATCATGGCTTCAACTGATTTTCATTATTGGCTATTTTAGCTTTCACCTTCCTATGCAGCCGATATCCTAAAGCAATTTAAGCAAGATCATTGGCCTCCCAATTCTGTTCTCTAGGAATATGATCCTTCAATAAATGTTGACATTCTTCATAATACAACTTTAGGACATCATCCATGCACTCATACTCTCCAAACCTTGATTACCAACAAAAAAAATCCCTAATGATCTCCAATGTATCGATCCAATTTTCCTCAATAGTCGAAGACCTTTAAGTAATGCTTCATACTCTGCTTGGTTATTGGTCCTATTAGTCTTGATTGTAAATATGAACTCAAAACTTGCCCCCTGAGGCGTTATAATCACCAAGCCAATACCAAATCATGTTTGCAAACTGATTTGTCAAAAAATAAAGTCCATGGAATTAGCTCCATAAAATCCTTTTTATTCCTCTATGTTGTACAATGCAATCGGCCACCACTTGTCCTTTGACCATCTTTGCTGATTCATATATCAGATTGGACTCCATTAAAGCAAATATTTATTTACCAATTCATCCCCGTAAGACTAAAGCTGATAGCACATAATTAACCACATTGGCTTTACAAACTATTATACACTCAGCTGATTGAAGATAATGCCTCATTTTGGTACATGAAAAATATAAGCACATGCATAACTTTTCCACTGTAGGATATATTGTCTCAGCATCCAGAAGTCATCGGATCAGATAGAATATCACTCATTCTTTTCCTTCAAATTCTTGTATCAGCACCGACCCGATGGACTTCTCATCAGCTGATAGATACAACTTGAACAATACCTCTTTCTACGGCGGAATCAATACTAGTGTAGAATTTAGATAATCTTTGATTTAGTCAAATGTTTCTACTGCTCAACACCCCATACGAACTCTTGATCGGCCTACAACTTTAGCAAGAGAGTGAAGGACTCAATCCTTATCGATAGATTTGAAATAAACCGCCTCACAAAGTTAAACTTGTTGATCAAAAACTGTAGTTGTGTCTTGTTGGCTGGTGGCTCGGTGCTCTGGATAGCCCTAATGTTTCGTTGACTAACTTCAATTCCTCTCTTATACACAATAAAGCCCAAGAATTGCCTAGTGAATACGCTAGAAGCATATTTATTAGGATTCATTCTAAGTCCATATTTCTTCACCCTCTCTAGTACTTTTCACAGATCGGCTATATGGTCTTCTACCCTCCTAGATTTGATCACCACATCATCAATATATATCTCCATCAGTAGGCCGATGAGATCATAAAATATGTAGTTCATGGCTCTCTAATAAGTCGCACCAGTACTTTTTAATCCGAAGGTCATGACTACCCACTCGTAGAAGCCAATAGCACTATGGCATTTGAACACAGTCATGTGATTATCTTCCTCTGCCATATAAATATGATTGTTATCTACATTAGCATCTATGAAGCTGATGTTCTTGTGACCCAATACTACATCAATTAATAGATCCGCCATCGGCATTGGATATTCATCTTTAGTGGTAGCCTTCTTCAAATCCTAGAAGGCGATGCATATCCATAGTTTTTTTGTTCTTCTTCTCTACCGGGATGATGTTGGATATCCACTTAGTATACCAGCACGGTCTAATGAAGTTTGCATCATGCAACCTCGTAATCTCTACCATGATTGCTTTGTGCAACTCTGCTTGGAACCTTCTCTGTGGCTTCTTAAACAACCAATGTCCTTATTTGATAAGCCGATGTTCAACAATAGATCGTCTTAAACATAGCATCTCATGGTAATCCCAGCCAAAACATTCTCAAAATTCCTTCAACAAATTTATTAACTCTTCCCAGAACTCGGTACATAAATTTTTACTAATATATGTCGACCTTGGCCTATCTCCTATTCCTATACATAGGTGGACTATACAGTCCCTACCGAGAAGTAGACTATACGATCCCATACCATTGATGACAAATAACGTGGTGGGAATGTCTTGCTTCCAACTGTTAACTCCACCAAAGTCTTTTAACACCATATTTGTTTGGATCAGATCTTTGGTAGTTTTCCCTAACTTGTGATACATAGCATATGGCATCAAGTTGACAGTTGCTCCTCCGTCGACTAGCATCTTCGTCATTGCCTTCCCAACCACATGCCCTTTGATGTACAATGGTTTCAGGTGTCGATGCTTAGACTCTTCAGTCTTGTCAAACATAGTCTGATCAGGTTGCAGTGTCAATTGAGCAAATATCTCTTCTTGATCTTCCTCATCAGATGTAAATGCTTTATAGGCAAGAAAAACACCATGTTGGTCGGAGCCGATATGTCAATATTATTATCTTTATGCTTGACGCACTAGATGTGTTTAATCTTCTGAAAGCGATCGGCTTTCTCATAGTTCTGTCATTGTTTCTTGTGTTGCGCCTTGTGCCGCAATCTTTGTTCTTTCCTTTTCTGGTTCTTCATGAATATTCCAGATAGATGCTACTAAGAATTGGAATTGAATTGCTTTTCATGCAACTCCCTATCGTCAACTATCTTTCGATTAAGATTTTCATTGATCGATCCTAATTGACTATGTATCGATGCCCACTTGATAGGTGCCCGATCATATGGAAATCCTCTTCTTCTTGATGCGCTGCGATTTAAACTTGTTGTACTCAAGACAATCTTCAATCGATGGTAATCTCATGACTTGATCCTAGCAATATTGAAAGAATAGATAACCCTAATATGGATTATATTTCTCCTTATGCTCCATGGCCCGCTGGTCTTCATCTTGACGTCTGGTATTGTTAACGCCAAAATTTGGAAAGCCTAGCGATAGATTGGAAAGATGATCAGCTTAAGCACAGAAGTGTTCGATTGCTACAGGGAAGAAGCCGATCGGATTAAAGCAAGGAAAGATTTGGTCCCAGAATAGAAGATTATCTAGATAAGACCGAGTTTGAGGAGGATCCATGGTTCACGGTAGGGAATTCTATCATATCTTATATGGATAGGAAGATTTAGTTAGTTAGTTAACTTCCTTAGAAATATTTTCTTTTATCTTTGTTAGGAAATAACGTCCGATGATTGTTGTAAACTCGTCAGACTTTGTAAACCCAGAGTATAAATATAGACCCCCTGGAAACATGTAATGGATCCTAGAATCCTCCGATCAATACAATCTCGGTGCATCGCCACCCTAGTTCATCTAGGTTTTTACTGGCAGAGTTTGGCTCTTGACACGGGTTGCATCAGTTAAGTTTGATCTCTGGCGAAGGGGTAAGTCCTGCCACTATCTCGATATGTCTCGCTCTATCTAAGGCTGCATCGGTTAGGTTTGACCTCTTAGGCCGATTGGATGTATCGCATCATGTCCATGCAGGGTCTATCGGTCTATCAAGCTCTCTCCACTGTCATCCGTCTCATGCTGCATCGGTTAGGTTCGACCTACGAGGCAGCCAATGGTAGAATAAGCTTTAGGCCTATAGGTCTCTATACGACATTTCATTAGAGTGCTAGCTGATGAGTTATCTACACGTTGAGCAACACGCCCAATGCATCGGCTCCTCGGCCGATACGCACCGTGTCTGCAGAGACTTTCCTTGAGCGCCACACCAAGCGTATTGGCTTTCTAGCCGATGCGTGCCTATCTTCAGAGAGATGTCCTCTCATCGGCTCAGCTAGCCAATGGTTTCGCTTCACCCTTCTTTTAGCACAACCGATCCGGCGTGTACCGTCCCGTTGCCATTGGCCTCGCTCTCGTATTGTCTCGGTTAGGTCCAATCTTCGAGATTCAGCGCTAGCAGCGTCATCACGGCGGGCGACGGGTCCTGTGCTGCCATATCCGGAGTGACATCAGCTTTGTAGCCAGTGCCTTATATGCGATTCCTTGCCAGCTCACTTATCCTTTCATAGGCTTTCTAGCCGATGAACGATCGCGACAAGTTCCATCGACCACTAGGTGGGATCCCACGCTCCTTGCTACTCTCTGAGTACAATCCTATGCCTCCATCAGCTCTGCAGCCGATGGATCGGGGCCTCGCGTTCTTTACACCTGGAGCCATCATATCCTTCGTCGACATCCGCCTACATTGGCTCCCTAGCTGATGGAAGGGCGTCCTGATTCCTATAGGTGACCAGCCGATAGTAGAAGCCATCTAGACATGGCCGATGACTAACTCGATTCTATCGACAGCCAGCCGATAGCGAGGGCTCATATCGGCCTGTTGTCCGACTGACCCGTTTGCCTCACCTCCTTGTCAATTGCAGGGTCAAATTGACTGGCACGCCCGCACCCGCACCGTCTCACCGAAGCTGATGTGAAACCTATGGCCCCCGGCGCGCGTACCTTGAGCCACGAAGAGAAGCCGACCGGCCTGCACTAGAGCGAAGCAGACCTTCTAGGCATTGACGTGAACAGGTATATTTTTTTATCAAGTCCGATGAAGTAACTTTTGATTTTCTCTAACGTCTTCCTTCATCAGATCGATCTCTTAAAGACTCCACAAACACCATGTTCATAGAAAAAAAATGCTCATCGATCTTCATCGGCATTTTGTTCTCAAATTTAATTCTCCCTTGCTCAATAGCCGATTGCAATTGTTGCCAAAAAACTCTACACTCATTGGTATAACAAGATACTGAATTATGTCACCTGCAATACTTTTTCTTTTTGAGTTCTTTGGCTTCTTCTTTTTGAGTTCTTCGGCTAATGGTAATACATGGTTCGGTGGAAGCTAAATCTACTTCTTTTGTAGTAGGAGATAAATATTTTATTAGCTTTATTGATATCAAAGTCATATTTCTCCTCCTTGCTGATACTCTTCACTTAGGGACATGATATGGATTTCTTATTCCTGGTCCACTCTGCCAAACCAACTTCTACATTGGATTCCTCAATATCTAAGTCCGATGCATAAACCTGTAGCTAAGTAACCTTCCGATGGTATCTCTCCTGCTTGGCTTCAACGAACTGGCTTTCATGAGCTGATATCTTCTACAGACGATGTGATAGGCTCTTGAACTTTTGAGATGAAAATCGTTCCCTGATTGGAGCCAGCAACCCTTAAAGGCCAAATCAACTAACTGTCCATCACTCAAAATAAGAATGTAACATTAGCTTCTAATATCTCAAAAATTTTGAATGTATTTCAGAACTGACTCATCAGGTCTCTATCTAACCGATGTTAAATCTGTAAGTCTCATCTCATGAATCCCAATAAAGAAATATTTTTGAAATTCCTTCTCTAGATTGACCCATCACTTAATTGAATTGGGAGGTAATGAAGAGAACCATGTAAAGGCCAATCCAAAGAGGGACAGCGGAAAGAACCAGACTCTTAGGGCCTCCTCAGTCGATGCCTCCCCACACTGGGCTAGGAATCGACTAGTGTGCTCTATTGTAGATATGCTATCTTGCCTCGATAATTTAGAGAAGTCTGGTTTCCTATATCAGTGTGGCACCGGAACTCCATAGAATCACTCTAGGTAAGGAACTCAATACATAAAAGCATATTTCTTAGGCTTAATGCCGAACTGCTCTCTAACCACTCCTACAACCCTGGCAGACCAATCCTCCTCCCTTAGGTTCTCTCTTTGGTATTGTGGAGGCAGAGTTGGTGTTTGATGCTATCTGGGATAATCTCCTAGATGATTGCTTGTATCAAGATTGTCATGTATGTACTCTTGCAGATATCCTCTATAGTAAGCCGTTTGGTGATATCCTAGCATCACATCATCACGTTGCCTCTCATTCCAATCTTATACTGGTGGAAACATATTTGCCGATATGTCCCTCTTGGTTCCACAAGTAATCCGCGGTTGCTCCGTCTTCATTGGCAAATACACTGGACCTTGATTAGGCTCTCGAGTAATCAATCTGTCCTCTGTCTTCTTGATCAGATTGTGTAAAGTATTTACCAGCACTCCTAATTGGTTGATGTGTGCATGGTGAATAGTTTCATTAACCATCTCCTGGAATGGCGTCTAAGGACTCACACGCGGAAAATGGCTCGATTTTCTCACCAAAACAGGCTTTGGCATTTGGGAATTCTGAATCGGCCCTTGCCTGGTCTACTGAAGAACTCTAGATAAAGCTTTAGAAAATTAGCAGTGTTCTATTCTATTTGCTACCTTTGATCTTTAGTCAAGTCATCCATTTTCACTAGAATTATGTTTTTTAAGTTTATCTCTTTTCCAGCCATTGAGTTGAAGTTGTCTTGTCCCACCAGGCATGTCAAAGAGCTTGCTGGTCACCGAATCTCATGGGGAGTCTGATTAGGCCATACGAAGGTTTGATTTGAGAAGATGACGCCCTGGTCACATGAAGGACTGGAAGATTTACTTAACTCTAGTGCAGGTCCTTAATCTTCAATGTTCGAGGGCGTGCCAGTCAATTTGACCCTACAATTGGCAAGGGGACAGGATAAGAACCACGAGCCAATTGGCCGATGGGCTGATCTAGCTCACCCAATCGGCTAAGTGCCAATAGGAAAGGTAGCACTCAAGTATTGGTTGAAAAGCCGATGAAGGCATAGGCGATATACACGTGTAGGAAAATAGAGGGCTTATTGGCCAAAGAATCAATGACGCTTCCTAGAATGGAAGCAGCTAGAGCACAAAGCGGGCCCCAACCCCCCATGAAGCCACGAGGACCAGTGACCACTATAATGGCACTTTTAGAATCATGCTCGATAGATCGGATAGAACCAAGACAGTATGAGACTAGAGCTAATGGCATAGAGATGATGAAGGCTAGATCAAACGTAGAGACGAGGGAAAAAAGGGCAAGGTCATCGGCTACCTACTGGCTGAATGGTTGATGCAAGCTTATACCTAAACTCATCAGCTATCTGAGTCGATTTGGAACTATAACATCTGGATCTCGATGCTATCCCCATTGAAAGCAAACCAGAGAGATCGAACCAAACTGAGACAGTATCAAGTCAAATCTAATATGACCTAGCTGATCACCAGTGGATTAATCATCAAGAGATACGCAAAGCATATATGAGGATAACATTAAGGACAACTTGTTGACTACTCACTTTGTCGAAATGCCACGCAAACACCCGTTGGAGCAACAGCTTGAACCACCACCACTAATCTCGTAGGTCAAACCTAACCGATGCAGCATGATACAGGGGACGGAGGAGGGAGTCTGATGTACCAACAAATCTCACGTGAATGTGACGTGGTACGCCTGATCAAGCTAAGAGGTTGGACCTAATTAATGCAGCCTTAGACAGCGTAAAATGAACCATGATAATGGTAAGACATATCTCTTCACGAGAGATCAAACTTAACCGATGTAGCCACGCGTCGAGAGTAAGAACCTACCAAAAAAAACCTACACGAGTTAGGGTGGCCATACACCGAAGTTGTATTGTATTAATCTATTGACGATATTAAAAGCTTCGAGGGATTATATATTTATATCCTGAGATTATAAGAGTCCAACGCGATTATAACAATCGTCGGACGTTATTTCCTGTAAATATAAAATGAAACTAATATAAATTATCTAGTTTACGTAATATATATATTCTATATCGATAAACACTCTGTCATGGTTCTCACGACTCCTCCTTAAACTCGATCCCATCTAGAAAGTCATCCGTCTTCATACAGACCAAATTCATCTTTAATTCGTCTAATCAGCTCTTGTACAGTATCAATCGGCTTCTCTCTATAATTTGATTAGTCTTTTCTCAATTGGCCGATCCTATTTACGAACTGAACAAATTCTAGTGTTAACAGTAACGCTCGATTTTTCTCGATACAATAAAAACTATTTTAATAAAAACAAAATTGTGAAAATTCGGTATGGATAACTCATCAGCTAAACACTTCGATGAAATGCCAGGCAGAGACCTACAAGCTTATGGCTCAATCTACTATCAGTAGCCTCGTAAGTCAAACCTAACCGATGTAGCACGGGACGGATGATGGCAGAGAGAGCTTGGTAAACCGATAGACGTCGTATAGATGTGATGCAGCACACTCAATCTGACTAAGAGGTCGAACCTAACAGATGCAGTCTTAGACAGAGCAAGATATATACCCAAATAGTGGTGGGACTTACCCCTTCGCTAGAGATCAAACTTAACCGATATAGCCCCGCGTCGAGAGCCAGACCCCACCGGTAAAAACCTATAAAAGCTAGGGTGGTGATGTGCCAAAATTGTATTGATCGAGAGATGATTTATAGGCTTCTAGAGTGTCTATATTTATACCCTGTCATTATAGAGTCTGATATGGTTACAAGAACCATCGGACGTTACTTCCTAAAAAATATAATAGGAAAATATCTCTAAGGAAGTAAAATGAGCTAACTTAAGCTTTCTATCAATATAAGATATGATTTACATAGATAAATTACCCTGCCATGAGTTCCACGGCTTTTCCTCAGACTCGGCCTTATTTGGATAGTCTTCTATAATTGGACCGAATCCTTCCTCATTTCCTTCAATCGGCTTCTTTTCTATAGCAACTGGACTCTTCTTTACTAAACCGATCGTCTTTCCAATATTTCTCTGGGCTTACCAAATTTTGACGTTAACATTGCCTAGGATGCTGCAAAGCTCAGTCAGTGCTCCATCCCATTACGACAAACTTAGGATGAATGGACAATGGCACCGCATGGAAACTCATCGTTTCTTTTCTTGTCATGAAATGTTAGAGGACAGCTATTGAGTTAGAATCCTAACCCTACCAATAACTCCAACACTCTAATCCCTCTAGTCTCACCCTTTGCCTTCTTTCTTTTTGGCAAGAACGAGTAGCCGCCATTGTTGCACCCCGAGCTGCCTCTGTCTCCCCCTCTACCTCACCATCCGCCTCATCAAGGACCAACCCAAGTGCGCTACTTGCACCACAACTTCTCCTTGAGTCCATTCCTCACCGCACAAGCTCAACTGACTACCCGAACCACCATCGTGACGATGAATAGATTAGCGCCACTGTCGATTGTTCTTCGTCCTTGGTAAGGCATCGTCCCTTGATCCTCTTGCAGCACCCTTACACAGCCCCTAAAAGCTAGCTGACACCCTCATAGCAGTCTCTAACCATCGTAGCTCCCCGATGAACCGCTGCCTCTCTGCACCATATCACCAGGCCGCTCTGCCTCTTCCTATCCCTAACCAATTTCCGCAATATCTTTCCCACACCTCATAGACACCCCTAAAGCGAGGAATTAACCAAAATCCTTTTGGCCACCATTCACCTCTTCTTGGCTGCACATCAATGGCACCGTTGCCCGCCACCAACCGAAGCCCTAGAGTTTAATCAGAGCCATTGAAATCACTATTCACCGCCTTGCCACTCTTCTTGCTGAGTAACAGAAGCTTACTCTCGTGACGAACAATTGCCGTTGGCCATCGTCTTCAACCTCGCATACACTCGCGCTCACCCTGTTCTCCCCCTCCGTGAATTCAACGCACCGGCTTTAAGGCATTGTCCATGCGCCCCACACAGATGACACACATACAGTGAGCTGTGCACCTACTATAGCTCATTTTCCCGTGCACGAGCGTAGTCTACCGAGGACTGTATCACTACACGTGGGCCCATACTCATTAGTTTACCATGAGTGCACAGAAGTGGGCTGAGCCCACCACGTCACTGCCTCCATCCCTTCCTGCACCTAGTCCATAGGACGCCGCAGACCAAATGTACGTCTTAGTCTCACTATCAGTCTAGCCTCACATGTCGGCCACCCAAATTTATCTCGTTTTGGTCTCCAAATTTTTTTTAAATCCTCATCTATAGAATGGCATTGTTATTTTCTATGTATGGTTACTTTTAATTGTTTTTCATGTAACGTTTGTATTTCTCATGTGTAGAAATCATGACCGAAGGCATTTTCGCATAGGATTTCATCGCACTAGGACTCGTAGTGTACCAAGGCAAGTAACTTCTTCGATTATATTGATCCTAGTTTATAAAATTAAATTATTTTTAAGATTGCATGACTGGGCACACACGAAGGTTGCTAAGTCCGTCCGGTCATCAATCATGTTGATCCAAGTTTATAGAATTAAATTGTTTGTAAGGTTGTATGACTAGGAGCACATGAATTGCTACGAGTTAAATCGTAAGTCGATATGTTGAGCCAACCGAATTGCTGCACTATATCTTTTTCTTCTTTAAAAATTGACTGAACTAACCTTTTATGAGCCATGTACCTAGACTTGTACTTCTGTTTCTGAGACATCTGTTACTATTGATAATTAATAATATGTTTTGCCTGAATATTGAGGTGGTGTTTGGTTAGGATAAATTAATCATGTTAGAAAATTGGGTTGTGAATTGTTTTAAAAACCCAATATTTATAACAGTAGTTGTGAAATAAAAAATGGTTGTTTTTAAAGAAAACCGTGGTGCCAACAGTTGTCTATGTGGCAATACTTTATTCACATATAAGAACCTATTGCTTTGAAAACTAAGCATAGTACAGTACAACCACATAGGTAGTATAGGATGTTCTGGTTAACTAACTAGTGGGGCTAGCATCACTTATTTGTCTAGAGTTGTGGAATTTCTGGATTAGCCATAAAAGGTGGTGCTCATGGGATCCTGAATATAAAAAGTCTACAACTTGTCCGGGACTTGATTTAGAACCCTTCTGCATGACAACTGATTATACTAGTTTTGCTTTGAAAAGGTCTTATAGTGATCTTTCACTACCGTTGGGTAGTTGAAGTAAGTCCTACGACATGTGGATAAAGCTTGCAACTTCTGCATAAGTTTTAGCCAACCTGTTAGAACAATTGCGCTCATGGTCATAGGCGGATGTAAAGTGTTTCCTCTCCCAAAACCTGTTAGAACAATTGCGCTCATGGTCTCATGTAGAATTGTTTGCAAGTGGTTGTGAAATAAAGTTGTGGGATGGGAATTATTTCGGGAGTTGGCCTATATGGCTAATGGCTAATATATGTGGTTAGGAATATAATTGTGTAGTCTAAAAAGTTAGATAGCTTCATAGTAAGAGGGTAAGATGTAAACTCTAGAATTGAGTGACAACTAATAAGGTAATGTAAAGAGGGTAAGTTGAATGTTGGTGGTATAGATTAGTTGCCTGAGGGTAGAAGGCTGTAGGAGCATGGTTGATGGTTGATGAGTAAGGTTGTGACCTTATGAATATTGTTGGATAATAGTTTGGGCTGAAGATAATGGTTTGGGCTGAAGCCCATAATTTTGGAAAGTAAAAAGAAACTAATAGATGTTGAATAAAGTGAAAACTGCCAATATGCTGAAGGCTTTGGGAGCCTCAGAACATTGATTTCATAGTAAAGTGACTCATGGTTTGCGTTAATGCTGGATCTGTTACAAGTAATAAAATAGACTAGATGAAGTTTCTGTATTGCTACTCTTATTTGAGATTGAGACTAGGATCTCAACCCATATACATGCACACATAGAATTTTGAAAATATAAAATAAAAAGTAAAGTTATGAAATAAGCCTTCTTCTGTATATGTTTATATTTTCATAACTTGCTAAGTACATGTATACTCATATTTTCTTTTTCTTTAGAAGTTTCAAGGAAGCGAGGACGAAGAATTGGATTTTGTCTTAGCCTCAAACTATTGCTTATGGATTGGGTATTAGCTACGCTATGTTTTTTCGCTATAGTAGTTGCCTCCTTGATCCCTCTTGAAGTGGCAACCCAATTAAGTTATGTACATGTTTATTATTTGCTATTATTAATAATTGTGAAGATTTATTTTTGATATTGTAAGTATCAATATCGTGTCTTGGGACTTATATCTCATGAGAGGTGGTTCACCCTCCTCTTACAGAGCATTCTCAAATATCACTGTTGGTGATACTAGGACAGGGCACGACACACATTTGATCATTTTAACTTTAAACATTTTGATATCTCATATAACTTATGCTATTGCTTTCAAATATCAAAATCTGTGACCCTTCTGCAAGATTCAAGTAATAGATGGCCTTTTTGTCCCAGTTGGGTCAATCTTGATATATGTTCAGAATTCTATTCAATACTTAATAGTTGCTGCCGCCAAAAAATCTCGTGACCGGGGAGGGACAGCGGCTCGGTCATGCAAAGGCCTGGGAGGTCTGCTTGTCTTCAGTTCAGGTCCTTAAGCATCGAGGTTCACGAGCATGCCAGTCAATTTGACCCTGTAATTGATAAGTAAGTGAGACGAGCGGGTCCGATACAGACGCTCGCTATCGGCTGGCTACCGATAGCTTCGGGATGTTGTTCGATCGGTTGGAGAGCCAATGTGGACAGGTGTCGACGAGGGGTCGACCGCAGAGCCGATGGAGGAACCAGGGTGTGCTCAGAGGATGGCGAGACGTACGGGATCCCTCCGGACAGCCGAACAGTTATTCATCGGCTGAAAAAACTGATGAGTGCGCATGCGGCCTAGGCAATGATTAGCGCAAGAAGGCACGGGCTGCAAAGTCGATGCCACTCCGGATATGACAGCACGAGACCCATCGCCTACCGTGGAAGCGCCATCAACACCGAACCTCGAAGATCGGACCTAACCGAGACAGTACGAGGCTGGGGCCAGCGGCGATGATACGGAGGATGCCGGATCGGCTATGCCATAGCAAGGATAGGAATGAACCCATCGGCTAGCTGAGCCGATGAGGGGACGCCTCTCTGAAGGCGGGTGCGTATTGGCTGGGGGGCTGATACGTTTGGCGTTACACGTCGTGGGACGCCTTTAAAGGCTGATGCGTATCGGCCGAGAGGCCGGTGCACTGGGCGTGAAGCACAGAGCATGGATAACACATCGGCTAGCACTCCGATGATACGCCGTGCAGAAGGCTATAGGCCTAAAGCTCGATCTACCGTCGGCAGCCCCGTAGATCGGACCTAACCGATGCAGCACGAAACTGACAACGGCAGAGGGAGCTTAACGGGCCGATAGATTCAGCACGGACGTGATGCGATACATCTGATCGCCCTAAGAGGTCGGACGTAACCGATACAGCCTTAGACAGAGCAGGATATATCGGGATGGTGGCGGGACTTACCCCTTCACCGGAGATCAGACTTAACCGATGCAGCCCCGCGTCGAGAGCTAGAACCCGCCGGTAAACACCTAGATGAACTAGGGTGGCGATGCGCCAAATTTGTATATGATCGAGAGATATCTTATATGTTTCCAGGGGGTCTATATTTATATCCTGGATTTACAGACAGAGTCCGACGCGTCTACGATCATCGGACATTATTTCCTAGTAAGAATAAAGGAAAATATTTCTAAAGAAAATAACTAACCAGCTAAACCTCTCTAATTGAGTAAGTTTATAATTTACAAAAATAAGTACGCTGCCATAGAGTCCACGACTCTTCCGCAAACCCGGTTTCATCTGAATAATCTTCCAATTTGTAACCGAGTTTTCCTTTGCTGCAACCTGATCGGCTTCTCCACTATAGCTATCGGACTTTATTTTAGTCAAACCGATCCTTCTTCTTCTTTCCCTTGGGCTTTTCGGACCTGATCCCGATTGGACAATCCCCTGTCTTCAAGCCAATCCAATCTTCTACTAATCTGATCGGCTTTTCTACAGTTCTCCATCGGCTTTGTCTCAGTATCTCCATCGGCCGATGACTACATTAAATCCTTCATCAGACCTCTCAGCCGATCGGCTTTACCTCATCGGATCCCCCAGCCGATCGGCTTTAGCACCATCAGTTCGTTCAGATTTTGACGTTAACAATAGTGTAATGTGATGCTAAGCACTCGTGGCACCCCTTGTCATGTATATTTTGTTTTGATTATGATGGTAGTTATTCTAGCATCTCAATGCACAAAATGGTACTTTTTCTTACCTGACCATTATACACTAAATCAGGTAAAACTTAAGAACATGAATAGTGTTGATATGTCTCCGGTTTTGGGAGAGTACACGGCACAATCAACTTACGAGTTGCAGTTCGTTGATGCGACAAAAACAACGTTTCAATAGGCAATCTGAAAATACTGGGCACCGTCGAAATGTAAATTCTACGCTTGTAATTCAATACAGAGCGTGAACAGCGGATCGATTGTAATGACGAGGATGGCCAAATCCAAGGGTCTTCCCCTATGCAAGACAGAGACAGCTGTCCATCTACTAGCTCACTGCAGAGTATTGCAAAGGACATGGGAGGTAATCCAGACGTGGACGTAGCTTGACTTCAGAATAAACGATTGGGATAACCATCGTTAGTAAAGGAGTGGTGGACCAATTTCTCTACATTCCCGGGAGCACCCAAAAAAGCACTAAAGTCCCTCATTATCCTAGTATAATGGCACCTTTGGACCGACAGAAACGCAAGGATCTTTTGACACATTGCAAAGACACCAACAACCATCATTTACAGCATAAAAAAGGACGCAGTGTCATGGATCTGGCGGGAGCAGTTAAACTCATTGGGATAAAAAAACCTGGGGTTTTGAGTCCAGCTGGGCACAGGCCTCCTTGCCCTTTGTAAACACACGCTCTATCAATATATAAGGCCAAACCTCTTGCCTTTTCTTAAAAAAAAAAGGTGCCTTGCTTCCTTTTTCGGTTAGTTGTATTGGCATCTTAGTGTGATTTCTGCTTCCATAGGGTCGATTTTTAACAGTACTTGCTGGTATCCTGTTAGTATATTCTGTTGACATGATAGGATTAGTTTATTTCGAGAAAAAAAGCATTTGCAAAATGTTATGAATTGAAATTTGTTCATCTTAAGAGTAAACAACATATTTCATGATCTTGTTTTCTAAGACCTCTTACAGCTTCACGCGAACTACTAATTCAAGGACAACAATAACTTTTCTTGTTACTCTGTACAGCTGATGCTAGAAATGAATTATGTGATGAGAGGAGAGTCTTGTGGGTTGTGTTTAAGTTCTACATATCTAGAAGCAATCAATTTAGTCAAGCTAGCATGCACAGGGAAAATTAGTTTGACCATATCTTTCAGCAATTCGAAATGCTTCAATTTTGATGGTCATCTGTCGTATGTATGTCTTAGTAGCAAATGTAACACGCTGAAGCAATTCTGATGTTTCTTATTCCATAATTAATCATGTATATCTGTCAAATGCATGTGTATAGTTTTTGTGGGGATTGGGGAACTGGTTTTGCAATTTGATTGAAATGTCTAGCCATCATATTTGAGCTGCTTAACATCACATTACACCATCAATCAGGTAGGGTGGAAAAAAAGCTTTTGGCTTTTTATCGAGCTCTTTTCAAAATTATTTTTCTATAATTTATTATATTTTTCTCTATCCATTGAGCGTAATCTTGTTAACGAGCTAACGAGCCGAGTCAAGCCAGAGTGAAAACAACTTTCACTCAGAATTGAATAATTTTCATTTTAAAAGAAAAACCAAATCAATCAGAGCAATTTAAAACTGAGACGGCGAAACGAGCTGTTTTTCCAGCCTATTTTTCCTGCTTGAATGTTTTGCGATGGTCAACTTAAAAGGTTACATTTCAGGGATGTTTGAATTATCTTTTTGTTATGTATACATGTAATTTAGATTTGCATTTTGGTGTTATATCCTTATTTGTCGTCAGAGTGGTCTGCATCATTGCATCAACTAAATGATGGTTAAGACGACACACCATCAAACAGAAGTATAGACTGTGGATATTAGTGCTTGATGAACATAAGCAGCTCAGATTACCTAGTTTTAGGTTATAAATTATCGATGAGAATGTTTCCATGAGAAACTGCACCACTTCTGTTGGGCATTCAGGTAACTGCACCACAAAAACTGTAATTCTTTGGCTCTCTCTCTCTGACAGATGGGTTTATAAAGATTGAGCTTGGAGCCTTGGAACTATAGCAGTATAGCTTTCATTTTTCAAGAGGGCCTTTTACTTTTAGCCTTCAGGTATCAAATTCCTGCAATTAGACAATCACTTGTTTATGCTCGTACTGTTTACTTCAATGTTTAAATAAAGAAGAATAGGGTCACTGTCAACTTGATGATGGTGCATGCGCTGTGATGTTATTGGCTTCCTTGAAATGCATAATGCATTCCATTTCCATGTTACAGCGAGGTTAATATTGCCATTCCTATGGTGTATTAAGGTATTTCTTACTGAGAGATCTGAGTGTTGGATCATGATTTCCACGTTACAGAGAGATGATGTATGTCATGGCCAGAGTTCATCCTAATAACTCTGTGTAATCTTCCCGTAGCATCAGTATCTCTCTTCGAACATGATAAGTTGCCATTCCTGTGGTGTATTCAGGTATTTCTTACTAAGAGATCTAAGTGTTGGATTATGATTTAGTTAGCGAATAGCACAATCTGTGAGAAGCCAACATCTTTTATAATGTTTTAATTATGAATTGTTAAATAATTTAATTTGTTTATCAAAATTTAGTGCATACAGTTAGCTCCATGAGAGCGTCTAACTACTGCAAGCAGAGAGACCGCAGCTCATCTCCTCCTGGTGGCGCCCCCTCTGGAGCTCCGCTCCGCTCAACCTTGATTTCAGTGAGGTATTCCTCCGCTCCATCGACGTCGTCGACAACCACATCTCCCGCCGGTCCCGGCCGCCGCTTCGTCGTCCCTATCCCTCCCTTCCCCGATTCCAGCGACGACAGGCCAAGTTATATGGGTCGCGGCACCAAAGTTGGGGACATTGGGCTGCCTATCGCAATATGTATCCAGACTTGAGATTGGCAACGCAGTTTTTCAGGTAACTACAGCCTAATAATTTCTTTGCTTTCTGTGCTTCATCAGGAAATGCGTGCTGGTAGCGGTAATGCGCAGTGTGAAGATTTTAGCTCTTGATGTTTGCTAATCTCGGTCTGGATATGGTTATTGATTTAATGAGATGCTTTCCCTGCGTGGAGAAGTTGTATGGCTATCCAAATTCCTTTCTTTTGCTATTGTGTATATCTCATTCTAACATTGTTGAATAATTGAATTATTTTTTGCATTGGTCGCTCTTACAGACATATGGCGCTGGGGATAACAATGCATGGCGCCGGAAGAAGCTGGATCCTGTTGAGTGTTCTGTCCTCCATCCGCGAAAATTAGTTCTGACAGGATATCGTGGCAGTAAGTCCCATGTTGAGTTCGCCATGTTCGTTCGCTGTATTGAATGGAATGGTGCTAGAGAACGTGACACCTGAGTATCAATTCCGGGTTGACCACAATGATGAGTGGATTGAAAAGCAGAAAATGCATCTCAAGCTGAATAATAGGGTTTCCAAGGATGCTCGGTTTTATTTCACGTGTGATGCCGGTCGGAACAACTTTAGATGGATCAGCCGTGCCCCTGAATTGTTGATATAGCTGATACTTTTGCCGATTAATGACGACACTAGGCGTCATGTTTTTTGAGGATTTGTCCTTGCCTATCTTATTTTGTGCCCTATCCATAGCTTATTACGTCTACTATTATTTGAGCACGATGATGAAATTTCTATTCTTGGAACCTCGTGAAATTTCAAGGAATTATTTGTTCAAGTTATATTGTTTTTAGAATGATAATGGAATTTTTGGAACAATGCGTAATGGTTGGACCTATGTTATGCATCGCATTGGAATTGTTTTTATTTGTATGGTACGTAAACCTGTTGACTTCCCTTGTGATTTTTTTTATTTATTTGTCTGGTACGTACACCTGCTGACTGCTCTTGTGATTTTTAATCTGCTGCAGCATACATATTGATTTGAATTATCTAGAAATGAAAATACCAGTTAGTATGGTACTTCTATACCAACATGTCATGCATATCACTTGATACATATCTCCGATTAAACTTGTCTATTGTTCCGTTGGTACACATATCGGATCATCTTAGCTTCAGTCATTCTTAGAATTCATATATCTCATATTATTAACATTACTTTCAAATGTCAAAATGTGGCGGCCTTTCAGCTTTTTTTAGGGAAACACTACTGGATTTACACAGTAGTTATAAATTTTATATATAAATAAAGTCCATATTTACATGAAAACGAGAGGAGGAAAAAGAAAAGAAACAAACAGTAGAGCTCTATAAAGATTGTAACCAATCAAGAACTACATCTTTGAGCACATAATTCATCCTGCAAATGTACAAGAGAACCTCATTTTTAAAACTGACCAGCCATATGTCAACACTTGGTTGGACATGCTGAAAGATCAAAGTATTTCGTTGCTTCCATATATGCCAACAAGCAATTAGTGCTATCTCCAGAAAACCTTTCATTCAAAGCCTTTCTCCAAGTTCACGTTATAGATGACACTTGTGCCCCAGTTGGCTCAATCATGATACTTGTTCGGCATTCTAAGCTGCCATGGCACTCGTTCTGTTGTATATATTTTGTTTCGTAATGGATGGTGGTCGTTCTAGCCTCTCAATGCAGAAAATGAAAGTTTTCCTTACCTGACTAGAAAACATTGAATCAGGTAACACTTATGAACATGAATAGTGCTGATATGCCCCTTGCTTCCCTTTGTGGGTTAGTTATATTGGCATCTTAGAGTGATTTCTACTTCTGTAGGGTTGAATTTTAACTCTACTTGCTTGTATCCAGCTATATTGTTCTATTGACACGATAGGATTAGTTTATTTCGACAAGAAAGCATTTGCAAACTGTAATGAATTGAAATTTGGTCCTATTAAGAATTTGGTAATATGAATTAAAATTTTCTCATATTAAGACCTCTTATAGCATCAAGGAAACTACCACTTCAATGACAACACTAACTTTCTTGTCATGTCATGGGCAGGGCCAAAGACGAGTGGCTTCCTTGTTTAGAGGGATTGAGTTAGTTTGGTAGTTAAGAAAGTTGTGTCCGGCCTCTAATGATGCATAAGCAGGGACTGGCCTGCTAAGGTTAAGTTGGGCATTACATTGGCTTATCTTCTTCCATACCAGTCCTTTCTCCTTGGCGCGGCATGATTGCGCCGAGGTCCAGGCCACATCTTGTTACCGCTTTTAAATACAATCTTACATTTCGTCCAATATCTTTGGATGTAACGACTACAGCTGATGCTAGAAATGAATTATGTGATAAGAGGACTGTGCTGTGGATTGTGTTTAAGTCGTACGTATACTGAAATTTATAAATGGGTTAAGACGCATATGAAAAATAATTTTTAGAAAAATATCAAAAACTCACCTTATAAAAATGGTTGTATGTGAATCTTTAAATACTTCTTACTAATTCTAGGAAATAAATTGGAGCGATGTGATGTAAAGTTATACGTGACTTATTTGGCTTAGGCTCAGTTACGTATTATGGACAGTGTATGTGTCCTGATAATGCGTCGTGATATCTCTATAAATAGCACCACTGTCTTAACTCGAAACATATGAAAATAATTTAGGGTTTTGTCACTTCTCTGTGTTACACCATCACAAGTTGTCTACTTCGTCCTGTTCACCAGCGTGCACCGATGGATCGTGAGAGTAGGCCTCCAAAACCTTGTCCTAAGTACTGTATGCGGAGGGGACAAATAAGGTTTTTAAAAAATACTCCACACAACTACTTACTTCATCCACTACAGCTTGTCTTCTTTTTTAATCAGCTACGGCGTGTTGTTGTTATCTTTCTATACTACACGTCATTCACGCAATACCGGCTACCGCTGCTGTAACGCTCGTGAATAGAACCGTTTGTACGTCTACATCATACTTTCCGTATTTGCTATTTATATTGGTTATTGTCAGATATATATCTAGATAAGATGATATATGATTATGTTAATTTTTATGATTAATATCATAATTTATTTATAGAATAAATTATATATATATGTCCTTGTATTTTTAACACATATTACGTCGTATTTATCTCTTAGTAACAAATGCTAACACGGTGAAGCAATTATGATGTTTTTTATTCCATAATTAATCAGGTATATCTGCCAAATGCACGTATATCTTTTTATGAGAAGTAGCTTTGCAATTTGATGATAGTGGTTAGCCATAACATTTGAGCTCGTATACATAACAGTTTAGCGATACTAAACTTAAAAGAATAACACAATATCGAACTGTCTTCAGCTCCGGCAAGCTTGGCCTTCGTGCTGACATCCTCCCTCCGTGCCCCCGCGCCGCACGATCCGCGCCCCATGCGATCTCCTGTGCCTCCCTTCTCACTCAGCGCCAGCGAGAGTCCGCGCCGTCCTCCTGCTCACCAGCCTCCACCTCTCTCCCTGTGCCGACGAGCTCTCCCACGCCTCCCTCCACGTCCGGTGCCGCGGAGCGCCCACGCCTCCCTCCGCGCACCAACCTCTGCCTCCCTCCTTGTGCCGGCAAGCTCTCCCGCGCCTCGCTCTCCGCCCGGCTCCGCTGCGCACCCATGCCTCCCTCCAAGCGCCCGCGAGCTCTCCCGCGTCTCCCTTCCCACCCAGCGCCAGCGCCAACCCATGCCTCCCTCCCTCCACGCGCCTACAAGCTCTCTCGTGCCTCCCTCCGCACCTGGCGCTTGTGAGAACCCTGGCCGCACGCCAAACGCCTCTCGGCCTTCCTCCGCCCAGCGAGCTTCTTGCTGTACATCTCCCTCTACGCCCTACGTCAGCCGCCACACGTCTCAGCTGCCGCCCGTGAAAACTCTAGAACGGTGTGCATGCGTGTTCCTCAAGGTTTCTTCGCTAATTATATTTTCTAAGTTTTTCTAAATCCATTCCTAATAGTGTGGTCAAAATAGAGCTAGACAGCCACTTCGTTTTTGAAAAGGAGAGTCAAATGAGCAAAAAAAAAACAGCGCGATTGTCCCTAACATTTGAGCTTGTTATGTTTATTTGTAATTCAGATTTGCATTTCTGCGTTATACCGTTATGTGTTCTGTCATCTGATTGCTGTTCTGTAGTCTAAACTGATCAGTTTTACCTCTTTCATATAATCCTTGATGAGGAGACAACTCTCCTGTGGAGTGCCTACTCTACAGATTCTGGTGAGAGAAATTGTGCTTGCATGGTTCTGGAATTTTACTTGTCAGGTATTCTGAGCAATCGTAAATGTCCATGCACACCAATTGAGAATGTCATGAAGCATTGAGTTCCCTTAAGGCTTCATTGGTGTGCCTGAATTTAAGTTCGAGTGGTCTTCCTCAACTAACTGCAGGACATTTTCGTTTTTTTGAACGAGCAGAGCTTAGGACACACAACGGCGGTTAAGGTGACACACTATCCAACGGAAGAGAAGCATAAATTGTGGACACTAGCGCTTGATAAATAGCAGCAGCTCACATGACCTGGTTCTAGGTTATAAATTATCATTGAGAATGTTCCAGGAGTAACCGCACTTCTGTTGTGTATTGAGGTACTGCACCACCAAAACTGGAGTTGTTGGGCTCTGAGAGATGGGTTTATAAAGATTTAGCTTGAAACTATAGCTTTCAAGATGGCCTATTGGACAACCACTTGTTTATGCTCTTAGTTTTCAGTTCACTACTTAAACAAGAATTGGATCACTATCAACTTGATGACGGTGCATGCGCTGCGTGTGGACCCTAATTAGCTCCTTCCATCTGTGTTGTTATTGGTCAAACTTCATCCTAACAATTCGTGTTATCTTCCCTTACCATCTGTATCTATCTTGAACCATTGTAGAGATTACTTTTGCCTTTTTTGATGTGCAACAGGTATTTCGTACTGAGAGATCGAACAGAGTGCTGGATCATGATTCAGTAAGCGAATAGCACGAACTGCTGGAAGCCCATGGCCTGCTGATATGAGCCTATCCTTTTAACATGTTTTATAATTTTCAAATTTAGAACTGTCAAATAATGAAATACTTTTAATATTTTTTATTAAAACTTAGAGTATAGAGTTAGCTCCATGTGAGTTTCTAACTAGTGCAGGCAGAGAAAAATGAAAATGGCCAATTGCATCAAATGCAATAGTGCCTCTTCGAACTGAGCAGAATTAGGGGTACAGGAAAACAATACTCTAAAGCAAGTATCATTTTTCCAAAAATATGTACACTCTCATTTGAACACAAGCAACTTTGATGGAGAAGTTTAAATATTCACATAGGCTGCTTTGGAGCAATTTCGAAATGAATCTGTAACTTCCACGTCCAAGCTCTGCCAATTAACTCTGCTTTGATCTATTCGCACAAATCTCAAGATGTGAATGCAGCGAAGTCTTATAATTTTGCTTAGGATGTCAGTTGAGCATATTTGAACAGTTGCACTCTTAAAATCATGTCCAGGTGCACATATGGGAATGAAAATATAACAGCTTACATGTCTGAAGGTCTATCCTAATCTGGTTGCATGCCTCCAATGCCATGCCTACAGTATTTGTACCGCTCTTTGTGGGACTAGTACAGTCTACACTCCGGGTCGTCAGGATTTCCATCCCCAGTGCCCACACTTTCCACCTACCTCTCCTCTCCAACCCATTCTAACCCTGGTGCATGTGAACCCTATTGTAGTTGGATGGGTCTTCATCCCTTGGTCCATCGATCATGGGCTCACGAGCCACTTCCACACATTTGGTCCACCGTAGGCGTAACGTTTCGATTTTCAGGCCGTTAAAATTTTATTTTAATAAAAATCATATTTTAAAAAATTTAGATCTTGTACGTGCCATAAAAAAATCATATGTTAAAAGATCTTAATAGATCCCTTCTTCAAACCCCTAAAACCCTCAATTAAAAATCCCTATCCAAACTCAAAAAATTTCGGAATTCAAATTTTCCTCAAATTGTCCCTGTTGATTTTCCTCATAATTCCAAGTCCATTGATACCTTCTTCAAACATTCCAATTAAAATACCTCTCCTAATCGCTTCTTCAAATTTTTAAATTTTGAGTTCAAAACCTCCTTAAATCCTACTTTTGTCCCTTCCTATCATTTACCCAAAACCCCTCCAAAATACAAACCAATTTCCAAAATGTCAAAATTCTAGCCAAAAGGCTTGGGGTTTAAATCCTAAGAATTTTGTGAATTCAAAAACCAAATTTGAATTCAAATATATATTTAAATCTTCCAAATACCCTTCAAATTATTCTCTGGAAAATACTTAAACCTTGCTATTCAGTTTGGGCCACTTCTCCTCACTTCCCCAGCTGGCCCAATCCCTCCCCTCTCATTTCCATTCTTTGCTCTCCTGGCCTACCTCCTCCTTCCTTCCCCATCCACTTGGCCTAGCTCGGCCTCCATCGCTCCCCTCTAGCCTGGTTCGCCACTTCCCCGCACAAGGCCGTATCGATCCATGGGCCACATGCGCGCATGCTGGTAGAGCGTCCACACAAACACCTGCCTATTTGCTCTCCCATTCTAGCCTACTTGCAACCTCAGTCCCCCTAGTGCATACCCACCAGAATGCCAGCGTGCGTCATCTTCCTTCTCTCTTCTCTCTCCATGTTGGCCATGTGCATGATCAATTGACCACAACAAGCATGTGCACCACTAGTTGTCTCATCCTATCAATAGGCCACCACCCTAGCCTCTATCATTTCCTTATTATCCGATCCACGTCATGTACCATCCCTGCCATCCCCTCTTCCATGCTGTTCGAACCTCACCTGTGCCGCGTCTACTCTGTGTCCAATGAAAAAGAAATCTAGCCTCAGCCAAAAAAAACTCTCCACCACCGCGTTAGTGATATGTCCTAGAGGCAATTGTAAAGATGATTGTATATAAATTTATAAATTTATATTTATGATAAAGTGTTTCTTGAAATAGATAAGTTATTATTAATCAATGAGTATGTATCTGTTCGCGCCGAGGCGCGGCGGACGCGGCGTGAACACACCGGATCGCCTAGGAGGTCTGCTTAGCTTCAGTGCAGGCCGATCGGCTTTTTCTGCGTGGCATGAGGTGCGCGCGCCAAGAGCCATGGGGTTTGATCGGCTCTGGTGCATCCGTACGGGTGCGGGCGTGCCAACCAATTTGACCCTGCAATTGACAAGGAAGTGAGATGAGCGGGTCCGATACAGGCGCTCATTATTGGCTGGCTACCGATAGGATCGGGATGCTCTTCGATTGGCTGGGGAGCCGATGTGGATAGGTGTTGACGAGAGATCGACCGCAGAGTCGATGGAGGAACCAGGGTGTACTCAGGAGATAGCTAGGCGCACAGGATCCCTCCGGACAGCCGAACAGTGATTCATCGGCTGGAAAAACCGATGAAGGCACATGCGGACTAGGCAAGGAATAGTATAAGAAGGCACAGGCTGCAAAGCCGATGTCACTCTGGATATGATAGTACGAGACCCATCGCCCACCGTGACAGCGCCATTAACACTGAACCTCGAATATCGGACCTAACCAAGACAGTACGAGACCAGGGCCAGCGGCGATGATATGGAGGACGTCGGATCAACTATGCCGTAGCAAGGATAGGAATGAACCCATCGGCTAGCTGAGTCAATGAGGGGACGCCTCTCTGAAGGCGGGTGCGTATCGGCTGGGAGACCGATATGCTCGGCGTTACGTGTCAAGGGACACATCTGAAGGCTAATGCATATCGGCCGAGAGACCGATGCGCTAGGCATGAAGCTCAGAGCATAGATAACTCATCGGCTAGCACTCCGATGATACACCGTGTAGAAGACTATAGGCCTGAAGCTCGATCTATCGTCGACAGCCCCGTAGATCGGACTTAACCGATGCAGCACGAAACTGATGACGGTAGAGGAAGCTTAGCACGCCGATAGGTCCAACACGGACGTGATGCGATACGTCTAATCGGACTAAGAGGTTGAACCTAACTGATGCAGCCTCAGACAGAGCAGGACATATCGGGATGGTGGCGGGACTTACCCCTTCGCCGAAGATCGGACTTAACCGATGCAGCCCCGCGTCGAGAGCCAGAACCCGCCGATAAAACCTAGATGAACTAGGGTGGCAATATACTGAGATTGTATATTGATCGAGAGATATTTTACATGTTTTCAGGGGGTCTATATTTATACCCTGGATTTACAGACAAAATCCGACGCGTCTACGACCATCAGACATTATTTCCTAGTAAGAACAAAGGAAAATATTCCTAAATAAGTTAACTAACTAGCTAAACCTTCCTAATTAAGTAAGGTTATAATTCACAAAAACAAACATCCTACCGTGGACTCCACGGCTCTTCCGCAAACCTGGTTTCATCTGAATAATCTTCTAATTTGTTACCGAGACTTACTTTTCTACAACCTGATCGGCTTCTCCACTATAGCTATCGGACCTTCTTTTACTCAAGCCGATCATTTTCCTTCCTTTCCTCGGGCTTCTCAGACCTGATCCCGATTGGACAATCCCCTGTCTTCAAGTCGATCCAATCTTCTACTAATCTGATCAGCTTTGTCTCAGTATCTCCATCAGTCGATGACTGCATTAAACTCTCCATCGGACCTCTCAGCCGATTGACTTTAGCACTATTGGATCATGTAGATTTTGGCGTTAACAGGATCATAAGATTCTTTATGTATGTTACTATCTTTAAATGATCCTTAATTATATGTCATATGTGGAAGAAATATTATTATAAGATCACCACATGTATTGATTTATGATCGTGTCTTATGGATTATGGTATAGAGATACCAAGTCAACAAATATGGATACGTGTTAGAGAACATGTTTTTGACAGACCCAACATATGACACTACAAGGATAATATTGTGCCATCAGTTGCTCTCAAGTAGTGTTGGCGTAGAATCCTTGTGCCTGAGATTATTATGGTTTCTAACATATAAATAGAGGCTTACATTTGGGTTGTCAAATGGTACTCCAAAACTACGTAGTTTAAAACTACTCTTCAGGTTTATTATAAAGCATGTAGAGGGATGTCAATAATCAAGATCAGATTTTTTTTCCTTCTAGTTAATGAGAGAGATATGTTCTAGGCCTCTCGATATAATAGATTATAGAAGTGCATGATCATGCCGAGATGACTAAGGTGTTAATCAGGAGTTGACTAATGTAATAGAGGATCAAGTCAAAGATTAAGTTATTGAATGGATGGCATAAATCTATCTTTGAGCTCAAGTGATATCGTGAGGCAAAGGGGTTCATACACAAATACACTAAAAGGTTTAGCCGATATAATCTATGTATACTTGGGGATCAATACATTTTGCTAGGGCCCGCTATTGTCACATGGGCCGACAATGTGTTTTCCGGTTGCAACTGAGTTTATATAAACCTATGGGGTCACATACTTAATAGGTTAGAATAATATAATTGGATGCAGATCCAATGGTGGCTTGATTTAGATAGGGATCCTAGAAGTATTCCAAATAGAGTTTAGAGGCCCGGTTAAAGGTCATATATATTCAACAGCAAGGGGTTCAGGGATGTGAGAGACGCACATATGTAAACCCTAGCTACCGCTCTTGATCTTGAGAGCCAAAACCCTAGCTACGTTAGGGTGCTAGCTCATCAACACATAATGTTTTACCCCTAGACGTGTGGATATCAGTAGAGGCCTTGTTGCATTACGACACAAATTGATGTGCGACCATGAGGGGGCAAATGCACGAGGAGATGCTCATGCAAGGAGGAGATGATCGGATTGCTAAGATCGACTAATTCCTCTACACTAATGTGCGCTACGTCGGATCGGTCATCTCGGACTTTTTTTCTGTAGGTTGGCACGCTAAGTGGTAATGATTTATGATACCTTACTCGTATAGTTCCTGGTTTACACGGTAGACATTTTTTTGTTTTATGCTATCATAGACTACCCATAACCCTACACTACGCCACTCTCCATTGTCCCATAGCATTGTCACTAGACTAGAAATCCCCCCTCCCCACTGCAGTTGCATCCTTCCCTCACTTTCTCGCTTTTGCTACATGGGTTGAGCTTGAGCTTTGCATGGCATGGTTGTGATTCTTCTCCTTCCCTGATGAGGTCCTCTCCTCCATTCCTTCTTGTTCACCTAGTAGATGCTTACAACTCCCTCCTAGTAGTGGCCGTACCTGTGGCAACCCCCTCCCGTGTAGTTGCATCTCACCTCCAGCCACCATTGTGAGCCACCTTCCCCGTCCATGCCATTGAACCGTTTTCCCGTGCCCTGCTCGTTGCGCCAGTGGTCACCGCTGATGGCAAGTCATTGCTGATAACTAGAATCAATTGCACACCATTGACTATCCAATGAGGCCTAGCGTCCCTCTTCCCTTCGCTCATCCGATGTGGCCACCAGTCAGCACCACGTCAGCCAACCCTGGCCCTACCTAGACTCAATCAACATCCCAATGACATGTGGACCCCATCCCTTGATCTATCAGTCTACCTAGCTGCTTTGTGGGTCACCTTAGCAAGCCTACAGGTTGAGAACCACCACCAAAACCACCACCTCTCTTGGGCTAAAGCCCATGGACTAGCCAAAAAGGCATGGTCCACCGAAATCCTCTTCATCCTTGCTCGATGGACCAAGTCCACTTAGGCTCATGGCCTCTCTCCATCTGGCTGACATTGCCCCCAGCCAAAGGAGTATTCTTGAATATTCTTGAGAATATTTATTTTTTAATTTAAAATAAAATATTTTCTTATTTTAGAAAATCCTTTAAACTTCAAAAATTCATATCTCCTTGACCGTGACACTTGACCGTGACATCGATTGACCCATTCAGAACTCTAATTTTTTTTCTAAAATTGAGATCTATTTAGTGGCACTATTAGTTATTAATAATGTATTTTATTTCTAGGACTTTGTGTGGTTTTCTCTCTTTTTGCGTATAGTCGATGCTTCAAAAATTATTTTAGACATCGAATTTTGAAATTTTTATAGACAAATACTAGACGCAAGTCACCATTTGATCATATTGCTCCTAATTTATAAAATGTTTTGTTTGAAAAATAGCATTTAAGTGTGCAATTAAATTTGATTGTCCTTGGTTTGTATGATGAACCAACATACCTAACTATTAGTTGCATTATATCCGTAGTATGTTGAAATCCCCTGTACTCTTGTCACTCTAATTTTATGGCAGTTCGGCAACCATGCTCCCTAAGCATGAGTTTTGACTGCCCTTCTCATACAACTTATATTTGTTGATAAATTGAAAGTTGGTTTTATATCTATCAGAGAACCAACACAAAGTGTTGGTAGAGTTTGTCAGATAGATGTGATTGTAAAAACTCGTGATGCAAAGTGTGACACTTTGTATTCACTCAAGAAACATCTATCTAAGACAGTAGAGGGTCCATGGTTGTTGTCAAGATTACAATAGGGTGACATTGTGATGATGCACTTATGAAACCCTGAGTATGAGATGTACTCCATAACCCTGCATAGTTTGAGATGAACCTATGCAGAAGGGATTATTGAATGGCATATAAAACATGTTTCTTGAGTGGAAACTATGGGTTATAGCTCTAGTGGGCTCTCAGAGCCAAAGTTGGAGATAAGATAGGTTATTGCCTTATAGATGACAAAAGTAAAAAGAAACTAATAAATGAGTAGAGAGATAGAAGCTACCTAACAACATACTGCCATGAGATGGTGTCATGGCCAAACAATCGGTTAAGGTTGGACTTCACTATTAAATTTAAATTAACTAAAATTTGCCTTGAGTGCTTGATTTGCCGCAAAGCAAGTCACAGATAGGATCAAGACAAGTGCCTCTTTCCAAATATGTTTTAAACAACCCAGACTTAGGGTTTTGAAAAATGTTTTCAAAAAGAAAAGTTCACGAAATAAACCCCAGTCTCCCTTTGATGCTTACATGCTCACATTTTATGTGGCTTGCTAAATATGTAAGTACTCTATTATTGCTTTCCCTCTCGAAAATAGAAGTTAAACATTATGGTTTCTTTTCTAGTCTTAAGCCATTGCTTGTAGATTAGGTTTTGGCTATGCTAAGTTCCATAGGTACCTCTTTGGTTGCTAGTTACATTCTCAAAGTTGTTCCAAAGGTGTGACCTCCTATAAGTTATAATCTAGCTAAGTTAAATTTAGTTACAATAATGCATCTCTATTGACTGTGCATACCAGCATATTTTCATAAGAATGGTATTGGCATAGTAGTTCTGCGAGAGTCTGTTCACAGCATTCTCTAGTGGTGCGCCTTCTCTGGTGTGATGTAGGTAGTACCAGGTGGGGTGTGACAATGGGCCAAAGACTTGGCGCCTTCCTTTTTAGATAAATCAAAATTTTATTTTTCAATATTCTACAAAATCCAATAAACTTCAAAAATTCACATCTTTTTATCCAAGATTCCAATTGTCCTCATTCTACTTTCGATTTTTTCTAAAATTAAGGCCTATCCCATGCCACTATTGGTAAAATAATCTTTTCTTTGTATGGTCTTGCATGGTTTTCTCTTGTTTTGCGTGTAGTTGGTGCTTCATTGAATGGGGAAATAGGTTTTGGCTTACAGAAGTAGAATGAGTAATTTTGGCTTACATAGTTAGATATGCTTTGGGTTGTAAAATTGTATGGGAAAATAGGTTTCTAAATGATGTTTTCAAACCCAATACTTGATGTCGGTGAGTTTGTAAAATAAAATCAAGTTGTAAAGATATGATGATAGAGGGTCATCGCTTGTGTGGCTTTGGTAATATGTTGTCAAAAGGATTACATTTGAGCACAACCACACTGATATCTGCCCTAGAACTAGTAGGTTCATGGTCGCCTAGTTGTTAGTTGTTCTGGGTCTTGAGGACAGTGGCGAGAAAGATGTATGCTGGATCCTATGCACATAAAGTCTGCCTGGGACTCTTCTTGTTTGCAATGAGTTACCAACAGTTTTCTTTCTGAAATTCCTTATCAGGAGCCTCCTGTTTCAGGCAATTATTGATCACTACATGTTGGGCGACTGCAATAAGTTCACACCGTGTCAGTATATTGTGAACCCTCCATAGAGATTATAAAAATACTCCAATAGCCATATCCATGATCATGCGAGATTCCTCTATCACAGATTTATCAACTAGTATTTTGAGAAATGTTTTTGGCAATGAGAACCATTATTAAAATTAACTTTTGTAGCAGATATGAGTGGTCTGAAATGAGCATATGTGTAGGGTGTTACAAGGCACCATAGTACTAAGCTTCCTTAAGTAATGTTTGAGCTTGACAAAAGTGAAAATAAACTAGAAAGTGAAAAACCTACATGAGTGATGGTGGGCTCTAGGAGCTAGAATGTTTCACTACCATAGAACCAGCTATAGTGTTGTTCAAAAACGGCATCACTGCCAGTTTTCTATCCCTTAGGACGCCAGTGACAGTGTTGCAACACTGCCGGTTCATGAACCTTCAGTGCTATTGATTGTTAGTGAAAAAAAATAATTTGATTCAATTTGTACACACGATTATATACTGAAGATAACTACAAGCAAAACAGAACAAATCTCCAAAAGCAAAACAGAATAGATCACCAGAATCAAAACTTTGCACATTTGATTAACACATGCAGCAGATTAAGTTCTTTCTTTCCGAGCATCCAAACTTAACAGAACCAACATACACAAGAACACATCGATCAGCATAACCAATATCAAATGATTTATCTTGCATACATCAAGATCAATCCAATCTTGAAAGATCAACTTCAACAAAATAAAAATCAGTCAACTCACATGGTCCGCACCACTCCACACCATCGGTACAATGGCAATTGGTCTCGTCAGCACCGGATCCATAGGCACCTAAACTTTGAGTTGCCCAATCTATCGATAGTCACCCAAGTGCTATCTACGGGAGCTGCCATCATCGCCTTGCCATCTGAGCCACTGCCACTATCACCCTCCCATGGGCAAGATCTAGCAAGCCCTAGCTCAGGAGCCACCGGACTAGCCCCCACCACACCAGTCACCTCCTCGCCCTCCTCACCCACCACACCGGTCGCCACCTCCTTCTCCTTCCCCATTGCCAATGACATGGGATAGGGAGAGAAGCTCGACCTCGAGCTAGAACTAGGAGAGAGATAGGAAAAACAAGAGCTCAATCTAGGAGAGGGAGTGGTAGAGGGGGAGGGAGAGAGCTTGCATGGCGGTTGATGTGATGGCAGTTGGTGGAGTGGTGTGCGCCATCAGCCAGATCAAGAGGAAGGGGAGGATAAGGGAAGGGGAGGGAGAAAGGAGGGGTGTTTGATGGGATTTCGTTGATGCAGGCTAGGGTGGGTGGCGATTGGTGACTTATTTTTTCAGCCGTGGGGACTTACAAAATTTTCAGCCTCTCACATTCTGGTCAACGTCGGTCAACTAGTTTTTTCTACTGGTTCATAGCAAAGCGATAGTGATAGTAAAGCATCACTGTCGGTTCATGGCATAAGCCACTAGGGATACAATACTATCGGTATACATTGGTTTTGATTAGAAATCGTGGTGAACCAGCAGTCATACTCTATCACTACTAGTTCACACCGAACCAACGGTGATGAGCCGACAGGGATGACCATGTTTGGATAGTGTTTGGACTTTGATAGCTAATCCAATGAGATGAGAACAGCTCTGGGAGCCCATCGGATAAAGATATTCTTCAAGAAAGTAAGAAACTGATAGAAGTTATTGAAAGCAACTTTACCGTTGAGCAAAGCAAAAGTCCCGGTTTTGAAAATACATAAATAAGCAATCTTTCACCACTTGAGTTGTTCCAATACAACTAGCAGTATGGATTGAGACACAAGCCTCTTTCTCATATGAAGGAAGTAAACACACTTAGTGCATTACATAAATATTTCTAAAATAAAGAATGGTGGGTGTTTCAGTATAATAACACCCAGTCGTCCAGGATAAGCTTGCATGTGTGTCTTTCTTAGGGATTGTGAGCATGTAGAGACCCACCCTTGCTCCATTTTACCAAAGCTCAAGATGGAGAATAGGGTGAAGGTTATGATTTCACTTTAGTTTCTAAATGTGAAATGGATTCGTGCTGTCTTTTTTTCTACTATTGTTGCTTCTAATTAGAAGTTCTTTTTTAAAAAAAAACTGAATTAGAAGCTTGCATACTGTAACGCCCTGATATTTGTCAGCTTGAAATACAATCCAACTCATATCAGGGGTGTTATGCATTACCTAAGATACGACAAGCTGTAGGATACATAAACTGGTACACAGAATAATTAAGGAGTGGAAATAAACTAACTTTATTATATCGCTAGTATACCCATAAATAAGCAACATGGCAGCAACGAAAACTACAAAAGCGATAGCGCAGAAGCTAACAAAAAGAATCTAAACAACTAAGTAACTAGGTACTAGACAAAGCACCTAAGAAACTAGCTTTTTTAACATGCATAGCTTGAGACTAGACATGAAATTTATAAAAGTCTTTATAGTCAGCTTGCTACTAGAGGAACTCCTCAATAGTCGAGTCAATGTGTTCATCTCCAAACTCTATATGTATATATAGGGAGCAAGGTTATGTATTCAGCAAGTCAAGAGAAAATATGAAAAGTTTGGCTTAAACAAAGATATTAGGATTTTAATGTGAAAGCACCCTTTTCAACAAAGGGGTTTAATTTACAAAACACTAGTGAGCCAAATTTTAATTATCGAAAAAAGACTCATGACTCAGTCCATTTCACAAGTTACTTTACAATAAATTGTCATAGTAATTAATGAATAATAGCAATATTTCTTTCATTTTCTACTCTTTTTCTCTACTAGTGCTTTTTACTTTCAGGCTACATGGTCACTACCAAATTGTCACAACAACACTAATTGTATTAGTTAACTATCTTTCTCAGCACAATAGAACACCTTTTTGGCCCTAAACGCACCTTGGTGCCAAAAGACACCCCCATATACCACAAAAGTGGACTCTAGAAACAATTCACTTCCTACCAACCATTTTCTTTTCAAATATTTGCCAACCAAATCTACTCTATGAGAAACACAACACATTCAAACTGCACCATGGGCACGATTATTCAAACAGTTTAATTAATCTCTACAGAGATTGAACGCTTTACCCACACATCGTGAGTGATCTCTCATACACAATACGTGACAATTAAATATAGTTGGCAAAGGAGGATTTACTATCAAGCATTTCCAAAGCTAACCCATAAAAATCTCGTACCACATAGTTGGGCCGAATCAGCGACCAAGCATCTAGCAGAGGACATGCCATAGTCCACTCTAGAACACCGGTGATGTCTCCTACTCCTACTAATACCATGTGCCCACAATAGAGGTAGTAATGTCACTCATAAGGGGTAATAATAATCCACAACTCTATTTTTTCATCCTCGGCATTCCACAACCATTGGTATACAAGACTTCTATATGATAACTAATTACTTAGCTAGAGCATCACATAAACACTTGTGTGATCGTGCTGTAATATGTTTGTATGAATTTTTAAAAAGAAATGGTCCTTAACAATAATACATGGCCAAATCACAAAGGCTTGACTTGGCATCATCAAAGTTTTATAAATCATTTTATTTCACAAACACATTGATACGGTGTATCGGGTTTCAAACATGTATTTGGAAGTTCCCAAGTTTCCCACACAGCAACACAAATATAAGCATGGCTAAACAAACTACCTCGATAATCGTTTTCAGTGTATAACAATTCCAACTTAACATTTGTAGAGCTAACAAAGGATAGGGATATATGAACATCCTATGTAAAAGTAAGTGTGATTATTAGATCAGTCTGTCAGTTGTGAATGCTAATTGAGGCCAATAAAAATTAGAGTGTACACTAAGCAAAGCATTTTCTAAACAATGTAACTTGCAATTGTATGGGCAATGTGATCAAGGATGGTTTGCCTTGCTCAAAAAGTGGGTGTTCTCCTTTAAAGGTGGTGTCTGGACCATACTCGCACTTGAGGTCTAAGTGTGAGAAGAGGCAAAACTCAACAAAAGGCAATAAGACAAGCTCAAAACAGAAATACAATAGTGTCAATATGTAGATCTTTTTTTAGAAAAAATTTGAGAGTTGAATAGAGTTAAATGGAGTTCCGGTTGGAGAGATATAAATTTTTAAAGATTTTTTTTATTTTAGAAAAGGATTTTAACTAAAAAAGAAAGGGATATTCTTTGGGAATATTCCTTGGTGGACCAAGATGCTTGAGAGAGTTCAAAAAGAGAGGTTTACCTTTTGTGTGGGACCCATATGTAAGTGGCACAGATTTTGAATGCAGGATTAAATAGGTGATTACGTGCATTGGGTCCACATGTCATTGATAGGAAATAGGTTTAAGAAAGAGGATTATTGTGTTGGTGGGATTAGAGGTGGGACTGGCTGGCCCACTTGTCTTCCCCTCTTTTTTTCTCTTCTTTTCTTCTTACCCGTCTTCTCTTTTGCTCCAGTCATGACCAAGTGGCGTGGCTCGATTAGTGGATGGCAACTGTGGAGAGCGGCCTCAGACTCTAGTGACCTTCCTACTGGTGCCGATGGCGAGGAGCACCGGTGCTATGATACATCGACATAGCTGCACGCCGAGGTAGAAAAGAAAACCAGGAAAGAGAGATATAGGGAGTGCAAGCACGAGTGGAGAGCAGTGGTGCGACAGTAAGGAGACGAGGCCGGTGGCCCTTTTATAGGCGATGCGAAGGGCATCAAGCTAGCAGCTGGGATTTTGGTGTGAGGCTAGCTAGCTCCATGATGGTGACATGATGGCGAGAGGGAGGGATTTGCGGCGAGTTCTAGTGAGATGAGATAGGGATGGCTTTATGCTTCTCAAGGAGAAAACGGAGATGGGATGGCAGCAAGGTGATGGGTGTCGAGTTTTCTTGGGAGGTGATGATGAGCGGATGGGGGACATGACACACATAGCTTGGGATTCCTAGAAGAGGACAGGCGAGGTGACAGTAACGGTGAGGCGATAGGCGATGCGAAAGCACATGGAGAAGGGGAAGGACAGGCAGGCTAGCGACTAGCTAGTATCAGAAAAATGGAATGCTAGGGCGAGGATGAGCTGGCGATGGGATGGCGATATAGATTGATGTCCATGGGAGCCCTGGACGGGATGTCAAAGAGATGGGCAAGCGGAAGCAAGAGGGATGGACGGACACGGGAAAGGGAGGCATATAGACTATGTTGGTGGGAGAGAAGATGATAGGCCGTTAGGCATGGACGGACCTAGGTGGTCTGCTTCGAGGAGGGGAAGGAAAGGAAAAAGGAGTTGGACCGAGGGAGAGCAGAAAGAATAAATAGAATTAAAACAAAATTTGGTTAAATTTAAATAAAATTCGCCTAATTCAAGAAATATGAATTTTATTCCAAAATAATTTCCTAGGGTTCGCAATTACCAAACGGCGTTTGGCTCGCAGCGGCGCTATGGCCTATGGGTGACGTCGTCGCTATGGCTTTAATTTGGTTGGAGTGGCTCTCGACGGCCCCCAAAGACCAAAGTTGTCGAGCATGAAAACGACGACGGCGGCCGCGGCGGCGGGCACACCAGAAGGGGCGTGGTCACGCTGCGTGGAGAGGTGGCGTGGGTGACAGCACATGGCGTGGCGCACAGGCCACGGCCGGGGGTCAGGTTCGCTGGCCGTTCGCGCCACCGCCTCTGGGCTGGGGACGTGTTGGCGCGGCGGAGGAACGACCCGGCATGTCATTGCAGACTTCCTTGGTTTCGATGAGTTCTTTTAATTTTGTCGAAGATCCGTCGGGACAAAACTTAAAAGAGATTAACTAAGCTAATTATTATACGGTCATTACTTCTTTCCTTCATGTTAACTAACGAACACGAATTCTTTTTCATCAATTCATCATCAGCACTCTAATCTAAATTCCCTGCCCACTCCCACCATATCATCAACCAACAGAAAATTTATCTAACAGAATGATCGAAGTTCATAAAACAACAGGTTAGTCGAAAACATGGAAAGAAACGGATAAATCCCGAAACAGCTGCATGCCCACGCCATATAGACTGCCTTCCAAGTTCCTATTACTCGCAAGTAGGATTGCAACCAACCAAACAAAAACCTTAATTCTTCGCCACCGCCATGGATGTCACGTCCGAAGCTCTAGCCAAGCGAGAAAACTAGAGGGAGACGAGAGCCAACGACTACTGCGTGGTGCTGGTGCCGAGCAAGAGGAGGGGATGACCGACCAGATCAGCTGTTTCCCCGATAACGCCCTCCGCCTCCACACCGAGGACGCCGTCCGCATGCAGCCCATCTCCTCCTGGCGACGCCCTTACTGACGCTCCGCTCCACTTCTATACGTATACTAATTATACACTTACTACGAGCTATCACGTTAGATAGTGTTAAGAGTCTGTGTTACATAAATCATACAACTTAAAATGCCAGACCCTTTGTTGTAAATATCATGGACTCTTTGTTTTAGGGAATAAATCCGGCCATCCATATTATAACTACCCAGATTAGAAGTAGAGTCCACTTCAAAGACAATTTAGCAATTAAAAACTTGTAACCGACTTACATTTTTAATGTGTATATACAACTTCAGAAACAGCGTATTGTATTAACGCTTGCAACCAACATAGCACACCTTTAATCTCGTCATTGTAGAACCAAAAGATGTGGTGGATAACTACCGAATCCTTGATTCCATATAGAAAAGCAAGCATGATCTGATAGGAACATCAGGTTGAATTGTAGGAAGAATAGGCATGAGACTTTCATTTCCAATTCATAATTTCATGTCTAAGTTACATGGACACACTCCTAGCTTACAATCCTAAGACTTCTAGACCAAAAATCAAATTTGTCACATGACTTGGCCATAAAGAAAGAAACTCTATTGTAGCAACTATCAGTTTGTTTCATAGATTGTGTCCAAATCATGAGGAAATAATGGTGGGATCAAAACCATGATGTGGACCATAAAAATACCTTTCCAACAAGTACTTGTTCACTAAAAAAAATCATCCATATGAAAAAATTATAGAAATTTTACTTGGGTTTGTCGAGCTATGACATGGCAAATCTTAAACGACATAAATCTTCATATCTTCACTCTCCTTATACATAATGACTTGAATCTGTGAAAAACTTGAAAAGGAAGTCTAACATGTGGAAAGTCTTAGAACACTTGGATATCACCCAATCATGTCATGTAAGCCATGGACTCTTCATATAGATCGACTCGTGCGTCTCTTGACAACCCGCGTTCAGTAAAATTTGCATATTCCTTGATTTGAATATGAGAATTACCTCCTGTTTGAAACATTGGAAAATGAACTTGATAACATTTCTAAATGTCAACTTTTGATACCTTGAATCCCAGTTTGGATGCACAACTCCGTAGAAAATTGACAGATATAACTGGGCCATATCTTAACCAAATTAACTTCTTCACCTTTGACTTTCACCCGTCTTCAAAATCACTTTTATGCACTATGCCCCTGTTTCTCTATAACCATCTATCAAACTCTTTTCCAAACATGAGCATTTAAGGCCCTATTTGGTTGCTCCATCAGGCTTGCCTAGCATTTCACATGCAGCGAATAGCTGTTCCATTGCCCCACACCAGCGCACGAGCTAGGATGAGCCGGTGCAAATTTCCTACCAAGCCACACCCAGCAGAAATGTAGAGAAAGAGATTCACAGTTTGCCCAGGCCTAACGGATGCAACCATGCTGTACCTAGCTTGAAAAGGGCGAACGCTAGGGATACCTCCTTGCCCCTCCTCGCCCAAAAAGCTAGAGTTGGCTCTCTCCCTCATCACGCTCGTCTCCAACTCTCTCCCTCCTGACGCTCATCATCACCTCACTCTCTCATTGGTTCGACTTCAGTAGATCACATATCTAAACTGATTTCTAACATGGCATCCTCAATTAGGTACAATAAGGTTTATTAGTGGACTCCATTGTCCCTGAAAAAGTACAACGATAAATGAACAGTACTAGAATATATTGTACCTAGCTTCAATAGTCAAAATCTGGGTATACCTCACCATTCAAAAGAGGTAATTAGATTCAGGGTATATCTTGCTGACCTAACTAGATTTACTGTATGCAGCAATCCCACCAACCTGTCATCCAGGCTGATCAACAAGCATGGCAACCAAGTGACCATTTGTATCATCCAACCAACGCAACCACATCTAGGACAACCAAATGAGCCTCAATGAGGCACCTAGACAACCAAACATGTCCTAAGAGTAAGTGTAATAAGACTTAGATGCTGGTAGTGCCACTTAGGTTTGAATGATAAGGTGGAGAGAAGTGAGGAGAGAGGTGAGTCATTTAAGAGTAAACGAATAAAATAAAATTGTTAGAGTATTAGGATTAGTGTATTGAGAAGAGTATGTTGAGAGTAAACAAATAAAGAGTGATGGGAATAGTGTAAGGCTAAATTGAGAATAACCAAATAAATAGGATTAGTATGCAGAGATTGGATAATATGAACAAAATTAGAGTCTAGACATAGTAACCACCACTGAACTTAAAGCTTCTTAAACCTGGCATAGCCTTCTTGAACTATACCGTAGCACCCTAGTGAGGTAATTAAGCTTAAACGTAGCGAGGTAATTAAGCTTAAACTTGCTCTAAGGAACCATACCGTAGCGCCCAGAAAGGTAATTAGAAAAGGAGGCAACCATACTGTAGCAAACCCAACAAGGCAATTAAGATTAAACCTGCTCTAAGGGACCATACCGTAGCGCCCTAGAGAGAGGAAATTTGAAAGAGGCCAACCATACCGTAGCACCCAGTTAAGTAGTTACCAGAGATGTAATTAGAAAAGAGCGCAACCATACCGTAGCACCTCAACGAGGTAATTAAGCTTAAAGAGGGCTACAAGCTAATGCGCCAGACTTGTGGTTTAGTGCAACAGCATATAGCAGGAGCGATGCAGAGAACAGAGCACAGCTGGCAGCTGGTAGCCTACTAGTTCTACACCGGAAATTTTCAGAGGTACATAACGATTAATTTATTAAACCCGATCAAGCACAATGTAAGACCGGATCAATCCTTTCCCGTTAAGCAAATTATTCTGCGAAACAGTGTATTCAGAAATAGCATTAGACCTGAATCTTCTCGGACCCCTATTCCGTTACCTTTTGCAATGACACAGGCATGACCTATTCAAATTTGAAAATAGGGTTAGACGACCTACGCCGTTTTTCACGTACCGACTGAGGAAATTACTTGGAGGGTAATCACAAAACGATGAACTATACCCCATTTTATGAGAAACACTCCCTCAGACAATACTTGATTTGCTTGCATTTACAATCCTGAGGGCCTATATATTTGACCAAACAAGCAAAGGAAGATACACAATCTCTTTTGGCCGATTAACCATTCGCCATAGCAAACCACAAGTAACCAAAAGAAGCCAGGAGTCCAAGACATCTGATTTACAAAAATGAAAGCTACTCTAACTGACCCAACTGGCCTTCTCAGATTCCCCCCCACCCTTCATTTGCACACCTTCATAAACCTTGTATATACATTCAATCCTGTACAGTATCTCATGATTGTCCAAGACCTAACAATACAAAGGATCGAAAATATGATACATTGCATGAACAGCTAGAAATATAAAATTGCTGGGATTGACCCGACCACAATAGAAATGGTAAAACTGCTTACCTTTAAACAAGTTCCTACACAAGTGATAATGTGCGAGGAAGGGATGGAGAGATGAGCACAGCCTCGCCACTAGTTGCTTTTGCTGATGCAACCTCTTCTAGGCGTTTCCAGACAGATTCTTGCTTCAATTTAAGCTCCTTTTCTTTAGCTCTGTTTTCCTCATATTTCCTCAAACATTCTTTAAAAAGTTCAGGGTCACGATCAGAGAATAACTTTTGTACGTTAAGAGAGAGACTTTTGACAGCCTGGTTCCAGTGCTCAATTACATTTTTCTCCAGTGCAGAAAAGATGATAGGCAATATCATCTTACTGTTTTGTCTAATTAAATTCTCAATGTGGTCGTTGTTCCACAAAAACAATGCCCTCTCGGCAACCTAAAAGGAGAATATACACATTTACTATTAGTAAATTTGTGCTACTATCACGATATAAGAAAACAAACAGAAAATGAGGTACAGATCATACAAATATTGGACTATAATCATTAAACAAACACATCATGCATCATGATCAATTATAAACACAAATAGGCAACATCAGGCTAGTAACAAATACAGCACATCCATGAAAGCAGGAAGATCTACATTGCAAATGCTAACTTCTGAACTGGCCAAGGTGAGAATGAATGCAACAGGAGACAAGTAACAAATATAATAAAAATTGAGTGCACAAATTCTGACTGAAGAAAGTTAGGATTCTAATCGGATGTACATGACCCAACATCACTGTGAGTTGTGATCACCAGAGGCAATTTTCTTGTTTCTACAAGATCTGGTAATGTAGTGGTAAATCATCAATTGCCCCTACATCCAATCTGGAAATTGCCAGATCAATTTTGTGATGCGATTAATTTTGTGATGCTGGCAAAGGATTATATGCTTGCATGCTAATCAGCAAAAAAAAACATAGCACGTCTTCCACCCCCAGCAAAAGTGTTTTCAGTTGGAAAACCATGGATCTTCAATTTACTAACCCCAAGAGTATTTCATTTGCCATGTAAAATTCCCTTTTTAGCACAAAAACTGATTGGTGTTTATGGAGTTTCCGTCGATATGTCACTAGCATGAGTACTTGTGTCGCATGTCAATGAGACAAGAAGTGGTAAACCATCAATTTTATTTTCCATAATAGAAACCCTTATTGTAGAGCAAATCACAAGATACAACAAGAAAGTTTGTTCATTTTGTAGCTAATAATACCATAGCCCAACAGTCCTAAAAGTTAACTGATAGATGCTTAAAATATCAACAATTCTGGTGTGTCTATGAACTAATAGGTAATAACCGATGAGGCGGTGATGGACAGCTAAGAAAATAGGTCATATATCATAACAACTATATTAACTAACAGCAAATCATATCGAGTTCCAGATCCTCAAAATGAATACATTATTCTGCATTGTGATTATGATGTATCACAAAAAAGCTAAATTAATCATTTTAGGATGAATTAGTTTGTGCAAATAAAAGGATACAGAGATATGAGATACAGCATATATCCATCGTCCTTACCATGAAATATTATTAACAATTTTATACATAGAAAACTCAACAAACCTATATTACCTGAAACACAAATGATAATTATGATCAGCCAATCAAAGCTAAATTCACAACAAGAATATGTAAATCAGAAAACCAGAAATAAGTTATAATTTCCTATTCTCATGATGATTGTCTTATGGTCAGCCAAAGCCCTCCAATAGTTCAATTACTTGTAAAGATGTTAGAAAAACCATTTTATCAGGATAGACCAAAATTGATCCATATTGTAGGTGTGATGCGGACCAGGGTACACTAGGAACAAGTTTTCAACGTATCTAGATTTCACTCTGAATTTTAACAGTTATGTTTGGCATAATCACATTCCAACAGGAATACAGACCGTGTGATTGTCAAACCTAGTGATGATCCAAACATCTTTTAATTTATCTTAAAACTTAACCAACATCAAATTCACAGAAAAAACGAGGGCGTATGATGATTATATTACAACATACCCAAATAGGCAAGGCAGAAGCTAGCCAGCTATGTGGGACAGCATTCTACCTCAGTACTTACAGGAAAGACATATCGAGCAAAGAGAGACATACTAAGCTGATGATAAATGCATGGAACCAAAAGCAAATATACTGTTCACCTGAATAAACAATGCAAAGATAATAGCATAAGAAAACAGTCAGGAATCTATAATAGAAAATTGGTTTATCATAGCATTTAGCTTGTCTTCTCAATACAACAGAATAGAATTACTAGCACCAAACTAGTGCTGTCCATTAAAGGAAGAGCAAAGAGGGAGAGGATTGGGAAAACAAAAAAAAATCACTCTTCCCAAACAAATTGATGCATTAAAAAGTTAGAAGGCATTGCAGAAAACAGAAAAGCTAAGTTTTCATGAAGACATAGAAATATAGTTTTACCAAATACATCAGCATCCCAATTGGAATGTAAGCAATCAAATGCTATGCCTTTACAATACTGCTAAATATAGATGAACATAAGGAACATGTTATGAAGCAATGAATACAACCACAGCTAGCAGACCACCAATAATATTTCAGACAAAGATGCACTTGTTTCAACTATGATGCAAACTTCAGCAGAGTAGGCAATAAAATTGCAGAGAGGTGACATCCATCAAGGGCATGGTAAGAAAAATTACCTGAAAGTGAGAACTATTAAGGCAGCATGCAATCTGGCGGAAAAGGGGAACCATACATTTTTGGAACTCTGCAGGATGGGTTGCATTGAGTATCTCCTCCAATTCCCCCAAAAACATCACCTCCTTTGTGCTGTTTGTGATAGGCCAGTATTTTATGAGGCCTCTGATAACAGTATTTGCGAGCTTGCAATCTTTTTCAACAAACTGTGTGATGGTGTAAGACAACTGTTGATGGTACAGTGCAATGCACTTTGGCTTGTGAAGCGGAATTAAGGTCCGTACAAGAAACAACTTATGCTCTTCCTTGAGTGGTAAAGCAAATCCATTGATGATACTTCCGAAAACATCCAAGAGCTCAGCTATGCCATTGTGTTTTTCTGTTTCATAGATGAACTGGTAGAATATATTATTGATAGCTTTTCTAATAAATGGCCGATACACCATGAACTTTCCATAGATACGATGAAGTGTCATCTTTAGGTACTCTCTCTCCCTAGGGTCTTCTGAGTCAAAGAGGTCAAGTAGTCTTAAAATGAACGAATGGTCGATATATCTCTTAGCTAATTTGGCATCTGTTTCTGGAGACTGGATAAATTTCAGCAGCAACTCATAAACAATCTGCAAGTGTGACCATGCAGGATCCATCACTGCTTCATCCTCTTCTAAATCAAAAGCTTGAAGCACTTTTTTCTCTCTGGGTGGAGAAGTTAGTGTCCTGAATAAGTTTACTGAAATCATTCTTGTGATTTCCAGCATAACTATTTCAGGAAGCTTCACAGTGGCAGACACAACATAGTCGACAATTTCCAACAGTGTTTGGCTTTTCATTTCCTTCTCCTGTATGTTCTTTGTCAGATCAGTAAAGTCAAACACAATGCAGCACGATTTTAACTTTCTGATCAGCAGATTCTGTTTCTCCGAATTTGGCACATCCTTAAAGCTCGGCAATGGCTGAAAGCTAGAAGAATACAAAGTACCAATTGTCCTTGCATTTGGATTCTCTACACGGTTTACACTCCCGTAACTGAACCCAGTACTAGAGATAATCGGTGGTTGGCTACCCAAGTTAGACGTGGCCCTGTCAGCAACTCCAAGACCTGAGACCTGGTCCAACACGGAAGGGCTCGCCCCAGCAAAGAAATCCTTATCTGCTGACTTGGCATTCTTCCGCCGCCCAAATATTTGCTTCATCATAATATCACCCAGTTTGACACCACCCGAATCAGTGGCCACAAGATACAATCTTAAAAACCTACCCTGAATAAAGGATAAAACCCTTTGTGCTTTCTCCTCACAAGGTAGCTACTACCACATATCGTACCCTAATTCTGCTCCCACCCCCCAGCTTGCTTCTGTTGCAAGCCGCAAAGATGAAGACTGGGCAAGTTATCGTGTCAAATCAGCCACTCCAACCTGCAATACCCAAAGGGAAGGATCAGCAAAATTGATGGCAAACAACCCAAGGCTGCAAAGAAACGAAGCCACTACTACATTCATCTCTCAATACCAAACTGATCTGCTATCTTCGCCGCTAAATCACCCAAAGGATCAACAAACAATCCAACCAAGCATCCCAGCCCGGCCGAGAAAACTACCCTAAGCCCCTCTCCCTTCCGCTTCAGAACCGCCAGCTTAGCTCGAATCGGTGCACGATTTTGCGACGGAGCTACAGTACAAGATAAGGCTTGAATTCCCGAACTTAAATAAAATGCAGAAGATCGAATCATACGTTGAATCCGGAGGGGGCCGAGCCAAGGCAGAGTCGGGCTGGCTGGTAGGGTGCGTCGCGCGAGCCACCGGCGATGGCAATGGTGAGGCGTAGAGGGTTGACCGGGCGACGGAGCACCGGTAAGGGGGCCGCGGGTCCCGCGGCGTGGCGGGGCAGCCGCAGGGGAGTAGGGGCGGAGGCAGCGCGCGCGGCAAGGCGGCGTGGAGCTCGCGGGCGTTGGGCGGCGTGGTTGGTGGCGGCGTTGGGGACGAACCAAAGGTCGTTGCTGGTTTGTCGTTCGCTGGAACATGACTACTACTGTCTGGGCAAGACGGCAACGCAGGGGCAGAGGCGAGTGGTTGACTGGTTCGCCAGCTTTGTGGGCCGCGGATAGATTGGGCCCATCAGCCGAAGGGTGGGTATAGTCGTCTGGGCCCTTAATATATTGACTCGGTCTATATCCGTAGGTGTGTTTCTTTTTTTCAGTATAATAGTGTATTGCCTATGTTGCAACGGGATTAGAATCATGTGGTTTAATTTTTTTTCTATCTATTTTTTTTAATTTTTGTGTGCAAACACAGGTTTTTTTAGTGTCGGCTGGTTTTATAGGGAGGTGTTTTTTTTTGGGTGGGGTGATTTTTTATGCAGGAACTATGGTTATCGTAGGAGAGGATGACAAGTCTGCTTTTAAGATTGTAGATATTTTTTAAAACCTAATGATACTTTGACCAATCTGTTATAAAACTATATACAATGTATTAAGAAAAATATAAATTATATCAAATTTATCATAAAAACATATATTTTACGATGGAGTATCGCAAAGAGTTCAAATCTCTAACATTAGGTGTGGTGTGACTTCGTCAATATCATCAGTTCAGTCTTTTAGAGTCTTTTAGAGATAGATATATAACTAAGGTATATATGTGTTTATAGGGACAATTATATACACGTATATATGAGCACTTACATTTTATACTGTGTTCCTTAAAATAAATCCCTAGCAATATATAGCAAATTGTTGACGGTTATACCAATAGGGCGTATGGTATGGCAATAACCAAGTATACGCGAGATCAGAATAAAAAGACAAATGATAGTGATTTTTATACCAGTTTAGGTCTTAAAAAAAAGATAACAGCACTAGTCCAATTTATATGTATAACTCTAGGATATATCATGCCTAGTATAAAGGGAAACAAGCTAGCTATTTTAACCCATCAAACTAATTTTGATGAAACAATCTGACAGATTGTAGTCGGCGGCTAGATATAGTGTTTCCTCTTAGTATAGTATCAATATAGTTTATGTGTATGGCTTATGACTCAATACTCTCCCCTTTTTAGAGGCTCAATATAACCCCAGTCCAAGTAGAAGATATGGACAAATAACTTCTTACTCTATCTAAACCGGACTATAATGTCCTACCATAATCAAGATAGATTATTCTCATAGAATTCTATATAATATTATGGATATAGTATTTTATTTAGGAGATTTGTCATATTTATAACACTGATAGAAATTTACTAATTTTCAATTTCACATCACATGCATGCACACCACTGAGCAACTGCACACACTGTGAGCACATCCCTAGCACACGTTTAAAGAGATAAAAGATATATAATAATCATTGTTTGTTAAAAGTATACTCATGTATGTGTAATATTTATGGGTTTGAAGTTTAAATAAGGATAGGTGAAGTTATATATGCATGACTCTACCACCACGCATTTACTGCTTTGTCCTGTACGGTTGCATATTTTGATGCTGTGAGGCTAACATTTCTAAAGTAAAATTTTAGAAAAAAAGTATTATTCAAAGAAATGATCTATAGATACATATATGGTGTGGAAGTCTGGTTATAAACAAAGAAGGAATTATATATACCAGAAAAATTGACTCATTTTAATATATAGCAACATACCAACACTTTAGTTGTATATTTCTATATGTCTGTATAGATTGGACAAATTGCAGCATGAAACTTGGGAGAATGATTCGGGCGGGCGCTCGATCCAGCCAAAAAATTCGGGCATCCTCCCTACTACCTCCGCGGCGTATGTGCTCCCTACGAGAACACCGCATGCGCTCTCTCCTCTTTCTCTTCCAACCTCTTGTCTCTCCTTCCCATATATTAACTATCACATTGTCAATCTTTAAATTGTTTTTCTCTTTAATTATTAATCTGATTTACCATCCGATTACATCAATGTATTCGTTATAACGAAATCTTTACAAATTCTAATGAAAGAAAAATATAAGTTTCAACCGTTAAAATATAATATTTGATATGTGGTAGCAAAATTCTTTAGCATATATTTCACCATGTTTCACAAATTTTTTTTAATGTTTTAATGGCTTGTTTTTTTCACCATGTATAAATTAATGTTTCATTGGTGCCGAAACATTTGACCAGATTTTTTTAGGAAATCGGACACCCGATTTGTAGTAGCCTCCTGAAACTTGTGGTACTGGCACTATATTTTTACATTTGTAGTGTGTTCTTTATTTATCTTGTGCCCCTTCCAACGGAAAGCTATTTTTTGGCCCTAAGATTATTCAATAAGATGTTTCAATAGTATGACTTGTGAGCTTATATGAAAAGAAAATATTATCCATAAATTATGTTAGATAAATCGTAATATGTAAAAAGGATAGATATAAAGGCGCATTTATAGGCACTAGAGGAATGAAATTTCCAAAAACTTGATTTGAATGTATATCATACATGCTAATTTTATGATGTAGGTGGATAAAAAGATGAGTGGTTGCAAGTAGGGAGTCGGAGTGGCTCCAAAGGGTGAATGAGTAGGAATGGTGATAGATAGATGTTGGTGGATCCAATGGTGGAGGGCCGCACTAGAAGGTCGAAGAGTACAAGGCGAGAAAAGGAGGGGTAGGATGATATAAGGGGTCAAGATTATGTAAAGATTTGCAAATTTATGTAGCGATGATTTTTTTTTCTTCTGTGTCTATGTGCATGGGATGATTTATTTTGTTACAATCTGGTTTAAGATGCACTTAAAGACAATAACTAATGATTATTGCACTTACATGTGAACTATGCAACCAACTAAACCAGAATACAAGATCTCCTGCATTCAACATCCTCATCAACTCTTTCATATAACTTGCCAAATCTAAGAAAGCAAAAAAAACATTGGCATCTTGGCAACGAGGAGCTCTGAGTTATGGTTTACACAACTGTTTTTCCACCACAAACTGATACGTTGCAAGTTCATTGATAAGGTGATAACCAAGTAGTTACCAATGAAAACCAGTGAAACTTAGATAAAATTTGTGAAAAAAATTAAATTTTAGTTTGAATATTTTCTTAAGGGACTCTGTATCACAATTACTTGTTTTGTTAAGGAAAAATCAATCATTTTTTATGGCCAAGATCTCATTAAGATTCATGATAAGAAGTAGCCTTGTCCCCTTTAAGCTCTTGCCACAAGCATCGCTTCATGATATTTCTTGATAGAAGCAATTTTTGGCTTTCAATCTCTCGCTGCATGCATAGCTTCACGATTTATCCCAAGAGAAGCAATGTTTTGGTAGGTGTCTATCCTTCCCCCTTTGCACCATGATCCCTTGCCTCAACGTTGCCAGTGAGACCCACCACCACCTTCTCCCTCCTCCCTATCACTCCTTTCCTCTCCCTCCGCCACCTCGTCGCACACCATTGGTCCTTTCCTTTTTTTTGCTTTCTTCTATTTTTTATTTAGGGAAAGCCCTCATGGCACACTTCATTGATTTAGAAATAAAGTTACATCGTCTGATAGGGAGAGGAAACCAATGATAAAATTGGGAGGTTCCTCAATCCAAACACTTGATTGGGATCCCTCCGCTTTACGGGCCAAAATGTAAGCAACTATATTACTCTCGCTAGGGCTATGAGCAAAAATTACATAGGCAAAACCACATGATAGAAAGTACAATCAGTGCTTCCTTCTAAACTTGGCATACCTCCTCTCTTCTCCCCCAACACTTAGGATGAGAATGCCTTGGTTCGACCCACAAATCCACTGATCCACTCCACGAGTTATGTACTAAATGGATCTTTGGGTTGATCCATAGTATTCATGGCCCAATAGGGCCAAGAAGGACATAAACCTACCAAACCTAAGGGGCAGCAGCAAACAACATGATTAATCATGCTTGAGGAAGAACAAGAAGAATATCAATAGTTTGAACTCAATGACCTCCATCCATGGCAATCGATCAATCAATCACCTACTTGGTGAACTTGATGGCCCATGCATTGGAGTAGATGTAGGTGGCCTTCAACCCGGTGAACCTAATGTCGTGGGCGAGCTCCTAGAACTCCCTCTCTCTCCTTTGCCCCTAAGGTTGTGGGTGACATGTCGCCTTAGGTTTGACGTGGAACACTCCCTGTGCTCGCAGTGTCACCTTAGGGTTCTCTAGTAGCATGCACTCGACCACCACCACCTTCCCACAGCTCACCACTAGCACATCATAGTAGTTCTTGAGTAGCCTGACATAATGCTCGTCGCTCCAGTCATGGAGGATCCACTTAATGAGGATGGTGTCCTCGGTAGGGATAGAGGCAAACATGTCGCCACTGACGTGATCCACGCTAAGGAAGAAGGGCACCTTGGAGATGACATAGGGGAGGTCATAGTTGATGCTACGGATGTGTCGGTAGTAGGGGACAATGGCATGCACGATGGCACCACTAGCAACGCCAACGCCAACCCTAACAAGGATGGAGATGGCATCAAAGTTGTTGTACAATTCGAGGAGCTTCTTGGTGATGATGATGGAGTGGTTCTTCATGCCGTCGTTGAAGCCGATTGACAATTAGTAGGGTAGTACTATTATCCATTTGGCTATCCATGGTAACCTATCTATGCAATGAATTCATGATGGATCGATCCTATTGAACCATGGATACATGAACCTAGTGTGGATGGTTTAGGGTCGATCAATATCCTAACTGTTCCCATCCTGACTCAACATGAATCTCAATATGGATTTAAAGGTCAGATATTTGTTTGTTTTTGAAAAAAAGTTGGGTAATGGATAGTAAGTCCTTTTTTGAATATAGTCGATTTGCAAATTTAGATCGGTTTGATAAGTTCATTTACCTTTGAGGTCAAATTGGAATTGCGATTTGATTTGTTAAAGAAACAAATAGGCAACAAGGGCTCACTACTATATAATTGGTCATGAGTGACAACACATCTCTAACGGCTTTACATGACCCGTCATAGATGACCTTATCTCTAACAGGTCTATAAAATGCCCGTTTGAGATGATGCTATGAGAAATAACCCATCACTGGTGTGGTGACATCTATGACGAGTTGTAGTTTTGACTTGTTATAGATGTGTTTGCGATAGACCATCACTATAAACTCATCAAAGATAACATCACACCTATGATAGGTAAAAAATATAAAATGTAACAAATGAGGACATTATCTTTGAGAGACGATAAATACAAGCCATAAAAAAAATGAGAAACCATCCTCTCAATTCTTCCATAGCTCTATCTCTCTCCCTTGTCGATCTATAGCTCTCCGCTTGCCTCTAGCTCCGGTGAGGTCATCATCCTCGTCGCTGGACAAAGCATGCCAAACCAAATGCCAGCAACCCTTCCTTCGCCCTCTACCCCCCGAGCGCCAGTAGCCTCCTCCTCTATCTTCGAGCACCGGCAGTCGCCTTCCTTCCTCCACCCTGAGTGTTGGCCACTGCCTTCCCCTCCACTCTAAGTTGTCGACCACCATCTCCTCGTCTTCTTTACCTCAAAGCATCGACAACTTCCTCCTTTACCCTGAGTGCCGACAATCACATCCTTTGCCCCTGAGCACTGACAACAACCTCATTTGCCCTAAAACACAGCTCACCTCCCTCTTATTCTTTGGTAAGTTAATTTGTTCTTGCTCTCTCTATCATTTTCTGGTTTTCTTTTTCCTAGAGAAAATCATTTGATCTATTTGTTTGCAAAGATTAGCATGTGTGAATTAAGAAGAGTATGTATTGGAGTAGTAAATTTCTTAATATTGCATGAGTTCAGTAAGACTGTAAGATTATTTCCTTTACTGTTAAGATGAAGATTGTTTATCAAATGGCTTTGTCGTGAGCTGGTGGCTGGGGCTCTATTTTTGCTTTTTTTTGAGGTACACCTGTCATTGACTACTCATATGTAACGAGAAGTCCATCCATCACATTTGGATGCGTCAAAGATGACCTGGTACGGCGTTGTGGCAACGTCGTTCGAGTGCCGTGCGGTCAAAAGTGGTCATACGACAAAAGTGAGAACAGGAGAGGAGCTAGTATGAGGGGCCAGGCAAGCAGTATAGCTGAGGCTGAGACATACCGCAAAGCACTTAAATGGATTTCAAACCAAACAGTTTGGCCAACATACACAAGCACAGACGTACCCAGATTCAGATGGTATACCGCAATTCAATGCAAATTTAACTTTCCGTCAATAAAAAAAACTGCATACGCATTTGTCTGATGATTATTATCCAGATCAAAGACCGGTCTTGTATACGCTCAAATTATTATTGTAACAAGTCGATACACGAATTGAAATTCCGGCAAAACGGTGGCATGGCTGTCAATCCACCAGCATCACACGACTTGTCTGGTCTAGTGCTTGGGGGGGTTGGCGAAGAAGCTGTTGATGCCGGGCATGATCTCGGGGCGCTTCCCGTCGATGAACTTCCTGAAGCCGTGCTGCGAGTAGCGCCGCCCCTCGTCGAAGTTCTCCAGCACCCCGGCCGCCCTCTTCTCCTTCAACACTCTAAATACACGTACCGCACAGATCCATCAGATTATTCAGCGAAAAGCCGCGAGGCAAACAATTGATTCCCATCCTATATATGTATGCTGATCACATCTCGAGAGAGATGCATATAGATGCTTACCTAACTTCTGGGTTGCCGGTGATGTTGCGCACGAGCTGGCCGACGCAGATGGAGACGGCCACGCCGGTGGCAAGGAAGAGCGGGTACACCTGCAGCAATCAATAAGCCGCCGTGAGAATCGAACGGAAGATGGTACAGACACAGATCTCGACTCGATCGGAGAAGCGAACAGATCGAGAGCGCGCGCTCCGGATCGAGAGCAGGTCGCGGACGATGGGTACGGATTAAGGAAGCGCGCAGCGTGCGTGACGTACATACCTCTGGGCGGATCCACCTCTTCCAGGCGGCGGAGGACGCGGCGGCGGCGGCCATTGCTTGCTGCTGCCGCTTTTCTTCTTCTGGCGACGCAAGGCGAAGACTTCCGAATTTTCGGCGAACCGCGTCTGCTCGCTCGCTGGCAGCTTATATAGGCGGCTCCGCGGAAGGGGCCCATGGGGTGGGGTAGGTCCGGGTTCGGTTCGGGATCCGAACTCGAACTCGCGTTCGTTCCTCCGGTGGGGCCGGGCCGAGCCCGAGACGAGTCGCGGAGCCGTACGCGTGACGGCGCGTGTGAACGGGCGGAACGGACAGGTTGGAAGATACGCGCGGCGCGCGTGTGGGCACCACGATTCGTGGGCGTGGGTTTCTTTCACGTGCCGGAACTGATCCACCGATCGTTGGTTTGGAGGCGGCGGAAAAGGAGAGGAGTACACGCAAAGGGAATCAATAAATGCACCCGTTTCTGCGGGGGTGGGGTGATGTTGCTGTTGATGACTTGCACTTTTGAGCCTTTTGTGAAATGGGGTAGCAAATTTAGACGTAACTACAGTACTCCTTCTAAGATACAAAAAATATTATTATTTTAGATAAGACTAATGTCCAATTTTAAAAATTTTAACTATAAATAACTTCATTTTTACTCCCTCCAAGATAAAAACAATTGTTGTTTTAGATAAGCCTAATATTAAACTTTAAAATTTTTAACTATAAATAATTTCTAAAATAAATTATTTCAATAAATAAATATATATATATATTACAATAGAAATTAGTGATTAAAGTTATTTTTTTAAAACCGTGTTCTCATTGAAAAAGATAATTATTTTTAAGCTGGAAGAGTAAATCTTAGAGATAATATTCTCAGGAGCTTTAAATTTTTTTAAAAAACTATTTTTATGGCCTCCTGTTTGTAACGGTATAAATATCAACGCTGAACATTAAAAACAGATAATATTTAACCCAAAATTTTGTGGAACTTTGCAACCATGAACTAGATTTTATGGTTGTTTTGGTTAAGTGGTGATGTGGTATGACAAAATATTTCCCCATTTCGAAAACAAGTAAATAATTTCAAAACATTGTTAAGGAGTTAGGTTTAGCCTACTTAGTATCTACAAACTAGATAAATTGGGTACAAGCTAAATAAACTATATTTGGCAATCAGAAAATAGTTATAAAAACTGGATAAAGTGTCTTTTGTGTTTAGTAAAATTTATTTTGCTACAAACAAATTTATTTTGATTTCAAATATACAAGTAGAGATGAGATTTGTTTGTTAATCTTTATTTAATTTTAGCCTTAGGTTATATGTTTGATCTTTAAAAAATGAGAAATTGGACTAAATAAATTCTGAAAAAGTTAATGTTGCAATGGAATAAATATTTTATATTGGCTCGGGCAGATCTAGAAGACTAGAAATGGGTCAAGATCCAAGCCATCCCCACAGCCCCACCTAGTTTGTGCCTCATTTGTACTAGCACATTAGAAATTTACACTTTTCAAATGGTGCATGTGTTTGGTTCCTGAGATAAGCTGAAATGGGACGGGACGAGATTACTTTTGAGGATGTTTGGTTTAGAGATAGGTGAAATGGGATTATCCCTAAAAAGGAATATTTCTCTAAAATCCGGATCAACCTCATGTCTCAAAATCTAGCCGATCAATCCAATGCGCTTTTCTTCCTTGTTCACATGTGTGCCACACCATCTATCTCTCAATAAACAAGTCCATCCCATCCCTCGTACCAAACCCACAGCTAGGACCATTCTATCCAAAAACAGAGATGTGGCTATCCCATAACTCAAAAAAATAGAGATGTGGCTAGCCCATAACTGAACCATATCCTCTAATTTACTATCCTCTGATATGTGTCACTGGCATAAGCCCACAACCAGGGAAGGGAGTACATCTGAGTTTCTTCCACCCATTAACACCTCGTCCCTAAACCAAGCTATGCTCAATGAGCCCATGGCTTAAGTGGTTCAAGATCTGGGTCCATCATTGTATATGGGAGTGCTAGGCTTTTGGCTATAGCATAGTCATGTGATTAGAAAAAGTCTAACTTTTTAGAATTACTTACTTCACCTTAAAATATTTAAGACACAACTAACACTAACCTAAAAATTAGTAAAGAATTATTATCACCTTCTCGTTTAGATCACCCAAGTAAATATAATGCATGTACCAATAGAATTAGAGATATTGAGGGTAGAAGATTAAAAAACAAATTTAGGAGAGGAGATACTGGTTAATTACAAGCACGCCTGACTTATATTATAAAACAACGAAAAAAATAAATAGTTGAATTACATAAGAATGGAGAGTGTATATCATGAAATCAAGTAACTGTTCCAAAAAATAAATAGTTGAATTCATGGCCTTTTTTTTTGACTGAAAATTCAAAAACAGATCAATGGCTTTTTGACTGGTAACCCCTGACTGGTCCCGACTTTGGGGTGGTAACCGGTCACTTACTACAAGATTTTTTTAACCTTATGCATGCACATATAATTTGTTTATGGTCTTTATATACTATTATTTCCTACCATATCGAGCAGATTATTAAAATATTCCTGTTGTATGGTGGCCGAGGAAAACTTGGCAACCTTGCAAATGTACAGACTGGTTGGAAAGGCTTTTGTTCTGATAAGAAGAAATTTTCACGTGTACCTTCTCAAATTATTAAACGGTATATATTTTATAAAAATAAGTTGTTTTAAAAAAAATCATATTGATTTATTTTTAAGTTTAAAATAATTAATACTAAATTAGTAGTTATACGTTAATGCTCACCTCGTTTTATATATTTCTCTTTTCTCCTCCACTGAAACACATTGGTAGGGACATGATTATTATAAGGCCACGTTTAAACCAATAAGTTTGATTCCAAACAAATGTCTTATTAGCATATAATTAATTAAACATTAGCTATAAAAGACTTAAAAATTTAGCGTTTAACCGTTAAAAAACGTGTTTACGAAAAACACAGAACTTTACTACTGCCTTAAGCATCGATCCACCCACTTGGCTCTATAACAAGTCATGTGTACATCATGCATCTCTTCTTAGAGGAGAAAAAAAAGCTTTTGACCTTTTGTGCTTGCATGTGGCCATGCCATGGCTGCCAGTCTAGCTCCAAACATGCTTGGCCGCTCCAGTCAACATAGAGACAAGAGCAGATGTAAAATAAATATGTGATGTATTATATAGTATATTGATAGTACAATCATATAATACAGCAAGGAAACCGGCCAGCTGTATATTAACAGCAGAACAGAACAAGACTTGCTAGCTAGCAGTCAAGCACAACATATTTTGTTTCTGTTATGGTACCTTTTGAAGAAAAAAAGAAGGAATTACATTGCAAAAGATCATTTCTAGAAAAAAAGAGATACATAGACAAATAGATAAAGCAACAAGTCTCAACGTGGGGAACCTGATACCCCCATGTTGAAGACGTATTGTTGATTAATTAATCCATTCACAGGCATTTTGAAGCCAGAGAATTAAATCGATATATATGTACCCATCGAATCAGTATGATGTTGCGTCTATCTGGGCGAGGGGTCGGTGGGCACGTTGTCAATGGCCTGCATGTAGTCGCGCTTGGAGAGCCAGAACCTCCTAACCCCGTGCTGGGAGTACCTCCTCCCCTCGTCGAAGTTCTCCAGCACGCCAGCCGCCCTATTCTGCTTTGTCACCCTATTCCATCCATCCACACATCCACAAGATATGTATTATGCTTTTTTTTTTTCTGAACCGAAAACCATCCAAAAGATGGAGATTTGTTTGTTTGCTAAAACTTTTTTAAGTATAGACATACAAATAAACACTCCTATAAACTTTGTTTATCTGGGTCATCTTTATTGGCATAGCATGAGGACATTGCCAAGATATATATTTTTTTATTTTAGTCCAGGAGCCAACCAAATAATTATTTTAGTCCAGTAGGCCTGCTTTGCTAGCCAACTAGTTGGCTACTGCAGATTGAGCTTTAATTGTTTGATATTGGCCACAGCTGTAGCATATATGTTGGAATTAAATGATATTCTGGAATTAGATGATATTCAGATACAGGTGAAATTAAATGATATGTTCTGGCTACAGGTGAAATTAAATGCACTCTGCTACTGGTGGAATTAAATGATATTCTGGCTACAGGTGAAATAAAATGTATTCTGCAACAGGACATTGGAAATCTTGGTTCTTAATTTGTTGCGGGAAGCCCCCAGATAGTCTGAATATTTACCATTTTCGATTGATTTTTCTAGAGGGGAACTTTTTAATATGCATGACTCATGGTACCACGCATCGAGCCTCAAGTACAAACTGGGTCAATATGACTCCTATCGCTATCGTCTTATTGGCTTGTGTTTTGATGTTTTCCATCGGCCAATTTTGCCTAAAATCAATGGTAACTTTTTATTCGATACAGGTGTGTGGCGACAAATGGGGCAGAGATTTTAACAGAATAAATTCAAGGCCAGACATGAACAGTGAAATTTCGAAGAATTAGAAATATTCGTGCAACTGCAGCCATTCAACAACAGCTTACATATGATGGAATTCAGACGAGAACCTGCGTGGTGTCGTGCAGAATTAGTAACATTCAGAGCAAACATTTCGTACCTCACTTCGGGGTTGGTGGTGATGTTACGCACCAGCTGCATCGCGCAGATCCCCACGGCCACGCCGGTGGTCACGAACAGCGGGTACACCTGCACATAACTTACATGTAAATCAACCTGTTCTCACAATTCGATCGCAGGGCACAGCACAGAGCAGAGACGACAAAAAAGGAAACTCGCTGAAGAACGAGAATGCGGACGCGGAGAATGATATTGATGGGTACCTCAGGACGGACCCATCGGAAAGCCATTGTTTGATTTCTTTTTGTGTGTATTATTGTTTACTAGATTTCTTCGCAATGGAGATCATATCACCATGAGAAGAGAATAGGAGGCGTCATAAGTTGAACAGCTGGTGGCTCTCCTGAGAACTAGGAATATTTTTCTACCATCATCCTATTAATATCCATCAGGTTTAGGGGCATTTTCTTTCAGCCAGAAAAAGAATTTTGAGGCGTTCATTTTTTTCTTAACAGTAGACAAGCGCTCATGCAATTTAGTAATGTGAAGAAACTATAGTGGGAGATGTAGTGTTTGGCTCTCTGTTTGATTGACAGTGGTGGCAAAAAACAAAATGTGCCGTATACACGGATGAAGCACATGAGTTGGAGGAGAACGAAGCTTTGCTAGGTAAGCTGAAGGTGGCAAAGGAGATATGAGCAGATTCTACCTGAAATAATGAAACCAGTGCAACATTCCTTTGAATTTCCCGTATTGTACATTTATTTTTCTGGTCTATCCCCGTCCCCAATTGATACATGACATGCGGAGAAATGAGATTCCCGACTATATATATATACGATTATTTTTTCTTGTACTAGCCTCCGTTTCATTTTTATATTTGCATCATCAGTTGCTACTTCTCTATTGGCAGATATGTGAAATTGAGTGTAAGTACATAGTCCTTCAGTTACAGTTTTTACGTTGCAAAGCATCGACACCATTGTTATGTGGCTGAGTAGTGTCACTTCACGCGGTATGTCATGGGAATCTTTTCGGATACCATCCATTTTGTTTCTGTATTATGCAAGGCTAGTGACACATGCTATCCTTTTCTTTTGAATTTGAAATCAATCGAAGTACCCACATCAGGTAGTAAATGATTCTTGGAGAAAAGTTGTTCCAGAAATTAGTTCACATTGCCAAAAGTAGAATCAAGTTATGCGTAGACGTATATGACAAATAATGCATGAATACATCTTTGACACTGGACCATCCTTAAGGAAAAAAAATAAAATAGTGATAGATAAGGTTGAGCTTTTTACATTTCAAGGCGGCTGCTTCCATATCCATGGTAAAGGTTGTTATATTATCACTGGCTCACCGGCTCTACCACTGGATCGTAGCAGAGATATATATTTTACCTCAGTTTATTAGTATATTTTTTAAACTATTAAATGATATATTTTATGTGAAAACTTACTTATATATAGAAATTACTTTAAAATATCAAATAAATCAATTTATGAAGTTTCTAATAATTAAGACTTAATTAATGCATACTTAATCTTCATCCTTATCGTTATCTCAAACACAACCTGGATTATTACTTCCAAACAAGATGTTGATCTATGGGAGAGGTGTGCAGTACAATAGTATACCAAAGAGGGTACAAACGGGCGAATCAATTGTTTCTAAATAGGAGTGAAGAGGAAAAATGAAACTTGTAAGATTTTCACAATAATTCCTTGCACCAACATCTATTTCAACCATCCATTGCAAATTAATTTGTGATTTCTATTATGTTTTTGCACTTGTGCACTGGATATGCCGAAAGTGTATATGTAAAAAAAATGATCTTGTAGTCTAAGGATGTGAAAATTCAAAATTGTCGGTTCATAGAAAAGAAAATTTTGAATCAATAAACATCTATGTATAAAATATGAGGAAAAATATTATCTAAATCTTGATTTGACATGCATATTTCCCTTCCACCAAATTTTCCAAAGGAATGTATTTAATTTTCATTAGCGGTAGATGGAAAGGAGTGGTATAAAAATGTTAAATGCATCCCCTAGTAACGTAATTTGTGACTTCACTATTCTAACCATTTTCTAATTCCAGAAGAACATCAATTTATTCAAAGAATTATTTACCAACCGTAACATTTGAGTATATATTCTTTAATGAATGTTGGATAAAATTAATCCTTTTTCACATATTTCCTTTATGAATATAATCTTTTTTATAGGGTTGAATATGAATTTTATAAATGCCACATAATTTAAGATAGTATACTGTAAGGACCTACTTTTGTAAGGTCACGAATGAAAAAAAATGACTAGAATGCCTAAAATGTGACGCCATTAATGAGTATGAGCTGGTTCATTGCTTGCTTTATTTGTCCGCTCTGCCTATCGGGTGAACCATTATATATTTCCTTATTTGATAAGAAGAGCACCATTACATCCTTCTCCACCTCTATCCAGTGCTTCAAAACTAGCAACCCTTCTTTCCTCTCTTCCTTATCCTTTCCCACCTGCCATGTTATGGCTTCAGATCTAATGATTCTACGTGATGTTTTCTACCGTTTGGTCTTGTTTCTTCAACTTGATACTTCCATCTCCATGGAGATAATCGCGTTTTGGTTATGGCTCGAGGGGAATAATGACCACACTGATTTTCTTGAGCGCATAGATTCATTTGATGATGATCACTTTCAGGCAATTGCTTTTGTGGCCAAAAGTTTTGTCGAAACCCTAAATCTAGACCAGTGTGATTTAGGTGCTACAAGAAGTCCCTTTCAACATGAAGCAATTGAAGGAATTGCTTTCTATCTCAACAATGTCTGCTACAAGGCCTTAGATGATCTTAAAGTAAACGAAGAGATGAAGGAGTTTCCACATCAGATCTGTCAAGCTAATGAAGGAAACTTGAATGATCAGGTTCCTTTGAGCACGGTAATAGTACATTCAATCCATAGCTCTGTTAACAGTTTGTGAATCTTCTATTCTTATTTCCCCATCCATCCGTGCAGAAGGATCTTCTATCCAAGATCAAATCTCTGTATGCAAACAGTCAAGAAAATCATGGAGAAAGCTCTAGTTATAGAAGCATCCAATATCCAAGAAATCGTATCCTCCAAGATACAAAAGTGGCAATAAATGAGTATGCATCAACTTCCCATTTGGTGACATTCTTAGATAACCTGAGTTTAAGGGAGAAGCATAATGATCCAGTAAGAGTACTCTTTCTTATGTAGTGATTTGTTTGTGTAGTCACTGCATTTTGATTATGTAGTGATTGCATTTATGTAGTGTTTTGCTGATGAGATTTAATAGCTTCAATAAATCTAGCCTGACTTAAAATTTTTATTTCCTTTCAGGTAATTCAACAACCTTTTGATGTTCCAAATGATGAAAGAACTCTATTTGTGACTTTCTCAAATGGTTACCCATTGTCGAAAGATGAACTATATGACTACTTCATGAGGTAATTATTGATTACATAAATTCACCCATATGTATATGAGGAGAAGATAGCATGGTTGTTAACATCCAATAGCCAGTTGTTTGTGGAATATTTATTAAGTTTTTTTACTTTATTGGATTGGTTACTCAAATTTGTAAAAGGTACTGGTTTTCATCGCATTAATTGAAAATAAAATAAAAATACATTGGCACATAAATAAACTTTGTAATAGCAACCTATGTCTTTGCAGAAAAGGGTGACAATGCATTAGAATAGGAAATGATTTTTGTCGTATGTTTAATATGCACTGTGCCATATACCTAACATATACTTCTAAAACACTTAGACAATATATTGAGGCATCAAAGTATTGGTTTAATCTATGTTCATTAAAGTCCATGCTATATAAGTATCAAAACATCACAACATATCTAGCTGAAAATTGATGAAGACAAATTAAGTGGCATACTAAAAGGACAATCTTCCATTGTATGAATGAATAGTCATTCAGACATGTCATTAAACTCTGTATATTTCTAGCTAGGATGTGCAAAATGTGAACCATGTACCATTTACAGATAACTAACTCAAATGATGTAGCTATGTTGAGAGTAACGTATTATTTGTAACACTAAATGTTTGCTCTCGTTTGATTGACAAGATAAATGGTTGACAGTTCAATTATTATAAAAAAGAGGGGTTAAATGTGATCTATTACACATGACAAAGAATTAGCATAGCTAAATGACAATAAGAAGTACAAAAGGTTTCTTGTACTCTATATATTTACTATTATTGAGTTAGGACAAAGGGAACCAGGTACCTCTTTAACAAAATCAAGCCAACAAATAAACATGATAAATAATTAATGATACTATATAAAGGTGACAATTCATCTATTGTCAGTACTAAAAATGTTGCGGTTTATGAATCTTGATAAAAAAAAGTTCATATGCATCTACTGAATTGAAATCAAAGCCTTTTCTCTGGCCCTACCCACCGATCTCCATCTCAATTTATAAAAAAATGTTAATTTTTTTAGTATTAAGGTTTTAAAAAACAAACTGATGACTATGATCACATCTTTTTACTTTATATTTTTCAACATAAAAATTATGTTTTAACAAAAAATATTAATGTTATTGTTATATGTGGTAATCTTGAATAGTTTAACATATGTAAGTGGTCTATGTTGCAAAAATTTCCTGCATGAATTTGTGAAGGTCCACCCCAGATCCTTGTAACATAAAAAGGTAAAACAAACATATTTATACCATTATGCCTATAACAAATTAGTGATATTGAAATAGATATATATCTTTGTGAAAGCTAGAAATTATCTTTGTATCTTAATTATCCATGGTGTCGTTTTAGCTTTCAAAGGTGAAGACATTCCATGTAACATCACTACTACAAGTATTTTATTTAATTCCATGTAGCTAATATGCAAAGACAGTACACCACTTATCCATTTTAGTGGATTACTTATTCGACTATCGAGTCACTCAAACTTATGGATACCATTGTGTTTTTGCTGCAGGCACTACGGAGATATTGAAGATATAACCATAGAAGAGCCACCTGAACCTAGGCCACCACTCTTTGCACAAGTCAAGTTTTACTCACAGTTGACATTGCTCCGTGTCCTTGATGGGAACAAGAGAGTCAAATTCATGACAAGAGGGAAGCATCTGTGGGCTCGACAGTTTGTGCCAAAGAAAAAGAAGCCAAAGAATGATAAGCCAAATCTGATTGACTGAGTACCGGAGTACTTATGTTTTAAGCACATTGGTTGGAACAAACTCTGCACTTTTATAACTTATTATCATCCTTATGGATCTTGTTACCTGTTATAACCATACCTTTATGGGCATGGTCTTGAACTTCTATTTTGTGCTGTCATAACAACTTAAATTTATACTCGCATCTAGTGTACTTTGTTTGGAATCTTATCTTAATTTCCATGTGGTTTCTACTTTCTGATGGAAGAAAATTGTGTTTAGCTATTGTCGCAAATGTAGTAACCTGTGGTGATTTATTAAGGAAATTCTTGTAAGTTTCTAATTTCCCACGTTTACTTGGAAAATAGAGAGGATGACCATAGATCACCTTTAAGATTTTTCATATCGATCACTTTTTATTAGTTATGATATTTATTTGTTTAGCTAAGTAATTCTTTTATAGGAATTTTACAGTGCAGTAGCAGAAGCAAGGGATTGAACTATACATTCTGAGGTCAATTCATTTAAATTTTATCTCTGTCAGTGATGGCTAGTCTTACCTAATGTTTTTGTTTGTAAGCCAAAATAGTCAATAAATTAAATCAACGACACATGGAAGCAGATAATTAGGAAGGTAAGAACTCTCTCTCTCTCTCTCTCTCTCTCTCTCTCTCTCTTTCTGTGTGTGTGTGTTTGTTTGTTTGCAAGACAAGAATAATCTTCTATGTACTATCATTGATATAGCCTTTCCTCTACTAACTAGCAAACATAGAGCTTAAAATTATTGACGGGCAGTGTGCACTAAAGAGGACAGTGTTCAAAGGTTTTGCTAATGATCACTTCTACTAGCTTGTACATGAGCATGCCTGCAGACAAGCCCATGAAGGCATGAACACACTTAGTATGAACTATTCGTTCATACGTTCTATATGTGTTAAGGTCTTATACAAACTATATAGCACCTAAGCTGTTGCTGTTGCCATATAGAACTGTATAATCAATCAAAGAAGCTTGTACTGGTTGTGATATGGATTCAAACACTAGCACTAAAGCAATACAAACCTAACATGCATTCCAATCGCTCAGCAAATAGAGAAAAACAATATGATTGGCATGAAAAGATGTGTTAATGAATGAAGATGACCAACACAATTGAAGTGAGTTAATGTGGGAGCTTATGCACCGAATTAATAATAGACCAGATATAGATACATGGCCAATGAATAGGACAACGACGATGGAGTTTATAACCAATGCTAGTCAGCTATTCAACTATGAAGAGACTTGATACTCAGGGTCACTACACCACGCACTCCCTTCTGAATTTGCATTTAGTGTATAGAGAAGTTTGAAAATTCTGTGTAGATGTAGATAAGGTTGAAATATGTTTAGAGAGTACTAAACCGTCCGAAAAATACAACGATATGCTACTTGACTCATACAATCTTCCTTCCAAACTGCATCGACAATTTTTTCTAAATTACACAAAATGGAAATTGAAGGGGTCTAGCGACACCGTTGAGTACCTAGAACCTTCCCTTAGACACTATCACTAATAGAAACTAGCTTAGTTTATTGAAAGCATTAATAAGTTACATTCCTATAGTTTTGCATTATGGGAAAAATCCTCATTTCAGTTTTTATTATCATACCTCATGTGATTATAACTTATCAATCCAAACACATTGATACATCAAAAACATTTGTCCTGATTTGGTCACTTAGTGAACTCTATGTATGGATTATGTGCAGCAGAGCATACGTTAAATCAGCAACACCATTCTAGCTATCATCATGATTCATGATGTTGTTGTCTAATTGCAATACAAAATTTTATGTAGAATCAAATAATGTGCATGTAAGATGCATACCAATCCATAATAACCCTTTAAATGCTTCTCTCCTTGGTCTCTTCTAACCACTACATTCTCTCTCATGCTTTCTCTCTCCTCCCTGTTCTCTCCATCTATTGACGATTAGTGATACTCCCTCCATTCACAATTGATTGTCGCATTAGGTTTGTGCAGAAATACCAAGGGAAAAAATAAATCGAGCAGCAATTATCATCTACAAGCCATAGTGTCGTCGTGCCAGTTTGATGGCCCGCGCATTTTGCGTATGGCACACGACCAATAAAAGTTGCGCCGTGATTTAACTAATCTTGGGATAACATCTCGGCGTTATATACATGCATGCATGCAATAAAAAAGGAACATGAGTGTCCTACCCAAGATTTCTGTTGGCTCCCAACGTTCTGAGATGATCAAACATGGATTTTTTTTTTGTTTTTGGTAATATGACAATCAATTGCCGATGGACGGAATAGATGGGAGGGAAAAAGTTTTTGAGTGCATGAACGTTGTTGGGGCGTAGAGATGCTGGTAAAATATGGAAAGAAGTGAGGTACAACATTTGTGACCATGGTGAGCAGAGAATGTGTAGAAACAATAGGGGACCAGATGTTAGGGTTCGGATGTTGGGAACAACCAGCAATGGTGTGGTAAGGCACAGCCAATATAGGTAGGAGCTCGTTGTTGCATAGCTGAGATGGATGAATCTCATTCCTTCTGCATTTGTAGATGTCAGTTTTGACTTTCTCTAATTTGAAAATGTTTGCGGTGTATACTTGTGCAACAAGTTACTGATATGTCCATGGATTTTTGGAATTATGGGAAATTATGATAATATTTTTTAACTTATTGATCACTTATCTATTTTTTGGATTAACATGGGGAGGACTGTTGCTATTTCATTACACGAGAAGGGAAGCCGAGCTAGGCTAAAGTAGCATTTTCGTATGTTGGAGCCCTCCATACAAGCCTTTCTAGACTATTTTGACTTTCATGTTTAAAATGCCTCATGCACACTTTTGCTAGCAAAAGCCATATGGTGTGGTACTTGTAATTCATGTTTTGGTATGATCGTGGAGCCATAATCAACAAAGAGAGAACCTCGTATTTGCAATCACATATGTTTTATTCTGGGATGGTGGGACCAACGGCTTCGGACTAGTGAGGGGGCATAAATACTAGAAGGAGGTCATACCCTTAAAAAGGAACAAAAGGTGAAGGGGACCATAAATCCACAACAAGCTAGGCAAACTAAAGACACAATAGAATTATTTGCATCTAGTATGAATTTATTCAGTGGTGAAATTTGATAAATAAATTCTAGAAAATTTATTCCAATTCATATTAAATAATCTAGTATTTGAATAAACATATGAGGATGATGTTAGACCTACAACCAAAGAGACCAGAGATAAGTGATTTTTTACTGGTTTCGACCCTAGGCTTGGGTAAGAAATCTACTTCTATTTATATGTATTGTTCTTTGTAGTCACAATGAGTACAAATACGTAGATGGGAACACTAAACTAGCCTACTCAACTAAGTCAGCAAGATGGTATCTTGGTGATGTTGCCAGCGGTGGATTGCGAGGTTATTCCAAATGTTGGTTTGATATGGTTGATGTTGGCTTGTAGATTGATTCAATATTTGATGTCCTCACCTGCTAGGAGATATTGTATTTATATCCTCAAGGGACCCCTTGTCTAAGTAGAACTCGGGAGTCATGGTAGGATATGACCCAACAGTTCTGGTCATCACCCAATCAAACTACGTAGTCCTTTAATAATAAATGCCAGATTCCTTATTAAGTCGGGTGCATATGGATATCTTTCCTCATATAAATGGATATACCATATTCTTGGTGAGATAAGTGTATGTCTATGGCGTATCCCTACTTACTATACTAAGAAGTACTCCCCCAGTAAAAATTATTTGATGCTTAGTATATGATTTTGATAAAAATTTTGATACTTTGACTAGGTCTTATGCGTAAATCTAGAAAAATAACATGTACTATGGCTAGGTCGGTGTAAATCTAGAAAAATAACATGTACTAGCTAGCAACCACCCATTGCCTCTAGCCCTCTAGTTGCCCAAATCATAAGCTTGATTTCAACTAGCAAGTTTGACCTTGTTGTCTCCCTCTATTTCTCCATCCAAGTGTGGCAAAGAGGGCACATAGTAGGGCCACATCGACCCTAGCGGCCAAGCATGTTAAGGGAGGTGGTCATCTAAGAGCAAGTGGACTTGCGGGGCAATGACAATGGGCTGGTCAGTGGCAGGGATGTCCTGATCTAATAGAATGGAGAGAGAGGGGAAGAAGAAGAAAGAGAAGGTCAGGAGAATGATAGGTGGAGCCATCGTCTTTCTATTTAGTTATTTACTAACTAGATTGCCAACTTATTGCCACATAAGGCGAAAACCACCTTGGTTTAGGGCACAAAATGGTTTTGAAATTTAAGGGGTGAATTTCTTAGAGTTGAGGATGAGTTTTAAAGAACCGTGATGGTTGAGAAGGGTAATATAGACTTATCCCTTTCAGATACATGGGCTTTGGCCGCTATTCATGCATGGGGAGATCAGACTAGGTGGGGAGAGGCGTCGAGAGGATGAGTGAGCTAGCTAATAGAGGTCTGATGTGATACGCCCGAACACGTGAAGGTCTAGGAGATTTGCTTAACTTCAGTGCTGGTCCTTTAGGTTGTTAGAGTTATGGATGTGCTTGTCAATTTGACCTCTAATTGACAAGATAGATAGAGTTAGATTATCGAACTAATCGGCCGATACGAACTCCTGCTATCGGCTGGATGTGATGATAGGATTAAGATAGCCATCGACTGTGAGTCCAATGCACTCCTACTATCGGCTAGTTGCTGATAGAGGTTGTAGCGCTAATACATCAGCTAGAAAGATGATGATGGTATAGACAAATAGCGAGGAATAAACTATAAGACTCATTAGTTGTAGAGGCAATGATGTTCTGAATAGAATATGCGATGAATGATAGAGAGCGATGTCTGATCTTCCGAATGGATGAGACCTAATGACCACCAATAATGATACTATTAGAGCCAATCTTAATAGATCGGATCAAACCGAGATAGTATAAGGCTGAGGCTATCGGCATTGAAACGGTGAGAGCTAGATCAAACATATTGACAGATGGAACGGGTGAACCCATCGGCTACGGGTTTGATGCATGCACATAAATAAGCTAATTGGTTGATGCTAGATCTCGATACCAGTCCTATTAGACATAGCCTTGATAGATTAGATCTAACCGAGACAGTATAAGGCCAGATCTAACAAAACCAGATCGATCACTAACGGATTAATTGTTGGGCAAGATATATGTGTATCGGCTAAAAGCCGACACGCTAGGCATGAAGCTCTATGTAGAGATAACTTATTGGTTGGCTACTCCGATGAAATGCTAAGAAAAGACCTATCGGCTTAAGGCTCAATCTGCTATTAGCAGTTAAGTAGGTCGAACCTAACTGATTCAGCACGAGATCAATGATGGTAAAAGGAGCTCAATAAGCCAATAGATCCTATGTGAACATGTTGTGATATATCTAATTGGACTAAGAGATCGGACCTAACCAATATAGCCATAGGCAGAACGGATACAACAGTATAGTGGTTCGTCGGAGATAGAACTTAACCAATGTAGCTTTACGTTGGCCAGAACCCATCGATAAAAAACTAGATAAACTACGGTGGCGATGCACCGAGATTGTATTGACCTGTATGAATAATTTACAAGCCTCAGGGGTTTATATTTATACCCTAGGGTTATATGAATCAGATGTGATTACAAACAACCTCTGAACGTTACTTGCTAAACAGAAAAAAAAAACTCACTGTAAGAAGTTAACAAAACTAACTAAACTTACGTATCTTTTAAGATATATTTCACAAAAATATAACTACCCCACCGTGGCTTCCATGACTCCTACTCAGATCTGCTCTTATCTGGATAAACTTTTATCTCTGACTAAACTAAATCTATTTTCATCTGTTCGATCGGCTTTTTTCCTGTATCAATTGGCCTTTTTTCATAAGCCGATTGGTTCTTCTGTAGAGGCTTACTAAATTTGATGTTAATAGTCGCCCAAAAATATAATCCCACAAAAAAATTTATGATTATGGCTCTAAATAGTGTTGTACCGTGGACGTGGGCCAATGGTCTAAGCCTAGAGCATGTTGGGAATAAAGGAATGGAAAATGTAGGAATAGAAAGAAAAACATAAGAATACAACATAAAAGATATAGGATTGGAGTGCTATAGCACCTTAAATTGTATGGGTTGAAAAAAGAGTAAAATAACTGTAGGAGAAAATCCTAAGGATAGAGTGCAGGAATAACGTAGGAATCAGAAAAGAGAGATAAACACAGTTGATTTTTTTCCACGAGGTTGGATCTTATATTAAAATTTCTCCAAAATCCATATGTTTTGACTCAATCCAAAGTAATTTCATTAAGTTTTTTATATCTATGTAGAAATTTTTTTATATGATTGAATTCCTCCAATGACACTTTGTTCCAAACGGACCTAACCAACTCAGAACACATGAATTATGAAACTTGGGCTGTTTGGGTCACATAAATGTTAGTTAGGGAAGAGGGAACAAAACCACCAAAGTAAAGGAAAATTTTCTTTAAGTGGAATCTCATTTTTTTCCTTTAAAAGTACAGGTATTCTCACCTTAATTTGATACACTCTTTAATTTGTTCAAAACAAGATCACAAGAAAATTTTTCAAAGGAAACCAAACCTCCACAATCCCTTCAAAATTTCATTGATCCAAACAGGCACTTAGTATGCTTCCCTCAACAAACATAGTATCACAGTAAGCACCTATACTAATTCACATGCCAACTATATTCACGAATATAAATTCCCCTTCGACAAGTAATTAGTCGTCAACAGTGATTACAGTGGTCTATGCCTCGACGGCTTGCAAATTGGGAATACAAATTCCACTCTCGCAAATCACAGTGGTTAGCATCTCACAGAAATACTGTGATTAGTCATTAATAACATTCTCTCTCCGTAGAATTACTGTGATTTGTGGTCAATGGCTTGGAAATTGTTGTTAGGATTCCAGCGAGAGGAAGACAATGAACACACACGAACATGGACACGGTAGTTCTTGGTGCTACAAAAGTAACTTGTTTTTTCTATTTACTGCTATCTCTATTTAAAGGAAATACATCACATTAAAGGAAATACATCATAACTAATCGAGAGAATCATGGAATCAATCTACTTCATAAACAATCTAATCACGGAATCAATCTACTTCCTAAGGATAGAAATAATCTAATCTGGGCTTACTATAACAATCTCCTCCTAAGCCCAGTTTACACAAGATTCTTCATGCCGATCCCACCACGGAGCTCTTGGAACCGACTACGGCTGAGTGCCTTCGTGAGAATGTCGCCCAGCTGTAGTTCAGTGTCGACAAACTCGACGTCGATCAGCTTCCTGTCGTAGCATTCCCGGATGAAGTGGAACTTCACGTCTATGTGCTTGCTCCGGTCATGATGTATAGGATTCATCATCAGCGCGATGGCAGACTTGTTGTCCACCTTGAGCTTGGGTGCAAGTACTGCTCCTCCGACAAGCTCAGCCAGCAATCGTGCCAGCTAAACACCCTCGCACGTAGCTCTTGCAGCCATGATATACTTTGCCTCGCATGAGGAAAGTGCGACTACCCTTTGCTTTGCTGATTGCCACGCCACCGGCCCGTCAGCCAGAAAGAAGATGAGCCCGCTCGTACTCTTCCGATCGTTGACATCACCTGCTAGGTCACTGTCACAGTAACCCAACAACCGAAGCGCTGCTCCATCCTTTCCTCCTGGATGATGGTGCATACCTCAGTGCACCGTGCCCCCTACATAGTGGAGGACATGCTTCACAACCGCAAGATGCTCCTAACGCGGCACCTCCATGAAACGGCTGAGGTAGCCCACCGCGAATGCCAGATCCGGCCTGGAGTTGCATAGGTATCTCAAGCTGCCAATGAGGCTGTGGTACTCGGTGGCGTCCACACTTGGCGTCGAGCCCTCCTTCAGCAGCTTCAGTTTCATCTCTATGGGCATGGCGCTCGCATTGCAGCCCGCCAGCCTTGCTTTTTCGAGGATCTTGGTGGCGTAGGCACTTTGGCGCAATGTGATCCCATGAGCTCCTTGAGTGACCTTGAGGCCAAGGTAGTAGGAGAGCAGCCCGAGATCACTCATGCGAAAGATATTCAGCATCTGCTTCTTAAACCTCCCAACAGCTTCTGCATCACCACCAGTTATGATAAGATCGTCGACGTACACACCCACGATCAAGTGCCCTTTTCATTTGCTATGGATGTACATCCCATATTCATTGACGCAACGCGTGAACCCGAGCGACAACAGCTTAGCATCCAGCTTCTGGTTCCATGCGCCATTTGCTTGACGGAGACCATAGAGTGCTTTGTGGAGTCGAAGTACCTTGTGCTTGTGCTTGTCGTCGATGAAGCCATGAGGTTGTTGGACGTAGACTTCCTCCTGGAGCTCTCCGTTCAAGAACGCCGACTTGACGTCCATGTGGTGAACGTCCCAACCGTAGTGCGCCACTATGGCGAGCAGTAATCGCACTGATTCCAGCCGGGTGATCAGGGCGAAGACCTCCTCAAAATTGATGCCAGGGCATTGCACATAGCCCTTAGTGATTAGGCGAGCCTTATACTTCACGATGTTGCCGTTCTCGTCGCGCTTGACCTTGTACACCCACTTCAAACTAATGGCTCGGTGCCCACGCGAAAGCTCGACCAGCGACCAAGTTTTGTTGTCGCGGATCGACTTCATCTCCTCCTCCATTGCAGCAACCCAGTTTGGGTCACCATCCACTTCTTTCAGCATTCTAGGCTCCTCCACATTGACGGCATGCGGCTCGGCCTCCATTGTGTCACGAACCGCTAGCCCCGGCACAACATCTGTGCCAAGGATGTTGTCCACCGTACGGTACCGGTGCTCCTTCTCTTCATCGTCATCAGTGTCCAGATTTGGATTAGCACTGAGCGGCGTTGTGAACTCGACCTATGTTCTGGCTCCTGGTGGCGGTGAGGCTGGTGAAACAGGTGGCGGGAAGCTCGGTGTAGACACTGGTGGGGAAGCCGGCGAGTGTGGCTCAGGGGATGTCGGCTCTGGGGCCGGCGTCTTGACATGTTGGCGCCGTAGCTCGTAGTTGCCCTCGACGGTGAAGGGGTGCTCGTTGATGGTAGCCACGGCGTCTCCCCAGTCCCAGCACACGCCCTCGTCAAAGGTGGCATCGCGAGAGACATGGACGCGCTTGGCGATGGGGTCGTAGAAGCAGTATGCCTTTGATCCGTCCTTGAAGCCGATGAAGATGACTTTCAGTCCATGATCGTTGAGCTTGCCGAGGTGTGGACGAAGGCGCTTGATGTAGACGACGCACCTGAACACCTTGAGGAAGTGCACAGGTGGTTTCTTCCTATACCATACCTGGTACGGGGTTATTCCGACGAGTGCGCTGGTGGGCGCTTGGTTGAGGTGGAACATGGCGGTGTGCACTGCCTCGCACCAGAAGTGGCCAGGTATGCCCCACGCGCGCAGGATGCTGCGAGCTATCGACACGATCATCTGATTCTGGCGTTCCACAACGCCGTTTTGTTGTGGTGAGTATGGCATGGAGTGATACGTTGGATGCGTTCCTCTACACAATATTCACCAAACTCGACTGAGGTGAACTCACCACCATTGTCGGTTCGGAGCACCTTCAGCTTCTTGCTGGTTTCACGTTCGACGCGAGCTTGAAATGCCACGATCGCCATAGGTGTGTCTGCCTTCGAGCACAGAAGGGTGAGCCACATAAAGCGACTCGTGTCATCGACGAGCAGCAAGAAGTAGGCGTTCTCGGCTGGCATTGGTGGCGAGATCGGGCCACAGAGGTCACCGTGGACTAGTTCGAGCTCCTCTTGAGCCCGGTACTTAGTGGCCTTAGGAAACAACGACCGCTTCTGCTTTGCTAGGACGTAGTCCTCACAGACCTAGTCCACATGCTCGATTGCCAGCAGACCACGCACCATGTCTGGAAGTTTATCCCGTATTTATGTGGGATTTGTGTAATCCCAGGGTATAAATATAGATTCCATGAAGCCTTGTAAATCATCTCTATAGATTAATATAATCTCGATGCATTGTCACTCTAGTTCATCTAGGTTTTTCCTAGCGGGTCCTGGCTCTTGACATGGGGCTAGATCGCTTAGGTCCGAACTATAGCGAAGGGGTAAGTCCCGCCATTATTCTGGTGTATCTGCTCTGTCTAAGGCTGCATCGGTTAGGTCCAACCTCTTAGTCTGATCGGATATATCACATCACGTTCACGTGGGATCTATTGGCTTATAGAGTTCCTTTTACTATCATCGATCTCGAGCTCCATTAATTAGGTCTGATCTTCTAGACTACTAATAGTAGATTGAGTCTTAAGTTAGTGAGTCTTTACATGACGTTTCATCGGACCAGCCAACCGATGAGTTATCCTCACACTGACCTTCACGCCTAACGTATCGACATAGCAGCCAATATACATATACCTTCAATGATTAATCCGCTAGTGATTGATCTGATTCTATTAGATTCGACCTTATATTGTCTCGGTTAGGTCTGATCTATTAAGGCTGTGTCTAATAGGGCTAGCATTAAGATCTAGTGGGTTACCTTTCTCCCATCAGCTCAGCTAGCCGATGAGTTTATTTATATGCCTGCATCGGACTCATAGCTGATAGTAGCTGATAGGTTTACCTATTCCTTCCATCAGCAATATCGATCTTACTTCTACTATTAGTACTGTTAGTCTTAGCCTTATACTGTCTTGGTTCGGTCCGATCTATCAAGATTGGCTATAATGGTACGGTCATTAGTGGTCGCTAGGTCTCGTCTCATTGGAAGACCGAACTTCACTCTTTACTACTTATCATATATTTCATTCAAAACACCATCGGTTCTACAGCTGATGTATCCTTTATTTTATTCATTATTATTTGCCTATGCCGTCATCGGCTTTCTAGCAAATGTATGAGTACTACAGCTTCTATTAGCAACCAGCCGATAGCAGAAATACATTGGACTCTTAGCTGATAACTATCTTAACTCTATTGACATATCAAGTCGATAGTAGGAGTCCGTTTTAGCTTATCGACCAATTTGCTTAATGATCTAACTCTATTTATCTTCCTTGTCAATTAGATGTCAAATTGATTGACATGCCCTAAATCTCAATAATCCAAAGATGCCAAGATGCTTAAGGACCTACACTAGAGCTAAGAAGATTTTCGAGGCCTTCGCATGTTTCAGCGCATCACATCAGACCTACATCGGCGAACACGCTCGTGCTCTCTTAGCGTGTCTCTTTGCCTAGTCTAATTTTCTGCGCGAACACTCTTTTTGCATGCCAAGTGGGATAGAATATTAATCAATGTCTAAAGAAGAGGTTGATGCCAAGGCACACTTGTCCGATGAAGAAGTTGATACATATATCATTATTATGGTCGCATTAGAAGACTTAAAAGATACAGAGAATCAGCAGGTAGAGCAATCTGTAAAGGATTTTGAGAAGTTGTGCTTGCAATCCTTTAGTATGATGCAAGAAGGACTGATTAAGAAGAATTCATTCCTAAAACCAACTCAAATTGGTGAACCAGCTCAACCTACATCTTCAAGTCCGTAGAAATCCATCCAAGAATTAGTTGATGAAGCTATACACCACATACTGATCAATCAATACGGTTGATAAGTATATTTTAGAACTTGATAAGGAAAAGAGTGGAGCCACCAGTTTATACATTGGTAATATTGGTCCATAGAAGCTGATGTTCAATTGATTTAATGGCTATGTTCATCTCAAGGGGTAGCGCGATGGAGACAATGAGTGATCTGCAGAGATATTCAAAGTAATGAAGGAACAATTCGGCTTGAAACCGAAGGAGGACAATTTCATGTATTGGCATCTATACTCTAAATTGTTTGATAGAATACTGTTACCAGCCGATACAAGATACCAGACTTGTCTAAATTCTCAGGACAAGATAATATATCTATAGTTCAACACATCTATCGTTTCTTAGCTAAGTGCGGAGAAGAAAATGCAGAAGAGACTCTAAGAGTTAGTTTGTTTCTATTGTCACTATCTGGATTGACTTTTACATGGTTTTCATCATTGTTGCCAAATTCAATCAGAGGATGGACCAATCTAGGGGAAAAAAATTCATGAGCACTTCTTTGTGGGGATCCAAGAGATGTGGATCATAGATTCCAAAATATATTCAAGGATTTCACAATATACGAAGTCGATGTTATAGCTTGGACTTAAGTGATGAACAGTTAGCAGACCTAGCCTTCTAAGGATTATCAAGTCGCATCAGAAGAAAGTTTTTCTCCCAAGAGTTTAACAACTTATCACATTTTATGCAGACGGTATCAGCTTATGAAAGCTAATTGCAAGAAGTAAGATAGAAGATTTCGAAGTAATGAGAACCTGAAGAAGATAATTTGGAAGCATGAGTCTTAACACCAAAAGTTGGTAAGCCCGTAGACATATTTGATTTAGGATTAGAGAGCTGATCGGTTTATGGAAAGATGCTGATTGATATAGAAAAAGAGACAATCGGATAGATGAAGATATATTTGGTTTAGTCGAAGATAAAAGATTATCTAGATGAGACCGGATCTGAAGACAAATTATGGAAGCCATGATAGGGTGGTTTTATCTTTTTAAAATATGTCTTATAGATAGCCAAGTTAATTAGTTTTTCTTTTATCTCTAAAATAGATTATATTTTATCATTAGGAAAGTTTATCTCGTATTTGTGTCAGATTTGTATAACCCTAGGGTATAAATATATACCCCTTGGAGCCTTGTAAATTATCTCCACAGATCAATATAATCTCGACACATCGTCATCCTAGTTCATCTAGGTTTTCTGAGTAGGTTTTGGCTCTCGACGCAGGGCTATATTGGTTACGTTGGAAGTTCAGCGAAGGGGTAAGTCCTACCATTATCATAGTGCATCTGCTCTTTCTAAGGTTGTATCAGTTAGGTCAGATCTCATAGTCCGATTGGATATATTGCATCACGTTCGCATGGAATCTATCGGCTTATCGAGTTCCTTTTACCATCATCAGTCTCGAGCTGCATCAGTTAGGTCTGACCTTCTAGACTGCTGATAGTAGATTGAGCCTTAAGCCGATGGGTCTTTATGTGACGTTTAATCAGAGCAACCAATCGATAAGTTATCCTTACACTGAGTTTCATGCCTAACATATCGACATATTAGTCGATGTACATATATCTTCAACGATTAATTCGCTAACGATCGATCTGTTTTTATTAGATCTGTCCTTATACTGTCTCGGTTAGGTCTGATCTATCAAGGTTGTGTCTAATAGGACTGATATCAAGATCTAGCGAGTTTCTTTCCTCCCATCGTCTCAGCTTGCCGATGAGTTTATTTATATGGCTACATCGGACTCATAGCTGATAGCAGTAGATAGGTTTTCCCATTTCTTTCGTCAAAATGATCGATCTATCTTCAGCCATTTTAGTGCCGTTAGCCTCAACCTTATACTATCTCTATTCAGTACAATCTATCAAGGTTGGCTCTAACGGTATGGTTATTAGTGGTTGCTAAGTCTCGTCTCTTCGGAAGATCGGACTTCGCTCTTTACTACTTATTATATATTTTATTTAGAGCAACATTGGCTTTACAGCCGATCTATCCTTTATTTTATTCTTTATTATTTGCCTATATCATCATCGGCTTTTTAGCCGATGTATGAGTGCTACAGCCCCTATCGACAATCAGCCGATAGCAGAAGTACATTGGACTCATAGCCGATAACTATCTTAACTCTATCGGCATATCTAGCTGATAGTAAGAGTCCCTATCAGCATATCAGCTGATTGGCTCAATGATCTAATTCTATCTTTTTTTAATTAGTGATCAAATTAACTGGCACGCCCTGAATCGTAACAACTAGAAGACGCCAAGGAGCTTAAGGATGTGCACTAGAGCTAAACAAATATCTTAGAACTTCACGTGTTCAGGTGCATCACATCGAACCTCTATCGGTGAACAGGCTCGCGCTATCTCAATGCTCCTCTCTGCCTGGTCCGATTTTCCGCGTGAACACCAAGTAGATCGCATGAGCTCTAAGTAAAGTGAGAACCATGTATCCCTATCTTGTAGGGTCTTTAGTTCTTGGCCTTTTTTGAGTAGTGTGATCTCATGCTCTCGTTTTTCCTTCTCGAACTTATCTTTATGCATCTTATTTGCCTCTTGAAATCTTTTCATGATTCGTGATAACCTACAGGCATATACTTCTCTAGTTATGACTTGCTCAAGTAGAGCTCATAACTTAACAAGATAAGATATAAAGGCTTACTCTAGCATTGTAGCTAGAAAAAGTCAAGTTGTGCTTGTAGGGACTTTATCTTCCTTGTGGTCACTTCATCGGAACACACTATTATCATAAGTTAATCTAGTATTACTACCAGAGCATCTAGCTAATCTCATTGCTGGTTGGTCATTACATTATCTTCTTCTTCACTACGATGCAATATTAACAAAAGGAGATCATCAAAACATAAGACGAAAATGCCATGTGTTTTCAAGTACAGTAAATTGCTTCGACTACACACTAGAAGACAAATGCTTAAGAGATTGTGTAAAAAGTTACTGCTCGTTTATGTTGAAGCTTGCCACCACCTCCCCAACAATCTCCAGTTGATCCACACCACTTCCTGCTTGTTCTTGGATGCAACTTCTCGTCATGCCTTCTCTAGATCCACGTTGGATATTGCATCTTGACGCATGTGAGGACACAACAACCATGGGTTGTAAGACCATTTTGAGCATCCTGGATAGCCTTCTCAGGGATGTCGTCTAAGACATTCTCCAACTCACTGTCCAATTCCCCGATGGATGACAATAGACATACCTCATAGGTGAATTGTGGGGGCATTACCCCACGACGAAGTTCTTCTTCAAGCCTTCACAGAGGTCCTCTCTCTTGCCTTTTTCCTCTTCCAATTCCTTCTCGCCTTCGCCACCTGTTCGCGTCAGATCCCGGCGCGAGCACACCGACGCTTGGGAGGTCTGCTTAACTCTAATGCAGGCCGGTCGGCTTCTCTCCGTGGCTCAAGGTGTGCGTGCCGGGGCTCGTGGGGTTTGGTCGGCTCTAGTGCGACAGTGAGGGTGCGGGTGTGCCAGTCAATTTGACCCTACAATTGACAAGGAGGTGAGGCGAACGGGTCAATCGGACGACGGGCTGATATGAGCCCTCGCTATCGGCTGGCTGCCGATAAGATCGAGTTAGTCATCGGTCGCGTCCGGATGGCTCTTGCTATCGGCTGGTCGCCGATAGGAATCAGGGCGCCCTTCCATCAGCTAGGGAGCCGATGTAGGCATAGGCGGATGTCGACAAGAATACGACACCTTCGGGTGTAGCGGACGCGAGGCCCTGATTGATTGGCCGTAGAGCCGATGGAGGCACAAGATGGAGATAGCAGCACGAGACCCGTCACCCGCCATGACGACGCCGCTGGCACCGAATCCTGAAGATCGGACCTAACCGAGACAGTACGAAACCGAGGCCAACAACAACGGGACGGTGGACGCTGGATTGGATGTGCTGAAGCAAGGGCGAAGCAAACCCATCGGCTAGCTTAGCCGATGAGTGGACGTCTCTCTGAAGACAGGCGCGCATCGGCTAGAAGGCCGACGAGCTTGGCATGGCGCTCAAAGGAAAGTCTCTGAAGACTGGCACGTATCGGCCGAGGAGTCGATACACTGGGCGTGACGCTCAACGTATGGATAACTCATCGGCTAACACCCCGATGAAACATCATACAGAGACCTATAGGCCTAAATCTCATTCCACCGTTGGCAGCCTCGTAGGTCGAACCTTACAGATGCAGCATGAGACCGAGGACGGTGGAGAGAGCTTGATAGACTGATAGATACTATAGGGACGTGATGCGATACATCCTATCGGCCTAAGAGGTTGAACCTAACCGATACAGCCTTAGACAGAACGAGACATATCGAGATAGTAGTGGGACTTACCCCTTTGCCAGAGATCAGACCTAACCGATGCAGCCCCGTGTCGAGAGCCAGACCCCGCCGATAAAAACCTAGATAAACTAGAGTGGCGATGCGCCGAGGTTGTATTGATCGAAGAATTCTCCATTATATATTTCAAGGGGTCTATATATATACCCTAGGTTTACAGAGTCCGGCACGTTTACAACAACCATCGGACGTTATTTCCTAACAAAGATAAAAGAAAAATATCTCTAAAGAAGTTAACTAACTAACTAAATATTCATATCCATATAAGATAGGATAGACTACACTACCGTGAACCACGGCTTCTCCTCAAACTCAGTCTTATCTGGATAGTCTTCTATTCCGGGACCGAGTCTTCTCTTGCTTTAATCCGATCGGCTTGTTCCCTGTAGCGATCGGACACCTCTTCAGCCGATCGGTCTTTTTTCAATCCATCATTGGGCTGTCCAAATTTTGGCGTTAACACCACCTCACTGCGATTGTTGTTGGTCATCGCCATCTTCAACTCCTTCTCGAGCTTGCCCACCTTGTCATTCACAACAATGAGTTTAGTGAGGAGCCAATCGACCTTAGTATTAGCCTTCTTTGCCAAGAGGAGTACTTCTTGGTAGGCGTGAGGTAGATGATCAAATACCATTCCTAGAGGTGGCACGGCAACAATGGTGGACGTAGGAGGAGGGGCCGAGGAAGGGGAGATGATAGATGCAGTAGGTGGATGAGAGCTTGCTTCATCTTGTTTCTCCATGCTCTGCTCGAAGATAGCAAGGGTGACCCTACAAATTATACAGAGGATGAATTATCTGACACCTTTAGCCAAACATGTAGCGAGTTTTTACAGCTCAATTACTTACCTGGCTTTCTTCCTTGGAGTCAGGTTTATTAGCCTGAGCCTGTTTCACAGGGGAAATTGTCGGGGGAAGAAGTATGCAAAAATGCATGAATACATGAGAGCAAGGGTTTTTTTTTTAGTTTCTTCTATTGAATTTATCCTTTTAAGGATCTACTAGTGTAAGATGATTACTTACCGAGGAGTGAGTACCCTTTGTCAGGACACCTCTTGTTCTGACTTTCTTGAAACCCCATTTTCTTTTGTTGGCTCTAGCAGTACCACTAGAGCTAGGCTAGGAGGATGCCCCAGCCATTCTGGTAGCACTGGCTGATCCCCTTTTTGCTTCCATCGCATTGTGTGTGGCGGTGATTCGGTGATCAACGAGTGCCCTAATGATGTCAGTTATGGGCAACTCCTCTAAGTAATAGCATTATAACCCTACAACATCAACTAAGATAAGAATGAGAAATGTGTTGGGTACTTACATTAACAATCCTATCTCAACCAATCTGGGACAGGTCGCATAGGGGGTGGAGCCGTCACTCGCTGTGGTCAGCTTGTCAATCACCACCGCCTTGGTGTGCTTGGTGATAACCTCCTCAAGGAGCTTTGCATGTTTTCTAGATTAAAGTTGCTCAAGTACTTAAAAAGAGAAAATGCATTATGGGCATCAAGCGACGATAAACGTCTATAGCCCACGAGGATATCTGAGTAGGGTCATTTCTACCTGTGTACTCATACACGGCAGATCTGGAGACGCACAAAGTTGCTAATGACCTCATATACCATTAGACCACATTATCTGAACTCTTTAATCTTCTTTATAAAAACCTTTAAGGGTTCATATTCAGTAGGAGCAGAGACCCAAGTATCTCGATGCTTTGCTTTGGTGGTCAAGACGGTGAGATAGTAGGAATTGGTGTCGGTGTGAAGATAGAACCACTTGTTAGTGTGACGATAGAACCATCTCTGCACCCCTTCCTAGAGGTAGGTGTGATAAGGATGATGTACTCCTCTTTCAGGCCATCTTGAAGTCGAACACCACCATGATCTGTGATTCTTGATTTCTCCATGATCTCCAGTTCAGGCTTTGTTCAGACTTCGGGCTGTCAGGTCCCCAGTTCTTAATGTCTGAAGATTTTGTTTCCGTTATCTGAAGAAGAGGGAAAATTGACTTGGACTGATGAATTATGAACTCCAAGTGGATGACATTACTTCAGTAATCACTGTTTAACATTTTGCTAATATTGTAGCAAAAAAGTGATGCATACCATTAAAGTGACTCATTTTGCTAACATTACGTCAGTTTGCCTGGCCTAAACTGAAGGCTAAACCCTGCTATATAATGCTTGCTTGTGAAAATGTGATGCATACCATTAATGAGATGAATGAACTGAAACATAGCTGTCTCTCATCCCTCCTCTGTCATCCCAAGTTCTATCAATTTATCTCTCAAAGTTTGTTGTTCTAAGCTTGATTCTTTTGGGTCCGGACAATATTGGTATCAAACATTCAATCTTGGCATCAAGCTGATGCTGGAGTGACTTTTGGTGAGACTTCCGGAACGTGTTTCCCTGTAAATACTGCAACCAGAGTTGATCTTGCTGGACGTGAGAGTACAGTGGGCTGATGTGATTCTAATCTGGTTGGAGATAAACCCTGAGCAGAATCAATGGTCCGTGACAGCGACATAAATTGAGTAAGTGAATAAAGGCATGGAGTATCTGAAGTATACTCTGCGTAGTGGACTTCGTGTTAGACGGTCAGGTTCAGTGCTTATCAATGCATAGTGAGACTTGGACAGGGCTGGGTGCCCCAATGATTGTCGATCAACAAGTGGGTTATCAATATATCTCAGTACTAATTTTGTGCGAGAATGGTTCGCATGGAAGAAGTTGGACGTTCGATTCATTTCTAGTCAGGATCAAGTTTCAGATATTTTCGTAAGGCCCTTTGCAGTCAAGCTTTGAAGGTTTCAGGAGCAACCACAATCTGCTTCCTGCAGCTGAGATTGAAGGAGGGTGTAAACGAAGTGAATCGTGTCTAGTGTATAGTTTAATATGATTGTATTGGTTGCAACTATATACAAAGTTGATATCAAGTGATCTAGACCGCTGGTACTATTCACGTCAGGCCGGCAATATAGATAGTCCTGTGCTATTCATGTCCGGTTTCAAACTCTTCTCTTCAAAACTGATTCTTGGCCAATATTTTTACATACTACATGTGAAAATCACAATTCTAACCGAGAATCCTTTTTTCAATGGAATAACACATTTCTTCCCAAACTGATTCATTAACCTCCAATTAAACACAACAGAGTACAGTACCAAACCAGAAAAATAATTTCATTGGTCTTCAGGCATTCAGAGTATGCCTATGATATGTATTGTACATATGCAAGTTTGTGCTAATTGCTGATCACTTTTTCAGTAGCACATGTTCTGCTAGGAATTAACTCTTTTTGAATGGAAAATCACAAATTTTCCTAAAACTAATTCATTACCCACCAGTTAAGCGCAACACTGTACTGTTGTTGATACTGAAAGTCTGTTTCTTTTCCTTTCTATTTGATTATGTTTAGAACTAAACAACCAACAGCGATGTTGCTTCTGATGGGATATGACAAAGCCTATAAAACAATGAGACAGTCAATAGCACAACAGCACTAACCCAGTCATGCGTATGTAGTATACCAAATTGACCATGAGTTTGAAATCATATGTTAACCAGTTTAGGGTTCTACATCAAAACGATTTCATATAAAAACATTCATACAGACAGTTACTGTTTGCCGATATACATATTATACAACCTCATCGTTTCGCTTATATTTATTATAAGCGAAATAGTTTATTAGCGATTAAAAAATAATTTATAGATAAAATCTTTATATATGTATTGATAAAATCTTTATATATGTATTCTAAGTGATTTTAAGACAAATGCTAAAAAAATAAACTACGATAAAAAACCCTAAAATCAACTCTAAAATAGAGTTTTAAAATTTAAAATTCTACTTATGCTTATAAGTTAAAGGCTAAACAATAGGCTTGTTAACTGACAGTGCCTATCTGCAGCAAGCACCATCGTACTAGTAGGCAATGGTTGAATGATTGTTATTTTCACCATCATGGCACATGGACTTGGGACATGCTAGGTATGTCTTCTTTTTTGGTTTTCTGTTATTTTTTCTTGTTCCTCTAAACCGCTGCCGGTTCCTGTACAGTGATCTTTCTACTTAATATATACACCAGTTTTGTGATTTTTTTTTAAAAAAACATTGGCAATGGTGAAAAAAGAAGACGCTGGACAGACAGATGGCTCAATGACTGGCACCAAAGGAATTATTCCCTGGTCCTTATCTCACTAGCATGGGGGAAAATTAACAATTGGCTGATAGTGTTCCAGTAGCAAAAGTTTGTCCTGTTTGAATTGGATAAATCCTTCAGCCATGTTTGGCATCAGCATCGATAAAATCCTTCCGAAGTTCAGGAATTGGCAATAGGCTGCAAAAGTCAGGAATTGGCTTTCTCTTCAACATTGTCAATGTCGCACTGAATAATAAGGCGTTCCATTCCAACATTTTGTAGTTTCAGATCTAACTTCTGAATGGATCATCTCCATCAAAATTCAACATGTGCATAGGACCAGCTTAGAATTGCAGGTTGTATATGAATATTGATAAAGAGCAAAAGTTTGTTATGTTCTTTCCAATACCAGAACTTACACCAATTCTTTTTTGAAATTACTAAATTCCAATCAAATTACAAACACAAATTGAATAAAAGAGTTGCATGCCTTTCAGAGTAGTGACGGTTGGGGCATGGACGGTTGGGGCATGGACTATTGGACTGTATATGTTGAAGGGTGTGCCAACTGCTAATTACATTTTCAGTTGAACATATTCAGGCAACTAAGTGTTATTCCTAACTTGGTTGCACACATTTCAGTGGAAAATCACAAATTTCCTAAAACTAATTGATTGGCCATCAGTTAAGCACAACACAGTACTGTTTTTGATACTGAAACTCAGTACTGTTCTTTGGGTCCTGACAACATTGGTATTAGAGCTTCAATTCTGGCCTCAAATTGAAGCTGAAGCAGCTCTTCGTGAGTCAAGGAATTGACCAAGAAAATACCGCAACCAGAGTTGATCTTGATGGATCAGGGAGTACTGTGGGCTGAAGTGATTCCAATCTTGTTCGAGAGAACCCTTTCTCTTCTGTAAAATCTCTGAGAAAAATTGGTGATCTTATATATATATATATATACAACCGACCTCTCTGTATAGTAAATGAGGCCTCTGTCTTAATCTCCCTTTGTCTGTTCACTCCTATATGGTATCAGAGCAGGCAGACAGCCTTTGTGCACTATTGTCCCTCTCACCGGCAGACCGACGCTTCTCCTCTGCAGCCTCCTCCGCCATGGGCTTCTTCTCCGTGGCCTCTTCCGCCATGGGCTTCTCCTCCGCTGCCCTCTGACCATCTCCGCCGCGGACTTCTCCTCCACGGACTTTCCCTCTGCGGCCTTCCCAGCTGTGGACTTCTTCTCCTTCGCCACTATGCCCAGGGCTCTTTCGGGTCGAGACCTTCTTCCCCACACTCCTCCCTATTTTGCGCGCCACCACCCGAATCACCCCATGCCACGGTGGCCGCTTTCCCTTATCCACCTTCCGTGAAGCGGGTGGCTTGGCATGGAAGCTATCGCGTAAGGAGGAGACGGAGCTAGACACTAGAACTAGCTTATTCTGGACGTAGCCCAGCACAGTCCCTCCCTTCATCCGCCTCCTCGCACTTGCTCTTGCACCGTCCCTCTCTTCACAACTGCGTCGGTGCTCCTCCGTGCCCAAGCTATTCATCTCTGTTCACGTCCGGAGCATGCGATGCGAACATGACACTCTCTCTTTCACGGACGCACACCAACTCCTTTAGCATCCGCAATCCTTCTCGCCTTGCGTCCATGCCAATCTGCAGTGCACACGTGTCTGCGGACGTGAACTCCTCTCCCACGGACGCGAACTCTCTCCCTCTTGCGCCCGTGACCCCTCTCGCCTCACGTCTGCGTCAATACGACACGCACAAGTGTCCGTGGATGTGAAATCCCCTTTCCCGGATGTGAACTCCCCCCCTCTCGCGCCTGTCACCCTTCTCGCCTCACGTCCACGCCAATCCAACGCGCACACGTGTCCGCGGACACAAAATCCTCTCCCCCGGATGCAAACTCCCTCCCCTCTTGCGCCCGTGACTCCTCACCTCGTGTCCGCACTAATCTGCCGCGCACACGTGTCCCTCCGTTCTTGTGGATGTGCACTCCCCTCTCGCGCCCGTGACTCCTCGCCTCGCATCCGCCCCAGTCAGTCTCGCACACGCTTCTGTAGATGCGAAATCTTTCCCCACGGACGTGAATATCCCTCTTCCCCGCCCGTCACCCTTCTACCTCGCGTCTGCTCTCTGTGTTCCTCTCACATCTAGAGCACGCACGCCCGTGTCCTCGTCTCCCCTCTCTGCATCCCGTCACCGGCGCACCCGTGCGTGATCTTCTCACATCGCGTCCAACTCTGCCCGGTGATCTTTCACAATGGCTACTAAGTCGGTTCTTGGCTCCAGCACCCTTTCCGTTGCCAAATTTGGCTCTCTACCTAGCATTGGCGATTTCTCCATCGGAGCTCTGGGTGCCACTCCGGCTAATCCGGTGTTCTCTCTCCCCTACGCCGCTGTCAACGTGAAATCTCATGTTCCGATTTTACTCAATCTCCACACCAACTACTCCAAATGAGTTTTCTTCTTCAAATCCCTGTATAGCAAGTTCGGCTTCCATTCCCACATCAACGGCTCCACTCCTCCTCGACCAGATGACCCCAGTGGGACATCGCCGAGTGTTGTATTCGTAGTTGGCTGCTCGGCTTTGTTGATAATTCTGTCCTAGACCTCACCATGGATGACACCGACCCTACCATCCACGATCTGTGGGTGGCCATTGAGAGGATCTTCCACGCCAACCAGCAACCCCGTGCCATCTTCCTCCTCAACGAGTTCCACTTCATGATACAAGGAGACTCCTTCGTCTCTATGTACTGCCAACGCCTCAAGATTAAGGCCGCCGCCCTCCGCGACATCGTCCATCCTGTGACAGACTCGTAGCTCATCCTCGCACTCTTGTGAGGTCTCAATCCTTGCTTCTCCAGCACCGCTAACGACATCGCCAACTCTGCCACTCTTCCCACGTTCGCCAGAGCCCACAACATGCTTGTCCTCAAGGAACTCCGCCTGATCAATGACGAGGAGACCGTCACCCACACCGCTCTCATCGCGATAACCTATTGTAGTTGCACCAGCCTCAATGGTTGCGCTCCACATTGACTGCTGCCTCCCCTAGAGGCCACAACAGCCACTCCAGCGGCCATGGCTTCGGCAATAGCAACAGGGACCAAGCCGGTGGTAGTAGCAAAGGGAAAGGGAAGGGCAATGGCAAGAGTTGGAGCGGCTTAGCCTAGCCGTGGCATACTACTGCCTCTCTACAGCAGGGCGTTCCTATGGGTCATTGGCTCTGCTACAATCCCTAGGCGCCTCAAACCTTCCCAACGCAGCCACGGTCACACTGGCTGGCGACCAGGGGTCCTCAGTGCTCCCCCCAGGCACACCTAGCGTCTGCACTGATGCAACCCCCTATGACTCCCGCGCCCCTACAAGTCTCCAAGCCGGCTCCCATGTGGAACCAGGCTGGCCTCATCGCTGCTCTCAACCAGATGACGCTTCAGCCTTAGCATTACTAGGTGCTGGACTCTCGTGCATTATCTCACATGAGCTCTTCGGATGGTATACTTCTTTCCCACCATCCTTCCTCCTTCCCATTCGTCACTGTCGGCAATGGGCAAACTCTCCCAATTACATATCGTGGTGACTCCCTCCTTCCAACACTAGTGTCAAACTTTCCTCTCCACAATATTTTAATTGTTCCCTCTTTTATACATAATTTAATTTTTGTTCATTAATTCACCAAAGACAACAATTGCTATATCGAATTTGACGCTCTTAATTTTTCTGTTAAGGATATCCTGACCCGGCACGTGATACTTCACTGCAATAGTGGTGATGACTTCTACACCATTCTCGCTGCGCCATCCACTCCTCACAATAGTCTCGTTATCTCCACCAAACTTTGGCATCTCCATCTCGGCCACCTCAGTCATGTTGCCATTGATACCCTCCGCCGAAGTGCGTCCATTAAATGTACCAGACTAGCCCCCACTATATGCCACTCATATTAGCTTGACAAACACGTGCGGCTTCCCTTTTTAAACTCTTAACTCTTTTACCTCCCGCCCTTTTGAACTCATTCACCATGATGTTCGGGCTATCAATATTAACTTGTTTTGCTCGATGATTATATACATTACTGCTAGACTTTCCCTATTTCTCGCAAATCCGAAGACACAATCCACCTCATTGATTTTTGCAATTATACTTCAACTCAATTCAACCTAGCCATCAAAGCTATACAGGCCAACAATGGGACGAAGTTCGTCAACAAAACCATCCGAGCCTTCCTTCATTCTCGTGGTATCCATCTTCGGCTCTCATGTCCCTACACTTCCCCTCAAAATGGCAATGCCGAATGCATCCTCCGCACACTCAACAACATTACCCGCACCATGCTTCTCCATGCCCATCTACCAGCATCTTACTAGGCTAAAAGCACTCATCATAGTGACTTACTTACTGTATTGGCGCTCTTACTCCTCCATCTATAATGCCATTCCTCATACTCTCCTTTACAACAAGGTTCCTGATTATTTCCACCTACATGTCTTCGGGTGCCTTTGCTACCCACTGTGTCATCTTGCCTATCCCGACGAATCACTAGTTTGCCTTGGCCGATCCTTAGTGGCGCACAGCTATGGCTGACGAGTAGAAGGCATTGATTGACAACGGGACTTGGCGTCTCATTTCTTGTCCTCCTGGCGCAAACATTGTAACAGGCAAGTGGATCTTCAAGCACAAATTCCACTTCGATGGTTCCCTTGTCCGTCACAAGGCATGTTGGGTAGTTTGAGGTTTCTCACAGCGCCCTAGCATCAACTACGATGAGACTTTCAGACCCGTCATCAAGCTCGTCACGATTCGAGTCGTTCTCACCCTTGCTGCATCGCGCTCTTGGCCGATCCACCAACTTGATGTAAAGAACGCTTTCCTTCATGGTCATCTAGCGGAGATAGTGTACTGCCAGCAGCCTCCCGGTTTCATCGACCCCGCTTGCCTCGACGATGTTTGTCTCTTGTTGCAACTCCGGTTGACACTTGTGCTAAGTTCTCAGCCACCGATGGCCCTCTAGTCGTTGACCCCTTCTAGTACCAAAGCCTTGCCGGTGCCCTGCAATACTTGATGCTCACATGATCTGACCTCACCTACGCAGTCTAGCAAGTTTGCCTCTTCATGCATGCTCCCCGCAAACCTCACCTTGCGTTGATCAAGCACATTCTTTGCTACCTGAAGGGCACCCTATTCACTGGCCTCCATCTCAGCTCCAGATCAGTCGACTCTCTCACCGTGTATTTCGATGTAGACTGGACGGGCTGTCCTGACTTCCGACGCTCTACATCAGGCTACTGCGTCTTTCTCGGTGACAACCTGGTCTCTAGGTCCTCTAGTGCAGAAGCCGAGTATCGCGCAGTTGCCCATATAGTCACCGAGTGCTGTTGGATCCATCAACTCCTCCAGAAACTTCATACACCCCTATCCTCTATAACCATCGTGTACTATGACAATGTTAGTGTTGTCTATATGACCACTAACCCGGTTCATCATCGTCATACAAAGCACATCGAGATCGATATCCACTTTGTCTATGAGAAAGTTGCTCTGGGATTAGTTCGGATGCTCCATGTGCTTTCGACACATCAATTCGCCGACATCATGACCAAATGATTTCTTTGTTCACTAGTTTTCGGTTTAGTCTTTGCGTCTGTGATCCTCTTGTTATGACTACGGGGGTGTTAGATATATATATATATACAGCCGACCCCGTAAACAGGGTCTCTGTCGCTCTCTCTTTATCTGTACACTCCTACACTCATGATAACGAAACAAGGTAAAGGAGGACCTGCTTATGCAACTAAGGCAGAAATTGAGTATCTGAATTCTGAAGTATACTCTGAATGTTAGAAAGTCAAGTTCAGTACTTGCCATTGAATTTTCAGACCTAGTCTCGAGGCTGAAAATGCAGTGCCCAGTCTTGAGTCTTTTGTCAGCGGATTCATTTGCTAAATCTGACGGTACCTAGAACCACTCTCCTAAATTGCTTGTGTAGATTTCTGATGAACGATAGTCCACCCAAGTCACTGTGGGATGTAAGAATTCTATCAAATTATCTCTGAATTTCTGCTGTTCTAAGCTTGATAACGTTGGTCCTGACTCCTCACAGTATTATCAGTCTATCCACCTTCAATCTTGGCCTGAAACCTGGTTAGAGTCACCTCAGCCCAATCTAGCCTCGGGTCCTGACATCTTTTGACATGCGCACATTTGTTCATCTAATTTCAGCTCGAATTTTAAAACTATCCAGAATAGATTCCAATTCAAATTGCTAAGACAATTTGTTTTAGCAAACTTTGCCAAAAAAAAAAACTCCCGTGTCCTGACCCAATCCCGCGCTTGTAGGCGTAGCCTTATCACGCCTGTTAGACAGACCACTGACCTGGGCTGTATATATATAGACCCGACCCCCTCGTATACGCTCGGAGGATTCATAGTCACTGTACACTTTCTACATGGTATCAGAGCGAGTCTAGATATCCCAGCGCGCTAGCTTCTCCCTCCGGTGAGCTGACCCTTTCCTCCTCGTCGTCGACGTCTTCTTCCCGTCACCGACTCTCTTCCCGGTACTCCCCTCGCTCTCTCGTCTCCATTTCTTCTTCTCCCCGTCTCTCCCGCAGTCACCTTTTCTCCGCCCCACCTCCGCGCGACCAGGCGACGGTCTCGATCCGCCTCCTCGTCCCTCCTCGCACCCGTCTCCGCTCTTCCTATTGTTTCATGCATCTCTCATTCTCTGACGCCAGCGCACCTCCGCGCTCGTCGTCTCCATCGGCTGGAAACCTCCCTCGGTTCTTGACCTTTCTGACACGCTCAACGGCTCTCGGACGCGAACCTTCTTCCCTCACGTCCGAGCCAGTCCAATGTGTCCACGTGTCTACAGACACGAATCCCTGCCTCCCGGATGCGAACATATTCTCTTCGCGTCCTGCCACTCCCTGCCTTTTTCGCGTCCGCCCCACTCCTTGGCCTCCACGAGTCCACGGACGTGAATCCTCGCACGTCCGTGACCCAACCACTCTCTGATCCACCCAATCTGTCCTCATCTACTCTGCTGCCTACTCCCCATTGGCCAACCACTCCTCATCGGCTGGCCATTCGTCACCTACTCCGCTACCTACTCCTCATCGGCAGGCCACTCCTCACCTACTCTGCCGCCTACTCCCCATCGGCCAACCACTCCTCATCGGCTGGCCACTCCTCACCTACTTCGCTGCCCACTTCCCATCAGCTTCTCACGTTCTTGATCGGCCGATCCGTCCTCTCATCGGCTTCCCCCTCCCATCGGCTTCGCTCTCCCATCGGCTCTTTGCTCCCGTTCTCCCGTCATGGCCACCGAGTCCGTCCTCAGCTCCGGCACTCTCCCAGTCGCCGAATCTGCTCCGGCCCTCGGTACCACAGACCACACCTTGGGCACCACCTCGCCGATCTTCTCCCCTCCCTACGCTGCTGTGAACGTGAAATCTCACGTTCCTATCTCCCTTGACCTTAACGCCAATTATTTCAAGTGGGTTTTCTTCTTCAAATCCCTCTGGAAAATTCGGCCTTTGGTCCCATATTGATGGCTCCGCTCCACCTCGCCCCGATGATCCTCAGTGGGACATCGCCGAGTGCTGCGTGTGCAGCTGGCTGCTCGGCTCGGTCCACGACTCTATCCTCGACCTCGCCATGGACGATACCAAACCCACCGCCCGGGACCTCTAGGTGGCCATCGAGCGGATCTTCCTGGCCAACAAGCAGCCTCACGCCATCTTCCTCCTCAACGAGTTCCACTCCATGGTACAAGACGGCTCCTCTGTCTCCTCGTACTGTCAGCGCCTCAAAGTCAAGGCTGCTGCTCTCCGGGACATCGGCCAACCTGTGGCTGACTCTCAACTCGTCCTCGCCCTTCTGCGAGGCCTCAATCCCCGCATCTCTAACACCGCCGATGACATCGCCAATGCCACACCTCTTCCATCATTCGCCCGAGCTCATGACATGCTAGTTCTTAAAGAACTCCATCTGGCCAATCATGAGAAGACAGTGGCCCACACCGCTCTTCTTGTCGTAGCCGATAATGGCTACCGAGCTTCTTGCGCTGCCCCTTCCTCCCGCGGTCCTCGTGGCCATGGCTCCGGCCACAGCAACACAGCCCGCACCGGGAAAGGCAAGGGCAAAGGCAAAGGCAGGACCTGGCAGGGTCCGACGCCACCACGACCTACCTCGGTCCCTACCCACCCTGCCAGTCCCACGGGTCTGTGGCTCTGCTACAACCCCTGGGCGCCCCAGCCCCAGCCACGCAGCCCCATCGGCTGGCAACCCGGAGTTCTCGGCGCCCATCCCCAGGCTCACCTGGCATCGGCTCCTGTTCTGCCACCTCAGCCGATGCTACCGACCCCAACCACCCAGTCGGTTCCCTCCTGGAACTAGGTTGGCCTCGTCGCTACCCTCAACCAGATGACGCTCCAACCACAGTACCCTTGGGTGCTGGAATCTGGGGCGTCTTCACACATGGCGTCATCGGAAGGTATACTTCGCTCCTGTCACCCCTCTTCCTCCTCTTTTGTCACTATCGACAATGGTTACTCTCTTCCTGTCCAATGCTGCGGTGACTCCTCTCTGTCTACATCCACCACTAACCTCCCCCTACGCAATGTTCTTATTGTCCCTTCTCTCATTCACAATCTTATATCTGTTCGTCAATTCACACGAGACAACCACTGCTCCATTGAATTTGACGCGTCTGGTTTCTCTATGAAGGAAATCCCAACCCGGCAACAGATCCTTCACTGCAATAGTAGCGGCGACCTCTACACCATTTTCGCTGCGCCGTCCACCCACACGCCAGCATCGCCCTCTCCACCAACCTTTGGCACCTTCGCCTCAGCCACCCCGGTCCCGACGCTGTCGCCACCCTCCGTCGCAGCGTCTCCATCCGATGTACTCACAGCAGCTCCACAGTTTGCTACTCATGTCAACTTGACAAACATGTGTGTCTGCCCTTTTCTAGTTCTCTCTCCTGTACCTCGCGTCCATTTGAACTTATACATTGTGATGTATGGACGTCCCTAGTTAAAAGTGTCTCCGGTAATCAGTATTATCTCGCTATACTTGACGATTACACACACTATTGCTGGACCTTCCTGCTCATCCACAAATCTGAGGTCGTCTCTCACCTCACTCACTTCGTCACGTACGTATCCACTCAGTTCAACCTCTCCATCAAGGCTTTACAAGCCGATAACGGTATGGAATTCGTCAACCATACCGTTACAAACCTCCTCACCTCGCAGGGCATCCATCTCCGGCTCTCCTGCCCCTACACCTCTCCTCAGAACGGCAAAGCCGAGCGCCTCCTTCGCACCCTCAACAACATCAGTCGCACCATACTACTTCACGCCCACCTACCCGCCACTTATTGGGCCGAAGCTCTGGCTACTGTGACGTACCTTCTCAATCGGCGCCCATGCTCCTCCGTTCATAACAACGTTCCCTATGCCCTTTTCTACCGCACGGCGCCCGACTACTCCCACCTTCGCATTTTCGGGTGCCTCTGCTACCCAAATCTCACCGCCACAGCTTCCCACAAACTCGCTCCCCAGTCGACACTCGAGCCAAACTCTCCGCCGCCGATGGCGCCCTCGTTGCCGATCCCTCTCACTATCGGAGTCTTGCCAGGGCTCTCCAATACCTCACACTCACCCGACCCGACTTCACGTACGCTGTCCAGCAAGTGTGCCTCTTCATTCACGCTCTGTGCGAACCTCACCTCGCGCTGTTCAAGCGCATCCTACGCTACGTGAAGGGCACCCTCTCCAACGGGCTGCATCTCAGCTCCAGCCCCATCGACTCCCTCACCGTGTACTCCGACGCGGACTGGGCAGGCTACCCCGACTCTCGATGCTCTACGTCCGGTTACTGCGTCTACCTCGGTGACACTCTCGTATCCTGGTCCTCAAAACGCCAGACTACAGTGTCCCGCTCCAGCGCTGAAGCCGAATACCGCGCCGTCGCCGAGTGCTGCTGGCTTCACCAGCTTCTCCAGGAGCTCTGTGCACCCCTCTCCACCGCGACCGTCGTCTACTGTGACAATATCAGTGCCGTCTACATGACCGCCAACCCGGTCCATCACTGACGTACCAAGCACATCGAGATCGATATTCATTTTGTCCGTGACAAGGTTGCATTAGGACAGGTTCAGGTGCTCCATTAAACATCAGTTTGCCGATATAATGACCAAAGGCCTGCCCACGCCTTTGTTCACCAGTTTTCGGTCCAGTCTCTGCGTCCGTTCCCCTCCCGCTGCGACTGCGGGGATGGTAGACAGACTACTGGCCTGGGCTGTATATATATATAGACCCGACCCCTCGTATACGCTCGAGGATAGTTACTGTATACTTTATACAGCTCCTCCTCTTTCTCCCCAAAGCCCTAGAAATCGTCTGGTGCAGAGACGGATCGAGCAATGGCGGCCGGTGGTGGCGCGGATGGGCTGCCTCCGGGCCTCAAGTTCGACCCAAAAGACGACGAGCTCGTCGCCCGATTCCTGCTCCGGCGCCTCCAGGGTAAGCCCCTCCCTCTCGATGGTGTCATCCTCGAGGCCGACCCTCTGAGCGCGCCGCCGTGGAAGCTTCTCGCGGAGCACGGCCAGGGCGACGAGGCCTTCTTCTTCGCTGACGCTCGGGCCAAGAACAGCAAGGGGAACCGCCAGAAGCGTACCGTCGAGGGTGGAGGGCTTTGGCAGGGGCAGAGGATGTGCGTCGACGGATAGAAGCTGTGTGTCCCCAATGGCGTCGGTGTGGAGGAGATCGCGTGGCGCAAGTACATGCTGAGTTTCTTCGGCGAGGGAGAGAGGGGGAGCTCCGGCTGGGTGATGCACGAGTACGCTGTCACGGCCCCGGCCGAGCTCGCCTCGTCGTCGCTCCGACTCTACCGCGTCCGGTTCAGCGGCCACGGCAAGAAACGCAAGAGAGCCCCAATCCGACGAGGACGGTCGAGCACGCGCTGGGCCGCAGAGCGCCGGAACAGAGACTACTCTGCTCGAGGAGCGCGTCCCGCCGCCACAGCCTGTTCCTTCTCCTGCAGCGGTGGTGGAGCTTGCCGGAGATGTTGATGGCGGTCATCAGTGCTCCTCCAGCGTGATGGATGATTTTTCCATGGTGTTTAGTAATCTTGAAGACCTGATCAGCCAGCAGAGGAAGCAGAAGCCGATGCTTGTGGTGCAGCGCTTGCACCGTTGCTAGACAACCAGAACTTCTCTTCGTTGCTCGTCATCGACGGCGAGGCGACCAGAACTTCTCTTCGTTGCTCGTCATCGACGGCGAGGCGACCAGAACTTCTCTTCGTTGCTCGTCATCGACGGCGAGGCGACCAGAACTTCTCTTCGTTGCTCGTCATCGACGGCGAGGCGCCAGCGTTGTCTGATTTTGAGTTTCCAGAGAGCATTGATGAGGTTCTTAACTGCATCGACTTCACCATGGCCGACCCGAGCTGCTTGGAGATGGAGTTGCTCATGGACGACCTCTTTGATCTGCCGGCTGACTAGCCTGACCTCCTGGAGCTTGAGACAGATTTGCTGATATTCTTCTGTAGAGAAAGGCAGAAGCTACCTAGCTTAGTCTTTTTTAGAAAGAGATCTAATTGCTGATACTCTGTAGCTCAGAGTTGAGATGTTTATGAATTCTGTATATTAGGCAGTTTGATCTATAGCTTGTGATCTTGTGATCTAAGTCCTGTGTAATCCTGTGTTCTGCTTGTTTTCCCCTCAGCCCGGCCTGGATCGTCATCCTCTCGGTCATATTTTGTACCACGGCCACGGCGAGTGAATCGCGCCGTGGTGAACCCTGTCGAACACGCTGTGGCATGCCATAGAAACGTGGGGGATGTCACAGCATAACGACTGCCGTCAGCCATGCCGCGCTATGCCCTAAACGTACGTAGGAAGTGGCGGTGTGGCACGTGCTGTCAGCCACATCGCTCCACGACCCTGAACATGCTCGTGATGTCGCGGCGTGGCGCACACGGCGGAGGGCCGAGATTAGCTCGGCCATCCCCTGTTTTTTTATTCCGTAGATTTTCAATTTGTTGTGTATAAAAGGAATGTCAAATCACTAAAAACGTGGAGACGGTTTGTGCTCAGCACCAAATTTCAGGATTCCACCTTGTTCTCGAGTTCTTGAGTGAGTTTGGCGCTCGCCGGAGTAAGGTCCTGCCGCCAGAGAAGAAGTTCGGGCAGCTCAGAAGCGAGATGTGCTCTTACCGTCGTGCTTGTATTTATTGACAAAGTGTATTATGCAGGGCTTTTTCTGCCTTCGTTGAAACAGATTCGTTGATACTCTGCAGCTCCCAATTGAGTTGACAAAGTGTATGTACCTGAGTTGCATTAATTACTTTATTTGATTATAAATTATCCTGTTTCTTGATTCATTTGTTTATGCCAAAAGTATACTCTGCATGAGTTGAATTGAGTTCAGACTTCAGACTCCAGATTTGATAGTTCATGTACATGTGTCTGTACATGACCAAAAATATCGAGTAATTCAGAAAAACCGTCATCAGTGTTCTTCCAGAGTTCCAGATAAAGGCGTTTTGGATGCCTCGAATCTTGTGAGTTTAATCCTAAATTTTTTGCACAGTCCAATCCTTCAGTTTTAGACAAAACTTTGCATAATACTCCTCTTGTCAGCACAGAGGGTTCTGGAGCTGAAGCTGATGCTGGTAATTTCTGGCTTGCCGGTTCGATTCATTCGGGTTTTTCCAAGGTCCTGGAGCAAGATAACAAATGCAGGCTCAAGTGAACGCAAATCATGTCCAATAGTCTTGTCTGCCATCAAAGTCAACAGTTCTTGATGTCTGAAGATTTGTTTTCAGTTATCTGAAAGAGAGAGACAAAGGGGTATTGACAAACAGTTCAGATTGAAGTAGGCGGATGAATTACGAAGATCGACTGGCTGACATTACTTCAGTAATCCTGTTTACCGTTATGGCGTTGTGTTAAACCTGTATCAGCAAAGTTCGCTCAGAAAAAGTCAAGTAGAGCAAAGCAAGCAGATGGAATATTTAATGAGTATGTTTAACAGCATGATTATTTCAGGTGGCATATGTCTGGTAGATTCAGTAGACCCATCTTATAAGGCTCCAAATTTATAGGAGATCCATCTGATCGAGAAGGAACAACAAACTGAAGCATTGTTGGGGCACGGCGCTACCTATCTATTACTGGGCTCGACATTTCCTTTTCTGTCACAGTGATACCTGACTACTAATATTTACATTCACCTATGGATGTAGTACATTGGACTGATGCAAAACGAATTTTGAGGTATCTTGTAGTACACTCTGAATATTGGACTGCAAATTCGCCGTCTCACCGAATCTCCAAGACTCCAACCGTGCCACGCGACGAGGGGCAACTGGCAAGAGAAAGGCCGAGGGCCACACTCTGTAGGGGCTGAGCTGCCGAGTGGACAATCGAGGCAAATTGTGATCCGTGGGTTCTCCTTTTTGTTCTTCCATCTGATCACCATGACACAACACTGATCCTGCATCCACGCTGTTGTCCGCTGAGCTGCTAGTGAGTTCTCACAAGTACGTTGGCTTTATGAGTCACTCCCTCCCCGCCGCTTCATAGTTGACGCTAATCAACGGAGGTTCGTCGGACATGGAGGCATGGCGTAATGGACATTGGCGGAGCTACAAGGGGCACCCCCATGGACCATGGAAACGCACTCTCCAACCAAGGTTGTGCATGTGGTGCTATTAATTAGGGAAGGTTAAATTTCTCCTTAATTAAACAATTTGCGGTCTCACCAAGAGTCCCAGACTTCGACCATGCCATGAATGTCACAATAAAAATTCGTGCAAAAGGAATTTTCAGAAATTATTTATTAATTAAAGAAAGCGATTGAATAAAAATCTATGAAAATTTGAACATGAAGTTGGTCAAGATAAAATTTTAATAAATACTTTGAGCACCAAATTATTTTTAATAAATAAAACATTATTTTACTAATTATTTAAATTAAAAATCTAATTAAAATCCCTTCCTTAGGCTATATTTTGGATCCTTTTCCTGCCTTGGCCTTTTCTCTTCAATTCCCCACGGTACTTTTTTCTCTCACCCGTATCCAGTTGGTTCATCTCCTACTTCAGCCTTTTTCTCACACCAGCCATTCTCGCCACCGAGCTATCCCATCTCCTCTCTATGCCCGATAGGCTACTTTGGCCTAGCCACGCATTGGCCTTCCCTACCTCGGCTATCAAGTGAGCCAGCCAAGCCCAACAGCCTAATGCCTCCTGCTGCTCCAAACACTAGTGCTTTGGGCCAATGCATTAGGGTGTCTTCAAGCTCAGGCTGAAATCCTCTGGCTGCTTGACACCGCCTTTCCTCCCCTGCAATATGACCATTCTGTCATGCCTTTTCCAATCTAGATTTAGTGGTTTTTATCCCCTAAGTCTCCTCTTCTTTTTCCCCAAGAAAAGCCAAAAAAATCCTAAAGGAATTCTCATGGATTTTGTCCTGTTCCTATCTCGCAAAAGTAGGAGTAGACCCTAGTTTTTCCCTAACAAATCCTGGCCGAATCATGTCGATGTCCTTCCCCTTTGCCTATAAATAGCGCCTCCTTGGTGTCCTTTCCTGTTCCACCTTTTTTCCCTAGCTCGCTATGTGCCCCAGCTGCCTTTCCTTGAGTTTCTTCTCTCTCTGCTTCCACCACCAGCTTTGGCCCCCGCTTGCTATCCTTCGTGCCATCCCCGGGCCTCACTCTCTCCATCATTGGCACCACAAGGACAAGATGAAGCCCATTTGTAGCTTCTCTTCACTTGGACATCGCCAGAAGTCACCACCACCATGGACACCAAAACCACCACCTATTAGATGGCTGTTGTTTGTCATCATCTATCATCATGTAAGTGTTGGTGTGGATCATCGTCACTTGCTTGATGTCCCCATACCCTCTGTTTTCACTGTCATGCCATCATTTGTCATACATCGTTGCTTCTGACTTGACCAGCTGTCGAGCCAACATGACTGTCCATGTGGTTGCCTCATTAGCACCACCTCTTCCTCCTCTCTTGCGTGGCTGCATACTCACGTGCTTGCGTGACATTCGTAATGCATGTTGGATCTTGGCTATCAATATCATTTAATGATATCTAAGCCATCCAATCCTTATAAACCCATAGAGCTTCTACGTGAAATAGGTCTACCATGGACAGCATCCCATCCTCTCTATAACAAGCGGGCCCCACTTGTAGTGACTAAGTCTCCTCTCTCTCTAGGGCTGATGTTATCATCTATCCTTTTCTAGTCAAAAATAACAAATATGATGTATTAAATGTTTTAGGGCTTTCTAATAGGTTTTAATTGAATTAAAATTTTATTAATTCATAACTAATTCATATGAACTCAGAACGAGGTCGTTCAAGTCGTAAAATTCATCAAAATTCAATATCTACCTATTTATAAACTTTGGTTATATTGTTAGTGGTGTGGTTGGTGGGAATGCCTTTTTAAATAAAAGTGATGAAAAAATGGTTTAGATTAAAACTGGTAAAAATGGTTTATATTGAAATTGATAAAAATAGTTTATATTAAAATTATTTATAAAAAATGTGCTCCGGTTATAAAAATATATATTGGAGAATTTTTTTTATTTATGTGCAGGTATTAAATACAGAAAATAGAAGAAAAATCACAAAAAAAATTAGAGGAATTTTAGATAAAAATTGAGAAATTAATTATGAGAATTTTCTATAGTAATGGACTGAAATTACGAGCAGGCCGAATGAATAGTATGTATGTGTTCCCGCTGGAAGTGGGCTGAAGATGACACTTGAACATGATAGCATACACTAAAGGAGGTTGAAAGTATCTTAGCTAGCGAGCGGCTGACTTGGCAGATTGGTCGAGAACTTAGTAGGCCAGTAGAACAGGTTGACAATGGGAAAGCGTATCAATAGTGCGAGCACATGTGTGGCAGAGACATGAGGCTCATAGGTGGGCCAGGTGTGTCAGTGAGCATAGGCGCAAGGGCATGCAATGGTGCAGCGGTTAACTGGTGGGCTAGGCATGTCAATGAGCACGAGTGGGGATGCACAGTGGCGTGGTGATTGATAGGTGGGGCCGGATGAGGAGACGTGGCACGTGCCGATGTGTGCACTCGTGCGAGCATAGGAAATTCTGAGGCATACGTGGTGTAACCAGACTAGTGTGGAAACACGGGAATAGTGTTTGAGCGAGATTCTCTTCAAAAACATATCATACTTTATGGTCAACCGTGTGTGAGGTGACATTGCGTAATCTAAGTGTTTAATTTGAATCCAACGGCTGAGAGTAAATAAAATAGTGGTTAGAAAATCGTAAGGATTTTTTTCTAGAGATTTATACACAAAAAATTGATAGATTTTTTTGCGTAAATTTTGTCAACACAATTTTAGGAATAAAGATAAAATTTGTGAAAAAATAGTGTGGTAATTAATTTCTCTTCATTGTGCTTACCTAGCGATTGATTTAGAATAATTTGTTTTCTATGTGATTTCAAATTGTTTGCTTGATATAAAATTTAACTAGGGTATTAGAACGGTTATTTAATTTTACATATCGTATTATTAATTAATTAGGGTTTAATTAATTTTGGTCGATCAGATGTTCGATTCGTATTCTGTAAAATTTCTACGTCTATCGGAGTTACGGATTTATATAAAATTTCTACGTCTATCAGATTTACGGATAATCTATTTAGTAATGAAATGTTGTTTTGTCTAGATCTTAAAAAAGAAAAATTTCTGGTTTTGTGATTCCTACAAAGTGTTAAATTTTATTTTTTAACTTTTACAATCATTCACCTTTATCTGATTGTCTATTTCGATCATTTAGCGTTCTATCAGATGCAGGTGTAGGTTTGTTAAATTGTTGAAGTAAGCTTTAAAGGTTTCTTTCTATTGTTCCGAAACTGATTTGTAAATTTAACACTGCAATTTGCTACTGCTGCATGGATTTTTAGAAATGAGTAACTAACTTTGAAGCTGGTGGGAGCAGCAAATATCCTGGCACCGTCCTGCAGCCTAATGCTGGTATGATACTGTTGGTGAGATTACAAAAGAATTAATTATGTTGTTACTCTTTTCAATGAATGCACACATACTGGCACTAGAACTCTGCATAAACAAAAATGTCATATGTAGTTTTTTTCAGATTATTCACCAGATCTATGGAACGGATTATTTGCTCCATGCTTTGAAAAATACATTTTCTCAAACAATTTTTTTCTACTTATTTTAAATTATTTGTTAATTTTATTTATCAAAGTATTTAATTTATACCTATAATCATATAATCCATAGCAACAATCCACTTAATAATCTATTTCAAATTGAGCCTGGTAGCTAGCTACTCTAGATTATGTTATGCCAAATAATTAATGCAAACATAATTTTGTTTAATTTGTGTAATCTAGCTAATGTCTTTAATTTTTTTTCATCCAAAACTACAGCTAACATTGTAATAATTCCCAATGTTAGCTTGGTTGGAGTTGGAAGCCTTGTATATGGTTAAAAAGGCCATATTTTGGCATAACAGATGGAATGGATCCCACCTAACCTATGAAAAATAACTAAGAAAAAAAACATCTCGGCATGCAAGGAATTTTTTTTACCAGCTAATAAGGATGCACACAGCATACATGCAAGGAATGACCGACCTGAAAATAATACTAGTACAATACATTACTATCTAGAAAGGCGCAGGAAGTGGCGTCTCAAGCAAATATCTAAGACCATCAATCAATTCAAAAAATGCTTTCATCGTGTGATTTTTCTTTGAAAAAATTGTAGATGATCAATCGTTGGCCTCGGTGCTCTCAGCTGGGGAACCCTAGTTAGCAACCCTTACCCTTCTCCAAGTAGCCGGTTCACTCCTCTCAGTAGCCAGCCATGCTACTTTCTGTATGACCTACTGTATTTAAGAGAAGGGAAATAATATTTATCAGAAACTTATCATATTACCTGCACCACCAGCCAGGGCGCCATTGTTCCGCAGTTCGTGATAATAAGCTTGAGCTTTTTCATATGTTTACATCACAAGACGGCCTTGCCTTGGGACGCTACCACTGGTTCCTCCTTCCACCCCATCATAGATGCCCACACCACCCTTCTTTCTCCCCACAGGCAGCAACACAAGCTTACCTGCCATATATAGCATCATATATACCACGATGAATGTATGTTAATAACCAAGTGAAGAATTCATGAACAATATTGCAACAAAAATGTTTGAAGAACTTCCTCAGAGTCTGCATGAGTTTGATATCCACTTCCTATACATAACCTCAAATTCAAAATAAAGATTTTTTAACCAAATTTCCATGAATTGTGTCTGTAATTTTCCTTTATTTTAATTAGATGTCCCTTCTTTCCTGTTCTACTTCCAAATTGCAGGGTTTTCTGGTGCAAGAGGATTATTAGATCAGAAGTGATTCATAATTCAGCATCACATATTTGAAACAAAATATATAGGTGAAAAATCAAATCATTTCGTATCATATTTATACCTGGGTCATCATCTGGATCAACTTCATTGGTATGGATGATTTCAAAACTGCTATGCCCAAGAAGAGGAAGCGGCATTGGATAGTACGGAGCATATGGATCCTTGATGCTGTTTTTCATGGCTTCGATGGCGGCCTCGACGGCAGCGGGGTCGAGGGCAGCGAGGGAGCAGGGGCAGCGGCGGCGGCGGTGGCGAGGGCGATGGGGTCAGCGGTAGCGGGGCTGGCGGGGGCAACGGGGTCAGCGGCAGCGGCAGCGGCGGTGGCGGTGGCGACCGAGTCGGCGGCAGCTGCGGCAGCAGTGGCGGGGACAGTGAGGAAAGGCTCGGCGTCCTCAACTTTGATCGTGACCGGCGGCTTGGGAGACTTTGGCTTCATCCTCACCGCCTCCGGCTTGAGGGATCCCATGAGCGACCACGCCCTGGTCGGCGGTGCGCGGCGCCGGTGCCTCGCGATCTACGCCTCGCGCTCCCTGGTGACGCCGGCGTCCCACGCCGTCGCCTCGGCGCTCGAAGTCCGGCGCGATGTTCTTGACCATGGCGACGACAGTCACTTCCTTGTCCGCCTTGGACGGGAGCCTTGCCGGCCTGTACGGCGGGACGACCGCGTTGGCGCCGAGCTCGGGCCACCAGCGCTAGCGCCCGGACGGCCACCACGGCGGGCGCAGCGGCGACTTGCCGATAAGCAGGTATTCATCCTGCGGCGGGCGGCACTTCCTTCACCATGCGCTCCAGGACATGGTCCGCCAGCCCCGACACCGCCGCGGCGAGGGGCAACCGCGCAGCCGCCATCGCCGGCGGCGCCTGGTGAGCAACGCCGCTGCTACCAGCCATCTCCATCTCCTCAACAGCAGCAGGAGCTGCGTGATGTGCGCTTGTAGCAGCTGCAGCAGTCACTGCAGCCTTGTCTTCTTCCTTGATGGCATCAACCTCGGCTGTCGTCATTGCAGCCGCTGGGTTTTCTGCTGGCCACACTTCTTGCTCCTCCTCCTTGACCATCCGCATGACAGATTCCTTGGATACGTCCATGGCTTCTGACTGCTGCCAGTAAGAAAAGCAAAACAAACTTTGGAAGCCAAAGAAAAGAGTAATGAAGATTAGTTCATCCCTTCCATGCGGTTTTTTTGTCCATATATCATAAAAATTAGAGCAAAAGTTTGACGAATTCTGGCTGTGGATTCATGACAGAGGGGATTTGGTTGTGCCTTCTGTTGTTAACCTGGAGCGATCTTTGCGGTTTTTTTTTATTAGAGCACCAGAAGAGCTTCCATCAGGCTTGAAGATTCTGAGCTTTGAAGGAAAATATGTGTGATCAGTAAAAAAGTCCTCAGTAAGAGTTGTTGAATATATATGTTCATACGGGAGACAAGTATACCATTAATTATGTAGCATCCAAACATACTAGAAGTGAAAATCTTGAATTAATATACTTCTTAATTGGTCAGATTTGTGTAAAAAGGTTTGATATAAATGAATTAATAGAATGCCTGCTAATGGCCAAGTGATTCATATCTCAAGAAGGAAACACTTAAATTGGTTTATTTATCATAAGGTTGTATCCAGCCAAAACAGGAGGAAACAAATATATAATAAATGTACTGCTTAATTACCCAGATTTCAATGGAAAGATTTGATATAAATGAATTAATAACATGCCAGCTGAAAACAAATAGATAAGTAATGTAGTGCTTAATTACTCAGATTTCTATGAAAAGATTTGATATAAATGAATTAATAACATGCCAGCTGAAAACAAATATATAACTAATGTAGTGCTTAATTACTCAGATTTCTATGAAAATATTTGATACTAAAAGACTTAATAGCATGCCTGCTAATTGCTAGTTAATTCATATCTGAAGAAGGAAGTAGTTAAAGAGGTTTATCTATCATGAGGCTATATCCAGCCAAAACAGGAAAATGATTTTATAATTAATGTAAACATTAATTATTTAGATTTCTATCGAAAGATTTGCAAAAATAATAAATTAATCATAACAGGAGAAGGAATTTGATAAAGAGGTGTATAATTTTTCATTACGTTGTATCCAAAGAAAACAGGGGGGAATACCACAATTATTTATTGTTTAATTTGCCAGATTGGATTTCGTTTTACCATATGGGGTTGTCTAGTTTCGAAAATTTTGATTTTCTAGAGTTATCCATTTGTTTGTGACGAAAATATATCAATTCATTCAATCTGATCCTACCCAAAGCAAATTTCCCCCGCATATAGTGAGATTACAAAGTTTGAAATTCAAATTTAAATTCCTTTCACTCTCATTCCCCTGCCAGAATTCTCCCAAATTCGAATCCAGATTCAGCTAGAAAAAAAAGAATCCTCTATGTTTCTTCTCCCTTCAAATTCCTCCAAAAACTTCCCAGAAATTTGGAAACTCAGACCTCAGTGTGTGTGTATATATACGTGTGTGTATGTGTGTTTCCATCAATATTTTACACTATGGGCAACATTATCATACCAATTGAAACATCTGACATTTGGACTGAAACATCAGGTGTTAAAAATTCGAGACAGAGAGTTCGATTCGCTGAAAAATTGGACCTTCCAGCTGATTTATTTTAATTTGAAAGTGAGACTTCAAGTCACGAGAACTTTCGATCGGAAACCAATACTCTGAGCTAACTTATTTGTAGCAAACTGAGGGCTTGACTTGTGGGAAAAATCAGAACTTCTAATGGATTGGAGTTTCTGGTGTCAGGATCCGAAACTTTGTAGATCCGAGTGGTCTCACAGTGTCAGTCAATTTTGAGGGATTCTAATCCTATTACGAGACAGACCACCTTTTCAATAAATATAGAGGCCAATATCGAATGAAACAACACCTAATCGTCAAAATTAATTATTACATTTTTGTTCTTTCTTTCACACCTAGGGTTAGGAGTAACTTAGCTTGTATTTGCTGATTTGTCCTGTAATCAATTGCATGTTTCAACAAAACTAAGATAATCTAATTGGTTTGTTCCGTAAACTATCCGTGCTTCACCATGAAGGTAAGGATAAAAACTAATTGTTCTTCACCGTGAAAAAGCGATAGTTACTTTTTGCTAGTTTGCTTAGAAACTGGCTCCCGCCACCATGAAATTGCAATGACTCGGCACTAGAATTGGTGGTTTTCTCACCAGTTTTGGATATACCGGATCATCCCGTAGTTTGATCAGAAGTTCCAAACAGACAAAAATCCTAGATTTGTTGGGAGACTCGGCGTCAGTGTCTCTAGTGCATGTGCTCCATTTTCATGTCAGCATTATATTTGATAAAAAAAATCAAGGGGAAGATCCAAATACCCCCTATAGGTTACCGGTCATTCCACTCTCCCCTAAAACTCACTTTTGTGCAATAGACTACTCCTAAGTTCAACTTACTTTCCAATTTCTTACCTACCATTGATTTTTAGTGATTTATCAGCGCTTGCTCGATTTCTCGTGTTGTGTGGGTGTCCAACATGGAGAAATGGACTTACCCCATGACACCTTGGCAAGGGTGGGTTCCTACTTTTGCCTTCCGCCTTCCACGAGTGTAGCGATGGTGGAGACAAAATAGAACATGGCAATCCGAACATCCACAGCCTAATGTGATCCTTCATTGGCAGGGTGGTAGGCATCCTCGTCAAGGTGACATGGGTAACTTTGTCTCACCAAGTTGGAAGCTCATGTGGCATGAGGAATTGAGTGAATGGTGACAATAGCTGAAAACTAGCGAAAGGTGGGAAGTTGTAAGAGAAATCAAACTTATGAGGAGCTTTATTTCACAAAAGTGAGTTATACAATGGCGTATTTGGATTTTCCATAACTATCAAGGGCTATGTTTTACCTGTTCCCTTTCCCACAGGTCACAGTCCAAATCTCCCTTCTCTCCCACGCAACCTGGTCTGTTTCCCTCCCATACATGTAAGCTAGGCACACTGAGAACAATCCTTTCCATATAGAAAAAGTTCACTTGACGTATTTCTTTCATTCATGTCACTCAGACCATAAATATAAAAGTAGAGAGCATCCTCCAACTATTAAAAACAATGCAAAATCAAATCCCTTAGCGGTTTTAGACAGTGGTTTCATCCTAGTGGCACCCACATGGCATATATACTTGATTATATTTTTATGTGGCATTTATATAGCACTAAAAAATAAAAAAAACTCAATAGTACCCATATGGCAGCCAGAAAAATAATTAAAAAAATATTGTATTGCTTTCTGTCTTGTGACAGATCTTTGAATCCCATATCATTCAGATATTATATCATTGGATGTGGTCAAGATATATGCTATCTCCGGATTGAGCCTTATAGGGAAAGCCTTTTTACTTGCTGAGTGGGCTTGTGGACTCTGAATTGGACTGATCTTTTGTATAGGCTTCTATGGGTCCCACTTTTACTATTCAATTTTTGAAATCCACGCCTAGCTTTCAAACAAAGGGATTGTGAGAGAGAGAAGAGATAGAAGAGGGAGACAAAAAGGAGAGAGGAGGCTTACCTCTTCTCATTGGCTCCACCTTGGCGACGAGTTGGCAATTTTCACCGTCAATGGTATCTCACTAGTGAATAGTCACTCCCTTGCTCTAGTGATTGTTCCTTCTTGATGCCTATGTGCTCTACCTACTCTTGTTGTTTTGTGTGATGAAATTTTCTCTCTTTTTTTGGAGTTTTGATTTGTACCTGGTTCGTTTTATAGGTTTTTTTTCTGTATGTATGGTTTTGATTCAGTGTTTGTAGTAGAGATCTGGTAGTGGTATCTACCGTGAGTTGTTTTCTGATATTTGAACTCGATTCGATTGAGCTCATATTGATGATTTGTGTGTTTTATGTGTTCAGTTCATGTGGATTTGATATGTGAGCATTGTGTTTGACATGGACTAGGTTTATTCTTTGATTTTGAATCAATGAGATATCAAGAAGTGAGCATATGTGGTTTGGTTGTTGAATTATTTAGGGTATAGGTGTAGATATGAGTTTTTTTGGATGTGGTTTTACGTTTTGTCTTTGGCAATTTATCAATATGAATGCTTAGTTGTTGTATTTGCAGTGGCTGTTTGGATTTGAGTATGTGACTTTTTTTTTAGTAATGGACTATTTAATTTTACATATGTGTTGTTTGTTTGTTTAAGAGAAATGAACTAATGAACAAATCCAGCAAAGCAAGCAAGGAGCGCTAATTGTTTGCTTGTGGGGTTTTGATTGGATGGATTCGTGTAGGTTTTATGTCACTTTTTATCCTTTTTAGAATTTCGGTAGCAGCTATTAAATAGACAACAAACTTCCTATCTTTTTTTATAGATAAAATTACATTTCTTTTTGTTTAATTAGTTCCTTCACCAAAGAGCATGTCCATACATCAAGCAGGATGCAGCTTGTTTGTTTTGTTTTAGTAGATAGAACAACTATAGATGAACTACTAGCAAGTAGGAATGGAAATGAGTATTTCAATTAGACGTAGGGGAGAAGTAATCAGGCCTTACTGTTATTGTAGAGAGCAAATTTATGTTATTTTTACACTTTTATTGTAGTGTTTGTATATGTAAAAAAATCATAGACCTAGCAACTTTGTGGTTGGATGGTATTAGTTTTTGTACATGACTAAATTTTCATCAATAGAGTTTAGTAGATAGTAGGGCACATCCGTTCCACCATCACCTGCGTTCACTACTTGAGATGCTAGGATTGCTCAAAGAGTTTCAGACTCGGCACCTTCATGTGCTAGAGTTGTGTGATTAAGTTTTCTATGTTCAACTAAAGCAAAATTCTAGACCACTAGATCTACATAATTTGTTTATCTAAATAGATTATGTGCTAGAGTAGTGAAAATATGAATCCCTCTAGGTTTGTTTGATCTGGTCCATTTGTTTATGCATAATACATATTTGGAAATTTAGCCACATGCAGTGTATTAATTTGAATTAATGTTATAGTTCTAAATTTTTTAATGTGGTTTTATTTATTGTTTGTTGATGTTATGTAGTGTGATGGTAGTTTGGGTATTTTTTAGCAATGTATTATTATATTTTTATGACTGAGATGTTGAATATGTTGCTTCATCTTGTTTTAGTGGGATATTGTCAAGATGCCTCGTCTTGATAAAAGAAAGATGCTTAGAAGCCTATCATTATTTCAACTGATGAATACAAGGATAATGCTTCTAATTATGAATCTTTTGTTCAATTGTATTTCTGATGAAGCTTAATTTGATAAGGTTTTATGATAATTCTCTTTGTATTATCTTTTATATTACTTATATGTCATTTGATATATTTTCTTTGTACTTGTGTTTAGTATATTGATTCTTCTGATGAAGCTAAAATGAGGTTTTGTTCAAATTATACAAGGATAAGGTATGCTTACTACATATATAATTATTTTATCATTCTCTTTATTGTTGTAGTTAATGTAATAATATATTTTAAAACATTGCATCTGTAGGTTGTTAAGAATATGAAATTGAAGTTACTCAAAAGATCAGCTAATGCTCTTTGGAAGTGTAAGGTACATAAATTTGAATTAAATGTTTCATTTGTGTTTTCATTTTATAAATAAGTCATTGAAATTTATGTATTTCTTTTTCTCATTTTGGCAGGCAAAGAAAGCAAAAGGTACTATTAAGAGTGATGCTTTATTTACAAGGTTTTTTCTGTTTTATCCATGTCCCCATATCAGAGGTTTGTTGTTGACAAATATGGGTTCAAAAGCTTGCTCTTGTTTGATAGTCATAGTGTTCATAAGAAGTTTGCTACTTGGATTGCAAATAAGGTTGATTTGAAAACATCTGAAGTTATACTGAAAGAGAGAGTTATTCATGTTACTAAATAGTTATTTCATGACATTTTTGGACTTCTTCTTGGTGGGTTATGTTTTGGAAAAAAAATATAAGGATGGAAATAACTTTATCCTTTTAAATTTTGGAATCAATTCTCTACCTTCTGTGAAATATTTTGTTAGAAGAAACAGTTGTCTAATGATAAATTTCACATCCTTTTTTATTGTTCCTTGGCATGTTTTCTCTGTCCCAAATCTTCTTTGCACACAAGCGTCAAGTATTTAATGATTTTTAAATATATTAGTCTTTTAGAGTCTTATGATTGGTACAAATTCATTTATGAATAGTGCATACTTTACATCCAGAAATTACAAAAGTCAAACAACAAGGTTGGCTATTTAAATGTAAGTCTTGTTTATTATTTTAATGATAGTTTTTATTTTTTAAAGTTGTAAAGCACCTTATTTAAAAGTGTATTCTTGCATGTTATTTTTTTTAAATTCATTTTTATTAGGTTTTGTATGTTCATATTGTTGGTTTTGGCCAGAGAAATGTGCTAATAAGTTCTCCTTGCATTGCTATTTGGAAACAAGCAGTGATAATTTTAGATAAGAGATAGATGATGAAAATCTTAGTTTGATAAGAGATAGATGATGAAAATTTTAGACTTCGACCACATAAACATATCTGCGGTGCATTAAACTCAGAGGTATTTTAATTTTTCTTTAATTCTATGTACTATTAAATGTTTTAAAATTTTTCGCAATGCTTAAATGTACTTACCTTACCTTATGTTTTTATCTTTCTTATTTTTATATGGATTTAGTCTAGAGCAGAATATGATAAATCTCTCTCATTTCATGAGAAACTTGACTCTGTGAGATATAATGCTAGTAAGTGTTTATTTTATCCTCATTTTCTATCCTGTTAGTTTTTGTTTATTGCTATGTGAATGTAATTTTATATATTGTTTAATTGAATTGTTGTTATATATAGATGTTGTGGGGTCTGATTCTAGTGAAACTCATAAGAGTGCTAGACATAATGATTTAAGACATGACCATGTTCTTGATGTAAGCATATATTTTTCTATTATTGCTTGTATTATATTTCAGTGTTGATCAAATTTAAATCATTTTTATGGTCAGTTAGTGATAAGAACATGCTACCGGTTACTCAAGTTACACATAAGAAAGTGTACGAAAGGTTAATTATGCATAGCCATGTAAAACTACTCCAAAAAGAGGTGAACTCACTCCTATCTGAAATTAACTATAATGTAAATGAGAATATTATACTACCTAAGTGTACTTAGGTATACACATAAAGATGAGGATGCTACTCTATGCGGGGATGAATTACAGCAATTGAACCATGAGGATCAGACAATCAAAAGAAGCAGCCATAACTACTTATTCCCGCAACCTTTGGAGGTGAATAAGTACTTGTTGGAAAGCTTATCAAGTCCACTTTCCAACACAACAAATAGCACATCATTTGGATTTCTGACCAAAGAGTAATGACTATTTTATTGAAGGTTGCGGAGAAGTCTAGGAGATGCGTGGGAATTGAAGACTACTTCATGAATGCCTCAACTAGATGGCCTTCCACCTCCCAACGTGGTGACTTCAATTCATACCCAACTAGGAGGGTTATTCCTACTATAGATATCACCTATATGTTACTAGAAAAGGACTTTTGATCATTTGATAACCAGATATGGTATTACAGCTGAGCTGCTGAGTGTCTTACACACCTTTGTTCTTGCGAGTTCTTCTTGGGCATGTGAGAGATCTTTGTGTGGTCCCCTATTTCATGCTCTATAGTTTCTAGTTAGGCTACATCGTTTTGTGTGAATTAGTCCAGGTTTGTGGTTCTGTGATCGTTTGGAGATCGAGTCGAAGTCCTCAAAGTTTTGGTGGCTTTCTCCCTATCGCTTAGTTGCATCCAACCTTGGTTAGGTATAAAACTAGTTACCCGCTGTTTCTACAGGATGCTATCCTTTATTCTTAAACCAATTGTCATGAAGATCAGGACATCCCCTTGCTAGTTCATATTGGAACCTATCATGTGGTATTAGAGCTAGGCTGTCACAGTAGGTTTTGTTATCACCCACTTATCTATCCTATCATTTACCATCTGTTACTATTTTCATCCATCACATATATTTGTTTTGCCATATCCTATAGTCCACTAAAAAGCCAAAAAAATCCTATAGCCTTTTGTTGGTACTATTAATCTCGTGTCATTTGCATTCATCTAGTTGTTAATCACCATTTTTTTAAGCACTGTGTTCTTTTCATTTCTCTATCCGCACCCCATATTTGTTATCTTGTGTTTGCTGAAAATAATAATAATAATAAAGATCATAAAGAACGAGTGAAAAAAAGAGTAAAAAAAGAAACAAGAAGTTGAAAGGGGTTATATTATGGATTGTGTAGGTGCAAGTTTTAAATTCAGAACCTCAAGTTTGTGGTGCTTGTGACAGCAATGTTACATATCTTTTGAGTGGCTTACGCACTTGAATTATCAGTACCATAGCCTTTCTTGAACAGCCACCTATAGCTCCACAAAAACCTGAAACCGGATCTCTTGCCTTGTCTTCCTTTTGATCGCTTAATCACAGCTATGGTATTGCCACTTCAGCACACTCACAGTCCTTGAAAATGAGTAAGAACATTGGTAAGTAAGAGGTGAGGTTGTGTGACTCCATAAATTTTACCTATTCCATTTTCTTTTGCACTGTTCTAACATGGCAGGATCTGATTTGAATGTTCGTGGCAATCATCATGGTGATCAAGAACCCCCAGTTGTGCGGGCTGAGCTACACCAACTACAAAATTCATTGTTAGAAGCCATAAAGAGGATGTTCAATGAACGTCTTCCTGCAACGGGTGGTCGAGGTCCACATCATCAACATCAAGACAATCACTAGGAAGAATTTGGTGATGAAAATTCTGGTTTTGGAAATGGTTTCCATGACCGTTTCGCAGATGGTTGTGGTGGTCATGGTGGTGGTAGGCATGCTGATTATGATGACCAGCATGGAGGAGGACATGAACATGGTCGTCATGTGCACTTTGATGATGAAGAGGAAATTCATAATGATTCTGATAAAGGATTTGATGATAATGAAAACCCTTTTGCTAGCCACGGGTGGTTTGGACAGTGCCAAGATTGCCATCGAGGTGCTAGTCATGATGGAGGACAACATTGTGGTCGTCACAATAAGGATGATCCGGATAACATTGCTCGAATCAAGTTGAGTGTCCCTAAATTCACTAGAAGAGAAGATGCAGATGCATATCTTGAGTGGAAAGAGCAATGTGATTAGATTCTTAGAGTACATAATCTCTCTATTTAGAGACATGTAAACCTTGCTTCTGTTGAGTTCTCTGGTTATACTCTCACTTGGTGGAATCAAATACAATTAGCTTGTGCTGGGGTGTGATCATATCAACACTTGGGATGAGATGAAGAGAGTGATGAGGAAATGATTTGTACCATCAAGCTATCAGCATGATCTTCGCAATTATTGTTGAAGCAAGGAAAAAGATCAGTTGATGAGTATTATAAGGAGATAGAGTTGCTGTTAGTGTGGACTGGAATTAGAGAGGATCCTGAGTCAAAAATGACAAGATTTTTGGGTGGTCTCAATGAAGAAATTTCTGGTTGTGTTGAGATGTTTCTGTATCACACTTAGCAAGACCTTGTTGATCAAGCTATGTGCATTGAGAGGAAAATTCAGCAAGAGACACATGGAAGGTCTTATGCAAGCTATTCCATTGCAGCCCCATGGCGCAAGCAACAACTCGGTATCTCTATTGGTGGATGTCAGTCCCAAGGTGCTGCAAATAGATCTTTCCCACCTATTGCTGCTTCGAAGATGGCGGTCTCTACAATTTCATCACTTGTGACCCAACAACGCCCTGCTGGCAATATAGTAGCCCCTATTGTTGCTTCAGCTGCTACTTTCTCAACCTGTAGCTATGAAATTGTGTGCCACAAGTGCCATGATTGTGGACATGTTGCTACTTAATGTCCTAGTAAAAGGACCATGATTCTAAATGAACAAGGTGAATGGGAATCTAAAAGTGATCCTGAGGAAGATGGTCCAACATATGATGAAGAACATGAAAATGATGAGAATGTGATTCAACCCGATGAAGGTAATAATAATTGTTTTATTTCTCTTCGATTGCTTAGTGTTACTACTGCGAAAGAAGAGAATGGACATCAATACAATCTTTTTCATACTCGAGGCACGATCAAATGGAGTGTGATGTGGTGCCAATGCAAGCCTGCCAGCTGCTGTTTGGAAGACCTTTATTGTATGATCATGATATTCAGATTTGTGGTCGATCTAACAAGATTGTTCACATGTACAAAGGAGAGCAAGTCACTTTGCTTCCTTTGTCACCAGAGGAGATTTTAAAGGATGATCTAAAAAGAAAACAACAAGATAATGAGAAACAATTGTGAGTGACCCACAAACATAGTGAGAAAGTGTCTCCAAAGCCAAAAAAACTCCATAGCTACAAAGAACCGAGCCAATGGAAAAAGAGGATTTATTTATGATGGCTAGAAAAAAGGATTTAAAAGAATTGAGTGAACCCAATGCCATGTTCTTTGTACTCCTATACAAGGGCAATTTTCTTTTCACTAATGACTTACCCTTTTCTTTACCTAGTGATGTTTTTGATGTGTTACAAGAATATGAAGATGTATTTCCAGAGGAAGTACCACCAAGGCTGCCACCAAATAGAGGAATTGAGCATTAGATCGATCTTGTTCATGGTGCTTCACTTCCTAACTATGCACCATACTGGACCAACTTAGAGGAGACAAAAGAAATTCAATGCCAAGTACAAGAGCTCATCTACAAAGGTTATATAAAGGAAAGTCTCTCACCATGTGATGTTCCTGTTCTTTTAGTTCCAAAGAAAGATGGCTCATGGAGAATGTGCATTGATTAACGAGTCATTAATAACATCACCATAAGGTATAGACATCCCATACCTCGACTTTATGACATGCTTGATGAGCTTAGTGGTGCTACCATTTTCATAAAAATTGATTTGAGAAGTGGCTATCACAAAATATGCATGAGAGAAGGAGATGGATGGAAAACAACCTTTAAAACCAAGTTTGGGCTATACGAATGGTTGATGATGACTTTTGGTTTGACCAATGCACCTAGCACTTTCATGATATTGATGAATCATGTGCTTAGGACTTTCATTGGCAAGTTTATTATAGTTTACTTTGATGATATCTTGATTTATAGCAAGTCTCTTGATGAACATGTTGAACAAATAAAATATGTGCTTGCTGTTTTGAGGAAGGAATGCTTGCATGCTAACCTTGTCAAGTGCACCTTTCGCATCGGCAAGGTTGTCTTTCTTGGCTTTATTGTTTTAGCTCATGGCGTGGAGGTGGATGGGGAAAAGCTATTCGAGAATAGCCGCCCCCACAAAATGTGAGCCAAGTACGAAGCTTCCTTGGACTTGCCAGTTTCTATCGTCGGTTTGTGAAAGATTTTAGTTCCATTGCTACCCCAATCAATGAGTTGACAAAGAAGGAAGTACCATTCCACTGGGGTGAAGCACAAGATAAGGCATTTGAAGAGTTGAAAAAGAAGTTGACAACAACTCCATTCCTTGCACTTCTAGATTTTGGTAAGACTTTTGAAATTGAATGTGATGCAAGTGCTGTAGGGATTGGTGGTGTGCTCATGTAGGAAGGAAGGCATATTGCATACTTCAGTGAAAAACTAAATGGTCCAACTCTAAATTACTCCATTTATGGTAAGGAACTATATGCTCTTGTGAGAAGTTTGGAGACTTGGCAATACTATCTTTTTCCTAAAGAATTTGTGATCCATTTAGACCATGAATCTTTAAAGCATCTTAAAGGTCAACTAAAACTGAACCGAAGACAAGCTAAATAGAGTGAATTCATTAAGACTTTTCCTTACATTGTAAAGTACAAGAAAGGGAAGGATAATATTGTTGATGATGTTTTGTTTAGACGACATGCTTTACTATCACAACTTGATTCTAAAATTCTTAGATTGGAAAGTATTAAAAATTTGTATGCAACTGAAACATACTTTTTTGAACCTTTTTCTAAATGTTGTGATGGCAAAGGCTGTGAAAAATTATATTTGCATGATAGGTTTTTGTTTTGCGCTAACAAACTTTGCATTCCAAATTGTTCTGTTCACCTCATGTTTTTGCAGGAAGCTTATGCCGGTGGACTTATGGGCCACTTTGGTGCCAAGAAAACAGAGCAAGTGCTGGCTGATCATTTCGTTTGGCCAAAAATGTGGCGAGATGTGGAGCGACATGTTCTTCACTGCATAACATGCCACAAAGCTAAGTCACATTTGAACCCTCATGGTTTATATACTGCTTTTCCTATTCCTAGTACCTATTGGGAAGACATTTCTGTGGACTTTGTTCTTGGTTTACCTCGAACCAAGAGGGGGAGGGATTTAATCTTTGTTGTGGTTGATCATTTTAGCAAAATGGAACACTTTATTCCCTGTCATAAGAGTGATGATGCTTCACATGTTGCTGAAGTATTTTTCAGGGAAATTCTCTGTTTACATGGAGTGCCATGGACAATTGTTTCTAATTGTGACAAAGTTTTTGAGCTACTTTTGGAATACCTTGTGGGAAAAACTTGGGACAAGGTTACTGTCCTCCACAATGTGTCATCCGCAAACTGATGGACAAACCAAAGTTGTGAGCCATACATTGTCAACGTTACTACGAGTTGTCCTAAAGAAGAACTTGAAAATATGGGAAGAAAGCTTGCCACATGTGGAGTTTGCATATGTATTGATCAATGAGCCGAGGATGACTCCTATTCAAGAGGGGGAGGATGAGGAGGACATGGTACCGGTTACTCAAGTTACTCATAAGCAAGTGTATGAAGGGCCAATTACGCGTAGCCGTACAAAACTACTCCAAAAAGAGGTGAACTCACTCCTAGCTGAAATTAACTTCAATATACATGAGAATATTATACTACCTAAGTGTCCTACATTGGTTGTACTTAGGTATACACATAAAGATGAGAATGCTACTCTACGTGGGGACGAACTACAATAATTGGACTATGAGGATCGGACCATTAGTTTGGGCCATCAAAAGAAGCAGCCATAATTCCTTATTCCCGCAACCTTTGAAGGTGAATAAGTACTTGTTGGAAAGCTTATCAAGTCCACTATCCAACCTAATGAACGGGACATCATTTGGACTTCCCAGCAGAGAGTAATGATCATTTTACCGAAGGCTATGTAGAAGCCCAGGAGACGTGCGGGAATTGAAGACCACTTCGTGAATGCCTCAACCAATTGGCGTTACACCTCCCAACATAGTGACTTCAGTTTATACCCAACTAGGAGGGTTGTTCCTAGTATAAATATCACCTATATGCAACTAGAAAAGGACTTTTGATCATTACCCGATATGGTATTGCAGCCGAGCTACTGAGTGTCTTATATACCTTTGTTCTTGTGAGTTCTTCTTAGGCTTGTGAGAGATCTCTTTGAGGTCCCCTATTTTGTGCTCTACAGTTTTCAGTTAGTCTACGCCGTTTTGTGTGGATTTGTCCTGGTTGTGGTTTTGCGATTGTTCGGAGATCAAATCAAGGTCCTTAAGGTTTTGATGCCTCTCTCCCCATTGCTTGGTCGCATCCAACCTTGGTCAAGTATAAAGCTAGTTATCCGCTGTTTCTATAGCAAGCTATCCTTTGTTCTTAAAACTATTGTTGTGAAGATCGGGCCATCCCATTGCCGATTCATATTGGAACTTCTTAGTTAATTCACTAAATCATTCTGTTTCTACATCTATTTAAAATCAACATGCTTCTCTTTGGTAAGTATTAGGTATTAATTTATCCGGTTTGTGTTCTACTCAATTTAATTAAAGCTGTGTTATTTATATAAACTTTTGTACTACAAATATTACATACAGATGCTAATGATTATGTTACTTTGGATAATGATTTATTAGATGATGCTTCTCTTCCTATAAACATATAAAAATTATGTGTGTATCATCATTTATTGCAACCTTCATATGGAATAATTGATTCTTTCACTTTTGTGTTTATTTTTTATTAGACATTTGTTGATAATGCTAGTGGTTCTAAGTCTACTTTGGTGTTAGTCCTACAATGAATATTGGGAATGTATGTACATATCATATTTATTTTTACAATGTCTTTAATATTTTCTAAGTCATTAGCTTAATATATATCATGATTATCTATGAGGTTTCTAGTACTGCTATTGATGATGCTATTATTCATTGCTAGTGATAGTATATTGATATCTACTATCAATTTATTATGATTTTTCTTGTTGACTTGTTGACTATTTGATGAGGAATTATTTACACCTGATGTTGGTTATGTTAGAAACTCTAAGCGCTCCTAAAAAAAGATTTAATGGTTAGTACTTTTATCTTTATATTTTATTCATTCCATACAATTTTTAGTTACCAACATAATTGTTGTGTTTAATGATCTTATCTAACTCAAATAATGCAGCCTCTTCTATTGAAGTTGTAGCTGCTGCTGTGAAGAATGTTGCAATTAAATTTTAGTCAAGGTTACCACAACTCAATGGATCTGAAAATGTAGAGCGTAATATTCATTTGTTTAAGCCTTCATGTAGGATTTTGTCTCCGAGAGATGATGTTACCAATTGAATAAAAACAAATCTTTTGACATGGATAATGAAGTAATTTTTTGTCATTTGGTTCTTTTATAATTTTGTACAATTATTACTTTCATAATATTTTGACTTAAATGTTTATCATTATATTTTGTAGCCTATTGTTTCTTTTCACTCTATTGAAGACACTCCTGAAAAATTAATGTGTGAAAATAAAAGAATCAAAAAACTTTTAGAACTCCTAATTGTTAAAATATCATAAAGAGGGTGTTTCAAGTCTTAACAATAAGTTTTTACAATTTGGTGATATGTAGTTTAGAGTTGTAAGTCTCTAGTTTATCAACGATATATTTACCTTCTGTGTTTCTAGAATTCTTCTGATGTTCCCATTGTCGGTGAATCTAAATTTGCTAACCGTTGCAAGAAAATGACTATTTAAACCTAATCAAATTTATAATTCAAGCAGCCTACTAAGTAACAAGCCATATGAGATGAGTACAGCTGGTGGAAAGATATCCCGACATGACCTAGAAGTGTTCTTGCTCTGCAAAGTATACCTCTGATCTGTTTGTCCAATTGCGTCATCGTTTTCTAATTTCTGATGAAGAAAATCAAATGGCAACAGTGAATATTTCTTGCTTCATTTTAGTGTTTTGTAATGTTTTTATTGTATTGGTTAATATATTTAACTAGTCTATAAAATATTACTTGCTGTTCTAATGCACCTAACATTGATAATGTTAAAGTCAATTTATATAACTTTGAAAATTCTTTAAAGAAAGGAAGCCCTATGTCACCATCTATTATGGCTGACTTTTGCCGAATAATGTTTTAAAACAATCATCCATCTAAATCCAAAAAGAATTATTTTTTCCCATCGATTGGTGTAAGTATCTTAATTTATTTTTGTTTGATCTGTCAATGTGTAAATTTATATATTTTAAACCTTTTTTTCTAGTGCTTAAAATTTGTCAAGAACAACCCTAGTTGATCTATCTCTTAGTAATATCAATAAAGTGCAAAGATCTTTTGAAGGAGCAACCAAAGCTCGAAGATTGAATCTATGTGATATGGTATTATTGTTTAATCCTAAATTTATATTAGTTGCATCTTCTTTTACTAATTATTACATGTGCTTCATATTGATATATTTCTACAGTTGCTTTTTAGTATTCACTACCTCTAGCATTGATTCTTGTTCATTGATAATATTTAAGACATAATGATTGTATTTCTAGACTAAATATGAGGAAGATGCTAACTATTTTAAAAACATGAAGACACTTCTAGATCTTTGATCTTAATGTTTTGATTTCTAAGTAAATAATGTCAATGTTTAGAAATCTATTAATGACAAAATTTTCAACTCAACAATTTTTAGAAACTTTTGAATATGTTTCTATTCACTGGCTTGGATTTTAGTAGTTTTAAGATTGTGTTTCCTCATGTCCCTCATATGGGATATGAGTATGGTTTCTGTTCATACTATAGTTTTTGTTCATACTTATTTTGACAACTAATTTAATTTTCTTTTTCAAAATTACAGTGATCATTTAATTTCTAGGTGTGATTCTGGGATTTTGTTATGAGGTTTATATAGCTTTTGTATCCAAGAGCTATGCTAGCAAATGAGTTTTCAAAAGATAATGAAAACAACATCCATGTCAACTATGTTAATGAGATCTTCTTTCATTCGAAAAACAAGATGCTTCAAATGGAAAGTGAAGATGTAGTTATTAATTGGTTTGATCCTATAAGTTTTAAATCCTCTAAACAATCTTTGTTTAATATTTGTTGTGTTCAATTACTTAATATATGTTTATTGTGTATTGCATGTTTGTTTTTCTTGTTTGTGTATTGGATGTTTATTTTTCTTGGAGGTGAAATTTCCAAATCAACAAGGCACTTCAGAAATCATATTTGTTAGTACTATAGTGATATTGTAGTGAGAACAAGTAGTTTATTCTATAGGACAAACATTGTTATGCATTGATAATTTACTTAGTACTAGTATATGATGTAGCCATTATATAGTCTACAACTTGGAAATGTGTTCTAGAGATTTTGGAAATGTGTGTTCTGTTCTTCCACAATGGCTACAATGATTAACTTGTTTCACTTCAATTTGTTCTCTAATATATTTGTACCTTTGTTATGGTTTTCCTTTTGAATTTGCTATGTTAGATCCAATATTATGTTCTCAATATTTTCTTCTAGAACTTGATTGATTTCTAAAGTTGAATTTGTAATATTCAGATTATCTATATCTTGTCTTGTCTTGTGGACTTATAGATTTCCATGTTGCATCGATCTTGTCAAATTCTTCCGTCATCAACTAAAATGATTCACTATTTTTTACCTCTTAAAGCAAATTCAGCACTTCTTGAAAAGATATTAAATCTGACAGTAGAGCTCTATGAAACATGTATGTGTCATTGCAAATTTTGATTTCTAATTTATGTTGCTTCTTTCTCCATCACAAAATTATATACTTATCTAGTATCTTGCTAATGTTGAGGTCAAGCATAACTTTCAAGATAGTGAGCAAAGGAATCCATCTTTTTAGAACATTGCATAGATGCAACTAAAGTCCTCCTTATCCAAGTCAATGATAATAAGGTACTTTCTACATCTAAACTCCTAAATTGTTTAATTCAAGGCTAGGAAAACTTCATAAGTTTTGAATTTCTCTGTACCATTAAGTTGTAGTCTTGTATGTCTCTTAAGTTGTTCTTGGAACTTCTTCAATTTCTTTGCATTATAGAGTTTCATTGCCCTCAACTCTTTGTAGTAGTGTGACCAAAGTCTAATTAGCTTTTTAGTTCTATAATTATGATCATCTTGCTGCTCCAAGTTTTAAATAGTGTCCATCACAATTGCATATTCTATCAAGAAGCTAGTAATGTTGTACTATGGCCCATCATTTTTTTGGAATCTTGAGTTAGTACCTTCACTCAAAGCTGTAGTTTGTATGAAGGACAAAAATCTATCTTAAAGTACAGTAGTATAAACCTCTCTCTGATTGGCCACATGTTCTTTTAGGAAATAGATGTGCTGCAACCCAAATCTATAAATCATATTTTGCCATAGATACTCTAATTTTTCTTTTGTTGGTGAGTTGTTGATAATGTCATCGTGTTCATCATAAAGCCCTTTCTCTTTCTTGATCAAATTTTTAGATAAATTCCAAGACTTTTTGACAATATGGAGAAGCAATTTATGTGTATCATATGTTTGAAAATCTAAGCTATTGTAGACTTTATGGGTCCAACTTGATCTGTTATGATTGTGCATGGGTGTTTCCCTGACATAGCTTTCAAAAATGTTCTAAACAACCATTTAAAAGTCTCTGTTGTCTCATCATATAGAAATGCACATCCAAAAAATGATTGTATTACCATGACGTGAGATTGTAGGTGCAAAAGGTATACTGTATTTGTTTGTCAAGAAAGTAGTATCAAAACTGAGACAATCACTATATTTCTCATACCAATCTCTCTGTCCAAAACATATTTTTAACCTGTCTATTCTCATCCAAATAAAATTCATAAAAGAATTTTGGATCTTTCTCCTATTTTCTTCTAAAAAATTCCAGAGCTTTCATCATGTTATTGCTACTAGATTCTCAATTTATTGATGTCTTGACATTGCTGATGTCCTTCTTAGTGTATGGTAGTGATGTTAGTTCTCCTCTCAAGGCTGAAAGAATCACTATCATATGTCTCATTGGTATATGGCACTCATTCAATGTCCTTATGAGCATTTTTTCTTGTGTCAACAAGTATTTGTGAGAACTCAGAAACCTTGCCTCATCTTGAGGGCTTATCTCATGATTATGGTCCAAGTCTAGCCATGTATTATACCACATAGTGTTTCTCTTAGAAACTACTAAGGCACACTTATAATCTGTTAGAATCACCTAATTTGTATTCCTTTTTGAAACAATTGTCTCGTCCATAGATTGATTCTTTGATTGAGGATTTTCTTCCCCCAAACTTGTTGCATTTAAATGTTACTTCGATGATCTCACCATGTTGCTTTTTTTCTTGTAGTCTGGTAGCTATGTGCATTGACAATAGAAAATCCAGCTATGAAAGCATAAAAATTGAAGAAATATTGGGTCTCTCCAACACTCCTGAACTGCATTTCAAGTCGAGATATGTACTTGCTATGTTCTGTAGTGTTATTACCTTGTAATGCTTCATGTTGTTCTTGATTCAAAAAGTTGTTTATATGTTCCTCTATTAGTATTTCTTCATTTGCATCTGATTCAATTGCATTGTACAGATTTTTCTCCATTGATGTTTGTTCCTCCAAGAGAACAAATGTGTTCTCTTGTGTCAATTATTTTACTTAGTTTCAGTGTGCTTTTGTGATGACAATTATACCTTGTCAATTGAAGCTATATTGTAAATGTCTAGTGACCAAGGTTCTATAGGATTTTCTTTAGTTTCTAAATCACTATTTTCATCACCCTTGCAAACAGTAAAATGGTAATAGCATATATATGTGCTAATTTAAATTTTTGTTCAACCCTACACAATTACGTCAGTTGATGCATTATCTCCTATTATATTGATAATTGATTGCATTGAATACTCAAATTCATGTGCCTGCAATGAGAAAAAAAACATTGATAAGTATTATTTGTTTTTTATTACTATTTAAGTTGCACTTTATCTTCTCTGTACCTAGAAAATACCTAATAGTTGGTATCTTCTTTTGTTGTAGTAAAATCCCATTGTATGTCATTAGAACTTGTGCGATTTGTTGTAACTATCATTGAGTCATGCAATTATATTAAAAGAAATTAGTATAACTTGTATTAAAAGAAATTAAATAATATGAGTGTAATACCTAAAATGCTTTTGGTGTCCTAGTAATAATTGGGCTTTGTATCAGTATCTATTCTAGTATTATTCTAATATAATTTAGAGATTGAGTTTTTAACACTTTCTTACCTGCAAATGAGAACTTGAAGGCTAAGAATTAATTATTTGTTCTATTAGGCTAGTGTATGAAATTTTATCTTCTTGCCAAAGAGAGAATTCATCATAGGAAGGATATCCATAATGGTGTGTATTTTCTATCTGAAATGTGCTCTTTATTATTGAATACATCTTCTTCTTCTAAAAAAACACATTATTGACAACAACAATGTCATTGCTTATGGTAGTAGTTTGAGTATTACTAACCAAGATCTTGTTCATTTGATGTGTTGTCCACTTCTAGTACCTTTGTGTTGTTTGATTTGTTCAAATCATGTTCTTGTCTAATTATCTGTGTTGTTCAATTTGTTCATAACATGTTCTTGTCTAGAAAACTAATGCAATTATAGTAGTTAGTGCTCAAAATCAATTCTAGTAAGTATATATTGTGTTGCCAAAGAGATTATATAGGTTTTAAATATTATATAGGTTTTTAATATAGTTACATGACAATCAAATCATATTTACAATGCTACTTACATTGCATTTATAATGTAATTACATACATAAATTTAGTACTATTTGAATGTTAGGTTTAATATTCTCGATATTTTTTTATGTTAGATCAATTTAGGCTTAACATAAGAGAAAGAGAATATGGTGTGCACATTGGTATGAACATGAAAGACAAAATTAGGTATTTCATGTTCCTAACTTTAATTTCAAATATACATAGCTATTCAGTTCTGCAAGTCATCTGACAAGAAATTTAGCGATTTTAAGCAAAAAGGATGAATAAATTTCTTATCAGACTATAGAGTTTTAATGTATTTTCTTGCATATGTATAAAATCTCTATTTTTATGATGGATGGTACTAGTTTTATGGATTAAAGGTACTTAAATCTGTTCTATTTGTTATGCGTATGTAAATTTGATTTAGTTCAAAACTGGCATAAAGATAAAGTATGAGTAATGAAATTTTTAGAAGTTGCTGAAATTGAAAAGAAAATTCAAACTAAGTGCACATATTGTAGGTTCTACATTTATAGAATTTAAATTTTTGATATTTTTTATTTCTTTTGACTAGCAAAATCTACAGATTATTAAGTGACATAATTATAAATATTCCTTGCAGTTTTTATTGTTTAGATGTAGTCAAATTTCAAAAGTGGTTCAATAGCTTTGTTCTAGTTATATTGAGCACATATAGTCACGGAATGCATAACAATTACTTTTAATTTATGTTGGCTATTGTAAAATTTTGATCAAGTTTATATATTTACATCAGGTTTCAATTATAGTTACATTGTTATTCCACTATAATGAAAAGTATCACTTTAACTAATACTAATTAGTATTTTCTAAATATTTTTTGATGTTAATTTTTGTCTGATATATTTACAAGGAATGCAGCTTTAACAAATACTCATTGGAGAGAAGAAAGAAGCAAAAGTTAGATAAAGGTAAACACTTGAAAGATCAGCTTGTTTACCAATTATGTTGCTTTTAGTTTTTTAAGTGTCTCTAGTTTTGTTGCTTTTTGTTTTCTTGCTTTTCTACAACACTATACCTCCTAAGTTTCAATAGACACTTACAAGACTAAATAGCAAGAAAGTTGTATAAATTAGAAAATTATTACAAATAAGAAAACATCATATGAAATGTATGAAATTTGAGATCTTCAAAACTACAAATTTAGTTTATTAGAATTTTAAGTCAAATTTGGCCACATATATCGCAATTTAATCATATTTACACCCTTAGATATATCATCATTACACTAAAGTTATAAATATAATTTTAAGTATGTTGCAATGTAACTTTATGAACTTGTTTAGTATCTGTAGCTATTAGCATGATTGTATGTGAGTTGATGGCTTCTTTAACAATGTTGATATGACCTTTTTTGATTCAATCAGTTCTAAAAGTATATAGATGATCCACTTCGCTCATATGACCTATTTAAATAATTTATTTTCTATGTTTTAGTTCAAGATTATTATATCTCTTCTACATGCTAACAAATTTGATAAGTTGCATAAGAAATAAAAATCATACTATAAGATTTATAAGAAAGTGAGTAATTAATAGTTTTTATCTAGAACAGTGGACTTCTTTCTATTTTAGTTTGGATTGTCTTTTATTTTGTTTGATGATTTTGTGCATCTTACCACCTTATTAATTTGATCAAACCCTACATTTGTATAAAAATAATTTAATGTTTCAAACTGTACCTACATGCTAGAACAATTCAATTATTGGCAACCATGTTTTCAAAATAATGTACGCTTAATTATCAAATACATACATGATGATATGGTGTTCGCAAAGTTATACTATTAATCATATAATCACTGTCATGTTAGACATGTGGAGCTAAGTTTTTCATTAAAAAGTTAATGGATTATCTTTTAGCCTCTTATGCTTGACACGACAATGTTTTATAAACCAGTATAATCTAATATGTATTACTTAATACATAAATGCTGAAAATTATGCATTTTATATTGGTCTCTATATTGCAACTTTAAATTTATTTGACCTAGGTTTAAAATCAATTAGTAATGTGTAGCAGATGTTTCAATATTTGATATAAAATTTTTTGCCAAATGATGACAATGACATCTGAAGAAAGCACATGAGGGTACTACTGTATATCTAATGGAAAATTTAAGTGTTTTAAGTTAAAAGAATGATGAAATTTTATATTAGATGTCTCCAAAGCTTTTATGTGTTTCTTTGCATATATATACATCTCTCTTTTATCACTAATGGAAACAATTTTTTGAGTATTTAGTTCTAATGTAAAAATTTTATGTATTGCACCTTTTAGTTTAAGATTTTAATTCTTATTGTTGCATAGGAGTTTGGTGAATAGTAGTTTACAGAGAGGATATTATGATGTACTTGATGTGAATAACAGCTTGTGAATTGATGTATTTGTTGATATATAGCCAGGTAAATATCCTTAGATTGTATAGCATTTTGTGGAAAATTATTGAATTTTATGAATTTTGAGTTTGTATGATTACTATAGTTTCTATATTTGTCTAAAAGAGTACTAATCAATATATGATTACTTCCTATACTTATATTAAATTGAAGACTACTTGCTATACTTACATTATGATTTATTATATTTACATTGTATTTACATCATAATTCTTCTTTAGTTTCATATGTAAATTTAGTTTTATGTTAGTTCATATGTAAATTTAGTTGTATATACATGTAATTTTGTAAAGTTAATTTTTTAAGAGTTCATTTTTTCATAATGGTTGACTATTCACTTACTAAAAGCTAAGTTAGGTGTAGTGGTGCACAAGTAAGATTGTAGTGAGTTAGTTGATATTGTGTTGAGTTGTAGTTTATCTTTTATTTAGTTGATATTGTGTTCAATTATAGTGTATCGTGTAGTGTATCTTTTATTTAGTTGATATTGTGTTAGTGTATCTTTTATTTGATGGTTTACTTTAAGATTTTTAGTGTTTTTTTACTTGCACAGGAGTTTGGGGTCAAAACAAGTTTGTACAAAAGAAATTATAACCAGATAGCAACATTGATGTATTTTATGTTATGGAGGAAAAATGAGGTGAATTTCTTTAGTTTTACTCATGGCCATAGAATAACTCAGTTTTTATTTGTCTAAGCTGCAGTGTACTATTTTGTTTATGATTTAGTTCTAGATTCTTAGTCTTCTTCTACTACAAAGGAGTTTGCCTAGATATATTTTGTTCTAGACATAGATTACCTTTTTATCTTGAAATCATATTCTCTATTCTCTAAATGCACTATAATTACATTGACTTTTACTGATCACTTATTTTAAGCTAAGTTAGGCTTTATAGTTTCAATGATATAGTAGCCTAAGTGGCAGTGCAAAATGAAAACATGAAGGTTGTACTATTTTATATCATGCATTTTTCATAATTAAACACCATAAAACCTAAAAGACAATTTATATTTTAATTCAATCCTAACTTATAGAAAGTTCAATGAACACATTCCTTTGAGTTGCGGCAATGGACTAGATTTAAGTTTTGCTAAATTCTTATATGTTGTTGTACAAAGTAGTCTTGCATGCACAGAGTAGTCATGTTGCCATGAATTTATGCTTTTGTTCTGGATTTGATTAAGAAAACTTGATACCATATTGTTAGATTTGTTATAATTATAATAATTGAAGATAATCATACCGAGTTTCATTTTTAGATATACAATTTTGCAATCTATTTAGTTCTAGATGAATATTAAGATTCATATATATATGTTCTTATAGAGGTACATATCAAATATTCATCTGACTATGGAATTTTTTGGGATACAAATCAAAATGTATAAAATAGATAAGAGATTGAAGTATTGGAGTATGTTCAAAGGAGAAATCAGATGAGAGATTCATACATGTTGATTTGTTTATTAGTTCAAATATGATATGTTCTTCCTTTCCTCCTTTTGATTGGGTTATTGTACGTTGTTTTCTTTGAAATCGATGGCATGATTCTTGAATTTGCTGCCAACTTCATTTGTTTGCTAGAAATTTTTTATGCTTCTAGGAATTTCTTCAACATTTGAGTCTTTCAGCCTCACCTCTCCTACTTTTTCTTCTTTATCCTTTTCTAGCATGTGGTTTTTTCTCAAATTGATGGTGTGATCATGGGCATATAGAGGCTTTTCTAAAACTTCTTGTATGTAAGTTTTCTTCATATAGATTGTGGACTTACCTATGGTTTAATGTTTTTTTTCTATTTTGAGATGAGCTGTTTATTCTTTGATCTATTATTGGTTTAAAAGGTGATGTGGTATTTTTCGTTTGCATGAGATGCAATATGTTTCATATTTTTATAGACGATTGTTAGGCTTACTTAGCCATTTTATGGGTAGATGAGAGTTAGATCTTTTAGCTTGTTTTTCAGATGTAGACGAGAGTTGGGCTTTTAATGAGTATAAAATCCGGTTGCAAGTCTGATTATTATTTTTCTATTGATTTTGTCCTAATCAATCTCAGTTGGATGTGTATCCAATGATCTAAAATCTAAATGATTTGTGCCTCTATTTTCTGTCAAATTCTGAATAGCAGTTTAAAAAATAATAGGCCACGTGTCAGTCCTCCCACTCGACCCCCCTCTTCTCCGCATCTCCACCGTTTCGCCACAACTCGATCGCCTCGCTCGCAATCTCTCTCACCTACCACGCGACGCAGGGATTGGATTGGGCTAGATTGGAGAGAGAATGGCGGCGCCGTTGTCCCTCGCGTCCTCCCGCCTCCCCGACGCTGGGGGTGGGCTCGCCGCCACTGCCCGGTCACGTCGAGCTCGAGCGGGGGTGCCGTCACCGTGCCTTGGTTCCCGTCCCGAGCCGCTCGCGCTGCCTAGCCTCGCCCGCCGCCTCCCGCTCCGCCTCCACCAGCGGGGTGCGCTCCACATCGCTACGGCCGGGGACGGATCCTCTCCCTCTCGCTCCAGTGCGCGCGGGAAGGCACTTCTGATGGAGCCCGTCGGCCAATATGGCCACCACCCTTACCACCGCGTCCCAGCAGCGGAGGTCGCGCCTGCGGGCTTGCCGGCGAGGCTCTGCTCCCACCACAGGCCGCCGGTGACGTCGAAGAATGCCTTCATCTGCGCGGCCATCATGCCGAACCTCGTCGAGCACTCGAAGAGGACGTCGCCAGCCTCGGCAAGATCCTGCGTCGTGATCTCCGGCTCGTCTCTCCTCGGCGACGCACCCATCTTGCCTGCACCTCTTCCGTTGGGAGAAAAGGGGGAGAGAGGAGGGCGCCTAGCAACTCTTCGTCGCTCCTCGGCAGCTCGGCGGAGGGCTGCGAGCTGATGAGGGCCAAAGCGAAGGCGGCGTCAGCGAGGTCCGCCGTCTTCCGCTGAGAGGAGGGGAGAGAAAGGAGTGAGGAGAGAAGATGACATATGGGCCTTTCCCTGAGAGACTTACACTGGGTCCCATTTAATTTTTTTTTACTAGAATGCCATGAAAGCGACCGGGCCAAACTGTTACGATTTTGATAATTGAGAGTTTGTTTTTAAAATGCGATTTATTTCCTTTCCATATCGATATCGCGTTGCTCTCGGGCCAGAGTGGAATCAGTTTTGTGTTGGACTGGTACCGGACTACGGCCCATCTAAAACAAACAGGTGTAACTTGTAAGTGTTAATTTGACTTTGAATTCGATGATCAGTTATAAAACATAAGTCAGCTTCTAAAGTACTAATATAACATACCACCACAAATCCCATGCTGACATTTTAACATGCTTATGCATCATAATGAGAAACATTTACATGTAAACTATATAGGTTTTCACTTTCGACCTGGAACTTGACTGATAACAGTGGGCCTAGCTAAAATGACGAGGAGAATCAATAAGCGGCATAGCTACATCCAGAATCAGAGCAAATATGTACAGTTGAGATTTACATCGTCCTAACATCTCAGCCCAGAGTACAGGTCATCCAACGCTGTGTACAGAAACTTAGCAGCATTTGGTCTCCGCATATCCCCCATGAGAATATCGCTGGTTGTCAGATACGGGTCGCCATAAAACCGCAGATTTGCGTCCCTTCGGGTGGCAACAAAGTTTCCTTCCAACGAAACACCAATGAATGCTCCTGCAGAGTCATCAGGAATCACCACACAAAGATTAGTTGTAGCCAGACATCCATGCGTGGTCACTATGAAACATTAAGAACAAGAACACACAAAGATGCTAGATTTTTGAAATGGTTCGTTGTATTTTGGAATATTTGAAAAAAAAGTGGGAAGCAAGATCGCCAAGAAAAAGTTCAGAATTTCTTAAAATGATCATCACTAAGATGTTGGACTTGTAAAACTTTTGATTTATTCCTACTTAATAGGGCACACCTCCTACCCTTCTTCGGGAAAAAAAACATCATCAGCTGTCAAATGCACTTGTTAAGATTATGAGAATTTCTAAGGTCATGCGTTAACAACAAATCATCATTTACTGCATTAGAAAACAGAATTTTTTTCAAGCCATATCTTCATAGTTCAGCATGATTAATATATACCAAAATTTCTGTAGTTTTACCTTAAACTAAAATTTGAGATTTTTACCCAAATGATTTCCATGGTAGATTTATATCAGCAATGCTGTCATGTAGAGTTTGATATCCAGGTATCTTCCTATGCATGTGGTGCAACATATTTTCTTCCTACGAATTTATATCCTCCAATAGAAACAGGGACTGACTTCATAGCACCTAGGGAGCCATAAGAACTACAATTAGATAGAAAGATTACCTTTGCTGCAGCTATATGTATAACAAACACCTGAGCCTTTATCACCAGCTCTCAAGTCAGCCTCTAACACTCTTCCAACAGGCCCTGCTGCAGCACTTAAACCTGCCCCAAACGAAAAATGCATCTGGCTGCTAAAAGTCCTGACAGCTTCCGGACCATGAAGCACTATGATGAAATCCATTAGTTCAGCACCAAGCTGTATGATCAAACATAACAACACAACATACAAGAGTATAACACGTGAGAACTAAATTACTAGAAAACCTAATGAATTATGGCTAAAATCATAACATATTTTTACATATTAAGTAAACATAAAACATAATTTCATATTTTAATGCCAACAATTACGTAATATTTGCAACAAAAGGAAGCAGTTTCCTCCTGATGTTTTTATTAAAAAAAACTAATTTTACCTAAAGGTAAATTGAGTGTCACAACAAGCACTTAAATCTTATGAGCTCTTGTGTAGGCATACACACTATTATTTTGCATCAGGAAAGACAAAACATGTGCATTACATTACTTTTTTACAAAACAATGCATGTGGATAATTTCTACAAAACAAGGAAAGCTATAGCAATTAAGCAAATTGTACTATATATGCAGTGTAACAACAGAAAAAATTGCATTTCATGAATTGATGGACAACAAATTGTCCATATCAAAGACAAAGAAGAAATTAGCAATGTAGTTACTACCTGTGCTCCCCATCCTAATCCAGCTGAAACAATAGCTGATGGTGGTGACCATGATCCATCTGATCTTCGAGCAACCACTAGGCCAGTTCCAAGTTTGTATGTAAGAAGTGCACCAGCTTTTACAACTGTCAGGATAGCAAGCCCACATGCTCCAGTAAGGACTGCATGAGGAATAGACTTTTCAGGGTTTATCCTTGCAATCTGCATTAAAATTTTTACTATTCATTAATTGGGGTATATCCTATATATTGCAATTAAACATTTAACAAGAGTTGCAATTAAATATGTAAGGAGGCGATAAGAAATCAAAATCAGTATCCTCAAACCTGGCTATAGCTCTTCACGGAATTTGCTGCCTTGTAAATCTCATGTTCCATTGTTAACCCAATAGGCAAATTCAACCACCCCCTTGAACTAGTCCAATCCATAACATCATGCTTTGCAGTCTGTGTGGCATTGCAAATAGAATTAATGAACAAGTTCTGCAACGGATCAAGCCTGTCATAACAGGCATCACAGACCCTTTGCGGATTCCGTTCACGGAACTTGGCTGGCAACAGGCTTCTGCCTTTTGAGCATGCCCTACAAAATATCCCTCCACAAAACCGACAATGATGCCTTCCACGAGTAACAACAGTAAAAGAAGCAACGCATTGCATGCATGAGTTAGCATAACTATCAGGTAACCATTCTGGTGGTTCTGCTTCTATCACAACCCTATACACATTGTAATTCAATGCTTCTTCGTCAAGTAATGGTGGAGCACTTGGCACATAGACTGAGGAGTGCAAGAATGCTTCTCCATTGCTACTTGACCCCAAGAATGAGACACTAGACTTAGTGTCCTTTGGTGGTTGAACTTCAGAATTTTTGCCACCACGATTGATGATTGCAACTAAACCACCCAGCAGATTTCTAAGGTTTACCAGCTTATCTGCCTTCAAGGGTGCAGATCCCCAACCATCATCATCACAATCATAGACATAAAAATCTGTTTTGCGACCAAAATCAAATAGCTTGTGCTCAGCCAATTTTGACTCAAAGGAATTGATGATGTTTCCAGCTGTTCCCAGTGCCCCTTCTACATGCTGAGGGTATGACTTTGGATCAAATGAGTTCATCACATTCCCTATAGTGCCCAAAACCTTTGATTGGATCTCATCCTTGAGACTGTTTTCCACTCCTGGTGTAGGCAAAGGATGATACTTGAAAACCTCTCGTGAGGTCACCATGGTTGCAAGTGACTAGCACAGAAGTTACTGAACAAGCAAAACAGGAAAAGAGGAAATATCAACATATGCGGAAAATTTTCCATGTATTCCTCGAATTATAGGCTGAAAGAGTCAAGACCGACAAAATAACATGTAAGCTGCTCACCTAATAGAGATGCTAACAAACTGTACCGTCCTGTACTTGAGGGACAAATCGTAAAGTGCCAATATTTGAGGCAACAAATAATTGATACCCCTTCTTGTTGAGATGTCCTGACAAACATTAATCCAAGAAAAGCTATTGCTGCCTTTTTTGACTCGCTCTAGATTACACATAGTATGAAAGCAAGAAACCCAATGGAGCAACAAAATTGGCATCCACATAACACAGATTGATTATTGCACCGGATTTATCTAACCTACCACGACTAAAGCACATCGATTAAACGCCTAAGAACAGCGACAGGGTATCATCAGATCGAATTCCCCGCCAGCACGGACCGCCAACGAACGCTCTAGACTCTAAAAAGAGAACCCGCGAGACATCTTCCATACACTAAAAGAGGAACCGACGATACGGTGGGATGTAGACAAACACACCGCACGAATCGAAAGAGACGGAGGGAGGGAGAGACGACGGAGCACGCACCTAGCTAGCGTGGTGGCATCGGGGGAGGGCTGGGCACAGATTCCTCGGAGAGTCCCCAACGGCAGCGGCGGCGGCGGCGGAAGAGGACGAGAGGGCGGGATCGCTTGCGAGCGGGGGAAAGAGAGAGAGCAAAGCGGAAGGTGGAAGACGACGTGGGGGAAGGGGGCGGCGTGAGAGCCAAGAGCTCGGTTAATCCGGTTTCGTCTCTTACCCGGCTTGTTTTCCTACTTAAAAAAAAAAGATACTACTCCTATTTCATTTTCATCTTAGAGAAAAGCGTTCTGGGCCGGGCCTGACCAGCAATCCTATTTCGCGCAGCTTCACTGTCAACGAACGCTCCCGGGCAATGCCGTCGGGCCTTATGGGCCCGCTCAAAAATGGAACAGAGAAACTAAAAATTGTGATTAGCGCTGTAATTAGTAATGATCTCACGTAATGGTATCGATTTTTTCCATTATCCGTGCATTGCAACGGAAATCCGATTATTTATATTTACAATAATTAATTATCTATAAATTAAATAATTAGTAATTATGGGCAGTGATTTGCCAAAATGGAAAGGGCGCTGTAGCAATAGCGTCCAGACATGGACGCTCTTTCAAATTGCGTCCACGTCGGGACGCTGAGCAGAACAACGTCCATGCCTGGTGCGGGGCAGCGGGGCTTCGGGCTTAGGCTAGTCTCGCCCCATTAGCAGCTTGGCACCGCAAAAATTAACGATCACATGTATGTCGAGAATCATCGAACCAACCCCTTCGCTGCTGGTCGTTCGGTGAGAGGCGAACGTGGATCACATGCAGGCTGAATAAGTGATTGAGAGGGGTTTTGATCTGCGTATGTATTTTTACTGACCCCTGTCAGTCTCGTCTCCGTTTAGCATCCGAGCAGGCTAGGTCCTATATTAAAATCTTATATTGATGTGGTGAAAAAAAATTAAATTTATTTTTCTTGGCTATTTTATGAATAGCCAGCCGCACAGACACGTAAATCAGTTATCTGATAATACAATTCACATAATTAACCACAAACTCATATATCCATATATATACTTATTGTATTTAAAATCCACTTACATAAACACCAAAAACTTAAAAAATATATATACTTAGCGCTAATAATTATGATACATACCCTTACAAAAAATATGAGTTATAAAATTATAAATAATATTGTTTAAATTGGAGTATAAAATTATTAAATTCCTAAATTCTAAAACTATACATTCCTACATTTCTAAAATATTACCCAGTCAAGGAGACCGACGATAAATCGCATGGACATGTGGAAGAGCTTGGGGAGGCCATCAATAGGGAGTTCAGGGGGGCCGACGGTGGACCTCGTGGACACACGAGAGGCTTGGGAAGACCAGCAATAGGGTCATGGATGTATAGGAAGCTCAGTCAGATGCGGTGACATAGCGAGATGCGGCGGTGTATAATCTACCCAATTGCTATGACTTAAGATTAAAATCTTAAGACAAAACAGTTAACTTATCTACGATGGAGTTAGAAGTAAAACCCGTGTAAGTTACATACGATGAGTTTTAGTTTTAGACGATCGGCTAGATTGAAAAACCCATTATAGGTAACTTATTGACGAGTCTAAAAATAAAACCCGTTCTACTCACTGTCCACTTCATCATCTTTCATCATTCTAAATATTTAACAGCTTTTGCTCATCGTGATTATTCTACTAACTATAATTTTACATAAAACATCTTCATATTTATAGAAGTAGAGGTATTTATAAAAATCATAGTATTAAAAATACACAACATGTCAAAAGTGTCCTAAGTTATCTTTCATAGGTTGTAAAATCATATACACGTTAGAGATGATTGTTCATCTAAAACGGGTGACATTACATATGACGGGCTAACTTCTGCATCTATCAAAAATATCATATGCTTATGAATAGAAAAGTAGGCCGTATCTTATCTATAACAGGTTGAGCCGTTCAACCTGATTTATGACGGGCTCTTCTACGGACATTAATAGTGATACTGTTTATGATGATGAGACACTTTGATGATAACCCGTCTAATACGAGAGGTTCTGGCGTCGTAGTGTACGTTAAAGCGGATGCACGCATGCATTACCTTTTCGCTTATCTGTTTGCCTCTAAGCATACATTACACGATATCAATTTACCGACGTGATGCAGCCACTTGATTCTCGCTTTTTGTTGGCGTTACACAGCACGGTCGAGGACAGAAGAGATGGGGTCAGGATCGAGGACCAGAGCAGCGCAGACGTGTGGCGAGTGGGCAGCGGCGGCGGCGGACTCACCTCTCTGCTGGAGGCTGTGCCGGCAGCCATGCGGCGTGTGGTCCGACTGCGTGGCTTCAGCAGTTCAGCTCTTCGCTTGAGGCTAGCGGCAGCCTCGCAGGGTCCCGCCCACGAGCAGACAAAGAGGACGAAGCCGTCATCGATCTAGCGTCGACGAAAGAGACATGCAGTCCTCAATTCCTCATCAGCGAAAGGAGTCAGACCAAGTAGCACGACAGCATCGATCATATATTGCGAGGCTGCGATTGATCTAACCCATGCCATCCATTCATGCCAAGATGATAGCTGTGGGCTGCGTGCAGGTCGACGTGGATCGGCTGCACCAGTCCATGGACGTCGTTGGCAGCGACGTACACCGCTGGTGGTTTGTAATAGCGGCCACCCCTGGACGCTATGTACAACAGCGTCCTTCCTGGTCTGCTAGATCTTACCTAATAATTACTAGTAATTTGATTTAAGAATGACTAATTATTATAAATTAAAAATTAGGTAATTAAGCCGCGTTATCAGCGCTCTCCACTTTTCCGGTTGTTTTTTTTGTTAACTTCTCAAATCAAATTTAAGACCTCAATTAAAAATTTTAAAAACTCTACCCAAAATTTGAAACTTTCAACTCAAAATTTAAAAATACTCTACCAAAATTTGAAACTTTCAAAATAAATTTTGAAACTTTTCAACTCAAATTCGAAAATTTCAAATCAAATTTTGCAACTTTTAAATCCAAGTTTTAAAACTTTCAACTCAATGTTTGAAAACTTTTAACTCATATTTTAAACCTTTTTAACTTAACTATTTATTTATTATTCTATTATAAAAGTTACGCTTAATCACTATTCTTATTATGCAACCCCGTATTACGTGCATAGTCCAAAAGGGTTGTATACCGGGAATACAAAAGAGAAAGATATCAGGGTTGGGCATTCATCTCAGTTATTCCATTATCTAGTATGTACACAATCTCTCTCCTCCAACCCTCTATTTATAGGCAATGCCTCGGTCACATTGCATATTTAGTGATGGCACATTAGTGGGTAACCTGGGCTGGGACTTTATAGGCCGGCTGGTTTCTAACACTCTCCTTTAGGTCTTGACTCCGTGATGCCTATATCTTATGGAAACTCTACATCACCTAAAAAGAGAAAGAGTACATAGCATAAGCACGGATTATCTCATTAAAAATCTTGATAAGAAACTATAAAAAAACTTATCCAAGGAAAAAAAGAAAAAAAAAAGAGTACAATCCACCCAATTCTCCATTCAATCTTTCTAAATTGATTCTGGGTAGTTGATTTTGCAAATCAAGATTCTGGAATGATTTAGCAAAATTCTCCATGTGGATTTTGCATTTCAAAAGTATTATCATTCCAGTTTCTTACACATTTTTAAAACACGGTGCCAATAATTATTTAGTAGACAAATCTTGCAAGATTTTCACGTGACTTAGTAATATTTTTTAACTTTTATGCAATTCATGAGCATAGAAGTACTTGGGGTTAGTATGCTTGGTGAGATTGTTTCTCATGTAATTCATTTGTATATGTGCGATATATGCTGCTTTATTTTCATAAAGATGGGGATTTAGATGATATTCAAATCACACAATTACCAGGCGTGGTAACTATCCCACAAAGCCATGCACATTCATGAGAGGCCTTGTATAGTGCAATGTTCCTTATCTTGATTTACTATAATTAGCTAAATAGCCATGTGCTTCTATCACATTTGTGCGAATTCTATCTCAGATTTTTTCCCCTCTTTTCTCCAGATCCATAGGAATCCAGTCCGCGTGCAATGATCTTCTGAACATGGGGTTAGGCAGTAATTGACCATTCCTAGGCCGAACACTTTCTGAGTGTGATTGGACTCATGTACTAGACTTCCACATGTAGTGTGCTTTAGCTACCAGCATAAGCATGATTTGGATTCATCCAAATATTTCATTTCAATTCAAACTTAAATTTAAAATGAACAACTTTGCTTTTTCAATTGTTTCTAGATTATTCTATTCATTTTATCTTGGTTCAAGATTTAGTACTTCTCCATATACTATTATGCGAATGTCATATGCAAGTTCCCCAAAAAAAACATCCATTTATTTTATCTTCAACATTTTCAACATTCCGGTTGAATTCTCTTTTCAACTTCTAGTTGATTGTTTTTTTTCACTTTTAATTGACTGCCAATGAATTTTACTGTTTAAAGAAAACACTACCTCTCATCGCCAACTTCTATTTGTATAAGACTCTATGCAAGTATCCATAGATATACGAGGATATGCAATTTTCATATGCTTCTTTTTCTTGCTTAATGCTTGTTGATATGGGCACTATTCTTTTAGTGTACTAGCACTGGTGTGCACTCCAATGGCTGGTTTTCTTACTTGATGGAAAGATGTGGCATGCCTATTGTGAGATTCCATATCACTTGCTAGGTCTCAACTAGCTCCCATCTATGCAATGCAGTACTTTTATTGACTTTGAGTATGATAGTCCCTCTCGTCTAATTTTCACTAGAAGTCTTCGGTTACTTAGGGGCGTGAGGAGATGAAGTTTTTGTCCAATTTTTTAGGCCTCAAGATAAGGATAACTTTTAGTATTTCACCCTCCTCTGGGGTATTACATTCATGTAATTATAACTTAATCATGCTCTTCGTAATCACAAAAATAATCACAAAATAATTTGGTAGTTTTAATTTTCTATGCATACTTCCATTACTTAATTTGCATTCACTAGTGAAACGTAACAAGCTTAGTTCCTTCCTCCTATCATATTTTTTCATATTTATCATTTAAGGTTGATTCTCTCCATCTAAAACACTATAAATAATTCTCATTTAGGCAAAGAATTAGGCTTCATATACATTTCTGTTCAAAGTTTCGGACTTTTGAGATAGCCTCTTACAATGAACTATGCAAGTGGGATATGCACATAACCCAGGTAAATGCAATAGCACTAGTTATATTGTTGAGAGGATGTTAATGGTAATGGTCTGAATTTTCTTTTAAGAATCCACTGTTTTTAGGACTCCATGTCCCTTCATACTACAAGTATTACAATAATGGTATAACAAATATTGTAATACATAACTTGTATTAGCTATTTATGCAAATATTTAGTACTTATTGCTAGCCAGTTTACCGATCATCAAATGCTATTCAGTATTGTCCTTCCTCGTGGACTTCTAGATTAGTGAAATCTTTCGGATTCACATGTTCTCACTGGATCAACCTTGGCACAAACATGGTGTCGAATAGACACTCGACATGCACTACTTCAGAAGCGGCTCTATTCACATATTACCAAAATAACCCTTATGGGTGCTTAAATAAGACCGCAAATATCAAGAAGGTATAAGACTTATGGATTAATTTGGTGCATGCGGGCAGACAAATCTTCATGATTTAGGAAATTATTTCACATATATTATGTGACTGAATGAGTTGCAATTTTATTCTCATAGTTCTAACACCATTGTGACAAAATTAAGTTACTAAAAGGAATAATATAGTCTAGTTTGCATTTCTAATGTAATATAGCCCAAATAATAAATAAAATATACTTATAGTATCATCACACTTAAGAGGTGTTAATGTCAAACTGCAAACGGGATCGGCTGATAAAGAAAAGGTCGATTGGCTTGTAGGGGGAAGCTGATTGACATAGTGAGAGAATTGATAGGACGGATTGAGAACGGATTTAGTTTGGTTAACAACATAAGGTTATCTAGATGGGACCGAGTTTAAGGATGAGTAATGAGAAGCACGGTAGAGTGTTTTATCTATATAGAATATATTATGCAAGTTATGCAAATTTAGTTAGCTTTACAGTTTACTATTGATTAGTTTCCCTATATATTTAGGAAATATTGTTCGGGATTGTCTGTGTAAGACTCCTCTAAATCTGAAGTATAAATATAGACTCCCTGGAACCTATCGAAGAATTAACAGATCATATAATACAACTTCAGTGCATCGCCACCCTAATTCGCCTAGATTTTTGCTTGACGGGTTTTGGCTCTCGACACAAGGCTGCATCGGTTAAGTTCAATGGCGAAGGGGTAAGTCCCGCCATTATTATAGTTTATTTTGCTCTGTTTTATCATAGAGGGTTTCATTCCCCATTGGCTCAGACAGCTAATGAGGTTAGATATAGAAATGTGTCAGACATTCGGCGGGTAAGTAGCCGATGACCTTCCTTTTTCTTTCTTGTTGTTATGACTGATCCAGTCTCCGTCATCTCTACGTCATTAGTCTTGGTCTTATACTATCTGGGTTTTGTCCGATCTATCGAGGTTGCTTCTAATAGTGTTGTTACAATGGTCACTGGTCATCATGACTTCGTGGGAAATCCGGCCTCGCTCTGTGCTTTTGTTGCCTTCATTCTATGGAGCATCATCGGCTCTTTGGCCGATAAGCCTTTTATTTTATTCTACGCGTCAATTGCCTACACCTTCATCAGTTTTTTCAACTATTGCTTGAGCGCTATCTTTCCTATCGACACCTAGCCGATAGGGTGAGCCGTATTGGCCTACTGACCGATTGGTTTGCGGATCTCATCCTCTGTTTCCTTATTAATTATAAGGTCAAATTGACTAGCACGCTCTTAAACCTCGAAGACTAAGGACTTACACTAGAGTTAAGTAGATCTCCTTGTCCTTCACATGACCAAGGCATCATCTCTCTTGATCCGACCTTCGTCGCCCTGTCCATAGCCTTGCCTGGCCTGATCGGCCTTCGCGAGATTTGGCGACCAACATGCTCCTTTGGCACACCTGATGGGACAACTTCAACACAATGATGGGTAAAGAGATCAACTCAGAGAATATAATTCTAGTGACAATGGAGGATTTGACTATGGATCAAAGACACTAGATAGAGCAGAATATAGCTAATTTTCAAAAGCTCTATCTAGAGTCTTTCAGTATGACTAGACAAGTGTCGATTTAGAAGTCTCAAATGGCGAAGCCTGTTTTGGTGGGCAAATAGAGCCATTCACCGCCCATGAGTCCTCAAAAGTCGTTGCAAGAGATGGTCAATGAAATCATTCACCATGCACTCATCAACTAGTCAGGAGTGCTGGTGAATACTTTACATAATTTGATCAAGAAGATGGTGGATGGATCAATTGTTCGAGAGGCTGATCAAGGTCCGGTATATTTGCCGATGAAGATGGAGCAACCCCAAGTTACTTATGGAACCAGGAGAGATATATAAGCAAATCTGTTTCCACAAACACAAGATCGGATTGGGGGACAACGCGATGATATGCTGCCAGAATATCATTGATACAAGCAATCCCGATACAAGCAATTATTTAGGAGATTTTTCCAGATAGTATCAAGCACCAACTTCGCATCGACAATACCAAAGAGAGAATCCAAGCGAGAAGAATTGGTCTTCCAGGATTGTAGAGGTGGTTAGAGAGCAATTTGGCATCAAGCCTAAGGAGCAAACTTTTATGTATCGACACCTTACCCAGAGTGGTTCGACAGAGTTCCGCTACCGTACCAATACAGGATACCAGACTTGTCCAAATTCTCAGGGCAAGATAGCATATATATAGTGGAACACATCAGCTGATTCTTAGCCCAATGAAAGGAGGAATTGGCTGAGTAAGCCCTCCACTGTCCCTCTCTGGATTAGCCTTCACATGATTTTCTTCATTACCTCCCAACTCAATAGGGGATGGGCCGATCTAGAGACGCAATTCTACAAATATTTTTGCACTGCAATTCATGAGATGAGGCTGACAAATCTGACATTGGTTAGACAAAGACCTGATGAGTCAGTACCGAAATACATCCAATATTTTTGGAATATCAGAAGTCGATGTTACGGTCTTATCTTGAGCGACAGATAGCTAGATGAATTGGCCTGCCAAGGGTTGCTAGCTCCAATCAGGGAACGTTTTTCATCTCAAGAGTTCAAGAGTCTAGCACATCTTCTATAGAAGGTATCAGCTCATGAAAACCGATTCATTGAAGCCAAGAAAGAGAGATTCCATCGGAAGCCTGCTTAGCTACAAGTTTATGCGTCGAACTCAGATAATGAGGAATCTGATGTAGAGGTTGGTTTGGCAGAGTAGACCAAGAATAGAAAATCCATATCATGTCACTGGGTGAAGAGTATAGGCAAGGAGGAAAGATATGACTTTAATATCAATAGAGCCAAAAAGACCTTCGATCTACTACTTCAAGAGAAGCAGATTCAGCTTCCACTAAACCATTTACTACTGTCAATTGAGGAACTCAAAAAGAAAAAATATGGCAAGTGGCACAATTCAATCTCTCAACATACTAATGAGTGCAGAGTTTTTTAGCAACAATTGCAATCAACTAGTGAACAAGCGAAAATTTCATCAGGAGATCATGAGGCTGTATGATGCAAATTTTATTAGACCGTGCTGATATGTTAAGTGGATATCCAACATTGTCCCAGTGGAGAAGAAGAACAGAAAGCTAAGGATATGCATCAACTTCTAGGATTTGAACAAGGCTACTCCTAAAGATGAGTATCCGATGCCGATGAAAGATCTGTTAATTGATGCAACATCGGGTCACAAGATCATTAGCTTCATGGATGGTAATGTAGGTTACAATCATATTTTTATGGTAGAGGAAGATATTCGCAAGACTGTGTTCAGATGTCTTAGAGCGATAAGCTTGCACGAGTTGGTAGTCATGACCTTCGGATTAAAAAGTGATGGTGCGACTTATCATAGAGCCATGAACTATATATTTCATGATCTCATTAGACTACTGGTGCAGACATATTTTATGAAGTAGTGGTCAAATCCAAGAGTGTTGAACACCATATAGTCAATCTGTGAAAAGTACTGGAAAGGACGAAGAAATATGGACTTAGGATGAATCGTAATAATTGTGCTTTTAGCGTATCAGCTGAGCAATTCTTGGGCTTTATGGTGCATGAGAGGGGAATTGAAGTTAGTTAAAGAAGCATCAGGGCTATCCAGAGCACCGAGCCACCAGTCAAAAAGACACAACTACAGTCTTTGATCAGTAAGCTTAACTTTATAAAGAGGTTTATTTCAAATCTATCGGGAAGGATTGAGTCCTTCACTCCATTGCTGAAGTTACGAGCCGATCAAGAGTTCATGTGGGGTGTCGAACAGCAAAAAGCATTTGATCAAATTAAAGATTATCTAAATTCTCCACCAGTATTGATTCCGACACAAAAAGGGGTACCGTTCAAGTTATATCTGTCAGCCAATGAGAAGTCTATTAGGTCAATGCTAATACAAAAATTTGAAGGAAAAGAATGAGTGGAATTTTATCTAATCTGACAACTTCTGGATGCTGAGACAAGATATCCTATGGCGAAAAAGTTATGAATGTGCTTATATTTCTCATGTACAAAGTTAAGTCATTATCTCCTATTAGCTGAGTGCACAATGGTTTGTAAAGTTGATGTAGTTAAGTATATGCTATTGGCTTCAATCTTAAAATGGTGAATTGGTAAATAGATATTTGTTTTGATGAAGTTTGATTTGAGGTATGAATTGGCTAATACGGTCAAAGGGCAAGCTGTGGCCGATTTCATCATACAACATACAGGGATCCATGAAGATTTTGTGGAGCCAATTCCATGGACTTTTTTCTTTAACAGATAGGTTTGCAAGCATGGATCTAGTATCGGCTCGGTGATTATATCACCTTAAGGGGAAAGCTTTGAGTTCGCTTTTACAATCAAGCCTTATCGGACCAATAATCAAATAGAGTATGAAGCAGTACTCAAAGGTCTGCAACTGTTGAGAGAAATCAGAGCCAATGCATTAAAGATCATTGGAGATTCTTTATTGGTGATCAAGCAGCTGCCTAGGGAGTATGAATGCAAGGGTGATGTTTTAAGATTATATTATGAAGAATGTCAACATTTATTGAAAGATTTCGAGATGGTGTCATTGGATCATATTCCTAGAGAGTAGAATTTGAAAGCCAATGATATTACTCAAATTGCTTTGGGATATCAGCTGGATAGGAAGGTGGAATTTGATATAGTCCATATTGAAAATCATATTGAAGCCGATGATTGGAGATGAGAGATTATCCAATATTTGAAAAAACTGTCACAATCGGCTTCTAGGAAACTTTGGTATAAGTCTACTAAATATGTATTACTTGCTAAGGAATTATATTATCAGACCATTAATAGAGTTCTATTAAGATGCTTACGGATAGAAGAGGCTACAATAGTTATGAGCGAACTACACGGACGCATTTGTCGAGCTCATCAATTAGCTCATAAGATGACATGGTTGATGAGAAGAGCTAGGTATTTTTGGCTGACAATGTTGAAGGATTGCTTCAAGTACTACAAAGAATGCGAAAACGGTCAGAAGTTTGGGAATGTGCAGCAAGCCTCAGCATCGGCTATGAACCCAATAATCAAGTCGTGACTGTTCAGAGGCTGGTGAATCAACATGATGAGCCAGATTTATCCTTCTTCAAGCAAAGGGTATAAGTTCATATTAGCGGCGACAGATTATTTTATAAAGTGGGTAGAAACTATCTCTTTGAAGAAAGTTATCTCTAAGGATGTGATTGAGTTCATCAATGAACATATTATATATCGGTTTGGTATTCCATAGACAATTACCATCGATCAGGATTCTATCTTTGTATCCAATGGTTACAACAGTTTGCTACCAGTGTATAGATTAAGTTGTTAAATTCATTACCATATTATGCTCAAGCGTGGACAAGCCAAAACTTCCAACAAGAGCTTAATCAAGCTAATCAAGTGCAAGATTGATGAACAGCCACGGAGGTGGCACGTTACATTAGCTAATTCATTATGGGCCTATTAGTTGATATGCCATGGATCTACTTGAGTATTACCATATCGGCTAGTATATGAGCATGAAGTAGTTCTACCATGGAAAATTAACATTGGCTCGAAGAGGGTATCTTTACAGGATCAACTAACAGCAAATGACTATTATAACCTGATGGTAGACGAACTTGATGATTTGGCTCAGAATCATTTGAGGGAGCTTGAAAGGATAAAGGAGAACAAAACCAAAGTCGCCAAGCATTACAACAAAAAGGTGATGACTAAATCTTTTTCTAAAGGAGAACTCATTTGGAAATTGATTTTGCCTATCGGGTCTAAAGATAATAAGTTTCGAAAATGATCACCTAACTATGAAGGGCCCTATCGGATCAATCACTATGTGCCTCATAATGCTTATATACAGGAAATTTTTGAAGGGGAGAAGTTTGCCAAAGCGCTCAACAAAAGTATCTGAAGAAGTATTACACTAGCATTTGGGTTAATGCCTAAATCAGCTAAGTGCGGTCGATTTCTAATTCTCATCAAGACAAAAAACTAATAGTGTTCTATCGGCTAATGGTACTGTTTACCTAAATAGGCTAAGTACGACCGATTTCTAATATTTCTTCAACACAAAAGCCGATATGATTATATTAGCTATAGATAGTCGATATCATTAGATATCGCCTTTAGGGTTTAGGAGATACAAGAAAATTAACAAAGCCGATCAATTCTATTACAGGCAATCAATGTTTTGAAGTGACATTATAGGTTTTCAACATCGATGTTTTACAGATATTTCTTGATTGCCTCGATCGTGTTTAGATGGATTTTATCTATCTCACTGATGGCATGGATGGCTTCCTCATTGGATCTAGGGATGGTTTTCAAACTCTTGTGTCAACGAGCTGCTTGACGTACTCTTTCTGCTACTTCAGCCTCTTGATCTTGGATTAAATGCAGCAAGCCGATAAGATGGGATTCGATTACTTCAATGTCATGACGCACCTTATCAAGTTCCACCATCAGATTTGCTTCTCATTTCTTCAGTTGGCTCAACGTGATTTTGGTATCCTATGAGTCAGTTGTCATTACATCAAGCTTATTCTTCTCAGTTTGGGTGGATAATTGATCGTTTTGAGCTAAGCAACTTTGTTCCACGCAATCGGACATACCGTCACCTAGTCGGGATCACTTGGGTCTTGTGGAATTCCATTAAGCAGTAGGTGTTAGTATGTCGGTAAGCTCTTTGGGTAGTATATAGTCTTCCCCGGATCGGTCCATAATCTTCCACCAGAGAGCCGATCAGGATGTCCAGCCGATGCAAAATATCCGATAATTGCTCGTGCACACTAGCTAGTAGAAGTGGTGTGATCGCTGCACTGGTAGCTATGTCTTTATCCATCTCTAAGTATTTGCTGATGTCAAAGGAGAACAAATCAGCCAGTGACTGCACATTAACATTGATGAGTAGGAGAACCATGAGCCAAAGCAGAAGTGAAGATATGGGATGAACATACCAGAGACATAGCGGAACTGGCATGAGCAATAACATCGGTATTGGCTTGATGAGTTTTGGGAGTATGGCCAATGACTAAGGTGGAAATAATGAGGACTACTTGAGTATTTCCCGGTTGAGGATCCACTGCTATTGAAGACGTTATAACTTCTAGAGCAACCATTAGTTTAGTGCTTGCAGCACTCTCTAGCGGTTAGGTCTCGGTAGCTAATGGTTCAAGCTATAAAATGAAGATATCAGGAGAAGTATGAAGATGACAAAGAAAAAGGTAAATTGGCACATACCAGTGAAGCTAAAGGAGCCAATGTTGAAGTAGGAGGAGGTCCTTGGGGAATCGGTATCGTGATTGTGACATCGGCGCTAGATTTTTGTTTCTTAGAAGTTGTCCGAGTAGATAGCTTCTTGCATTTGATCCCGACATTCGTGGTACTCGAAACAGAGCCAATGGAGATGGAGCACCATTTCCAAGGTGGGGCTTGGCCGATGGAGGTTGATACACAATCGACCGGCTTGCACTTGTTGTAGGTGTTTCTTTATCACTAGCCTGTAGCACCATGGAGGTAAAATGATGTATTCAAGATGAAATGCAGTATGGGAAACAAAGTATGGAGAAGGATTACCTATTCATTGGATTCGACATAGTCGGGATTAAGGCGCAAGCAATAACGTTCAGCCAATGAACTGAACAAATGTCTTCTCCACTCCGACCACTATCGAGCAAAGAGTCTGGTGTTGGATATATAGGGCTTAAAGGTGGTGATGGTCCCCAAGGATACAGATCTGGCTATCATCCTTAGCCGATCATACTCCAAGCTACTATTTACATCTCCTCGACTTAGAGCTTGCTAATAAAGAATAAGTCGATTGAGAGCTGGCCAAAACCCAACTGACGAGCGCTGACGGATGTATGATAAAACTCGTATGATGGGTGTTGTGATCGGCCCAATGAGAATCTAATCGGTAAGATTGGGAGTTATGGCTGACAAGAATATTGTCTTCAATTCATCATTGGCTAGAGCATTGAGAGGATGAAATCTGAAAGGCATCTCAAATGATAAGTGTCCCCTCGTATGTGAACTAGAGGGTGACCTCTTTGGTAAATCTTGTAAAAGCATTTGAACCATTAGCTGAGTCCGAGAGAGGTCATTTTGCTTCTAGAAATAGTTGATGCGGCTTCACCTAGTGAGATACATCAGCATCGGCTGGCTTTGCTTTCCTCTAAATGATCGGCCATAAAAGTCAAAGAGGAGAATGGGGTTTTAGGGATGACTTTGGAAGTGTAGATATTCAACTAGAGTTGTATAAACCACTAGGAACCATCAATGTGAACAACTGGTTGACTAGTCGATAGCTTGTTCGCCACTTGATGAAGTAGTTGATAGGTGGCTCCAAGGAGATATTGCTCCAATGGAATTTGACACTGATCGGCCAAGCACTCCGCTAAGCATTTCATATTGGCAGTTAGGCCAAGGGTTGAACTACCAAAAATGAACCCGCTCCAACTGCAAATTTAGGAATGCAACATGCTCTCGGTCATCAACTAGTCTGGAAGTCTTACTGTACATATATATATATATATATATTTAGTCCATCCTATGATGTTTTTGGTGTTCAGCCAATGACTAGGCTTGAATTGGAGGATGGACGGATTTACGTAATGTGTGGTGTTGAGGCAAGTCAACATAATGGCATGTATCAAGGTGCGAGTCATCGGCCCGTGTCCAAACATGAAAGCATTGAGGGCGTCTGATCAAAAGTAGGAAGTCAATGTGAGCAAATGCTCATCCTTTTCCATATCAGTTAGGGAAAGGTTGATACCATAGTCGATTTCAAGGTCTTCCTAGAACAATTTTTTGAAAGCCGATACTCTGAGGCACCAATTCCTCTATCCTGTGAGTCTACTGGGCCAAGATCTAAAGCTCTTGGTCCAATCATTGATAGTCATGAATGAGTTTTTGTAGGAGATTTGTCCTATTTAGGAATTGATAAAGTCTATTAGATCCTCACTACCCATAGGGTCTAAATAGAATAAACCCGGATGGTCGGCAACTAGTTTTGTGATCTGACATTTAAGATTCTACAGCAAACAAGAACCCAACGAAGAACAGATGAAAATGTGGGATAGACCAAATCTATCTAGAATGTAGAGCAGAGGAATGGATTAAAGATCACCTTAGGAACTACATGTGTTGACGCCATTGCGTGAGGAAGAACAAGGAAAAGATCTATGGTCGGTGGAGCAATCAGAGGTTCCCTTTGGTCGTTGGAGTCCGTTGAGCTTCTAGGGCCTCTGGTGATGAGGAGGTGTGAAGAATAAGGATGAAGGGGTAGAATGCTTTATAGAGGTAGGATAACCTAGTGGGAATCTAGGCCGATTAGGTGTTGTTTGTGGGCTGTAATGGGCCCTTTTGGTTTGCAGAGAATTTCAATAGCTCAGAATTTTGAAGTCTGTTAACAAACTCCAAAATTGAGCTGCATGTGTCAATGCTAGAATTTGGATAGCCTATAAATGGGATCGGCCAATGAAGGGAAGACTCATCAGCTCGCAGAGAAAAGCCGATTGACACAATGAGAGAGCCAATCGAACGGGTTGAGGACGTATTCAGTTAGGTTGAAGACATAAGGTTTTCCAGATGGGACCGAGTCTATGAAGGAGTCATGAGAACTACTCCAAGGTGCTTTATATATATATAATATATTGTATAAGCTAGGCAAGTTTAGTTAGCTTTACAATTTCTTATAGATTAGTTCCCTTATATGTTTAGGAAATATTGTTCGAGGACTATCTGTTACCGCGTCGGACTCCTGTAAATCTAGGGTATAAATATGGACCCCTGGAACCTATTGAAGAATCAACAGATCATAAAATACAACTTCGATGCATCACCACTCTAGCTCATCTAGGTTTTTCTCGGCGGGTTCTGAATCTTGACGTTGGGCTGTATCAGTTAAATTCGATCTTCGGTGAAGAGTTAAGTCCCACCATTATCATAGTTCATTTTACTCTATCTAATATTGCATTGATTAGGTCTGACCTCTTAGTCTGATTAGGCGTACCGCATATGTCCATGTGAGGCTCATTAGTACATCGGTCTCCCTTCTATGTCCCTAATATCATGCTGCATCGATTCGATTCGACCTGCGAGATCGCTGGTAGTGGATCGAGCCATTGGCCCAATGGGTGTTCGTACGGTGTTTCATTAGAGTGTTCACACCAAGATCCCTCACGCGTCCCGGCGCGAACATGCCGAATGCCTGGGAGGTCTGCTTAGCTCCAGTATAGGCTGATCGGCTTCTCTCCATGGCTTGAGATACGCGCGCCGGGAGCCGTGGGGTTCGATCGGCTCTAGCGCGACGGTACGGGTGCAGGCGTGCCAGTCAATTTGACCCTGCAATTGACAAGGACATGAGACGAGCAAGTCCATCGGATGGTGGGCCGATACAGGCGCTCACTATCAGCTGGCTGCCGATAGGATCGGGATGGCCATCGGCCGTGCCTGAAAGTCGCTTTGCCATCGGCTACTTGCCGATAGGAATCGGGAAGCTCTTCGATCGGCTAGGGAGCTGATGTGGACAGATGTCGATAAGGGATTGGCCGTAGAGCCGATGGAGGAACCAGGGTGTACTCAGAGGATAACAAAGCACACAGAATCTCTCCGAATAGCCGACGGAAGCCGTAACAGTCGTTCATCGGACTAGCAAGTAAAAGTATTAAAAGACACGGGTTGCAAAGCCGATGCTGCTCCGGATATGACAGCAGGAGACCCATCGCCCGCCGTGATAGCACAATTAATACTGAACCTCAAAGATCGGACCTAACCGAGATAGTACGAGGCCGAGGCCAATAGCGATGATACGGAGGACGTCGAATCGGTTGTGCTGAAGCAAAGATAGGAATGAACCCATCGGCTAGCTGAGCCGATGAGGGGACGCCTCTCTGAAGGCGGGTGTGTATCAGCTGGAAGACCGATGTGCTTAGCGTTACGCGTCAAGGGACATCTCTAAAGGCTGATGCGTATTGGCCGAGGGGCCGATGCGTTGGGCATGTAGCTCAGAGCATGGATAACTCATCGACTAGCACTCCGATGAAACGCCGTGCAGAAAACTATAAGCCTGAAGCTCGATCTACCGTCAGCAGCCCCGTAGGTCGAACCTAACCGATGCAGCACGAAATTGACGATGGCAGAGGGAGCTTAACAGGCCGATAGGCTCTGCACAGACGTGATGTGATACGTCTGATCGGCCTAAGAGGTCGAGCCTAACCGATGCAACCTTAGACAGAGCAGAACATATCGAGATAGTGGTGGGACTTACCCTTTCGCCAGAGATCGAACTTGACCGATGCAGCTCCGCGTCAAGAGCCAGAACCCGCCGGTAGAAACCTAAATGAACTAGGGTGGCGATGCGCCGAGATTGTATTGATCGAGAGATAGATTACATGTTTCCAGGGGGTCTATATTTATACCCTGCATTTACAGAGTCCGACGCATTTACAACCATCGGACATTATTTCCTAACAAAAAACAAAGAAAAATATCTCTAAAGAAGTTAACTAACTAACTAAACCTTCCTAATTAGATAAGGTTACAATTTACAAAGATAAAATACCCTACCGTAGATTCCACGGCTCCTCCGCAAACTTGGTTTTATCTGAATAATCTTTCAATTTGGAACCGAGTCTTCCTTCGCTACAACCCGATCGGCTTCTTCACTGTAGTCATCGGACACCTCTTAGCCAATTGGCTTTAGCACCATCGAGTCGTTCAGATTTTGGCATTAACACAGAGTGAGTAGCCAATGAGTTATCTTTACCACTCACCTCATATCTGATTTATATATCACTCAAATGATTAATCTGTTAGTGATCGATCCGGTCACATCGAATTTGGCCTGATACTGTGTCGATTAGGTCCTATCTCTTAGGTTCATGCCTAACGGAGCTGGCATCAAGATCTATAGGGTTTTGTTCACCATCGCCTCAGATAGCTAATAAGGTTAGATATAGGCTTGCGTCGAACATTTGGTCGGTAAGTAACCGATGACCTTGCCCTTTCCTTTCTTGTTATTATATCTGATCTAGTCTCCATCGTCTCTGTGTCATTAGCCTTAGCCTCATACAGTCTCGGTTTTGTCCGATCTATCGAGTTTAGTTCTAACTATGCTGTTATAGTGGTCATTGATCCTCATCACTTTGTGGGAGATTGGCCCCGCTTTGTGCATTCGTTGCCTTCATTCTACAGAGCGTTATGGGCTCTTCGGCCAATAAGTCTTTTATTTTATTCCACGCGTCTTTCGCCTACGTCTTCATCAACTTTTTAGCCGATATTCGAGTGTTACCTTTCCTATTAGCACTTAGCCGATAGGATGAGCCGTATCAGCCCAACAACCGATTGGCTCGCAGATCTCATCCTCTGTCTCCTTATCAATTATAGGGTCAAATTGACTAGTACGCACTTGAATCTCGAAGACTAAGTACCTGCACTGGAGCTAAACAAATCTCCTAGAATTTTATGTGACCAAGACATTGTCTCTCCTGATCGGACCTCCATCGGCCCGATCGGCCTCCGCGAAATTCAGTGACCAACAAGAGTTTGAGGGGTTCATGATTTCTAGGCCAATAAATGTTGCTTCTAACAATAGTTATAATACTTCCAGTTCTATTTATTTGAGAATACATTTTTCTTAAGGTAGTATTTGTGGTTATGCATAGCACAATTCATTCTTTGTACATAAACCATTATAATCATGTGATAGGAAATAACAATAGAATAATAAGTGTTTTAAACATGCTGCTGCACACTGAAAATAATTCTTTATTGCAGAGAAAAGTGTGTTCTCTATTTGGGCAAAAACCATTTATTCAATTCAATTTTCCATTCAAAATTACAACAAATGATGATAAAGTAGATTGATTTAATGAATTATTCCAGTAACTCTAGTTCAATTAACATTAACTTTGTAGCTAGCTTCTTGCTCAGCAACAATGGTAATGATTTCTATTATTCTGACGTAAATCCGTTCTAGCACGAGAGATTTACATCCATTCGAAATGCTACAAGTTCTCCCGCTCATCTTCCTTTGGGTGTGCTACTAGGATTTTTCTTTGTTAATGAACAATAGGTATCAATTTGTTCACCATGACCTATGTCCCATCTCCCTATTTTTCTCTTCTTTGAGGTACATATACTATCTAGCTACAATTATTGATTTGATAATCAATATTATGCTAGATGGTTGGGAAGACGATGTTCTTTTCGTGAACACCATCCTGAACATTACACAATTTCATCAACTAGTTAGGCATACTTTTTGTTTACGTACTAATGATATTTGCGTGCGACTTTCATCACGTTCAGAGTGAACATCGAGAGTTTTCACAGTACTTAGTGTAAATTCGGTGCACTGCATAACTGTACTCTCTAATGGACTTATGCTCAGTGAATCTTAGTTGAAAATACCCATTCTTGCTCATAGTTTTTGCTCCACGATGGGTTGGACGTATACCATAGTCTTCTAAACCGTTTCTTGCATGCAGTCAAAAGAATGTCAATGCACTCATCCATTGAGCATACTCATTCATCAGAGTAGCTTAGAGGCATTGATAATAGGTTGAAGTGTTTGATCAATCCCATCAACTCAATGAACTGAGTGTATTTGGTTTAAGGGTACCTTAGAGCTTCTTGCTCCATTTTAATTTGGACATTAAGTGCATATGTCAAAAGTATTCTAGATTCAACCAACTTCCTAGTTAGTGATGCCACTCATCTTTAGTTATTCAAAATATGCACAAATTACATACAAGTAAAAATGTATTAATGTTGCAATATTTATGGTACATAAAATTCCTGCAAATTTCTAATATATCTATACAATTCTATAATTTACTGCTAAAACATTAATTAAAAGTAATAAAGGTATTACAAATAATCAATAGCAGTAAATGTCATAAATAAAATTAATAATAATAAATATCAAAAAAGGATCAAAATTCGAAATCGCGAGGCTTCTTTATGGGAGAATATGATTTTCAGTGATTTTTGCAAATTCCAGGGGCCATATGCATTTTCTTTAAAATTTGGGGATTTAAACGCAAAATTTTAAATGCTGAGAAACGTATACTCAATCGCCAAAAAACTCTTTTTTCAAAATCAGAAGATTCTTTCTTTCTTCCTCTATTTCTTTCTTTTTCATTTCTTCTGCTTCATCTTCCTGCCACCACGGCGCGCGCTCGTGCAGCGGCCGCGGCACAGGGGCCGAGACAGGGGGGCGGAGGGTGGCCTGGCCTCCCCCAATGTTTTGTTTCCCCTCGGTATGCTAGATACTACTTGATAATCATGTAATTTGTAGGAACCGTTGATCACCGCCGGCCAGCCGAACTCACCGGCGCACTGCGAAGCTCAGTGCGCGGGTAGCGCAGCGTTTTCATGATGTATGGTTTTGATAACGGACTCGATCCAAATCTGCAGCCACGACTCGTACCTACATGATACGTCTTATTTCTCGGTCACCCGTGCGACATATATGGCGAGGATTCATCTTGAGACACGGTCACGACATGGCATCGTGTAGTGAATTATAAATATGTTTTATATCAAAACTAATATGCAAGTACATGCTGATATATAATTTGAATGCTTGATGCAACATAAGGTGCATTAATTAGGTCCTCTAGTGGCTGTTGTTCTTCATATCCAATATAGGCCAGTTATTTGTGGCTTAAATGCCCAATAATATTATCTTTTCGACTACTCTTGCTCGATGCTTCTTCTGCTCTCTGTCTTGCGGTCTTCAAGCAACTACTCTAGTCAGTCCGGTTGTTCCGTAGCTAGCTGACCACAATTGGCCGTAGTAACTAGCAAGGATTAAGCTATAAGTCATTAATATCTTCTTAAATATTTTTTTCGTGTGCCTTTTTAGTTTTAAGTAATAAGAAGGACAATAATGTTTACATGCTTAGACAAAATATTATTTTATATTATACAATAACTAAAACACATCTCTCCGTCTTTATGCGCTTCATGTGACGCACGCTCGAGAAAAAAAAATTATTTTTAGACAAAACTAAAAAATTCTGCTAGCTCGACCTATAAAATAATTATATCATAATTTAATATCATATACAGCTTTTTACTAATATATATTAACATTTAAAACTAAAAAAATCAATCTTGGCTCATTTCTAATAGACTTCTATCATAATTTAATATCCCATTGCAAAGTTGCAGCCTTTAGTGATATATATTAACATTCGACTTGGTATCCATATACATCATTATGTGACATCGTTGTAGTTTGGCCCCCCTTATGTCAAAATCATGGCTTCGTTACTGGCAGCACGGCGGGCGCGGCGCGGAGCACGGCCGCCGCGGCCTCGGCGAGGGGCGTTGCGGCGCGGACCGGCGCAAGGCATGGGGGCCGGCTCTACCGAGCGGATTCGGTGGCGCGGGCCATGGGTCGCAACACAGGTGGCGGTGCTTCTCGGGTGCAGCAGAGAGGCCCGGCGTGCCTCGGCGCCTCGGCGCGGCACAGGCAAGGCGGTGCCAACCTGCTGCGTGGCGCCTCGGCCCAGCGCAGCCTGGGCGCGGTGGCGGAGCGGCCGCGGTGGCTCGCTACTTTGCTCTTCATTTTATTTTCATCACCTTCTTCTTTTTCTTTCTTCTTTCTATATCCTTCCATCCATGGATGTTTCCACGATACGTGCGTGCTACCGCGTGCCCGGCATGGCGAAGTGCGGCCATCGCCGTCGTAGGTGTCGATGATGCTTGACGTGGCTGGCACGGTCGTCGCGGCCATCGTCGCGCGGAGGTCAACCGCGGCTTGGCTGCCGCTGGGGCACGCGGTTGGTGTAGCTCGGCCGATGTGGCGGCGCGCGATCAGCGGGGCGCAACCGGCTCAAGTGGCGCGGCCGGGGTTGCGGCGTTGTGGCACAACACGGCACGGCTAGTGCCGGTGCGAGATCCGACCGATCGACAATCATGCCTGTGACTTCTTGTCAGCCGCGAAGGAAAGTCACACCCAATTGGCTAGCGCTAGCGACTCCGAGTCAGCAATGGTGGTGTTCGTGTTAGAACACTGGTTGCTCTCTATATAAGAGTTGGGATCTTAGTCTTACTGTACACCATATTCTTATATGGTATTAGAGCAGCTCTAGATATTTTCGGCACGCTAGCATCCTCCCGTCGGCGAACCGACGCTTCCTTTCCGTCACAGACCTCTTTCTCGGTATTCCTTCTCTGCTTTCTTGTCTCGACTCTTTCTTCTCCCCGTTTCCTCCGCAGACGGCCTTTTCTTTCTCCACCACCCTCTCTCCTCCCTTGTTTTCACCACGTGATAAGACAACGGTCTCCATCCGCCTCCTCGTCTGGTTGGCCGATGATAAGAGTAATTAGCCGATGGGAGTAGACAGTGGAGTAGTTGAGAGAGAAGTGAGTGGCAGAGTAGGTAGGTCAGAGAGTAGGTGGGTGACAGATGTGAGAAGATTCGCATCCGTGAAGAGAAGTTTCACGTCCTTGGACTCGTGGAGGCAAAGGAGTAGAGTGGACGCGAAAAACTCGGCCAAGACATGGACGCAAAGAGAGGAGGTTCACGTCCGAGAGGCAAAGATTTGTGTTCGTGGATACATGGACACGTCGGAGTGGCTTGGACGCGAGTGAAGAAGTTTCGCGTCTGGGAGCAGGTGAGCGTGTCGAAAAAGTGGAAACCAAGAGAGAGTTTCAGTCGATGGAGGACGGACAAGTCTAGTTGATGGAGACTGAACAGGTCCAGCCGATGAAAATGATAAACATAGAGTTACGCCGGCGTCGAAGGAGAAAAGATGCACCGAGATAAAGAAAAAGTGAAGATGAGTGCTTCATATACCATCAGCGTACCAGTTCGCCGATATTCTTACTGTACATCATATATTTTTACAGTTCGTCGGGAGTGGAAAACAGATTAAGAACGACGAGATGAATTTATTTTTTTGATTTGATTTAAGAAATACAAAGCGGATCTATGAATTTTTTTATCTTCTCCCGTATAGACTTGTGTATTATACAACTCTAGTATTATATGCGTAGTTTAAAGGGGTTTATACCTACAAAGGAGACAAAGATATGAGGATAGGGCATTCTTCTCATTCATTCTGTTCTCTAGACAATGCCTCATATACCTTCGCTTCCATATTTAGTGATGACTCATTAGTGAATAACCTAGGCTGGCCTTAATGAGTCAGCCGGTTTCCTAACAATGCTTATGGCTAAGTGCATTATGGCCAAACTAATCCTATCGGTGGTAGCGCTATGAGCATCTTGTGGGTGCGTGACTTGCACCCCCGACTCATATATGAGCTTAGTAGCCATCCCTGGGCCACATATACGAGCAGACAGCCCTCGGCCCCAAACCCAGACACCCAAAACCTGACGATGACAAGGAGTTTACAAAGACAAAAAAAAAAGCTCTCCATACATCATTCGACATATTTTTGTGACCAAATCACACAGATTTTTCAGCCTTTGGATTAAAATCCATCAGACAACAATAAAAGGCTAAAAACAACTGAGAAACACCGTAACGGACACTATTTAGTACTAGTTGGAGGTCCGTAGGTTACAGCAGAAATCCAAACTAAACCTTCAATGAATGCCAATGTCCTAAAAGAAACGACTAAATCTCTTTTAAACCTATTTAAATGCATATGTGTTGGCCAAGAATATAATGAAATGTCTATAATGTTCAGGGGAATTAATAAAGCTTTCGGTCCTGGAACTTCAAACTCAGAGAAGAATTGCACTTACATGGATTCTTTTTCAACATCGTAGACAACATATAATGCTACATTAATTTGTAATAATAGAGTTCCTTTTTAGAGAGAAAACTGGCAAAAAAAGCACAACAATCTACACCTGACTAATCTGGGTTCTACAGTTGACCTTGAAATTTAAATCATCTACCGTCAGACATCACCATCCAGTCCTCTAAAAAAACTGTTAGGAGCCTACATATGCATTGTACTTTTCAGAAGCTTCCCAATTTCATTTTCACTTTTACGTACATTTTTTCTTTTTCTTTTTATTTCATTTCTGTTGAAAATAAGTAGCTCCAATTGGCCTATTCCTTTTCTCTTTAACTTCTGCTCGGCGATAGTTACATAATACAGGGAGCCTACATATGTAACTGTACTTTTCGTATGTGCAGTAAGTCCAAGCCAACACTCGTGGAGTTGAAAGACAGTTATCTGATAAAAATCTCAGGGATTCGTTCGTCATCAAGAATTCAAAGGTATCTAACGGAACTATAGGTTCTTGCAGTGTGTTCAACAATCGTGCAGTAATCTCTCATACCGTCCATAATAGTCGTTATAAAATTATATGTTCGCTTGCGTCCAAAATAACAACAAATGTAATATCTGAATCTATAATCTACCAAAGAATTGGTCAGCAGCCCTATTTGAAGAATAATTATATTTCTCTGAAATAGTCCCTCCAGTCAATAATATTTGACGCTTAGAATTAAATACTATCAAACTTTTATAACTTTAACCACACATAACTTACCAATGCTTACGTTAAAACCAAGAAAAAAACATTGAAGGTCCAGGTTTCAAAATTTTCATTAAATATTGTCCTAAACTATGGTTTCTGTTGCTTATCCAATCTGTAGCGGCATGGATAGTTACTGATAATGACAACATACACCTGCTGGCAGAAAAACTATAAATGCATCACATGCGCATAACATTTCAATTTTGAAGCAAACAACGAAATTACTCAATTCAGAGCAATTGCTGCCCAGACATTGACAAGGTAGAAGAAATAAAGTGAATGTTCCATTAAGCTGGCCCATCTTTGTAATAAAATCTATTAATTAACAATTAAGTTTGGACGATCAAAGTATATTCCAAAGACTAAAATATAATATTTTCAAAAAATAAATAAATCATGAGGCAAAATGGGTACAAATCAAGCAACGGCTGATCCACCTGTTTCTTGCTGACCATACCATTGTGGTACTCCATGATCAGACCATCCTCCTGTTGCATATAAAGGAAGGAAATAGGAAAAAAATTAAAAAGCCTCCAACATAGGTGCAAGGGACATGTTTGCCTTTCATTCAGATACTCTAAATTATAAATATGTGAAACATCCATGTAAAATTGGATAAGTATGACAGCGAATAAAGTTAAACTGTCAAGTGACATTTTGGTTCAGCAAATATGTTCAAACTCCAGAATTCAGTGCTAAATGAGAGAACACATTGCCTTATAGGTGTATAATAGAATGTCCCGTCACCTGTCCATAGACCATCAATAGCCCAATATTTGAAATAAGGAGGGGCGAGCAAGCCTGTCAGTGATGTAGATGCCAGGCAAGTGATGATTACATCAGTTAAGAAAAACTAGATGGGTGCGCGCGGCGTCACGTCGCGCGGTCGCCTATGCCTGCATTTTTCTGGACCTCCTGATGTCTTGCTGCAAGGAACTTTTTTTTTTTTTTGGTGATGAGAATACATGCGTGGGGGACATGGCGGTGGTTCGTTTTTGTAATGCATTAGATGTCTTCCATGTTTGTTGAGCGGAACAGGCGCTGCGGCGGGTCGCAGGGCTGCATGAGAACCGAGAGCAGCGCGCCCAGTGTGGCCTACTGCAGCTGTTGCTGGGAGTGCGACCCGGCCGACGCGTCGCCGCCGACCTCCACGCCGCTTTCCGGCAAGGCGTTGTCGGCGTGGTACTTGGAGGTGGCGGTCGTGCCGTTGCCGTCGAAGCGGAACTTCTCCTTCCACCAGGAACGGAGGTTGTCGGAAGCGCTGCTCACCGGCTTGCCCTTCTCCCGGATGGTGCCGTACACGAAGGCATGCGCGCGCATTGCACACCCCCCATCATCTACAGCACGAAGTACTTGAGGATCCCATCCTGCGCGCGCGGCATCTTCTTCCGTTGCGCCTACTCCTACGACTACCGTTGCCTTCCGGCTATGGCGGCGTCGTTCTCGGCCCTCTCCCGCCACGGCTCTGCTGCAGCTCCTTGCACCGCATGCCCACGTCGTCGATCGGTCGTTGCTAGCTCTCGGCCTCCATAGAATCCAAAGGCTGTCTTGTTATCGCCGTCGGCCTCCTTAGCGAACAGCCGAATGCCATCTCCGTCGATCCACCATGGTCACCTACCCCTGGTCTCATCATCGCCACGCACACGTACTGAAGCAACCATCTCTTTTTGTTACGGCAGCAGAACTGAAAAATAAGATCATGCACCAATGTGCAAACTGATGAACGAAGGATCAGCCAGCATCTTGTAGCAGATACAGGAGCGTAGAATAGGCAGGAGGAGGGGGAAGGAGAGGACGGTATGACAGTATGCAGCTAGGAGTAGGCTAACGTAAAACTCGTCATGAAAACAGCAAATAGTAGGAAGGCATGGACGTATGGAAGCAGGGAAGGAACACGGTAAACGACAAGAAACAAAAAATAAGTTAGTAAAACAAAACGAAAAGAGAGCTAAAGCGAGGATGAGCAAACAGAACAGTGGCACCTTGTTCACGACGCCGAGACGCAGCTAGGGCGAAACTGGCCTGAGGAAAGGAAGGCAGCACAAAAGGCAATAAGTAAGGATAAAAGACCGAGCAGGGAAGCACGGAACAAAGGGCCGCCGTAGCAAATTACCAAAAGGAGCTGAAGAGAGAAGGCGTTCCAAAAGGAAGAAGAAGCAGGAGGAGGAAGAAACGGGCGCTATAAAGGAGAAGCCAGTTGAGGAAAGTTAGAAAGGAAGCAGCGTATGGCTGTGGGTTGAACGCGGGGGAAGGCACGCAACGTGCCTGCAGGCGGACGCAACACCGGGTGGCGATCAAGAAAGAGGAGCAAATTATGACAAATCACTTGAACGGCGCAACCAACCGACGGACGACGCCATGCAAAGCGGAGGTCGGCTACAGAAAGAGCCAACCGGTGAGCGCCAACGCACAGGGCGGCGGCCGAAAACAGACGGTCCATTCACATAACCGACAGAAAAATATCCTAACCGACAGAAGGAAGTCCCAAGGAAGGAAATAACCGGCAGCTGCGTGTAACGAAAGAGAGAGAAAAAACGCAACCAGGACGTTAAACGACCTGCTCGACCGGTGACCAGTCCGTAGAATCCCCCAAGCCAGATAAGAGAAAGGGACACCTGCTGGCACAAGAAAGGTGCGGCAAAGTGGTAGAAAACACCAGGAATTAGGAACCCTAACGGAGACCAATAACTATCTATTATATAAAAATCTAGCCAATTTTCTAGTATTTTCAAGGACATCTCAGGTTACAATGTAACTAAGAAATCCACTTGCAAAATAACCGATTGAAGTCCCAAAGGGAACACTGATTTGGCTGTATGTATTGATCCAACCTTGTTATACATAATACATCCACCTGCTCATAAGCAAATGACCACAAATATCCACACTACACAGTTATCAGCAATTAAAGCTAGCATGCAAACATTTTGTTTCCCAAAAGCTACGCTATGACCTATAAGTAATCCAATGAGTGACCAGAACAACGATGATTGTCCATCATATTGTCAGAAAATAATAAATGGCAAAATAGAAAATGCTACTCCATGGAAGTATGCAGTCCATCATCTCAAGTGCTGGCTCACTGTTTTCATTTTCCATCCATTGAAAATTAAATGACTGTCTAGTAAACATTAGCCCGGGCCAGATTACCACTAATGAGCCCATACGTTCAGCTCCCGTTAGAGATGAGTGATCTATGATGACTCCACCTCATCTCTAAAGGGTAGAGTTTTAACAGTAGTGTTAACACCACTAACAAGCTGTATATAAGTGATCCGTCATAAATGAGATTGATCATTTTGAATAGGTGGTGAGGTGACTCACCTGTGACGTCTGGCACATTCCAGTTCGTTAAAGATGAGCTCACTTGTGATGGAGTATAAGTTCTAGCTTGTCATAGGTGTTCTCACCTGTAATGGAGTTTTATTTGGATCTGTTTGTAATGATATTTTTCGTAAAAATATAAATTTTAAATTTTGATTAGTATTAGGAAATAGGAAATTGCTAGCAATACCCTTTTAAAAACCTAGAAATTCTTACCCAGCAGCACATATCCACATCCATTCATATATCTTCACATGTCAATTCATCCTTGACATATACACAAGTAGTCATGATCACATATAGAAATATAGAAATGACATGTATCTATATATAATATTTGTCGCCAAAATCTCACATATTTACTTTCCAAACTTATTGCTGATGTAATATCGAAGGAGAGCCACCACAACCTGTAATATTAGTAACTAAAAAAAGTATTCAATATAGTAGAACATAAGATATTGCATATATGAAATATATTACATTGTCTAACATATTGAAGAATACTTATATATTACATCCCACAAATTAAAAAAAATCTACAGACTACAGCTAGCACTTTATTTTTACTTGTAATAAAGTCCTTCCATTGATTTATCACATTGAAAACAATGTGAAAATCATTTGCATTTGCTATACACATTAATCATTTACCATACACATTTCATTTTCTAAATTCTTAAAATCATTTCATTTGCCTGTCATAGGTGAGTTGTGTCCTAAGCCCATCATAGATGATGTCATGTGCGACGAGGCACTTTGTCCTGTAAGAGATGGCTGCTCTGACGTAGTATAAAGGACATTATTTGGATAGCATAATCTAAAGGTGCACCTTGACGAAATGAATACTATGAAAAATTACCTTTGTCATGCGGCAGAAAAGAAAAGAGTAGCCAACGGCAAGAGATTGTATATCATTCTCTGCCAGATATGTTCACTGTGCCAACATTTGTCAGTTGGAAACAAAAGCTAAATAATTTTGTTAGAAATAATCTTAAAAAAACGTATGACCACTTCAAACACAAACCGTGGTAGTTAACTTTTACACAAAAAAAATGAGTTTGATTGCTTAGCATCTCAGACACACAGCATGAATATCTATTTTAACAAAATTAGTTTATCTACTGTATGATAAAGCATAGAAGAATTAGAGGAAAAAAATATGGACATGTATCACCTGCAGATTATTGTATTTGTGCAATGTCCATCTAAATATTTTAGGATGGATGCATAACGGCCATTGTTTATTTAAATTATAGCTCTGATAGTACATAAGAAATCTTCAGTGAAGAATTCATTTTATATTTTTAATCCACAGTCCACGGCAGCCATATCTTTTGTATATGTACTTTCAAAATCAAGAATAGAAGATCCAAATTAGTTTCGGGCGTGATGAGCATCAGTGATCATTCAATTCTTAATATTCTCAAAATAAGTTGACTGGGCAGCGCTCAAAACGAAAAGCCTCCACATATAAATAAATTGCAAGACGTGGAGACGGCGGTCAGAACTTGTCCATGGCCCGGGCTGTGATGGAGGCCAGGCGTAGGAGCAAATCAGATCATGCATCCAGCGGCAGGATCCGGATGACATCGAGCGGCCCTCCCTGTTTTACTCCACCTGCACCCTGATGAGTGAGGAAGGGGAATGTCGGTGGGGTGGTCAGAAATGGTGATGGTGCCCCTATTCGGTGACAAAACATGCGATGGAGGGACATAGAGTTTGAGGAGAGGGTTCGGTGCGACCGGGAGTGTGGAAAGAAGAAGGTGCAGTGAATTGCGACAATGTAGTGCGTACGCGGTTATGGGAGACGATGGAAGTGTAACTTATAAGAAGGTACGTTCCAAAAATTACACCGGAACATAAAACAAAGGGATAATTGTGTGTTTGACCATATTCTAAAGGCTAGCTACTAATTTAACCCCGTTTTTCTAACTTTACTTGTTTGACCTTGTTTTTCAAAACTGAAGCTATCATTTGGCCCTATTGTAACCACAATGAGTAGTGCAGCTAGAAAATGCATTTAGAGGAGAAAGAAAAGACAGAAATGCTCCTAGCTAGCCTTATCTCTCTTGTCTTAAGCAGTCACATGTTGAGCGTAGGGCTTTTCACAGGGCAAAGGGCGCTCACATAGCGGTAGGATAGTAGGGCATGAATAGGGAGGCACGCAGGGTGCTGCTCACTGTGTGGATAGAGCATGAGGTGCGGCCAAATGTGCGCACAAGGAGGCGCGCAGTGTAGAGGTGGTTGGTATGACGCTCGCCTAGCTTAGGTAGAGGAGCACTGAGAGAGGGGTTCGGTGTGAGGCACTCATGTGGCTCGTGGTGCAATGGAAGTGTCTATAGTCTTGTTCGCGCCGAGGTCCCTTGGTCGCCTCGGCGCGAACACACTGGTCGCCTGGGAGGTCTACTTAGCTTCAGTGCAGGTCAATCGGCTTTTCTACGTGGTTTGAGGTACGCACGCTAGCGGCCATGGGGTTCGATCGGCTCCAGTGCGTCGGTACGGGTGTGGGCGTGCCAGTCAATTTGACCCTGCAATTGACAAGGAAGTAAGACAAGCAGGTCCGTTGGATGGTGGGCCGATACAGGCGCCTGCTATCGGCTGGCTGCCGATAGAATCAGGAAGCTCTTTGATCGGCTGAGGAGCCGATGTGGACAGGTGTCGATAGGAAATCGGCCGCAGAGCCGATGGAGGAAACAGGGTGTACTCAGAAGATAGCAAAGCGCACAGGATCCCTTCGGATAGCTGAACCGTAGTTCATCGGCTGAAAAAACCGATGAAGGCATATGCGGATTAGGCAAGGAATAGTATCAAAAAGGCACGGGCTACAAAGTCGATGCCGCTCTGGATATGACAGCACGGGACCCGTCGCCCACCATAACAGCGCCATTAACACCAAACCTCAAAGATCGGACCTAACCAAGACAGTACGAGGCCGAGGCCAGTGGCGATGATACGGAGGACGCCGGATCGGCTATGCTGAAGCAAAGATTAGAATGAACCCATCGGCTAGCTGAGCCGATGAGGGGACGTCTCTCTAAAAGCGGGTGTGTATCGGCTGAGAGACCGATATGCTCGGTGTTACGCATCAAGGGACACCTCTAAAGACTGATGCGTATCGGTCGAAGGGTCGATGCGCTGGGCGCGAAGCTCAGAGCATGGATAACTCATCGGCTAACACTCCTATGATACGCCGTGTAGAAAGTTATAAGCCTGAAGCTCAATCTACCGTCGACAGTCCCATAGGTCGAACCTAACCGATGCAGCACGAAATTGACGACCTGATAGGCCCTGCACGGACATGATACGATACGTTTGATCAGCCTAAGAGGTCGAACCTAACCGATGCAGCCTTAGATAGAACAGGACATATCGAGATGGTTGTGGGACTTACCCCTTCACCGGAGATCGGACTTAACCGATGCAGCCCCGCGTCGAGAGCCAGAACCCACCGGTAAAACCTAGATGAACTAGGGTGGCGATGCGCCGAGATTGTATTTGATCGAGAGATATCTTACACGTTTCCAGGGGGTCTATATTTATACCCTAGATTTACAGACAGAGTCCGACACGTTTACAACTATCGGACGTTATTTCCTAACAAGAACAAAGGAAAATACCTCTAAAGAAGTTAACTAACTAACTAAACCTTCCTAATAAGGTTACAATTTATAAAGATAAAACATCTTGCCATGGAGTCTACGGCTCCGCCGCAAACTCGGTTTTATCTGAATAATCTTCTAATTTGGAACCGAGTCTTCCTTGGCGACAACCCGATCGGCTTCTTCACTGTAGCAACCGGACCTCTTTTTACTCAAGCCGATCCTTTTCCTACCTTTCCTTGGACTTCTCGGACCTGACCCCGATCGGATAATTCCCTATCTTCAAACTGATCCAATCTTCTACTAATTTGATCGGCTTTTCTACAGTTCTAATCGACTATCTCACGAGCTGATCAGTATCTCCATCGGCCGATCCTGTTTACATGCTGAATCAAATTTTCCATCGGACACCTCTCAGCCGATCGGCTTTAGCACCATCGGATCGTCCAGATTTTGGCGTTGACACATGCCCCCCAATTTCGGAGTTTGCCAACTGACTACAAAATTTCGAGCCATTGGAAATCTCCGCAAACCAGGATGACCCGTTAAAACCCGCATTAATCAGCTCAGATTTCTACCTAGGTCGCTTCGCCTCTATAAAATACCTCTTCGCCCCAGCCTTCTTCCACACACTTCTTCCCATCAAAACCCCCAAACCTCGACGACTGAAGGCGAACTCTCGCAAATTACTTCATCGGTCGCTACTCCTTCTTCCTCCGTGCGATGGCTTCTACACACGTAATCCCTAAGGTAGCTATTATCTACTCTTTCATCCTATATCTCGCACAAATCTCCCCCATCCCGTCTTAATAGTCGGGTTCTTGTTTTCTGTAGGATCTCAAGAGTCAGATTGCCATCCCGTTTTCTGACCGCCCCGGTCACTTCTATCTTGGCTCTATGGATAGCGAGGATCCGACTGATTTCATCAACTCTAAAACAAAAAGGATCCCATTCAAAACTCATCTATGGCCATCACCGATTGGGCTAATAGCTTTAGATCTTGGCCTAGCAAACTCCTGGGATGGAGGAACTGGTACCTTAGGGTTTTCGCCTCTAAAAAGTATTTCTAGAAGGATTTGGAGATAAACTATTGTATCAACCTTTCCTTAGCCAATATGGACCATTGTAACAAACCTTTAGTTGCATCGGCTTCTTACTTTTGGTCGAATATCCTGAATGCCTTCATGTTCGGACATGGACCAATGACCCCCACTCTGATAGACGTTACCATGTTGACTTGCCTCAACACCACCCACTACATAAACCCGTTCATCCTTAGATTCAAACCCACTCATCGGCTGAACACCAAGAACGTCGGAGGTTGGACTAAATATATTTCTCTACACAAAAAGTCCTCCGGCCAAGTCGATGAGCGTGAACACGTAGCATTCTTGAATCTCTGGTTGGAGCGGTTTGTCTTTGGTGGTTCAACTCTTGGTCCAACAACCAACATGCAATACCTAGCAGAGTTCCTGGTCGATCAACGCCAGATTCTCTTGGGGCAATATCTTCTTAAAGCTACTTATCAACTGCTCCATCAAGTGGCGACCACGCTATCGGCAGGCCAACCAGTCGGACATATTGGCGGTCCCTAGTGGTTTATACAACTCTGGTTGAACGTCTACACCTCCAGAGTCATCGCCAGGTCCCCTTTCCCTTCCATGGCATATTCGACTGACTGCCCAGAGGAAAATAAGGCCAGGTGACGCCGATGTATATCTCTGGGTGAAGCTTCATCGGCTCTTCCTGGAAGTAAAATGACCCTCCTCGGACTCAACCAGTGGTTCAAGGGTTTCTACTATGGCTTCACTAAAGAGGTCACCATCTTGTTCGCGTATGAGAATGACTCATCCTTTAAAATGCCTTCTAGGTTTCATCCGATGAACGCCTTAGCCGATGAAGAATCGAAGACAATCTTCTTATCCTCAATAACTCCTAATCTTCTGCCGATTGGTTTTCATTGGGCCAATCCCAACATCCATCATACGAGTTCTACCATCCTTCAGTTGGTGCTCGTCAGTTGGGCTTTGGCCAACTCCCTATCGGCTTGTTCTTTATCGGCAAACTCCAAGCCCGAGGAGAAGTAAAAAGTGGCTTGGAGTATGATCGGCTTAGGTTGATGGCATCAACCTTGTCCTTAGGGACTATCTCCACCTTTGAGCCCTGTATATCCAACATCAAAGTCTTTGCTCGTTGGTGGTCAGAGTGGGGAAGGCACCTATTTAGTCTATCGGCTGAAAATTACTGTCTTCGTCTTAACCCCGACTATGTGAAATCTGATGAAGAGGTAATCCTTTTCCTTTCACTATCTTTTCTTCATTGTATTGAATTTCAACTGTGTCTTGATTCCCATGATTCCACAGGCTGGCAACAAAGATACACCTTCGACCAGCGCAAGTGGTCGACCGATTATTTATCAACCTCCATCGGCCAGATCCCTCTTTGGGCAAGGTGGTCCACCTCCATTGGCTCTCCTCCAAGTGTCGTGAATACTAGGGCTGAAGTGCAAGAAACTGGCTACTCGGACGGTTTCTAAGAAACAGAAATCCGACGCCAATGTTACCATCATCACATCGGCCTCACGAAGCCCTTCTCCCGCGGCAATCCTGACTTCTTCTGCATCTCCATTGATATGTGTCAGCATCGATTCTTCATTGCCTTCGCCTTTATCCTGACACCTTCACTTCGTAGCCTGAACCATCGGCTTCAGAAGTACCAATGCCGGACACTGTTACTGGGGCTGAGCCGATGGTATCCTCAGAAGTCATGGCATCTACTCTCCAAACTCAAACTGCCCCACATCAAGCTGATACCCGCATAATCGCTCAAACTGCTCCCGTTGTATCCCAGGTACATCCATCCTATATGTTATTTCTCTTGACTCATTATCCCCATATTTACTAATTTTGTCATGTAGTCATTAGCCTATCTATTTTCCTTCGACATCGGCAAATACTTAGAAGCAAAGAAAGACTTAGCCACTAGTGCAACAATCGAACCATTCTTACCAGTCGATGCACGCGAGCAATTGTCAGATATTATGCATCGGCTGGAAGTTCCGATTGACTCGCTGGTGAAAAATTGCGGGCCGATCCGAGGAAGACTTGCTGAAATTGAACATCTTCTGCCTGGGGAACTGACGGACGCACTCACGCCTGCTGCCTACCTGGAATTTCAAAGGACCCAGCTGATCGCATCAAGATGACGCATAGCCGATCGCGCTGAGCAAAGCAATCTGGCTCACAACGATCGACTAGCTGCCCAAATTGAAAAGAAAAGACTTGATGAAATGACAGCTGACCTTCAATGCACCAACACCAAGCTTGGCCTCTTGAAGAAACGAGAAGCTGATTTGATGGCGGAACTCGACAAGGTTCGTGAAAACATCAACTCCACCGAGTCCCACCTCATTGGCCTACCAAAATCAATCCAAGATCAAGAGGCCAAGGTAGTAGATCAAGTGCGGCTTGTAGTTCATCGACATCGAAACTTGAAGACTATCTCCGGATCAGATGACGATGACATCCGCACCATTAATGAAATACATCAAATCCGTCTACACACGATCGAGGCCATCAAGAGATTCTTGTAAAGTTTTATCCTCAAAAAAATCCCATATGTCATCTTAAACATTAACCATTTGCAATAGAATTCAACCAGCTTATCAACAAAAGTTATGTATATATATTTTCTAAAGGCAATATCTCAACGATATCGGCTATCTGATACAAATCATATCGGTTTCCATACATTATCAATCGGCTATGCCTCAACCGATTACACAAACGGTATCGTCAGCTGATACCACCCATAAAACCTCATCTGTCTTGAAAATAAAAACTCGCTTATGCTCAGCCAATTTAGGCGCCTACCCACACGCTAGGATAATACTTCTTCAAATATTTTCCATTAAACGATTTGGCAAACTTCTCCCCTTCAAGACTCTCTAACATATAAGCATTGCCAGGCACACACCGATTGATCCGATAGGGTCCTTCCTAATTAGGTGACCATTTTCCGAACTTATTATCCCTAGATCCAATCGATAAAATTAACTTCCAAACGAGATCTCCTTCAGAAAAAGATTTGATCATCACTCTTTTGTTATAATGCCTAGCAACCTTAGCCTTATTTTTCTTGATCCTCTCAAATGCTTCTAACCGACTCTGAGTCAAATCGTCGAGCTTATCGGCCATCAACGTGTAATAATCATTGGCAGTCAACTGATCCTGTAAAGACACCCTCCTGGAGCCGATGTTAACTTCCCACAGAAGAACTGCTTCATGAACGTATACCAACTGGTATGATGGCACCTGAGTAGATCCATGACATGCCATCTGACAAGCCCACAATGAATCATTCAATGTAACATGCCATCTCCGCGGTTGTTCATCAATCTTACGCTTTATCAACTTTATTAAACTCTTGTTAGAAGCTTTGGCCTGTCCATTAGCTTGAGCATAATATGGTGACGAATTCAGAAACTTAATCCCCATACTGGCAGCAAACCTTTGAAACTCCTCAGACACGAAGATAGAACCTTGATCGATGGTAATCGTCTGTGGAATTCCAAACCGATATATGATATGTTCCTTGATGAACTCAATTGCATCCCTAGAAGTAACTTTCTTCAAAGGAATAGCTTCTACCCACTTTATAAAATAGTTTGTTGTCGCCAATATAAACTTATAACCTTTACTTGATAAAGGATAAATCTGGCCGATCATGTCGATTCCCCAACCTCTAAACGGCCATGGCTTGACTATCGGATTCATGACTGACGCTGGAGCTCGCTGCACGTTCCCAAACCTCTAACAATCTTGGCAGCCTTTGTAGTATTTAAAACAATCCTCTAACATACTCGGCCAAAAGTATCCAGCTCTCCTCATCATCCATCTCATGTTATGAGCCGATTGATGGGCTCCACAAATGCCTTCATGCACCTTGCTTATCACCAACGCAGCTTCCTCGGCACCCAAGCATCTTAAAAGCACCCCATCAACAGACTGATAATATAATTCTTCATCAAGTAGTATGTACTTAATAGCCTTGTACCGAAGCTTCTTGGAAACCGATCTTAATGGATTTTGCAAATACTGAATAATTTCCCATCTCCCATCATCGGCTTCCATACGGCTCTCAATATCGGCTATCTTGACTTCCACTCTACTGTTCAGTCGATATCCCAAAGCAGTCTGAGCAAGATCATTGGCCTCCACGTTTTGCTCCCTAGGAATATGATCCAACGTCACTATTTTGAAATCCTTAATAATTGTTGACATTTTTCATAATATGACATCAAAACTTCATCCTTGCATTCATATTCCCCAGATAGTTGTTTGATCACCAACAAAGAATCCCCAATGACCTCTACCGTATCGGCTCCAATTTCTCTCAGCAGCTAAAGTCTCTTGAGTACCGCTTCATATTCTGCTTGATTATTTGTACTATAAGGCTTGATTGTGAAAGCGAACTGAAAACTTGCCCCCCGAGGCGATATGATCACCAAGCCGATACTAGATCCATGTTTGCAAACCGATCTATCAAAGAATAACATTCACAGGATCGGCTCCACATAATTCTCTTGGACTCCTCTTTGCTGTACAACAAAATCGGCTACCGCTTGTCCCTTGATTGTCTTAGCCGACTCATACCTCAGATCAAACTCCATCAAAGAGAATATCCATTTATCAACTTGCCTCCTCAGGACTGGAGCCGATAGCATGTATTTAATCACATCAGCTTCGCAAAGCACTGTACACTCAACCGATATAAGATAATGCCTTAACTTTGTACATGAGAAAAACAAACATAGGCATAACTTTTCCATAGCAGGATACTTGGTCTCAGCATCCAGAAGTCGTCGACTCAAATAGAATACCACTTGTTCTTTTGATTCAAACTCTTGTACAATCACCGATCTGATTGACTTCTCATCGGCTGATAAATATAATTTAAACAGTACCCCTTTTATGGTGGAATCAATACTAGTGGAGAATTCAGTTATTCCTTGATAAGATCAAAGGCTTTTTGCTGCTCAACACCCCATACAAATTCTTGATCGGCTCGTAACCTCAATAGACTAAACGACTCAATTCTTGCCGATAAGTTTGAGATAAAACTCCTTATAAAATTGAGTTTGCCGATCAAGGACTATAACTGTAGTTTGTTGCTTGGTGGCTCGGTGGTCTGGATTGCTCTAATGCTTCGTTGACTAACTTCAATCCCTTTCTCAAGCACCATGAAACCCAAAAATTGCTCAGCTGATACGCCAAAATCACATTTGTGAGGATTCATTTTGAGTCCATATTTCTTCGTCCTCTCTAGCACTTTTCACAGATCGGCTATATGGTCTTCAATACCTTTGGATTTCACCACCACGTCATCAATATATATATCCACCAGCTGTCCAATAAGATTATGAAACATGTAGTTCATGGCTCTCTGATAGGTAGCACCGGCATTCTTCAATTTGAAAGTCATGACTACTCACTCGTACAAACCAATAGCTCCAGGACATCTAAATGTAGTCTTGTAGATATCTTCTTCCGCCATAAAAATTTGATTGTAGCCTGCATTTCTAACCATAAAGCTAATGATCTTATGACTCGATGCAGCGTCAATTAATAAATCTGCCATCAACATCGGATACTCATCTTTAGGGGTTGCCCTGTTCAAATCCCGAAAGTCAATGCATATCCTTAACTTTCTGTTTTTCTTCTTCACTGGACAATATTGGACACCCATTCAGCATATCGGCATGGTCTGATGTACGTTGGCCTTGGCTTATCTCCTGAACCCATATCTATTTGCTCTAACTCATCGGCCGACGTAAAACCTTGCCCTAACCTTCCTTCGGAGTCCTCTATAGTTCCCATGAGAACAATGGATCCAAGTCAACTTGCTAAATCGGCTTTATCCTCTTATCAGTCACCTCAAGGAAATTACCCACCCATATTTGTCCAAACAGGCAATTGAACCCATCGGCTTCCCAGAATGGTATATCGGTTGTTGCAACACTAGTTGATTGATCGGCCACGATCACCTCAACTCTGTCTCCCTACCACTGTATGAGGCTTTGATGCATTGTTGAAGGAACACAACAGTTGGCGTGAATCCAATCCCTGCCAAGGAGTAGACTATATGACCCCTTACTATCGATGACAAAAAATGTGGTAGGCAATGTATTCAGCACCCCCTTAGTTTCCGATGGATTCCCTCCGAAGTCTTTCAAAATCATATTTGTTTTAACTAAGTCTTCAATCGTCTTTCCCAATTTGTAGTACGTAGCATACGACATCAAATTGACGCCTGCGCCTCCGTCAACTAACATCTTTGCCATCGGCTTCCCATCAACATACCCCTTGATATACAATGGTTTTAGTTGCCGATGCTTGGATTCTTCTGGCTTGTCAAATATGGTTTGACTTGGTTCCAATATCAATTCGGCAAAATCTTCTTCTTGACCTTCTTCATTGGATACATATGCTTTATATTCCATAGGCAAGAAGAATACTATGTTAGCCTGAGGCAATGTGCCAGCATCATCCTCTTTTTGCTTTACTTTCCATATTTTTTTAATTTTCTGGCTCCGATCGGCTTCCTCATGGTCCTGACGTTGCCTTTTCTGCTGCTCTCTGTGCCGCAGCCTTTGTGCCCTCCTCTTCTGATTTTTTGTAAAAATCCCAGACAGACAGCACTGATCTTTCATGTGGTACGATCCTTTGTGTAACTCCCTATCCTTAGATGACCTTTGACCATACTCTTCGTTGATCGGCCCTATTCGGCTATGCACCGATGCCCACGTGAGGGAAGGCCGATCATACGACGTCTTGCTCTGGTCAATGTACTGAGATCCTAGTTTGTTACACTCAAGACAATCTTCGATTGATGGCAACCTCAAATTTTGATCCCAACAGTACTGAAAAAAGGGACAACCCCAATGTGGGTTATACCTTTCTTGTTGCGTTGCGGCTCATTTTTCTTTGTCTTGTATTCTAGAATATTTTTTGATTAGGTCCGATGAGGTAACCTTTAACCTCTTCCAGTGCCTTTTCTCATCGAACCGATCTCCTGAGGTCCCTACAAACACCATATTGACAGGGAAAAGATGCTCGTCAACCTTCATTGGCTTTTTGTCCTCGAACTTGATCCTCCCCTGTTCAACAGCCGATTGTAACTATTGCCAAAAAACCTTGCACTCGTTGGTATGGTGAGATATTGAATTGTGCCACTTGCAATACTTCTTCTTTTTGAGTTCTTCGGCAGATGGGATTATATGGTTCGGCGGTAAATGAATCTGCTTTTCTTGGAAGAGAAGATCAAATATCTTGTCGGCTTTGTTGATATCGAAATCATATCTTTCTCCTTTATTGGCATTCTTAATCCATGGATATGATACAAGTTTCTTATTCTTAGTCCATTCCGCCAAACCCACTTCTGTATCGAATTCCTCATCATCTGATTCCAATGCGTACACCTATAGCAGAGCGGCTTTTCGATGGAACCTCTCTTTCTTGGTATCAGCAAATCGGCTTTCGTGAGTTGATACCCTATAGAGTAGGTGAGACAAGCTTTTGAGCTCTTGTGAAGAGAAACATTCCCTAATCGGAGCCAGCAACCCTTGGAAAGCCAAGTCGGCTAGTTGTCCATCATTTAAAATGAGACTATAACATCGGCTTCTGACATCCCGGAAACGCTGGATGAATTCCGGAACTGATTCATCGTGCTTCTGTCTAACCGATGTCAAGTCTGACAACCTCAACTCTTGAATTCCAGCAAAGAAATATTTATGGAATTATTTCTCCAAATCGACCCATCTCCTGATTGAGTTTGGAGGCAACGAGGAAAACCAAGAGAAGGCCGATCCAGATAAAGACAATGGAAGCAAGCGGACCCTCAATGCTTCCCTACATTGAGCCAAGAATCGGCTAATATGTTCCATTGTAGATACGCTATCTTGCCCTGAGAACCTGGAGAAATCCGAAATCTTGTATCGGTGCAGTAGCGGAACTTTGTCGAACCACTCCGGGTAAGGGTGCCGATACATAAAACTTTGTTCTTTAGACTTAATGCCGAATTGCTCCCTAACAACTTCCGCAATTCTGGCAGATCAATCTCCTTCCTTTGGATTCTCTTTCTGGTACTGTGGAATTGAAGTCGGTACTTGACATGATCCATAATGATGTTCTTTATAATTATTATCAGGATATTCTTGCCTATATCCCCCGTAATAGGCTGTCTGATGATATCCTAGCATCATGTCCTCATGTTGCCCCCCAATCCGCTCTTGTGCTGGCGGAAACATATTTGTCGATACATCCCTTCTGGACTTGTAAGTAACTTGTGGTTGTCCTGTTCTCATCGGCAAATATACCGGCCCTTGATTAGGTTCTTTAACAATAGATCTATCCATAGTTTTCTTAATCAAGTTGTGCAAAGTATTCACTAGTATACCCGATTGATTAATGAGTGCATGGTGAATAGCTTCGTCAACCATTTCTTGTAGTGGCTTTTGAGGACTAATGGGTGGCAATCGGCTTGATTCTCCTTCCAAAACTGGCTTTGGCAGCTGGGATTTTTGAATCGGCCCTTGTCGGGTCATGCTGAAGAACTCCAGACAGAGCTTCTGAAAATTAGCTGTGTTCTGCTCCACCTAGTATCTCTGCTCTTTAGTCAAATCCTTCATCGTCACTAGGATTACGTTGTGTGTGTTGATTTCTTTACCCGCCATTAGATCACAGTTGATGAAGGACCTTCAACTGATGAAAAAGGTCTTCCTATCCCACTGGGCATGCCAAAAAGCGTGCTCATCGCCAAAAATCTCGCGACGGCGGCTTAGTCATGCGAAGGCCTGGGAGGTCTACTTAGCTCCAGTGCAGGTTCTTAAGCCTCGAGGTTTGCAAGCATGCCAGCCAATTTGACCCTACAATTAATAAGGAAAAGGGGATAAGACGTGTTCGTTGGTCGGCCGGAAGGCCTGTCCGACTCTCCCTATCGGCTGATCGCCGATAGAGATGAAAATGCTAGCGCATCGGCTAAAAAGCTGATGGAGGTATGGGAGATAGACATGTGTAACGTGCTAAAAGGTCTATCAACCAAAGAGCTGATGGTGTCTCCTGCATCCGATACGCGGAGCGGGAGCCGATCCCCCGCGAGGCCATGCAGGCGAGCGATAGCAGTAACGACGTTGTTAGGGCCAGCCTCGATAGATCGGATCTAACCGAGATAGTATGAGGCCGGAGGCTAACGACACCGAGACGGCGGGGGCTCGGACCGAACATAACGACGAGGAAGCAGGGATGCCATCGGCTTCCTACAGGACTAACGCCTGAACCCATCGACCGCACGATGATGGGGACCGACGCTTAGGATAACTCATCGGCTACTCATTCCGATGAGACGCCGTAGAGAGACGTATAGACCTAAAACTCAAATCTCCATCGACAGACCTATAGGTCAGACCTAACCGATGCAACACGAGACCGACGATGGCGGAAGGAGTTTGATAGGCCGATAGATCCTGCATGGACATAATGCGGTACACCTGATCTGACTAAGAGTTAGAACCTAAACGATGTAGCCTTAGATAGTACAAAGTATACCAGGATAGTGGCGAGACTTACCCCTTTGCCGGAGATCGGACTTAACCGATGGAGCCCCGCGTCGAGAGCCAGAACCCGCCGGTAAACACCTAGATGAACTAGGGTGGCGATGCGCCAAGATTGTATATGGTCGAGAGATTTCTTACATGTTCCCAGGGGATCTACATTTATACCCTGTATTTATAGACAGAGTCCGACATGTTTACGACCATCGGACATTATTTCCTAACAAAAGTAGAGGAAAATATTTCTAAAGAATTTAACTAACCCACTAATCCTTCCTAATTAAATAAGGTTACAATTTACAAAGGCAAACATCCTGTCGTGTAGTCCACGGCTCTTCCGCAAACTCGGTTTCATCTGAATAATCTTCCAATTTGGAACCGAGTCTTCCTTCGCTACAACCCGATCGGCTTCTCCACTGTAGCAATCAGACCTTCTTTTACTCAAGCCGATCTTTTCCATCCTTTCCTCGGGCTTCTCGGACTTGACCCCAACCGGATTATTTCCTATCTTCAAACCAATCCAATCTTCTACTAATTTGATCGGCTTCTCTATAGTTCCGATCGACTTTATCTCCCGAGCTGACTAGTACCTCCATTGGTCGATCCTGCTTACAGGCTAAATCAAATTCTGGTGTTAACATCTTGAAAAAAAACAAATTGGCTATGCTCAGCCGATTCAAGCGTCTTCCCGATTGGGTGACCATTCTCTAAACTTATTATCCCAAGACCCAATCGGTAACTTCCAATGCGTTAGCATCTCCTCTTTTCCTGATAATCAGCTCTCGTAAGCTGATACCACATGCATCAGATGTGTTAAACTGTTGAACTCTTGGGCAGAAAATTTCCACTTGATGCGACTCGATAACCCCTGGAAGGCCAAATCAGCTAATTGTTCTTCGCTCAGAACGAGACTATAATATTCTAGGATGGACTCATTAGGCTTCTGTCTAACCGATGTCAAATCTGACAGTCTCGTTTCTTGAATCCCAGTACAGAAATGTCCATGGAACTGTTGCTCTAGATCGGCCCATCCTTCAATCGAGTTTGGTGGTAACGAAGAAAACCATGCAAAGGCTGATCTAGAGAGGGATAATGGAAATAGACGGACTTTGAGAGCTTTCTCAGCCGATGCTTCTCCACACTATGCTAAGAATCGGCTAATGTGTTTCATTATAGATATGTTGTCTTATCCTAAGAATATTGAGAAATCTAGTATCGTGTATTGACGAGGTAATGGAACTCTATCAAATCATTCTGGATATGGATGCCGATACATAACTATTTGATCTTGGGGCTTGATACCCAATTGCTCTTCCATCATGTCCACAATCCGAGTTAACCAATCCTTCTTCCTTAGAGTATCTTCCTGATCATGTAGAGGTCGATATGGTACCTGATTCTGCCTATGATATTCTTAATAATGATTCCTCTGAAAGAATTCTGGAAGTACCTCCTGCCGTTGCCCTCCAAATCAATCTTGTATTGGTGGATACGTATTTGCCGATAGGTCCTTGTTTTCCTCTGTCTCTATCAGCAAAAGTACATGATCCTGATCAGGCTCTTGAGCCGATGACTCTTGTATCATCTTCTTGATCAGATCTTGCAATATATCCATCCATGCTCCCGATGGATTACTAAATGTTTGATAAAATGATTCATTGAACATCTCTTGCAACGTCTTGGAAGAACTCACAGATGCTGAATGACCTGATTCCTTCATCAAAACACATTTTAGTAACTGTGTTTTTTGAATCGGCCCTTGTTTAGTCATACTGAAGGATTCCAAATAGGACTTCTGAAAGTTGTCCATGTTTTGCTCTATATGCCGCCTCTAGTCTTCATTCAAATCCTCCATGGTAACTGGAATTGTAATCTCCTCATCGCCTTCATCTTCAGACAAATATGTCTTGAAATCAACCTTTTCTTTAGACATATTGACAACAAGATGCCCTCCTGGTTGATGAGTAAAAATCTGACTTCTAATCAAGCACTTGTAGAGTCCCGTTGGTTAATGAATGGAATTATACCACTAGCCGATGAAGGATTTTTAGCCGATAAACGGTCTTCAGGTTTCTCTAGCCGATGAATAAAATCCAGTCCAATCGGCTAATGAATGAAGATTTCTACCCTATCGGCTAATGAATATAGTATGGTTCTTATCGACCGATGAATGAAACCTTTGGTCCCACTGGGCATGCCAAAAAAGTATGTTTGCGCTGAGGTCCCTCGCGCGCCCCGGCGCGAATACACCGGTCACCTAGGAGGTCTGATTAGCTCCAGTGCAAGTCGATCGGCTTTTCTGCGTGGCTTGAGATACGCGCGCCAGCGGTCGTGGGGTTCGATCGGCTCCAGCGCGTCGGTACGAATGCGGGCGTACCAGTCAATTTGACCCTGCAATTGACAAGGAAGTAAGACGAGCAGGTCCGTCGGACGGTGGGCCGATACAACACTCGCTATCGGCTGGCTGCTGATAGAATCGGGAAGCTCTTCGATCGACTAAGGAGCCGATGTGGATAGGTGTCGATAGGGAATCGGCCGTAGAGCCGATGGAGGAAACAGGGTGTACTCACAGGATAGCAAGGCGCACAGGATCCCTCCGGATACCCGAATAGTAGTTCATCCGCTGGAAAAACCGATGAAGTCACATGTGGATTAGGCAAGGAATAGTATCAAAAAGGCACGGGCTGCAAAGCCGATGCCGCTCCGGATATGAAAGCACGAGACCCATCGTCTACCGTGACAGCGCCATTAATACCGAACCTCGAAGATCGGACCTAACCGAGATAGTACGAGGCCGAGGTCAGCGGTGATGATACGGAGGATGCCGGATCGGCTATGCTGAAGCAAAGATAGGAACGAACCCATCAACTAGCTGAGCCGATGAGGGGACGCCTCTTTGAAGGCGGGCGCGTATTAGCTGGAAGACCGATACGCTCGGTGTTACGCGTCAAGGGACACCTCTAAAGGATGATGCGTATCAGCCGAAGGGCTGATGCGTTGGGCGCGAAGCTCAGAGCATGGATAACTCATCGGCTAACACTCCGATGATACACCGTGCAGAAAGCTATAAGCCTGAAGCTCGATCTACCATTGGCAGCCCCGTAGGTCGAAACTAACCGATGCAGCACGAAATTGACGATGACAGAAGGAGTTTAACAGGCCGATAGGCCCTGCACGGACATGATGCGATACGTCTGATCAGCCTAAGAGGTCGAACCTAACCGATGCAGCCTTAGATCGAACAGAACATATCGAGATGGTAGCGGGACTTACCCCTTCGCCAGAGATCGGACTTAACCGATGCAGCCCCGTGTCGAGAGCCAGAACCCGTCGATAAAACCTAGATGAACTAGGGTGACGATGCGCCGAGATTGTATTTGATCGAGAGATATCTTACATGTTTCCAGGGGTTCTATATTTACAGACAGAGTCCAACGCATTTACAACCATTAGACGTTATTTCCTTACAAGAACAAAGGAAAATATCTCTAAAAAAGTTAACTAACTAACTAAACCTTCCTAATAAGGTTACAATTTATAAAAATAAAACATCTTACTGTGGAGTCCACGGCTCTTCCAAAACTTGATTTTATTTAAATAATATTCCAATTTGGAACCAAGTCTTCCTTCGCTAAAACCCGATCGGTTTCTTCACTGTAGCAATCGGACCTCTTTTTACTCAAGCCGATCCTTTTGTTATCTTTCCTCGGGCTTCTCGAACTCGACCCCGAACGGATAATTCCCTGTCTTCAAACCGATCCAATCTTCGACTAATTTGATCGACTTCTCTACAGTTCCGATCGCTGTCTCTCGAGCTGACCAGTATCTCCATTGGCCGATCCTATTTACAGTCTGAATCAAATTCTTCATCGGATATCTATCAGTCGATCGACTTTAGCACCATCGGATCGTCCAGATTTTGACATTAACAATTCCTTGAGCCGTTTACCTGTATCTCTCTTGCTCTATCCACACCTTCTCTCAATACCTTAAATTCTCTCCTAGATCTAAAGCTGTTTTTTGTTGTTCTACTGATTAATAATCTCTCTCGTTGTACTGATTGAAAGTAGGTAGGCACTGATTAAAAGCTAGGTATTGATGTGGAGGTAGATATGGGTGCACAGTTGTGATGATCAGCTAGTTGATTAGGAGTATAAAGACCATGGAGAGTATATGTCCATGGATATGCTATTGTTGGACATGCATGTTGCTACTGTTGGACAATGCTTATGTTTGATACGCATTTTTTTCTTTGGGATGGACACAAATTTGTGCTTGATTTGCTTGTAGACATGAAATAAGATGTGTTCTTTTGTTCAATATATGCAATTTTGGATGGATAATATGCAGCAAAGGTTTATTAAAATTTAGTCAAATTTGCACAACTCTGTTAATATAAATCAAATTCACATAAAATATATTAATTATAAGTCAAAAGTTACATCACATACACCGAGTGCACAAAACTAATCTAAATAGACAAAAACTCTAAGAGAATATATCAGATGAACAATAACATAAATGACATTTAGGTCTTAAAGTTAACACCATTATGTTGGTTTGGTAGAAAGGAGTCAGCGGGGGTCAAATAAGAAAAGTTAAGAAAACGAGTTTAATTTGGTAGTTATCTTTAAAAACAGGGTGAAACGTGCAATTGCCCATATAAGAAATTACACTGTAAGTTAGAAAATTTACCATGTAAATTTCAAAATTCTACTCAGTTTTTTTTTAAAAAAAACACTGTAGGAACCGTAAGTATTAACTGTAAATTTCATAAGTAATCACCCTAATTTAAAACTTTCAAATTTAACATCATAGATATTCACCGTAGTGCATTAATTGATAATAATAAACATAAACACATAGAAAATAAGAAATAATATGGACCTTAAAAGCTGACATGCCAACTATTTTTTGAGCCTACGTAGGCCCACCAACTAATTTTCGTTGGCCCGTGATGCATGCTTGCCGATTTCTATCACCCATCGTTTGCAGGCCCATGTGAGAAGGCCAGCTGTCCCATGAACATGAACAGATCTCAAAGCATATCGAACCGTTAAAAATTCGAGTGATATCCCACGAGAAATCTGTCAGCAAATGCTTAGCAAAAATGGAAAAAAATTGCGTTCCAATATTAACAGAGCTTACGGTGGCAAGGCCGCTCAGCCCGGCGAGGCCGCCTAAGCCGCTAATCGCTTTCCATTCCAATTCCACCGACGGACGCGAGTACGCGACGCCTCTCCTCTCCTCTGCTCGATCGCGAGTTCGCGCGCGACAGCTTTGCTTGCCTCCGATCGTCGTCGATCTCCCTCCCTCCCCCTACGTCCGCCCAGCGAGAGCGCGCTCCGGCACCGAGCAGGTAACCGACGATCAATCCTGCAGCTTTCCCCCAAACCCCCCACCCCCCAAATCCAGCTAGCGTATTGATCTGATCCCATCCACGTGTGCTGCACGCGGTTCTGCTTTGATCTTCTCTTCATCTGGGGAAAGGGATTCTGGCTGGGCTGCCTCGGATCGGCTAGCTAGCGGTTCTTGATTCGAGGTGCCTGATGCCCCGATGATCAATATCTTTGGGTTTTTTTTCCTTTTTCTCATCTGCTGGTTTGGATGGAATCATAGGGGAACGAGGACGTAGTTGTTTGTTGTTTCTAGAACGGTAAAAAAAATAAGAGAAAAGCAAGTAGATAACAATAAATGCGATATCCGTTCTCATCAATGGCCGATGGGGATTTGAGGATTAATTTGTTTAGGTTTATAAGTGCATGGTTTTATTAGCATTGTGATTTGTCAGAACAATGCGCACTCTATCAATCCTTTCATTGGGCTTCGCTACTCGATCGACATGGCAGGATCAAGATAGATTAAGGACATGTTCTTCCGTATTATTTTCATCTGTCATGCATCCATTTGGACTTGTAACCTGCCGGAGTCAGCATTGTGTTGATTTTCTGTGCTCATTATTATTGGCCATTCACTTTTCCTCTGACAAAATATTTTCCTGTCTGCCGTTTTAGTAGTCTCCCTTGGATTAGTCGGAAGCTTGCATGTCTCTTCTTGTTTACGTCCGTGCTTGCTATACCAAACTAAGACGGGGACACCTTGTGTATATATATGCTTGAATCCATATTCCATGATAATAGATCCTCATTGACTGCGCGATTTCCAAAAAGTGTAATGTGTTCAGGTTGAACATCTGGTGCTGAGAGTTACAATATCTCTTTGAGATCACCACAAATGGGTCGTTTCATACAACAGTATAGTAACTTCGTATATCTTTTGACCACTTCCAGTTGTGATCATGTAATCTTGTTGATGTTTTATTTTACTGTGTATTTAATGTTTTGCCATTGGTGATCTTGTCAGTTATGTCATGTATTTTCAGTTCTTTATATTTCTGAAAGGAAATTATTTCTCTAATCTTACATGTTAAATCTTCGATCTGTATCACGTACAGCATGTCATCCTCAGATAGCCCAAAAGTGACCGAAAGGAAAGCTGACAAGGACCATGACAACCATGATGATGGAGAGAAGGGATGTTTCCTGGACAAGGTTAAGGATTTCATTCAAGACATTGGTGAAAAGATTGAAGATGCAGTAGGCTTTGGAAAGCCTACCACTGATGTTTCCGGGATCCACATAGCTCACATCAGCCTTGAGAAGGTAGAGCTTATTGTCGATGTTCTCATAGCGAACCCAAACCCCGTGCCAATCCCTCTTATCGACATTGAATACTTGATCGAAAGCGAAGGGAGAAAGCTCATCTCCGGGACAATCCCTGATGCTGGAACCATACATGCTCATGGTTCAGAGACTGTCAAAATTCCTCTGCTACTCATTTATGATGACATCAAGAGTACATATGGGGACATCAAGCCTGGAAGCATCATTCCATACAAGGTCAGAGTTGTACTACATATAGATATCCCGGTTATTGGAAGGATTTCTATACCTTTAGAGAAAAATGGCGAGATCCCAGTGCCTTACAGACCAGACGTTGATGTAAGTAAGATCAAGTTTGAGAAGTTCTCTTTTGAGGAAGCAACTGCAATACTCCATCTGAATCTTGACAACAAAAATGACTTTGACTTGGGACTGAATTCTATGGATTATGAAGTGTGGCTCTCTAATGTGAGCATTGCTTCTGCCGAGCTCAAAGAAACTACAAATATTAAGAAGCAAGAAATAACAACTATGAACTTACCAATCAGCTTCAGGCCCAAGGATTTTGGCTCTGCTATGTGGGATATGATAAGGGGAAGGGGCACCGGTTACACCATAAAGGGACACATTGATGTGAATACTCCTTTTGGACACATGAAAATACCTATAAGCAAAGAGGGTGGAACTACCCGCCTTAAGAAGGGAGATGATGATAATGATGATGACGAGGTATTTGTTTTCTAGTTACCTTTATTATTCCACTCCATTCAATAGTATATCACTACTACGATCATGGTAAATATTGGTTGTCCTAGCATTTTGTTGGGCCAGATGACTCAAACCACATCGCCATTAGCTCTATATGTTTGGACAATAGAATTGTAACTTTCGATCTCTGCACCAGCTAAGAATACATACTTCTATCTTTAATAGTGAGTACTAGGATTTTAATCCTAAAATATAGTCTTGTATGCATGACTCCACTACCAACCAATGGTACTTCTCCATATAAGGTCTATATTCTTACATTTTGTATTCTGCCAAAGTTTTATAGAAGTTTTGTATACTATAGTTTGGTGGAATAATATGGAATTTACTAGAAGTTTTTAGTGAATCGATGTTAATGTGTTTCTGCTCAGATATACAAATTACTTCTTCGTTTTAATTAAAAAAATCCAACCACATATTGAGGAAAATATAATACTAGTAAAAACAGTGAAGGTGTAGTTCATGTTTTTAGAGTTTATTCAGACTACAGCGTTGTACTGGAACATTTTAATCCACATGTGAAGCTCCTGGCCAAGCTTGTCAGACTACAACATAGTACTGAAACACTATAACTCTGAAGCATGCTTCATCACTGATTTTCATTACACCCTCCATCTTAGTTTGATGTAAGAAGTCCACAGATAAACTAGTGAGATGCTTCCATCGACACACTGGCTTCATTGCTATCAAATTTTTCATTTTGATTGCATAAAATATCGAGTGCGGAATTGTTAAAATAACGTAGCTGCATAGCCTTCTTGGAATTTTCATATATATATATGTATGGTTTGAAAGTTCTGAAAAAAATATACGTACGAGCACTCACACACGAAATACTATATACGATAATAGGATATCGTACACGTATGTCTGCACATATGTTACACAATCTAAAAGTACAATGTTTTTTAGAACCTTCTTTAACCCATACTAGTGTCAATTCCAAAGGAGATTTATTACTTTTTTAGTGTACTATTCTTCAGGTTGGCAAGGGGAAAGATCGTTTTTTTCCTCTTGTTTGCCTGATCAGCCTAATTCAATGGATGAATGTTTTCTGCAGGAGTAAAAGGTGATAGGAATAGAGAATCCTGGAGAAGCAATGCTTTCAACAATGAGCCCTTTGTATATGCTAGCCAAGCTATTATCTCTGCTTACACTATCCGATGAACATGCAAGCTTAAACCGTCTACTATCTTTTTTTTCTTCTGTATTGCTCTTGTAGATCATTTGTCTGATGACAACATGGGCTGAAGAATATCTAAAATTTTCAACAATGCAAACGTTATTCTGCTTGGAGTTTTATCTGCTATTATCCAATGTATTTGTTTATAGTCCCGTACGATATTTCGCACCTGTTCTGTGACTGAAAGAGTGAGTTTGTATACTTAGCAAGTCACATAAAATAGGGACATGCAATCCTTTTGTTTGACAAGTTTTTTGAGTTCACTAAGTCTGTACTCTTTTAATTGCCAGAAAGATACTTGCACCTCAATCTATATTTTGTGAGAAGGTTTTGAAAAACTAAATGGTACTCTTAAATTCTCTCCCAAAGCGCTCACAGAGCTATTTTTTATTTCTGGCTCCCAGAACTATTCATTTAAACAGCTCTTGGGGTCTGTTGTCCTAGGTAACACATCAGGGTCCATCATAATAATTCCCCTTGCGAAGGCTAGTCTGTGATTCACTAAGATAAATTCCAAGCCACACAAACTAGTTTCTTGACCACTTAGGTTACACATCTTCGTTGAATCTAAAACCGACTCGATGCCCTCAACATCTTTTGCAACACTTTGCAAACTAGAGTAAGGTGGATAAATCACCTTACATCCACCTATTTTCATGGGTGTTACTTTTCAAAATAGATAGATTAATAACTTGTACAAAGTTTGTATACTTTAATGTAACGTAACGTTAACGTAACGTCCGACCGTTAAAAAAACTATTTTAATAAAAATCTTATTTTTAAAAATCTGGTTCTCTTAGGTGTGATTGAAGACTTAAGTGCTAAGTTTCTCAATCTAAACCGTTTGTGACCCTAAAAGTCTCGTCTCAAAATTACATCTAATCCCAATACTTGAATTTTAAAATTTAAATGTCTCTCTCTTAACCTATCCAAAGTAATTCTATTCCTAAATCTTTCTCAATCCAAAATCTTCTGTATTCTCAATCTTTGATCAAAAATTTAAAATTTTAAATCCAATATCCTATCAAGGTTCCCTTTCAATGCTATCCTCAAATTTCCCTTCATTCCTATGAATTCAAAATTCAAATTTTGAATTCAAATCCTCCTTTGAATACACTTATTTTTCTTCCTAAACTTTCCTCAAAATTCCAATAAATTCAAACCTATTTCAAAATCTATCAAAGTTCTATTCCTAAAACCTTTGTTTGAAATCCTCGGAATTTTGTGAACTCAATTATTAAATTTAGGTTCAACTATACTTTAAATCTTCCAAATATCTTTCAAACCAAATTTTTCAGAAAATCTCAAATTCCACTATTTATTGGGCCACCCTCGTTCCTTTTTCCATCCATGTTATGGCCTCTCTCCCCCCTCCCCTCTTCTTTCACCTCCCCTAGGCCCAATGCCCCTTAGTCCAACTCGGCCTCTCTCGCTCTCGCACGGCCTAGTTTGCCGCTTCCCCGCATGAGGTTGCACTAGCCTACAAGCCATACGCGTGTGTGCCCTATGTGTTGTGTCCATTTAGGCACCATTTGTGCAAGCGGCTGTTGCCCACGTTCTCCTCCTTGGCCCATGCGTCAACCACTATTTTGCCAACATGTGCCTAATACCACTTTCCACACGATCATCTCCCTCCTGCCTCTCTCTCCCCATGAGTAGCGACCATTCAGTGAAATGCACACATGAAGCATGTCGCACCACAGTCGTCTTGTCCCATTACCACCGCCCCTCTCCTCTCTGTTGTTGGATCCACTCGGCATCCTAAAATCCTTGTTGTTCCCCTTCTCCCATGCCATGTCATCTCCATGGATGGGGAGAAAAATCCCTTAGCCTCTCCGATGAAAAATCTTGCCTCCGCCTCAAAATATCTCACCACCACTACCTTTGTTTATTGTCATTGAGCATTGCCCTCGTGGCTATAAAGCCTTGGCCTTCCCTCTCCTTTTTCCCACTTGAGCCATGCTCTTGCTCGCTTCTAGCATGCGCAACCCGAGCTAGAGCTCCACCATCGGCCACGTGATTTCCCTCCCTATCAATGAGCTTCTTCCTTCCTTTTTCTCTAACCCTCCAATTGGATGCCCTAGTTATTTCCTAGATGTGGCCAAAATGCATGTGGCGTTGCTTTCTTGTCGCCATCTTCAAGCTCACTACCATTGAAATTAGTTGCTACCTCCCCCCTCTTCTCTCCATATCATCATGCTGCACTTGCCCATGTCCATCCTGAACCAAGCACTTCCCAAATGGTCATCACCATCGACCATATCTCATGCACCATCAAGCCACTCCGCCACTTGTTGTCGGCTGCCTCCGGTGACCTAGACCTCCATCAAAACTTTTCACCTTGCTCCCATAATCTCACTAGGTCTCTCAGTGGTCACTCACTGTCGAGACTCAGCGCCGTTTGCTAGCTTGACATTAGACATTTGAAGGTCGTTGATCGGCGCTGGGGTTAGCCTCTTGGCCCAAGTCAATGTGGTCAGCCATGTGGCTGCGAGCACAGACTAGTGGGCCAGCCCTATGCCACCAAGGCACAGCCGCCATGGGCTAGGCCTATGGCTTGTGGGCTGGCCGAGGCAGCCCATGAGGCCCAACATGCCTTAATCCACCATCCTCCTCTCTCCTCTCCGTGAACCTAGTTTACCATGGACCACCCTCTAGCCCCACCTCTCTCCCACTGACACCAGGCCCTACTTGTCAGCTGATGAATATTGTTAAGAATATTCTTTTTTTTAATTTAAATAAAGGATATTTTTGCTAGAAAATCCTTTAAACTTCAAAAATCTATATCCCTCAATCCGTAAATCCAATTTACCTAGTTCAAGTCTCCAAATTTTTCTAAAATTAGGATATACCATACAACACTATTACTTACTAATAATAGTATTTTATTTTTAGGGTTTTGTATAGTTTTCTCTCTTTTGCGCATAGTTGATGACGCTGGAAATTATGTCGGATGTGAATTGTCGAAGAGTTGAATATGAAGACTTGAGGCAAGTCCCCCTTTGATCATTGCTTCTAGTTTTTAAAATATTTTATTTGCAAAAATTACATTGCTAGTATGCACATTAAACTCACCGGTCTTGGTTTTCATGATAAACCGAAACCTACCTAGTAGCTGCATTCCACCCGTAGGCTATTAATGACCCTTATCCCTTGCCACTCCACGTCATGTTACCTCGACAACCATACTATCCATGTATGGTACTAACGGTCCCACACCAATAACTTGCTTGTCAGAATGGAAAAAAATTGGTTGCGAATTTTTTTAAAAACCCGACACGTGGTGTTATTATATTTATGTAATAAAAATAGTTTGCGAGAACTTACGATGAAAAGTAATAAGTTTTGTATTCACATATAAGGACCTATTCCTTGAAGAATTACATTGATCATAATACAATACGATTAGACATTTGGTATGGATATCCTTAGCCAAGTAATTGGTTGAAACATGGTACATCGTATGCCAATAGATGAGAAATGCTAGGATGTAGAGTGAGGTGACATCCTTAGATTTCTGAGTAAGGCGAGAATATAGAAGTTTGCTAGACTACTTGGTCGAGGTGGAGAGTGATTGGAATTATAAGCATGTGAACTCAAATTCTTAATCTTGATTGATAGTGGTTTGACCTATCTATCGGGTATTAGGTATCCTTGAAATAGCTTTGGAAAGGCCTTGTTGCAGACCTTCCCTATTGATAAGTGTGAAAAGTAAGCTCACATCGTGTGGGTAAAGTGTGCACCTCTACAGAGATGAAACTGTTTGAATAGTTGTATCTATGGTCATGGGTGGATGTGAAATGATTCCTCTTGAGTAGATTTGTTTAACTATGCTTCGTGAAAATGGTTTGTGCGATTGGGAATTGTTACCAAAATCTGCCAGGTGACTAATGGATGCATTACATGGTCTAAAACGATCTTATGGATTAGGATGTCGAATGACATTATAGATTAGAATTCTCAAGGGGAAGCAGTGTGAGCTTGAGATTATGGACAACTCTGGCTGTCAAAGAGATGAGTTTATATGATAGGCTAATGCCTGGTGAGTTTAGAAAATAAAAAGAAAATAATAGAGGAGAAAAGAGATGAGAGTTGCCTAAGGGTGGCAGGCTATGCACTGGCAGAATAGTTTTTATTAACTAAAATTTCTTTCATCTGCTTAAGTTAATGCAAAGCAATTTGTAGATAGGATCATCACGAGAGCCTCTTTTAGACCACACTATAAACAACCCACACTTAGTGTTTTTGAAAATATTTTCAAAAGTTTGCAAAAACAAACATAGCCCTTCTTTGAAACTTCCATACTCATTTTTTCCGTGGCTTGCTGAATACGTATGTACTCAATTTTTGTATTTCTCTCTCCTAGGAAGGGTAAAGTTGAAATTGAAGATTAGTATTTCTTTACTAATCCCAAGCCATAGCTTTTGGATTGGGCTCTAGATGCGTTATGTTCCACTGTTGCTTCTCTTCTTGCCGGCTACATGCTCAGAGCTATTCCAAAGGTGCGACCTCTAATAAGTTATAATTTATGTATCTTATATTTAGTTGTGATGATATATCTTAGTTCACCGTGGGTACCAACATCATGTCCTTGGACTGATACTGGTTTCACGGTTCCATGGGTTAGTTCACACCGTTCTTCTGTGGTGCACCCTCTCTAATATCACTGTAGATGATGCCCAAACTCTTCACTGCTAGCTCTCATTGAGAAAAAGGTAGAAAAGGGGATAAAGTTGGCATTTTCACTAGGGGTCTGTGGACGTGTCCATAGACCAATTGACGAGATGCTACTACTCTACTCCTACTACAGTGTGCTGCTGGTGTGTATTTTTTCCCGGTCAGTCAAGACTGGATTTCCGTCACCCATCGTCTTGTCAACCTCTACATGTCTCCGACATCAATATTGACCTTAGCTTCATCTTTGTTGTCTACCACACGCATCATTAGCCTTATCACCTGATCAGACATTTAGCTGTTATGACTCCTTGCAACTGATTGTCTTCAAGTATGCCTATGCCATCATGCTTTGGGTTGCCGGTGTGTTGCCTCCTCAAGCTGTTGTCATTGCCTATGGTCTGCATCCACTAGTTGTTGAAATGCTGAGATGCACCCACCTTAGTGTGGCATTGCCACTTGTGGGCATTTTGCCACTGTATTGACATAGAGCTATAGCTGTGTTGCTCCTTTGGGTCACAATGTCTTTGCTCTCATCATCTTCATTGTTGTTCGCTCATCGACACCCTCATCATTTGCACTAGTTATCATCAGCCATCAAGTTCTACTTCGTCTGCTTCAAGCATTGTCACCATGTCTTTTTTAGGCTACAACTGTCACCAGTCTAGGCCAATCTAGCTACCACAGCTCAAGCTATCGACGTCACTATTCTTGGCCGTCGATCCCGCTACTTTGCCTTCATCTTCGTCGACTACTACTTATCTCCACAGTGGTCTCCTACCTCACCTACGCGATATTGGCAACACCACTATGTGCTTCGTTCTGAGTTGTCTCTAGGCCTAACAAACTCGGTGCGGTGTCTTGTCCTCCAAGGTTCGACTACATCGGTTGTTTAGTGCCATCTTCCTCAATGACTACATTAATCATGTCACTGTCTTTGTCTTCAGCACGTCCTCACACACCCTTAGCCCACAACACCATCCCACGTGCCTACGACAATTCTATGGTGTCCCTTGTGCGTCCTGTGGCTTGGTTGTCTTGGTTATCATTGGCACTCAACTTCGACTACATCAACCATGGCTATTGTATGCACGGCTCCCTTTACTATGGCTTCTTTGTGCCCATCACTTTAGCTACATAGACTACGGCATAAACGACTATCATTGTTGAGCACTCTTGTTAGTTTCTTCTCTAGTCTAAGCATCTATGCTACTCACGTTTGGTTTGCAAGGGGATGTTAGAGTATATGATAGTTAGAGGTATATGATTTGTATGAACTCCTATCTTATTACTCCTATATATACTTGGCCCTTGAGACTCAATACAACAATCCAATTTGAGTACATCTCTCTCCCTATACTATTCAATATAGTATCAGAATTGGTGGTCATGAGTTCAAATCCTAACTGGCACACAATTAGATAAAAAGTATAGCATATTTCTATTATATGCTTGAGGCTTGAGAGGCCTCACAAGAGGAGGGGCATGTTGGAATATAAAGTGAATTGCCCATCTTTCTCTATCAACTTAGGCTTTTGGGTTGAATTGGTTGGTATATGCAACTTAATAGAGTTGACTGCCACCACCCACCGGTACACGTCGGCAATCTTGGCCTTCCTTCCTTGCTGTCACCTTCACTGTCTCACCATGGAGCTCCCCACAACTAGATCTAAGCTAGCCAAAGAAGGGGAGGAGCTCCCAGAAGATGAGAATGCACCAGCAATAGAGGATGACTCATCGCCACTGCCTGTGATGGTGATGCTGTGCAGCCGAATTCGACCTCGGGGTCCCAAATCTGGCGGCTGCTCTACTGGTCAACACCTGCTTCGTCCCCATCACCACTGTCCGCCTAGGAAGCGCCACGAGCGCACCCACTCCATCTACTTGCTGGCCCTCTACAGCCCTCCTCATGGGCTGACATGCTGCCTACTAGCCTCTACCGCTATCGTGCACACTGGTACACTAGTTGGGTTGTCCTTAACATGTGCTAGCCCTTCGCCCAGTAGCCCCCACGCACCTGGCCAATTGGAGACCCTTGCCACCTTTCATGACCGCTGCAACCTCGCTGCCAGCTAGTAATGCTATCGACCACGCCCACTACACCCTCACCACCGACCAGATCTGAGGTTTGCCACCATGAGAACCAACCTTATGGTTACAGGGGCATGCAATGCGACCAGGGAGAAGGCTTCCCCCCGCAATTGGCCAGCCACCGGTAGAAACAGTGAGAAGAGGCTAGGGTTTTAGGATGTTTGGGGAAGAGGCAGCGTGGTTCGCCACGTGAGTTTTATGAGTGGCTCACGAGACATGGTCAATGTCTATGGAAGCTCTTCATCATCCAGTGTTGCTGCTAACATGTGAGGTGGCCTATGAGCTCATCAACATCCACGATGAAGCTGACCGCTAGAAACTCATCTTCGAGATTTGGTTGGAGATGCTTTACTACACCGTGGCTTGTTGTGGGGTTGCTTTTCACTACTAGCATCTCACCACTTGTGGGGAGTTCAACACGCATGTTCTCATTCTCATGGCTCTTCTAGGCCCTTTTTTCCCAATTCTTACGACTTCAACATCATAAGTCGTATCATTGTCTAAGCCATCCTTAGTAGCCAGGGCGGCCATCCTTTCCTTGCGTTGTATGTCTGTAAGAATAAGTTCCCAATCTCAATCTACCCTGCTAGGGTGGAGTTGGCATGGAACATTAGGTGTCTTTTTATGTGATTGAACTTGTGTGATATAAAAACCCGTGAGTGTACTATATGTGATTTATTTTTCTTAATGCTAAAAATGGAACTATTGAATGGAAAGTAAAAGGAACCATTTGTAGCTATATATGTTGTATCTATGCTCTATTACATTTCATACAAACATTGGTGGAGCCAGGATTTGGAAATGCTTGCTGAGTGACAATGATCATAGAAAAATAGAATTGTGCTCCAGAAGATGAGTTCTTGAACTTTGTTGTGAGGATTTGTTGATTGATGTTATTGTTTTATTTTGTTAGCTTATGAAAGTACAATTAATTAAGTGAAAATATGCATGCTTAATGGACCGAATTGGGCTAGCTAGCCATCCACAGTTTATGGGCTGGCAAGCCCAAGTGTTCACAGTGGGTTAGGATTGGATTAGGGCCGAGCGAAATTCTCAATGAGCAGGCAGGATTAGTTTGGGCCAAAGCTGGGGTGGGGTTTGGGATGGGCCTAAGCCCAGTACCAGGCTTTATTTTGCCCTTGTCGATCATCCTCTTCTTCCGCGGCCTGCATGCCGCCCATGGATATCTCCTGCGGCTGCTTCCACCGCCGATGGGGTTCCTCGAGGGTTCCGCCGCGCCGCGCTACCACCAAGCAGGCAACAGGAAGGCATCCAAGATGAGCGATGACGTGGTATGGCACTGCATCCGGCACAACTACTGAAGCTTCATGGCCATGTATGTGAGCCATGAGCCATCTTCTTATTTCTTTCTTTGTTGTTGGTGTTCTTTGATTTGTGACGATAAAATCGAGCGGCGATGTGATAGTTTTGGTTTGGTTTGTGCACGATCACGACGGGGATATTCTGCCGGAATCCCTACAACGCCACTGGCATATGCAACCGGAACTTCCTGCCCGCTCGCCAACAGCCGCTTCGCCACCATCCGGGATCATGACGGTGAGTAACTGAGTACTGCCATTTGTGTCTGACAATACCTTTAGGAAATACTGGGTTACGTTTACAGTTGCTATTAAATAGGAGATGATCGGTCTTAATTTGAGTAAGTTGTTTAGTTGTGACTGACAGTTGTTATTAATTCCCGTTAAGATGATATTATATTATTGCGAGTCTACAGATGGGATAAAACTTCCACTAGCACAGATCTTCGCATATGTAACGGGTCATTTGTAACAAGCCAAAGAGAGACGTCACAAATAGCCGTAACTGTAACAGGCGGATTTGACGGCCGTTAAAAATAACCAGGGTGGCTAATGGCTGTCATTGATATGCACTCATTTGTAACGGCTTGTAAGTCATCATCTATAAATCTAAAACACGATATATGACTAGTTTTGTTTTGTTGATATTTAATAACCAGCTAAATGCCCGTGAGTTGCAACCGGTGAGGACGAATTCTTGTCCTAAACAATGACATGAGTCATTCTTGCCAAAATAAAGAGAATTATAACTTGAGGGTGTACGCACCAAACATAGAAGATACTACATACCTCTGAAATATGGTGCACTAAAATGGCTGCTAATCACGTTCCAGTAAAAATATGGCATGTTTTTTCATTAAATCAGGCGATTAAGTTGAGCAATTGATCAACAGATAAGAGAATCTACAAATTTGATGAACTATTAGCACCAACAGCTAAGTAATCAGGAGAGTAGCTTCACGCGAGTGGCAAGGTCATCCTTGTTTTCCGCCCAAATCATGGAAAAGTAGCCAAGGCACCATAGCAAAACATTCTGGGAGGGAACCTAAAGCAGTGATACAAGGTTGAGCATTCTGCCAACGTACTAACGGGTCTTTAATATAACCAAAGCAGAATTATATTACCCACGGGATTTTTTTTCCAAATCGAAACTGTAGTAGGTGCCTGAATGATGATGAATGGATATATCAGCCACAAGCTAACTGAATGATGATAACCACTTCTGTCTTTGTGATACATACAGAATTCAGTCTACTAAACCATTGTGTTTACTTGGTTATACACGAGACTGACCAAATCACCAGATGCTCAAATAATATGCATTACAGAAGTGGCCCTTTCAAGAATATAGGGAAGTGGTCATTCTGAGACTAAGCCAGGACAACAAAATCAGAATATAAACAGATTTTGGGGATTGAGCGCCTCCTCGACTACCTAAAACTATGTCCTGCTGCTCTAATCTCTAAAGAGTCGCCAACAATTGCAAAATAGAATGCTCAGGTATTAGAATAAACATAAGTTAATAGTTACTAAAATCCCCAGGGGAGGGATTTCCACACATATCAACTTCGCTGAGTCAAGAAGTTAATCCTTCAATCTGTAAAGAGATTTTAGGTAGGCATACATGAGACGACACAGTACTACAGTAGTAGCATCAGGATGAGAAAATGTAGTAGCAGGGGGTACTGGCCGATGGCGAGGAGGACATCGAAGTAGATAGGCAGCGGCCTAGAGAAGGAGGCGATGGAGGCGAGGATGAGGAGCTGCAGCGCCTTGAGGATTTGGGTGACCTGCGCCATGGACGCCAAGACTCCGACAAGCTCGGGTGTCCGACGGCGTTCTCTTCGACCAGATCAAGGCCAAATCCAGTGGGCTTAGACTCCAGGACAACCGCTTGGACCGGGTTGAGAGCAGATCCATCGATCTAGACTCCGGCGACGGCCGCTTGAACCGGATCAAGGTCAGATCGGGCGAACTTTACTCTGGCGATGGTGTATTGCCCTTTCCTCCCTGGGAGAGAACAGCCAACGGAGAGGACAGGCCAGGGGAGAGTGGCGGCCTGGCGGGCGACATGCAACTGAGATGCCGGATGCGCATCTACGGTGGCAGCACGCGGGCACGATGGGGGCGAGTTGAATGCGGCGCAGCGAGGCAAAATTCTAGTCTCTGACTCGCGCGCGAGAGGGCTGACAGCCCGAGGAGGAGCGGAGGAGGTGGTCAGGTGGAGGGCTTTTTGTGTCCGATGGCAGTGCGGTAATTTTCGTGGTGTGTAGGGCAGCGCGATGGCGATTGTCCGATCGAAGACGACGGACCATGAACCGATCTTGACCGTAGGATCAATCGACGACGGAAACAAGTTTTACTTTTTAAGTAGTATAGATGTGGTCGAGCACGGAAGTTATTCGTTATTTAATTTTAAAAGCGACTACATAGTACTGCAGAAAGCATTTTTTTAATATGTTGCGGTCTGGATGAAACAACCCAGAAATCACGAGGGCTTTCAGAATCCTTTCGTCCAAGGAAGACTGCAGTCTAATCTTTAATTGACCAAAGCAAGATATGTTATATGTTTATCATCTGATTCTTTTTTGTTCCATTCTGTTTCTATTTTGTATTTATCCTTTTCTTTTCTGGCTTTGCAGGTATTTTCTACCCATGAAAACAACTGAAAGAGCTCATCATCTGGGATCAATGCTATAGATAGATAAAAATATTAATTTAAACGTTAGCTATAAAATTAAAACAAACTAGTTAAAATGGCATAAGTATACCGTATAAGCTAAAAGAAAGTTTTATATAACATTGATTAAAACTGCTATGTTATATGGGACATAATATTAAACTATAAAAAAATATTATATTTAATAACTAAGTGTTGCAGAAATATATATGCTACGTTAGATTTATGTTTATATAATAATGGATTGTGTCCGAAATAAGAATATACGTGATCGAAGCATAAATTAAAGAAAAGCTTATGCAATATCAATTAAGCTAGTTTATCTATGTGCGTGCAAAGGAGACTCAAACATAATAATATAAAGAGAAGTAGAGAAAGACTAAAATTAATATAGAAATAGAAAATAAGTTCAACTCTAGCCTAGCCTGAGTTGAGTTAAGTTGAATCGTTACATTTGGTTTTTTTGTCATATTTATATTTTACTCGCAGCTTACATGCTTACGTGTGTAAACACTTGCTGACCATTGAAGCAAGCATCCATTTGTCACACCAAAAGTAAAAAATCTTGACTTTCACTCCATTTAAATCGCATCTAAAAATGAGCTTAGCAAAGCAACACCATGTGTTAGTGCTTCCAGAACTCCACAACCTGACTGAAATGAGGCCTGTGAGAAATGGTGAGGGAATCGGCAATATGCGCAATCTTATGGAGAAACGAAGGTAGCAAGCTATGCCATTTCTTGGTTTCGTTTTTGTATGGATAAATGCTGCATAGCAACAGATTACCACGTTTTAATTAGTATATAAGTATAGTGTTAATCAAGTGGCAATTCAAAACTGGCATGTGCCATATATACCTTTCTCGTATGTATTGATATTGTCGGCTTAAAACCATGCATTTTCTGGTTAATTAGGCACTTCATTGACCACTCATTTGTAGTTGGGTTTTGGCTTCGTTCATTTGGATTATTCTTTTGATCTGCCAATTATGCTTGTGCTCATGGAAGACAAGAGCAGGTAACTTTTCATGATCAAGAAATGATCATTAACTCGTGTTCATCCTTTGTCATTGAAAGGAAGCAATGGAACAAATCAAAATACTAGTGAATCTCATATCTCCTGCTGTTATCTCCTATTTACTGCAAAACACACCCATCCGTTGTTATCTTCATTCAGTTGGACTCCAAGCAGAACAGTGTTTCTGTATTAAACATTGTTCTTGGAGTCCAAGTCCAACTGAATGTTTTAATCATCATTCAGTTGATGATTTAATTCATCCGTACAATGAAATATCAAATATGTTTTAATTATCATTCAGTTGATGATTTAATTCATCCGTACAATGAAATATCAAATATGTATTGCATCTTTCAACTGTACTGCCGAACAGTTTTCAATACAGAATCACCAACGTTTCAATAGTCACCATTCAGTTGCTGTGGTTGGTGCTGGTTTGGGGTTGGGGTGGGGGGGAGTAGATAAACAATATTGCAAAATTTTTAAGGCTGGGTTTGATGTTCAGTTTTAATGTTTAGAGTTTTCTTTTTTTATTAATATGGGAATTTCTAGCTTTTTTTAATTAATGTGGGATTTTATAACTTTTCATTCTCTTGGAATTAAAGAGGTCTCTAATTAGTATTAAGAAAGAAAGATGTTCATGGAGTGAGCGAGAATAAATGATTTATTATTATTGTTCATTGTGGGGTTGGGTTGATTCTCACTTACCCACGCTGTGAACTCTCCCTCGGTAGTTTTGGGCGTCATGTGAAGCAGCTGTGGCACGAGTGGGAGATCCAGTGCCTGAACCTTGTGAGCTTCTTCCTTCAAGTCTTCCTCTTCCTCGCTGCGAGCATGCGGACACGCAGCGCGTCAAGGATCCTACGCTTCCTCCTATGGCTGGCATACCTGTCAGCCGACTCCATGGCTGTTTTCGTACTTGGCCACCTCGCGGTTCATGTGAACGGACCGCAGCACCAGCTGATGCTCTTCTGGGCGCCATTTCACTTAATTAATTAAGTGAAAATATGCATGGTTAACGGGCCCAATTGGGCTAGCTAGCCATTCCACGGTTTTCGGGCTGGCAAGCCCAAGGGTTCAAACTGGGTTAGGATTGGATTATGGCCTGCGCCCATCCATATCTCTCCTCCATCCCGCGCATCCTGCCGCTGCTTCCACCGCCTGTGAGGTGAGCATCCGTACCTACGTACATCCTTGAGGGCATCTAAGATGAGCGACGACGTGGTATAGCACTGCATCTGGCACAACCGCTGCAGCTTCATGGCCAAGTATGTGAGCCATCTCGTTTCTTTTGTTGTGGTGTTCTTTGATTTCTGACCATAAATCGGTGGTGTGACGGTTTTGGTTTGGTTTTCGCAGGATCACGACGGGGATATTCAGCCGGAACCGCCAGTGGCATATGCAGCCGGAGCTCCTTCCCGCTCGCCAACAGCCGCTACGCCACCATCCGAGATCATGACGGTGAATACTGCTCTTTTTGACTGACAATACCTTTAGGAAATACTGGGTTACGTTTACGGTTGCTATTAAGAGATGATTGGTCTTAATTTGTGGGAAATTATTTAGTTGTTACTGATCGTTGTTATTAATTCCCGTTAAGATGATATTGTGAGTAGATTGGATCAAACCTTAAACACAACATGACTGTTTTTGTTTTTAGGGTGGTCAAGCATGGAAGCTTATTCATTAGTTAATGTTGTTTAAAACTATTCATTAGTTAATTTTAAAGTGAATATACTACATAGTACTGCAGAAAACGTTTTTTTTCTTTCCATGAGTGAATTGCTCAATTATAGGCTTTCAGAATCCTTTGGTCCAAGGATGCAGATTGCAGTCTAATCTTCAATTGACCAATGCATACTTCCTTGTGATGCTCCTGATTTTTTCCCAGATATAAATTATGCTTACCATCTGATTTTTTTTGGTTACATTATTCTGTTTCTATTTTGTATCTATCCTTTTTTCTGTCCTTGCAAGTATTTATATGTCGTCAAACTAATAGGTTTAGTCTTCTAATTGAGCGATAAGTGTCTACATTATTATGCAGCAAGCATCTTACTGGAAAATGTTAGGACCAAGTGAGTTCTATGACCCAGTTGGGCTGGCCTGAAGCAGTTGCTTAGGGTGTGTTTGGTTGTTTTGCGTTACACACAGACTGCGCTAGGCAAGCAGTCAAACAGCCTATAACCTGGCTGATATATCTGACCAATTGGTCTCTCTAACGTCACAAACAAACAAAGATAATGAGGGCAAACGCGCATATATAAGGTGAAGCTATCTTCTCTGTTTAAATGCACTAAACTCTAATGGAATATCATATAAAATGGATGGATTAATTTTACTCTGCATCCCTCGTCTGATTTCACTATGTACCAAAATCTTATATACGCGACCTCCTGCTTGGCCTGTTCTGGCAATAAGCTCTAGCTCTTGGCATTAACTTTTCGATGAGGGTACCTAATTTTCTCCACACTCAACATGGGTTGATTTAGTTTTCAATTTGGAAGCTCATTTCTTTGTTGGATGAATGGGCAATTTGGAAGCTCCTTTCTTTGTTGGATGAATGGGCGCTGTTAAATATAAGTCGTAAGTAAAGATACAACATAGACTGGATGGTTCAGACGATCTTTTTTTATTCCTGGATGAGAAACCAAGTACTATGATTTATTATTGATGGAAAAATTGGCAAGTGTCGGAAGAGTGCGTGTGTGGACTAATGCAGGTTAGGCTGCAATATATGTACCCTTACGAATCGTTAGACATTAACTTTAGTCAATGGTGGATTAGGATTAACTTAGAGAGGAGTTGGGGTTTCAAGTGATTAGGGATGTAAGGTGACAATCCCTCAGGATCATTAGAATTAAAAATTTATTTACAACTCAATTCAATTTCCCTCAAAACTCGATTCTAAGGTATTGTTCATTTCAGCCATCCTATTTTTCCTATTTGTCTCAGCCCAACCCCCACCATGCTAGCCCAACTTATCTCCTCTCCTTTTCCCTTTTTTACCAGCACAGGCAAGCTCACTCAATTCTCTCGCTCTGGCCTTTTTCCCACCATATTCACCTACCGGCATAGCAGGCCAAGCCTATCAAGGTCGATCACCATGCACAACCTACCCGTCTCGTTGGCTTAGCCCATCTAGCCCAGTAGAGCTAAGCCAACCCTAACTCGGTCACTCGTGCACACGTGAACGTGCTACCAACTTATAGCTACATCCGACCAAGCCATCATCGCTCCCCATTGCGGCCTCGTCGTGCTGCACTACGAGCCCGCCTATGCCCGCTGCCTTGCACTACTCGTGATGTACCATATTGAACTCACCCATGTGTTGTGCCATGTCGTGACAAGCCACTAACACGCCTCCTTGCCTCTACCTAAAAACCCGATGGCCGTGAGGGCCTTGTCTTGAAGACTTCTTCACCTCACCATACGCTGCATTGTCACACGTGTCACCCTGTGCAAATCCCACTGGCTCACTTGACTTAGACAATGATCACGCCACTTTGACGCTGTAACACCCAATCCACCGCATCGTTTTCGTGCATGCCAAGCACTGTGAGGCATGTGTGCATGCTAAAAGCACATGCCGTACCCACCCTTACCATCCGACGTCCTTGTTGCCCTACATCATCGTCGTCATTGCTCCTGTGCCGCCTTGCCATCGTCATCAGCAAGACAAGCTAGCCAGCCCTACTTGGCTGAACCTTCTTGCCCTATCCTCATCACCAAGCACCCATCATGACCATAAATGCTAACATGCCCTTCTTCTTCACCCTTTCACACCTCTCATCACCACCCTATCCTGCTAATCCACCTAGTAAGCCTGAGGCACATTGGTGAACACCTTGTGTGCACTTGGAGCTATGCTGCTTGGACCCACACACTACCCCACTTCGCCTAGCCATTGACCAGAGACAGCTGATCTCCTCCGTTACACCGCCTTGAGCCACCTTGTCAACCAGCTAACCTACCTCATGCCATCACATCTCTTATCATAGTGCCATTGCCATAACCTCTAAGGTGACTCAGCCCAAGCTGCTTTCACCACCTGTCAAACACAAGGGGAGAGCCCCCTTAGCAAGGAGGAGCCTGATATGACCATGCCATCAAGCAAGATGTCACAACCCTCAACTCAAGCTACACCAACTCAGGTCTCACCTATATCAACACCAGTCTAAAGAATTGATGGACTGATTACACGTAGTCGAGCAAAGAAGCTACAACAAGAGGTGCGCGCGCTACTTTGTGAGATTCATTTTAATATTAATGAGAATTATATACTACCTAAGTCGTGTACATTATTAATGGTTAGGTTCACTAAGGAGGAAGACATGAACACACAAGGAGATAACTTCCGACCAGCTACAGACCACTTCAGACCAGTTGCCGACCACGAACTACACTCGAACCAGTTCAGCTCTGCAGAACTGTCTAGAAGAAATAGTCATATATTTTGATTCCCAGAAGCTATGGTGGTCTATGAGCACGTTTTGGAAAGCTCTTCAAGTCTAGTTTCCAATGAGTCTAGCCTCGACCAGTTTGGAGCTACCATTTGGGCACAGACTACCGTTTAGTGTATACTGCTCGAAAGGTCAATAGCCAGCCTGATGCTAAAGTTCATGTATTAAACTGTACCATTCTATAATATTACGTGGTGCATGGAATACATGGTTGGAAAGGGTGTCAAGTCAAGAATCCAACGCAATAAACCATGCATCATTTGGACTTTTCTAGGTATAGTTATTGCCAAAACAATGAATATTGCGCGGAAGACTAACAGCCACGCGGAAACTCTCCAGGATCTCATTCTGAAGAGGTCTTTTTACATAGTCGAACTAGTTATTTTCTTTTCGAGTTTCCACCTACCTAGCAGGGCTGTTGCTAGTATAAATACCTCCTAGACTTATCATAATTATAAATTATGATATTGAGAATATAGACCACTTTGTTCAGCTATGCGCTAGCAAACCCCTGAGAGTTGATCTCTACCCCTTTGCTCTTGTGACTTCCTTCGTAGGAATTACAGAAGCGGCGGCTTCATCCGCTCCCAATTGGTGCTCCTACTCCCTTCGAGGTCTCCTTGATTGATTGTAGGCTATGTTAGTTGGTTTCTTTGAGAGTGTGGTTGGGCGAATCCTCGATTCAGGTTGCCGTATTGAGACTGTGGTTGACTTCGAGTTTTATTCGTCAGGTTGCACTAGTTATCGCTACTTGCAGCAAGTTATCTTGGCTTCTTCGAAGCTAGTTATCTGGTGATTGATCCTACGTCGTGAAAATCGGGACATCGAGGCATATCAGACCTTCAATGCACCAGCACCAAGCTTGGCCTCCTAAAGAAATGAGAAGCCGATTTGATGGCGAAACTCGACAAAGTGCGTGACGACATCAAATCCACCGAGTTCCATCTCATCGGCCTACTACAATCAATCCAAGATCAAGAGGCTAAGGTAGCAGACAGAGTACACCTTGCAGTTCGTCGATATAAGAATTTGAAGACCATCTCCAGATCCGATGAGGATGACATCCGCGCCATCAACAAAATAGACCAAGTCCACCTGCGTGTGATCGAGGCCATTAAGAAATACCTGTAAAATTTTAGCCTTGGAGAAAAACCCAAGATGTCATCCTAGACATTAACTGCTTGCAATAGAATTTAATCAGCTTGATCAATGAAATTGGTATATATATATTCCCTAAAGGCGATATCTTAACGACATCGGCCATCTGTAACCGATATAATCATATCGGCTTCCGTATATTAGAAATCGGCTATGCCTTAGCCGATTTACACAAACAATACCATTAGCTGATACCACTTCTAAAAGCTCTTCCGTCTTAAAAAGAATTTAAAAATCGGCTATGCTCAGCCGATTTAGGTGCCTACCTAAACGCTAGTATAATACCTCTTCAAATATTTTCTGTTGAGCGCTTTGGCAAATTTCTCCCCTTCAAGACTCCATAGTATATAAGCATCGCCAGGCACACACTGATTGATCCGATAGGGCCCTTCCCAATTGGGTGACTATTTTCTAAACTTATTATCCCTAAATCCAATCGGTAAAATCAATTTTCACACGAGATTTGATTAGACCTCCAATGCATTGACCTCTCCTCTTTTTCTGATAATCGGCTCTTGTAAGCCGATACCACATGCATCAGATGTGCTAAATTGTTGAACTCTTGCGAAGAAAATTTCCACCTGATGCGACTCGACAGCCCTTAGAAGGCCAGATCAGTTAACTGTTCCTCACTCAGAACAAGACTATAACATCAGACTCTGATGTCCTAGAAACGTTAGATGTATTCTACAACCGACTTATTAGGCCCTTGTCTAAACGATGTCAAGTCTGACAGTCTCATAAATGTCTATAGAACTGCTGCTCTAGATCGGCTCATCTTTTAATCGAGTTTGGTGGTAATGAAGCAAACCATGCAAAGGCCGATCCAGAAAGGGATAATGGAAAGAGACGGACTCTGAGAGCTTCCTTACTATGCTAAGAATCGGCTGATGTGCTCCATTGTAGATATATTGTCTTGCCCTAAAAATTTAGAGAAATCTGATATCATGTATCGGTGAGGCAATGGAACTCTATTAAACCATTCTGAATACGGGTTCGATACATAACTGTTTGATCTTTAGGCTTGATATCAAATTGCTCTTTCACCGTGTTCACAATTCTGGTTAACCAATCCTTCTCCCTTAGAGTATCTTATTGATCATGTGGAGGTGGATATGGTACCCAATTCTGCCTGTGATATTCTCCATAATGATTACTTTGAAAGAATTCTAGAGGTACCTCCTACCGTTGCCCCCGGAATCGATCTTGTGTTGGTGGATACATATTTGCTGATAGGTCCTTATTTTGCCAAGTTTCCTTCGTCTCTATCGGTAAAGGCACATGATCTTGATCAGGCTCTTAAGCCAATAATTCTTGTATCGTCTTCTTGATCAGATCTTGTAATGTATCCACCCATACTCCCGATGGATTACTGAATGCTTGGTAAAATAACTCGTTGAACATCTCTTGCAACTGCTTGGAAGAATTCACAAGCGATGAATGGCCTGATACCTTCATCAAAACACATTTTGGTAACTGCGCCTTTTGAATCGGTCCTTGTTCAGTCATACTGAAGGATTCCAAACAGAGCTTCTAAAAATTGTCTATATTCTACTCTATATACTACCTCTGGTCTTCATTCAGATCCTCCATGGTAACTGAAACTATAATATCCTTATCGGCTTCATCTTCAGATAAATATGTCTTGGAATAAACCTTTTCTTTAGACATATTGACAACAAGATGTCCCCCGGGTTGATGAGTAAAAATCTAACTTCTAATCAGGTACTTCTAGAGTATCGCTAGTTGATAAATGGAATTATATCACACCAGCCGATAAAGGATCTTAAGCCGATGAACGGCCTTCAAGTTTCTCCAGCCGATGAATGAAATCCCGTCCAATCGGTTGATAAATGAAGATTTCTACCTTACCGGCCGATGAATGAAGTATGGTTCCGATGAATGAAACCTTCGGTCCCACTGGGCGTGCCAAAAAATATGTTTACGTCGGATCCCGGTGCGAGCACGCTGATGCCTGGGAGGTCTACTTAGCTCCAGTGCAGGTCGGTCGGCTTCTCTCCATGGCTCGAGGTACGCGCGCCAAGGGCCATGGGGTTCGGTCAGCTCCGGTGCGATGGTACGGGTGCGAGCGTGCCAGTCAATTTGGCCATACAATTGACAAGGAGGTGAGACGAACAGGTCAATCGGACGATGGGCGGATATAGGCCCTTGCTATCGGTTGGCTGCCGATAGGATCGGGTTGGTCATCAGCCACGTTCGGAAAGCCTTTCGCTATCGGCTATTTGCCGGTAGGAATCGGGATGCTCTTCAATCGATTGGGGAGCCGATGAAGGCATGGACAGGTGTCAATGAGGGATCGGTCATAGAGCTGATGGAGGAACCGGAGTGTATTCAGATGATAGCAAAGTGCACAAGATCCCTCCTGATAGTCAACAGAAGCTCTAGCAGTCGTTCATCGGCTGGAAAATCGATGAAGGCATATGCGAAATAGCAAGAAATCGTATAAAAGGCACGGACTGCAAAAGTCGATATCGCTCCGGATATAGCAGCACGAGACCCGTCGCCCACCGTGACAGCGCCATTAACACCGAACCTCGAAGATCGGACATAACCGAGATAGTACGAGGCCGAGGCCAACAGCGACGATACGAAAGACGCCAGACCGGCCGTTCTGAAGTAAAGACAGCAGCGAACCCATCGGCTAACTGAGCCGATGAGGAAATGCCTCTCTGAAGGTGGGCATGCATCAGCTGGGAGACTAATGCGCTTGGTGTGGCGCATCAAAAGAGTCCTCTAAAGACCTGTCGCGTATCGGCCGAGAAGCCGATACGCTGGGCGTGAAGCTCAGAGCATGGATAACTCATCGGCTAGTACTCCGATGAGACGCCGTGCAGAAAACTATAAACCTAAAGCTCAATCTACCATCGGCAGCCCCGTAGGTCGAACCTAACTGATGCAGCACGAAATTGACGACAGCAGAGGGAGCTTAATAGGTCGATAGGCCCTACACAGACGTGATGCGATACATCTGATCGGCCTAAGAGGCTGAACCTAACCGATGCAGCCTTAGACGGAACAGAACATATCGAAATAGTGGCAGGGCTTACCCCTTTACCGGAGATCGGACCTAACCGATGTAGCCCCGTGTCGAGAGCCAGACCCCACCAGTAGAAACCTAGATAAACTAGGGTGGCGATGCGCTGAAATTGTATTGATCGAGAGATCTTTTTACATGTCTATAGGGTCTATATTTATACCCTGGGTTTATAGAGTGACGTGTTTTTAACAATCGGATGTTATTTTCTAACAAAAATAAAGAAAAATATATCTAAAGAAGTTAACTAACTAACTAAATCTTCCTATCCATATTAGATAAGATTTATAAAAGATAAAATAGACTATCATGGGTTTCATGTCTCCTCAATAAACTTGATCTTATCTGAATGATCTTCTATTCCGGAACCGAGTCTTTCATTGCTTTAATCCGATCGATTTCTTCCCTGTAGCAATCGGACCTCTCTTTACTCAAGCCGATCCTTTTCCAACCTCTTTTTGGGCTTGTCTAGATCCTGTCGTTAAAACACCTCCTTGGACTCAACACCATTCGGATAGTTCTCGGTCCTCATACCGATTCAATCTTTCACTAGTTTGATCGGTTTCTCTATAGTACCGATCGACTTTGTCACACGAGCCGATCAATATTTTCATCGGTCGATCCCGCTTACAGGCCGAGTTAAATTCCGGCGTTAACAATTGTCCTAACAGAGAAGTATGCCCAGAAAAATATCCTAGTGGAGGGCGGAACGGCGAACGAACAGGTCAAGCTAAAGAAGGACACGCGTAGCGCTCGCGCGCGGCAAAGGCGAATTTTGCTCCGCAGCTACATGGATCGAGCCGCAGAGCGCGCCGCCTTCAGTTTTCCCGCGGCCTTTGAAGGTGACCTCTCCTCCTCCTATTCTCCTCAAACTTCTCGGCTCGGCGAAACTCGAGGCCATCAGCCGGGAGGGAGATTTATCATCCATCCATACAGCTAGTCTCGATCGACCGCCGACCGCCGGCCGCCATGGACGTGGAGTACGACGTGATCGTGCTGGGGACGGGACTCAAGGAGTGCATCCTCAGCGGCCTCCTCTCCGTCGACCGCCTCAAGGTCTCCTCTCTCTTTCTCGCCGAAATCGATCTTGGCCATCGCGTCATGGAGGATTAATTTCCGTTTCTATTTGCTTGATCAATCAATCCCCCTTTCGTCCTTTGTGATGCCAGAGTTTGCTTTTTTTTTTTTGGGGGGGGGGGTTTAAATTATTCCAAGAAACGTCAGATCTGATCGTAAATCGCTTTGTGATCTGATTAACAGTCACAAATTCACAATGATGTGAAACAAACCAGCATATCTTTGTGTTTTCTACGAGCAATCTAGAATTTACCATAATTTTGTCAGGGGAAAAATATCCTCATACATTTTTGTTTGTCACCAGGTGCTACACATGGACAGGAATGACTACTACGGAGGAGACTCCACATCGCTGAACCTGAATCAGGTGACGGGGCTTCACCCTCCATAGCCAAAATTTACCAACGTTATCTCATTTGTCTGTCAATTTTTGCTTTCCGGACTTACTAAGGGATGTCAGAAATTTCTTATCAATATTAGTATCGAACTTGTTTGTGTGGTTGGTTACCTATCAAATGAAATTATCTGATCAACCCATTGTTTGTGCCAGCTGTGGAAAAGGTTCAAGGGTAAAGAGACGCCGCCGGCGCACATAGGGGCCAGCAGAGACTACAATGTAGATATGGTTCCAAAGGTTAGGCCTGGCTCCAATTTATAGTTTTGTGTTACCCATCGGCAATGTGTGTAGTTTGTTGTGTTGAGATAGCACTAACTCTACTTGATTGTGGCGACACAAATAAGAACTTATTGGAACTGAGCTTTTTAACTGTCGCACAATCAAATATTCTTTGCAGGCACATACGTAAATATTTATAGGATATTTGCTTTAGAATTGTGTAATGATTAATTTAACCCTACTTCCATTCTGGTTACTGAAGTACAATAAAATGTTATTCTGACTAGTTTATGATGGCAAATGGTGCTTTGGTTCGTGTACTTATTCACACCGGTGTTACCAAGTACTTATCATTCAAAGCTGTCGATGGAAGCTATGTCTTCAATAAGGGAAAGGTTGGGTTCTCATTCTAATAAGTGCAGATCACTCCATAATATTGGCACATGTCATATAATAATACAGTTATATACATGCTATTTGGATCACAGATCCACAAGGTTCCCTCTACTGATATGGAAGCTCTCAAGTCTCCATTGATGGGATTGTTCGAGAAGCGTAGAGCAGGGAAGTTCTTCCTTTATGTCCAAGACTATAAGGAAAATGATCCAAGTACCCACAAGGGTTATGACCTTACAAAAATGACTACTAAGGAACTTATCTCGTGAGTAACCATTTTTACTGCTTCTTTTCTAGCCTTTTTTTATCTCACGAAGAATAAGTACTTAATTTTATTTTCAGATGAAAGTAGCTGATTTAATTTGTTTGTGAAATTTATATTCGGGTCCCGCATGGTTGCTGTACTCAGTTGTATCTTCAGTGTACATTTCCAATTATATAAATTTAACACCTAAATGGTCCATGCACGAAGGCATTGTATGATTTTATTTGTTTATATCTTATTAGAATCATCGAAGGTCCTGCAAAAAAAAACAGTGAGGGGCCTCAATTGCTTTCTTTGTATCCTCTGTTCAATAAGGCTGCAACATGGTACAATGGCACTCCGTTTGGGAGCTATAGGCATCCAAGCCAACATATACAGATACATTAATTTAATTCCTAAATTTTCATGCTGTCCATCCACATGGATCATACATTGCTCCCCTTCATTGAAATATATATAAAATATTATGCCAGTTGCACACCTGCACCTATTTTATCATCACAGAGCCATCCTTATACGATACACATCTTCAATCCATTTAAAGATAAGCATAAGAATTAGATGAATTTTAGTCATTTGCTATGAATTGATACATCAAACTTATTCATACATTCCAATTTCCTATGCCCATGTTTCATAATTTTTTCTGATATTTCGTCTAACATACTATTTTAAGAACCTGAAGTTATAGTGCTTCTTAATGATTCAATTTATTGAGACTTCTCTGCTCCCCTTTCTTTTTCCAGAAAATATGGTTTGGATGATAATACAATAGACTTTATTGGCCATGCAGTGGCTCTTCATAAAGAGGATAACTACCTGACAGAACCTGCAATTGACACTGTAAAACGGATGAAGGCAAGTATTTGTAGACTTTAAACTTCTAGATATTAGAAAGTAAGCTCAGATCAAAACTAGTCCTGACAATCTGATGAAATTCATCAGCACTAGATCACATCACACTTCGGCGTACAGATATCGAATAGAGCATCAGGCTGGGTTATCTGTGAACAAAACTAAAGCCATTGTAGTCACAGTATATGGCTGGAAATCACAACTCTGCACATGACATGCCATTGTCAACCAACTAAACCACTTCTTCCAACATGTTCGAAACTAGACTTTTTACGGCTGTTCCCATGCTATAGTTAGTATGGTTATCAGGTCACCTCACTTCTACTCCTAGATATTGCCTTTTACCTAACACTTCTTTGAGTTATGCAGCTTTATGCAGAATCAGTGGCTCGTTTTCAAGGAGGATCACCATATATTTATCCCTTGTATGGCTTAGGAGAGCTGCCACAGGTCAATATTATTACACTGTGTCATCAATTCCAGCAATCACAGAGATCATAAATGGTTGATTTTCTATTTTATTTTTCTTTGATCCAGGGTTTTGCAAGGCTTAGTGCTGTCTATGGTGGGACATACATGTTGAATAAGCCAGAGTGCAAGGTACATATTGTGTTACTATTGTAAATTGAAATGTTGAATCTTCAAAATAATTTCTTTGGTGATTTGGGCATGGTGATTACAATGTGAAATGAAAGTGTTAGGATCTTAATGTGTAAAAGCAAGAAAAATTTAGGATAATGATGATTATTGCTTCAGAAAGAAAGAATAGATCAAACTGTTAGAGTTCAATGAAAACTACTCTCTCAGGTTCTATAATATTTGTCGTTTTAGACAAGGCTAAGGTCATACTTTTAAAACTTTGACTATAAATATATTTTAAAATATTTACTTTAGAAATATAGAAACTATATGTATGGTTTAATCTTAAAAGATACTTTAATAAAATCATATATTTATTAATATTTCTATATTTATTATAATAGAAAATAGGGGTAAATACCGTGTGTTCTTATCCAAAATGACAAGTATTATGTAACCAGAGCCTGTGTTATGTTAACATAATCCAGACTTGGATGTTTCCACTGTTAAATTTGATTACACCAGTTATATATGCATGGTAGATGCTAGTGCTAATGAATTTTGGCATGACAATTTAATAATTGTTAGATGTATTCATTTAAATTCGAAGCAAAGCACAGAATTTGTTTTTATGCTGTAATGTTAAATCCATTTCAGTGGTAAATATGTGATTTTCTGATCAAACAAACGTGGGCATATTCAGGTAGAATTTAATGATGAAGGAAAAGTTTGCGGTGTTACATCAGAAGGGGAGACTGCAAAATGTAAGAAGGTTGTCTGTGATCCATCATACATACCTGATAAGGTAAAATAATTTTGTTTTCATACAAACAAATAGTTGCACTCAAAGGGAGTATATCTCAGTGATTACCTTCCAAATTAGTTAACTATACTGTACTTTTCTTAAGATTATTTGGAGGAGACCTACTATATCTGATAAAAAAATCCTTTGTTTCATTAAAATTCATTTGTTACTTATTCAGAATCAAAGAGAACTATGTTGTAATTTAGTTTCTCTCATGTTAGCCTCCTCAGCTCTTCTCTAAATATAAGTCATCCTAGAACATTGAAGTACTTTTGTATCATTTTCACTTTTGTCCTATCTATATAAATGCTACTGTTCTCATGGATAAATGACTTATCTTTTCGATTCTGAATAAAAATGAAGAGTATCAAAGCTATTTAGCTAATTTCTTAGTTCCTATTCACAAGTCCAAAACAACTTATGTTTAGGATCAGAGGACATAGAAGTTTATAACAGAGCAAAAAATAGTATTTAATAAAATGTTGGTACTGATGAGAATTATCTGCTGTTACATCAGATTAGAAAAGTTGGAAAAGTTTTTCGGGCAATCGCTATCATGAGCCATCCAATCCCAAATACTGCAGATTCTCACTCAGTACAGATCATAATACCACAAAAGCAACTTGGTCGCAAATCAGACATGCAAGTATTCCGTATATCACCTCTCATTTTTATCCATTACTGGCCATTACACCTATAGATTATTCTTGGTCTACTTGTCATTTCTATTGTTGTAACAAAGTAATGTTCCTTGGTGCATGCCAGGTATGTTTTCTGTTGTTCCTACTCTCACAATGTTGCATCAAAAGGGAAGTTCATTGCATTCGTGTCAGCACAAGCAGAGAATGAAAATCCAGAGGCGGAGTTGAAACCAGGGATTGACCTTCTTGGGCCAGTGGATGAGTTATTTATTGATATATACGACAGATTTGAACCTGCTAATGACCCATCTTCAGACAATTGTTTCATCTCAACAGTAAGTCATCGCAGAAATATCAAGTGTGTAGGTTTCACATGTGACCAAAAACTGGATTTGAAATAGACATATAATTCGATTTGCTTTTCAGAGTTATGATGCCACGACACACTTTGAGTCCACTGTGATGGATGTTCTTTCCCTCTATACAAGAATCACCGGAAAGGTACATTTTCTTCTGTTCAACTTTTAATGGCTGTACTAGAGTACAACGCCAACCTTATGAATTGAACCTTATCAGCACTCATGAGTTCAACATTGTTTGCACTTGTGCTATTCTAATCTTATATTCCATGTGGCAACTATAATCAATATACGCTATCATGAGAAGGAAAAGGGATTTTAAATTCCATAGATACAGTACTTCATAAAAAGGCATCTAGTTGAGAAGCAACCTTGTAAGAATATCAGTATATAACTCTTAGCATCATATTCAGATTTTAGCAATCAGAGTAACTTACATTCCAGGATTGCTTGAACTAATATTGCATTTTTCATGATCTGGTATCAACCTAAAAAACACTAGTATGTTCAATGTTTTACAGTTTATTTGCCTTGATAGTGATTTCCTAGCTGCTTATGCTAATTGACATGGCATTTTATCCAGACGGTTGATCTCAGTGTGGATTTAAGTGCTGCAAGTGCTGCTGAAGATGATCTCTAATATTTATTGGACTGTCCTTTGGTGCAAAGAGGAAAAGATTTGTGCATTGTTTTGCCATTCATGTTAGGTTTTTTTTCTTTTATTCCAAACTATAGTGGCTGAGTTTTATTAATAATTTGATAATGCTGTCTATTCGAAGTTCATAGCAATTTTTCAGAGGTGATAAGCCAATGTGCCATGTTTAGCCTGTGAGTAAACAGCTGTTTCTGTTGTTCAGTTTACTTAATTTCACCCTCAAATGTTGTGGATAGCACTAATGAACACCGAATTGGTACCTTCAATTATTTTGAAAAATACATTGTAAGATTTCTATAAACATAACTTTGCAATACTTGTTTTGAGATGCAATAATGTATGTATCAATGTATGAGGATCGATTGATCATGTTTAGGATGGTGCAAAAACTATGTCACCATGGCATCAAATGGATCATTAGTTTTGTGTCATGCATGTGCTCAAGACAATTATAATTTACTCATCTCGTATAGTGAACCTTCAAAAATTTAGCATGTTAAAGGTCTTATTTTGTTGGTTAAGTAGAATGTTTCATAATCTACACTGAAGCTTTCTATAATAATGTTAAATAGACTGATCTCAGTATTTTTTATAATAGAAAGTTTTAAAAGCAAAGGCATAGGCTATGATAACATAAAAAAATTTCTACCACACACATCAAGATATCATGCAAAGCAAAAATTATAGACTATTATCACGAGACGCGCAATGCAGTGAAAGTAGGGTTAGAAAAGTCGATCTAACCACACGCGTGTCGAGATTATAGACAAAGTAGTTGATTGCCATGATCTTAATGCCGATCAACGCTGCAATGAGCAACACCTCCACCAGTATCCATACGTCCAAGGTTGAAACGCCGATTACGGGTATAATAACATTTACATGCAGCTAGGGTTTGGCTCGGGAGTAGTGGCTATGGTTTTGTTCAAAGTGAATATAGTTATTTCTTCTTGACCTTCTTGCCTTATTTGGGCCTAGAGAACCGTAGTCCAATAGAAGTCTACTTAGATTTCTATTCGAATTGAGTTATTATCCAAATTATATTCGAATAAGCATTCCAACTCGATAAGCGTACGACCTATAGGTTCACGTATATTTGGTTGTGACCTAGAAACGTCTTTCTGGTTATTTTGTTAATAGCGGTCTTTATCGAAACATATTAATCCCAACATATACATAAATATTATATCAGCTTAACCTATAATACTTTTATGTACGAATCACATTGTCTAACGATATCAATCAAGCTCAAGTTGACACTTATGTTATTCTTTTAATAGCTTAATTACTCTCTCGATCTTATAATAGATTATAAGCTTATGATTGAATCCTCAATTATATTGGCATGGCTATATACTTTTATAATCCATTACATCGAACTACTTAGAGATATCTTTTTCATAGAAATGACAAATTCTATATTGACTACTCATATCCCACTGTATATTTCATAGCAAATCTAAAGACTATCCTATTATGGAGTAGCGTTTGATAGCCTCAAAATAAATTACTACATATATTGGGAACCATGATGATTTCAAATCTAAGAACTCTACATTAATACTACTTAAGATTAATTAGACACATAAAATCTCTAGCGAATCTATCCAAAATATGTTCACTAACATATATCTATATTATCGATTTAATATCTTCATACTATGATTCATAAAACATAATTATCAATCAATATATATACTAATCTTATAATTATATTTATTTCTCTTATGATCAGAAATCATTTAAAAATAACATATCTGATATTAGAAGTCTCATGAATGAATAAGTCATATAATCATTAATCAATAATGATAATGTATTACTATATGTGATATATATAATATTTTTATGTTATCTCTAGAGCATATCACTAATGAGTTTCTAATAAAGTATAACATTTTCGATGGATTATTGTGGTGATCATTAGATATTTGGAAATCGCAATTCTTAATGTAGAACAATTTTGTACACTAGGTGTTCCTTTGAAGCCATATATACACCTCGCTTGTCCCAAAATATAAATAGAATATGAAGTGTTGGTTAAATCAGTCATTAAAGTTCATAGTTTATAAATGTAGCATTTAAATGTTCTGTTGTATGATTATAAAGTTTCTTGATTTGATAAGAAACTTTTAATAACTTTTATTAGGCAAAGTTGGTTCTATAGCCCAAAAAGTTTGTGCTTCTAGTTTTATATCACTGAAAAATTATGGTTCATTTTATTGTCGTAGTTCTTAGCTTTAAGCATTCCATTCAATCCACGATTAATTATGATACTAACTAGAAGCACAATTCGGCTTAGTAAAAAGGTTCTCCGAAATTATGACATAGACCACAGGAAGTCTACCCCTTTTATGCTATCGTGGTTTTGCCCTTATGCTCATCCCTAAGCTTGCCCACCACTGCCACAGACATTCTTATTCCACACTCGTAGATTTCATGCTAGCGTTGCTCACACTGCTGTCATTGGTCTAGTCTCATGTTGACTCAATCCATGCATCCCATGCTGTTATGATCTCAATATTGATGCATCCACTGTCCTGCCGCTCTCGGTTCGTAGGCCCTCGTCCTGCTTGTTGTGCTTGGCACTTGCAATGTAGCTCTCGATATGTATCCCCTTGTCCTACTTGTGCTTGGCACTCACAATGATGAATGGAATAAAATCAACAACCTTCATATATGCTCTTGAGCTACTCTATGAGGTAGCATGTTACACAACTAGACTACAAAAAGATAGCAAGAAGCATGGTTCAGAATAGAAACAGATCAATTCACAGAAATAAAAAAATATTGTTCCATTAAGCAATAACTAAAGGATATCTTAGGTAAATCTATTAATTTATTTGGTGGAAGAACTAAAAAAATAGAGGTATTGGTAAGAAAAACAACCAAATTGCTAGAAATAGGAACAGGCAACTTTTGATGCTAATAAAAAAGTGAATTAGTGTCTTTTTATACTTAGACCAATCTTTCGATACTAGTTTTTTTTCATAAAATCAATTTTACCCCATTATAATATACCATTTTGCATAAATCAACAGAAACTCTTCATCATATAATACAATAGTTTTTAATTAGAAAAGTTATGGTTGTGGTGGAAAGTTTTGGTGTGAGGAAATTTTTATGATTATGTATATACCGTATGGGGCTTCAAGGTTTGAAAGACACGAATTGGCTCAAATTTATGAAAATTTTCAACTCCTAAGTATACATCTAGGTGTAAGAATTTGACTCACACCCATACCTAGCAATAGAACAACTCAATTTAACTTTATTTCACAATTCATTATTACATACCTAACAAATTGTATGTTTGCATGGTACATACCTAGAATTAAAAATCGAATAAGAAAATTTCAAATTCAATTAAAACTTGTTTGAACTAGTTGGTAAAATAGTTAATGTTCATACCTAAAAAATTTTAAATTTTTTATACTCATTTAAAATGGTTATATACTCAATTTAAATAATGAGGCCCGGTCACCATGGTGTACCAGTTAATTTCTCTCTCTATCTCTATATATATATTATAAAGTTTACAACAAGGAAAGGTGTTCAAAATAGAAAGTTTTTTTGGGATTGTAAAGTTATGATGCATGACATAAGCTTCTGTAACATATTGTTTTTCTGAATAGAGGGAGAAACTTTTTTAGGTTAGTAGAAAACTTTTATGATTGAAAAAGTAATGATTCTTTTTATTATTGTCTTGGTACAAATTTTTTATAGAAGTTTTTCTCCATAGTAATGAGAATTGTTTTTCACCACTTGCAATCAGAAAGTGATGGCGCTTGATATAAATTAGGCTTCTGCAAAATGCCGAGCTGGGCTAAGCATCAGGCCTGACAAAAGCCCAAGCCAAGAATGGAGGCCTGAGCATATCTGGCCAGGCTTTCTCGGGTTTTTTCGTTCTTTCTTAGGTTTTGTTTGAATTTTCAGGCTTTGGGGCTTCAAAGTGTTTAGGATGAGCCTGGCACTGGTGAACTGTCGGGTCGGGCTAGGCTCGGGCTGTTTGCGCGATCTGAGTTTGAATAGGTCTAATAGAAACTATTAAAAAATATCTTTTTGGATGGCATGTGCCAATAACCACTAAATTTTAGTTGCCAAATTTCAAGAACATGATAAAAGACCAATGACATTGTAGAAAATTATGAGTTGTGTGATTATTGGTATCTTAGAGTTGTCATGTTGTAAAATAGCTGGATCAATTGTTATCTTGTATTTGATGTTCTATGAGATGCAAGAAAATATCAAAAGATGTATTGAATGTTATTTCCGTTAGGGTGATGTAGGAGTAAAGAGGGAGGAGCTGCTAGCGGGTAGGTGGAGAAGAAACAAGGCCTACTAATTACCACTGATTACCACTGGACACTTGGCTAGTGTGATGATGAAGTAGTTTACAGAGCTATTTTAGACAAATTGTCGGCTTGGAATTGTGTTGGATTATAAGCTTTGGTCGTTTGAGCTATAGATGATAAGCTGAAAAAAAATAATTATTAGCAATTAAAAGCAAATACTAAAAATAGACTAAGATAAAAAATCGTAAATCAACTTAAAAATTAAGTTTTAAAATTTAAAATTTAGTCGTAGTTGATAAACAAGTAGACAATGAGAATCTTTGATTTTTAAGTATAATTCTAGATAGAATTTTTTACATGTCTACTTAGCAATTATGAAAAAGAAAAGTTAAACAAAAAAAAGTACTTGTGCAAACTTTGCAATGCCATATTCATAGGGTTAATTAGATCATACCTACCACTACTGTTCAAGTAATTGAAATTATGCCACTACAAATAAGCTTAAAATTTGATCCACGCCACATGCCACACCATACGCCTTAATGTTTTTGAATTGTTTTTCTCTACGGTATTTTCATATGACCAAAATCTGCCACTACGTGTTTGGGTGAAAGGACCAAGATGCCCCTTCCGCTTGTTTTCACTCCACTGTTTCTCTCCTTTCCGGCTTCCCCATCGCTTCTCTGCTGCCTATTCCCGATCTGCGGCGCGGGAGGCCTCCCCCTGCTCCGCTCGCGCGCGCCGCCGGGGAGAAGGGGTCGTAGGCGGCACGGTTGTGGAGGAACGCCGCCTCCCCTTCCCGACCTCGCCCCGAGCCCCCTCCTCCTCCTCCGTGCGGCCTGGCCCCCTCGCGCGCTCGCACGGCCGGCCGGCGGGCGAGCAGGTTTTGAGGGGAGACGCGGCAGACCTCCCCCTCCCATCTGCCTCCACCTCGGTTCGAATCCTTACAACTGAAGGTACTCCTCACATGGATTTGCAGTTTCCTCATGATTTCTTCTATGCGCGGTATAGAATGGCCACATGTTTGATCTGCCCTACTCTTGTGTCCTCCTTAGTTCATACTCATGGGCTTGATTTACAGTCCACTATCTTGCTTCTGCTCCATTCAGTTTATCTTACGTCAGGCTACATTTTGATTTTTGGGATTTCAGATTTCCATCACATTGTATACAGAATGGAGGGGCAAGGGAGAAAGCACAGGATTTTGATGGTGTCAGATTTTTTCTTTCCAAACTTTGGCGGCGTGGAAAGCCACATCTATTATCTGTCCCAGTGTCTCCTTAAGCTTGGCCATAAGGTCCTAATCTCATGAATCATCTATTTACTGCCCCGTTCTTTTTATACATACTTTAGGGATGCTGGATCAACTAATGAATATGGTTTTAATTCTGCCACTAGTCATTCGTTATATTCAGCATTAATATTGGATTTGATATCTTTCTCCTATATTGAGTTGATGCCAGCAATGATTAGAGGATTTTTGTTAGATCTCTCGTCCAATTGGTAGATGATGGGCAGAGCCACGCAATGGACTAAATTAGTGCTACTGATTTTGTTGCAAAAGTTTAAACATTTTTTTTGTTTGATTCCCAGGTGGTTGTCATGACACATGCATATGGGAAACGTTCTGGAGTACGATATGTTACAGGTGGCTTGAAGGTTTATTATGTTCCATGGAAACCATTCCTGATGCAGAATACATTGCCTACATTATTCTTGACATTTCCAATTGTAAGGACCATTCTTATTCGTGAGAAGATCTCTGTGGTGCATGGGCATCAGACTTTTTCAACATTGTGCCATGAGGCGTTGATGCATGCTAGGACAATGGGGTACAAAGTTGTCTTCACAGATCACTCACTTTATGGTTTTGCTGATGCTGGAAGCATTCACATGAATAAGGTGCTGCAGTTTACTCTTGCAGATATTGATCAGGCCATATGTGTCTCTCACACAAGCAAAGAGAATACTGTCTTGAGGTCAGGGATATCTCCACAGAAGGTTTTCATGGTTCCTAATGCAGTTGATACTGCAATGTTTACTCCCTCTCCTGAGCGCTTAAGCTGTGATGAAATTGTTATTGTTGTGATAAGTAGATTAGTGTATCGAAAGGGTGCAGACCTTCTTGTCGAAGTGATTCCAGAAGTATGCCGCTTATTTCCAAAGGTGAGTCATAGCCATAGCCTTCTTCAGAGTCATTGCAAGAAATGAGAAGGGTGAACTATGAGTATGGTAGAATCAATCATTATATGGCATATCAATATTGATTTTCTTGATCACTATCATCCTTTTTATTCTTGATCACAAAAAAAATGCATGGCAATACACCAAAGTTGGACTCACGTCATATTGCATCATTACTTTCCCATCCTTTTACTGACTACATCTGTATTTAGTAAATATGGGCATATTTGATCAAATCAGCTACTATACGGGACTGTCAGGTTCGCTTTATTGTTGGAGGTGATGGTCCAAAACGTGTGCGACTTGAAGAGATGAGGGAGAAGTTTTCCCTTCAGGATAGAGTTGAGATGTTAGGAGCTGTGCCTCATGCTCAAGTGCGATCTGTTCTGATATCAGGTCATATTTTTTTGAACAGGTAGCTATTCTATAGTTTCATTGCTTTATTTTGACATTTTTTTATTTCCTTAGTTCCTCTGTTTTATCGGGGATTGTTGATACACATAAGACTACTTTCTGTCTATCCTTTTAAATTTAATATCATCTTTCATAATACATATTGTTAACAAGACCCTAATATCATTACAAACATATAAATAGACAAGTAACATGAAATTAACGATGGCAAAAGTCCAACTATATGGATGATCCACAGTAACACTGAAATTTAATCTTTGGCATTTTAGTTCACTTACAGAGGCCTTTTGCATAGCCATTTTGGAAGCAGCAAGTTGTGGATTGTTGACAGTAAGTACTAGAGTCGGTGGTGTTCCAGAGGTATGTGATGATTATACATTTCTCTTTTAGAAAACCCTGTACTGTAGTTAATTAGGAAGATTGATGTTACTGTCCAATAACTCTTTCCTTTTTCAGGTTCTTCCAGATGATATGATAGTACTTGCAGAACCAGCTCCTGAAGATATGGTACAAGCTGTCAAGAAAGCTATCGATATGCTTCCTGGCATAGATCCCCAAGTTATGCATCTTCGAGTGAGTCTCAACTCGACATGTTGCTTGAACTTGCTGTGCATCTGCAGTTGACCCTTTCAGCTATGGGCTCTGTGAATTACATTTCCTTTTTTTTCTTTAGTTTTTAGTGGAAAAGTGACATGCAAGTTCGTTTGTATTGATTCAGTTGTTTCTGATATGCTTGTCTAGATGAAAAAGCTTTATAGTTGGGATGATGTGGCCAAAAGAACAGAGATTGTGTATGATCGTGCAATACAGTCGCCTAAAATAGATTTGCTAGAACGCCTTCCACGGTGAGTAGCTTTTGAAGCATTAATCTATTTATATTTACAATTTTTATGCACTGAGCTATCAAATATATAGGAATGTAGTCCATCTGATGTTTCTACAATGGTGTAGATACCTCACATGTGGACCTTGGGCAGGCAAACTGTTTTGCCTTGTTATGATCATCAACTACCTACTATGGTGCCTCCTAGAATATCTGCAGGTGAATTTCAGCCCTTAATTTTATCATCTTCAGGAGATCTGGAGGAAATCTAACTAGTTCTTTTCCCCCTCAGCCCACTGAAGGTATTGAAGTCGTCCCAGATATCAGGCCAGTACATGCTCGTTTAGAGTCAGTAGATGATATGTGCGAAACTAAAGGGAAAGAAAATTAGAATATGTTATTTTCCAACCCTTGTCCAGCATAACGTATTAAGTCACGGTGCCTCTGCCAGGTGGCCCAGGTGGGTAGAATTTACCTACAATCTATCCCAAGTTAGAAATTTCCTTTTAAATTTACTTGCCCTGAAGCCCAGGAAACATTTTTCACGGTATGTGTCCATGAATTAGTCACCCGGCATTTGGGGAATCCTTTGACGTGCGTTTGAAAGCGATGTTTGTTTGTAAATATCACTGCCAACACTTTTTTGTTCGGTAAGTGGATTGCCCATGTACTAATATTTGTTGCCTATATTTCTCAATCTATCCTGCAACTGGTTCTTTGTGTGACACCAAAAGCACAAGAAAAACAAATTGGAGGGACTTTTAAAAAAACTTGTCATTAAGGAAGTCCAGTTTTTTGACACTTTATATTATGCAGCTTTGATGAAGGCTGATATTTGACCTTGGAATCATGCAGTTTGAATTTAATTCGATGGCACTTGGCTGAATTGAAATTCAACTTGTGGTTCCATATCGAATTACATGGTAACCAAGATTATAACCGTGATAACGAAGATTATAACCGTGATAATCAAGATCATAACTGTGATGATCCTTCCCCTCGCCCGCCAATTGGGAGCGAAACGAGCCAAAAGAAGTGTTTGAAGTCAAATGACTGGTGGGAAGTTGAGAAGTATTCCAATGCCAGATTACTTAGTGTCTATATGCACCCCTTGGAATGGAATAAGCTAGAATCATCGATTCCAATTCCAGCGACAACCATAATTCAATGATATTTATAAATCAGAGCGTTTTGATCAAATGTGCAAACAAATTATGAAAGATACTTTAACCAGTTCACATGGTTGTGGACCTAGCGGTTACAAGCAGGAGATCGGTATACTGTATAAGAATGTGTAATCAGAGGGATGGAGGGTACAATGTCTAAAATCCATCCATTTTATGTGATATTCCTTCCATTCGACCTTTGACTTTTCTAAGTCAGTTTATAGAAAAACGTAACAATATAGTATCAAAATAATTTTTATTAAAAATAATTTAGTGTTGTAGATTTTGTTATGTTTTTTTTAAAAAAACATGGACTTTAGTACACTTCATATGTGCGTTTATCCTCATTATCTTTATATATACGTGTGTTTATCCTTGTTTGTGACGTGACATTAGAGAGAGTCCAACCTACTGGTAAGAAATATATCAAACCAGGGTTATGTTTTGACTGCTTGCCTAGCCCTGACTAAGGGCAAAACACCCGCTTGCATAAGGGTCAGCTTGGATGGCTTGTCTCTGCAAGGCTAAGAAGAGACAAAAAAAAAAACCGAAAAAACCAACCACACCCTAAGCAACTGCTTCAGGCCAGCCCAACTAGGTCATAGAGCCCACTTGGTCTGAACATCTGCAAAATATGTAGACACTTCTCGCAATTTGAAGCTAAACCTAATACCCACTTCTCACAGTTTGACGACATATAAATATAATGTTCTATGCCACAACTCATCTTGATTTCTCAGCAACAAAATCTACGTGAATCTCAGGTACAACCAAAAAATGACAGCACCTTTGGCATGCAATTGAAGTCAGTGCTCGCACAACTCACATTCGTGTCCTTCGCCTGATACCCGTATCGTCATCTCGTTCCACCTGTTCCATGCAGAAAAAGAGTGTAAACAAAGCATGCAGTATGTCCTCTTTTCACTAGCAACTAGTTTTATCATACTATCATTATGGAATAAAAAATATTTCAAGGGCTGATCAAGGTGATTGTGATGGTTGTGATGGTATTATGTCCTCAAGAAAGAATATTGAGATTGTGATGGTTGCTTTACCTCAGTGATAAGCTTCTGGGATTTTTTCCCTATATTTGATCTCAAATCAGAACCTGGCTCTTTGGGTGTCTTTGCTACTGGTTCATCCCAATGATCATCTTCGTCCATGTCATCTGCAACCAATTTAGATTTTTCTTAGTGAAGGTCAAATTGGAAAACACAGGCTATAAACCATTTGTCTGGTAAAAATCCGACATCTGTAACATATTAGCTGGCCAAAGCATATTAAAATTTCCTTCACATCATCACGGTACTCTGAAATATGTTGAAGTTAAATCAAAACAAAGGGAACTCATTACCATCATCAACATCAGGAAGGTCTTCAAAATCTTCAATATCTTCCATGTCATCCATCTCATCATCACCTTCAACATATTCCACCTCTTCCTGTGTTGACAAGTGAATCCACAATTAAATGGATTAGTTCATGAAAGGTGAGATGAGCAAGTCTGCACTCAGTAACAAATGCTTACTTCTTCCTCTTCCTCAGCAGGAGCTACATCATCTTTTTCCATTTCAAGAATAGTGTCAAACTCTTTGAAGGGATAGTTATAGATGTCACCATAGACCCCTTTCTTCAGCCGTTCCTTCAACTCAGTTTCAATATTCTGCATGAGAGCAGGTATATGTTGAATAAAGCTAACTATGAAGGACGTGGATAACATCAGAAACAATAACCTTTTCTAATTGAGCGGCCTTTTCAGCTTTATCCATTCTTCTGAGATGGCGCTGAGTCTCCTTCCTGGGTATTGTCATCACCTTCTCTCTGACAAGGGGAGAGGAATATGATTATGATCTTTCCACTGCATCAGAGAAATCAACAGAAGAAAGTCCACAAAAAGAGTATACATCAACAAGTAAATCAGATTATAATGGAATTATTATACTATATCATACCATCAAAGTAGAAACACTCAAGCTATTGCTACCATTATTATTTTTTCCATTAGCTTTAAAGAGTTCCTGCAACAATGTGAACGCAGTGCATGTACAGGTGTAACACCAATCTAATACAATCTTAAGGCCATAGAACAAGTCAACAAAAAGTGCATCTTCATTATCTATCTGTAATTGAATATAACCAAACACTTAGCTAGTTTCTTATTCTTAAATCATATCACACGATTTGGCACTTACAATAATTTTACATAGTGCTGGTTGTGGCAGTGTGAAATACATAGAATGCCTATAAGCCAATCAACCAAAAACATCCCCACAAAAAAATCCTATAAACCAATTGAAAGTTCAGAAATGTGTTATTTTAAACCAAGCAACCAATAAAATCCCCAAAACAAAAAAAAATCTATAAACCAATTCAGAGTTCAATCAACAGAAACCTGTTATTTTATACTGCTATGTTTCTTTTTTACATGACACCCTAAAGTCCGTGCCATCAGCCTTTCTAAAGTTTGACTACTAATATTTCTGGAACTATTTAAATTTGTCATACGAAAATTACATCATTAAATTTGTCATTAAGAATACTTTCATAATATTACATTTCTATTATTATACTTAATGCAAAAGTATAAAAAGTAATGGTCAAAGTCGCATCATGAAGACAGAAAAGTAAAAAGGAACAGATGTCTTATGCTCTTTGCAACCAAATACATGCTAAACAGGTAAGTACTTCAGCAGCCATCTTCACAATGATACACAGAATGTATCTTGCAACAGATGTCCCAGATTTAAGATTTTGCACCTGACGGATTTAGCACTCTAATAGAATATTATGATGTTCAGCATAAAATCATATGATTAGGTAATTTGCAAGCTCCCCACTTGTAATTGTACCATAAGCACTGAGAGCTTAGTACTAGGTTCATGGCTCAAACAAAAAAATCAAGAAAAGAAGTCCTTGAGTTACCTCTTTTTAAGAAAATCATATGGAAGTGAATGGAACAATGTCCACATATGTGTACATAAATAATTACTATGTTCACTTTCAACGATATGGTGTAATATCAAAACAGTATACCCCAATTCCTATCAACATATGATGTAAGCAGAAAAGTCATAATGAAAACACTATGGAAATAAACCAAAGAGCCTACCTCACTTTCAGTTGAAGCTTCCTCATTCTTATCCTATACTGAGTCATTTTTGTCAAGCACTGCTTAATCTTGTGCACAAGTAACTTGGGCCAAAATTCCTACATAATGAAAGAAAGATAAGCTATAAGACTTAATAAAGTTTACATCCAGATGGGATGACAGAGCTCAAAGTACATACAAGATGCTTGTTGATGACTTCCATTGCTTTCTCATAATTCCTGGGAAGTTTAACCCTCTCCCATAATTTGTTCGGAAGATGAGCTCTTTCAGCCGTTTTCATGTACAGGTAGAAAATACCTGCAAGGCCAGAAAAAAGAGACATAGAAAATAAAACAGAATGTAACCAAAAATACTCAGATGATAAACATAATTTCTATTTGGGAAAGAATTGGGAGCATAACAATATGCTTAACAAGGAAGTATGCTTAAGCTGCAATCTGTATCCTTGGACGAAAGGATTCTGAAGCCCTCATGTTTCATCCAGACAGCACCACATAATACAGCAATGCACTCATTAAAAAAAAAACTTTCTGCAGTACTCTAGAGTTCTTCACTTTAAATGAATATGTTTCTGTGCTAGACCGCATTATCTTAAAACAGTCACTGGTTGTCTTTGAACTTTGAGGGTTTATCCCATCCGTAGACTCACAATATCATCTTGATGGCAATTAATAACAACAATCACAGTCACGACTAAATAATTACCCTCAAATTAAGACTAATCATCGCCCAATAGCAACTGTAAACGTAACCAAGTGATTCCTAATGGTATTGTCGCAAAGGGCAGTGCATCGTCCAAATGGTTGGGCTAAAAAGATATTTCGTCCCAAAATGGAGGAAAGTGAGGGAAGTATTCACCGTCATGGTCCCGGATGGTGGAGTAGTGGCTGTTGGCGAGCAGGCAGGAGCTCCGGTTGTGTAGGAGTTCCGGCAGAATATCCCCGTTGTGATCCTGCGCAAGACAAACCAAAACCATCACATCACCGCTCGATTTAATCGCCAGAAATCAAAGAACACCACAACAACGTAAGAAAGAAGAAGATGGCTCATGGCTTACATACTTGGCCATGAAGCTGCAGTGGTTGTGCCGGATGCAGTGCCATATCACGTCGTCGCTCATCTTGACTGCCGCCGCTTCCTCCTTCCTGCCGCTCGGTGGTAGCGGCGGGGGCGGACCTAAGCTGCTATTGGTACTAGAAGGGGGTTAAGGCAAAGAGAAAAGCTTCCGGATCTAGAAGGGAGGGATGAGAAATACGGGTGCTCACCTCACCGGCGGTGGGAGCAGCAGCAGCAGAAGGACGCCGGGCACCGCTGCCCGCGTCGCGGGATGGAGTGGAAGGCGGCGCGGCGGGCGAAGCAGACGGGAGTCGAGGGGGTGAAGACAGGTAGTGGGCTTAGGCCCACTTCAGGCTCAATTATCTTTAGAACTGCCTAAAGCCAGCCCTGTAGGCCCTAATCCAACTCCTGGCTCATTTTGAACTCTTGGGCTGGTTTGTAGTAACCGTGAAGTGCACAGAAATGTTTGCACTGTGGGGCCCCTAGCACGCATATTTTTGCACGCATGCTTCTCTAGAACAGTACAACTAAGGTATCTAGTTCTCTCTTATAAATGTTTTGAATCAATTTTTAACTCTGTAATAATGGCTAATTTATTTATTTATACACTCGAATAATTATTATAAAAATTATTTAGCTATTCAACTATTAAAAAAAATGCTAGGTTTAATGTCAACTTTACCGATTTTACTTGCATCATCAGCTTGTACAAGACAATACCATCGATCAATTGACCGTCACAGGAAAGATCCAGAGATCTTCAATCTGGAGCTCAAATGCTCAATGCATCGCTAGCAAATTAAAAATGTCAGTTTTTTAACCGTCACACAGAACACTTCCAACTTTTCAACATTAATTATGATGGATGATGTAACATATGTTGATATGTATCGTGCTTTTGCCTGCCCACTTGATTTTGCCATCTAATATATCTTTCCTCCAGAGTTTATTTTCATCTCTTGGCAGTTCATTGTAATCGGATTCTTTCCTTATCTTTTTTTTACAAAACCCTAGGCTTTCGGGATATCCATGACGCAAGACCACAGATTTTACTATTTGTTTATAGAACTCAAGTTTGAGGCAAAATATTTCATAAAACACTGGATACAAGCGTCCACTTAACTAATATATTTATTTATAATAATTGTATGAGATATCAAGTATATATCCATGTAGATGCCTTCAACCAGAGTTGATCACCGTGGTTGATCATTTATGTGAATATTTAATTGATTATTGTGTCATTATCGGTTGGGATTATGCTAAATTTTTGTGCAGAGTAAAATTAAGAAAAAAGATAAAGTAGATAAGGGATGTGTATTTTGAGTCAATTTATGTAAAAACTAATTATAAATAATAATAAAATATGAGTATTTTATATAAATATGGGGTTTCTTCAAACTTTTTTCCTCAAAAATAGAGTTCATAAAACAAATCATAATAACTATAACTAAGGTTTTATATTACGGATATGCCAATAATTTTATGTAATTTAATCAAAATAAAAAAAAATACAGCAATCATATACTATATATGAGCAGCGAACAACTGCTTAAATGAAAACAGAGTATATGTATAATAGCAAAACAGTCTAGTAAGGCAAGCAACGAAAATGGCCATCTGACACTTATCAGTTTCATCCAGGTTATAGCAAAATATATCATATAATTCTCTTCCACAGACATCAAAGCCACATGATCAGAACATCAATTAATTCAGAAAAATATACACTAACAAATTAAATTCTAAAACCAAGGTAGCTAGATCGATCAGAATATAGATGGCCAGCGTGCATGGTCATCCACCACATAACCTTACCATCACAGTGATTCAGGATGCAGACTTTTGACGACGAGGGAGTTGCAGTTCGATCTGAGAGTTATCGATGGGGATGACTATGGAGTAGAGGACCTGGACGGCACGCGTGGCGAGCCGGCGGCGGTGGAGGACGGCGTCGCTGGCCGTGGTAGTGTGCCCACCGGCGCAGAGGAGGGACTAGGTGGTGCGAGGAGATCAGCTGCTCGTCCAGCCTGCCGGGGCGGCCGTGGGAGGCGTGCACGGCGTCGAGTAGGCGCGCGCGGTGGCGATGTCGAGGCCGTGGACGTCATACCCGCGCCTGATGTCGTCGGTGCTCCCTATGTCCATCGGCGAGAGGTCGAGAACATCTTGTCCATGCCGCGGCGGGGGCTGAGGATGAATTGGCAATTCACTCCCTCACTTTTCTCTTAGTTTCCTCAACGATCGACGATCGCTCTCTCTCTCAATTTCGTGGTACCGTTGCGAATCCGGCGAAATCGTGACAATGATGAAAACAGTGTAACGACAACGCAAAAACAGAGCAGGCGAAGGCTTAATTTTCTCCGCTTCAATTCCTGAATTTATAGGTAACATTCTGAGCTAAACTTAGCATATTATATGAAAGGAAAACTCACGCACACCGCTCATTTTGGAGAAGAAATAGGAAGGAAACTCGTGCGCCATACAGGGCGCTGATTGCTAGAAATTTTGGTGAAAGAATACAGTGACCGTGCTCTCTGTCATGTTCCAGCCAAATCATGACTAGATTGCATCAGTCCATCCAGGAGATATACATCAACGTTCTCTCCCTTAATCCTAAAGAGGTCTAAGGTTACAAACACCAAGTAAGTGTCGCATTGTGGCCAGCTTTGTTGTTGGCAATACTTTTGTCAAGGGATTAGCTCGTTGTTCTTCCGTTCGCATGAATTCGACAATGATCTGCCCTCTCTCGACACACCCTTGAATGAAATGGAACTTGGTGTCGATATGTTTACTGCATCCATGAAACACCAAGTTCTTCATCAAAGCAAATGCCGATTTGTTGTCGACGAACACTTTCACGGGACTCGGCTACTCCTTGTTCAATTCTACCAACAAGCTTCTCAGCCACAACACTTGACACGCCACCGTCGTTGCTGCCATGAATTATACCTCACATGATGATAGTGCTACCGTCCTTTGCTTCTGTGAGCTTCATGAAACCAAAGACTGGTTGACATAGAATACCATGCCGTCGGTACTCTTCCGATCATCTAGATCGTCAGCCAAATCATTGTCAGTGTAGCCGGTGATCACCTCTGCGCCTTCTCCTTTGACATACACAAGACCATAACCCTAATCGTCCTCTTCAGATACCTTAGAATTTGCTTGATTGCCTTGTGATACATGACGATAGGCTACTCCATGAACCTGCTCGCCACACTGATTGAAAACAACATGTCTAGCCATGTGTGGAGCAAATACTTGAGACAACTGATGATGCACCGATACTCCGTAGCGTCCACCGGGTGTCCATTGCCATCCTTGTGTAGCTGTGTCCTTGGCTCCATTGGAAATTTGGTTGGATTACATTCACTCATACCAAATTGTTCCAATACTCTCTTTGCATATGTTGTCTGCTTGATGGAAATGCCACCATCACCTTGCGCCACTTCTATGCCAAGGTAATAATGTAACAATCTAAGATCACTCATCTTAAATTGAGTCATTATTTGCCTCTTGAACTCGGTGATCACAGAAGAGTCTTGGCCAGCTACAATCAAATCATCCACATACACACCGATGATTACTCCAGTGTTTGTTATGCCTCGGATGTACACAGCCTGTTTCTGGCCACATCTTGTGAACCCGAGTTCCTTTAGGCTTCGATTAAGGTGCGCGTTCCATGCACGCAGTGCCTGCCGTAGACCATATAGGGCCTTGTGTAACTTGTACACAAGATTCTTGTTCATTTTCACCTCATATCCTTTAGGCTATGCAACATACACTTCATCCTATAACTCTCTATTGAGAAAGCCGACTTGACATCTAGGTGGTGCACATGCCACCCATGATTTGTTGCCATAGCGAGGATGACACACATTGTGTCGAGGTGAGTGACTGGTGCAAACACTTCTTTGAAATTAATACCTTGATGCTGTACATAGACCTTTGCAACCAATCTCGCTTTTTATTTGATTACTTTCCCATTAGAATTCCTCTTGATCTTGAAAACCCATTTGAGCCTAATTGCTTTGTGTCCGGTCGGGAGTTTTGCAAGGACCAAGTTGAATTCTTCTCAGTTGACTCAATCTCCTTGTCCATTGCTTCTTCCTAGTTAGATTTGCTAGCCGCTTCACGATAGCATGATGGCTCCTCCAACTCTGTCAGTGATAGATCCTCCTCATCTCCCACATCTACCAGTTCAACACGGTGAAGTTCTTTCATGATGTCCTTCATGAGCCTGTATCAAACAGGGCCATCATGAGACTCATCACCCTCTGCCAAGTTAGTGTCATTGAGCCTCGGCGTGTCCCATGTCGGTGTTGACATTGGTGATACTACTGGCGTCATCAGTATTGAAGTGTGCGCCTTTGCCACTTATGTCCTTGTCAGTGGTCTTGGTGTAGTGCCATCATGTGCCTCTTCTAGAACGGCAGCAGGAAGCTCTATCTTAGTAGCCCCATCGCTTGCTGCTATGGCACTACTTCCACCGTACCCAGCCGTGGCGACTTGATCGCCTATTGCAGTAGTGTTATTGTCTATCGCAGTTGACGACTCTGCAAAACTGAACTCAAATGATTTCCCAGGTTCCGCACCTTCATTCCAACACCACTCCACATTCTCCTCAAAATGTACATCATGGCTTACATGAATTTTGTTGCATTGAGGATCAAACAACCGATGTGCCTTGCTCCCATCTTCATTGCTGAGATACACTATCGGCTGGCTACGATCATCAAGCTTATTTAGGTGTGAGGTGGTGAACTTTGCATGTGCAGTACATCCGAACACATGAGGGTTATCTAGGTGTGGCTTCCTTCCATTCCACGCTTCAAATGGAGTGCAGCTACACATCGCCTTCATCGGCAACTGATTGAGGAGATAAACAGCATGTGTTACCACCTCCCCCAAAATCTTCTCAGCATTGACATGCTCTTCAAGAGAGATCGTGCCATCTCCATCATAGTGCAATTTCTCCTTGCCACCACACCATTTTACTGTGGAGAGTATGGCATGGTGTACTGCCGAGCAATCCTGGCATCCTCACACAACCGAGTGAACACGGCCAAGAGAATTATTCCCCCTGATTAGTGCGAAGCATCTTGATCTTGCGCCCGCATGCATTCTCCACCAATACTTTGAATTTTGTGAATACTGGTAGTGTTTGATCATTTGTCTTGAGCATATACACCTACATCCAGCGAGTGCAATCATCCATGAGAAGCATGAAATATTAGTTTTCACCATTTGTCACCTATGAGATCGGGCTGCAGAGATCACCATGAATTAACCCGAGCAACTCCTCTTCTCAAAAATTTGCCTCTGCCGGGAATGGATGTCGTGCCTGCTTGGCAACCAGGCAGCCTTGACAAAGTTGTCTTAGGTGCTTGATCGATGGAACCCCTTCGGCCATCGAGTTGTTGGTGAGTTGCTTTAGTGCTTGGAAGTTGAGATGACCCAAGTGCATGTGCCACAGCCACGACGGGTCATCCAAGCTCGCCAACAATGGCACAGGGTGCACTAGGGTGTGCTCAATCTTGTAGAGGAAGTTTGGAGTACGCCTCACCTTCATAATCAACCGCAAGGGATTCTTTATGAAAACCTCAAGTTCGCCTTTGTCCATGATCACCTTGTGTTCGATCTCGGTGAGTTGTCCAAGACTTATCATGTTGCTGCGCAAGTTGGGGATGTAGTATACCTCCTTGAGTAGCCAGTGCTCTCTATTCCTACAGGCAAAGAGAATCGAGCCCTTCCCTTTTATCTCCAACAATCTACCATCACCAAATTACACCCTGCCACTGATAACCTTAACCAATTCCTAGAATTTTCCTTTGTCATAAGTCATATGGTTGCTTGCGCCATTGTCAAGGAATTAGATAGGAACCAGTGATGTGTTGCGATCGATCTAGTATAGCTCAGGCTTCATATGATATTCATTTAGTACAACCACTTCATGTTAAGTTTGCCTCGGCTACCAATTTTCCACCCTGGACAGCATGGTCGCCTCTCCTAGGAGCTCTTCCAAAATGGCAAGGAGTAGCGCTGGCTTGATGTCATCAGCTTGCATGAGATATACCTCCCTTTTCTTCTTGGACACCTTGCATTGTAAGGCATAGTGTCCTATTTCTTAGCAATTGAAGCAGCGTATTTGACTCTTGTCACGCTCGCCCCCGTCGGAGCCTCTCACTCAGTCATTCTTCTGCTGTTCACCAGGTCCACCCTTGCCGCAGCCATGCCTGCATCCACAACCACCTCAACCATGATTTTCTCCACCCGTGGGAGTTTTCCCTTTTTGATTTGATGATGAGTCACCGCCGCCCTTTTTTTGTCGCGCCTCCTACTCAGCTTGACTGAGGAGCAACTAGCCACTGATGGTGATGCCACCGGCAACTTGATGTTAGCGCGTTTGCTCATCGAACACTTTTAGCTGTGACAACGTCTCCTCAAACAACATCGTCTCGATGTCACATAATTGTTTGATACATGTGATAATGGGTAGGTACCGGTCTGGCATGGTGTCAAACAATTTTTTCACCATGGCCGCGTCATCCAGATCCATCAATGCTAGTGTATCTTACTGACATCGTCATCAGTCTTCCTACATAATCATCGAGCAATTCAACATCAATCATCCTCATTGCGTCGAAATCGTTGTTCAATGAACGGAGCCATGTGTTATTGACACGATCAGCCCCAACAAACCTTGTCTTCAAGGCTTCCCAGGTCTCCTTTGGGGACGTCTTCTTTGCGAATTGCATCAGAATGTCCTCAGGGAGAGCCTAGAGCAGATGCACCCTAGCCTTCCTGTCGAGCTTCATGTCGGTAGCGTCGCCATTAGCTGGGTGGATTCTCGTCTAGATGCCTTGATCCTCCATTATGGCCTAGACATGGATGCCTAGCTAGTGTAATTTGTTGCTGTCAATTACGGGTACTGGTATGAACTCATACCACCACTGGCGCCGCTGCTACCACTGCCTCATCCTGCCACTAGGATCAATGTCATCTCCAACTAAACCTTGAGAAATTTCCAGCTCTGATACCAAATGTTATGAATTTGCAATTCTCTTCCTCACTTTTCTCTTAGTTTCCTTGATGATCGACGATTCTTTCTTTGCACGCTCTCTCTCGATTTTGTGGTACTTTTGTGAATCCATCAAAATCGTGACAACTAAAAACAAAGCAACGACAGCGTAGAAACAGAGTAGGTGAAGGCTTAATTTTCTCGGCTTCAATTCCTCTCCTCCTTTCGATTGAATTTATTGTAACAATTTGAGCTAAACTTAGCCTATTACATAAAAGGAAAACTTACGCACACTGCTCATTTTGGGGAAGAAATAGGAAGGAAACTTATGCGCCATACACCATACAGGGCGCTAATTGCTAGAAATTTTAGGGAAGGAGCACGGTGATCACACTCTCTATCACGCTCCAGCCAAATCGTGACTAGATTGCATCAGATCATCTAGGAGATATACATCAACATGAGGGTGGTGCGCATGACGTTGGCGATGGCGCGTGCAGCAGCAATCTTGAAGCCGGGGACGTCGTCGTCCCGAAGCTTGGTGGTGTCGTTGCTCCCGGTCGCCGTGGGGCGAGATTAGCTGCTTGTCCAGGCCGACGGGGCTGAGGGAGGCGCGCACGATGTTGGCGACGGCGCGTGCGGCTGCGAACTTGAGGCCACGGACGTCGTCGTCACTGCTCTTGTGGGACTGCGTGGGGTAGGAGCCGGCCATGACGGCAGAGGTCTGGGAGGTGCTACCGCAAGACAGGGTAGGGCTTCAGCTCTCCAGATTTTCAGGATGCGCGGGGTGTTCTGCAAGTGGGATTGTGTGTAGGGACGTAGGGTGTATGATTTATGAGAGTGGCCCAGAAAGGTATTTTCCCCCACCTGTACACGGATAGTTGTAAAAAATTTAATAAATTTTCATAAGTCATATACGACGATATATGCTCTATTTGGTATAGCTCAAAATCCCAGATCCATGCTTAATTTGGACTTTGCAAGTTATATTAAAGTAGTTTAAAATTTATATTTCATCAAAAATAAGAGTAAAATGATTCATTCAAATATTATCAATGTAATCTTGATCAAATCTTTAGATTTCAGAGCTAGAATATCCAACTCTAAAAAATATTGGTTCTTATCAAACAGGATATAAGTTAATCCAAAAATATACAAATCTAAACTTGCTAAATTTGCTTTAGTATGTAAGTGGGTTCAAACTGAAATATGTCTCTGCAGGAGATTACATGACGCTAACGGAGCTGACACCACACACGTGCCTCCCTGGTTGTTTTTTTCTTGCTCCCTTCTCCATTGTATCCCAATCTCCCAATCGAACTCCCGGTGTTGGAATCACAGATTTCCGGGGAGTGATGACGAAGAGAAGCCTCACCAGTTTTTGTGATTTACGTACCACGTGTATATCTGCATCCCCATGTGCAACTGGTAAGCATTAAAGATGGATATTTTTAGATCCGATTTAATTGTGCGATAACAAAAAGTTAGTTAGCAGGTATAGTTAGCCATATCACTTTTTTATGTAATATCTTTAATACTTATACCAATCGGTACTAAAAAAATATTTTTTTCTATATTGTTTTTATTGTTTATTTTAGTATAGTGTTTGTTTATTGTTTTGTTTATTAGTGTACTGCTTCATATATACATATACATATATAAATATATATACAATTGTAATTTTTTATATTCTACCATATATTACAAATATATAAATTACAAATATATAAAGTACTCTCATTGCTGAATAATACGTTTATCATTATAAAATTCTCTTAACGGATTACGATCTTGCCATAATAAATTTCTTTAATAGCCTTATATAATCCACCGAGATGGATACTTAAATCAATAATATAATGCAATGCAATGAAAAAAAATATAATTCAATAATTCAATAATGTATGAAGCAATAATTCAAAAAATATAAATATAAATATATTAAATCAATAATTTAATGTAATGAAAAAGTATAAATTATGTATGAATGATGTTTACATATATCTCTATTAGTGTTAATGCCCTATTAGTGTTAATGCCTTATATTGAATGAATTTATAAACGCACTAGCAACACAAGTTATTCCCATTTTTCTTGTCGAGAAATAAGGTTATGAAATATTTATATTATAGAATAAATTAGATATACATTTTTATCCATATATATATCGAAAAGTTTATCCTCATATCGAGTGTTCAACCACATATGTCTTTACAGAACTATGCTCACGCCCTGCAATTAATAATAATATTATTATTTGGTACACATAATTGTGATAGAAGTATGTTTAATTACAGTACAATATATGACATTAGCAAATATATGATTTCTTTAAAATCCTCCATTGATTTTTACAAAGAGTCTAGGATATGGATCCTGCTTTCACCAAAATCAAGCCAGTGAAATCTGCACATTATATTAATTAATAGACATATGTTTACTAGAAGAAAAATGATACAAAAGATGGTAAAAACTCACTTAAAATTGTAAGGAAAAAGTATGAATTTCTTATAATTTTGCTGCACTAGGAATTTTTGAATGTTTATCTCTATTTCCTATTAAAATTCCCATACAATCTTCTCGTTAATAACCACAGGATCCATAAAACCTACCTTAAAGTATCCCCTCCCTATGACATCTTTGAATCTCCATTCTACAACTCATAAAAAAGTGAGGTAGTCCACATATAGTAAATAGAGTGATGATATATACGAATGAACTAAGATAAGAAATAAAATGACACTTATAGAACCTAGCAACTAACAAAAGAGAGATCAAGGACATCTTAATGGTATACTTCGTAGATGTCCTCGAAGTTGACTCATATCTCAGACTCTCCATGGAAGTAATCACTATCTTTAATCCAAGCAGTGAACATGACCCTACCTTTTCTCGAATATTTCATATACCAACTATAAAATCAGTACATCTGTGTTGATAGGGTCCTGACCAGTTCTAGTCTAACAAGTGGTTCGCCAAGCTTAAATCGGTGCTTGATAGAAGCTTGTGATACCTTCTCAATAGGGGCCACCTATAGTAGTTGATCTTTGATGAGATTTGTATCTTCCATAAACTGCTACAGATTAATTTCCTAATAAGATGGCATCGGGTCAACCGTTTATCTTGCTTACTGTCCGAGTTGGGGACAACACTGGACTACCCTCTTTTCATCTTCTGATAGAACCTGATGAGTGAACATTCGAGGTCCGATAAGATCTTCTTCGTTTGTTTGCTCATCTTCTAAAAAAATACCCTTGTTGTTTAGTCTATTAGAGCCTTTTTTTTCTGAACTTCACCACTTGAAGTGCTCCTTCACTTGCCTTTCTACTTTTGCTCCAGTCTTCTCATCAGTCATATTGTATGGTCTTTTCTTTAGTATAGATTTCTTTGGATTGTCCAATGACTGTTTATTCTTTTGTTGATACCTTAATGGTGCGGGAAGATGTGAGCATGACTTTTTTTACATGGTGGAGGCGAGGTTGGTTTCTTGCCTATACTAGTAGACTACGGCGGTGGAGATGGAGATTGTGGAGAACGATGTTTGGGAGGAGACGGTGGAGATTGATATTGGGGAGTAGACGGTAGGGGACCTTCGGTAGGAATTGATGCCACCACCCGCTCAGGAAATACAATGAAATTGCGCCATAAGATGATGCAGTGAGAGGCCTCCCCTAGTGTCCTCTCCCTATCACCTCTAGGGAAGTCAAGCTTGAGATCCTTAAAGCCCTTGCAGACTTGCTCCACCTCCACCTTTGAGTAGCTAGTTGGAATCGATATGTAGTGGATTGTCTAGCCTTGCTCTACTTGTATGGCCATAATGTACGCCACCTTCATGAGAAATGAAGTTAATTAGTATATATTCATGACATGTAACAAACTACAAAACGAGATGTGCAAACTACAAGTATATCTTGATGGATAGATTCTTGAAGGGAATATATAGCTCACATGGTGTTCGCTGTGTGATTTCATCCACTAGGTAGTGTGGTTTATCAACATGTGGCAGCGCTACAGCTTTGTTGGTTTGATCGGCTACTTGCTCTATAGAAGCACATATGCTTCGATGGCCTAAGGGCTAAGCAAGATGTTCGGATTAGTCCCGATTTGTAGCTAGGTCTTACTAAGTGCTAGTGCGACCTACCTTTTCACCTCTTTGGTTAATTTTTGATTGCTCTCTAGGAACTGCCACTGCAACATCCAAACCCTACCATCCTGCTCGGACTTGCTTCTCTTGCGACTCATGTATGAGTCAATGTCCTTGTGGAACCCATGCTTCCACAAGACCATGTCTTTTCCGCTCATTCATCTTGGTTGCTCAGGATTCTGCAGGGTCATTTTGAGCTCGTCCTTCTCTTTGTCAGGCTTGAATGTATCCTATGAAGAGGACTCTAGGGCATCCATGAGGCAGTGTTTTGCATCTTGTATTTTTGGCTAAAGATGAGGGAGTCATCATCTACACTGAGCATGCCACCATGAGCATAGTACCAGTGCTTCGATCGTTCGATCTAATCAGTTGTGGCCGAAACAATACCCCTTACTTCTAGAGCATCTTCCATCTTCTACAATTTAGCAATCTCCTTCTTATAAACCACCCAACCCTAGCTTATGAAAACATTTTTTCTAGGCAGCATTGGCTTTGTTCTGTGTCACCTTATTTCCACTTTCATTGAATGACTTGTATTCAACAAATGCATCCCAATGGTCCCTTAGCTTCAAGTACGCATTGAAATTTAGAGTTTAGCCCTTTAGGATATAGTTCTTGTGTAGATTCTTCTTGAAGGCTTGAAATTGTGTGGCCATCTTCTTGAGAGCACACTCCTTCACTTTAGGTTGCTCTGCCTTAGGGACATCGAGAGTGAAGTTTTGTAGAAGGATTGTCCACAGCATGTCCTTCTATGACTACGGGAGCACATTTTGATCACCCGTCCTTGTGGACCATCATTTCTGTATGTTGATTGGCACGTGATCCCTCATGATATAACTGCACCAAGACATGAACTTCCTTGCGGTGGAGACGGGAGTAACTAGTTCTCTATCTTCTTTCACTTTAGTTATAATATACCTCTCCTCTAACTTTTTTTGGTACCTCGTTGCCCTCGTTCTTTCTTCATTCAAGCCTTCTTCTATCCCCCTTATTGTTATCCTTCTCATATTCTGACTCATTGTTGGGTCCCTCCTCACTTCCAGTGGCTTTCTCATTGAAGTATTAACTACAGTCCTCACCCTCATCACCCTGGTTGTATTGGATACTACCCTGTGTAATTTGGTCCAAGAGGAATCTTTCATCATTTGACTCTCTCATCTTACCTAATAGGATAATACAAGAAATATAAATTAATATACATTATACATGGGATTATACGTTAACACATAATTTTTTATTTACATTTTTATTGACTAATTTCTTCTCCTTTCCAATGAAAAAATAGTTCGACAAGTGTGCATATACTCCATAAGCGTGTGATATTTCAATTCCAACATACACTCTAGGTTAGATCGATAGATGGGAGAATGCTATTCATGTATAATTCAAATACAAATAATAGGAATATATAAGAACACTTTATGTATAAAAAACAATTCATGTGCCACAAAATTTGCTACAAATTTTAAGAACTATAAAAACAATTCATGTATACAAATACAAATGATAGACATATATAAAAATAGCTCAGGTATAAAACAACATATAAAAGGTTAATCTATACAATTTGGTAGGGGAGATGCCGACACGATATGAACAATGGTCGGTGTCAGCATCGGCATGGATCTCGATGCCAACCTCAATGGGAAAGGCAACATCATTGGTGCGGATGGGAATGGTGGCTTAGTCGGGGCACGACGGTGTCGTCGATGGGCAGGCGCGCAGTAGCATCAACAGTCCAGATGGGAATGATGGTGGCATGGAGGGCTACGTCATCGGTGGAAAGGCGGGCATGTGGTGGTGTCGGTGCGGATGGCATCGGTGTGGAGGGTGGCAACAATATTATTAATGGGGACGTATGACAAGAACAGAAAGATTAATGCAATTTGGGGTCTTAGATGAATTCTTTAGTACTGGTTGTTCTTAACAACCCGTACTAAAGAGTTTTTCTGCTCAGCCAAATTTTTTTTCCTGGTTGGTATTAACAACCGGGACTACCTTGTTCTTAACAACCAATTGTTCTTAGCAACAGGAACTAAAGACTTCTCCCTCTCACCCAAAATATATTTAGTATTGGTTATTTTGTATAATGGATTCAAACGATTTTGATATAGTTAAAATATGGTAAACAATTTAGAAAACAAGAAAAAAAGTATAATTCTTTTTGAAAAACTAAAAAAATTATAGAAAATAATATCGTAAACAAGAAAATTAGGATAATTAATTTTAAAAATAGTAAATGTAGGATAAATATAGTGTGTTAAAATGTAGGGACTCGTATTAGTACTGATATTACGGGATATGTCATTGTTAGCAAAGCCGACTGATATATTATGCATAATACTATACTCCATCCATTAAATATTACATTAGGTTGTAAATATTAAAAAAATCACAATACATGCGGCTGGTATACATTCAATATCATGACGTGATTGCAGAGGCAGTAAACTTTTTCTTTACTAATATCCCTTGGCTATGATTGTGGCGTAAGTATGGAGTGTTCTCATTTGCTAGGAGGAGGCTCGAGGCAACCACTACTGCGAACGAAGGTTGCCCATCAAACTAATCATAATCTTCTTCTGTCTTGTCTTCAACTTCGACAATTTTCCTTTTTTCTAGGAGAACCATGTGGCACTTTGGCTCATCAAGTACTTTACTTGTTTACTTAGATATACCCTTCTTTGCTTTGTTAGACATATTCTTCACATAGAAAACTTGAGTAACATTGTTAGTCATAAGGTAAGTGAATAAAGAGTATTACTAATCTTTGTATAAAGCACTTCGATCTGTGAAATTTAAAAAATATGTGGATAAATTTGGTTACACCTCTCCTATGCTTATGCTAATAGTGCCATAAACAAATAGAGCTCCCCATAAAAATATCAAATAGGACATACTATTATTACTTTTCCTGTATTTTTAATATTAACACATTATGTTATTTTTCAAATTTTTCCTAACCCTTTATACTTTTTCCTCCATTTTTTCCTATACTTTTTCTTATTTCCCCTTTTTCTCATACTTATCGTATTTTTCCTCCTTTTTCCTATTAGGCCATACTCTTATTAATTTTAGATGTCATGTATTTGTTATATTAAGACATGTAATAATTTTTCTATTTTACCTAATTTTCTATTCTTTTTCCTCTATTTTTCTATAATCTTATTTTGTTTCCTATTTTTTTGCCTTTTTTATCATATGCTTCTTTTTTTCTATTAAGAAATACTTAGATTAACTCTATTTTTACAATTAATACATACTCTTATTTTCTCAAAAATCTTATTCTTTCTTATCCATTTTTATATATTTTTAAGATAATGAGGTATACATATATATATATCTAGAAATACAATATACGAGAATAGATGATGAAGTTGCAAACTTTTTAAAACATTTGGATGAGTGAACTCATAAAAAAAACTTCTACGAAAAATTTTAGCAGCATCTCCTTGTAGTTCCTTCTAAATCATCATAAAGATACTCTCTATTTATAAATTTATTAGGCTGAAAGAGGAAAAAGGGTTTGAAAGGATATCATTAGTACCGGTTAGAAAAACCAACCAATACTAATGACTACACATTAGTACCGGTTAATGTCTCTAACCGGTGCTAATGTGTTTAGTAATGTTAGTATCGGTTGATAATACTAATCGACACTAATATATGGATGTTTAGTATTGATTGATGTCACCAACTGATATTAAAAATCATGCACCGCCACCAAAAACAGTTGACTATGTTACCAACCGATACTAATAATTTTATAGTAGTAACGAGTTTTATATTATCTTATAGTAATTGGTATATTTATATTTTTCTACATTGAATCAGAGACCATTTATCTGGGGGTAAACAGAGACATGCTAGTGCCGCAGCGGAGCCCGTGCATGCCAAATTACTTTTTGCCTTTTTTGCTGCATGCAAATAATCTTGCTCAAGTTGGCAGCCTCGGTGAAGTAGATGGCCTCATCCTCTTAGGGGATGCAGTCACCGTGCCTGACGGCTGTGCCATTAGGGAGCACATAGTCGTATGTAGCACACACTACTATAGGTATCACAGTAGGATGCCATATGTAGCCTTTACTACTTCAATCGGTGGTGTTAATGTATTTGATAATATTAATATCAATTGGTAGCACTAATCCATACTAATGCATAAAATTTTAGTACCGGTTGGTATCACTAATTGGTACTAAAGATCGTATACGGCCATAATCGATACCGAAGAAAAATATTAGTATTGATTGGTGTTACTAATCGGTATTAATGATCTTATAATGTCCTCAAGCATTTAGATCCAGTACTAACTTTTTTTAAGTACGGGATCTTCTACCAACTTTGCTCCATTGAATAAAGATCATTTTTTTTTAGTGGTGATTGAGGACTCTCATCTATCCTGATCGCCAATTGGCACCCTGATTTAGGCATTGACAAGTCCATCTGATCAATATCGGTTTAGGAACCGACACTAATAAGACTAACGAGCTAAAAAAAGACAAGTCAGCTCAATTTGAACTGGCTCGTCTAAATCAATAGCATATCCAAATCATTACTAAATATTCAAATCTCCATATCCAAATTAACATCAATATCTCACATATCAATACACAACGATGAACACACTCATATCAAATACGCATAGATCAATAACTGCCAAATCAAAATCAACATCACAAATCAAAAATTAATTGATTTGTAACAAAACTAGAGAATTCAAGAAACACAAAACTATTCACATGCCAAATAAGAATTGAATAAAAATCATTTAGAAAATCATACAAAATCCCATCATAAAATAACTCACAAAATCATTCACAACCCATCACCGCTGCTCACGAGGCCATGGCGCCACTGCTTTCTCAGTTGGCTAGCTGAATGCACTGGCAGGGAGGCTAGGGTCACGAGATCCGACGTCCCTAGCCTCCATACTGGCTGATGCGGCGGCAGCATGACGTTGGTGGAGGTGCAGCGGTAGCGGTGGCGTTTGGGGTGGCGCCACATTTTTCTCCCTTACTAGCCTCTCCATCAAGCCCTAGTAATGAGAAAGGACAAAGGTGGGCACATGGTAGGTAGGAGTGGGAGAGAGTAAGAGCAGGAGCGATGACGGTAGTGAGGTGTAGTGACAGATGTGGCTACATGATATGGAGCAAGAGAGATGGAGAAAGATCAAGAGAGAGGTAGAGAGAATGAGTGGTGGTGCTCACCGCCGAAAATCCTGCGACCGGGGAAGGACGGCGGCTTGGTCACGCGAAGGTCTAGGAGGTCTGCTTAACTCCAGTACAGGTCCTTAAGCCTCGAGGTTCGTGAACTTGCCAGTCAATTTGACCCTATAATTGACAAGGAAAAGAGGATAAGACATGTTCATCGGTCAGCCAAAAGGCCTGTCCGACTCTCCCTATCGACTGATTGTCGATAGAGATGAGAATGCTAGCTCATCGGCTCAAAAGCCGATGGAGGTATGGGAGATAGACACGTGTAACGCACTAAAGGGCCTATCAACCAAAGAGCCGATGGCACTACCCGCATCCGATACGCGGAGTGGGAGCTGATCCCCCGCGAGGCCATGCGGGCGAGTGATAGCAGTAATGGTGTCGTTAGGGCCAGCCTCGATAGATCGGACCTAACCGAGATAGTATGTGGCCGGAGGCTAACGACACCGAGATGGCGGGGGTTCGGACCGAACATGACGACAAGGTAGGAGGGATGCCATCGGCTACCTACAGGCCTAACGCTTGAGCCCATCGACCGCATGACGATGGGGACCTACGTTTAGGATAACTCATCGGCTACTCACTATAATGAGACGCCGTAGAGAGATGTATAGGCCTAAAACTCAATCCTCCGTCGATAGACTCGTAGGTCAGACCTAACCGATGCAGCACGAGACCGACGACAGCGGAAGGAGTTTGATAGGCTGATAGATCTTATACGGATGTGATGCTGTATACCTAATCTGACTAAGAGTTCGAACCTAAATGATACAGCCTTAGATAGTACAAAGTATACCAGGATAGTGGCGGGACTTACCCCTTCCCCGGAGATCGGACTTAACCGATACAGCCCTGCGTCAAGATCCAGAACTCACCGGTAAAACCTAGATAAACTAGGGTGATGATGCGCCGAGATTGTATTGATCAAGACATATCTTATATGTTTCCACGGGGTCTATATTTATACCCTGGGTTTACAGATAGAGTCCAATGCGTTTACAACCATCGGACGCTATTTCCTAACAAGAACAAAGGAAAATATCTCTAAAGAAGTTAACTAACTAACTAAACCTCCCAATTAAATAAAGTTACAATTTACAAAGATAAACATCTTGCTGTGGAGTCCATGGCTCTTCCGCAAACTCGGTTTTATCTGAATAATCTTCCATTTTGGAACCGAGTCTTCCTTCGTTACAACTCGATCAGCTTCTTCACTATAGCAATCGGACCTTTTTTTACTCAAGCCGATCCTTTTCCAACCTCTCCTCAGGCTTCTCGGACCTGACCCCGATCGGATAATTTCCTGTCTTCAAACCGATCCAATCTTCTACTAATTTGATCAGCTTCTCTACAGTTCCGATCGGTTTTGTCTCACGAGCCAACCAGTATCTCCATCGACCGATCCTGTTTACAGACTGAATCAAATTCTGGCGTTAACAAATGCCCCCCAATTTCAGAGTTGTCCAACATACTACGAAATTTTGAGCCGTTGGAAGTCTCCACAAACCAGGATGACCCGTTAAAACCCACAGATTAATCAGCTCAGATTTTGGCCTAGGTCACTCCGCCTCTATAAAATATCTCTCTGCTCAGCCTTTTTCCACACACTTCTTCCCATCAGAACCCCCAAACCTCGACGAGCTCCGACGACTGAAGGCGAACTTTCACAAATTACTTCATCGGCCGTTGCTCCTGCTTCCTCCATGCGATGGCTTCTTCAAACGCAATCCCTGAGGTAACTATCATCTGCTCTTCCATCCTATATCTCACATAAATTTCTCCCATCCCGTCTTAGTAGTCGGATTCTTGTTTACTATAGGATCTCAAGAGTCAGATTGTCATCCTGGTTTCTAACCACCCCGGTCACTTCTATCTTGGCCCTATGGGTAGCAAAGATCCGACTAATTTCATAAACTCTAAAATAGAAAGGATCCCGTTCAAAAACTCGTCTATGGCCATCACCGATTGGGCTAACTAACAGCTTCAGATCTTGGCCTAACAAACTCCCAGGATGGAGAAATTGGTATCTCAGGGTTTTAGCCTCCAAAAAGTCTTTCTAGGAGGACTTGGAGATAGACCATTGTATCAACCTAGCCAATATGGAAAAGAATGAACCTTTACTTGCATCGGCTTCTTACTTTTGGTCGGATATCCTGAATGCCTTCATGTTTGAGCATGGACCGATGACCCCCACTCTGATGGACGTTACCATATTGACATACCTCAACACCACCCACTACATAAACCCATGCATCCTCAGATTCAAACCCACTCATCAGTTGAACACCAAGAACGTCGAAGGCTGGACTAAATATATTTCTCTGCACAAAAAGTCCTCTGGCCAAGTCGATGAGCGTGAACATGTAGCGTTCTTGAATCTCTGATTGGAGCGATTCATCTTTGGTGGTTCGACTCTTGGTCCAACAACCAACATGCAGTGTCTGGCAGAGCTCCTGGCTGATCAATGCCATATTCCACTAGGGCAATATCTTCTTGGAGCTACTTATCAACTGCTCCATCAAGTGACGACCAAGCTGTTGGTAGGCCAACCAGTCGGACATATTGGTGGTCCCTAGAGGTTCATACAACTCTAGTTGAACGTCTACACCTCTAGAGTCATCGCTAGGTCCCCTTTCCCTTCCATGATATATCCGACTGACTACCTAGAGGAAAATGAGGCCAGCCGACGCCGATGTATATCTCTGGGTGAAACTTCATTGGCTCTTTCTAACAGCAAAATAACCCCCCTCGGACTCAGCCAGTGGTTCAAATGTTTCAACTACGACTTAACTTAAGAGGTCACCATCTGGTTCACGTACGAGGACGACTCATCTTTCGAAATGCCTTCCAGGTTTCACCTAATGAACGCCTTAGCCGATGAAGAATCGAACACAATCTTCTTATCATCCATAACTCCTAATCTTCTACCGATTGGATTTTCATTGGGTCGATCCCAACACCCATCATACGAATTCTACCATCCTTCAGTTGGTGCTCGTCAGTTGGGCTTCGGCCAACTCCCCATCGGCTTGTTCTTCATTGGCAAGCTCCAAGCCCGAGGAGAAGTAAAAAATAGCTTGGAGTACGATCGGCTTAGGTTGATGGCATCAACCTTGTCCTTAGGGACTATCTCCACCTTCGAGCCCTGTATATCCAATACCAAAGTCTTTGCTCAATGGTGGTCAGAATGGAGAAGGCACCTGTTCAGCCTATCGGTTGAAAATTACTGCCTATACCTTAACCCTGACTATGTGGAATCCGATGAAGAGGTAATCCTTCTCCTGGCACTATCTTTTCTTCATCATATTGAAATTCAACTGTGTCTTGATTCCCACATAGGCTGGCGACAAAGACGTACCTACAACCAGCGCAAGTGGTCGGCCGATTATTTATCAACCTCCATCGGCCAGATCTCTCCTTGGACAGGGTGCTCCACCTCCATCGGCTCTCCTCCGAGTGTCACGAATACCAGGGCTAAAGCGCAAGAAACCGGCTACTCAAACGGTTTCTAAGAAACAAAAATCCGACGCCGATGTCGCCATTATTACATTGGCCTCGCGAAGCCCTTCTCCCGCAGCAATCCTGACTTCTGCATCTCCATTGGTATGTGTCAGCATCAATTCTTCTCCGTTGCTTTCGCATTTATCCTGACACCTTTACTTTGCAACCTGAACCATCGGCTCCTAAAGTCCAAACGCTGGACACTCTTACCGGGGATGAGCCGATGGTATCCTCAGAAGTCGTGGCATCTACTCCTCAAACTGCCCCACATCAAGCTAATACCCGCATAATCGCTCAAACTGCTCCTGCTGTATTCTAGGTACATCCATCCTACATGTTATTTTCTTGACTGATGATCCCCATATTTACTAATGTTATCGTGCAATCATTAGCCGATCTGTTTTCCTTTGATATCGGCAAATACTTGGAAGCAGAGGAAGATTCAGCCACCAAAGCAACGATTGAACCATCTTTACTAGCCAATGCACGCGAACAGTTGTCATATATTATGCATTGGCTAGAAGTTCCAATTGATTCGCTGGTGGAAGATTACGGGCCGATCCGAGAAAGACTTACTGAAATCGAACATCTTCTGCCTGAGGAACTGACGAATGCACTCACGGTTGTTGCCTACTTGGAATTCCAAAGGATCCAGCTGATTGCATCAAGACGACGCATAGCCGATCGCATTGAGCAAAGCAATCTAGCTCACAACAATCGGCTAACTGCCCAAATTGAAAAAAAAGGTTTGATGAAATGACAGCTGACCTTCAACGCACTAACACCAAGCTTGGCCTCTTGAAGAAACAAGAAGCCGATTTGATGGCGGAACTTGACAAGGTTCATGACGACATCAACTCCACCGAGCCCCACCTAATCGGCTTACCAAAATCAATCCAAGATCAAGAAGCCAAGGTAGCAGACCAAGTGCGGCTTGTAGTTCATCGGCATAGCACCTGAAGACAATCTCTGGATTAGATGAGGATGACATCCGCGCCATCAATGAAATATATCAAATCCGTTTGCGCGCGATCGATGCCATTAAGAAATTCTTGTAAAATTTTAGCCTCGGAAAAACCCCAGATATCATCCTGAACATTAACTATTTGCAGTAGAATTCAACCAGCTTGATCAACAAAAGTTGTATATATATATTTTCTAAAGGCTATATCTCAATAATATCGGCTATCTGTAACCGATACAATCATATTGGCTTTCGTACGTTATAAATCGGCTATGCCTCAACCGATTACACAAACAATATCATCTGCTGATACCACCTTTAAGATCTCATCCGTCTTGAAAAGAAAAAATCGGCTATGCTCAGCCGATTTAGACGCCTACCCACACGCTAGGATAATACTTCTTCAAATATTTTCCATTAAACGCTTTGGCAAATTTCTCCCCTTCAAGATTCTCTAACATATAAGCATTGCCAGGCACACACCGATTAATCCGATAGGGTCCTTCCCAATTAGGTGACCATTTTCCAAACTTATTATTCCTATATCCAATCGGTAAAATTAACTTCGAAACGAGATCTCCTTCAGAAAAAGATTTGATCATCACTCTTTTATTATAATGCCTAGCAACCTTAGCCTTGTTTTTCTTGATCCTCTCAAACGCTTCTAACTGACTCTGAGTTAAATCATCAAGCTCATCAGTCATCAATGTGTAATAATCATCGGCTGTCAATTGATCCTATAGAGACACCCCCTGGAGCCAATGTTAATTTCCCATGGAAGAACTGCTTCATGACCGTATACCAACTGATATGGCAATACTTGAGTAGATCCATGACATGCCATCCGATAAGCCCACAATGAATCATTTAATGTAACATGCCATCTCCGTGGTTGTTCGTCAATCTTACGCTTAATCAACTTTATTAAACTTTTGTTGGAAGCTTCGGACTGTCCATTAGCTTGAGCATAATATGGTGATGAATTCAGCAACTTAATCCCCATACTGGTAGCAAACTTTTGAAACTCCTTAGACACGAAGATAGAACCTTGATCGGTAGTAATCGTCTGTGGAATTTCAAACCGATATATGATATGTTCTTTGATGAACTCAATTGCATTCCTAGAAGTAACTTTCTTCAAAGGAATAGCTTCTACCTATTTTTCAATCCAAAAGTCATGACTACCCACTCGTACAAACCAATAGCTCTAGGACATCTAAATGTAGTCTTGTGGATATCTTCTTTCGCCATAAAAATATGATAGTAGCCTGCATTTTCATCCATAAAGCTAATGATCTTGTGACCTGATGCAACATCAGTTAATAAATCCGCCATCGGCATCAGATACTCGTCTTTAGGGGTTGCCCTGTTCAAATCCCGGAAGTCGATGCATATCCTCAACTTTCTGTTTTTCTTCTTCACCGGGATGATATTGGACACCCATTCAGCATATCGGCACGGTCTGATGAAATTTGCATCGTATAACTTCGCGATCTCTGCCTTGATTTCATCATGCAACTCTACTTTGAATCTTCTCTGTGATTGTTTAAATGGCTGATATCCCAGTCAAATAGGAAGCCGATGTTCAACAATCGATTGGCTTAATCCTGGCATCTCATGGTAATCCCAAGCAAAATATTCCCAAAATTCCTTTAATAATTGTATCAACTCTTCTCGGGATTCAGTACATAGATTTTTACTAATGTACGTCAGCCTTGGCTTATCTCCTAAACCTATATCTATTTGCTCTAACTCATCGGCCAACATAAAACCATACCCTAACTTTCCTTCGGAGTCTTCTATAGTTCCCATGGGAACAATGGATCCGAGTTGACTTGCTGAATCGGCTTTATCCCCTTATCGGTCACCTCAAGGAAATTGCACACCCATGTTTTTCTAGACAGGCAATTGAACCCATCAGCTTCCTAGAATGGCATATCGGTTGTTGTAACACTGGTCGACTGATGGGCCGCGATCACCTCAACTCTGTCTCCTTGCCACTGTATGAGTCTTTGATACATTGTTGAAGGAACACAACAGTTGGTGTGAATCCAATCCCTGCCAAAGAGTAGACTATATGACCCCTTACTATCGATGATAAAAAATGTGGTGGGCAATGTCTTGCTTCCAACTGTTAGCTCCACATTCAGCACCCCTTAGTTTCTGATGGATTTCCTCTGAAGTCTTTTAAAACCATATTTGTTTTAACTAAGTCTTCAACTATCTTACCCAACTTACGGTACGTAGCATACGGCATCAAATTGATGGCTGCGCCTCTATCAACTAACATCTTTGTCATCGGCTTCCCATCAACATACCCCTTGATATACAATGGTTTTAGGTACCGATGCTTGGATTCTTCTGGTTTGTTATGGCTTGACTTGGTTCCAATATCAATTAGGCAAAATCTTCTTCTTGACCTTCTTCATCCGATACACATGCTTTATATTCCAAAGGTAAGAAGAATACCATGTTGGCCTGAGCCGATGTGCCAGCATCATCCTCCTTTTGCTTTACTCTCCATACTTTTTTAATTTTCTAGCTCTGATCGGCTTCCTCATGATCCTAACGCTGCCTTTTGTGCTGCTCTCTATGCCGTAGCCTTTGTGCCCTCCTCTTCTGATTTTTTATAAAAATCTCGGATGGACACCACTGATCTTTTGTGTGGTATGATCCTTTATGTAACTCCCTATCCTCAGTTGACCTTTGAACATATGCACCGATGTCCATGTGATGGAAGGCCGATCATATGACATCCTGCTCTGGTCAATGTATCGAGATCCTGGTTTGTTACACTCAGGACAATCTTCGATTGACGGCAACCTCATATTTTGATCCCAACAGTACTAAAAAAATGGACAACCCTAATGTGGATTATACCTTTCTTATTGCGTTGCGGCTCGTCTCTCTTCGCCTTGTAGTCTAGAAGATTTTTTGATTAGGTCTGATGAGGTAACCTTTTACCTCTTTTAGTGCCTTTTCTCATCGGACCAATTTCCTGAGGATCCTGCAAACACCATATTCATAGGAAAAGGATGCCCGTCAACCTTAATTGGCTTTTTGTCCTCGAACTTGATTCTCCCCTGTTCGATAGCCGATTGTAACTGTTGCCGAAAAACCTTGCACTTGTTGGTATGGTGAGATATTGAATTATGCCACTTGCAATACTTCTTCTTTTTGAGTTCCTTGGTAGATAGGATTATATGGTTTGGCGGTAGTTGAATCTGCTTTTCTTGGAGGAGAAGATCAAATATCTTATCAGCTTTGTTGACATCGAAATCATATCTTTCCCCCTTATTGGCATTCTTAATCCACGGACACGATACATGTTTCTTATTCCTAGTCCATTCTGCCAAACCCACTTCTACATCGGATTCCTCATCATCTGAGTTCGATGCGTACACCTGTAGCTGAGCGGCTTTTCGATGGAACTTCTCTTTCTTGGTATCAGCAAATCGGCTTTCGTGAGCCAATACCCTCTGGAGTAGGTGTGACAAGCTCTCAAACTCTTGTGAAGAGAAACGTTCCATAATCGGAGCCAATATCCCTTGGAAAGCCAAGTCAGCTAGTTGTTCATCACTTAAAATGAGACTGTAACATCAGCTTCCGACATCCCGGAAACACTAGATGAATTCCGAAACTGATTCATCGTGCTTCTATCTAACTGATGTCAAGTCTGACAACCTTAACTCTTGAATCCTAGCAAAGAAATATTTATGGAATTGTTTCTCCAAATCGGCCCATCCCATGATTGAGTTTGGAGGCAATGAGAAAAACCAAGAGAAGGCCGATCTAGATAAAGACAATGGAAATAAGCGGACCCTCAGAGCTTCATCAGCCGATGCTTTCCCACATTGAGCCAATAATCGGCTAATATGTTCCATCGTAGATACGCTATCTTGCCCTGAGAACCTGAAGAAATCCAAAATCTTGTATCGGTGCGGTAGCGGAACTCTGTCGAACCACTCCGGGTAAGGGTGCCGATACATAAAGGTTTGTTCTTTAGGCCTAATGCCGAATTGCTCCCTGATGACTTCTGCAATTCTGGCAGACCAATCCTCTTCCTTTGGATTCTTTCTCTAGTACTGTGGAATCGAAGTTGACACTTGACATGGTCCATAATGATCTCTTTGATAATTATTACTAGGATATTCTTGCCTATATCCCCGTAATAGGCTATTCGATGATATCCTGGCATCATGTCCTCATGTTGCCCCCCAATCCGCTCTTGTACTGGTGGAAACATATTTGCCGATACGTCCCTTCTAGATCCGTAAGTAACACGTGGTTGTCCTGTTCTCATCGGCAATTATACTGGCCCTTGATCAGGTTCTTTAACGATAGACCCATCCACATTTTTCTTAATCAAGTTGTGCAAAGTATTCACCAGTACATCCGATTGGTTAATGAGTGCATGGTGAATAGCTTCGTCAACCATCTCTTGTAACAGCTTTTGAGAACTAATGGGCGGCGATTGGCTCGATTCTCCTTCCAAAACTAGCTTTGGCAGCTGAGATTTTTGAATCGGCTCTTGTCGGGTCATACTGAAGGACTCTAGATAGAGCTTCTGAAAATTAGTTGTGTTCTGCTCCAGCTGGTACCTCTGCTCTTCAATCAAGTCCTTCATCGTCACTAGGATTACGTTGTCTGTGTTGATCTCTTTACCCGCCATTAGATCACAATTGATGAAGGATCTTCAACGGATGAAAAAGGTCTTCTGGTCCCACCGGGCGTGCCAAAAAGCGTGCTCACCGCAGAAAATCCAGCGACCAGAAAAGGACGACGGCTTGGTCACGCGAAGGCCTAGGAGGTTTACTTAACTCCAGTGCAAGTCCTTAAGCCTCGAGGTTCACGAGCGTGCTAGTCAATTTGACCCTACAATTGATTAGGAAAAGGGGATAATACATGTTCGTCGGTCGGCCGGAAGGCCTGCCTGACTCTCCCTATCGTCTGATTACCGATAGAAATGAGAATGCTAGCGTATCGGTTGAAAAGCCAATAGAGGTACGGGAGATAGACACGTGTAACACACTAAAAGGCCTATCAACCAAAGCGCCGATGACGCTACCCGCATCCGATACGCGGAGCGGGAGCCGATCCCCCGCAAGGCCATGCGGGCGAGCGACAGCAGTAATGGCGCCGTTAGGGCTAGCCTCGATAGATCGGACCTAACCGAGATAGTGTGATACCGGAGGCTAACAACACCGAGATGGCGGGGGCTCGGACCGAACATGATGACAAGGTAGGAGAGATGCCATCGGCTACCTACAGGCCTAACGCCTGAGCCTATTGGCCGCACGACGATGGGGACCTACGTTTAGGATAACTCATCGGCTACTCACTCCGATGAGACGCCGTAGAGAGACGTATAGACCTAAAACTCAATCCTCCGTCGGTAGACCCGTAGGTCGGACCTAACCGATGCAGCATGAGATCGACGACGGTGGAAGGAGTTCGATAGGCCGATAGATCTTGCACGGACATGATACGGTACACCTGATCTAACTAAGAGTTCGAACCTAAATGATGCAGCCTTAGACAGTACAATGTATACCAGGATAGTGGCGGGACTTACCCCTTTATCGGAGATCAGACTTAACTGATGCAGCCTCACGTCAAGAGCCAGAACCTGCCGGTAAAACTTAGATGAAATAGGGTGGCAATGCATCGAGATTGTATTGATCGAGAGATATCTTACATGTTTCTAGGGGGTCTATATTTATACCCTAGGTTTACAGACATAGTCCGATGCATTTACAACCATCGGATGTTATTTCCTAACATGAACAAAGGAAACTATCTCTAAAGAAGTTAACTAACTAACTAAACCTTTCCAATTAAATAAAGTTACAATTTACTAAGATAAACATCTTGCCATGGAGTCCATGACTCTTTCGCAAACTCGGTTTTATCTGAATAATCTTTCAATTTGGAACCAACTCTTCCTTCATTAGAACACAATCGACTTCTTCATTGTAGCAATCGGACCTCTTTTTACTCAAGCCGATTCTTTTCCAATCTCTCCTCATGCTTCTCGGACCTGACCCCGATCGGATAATTCTCTGTCTTCAAACCGATCCAATCTTCTACTAATTTGATTGGTTTCTCTACAGTTCTGATCGGCTTTGTCTCACAAAGCTGACCAGTATCTCCATCGGCCAATCCTGTTATAAATAGACTGGATCAAATTCTGGCGTTAACAGGTGAAGAGAGTCACTCGGCTGATTTGTTCCCTTGCTATGTTGGCTTTATTCCCTTGTTCGGTTGCTTGGCTTGTTATATATGAGTGTCAGTTTATTTAAAAACTCAGCATCATTATTAGGTTTTTAAATAAACTGGTACTAATAACCCTCTGCCTATTCAATCAATGCCGGTTCTATAGATATATATTTATTAGTACCGGTTGTTTTATAAGGGCCGAGCATGGTTGATGAGAGATGGCTCATCTGTGTCAGTAAAAGGCAAACCGAAGCAGTTAGGATGGGCTGAGTAATGTGCTTATTGCTAATGGTGTTTGGAGCTGCACGCTTATGTGATTCTTATGACCAGAGTGGATCTACTCTTTTTTTAAAGAAAAACTAAGGCTAAACGCCCAAGAGAATTTATTTAATATCAAGGCTAGGGGAGCAGCTAGATTTGCAAACATGCTGCTATAAATTGGCAAATTACACTTTTTAAAAACATTTTGCAGAGAAAGACTTTAATAGATACAAGAAAAGCAATCAGATCACTTCTCCGTCTGCTCTAGCCATCTCGATGATGACGATGACATCTTAAACACAAGAACAACTACATAAGATGCTAGGTTGCAAACCTTTGTGGGCCTTCTTAAGGTGGAGGTTGCTGCACACTTGGCTAACTTTCAATCATCAGTTACTTAAAGATGATATGTTGTTAGGGTCATTGAAGAAGACCGGATATGGAGCAAAAGCATCGCTAGAGAAGAGAAAGACGGCATCTGCTACATTGACAGCGAGTAGAAGACGAGATTCCTTTTCCACTCTAATGACATGTGTGGTTAATTCAATGGTGAGAGAAGAAGAAACGAGGTCAACCACACGAGATGAAGCCAAAGCACACTCCCTATCGGGGTCTCACAAGTAGAGGTTACAATGCCCTTGGCACGATGACGAAATCTTAGCCAGATCTTGAAGATTTGACACCGAAGACTGCAAGGTGCTCGTCGAACATGACCAGATCAACTGACTCAACCACCACCATTCAAAACACAAAGAACTAACCTCATCTTTGCTATAGATCTGCTACATACCAAGCAACTGTTGGCATTGGCAAACCTAGGAGTTACCAACCAGTCAATGAGCATCGGAAGGAACTTTAGTGAAGCCGGTGATAACCAATCTCCACTGGGATGACTCTAGTGGATGCCAACCACCACCTCGATCTATACAAGAAAAAGGGGAAGGAGAAGAAACAATAGGATTAACCTAAGGATGGGGCTAGCTCAACCACTCTCCCGACCTCCCTCTTCCCAAGCCCATGACCGGTGCCCACTGGGGATGGAGGAGAGAAGACATGGATCGCCTCTAAAGTCACCTCTCAGCCTATCCTATCGAGAGAGAGACAAAGTGTCTTACTCCTCAAGAGTGTATTCACTCTACACTCATGTAGGGGTTAACAAAGTATACTTAGATCTAAGGTCTTACAGTGAATGACTCAAACTCTAATCATCATAATTCAAATATGTGAGATCAATTTCATTCAGATCAACATAGTTCTATCATCTACTCCATAAGATTAGCAATATGCCTTTTCCTTTTTTCTAACATTGTTGATCTCATTACTGTATAGGACCTTCATAAAGACCACATATCAATAAATATTTAAAACGGTATGTTTTGTTGTAACATAAATGAGTTGACCCCTATTTCCTTTTACAACACAAATATGATTCCTAGTTGGATTCCTCAATTTGGCATGAAATTTAAACCTAGTACAAAAGAGGCCTAGGATTTTTGACTTGTTATGGAGGCCATATTGGTTTTGATGTTAGGATAAATTCTGAAAATAAGAGGAAAGTTGATGGAGTAATTACTTCTGCAAGATATGTTTATTCCAATGAAGGCTACCGGGCAATAGAAAAAAGATATCATAACACCAAGCGTCCTCATGCTGAAACAAGAAAGGTTGCAAAACTCAGATCGAAATCACAATAGATAGAGACGCGGGGGATTATTTAGTATATAATTTGGTTCTCAAACATAAACCATAAACTTTAATTGCCTGCAACATGCCACTCGATGCCATCACAGAGGAAGATATCATCATTGCAAGTGTTTGAAATTGAAACAACGGATGATTCGGGCATTGGACCAAAAGCTGCAAATGAGCTTGTAAGTCAGAAAGTTGGTGGTTCAGTAAACCTTGGTTATATACGTCGTGATCTCAAGAACCATTTACGAACCAACCGTTAATGGGAGTTGATGTATAGCGAAGCCGGAAGTATGTTGAAACACTTCTAGGACAAAGATACAGAGAACACTTCATTTCATTATGCCCTTCAGTTGGATTGTTAAGAACAAATGACAGACATCTTTTTGGCTGATGCTAACATGATCATCGACTATGCTCATTTTGGAGATGTTACTTTTGACACTACATGGGACAAACAAAGAATACATGCACTTTGTTGTCTTTGTTGGATTCAACCATTTTAGAGTGGCAATCATTTTTCGGGCCACTCTTGTGTATGACGAAACATTTGGCTCTTTTGAATGGTTATTCGAGACCTTTTTAGCTATACATATGTTCACGCCAGATCCCGGCATGAGCACACTGATAACTGGGAGGTCTGCTTAGCTCTAGTGTAGGTCAATCGGCTTCTCTCCATGACTCCAGGTACGTGCACTGGAGCCCGTGGGTTTCGCTCGGCTTCGGCGTGACGGTGCAGGTGTGGGCGTGTCAGTCAATTTGATCCTACAATTGACAAGGAGGTGAGACGAACAGGTCAGTCGGACGATGGGCCGATACGAGCGCTCGCTATCGGCTGGCTGCCGATAGGATCGAGTTGGTCATCGACTGCGTCCAGATGGCTCTTGCTATCGGCTGATCGCCGATAGAAATTAGGACGCTTTCCCTCGGCCAGGGAGCCGATGCAGGCATAGGCGAATATTGATGAAGGACACGACGCCTCTGGGTGCAGCGGACGCGAGGCCCGGATCCATCGGCCGCAGAGCCAATGGAGGCATAGGATGGAGATAGCAGCATGACACCCTTCGCCTGCCATGACGACGCTGCTGGCACCAAATCTCGAAGATCGGACCTAACCGAGACAGTATGAGAATGGGGCCAAAGGCAATAGGACGGTGGACGCCGGATCGAACGTGCTGAAGCAAGGGCGAAGCTAACCTATCGACTAACTGAGCCAATGAGTGGACGTCTCTCTGGAGACAGGCGCGCATTGGCTAGAAGGCCGACGCGCTTGGCGTGGCGCTCGAAAGAAAATCTCTAAAGACCTGGTGCGTATCGGCTGAGGAGTTGCTGCTCAGCAAAGAAATATCTGTGGAATTGCTGCTCTAGATTGGTCCATCCTTTAATTGAGTTCGGTGGTAATGAAGAAAACCATGCAAATACCGATCCAGAGAGGGATAATGGAAAGAGACAGACTCTGAGAGCTTCCTCAGCCGATGCTTCTCCACATTGTGCTAAGAATCGGCTGATGTGCTCCATTGTAGATATATTATTTTGCCCTAAGAATTTGGAGAAATCTATTATCATGTATCAACGAGGTAATGGAACTCTATCAAACCATTTTAGATATGGGTACCAATACATAACTGTTTGATCTTTGGGCTTGATACCAAATTACTCTTTCACCGTATCCACAATTCTAGTTAACCAATCCTTCTTTCTTAGAATATCTCTCTGATCATGTGGAGGTGGATAGAGTACCCGATTCTACCTGTGATACTCTCCATAATAATTATCCTGAAAGAACTCTGGAGGCATCTCCTGCCGTTGGCCTCCGAATCGATCTTGTGTTGGTGGATATATGTTTGCTGATAGGTCCCTCTTGTTTCTACAAGTTTCCTGAGATAACTTTGTCTCTGTCGGTAAAGGTACATGATCTTGATCATGCTCTTGAGCTGATAATTCTTGTATCGTCTTCTTGATCAGATAGTGTAGTGTATCCATCCATACTCCCGATGGGTTACTAAATGCTTGATAAAATGCTTTGTTGAACATTTCTTTCAATGGCTTGGGAGAATTCACAGGTGACGAATGGCCTGATTCTTTCAACAAAACATATCCTAGTAATTGTGCTTTTTGAATCGACCCTTGTTTAGTCATACTGAAGTATTCCAAACAGAGCTTCTAAAAGTTATCCACGTTCTACTCTACATGCTGCCTCTGGTCTTCATTGAGATCCTCCATGGTAACTGGAACTATAATATCCTCATCGGCTTCTTCTTCGGACAAATATGCCTTGGAATCAACCTTTTGTTTAGACATATTAACAACAAGATGTCCCCTGGGGTTGATGAGTAAAAAATCTATCTTCTAATCAAGCACTTGTAGAGTACCGCTGGTTGATAAATAGAATTATATCACACTAGCCGATAATGATCTTTAGCCGATGAACGGTCTTTAGGTTTCTCTAGCCGATAAATGAAATCCTGTCCAATCGGCTAATAAATGAAGATTTCTACCCTACCGGTCGATGAATGAAGTATGGTTCTCATCGGCCGAAGAATGAGACCTTCGGTCCCACCGGGCGTGCCAAAAATATGTTCACGCCAGATCCCGGCGTGCGCACATCAACATCTAGGAGGTCTGCTTAGCTTCAGTGCAGGCCGGTCGGCTTCTCTCCGTAGCTCGAGGTACGTGTGCCAGAGCTTGTGGGTTTCGCTCGGCTCTAGCATGACGGTGTGGGTGCGGGCATTCCAGTCAATTTGATTCTGCAATTGACAAGGAGGTGAGGCGAACGGGTCAATTGGACAACGAGCCGATACGAGCGCTCGCTATAAGCTGGCTGCCGATAGGATCAAGATGGTCATTAGCCGCGTCCGAATGGCTCCTGCTATCCGCTGATCGCCGATAGGAATCAGGGCACTTTCCATCGGTCGGGGAATCGATGCAGGTGTAGGCGGATGTCAATGAAGGACATGACACCTCTGGGTGCAGCGGACGCGAGGCCCTGATCCATCGGCCATAGAGCCGATAGAGGGATAGGATGGAGATGGCAGCACGACATGCGTCGCCCGCTGTGACGATGCCACTGGCACCGAATCTTGAAGATCGGACCTAACCAAGATAGTACGAGAACGAGGCCAAAGGCAACGAGACGGTGGACGCCGGATCAAACGCGCTAAAGCAAGGGCAAAGCGAATCTATCGACTAGCTAAGCCGATGAGTGGACGTCTCTCTAAAAACAGGCACGCCTCGGTTGGAAGGCCAACGCGCTTGGCGTGGCACTCGAAGGAAAGTCTTTGAAGACCTGGTGCGTATCGACCGAGGAGCCGATACATTGGGCTTGATGCTCAACACATAGATAAAATGCCATACTGCGATCTATAGGCCTAAAACTCATTATACTGTCGGCGGTCTCGTAGGTCGAACCTAACCGATGCAGCATGAGACCGACGATGGTAGAGAGAGCTTGATAGACCGACAGACCCTGCACGGACGTGATACGATACATCTTATCAGTCTAAGAGGTCAAACGTAACCAATGCAGACTTAGATAGAACGAGACATATCGAGATAGTGACGGGACTTACCCCTTCGCCGGAGATCGGACCTAACCGATGTAGCCCCGCGTCGAGAGCTAGACCCCGTCGGTAAAAACCTAGATGAACTAGGGTGGCAATGCGTCAAGGTTGTATTGATTGAAGGATTGATGACTACATAGGGGGTCTATATTTATACCCTGGGTTTACAGAGTCCGATGCATTTACAACAACCATCGGACGTTATTTTCTAACAAAGATAAAGAAAAATGTCTCTAAGCAAATTAACTAACTAACTAAATCTTCCTATCCATATAAGATAGGATAGAATACCCTACCGTGAACCACGGCTCCTCAAACTCGGCCTTATCTTAAATAATCTTCTATTCTAGGACTGAGTCTTTCCTTGCTCAATCCTATCGGCTTCTTCCCTATAGCAATCAGACACCTCTGTGTCTTAGCCGATCGTCTTTACAATCTATTGCTGGGCTTTTTAAATTTTGACTTTAACAACATAATCAAAAACAGCCTAGAACAAACTACACAGATCAAGATACTGCAATGGGAAAGACAATTGAGGCGATATTTACAGAAGCATGGCATGGATTGTGCACTTTTTATATAATGCAAAATGCTATCAAACACTTACCTCGTACTGAGAAAGAAGACAAACATTTTTCAAGATCACTGAGAACTAGGGTAGCTGGACCACGGCTACGTAGTTCGTAGTCACGATCTGTGGTTGAGGTGAGGTTTTACCCCTCAACACTCCTATTGGGCTTGGAGAAGGAGGAGATTTAGGAAATAGTTATTGCTTACCCCTTCTAGTGTTCAATTACATGAATATATAGCCAAGGACTCAACCAAATCAGAGTCGATTGCTTCTAGAATTATGGACTAAATATAAGAAACTAAACTAACCTTCCAAACTTAGCCAATTGCTCCTATAATTATGGACTAAAAATAGGAAACTAAAACTAAAAATAGGAAAATAAAGTAACCTTCCAAACTTAGCAAATTGCTAAAATAGGAAACTAAACTAATCCTTTCAAATTTAGCCACTGGTGGTTGCCTTGCTGTGCGCGTCCCTCGCGCATGCTGCTTCTTCAGCGGCTATGCACATATCGCGGGCTCGCTGTCGTTTGTTATACGTGTGCCCCCACATGACATCTCTCCCCCCGCCGAGGAGCAGCTCGTCCTCGAGCTAGAACGCAGGGTACTTGGCACGGAATGGCTCGACGTCTTCCCATGTCACCGACGCCGCGGACTCTCCTTTCCACTGGATTAGGACCTGGCGCACACCACAAGCCAAGCGTGTCTGCACTGCATGATCTGGCTCCGGAGCAATGGCTCCATGATGAATAGGAGGTAGAGGTGGTGGAGCATCTGGGGGCGGCCCCTGGAACTTCTTGAGGAGGCCGACGTGGAACACGTCGTGAAGTCGAGCCCGAGAAGGCAGAGCAAGATAGACGACGACATCGTTGATCAACTCAATGATGCGGTAGGGCTCGTAGAATCATGGCTTGAGCTTACCGGTGACTGCTTGGGGCAAGGACGATGCTGCGCGCTGCCGGAGACGGAGGAGTGCCCAGTCGCCCACCTGATACGAGATGTGGAGATGAACCTTCTAGACTACCTGCGCCTACTCCAGCCTATAGCAGATGTCGGCGAGGAACTCTTCACGTTCTTCCATGCTCTTGGTGACGGTGGCCACTCTCGTGTCCCCCGGTTCATACGATCGGATGGATGGCGAATCGCGCAATGAAGTCTGGTAGGCGGTGTTAAAGATGAACTCCGCCTATGGTAGCCACCGTAGCCATTGTCGCGGGCGGTCTCCCGTGAGGCAGCGTAGGTACATGATGATGACGCGGTTGGCGGCCTCCGATTGCCCATCCGACTGGGGGTGGAAAGCAGTAGTCATGTGTAACTTGGTGCCTACCAAGCGCATGAGCTCGCGCCAGAACTTTAAGGTGAAGACCGGATCACGGTCAGACACCATGGACTGTGGTACGCCGTGTAAATGGACGATGTCGGTGAAGAATGCTTGAGCAACTGTCTCGGTAGAGTACGGATGTGCCAAGGGGATGAAGTGGTAGTACTTGCTGAACCTGTCGATCACTGTCAATATGACTAACTTGCCCTGAACATGTGGCAGTGCTTTGACAAAATCAAGGGCGATGTCTGTCCAGACACCCTGCGGCACAGGCAGTGGGAGTAGGAGCCCAGCCGGGTGTAAATGATCTGACTTGTAATGTTGACAAGTGGCGCACGCACGTATGAAATCCTGCCCAAGCTGTTTCATGTTAGGGAAGTGGAAATCACGCTGCAGCCGATGCAGCGTGCGCTGGACCCCTTCGTGCCCGTCCTCGTGGACGGTTGCCATGATTTTCTGCATGAGGGAGGACGCCAAAGGGATGTAGAGGCGCCCACCGAACTGCACCATGTCGTCGATGATCGCCCACGGTGCTCCTCTGGATCCCGCACGTACTTTGTCCTAGAGTGCGACGAGAGCCGGGTCGAAGAGCTGCGCTTGGCGGAGACGCGTGACGAAGTCGAAGCGAGGAGCCAAGAGGACCAAGATGGCCCCATCGTCCGCCATGTCATGCCACGAGAGGGCACCCGCCACCGTGTTCGCCTTTTCGGCCTTGTATTCGATGGAGAAATCAAAGCCCAAAAGCTTCCCCACCCAATGGTGTTGGGGAATTGTCACGAGCCGCTGATCCAACAAGTATTTGAGGCTATAATGATCTGTCTTGACGAGGAATCGGTGGCCCTACAGATACGGACGCGAGTGCCGAATGGCGTGGACGAGTCCGATGAGCTCCCGCTCATAAGCGGCGAGGATGCGATGCCGAGGCGTGATTGGCCGGCTAAAGAAGGCAATCGGATGGCCGTCCTGGATGAGCACCGCGCCGAACCCGTGGGATGAGGTGTCGCATTCAACAACGAACATCTTGGTGAAGTCTGGCATGGCGAGGATCGGGGCTGAGGTGACCGCAGCCTTGAGCGCGTCGAACGCCGTAGCCACCACCTCGTTCCAAGAAAAGCCATCCTTCTTGAGGAGAGTCGTTAGTGGCGTGGCGATGGTACCGTAGTTGTGAACAAATTTACGGTAGTATCCTGCCAAGCCAAGGAAACCACGCACCGCTCGCGTCGAGCGAGGAACCGGCCAGTCATGGATGAACTGCACCTTGGCCGGATCCATGGCAATGCTCGCCGCTGAAATGACATGGCCGAGGTACGCGACGGAAGCGACACCGAGGGCGCACTTGGCACGCTTGACGAAGAGCTGGTGCCGCCGGAGCTCAGTTAGGATGACGCGGAGGTGGCGAAGGTGATCTGCCCATGTCGTGCTATAGAGCAAAATATCGTCAAAGAAGACAAGGACAAAGCGACGAAGGAACGGCCGGAGGACGTCGTTCATGAGGGCTTGGAATGTCGTCGGGGCGTTGCACAGCCCGAACGGCATTACCAAGAACTCATAGAGGCCGTCGTGGGTTCAGAACGCCATCTTGTGGACATCTTTCGGCCGCATCTGCACCTGATGGTATCCCGGCCGCAAGTCCAGCTTGGTGAAGAACCGCACACCGTGGAACTCATCGAGAAGTTCGTCGACGATGGGGATGGGAACGCATCCTTGACGGTGAGCGCGTTCAGGGCACGGTAGTCGATGCAAAACCGCCACAAGCCGTCCGCTTTCTTAACGAGGATGACCGACAAAGAAAACGTTGAGTCACTACGGCGGACGATGCCCTACTCAATCATGGCGGCGCACTGCCTCTAGAGTTCATCCTTGTGAGCCACCGGATACCTGTACGGCCAGACTGCCATCGGTGGCGTGCCCGGTTTGAGGACAATACTATGGTTGCAGGCATGCTTAGGTGGCAGTCCCTTGGGCTCGGCAAAGACATCCCCAAAAGAAGCCAACAGCTCATCGAGGAGAGAGTCGCTGGCCGCTGTAGCGGAGAGGACCCGCGTACACGCCGTCGCCACGCTCATCCAGCAGACTGCACGGCCATGTCGGTAGAACGACATGGTGCTCGTAGTGAAATCCCAGACGATCGGTCTGAGGGTGGCCATCCACTGTGTCCCTAGGACCAAGTCATACCCTGCAAGTGGCATGACAAAGAGGTCAACGCGGAACTCGTTGGCGTCGATGGAGATCGGAGCTTGCCGGAGAACGCCGGGGCAGGTGACCCTTTCTCCATTGGCCACGGTTGCCGTGAGGCGCGGTCAGGGTTGGACGGGTAGCCCAGTACGGAGAGTGGTGGCCTCGGTAATGAAATTGTGGGTTGACCTAGTGTCGAGGAGAGCGATGAGAGTGGTGGCGCCCAAAGACATGCCGATCTGCATTGTGTCGTAGACCGGCACACCGGTGACTGCGTGTAAGGAGAAGACCGGTGTCTCGGTGTCCGATGCCTCGATCGCCGTGGCGTCGTCGAGGTTGGCGATCTCTACGCCGCCGATGTAGAGGAGCCTCCTGCAGATGCGGTTGTGTCCATGTGTATACTTTTCATTGCAGTTGTAGCAGAGGTCGAGTCTGCGGCGCTCTCCTGTTTCGCCTGGGACAGACGCTTCACCGAATGGCCCGCCACCATGACCGCGGGCGGTGCGGCTTTGTCGACTAGATGAGCCGATAGGACGAGGCGTGGGGCTTGGGTAGGCAGTAGGCTGCGGGTCGCGGGCTTAGTCAGTGCCAACGTGTACTGCTCCCGTAATTCTAGCTGTCGCGACAGGCTCATGGCGACCGCTAGTGACTGGGGGTTTTGGATGCGCACGTCGATGCTGAGCGGCGGTAGGAGACCCCCCGTGAAGAGCTGCACCTTCTATGATTCCTCCAAAGGACCGGCGCATGCTAGGAGCGCTTGGAATCGGTCCTGGTACTCGGCGACCGTGCTCGTGCGGAGGCAATCAGCCAACTCGAACAGCGGTGCAGATCGTAGCGAAGGTCCGTAGCGCAAGTTGAGCAGATCGATGAAGCGACGCCAGGAAGGAGTACCCTCGTCTTGCTGGACCTAGATATACCACATTTGGGCGCCCTCCTCTAAATTGTACGACACCATCCACACCTTCTCCTCCTCCATGATCCTCTGCTGATGAAAATACGACTCACAGCGATTTATAAAGATGAGCGGGTCAGACTTACCGTCGAACCGCGGGAAATCCATCTTTTGGGACCTCGGCGGCCGATCGTTGTGGTGCTCGTTGGAGGCCTGCTTGCTGCTCGAGAAAGAGGAACGTCCAGCGGACAAGGCTTGGATTGCTTTGGCGTTGGCCTCCACGATGGCTTGCAGCGTGTTGACAGCGGTGGCTAGCGTCTCCACGGCGGTCTTGAGGTCAGTTTGGTCACCCATGGCGGCGGCGTAGGACAACGCGGTGGAGGGGATCGTGGGAAAGGACGGCGCGGCGGCTGGCAATAGGGATGGAGAGGTGGAACGGAAGGACAAGGATCGCTGGGATCGTAATACCAAGTTGTCAAGATCACCGAGACCTAGGGTAACTGGACCATGGCTACGGAGTTCGTAGTCATGATCCGTGGTTGAGGCGAGGTTTTACCCCTCAGCACTCCTATTGGAGTTGGAGAAAGAGAAAGAGTAGATTCAGGAAATAATTCTTGCTTACCTCTTCTAGTGTTCAATTACATGAATATATAGCCAAGGGACTCAACCAAATCAGAGTCGATTGCTCCTAGAATTATGGACTAAATATAGAAAACTAAACTAACTTTCGAAACTTAGCCAATTGTTCCTATAATTATGACTAAAAATAGGAAACTAAAGTAACCTTCCAAACTTAGCCAATTGCTAAAATAGGAAACTAAACTAATCCTTTTAAATTTAGCCACTGATGGTTGCCTTGCTGTGTGTGTCTCCGTGCGCGTCTCTCACGCATGCTGCTTCTTTAGCGGCTCTACGCATGTCGCGGGCTCGCTGTCGTCTATTGTACGTGTGCCCCTACAAGACAACATCACTATTTGGGATCCTCATAGTCAACATTGTATAATTACTCACACCACTATTTGGGGCTTCAAGTATTTTGAACTTTTTCTCTATTGTTCTTATATATCTTTTTTGTTTTTGGTGAGAGAATATCTATCTAATTAATTATTAAAGTCCAGAACTAATAAATGTTACTTCTGCACAAATTGTACCCTCCAGTTGCTATAGTTGTCATTTTCAATAATGTGCAACTTCAGTTATAAACTTATGCAGCTTCACTTATAAATTTGCTGCATCATGGTTTACGGGAAATTTCTTCAAATTTTACTGGCAATTTTAAGTTTGACCGCGACATGTAATTCTCAATTCGCCAAACCAAACTCTGACAGATCATGCTGCCCAATGCATGAGCCCATATGAAAACCCATATAGTAAGCTGCATCGATGGCCATGATCCCCTTAGCATGCAACTGCATTCTATTGACTTACTGCTTGTTTCATCAGAGTCATATATCTGTTGGTGTGTGCTGTTTTGTTAGTCTGAAGATATGGTAGCACGCGGTTATGATATTTTTTATGTGATTTCAGACCTAACCAGATGACTTTTGATTGATTGAAATCTTTTATTTAAAATGTGTGAACTCAGTGCTAATCTGATGGCTTGATTAACTGACTAAGTTATGAGTCAATGAATCAAGTTATTCCGAGCTTCAAATTATCAAGATACATTTTTTGTTCTGTATATCATTTGCATTTTACATGATCATGTCTTAATATTTAACTACACCTAGCAGAAGAGATATCCAGATAGAGGTAGCTCATGTTCTGTTGTTCAATCAGAATTTCAGAGTAAAATTACAGAGTGAGTAGCTAATTTATCTTTGTGATTTCAAAGTCAGATACTAGTAATTTTCCTTTTATTACCGAATTTGCACTCCCTAGTTGTTGTAGTTGCCGTTTTCAATCATGTACAACTTCAGTGGATAAATTTGTTTTCTTCATAGGATGGTTAATAAGACTTATGCAAAAATAGTGGATGATTTTTGGGAGTAATATTTTTGTTTTTGACAAACAATGGAGGATCAGTTCTGATTTCGCTGCTTGGGCCGATGGGGGTGTCAAGAGAACGCGACTTCAGCTCACTTGATCGAAGCAGATCAACTTGAAGGTTGTCTATGACTTGAAGAGCAGATATCGACAAACACAAAATGGAGGGTGTTGCCAAAAATCGAGTGTGGCTAGCAACAACTTGAAGAGAAGGGGAGTAAAATTACCTCCATTAGCACGCAAATCCACAGGTTCCACCGACGTGAGTTTTTTTCCCTCGAAATCTCTGAGTTTTTGATCCCCGCTTGTTCTGGTCGGTCTCGTCGTCTGTAATGATCGTTCATGACCCATGTGTTCAAGCGTAGCTCATGAGATGGTCGCCGAAATGGCGTGTGTATTCTGTGTTTGTGCTTGTAGGATTTGTGTCCCACTCCCACGTGGTCGCTACTGCAGCATCTGGGAGATGCACGGTGCTCTTTGTCTTTGGCTCTCCTCAGTCATCGGATTATGCAACGATGGCTCTAGTTTAGCTCCAGTGCATTGGCGTTAGAGATTAGGCATCATAACTATAGGAACCTACCCTATGCCTAAAGGTAATATTTTTTAGTAGTTCTACTTGTGTTGAGTTTGCTCATGCTGAAATACCAGCGAGTATGCTAGTCTCCTCTAAACCTCCCCAACTAGATAGGTTACTTTCCTAGTGTTATCTGTGTTATATATATATATATATATATATGTGAGGGGTGGTTAGTTCAAATTTTAGGAAGTAAATGTTTTAAGCCATCTGTGCGGAATACTCCTAGGTGAAGTGCTACATTAGTAATTCTATGCACTTTGTGAAACCTTTTTATAAGAGCATGTGGAATACTAATAACCAGTTGCTTCTTAAAAGATCTAGCTGCTCAGCCAGGCATTATTATACTTATTTTTAAACTCTACTCTTCCTCTTTTTCTCGGAGTTCATGTGCAAGCTACCTTTGTCTTGGAGAATAATAAACTATTAATTAATAACAAAACATGTTAATTATTATTAATTTTAGTGTGGTCAGTATTAATTAACAAGAAAATAGATTAATTATCCCTAATCAACACTAACATTGTAATTATTAATTAACAACAAAGCATACTAAATGATAAAGGTTAACAAAGATGGATGTCCTCATCCGACCAAATTTGTTGGATAGACTCATTTAGCATCTTCATCTAATATTCTCTTTCTTGGCCATTCCATCCACCTTGCATTCAAAGCTTAGGTGGCCATCTCCAGTCTAGGATATCCATCCAATAAAACCCACCCGATGAAACAACATCAATTTTTAAGTAGCAATAAAGTAGCAGGCATATGCACTCTGATCATAGTATTGATTACAAGCTTAGCAATTGTATTGCTATTGTTGCATCGAAATCTGACCGTTAATATAGCATTGTTCTACAGTATATTGTTGTTACATAACAATAAAAAATTGTTCGTCACTGAAACTGTTTGTAATAATTTTAGTATAGTCATCATAATAATAGCTAGATGTCTTTAGTACTCTCTCTTCAACCAATCTAGACATTTTTAGAAAAACTACGAGATATCACTAGTCAATCCCTACCTTTGCCTCTTTACACTCCTGCTCTCTCCTACTTTATCCACGATGTGATGGGCTCTTGCAATGGTATGATTAGGTGTGAGCCGCTTCACAAAACTTCAAGAATGATTTGGCGAGTTCCATGATGTTAGGGTCCAGTTGCTATTCTCCACGAGATCATTCGATGCCATCCTTCTCATATTCATGCTATCACCCTTTGTTTGCTACTTCGTTGCTACCGGGTGGATTAGCATCTCTACTGGGGGATTTGAGAGGGTGGAGAGAGGGAAAATTGTGATTTAAGAGAGAGAAGACGAACGAGCAATTTTATTTCTCGCGTGGCATTGCTCAACATGGGAAGAGGCGCAACGCAGGTGGATTGCCCACTAGTGTCCTCTAGTCTCCTTTTTTTTTGAAAAGAAAGAAAAATGCCAAACCCATTGCCCTTGGCCGCCGGCGGCGGCAGCGGCGAGGATCCTGACCAGATCGGACGCCTCCCGGACTGCCTCCTCACCACCATCCTCTCCCTCCTCCCCCTCGACGCCGCCGCACGCACGACCGCTCTCTCCCGTCGCTGGCGCAGCCTCTGGCTCTCCGCGCCGCTCCGCCTCCTCGACTACGATCTCCCGTCCAGCTCCCCGTATCACTCCGCCGCCATCTCCCGCATTCTCGCCTCGCACCGTGGCGATGCGGTGAGTTTCCGTCTCTCCTTGAGTCGCCCCTCCTCAGCTGACCTCGACTCCTGGCTCCGAATCCTCGCCGGCAAACGCCTCCAGGAGCTCCTCCTCCAGCCGCCGTCCGAGCCCCTTCCCCTCCCGCCGTCCCTCCTCACCTGCCGCTGCCTCCGCTCTGCTGACCTCACCAATTGCCGCCTACCCGCAGCCGTGGCCGCAGCAGCCTCGTTCCCCCACCTCCACGAGCTCACACTCCGTTACGCCTTCGCCTCCTCCCCCGCGCTGCACGGCCTGCTCGCCGGCTGCCCCGCGGTAGCGAGCCTGTCGCTCGACCGTGTCTTCGGCTGCCGGAGCCTCCGCGTGAGCTCCAGGAGCCTTCGCAGCCTGACGGTGTCGGTCTCCCTGCGACGGCGGGATGAGGTTGGTGAGGAGCTGCAGGACCTCGTCGTCGAGGATGCGCCCCACTTGGAGAGGCTACTCGGACATGATGTTAACTGGGGCCCATCGATACATGTCCTCCACGCGCCAAGGCTGGAGATGCTCGGCTACCTGGGCGTCGGCATCCCATCGCTGCAGCTTGGGGCAGCATTGTTTTACTCAATGCGTGCTGTTAGACTGGCGCCGGAGTTCCGAAGCTTGAAGACGCTGGCACTAGAGATGGTCGATCCGCAGGTGAAGCCTGTGGTTGACTTCCTGCGGTGTTTCCCATGCTTGGAGACACTCTATATCACGGTAATGTGATGCCCAATTGATCGATATGGATGATTGACTGTTTGTTCCTTCCAAATATTAATTAATTTTATTGTTCAATCTGCAGTCACATATGTTTGTGCCACAGAGTATGGAAACATTGAAGTGTGATAACATGGGTTATTCAATTGAATGCCTCAACCGTCACCTCAAGAAAGTGGTGCTTGCAGGATATGATGGACGAAGGCGTGAACTTCAGCTTGCCATGTTTCTTGTTTCTAATGCAAGAGTCCTACAGGTTATGAAAATTTTGTGTGCAGATGATTGCAACCCAACATGGTTGGCTAGCCAAAAAAGGCGGTTGTGCTTGGAGAATAGGCTATCTTTGGGAGCACAGGTTCTTTTTGGGGTATACAAGAAGAGCTATATTAGGTTTCAGAAGCATGCTAGTAACATAACTTTAGTCGATCCTTTTGATTTTAAAACCTGATTGTTAATTGGGCATTATTTTCTTTGCTTGTTTGATGTTATCTATATCCCAGAGAAGTATATGTTTTTGTCACAATCTGGAGCTTGCTTGCAACATTGACTAGTTCTGTCAAATGAAACATTACATGGCAATGACTTCATTGATTAGTCAACTGATGATCTTTTTATGGATGTTATGAATTAAACATAGTTCATTAACTAATTAATGAGAATCTGTGTTCCTTGCAATGACTATTATTCCTTACTTTATCCTAATGTAGCACAGTAAAATTTCCTCGTTCCGAGTTTGTTTCTCTTTTTTAAGTATTAGTCTGTTGCTTTTGGTATTGTATCTGGTGTCTCTATCATTTTATATGGCTAATTGGTAGTATTGGTGACTACATATCTTTTCACAGAGTAAAGGTGGACATTATTTACCTAATTGCAAGCTATGCCATATATTTTGCGGTATCCAGCGAAGCGTCAGGATTTATTGTACCCACAGTTAGTCTAGTGCTTCAATGGTTTCTGCAATAGTAACAAAACTTTTTTTCAGGGACGTTAAAGGTTCTGTTTGCATCAAGTCATATCAAGATTTATAAAACCGTGCAGTTTAGGTTAAATGGTCGGATGACAAGTTGATTCTTTTGTTAGGTTTTTGGATACTATACATGCACTAATAGTTACATATCCTTCCAAATATGAGGAATGGAAATATACTTCTTGGGAATATTGTGTTCTTTCATTTCGGCAGAGTAACCCTTAAAACATGCCAAGTTCTAGTTGGATTTTTGTTTTAGTATGTATATTTCAGGTTATATGTAATCTACTATATGATCTTTTCTAAAATGTCATCGTTTGATATATTCCTTTGCTTTTGGAAGTAGCTGTTGGTCATTACCATCCTTTCAGTTGTACAAGGAGGGTGCTATATTGTTGTTCCCTTGAAAGTTGATCATACTTATTCAAAGAAGAGAAACCTATTTGGATTCTGGATGCCAAAAGTTAAATTTTGCCATGTCGTTTAGATATATCATGAGCTGCCTCTCAAAAGACGTGTTCGTATGTTCTGGACAATTGAGGATTTTTCCTTGGCTCTTGTGCACACACTTTTTGAACTGCTAAACGGTGTGTTTTTTTAAAAAAAGTTTTTATATAGAAGTTCATCATCTCTCATTTCTAAAGTAGATTTTTAACTTTGTAGTAAATTTTGTTGTTTATACCATTAAATAACTATCACAACAATCAGATAATGTTTCATCTTATAGCGTTTTCCAACATAGCCTAATTCTCCTTTGGGTCCCATCCACTTTGGCTAAGGAATAAAAAAGGAATAGTTCTCCCCGTAGTTTCCAGCAATTGATTTGAATGCTGTGGAATACTTTTCTTTTTGTTTTCCTAATACTATTGACCAGGTCGTGACTAATTACATGACAGCCCATGTTTCTTGTTCTTACTCTCTTATTCTTCTCTCTCTATATCACATCTTCCAGCATCTTAGTGTGATTTGAACCTTAGTAGTTGTGGGAAATCTTAGTTTGGAGCTTGGGGCCAATTGTGGAGATCTAAAATGGCAGCATTATGATGTGATGTCACTAATGAATGTGCAATGCCGCTGATTGTCTGTAATCTCAATAGAGAATTGAGGAATGCTCCCTTGAATTGTTATCAGTTGAAACTTGTGTTATTAATCACAAAAAAAGAGAAACTTTTGTTATTTGATATGGATATTCTGAACTTGATTTCAGGGATTTTCAGTGTGTAAGGATTGAAATCCAGCGATAGTTCTGTTCCTTTTGTGGTGTGTCTCTGAGTATGACAGCATGGGGTTGCTCTTATTGCTTCTTTATTTAGATTCCATGGTGTGCACTTTACTCACTGATTTATAATCTCTCAAGGTGTACATATTTTATTGTCTCTTGGGCTATACAATCTCCTTGAGGAGCTATGCCTCCTACATAATTGATGTCTTCAACAGATGTAAGTTATTTTTTTCCTATCTGCTTTGCTTCTCACAACAGATGCAACTGATATGTAGTACTTCTAATGAGCTTGAATATGGACACTTCTTATACCACGTACATGTCAAGTGAATTATTCTATTCCAATTTCTACAATTTGATGCTTGGTACAACCAGCTACAGTTACGTTGAAGGCTCTTCTTTGTGGTCAGGGTGGTGCATTATGAGATTGAATTTTTTTGAAGTAAAATCATGAGATTGAACATAAGAAGAGAACAGCACTAGTGCAACTCATTTTGATTATTCCTTTAGTTACACTTGTTAACTAGTTTCCTCGTCGATATCAGGCCCGAACATGTATAATCTGATTTTTTTTGTCCTGCTAAGAAATATATGAAAGGATGCTCTTGTCCCTCTTCATTTTCGATTGATTCAACTTAGCTAGACTAGCCTACAAATCACAAAATGCATGTAGAACGGCTTCAATTTTCAAGCTTTCTATAATTAAGTCATTAACAGTTCAAGACACTCCTATCCGTGTCTCTAGAGGAGAGAACGTGCCATACAAGATGAATCCACACCTTTGAAAGGGTATTCTCCTACAGTCTTTAGGTGGTGTGTTTGATTCTGCATATTAGCCCCTCAATTTTTTTATTTTAGTCTTCACATTATTTCTATTTACATATAAATAAAAAAATTACACTAAACACCCGTAAAACTATAAACTATTATAATGAAACTCCCTTGACAAATCAACCAAATCCCTCCCAAAATTCCCTATATCCTTCTTCCATTGGCAACCGTAGCCCTGTTGTCACTGGTCACCTTGGCTCCATCATCATTCACAACGAACGCGCACATATGGTCTCTCCCTTCTCCTTGTTGACGTCCCTCTACTCTCAACAAAGAGTTCCACTGTTGTTAGCTTTCTCCTTCACCAGTTCACCACTGCTGCATCCTCCTCCACAACCACTATGCCCTCTTCCTCGTCGCCTGAAGACGTGGGTGGAGACATGGAGTCTGTCGCTGGTGCGTATGGGAGTTGTGGCCTCCTCACTCGGAGCAGCGATGTTAGTGGTGAGAATGAGGATGATGGGTATGCGCTTGCATTGTTAGACAATGGCAGTAGATCCAGCGGGTGAGAGTGACAAAAACATGGTGAGGGGCTCCCTTGTAGGATTAAGATGTCAACTAACAAGAGCTAATAGGCGATTTTTAAATAAATCACAACTAATCAAATCTAACCTAAATTTCTAGGTTTGGTGAAGGATAAAACTAACTAGTCAACTAAGATTATTTTTGCAATCTTAGAGTGCTAAGGGCTTAAATAGTCCGTATGATTGTAACTTGCACAAATGTAAATATAGTAAGTAAATGAGACAAATCAACAACTGGATTTTTCACGAGATGTTCGGAAGCTTGCTAGCTTCCTACGTCACTATTGAGGTGAGCCTAACTTCACTATTTAAACTATTAAGCCTCTAAACCCCTTCGTTAAGGAATGGGCAAGGAGAAAGCTGGTCCTGAAGTGGTCTACAAAGTCTTGATTACTAGGAATAGTTATTTCTTTACTTCAAAGGTAATGAGCTCTAAACTACTTACAATCAAACCCAAGCCTCCTCCACAACCTTCTTGGAGAGGTCATTGGGCAAATCTTCTAAGCCGTCTAGGAGGCGGCGACCTCTAAGAGTAATAAGTAGCAACCGGCTCGGAGATAATAAAATGCCACACTAGCTCAAACAATAATGCAACTCACTTGTTTTGACTTAATTTATCCTCAAACACCTATAAAGGATGAACAAGAGCTCAAGTGGTGTGAGAGTGGTTACAAGGGGTCAAGTGAAATGTAGTGCCAAAAGAGTAACCTTGCCATAGATGGGGGGTTATTTATCCCCCCACCCACCAAAACTAGATGTTGGGAGTAAAATCCTTCGACACTGCGCACTGCTGGACCAACTGACATGTGGCCATTGGATGGTCTGGCCCTTGTGCTAACAACTTGAAAACTAGCCATTGGCGTGTATTTAATGTGCGGGTCAAACCGATCGACAGGTCCTTGAATGAAACACCAGTCTTCAGGTCTTTATTGATTACACTGATCGGTCCCCAAAGCAAACACTAGTCTTTGGGACCTTGCCAATCCAATTAACCATGCCGATAGGGATCAAAACCAAAACAAGACACTCTCACGCATATGCACTAGTATGGCATTTTGATCACTTCTTTGCCAATATTACCATCCTTCTTGATAATATGGTAAAGCTAGAAGAAAAACCTAGCAAATTCGATTGCATAACTCCTTGATTGATAAAAAAAACAAAACGCTAGATATTTCACCTTGATTTGTGCCATCAATTTTAATACATGGTAATCATCCTTGGCATACACGTCATTTGGCCATAACTTAAATTTTAATCGATGGTAATAAAGTAGTTAGTCCATAATTAGCGATTGTCATTATTTACCAAAATTAACAAGGGGAGGTTAGATGCTTCGATATTTTCCTTTTTGGTAATTGATGACAAACACCACATTTATAAAATGAATAAGAACAAATATGTTATGCTCACCCTAAACATGTGCATATCAAACACAAGGGTCAATAGATGACATTAGGAGTTTACACTATATTTTGCACTTTTTAAACAGTAAGCACAATAGAGATAGACCATATGCAATGAACTCACAGAAACATCAACAAAGCATAAGATGGTCTCAATAATGTAATAAGATCACCAACCATCCAACAAAGCCAATAATATTACATGTTCACATAAAAAGCACTAAATGATTCATAACCTATATAAAAAGTACGAAGGGTTCAAATAACACAAGGGGTTCAAATAGAATTCGCAAATAAAGTATAAAGTATAGCTCAAACCTATCCCATACATATATAATGTACCCAACCACTTAACCTAATTAATAAGAGAGCTAATCTCACTACTACAAGTCCCAACCAACATAGCAAAAGATAGATAGATTATTCTTCTTTGCCTTTTGGCATCAAGGACCAAAAAGCATTAGTCTTAAGGAGGAGGAGACGATGCTGGGTCTTGAGAAAGATCTCCACGTGGAGGACCTAGAGCAAGATCATAACGGCGATGGTAGACGATGGGATAAGAGTGCTCCAAACTATGCATCCTTGTCTCCACACCATCAACACAACGATCCAACCACTCAACCATTGAGGTCAAGTGGCCAACATCCTTGCGCAACCCCCTCACTTCTTGAGACATTCCATCAAACCCAATGTTCAACCCTTTAAGTGTCTTATTTAGAGCATTGGGAGTTCCCATCACGGGGTTAAAGTATTCTTGTGGTTGTATCCCAAAATAGGCATATAGAGGAGTGAAATAGGTACCAAAGCCTTAGGGAGGAGGAGAAGGCTCTTCAACAATGATCTCCTAAGCGACATGGGAGGATTGCTCTTGCTCCATACTAGTATGCCCAGTAGGAGTTGGAGCACTTAAAAGTGAGGCAAGGCTTGTATTGTTTGTGAGGAGTAATGTCTTTGCCTATGTTCCCAACCTTAGAGATGATGAGCTTAATTATATGGGGCATAGTAGATACCTTGGGTGCAGGTGTCCTAGGAGATCATCATTTCATAAAGAATAAGATCCATAACATCAAACTTTCTTGCATGAAAAATGCATCAATCCACATGACATATGCCTATGAAGATGAAGCAACCTTTGAGGAAGCTTTCATTATCAATAGAAGCAAGCTGGACGAACAGACTTGGCTAAACAGTATTGATAAGGTAAAAGAGAAAATGGGTGGAATGTTACATGAGGAATGTATGAGAAACACAGTGAGAGCTTAAATAATAACTTGAAAAACCTTCTGAAGTCTGATCTTGACATTATTCTTTTTTTCAATAATCTAGAAAGATTTGCCAAAGTTAAACAAGACAACGAACTAGATGCAAAATATAAAGCAAGGAAAATTTTGCCTAGAATTAAAATGAGAGTTCCTATATTGGTGCAAGCAAACAAGATTTACACACCTTGTATATTTCAAAAAATTTTGAAATGAATATGAAAGGTCCATGGCTGCATACATCAAGGCATCAGAACATAATGAATTCATAGTCACAATTGGGGCTCCTGATGAAAAGTCAACATTTGAAGTGGAGTGGAAAGTTTTAGGCGATTATGCAGAGCAACAGGTTTTTTTGTACCAGTGGACAATTTAAAAGAATTGGAATACTGTGTAGTCATGCTTTGAAAGTCCTTTAAAATTGGAATACTGTGTAGTCATGTTTTGAAAGTCCTTGATGTGACGAATATTAAGTCTTTGCCAGAGTGCTATATTTTAAATCGATGGACTAGAGAAGCACGAAGCCGTACTATTGACGACTGCTATGGAAAGACCATCGTAGAAGACCCCAGATCGGAGGAAAGGTACCGATTGAAGTTTCTTGTTCACAGTTTTTTGGTATAGCTATTCTAGAAGCTGAATCTGAATAGTGTAGCGCACTAGTAGATACTGTTCTAGAGAGCCTGAGTAAAGAAGTTGATGAAAAAACACCTACTAGCCAATTAGGTGAAGTTGAATCTAAAGAAGCAAATGGCTCTTTGCATACTGCACATCTGAAGAAAAAAGAAGTTCAAAAGAGTGGCATAAGGAGAAAGAAAAATTGGATTGATAAGCAGCATCCCACCAAAAAAAAAGGTGCAAACAAAAGTTGTACCGGACAAATAATGTATCTCAGTATGTTACTTATGGGCTATTCAATTAGACCATGTATGTAGAAGTACTGATTACAGTACAGAGTAATATTTTATCTGAATGGTTTTGCTTGGTAGAAAGTGAAGGATTGTCCCATAGCATAGAACCAAATTCTTGTGGAGAAGACTTTTTTTTAGATAATGGAAGATTTCATTAGGGATGCACACATCCAATAAAAAAACAAAATAAAGAATGAAAACCTCGACAACATAAACATATCATGTTGTCTTGTAACATATTTGCTCTACTACAATCATTGAAACAACACTAGAATTATATATGGTACTTCTCAAAACAACTCTTTCAAGAAAAAACTATCATTATTTGCCGATGTTACCTGAATCAATAGAAAGCCCAATGTTGGATTTTCATCACAATGAGATAACACCTTCAATAAGAAGTCGACAAATAGATGCCGATGTTGTCAGATTAGAAAATCCAGATCAATGTTTTCACCCCAGAGATTAGATCAACACCAATAGACTCCACGCATTCTTTCATAGCCAAAGAGCTCCCAAACGCAACAATTGCAACCTGTGATTGCCGCCCACCAAAAGAGCAGCCAAAAAGAACTGTACATGACCAATCATGACCACCAAGCGGCCTTAAGATAGCGTCGACTGATCTTCCTGATCATAGTGAAATTCACTACCCATGTAGCTACCTCCAAATCATTGCCATCAACTTGGTACCAAGAAAGACTAAGATCCCAACCACTGTCTAACGAAGTGCTGTCCTTGCCGATCCACCTCCATTGGGTAGGAAGAAACAAGGTGGTGAGCTGATAGACTTTGTCATCTTAGTAGTTGGATCTTCGTCAACTATCAGTTTGCTATTGGTGTGAGTAGGCAAACACGAACTTCGCATAGATCCTAGCACAAAAGTGCTTAGACATGTAGATCTCATCACAAGATCTTTCTCCCCGATCCCCTTGTGTGCCGCCCATTGGTCACAGTGACAAACTGATCCATCTCTTTGATCAATCACTCCACCTGTGCCACCGCGTAGATCAGAAGAAAGCACCACCATTGTTAGGCGCCATGGTCGACATTGTTGCAGAAGCACAGCGTAATTTGCCCTTGATCCATCGCCAGGATCAATGCCTCCAACTCCTAGATCAGATCGCCGATCATGCGCATGCCTGCGAGCAACCAGAAGAGACCAATCTCCTTGTTCCTGTTGCAAGCAGTGACCTGCTCGTTCGTCGGTGTTGATCTGGAGTAGGGCTGCCATCACTGTCAATCGGAGAACAACAGCACAACCACCTCAAATCGTTGCTGGTATGGATGGGCACCAGGGATCGCTGTGGGCAGAAATGAGAAGACTAATGGAACAAATGAGAAGTGATCTAAAGAATCTGGGTGGATCAACAGCTGTGCAGAACTACCGAGGGTATTCCACATATATGTTTAGTGCATAGTTTCCAGCAGCATGAATATTATTTTTCTAACTACTCTAATTCATTGTATAGGGTGATGGCATGGAGCAGAACACATTTGATACTACCTGGAATTTTGGGTGCAACACAAATTTTGATGGGAGATAGCAGGATGCCTAGGTATTGTACGATCGAAAAAAGAAGAACCAAATTTATCAGAGAGGAGTGAATGGTAGATAGCATCAGCATAAGTCAAATAATTAAACTTTAATAGATAAAAAGTTATCCCAACCTCAAAAACCAAAAGAGCAAAGAGGTCTAACCGGATCTTTACCGATGATTTGGGCCGGTTCACCGTATTACAATTTTCAATCTGATCGTTAGTCTAAAAATAACCTAACAACACTTTTATAAAAATACGATTTCTCCAAAACCAACCCTTCGATTAAGCTCAAACTTCCGGAGGAATTTGTAAAATAACCAACAGTTTAAGATAAAAATATCGTCAGAAGTCCGTTATCTTAAAAATTTCAGCAAATCTGAACAAAAACTAAAACTTGGGTAATTTCAAATCTAGAAAAATCCAATTAATGAAATTTTCAATATCTAACCTATGAAGTATTATAAAGGTTTTGGAGATATTAACTTACATAAAATCGTAACCAAATGAAAAATCACAAGTTAATGATAAAACCGAATAAAAACGTAAAACTTACGAAGTCGAAAGAGATTATTGATGTCTTGTTAATTGAATATGATCTTTATTGCTCAAGTATTGTTTATAAGGTATAGTGATGAGAACCCGCTAGGGTTTAGTCCTGATCTTTCGATGAGAGGTGGAGGATAAATCGATTGGGGGATGAAGGCAATGTTCATGGTTCGACTACAACCGTCCAAGGATGATGCGCCTTAGCAACCGATACACCGTCTCCGATGGTCGACACGAATTTGCGGTGCGCGACAACCCAGCTACTAGGGTACTCGTCCTACAAGCAATCGAAGAACAAGCAAGAATAAGTAAAACAAGCACTAAATTTGCTAGATATTGAGATGAAAGATTCACTCTAAATTCATAATACGGCGGGGTTTCGGAGTCAAACGGACGGGCGGTCTAGCCGACACGCGTGCTATGTGTAAGTAGCAAGACGCTAACTCTAATCAACAAAACCCACTGTTCTTGGCGGCGACTAAAGGTTTAAGAAGAGGGGGAGACGACCACAGGGGTGCTGGGGTCATGCTCAACCCTAGGACGCGCCCCTAATGGGCCCAATTTGATACACGACACATTGGGCCCAAAAGAGGTGACGCAGCACCGTGGACAGAAAAACACTCAATAGAAAAATGATAATTGCAGCCGCTCCAGAATAGATATTGACATGGGGCTAGATCCATTTGAAAGTAGACTTAACCTTTCCATTAAGGACTTGCAAGCTTAAATCGGAGTTCACATGAAGTCATGGTGGCCGTCAGAATTTGGCACTATCCTATAGTCCGAATCCACCCCGTGCTAATCCTTTACTCGTTGGATCCTCTCCATCGTTCCTGAGTAAAAAAGATAGTTGAGTTGACGTACACGAGCGCGGGTAATTGGATCATGAGTGGATGTATCAATAGTGTTAATGTCCTCATCATATAGCCACAACACCCCTCATAAGTTTATCACAAAATCCTAATGCAAAGAGCACTTAACTCTCAATCGCAGGTCTTTTGGCTTTTTGGCTTTTTGACTTTTGCTCATGGTCTAGCCTACCTTCCTATTTATATCTTTGGATATGGCCCCTACGAATTCAACTAGAACAAATACACACCAACTTATCCAACTCTCCTGTACAAGTAACCAACTTATCCACACCAAATACAAACTCTAATATTTCCAAATTTAAACTCCTTCCAAATTTGACTCTAATTTCTATATGCTCACAATTTCTCTTATATAGCATATGAAAACTTCACCTCTATATGCATTGTTCTCTAACATTAGTATCCCATGTGATTTTCTTAATAGTCTAGACATCAATTTCTCCCAAGGTTAGTCTCGATCTATTACTGGCAATACTTTTAGGCATCAAGCAACACCTGTATATGAACAACCAAAAAAATCATATTCGAACATAATTTAACTCATATTAACATACAACATAATATCTTATGCATAAAAATTATCTATAAGTAATAAGCATAAAGTAAATATCGTAAACCAAGAAATCTACTCAAAATCAACTCTTTTTATGATTCTGTCAGTCCGACCATCAAGTTTTCTGGTCTTATCGTTTTCATACCTACAGTCGAACAAAAACTATTTATCGGTAAGATTGAGAATTATTCACCAGTCTGATCACAGTTGACCGATACTATTTACTAATTTTATAAATTCAATTTAAATATAATCTTTTCATTTTAATTTTAATTTATCATACAATCTAAATAATCACTATGAAATGAAACTAAGAATAGCAAATCAGGCCATTCAACATTTACTTTTGAGAATCCATTCATTTTTTTCTAGTAATGTCACATAAAATTTATGCTATGTATTCTTCTGTCAGTGTTTAGTACTGAATTACTTGCACATATGCAGTGTTACCTTTATACAAGTTTCCATCAGAGTAGAGTGTTTAATCTTGCAAAAACTTTTTCATCAGAACACTATTTGCAGAGGATGTAAATGAACAATGCAACCTTTTCAGTGCTGCACTTTGGAATAAGTCTAGCCTTCAGAATGAGGCAATGCTCTGCTTCTGATCTCAGTAGAAGATGTGACATAGGTTGAACGTCGTTAGATGAACATCACAGCACATACATATATAAACACAGCCTGAAGGTACGAGTAACAAGTTGTGCAAACTTCTCTTGTTGTACTATGTATTTTTTGTAAAAAAAATCTATAAAAAATTATTTTAAAAAATCATATTAATCTATTTTTAAAGTTTTTTAATTAATATTTAATTAATCATATACTCAGTTTAGTTTAGAGCGACGCGCCTGATAGCCTTCGCCATGTAACCGTCCAGTAACAGACAGCTGGAGTATATGGTGGCGGGCAGATTGAGCGGAATCAGAGCCATTCAGGCTGCGTTAGTTAGTGATAGAAGATCAGAATTTTTTTTTAGTTTTTATGGGTATGTTTTTTTAACTGTAAAATGATATTTTAAAAAAGCTTCTATATGAAAGCTTATTATCTCAGCATGATTTTTAAATTTACATCATTTATATTATTACATAATTATAAAAAATCAGATAATCACCTTACATCACTTTTAAACACTATTAACGCCTAAATTTGATTCAGCCTGTAAACCGGATCGATAAATGGAAATACTAATCGGCTCGTGAGACAAAGTCAATCGGTACTGTAGAGAAACCGATCAAATTAGTAGAAGATTGAGTTGGTTTGACGACAGGGAATTATCCGATTGGGATTAGGTCCAAGAAGTCTAAGGAGAGGTTAAAAAAGGATCGGTTTGAGTAAAAAGAGATTCGATTGCTATAGGAAGGGAGCCGATCGGGTGTAGCAAGGAAAGATTCGGTCTAAAATAGAAGATTATCCAAATAAGACCGAGTTTGTAGAGGAGCCGTGGGATTCACGATAGGGTACTATCTTTAGTTAAATTGTATCCTATATAGTTAGAAAGTGTTAGTTAGTTTAGTTAACTGCTTTAGAGATATTTTCTATTATTTTTGTTAAGAGATGATGTCCGATGGTAGTTGTAAACACGTCGAACTCTATAAACCCAGGGCATAAATATAGACCTCCTAGAAACATGTAGCATATCTCTCAATCAATACAATCTCGGCGCATCGCCACCCTAGTTTATCTAGGTTTCTACCGGTGGGTTCTGGCTCTCGACGTGGGGCTGCATCGGTTAGGTCCGATCTCCGGCGAAGGGGTAAGTTCCGCCACTATCTCGATATGTTCTGCTCCGTCTAAGGCTGCATCGGTTAGGTTTGACCTCTTAGGTCGGTCAGATGTATCGTATCACATCCGTACAGGGCCTATCAGCCTGTTAAGCTTCCTCTGCCATCGTCAATTTCATGCTGCATCGGTTAGGTTCAACCTACGGGACTGTCGACGATAGATTGAGCTTCAGGCTTATAGTTTTCTGCATGGCGTATCATCGGAGTTCTAGCCGATGAGTTATCCATGCACTGAGCTTCACGCCCAGCACATCGGCCCCTCGGCCGATACGCATCAGCCTTTAGAGGTGTCCCTTGACGCGTAACGCTAAGCGTATTAGTCTTCCAGCCGATACGCCCCCGCCTTCAGAGAGGCATCCCCTCATCGGCTTATCTAGCCGATGGGTTCGTTCCTGTCTTTCCTTCAGCATAGCCGATCCGACGTCCTCCGTATCATCGTTGTTGACCTCGGCCTCGCACTATCTCGGTTAGGTCCGATCTTCGAGGTTCGGTGTTAATGGCACTATCACGGCGAGCGATGGGTCTCATGCTGTCATATCCGAAGCGGCATTGGCTTTACAGCCCTTGCCTTTTAATACTATTCATTGCCAGTCCGCATATGCCTTGATCGGTTTTTCCAGCCGATGAACGACTGTTACAACTTCCGTCGGCTATTCGGAGGGATCTTATGCGCTTTGCTATCCTCTGAGTATACCCCGGTTCCTCCATCGGCTCTACGGCCGATCCCTCGTCGACACTTGTCCACGCCTTCATCGGCTCCCTAGCCAATCGAAGAGCTTCCCAATTCCTATCGGCAAATAGCCGATAGAGAAGGGCCTTCCGGGCGTGGCCGATGGCCATCCCTATCCTATCGGCAGCCAGCCGATAGCGAGCGCCTGTATCGACTCACCGTTCGACGAACCTATTCGTCTCACTTCCTTGTCAATTGCAGGGTCAAATTGACTAGCACGCCCGCACCCGTACTGACGTGCTAGAGCTGACCAAACCCCACGGCCCCTGGTGCACATACCTTGAGCCACGGAGAGAAGTCAATTGGCCTGCACTGGAGCTAAGCAGACCTCCTTGGCGTCGGCGTGTTTGCGCCGGGACACGCGAGGGATCTCGGCGCGAACGTATTTTTTTGGCACGCCCGGTAGGACTGAAGGTTTCATTCATCGGCCGGTAAGAACCATACTATATTCATCGGCCGAGAGGGTAGAAATCTTTATTCATTAGCCGATTGGACTAGATTTCATTCATCGATTGAAGAAACCTAAAGACCGTCCATCGGTTGAAGATCCTTCATCGACTGGTGGTATAATTCCATTCATCAACCAGCGGGACTCTACATGTGCCTGATTAGAAGTCAGATTTTACTCATCAACCCGGGGGCATCTTATTGTCAATATGTCTAAAGAAAAGATTGATTCAAGGCATATTCGTCTAAAGATGAAGCCGATGAGGAGATTATAGTTCCAATTACCATAAAGGATCTGAATGAAGACCAGAGGCGGCATATAGAGCAAAACATGGATAACTTTCAGAAGCTCTGTTTGAAATCCTTCAGTATGACTAAACAAGAGCCGATTCAAAAAGCACAGTTACCAAAATGTGTTTTGATAAAGGAATCAGGCCATTCAGCACCTCTGAATTCTTCCAAGCCATTGCAAGAGATGTTCAATGAAGCATTTTATCAAGCTTTCAGTAATCCATCAAGAGTATGGATGGATACATTGCAAGATCTAATCAAGAAGACGATACAAGAATCATCAGCTGAAGAGCCTAATCAGGATCATGTGCCTTTGTCGTTAGAGACAGAGGAAACTTACAAAACAAGGACCTATCGGTAAATATGTATATGCCAATACAAGATCGATTCGGGGGGCAACGGCAGGAGGTACCTCTAGAATTCTTTCAGAGGAATCATTATGAAGAATATCACAGGCAGAATTGGGTGTCATATCTACCTCCACATGATCAGGAAGATACTCTAAGGGAGAAGGATTGGTTAACCAGAATTATGAATACAGTGAAAGAACAATTTGGTATCAAGCCCAAAGATCTTATGTATCGGTGCCCATATCTAGAATGGTTTGACAGAGTGCAATTACCTCGTCGATACACGATACTAGATTTCTCAAAATTTTCAGGGCAAGACAATATATCTACAATAGAGCACATCAGCCGATTCTTAACACAGTTTGGAGAAGCATCGGCTGAGGAAGCTCTTAGAGTCCATCTATTTCCATTATCACTCTCTGGATCGGCCTTTGCATGGTTTTCTTCGTTACCACTGAACTCGATTGAAGGATGGGCCAATCTAGAGCAACAATTCCATAGATATTTCTATACTGGAATTCAAGAAATGAGACTGTCAGATTTAACATCGGTTAGACAGAGGTCCAATGAGTCAGTTCTAGAATACATCCAACGTTTCTAGGACATCAGAAGCCGATGTTATAGTCTTGTTCTGAGCGATAAACAATTAGCTGATTTGACATTCTAGGGGTTATCGAGTCGCATCAGGTGAAAATTTTCTTCCCAAGAGTTCAACAGTTTAGCACATCTAATACATGTGGTATTGGCTTACGAGAGCCGATTATCAGGAAAAGAGGAGATGTCGACGCATTAGAAGTTACCGATTGGGTCTTGAGATGATAAGTCTAGAGAATGGTCATCCAATTGGGAAGACGCCTAAATCGGCTAATTGTAGCTGATTTTTTTTTCAAGACGAACGATCTCTCAGAAGTGGTATCGGCTAATGATACTGTTTGCGTAAATTGGTTGAGGCGTAGCCGATTTCTAATATACGGAAGCCGATATAATTATATCGATTACGGATGGCCGATATCGTTTAGACATCACCGTTAGGGGATATGTATATACAACTTTTGATGATCAAGCTGATTGAACTCTATTGCAAATAGTTAATATTCAGGATGACATCTTTGGTTTTTTCCAAGGCTAAAATTTTATAGGAATTTCTTAACAGGCTCGTTCACGCGTAGACGGATTTGATCTATCTCATTGATGGCGTGGATGTCATCCTCATTTGATCCGAGGATAGTCTTTAAATTTCTATACCGACGAACTACAAGACGTACTTGGTCTGTTATCTTGGTCTCTTGATCTTGGATTGATTTTGGTAGGCCGATGAGGTGGGACTCGGTGGAATTGATGTCATCACGAACCTTGTCAAGTTCCGCCATCAAATCAACTTCTCGTTTCTTCAAGAGGCCAAGCTTGGTGTTGGTGCATTGAAGGTCAACTATCATTTCATCAAGCCTTTTCTTTTCAATTTGGGCGATTAGCCGATCGTTATGAGCTAGATTGCTTTGCTCAACGCGATCGCCTATGTGTCGTCTTGATGAGATCAACTGGGTCCTTTGGAATTCCATGTAGGCAATAGGCGTGGGTGCGTCGGTCAGTTCCTCAGGCAGAAGATGTTTGACTTCAGCAAGTCTTCTCCGAATCGGCCCGCAATCTTCCACCAGCAAGTATATCGGAACTTCCAACCGATGCATAATATCTAACAACTGCTTGTGTGTATCGGCTGGTAAAGATGGTTCAATCGCTGTGCTAGTGGCTGAATCTTCCTCTGTTTCTAAGTATTTGCCGATGTTGAAAGAAAATAGATCTGCACGATAACATTAGTAAATATGGGGATCATAAGTCAAGAAAAAAATAACATATAGGATGGATATATAGTGGGAGCAGCTTGAGTAATTATGTGGGTGTTAGCTTGATGTGAGGCAGTTTGTGGCTCAGAGGCTATGACTTCTGGGGATACCATCGGCTCAGCCCCAGTAACAGTGTCCAGCGGTTGGACTTCAAGAGCCGATGGTTCAGGCTGCAAAGTAAAAGTGTCAGGATAAAAGCGAAAGCAATAGAGAAGAATTGATGCTGACACATACCAATGGAGATGCAGAAGTTAGGATTACCGCGGGAGAAGGGCTTTGCGAGGCTGATATGATGATGGCGACATCGGCGCTGAGTTTTTGCTTCTTAGAAACCGTCCGAGTAGCCGGTTTCTTGCGCTTTAGCCCTGGTATTTGCGACACTCGGAGGAGAGCTGATGGAGGTGGAGCACCTTGTCCAAGGATGGATCTGGCCGATTGAGGTTGATAAATAATCGGCCGACCACTTGCACTGGTTGTAGGTGCATCTTTATCGCCAGCCTGTGGAATCATGGGAATCAAGACACAATTGAAATTCAATACGATGAAGCAAAGATAGTACAAGGAGAAAGATTACCTCTTCATCAGATTCCATATAGTCGGGGTTGAGGCGCAGGCAATAATTTTCAGCCGATAGACTGAATAGGTGTTTTCCCCATTCTAACCACCATCGAGCAAAAAGTTTGGTGTTGGATATGCAGGGATCAAAGATGGAGATAGTCCCTAAGGACAAGGATGATGCCATCAACCTAAGCCGATCGTACTCCAAGCTACTTTTTACTTCTCTTCAGGCTTGGAGCTTACCGATGAAGAGCAAGCTGATGGAGAGTTGGCCGAAGCCCAACTGATGAGCACCAACCGAAGGATGGTAGAAATCTTATGATGGGTGTTGGAATCGGCCTAGTGAAAATCTAGTCGGCAGAAGATTAGGAGTTATGAATGATAAGAAGATTGTCTTCGATTCTTCATCGACTAAGGCGTTCATCAGGTGAAATCTGGAAGGCATTTCAAAAGACTAGTCGTCCTCGTATGCAAAGCAGATGGTGACCTCTTTAGTGAAGCCGTAGTAGAAACATTTGAACCACTAGCTGAGTTCGAGGGGAGTCATTTTGCTTCTAGGAAGAGCCGATGCGACTTCACCCAGAGATGTACATCGGTGTCGGCTAACCTCATCTTCTTCTAGGTAGCCAGTCAGATATGATATAGAAGCGAAAGGGGACCTGGCGATAACTCTAGAGGTATGTAGTGCAATAGGACTAGAATATCTGGACTCACTATCTGGAGACTTCAGCTAAGGCTCTCTGTCTGACAGAGAGGCTACTCCGATCCTTTGGTCTAGATACTCTAGAGGGGAATTTTGTTTTGCTATGAGTGTTTTCAGAAATGCTTATTCACCCTCCATTAAGCGACATCATGGTCCTTTCAATAAGTCCCTTAGATTGTATAGATGAAATAATTCATCGAATGGAATCCACATGATACCATCACAATGGTGAAAGTCCTCATCCCTGAAGATAGGGAAAATTTCCTCACCCTCCATGGCCATCTGTAAATACCATTCTTGTATCCTCCTCATCTGTGTACATTGGTTGATAAGAATGTTTTGGTTCATAATCAAAGGGTGACCTAGTTCAACCTTTGCTGCCAACGAGGCCTTCACAATATTGTCTAGATTGATTGTACTATCTAGCCTAGCATCTCTTAGAAATTCATTCAAAGTTTTATGGCCTTATCTTTCTCAAATTTCTAATTGAAATATTCTTACAATTCCATTTTCCTGATCTTGTGTCAAAAGCCTAAAGTAGGTGGCTTCAGGGCGGCTAGTTTTGCCATACCAATGAAGAACAATATTTTAACTGGCACTTCATCCTTCACCTTCGCTTGTATCTTGTCCTATTTATGGCCAGGAAATGATGTTATGATCTCTCTCATCTCCTTTTTTCCTTCGGAGATGGCTTCGACATCTTAGGCAATGGCACCCATGAGTTCTTCAAGGATAGCGGTTGTGGTTTTGACATCTAGGAAGTTTTTGGTGGTGATGGAGAAGTTGGGCTCTTACATGGCAGCAATGTAGGAGTTGGCCTCTTATGTGGTGGTGGTGGCGGAGTTGGCATCCTTTGGAGAGGCAACTTGATATGACCACGCCATCAAGCAAGATGTCACAACCCTCAACTCAAGCTACACCAACTCAGGTCTCACCTATATCAACACCAGTTCAAGTAATTGATGGACCGATTACACGTAGTCGAGCAAAGAAGCTACAACAAGAGGTGCACGCACTACTTTGTGAGATTTATTTTAATATTAATGAAAATTATATACTACCTAAGTCATGTACATTATTAATGGTTAGGTTCACTAAGGAGGAAGACATGAACACACAAGGAGATGACTTCCGACCAGCTACAGACCACTTCAGACCAGTTGTCGACCACAAACTACACTCGAACCAGTTCAGCTCTGCAGAACCGTCTAGAAGAAAAAGTCATATATTTTGATTCCTAGAAGCTATGGTGGTCTATGAGCACGTTTTGGAAAGCTCTTCAAGTCTAGTTTCCAATGAGTCTAGCCTCGACCAGTTTGGAGCTACCATTTCGGCATAGACCACCGTTTAGTGTATACTACTCGGAAGGTCAACAGCCAGCCTGATGCTAAAGTTCATGTATTAAACTGTACTATTCTATAATATTACGTGGTACATGGCATACATGGTTGGAAAGGGTGTCAAGTCAAGGATCCAACGTAGCAAACCGTGCATCATTTGGACTTTCCTAGGTAGAGTTATTGCCAAAACAATAAAGATTGCGCAGAAGACTAACAGCCGCGCGGAAACTCTCGAGGAGCTTATTCTAAAGAGGTCTTTTCAGATAGTCGAACTAGTTATTTTCTTTTTGAGTTTCCACCTACCTAACAGGGCTGTTGCTAGTATAAATACCTGCTAGACTCATTGTAATCACAGATTATGATATTGAGAATATAGACCACTTTGTTCAGCTGTGCTCTAGCAAACCCCTGAGAGTTGATCTTTATCCTTTGCTCTTGTGACTTCCTTCGCAGGAATTACAGAAGTGGCGGCTTCATCCACTCCCAATTGGTGCTCCTACTCCCTTCGAGGTCTCCTCGATTGATTGTAGGCTGTGTTGGTTGGTTTCTTTGAAAGTGTGGTTGGGCGAATCCTTGATTCAGGTTGTCATATTGAGACGGTGGTTGGCTTCAAGTTTTATTCGTCGGGTTGCACTAGTTATCGCTGCTTGCAGTAAGTTATCTCGGCTTCTTCGAAACTAGTTATCTGGTGATTGATCCTACGTCATGAAGATCGGGACATCAAGGTGTATCAGAACGGGTTTATATAGTGGGTGGTGTTGAGGCAAGTCAACATGATAATGTCCATTAGAGTGGGGGTCATTGGTCCATGTCCAAACATGAAGGCATTCAGGATATCCGATCAAAAGTAAGAAGCCGATGTAAGCAAAGGTTCATTTTTTTCCATATCAGCTAAAGAAAGATTGATACAATGGTCTATCTCTAAATCCTCTTAGAAAGATTTTTTGGAGGCGGAAACTTTGAGATACCAGTTTCTGCATCTCGGAAGTTTACTAGGCCAAGATCTAAAGTTATTAGCCCAATCGGTGATGGCCATCAAGGAGTTTTTGAACGGGATCCTTTCTGTTTTAGAGTTTATGAAATTAGTCGGATATTTGCTACCCATAGGGCCAAGATAGAAGTGACCGGGGTAGTCGGAAACCGGGATGACAATCTAACTCTTAAGATCTTATAGTAAACAAGAACTCGACTACTGATGAGAAGACGAGATGGGAAATATTTGTGTGAGATATAGGATGGAAGAGCAGATGATAGTTACCTCAGGGATTACGTTTGTAGAAGCCATCGCACGAAGGAAGGAGTAGTGGCTGATGAGGTGATTTCTGGAAGTTCGCCTTCAGTCGTCGGAGCTCGTCGAGGTTTGGGGGTTCTGATGGGAAGAAGTGTGTGGAAGAAGGATGAGGCGAAGAGATATTTTATAGAGGCGGAGTGACCTAGGTAGAAATCTGAGCCGATTAATCTGTGGGTTTTAACAGGTCATCCTAGTTTGCAGGGACTTCCAATGGATCGAAATTTCGTAGTCTGTTGGCAAACTTCAAAATTGGCGGGCATGTGTTAACGCCAGAATTTAATTCAGCCTGTAAACAAGATCGGTCGATGGAAATACTGATCGGCTCGTGAGACAAAGCTGATCGGTACTGTAGAGAAGCCGATCAAATTACTAGAAGATTGGATCGGTTTGAAGACATGGAATTATCCGATTGGGGTCAAGTCCGAGAAGCCCGAGGAGAAGTTGGAAAAGGATCGACTTGAGTAAAAAGAGGTCCGATTACTACAGGAAGGGAGCCGATCGGGTGGAGCAAGAAAAGATTCAGTCTAAAATAGAAGATTATCCAAATAACACCGAGTTTGGGGAGGAGCTGTGGGGTTCACTGCAGGGTATATCTTTAGTTAAATTGTTTCCTATATGGTTAGGAAGTCTTAGTTAGTTTAGTTAACTGCTTTATAGATGTTTTCTATTATTTTTGTTAAGAGATGATATCCGATGGTAGTTGTAAACGCGTTGGACTCTGTAAAGCCAGGATATAAATATAGACCACCTAGAAACATGTAACATATCTCTTGATCAATACAATCTTGGTGCATCGCCACCTTAGTTTATTTTGGTTTCTACCAGCGGGTTCTAGCTTTCGACACGGGGCTGCATCGGTTAGGTCCGATTTCCAGTGAAGGGGTAAGTCCCGCCACTATCTCGATATGTTCTGCTCTATCTAAGGCTGCATCGATTAGGTTCGACCTCTTACGTTGGTCAGATGTATCGCATCACATCCGTGCAGGATCTATCGGCCTGTTAAGCTCCCTCTATCGTCGTTAATTTCGTGCTGCATCGGTTAGGTTCGACCTACAGGGTTGTCGACGGTAGATTGAGCTTCAGGCTTATAGTTTTCTGCACGGCGTATCATCGGAGTGCTAGCCAATGAGTTATCAATACTCTAAGCTTCACGCCCAGTACATCGGTCCCTTAGCCGATACGCATCAGCCTTTAGAGGTGTCCCTTGACGTGTAACGCTAAGCGCATCGGTATCCTAGCCGATACGCCCCTGCCTTTAGAGAGGCGTCCCCTCATTAGCTTATCTAGCCGATGGGTTCGTTCTTGTCTTTCCTTCAGCACAGCCGATCCGGCGTCCTCTGTATCATCGCTGTTGGCCTCGGCCTCACACTGTCTCGGTTAGGTCCGATCTTCGAGGTTCGGTGTTAATGGCGCTGTCACGGTGGACGATGGGTCTCGTGCTGTCATATCCGGAATGGCATTGGCTTTGTAACCCGTGCCTTTTAATACTATTCCTTGCCAGTCCATATATGTCTTCATCGGTTTTTCCAACTGATGAACGACTGTTACGACTTTCGTCGGCTATCCGGAGGGATCTTTTGTGCTTTGCTATCTTTTGAGTACACCCTGGTTCCTCCATCGGCTCTATGGCTGATCCCTTGTTGACACCTGTCCACGCCTTTATCGGCTTCCTAGCCGATCGAAGAGCTTCCCGATTCCTATCAGCAAATAGCCGTAGCGAAGGGCTTTCGGGGTGGCCGATGGCCATCCCGATCCTATCGGTAGCCAGCCGATAGCAAGCGTCTGTATCGGCACACCGTCCAATAGACCCGCTTGTCTCACTTTCTTATCAATTACAGGGTTAAATTGACTAGCACGCTTGCACCCGTACCGACGCGTCGGAGCCGATCGAACCTCACGGTCTTTGGCGCGCGTATCTCGAGCCATAGAAAAAAGCCGATCGAAGCTAGGCAGATATTTCAGACGTTGGCATGTTTGCGCTTGGGTGCACGAGGAATCTCGGCGCGAAAAATCGGATGGTTTATTTCGTTCTCTAGAGCGCCCGTGCAACTGTACAGTAGACGATCCGTTTCCCACTCCTACGCCCACCCAGCTGGCCAAGCCAAGTTCTCTCTCACGGTCCGCACAGTGACGCCGGCAGCAACCATGGCCGTCCTTCTCCGAGCATCCACGCTCCTCCCCCAACCGCTCCCCTCCTCTACCTCCTCCGCCTCCTCCCAATCCAGGAGGACCTCCCGAGTCAGATTCTCCGCCGCAGCGCTCGCGAGGACAGCTGCCGCCGCACTTCCTCGAGCACCTCGCTGCCGCCATGGTGCGGGAGACGGGGAGGATGACGGGTACCTGGTGAGGGAGGGCGGGTGGGGGGTGCGGCGGATGGGGCTGGTCGGCGAGGAGATGCGGCGGATGTCGCTCGTCCAGGCCGAGGCCTTCCACGTCCCCGTCGCGCTCTTCAACGACTTCTTCGATTTCTTCAAGGTATGCAGCGTGTTGCGCTTGCTTGCCACTCAATCAGACACCCGCATCTGTCAATCTATCTTCCTGTTGAACTACAGAATTTGTAATGCGCGTATTAATGTTGATGATGATGTTTGTGCCTTGTGTTGGTAAAGATTAGGCAGAGGTGCTGTCGGCGCTCATCTACAGAGTGAGGAATTCACCGCCTGACAGGTGATGTTCCTGTTCTTTGCTCTTTCTGCTTGAAATCAATGAATGAATGACAGAAGGTACAAATGCTTTGGTAGGATAATGTTGGCCAAACATGAAATATGCATGTTACGTTAGATTTGTGATCATATATACAATGTATTGAGCGTGAAACGAAAATATATGTGATCGACTAGGGGTAACAAAGAAAATACCTAAAGGAATATTAATCAAAATAATAATATGATGAAAGATAGATGAAGACCAAAATAAATATAGAAAGAGACAATAAAAATAGACTTAAAGGATTAGGATATCTAAAAATCTGTACTTAAATAAAAAGGTTTGAAAAACAGCTATTGATATGTCTAAACTGTGATTTGATAACTTTGTTATTGTTGCTGCTGCTGCTGCTGCTTAACTCTGGTATTTGGTTACATACTTTAGTAGTTTGCTACAACAATTGTAGAGGATGGATGGTGAAGAAAGTTTACTTGTATCCTAACCTATCTGAATCTTGAAATTATTCTGAACTAAACATTTGCCAAACTATGCTAAGGAATTAACAAGCTTTTCAGGGACCAAATTATAGCAGTTCTGATAACAGTATTAGTCAGTTGTAATTGAGATATATCAGTCCTTTATTATTACTTTGTATGTATAGGTGGTAGGGTTCACCATTTCTATTAAGTATTTTTGTATATTGTTTTCTTAGAGAAGGAATTTCCTCAGCTTTTATTGGAAGCCAGATTAGCTTCTTGCACCGTACTCTGAAACTTGAGATACCACAGTACACGAAGCAGGCATGTAGGCACCAACTCACAGCAACACAACCACTTAAGCCACACAAACTAAGTGCTTGTTCAGTTACCAAAATCAACCTTACCAAAATTTAGCATCACCAAAATTTCACACATTTTGGCGTCTGGAAATGCTAAAATTTGGTAGAGTGACATTGGCAAGAATATTTAGTTTGTTACCCTGCCAACATTTGGTAATGCCAAAATTTGGCAGGGTTAAAAGTGGTAACAAACTGAACAGCCCCTAAAACTACACCTATTACAGAGTTCCAACACGCTCTCTTAAGATCACAAGGTTGCTTAACCTGCAGAGTACTAGCATTCCAGTCCTTCAAGATAAGTATTCGCCCATCCATCTTTTGCATAGCATCTTGTAGCAGCACCTGCACTGTTGCATGTCAAAAGGTATTTTGAAAACTAAAATTAAGTATTGAGGCATGTTACTATCTGGTTTTTGAGGGGGCTGTTGGTGTCATTGCTTTTGCTTTTGCTGTACCAGCAACTAATGCTAGTCAAAATGGTTGACACAATCATTTTGGGTCTTGCAATTTCACTGAGTGCTGATTAAGTTCATCTTGGTCTTATTAGGTATGCGTGTTTGGTGGCAGAAGAAGCCGATGCGACCAGCCAGCTCTCTCAGGTGCCATACGAGAAAATTGTTGGTGTGGTGGACTGCACAGTTCAGGATGAAGACGACATACTTAAGAACCTCCAAGGTGTCAACGAGTACCTCTATGTGTCAGGAATTGCGGTGTTGCCATCCTTCAGGTAATTAGCATATCAGCTACAAGCCTACAACTCAAGCACTTGCTTGGCAAAACTTGCCAATATATTAAGCTAGAACTTCTGAAGTTCTGTTTCCTCTCTGCAGGAGGAGGAAGGTAGGGACTGCGCTGCTGAAAGCCTGTGAGGCGCTGGCACTCCAGTGGAGGCACAGATTCATGGCGCTGAGGGCTTACGAGGATGATGATGGAGCTCGAAGACTTTACTCCAAGGAAGGGTACAGGGTGGTGGCAAGGGATCCTGGCTGGGTCACCTGGGTGGGAAGGAGACGGTGTGTTCTGATGATAAAAGAGCTGCCTATCCACGACCATCAATTAGAACAGCAATGACATGTTTCTTTACTTAGCCATGCACCCTGTAAATGTATCACTTTTGCTGTGAGCATCACTTGTACATACTTATGCATATTTTTGTGGTAATTTGATTCAATGTTTTGTGTAGCATAAATTAGTATAGCTGAATGAATGGCGATGAGAAAGGTTGATCTTGTCACAGTTGAAGTCTCACATGATATATGTGGTACTCCCTCTGCGTAACAGATATGCAGTTTGAGTTTTAGACATGTGTTTGACTATTCCTTTTTTTCAAATTATTCCATTGACTGATTCGAGGTTGTGATAGCCGCTTGGATAAATTGAGGAACAAACCCTGATTTTACTACATGAATATATTTTTATGTTATCAGAAAAATTATCAAGTATTGATCTACTATGCATATGTATGTTACTATCTCTATGCATATGTATGTTACTATCTCTATTCTGATAGATGATGTTCTAAAATGTTTCAATCAAACATCGAAATCATAAAATGTTAATTGATACTACCTCTGTTCAAAATATAAAGATTTACGAATCTAGATATACCTCCTCCATTTAGATATATTTTGGGAAACATGTCCTTTGGAAGGGAATAAAAGTTAGGATTTGATGTATAAAATGATATTGGAAGATTTTTCATAAAAACCTAGTTATATTTTTAATAGTTTCTATATATATAGTTACAGAAAATAAAGGTGATGAGTTATGCATGTGTTCATATAACACTGGATTGAATAGAAACACAGTTTTACGTGTTGGAATATTGAATTTTGGGACTTGCTAAAAAACTGTTGCAAGCTTTTTTGTATGAAAAAGTTTTAAATGTACATAATTGTAGTGTAACTACATGATAACTATATTATAACTATCTGTATCTGTATATGTATATATACAAGTTACACGAAAGCTACTTATGTCATAAAAGTTTGATGTAGTTAATCACGGTATAATTACATTATATTAGTATACTGTAGTTGCATTTAATTTTTTTTAAAAAAAATACTTGCGGCAGTTTTTTAATAGTCTCTTGAATTTTAACAAATTTCAACCCCGAAAGGCTGAGAAAATGGCGACGGCTGTTGGCTGTGCCGGAGCCCTTCCCTCCTCTTCCTTGTGTTGCTCTCTGAGCCAGTACGGTTGTGTTCCCGGTCTGCAGTGCAGTGTGAGCCGGACCGGACTGCCGGTGCCGGAGGCAGGCGTTGCCCCGCCCGGCCCCCCTCCCCTCGCGCGTGCAGCAGGCCCATATCCACGGTGTTGGCAGCCTTGTCTCCTCCGCCGCTCCCCCAGTACCCTCCCCGGCACAGTCTGGCCGGTCTCCGAGTAAGGTTGGAGGGGCGGCGCGGCCCTCATCTATACCAGTTCGAATACCCGAGGTATTCACCTCACGTATCCCTCGCTCCTCCTCCACCTCGTCCTCCGCTCCACTTGTTGAGATTGGAAATCCATCAGGACTTGGATCGATTTATTTCCCTTCTTCAATTAACCCATCCGGCTTCTTCTGGATTTGTTTCATGCTGTCATGCGTGGCAGCTCGTGTTTGCCACTAAAAAAAATCCCAACAACGAGGTTGGACAATTAATCTAGATTTCAAGTTTTCAGTATTTTGTGAACATTGTATCTTGCGAGAGGTGGAAATCAATACAGACACTGTAACAAAATTAATATTTTTTATATGCATTGCGCTGCCATATTCTGTATGCTAATGTTTGCCTGCTCAGACTGTCATGAGCAATCTAACCTGGCTACGCCATGAACCCAGCTTGTTCAGATTGCCGTGAGCAATCTAGTCCATGCCATGTGCTAATTCGTTTGCTTGGTAATGAGGTGCTGATAGCATTTTGTTTTCTTGAATTTTAGAGGCCCTTGTCATGGCCAACGAAGCATCAGCAGCACCACCTGAGGACAGAGCTCATCGAACCTTGCTGGATTTGTATTGATGTGAAAATTGTTCGATATCACATTGATGCGTCACACATATAAATGCTTGGAAGGTATGCTTCTAATGTAGTCCTTAAATTTTTGAGATTTATAATGTGTCTGAAGATAGAAAAAATTAGACTAACAACCAGCCAATTGAGCAATAGGTTAATATGGACTTAGGTATCAGCTATCTAGTTGATAAAGATTTAAAAAAGCATGTAGTTGATAGAGATTAATATTGGTTGATATGGACTGAAGTTATCGATTGTCTAGTTAGTTATATTAAAGATAATTTTGATATATCGGACTAAATCGAGATATCATAATATGGCAATTAATAATATTAGGTACAATTAATAGCGGATTAAACGTGATGTATAGAAGTATATCAGACAATGATTCAATATGGATAAGACTTAAAGCATAGTATAAAGATAATCTATCAGCTAGAACTTTAATGGTACGCTAAATAAAACTTATCAACTTATCAACATTTACCTTATATAAATTAATCTAATAGATCGGATCTAATCAAACTAGCATAAAATTGATAATAACAAGATAAACATCATAAGTCGATATCCTATACCGGCGTGATAGATGCATCAGATTGAGCTAAGAGATCGAATCAATGTAACCTTAGATCGAATTGAATGTATTAAGATAATCAGCAAACGTATAAACTGAAGTAAGATATTGGACCGAACTGAGATAGTTTTAACCAAAACTATAGATTAACTATATGACGAGACTCACGTCTAGCTAGAGATCAAACCCCACCCCGAAATAAGATATCGTCGGAAACTACGTTTTTTTTACTTTTAGAGGTGGCGATGTGCCAAATTTATTGTATTGATTTGATTTTTTAGAGCCTCTAGATGTATATATTTATAACCTGAGTTATGAAAAGTCCAATACAGTTATAAATAACCGAATTTGATAAAACGTTACTTGTAACTATATACAAAAAATATTTACAAACAAAACCGCATCATCCATGATTATGTATTGGCATCCGGACTACTTATTAGAATTGGTATGTGTTTAAACAGGATATAGAGTTGTGATTTTATTGGATTTGGCTTGTGCTCAAATCTTATATTTCCTATTACTGGCTAAATTCAATTAATGTTGGTGATTTTAACCAAGTAATAAATGTGATCCTGCTGTTTTCCAAGCATTGAGATCCTCATATACCTTTTTCAGTAGCTCCTGTGTTGTATTGTTTGGAACTCATTATACAGGATTTTAGTTTATGTATTCTGAAATTTTTTCCATGATTACTGAGTAATGCCAAACTTGCTTGGACATATTTCAGTCTGATGGCAACATAGGCTAGTCTTTTCTTTACTCTTCGAGTAATATTTCTTGGTGAACATATTGAAATTTATTGTGGGAAGTTATGCGTACCTAATTTCATAGGAGCATAGGAGATATTATTACGTTGTCATATTCCTACGTTTCTTTCTTATGGCTGTGAAACTTGTGGGAAGTGATGAACACTTTTGTTATTCCTTTTAGGGTTGCACCGTATGATGAGCTAGTTGATGCTTCTTTAGAAATTTCATCAAGAGCTAGGTGAGTCAATTTCTTTTTCCATAAAAAAACCCTCATATTGGCCCCTTTATTTTTTCTCTTTTTTCTGTTTTTGGCCCTAAAAGTTTGAAGGTTTCATATCTGCTATAGTGTTCTTCTACTGCATATTCCATTTCTAACTCTACTGTTAACGTCAGAATTTGGTAAGTGATGAGGGGAAGATCCATCGGCTCGTAGAGGGAAGCCAATTGATATTGTAAGAGAGCCGGTCGGACAGATTGAGGACAAAATTGATCTAGTTAAAGACAAGGTTATCGAGATGTGATTAAGTCTGAATAGAAGTCGTGAGAATCATGGTAGAGTGCTTTATCTATATAAAATATATCATGTAATCTAGACAAGTTCAGTTAGTTTTACAACTTCTTATAGAATTAGTTTTCTTAGAAAAATATTATTTAAGGGTTATTGTAACCACATTGAACTCTTGTAAATCCATAGTATAAATATAGATCCTTTGAAATCTATTAAATTATCAAATACAGATCACACAATACAATCTTGGCGCATCGCTATCCTAGCTCGTCTTGGTTTTTTCCGGTGGGTTTTGGCTCTCAATGTGGGGCTACATCGGTTATGTTCGATTTCCAGCGAAAAGGTAAGTCCCGTCATTATTATGATTCGTTTTGCTCTGCTGCATCAGTTAGGTCCGATCCCTTAATCTAAAAAGGCATATCGCATCACGTTCGCGTGATGATCATCAATATATCGGTCTCCTAAGTATCGTGCTACATCGGTTAGGTTGAACCTACAAGATTAGTGGCAGTAGATTGAGCCATTGGCCTAATGGGTATTCATGCGGTGTTTCGTTAGAATGAGTAGCCAATGAGTTATCATCACCGTGTGCCTTATATCTGCTTTGCCTTATCGTCTAAATATTAATCCACTAGCTATCAATCTGGTTGCGTCGGATTCGGCGTAATACTGTCTCGATTTGGTCCAATCTATTATGTTTATTTTTGATAGGACTGCCGTTGAGATTTAGAGGGTTTCATTCTCTATTGGTTTAGATAGTCAATGAGGTTAGATATAGGCCTACGTCAGGCATTCGACCGGTAAGCAGCCGATAACCTCGCCCTTTACTTTCTTATCGTTATGTCTGATCTAGTCTTCGTCGTCTTTGTGCCATTAGACTTGGCCTCATACTGTCTTGGTTCGATCCGATCTATCTAGACTGGTTCTAATTATGCCGTTATGGTGGTCACTGCTCCTCGTGACTTCGTGGGGGATCAGGTCCCGCTCTGCTTTTTCATCATCTATCATATGCGGTGCGTCATCGGTTTTTTGGCTGATAAGTTCTTTTATTTTATTTTACATGTCTACCATATATGTCTTTATCAACTTTTAAGCTGATGCTCGATGCTACCTTCCTATCAGCATCCAGCCAATAGAGTGAGCCATATCAGCCCATCAGCTAATTGGCTCGTGGATCTCATCCCATATCTCTTTGTTAATTATAGAGCCAAATCAACTATCACGTCCTCGAACCTTAAAGACTAAGGATCTACACTGGAATTAAGCAGATCTCGTAGGCCTTTGGGTGACCAAGGTGTTGTACTCCCTGATAGGGTCTTTGTCGGCCCCGTTCATGATTTCGCTTGGTTCAATCAGCCTCCATGAGATTCGGTGACCAACACCTTCTTAAACTCTATCACATAATACCTAATAATTCCCCATGTTGCCACCACAACAAAAGCGTGCCTAGCCTATCAGTGAACAAGAGACTTCTTTGGACCGCTACTGATAGTTTGGGACTAGGTCAGGACCTGTTCAAAATTCTGGTCCTAAATGTAACCAAGGCTTTAAGTTAGACCAAAGTTATGCGCTCTTGGTGTCTTCATCTTTCGATGAGAGGGACAAGTTCGATTAGAAAGAACAAGACGTTCATGACCTAACTATAATCATTCAAGGAGATTGCGCCTTAGCGATCGATACACTAACTTCAAAAGGTTATTTGTGATGTTGATAGAGCATGATTAACACAATTACGAGGGTACATGTTCCTACAAGCAGAAATCTACTAAGAACAAGATGAACAGAATACTTATAATGGTGAGGTTCCGAAGAATAGAAAATTACAATCTAACCGATTACGGCTTTACTCGGTAAAATAGCAAGCCTAAACTTTGATATCAACAAACGGCAGCCCTTTATATAGACTATTTAGGTCGGTTTGCTATAGTATGCGTGTTTGCTACAGTTTAGCTGTTGCTACATTACAGCCTAGATAGGTACATTGCTTTGCTAGCTGGCAGCTACATTACCGACTTGCTACAGTGATAATTGGTGTATAGTTAGTTGGCAAGGAAACTGAAATGCAATTTGCTTTTGTCTTCTTGGCTTGCATCATTTATAGGATAGTGGGTTTCACATGTCATATGCAGGACACTGAGGGTTTAGGGTTTAGGACTTTGCGACACTCGTTATTATGATGTTTTTTTAATTGTAGATCCTTGTATGTAAATCCCTTTTTTAAGTCTCTTAAAACATTTTTGTCTTAATGTTTTTCTCCTAAATTCTTGTATGATGTGAGCAATGATTATATTTATAGTAATCATAATCACATCATTATTGGACGAAAATTAGAAAGTGTAAAATTCCAAACGATATTTTCTTGGTAAGATGATATGTTTTCATACTAGATTTCTTTCTTGATAAATTTGAAGAAATTGATAATTCATTTTGCTAAATTATCTTATTTGAACACTTTTTTGTGTAATTTCATATTCATTTTAGTCTACCTTACAATAGCTGTGTTTCTATTTCCTGGATCACTGATGTATTTACTGAAGAAAATCTGTTCTAAGCTTGTATACCTTGTAATTGTCAACAGAACATTTTATAATGAAATTGATTCTGCAAATCTAAATCTGGCCCATGGATGTCTGATTAATTTTTATTCTACTTATTTCCTTACTTGCTTTATTCTGTCAAGAACTTGAAATTCGTATTTCTGGTCTGCAAACACTGAACTTAATCTTTCTGAGCAATTTTGATAAATATTGCACTGCTCACTGTCGGTTTTTGTTCTTATAACCATCTTGAATGCATTCATTTATTTCAGAACTTTTTCGGAGAACAAAACTTCTCACACAGCCAGGTGCTATAAGCAAGATAGTTAAGTCTAACTGCAGCGACCGAATGAAGTCTTATATTGAAGCTGGCTGCATCCATCATGACCAAAACATTCGAACATGAACCAGTGAAAGTTATAGATCATTTTTCTGTGCTCAACCATCACAACTCTGTTAGGACCTATTGCTGTCTTCTCTATATGAGAAAGCAACTTTTTTGTAATATTATTAAAAGCTGAGTATGGTTTCCATTCAAATAGTTTCCTATTCAGAATTTCATTATTTTTACCTGATATAGTACCCTTTAATTCAATACTCTGATTCATTGTCTAGACCACTGTGATTAGGGTTATAGCAACCAGTCAACTAGCACGAATGGTTATTATCTGGGCTGTGATTTAACCCCTACATCTTTTATTTTCTCTGATCTCGGCAATAAAATTGCCAAGTTGAATTGCTAGCATGAAAGAGTCCAAAATTTATCTCATATCTCTATTTCAATCTTTTTTGTTTCATTTGTTACTTCCTTTTTATCACTAGAGTTGTGTTTCATTCTTATGAAATATTTAAGTATCCTTATTATATGGAACAGTATGAACCAGTCATTTACTGGCATATCATGCCTTTTTTGGCAGTAATATTGAACCACTGGATTAAATATCTCGTGTATTGTTTACTGCAATTTTTGTTTGTTGAACTTTGTTATTGTAGACCACACTGTGTATGAGAAATAACCATTCAAACCACAGCATTTCTTTTCTTAATTGAAAGTTTTCTGTTCTAACTATCTTGAATGTTCGGTGGTATGATAAATCCCTATTGTGTTGGTAATCAGCCAATAACTAGGTCATTAGTTATCCTCCGTAAGTTGTAACACGAGATGTGAATATTGGTTGCTAATTCTAATAAACAGCTTTTTTGTATCAATTGACAATTTTTATTTCTATTTTTTATGACTCAGAAATTATTATTTTTAAATATTTCTGTTTGACACTACAATTTTTTGTTGCAACACATTCTTGTGAGGAGAAACTTAATGACCATATAAATAAAGGTAGTTTTATCTTTCTCGATCACACTATATTAACATTGAACCTTGTTCTTATTTAATAGAATGTTACGTAGCTCTCCTGCGTGTTCAAGAAAAAAAATTGAACCTTGTTATTCTATCTTTTCAGAAAGTGTTTTGCACTTGGAGAACAAATCTATTGTTTGGCACAGCATTTAGTGTATGCATTATTTCCAGTGTTCTGCGCTACCTTGTTTTTGCTCTTTCTATTTTTTTGGGCCAAATATTATGGAATGTGAGCAAACCTTACAATGGGTGCGTTTTTATTTCAGAACCATGCCATCTTTATTTTTCACATGCACAATGTTGTACCTTAACTTTTCACTATAAATATTGGTTCCAAATGTTCATTTTACTGGTACCTTACTAATTAATCTCCGATGGTCTTCTACTAATATATCTCCAATTGTACTTTTATTCCTCAGCCAAAGTATTGCTTGAAGAACTACAGTTTCTGAAACATGTTTACAGTACTGCACTAACAGCCTGGGTGGGCTCTTTAAGACATACGGATGATTGCCCTGATGATGATAGTCTTACAAATGATTGTTCTGAGGTGGGCATTCTCTTTAGTGTTATTAGCCCCTCATTGGTGTTATTACTTATTAGCCTCTCATTCGTTCTGGCTTTCAGTTGCGCAAAAGTTGTATGGATGATACAAGTACTTAAAATAAGACTCACTGAGAGATTTCTTATACCAGGATGAACAACAACCAGGAGATTTGCTGGACAGAGCAGTGTTGCAAGTGTGATGGTCCTGGTTCACAATATGTTAAAACTGGATTATATGATGCAGGTTAGCAGAACAAGGATGCATGTAACTGGTCTCATTAGATTTCTTACATTTTCTTCAAACAAACAACGTTAAATTCTTTCACTCCCCCAACAGAAGCCATATAACAGGATTCATGTATAAGAAAATAGCTGTTTTTTATAACAAAAATTTAGAAATATTTCAATATTTTAACTCTTTTTATTATCTACTTCTATATTAATTTTAATATTTCTATATCTCTTCTCATATTGTCGCGTCTTGAGATATATCTAAACTATCTTAACCGGTGTTAAATAATTTTTTTTCATCTTAGCCTATCACATATGTCATCGTTTTAGATCTGATTTATTTTTATACGTTCATAATCTAACACAACATACGTATAATTGCAATACTTAATTGATTATATTTTCTTTCCACGGAAGTTTTACTGTTAAGGCATTATGCATTAAAACACCATCGTCAGAGCTAGAGGCCTACTGTCAAATATGGGATTTGCGACCATAAGTCGATGACAATGTGATGCAGTTTGCGTGGCAGTTTGTTCCTTAGAAGGTCCAAAGCCAATGGAGAAGATGAACAGAGAATCACACCATGTTGACAGGCAGGCAACTTTCCAACAAGCAGCAGTCATTCGATGCTACTGCATGAGCAGCAGCGGTAGGCTGTAGGCTGTAGGCATTGCCTCCCATTTTGGTTGTCAACATTGAGTAGTGGATCAATTGATAATGATGATCTGACAATGTGCATTCAAATGGGTTTGTAGATATGTTTATTGATATGCTAACAATTAAGTTTTGGATATGAAGAGGAATTTTGTGAGGCCAAGCAGTAACAAGTCATGAATCTGTCTGCTATGGTTGAGTTTATTCATGCTCTCGGTTGCAAATCTGCTGATAATATTGATTCGGTGCAGACAATGACCTGGTCCTGCATGTGCTAATTATCTAGTCACTGCCTGCCTCCATTCACTAGATCATCTCTCACAAGAGTATAAAACATAGGTCCTGTTCTTCTGTTTATCATGTAATTTTATGATTAAAATATATATTTTATCTTGATTTTCGTTAGAAAAACATTTTATATAAAACTTTTTATATAGAAATTATAGCAAAAAAAAAAGAAACATTTGAGCATAAGTTGGAGTATAAACTTTATGCAAAAAAACAAAAGAAGAAACATTTCATCATTACTTCGAGTATAAAATTTCCAAAAGAGTTGATATAGTCGTGGTAGGCAGGATTCGAACCTGCGCGGGCAAAGCCCACATGATTTCTAGTCATGCCCGATAACCACTCCGGCACGACCACTTCTTGTGAAAATTTTAAATTTATAAGATAAATTATACAAAAGATAAGGTTTCTCATGATATTTCGCCGTCCGTACCGTACGTGCGGTGCGGGACACAAGCAGCTGCAAGCGCCATGGAGACCACCTCCGACTCCGATCCGCCGCCTGCTCGTCCCCTCCGCCGCCTCCGCCAGCGCCAGCGCCGCCTCGTCTTCGACCGCCGCTACGGATGGATGTACGCATGGTCACACCCTCGATTCCCCAACCCCTCTTCCTTCCTCTCGCCCTCTCTCTCGCTCTCTCTCCCTCGTGCTCACCGGCTCTCCGTTTTCCCCGGCGCAGCTTCGACGACTGGACGTGCCCGGCGGAAGCAGCCCTCGCCAGCGGCAGGGGGATGTAAGTACTCTCTAGCATCGTCACACTGGACCAAAATCTTTTTGTTCCTCTTGATTTTTCTCCAAACCTTGGAGTTTTGTCTACGGCGCTCATGGCGTGCTCATGCCCCTCCTTCCGTTTCAGGTTCTGCGTGCTTCCGATGGCGCGGTCGCTGGTGGACGTCGCCGTGTCCTCGGTAAACACCCATCTCGTTGGATAGATTTGGAAAGAGGAGGTGGATTTGCTGTCCTCGGTTGCTTTCTGGATTGGAGAACCTGATGAGTCCCTTCAAAGGGGGGCACATAGGCATATTTTTAGTCTTATATGTTTGGAATGCCTGAGATAATCCTCTGATTGTGTGTTGCGCAAATGGATTTGCCATGAGTTGCTTTGTAAATCTTGCCATGTTGCTGTAGTTCGTCGTTAGTTGTTTATAGTCACTAGGATTGTTTGTTTGGGTGTGGGGAATTATTTACTGAGTTGAGTTGTTGCCTTGAGATTTTGTATTAACTTGCTTAGCCCTGTAAAGTTGTTGAACAAGTAGCTAGATTTAAGTTTACAACATCAGTAGATAAGGCTATTCCTTCAATTGCTTCCAGAAATCCATGTTGAAGCCTATTTGATCAATATCTGACGGCAGTTCTTTTCTTTTTCAGGTTACATATGCAGCAGACTCAGTTAGACGAGCTCTGAAATGCTCTGAAAGTTCATCTCCCGTAGCATGTCTTCCTCCCCTACCATTGCAGAGGAAGCAACAAACATGGTTTCGTGAACTTGAGCATGTTGGAGTCATAGCTGATACAAACTTAGTACCCTGCAGAACTCGGTGCAGCTTGGAGTGTGTCAGCACCGATGGCCATTGATTGACAAGGCGTGGTATCATCAATTGAATACCTAGGTTCTGTGTACAATACGTTATGCAGATTCGGAAATGTCTTATCAAGGAGCCCTTTGTCTGTGACTCTTTTGTCTCCTTTCTGAAGAAAGCATGTAGCTCTAGTACGTTGAGATTGGGGTCATATTAGCAATGAGGTAACGTTTTGATAAAAGCATGCCATGAGTTTTTTGACGCATGGGGTGGCCAGGTGACAGGCCAGATTTCACCTAAATGCCTTGCAGAAATTAGAGAGTTCATAATTAGTTTTTCTACTTCTGTTTTCTAATTCAACATGAGGAAGGCAGATAACAACACACATTGCTGTCCAAAGTTTGGCTGCAACGTTATAAGGAATTCAAAATGGTATTCAGTTTGCCCTTGGTCCTTATGTCTTGCACCCCAGGTGAATTGTGTTGCTATAGGTGACCAGTTGCTAGAACTTCGCCATCTGATTCTTCTGATTAGTAAACAGCAGAACTACTTAAACATGGAGTCAACGGTGCAAGCAGTTGGAAACAAAGGACAACTTAACTAAATATTGGTGTATCTGGAGCATTGCAAAGTTGCAACAGGTGGCTCGGTACTAATTCTTTGATATGCACACAAATTTTATACCAAGTGCATTATATGCACTTTATAATGATTCATTGTACTGGAAAAAAAACCAAATAATGTATGACCGGAAGGAATGTTGTTGGAGATTTACAATTACTATTTGGATCAATTGAGGTAGTTATTATTTATTAAATATTTTTTTAGCATAGCCAAAGAATTCTTATTGGTGGACATAGCTAGACTACCAAATTTTGATGGCTTCCCAATTTTATTCCGTCGCACTTACCAGATGAGAAACTCTCTTGATCCTTTGAGAGGACATAGTTATGAAAAATTATAAAAATATTTGACAACATTCATATAGAATACATATTCCATCCCACAAAATTTAAAGTCTAAACTCAACTTGTGCAAAGTACGGTACTAAATACTTACACGTCATATTTGATTGGAGGTAGGAGGTGAGCCGAATGATAGAGTAAAATTGGGTTGTTATATCTAAAGGCATGATATAGAATCCCAGTCAAAGATAAACCATATTCGGCTAGATTTCCTATCTGGTAACCCTGCCCCTCAACCCATATAAGGTGTCCATGGAACCCACTTGAGGGCATAGCAAATTAGATTGACATAAACATTAATACATCTGGCGGAACACAATCTACTAAAATTGGAGTATGGTATTACCTATTATCGAAGGCGTGAACATATATAAACTTTTGTCTTTTATCTCTATCCACTTTAGGTCTGATGCGCAGCTCTCTTTAATTATTGTCGATACAAAATATCAACAGTTGACATGTCAGGTAGGGGCGGTGTCGAGTTTCTTGTCAACAAGTGTGTTGGAATCAACTTTGGGAATCACTTGCTTCGCCTTCGCTCTAGGGTAGGTGTTCCGCTTCGGAAGCCTCAACTTCCTCACCGATGACTTTGGCAAGTTCTTCCTCTTTGACTCAGATTCGATCTAGCCAAGGAGAACAATTAACTAGATCCCGTTTGGTCTTGCGAACACAACAATGATCTACCCCAAGCTCCTCAAGCGGCAAGTTCTAAATGCAATCTGCAACTTTGAGTCAGACACGACTTAGCCTTCTGGAGTTAGACATAGATATGGTGCTATGCCACTTAGGTTTGAGCCCAGAGAGGTTGTTGTCATCAACCAATTAAGCCAATTCGATGAGTCGAATAGTAGCACCAATAGTTATTCTTCTCTGCATGATGTGTTTATGGCCTTATGTACCAAAGACGAAGAAGCTCGCCAGAGGGAACAACAAGCTCAGAAAGATGAACAATGTTGCAAGCAGCAAGAGGAGGAAGATCAACGAAGAGCCAATTGGGATAACCACAACATAGAGTTGCGCATGGGTTCACACAGGATTTAGCAAGACATCCTCCAAACAAGATTTGACGAACATAACGTCTTTGTCATTGCCTAATAGAATGTTGTCATGACATTTACTCAAGTTGACAATGTACTTGAGATGTTGCTGGACCATGCTGTCTCGCCAACTATTGAGAAGATCAAAGCCATGGTGATAGCAGCAGCGGTGCATTAGAATGAGAAGAGTAGGAATACATTCATTTGTTCAAAGGCTATGTCATCTAAGTCTCTACCTGGTAGGCACCCAACTAGAGGTTGTAGGATCGCCAACAACCATCTCAAATCAGTCAAGGAGAGGGACATTGAGCCAGTTAGCACTATGATGAAGAAGGTTGATGTTGACTAGACGAGGAGCAACGTGATCCCCATCATTGATATTTAGAACGCAAAAAAGATGACAATAAACATCATTATCATGAGGATGTGTGTAGAAGAATTGACTATGATTTATGCCATACGCTTGAAGCCAGACGACATGAGTAGGAAGAGTTTCAGTAGTGCCGACTGGAGGATGAGCGTGATTGCTTTGGCATATCTCCTACTCATTACCACAAGTCCCCTACATATGTTGATGACTTTGATGAAGGAGTGGCAGCTTTTACATTTGATCTATGCCGAGTGAACTGACCGGCTGGGTTCCAGCCAACTGGGATAGACAAATATGATGGTAAAATATATCCGCAATCTTGGCTCACAGTGTACACATTGGCAATCAGGGTAGCTAGGGGTGACAACAAGGCTATGGCAAATTATCTTGCTATTGCTTTGGTGAAATCAGCAAGAAGCTGGCTTTTGGAGCTTCCTTGGGGATCCATTGGTTCTTGGGCGAGCTTTGGAAGAGATCTATTACAAATTTTCAAGGGACATTTGAACGTCCAGAATCATAATATGACTTATATCACATTCAATAAAGGAAGAATGAGATTCTTCGGGAGTACATCAAGCATTTTTTAGAGGCACAACACATAATTTTAGAAATTAATGATGAGATTGTTGTCACTGCCTTCCGGAAAGGTGTTAAAGATGAACAATTCATCGATGAGTTTGCTTGCAAGCCTTCGACTACAGTTAAGAAGCTCTTTGGGATGGCTAATTCATATGCTTTATGTGTTGATGCTGTTGTTGCCATGTGGGAAGACAAATTGAGTACCTCTCGACCCAAGGAGAAAAGAGACAATGAAGACTATTCTTGATCCCGTGAGTGCAAGCGTAAGCCAGAGGAGCTTGTAGCTATGATAGAATGCCCTTGTCCACGACACTCGTGGGTAAAGACTATGAACAAGTTATAAAAAGCTTATGTCCTTACCGTCCCAATAGGCGACACGCGACTAAGGATTGCTATATGCTGAAGAGGATCACCGAGGAGCATCTCAAGAACATCAAGCTGAGAGGAGGCATAAGCAGTTTAGGAAACGATAAAGACAAAGTGACAGCTCGGCTCCTATTGTATTTTAGGATCCTCGGGCCGAGTTGAATCATATTTTCAGTAGTCCCTTAGCCTATGAATCAAAGAGAAAGCATAAGCTCACGAATAGGGACATCAACACATTTTCAATTGATGTACCATAATTCTTGAAATGGTCTGAGGTGGCAATAATGTTCGACCCCTTAAATCATCTTGACCGAGTGGTCCACCTAGGGCGGTATCCCCTAGTTCTAGACCCATAGTCAAGAATATCAAGCTCAAGCAAGTTCTAATTGATGGTGGTAGTGCTCTTAATACTTTGCTTTCAAAAACTTTGGATGAGATGAAGATCTCATACTTCGAGTTGAGGCCGAGTACAACTCCATTTCATTGGGTAATCATCGAGCTTTCTTCAATGCCACTCTAGCAAATCATGCTTCCTATCATCTTTGGCAGTAGAAACAATTAAGAATAGAGAATGTTTGATTTGAGGTTGCTAACTTTGAAATAGCGTATCACGCCATCAAGGGCAGGCCTATGCTTGCAAAATTCAAGGTGATTAACACTACACATATCTGATGATGGAGATGCCTAGACCACAAGGAGTAATATCCCTGCATAATAACATCAAGCAAGCCTTTATTTGTGACAAGGAGAGTTGCGAACTAGCTCAGGCCTAAAAGAGTGCAGTTGAGTGCAAAGAGATCCAATTGGCTACAACTACTGCTTAAGATGGAGATATTCCACCAAAGAAGGCTGCAAACCTAAGAGATAATGACACCAAGACAAAGAAGATTCTGGTTGACCTTACTAATCTAACGAAGGTTGCGTTGATTGGCACTGGTCTCGATCCTAAATTGGAATACACACTTGTCACCTTCCTTCAGGTTAATAAAAATATTTTTGCTTGAAAACCTTCTGATATGCCTACTGTACCTAGATAGGTGATGGAGCATTCTCTAAATATGAAGCTGGTGTTTAGGCCCGAATCGCTCCACCGGGTTTGTCGATGGAGGTCCGATGTGATGCGCCTGAACACACGAAGGCCTAGAAGATAAAGATAGAGTTTGATCATTGAGCCAATTGGCTGATAGGTCGATATAGACTCTTGCTATCGGTTGGATGTGCCATTAGTGTTGAGCTAATCATCGGTTGTGAGTCCAATGCACTCCTGCTATCGGCTGGTTGTCGTAGAGGTTGTAGCACTCATACATTGGCTAGAAAGCCGATAACGGTATAGGCAAATAATGAGGAATAAAATATAGAACACATCGACATAAAATATACGATAAGTAGTGAAGAGTGAAGTTCGATCTTCCGAAGAGATGAGACCTAGTGACTACCGATGACCGTACCGTTAGAGCTAGCTTTAATAGATCAGACCGAACTGAGATAGCATAAGGTTGAGGCTAGCAACACTGAAACAGCAGAAGCTAGATTGGTCATGACGACGGAAGGAACAGGTTAATCCACCGGCTGCGATCGGTTGTGAGTCCGATGCAGACATATAAATAAACTTATTGGCTAGCTGAGCTGATGGGAGGAATGAAACCCGCTAGATCTCATTGTTAATGTTAACACCAGAATTTGATTCAGCCTGTAAATAGGATCAACCTATGGGAAAATACTGATCGGCTCGTGAGGTGAAGCTGATTGATGCTATAGAAGAGCTGATCAAACGGGTGGAAGATAGATTTTGTTTGTTTGAAGACAGGTTGGGTGTCTATATAGATTGTCTTACATAGGCTAAGCAAGATTGGGTAGCTTTACAATTTCTTAGAGATTAGTTTTCTTTTATATTCTTAGGAAATAACGTTCGGTGGTTGCTGTAACCACATCGGACTCTGTAATCCTAGGGTATAAATATAGACTCCCTAGAAGCTTGTAAAAAGAATAGATCGATCCAATAAACCTTTGGCTCATCGCCACCCTAGCTCATCTAGGTTTTTATCGGCGGGTTTTGGCTCTCGACGCTGGGCTACATTGGTTAAGTTCAATCTTCAATGAAGAGGTAAGTCTCGCCACTATCCTGATATGTTTTGCTCTGTTTAAGGCTGCATTGGTCCAATCTACCAGGATTCATGTCTGATGGGGCCAGCGTTGAGATCTAGAGGATTTTGTTCCCCATCGGCTTAAACAATCGATGGGTTTAGGTGTGGGCCTGCGTCGGATATTCGGCCGGTAGGTAGATGATGACATCGCCATTTTCCTCCCTCATCGTTACGTTCGATCTAAGCCTCCGTTGTCTCCATGCCGTTAGCCCTAGCCTCATACTGTCTCAGTTCGGTCCGATCTATCGAGGTTGGTCTTAATGGTGCTATTACCATAGTCGCTGGTCCTCGTGGCTTCATGGGGGATTGGCCCTGCTATGCGCATCGGATGATGTGAAGCATCATCAACTCTTTGGCCGATGAGTCATCTGCTCTATTCCACGCGTGTATCGCTCATGCCCTCATCGACTGTTCAGCCGATGCTCGAGCTCCGCCTTCCTTACCGGCACCTAGTCGATAGGGTGAGTCAGATAGGCCCACTGGCCGACCGGCTCACGGATCACATCCTCTCTCCTTGTTAATTGCAGGGTCAAATTAACTGGCACATCCTCAAACCTTAAAGATTATGGATCTGCACTAGAGCTAAGCAGATCTCCCAGGCCTTCGCGTGACCAACCCGCCATCTTTCCTTGATCGGTCCTCCGTTCGGCTTGGTCGGACCCCCCATGAGATTTAGTGGCGAGCACGCTCTTTGGCACACTCGGTGGGACAAGACAACTATAACATAATGGCGGGTAAAGAGATCAACACAAAGAATGTGATTCCAATAACAATGAAGGATTTGACTAATGATCAAAGGTACCAGGTAGAGCAAAATACAGCTTATTTTGAAAAACTCTGTCAATATGAACAGAAAATGGCTGATTCAGAAGTCCCAAATGCTAAAGCCCATTTTGGTAGGAGAATCGAGCAATTTACCGCCCGCAAGTCCTCAGAAGTCCTGGCATGAGATGGTTAATGAAGCTATTCACCACGCACTCATCAGCCAATCAGGTGTGCTAGTGAATACTTCGCACAATTTGATCAAGAAAATGACAGATAGATCAATTGTTCGAGAACCTGATCGAGGGCCAATATATTTGCCAATGAAAATAGAGCAACCACATGTTACTTATGGAACTAGAAGGAATGTATCAGCAAATATGTTTTCGCCAGTATAAGATCGGATTAGGGGCAACGCGATGATATGATGCCAAGATATCATCGGATAACTTAATACTAGGGATATTGGCAAGAATATCTAGGTGGCAATAATGATACAAGTAATCATCTAGGAGATCATTTTAGACTATACCAAGTGCTAGCTTCGCTTCCACCCTACCAAAGAGAGAACCCAAGGGAGGAGAATTGGTCTACCAGCGTTGCATAAGTGGTCAGAGAGCAATTCGGCATCAAGCCTAAGGAACAAATTTTTATGTATCGGCATCCTTATCTAGAGTGGTTCGATAGAGTTCCACTGTCGCACCGATACAGGATACCGGACTTCTCCAAATTCTCGGGGCAAGATCACGTATCTATAGTGGAACACATCAGCCAATTCTTGGCCTAATGTGGGAAAGCATCGGCTGAGAAAGCCCTGAGAGTCCATTTTTTTCGTTTGTCCCTCTCTGGATCGGCCTTCACCTGGTTCTCTTCGTTGCCTCCCAACTCAATTAGGGGATGGATCGATCTAGAGAAGTAATTCCATAAGTATTTCTTTGCTGGGATTCATGAGATGAGACTATCAGATTTGACATCGGTTAAACAAAGGCCTAATGAGTTAGTTCCAGAGTACATTCAACGTTTCAGGGATATCAGAAGCCAGTGTTATAGTCTTATTCTAAGCGATATACAATTAGCTAATTTGGCCTTCTAAGTGTTGCTAGCTCCAATCAGGGAACGTTTCTCTTCTCAAGAATTCGAGAGCCTATCGCCAGAGGGTATCGGCTCGTGAAAGCTGATTCGTTGAAACCAAGAAAGAGAGATTCCATCGAAAGTTTGCTTAGCTACATGTTTATGCACCGGATTCAGATGATGAGGAATCCAATGTAGAAGTGGGTTTGGTAAAGTGGACCAGGAATAGGAAACCTATATCATGTCCCTGAATAAAGAGTAACGGTAAGGAAGAAAGATACGATTTTGATATCAATAAAGCTAATAAGATATTCAATCTTCTACTCCAAGAGAAATAGATTCAACTGGCGCCAAACCATGTACTACCGTCATCTGAAGAACTTAAAAAGAAGAAATATTACAAGTGGCACAACTTAATATCTCATCATACTAATGAATGCAGAGTTTTTCGGCAACAATTACAATCGGCTATCGAACAAGGAAGAATTAAATTTGAAGATAAAAAGCCAATGAAGATCGATGGACATTCTTTTCCTGTGAACATGGTGTTTGTATGGTCTTCAAGAGATCGGTTCGATGAGGGGAGATGCTGGAGGAAATCAAAATTACCTCGTCGGACTTGATCGAGAAATATTCTAGAAGACAGGATAAAGAACGACGAGCCATAGTGCACAAGGAAAATTATAATCCACATTGAGGTTACCCCTTTTTTTCAGTATTGTTAGGATCAAGACATGAGGTTTCTGTCGATTGAGGATTGTCCTGAATGTAATAAGTTAGGATCGTAGCACATCGAGTAGAGTAGGATGTCGTATGATCTAGACATGCAAACTCATGCCGCTCCTGAACTGAATACTCAAACTGAAGTAGAAGACACTACATCCGTAAATCTAATGAAAGATGCAAACACAGAGTTGTACCCAGGTTGCTATACCCATTCCAAACTATCTTTTCTTCTTAAGCTTTATAAAGACAAATGTTCATATGGAACAGGCAGAGTCATTCAGAATACAACTTAGACTGTTTGCAGAGACCTTACCAGACTGATCAAATATTCCAAAAAGCTACTACCAAGCAAAGAAAATCATAAAAAGTTTAGGTCTAGATTATGTGAAGATCCATGCATGTCCAAATTATTGCATGCTTTACTATGGTGATAGAGAGAACCAGGAATCCTGCCACATTTGTAAATCGTCTCGTTGGGTGACTTACAAAGAAAGACGCTGACGGGAAGAAAAAGGCCGCAAAGGTTTTTCGCTATTTCCCGCTCATACCTAGGCTTGAAAGAATGTTCGCAACAAAGAAAACATGAAAAGATATGAGATGGCATGCAGAAGTGCGGACAATGGATGGGAAGTTAAGACATGCAGCTGATGCTCAATCCTGGAAAGATTTTGATTCTATATTTCCAAATTTTGCATCTGATCCACGTAATATTCACCTTGGCCTTGCTAGTGATGGGTTTAATCTTTTTGGGATGGCAAGCAGTAAGCATAGCACATGGACAGTAATTTTAGTACCTTATAATCTGCCACCTTGGTTGTATGAAACAGTCAAACTTCATCTTGCCAATGTTAATAGCAGGGCCTAAAGGTTCAAGAAAGGACATAGATGTCTATTTAGAGCCGCTAATTGATGAGCTAATGCAACTATGGTCAGGGGTTGAGACATATGATGCTCTTACTAAACAGAAGTCCAGTTTATGTGCTGCACTATTATGGACTATCCATGATTTTCCTGCATATGCCTAATTGTCTGGGTATACCACTAGTGGAAAATATGGATGTCCAAATTGCAGGGAACACACATCATCAAGATGGCTAAAAACCGGGCGCAGATATAGTTAGTTATACGGGCCATCCTGAATGGTTGCCAAATGATCATGAGTTCCGCAATCAAAGGCACCCATATTATGGTAATGTGGAACATTGAACTGGCCCTCAAACACCAAGCGGGGAATCAATCCTTACTAAGTTGCAAGGCGGAAATTTCACAATGGGAAAATCAAATAATATTGTGAAAATCAAATAATCAATCGAGCAAGGTAACTGACAAAAAGAAGAAAAATAAAAGAAAGAGGGAAAATGTAGGTGAGAGTAACATAAGAATTAAACCAAAATGAATGATAGCATTATTAAAAGTTAAATCTTTTTTAATACCACAAGTTTAATCACTTTATAGTCTCGCCATCGATCCGACTATCCACACACAAAACTATTTAAAAATAGATTAACTTTATTTTATCAATATATATCCATAAAATATATACAAAACACTCTCTTAAAACCAAATCTTAAATTTTAACAGAGAGTTAAGTTGCTAGAGTCTTAACCCTTCCTCTATTTATACATAAAAATTTCACATTCACTCAAACCCTTAAATTCTAAAATAAATTCAATTTACCAATGGGTGCGAAGGGTAAGGAAGCAAGACGAACCAATTAGGATCCGTTTAGGTAGCTAAAATGTAGGGTTCCTTATGGTTAAGTTAAGAGAGCTAGTCGAGACAGCAGTTAGGAGACATATAAATATCTTGTATGTTCAAGAGATAAAATGGAAGTGTTAGAAGGTGAACGAGGTGGACGCTATGTCTACATTGGATTTGTGGTCATATAAGAATGGATCATGTCCGAAATAAGAAAATATATGAGCGACTAGGGTAGTACCAATTGAAGAAAAACTTATTTAACATCGGTTGAGGTGGTTTGGTATACCCTCAGAGGCAAATCCTAAGTTAAGATAATAAGCTGAAGAGAGATAGAGTAAGACCAAAACTAATATAGAAAGAGACGATAATAAGGGATTTAAAAGAGTGGGATATATCTAAAGATTTATACTTGAATAGAAATGATTGGAAAGCAGTTATTGATGTGACTAAACCGTAATTTAGTGATTTATTTTTGTTAGGTTTTAACTCTAGACTACTCTAACTTATTTGGGGCTGAAAGGCTGTGTTGAAGTGAGTTGTATTCTTTTATAAATAGGGGGTAAGATGTTAGGGATTTCTACATAGAAAACTGAGTATTTTTTATAAATTTTGTAAGCATAATTTTGGTAATAAAGGTTGTAAGTTCACGTATCATTAATTTGATTTTGATAATTAATGATAAAATCTAATTATGTGAGGCTAATATAATTATTAAGCATATATTTTTTATAGTCTCATTATTAATACTTTGTTAGACTAATATAATTAAATTTTTTAACCACCTATTTACCCTACTCTAGTCAGACTACTTGATAGTTTATCGAAGATTAGCGTGGTAATTAATCTATCTTTTTTGCATGATTTTAGATGAATTTGTTTCCTCTTTGTTTTGTATTAGTCTTTCATATAAAATTTAGTTACATTGTTTTACTTGTATTCTGAAAAGTTTGATCATGTTTATTTTCAGATATCGTGTTATTAATTAATTAGTGTTTAATTAATTTCGATCAATTTTCGCATTGGTGTTTTATTCGTTAATTTCTCAAGATTTAGAAGTATGATTGAGGTGATTCTGGTTGGATTTGTTTTCAAACTTTGTCTTGTTTATTCTACAAAATTTTTAGATCAATTGAATCTATTGTTATAATCTATTTAGTGATGAAGTAGTATTTTGTCCAGATTTAGAAATTGTAGTTTTTCAGGTTTTATGATGAGGGGAAAGTGTAATTTTTTTGATTTCCATAATTATTTACCTCACTTATCTTATCATGAGTTGATCATATAAGTGGTATCAGAGCGAGAGGTTATTTTATTTTATTATCATTTCTAATTGATGTTAACCGGCGATTAGAAAATATATTGATGGATAGATATTCAATAAAATCTTGTGTTTTTTATGGTGTTGATTTGTAGTATATATTCAAGCACAAGAATTTGCTATATGAGAGAAGATCTACATACCATATCAAGTTCCTGAAATAAATGTAGTGATAGCTATAAACCTACCACATGTGGAGGCTAACAGCAAGACTAGAAATTTGATTATTCAAGAGCTAGAAAGAAGCGACTTTGACCATGTAGTGCATCTCAAGTCAGCATATTAGATATGGAGAGCACTTTGTGATTATCACGAGGGATCAAACACGGTAAAAGAGGTACATCAGGATATACATATAAAAGAATACATGAGTTTTGAGATGAAACCTGATGAATCTCTTCATGATTTCTTTACTCACTTTTAGTAACTTGCATTCTATTAATGTTACATATTTTGTGACTAAAAATTTTCATTAATTGCTAGGAGTTTTAGATATGTCTATATAGGAGATAAAAGTAAATATCAATTAGAGAATCTACTACCATGAGTACACTTGTTTTTAGATATGCTTTATTTTAAATTGAAAACTCATGAGCTAGATATTTTTGCTAGAAAAAATATTGCTAATAAATCAATAGCTTTAGCTTCACAAAATAGTAACTCTATTGGTGTCAATTCTTCAACTAGCTTTGCTTTGTTTGCTTTGTCTTCACTAACTGATGAACAGATAGAACAATGAACTAAAGATGATTTAGCATTTCTCTCCACATACTTTATAAGAGCTTTATAGAATATTCCATCTAGAAAAAGAACAAATGGAGGAGAGTCTTAGAGATGTTTTGAATATGGATCACTTAATCATCTTTATCTTAAATGTGTAAAATTTATATCTAGACTTTCTAAGGATGAAGATGAGGAGAAAGACAAGGAAGAGAGTGAAAACAAGGAAACATTCAAGAGTACCAATAAAAAGGGGTATTTGAACAAGAAGTAGTATGCCGTGTTCTTTCTGCTCTTAAACAGGTGAATCTAATCGATATGGACTCTAAGAGTAATGATGGTGCTACTCCTAAAGGCAAAACAAACTTGATGACAAGTGACAGAAGCATCACTAATAGTGACATCAACAGCAACAACGACAATAAGGTAGAACTTATGATGATTTAGCTTTCACTGTTGAATAACTTAATACTTTACGAGAAAAGAAAGATAAAATGATTAGGAAACAAGATGTTTTAGTTGAACAATTAAATGATCAAATTGCAATTCTTAAAGTCTTTACTTCTATAGACAATTCTTGCTAATTATGTGATTTAGTCTCTGCTAAATTTACTTTTTAAAAACATAATAATATTAGATTTCACTTTCTTAGAGATCAAGTTAAAAAAGATAATATGGCACTTTATCTCCACTCCGACCACCATCGAGCGAAGAGTCTAGTGTTGGACATATAAGGCTCGAATGCAGTGATGATCCTCTGGTAAAGACATCTGGCTATCATCCTTAGCCAATCGTATTCCAAACCACTGTTTACTTTTTCTCGGGCTTGGAGTTTGTAGATGAAGAAAAAGCTAATTGGGAGTTGGCTAGAGCCTAACTGACGAGTGCTGACAGAGAGATGATAGAACTCATATGACGGATGTTGGGATCGACCAAATGAAAATCCAATCGGTAGAATATTGGGAGTTATAGCTGACAAAAATATTGTCTTTGATTCTTCATCGGCTAATGTGTTGAGTGGGTGAAACCTGGAAAGCATATCGAACGATGAAGTGTCCTCATATGCAAACTAGAGGATGGCCTCCTTGGTAAAGCCGTAATACAAACATTTGAACCACTAGCTGAGCCCAAGGTGGTCATTTTGCTTCTAGGAAGAGCTGATGTGGCTTCAACCAGAGATGTACATCGTCATTTGTTGGCATCATTTTCTTCTGAACGATCGGTCGGAAATGTCAAAGAGGGAAGAGGGGTCCTGGGGATGACTTTCAAAGTATAGAGGTTCAACCATAGTTGTATGAACCATCAGAGACCACTAATGTGACCAACTGCTTGACTGGCCTATAATTTGTTTGCCATTTGATGAAATAGCTAATAAGTGGATTCGAGAGGATACTGCCCCAGTGAAATATAATGCCGATCGGCCAAGCACTCAGCCAAGTATTGCATATTGGTAGTTAGGCCAAGGGTTGGACTGTCGAAGACAAATTGCTCCAACCATAGGTTTAGAAAACCAACATGCTCCCAGTCTTCAACTGGTTCGAAAGTCTTACTATGCAGGGATATGTATTTAGTCTATCCTTCGATATTTTTGGTATTCAATCGATGAGTGGGTTTGAAATGGAGGATGGATGGATTTACATAGTGAGTGGTGTTTAGACATGTCAATATGATGATGTCCATTAAGGTGGGAGTCAACGGCTCATGTTCAAACATAAAGGCGTTGAGAATGTCTGACTAGAAATAAGAGCCCCATGCAAGCAAAGGCTCATTCTTCTCTATGTTTTTAAGAAATAATGTTCGACAGATGTTATAATCGCGTCAGACTCTTATAATCCCAGGGTATAAATATAGACCCTCTGGAGGTTTGTAAAAGAATGAACAGATCAATACAATACAACTTCGGTGCATCACCACTCTAGCTTGCCTAGGTTTTCCCCTGGCAGGGTTTGGCTCTCAACATGAGCCTGCATCAGTTAAGTTCGATCTTTGGTGAAGGGGTAAGTCCCACCATTATTATGGTTTGTTTTGCTCTGTCTAAGACTGCATCGGTTAGGTACGACCACTTAGTCTGATCAGGTGCATAGCATCACGTCCGCGTGAGGCTCATTGTTACATCGGTCTCCCTCCTCTATCCCTGGCATCATGCTACATCGATTAGGTTCGACCTTTAAGATCGGTGGCAATGGCGGGTGTTCGCGCGACATTTCATCAGAGTGAGTAGCCAATGAGTTATCCTTAACGCTAGCCTCGTATCTGGTTCACCCACCTCTCCACAATCAATCCACTGGTGATCGATTCGATCACATCGGATTCGACCTGATACTATCTCGGTTAGGTTCCATCTCTCAGCCTGGCTTCCGACTTGGCTGGCATCTAGATCTGGACAGTTTCGTTCCCTATCAACTTGCGTCGAGCGTTCGGCCATTAGGTAGCCGATGACCTCAGCCTTTTTCTCCCTCGTCACTACGTTTGATCTAGCTTGTGTCATTTCTGCGCCGTTAGTCTTGGTCTCATATTATCTTGGTTCGATCCAATCTATCCAGCCTAATCCTAATAGTCTCATTACGGTGGTCGCTGGTCCTCGGTGTTTCGTGGGGGATCAGGCCTCTCTTTATTTTCTAGTTGTTTTTATCCTACGAAGTGTCATTGGCTCTTTGGCCGATAAGCCCTCTATTTTACTACACGTGTATATTGCCTAAGCCTTCATCGACTTTTCAGCCGATGCTCGAACGCTTCCTTTCCCATTAGCACTTAGCTATTCAGATCAGTTGGATCGGCCTACCGGTCAATTAACTCGCGGATCTCATCCTGTCTTCTTATCAATTATAGGGCCAAATTGACTGGCACGCTCTCGAACCTCGAAGATTAAGGAACTGCTCTATAGTTAAGCAGATCTCCTAAGCCTTCGCGTGATCAGGGCACCGTCTTCTCTGATCGGACTTCTGTCCAGCCTGATCAGACTTCTCGCGAGATTTCGTGTATAATTATATTACAACTTAAATACAATTTATCAAGAATTATTGTATCATTAGAGTTATAATTACTCTATAAGTAGGTTATATTATAATTATGTTGTAACATAAGTACAAGTTATCAAGTCATATAAATGTTACTATAGTAGTTATAGTATAGTTACAGTGTAATTACACTATAATTATAATATAGTTATATTTGAAAGTTTTTTTAAGAAAACATACGATATTTTTCTAAATAGTCCATTAAACAACAATCTTTTTAATTGTACAATTATTTTTTTCTTATCTGTAGTAGTAATATTGGTGCTCTGCCTTTTAAATATGTTTCATATTCATATGTATATTTATATTTCCGCATAGACAACTTGGGCGGCAATGCAAACTACCGTTGCCATTAGAGCAAGCCCATCGAATACCAGGCAATGAGATAGGATGGAGGTGGTGGATAAAAGACTTGGCAATGTGTCTAGATCTTGTGGAGGAAGGGAGGATGTGATGGCCAGGGTGGTGCACGAGCGATGTTGGTGATTGGGGCAACACACTGGATAGCATAACACTTAGTTTGGGATTGCGCTGTTGTGTTTCTTCACATGCAATAGTGATGGAGGCACGATAGATCTGGGTTTAACAATGGCGATCGGGATGGCATGGCAGCAACTCTACCATATCCTCTCTAACGGTGGCATTGCAAGCGTGGCGAGCGGCCATTAGTGGCTCGCCTAGATCTAGCCAGGAGATGAGCGGGTGACAACCTTACCAATCAGGGCTGGCTGCATGGCGAAGAGGCTTAGCGACGATAGAAGGCAATGGCCAATGAACCTTCCTCGATGGCGATGCGCCCCTTGATGGCGGTTGAAGGGTTGTGGCATGAGAGGGCTGGCAACGATGAGATCAACTGAATCTAGTACCCCATTGCTTAGATCTGGCTTCTCTCGGTGGTTCGATCATTGCCACCATGTGGTAACTCCTCGTGGTAGCATCTTCATCACTAGTCAAAGACTTCCATACATCCTATAGACCAGAGTCACCTTGGTTTCGAATCACAAAATGAATTTCACTGGCAGCTCATCCTTCCTTTAGATGGACCCAATAGATTTTTGGTGTTTGCCTATTTGCTTGCTCATGATACTATCTTTGCAGAATGGCATGTCTTCTCTTGCAAATTGTTGATTTTGGGGTCGTTGCAATTAGGCTAAGACTAGGAGGTATGGCGGCACTAGCTTAGAAGGAGAGGACAGAAACACTAGTGAACTTTGATTAGATGGTGCTCATCGAGTACTGGTTCCTTGTCTCTAGGGAAAAATTCTTAGGTCAGACCTAAACTGGTTGTTCCTAGCCATAATACATCTAATACATTCTTTGTTGAAAAATGTCATTGTATAAAATATGGTATATTCCTAAAACATTGGCAAATGTCAGATAATCATAAGGAATATCTATATGGATACGAGAAACCTACCTAAAGCCACCATAGATTGATATGACGCCAAACCACAAAACAAGCCCTGAGATCCCTCAAGCCAAAGCAATCAACATCCTTAGTGCTCCCATTGAGCACATCTCTCACCAAAATTCCCGACGAGATTAGTCTATAGCCCTAAACTAGCTCCACATGTACCTTTGTAACCATACTTTTTATATATATATAAAAACCAACTACCTACCTGACAGGATAGAGGGTTATTATTTTAGGAAGGGACTGAACCTATATAATTTTTTTTTCATTTGACTAGCATTTTCTTAGAAAAGACAACACACAAACAGGACCCAACCGTACAAGTTTCTTATTGTCGATAGTTGGTTCACAAGGTACGAGTGATGTTTAGTGTTTTTAGATCTCGTTCGAAGATGCAAACTAAATGCAGATTTTGTGATAAGGGTTTCTACGACAACTTTAGCATTAGAAATTAGATCATCCCAATGATCAACACTTTCCATGTTGGATCAATTCCCATTTCAATCTACAACAACTTAATGCCCATTTCAATCTACAACTTAATGCCACTAATTGCCGTTGGATCACCGGAATACCTAGGCAAACTTGAACATCGGCTCATCTGCTACGTCCAATATGATCCTTGTCACCTAGACAATGATTTCGAATAGTCGGGTTTCCTAGACAACGATTTTGAACACTCGGGTTTGGATCATGGAGTAATCAACAATCTACCAGAAGAACCAGTCAATGGGGCACAACTGACTGGTCCTGTTGAACGCAACCCCACGTCGAATAATGGAGCTCCATCGCCACTCAAGAAGCAGAAGCTTGAGTAGCCCAAGGTGAAGAGGCTTGGAGGGCATGCGAGACTACGGCACAAGCAACACAAGGAGCACGAGCCACAGTCGCTAACGAGGCATGAGCTAGAGCCATCAAAGAGGCAGAGCCAAGGCCGCCGAAGAAACACATATGAGAGCTACTTAATAAGATCACATTCGGATGGCACGAGTTGCTAAGATCAATGCTATCAAGCAGGTTGAATCAAGCGCACAACCCACAGCCGTTTGGCACCAAAAGAGCGGAGTCAACATACACACTTCCACGCAACCTCTAATGCAGATTGACCCACATAACCCGATCTGTTAGGTTCTTGCGTATGATGCTCCTCAGCAACATCTACAAGGCGTACAAGCAGCACCAACCCACAAGCACTTGCCTGGCTGTCAAACTCTGAACCAGGTGGAGGTTAGAAATCATCTGATCGACCGCCCTCAAATGCAATAGCAAGAGGAGACAGCATGACAAGTTCACAGGGATACCGCATCCCAATCACTATGTCAACGGGAAGTGAGCAACTTCGAATCAACCTATCTATGTCATCGGATGGCAGACCTAGCAATCCATGAATGTCGAAGACCGACAACGTGATCACAACCCTTGTTCTGATAGGAGTGGACTCAATTGCCGATGCAAGCGATCTCACACTCCTGAAATGAAACGTAATTCGGATTGAAGATGCACTCCAGAGTCAAGTTCTTCTTCCAAAATATATCAAGGACACCGTTTGGATGGAGCTCCTCGCACCATCTATCGACCAGACATGGGATGCAACACCTTCTTAACTGCTCTTCCTGTTGTCCAATGCCAGACAAATTCCGATCAAAATCGATAAAGAAATACAATGGGAGCATCAACCCGGGAGGAGTTCCTACAAATATACCAGACCATGGTCGAGTCGGCAGGAGGGAGTCAGAAGGTGATGGCAAACTATCTACCACTGCTTTCACGGGCTCCACCTAGCCACGGCTCATCCATCTACACAAGGGATTTATCGGATCATGGTCAAACCTCTGCAAACAGTTCATCTTTAACTTTCAGGGCACCTACAAGAGCTATGGGGTAGAAGATAACCTGCACATGATCCGACAAGAATACGGAGAATCTCTTCGGGCGTTCATCGAGAGATTGAACGAGTGCCGTCGGATGATCCTGAATTCAGAGTTAACGATGATTAGCAAGACGCTGACCACATGGCGAGCCATTTATTCAGGGGCTCTACCTCTTACTCTTAAAAAGAGAATATAAGAAGGCCGAACGCGACTTTGTGCGACTGATCGGACTCTAACCTGTAATTGAAGGGAGTGGCGGTGCACACATGAGATACCTGGGAGAGCATGTGTTACTGACTTGTGGTCCCATCTGTCATGGTGGTGATGGTGGAAGATTCACCGACCACTCCCATTTGCTTCTTTTAAAGAAGTACATATTATAAAAAAATGTTGCCTTGGTAATTTTTAACTGTCGTTGGTTTGTGAATGCTTTCTGAAAATGTTTGGAAATAAGCAAAATAAAAGTCAATTCTGAGTGCCTTGACGGAATTTTGCAGTAGACAGATGGCACCCAATTCTGGTCGTAGTGCACCAAAATAAATGGTTATATTGCTCCAAACCTTACAGCCATCAAGAGATAATTTTTGTGCTACATTTTGAGGGAAAGAAACGTAATGCTTCTGAGGCATTTCACAGTAAATTCTTGAATCATGTCCGACCAAGAATTTTGTTTTTGAGGATAATCAACTGTCTGTATAAAGGGAAGGCGCCTTTGACAACAAACTAAATGCAAGAACGAATGTATCCAGCCAGAGGTGATGATAATTGAAATCCTATTATCCATACTGCATATGCAGCAGCCAAACTGCAATGCTCTATGACAACAATCTGTGGAACTGGTATCCCGCAGTCTCTCTTTCATGTACAAACAAGTAGGACTCATGCAGCAATATAGACAGTGTTTTTTCTTCAAAGTATTGGTGGTAGCTGCCAAAGCTATCTTCTTCATGCTCCAGGCAACTCAAGTTGTCAATGCATTTGGAAGAGAAGAGTGTGTGCCGAGCACCTTGCCACCGACATCCGGGAAGCACTCAAACCCACGCACCGGACCCACCCTACCATCCCTGTCAACCTTGATGGGGTACCTCATGAGGTGCCCCCTCATGTTCACCATCTCCGGTGATACATAGCACGCCCAGTTCTCTTCTGCCATTTCGTTCACCTGCCGGACGCACTCCATGGTGTAAGGCCAACGGAAGCACTCCTCCACTGTGCCCAGGTGCTCCGCCCACAGCGACATCCTGTACCCGTACACCTGAAAATGAACAGTTTTGCAGTGCAAAGTTACAAGCTGGAGCAATAGGTAAATAGGTGAAGAAAATAAGGAGTGACTTTGCCTGTCCTCGTGGAGCTTTCTTGCTTCCTGCCCAGCTGTAGTGAGGCTGGTAGGCACCCATGGCAATCTCGGTGTCCCTTGAGCCATCCATGGACCTCTGATTTATGTTAGCTGATCCCATGAGCACATACTCGTCATCGACAATCATCCCCTTGGAGTGCACGTAGATCATGAACCGCTTGAACTTTTGGGCCAGGCGCTGGAGAGTAAAAGAAAGGAATTAATAGTTTATTTTCCAGCAAAGCACATCAAATATGTGTAGCTTGATACACTAATCAGAGAGAAGGAAATATTACTACCAGTGAAGAATTCTCGTTGGAATGGCTTGTCGTAGATATGTCACTTGAGGCTTCACGCTTACCAAGACAGTAGAAGTTAAGGTAATCCTGTGGATGGGTATCATGTAACCCCTCGTTCTGTAGAGCATCAGCAACAATCTTGTACATCATGGACATTGTTTGTGCCTAGATGAGATCAAACAGAAGCAATGAAAACATCAAGTAGAATGCATAATTAATCATAATTAGTTCAATATCTTAGAATCAAAATGTGTGATGCATTTCGAAAATATCTCAATATGAAACCATGAAATAATTATAAGGAACAAACCTGCCAAAAGAGGATCTCCTGCATAGCAGCAGTTGTTGGATTACCTTCAGGCCACATTGGTATAACAATGTAAGCTGCAAATCTTTCCCTAGCTTTAATCTTTCTTGCAATCTTTATGGCCAATTCAATTGGTATCAAATTCTCTGCACCTGTTAATACAAGATTATTGAAAAGCTGGATTCATGGTTGTATCCACGACTTAAGGAATAAATCACGTGCTAGATACTAACAAGGTAGCTTTCTTTAATCTTTATCACCTGTTTCCAGCTATAGTCATAATTGTTTTTCATTTCTCATCCACGCATGGTAATTGCTATAGTAGATATGAATATAGACCAAGTTTCCAGTATGCAAATCAGTATGCTATATCGTACAAGGTATTGTGATGCAAATATAAAGTTTGTCTTATATGGGAAGCACTGCACGTAGCAATAAGAAAAACAAAACAGTGCATAGCTGATAGTCAACTTGTTACCTGCACTTCTATTTGAAGACCAGTAGTATGAAGATCCAATAAAATATTGGTTTTCAATGTAGACATAGTGTTGTGCAGATCTGATAGCTTTTACATATGCGTTGTGTATGCTCTTGTCTATCTGCAGATTTTTTGCGCAGACAAGATTCTGCACAAATACAAGCACCTCATTGCTAGGACACACTAGAAAACTTACATTTTTAATGTCAAAAAAAAATCCCAGACAGTTTTCATGTAAAATCGTAATGCATTGCTATTTTGAACTTGTGAAACAGGCAGTACCTGTGACTCAGCCTCCTGAACAAGTTTAGGAAATCCCTTTACTGATCCTGAGTCAATGGACCGGAAAATCTAGCCACAAGTAAAGAAAGTAAGAACCATTTATTAGACTAAACTTTGACGTAGCAATTGCAAAGAAATGGTAGATCTTTGATGCTTGGATAAATTGTAGTACCTGTACATGCCAGTTCTCTGGATCATTTTGATCACAAACATGTGCATTTAACTCATCTGCAGATGGGGAGACAATCCATGACATCCGGTTTATTTTTACCAAGGTATCATGATGCCAACTTACAGCTCTTCTAACACTGACTTTCCATTTTGCAGATTTTCTCCATCTCTGTTCAAAGTTTGTAAGTATATCATAGGCAGCTGGACCCTCAATCTTGCAATGTAAATCATGCCATGGCTGTCTAGGTCCAGATTTATTAACCTACGAATGGAAAGAAGGATGTTATAAAGTTTAGCAGGTTCACGTATCACTAATATAGTTTTAAAAAGGGAAAATGCTCCACTTTCGGCCCTTGAACTAAAAAATAGTCCACAAGGAGGAAACACAATAGTGAAGAATTGCAGATAGTATGACAGTATGAGCACAATGTGTTCTCGAGCACTCAGAGGAGGTGTTGGTTTTCATGGAAAAGCCAAAAAGGCTAGAATTGATGGGAACGGTGAGGTTAGCTCCGATCACGGTGATAATTGGCCCCATTTTAGAAGTTCGGGATGAGACGATTCTTGAGTTCAAGGTATAAATGGACTTTGGCCACAGTTGAAGGGCCAAAGGTGGACATGTCCCTTTAGAAATAACGTAGGAAAATCCCTTAGTTAAGAAGGAAAACTACAGTTAGATGTTAGAGAATTTACTTGGAATGTGGGATTATGGAAATCATCATTGAAGACAGTGTCAAGATCCTTGAAGAGCCTGTGTTCAGGTGTATCATATCTGCCGTCACATAAGTCTAGACCACCAATAAAAGCAGTTATTTTTCTGTTGTTTCCTGTGGCTTGGGTGTCAACAATGACACATTTCTGATGGTGTGTAAATAAAGTTCCTACAACCTGGAAAAGGAAGTTTGGTGAGTTATAATACAGTAAGCTGTAAGCATTGTGAGAATTAGTTGCATCCATGAAAACTTTGCCAAACAGTAACTTCATTGTAAATGTTCACTACGTCAAATTCAACGGATAGAATGTATTAGAAGTACAGATGCAGTATGCTCTTATATAAGTCCATAGATCACCCGGACTTTTCCAGACAGTCAGAAATAGGAGGAGAGTAGCTAATTTATTCGACAAAAGTTTAATGAGAGTGTGCCAGTTGGTATAAGGGGTAGGCATAGGCTTTAATGTTTATAACACATCTAAAATTAGGTTTTATCCTAAATATTTCTGAAATATAAATAACAATGTAGCAAAATTTTCAAGTAATTTGCAAACGTAAAATTACTAATTATCTACTGTCAGTATCAATAATAAAATAAAAACATCATTATACATGAAAGGAATATTTTACATTATTTTCGGTCCAAAAAAGGAATATTACATCACGCGCATGAATTAAATTCATTAGAATCTTGTCAAGTATGACAATAGGCATGCTCTACGTATAGGCATGTACATTCTTTATGTTTTCAAAGGATGATACTTAAAAAGCTATAAACTGATATAGACAAGGAGCAAAAATCAAGACAAGAAGAAAGATTACTCAATATGTATAAATAAGTAAACTGTTCTGCCACCACAATGGAAGGGAGCAAATAACATCTCACCTGCTGCTTAAAAATGCTAAGTTTGTTGCTACCGTAGCGAGGAGCCAACACACAGTGGACACCAGAATGCCTGAAAAACTTCCGAGCTTCCTCGTCATGTGTATGCATGAGTCCATCCTGCATTCAGCCTACATCATTTCCATCAGACTACTCTTTCATAAAGAAAACAGCATTCAAGCAAATGCATCCCAAAACAATAGCAACCAAAACATGCAGGCTTGGTTCATTAGGATTTATCTTGTAAACAATTTTACATAAGTTGATATACAATAACTGCCGAAACATACAGGAGTGCTTTGGATATTTAACTTCTCAACAGTCCTACCAAAGCTCCCATTGACACCAGAACCAAGAGGGAAGATATTACATCACTTATTTTTCTCACCCTTTTCAGTATATTTCCAGCACTCACCACCTTTTCATTATTAATGTAGTAGCATGTAGAGAAAAGCATATTTCTTTTGTTCTCTATAATCACTGTCCCTTAGTCAAAAGCATAATAACCAAGAATGGAAGGTCACAACACTTCAAAACGTAGAGTAACTTTCATATATAACCATTTTCATAGCATGAACAAATGAAGATGTTAAAGGGGTAAACCAGATAATTCAGAATGCAGCCTACCGTTTTCAAGAGAAATTTGTCATGTGATGTTTTGTCGTCCCAAAGCAACACAATAACACGGACCCCCTCCTGAACCTTGCTTTTCAAAAGCTCCCCAATGGTTGGTGGGCTTCCATTGGGCACAGGTTTTGTTGATTCCCTTACCAGCTTGACAGGGTGATACAAGGACCAGCCAATTATATAAATAAGGTGATGAGCCTCAACAATTGCATGGCAAATGTCTTCCCAGCATTTGTTTTGTTCATATACTTTCCCACCATCAATTTCAATTTTAGGACAAAAATCATCAGGAACATGAGCATCTTGATATAGAGTGACCCTACCACCCTTTCGAAGAGGAAAATAAGCATTTGGCACACCAATACTCTGAGAACTGTCAGAACCAACTCCATCTTTGTATAATGGATTCTGCTCAATTGGCCTGTACTGGATAGACAAATGAAGTTCAGGAGATGCCTTCATAGGATTACTGTACTGACCAGATATTGGAAACCAGCCACTGACGATATCACCTGGTGTGATGTCTTCAACTGGTACCGAAGCCACACCTATAAGTTCTGCTCCAAAAACATCATTGTCTTTTACATGAAACTCAACTCTGCTAACAGAATGGGCAACCTGAACATAAAAATGTTCATCCCATTTAGGATTCTCTGAGTTTGCAATGACTCGAGTTTGTGCCACTGTTGCTCCTGAGAGGCAAACTGAAACATATGGATCACTAGTTATGATCTTCCTCATGTCTGGATGTGGATCAGACTTCCCACATTCAGTACTACATGCACCATAGCCAGTGAAGCATCTTCGCATCCTTTCAGTCATTAGATCCATATTGGGAAGACATTTGGCTTCCACTATCTGTATGTCCAAGTCTCCATGCAAGAGCATACTAGTACCTGATTCAGCTGAGTGTTTCCCCATTTTAGAAATTTATGATAAAGTCCACCAGATAATCAAGTAAACCAGAAGCAAAACCACCATTATCCTGGAGAGCACATCCTTTGCCAGGCAAATCACAATGTAGGGTGCTGAGACATTTATAGATTATCAGAACGATACCTGGAAAATATGACAAGTTTTGTAAAACATGAGTTTATAAGCATGATAAATGATCATATGCGAGATCTATAATATTTTTTACCATGAGAGATCTATAATTTTTACCACAAAGACCTTGAACCCCATAATAGGGACATTGTACCTGATTCCAAGTGCAGATTTTTTTTAATCAAACTCTTGAGTGGATATCAGAGCAGACCCTACTCACTGGGTCAAGAACATGTGCATTGGCTACTGGATCAAAAAATGAAGAGGATTCCCCGGCCTTCAGCTGAGAGCAGAGCTCTCTCCCTCGTTCACTTTATTCTATATGTCTAAGACTCTCAACTTTGCATTGGCTTCGCAACTCCCATTTGCAGATGGAAACCTTTAAACTGTAATAAAAATACTAGTCCAGTTCTATATGTCATCCATACATTAGTAGGAAGAATCTGGTTACAAAATCACAGGAAGCAAAAGCACACATACAACATATTTAGCCTCCTCCCATGAGGAGCATAGGCGGGGGACAAGGCTGCCGTGCCACCAGCTCTGCAGACTAGAAAAATAGACAGAAATGGAGAGAGTAGAGGTGAGGGATGGTGATAGAGACAGAGAGATGAACGCGCAAGGGGCATTTTGTTCATTCGCCATTTTCTCAACCTTTTTTATCTTTACTATTAATAAACAACTGAGTGGTGGTTGTGGTTCATTCACCTCTCCACCACTAATAACCGTAGCAAGCTAACTTCCCTATTTTCTTGGTTGTCCGCTGAAGTTGGGCAAAAATAGCTGACTTACTAACAATTGATTAAGGCTAGTCACTCTTTCCGTTTGACTCAGATCAATACCCCTTTTCTTTTTCAGCAAACCCATGATAATAATGCTGCAGCTCTACACAACATCATAGACTCCAATCCGAGTATTACTACTTCTTAATTTGTAGAAGAATTTGAAAAAAAAAGGAAATAAAACAACTCTTCAGTAGCTAACTCCAAAGAAAGATGGAAAAAATGGTCCACAACACAACTCTTCTGATCTAACTGGCATCAAAATATGCCAGTAGGTCTATGACAACAACAATTCGCCCCCACGATTTGGCACCCGTGTGGGGAAAGTAACGTTGCCTCTGCACATAAGCAACAAGGAGGAAACTGGGAAATTGATGGAGGAAAGAAGGATGTTCAATATCTGATCAAACAACAGGATGGTATAAAAACAACTGGACTTCCTGAATACGGAAACCATGCAGCATACAACATGGGTGGCAAACCTTGACCCCTGATGACTTCTTTTGTACCTTTGGAGGATGGAAGACTACTAGCTATTGAAGCAGATCTATTCTTTTAAGTAATTCTTTCTCCAATAAACGTATCAATTTTCCTTCACATAGTTTATCTGCCAGGTTTGATGTTATCTTTCTATGTGCAGAAAATACAACATGCATGAATCTGTACAAATTCTTTCTCCAATAAATGTATCAATTTTCCTTCACATAGTTTATCTGCCAGGTTTGATGCTGTCTTTCTATGTGCAGAAAATACAACATGCATGAATCTGTACAACACATGACAGCAATTGGAACCCTTTGAGACATGGCAAAATAGTCTTGACAATTTTAAAAATCCAGTACTGCCAGAAAAATAATTAATGTGTGGTCAGATGTAGACTGTTTACCATCTTCTAGAGCAATGAAGCTTGCTACTCCGCGTTGCAAAGTAAATTTATCAATAGTTCACAAAAGATGCATCAATTTCATAAAAAAAAATCTTCTAAGCTACACGAGAAACCCTTACAACATAGTATGTGTCTAAATAAATCATACAGTAAAGTGTATGGACCGTCTCTAAACTTATTCGGCTGGCTATGTTATCTAGATCTCCAAACTTGTCCCGAGTGCTATACTGGTCTAACCCACTCCGTGTATTGATGTGGCATGTCACGGTGAATCTCATGTGGATTTATTTGTCCTACGTAGTGCTTATGGCCAATTATAGTTAGTGAAATATAAAAAAATATAATGGGACCTTAAGTTGTAACTGCATCAAGGCTGCCTCTGTGCTCGAGCTTGGCGGTGAAACAAAGGAACCGCTGCCCCCTCGTCCTTTGCGAGTCGCCACTGTAGGTCCCTCCATCATCTCTTTTGCGACACCGGAGACCTAGTTGCTAAGACCTTAGCCAATAGATTGTGAGAGAGATATGGGGGAGAGAGAGGAGACTGGGAGAGAGAGATAGTGAAGAAAGAGGTGAGGGAGAGATGAGGAAAAGACCGACATATGGGCTCTTTACATCATCTCTAACCCAAAAGGAGTAACATCAAATCAATCCAACGAAAGCAATGCGGCACGTCTTGAGAGATGGGGTAAAAATTTTGGGGGCTCGGGTTCTTACAGAAGGGGAGTAACCAGGGGTGAAGGTCCCGGGCAGACGAGGTGGAGTATGCGATGTGCCTGTGCCTCAGTTTCATCTCCTCCCTTGTTCGCTCCACCTCCCCGTCCAGCCATCCATGGCGTGCGGAGTGAGGGGAGCTGTCGCGGGCTGACGGCGTTGGGGACGGACGCCGCGGCGAGGCGGCGGCGCTTCGGGTAGCTCGGCGATTCGTACGTGGGCCGGTTTCGCCCTGGCCTACTACGGCCCAGGTGGCTGTTGCCACCCATAGTGCATCTGTATTTATTGCAGCCGTCTCGAAATTCTTTGTGCTGCTGTTGACTTGACATTTTGCAAACGGCGATGCAATGCAACACTTATCTTATTTTTTTTCTTCTCTGCGATTTATCAAAGACTGTTGGCCGCGTGGAGGAAACTCTTCATGTAGCAACAGAGCATATGAAAATAACGGACAGAGAAGAATATGCGATATGGTTACGAAGATTTTGATGCCGTATTGCGTTCACTTGTACAAATAGGTCATATTATTGCTGTTCACACATTATGATGTGCTCAATAAAATTGTACTTCCTCATTGACATTTCTAGGCAGTATTTCTTCAGTCTCATATAAAATAGTGAATGTAGCTAATTTACTAAACTAATGTGTGAGCGGGCGCTGCTTTGGAAATTTGTGTTAACTAACAAACTTCAATAAAAAGCTATTTTAGAATTTTAATTATTTCAGAACTCTCACATGCACTACATATCTTTTATTGGCCACTTTTTATTTCTCTGAAGGGATTGAAGACTTTATCTATACTGGTAGAAGCAGAGAGGCTGGCAAAAAAAGAATATACTGAATGAGATCACCTAAGGGAACATAGAGTAATAGAACCCGGCAAATGGAGATCATTCAATCAGGCATCTTCCAAAAGTCAAAGTGAAAGAAAGTGGGGTAAGATGCTCTATTTTTCAGATTATATAGAAGACATACGTCCATATACATGCACGAGTGCGTCCCTTGTACACATATTAAAGAGAAGAATCATGTGGCAAATCCATAACCTCACTAAAGTGACAGATTTAGGTGGAGAAATTAATAAGACAAGGATGGTTATTAGGATAACATAAACAGGAAGAGGTATTGATTTCTTATCAATCATAACTTCCAGGTTCAGTTGAATGTTTTTCTTTATACAAACATTAACACGCAGTGATAAGGGGGTCTGAACCTAATAATACTGTGTTTCAGGAGTGAAAAATAATGGTAGTAAACTATAACTTTAAAAATTCATCATTTTTTCATACTAATATGGATGGAGAAAAAATATATGAAAGTTGTAGCGCGCGATGCACAAGAGATCTACATGAAACGTTTTTCATTTTAAATTATTTAGATGCCTTAATATTCGTCAAAAGTTTTGGAAAAGAAGGGTGAAAAGCATCTCTATCTTATTCGTGAGATGGTAAAGAGGCCTTCGAGGAGAAGAGGTCGCGTGTTTTAATCCAATTGCCCGTTTGCACATATTTTTTTTGTATGAAAAATCATGTGATACTACGTGACCGCATTCTTTGGATGCAAAATTCAAACTAAAGATCCTACCATCGCTATGCCCATTTATATAACCGCTGTGATACACCCAAATATCTTTGCCACTTTGTTATCACTTGCTAAAGTATGGGTGTCCATTGTGAACCAGCAGCGATAGTGTTTTTTATATTGACACCTAGAAATCCAAAATATAAATATGCCAACTAGTAGATGATCTGATGGTACTTAAGATGATATCTAATATTGTGTTTAAAGACTCATTGTCACTTTAGAAGTAGTGTTACCGATTGGTAACCTTATAATGGTTAGGGGACCTCGGTGGCCATACATAATTTAGCACCTATTGGTAACAACCATCGATACTAAAATTATATACATCAGTATCGATTAGTGTTATTGACTGATATTAATGTTATCGACCACAATAGTACCGACTGAGATACTAACCGGTTACTAGTATCAGTTGGTGTTTTTTAATCAATACTAAAGACTCCTATTTTAAACTTTTTTTCTCTTTCAACTCGACAAATTCATATATAGAGAGCAACTCCATGACGATTTTAGAGCAAGTATAAGGGAAGTGCTGCCAAAATTTTCTATAGAAGTTTATTTTTGTGATTTAAAATATTAGCAAATCCATTTTCCATTCTATATTATATTTTAAGCTATACCTTATTCTCATAAAAATATGTAAAACGATGAGAAAGAATAAAAAATATATGAAAATGGAGAAATAATAAAAAATATACAAAAATGGAAAAAAAAAGTATAAAGGGTTACGAAAAATACGAAAAATAAGAGATTATATTAATATTAAAAATACAAGAAATCTAACCATAATAATAGTATATTATATTTGATATTTTTATAGAGAGCTCTATCAGTTCATGGCACTACTGCCATAGGGGAGGCACAGCTAGACATCTCCACATATTTTTGTAGATTCCAACGATCGATGTGCTTTACATAGCAATACTCTTCATCCACTCACATTTTTTATGGTTTAGATGTTTAAAATTGCTAATTTTATTAGGTAATTCTTTACTTGTAATGTAGATGATTCGTCAATGGATGTATAATGCAGACTGATGGTCGAAGGAGTTTATTGATGGTGTGCATTATTTTATTTTCTTATAGTTTTATATGCTGTTCATGTAACATATGAAACTTGTTAAATAGCCACTTGTCACACTCGGGATTTATGCCTAACTATAATTGTTAGAACAAGCATAGAGAGAGGGGATAAAATGAAAGACGATAAAGAAGAAGATAACAACATTCTCCACTAGACTTAATACGGTGGCTTTGTAAATACTATAATAGATGAGGCAGAAGATGATAGTGTAGGTGATCTTGGTTAGATGTTGTATGATGCCAAGAAAGATTACGAAAGTGAAAAGGAGCTAAATAAATTGGAGCATATGTTAGTGGACCACAAAACATTGTTGTGCCTAGATTGTAAATAGGGGCACAAAAAGTTAAGTACTACACTGGAATTTTTGCAATGGAAGGCAACAAATGGTGTGACTGACGAAGCATTCAAGGAGTTATTGAAACTCATCAAGAATATTGTTTTGAAGGGTAACGAAATGCCCGAAATAACATAGGAAGAAAAACATGTAGTATGCCCTCTAGTATGCCCTCAAGAAAAACATGTAGTATGTCTAAATGATTGTATCCTCTATCATGGTGAAGAGTATGAAAACCTGGGTGCATGCCCGGTTTGTAAGACATTGCGATACAAGATCAAATGAGATGATCTTGGTGATGTTAAGGGATAGCCTTTGAAGATACACCCTACTAATGTCTAAAGCAATTGTTTAAGAAAAAAGTGCATGCTAAAATGATGCGCGGGCATGCAGAAGAACGTAAACAAGACGCGATGCTGAGACACCCCACCGATGGGTTCTAGTAGCAAAAACTCAACAGAATATTCCTAGACTTTGAAAATAATGGAATGAACATAAGGTTTGGTTTAAGTATGAATGGTATGAATCCTTTAGGGGAGATGGGCAGCGATCATAGCACTTGGCCTATGACCCTATGTATATACAACCTTTCTCCTTTGTTGTGCATGAAACGAAAGTATATCATGATGCTAGTGTTTATTCAAAGCCCAAAACAACTTGGTAACGATATTGATGTAAACCTAAGACTATTAGTTGAAGAACCGTTGCTATTGTGGAAAGAAGAAGGTATCTTTATGTGTGATGAGGACAAACAGAAGCAATTTAATCTATAAGCATTGCTATTCATAACCATCAACGATTGGCCTGTACTAAGCAACCTATCAAGACTAACAAACAAGGGGTATAGGGTCTACATCCACTGTTTAGATAAAACTCATAGTATGTATTTAAAACACTATAGGAAGGTTGTGTACATGGGCCATCATTGATTTCTTGTTGTCAACCACCCTGTACTAAAAAAAGGCAACCATTTCAAAGGAAAGGTAGACCACTGCACTAAGCATATGCACCATAATGGGAAAACTGTATTTACTATGGTGAAAGATCTAAAAGTAATATTTGGAAAGGGACCTAGCAGCCAACCTGTCCAAAATAAAGATGGTCATGTGGTGATATGGAAAAGAACTATGTTTTTTTGGAATTAACTTATTGGGTTGTCTTAGATGTCCTCAACACAATTGATGTGATACACCTCATTAAAAACCTTTGCGCGAACCTACTAGGCTTCCTAGGTATATATGAAAAGTCCAAAGATACACTTGAAGCACAGTAGGATTTGAAATGTATGAAACAACATGAAGACCTTCATCTAGAAAATAGGCAGAAAGGAAGCCATTATTTATGTCCTGCTAGCTACACTCACAGCAAGAAATAGAAGGAAAACATGTTTGAATGTTTGGACAACATCAAGGTCCCATCTAGATACTCATCAAATAATGTGAATAATAAACATGAAAGAGAAGAAAATCATAGACCTAAAGTCTCTTGATTGTCACGTGATGATGACACAATTGCTTCCTATTGTACTAGGGGTATTCTTCTTATTAATGTCCAAATAGCAATAACAAAGATCCATACATTCCTCAACTCAATTTCATAGAAGGTCATCAATCATCATAGTTTAATAAGCCTATAGACCGCTGTGGTCCAATGTCTTGTCAGCCTTGAGATGATCTTTTCATCATCCTTCTTCAATATGCTGATGCATCTTCTGGCTCACCTTGTCAAAGAGATCGGTATTCTAGGTCATGTGTACCTATATAGTATGTTCCCTTTTGAGAGGTAGATGGGCATCCTAAAGAAGTATGCTCATAAGGATGCATTGTCTAGAGTTATGGAACATAGGAGGTCATTGAGTTTTGCGTAGACTTTATTAACAACCTTAGTCCAATTGGGGTCCCTGAATCAAGCCACAAGGGGAGACTAAGGGGAAATAGCACACTTCGAAGAAAATCAATATTGACTATAGACAATGATTTATTCCGTAGAGCATATTTCACAATTTTGCGACAATTTTCATTGGTGGCTCCATACATCGAAGAGCACAAGACAATTGTATGCTCCAAAAACCAGGGGAAGTCCGCTTCCTGGATTACACATCATTACATTGATACTTTCACCGCTTGGTTGAGAGAACATCTCATGGGTAACGGGATGATTGATGAATAACTATTATGGTTGGCGAGGGGACAATCTTGCTCAATCTTAACATTCAAAGGATAAGAAATAAATGGGTATACATTTTACACAAGAGCCTAAGACAAAAAGAGCACCAACCAAAATAGTGCTATCCGTATTGATGCTATAGACAACAATGGGACAATGTACTATGGTTTTATTGAGTAGATATGGAACTCGAGTATGGTCCTTCGAAGGTCCATCTGTTTCCGTGCGAATAGGTGAGATAGACTGGTAGATGCTATTCGCGTGCAGGGAAGATCGGACTAGGCCGAGGGGCACACTAGTCAATTTGATCTCTAATTGACCAGAAAGACATATAGAGTTAGATCATAGAGTCAATCGGCCGATATGAACTACTGCTATTGGCTGGATGAGTCGATAGGGTTAAGACAGCTATCGGCTATGAATCCAATACACTCTTGCTATTTGGCTGGATGCCGCTAGGGCTACAGAGCTCATACATTGGCTAGAAAGCCGATGATGGCAAAGGCAAACAGCGACGAATAAAAATAAAATACTCGTTGACTATAGAGTCGATGGTGCTCTAAATAGAATATGTCATAAAGAGTAGAGGCCAAGGCCTGATCCCTGAAGGGACGAGACTTAGCGACTATCGATGACAGTACCGTTTAAGCCAGCCTTGATAGATCAGACTAAACTAAGACAGTATAAGGCTAAGGCTAACGGCACCGAAACAATAGGAGCTAGATCGGATGAACTGATGGAAGGAACAGGTGAATCCATTGGCTGCTATCATGTGTGAGTCCGATGTAGGTACATAAATAAGCTCATTTGCTAGCTGAGACAATGGGAGAAACAAAACCCAATAGATCTTCATACCAGCCCTATTAGAGACAGTCTTGATGGATTGAACCTAACCGAGACAATATAAGGCTAGATCAAACAGAACTAGTTTCATCACTAGCACATTAATCACTGGCAATATGTGTATATCTGCTGAAAATCCGATATGCTAGGCATGAAGCTCCATGAAGAAATAACTCATCGGCTGGCTACTCTAATGAAGCAACGAGTAAAGATCTATTGGCTTATGGATCAATCTACTATAAGCAGTCTAGTTGGTCAGACCTAACTGATACAGCATGAGACTGATAACAACAAAAGGAGCTTGATAAGCTAATCCCACGTGAACGTGATGTGATATATTTGATCGGACTAAGAGTTCAAACCTAACCGATTACTCGCCACCAAACCTCGTGGGGGAAGGTCCGACCGGGCTAAGTGGAGGTCCGACCAGGGAGAGACGACGGCTCGGTCACGCGAAGGCTTGGAAGATCTACTTAGCTCTAGTGCAGGTCCTTAAGCTTCGAGGTCCGAGGGTGTGCCAGCCAATTTGACCCTGCAATTGACAAGGAGGTGAGGTGAATGGGTCAGTTTAACGATGGGTCGATATGAGCTCTCGCTATCGACTGGCCGCCGATAGGATCAAGTTGGTTATCGGCTAAGTCTAGATGGCTTCTACTATTGGCTGATAGCCAATAGTGATTTGGACGCTCTTCCATTGGCTGGGGAGCCAATAATGGTGTAGGTAGATGTTGATGAAGGATGTGATGGCTCTGGGTGTAGCGAAAGCGAGATCCTGATCCATCAGCCACAGAGCTGATGGGGGCACCAAAGGGTATTCAAACAATAGCAAAGCATGCGGGATCTCTTCTGGTTGCCGACGAAAGCTGTAACACTCGAGCATCGGCTGAACAGCCGATAGAGACTGAGAGATAGACGCGTGGAATGGATTAGAGGACCTATCGGCCAAAGAGTTGATGACGCTCTGCGACATCCAACTCGTGGAGCAGATCGGACTGAACCAAGACAGTATGAGGCCGAGGACTATCGACATGTAGACGACGGAGGCTTAGACCAAACATGATGATGAGGGAGGAAAGAGGCGAGGTTATCAGCTACCTACCGGCCGAATGTGCGATGCAGGCCTACACCTAAATCCATCGGCCGCTCGAACTGATAGGGAATGAGATCTGCTAGATCTTGACACGGGCCACGTTAGACATGAGCCATGGAAGATCGGACCAAACCGAGACATTACTAGGAAGTGTCTGATATGTTCGGATCGACCTCTAGAGGATTGATCGTTAGACAATATGCGAGATGGATGTGGGGCCTGTATTGATGATAACTCATCGGCTACTCACTCCGATGAGACGCCGCACGAAGACCCATCGGGGCGCCGGCTCGAACCACCACCACTGATCTCGTAGGTTAAACCTAATCAATGCAACGCGAGAACGTGGACGGAGGAGGGAGATTGACGTGCCGGCGTGCCTCACATGGACATGATGAGGTACGTTCGATCCGACTAAGAGATTGAACCTAACTAATGCAACTTTAGACGGAGCAGAGCATATGATAAGAAGACATTTTTGAAGGTATGCGTGCATCGACTGTAAGACCAATGCACTAAGCGTGATGGTCGATGGAAGTCTTTTGAAGATGGGTGCATATCAGCTGAGGAACTGATACACTAAGCGTGTTGTTCAAGGTATAGATAACTCATCGGCTAACCACTCTGATAAAACGCCGGGCAGAGACCTAAAGGCCTATGGCTCAAATCTACTGTCGGCAGCCTCGTAGGTCGAACCTAACCTGATATGACCACGCCATCAAGCAAGATGTCACAACCCTCAACTCAAGCTACACCAACTCATGTCTCACCTACATCAACACCAATCTAAGTAATTGATGGACCGATTACACGTAGTCGAGCAAAGAAGCTGCAATAAGAGGTGCACGCGCTACTTTGTGAGATTTATTTTAATATTAATGGGAATTATATACTACCTAAGTCATGTACATTATTAATGGTTAGGTTCACTAAGGAGGATGACATGAACACACAAGGAGATGACTTCCGACCAGCTGCAGACCACTTTAGACCAGTTGCCGACCACGAACTACACTCGAACCAGTTCAGCTCTGTAGAACCATCTAGAAGAAACATTCATATATTTTGATTTTCAGAAGCTATGGTAGTCTATGAGCACGTTTTGGAAAGCTCTTCAAGTCTAGCTTCCAATGAGTCTAGCCCTGATCAGTTTGGAGCTACCATTTGGGCACAGACCACCGTTTAGTGTATACTGCTCGAAAGGTCAACAGCCAGCCTGATGCTAAAGTTCATGTATTAAACTGTACATTCTATAATATTACGTGGTGCATGGCATACATGGTTGGAAAGGGTGTCAAGTCAAGAATCCAACGCAACAAACCGTGCATCATTTGGACTTTCCTAGGTGGAGTTATTGCCAAAACAATGAAGATTATGTGGAAGACTAACAGCCACGCGAAAACTCTCCAGGAGCTCATTCTGAAGAGGTCTTTTCATATAGTCGAACTAGTTATTTTCTTTTTGAGTTTCCACCTATCTAGCAGGGCTGTTGCTAGTATAAATACCCTCTAGACTCATTGTAATAACAGATTATGATATTGAAAATATAGACAACTTTGTTCAGCTGTGCGCTAGCAAACCCCTGAGAGTTGATCTCTACCCCTTTGCTGTTGTGATTTTCTTCGTAGGAATTACAGAAGCGGCGGCTTCATCCACTCCCAATTGGTGCTCCTACTCCCTTCGAGATCTCCTCGATTGATTGTAGGCTGTATTGGTTGGTTTCTTTGAGAGTGTGGTTGGGCGAATCCTCGATTCAGGTTGCCATATTAAGACGGTGGTTGGCTTCGAGTTTTATTCGTCAGGTTGCACTAGTTATCGCTGCTTGCAGCAAGTTTTTTTGGCTTCTTCGAAGCTAGTTATCTGGTGATTGATCCTAGGTCGTGAAGATCGGGACATCGAGGCGTATCATATGGTATCAGAGCTTTCGTTACCATGGTAGGATTCCGTACCCTTAGCTACATATAATTTTGTTCGTCCTATCCACTATAAGACATAAAATTGTCATAGCCCTTTGTTTCAATCTGTTATTCGTGTGAGTTTTCTTAAATTTCAGTCCTTTAGAGTCTTGTTTAGTTGCTGATCGTATTATCCTTCGTGTGTCCTTTGTGCCTCTTTCATATATCTGAAAATCCCCACACAAAAAAAAATTGAAACCTTTATCATCCTTTGTGTAAACTTTGATCCTATCAAGTTATAGCTTCTGGTTGTGTCTTATTTCTTTTATAAAGTGTGCTTCTGTTATTTTTAATCTTTGTTCTTAGTTCTATAAAGAAAAAAAAGTGTCTCAAAAAAAAAGAAGAAAAGTACAAAAAAAAGAGAAAGAGTTGAGAAAAGTTGAGAAAGAAAAAACCGAAGTTCAGTTTGTTGAAGTGCACAAGTACTGAAGTTTATCATATCAAGTTGTACAACCAGTTTGCTATTTGTATTTGGTGCAAAATTTGGTTGGGTTTGATCGCAACACTTGCATCCTAATCATACTCCTTTGTTTGCATCAACTCTGAAAATTCTTTGTGTGTGTCTGATCTATTTATATCTATCAAATCTTGTGGTCAGCACTGGACATAGAACTTCTAGTTTGGATTGTTAACTTAACAACAACTAGAATTCAGATTGTATTCCTTGTGTATCAACTCCCCACTAAGCTCCACATAAAAACCATCGCAATCAGTACTCTCTGATCTTGTATTCGCCTCGCCATCACTTTTGGTTACCACCACACATTTTATTTGTAATCTGCAGCACGGAATTCATAAGAGCTTTGGTTGGTCAGAGAGGTGAGGTTGAGAGAGTCACTAAAAACTTTCTAGTTGACATATACAAATATATTGCTTGTATTTTGCTAACCTTTCAGGAAGATGGGTGAATCTGAGGTAGAAGAATGTGTTACTATTGCACAATTTAATGAGCTCAAACAAAGCCTAGAAGATAGACAAGACCGGTTGACACAAGATCTTCAAGCCATCTTGGCTGAAATCAGAGAACACCGTCCACCTCGTGATGGTGCAAGCAACCACGGTGAAGATGGAGAAGAAAGTGAAGGAAGAGCTGCTACTAGAAGAGCTAGAGAGCAAGGAAGGAGGAACCGAGGTGCTACACATGGTAGAGGAAGAGGTCGAAATCGAAGAAATGATGATCATGATGAATCTAAGTGGATGATGATGATCAGTCCCAATATCGATATGGTCACTGAGCTCGTAGAGGAGGCAACCGAGAGGAGAGGTTTGGCAAACTAAAATTTACCATGCTAAAATTTGATGGAGGATCTGATCCTGAAGCTTATTTCACTTGGAAGTTGAAAGTGGAAAAGATCTTTCGATTGCATAATTATTCCGAAGAGAAGAAATTAGCCATGGCATCTCTAGAGTTTGAGGGATATGCTTTGATTTGGTGGGAGCAACTTCTCTCTGATCTTGAGGAAGATGGAGAACATCCTATTAAAACTTGGGATGAAATGAAACAAGAAATGAGAAAACGTTTTCTACCGAAGCACTATCGGCGTGATCTTTTTGATAAATTACAGAATCTAAAGTAATGAAGTTTCTCTGTTGAGGAATATTATAAAGAGATAGAGAAGGCTATGATTAGAGCCAATGTGTATGAAGATGAAGAGCAAACTATTGCACGTTTCATAGCTGGTTTGCATCGCAATATTTAGCACATTGTTGAGTTTCAACCGTACTGTCATCTAATTGATTTGGTACATCAAGCAACCAAACCTGAACGACAATTGCAGCAAGATGCTAAGAGCAGCAAGTCCTTGTCATTTGGTATGTGGAACATATCCGGGGAAAGCAAGCAAGTCTCGAAGTTCACTACAGCACCCTCATCAGCGAAAAACTCGTTTGGAGGCTCACGTTCTAATGTTCAGAGTGTTTTTAGTGGGAAGAACACTGCTGCCCCAAACCTGAGCTCTAAACCAGCGGCATCCACCTCTACTTCAGTAGATTCTATAGCTAAGAGTAGTGAAATTCAGTGCTTCAAGTGTGGAGGCCGTGGGCATATAAGTAGAGAGTGCCCAAACAATCGGGTGATCATTGTGAAAGATAATGGAGAGTATGAATCAGCTAGTGAAGAAGATGAAGAAGAGTATGTTAAAGAAGCCCATGAAGATGAGAAACATACAGGGTGTGAATTTGAGCAGGGGGCTGCTATTGTAGTGGCTCAAATCTTGAGTGTTCAAATGAAAGAAGCTAAAAATGGACAGTGGCACAATTTATTTCAAACACGTGCAAAGGTGCAAGACAAAGTAGTGAAGGTGATCATAGATGGAGGGAGCTGCCACAATCTTGCAAGTCATGAAATGGTTGACAAGCTTGGTCTGAAACTATAGCGACATCCGCATCTATATCATGTCCAATGGTTGAATGATTCGGGAGATATTAAGATTGGACATCGTGTGAAAATTCCATTCAAGATTGGTGAATATGTTAACACTGTAGAGTGTGATGTAGCACCCATGTCTGTGTGTCACTTGTTGCTTAGAAGACCATGGCAATATGACCGTTACACTCAGCATTGTGGGAGAACAAATCAGTATACACTAGATCTGAAGGTAAAGAAGTTTGTGTTAAAGCCCATGACCCCTCAACAAATCATGGCTGAGCACTTACAAAAGAAATCTGAAATTGGTCCAGCAAGTAATGGAGGAGAAGAGCAAAAGAAATTGAGTGCCATCCACAATTCGGTGAGTGAGAGCCACAAGCCAAATATGAGAGAAAAAAAGAAAGGAGAGGGAGAAAATCTAGTTATGTTAGCCACAAAATCTGAAATAAGAGGAGTAAGGAACAACCCAAATCAAGTGCTCTTTGTACTTGTGTGCAAAGACATATTAATTTCAGCTAACGACATCACCTCTCTTCCTAGTGTTGTATCTCATCTGTTGCAGGACTATGGAGATGTTTTCCCAAAGGAAACACCGGCTGGACTACCACCAATTCATGGGATTGAGCATCAATTGATCTCATTTCAGGGGCTGCACTACCTAATCGACCACCATACCGAACCAACCCTGAAGAAACGAAGGAGATACAAAGACAAGTACAAGAACTTCTTGACAAAGGTTTTGTTTGTGAAAGTATAAGTCCTTGCGTTGTTCCTGTGATCTTAGTACCTAAAAAAGATGGATCTTGGAGGATGTGTGTTGATTGTAGGGCTATAAATAACATCACTGTCCGCTACCGTCATCCTATTCCATGCTTAGATAACATGCTTGATGAATTGAGTGGCTCCACAATATTTACTAAAATTGATTTGAGAAGTGGTTACCATCAAATAAGAATGAAAACTAGAGATGAATGGAAAACTACGTTTAAATCAAAATTTGTGGATAGTTATGCCTTTTGGTTTGACTAATGCTCCTAGTACTTTCATGAGATTAATGAACCATGTCTTGAGAGCTTTTATTGGGAAATTTGTGGTTATCTACTTCGATGATATCTTAATTTACAGCAAGTCTTTTGAAGAGCATGTGAGTCACATTCGACAAGTCCTAGATGAGCTTAGAAAGGAGAAATTATTTACTAATCTTGACAAGTGCAGTTTTTGCACAGACCATGTTGTGTTTCTTGGCTTTGTTGTTTTAGGAAAAGGAATAGAAGTGGATGAAAGCAAGGATTGGCCCACTCCAACAAATGTAAGTCAAGTGAGAAGTTTTTATGGCCTTGCTGGTTTTTATAGAAGGTTTGCGCGAGATTTTAGTACCATCGCTGCTCCCTTAAATGAATTAACCAAGAAAGGAGTTGAATTTAAATGGGGAAACACACAAGAAAATGCTTTTCAAAAATTAAAGAAATGTTTAACAGAAGCACCACTACTTGTTCTCCCTGATTTCACTAAAACTTTTGAAGTGGAATGTGATGCTAGTGGGATTAGGATAGGAGGAATTTTAATGCAACAAGGAAAATCTGTAGCATATTTTGGTGAAAAATTGGGAGGTGCTCAACTGAATTATTCGGAATATGACAGAGAATTGTATGCTTTGGTACGTGTGCTTGAAACATGGCAGCACTACTTATGGCCAAAGGATTTTGTTATTCATTCCGATCATGAAGCTTTGAAGTACTTGAAAGATCAAGCTAAGCTAAACCGACGCCATGCCAAATGGGTTGAGTTCATCAAAACATTTCCATACATTGTGAAGTATAATAAAGATAAAGACAATATTGTTGCCGATGCGTTGTCTCGGGATTGTGTGTTGCTGAACCAACTCGAGGTAAAGGTTTTGGGTCTTGAAAATTTAAAAGGTATGTACAAAAATGATCCTGAATTTTCAGAACCATATGCCCATTGTAAAGACAGAAAAGGTTGGGAAAAATATCACATCAATGATGGATTCTTGTTTAGAGCTAACAAATTTTGTGTTCCAAATTCTTCGGTTAGATTATTGTTGTTACAGAAATCACATGGAGGAGGATTAACAGGGCATTTTGGACAAAAGAAGACATATGAGCTACTAGGTGATCATTTCTATTGGCCCAAAATGAGAAGAGACGTCATTAGATTTGTGGAGCGATGCGTCACATGCCACAAAGCTAAGTCCAAACTGAATCCTCATGGTTTATACACTCCATTACCTACTCCAAATACTCCTTGGGAAGATATAAGCATGGATTTTATTTTGGGATTGCCTAGAACTCAGAGGGGAAAAGATTCAATTTTTGTTGTGGTTGATAGATTTTCAAAGATGGCTCATTTTATCCCTTGCAATAAGACCGACGATGCTTCACACCTTGCTAATTTATTTTTCAGAGAAATTGTAAGGCTACATGGAATGCGCAGGACCATAGTGTAGGATCGTGATGTCAAGTTTGTGAGCTACTTTTGGAAAACGCTGTGGGCAAAGCTTGGGACCAAGCTCTTGTTCTCCACCGCTTGTCATCCCCAAACCGACGGATAAACTAAAGTGGTGAATCAAAACTTATCAATGTTGCTGCGAACCATGGTGAAAAAAAATTTGAAGGACTGGGAGGATTGCTTGCCTCATGTGGAGTTTGCTTATAACAGGGTAGTACACTCTACCACCAATTTGTGTCCTTTTGAAATCGTATATGGGTTCAAACCTATTGCTCCGATAGACTTGTTGCCCCTTCCATTGCAGGAAAGAACCAACATGGAAGCCTCCAAGCGTGCTGCATACATAAAGAAGATACATAAGAAGACTAAGGAAGCAATTGAGCTCAAGGCAATACGCAAGGCTGCAAGTATAAACAAGCATCGGAAAAAAGTGTTGTTTGAAGTAGGGGACTTGGTGTGATTCACTTGCGCAAGGATCGCTTTCCAGATCAGCACAAATCCAAATTGATGCCACGAGGGGATGGTCCATTTCGTGTTCTTATAAAGATCAATGACAATGCATACAAGATAGATCTTCCACCAAGTTATGGCCTGAGCAACAACTTCAATGTTGCTGACCTATCTCCATTCACAAGTGAACATACTTCAGAGTCAAGGACGACTTCTTTTTAAGGGAGGGAGGATGATATGACCACGTCATCAAGCAAGATGTCACAACCCTCAACTCAAGCTACACCAACTCAGGTTTCACCTACATCAACACCAGTCCAAGTAATTGATGGACCGATTACACGTAGTCGAGCAAAGAAGCTACAACAAGAGGTGCACGCGCTACTTTGTGAGATTCATTTTAATATTAATGAGAATTATATACTACCTAAGTCGTGTACATTATTAAAGGTTAGGTTAACTAAGGAGGACGACATGAACACACAAGGAGATGACTTCCGACCAGCTGCAGACCACTTCAGACCAGTTGCCGACCACAAACTACACTCGAACCAGTTCAGCTCTGCAGAACCGTCTAGAAGAAACATTCATATATTTTGATTTCCAGAAGCTATGGTGGTCTATGAGCACGTTTTGGAAAGCTCTTCAAGTCTAGCTTCCAATGAGTCTAGCCCTGATCAGTTTGGAGCTACCATTTGGGCACGGACCACTGTTTAGTGTATATTGCTCGGAAGGTCAATAGCCAGCCTGATGCTAAAGTTCATGTATTAAACTGTACTATTATATAATATTACATGGTGCATGGCATACATGGTTGGAAAGGGTGTCTAGTCAAGAATCCAACGCAACAAACCGTGCATCATTTGGACTTTTCTAGGTGGAGTTATTGCCAAAACAATAAAAATTGCGCAGAAGACTAATAGCCACGCGGAAACTCTCCAGGAGCTCATTCTGAAGAGGTCTTTTCACATAGTCGAACTAGTTATTTTCACGGCTCCTCCTTAGACTCGACCTTATTTGGATATTCTTCTATAATTGGACCAAATCCTTCCTCGCTTTGTTCTATTGGAAATTTTCTGTAGCAATCGGACTCTTCTTTACTAAATCGATTGTCTTTCCAATCCATCAATGGGCTTTCCAAATTTTGGTGTTAACACCGATACAACTTTAGACTAGATGGATACACAAGATAATGGCAGGACATATCACTTCGCTAAAGTTTGGACTTAATCGATGCAGCCCCACGTCGAGAGCCAAAACCCACCAGTAAAATCCTAGATAAATTAGGATGGTGATGCGCTGAGATTAAACTAATATGAGAGATTATTTAAGGCACCAAGATATCTATATTTATACCCTAGGGTTACATGAGTCCGATTTGGTTACAAACAACCCCGGACATTACTTCCTAAAGAGAGAAAGAAACTCTCACTTTGTAGTTAATAAAAGTAACTAAACTTATCTATCTTATAAGATATATTTTACAAGATACAACCACCCTGCCATGACTTCTAGACTACTCATTAGATCCGGTCTTATATAGATAATTTTTCATCTTTGACTAAACCGAATCCATCTTCATCGGTTCGATCGGCTTTTTCCCTATATCAATCTACCTCTTTTGATAAACCGATTGACTCTTCAATCATGTCTATGGAGCTTTCTAAATTCTAGTGTTTACATATGTGTAATGGTTGATGAGTAAACGAGTGAAGTGCTTAATGAGCCAAAGCACCATGTGGTTCTCCTAAAAAAAAGGAAAATCATTGGATAAGAAAAATGAAGATTATGATAAGTCTGATGGGCAACCTCCATTCATAGTGGCGGTTGACCTAAATCTCCTCCTAGTAAATGAGGACACTTCATACTTACGCCACAATCATAGCCAAGAGACATTCATAAAGAAAAAAAATGTTGCCTCTACTATCACGTGTATAACGGCTACAAGTATTGTGTTTTTTTTCATATTTGCATCCTCCCTTTTGTGGTGTAATATTCATCGGATGGAGTACACTATTATACATATTATATCAGTTGGCTTTGTTAACAATGACAAATCTTGTAATATCAGCACTGATGCAACTCCCTGTATCTCAACACATTGTATTTCAAAGTTTTTAAAATTAATTATCCTAGTATTCTTTTTTATGAAATTTATTTATCACCTATTTACTATTTTTAAAATTAATTATCCTAATTTTCCTATTTATGATATTACTTTCTTCAATTTTTGTAGTTTTTCAAAAAAATTTCACTATATTTTAACTACTATCCATTGTAGAAAACAACCGGTACTGATCAAATGAGAAAACTCATTACTACTAGTTTTTCTAACAATCGATACTAAATAATGCATCATTAGTCTCGGTTATTAATACCAACCGGGACTAAAAGTATTTTGGCTGAGCGAAAAAACACTTTAGTATCGGTTGTTAAGTACAAGTAGTACTAAAGAATTCATCTTTTGTCCCACTTGTTAATACCAACCTAGACCAAAGAGGGGATGGTACATATATTACATCCCATCATATTATCCAATCTAAGTCCCCAAGTTGCGTTAATCTTCTCGTTCTTCTTATCCGTCCCTACCGATGACACCACTGCCGTCCTCCATGTAGACGCTATCCACACCAATATCGCCATGCACTTGCCTTTCCACTAACAACGCCGCCCTCCACGCCACTGCCATCCCCATTTATACCATCAACGCCGTCGCCATTCCTATCCGCACCAACACCGTCGCTTTTCCCATTGATGCTAGCGTTGTGATTGACGCTGATGCCTTCACCGATCATCGTCCACACCACATTGGCCTCTTCCATTGAATTGTATAAATTAACATATTATTTGTATACATATATATTCCTATTATATGTTTTTTATATGTGAGATATTTTTACATTTGTTTTGTATAATGAATTGTTTTTATAGTTATCAAAATTTGTAGTACATTTTATGACAAACGAATTGTTTTTATAGATTCATATCTTACATTTTTTATATATGAACATTTTTTATATATTCCTATTGTTTGTATATGTATACTTGAATTATTTTGAAAGTTCTCAAAATTTGTAGCAAATTTTGTGGTAAATAAATTGTTTTTATATATTTGTATCTTACGTTTTTTATATATGAACTATTTTTATATATTTCTATTATTTGTATTTGTATATATGAATTTATATATCTATATATTCCTCTCTCGCCACTCGATCAAACCTATTGTGTATGTTGGAATTGAAATATCGCACACTTATGGAGTATATGTACATTGTCGAACTATTTTTTCACCGAAAGGAGAAAAAGAAAAAATAGGTCAATAAAGATGTAAATAAAAAAAATGTTTTATTGTATAATTCCATGTATAATATATATTAACGCATATTTGTTGTACTATCATATTAGGTATGATGCGAGAGTCAGATGACAAATGGTTCCTCTTTGACTAGTTTGCATAGGTAGTAGCTAGTACTAACAGGGTGATAAGGGTGAGGATTTTTTAATGCCAAAATCTGAACAATCCGATGGTGCTAAAGCCGATCGACTGAGAGGTGTCTGATGGAGAATTTGATTCGGCCTATAAACAGGATCGGCCGATGGAGATACTGGTCGGCTCGTGAGACAAAGCCGATTGGAACGGTAGAGAAGCCGATCAAATTAGTAGAAGATTGGATCGGTTTAAAGACAGGGAATTATCCGATCAGGGTCAGGTCTGAGGAGCCCGAGGAGATGTTGAAAAAGAATCGGCTTGAGTAAAAAGAGGTCCGATTGCTATAGTGAAGAATCTGATCGGGTTGTAGCAAAGGAAGACTTGGTTCCAAATTGGAAGATTATTCAGATAAAACCGAGTTTGCAGAAGAGCCGTGGACTCCATGGCAAGATGTTTTATCTTTGTAAATTGTAACCTTATTAGGAAGGTTTAGTTTGTTAGTTAACTTCTTTAGAGGTATTTTCCTTTGTTCTTGTTAGGAAATAACGTCCGATGGTTATGAACGTGTCGGACTCTGTCTGTAAACCCAGGGTATAAATATAGACCCCCTGGAAACATGTAACATATCTCTCGATCAAATACAATCTCGGCGCATCGCCACCCTAGTTCATCTAGGTGTTTACCTATGGGTTCTGGCTCTCGACGCGGGCCACATCGGTTGAGTTCGATCTTCGGCGAAGGGGTAAGTCCCACCACTATCCTGGTATACTTTGTACTGTCTAAGGCTGCATCGTTTAGGCTCGAACTCTTAGTCAGATCAGGTGTACCGCATCACGTCCGTGCAAGATCTATCGGCCTATCAAACTCCTTTCGCCATCGTCGATCTCGTGCTGCATCAGTTAGGTCCGACCTACGGGTCTGCCGATGGAGGATTGAGTTTTAGGTCTATACGTCTCCCTACGGCGTCTCATCGGAGTGAGTAGCCGATGAGTTATCCTAAACATAGGTCCCCATCGTCGCGCGACCGATGGGCTCAGGCGTTAGGCCTATAGGTAGCCGATGGCATCCCTCCTACCTCGTCGTCATGTTTGGTCCGAGCCCTCACCGTCTCGATGCCATTAGCCTCCGTTCTCATAATGTCTCGGTTAGGTCCGATCTATCGAGGTTGGCCCTAACGGCGCCATTACTACTGTCGCTCGCCCGTAATGCCTCGCGGGGGATCGGCTCCCTCTCCACGTATCGGATGCGGGTAGTGCCATTGGCTCTTTGGTTGATAGGCCTTTTAGTGTGTTACACGTGTCTATCTCCCATACCTCCATCGGCTTTTCAGCCGATGTGCTAGCATTCTCATCTCTATCAGCAATCAGCTGATAGGGAGGGTCGGGCAGGCCTTCCGACCAACCGACGAACATGTCTTTTCCTCTTTTCCTTATCAATTGTAGGGTCAAATTGACTAGCACGCTCGTGAACCACAAGGCTTAAGGACATGCACTGGAGTTAAGCAGACCTCCCAGGCCTTCACGTGACCAAGCCGCCGTCCTTCCCTAGTCGCAGGATTTTTGGCGAAGAGCAGGATTGTAGTCAATACTTCAATGAGAAAGCTACCGGAGGTGAGAAGGAACCTAACAACGAGTCAGGATATAAGGAGGACAATGATGAGGGAGGGACAGAAGAAGGCTGGATTGAAGAAGAAACGAGTGCAACGAGGTGTCATGAAAAAGTTGGAGGGGAGGTATATTATAACTAAAGTAAAAGAAGATGGCGAACCAATTGCGCCCATCTTCGCTGCAAGGAAGTTTGTGCCTCAGTGTGATTATATCGTGAAAGATCAGGTGCCGATCGACATCCAGAAATGGTGGTCCATAAAGGTGGGTGATCAAAATGTGCTCCTGCAGTTAGAGAAGGACATGCTGTGAAGAACCTTTCTAAAGAACTTCACTATCGATGTCCATTAGGCAGAACAACCTAAAGTGCAGGAGTGGGCTCTCAAGGCCACACAAATTTAAACCTTCAAGAAGAATCTTCACAAGAACTATATTGTGAAGGGCCAAACTCTAAAATTCAATACGTACTCGAAGCTAAGGGACCACTGGGATGTATTTATCGAGTACAAGTCTTCCGAGGAAAGTGGAAATAAGGTGGTGTAGAACAAAGCCAATGTTGCCTAGAAAAAATATTTTTGTAAGTTAGGGTCGGGTTGTTATAAGAAGGGAATTGCCAAATGGCAGAAGATGGAAGATGCTCTAGAAGTAGAGAGTATCGTTTCGGCCATAACCGACTGGTTTGAATGATTGAAGCACTAGTACTATGCTCATTGTGGCACGCCTAGTGTAGAGGATGGCTCCCTCAACTTTAGCCTAGAAATACGAGACATAATACATGATCTTGTGGATGCCCTAGGGTTGTCTTTCTAGGGTACATTCAAGCCTGACAGAGAGAAGGACAAGCTCACAATGGTCCTACAGAATCCTGAGCACCCAAAACGAATGCGTGCCAAAGGCGTGGTTCCATGGAAGTATGGGTTTTGCAAGGACATCAACTCATATAGGAGTTACAAGAGAAGCAAGTCCAAGCAGGATGCTAGTGTTCAGATGTTGGAGTAACAAATCCTAGACACCAATCAAAGAATGATCGAAGAGGTGAAAAGACATGTCGTGCTAGTACTTAGAGAGACCCAGCTACAAATAGGAACTAATCCGAACATCTTGCTTAGCTCCCCAGGCCATCGAAGTTGCTATGCTTAAACAAAGCATGTAGCCAATCTGACCAACAAAGCTACAGTGCCACAACCGGTTGACGAACCACGCAACCCAGTGGATCAAATCACGTAGCGAACACCATGTGAGCTGCATATTCCCTTCAAGAACGTATCGATCAAGGTATGCTTGTAGTTTGTATATCTTGTTTTGTAGTTTGTTATATGTCATAAATATGTACTATTTAACTTTGTTTCTCATGGAGCTAGCTATGGCATGGCCATACTAGTGGAGCGAGGCTAGACAATCCACTGCATGTCAATTTTAGCTGGCTACTTGAAGGTTAAGGTGGAGCAAGTCTACGGGGATCTCAAGCTCGACTTCCCTAGAGGTGATGGAGAGAGCACACTAGGGGAACCCTCCCACTGCATCATCTTATGGTGCAAGCACCATATCGTGCTTCTTGGGTGGGTGGCGGCGTCTATTTGTACCAGAGGTCCCTCGTCGTCTCGTCCAAACATCAGTCTCCACCGTCTCCTCTCTAACATTGGTCTCCATCGCCTTCTCCACAACCTCTATCTCCATCGCTGTAGTCTATTGGTATGGTCAAGAAACTGACGCTATCTCTACCATGTCAAAAAAGGTCACGCTCACCTCCTCCCGTGCCATCATGGTATCAATAAAAGAAGAAACAATCATTAAATAAACCAAAGAAAAAACCATATGATATGATTGATGAGGAGACTGGAACATAAGTGTCTATGTAGGTGAAGGAGCAATTCAAGCAGTGAAGTCTAGAGAAAAAGGCTCCAATAGACCTAGCAACAAGGGTATTTTTTAGAAGATGAGTGAACCAACAAAAAAGAAGATTTTATTGGACTACAAACACTTGCTCGTCAATTCCTATTTGAAGATGAAAAGAGGGCAGTCCAGTATTGTTCCCTAGCTTAGACAACAAGCAAGATAAGTGGTCAGCCCGATGCCATCTAAATGGGAAATCAATTTGTAGCAGTTTATGGAAGATACAAGTCTCACCAAAGGTCAACTTCTAGGGGTGGCCCGTATCGAGAAGGTATCACAAGCTACTATCAAGCCCAGATTTAAGCTTAGCGAACCATTTGTAAGGCCAAAATTGATTAGGACACTACCAATACAGATGTACCAATTTTATAGTTGGTACATAGAACAATCGAGAAAAGGTAGAGTCATATCCACTACTCGAATTAAAGATAGTGATTACTTCTGTGGGGACTCTAAGATATGGACGAACTTTGAGGACATCTACAAATTATACCATCAAGTCGCCCTTGACCTCTCTCTTATTAGTTGCTAGGTTCTGTAAGTGTCGTTTTATCCTTACCTTAGTCCATTTGTATGGATCATCGCTCCATTTACCGTGTGTGGGATATCTCACTTCTTTTTTTATGTGTTGTAGAACGGAGATTCAAAGATGCCTTAGGAGGAGTATTTAAGGTGGGTTTCATGGACCTCGTGGCTATTAATGATAAAACTATATGGGAATTTCCACAGGAAACAGAGATGAGCATTCACAAATTCATAGTGCAGCAACATTACAAGTCATTCATACTTTTGTCTTACAACTTTAAATGAGTTTTTACCGCCTTTTATACCCTTTTTCTTCCTATAGATACATAATGTTATGTCTATTAATTAATACAATATGTAGATTCCACTGGCTTCTTCATATGATAGATGTTGCTAAAAGTAGGATTCATATCGTACTACTTGCGGAAATTAATGGAGGATTTCAAGAAAATCATATAATTGCTTAATAAGTAATGTTATCCATTATATTGTAATTATGTATGCTTCTATCACAATTATATGTACCAAACAACATTATCGTTTTTAATTACACAGCATAGGCACGGGTCCGTAAAGACATGTGCAGTCTAATGAAGGAAATACTCGATGTGAGGATAAACTTTTCGATACATACATAGACCAAAAATATATATTTCATTTATTCTATAGTATAAATATTTTATAACTTTGTTTCTACTTTACTGTTTGAGATAGGAAAAGGGGAACAATACGGCTTCTACGTTTGTGAATTCATTAACCATCTTACACAAAGCATTAACACTAATAAGGATATTTAAGTACGTAAACACCATTCATACATAATTTATAATTTTCTTATTACGTTTAATTATTGATTTAATATATTCATATTTTTTTCGAAAATGATAAATTTTATGTATGAAGTAAGAATTCCCGTGGATTACATAAGCGCTATTTAAAAACAACAAATGCTATTTCTACAGGACGAGATCGTTAATCCTTTAGGAGAATTCCACGATGATGGGCACATTATTCGGCAACGAGAAAAGTCTTCTTAGCTTTATTTGTAATATATTAGTTGCATATATTTAATTTCAATTATACATAAGTAATACCTACAATTATATATACATATGCTATAAATGTATATATATATATATAAACATATACATATAAATATAAATATATACATATATGTATGTGTGTATATGAATGTGTATATAATATACATATATATATATATATAAATCACTACAACAATAAATAAAACAACAAACAAGCAATATAACAAAATAAACAACCAAAAATAGTATAAAAAACATCTCGTGGATGACTTTAGTACCGGTTGGCACCGTAACAAGATAGTTTTTTTTAAGTACCGGTCAATTGAAATATCACTAAAAATACTCATCTTTATTCTCAGATTATGGGTAGATTCTAAGATTATGTGTAGCAGTTATACAATTTATGAACCAGTACTAAATATTTCTCTAGTAGTATGGTTATAATAATTTCACCATAATTTCATGGTATAAGAATTTCACTATCATGGTAGAAAGTCCAATTGTAAACTGCTGGATAAACTGAATAGCCATTAGTCTTTACCACTGATAGATAGCCTTAATTACAAGTTGCTATAATTCCATCAACTAACTCGATTGATCTGTACCATCGGTTGGATAACGTTATTATCAGTTATAATGGAGACAGATTTTTCATATGGAAATTCAACTAGAGTTTAGTCGAATATATATTACAAAATAGTTTTAGCTTATCAAGATGAAATTCATTCAATATCAGAAATTAATTTCCAACCAATAATTTCTTTCCGAACAATTTCATAACGAAAAGGAACTGAACAGAAGTTGGATTTATTTCCGAAATTTTAGTGTCTGTGTGATATTTAAAGGAAACCAATTTTTCAGATGATTGTGCATGATACATATGGTGTATGCTCTCTCATGGCACAAATATATATACATGCGTGCACAATAATATTTCTCTATCATCTTATCTTTTGCTCCATTATGATGTTGTGTGTGATGTATATATGCATACATGAATTAATTAAGGACACTATTTTCTTTAGACATTTATTTTGGTGTGCCAACATGGTTATCGATCTTTAGCAAAGATATTATATGGTGTCCAGGTAGGTCGGTTCAATATATTTGGGTGGGGAGGTGACACCGTGACAGCCTGGCCTTGTCCCTGCTTTTATGTAGGTTGATGGACCAGAATTTGTCTTCGTGAAGTCTAGCTAATGTGTTTCAATTCCTAGCTATGATATTACAATACATTGATGACACTTTATAACATACTCCCAAAGTTAGCAATTAAATTTTAACTTTTAACTAACAATTAACATAGCAATTTAATTACCTGTTTAGTAAAATACAAGTTGTACAATTGTATATTGATAAATTTCAACACGAAAAGCCATGTCAAAATCTAATATCCTTTGCATTTCTCCGCTAAGGGAGTATGAATTTCAAATGAAATAGTTCAATTAATGTTCATCACCATCCCATATACTATTAAAACAGGCGGCATCATTGAATCCGTACATCATAGAGGTAAAACCGCTCAGAGATCATTTTGACCAAATGAGAAAGTTTTGGGGTTCAATAACTATCCAATTTAATAGTTCAGGGTGTTGGTAAAGCTAATGGGCATTTCGACTTTTTCCAAAAAGAAAACCATTCCAAATAAGGCATGATCGGATGAATATATTCTCATCAGTAGAGTAGGGGAAAGAAACATGGAAGGTACAAGAGATGAATATAACAAATTGATCGGATGCAAATGAATTGATTGGAAACTTCTGTGTGCATAATTGAAAGTATATAAAACTTCTGTGTGCAGGCAGCCATGAATTGATCGGATGCAAACAAAATTAATTAGCTTGTTTAATTAATCACTGCATAACAAAAATACTCGATGTCGACCGTGACGTGTGTGAAGTTGACTAGACGTGATAATCGATTTATGTACATGTGGTGAAGAGTGCACTGGGATATCACAAAGCATACTATACTCGACGGCGACATTTGCTATCAAGCTAGCTGTCCCATTCACTACCGGTCGGACGATCGAACGGCGCATTACTGTCCATCCGTTCATTTTTAGATGTTTAGAATATAGCCAGAGTCTTAGCTTAGTGGTATATGTAATTACTCTCCGTTCATCTGGGATGCGTGTCCCGGGACATTAATTTTGAGATCTATGTTTTCACTCGATTATAAATAAGATTCTAGCTTTGAGCAGAGGTACTTTATATCTGAAGTCCTGGATATCTTATTCCATAATTGGTGGCATATTATTTATACGCTTAATTACTAGCATCTACGAGGTTTCTTCTGACCTTTTGGCAGGTCTTCATTCAATGAAATTGGTCTTTTGTTCCATCATCCTATATCTTTTCCATATATACTATTTGGTACACGTATGCATCCAATAACGTATTCATATTTGCATGTTTCGAAGTTATATGGCTCAAATGTTGTGTCATCACTACACAGAAGCTAATGTATATGCCTGCAGTCAAGTTTTTTGAACTGGCCATCGATCACTAAAATACTGTACCACTGGTGCAGCAGCGCACTATATATTACCCAATTGCATGCCTAAATATATATCTTATGCACGCACATCTCTATATGTATGGTCTATTAATGCATATATGATGATGATCAGTGATAGTCAGTGGTATACGCACTGTTATTTATCTGAACCATCATCCAAACTCAAGCCTACTAGGGTCATAGGTGGATGGCGGTGGCATTAATGGCAGTTGGACAGCTTTTGGTACTTTGGCGAAGCGTCCTCTCACTCGGGGCCTTATCTCTGCATAGGCTTTTCTGGGTGTATGCTGTATTTGCTTATCGTAGCACCGCTTTTTCCTCTTTTCCTTTTCCTTGTACCTCATCACCTTGGCCTCTCTCTCCACAATTGTGCCCACCACAATGTTTGGGTTCAAGCTCTCCCCATCATCAGCTATGGCCACCTCCTTTGCTGTTGAGCTTGCAGCATCAGTGAACGTGCTCCCACAATATGACATCTTTAAATTAGTTAATAAATGTCTAAAAAGCTCAAATAGAAATCATCACATGTAGTATACTACTTCTGTATCATGTAAAGAAAATAGAAGTTATAAAACCAGATGAACACATAAGCAAATGATGCAGTGCAGTTAGTTATAATCTCCCTTGATTTATATGGGAGTATTATGTTTTCAAAAAGTCTTTAAGATTGAGAATTGATCATTGATTTCTTATGAAATACATCCTTAACAGTTACAAAACCAAAATCATAAGAGAATACTTTCAAATAAGAATCTATTAACATAATTTTGTGCCCCAATATATTTTCCCTAGGTCAATTAATTTTGTAAGGCATATATTGATTTTAAAAAGTCAAATTTGTAGATTTTGACTAACAATTAATCAAATTAAAACAATGTTGTGTATACACATTTTAACTTACACGCATTTATTCATTTATTATATGCATTTAGCTCGTAAGCTAGAGGAGCATAGATCGGCCACACCATTGTGTCAGATAATTAAACCACTTAAAATAAGATGACCGATTCATTTATCCAGTATAGAATTGTGTAAGGGCTTACTGTGTGAGTCCATGACGTTGTTAACACTGGATGGACACGCATCTGTAACAAAAAAGGGCATAGATACATATGTATGTACTATTTCCTACTATACGTCGTCTTGTTCTTTTCTTATTAATAAGGTATATATTTTTTCTCCATTTTCATTAACACACTTTTTAACTACATTATGTTTATATGAAAACATTTTACATAGAAGTTGTCTTAAAATATTAAATAAATCTTATAATAATTAAATATTAATTAATCATACGCTAATAGTTTTCTCATTGCGCTAACTTAATCTTTGTCTCCATCAGGATCGAACACGACCTAATTAAGAGTTTCATTTACACATATAGATTTCTAAGAAACCGAACAACTTATGCATATGTCTCCCTTTTAATTTCTACGGCATCAAGTTGTTTTTGTTGTTTTAATGTGCAGTGTGTTTGAATGAATTCACACATGTATATGTATCTCCATGCCGTTCTGAAGAAGTATTTGCTTGCTCATATTACTTTTCAACAAACTGAAGAAATATTGTAGCTTAGTTATTGCCTAATTTATTTTTTATCAGCAAGATATTCATATGTATAACTGATGGTATATATGCTAAATAACAAACTACAACACCAAATTCATTTAATTTTCCATTTTCCTCTCCTGACATGTATAAGAAGGCGGACGCAAAGCAATGATGTTACCTAGATCCATATATGTAGATTATACCATTAATTAACAACGATTATAGATGGGGAAATAAGTATTTTTAGATTATAAAATTGGCCTGACTTGTTTTTACAACCTAATAAAAAATCACCAATATAACCTTTGTGCTAACTATGGATACACACACGACCATCTAAAAAGTAAGCGCCTGTATACACTTAACTGTATACGTATGTGGAATCGTATAGAGTAGAGAGGCTATATGTGTATGCATATGGAATGTGATTTTGCTATATATTTGTCCACGAATTTTCTCATAACATTTATCAAATATAAATACAATATAATTATACTATAATTATATTTTAACTTATATATAACTATAATATAATAATTTTAAACCGTTAGATTTATATCAAGATTTATGTAAGAGGAAACAAAAAAAAATCACAGCATGGATGAGAGGTTCTGGTACCATGACCTCTACTTTACGAAAATAGTATTACTTGTACCTACATATAAAATATAATGTAATCACATTACAATTATACTATATTTATTTTAGATAAATTTTTAGAAAAAAATTTATTGACTAATGTATAAGTCTCCCTGTGCAATGTACAGTGTCACCATCGAAACAATGAAATCATATCCCACCCGGCTCCACATCTATAGCGAGAAATAATATCAGCTGTAAGCCAATAATTGCGTTCCAAATTAATTCAAAGTAACTTCTATTGATCGATTTGGAACTTGATAATTTGAACTCGTACGGCAATAAACAGCAGAAATGGAGAGTTATTTTGACTAAATAAGAGCAAATAAAAAAAACAAAGAAGCCAAGAAAAGAAAAGAGGATCAATCAAGAATTCAAGAATTCACGATGCAATTCGACACAGCTCGACCCGATCAGCCGGTAGGCCGGGTAGGGGATTCGATCGAATGATTGATACTCACGATGGTGGCGCTTGCCGCTACCTCGGCGTGCCGGCCGCCGCCGCCGAGGTCGAGCCCTGCGTCCACGTCGACGGCGGGTTGTCCGAGGGAGACCTCACACGTGAGCCCGCCGCCGTTGTTCCTCCAGAACAGCGACGGCGCCACGACGTCGTACGGCGACTCGAACGGCCTCTGCTGCTGATGCTGGGCGGCATCGGGCGACGACGAGCGGTGCTCCTGCGGCTGCGGTGGGCAGTCATCGAACAGCCAGGCCGCGCTCTCGTTGTCGTCGTCGTCGACGCTGTCGTTGCCGAAGAACTGGAACTCCTGCACCGGCGCGACCGACCGGCGCGCACTCGGTGAGAAGAAGAAGCCATCATCGTCGTGGTGGTGGTGGTGGCAATCGTAGCCGCCTTCACCGCAGCCATCAGCACCACATAGGCCGCATCCCTCTCTGGCTGGCCCCATCGACATGGACAAATTCGAACTACACACACTACGTATGCGAACAAGAAGCTAGTAGCTACATCAGCTCAGCTAGGGTTGTGAACTTGTGATCACTGATCAGCTAGGTAGAGTGTGTGGCGGAGCAAAGGGAGATGAGTTCTAATATATATTAGGTAGAATAAGAGAGGAAATATATATGTAGCTAGGCAAATTGCGGTGGATGGAGAAGGAAAGGTTGGGACTAGGGAGAGGACAATGCGAGGGGAGGAACAGATCATATTATGAGCAGAGCGGCGTGGATGGATTTGGTTCTTACGCGGAGGAATCTCCGGGTCACCTTTTTCACCTGGGGTTACATACACATGTTGGAAATATAAGCATATATAGATTAAATAAATTATAATACTAAACAAGTAAATTATCAGAACATACGAAAGGTGGTAGAAACATACTAACAGTTCCAGTTTTGTTTGGAAGGGAAGTAGCACGGTGCACCACATGTACAATACATGGTATTGGATGTTGTCAACAACATGCAACGCTCAAACATAGAGGAAGACAAACCATGATGGACGATGATAAGTCGTGCATCGCGCTTCCAAAAATATTATTAGCACTTCTCCTGGTGTAGGATGTTGAAGGTGATGGTTTTAGAGATCTGTCCTCCCGGTTGCTGGTGCATACCGGTGGATGAAATGGAGTAGTCTATGAGCAATGACACAATCCAAAGGAGTAACAAATGATCAAGATACCTGCACAAGCTCTAAAACACCTAACCAAACCGGATAAGTCACACGCAACTTATTCAAACTCCACAAAAGGAAATTCGGTGAGTTTCCAAAACATCGATTTATGCAGCAAAATCAAATTGCATAAGTGAGCATCATCCTGTATGTCTCGAGCCCGAGCCCAAGCTCTAGCCAGGCAAGCGAAGTAAGACAACTCGCATACATGTTTCTTTGGTTCTAACTCGCATACGTGTTTCCTTGTTTCTCTCCACCACATATTGTTCAAGTGGCTGGGAGAGTATTTTCTCTTTTAAGGAGGCCTCCCTCTAATAGAATAAGCAATATGGTATTAAAGGTTTACATGCCTCTTCCCATGAGGTGGGCCTTTATGATTTTTGTAGGAATTAATCTTCATATGGACCTTAGCTCAGCTATTAATTCTAACAATCCCCTACCAAATCTCAAAATCTCATAGAGATTTGCCTTTTTCAATACACTGTTTATATATCGATGTTTCAATGAAAACCTATTAAGGCTGAACATCCATATAGAACACCAATCTACCCTTACTCACAACTTGAGCAATATACTACACCTTGAATTACATGTTTTATGCAAGCATGTTACACACCAAGTCTTATATTATAGTAGGCCATTAGTAGACTATCTCTTGGATGGAGCATACAAGTTATACTCCTTGGTCTCTTTATGTGCTTCCTAGGAGATTAACCTAAAATCTCCATAGACAACAATTGACTAACAATTGGGCTCATATATTTATGTTTTTCAAGAATTTTCTACAAGATAGCATCTTCACTTTTCAAAACCAATAGAACACATTAATGCATAGCCAACCTACCTTGTAGCCTCTAAGAATATATGCATATTTACTTTGAGAGGATTAAAAAGGTATTCTCCTTTAACTAATGACTTATTCTTCCCAGGTCTTAATTCATGAGATCTCTGATCACATAGTTTAGTTTATTACCATAGTATAACTCACATTGGTCTCATACCTATCTCCTTCGATGTGTTATCTATCACAATTTATGATAATCCCTTCATGAAGGAACTTGTTTGGTTTCTAGCTATTTGGATGTAATCTAATGTTATAACTATAGAGTTTGTCAATTTTCAAACAGACTTCAATCGTCTTTTCACATGTTTCGATAATTTTTTGTTATACTTAGGACTATTCACCTTGGCAATGATAGTTTTATTATCATAGTTTATAAGAATAGCTAGCACTGCTTTTTATTCATAGGCAGATCCATCCGTAGATCATACAACCATTGATAGAAGTGTCTAGTGTCATAAGCTCTGCTTCCATGTTTGATGTTGTCAAAATGGCCTGTTTGCAAGACCTCTATGAAACAGTACCATCGCTTAGTGTGAAAATATATCCAGTAGTGACTTTGTTCTTATCAACATCAGAGATCCAGTTAGAATCACTATTTTCCTCTAGTACCATAGAGTACCTAGTATAGTGAAGTCCCAGATCTATAATACCTTTTAGATAGTGCCTTATTCACTTAAGCGGACGTTAGTGGTCATCTCCCAGATTAGAAATAAACCAGCTTAACTTGCTCAGAACAAAGGAGATGTTCGACCTGGTTGCACTAGCTAGGTATATAAGAGAGCCAATGATTTGGGAGTACTCTAATTAATTCCTAGCAATTCTCTTATTGTTGCAAAGCAACATGATAGAATCATAAGGTGCTGGAGAAGCTATCTTAATGTTCGTTTGATGAATAAAAAGACCATGTGAAGCAATCAAGGAAAGTAGCACTCGAATTGTGGTTAGTCTACCAAGAGGTGAGTGTCAAAAAAATATTCGCCTTGTTTCTAATTATAGCCCTTAGCCATAAGTCAAGCCTTGTACTTTTTAATAGTACCATCAAGTCTAAGCTTCTTCTTCAACACCCACTTATACCCCACGGGTTTGCACCCATAAGATCTCTCTGTTACCTCTTAGGTCCTCTTAGTGATAATATAATCTATTTCACTACGGATAGTATCCTTACAATAGTCTATATCAAGAAATGCATATGCTTCTGAAATCAACATAGGAGTGTCATCCAAGAAGTACACAGTGAAATCATTAGCAAAAGACTTAGATGTGCTTTATCTCTTGCTCCTCCTAAGACCTTCACTTTCATTCTATTTAGTGACAGTTCATGTATGTGCTCATATTGTTTTGGTAGTATGATTGAATTGGGAATTGTTTTAGAAGGTTAACTAGAAGTGTTATGTGTATCCTTTGTTGGAAAAATACTCTCGAAGAAAGTTGCATTACGTGACTTACTACCACACAATTCATAATTTTAATTCTAAGTTTGATGTTCTTTGCTATTGGTACAATGATTTTTGCTAAGAACCCTATGTATGCAAGTAAGAAAGTTATAGTTTTCTCCCAATCTATACCTTATTTTTGTTATGAATTATATTCAATATATGATTCAAGGATAACAAAGCCTACCCCCACCATGCCTTTTGTAGTCCCATGGTATCTAACTGTTAACACTAAAATTTGGCAAGCTCTGTAGATAGGATCAGAGTGTCAATCGGCTTATGGCAAGATACCAATTGATACAGGGAAAGAGCCGATTGGACGGATGAAAAAGGATTTGGTTCAGTCAAAGATGAACGTTTATCCAGCTAAGACTGGATCTAAGGAGGAGTCATAGAAGCCATGGCAGGGTAGTTATATATTTATAAAATATATCTTATATGATAGGAAAGTTCAGTTAGTTTTGTTAATTTCTTAGAGAGAATTTCCTTTTTTGTTTAGGAAGTAACATCCAGGGGTTGTTTGTAACTATACCAGACTTGTGTAACCCTAGTGTATAAATATAGACCCCCTGGAGTCTTGTAAATTATTTCTTAGATCAATACAATCTCGGCGTATCTCCACCCTAGTTTATCTATATTTTTATTGGTGAGTTTTGGCTCTCGATACGGGGCTGTATCAGTTAAGACCAAACATCAGTTAAGGGGTAAGTCCTGCCATTACTGCGGTGTATCCGTTCTGTCTAAGCTTGCATCGATTAGTTTGGACTTCTTAGTCCGATCGGATATATGACATCATGTTTACATGGGATCTATCGGTTTATCAAGCTCTTTTTATCATCATCAATCTTATGCTGCATTGGTTAAGTCTGACTTACTAGACTGCTAATAGTAAATTGAGCTTTAAGTGGATAGGTCTTTACTCAATGTTTCATTAGAGTTGCTAGCAGATGAGTTATCTCTACATAGAGCTTCATGCATAGTGTATTGGCTTTTCAGCCGTTCTACATATATCTTGCCTAACGATTAATCCGCTAGTGATCGATATAGTTCTATTAGATCTGGCCTTATACTGTCTCAGTTTGGTCCGATCTATTAAGGCTATGTCTAATATGACTGGCATCGAGATCTAGGAGGTTTTGATCCTCCCATCAGATCAGGTAGCCAATAAGTTTACTTATATGGCTACATCGGATACTCAGCTGATAGCAGCCGATGGGTTCAATCATTCCCTTGGTTGGTATGTCTAATTTAGCTCCTGTTGTTTCGCTGCCATTAGTTTTAGCCTTATACTATCTCGGTTCGGTCTGATCTATCAAGACTGGCTCTAATGGTACCATGGTTAGTGGTCGCTAAGTCTCGTCCCTTCGGGAGATAAGACCTCGCTCTCTACCACTTATCGTATAATTTATTTAAAGCACCATAAGCTTTATAGCCGATGTGTCTTTTATTCTATTCTTCGCCTTTTACCTATGCCTTTATAGGCTTTCTAGCTGATGTATGAGCGCTACAACTCCTATCGGCATTTAGCCGATAGCAGGAGTGCATCGGAATTATAACCAATGGCTATCTTAACTCAATCGGCACATCCAACTGATAATAGTAGTCTATATCAGCCTATTGGTAGATTGGCTCGATGATTTAACTTTATCTGTCTTCCTTGTTAATTAGAGGTCAAATTAACTAACACACCCATAACTCCAACAACTCGAAAACTCCAAAGAGTTGAAGGACCTACACTAGAGCTAAGCAGATCTCCTAGGCCTTCATATGTTCGGGCGCGATCACATCGGACTGTCATCGGCTAACGCTCACTCGCCCTATCGACGCAACTCTCTGCCTTGTCCGATCTCCTCCACGTGTCAACACTAACATCATATTTGCCAAGTCAGTTAGTACGTGTTTTTCTCTTTCGACAATCTCATTAGAATCAAGAGAATAGGGATGCATCCTCTTATGTACGATATCATGTTCCTCATAAAATAAGCAAAATTTATTTTGAGACAAACTCTTCAACACGATCATATCAAGTCTTTTTATCTTTGTGTTAGGCTGGTTTTCAATTTCTGCCTTATAAATTTTAAATAGTCTAAATCCTCATTTTTTGTTTTCAACAAATACACATGGTAGAATCTAGTAGTATCATCAATCAATGTCATGAAACCTAGTAGTATTGTCAAAACTCCATTCATTTCACTAAGATCTAAATTTAAGAGTTCTAAAGGTGTCAAGTTTCCCTCCTTAGCATCCTCGTGAGGTTTGTGATGTTGCTTTGATGCACACAACTATTGCACTTAGAACCTTTGACAATAAAAAACTTTGGAATTAAACTCATACTTGAAAGCCAAGAAATCAAACCAAAATTAATAGGACATAAACATGAGCGCTAAACATTAGTATAATCATCCACATTGCCGCAAATATGGTTCATAGACTTGCTATAGAAATCAGAAAGGGAATAGCGGAAGAAGGCTCCGCACTTATAGCATATACCAATGAAACATCCATGTTTAGACATGAGTACTTTATTACATTCAAAAACTAACTTAAACTCATCTCTACGTAGATAGGAGACATTAATGTGGTTCTTGTCGATAGTAGGGTGATGTTGCACATTCTTTAGCTACATAATCTTTCTCAAAATAAACTCCAGATCTACCACACCAACATCATGAACAAAAACAAGTGACTTGTTCCTCATTATGATGGAGGAATCCCATGTGACCTGATAAGAACAAAACAACAAGATAGAACAAAACAACAAGATATCAGCACCAACATATACATTGGTTCCCATATGAACTCACCAATTAGTAGATTGATTAACTAAAAAGACAATAGGTAAATTACTATACCTCCTTCCTTCTGTATTGTTTCCATTGGTCACACTCATAGTTTTAGAAGTATGTCCTATAGGTGCCTTTGTTTACTTGCGTTGTGGACATTTCTTGGACAAATGACCAAGCAAGCCATAGATGAAGCAGGTACTTTCATCCTGATTAGGATTGTTGTTGTTGTTGTTATTGTTATTCTTCTCCTTAACGTTAGTTCTTTGTTGGGGTTTGTCAAACTTCCCATTGTTCTTATTAGGGGCCTTGTGCACCATATTGGCACTAGACTACCCACCATCGCCCTTAGACACAGTGTCTTTTTCCCGAGCTTAATTCTCAACATCGAGAGATGCTATCAACCCCTCAATGGAGTATTCTTATCTATTGTGTTTGAGTGAAATACCAAAACTTCTCCATAAAGAAGGTAGTTTCACAATAATGCACACATCCATAAATTTGTTAGGTAAGACACACTTAAGATGTTATGTATCTCATGAGCCTGCTCGACAATAGAATGGTTGTCAACTATTCTAATATCATGAAATTGCTCCATGACCTATAGATCATTGCTAGCATTAGTATCGCTGGATTTGGCATTCAGTGTATCCCACAACTTCTTCACATCTATCATGTGCATATACACCTCGACTAGATGATTATGAAGAACACTAAGAATGCATCCCACAAAGAGATTTGTGGCTTCCTCAAAATCCTTCTTCTATTTAGTAGAAGGATCTCTTTTATATTTATAGTACTAACTCAGAAGGATTTCATAGTAGTCAGCAACAAATGACCCTAATCAATCATGTCTTGAAGTGCATAGTGGTGAATTTATGTAGCATTAGTGTATCGGCAAATCCAACCATAGTAAAATCATAGTCCCTATAATAATACTTTTGGATTGTTAGATATATAAGCACATGTAGATTTAATTTATTTCATAAATACATCAGGACATTAAACAGGTAAACCAGTAGAACCATCTCAATTGATATAGATTTGTATATGAGAAAGCTACACATGAATAGATCAAACATACAAAACATATTTAAAATGTACTAACAGTTCTAGTTCAGTCTTGGAAGGGGAGCATCTCGACACACTACACGTACACCATGTGATACTGAGTGTTGATGATGACGCACAATTCTTGAATGTAAAGGAAGACGAGTCATGGTGGACGAACAGTGAGAAGTCATATGTTGTGCTTCCTAAAAACATTATTAGTGCCTTTTCCTCCTTTAGGACATCAAAGGTGAAGGTTTCAGAGGCCTACTCTCCTAATCGCCGGTGCACGCCTTAATTGTTTTCATCTGGGTTGTATGGAGGTGGTGGCTCAGTTTATGTAAAGATATTAGGGCGTGTGATTAGAATGTCCGTACGATCTCTAAAATGCATAGCCGAACTAGATAAGTCACGTATAATCTATCTGGACTCCACACACTAGGAAATCTAGAGAGTTTCTATAACATTGATTTTTCCAGCAAAATAAAACTACAAAAGAAAACCGCATCTACGTTAATTTTGACAGACCATTCACGCATATATTGAGTACATGTGCCATCCGGCCGAGCCCAAGCCAAGTCATACCAGGCAAGGCGAGTGAGCACATACGTATGTTTCTCTAGTTCTCTTCAACATATATTGCTTAAGTTGCTAGAAGAGCACTCTCACTTTTGAGGAGATCTTCTTCCCATAGAATAAACAATGTGATACTAAATATTCATATGCCTTCCTTTCCATGATGTGTACCTTTGTGATTTTACTAAAAATTAATATCAGTCCTGGTAAAAAAACTTTCAAATGTAAGTATAGTTTAATTAAATTGGAACTATATACATTGTAACTCCTATATAATTACAAAGGAAAATAAAGAAAATAGTTACTATTTTTTCCACTGGCCCCACTATCACGAATCTTGGAGCATATCAACGGTCAAACAATCTAGTTTCCCCAAACAAAACTGTCATAACAATTCAGTTTCATCTGGAAGGAGATACTCATTGGCCAATTTACTTCATGCCAGATCTCCGACGATCTTCTGTGCTGGGCTTCACCCAAGCCTATAGCTCGTGCGTTATATCGATCATATCTTTTTTTAAGTCTAGGAATATGTCGTGCATTAAATGGATCATACGACTGATAATACATTGAGGATATGTACTGTGGATCGAGTATAAATAAAGCATGGGTCCAATCAATTATTTTAGCTAGCTCTACACCACAATATTACATACCAGACAGTAGTCTGTTAGCAAAAACTGATTATTGGTACCACTCAATCAGTCAGTAAATATTCTGTCAAATTGGCTGACTGTAAAAACTAATAGCTTGGCCAAATAGTCTGCCAGTAAATTGTAGAGGCAGACCATCCGCCGGTAAAGGTCCTGCACTGACCGTCTGTCGTGAGGGCCAGTAGCCAGCTAATGCATGGTGGGATAGAGTTTCAGTGGGCCGAGCGGAAACAGCAAAGCCCTCCTCTACTTCTCCCAGTGTGTGATGGTGACCCTAATTTAGATCTGGATCCCCATCGAAAAACCCTACCTATCAGTGCCTCCACGATGCATGAGCAAGTAGCTGACAATGGCCCACCCTCCATTTGCCCCATCTCAGATCTGCTTCTCCACCTTCGACTCTAGTCGCTGGTTTCATCTCTAGGCTCCTCTTCTCTGCTACTTTAGCTTCTTGTCACTACCACCAGTTTCTTTGTCGGTCGACCTCTACGTGACTCGACGCTTAGGAACCAGGACCCACCATGCGCCATTGTATTGCTTAGTGACTGTCGGGTCATTCATGTCTCCTTGGTCAGCATCATCTCTTGGGGTCTCAGCTTCCCCGGCTCCTTCCTCCTCTTTAGGGACCTGTTGTGGCTTCGATGCATCCTCACCATATAGCCATTGCTGCCAGTCTCAGTCCATGTCGATGCTGACAACCTTCATTCACCTTGGTCAGCTCCAATCCATCGGGTTCTACCTCTGTCATGGATAGATCTGCCCCATCGGCCCTACTCAGATGACGCCACTAGTAGATCCTCTTGGCCACGCCTCCCTAGATGGACCCATTGCTCTGTATCTGGGTGAGATTCATACACCACAGCAAGTAAGAATTCTGAAGTGAATCCCTTTATCAAATCCCCAAATCCATTGACTATTTCCGTCTATTTGAATCTAAATTCATGAATGAAACTGATGTTATTGCATCTCAATTAGTTGAACATTTCAAATTGCTGTTAATTTTTCCAGTAGTGACTTTGTGTTGATAAATAAGTGTTTTCTTCAATAAATTATGTGAAGATAAGCTAAGAAATATTATGTGACTGCAATATTTCAAATTATTGCTTACTTACATTTATTATGCTTGAGTTTTTTTTCGATGATTTGCTACTGCTTGAGGTACTGATAGTATGATCTAATTCAACTTCCTTTGTAACACTATTTGTAATGGTTTAAAAACTGATTTTCAACTAAGATGGCACTACCACTATACAGGAGGGCCATATTTTCGGCTTCGATGGCTTGCTGCGCACAGGTAGGGCTGGGGGTCCGATCGTCAGCAGCCTATAATAACCAAGCTTCGCAGGCTGCACCCTAAGCCAGATACCGGCAATAATACGGCTAAAAACATTCTTCTTCCCTGAGAACTAGTCATTTTGCCTGAGCGTCTTCTTCCCAAAAACTGCTCATTTTGCATGAATTTTCTCTCTGCTAAAACATGCAAAATATAGGGGAAAAGATTTTAAACTTGAAATCTTTAGTAGATTTTGCTATCCAAGATTAGATTCATGCTTTCTTATTGTTCGCGCCGAGATCTCTCACGCGCCCCGGTGTGAATACGTCGATGCCTGGGAGGTCTGCTTAGCTCCAGTACAGACCAATCGGTTTCTCTCCGTGGCTCGAGATACACGCGCCAGGGGCCATAGGGATCGATCGGCTCCAGCGCGACGGTATGGGTGTAGACGTGCCAATCAATTTGACCCTGCAATTGACAAGAAAGTGAGACGAGCAGGTACGTCAGACGGTGGGCCGATACAGGCGCTTGCTATCGTCTAGCTGCTGATAGGATAGGGATGGCCATCAGTCGTGCCCGAAAGGCCCTTCACTATCGGCTATTTGCCGATAGATATCGGGAAGCTCTTCGATCGGCTCCCCAGCCGATGAAGGCATGGATAGGTGTCAACGAGGGATCGGCCGCAGAGTCGATGGAGGAAACGGGATGTACTTAGAGGATAACAAAGCGCATAAGATCCCTCCGGATAGCCGACGGAAGCCATAACAGTCGTTCATTGGTTGGAAAAACCGATAAAGGCACATGCGGACTGGCTAGGAATAGTATTAAAAGGCATGGGCTGTAAAGCTGATGCCGCTCTGGATATGACAGCACGAGACCCGTCGCCCGCCGTGATGGCGCCATTAATACCGAACCTCGAAGATTGAACCTAACCGAGACAGTACGAGGACAAGGCCAACAGCGATGATACGGAGAATGCCGGATCGGCTGTGCTGAAGCAAAGATAGAAACGAACCCATCGGCTAGCTGAGCCGATGAGGGGACGCCTCTCTGAAGGTGGGTGCGTATTGGCTGGGAGACCGATACGCTCGGCGTGGCACGTCAAAGACACCTCTAAAGGCCTGGCGCGTATCCGCCGAGGAGCCGATACGCTGGGCGTAAAGCTCAGAGCATGGATAACTCATCGGCTAGCACTCCGATGATTCGCTGTGTAGAAAACTATAAGCCTGAAGCTCAATCTACCGTCAGCAACCCTGTAGGTCGAACCTAACTGATGCAGCACGAAATTGACGACGACAGAGGAAGCTTAACAGGCCGATAGGCCCTGCACGGATGTGATGCGATACATCTAACCGGCCTAAGAGGTCGAACCTAACCGATGTAGCCTTAGATGGAGCAGAACATATTGAGATAGTGGCGGGACTTACCCCTTCATCGGAGATTGGACCTAACCGATGTAGCCCTGCATCGAGAGCCAGAACCCGCCGATAAACACCTAGATGAACTAGGGTGGTGATGCGCCGAAGTTGTATATTGATCGAGAGATATGTTACATGTTTTCAGGGGGTCTATATTTATACCTTGAGTTTATAGAGTCCGATGCATTTACAACCATCATCGGACGTTATCTCTTAACAAAAATGACAGAAAATATCTCTAAAGTAGTTAACTAAACTAACTAAGACTTCCTAACTATATAGGATACAATTTAACTAAAGATAGTACCCTACCGTGAACCTCACGGCTCCTCCACAAACTCGGTCTTATTTGAATAATCTTCTATTTTTAGACCGAATCTTTCCTTGATCCACCTGATCGGCTTTCTTCCTGTAGCAATCAGACCTCTTTTCACTCAAACCGATCCTTTTCCAACCTCTCCTTGGGCTTCTTGGACCTGACCCCATCGGATAATTCAAACCAATCCAATCTTCTACTAATTTGATGGGCTTCTCTACAGTACCGATCGGGTTTGTCTCACGAGCCGATCAGTATTTCCATCGGTCGATCCTGTTTACAGGCTAAATCAAATTCTGGCGTTAATACTTACACAGGTTATATGGTTTTATTATATTTTTATGTTTTAGATGTGATGGATCTATATATGTTACATATGTATGTACACTTGTTAAATTTTCTTATTTTGCTTCTTGGAGCATAATTTGGATCAAATTTATCTAGGTCATCTTTGTTGAATGATTTCTACTCTTCCCTTAGTCAGTAAATGTGATGTTTTTATACACCAAAATAAGAATTTTTTGCTGATATCAATTTTGTAGATAAGAGATAAAAAAAGAGATATATTGGCTATTTCTTTCTCATCACCTTGTGAGCAAATTTGATATTTTATGTATAAAAATAGGTACTTATATACAATTAAAATTTGTAGATTTAGTTAGTAGAGAGAAAAATAGATAACTATATGGGGTATTCTATTACATATGTATATGTATGTATTTTTATGCATAGCAATTAATTTTAGGTGCATATTACATTTATTATATGCCAGTTAATTAATTAGTTAGGTTTAGACAGTTGGATGGTTCGTTTTAGTTATTTGTGAAATATTTATTTATGGTATAATCTATAGAGATGGACCAGCAATGGATGTGTCATATGCCATGATTTTCACTGTTATTCTTAGATGAAGTCTAAATTTGTTGAAGCTGCTAAGGCACATGATTTGAGTAAGAAGACAAAAGAAATATATTTTCCATGTGTTGACTAAAAAAATCGAAAGGTATGGGCAAACCCATCTATAATTAGAGGTCACTTAGTGACACGTTGGTTTATAAATAACTACACGATTTGGTCCCTTCATGGTGACCAACATATATATGAAAGAAGCCATCAGGTGGATGATCATGATATATAAGATGAACCGGATAAAAATCAAAAGGATGTTGATGATGATAGTCTTGATATTGCTACTACTAATGGTAATGGCTGCAGTGATATTGATCTTTATTTAGAAGATATGTTATGCTATGCCAAAATTAAGGTGCTAATTAGCTAGGAGAGAGTTTTAGATAATTTTAAGACATTATAGAAGGTAGCGAAAGAACATTTGTAAGATGAGTCAAAGGAATGTGTTGAGTACTCAGTATTATGTTTGGTTCTTGAACTTCTAAGGTTGAAGGCTATAAACGGTTGGTTTGATAGTGATACGTCATAGGGTCCCGATCTTCACGACGTAGGATTAAAAATTAGATAACTAGCTATAGAATAGCTAGATAATTTGCTGCAAGCAGTAATAACTAGTGTAACCTGGCAAATAAAACTTGAAGCCAACCACTATCTTTAACAGCAACCTAAATCGAGGATTCGCTCAACCACACTCTCAAAGAACCAGCCAACACATCCTACAATTAATCAAGGAGAACCTTAAAGAGAGTATGAGCACCAATTGGGAGGGGATGAAGCTGCTGCTAATGTAATCCCACGAAGGAAATCACAAGAGCAAAGGGGTAGAGATCACTCTCTCAATATTTCTTAGCACATACCTTAACAAGGGGTTCTGTATTTCAATCCTCAAAAGTCTTTGATTGCTATTAGGCAATGGGGTATTTATACTAGAAACATCCCTCCTAGATAGGTGAAAAAAAGATAAATTATACTATGTGAAAGGGCCTCCACGAAATGAGCTTTCAGTTGATCCCGCGTGGCTGTTGGTCTTCTGCGCAGTCTTCAGTATTTTGTCAATAACTCGACGTTGGAAAGTCCAAATGACATGCCATTGGTTGCATTGGAAATTTAACTTGATAAACTTTCACACCATGTGTAGCATGTACCATGAAGTATTGTAGAATGATATAGTTTTGCATGGAAACTTGAGCATCAGGCTGACTATTGACCCTCCGACCAATATACACTAAAACTGGTCCGCCGTCACAATAGAAACTCCAAACTGGTCAGCTCTAGTGGCATTGAAAACTAGACTTAACAAGCTTTCTAACAAGTCCTCATGGGTCTTCATATCTTTTGGAAATCAAAAGTTATAACTAATTCTTTCTGACGGTTCTATCACACTGGACGGATTCAAGTATGGTCCTTCTCTGTAGTCCACTCTTGGCGTGTTCTTATCATCCTTCTTGGTGAACCTGAGCAATAGTAATGTGCATGACTTAGACAGTATATAATTCTCAATAATATTAAAATAATTTTTAAAAAGTAGTGTGTTCACCTCTAGTTGTAGCTTCTTAGCTCTACCATGTGTAATCGATCTATCAAAGACTTATTTATTGGCTATGACCTGTTATTTGTTGGCGTGATCGGCTTATTTATTGGTGTGGTCAGCATGGTCATATCATCCTCCCTCTCTTGAAAAGGAGTCATTCTTGACTCTAAAGCATCTACACTTGTGAATGGTAAGAGGTCAGCAACATTGAAGGTGTTGCTCATGCCATAACTTTCTACAAGATCTATCTTGTATGCATTATCATTGATCTTTGCAAGGGCACAAAATGGATCATCTCCTTGTGGCATCAACTTAGATTTGCGTTTACCAGGAAAGCGATCCTTGCGCAAGTGAATCCACACCAAGTCCCCTGGTTCGAATAACACTTTCTTTCTATCTTTGTTCATACTTACAGCCTTGCGTTCTGCCTTTTGTTCAATTGCTTCCTTGGTCTTCTCATGTATCTTCTTTATATATGCAGCATGCTTAGAGGCTTCCATGTTGGTTCTCTCCTACAATGGAAGTGGCAACAAATCTATCGGAGTAATAGGTTTGATCCCATATATAATTTTAGAAAGACACAAATTAGTACTATAGTGCACTGCTCTGTTAAAAGCAAACTCCACGTGTGGCAAGAAATCCTCCCAAACCTAAGTTCTTTTTCACCATTGTTCGCAGCAATATAGATAATGTTCCATTCACCACTTCGGTTTGCCCATCGGTTTGAAGGTGACAAGTAGTTAAGAATAGGAGCTTGGTCCCAAGCTTTGCCCATAATGTTTTCCAAAAATAGCTCACAAACCTGATGTCACGATCATACACAATGGTCCTAGGCAAGCCATGTAGCCATACGATCTCCCTAAAAAACAAATTAGCAACATGTGAAGCATAGTCGCTCTTGTTACAAGGGATAAAATGAGCCATCTTTGAGAATCTATCAACCACAACAAAAATATAATCTTTTCCTCTCTGAGTTTTAGGCAATCCTAAAATAAAATCTATGCTGATGTCTTCCCAAGGAACATTAGAAGCAGGTAAAGGAGTGTACAAGCCATGAGGATTCAGTTTTGACTTAGCTTTGTGAGAGGTGATGTATCGTTCCACAAATCTAATGACATCTCTCCTCATCTTGGGCCAGTAGAAATGATCATCTAGCAGTTCGTAAGTTTTCTTTTATCCAAAATGACCTATTAGTCCACCTCTATGTGATTCCTATAGTAAAAGCAATCTAACCGAAAAATTTGGAACACAAAGCTTGTTAGCTCTAAATAGAAATCCATCATGTATATGATACTTTTTCCCAACCTTTTCCATCTTTACAATGATTATATGGTTCTAAAAATTCAGGATCATTATTATACATATCTTTCAAACTTTCAAGAACCAAAACCTTTACCTCGAGCTGGTTCAACAACACTTTTTTTCGTGACAAAGCATAGGCAACCACATTGTTCTTACCTTTCTTATATTTCACAATGTATAAAAATGTTTTGATGAACACAACCCATTTGGCATGGCGGCGGTTCAGCTTAGCTTGGTCTTTCAAGTACTTCAAAGCTTCATGATCGGAATGAATAAGAAACTCTTTTGGCCATAAGTAATGCTGCCATGTCTCAAGCACATGCACCAAAACATACAATTCTTTGCCATACACAGAATAATTCAATTGAGCTCCTCCTAGTTTTTCACTAAAATATGCTATAGGCTTTCCTTGTTGCATTAAAACTCCTATTCCAATCCCACTAGCATCAAATTCTACCTCAAAAGTTTTAGTGAAATCAGAAAGAACAAGTACGGGTGCTTCAGTCAAATGTTTCTTGAATTCTTGAAAAGCATTTTCCTATGAGTTTCCCTATTTAAAATCAACCCCTTTTTTGTCAATTCATTCAAAGGAGCAGCGATGGTACTGAAATCTCTCTCAAATCTCCCATAAAAACCAGCAAGACCATGAAAACTTCTTAGTTGACTTACATTCGTAGGAGTTGGCCAATCCTTGATGGCTTTCACCTTGGTTTCATCCACTTCAATTCCTTCTCCTGAAACAACAAAGCTAAGGAACACAACATAGTCTGTGCAAAAACTACACTTCTCAAGATTAGCAAATAATTTTTGTTTTGGAAGCTCATCCAGAACTTGATGAATGTGATTCATAGGCTCCTCTAAAGACTTGTTATAAATCAAGATATCATCAAAGTAGACAACCACAAATTTTTCAATGAAAACTCTTAAGACATGGTTCATTAATCTCATAAAAGTACTAGGAGCATTAGTCAAACAAAAGGGCATAACTAATCATTCATATAGCACAAATTTAGTTTTAAATGTAGTTTTCCATTCGTCTCTTGTCATTCTTATTTGATGGTAATCACTTTTTAAATCAATTTTAGTAAATATTATGGAGCCACTCAATTCATCAAGCATATCATCTAATCATTGAATAGGATGTCGGTAGCGAACGATGATATTATTTATAGCTCTACAATCAACACACATCCTCCAAGAACCATCCTTTTTAGGTACAAATATCACAGGAACAGCACAAGGACTTAAGCTTTCATGAACAAAACCTTTATCAATAAGTTCTTGCACTTGCCTTTGTATTTCTTTTGTTTCTTCAGGATTGGTGCGGTAGGGTGGACGGTTGAGGAGTGCAGCCCCTGGAATGGGATCAATTTGATGCTCAATCCCATGAATTGGAGGTAATCCGGTCGGTGTTTCCTTTGGAAAAATGTCTTCATAGTCCTACAAAAGATGAGACAATACTAGGAAGAGTGGTGATATCGTTAGGTGAAATTAAAATGTCTTTGCACATAAGTATAAAGAGCACTTGATCTGGGTTATTTCTCACTTCTCTCAGCTCAGATTTTGTGGCTAATATAACTAGATTATTTCCCTCTCCTTTCTTTTTATCTCTCAAATTTGGTTTGTGGCTCTCACTCACCAAATTGTGTATGTCACTCATTTTCTATTGCTCCTCTCCTCCTTTATTTGCTGGACTAATTTCAGATTTCTTTTGTAAGTGCTTAGCCATTATTTATTGAGGTGTCATAGACTTGAGTATAAACTTCTTCCCTTTCAAATCCAGTGTGTACTGATTTGTCCTCCCACAATATTGAGTATATCAATCATATTGCCAAGTTCTTCCAAGCAGCATATGGCACATAGACATTGGTGCCACATCACACTCCACAGTGTCAACATATTCACCAATCTTAAATGGAACTTTTACTTTATAATCAATCTTGATATCTCTCGAATCATTCAACCATTGGACATGGTATGGATGAGGATGCCACCGTAGCTTGAAACCAGGCTTGTCAACCATCTCACGACTAGCAAGATTATGGCAACTCCTGCCATCAATGATCACCTTGACTACCTTATCTTGCACATTTGCTCTGGTTTGAAAAAGATTATGTCGTTGTCCAATTTCAGCTTCCTTCATCTGAACACTCAAGATTTGGGCCACTACAAGAGCAGCACCTTACTAAAATTCATATCCAGTATGTTTCTCATCTTCATGGGCTTCATCAGCATACTCTTCCACAACTTCCTCTTCACTAGCTGATTCATACTCTCCATTATCATTCACAATGATCACCCGGTTATTTAGACACTCCTTGACAACATGCCCACGGCCTCCATACTTGAAGCATTGAATCCCACTACTCTTGGCTATAGAACCCATTGAAGTAGAGGTGGATGTTGCTGATTTAGAACTCATGCTTAGGGCAGCAGTGTCCTTCCCACTAAAAATACCTTGAACATTAGAACGTGAGGCTCCACTTGAGCTTTTCACCATTGATGGTGCAGCAGTAAACTTTGATATTGGCTTGCTTCATCCGGACATAGTTCTCATACCAAATGACAAGGACTTGCTGCTCTTAGCATCTTGTTATAGTTGGCATTCAGCTTTGGTTGCTTGATGTACCAAATCAATAAGATGACGGTACGACTGAAACTCAACAATGTGTTGAATATTGCAATGTTACCCAGCCATGAAACGTTCAATAGTTTGCTCTTCATCTTCATATGCATTGGCTCTAATCATAGCCTTCTCCATCTCTTTATAATACTCCTCAACAGAGAAACTTCCTTGCTTCAGATTCTGCAATTTATCGAAAAGATCACGCCGATAGTGCTTCAACACAAAACGAATTCTCATTTCTCTTTTCATTTCTTCCCAAGTTGCAATAGGATGTTCTCCATCTTCTTCACGATCATGGAAAAGCTGCTCCCACCATATCAGAGCATATCCATCAAACTCCAGGGATGCCATTGCCAATTTCTTCTCCTCTGAATAATTATGCAAGCAAAAGATCTTATCCACCTTCAACACCCATGTGAAATAAGCTTCAGGATCAGATACTTCATTAAATTTTGGCATGGTAAACTTCTGTTTGCCAAACCTCTCCTCATGGTTGCCTCCTCTATGATGTCGGCGACCAAAATGAAATTGCGAATGATTTTCATCATCCTCATGTTCAGATTCATCATTGTCATGATTTCTTCAACCTCGTCCTCTTCCTCCACCATGTGAAGCACCTCGGTTCTTCCCCTCTTGATCTCTTGCTCTTTTAGCAGCAACTCTTTCACTTTCTTTCCCATCTTCACCATGGTTGCTTGCACCGTCATGAGGTTGGCAACGTCCTCTAATTTCAGCCATAGAGGCCTGAAGATCTTATGTCAACCGGTCTTGCTTATCTTTCAAGCTTTGCTTTAGTTCATTGAATTGTGCCATGGTAACACAATCTTCTATCTCAACTCCACCCATCTTCCTCTAAGGTTAGCTGAATATGAACAATAGATATTTGTGGAAAATAAAAAATCATAGCTCTCACAACCTCACCACTCGTACCAACCGAAACTCTTATGAAGTCCCTATGGGTTATAGGAAAAACAATGTGTGGTGGTAACGAAAGTGATAGCTAGGCGAATCGAAGACCAGAGAGTACCGATTACAATGGCTTGTATGTGGAACTTGGTAGGGAGTGATACACAAGGAATACAATCAGAAATCTAGTTATTGTAAAGTTAAATAACAATCCAAATAAGAAGTTCTCTGCCTAGCACTAAGCACAAGATTTGGAAGATATAAAAGGATCACACTCATGCGCAAAGAAATTTCAGAGTTGACGCAAACAAGGAGTATGATTGGGATGCAAGTGTTGTGATCAGACCCAACCAAAATTTTGCACCAAACAAAGATAGCAAACAGGTTATTCACATGTTATGAAGAACTTTCAGCATTTGTGCACATAAACCAACTGATCTTCATCTTTTCTTTCACAACTTTTCTCAACTTTTTTTTTTGTTTGTTTTGCTCTTTTCTTTCTTTTTTTTTGACTCACTTTTTTTATATATAGAACTAAACACAAGGATCAGTTATAATACTTACACACTTTATGATAAAAACAAAGACAACCAGTAGCTATAACTTGATAGGATCAAAGTTTACATGAAGGATGATAATGGCTATAGATTTTTTTTTGGGATTTTAGATATATATAAGAGGCACAAAGGACACACGAAGGATAATATGACTAGCAACTAAAACAAGACTCTAATGGAATGAAACTTAACAAAACTCACTAAAATAACATATTGAAACAAAGGGCTATGACAAATATTTTTATGGCTTTTTAGTGGATAGGACAAATAAAAAATATATGTAGCTAAGGGTAAAGAATCCAACCGTAGTAACGAAAGCTCTGATACCAGATGATATTTTACGGGGTCCCAATCTTCACGATGTAGGATCAATCACCAGATAACTAGCTATAGAACAGCTAGATAACTTGCTGCAAGCAGCGATAACTAGTGCAACCTAGCAAATAAAACTCAAAACCAACCACCGTCTTTAACCGGCAACCTGAATCAAGGATTCACCCAATCACACTCTCAAAGAACCAACCAACAAAGCCTACAATCAATCAAGGAGAACCATGAAAGGAGTAGGAGCACCAATTGGGAGCGGATGAAGCCGCTGCTTCTGTAATCCCACGAAGGAAATCACAAAAACAAAGTGGTAGAGATCTTTCTCTCAATATTTGTTAGCACATAGCCGAACAAGTGGTTCTATATTTCAATCATCAAAAGTCTTAGATTGCTATGAGGCAATGGGGTATTTATACTAGGAACATCCCTCCTAGATAGGTGAAAGAAAGATAAGTTAGACTATGTGAAAGGGCCTCCACGAAATAAGCTCTGAGTTGATCCCGCGTGGCTGTTGGTCTTCTGCGCAGTTTTTAGTGTTTTGTCAATAACTCCACCTTGGAAAGTCCAAATGATGTGCTGTTGGTTGCATTAGAAAGTTGATTTGGTAAGATTTCACACCATGTGTAGCATGCACCATGAAGTATTGTATAAAGATACAATTTTACATGGGAACTTGAACATCAGGCTGATTGTTGACCCTCTGACTAGTATGGACTACACCTTGTCTGCTATCACAGTGGAAACACCAAAATGGTCAGCTCTAGTGTCATTGAAAGCTAGACTTAACAACCTTTCCAACAAGTCCTCATGAGTCTTCATAGCTTTTGGAAATCAAAAGTTACGACTGATTCTTTCTGACAGTTCTATCACGCTGGATGGGCTCGAGCGTGGTCTTCTCTATAGTCCACTCTTGGAGTTCTTATCATCCTCCTTGGTGAACCTAAGCAATAGCAATGTGCATGACTTAGGCACTATATAATTCTCGTTAATATTAAAATAATTTTCAAAAAGTAGTGCGTTCATCTCTTGTTGTAGCTTCTTAGCTCGACTACATATAATCTATCCATCAAAGACTTGAGCCGGTGTATCTTGAATTGGTTGTGACTTTTTGTTTGTTGGTGTGGTCGGCTTGCTTATTGGCATGGTCATGTCAAATAGTAGGTTCTATAGCTTCTTGGGGCTTTTGAGAGAATTACTACTAAAGCCTAACTCTTTACCAACCAACATACATCAAGTGAAGAAACTTATTTGTCCCCTTTTGCTTGGTGTGCAAAAGATTCATGCATGTGTGAACCACTGCACCTTATACCAGAAAGAGTATGCTTTACTAGATAAAATCCTAACATGCGGTTCTAGCTGATACAAAATAGTTAACAACACTTCCCTAGGAATTTTTATTGTTGACATGGAAGAAGCTGCCGCATGCCTTCATGACAAGAAAAAAATCACTCAAACTTAAGATGTGGCACCTTCCTATGAAAGATCAAGTGAAGAATTTGTACTATAACCCTTGGGATGATGAACTAATGCACTGGCATAAAGAAAAGTGCAAGAATAATGTGATACTTTGACACCTCATGGATGCTTGCTAGTAGAAAAATGTTGATGCAATGTATCTAGATTTTATCAGTAATTTGAGAAATATAAGGTTTGCACTGAGCACTAATGATGTGAACACTTTTGGAGACTTGAGTAGCTCACATAGCACATGTGCTATACTTCTGACCAAGTATAATCTTCTAATATAGGTTTGTCAAAACCGAAAGTATGTTTTATTGTCCATCCTTATATAGGGCCCATGACAACCTGGTATTTCATAAAGCACTGATGGAAGATATGGCAAATTTATGCGAGATTAGGATGAAGGCGTGCGACGAATATTTAAGTTAGTACTTCATAGTGAAAACTATCATTTTTGATACCATAAACAACTATCCCACAATGTTTTCTATTTTAGAATAGATCAAAGGGATGACAAGATGTGTGATATGCTTGTATGGAACCATATAAAGTACCTTCTAGGCTCCAACAAACTAGTGTACATGCGGCACCAACTGTTGTTCAGCACAAATCATAGATGCCACAAGATGACCACACAATTCTATGGTACTGAAGAGAATGATGTTGCACTAGTCCCAAAAAGTGGTAAAGAAGTGTGTAAATTGATAGAATACATAAATATCATTTTTAGAAAGGGGCCAAGGAAGTGTTTGAAGGGAACAAAGCGTAAGAAAACTAACAAGCCCACCATGTCGTATAGGAAGTAGTCAATTTTCTTTAAGTACCTGCCCTACTAGAAAGATTTGGATGCTCAGCATGCTATCGATGTCATGTACCTAGAAAAGAATGTGTTTGATAGCACCATTGGGCTCTTATTGGACTTATCAAGTAGGACCAAAAATGGTCTATAGTCACGTAATGACCTAGTAAATATGGAAATTAGGGAAGAGATTCACCATAAAGAAGAAGAGAATGCAAAAGTCTACCTCCCTCCAGCCAATTTCACCTTAACACTTGAGGATAAGAAAGCATTTTCCAAGTGCTTTTATGGGTTAAAGCGCCCATAGATTTCTCATCAAACATCAGACTACTAGTCCTGATGTAAGATTTATCCTTGTCTAGCTCAATGCATTTCTCGCTATTGCTATTAGGGCCATTAAACCAATACATGTAAAGGTTGCCATCGCAAGGATGTGTTACATTTTAATGCAATATCATAGAAGGTCATTAACCCTGAAGGATTATGTCCTCTTCGTACATTCTTGTATGAGACCTTGTGCTAATTGATTTTTTATCAAACATCAGGCAACTAGTCTAATGAAAGATTTGTCATTGTCTAGCTATAATTAGTGTTGTTGTCATGTTATGACCAATGTATTTCTCGCTATTGCTATTAGGGCCATTAAATCAATACACATAAAGGTTACCATCACAAGGATGTGTTACTTTTTAATGCAATATCACACAAGGTCATTAACCTTGAAGAGTTAGGTCCTCTTTGTACATTCTTGCATGAGAACTTGTGCCAACTTGAGATGTTTTTCCTTTCATCATATTTTGATACGATGGTCCACCTCATGGTTCACATCATGCCTTAGATAATTGCGCTTGGTCTATCGTATCTATATCAAATGTGGTTGTATGAGCAGTACATGTCCATTCTAAAGGGCTACATATGGAATCGTGCTCACCCAGAGTGGTTGATGATCGAACGATGCAATATAGAAGAGGTCGTTGATTGTTGTATAGATTACTGAAAGGATGAGAAGCCAATTACTGTACTAGTGACTCCACATGAGAGCAAACTAGCTGGCAGGGGGACGTAGGGAAAGAAAAGATTACTTGACATGTATTACAAAGTAGTTAGAGAAGCACATTGCAACATTTTGTGACAACTCACAATAGTGGATCCATACATCAAGAACCACCTGAACAAGATAAGAGCTGAGAACAATGGACACTCAAATGATTAGATCATGAAAGTATACAAGCGTCACTTCACCAAATGGTTAATAGACCTAAACTGACCAAATAGAGAAACCAACAATGAAATGACCATAGAAAGTTTGGCATGTGATCCATCAAATATAGTAAGTTTATGGCAAGCATATGATATTAATGGATACATATTTTACATGAATGTTAAGGACAAGAAGAGCATGACACAAAATAGTGGTAATCGAGTGGAGGCAATGGATACATCTAGAAACTTGACTATGGATTCACTATTCAAATCCTAGTGTTCAAGCGCTAATGGGTCAAACACCCAACTAATGTGCTAGTTGATAAAAAGACTGACATGCCAATGGGCTTACTATTGTTGACCTTGGGAATGTAGGCCAAAAAGATGACCCATGGGTTCTTGCTGTTTGCATCGCACATGTTTTCTACGTAACAGACCCTACAAATTTGAAGAAAGAAATAACTCTACCCATAAAGCAAAAAATTTTGAGAGTTGATGGTGTAACAATGTCAAAGATTACAATTAGTATGATAGGATGCTACTCTACTCTGGCCACCAAAACAAGATTAAGCTCATATAAGCAACCATTGATGAATTTCTAATGCCCTATATACAGGAAGATGGAGTATGAAATACTCTTAGATACTAGATGCTAATGTATGTACAAGTACTATGTTTATATATTGTTATGTAATTTTACATAAATGTGGGCGAAGCTGGAGAGATTAATTTCACCCAAATTTCATATCATTTTGTATTACTTATGAATTTACAAATTTGGGGAGACTAGTTTCACTCAAATTGGATTTTATTTTGAATAAGTTATGAATTTACAAATTTTTAGAGCCAACTTTCACACAATTTGGAATTTATTTGAACAAGTTATGAATGTACAAAATTTTAGAGAATAGTTGTACTACTTTTGAATTTTATGTTGAATTATTTATGAATTTAAAAAATTTTAGAGAATAGTTTCACTAACATTGGATTTTATTTTGAACTAGTTTTGAATTTAAAAAATAGAGAATAGTTTCAATAAAATTGGATTTTCTATTAAACTAGTTATGAATTTACAACATTTTAGAAAATAGTTTCACTAATGTTGGATTTTTTTTGAATTAGCTACGAATTTACAAATTTTTACAGAATAGTTAACTAAAATTGGATTTTATTTTAGTTATTTATGAATTTACATTGAAAGGATAGTTCCGCCAAGCAATAGCTTGCAGGTCTTGGCAGGCAGGTGGCTTAAGGTCTGCCTACAAAATCATCTTTGGAAGCGGGCTTATTAAGTGCCTGCCTACAAACATGATCTTTGCATGCAGGCCCTTAATCTACCCACCTGCAATGATTATTGGCCTATATAGGCTGTGCTGGGATGAAAATTTCTATGTCCTGGTGCACAGACCCTAAAATGTTTGGCTCTGTTAGGCTGCCAAAATTTTTCAACACATTGCCACTACCCTCAAAACTACCAGCCTACAATCTGCCCCTGCCTTGTCCTCCCACGAACCACCACCGGCCATCTCCCTTGAGTCACTGCCAGCCGCCTCCTCTCTCACCGCCAGCCTCCTTTGCTCTCCTCACTATTTGCCTCATCCCTAGCAGCCTCCTCCTCACCATAGCCTCCTCCTTGGTGGCCTCCTCCTCCTCAACCTTGCCGCCACCAGCCTCCACCCTGGTTTTTGAAAAAAAAAGGTAATTTTTTGGAATTTAGGATGATGAATAGGGATGTAGATGAATGTGGTTGAATGTGGATGTGGATGAATATGGATGTGGCTGATGAATATTAATGTGGATGAATGTTATATGTGGATGTGAATGTTCAAATTTGGATGAATGTGGGTGAATTTTGAGTATGTGTATGAAATGTGAATGAATATTGGAGGTAGATATTTTGATGATGAAATGTGGGTGAATATTTTGGGAATTTGGGTATAATGATTTGGATGTGAAATTACAGTATGTATGTGAGTAATTTTTGTTGAAATTTAATTAGGTCGATATATTGTATATGGGTGAATTTTATTGAAATATAATTGGTGGATATATATTGTATATATTTGGGTGAACGTTGTTGAAATTATAATTATGGATATTTATACTCTATATCTCGATGTACTTTTTTTGAAATTTAAGTATTCTTAGAGGAACAAGGTGGTGATAAGGGCAATCAAAAACAACTCGTATTCATCGAGGTCACTCTATAGACCATGGTGACTACAAAGGGGAAGAAATGCTTGTGTTCTCATCATTAGGCTTGTATGACTTCAAGATCGAGGAGGACAAGGTGTACTCATCGCTAAATGATCAATGCCCAAGCTCTAAAAAGAAAAAGAAAGACATGGATAGAGATGATGTCGACCAAGACTATGTCCCACTAGAAAAGGTACTACATTTTAAAATAAACACTATCATGTATATTCCGTATAGATGGTATTTGTCCATATTAACTCAATCTCATGTTTATTCTGTAGGAAAAGCCTCCATGAGGGTCCTGATGGAAAGCCAAGAAATCTTCAAAACATAAGGAAGTGCTAGCTACCTTGGCCCTAGAATAAACCTATATAGCTCTAGGTGGCAAGAGTTGACCCGAACGAAGATAGGGATAGCAAAGCATAAATAGATTCTCGGATGAGATCTACATGGTACTTCAATCAGTGCCATAAGGGTGCCGTTGGAGCTAAACTACGCCTGCAAAACACAACAGCTAATGTGGTGCCATAGTTAGACATAACACACCAATTACAATCAAGGATTGGGACAAAGTTTTTAAAGCACCTAAAGAATTCCAATGGAAGGAGTTACTGAAAAAGTTCCAATTCCAAGAGAGATTTGGAGAAATAGAAAGGAACACTCTATTATAGACTACGGGAAAGGCCTAGCATGGTTGGAAAAACACATTGAACTAGAAATTTGTGTAGAAGGGCAGTGACCCTTTTAATAAGTACAAGAAAATCACCTAGCCCCATAGGACAAATTTGTCAAGTTAAAGACCACGCCCAAAGAAATAGCCAAGAGTAAGAACATGTCCAAGTTGGCCAAGAGGAACAAATATTACCATCGCTTGGGCTCCACTAGATACAACCCAAAAATTAAGTGGAGAAAATCGGAAGATGATGTAAAAAAAGCAGGGGAACCCATGCCAATGAAAGACCATGATGAACAGTCTTGGAGGAGGGTGATGTACTATTTGAAGTCCCGGAGCTCTAGCATGTAGTCGATAAAATAAAGATATTAGGCCAAATGGAGAAGAAGGTAATTTTTAAGTCCTAGGGGGAGAAGGACTAGCTTAGCATGGCGCTAAGTTTTAAGAAGTCACAACCATAAAGCAAAGAATAGGGATATAGAGAGATGTGATGTATTATTCTTTGTGTGCAAGTACCCTTGGGTTAATGGGACATATAACACAAACCCTAAGGTTATAATTCTAATCTATCACTTCTATTTTGATGTTTTAAATTTCACTCTCAAACATAAATTATATATCATTAATTGATGGTATGTAGGACTATATAATTAACATTAATTAACAATTACTTTATTCTCATACTGTTGATGTAGAGGCCTAGAATCGAAAAATAAAGCAAACCTAGATGATAAAAACATTCAAAACATACAACGAAACTTCTACCTATTTATCCATAGTTGCAGTAAAGAATATGCAAGTTTTGGGACTAGACTCATAGAATTGTATAACACACAAATTCTGTTCACACTGATATCCATTATAAACATTAATCCATATTATCCAAACTTCTCATCATCACATATACATACAATACACTTTGTATTATTTCATTCATACATATATATGTATGTATATATAAAATTAATATTGATCCCTTTGACTAGCGAGTACCTATAACTACATATATATAATTAATTATTGGTTTCATTGACCATGAATTATAATATTATTAATTAGAAATTGGGTGGATGTATTTTTGGCAAAAATAATTTAAAATTGACATGAATATTATTATAGGCAACTAGATTTCATTAATGCCAATGGTGGAATCTATTTTTATAGATAGTCATAAATACTAATGGCGGCCTATGAAGAAACATTTTTGTAGGTAGGCCATTGTTAATGCTAGAATTTGTTCAGCCTGCAAACGGGATTGACAGATGGATAAAGGACTTACTAACTCACAGGGAGAAGCCAGTTGACACTCTAAAAGAACTGGTCAAATGGTTTGAGGACATATTTGGTCTATATGAAGACAGAGGACTATTCAGATAGGACAAAATCTAGGGAGGAGTCATGAGAACCACGACAGGGTGTTTATCAGTATAGAATATATTACATAGACTAGGCAAGTTCAGTTAGCTTTACAATTTCTTAGAGATTAGTTTCCTTTTATGTTTGTAGGAAATAACGTCCAACAATTGTTGTAACTGTGTTGGACGTTTGTAATCCCAGAGAATAAATATAGACCCCCTGGAAGCTTGTAATATCATCAACAGTTCAATACAATACATCTTTTGTGCATTGCCACCCTAGCTCATCTAGATATTTCCCTGACGGGTTCTGGCTCTCAATGTGAGGCTACATCGATTAAGTTCAATCTCTAGCGAAGGGGTAAGTGCCACCATTATCATGGTTTGTTTTACTCTATCTAAGACTACATCGGTTAGGTCTGACCTCTTACCCTGATTAGGCGTACTACATCACATCCGCATGAGATTCATTAGTACATTGAACTCCCTCCTCTGTCCCCGGTATCATGTTATATCGGTTAAGCTCGACCTATGAAATCGGTGGTGATGGTTCAAGCTGTTACTCTAGCAGGTGTTCATGTGGTATTTCATCAGAGTGAGTAGCTGATTAGTTATCCTTAACACTAGCCTCATATCTGCTTAATGTATCACTCAACGACTAATCTACTTGCAATCAACCTGATCACGTCGGATTGGACTTGATACTGTCTCAGTTATGTCCAATCTCTCAGGCTTGCTTTCGATGAGTTGGCGTCAAGATCTGGAGGGTTTCATTCCCTATCAATTTAGATAGCCGATAAGTTTAGGTATAGGCTTGCGTCGGATGTTTGGCTAGTAGGTAGCCGATGCCCTTAACCTTTTCTCCCTCATCACTACATTCGATGTAGCCTTCGTCGTCTCTGCGCCATTAGCCCTAGTATCATACTATCTCGATTCAGTTTGATCTATCAAGGCTAGTCCTAACGATGCCATTATAGTGGTTGCTGGTCCCCATTGCTTTGTGAGGGATCGGGCTCTACTCCATGCTCTAGCTGCTTTCATCCTATGAAGCATCATTGACTCTCTAGCTGATAAGCCCTCTATTTTACTACATCGGTATATCGCCTATGCCTTCATCTGCTTTTTAGCCAATGCTCAAGTGTACCTTTCCCATCGGCACTTAGCTGATTGGGTGAGCCGGTCGGCCCATCATTGGAGAGGGTAAATAACTTACCTGCAGGATAGTGGTATAGCTGCATTTTGTTGGTCTGATCATATATATAGCAGTGGAAGTGTTTTGTGTAACATCGTGACCTTCATGATGACTACAGAACATGTGTTAAGTTTTCATACATCCCTGAAATTTGCCTAGCACGTAGACAGTATCCACACATTTCTCCAAGATAGCTTTTTTATGTTCCTAACAATAAGCAACATGGAAATTTATCTTTGAATATTGTCTAAAAATGTACCAAATAACTTTATAATATTTGTGACCATATAGAATTATTGTATTATCCACCTTAACTATCATCATATGCTTGACAACAGAAACTAGCATTGTAGGTGATGCAACTAAAGCTTATTTATTTTAAATTTTACAAGCTGGAATAACCTTGCATTTATGCAATATTTCCCTTATGCCTATTACCTGCATTTTTTTCTAGACGAGATGTGGCAGCCACTACTTAAAAAGCCATTTTCATGGACACCCCTATTTATATTTACAAATAGACTAAAAAAAGACTGTACTTGTGAAAATACATATGACCTCCTGGTCAAGGCCTGCCTATTAAAATCAATTTTGACAAGTGACAATGGGAGGCCCGCCTGCAAAAATAGCCATATTTACGAAAATATGACTATTTTCATAGGTGGTGTTTTTTCATGTACCTGAAGCATCGACACATATTAAAATATAAAAGGGACCAATGCCACATGACACCATGCACTATCTTTCTCCCTTTCTTCCTCACACCAAGCTCTCTCCCTCAAATCACTGGCACCCTATATCCTTCTCCCCTACTCGCTACCATAGCAATGGTGGAAGTGATGAATAGGCCTACGCGATAGGAGAAGATGGTGGCGGTGGCCTCAGGAGTGATGACGACGATGGTGGTGATCTTGGGAACGATGATGAGGATGGTGGCGACCTTAGGAGCAGTGGATCTGCCGCCACCGGCCTCAGGAGGGGTGGATCCACTGCTGTTGAACTCTATGATAGCATCCATTGCCTCTCCCCTTCCCTCACTTATAGCTGCTGGGCTTCGAGTGGATGCAACAGGCTAGTGGGCTTTGGGCGCACCAGATCAAGCGGTTGCAATTTTTAGGCTCAACATGGATGACCTTTGTGATGGCCTCCATCGCTTCTTCCTCTCCCTCACTTTGGATGACTACAATGGTCGGCTTTAGGCAGCTTCAGTTGGGATGGCAATCTTCAGGCATGCTAGATCCTATGGTGGTGAACTTTGGGTGTGCTGTATCCAATGACGGTGGAGGTGGTGGGCTTCAACATGTTGGATCTAGCTTCAGTAGGCTTCGGGCAGCAGTGGCAAGGTCAGCGATGGTGGATCTAACATGGAGGGAGGGTTTGAGGATCAGAGTAGGATTTCTAGGATTTTTTTTTGGATTTTTTATATTTTTGACAAAATTCTTTTGCGTGGTTCTTTGGAGTATAAAGGGAGTAACCATAGTCATAATTGTAGCAAGTGTCAAAGTCTCATCTGGTTACTTAGTGAACATGAAAGAGAAGAAATTAGTTGGCACGAAGTAAGATGACCACTGTGTGATGACACAACTGCATCCAATTGCACTTAGAGGTATCCTTCCAAAGAAGGTTTGAAGCCAAATCATGGAAATTGTGCTCATTATTCAATGCCATATATCAAAAGGTGATCGATCCAACCATGCTAGACAAGTTTTAGAAAGAGGTAATCATTACCCTTTGCTAGCTTGAGATGGATTTTTGATCATCATTTTTCAATGTCATGGTTCATCTCATGGTGCATATCTTGAAAGAGATAAAAAAAATTCTTGGCCTAGTGTATTTGCATAAGATGTAGGTTTTTGAGACATTCATGGGAATTTTAATGAAATATGTTGGTAACATAGTTCGACCCGAAGGTAGTATTGTAGAGATTTTTAGAACAAAGGAGGTTGTTAAGTTCTGTATTGATTATATGGATTTGAATTTCATTTGTATGTTGTTGTCCTGACACATGAGCTGGTTATTGGAGAAAGGGACATTTAGTCAAAAAAACAATAGTTACTCCTGACGTAGCAACACTTTGACAAGCACATTTTGTAGTATACTAGTAGTTAGTCTTTGTGTCTCCGTTTGTGGATATGTGTTATACCATACTCTGGCAAATTAGAGGCATGAATCATAAGACATCATAGGCTTAATTTTGGTAATTGGTTATAGAAGCATAAGATGGCTACAAATTCTAAAAGTAATCAGTTGTATCTTTTGTATCAGGGCTATCGAGTACAATTCATGCATTCCAACATTACGATATTAATGGGTACACATATTACATGATAACCTAGGATGACAAGATCATGTACTAAAATATTGGTCTCCGCATAGATGCCTTTGAAAAATAGTGGTACCTAACAGGATACTATTGCTTTATGGAGGCAATCTAGGAGCTTAACTATGCATCTCTAGGTCTTGCAGTTTTAGTGTCAATGGGTGAAAATCCCAAGGGATTGAAGGTAGACAAGTATGGAATGTTCATTGTGGACCCGAAGAATGTATATTATCAAGAGGAATCATTTGTACATACAAAATCCATAACAAAAGTCTTCTATGTCAAAGACCTATCCGATAAGGAGCATCATGTAGTTTTCCACAGAAAGCAAAACATTGTCGAAGTTGAGAATATCGTTGACAAGAAAAAGTATGAACAAATTGATGAGCTGCCAACCTTTGCAATAGACGTAGATGCAAAAGAAGGTAAACAAGGTTAGGAAGACGAAGACAAGGAGGGAGCACCATATGTTCCAAGCGATCATGAAAGAGGAGTAGTTTTCATCGAGTTAAAAGTTGTAATTTAATTGACACAAACATTGTTTGATTTGGAACTAAATGTTTAATTATAATCATGTGTTGTCAAAAGGAATGTGTGTACTATATTAGTAATGTGTATTATAGAAATTAACAAAATATAAAGTATGACTAATTACACAAACAATAAGATAAATAAATTCAAAACTATATTAGTAGGCAACACTTTTATAAAATTGTAGAATGCACATAGGTGGCAGTTCTAAATTTTAGGCCCTAGAAATTAATTTATTTTAATTCTAAATTTGATATACAAATTGCTTTAATTCTAGTCCTTAATTGCTCATTTGTGATAGATATGTTTAATTTTGTTAGATTGTAATACAAATGTCTATAAAATTGATGGAAATGTGTTGAACATGGAATTAATATGCTGTTTAATTCTGAAATTAATGTGTCGTTTAATGTGGTTGAATGTTTCATAGCTCAATGAAGAAAATATGATCTTATATAAGTTGTGTGTGACAATATTGTCTTCTAAGTTGAGAATATAGACTGCTATTTTGTGTACCTATTTCACCAAAACACCACAAATCTATTCTCTGAAAGGAGCCAAAATAGTGCTGTTATCATCTGCCTATATGTAGTTCTTCAATTGTCACATATAACAATAATTAAGATATACCAACGTGACAAGTTAATCAAATTTTCAAAAGTCAAGTTCTAAGTACTATGTAAAAAATTATTCTAATGTTGAATATTATGTATTTAATATTATTAGATTCATACAGTTCACTTGTGATATATATGTGATATTATTAGGTTCATGCTATGCAGTTCTTAATTCTTTTGGGTTGCAATTTAATGTAATTGAATTGTTTTTAGCTTAATGAAGAAAATACAGCCTTATGAGTTATGTGTAACAATATTGTCTTATAGGTTTTAGAATATAATTTAAGAAAACAAACTGATCTTTTGTGTTCCAATTCCACAAAAGACAACAAAGCTATTCTCATAAAGAAGTGGATCTCATGCATTTGAATGTTTGATATTTTTGTGGGATTGGAAGCCAATATAGTGCTCTTATCATGTGCCTATGTGTAGTTCTACAATTATCACATATAATAGTGATCTGTCTCACTTAAAAAAATTTCAACAATTCTAGTCTAGTACCACAAAAGAAAATGTTAGAGGAACAAGATAACAATGGGCCTTGAAGATCTGGCTCGAGCAGTGATAACAATGTTTAGCCCTAGTGGCTTTCTTAACTTGAAGCAAGCCAGTGATAATCTTGATGTCATGGAGAGAATTTCACACGTTTGCAACAAATAAAGCATAAATCATCCACTCGAAATGACCAATTTATTTTGTTCTTTAAAGGAGGCATGCTTCTTGAGCATTGGTCCTACTAGGGATACGCCTGCCTCATCGGGAAGAAGGCCAAGAGGTTCCAACCAGGTCATTCAAGATTCCAAATGGCTTACACGACATCACAAAGTAGAGACCCCTAAAAAACATGGGCAACCTCTTCAAGAATTGGAAGATCGACCTTAATAAGAAGTCCTGACACCAGACATTAACAATCCCAAGAATGAGAGGTGCTACTTTTTTAGGCTGACTTTGTGGTATACAAAACATTGGACATGGCAAGGAAGATAAGTGAAAGGAACAAGTGCAATGCCTCCAAACACCTATTCCCTAACCATCTCGGTCCTAGTGGATATGCTAATAAAATGGGCAAAGGGAAGCAAGGAAAGAAGAGTTGTAGGAAGCCGGAGTCAACATTGAGACCAAGCACTGGTGCCCACAAGGAAAGAAATATATGCATGCCTAAGGATCAATGCTCTCAAATATAGGCAGCCGGAGTCAACATTGAGACCAAGCACTGGTGCCCACAAGGAAAGAAATATATGCATGCCTAAGGATCAATGCTCTCAAATATAGGCAAGTTGGTGCACAAGGGTATTCGAGAGGAAGAAGTGACCCAAAGGCTCCATTATGCCCATCACTAGTCCTTAGAGGGTTGTATTGTTTCATATAGGGAGAATGTCGAGCTTGCACTAGCATTGCAAAACCCTGAGTATCTTGAATGCACAAGAGTAGTAGACCTAGTTTCATGGAAGGATGGGTTTCCTAAAGACAAACATAACTACAAGTCTTGGAAAAATAAAAGATTTGGAGACCATTCAGAAGAGATAAAAAGTGAGGTGGCTAGGTAGGCGCAAGAACAAATGCAAGATATACTTGCTAGGCTACAATCTCATGCCAGAGGCAATGTCACACTTGTAACCAGCCTAGGCTAGAGGAAAAGTAGCTACACATCAACTGAGGTTCCTTAATAATCGAACATAGTGCGTTATCCCATGGGTGACATCACTATATGTTCTACATGAAGGTTGCATGTGCCATTGCAAACATCAGTCAACAGGTAGCATACGGTATGGCAAATCCTGTAACATAAGGGGAAAAAGTACATGGCTATCCAAGACTGCTAGGCTACTTAAGGGTCAGAATGGAGGACGTGCCAAATACATATAGGATGTACTATCTTGATTTTCCTCTTGAGGAGGGAGTTAACACTTTAGGAGAAGCTGTCCATAACATAGTATTGTGGCACAAGTGTTTCATTTTTCTTCCTTCAAGAGATGGTGATGAACCTAGCAATAGTGGGTCTAGCTCTTCAAGACAAGTTGTGATACGCCTCGATGTCCCGATCTTCACGACGTAGAATCAATCACTAGATAACTAGCTTCGAAGAAGCCGAGATAATCTACTACAAGTAGCGATAACTAGTGCAACCTGACAAATAAAACTCGAAGCCAACCACCGTTTCAATAGAGCAACCTGAATCGAGTATTCGCCCAACCACACTCTCAAAGAAACCAACCAACACAGCCTACAATCAATCGAGGAGACCTCAAAGGGAGTAGGAGCACCAATTGGGAGCGGATGAAGCTGTCGCTTCTATAATTCCTGCGAAGGAAGTCACAAGAGCAAAGGGGTAGAGATCAACTCTCAGGGGTTTGCTAGCGTACAGCTGAACAAAGTGGTCTATATTCTCAATATCATGATCTGTGATTATAATGAGTCTAGGGGGTATTTATACTAGCAACAGCCCTACTAGTTAGGTAAAAACTCAAAAAGAAAATAACTAGTTCGACTATGTGAAAAGACCTCTTCAGAATGAGCTCCTGGAGAGTTTTCGCGTGGCTATTAGTCTTCTGCGTAATCTTCATTGTTTTGGTAATAACTCCACCTAGGAAAGTCCAAATGATGCACGGTTTGTTGTGTTGGATTCTTGACTTGACACCCTTTCCAACCATGTATGCCATGCACCACGTAATATTATAGAATGGTACAGTTTAATACATAAACTTTAGCATCAGGCTGACTGTTGACCTTCCGAGCAGTATACACTAAATGGTGGTCTGTGCCCAAATGGTAGCTCCAAACTGGTCGGGGCTAGACTCATTGGAACCTAAACTTGAAGAGCTTTCCAAAACAGGCTCATAGACCACCATAGCTTCTGGGAATCAAAATATATTACTGTTTCTTCTAGATGGTTCTACAGAGCTGAACTGGTTCGAGTATAGTTCGTGGTCGGCAACTGGTCTGAATTGGTCTGCAGCTGGTCGAAAGTCATCTCCTTGTGTGTTCATGTCTTCCTCCTTATTGAACCTAACCATTAATAATGTACATGACTTAGGTATTATATAAATATCATTAATATTAAAATGAATCTCACAAAGTAGCGCGTGCACCTCTTATTGTAGCTTCTTTGCTCGACTACGTGTAATCGGTCCATCAATTACTTGGACTGGTGTTGATGTAGGTGAGACCTGAGTTAGTGTAGCTTGAGTTGAGGGTTGTGATATCTTGCTTGATGGCGTGGTCATATCAAGTTGCCTCTCCAAAGGATGCCAAATCCGCCACCACCACCACATAAGAGGCCAACTCCTCCATTGCCGTCATGTAAGAGCCCAACTTCTCCATCACCACCAAAAACTTCCTAGATGTCAAATCCACAACCTCTATCCTTGAAGAACTCATGGGTGCCATTGCCTAAGATGTCGAAGCCATCTCCGAAGGAAAAAAGGAGATGAGAAAGATCATAACATCATTTCCTGGCCATAAATAGGACAAGACACAAGCGAAGGTGAAGGATGAAGTGCCAGTTAAAATATAGTTCTTCATTGGTATGGCAAAACTAGCCGCCCTGAAGCCACCTACTTTAGGCTTTTGACACAAGATCAGGAAAATGAAATTGTAAGAATATTTCTATTAGAAATTTGAGAAAGATAAGGCCATAAAACTTTGAATGAATTTCTAAGAGATGCTAGGCTAGATAGTACAATCAATCTAGACAATATTGTGAAGGCCTCGTTGGCAGCAAAGGTTGAACTAGGTCACCCTTTGATTATGAACCAAAACATTCTTATCAACCAATGTACACAGATGAGGAGGATACAAGAATGGTATTTACAGATGGCCATGGAGGGTGAGGAAATTTTCCCCATCTTCAGGGATGAGGACTTTCACCATTGTGATGGTATCATGTGGATTCCATTCGATGAATTATTTCATCTATACAATCAAAGGGACTTATTGAAAGGACCATGATGTCACTTAAAGGAGGGTGAATAAGCATTTCTAAAACACTCATAGCAAAACAAAATTCCCCTCTAGAGTATCTAGACCAAAGGATCGTAGTAGCCTCTCTGTCAGACAGAGAGCCTTAGCTGAAGTCTCCAGATAGTTAGTCCAGATATTCTAGTCTTATTGCACTACATCCAAAAGGATACTGCAAATAGACATCCTTGAAGGTAGCGAAGGAAAGAGTTGATCCAAATCAATTGTAAATGAAGCAAGATGTAAAGTACAGAAGTGAGAGACGGAGACAAAATATTTGTTTCTCAAAGTTTCGATCCCAAAGATCCTACATATTGAGGGACTTCTAGGAGCCAAATCTCTCTTGATACAAAGCCTCACCAAACAAGTACCTAGGATGAAGCTTTGGCCTTCAAACAACCACCGAAACAAAACTCCCATCTGACCACTGAAGTCCACACACTTAAGCAACAAGCTACTATATCCGGTGAAGCTTATTCTACCAAGCAACCTGCAAGCACAAGCTTGGTTCTCACTCAATTACCGCTTCTCATGTAGAGGTGATGATGAACCTTCATAAACTTCTGGTAACTCAACACAATATTGGGAGCTCACCGGTGACTCCTATCCTTGTAGGAGACCTTGATCTCCTAGAGTAACATATATAATCAAAGATTTACTTACTATAAACTCAAGTGCTCAAAGAATAGAATGAAGCTCACTTACTCTCAACCTCTCAATCGCTCAAGTCAACTATTTCTCTCCTCAAATCACTGTTACAAAGAGCCACCACCAAGTTACATGATTTGGAAGGGGATATGTTGCTTTATATAGGTCTACTCTTATTAAAACTTAGTCTCAAAATACAGCTAAGGATGGAGGGGGTGGAGCATTTTAAATACCTGGGCCCTCAAAAACTATGTGTTACTCACAGATTCAAAGTTCAGAGTATTCGGCCAAAATCATCGAAGACTTAGAACAAGCTTTTCTGTCTAACCAACAAGGCCGGTCTGGATTATTCGGCAAAAAATACTAGTGTATTTGCTACTCCCTAATAGTACCCTACAAAAACAGTCATAATTTCTTGCTCCAGAATCCGTTTTCAATGATCTTGGACTCTATGAAAAGCTTATTAAGAGGGCTACACAACCTAACCAAGAGCAAACTCTAAAACCTTAGGTTAAGGTTTGGATTTCTCTCAAGAAAGCACTTAGAAGCTTCACTTTAAGCACCAAGACAAAAACAAACACATCAATATTGTATCACTCTTAATAGTATGATATTTCTATACTCAAAAGAAAATAAAATTCTATACTTCTAGGAACACCTTCATGCCATCTTCTTGCTTTACATTGAGGATTGCTAACATCAACTCCATTTCACCTTTGGGACTATTTAGCTACATATCATTAAAACACATTAGTCCCAAATCAATTATACCTTTGCCTTGATAAATGACTCGCATCATCTTGATCTTTGCCACTCCATCTTGCACTCTTCAAATAATTGATATGGATATTCTGCAACTTCGCATGGCGCTGCATAGTCTATCAACGTGAAACCTTCACTCTCCCTTCACCACTGTATTGGTCCGTCGGCGCGAGACCCTTCACTTGTACTTCACCACTTCATGGTCCATCATGACCAAGCATTGCTTGCCCTACACCGTCTTACTATACAAAGCTACATCACTCTTCACATCTTCAATATCTTCTCTTCACCAACATATCCATTAATATCCTTATATGGATGGAAGAACTCAAACTAGTCACTTCAAATCATGAAAATAGTTAATCCTAATATATGTTATCATTAATCACCAAATTTTCCTATAACACAAGTGATAGTCAATTCCAACTAGATCACCCAGAGGGAACAAAGAGTGATCAACTACTTGTACCCATCATTCCTCAAGTTGTAGAACGTGAAGACAATCCTTTTGCCCTACAACTTTAAGTGTTATTTGTTGTTGTACTTCTCATGCGTAAATGAATTAGATAAGAGTAATTGCTCTCTCCCCATATACACAAGCCTTCTTGTGTTCTAGTTAAAAAGTTCTAAGATTGTCGCCATTGATGGATGGAGGACCTTGCAAGACAAGTACCAATCCGTCAATTATATCATATATATGTATTATTAGAAGTATAAGAAGAAGAGTATTCGACATGCTCCATGTTCAAATACATTATGGGTTTGTGCCCACCCTTATTGCTTATGGCAGGATGTAGCCACAAATAAATGTGGGTAGTATCTGATAAGATTTATGTGGTATTTCATGGAGGATGGCAACCAAAACTTGATAATGCCAAGGTCCGACATGTTCATAAAAATCTGAATATACTATACATCTTCTATCCTTCTATTTGTAGAAATTGAAGTCCTCGACAAGTAAATTTCTACCACATGTTTGCATCGCTCCTACTGAACAACTATATGGATTTATCATCAGACACATCATATTGAGGGATGGTGTATAGAACATTTTGAAAGCTCATAGTGGGCTAGTGCACTTCCTAGAGACTAGACCCTCTAGTGACGTATTAGAAAGTCGTTTGACAAAGGATACATTGACTTAGAATTTAGTGCGCGAAACCTACCGTTATAAATATTTTCTATGCTTGTAATTTAGTTATTTGGATCGATGTAGTTTTTTGTGATATATTAATCTATTTATCTATTTGCTTCCTTAAACACTTATCTAACCATTTATTAAGTATCTTTAGTTAATTCAATGAATAATAGGCACTACGACCTCAGAACAGGGAGGTAGAGCCTACGTTGGTCCTCCTAGCCTAATTAACTAAACGACCTTACTACATTGACATTTTCAACCCCCATCTTGAGCATTAAACAATTGATGGCTTGACTTAATAAGATATTGAGGATCACTCTCGATTGTGACACTAGGGGAAATATCCATAGAAATCCACCAAATTCTCCCTTAAATGATTACAGCATAGCGGGTTAATTGACATAGCAGAATGAGTTGGAAGAAGTGTAGGAAATTCCATCACTTTTGCCAAATCACTCCCTTGTGTCATCAATCCATAGTGTTGTGATCCTATTATAGGACACTTTGTTGAGTTTGCATGGATATATCTATCAATCTCCATAGTCAACTGGTAAACTTCAATATCATTTTAGATTAAGCCTACGACTATTGAGTGTCCAAGATGGAGGTTGAAAATGTCAATGTGAGATGTATATATATATTAATGATCCCAATTCTACAACTTTCAATGTTTGTGCTAATGTGGATGTGGCTTCATCAAAGAATATATGTTAATTTGTATGTAAATTACTTTTATGAATGTGGATAGATCAGAGAAGAGGATATGAATTATATGTATGTGTTTGTGGATATAGATTTCATGTATGAAATAATTTGGATGTGTTGATAGATTATATGTATATGTATGTGGGGGATTTTGGATGTGAGTTGTTTTGTATGTGGGGATTTTTATATAATAGCTATTTTTTTCTAGGTGCCAGTTATATTATATAATCAACACCTATAGAGCTCTGGAACTGTTACTAATCACTCGAGTCATTAGTTTCGTATAATTGGTATTAGCACCAGAACCGATACATATGGGGCTTTTGGAACTGGTACTTATGTGCCTCTATGAGTCAGTTAGATTATGTTTATAAAATCTAACAAGTTTATATATTATGATAGTAATTTTGAAGATAAATATATGGTATAACGTTTCTTTTAATTTTAAACTAAGTTTGAAAAATTGTTGATGGCCAGAATTTTGAAAATTCAACAAAATTTTGTACTAAACGTCTAATATTAAAAACTTAAGTTGTTCCAAGAAAACTACATCACAATGGTAAAAATAAGGTGCGAGGTGTATTATTTGCTTAATCTGTAGCTATGGTCAATTTGACTTCATATGCTTTATATAATTTGGACAATAGATTAATTATACAAGGCTAGATATAATTGAGACAACATTATTGTCTGGCAACAGTGAAGACAGTGGAGATGTGGTTTGCACATTATCTTCAGGGCTAGCAGATTCCCCGTAGCTAAGCGTGCACATAGGCTAGCAGGACCCTTTAGATTAATTTTGTGCAAACAGCCATATCCGATGCGCTTAGTTAATTATATTTCTTTTATAATGAAAGTATTATTTCTGTCTCTACGCTAAGAATGTATACACCAGAATTTGAACCGTGATGTGGACGTGGAGTCATATACATAAGACTCCAGCATCACACCTATATTGGTGCTTCCCCAATTAATTAATTACATACGAGCCGATGATTAAGAACATTAATTATGTATTTATGCTTATGCTTACGATCCATATATAACAACTTAGGGGCAACGACACTAATATTAATGAAAGATCAATCCGTGTTTTTCTTTTTTGTTATTTTATTGTTGTTATTTTCTTGGGTGTCCAGGTACGTACATTCAATATATTTGGGTGGGGAGGTGACACCGTGACAGCCCGGCCTCGTCCATGCTTTTACGTAGTAGTGTTGATGGAACAGAATTTTTTGTATGCCTAGCTAATGTGTTTAAATTCCTAGCTACATATTACCATACATACTCATACCTTTAGTGGGTTGTGTTAGCCTTTACGAGTCAACGTAAAAACTTAACTACTTTTAAGGAGATGCAACTTAAGAAAATCTTGTTGGAACGTAACCCAACATGCCATATCGAAATCCGGATATGGTGTTAAATGTGCAAGGGTCGGATAGTGTTAAATGGGCAAGTGCCAGGTCATCACCCCTGCAACGTGCTATGTCGTGATCTGGGCATAGTGTCAAGCAAGCAAGAATACTGCTGTCGCATCCTTAGTGGCACGTCACATCGGCGCCCGGGTGGTGAAAAATAAGCAATAGTTGGCACACCAAACTCGGTGGGTGCGAAGAGTAAGAAAGCAAATCGAGCTAGCTACAATCTATTTAGATAACTAGAATGTAGTGTCTCTTATGGGTATGTTAAGAGAGCTAGTCGAGATAGTGGTTAGGAGGTGTGTAAATATCTTGTGTGTACAAGAGACTAAATGAAAGGGTCAGAAGGCACAGGAGGTGAACCGGCTTTAAACTCTGTTTTACAGGGACAACTTTAAATAAAAATAGAGTAGAAATTTTAATTGATAAGAGCCTCAAGCATGATATGGTGGAGGTGAGAAGGCAGGGGAATAGGATCATCTTAATTATACTTGTCATTGGTGATATAATCTTAAACATAATTAGGACATATACCTCTCAAGAAAGCCAAGATGAGAGTGCTAAGAAACATTTCTTAGAAGACTTAGATAGCTTAGTTAGAGCACTAACTAGTAGTGAGAAGCTTTTTATAGGTGGAGCTCAATGGTCATGTAGGTGCAACAGGTATAGGTTTAGAGGCTACATATGGAAGTTTTGAGAATGGTGGTAGGAATCAGGAGCGAGAGAAAATCCTGGACTTTTCCAAAGCTTTTGATCTGAAGATGGTCAACACTTTCTTTAGAAAGAGACAATCTCATTTAGTGACTTTTAGTAACAGCCAACACTCTAGACAGATTGATTTTGACCTTATGAGAAAAGAGATAAACAAACTTGTATGGATTGTAAGGTGATACCTGGAGAATGTATGGTTTTCCAACAAAAGTAGGTGATGGCTGACTTTCGCTTTTTAGTGCACGCTCATAGGGACAAACAAGCCAAAATTGCATGAAACAAGTAGTAGAAGTTAGAAGGGGAGACATTAAATGTCTTCAAGAAAAGGGTTATCGAAGAGTGCTCTTCGAAGGAAGAAGACGATACAAATAATATGTTTGAAAAGATAGCAACATGCATACAGAAGATTGTTTTAGAGTTGTTTGGAGTGACCAATGGGAGTGGATGCAAAACTAAAGACTCTTGGTGGTGGAAAGAAGACGTGCAAAGAGCTATTAAGGAGAATAATGAAAGCTATAAATACTTATATCATGATAAGAGTGAGGACAATATGAAGAAGTATAAGATGGCAAAGAAGACCAAAAAATGGGCTATGAATGAGGCAAAGGGTAGGCTTTCATGGATTTGTATCAACGTCTAAGTACTAAAAAGGAGAGAATGACATCTATAAAAAACCTAGGGCTTATGATAGGAAGACAATGACTTCAACCAAGATAAGTGTATTAAGAATGAGAGAGTAACTCTTAGTGAAGAAGGATGAGATTAGGCATAGATGGTAAGAATATTTTGGCAATTTGTTCAATGGTGAGAACAAGGACACCACTGTCCAATTGAACGACTCTTAGGATGACACTAATAGGAGCTTTGTGTGGAGGATCCAATAATCTGAGGTTAGAAAAGCTTTGAAAATAATAAAAGGGGTAAGGCAATGGGCCCTAATGTTATTCTAATCAAGGTATGGAGATGTCTCGGGGATATAGCTATAGTATAGCTTACCAAATTGTTCAACAATATTTTTTAACTGAACACGATACCTGATGAGTGGAGAAGTATATTGGTACTAATTTATAAGAATAAGGAAGATATCTAAAGTTATACTAATTATCGAGGAATTAAGTTGATGAGCCACACTATGAAACTATGGAAGAGAGTTATCAAACACTATTTAAGAGGAACGACACGAATCTCTATGAACCAATTTGATTTCATGCCCGGAAGATCAATCATATAATCAATTTTCTTAATAAGACAAGTTATTAAGCAGTTTAGAGAGCATAATAAGGACCTAAATATGGTTTTTATTGACTTGGAGAAAGCTTATGACAAGATTCCAAAAAAATATTATGCGGTGGGATTTTGACAAACATAAAGTCCTAACAAAGTATGTATCTCTCATCAAGGATATATACAACAATACTATAACTAGTGTTCGAACAAATAAGGATAACGTAGGTTACTTTCTGATTAAAATAAGACTGCATCAGGGATCAACCTTGAGCCCATACCTCTTTGCATTGGTAATGGATGAAGTTACAAAAAACATATAAGAGAATATCACTTGGTATATACTCTTTGCAAAATGATGTAGTGTTAATTGATGAGAACCGCGCAGGAGTAAATAGGAAACTAGAGTTATGGCGACAAACTCTTGAGTCCAAAGGTTTTAGATTAAGGAGAACTAAGACTGAATACTTGAGGTATAACTTTGGCACTATTGTATACGAGAAGGGAGATGTGAGCTTAGGAGACCAAATAGTGACTAAGAAGAACACTTTTCGATATCTAGGATTGATGTTACAAATGGATGGCAATATTGATGCAGATGTTAGCCATTGAATCAAAGTGGACTGATCGAAGTGGAGCCAAGTATCTAACATCCTTTGCGATAAGAGGATACCGTAGAAGTTAAAAGATAGTTTTTATAGAATGACGATTGAACGTACTATACTATGTAGAGTAGAATATTAGCCTATTTAAAGATGTTATATTCAATAGTTGAGTGTTGCAGAGATACGTATGCTACATTAGATTTGTGATCATGCAAGAATAGATCGAGTCCGGAACGAGGATATACATGATCAATTAGGAGTAGCACCAATTGAAGAATAGCTTGACCAATATCGGTTGAGGTAGTTTGGGATCCAAAGACTCGTATGGTGCCAGTACATTCTAGAATTTTAAGTCAAGATAATTATATGAAGAGAGATAGAGAAAGACCAAAATTAATATGAAAAAAGACAATAGAAAGAAACTTAAAAGAGTAGAATATATCTAAAAATCTATACTTAAATATAAATGTTTAAAAAGTAGCTATTGATATGTTTAAACCATGATTTGAAGGGTTTTTCTTTCAACTCTAGCGTACCCTAATTTACTAAAGACTGTATTGAGTTGTGAGATATTACGATATATGATTCCACTTTATAAAATCCTCCCAAAGTTGATAATCGTAATGCATGTCTGTTTTCTATAAAAATAGGCATTTGTAACTTTTAACTAACAATTAACTTAGGAATTTAATTACATGTTTAGTAAAATACAAGTTATACAATTGTATATTGATAAATTTCAACACTTAAAAGCCATGTCAAAATCTATTATCCCTTGCATCTCATATACTATTAAAACAAGCGACATCATTGAATCTATACACCATAGAGGTAAAACCGCTCACAGATCATTTTGACCAAATCGGAAAGTCTAGGGGTTCAATACCTATCCGATTTAGTAGTTCAGGGTGTAAAGCACGCTCTCACGTAAAGCTATTTGGTCATTTCGACTTTTTCCAAAAAGAAAACCGTTCCAAACAAGGCAGCTCAGATGAATATATTCTCATCAGGGGAGTAGTAGGACAGAAACATGAAAGCTAGAAGGGAAGAATATAACAAAGCAGGTGGTCCATTATTGAAAGTACATAAAACTTCTGTGTGCCGGCAGCCATGAATTGATCGGATGCAAACACAATTAATTAGCACGTTCAATTAATCACTGCGTAACAAAAATACTCGACGTTGATCGCGATGTGCATGAAGTTGACTAGACGTGATGATCGATTTATGTACATGTGGTGAAGAGTGCACAGTGATACCACAAAGCATACTATTCGACGGCGACATTTACTATCAAGCTAGCTATCCGACCATTGCATGCACTACCGGTCGGACGATCGAACGGCGCATTACTGTCCATCCGTTCATTTTTAGATGTTTAGAATATCGCCAGTCTTAGCTTAGTGGTATATGTAATTACTCTCCATTCATCTGGTATTTGTCCAGTTTAGATCTAAGTTTTCACTCGAATAAAATTAAGAATCTAGTTTTGAGCAGAGGTACTCTATATCTGAAGTCCTGGATGTCTTATTACATTATTGGTGGCATATTATTTATACGTTTAATTTCTAGCATCTACGAGGTTTCTTCTGACCTTTTGGCAGGTCTTCATTCAATGAAATTGGTGTTTTGTTCCATCATCCTATCTTTTCCATATATACTTGGTACACGTATGCATCCAATAACGTATACATACTTTCATGTTTCGAAGTTATATGGCTCAAATCTTGTGTCATAACTACACATTAAGTCAAGAAACGGGTCTAGCTGGCAAAAAGTGGATTTCAATTCGGGTCTTCGTGTGAACCACATCAAATGGAACAACTAAAGAAGGGAGGAGAGCTCCAGCGAAACCCAGATTATCAGAACCTAGCTCTTTATATTGCATCATACTCTCTCTGTTTCTTTTTATATGGCATGCATATTATAATGTCAAAAGTTTATAAATTTTGACCACTAATTACTTAAGTTATAAGTATATTTGGCATATAAAAACTGTACCAATAGAACTATATACAGTTCAATGTACGTATTTTCATATAGTATAAATTTTGTAGGCACTAACAGTTTAGTCTATGAGTAAATAGTGGTTAAAATCTATACACTTTGACTTTTTTACTTTATAATACACCTTAAAAACAAAACAGTCGATCATTTATCTGACATGGCTTTTCTACAATATTTGACTTGACCTTACTTGATGAGTGGATATTTAACTGAACATATGTGTTTTTTTTGGTTTGGGCGGTCACAAGCAGATCCTTTGTCTTGCACATATATTCATATAATATTCATTTGTTTTTCTAATTCCTATGTTTTTCCATCCTTTCTTCTAAACGAGCCCTAGGTATAATCAGAAAGAAACATAATAAAAATAATTTACAAAATGCAGGTCCAAGCATTTAATTAATTTCCTGAGTTTCAAGTGCTCTGTACGAAAGAGAAGGTGCAATATATTTGTGTATATGTTCTCTTCAACTTATTAAAAAGCTAGTAGAGCTGACGTGAGATTAATTAGCAATAAAAGCAATTTGAATAATTAGTCCTTCCCAGAAGGCTATTAGGCCATTCACGTGAGGACAATCCCTGGTGGAGGATTGAGAAAACATACGAAAAAAAGAACTTATACTCAAGTTGCCCACAAACATGAGAAAAGGTGACACCGCTTACTTGCAGGCGAAACTACTATAGAATATGCATTTTGTGGGCCTTGCTACACCACTCCTTGGTCCCCAAGATGCCCGCTCACAGCAAGACATCGATGTTGTCATATGGGCATCGAATCTAAGAAACATGTTTGGTCTAGAAACATTTATCTTAATTACCAATTTTTGGTATCAGTGGAAGATTCTAAACAAAATCTTCAAAACTTCGTGGTTTTGATTAAAATCTTCGATTCCCTACCTAACACTAAGTCATGATTTTAACTTTTTATTGTACCAAAAGCCCATAATGTCGTCAGGATGACCGACATCTTTGAAAGGGAGTTGGTATAATATGTGATTGGTAAGGAATAAAAACTTTAAAAAGTGGATTATGGTGTTGCATGTCTTTTTCTATTGAATCCATTACTTCAGTTTTTATTCGTGTGGTTTGTTTATGTATAATGAGAAGACAATAGCCGTTTGAACATATATGCATGCCCTTGAGACCACATGCTAGAAGCGGTTTCAAACAATATTAGGCTTTTCTATAATATATTCTAATCATCCTGTTGCTCTGTCTCCTCTCTTCCAAGATTGAGATAGTCTATTTATCATATTATTTCATCGATTATCTGCTCGATTATATAAAGGAATAAATTAAATATTTTAAGAAATATAGTCTTTTAAAAAACATATTTTTGTAAGCGTGAAACAAATAATCCATAGTATAATTTAGTAAAGTAACTAAAAAGAACGTAATGGTGCACACTGAAATGGCTAATAATTAAACTTCTGTTCCGTGTATGTTCTAGCAGCCACTATTGCGACGCAAAGCTAATCTCTAGCGGTTAATTCTTAGACACTTTTTTGGTCAGTTATTAGCATTTACGTGCGCACTCACAACAAAACGCAAGCAGGCTCCTTTGGCTTTAGGAAGCGGTAAGAGGAGATGAGAGAGATGACATCTTCAGCTCGATCGATGCAGACAGCTAACAAAAAGTAAGGCCGGCGATTAGTTGATCGGTACTCGTAGCTCGCCTGCTAGGGGATAAGCACATCAATGTTCAGCTCGGCCGGACACGGCCACGGCAGCGACGCTAAAGGAGAGGAAGAAGAAGCACCCGGAGAGGCCCAAGCCGTCTCCGCAGCTGGGATTGGAATCCGCTGCCCACCTTTCCTTTCCTAACCTTTAATGCAAGCCCTTTTCCCAGTCAATGATCCGCATCCATTCAATCGATCATTCCCTCCCGTCTTTAATTTGATTGCTGCCACAGTATCTTTCTCTCGGCGGCGATTGCTCCAAAGCGCGAAATTGTCTTGTGGCCACACAAAACTGCTCTGTCCGGGGGCGCTCGATCGGGAGCGAGTGCGCGTTGTCTGTGGGGTCAGCTAGCTGCTCGCGTCAAAACCCAACGCCAACACGCGTCTAAAAGGTCTGCTTATATTCAGTATAGGTCGATCGACTTTTCTTCATGGTTCGAGTTACACGCACTGGAGCTCATGGGGTTCGGTTGACTTTAGCGCGATGGTGCAGGTGCCGACGTGCCAATCAATTTGACCCTGCAATTAACAAGGAGGTGAGGCAAACAGATCAGTCGGATGACGAGCCGATATGAGTTCTCACTATTAGCTGGCTGATGATAAGATCGAGTTAGTCATCGGCCGCATCCGGATGGCTCCTGCTATCGGCTGGTCGTCGATAGGAATCAGGACGCTCTTCCATCGGATAGGGAACCGATGTAGGCGGATATCGATGAAAGATATGATGGCTCCGGTTGTAGGGAATGCGAGACCCCGATCTATCGGCCACAAAGCCGATTGATACACAGTATTGTAATCAGAGAATAGCAAGACACATGGGATCTCTCCTAGTAGTCGACGAAACCTGTCGCGGTCGTTCATCAACTGGAAAGCCGATGAAAGCATATGCGAAACCGGCTCCAAAGTCGATGTCGATCCAGATATAGTAGCACGGGACCTGTCGCCCGTTGTGATGACGCCATTAGCACTGAATCTCGAAGATTGGATCTAACCGAGATAGTACGAGACCAAAGCCAACGGCAACGGGATAGTGGACGTCGTATCGGTTGTAGTAAAGTAAGGTCGAAGCGAACATATCGGTCAGCTGAGTCAATGAGAGAACGTCTCTCTGAAGATAGACGTGTATCGGCTGGAAGCCAATGCGTCAAGCGTGGCGCTCAAAAGAAAGTCTCTGAAGACTTGTACGTATTGGTCGAGGAGCCAATGCGCTAGGCATGTTGCTCGCTAAAAAACGGTAGTTTTGGTTTACTAGAACCATCAGCATATTGTTTCAGCTCGGTGGAAACCCAATTCTTGAGAGCCTTGGTTCCATTCAGACAAAAAAGCTGACTTAGATGTAAGTAGTGAGAATACCCATAAAGAAGCCGAATGAAATCAAAATTTCATGTTCGGTTTTGAATTAGAGATGTTAATAATAATCAACCGTATAGATAACTTAGCGACTAACACTCCAACGAAATGCCGTATAGAGATCTATAGGCCAAAAGCTCATTCTACCATCGATAGCCTCGTAGATCGAATCTAACCGATGCAGTATGAAACCGACGATGATGGAGAGAGCTTGACAGACCGATAGATATTATACGGACGTGATACGATACATCCTATTAGACTAAGAGGTCAAACCTAACCGATGAAGTCTTAGACAGAACGAGATATATTGAGATAGTAGCAGGACTTAGTTCTTCGCCGGAGATCGGACTTAATCGATGTAGCCCCGCATCAAGAGCCAGACCCCGCCGATAAAAACCTAGATAAATTAGGGTGGTGATGCGTCGAAGTTGTATTGATCGAAGAATGTCTTATATGTTTTCAGAGGTCTATATTTATACGTTAGGTTTAAAAAGTCTGACATGGTTATAACAACCATCAAACGTTATTTCCTAACAAAGAAAAATATCTTTAAGAAAGTTAAACAAGCTAACTAAATCTTCCTATATATATATATAAGATATGATATTATACCCTATCGTGAACCATGGCTTCTAAAACTCGGTCTAATCTAGATAATCTTTTCTTTGCTTCAATTTGATCGACTTTTTTCCTACAGCAATTGGACACTTCTTCGTTTAAACCGATCGTGTAAACTAGATGTTTATATAGTAACTGGACAGGGAGAAGCCACACTAGCAAGAGGGGAGTGGGTGATAGCATCTTTGCTTTTTTTGTCGCTTCCTTTTCTTTTTCCGCATCCCTCCGATCATCCGTTTGCCATTCATGGATGTACGTCCTCCCTGCTTCTATCTATCTATTTTATCTATCTCTTTCGTATATATCTTTCTTTCTTTTTTGCTTGCTTTTTGTCTATCTGCCGACTATCTACTATCTATATCTATTTATCTACAAGCACCCAAGCTTCTCTGGAGGCTTATGGTCCTGATCAGCAGATAATTAATGCAAAAGAATTTTGGAGCTTAATATCTACAGTAAATTCCAGACAACTGTAAAAATCAATTACTAAATTATCAACTTATTACAAATCAGCACTCCACATCATCGCATGTACTGAAGTACTCTCACGGCACTCCATACCATCACACGTATTGAAGCTCGCGTTCTTGTAGATAGACTATTTCAGCCTACCGTCAACATAGCATGGTGAAAAAAGTTTAAAGCCCAGGCATTTCCAAGATTAGCCCTAAACCACACGGCCCACAATGTTCTAGGACCAAAGTTTACTGGGCACCAACACTCAGAATCTGGTGGATAGCGTTAGCCATTGTTAGGGAAGAAATGACAACGATGGCCACAAAGGAAGGGTGGATGGTTGGCCCTGCGTAGGGACTACATGGGTGGTGCATGATGGTACTGTGGGGGCAACAGTTGAGATGATGGAAGGTGGTGAGACTTGGTGACGGATGGAAGGTATTGGGGACTTAGGAGGTGGAGGGTTGGTGACTAGGTGTAACTTCTTCAACCATGTTGGGCATCGTGTGGGGGATTTGAAGGTGGTGAGGGGAGAAATAGAAGCCTAATTTGAGTTTGGAACCCATGTATATCTCAACTAGGTTCAACAGGTAAATGGAAAATTTTCCTAAAAAGAAAACAGGTGAATGGACAAATTAGGCATCTACAACGATTAACAATGCTGGTGCCAGTTTTAAAATTGGGCCAATAGTGGACCCATGAACATAAAATTAAAAACATGTTTAGCACTAATATAGTTTTTACTTGTGGATAAATAGTAGTAATAATCTGGTACCACTGCTATGTCTAATTAATATGTTGTTGTCGTATGCCCGAAAGCGAAAGTAAAAGCAAGCAATGAGAGGACAAGGAATAATCCTCAATCACCTCATGAACCCACACCCAGTACTATGATAGCCATACTACATGAATAAGGCATGTAAATAGCATATAGTGACATTTAGTGATGGGGCCCACTACTTGCTTTGTACTCTGCTGCTCCTTTTGGTGAATTTGATTTGTGGTGGATGCATGGTTGAGGAGAGATTTCAAATTAAAAATAATAGACAAAGTTCTCTTGAGTGTGTTGGCTCTATTTTGGATTACATTAATCCAATATGATTTTGAAATTTGAAATTTAGTTTTTAAGAATAATTTTAGGTAGTTTTTTATTTGCTTGTTTCTAGGTAATCATGAAAAGAGCCTATGCAACGGAAGTGATGAAAAAAACTCCTAAAAATAATCCGTAACTCGTATTCAAAATTAACTATGGACATCTCTGAACATCAAACCAAGAGGAGAGCAGAGGCGTTCTTATACAACTGAAAAAAAAACATGCATCGAACCATATCAACTTAAAAAGATGATTCGTTAAATTACTTCCGTACTCAATTACAACCATCACTATATTATAACTATTATGTATTAATTAATTATAGCTTAGAGCATTCCAGATGCTGCTTTTCAAGTGTTATTAGAAAGATTTCTAAAATCCCGTAGCAACATGCGGGACATTAGTTACTACCGCTGAGCCAGGTAGTGTTTTTAATGCAGTCCACATCATCTACAAAAGAACCTTAAAGATATAACTCCGTGTATTAACAACGCAATAACAACAAGTGCATCATGTAACCAGCTGCTCAATTAATGTAGGGCCATACTCTTGTAATAACAAGTGCTGCAACGATCGTATAGGCCTGTTTGGAGTTCGCTATAAGACCGGGGCATTTAACCTTTTGCCACTATTAAAATAGTGGCGTTTAACAATTTGTTTATTTGTCTATCACATAAAAACTGAAGTCAGGACACATATATGATAGGCACGTATGACAATAAAATGTTATATGTCATATCTAACGGTGGAAAAAAGGCAAATATCCCGAGGCCGAAAATTCGTCAAATAACCTGTTGGCTACTGTCTTCTGCAACAGTGGCCAGCTGAGACGGTCCAACTCGTGAGCAAGGAGGCAAACGCGTCACCAAGCCACGCGCGCCGTCGTCGAGGTGGGCAACTGGCGGGCCGGCTGCGGGATGTAGCAAAGCGGCGTCCGTCCCGTTTGGCTCGCCAGCCCGTTTCTCCTTTTTCTTTCTTTTTTCTTTTTCTTCAGCTCTATTCATTGGAAGTTGGCACGGATACTGGCTAGGTATTTTTGTTTTTTTTCACTTATCACATACAACCAATTAAGATTAACACAAGAGTACGTTCTTATTTTTTAACAAATTTTTTCAGCGCTGATTAAAATTATCATGCTAGGAAAACTTGAAGAGGAGTAAATTGCACTTAAGTTGTGTCAAGTGAAATGGTTTAGCATATCTTTGCATTTTGCATGAGAGTACACTAAAATAAAATTTACACCTTTGTGCAAGGTTATATGCGTATATATATATAAGAATTTTAATGTTTCAACAATATATATAAGAATTTTCATACGTGGTAAGTGAAGAATCATAAAATATTTGTACAATTTCTTTTTTATTTTCTAAACCTTTTCATAATACATTTAAAAAACATATGGCATAACTTATTTTCAAATTAAAACCTCCTTATTCTTATTGCCGTGGCAAGACAACCTTACCATACCGTTAAAAACCATGCTGTTGTGTCATGCCACACACAGTGGCATGGCAACGTTTGCTCGAGACCCTTTGTGCAAAAGATTCATCTTTAAAATAAGTTTTTGAAAAGTTTATTTTAAAATTAAATTACAAAAGTTTCAAAAAAAAATTTAAAAAATCAAGTTTACAAGGGCACGACTCATGCAACATTCATTGTGCAAATTGAAAACTTGGTCTATACCCTACTTCCAAGTGATGTGTCTAAACGTGGTATAAATTGTAAAAAAAAAACTCACCATCAGCTGAAATGTATTTTTTAAAAAAATTCAATACAAATTTAAAATCCACTTTAATTAAATTCCTCTTCTGAACTAAAAATAAAAAAAGAAGAATAAACATATTTGAAGCATGGGTATGGAAATTTTTATTCAAAGTATTTGTAGTTTGACTAGAAATTGTTATGTTGGAAACAAAAAAATAAATATAATAAAAAGATTTCAAATTGTTTCAAAAGTGCAATTACTAACAGAAAGCAAGAAATGGAGTAACATTAGACTAATCTGGTTATTCTGATTTTCATTTAGATTTTTACTTTAATAGAAAAAAATATCTAGGTATCATTTATGAATATTTGTATATAACCACAAGGAAACATTGCTACTTTCCAATTGATTGTAATATCTTTTAAATGATAATAAATGGCATCTTTATAAGAGTAGACATAGTTTACAATATCATAAAATAAATTTTTTCTACCGTGTATACTGCAACATCATGCGATGGAGTCATCATGGATTGTTAACACGAGAGACACAGTGGTAGGGTTGGAGAACCCGATCCAACCACGCGTATGTCGAGTTAGTAGGCGAAGTAGTTGATTGTCGCAATCCTAATGCCAAGGTAATAAGCAGTGTCTTCACCGGTATCCACACGTCCGAGGCTGAAACACCAATTGCAAGTGTACTAACACTCACAAGAATCTAGGGTTTGGTTCAGGAGGTAGCGGCTAAGGTTTGGCCTGAAGTGAATAGAGGTATCCTACCTCGACATCCCCGTCTCCCTATACATAGGCTTCCTCACTTGGGCCTAATGGACCGTGGCCCAACAGAAGTCTACTTAGATTTATATCCGAATCACATTCGAATAAATATTTTAACCCGTTAAACGTGCGATCTTATAGGTTCACGTATATTTGGTCATGACCTAGAAATGTCTTTTCGATCACCTTATTAATACCGGTTTCTAGCAAGACATATTAACTCTAAAGTATACGTAAAGATCATATTGGCTTAACCTATAATATTCTAATGTACGGATTTTTTTTTCTTATGATATTGATCTAGCTTAAGACGAGATTTGTAACATCTTCTTAATAGCTCAATCACTCTTGTCATGTATTATAAACATGTGATTGGCTCCTCAATCTCCTTGGCATGGCCATGCACTTTCATAATCCATTACATTGAGAGTTCTAGAGATATATTTCCTATAGGAGGGGTAAATTCTATCTAAATGACTCACATCGCACTACATATTTCATATCAAACTCGAAGACTAGTTTTATGACTATCCTGTTACGTAGTAGTGTTTGCTAGCCTCAAAATAAGCTACAACGTATGTTGGAAAACATGATGATCTCAAGTCTCTGTAGTATCTTATGGCGGGTCTATCTAATATATGTTTACTAAAATATATCCATATTATCGATTTGTTACCTTTATACCATGATCTATGAGACATGATCATCAATCAATATATATGCTGATCTTACAATTATATTTGTTCCTCATATGATATATGATTAAAGATCATTTAGAAATAGCAGCATTTAATATTACGAGTCTCATGATTAAGTCACATACTTATTGATCAATAATGATAATATCTATTTCAATTAATAAAATAATATATCATAAACATACTAATGTGATATATACAGTATCTCCATATTGACTTTAGGGCATATCACTAACAGTCTCCTACTTACACTAGAGTAATCATGTAGGTATCCAATACCCATTGCCCTAACATGCGCCTCATGCTTTGGCTAGGAAAGCGGCTTTGTCAACAGATCTGCAATATTCAAATCTATTTCTACTTTGCATATCTTCATATCACCTCTCTCCATTATCTTGAGGATGAGGTGAAAACGCTATAGAATGTGCTTGGATTTTTGGTGTGTTCTAGGCTCTTTGGCTTTCACAATGGCCCCACTATTATCACAGTAGAGGTCCATCTAACTGAAGTCATTAGTCACCACACCAAGTTTAGAAAAAAAAATTAATCCAAACAACCTATATAGCAGCTTCAAAATCTGCAATGTACTCGACTTCCGTTATAGAATCAACAACCATATCATGTTTGGAACTCTTCTAGCTCACCATACCACTATTTAGGCAGAATACAAATCCATATTGTCATCTAAAATCGTCTTTGTCAGTTTGGAAGCTAGCATCAGTATAATCATTTGCACTGAGCTCTTCCTCATCTCCATACACTAGGAACACATCTTTTGTTCTTCTCAAATACTTTAAGATGTTCTTTATAGCAATAGATCTAATTGGTATCTACTCATAGCACTTAAAACATACGAGATATCTGAACATGTACAAAGCATGGCACACATAATTGACCCAATAGTCAAAGCATATGGAATCACATTCATCTTATCACACTCATCAAGTGTACTAAGAGACTAATTCTTGCTAAGATTTACACCATGTGACATAGGTAGAAAACCTTTCTTGGAGTCCTGCATGTTGAATCTTTTCAAAACCTTGTCAACATATATATCTTGTCATAATCCAATTAACTTTCTTTATCTATCTCTATAGATCTTGATGAAATGTATGCCACCTCTCCTAAGTCTTACATAGAGAAACTACTTTTTAATTAAGACTTAACAAATTTGAGCATAGAAATGTCATTTCTGATCAATAATATTTCATCTACATATAAGACCAGAAATATAAGTGCGCTCCACTAGCCTTCTTATAAACACAAGGCTCTTCTTTATTCTTGATGAAACCAAACTCTTTGATCACTTCATCAAAATGAATATTGCAACTCTAAGATGCCTGCTTCAATCCATAAATTGATCTTTGTACCTTGCATATCTTTCCAATTGATTGCGGATCGATAAAACTCGTGGGTTGTGTCATGTACACATACTCACTCAGATTTCCAATAAAAATTTATTTTGATATCCATTTGTCATATCTCATAGTCAAAATATGCAACAATCGCCAGAATGATCTTAATAAACTTCAGCATTGCAACGGGCGAAAAAGTTTCATCGTAATGAACAACTTGAATCTGTTTCAAACCTTTGGCCACAAATCATGTCTTATAGATGTGAACATTTTCATCCATGTCTATCTTTTTCTTAAAAACCCATTTGCACTCAATGGTTTTAACACCATCAGTAGGATCAACCAAGTTCCAAACTTGATTACTATGCATACATTCAATTTTGGATCTCACAGCTTCAAGCCATTTTTCATAGTCTAGTCTCATCATCATTTCTTCATAGGTCTTAAGCTCATTGTTGTTTAACAATAATATGTCTCTTTGTTGAGTAGTTAAGAACATATACCTCATAGGTGTACGACGTAACCTCTCTGACCTACGTGGTGTCAGTGTGTCTACAACAGGTTCCTTAACACTTTGTTCAACTTGTTGTGGTCTTGTACGAGCTAAAACATTTTCTGGAGTTTCTCAAATTTCTTTGAGTTGCACCATTCTCCCACTATCATTTATTGAGAAAAACTCTTTCTCTAAGAAAACACCATGTTGGGCGACAAAAATGTTGTCTTCTCCTTGATTAAAGAAGTAATATCCTTCTGTCTCTAAGGATACTTGATAAAGAAGCATTTGTCAAACTTAGGAGCGAGCTTATCAGATTGTGAACATTTTACATACACCTTACATCCCCAAATCTTAAGAAAAGATAAGTTAGAATGTTGTTCCATTCACATCTCATATGGTGTCTTTTCTACTAACTTAGATGGAACCTGTTTAATGTGCGCATTTGTTTCAAAAACGTATCCCTCGAACAACAATAGAAGATCACTTTGGTTTATCACAGGCCGAACCATATCTAATAAGGTACGATTTATACCCTATTCCATCAAGGTGTACTTGGTGGAGTCAACTATAGAACAATTACACAATCCTTCAGATGATTACCAAACTCATGGCTTAAATACTCGCCTCCACAAACTTGATTAATTTTTCTAAATAATTTTGTACTTCATTTTGGAATTCCTTGAACTTTTCAAAGGATTCAGACTTTTGCTTCATTTGGTCGATATATCTATATCTACTAAAGTCATTAGTAAAACTTATGAAGTATTAAAAACCACCTCTAGCTATTGAGCTCATTGGTCCACATACATCAGTATGTACGAGTGAAAATAAGTTGCTTGCCCTTTAAACTTGACCGGTGAAAGGTGCCCTTGTCATCTTGCTAAGTAAACAAGATTCACACATCTCAAATGATTCAAAATCAAATGAGTGTAGAAGACCATCTCTATGGAGCTTCTCCATACATTTCTCATCTATGTTGCCCAAGCGACAATGCCATATGAACGTGGGATTCAAATCATTAGGGTGTTGCCTCTTTATATTGATGTTATAGATCAGTGTCCCTTCTAGATTTTGAACGTATAACCCATTCACCAATGGAGTATGACAATAGAACATATTATTAAAATAAAAAGAACAACCATTATCCATATATCTAAAGTCATAACCTTCTTCTTGCAAACAAGAAGCATAAATAATGTTCCTAAATAGAGATGGTACATAATAACAATTACTTAATTCCAAACTAATTTTGAAGGTAAAGACAATGGCATGGTGCCAACAGCCACCGCAGAACCTCTTGCTCCATTGCCAACGGAAAGATCCACTTTATTCCTTCTCAAACTTCTACTTCTTATTAGCCCTTGCAACGATTTGCATATGTGAGCAACCGATCTAGTATGAAAAACCCAAAAATTAGTAGATAAAATAGTAAGATTGATCTCTATAATATTTATACTTGAACAACCGAACCTCTATGTATTTTTAGCAGTTCCTCTTTTAGTGTCATGATCCCTTATAGTAAAAGCAAGATGCATCAAGAGCTACGCCCTTCTTGTCTCGCATGGCGGCCTAGGAGTTGCTCATGATCTAATCGGGAGTCAACTTTGTATTGAATGCATTTTTCTTGGCTTTGAGCTTGCTCTTGACATTCTGCATCACCATCACATGATAGGTGCTTTTATTAATGCTGTCCTCACTGGATTGTAGCATCCCATGCAATTTAGTCAAGGTCCTATCCATATTATTATGTAATAGTTCAATATGAATGGCTTAAAGCTCAAAGAGAGCGACTGGAGAATCACATCAGCAGCCAACTCTTGGCTAAGGGGAAAACCAGGCTTTTTCAAGCTCTCAATATAGTCAATCATCTTAATCACAAGAGGGCTAACGAGATTCTTTTCCACAAGCTTGCTAGCAAATAAGTACTTTGAAGTGTTGAACCTCTCAGCCCTTTCTTGGTTCTCAAATATACTACAAAACCCCACAATTATATTATAGTCATTCGTGTTCTCATATTGCTTCTAAAGCTCAGAGGACATTATGGCAAGCATAAGATAGCTCACATCAAGGGAATCATTTGTGTGATTCTCATAAGCTCTCCGTGCAGCCGTAGTAGCATTATTAGGCAAGTTATCAGGTAAAGGAGCCTCAAGGACATACTCCTTGAGCTCTTTCTTGAGAACAATTGTCAAGTTGTGATAAAAATCAAAAATCCATTTAGCTTTTCTTTCTTAAGAATAGATCACAAATTAAAAGAACCGTTTGCGGCGTTCGCTAACATGATCTACAATATAACAATAAGTGAAGTTTAGCACTATGTTTATGTATATATGTTATTAAACTATTTAAAAAAGACTCCCACTATGTGTTTTGCAACAAAACTCTCTCTAAGTGACACAGTGGGTCAAGATCCTCATTTCACTAATTCCTACTGAGTTTTGGCATCACGACTAGAAAGCTAGTGATATAGGTTAGCAACCCTTTGCTAATCACATCTCAATGTGATTCTTGCTTATTGGATGGCATCACCATGCCCCAACTCCAACATGTGCCCCAAGGTCCAAAATTGTTTTGATAACCTTGTTAAGTAAACTAAATACTTTCGTATGTAGATGTCCGACATCTACCCCAAATACTGTTATAACCAACACTACCCTACTTTTACAGGCCTAATGTATAGTGATAACTCTCCTTACGTGCAACTTGTGGATGAGCACAAGCACCTAATTTTTACTATGAGGGACTCTATCCTACCATAGTAACATTTTACAAATATCATTGCATGAAAGTAAGACAGAAAACATCATAGATAAACACATTCAATTGTGAAATAGTATGGTCCAAAAAAATGGTGATCTTCATCTCCATGTAGACAATCTCCATCCTACACATCTCTTCTTTGGGTCACCATGCTTAAAACTTGTAACTTCTACTCTAGGCTACTACCTATAATAGTCAGAAATTGAATCTACCTATAATAGATTTAAACACTATAGTTGACACGTGGGTCGTTAAATATAATAGAGATAGCTAACAGTAGCTGAAATAATCATAATATGCAAGTTAGGAACGAATGTTACATACATTACATACATCTCATGCATTCCAAATAAGCTATAGGGCCATACTAATCATATCTTTGCATAGAATCGCATTCTACCTAACGATGTAAACTTAAGGTGCAATAAAAGGGGGGTATGCACGTGTTCACGTGGGTGCGGACTGGGTGCTGAGAGGGAGCATGGGCGTTAGCCAATGGAGGTTTGATCCGATGGTGCGTGAACACACTGAGGCTTAGGAGATCTACTTCACTGTAGCGCAAGTCCTTTGGCTTTGAGGTCCCTTCGTCGGGGTTGCTTGAGTTGTGGGTATGCTAGTCAATTTGACTTTGTAATTGACTAGGAGATAAGCCGATGATTTTGTAGGCTGATGGGCCGATATGAGTTTCTGCTATCGGCTGGTCACCGATAGGGTTGATATAATCATCGGGTACATTTGATGAACTCCTACTATTGGTAGGTTGCTAATAGGTGCTGAAGCACTCGTCCATCGGTGTAGGCACATGGCGATGAAGGGAATAAAAAACACATCAGTTGTAAAGCTAATGGCACTCTAGAATAAAGTAGTCGATAGGCACTATGCGGACTCTCGCTATTGGCTAGTTGCTGATAGAGGCAGTATCACTCTGTCATCGTTCAAAAAGCTAATGAAGGTATAAATAGATAACGAGGAATAAGATAAAGGACTCATCCACAACAGAGCTGATGGCGCTCTGTAATACAGTTGCTGATGAACAATATGTCTACTCCTCCTATCGGCTGGTTGCCGATATAGGCTGTAGCGCTCATTCAACGGCTAAAAAGCCGATGGAGGTATATGCAGATAGCAGGGAATAAGATAAATAACCCATTGGCTACAAAGCTGATGGTACTCTGAATAAAATATGTGATGAATAGTAAGGAGCGAGACCCGATCTTTTGAAGATACGAGAGGCTAGATCGAACATGCAGATGAAAGGATTGGGCAAACCCATTGGCTCACTGAGTTAATGAGAGGAATGCTCTAAAGATAAATGTATATCAGTTGAGAAGCTGATACACTAGTTGTGAGGCTCAATGTATGGATAACTTATCAGCTGGCCACTCCGATGAAACGTTCATGCAAAGTCCTATTGACTTACGGCATAATCTACTATCAGTGGTCTAGTAGGTCGGACCTAATCGATACAGCACGAGACAATTGGTAGTAGACGGAGCTCAATAAGCCGATAGAATCATGAAAATATGACGTGATGCACCTGATTGGACCTAACCGATGTAGCCTTAGGAAGAACGGATACACCAAGGTTGTAACGAGACATACCCCTGTGTCGAAGATCAGACTTAACCGATGCAGCCCTACGTCAAGAGCTACAACCCACCAGTAAAAAACTAGATAAACTAGGGTGGCGATGCGCCGAGAATGTATTTGTTCTATGATTTATCATTTACAAGCTTACATGGGGCTATATTTATACCCTATGGTTACACGAGTCTGATATGGTTACAAACAACCTCTAGATATTATTTTCTAAACAAAAAAGAAACTCTCTCTAAGAGGTTAACAAAATTAACTAAACTTACATATCTTATAAGATATATTTTACTAAAATACAAACACCCTGTCGTGGCTTCTACGACTCCTCCTCAAATCCAGTCTCTTCTGGATAATCTTCCATCTTAGACCGAATCGAATCCATCCTCATCCATCCGATCGGCTCATTCCCTATATTAATCGGCCTCTTTTGACTCTCTAATATTATCTGCGGGGCTTATCAAATTTTGGTGTTAATAGCACGACGATCCTGCTAGCCGGTTAGTGGGCGAGGGGTCGAGGAGGAACCCCAGCGGTTTTCAGGGCAGCACCCTACACACCCTACAAAATTCATAGTCCAATCTATGAAATCACTATAAGAAAACTATATGTCACAACCACCTTATGCCGATTCGACACACTCTCAATGACACTAGTTTTTTCATTGGCCCAAGGCAATCAGATTCATAGTCTACTACTATTCAACAAAATAACCTTATGCCAATCCGAGGCAATCTCGAAGATTCTAATAGTTCTATTGACCCCATCCATAAACTACTAGTACTCGCCATAACAACCTTATACCGGTCCGAGACACTCTGAAGGATATTAGTACTTACAATGACCTAAGGCTACAGATCTATAACCTACTAGTACTCAACATAACAACCTTATTTCAGTTCGAGACACTCTCAAGGCTGCTAGTAGTGCTATGATCCATGCCTCATCTAATCCTTATTCACTAATTGACCTCATAAACGCATGCTACCATCGATCCATCAAATGAACCTGTAATCTCATGTACAAATCCCTTTATCTTATAATATTGATTGAGCTTAAGGTGAAACTACTGTCATCCTCTTAATAGCTCAATCACTCTCTCAATCTTATGATGGATTATAAACTCATGATTAATTCCTCAATAACCTTGACATGGTCGTGCACTTTCATAATACATTATATTGAGGGGCTTAAAGATATCTCTCCCACAAGAAGGACAAATTCTATGTTGATTATTCACATTCCACTATATTTTTTATAGCAAATCCAAAAACTATTTTTATGACTACCTGTTATGGATTAGTGTTTGGTAGTTTCAAAATAAGCTACTAAGTATATTAGAAACTATGATGATCTTAAGTCTAAGGACACAATAGAAACATTACCTGAGATTAACTAATGACACATAAAATATCTCTGTAGTATCTAATAACAGGTCTATCTAACATATATTCACTAACATATATCCATATTATCGATTTGGTATCTCCATATCATAACGATCATCAATCAATACATATGTTAATCTAACAATCATATTTATTCATTATATAATATATGACCAGTGTCATTTAGAAATAACAATATTTGGCATTAGAACTCTTAGTCATATACTCATTGATCAATAATGATAATATTTATTTTAATTAGTAAATCAATATATTATAAACATAGTATGTAATATATACAACATCTTTATTTTATTCTAGGTATATCACCAACAATTTTAATAGCCAAGAGGTAAGAGATCTGTGTATAATGAATGCTTCAAAAAGGTCTCTGTGTACTCCCTTCGAAAAAAATTTATAATGTATGTGTTAACGCTATGGTGCAATTATATTTTAAAAAATATTAAAATTTCATGTTAGTGAAAATGATTTTATAGAATTCATGCAATTGAGATTTAATTTGATTCATGTCGTGTACAAAATGATCCTTGGGATAAACACCATTTTACCAGCATGATGTCCATTGACAATCTCAACATCAATTGCATTGTCTTGTAATGCTCTAACTATTAGTCTAGTTATGTTGCACAACCCATTATTAGCATCAAGATTGTGGAGGAGAATTATGGGATAGTCGATTTTTACTTTGAGCTCATGTGGGGAGAGACCATTTGGAGTGATCGAGTTGACAAAGTCTACAGAGAAGCTATTGTAGGGATCATCATCTACCAAATCAAAGTTGTGATAAACCTTGCCCTGTCTTGAAAATCTGTCAATCATCTCTGCATTCAACTTATTTACATAATTTTTTGTTGTTTAAATGGCCCGCATGCTCATATAAGTTGCAGAGATAGTATTCCTTTCATCATCAAGCGAGCAAAACACATGATTAATTAACACGTTCACTGAATCTTTGGTATGTACCTAACTAATCACAATCTCGTTAGGCAAATGAACGTAAAATTGTCTTGGAACGAGTTTTCGGATTGAGCCGTCATATTACATGATAGGCATATCTTCCTTATATTTTCTTATAAATATGATCTATGTAACATAGCATCAATTATTTGTGCCCTTGTCCCATGCGCCACCATGTAAGGAATCTGTTTGAAATCACCACCAAATACAATAACCTTTCCTCTAAAAAGAAACAAACAACCCATAATGTCTTGAAGAGTCCTATCAACCATCTCAACTGCTTAACACTTTGTCATTGTAACTTTATCCTAAATAATTAAGTACGTCATGTGAAGCAATTATGTTGTGCACTTTGCTTTGTGAAGTTACATATGTTTTCGTGAGTAATCTCAATGTGGATTTTGAATCTCGAGTGTGTGGTGCATCCCCAAGGCAATATTGGCGCTGCTATACCTTGGATCTCACACTAGCAATAAGTGACTTGTATAGAAATGTTTTTCCTATGGCATGTAGACCATCAACAAAAAATACCCGACACTTGCTCATCATTATAGGATGTATACATATATAAATATATATATATGTTCTTAGTCCACTGGCACATTAAGTTTCTCTCTTACCTCCATCATTATGTTGTTCTAAAATTCATCTGATTGGCAAAAACAAGTAGATGCATCATGAAACTATTGGTTGGTGGGACAATTATAAATTTAATAAAAAAAATAAAACATGTTAATATAATAGAAAATTACATATATCATTGACCTCGGGAAGGCCACAATCTATGATATCCTTCCCCATGGAATGAAGCAAATCTCGTATGTCTCTTAGTGCTATCTGATCTACTAATGCTAGGTTTGTGTTCCTCAGTTGTAATCTTCAAACATTAAATCCTTGTGCTTGTTTCATAGTGCACAGATATTGGTCACTTCACAAAATACCAATATGGTTGCAAATAACCAATGCAGAGCAAATGGCATCTACAAAGTCAAGGCCTCACTCAAGCAGCATCATGTGACCAGTCTGTTTCAACAAGCTCGCACTTCTCGCACGCCTCTCTAAAAGTAGAGTATGTTGTACCAGACACTATTCTCAAATCCTCTTATGAGGTTGCACCTCTCATGTAGTTCAAAAGCACTCTCAAGTAGTATCTTTGCACTTTGTAGGTTGGGCCGTACACAATCTATCCAACCTAACCTCTTTTTTTTTGCCATATGTTTTTACCAATGATCAAGCGATAGTGTGCAGGGAACTTCTTATATAGTAATTTCCTTACATCCACATCTACATGATTCTTTTTAAAATACTTAGTAAGTGTTGTCATAGATGAAGATGACCAGTTGACAACATCCTCAAGATTATCATTCTCATTGTATGTAAAATACTACATGTTAGATAGATATCGAATAGTGGGAAACCAAGAATCCTATATATAGCTTCGGGTGGAGATACATATCTAGCATCCCTATACTATTGAATCTCATTGATTTACCTAGATGGGTCTAATGAAAATGATGCATATCCATGGCCTTTCTATACATACTTAGATGTGCTTCATAGATTTTCTGGTTGAAAAAGCTTCCACAATGATGCGACAGTTATATTGTATAAGAATTCTAAGATTGTATAGGACCACCCACATGTTATCTAACTCCACACCTCTAATATTAACATGCAATCCATCATCTCTCATCCTATATAAAGGGTATGAGTTCTTCCCTTGCTATGATGCTTGATTGAAATGCCATGCTAAGAATACTTCAAGTGACACTCTCTATCCACTATGTCATGACCACCCCTAGGAAATGAGTGAGATAGCAAAACCCTCTTACCAACCACTGAACCATGTGTCTCTCCAGAAGAAAGTACGTCAAGCACACCCTACAATCGTTAAATAAAAATATGAACAAATTACTTCTGTGTTGTTAGCTGGTTGAGTGGTAGTTTCAATACTCATGGATAGATATTATTCCATTTACCTAGTATAGCTCAGCTAGTATCCTTTTTGTTCTCAGGGTTTGAGTACCAATCTACCCTCATAGACTTGATTTTAATGTACATGTCAATGGCCCACTACTGGAAAAGACATCCTCCAAACAAAATGATACTAAAATGTCCCCACCTAACCTGCAGCCTGAAGCAATAGTGCTCCCTTGCTGTGAAAAATCTTTCTATTTTCTCGTTGCCAAATCTACAATTCATGCCATTATCATCTTAATTGTCTAAACGATCATCAACACCATCGTGTTCTGTGCCAAAATTGACAATTAATATACAAAACTTAAGACTAAAACTAATATAAAAGATTCGATACTCGACACCCAGTGGATCATCAAAAGTATTTTATTCTCCAAAATGCACATTAGCAAAAGTTGGTGCCTAACTTGTTCCATCTATTTCCATATCACAATGAATCTTTTGGCAAGTATCATATGGCATTTTGAGGTCCCATCTAGTTTCCCCATTAGGGTAAATAAAGGATATGCCAATGGGTCATAACAACCATGGTATGCTTTAATATAGTTTGGTTTTACAACTTTGGCGTGTACCATCACATGCTGATCAAAAGTTCTCATTAGATCATCCCATTCTAACCAGATTGCAGCAACTTGAGAGGCCATGGGGGCCTTATATCTTCATTGGTCAGGCATAACATTACTATTGAGCTCAATCATGTAGTCATCTAGATTAGGCATAGATAGGACTGCTGAAAGTCTGTATATATGGGTTCTGTGCTAAAATACCTATGATGATCCAGACAAGTTTGATAGCAAGTTTAGGGGACCTCTGACCTCTGTGTGCTAGAGCATCAGCATCCTCTATATCATAAAAGTATAGATGCATATGGCGAGGCCCCTGAGAACCTAGAACCAAATTGTCAAGGCAAAGGTACAATGTACCATGCACGTGAAATGCATACACACTAGAACCTGATGTAGTGTAGACATTGTGGTCAAGGGTCTCTCCAAGACTCATGAATGACAAATTGTTGTTGAAGCACTAGATATATTTTCTAAAATACTTTCTATTATTATTTACTTGACTTGTAAATAATTGTATTAACTCAAACTAAATCTTCCCCTACCTACTACAACAGAATCTAGGAAACTCAAACTAAAACCTTATCATTTTGTGAAACTCACAGTCATACACTTTCTTTAAAACATGGTGTATCTTGGGCAATTTATGATACACACGGTCATGTGAATCATCAACTTCAATAACTTTAACACCCTTAATATCCACACAATATGACTCGTACCCATCATCTTGCAAAATTTAACTGGCGTTGTCATAATCATTGTCTGCACCTTCTCCATCCACAATACGATCTATAGAATGATGGTTGATTATGCATAAGATGATATAGTTTAATAAATTAATTGCATCAACTGCTAAATGATTTATTAGAACTCACCATCAACGTCAAAATCTGTATTTCTGGGCTTGACTAAAGCACTATCAAATTTGATGTAGTCGGTATCTAGAATGCCCTAATGAACAATTAGTTTTTGTGTAGTTTGACATTTTGTAGCTCCATCTAGTATATTAGTTAGCACTGTAAATAGAGAGCAATGCACAAAATTATATAGAATGTTCTCACCTAGGACTGAGCCATCTCCTATATATATTCAAGGCTTGATGCTTTTCTTGCATTTGAATCGAGGTCTATATATATCATTTCTATGTAACCAATCAACTAGATCTTATTAATCAAGATTTTCCTTGTCTACTAGTTCACATCTTCTAGAATGGTAGAACATAGCATTCCATATAGTGACCCTTCATCAATGGTGGAGGAAGCACCTACATAACAAAACAATATCAGATGATTTGATTAAGGTGAAATTAGCCAAAGGCATTAATCTTTAAACATGAAATGGGTGCTTGGTCTAGTAGTCCCTCTATCAACATTGCTCAACTTGTCATTCTTTCTTGCGTGCCATTCACACATATATTTGGTCTTCTATTCTCTCTTTTTTTATGCTCAGCATTTTAGATCACTGGTCCTTTTGACTTTTAGTCAATTGCGAATTGCAAAAGATCGACATCTGAATTACAGTGCCAGATGATACCCTATCTTCAACTGAGTTTGACTCTACCTACCCCTTTACACGCCATTCACGTAACTTTATATCATTTTCTTCTTTCTTTTATTTGACTAACAATTTAGTCTGGCAAATTATGCATGATGTCAGAAGTTACAGTATCTCCAACAATGATTGACCAAGCCTTCTTCTTTGCACTCTTTGCATGCCATTCACGTAGCTTTCTGTTCTTTACTTCTTTCTTTTCTTTAGCTAAGAATTCAGTTTATGATAGTGGTTTTGGTGTTGTACACATGAAAGGATTAGTAACTTTGTTGGACTCACTCTTCTTCTTTGCGCGGTATTAACGTTGATTTTTTTCTAGTTTCTTCCTTCCTAAGTTGCACTTCAACAGAAGGTGTATTTTGAGCTGTTGTAGCTGTGATTTTTGCAAAACCAAACAGACAAGATATGTAGTTCATATATGTCACCGGTGTTAAATCTCTAAAGAGAATACAAAATATGAACGTGCACATTGCAATGTTTTAAATGTGCGTAAGGGTCAATATGATACAAATGATAGTATATTAAAGACATTAAAGCGATATAATGCATAGTACTAATGCTATGGCACTATAATATTTTTTAATAAACTATTAAAATTTCATGTAAGAGTAAATTATTTTCCTAGAATATGTCCAATTGAGCTTTAATTCGATTCATGTCTTCTATCATGTATATTTAACAATAATATGATATTGCCTAAAAATATTAATTCAAGACCGTTGACAATTGTATGTAATTACTTTAATATACAATATAAGAGGACAATATATGTCCAAACAAAAATGAAGTATACATTGCAATGGTTTCAGCTTTTAGGGGGTGAAATTGATATAGATCATATTAATGACATTAAAGTGATATCATGCATATAGAGCAGAAAAACACTTCGCCAGCAACTTATGACAATGACTTGGACTCAAACAAGGACCTTAATTGTTCAATGAAGATATAATGACTATTTGCTTGAATCAGAAACATAATGCTAAAAAGAATCCATTTGATCCTTACAAAATTTCGCTCTAATTCAAATATAAATATATTAAATTACACGGCTCGGCAATGTTCTTTGGTTCGAGTCAATGAAATGTACATATATAAGACAGTCATCACAAATGGATCAACACTGCAGAGTGTAACGGATTGAACAACCCTAATAATGAGCTATCTGATATATATACATATATATATATATGTATGTATGTATATATACACTACACCTAAGGTGCATTATAGATAGAACTAGCCACTTACATTGTACACAATCAACCCCACACCCCTACCCTACCCCTACCTATTAGTGATATGCTCTATAAGCAATATTAAGATGTTGTAAATATCATATACTATATTTATGATATATTAATTTATTTCTTGAAATAGATATTATCATTATTAATAACTTATTTATAAGACTCCTAATGTTAGATATTACTATTTCTAAAATGATGCCTGATCATATATCATATGAGGACCAAATATAATAGTAAGATCAGTATTTATATTGATTGATAATAATGTCTCATGCATCATGGTATGGAGATATTAAATCAATAATATAAATATATGTTAGTGAACATATGTTGGATAGACCCGCTATGAGATACTATACAGATTTTATTTGTCATCAACTAATCACAAGTAGTGTTTACATAGAGTCGTTAGATTTGAGATCATCATGGTTTCCAACATAAGTAATAGCTTATTTTGAGACTACCAAACACTACTCTGTAACAAGGTAGTCATAAAAGTAGTTTTTGAGTTTGCTATGAAAAATATAGTAGGATGAGAGTGATCAAGATAGATATCTCTGGGCCCCTCGATGTAATGGATTATAGAAGTGCATGACCATGCTTAGGTGATTGAGGAGTCAATCACGAATTTATAATCCATCACAGGATTGAGAGAGTGATTGAGATATTAAGAGGATGACACTAGTCTTGCCTTGAGCTCAATCGATATCGTAACGCAAAGCGATTAGTACATAAGAACATTATAGTTTTAGCCAACATGATCTTTACGTATACTTTAGGATTAATATGACTTTCTAGAGCCTGCTATTAACAAGAAGACCAGAAAGGTGTTTTTGGGTCGCAACCAAATATACATGAACCTACAAGGTCGTACGCTTAACGGGTTGAAATGCTTATTCGAATATGATTTAAATAAGGGCTCCGTTCAGATAGAGATCCGAGTAGACTCCTATTGGGCCATGGTTCCCTAGGCCCAAGTAGGAAAACCTATATAAAAAGAGGTGGGGACGTCAAGGACAGATATCTCTATTCACCTCCTAAGCCAAACTCTAGCCGTTTGTAAGTACTAGTACACCCACAATCAGTGTTCTAGCCCCGGACATGTGGATACCGGTGGAGGCGCTACTCATTGCGATGTTGATCGACACCGGGATTGCGACAATTGACTACTTCATCTACTACCTCAACGCATGCATGGTTGGATCGGCTTCTCCAACCCTGCTTCCACTGCACTGCGTGTCTCGTGGTAACGTTACATGATCCCTCCTTCACATGATGTCCTAGTGTGCACCGTAGAAAAAATTTCTTTTATGCTATCATAGCATACGCCTACTCCTACAGTGGTATCAAAGCTATCTTGTGTAGTTTGCGATCTAGGTCGTCACATATGTTGATATGTGGTAGTAGTAAATTAGATCTATTATAGTCTAGATCAGTCAGTTTATGTGATGGAACAATGGTAGCATGGGTTAATGAGATCAATCCACAAATAGGGATTAGATGAGGCATTTATCATAGCACTAGTAACATCCTTGAGATTATATCGGACCGGCATAAGGTTGTTATGCTGAGTACTAGTAAGTTATGGATCTATAGCCTTAGGTCATTAGAACTAGTAACATCCTTGAGTGTGTCTCGAACCAGCATATGGTTATTATGCCAAATACTAGAAGGTTATGGATCTAGTCAATGGAACTACTAGTATCCTTGAGATTGTCTAGGATCAGCATAAGGTTGTTATGCTAAATAGTAGTAGATTATGGATCTGATTACTATGGGCCAGTGATAAAACTAGTATCCTTGAGAGTGTCTCAGATTAGTATAAGGAAGTTGTGCTGTATAGTTTTTTCATAGCGATTTTATAGATTGTATCTATGAATTTCATAGGGTGTAGGGCGGGACCATCGTGCATACCCTCGTTATATAGCATCTTAGGTTTATATCGTTAGGTACAATATGATTCTACGCCTAACTTATTTTTTTAAGAGAATGATGTGAATAGTATAGCCCTATAGCTTATTTAGAATGTATGAGATGTATGTGATGTATATAACATTCTTTCATGGCCTACGTGTCATGATTATTTCAACTATTGTTAGCTATCTCTATTATATTTAACAACTTGCGTGTTGACCATAGTGTTTAAATTTATCTTTGTAATCTTCAATTTCTTGCTATTATAGATAGTAGCATAGACTATAAGTTACAAATTTTCAAGCCTCGTGACCCAAAAGAAAGATGTAAAGGATGGAGATCGTCTACATGGAGATGGAGATCGTCATTCTTTTAGGCCATACTAATCTGTGATGTTTTCTATTTTACTTTTATACAATGATATTTGTAAATTGTTGCTATGGTAGGATATAGTCCCTTATAGTAAAATTTAGGTGTTTGTGCCCTTCCATATGTTGCATCTAAGAAAAATGATTACCATACAGTAATCCTACCAAAGTAGGATATAATTGGTTATCATTGGTACATAGGGTAAATATCGGACATCTAAATGTGATAGCATTTGATTTACTTAACAAGATTATCAAAACAGTTTTGGACCTTAGGACACAGGTTGGGGCTAGGGCATATTGATGCCACCAAACTAACAAGAATTACATAGAGATGTGATTAGCAAAATGTTGCTTACCCATATCACTAGTTTTCTAGCCATGATGTCAAAGCTCACTAGGAATTAGTGAGATGAAAATCATGACCCACTATGTCAATTACAGGAAGTGTTGTTACAAAACACATAGTGGGAGTCTTTTGTTAAATAGTGTAATGAAATATGTATATATACATAGTGTTAAACATTACATATTTTTGTGTTGTAGATTGTGTCAGCTAATGCTGCAGCCAGTTCTTTTAATTTGCGATCTATTCTTGAGAAAGAAAATCTAAATGGAACAAATTTTATGGATTGGTATCACTACTTGAGAATTTTTCTTAAACAAGAAAGCAAGGCATATGTCCTTGAGACTCTTTTACTTGGTAACTTACCTAATAATGCTACTGTGGCTGCATGGAGAACTCATGAGAAATACACAAATGATTCCCTTGGTGTGAGCTATCTCCTGCTTACCACAATGTCCTCTGAGCTTCAGAAGCAATATGAGAACACGAATGCTTACAATATAATTATGGGTTTATGTGGTATGTTTGAGAACCAAACAAGGGCAGAGAAGTTCAACACTTTAAGGTCCTTGTTTGCATGCATGTTTGCAGAAGGAAATCCCATCAACTCTCATGTGATTAAGATGATTGGCTACATTGAGAGTCTACAAAATCTTGCTTTTTCCCTTAGCCAAGAGTTGGCAACTGATCTGATTATCCGGTCGCTCCCTTCGAGTTTTAAGCCATTCATATTGAACTATCACATGAACAATATAGACAGAATCTTGGCTGAGTTGAATGGGATGCTAAAATCTACCGAGGATAGAATAAAGAAAAACACTAATCATGTGATGATGATGCAAAAAGGCAAGAGCAAGCCCAATATCAAGAAAATCACGGTCAAGAAAAAGTTGGCTCTCAATCAAATCGCGAGCAACTCCCAAGCTGCTAAGCAAGACAAGGGTGTTGCTCCTGATACAGCTTGCTTTTACTGCAAGGGATTTGAACACTGGAAGAGGAACTATCCAAAGTACTTGAACGATCTCAAAAAAAAGGGAAATATGACTTCCGCTTTAGGTATAAATGTTATAGAGATCAATCTTGCTACTTCACCTACTAATTTTTGGGTACTTGATACCGGATCAGTTGCTCACATATGCAAATCGTTGCAAGGGCTAACAAGAAGTAGAAGTTTGAGAAGAAGCGAACTGGATCTTCATGTTGGCAATGGAGCAAAAGTTGCTGCGGTGGCTATTAGCACCATTCCATTGTATTTACCTTCAGAATTAGTTTTGGAATTAAATAATTGTTATTGTGTTCCGTCTCTCTCTAGAAACGTTATTTTTGCTTCTTGTTTGCAAGAAGAATGTTATGACTTTAGTATGTAGACAATGGTTGTTCTCTTTATTTTAAAGATATGCTCTGTTGCTATACTCAATTGGTGAATGGATTATATATTCTAAATCTAGAAGGGACGCGGATCTATAACATTAATATAAAGAGGCAACGTCCTGATGATTTGAATCTCACGTCATATGGCATTGTCGCTTCGGCAACATAAATGAGAAATGTATGGAGAGACTCCATAGAAATGGTCTTCTACACTCATTTTATTTTGAATAATTTGAGACATGTGAATCTTATTTACATGGCTAGATGACAAGGGTACCTTTCACTAGTCAAGGTGAAAGGGCAAGTGACTTATTGACACTCATACATATTGATGTATGTGGACCAATAAGCTCAACAACTACAAGTGGTTTTCAATACTTCATAACTTTTACAGATAACTTTAGTAGATATAGGTATATCTACCTAATGAAGCATAAGTCTGAATCCTTTGAAAAGTTCAAGGAATTCCAAAATGAAGTATAAAATCATTTAGAAAAAACAATCAAGTTTGTATAATCTGATCATAGAGGCAAGTATTTTAGCCATGAGTTTGGTAATCATCTGAAGGATTGTATAATCGTTTGACAGTTGACTTTACTAGGTGCACCTCAATAGAATGGGGTATCTGAATGGAGAAATCGCACCTTATGGTCTAGTCTACGATAAGCCAAAGTGATCTTCCATTGTAGTTCTGGGGATACACTTTTGAAACAACCACGTTCACATTAAACAGGATTTCATCTAAGTTAGTAGAAAAGACACCATATGAGATGTGGATGGAGCAACATCCTAGCTTGTCTTTTCTTAAGATTTGGAGATGTAAGATCTATGTAAAATGTTTACAATCTGATAAGCTCGATCCTAAGTCTGACAAATGTTTTTTATCAGGTATTCTAAGGAGACAAAAGGACATTACTTCTATAATCAAGAAGAAGGCAAAGTGTTTGTCACCTGACATGGTGTTTTCTTAGAGAAAGAGTTTCTTTCAAGAAAGTATAGTGAAAGAACGGTGCAACTTGGAGAAATTTGAGAAACACCTAAAAATGTTTTAGCTCCTACATAATCATAGCAGGTTGAACAAAATATTGAAGAATCTATTGTAGACACACTAGCACCACGTAAGTCAGAAAGGTCATATTGTATACCTGAGAGGTACATGTTCTTGACTACTTAACAAAAAGACATAATTTTGTTAGACAAAAATGAACCTAAAACCTATGAAGAAGCGATGGTTGGACCAAACTTTGAGAAATGGCTTCACGCCATATGATCCAAAATTAAATCTATGCACAGTAGTTAAGTTTGGAACTTGGTTGATCCCCTAATGACGTTAAAATCATTTAGTGCAAATGGGTTTTAAAAAAAAGATACACATAAATAGAAATATTTATATCTATAAGGCACGATTGGTGGCTAAAGGTTTTAAATAGATTTAAGGTATTGATTATAATAAAAAAATTTCACCCGTCGCAATGCTAAAGTTTATTCAGATAATTCTAGCGATTACTACATATTTTTACTATGAGATATGGTAAATGAATATCAAAACATTTTTTTTTTAATCGAAATATAAGTGAGGATGTATATATGACACAACACATGGGTTTTATCGATCTAAAATCAGCTGAAAGATATGCAAGCTATAAAAATTTATTTATAAATTAAAACAAACATCTCGAAGTTGGAAGAAAGTTAGAAAAAAAAGGAGAGAAGTAAATCATCTCAGAAGGTGGGTTCTCCTGTTGTAATTGTTTTTGCTTTTGGTAAAGATAGCTGAATAGAAAGAGAAAATGGATGGAAGATGGGTTCTCTAATATGGCGATACAATACACCCCAACTAGTGTGGTTCTATGATAAAGATGGCTAAACCTGTGGTTTTATAATATATGTGTTTTAAAACATAGGGTTTTATGATATTTACTCTTCAATAAAATCTGCACATCAGCTCCCGAAAGATTTCTCTTCAAGCCCTACGGCCGAGTACTTCCTACTGTTCACATCTACAGTGTTGACGATCTACAAACGATCTAGCCCATAATTCCAGTACTATGGGTCGTTGTTGTGACTTTGGGCTGCACCACCATTAGAGCTGTTCACACACACAAGGTCCTCTTATTGTCTATACTTTATCGGCCATAGCTGAAATATGAATTTTAAAATTTAATTATAATTTTTAGAGTTGAAGTTGACCATGGTTATTTTTTTATCGTAGTCTATTTCAGCCTTCACTTTTAAATTTCTAGCTAACATATATATAGAAGTTATTACCTATGAACTTTTTGTTATTTTGTTTGTTTTTCTATGTATTATCGACCGTACCTAAAATGAAACAAGTAACTTAAAAGATGAAATCCACTCGTCGCCCATTAGCCATCATCAGTTGTCGGAAAGTACCTCTCAGCACCTTCATTAATTGAAATTCTATAATACCCAGCGATTTTATTACGCAATTTAGGAAAAATTATTATACAAGTGGCACGAAAATTTCACTTTTAACCGTTATAGACGATCGAAAACCAAGAGTTTGTCGAGTCGTGAGTATATTTGCCATGATCAGAGTTCAGAGAGGTCGTGATGATTATGTTATTTTTTGGCCGTTGGGATTTCATTTTAAGATTCCGTGATTCTTATCTTCGATTTCTATTTAAGTAAAGAGGGAGAAATATATCGATCTACCTGGAACCCAAATCCACAGCGTGTCTTCGTCGCCTACACACTGCTAGCGCCGTCTCGAGCCCTAGCCGCAAACTTCGCCTAGCGACGACGTTTCCTCGCCGGCCATCACCTGGAGCCACCACCGCTTGCACCCTCCACAACCGCTACCATCTCTTGCCGCTGCTGCCGACCCAAGTGTATGTGCATGTACTGCTGCTGCCTTTTGCTGCCGCTGTTGTGTTGCTGCACCTCCTGCCGTGCATTGCTGCTGCGTTACTGTTGATGGAGGCACAAAGTACAAAAACGAGAAGAAGAGAAGGCAGGGGGAGAAGGGAGAATGGAGAAGGAAGAAGGGGATTTTTTTTGGGAATATTGGTAAATCATCAATTTGATCACAAATTCGGGGTTCACGCTGTAGGTAACTCCTGAGTAGTCCCTAGTCATATTAATTTTTAAATAGATATCAAGTTTAATCGCTGGCGATGCAAATTTAATTTTTCAATCTGTAAGCAGGATAGTTTTTTTAAAAAAAAACTAGGATTAATATGTCAGGAATCAAGTTTTGTGCTCTATACAAAAGTTTCAGGTATTTTCAATATCTTTCTAACGACATTCGTTTCATACAATTCAGATAAGTGGTTCAGGAGAAATTGCAAAACAGTGCTGCTTTCTGGGTCCGGGTCCGTAATCTCGGACCAAAAGAGCTAGAATTACTGTTTTTACTAAACATGAAAGTAATAATTTTTAGTAGATGCTCTAGGTGTATATACTTTATTAAGGGGTTTAAAGATTACCGTGAGGGCATGCTTTAGCCGAACTATCTAAAATTGTTGGTCTAGTATTTTTAGATTTTAATGGACTGAGTTAGTGGCTCCGTTCCGCTGCCCCTGGATGCGACGGATTGCTGCTGGTGCTTGATCCTTTGTGGGAAGCAAGGCCACTATAATCATCGACGAGTAGAAGAAAGTAGCAATTTTTACTTGGAGTTGAAGGCGAGATGGGGCCATAGAGGTCACTGTGCAGCAATTCGAGCAGCTCAAATTATCAATGCTCTGCAATTTGCGGGAACAGACTCCGACAGTGCTTTCCCGCCAAGCAAGCCTCGTAGACCTGCTCCACCTATTTTACAAGTGGTAATCCCCGCACCAGTTGCTCTCTTCTCATCTTTCGCAATGTTGTGAAGTTGATATGTCCAAATCACGTGTGCCAGCGCTAAGCGTCATCGCCAGCGTAGGCTATCAGGCAAACCGATCCGTGCAAGTGTGATGTCAAGCATATAGAGCCAACCTAGGCTGTGATGTATTTTGGCAAGGCGACGCATCTCCTCGTCGTGAATTCGCATGAATCCATCCTTCACCTATACATCGAAGCCCACCTCATTGAGCTAGCCAATGCTGATAATATTCGCGGCGAGGCATGGGAGATAGTAACAATTTGACAAGGTGCGATGCTCACCATTTTTGCATCTGAACAACACCGTGTCACATCCTTCGATCTAGACCACCAAGCCGTCTCTAAGGCGCACGCTGCCTGTGTTGCCAGTGTCAAGGTCGAAGAACACCGCTCAACATCCGATCATGTGGTTAGAAGCGTCGGAGTCGATGATCCAGCTTTGTGGGTCACAACGGTGTCGTCAACAGTCGCAAACACCTTTTCTTCCACCAGCTCAATGGAAAAGGCATCAGGATTAGGGCAGCCGAAGCTGGTGATTCAAGCTCGGACTTTGACTCAACCTTGTGTAGGGAATTGACACTTCCCCCGCTGAGAAGTAGCAGAGTAGGTTTATCATCTGCAGCCGCATGAGCATGCTCCTTTTGCCTGATTTTGCTCCTACAATCTCTGGCCTAGTGGCCAAATTTTCCTCAGTTTCAGCACTTTTCATCCTTACAGACCTTCCCAGAGTACATGGACTCCAAGCTCCTAGCTCTGCTGCCATTGTTCCACCCCTTTCCGCCGTGGTGTTTACCACGATAACTTGAGCCACCACCGCCGCCCCGTTTCGCCACTCATTCCTTCTTCTTTTGGTGTTCCAGTTACTCATCCTCTGTTAGGTACAGAGCACCGTTGGAGTTTTGGGATGACGAGGACTGGCATGAGTCCTCCACAGCCTTGAGCCTCCCAGTGACTTCCAACAGTGACAAGTTGGAGATGTCGAGTAGAGTCTCTATAGAAAGAACGAGCTGAGTGAACCTGGGGCGCGCGACGCGAAGGTACTTCTCCATAATCTTGTTGGCAGGTTCTGGATCGCCAAGGGTGGCGAGCTGATTGATGATGGTGGGGAGTCATAGAGTAAAATCCTCCATGGACTCGTCACCACGGAATGCTAGCATCTCATACTTAGCATGCACCTTTTGTGCGCTAGCCTTGCCGATCGTTGCTGATGCGTATTGTCTTGATGCATTCCCATGCCTCCCTTGCCGACTCTTTGGTCGCTAGAGTCCCAATCATCTTAGGAGGGACAGCACTACATATTGCATCAAGAGTCATCCAATCTTTGTACAGTTCGACGGCGGTGCCATTGGGCTCAATTGCTGCCCATAGACAAGCCTGCAATTTGATCTTCATAAGTAGTGCCCATTCATCTTGGATAGCATAGGGTAATTCGTCGGGCCTCCACCCTCCTTTACCACGCGGTGAACCACCAGCCCGTAGTCACCCCCGCCGCTGCTAGAAGTGCAGCCACCAGAGCTAGGAAGGGCACGGTCAATCAGAGATGACAAGCGACGGCGTGGCATCTGTACGCCTTTCAAGATGAGTTCACAATTTTACTTTTTGAACCTCGCCCTGATACCAATTGCTAATAATCTCAGCGATCGGATTGAACGAATTTTCGACGCACACTACGCACACAGACTGTAGTGATCCGGCAAAACCGTGAAAAACAGAGGATCTTCAGCGTGAAGAGGGGAATTGGGCAGCGCACTTAATCGGATGCGATTTCCTGGTTTTTCCTTTATATAAGCTGATGATTACAACTGAAATGGAAACAATTTCGAAATAAGAAATCGCCATGAACGATTCTTCAGCCGTGCGATCCTCTGGCGTCCATCCTCACAGCGCGCGGCTTCCTTCTGTTCGTGGCGAGCGATGCGACATGAGCTATTCTCGATTTGTCTCAACTCTTTAAATCAGCTAACACACAATCAGGTATACAAGATTTATCCTAACAGCTTCTTGGATGAACTCCATCGAGGAAATGGATAACATGTCTTCGTCAAGCTCATCCTCGCCTTTCTCTAGCAACACCCTGAAACGAGAACCACTAGTAGAAACAGCTGGATTGTGAGTTCCATGAACTTGAGGTTTAGGTTTTGATGATGCCGCTGCCACAACTTGAACCACTCTTGACAGCCGTTGCCGCGCAAGGAAGTGATCTTCCTCCTTCGACGTCAAGTCCGCCGGCTCCTGTGACCTGGCCACTGGTGCCAACGTAAGACGTCGGACCCTCAAGCTGCCTTTCCTCATCGCTCCCACTGGAGACATACTCGCTACCTCGAGAGCTCTCCTCCTTCTGTGATCACTACGTAAGACGCCATGCATTTGTTTGGTGATCGCTTCCGCCGATTTACTCAACCAACGCAACAGAAAGGACACATGAAGCGGCGACGGCCGGTATGGCGAGCCTCGCTGGCGCCGGCGAGACAGGGAGGTGACGCGCGGGGGAGAGCGACGGCGGTAGTCTGTAGCACTGGGATGTTTCAGATCTGTCGCAAAATCATCCATGATCCTCACCCGAAAAAATTTCCAATCTAAATAATACAATTGAACACCATATGCAGTTGACATTAACAACACGTACTATTTCTGAGTAGAAATAAAATGGTGAATCAGGGATGATAAAGCACCAAACTACCCATGCATGAGGCCATCACTAAAAAGTTTTGCGCTACCTATAAAAAAATTGTTTCCTAGTCATCCATTTTCACGTTTCTCCCTTATTTCTACATGCACGCATAAAATTATATTAAAACTGGTTAAAAATAGAAAAAGTTCGATCAACGGTGGTCCCTCATATGAGTATGCATAGTCAGTCCTCGATCGTCAGACTTCATGCAGATTGGAGGTCTCAGAACGGTTCTCATGGTCTAGATAGGTGAAACCCATCCGCGCCAATTCAAAGTTTGAACTATCCGCTGTTTTACCGTCTTGTGAGGTATTAATGAGAAAGGGTTTGGAGTCAATTCTGACATAGTTCTGCCTTGTAGCCACTGATCACTCCAAAATTTCGTGGCCTTAATTACCATTGCCAACGATGGTCACGACTGTTACATTAAACATAGCTTGTACATTGCGTGGTACTTGAGTTGGTAAACCCTGTCATCGCTATTACAGAACATCTCATTCATACCATTCATTAGTGTCGGTTAGCTAAAAACCAACACTGATAAGGATTCTCTCCAGCCCATGAGCGCCTTAGGAGTGCAAAACCCACTACTAATGTAGAGTCATCAGTGTCGGTTTTTAAAATGTATTCAATGCCAATTTTTTAGACGAACCGAGACATAAAAGTAACTATTAGTGCTAGTTTTTAAGCTAAACCAGCACAAAAGAAGCCATCTGAGCTGAGCGGATGGATCAAGGAGGCGAGCCGATCCGATCGAGGGCAATAAAAAAACTAAGTATCAATCTATTCCCCATCCTCCTCCAAATACAGTCATTCCCCATCCTCCTCCAATTGAGTGCCTCGCCCAGTGTTGTGCCATAGCCACCGCACTTCTTCCTTCTATCACGGGCCACTACCCTTCTCTCTCTTGCTATTGCTGCCTCGCCCTAGCACCGTGCCGCTATCGTCGCCTCATCGGCTAGTGAGAAGGTTGTGGATGCATGATCTAGTGACCCTAGCCTCTCCGCCGGTGGATCTTGCTCATGGGGGGAGCTTGTACCACCGTCCCTCCTTTCTCTTGCAAATCAGCGGGCCAACGATGACCACAAGCATTAGGCACTTCCTTGACCACCATCAGCAATGGTACCTCCCATGTTCAACGGGGCAGCAACGAGCATGAGAAGAACACGCTGCCCAGCGCTGCTACCTCCTAGATTCAGTGGGGCAGCGACAAGCATAAGAAGTATATGCTGCCTCGACCATATCTAGTACCATTAGATCTAGTAGGGCAGTGACAATTAGGAGGAGCTACTTTTTTAAGCCTCATATCTAGAGTATAAGTTGTAAGTTGTATCTGAACGTACATACAAACTCACGCACACCCTCTACATGGACTCCAACTCACTCCTCTATGTGCACGTTAGAACTACAACTATCTTCACTAGATCAGCATCCTTACTATACCAGTCTCCTAAAGAGATATACAGAGTGTACTTGATAAAGACCATATGTCGGAGAGGCTTTGTGTAGAGAAAGCTAGAGAGTACCTTAGCTGGGGATTAAAATCCCCTGGAGGTGAGAAAATCCTAGGAACAACTAGAGTCGAACCCAGACCGGTCACTCGTACTCCCACGAAGTTGACTAACCGAGCAAATGCTGATCCCCAAGGGGAGGTACTTGGTTCATTTCTTAGTTTTTTCTTTCTTTTTTTTCTTGTTTTGCTGTTGCAAGCTGGTCATAGCTCGCTGGAGGATTGGTTGCTGGGATTAGAGGGTTTTGTTTGGAATTGCGATGGATGCATCTCGATGGAGGATTGTGTTCTTGATGGATTTATAATGGCAGGGATATTTAGGGGTTAGGCTTTGGGGTTTGTTCATCAATCCGATTAATATTATTCATCAATGGCTACTAGATGTGCAGATATTACAACGGCAGAACAATTTAAGGGTTGTTTGCTGACTATAGACCAAAACTTGTAACATTGAGCAGATTGTTCACTAGAGCATCTGCATTCAGACTCCAATCATTATGACAGATGCCAGTGCATGGATATGCTACTGGGGAATGTGCAATAAATACTGGTTTGATTCTTGAGACCTCTCATTTCCATCAGGTCCGCAGAGTTTGTTACAACATGATGATGCTAACCTTTTGGGTGTTAAGATGTTGGTGAGATGAAAGAGGGGGTGTCGTATACAATTATATATATGCTGGATTCTTAGATATTAGGTGAGACATTACTAGGCATTCCGCATTCCATCATATATACTCCCTCCATTCTTGTTTACTTGACAATTTTAAACAAAAAAGTTGTTTACAAATACTTGGTAATGCACAAAATCCAATGCCTACTTTATCATTTAACCCCTATAATGAAAAATCATATCTCATCTATACTAATATAAATATAAAAAGTTCTTTCACTTACTTGGCTACCCATTCCAATAAATAATCTCTTAGAGGCAAAATTATTATATCCAAAATGTATAACGATTGCCAGTTTTGAGTTCATAGTCAAAGGTGACAAATAAAAGAGAACAGAGGGTGTATATAATAGCTTATGTTTTAGACTCTGATCACTTTATTATAGTGTGCTTATGTTTTGTACTAATTTAATTGTTCTAGTATAAATTTAGTCTATTAACTACTGGGATGATTCAGAGTAGCAAATATCTATGATCCTCACCCCAAAAATTTTCCAATCTAAATAATACAATTAAACACCATATGCAGTGGACATTAACAGCACATTGGTACTATTTCTTAGTAGAAATAAAATGGTGAATAAGAGATGATAAAGCACTAAACTACCCATGCATGAAGCCATAACTAAAAAGTTTTACGCTACCCTATAAAAAAATTGTTTCCTGGTTATCCATTTTCATGTTTCTCCCTTATTTATGCACACCAAAAATTATATTAAAACTTGTTTGAAAATAGGGAAAAAAAACTTATATGAGCCTATAGTCAGTCCTCGATCGTCAAACTTCATGCAGACTGGACGTCTCAGAAAGTGGTCGTGATCTAGCTAGGTAAGTAGGGGACACTACTGTAAATTAGCTAATATAATAAGGTGGTTGTTTTCTAATATTTTGGGCAAATATATTCAAGTGATATTATTTGGCATCCTTGACAAATCTTTGCCAACTAACTAATGACAAAATATTTATCAATTCTGACTAAACCAGAGCTTTATTTGGATATTATACTAGATTCACATAACGAACTTGTCATGCAACTCCCTCCACATAACGATTGGAACAAAAGCCTACTATTTATTTGTAACCGATCTAAGAAGATGGATTATCAGGTTGAACACCATTGTGCAAGGAAATAATAGAAGCAGACTACAATAAAAGGGTTCAAGTGGACATCAGCCAATTTGGGTGCATGCGCCGTTGGACAGGTGGTCTTCGCTATGTAGGTTCATAAGGTGTCATGGTCTGATGGATGATGCTCAGATTGGGAGAGATTTGCAGCACTGCCTGTTTTCCTGATGTCTCCTACTCCAACGAATTATTTTCTCCCTTCTAGCTGGTTCATGTAAGTCGTTTGGTGTGTTTAGTGCGATGACAATGGTACATATAAAACTAGGTTGATGCAGTCTAACAATTACGGTTTAATTTCTTGTTTTTAAATGGTGAAACAGGTAAATTTCTTATAGTTGTATATAGTGCTTTTTTAGAAAAGAAGTCGGTAGGTGTATGGGACTATGGCCTTGATCATTTGCAATGAAAAGCATGTAGCAACCAAGAATCTTCTTTTTTGTTAAAAGAACCAACCAAAGATCTTCCAAACGGCATTATTAATTAATACACATTTTATATCAATTATTAGTAAATTATGTTTAAAGAAAACACAAGCTCTCTAGAGAAGATTTGGCTATAAATACTGTACAAATCATGCATGAAGCCAACACCAACTAGCTAGACGGTTGGAAAAGAGATCTGCAGTGACCTGGATAGTCGTTCTGCTCAGTGTCCATGGCCTTCCAAAGTACAGTTCCTTCACTGCCGATAAGGGTCAGAGATCATCAACAACAAGATACCAATGAAAACCTCCTCGGGGTAGCCCGATCTTCACGACAGTAGGTTAAAAATCATAAGATAACTTGCTGCGAACAGTGGAGGATAACTAGTTTTATCCCTACCAAGATTGAATGCGACCAAGCGACGGGGAGAAAGGCATCGAAACCATGAAGATTTCAACTCAATCTCCAAACAACCATAGAACCACAAACCGGAACTAATCTACACAAAACGGTGCAGCCATTCTAGAAACCATAGAGCACGAAGTAGGGGACCTCAGAGGGATCTCTTCACAAGTCCAGGAAGAACAAGGGTGTTCAAGGCACTCAGCAGCTCGACTGCAAAACCATACAGGTTATGTGCTCATTCAAAATAATCAAAAATTATCTTTTGCAGTAGTATATAGGAGTATTTATACTAGTAACAAGACTCTAAGATAAGTATGAACTAAAGTCTCCATGTTGGAAAGGTGGAAGGCCAACAGGTGAAGCTCTCAAGATAGTCTTTAATTCCCGCGCGTCTCGGGGTCTTCTGCGCAGTCTTCATGATAATGACCATTACTCCTAGCTCAGAAGTCCAAATAATGTGCTATCAGTTACGAATGGCTAGGATGTCCTCATCATCCTTCCCCTCTTGAAAAGGTGTCATCCTTGACTCTTTGAATCCAAAGAAAGGAGACAGATCGGTGACGTTGAAACTTGTACTCACACCATAAGTACTTGAAAGATCAATTTCATATACATTGTTATTGATCTTGCGAAACACTTTGAATGGACCATTGGCTCGGGGCTACAACTTGCTGTTGCGTTGTCCTAGAAAGCAGTCCTTGCGTAGGTGCACCCAAACCAAGTCTCCTAGTTCAAACAGCATCTTCTTGTGCCCTTTGTTTGCACGCTGCTAATAAAGCTTGGTCATCTTCTCTATGTTTTCTCTTGCTCGATCATGAAGTTTCTTTACAAATTCAGCTCACTTGCTTGCATCAAAGTTCATACGTTCCTGCATAGGCAAAGGCAAAAGATCAATGGGAGCAGTAGGTTTGAAACCATAGACAATCTCGAATGGACAAAATTTTGTTGTTGAGTGTACCGTCCTGTTGTATGCAAATTCCACATGAGGCAAGCTTTCTTCCCACAATTTTAGATTCTTCTTTAGGACTGCTCACAACAAAGTTGATAACGTGCGGTACACAACTTCGGTTTGCCCATCAATTTGAGGATGACACATTATAGAGAACAGCAGTCTTGTTCTAGTTTTTCCCCACAAGGTCTTCTAGAAGTAGTTCAAAAACTTGGTGTCACGATCAGACACAACAGTACGTGGCACTCCATGTAGGCGTACAATTTCCCTAAAATAATTCAGCAATGTGTGAAGCATCGTCGCTCTTATGACAGGGAATTAAGTGTGCCATTTTGCTGAAATGATCAACCACAACAAAGAATAAATCCCTCCCCCTCTTTGTTCAAGGTAAACGAAGAACAAAGTCCATAGAAATATCTTCTCATGGAATACTAGGAATAGGCAAAGGGGTGTATAAAACATGAGGGTTCACTTAGCTTTGTGGCATGTTATGTAGCGAAGAACTTGTCTCTCCACATCTCGTCGCATCTTTGGCCAAAAGAAATGATCAGCCAACACTTGCTCCGTTTTCTTGGCACCAAAGTGGCCCATAAGTCCTCCGGCATGAGCTTCTTGCAAAAGCATTAGGCGAACAAAAAATCTAGAATGCAAAGTTTGTTAGCTCAAAACAAAAATCCATCATGTAAATGTAACTTTTACCATCCCTTGCCATCACAACATTTTGCAAATGGTCAGCAAAGAATGAATCAGTAGCATACAAATCTATTATGTTCTCCAAACCAAGAATTTTAACATCAAGTTAGGACAGCAAAGCATGATGTCTAGATAAAGCATCTGTAACAACATTTTCCTTTCCTTTCTTGTATTTGACAATATAAAGAAAAGGCTCAATGAATTCACTCCATTTAGCATGTCTTTTGTTCAGTTTTAATTGGCCCTTTAAATATTTTAAAGATTCATGGTCTGAATGTATCACAAATTCTTTGGGCAATAGATAGTGTTGCCAAGTTTCCAAACTCCTCACAAGAGCATAAAGTTCTTTATCATAAACTGAATAATTCAGAGTTAGACCACTTAGCTTTTCGCTGAAGTATGCAATGGGTCTTCCTTCTTGCATGAGCATGCCTCCAATCCCTACACCACTTGCATCACATTCAATCTCAAAGGTCTTATCAAAATCTGGAAGTGTAAGGAGTGGGGCTAATGTCAACTTCTTTTTTAGCTCTTCAAATGCCTTCTCTTGTGCTTCTCCCCATTGGAATGAAATGTCCTTCTTTGTTAACTCATTGATTGGGGCAGCAATAGAACTAAAATCTTTCACAAACTAACGATAGAAGCCAGCAAGTCCAAGAAAGCTTCGCACTTGGCTCACATTTTGTGGAGGTTTTCACTCACGAATAGCTTTGATCTTCTTATCATCCACCTCCACGCTATGAGCTAAAACAACAAAACCAAGAAACACAACCTTGTCAGTGCAAAAGGTGCACTTGGCATGGTTAGCATACAAGCATTCCTTCCTCAAAACAGCAAGTACACATTTTATATGTTCAACATGTTCATCAAGAGACTTGCTATAAATCAAGATATCATCAAAGTAAACAACAACAAGCTTGCCAATGAAAGTTTTAAGCACATGATTCATCAATGTCATAAAGGTGCTAGGTGCATTGGTCAAACCAAATGGCATTACCAACCATTCATACAACCCAAACTTGGTTTTGAAGGTTGTTTTTCATTCATCTCCTTCTCTCATTCGGATTTAGTGGTAGCCACTTCTGAAATCAATTTTAGTGAAAATGATAGCACCGCTAAGCTCATCAAGCATATCATCAAGTCGAGGTATAGGATGTCTATACCTTATGGTGATGTTATTAATGGCTTGGCAATCAACACACATTCTCCAGGAGCCATCTTTTTTTGGAACTAAAAGAACAGGAACAACACAAGGTGATAGACTTTGCTTTACATAACCTTTGTTGATGAGCTCCTGCACTTAGCGCTGAATTTCTTTTGTTTCCTCCGGGTTTGTGTGATATGGTGCACGGTTAGGAAGTGGAGCACCAGGAATAAGATCGATTTGATGTTCAATCCCTCTCTTTGGTGGCAGCCTTGGTGGTACTTCCTCAGGAAACACATCTTTATATTCCTGTAACACATCAAAAACAGCACTAGGCAAAGTAGAGGGTAAGTCGTTAGTGACCAGAAAATTGTCCTTGTACAGGAGTACATAGAACACAGTATTGGGTTCACTTAATTCTTTTAAATCCCCCTTCCTAGCCATCATCACTAAACCCACTTTTCCCTTTGGCTCGGTTCTTTGCAGCTGTGGAGTTTTATTTGGCTTTGGAAACACTCCTTCACTATGTTTGTGGATCACACGCAAGTGGTTCTCACTCGCTTGCTGTTTTCTTTTCAGATCATCTCTCACAATCTCCTCCGGTGACAAAGGAAGCAAAGTGATGCGCTCTCCTTTGTACATGAGAACAATCTTGTTGGCGCGACCGTAAATCTGAGCATCTCGGTCATACAACCAAGGTCTTCCTAACAACAATTGGCATGCTTCCATAGGAACTACATCACACTCCACATGATCATTGTACCGCCCAATGTAGAAGGGAATGGTCACAATGTTTGTTACACATAGCGCACCACAATCATTTAACCATTGCATCTTGTATGGAGAAGGGTGGCGCCGTTGTTTCAGTCCCAATCTTTCAAATAATTCTTGACTTGCAATATTATTGCAGCTACCATTGTCAACAATGATTCGACACAACTTGTCCTTGATCATGCCCTGGGTATGAAAAAGATTGTGCTGCTGATTATTCTCTTCTTGGACAGCAGTAACACTAAGCACTCGGTAAGAAATGAAACAATTATTGTCTCCATCATCGGGTTGAATTTCATCACCTTCATCTTGCATAATTTCTTCATCATATATTGGAGCTTCTTCCTCAGGTTCGCTTTTAGATTCCCATTCATCTTGCTCATTCATAATCATGGTCCTTCGACTAGGACATTGAGCAGCAACATGTCCTCGACCTTGGCACTTGTGACAAACAATGCCTCAGGTATGGGAAGAAGAAGCAGCAGCTGATGCAACAAAGGGGCTGTTGTACTTGCAGCAGGACATCGTCGTTCTTGCTGAATTGCAGGTGAAGAAGCAGTAGAAACCATTGTCTTTGCAGTACCAATGGATGGAGAAGGCCTAGCAGCAACTCCTTGTGATCTTTCCCCACCAACAGATGTACCGGGCTACTGCCAACTCCATGGGGCTAAAATTGATTGGCTCTCATAAGACCTTCTTCGTCCCTCTTGCTGAATTTTTCTCTCGGTGCGTATAGCTTGATCAACAAGGTCTTGTAAATTATGATATGGAAACATCTCAACAAAACCTAAAATTTCTTCATTGAGACCATTCAAAAATCTTGCCATTTTTGACTCTTCATCTTCTCTAATTCCAGATCTCACCAAGAGTAACTCTATCTCCTAGAAGTAGTCATCAACAGATTTTGATCCTTGTCTCAATGTTTGTAGCCTATTGCGGAGATCACGCTGATAGCTTGATAGCACAAAGCATCATCTCATAACTCTCTTCATCTCAGCCCATGTGTTGATATGATCACGTCCCAACACACATTGATTTTCTTGAACTTGGTTCCACCATGTGAGAGCGTAACCTGAAAACTCAACAGAAGCAAGGTTGACACGCCTTTGATCAAAAAGATTATGCACTCTAAAAATCTGATCACATTGCTTCTCCCATTCAAGATAAGCATTAGTATTTTCTTTTCCTGAAAATTTTAGGACACTTAACTTTACATGAGCAATGCTATCCGGATCATCTCTATTGCGACGACCATGATGATTTTCCCCATCATGACCAGCACCACGACAATGTTCATATGGCTATCCAAAATGCCCATGGTGATCAAAAGGATTTTCATTATCATCAAATCCCTCCTCATACTCATCATGAACTTCATCTTCATCATCAAAATGTACACGACGATCACGTCCACGTCCTCCTCCACACTAATAATCAAATTCAGCACGCCGTCCACCACCGCGCTGATCAAAATTAGCACGATGCCCTCCACTATGACCATCACGACCATTGCCATCACGGCCATGAAATCCAGCACCAAAACCAGAATTTTTATCACCACATTCTTCATGTTGATGTTGTGGACCTCGACCACCCACTGCAGGAAAACGTTTGTTGAGCATCCTCTCCATCGCCTCCAAGAATGAGTTGGCCATTTGGCGTAACTCAGTCCATGCAACAGGGGGTTCTTCATCTCCGTGGTTCCCACCATGAACACTCGAATTGGATCCTGTCATATTAGACTAGTTGCAAGAAAAAGTGGAATAGGTAAATTTGTGGAAACACACAATCTCACCTCTTGCTTATCCAAGTTCTTGCTTGTTCTCAAGGACCGTGAATGTGCTCAAAGTGGTGTAACACAGCTGTGATTAAGCAATCGAAAGGATTACGAAATGAGAGGTCTGATTTATGGCTTTTTGTGGAGCTATAGGTGGCTGTTCAAGGAAGGCTATGGTACTGTAACAAAGTGGTGTACCCATTCAAATGATGTGTAAATACTGCTATCAGTGCACCAAAACTTGAAGGTATAGATATAAAATTTGTAGTTACACAATCCGCAACATAGCCCTCTTTGTTTTTTTTTTGTTTGTTTTCTTCTTTTTTTGATACTTTTTTCACACTTTTTTTTTAGATTTTTTTTTCAGCAAACACACGATGACATATGAGGAGTGCAAATAAAAGTTAAACAGGAGTACGGCGAAAGAACAAAGATGGTGACTAGCAACAAGATGAACAAAACGAACACAAAGTAACAGTACCATGAAATGACTATAGGATTTTTTTGTGGCTTTTTAGTGGACTATAGGATATGGCGAAACAAATATATGTGATGGATAAAAGCAGTAGTAGATGGTAAACGAATAGATAGATAAGTAGGTGATAACAAAACCTACCGTGACAACGATAGCTCTGATTACCACATGATAAGGGTCGAAGATCACTAACAGCAAGATATCGATGGAAACCTTCTCGGGGTGGCCCGATCTTCATAACAGTAGGTCGGAAATCACAAGATAACTTACTGCGAACAGTAGAGGATAACTAGCTTTATACCTGCCAAGGTTGGATGCGACCAAGCGATGGGAAGAGAGGCATCGAAACAGCGAAGACTTTGACTCGATCTCTGAATGACCACAAAACCACAAACCAGGACTAATCCACACAAAACGGTGCAGCCGTACTAGAAACCATAGAGCACGAAGTAGGGGACCCCAGAGGGATCTCTTCACAAGTTTAGGAAGAACAAGGAAGAACAAGGATGTGCAAGTCACTCAACAGCTCGACTGTAAAACCATATAGGTTATATGTTCATTCAAAATGATCAAAAATTGTCTTTTGCAATAGTACATAGGGGTATTTATACTAGTAACAAGTCTCTAAGATAAGTATGAACTGAAGTCTCCATGTTGGGAAGGTAAAAGGCCAACAAGTGAAGCACTCTCGAGATGGTCTTTAATTTCCGCGTGTCTCAAGGTCTTCTGCGTAGTCTTCACGATAATGGCCATTACTCCTAGCTCGGAAGTTTAAATGATGTGCCGTCAGTTGCGTTAGAAACTAGACTTGAAGCACTTTCCAACCATGTATATTATGACCCCCGTCACTTCTCGAGATGATATGGTTTTGCCTTAAAAGTTGGAGTAGTTGTTGTGTAACACTGGGTCTTGGCGCCTAACCCATTCTCCTCGGGAGCAGCTGCCTTGGTGTTCTTGGCGTAACCCTCAGCGTTCTCGATGTAACCCAACATTGTCACCTCTTGTGTAAACCTAAGTAACATAAGAGTACACGATTTAAGCAATATATAATTTTTATCAATATCAAAGTGTAACCGAGAGAGGAAAGTATGCATCTCTTGTTGGAGTAACTTTGTATGGCTGCGTGTAACAGGTCCTTCATAGGTTTGAGCGCGTGTATCCATGGCTTTGCTTGGTGGTAATCGGTGTTACACTTGTTTCTTGAAGTGTAACCTTAGTTAGACTTGGTGTAACTTATGGCGTAACCAATGGTGTAAGTGACACAGGCGGTGTAACCGATACACTCGGGTTACGAATGGCTAGGATGTTCTCATCAACTGCTTTGTTTCTGAAATTTTTCTTGGTAAAGGCACTAACCGAAACAATCACCTGAAATACAGGCCATAAATGAATAGCATTCATTAATTCCCTACCAGAAAAGAATAATTCAGAAAGACCCTCTGTTGCTATAAGATCAAAATTGAGGCAAAAAACAACAAATTGTTTAATATGTTTACGTTGATGAAGAGTAAGGACATAGAAATTCTAAAGGATTTATATTTTATAGGAAATAATCAAATAGAGCCCTTTGAAACAAATTAAAGATTGATTCTTATCAATTCCTTTACATCATACATTGTTTTAAGAAATACCTGCTACCTGTAATTCCTTCCATGTACTGTAGAACATTTTATATACTGATTGTCTAAAAACATAAGTTAATCAATTACTCATCTTCCATACCATAATCAATAGTATTTCTGTTCCTCTCATGCCAACCGCCAGTTCCTTTCACGCATGAGTTGTGCTGTACTAGCATTACTTAATGTTATAGAATGGGAAAAAGGTCTTAAAAACAACCATGAATCTCATTTTTCAACACAGTACCACTCTTTTTAAATAATAGATAAAAATCTGATCTTTATATTCATAAGTGAATATACACAATAAAGGATATCGGAATAGTTAGACTCTACGTCTCATGCGCAAAGACAAGACAGAACACTAATCTTCAAAACTACTTGTTTTTACTTTATCGCTTCACAAAACCGATCTTAAAAAGCAAGATAAACTCTTGCAACCCTCACGATACATCCATCTTAGACAAATTCCTCTACCAACCTACTCTTACCAATGACTAGTTCCATTTGTTGGACCTAACAGCTCTTGGTCTCCATTGACGTCGAGAAAACAGAGAAGAAGAGGCCTTCCAAATGTCACTTACCATTGCATGAATGGATCTAGGTACGAATACATCTAATCTAATGACACTTAAGCCCTAGATTCAACATCGCTCCCTAACCGTTGCTAGCACCTCCAACAAGTCTTTCATTCGCTCCTCACCTTCCTCACCAAAAGAGTATCAAATCTAGCCATTAGGCTGGATCTTGCCTAACCGGTTGCCACAAGCACCATAATTGAGCTCGTTGTTGTCCTATCTACTGCATCCACCTTCAATCCATACGGCCAAATCTAGAACCGGAAGCCAATGATCTAGCAGCCATCGCCCCTAGACCACCACTGCTAACCATCACCGTCGTCGTCCACGCCACCAAACAGAAAATCACCGCTAGCACAGCCGATACCCTTGCCGTCACATGGCTGGATCTAGACAAAGAGATACCACTGGCAGCCACTACCGTAGGGCCGTCGCTGCTGGGAGCATCACCTCCGCCACCATCTTCACCACTATGCCGGGAGGGTTGGGTTACACGCTGCCGACAATCACCTCCGCTGTCCAAGCCACACGCAGAAAAGCAGAGTCGTCGTCGCTGTCACTCGGCCAGATCTGAGAGTAGAAGACCCACTGGCAGCCGCTGCCCCCCTAGGGCCACCATCACTGGGAAGCCGCACCTCCACCGCCGCCGTCCTACCGCAGCCTCCAACAACGCCGCGCCGCCCCACCAGTTGGAGCCGACGCTGACGAGCATGTTGCCACGTCGGGACAACCCCGCCATCGTAGCCGCCATCCGCCTCCCTGCGCGGCTGGACCTAGGCGTGGAGGCCCCAAATCTTGAAGCCGCCGCCCCAAGTGCTGGTGCCGCCGGAAGCACCCTCGGCGCTGCCGTCCACACCTCCAAGCCAGAAGCCCTCCAACGCAGCCACTATCGTCGACGCCTGCACGCCAGGAAGCCCGCGAGGCAGCTGCCGGCGCCACCATACGGCCGCCTCTAGGCACGGAGACCACACATCCAACAACCACCTCCCCGACTTCTCACGCTCCAGTGGTCAGGTACTCCGTCCTGAGCAGTCGAGAGCCCCGCCGCCGCCGTCGCGCTCGCGCGGAATCCTGGCGACGCGCTCGGGCGGCAGCGAAGCCGAGGGGGCGCCGCGCGCGGCTGTTCGCCTGGGGGAGCCGAGAGCGCTGAACCACTATTCTTAAATAAACGAAAGGGATAAGCCTGATAATTTGAATGAGTACGTGTTCATCCTACAACGAAGAGTGGCTTTGATGGTTCAGGATTGAATGGTGCACGGTTTAAAAGATGAGTGCTGATTTTAAAACATTCAAGGAGGTTTAGGGTGGTAAAAAGGACAAGCATGAGTGAGACCACTGGTCTAGGCTATATATATATAGACCCGATCTCCTTTATACGCTCGAGAGAGATTCATAGTTATTATACACATTCTACATGGTATCAGAGCAAGTCTAGACATCCTGGCGCGCTAGTTTCTTCCTCCGGTAAGCCGACCCTTTCCTCCTCCTCATCGATGTCTTCTTCCCGTCGCTGACTCTCTTCCCGGTACTCTCCTCGCTCTCTCGTCTCCATTTCTTCTTCTCCCCGTCTCTCCCGCAGTCACCTTCTTTTCTCCGCCCACCTCCGCGCGACCAAGCGACGGTCTTGATCCGCCTCCTCGTCCCGCCTCGCACCCGTCTCCGCTCTTCCTCTTGTTTCGTGCATCTCTTCTTCTCTGACGCCGGCGCACCTCCGCGCTCGTCGTCTCTATCGGTTGGACTTGTCCAGCCTCCATCGGCTGGAAACCTCCCTCAGTTCTCTCCCTTTTCGACACGCTCAACGGCTCTCGGACGCGAATCTTCTCCCCTCACGTCCAAACCAGTCCAACGTGTCCACGTGTCCACGGACACGAATCCCTGCCTCCCGGACGCGAACATATTCTCTTCGTGTCCGACCACTCCCTGTCTTTTTCGAGTCCGCCCCACTCCTTGGCCTCCACGAGTCCACGGACGTGAATCTTCTCTTCACGGGCGTGAATCCTCGCACGTCCGTGACCCAACCACTCTCTGACCCACCCACTCTGTCCTCACTTACTCCGCTGCCTACTCCCCATCGGCCAACCACTCCTCATCGGCTGGCCACTCCTCACCTACTCTGCTGCCTACTCCCCATCGGCCAACCACTCCTCATCGGCTGGTCGGCCCACTTTCCATCGGCTTCTCACATCCATGATGGGCCGATCCGTCCTCTCATCGGCTTCCCCTTTCCATCGGCTTCTTTCTCCCATCGGCTCTTTGCTCCCATTCTCCCGTCATGGCCACCGAGTCCGCTCTCAGCTCCGACACTCTCCCAGTCACCAAATCTGCTCCGGCCCTCAGTGCCTCAGACCACACCTCGAGCACCACCTCGCCGATCTTATCCCCTCCCTACGCTACTGTGAACGTGAAATCTCACGTTCCTATCTTCCTTGACCTTAACGCCAATTATTCTAAGTGGGTTTTCTTCTTCAAATCCCTCTGTGGAAAATTCGGCCTCCAGTCCCATATTGATGGCTCCGCTCCACCTCGCCCCGATGATCCTCAGTGGGACATCGCCGAGTGCTGCGTGCGCAGCTGGCTGCTCGGCTCGGTCGATAAAGATAATAAGTGAACTGTCAAAATATTCAATGTGATGAAGAAACGGTTTGGCTTGAAACCAAAGGAGGAGAATTTTATTTATTAACCTCCATACCTTGAGTGGTTTGATAGAGTACTGTTACCACACCAATACAAGATGCCAGACTTTTTTAAGTTTTAGGGCAAGACAACATATCAACAGTTGAACATGTATGTCGATTCTTGGCTCAATGCGAACAAGCATTGGTAGAAGAAGCTATGAGAGTTAGGTTGTTTCTATTGTCATTATTTAGATCAGCTTTTAATTAGTTTGCATCATTGCCACCATGTTCAATCAAAGGATGGGCCGATCTAGAAAAACAGTTTTACAAACACTTCTTTATAGGAATTCAAGAGATGTGGCTCACAAATTTGATATCGGTGAAGTAGAGGAAGGAAGAATCGGTTTCAGAATATATTTAAAGATTTTGTAATGTGTAGAGCCGATGCTATAGCTTGGACGTAAGCGATGAACAGTTAGCAAACTGACCTTCCAAGGATTATCAAAGCGTATCAGGAGGAACTTTTTCTCTCAGGAGTTTGACAACTTAGCACATATAATATGTATTGTATTGGCTTATGAAAGTCGATTCCAAGAAGCAGGGGAGAAGATTCCAGAATCATGGGAGCCTAAAGAAGATAATTTCAAAGCATTAGTCCTCATAGTTCAAAATTGGGGGTATGTGTTTGCACCCAATTTTGGTAAGTCTAATAGATAGGATTAGAGAGCAGATCAGCTTATGGAAAGAGTCTGATTGATATAGTATGAAAGTTGATAGGATGGATTAAGAATGGATTCGGTCTAGTCAAAGACGAAAAGTTATTTAGATGGGACTGAGTTTGAGAAGGAGTCGAAAACCATGATAGGCTACTTTATTTCTGTAGAATATATCTTTTAAAATAGGCTAGTATAATTAGTTTTGTTAACTTGTTATAGATAATTTCCTTTTATGTGTAGAAAATAACGTTCGGAGGTTGTTTGTAACAACGTTAAACTCTTGTAACTTCTTATTAATTGCAAGATCAAATTGACTGGTACACCCACAACTCCAGCAACCCCATCTAAGGGAAATCAAAGTTGAAGGACCTATACTAGAGTTAAGCAGACTTCTTAGGCCTCGACGTGTTCACGCGCTATCGCTTCAGACCACCATTGGCTGATGCTCATGCTTGCCCTCTCGGGGCTGTCACTCCACCCTATCCGATCGCCCCACGAGTACGTCAACACTCAGCCACAAAGTCACGAGTACTTATCATGACATGTATGTTTTCCTTTCGGTTTATCCTTTTGAAAATGACCGAGGGCATATCAATAAGTGGTGCATCGCCATGCGACCCGAGCCACACCCTGTACCAGCCCCGCTGGCATCGGCATTCTAGCTGCATGTAACTATCTCGACCACCCTCTAGTCTTCTCCACCCCCAATCCACTCATACCCCTCGTCTCATTCTCTAGACAGATACTTTTTTCCATGACACTACTTTTGGCTTAAACTGTCTCGTCATGCTTAGATAGTCCACATCAAACATACACTGAACTGAGTGAGACTTAATAATTTCTATTTTTATCTATGCTTTCTTATTTTTGCAATCGAAACATGGACAATTTATTTCATTTGTTATCTTGTTCATAACATGCTTTTCCACAGATTTGATAAATTTAGACAACTCGTTGAGAAACGACGGTTGAAATGTTAGCATCTCGTACATCCATTTCTATCTATACATCTGTAAATATAAACCACAGTATAATATATAATTTTCAAATAATTTAAATAACATTTTTTCTTTATTTTAATTATAAATTACTTTTTAAAATTTTTAAATATAATATTTTTCTAAGAAATCAATTTTTTTAATTTCCTTCACACAATAAAGATGCTTTTGGAATCTAGATGAAAAAAATAAAAATAATATTATTTGAAAAAAACTAGAAATATTAGATTAGGTTTCTCTCTCCAAACTATATCTAGAGATCTACCCATCTAGCTCTATCATTAGAGATACTAATTGTATCAAAATTTGTAATCATTGGGTGAGAAAACTCTACTAAAAGAAGGATTTGCATAATAAAATTATGCTAAGTTGACATATAATTACAATCATGGGATCATTAAAAAATAATATTTTCTTTTTATTACTTTCAAATAAATGTTTAAAATCAAACTCATAAAATATAATAGAAAAATGATACACCAATCTTAGAGAGCAAAATCTATCAAAAAAATTCGTTATCAAAATCCTTCTTGCTATTTTTTATTTTTTTTCTTGAGAAAGAGGAGGCCTAAAATGAGGGAGACTTAGAAAAAAGTTATATAGAAGGAGTATTTTTGCAAGCAGCCTAGACCATCTAAAAATATATCTGTAGTGACGATTGTATTGGTCACCTACAATTTTTATAGATGATTATGTTCGCTAAGTCTAGACGCTAATAAGGGTTTTTGCAGGCGGTCTGTGATTCAGCCACCAACAAAATATTTTATCCTTAACTATAAAAATTATTTTTTTAATTAGGGTTTTTTTCTCTACTTTCCATCCTCTCTGATCCTGTTGCCCATCACCAGATGGGCGGTTGTATCAATGAAGAGCTGAGATATGGTTTCCTAGAACTAGTGGTGGTTCATGGGCTAAGAGTGGATTTCTTTTTGGACGACTACTTGTATCAAAACAATTATAGGTAAAACTTTTTTAAAAAATCGATTGTTGCACATCTTGGTGGTGCCCTCAAAGATATGCATTACTTGTGTGTGTCAGCATCTCTAGTGCCGGTGCAGGAAAGGACCAAAGTCATTACAAGGACCAATAGTAGTGGTATCATCATCAGGATCTGTTCGTAGTACTAGAGGAGGGGGCAGAGAGGTGGTAGTGTTAAGGAATGGAGTATGTAGCACTAGGGTAAACATGGAACGAGCATAGTTGCGGGGGAATTAGCGACATCGGGTTATATGAATCGTGAATTAGGATTGTCCAGGCAATGAATAGATTATAGTGATTGCCATGAATTTCTTGCAGGCAAAATTAACCATGCATAAGGCGACAATAGCATACGAACGCTTGCTATAAAGTAGCCTAGCGACCTTCCATCCAAGCAAACTCTGTCGACATGTCAGAAGCTAAAACTAGCGTTCGTCGTGAAGCTAGTTAGTACTCCCACCTTTAAGTTAAAAATAGATCATGTTTCACAATTTTGAAAGTTTGACTATCTACAACTTTTGACATGCTTAGTTTTAAAATGTAAAAAACGATATGAGTAGATATATCTTAAAAAGTACTTTTATTATCTTACAAACTTATTACATTTTACAAACTTGTTCTAACAAAAATGAATGGTCAAAGTTGCACCATAAAATATTAAAAGTCAAATGTCATTTACTTACTGAAGGGAATAGCTTGCGGAAGGAAATGTTAAAAGAAGTTCATTTTGGGATCCATTTCTTCATTTTTACTAATCCACACAATTTTTAGGTGGAGATCCAAAACTTGTGACTAGAAAATATAGAACACCATTAGAAGTTAAAATTTTTTATATAGACAACTTTCATCTAGAAACTACAGAAATTTCAAAAAGGAAATGTTTCAGCTTAAAATAAATAAATAAAATTCACCTAGCAACCAAAAAATATTTCAACCACAAAACTTCCTGGTAAACTCAAGAAAAATTATGTTTCATACTAAACGACTTTTTATTGGAAAATATTCTATTGTAGATCAGAAACTTCATTGTGGAGACCAAAAACGTTTCCACTAGAAAACAAAAGGTTTTCATATAGAATCCTTATTTAGGGAATATAAACAAAAGGACACTTTTAACGTAAGTAGAATGTTCTTTTTGCAGAATAAGTAAGTAGAATAAATTGAATGGATAGAGTAATATTCTGACATATTTTTCTATCGACAACTAATTAGTTTTCAAACAATCTAATTAACAACAACTAACTCTGATTAAAATGATACCTTACAAACATAAACAGAAATATCCGTTGACAATGTATATTACACGATGTATGAACATGGTATACATACTATTTGCACCGGTTAAACATATATGATGTTTGATTTTTTTTTCCGCAGGCCTCAATCTGTGACTCTGACCATAATTTTATATCAAAATTATTTAGAATAAGTAGTTTTCAACCCTAATCTACGTTTATCCTTTTTATTTTTTAAACTGAGTATTAAAATATTCTTAATGATCAAATTTTATTAGTTTGATCAGTTCTTGTTTAAAGCATTAACTATGTATGAGCAGAGCGAGTAAATCTTAATTACTTCTTATATGTCATTATATGTTAGAACTTTTTAACTCCTATAGCAACAGTCTACTAACCTTAGGAAACAAAGTGAAACCCATCTAGACAAAATATAGAGGAAAAACTATACTGCTTAATACGTATATATCGCTATCAAAATTTAAATTTTAAAACTTAATTTTGGATTTGTTTTTAAGATTTTTTATCATAGTTTCTTTTTTGGTATTGACGTTTAAATTGCTAAGAATATAAATATAAAAATTTTAATTATAAATTATTTTTTCTACTAATACGCTAGACATCTTTTTTTTTCCTCATAGACCTCACACTTAATAAGATGTTAAGAACGAGCGACCACGTTGGAAAATTGTGGATAGGATTGAATCCCTCTAAAATTCCTTCAAAAACCCTTTTATCCAAAGGAAAACTTACAAGATAGCTTCTCCCCTCAACCAAATATGCCCTCAGTTCTTAATGTTTTCACTCCTTAGTCCTCGCCACCCCTTTTTTTCTCTCCGTCCCTCTCCTACGTATCATGTCTTTCTTAATCCGTGAAAAGGACCAAGCAGAGACATGGCCATGGCCCCGTTGAAAGTCAAAAGAAGCAATGGGAACGGCTGTGAGAACGGTAGTGGCGGCGATCTTTCTCTCTCCCTTAAAGATGTCTCTTCAGTCGGGGATGGATGCATCGTCCAGATCTGGGCCCCCTCTCGACCGGATCCAGTGAGGACGCTGGCGAGCAGCAGACCGGCGGAGTCCAATCCAGCACGCTAATCCGGAGGGCGGCGGTGGAAAGTGGTGGCGTGGAGGAGGCAACTCGAGCAGCCGAGGATTGGGAGACGGACGGCGCCTGGATCCACAGCTATCAAGACTGGATTCGTCCGGATTTGCCCGGGTAGGAGACCGGCGGTGGCAGCAGCAAGGCATTGTCAGTGAGGTGCAACGACGGCACGGCTAGGGACCTTCGTCCCCGTTTGGCGGCGGCGACAACGATATAGCCAGCGGGGTCAAGGTGCGCGCCAAGCTCCCGATGGTGTCGACGACGCGAATGGCTGCGACGGTCATCAACTCCCCTCTAGCCTAGCCGGTCCCCCACTCTCCTCCTAGGACCGGTCTGCTTCTAGATCCGGTCGCCGGGCAGCTCCATGGCAAGTGGAGGCGGTTAGAGGGCAACCAAGCCCTGGAGGCTAGTGCGTTGACTGGTGGTGAGCCACGAGATGCCAGCGTGTGGAGGCGAGGTGCCAATGGAGGGGCGTTGGTTGTGGAGCGGAAGGCCATTGCTTTTCGTCTTTGGAGGCGCGGGCAAGGTTGGCCGGTGAGGTGGGGTACGCATGCTGGCAGAGGTCAAATGGTGGGGAGGAGTTGGCGTTGCGATGTTAGGGTGGTGGGAGGGGCAGCGGGTGATAGCTCAGACCGCATTCATTTTTCGACAGCAGGATTCGAACCTGCGCAGGCAAAGCCCGACAGATTTCGAGCCTGTCTCCTTAACCACTCGGACATATCGACTATCTATCCTCCACTCCACTAATTTTGTTTCTTAACCGTCGCATTCTTGGGTAATACATTTCGCCCGTAATGTGTATCTTAACATTCCTGTAACGGTGCCGAAAATTCAATGTTCAACATGCCATCAACATGACGTACCAGTAGGCGACCTACCAGATTGATCAATAGATTCAATAGATATAACAGTTCCTTAAGGCTACAACGATCGCTAATAATAACCCATCACAAATTGACGGCCTTAAAACAGAAGGTATTCCTTATTGAACTTCCTCAAGGACTAGCATAGTCAAATGAAGCCTGCAAAGTTTTGCTGCAATTCGCAAAAAGTTTGCCGGTTGCCAAAATTTTAGTCAGTCGTCGAGTTCTGCATCACAGATTGATCACTAGTGCAACTACAGCGAGGACCAAGTATCCTCCCATTGTTTGGTATAGTGACATCTGTGCGAGAATGACTTCATTTCTTCGACTTGTTCGCCACAGAGAGCTGCTGGAGATTGAGCAAGAGGTCATTGGAGTCCAGGAACACCTTGTTAGCTGACAATGAAATTGTATGAGAGATCTCCCTGGCGGCTTCAATCTGCCTGAGGGCAAGGAAAGCAGGGTTGTTTGCAATGGCTTGACCAATCAGCTCAGCACTTTTAGCTTCACCCTGTTAAAAAAAGATAGACCATGTTTAAGAGACAATTTTAACTAGACATGAAATGGCAAAACCATTGTATAATATGTACTGTCGAACTGTGGATCTCCTGCAATGACTCCTTATTTCCCTTCTAATTTTCAGGGTATGACATCATGCAATGGCTTATATAAAACAAATTTCTTTTGAAATTACCTGTGCCCTGATAATTGCACTCCTCTTGTCTTGCTCAGCTTTCTCAACAATGAACTTGGCACGCTCAGCTTCTTGTGCAGCAACCTGTTTGGCTTCAATGGCATGAGTAAACTCCTTTCCGAAGCTCAGGCTTGTAATGGACACATCATCAAGGGCAATATTAAAGTTCCTGGCCCTCTCAGTCAGTATCTTCCTTATCTCCCTACTCACAGTCTGGATATGGAGTGTGAAACAAACAGTTAGTGCCCCCAAGTAATGTTAACTTCCTACAAATATAACAACAAAGACTATAAAAAGCATATGGTATCTGGTCTTAACCTCTCTCTGTGTGATTAGCTGACTAGCATTGTATTGAGCGACAACTGCTTTAAGTGTTTCATGGATGATTGAAGGCAAAACTCTCTCATTGAAGTTCTCCCCCAGAGTCCTGTAGATAGTTGGTAGCTTCTCTGGCATGGGCCTTGTAAGGACACGAAGACCAATTTTCACCTGCCCAAAATAGAGTACAATACGTACATAAAGAATATAAAGAAGGGTTTTATGTTGTCATCCAAACAGCAGCATATGGAACTCCAAGTGTAACACATGACACAGCCACAAACTAACACACTATAAATGATAGCTTAAATTGCATATTTTCATCGACTGTGTTTGTTTCCAAAATTTGGTACATCCCTTCTCATTGGCTCACTACTGACTAGTTCATTTTCTTTCTAAAACCTGACTACATAGGCCACCAATTTGATGAATAGCTTTCACAACTGAAGAGTTTGGCATGTTTAGTAGAACTGTTTTAATCGCCGAAATAAGTCCACAAGCAAATATTCCTTACAGGGAGTAACATGCAATCATAAAGTAAGAAAACAGGTGTCAACAGTCCACCAATATAAGTACAAAAGGACTATGTGGTTGTTAGCCCACCAAAACCATTTAACCTTCAACGTACCTATCTATAAACAACAACCAATTAACATTTGCCTCCAACAAATTAATTAATTAATTAATTAAAAAATTGATCCATATGCCAAAATGAACTCCTAGTAATCGCACCACTTTAGGTGTGCTCCAAACTCAATAATCATAACCTAAATAGATATAAAAACAAACATGCAAAAAACACAGAAAACAAAATATGAATTGCCCAAAACCCCGATTCGAGTAATCATTTATTTGGTACCACTCAAGGAGAGGGAACTGCTATTCTAACTCAATTCCTAGATTTGCAATTTAATGCTTCCAACCAGGCAAGCCCCAGTACATTTCTCAATAAGGATGAAAAGCTTCCAGGAACCTTTGGCGTAGGGGCTTGTGAATCGATGAATTGGAGGGCAAACCGCTTTTACAAAGGGTCAGTGCGGCTTTAAAGCTCCTAAGTAGTATTATACAATAAAAGAGGTAGACTATAAAGAGATTCAGTACAGCAAGCCTGACAAAAAGTTGGTTCAGTCCGATTCAGGTGCTAATTCAGGTGCCTAATCAAATAGAACCCCTATTGATTTGCTAGTTTCAAAGGTAAATATCCAGTCCATTCAATGTTAGGCATAATGAGGATTTACAGACCCATGCCAGAGGCCTGCCAGAACTAGTAATACAGCAAAAGGCTATAGCACCGTAACCATCTGTGAATAGAGGACTACTGGTTGGTTAGTTCCAGAATGTGGTAGCAGCTTCTGAAACAAACTAATAGTGAAAAATTTTACCAATGTATGAATGACACAATATTTTAATGTATGCAAAGATTCAATGCAGGATGTGATGATCCATCATTCATCAATAATGAAACCAAGTAAGCAGCACATATGTTGGCTTGAATTGAATTTAACTTGATTATGCAATAACAATGAAAAAAATGAGCATGCAAATCAAATCAAGTATATCTATCATTAGATGGAAAGTACACACATTCCAAAAGGCAGAGCGATGAAAATATAGAACTAAAAAAGTGCAAACATACCATCTGGAGATCCCTGCTTCCAGAAGTACTCTCAACAAGATTGGGACGAGCACGGACATCATAAATGATTGGCCTTTCAAACCATGGAATCATAAAGTGAGTCCCCTCAGGATATACCTGCAGATAGTACATGTTAAATATACATTAGTCATCCAGCCCTGTTAAGGGGGATGGAAACCAAAGTATTAAGCGCAGCACAAGGAGACCCCAAAACTTTGTTCACATGATAGCAACAAAACCTTGAGAACTACTTTACACAATAGGAAATGAGCATCACTTCACTAGATTACTGGTTTATCTAGTCCAAAAAGCTCCAAGTAAAGATCTGTTAACGCCAAAATCTGGACGATCCGATGGCGCTAAAGCCGATCGGCTGGGAGATCCGATGGGGCTAAAGCCGATCGGCTGAGAGGTCCGATGAAGAGTTTAATGCAGTCATCGGCCGATGGAGATACTGAGACAAAGCCGATGAAGAACTGTAGAAAAGCCGATTAAATTAGTAGAAGATTGGATCGGCTTGAAGACAGAGGATTGTCCAATCGGGATCAGGTCCGAGAAGCCCGAGAGAAGGAAGGAAAAGGATCGGCTTGGCTAAAAGAAAGTCCGATAGCTACAGTGGAGAAGCCGATCAGGTTGCAGCAAAGGAAGACCCGGTTACAAATTGAAAGATTATTCAGATGAAACCGGGTTTGCGGAAGAGCCGTGGACTCCACGGCAGGGTGCTTATTTTTGTAAATTATAACCTTACTCAATTAGGGAGGTTTAGCTGGTTAGTTAACTTCTTTAGGAATATTTTCCTTTGTTCTTACTAGGAAATAATGTCCGATGGTCGTAGACGTGTCGGACTCTGTCTGTAAATCCAGGATATAAATATAGACCCCATGGAAACATGTAAGATATCCCAGAATCATATACAAATTCGACGCATCGCCACCCTAGTTCATCTAGGTTCTACCGGTGGGTTCTGGCTCTCGACACAGGACTGCATCGGTTAAGTCTGATCTCCGGCGAAGGGGTAAGTCCCACCACCATCCCATTATGTCCTGCTCTGTCTGAGACTGCATCGGTTAAGTCCGACCTCTTAGGCCGATCGGATGTATCGCATCATGTCCATGCTAGACCTATCGGCCCGTTAAGCTCGCTCTGCCGTCGTCAGTTTCATGCTGCATCGGTTAGATCCAACCTACGGGGTCACTTGCAGGGTCAAATTGACTGGCACACCCGCAAACCTCGACGCTTAAGGACCTGCACTGGAGATAAGCAGACCTCCCAGGCCTTCGCGTGACCGAGCCGCCGTCCCTCCCCGGTCGCGGGATTTTTTGGCGGCGAACAAGAGCCAATCAAGGTCACCGCGAACCTGGTTCCATAGGATCGAGGGACGGGATTGAGGGATGAGGTATGTAACTTTCCAAAACATGTGGTACAAAAGGGGTATACCTCTTTGGGACAATAATTTGGGACGTGGGACGCGAACCCAATAATCTTGGGTCGATGACCTAGGTCGATCACCCAATCTATAGATATTTTTATGTGAATTACATGTGACATAATATATTGCAAAGTGTATATGAAAGAAAAGAAGGGGCAAAGCAAATCAAACAAAAGATACTAAGTGTGTTGTCAACCATCCCAACCCATATATGCCCAATCCACCTATCTATCTCTATTATATTTGTTCTACAGCAACCATAAGGGACGATGATATGGTTCATGAACCAACCATAGATTGGGACGATGAACCACATCGACTGCGAACCACAAATCGGGACGATGAACCCGGGTCGTGGGACGAGGCAGCAAACCTGAACCTGGTGACTCTGGTTCCGATGCACATTAGGAAAGGGAGAAGGATTCACAACAGCTCTTTTTTATACTAAATATGATCAATAACTATAATGATGAAGACACACACAAGCTTTTTGCATCCTTTCACAATAGTCACTTTATACAAGCATGAAACTTTAAATGCTACAGCACTAACAATGAGACAATGGAGCAACTAGCTATACAAGCATTGTTAACACCAGCAGCTTTAGACAAATACTACCATCCTACTTAGGAAATAAAATAAGGAAGTTCAAAATCTCACTTCAGAATGACTAACAGAACACAGTAAAAAGTGAGAGGTGGACATAATGTGCAAACACGTGGTGTCTTTTTTTTAAGTAAAATCTGATTTCCTGCTATTTCTTTATTAATAAATAGCATGCACAAAACAAATTTCATTCAAAGATCAAGAACAGCGAGGAAATAAGTCAAAACGACAAGTTATATTTTAAAAGATAAAAACATCATATGGGCTATCATGTGCATGGACCAGAGTAACCCACAGCCAAGATCAGCAGCAGCAGCCATAGTTATCTAGGTTATTCCTTTTAATTAGCAGATAAAATCAATTTAAATTAGTTAGATTGCACTGTTAGGAGCTGGTGCTATAAGAGGCAATGAGCTGGTCTATCGGAAAGGATGCAATGAAGAAGATTAAACTCTAATCTTTCCCCTAATGTTTATGATCCCAGTCTAAGCCCTCCACTCATGCATAGCAGCCTGCACAACTCAGCAATCCTCCCAGCTGGCGTTTGCCCCATCATGATTTTGGTTCATTACAACTTGCTATCAGAGCCAACTGCTGCTCTGCCATCTATGGCTTGCAGCAGGGGTTCGGTTAACAAGCAAGCTTGAGCTTCACAAATTTATCATCTAGGGTTTATGACATTTAAAACAGCAAGACCCACAACCTTAGTTCAATTGCTTTGAACAATTCTTCAGCAAGCAGCAAAAAATGGAGGAATAGAACTGGCAGGCATAAGAACACCAGGTGGGTGATGCCACTTGGTGGTACCAACAGTGGCAGAGTTTGCACCCAATGACAATCTGGTCATGTGGGGCTGAATATTTGGTCCTGCTTCATGGAGCAGATCAGACACTACATCAGAGCTACTCTAGACATCAACACATGCCTGACCACAAAGATCAAGTCATGGGGATATAATGGAAACCAAGTCAACCATGCTATATCCATAGGAATCTAGGAGACTAACTCATGCGTGACATATTTGGGTGCGAAAGAAATCAAAAGGAGCACTAGCATGGAGTGGTACCTTTCTATGTCTGCAAGAATTGGGATGGGGTCCATCTACAGCTGGTGACAGAAGGATGGCACAGCAAAACAAGACAATCCTAAATTTATTTTTAGTGCAAAATAATGCAAGGAGCCAGAATGTAAAAGACTTTATTCCTAGTTGTCAGGTTCATAGTCATGCTATGTCCGCAACAAAGAATCGTTATATGCTGCAGCAAAATCCGCTCTGCAGCTCAGCCGAGATGCTCATAAAGGCAGGGTTAGTGTTATGGGTGTGGGCAAGGTAACCCACAGGCAAGTAGATCAGAGCAGCTTCCGTAGTTATCTAGGTTGGACCTTTTAACTAGCAGGTAAGGTCAATTCGGATTAGTTAGAGTAGATTGCTAGGAACCGGCCATCTAAGAGGCATTCAGTTGGTCTTCTGGAAAGGAAGGACCGAAGAAGATTAAATTCTAATCCCTCCCCTAACATTCACCATCTCAGTCATAGCAGCAAATGACACCCGGCTATCCTACTGGCAGTGTTTACTCATCATGAATTTGGTTCGTAACACAAGTGAGTAGAAAATGTATGATATCCCCTCCGTTTCAAATTACTTGTCGTTTTAGCTTTATCCAAAGTCAAACATTCACAACTTTGACCATTAATTTCTAAAAAGTTATATAGTTCTACATCACAAGGCTTATATTTTTAAATTCACCATGAGAAATATTTTCATAATATATAATTCACATGTTGTTCAGCTATATGAATTGCTAAAAATTGATGGTCAAAACTAAAACGACAAGTAATTTGAAACAAAGGGAATAATAGATATTTTCAGCAAATCTAAGAAATTGAAAGCTAGTTAAGTTACAGTGTGAAACAGGGAATTACTCTTGAATGCCATTAATAACAATACATTTTATTACTTTTTAAAAAAACAAGAAAAAGAGAATAAAAACCACATAGTGATAAAATAAAGATACAGATTTTAAAAGGAAAACGTATTTCTCCCTTGAACCACATTTAAGGAAATTACAAGAAAAAGATGCTTGTGTGACAGAACTAAATGTGCAGTCCTTTGTGAGGTACAGAAAAGTGTACGCATTTTGTTGTTGTGAACACATACAACTTCAATACACCCAGATGCAGTGATGGTGTGCCATATAAATGATCACAGCCATACTGCCAGACCAAAAAAAATGCGATTGCATTTGTCCATGGTAAATTTGGTATCAACAAAACCACTATGCAGGAAACACTGCAAGAGGTCAATGGTTTTCACTTAGTCTTGGCACCATGTTCCAACCAGCAGTTGGCACGTGTCCATTAACTTGACTGGACTGTGGTGAATGTTACCATATTTTCAAATAGTTTTAAGGAATGATAAAACATAAGTTGAAGTGTAAATGCCAACTGTTCATTTACACAATTTGATTGCAATAATTGTTTACCACATAATCAGAACATTCCAACAAACAAAATAAAAATGAAGTAAAAAAAATCATCTATAAGTTCTGAACTACACCACAGGCATGGTTCTCATGGACGTGCATCAGGTCAATAAGACTAAGCAGCTGCATTTTAGAACCATCTACAGGTATCTAGCGCAGGGAAATTCCATAACCATGGTGCAAACCAGACTGGAAATTGCACACGTTGGTACAGAGCGATGGTGCTGTTTCGGAAGTAATTATCTAATCAAGGCATGAGATACTGGAATCAGTAGTCAATCATACTACAAATTGGACTTTTTGTATCAAGAACTTAGAACCAGTTCTAGCACAAGCAATGGTTGACCTCAAATCCGCAAGATCTCAACAAATAACATCACCCATAAGAAAAGCACCACATGTCCTGTTGTTAGCCTGACAAATCGCTGCAGCTAAACAAGTCATCTAATGATAAGCATGTATTTTCTCACACATTTTGAAGACATCTGGTTTGGTCAGATTTACTGAATGGTGCCTCTAAATCCAAATAGATTTACTCCAAACCACCAATTACCCTGCAACCTATCATAAGATGGCATGCAAGACCACTTTTTTTTTCCAACCAATCTCCCCCTAAACGACAGCAACTAACCACGGCACATCCAAGTACAGAAATGAAACGGGGAAGAAGATGCATTGAGTGGGGAGCTTGTCCGTACCTTGTCCTTGATTCCATGGATGCGGTTGAAGACGATGGCGCGGTGCCCACCCTCAACGTTGTAGAGGCTGTTCACGGCGGCGTACACGGCCGTGCCGCCGAGCACCACCAGCTTGACCAGCGTGCTCGCGCCAGCGGGGGGCACCGGAACACGGCCTCCCTTGATGTTCATCGCCGCGCGAGTTCGGGGTCGCCTGGAACGGAGGTGGAGAGGAGCGCGTCGGCGGCGGCGGGGGTGGGGAGGGGGGGGGCGCTAGGGTTTTGGGGGCTTTGGTCGAGGAGGCGTAAGGAAATGGAGAGGGGGCGAGGGGCGGGAGTGTTGTGGTAGTTCAAGCCTTGAGGAGGCAAGCGGCGTGATCAGAGAGCCATTGGATGGTAGATGGACGGTTAGGAGTGGATAAGGCCGTGGGGTTCTTTCCTGCACGGCAAGAAAGGGGAAGGAAGTGCGGACCGTGCGGTGCGGTGGTGGACTGGCGGTGGTGCTCGCCAGTGTTCCTGGGTTTTCTTGTCTTGTTTTTTTTCTTTTTTTTTAACGGAAATGTTGTCTTTTTCTCTGTGGCGTAAACCTCTTTTTTTTCGTTTGTTTTTATTTACATGGGAATAAATTCTAATAATAACACATATTTTTACAACCATATGTTACTGCAAGTTTTATCTAGTTTACATATATGATAACAGCCGAACAAAACTTTTCTTCCACTTATACATCATATAGCAATGTTGGCAAAAAATTTTTATTAAAATACTACCTTTATTTTTTAATATACGATAACAATTCATTTTATATAATTTTTTTATATAAACGCTTAAAGAACATTTAATGATAAATTAAGTTATAATAAAATAAATAATAATTATATAAAATTTTTAATAAGATAAATGGTTAAACGTATATTAAAAAAGTAAAGATATTATATATTAGAAAATGACAAAGTTGCTCCTACTTTTCCCTAAACATGCTGAAATTCACGATGGACTGAAAAAGCCCGAACCAAAAAAAACATGAACTATAAGAAAACTAAACCTCCAGGGTTTTCAGCAATTTTTTACTATATGATTATACTCGTATTATACCATATCCATATATGCGAGATTAAAATAAAAAAATAAAAGAAAATAATTTTTATATTGGTTTAGATTCTAAAAAATATATGATCAACTCACACTATCATACACAATTAGAGGGGATAAATGATTGCGAAAATTAAAAATAAAATTTAACACTTTCTTCTAATCACAAACATGTTTTTAGAATTCAGACAAAATGCTATTTTATCACGTAATTTCGATCTACCTAAAACTGACTAAAGAAAATTTACAATCAAACTTAACTGAAATAAAAAGGTTTACAAAAATTAATTAAACCTAATTAAATGAGATTCAAAAATAATTAACCAACGAACACTAAAAACACATTCTAGATAAAAACTAACCCAGAAAACGAATTAATCAAATGAATAAGAAAAGAGACATCAATTACTTACACTAATCTTCCATAAATATTAGCTTTATTATCAAGATTATATGTAAAAGATGTTTTCCCAAAACATCCAAAAAATTTCTCCACGAAATCAACAAAAACCTATGTACAAGTCTAATCTAGATTGTGCTCTCAAAAATCATACCAAGAAAAAAACATATTTCCTTTTTCCGTAAACAGTAGCTAAGCACATCCAGTCACTTTAGCCGATCCAGACGTCTACTATGTATGCCACGCCCACACCGCGCAACTAGGCTGTGTCCGCGCCGTCGGCCTGCTTTCACGCGCGTGCCGACTCTATGGGGTTCCGCTCTCTCCGTGTCGCAGCCCATGCACCAACCTTCTTTGTCGATGCGCCTCAGCCGACCTGGCTACTATTGTTGTCATGCTGGACAGCTATAGCTATTCTGAAAAACTCCAGTTTCATCTTTGAATTTTCTCTAAATTTTATCTATATTGTAAGCAACTTGTGGAGTTTAATGCCCGTACATATATATAAAATATATTTTATAAGACACGTCATCAGCAAATACACTATCGCTATATTTTAATATGACAATTTTAATATAACTAATATTAATTTTAATATTGATAAATTTTTTATCATTGTTGATTAGTATTAATTTAGTTTATATATATATAATATGTATCACACCGAAAATAAGAGGTAGTAATCTAGCTTGTTATATTAATCTTAACGAGCAAATGAGTGGTATAGCTTCTTTCTAGCATAATCTCAATATATGACTTCGATACCCTCCGCTCATATATTTACGTTGATATCTTGTACAAACAAAACTTAAAGATGTTAAATAGAATATGGATAGGACTACACATTTTGGATAACTTTTTATATAGAAGTATGTACGTGATATTTATAGTAATAGTACGTTATATTAATAATTAATTACCTAATTTATCGATAACAATAAATTTTTAGTGTTAGCGAAAATTAACGATATGCCATCAAGTGGTTTCGTTCTCTACGTATGGCTCGATAAAATGTCACCTTTTATAATGCACTTGATAAAATATCATCCCCTATGTCATCCTCGATAATACGCCGCTCTATAGGTTTTGGGCCATTTTTTTTCACAGGTCAGCCACGTAAAAAAAGATGGAATTACCGCTGCCTCTTTTCCATATCGATTAGATCAATCGATTGGTTGTCTTGCTCGTCGTCCTCTCTCTCTCGTTGTTGGGGGCAGAAAGCTCGCCGCCGTCGTCGCTGGGGAGCAGAATCAGGAGGCCAGCTACCGCCGGGCTCGTCTCTCCCCCGTGCTCCTCCGCCCCCTCCCCCGACCTCGTTAGGCTGCCGGCAGCGACGCCCGCCGCTACCCATTGTTCTTGCTTCTGTGATTAGAAAGAAGATTTAGAATTATTGTGTGTACTCAAAATTTCAGAGAACGCGTGCCTTGATTTTTCGGTGTACCTATGTAATGTTTTCAAAATATTAGAATTGCATGTATTTTAAGAAGTGCCCATGCGTTGCAATAGAAAAATTTGCACCAACTTCAAATCTTAACGAGTGGGATGATGTTAAAGAATGATTAAGTTATTTTTGTTGCAAAGGTAAACATCATGTTAGCACAAACAATATCTATGTTCACATCTTTACGGTTTTCACCTAATATGAACGGTGAAAAATTGTAATACAAATGGAATAGAATGTCACATAATTATTTCGGGGCCATCAATAGATATCAAGTTTAAAAGTCTACTCAAATACCATTGTTTGGAAGTCTACACGTCCAGCAATACATGCGCAACAAAATTCGTTGTTACAAGTAATAATTATTGATACACAAACTCCCGGCGAGAAAACGTCGCTGCACACACAGATTGCTGGTTGGGGGCGCCGGTGGGTTCCGGTAGCAAGTCACTCCACTCCGGCCACCAAAAAATTGCGTCCAAACAGTCAAAATCCCCAAATATATGCCTAATCCCGATCCCTTTTTATATATTATATGCCAGCTTCCGATCCCCTTTTTCTCTTGATCCCTCCGTCTGGCCATACCTCAACCGCGACTCCCTGGTGATTTCCAAGGTAGATCGCCAGCGATTTTTCCACCAGCAACTCGAGCGACGGCTGCAGCGCCGCAACCCATTCCTCACGTGAAGGGTCGACGGCGCAGGAGGTGCTGCGAGCCTGCAGCTCCTTCCACCACTCATGTGTACATAGAGTTTGTGTATATTTTTCCACTACACATCTATATGTTGCAAGACAAAGGATGTGTCTCCGGTGTTAATGGCGCTAACTGAACTCAGCTTAAAAAAGTAACTCCAGCATGCACAGAGAAACATACGTGCATGGAAAAAAAAAACATTTCGGCAATGGCGCTAATCACATTTCCTAATTTAGATGATCTGCTTCGCTGGTTAGTCGATCCCAGCCTTTCATATTCATCATCCTTTGTGTTTTGCTCAGTCTGTTCAATTCCATTGCATGATGCCACCACGGAAGAGCTTGGCATTTCTGTAACTACCTCTTCACCGCTGATATGTACCTTAGCATCTATTACAGAGTTGAGCAGCCTATTGCTTCCCTGCAACCTTTCAATCCCTGCCTATTTGAGCTGCAAAGTTTGTTGTTTACTTGTTTGGCTCACAGGTCAGGTGTAAGCAGAAAAAACATTAAGCCTGACAGTTAAAATTTATAGGGAATCACCAGCTCCTTAAAGAAAATTATGCAGGAAAAAATATAATATTTTCAATGTTAGTTCCCGTTGTATGGAAAACAAAATCTAAGTACGGCTAGAACAGTGAACTGTGCAAGTTGTTTTTCTTCAGCAAGGCTTGAATGGCCCTCAAGAATGGTTGGACTTAACTGATGTAGCACAAAACTGATGATGATAGAAGGAGGTCAATAAGCCAATAAGTCTCACGCAAGCGTCATGTCGTATGCATGATCAGACTAAGAGATCAAACCTAACCGATACAACCTTAGGCAGATTGAACACACCAGGATAGTGGTTGGACTTATCCGTTCACTAAAGATCAGACCTTACTGATGTAGCCCTGCATTGAGAGTTAGAACCCACCGGAAAAAGACTAGATGAGCTAGGATGGTGATGTGCCCAAGTTGTGTATTGATTTGTGTGATATCTTAAAAGGTTTCAAGAGTTCTATATTTATATCCTGTGGTTACAAGAGTTCGATGTGGTTATAAATGACCTCCGGATATTCTTTCCTCATCAGAAAAGAATCTTTTTCTAACAAGTTAAAAAAACTAACTAAATTTGCCTATTGTTCGTGCGCGCGTGGGGAAGATCGGATCAGGCAGAAAGGTGCACTAAGAGGGAGTGCGAGAGTGAGCCGATGAAGCTGTGCATGGACATGTCGAGGCTTGGGAGGTCGGCTTAGCTCCAGCTCAGGTCCTTCAGTTTATTTGGGTGCACTCCCGATGATCCCACCAAGTGTGACAAAGGATATGTTCGAGCCAAATCGGTCCTCCGTGTTTGCTAATGGAAGTCCTATGGAGGTCTAATGCAATCATGCCCGAACACACTGAGGCCTAAGAGGTCTGCTTTTTTCTAGCGCAAGTCCTTTGGCTTCGAGGTGTTTTGTCAGGTTGATGTAGTGGCAAGCGTGCCAGTCAATTTAATCTCTAATTGACAAGGAAGATAGATAAATTTAAATCATAAAGCCAATTGACCAATAGGGCAATACAGACTCCTGCTATTGGCCCGTTGTTGATAGGGTTAGGATTGCCATCGGTTGAGTTCGACGCACTCCTGCTATCGGCTGGTAGCCGATAGCAACTGTAGTGCTCATAGATTAGATAGAAAGCCAATGACATCATAGGCTAATAGTAAGAAATGAAATCAACCTCCTTCCCTCTATCAATCGGGCTCTTTTCATAAGCCGATTGGCTCTTCGATCCTGTCTACGAGGCTTACCAAATTTTAGTGTAAACACATACCCCTAATTTGAAGTATGAGGACCCATGCTTTAAAATTATCTTTGCAAACACAAGGTTGATATGTGCCCTTGTGCTTCGTTGTAGTGATGAGTGATTGTCAATGTGCTAACACTTCAGGTTGAGTATGTTTCGGAAACATGTTTTGTGGCTTGTGGTATATAGGTGTGGAGCTCAGAGGTGGTGATTGATGGCAAGGTGAAGGTCAAGTAGAGACGAGCCATGTCGATGGACTGGAAGCAGTGAAGGACGGACGTGAGTCTTGGACTGAGGAACCGGTGCACCGAAGGATCAGCCGTAATGGATGACACCTGGGGACATTGACAAGCGCAAGTATACATGGGTGATGAGGATAGCGTCGAGCTTGGTGAAGGTCGAACACATGTCGGTTTCAAGGATTTGGCCTCAAAATCTAGGTTTCGAGGAGGAACAGGGTAGCAGGTGGCAAAATCACAAAGGTTGCTCCAAGACAAAGCAAATTTATGCAGGAAGTGTGGTCGTTTGATTGCCTAAAAAAGAGTTGGACCATTATGCCTTTCGGATCATGTTTCGGCCTATTATACTAAAAGGGCATAATCGGAATTTTGCATGAAGCGCTGGTATATAAAGGAAGACAGTGTTGCGTCAGCGTGCAGAGGGGTTGCGAGCAAGTGTGAGGGTTTTCATTTTTTGCTTTTTTCATATGTCTTTTTCTCTCGTTTTTCTCGAGTCCGTTGAGTTCCTCAGTTAGGGTTTTCTCCATTTGATCTGTTCGCTGCGCTATAATTCACCGTATTTGTGTACATGATCTAAAGATTGTATGCAGGAATGGAGGCCCTAACCTCCAGGTGTCCTCTAGGATTTGATCTATGAGTTATGTGTTTAGATCTAGTCGGTGTTCTTTCGGTTTCTGCTGTTCTTCTTCCGATGTTTTGATCTGGATCTTGAGCTTTTGGGGGGTTTTGGTTTAGATCGGTTTATTTGAGCCTTTTACTCAAATCTTGATGATGCTCTTTGTATTCTTGGTTTAACTCTTCTGATGTCTAGGGTTGAACATTGAGCTTAGTGATTTTTGGCTCAGATCTGTTCTTTCAGATGAACTAGGACGTGAGTTGAGGCTTTTCACTGAAGGAAATCGTCTTACTCCTCACAAGTTCATAGATCAGTTTAGTTCAGATGTTTACACAGATCTCTTCTATGTTCTTCGCGTTCTTAGTTTAACCCCTCCGACATTTTGGGTTGAACCTTGAGCTTTTGTTTCTTTTGGCTTTGATATGTTCATTCAGGATGAACTAGGATGTGAGTTGAGGCTTTTCACTAAAGGAAATCATCTTACTCCTCATGAGTTCATAGATTTGTTTAGTTTAGGTGTTTACACAGATCCCTTCTATGTTCTTCACGTTCTTGGTTTAACCCCTCTGACATTTTGGGTTGAACCCTGAGCTTTTGTTTCTTTTGGCTCTGATCTGTTCATTCGGGATGAACTAGGATGTGAGTTGAGGCTTTTCACTGAAGGAAATTGTCTTACTCCTCATGAGTTCATAGATGGGTTTAGTTCAGGTGTTTACATAGATCCTTTCTATGTTATTCGTGTTCTTGGTTTAACCCCTCCGACATTTCGGGTTGAACCCTCAGCTTTTGTTTCTTTTGGCTCCAATTTGTTCATTCGGGATGAACTAGGACGTGAGTTGAGGCTTGTCTCTGAAGGATATCATCTTACTCATCATGAGTTTATAGATTGGTCTAGTTGAGGTGTCTACTTAGATCCCTTCAATGTTCTTCGAGTTCTTCACGTTCTTGGTTCTAAGTGTTAGGGGTTTTTGACTCATATCTGGTTACTTGAGATGAACTAGGGTGTGAGTTGAGTCTTTCAACCATAGAAAATCATCTAGCTTCACACGAGTTCATAGATCTAGGCAAATCAGACTGACAGGAAGAAGTTCTAGGGTCTTTCTCTCTTCTGTGTTTTTCCTTTTCACTGGTTCAAGTTTTGGGCGATGATCTCTTTGAGATAGCTCATCTATTAGTTAGAAAACCTATAGATCTGGTTGAGACTGCTTTTTAGGGTTGATTTTGGGACATCATTCAAATAACTATACTGAAAGTTAAGGCTCCTATTCACCCCCCCTCTGGTCGCCATTTTCGGTCCTTCAATCTTTCTTAGACTCTCATGACTCTAGAATCTTCTCTCCTACTTCTTGTAATCGGCTTTCATGAGCCAATATGATCTACATCAAATGTACTAAGTTATGAAACTCTTGAAAGAAAAATTTCTTTCTAATGCACCTTAATAATCCTTGAAAGGCCAGTTCTACTAACTATTCATCACTTAAGTTGAAGCTGTAGCATCGGCTTCATACATTACGGAATCTTTGAATATATTCCAAAATCAATTCCTCCTTCCTCTGCTTCACCAATTTTAAATATGTGAGTCGCATCTCGTGGATCCTCATAAGGAAGAGCTTGTGAAGTTTTTCTCCTAGATCGGCCCATCCTCTAATTGAACTTGGTGGCAATGATGAAAACCAATTAAAAGCCGATCCAGATAGTGACAATGGAAACAACCTAACTCTCAGAGCTTCTTCTACCAATGCTTGCCCGCACTGAGCCAACAATTGATAGACATGTTCAACTATTGACATATTGTCTTATCAAATGAACTTGGAGAAATATGGCATCTTGTATTGGCATGGTAATGATACTATATCAAACTACTCAGGATATGGAGGCCAATACATGAAATTATCTCCCTTCGGTTTCAAGTCAAACAGTTCCTTCATCACTTTGGATATTTTAGCAGTGCACTCATTGTCTTCATTGTGTTGCCCCTAAGCTAAATATAGCCATCGGACCAATTAAACATCGACATCTATGGACTAATATCTGCCAATGTATGAATTGGTGGCTTTTGAGTAATTAATCCATCCACTCTTTTCCTTACCAAGTCTTGAAGCATACTTGTCAACCGTTTAGATTGATCGATTAGCATGTGACATATAGCTTCATCAACTAATTCTTAGATGGATTTTTGTGGACTTGAAGATGTAGGTTGAGTTGTTTCATAGATCCGAGTTGGTCATGGGAGTGAATTCTTCTGGATTGTTCCTTCTTGAGTCATGCTAAAAGATTGCAAGCACAACTTCTCAAAATCTTTCACATATTTCTTTACCTATTGTCTTTGTGTTTCTATCAAGTCTTCCAATGAAAACAAAATAATAATATCTTCATCAGCTTCTTCATTGGATGAGCATGTCTTGGCATCCACTTCTTTTTTAGTCATATTGATTAAAATTCGAGTCCCATTAGGCGTACTAAAAATTATGGTAGTGCACACACGAGGAAGATTGGATCGGACGAAGAGACTTGCTGAGAGGGAGTGCGAGCATGAGAAGATGGAGGCGCACATAGACACGCCAAGGCCTAGGAGGTCGGCTTAGCTCCAACACAGGTCCTTTGGCTCGTTTGGGTGCACTTCCGATGGTCCCACCCAACATGCCAAAGGATATATTCAAGCCTAATCAGTCCTCCGTATTCCCTGTTGGCAGTCCAATGGAGGTTCAATGCAATCCCACCCAAACATGCCGAGTCCTTAGAGATTTGTTTGGCTCGAGCACAAATCCTTCAACTTCAAGGTGTCTTCGTTGGGTTGCTATAGTTGCGGGTATGCTAGTTAATTCAACCTCTAATTGACAATGAAGACAAATAAAGTTAAATCATAGAGCCAATCAACCAATAGGCTGATACGGACTCCTGCTATCAGCTGGTTGCCGATAGGGTTAGAATTGCTATCGACTGAGTCCAATGCACCCCTGTTATCAGCTAGTGACTGATAACAACTGTAGCGCTCATACATTGGATAGAAAGCCGATGACGACATAGGCGAATAGCGAGGAATGAAATAAAAGACTCATTAGATATAGAGTTAATGATGCTTCGAATTGAGTACACGATAAATAGTAGGGAGTGAGACTCGATCTCCCAAAGTTATGAGACCTAGCGAGCACCATGATGGTACTATTAGAACCACCCTCGATATATTGGATTGAACTGAGATAGTTTGAGGCTAAGGCTAATGGCACTGAGACAGCGGAGACTAGATTGGATGAAACAACGGAGGAACTGTGTGAACCCATCGGTTGCTAGTTGAGCCGATGTGGCAAACGAAACCCAATAAGTCTTAATGCAAAATCTAATAGAACGAGATCAATTGCTAGCGGATAATCGCTGGGCAAGATAAATGTATATTGGCTAAAAAGTTGATAAACTAGGCATGAGGCTTTGTGTATGGATAACTCATCAGCTAGCCGTTCCGATAAAACGTTGCATAAAGATCTATTGGCTAAAGGCTCAATCCGCTATCAACAATCTAGTAGGTCAAACCTAACTGATCCAGCATGAGACCGATGATGGTAGAAGAGCATGATAAGCCGATAGAACCCATGTTAGCGTGTTGTGGTGTATCCTATCAGACTAAGAGATCAGACCTAACTGATGCAGCCTTAGACAGAGAGGATACACTAGGATAGTGGCGAGACTTACCGCTCCACTGGAGATCAGACTTAAACGATGCAGCTCCATATCATGAGCCAGAACCCATCGGTAAAAATCTAGATAAATAAGGTTAGCGATATGCCAAGATTGAATTGATCTATGATGGATCATTTACAAGGTTTCAGGGTGTCTATATTTATACCCTAGAGCTATAAGAGTCTGATATGGTTATAAACAACCTTCAGATATTATTTTCTAAACACAAAAGAAAACTTTCTCTAAGAAATTAAAAAAACTAATTAGACTTGCCTATCTTAGAAGATATATTCTATAAATATACAAGTATCTTACCATGGTTTCCACGGCTCCTTCTCATATTTGGTTTTATCTAGATAATCTTTATCTTTGACTGAACCAAATCCATCCTCATCCATCCGATCAGCTCATTCCTTGTATCAATCAGTCTCTTTCTATAAGCCGATCGGCTCTCTAATTCTATCTACGAGGCTTCCCAAAATTTAGTGTAAACACCTATCTTATAAAATATATTCTATAAAGATACAAACACCCTATCATAGTTTCCATGGCTCCTCCTCAGACCTAGTCCTATTTGGATAATATTTTATCTTTGAGTGAAATGAATCCATCATCATCCATCTGATCGGCTGTTTCCCTGCATCAATCAGTTTCCTTCCATAAGTCAATTGGCTCCCTATCCATCGTCTGATCCTGTTTGTAGGCCTACCAAATTTTAACGTTAACACATGCCCTCATTCTAGAGTTTGTTAATAGACTTCAAAATTTCAAGCCATTAGAATTCTCCTCAAACTAAGGCGACCCACTATAGTCTACAAATAGTACCAATTGGCCTAGATTCCCGTTAGGTCATCATAACCCTATAAAGCATTTCGTCTCCTTAGCCCCTTTCTTCACGCCTTCATATCACCAGAGCCTCCAAAACCTCGATGAGCTTCGACGAACATAGGCAAACAACCACGAGCTTCTTCAGCAATTGTTGATCTTCATTCATCTTTTCCTCGCATAATGGTGTTGATGACCACAATCCTTAAGGTAACCTTTTTGTTCACTCCCTTGCTCCACAATCTAGATAGATTTAATCTGCCTCGTTCTTCACCTGTTAATCATCGTGTTCTTGTTTACTATAGAGCCCTAGGAGTCAAATCCTAATCCTAGCCACCGACCATCCAAATTTCTTTTACCTTGGCCCCATGGGTAGCAAGGATCTAAGAAATTTTACCAATATTGAAACAGAGTGAATCCCCTTCAAGACCTTGACTATGTTGATCGGTGATTAGACCAATAGTTTCAAATCTTGACCTAGCAAACTCTCTGGATGGAGGAATTGGTACCTTAGTGTATCAGCCGCCAAGAGAACAGTTTGGGGAAGAGACAAAAATCGGCCATCTCATCAAATCTCTCCCTAGTCGATATGGAGAAAACAAACCTCTGCTCGCATTGACTTCTTATTTTTGGTTAGATGCCCTCAACACCTTTTTGTTTAATCACGGGTTGATGACCCCAACTTTGATGGACATTGTCTTGCTTACCTATCTCAATACCACAAATTACATCAACACGTCCAACTTCCGATTCAAAACCACCCATCACCTGAACACCAAAAATATCGGTGGTTGGACTAAGTACATTTCTCTCCACAATAAGATTTTCGGATCAGTTGATGATTGGGAGCATGTTGTATTTCTAAATCTGTGGCTAGAATGGTTTGTGTTCGGTGGCGTGATCCTCGGCCCGACAACCAACTTACAATGTTTGGCAGAGTGTTTAACCAATTGTTGCCAAATTCCCTTGGGCCAGTACTTACTTAGAGTCACTTATCAACTACTCCATCAAGTGGCAAACAAACTATTGGCTAGCCAACCAGTTGGACATATCGGCGGCCCCTGGTGGTTTATACAACCATGGCTAAATGTTTACACTTCCAAAGCCATCATTGAGACCTCCTTCAATAATTTGATTTTCCTAACTGATTACTTAGAGGAGAATGAAGTTAGCCAATGCCGATACATCTCAATAGGTAAGGCTGCATTGGCTCTTCCTGATAGTAAGATAACTCCCATCGGACTAGGCCAATGGTTCAAGAGCTTATACTATGGTTTCACCAAAGAAGCTACCCTCCGGTTTGCACATGAGGATGCAACATAATCTGAAATGCCCTCCACATTCAATCCCCTCAATGCTCTGGCTAATGAATAGCCAAATAGTGCATTTTCTATTGGCCATCACTCATAATCTTATGCCGACTGGGTTTTCACTAGGCTGATCCCAACATCCATCGTATGAATTTTATCACCCATCTATCGGCTCTCATCAATTGGGATTCAGCTAGCTTCCTATAGGCTTATTCTTTATCAACAAACTCCCAGTACAAGGCAATGTGAATAGTGCCTTAAAGTACGATCGACTGAGAATGATAATAGAATCCCTATCCTTGGGCGAGATCACCACCTTCGAGCCATGTACTGCCAATACTAGACTTTTCACTCGATAGTGGTCGGGATGGAGAAGACACATGCTTAGTTCATCGGCTGAATAGTATTGCTCATGCCTCAACCCTCATAATGTCGAGTCCAATGAAAAGGTAATACTTCTCCATGCTCTATTCTCTTTGATCATATTACTCAAACATCCACTATCTTGCAAGCCAGCGATAAAGAAGTGCTAACAACCAGTACGAGTGGCCGGCTGTTTTGTACAAACCACCATTGGCCGAACCCCATCTAGGATAATGTGCTTCTTCTACATCAGCTCTTCTTCGGGTCCTGTGGCCAACAAGAACAAAGCGCAAGAAGCTGTTAACTCAACCTATCTCAAAGAAATAGAAATTCAGCACCGATGTCACGGTCGCGATGCCAATCTCCAAATCACCTCCCATTACAACAACATCGACTCCTTCACCCTTACTGGTATGTGCCGATTCCTATGTTTGTCTATTTTTCATATTTTTTCTGATAACCTCCTTTTTTCTAGCTCGAACCATCAAATCCCGAAGTTCCATCATCAACTAAAATCCTTGCAAACATTGAGCCAATGGTCCCACCAGAAATCCCATGTCTTCAACAGCCAATCCTCAAACCAAAGACATCGAGATAGTCCCCATTACCTCTACAGCCGACATCGGCCACCTTCCTGATGAGACTACTCACCAAGCTGACTCACTGAGCCAATGCCGATGTCGCTTATCACACCACCACCAATGTCCTTTCTTGGGTAACTTCATCTCATATATGTATTTCCGCTTTGACATATTATTCTCTTATTTATGATGTCAATCTATAGTCTTTAGCCGATTTGTTCTCCTTTGACATTGGCAAATATTTGGAGATGAATGAAGATACAACCACCAGTGTGGTGATCAAGCCATCTCTACAAGCTAATGTACGTGAACAGCTATCGAACATCATCCATTGGCTAGAAATCCTAATTAGCTCACTGGTGGAAGACTATGGACCACTCCGGGCAAGACTCGCTAAAATCGAGCATCTTCTGCTTCAGGAACTTATTGACTCATTGATCCTTGCTGCCTATTTGGAATCACACATGATCCAGCTGATCATGACCAGGCGGTGTATAGCTGATTGTGCTGAACAAAAAGATTTGACTCAAAATGATCAACTATCTGCCTAATGCAAGATGAAGAAACTCGATGACATGATAGCTGTCTCATAGAAAACCCAATCTAAACTAGACCAACTGAAGAAACAAGAAGCCAATTTGATGACGAAGCTTGATAAGATGCGCAAAAATATTGAAGTCACAAAATCCACCTTATCGACCTACTACAATCAATATAGGATCAGTCGGCCAAAGTGGCAACAATAGTGTGTCAAGTGGCTCATCGGCATAAGACTTTGAAGACTATCCCCAATTCTAATGAAGAAGGCATTCGTGCCATCAATGCGATCAACAAAATTTGGCTATGCGCGATTGAAGAGATCAAAAAATTCCTGTAATACTTCAACGCTAAAAACTTGTGATGTCACTTCTTCAAAACTATTGGTGTATGCAATATAACTTGATCAGCTTTATTAAGTCTTGTTTATTTTGTTCTAAAGGCAATATCAAATGATATCGGCTATCTTTAGACTATATAACAATATCGGCTCTTGTCTTGAAGAGTATTAGAAATCAGCTGCACTTAGCCAATTTAGGCATTGACTCAAACACTAGGATAATACATCTTTAGATATTTCTCATTGAATGCTTTGGTAAATTCTTCTCCTTTAAGATTCTCCAGCACATAAGCATTACTAGTCACACAATGATTAATTCGATAGGGCCCTTCCTATTTAGGCAACCATTTTCCAAACTTATTATCCCTAGACCTGATCGGCAGAATCAATATCCAAATGAGATCTCTCTTAGAAAATGATTTAGTCATCACATTTTGTTATAATGCCTAGCTACCCTAACTTTATTTTCCTTAATCCTTCCAAGCATTCTTAGCCGATTCTGAGCAAAATTATCAAGCCCATCTGCCATTAAATTATAATAATCATTGGTTATCGGTTGATCCTATAGAGAGATCCTCTTGGAGCCGATGTTAATTTTCCATGGCAAAACCGCTTCATGTCTACATACCAACCGATATAGCGGTATTCGAGTAGATCCATGGCATATCATCTGATAGGCCTACAATGAATGGGCTACTGTGGCATGAACCCTCCGCGACTGTTTATCAATCTTACGCTTGATCAACTTGATTAAGATTTTATTGGAAGCTTTGGCTTGTTCAATGGCTTGAGCATAATATGGTGACAAATTTAGCAATTTAGTCCCCATACTGGCAACAAACTATTAAAACTCATTAGACATGAAAATAGATCCCTGATCGGTAGTTATTGTTTGTGGAATCTTAATCTGATAAATAATATGTTTTTTGAAAAATTCAGTCATGTTCTTAGATGTAACTTTTTTCAAAGGGTTAGCTTATACCCACATTGTAACATAATCCTTTGCTACCAATATGAACGTATGCCCTTTACTTGATAAAGGATAAATTTGGTTGATCATGTCAATCCTCAAACCTCTGAATAGCCATGGCTTGATGATTGGATTCATAACCGATGTTAGTGCTTGCTGTACATTCCCAAACTTTTGATAATCTTGGCATCCCTTATAGTCTGTGAAGCAATATTCTAGCATTATTGGCCAAAAATATTTAGCTCTTCTTAATAGCCATTTCGTCTTGTGAGCCGATTGATAAGCCCCACAAACGACTTCATGTATGTTGCACATAATCATTGTAATGTCTACTAAACCCAAGCATCTTAATAGAACTCCATCAATGATTCGATAATATAATTTTTCATCAAGCAACACATACTTGGTAGATTTATACTGAAGTTTTCTAGAAGCCAATTCTGATGAATTTGGCAAATATTGGATAATCTCCTATCTCCAATCATTAGCTTCAATGCAATTATTGATATCAGTTATATTAACTTCCATCTTTCTATCTAGGCGATATTCGAAAACAATCTAAGCAAGATCATTAACTTCTAAATTATGCTCACTAGAAATATGATCCAATGACACCATCTTGAAATCTTTTAATAAATATTAATATTCTTCATAATATAACCTTAAGACATCATCTCTGCACTCATATTCTTCGAATAGCTACTTGATCACCAATAGTGAATCCTCAATGATCTCTATCGTATCGGCTTCGATTTCATTCAAAAGTTGAAATCCTTTGAGCACCGCTTTATACTTTGTTTGATTGTTGGTGCGATGCGACTTAATCATAAAAGCAAACTCAAAGCTTGCCCCCCGAGGCAATACAATCACTAAGCCAATATCAGCTCCATGCTTACAAATCGATCTATCAAAGAATAAAGTCCATGGAATCGGCTTCACAAAATTTCATGACTTCCTCTATGTTGTACGATAAAATTTGTCACAACTTGTCCTTTGACTTCTTTAGCCGATTCATATCTTAGATCGAACTCCATCAAAGCAAAGATCCATTTACCAATTTTTCCTTTCAAGACTAGAGTTGATAATATATACTTCACCAAATCGACTTTACAGACAACTATGTATTCAGTCAATAGGAGATAATGTCTTAACTTTGTGCATGAGAAATATAAACAAAGGCATAATTTTTTTACCATAGGATATCTTATGTCAACATCCAGAAGTCCTCTGCTTAGATAGAACACCACTCATTCCTTTCCTTCAAACTCTTGTATCAACACTGATTCAACAGACTTCTTAACGGCCGATAGATATAATTTGAATGGTATCCCCTTCTGTGGTAGAATCAATATTGATAGAGAATTTAGATAATTTTTAAATTGATCAAAAGCCTTTTGTTGCTCAGTGCCCCCACATGAACTCATCATCCACTCTTAACTTTAGTAAGGGAGTAAAAGATTCAACTCTTCCTAATAGATTTGAAATAAATATCTTTATAAAATTAAGCTTGCTGATCAAGGACTGTAGCTCTGTCATATTGAGTGGTGGTTTGGTGTTCTAGATGGCTTTGATGTTTCATTGGTTAACTTTGATTCCCCTCTCATGCACCATAAAGCCTACAAAATTATCCAACCGATACACCAAAAGCATATTTATAAGAATTCGTCATAAGTCCATATTCTTTCCCCTTTCTAGTACTTTTCGTACATCAGCTATATGGCCTTTAGCACTATTGGATTTAACCACCACGTCATATATATATATATATATTCACCAGTAGGTCGACGAGATCATGAAATATATAATTCACTGCTCTCTGATAAGTCGTGGTAGTACTTTTTAATCCAAACGTCATAACTACCCACTCATATTAGCCAATAGCTCTAGGACATCGGAATGCAGTCTTGGGTATATCTTCTTCTGTCATAAAAATATGATTATATCATGCATTGCCATCCATGAAGCTAATGATCTTGTAACCTGATGCTACATCAATTAACATATCTGCCATCAGCATCAAATACTCATCTTTAGAGGTAGCCTTGTTCAAATCCTAGAAGTCGATATATATAGTCAACTTGTTATTTTTTTTCTCCACTGGGACGATGTTAGATATCGACTCAACAAATTGGCATGGTCTAATCAAGTTTCCATCATACAATTTCACAATTTCTACCTTGATTGTATCATGTAACTTTACTTTAAATCTTCTCGGATGCTACTTAAACAGCAAATATCATGGTTTGATAGGAAACCGATGTTCAATAATCGATCGGCTTAGAGGTGGAATTTCATGGTAATGTTAGGCAAAATATTTCCAATATTTCTTCAATAATTTTATTAATTTTTCTCAAAATTCAATATATAATTTTTTAATTATATACGTCAGCCTTGGCCTACATCCTAGACCTATATATACTTCTTCTAAGTCATTGGCTGACATAAATTCTTACCCTAATTTCCTTTCGAAGTCATCAATGGTGCTCATCAAAGTAACAATTTGGAGCCGATTTGCTGGATCAACCGTATTCCTTAGTTGGTGACCTTGAGGAAATCACCTTCCCATACTTTTCTAGACAAAGCAATCAACTCCATCGGCTTCCCAGATCAGCAAATCAATCACTGCAACATTCGTCAATTGATCGGCTGGAATTATTTTAATCTAATCTTGCCACTGTATAAGACTTTGATGCATCGTCGATGGAACACAACAATTGGCATAAATCCAATTCCTGCCAAGGAGTAGAGTATGCGATCTGTTACCATTAATAACGAAGAACGTGGTAGGTAATATCTTGCTTCTTACTGTTAACTCCATGTTTAACACACCCTTCGTTTCCGATAGATTTCTATCGAAGTCTTTTAACATTGTATTTGTCTTTATGAGATCTTTAGCAGTCTTCCTCAGCTTGCAGTATGTTGCATACGATATTAGATTGATAGCTGCACCTCCATCAACTAGCATCTTTATCATTGGCTTCCCATCTACATACCCTTGATATACAATGGTTTTAGGTGTCGATGCTTAGACTCTTTAGAATTGTCAAATACAGCCTGACTGTGTTGCAACATCAATTGAGCAAAAATTTCTTCATCTTTCTCATCGGATGAAAATGCTCTATACTCTAGAGACAAGAAGAATACTATGTTTGTTGGAGCCGATGCGTCAACACCATCATATTTTCACACACCATACTTGTTTAGTCCTTTGACCATGATCGGCTTCCTCATGGTCTCGCTATTGCTTCTTTTGTTGCTCCCTATGCCATAACCGTTATGTTCTTCTCTTTTGATTTCTCATGAAAATTTCGATTGGACACTACTAAGGGTTTGGATTCCGCTGTTCTTAATGCAACTCCTTATCGCTAGCCACTTTTTCATTGCAGTCTTCATTGATCGGCCCCAATCAGCTATATACCAATGCTCTCTTTGCATGTGGCCGATCTTGTGAAAACCTCTCCTGCTCTTAGGACAATCTTCAATTGATGGTAATCTCATATCCTGATCCTAGCAAAACTGAAAGAACGGACAATCCCAATGAGGATTATATTTCTCTTTGTGTGATAAGGCATGTCATTCTTCATCTTTACGCTTGGAATACTTCTCTACTAGGTCTGATGAAGTGACTTTTGATTTACCCTGATGCCTCCCTTCATTGGCCCGATCTCTCGAAGATCCCATGAACACCATGTTCACAGGAAACGGATAACCATTAATCTTCATCAGCTTCTTGTCTTCAAATTTGATCCTTTCTTGTTCAACAGCTGATTGCAACTATTACTGAAAAACTTTGCATTCTTTGGTATGATGTGATATTGAGCCATTTGTAATATTTCTTCTTCTTAAGTTCTTTAGCTGATAGAATTATGTGATTCGGCGAAAGTTGAATTTGCTTCTCTTAAGGTAGTAAATCGAAGATATTATCGGTTTTATTGATATCAAAATCATATCGCTCATCTTTGCCAATACTCTTCACCCATGGGCATGATATCGACTTCCTATTTCTAATCCACTCCACCAAACCAACTTCAACATCGGATTCCTGATTGTCTGAGTCTAATGAATAAGCTTGCACTTGAGCAACCCTGCAATGAAAATTTTCCTTCTTGGCTTCATGGAATCAGCTTTCATGAGCCGATATCTTCTATAACAGGTGTGTTAGACTCTTAAACTCTTACGATAAAAAACATTTTTTGATTGGAGCCAACAAATCTTGGAAGGCTAACTCAACCAACTGTCCATCACCTAAGATCACACTAAATTTCCCAAAACCGTTGGATGTATTTCAAGACCGATTCACCAGGCCTTTGTCTAACCGATGTTAAATCTGTTAATCTCATCTTGTGAATTCTAGCAAAAAGTACTTGTGGAATTGCTTCTTCAGATCAACTCATCATAGAATTGAATTCGGTGGTAATGAAAAAAACCATGTGAAGGCCAATCGAGATAAGAACAGTGGGAAAAATCTAACTCTTAGGGCTTCCTCAGCCAATGCTTTTCCACACTAGGCTAAAAATCGGCTGATGTGCTCCACCGTAAATACGTTGTTTTGCCCTAAGAACTTGGATAAATCTGGTTTTCTGTATCGGTACGATAACAAAACTCTGTCAAATCACTCCGGATACAGGTGCCAATATATAAACATCTGCTCCTTTGGTTTTATACTAAATTGCTCCCTTACTATCTTTGCAACTCTTATTGAGCAATCCTCCTTTCTTGGAATCTCCCTTTGATATTGTCACCAATTAAGGAGGAAGAAAGAGGGGGCGAGGGGAAGGCAAGGTAACCAATCGGGAAGGACTCGCTAGTGACATTGTTGATTTTTAGCTAGCTGGCAAGGCTAGAGGTAGCGAAGTCAAGCAGGGGGAGGAGATTAGCGACGGTGACCTCGATGCCCTCGATTGAGCACCCACGTGTGTGCGCCGTCGTGTATGGGGGGTGAAGAGAAGAGAGGATTAGGTTTATTGTTTATGCACAAATCTCGAAGTAATTCTGACATTCAAAGAATTGATTAAATTTTTCTTTGGACAGCCCCTTTCTGTTTATATGAAAATGGAAAAGATGGAAGATCTTAATTTTTTGTTTCGCTGTGTATTTTCCATTATCCAGATAAACAATTTTTTTACTCTTCTTGTTTTTATGGAAATGGGAAAGATGGAAAAACTCGAATGCCCACTTGCAGCCAAGCAACCCCCCTCTCCAAATTCTTACTGTTTTGTTTGCAAGAAGCAAAGGCGTAATGACTCAAAGTTGCTAAGAGCCGTTGTTGTACATGAGTGTTGTGTTAGTCATAATGGGTTATTGCACTTCTGTGCATTATCCCATTGTTGTACAAATATCAGTACATCAGTTTTTCTTTTCCTGGCAAGATGAGACACCAGCAACAGAACACTGTCCACGCCATTCATGTCTATTTTTGCAACTCTGAAGTTGAACAGCCATCACCAACGTAAGAATCAGCTCCAGAATGCCTCAACTGCATCTATTTCCCTAAAAAAATGCATAATAAATTGGGCTAAAAAATATGTATACATCGTAAATCTGTTTGTGTGTTTCCATATTTCTAATGGCAGAGCGTGACTCGCCTAATCCCATGTTCCACCTTCAATATAAGGGAAAAAACATCCATTTTTCCAGCAAATGACAATGCAGTACGATCTTCATGGGTGCCATTTGATTCTGCACCCGACACTACAGGAACAAGAAGCAAATGCCAGTAAATAATAAAGTGAAGTTACAGGTATGAAAGCAACCTGGGTTTTGGCACAAAAGGTAACCCTTGGCCACAGTCAATTGCACGACTTAAATCCCTACAAATAAGATAACAAATGAACACGAGGGAGAATGAACTGAAAATTTTGTGCAAGATTTTACAAAATGTACCTTTTGGTGACTGGCACATTGTTACTTGGTCTTGAATCATCAAACTGGCCATGGTAGAAAACCTCAAATGGCCTTCACCCATCCTGGCACCGATAAATGGAAATGGTTAAATAGAACAACAGTAAATTACGCTCATGGTGCACAAATTTGTCAGGTTGGTGTAATTCTGTACAACTTTCAAAATGCTCAAACAAGTACAACTTGTGCAATGCATATGGATCGGCAAAAAAGCAGTCCACATTAGCCAATTAGAGTGTTTCAGTGCTGAATGGGAAACCGAAGTTCGAAGGCACAATGTTAGGTCCATACCTGTCTCCTTCGGCTAATCAGAGCGCTTTGGCACTGACTAGGATGCCAGTCAATAGTGTCAAGACGTGAGTCACCATGGCAGGGTCACAGGGGTAGACTAGGCTGCTATATATCTTTTCAGGAAAAAAAGCCTTTCTGATTTTATTTTCCCATTGAGGTCCCTGAGTTGCTCCATGATGTATTTCAATGGTGAACTGCTCACCGTCAGGAGCTACAAATGCAGTAAACAATTTGAATCATAAAACCCAATGATCGCTGAGGCACCGATCAGGTTGATCAGGCTAATTAATCGTCAATCAAGTCGATTAATTGAGGCTAATCGATAGTGTATGTATTAGGACTTCTATACTATATATGGTACATAGCATAAGCAATCATATAGTATATAGTGCATAGCATAAGCAATCATCAATGAAAGATGGCTTTTGGGAGACTAAACCCTATGGGGAAGAGGCCGGCCTAATATTGCCGAGGTCCAACTTCACATGCAGCCGAAAACTCATACTGAAATTAATCGTTACATAGGCTAATCGGACGATTAATCACAATTGATTGATGAATAATCGGGCAATCAGATTTCTGATTGAGCTGATTAGTTAATACCCCATATCAGAGTCAGGGACCGATCAAAATGATTAATCATGATTAATCGGATGATCAGATAACATTGATACAACAATCAAATGATACCTCATTGTACCCTTGCTTAATTGGTGTCCAGTCAGTGCTGAGACGCTCTAATTTGCTAACATGGATTGTCTAGCCCTGGTTCCCATGTATCGTGCAAGTTATTGCAGCAGCTCAGGTATTTTGCATGGTATTGCATTAAATTTCATTCAGGAACAATGTGTTAGCATCCTAGACAATGGACATAACAGCACCATGAATTCATGAGTTTAGGCATAAGAATAGATGATGTTACCTTTTTAAACAAGTAAAACTCTGGCGTGCAGACTGCTCCAAAAGCTTTAGCAACTTCTTGAGACTGCCAGTTGCAGTAGGATAAATGAGGTAAATGGAGAAAGCATGACCACTGTATTCGAACATATAGCTGTCCAATAGAAGGGAAGAATGTGGCCAAACCTCATCATATAGATACGGGAAAGAGTATTTAAACAACTTTGCTTCCTCAGCCATGTATTCAGGACCATCCTACAAAATCTGAAGGTGAACTTGCATTCAGATGGAAAAATCTGACAAGTTGCGGAGAAGTATCACATAGAACAGATGGAACAGCAGAACATAAAACAACTAGTTCCCATATCCATGGATCAATGATAAGAAGGAATTGATGCTTACCACTATACTACACTAGCTCCAGAAGTATTTTTCTCATACACCAAGAGAAACTTATGACATAATCCTGGGTAACCTATCAGCTTGTCAGCTTACATATAGCTATTAAGGATGCAGATTCAGTTCCCCAGTTCAGACTGAAATTAACTGAATCTACCTAGTGCGAGAGGTTGCACAGATCAAGCATGCGTTTTCCTGTCCCCGAAATGCAGAATTCAATTCGAGCACGAAGCAACCTAGAATCACTAACCAGCAATGCGGGGTTGCCTTCGAAGTCATCCAATGTCCAGAGCTTCCCCGTCAGTGGCTCCGGGAGCTGCACGCCCACGAGCAAGAAACCTCAGCCAATCAACGCCACGCTCAAATTAATCTCGTTTGAAGGAACAATGGGAAGAGAAACTCGGAGCAGGGAAGGCTCAAGCATGACAGAAGCACCTCGAACTGGGGCGCGCGGAACCCAACGGAGACGCCGGTGGACTCCGTCCTGGCCGCGCGCACCTGGAGCAGCAGCCGTCGCGGACGACGCCTCCGTGCCGCGGCCGGCGAGAAGGAGGCGGAGGCGGAGGCGACAGCGGCGAGAGACCCGTACGGGCGGCGGTGGCGGGCGAGCGCGAGCGAAGGAGGAGCAGAGGGACGAGACAAGTTTTAATTATTAAAACTTGAAAATTATTTTTTTATTTAGTTTTTACACCAAATGTATCATTTAGTGCTTTAAAAAATGTGTTAATAAAAACCAAACAAAACTCTACAAATTAATATGAAAAGAACGGGACGGATGTATGGGCACGCAACCCTGGATTGCACAGTGAGCTCAGCCTCCACGTGACAAAGGAGAAATTAGAAATTAAGTTACTAATAAAAAGAGGTATTAGATACTTTTAACTACCTTAGCAAAAAAAGAGGCGACGGAAGAAAAGCACGCCTGAATCCGAAATATGGAAAAGCACCCCGAGAATCAGGCGCACCTAGACAGCTGGAACCTGGCGTACTACGAAGCGCGAGCCTCGTATTTCCAGCCGGTGACGCCTGCGCCCACGCCCTACCAACCCACTCGGCCTAGCCACCCTCCCAGCCGTATGCTCCGAGCCAGACTCGCCACCACTCTCGCGCGCTCCTCCCTCGCCGCCGCCGCCGACTCGCGCCGCCCCCGCACGGACCTTCTCTCTTCCTCGCCACGAGGTACTTCTCGCCCTCCTCCTCCTCTTAAGCAACCGCCGCCGCCTCGGTTGATGTTCCTCTAGGATGCTGTGTTCCGATGATTTTCCTGCCGGTTGGTTGTCTTTTCCCCTTCTTCTGAGAGATGGATTTGCGGATCGTTTGTTGGAAGCGATGAAATTGGATGGGTTTTGAGAGGAACAGTCGGCCCGTTTGTTGGGAGCGATGAAATTGGATGGGTTTTGAGAGGAAGAGTCGGCCCGGGTTTTGAGAGGAACAGTCGGCCCGTTTGTTGGAAGCGATGAAATTGGATGGGTTTTGAGAGGAAGAGTCGGTCCGTTTGTTGGAAGCGATGAAATTGGATGGGTTTTGAGAGGAACAGTCGGCCCGGGTTTTGAGAGGAACAGTCGGCCCGTTTGTTGGGAGCGATGAAATTGGATGGGTTTTGGGGGGAACAGTCGGCCCGTTTGTTGGGAGCGATGAAATTGGATGGGTTTTGAGAGGAACAGTCGGACCAGTGATCAGAGCTGTGGTGGTATTTTCTTGTTCAATCAGTGGCTTTGCCTTTTGTTATCCTCCCATGGAGCTTTGCGAGTTGGGAAATCCATGTGAACTACCACAGATCTTGTGTAATTGTAGTCTGAACATTTCAGTTATTCTTGACAGTTTCTTGGTTCCAAAGGGATCTATATTTGATTGGAATGAAGGATTAGTCAGTGCAGACTAGTTTGTGGCATTGTGTCAGTGACAGCGGACAAGCGGCCATGGATGGCACGTTTGAATCAGATACAGAGATTTGTAAATAAGTAAATCGACTAAAGATATGGGAATCCCGGGTCCCCCAAGAAAAAAGGGAATCCTGTGGAATTTTTTTATTGCTTCTCACTAGGACAATCAGACCTTGGATCCCGTCGTTTCAGTAACTTGATTCCATTATCTTGATAGTTTGTTCTTTTTTCACCGATGCTGCATCCATCTTTTTTTTTTCTGTTTGCCTCTGTTCAATCATATTTGTATATTGTAATTTTTTAAGTATTCTCTTGTTACAAATGTCTTTCTCTTTTGATTGCAGGTTTTTCAAACATGGCTGATTCAATTGAAAGGAGTGCATCTGGCGATATTACACGGGTTTTATTTTGTGGACCCTATTGGCCTGCTTCTACCATCTACACCAAGGAGTATTTGCAGAACTATCCATTTATTCAGGCTAGTTGCTCTTTTTACATTTAGCTTGCATGCTTGATGAGCAGTGAAATTCTGGGATGCATCAAGCATGTGAATTTAGCTGATACATCTAAGTTTAGTTTGGTTTGGACTAAAAGGCTTTATAACAGATTTAAAACATTTTAACTCACATATATTCATTTAAGGCTATTGAGATATAGATTTTTTTTATTTCTTCTGTTAGCTATCAGAATTTCAGAACTGTGTCACTAGACATATTCAGACAACTCTGTTTACATGTTTTAGCTCAGCTCTTGTAATATATTGTTTGATTTTGAAATCTAGCATGTGATGTACAATACATGAATGGGGATGGGAACATATCACGTCTAGAGGAGGTTCCTAGCCACAGATGTTCGAAGTGCCCATAAACGATGTAACTCCAGTTGATCTGACCATAGATGTTCGAAGTGCCCATAAAGTGTTCAATAGGTCTTTGTGCTACGTGCCCTTCGGCAGTCCTTCTAACTGTTTCTTTATCGCCTCTGCTATCTTCCTATTTGCTCTTTCTACTTCTCCGTTTGTTTGTGGATGTCCAATTGAAGCAAAGTTGATTTTGAGGTTCAAAGCTTTGCACGTCTTTAAACTTCCTTGATTTGAACTATTTCCCATTGTCAGTTATTATTTCCTTTGGCACTAAAAAACAACACACTATGTTCTACAAATTTTTGTATTGCCGCTGAAGTTATCCATGCTACTGGTTCTGCTTCTATCCATCTTGAAAAATACCCAATTGCCACAGTGACGAATCGAAGATCTCCTTTTGCTCGTGGCAGTGGCCCAACAATATCAATGCCCCATCTATACAACTACCACACTAGTGGAATTGGCCGCAACGTTACCTCATTTTGAGACTGGAAAACCAAGCAACGTTACCTCACTTTTCAGGATTTAACTTGATTGACGCTTGGCAAAGATTATTGAATGTTTCTTACAAATCTTAATCATGGGATAATGCCTTTCTACTCTTGACTACTATGTTGACGTAAGCTTCCACATTCCTTCCTAATTGTCTTGCAAGGACTCTTCATACCAATCTTGCAAAAGTAGCCCCTGCATTTTGAGGGCCGAATGGCATTCGACTATGAGAAAAGGTGCCCATTCGCGTGATAAATGAAGTTTTGTCTTCATCTTCTTTTGCTATGTATATCTGATGGTATCCTAAATACACATGCAAGAAACTCATCATCTCACATATTGTCATTGAATCGGCTAATTGGTCCGTTCGAGGTAGTAGGAAATTATCCTTTGCTCCGATTCAAGATAGTAGGAAATTATCCTTTGGTCGTACCTTGTTTAGTTCTGTGAAATCGATGTACATCCTCTATTTCCCATTAAGTTTCTTTACTAGCACTGGGCTTTCTAACCATTCTAGGTGCATTATTTCCTTTATGACATTTGCCTTTAATAACTTCTGGACTTCTTGTTTGGCTGCTTGCTGCTGTTCTGTAGACATGCTTCTTAATTTTTGTTTCCTTGGTTTCGAACCCTCTTTCATGGACAACTTGTGGTCGATTATACTTGTATCCACTCCTTGTAATTCTTCTAGTGCCCAGGCAAAGTTGTCTGAGTTTTTCCTTATGACCTCTATAACTCTTCTTTCGACCTCTATTGGCTTTTGTTTGCCTATTAGCATACATTTTCCTGGTTCGAGTGGGTTCAATGGGATCTTTGTTTTTTTCTTCTAGGGTCACTTTTTGTATCTGATTATATGTTTTCTCTGTAAGGCATACGCATGTTTTATCAACTACATGGATGTCTTTTTTAAGGGGCATTGCTTCTACCTCGGCATGCCGTGTGGTACATTGGCTTCCTTTCACTATTGTTACCCCCAATGGTCCAAAGTAACTTCATGCATATGTAATTATGGTGGATGGCTGCATTGAATGTGTTGATTGATGACCTGCCCAATATTACATTGTACTGATACGGGACATCTACCGCATCAAATAATATGGTCTCGTTTCAAACATATTCTCCTTGCCCTACTGTTACTTCTAGGGGTATTTTTCCCAAAGCGTGGATTGGCTATCCTCCAAACCCCTACAACAGTTTTGCTGCTTTCGATAGTCTATTCATCGGTATTTGCATTTTTTTGAACGTATCGAGAAAGATGATATTTGTCGAACTTCCTCCATCCACCAATACCCAGCGTACTTCGCATTGCGCTATTTGTATTGACACTACTAGCGGGTCTTGGTGTGGGAACTAAATTCCTTTTGTCTTATGGTTTGAAAGGTATCACTGTGTTCGAATACTTTAGAGGATTGCACTAGTAATTTGTTCCCACATGATTTATCTACCTACAACAACATCAACAACAATATCAAAACATTTTAGTTCCAAATAAATTGGAGTAGCCTATAAATAAAGCCCAACATAAGTCACATCAAGATTCAGGCATGAAAATAACTGTTTTCCATGCACTCTTTCAAGGACAAAACTTTAGAAATATTCCAATATTTCAAGTCTCTTTTTATTGCCTCCCATATCATTTTTAGCCTTCCCTTGCTTCATATTATTGTCACTCTTTAGGATTCCATTATGCACGGGTACCTCTAGAGGTATTCATTTAATATGTTTAAACCATCTCAACTAGTGTTGGACAAACTTTTCTTTAATTGGTGCTATCCCTAACCTATCACGTATAACTTCGTTCTAGACCCAAACCAATTTTGTATGCCTAGTGCAAGATTTTCTGTCTTTTTGACTCTTCCAAGGGATGATCCCCTAGTGTTTGCATTAATTATCCTTTTTGGTACTTTCTCTATTGCTTGTACTTTTACTGGCTTTAGCCCTTCTATCAGATTCTATTCATGACGTGGTCTAGGTCGTTCTTACTATTTTTGCTCATATTGCCTAGCTTGATTAGCAATTAGAAATGGGATTGTTCTGCATTCATCTGTTGTGTGTTTTGTTGGTCCATAGTATCGACATAATTTGTTCTGGAGGTAAAATTCGAATTGGCCTCTTCCATCGCTATCGGGCCTGCCTCCTTAGCCTCACCATGATACTCGTTGCCTTTGATATTGCTGTAGGAAAGGTTTTTCTATTTCTTGGTTTTGTTGGATATAGTTTACAAGCTTTTGAACGTCCCCTTCTTTGAATTTCTTCCATGGTATTTTGTTTTGTTCTATTTTCGTTTCTTCATGTGCTAGCATTTGCTACTTGCCTTCCTATTGTCTTTTGCCTAACAGTGCTTCTTCCTAGGCATCTCTTATGAGGTCATCCTCTTCTTGTCTGGCATAGCTTTCCATCAAGGAAAATATTTCTGCTACTGTCTTAGGCTGTACTCTTGCTATTTCGTTTCACAGTGGTCCTTTCAATAACCCTCTTGGCCACTGCCACTATAGTTGTTTCGTTTGCTACTTGAATTTGGCAATGAACCCTCGAGAATTTTCTTATGTACTCTTATAGTTTCTCCTCGTAGTTGTTTGACAGCATACAGGTCTTCAACTTCTTTCGGTTCCTTCATAGGTCCCTTGGAACCCTGTTCAAAACATCTCATAGTTGCTTCCATGAGTGCATTGATAATCGTGGTATAGTGAAGTGCCATGACAAGGCAATTTCTTCTAGCACTATGGGCAATATTTTGCTTGTGTTATCATCTCCTCTTGCTGCTTCGACAGTTGTTTCATAAACTCTCAAGAATTCGTTTAGTCTGTGTTGCCTTTGAATTTTGTGATATTTGAAAATTTGAAGTTCAATGGCCAGGGGGTCATCTGCAACGCTGGGCTCAATGGTCTTTTGTCATTTTTGATCAAAGGCCTTGTGGTTGTACAAAGTATTGGTGGATTGAGATTGTGGGTGCGTTTTGCTAGTATGGTATGTATTGATGCTATTGACTTTGGACATATGGATGCCCCACCGACTTATATGGTTGGTACGATTGCTGTGTGGAACCCACTAGAGGATGATACCATTGTTGTACTCTTTGTTCGGGGACTGGTAGTGATGTTTGTTGTGCCCGCTAGGCTAAAAGGCTCTGTATGTAATTGTTTTGTATGTGGTTGTGTATCTGGTTGTGTGCTGTTGCACTAGTTGTTGTGTTGTACTATGCTAGTGGGTTTGGGATGAACTGATGATTTGGTATGGGTACTTGGTTTGTTGTGGGATGATTGGGTAAGGCTGCATTGACTATATGTTGTTGTTTTGAATTGTTTATTGGTGGTGGGTTTATATGAATTTGATGTGTGGCTAGGTTATAGTTGGCATTCAAGATTGGGTTATGGTTGATGTTCGAAGCTAGATTAGGTTGTAGTTTGAAGGTTGCTTAAGGCTAACAATTGGGTTCTGTTGGGCGGGCGAGAGAGGTATTTGCACTTGTCTTAGCCACTGGCTGGCTTTGACCACCGTTGTCATTGCTGTTAGAAATGCGCCTTCGCTCTGAGACGCCTCCGGGATGATAGACATCATTGCTTAAGCCCCTCGTGTTCGAATCATTTCGAAATGCATCTGCTGCTGCTGGAGCCTTTCTATTTCATGTTGCAAAGCCACTTGCTGCGCTCTGTCCAACATTATTACCCCTTGCACTTGGTCCATTTCTGCCAACGCCTCCATTCCCAAGACTTGTCCCTATGTGGTTACGATTGTCGTGTTTGTTTCTGTGTCTTCAATTGTTCCTTCCCTTTCTTCGACAACTACCACATTTTGCCCTGATCCTCCCTGATTCTCCATTGTCTTTTGCCATGCGGTCATTTCGACTACATTGAAACATTTGACTTAGTAAACCAAGTGCTTCTACGTATCTGGCCACTCGTTTCCATTGGGGTCTCAATTGCATCTACTCTTCGAAGGTGCTCACCATCCCCACGGTTGGCTCCACTGTCATGACAATTTCTCATGGACAATTAGGAGAAAGTTAGGGGGCTGATTCCTTGGCTTAACCTAGGTGGGAACAATATCGGTTCGAAGAGTACAACTGTCCTCAAATAAATTACAAAAATGACATTAGCTTATTTCACCATTTTTCTGTCTACCCCCACCTTGGAACAAGCTACAGTATTTATAGGCCTCAGGGGCTGTATAGGAAGTTACTACAGTACCCTTATAAAGACACAACGGTTGGGGGCAGACAGGTACATCTACTACCCTTAGAGGGGACCGTGTCTCCTAGCTGTCGCTGTCAAGACCACAGCTTCATGTGGCCTTTGTCGAAGTGGGCCTCTATAAGCTTGTCTTGATGCGAGGCTTCTAATCTTTGAATGTGCTCTTTTCCCGAGCTTCCTACGCGTCATCTTCTCGGGGCATGCCGCCTCGAACATTCTTATGTCCCTGGCTTCTCTTGGTTCCTTTCAAAGACTGAGGTACCTGTGAAAACATTTGAAGAAGGAAAAAAGGGTCCAAGTTGCCAAATTGGAGGGCATGCCAGGGCCTTGCTATGACAAAGTTCTTGTTACATGGAATGGAACATGTATGCAGCGCACTGCTCCATTGTTACATCCTCCATTTGAATTATTGTGAAATCAAAATCTGGGGATACTGATATGCTCGATGTGAAATGGATCCAGAGGGATCCCCTTGACATAATGGTTCGTGTATATATTTTACAAAAACGCGAAATCAAAGTTGGGGATAAAGTAGCCGGAAGACACGGGAATAAGGGGATCATTTCCAAAATTTTGCCTAGGCAAGATATGCCCTATTTGCAAGATGGAACGCCTGTTGATATGGTTTTCAATCCCTTAGGAGTACCCTCCCGAATGAATGTGGGACAAATATTTGAAAGCTCGCTCGGATTAGCAGGGGATCTGCTAAAGAAACATTATAGAATAGCACCCTTTGATGAGAGATATGAGCAAGAGGCTTCAAGAAAACTTGTATTTGAACCCGTGGGTATTTGAACCCGAGTACCCGGGAAAAAGCAGAATATTTGATGGAAGAACAGGAGACCCCTTCGAACAGCCTGTTCTAATAGGGAAGTCCTATATCTTAAAATTAATTCATCAAGTTGATGAGAAAATCCACGGACGCTCTACTGGGCCCTATTCACTTAAGTCGTTTGACGACAAGTGTATAAATATTGGCTTGAGCATGATATTAATTTGAGTTACATGTGACTTTGTACATCTATGGGTTTATATCTTACCATAGTTGAATGCATTTTTCAGGTTGATGAAGTAGGTCTAGAGGAGGTACCTGATGTTATTCAAAACTACCACTTATGTGTAGTGAAAAATCGACGTATAGGCTTAGATATCATTGCCAAGGCTAGTCAGATGAAGGTCATTATGCAGTATGGTGTTGGAATAGAAGGTGATTATAAGTCTAGGTTTATCTTGCCATTTTGAAAAATATAGTGTTACAACTGGCTCCTCTGATATTGAGCATACAATTGTTGGCAGGTGTCGATGTAAATGCTGCTACAGAACACAAGATTAAAGTTGCACGGATACCTGGGAGTACAACAGGAAATGCGGTCTCTTGTGCAGAAATGGCAATCTATCTGACTCTGGGTGTCCTACGGAAGCAAGTATGTTTTAAAAAGATCTGTTTTTACCATTTTCTTCTTTCTGAAGCATTCTCACTAGATCTTTCTTACTAGACCATTTTTCAGTAGTTTATACAGATAAAATATCCAAACATGTCAAACTAGCAAGTCATCTGCACAACTTATTGTTTGCATGAATTGGTTGATGCAAAAATGAAGGAAGCAATCATATAATCACCCTGCAGCATTAAATCCCTTGTTGAAAAATAAAATTTTAATTGTTAATGTTCTGTAGAAACAAAGAAAAATTATTATAACCAACACTATTTAATTCGAGTTTCAGATCTACACCTTAGAGTTCGGAAAACAAAGAAACAGGAATCTGTATTTTTTGTAGGAAATATCTGGTTCATCTTCTGTGATATTTCCTTATTAGACCACCCTATGTTATTTCAAATGACTACAAAAATTTTCACTTCCAATTTACAAAGACATTTTCATTACTGAGAATTTAAAAAACTGACACATGGTGTTAAGATGCCATGTGTTTTGAGCCTATATTCTGAGTGTTAAGAGGATCTGCATGGCTCCCAAAATCTGGTAAAACATGCACAATGACTCAATTAAACCTAGCTTTTGTTTATGGGTTTGTATTTGTGCAGGAGATTTATTCAGTTCCATATGATACAGTTCCCCTTCGTATCTTTAATCATTTGGCAGCTAACTTGCTTGTTTTAGTTGTATAAATATAATCTATTGCTGTCATTTATAAGGGCCACACATATTTCGGATGTGTTTTACCTTGTAGAAGGTGATGGATATTGCTGTGAAAAATAAGGACCTGGGCATTCCAGTTGGAGATACAATATTTGGAAAATCAGTATGCTCTTTGTGTACGAGTGACTTCCTTTTTTTACTTTACATGGTGAGTATTCCATTTGTATAGTCATTTGTATTTATTCTACTATGTAGGTCCTTATATTGGGATTTGGAGCCATTGGAGTAGAAATTGCCAAGAGGCTAAGAACGTTTGGAGTAAAAATTCTTGCTACCAAACGAAATTGGTCATCTGATACATTGCCGTGTGGTGAGCTGCAGTATTTGTGTCACTATTCCCAGACTTTTTTTTGTTGTTTTCCTCCTCTCCTAACATATTGCCAGTGCAGATATAGATGAACTGGTCGATAAGAAAGGTGGGCCAGAAGATATGTTTGAATTTGCTGGAGAGGCTGACATAGTTATAACATGTTTGCTATTGACAAATGAAACAGTTAATTCTTCTATTGGTGTATTTCTTTATTTCAGCTAGAAAGCCTCTACTTGAATTTGATTACTAAATAATGAAATTTATAGGTTGGAATTGTGGATCATAAGTTTCTCTCAGCAATGAAAAAGGTATGTGCATTTGTTAATGTCATTTGTGTATGTAACCATACTTACAGGTTTTTTCCTCGATCTCCATAATGACTAGTTGATCCTACTCAACAATAAAGCTATTGTTCTATCATTTATTCTAGAGTAAATTTCCCAAAATCACAGATTTTGGGGCATCCATAACCCAAAATCCCAGACATTGTAATTTTTTCTATTAGACATGCATATTTTTACAGGAAATATTAACTACAATACAATACTATGTTGATGTTGGATAATAATTTTAGTATATTCAATCAAAAAGATAATGTTATAGTATTGTAGGGATCATATCTGGTCAATATTGCCAGAGGGCGCCTACTGGACTACGACGCTGTGTTTAATCACCTGAAATCAGGCCATTTAGGTGGTTTGGGCATTGATGTTGCTTGGACAGAACCATATGATCCAGAGGATCCAATTCTGAAGTTCTCAAATGTTATTATAACACCACATATTGCTGGAGTCACGGAATACTCTTACAGGACGATGGCAAAGGTTTGCACTTGTTTCTCTGAAATGACCATAGCTACTTCACTCATGTATTTCTCAACTTCTACAGTTAACATTGTTTGGGCATAGCTTATCACAACACGAAGCCTTCCTTTTAGTACATTTATAAAGGTATTAATTTTAACATGGCATTCTTCGGCAAAGTAAAACTATTTTGGTAGGACCTTGAACCCTTCCTGAGCTGTGCATGCCATATCGTTTTACTGCACAGAGTTATTTTTCCTATAAAAGGGTTAGTAAAACCATCATCAACAACTGCATAGTGCATTGTCATACAAGTTTTAGCAATCATCTGCGATAAAACACAATGTTGATGCTTTCTGTGACCGTTTTCTTATAGTCATGTTTGCTCCACCATGTGACGCAGGTTGTTGGTGATGTTGCCCTCAAGCTTCATTCAGGGGAGTCAATCACCGAAGTACAATTTGTGAACTAGCTCAGGAAATGCGAGGCACATATGTGGCATTATGGATTAATTCAAAAAGATCACAATTAGATTTATTGTAGCGTCAAAAGTGCTTTGTCCCTAGGTGAATAATTGATCATTGAATCGCCTATCCTTTTAAGAATATAATAAAAAAGATGTTACTCTATAATTTGTTCTGGTACTAATAATTCATCCACCTTGCCATTCTGTTCTTATTCTTGAACGCGCCTCTATCCATCCGAACTTAGACCGGTCTTCAAATTTTGCATCCTGGTTTTTTTTATTATGAATACCCCGACCAGTATTAGCAAGAGGGAGCAAACTACATGACGATGTTTAGTGAACAGCATTCTGTCATGAAATCACTAAGTTGATGGAGATGATTACTTTTCTCGCCTGAGATTCATGATCTTCTGAAGTTGACTCTACAAGGAAGAGACAACGATATTGAGATGGGCAAAATTTAACTTCAATCCAAATACACAAGTGTTATTATTGAAGCTGCCAATTATTTGGTAGGGCAAGTTTTAGAATCAAACCAAAACAGCACTATGTTTTGGTGTCAGTGGTAGGTAGGATTTATGAAGATCAAGATAGTGTTTACTTTCGTGCAGTAGTATATGCCTAAGAGAAGCAATAATATATGGTGATTGGTTGTGTTTTTGTTGTAGGTAGGAAAATGATGTTTGGTTTTGTGCATGAGATTTTTTTTTTGAGTTAATTATGTTCATGTTACATGAACTTATTTAGGTGGATGTGTTTTTAGTGTAAGTTAAAAATTGAGTATGCTGGTGCATCAACGACAATACAATTTTGGTCAAAGTGAATGGCATGTGGGATTTTTGGCCAGTGTCATTAACGTGGGATTTCTATTAAGTGAATGGTACATATAATACTGTATATATGTATACAGAGTTTATATGTATAAAATCTGTGTAGATACCTATAAAAAATTTTGTATACATAAATTTTATATCTATATTTTTTAACTGGGCTAATATAAAGTTTATATACACGAATGTGTATAAAGTTTTAATATATATATTCCTAAGTATAAATTTAAATACATGAATATATATGATTAGATTTTTCTTTTTTAGTATTTTTTTTGTTTTTCAAATTTATTTTTAAATTCGTTTTTGAAAATCATATTAGAGAGGGAGGGCCTACGGCCGTGAATTGGGGTTGGCTGGGTGGGGGAAGGGTTCCTGATCGCGCGTGCCCATACGCGTGGTTGATCGGGGATTTGGCCTCCCCAAAGAATAGCTTCGCAAAGTCCAGCGTCACAGCTGGCATGCCGTCATGACTGATGCAATTGGCAACAAAGTACATCACTGATGTGACAAAAAAAATCCTATGTGGTATTTACTTTGACCAAACGCACTATATAGTCAAGTTAATGTACTGGTATGCTTAATTTTTTAAGTTTTTCACTAGAATACACCTACTTAACAAGTTTTTAAACCGTGAACGTTATTTACTCTTTTTTCCCCTAAAAATTGGTGCATGAGATGTTAACCGCGCCCGTGTAAAACCAATAGGATAATTGTATTATATTTGCATGACCTTTTGTATTAATTAATACATCCTGACATCCTTTACTTTACCTTATTGTCTATAATACTCCCTATATTACAAAATATGCAGTAATCAGATATGCTCCCTCTGTTTTTTTACTTTCGTTTGGGACATTAACGTGGTCCCCAGTATACATCGTTTACCAATGTTTTCTATAATCATATATTTATAAGAATATTAAAAAATAACTATATATGAAAATATTTTTTAGTAAATGTATTAATATCATTTTTATATATCAGATCTTGTTGAAGTTTTTTTTTACTTGAGTCGGTGTTGTCGATGTATTAAAAATTAATACTTACTATATATTAAGTTTTAATCTTTAGCACGGCTATTAAGAAAAGAGGTAAATAAACTTGAATGTTGGGGTGAGTAATATAGGTCAGGACTAGTTGGGGTTATAATAAAATTAAGGATAAGTAGGGATAGCAAGTCGTAAAAGTCTTATTTATAAATAATAAAATTTAAATTATTATATTTTCGGATGGATAAAGTAGTAGTAGAGGTAGTAAAATCATTCTATATATTAATAAATTTATATTCTGAGGTTTTAGTGCATATATTCTGAGTAGTTGTCACTTGTCCATGAAGACTGAGAATCTTCAGTTGGGAGCTCACTCTCGAGAGAAATGCCTTGAGCATGGAGAAAGAATCAGAGACTGGAAGTAAGTACCCATAGTAGCTGGATTAAGGGGCAATTTTACCCATGCGAAAATATTGAAACGATGACCCAATGCCCAGTGGCTTGCCAAGTGTGGTGTGCGGTCTTCAGCGCCCTAACGATCCCGGCTTGCTTCCCCTCCAACAGGTCGAGCTTCGTCACTGGGTGGATGGCCTCGAGGCAGCTTATCCCAAGCAATAAATTAAGAGGGTTCGAATCCTGATTGCTTAGACCATCGGGAAGGAGCGCAACAGCCGAGTCTCCGAAAGGGAGGCGAGCAGCTGGGGGTAGCTGTTCGACGCCATCGCTGAAGAAGCATGACTTTGGGTCGCCGCCGGCGACTTCATGGTGCCACCGATTTGGTAGAGTTGTACCGGGTGCCAATCTTAGGTCGCTAATTCATGTCGCAAGTAGTCAACTAGGTTTATTTCAGGGTTGCGCTAGCCCTGCGTGGGCGAACTCTGTATCAACTTCTATCTTAATACAATAATACTAAGCCTTTTGCTTACTCTCGAAAAAAAATACTGAAACCATGACATATGGTGTATTCATGTAAAATAGACTTGTAACGCCACGGTATAATTAATGGTATTTAAAAAAAAGTTAGAGTAATACAGATTAAAAGCGGTATTATGTGAATTGAATGATCTCTGTAAAGCTCATTAGATCTTTAAGATATGATGGGAAATTGATATAATTTAGGGCCTATTGCCTAACTAATTAAATAGAAAAAAAAGAAAATCTCAAAGGTTACTATAGTGAAGGTAGGAGTAGAATTATTTAGCCACACCTTTCTAGTTGGTGAAGAGCTCAACTTAAAAGGTTGGGTTCATTTTTCTCTTCTTTAAGCAAGAGAAAAAGAACCCACACGCGCTCGCTCTCCATACCTTGCCTTGCCAGGCCATGGCATTGTGTGAGCCACAACTATGCTACCTTTTTGTGGTTTTATTTTGCCATTTTGAGGTCATAACCAAGTCGATTTCTATATGTGAGTTATATCAATTTTGGGCTCCGCTCTAATTGCTCACCTTTGGGCTATATATACCGACTCCATCACCATCTCTCGAAAGAAAATCGATCTGCTCATAGGCCTATGTTTTAGCACTGTGCTGCCTCTAGTATTCCTCATCTCGTTCATCGGTGTGCACCGTCGCCCTTCGAGATCCTGTACCGGGAGAGAGTGAATAAGGTTTTTAAGAAGTATCCAGCTCGACTGCTCACTGCTTCCACTATATCGTCTTGTTTTTTCGAATGCATCTTCATCCACGATCGACGAGGGTGGTCCCCTGACACGAAGCTATACGGTTCTATCAATTGCAGTTCCTTCGGCGTTAGAAAGAATAAGCCACACAATAATCTGCTACTACTGCAATGAACAACGTGATGGATGGTGATGGCAACACAATGGTCTCGGGCTCTAATCAAGCTACTGGCTCTAGATAACCACAATACGTATTCTGATTGTTGTTGAATCTCATATTTACTTTTTCTACAACCATATTCAATCTATTAGTAATTATGAGATTATGATGTGTTATTTTTTATTAGTTTAAAACTTCAAATGATAATTATTCTAATAATTCAAAAACCTTATATTAGGCACTTTGGTTTATAATCGTCTCACTTTGCTGATGTTATGAGGTCAGATAAATTTTTTGGTGAGCACTCCAAAAGGTGAAAAATAAAGGTTTTCTTGTGGCTTACATCTATGGGCGTGATCCACATCACCAAGGGCAAGCTAGTAGGTCCACTTTCTCTTGATGAGAAAAGCAAGTATGTAACTATCAATGTGTTGTTTGTGGAAAGTGTCCCATGTGTTTTGTCTAATGATGTCTATGATGCTCAGATGCATATTGCTGATGGTAAGAAGCTATAGGATACCTTGAAGTCAAGTATGGGACTTCCGAGAAAGGTAGTGTTGTGTATATTATGGAGCAATACACAAACTATAGGATGGTGAACAACCGTTCTATGGTATAGTAGGCTTATTAGATACAAGGCATTGCGAGGGAACTTGCACAAATCAATTGCTCACTCCTTGACAAGTTTGTAGCTAACACCATTGTTTCTAAGATGCTAATGTCATGAAGAAACTTTACCAAATCTTTATTACACAAGATGGAGAAGATCGTAGTTAAGAACCTAATTGCTTCTCTCGATGTTAAAGAGAAATTTAGGGCAAAGGATGGATGCAATTATGGAGGCGAGAACCACTCGGCTACTAATGCTGTGAGAAAGGGCCATCCCAACCACAACAAGAACAAGGGAAAGTTGGTCAAGCCCAACCAAACAACCAAATTTAAGAGCGAGAAGAATATAGAGAACAAACCATGCTTTGTGTGTGGTAAAACTGGGCATTAGGCAAAGAGGTGCCCACAACACAAAGGAAAGTAGAAACCAGGGCAGTCTTCTAAGGCTATGAACACCGTCACCATTGGCAACACGGTGGATGGTTTAGCTAGGTACGGTACTATTTTTTCAGTGAGTCAATCTATCAATTTGTGGATTGACACAGGTGCTAATGTTAACATATGTGCTGACTATTCTCTATTCTCTTCTTATCAAGACACAACGAGTCAACCGCCTTGATGGGGAATAGGTCGCATGCTTTTGTTTATGGTGTTGGTATGGTAGATTTGAAGTTTACATCAAGAAAGATCGTGCATTTGAAGAACATGTAGCATATGCCCTCCATAGACAAGAACTTAGTTTTAAGTCGGTTTTTGAGTCTAATAAAATAAAATAGTAGTGTTTAGACATAAACTATTTATTGGTAAAGGCAATGAATGCGGAGGCTTGTTCCACTTTTCTCTTGTGAATTTTTGTAATAAGACGGTGAACCATATTTGTGATGCTGATAATGGAGGTGAGACTAGTGTTTGGCACTCATGTTTATGTCATCTAATTTTTTGTTCTATTTCTTGGCTTGCAATTTTAAATCTAATCCCAAAACTTTCTATCATTAAATGTTCTAAGTGCCAATGTTGTGCGCAAGCAAAACAACCTTGTAAGTCTTATAAGGTTGCCGAGGAGAGACATTTGACATTTCTATAGAGGTGGAAGTAGGATTCTTTAGTCCCACTTTACTAGTTGGTTGAGAGGTAACTCAACTTATAATGTTGGCTTCTATTTTCCTTTTTGAGCAAGTCAGAGGGAGAAAGGAGGAACCCACATGCGCTCTTTCCTTGTTGGGTCATCGTGTGGCGCGGCGCGATGCAACGTAAGCCGTGAGTATGCTATGCCACCCTTTTGTAGTTTACTGTGCTAGTTTGAGGTCATAACTTAGTCAGTTTTTATATGTGGGTCGTGTTAGTTTTGGCCTCCGCCCTAACCATGTACCTCTAGGCTATATATTATAACCTCGCCGCCCTCTCTCGGAAGAAGATAAATCTGCTCTTAGGCCTAGGTTTTCTAGCACTGCGTCGCCTCTAGTCTTCCTCATCCTATTCATCAACATGCACTAATGCTTGGGATAGCAGGTCTTCAAAACTATTGCCCTTTGAGACCTACACTAGAAGATGGCAAATAAGGTTTTTGGAAAGTGCCCAGCGCGACTGCTCACAAATTTCACTATATCGTCTTCTTCCTTTGAATGTCTCTTTCTCCGCGATCGAAGAGGGCAATCTCTTGGCATGAAGTTGTGTGGTTCCATCAATAGTAGTTCCTCTGACATAAGCAGAAATAGGCTACACAACAATCTACTACTACCACGATGAACAACAACGTGATGGGTGGCAATAGCAACAACACAATGGGCTTGGGCTCTAATCAAGTGACTGGCATTAGACAACCACAATACGTATTCTTGTTGTTATTAGATCTTATATTTACTTTTTTCATGATAATGTTCATAGATCAATCTATTAGCAATTATGATATTATGATATGTTATTTCTAGATTAGTTTAAAACTGAAAGCGCTAATTATTCCAACAGTTATGAATCCCCTCACCTCAGTGAACACCAAGTTCAATCCAAATTAGTAGCAAGATAATATGCAACATGACAATACAAGTGTTTGGGTGATACAAACAGGGAGAAATACATAGACCGTAAAGAAGTAATTGATTGGAATTTGGGATGAAACATGTGATTAATATTAGAGAATTAGGGCTCCTTTCAAATGCGGGATAGTAAAAACACATGAATATGAAAAAAAATATAAATATAATATCGTACTCATTGGATTCCTACAGGATTTTTGAAACACTGGAAAGTTCCAAAAACACATGAATTCAAGACACATGAAGATAAAAAATTAAGGTGAGACCTCATACTTATTTTCCTCCAAAATTATTCTAAAATGGTCCATTTCATACGAATTTCAAAGGAATGGATAGGAATCAATCCTTTGTTTCAAAGGGTTCCATGGGATTATTTCCCATATAATACAAATCCTCTAAAATTTCTATATTTTTCCTTTGTTTCAAAGGGGGCTTAGAGTTACAAGGCAAAGAGAGTGAATGGGGAAGAGGAAAGGTAAGAGGAGTCTCTCTATTGTTTATAGAGGAAATTCCTTGTGTGATGTGCCATTTCAATTTGAGCACATCCCTTTATATGCCCATGAGAATTGTTAATTTCTTTGTATACCTCTAAATTTTGCTTTTGATGACTTGTATACCCATTCCATCCGTTGACTATTTAACAAGGGTGAAAGCATCCATTTTACCCTTGCATAGGGCACAAATACATAGATTTAGAAAATCTACTATTGAAAATACATGATTTCATTGTGTAACCATAATATTCATAGGTTTTTTATGTGGCCATGTTTATACGAAAAAAATTAATATATATCATAAAAAGTTTGTGTAGATCTGGCATCTTGAGGCCCATCTGTTGCTAGATCTAGCGATGGCCTATCACCATTGCTACTACTAAACCGCTACATTGCTGTCGCTAAGTTGCCATTGTTGGGCCGCCACCGTGATCCTAAGGCCCACTGCCGCTAGATCTAATGGTCCTGAGGCCATTCGCATCTAGATTTGGCGGTACCACAAGACCCGCCATCGTTGTTGTCACCAAGTTGCCGCTGCTAGCATCGTTGAACACCACCACCGTGGAGGTGGATCCAATTGTCTCGAGCACTACCATTACCAGATCTGCCTCTTCCACCACCAGCAGTGTGGTGTAGGTGGCCATCATCATCAAGGGTGATAGAGAATGGGCAAGCTCGAGCTAGCAAGCATGTGGACGAGGAGGATGGTAGGGTGGTGTTGACTCTAGAAAATCACCACCGCTAATTGGATTCAGCCAGTAATAGAAAATGTCCAATTTGAGCACTAAGTCAAGTTCAATAAAGACATGACTCCACATTTGGTATAAACACATGCCAAGTCCAATAAAAATACAAGTCTTAAAGCCGATATGAGTTAGTAGGTGAGATAGTCTTAGTTGTAAATATCTCTTGTAAATATGCAGCAGTAATCACTTTCCTTTTCTTTTTAGGATATTTTATCAAGTATGATTGTTTGTAACCACATCGAACTCTTTATAACACAGGGTATAAATATATACACAGGGGCTCTATAAGAATATCAATCATATCAATAAAGTAAATTCGACGCATTGCCACCTTTAGAGTAGAAGTAACATAGTTTTCAATGAGATCTTGCTTTGGATTGGGCTATATCAGTTAAGTTCAATTTCTAGCGAGAGGTGAGTATTATCATATAGTAAATATATGATCTTAGTTAAGAAGTTTCTTGGTTCAATCTGTTATCTTGACTAAGTTTAATACATTCAGTTATGTCTAAGCCTACATTGATTCAATCTAGAGTTTATCAGCTTATTAAGTTTATCATGTTATTTTCAAATCTTGTAATATTACGGTTAGCTCTGATCTATTAAATTATTTTAATTAAGGGAAATATTGGTAAGTTGATAAGTTTTATTCAATGTTACATTGGAGTTCTAGCTGATGAATTATCTTTATTCTATGTTTTCACTTTTATCTTTATCGAATCATTATTTGATATACTTTTTATATCACGTTTAATCTGCTATCAATCTTATTAGTTACAATCTTATACTATATCGGTTTAGTCTAATCTATCAAGATTGTTTTTAATAAAATTAGTTAGACATTCGATAGCTTGACTCTATATCGGCCTTTGGCTGATTGGTTTCTAACTAATCTTTATCGGCTGGCTAGACAGTTGATAGCTTGAGTCCGTATCGTTCTATTGGCTGATTAGCTCATTAATCTAATTTTTTCAATCTTCCTTGTAAGTTAAATTAACTAGTACACTCCAAACCTCAAGAATTTAAAAATCTGCACTAGTACTAAGCAGACTTTCTAAGCCTTCATGCGTGTGATGCATTGGCATGGATATCGAATGATTTTTTCATCAGTAGGTGGTTGTAGTTGCAGCGGTGAAGGAGGATGATGACGACGGCTACCTATGAATCTAACGTACATGAGGTGAGAGGGAGAAGTGAGAGAGGAGAAGTATGGAATGGGGAGGTAAGGGAGGAGTGACGAGAGGGATTGGGATCTGTTTGGGCTAAGATTTAAGGTGTGTTTGAGAGGCCAGTAGGGGTAGGATTTTTAGTGGTGCACAAATTAAGATAAGCCATTAGTATATAATTAATTAAATATTTATTATTATAAACTTAAAAAATAGATTTATTTGATATTTTTAAGAAACTGCTATATAGAAATTTTTTATACAAAATATAGGAAACACGCTAACGGGAACATGGGAGTTGCCCACCCCTACACCATATTCGAACTGGCCATTATCTGCGCGCCTCGCCACATTTTTTTATATTATATATTAATTTTTTAAGGCAAACTACTTAGAGCCTGTAAAAATTTTACTAGTGAATCTCTATCACTACAAAAATAACCGATATTTAAAAATACAGGTGGTCTAAAAAGACTATTTATAAAAATCGTAATTTTTTATAGGTGGTTTGTTAGGATGACGATTTGCGGAGATAACCTATGAATGTTTGGAAAAATGTATTTGTATTGTTGCTGCAGTTTAGAGAAAGGGCTTCAAGAGACGCTCAGTTTAGTTTTACATCAAAAAATGTCTTTACAATATCACCATCAATAGTGGCTGTTTTAACCAAGAAGGTCATTGTGTGACTGCTATTTATGTTAACGTGTGTTGGTTGTCTTCTGAAAAATGTAATATGCACTATTTTTTTTAAAAAAAGGCAAGACGCCTTCTGTATTGATAAAGTATGATAAAACAGAACTGTACAAAATGGGGTTTCCAGGATCCCCAAACCTTACAAGCCACGTTCTACTCTCCCAAAGGTGGAAGATCTATTAAGTTTTTAGCTCCTACCAGGACCCACGTGCGAGCCGCCTCCTTGATCCTAGAGATGGGCAATGTAGGTGTGGAAGAAGTATGTTCAAAGATTCTTGCGTTTCGTTCGATCCACAGTTCCCAAACGACCAAGATAATCAAGGTCTTGAGGGGCTTCTTTTGCACGCCGGGCATACAAAGTGTCATTGCCCACCATTCGCCTACCGTTGATGCGTTGGCCCACGTCGATGGCTGTAGCCGAACTTGTGGCCATTCCCATACCTCCTGCCAAATGCATTGTGACAGGCGACACTACGCTAACGGGTGGATTGCTGATTCCGCGGTGTTTCTGCAGAGCGGGCAATATGTTTGGTTAGGCCATCCTCTTTCCTGAAGTCTATCGGCCATCCACGCTCTATTTTGCACTATTAGCCAAGCAAAAGTTTACATTTTGCTGGAGCCCAAGTCTCCTAGAACAGCTGCATGTGGCCCTCAAATTGCAGGAGATAGGCCGATTTGGCGAACTCTTGGAAGTGTCCTGCCGTAGTGAAGAGGTGTAGCTGCAGGTCAACCATCCATTTGCTTCCTTTAATTGTGTCTTGGACTGTCCTGTTCTTCCTCTTGAAGAGCCAGTAAATAGCTGGGGCAATCGTCATCGGTGCCTGGTTGCTGAAACAGTTGTCCGTCCAGCAATGTGCGATCATGCCGTCACCAATCGTGATTTCGGTTGCCGCCCTGAACAGATATTTGTCAACCTCATTGCAGGCACCGGTAGCCCCAACCGAGGTTTATCTCTCCATGCACATTCATACCACAACCATCACAAGCGTAACGCCCTAGAAAAGCAGATTAGGTCCAAGACCTCCAGACCTCCGAGCTCCTTTGGTCGGCAGACTTTCTCCCAACTGATTTTGCATTTCCTCCTCAAAAGTTTCTCGCTGCCAGCCCAAAGGAATTTCCTTCTAATTTTGTCAATAACTTAAATGACCACATTTGGCACTTCGATGGAAGTGAGATGGTAGATTGGTTGCGCAATGAGAACTGACTTAACCAAGGCCGTATGGCTGTTAGAAGCTTGCCTTGCCAATGCGCCATGCAAGAGGTGGCCTTGTTGACGAGGGGATGTAGGTGTGTCTCGTAAAGTTTGGACAGGACAGTGGCAGCCCTAGGTATTTAAGGGGAAAGGATTGAACCTCTACCAAGGAGCTTCCCAGGATTGTTTCGGGGTCAATGTCCTGGCTCTTGATTGGTGCAATTTGGCTTTTTTGATGTTGGGCTTTAGCATCGTCACATCGCCAAAGTGAGCTAGGATATTGGAGAGAGCTTGCACCTCAACTTGCTTCAGCGAAATGAAGATGGTCGCACCATTGGCGTAAAGGGATGTGCTTAGGCATGCCAAATGAAGAGGGTTGATCACCAAATTTAACAGTAAAGGTGAGAGGGGTCTCCTCAGGGAGATTGGCAGCCCGGGGTGGTCGTTAAGGAGGAACCGGGAGGAAGCTATGGATAGAATACTCATGATCCAAATCCGCTATTTCGTGGGAAAACCTTTTCTACAACGGCTTAAGAAGATAATTCCATCTGACCGAGTCAAGGCCTTCGCGATATCGAGTTTAACTAGGAGCATTGGTACATTTCTTTGATGGAAGTTTCTCACTATGTTGAAAATATACATTAAGTAGTCATGTATGCTTTTTTTTGGGCTTGTGAGATGAGCTCATTCATGAGGGGTTGTAGCTTGAGGGCTAACATCTTCAAAATGATCTTGGTCACCCTGTGGAGGAGACTAATTGGGCGGTAGTCCGCAACTGAATCAGCGCCTTCCTTTTTTAGGGATTAGAACCACACTGGCCAAGTTGAGAAGCTTAAAACTCGCTGTGCAGTGGTGAAAAAAAAGCTCGGATGACAGCCATGGCATTGCCTATGATGAAGTTCCAGCATGCACTGTAAAAGGACATGTTGAAACCAACTGAGCCCCGCGCTTTGTCCTTTGGCATTTGTTTAATGACATTGCTTATCTCTTCTTCAGTGAAGGGGCTGTCCAAAGCTGACAGGTGGAGGGATTGAAGCTGCAAGGTGTCCCAATTTATCTCATATTGCCTCGGGGGCGGTTGTTGCATGCGAGGCTCAAAATGATCACAAATTGCCTTTTCTTTGTCACAGTGTTGTACTGGCCAACCTTGTCCAACTTTGAGGCGTTGTATGAAGTCTTTCCTTCTTCTTGAGCCTATCTTGAGATGAAAAAAAAATAGTGTTGGCGTGGCCGTGTTTGAGATGTATAAATCTAGAAGCTTGTCACTTCCTCGATCTTTCGATGACGGCGAGGCCCATAACTCGTGTTTTTAGCAAACGAGCCAGCTGGGTTTCCTCAGGCGAGATTTGTCAGAAATCCAGGGCTATGCCGAGGCACAGGATCACATCAAGGGCCATATGTAATTGCAGCTCGGTGTCAGGGACAAGGCTTTTGCCCCAGCCGCGTAGCTTCTTTGCAGCAATGTTAAGCTTGTTGTGTAGGATGTGGATTGCTGGTCCCAAGCGGATTTCACCATTTCCTCAAAACCTGGCATATGGCTCCACACTAACACATACTCCATCGCTTTTCTCCATCGACTGCGATAAGGCTCGCGGTAACGATGACGCAGACAAGACTTGAGGCAGTAGTGGTCAGGGCAATGTGGGCATGCAGTGGTGGCATCAACTAGTGCAATGAGGCTCATGTCGAGCGTGACGATGATGGCTTCGGAGATCCTGATACAGCTACTAGAGTAGAGGAAGAATGTAGATTTAGCTATAAGTCAGATCGTAGGCCCTTTTCGAAGTTTGACGAATATTTAGCAATCCATTGTTTATTTTTTTTGCACTTGTTATATTCAAAATTTTTACTCCGTTTAACCAGATATTGCACATACACATGATGCACAGTGCCTCATTGAGGGCGTGTGCAGATAGAAAATGTATGTCGAAGGCACCGCTAAACAATTAATCATAATATGGGAAATTAATAGGAATTATATGAAAATTTTACATCCACAAAATAAACAGATATACTTGCTTAGTTGCCCATTTTTAGTGATATTTAAACACACGTTATATTGTTAGTACCTCAACCAATTACACGCATGGAAGAATAAACTCAGTACTAACTCAAAAGATAGCGGGACTATCTAGTATTCAAAATAGTTTTGCAGTAAAATACCAATACCAAAATCACAAAACATGAGAGATCACTAGAGGAGAGAGAGGAGCAAACCCTACCTGGTCATTGCTCGGGAGTTGAATCCTTGGGCGATATGGAAAATGGAATCCTAGCTAGGGCTGAAACCGAACAGACGCATAGCATATATGCTAACGTAGCTACCTTAGCTGGGCTCCCGCCTTTAGTTGTTGGGCTCAATATAGACGGCCTATTAAACGTTTTAATCGGGTGATTAGTCACTAGCATAAACATTTTTTTATAAGTAATGAAACATTGTTCGATGATTTATCTTAGAACGGGCATCCAACCGCTAGTCGCGTGCAAATATTAACCGTTAACACAAGTTAACTAGTTTCTTTGGGCATTTTATTTTTTGAAGATGGCCTTGTATGTATACATTTTGTCATTTTTGCAGGTGATCGCCGAAAAGGCTAATGCTTGCACATGGAGGAGGGCCCCGGCAGCGCTAGGGATTGGGCCGGCTGCAACTTGGCCCAATTCAGCAATCACCCAATACATGGTGCGAGCAGGCCAGGGAGAGCTACAAGAAGAAGGTTGAAGACTTGCAATTTTCTGGTGGGAACGAGCAGTCCAAGGTGACGCACACCAAGTGTTCGACGAAATGCTCGACGCTGAGCCGGACCTCACCGTGGCTGCAGTGCTTAAGTGCGCCACCACTTCTACGGCCTCCATGGAGTTGGCAGTTGCGGATGGCGCAATCGGCACCACCAACATTGACACCCCTGATTGTACGATGGAGACGCACGCCAAGTGTTCGACATTGGGTCTCGGTGTCAAGAGTGGCACTGATCCAGCCGTGGTCGCATTCCTGACCAGGACGGGCATGTCCAAGGGTGTTCCAACCTATCTTCAGTCCGTGAACCCCGATTCATCAAGGATGAACGGCGACATCAAGCAGGACACACTTATGCCCATAAGGTGTTTGATATGGGGCTTGAGGTCAACACCTGCACTTACTATGTTGTCGTTGCGTTCCCTCTCATGGATATCCCACTGGGGGTCATCACAACATTGATGGAGCAGTCACCAGTCATGGGGCTGAAGCGTGGAAAATGAGGTGCATAGTGGGTGTTCGATGACATGCCGCAAAGACTAGAAGAAGCTGCTGATGGAGCGTCTCAAGAGAAATCCATGGCTGCCTCCTTGGTTAGCTAGAGTGGTTAGAGGCTGGGAGTTGTGGCATGTGCCATAGCCGGAATTAAACTCTTGTTGGGCAACAGGACATTTGATGCCACCATCGCCACCACCGATTCAAGTAAGTACTTATACAATGGTATTTCTTGATATTAGAATTCTACCCATGTGGTTTGTGCTTAAAGCAATGCATTGGACTGAATGGGAGCTATGGCCTCCACCAAATCAAACACAATTCTAAATTACTATGGTTTAGCTTGATCAACGTGGGTCCTAGGAAATTATTGTGACAATCTATTTGCTTGGAAGGAACAGTGGGGTTTTGCAGATCATGGACGCTGCACTATCATTGAAATCTCTAGAATGCGCAAGAACTTGGTTATGGTTATCAATATATACTGCAAGTAAAATTATTTGAGTCGAAGGTTGGCAAGCTAATCAGAGATGGTGGTGCTGCAGAAATTAGAGCATGCCTTGTTGGTGCTATTAATTTAAGATCCAGGTGATACTATACAGTTGAAGACTGCCACTATATGGCAAAGCAATGGGGATGGGAATGACCTGATCACATCGATCATTCAAGAACTAAAGGTGCCATGGGACCCAGGTGGTTTACATTTCCAGAATTTTACTTGCCATCGACTAGAGGACAAGTTGAAACTCAAGGAAGGGCGATTGTTAGGGACTGGGCAGGCTGCAACTTGGGCCAATCTAGCAATCACCCAAGACTTAGCCCGAGCAGGCATTGGAGAATTACAAGAGGAGTGGTTGTGCATTGTCTGGGGAACGGGCAATAGCGACGGCGGCGGCGGCAGCCTGGAGCCCGGGCTTGGCTCCTTGTCGATCTCCTTTCCTACGCTCCTTCCTCCTCTACCTTGTGTCTCGTAGCTTCTTCTGTCTCGTAGCTTCTGGAACCTTTTAGTAGCCTGTATCCCCTAGCTTCCTCTTCTTCCATCACCCCAAACACTTGATATTGTAGTGAGTTCATCTGGATATATCTGAATGGAGTGAAGTGGGTTGCTAATAGGCAGCTGGGAGCTGGGGGCGCTTCCCCAGTTGGAATACACCAAAATTCATCTCTTCGATACGCCGGAGGACAGATATTACGTAAAGCTTTTCGCAGGGTTTGCAAACGCCAGGGAGATTAAGACGGGGGGTCTCGACTGTACAACTCGATGGAAATTTCATGTGCATTATTATATATACTCCATCAAATTTCCACGTAGCCTTGTGCCAAGAAATATACTTCATCTCACCAGTGCATGCATGCAGATCTGTGCCGGGTCCAAACCCTAGAAATATAGGTGACGGATTCACCACGGGCACTATAAAGCAGCACTGATGATCAATGGTTATTTGTGTCGTTTTGGAACTGGCACATATAAGAGGTTATCTATATTGGTTCTTTGTAAGGCGTATATTGAGGTGTACATGAAGACGAACGGTTGAGATCAACTGAGACAGATTGGACAACCGAGATCGTGTCCAATCTGGAAGACCCTGGTTGGCTCAGTTAAGGTGCAGGGGTCCAAGTGTCAGGCATGGAAGAAGGTGGTGAGTGGGTACCAACAAGTCAGGATGGCCGACTTACGATGTGCGAGGCCCACCGGTCACCGGCGGCGACCATCCGACCCGTGGAAGACGGGGGTGAGGGCACCGAGAAGGAGTGCGTGGAGCTATAGTTCTACTTGACACGAATTCGGCAACGAGCGGTGGCCGGCGGCGAGGTCCTTGAGGTTCGCGGTGAAGACGGTGTTCCAGCGGCGGTCAACTAAGGCGGAGTGGCAGCCAAAGTGCTCCTTGATGCAGCGATCACAGCGGTGAGGTCGGCGTGGTCCGGCGACGGCCAACAGCGAATGGCGGCTTGGCTGGGCAGTGGCAATCAAGCTATCGGATGAGCAGCTTATCTAGGGTTACAGAATGTTGCTTAACATATCAACACTGAGCTTTGCGTCTAAATTTGCACCGGTAGATACAAAAGGTCAAATAGTTCTTTCAGGAAGCTGGTGGTGATGCTCTATACGGCAATCTTCCATTCACATTTCAGAATTTAAGGGTTCTGACACTCAACATAAATTTTAAAAGCGTGGAAATGATTGATTCTATTCCTATATATATATCAGTATATATATAGGCAGCCGGGACAACCCACAAGGCAATCACATAGTCTTGTCACGGTTAATCTACTATAATTACACTTTCTATAATTACAATAGACTAACACTCCCCCATAGTCTAATCGGAGGCATCGCTAACATTTAAGCTGGATCGAAACTTCTAAAATAATGAGGTAGGAAGACCCATGGTAAAGATGTCGACGTACTGCAATATCGTAGGAACATATAGAACCCGAACGTGACTAAGGTCGACCTTCTCTCGAACAAAATAGAGATTAATCTCAACACGTTTCGTCCGTTGATGCTACACTGGGTTACTGGAGAGATATACAGCACTGATATTGTCACAATAGACCAAGATAGCATGGCGAGGGGGGTGGCGAAGCTCAAGGAGCAGCTATCACAGCCAGTTATCTTCAGCAACACCATTCGCCACAGCACAATATTCAGTTTCGACACTCGATCTGGAGACTGTATGCTGACGCTTGGAAGACCAGGACACCAAGTTATCTCCGAGAAATACTACATAGTCAGAGGTCGACCGGCGAGTGTCAAGACAGCCAGTCCAGTCGGTATCCATGTAAACAACAAGATCTGCAGGTGAAGATCGTCGTATGATTAGCCAAAGAGATAGGGTGCCCTGCAAGTAGCGTAGGATCTGCTTGAGAGTAGCGAGGTGCGACTCTCGAGAATCATGCATATAGAGGCATATCTGCTGAATTGCAAAGGTAATGTTTGGTCGGGTGAAAGTCAGATACTGTAGAGCGCCGGCTAGGCTACTGTACTGTGTAGTGTTAGCGACAGGCGGTCTATCAGCAGATAATTTAAAGTGTATATCAACAGGCGTGCTGCATGGCTTGTATGCACTCATCCTGGCACGCTCTAAAATATCCTAACTGTACTGCTGTTAAGAAAGGAACAGACCATCTGCAGAGCGTGTCACAGAAATGCCCAGAAAATGATGCAGCTGACCCATATCCATCATAGCAAACTCATGCCAGAGAGCCTCAATGATGTGCTTGAGTAATCCAGCAGAGGAGGCGGTGAGGACAATATCATCAACATATAGCAGTAAGTAGGCCATGTCTAGACCGCGGCGATATATGAAGAGTGAAATATCTGACTTTGTTTCAACAAATCCAAGCGACACGAGGTGAGAGGCGAACCTATGATGCCAAGCACGAGGAGCTTGCTTTAAACCATATAAGGACTTGTTGAGTCGACAGACAAAATCTGAGCAAGAAGAATCCACAAATCTAGAGGGTTGCACGCAGTATACTGTGTCAATGAGAGTGCCATAGAGAAATGCATTCTTCACAAAAATTGATAAATGTACCAGTTCTGAGATAATGCCAGGGAGAGAACAACTCGAACTATCGCAGGCTTGACAACGGGATTGAAAGTTTCATCATAATCAACACCCAACCGTTGTGTGAAACCCCGCAGTACCTAGCGAGTCTTATAGCGATCAAGAGACCCATCGGCGAGCAATTTATGTCGATAAATCCACTTGCCAGTCACAACATTGATGCTAGGAGGGCGAGACACAAGACTCCAGGTGTCGTTGGCAATTAGAGCGTCATACTCTAACAGTGCATCACGAACTGAGCGAGAAAGAGGTGGCATAGGCATAGCGTGGAGGTTGAGGCGATCCACGGGTTGTGCAATGCCAGCTTTGCCACGCATGCGCATAGAGTGCGCATTGGTGACCGAAGGGATGACGATCGGTCGAGTGGTAGCTATGTGGCCAATACCGCTGGCAACAACCTACGCGTGAGCAGCAGGGGCAGCAGGACCGGCAACACTCATGATCGTTGTGGCGCCACTGGCAGCGACCTGTGTGGGGATGCACAGGGGCAGTGGCACCAGACGACGCGGACTCGGGCGACCACGGCCTTGCACCAAGGCTCGACGGCGTAAGTAGGGCCTCGGGCATGGGGTGTGCCACTGAGGAAGTTGTTGTACTTGCATGCACAAAACAAGCTCCAAGAACTGAAGCGGTGAGATCATGATCATCGACAAGAAAGTCCAGGACGGAGGGTGCCATGGGTGTGCTAGACATGTCGGAGAAAGGGAAAAAGATTCATCAAAAACGACATGTCTAGAAATGGGAATGCGGTTCAACTGAAGCTCGAGGCATCGATAGCCTTTGTTCTCCGAGGAGTAGCCGAGGAACATGCATAGAGAAGAACGAGGGGAAAGTTTGTAGGGCGCTATAGAAGACATATTGGGGTAACAGGCACAACCAAAAACTTTGAGATGATCATAAGAGGGCTGGACAGAGAAGAGAAAGTAGTATGGTGTGGAGAAAGCGAGAGTTATGGTGGGGATGAGGTTCACAAGATATGTGGCAGTGTGAAGGGCCTCAACCCAGTAAGCTGGAGGGAGACTCGCCTAAAACAAAAGGGAATGCAGAGCGTTATTGATGGTACGAATGGAACGCTCTGCTTTACCATTTTATTAGGAAGTGTGTGGGCACGACATGCGGAGGGCAACACCATGGGAGAGAAAAAATATGCGGGCCTGGGAATTATCGAATTCACGGTCATTATCGCACCGGATGCTCTTGATGGTGGTGCCAAACTATGTGCGAACATAAGCAAAAAAAGATAGAAATAGTGGAAAATATCTTGGATTTGAGACGAAGGGGAAAAGTTCAAATGTAGTGAGAGCAGTCATCAAGAATAACAAGATAATATTTGTATCCTAACACGCTAACAAGTGGAGAGGTCGATAGATCACAATGGATTAAATCAAAGTTGTGAGTAGCACGAGAGATAGATGAACCGAAAGGTAGATGTACATGACAACCGAGTTGGCACACATGACATATATGATCGATATCATATTTATTGCAGGAAATGATATTGGACCTAATAAGTTTGGACAGAACTTCACGCCCAAGATGACCGAGAAGACTATGCCAAAGGAAGATGGGTGTGGCGATGAACGCGAAGGTGCTAGTAGATGGTGCAAAAAATGGGTAGAGGTCACCAGAACTATTGCACCTGGCGATCACGTTCCTAGTTTGCAAATCCTTCACAGAAAGACCAAATGGATCAAACTCAATGAAACAATTATTGTTGGTGGTAAACCGATAAATGAAAATTAAATTCTTAATAATATGGGGTGATATCAAAACATTATTAAGAGCAAGATCACGGTGTGGTAAGGAAAAACGATGAAATCCAGTGGCTGTGACAGGAAGTAAAGCACCGTTTTCCACAACGATAGATGAAGGAGTAGATGAAAAGGGTGGGGAAATGGTGAAGAGTATACTAACATCCGAGATCATGTGTGAACCGGCACCCGTATCATCATACCACTTAGAGGCCGGTTGGTTCAGCGTTATGGTGTTGAAGGAGTGCGCCAGGGAGTCCTGGTGCCAAGACCCTCCGTGAGTGGGTGTCCAAGGTGCTGCCTGGTACGCTGGTAAGGGTGCCTGGAAACCCGGCGGTGCAGCTCCCCCGTAGTACGTGCCAAACGAGAGCGGTGGGGCACCGTATGCGCCTCCATAGGTGCCGGGAAGAGCACAAAAACCACCATAGTGCGGGGCTGCGTAGAACGCAGGCTGTGGTGGCGGAGGTCGGTCAGACTGGTCGTACGACCACATGCACATGGTTCTAGCCCAAGAGTGGGCGAAGGACGGGTACACGGCTGTACCGGGAGGGGTGCCGCCCTGTCCACTTGGGGCCGCTCCAACAGAGGGCGATGGAGAGCTACCACTAGCAGAACCATCGCGTCCACCGCGGCCACGGCGACGACCATTGCGCTATCCTTCAGTTGGTGCAGCGGGGCGCGGAGGAGGAGGCGCTCCCAAACGGGGAGCAGTGGTGGCACCTGGAGCCGCTAGATACGGCGTCGCAGTGACGTGGGCGGCTGGTGGGGATGGAGGACGAGCGTCGATCTCCATCTCCTCCAACAGAAGGTGTGTGCGTGCTTCAGTAAATGTTAGAAACGGCCTATGCATCTTGAGGATGGACACCGTGTGGCGAAACTTGCCACTGAGGCCGCGGAGAAGTGTGAGTACCATCTACTGGTCGCCAATGAGGTCACTGAATTCGGCAAGGGAGGTAGCCATGGATTCAAGGCGGCGGCAATAGTCGGTAACGCTTAGAGACTCCTAGTGGAATGTGCGAAACTGCGTCTCCAGGAGAAGGGCACGGGACTCTTTCTGGCTGAGGAAATCGTCCTCGAGGTAGCACCACACGTTGCGGGCGCGACCTTACCGCATCATCAGCAACTGCTGCAGATCGCTGGAGACGGTGCCGTAGACCTATGTGAGGATGCAGCAGTCCGCCTGGAGCCACGCTGGGCGCGCGGGGAACACTTCATCCTGGACGTGGCGGGTAAGGGCATATTTGCCGAGCACGGTAAGGAACATGCCGCGCCACTTGGTGTAAGAGTTCGTGGCCTTGTTGAGGACGATGGGGATGAGTGCCTTGACGTTGACAACGGCGATGGCTTGCGCCCAGAGAGCCACGTGAGCGCTCTTGTACGCATCCAGGGCGTCGTTGCGAAGACGGGCTTCCTTAGCCCGACACGCTTTGTCAGCGCGAGCAGTATCGGCTGTGAGATGGCGGTCTTTGGAAGCAGTGGCTCCATCGTCCTCGCCCGCCATGAGGGGTAGAACTAGCGATCGGCAGCCGATCAGATCAGAGGGATCGGGAGCCGATTAGATCGGAGGGGTCGATAGCCGATCAGAATCGGATTGAGAGCCGATTAGATTGAAGGGGTTAGCAGCCGATCGATCAAAATCGGATTGGCAGCCGATATGATCGAAAGGATTGGCAGCCCATCAGATCGGATGGACAGCCGATCAATCGTAATCGGATCGGCAACCGATCGAATCGGAGGGATCGGATCGAAGGGATCAGATCGATAGAAGCCGATCAGATTGGCGGATGATCGGATAGTCAGTAGAGCCGATCGGATCAGAGGGCGATCGGATCGGCAGTAGGTAGGATTCGATCGGATCGATCGGCGGGCGATCGGGTCAACAGACGGATCGGATCGGCAGGCGATCAGACCCACAGCAGGCAGGTTAGATCGATCGGATCGACAGTGCGGGCGATGAGACCGGCGACATTCTCTACGACATGTAGTCAACAACAGTGGTGTCGATCGGATCGGCGACGGGCGCTGGTTCGGGAGTAGAGGCAGGATCGGGTCGGCAGCCACACCCGGTGATGAGGGTAGCTACGGGATGGGCGATCAGATCGGCAGCGCAGGCAATGAGATCGACGACACACCCGGTGACGTGCAGTCAGCAACGGTGGTGGCGATCGGATCGGCGACGGGGCAGCTCATAAGGCAACCACACAGTCATGTCATGATTAAACTACTATAATTATATTTTGTATAATTGCAATAGACTAACAAATTTTAACATGATATCAACCAGCAGATCCATACTTTCACTGCTTCAGTACACTCCATTTCTCGAATTTCTTAAGATAAAGGTAATCTAGCTAACGTTCATACACATTATTATTGTCTTGATCTTTTTAGTTTTTACTGATGATCAAATTGACTATATATATGTATATGCACTTTGTTGCATGATCTCTTCAGTATCTTCATGGATATTATATGAAGAGAATGAACCAACGGTTTTTGTTGATGGCTATTCCGTTTGCGAGATCCTTGACGGACATGTAGGTAGGCTTGTACGTTGGGTCTTCAATAAACCAATCGGCGGTGCTATCTTTAGGGTTTGGGTCACTAATTTGTGTGGTGATGCTGTGTTGTTGATCAGTAAGAGGAATGGAGATGGCGGTCGATGCTCCTTATTTAACTTTACACATGTTATAGTTGGCCAGCGTTATATTTGCACTTATTGGTTCTCATCCATTGTGGCACTACAAGATATGGAGCCTCTTTAATTTTGTTTTGATAAGTCTTATTTCTTTTTATCGGAACAACATGGCTCTAATTCCTATTATATTTAGTTGTGTAAATTTTACTTTGAGCCACCTATATTGATCTAAGTGGCACATTAGACTAGAATAGCTCTCTTTTCACTTAACACAAACCATCTGTTGTAAGTTGGACCAGGTTGAGTGTTTGGGCCACCGACTGGCTTCGGCCCAATCCATGCGACGGCTGGGGAGCAGCCGTTTGCTAGACGCCGCCGGGTAAACGGCGACACGCTAGATAACGCTGCCGCAGCGGAGCCCCTGCTTGCCAAATTACTTTTTGCTTTTTCTCCGCATGCAAATAATCTTGCTTAAGTCGGCAGCGTCGGTGCTGCAGATGGTCTCCATCCTCCCCTTGCCGTACTGGAAGTAGGTGACGCGGTCACCGTAACTGACGACTGTGCCATCGGCACGTCGTCTGCCGTAAAGTGCTTCTAAATTATTGAGATTCAAAAAATATATATGTTTGTAGTATTATGTAAAATATATGTGAGTATTGTGGGTTTCAGTCAAATCTTTATTTCTGTCATTTTTCAGCGAACATGCCTAATTATTGTCTAAGATTAGCTCATAATATGATTTTTTTTTAAAAAAATCTTATTGGTGATAGGTTACAGCCTAATCCCGTCGTAATCCTTACCTGGTTAAAACAAAACCCATTACCGATAGTCATATCGTTAAAGTACTATGTTAAAAATAAATAAGTTATGCCGTCACTATCTGTGATGGATTGTAGATGTCTCGTGTATGAGGGTAAACCTTATTTGACTGTTGTGTTGTTTTAAGTTTTTATAGGTGTTTGACACCATTGACAAATGTAGCCCGTCAGTGAGTTTTCTACATTAGTGACTAGGCTCTACGGTCGTCACTGATAAGGGTTGACGTCTGATAACATGTTTCATATTAGTGGATGCTTACATGCGAGGATCTTTTTAGCCAGGACCCGACCTGCATGGGCAATTGCCCGGCTCCGCCTCATGAAGCAGCAAGACACTTGGTTAATTTACTGCAGGATCTGCTACCATCCTAGTTCTAATGGAGTGCTGCATCTGCTGGCTCTATGCTTCAATTGTCTGCATTTTGTACCACCATCGTCTTTTTCTTCAAAGATAATATATTCTAGCCCCATATACCTGATATCACTAGACTTGCCCAGGCTCAAGAAATTTTTTGTATCCGTCACAGGGCACGATGGTGAGCTCTTGTGTTGGCAAGAACAGTAGTGCACTTGTGCATGCATTGGTGGTAGATGACTGCTGACTTCTCGGCTCCTTGATAGTTTCGATTAGTATTATGGGCACCATTACTACTTCTGTTATGGAGATCAACGTTACCAAAAATGGAGATGAAACATCAACTTTAAAGAAGCAGCGGCAAGATTGCATTACCCTGCCAATTCTTGACGATAAACAGTCCCTCCGCTTGGTGTTGCTTTAGTGGGCTTCGTATTGTACAGGACCTGCATTTCATTTTTCACGCGTGAGGACATGATTGAATATGAGGAAATGATCCGATGGCTTAGGATTGTGATGATGTGGCACGCCTAGGAGTGAGCTTTAGAATCATAATTTAGTTAGTGGGTTACACTTAAATAGAAAGAAAGAAAGGATACCAACTAATTATGAAGCTTTAAATCTTTTTTAAATTATTTGTCTGATCATGATCCGATTACAGTATGATCTCATACGACTATATTTTGGCGAAAATCAGTTGTTGTTCTACTACTCATAGAAAAATATTTTATCGTTTGGTCAAACGTTTGAACTCACTTTATGAAATATTAAAAAAGATGCAACATTTAAATGTACTTGCTACAACACCGACAATCATTACATAAACATTGAGTCCCCATGAGTGAAACAGCAAAAAAAAAATCATATAAACGTGCAATATATTTATAAATACTTGATTTTATTGAAATATTTTTATATCACGTATAAAACATCTGGTTGTACCTGTTAAAACATAACAAATACTAACCAAAAACACCGTATACAATATTTATAAATAAACTAGTAAAACAATAAAAAAATACTTGTTGAAAATAAGATAAAACTGTGTCCATAACCCATTAAAAAATAATCCATTGAAAAAAAGTAAACTTTTTCATTAAAATATAATAATGTAAGATTTTGTTGTAAAGATTTAATTACAACGAATAAAACAGTGTAGTGGGATTGCAAGTAATTTAGAAGAAAAAAATGACTGAAGATTGTTGATGGAGTGTTGCATCTTGCATGAGAACGAAAATGGCGCTGGTGCATGCAGCGCGATATTCGTGGGGAGATAGAGATAGAGAGAGGGAGAGAGAGTAGCGTGAGCGTGGGAGTTGCATGCACCATCCGACAGTTGGCAATGGGTTAGCATGAGATTCGCGCAGAGAGATAGAGCAGCGTGAGAGTGGGAGTCGCACGCTGCAGTTGGTAAGCAATGGGGCGTTCGATTTTATTTCAAAGATGGGAAAATTGGGCGCGAGAAATTTCCAACTAAAAACCTAGATTAGTTAAAATCTAACCAATAAAATAGTACCAAACTTTGTATATGCAAACTACCTTCACTCAAATATTTCATCGGTTAGATCAAAATCTATGAGCAATATTCTAAAGTTAGAGAAAAATCTACCAAAACTCATCATACGAAAAATCAGGATTGAAAAACAGAATTAGGAATGAATTTGCTACACAAGTATTCGACCAACTTTAAATTGGTTCGTCTCAAAACTCTAAAAGGACGAACCTTTTTCTCCCCATCTCCCACGTACGTTTTCTTTCTCTGTTACACTGAAAGCTACTCCTAGCTACAATTTGGAAGCCCAGCAGCAGCACGACCATGACCCAAACAACAGTCCATTTAACTCGTATGGACTCAGCACATAAACTATTGCAATCTAACGTTACAGCCCACTAGTCGGTCTACTTTCATCCCGGACACCACAAAATAAATTTGTGTAAAACTTGCTTGTTATACGTTATCCATCATCTTCATTCAAGTTGGTCCTAGATGATATTTTCCGACCGAATCCGACCTCAGAAATCTCTTAGTCCCATATCACTTAATCGTGATCATCATCTTCTTGCTTTCCCCTATATATTAAATACAAAGAAAACACCTTCTAATAAAAACAAGTTCGTCCCAACTTCATAATAGTTTAAACAATAAATGCTTTTGTCAATAATTTATCACACTAATTACATCTGATGTAACATTATTCCTTTTGGAATTTATGCAAAAGATGACCAACATTTATCTTTTTGTAACAGTACAACCATACATACGAAGACAAGAGATTATGTTAATTGCCGTCAAAATTAGAATTGTGGCAAAAGAATTCCCATGTTGGAACAATTGTTCTTTTTCATGTGGCAAAACAAAAGTATAACAACAATGGTAAAACGTATTTTTTAAAATGTACTAGTTGCCACGCACAGTTGTCATCGTCACTTGGCTAGTTGCGTGCAGGGATAGCAAGCCCCTCTGTGTTGGCTGCTGCAGCTTTTCCATTTGCAGAAGGGCCCAAATATTGTGGGTAGTAAGGGCAAGGCGATTCGCCTCGTCCTGGTCTAAGTAACGTTTTTTACGGTTTCATCTATTTAAAGATCCAGAGCAGTCTAGGGTTTTGTCGCTTACGGTGTTTTTAGGTCAGGTTTAGGCTGCATTCGGAGGTAGGGTTTAGACTAGGCTAATCCTTTGTTTACAGTGAGCTCACTTTTCGAATTATTAAATAATATGTTTCACATGTAAACTTTATATATAGAAGTTTCTATTAATAATGTGCTAATCATGTATCTTCTCTGGTAAAGCAAAGGAGCTGGCTGGGGAGCTGGCTGGCTAGAGGCCTGCGTGCAGCATGGGCCTCATCTTAATTTCTGAGAGCACCCGGGCCTTCCGGTTACCTGAATGCCAGTGAAACATTTTTGTTAAAAAAAAAAACAGGCAAAAGAAGCCTAACGAAGAACACAAACTCGAAAAGGCTGTCACGCGCACGCCCGCGTGTCGAGCGGGCGCGCAAATCAGTCGCTTTGCTGTTTTTGGTTAGATCGGACGCGCGCGCTTTTGTAGGTTCTTCTTAGATCGGATTGGGCGCTTTCCTTTTTCTGGTCAGCCTCACGCGCATACGTGATTATAGCTTAATTTCCTTTTATGGATCAGATTTAACCGCGTTTCTTTGTTTTGTTACCGATTCTTACGGGAAGTTGACCACGTTCTTTTTTGTTATCGATTTTGCCAGAAGTCACGACGTTCTTTTGGGAAATTTTCGTATTCTTGCATACCCTCGCATCGGCCTAGTTTCTAGTGGATGCTAGTCTAGGCAAAACAGAAAATTCATGCAGTATAGTTTTACTTTTTTGAAAAATTTTCAATTCGTTTGAAATTCATCCAAACAAAGTTTTATATATCAAATATTTCTACGTATATAGTTTATACGTATAAAATTTATATCAAAGATTTCTACGCATAAAGTTTATATATATAAGTTTTATATGTTAAAGTTCCACGTATAGATTGTGTTGGGTCTATATATGATGCTTTTGTTGGGGCAAAAATTCGTGGCTTTTGTACTTCAAACAAATGCAACTGACTCAGGAAAGAAAATAGTCCATGAAAGGAAAAAAAGCCCGTGGGCTCCTCTACGCACGTCGGCTTCCAACGCATGCGCTGTCTGCAGACCGGATGTGTTCGTGCGTGCGACACGCGCGCGAAGCTTCGTGCATCAGACTACGGATTCCTCTTCTACTCAATTCTCCAAAAGAACACTTCGTGCTTCTTTCGAAAGGTTTTTTTATTGGATGTGAAGCCTTTAAAGATTTTCCTATATGCTCATTTGAAACATAGGAATGACCCATTTGAAATTTCTATGGAATGACTAAATCCATAGGAATTTTTGAGAAAATCTAGTATGACGTCCAATCTCTTGGAAATTTTCCACTGAGCCATTCTCCCTAAATTCCTTTATTGTTTTCCTATTAATCACATCCAAATAACACAATTAAGCTATTTCTATATTTTCATATCTATTAGGATTTCACTGACATGCCACTATAGCTTTTGTGCTTTTCCTATTCTTGTCTTTTCAATTTCTACATTCTAAAAGAGCCCTTATTATTTCTCCAGGATGACACTAATAAAACCCTAGAAAACCTAGGAAACACGTGCATTATTTTCGTATTTCTCATTTGTTGATCTGCATCGATGTGCACCTGCTTTCCAAAATAACCAATATGATCATCATAGATGCTATTGCAGTACTGCCAAAGTGCCACACTGCCAATGCTTCCTAACAGAGAGTACCATACCAATACGTAACAAAAACACTAGAAACAAAAAACAACAATCTGAAAACAATCGAATTGAAAAGCCTGGACACCACGCAGTTCACGCAGAGGATGTACATATAGAATATAGAACCTGAAAGCTATTGGAACCAGAAACTGTAGCGAAAACAATTTTGTTGCTGTATTAACCCGGAAATGATTTAGATTCAAACAAAAAAACCGGAAATGATTTCACTGTCCTATAGACCATTTCTTTGGTTTACCATATTTTTACTAAGAAATTACCTTGAGGAACTATCCCAAGCCCAAAGCTTGCTGTCCATTTGGCCCACCTCCATCCACTCTGGACGTCGCTTGAGGGGAACAGAATAACCCGATCAGTGTAACAGACAACAAACTAGCAGAGAAGTCGGAGATGGTGATGAGCTGATAACCACGCCGACGCAAGCTAGGGTAGGCCATCGGCGACACGGCCGCCTTCATTGGAGGCTGACGGCAAAGATGATCGGTGTAATTCTGCCGGCCAACCAGGAAATCCAACAAATGGTTGGAAGGACAGATCCGGGCAACCGGTAATGGTTGCGGAACGGTTCTGTTTGCAGTCCAATCAATTGGTATCCATTTTTCCTAGCTTAAGTTTTTATCTCCCTTCTTTTTTTTAGACGGTTGTTTAGTTCTTTCATTCAATCTCAATTTAATTTGCTTATATGATACGGGATTTTGTCATTACTATATGCACAAAATACAGGGTATTATCTAGTATGAGGGCAAACATCGCGATCTTCACCTCTTCAAACTGCAGCCCGTCCAGCTTTCTTGTGTGCCCTCCAATCTTGTGAGTCTCCATCGTGTTCATCTCCGTTTCCGAAAAATGATGAATCATGTGCATGATCTTCTCCGGACATAGTGGTCCATTCTGCCCAGGCACTCGGAATCAACACCCACCTATATAGCGGACAAAAGATCCCTGATTCCTGACGCCTCACAAGCCTATTATGCATAATGACATACTATTTGTTACTATTTGCAAGCCCAAATGGTGGTTCCGAAAAGTTAGAGCTCATCGGGTATGTGATGTTATTCAGCAAAGCATTTCTCTTTTATGTTTAATATATGATGATATTGATTTTTTTAAGATACGTATGATCATTTATCTTATTTAAAAAATTATATATTATGACTTGATTTATTTGACTTATATTTTTATATATTTACACTAAAAATATAAATAAAACAATTGATCCGACGTGCCCAAAAATTAATAGCATCCTATATTAAGAACCGAAGAGTATATTCTTTTTTTTTTCACCGTAGGCGTTCAACTCTGCTTATATTGAAAGCAATGGAAGCATATATGGGGATTTTCAGCTATTGTGTGCCCTCTTTTAATCTTTTGACACGCCTAGCTACCAGTCTGCCTGCTTTTATTCTCTTCTGTAGATGGGGTGGGGCTGTGTTCTGTCGCTGCATTAGTTAGAGAAACGGTTCAATTGACTGGACATAAAAGGAGAGGAGTCGAGGCATGTTATCTAGTCTGTACCTCTTGATTATTGTCGAGTACTTGTATGTCAGATTAGTGAATTCATGCTTCACAACGATTTTGTGCTTCATATTAGTGCATTGACCACCTGATGTGGTTGCCTGTACAATGTTTTAGGCCGATTTGATTTAGCTACTTGGATTAACTATTTCCTTGGCTTGTACGAGTATGCTTTTCAAACTAAAAAATACTTTATATATATATATTTGAAAATAAGATAAATCTAATTTTTAATTTTATAATAATTAATAGTTAATTAATCATACGCTAATAACTTAGATCTCATCGATATAAAAAAAACATCATATATTTTAAAGATCGGATAGAGAACACTTAGTAACTAGGTATATGATATTTAATGCATTTTTCTATGTAGGATTTTTCAACTCTTCTCCAATAAAAGTTAAATTTAACACATAGAAAAGTTATCATTTGAGCGTTTTTTCGGTGTTTGACGAGGTAGGAAACGCAAATCAACACCGGAAGCTGTGGACTGCGTGGTACCTCCGACTAACTTGCATGCAAGAACGGTAAAAGCGCTCATTGACTAGAACGTATGATCGTAATTATTTTTTAGGGTCAACTCATATGTAATTAGAGAAGGTAAATAATTGTAGAAAAAAAAAATAAAATTTAATACTTCTCCCTAATTACAAAAGAATCTAAATAAAATAATATTGCATAACTAAAATTACCAGACATAAGTTTGATGAAAATTAATTAAACCCTAATTAATTAATTATATGAGATAAAAATAATTAACCAACCAAAAATTATATAACACTAGAAAAATAGATTTATCAAATCATTCTAAAATCGACCGCTAGACAAACACAAAAAAAATAAACGAGAAAGAGAGATATTAATTATATAAACTTTATCTTTATTTTATAAAATACGTCTCTAAATCATCCAAAATGAAATCCCAAAACCCTATATTAAAACTTTAATATATCATATAATGTAATACATTCACCTGTCAAAATCTCTAAAAAAATAAATATCTTTTTCCAAACAGTAACATTGCCAGTCTAATTTGACTTGGCCATGCCCGTACTACGCAACCAGCCCACATTTGTGCCATCAGCCCTTTCACTTTCGGCCGTCTCGCTTCATTCACACCAGCTCACTGCATTCTGGCCTGCCCATGCTCACTTTAGCCCACACTGTCGGCTTGTATGCACCCACGCCAGTCCATGGCTGCTACAGTGATCTGTAAAAAAATAAAAAAATATATTTTATAGACAGATTCTCATAAGTGTAGATAACGCTGGCCATATTTTACCATATTAATTTTAATATAAATTAATTACGCAATGCTAATTTTAATATAGAATAATTTATCAATTTTAATATAGACTAGTTTTTAATTGATTTCGCACATTTAGCTTATTAAGAACCTTTGTTTTATCTCCAACTCGACAGTTCTTGGTGTGCTTTCAGCCTATGTTAAAAACAAAACCATAGAACTGATCTAGAGAGAAATGTAAAACTAAGCCTAGTGGACATAGTCAGGAAATGACTTTTACCTTTCCAAGTGTTAACAAAACTCAACATCATAGCCAGGTCCAAAGCCATATGGATGATCACTTCATCTTGATTCGAGTTTGTCACATTCAAGAGTGCAGACGTGCAGTCACCCACCAAATGTAATCTTGGTGAGCAACGATCTGCTCATGCTCGACTATAAGTGCATTTTTGGATACTTTGGCAAATAAGTTAATGGTCACCCTGTTGTTGCATCCTATACTACCTGAAATGAAAAATTGTTGAGGTTGAGGTAGATAATGTTCCACATGGCGGAATTAACTAGTTTTCCAGTTTCTATCAGGCCTACAATTATGGCCAGTTTGATTCAGCTGTAGGGGTGAGTAACTTCCATATTTTTTATTAGCACACTTTCCAAACTGCTACATTTTGTACAATTTTCTTATATAGAAGTTTCTTAAAAAATCAAATAAATTAAAATTTTAAGTTTATAATAATTAATATTTAACTAAGTATGTGTTAATGGTTTGTCTCGTTTAGTATGGGTTTTTATTAGAGCTATTGGCGAAGCCAAATGTTAATGTTGACATGTAAAAAGGCACGTTGTGTCTTCAGCTTCCTACATTGCTCGAATTTTTACTCTTAAGAGCAAGAATGTCTCTAGCCAGACCTTTCATTATATGTCACATATTGGACTTTGTCACAATAAATAGTTTGATACTAGTGCATCTATTTCAGTCATAAGAGTTTGTCACAATCAAGACAATAAATGTGCAGCAGCGATCTGCTCATGCCCGACAATAACTGTATCTTTGGATACTTTCAGCAAATAAGTTCATGATCACGATGTAGTTGCATCCTATCCTACCTGAAAGGCTAAACTGTTGGTTAAGGTAGATAATGTTCCAACTGGTGGGATTAAATAGATTCCCAGTTCTTTCTTTTATTTTCTTTGGAACCCCGGCAGCAGGAGTTCTGCCTACAATTAAGAAGCCAACAATTAGTAGGTCTTTCTTGCAGCTGTTGGAGAAGCCGAATATTTATGTTGATATGTAAATAAGCACCTTTTGTCTTCAGCTCCATTTTTATGTATTCTAGCTTCCCACATTGCTGGAATCTGTACACCTAAGAGTAAGAATATCTCCAGCCAAACGTTTCATTTAGTGAAGCTAACTCATGGGATTCCTTTTCAGTCATTATGTGCCACATATATAGTGTAATTCTCTTATGAGTAAATTGCACCGTGGATACAAGAACTTGGCAACTGCGTGTAGTTTACTACAATAGCTTGAAAAGTTTCTGTTGTAGTTGTGAACTAATGAAAGATGATGTTATTGCGCATGTCTCAGCTAATCTCTCTATACTAAAACATATTATAATTGAGTAGTGAATCGGTTGTGTTCATTCTGTTGGGGTCCAACCTGTTGGCTGTTGCGATCCAATCTCTAGCTTTTTCTTCCTGTTGTTATTTTTCTTGTTTTTAAGCGTGTTATTTTTTTCCCTTTCATTCGATCTCAATTTAACTTGCTCTTATCATACACAAATTTGTCTTTCTTATGCACTCTTTCTGCAAAGCACGGGGTATACTATGGAGGGCCAACAATCCTAGTCTTCATCCCTTTTAACTGCAGCAGTAGATTTCTCTAGTGCCTTCCAATCTTGTGGGTCTTCATCCTTGTCTTCACTGTCTTTGGACAATGATCAATCGTCTACATCATCTTCACTGGACATTGAGGTCGTCAGTCTATTAGCATTTGGAAGAATCAACACCAAACCACCTACATAACAATCCAAATTGCGAATATGAGATCTGGTCAATCTGTTTTTATGCTAGCAATTCTGTTGATTCTTCTCCAAACAGGAACCAACAATTCATCAATTTTATTAACCACAGAATTTAGTGAGCGGTGTCAAATCTTTCCATGGATTGCTTTTTTCGCCATTGGAAAGCTAATATTTGTACAAGGCCATGGAGGTACTGGAAACACTTTCCTTTTGAAAAAAGTATGTGCAAAACTCAGATCAGAAGGAGAAAAACTTTCTACCGATGGATAACCAGGTACAGCATCATTCTTATTACTCGAAAAAAATAATCCACCATAAAAGAGATGGAGATTGATCAGGTCGCTCAGATCTATCGGATCGATGGTAGCATATTGCATAGGTACTGTTCAATGTTGTGAGGATAAGACTAGATCCATTTGTGACATAGGAATAAAAAAATATGGATTAAGGCCATTCTGTGAAAAGGGGAAATAATTTTATGAACCTTTAGGTTAAGTCTGATGAGAGCCATTCTCATTTCAAAAACAAAAGATCATCATCATAGAGATTACACACTCTGCGGTTGGTTTAAGCGCATCTCTCTCCATACAGGATAGGCAACCATAATCAATTTCTTTCTTTTTTTAACATGGATGAATTGACCAAGGGAAGAACTAATGTCGTTGATCTGGTTCATAGGTCAACTTATGTGTTTTGAAAGTGTCATTTTCCCAAATATGGTTCAAATTTTAGGAGCTGATAATCACCGATATGCTCATATTGGTGACGTTATTCTTGCTGTAATCAAAGAAGCAGTGCCCAAGTGCCTCTACAATGATCAAACAGAAGATGTTAGACTACCGCTAAGATCTCTTGATTCCTGATTCCTCTCAAGCCTACTATGCAAACTGTTCATTACTATTGACAAGTCCAAATGTTAATTCTAGTAAGGTAGAGCTCTCAGTGTTTTTCTATTTGTTTTATACCAAATGCGTTCTCGGTTTATATTAAGAGTTCTTTTACGGTACACAGTACTAGTGATAGGGGATACGAGTATGGTTAAAATCTAACTGTTAATTTGTGTATATATTCTTGTAAATGAGATGAAAATTTTAAAATTACCCACCACGCAATTGAGGGTAATTTAGTCCATATGCATATAGTTAATTTTCCAATTGCTTCTTCCCATACCTCTTGTCCTGCACTGCATCTCCACCCATCCCTCCCATCATGTCCCGGTGGCGGCCTCTTCTCTGTCGAGGTTGTGGCAGCATAAGGTGTGCCACCATCCATGAATGTGTAGGATCAAAACAGAAAACCAAGCTTATCAGGGGTAGTGATGAATGGTAAGAATACAAAAAATTAAAATCTTTTTTAAAATAAAAAAAACCTAACATGTTAGTTAGACCGCTGGTATTGCGCTAGTCAAACCGTTGGTACAATAGTAGTTAGACCGTTGCTTGGTTGCTAGTTAGACCACCTGCCTTCTATTGGTCGGACTACTAGAAAAAAAAACATGACTTAACAAAACTATTAAAATTAAATCAACTTTGTATCAACATATGTTTACAAAGTGTATATAAATTATTCTTTTCCTAACTCATGACTATAATTAAAGGCTCAAACCAAACCTTAACTTTTCTCTCCTAAAAATCACTCTTTTTGAGTCTCAACCCTACATCTATTTATACTCAGATGGCTATACAAAACCAACCAATTTAACTAGGATTAGCACTCCTAATCCTTTAGAAAACTCTCCTATATAAGTATCCAACTCATTCATACTAAATTTAAACTTCAATCATCCTAATCTAGACTCCATCCAAAATTGACTCCATCTTCCATACAAACATATATCTCCACGTATGCTATATAAAACTTTAACTCTATGTGCATTATTCTGATATCATATATGATCTATTGAGCATCTGAATCTCAATTTCTTCTAGGTCTAGTCCCGAACCATCCCCGATAAGTCTCCCATGGCCTCAAGCAACACCTACACAAGAACAATCAAGGAACCATATCTGAGTATAAGTTCTTATCTAGTTTAACTCACATTAGCATAAACATAATGCATATAATGTATATGCAACTTTTAGAAGTCATAAACATTAAGCATTAAATATGAAACTCAAATTCTCTCTAAAACCAATTTCGTATTGGATTTTGCCAGTCTAACCATCAGGTTGCCCGGTTTGATTGTTTGATCACCTCCGGTCATATCGTAGCTACCACGCCGGTCCAACTATATATACACCTCTAATTTGACCGGTCTTACCACGCCGGTTAGACTGCCTCTGTTTTCTAAGAGATTACCAATTTGAACATCACTTCATAAATATTAACATAATTATTTATTCATTCAATTGTTGGTTACCATTGTCAATTGTTCATCACAAAGACACATGATTTCACAGAATGGGCTGTGCCTCACTGTCGCCATGTGCAAGGAGACACGTGGCGCCATGGTGCCATACGTGTAGACCATGCCATCCCATGTGCAGCAGGGTGCCACTGACTTTGAGGAGACGATCTTCATGCTGTGTCACCTCCATTGAGCAAGGGCGTCGGCACCGGCAAGCCACTTAAGTTTGAACCATGGCCGTCGTTCCTGCTGTCCGCGGTGGCCGTGGAAGCTCTGGAGCTCAACTTTGGCCTGAGGCCGGCGCACCGTCGATATAGCCTCCTCGTGAAGGAGTCCATGGAGAAGAGCTAGCAAGGAGAGTGGGCCCAGCAATGGACATGGCATTGCTGCTAGCCGGGAAGGCGAAGGTCGGCGATCTCATCGCCAAGTTGTCATTTCAGATCGTGGACGGCGGTGGCGTCGAGCTGTACAACCAGACCGGAGGAGCAACCAGGAATAGATCATTCTCTTGTTTGCATGGAAGCAGACCAAGCTATCGTTTAGCATCACCAGTCCAAAGGTATCACGCCCTGAGCCGACACTGACGCCGATTACCGTCGCTGGACTTGAGGGGCATTAACGAATCTTACAGTGATGTTGGACTGGGTTACTCTTTGTATGAATCCTAAAGTTTATCGAATGAATTACAAATATGTTGTAACTTTTTTCCTACAGTACCCTTATACTAGTGTGTACTACTTACATATATTACCCATACTACAAGTGTGGATTTTAGTAGTATCGAGTGGATCTGAACCGTTGGATCACTAGTATTATGACCCACTCATATAGGTAGTATGGTGTAGCTTACAGGAACTCTGAAAGCAACAAGAGCAAATGTGTTCTATCTGCTTTTGTTCCCTCTTTATGACATGTAAATCCAGATATATGCGTTCTAGGCTTCTAGCTTCCCATATTGCTTGAATTTTACACCTAAGAGAAAGAATGTCTCCGCAAACCTTTCATTTAGTGCACCTAATTTGTGGTATTTCATTTCAGTCATTTTATGTTACATGGTGTAATTCTCTTATGAATAAATTGTGCCGTGGACTACTTTGTCCCCTATATTGTTTATTCTGGTTATGATGTGCTGAATTCTTTGGTAACCCAGGCTAGTCGTTAGGATCTTTTGCAGCCCCTTGCTACTTGTACATGGCATGTGAGACACCGAGTTTCTCTTTATGCAGAGGATGTGGTCATGTTCTTAAGACACTCAAGAGATGATCTGTCCCTGACTAAGCAGATTTTGGACTGCTTTGGCCATGTTTTAGGGCTAAACACCAACATGTTAAAAAGTTCCATCACTCCTATTCACTGCTTATATGAGGTATTGGATATTATCTTAGATGGACTTGCCTGTGATTTCAAGGCCTTCCCTTGCACTAATCTTAGCTCTTCCTCCCACTGTCTGTAAGCCTACCAAGACAGATTTGTTGCCTTTGGTTGACAAGGTGGCAGATTGCCTCCCGGGATGAAAGGCCTCTCTCGTGAATCGAGCCTCTCTCATGTGTCAGACTGAGGATCGATCAACGCTGGTATATGACTGATACCATGTAAAAAATATTGAATATAGAAGCCCTAATTATCTGTTGTATTCTGTTGTATTGTCTTCACCCTCTTCATTGGGAATATATGGAGTACATAGGAGGTAGACTTAGAGTACAAGATAAGTTAGAGTAGATTTATCTCTAGGATTCTATCTGTAAGATTTTATTTTATCTCTATAATTTGTATTTGACTCTTATCTCTAACCATATATATCTGTACTTCTAACAATTGTAACGGCTGCAACATTAGCTACCTCCAGCAAATGATTTGCCTCACAGATAGGATGCAACTACAGCCTGACCGTGAACATATTTGCTCAAGTATGCAAAGAAGCACGTGTTCTCCCAAATCAGCAGATCGCTTCTCACCCAGATTCCATTTGGGTGACTGCACATCTGAAATCTTGGTCGTGATGGACACAAATTGAGATGAGCAGTGGAGCTAAGCAGTGACCCTCCGTGGCCTTGGAACTGGTTGTGATGTTCTGTTTTGTTAACAGTTGTGAAGGTAATAGTTATTTGCGGACCATGTGGCCCAGGCTTACCCAGACCATGAAACAAGTTAGGCAGACAAAAGCATTTTACATTCAAGAAACAAGTAACCCATACAAATGCACACTTTACATTCCTCTCCAGACCAATTTCTTAATCCGTAAAACGGTTGCAGTGAATTCTAGTCAATGAGGTTTTTCTGACAATTTGTATGCCAGTTGCGTGATGTACCACAGTTTCTTATGTTGATTAGCGGTTACTCTACCTATGGTACCTCATTGAAGACTGAAAAGTACTCAAAATATAGAGTTTTCTACGTTTGCAAACATTCATTTGGAAATTACTAAAAAAAATCAAATAATTGAATTAAATAGCAGGTTGTCTTGTTGGATAACCCTGCTTTCTCTTCTAGTTAACCTACGACCAAACTCATTAGGAGTTCGGCAAAATAGTATATGCATATGTTATATTTGTTTGTCTGTTTTTGCTAGGTATGCATCTAAGCAGGCTTGCTAGCAGCCTAGCGATTCGGCCACATCTATATGGAGTTGTTTCTTTCTGTTTGTGAAAACCGTTATCTGTTTTTTTTTTCTCTTTTCTCCATTCCTTTAAAGATAGATAGTAGATAAACATGTTGTCACCATCAAGTTTGGTCCACATGAAGAACCCTATCCAGTACGATAGCAATGAAGGCATTACAGAAAGAAGCCTAAAAAAGAAATAGGACTAGGTCGTTTTTCTTACTTTGAATCTCAAAGTCAAGATTCTTTTAATGGTAGGCTTGTAATACTCCTATTTTTGGTCCATTAAAACTATTTTAATAAAAACCATATTTTTTTTTCAAAAAATTGGTTTTTTTAAGAATTAAGGACATAAATGTCAAGATCTTAATTAAATCCCTTCTTGTGATCACAAAAATCCTAGATGAAAAATCCCTATCCAAATTTAAATATTGGAATTCAAATTCTCCCTCCAAGGTCATTAATATCTCCTTGTATCTAATTTTAAGTCCATCATCATCTCACCTTCCAAAATTCCATGAAAAACCTCTCTTCTAAATCTCTAATTCAAATTGAATCCAATACCTCACTTGAAATCCCTCTTTCTTCCTCTAAAATTTTCCCTTGAATTCCTATCAAAATTTAAATCCTTTCAAAAATACAAAAATTATGCCCATGAGGCCCTTGTCTGAAATCTTGGGAGTTTTGATCACTTTAATATCAATTTTCAATCCAAATGTTCATTCAAATTCTCCAAATATCCCTCACAATCAAATTACTCAAAAAACATCAACTCCTCTTCAATTAGGTCGCCTTCCTCTCTTAGCCCATGCGGCCTCTTCCTTCCCCTCTTCTTATGCTCACTTCTCTCCTCCTCCTTTCACACGGCCCATCACTAGCCCAGCTATCTGGCAGCCCACATGTGGGCACTCCTCCCTTTCCACACATGGGACCTACCTGTCGGCCTCATCCTCCTTCCTCCATTGTCTCCTTTCTCACTCCCACTGCTTTCTCTCTTTCTTTTCTCTTTCTTCTCTTGATCTCTCTCGTCTCTCCCTGAGCCAACTGCCCCTAGGGCCATACCTCCGTGTCTTGGCTAGCATGGGCTCATGTGCCCCTTCATCAACCTCATAGGACTCGCTTCCCTGATAGCTCAGTGCAAATCACACTCGACCTCTCATCGCGTCCTTCCTAGTCAAAAAGCTGGCAAGCTCGAGATATTTCTCTCGCCGATGATCTCCAAAGTCAAAGATGCACACGCCCCTTTCCTTGTCCCATCACATTGCCATTGCTTCAGTCTCCCCTCAACTCCCTACCTTTGCTGCTAACGTTGGCCATAGTGACGCCGTAGTGATGCATCCTGTTGGTTAGCCACTTCATGTTGGCCGCTATCGCAACCACCTCTTTCGATCATCGTGATGTACCTTTCCCTGCCTATAAATAAGCCTGGGAGCCCCTCCATCGACCACACCAAGCAATTGGCCACCACCACTTCTTTGCCCTCATTCTGCCAGCACTGGAATCAAACTCGAACTCAAACTCTTCAATTGATAGCCGCTGCCATGCCCATCCCTTTCTTAGTGAGCCCTCTCTTCAATTCCTCCTTTCTCTCTCCCAAGAAACCATGCCTAGCCGTAGCCATCCATAACCTCTTCGCCATGGGAATGGTAGTCACCGACAAACTACCTCACTGCTGCTCCTAGGCTCACGCTGCCTATCGCCATCGTAGTTCTTCCCTTAAATCTAAGTCGCTCATTGTAATCCCATTCCTCCACTCATTCTTGCCATGGTCACCACCAGCATCAAGTCCTATTCATTCATTGGCGCCTCTCGACCGCCATGAGTCATTGATCTTTCGGTCGGTCACCCCCTCCCTTATTCAAATCCAACGTGGTACCATGTGGCTACAATGTCATCACCACGGGCCACCCCATCAAATGGGGATAAGCATAGGAGGGCAAGGTCGCCGTGGGCCAGTTGATGTGTCCCACTCAACCCAAAAGGACAAAGTCAATGAATTATCCCTTTCTTCCTCTCTAGTTGACCAAACACGTTGATCTACACCACTATCGTGAAGTCTACTAGCTCTCCTCCTCTAATAGACTGGCCTCGTTCTTCCTTGGACCAACTCCACTAGCTCCTCCCTCTCCTCACCATAGACCCGGTCCAACATGAACCATCCTCTCCCCTCTTGCTGACAAGTAGACCCTACCTGTCCGTAAGAAATATTATTGAAATATTCCTTTTCCAATTTCAATAAACACTTTTCCTTTTTTAGAAAATTCTTTAATTTTTTAAAAATCATATATTCCAATCCATAACTTTGATCGACTCCGTTCAAGTCTCCATATTTTTCTAAAATTAAGATATATCTAATGACATTATTAGTTATTAATAATAGTATTTTCTTTTTAGGGTTTTGTGTTGCTTTCTCTCTTTTGCATGTAGTCATTGACGATGGGATTTATTCTGGACATGGAATTTTGAAGACCTTGAAGATAAAGACTTGAGGCAAGTCACCCTTTGATGATATTGCTCATAGATTTAAAGTTTTTTGTTCATAAAATTGCTTGTCTAGTGTGCACATTAACTTGACCTACACGAACCGACAAACCTATCTAGTAGTTGAATAATACCTATCAGATGTTGATACCCCATTTCCTTGTCGCTCCACCTTTATGGTACCTCAATAATTGTGCCCTGAGCATAGGTGCTAACGGTCTTACCCACATCACACATGTTTATCGGTATGGTAAAAATGGGTTGTGAAACCATTTTAAAACTCGATATGTGGTGTCGGCATGTCTGCCAAAACTCGCAATGCAAAGTGAGAAGCTTTTTATGTGCATATAAGGAGTGATTCCTTGAAGAATTGTATTGATCATAAAACAGTGTGACCACACAGGTTATATGGGACACCCCTAGCCAAGTAATTAGTTAGAATAGGATAATGTCATATGCTAGTAGATGTGAAATGGTAGTATAAGGTGTTTAGGGTATCTCTGGGTTCCTGAGTTGAGCAAGGATAATGCAGCTTGCGAAGAATTGAGTCAAAGTGTTTGAGGTTATTGATAATTACAGCTAAATGCTTGATTGAGAGTGGTTTGACCCATCTATAAATTTTGAAGGTCATGCTAGGGCAACCAATAGAGCAATGGTCTTCATCAATAAATTTTAATCAAATAAAATTTATTCCATTTGCTTGAGTTGTTGCAAAACAATTTGCGGACAGAATTAAGGCGAGAGCCTATTTCCAATTATATGTTGAACAAACCACACTTAGTGTTTTTAAAAATTTGCGAAATGAACCCAACCCTTCTTTATATCCTACATACTCATATTTTCTGTGGCTTGCTAAGTATGTATGTACTCAATCGTTGTTTTTCTCCTCTATCTAGTAATAGTAAAGTTGAAGATTATAGTTTCCTTCCTAATCCCATGTTGTTAGTTGTGGATTGGGTTCCAGCTACACTAAGCTCTGTTGCTCTTTCTACTTGTTGGTTACATTCTCAGAGTTGTTCCGAAGGTGTGGTCTCCTATAAGATATACTCTATCTAAGTTATATTTAGTTGCTACGATGCATCTCTATTGCCCGTAGGTACCATCATTATGTCCTAGGACTAGTATCGACATTATGGTTCCTACGATGCACCCTTTCTGGAGTCATTGAAGGTAGTGGTAGGGAAGGGTGTGACACCAAAATGAAGCAATATATCAATTATTGAATCAAGATCACTAGTAATGGGACAGACGAGAATGACTTCATCATCCGCATATAAGAAGATTTGATGTTGGATTGCCCTTGTAGAGAGACATTGCAGCAAACCATCTTCAGTAGTCCACAAAACCATAACGTTAACAATATCCTTGACAAGAATAAAGAGCATGGAATATAGAGGATCCTCTTGCCGCAAGCCTCGATGGTGTGCAATCACCTCCCCTAGGGTCCCATTTAGCATAATCTAGGTTGAACATGAAGCCATGAGAGCACTGAGATCATGCCAAATTGGGCCAAAACCCATTTTTCCCAAAACCTCCAAGAAGAAGGGCCAAGAAACAGAATCAAATGCCTTAGAAATGCCCAACTTGTCTAGGACTGATTTTGTTGGAGGAATAGCCTAGCAGTTTGTAGTATCAACATGAAATCATCTTGGATGAAACACCCTTTGATGAATGCACTTTGCATTGATTGGGTGAAAGCTGGCTTGCCAATCTATTGGCCAAAAGTTTGGTAACAAGCTTAGCAAAACTATGCACAAGGCTTATAGGCCTGAAATCCTTAACCTGTCTTACCTCATCCTTTTTGGGAAAAAGGGTAATATAAGGTTGAGTTAAGAAGCCCAAGATTTCTGAAATTTCTACTCCAAATAGCTGAGAAAACACCCATTATGTCCCCTTTGATTATTGGACAACAAGTTTTATAGAAATGACCTATAAAACCATCCGAACCCGGTGCTTTATCAGATGCCAGAGATTTTATTGTGTTCCAGACCTCATCAAAAACAGCAAGATCATGAGAGGTAATACCCAAAGCATTAAGGTCGATTGTATGTTCCCTGTCCATGTTAGAACCAGCAACTCAATATAGAAATCATCAATAGAATTCACCCTGTCCTCATGACAAGTAAGAACATGATCCCCAGAGATTAGTGTGCTGATAAAATTCTTCCTCCTACGATGCCGAGCATGGAGGTGAAAGAGGGTTGTGTTAGCATCACCTTCTCTAAGCCAATTAATGTGGGAGCAGTTTCTTGAAATGGTTGATAGACTAACTCTAAGATATGCAATTAGAGAAGGGGGGATTGAACGATTGTGGAAGACAAAATTAAAATTTAACACTTTTCCTTAATCACAAAACCTAAAAAATTGCTTTTTCCAAATTTGGACAGAACACCATTATGTTATTAAATAGATTATATCTATAGATTCATAACACCGATTAACCTGGAAACCATGCAGTATATAATTAGATAAAATTTACAAACAAACCCAACTAAAATCATCTCAATCGAACTTTTGTATCTCGAGATATTAACAAAACAAAATTACTGAATAGAAATTTGACTAAAATTAATTAAATCTTAATTTATTAATAACACAACATCTCAAAATAATTAACTGATCAAACTTTTTAGAAAACTAGAAAAACATGCTAGCCAAATTTTAGATCAAAGAAATCAATCCAAGACACAGACATGTACAAAAATCGAGAATAATTACTGTATAAATCATCGATAAAATTTATCTTTATTCTCAAAATTAGGGTTAAAAAATTTATAAAAAAGGCTCTCTCAATTTTCTATATACCAATATCTAACATCATACCATCTATTTATAGCAAAAAAGTTGAAAAAGAAAAGATGTAAATAAACTTGAGATTTTGAAACCACTACTCTGTTTATTTTCAGCAGTTGGATCTAAAAGGGACACTCCAAATTGTGCCACGTCACCAGTTATACCAAAGGCTACAAAGTCCAACACGTCTTCATGAAGAATCTGACTTGTAACTATTCTAGAGCATTCAAACTAATCCTATCCAGATCTCTTGTAGCCACACGCGCGTGCGTGCGTTAGCGTGCGACACCTCGCTTGTTTGACCCTACCTATTAGTCACAATATCTCTTCACGCCCACACTCGCTAACATGCCTTGCCCGCCTATTAGTCGCAGCACCTCTCCATGCCTATGATCGCGCTTGCTGACATGCCTATCCTACCTATCACCCACACTCTCGTCACATGGACATGCCTGTGCTATGGGCCAAATTTCACCATCAGCCCACTATTTGTGCCAAATTTTGGTAAGTCCCTTAGATAGGATTGGGGAGCCAATCTGTTTATGAAAAGAGTCTGATTGATATAGGGAAAGAGTCAATCAGATGGATTGAGGATAAATTCGGTTCAATTAAAGATAAAAGATTATCCAGATATGATCGAATATGAGAAGGAAACGTGGAAATTATGATAGGGTACTTTTATCTATATATAGAATATATCTTTTAAGATAGAAGTCTAGTTAGTTTTGTTAGGTTCTTAGAGATAGTTTCTTTTTATGTTTTAGAACATAACGTCCAGAGGTTACTTGTAACCACGTCGAACTCTTGTAATACTAGGGTATAAATAGACCCCTAGAAGCTTGTAATTTATCTCTCGATCAATACAATTTTAGAGCATCGCCACCCTAGTTCAAAGATTTTAAGAGGTTGTGTTTGCAATCCTTTTGTATGATACAAGACGGTCTGATATAGAAGAATTCATTTCCAAGACCAATTGATGAACCAACTCAACCTATAGTTTCAAGTCCACAGAAATTTGTGTAAGAACTTTTTGATGAAGCTATACGTCATGTGCTAAATGAATAATCTAAAAGGTTGATAAGTATGCTTTAGGACTAGATAAGGAAAAGAGTGGATGAATTATATACTCAAGAGCTACTAGTTCATACATCGGTAGATATTGGTCTACAGATGCCGATGTTAAATTGGTCCGATGGCTATATTCAGCTTGGGGAGCAACATGATAAAGATGATGAGTGGACTGTCAAAATATCCAAAGTGAGGAAGGAACATTTTGGCTTAATATCGAAAAAGGTGTGAATTTCATGTATCAACCTTCATATCCTGAGTAGTTTGATAGAGTACCATTACCATGCCAATACAAGATGCCAGCCTTCTCTAAGTTCTCAGGGCAAAGACAACATGTGAACAGTTGAACATGTTTATTGATTCTTGGCTCCGTGTGGTGAAGCATTGGCAGAAGAAGCTCTGAGAGTTAGGGTGTTTCCATTGTCACTATCCAGATCAACTTTTAATTGGTTTGTATCATTGCCACCAAGTTCAATTAGATGATGGGCCAATCTGGAAGAACAGTTTCACAAACACTTCTTTGCAGGGATCCATGAGATGCGGCTCACAGATTTGATATCGGTGAAGCAGAGGAAGGAGGAATTGGTTTTGGAATATATTCAAAGATTTCGTAATGTTCGAAGCCAATGCTATACCTTGGACTTAAGTGATGAACAGTTAGCACAGCTGGCCTTCCAAGAATTATTGAAGCACATTAGAAGGGAGTTTTTCTCCTAGGAGTTTGACAATTAAACACATTTGATACAGACTGTATCGGCTCATGAAAGCCGATTGCAAGAAGTAGTGAAGGAGATTTCAGAGTCGTGAGAGTTTGAAGAAGATAATTTCAAACCATGAGTCATCATACTTTGAAATTAGGGGCATGTGTTTACACCAAAATTTGGTATGTCCCATAGATAAGATTAGAGAGCCAATCGGTTTATGGAGAGAGTCTGATTGAACGGATCGAGGATGGATTTAATTTAGTTAAAGATAGAAGATTATCTAGACATGATTGAATTTGAGAAAGAGCCATGAAAACATGGCACGATACTTTTATCTATATATGGAATATATCTTATAAGATAGGCAAGTCTAGTTAGTTTTGTTAACTTCTTAAACATAATTTCCTTTTATGTTTTAGAAAATAACGTCCGGAGGTTGCTTGTAACTGCATTAGACTCTTGTAATACTAGGGTGTAAATATAGACCCCCTAGAAGCATGTAATATATCTCTCGATCAATACAATTTTGACGCATTGCCACCCTAGTTTATCTTGGTTTTTACTAGCAGGTTTTGCCTCTCGATGTGGAGCTCCATCGGTTAGGTCTAAACTCTAGCAAAGGGGTATGTCCCGCCATTATCCTACTGTACTCGCTCTATCTAAGGCTGCAATGGTTAGGTCTGACCTCTTAGTCCAATCGGATATATCACATCACGTTTGTGTGGGATCTATCGACTTATCAATCTCCTTTTACCGTCACCAGTCTCATGCTGTATCGGTTAGATATAACCTAGTAGACTACTGATATTAGATTGAGCCATAAGCTAATAGGTCTTTACTCGATGTTTCATTGGAGTAGCTAGTCGATGAGTTGTCCACACATTGAGTCTCACGCTTAGTGTATCGGCTTCTCAGCCAATATATATATATCTTTAGTGATTTCCTCTCATTAGCTTAGCTAGCCGATGGGTTCGCCAGTTTCTTCCGTTCGTGCATCCGATCTAGAGTCTGTCATTTCGTTATCATTAGCCTCGGTATTATACTGTCTTGATTTGGTCCAATCTATTGAGGCTGGCTCTAACGGTACCATCACGGTGGTCAGTGAGTCTCGTACTTTCGGTATATTGGGTCTCGATCCTTGCTACTCATTGCACATTTTATTCAGAGTGCCATTGACTTTGTAGCCGATGGATCCTTTATCTTATCCGGAGAACCATCGCATATTCTATTTGGAGTGCCATCGGCTTTACAGCTAATTGGTCCTTTATCTTATTCGGAGCGCCACTCTATTCCAGAATGCCATCGACTCTGCAACTGATGTGTTCTTTAGCCTATTGCTTGTTATCCACTTACAATTTTATTGGCTTTCTAGCCAATGAACGATCGTTACACCTTTTATTGGCAACTAGCCGAAAGGAGGAGTCTATATAAAATACTTATTCACTATTCTATTCTAGAACTCCATCAGCTCTACAACCAATATGTGTTTTATTCCCTTTGTCATCATCTATCTACGTCTTCATCCGCTTTCCTACTAATGGACGAGTGCTTCAACCTCTATTAAAAATCAACTGTAGCAGGAGTACATCGGACACAGCTAATGTTTATCTCAACCCTATTGGTGACCAACCGATAGTGGAAGTTCATATCGGCCTATTGGCCGATTGACTCATCTATTTATTTCCTTGTTAATTATAGGGTCAAATTGACTAGCACACCCACAATTCCAGTAACCCGATGAAGAGACCTTGAAGCCGAAGAACCTGCACTGGAGCGAAACAGATCTCTTAAGTCTAGGTATGTTCGTGTCATCGCATCAGACCTCTATTATTGAACACAAAAGACAGATTTAGCATGAACACCCACTCCACTAGTCTGCTGACTTCTCGATATGTTTGCTAGGTTAGCCCACTCTGCTAGCCCAACACATTCGGCCTGCTTTAGTCTGCGCTAGCCCATTCACGCGCAGCTTTCGGCCAATCTCCGACTAGTTTGAATGTACATTGTCCATTCGGTATGGCAGCAAATCTAGCCCGTTACACTAATTCAGAGAATTAATTTCTTAATTTTTCTGCAAAATTCCTCCAAAATTTTTTAGCAAATTTTCATATATTTTCCAAATTTAATTCCTCCACACAAATAAAAAACATTCTATGACTCAGATTTTTACAACTTGACCCATGTCAATGCAAACACACGCTCATCATATTTTTTATAAATAACTTTAGATATAAACTAATTAAATAATACTAATTTTAATATAATTTAATTTTGCCAATTTCAATATAAAACATTTTACTAAGTTTGCTTAAACCATTTTTTTATCATTATTATTAAACAATTTTTATCATTATTATTTAACAATCTTCTCCTGATAAAAAATATTGGTAAAAACACATGAATATTTAACAATAGCAGTTATCTAAAAGACACATTGGCATTTAACTTCCTAAATTTTTTTTACATAATCTCCAATTTTTTTTCCTGGAACTCACTCCTTTCTTTTACAATGGATTCATTAAAACATAAAAGAAAGAAAATTTTCTAATTTTGACTAATTTTATTTTTTATTTTTTATTTTGATGAGCACCAAAAATTATTAATATAAACAAGCTCGCACATACTATGATTAAATAATTTACAATCACACATCAATATATGGGTAAAGTAATCTAGTATTAAAAAAATTAAGTGCAATTAATAATTTATTGCGGGTAATAACTTGTTGCTTTTTATTTGTGACTTTTTTTAATAAATTGAGAACTTGAATGATGTTAATCATGACATAAATTGGAAGGAATTATATACACCATTAACCTCACATTTTAACCTGTTCAAGCCTGTCTTTGGAACATTAAAAGTTTAAGAACGATATTTCGGTCATAGACAACTCTTTTCTGGTTTATACTAAACTATAATAGTAAACAATCTTGTTAAATAGAAGTGTGACAATGCATATTTCCTTGATGTTTTCTCATATTTTTCAAATAACATATTTTTTTATCTTTCTCATATTTCTCATCATATATTAGCATATTTAAAACAAGATAAAAATAGGTAAGAAAGTTTAATCATGTCAAGATTTAATTCAAGATGTCAGTCATGGAAAGATCAATATCACACGTAGAAACATGAAAGCACTAAGATATGAACATAACTGTAAGCAATACACATGAATGATATATAATGCTCATTGATAAATTTTTGAACACACATAAAAAAATATGTTATAAAGTTTGATTCTCCTCCTCAAAACAACCCATAGGATGAATAATTCCAAGTTCTTTCAGAAGATGAGTAAAATGAGAAGAATCCATAGATTTTATGAAAACATCTGTCAATTGATGGTCAATATCCATATGATGAAGTGCCACATTATCTTTTTTAACATGATCTCTAAGAAAGTGAAATCTATCAATAGTTTTGTATTAGAGTGTTAAGCTAGGTTTTTAGCAATACAAGTGGCACTTGTGTTACCACATAAAAGTGGAATATTTTTTAAAATAGTATCATAATCTTTTAAGTACAGTTACTATCCAAAGGATTTAAGAATAAGAACTAACAATAGCCACATATTTAGATTTAGTAGTTGATTGTACTATAGAGAATTGTTTTCTAGAAGATCAAGCAACATTTGAATTATTTAGAAAGAAATAAGCATCAGAAATACTTTTTCTATCAAGTCTACATATTTCAAAATTAGTACTATAGAAAAAGATCTTAAACTAATCCATGTAGATGCATATATTCATATACCAAAATATTTGGTGATATGATCATACCTAAGTCCACTTAATTGCTTGATGAAATAAATCATGTAGGGAAGCTTGAAAGCATGCACATCAACGTACTGTAAATTATATATCTTCTTGGGTATGCTCTATTGTTTGTAAAGTTGTGATCGGTGTTGGAACTAATTCAATTGATTGTGTGGGATGAACCAAAGCTTCATCTTATCAACAAAAAATGTTCTCCCCATAAATGTATGCACCTATACCTATAATCACAACCATAGAAATAAAAGTATCTTCAAAAGTTATCTTTTTAACATGCGATACTGTTATGAGATAGGAGAACCAATTCTTGTCATCAAACATGTGGCATAAACATATGAAATTCAGTAGCCAAAAGTTCTATTTTCTCGTGCAAAGTGCCTACATAAAAAAAGACATTATCAAGGTCCTTTGTACTAGGGTTAGTAATATAACATTTAGGAATCGAGTACTGAGACACAATACACACTAGAAGATATAACATAAGTATTTCTATGTAAATGTTTTGATCTATTATTACACATGTTAGTAGAACCAAAATGGTGTGCTTTTCACAAATTAGATATTGCCTTAGACTTTTCTCTTATTTATTCTTTAGTAAGTCTAAAATAAAATTATACTTTATGTCCATCTCTATAAGTGAACTTAAATTTATATTTACTATTAGAAGTAGAAACAACACTTGTACTTGCTATACCAGTAGTTGACTTAACACCACAAGATTTGAAAAATATCTTTTTAGATTCTTCTGCAAACTTAATTATGCCAGTACTAAGTGATTTAATAACAGTTGGAGTATGAGTAGAATAATCATAAGAATCAAAACCCAAACCTATTTTAAATTTTTGCGAAGTAGTGTTTTGATTCAAAATTTGAAGTTCTCATCTTTCCTTACAAGTAATCAATACGATTCAAAAGAGTAACATAATATTTATAAGAAACATGCTAAAATTTATCTTTATTAGGATAATTAGAGTATGAAAGAATCTTATGAGTAGCAAGATCATCTTTTAGTTAAGCAATTTTAATATCAGTTTCTTTAACTTTAACTTAAGAGAATTACAATTATCACTATAAGTAGATTTTAACTACACAGACATGCTTATTATTTTTCTATTTCGCAAGATTAAGTTCCTTTTGAAGAAGCATGTATATCTCTTAGATTCTTTTTATCTTTCATTTCTAATAAAGTATCAAGTTTTTAACTAGTATAAGCTAAATCATCGTAAGAAGGTTCTATCTTATTATCATTGTTGTTGTCGATGTCACTATTAGTAATGCTTCTACTCCTTACCATCATACATAGCCCCATCAAGTTTTTCTTTCCTTTGGGAGTAGCATCATCATCACTCTTGGGGTCTATATCGCTTAGATTTATTTGTTCAAGAGAAGAAAGAACACGGTGTACTAACTTCTTGTTCAAATACCTCTTTTTCTTGGTATTCTTTAACTTCTTGTTCAAATACCTCTTTTTCTTGGTATTCTTTAACTTCTTGTTCAAATACCTCTTTTTCTTAGTATTCTTTAACTTCTTGTTCAAATACCTCTTTTTCTTGGTATTCTTATATGTTTATTTTTTGTCACTCTCTTTCTCATCTTCCTCCTCATTTTCATCCTTAGAAAGTCTTGCTAGAAACTTTAGACATTTAAGACAAAGATGATTAAGTGAGCCGCATTCAAATCATCTTTAAGATTCTCCACCATTTGTTCTCTTTCTGGATCGAACATTCTGTAAAGCTCTTATGAAGCATATGTAGAGGAATGCCAAATCATTTTTAGGTAGTTGTTCTACCTATTCATTAGTTAGTAAAGACAAAGCAGAAAAGCAAAGCTAGCTAAAGAATTAACACCAATATAGTTGCTAGTTTGCGAAATTAAAGCTATTGATTTATTAGCCATATTTTTTCTAGTAAAAACATCTAACTCATGAATTTTTAATTTAGAATAAAGCACATCTAAAATAAGTGTACTTATGGCAGTATATTCTCTAATTGATGTTAGCTTTATCTCCCATATAGATATATCTAAAGTTCCTAACAATTGACAAGATTTTTTTGCCTTAGAATAAATAATATTAATAGAATGCAAGTTGCTAAAATTCTTATTAAATTGAGCAAAGAGTTCATCAAGAGATTCATTAGGATTCATCAAAACGTATGTATTCCTTTTATGATGTACCTCTTTTACCATATTTAATCTTTCATGATAATCACAAAGTGCTCTCCATACCTCATGTGGTTACTTGAGATGCACCACATGGTCAAAGTCACTTCTTTTTAGCCCTTGAATAATCAAATTCCTTATATTGTTGTTAGCCTCCACATATGACAAGTTCATCGCTGTCACTGCATCGTTCTTAGAAACTTGATATGGCTTATAGATCTTCTCCTATATAACAAAGCCTTGCTGGAATATATGTCTCCATCTTGGCCTTCCAATAATAGAAATTAACACTATCAAAAACATAAGGTTTTGTGAAATATCTATTTGTCGATATATTTTCTAATCACTTGTTAAGATTAATTACAAAAGATAACAAGATAAAATAACCTTGCTTTGATATCATTTGTAGGATCAACTCATTCTAACATAAGCAATTAGATGGGGTTGAATGATTGCAGAAAACAAAATTAAAATTTATCACTTTTCCTTGATCACAAAACCTAAAAATTTGCTTTTTTCGAGTCTAAATCTAAAAAAGTGCAAACAAACCCAACTGATATCATCTCAATCAGACTTATAGATCTTTGAGATATTACTGAAACAAAATTAGTTAACATAAAGTTGATCAAAATTAATTAAACCCTAATTTATTAATAACACAATATCTAAAAATAATTAACCGATCAAACTTCTCAAAAAACACTAGAAAAACACACTAGCTAAATTTTATATCAAAGAAATCAATTAGAAAAGCAGAAAATCAAAAATCAAACAGAGGGAAGCAAAAAAGAGAGATTTATTACCGCACAATCTTCGATGCACTTTATCTTTTTTCCTAAAATTGCACTTACAAAATTTACACAAAAAACTCTCTCAATTTTATATATACCAATATTTAACGTCTTACCCTCTACTTATAGCAAAAAAATCCTAAAGAAAAATACCTAAATAACCTAATTTAATAATAGCACAAGATCTAAAACGGATGCTTCAAATTATACCACGTCATCCGTTATACTGAGAGTTATAGAGTCCGACATATTTTTGCAAAAAATTGATTCAGTTACTGTTCCAGGACATTCAAACCAATCCTGTTGGGTGACGCTATCTCTGGATCTCCTACAGCCCTACGCGTACACACGTCCGCACATGATCATCACCTGTTGGGCATAATCTGTTAGTCACAGTGTCTCCCTCTACCCACGCTAACTGATAGGATTAGCAGCCTTTCAGCCATAGCACCTCTCCACTTGCATGCCCGTGCTCATTGACAGACCTGACTCATCTGTCAAGTGCACTCTCGTCGTGTGCGAGCACCCACGTTGCTAGGCTGAATTTTGCTGTCAGCCCACTCTGTCGGCCTGTTGAGTTCTCGGCTTTCCTATTAAGTCAGCCCACTCCACCAGTCACGTTTTGCCTGCTTCAGCCTATACTAGCCCACTCACGCGTAGCTTTTAGCCTATTTCCTGCTAGACTAAATGTACACGGTTTATTCGGTCCGGCAGTAAATCTAGCTTGTTACGATATCTAATTTAGAAAATTAATTTCTTAATATTCATCCAAAATTCTTTTAAATTTTTTCTGTAATTTTTTATCTATTTTCTGAATTTATATCAACGTACAAAGAAGGTGTTCACTCTGCTTATATTTCTTGAAAGGAACAGGAGCATATGAGTTCATTGAGCTATTGTTCCCTCATTATGACAAGCCTACCAGCCCGTCTATTTTTATTCACTTCTCAGGCTGGGTAGAGGCTCGGTGCTCTATGGCTACATGAGTTAGAGAAATGGTTTCATCGACTAGCTCTGGCTGTAAACGAGAGGAGCTGAGGCAAGTTATCTAGTTGGTGCCTCTTGATTATTGTAGATTATGAGTACTTCCATGTCAGATTAGTAAATTCGTGTTTCATTATGACCATAGAAAAGTCTATGATTTTAGCATTTTTCAGTCTTTGACTAGGTACCTTCCAAGCATAGAGAAAACAGAAGTAAAGCTAGAACTTGTGTTACGTACCTTCAAGTGACTTCCAAGCAAGAAACATAGAAAAGCTAGCTTATCGATCGATCGAATAGAACGCGAATTAACAACCTCGATTAATATGTTAGTTTGCACTATGTCGTTTCTCGAAGTGTCAGAAAAGTACCTATCAGCCTATGTTCAAACCAAACAACCATGAAACTGATCTAGAAAGGAATGTTGAGTGCATTTGTATGGCTACCTTATTTCTTGCTCTCGCTAAGCCTTGTGAACATGCTCAGCAAATGACTATTACCTTTGTGTGTAACATACATACTCACTTCTATAACGGATCATTGTGATAGATAAAGAGAGCCGTTACAAATGGTCATAACTATAATGGGTGGATTTGGCAACTGTTAGAGATCACTAAGATGGTCAACAACCATCACTGATATACACTTACCTATAACAGCTCGTAGGGAAGTCATTATAGATGTTCGTTAGCAGTTACAGATAGTACACTCATCTATAACTACTCCTTATAAGCCATTTCAAATGTCCATCTAGATATATATAACATCTCATAATTTAGAGTAATTACAAATAGTATAGTCCTAGCTCTAAATGCACACTATTGACCAAGTCCTAGCTCGTCACTTCTCCTCTGCTATTCAGCCTCTCCACTCGCCCCTTTAAAAAAAAAGAAGCTCAGTCTCTACACTTGCTGCTCCTTGACCTGTCCTCCATCCTTACTAGCGGCCCTACTCCATGCCACAACTCCTCTTGACGGCCTCACCTCGTCCCCCACCGACAGAGAAGAAGAAATCTAGCAATTGCGACAGTGGTAGGTGGTCACCACCACATGCTAGAGCTCTGCACCGACTAGTGGGGCTACATCTGGTGGTGTCAAGCTTCAAGACGATAGCGGTAGCTCAGTAGTGATAGCGGCACCTAGTGGGTCTAAGGAGGGTGGATCCGATGCCGACAAGCCTCAAGAGCGTGGATTTGGCACCGACGGGCCATGGGGGTGGTGGATTCATCAAGAACAAATTAGGCATTGACAGGCCTTAGGAGCAGTAGCAGTGATAACTTGGTAATAGCGGTAGCATTAGTGGCAGAATCTGCAGGGATGGTGGATGGGAAGGCAGTGGATCTGGCTAGGGAGGCACCACTGTATTCCTCAATAAGGACGGCGATGATGGTGGCCAGGGAGGTGGTGTATCTAGCAGACAGCGACGTGATGACAGGGCGAGCAGGGACCGGCGACAACTGGCGACTGCAATGAGCTTGGATGGCAATGGGCTGAGGCTGGCTTTTCCCTTTTTTTTCTTTCGTTTTCTTATGAGTAAAGGCTTCTCCTTTCATACTGTTATAGATGTGAGATAGCTGTAACATATGGTGATCAATTCTCTGTAACGGCTGGCCGAGCATTACAGACGGGAGTTTGGAGCCATCACAGTTAACCCTGTCTGTGTTAGTGAGTATTAGCAAATACCAAACATCCGAGCTAGCTCCTAGGCCATGGAGGACCACTGCTTGTCTCTCTCACTTTGTCAAGGACAACCAATGGTACATGTGTGCAGACACCCACCAAATGGAATCTGGGTGAGCATCGATCTACTCATGCCTGAGAATACGTGCAATTTTGGATACATCACTAATTAAGTTAGTGGTCATGCTGTAGTTGCATCCTACTTGCAATGCCAAATGTTGCTTAAGGCAGCTAATGTTGCAACAGTTAGAATTAACTGGATTCCCAGTCCCCCCCGGCCAAGTATACAATCAGTGGGTCGATCGTTCTTGCAGCTATTGGCAAAGCCAAATGCCGATGTTGATATGTTAAAAAGCACTTTGTGTCTTCAGCTCCATATGCGTTCTAGTTTCCCAGATTGCTTGAACCTATACAGCTATGAACAAAAAAAATTTCCAGACAAACCTTTCATTTACCGCACCAAACACTAGTCTCCAGGGATTCCATTCTAGTCATTATATATATCACAGTGTAAAAATTGATTTTAAGTAAAATTGATAAAATAGTTTAGGTTGAAATTGATAAAAATAATTTATATTAAAATTTACATTATTTAATTGGTTTTTATTTTAAATTATTTATAAAAAATATATGATGAACGTATATGTGCATTGACAATGGTCAGATTGAAAAATCTGTGCTAAACAATATTTTTTTGTTTATTTGTGTGTAGAATTAAATTAAAAAAATAGATGGAAAATTATTGGAAAAATTTGGAGGAATTTTGAATAAAAATTGAGAAAATAATTTTCTAAATTTGAAATAGTAAAGGGCTAATATTTGATAGCATAGTGAAACAGACAACCCAGTAGGGCACGGTGTGGTGACGGGTTAGCAACAAGGATGTGAGACTAACATATGAGACCGAGCTATCAGCAGTAGCAGACATGCACGCGGTGATGGCATAGAGGATGACAAGCGGGACCGAGCAGGAGTGGACACACACACGGTAACAACGTAGAGGCCGAAAGGCGGGACTAGGATGTTAGTGAGCACGGGTGTGGATACGTTGTGGTGCTATCAATGAGTGTGAGCGTGGATGCGGCGAAGTCCTGGTGACTGATAGGTCGGACCGGCAGGAGCAACGTGTCGTGTGCGGACGGTCGTAGGAGATTGGGAGGTGACGTAGCGTGTTCTGATTAGAGCGGAGGTGTAGGTATAGTAACCGAATCAGATTTTTTACGGATTTAACTTAGACTGTGTAGCCTTCCATATGAAAGCTGACGTGACGAAATCTAGAGCGTCCATTTCAAATCGGACCGCTAAAAATAAATAGAGGAGTGATTACAAAACTCACGGGTATTTAGGTTATTTTCTTTAGGATTTTTTTATAAATAGAGAGTAAGATGTTAGGAATGAGACATATAATTTTTTTTTAATTTTTCTAAGTGCAAGTTTGGGAATAAAGGTAAAATTTGTTGAAAATTTATGCAGAAATTATTCTCTTTTTTTTTACCTAGCGTTTAATTTTGGATTTCTTTGATTTTGAAATATTTCCTCTGGTTTTGATTTGATTTCTTTGATCCAAAGTAGTTTTAGCACGATACTGCGTTTATGATTTAAGTAGTCAACTTTCATGAACATAGCAATTTCTTACTGCCTATGTTGAGAATGTCAAAAATAAATCATTCAACAAGATCAGAAAAGGAGTCATTCCAAAATGCTAACTTCATGTCCCGCGCTACGATACCATTGGAGATGTCCTGTAAATAAAGATCAGTTGTGACCCCAATGATTTTGAATACAACGATGTTGAAGAATAACTGGATTGTTATATTGGACGTATTACTTGTTAATTAAGAACGCTAATTTTTGTATAATTGGTCAAGTAATCATGAACAAAAAAAATTGTTTGACCAACATAAGCGCAATTGCATATGCATTAACATGCATATGTTAGGTACAATGGTTTGTGCATGGAAATTGGTAATATAGAGTCATAGATATACCAAGAAAACTAAAATAAAGGTTTGAAAGCTTTAGAATATATATCTTGCTTGCGATTAGTCCCATAAACAGTGTTCATAAAGGTTAGAGATTATGTATAGACCTATGCGTTACAACTATAGAACCTGTGTGGTGACTGAGTGATGATAAGAGTGTAAGTAAGGTGTGATGAGTACATATGCCGGCTCCTCAGAAGAGCTAGACTAACATCCATCAGTTGGTACCAGATCCTCAAAAGAATGACTAATATGCTGGTACCTCAACGTAAACCTAAGCACAGAGGCCTCCTTTGCAGCAACATACGTTCACATGGGTCTATGGAGGGTATATGATTGCCAATGGTAGTGTAATTAACACCTTCTGAAATCTGGATTAGTCCGCTCTACATGTTAAGCAAACTCACGTTCGTTCGTATAGTAGCCCTTACATTTAATTTTGTCATCTCTTTATATAAAAGGGTTAAACAGAGATTTTGTGGTTGGAGCGCAGACTTATACCCTAACCCTCATCTTCCAATGTGGTATTAAATCATCGTTACAACCACTTGTGGGCCACTTTGCCTAAATACTATGGTTGCAGTATATTGTTTTTTGAAGAATCATATGGCTGTGTCTCACAATGTGTAAGAGATACCAACTCAGTTTATGACCTCTTCTATGTCAATGTTGTGGATGCTTTTGACACATGAGGGTTTGTTCGGTTTAAGGAAAAAATTAAGGATTTTAATTTCTAAGGATTAATTCCTATGAGTGTCAAAGGATTTGAATTTCTAAGTATTAATTTATATGAGTGTCATTCGGTGTGTAGAAATGAAGTATAGAAAACCAAAGAAAACTTTCCTTTCCTATAAGTAAGTTGTAGAGAGAAAACATAGGAAAATTTTCATCCACTCAAATTTCTCAAAAAAATTCCTATGAATTGATGTGTGCATGTATCCCTATTCCTTTATTTTTCCTATTTACATATGTTGAAATCCCCCAAACCAAACAAGCCTTCAATATACGGAAAAGCAGTAAGGCCAAAATTTGGCAATTTCTTAGCAAGCACGCTCTCAAGAACTTGACTGTATTCATTTTTGAAAAACCCTTCAGATTTTCAATTTGGATCTAAAAAGAGCTCAAACAATGTCTTCATCAGCTCCTCATCCTTAAAGTAATTAAAGTACGACTAAATATCTCTTCCACACAAAATGTTCGAGCTACCATGACGTTCCATAACTACAATATTAGAAATTTAACATAAAACTAACATTAATAAGCATCCATAATTTAACAACATATTTTTAGTTATGATTTCTAAAGAATTAGAAATTCCATTAAAAAACACAAACCTCAATAAACCCTATATGTATTATGCATCCCTTGAGCAAGAGTGTTGCGAAAATTTATCCATTCACCAGACATCGAAATAGGTTTTGCGAGTTCTCCCTCAAGAACATCCAATGGTACCTCCTCTTACTCCTTATCCTCGTTATCAAATGAATCTCTAGGCATCTTTTACATAATCTAAGCAAAAGAGCCCATACCATTAGCATTTGACCCAGGGTTTTGCTAAGAAAATAGGATGGAGCCCTCAAAAACCCCCAACGACCCTTTAGTCTTCCAAAAGCATCTCTACAATATTTTTAGCACTTGCATGCCTCTTGTTGAAATGGTGAGATAGTTTAAAGATAGTACATAAGAATGAAGCTACTGATTCCTTGGCGTATTTCTTGTATCCTCTGAGTAGCGGCGGCTGCGAGACGAGCGGTAGGTCACGCACGCGAGCGCTTCTCCGAACCATTTCGTTAAGTGATAGACCTCGGGCTGGAGCGCTAATGATTTTCTACTAGGCCGGGATCTGATTCTATGGTATCCGTTTGTGGGCAGGTGGAAACAAACAGATATAACAGGCTTGATTAACACCGGAAACAGATACGGGCCAAAATCAGCTCAACCAAACAGCTTCTCAGTTGCTGCATCCTGCACTCCGGGTGGATTGTGTTGCTATAGGTGACCAGTTGCCCAACTTGGCCATTTGATTCTTCTGATTTGTAAACAGTTGCTTCAGCATTGCTAGCAATTGCAAACGGTGACAGCCGAACTAATTCTCGCTCTTTCTAGAGATTTGCAAGATTGCAACACCTGGAGAATCAGATGAAGGAGTTGTGTAATATGTATGAAAAAGTTACGATGATTCATTGAACCACAAAAAACCAAGAATGGAACACACAAAGGAATGTTTTCTAGCATCATCAAATATTTCATTTTGGTGGACTAAGCTAAACTTCTCATATTTTGATGTCCCTTCAAAGTTTTCTTTTTTTTTTGCATCCCACATACCATATACGACTAAGATAAATTCTACTAGCTTTCCAAAATACCAACACGCATATGCCATTATATAATATGCACTTAATCAATGTTATTTTCTGAAATCAAGCTTGGGCTTTTTATGTGACAATCCTCTACAACATGGTTGACAGATGAGCATGTCCAAATCTTTCAACTCCTTTCCTTTGCAACATCAGCACTGACCAATCTCCTTGTGACTTTCTCAACGAAGAGGTATTGCTTGAAAATATGTTCCAGCAATAAAATCACACATTCTGTTTGTACAACATACATCTACCTGTGCACTGTACTGTGCAATTTAGCCCTACATAATTGGCTGGCATTTTGCTGGAACTGAAACTCACATAGCTAACTAGAGGTTAAGGAGTTAAGATGTATAAGTTTGGTGTTCCTTTCATAATAGGCATGAAAGTCATTGGGGATTCCTTAGTTGCTATTCTGCTTTGTCAGGTGACAGTAAGGCATGATGTAGTTGGTGCATGGGTCAGTCAGGTGACTTGTAAGATTCCTTACAGAAATTAGAGACAGCATAACGAGTTTTTCTAGTTTTGTTTTCTAATTCAACATTTGGGAGGCAGATAACACAGACTGCTGCGCAAAGTTGAGTTGTAGGAAGATCAAAATGGTATTCAATTTCCCTAGGTTCCTATGTATTGCACTCAGGGCTGCATTGCTTTATGGGACAAGTAGCTACAACTTGACCATTTGATTCTCCTGGTTCGAGTAAAGTTTGACTACATCAACACGGAATTAACAATGCCAACAATCGGGAATGGACAACTTAACTAAATATTTGTGTATCTGGAGCACTGCAAAATTACAACAAGAATGTATCACAGGAACTAATTGTGTTGTGCACACAAACTGTATAAAAAACAAATTGTGTTGTGCTAATTGTGTATCACAAACTGTATAAAATACCAAGAATGTATCACAGGAAGAAACCCGTTAACAGTTACTGTTTGGATAAATCGAGGCAGGTATAAAATATTTTTTTAGCGTCACCAAATAATTGTTCCTTTATGTTGACTAAGCTAGATTGTACCAAATTTTGATGACCTTTCAATGTTTTCTTCTGTCCCACATACCTGATTTATCAGTGAAACAAACAACTAAGATATATTTAAAAGCTTTACTAAATTCTACACAAATATGTTGTTATATATACACAAAATCAATTATATTCTGAAATAAAGCCTGGACTCTTTATCTGATAGTCCTCTACAACGTGGTTGATGGATGAGCAGGTCAGACTCCTGTCCTTCAAGTCCTCTGCAACATGAGGGCACCAGCCAAACTCCTGCTGACTTCCCTGGCTCCATGAAAAGGTAATTCTTGCAAGTACGTTCCAACAAAAAAAATGAGACACAATTCAGTTTGCAAAGACATCCATCTACCAGTGTACAAGACTGTTTATTTTCTAGTGAACCAACCACAATATGCAGACATCATGTGAATGAATTTAATTTTGCTGCTTTTAAATTCATTCCCATACGCCTAGTCATGGTCTGGGACCTGGGAACAATAGTCCTATATTAAATGTTGGCTTGTTACTAAAACTGAAACTCACGTAGCTAACAAGAGATTGATGAACTGATAGTCCAAAGATGCATAGATTTGTCATTCCTTCAATAATAGGCATGAAAGGCATCGAGACTATCATGTATGGTGTTTTCTGGGTCGTTGAGATGGTCAAGATAAGCGGAAAACTTCAGCTACGTACCTAGCTCTGTGTTCTTACTTGGAGCCTATCTTCTCTTAAGAGCTTATTAGAATTGCATTTGGTAGGCGATCTGTCCAATAAGTAAGCTTCTATCTTGCCTTCACTTCAGTTCCATGACACAGGGATACTGTGGGAATGTCATGGGTGGTAGCAAAGCAAAGATCGGGTTTATAGCCACTGCACCACAACACAGGGGTAAGGACAATTTTGTCTAATAAAATTTCTGTCGAAGCCTCATTCTTTGGATATGTGAGATGATTTTATGGATCTTATATTGACGTTTGACGTATTATTCACTCCAAATGTGATGTGTAATTGAATCTGGAAGTAATACTATTAGATACTATATAATAATTCTAACCCATTTTAGTTCATGGATTCATAGTTTTCTCCTTAGCCCGAACCACATTAATTCATGGCTATTTTTCAGCTTGTGCTGGTGACAAACCTAGTAATTGTGAAATCATTGTCTTGATTTAAAAATTTGTGAAGAACAATTGTCTTAAAATTTAATTGAATTAATTTTGAATAAAGTGTTTTTTTCTGCATATGGTTAGACCGGGCGTGAAGGCTTGTTGGACCATGTGTGCATGCAGAAGTCTAAATTGTTATGTATGAATGTGGTCCGATTGGACCAGGGAGGCTAGTCAGACTACAGCCATAAGTGCGGTTGGATCGGTTAGCCTAACGGTCAAATCGATTTTGGGATTTTTTTAAATTTCTCAGTGGTTATTTGATAGATAAGACTTCTATATGTTTATATGATAATGATATACTGTTTGTGTGCTAGTTTAAGTCATATTGGAGAGAATTTGTGCTCGCATATAGTTTTTTTTGTTTTTGTATGTGTAGATGAATCATGAGGCCTTATGAGTATTGTTGGTGTTTGATTGAAAGTCGATTTGAGAGAAGTTGATATTTGAACAATCGAGAAATCACATGGGATACTAAAGAATAGAGATCAATGCACATGAAGGTGAAGATTTTATATGTCATACAAGAGAGATTTTATGCATATGGAAATTAGAGTAAAATTCGAAAAGAGTCTAAGTTTGAAAACATGTAGGTCGAATTTGTGTAGAGATATATTGTATACCTATATAAGAGAGTTTCCTAAGAGATTAGAAGTGCTAGTCCTAGTAGGATTTGGAGTCTTTACACAACCATCTATGGTTATAAATAGAAAGTTGGTCTAAGTCTTAATATATCACTTTGGGAAGAGAGAAAAATTAAAGTTTAGAATTGAGCTGCAAGTTTAGTCAAAAGTTAAGATATGATTATTTTGTATGTACTTTGTAGACATATCTTAATATGATAAAGTCGATATACTTTTAATAGTTTTATCAACTTTTGAGATTTTCATCAACATTGTTTTTCTCTGGTTCCAAGCAATCAGACTAGGTGGAGCACGATGGTCGGAAAGACAGCATGTAGAAACGTCTAGGATTTTGACTATAGTAAAATTAACTTCATCAATCAAAGAAAAATTTTAATTTCGCTAAAAGTTCTTGGATTTTGATAATCGTACCATTCAGCTTCCTCTAGTGGGCTTGGTTTTTTATATTCAATTCTATAAGTGAATCAATTCCTTGTGTTTTTCTATTTAATCTTTACCGATCTTGCTATTTTGCCATGGCTAACAGATTTTTGACCAAGCCACATGTTTTTGATGGAGTTGATTTTTAGTATTGGTGTAAAAACATGAAAGCTTGCATTATGCCTAAATATTATGATGTTTAGCAAAATGTTTCAAACCCTTATATTATTTCTAATATTATTGTTGTTGTAAACAAAATAGAATTTGAAAATAATTGTAAAGTTTGCAACATAAATTTAAGCGGTGTTTCTCTCTCAGATTTTGATCGGATTTCTTATCTTGAAACTGCGCATGAGATGTGGAAGGTACTACGTGAGTTTCATAAAGGATCTTCTAATGTCAAGAAAATTTGTAGGGATATTTAAAAAAAGATTGTATGAAATTTGAGATGAAACCTAGAGAAACTCTTAATGATTACTTTGGTCGTTTCAACAAGATTTTAAGTAATCTTAGATCTATTGATGATTATTTTGGTATTAACTATCCTCAATTTAAAATTCTAAGTCATTTATTGATTGGTTTAGATATGAAGGTTTAAGAGATAAAAGTTACTTCGATACAAGAATCTATTAACATAACAACTCTAACCTTGGAACCTTTATATACAAAACTAAAAACTCGTGAGTTGAATGTCTCTCTCATAAGCTTGATTCGAAAACCATGGCATTGATTTCTTCATTTGATTTTTTTTGGATAACTCTTCATCAAGTTCTATTGCTGCTTTAAATACAGTCTCTAATGACCAACTCGATCAATTCTCTTAGAAGGATTTGGCATTGTTAAATAACAAGTTTTCTTGAGCTTGGAATAATGTTAAGAGAAAGAAAAAATAAGGTAAAATATAGTGTTTTGGATGTGGAGAGTTGAACCACATTCACTTTCAATGTCCCAAGCTTGGAAGATTTATAAAGGAAGAAAAGGAGGAAAAGCCTAAGGACATTAAGAAGAAGTATTCGAAGGTAGGAGAAGTAGAGAAGATGTCAAAAGAATATTCAACTAAGTCTATGCTACTTTTGAACAAGATTATACAAGTGATGTTGATTATGAGAGTGATGATAGAGGTAATAACAAAGGAAAGAACATCTATGGGATTTGTCTCATGGCTCATGGAGGACCTAATTTAGATGACAATAATAATGAGGTAATTAATCCTTCCATTGACATTTATCAAGAGATGGTTGTTGCTCTTAGTGTTAAACTTTAGAATTATGAAAAGAAAATTAACAAACAATTTTGTTATTGAGTCACAAAATTCTAGAATTTCATGATTAAAATCTCTAATTCCTAATGATAAAATTTCTACTATTAAAGATGCAAATACTGCTCCTACTATAAGACTTGATGATGCCCTTTTTAAAATCAAGAAATTAGAATCATGTTTTACTCATGGAACTATGATCTAAACTATAGTTTTAGATGAGTTAGTTTTGACAAAAAAAATCTTTTAAAAAATATCAACTTGCTTATTATGCAAATCTGATTTTAATCTTTTGAGTGCTAAAAGGTTAAAACAACAAAAATATACTTTTGTTTCTAAAAATTGCTCAAAATATTTGTTTAGCAAGATGATGTTGAAAAATGATTTAGGTTGTGTTGAGTATATGGAAAATATTGTGAAAAATTATGAGGGTGTTTTATTATACAAATTGTCACAAATAAAAAGGAGTTTTGATTCATTGAAATACTGTCAATTTGTCCAAAGATATTCCTTATTTGAAAAGTTCCCTACAAAAATTTTCTAATGGTAGTAAGAAACATAATATGATTTTGAATCGATTAAAAAGTAAGTTCATACAATAGGGGACTACATTTTAATGCACATGATTATTTTATATCTCATCAACCTTACTCACTAAAATGGATGAGATTTTAACAAAACCTAAATTTAAGTAAACCATGCTTAGATCTGCTAGGATTATGTCTTATCTTTCATCAACATGTAATGAAACTAAGTTTTTTTATTCAAAATCTTTGATTGCAAATTCATCTTGTCAAAAAAGTATACTTGTTCTTTTTTTTTAAAAAGATGGACATCTTGTAGGATTTTATTTTAGACTTAGTAGAAAATAGAAAAAGAAAAGGAAAATTGTTTTTGCAAAATTAAAGAGACAAAAAACAAGTTTTAGTCCATGGAGATTAGTCGGACTGACACTGACCAATCGGTCAGACTAGACAGCAATTAGACCGGCTATTCACCAGTGGTTAGATTGGAGCCCGATCAGACCATAGGTACAACAGCAGTTAGACCAACCTCAGGTGAATTTTTCTAAACAAAATAAAACTGTCTTTGCTAGTGGTTATATGCCTATTGGTACTTCTAGTCGTGTGTTTTATTATAAAATTTATAAAATTCTTTTGTCTAACCTAGTACTGAGGCATTGACGTGTGCTTTTGTATCAGATCTTGCAGTAGAGAAGGAGAACATATGGATTATGGACTCCAATTGTTCACGACATATGACTGGAGATGAAAGTTGGTTCTCCTCTCTCAAACTGACATCTACTAAAGAATTTATTATCTTTGAAGATGCTTCTACAAGTCTTGTTCTTGCTACTTGTTCTGTTAAAGTGAGTAATAAATGTGTTTTGAATGAGGTAGATAAATTAGTTTTGAATAATGTAACTTTGGTCAAAGACATAAAATATAATTTGCTTTCAGTTTCTCAAATTGTTGATAGGGATTTTGAGGTTAGATTTAAGAAAACTGAAAGTAAAATTCTTGATTCTTCTCGAGATTTTGTTTTGGGGATTTCTCATTATGGAATAGTTTTTAAGGCTAATTTTCAAAGTGGTGTTTCATCTAAGATAACATGTCTAGTTGCTAAATTTACAAAAGATTTGATGTTTTGGCATCGAAAGCTAGGGCATGTTGGATTTGATTATTTAAATAGAATAAGTGGTTCGGATCTTGTTCGTGGTTTGCTTAAACTTGAGAATGATCTTCATTTATGATTTGGTTTGTTCACATTGTTGTCATGCTAAGATGGTAGCTTTTTCACATACTCCAATTGTTTCTGTTATGATAGATGCACTAAGATAACTTTTACATATGAACACTATTAGCCTAGCTAGAGTGCAATCTATTTGAGAAAAGTGTTATGTGTTGGTTATTGTGGACGATTTTTCTTGATATTCTTGGGTTTTCTTTGTGGTATCTAAAGATGAGGCTTTTAAACACTTTCAAAATTTGTATATTCGCTTGGTTATTGAACTTTTTGGTTCCTTGAAAACTATTTAAAGTGATAATGGTGGTAAATTCAACAATGCTTCTTTTGAACAATTTTGCCGTGAAAATGGTAATGAACATGAATTTTCATCTCCACATGTTTCTTAATAAAATGGTGTGGTTGCAAGAAAAAATGGTTATTTGATTGAAATGACTAGGACTATGCTTGAGGAATATCGTACTCCTAGAAAATTTTGGGCAGAAGCTATCAACACTATTTGTTATATTTCCAATCGTATCTTGTTGAGATCTTAACTTGGAAAAAACTTCTTATATGCTTTAATTTGGATATGAACCCAAAGTTTCTCATTTGCATGTTTTGATGTAAATGTTTTGTTCTTAAATCTTAAAAATTGGATAAATTTGAAGCTCATTCTACTGATGTAATTTTTCTTGGTTACCCAACTAATTCTCATGGATATCATGTACTTATTTTAGAAACAAACAAAATTATTAAAATTTATGAAGTTACTTTTGATGAGGCTAGTCTAGGTACTAGACTAGAAATTGTAGGTACTTCATCATAGGTTCAGGGGGAGAATGAAAGTATTTTTATGAATGAAAGTGTTGATAAATTAGACAAGGAGGTGACCGGTCTGACTAGGCCTCTTGCCAATCTGACCAACGGCGACCATTTGGTCCAACCAGAAGAGGAGATCTGATCAAATTAGATTGGACAAGAAAACTCTAGATCTTCAACAATTCAAGGTTTAGAATATGAAATAACTTTAGATGTTACTCTTCATTTGCACATTCAATGATGATATCCGCCGAAACAAATAATAAATAACATTGATGAGCAAACTATAAGGTCGAAGATCATTCATGATCATGTGAATTCAGCTTTTGTTACTTCTTTTCAACCCAAAGATGTTACTCATACAGTAATTGATGAATCATGGGTTAATGCCATGCATGAAGAACTTAAAAATTTTGAGAGAAACAAAGTATGGACTTCAATTGAGCCACCTATTGGTCATAATATTATTAGAACTAAATGGGTTTTAAGAATGTACAAAATGAGGATAGTTTAATTATGAGAAACATGGCTAGGTTTGGTACTTAATGTTTTACTCAGGTGGAAGGGTTAAATTTTGATGAAACTTTTCGTCCTGTTGCTAGAGTTGAAGCTGTTAGGTTTTTATTGGCTTTTGCTACTTCAAAAAGCTTTAAAAATATATCAAATGGATGTTAAAAGTGTTTTTTAATGTTTTTATGCAGCAAGAAGGTTATGTTAAACAAAAACATGATTTTGAAAATCCTAATATTTCCATTGATGTTTTTTGTTTATCTAAAGTTTTAGATGGTTTGAAATAAGCTCCTATTGTATGGTATGATAGACTTAAAAACTTTCTTGGAAAAAGTTGTCAAATGGGAAAAGTGGATAAAACTCCTTTTTGTTCTTAAGCATGGTGATAATCATCTTTTTATTCAGATATATGTAGTTGATATCAGTTTTGGTTGTGGAGTTTTTGACTATACACAAAGAATTTGAGATGAGTATGATGGGAGAGTTGACGTACTTTTTGGAACTACAAATCAAGTAGACGCCACAATATACGTTTATTAATCAAACAAAGTACACCAAGGATTTTCTACGATATTTTGAGATGGCAAACCGTAAGCTTATTTCTACACCAATAGGGTCTACAGCTATTTTGGATCTAGATGAAGATGGTGAAGTTGTTGATTGGATCTTTGCTTTATCTCATTGCTTCGAGACTAGATATATAATTTGTTGTGTGTTTCTATGCTTGATTTAATACTTCTCCACGCGTTTAGCATCGTCAAGCCGTCAAACGGATTATGAGGTGTTTACAACACACTCTTGAATTTGGAATTTGGTATTTGGTATTCTACATCATCATCATCTATATTCTTGAGTGGGTATTCAGATGCTGATTTTAGCAGTTGTAGAATTCATAGAAAAAGTAATAGTGAAACATGTCATTTTCTTGTCTACTAGAAAACAATCAAACGTTGCTCAATCAATTGTTGAATATAAATATGTTACTACTGCTAGTTGTTATTCTTATATTCTTTGGCTTATTTCGACTTTCAAATATTATGGTCCTATCTTTGTGACAGTTTCTCTCTATTGCAATAATAATAGTGCTATTAATATTGTTAAGAATCCTATACAACCCTTACACACTAAGTATATTAATATTCGCTTTTACTTTTTAAGAGATCACATTGAGAAAGGAGATGTTGAATTGAAGTTTCTTGATAATAAGTTGAAATTGGTAACATTTTCACTGAACCATTGGATTTTTCTCGCTTTGTGTTTCTTTAGAGAGAATTAAAAATTATTCACCCTTTTGGCATATCTTAAGGGGTAGTTTTTTGTGTTTCTTGAACTAGGTAGTTTTTGTGCTTCTTGAACTTATATGTTTTTCTTTTCTAATTTTGCTTTTTTTCATGTTTAGTTTATATGCATTTTTTAAAATAATACTAAAAAATTAAAAAATGAGAATGAAGAGCTCCTTGCTATAAATAACAGTGAGGCTATTTGGTCACTAGTTTAACTGGTATGAAATTTAGTATTTATATGAACTTTGATATTACTTTTATGGGAGATGATTTATGCCATTTAATTCTATTATATGAATTGCATAAATATACAATATTGAAGGTAACACTAGATGATTTATACTTGCATATATACTCGTTATATTTTCATTCCTCAAATACTCTAAATACCACAAGTATAATCAAAAAAATTTGCTTGTCTTACTTTAAGAGGGTAAAAATGGATACCAAACAAGGACGTACCTAGAATATTTGAGAGATTTTTTTTGTAATGTTAAAAAGAGAAAGAAAAAACCTCACATATAAAATAAGACCAAAAGCTCTAAAGTTGATAAAAGTTCTCATCAAAAGAGTAAGTAAATTTAAAAAAGATTGTTTAATTCAACTTTTCTATGTGTGGGAGTTTTTCTTTCAACCTATGTATTAGTGAATATATTGCATTATAAATCATTTGAATGCCTGAATCTTTAATGCTGAATTGAACTTACATGTTATATCTTTAGTTTATATTTATATTTTAATTCATGATTATTTGCTATTTGATCGTTATATCTTTCTTCACTTGCAACACATCTCCTTCAATTGCTCTAGCTACACATAAAAGCTCCCTAAAAAATTAAAATTTTTGATGAAATTATTGTGAGAAGGGGAAGACAAGACACCAAATATGAAAACAAAAGTTGAAGGGAAGAATTTCTTTATTTTAAAAAGGGGGTGAAATTTTCTTTTCATTTTTTATTTTTGGCAGAATTTCTTTCTTTTAAAATGGAGGAGAATTTTTTCTTTTTTTTTAGCCTTCAGTACTTTTTATCAAATCCTTTTGGTTTTTATTTTTCAAACACCAAATTACATTTTAAAAAGGTTTGGCAACATGTTCATCAAGGGAGAGATTGTGAAATTATTGTCTTGATTTGAAAGTTTGAAATGAATAATTGGCTTAAATTTTGATTGAATTGATTTTAAGTGGAGTGCTTTTGTCTACACGTGGTCAAATCAGGTCTAGAGGCCGATCGGACCGCTGGTGCGTGTAGAAGCTTGAAACAGTTCTATATGAATGCAATCGAACCAAGATAAGGAGGTCGGTCAGACCGCAAGCATTAGTGCAGTTGGACCGGCCAGCCCGATGGTCCAACCGGTAGACCTTGAATAGGTGTCGGTTTTGAGTTGTTTGTATGTTTTTCTATGATTACTTGATGGATTATACTTTTATTTGTTTCATATGCGTATGATATAGTGTTTGTGTGCTAATTTGAGTCATGTTGGGGAGAACTTTTATTAGATATGGTTTCTTTGTTTTTTATATGTAGGTGAGTCTTTAGTCTTCGAGATTAATGGATCGAGAGTCGACTTAGAAGAAGTTAATGTTCGGAGGATCAAAAGATCACACGAAATACTAAAGAATAGAGATCATAGCACATGAAGGTGAAGATTACATATGGTATACAAGAGGGATTTTATGCGTATGGAAATTGGAGTAAAATTCAAGAAGAGTCCGAGTTTGGAAAGATGGAAATCAAATTTGTGTAGAGATATGTTCTATACATGTACAAGAGAGTTTTCTAAGTGATTAGGAGTGCTAATCCAAGTAGGATTCTTAATATTTGCATGCACTTTGTAGACCCATTTTGATAAATTAAATTTGATATACTTTCAAATGTTTCATCAACTTTTGAGATTTCCAATGTGGTTGTTTTTCTCTAGTTCCAAGCGGTCGGACTGGCATATTGGTGGCAATTTGACAAGGCAAAGCACAATGGTTAGAATTATTGGATCGAAACACAAGAACCAAACCGACCAGAGAGGAATAAATGGTAAGATTACCTAATACCTAATCTTTTTGCGGAATAAAAAGACACCTCTGACCTAGATGAAGTTACAGTGCACTGCCGCATATCGCTGGTCTGATTATCTACTTGTTGCTATTCAAATTGTCATGCTATCAGCACTCTGACTACTTTGATGCCACCGGTCTATCTGTCACCTTAACCCCTTATCTATTTATACCTAAAAACTCCTCCATCAATTAGAAGTATAACTCATATTCCTACCTTAAGTCAAAGTAAGTGTAGAACTCCTATTCCTAATAGGACTCAACCTCTCATATTACAAATCTTTTATAATTTCCTAATTTAATTTTTCACTTTCTTCTCACTCCCAATACTAATTTATTCGTGATTTTTCTGATGCTTATACAAAAAACTTATAAAGCCCAATGTGAACACCACCCCACATGGTATCCATCCACTATATGTCATCTTTATCCAACCATATCACCCGCCATTCTTGATCATTCTGGATCTTGGCTTTTCTTAAGCATAATCCCAATCCTGTCGTTGACTAATGTTTACTCAATGACCACCTGACTCTATTCCCACCTTCTAACATAGTACCCTGACTGCACTAGACCTCAACTCCTCTGTGAGCGTAATCCCGATCCTCACCATTTACTCTCACATCATTGCACATAAATTAATTGAACAATTGTTTCTAGCCACAGATATTGCAACCAGACTCAGTTATACACACTCATACAACACTATAAATATTTTCAAACAAATATTAATTAATTAAATCATTTGTAAAGCTAATTGTTCATCATAAAACATTAAACATGATGATGATTGAACAATCTCCTCCTTGCAAATAAATTGGAAACATCTCCAAAATACAAGTAAGTCTTTGTGAAAAATAAAAACCAAATAGATGTCCAAAAAGCACGAATGGCTCAAAAATCACATAAGTGAAAAAAAACGGTCCCCTTTTATAAAAGAATAAATTCTTCCAAATTTTTCAAAATTTCAAAAAGATCACAAAATCAACTATTTTTTAGAATCGATCAAATTGTCAAAACTTTTGTCAATTAACACAAAAACCAAAAAAATCAAATTTCTCCAAATTTCTCCCTCTTTCAAATTTCTCCCCATTTCTTTAACCATTCATATTGTATATAATTCTCCCCCTTTTATAATGATTTCATCAATGATGTAAAAGAGAGAATAAACAACTATTTTAAAGTCTATGTAATGATTTTACGAATATCACCTGTAGTAAACAACTATGTTATTTTTGAGGAGCTTTGAAGTATACTAAAAGCAATACAATGATATGTTTTGTAAGATAAGGGAGATATATTAGTCAACTAGCAAGTAAGGATAAGGCTAAGGTCCAAACATAAATCAATGATATTAAAATCAAAATAAAATCAACATTAAAAATTCAAGATTTCAACAATTTATAATGCAATGCTTCCACTAGTACAAAGGTTGAACAAAATATGCCCATATATAAGAAAGTTGAATTAAAATATTATTTTCCTCACTGCAGATACGTTCTTATTATGAATATTATTTCAAGGATTTGTTATCTATATTTACCTCTCATAAAGTAAACACAAATAAATTAAATTTATTTGCACAGGCATCTGTAGAGCATTTGAGAAATGAAAAACTTAAGCAAATATATATGCAAACATAAATTATTTAAACTAGCACTAGATTGAACATTACATATTTCTTTAATTTAAGTAAAAGAATTATATATCATGCATTATATCTCTCAAAAATAATAGAAAAGTCTCATATAAAGAATAAACACATACAAGCTATAGTAGAGATCAATAAACCTCACTTATATTTACTAACAAACACAAAAATATACTAGACGTGAAAATCAAAGTTCTTATTTTTTTCAATTTTATTTATTTTCAGATAAGGAGTAATGCATGAAATAAATTTGAATGCGATAAAAAGCATAAATTCCCCCTCAAATAAATATCCAATTCTCCCAAAAAGTTGCAAAATGAGAAGAACCAAAACTTTTGAAAAAGACCATCACTTATCAATAATATCACCAAGGTTCTCAAATTCACTTGTAGTGTATATCAAAAGTACTACTTCCATAATTAGCACGAAAAGCTAACAAAGGAGATGTAAAATACGCCAAATTGAGAGGAAATTAAGGTTACCTTCAAAGCAATTGTTTTCTCCATATTTATGCACATGGGGAGTATGTCATCAAAAGACATATAAATAAAAAGATATCGATGCCTCTATGTTGTGATTAAAATTAAGAAATTTAGAAATCCAACACTATGTCACATGACCAGTAGAACCAGAAGGTATATATGTATGAATAAAATCAAAATCAGCCTTACCTAAAATCTTACCTCGATGTTTCACGAAAGGTTGGTTTGATTGTTGCATCATAATTATCTGAGGTCAGTCTAACCACCGCTGTCCCCATGAACTAACTAGGTACTGGTCTAATTGTGACTTCACCTCTAGTCTAACCAGACCTAGCTATCGGTCACACCGCTGAGACGCCTGCGATGTGACTATCCTTGGCTTGCGGTCTGACTGCTCTCTAACCTCTGGTCTAACCGCACCATCAGAAGAAAAGCATGGTATTTCCCATCTCATCCTTGCAAGCTCACGTTCTCTATCATTCTTTTGTTTTCTTGCAAGGCAAAAGCAAAACTAAACCAAATGTCCATCCTTACCACAATGGGTGCAATTATAATTTACACGTGTTGTTTCTTGAAGATAAAGAAGAGGTATTTGCACAAGCTGTAGAAAGGTTTTTCAAAATATCGGTAGATTTGAAAATCATTTTTTGTTTGGGTTTTGTCAAAATCTCACCCTTTTCAAATATATTCAAAACAAGAGGCTGATCAGATGTAAAATAAGCATGTGCATCAAAACCTATGCATCAATTCTGTGTGCTCAGTTTTGATTAATCCGTAGTCATGTTAAGTTTCTTTCTACCATTTGAAAATCCTTGGAAACAACTTTTTAAGTAGCATACTTCTTTTGTTAAATTGGCACAATTTCCACAATCAATCAAAACACCTTTTTGTTTGCGACGATTTGAACAAGAAAGCACCACATTATTTTTCACAATATCTTCTACATACCCAACACGACCTAAAGCATTTTTTACCTTTATCTTGTTAGAAAAATATATTGAGCGATTTTTAGAAAGCAAAGCACCATTTTGTTCTTTTAATTTTTTAACACTCAAAAGATTAAACATCAAACTTGCACAAAATACAATTTGATATTTTTACAAAAACTTTTAGGTTAAAAACAACTCATCAGCATTATGAGTGTGCAAAGTAAATCGAAGAGTTAAAGAAAACTCAAGCCTTTTGTTTTTATCAATCTTAAATTCCAATCTCAAATAATTATTAGTATTAAAATCTTTTATAGTAGAAATTACAGAAAATAAAACATTAAAAGATTTGCATAAATCATCATCAGAAATCAAAGATTTTAATCTAGCCACTTCAGTATTTTAAATCTAATCACGTCTTTTAAGTCTTTTAGAACATACATTAATTTTCTCAATTAGTTGAAAACCAATATGTTGTAATTCATTATAACTAATATTAACTTTTCAATATCATTGTCAGATTCACCATATTAGAGCTAGATCTACCATAAGCCATGAAAACTAAACCTATTAAATGCTTACATTTGCCAATGCTCTATCCTTCTTCAATCTCCAACTCTTCATCACTTTCAAAAGCTTCTAGCAGTTGACGTATAAGCTTTTGCTTTTGGTTCTTCCTTTTATCTTGCTTCTTATTCCTTTTGTCTTCCTCTTCTTTGATTGACTTATTGAAATTAAGACAATTGAAACTAATGTGATTCAACTCACCACATCTAAATCACGAAACGGGGTCACCTCATTTCCTATTTCTAACATCATACAAAGCTCGAGAAATTTTGTTAGAAAGCAAAACCAAGTCCTTCTTAGAAGACGATAACAGAGAAGTATTAATAGACAAACTAGAAAAAGATACTAAAACAATAGATTTATAGTCTATCTTACGAGTAAGAATATTCATCTTATGCGTCTTAAGTTTGGTATAAAGAGAATTCAAAATTGTCATGTTAATTGATTCATGAATTAATGCAAATTTCATCTCCTAAATCGACATGTCAAGACCATTCAAAAGATACCAAGCAACTTTAGATTTTGAATAGTTAACATCAGAAGAATCATCAATAGAACGAAAATTGCTCAAAACATTATTAATGCAGGCAAAATACCCATCTAAAGCTTTTCTTTGTTTCATCTCAAATTTCTTATAATCCTTTTTAAAAACATCATTGTGAATGTTACAAGATACTTTGTGAAACTCACGTAGTGCCTTCCACATCTCATATATAGTTTTAAGATGAGAGATCCGATCAAAATCTGAGCAAGAAACACTAATTAAAATCATGTTAAAGGCTTTACAATTATTTTCAAATTCTATTTTGTGTGCGGCAATAAAAACATCTAGAATAGTGCAAGGATTCAAAACTTTATGCTAAATATCATAACCTTCAGATATAATATAAGCTTTCATTGTTTTACACCAGTACTAAAAATCAACTCTATCAAAAACATGCGACTTAGTCAAAAATCGGTTAGCCATGGCTAAATCTCAAGATCGATAAATATCAAATAGAGAAACAAAGCTCTGATACCACTAGTAGAATCGAAACACAAGAACCAAACCTACTAGGAAAGGCTGAATGGTAGCATTACCAAAAACTAAATCTTTTTATGAAATAAAAAAAACCTCTGACATGTATGAAATTACAATGCACTGTCGTATACTGCCAATCTAATTACCTACCTGTTGCTAAGTCGATCACCATGCTGTTGGCACTACGATAGCCTTGATGCTACCGGTACATCCACCGCCTTACCACTAATCTAACTATTCACAAATAAAGAACACAACTTGATAAAACTATTGAAAATAGATCAACTTTTTTCGTTAAGATGTATCTAAAAAATACATACAAAATACTCCAATCTCTCAAAAATAAACCCTAGCTTTTCTTTCTTACAAAAGTTATACCTTTAGGGCCTCAACTCCTTATCTATTCATATATAAAAAATCTACCATTAGGAGTAGAACTACTACTTCTACTTATAGTTAAACCCTCAAATTCTAAGAACAACTAGATATAGAATTCATATTCCTAAAAAGACTTAACCTCTCACATTCCAAACCTTTTATAATTTCCTAATTTATTTTTTTCCTTTCTTCTTAGTGCACTCCAAATTTATTTGTAATTTTTCTAATGCGTATACACAAGACTTGTAAAGCCCTAATTTATTTTTTTTTCCTTTCTTCTTAGTCCACTCCAAATTTATTCGTAATTTTTCCAATGCTTATACACAAGACTTATAAAGCCCATTGCAAATATCTCTCCACACGGTATCCATCCACCGTGTACCACCTTGTGTCCAACCTTACCCCTGGCATCCTTGACCGTTCTAGACATTGGCTCTCCCTAAGTGTAGTCCCAATGCCACCGTTGACTCTAAGATCTTCTAACTTTAGTTCCACCTTGTTACATGGTATCCTAACCACACTAAACCCCATCTTCTTCCTAAGCGTAGTTTCAGTCCATACTATTGACTAAGGGTGACATCAAGTCACATGCACACAAATTGATAGAACCACTATTTCTTAACATAAATATCACAACTGGACCTACGTTAGTTACACACTCACACAACACCATAAATATTTCCAAATCAAATTTTATTAATTAAATCATTTGTATAGCTAATTGTTCATCATAAAATATTAATCATGATAATGATTCTACAATTTTAGTATCTGTTCGCGCCGAGGCGCGGTGGACGCGACGCGAACACGCCGAATCGCCTGGGAGGTCTGCTTAACCCCAGTGCAGGCCGATCGGCTTTTTCTGTGTGGCTTGAGGTGCGCGCACCAGGGGCCACAGGGTTCGATCGGCTCTAGCGCGTCCGTACGGGTGCGGGCATGCCAGTCAATTTAACCCTACAATTGACAAGGAAATGAGACGAACGGGTCCGATACAGGCGCTCGCTATCGGCTGGCTGCCGATAGAATCGGGATGCTCTTCGATCGGATAGAGAGCCGATGTGAACAGGTGTCGACGAGAGATCGACCGCAGGGCCGATGGAGGAACCAGGGTGTACTCAGGAGATAGCTAGGCGCATAGGATCCCTCCGGACAGCTGAACAATGATTCATCGGCTGAAAAAACCGATGAAGGCACATGAGGACTAGGCATGAAATAGTATAAGGCACAGACTGCAAAGCTGATGCCGCTCCGGATATGACAGCACGAGACCCATTGCCCACCGTGACAGCGCCATCAACACCGAACCTCGAAGATCGGACCTAACCGAGACATTATGAGGCCGGGGCCAGCCGTGATGATACGAAGGACGCTGGATCGACTATGCCGTACCAAGGATAGGAACAAACCCATCGGCTAACTGAGCCGATGAGGGGACGCCTCTCTGAAGGCGGGTGCATGTCGGTTGAGAGACCGATACGCTCGGCGTTACGCGCCAAGGGACACCTCTAAAGGCTGATGCGTATCGGCCGAGGGGCCGATGCACTGGGCGTGAAGCTCAGAGCATGGATAACCCATCGGCTAGCACTCCGATGATACGCCATGCAGAAGACTATAGGCCTAAAGCTCGATCTATCGTCAGCAGCCCCGCAGGTCGAATCTAACCGATGTAGCACGAGATTGACGACGGCAGAGGGAGCTTAACAGGCTGATAGGTCCAGCACAGACGTGATGCGATACGTCTGATCAACCTAAAATGTCAGACCTAACCAATGCAATCTCTGACAGAGCAGGACATATCGAGATGGTGGCAGGACTTACCCCTTCGCCGGAGATCGAACTTAACCGATGCAGTCCCGCGTCGAGAGCTAGAACACACCGGTAAAACCTAGATGAACTAGGGTGGCGATACACCGAGATTTTATATTGATTGAGTGATATTTTACATGTTTCCAGGGGGTCTATATTTATACCCCTTGATTTACAGACAGAGTCCGACGCGTTTACGACCATCGGATATTATTTCCTAGTAAGAATAAAGGAAAATATTCCTAAAGAAGTTAACTAACTAGCTAAACCTTCCTAATTAAGTAAGGTTACAATTCACAAAAACAAATATCCTGCCGTGGAGTCCACGGCTCTTCCGCAAACCCGGTTTCATCTGAATAATCTTCTAATTTGTAACCGAGTCTTCCTTCGCTGCAACCTGATCAGTTTCTCCACTGTAGCTATCGGACCTTCTTTTACTCAAGCTGATACTTTTCCTTCCTTTGCTAGGGCTTCTCGGACCTGATCCCGATTGGACAATCCCCTGTCTTCAAGCCGATCCAATCTTCTACTAATCTGATCGACTTTTCTATAGTTCCGATCGGCTTTGTCTCAGTATCTCCATCGGCCGATGACTGTATTAAACTCTCCATCGGACCTCTCAGCCGATCGGCTTTAGCACTATCGGATCGTCTAGATTTTGACGTTAACAGTATCGTAAATGGTCCTTTCCACCTCAAAAACTAGCCAATGGGGTAAAAAGCTCTCTCACTTATATATTAGGTCTCTTACCCTTTCACAATCAATATAGTACTATTAATAATATCCCCCTTCACACATTGGTATTCCCTTAGCCATTCAACGCCCCTTCACCGTACACTGACGATCCCTCGGATATACAAGCCCACAAACACCCACGATCTATCTAACCTTCATGCTCTAGTGTTTATCAAGATAAAAATATTGAACTAGTCGGGCTCTAATACCAATTATAAGATCACAACAGGTCTTTCTTAGCTCAAGCCAATAAGATGAGGGGTTCATCCACTTATATAGTAGGTCTCTTGCCCTTCTACAACCAATGTGAAATTATTCAATAGGACCAACAGCAAGTCACCGGTCGAATCGGCAGTTGTGTATTGGTCGAACCAACAATAGAAGGGTGGTCGGACCAATGACATGTAAAAAGGTCTGAGATTTCGACTACAATAAAATTAACTTTATCATTTAGAGATAACATTTAATTTCACTAAATATTCTTGGTTTTTGATAATCCATTGACTTTCTATGATAGGTTTGGTCCTTATTTGATCCTACAGTAATAAGTCCTTGGCTGGAGACAATCATTCTATATAAACTAAAAGCTTGTAAGTTTATTCTCTAAAACAAAAACTCATACAGCTAAGAAGAGCCTAGAGGTTGAGCAACTGACTGTCCAAGGGTGCATGGATTTGATATTCAATAATAGGTATGGGGGGCATGGAGCTGTCCATTGTTTTAGCAAGCGCGGTGTTTTCTACGCCATGTCTCTATAAGGATCGTCACAGAGTAAACCCAAGATCTAAGTAAAGAAACCCATCCGACACCGATTCTTGAGATCCATGTAAAGTACGTTTCAAGACGATGTTTTCAATAATCAGCCCAATCATCATGTCTTATTATTAGCGTTCTCATCTCCCTTGATAATGATAGAAATCTCCTAGCTCAGAAAATTATTATTATTATTCTCAAAGTGAGTAGAAAACAGGGATATATTAATAATCAACGAAAATAAGGGATATACAACTCCCATAATGTGAACGTTGCTTTCCATGATGCAAGCATAATTCTTCGCCTTTCTTCATGACATGAATTTGTTTAATTAGCAATAAAATGAAAGTGATATGTTTTCCTGCCTACCGTTAATGAAAGAAATACCACATAACTCACTAGATTAAATGACAGTACCCTTAATGTACTAGTGAACCTACCGCAATGTACATACACCAAACAATGTTTGTTTTCCTGCCTTTAACCTTACAACATATAGAGCAATTTCTAGCTAGTGGAAACATGTGGCTAGTGACTAGTGAGTTATGGGTAGGGAAGTGTCGTCGTATAAAAATTGAGAATTTGTTATGCATACTGAAACAAAGTGTGCATATTGTGCATAGCTAACAAATCCAATGTGCATAGCTTACAAGAGGCTAGGGAACTGACGCTGCCAGGGATGGATTTTTTTTCCTTAGAAAACAGGCATGAAAGGCGTCAGGAGTTCGGCTGATTTTGCCTATGCCCCAGTTTCCTTTGTGGTCAGCCACGACTACTGATAGTAACTGGCCAGACGGCGTAAAGTCGGTGTATCTAGTGATTATTCTTAGATCACTAGTCCACTACTTACATCCTAGTTTCGAACTTGATTAAAAGAAGAAAGAAGATCATAAAAGCTACAGACTTCACAGACAAAAACACTTGTCTTGGTTTTTCAGTTTTGTAAGTTCACAATTAGTTGCCTGAACACAATGAAGCTGTGGAAGATAGTGCCGAGTGGGTAGGTCTGAACACAATGTTTCCAACAATCAAGTTTCTGATTAATCATTCAAATTCCAATACTAAAGGTGATTATAGTTTATCTGGCTCATATAATATTTATTCAGTTCATAAATATTCCATGGTCCACACGACAATGTTCCTAGAATTTTGAACGTTTTCCGAATCAATGTAATGCACAAATATTTTCTGTTATTGGTAATGGAGGGTTACATTCATTATTTCAATCTAGAGAGATTTTAAACAAATTCCTACAAATTAAGAAATTCTTTGCAGATGGAAGGACTTATTTGGGTAGTTTAGAACCAAGTTGAGCAGAATCATTGAGAGAAGCTCATAACCAAATTGTTTTTTTACGGGGAATAACCAATTTGTTCTCGAGCATATAACTCTTTTCAGTAAAAGAAGAAAAAAATAACAATCAGTACTTGGATCAATCAATCTCTCTACAGCATGGACAAACAATTCTAGTAGATTTATCAACTATTTAAAGATTCTTCACTGTCTGTCCTCACTCAACAGATTTAAAGTACGGACTGACTGTTTAGATACGGTATGTTTGACATTAACATGAAACGTACGGGATTTTTATATGCTAATGGATCTGTTTATCATGTGCACCATACTGCTGATATATGTAACGTGCCGATTTTTGGGACATTAAAAACTATTTTAATCAAACCCTATTTTCAAAAATTTAGATATTAAGGACTTAAGTGCTAAGATCTTAGATCCTCCTTGTGACCACCCAAAATCCCGAATCGAAAATCCCTATCTAAATTTAAATCTCGAAATATGAATTTTGCAATTCAAATTGTCCCTTTGAACCCTATCTCCTTGTATCGAATTCCAAGTCCATCAACACCTATTTCATCCAAAATTCCAATCAAATTTATCTCTTCTAAATTCCTAGATCAAATGACAAATTTTGAATTCATTGAAATCCCTATACTTTTCTTTCCTGCTCTCTACCGAATCTCTTTGGAAATTCAAATCCATTTCGAAATTATGAAAATCGAGAAGCCCTCGGTTGCAACCTTGAGATTTTTGTGAGCCCAATCATCAAATTTCGGTTCAAATATCTCTTCAAAATTCTCAAATATCCTTCCAATCAAATTCCTTAAAAAATATCAAACTCTACTATTCAACCACACCGTCTTCTTCCTCTCCTTCTCTCCCCAGCCCGCTTGACTCACTTCTCTCCATCCCCCCGCCGGCCTGTCCCAGCGCCCCCGGCCTCCTTCTCTCTCGCTCATTCCACTCTTTCCGTGGCCTGATCCGCCTCATCCCTTGCACCTGGCTCATCTCCTCCCACGCCGCGCGGCCGCAAAAACCCAAGGTCGCGAGCGCACCTCGCCCATGCGCTAGCTGCGCCTAGGCATCTCCCCACTGGCCTCGGCCTTCCTCCACCTTGTGCGACCCGGCCCACGGTCTACCTCCCTTCCTAGCCCCAACAGCCGCGAACCTATCCCCCAGCCGCCCCTGCGTGGGACTCGGACCGTCAAGCCTTCTTCCTCCTCCAGCCATGATCACCACGGACGCACATAGGAGCGGTGTCCTAGTTCACGGCAACGAAAATAGGGAGGACTCTAGCAACAATCAGCAGCACGATGAAGCAAGGAGAAGCAGTTGAAGCATTTTCCTCTCAGATCCTCTAGGACTAGCCTAGGAGAGCACCAAGGCCGGAACCGAGCCTGGCAGCACCAGTGGCCTTCCACGCGCTGCCGCCCATTGGCGTTCATTGAGCTGCTAATTGCGACGATGACCTCAGAGCATACCAACGCCTTTGAGTTCACTACAGGCTGTCGCTGTTCCAGCGTAGGGTTAGGCCTAGCTTCAATGGCACCTTACGGTGTTGCTAGCAACAGAAGGGTTGCTTTGAACAAGGCTGTGGTGGTGCTTCCACACGACGGCGGGCTTGTGTCCTTCTAGCGCTGCGCCTTGGAGCCCCCCATGGCCGGACAAGTGGAGGAAGACAATCCTGGCGTCTCAAGATAAAAAGGGGGTTTTGGTGGCCACCGGACCTGAAATTGATGCCGGCGTGAGGCGGAGGGGAGGCTACGGTGAGGGGAGTGGGAGCGACGGGAGACGGACGGTCGCAAGAGGCGGCCATCCTCGATCTCGATAGTATTATTTGGCCCATTTGTTTCTTTCACTTTGATATTATTACCAGACAGATTTTTTCCATCTTTGTTATTCTTGACATGTATTATGCTTAAACTTGAATGAAAAAAAATGCATAGTTAAGTATACTGAGAAATGCATGTTAAATCTTTTTCCAGTTATTTTTTCTCTATTGTTCTATAGTGTTGAAAAGAGTCAACAGGTTTAGTGAGAAGGGTTCTCTGTAATTTTTTTCTATATCTATCATTGAGAAGGGTTTATATAATGGCAATATATTTACTAAGTTTTTTTCTTTACAATGGAGATCTCAGTATCAATACTTTAGTGACAAGTAAACTTGAAGTTTATTAGCAGTATTTTCATTAATCTCATTTGAATATGCTATTTGCAGATCATGGCTATTATTAATAAAAACCTGATGGAGATGATTGCTGTCTTCCTGATATTCAGACCCTGACCTTGGACATTATGTTGCAAGGGCATGTACAAGATTATGTAGGCTGGAGTTGACAATAAGTGATGACCTGGAGGTACACTGAAATTCGTTTTTCCTAATATGAGATTTCTCGGAGGATGACGAAAGCATCCTTCATTCTTTTTGTGTATAAATTTTGACCTTTTAATGGTCAAATTATACTCTAGCAATTTATCTCTAACTTACATTTCTACTTCTGTTAATCACTCACAATGGCATTACCGCCATTTTGACCTAGTCTCTACATATTATCCCCATTTCAAGCGAAAATTATTTCTTGCCCATTTGATTGCATTTGTGGTGAGAACTGGAAAACTGAAGATATCCCAGCTGAATTTTCTTGTGGACAAAACAATCAAAAGCTTGAGAGGAATAGAGATTGAATTTGTCTTTGTGAAAAGTCTACTTAGATCAGCTACATCACTCCGACGGATCACAATGGCTTTCGATGCTTTAATCCCTGACAATTAGGAGCCATTCAAGTACTTCCTGCTTGAACTATCCAGCCTGATAAATTTTAAGGAAATTTAACGCGCTGAGAGAGAGATCGCGTATGGACCAAACTGGGAGTCAGGGTGACAATTCAGAAATAGTGAAAGCACGGTATACAGAGCTGCTGATCAATACCAAAATTACAAATAACAGAAAGCATGGTGTACCGTGTTGCATTGCATATACCAAAATTATTCCGAACCGCTGAGAGCATGCCATACTGCGTTGCAGGATCTACTGGCTCAGTGCCAAACTCTGGCAGAAGAAAGAAAAACCAAACAACAATGAAAACTGTTAATCTCCCAAACAGGTCATCATGATCTACTGGCCTGAGCCTTGGCTTTGGGCTAGATCCGCCCCTCAGGTTTAGTGGAAGGGCTGCAAGAAATTAGCATTGCATATGTGGCTTGCCAATTTTTTGTACGCTAGTTTGGTCACAAATTGAGCACACCCTATATATTTCATGCTGCATCAAAGAAAGCATGCTAACTCTGCAGAGTCTATATATTCCTCTTTACAGCATACCTACTTTAGAACAAAACTAGGTCAGTCAACGAAAATTTACAGCGAATAGGTGGAACAAAACTATTTCCAATTTGATTAATATTGAACCCTGTATGAAAGATTAAACACATGGTACATCAATCCAACGTCAAAAGTGATGTGTTTATAAAAAGAAAATAATCCAGAATTATTCGATGATTTTTTAAACTGTACCAGTCAAGAGTAAGTTAGTTTCCAAACATGCACCATGCATCCAAATTTCTCAGGGCTCATTTGACAGCATGAATGAAAAAGGAACCAAGAATATGAAGAAAAAAACAAAGGACATGGAAGAAATACATGTATAAAATAGAGAATTCAAAAAAGAAAACGTTCGTAGAAATGGGTATTTGGATAGTTTTTTTAACCATCAAACATACAGTATCAAAATGTACGATCATCGAGGGACTAGGCTTATTCTACTGCTTCCACCGTTCCTGAGTTGATTTGCCTGTGTGAACCAGACAAAATATGAGCTTTGAGTGGATGCTAACTTTCCTGCATTTTTCTTCTGAAATCACAGGGGAAAAGGAATTTCCTTCTTTTTCCTTTGCTCATTCCTACGAACCAAAGGTATCTGCTGTGACGATTCCTGTAGGATACAAATTTCTACGTTTTCCCTCCATCCCAAAGTGGCCCTAAAAAGCTAGGATATTTACAGGTAGCTTGAACGATCTTTTCCAAAGACAACAAACCAAATTTTGGCTAACCAATGCTAGTTTGGTCACAAATCAAGCACACTCCATATATCACGCTGATCAAATTAAGAAAACATGCTAACTATGCAACTCTATCCTCTGTATCTCTGTATGACTGTCATAATGAACTCATAATTCTTCAATTCTTCCAGCACTTATTTGTCTGTGCTGCATATCTACTTCGAACAAAATTAGGTGAATCGGCACCAAATTACAGCGTGTATAGATGGAGCAAAACCATGTGTTATTGGATTAATATTGACTATCACTGCAGTGAGGGATCTATCCATAAAAACTTAAGTCCTATATGAAAGAAACCAATGCTACATCGGCCTATCGTCAAAAGTGGTGTGTACTACTACGTATAAAGAAAAAAACCGAAAAAATATATTCGACCGATTTCTAAACCAACACAAATGGTAATTTAGATTCCAAACTTCAATCATGCACAACTGAGATGGAATTCCACAGATAGATGGCTTGAACTCTCTTTTCCAGAAACAAACTAAACTATGCAACAAGCTGCAGCTGAAAATCTTAGGATGAACCACACGTATGGACCCATGCATGCAGGCAGGACAGTGCAGAATATATAATATGGCTAGTGTTTCAGGTGCCACTTGCACTGATGCGCTAATGAGCAAGTACGAGAGCCTTTTTCTACATGCAGCGTTGCAGAACTAAATCTGGAAGCCCCAACTTGACCACCATGCTTGGTACTTTGAGCAAATGGAGTGCTAGTCACAAAGCTTGTTTCCATTGATGCTAGTCACAAAGCTTGTTTCCATTGATGCTAACCATAAAGCTTGTTTCCATTGATGCTAGCCACAATGCTTGTTTCAAATGGATCCATCAACTTGCCCTTACATTACATCTTGTCTGTGTACAAATGATGGAGATTGATAGAGAATTTTTCAGGCAAGACAAACAATATGCATGCATGATGTGTTTGCTTTTGTTGAAGCTAATCTGACAGATTGATGGCTTTGAACAATTTGATCACAAATTGAAGGATCGACTTAAAAGATCACAGGGGTGAATGGTTGTAAAAGTCAAAATTAAAAATTAACAATTTCTCATAATCACAAAACCCAAAAACATAAAAGTAGCGTAACATATTTTTATTACTAAATAGATTATTATCCGTAATTCCGATCGACCTATACAAAATTTTTAAATAAAACACCTCTATTGGACTTTCGGTTCTCAAGACATCAATGAAATTGTTGACCGAAATTAATTAAACACTAATTAATTAATAATATGAAATCTAAAAATAATTAACCAAAACTAGAAAAACCTGAGCTAAATTTAATATCAAAGAAATCAATCCAAAATATAGAAAAAACAAATTAATCCAAAATTAAACATTACGCATGCAAGAGAGATTAATTATCGAACAAATCTTCCACAAACTTTACCTTTTATTTCATACAAAAAAATTTTAAAAAATCTCTAAATTCTTTTGTACAAATTCCTAACATCTTATTCTCTATTTATAGCAAAAATCCTAAAGAAAAACACTACTTTATTTATTCTCAGCCATCGAATCTAAAACGGATGATCCACATTGCGTCACTTTACCCATTATACTGAGTACTATAAAGTTCGACATATTTTCACAGAGAATCTGGCTTGGTCACTATTTCAGCGCGTTCGAACAAAAAAATTGTTGTGCCATATCGTCTCCAGATCTCCTATGGTAGCATGCGCGCACGTGTTCGTGTGCAACACATCACTCATTCTAGCCCTACAGTCGCAGCACCTTACTGTGCCTACGCCTTAGCTGGTTGACAGGCTTGTCCCATTTATTAGCTACAACACCTTCCTGCACCCACACCGGCACTCGTTGATAGATCTATGCCCATCTACTCTCACCGCGCGTGTGCCCGCGCTGCTTGGTCATTTTTCACTATGATGGGCTATTGACTTCTTAGCCTATATTCGACCTGCTTCAGCTCATTCACACATCACTTTCAACATATCTTCTACTAGGCTGAATCTATACTGGTCATGTGGTCTGACAATAAATCCAGCTTGCTATTGTAGCTAATTCAAAAAATTATTTTATTAATTTTTGTCTGAAATTTCTTCAATTTTTTAGCAATTTTTTTATCTTTTTTTTGAATTTAATTCCTGCACACAAACAAAAACAATATTCTCCAATACATATTTTTATAACTTAATCTATGTCAACACACGTGTACACTCACCATATTTTTTTATAAATAATTTTAAATATAAACTAATTAAATAATGATAATTTTAATATAAACTAATTTTGCTAATTTCAATACAAATTATTTTACTAATTTTGCTTAAACCAATGCTTCATCATTATTATTTAACACAAATATTTTGTTTAATTACAAGCAAGCCTAATGTGATCATTGTTATTGTGGTCAATATTTGGTGTTTAGATCGATACTACTATACGCAAACAACGATGACTTCATATTCTCGACTAAAGGTTCCAGCAACTACTATAAACCTAATTTTCATTACAACTAAAATTAAGTAAGCAGAGGCAGAAACGATACTGAAACAAAACAAGTCCCTGAGATCCAACCATACAGCTGGAAAAGCAATAAGAAAGTCAAAGTTACTAAATTTTGAATTGCCCATTAGTTTTAACCCACCAGGAAAATATTTCCCCACTTGCTGATCCAAATATCCAACTGCGTGTCTATCTGTGAAATTTATTGCGTATAGTGAGGTTATTTCTTTGATGGAATATTATAACCATCAAATTAAGTTATTTAGTTGTCTGATCAGATTTATGTTTATAGGAATAAGAGTCCCAACATCAAGAAAATTTAACTACAATATAAAATGATGATAATATATATAAAATTACAAAATTATGTTAATATATATAACCAAGCAATCTAAATAGAATATGTTATGTAATTAGAAAAGTGCGTTATATAGCAATCGGCCATCACATATTAGCAAAATGATCAAGCAATTCGGCCAACTTCAATACCGAACTATCCATTGAGGCATAGTCTATATATGTATATTTAGCCACAACTAGATAAATTGTGCTTAGTACCAGTTCACAATAGTTGTGCAACCAGTAATCCAGACTAAATATGGATATGGGTATTTTTATTCTTAGATTCAATTGACCGATAGTAAAAACATATCTGTAGTACAAGTTAGTTAAATCAATCGGTGGTAAACTGTTTTTTGGCTATATTGTTTTTACTGTTTGTTTTGATGTAGTGCTTGTTTGCTATTTTATCTTTTACCGTATTGTTTTATATATACATATATATATACCTCATATACACATATTTAACGATCTCGTTCATTTAATAGGCCTTATGTAATTTCTTACTTTGGGATAGCAGCGGTTCGACAGCGATGACGTTGGTGGGCGAGAACATGGCGGTGTCGACAGTAGAGATAGGGACAGCGGTGGTATTAAGGACGGCGTCATCGATGAGAAGGCGGCCATGCGGTGTAGAGGGTGGCATCGTTGGTGTGAAAGTGGCCGTGAGGCGTGGTAAGTGGCATCATCAGTGAAAAGATGGACACACAATGACATTAGTGCGGATGCTACTGCTTGTACTAAAGTGCTTTTTCGCTCGGCTTTAGTCCAATTGGTATTAACAATTGGTACTAAAAATATATTCTTTAGTACCGATTGTTAATAACAATCCATACTAAAGAGTTTTTTTTCTATCAAAATATATTAAGTACCGGTTCTAAATATGTTACAAAATTTAGAAAATAAGAAAAGTATGAAAAATAATTTTAAAAACAAAAAAATGTAGGATAAATAAATTTAAGAAAAAAAATAAAACTAGGGTAATTAATTTTAAAAACTTTGAGGGTATTTAATTTTCTATTTTTACTATTTTTCATTAATTTTCCTTTATTTCCTTTTTTAACATTTTTTATTATAAAATACTCTAATTATTGCTAGATTATCTCTATTTTTAACATATTTTTATTTGCTCAAAAATTTTATTCTTTGTCATCTATTTTTATATATTTTTAAGAGAATGGGTTATACATATATAGCTAACATTTTGAGTGAAATAATCAAATAAAACTTTCATTAAAAATTTTTTGACAGTACCTCTCTTCCACTTCCTCATTTAAAAAAATCTTTAATAATCGTTAAAAACACCAACTGGAACTGGTACTGATACAATGGTACCAACAATCAGTAATTAGGATACCTGACTATTACAACTATTACAAACGATACTACAGTTGCCTAAAGGCTCGTTAATACTGGGTTTTGATATATTTGTGTTTTAGGTTGTTGGAGTAAAAATCATTTTTCTAATAGTGAGCAAAAATAACATATTCATGTTGAAAAATATATATAAGGAATTGAACATTCATTAGCATCCATAGGACTACTCACCGTATGCATCCATCCATATTCAGTAGCACACATAGAGAGGAACATCTATCAGTCATTAGGTTCAATACAAGAGCGAACACCATGAACCTAACTTATTAAGCTCACAGGTTTTAAATTTTTCATTGAAAAAGCATTAGGATTTCAGTTTGTTAATAATGATAATGTGTTTGCTTTTCCTTTCTGATTGGGCCCAGGGCATGTCGTCACTTATTAGAATGAATTTGAACGAAAAGAATATAGATACTGGAAAATAAAATTAAGTTTACATGGAGAGACATATCATCGGACTTTTACAGTATGAAGTTATCACCAGATCTCTAATAAGGAAAAGGGAAAGGTTATACCCTGTGTTTGGCAAGTGCGGGTTCTAACTTTTGTAAGAGCGAGTATGTAATTCTTGAGGAGGTAGAGGTACATGGAATTATCACGTAGAGATTGTGTTAATATGGATTTGATCCGTCTAATCTATCAATGATAGGGTTGAAAGGTAGAACTAATTATCCATATCCTTATCCGCCGAACACAGATATGCTCGATGGGTGCCTGGTGGATCTCACATTAATATTTTTTTAATAGATAGATACTTTAATTGTTAAAGAACAATATAATCATAAAATTATTACTAATAGTTTAAAAAGAGCAACATAAATTATCACTAAACTGTCATAATTATATCAAAAGACTTTAAATGGGTTAATAAGAAATAGAAAATTAGAGATGGATAAAAATTACTACTACATATATATCGGATTGTCCATAGGTTATCCATAGATAAAATATAATACCTGACTATCGCTCACAAGGTTTTTACGTCGTGGGCGGGCATGCCAATAGACAAAAAATTTAAACCCATGTTCATGCCCATCGGACTGGGTACCACGGACACCTAGACCCGTGGGTAAAATTGTCATTCCTAATATCACGGTTTTTACATATAAAAAGTTAACCTGATGTATTATATTTTCTAGCATTAAGTTGGATACTCTAGGTAAGTCCACATTAGAAAAGGGTACCCTAAGTACTACAAACATTTATGCTGTGATATTTCCTCACATAGCGTAAAAATGCCTCTAATTTGTGATACTTCTTGGTAACTTAAATACTTACAAAATGTTGAGATGGACTAATTTTATACTAAAATCTCTCATTACCATATTCATATCTGTTAACTCATATCTGATGTAAACGGCTTCAGGTGGATAAAGCAACAATAAAAGCTACCCTTGTCAATAAAATAGGAGAATTTCGATTTGCTGTCGGGATTTTTTTGTTATTTTTCAATAATCTCTTTCGAATAGCTAGTAGACTATTCCTGATGACTTGGCCTTGGCGCCTTGCTCTTTGTCTCCTTCCACTGACTAAATTTACAAAGCCGGTATTTGTAGGGTTCATGTACATGCAGCAAAACCATACACGATCTCACGTGTGCTAGTTTTTTTTTTTTGATATTAGAAATCAATCCAGCCTCTACGTCCAGGATACATCGGGCCAAGATCACAGATGCTTATTAGCAACCTATTAACCTATATCTTGTTTGATTTGACGTTTAATACTACACTACGTTCGTTTGTGGAATACATCCTATATAAAGAAGCAAACACTAATAAGATTTCCCAGGAAAGAAAAATGGAATCGAAGGTTAGGTTGGCCCATTACTTAACCCATTCCTTAAACAGCAAACAGTGATATCTATCTCTGCATATATAAACCAGGGCAGCCCTGGCATGTCCAGCTGCAGAGTTCAATCAACAAATAAAGCTCAGTTAGCTACTCGCTCTCACATGCATGCTGCTAGTGTTAGCTAAGTAGTCAGCTAGCAGTTAAGTTAATTTAGCCTGACAAGTAACCAGTTCATCACTCCATCTTAGCTAGGTCACCACCATTGTTTTTATCATGCAGCAGGGTGCCGTGTCGTGCGGCAGAGCGGCGGCGTTGTTCGCGCTCACTGCCGTCGTGGTCTCGGCGCAGCTCTCGCCTCGGTGCCATGCCGCGCGACCTTGTTCTGCACCCATGCATGGGATGCTGCTGGTGCCATCAGTTGATGAGCCGCCGCCGTCGCCGACGGCGATGGCTCTGCTGCCTATGACAACGGGCGGCGGCGGCGGACACCGCCGTGTGCTGCAGGAAGGAGGAGACTCGTTGCCCACCACCCCAGGCAACAGCCCGGGCACCGGCCACCGCCCACTACTTACCGCCGCAAAGCCTCCCGTGTGGTGTGAAAAGTTGTGTGAATAAACACGTACGTATTGCATGCGCCTTTCGATGATATGATATAATAATGAAAGGGTGATAATTAGCTATGTATAATCGATCGACCGATCGATCCGATCGATCGAGTATACATATGTTGTTGGCCTTTAATTATGGAGTAGTTATTCTGTACAATGTGCATCGCGGTTTGTAAGGCTTAATCTGCTGTCTAAATTTGTCCGTGGTGACTTAGATATGTATCTATGGCATCGTTGTTCCCAGAGATGTTATATATATGTAGCAAAAATTAGATAATATGTACGTAGCATATATTGCAATAAATTAGTGGTGAATTGTGCTTTTGAAGAAACGTGTTTCAAAACGCCTTGTTTTTCCTGACGAGCATATGGTGTTTTACTAGACGTGCGGTCGCGCACGCCTCACCCGCGTAGGCAGCATTTTTTTTATTTTAAAAATATTTTTTAAATTTTTTTTTATAAATTTATACTCTAACCCTTTCTGTCATATTTTAACGGCGGAACGACGGGTTAAAAAATTTACAGTCCTTACCTTTTTTTCTTACAACAGGCTAGAAAAGAATGATCTGGACGCCGTTGGCCATGTGAGAGAATACAGGGAACCCACGTGTTTTCAGTCCAACAACAACTAATGTGTTGGCCCAAAAAAAATTATATATAAAAATTTTACACAGTAACTTTTTATATATATATATATAAAGTTTATGCATAGAAAAGTTTAAACATATAAACTTTATATATGTAAAGTTTTGGTATGTAAACTTTCTACAAACAAATTTAAAGCGAATTCAACAAAAAGAAAAAAAATGCCCACATGAGCCTCACAATGTGAACTAGCAGCTTTAAAATAGCCTACTTCTGCATGGGACTCACACCATCACTTGGTTTCCGGATTTCGTGGCCTACTCCTCCAAAATTAAAAGCTTAGCCCGAGGCAGAAAGAAAGCTCACTGGTCCAGCCCGAAAAAGGAAGGAAGAACATGCTAAAGCCGATAGGCCGAAAATGGAAAGGAAACGTGCTCGCCCGGGGCGAGCGCATCATCCACGCCTCCATTGCATCACCAAAAATAGAAAGAGACTTGGCTAGACAAAAAAACACCTGGGCCAATATAGCAAATGGCTGCCCGGTGCCCATCCAACCACGTTAATTGAGGCCACCTCATCTCATTCAAGGTGAGACAATCTCCATAGTTAATAAAAGAGATGAATCAAGGATTCACAATTGCTTAGGCTACAATGGGCTAAGCGCAAAGCTTCATGCGGAGCGAATTAATTTAGCCCAACACACGCGACTCTTGCCTTTGGATCGAGAAATACAAATAATAAAAACTTCGAAATAAAAGCCGCGGGAAACGATGACTGGCGGCTAGAGCGTCGCCGAGACGAAGAAGCAAAGCAGCCGCAATGGAGCAAGGGCTGCTCCGAATCCTCCGAACCCTCGAGTCCCCCCACCACCTGAGGCAGGCCCACGCGCGGCTCATCGCCGCCGGCCTCGCCGCGAGCCCGCGCCTCCTCCCGGCGCTCGTAGCCGCGGCCTTCTCCGCCCACTCGCCGCGCTACGCGGCCGCCGCCCTCCGCGCCGCCGGCCCCGCCGCCTCCGCCGTCTCCCACAACACCCTCGTCGAGCGCCTCGCCGGGGCGCGCGGACACCGCCCCGTCCCAGCGGACGCCCTCTCCGCCTACGCCGCCATGCTCGCCCAGGGGGTCCCGCCGAACGGGTTCACCTTCACCTTCCTGCTCCGGGCGTGCGCGCTCCTGGGGCTCCCGCGGCAGTGCGGGTGCGTCCACGGCCAGATCGTGAGGTCGGGGTTCGGGAGCGACGTCTTTGTGCAGAACGCGCTCATGGATGTGTACTACAGGTGCGGTGGCCCTGGGGGTGTCGGGGCTGCTCGGCAGTTGTTCGACGAAATGGTTGACAGGGATGTGGTCTCGTGGAACTCTATTGTTGGGGTGTACATGTCGAGTGGAGATGCTACGGGAGCGCTGGAGTTGTTCCAGGCAATGCCGGAGAGGAATCTTGTCTCCTGGAACACTGTTGTTTCTGGGTTTGCAAGGACGGGTGACATGGTGACAGCGCAGACTGTGTTTGACAGGATGCCTTCTAGGAATACCATTTCTTGGAATTTGATGATTTCGGGTTATGCGACAAGTGGTGATGTGGAGGCCGCACGCTCAGTGTTTGATCAGATGGACCAAAAGGATGTGGTTTCGTGGACAGCTATGGTTTCTGCATATGCCAAGATTGGGGATCTAGATACAGCAAAAGAGTTGTTCGATCATATGCCTGTGAAGAACTTGGTTTCATGGAATGCAATGATAACGGGATACAATCACAACTCGAGATACGATGAGTCATTGCGCACATTTCAGCTGATGATGCTTGAAGGACGGTTCAGACCTGATGAGGCGACATTAGTGAGCGTTGTCTCGGCATGTGCTCAATTGGGCAGTGTTGAATACTGCAACTGGATCAGTTCTTTCATCAGTAAAAGCAACATTCATCCCACCGTTGCACTAGGAAATGCTCTCATAGACATGTTTGCAAAGTGTGGGGATTTAGGAACGGCGCAGTCAATTTTTTATGAAATGAAAACAAGATGTATCGTTACATGGACAACAATGATTTCTGCCTTTGCTTTTAATGGTCTTTGTAGAGAAGCTCTTTTGGTCTACAACAATATGTGTAGAGAAGGAGTTGAACTGGATGGCACGGCTTTTATTGCTGCACTTGCTGCTTGTGCTCATGGAGGCTTATTCCAGGAAGGTTGGAATATATTTAATGAAATGGTTGAGCAATATAACATTCAACCAAGAATGGAGCACTATGGGTGCATAGTGGATCTATTTGGTCGAGCAGGTAACTTACAAGAGGCGATTTTATTTATTGAAAGCATGCCTCTTGAACCTAGTGTTGTCATATGGGTCACGTTGCTTAGTTCTTGTGTTGCACATGGTAATGCAGAGCTTATAGAGTATGTCAGTAAGAAGATAACTGAACTAGAACCATTTAATTCTAGTTATCAAGTCCTGGTTTCTAATTGTAGTGCCTTGGAGGGAAGGTGGGATGGTGTGATTGGTGCACGCACAAGCATGCGTAATTGGGGAATCGAGAAAGTGCCTGGAAGTAGCTCGATCCAGGTAGGCAGTGAGGTTCATGAGTTTTTGGCTAAAGATACAAGGCATGAGAGGAGGAAAGAGATATATGAAACAGTTGATGGTTTAATGACCCTCATGTGACGTACAGAGCAAGCACCTTGGGTAAGACATTATAGCACACTGTAGGACCAGAAGTGCTTAGTTGAGTATTGCTCATCTTACATGTGCAAAATGAATACAAGATTACCATTTGAAGGGGACTGACTAGTAAGCTGTATAGCCAAGAGAGAGATATCAGCAGTTGATGATTTGATTGCATGCATGAATCATAGAGGATACACCCTTTGATTGCTTAAAGTAATTGCAGACCACTTAACTATTGAAGATCTTGCCTGCTTGTCTGTCATGTGCAGCTCATGTGTAAAGGTTGAGAGTTGGGGACCCTATGACCTTGTGCCCTTGACTCCTTGTAGCAGGGCCTTTTTGTGGCTAGTACTTGGGTTATTTAATGCTTGATCGGCCAAGAACTATGTAAGAGGTATGGCTAATTTTTGCTGAGATAGCTAGTTTTACTGTGAATATGGGAATGGGATAAATTAATCGCTGGCTTCCTCCTTTACAGTCGTTTTCGAACTGTAACTGAAAAAGGCTGATTCAGCTCATCAGATGTTGTGAAAAGTTTGCTAATAATCTTCCGTTTGAATCAAAATGGACAGCATTATTTTTGGTAAATAGAAGGCAGCGAATTTTAACTAAACTGTGTCTTTCATAAGCCTGCTAATGGCTGCAATTGGCATGAACCAAGCTCCGATTCTGTCACCAGGAGCAAATAGCTACGTACTATCTGAAACATCAAGTAGATCATTCTCTGGCAGTAGTCTTCTTTCCTGTCAATGCATATTTGGGGAAAAACCTGTTTGGCCTGCTTTAGCTAGCAGCAGAAAAATGCTCCATATGGTTTTTTTTAGTGGGTGATCAGCCCAACTCATTGCATTCTGATTATTCTGGTCAATCATATTGAGATCATGTCTTCAAAATACTGAAATCACAAATCAGGAGCACACGCCTTATCTGTTTCTTTGACTAGTATGGCAGGTTTGTTACAATAGTAAGTTTAGAAATTTGTTGTGCCTGTTTTATGTGTTGTACATTACTCTCAAACATCTTATTTGAAAGAACAACACTTTTCAATACTAGTACACTAATAAGTGGATTAGTGGAACTGGTTTTATGCCTTCACATAGTTTTCCAATCTTCCTTCAATTTTAGCTTCTAGCAATCTTGACTCTGTTTGAGGAACCATAGCTGCAGCTAGGAAACTAGGATGAAGGGTCGATACTTGATAGAAATCCATTTGCCACTTCAATTTATTTTGTTGAAATTTGAGTTTTTGTTATTCTCAAGTTGGTGCGATGCGGTTCAAAATTGCAGAATCATGTTTCATCTGTTGTTTGGCTCTTTGAAGGTGCATTGGCCTTTACACCGCATATCATCATGACAGCAACAACCAGTTAATAAATGATGGCCCGTACTGGCAGTTTATAGTTCTGGACCATGCTGAATATACATAGCTGCCACCTGCCAGTCTGTGACCTTCATGGAGATCAATAGTGGTATCTTCAATCCTCTTCCATCTATCATGAATTTATGATATGGTAAAAAAAATTTCATCAAGCTTGTTTACAAGGTGAGGTTTTTCTACTATTATTTTGATACAAGCATGAATGTAAAGGGGCTGTTCGGCAACTCTGGATGCAGCTGCACTGCAGCAGCCAGCCAGCCAGCTGTCTTGAAGACAGCCACACTCGGACGAGTTTACACGGCTGCAGCTCAGCCGCAGCGCAGCTGCAGCCAGCGTTCCCGAACAAGCCCAAAATTTACAGTGAATAACCATCCATTTAAAGAAAATAATTCTTTTCTCAAGAAAAAAGTCTCCACTGAGGATTTGCATTGCAGAGAGAAGTTGCTGTCCTCATGTCATGATGTAGTTCTATAGTGGCAACCGATACCAGGATGAACTTGTGTTCTACTTATAGTCTTCCTCAGTACAGACATACTGTCTGACTGTCTCCTGAATCATTAGAGGAATAGGAACTTTTTTTTTCTTAATGATTCACTGGTACTTTGTGTTGTCTGCTTTCACATATTTTGGCTGTGGAAATTTATCTTTAGTTCTGGATGGATTATTCATCAAGTTTTATGGCTGAGTACTCATTATCGACTTGAACACTATTCTACGATTGAATTAAATTAAGATAACAAATTACCTGTATTGACTGTAGTATTTTCTTCCGTATTACATTTTGGATATATTTGTTGTGGAGAATCAAGAAGGAGCAGGGACACAAATATTAAATGCAAAATCTTATAATAATTTCCACGAGAATACAAGACAACATTGGAGTGATAAATTGATTAAATTTCTTGATATAGGTGTTCGCACCGGATCTCGCGCGTCCGGCGCGAACACGCTGACGTCTAGGAGGTCTACTTAACTCCAGTTCAGGTCGGTCGGCTTCTCTCCGTAGCTTGAGATACGCGTGTCAGGGCCTGTGAGGTCCGCTCGGCTCCGGCGCGACGGTACGGGCGTGCTAGTCAATTTGACCCTTTAATTGACAAGGCGAATAGGTTAGTCGGACGATGGGCCGATACGAGCTCTCTCATCGGCTAGCCACCGATAGAATCGAGGTGGTCATTGGTCGCGTCCGGATGGTTCCTGCTATCGGCTGGTTGCTGATAGGTATTGGGACGCTCTTTCATCAGCTAGGGAGCCAATGAAGGTGTGGATAGATATTGACGAAAAACATGATGGCTTCGGATGTGGCAAAAGCGAGATCCTAATCCATCGGCCATAGAGTCGATAGAGACACCAAAGGGTATTAAAAGCAAAGCGCGCAGGATCTCTTCTGGTAGTCGACGGAAGCTGTAGTGGTCGTTCATCGGCTAGAAAGCCAATGAAGATATATGTAAAGTGGCAAGGAATTGTATAAAAGACACACCGACTATAAAACTGATGCCGCTCTGGAAATGGCTAGGGCGAAGCGAACCCATCAGCTAGCTGAGCCGACGAGAGGACGTCTGTCTGAAGATAGACACGCATCACTCATAGATCACATCCCAGAGGACACCTGGAGGTTAGGGCCTCCATTCCCACACACATATCTTTAATTCATTTACACATATGCAGTAGATTGCGGCGTGGCGGAGAGATCGAGCAGAGAAAACCCTAACTGAGAAGCGCGACGGACTCGAGAAGAACGAGAAAACACGAAAATGAAAACCCTCGCACGCGGTCCCAGCTTACCGAACCAACTGACACGGCACCGTCTCCCTTTATATATCAGCGCTTCATGCGAAATCCTGATTATGATCTTTTAGTATAAGAGGGCGAAACAGTATCAAGAGAGCATAATGGTTTAACTCTTTTTTAGGCGATCGGACGGCCATGCTTCCTACACAAATTTGTTTCATCTTAGAGTAACCTTTGTGATTTCGCTATGCGCTGTCCTATTCCTTCTTGGAACCTAGGTTTCGAGGCCAAACCCATGAAACCGATGTGTGCTTGTCCTCCGTCGAGCTCGACACTTCCATCATTACCCATGTACACTTGCGCTTGTCAATGTCCCCAGGTGTCAGCCATCGTAGCTAATCCTCCAGCGCTTCGGTTCCTCAGTCCAAGCCTCACATCTGTCCTTCACCGCTTCCGGTCCATCAGCACAGCTCGTCTCTAGTTGACCTTCACCTCGCCATCGACCACCGTCTCTAAGCTCCATACCTACACACCACAAGCCACAAAACATGTTTTTAAAATGCACTTAACCGAAAGTGTCAACACGTTGACAATCACTCATCACTATAACGAAGCACGAGGGCACATATCAATCTTGTATTCACACCCGCGTACCTCCATGCAGGGCCTACCTATTGGTCGCCCTGAGAGGCTAACCGATGGGCCTGTGTGTCAACAACCCATGGGTCGTGAGCCGTGCACTTGCAGTTGGTTCACAGCATACTACCTGGCTGATGCATAGGGTCCACCAGTCGTGGACTCGATCCATGCACTCGCGAGCACTGACGCCGGTGCTTGCATAATAAATTCTTTTCTAAATAAAAATAATTTACAAATTCTTAATCTTCTTTTTAATTTCATTTAAACTTAGTTATATGTTATACGAACTCCAAATTAACCCATTCAATTCTTTAATTTTCTTTTTAAATTGGGTATTTTTATGTAATGTTATTACTTCTTTAGGGTTTTAGCTCTGTTTTTTTATGTAGTATTTCTCATTTCGAACATTCTCGAGTGAAGAACAAGTCATTGGAAGACCTTTTTATTTTGAGAGTCACACTCTCTGAATACCAGTTTGTAAAATTATTTTAATTTAAATTATTATATTATGCTTTATTAAATTTACCTCAAATATAACTTTTAGTATTTTATATATTCCTTGTTATTATCTTATTGTATATAATTTATCCTTGACAACCTACTAGTAAGAACTTTATATGCGGTGCTTACTGGAAAATTTTCAAATATGCTTAGAGAATAACTCTATTACTTTGATAATTCTAAAAAAAATGTGTTTAGCCATAAAATAGTGGATTCCCCCATTAAAATTCTCAAAACCCGGTTTTGATGGGGTACGAGGTGTGTGATTCTATGTGAAGCACCTTGGCCACTGTAAAGACCAATCTTTGGTGATTCAAATACAAAGCATATTCATATAACACCTGCTTAGCCTTAGATAGGTTCTAATCAGGAGGTGGATAGGGCGGATAAAGTCTAACTTTGGACTGACATGCTTGAGATAAAGGTGGATTTAACTAAGATGTATAGGGCATAGACCGTCTCTTCTGTCCTAGATGTTACTAGCCCAGGAGGTCTATGTCGATTCCTTTGGTTAGGATTACGTTAAGTGAATGTTTATGTTATGACTTTCGCCTATGTATCATGGTGGTATGTGGCATGCTTTAGCGTGAGCGAGGAGTGTCTAGTGAGTAATGTGTACATCCTTATAAAAGTAAAACTATTCAAATAGCCGCACCATCGGTTATAGGAAAACCAGGCACTTTGAGGCATTATGCTTCTAGGTCTAGTAGTGTTCTTCTGAACAGGCCATACATGTACACCACAAAGGGGACAGTACATGTTCTGGTTGTTCAGCTTGTGCTCTCACCGCTCATCTCTCTTCTTCCTAAAGCAGAACTCAGCAAGGTGACCACTCTTTCTGTAGTAGCCACAGTGATACCTCACCTCTCTCTTGGGTGGTTGGTTCACTCTCTTGCGGGCATATTCTACTCTCAATGGTTGTTTGGCTCTAGGAAGGGAATCCTTAGAGATGTTTTGTAGTGTCAAGTGGATTCTTGAGATAGTTAGGTCTTAGAATCCACACTTGCTTCTAGGGTGGAGCTTTTGGAGGTTCAACAACCACTCCATCCTTAACATTGAGCTGGGTTGGTTTAGGTGGGGTAATTTTGAGTAGCTTTGGAGTAGTGGAAGGTTTTCACTTGGATTTAGTCCACTGCACTCACCAACCTTACCATAGAGTTCATCTTTCCCAACTGAAATAAAGCCTACACCCGATCAACCAATTTCCCTTTTTAATTGGTTGACCATCATACCCAACTGCGGCTCTCTGCAAGACACCCAGCTCAAGATGGTCTGAAGGTATGTGTTTTCTTTCTCGGATCTCATCTTGTCGTGCCTGTAGGACTCAAGCTCTAGTCCTAACCTCTCACAATGCTTATACTTATCAATTGCTATGCTGTCTGAGCTGGCCTTCTCAAGAACAGAAATCTTGGCATTCTTTTGCGCCAGCTCAGACTGCAAGCCCGAGCAAGACTGGCATGCACCCAATAAATGAGACATAGTCTTCAGCTCTTCATTCTCTTTAAGCAAAACAGCATACTTGAATTGCAGAGAGGTAAGACTAGACATATAAATGGCACAAGAGTCACGTTCACCCTCATCATACACTACAATAGCATTTTTCTTGGCCACCTCAAGCTCCTTAAGTGCTACTTCTAGCTTGTCCTTAAACTCTTTCCGCTCACATGTAGCAAGCCTAAGAAGTTTATCCTAGTTGATTAACGTATCACTCAATGTTTCTACTTCAATGGAAAGAGCATCAACAGAAGATGATACCTCAAGAGTGTCATCATCACCAAACCCCTCATCCTTGCTGTTCTCTACTTTCTCACTAATCGCCATAGTGCAGAAACCTCCGTAAGTAGAGTCGGTGAGGAAGAAGAGACTATTCAGCTTGTCCTCAATCTTCCTGTCGGACTCATCCTCACTCGAAGAGGGAGAAGTGTGACAGTCGTCGGAGTCGTTGTCGAGGCCGCTGAGTGAAGCGAGGAAGTCACGCTGCTGGGCCTTTGCCTTTTTGACGAACTTCTTGAATGCCTTCTTGTCGTACCCTCTCTTGGAGTTATGTTTGCGGGAGGTATACTCGCGCTTGTCCTTACGCTTGCTAGAGTTGAACTTGTCGGAGGAGTGCTTGTTCTTCTTGGGGCAGTTGGCAACGAAGTGGTTGGTGTCCCCATAGCCGAAACATCCCTCCTTTGAACCACCATGCCGACAATTCATGCGATTTTGTGGAATCATGAGAACCGGCTGATGATAAGTGCCAGCTCGTCATCTCCAATCACCTCTATCTGCTCCTCTGTGACAGACAGCAAAGAGGACAAGGCAAAAAGCAGCTATGAAGGATTAGTCAAGAGACTTGAAACTCTTGTACCTGAGACCAAGGCCATGGTTGGTGCAGAAGGATCCTTGATCTTAGCTTGAGTTTGGTAGTCAATCTCAGTGGACTTGAGCTTACTAAAAAGCTCATCCACTGTGAGGGTCTCATAGTTGGTTGACTCAATGATAGTAGAAACCTTCACATCCCAAACCCTCCGATCTAGGGCGTGCAATAACTTGAGAGTCCTCTCATGATCATCATAGGGTAGCTGTGGCTTATTTGCCCGCATCTTGTTCACAATGAACTGAAAACGAGAAAACATAGAATCAACTGTGAAAAGTTCTCATACTCTCGACGGTATGTCTCGAAGAGTCTGGTCTTGACTTGTGCGGTCCTCTCGTTATAACTCTAAAGCCTCACCCAGATCTCTCGAGTCATAGCACAATTAGAAACTCGCTCAAACTCTGAAAGTAAAAGAGCAGCAAAAAGAGCATTCCTTGCTCGACTATTTGCAATGTGCTGATCCTTCTGCTCCTGAGTGATATGAGCACGAGGTTCAAGCACAACGCAAGCAGCGTCCTCGTAAACCTCCTACTCTCGCGAGCCCAAGCTCTGAAGGTACGCAGACATGCGAATCTTCTAGTATGGGTAGTTGGTTCCATTGAAAAATGGTGGCTTGCCAGAACTGCGCTCCATGTCGCCTTCGCAAATCAAGACCGAGTAAGGTAAAATGATCCTTAACCCACTCTGATACCAATTGAAGGACCAAAAATGGCGACCAGAGGGGGGTGAATGGGAGCCTTAACTTTCAGTATAGTTATTTGAAGGCTGTCCCAAAATCAACCCTAAAAAAATCACAACCAGGTCTATAGGTTTTCTAACTAACAGATGAGCTATCTCAGAGAGATCATCGCCCAAAGCCTGAAGCAGCGAAAAGGAAAAACACAGAAAAGAGAAACACCCCAGAACTTCTTCTTCTAGTCAGTCTACTTTGCCCACATCTATGAACTTGTGTGAAGCTAGATGGTCTGGTTTGCCCAGATCTATGAACTCGTGATGAGTAAGGTGATATCCTTCAGTGACAAGCTTTAACTCATGTACTAGTTCATCCCAAATGAACAGATCGGATCCAAAAGAAATAAAAGCTCAGGGTTCAACCCAAATGTCGGAGGGGTTCAACAAAGAAAGCAAAAAACACATAAGGGATCTGTGTAAACACTTTAACTAAACTGATCTATGAACTCATGAGGAGTAAAATGATTTCCTTCAATGAAAAGCCTCAACTCACATCCTAGTTCATCCGAAAGAATAGATCTGAGCGAAAAATCTCTAAGCTCAAAGTTCAACCCTAGACATCAGAAGAGTTAAACCAACAATATAAAGAGCATCATCAAGATTTGAGAAAAAGGCTCAAATAAACCGATCTAAACCAAAACCCCTAAAAAGCTCAACATCCAGATCAAAACGTTATAAGAAGAATAGCAGAAATCGAAAGAGCACCGACTATATCTCAACACATAACTCACAGATCAAATCCCAGAGGACACCTGGAGGTTAGGGTCTCCATTCCTACACACATATCTTTAATTCATTTACACATATACGGTAAATTGCGGCGCTGCAGAGACATCTAGCAGAGAAAACCCTATCTAAGAAGCCCGACAGACTTGAGAAGAATGAGAAAACACGAAAATGAAAACCCTCGCACGCAGTCGTAACTTCCCGAACCAGCTGACGCAGCACCGTCTCCCTTTATATATCAGCGCTTCATGCGAAATCCTGATTATGCCTTTCAGTATAAGAGGGTGAAACAGTATCTAGAGGGCATAATGGTTCAACTCTTTTTTATGCGATCGGACGGCCATGCTTCCTACACAAATTTGTTTCGTCTTGGAGTAACCTTTGTGATTTCACCATGTGCCGCCCTGTTCCTCCTCGAAACCTAGGTTTCGAGGCCAAACCCACAAAACCGTTGTGTGCTCGACCTCCGCCGAGCTCGACGCTTTTCTCATCACCCATGTACACTTGCGCTTGTCAATGTCCCTAGGTATCAGCCATCACGGCTAATCCTCCGGCACTTTGGTTCATCAGTCCAAGCCTCACGTTCGTCCTTCACCGCTTCCGGTCCATCGGCATAGCCCATCTCTAGTTGACCTTCACCTCGCCATCGACCTCCGCCTCTGAGCTCCATACATACACACCATAAGCCATAAAACATGTTTTCGAAACACACTCAACCTGAAGAGTCAACACGTTGACAATCACACATCAATACAACGAAGCACAAGGACACATATCAATCTTGTGTTCGCACCCACGTACCTCCATGCAGGGCCCACCTATCGGTCGCCCCGAGAGACTAACCGATAGTCCCGTGTGTCAACAGCCCGTGGGTCATGAGCCGTGCGCTTGCAGTTGGTTCACGGTGGACTACGTGGCTGATGCATAGGGTCCACCAATCGTGGACTCGATCCACGCACCCGCGAGCACTAACGCCGGCGCTTGCACAATAAATTCCTTTTTAAATAAAAATAATTCACAAATTCATAAATCTTCATTTTAATTTCATTTAAACTTAGTTATATCTTAGTTAGTTATACGAACTCTAAATTAACCCATTCAATTCTTTAATTTTCTTTTTAAACATCAAGAATCTATTTGGGTATTTTTATGTAATGTTATTACTTCTTTAGTGTTTTAGCATTTCTCATTTCGAACATTCCCGCAGTGAAGATAAAGTCATTGGAAAACCTTTTTATTTTAAGCAAGGCAAGTCATACTCTCCTTCAACATATTGAATACCAGTTTGTAAAATTATTTTAATTTAAATTATTACATTATGCTTTATTAAATTGACCTCAAATATAACTTTTTAGTATTTTATATATTCCTTGTTATTATCTTATTGTATATAATTTATCCTTGACAACCTAGCTAATAAAAACTAGCTAGTGAGAACTTTATATATGGTGATTACTAGAAAATTTAGAAATATGCTTAGACTTACTTTAATTAGACATATTTAATTTCTAATAGTTAGATATTAGGAATAACTCTATAACTTTGATAATTCTAAAAAGAATGTTGTTTAGCCATAAAATAGTGGATTCTCCCATTAAAATTCTCAAAACCCATTTTTGATGGGTACGAGGTATATGATTCTATGTGAAGCACCTCGACCACTATAAATGGGTACGAGGTATATGATTCTATGTGAAGCACCTCGACCACTATAAGACGCCTCAAATACAAAGCATATTCGTACAACACCTATCTAATATATAAGGCTTAGCCTTAGACAGGCTCTAATCAGGACGTGGATAGGGCGGATAAAGTCTAACTTTGGACAGACATGCTTGATAGATAAAGGTGGATTTAACTGAGATATATAGGGGCATAGACCGTCTCTTCTGTCCTAGAAGTTACTAGCCCAAGAGATCTATATTGATTCCTTTGGTTATGATTACGTTAAGTGAATGTTTATGTTATGATTTTCACCTATGTATCGTGGTGGTATGTGGCATGCTTTAGCGTAAGAGAGGAGTGTCTAGTGAGTAATGTGTACATCCTTATAAAAGTAAAATTATTCGAATAGCCGCACCATCGGTTCGGTTATAGAAAACCAGGCAATGTACTCAAATTAGACATTTGCTTCTATCATGTTGAAATGATGGGAGATATTTGAAATCTGAGGTGTAGCGGAGCTTGTATGTTTTTGGATCGAGCCATGGTGTAACAAATCTTAATAGGATAAGTTATATTGAAGTGGAACTTACGTAATAATAGTGAATTAGAGATTAGGTTGATAATTTTAATTAAACTGCTTTTAACCGATTAAATGTTTGGTTTGCTATAAAATAGGCCTATAAATTAATGCATTGTAACCTAAGTATTAAATTTGTATTTTTGGATGTGTTACCGTGGGTGGTGTTACATCTTGCTTAATTTTTTCTGAGAAGTCCTTGAGAAGAAGTCATATGTGATGTTTTGGTTTATAATCTAGTTGAGCATCATTGTGAATATAGAGCAGTAGGGCTGCTTGTATTTCTTTTGTTGCTAGGTCTCACGAGACTCTAATAATATAATTATTATTGATATATTAAATATGTGTGTCGAGTTGTTGTGATGTATGTTAATTTTTTTATAAGAATTAATATATTAACGTTTGAGAAAATGATGTTTTTTGGTACTCGTTCTGGTTGAGTGATACGAAACGAGTGACCCTGCAGCGCCCGATATTGTTTCCTACGATCGGTCGCTCAATCTGGAGCATTCTCACCTTGTGATGGCATATACCATTGTCACCCCAAAACAACGACTGACTTTCCAATGTTGGAAGGGACACGAGCAGATGAACGTCCCGATGTATCCTAATCCTCTACTCCAGTCAAGAAAAAGAGGTTTGTGCTTCAGACTCCTTTGGATATGGAGTCTCTTGGGACGTCCACATGATGCAAAACAGAAGATTGAAGTGTATATTTCAGCGACGACTACTAGAATACATAAAGGCATTTGCCTGGCCTACACTTCAGTATTCCCTTACTCTGGCCATCGACATATCAACAATGTACTCCCGATTGGAGTTCACCACTACATATACATATATATATATGACCATTTTGGCATGGTTGATAATGCACGATGCTAATTCACAGATGCGATGGTTTGACAAAGTGATATGTGACTTTATCCTTACATCACTATATAGTGGTATTATTAGTTGCTAAAGTTTAAATTTTTTATCTATTGTTTTAGAAAAAAAAAATAAAGCTTTGAGGATTTTGGTATTCCAATAAATATTCATTATCTTATTTGCTCCTATTCGTATTCAAAAATATTCAATTCTATTTTCGTATCCATGGTTTTCGATTAAAAAATATGAAAGAGGTGATTTCCATCTGTTTTCAAGCCGTTTTTATAAATACTCCTAAGTTCACCAGTGCATATACATATATACATATATATATATATATGTATATATATATATATATGTATATATGTATATATATATGTATATATGTATATGTATGTATATATATACCCATTTTGGCATGGTTGATATTGCACGATGCTAATTCAAAGATGGTGAAAACACTCCAGATTAGATGAGATGATCATAGGTTTGCTTTGTGCTCTTGCCACGGTCAGTTGAGTATGAAATATTTGGGAAGCAACAGACTAGCTATCACCAATGTAGACGACGCGGAAGCATATATATACAAAGAACAAGTGAATCTTGCGTTACGGACGTACGGTCGGAGATTTTTTTTCCAAAAAAAAGTGGTGTATTATAAAACAATGGAAAACACATCTCCCTTTTTAAACAAAAGTAGTGCATCTTAAGGAAGACATATATAACTGTTTTACATTTGGTTCTCAATTATGGTATCTTCACCAATTAATATGGAGCTAGTAAATAAAGAGAACCTATAACACAAGGAAATAGAAAAATATGTCCCAAAAGATTTATAGAAATTTATTTATCGTAATAATCACGTCTAGTAAAAACAAAAACAAATAACCCACAAGCCTACGTTGCGATGTAGACTGTGCTTCATGATACTGCGCCAAGCTGTTTGCGTCCACCACAGAGCACAGATGGTAACATAGTTTGAGCAAGAAATTCGGTGGACATATAGTACTATAATTACGAGTAAGGGATCAAAACCAAGTTGGTGCAACTTAAGAATACTATAATTGTTATGATGGACGAATTTAATTGGTGGTTAATGTTAACTTTTAGAGGAGAAGAGAGGAATTTGGAGAATTTGACTTAACCTAGAGGCAATATATATATATATATATAATGCATAAGAGACAACTAAACACTTTCTATAACACTTATCTATACTATCTATCTACTGGTGGTGGTGGAGATCAGTCACCTCTCCTTTCTCGACGTTCTCACTCTCCTAGGCTCAGCATCACTACTCAGCTACTTGCTAGGCTCACTCTCTCCAGTTGCCTTTCCTCCCCCTGCAAGGTGGATGACATCAGTGTCTGGTGGTGAAGGGGTGAGAGGTAAAATATTAGGTGGAATATACCGGTGAATGCATAGCTGGATTTGAACTTTAAATTGAAGAAAGAAACGAAAAAGCCAACAGAACCAAGCATGGCAATCGAAGAACCATAGAAACTATGGGCAAGAGAAACCTGGTGCTTCTCGCCACCATGATAGGGTCGCTCACTCTGCTTAGAGCATGATTAGCTACTGCTTTAAATCCATGCGTGTGGATGGATAATCGAAGGGGCAAACTATATCCCTAGAATCATTGTGGCATTGGGCTTCCATTTCTGGTGGCCAATGGCGAGATGTGCTTATTGCTGATGGTTGGATTTAATGAAAGAGCTCACATGAAGGAAAAACAAGCCTAGTTTCCTTTTCTTTTTCTTCTTGTGGGCCTCATCTTTATTGAACAACGCAGCCACATGTGGGCAAGGGAGGTAGGAGGTGGTGTGGGCAAAAGGAGGTGGTTGTCTCTTGCCTGCACGTCTAAGTCTAGCTATAGGGGATCATATACTCTATTATTATAATTGTTGTACAGTATATATGCTACAATAGCTTGTCATTGCTCCTCACTGTGCGCCACTGTGTTTCTCTAACATTGCTTCGTAATGTTAGAAAATGCGAACCGGGTCATGGGGCAGTCCTGAGTATAGCTCTATTTGATTTATCTACACTAACACGTTGATCAAATAGTATATTTAGTTTTTTATCTTATTATTGTTAGTCATAGTTTGAGAGTGATAATTTGGTCTTACTTAGATTATCTAATGTTATTAGAACCCCAATGCAACGCACGGGTATTTGGCCAGTGTTCTAAAAGTTAAACCACATAACCAAGTCATTGCCCCATTTTGTGTTCATTTTTCGCTGTGATGTGCCTTAATTAAGGAGGATAGCTGTGAGACTGATGGATGGGCCATTATTTTCCCAGTACGTTATCATTTTTAGATGAAGTATTTGCATCGGTGCATCCTTAGTTGTATTGTACTCTCTCGAACTCTCGACAAAAAGTACTAAGAAATTCGATGCCGGATGATCGTGCACAATAACTGTGTGAACTCCAAGAACACGCACCCACTGTTTTCTCCAGCTTTGGCGGGCAACAATCTGTATATTTGTTACTTAACTCACACTAAGTGCAATGCTGAAAAATGACAGAAATGAGTGTCTTACCCTAGAAACAGCTGCAGCCGACCAATGCCACCTTTACATATACATTTCAGTTCTAGATCGCTCAGTTCATTTGCGACCAAATCAGCTGAGCTTACCTCCCTTACATTGTCAGACGGGATATTTATTCCACTGTCTAAAAACTAAGCACTTATATCCATTGGCATTTCTCGACATGGTGCAGAATCGCAGAGAAGCACTGGTCCGAAAACTAAGCACTTATATACACCTTTTAAATTTTCTCGCATTATGTCCGCTTACCTTACGTACAAGGTGTATCAGAACACTGTACTGCTGTATTCAGAATTTCTGCTCCTTGCAAATGTGTAATTGCAGTGTCTCCCACTTGGAGAGGGCATGTCCCAAGGAGGATTTGGTCAAATAAAAAAAAAATCTTTTCGTTTTGGATTATTTATGCATAGCGGTATATAGAATTGATACTTTAGGTTCTCTCCATATGAGCTGACTAGACTGGAACCTACATGTTAAGCATTTTTATTGGCCAGGAATAAATTTATGTTTAAGCCTTAAAGATGAAAAAGGAAAGAAAAACATTGTATGCACTCCCTCTGTTCTTTTACTTATTATTTAGGGCAATATAGTCTTCAAAGAATAGGTTTAATTTTTACATATGTAATGATATATTAATCATATAAAATGTTGAAATTGTTTCAATAATAAAGGTTAAAAATGTAAGTAAATGATGTCTATGCACACCAGAAATGCTAATTTTGTTGAATTTGAAATTTTAACTTTGAGTTGATTGCACGAATGTTGTTTCATTTAACTATCTAATTGTTCTATATATTGTGTTGCTAGCTTAAAAAAATAGAGGATGTGAGAGCCGGACAGGGGGGGTGGAGAGGGGAGGTGTAGGACAGGATGGGAGGGGAGGAAGGGGATGCAGTAATTATCATTCATTGTCCATTTTAAAGTCCTTGCTTTGCTTTATCAAGGACAGTACCAGTACCATTGTAAAAAAATCTATAATTTCTAGGAGAGTAAAAAATATTATTATATAGTTTATAACTCATTTGTATCTACTACACGCACCACTATCCTTAATGGTTTTTATATTTTTTGTTTCCTCTAAGTACCTACCATCTTAATTTTTTAAGACAAGTAGTAGCATCCTAATTTAACAACGCCGTCACAATATGTAGGGACAGCACAAATGCTTATATTCCCCAACACATCTTTGCAATTTTTTTTCAACTTCCCTCTCAATGTTGTAGTCTTGTGAGGCTATATTACCTGATATGTATATTTTAAACCGGTTTTAATGAAAAGTGGCATAACTATCCCTTGGACTACATGTTTTCTTTAAAATTTTCTTCTTTGTTACATTCAATTCTCATTTTGTTTCTCTATGATATATTGTTTCTTTTACATGGCTTTTATAAATAATGCATACATGCATAAATATATAGATGTGTATTTGCAAATTATGTGGTATAATCAAATTTTAATAGCCTATTGCAAATTATATGGTACATCCCTGTGTGCACCTAGTGGGACACATGAACAGATGAGAACTTAATACTAACTAACCCTTGGTACACATAGCAAATTTACAAGAGGTTGAGGTGGGAAGTATTTTGGTCGTGCGTTGGCCAAGCCACTACAGATGAAGGGATGGAAATTTTGTTCCCTCTAATTGGTTCAGAAAAAAATTTGAAAATATATTGTTTTTGTAATCCTTTTTTCATCAATATACTATTCTCAAACTTTTGCAAAAGTATGCCATGTCACATAAAGAGGTTGTGATGCATGCCACATCGTGGTTTGCGCACATTGACCCACATGCATTTGAAATTTAATTCAGGGCTACAATTGCATATATGTCATGTAACATGCGAAAATCACAGTTAAATTTGTTAGATTTTTGTGATTACAATTGGCCCATATGGATATGTGACGCTGTGACCCACCAAATTACGGATAATTAAAGTTATTTTTTAGAAAATGGATCAGTTATTTATGAAAGTTTAAAAGTTATGGCAGTTTAAAGATCTTCTATTTATGGAAGCACCAAGACTGCGGCCAGAGTCCAAGCCGGTTCATTTGAGATAGAGTTATAGCAATTAAGTTGCTTCGCAATTTATTCTCTGATTGAGTATGATGTATTAGATATCATAATTTATAACAGATTATGGTTTAAATCTCAACTATCCTAGGAGAGCAAGAGAAACGCGGGGTGCGCAAGTACGCATGCACAGGCTTGGGTGATTTTTTTTTCCTTTGAAGATAAATCCTATAGATTAAAATTTTCCTTTGAAGATAAATCCAATAGATTAAAATAATGGTTCACCAATTTAAAGAAAAATTAATGATTAGATGTTTTCTGTTTCTCAGAATTTCTATAATTTTCTCTAATTTATTAAAGTGTTATATGTTAGTTTAGGGAGTGTCATGTGGCGTTTAGAAATATTTGTATTAAAGAAAAATCAATGATTAGATTTTTTTCCTCAAAATTTTTATGATTTTATCTAATTTATTATAGTGATTGTGGTGATTTAGAAAAGTGACAGGAGACAGCTTAGGAGCATTGTATAACGTTTAATGGACTTTTAGTTTTTTTAGTATATAATAGATAGATGCTTTAGTGTACAGAGATGCAATTTTTGAAAAGGGTATGTAAAGCAAGAATCACTTGTTATAACTATGCCTTTCCTGAAAGAGTACTGACAAGTTGGGAAGTTTGTTTTAATCTGTAGTAACTCAAAATCAACCCTTCCTAAAGTCAAGCACAATATGTTTAGTAACTAAATTACTTCAAGATCAGATAGATATATATATACCACAGTCGCAGGGGAAGGAATTTAGAGATGATGGTGCAAATATAGCAAAAATCAAATGGGATTGGAGCACTGGGCTATTTGAGAGAAACTGAGAAGTGAGGAATGGAGAAAATCACAAGCGCAACAGAGAAAGCACATAGTGCTTTGAACGAAAAGGAGGGTCAGATAAACTTTAGGGCTTATTCATTTAATAAGAATAATTCCACGCCGTGTGGAATTAGGGTTTAGGGTTTAGTTGAGATTCATTATTCCCCCTCAATCCCTTCAAAATTCTTTCTCATAGGGATTAACCGAACAAGTCGTTATTGTAAAAATAAATAAATATAAGCAGAAGGCTTCTTCTGTGCTACATTTAATTTTCTGAAAAAGAAAATTTTCGGGGTACAGATGCACCCCATGCACCGACGTAGTTCAACACCTAAGGTATGATATAAAGCCATTAGTTCATTACCTTTTGCGGTTTCTCAAAACTTGGACAGCCAAAGACTACATTTTCAAATTGAACATGGATGAAAACACCGTTATGCTACTGTACTATAGGATTAGGATGCATCTGGAATTTTATCCACCAGTGGAACAAACTTGTTCTCTGCTGCCTCGTTTATGCCAATATTCACCACCTTACTGCTTAAGGTCTGAGCAAAGAGTGATGGGAACAGTATATGGCGAATCAACGGAACTTTGGAGTGATGGGAACAGTATAACACATTTGCTGAGAAACAAATTCTATTCTTTGTCTGCGGTGCAATTTATAGACGAATTGGTTCTTTTGTTAATAAATTATTATTTTCGGTGAAATATTTTGTATCAGTGAATAGAACTCAGTTTCTAGACAAAATACACTCAAACCAAACAGGTCTATCACATGTCCAGCGTTGTTTTCTTTGTAATTTCCTTGTTTCCCATGGTTCCCTTGTAGGGTATGTAAGGTACGGTTCATCGGCTTAATCTAATTAGGGCTTCCAACCTCTTAATTTTTTCATAGACAACAGGAGTGAGTTCCAGCTTATATGGAGACAAAAGAATTCAGAATTACATACATGACAGGGATAAACCATTGCTCCTCATTCAAAACACAAGTACTAATACGGCCCAGCTGCAGGGAAAATAAAAGGTGCCCGTGTAGAAAAGGATAGAAGATGTGTTAAAGCTAAGATAGTCCGATGGTGGACTGCCTAAAACCGATTAGCTAGAGAGGTATCTGATCACTATAGTGAATAAGCCGATTAGATTGTAGCAAAGGAAGACTCGGTTTCAGATTGTAAAACTATCTAGATAAAACCGAGTTTGTGGAGAAGCCGTGAAATCCACGGCAGGATATTTTATCTTTGTAAATTGTAATCTTATCTAATTAGAAAGTTTAGTTAGTTTGTTAACTTCTTTAGAGATATTTTCCTTTATTTTTGTTAGAAAATAACGTCCGACGGTTGAAAACGCGTCGGACTCTATAAACCCAGGGTATAACTATTAGACCCTAGAGACATGTAAATCATCTCTTGATCAATACAATCTCGACGCATCGTCACTCTAGTTCATCTAGGTTTCTACTGACGGGTTCTGACTCTCGACGCGGGGTTGTATCGGTTAAGTCTGATCTCCGACGAAGGGGTAAGTCCCGCCACTATCTCGATATGTTCTGCTTTGTCTAATACTGCATCGGTTAGATTCAACCTCTTAGTGCGATCAGATGTATCGCATCACGTCCGTACAGGGCCTATCGGTCTATCAAGCTCCCTCCGTCGTCGTCGGTCTCGTGTCGTATCGGTTAAATTCGATCTACGGGGCTGCCGACGGTAGGCGGAGCTATAGACTTATAGTTTTCTTCACGGCGTCTCATCGGAGTGTTAGCCGATGAGTTATCCATGTTTTGAGCTTCACCCCCAACGCATTGGCCCCTTGACCGATACGCACTAGCCTTTAGAGGTGTCCCTTGATGCACAATGCCAAGCGTATCGGTCTTCTAGCCGATGCACAACGACCTTTAGAGAGACGTCCCCTCATCGACTCAGCTAGCCGATGGGTTCGCTCCTGTCTTTACTTTAGCACGGCCGATCCGGTGTCCTCCGTATCGTTGTTGTTGTTCTCGACCTCGTACTGTCTCGGTTAGGTCCGATCTTTGAGATTTGGTGTTAACGGTGCTGTCACGGCGGGCGACAAGTCATCGTGATGCCATCTCCGAAGCGGCATCGGCTTCGCAGTCGATGCATCTATATGCTTTTCCTTGCCACTCCACATATGCCTTCATCAACTTTCTAGCCGATGGATGACCGCTACATCTTCCGTCGGCTACCAGGAGGGATCCTATACGCTTTGCTATCCTCTAGATACACCCTGGTTCCTCCATCGGCTCTACGGCCGATCCCTCGTCGACACCTGTCCACGCCTTCATCGGCTCCCAGCCGATTAGAGAGCTTCCCGATTCCTATCGGCAAATAGTCGATAACGAAGGGTCTTCTAGGTGCAGCCGATGGCCATCCTGATCCTATCGGTAGCCAGTCGATAGTGAGCGCCTATATCGGCCCACCGTTCGATGGACCTATTCGTCTCACCTTCTTGTCAATTGCAGGGTCAAATTGACTAGCACGCCCGTACTCGTACCATCACGCCGGAGCCGATTGAACCCCACGGCCCCCGGCGCGTGTACCTCGAGCCATGGAGAGAAGCCAACCGGTATGCACTGGAGCTAAGCAGACCTCCCAGGCGTTAGTGTGTTCACGCCGGGGCGCGCAAGATCCGACGCAAACATATTTTTTGGCACGTTCGGTGGGACCAAATGTTCTATTCATTGGCCGATAAGAACCATACTTCATTCATCGATCAGTAGGATAGAAATCTTTATTCATTAGCTGCTTGGACAGGATTTCATTTAACGGCTGGAGAAACCTAAAGACTGTCCATCAGCTGAAGATCTGTCATTGGCTGGTGTGGTATAATTCCATTCATCAACCAGTGGGACTCTACAAGTGTCTGATTAGAAGTCAGATTTTTACTCATCAACCTGGAGGCATCTTGTTGTCAATATGTCTAAAGAAAAGGTTGATTCCAAGTTATATTCATCTGAAGATAAAGCCGATGAGGAGATTATATCTCGAGTTACCATGGAGGATTTGAATGAAGATCAGAGGCAGCATATGGAGCAGAATATAGACAATTTTCAGAAGCTTTGTTTGGAATCCTTTAGTATGACTGAACAAGAGCCAATTCAAGAGGCGCAATTACTAAATATGTTTTGATGAAGGAATCAGGCCATTCAGCACTAGTGAATTCTTTCAACCCGTTGCAAGAGATGTTCAATGAAGTATTTTATCAAGCATTCAGTAATCCATTGGGAGTATGGATGGATACACTACAAGACCTGATCAAGAAAACGATACAAGAATCATCAGATCAAGAGCCTAGTCAAGATCGTGTGCCTTTGCCGATAGAGACGAAGGAAACTTGGCAAAACAAGGACCTATCGGCAAATATGTATCCACCAACACAAGATTGATTCAGGGGGCAACGGCAGGAGGTATCTCTAGAATTCTTTCAGAGGAATCATTATGGAGAATATCACAGGTAAAATCGGGTACCATATCCACCTCCACATGATCAGGAAGATACTCTAAGGGAGAAGGATTGGTTTACCAGAATTATGGACACGATGGAAGAGCAATTTGGTATCAAGCCCAAAGATCAAACAGTTATGTATTAGCACCCATATCCAAAATGGTTTGACAGAGTTTCATTGCCTCGCCGATATATGATACCAGATTTCTCCAAATTTTCAAGACAAGACAATATATCTACAATGGAGCACATCAGTCGATTCTTAGCACAATGTGTAGAAGCATCAGCTGAGAAAGCTCTTAGAGTTCGTTTCTTTCCATTATCTCTCTTCGGATAAGCTTTTACATGGTTTTCTTCGTTACCGCCAAGCTCGATTAAAGGATCCGATCTAGGGTAGCAATTCCATAGATATTTTTTTACTGGGATTCAAGAAATGAGACTGTCAGATTTAACATCGATTAAACAGAAGCCTAATGAGTCAGTCTAGAATACATCCAACGTTTCCAGTACATCAGAAGCCAATGTTATAGTCTTGTTCTGAGCGATGAACAATTAGCTGATTTGGCCTTCCAGGGGTTGTCGAGTCACATCAGGTGAAAATTTTCTTCCCAAGAGTTCAATTGTTTAGTACATCTGATGCATGTGGTATCGGCTTACGAGAGCCGATTATCAGTAAAAGAGGAGATGTTGAAGCATTGGAGGCTTGAGGAAGAGAATTTCGAAGCATGAGTCTTCATACTTTAAAATTAGGGGGCATATGTTAACACCAAAATCTAGACAACCCGATGTTTAACCGCCTAAAGCCAATCGGCTGGAAAGGTGTCGGATTACTACAGTGAAGAAGCTGATCGGATTGTAGTAAAGAAAGACTTGGTTTTAGATTGGAAGACTATCCAGATAAGACCGAGTTTGTGAAGGAGCAGCGGAATCCACGGCAGGGTATTTTATCTTTGTAAATTGTAATCTTATCTAATTAGGAAGGTTTAATTAGTTTGTTAACTTCTTTAGAGATATTTTTCTTTATTTTTGTTAGGAAATAACGTACGATGGTTGAAAACGCGTCGGACTCTATAAACCCAAGGTAAAAATATCAGACCCTAGAGACATGTAAATCATCTCTCGATCGGCGCATCGCCACCCTAGTTCATCTAGGTTTTTACCGGTGGGTTCTGGCTCTCGACACAAGGCTGTATCAGTTAAGTCCGATCTCCGGCGAAGGGGTAAGTTCCGCCACTATCTCGATATGTTCTACTCTGTCTAAGGCTGTATCAGTTAGGTTCGACCTCTTAGACTGATCAGATGTATCGCATCACGTCCGTGCAGGGCCTATCAGTCTATCAAGCTCCCTCTGTCGTCATCGGTCTCGTGCTGCATCGGTTAGGTTTGACCTATGGGGCTGCCGACGGTAGGTGGAGCTGTAGGCTTATAGTTTTCTGCACGGCGTCTGATCAGAGTGTTAGCTAATGAGTTATCTATGTTTTGAGCTTCACGCCCAGCGCATCGGCCCCTCGACCGATACGCACTAGTTTTTAGAGGTGTCCCTTGATGCGCAACGCTAAACGTATTGGTCTTCCAGCCGATGCGCGCCCGTCTTCAGAGAGGCGTCCCCTTATCGGCTCAGCTAACCGATGGGTTCGCTCCTGTCTTTACTTCAGCACGGCCGATCCGGCATCCTCCGTATCGTCGTTGTTAGTCTCGGCCTCGTACTATCTCGATTAGGTCCAATCTTCGAGGTTTGGTGTTAACGGCGCTGTCACGGTGGGTGACGGGTCATCATGATGCCATCTCCGGAGTGGCATCGGCTTCGCAGTTGATGCGTCTATATGCTTTTCCCTGCCACTCCGCATATACCTTCATCGGCTTTCCAGCCGATGGATGACCGCTACAGCTTCCATCGGCTACTAGGAAGGATCCTATGCGCTTTGCTATCCTCTGAATACACCCTGGTTCCTCTATCGACTCTGTGGCCGATCCCTCATCGACACTTGTCCACACCTTCATCGGCTCCCCAGTCGATTGGAGAGCTTCCCAATTCCTATCGATAAATAGCCGATAGCGAAGGGTCTTCCGAGCGCGGTCGATGGCCATCCCGATTCTATCGGCAGCCAGCCGATAGCGAGCACCTGTATCGGTCCACCGTCTGACGGACCTGTTCGTCTCACCTCCTTATCAATTGCAGGGTCAAATTAACTGGTACGCTTGCACCCGTACCGTCACGTCATAGCCGATCGAATTCCATGACTCCCGGCGCGCGTAACTCGAGTCACGAAGAGAAGCCGATCGACCTACACCGAAGATAAGTAGACCTCCCAGGTATCGTCGTGTTCGCGCCTAGGCGCGTGAGATCCGGCGCGAACAAAATGATAGAAGATTGCCAGAAAGAAAGATGACAAAATAAGATTAAACCAGCGAATTGGCCTCTTAATCTTTTGTTCCACATATTGTCTGCGGCTGTGCCTTGAATATACGCTTAAAAACCTGAATGAAATGATCAAACGACATCATTTTCCTTTTCTCTTTTGAGAACGAGTGATAAATTGTCACCATAATTTTGAGTTTAATAATGAAAGCTTGAATCCCAATAATAAATAATTGACCTAAAATGTGTTAATAGATGCGTTTGTCTGGATATTTAATTTTTTTCTTTTTTTGCTTAATATGCATTTGGAATGCGGGTGTCTTGTCCCCACCCACACTTTTTCAGCAGCGCAGGCGGATAATAGCATGCATATTTCTTACTCAGTTTACGCTCTAGTGTAATGCAGAGAAAAATGACAGAGTGGCTTACTCAATATAGAAACAGATATATATGATTAAACCAGCGAATTGGCCTCTTAAACCTGTGTAATGCAGCTCTATTAATCATGATAAGTTTGAGTATATGATGAAAGGATATAATAACTAAAATAAATACATCTTTGAATCACCTGATAATAGTCACATTGAGAAGTTCTGACAGTATTCCAGTGTCAAATTAAGCCCAGAGCTGAATTAATCAAATGCCAACAAAAATCTTGCCAATTTCAAGTCGATGGACAATTGCAAATTGTTTCATCATCATTGCAATCTTTGTCCACTAACGAAAGAAGTTCCATCATTTTTTGCATCTCTCTTGACTGATGGAGCATCATATCATTGGATACAAATGTCTGAACAATTCCACCTATCTCTATCCAGCTACAGCCTGGCACCTTATTTGCACATATGTTCCTCATTGCACTTCTTACCTTTGCAAGCTCACTCCAATCTCCTGCAGCAGCATACGTATTAGATATAAGCAGGTAATTTATTGGATCATCTGGTTTTAGACTGAATAGCCTAGAGGCAGCCCACTTTGCTGACTCAATGTTGCCTCGCACTCTGCAAGCACCAAGGAAAGCCCCAATGACTTCAACATTTGTGTCACAGGACATGCTGTCCAAAAATTCATAGGCATCTCTAATCCTACCAGCTCTCCCTAAGAGATCAACTAGACAAGCAAGATGCTGCGGAGTTGGATCAATTTTGTAGCCCCTCACCATTAGAAGAAAATACTTGAAGGCATCTTCAATGAGCCCACCATGACTGCAAGCAGAAAGAACTCCAAGAAATGCAATGCCATCAGCCTGTATGCCTTGTTGGAGCATTCTGTCAAACAGGTCGATTGCACTCTTGGCAAGTCCAAGATATGCAAAAGAAGAAACCATTGAGGACCATGTAACTAGATCTGGGTTACGGATCATACCAAATGTTCGTGTTGCTTCTTGAACAAAACCATTCTTGCCATAGGCCATGAGAAGGGCATTGCCCACTTGTAGAAAGTCTTGTAGGCCTCTTTTAACAGTGTAAGCATGGAGCTGAGTAGTTTCATTGGCAGCCACCATCTCGGCACAGGAACTCAGTAGACTGGCAAGCGTGAGCTCGTCAGGGCAACACCCATCTCTTCTCATCCACACGAAAAGGACGAAGGCTTCCTTGCATCTACCATGCTTCCCATAGCAAACAATGATTGCATTCCAGGAGATGGTATTCCTAAGCACCATGGCATCAAACACCCTGCTAGCTTCAGCAACTTGCCCGCATTTGGCATACATATCGAGGAGCGCAGTGGCTACCACCACATCCAGGTGGAGACCCAACCTTATCACAATCCCATGCGCCAAGCTTCCCAAGAGTAGCAACAGGTTGGCATGGTCATAGCCCGAAGAAGAAGCGCGTACACTGAGCAAAGCACTGAAGGTGAAGCCGTCGCCGGAAAAACCAGACCGCCTCATGGAGCCAAAGACATTCCAGCACTCGCGCACAAGGCCGTGCGCTGAGTAGCAGGAGACCATGACGTTCCAGAGCACCTGGTCCCTGAGCGGCGTTTCGTCGAACACCCGGCGGGCGTGGTCGACAAGCCCGGACTTCGCGTAGGCGTCGGCGAGCGCGGCGGCCACGCGGGCTTCGGAGCCGCTCCCGGACTTCACGGCGAGCGGGTGGATCATCACGCAGGCGGGGAGGCCGCAGCCGTCGGCGCTGGTCCCGAAGCGGAGGTGGCGGAGCAGGGCAGCAGCGCGCCGCATTTCGTCGAACGGGTGGTGGGCGCAGCGAGCGGCATCGCCGCCCGCGCAACCAGCCGTGAGCAGGACACGCGGAGTGAGGGACTTTTGGGGAATTTGGATGGCCGAAAACCAGATTCCTACTCCAAAGTTTTGTGTTTGAAATGATATCGACTGCGTGGATTGTGAACTGGCATGTACAGTCCCAGTTCAAAGTGAAAAAGTCTCGAATTTTGGATATGATCAGTAAGAGGTGAATATCAGAAAATCGCTGGACCTGCTCGAAGTTGGAAAAAAAAAGATACGGGTAGTTTGTTGCATACTTGCACATGGATTCTATGTTTTCATAAAACTCTACTTTTATTTAAATCAAAATTAATTTTAGCATACATAAACAGAATCAAACCTTTTTAATAAAAAATTAATAATTTAAAACTCTGATAAATTTATGGTATTATAGTTTACATGGGAGGTGTGTGCTTAGCACAGCTTTTGAATAGTTTTTAAACTTTGATTTAAGAATAATATTATGTAGAACTTCACTTTATTTTTATCATCGTAGTTTACTTTTTAGCCTTTGTGTTAAACCCATTAACACATAAATATACAAATTTTATTTATAAACTGTTTTTTTCTTATTCATTTGTCCGCTCCTAGCTAACCGCTTTTCACCGTAAACTTTAACCTCCGCGAGCTCATTGGAGTTGGAAAAAGGCGTGTCACGTAGACATTAAAGCATGAATCTTCACCCACGTTCTATGGATAGAGATGTAACTTAAAACAATAGTTAAGTGATTGTTAACGAATCCGGAAAGAACTACGTACCTAGGACGCACCATAAGAGGTGACTTGATTTTTGCCTTTTCGTTGGCACGGGATTGATATGTCCCATGACTCTATGCACACAAGTAAAGAACAAAAACAAAGTACAAAAATAAAAAGACAAAACTCTTATCATTTCTCTTCAGCTTCCTAACGGCTGAAGCCAGTGGCGGAGGATACTAGAGGCCAACATGTGTTGTGGCTCCCCAGCTAGAACAAAAACTTAATTTTTTGCTTTGGTTGCCTCCCGTTTCTCACGTCTCTTTTCTCGTGGGGTATGCGGCAGCTGACGAGAGAAGGAAGCAGCGCGCTGCGTGTGGGCGTGTGGTACAGACAATCCAAGTCCATTCAGTAATTTTGGCATTTTACTCTTCTTAAATCTCAATCATCAGTTGATGAGTAAATACAGCAGTTCATGAAGTACAAGCTTCGCCACTGGTTGAAGCCAAAACTACTGGATATTATAAATGTCCTCATGTCAAAAATACAAGAAGTAGGCAATGTCGACCAGGAATGAGTTATCAATCCTTTGAAAAACACCGTCAGAACCAAGTAAATATTCCTAATATAGACTCCAGCTTGAAAATCGATTGCCGCTATCAAAGCTAACACCCTGATATGATTAACGACCGGAGCTAATAGCGATTGACGTCCACTGATACAAAACCATTTTTTAAAAAAAAACATACTGAGGGTCTATAATATAGATTGCTTGCAAAAATGATTTTTATAGGTAATCATACATCTGAAAAATAACCGACAGATGTTTAACCCAACCATCTACTAAAAAATATACTTTATTAAACAGCGCCATCGGTGAAGTAACCCTACATTTATTCAATCCTATTCTCATCCTTCTTTCATCACTCTCATCCTTATCCTCTTTCTATTCCCTTAGATTTGATAAGCCACAAAGCAGAGGCAATGGCAGCTAGAGGTGGCAAAGGGATAGAAGAGCCTAGGAAAGTGATGGTTGGCGATGGGGCTTAGCGGTGATAGCAAAGGGAAAGACAGCAATAGAAGGGAGGGCAGCATGTGATAGCTGCAAAGTAGACGAGAAGGCTGTGGCTCAGCAATGAGGAAGGCAGGGGCGATGAATGGAAGGGGTGCCAATGGCTCAACGATGAGAACGGCAATGGTGGTGAAGGGAAGAGGGCCTAGACGACGATAACTATCACGAGGTTGTGACAACAACGACAATCTCAACCACACGCAATGACGACTGTGAAGGGATGTCCACATCTGATGATGACAGCAAGGGAACTACTAGATACAACGGCAGCGGTCCTTAGTGGCAGTGAATGCTACCATAACAAAGCCTTCGTCTCGTCGGTGGTGAAGAGGCATGTAGCTTCAGATTTGGAAGTGACATCTTGAATGACGCAGGGATGCCATATGACTCATGTGCGGTGACGAGGAGAAAGTGGCTGGGCCAATCAGCTTGTGGAGGGAGGAATGTTGGGTGTTTGTGAATTTTTTTTATTTGATGGGCAAATTCATGTTCTTGTTCTCACTGCTGGTGATGTTGCAGTAATCTTACGCTTGAGCAATGTTGAGTGTAGATCATTGGGATTTTTTGAGAAATTGCATGAAAAAAGTATTTTGGGGGATTTGTTTCATTTTTTCGCTAGAAAATCATTTGTGCAGGCAATCGGCGTAAGATTATCGTCTACGAAAATCAATTTTTAGCAGTTGGCTTAACCTAGCAACCTGTTCGTAGGCGGATTAAGACCCGACTACGAAGTCAATTTTTACAGGTATTTGATCTCAGATTGATCTCAGATGGAGCACTCGATCATGTGAAAAACACGTTTTGGCCCTTTTTCAAACGTATTTCGTTGTAGTGTGAACCCGTGCACGCACAGTGTGTCTTGTTCGAGCGATCCAGCTAATTGTGCTCCTATATATACAACGTTCTGCCGGTTGCCCCACGGTAGCAACGAAGCTGTTCAAAATTGTTTTTTTTTTTTGAAACAGAAGAGCAGGACACCTCGCCTTTCCATTACTGGAAACGCAAAAGTTCTGTTCAAAATTGATTAGAATTCTGAATTAAATATCCATGCAAACATTTCATGCATGCCGATGTCGACGCTATAAACAGATCCAAGAAAATAGCATCAGCTTCACCACACATGCAGTCACACACGTCAATGCTGGCTTCCCCTGATGTGTCGATTAACACGGAGGAGTACGCTGCTAGCGATCATGCGTGGATGGTAAGCTCGGTGAAAAATGTGGGAATTATTGATTATATTTCCTATATGTATATATAGGTAGTCAGGGTGACTTACACACACAACCGCATAGCTACACATATGGGTTAACCTACTATAATTACAGTAGATTAGCATTTCCCCGCAGTCTAATCGGAAGCATCGCTAACATTCAGGCTGGATCGAAACTCCTGAAATAGCTGAAATAGTAAGGTAGGAAGGCCCTTGGTAAAGGCGTCGATGTACTGCAATGTCGTAGGAACATGTAGGATCCGAACGTGACCAAGATCGACCTTCTCTCAAACGAAATGGAGATCAATCTCAACAAGCTTCGTCCGCGGATGCTGCACCGGGTTGCTGGAGAGATATACAACACTAATATTGTCACAATAGACCAAGGTGGCACGTCGAGGGGGTGGCGAAGCTCAAGGAGCAGCTGGCGCAGCCAGGTAGCTTCAGTAACACCATTTGCCACAGCACGGTATTCAGCTTCAGCACTCAATCTAGAGATCGTATGCTGACGCTTGGAAGACCAGGACACTAAGTTATCCTCGAGAAATACTGCATAGCCAAAGGTCGACCGGCGAGTGTCAGGAGGTAATGTCTGGTCAAGTGAAAGTCAGATACTGTAGAGCGTCAGCGAGACTATGGTACTGTGTAGCATTAGCGACAGGCGGTTCGTCAGTAGATAATTTGGAGTGGAGATCAACATGCGTGCTACACGACTTGCACGCACTCATCCCAGCACGCTCCAAAATATCCTAACTATACTACCGCTAAGAAAGGAACAGACCTTCTACAGAGCAGGTCACAGAGATGCCCAGAAAATGATGCAGCTGACCCATATCCGTCATAGCAAACTCACGCCGGAGAGCCTTAATGATATTCTTGAGTAATCCAACAGAGGAGGCAGTAAGGACAATGTCATCAACATAAAGCAGTAAGTAGACTGTGTCTGGACCACAGCGATATATGAAGAGAGAAGTATCTGACTTTGTTTCAATAAATCCAAGGGACACAAGGTGAGAGCGAACCTGTGATGCCAAGCACGAGGAGCCTGCTTCAAACCATATAAGGACTTGTTGAGCCGACAGACAAAATCTGAGTGAGAAGAATCCACAAATCCAGAAGGCTGCACACAGTACACTGTCTCAGTGAGAGTACCATGGAGAAAAGCATTCTTTACATCCAGCTGATGAATGTGCCAGTTCTGAGATAATGCCAAAGAGAGAACCACGCGAACTATCGCAGGCTTGATAACTGGATTGAAAGTCTCATCATAGTCAACACTAGGCCGTTGTGGGAAACCCCGCAGAATCCAGTGAGCCTTGTAACGGTCCAGAGACCCATCGGCAAGCAACTTGTGACGATAAATCCACTTTCCAGTCACAACATTGACGCCAGGAGGGCGAGGCACAAGACTCTATGTGTCGTTGGCAATCAAAGCGTCATACTCAGCCTGCGTAGCAGATCGCCAATTAGGGTCTGACAAGGCATCACGAACATAGCGAGGAATAGGCGACATGGGTATAGCGTGGAGATTGAGGCGATCCATGGGTTGCGCAATGCCATCTTTGCCACGTGTGCGCATAGAGTGTGCATTGGTCACCGGAGGGATGACAGTCGGTCGAGTGGCAGCTATGCGGCCGGTACCGTTGGCAACAACCTGAGCGCGAGCAACAGGGGCAGTAGGACCGGCAACACTCGTGGTCGATGGGGCACCGCTGGCAGCAACCTGTGTGGGGTGCACAGGGGCAACGGCACCAGATGACGTGGACTCGGGCGACCACGGCCTTGCACAAGGCTCGACGGCGCAAGTAGAGCCACGGGCACGGGGTGTGTCGCTGAGGAAGCAGCTGTATCTGCGCGCAAAAAAAAGGCTTCAGGAACTAAAGCGGTGAGATCATGATCATCGACAAGAAAGTCTAGGGCGGAGGGTGACATGGGTGTGGTAGACATGTTAGAGAAAGAGAAGAAGGATTCATCAAAAACAACATGTCTAGAAATAAGAATGCGGTTCGACTGAAGCTCGAGGCATCAATAGCCTTTGTGCTCCGAGGAGTAGTCGAGGAACATGCATAGAGAAGAACGAGAAGCAAGTTTGTGGGGCGCTGTAGAGGATATATTGGGGTAACAGGTACAACCAAAAACTTTGAGATGATCATAGGAGGGTTGGACAGAGAAGAGAACGGAGTATGGTGTGGAGGAGGCGAGTGTTGTGGTGGGGAGGCGGTTCATAAGATATGTGGCAGTGTGAAGGGTCTCAACCTAGTAAGCTGGAGGGAGACTCACGTGAAACAAAAGGGAACGCAGAGAGTTATTGATGGTACGAATAGAACGATCTGCTTTACCATTTTGTTGAGAAGTGTATGGGCACGACATGTGAAGGACAACACCGTGAGAGAGAAAAAACGTGTGAGCCTGGGAATTATCGAATTCACGGCCATTGTCGCACTGGATGCTCTTGATGGTGGTGACAAACTGTGTGCGAATATACGCAAAAAAGATAGAAATAGTGGAAAATGTCTCAGATTTGAGACGAAGGGGAAAAGTCCAAATGTAGTGAGAGCAGTTATCAAGAATAACAAGATAATATTTGTATCCTGACACACTGACAATTGGAGAGGTCCATAGATCATAATGGATTAAATCAAAGTTGTGAATAGCACGAGAGGTAGATGAACCGAAAGGTAGACGTACATAACGACCGAGTTGGCACGCATGACATAAATGATCGATGTCATCTTCATTGCAGGAAATGACATTGGACCTAAGAAGTTTGAACAAAACGTCGCGCCCAAGATGACCGAGACGATGATGCCAAATGGAGGTGGGTGCAGCGACGAACGTGGAGGTGCTGGTAGATGGTGCAAAAAATGGGTAGAGGTCACCGGAACTATTGCACCTGGCGATCACGTTCCTGGTTTGCAGATCCTTCAGAGAAAGACTAAATGGATCAAACTCAATGGAACAATTATTGTCGGTGGTAAACTGACGAATAGAAATTAAATTCTTAATAATGTTAGGGGATACGAGAACATTATTAAGAGTAAGATCACGGTGTGGTAAGGAAAAATGATGGGATCTAGTAGCGGTGACAGGAAGTAAAGCACCATTGCCCACAACGATACATGAAGGAGTAGATGAAGAGGGTGGGGAAATGGTGGAGAGTATACCAGCGTCTGAGGTCATATGGGAACCGGCACCCGTATCAGCATACCATTCAAAAGCTGGTTGGTTGAGCGTCATGGTGTTGAAAGAGTGCGCCAGACAGTCCTGGTGCCAACCTCCATGGCTAGGCGGCCAAGGTGCTGCCTGGTACGCCGGTGAGGGTGCCTGGAAGCCCGCCGATGAGGGCGCTTGGAAGCCCGGCGGTGTAGCTTCCCTGTAGTACGTGTCATACGGGGATAAGGGGGCACCGTATGTGCCGCCATAGGTGCTGGGAAGAGCACCAAAACCGCCATAGTGCGGGGCTGCGTGAAACGCAGGCTGTGGCGGCGGAGGACGGGCGGACTGATCGTACGGCCACATGCGCACGGTGCTAGGCCAAGGGTGGGCAAACGACGGGTACATAGTCATTCTAGGAGGGACGCCGCCCTGTCCACCTGGGGCCGCTCCAGCAGAGGTCGCTGGAGAACTGCCACTAGTAGAATTGCCGCGTCCACCGCGGCCGTGGCGGCGGCCATTACGCTGGCCTCCGGTTGGTGCAGCTGGGCACAAAGGAGGAGGTGCCCCCGGATAAGGGGCAGCTGTGGCACTTGGGGCCGTAGGATGCGGCGTTGCAGCGACGAGAGCGGCTGGCGGGGATGGAGGACGAGAATCAATCTCTAGTTCCTCTAACAACAAATGAGTGTGTGCTTCCGTAAATGTTGGAAACGGCCGGTGCATTTTAAGAATGGACACCATATGGCGAAACTTGCCACTGAGGCCACGGAGAAGCATGAGGACCATTTGCCGGTCGCCGATAGGGTCGCCAAATTCAGCGAGGGAGGCAGCCATGGATTCAAGACGACGGCAATAGTCGGTGACGCTCAGGGAGTCCTGGCGAAATGTGGGGAACTGCGTCTCGAGAAGAAGGGCACGAGACTCCTTCTGGCCGAGGAATTCATCCTCAAGATAGCACCATGCATTACGGGCGCGTCCAGGCCGCATCATTAGCAACTGCTGTAGGTCGCTGGAGACGGTGCCGTACACCCACGTGAGGACGCAGCAATCCGTCTGGAGCCACGCCGGGCGCGCGGGGAACGCATCATCCTCGAGGACGTGACGGGCGAAGGCATATTTCCCAAGGGCAATGAGAAACATGCAGTGCCACTTAGTGTAGGAGTCCGTGGCCTTGTCGAGGATAATGGGGATGAGCGCCTTGATGTTGACAATGGCGGTGGCTTGTGCCTAGAGAGCCGCGTGAGCGCTCTCGTATGTGTCCAAAGCATTGTCAGCGCGAGAATGATCGGCCGCGAGACAGCGTTCTTCGAAAGTTGCGTCACCAGTGTTGCCGCCAACCATGGGGGGCACGATAGCCGATCGGAGGGATCAGCCGATGAGAGTCGGATCGGTAGCCGATCGGCGACGATCGGCTTGAATGTCGATCGGATTGGTAATGGGCAGATCGGCTAGACGATGAGCAGCCAATCAGATCGAGCGGGCGATGAGGGTGGCCGATGAGCAGCCGATCGGATCGGATGGATCAGATCGGTTGGCCGATGAGCAGCCAATCAGTTCGGAGGCCGATCGGATCGGCAATAGGCAGGATCTGATCGGGGCCGATCGACAGATGTGATCAGATCGGATTGCGCGGGCTATCTGGTTGGCAACGGAGAGCCGATCGGATCGGCAATAAGCAGGATCCGATCGGACCGATCGACGGATCCAATAAGGCCGATCGACGGGCGATCTGGTTGGCAACGGAGAGCCGATCAGCCGATTGGCTCGGTAATAAACAGGATCCGATCAGACCGATCGACGGATTCGATCAGATCGGATCGGCGAGCGATTTGATCGGCGACAGCATGGACGATAAGACCGGCAACACCTAGTGGTGGTGATCGAATCGGCGACGGGCGCTAGTGCGGAAGCATAGGTAAGATCGGATCGACGACCACACCTAGTGACAAGGGTAGCTACAGGGTAGGCGATCAGATCGGTAGCGCTAGCGATGAGACCAGCGACACTCCCGGTGACGTGCAGTCGGCACCGGTGGTGGCGGTCGGATCGGTGACGAGCGTTGGTTTAGAAATGGTGGCGTTGAGGGCGTCGGACCTCAACAGTCTCTCGCATAGTAGTGGCGAATAAGGAGAACAGCGACGGCAGCAATGACGACGGCGTTTTTTGGTTGTGGAAAGATAGTGGATTGAAACCGATCTAATACCATTAAAAATATGAAAATTGTTGATTGTATTTATCAGTATATATATATAGGTAGTGAGGACGACTTACACACAACCACACAGCTACACATGCGGATTAACACTCGGGTGGCTGTGTTCGTCCTGGTCGTGCTGCTCAGCAGCGTGTGGAGACTATGGCGGCGGCAAAGGCTGTCACGTGCCACCGCGTGGATGAGACCGTGAGGGGCATTCGATCCGACCCGCTGCGTCGCCACGGGGCTCATGCGCGCCCCTCTTCCGTTCTGCTAGACCCGGGCGCGAACAGCATGCATGCAGCTATGGCGTCCGATCTGGAAGTGGCGCGGCCGCGGGAGGTCGTCTTGCCTAGGTGGGCGGACGCGCACGTACGAGATGAGCGCCGCGCGCAAGAAGGGCCCAAACGTGGGGCGCTATGGAAACTTACGTGCACCAAAGCCCGATCCCTTGGAGACTCCATCCATCCATTGATGCCACCATATACGGACGACGTAAAAGGTGTATATATATATATTAAGTATATAGGTATAACATAAGATTTGAAGCGGCATTCCAAATAATAAAACTAGTTTTCCTTCGAAATTATAAATTTGTGTGGAATTGTATGTTCGGATGTATATTTATCAATAGGATTACTTCTTCTTTCTTTCCTATGGATTTTGATGGAATTTTTCCTCCAAATACAAAACAGAGTTAGCATACGATTAATTAAATATTATCTATAAAAAAATTGAAAACTAGATTAATATAATTTTAAAAGTAACTTTACTATAATTTTTTTAAAAAAATATTATTTAGCAAGCAGTCTCTATGCACGTACTACTACAGCCAACAATTTTTTTTTCATAGGTCCACAACACCACACCGCCACACCACCAAACCGGTCTAAACGCGTGCCTAGGAGCCCGTGCGAGCCGGCGCTTCTGCAAGCAATGGCTCTCATCTCTCAATCAGTGTCTCCCTCCTAAATATATGTATGATAATATTTTGCTAGTCGGCTACTAGTACTCGCATAGTGTTATTGTGCTTGCCCTTAAAGATGCCCTTCATGCCTAGATGATAACATTGTCCGCAATCTTGTACAACGTGTTTGTTTTAAGGAGTCTTTTCATCCTTTGTGGGCTAGTTCGGTACAATGTTGTCTGACCTCAGTAAATTAATGACGGGCGATTTGATCTAACGATAAAAACCAAACACGGCCATGGATTCAGATGTCGTCTGAAACCATCTTATTACCTGGAAACGTGTTCTTTTCATCGACTCCACTACAATAATAATCTATTTAAAACTAATCCCAAACAACCGATTAAGTACGTAAAATGCTCTCCATCAGTGATGCTTCATGACACGGTATCACGAGGCAAGCCAAACAGCGCTTCAGAATCTTTTGCGTGAAATTTTTTCGAAACTTTGACGCTCCACCGGCCAGCCTGCCAAGTGCCAAGGGTATCCGCACACTTGTTTCGCCCAGCACTGGACACAAGCGCTGCATTGCCTACACTTGTCTCCCCCTCGCGCACGCACGCCTCTCGAGCACCTCCACGCGCCGCCCCTTCCGCCGAGCTCACTCCGCTCCACTCCACCACCTCCTCCTCCTTCCTCTCCGCCCCCTTCTCTCTCTCGCTCTTCCTTCGCTCTCAGTGGGCGTCAGTGCGCGCCTTGTACTCGATCGGACCGATGGCTCTGGTGACGGCGCGGCAGTTCTTGGGGTCGGCGGCGGAGCTGGGGGCGCGGCGGCGGTGCGGCGGCGCAAGGGCGGCGTGCTACATTCGAGAGGACGGCGGGGTGGAGGCGATGCTGCAGTGCCAGAGGGTGAGCGACCTGCTCATCGCGGCCTCCTTCCTCTCCATCCTGCTCGAGCTCTTCTACTTCGCCACCTGCGCCGACCTGTCGGAGATCAAGTGGGCGGTGCTCCACTTCTGCGCCTTCATCGTCCTCTGCGGCGCCACCCACCTGCTCTCCGCCTTCACCCACGCGCACCCGCACTCCGCGCCCCTGCTCAGGGCGCTTACCGCCGCCAAGGTCCTCGCCGCCGTCGCGTCCTCAGCCGCCGCCGTCTCGCTCCTCACCTTCATCCCCAAGATGCTCAGGCTCAAGGTCAGGGAGTCGCTGCTCCGGGACAAGGCCAGCCGGCTCCACCGCGACCTGGGCCTCGTCCGCCGCCGAGAGGAGGCCACCTCCCGCGCCGTGTGCGAGCTCATGGGGCGCATCCGCGGGTCCCCGCCCGACGCGCACTCCATCCTCCGCACCACCGCGCTCCAGCTCGCCGACGCCCTCGGCCTCCACGGCTGCGCCGTCTGGATGCCCGCCGCCGGCCAACCTGACCTCGTCCTGGTGCATCAGCTTAGCTCCCGAGCTGAGGCGACTGACTTGCTGCTGGAGGTGGGTGACGCTTGCACCGTCGCCGCCAATGACCCCGACGTGGTCGACGTAATGGCGAGCAAGGTCGCCAAGGTGCTCAAGCCGGACTCGGCGCTTGCGATGGCGAGCTGCGTCGGCGGTGGCCTCCAGCCGACGGGGGCGGTGGCCACCATACGGATCCCCATGCTCAGGGTGTCTATTTACGACGGAGGAGGGACGCCGGAAGTGACCGAGGCGAGCTACGCCATACTGGTGCTTCTTCTTCCCCACGACGCCACCGGAGGATGGAACAGCCACGACCTGGAGATCGTTCAGGTCGTTGCCGACCATGCCGCGGTGGCGCTCTCCCACGCGGCGGTGCTGGAGGAGTCGCGGTCAATGCGGGACAGGTTCGCCGAGCAGCACAGAGCCCTGATTCAGGCCAAGCACCAAGCCGCCATGGCGACCAGAGCGTTCAGCTCCATCCAGAGCGCCATGTGGGACAGCATGCGGAGGCCGGTGCACTCCATCGTCGGGCTGCTCACAATGCTGCAGCATCCGGAGACAGAGAGCATGCGGCCAGAGCAGAGGCTCGCCGTCGGCGCTATTTCCCGAACAAGCACCCTATTGTCGGCGTTGATGGACGACGTCATGGACGCGGTGACCATGAACCGGCAGCACTTGTCTGTGAAGAGGAAACTCTTCAGCCTGCACGCGCTGATCAGGGAGGTCATCAGCGTCGCTGGCTGCCTGTCACATTGCAGGGGAGCTGGTTTCCTGCACCAGCCGGAATGTGCACTGCCGGAATGGGTCGTCGGCGACGACAGGAGGGTCTTCCATCTCCTGCTGGACATGGTGGGCACTCTGTTGAGCCGACGCAACACCGAGTCCGGGGCGTGCTGCCTCTCATTTTCGGTCAGGATCTGCAATGTGGGTGAAGAGAGGTACAGCCTGGACTGGATCCCGATGCGACCGACCTTCTCCGGTTGCAATGTTTGCGTCAAGTTCAAGTTTGGGATTGAAAGATCTAGGAGTTGTGCTCTTGAGAGGAGTTTGCCGTGCGAATTACCTCGTCCTTCCGCCACCACTACCAGTTCCGAGATGGGGCATATCTTCAGCACCTACTGCAACAAGATTGTGCAGGTATATATATGAGATCATTCACAGTAAACCCTCGTACAAGTACTAGAAGACGATCTCAAATCCATTTTGCTATGTCATTTTGTACTCAATCATGCTCTTTTTTAAATAATTGAAATGGTTGGCATCTCTCCAGCCTCTGTGGATAAGTACATAAGTACCTCATCTTGCTCTGCTATTGTGTCACACACACTTCCTCACTGATACAAAGCGTTTCGGAAATGCTAGAATTGTCATCACTCATCAGTAGTTTGTTGATCAGCCAATTTAATTATCAGGTTCTTAACACCTGTGGGAGTTATGTAATCCGAGGAAACAAATGATTTGCTTTGATTTCTTACTTGATCAGATGATGAATGGTAGCATGTGGTCGGCGTCGGACTCCGAGGGTGTTGGAGAGAGCGTCACCCTGATCCTGCAGTTCAAGCTCCAGCATGAACATGTAGGAGCATCCCGGCCGTACATCCCTCACTTGAACGGCCTGAGGGTGCTCCTCGCCGACCACGACGCCGTGAGCCGGGAGGTGACCAAGAAGATGCTGGAGAGGCTTGGCTGCCAGGTCATGTCGGCGCCGTCGGGCGCGCACTGCCTGAGCCTTCTGGCGAGCGCCGAGGCCTCCTTCCAGCTGGTCGTCCTCGACCTCGACGATCGCGCCGTGGCGGCGGCGGCCATGGATGGGTTCGAGGCGGCCATCAAGATCAGGGAGCTCAGGAACAACTGCTGGCTGCTGATTGTCGTCGCCGTCGCGGCTGGCGTTGTCGCCGACGACGGCGGCGCCGTCCAGGAGGTATGCCAGCGTGCGGGATCAACGGGCTGGTTCAGAAACCGGTCACGCTGCTGGCACTGGGAGCTCAGCTCTGCCGAGTGCTCCAGGACAACTGATGCTGAAATGGAGTGTGTACCCAAACGAGGACTGAAAATGGTAGATGCAATTTACCAGCTAGAAGAAAACTGACATGTACAGTACCGTATTGCTCTCTCTTCATCATCGTGTTGCATCTGTCGGCCTTTTGCTTCGTTCCCTTACACAACTGCTGGATGATTATTGAAGCAATCTGTCCAGTAATTCCGCCCAAACTGTTGTTTGGAGCCCTGCTAACGAGTACTCACTTCATTTTCTAATATAATTGACTTACATACGACGCTATTGTTTTTTATAAGACATGTCGAACATTCATTTTATTAAAAAATTACTTAATTATCAGTTATTTTGTTAGAATTTGTTTTATTATTAAATATACTTTAAACATCATATGTATTTTTTATTTTTTTATAAAATTTTATAATAAGACAAATGATGATACATACTTTTAAAACTAAGTATATATTATTTAATAAAAAATATCTAATAATAAAGGGAGTTACCCATATTAAAAAATAAAGGCAGCGGTAACATATATCTGCGGAAACGAATATTATGAAGCACCCTTAAAGATGTTCACCACAATACATGTAAACTTTGACCTATAAAGTCAGGAAAAAGACATATAGTGAATTTCTGGATAATATATATGCATCAAAACTTTTTCATAATTTTCAAAACATTCTGAGAAAAATAAGAGGACATCTAAGAACACCTTTTTCCGGATTGGGTGCAGTACAGAATTGTGTGTAGGTGCAGCTTTATACAGCCAGAACATTAGAACAAGAGTTTTGATCGATCACTCTATTTCATATTATTGTAGGTCAAACTTCTTTAGGTTGATAAAGTCTATAAAAATATAATAATATCTAAAACACTGACTTCCACGGTTTATTCTTAGGCTCGACCTCATTTGGATAGTCTTCTATAGACCGAATCCTTTTTCTCGCTTTATTCGATCGTCTTTTTTCCTATACCAATTGGACGTTTTTTTACTAAACCGATCATCTTTAGCATTAACACATACCCTCAATTTTAGCATTAACACATACCCTCAATTTTAAAGTATGAAGGCTCATGCTTTGAAATTCTCTTCTTCAGGCTTCCATGACACTAAAATCTTCTCCCTTTTTGCTAATCGGCTTTCGTAAGCCGAAACCACATGCATCAGATGTGCTAAACTGCTGAACTCTGAGAAAAAAACTTCCGCTTGATGCGACTCGACAACCCTTGGAAGACCAAATCAGCTAATTGTTTATCACTTAGTATAAGACTATAACACCAGCTTATGATATCCTGAAAACATTGGATGTACTCACTCATCAGTACTCTGTCTAACCAATGTCAAATCTAAAAGTCTCATCTCCTGAATTCCAGAAAAGAAATATTTATAGAATTGCTGTTTCAGATCAGCCCATCTCCTAATTGAGTTAGGAGGCAATGAAGAGAATCAGGTGAATGCCAATCTAGAGAGAGACAATGGAAAGAAACAAACTCTCAGGGCTTCCTTAGCAGATGCTTCCCCATATTGGATCAAGAATCGACCGATATGTTTTACTATAGATATGCTATCTTGCCTCAAGAACTTAGAGAAGTCTGGTATCCTGTATCGGTGAGGCAATGAAACTATATCAAACCATTCTGGATATGGGTGCCGATACATAAATATTTGATCTTTAGGCTTGATACCAAATTGCTCTTTCATAACGTCCACAATTCTAGCTAACCAATACTTTTCTCTTAGGATGTCTCTCTGACACTGTAGAGGTGGATATGATACCCGATTTTGCCTGATATACTCTCCATGATAAGCATATAAGTCGGGATTGCCACTTGAATAGTCACGTTGATATTTTCCACAATAATTATCTTGATAGTTTTATAGAAGTACCTCATTGCCCCCGAATCAATTTTGTGTTGGTGGATATTCATTTGCCGATAGGTTCCTCTCGATTTTACAAGGTTCCTCTCGGTTTTACATGTTAAGCCGATGAATGAAATCTTCGGTCCTACCGGGCGTGCCAAAAAGCGTGCTCACCGCCAAACCTCGCGAGGGAAGGTCCGACCGGGCCGAATGGAGGTCTGACCACGGAGAGACGGCAACTTAGTCACACGAAGGCCTAGGAGATCTGTTTAGCTCCAGTGCAGGTCCTTAAGCTTCGAGGTTCGAGGGTGTGCCAGTCAATTTGACCCTGTAATTGACAATGAGGTGAGGCAAACGAGTCAGTTGAACGATGGGCCGATACGAGCTCTCGCTATCGACTGGCCACCGATAGAATCGAGTTGGTCATCAGCCATGCCCGAATGGCTCCTATTATCGGCTAGTCACCGATAGGGATTGTGACATGCTTCTATCTACTAGGGAGCCAATGAAGACGTAGGCAGATGTCAATGGATGTGATGGCTTTGGGTGTAGCGAAAACGAGATCTTGATCCATCGGCCGTAGAGCCTATAGGGACACAGAAAGGTATTCAAAGGATAGCAAAGTACGTGGGATGCCTCTTGGTTGTCGACGAAAGCTGTAGCGCTCGAGCATCGGTTGAACAGCCGATAGAGACATGAGAGATAGACGTGTGGAACAGATTTGAGGACCTATCGGTCAAAGAGCCGATGATGCTCCGTGGTATCTGACTCGTGGAGCCAGGCTCAATCCCCCGCGAAGCCACGAGAGCCAGCGACCATAGTAATGGCACCGTTAGGACCAGTCTTGATAGATCGGACCAAACCGAGATAGTATGAGGCCAAGGACTAATGACACGGAGATGACGGAGGTTTAGACCAAACGTGATGATGAGGGAGGAAAGAGAAGAGGTCATCGGCTACCTACCGGCCAAACGTCCGACGTAGGCCTACACCTAAACCCATCGACCACTCGAGCCGATGAGGAATGAGACCCGCTAGATCTTGATGCTGGCCACATCAGACGTGAGCCCTAGAATATTGGACCGAACCGAGACGCCCGATGTGTCCGGATCGACCTCTAGAGGATTAATCGTTAGACGATACGTGAGACGGATGTAGGGACCTACATTGAGAATAACTCGTCAGCTACTCACCTAGACGAGACGTCGTGCAAAGACCCGCTAGGGCATCGGCTCAAACCACTGCCATCGATCTCGTAGGTTGAATCTAACTGATGCAGCACGAGACCGTGGACGGAGAAGGGAGACCGACGCACCGGCGTGCCTTGTGCGGACGTGATGAGGTATGCTCGATCCGACTAAGAGGTTGAACCTAACCGATGTAGCCTTAGACGGAACAGAGCGTATGGTAAGAAGACATCTCTGAAAGTATGCATGCATCGACCAGAAGGCTGATGCACTAGACATGATGGTCGATGGAAGTCTTTTGAAAACATGTACGTTTCGGCTAAGGAGCCGATACGCTGGACGTGTTGTTCAAGGTATGGATAACTCATTAGCAAAACACTCTGATGAAACGCCGGGCAGAGACTTACAAGTTTATGGCTCAATCTATTATCGACAGGCTCGTAGGTTAAACCTAACTGATACAGCACGGGACGGACGATGGCAGAGAGAGCTTGGTAAACTGATAGACCTTGCATGGACGTAATGCAGTACACTTGGTCTGACTAAGATATCGAACCTAACCGATGTAGACTTAGACAGAGTAAGATATACCAGGATAGTGACGGGACTTACCCCTTTGCCGAAGATCGAGCTTAACTGATGCAGCTCTGCGTCGAGAGCCAGTCTCCGCCGGTAAAAATCTAGATAAGCTAGGGTAGTAATGAGTTAAAATTGTATTGATCGAGAGATTATTTACAGGTGTCTAGGGGGTTTATATTTATACTTTTGCATTACAGAGTCCGACATGATTACAATAACCATCGAACGTTATTTTCTAAAAATATATAGTACACTGAACCAACTAAACATTCATACGGTTTACATAGATAAATTATCTTATCGTGATTTTTACGACTCCTCCTTAGATTCGGCCTTATTTGATAGTTTTCTATAATTGGACCGAATCTTTTTTTCGTTTCGTTCGATCGACTTCTTCGCTGTAGTAATCAAATTCTTCTTTACTAAACCAATCGTCTTTTCAATCTATCCATGGGTTTACCAAATTTTAGCGTTAACAAACATAAAATTAATTTTATTAAAATCACGATTGAATATATATATATATTTATTTAATATATTTTTATAGTATATTTATTTTGGATTAAAAATATTACTATATTTTTATAAACTTAGTCAAACATAACATTTGATTAATGATAAATTCAAAATAACCATGGAAACTATCCTAGATTTAACCCTGGAAGCGGACTGACATACTAACAATCTTATAGGATAGAGGTAGTGTTATTTTTTTTATTTTTTACACTATATCTTCCCAACTTACTGTGTTTCTCTCCACTCACCGACGACCTTTGACCATCGCCGCTCGTAGCTCCTCGCTTACTCAGATAGTGACAGAGATATGGCTAGCCTCGTCGCCCATTGCAGTCTTCTTGCTGCCCATGGCAGCTCTATGCTGTCTTCATTGCCCATGGCCAATCTTTGCAATCCCTATCGCCCACGACCGCATATTTGCCATCACCAATTTCTCCAGCTGAAATATCCACGGACGGCAACCCTTGTGTAGCGTCAGATCAATCTTAGCCTCAACCTTTGACACCTCCGCCATTGCCACCTTTGCCCCAGGATGCCTCCAATCTCACCAGCATCAAGAATCTATCGCCCTCAACCTCAACTAGAGTTCAGGTTAGGGGACGTCGATTGGATGCATACTGCATGCTCAGAAGCCTCTGAACACATGATTCAGATAGTATTGGCTGGGGATGAGGTCCTATTTCCACCGCCACACTGCCTCGTCCTACCCCATCTAACCTTGATGGCCGTGTCTGGCATTCACGATGTCCAAAGCCACACCGTCACTCGCTATGATTGTAGATAGTGGTGGCAGGGGATGTGATGCTACTTCTACCGTCATTGTGCCTTGTCCAACCCCATCTACCCTAATGACCATGTCTGGCACACGCGATGTCCAAAGCCACACCATCGATCCTCTATGATTATAATTATAGATCGTATTAAGGATTAATGTTAGGTAAAATGTGTAATTGTAAAATATCATAGAATCTTTAGTTTTCCTATATTTAATAATTGCAATTTTAAAATTAATAAATATGAACATGTATACATTTTTAACTCCTAATTTAGTGTTTGATTAATTTAATTTTGAAAATAATAATTAGCAAGTCGTAACATGCGAGGACTTTTTTAATTACAATTCAAAAACAGCCAAACATATTTAGCACATGATTAACTCGTGGTTCAGCTCGCTCTACTAAATTTAATACAAGATGCATGGAAATAACAAAACTGGCTAAATATGTAATGCTTTAATCCGGCTCTAAATTCCAGCCCCCACCGTTGATATTTATAGGCAGACAGGCTCCCATAAAATGGGCTCCCCAGCAAGTCATTAATCTCCAGAATGCATCAGAAAATTAATTAATTAGACAAAACAAGGCCTAAGGCAGCTAACTGGCTAGCTGTTGTTGTTAGTAGTTTTGGTACCGATTTTCATGGAGATGAAGGTGAGGATGAGCACGTTGGCCGGTATGGTGGCCGTGGTGTTGGTGGGCGTCATGCTGGCGGCAATCCTGCAGGAGGCCACCGTCGACGCAGGCAAAGAAGCATCCAGCCCGCCGGCGGCGAAAGGGAGAACCGGCTACGTCAACTATGGCATCCTCAAGTCGAAGAATCCTCCACTAACGCCAAAGGATAGCGTCGTTCCCCAGAGGCCATGCACAGCCGAACACAGGTGCCGCGGTTGATCATCACCGGAACGGTGTTTCCCCAGCTGATCATGCACAGCCAAACACAGAAATTGTAGTTTTTGCCATTCACAAAAGACGGATTTTATAAATTGTTATCGACAAATATAAGTTTTATAAAATACCGTTGTACGAAGGCGTTTTTCTCCTGGTTGTGGTATCACCGTTAACTGGCTGTCCCAGTGCCCTTCGTTAACCTATCTTGCAATTGTCAAACTAATGCCCAAACTAACCTCAAAGAGGTCTAATATAGATTCAGCCCTGTTCATCCCCACCAGAGCATAGCAGGGAAATGGAACCGCTGGTCTGAGGAAACCACGGCGACAAGCGTCCGGAAGAGAAGACCAAGAGACAGAGATTGCAAATTAAGTACACGTTAGCAGCAGCATTGTGTGTTTGACTCTCCTATGGGTAATTTATCGATATGATCATTTTCCATTTATTATATTGCCACTGAGTTCTTAGCGGAAAACAAAATCAAAACAGGGAAATTTGTTATCGTAGGCGGTCTTATTGGGCTAGCCGCCCGGGAAAATTGTTTTCCACAGGCTAGACAGCTGCATGTGGAGACTTGGAAAATGATTTTTCATTGAAAAATTTCAATTATTTATTTTTATACAATCATAACAACTAGCATATATCAAACATTTACATATTTATGTCCACAAATATTTATAAATGGAGATATTCACATGTATTTTGACTTTATTTACAAATGGTCCATCTTGGATCGGATAAGAAAATTTGTTTATGTATGTTCTTTTTTCCGCTCTTTGTCCTGTCACCAGAACACTCTTATGATTGAAAAATGGACCAAGTCTGTTACCATATTCACGTCGGATGAAATAGCACATATCGACGTAGATACTGATGAGTGTTTTCTTTCCTATCATTTGTGCTAGTTAAGGAATTCAAGGGATTTATAACAGAAATATTACAATAAGTCTTAGAAATTGATTGTCTTTAAACTTACATTTTCGTGGTTTATTGTGTACTATCCTAAAACAACGCTACAGCGGCTTATCTCTGGCGAACCAAAGTGCCTCGTCATATATGACCTCATTTGTGTCGGACTTAAGTAGAGCCCATTATATATGAGGTTGTGGGATGCGGCCTGTCATAGGAAAGGGGCCATTTGTGATGGATCGCTTATACGCACCAGACACAACTCAACACTAATGGGCACACTTAAGTCTGCTAGATGTGACCCCTCACCTCTAGTCGATACACAGTGTATGCCCATCAAAATATCATCACTGACGGGTCAAAATAAAACCTTGTCACAGGCGAGATCGCCTATGACAAGCTGAAACTTATATCTCATCATAGGTGAGATCACCTGTGACGAGATGTAATATGTCATCTTTCTTATATGACATACCTATTATAGGTGGTAATATCATATAGTCAATGTGGTTAACCTTATCTTTGATGGGCCACTTATATGCAGCCCGTCAAAGGTGTTGATCATCGTTGACGAGCTTCCACCAGTTAAAAATGAGGTGGAGTCATCACTGACCACTCATCTCTAACAAGAGCTAAACCCATTAGAGGTGACAGTATAGGGTTGTTAGTGGTGACCTAGGACGTCATAGTGTAAGCATCTTGCACACATAACATCTATATAATACGGTGCTTGAGGGTTGCTTGTAGCATTTTAAAAGAAAAAAGAACACCGCAAATTATATATGTAAACTGCTGCACTATGGTGCCTGGGCCTTATGATTTAAATTGAGTATATACCCAATTTAAACGAGTATAATTTTTTTTATAAATTTTTAAGTATAAACATTAACTTGTTTACTTACAAGTTGAACAAGTTTGAACTGAATTTGAACCTTTCTTGGTAGATTTTAATTATAGGTATCTACTATCAAATATATAATTAGTTCGGTATGTAATAATGGATTGTAAAATAAAGTTGAATTTGAGTTATTTTATTACTAGATATGGGTGTGAATCAACTTCTTACAGCTAGGTATATACATAGGAATTGAAAATTTTCAAAAAAATTGAGCCAATTCGTGTATTTCAAATCTTGAAGCCCGGGCACCATGAAGCCCGTTATATATATGTGTACATGTGATTTGTCATTATCGGCCATTTTGTTTTTACATTCAACCTTTCCTCAGTGGGATCTTCTATTGCCCCTTTTCTTCACGTATAATCCGTGCGCACTATTTGGACTGACATGTTTCATTTATTCAGAAAATTATTAAAAAATATATGTTGAGGATTTTACTACAGAATAGTGAGGAAATCTAGGTCAAGATCTACGATTAAGTGACTCTTTTGATATGTTAGAAATAAAAGATAGTAGTCTCTGCAACACAGATGTGTTTAATTAAGTAGTAGTAAAAATTCCTAAGTAAGCTGCCACATCGAGCTTCTTGTCAGCAGGTAGTTTCTTAGTATAAGCTGCCTTCTCATTAGCTGTCTTGCCCTAAAGCTCCTAAGTAAAAACGAATGTAACATAACAAATGGAAATTCACTATACAATCGTAATTACTTACACAACCATTGAATAACACAAAATTAAAATTCAATTAATCTATAAAGAAAAGTGGATGTATTTTCAACAGAAATTATAATTCATTATACAAAACATACATTTAAAAAGAGACATTTAATTACACAATACATCCACTTTAACCAAAATAAAAATTAATTAACCAAAAATGATAATGCACCCATTTTATTACAATGATGCAATACATAAAAATAACCATGAAATATATATGTAGATATCAATATATATTCCATTTTATCTCCAATTAATCCCACATTCACCCGAATTTAGGATTAATCAATAAAAATTTACCATTTAATAATTAATAAATTGAAATTCCATAACTTCATCCAAAATTCACCCTAACGTCCAAATTACATCCCTAAACCCAAATTCATTATAATTCCTTGTAAATTCTCTCAATATCATAACAGATTATACCTAATTAAGCTCCAAATTTACGTAAAATTCTATCCCCAAAATGCATCTCAAATTCATCACAATTCCATCCCAAATTCACACATTCCTCAAAATTTCCATCACACATTCCATCCCCAAAATTTCCATCAGGCATTCCATCACAAATTCTACTATCTCCCAACACTTAACCCAAAATTTTCATCACACATTCCATATTTCCATCCCCAAAATTACCGAGGGAAGACAAGGAGGGGTGTCGAGGGTCAACAAGGAGGAGGAGACGACGAGGAGGTGGTTGTCGGGTTGTCGACGATGAGGAAGCGATGTAATAGGCGACGATGAGGAGGTGGCAATAAGAAGCCGACAACAATGGCCTCAACGCAGTGGTGCTTGCTAGGTCAACGAGGACGGGGACCGAGAGGCAGCACCGATAGTTGTGGGATGATAGGCGGTGGGCCACACAAGGGGAGGGGGTTCGATGATCAGAAACAACGGTGGGATGGCATGAAATTTTGGTAGAATAACAGTGGGTTAGTTTTTTTCACGTGCATCGTGACTTAGAAATTTCTATGTCGCGCACGCCACGCATATATAGGCTACGCATTTTTGCAAGCGGGAGACTTAAGGACCTGGTTGCGATAATTGTTATTGTAGGCATGTGCTTATGTGGCTTACAATAATCCTTTTCATGGGTGAACGGCTAAGAGGCCCACTTATGGTAATACTTTGCACAAGTAGGAAGTTAAGTGGCCTGCTTGCTATAGGATGGCTGGGTCCACTTGTAAGTCTCACTATTTTTTTAATTCATAACTAATTGACATAAAATCCAAATTTTGTGCAACTTCTCTCTAAAATTCTATGAATTCATAACAAATTGAAATAAATCCAAAATTTCTACAACTTGTCGCTAAAATTTTATGAATTCGTAATGAATTGAAATAAAATCCATAATTTCTACAACTTGTCTCTAAATTTTTGTGAATTCAGAACTAATTGGAATAAAATCCAAAATTTATGCAACTTGTACCCAAAATTGTGTAAATTCATAACTAATTGAAACAAAATCTAAAATTTGTGCATCTTGTCTCTAAATTTTTGTAAATTCATAAGTAATTAAAATAAAATCCAAAATTTATGTAGCTTGTCTCTAAAATTGTGTGAATTCATAACTAACTAAAATAAAATTCAAAATGATAGAAATTGTAGAATTACATGACATGACATGTTCCAAAGTAATTAAATTACAAAACGTACATATTAGTAGGCCAACTTTATATATATAACTAGCCATTAATAGATTTTATATCACCTTTTGTGTGCATGTAGGGCGTAGTTTGTTCATCAATGGTTTGCTTAATATGCTTAATCCTATTAAGAAGATCGATGAAGAATGGCGTCATTGTACTGGTTATATTATTCGACATCTTCGATGCAATCAACACAACAATGTGTTGCTTCCCGGAGATCATTATGTCTTCTCATTTGCAAGGTCAGTTACATAGTATGAGGGTGTCCATAGAGCTCATATTGTACATTACTTCTAGCAATGTCAACACAACTATTTAGTTAGATGGGTCTCAATAAATTCCAAATAAAACAGTAACCATTCAACCTCATCATACACCTATGGAAGCAAACACAACACAAACTTTGGGCACCAGAATAGTAATAAGGGACATACCCAATAAGTTAACCATACAATGTCACTCCCCCATCGAGATGTGCTTGCCAACCACTTGATGGTAGCGACTAGGAAAACACACATCCTAGGGTCTCGATCAAAAAGGCTAACTCATGGGGCATCTCAATTACTCCAAAGCCCATACTTCTCATGACAAGGGCTAGCTTATACTTTTATCTCAAAAATGATATAACACATAGGGCATACAAATAAATTAAATTTCAGATTACAACTTAAGTAGAGATATATAGGCCGACTAGTCAAATAATAAGAGTTTAGTGAAAGCTTCTCTATCCATTCACACAAGTAAGCCGACTAGGGGTATACCCCTATTACAACCATCCTAAAGAAGCAATGGGTCCTGCAACACTCAACCTAATACAAGCTCATCAGCTGCAACAAAAATTAAAATAAGAACATATATTAAGAACAAGTGTCAAGGCAATACAAACCTAATATACTACACGTAAGCTCTAAATCAAAGGGGAGCTACTCATGGTCTCATTTTAGCATTAAGCAAATTTAAGTTCACAATTATTTGTAATGGTATTTTATAAAGCAGTTAAAAGCATGTTCATAAGTAGAACACAATATCTATAATAGTCATATTATAACATCACACTTGATGTGCTCCATAACAACAAGTCATCAAAATGAATATCATATAAGTCATAAATCACCATTCCACATTCCATTTTCATAAACATATTTGTAAATAAGTCTATACTCATGACACTTCACTATGCCGCTCATTACCGCAAGCATGGCTAATCGATTAGTTTTAGAGTTTGTACAACTTTACTCACATGATGTGATAGAAGCTGAAGAGCTATATTCTAGTTGTTTTGGTACCTCACACTCTGCACATTGAGTGTAGCTTAGAGGTCACAACGTAGCCTTTATATTACTCTCTTTGCACCAGCAAGGTAAGCATGAATCCACCCTAGGAATGACTTAAAGTCGTTAGGTGGAAGGCCCACACCTTAAACCTAATGTCATGGACATCTGTTTCCCTACGAGGCACTATACCATTGTATTGGACAAACTTAAAGACACCTAACCTACCACAACGGGTAAATCGGTAGTTACTATGAATCATCATTAAGAATAATTTACACTTTTCGGACCTACCAAAATGCAAGGCTAGACATCAAGCAATTTAATTATCTAAGGTTATCCCATAACTAGTTGCACGATTTACAATATCATATGATTCAATCCTTAATCAACTTAGGAGAATACTCTTCCTATCGGTGCGCAACTACCACCATATGCACACCATGGTCAGTTAAGTTTACAAATAATAAGAGACTTTCAACTCTGTCCAGCAGTAAAATAATGCCTAAAATTTTAATTATAAAGTGACTATATAGCGCATTGCTAAGCATATGGAAGTATAATAAGCATGTATAGTCCTAAAAGTACTCTAACAATTCCTAAGGGTACAATTAGCAAGGTGTACAAGTTTTCAAGGTGGGACATGTAGCAAGTTCGTATAACTACCATTAACCACATTTCAAATACTGATAGTTATAAATATGCATACAATTTTATAAACAACACTTTTCATTCCCTAAATCATAGGTTTCAATATGTTCAAAAGAGAAGGAGAGCACTTACCTTACACCTCTTCACCTTGGTCAGGAAGTTAAACTTAATTCTCACCACAAACAGAAATGGCTCTCTATACAAAATTAAAACGTACTAACCATAAATAGCAATTAATGCGAAAAATCCAAAATGCCATAAAATGTATAAATTCTTCACAGTGGGGTGGTACTGACTTAAGATGAATTTAGCTGAAAGAACTTCTATTTTATCACTTTTATTTTGGGAGGTATGAATTTTATAATTTCTATGCTAGATTATGTCATTTGTTAGGTAAAGTTGTGGAATATTATTAAGAGGTACAGTATTCAAGAGAATAATATTTCAAGTTCAACAAAACTGAGTTCACAATTTTTGGAGCTAATGTGAATTTCCTATGAATTTTATAAATTATGGTGTACATTATGCCAATTATTTATCATGTACTGTATGTGCCAGATCTTAGTTTACAGAAATAAAAAGCATAATTTTGTGGTTCTAGCAAACTTTGATTCAATTCATTTGGAGCTAGGATGCGTTTTCTCTGAATTTTACAAGCTAGGATACATATTGTGGCATTTATATCCTATATAAAATTTTTAAGGTGGTTTTAATACTGAATGTGCCGTATTTTATTTTTTATTTGAAAATTGATAACTTTTAATCTACTGAAATTTGGTATTTTAATGTTCATAAGTTTTTTAATCTACTGAAATTTGATTCATCTCAAATGGAGCTGAAATGAATTTGTAAAGTTTGCACATTTATTAGTTCAACATAAATTACTTTAAGCATTTTCCTTATATTTTCCAGTTTTTAAATCCATTGGGTTCACATGTCAGTGACTGGCTATTATGCATTTAGGCTTGAAATTGAAGGGCAGTCCCTACACGGGTTTCATACCGTTTTCATTAAGAGTCCATAAGATTTAACGTATTGACGAATGAGTTCTAGTCCCACATGTCATTCGCTGCACTTTTACAATTCGAACCTTAGATATTTTAAACCGTTTCTAATCGGGGTCCTCACGAGCGAATCATGCGGGGCCCACTTGTCATTGAGGCGTGGTGGGAGGAAAGGCAAGGCAGAGGCAGAGCTCGCCGGCCGGCGCTCCTTTGTTGAAGCTATGACTTAGTAATCCTGTGCGAGTAATGTTTCCTCTCCCCTCGGGTTGATTCGTTAGCTTCCCCGAATTAGTTGGAGCTAACCGAGCGCCCTGCGTGGTGGCAACGTTAGCGCGTCCGAGCTGCGCGCCAGGAGCATGTTCATGGCGCGCATGAAGTCCGAGCCGTGTGCTCGAAGCGGGATGTGCGGGATGGCGTGCGCCCCGAACTGCGGAGCCAGAGTCTTTACATTCTGTAAATAAGACGAGAGAAAACATGAAAAGCCGGCAAGTTACGCGGCACCAAAATCACTGAGTCCCTGCTCTGTATTCTTGAGTTCTTCATTTTGCACACATGGGATTCGTCCAGCTCTCGCGTGCGTGTAGATTAGGGTATAGCGCCAACATCCTTCTCGGCCTCCCCGGCGGCGAACGGCAGCGATTCACGGGACGGGGCCAAAAGAAAAGTTGTGGAGAGGCTCATGTCGAATGCGTGGGTGGTTGGCTTGTTGTCAGAGGTGGCCGGAATCTCGCCGGAGCCGCTCGCGTTGTTCGGACTGCTGCTGCATGCCGTGCTAGGGGCTCGGAGCGGCCAAAATGTTGCATGCATGTGCCTCTACGGCGTACCAGAGAGCTCACCGAGGTAATGGTCGTGGCTGACGTGGTCCGGTGAGGCAGCGGTGGAGGGGAAATGACAGCGGAAACCTCCTGGACGACGACGCCGGCTCGATTTGTCTAACAAGCTGGCAATCGAGCTCATGCAAGATGTCAATGAACTCCTAGGGATGACATGGGAGCAAGGAATTTGACCGGGGTTCACCAGACATGATGGAATCGACGGCGGCAGCGGTTGACCGGAGCCGGAGAAGAAGAGGCCGATCTCCCTCCTCGCTTCACCGATCTAGACGGTTCCTGGGGCGTCTTAGTCTCTGGTATGAGATGAACCTCATGGAACAGAGGTTCAGCTGGACCTCCACCGAGGCGGCCGGAATGGCGGTGTCGTCGTCGGGCGGCCACGCTCTGCACGCACCGGCGGGCATCGATGGCATGGCGGCGTTCCCGGCGATCCGCTACATGAAACGCGACGAGGTTAGCGGCGATGGAACAGGCGTGGAGAGCAAGTAAGGGAACGTGAGATAGATGGAAAACCGACGACGACTTGACGGTGGCCGGGGCTGCGTCCTCGGCGGCCGGCGGATGGAGCGAGTAAGAAGTGGGATGAAGAGGCTCTCCCACCTGGCTTTGTTCGCAGTGGGGTGGAGTGTGAGGCGGGGCGACCAAGCTGTTGGACACGTCCAGGGACATGCGCCGCGCGCGTTCTCTCGCGTGGGTGACGAGGGGATGAGGAACCAGTGGTAAGGGAGCTGGGGCTAGATGATGCTGGGTCCACAGGATGCTTAGAGGGGTGGATAGAACAGAAACTGTACTAGGTTTAGGAAATTCTCTATAATTTTTCAGGTATTTTCTCTTCCCTCTTGTTTCAAAATCAAATTGACCCAGCTGTGGAAGTATTTAAGGTATGGCCATTCTTGTGTAGCATGTGCAGGGAACTTAGATTCCATTTTACAAAGTGGAATTTCGATGTTTGATTTGAATTGCTCCCAGAAATTCAAACTTCAATTTTTTTAATTCATTCAGTGGCTAAAACGTTATAATAAATTCTGGAAAAAATTATTAATTCATGATAAATAAACTAGTATTTGAATAAATTATTTAATGTATATACTTCCATATGGTTTGATGAATATTTCAAGGGTGGCTTGATTTGTACTATTTGGGTTTAGTAAGATTCTCCGGGTTGACTGATTTGACCAATTTTATTGAGGCAATAAATTAACTGATAAAAGTAAGAAAAAACTACAGAAAGCTGTGTGTGATGTGTAGTTCTTTTGACGATTTCACCAGCATTTTATCTTGCACAGATTAATTATGGAAATTTTTCCTTAGCCGATTTAGTGCATATGTAGCCTGTTATGTCATGCAAGAAAATTCCAAAGAAAAACATTCCAAAATGATTCTCAAGGCACACAAGAGAAACCATGCATTGCACCCCACATCATGTTGTGACTTTGTATAGCTTGTTTTTCATTTATTCAATGAGGATGAATTTTTTTCAAAAAAGTATTTGTATTTTGTTTGGAGTAAAAATGCATTTTACATGTGAGCTACCAAGACATATACGATGGTTAAAAGGTTTTATGTTGTATTCATGAGGCCATGACAAGAGTTTTTGACATGCTTTTAATATTTAAAACTTTGGTGGTTTATTGACCTAGAGTCAACATGAAATTCTAAACAGAACCATTATTTTCAAGTTGGCAAACCTTAGATGTTGTAAAATTTAGTATAGTGTTTTACTAGTGTATCTACTTTTGAAACTGTTAGTTAAAGAACTTTATATATTTTTCTCTACATGCATTGGGTTTGAATATAAGTTGTTAAATTTCCAATTACATTGTTTTGGTTAAACTCATTTTACAAAATCCTACAAAAGGTTCTTTGGTATAAATGTTTAGAAGATTTTTATTTTTTTTTGAAAATGAAATGGATTCACCCTATTTTCTAGTATAAACTAGCTAGTTAGACCTTGTTTTAAAAGTTTATGTAAAAGAATTTTAAAGACATTTCCTTCAAAAAGCTTTTTAATATTTTGTTGAAGACAAATTCTGGAATTCAAAATTTGGGTATGTTACACATGGAACATGTGACATGCTCAGCAATTACTCACATGTCATCCTTATGGCGGACATTCCTTTGTCCAATAACAATTGAAGTCGTCCAAGCACATGCACATTGGGTGTTTGACCCATTGACAATGAAACATTGGGATTTGTATGTTAAGTCTGTAGTCAAGTTCCCATATTTCTTTGATGATTTCATAGTATGTGTTTTTCCTACTAGATGTGCCTGCTACCTTGATTTGAACTCCACTATTCTATGCCATGCAAATGTATCCATTAATGTCATATGCATGCTATGAGGTTACTAGACTTGATGGGCCATATTCCAACATTTTTATAGTTTTTTCCTCTACAGAGTCACCATCCGATAGTTTTTGGTCCTTCAACTATGTCGGAAAGAAACATTTGTGCTCTTTTATGATCCAATCAGCTGAGTGTATAGCATTATTGACACTAATCTCAATTATATGTTGATCAATAAAAGGCTCAACTATCGTGACTTGTTGGAGTATACTATTGTGTGCCACTTGAACTACTTTGTAATCCTCATGATGAAATCTTTTTTTTATGGTCCCCTTTCTAAACAGTCTTCCTTCATGATTGGAGACAAGTAAACCAATGACCTTGACATCTGTTATGTAATCTATGCATCACTAAATAACTTCTTCATTAGTATATCTCTCTATCATCGATCACTCTAGGTGAACTCAATTCTGTACATAGCCATTAAGAATATTCATGTACTACTCATATGCCTACTTTGATGTAAGTAAAGGACCAAAATGAATAATTTGAGGGATGATGTATAACATTAGATGCACCATTATTTCGAAAAATGATGAAGGGAAATATATCTCAAGTTGGCATAGCATCTCCACTATAGGGGCCTAATTCCTCAATATCAAATATGTGTGAAATTATATTTAAAAAATAATACATATTTGTGATGACCACCTTGATGTGAATTGGTTTGATAGCCTTTATAGCAATAGGGAGGAACAATGTTAGCATCATAGGATAGTCATGGGAATTATAGCCAGAAAAGGACAAATCTTTTATCGAGACAGTTTCCTAATGTTTGATAAGAGAGTAGTAGTTACTCTCATCCCATGTAAGAATTTGCATTGAGTCTTTTTCTCTTTAGGTGTCAAGGTGTAGCTAGTAGGAGAAATGTAGGTTTTTTCCATTTGGCAATTCCTTAGGATGAAACTCTTCCCTTATGTCCAATCATTATGTGACTTTAGTCCATCTTTCGTCTTACTTGAGATATGTAGCAAGGTGCATATGGTGTTGTCAAACACATTCTTCTCAAGATACATGACATCGATGGCATGACAAATCCCTAAGTCCTTCTAGTATGACAACTACTTGAAGAAGACTAAGTGGTTCTTGAATGGTTGCCTTTTCTTTTGCTTTGCTTCCTTCTTCTTACTTGCTCACCACCAAAAAATCCCGCGATCGGAGAGGGATGGCGGCTCGGTCACACGAAGGCCTAGGAGGTCTGCTTATCTCCAGTGCAGGTCCTTAAGCCTTGAGGTTCGCGGGCGTGCTAGTCAATTTGACCCTGCAATTAACAAATAAGAAAGACGAGCGAGTCCAATATAGGCACTCGCTATTGGCTGGCTACCGATAGGATCGGGATGCTCTTTGATCGGCTGAGGAGCCGATGTGGACAGGTGTTGACAAGGGATCGACCGCAAAGCCGATGGAGGAACCAGGGTGTGCTCAGAGGATAGCGAGGCGCACAGGATCCCTCTGGACAGCCGAACAGTGATTCATCGGTTGGAAAAACCAATGAAGGCGCATGCGGCCTAGGCAAAGAATAGAACAAGAAGGCACGGGCTGCAAAGTCGATGCCGCTCTGGATATGATAGCACGAGACCCGTCGTCTGCCGTGACAGCGCCATTAACACCGAACATCAAAGATCGGACCTAACCGAGACAGTACGAGGCTGGGGCCAGCGGCGATGATACGGAGGACGCCAAATCAGCTATGCCGTAGTAAGGATAGGAACGAGCCGATCGGCTAGATGAGCCGATGAGGGGATGCCTTTCTGAAGGCGGGTGCGTATCGGCTGGGGGACCGATACGTTTAGCATTACGCGTCAAGGGACGCCTCTAAAGGCTGATGCGTATCGGCCGAGGGGCCGATGCACTTGGCATGAAGCTCAGAGCATGGATAACTTATTGGCTAGCACTCCAATGATATGCCGTGCAGAAGACTATAGGCCTGAAGCTCGATCTACCGTTGACAGCCCGTAGATCGGACCTAACCGATGCAGCACGAAACTGACAACGGCAGAGGGAGCTTATCAGGCCGATAGGTCCAGCACGGACGTGATGCGATATGTCTAATCGGCCTAAGAGGTCGGACCTAACCGATGCAGCCTCAGACAGAGCAAGACATATCGGGATGATGGTGGGACTTACCCTTTCGTTGGAGATCGGACTTCACCGATGCAGCCCCGCGTCGAGAGTCAGAACCCGCCGGTAATACCTAGATGAACTAGGATGATGATGCATCGAGATTGTATATTGATCAAAATATATTTTACATGTTTCCAGGGGGTCTATATTTATATCCTGGATTTACAGACAGAGTCCGACGCGCCTACGTCCATCGGACATTATTTCCTAGTAAGAACAAAGGAAAATATTCTAAAGAAGTTAACTAACCAGCTAAACCTTCCTAATTAAGTAAGGTTATAATTCACAAAAACAAACATCCTGCCGTGGAGTCCACGGCTCTTCCACAAACCCAGTTTCATCTGAATAATCTTCCAATTTGTAACCGAGTCTTTCTTCGCTACAACCTGATTGGCTTCTCCACTGTAGCTATCGGACCTTTCTTTAGTCAAGCCGATCATTTTTCTTCCTTTCCTCGGGCTTCTCGGACCTGATCCCGATTGGACAATCCCCTGTCTTTAAGCCGATCCAATCTTCTACTAATCTGATCGGCTTTTCTACAGTTCCGATCGGCTTTGTCTTAGTATCTCCCTCGGCCAATGACTGCATTAAACTCTCCATCGGACCTCTCAGCCGATCGGCTTTAGCACCATCGGATCTCTCAGCCGATTGGTTTTAGCACCATCGGATCGTCCAGATTTTGGCGTTAACATTACTCTACCCAAAAATTACCTTAATATTCTTTGTCATTTCAAACACTAGTTTACCACTGTGGGCTTAGAGTGCTATACCGTGCTCATCTTCCTTGTTAAAATATTTTACCATCAAACAGTATCTGTGATTTATGCCGAAGAACCATCAATGCTGCCTGTACACTAACTTACCTCCTGATGTAAGATATAGAGATTGGGTGTTATCCAAACAAATTAGCGTAATGTAAGATATAGATATTGGGTCCCAATCTGGATGAAATAAGCTATCCCCCAAGTGAAAGGATCCTACAAGGAGGTCTGAACATTGTGTCTAGGAGCATACAAATTTGCTAATAACAAAGGCCACGAATTATCAAGTTCTTGGAACTTGGACCAATTACAAAAAATTTTATGTGTAGTTGGTCCAGTTTGTGAGTTTTATATGTATCTTTTCTGATATCAATAAAGTGAGTTATATTTTCTTCATTAAACTCTTATATTACATATCAACTTTAGAAAAAAAGTATACAATGCCTATGCGTTATATGTTCTTTGGTTACTTATAGGTAGGAGACGCCATATATTTCTATGTAACTAGAGGCTAGGAGATTGGCCTTCTCATTATAACATATTACTAGCTGTGCTATCATGAATTGGTTTTTTTAACTTCACAGCTAGGGGCTAGGTACATTTCTGCTTTTTTTATTCTAATTATGCATTCTAGTTACCTTCCTAGGATCAATGTCCCAACAAATTTGTCTGGGGCTAGGGGAAGTATATGATAAGGTTATCAGATGGCAATTCCTAATAAGATATAAATGTATAGTTAAACATTTGCACAATATTATAACTACTTAATATACATTGCAAGAATTTTATATATTATATGATTAGTGATGTCTAGTATAAATGTCTTTTGCTTAAGTGTCGATTACACTACCCTAATGGCTATCGCCAGTCCATGGTCTTATAAACATTCTCGGTAAACTCTGAATGAGCTTTGGCCAATACATCTATCTCCTCAAATGATCAACATATTCTATTAAAGCTAGAATTTATCACATGTAGGTCCAAAGAAGGATAAGCTTCCCTTAAGCATGAAATGACCTCTGGTATATCGACTGGCTCAACGACATTCATCCTTCAAGCATTTATTGAATCTTCTAGGGAGTTCTCCTAGCAAGCTATAGGTCTCTTCGATTCAGCTAAGGTATCCTTCTAATATCTTGCACGACGCCATTCTTGGAATATGGAGTTCTTAGCACATGTGTTCTAGTAGGTCACATGAGCTCTCCAAATACGCCTAGAACCAAATATTTCTATTCTTCAGCTTCGCAATCTATTGGTCTTTGAGGAGCAAAGACATCTCATGTTCAAGCCTTTCCTTATCGAGCTTAATATCCAAGCGCCTAATTTGTCTCCTAAGGTCCTCTTTGGACTCCTCAAATCCTACATTCATTTGCTCATCTCCTTAGATTCTTGCTCAAGCTAGAGACAAATTGCCTAAGGGGATAAGACATGATTACATACTTTGGCATTGCTTCTGGAAAACTCAAGTTCAGCTTGTAGGGAAGAGATCATCTTCTTAGATATTTCGTCAGGATAAGCGGTTATCAAAGAAGAATCTGATATTGCCACTATATCGTAAGGCCAAACACTTTGCTAGTATGCCACTTCATTCTCATCCTCATCACTACAATACAATATAGACAAAGGAGAATCATATGATGGGACAAAAATAGGTTAAGTGCTTCTAGTTTGACAATGTTGTTCTAGCAACATAACAAAATAGAAGCATTCAACAAAACAATGTCATCCAGAATATTACTACTCCATATAGAGAGTGGCCACTATCTCCACTGCTGCATCTATCTCATCTATCACCGCCTCTCGCTGCTCATTGTCTTCGCCCTCACGTAGTGCCTTCTCCAAATCTATCTCCAAATGTTAGAGTTTGATGGAAGCGAGGATGTGACATGCCCCGGTGGTGAGGCATTGATGAGCATTCTAGGTGGCCTTGTTAGAGATGTTAGAGCCACCATCTCTAGCTCATTAGCCATCTCTCCGAGAGATGCCAACACAGAGTACTCGTTAGGGAACTGGAGAACCAATACACCATGGCTAAGTTTTGTCGCCACTTTGTTAAGGGCAACGAAGATCTTCCAAAGGCCATCACGGAGTGCCTCCCTCTTGCTCCTCTCTTCCTCCAGCGCTTCTTGCCTTGTTGGTGGATTTTCTCGTTGTCTTTCACGAGGAGGCGCAGACCCTCGTTGTTAGACTTTGCTATCTTCAGCTCCTCTTTGAGCCTGTCTATCTTTTCTTAAGTGACAATGAGCTCGGTGAGGAGCCTATCTATTGCCTTGCTTGTGGAGAGTACCTCCTAGTAGGCGTGAGCCAAGCAGTCGAAGATGTTACCCGAAGGGTTGGTAGCAACAACCATCAGCTATGGGTAGAAAGTGGAGGGGTAATAGCAGGCATGGATGGGCAGGAGCTTGCTTTGTCTTGTTTCTCTGGGCTTTGCTTGGAGATAGATGGGGTGACCCTTCACATAGAAGATATCAAAGAAGAAGTTACTATGTGGATTGCTCTGGCCAACAACTCATACAAAAAATGGCACCGAGTTAAACTTACTTGGTTCTCTTCTTAGAGGCAGGGTCAATAGGCTTTAGCTTATTGACCCGAGGAGTGTTGGTCGAGGATGAGGTCTGCATAGAAAGAATTTTTAACCTATCTATTCTATGCCTAATTTATTCCTTTGGAAACACGGGGACATAATTGATAGCTTATCAATAAGTGAGGGTCCTTTGATAGGACACCACCTATGGGTCCTTTGTCGAAGTTGTTCCACTTCATCTTGGACTCGACTGTTTTGCTAGAACTCTGTTAGGAGGTATTGTCCGTTCTCATGATGGTGGCTCCTCCTGCTTCCTTCTCCAGTGCTTCCTTTGTTGCAGTGGCATCCTTATGATCAATAAGTGGCCTGATGACATCAGTTAGAAATAACTCTTTTAAGTACTCGCATTACATTTCTATTACATCAACTATGATGAAAATAGGAAGATAGGTTGAGTACTCACATTAAAAATCTTGTCCTGCTCAGTTTGGGACAAGTTGCATAATGGACTACGGATGTTTTCGGCCAACAATGGCTTGTTGGTCACCATGGCTCGCTTTTGCACCACTTCATCAGTGATCTCAATAAGAAAAATTATCATAATTAATTAGCACAAATATTAAGGAGTTTATATGGACATTTGCTAAAGATAGATGGTTATACCCGCTTCGATATCCGAGTGAGGTCTTTTTTAGCCGAGTACTCATATACGGGGTAATCACATGCTTGCAAGAGTTAGATCCGATAACGTACAAAGTAGCTGATGACTTCATATGCCGTCAGACCACGTTGTTTAAGCTCCTTGATTTTCCTAACAATGAGGTCTAGGGATTGAAACCTTGGAGGAGACGAGTCCTAGGATTTCAAGCGTTTGGCCTTCTTCGTTGGGATGGCAAGGACTTGGGAGTTTTCATCAGTATAAAGAGAAAACCACGTTTCCCTCCATAGTTTCCATAGTTTCCAAGAGGTGGGGATGCTCAAAGTGATGTATTCCTCCTTCAGACCATCGTGAAGTCAAACACCACAGTTGCATGTGATTCTTGATAACTCCATGAACTTGAGCTCATAGAAGTATCTGAACAAAGAAAAAAAAAAGGGGCATGCTCCCAAGTATGCTTCACATAGATGAGTAAAGATACTAAGTAAAGAAATGAAATTGGGATTGAGGTGGAGAATGTGGATGTTGTAGAATTGAAGAAGTAGCACTAGAAACTCAAAAGGAGATGGAAGAAAACCATATTGTGTGAAGCTTGCAAAAGTTACAATCTCACCTAGTTTAGGGTTGGAATTTGTACCCCCTTCTTGCCGAGCCATGGTTCCTGAACTAGGGATTAACCATTCTTCTTGCCGAGCCATGGTTCATGAACTTGGGATTAACCATTCTTCTTGCCAAGCCATGGTTCATGAACTAGGGATTAACCCTTCTGCTTGTAGGGTCCTGAGTGAAAAAAAGATTAGGGTTCGTTGCCTGCTACTGGAAGGTTGAAGGTGAAGGAAGCACAAATATGTATATATTCGTGCATATATCTTGGTTACAACGTACCATACGCCCCTAAAATTTCATTATCAGGTATAATCTGTCACTAAATTTGAACCACCAAAGATGAAAAAATTACTTGAAATGGACACATGAGTAAGACAGCTGCGAGTAGACATGAAAACCAATCTGTTTGCTTGCCACAATTAAATTGTAGAAATTATTTTGCAGATGACAAAATGAAAACTATTAGGATCTCCCCGTAGGCAGCAGCATAACACAAGAGCCTTAGATTCTTCTGGTAAACGAAAAGAGAACCGTGAGAAAAAAAACCACCAGCTTGAAAGACTTTTGCTTAGAAGAACTAGGAGAAAAATGCACTGTAGATAAAAACTAGGATCTAACCTCCAATGTAAAGGATGACCCTGAAGAGAAGTGCCAATGAAATGCAAAACTGATCGAGATCTTTCGGGCTGCAAGGATCATTTCAGCAGCATGAACGTCATCGCCCAAACCGTCACCACTGAGAAAACTGTATCTTCCCCTATCAATGCCAGATTTAGAGGAGTAAACTAACAATCCCTTATATTTTCTAATGAAGATAGGACTATTTAGTTATTTTTTTTATTTTTTGCACTATATCTTACTAACTTACTCTGTTCTTCTTCACTTACCAATGCCCTTTGACCATCGCTGCTTGTAGCTCCTCACTTGACTCAAATAGTGACAGAGATATGGCCATAGTTACATACAACAGTCTCCTCACCGCTGTCAACAACTGCAGCTGTCCTTGATGCTCATGGCAGCTGAGCGTTGCACCCATTGCCCATAACCGATTTGTGCAGTCCCTTTCGCCCACGATTGCATCTTCGCCATCGTCAACTTCTCCGATTAAAATATACAATGAATGTGACTATTGTGTAGTACTAGATCTATCATGACCTTAACCTTTGACACCTCCGTCGTTGCTACTTTTACTCTATACACCTCTAATATCATCAGCATTGGATCTATTGCATTTATCCTTAGTCGGATCTAGAGAGTCAATATGACTAAAAGCACCCCACATGCTTGGAAGCCTCTAGCTGCCCCATTTAGATGAGCAGTGATTGGGATGAGGTCCTACGCCCACCGCTATACTGCCTCATCCTACCGCATCTACCCCTAACACCGGTAGTTATGTTCAGCACTCGTTGTGTCTAAAGCCACACCATCACTTGCCATGACTATACCCTTTAGTTTTCCTAGATTTAATAATTGTAATTTAGAAATTAATAAATATGAATATGTATACATTTTTAACTCCTAATTTGGTGTTTGGTTAATATAATTTCGAAAATAATAATTAGCAAGTTGTAACAGAAGAGGAATTTTTTTAATTACAATTCAAAAACAGCCAAACATATTTAGCACATGATTAATTTGAGGTTGTGGGTTATTCCTCGTGGTTCAGCTCGCACTACTACATTTAGTACAATATACATGGCAATAACAAAGGTGGCTAAATATGTAACGCTTTAATACGGCTCTAAATTCCAGCCCCCACCGTTGATATTTATAGGCAAACAGTCTCCCATAAAAGGGGCTCCCCAGCAAGCCATTAATCTTCATAATGCTTAATTAATTACACAAAATAAGGCATAAGGCAGCTAACTGGCTAGTTGTTGTCGTTGGTAGTTTTGGTACCAATTTTCATGGAGATGAATGTGAGGATGAGCAGGTTGGGTATGGTGGCTCTGGTGTTGGTGGGCATCATGCTGGCGGCGATCCTGCAGGAGGCCACCGTCGACGCAGGCAGAGAAGCATCCAGCCAGCCGGCGGCGAAAGGGAGCACCGGCTACGTCAACTATGCCATCCTCAAGTCGAAGAATCATCCACCAACGCCGAAGGATAGCGTCGTTCCCCAGAGGCCATGCACAGCCAAACACAGATGCCGCGGCTGATCATCACCGAAACGGTGTTTCCTACCCCTGTTGTTACTTGGAGCTCTCGGCGACAAGGCGGAGGCCAATACCTAGACTCTAGCCGCAGCAAATCATTTTTTACGTAAGCTATATTTAATGAGACTAGGAACTAAGCATATTGAAATTATCTATGGTTTGTATTATGTGACTAAAAATTTCTTGGAGGTGTATGCTTTTTAAGCAAAGCCTTGGATTGGTTCTTTCAGATTTGCATGTAGCAAAAGACATTCAATTGTTTATGATCCATCTTCTTTTCTTTTTTTTCTCAAATTTGTCATAAAAAATAGGTGATGTTTGGAGTATTTAAAATTTAACTAATATATGGATAAATTATTTTTTCAACTTCATAAAATTTTTCTTAGGATTTAGTTGTCAAATAATTCTTTCATAAAATTCTACACGAACTAATAGAAGTGGTTGGAGAAGTGTAATGAATGGCGTGAAATGGTAAATCATGTGCTTGGTTTTCACACAAAAAATAAAATGATAAAAGCTGTAGCAGAAGTGCATAGAGTGGTAATTAAAAACTCAAAAGAGGTGTGAAGTGAGCGTGTGAAGTTTGAAGTATAAAACTATAATTGACATAATTGAGATAATTGGATGCTTCTAAAGGGCTTTTACTCAAGGTTGATAGTGGCACTCAATTGGCCATTCAAAACATGTATAGCAATTCTATTAAATTTAACTAAATATGGTGTTTTAATTTAATATGAAGTTTAGAGGTTACCGTAACCGAGCACACCTATGATGGCTCGCTACAACCCTATGAAATACCTTGATTTTTTTTAATATTTTTTTAACACAGTTAGATGATTTTTGTTAAAAATATAATTGCTTAGCTTAAATGTGGAATCACGTGACCACCAAATTAATGATAAATTATGTGTAAGATGTTTTGCCTTTTTAAAGAAAAAAATTAAGTGATATATGATGACATCATCTATATTATCCATTTTCTTCGTAGCTTTTTTTTATTGTTGGGATGGCATGCAAAAGGTCAGGATATGATTTGAAATAATGGAGGGAATATTTTGGAATGATTCTTCCAATTTAAGTATTTTTATTTTTGTTATACCATAAATCTAATTTATTTATGCAAGTTTTATGAAGTGATATATGATTATATAATCTACATTGTTATTTTTTTCCTATTTTTATATAACAGTTTCAATGTCATGCAAGGTAGGTTAGGATATGACAAAAATTAAAAATTCGCATATATTGGTCTAGTGTTAATTAACCACAACGAATACAATAATACAGAATGATAAAAAGATTTATGTGTAATTTAAAAGTTATGATTATTTTTCTATAGGAAAATTATGGTTTTTTAAATTTTTTTATTTTTTTAGTTTTAATAACTAAAGAAGAGGAAGATAGGGGTTGACAGATAGGAGAGGAGTAAGCGTATGTACGGAGAAGGGTGAACCATCTGGAGAGAAGAGAGGATGTGGATTGTGGGTTTTTTAAAGATAAATTTAATAGTTGAAAATAATGGGTACTCTGGTTTAAATATAAATTGATGGGTAGATTTTTTTTTCTCAGAATTTTTAGAAGTTTTTAATTTGTTAGAGTGCCACTGGATTACTGTAGAAGTACTTACTTGACGATGGTTTTTAGAGGTTGTTTAATGGATTTTTAGTATTTAATAATAAATAGATTGGTACACCAGTATCGAAACGTTCAGGTTACTCAAAGAAATTACATGTTTTTGCTCTAGACAAGTGATGAATTCTATAAATTGTTATAGGAAAATACAAGTTGCGTAAAATGCCATCGCCCGAGAGCATTTCTCTTCTGGTTCTGCTTTCGCCATTAGCTGGTTGTCCCAGTGCCCTTCGTTAACCTCTCACAATGTTCTTGTCATAACGCCCAAACTAGCCTCAAATAGGTCTAATATTGATTCAGCCACCACAACAAGTGTCGGGAGAGAAAGGACCAAGAGACGGAGATTGCAAAGTACTCATCAGCAGTAGCATTGTGCCTCTGACTCTCCCTTCGTTTATTTACGGGTTAACTTCAATTTATCCCTAAACAACTATAAAATTATTATGATTTACCCCAAAACTATAAAAATACATCTATCAACTATTTAATCCCATTCTCCTCTCCGCCCCCACCCCTACCATCAATTTTAACTATTTTCGGCGGTGATGTCTGACGTGGCACAATTACATGGCAATCTAATAAAAATAATCCCTCCCTTCACTAATTCTTTCCCCTCTCTTCCCCTTGAAAAATTTCTCCACCTAAATCTCTAACCATAGTGATGACTGGAGGCGGCATGGAGGGTGGCCAGTGGGGTAGCCAGGGGAAATATTGCTTTATGGTTCAAATTTGTTATCCAGAGTGGCTAGTGGAAAATTTGTTTTATGACTAGAATTTGGATAAGATTTTTTATATGGCTATTCACCATCATCTTAACTATATGTAAGATTTTTTTATGATTTTAGATGATCTTTCGATCATGGTGTACATGAGTTTTCACTCGGGTTGAGTTTCCACGGTATGCTCCTTAATTTACGCTTATTCCTATGTGGTTCAGCTGGCTCCACTAAGTTTAGTATATATAAAAGATTGCAATAGCAAAAGCTTAAAATTTACCGTCCGTCCGTCAGTGAGATGATCCAAACTAAAAGACTTTTTATGGTGCTTGGAAGACATAACAGCCGTTGATTACTTACAATCTGACGGTGTATAAGAAAAGGCACGTAGAGGAAGGTACTAAATATGTGGGCCAGGTATTAAATTAATACATTAAGTAAAAGGTAAGATCCGTAATTTTGTATGTAGAATCAACTGCTACAGGTCGTGAGAGCCGAGTCATATACAGATCGCGAGAGACGACACGAGGGATCTGCACCTTGGATGGCTCGATGGGCAACGGCTGTTGATCGTGGTGTTTTGTAAATTTGCTTGTGCACCCCAGGCAAGGATTGCTCCTCGATGGTACAGTTGAATACAATGAATGATTATGACGGATTGTGGTAAGAGGATCGGAAGGTCACCACCTCCTGTGTCTATAGATTAATCGAAGAGAATGGTATTGCTCTTCTCACCAATCCAATTTTAGATGAGAATCAGTAAGGGGAAGAAAAGATTAGTTCTGGATTAGTCAGTCAGCAACATGAACAGTCCATGTATACGGAAGAAATCAGAGGGACGGACGGCAGACCAGCCGGCCAGGAGAGTAGTAGAGATCATGGCTAAAAATAATTGCTAAACTACCCATGTTTAGGTTTTTTTTTCATTTCTAAATTATCCTTTAAGGAATCAGCGGTAGATGTTTGACAGCGAAGAAGGCATTTGGAACACCTTCCAAGCACCGTAAAAGCCCTCCCAAATTAAACATAGCATGAACCTGCAGTAGCTTCTAAATTCCATCCCAGCCATTGTTCTTGGCAAACATATCTACTACTTTAGATGCCGAGCCGTCCTCCTCCTCTCCAACCATCGTACTTCCCTACTTAACAAAAACCAATCCTGCCTGAAGTCGCCGGCCTGATTTGCATGGAGAAGGTGGGCTTGAGGCTGGGATTGGTTGCGCTGGTGCTGGTGGGCGTCGTGCTGGCGCCGAGCCTGCAAGAGGCCACTGTCGATGCCGCGGACAACTCCGGCTTCATCAACTACTACAATGTTAACGTCAAAATTTAATCTAAGAAAAAGATTGAAAACACGATTTATTTAGTAAAGAAGAATACAGTTGAGCCGATCGAAACAAGTAAAAATTCGATTCAATAATAGAAAATTATCTAAATGAGATCAAGTCTGAGAAAGAGCCATAAAATTTATGGCAAGATATTCAAATCGTATCTTATATAGAAAGATTTAGTTAGTTTAGTTAAGCAATTGCTTAAAGATATTTTTTTTTAGAAAATAACGTCCGATAATTATTATAACGCGTCGGACTTTATAAACCTAGGTATAAATATGGAAGTATGTAAGATATCCTTCGATTAATATAACTTCGGCGCATTGTCACCCTAGTTTATCTAGGTTTTAACCAGCGGGGTTTGGCTCTCGACGTAGGGCTGCATCGGTTAAGTTCGATCTTTGGCAAATTAGTAAGTCCCACCACTATCCCGGTATGTCTCGCTTTGTCTAAGATTGTATCGGTTAGGTTCGACCTCTTAGACAGATCGAATGTACCGCATCATGTCTGTGTAAGGTTTATCGGTCTATCAAGCTCTCTCTATCGTCGTCGACTGCATCGGTTTGGTTCGACGTACGAGATTACCGACAGTAGATTAAGCTGTACGCCTATAGGTCTCTATACGGTGTTTCATCGGAGTGTTAGCCGATGAGTTATCTATACCCCAAGCACCACGCCCAATGTATCGGCTTCTCGACCGATACGCACCAGTCTTCAGAGACTTTCCTCGAGCGTCATGCCAAGCGCATCAGTTGAAAGGCCAATGCGTGCATGTTTTCAGAAAAACATCTCTTATTGGCTCAGCTAGCCGGTAGGTTCGCTTCGCCCTTACTTCAGTACGACCGATCCGACGTCCACCGTCTCATTGCTGTTGGCTTCAGTCTCTTACTATCTTGGTTAGGTCCGATCTTCGAGATTCGGTGCTAGCGGCATCGTCATGGTTAGCGACGGGTCTCGTGCTATCATATCCGGAGCGGCATCGGCTTTACAGTCGATGTCTTTTATACGATTTCTTGCCAGTTCGCATGTCTTCATTGGCTTTCCAGCCGATGAATGAGCGGTACAGCTTCCATCGGCAATCAGGAGAGATCCCACGTGCTTTGCTGTTCTCTAAATATCCTTTGGTGCCTCCATCGGCTCTATAGCCGATGGATCAAGATCTCGCTTTCACTATATTCGGAGCCATCACGTCCTTCGTCGATATCTATCCACGCCTTCATCGGCTGTGAAAGAGCGTCATAATCCCTGTCGATGACCAGCCAATAGCAGGAGTCATCCAGATGTGGCCGATGACCAACTCGATCCTATCGGTAACCAGCCGATAGCGAAAGTTTGTATCGGTCCATCGTCCGACTGACCTGTTAGTCTCACCTTCTTGTCAATTACAGGATTAAATTGACTGGCACACTCGCACCTATACCATCAAGACAGAGAGTGAACCGAGGTACCCGCGTCGGAGCTAAGCAGACCTCTCAAATCTCGGTGCGTGTACCTCGAGCCATGAAGAGAAGCCGACAAAACTGCACACCTCCTACGTTTCGGTATGTTCGTGCCGTGCGCGTGAGATCTGGCGCTTGACAAGGCGTTGAAGGGCAATCCACGTCGACTACTGGCGCCATTGCCGAGCCACCGGCGACTGCAGGAACAAAAACTGACCGATCGATCGAGACGTGTGCACGTAATACACTGCGTGCATGCATGCTATCCAGCCTCGATCTCGATCTCTCTATATATGTTCAAAGTCGTTCTTGATTTATTAATATTCCCTTCGTGGTGTCGCCGGCCGCATGACCGACCGATGATACAGTGCGGCGTTTGAATTGTGTTAAATTGAGTGGCTGATTTTTTGCTTCTAAAAATGTTTTTCAAGTTTAAATATGAACAAACTTAGCTTGATTTGCTGATAATGCTCTATCCCGGGAGCTTGACAGGGGAGAAAAAATGGGGTGCCCCACACCAACCTCTCTCGCCTCTATCTACTCGCCAGCAGCTGCATGCACGCAGCCCTGCCTTCCCTGCAATCTCTTTCTGCGCAGGGCACATAGCTTGCTCTGTCGTGCCTCTTCATGCATGCGTGCATAAGTTCTTAACAACCTTTTAAGATATCTTTTCAACTGATCTACATTTGATTATATCGATATATTCGTTATTATTAAATCTTTATAATAATAAGATATTATATTATTATATTCTAATAAAAATAAATGGCCTCTGTAGTGCAACAATCATGCATGCACACAACCGTAAAAAGAAAAAAGACCTAAACAGTATTAGCACATATAGTTGAATAACAAGACCACTACTTGCTTGTCAATTTCAACTGAACTAATCTAAAATCAGTACTGAGTTTTCAACTAGAGATAACGCAAAGACAATGCATTTAGCAAGGAATACACATTAAGCAAGGGATCGACAAACAAATGCCACTATTATCCAATCTAGATAAATTAGATTTGGGTTTTAAGCTCGGATACCCTTACCACAGTACTCCATGCCTCTTGTCCGCAACCATAAAGTTTGCTGATAGCAACCTATGCACACGACTATTGATGCAAGCTAAAAGGGGATCCGGATAAGTAAATAGCTATCTGGTAGGTGTAGCTATGCACGAAAATCTAAGTATCCCGACGAAGCTTTCATGTTCATGCTTTCACGCCATGCCTATAGCGTTGCTCATCGGGAGGAATAGTATTTATCTATATACATGTATACATCTAATTAATCTGTGTGCTATTAAAAAATTACGTGCATTGCTTAACTTATTCATAAAATGTTTGGTTTATCAATATGTTGTCTTAGATCAGCCATTTCCTTCTTAATGTTTAAAGTAAATTTTATAGGAATACAAATTTGGCAACTGAACTAACAACTTTCTCCAACATAGCGACCTATTTTAAGTTACTGTAATGATTACTAATGAAATTAATCATAAAATTACAACTCTGTAAAAAGTTACAACCCTCACCTTATGTTAGTGACACATCGACCTACATGTCATTATCGGTGTTGGTGGAGAGTATTCTTGTTGTAATTCTATCACAAAATTACAACTCCCTTAAAGGTTGCAACCCTCATATTTAATGACACATCATCCATATTATCAGTGCGGGTGAAATGGCCTACGTCATCGCATGTCGTGGAAACTGCTACAGTAATGCAATGAGGTGGAGTGCTAACATGTATGAAATGTGTGTCTAATGTAAGTAACATGAGGGTTGTAACGAAATTGCAATTTGGTTATAATTTCATCCATTATAGTTGCACCAATCTGAAATATATCGTTAAAGCAGTAAGTCGATAGTTTAGTAACTAAATTTGTATTTCTGAAATTTACTCTAAGTTTTTACTGAAAGCTCACTAGTACGTGTGTAAAATTTGTGGGTACCTGCGATGACTACCGTCGTATACACCACTAGTATTTTCCTAATGGAAAATTATTTTAACATGGAGCTATTGGTGTAGAATACAGTATTCCTCCGAAAGTAACTTTGCGCTGAGGAAAAAAGGGCTTCGCTAACCGATTGACGAGTAATTCTGAAGATGACAGGCACACAATAAGATTAACTAGGTGTATAACGTAGAACTCAACATCTCAAATTTAAAACTTTTACAATTTTCTAATTTAATCTCGTTTTTCTTAGTTTTACTCTAAATTTATTCGTGATTTCACTCATGTTTGTACACATAATTTATAAAACTCGTTATGAAATTCTCCCACACCATGTCCATCTCCCATATACCACTTCTTAACTTCGTTATCTAGGCTTGTTAACCGTTTTAAACTTTAACTCCCCCTAAACTCTTGGTCCCGATATTGACAAATATTTGCCCTAAGGTCTCTAACTCTAGTCCAACTTTATCACATAGTGTTCTAATTATTTTAAACATCTACTTCTCCTTGAGTATAGCCGGTCATCACTAGTAAGGTTGATCTTAACTCACCTGCACATAAAATAGACAAGACAATTGTTTCTAGGTACAGATATCGCAAACTGAACCATATTAGTCATACAAATTCACACAACACCAAAAATATTTTTAAACCAATTTTTATTAATTAAATCATTTTTAAAGTAAAAACAAAACTAAACCAAATGTCCTTTCTTACCTCAATGGGTGTATTTATACTTCACATGAGTTGTTTCTTTCGAAGATAAGAAAGTATCTGCACAAGTTATAGAAATATTTTTTAAAAACCCAGGAAATTTAAAAATCATTTTATTTGGTTAGGGTTTTGTCAAAATCTCAACATTTTCAGATATATTAAAACAGTAGATGAATCTATGTGTTGATTGTGTGTGATCACTTGATAGAAAATCATGTTAAATTTATTTGTACCATCTAAAAATCTTTGCAAAGAACTTTTCAACTAAAAAATTTCTTTTGTTAAATTGGCACAATTTTACCATCAATCAAAACTTCTTTTTACTTGTGATGATTTAAACAAGAAAGTACCTTATGATTTTTTTACGATATCTTCCACATACTCAACACGACTTAAAACACTTTTTAACTTCATCTTGTTAGAAAAACATGTTGAGCAATTTTTAGTAATCAAAACATGCTTCTGTTGTGTTAATCTTTTTCATTAATGAGATTAAATATTAAACTTGCGTAAAAAACAACTTAATTTTTTTAAAATTTATTTTAGTTAAAAACAACTCATTTGTAACACGGGAGCACAAAAGTAATACAAAGAGTTAAAAGAGATTCAAGATTTTTTTTTATTTTCTCAATTTCTAATTCCAATTTCAAACAATTATTAGCATTAACATCTCATAAATAGAAAATAAAACTTCACAAGATGTACGATAAGATGTTTTAATCTAGCAATTTCAACATTAAGGGATTCAATAATAAAATCATGTTGTTATATATTTTTCTCATATTTTTGAATTTTAAAGCTGAGAGAAACAATAATATCTTAACATAAAGTTATCTCGATATGTTTGTTGTTAGAATCATACTCTCCAAATGTTAATTCTCCACGAGCATACTCTAAAGATATTTTTGCCCTTGTCATTATGTTCTTTATCACTCCCAAAGTCGGTATTACTTGCTTGATCAAAGACTCTCCTTGTTGATCTTATTTTTAAACACCTTTTTCTTTTTATTATGCTTATTCTTATCTTCTTCATCTTCTTTCGTATCATTTCTGAGTTTATGCCAGTTGAAGCAAATATAGTTAGGCTTTCCACATTCGTAGCATCGAATTGGACCTGCTCATTTCCTGTTCCTTATATTATTCAAAGCTCAAGAGAATCTATTAGTTAAACCAATTCTTTCTTCGAGATTTGCTCGAGTTGATCATCGAACATAGCATTAAAAATAGTCAAAGAAAGCGATAAAGAAACATTGAATGAGTAACCAAAAGAGGACAATAAACTAGAAGATTTATAATTTTTTTGAAATAATATTAATCTCATGTATTTAGTATATAAAGATTCTAAAGTTAAAGTAATCATATTAATGTATTCTTATATGTAACTTTATTTTATCTCCCAGACATGTCAGGAGCGATGTCGAGCAACTTTAAATTAATTATATAATTAGTATTATAATAATCATCAAAAGAACGTCACTTAAAACTTTATTAAAGCGAGCATAATAATCATTAAAAGTTTCTCTAGATTTTATCTTAAATTTGATATGATAGAATCTTTACACATTTGATATGATAGTATGTACACAGCCCTTAACAAACAACTACCAACTTGGATACTAAATATGGCCATACGGACAATACTATAGATGGCCACACGGACAGTCCGACCGACCTATCACAGCATAAGCCTAACGATAGCTTGACCACGGTTCTCTTATTGGCCAAACCATGTAGCTGGACACATGGGTATACTAGAAGACTATGGGCCAATAGTGACCCACTAGCATGTCTAGCCATAAATTTTGAAATGTGAGGCAAAAAAATAATGAAAAATAGGAAAAAATATGGGGAAAATTTCTCAAGATAAAGAGAAATAGGGGAAATAGGAAAAGTTATGAGAAAAAAAAGATGATCCAACAGGTTGCTCTTATGCTAAGGTCGTGACATATAGATCCACAGACTACGGATAAATGGACCGGCAGCATACCGTTTCATGGTTGGACCGGCTATAGTGTGGCGGTGACCGGGCCTGCAGGCCTTAGCCTGGCGCATTTGGCAGGGTCGGAGAGCTCGCGCCAGGCCGCGACGACCGCGCGTGAACCGTTCAGCCGCGCAAGCGTTCGCTTTTAGGAATTCTCCTGCATCCAAAGAAAAAGAAAAATCAAACCGCAATCCGCCGCTGCCGCCCCAAACCCCCAACCTCCATGTCCCAACCCGCGAGCGCCGCCGCCGCCGGGGAGGGGGAGGAGCACGCTGCCTGGGCAGACGCCCTGGACGTCGATGACTCCGGCTTCCTCCGCCGCCGCCCGGCGTCCTCTCCCTCCCCCCTCCGCTCCTGCGCCGCCCCTCGCCGCGGCTCCGCCCCCGCGGCGTCCGTCTCGCTCGTCCAGGACGCGGCGCGCCTCCGCTCCTCCCTCCTGCCTTCGGCCTGCCCCGCGGCCCGCGGCGACGGCCAGGCCGACGACGCCGACTTCTCGCTTGCCCCCTGGCTCCACGCGCTCAGGTCCCTCGGTGAGGGTGGAGGCGGTGGCCGAATCAGACATCGATCCCTCGCCGTCGAAGATACCGCATTTTCGTTATTGTTTTTTAGTTTTCGGTTGCTCATCGTGGCTTGGGGATGCAGGTGAGGCACGCGCGTGGAAGCGGCAGCTGATCGCGGCCATCCGTGGCGACCGGGCATTGTATCGAGCACGTCTGGTGCGTGCGTGCGGGCTCCTCTCGATTCCCTGGCTTTACTTGTTTCCGCTACTTTTGTTCGTCTTTGTTGATGGGTTGATTGGTTTTGGGGCTCTTGGTTGTGATCAGGTGGTCGGGATGGTGATGTCGTGCACGCGAAACGGGCTCGGTGATCTCTTCCTTTCTCTTAAGGTGTGCACAAGCATCATGGCATGATTATGTGTGTCTGTGGAGTGGATTGGATTCCTTGGTCGAGTTCTAATGTTCGCGTCATGTGGGATTTAGCTTGGGTTGAATTGGTAAAGGGACTTTGGTATTTGATTCATATACTGGTTGGTTGGTTCCTTCTACTGATTACACACTCTCTCTCTCTTATTGCATTATCTCCATCTCTTCAAGTTTGCATCTTACGTATAGAGTGCACTACATTAGGAAACTTTCAGATAAGTGATTAAACCGAAAGCCATAAGGGTATTAATATAATGGAGAAAATGTATCACTTTTCAATCTGAGTACAAAATATTTAATGAAAGCCAATTGAGGGTCAAATAATGGTGACTTATTCTTGACAGGATCCAAGTGGTATAATTGGTGCTTCAGTTCACCAGAAAGTATTTACAAAGGAGGAAAACATGGTTGTATCTGTAGGGTGTGTCATTATTCTGAAAAAGGTAAGGTGTTGTGGTGCAAAAAGATTTCTTTTGCTGGCAAACTAACTTAGTAAGGAAGTAATTGGTTCATTATTAATTTCAGGTGGCTGTTTTCCGTCCATCTCACAAGGCTTGTTATCTTAATATCACCGAAGAAAATCTAGAGATGGTATTATTTGCACTTCTTTATGTTACTATTTAGGATAATAAATGGCATTATTTGTAATCTTGTTTTTTGTGATCTTCATTATTATAACCCGAATAAAATTATTTTATGTTACTATTAAGATAATATGTGCACTGCACAGTAGAGAGAAAAATATAATATACTTAATGTTATGGAAGTAGAAAGCTCTAATAAAATGATACCAGAGCATTAGTAAGGGATGAAAAGAAGGCCCTCTGTGAATTTTTCTTGTGTAAAGCATCATTGTTGTCTTCTCTTTTTCCTTCTCAGTTTTTGAAGTGAAAATGGTAGACAAGTACTCCTGCAATTCCATGATCCAATTGTTTGTTTTATTGCTTCGAAGATAGAAATTTTATAAGGTTAAAATACACCATTAATTCAAGATAGTCACATCCATAACAGAAATCATATTTTATTTTACCATTTTAGATCTTGCAAACATTCTTGCACATGTAATGATATAAATCAAAAGCTCTGGCTGGTCAGATGTTTGTTCTTCAGATTAACCAATTTGATCATATATTACGCCTTTCGTGGTTCAGACCTTGTGTTAATCAAGAACAAGCCCTTGTATTATCAGCAGAGTTACTTGGATTCACTTGTATTTCAAGTCTCAGTACTTGAGAAGCATGTAACAATTCCACAGAAGTTTTGCAATGATGTGGTGTTACTTTTGAACTGCCATTAAAATGCTCCTAAAATTATACATCATAACCATAGGATTTAGCGATATAATGTTTTTATATTTGCAGCTTGTGCCAAAGGACTTCTGCTTCCCATCTAAGCAAGTGTGTTCATCAAGTCCTTCTGAAAGTCAATATCCTGGTAACTTCCCGTTGATATCTCTTTCTCTTTATTAATCTCTTAGAAAACAATGATATTTTACATGTATTCCACAACAGTAAAGTGTGCAGAAACAAGGGGTTCTTCATGCCAAGGAGATAACCACATTAGGAAAACTGGAGCTGAAACATATGGACAAACAACAGGTATCTGCCATAAGATCTCTAGTACCAAGGATGTTAGGATTGCTGATGTATTTTCTGATAATAATTACGCAGCAAATGCTGTTCGAGATAGTATGTTAAGAATGGACAAGGGCAGTACTCAAGGTGTAGAAAATCACCAAGATATAAGGTTGGAGGAAAAAGATATAAATCCTTCAAACAGGAATACACCAAGCTACAGTGTCAATCAGCAATTGCAAAAAAGGATTAATAGCTTTAGTCCAGCTAATTGCCAGAAAAGACAAGGAAGCCCCTGCAACAAGTATGGGAGCAGAGTTGAAAGTTCTACTGATAATATAATGATGAGACTTTTAGGTGGTGAACGAATAGCGCCTACTAGGAAGAAAACAGTTGTTGCTGAGGTGTCTTGTGACCATGGTGGAATGCCTGATGCCAACAATAGTGCTTCAAGAATGGATAGTGACACTAGTAGTTCAGGAAAGCACCAAGGTATTGGACGCCATAAATTAATGCAGCGCCTTGCTTGCAGGCATATATCAAACCGCAATGTTGAAGAGCAAAGTTTGAATGTTCCTGAAAACCCAAAAACAAGATGTTCCCAGTCTAGTCTAGGTGGATGCTCCGTCATGTCTGGAATGGGAAATTCTATTGAAGCTAGTTCTGATGAAAAACTGAGTCATCCTCTCGAAGGTGAAGGGATGCTCCCTAGTAGCAAAAAGCAAAGGAGCGATGCAGTATTGCCGGATAATGTTATGTCAAGTATGAATGTTCAGATCTATGGTTTAGTGAATAATTTAAACATGGGTCTGGATGATGTTGCACAAGATGTTCTTATTGAGCACGCTTCAATCAAGAAACCCAGTGAGCGTCAGCAAAAGGACTTCATTACTGGAACTTCGGGCATTGTCGTGCCAACTCAAGAAAATAGCTCTGTAAGTACCAGCGATGCAACTACTGTCAGTGCGTCGTTGCATTCACATCCGAATAAGATGGTTTCTGCAACTGAATGGACAGATGATCAGCTATCTGAACTGTTTGTGGATTATTAGGATAGGAGTGAATGTCTCATGAAGGAGCTACAAGATTTGGTACTTAATTTGAACTAGCTATCTTCGGGATTGATGTTTTCGGTAGACTTTAGCGAGTTCCTCAGGCTGTCGCCTCACATTCTTACTTTTCAGAAGTACAGCTTCCTAGATTATTACAATATCATATGTTGAATAGTAATTGATATGACTTCTCTCATCATGCAAAGTAGCTTTTACAGTCAACGGAATTGTGTTTCAATCTTGTTCAAGCCTGCAATCATTGGTCAAGATGAGAAGATTGAAGGATCTTATCAGCTAGTTTCCCCTGAAACTTAAATGCTACATCTCTTAAGAAAATGTAGTCTTCCGTATTTTTAGAGGGAAAAAAAGAGATTAACCTCTTATACATGATAAATAATCATTACCCTTTGGTATTTTTCAAAGATTAGAAAAGGAGCTTCTAGACAATGCAACTTCACTTCAATGGTAAACGGAGTGATACAAAACAATGTATTGAAAAAACCTCTCTAATATGCTGATATATAGCACAAAGTGTTAAAAAAGGAACAATTTCAACGTGCTTATAGATAATGTCCTAAGAGCAGACAGCACGAGCTTAGTCCAAAGCTCTAAAGATGATTTAATCCAAGATCTGAAATAAAAACATTTAGTTCTATTCATAAGGTGGTAAAGTGATAAGCAAAAGTAAGATATAAAACTAGATGGTATTGTCTCTATTTATAAACTATAAAATGGTCTACATCTTATACACAACTATATGACAATTAATTGATAACTAGGATTTACTCAAAACAAATTATCTATTACTTAATAATATGTATGACATATAATGATATTATAGGTCTTCTTGATTCATAAAGCATATAATATAGATGTAAAATTTAAATTACTTCTTGTTCTTAATAGTAAAATCCAATTTTAATTGTAACACCTATACTTTATCAAGTGATGTACCTCATCTCGGAGAAATGCAAAGAATTACACTAGTCCTTAATTACAAGTTTTCTTTTTTTCGCATTGTCAAGATATTTGATTTATTCCTCACAAGAAAAAAAGGATAATTGATGTACTGGGTGTGGGTGTGAGTGTGACCACTTTTAACTGTCATTTAGCATTTTCTTTCATGCAACTTATTTCTGGCTTTTTGGGAGCTCAAGGCCCTATTTAAAATGTGGAGACTTCAAATATTCCCCTAATGCAAGACAAGTTTCGCACAGTATTTGGCAACCAGCCGAAGAATATAGGTTCAGCTAGTCGAAACATTTTTATCCTTTTAATTTCAACGCCGATGAAACGTGCAGGAACTGGTGCAGAACCGTAGCAATAGGGATGGCATTGAACGATGCACAAATCACAAAGGTGCCTGGGTAACCAATTTAAGCGTTTAGGATTGAGTTGGATCAGATAGTTTGCACCTGATACAACAAAGCATCAGGTGTAGTCCATATTGAGTGTGTTTGATGATCATCACCTATCAGTTGACTGTATGTTACATGAAGATGGCAATGGATGTCATTCTATCAGCAGCCAGCACGCAGTATTAATTCAACCATAGACAAAAAATAGCTGTTCTGTGTCTACACTCCAGGATGACAATTTGATGTGCCAGTCTTACGTAGCATGAATGTGCAAAAGCTTGGTTAGAACAATAATTACTTCTCTTATCGTAGTTTTGTTTCTAATTATCCCTTCCTACTACTGGAGTCTGTCTCCTTCCCAGCAGCAGTGTTGACTTGCCAGTTCAGATAGGCTTCATATATCTCCACAACAAGCCTTGGGTCCTTCTCAACAAGCTCCTTGTATTCCTCCCGATCTGCTAGCGTCGACATGTTGTCCACGATCGCTGACAGGGATGTCTCGAGCAGCTGCTTCGCGCTGTGGCGATGTGCAAACGCGTAATAGGTAATGGCATTATCGTTGCTCACTTTGGATGTTAAGAACTTCTCGCAGTAGACCTTCAGGTTCTTCACTTCATACTTCTCAGCCAACACGAGGAGATCAGATGTCATCTGCTCGTCAAGGAGAGCTTCTGCTGTGTACATGTAATGGACAAAACCTCGAAGTAGGACACAGTATATTTTGATGATGCCACTTCCGGCTCTCTTCCATCTCGTTCTCAAGCATAGCTCTGAAAACAGCAGATCTGCTGACCTGTTTTCAAAGAGAAAAAACTCAGTTTAATGCATAATAAATTCTACTGCAGCACAGCCCATGTACATCAGTAAGATGCAACTAATTCACAAATGTGCAATATCTCAAGCAAATTAACTACAGAACTTGCTCAGATAATAGCTAGTTACAAAATTATCAGAGTGACAATATAATTGAAAATTTGTGAACAACGAATAAAGCTATTTGTATCTTGCCAAAATACAGCAAGGATGATGCATTAACGATGAGCAAAAAGTTGAATACTGAATCAGAACAGTTGATAGATCAAGGATTCTGAATAGAATGGTGTCAAGTTCGGAAATACAATTTTCCAAAGCCTCTAATGAATATACTCTAAAGCCAACTATGCCTTCTTGAGTTCTTGTCAACCAGCACTAACTACTGTGGGTGCCTATTCAAGAATCTTGAGATTCATGTTTGCCAGTGAGGCAGCGATGTCCTATAGTTCAAACTCCCATAACAGATCTTATCATAACAGCACTGCAGGTGAATTATATATCTATGATTTCTTACATCATCATTGCCAAAGTTATCTAATAACATGGAAATTACCTCCACACAGAGCTTTAGACTAGCATATCGGTTTTTCAACCAATATACATAAATCTTACCCAACGATTAATTCGCTAGCGATTGATCTGGTTTGTTAGATCTGGTTTTATATTATCTCGGTTAGGTTTGATGTAATAAGACTATGTCTAATATGTCTAGTATCAAGATCTAGTATTATTTATGTGCTTGTATCAGACCCGTAGCCGATGGTTTCATCCGTTTCTTTCATCAGTATGTCTGATCTAACTTTTATCGTTTTGGTGCCATTAGCCTTAGGCTTATACTGTTTTGGTTCGGTCCAATCTATCAAGGCTAGCCCTAATGGTACCGTTATCAGTGATCGCTAGGTCTCGTCCCTTCAGAAGATCAGATCTCGCTCTCTACTGTTTATCGTATATTTCATTTAGAATATCATCGGCTTTATAGCCAATAAGTCTATTTATTTTATTTCTTGTTATTTACCTATACCGTTATTGGCTTTTTAACTAATATATGAGCGCTACAGCCCCTATCGTCAACCAGTTGATAGCAGGAGTGCATCGGGCTCATAGCCGATAGCTATGTTAACTCTATCTGTACATTTAACCAATATCAGGTGTTCGTATCAACCTATTAGCTAATTGGCTCGATAATCTAACTCTATCTATTTTTTGTTGTTAATTATAGATTAAATTGACTAGTATGTCCGTAACTCCAATAACCCGAAGACTTCAACGAGCTAAAAGACTTGCCCTGTAGCTAAATAGATTTCTCAGGTTTCACATGTTTGGGCACAGTCGTATCAGACCTCTATCAGCCATCACTTGCTCGTCTTCTTGGCATGCCTCTCCACCTGGTCCGATCCTCCTGCGTGCGAACACTATTGTGTACATGTTCAGTGCTAGCATTGTGTGGTTTGTATGAATGCTAGGAAACGCCTTGCTGCTCATGAACTGCTTGACAAAATGCCTCTTAAGGTTTTATCCGAAATTCTGAGTATGTTAATTTGTGTCTCCTGGTAAGTTTGGATGGAGAAAATTTGTACTGGTTAAATTTACTAGAAGAGTTTTCAAAAACTGATATTTGACCAAATATTTTTGTGATTCCATCATGCATATTAATTCCCGTAGAAATATAAAATATATCTATCTATATGAAGCAAACTGCAAACAAGATGCGGTGTCTGGCTAGAGATATAAAAGTGCTGGTGTTAGTTTGTCAACATTATATCATAAATTTCTAGGCGATTGCCGTCTTAACAAAATAAACTTCTGCCAATGGTATGCTTGCTGATTGTAAGTTTGTAGCATTTATTCTAATTGGAAAAGTGCAACTATATTGGTAGAGTGAGCTATCTTAATGTATTTCAGGGTTCAGCTAAGCCGTTTACTAAATTTTTCTCAATGTTGTTTATTGATCATTAATATTGTTTACCTAGCAATGCATGTTGCCAATGTCAGTCAACTGTGTATTTGGAAATTATTTTGTGAGTTCCAACTTCATGTGAAACTAGCACAATTGACAAATCTACTAGACAATTGTCAATTCTGTACATCTGAAAACCATCAGGACGAAGCACGACATGGATCAAGACCTCAAGGTTGATCCCACCAAGATGATGTGGCTTAGCTTCGGAGAGAAGGCCTACGAGAAAGCAATTGTCACCCATGGATCTCCACATTTATCAGGTGCGTTCAACTGACCGACTAACAGGTTTTGAATGTACAGCTTCTGAACTTTCTGTCTGTTTGACAGGGTTGCTGAGTTTTGAGTGTTTTGTTCTTCTCTTCAGGTTTACACAGATGAACTCTCAGAGGATATTCCCTTGGTCGATGCAAATCTTCTTCTAATTACCCTTTGATGGGTTGGAGGTATGGAATCCAGATGGTTGCCAAAAACATGCAGGTAACTACTGCCAAAATCACCCTCTTAATAATGATTTTGCATGATAAATACATGAGCATTATCATACGTTTGCATTGCAAATAGTGGAGTAGTATTTTATCTAGCAAATCACACTTAGTTTCAAATAATGAACTGAGATATGTTCTTGCTCCTGGTCATTGAACACGACTACAGGGCCACTACACTGGGAGTTGATACAAAGGACAAGGTATTGCATCTTCTAAATTCAATTACTCCTAAAGTTTGCTACAAGATATGTAATTGTTAATGTATATACATTGTATTAAGGGTTAAATAATTACCTGCACTCGTCGTAAACGAGGAGTAAAATTGGTGGTATATATATGTGCCTTGTTTGCGTTTTCAGTTTTATTAGTTAGGTTCCTAGTCAGCTATGGAATAGGTGTTTGCGCCATGTCTAGGGACCGATTGAACCGGACGGAGTCGACAGAGGACCAATCCGATGCAAATGCACGAACACGCCGAGGTTTGGAAAATCTACTTCGCTCCAATCCTTCGGCTTTGAGATTTATTAGAGCGCACTCCCGATTGTCCCACCGAACATGTCAAAAATATATTCACGTCGGAACTCATGGGGATAGATTAGACCAGGCAGAACCAACGGAGGTCCGATCCAATGCGAACGCGCCACGTCGAGGGCTAAGAGATCTGTTTCTCTCTAGGTCCTTTGGCTTCGTTGGATAGCATACGGTCTCAATTGTTATTCGGCTTTGTTGATTGGTTTGAGAGCGCGTCGAGGTCTTTCGGCTTCATTGTCTCTTCATCGGGGCGATAGAGATGTAGACGTGCTAGTCAAATTGCCCATCTAATTGATAAGTAGATAAAGAAAATATGTCAGTCGGACAATGGACCAATATGAACTTTTGCTATCCGTTGGTTGCTGATAGGGTAGAGATAGTTATCGGTTGCATTCAACGCACTCCTGCTATCAATTGGTCGTTGATAAGGACTTGAACACTCTTTCATCGGCTAAGAAGCTGATGAAAGTGAAAGTAGATAACGATAAAGGAATGAAAGATACATCGGCTATATAACTGATACGCTTCAAATATCACGAAAGAGTAATACTAGTCCATCGGCTAAAAAGCCGACGAAGCCATAAAAAATATTTAAAGAATACGATAACGATTTCATCATTTGTAAAGCTTATGGTACTTTAGAATTGAGTATTCAATAAATAGCACGCGAGATCCTCCTATCGGTTAATTATCGATGAAGGGCATAGCGCTTGTTCATCGGCTGAAAAGCCAATAAAAGCATATATAGATTGGTAAGGAATAATATAAAAGATGCATCGACTATAAAATCAATAACGTTCTGAATATAATATGTGATGAATAAGGAGTGAGACCTGATCATCTGAAAGTACGAGACCCAGTAACCACTGTTATGGTACCATAAGAGTCAGGCTTGATTGATCAGATCGAACTAAGACAGTTTTAAACTGAAGCTAATGGCAACGAGACAGCAGATGTTAAATCGAATACGCAGACGGAAGGAACATACGAACCCATCGGCTAGCTGAGCCGATGAAAGTAGATCTTTGAAGATATGTGTATATCGACTGAGAGACCGTTACACTGATTTAATGTTTAAAGTTTGGATAACTTATCGGCTAGCTACTCTGATGAAATACCGAGTAAAAAACTATTGACTTATGATTCTATCGAGAGCCTACTATTGAGAGCCAGAATCTACCGATAAAAACCTAAATAAGTTAGGGTAATGATACGTATTGATCTGAGACATAAATTATAAGTTTACAGGGTTCTAGATTAGAATTACAAGAGCCTGACATAGTTAAAATAACTATTGAATGTTATTTGCTAAAAATATAAAAGAAAAATATCAGTTCACAAAACTAACTGGACATATATAGGATAAAGTTAGATCGATCCGTCTGTTCGCCTTTTTTCTTAGACTTTTTTCAATAGGATAGTTTAGATTTGACCAATAATAAGATCACGAATGAACTTTTTTTACTGTATTTAGGATGCAACATGCTTTGCTAATATTAAATACTCCTAAGTATTTATGTATTTTCTTAAAAACGACAAGTTTGAATTAAAGATGAACAGAATCCATATTCTAAGAGAGAGATGTAACTGTAGCATTAGGCGCGATGTTAAATTTGATGAGAAAGAGATATACACGGTGTGTTTGGTTTGATGCTTGGCCAACCTTGAGCACGAAAATCTAGAAAGACTATTTTAATAGATGATATAATTGATTTTTAGATGTTCGATAATTCATCTTACTTAAAAATTTTATTGTAAAAATTGTAAATTATTCTTAGTATATTTAAAATACTTTTAAGTATTTATGTATTTTCTTAAAAAAGACAAGTTTGAATTAAAGATGAATAGAATCCGTATTTGAAGACACAGAGATGTAACTGTAGCATTAGTAGTGCCGATATATATGGTGTGTTTGTTTTAGAAAATGGGATAAATGCGGCCTCTACATCCAAACCATATGTAAACAGCCAATTGATATCATCATGTTAATTTACAGCCAATTGAAATCATGGTGTTAATTAACCTTCATTGACCTGCATGATCAGTTTATCTATTTACAAGTCGCGTGAACTGGTGCTATGTGTATATAAGTTTTTGAGTGTTCTTTTTAGGCTTAATGAAACTAAAGAGAACAATTCAATCAATAATAGTTTTTTATGGTAGTTTTGTTTGAGACATTTCTGTTTACCACTTCTAGTTGCTATTATTTGCCATTCGTTTTACTAATTCGAGGGGATCTATAGAGGCAAGAAATGGAGAGAAAAAAAAGCTAAATCCAGGGAAACAATTAAACAACTCGAGTGAAGAGGCTATGAAAGAAAAGTTCTAACTTTTGGCCTAAATAAGAGCCAGTGACCAAGAGAGAGAGAGAGAGAGCTCTACAGGGAGAAGGTTAAATGAAAAATGTAAATGAAGGTAAGGTAAGAATAGAAGTCCCACTTGGTACAAGCCAGGGTGGTTGTACCTGCTCACAGATTCATATTCAGAATACAAGATTGACAAAGCGTAAAGACAAGTTAATAAGCCAGAAGAAAAGTAAGAAAAAGAAAAGGTTCGCTCTAACTCTAGAGATTATTTTAACTTGCAATGAAATCTAAATCTCAAGGAAACAAGGAAGGCAGTAGGTGTAGCAAGACCTGGGTAAAACATTATCTATCTGCCCAAATGGATCAGCCTTAACAAGAGATCGATGTGCACAGGGAGCAAAGTGCTTTAACTGCATTTACATTTATCTAATTAGTTTTGTACTTGTCCTTGCCCTTGCATCCAAGAAAACCCACTCTCGGATTTGTTACTAGTCTAACCATCCAATTAGGATGCCTACAACATTCTGTCAATCTGCCAATAACTAATCAGTAAGACAAAGCATCCATCTACTACCATGGCTCAAAATTCCTGCCGGTAATCACTGGTAACCGGTAACCGTACCGGTCTGGCAGGCCGGTGTACTACACGGGCGGCTCTTTGGTGTCGTCGTCGCCGATGTTTTTGGCAACCTGTGCTTTCTCAGCGTCGCCGGTCTGCAGCTCACGACGAGACACGAACTTGACGGTGTCCTTCCTGAACGTCAGGTAGATCACGGCGGCGACGTAGAGCAGCACGAGCGGGAACAAGACGATGCCGATGAGCACGTTGGCGAATGTCGGGAGCGTGTTGTGGAGGATCCAGCCAACCAGTTTTGTGCTGAGGAAGTAGACGTTTATCCCGATGATGACGAATCCCAGCACCCAGGAGAACCCAACAATCTGCAGGTTTTAATTACCAATGCATAATTAATTGACTAATAAATTTGCCAGGAATTTTGATTTTGTGGGTGTAGACAAGAAACAAGAAGGATTGATTGATGGTGGGTGCTGACATAGATGGAGTTCTTGTTTTCACCCATCTTGTTGCCGCTGCTGCTGAATTTGAGTAGAGGAATGAGAGCAAATGGTAGCTCAAAGGATAGTATCATCTATATGAACGTAACAGCCAAACCAAAACAAACATTAGCTTTGATCCAACATAACCGTATGATCAGAAGGAATGAGGTACAATAAATTAAATGTCGTTCACTTTTGGAAAAAAGAAGCACTTCGATTAGCAAATAATTTGCTAAGTATTGACGCGATCAGAAGATGTTTGTATGAACAATTTTTTTTAAAATGAGTGTTCGTATGGACAAGCTGATATTTTCATTTTGCGGTAAAAGAGTGTACCGATGCAATGACGATGAGACGACCGGCACCACTAGACCCTCCAATGATGGAGACGATTAAGCTAGGCACAATGGCGATGCTGCGTGTCATCAGGTTCCGAAGCCACTGTTTCATTTTGATGTCTAGGAACCCCTGCCTTTGCATGAAAAAAAATATGTTACTATATAGTTTGCAGTTTTCTTTTTCATTTCTTTCACTTTTTTTGAAGATCTTCTAGTTTATTGTGTATTTAATACTATACCACTTGAACTGCTCATTAAGAAAATAGTGCACACATAGTACTTGGTTAATTTGTAAACAAGGCTAGAATTCAGGTGAAATATACCTGCATAACATATTGCCCAGCGTAAGTGCCAGTAATGGTCGAGCTCTGCCCAGAAGCCAAGAGTGCTACGCCGTACACGGTTGCACTTGACATTCCTAGCACATCCTGCAAAACAATAAACAATAACTGTGTAAATGATCTATATAACACACTGACCAATGATCATAGGTTAGTAATAACACAGCTAATTATAAATGGTGATGAACTTTGGACATATATGCAGTACCCTGAGGAGGAAGGATGAGGAGTCCAACGTAAGGTCACTGCATTTTGCAGCATCGTCTGATGAAAGGTTGGTTGCATTACATACAGTACCGGAGACAGAGATGACCGCAATGTTGACAAGCAGAGCCACGAAAAGCGCTATCCCACTCTCAAAGAGGAAGAACCTGCAAGCATCCTGTAGCGCAAAGAATGAAGAATATGTTTCAGCTAACTAATGCCATTTTTTCTTAAATGCAAGAATAGGAGCATCTTGGATTGTCCCTTGAACTTTGAAAACCATTTCTACGTAACTATCAAGAACTATATATATATGGTATCTGATCACCTTCATTCCTTTTGATGATGCGGGTGTATTCCTTGACAGCACCAGGGCAGAGTGCAAGAATAGATTGTGCCTGTAATTAATTATGAACAATGTTCACTTATGATTAACAAGAGTGCATTTTGTCAACTTCTAAGAAAATACTAAAAGAGTGTAACTGCCATTGTGGAGATTTTTAGGTACAGGAGAGTTGAAACCTTATGGATGTTTATAGCTATCCTAAACAGATTGTTCTTAAAAGAATCGTAAGAAGCAAAGAAAGACACACACACAAATTAACAACTGGAGTATATATGCATGTTTGACTGCTTACGGCATTACAAGAGCCCCAAGAAGGGCAATGGAGTCTCCAGTTGCACCGGGCCCACTGAGCCTGGGGATGAATAATCCTTGAAGGACCTCGTTAACCGGAGGTTTGACTATGCTCATCTCCAAAAAGAAGCACACTGCCATGACAAACACCAGTAGCGTGACCACGACTTCCAGCTTCCTCACCTAGTTATACAAAGGAAAAAGGCAAACATGTCAATTCATCAACAAAACCCATTTGTAATGAGCTCCATTTACAATGACCGAAAAGTAATGATCAAATTCAGTAGAAGATGCTTAGACATCCTATTTGTCTGTGAGTGCTTTATTGACAATTTCATTGAAACATTTTGTACATGCATCATATCTTCAGTCAAAAAATAGCTGGTTACCCCGTATCTTTGCAGTCCAAGAAGAAGAAGCGTGCTAGAGCCAGCAATGAGAACCCCGGTCCACACAGGAATGTGGAACAAAAGGTTGAAAGCAAATCCTGTACCTATAACTGCACAAAGGTACACGTGCAAAAACCAAATCGTGTAAAAACGAAATGTTAGATTAGATATTGCTGCTTTCTTCACAGAAAAAATGTTTTATGTCATAATGTTTAGTGGATAAGAGATTGTATCTTGGACAATGAGTGCAAGTGTCTCGTATACATGTACTCTCAGTGAGAGTTTAAACTTAATCAACTGAAACTCAAAGCTGACAATTAAACCTAACTTTTTTATTTAGATATATCATTCTATTTCTAACCTTCTGGAATGTCGGAAGCAATCACAGCTAGTTCTGCTAGCAACCATAAGCAGGTTTTCACCCATACCGGATATTCTGTCTTGCACAACTCAGCAAGATGGCACCCTGTATCAATTGACATTCATTACTCACTACTTTCAACTAAAATGTTAAATTAATTATGTATGCTGAAGACATAACAGTAAGTGCTAATTTATTACCTGTCACCACTCCAAGATTAGCCGATAATGATTGTATAATCAGTGCGAAGATCAAGCCAATCAAAATCACCCAAAAGAGCTAGGAAACATATGAAAGAGCACATCACAGAAGCACATCAGCTAATTCTTCTTTTCTTGCTGTAATGAAAGACATGACAACTGTGATAAATGGCAGGAAAAGTCACATTGAAAGGCTAGAGAATGTACCTCATATTTGTGATTGGCGCCAGCTTGTAGATCAGTTTCCACTGTTTCAATTTGTCAAGTGTAAGAAACCATATGAGTGTGTAAGAAACAAATTTAGAGAGAGAATATTACGATTTCCAGGATCAATGTAAGCCAAACAGACCATAAAGCCTGGCCCAATGTGGAACAAAAACCTTTTCCATGCTGGCTCCTGTGTTACATGACCAACTAGTAATTAATATGCATGCACATCATGTCACACAAAAATAATGAAAACAGAAAGCAAAATATAAAACAGGTACAAAATTAAGAGTATTTTCTCTCAATGTCGTAAAAGTAACACAACAATGATACCTCCAACTCAAGCATTGGAAAATGATTTATAGAACTATAAATAAATACAAAAATGGTAGGGCAAGTAAAAGAATTAGCCACAAATGTGAAAATGGATATTAATGTAGGAAATGATGTTCAGATGGACTCGTTATTATAGTCTAACGAAAAGAAGCTGTTATTAGTCCAACAAGAAACTTAACATTCAATCTGAAATTTGTAGTTTGAAGTTTGTAATGAACATCTACGCGAAGCAGATAATGGCAAGCTATATGAATCTGGATTAGGTACCGCGAAGAAGCAAATCATAAACTGAATGTGCTATCAACTACCTATAGCAAGATAAACAGAGATATAGGTTAAACCATACAAGAGATGGCCAAAAATAGAGACATTAAACAACAGACAACTTCGTTTGTCAAACAACAACAGAGAACCGCAAGTCCTTCGTTTGTCAGACTTGATATCCAACAAAAAACTGGGATGATCATGATCTGTTGTCTTGTATCTCATTTTTTTCCATAAAAATGAACTATTAAGTCATAGTTATCAAAAGATCCTAATAAAATTACTTGTCCCTTTTATTTTTTCCTATAACGTAATGTCGCTTTTCTTTTGAATAGAAACATAGAAGAGTACTCTACTAAATACGAATTTCAGCAAAGAAACATGTATGCAACTCATTGTTGAATCAACTTGTTGTTATTGACGGTGCTGTGTGCTCTGGATGCATTCTCTGGGGCATGTTCACAAACAACAAGTGCGCATATCAGAGAAAATTTCTGCACCAGGATCAGAGAAAATTTCTCAGTCCATCCAACCGTGACATCGTTCGACCCCTCCGCCGGCTAGTGGAGACTGGAGAGCGGAGGAGGGTTTGCATAGAAGCGTAGGTAGATTTAAGTTTGAGCAACTAGAGTATTGCAAAGAAAATTAACCTGTTTGGGATCGGCGTCTCCTCCACGGCCGGCGAGCGCCTCGATGTCGTCCACCACCCTGCCGCCGCTGGCCGCCGCCTCCGCCTTCGTTACCCCCATACTACTTCTCCTTAGCTGCCTCAACCCTGCGCTCCCAACTCGTCGCCGGCGCCGACCCGATCTGCACGAAATTAACCTCGTACTCGACCAAGACGGATATATATGTAGCGGCCTCCGCCGCCGCGCACGGCGTACGGTTAGTTGGAGGGAGTTTCAGCGGAGATCCTCTGGTCGCCGCGGGTGCGCGCGCCGCCCCATGGCCGGCGCGTGCCGGGCACGAGCCTCCGCGTGGGCGCGCGGGTGCTTTGTGCAGCTGCGCGCAAGTGGCAGGGCCTTCACCTCCCAGGGCGCGCGCGTGGCGCGCCGTGCGTGGCCGTGGCGTGCGAGGTGCAGAGCCGGAGATGAGCTGGGCGGAGCGAACGGGCAGAGCCAGAGATGGGCTGGGCCGAGAGAACAGGCCCAGCTGCGCGCAAATTGCAATAGAGTTTTTTGCCTTTCAAGTGGAGCATGTATGCTCAATTACTCCTCTGTATTGTATTTGAATTTATGGCACCGTTTAATTTTATTCAGTCAAAATTTTAAAAGTTAACAATTATATTGTAATATATTAAAAAGATAGTGGTCAAAGTTATACAACAAAAACCGAATAAAGTTAACAGTATGGTATATTTAAATAGAAAGGTAGTATATTTTATTCAACTGTATGAAACTTATATGCTGTACGTAATAAATACTTTCTAATGCAAATGACGTTCTTTTTTAATTGTTTGAAGGTTCTGGATAGCTATAGAAATTCAAAATTCATTTTGAAGTTGGAAAAATGTTTCTACATCAATGTCACGTCAACTAAAACTGCTAGTCTAAGATTGAAAAGTTAAATGTTTTGATAGTTTTGAATCTTATTTGGTCTTGAAGTTCTGGATTATTTTTGAGCTTCAATGAAAGTATGGGGTCGTAAAATGCGACATTGTTTTGTTTTACTCTAATAAATAAAAGGTAAACAATTGAGTTGTTATATATTGACACTAGTTCAAAATGATTTTTGCCCATGCCTGTTTGGACTACAAATGAGGTCCCAACTGCCTGTGCAGTATTTTACGAGGGCTCGTGTCACCAACCGTATGTACAAATGAATTTCTACGGTCAGAAGCGGTCATACCTTTGAAAATGCATTTTGATCGCCTATATAAATCATTTTTTATAGTATGATTTAATGCGTCGAAAAAAAGCATCATGGGACACATGCTCTACAAATTAAATTATATACTCCTATCCATCCCTTCACACACAACCAAATTGATATCTCTGTGTACAACGAGCTGAAAATAGACGAACTTGTCGTGTGCTTCTGCCCATTAGAATTCAATTCTGTTAGACGTGCTCTGCTTATATTTATGTGCTCGTATTTATGATTAATTTTTTAAAAAGTAATTTATGATATAGCTATCGATAGCGAGACCGTTTCGTCATCTTAAGATACGTCTATTCATACTCATAAATCACCATGCACACATGTTTTATTTGTACGAGTGTTTGCATTTATACTTTGTACTATGTTTCTGGAAAAAAAAAAAGTAGCTGCTAGCTGGTCTCTCATCGATCGCCTGATCTATCGAGAGAGGTGACAGCCTCAGACCGAAAACTGTCGATCACGATCGGTCAAGTGTAAAACATCTTCTGAACCGGCACACGAGCTGTTGTCCATGCAATAGTAGACCTCAAATTCCAATCTGTACATATATCCAACAGCGATCCCTGCTGTCGTCGCCGGACCTACTCTGGCACCCACCGCTGCCGTCGCCGGACAAGGCAGCCTCATAATGCATGCTCTGCAGAATTGTGACCCAGTGATTCTAATTGAATTTGTAGTTTCTTATTTACATACAAGACAAATTAACCGTACACGTGCAAAGCATATACAGAACAAGAGAGGAGACAACAACAATACTTTGCCGATCTATCAATATTATGCGTTAGGTATATATATAATATAGCTACATAAATATCTCTCTCACATCCTTAAAAAAAAAGACCAGACTTCACCATAGTCTAGAACTTTAGTACGTCGTATGATTGGAGGCAGTAGTGTACGTACTACAAGCCGTGTTCATATAATTAACTGGTTTTTTTGGGGAAAAAAGGTGGTCAATTGTGCTACAATGAAATAGTTTGGAGGATTATTGAGTATACATTATATTTACTTTTAATTATATTAGCTGTATCTAATAAAACTCAGACAGAAAATTAACCTAATTATAACATTTTCCTTTTCTTTAAACCTATCAACGTATACATGCTTCATGTCGTAATACGCAAGCTACGTAGTAGCACAAATGCTGAAAGCAAATTAAATCTCCCAAAACACATATATATCTTACCAAATAAGGGCTTGTTTGGATTGAGGCTAATTTTTGTCCAACCAAAATTTTGACAACTTCAATAGTATCAATTAATTGTTTGGTTTGCTAACAATTTTTGCTCACACTAGTTCAAATTCTATACTACCAAATTTGGGAGTGCCAAAACAAACACTATCAAAATTTTGGTAGGCAAAATTTGGCTAAAAACAGACAAGTCCTAAGTCTCCCAATTCACAGTTGTTCAACACAGTACTGACATGTAGCTCTCACAAGATATTTTAGACATGTTGACTTCAATTAACATAAATATGGAGTTCATCATATTGTTGGAGGATGGAATCATTGATCACTTAGTTACACTGATGAAGTGTTCTTGAACTAATATAATTTTATTCTTCAATTTATATAAATGACCAGACAATTATGGTCTGTGCTGCCTTATAATTGAAAATAATGAACCTCCATTTGTAATAAACGAAAGAGACAGTGAAGTCATCCATGACTTATAGTACTAGCCATGTTGGCAAGAGTTATCTTTGTTTTAGACATAACATAAACTTCACTGTAATAAATATGGCTAGATTCTTAAATTTGCGCTCAGAGAGGGGACGGAAACAAAGATTATATCACGTTTGTCAAACCTTTTATCTGCCGGCAAAAACTTAAACGTCTGGCCAACTTTCTGTCAGAAATTAATTCTACTACATTGCAGATGAATTATTCGCTACCAATAATTGTACATATATTTGGGTATATTAAATTATTTTGTGTTTGCAATATGGTATGATAAACATGTTTAAACTGTTAATTTAATCTAATAGGCATTCCATGTATGTTTAATTTGTGCTATTTTACCCCCTTTTGAATGTACGGTACCCTAGGATAAATATAGGTCATCCATTGCCTTGGATCAAATGGATCATATTCTATTATACTAAAAAAACTGATAGTATAGGTGATAGAAATTTTTATGTGACTTAGGCTTTGTCCTTTTCAATTTATTTGAAACATATTATTTGATACATGCTTCGAAAACTACACCTTTTTTTAAAAAAAATTCTCTTTTTAAGTTTATTTATTAAAATATTTAATTTATATCTATAATCAAATCAATAATCCATTGAGATAATCCATCAAATAATTTAAATCAAAGTGACCTTAGCCAGCACGCAGTTATATTTTCATAAAGTAGATTTATATCCAGTTTAATTTATTTCACTGTGTTCGCAGTAATTTTTTTAGGACTTCTGCACAGGGAGTACTTAGATCGCATCGTCCCTAAGACCCAATCACAATTTTCTCCCCCTTACTTTTTTTTCTTTATTTTGAGACGAGTGACTGTTTGCCAGTCAGCATTCTACATTTAAATCCCATCGAGATTCACGCATGTCACATGCATTCATCTCCCGTTCATATGGGTCATTTTTCATTCAGGCAAGTTGCTTCATGAAAATGATGAAATTAAGCTACTAGCTTCGTTTCTACAATTTTATACGTACGGATATACACGTAGAGTACAGGACACACATGATGTTGCGGCCATCAAGCTGGGATGCAAAATGCAATTTTAACTTTTGGTAGTAATTAAATTGTACTCCATAGGAGTAACTCCTAGTATACGTCAGCCAAATTAAATGAATAGACAATGTTACTGGAGAAGCCTACATCCGATCTGATGAGAACAGATATAGGCATGTGAAGCGACATTCGTGCATGTATTCTTGGAGCTGTCATATGTGCTTGACAATGCCTAGAAAATATTTTTAATCTCTTAAACCAGTATTGACATGTGGGCCTGGCCAAATTAATTAATTAATTAATCTCTAGCTAGCTGTCGATACTACTTGTTCATTTGTCAGCTAGCCTCAGTACTATAAACCCAGCAAATGCTGGTAACTAGATTCAAACACGCAGTATGGAACATGTGTGAAGTTAGAAAATATTGAACAACAATTTGAAGAGGAATAAATTAACAGGTATATGTACTTGCAACTATTAATTAAGTACCATGTTTGAAATTTGTTCATTGACTTGTTTAATTTATGGATTTAATTTTTTTTCTCGGTGTGAATAAAGATGCATATGCACCCCCTATATTATAAATTTATTCTTATACATGCTGCGAATAAAAGAAAAATATGTGCACCACATATATGTAAGGAAGTCTTACTATAATTCCTTCCGGTGAAATCGTTAGAAGCCATACACTACACAAAACATGTGGCCAGTTATTCGTTTTAGGATACTTGAGCCTCTGATCTGGCTTGGTTAAGTTGTACATCTCCAAAATCTCTAGTGTTGCATCCAATTGTAGGTTTAACAAAAACCACAAAACTTCTACTGATCCAAAGCTACCCTTGCATATTGAGTGTCCAAATTAACTTATTTTTAAGTTAAACATATGTGGGAACTCAGTGCGTACAAACCATGGCACAACATTGCCAACATATATAAATATTTCTTTTAGATAATATCCACAAGTGGATATACGTAGCAAATGTCACGAACAGAATACATAGACTCTAAGCCTCGTAATAGAGGAAAAAACATGAAAGAAAGATAGAATGCTCAGAAAGAAAGTACTAATAAGCTTTAAATCTTCTTCCTTACTTTAACCTTGTTATATCCTTATGCCGAAACAATCTGTTACATCGTTTGTCTATTGACTACCAAGCCCTATCAAGCACGGAAACCGCACTGAGGCATCACCGTCGCCGATACAAGCCTTCTTCAAACTCACCAAGCAACTGATATCAACCAGCAGCCACCACCCCTGGCGGAGCTCCCCGCCACATGTGGCCATGTATGAGAGAGAGGGACGGGATGGAGCTAGCTTGAAAGTTATCAAAAATTGACATTGGTTTTATGTATTTTCATGATGGTTTTTCTTGCTCATCAATGCTCTGTCCATGGCCGCATACAACCTTGATCTAGAGGCTGAATTTATTTCCATTGTAAAAAAAAAAACCAATGGTGTTCCCTTCCTGGTAGTGTGCATATATTTGCTTATTACTACATAAAATTGTAATCCTTGGATTGTTTTCATGAAGATTTATACAGTACAACAAATATGACCTTTTATGGATTCCACATGAGAGAATCCGTCATTGATCTCTATGATGATTTTTTAAAAAAAACATAAAAAATTTAACCTAGTGATGACTTAAGGTTTTCGTCATACAAATGGTCATAGCGGCAAACAGGGTCATCATAAATGCTTAGAAATTTGTTATTAGAAGTTGGATACGGTGTTAAAGTATTATATCATAGTACTTGAGAGATAGTACATGGTAGGCCGGTTTCTCATTGAACCACGGTTAGCCGGTCCTATTTATAACTATAAGATTCTATAGAAAATTCTTCATAAATGAGAGTTGAGCTAGCATAAAAAGATAAAGTATTTTAATCATAGTAGTGCCAACAATAGTTGTCAGAAGGTCCCACATTTAACCAGTTTATTTGGTGTTTACATAGACTTGTGCATTTGTCAGATTATTTACATCTGTCACTTTGTCCAATGAGTATATCCCATAGTCTAGTGTGATTGTCCCATATGAAAACATGTTACCAAACTGTCTAGCTTCCTCTTCTGGTCAATGGTGAAAGTCGATGAGATATTCATGCTTGAGAGTTAAGACGCACCATTGATCACTATCGAGTGAAGGCATGTTCCTAATGATTTATTCATCTATAAATACCATGATTTAGATGATCAATAGTTAATTCATCCATCCTCCATTCCATTCAAAAACATCTGAGCGAGGAATGAAAACAAGGAGAGCCATAGAGAACAATGCAGGATGAAACACTACGTATTGTGTGTTGCCGAGAAGAGATGCTCGGCTGCATGGCCATATCTCTCTTTGAGCTAGTGGAGCTAGAGAAGGCCCTAAGGAAGGTGATCGTGATCACCAACTCCAAGCTTACCGAGCTAGACAAGAAGAGAGCCAAGTCTGAGCTCGCCAAGTTAGAGAAGAAGGTCGACTAGGAGGAAGAACTTTGGTCGGCCTGATTAATATTGAAGTATGTTATACTAATAATAACAATAATAATAGTGTATTGATCATTTTAATATATACTTACTAAGTTGTTAGGGCACACTACTACAAAATGTGCAGTCACTGGTGATCATATTGAGTTTTTTTCCAGCGGTCGGTGTTGCCACTAATGATTGATAGTTAGAGAAAATGCACCATTTTCACTGGTGGTAGCTAACCATTAGCGCAAAACCATTTTTGCTAATGGACGACATAGCTCAACCGCTAATGAAAATGGTCTTTGCAAGCAGTTAGGTAACGATAATTGCTAGCGTAAATGTTCTTCATAGGTGGCCTTACAATGTGGCCCTCCTGTGAAGATATTTTCATAGATGGCTATTATTACAGTTCTAGCCACCTCACCTCTTATGGTTCTGTGCTAGATTTTGAATTTGGATTTCCTGCCAATTTTAAATTTATTTTTGGTTTATATATTGTGTATATAGAATCGATGAGGAATTGATTGGGCAATAAATTAAAAAAGTTATGTTTATCAATCGAAGCCGTAATTGATAATATAAACAATATTAATTAATTATGACAAGCTACAAATTATTACATTTATACAATACCTATATACATATATACTTAGATGAATTCTTAAATATGTTACAACTTGATACACATGTATAATTTATATAATTCTCTTACTCTAATTAATAATTAATAAGAGAGTAATAATACTCGTGGTAGATGAAGTAGCACAAGTCTCGTTATACATACTCAATGTTTTTATCATTGAGATGCCTGTGATGCTTTGGGATTCTAGGAAGTTGCATCAAGAACACATGGCAAATAAATCATTAGCCATTGAAAGTTAGCAACTAATTTAATAAATATATTGATAATTTACTTATAACTGTAGGGTTTGTGCTGCATCTCCCACCAACCTTGAGATACTTGCAAACATAATATCCACATAGGACGCTTATTTTGGGTGGCTTATGACACTTTATAAAACATAAATACAATGTAAATTAGTTACATAGATTAGTATACAAACTTTTAAGTATTTGTAGGATCAAGTTGGCCAACTAGAGGATGGTGAGTAGATGGTTAAAACTTTTTTTTGGCTAAAACCATATTTTATATGCGGAAGCATAAATTAAAATAGTTTTGCACAAATCAAGAACTAAATCAACTAGTCTTAACTATGTATGCAAGTAAGCTAGCGTATGTCAAGATTTGTAAGCCTAGGGTGATATAAGTACAGATAAACTCTAGTATGTAAACTCACTTAAGGTAAATGTGCACTAAAGTAAATTGAACAAAATAAAAGAGGAGACAAATGATTTTTTTCACCCAATGTGTGGAAGCTTATCTACTTTCTACATCACCGATGAGGTGATTCCAACTTCATTGATCAAACCATTGAGTCTCTGAACCCCTTCGTTAAGAGTTGGGCAAAGTAAGACTGGTCCCAAAAATGTCTCATAAGCCTCTATCACTATGGTTGTTTTTTCTCTACTCTGAAGATAGTAAACACCAAAACACTCATAATCTACCACTGGGCCTCTCCACAATCTCCTTTGGAGAGGTTACTAGACAAACTCCTCCAATTTATCTAGTAGGTGGCAACGTCCAAAAACATCAAATCTATGATGCTTACTGAGGATGATCAAGTGCCATACAAGTTCTAACAGTGAAGCTATGTACTTGGATTGACTCAACTTACTCTCCAATACCTTACTAGATAAACTAAGTATATAAGGATATGAGAGCTCCTGCAAGGGCTTAAGATAATGCAATGGAGTGCCAAGTGTCATCCCTTGTAGCTAGTAGGGGTATTTATACCCTTACCCACCAAAACTATCTGTTGGGAGTAAAATCCTCCAACTCAGTTCATTATCAGACCATCTAGAGTATAAGCATCGGACCGACTGGCCTCCTTCGGCAATGGTTTAAAAAATAGCCATTTCCACGCATTTAATGCACCACCTAAACCAACCTGTGTTGAGCGCCTAAATCATTTGGCCTTAGGTCTAGACCATCTAGTCTAAGGGTCTGGATCGTTTGGCCTCCACTAGAGCTATTAGCTATGGTTCTAGATAACCTAGGAGTTTGGACTGTTTGGCGTTGACCGCCTGGACCATTTGTAGGTCACTATTCAGCACAATGGACTATTAGTAAAACAATGATTTCTAATGGCTTAGTTACTAGATTTTGACGTTAAAAGCTTATCCAAATGGTTATCTTACCCATAAACAATCTATCCAAGACACAACTTTTCTCAAGGAGAAATGGCTCACACTATAAAGAATACTCCACTAAACATATTCATGAAGACCACTCATTTTTATAGGACATGCTCAATCCTCTCTTTATTTAGGACCTGAAAAAACTCACAACACGTGGCTAGACAGGCTTACTAAATGCACTCACATGCGAACTAACATGGTACAATATTATCCACATGCTTGTTTCATAGACTCTCTTGATAGTACAGTACCTATCTAGCAATTTAGTCTTCTAACCAAACCCTACGATAGAAAAAAATATTCTTTATTATATCTTACATATGGTCATTTTTTAGACTTCCAAAAAAATACATAGCTTATGGAGGGTACCACTTGATATTTGCCCTAGTATGTACAAATATTAGAGCTGGCCACAATGATGGTGATATAAAAGGACGTGGATTGAAGCAGAGGTGGTTACCTCCAAGTAAAACAAAGGATGAAACTATGTAGCAATGCTCCATAAGTTATCCCTCGACCACAATATTTCACTTACTCTAACTTGCAGCATCCTTGTTCGTTTGTTTTCCCTAAACAACAAAATACTATAGCAAATATATTCAGAAATGAATGGTCATTCTCAAAAGAAGTCCATGTTGAAAACAGTTTGCAGTGTTTACACAGTCGCTGGTTGCCTGGTTACAATTAACCAAAGTCCCCAATCTCAAGGGAGAAATCACACAACGCAATAGGAAATTGCATATGTTTGATCTCACATATACATCATACATGACATGTTGTGGAACAACTTAAGAACTAAAAAGTAACACGAGGCAGGCCACGACATATGAGGATCTCAAGTCAGATAGACACAAGCAGTGATAGACAAAAGTGTGTATATATGCTAGCCTTTGTTGGTTGTGTCATTGATCCAATGTTTCTTTTGGACAATTTTAGTGCCAATTTGTCTAGCTTGTCCCCATCACCTACCGGAAAGAGCCTGGAATACTTCCAACAGAGTGCTATACATCACATCGTCTTGACGCTCGTGTTTCGATTTGTCACCGCATCATCTGTCCTTTAGACTCCTTAGGTCTTATGTACAGATTTTCCTAATTTGGAATTAAAGTGATTCCTGGCTTATTTGCAAGCAAGAATCTCTAAGAAAATCCTGCAGTCCAACCATTGGGTTTACGAACAATATGTGTTTGGTACTTTGATGATACAAAATGTATGAAACAAGATTCATATCAACAAATTTGTTTTAAAACTCTGAACTATAGATTCATATTAACAAAACTCTGAACAATCATATATATTTTTAGATAATGTTGAACGATACTAACTCTGTACTTGCGAAATAAGTGAGAACACGTACAGCAAAAGAACTCGTAATCTGGAACCAGAGAACCTTCAGGGATCAATAGCCCCTCCCTTTTCCTCTCCACCACTAAGCTCTTGCAATAGCCATTGCTGCCAGACTAGTGAATCTGCTGCACCGAGAAGCACCCATCGTCCATCGAGCCTTGTCCAGAATACGACCTTTCGATTCAACTCAGTTGCAGAATTCAATCAGAATTCAGTCAGCTCCCACGAGAAAAAATGATCAAAATCCCAGGTTTCAGGCGGATGCATCCGTTTGACCGCAAGCAACCAAACCAAATTCCTCACGCAACGACCGTATTCTATACAATAATCTAGCCTAATCCCTCTCATGCAATCAAGCAGGCACTTTCTCGTGATCACCATTTCGTCAAACCCCGAATCCAAAATCGCATCCTTCAGCTGGACTAAAGGCCACGGTTTCAGTTTTCAGGTCGTTTTCGACGGCGACCTCAGCTTTGTATCATCAGTGTTCCAGTCTTGTACATACATGTATGCTGCTATTCCTGTGTTTTGCAGTGTGACAATGCCATATATATAAAGGCCGCCACTGGGGTACGGACAGACCTGCTCCATCTTCTCTGAATTTAATTAATTTGTCTTCAGCTTGTGCAGCTCCTCGTCCTGCTCAGCTAGCTCAGGTAATTAGCCAGGTTAATCAAGCAATCAACTTCTTGCTGACACAAGTAGAGGTGAGTTTACCGATTGACTTGGATCAAAGCTTAAGCTTAAATAAATACTTGTGATCATCCAGTTTGAACCATTTTTATATCGAGGTTTTGACTAACTTTTGTCAAGACTTTTTTTCCATCACAATCTTAAACTCATTCTTATCAACGTGATATTGTTTTTGGCTTAGTGACCATCAATTTATAGTGTTATCCATTAGCCTCATCACGGTAGTATCTATTTCTTTATGCGACTTAAAGAAAAATATTTATTCTAACAAATTGGTTGCCATGATCAACCAGTTATATATGAAAGATATAAATATAATTATTGAGTACTTATCAACACCATAAGTATCATACAGTTGCATGTGAGTGAGCTTAAGTGCAAAGATCCAATTATAAAGAAGATATGAACTACGTGGATCGGCAGCATGCACAATAAAAGTCTAGGATTTGCTCCTCCTAAATTATGCATAACAAAATATACAAGAGAGACAAGTGTATGTATAATAAGATTTAATCAATGGGATTTACCCTATATATATATATAAAAGCATGTGGCAATGATAAAGACATTTATAAACACATACCTTTATGATGTTATATTCTTAATATAAATGAGAGTAAATAAGATAAGTCTTAATTAAATATTAGTCTCAGACTTACATATATCAATAACATAGATAGAAATCATAAATATGATTTATCAAAAAGGTTCGGTCTCTATACATTTCATTCTTATCATGATTAAGGTCCATCATCAAAGAATGGATATCTACTACATCTCATTATCGGGAAAAAGCATAGTTAAATTCCCCTGAAATCAAGGTAGAGATGTTATAAAGGAAATTTCATCAACTATATAATAAACAAAATATAGAATATGCTCCCTTCAAGATTTGCATACATATGAATATAAAAAATCCTATATTCACATAATCAATTAAGATCATCAATTAAAATCAATGAGAGAGTTCACCTTAGATCCACAAGAGAGATCAATTTAGAATATGTAAAGCTCGTAAAAACATATCTATCATCATTTACATTTCCAAATCCAAATGAGACTTGTTAAAGAAAAGCTCAATAAAACAATATCTCACAAAATTATATTTGTCATTAATCATTAAAACCAAATTAAGCCACTTGAACTTACAATCTCTTGTTTTTTGGTGATTGATAATAAATCCATTAAGAATAACCACATTTGGATATGAAGGATATAAATTAACATTATATTGAATCTTAGCAATTGATTTATATCAATGGATGTCAATGAGAAAATAAAAGTGAAATATATGCCAATGACATGCTAATGCATGTGAAGTACATGGAATCCATATGATGCGAGATCCTGAATATTTCTCCCTTTTATAGTGATGATCATATATGGGATTCACCAATATTCTCCTCTTTAAGATCAAATGCGAGATTCTCAAATATTTTTCCCCTTTTGGCATTAATCACCCAAAAATATAAAAATGCTAAAAAATAGGTAATTTTACACAAGCAAAGAGGGATGAACACTCATAAGGCCAAAGAACATTTTTATGCAAGGACAAAAAGCAAAAAAAAAGAAATGATCCATTTAGGAAAACTCCCCTTTACTCATAGAGTTTTGCTTTTGGATAAAGAAATTGGAATGGATTTTATATATATAGAAAGGTGAGTTTAAGCACTTGAACATTTGCTTAAATGTCCTCATCAAAGGTTTTCTTGAGAAAGTCTAACACTAAGACGACATTGGTTAAGGATATTTGAAAGGATTTTAGTCAAAAATATAATCTTGGTAAGAACTATAAATGATGAGTAAGTGCTAAGTTAAAGATGATCAAGAGATACTACCATTTGTTGAGAAACTACTTGTGTATAGAAATTTGATTTTGGGAGCAAGAAATGGTAATTTGCATTGATAGCAGGGATCAACATTTATTTTGGTGGCAAAAATGAATGGAAGTTGGATCTTATCCATGGAGGCATGGTTTTGAAACTTCCAAAATGGCTTTTAAATTTTAGGAGGCATATATGATATGCGTTTTAAAAACCAAAAGAGTTTAAGAAAGGAACACATCCAAAAGAGCCCAAAAATTCATGAAGTTTTCAAATAACAAAGAGTTCATTTCTTGAAACACCTTTTATCAAGCTTCCATGCTCAAATTTTGAACAAGACATGCACTTTCGAAATTAATATGACTTAGCCAAGGTGACTTTTTAGCAAGTGGAAAAAACTTGTGAAAACGGGATCCAATATATTTTCCATAAATCATGGAGATACTTCATGTAACAATGCACAAGTTTCATTTTGGGACCTTTGCCTAGATCCCAACAAAATTGAAGTAACACATCTCACAAGCTTTCAGCCAACTGAAAATTTCAGTCTTTTTCAGATTTTGGAGACAGAAAATGAGGTTGAAAAGTGCATTGCAAAAGCATCCAAATGACCTCCGAAAATTTTGAGTAAGTTTGGAAGTAAACTTCAACTATTTAGGATCAAAAGTTGTACTGTAAGATCCTTATAATTTGCAACCTATTTAGAGATAAAGACATCACTATGAAAACTGGATGTTTCAGCTTTTTTTTAGATTTTGATCATTCAAGATGAGCTTTAAAAGAGCATCGAAAAACATCCAAATGACCTCTGAAAATTCTACATAAATTGGCAATAAAGTCCAACTATAGAGGATCAAAAGTCATAATGTGAGCTTCTTCCAATTTTTAACCCATTTCGAGATGCAAAGATAACAAATCAGCCCAAAAAACATGCTAGTTCTGAAAATTGCAGAAACTTGAGAAAAATGAGAAAAAGTCAAAATATTTGCAAATCATATCCAAATGAGTTGAAACCTTACAGAAACGATATTTATACTTGTAAGAAACTTTTCCCACAAGAATTTCTGAAAAATTATTTTTCTATCAAAAGAAAAACCAAAAAGAGCATTGTAGGCCTTTTAAATGGAGTAATTTTGAGTTGAGAGCTCAAATCACTTTCAAATTTGAAATGAATGGACTTTGAAATTTTGTATAGCCTTAGGAGGTTTATAAATACACTTTTAAGCCAAGATTCACAAAGAACTACAGCTCAAAAGGCTTAGCTCACCATACGATGTATAGGCTAGATATGGTCAAGGTTTTGGATGAAACTAAAAGGTTGTAGAGTTTGAATGGTTTGCCTTTGGAGGAAACTTTGAACTAGATAAAAGTTTGAAATAACCAACTCTAAAAGTTTTATACTGACAACTTTTTCAAAAACTCAACAGATTTTGATTTAGGAGAATAAAACATTTTCAGAAAAAATAAGATCTTGGAAGATCCTATTAAGGCCAAATTTACTATTTTGTTTCTCAAAGTGAAATTTTTACTCCAAAACCTTGAAAAACATTTGAAATACATAATGAAGTACTTTTGAAAAGATTTTCTCAAATTTGGGTCTTTTAAAAAGGATTTTTGACTTTTGAGCAAATAAGCTCTTTTGAAATGGCTATGGTCTTTAGAATTTTCAGATATTGGGAGCAAGAGCTACATGGATTTGTTTCAAATTACTCCCCCTTGATGTATCTCGTGCTTTAACTCAAGAATTCAAGATTTGATAATAAAAATCATGTTTGAGGAAAATGCTACACACGCCCTCATTCAAAAACCTTCTTCCATAAATGGAAAAAGATGCAATGAGATGATATTTGAGAGAAATAGGTATGCATGAATATCATATACTCTTTTTGAGCTATGGTGATTTTTTTAGGTTCAACAATAAAAACCATATAAGTGCTAGTAAGCAACCATTTATGGTCTAGATAGGATTTATGGCTTGCTTTGGCATCAAATTTATTTTTGTTGGTTGGTCTCTCAGATAAGATTCAAAAACCAAAAACATTTGAAGTAACCAACTCTATGTAACTAGTTTTAGGGTCAAGTTAAAATTTTTTTTGGAAATCATTTTAGAGAGAAATTTAATTTTTCTCTAAAACAAGATCCTGGAAACTAGTTTTTATTGGCAAAAAATGAATTTCGACATAAAAATAGTTTTTCTTGCAAACTAAAGCTTGAAAAACATATTAGTGACCTTTTGAAATATTTTCCTAGTAGTAGGTTTAAAGAATTATTTTTTCACAGAAAATAACTTTTGGTCAAAATAGGCCTTTTGAAAACCTTTCTACCACTTTGATCACTTTTCTCACATTCTGAGTCATAGTGCATATGAAGAAATGCAACACTGCACCCTAATGTGATATTTCCTTGGTATCTACAAAGATATGCAAATAAACACAAGATTCAACAAAGATCAAACAAGATTGACAATAAGCACAAAGAGAGAAAAGTTAATCGTGATGCATGAATATGATCATGTCCATAGGTTCATATGTTACAACCCATCAAGCTAAAAAATGCATAGATGATGACTTTTAGAATAGCAAGGAATTTAATTTTGGAAAGAGCTATGAGAATACAATGCAACCCTACACCAGGCTAAATAAAATAATTTATAAACTAAATATAAGATACTGAGATGGTATTGATACTTGATGTGAATTTTTCATCTACATTCTTCACTCCAATTCTTGAACTTGGCGAGAATAACATTTTCTTGAATAAGCCAAACCTCCATGTACCTATATTTTTATTTGAGCACATTTTTGTCTCAACAAAATTGGGTCTATCAATATTAAATATTAGTTACCAAATTATGAGTCACCCAAATGGTCCTCCTTCTAGGTGAATGTCTAGGTAAACCATCATATCTAGCAAATACATTGCCTTACCTATTTTTTCTAATCTAATAATCATAAAAAACAAAAGTAAATTTTGGAGTGTTACCTATGGGACAATTTTTACTAATATGTTACTTTTCCTAGCAATTGTACCAAGTTGGGTTGTGACCTCTATAACTTTTCTCCTCTTGCTTCTTGCCGGTTTGACTCAATTTTGATGAGTTGCAGTTCTCAGCCTTCTTGATGGGGCACACCGAGGCAAAATGTCACATCTCATAGCAACCAAAACATGTAATGTGATAATGGATTTTGGCCACATCCTTCTTGCCATATTTAGTTGTATCTTGGTTCTTTCTTGAGTGTCTAGGCATATGCCTAGTCTTCGTAACATTCTCTTTATGGAGGAAACCAATTCCAAACTTGTCATTTGTGCTCTTTTACTTGCTTAGTATTTCTTCAAGTGTGATATTCCCTTCATAACTTCTATCCGTGTCTTCTTTTGAATATTTAACTTGGGCTTGTAATTTCTTGCTTTCCTCTACAAGATTAGCAACAACATACATAGAGGAAGAACAAGAGTTTACATATATGTTTGAGCTACAAGTTACCTTTAGCAAGTCATCACAAGAGGTGTACACACCGGCCTTAATGCATGGACTAGTTACACATGACATACCATCATCAATTAAATTACATGTGATGCCTATGCCTATCTTTGGCTTACTAGATGAAATGCAAATAAGAAGACACTTATAAGCTTTTTTTTATTTCCTTAAAAGAATCACAAAGTTCCTTATAAGAATTAATTAGCTCCTCATTTGAGTCTTTGAAAGAGAGAAGAATTTTCTCTAAAATTTAATTTGTCTTCTTCTTTTTGGCAATGTATTTATTAGCCTCCCTAAGCATGTCAAAAATATCATCATAAGAAGGCTCATCACCATCATCACTATCATCATTACTAATTTCAATAGTATTATCATGAGCATTTTTATTTACCTCATTCTTACAATTTACCATCAAGTAATGAGATGATGTGGATGATATTGGGTCCTCCTCCTCATCACTTGGGGAAGTGGAACCATCAATGGATATTCGCTCTTGTGTGCAATCATCATCAATAATTGTGTGTACTTCATATTTTTATTTAATCTTTGCCCGCATAGCATTAGCACACTTGAGATTACATACTTTATTAAACATGTCATCACTCAAAGCAAAAAATAAAGCATTAGTAGCTTGAGCATCGAGATGTAGGCATTTCTCTTTCCTACTTGTTGGAGCATGGTCATCAAAAGAATGAGAAAATCCCACATGTAAAATCTACCATATATTTGTGCTCATGGAACTAAAAAGAGAAATCAAGTGGATTTTCCATTGTGCATAATTTGTGCCATTAAATATACGAGGGTCACTACCTGGATGTACTATAACTCTAGAAGCCATTCTTTTTCTCTTGAAATGGTTAAGTCCATAAAATAGAATACCAAGCTATGATACCATTTATAAGACCAAGTAGGCTAACTAGAGGGGGGTGAATAGGCGGTTAAAATTTCTTTTTAGCTAAAACTTGGTTTTACATGTAGATGCATAAATCAAAATGATTTTGGACAAATCAAGGCCTAAATCAACTAGTCTCAACGAAATGCACAAGTAAGCTAACCTATGTTGAGGTTTGCAAGCCTATGCTGATATAAGCACAAATAAACTCTAGTATGTAAACTTGCTGAAGGTTAATTTACACTAAGTAAATTGCACAAAATAAAGGAGATAAGAGACAAATATTATTTTACTAGATGTTCGAAAACTTGCTAACTTACTACATCACAATTGAGGCAAGCCCAACTTCACCTCCAAACCACATAGCCCCGAACCCCTTTGTAAAGGAATGGGCAAGGTGGAAGTTGATCACTAAGCGGCCTCACAAGTGGTAGGATCAAATATAAGAACCAAGCCTGCCTGATGGGGTGAATGATATGAACATCGAAAACCAAAATCTTTTTATGGAAGAGAAGGAAACCTCTAACCTATTCTGATGGAGAATGGCCAAATCGTAGGTTTCACGCTAGCCGGACCACCGGTATAATGCCGGTCGGTCTGTTGCTTGGTTGTCAGTCAAACCACTAGCCTACTATCTGTCCGACCATCCTCTCACTATCGGTTGGACTGCCAGGAACTAGAAAACATGCCTTGATGAAACACTTAAGAGTAGATTAACTTTATTATATCAAGATGTGTTTACAAAGTGCATCTAAAGCACTCTTTTCTTAACTCATGAAGTACAATTGAAACCACAATGCAAACTTACCTTGTGTTAACACCAAAATTTGGTAAGCCCCACAGATAGTATCAAAGAGCCAATTGGATTATGGAAAAAGGCCGATTGATGCATGAAAAGAGCCGATCGGATAGATTAAGATAGATTTGATTCATTCAAAAATAGAAATTTATCCAGATGAGACCGGATGTGAGGAGGAGTCATGGAATCCATGACAGGATAGTTATATCTTTAGAAAATATATCTTATAAGATAGACAAGTTTAGTTAGTTTTGTTAACTTCTTAGATAGAGTTAACTTTTTTGTATAGGACGTAACGTCTAGAGGTTGTTTGTAACCACATCGAACTCATGTAACCCTAGGGTATAAATATAGACCCCCTAGAGACTTATAAATCATCCACATAGAACAATAAAATCTCAGTGCATCACCACCCTAGTTCGTCTAGGTTCTTCCCGGTGGGTTCTAGCTCTTGATGTGGGGCTATATCGGTCAGGTCTGATTCTGGTGTAGGGGTAAGTCCCATCATTATCGTAGTATATCTGCTCTGTTTAAGGCTTCATCGGTTAGGTTTGACCTTTTAGTTCGATCAGATACATCATATCACGTTCGCGTGCGATCTATCGGCTTATCAAGCTCCTTCTATCATCATCGGTCTCATGTAGATTGAGCCATAAGTTGATAGGTCTTTTCTCGATGTTTTATTGGAGTAGCCAGCCAATGAGTTCTCTCTGCATAATGCTTCATGCCTAGTGTATCGGCTTTTTAGCCGATATACATATATCTTGCCTAGTGATTAATCCGCTAGCGATCGATCTAGTTCTATTAGATCTGGCCTTATACTGTCATGGTTAGGTCCGATCTATTAAGTCTGTGTCTAATAAGGCTGGTATCGGGATCTAACAGGTTTCGTTCCTCCTATCTGCTCAACTAGCTGATGAGCTTATTTATATGCCTGTATCAGACTCACAGCCGACAGTAGTCGATGGTTTCACCTGTTCCTTCTATTAGTTTGTTCAATCTACCTCTCGTCATTTCGGTATCATTAGCCTTAGCCTTATATATCTTGGTACGGTCCGATCTATCAAGGCTAGCTCTAGCGGTACCGTTATCGGTGGTCGCTAGGTCTCATCCTTTTGAGAGATCGGACCTCGCTCTCTACTGTTTATTGCATATTCCATTCAGAGCATCATCAGCTCTACAGCTGATTAGTTTTTTATTTTATTCCTCGCTATTTGCCTATGTTGTCATTGGCTTTCTAGCCAATGTATAAGCATTACAGCTCCTATCGGCAACTAGCTGATAGCAGGAGTGCATCAGACTTACAATCGATAGCTATCTTAACCCTATCGGCACATCTAGCCGATAGCAGGAGTCCGTATCGGCCCATTAGCCGATTGGCTCGATGATCTAACTCTATCTGTCTTTCTTATCAATTAGAGGTCAAATTGACTGGCACGTCCACAACTACAATAATGGAAGACCTTAAAGAGCCGAAAGACCTGTACTAGAGCTAAGCAAATCTCCCTGGCCTTCACATGTTTAGGCACGATCGCATCAGTCGTCCATCAGCTAATGCTCGCCCTCTCGACATGCCTCTCCACCTAGTCTGATCTCCTCATGCGTGAATAGCTTGAACCTTTACTAAAGGCTAGTTTGACCACTGTACCAAACGCGGTCTAATCATCCCATAGCTCTGGTCTAACCGATGTACCTCATGCGGTCTGACTGCCCTTGACCATCGGTCTGATTGCTTGCAAGCTTGCAATTTGACTGGACCATCTAAAGAAAAACATGGCCTTTGCCACCGTAACCTTGTAAGTTCATGCTTCTTGTCCTTTTTATGTTTTCTTGCAAGTCTAATCCAAAACTAAACCAAATGCCCATCCTTACCACAATGGGCCCAATTATACTTCACACGTGTCATTTCTTTTGAAGTAGAAAAAGAAGCATTTGCACATATTGTAGAAAGATTCAACAAAACATTAGCAGATTAGAAATGGTTTTCTTTGGTTTAGGTGTTGTCAAAATCTCACCCTTTTTAGTTATATTGAAAACAAAATGTTGATCACTTCAAAGATAGACATGTGCATCAAAACATATTTCTTTATTTTGTGTACTAACTTTTAATTGATCCAAAATTATGTTAATCTTTTTTTGTCATTGGAAAATCTTTGAAAAAAACTATTCAAATAAGATACTTCTTTTGTCAAATTGGCATAATTTTCATAGTCAATTAAAACTCCTTTTTGTTTTTGTAATTTGAACAAGAAAGCACATCATGATTTTTCACAATATCTTCCATATACTCAAGAAAACCTAAAGCTTTTTTCAACTTCATTTCGTTTAAAAACATGTTGAGCAATGTTATAATTCAAGGAACCTTTTGTTGTTTTAACCTTTTAGCACTTAAAAGATTAGAAAATAACTCATCAGCAACATGAGTGTGCAAAGCAAATCTAAGAGCAAAAGATGATTTAAGCATTTTATTTTTCTCAGTCTTAAATTCTAATCTTAGACAATTAGTAGCATTAACCTCGCGCAAAGCAGAAAATTTAGAAAATAAAACTTCACAAGATTTGCAAGAATCATCATTTGGAGTGAAACATTTGAATCTATCAATCTCAACATTTAAAATCTTCATAGTGTGATCACATTTTTTAAGCCTTGTAGAAAATACATTAAGTTTCTCAGCTAGTTCAAAAGTGGCATGTTCTAATTCATCATAAGCAAGACTTTCCTTACCATCACTATCGGATTCATCGATGATGGAATTTGCTACACTATGAGCCATAATAGGTAAGGCTGTAAAATATTTACCATTGCTAATGCTCTTAGTTTCTTCAATCTCCAATTCTTTATCGCTTTCAAAAGCTTCTAACAGGTGACATATGAAGACCGTTCGTCAATAGATTGAAGATTGTTCAACAGTTTTTTAAAGCGTCCAAAATAATCATCTAAATTTTTTTTATGTTTCATCTCAAATTTCACATAATCCTTGTGGAAAATATTTCTGCATATTTTCTTAATATTTGAAGATCCTTGGTGAAAATCACATATAGCCTTCCACATGTCATATGTAGATTAAAGATGAGAAATTCGATGAAAATTTCAGCAAGAAACACTACATAAAATCATATTTTGAGATTTGCAATTATTTTCCAATTCAGTTTTTTTTTTGCATTAGTAATCATCTCAAAAATCTCATATGGATTAGAAACTTTTTGCCAAATATTAAAACTTTGAGATATAATGTAAGATTGTATCTTTTTGCACTAATATTAAAAATCAACTCCATAAAAATAGGAGGCTTAGTTGAAAATCTATCGGTCATGATGAAAATGCTAGATTGATAAATTGATAAATATCAAAAAGAGTAAATGTGACATTGATACCACTTGTAGGATCAAAAGCAAGAACTAAGCCAACCAGGGTGTGAATGGTAAGAACATCAAAAACCAAAATCTTTTTGCGGAATAAAAAGAAACCCTCTAACTTTTTCTAAAAGAGTGCGGCTGAACCGTTGGTATTGCCTATCATACCGTCATTTGGTTGCTAGTTAGACCACCTACTAGCTGCTAGTTGGACCGCCCTCTAGCTGCCAGTTGGACCGCTAGGAATTAGAAAATATGCTTTGATGAAACTCTTGAAAGTATATCAACTTTATACATTTTGATCCTAGCTCACCCGTGCGTCTTTTTCCCCAATAGCCAGTGGTTCCTATCAACTCCTAAGAGGATCTCTCCCAATAAAACACACATCGCCGGCCTAGATGCCTCCATGGTGGTGGGGACTTCCAACACCAATGGTTGGCCCCATTGCACCGATGTAGCAGGCCTACTGGCTGTACATAGGAAACCAAGATGCCAATTGGACCCACTTTCACAAGGGACAATTTTGGTACCTGCTCGCCGCCAAAAAATCCCGTGACTGGGGAGGGACGGCGGCTCGGTCACGGGAAGGCCTGGGAGGTCTGCTTGTCTCCAGTGTAGGTCCTTAGGTCTCGAGGTTCGCGGGCGTGCCAGTCAATTTGACCCTGCAATTGACAAGGAGTGAGACGAGCGGGTCCGATACAGACGCTCACTATCGGCTGGCTGGTGATAGGTTCAGGATGCTGTTGGATCGGCTGGGGAGCCGATGTGGATAGGTATCAACGAGCGGTCGATCGTAGAGCCGATGGAGGAACCAGGGTGTGCTCAGAGGATATCGAGGCGCACGGGATCCCTCCGGACAGCTGAACACTGATTCATCGGCTGGAAAAACCGATGAAAGCGGATATGGTCTAGGCGATGATTAGCGCAAGAAGGCACGGGCTGCAAAGCCGATGCCGCTCCGGATATGACAGCAAGAGACCCGTCGTCCGCCGTGGCAGCGCCATCAACACCGAATCTCGAAGATCGAACCTAACCGAGACAGTACGAGGCCAGAGCCAGCGGCGATGATACGAAGGACGCCGGATCGGCTATGCCATAGCAAGGATAGGAATGAACCCATCGGCTAGCTGAGCCGATGAGGGGACGTCTCTCTGAAGGCGGGTGCGTATCGGTTGGAGGTCCGATACGTTTGGCGTTACGCGTCGTGGGACGCCTCTAAAGGCTGATGCGTATCGGCCAACGGGCCGATGCGCTGGGCGTGAAGCACAGAGCATGGATAACTCATCAGCTAGCACTCCGATGATACGCCGTGCAGAAGCCTATAGGCCTGAACCTTGATCTACCATCGGCAGCCCCATAGGTCAGACCTAACCGATGCAACACAAGACTGACGACGGCAGAGGGAGCTTAACGGGCCGATAGGTCCAGCACGGACGTGATGCGATACATCCGATCAGCCTAAGAGGTCGGACCTAACCGATGCAATGTTAGACAGAGCAAGACATAATAGGATGGTGGTGGGACTTACCCCTTTGCCGAAGATCGAACTTAACCGATGCATTCCCGCGTCGAGAGCCAGAACCCGCCGGTAGAACCTAGATGAACTAGGGTGGCGATGCGCCGAATTTGAATATGATCGAGAGATATGTTACATGTTTCTAGGGGGTCTATATTTATACCATGGATTTATAGACAGAGTCTGACGCGTCTATGACCATCGGACATTATTTCCTAGTAAGAACAAAGGAAAATATTCCTAAAGCAGTTAACTAACCAGCTAAACCTCCCTAATTGAGTAAGGTTACAATTTACAAAAATAAACACCCTGCCGTGGAGTCCACGGCTCTTTCGCAAACCCGGTTTCATCTGAATAATCTTCCAATTTGTAACTGAGCCTTCCTTTGCTGCAACCTGATCGGCTTATCCACTGTAGCTATCAGACCTTCTTTAAGTCAAGCTGATCCTTCTCCTTCTTTCCCTCGGGCTTCTCGGACCTAATCCCAATTGTACAATCCCCTGTCTTCAAGCCGATCCAATCTTCTACTAATCTGATCAGCTTTTCTACAGTTCTCCATCGGCCTTGTCTCAGTATCTCCATCGGCCGATGACTGTATTAAACCCTCCATTGGACCTCTCAGCCGATTGACTTTAGCCCCATCGGATCTCCCAACCGATCGGCTTTAGCGCCATCGGATCGTCCAGATTTTAGTGTTAACAGTACCATAAGGAGTTTGCCCACATGATGAGGGCAATAACGAAGGTGATCGATATGGTAGTGATGCTCCTACTTAGGGAGGACCTCACATTGTGCTTGGACCCTAGGAAGATTGCGATGCGAAAGGGGTTAAGGAGTGAAACACAAAGATGGCCCCCAGGTTGATGCACATCCTAGGTGATGGCAGTGGTGGCCTGAGCAGTGACCTCAAGATGATGGTAGAGGTCAAGATCTTGTAGATTCATGAGGGAAAGGGAAGAGGCGATGCAGACTGAGCCTCCCACGACCATCCCTCTTGCCTCCTTGCACTGAAGATGTGCTGAGCAAGGCCCATGATGAAGAAGCCAGGAGGTCAAGGGCGCCAAGCTCAATATGCAATCCTAAGGATACCAGGCCTGAGGAGCACCCGAGCTTAGGGCTTAGCAGAATGATGAGCACACCTCGCTAGCAGCCAAGGTCAGGGTTCATTCATGGCCCCTGATGAAAAAGAAGAAGGCCGCCCTCGAGCCAAGACCAAGGTGAGTGCCTTACCCTATCTCAGGTTTCATTGTAATGATTTGCACGTTGATTTCAACCCTCCTTATTCCTATCTACCTAGCTGCCTAAGGCATCGATGGCCACTCCGAGCCTAGGGATTGCCACTATCATCAAGGAGGTGGAGACATGGGCTACATGCACAACAACCGAGGCACTAAGTAGCAAGCCCTTGATAGGGGTGAGCAGAGGGCGGCAATGAGACAAGGGCTATAAGCACAACAGCCGTGGTCCAACAGCTAATGGATGTGATGTTCTCCTACGTCTACTAGGTCACTGCTCTTGAGGGTGACCTGACACGCTGTGAGGAAGCAACTTTCACTTGGAAAGGCACAATTGGGTCCTAGTAGGAGGCGATTGCCATCTAGAAAGTTGTAGCAATCGCTTGTGAGGACATGGACACCCAAGCAGGTGACGGGCTGACTACCTCACCAAGGGGCAAACCAACAAGGTGGAGTAGCTCATACTTTGGGCCATAGAGGTGAGCCTCATGGAGGAGATTGTGATTGTATGCAAGTAAGAAATCGTGGAATAGAAGGTTGCTGCTGACTTGGAAAAGAAGGTGACGGATTGAGAGGCCATCATCGCCTCCCCAGACAGGTCCATGAGTAGACTAGGAAGGTGGTGGTGGAGTGGGAGGTAGAAATCACCACTCGGATGCAAGCCTTGGAGCAGGCAGAGAAGGAGGTGGCGTAAAGAATGACGGTCGTTGCCACCCACGAACAAGACCTATACAAGGGAGATCTCACCACACATAGGGCATGCATTGAACCCATCCTAGAGACCGAGCTTGGGCTCGTGGCGGTCCAGGTGGAGGTGATGGCCCTCTATATCTAGAAGCTAGAGGAATATCTAAAGGTGGTAAAGGCGGGGAAGCGCATCTCAGAGACAGATGCCCGGGCCATCGGTGATATGATGGTCAACAGTCTAAAGAAGGCACAATGTGTAGTGATGAAGGCAATGCTTGGCTAAGTCCCAAAGATTGACGTCGATGGTTGCACCCTTGGGAACCGTGTGTTAGATTTCTCACAAGTTGTTGGCTGACTCACTGAACTATCGGCACACGTACACCCTTGCCATGTACTATGCACATAAACTTGCCTTTCTATTGGAGCTGCCACTAGAGGCAACCATCAGGAGGAAGAGGAAGCTATAGCCCACGAGGAGGTGGCCAAGCAAGAGACGGAGGAGGAGGAAGCGATGAAGAGGTCAAGGAAATTTACATCTCCTCTGACTCATTCAATGGTGAGTAGTAGGGCGTCATTGACGGTGATGGCGATGGCAAAGAGTGATAATTGTTTTATTTATATCTTCCTCTAAACTTCTGCATTTAAGAATTTTTACTGTTATTGGAAAACACTCTATTTTTCTTATTGATCCTTGATCCGCTTTGCATTTGCATATGTGTTTTTATGTGTGGTGTGACTATCTTTTGGAACGGTGAGAGTTGGTGAAGCTAGTTCCACACTTGTTCACGCCTGAGCTTGGTTGCTCGATGTGCTCACGGGGAGTCCTTAAGCACGTAGACCAGATGCACTTGATCCAATATGCCATGTGCATGATCCAGTGATAGGGTCCAGAGGTTGTGAGCACACACGCAATGTCTAGCTCATGCGTCATCCTTTATGACTTCACCTAAACCAACACACATTTGAGCGTAGACACATGGCTGCAAGGGTTATGCATGGCCACGCTACTTAGCTCATCCACCTCTGCCTCTCAGTCGCCCCTTGGCAAGCAAATCTTTGGCAATGCATGATGATAAATTTGTAGCTCATGGCACCTAGACTTCAGTAGTGCCTAGAGTGGAACTAGTAAGACTGAGCAATGTTGCTTGTCGTTGGGGTCTAAACTATCCCAATCTGAGTTTTACTGGAGACGTTGGGACTTTGGCAATACTTATTGCACAATCTACATCTTGGATAGAGATACGCAGGACCATGTTATCCTGAGCACCCAAGCTCATGCTGTAACTAGCCCCTATTCGTAACCAAGGGGGATAAGTAACAACACACATGAAAACATGCCAACTAGCAAATAGATAAAAGGGAGAAGGATCCCCAAGCATACAAAATTGAAAAGGAGTTATTGTATTTAAAGTAGTGTACAAGATGGGACCCCATGGCTAACCTGTAGAGAAAACGCATTCTTGTTCAGATTGGCCCAATCACTACCTCCCTTACAAAGTAGTTAGAGGTAGAATTTGCAATGGTGCTCAATGTTCCACGGGTTCTAGAGTAGGGTCCTGTCCTCCATGGCCAACCTTATGGTATTTGGTCAGGCGATAGTTTATGAGGAAGGGGCATTCCTATATGAGGGATAGTTTATTCTTTTTAGCAGGCGTTTGGATGCAGTAGAGTACCAAGTCCCCAACCTGTAGTGACCGGACCTGAATGTTGCACTGGTAATAGCGCTTTAGGCTCTGATGGTATCTAGAAGCTCATAGCATAGCTCAATGCCAGCACCACTCAAAGTAGTCAACGTTGCCATGACTCATCCATTCTTTGATCTAGTTCAGCATATTGTGGACTTGAGGTAAGCTAAAATTGAGCTTGGATGAGAGGATGACCTCTGCAAAATACATGAGAAAGAATGATGTTTGCTTGGTAGCTTGGCTCAGCATGGTGCGATTAGCCTAGAGGATGGTGGGCAGCTTGTTGATCCACCTAGCCCCATGCTCCTTGAGGACATTGTATGTTTTCACTCTTCTTGGCTATTGTTCTTTGGGTGGGTAGGTGAGGCAAAGCAAATCTTGATCCCGATGTTCTTGCAGTAGTCTCCAAATAGCCTGCTAATGAACAACATGCCATTGTTGTGGATGATGCAATTGGGGATGCCGAAGCGACTGATAATGCTGCGTATGAACTTGAGGGTCAAGTGCTTGTCGATCGTGATAACCAAGAACACTTCCGACCACTTGTTGAATTTGTCGATCATGACATAGAGCATAGAGGTACTCGTAGCAACTGATTGCATAGGGGAATGGTCTTAGGATGTTTAGCCTCCAAATAGCAAAAGGCCGTAAAAGTGAGATGGTTTGGAGTGCTTGGGCCAGTTGATGGATTTGCTTTGCATGGAATGGCATGCCCTATAGTGCTGCACCAGCTTGGAGGCATCCTGGAGGGCTGTCGGCTAGTAGAATCCTTGGCAAAAGGCCTTTTCAACCATGTTGTGGAAAGATGTATGGTGACTGCATTTTCCCTTATGGACATCGACATGGAGCTTGCCACCCTCTTCTCATGGGATGCACTTTAGGAGTATGTCATTTGCACCACGCCAGTGGAGATCCCCATCCTCCAGGACGTAGTGCCTCACTAGGTGAGCGATCCTTTCTACGATGTCATCATCATCGGGAAGGATATTTTCTTTCAGGTAATCTTAGATTTCATCCATCTATGAGGGCTTCTGAGCACAACTAGCAAGTGCAGTGCGCTCTCGTAGCAGCAGCGCCCTAGTGAGAAGCTCCAAGGAAGGTGTCGTCTAGTTTTGCTTGCTTGAATGCTATCCATCCTGACTAGCAGTTGATATGGATGGCCATGTGAGTCTTTCTTCAAAGGTTCCTACTAGGACAATCACTCCAGTAGATGCTAGCCATGAGAGCTCATCAGCAAGCATTTTGACATCACAAGGAATGTGCTAGAGTTCCAAGTCATCGAAGTGGTGCTCCAGCCTACATACCTCATCCACCTACGCCCCCATCTATGGATCTGAGCACCTATACTGCTTGTAGACTTAGTTGACCAAGAGCTAAGAATTTCCCTTGACAAGCATGCACTACATACTGAGCCTACAGTAGCTCGAAGGCTAGTGAGCAGGTCCTTATACTTTAGCCATGTTGTTGGTCACCCAAAAACAAGTTGTATGATGTGCTGGATCATCATGTTGATGGTTCGCGAGGTGAGCACGACTCTAGCTCTCATGCCTTGTAGCGAGAGGGAACAATCAAAATTTATGATCTAGTACATTGTCCACTACCCATGTTCCCTATCATCATGGTTCATGGACATTTGTTCTTCCTCCAGCTCGAGCACTAGGGTGCACTTAGCCATGAAGTCAAATTCTACAAGCTCAATTGCCCTCCTGGCAACACAACTGGTGTCCTCATGGTTGCGTAGGATTTGGCCCAATGGTACAAGATAACCACTGAGACCTTGTGTGGTTAGAAGTAGTAACACAACTTCCTAGAATGATTTAGACCATGTACAACATCTTTTGGGCTTGCGGATTTCAAGTCTTAGCATCCTACATAACTTCGTTGAAGAAGTAGACAAGATGCAAGACCTTGTAGCCCTATCTACATCCAATGTCACACAAGAGCTTAGGCCTAGCCTCGTGCTTAGGGGCCAAGACTTCATACACAGGGGCACCTAGTTGCTCAGGTGCATCTCCTCTGAGCTTAGGCTTGGCCTCATGCTTGGGGCCAAGTCTTTGTGCTGTAGTACACCTAGTTGCTCAGACACGTCTTCTCTGAGCTCGAGTGCTAGGGGATGAGGCTAGAGATGGGGTGCAAGCTTGTGGAGATCACGCTCAACCAGCACTTATGACTTGTGGAGTGGCTGTGATGTACAATAACAATGGTGCTCAGCCACGAGGACATGCATCAAGGTAAGATAGAGGTTGAGGCCTTGCAAGGCTTGTTCATCTTTGGGAGTCTAGCTGAACTTCCCAATCTTGATGATCACACCCCGTAGTAGAGTCATCTATCTGATTTATGTATGGCAAAGTGAAAAGATCTTTTGGGCATGCCTTGTTGAGGTCGGTGTAATTGATGCACAGCTGTAGTTTGTCATTGGACTTGGATATGAAGCTACTGTGGGTTCATGAGCCACTCTAGGAGGATGATTGCATGGATGAAGCTAGCCACCAGCAGCTTATCCACTTCCTCATGGATGAAGCCTTGGGGCTCCAAGGCTTGTTGTTGGACATTTTGCAACACTGGCTATGTGTTTGAGCACATGGATAAATGGTGCTTGATCACCTTCCTAGGGACCTCGAGCATATTCGACTGTTGCCAGGCAAACACATAGGCATTAGGCTAGAGGAAGGAAATGAGCGTGCTTTTCTATTTATTGTCTAGGCCATCACCAATCTTGATGATCTCTAATGTGTCATCATCGAGCACAACCTCCTTCATGGGCATAAAGTCACTGATAGTGATCTGCTGCTTGGGTGAGCAAGGGCCTAAGGTCTTGGGGTAGTCCTTGTGATCAAGCCTTGTGGAGGTGAGGTCCATGACGCGCTGATCAGCATTGGCAAGGACAATCTTGAGGTTGTTGATAATGGTGAACGGGCTGACCAGGCCTAGCATCTTCATCGTCAAGTACATATAGTGTGTGGCTACTATGAACTTGATTAGCGCGGGGCATCAAGTTGTCCTTTGTCACATCGAAGGCTATGTCATGTTGACCTTTGTCAACATTGAAGACTATGTGCTCCGTGCAAAAGTAATCACAGCTACCAAATGTGACCGACAATGTGATCTCATCGAGGGCTAGGTGTACCCCTCGGTGATGGTAAGAATCAATAGCGAGGGCTCATGCCGCATGCTAGAGGCCTTTAGCTTGTTGTAGACCTTTGGGGAGATGATGTTGAGAGCAGTGCCCCCATTTATGAGGGCGCAACCTACCTTGATGTTGAATTTGGTAGGGGAGACAACCAGCGTAGTCTAGCCTTCCTTGGCCTTTCCAGTCACCCTATTAATAGGGGTCTCTAGTAAGGCATATTAACCCTAAAGTATACGTAAAGTTCATATCGGCTGAACCTGTAATGTTCTCATGTACAAATCCCTTTGCCTTACAATATCAATGGAGCTCAAGGCAAGACTTGTGTCATCCTATTAAAAACTCAATCACTCTCTCAATCCTATGATGGATTATAAACTCATGATTGACTCCTCAATCACTTTGGCATGGCCATGCACTTTCATAATCTGTTACATCGGGGGGCCAAAATATATCTCTCCTAGAAGAGAGGCAAATTCTATCTTGATCACTCACATCCTACTACATATTTCATAGCAAATCTAAAGACTACTTTTATGACTACCCTGTTATGGAATAGTGTTTTGTAGTTTAAAAATAAGCTACTACATATGTTGGGAACCATGATGTTCTCAGGTCTAAGGACTCCACATAAACACTATTCAAGATTAACTAATGACACATAAAATTATTACAATATCTAATAGCGGGTTTATCCAACATATGTTCACTAACATATATCCATATTATTGATTTGGTATCTCCATACCATGATCCATGAGACATGATCATCAATTAATATATATGCAGATCTTACAATCATATTTATTCCTCATATGATATATGATCAGGAATCATTTAGAAATATCAATATCTAACATTAGAAATGTCATGAATAAGTCACATACTTATTAATCAATAATGATAATGTCTATTTCAAGGAATAACTTAGCATATCATAAACATAATATGTGATATTACAACATCTCCCTGTTGCCTCTAGGGCATATCACTTATACTTAAAGCAATGACGCAAGGCATGAACACAGGTGCCACCATCAAGAGTGGCGACCACGTGCTTGGGCTATAGGAACCCGAGGTCTTGGTCTTGGTCACCAACAGCTTTGCCATGCTAGCATTCCTGTTGGTACTTCTTGGTGTGCTTAGCAAGATTATGGATCGTCTAGCTCTCCGTGAGGTCATGCAAGGCAGTCTCATGAGCTGAGCACCACTTGCTCGCCTTTGGCTTGACCAAGGGGCCCAATATACCTTCTTCATCTTGCCGCCATTGCCATCATCATGCAATGGCCTACTTGGTCTTTTGTCAGTGGTGAGGACAAAAGCTTTGGTGGTGCACTTCTCCTTCTTGCACTTCCTTTTTCTCCCTCCTCTCAATAGAATGGGAGGTGCTTTTGCCTTTGGGGATCTGCTCAGGGTGTGGCTAGTTCCACACTCAAGCATTTGCCTTCTTGGCGCACTTGTCTACAAGAGCCCACAAATACATGGTGGTCTCAATCTTTGTGATGTCGAGCTTCTCCAAAGTTTCCTCATCCCAAACACCATGTCAAAATAGTGGATGATGACATGTGGGGGATATATAGGATGGTGTTGTAGACCTGGCTAATGTGCTGTATGAACTACCTCAGCATCTTGTCCTACCACTGCTACATCACATGGAGATTAGCCTCCATCCTAGGACATTGATAAATGCCATAGAAATTGACCACAAAATGGTGGCACTAGTCTTTTGATGAGTAGATAGAGCTCATGGGAGGTTCATCAAAAAGGAGAATGCCTGGGCCCTAAGGGCCATGAGGAAGTAACTGACCATGATCTTCTCACTCCCGTCGGCTGCCTAAATGGTGGTGATGTAAATATTCAAGAACTCCACTAGGTTGACAAAGCTGTCGTACTTTTTTGGGATGTTGGTGTGGAGCTTGGTGGACCATCGCACCTAGCGAAGCCTAGGGGAAGACTCATGGCATGCTACCCGCTAGCGGCATGCTATAGCTTGGCACACGTTTTGAGGATGCCACCCTCCATATGATGGTTGGTCCTCTAGGTGCTTGTTCACTTCGTAGAGCCTTTCGCGCTGGTGCTCGATTGTGATGCTCTCATCTTCATGGACCCACAAGTCCTATCCTTCCTCTTGTACTAGGGGAGTGACGCATTGCTCGGTGGCCCTCATGAGAGTTTGATGTCCATTCCCAGTATGAGGGGCTTGTCATCTGGGAGGATGTTAGGTGGAGTACACTTGGAGGTTGATCTCAAGGCCATTCGGGAACTGCTAGTGGTGACCTAACGATGCGCTGCGCTTACCAGATCGATGACCTCCTTCAACTAGCACCTACTTTACATGGGTGGAGATGAGGGTGGCAGAGGAGCACTTGTGTGGTGAGCAGGGCATTCCCTAGAGTGGCGATGTGGAAGTCCAGACACCGACGGGGCAACACACCATTCTCACATTCCTGACATATGGTGAAGGCTACAACTGTGTCGATTGGGCAGTCCCTAGCTTCCTTGTCCAATGGGGGCACCATGGCTGCCTGCCATGCATGGGGGTGATGGTATAGTGTAGGCCAAGTGCTATCAAGCCATGCTAGCTATAGTAGAGAAGGTAGCAATGAGGTCTAATGAGCCACCATTGCATTTCAGCTCCATCATAGGAGTTGGAATCATGTTGGTAGTGTCCTCCGGGCAAGAACTTTTTGCGCAACAAGAAAGCATAGAAACTTGGATCTACCAACACGCTCCCATACCTAGTTGCTAGCTATCAAAGAGCGAGCTCCTTAAGCAAGAGAATGTAGGGACCCCTTTTGGGTTAGGCCCATGGAATGTCGATGTTAGATAGGGAGTTGAGGTGGTAGTAAATGGAAAAATTTACTATTTGTCATCCTTCCAAATGGCACATGCCCAAATGCCACTCTTCAGGATTTTCATTCAGATTTGCTAGCAGGCGCCCACTGAAACTCTCTATGTACCTCTATTTTTGTTTTTCTTGTACATGTGGTGTCATTTTTGCATTTTACTCCTGTGCTATGTGGAGGATGAGGTGAAAAGGACCTAAATGCCCCTTGGGCACAATTGTCAGCTTCTTCTCACCTCCCCTTCCAAAATTGAGCAAAGAGAGGGGCAGAGATAGAGCCACCACTGGCGAGATGGAGGAACTCTAGTGCCGCTTTCTTAGATTCATGCGCGCATGGAGAAGGAAGATGAGCAAGGCAAAGGAGGATGTTGCCACCACGGTAGCGGCACTAGGGTCGATGGGTGGGGGAAGTAGGAGTGGCTAGATGTGGTGGAAGAGATGGTGGGAGTTGTGGGGTCATTGGGGAGCAACAAGGGGCACTAGCAATGGGCCAATGACATGGACGTCACTGATCCTATGGCACACACACCGAAATGACACTGACGCCATGCGAAAGTTGCTGGAGAAGGATGTCGCACCTATCAATGCTCACAACTACAACAGCCGCATGCTGCTCCATGTTGTAGCCCTCTACAGTTGACATGACACTACTGAGTGGTTGATTGCCAATGACGCCGATGGATCAATTTGAGCTCTTTCTTGATTTTGTCCTAGTTGGATTCAGCTTGTTCTGTGACAAATTGATGGAATATGGTTCTAGTTTGCACTATGCGTCTTTCAATTCACTCAGATAGTGCTCATGCCTCTTTCCATCTTCTACTTGGATTTAGGGATTAGGTTGCAACTTGCTTGGTTCATGAATTTTGCAGCTTCTTTGATGAATTGACTTGGATGGGGGCAGTGACTAGCGACAGTGCAGTTGATGGTCGCCACTAGTGACAGTGCAGTTGATGGTCGCCACTAGGGAGGTCATGTCGAAGCCAGAGTTCCTAACAGGCAGTGGTGAACGGGGGCATTGCCATGGTGGCTGGCGAATGGCGGCATGACTCGTGATGGTCTGGTCGCTAGGGAGGTTGTGCATGTACCGGAGTTCCTACATCTAACTGGCGACAGCTCCATCTCTCCCCCACTCAACTTAGTTCTGGAAGGGAAAGGAAGAAGATGCTAACAGCTGGGCCCAAGGAGCATTTAGGTCCTTTTCGCCTCATCCTCCACGTAGGATGAGGGAAAATGCAAAAATGACACCACGTGTATGTGAAAAATAAAAATAGTGGTACACGAGAGAGTTTTATTGGGGATCGGATGGCAAATGGGAATGAAAATCCGAGAGTGTCATTTGGGCATGCACCATTTGGCAGGATGGCAAATAGTAAATATTCTTGGTACTAAATGGGATGAAAGGGATTATATAGGTTTGGGCCATGCAAGGCGTAATACCATACTCTTGTTATGTTCTTTGTTTGATCTTGATAGAAAAATGAAGTTACAAAGCTAATGCCCCTTTCTCAGTTGTTGGGTGCAAAACCTTTTTCTCGAAGGCTTTGATTGGCATCTTATAGTCAGTGAGGGAATACCATAGTGGCTGGCACTATCAACCGCTGCTCAGTACACATGTTAGGTATGGGATGTCTTGTCACTAGCTATGGAGTGTGCCCAGTCGTTGGGCCCTAGTGAGGCCCCCATCAGGGCCAGCTTGGAATGAAGCTGTGCCACCATACCATGCATCCTTTGTGGCTACGTGAAGTTTGAGATAGAAGCATGGTTTCCTGCTGCTGATGGCAGGGCCTATTTTTTAGTCATACATGGAAAGACGTGCAGAAAGGTGATGGACCCTATCATAAGGCATAGCAATAAACCGCGCCGGCTGATAGCCCATGTAGGAGTGATGATGGCGCACACAATGATTGTCTGGGTGCCATCCTGTTGCTCTAGTAGCAAGCCAGGAAGGTTTAATTCTCATCTATTTAAAGTAATGCCCACACGTGAACAAGCGCAGTGGCCTGCTACATCTCATTAGAATTAATGTGCCGCCAGTGTACATGAGCAACTCATTGATACAGAGCTCAGGTCATCCTCACCCTATGCTCAGCCCCTAGGAGGGAGAGCTTGGACATTTGTTCTACTTTCTGTTGAGCATGTAACAACTATCTCTTGAAGCTGGTTAACACTTGGGTAGGCCACCTAGCTTAATGACGTGTAAGTAGGCACCCCGAGTAGCTGATAGTGCGGACTCTAGCTCCCACTTTACTGACAATTATATTTATTGTACTATAATTCATACATATTTCAATTACTAAATATTATAATTCTCCATGATGTAACACATCATAGTGATTTAAGTTACATCCATCCATATTTATGTAGGTAATAGTCACAATATTTGAGAACAATGACTACATGAAAAATATGAGTAAATGTTATACACATATATAAGCCTCTCGCATTCTTCCCTACTCCATTCTTGCTCATATAGGACATCAGAGATTTAGCAATGGAGTTAGAAGCAACCAATGCTAAATCTATGATGTCCTAGCTTCTACAAACTTAATATTGTTTCTAAAATCCGTGAATAACGGTATGATAGTGTAGTGATTGTATTCTTCGGTATCATCAACTCCTAAAATTCTCCTTTTTCAAATCGATGGGTCTGGTACATAGAAAACCTAAGTAGCATGATCAACTAGTCATGGTCAATTATTCTTTTCTTTCCTTTTGTACTTCCAGATAATTTCCTCTCATATCGAGGTACTGATAAACTAATTGCATTCACATCTTGTAATTAATTAGTGTAACACTCAATAACTTTCTCAATGGTGTATCCCTCTATCATCGATCCCTCTGGGTAAGTGCGGTTGCGTACATAGCCTTTTAGAATAGACATGAATCATTCATACGGCCACCTCTAATGCAATTATAAAGGCCCAAGTGCAATTATCTAAGGCACAATATGAACCATGAGGTGCACCATCATATCAAAGAAAGTCGCATCCCAAATCTACCCTAAGTTCAATTTACCCTTTTAATGCATTTCTTGAAATATTAAAAGCCTAAAAGAGCCTCTAATAATTAAAAATTTGAAATTAAAAGCTCAAATGAGCTTGTGTGTATTTTTAATAAATTAACCATGCCTCAAAATATTTAATTATACTTTACTAGAATTTTCAGAGCACTTTTAAGTAATTATAAAGCAATTATAACCATTAAAGAAATTTCTAAAATCAGAAAAGTTTTAAAAATCTCTCTCCTTCCTAGCTGAATACAACCCATTCTCCCTCTTCCTTTCTCTCTCTTTGGTCCATTGGCTCGCTTGTTGATCCCATCTTGCCTTGTCGCCCTCTTGGGCTGGCCCAACCATGCCAAGCCACTCTCTCTCACGCACACACCACACGGCCTAGCCAAACCTCTTGTGAGGCAGCCGCTGATAGGCAAGGCCTACCTGTTAGGGTCATCTCCTTCCTCCAGCAGCTTGAGCGCTCGCATTGCTAGAACCCTAGCCCCCAAATCATGTGCTCAATTCTACCTCCCCACTAACCATTGTCCCCAATTATTTGAGGGGAAATAATTTCCTCCCCTTCTTTTTAACATTCCCCCTAAACCCCCTTCCCATTTGTGCCCAAATCAAGGGGATTTCGATCACTCTTTCCTTCAAATGAGCCATGCCATTGATGGCCACAACCCGCTCTGTCCAGCTCCCCTCTTTCCTTCCTTCTTCCTTCAAGAAAATGCCCACGTCTTCCTCTCTCCCATTCAGTCACCACTCAAGCCTTTCGCCTCCTCATCGTTATCGCTTTGCGGCACGGTTGTCACATGCTCACCATCCTCCTTTCTGAGGGCTCCACTGCTTCCTCCCTTGCCTTCTGACCACCATCCTCCTCATCGCCACTTGTGAAGGTGAACAGAGGGCCCAACTACCCTCTCCTGTAGTAGGCAACACCGTGGTCACACTCTAGGTCACTGGTGACAACCATATATAAGCGTTCTTGCTGCCTCCTCGAGGTGCTCCTGCTGCCACGCCAGTCGTGCTCACATAGTTGCCATATGAACGTTGTGTTTGGACGAGCAGGCTAGCATGGCAATCACGTGATCACCGTGTGTGCTAGCGATGCACCTCTAAATGGGACCCGCCTATCGGTCGTCCCAAGGGTCTGATCAATAGGGCCCGCAAGTCGGCGGCCATGGCCTATTAGCCATACTCGTGCGCAGTGTTCACTGTGGACCATGAGGCTGACGCTTAGGGTCTAGCTCCCATGGATCGGGTCCATGCACTTGGCTACACTGACATCAGCGTGTTTGCAATAATCCGGTTTTTCTATAGAAAAATAATTGACAAATTTAAAAATCTCTATCTAAACAACATTTAAACTTTGGATTGCCATATCTTAGTCATACGAGCTTCAAATTGACCTGTTCAAGTCTCTAATTTTATCTAAAAATTAGTAGAACCCATTTATCAATGCTTGTTATGGCTTTTATGTGGATTTCTTTTAATTTTACTCCTTTTTCTTTGTGTTGGTCGTGTGGAAATTGTAGATCCAGAAGAGCCGCACTACATGGAGGTTGATCTCGAAGATCTCAGTAGCGAGTAAGGCATGTCATACCATTTTGATCATACTGATAACCTATTATCATAAAATTTTATTTTTATTTAAATTATTGTATTATGCTTTATTAAAATTACATGCATAAATACTTGATTATTTTGCCATACCTACTATTCGTTGTTATAACCTTATTATTTTGTATATCATACCTTAAAAACCATAGGTAACAAAAACCACTAATAAAGACTCTATATATGGCACTTATTAGTAACTTTAGAACCATGCTTAGCCTTGCTTAAACTAGAAAATTCATACAGATTTTTGATAGTTTCTTTAGGAATTATCTATAACGTTGGTAACCTTGTGATTAATAGCCGTGAACTATGTTTCTCCATTCAAAATTCTTAACACCTGATTTCAACGGGACATGAGGTGCACTGTTTAGATAGGAGTACCTCGGTCACTAGAAGGACCGGTCTTCGAGCCTTGGTTTCAAAGCATAATCCATCAAACCACCTGTCTAATGGGTACAGCTTAGCTTAAAATCTAGTCTAGTTCTAGTCCAAGGGACACAGATGAGGTAGAGCAAGTGTTGGTGCACGGACATCTCAGCATAGCCACAATCATGCGAGGAATGCATGGGGGCATAGGCCATCTTTTTTGTCTTAGTTGGTACTGTCCCAAGAGTTCTATGTCGGTTCTTTTGATTAGGGTTAGGTTAGGCAGATGGTTATGTCATGACTTCTGCCCATATACCATGGTAGTATGTAGCACATGGTAGCATGAGAAAGGCATGTCTGGTGGGTAAAGTGTACACCTCTTATCAGAGTAAAACCGTTTGAATAGTCATGCCCTCAGTTATGGGCAAGCCTAGCAATGCCCCAATGTTAGATGTTTTTCTTCTCTTTGGTTTTACAACTCTATGGATAGGGTGAAAGTCAAGTGCATATTGGTGCATGTCATGGTTTGTACTTTTGTATGTTTAAGTTTACGTCGGTGCGTGACTTGTCTTTAAAACTTAGGCAAAATCACATTGGTGCGTGATTTGTAAACAAATTGACTTAGTAGTAAGATCACTCTTTAGTTAAAAAAGCTACCTTGATTAACTAATGATCTAAAGTAATTGTTTCATGAAAATGAACCCTATAATTATCATCTACTTGTATTCCCTTGCATTATTCATGCATTGTTCCTCGGTATGGCTTGTTGAGTATGGTGGTGGTACTCAGCCTTACTCTCTTTCCCCAACCTAGATGAAGAGTACCAGGATATTAAAGGCTTTGAAGTTTAACTCGGGCCTACCGTCAGTTCCTGTGGTACCATTCAAATAGATTACACATCACATCTTCTCTTTGATCTGTCATGATAAGGAAAACATTACAGAATGCTCCCTCCATCCCAAAATATAGAAATATAATATTGGATTGGACATAGCCTAGTACTACAAAACATATTTTTATTTTTAATATAGCCATGTAGGAAGGTTGTACATGATTAGGAGTACTAGGCAAGTGTTGTGGGAGTTTCCCAAGTCACCAAATGGGTTCATTCCATTAGTGCTCAATTCAATCCTTACATGTCTTATGTACTCTTCAAAATCTAGGTATAACTGATCAAAGTTTTTTCATTGTGGAGCATTTGTTGGGTGTTGAAGTTTTTCATCTTTTTTGCACTTTTCATGATGCTAATGCATAACTTTGGCATCCTTAGGGTTCAAGAACAAACACTTCAAACAATATTTAGGGGAAAGGTACCACATCACCAATTGTGGAATCTTCTTCTTGTTGTCCTTGTATGGAGTAGATTCTTCCTTGTCACCAATGACATCATGTTCCATAGACTCGTCACTCATTTTGTAATGACTAGTGTTACATGTTGGGTAACTATCTAATGTCTTATACTCTTTACAGTATAGAAAAAAAATGATTAACACATGATAATCTTTTCACACCTAGTGTAACCTTTGCACACCTAGTGACAATGGGCAGATAATCTTCTTGACTTAGATATGTATTGCCTAAAAAGGAGTTTGGCTTGGTAACAATTTTTTCAATAAAATCAACCAATCATTGAAGCTACTATTTGACTAACCATTCCTAGTCTTTAGTCTCAAAAGTTCTAGCACTGAATGCAACACTGTGAACTTCTTGTCACATCCCTTTGACTTATCATACAAAAGTTCCTTCACTGCTTTCTCTAATGCATCAAAATGATCTAAACCTCCAGCAGACCCCATTAGTACTTCCAGTTTAGCACGACACACCATTTCCTCTAAATAAAAACCATTATGACCACTACCATTGGCATGACCATCACCATCATCATCATCATCATCCAGCTTAGCAATGTCAGATTTATCTACTACAATGAAACCGCCACTCTTACAAATTCATGATTACCGTTCCACCATTGGTAAGAAACTCTCCCATTCCACGTTCTTTCACATATATTTTCCTCACCATGCTGGCACCAAGTTTTATAATTCTTAACAAATCCATGCATCACCAAGTGCGTCCTTTCCAAACTTTCTAATTTTTGCAGTCTACACATACACAATTTATTTTCTTTGACTTCTTTGTTGTAGTATTCCTTTTGGAAAATTCAACAAAATTACAAACTGTTTCGATGTATGACACATGAAATCTCGACCTATTGTACATCCATGCCATGTCCATTTGTGAATTTCTAAAATAATCACAAGTATTTAAATTATAGAAAACCTTACCAATCACATTTTAAATACGTGACAAAAAAATTATAGTACCAAAAAGTCTAACAAAATTATACAAAAGTTTTAAGTGACAAAAATGATGAATTGACAAGAACTTAAGTTAAAAGAAGCCATGTTAGAGGGAGTTAAAAATATCACCATAAATTTTGTAACAAACCACATTGATATAACAAAAATTGCAAAGCACCTCTCTCCCCTCTCTCTCCTCGTACTAAATCTAGGTTATGTCAACATATAAAACAACCCATTGTACTTTAATGAACCCACAAAAACATGGAAATTACATGGTAAATTAACATTACACAATGATTTTCTAAAAATTGTGACCATTTTTAGCTCCATTTTGTAAATCAAGCACTTAACATATAGAGCATATGTACATAGCATAAACCACTAAATTCTCCACATTAAACGCATAGAGATGAATGAAATCTTCAAAAACCTAGTAGGACAAGGTAGAACTAATGTTAGGTAGCCAAGATTTACCAAAATAATTCGAGTTGAAACCTTTCCTCCTATAGTTTTGTTTTCAAGAGAGAAAATTGGGATGAAATTAGAGGAGTCACACATGAGTGGTGAATGTGCACACCTAAAAATGTGTAAGAAACTCCCAGTAGAAATTAAAACTCCCTCTGGAGTATCTGGTCCTAATTACTAGAGACTTCGGAAGAGGTTCACTGATGGGTAGCAAACCTCAGTCGGACACTCTGGTCCTAGGGTCCGGATATTCCAGTCCCCCATCACTGCTTCCAAAAAGGATGCATGGAGGGATCAATCTAAAGATAGAAAGTGGTATAGTGAGTGTTGGACTTGTCGTCATTCTTCTTATTGTCATGCCGCCTTCTCTTAAAAATTTCTTAAACTTCTTGATAACAAGAGCGAAGTCATCATCTTTACTCTACTTGTCACTTGAGTCCTCCTCCTTGGATTTCACCTTGGCCTTTAAACTGATATCCTTATTCTTGGCAATGGTGGCATTCTTCACGAGGTCCTTGACATGCTTGGTGTCTTCCACCAAAAGCTCGTGGGAGATAATTCTTGAAAGCACATCACTCATGGTGAGCTTCTTGAAGTTCTTGTTATCCTAGATGAGAGTGACCAAGGTGGAGTTCTAGGGAGAGAAAGCCCGGAGGAGTTTCTTGACGATGATGTGATTGGTCATGTCTTCACTTCTATGTCCTTGAATTTTGTTGATGATGACCATCATGCGATCAAACATATCTTATGGCGTCTCGTCATCATGCATCACGAATCTCTCAAGTTGTACTTCCAACAACTCAATCCTTGATTCCTTCATACTGAGAGATCCCTCATGCGCCAATTAGTGGGTATCCCAAATCTCCTAGACTTCCTCAAGTTGGTACACTTTGTTGAACTCTTTTGGGCTCAACAACCCAAGGCTACAAGGACCAATGACTTGCGCACACGCATGTCACTTTAACCATCAGGTGAATGTGTTCTTAAACTTGAATTGAAATATTTCTAAGCATGGAATGCTATTTCATTCTTATGATGATTTGATTGTTATTAGAAACCTTGGAAAAGAACATGGAGAATAGCACTAGAATCCAAGTATAGAAGTGGAGGTGACAAGCGGAAGAAAATTCTAATTCGCAAGTCCAATTTAGTTTTGGACTGGAAGATAGTGCCAACTTCAAGTAAACATAACTTTTAATCCAAAAGGAGTCTCGGAGCCTAAAAGTACATGTTGGAAAGCTTATAAAGTCTACCTTCAGATTGTTTTAGTTTTGTACCTAGATTCTCATGAGCTATTTGCAAATGCCAAAACAAGTTAAAGAACTTTTCTAGTCCAAATCAGGATTGGCCTTTGGTCTTTGTAAACTAGTCATGTTGGGCTGACTTCCACACCCCCTAACTCATTAATACTCAATAGCCATTACCTCTAGGGTTTGGGTTTTGTTTACATTAGTCCGCCACTTTATAGTTTCGTTGTTAGATTGGTTCGTAGAACCCCAGCATCATGTGTTAACCATTCTTTTGCAATTTAGATTGTGTTCTTCCTTGTACTTGCGAATTTCTTCGATTGTTTGCAAGAGAAATAACCTTCATGGTTAGATTGGATACATGAGAGCATGATTGATAATGACAAGATGCATGTGTGTAGCAATTGCAAAGAGTCAGAAACCTCAAAACACCAACATCCACACGTCGACAAATTGAACCTATCGAAAGATCAGGCACCTATTTGCATCAAGTGGGCCTCTTGAGCGGGTGTGAGTTTGGTGTCCTCTAGAATGTCAATACCTATAAGCACAATTTTCCACACATTAGGCTGCAATGATATTAGATGTAACTTTATTTTGTGCTTCCAAGCAGCATAATGTGTCCCCATCAAAGTGAGGAGCATGCCCAGAAGGCATAGAGACGAAGTGTGTAGAGGAATCATGTGAATTAAGCTTATTGTAACAAAGAGGAATGATTATTCCATTCTTGATGTCACTTTTGAAGTAGAGCCATTCTCATTCTTTTCATTTTCTTCATTATCCTTGCTTGGATTAATGGGTTCTTCTTCCAATTGTGACATCTCTTTAAGTGGTTAAGCCTATCCGAAGATGAGGCTCTGAAACCAATTGAAAGAACCTTATGTCGTACAGAGAGGGTGAATGTGCACAACAAAAAAACCTGTACGAAACTCGCAGAAAAAATTAAAACTCCCTTCAAAGAGTTCTAACTAGCAGAGACTCCAATTGAGATTCACCGCTGGGCAGTGAAACTTGGCCAAACACTCTAGTACTAGGGTCTAATATTATGGTCCCCCTTCATTACTTCCAAAAAGGATATATGGAGGGAGCAATCTCAAGAGAGAAAGGGGTATGGTAGGTGATCCAAAAACAGTAAATAAATACAGGAAGCACTACACAAAGAGACAAAAAATTTTACCAATGTTTAAATCAAAAGATCCTATGTCTGTGTTGAGGGACTCCAATGTCACGTCTAAAAAATATCCTTTTATAGAACGCTAGTGTATTGATCCATATCCTAGGAAAAGCCAAGGTACACCACAACAACTTGATACAAAAGACACATCTTTAGTACATTGATAATACTTACATCATTCTAAAGGCTCATAAGGCCTGACAACAAAATAAAAACAATAGTGGACTAGTGGGCCTACAACTCCATATTCACATGCATTCAACTAGGGTATAAGCCAAAACTCCAACTAGGACTTCTTCTCTAATATTTCTCTCTAAGGAGGGAAAAATTGTGCAAGACTAAGTACCACCAATAATACTTAGCAAGACATACCTAAAAAATACAAATTTAATGCATAGGAGTACAAGGAATTAATTTATAGGGCTACTTTGTAGCAAACATTATTTTAGAGATATTTAATGAATTAAAGGAAATTCAATTAAAAGCATAAAGCTAATTTCTAATTCATTATTATTACACAAGTTCCATCTCAATGCAACTTGCCCTATCAAGATCCACTACATTATGGCTTGATCCAAGAACATACTAAGCTGCACTACACCATGAAGGTGGTCCCATATACCACCCACCATTCTAGCGTGAAAGAAGCAAATGACTAACATGGGTGCATTGCTCAATCTGCCCATAACCGAGGGCACCGATATTTGAATAGGTTTACTCTTATCAGAGGTGTAAACTTTACCCACAAGACACTCCTCCCTCATGCTACAATGTGCCACGTACCACCATGGTACATGGGTGGAAGTCATAATATAACAATACACTTAACCTTATCCTAACCAAAAGAACCGACATACACCTCATGGGCCAGTAAACTCTAGGACAGAAGAGACAGTCTGGGCCTCTAGATATCTTGGTTAAATCCACTTGCATCTGCCAGGTAGGTCTGTCCAAACTCAGTCTTCATCCGCCCAATCCATGTCCTTTTGATTAGAACTAGTCTAAGCTTCATGCAAAGCCTTAACCATTAGACAGGTGGTTGTACAGATATGCTTTGTATTTGAGGCACTAAAGACTAGTCCATATAGTGGCTGAGGTGTTCCTACAAGAACCATGCATAGCTCCACCAAAAATGAGTTTCGGGAATTTTGAAGGGAGAATCCAGCATTTCTCAACTAAACAACCTCCTTTTGAGAAATTACCTACATTATAGAGTTATTCCAAAAGTCTAACTATTATAAAAACAATTAAATATGCCTAATTAAAGCAAGGCTAAGCATATTCCTACATTTTTTAGTAAGCACCACATATAGAGTTCTCACAAGCTGGTTTTTATTATCTAGGGTTATCAAGGATAAATTATATATAAATAATAAGGTTATAATAAGGAATATAGGAAAGGCTAAATAAAGCAGTTATATTTATGCTAAATTTAATAAAGTGTAATGCAATAATTTAAATTAAAATAATTTTTGCAAACTAAGATTCAATATGTTAAAGGAGAGAGTGACTTGCCATGCTTAAAGGAAAAAAGGTCTTCCGATGACTTATATTCATTTTGGCAACCTCCGAAATGACATAAACTACATAATAAAAGAGAAACAAAGAAAAACACTAACAAAGAAGCAATAATAGTATGGTAGATAAAATGCACCCAAATAGATTATTGTGATTTTAAATAAATATTATAGAATTGAACATATCAATTTGGAGTTTGAATGGCCAAAATATGACCATCCGAAGTTTAAATATAGTTTAAATAGCAACTTTTAAATTAGTTAAATTATTTTTCTAAAGAAAAATGATTTATTGCGTAGGTGTTGGCATCAGTGCACGTGGGTGCGCAGGTCCATGGGTGGTGGACCTCATGTGATAGTTGTGTGGATCACCATGAACAAGGCGCACACATGTGGCTCACGGGGTTGGTTAGCCTCACGTAAGGCAGCCATGAAGCATGTGCACGCAAACGCGGTCTCACAGGCAACGGTGGCGGAATTGCAGTGCCAGCAACGCTTGTGCCCCTATGGGTGCCACCGGTAACCTGGAGCATGGTAGTGGAGTCGCATTGCGGTAGAGAGAGGGACGGCGAAGGCCCGTGCTCACCTAGGTGACATGACAACAAGGAACCAAGGAAGGACAACAGTCGAAGCGAGGGAAGAACCATGGTAAGAAGTTCGGCAAGCGGCGCAATGACAAGGAAGTGGCAAGAAGCTTAGGAAGGGGCTAGAGAGGAAGAGGAGAGCGCGGTGTGCTTGGTGAACACAAAAAGCAAAGTGGAAAGGGCGTCAGAAGGACGTGATTTGGGTTTCAAAGGGGAGGCTCCCTGGAGACAATGGGCATCAGCATTAAGGAGAAATAAGGTGCGATAAAGCCTAGGGTTTGGAGGAAATGACTGATGTGATTGAAGGGATTAATTTCCCTCAATCAATTTGGAGATTCAGGCAGGGTATCACGCAGATTCAGCTGGGAAATGGGAGCGAGGGCGCATGACCGATGGGAGGAGGAAGACAATGGTTGCGGCACAGAAGAACAATCTAGGCCATGTAGGCACATACACAAGGGGAGATCATAGTCTGGCACAACTGGGCCAGCCTAAAAGGGGAGGAGGCAAGAAGAGAGTAGCCGAAGGGAATGAGGAGAGGGGAGTGGGTCAGATTCAGCCTAGATGGAAGAGAGAGGATTTTAAAACTTTTTTGATTTTCTAAGTTATAAAAAAAATTATTGTTAATAATTACTTAAAGTGCTCTAAAAATTTCAGTAAAAATTTATTAAATATTTTGAGGTACGATGAATTTAAGAAAAAAATAATACTCCAAGCCTCATTCGAATTTGAATTTTTCTTGGACATATTTTAGCGTTTGATATTTTCTTTTGACTTTTAATAAATTCTACGATTCATTTTTCCTACTGATTTTTAACTAAGATGAATTTATCATGGCGTGACATCTAAGGAGCTAGATCATGCTCGATGACTAACCTCACCAAGCTCAATCCTTGAAAGAGGTTTAATTTCTAAGCTGTCACCGAGGCTAGCACAAATGTCTCTACTACGATATGATACTATAATCTCCTTTGAAGCTTGCTTTACTAAATCTAATCCATAAGAATAAGCTCGGTACCCACTAAAGTTATCTCTTTTCTAAAAGATGTGAGAAATACCTTTACAAACTTTTCTAAACGATTCATAACCTTAAATTCTCACGGGTGACTAGTTATATTTAAGTTTGTCTGGGCTCTAAAATATTTCTAAGATCCACTACTGCATGTATGTATAATTGTGGATTCTTCATGTCCCCTTCTTAATCATAAGGGTATTAATTCATTATGTGTGTCCGATTTTTTTATAGTACATGTGGTCTGGTTCAAAGATCGAGTGAAAAGTTTTTTAGCGTTAGTTAGCAATTAAGCTTACATATCCATGTATGCATGATAAATAATTTGTGATGGACTATTATTGTAAGACCCTTCGCAGACCTTATATATAACAGTTACAATCACTATCCATCATATATGATCTTATTTGACGGGTCATTCTATATCTTAACATGTTATGTTTTGATTCGTTAGAGATGAGTCGTCTAAAATAAGTCGTGTTAATTCGTTACGGATGCTTGTTTCTGCAGTAGTGTAGTGTCTTGAGCTTCGGCTATGACGGCACGTATGGCTGCTGAGTTAAGCTCCATCGGCCTTCAACTCCACAGTTATATTTTCTGCAGCTGCAAGCTGGCCCTCCTTGGTAACCAACTTAGGCACCGCAACAGGCTCCTCAGGTTTTTCTAAGCACATCCTGAGGCAAAGCCTCGGAAGATTTATTCATTCAAGCTGTCAAGACAGAGTTTTACATTGAGGCCCTTTGAAGATGGCCAAATTATACTGGTAGCACACTATATGCAACAAAGAACTCCAAAATAATCAAGAAAAGCGATCTGGTTCTCTTTGAATCAACCGTAACAACGGTGTCTAGTGTAGGATTGAAACACGTGAACTAAGCCTACCAAGAGGAGATAAATGATAGCAATACCAAAAACTAAATCTTTTTTAAATAAAAAGAAACATCTGATGTTACAATACAGTACTATATACCATCGGTCTGATTGTTTATCTATCGCTAATTTGATCATCATGTTGTCAGCAATTTAATCACCTTGATGCAACCGGTCCATCCGTCACCTTGATGCCGTCAGTCTAACAACTTATAAATAAAGAACACAACTCAACGAAACAATCAACTTTATTATACGAGGATATGTCTATAAATTACATACAAATCAATTCTCTCTCTCAAAACTAAAAACTAAACCCTAGTTTTTATTTTTTACAAAGTTACATTCATAGTTTCTCAAGCCCTCATCTATTTATTCTAAAATATCAATATCCAACTAGGAGTAGAACTCCTATTCCTAATTAAAGTCAAACAATCAAATTTCAACAGTAGAACTTTTATTCCTAATATAACTCAATCTCTCATATTCCAAATATTTTATAATTTTTTAATTTAATTTTTCTTTTTCTTCTTATGATTTCTCTGATATTTATACATACAACTTGTAAAGTCTATTACAAAATCCTCTACACAGTGTATGTCATCTTATGCACAACTTTATCATCTGATATTTTTAACCGTTTTGAAACCTCGACTCATCCTAAACCTAGTCCTAGTCGACAGATGTTGGCCGTAACGTCACCAAATTCTAGTTTAACTTTGTCACACAGCATCTTGATAGGGTGCTAGATCTCCGCTCCTCCTTGGTCATTACTATTGAGTAAGATTGATTTTTAACTCACTTGCATATAAATAAATAAGGCAATCATTTCTAAACACATATATTGTAACCTAACCCATATTAGTTATACATACTCATATAACACTATAAATATTTTTAAATTAATTTTTATTAATTAAATTATTTATAAAATTAATTGTTCATTATAAAATATTAATTATGATAATAATTTAACAACCAAATCCATTTTAATGGCAACAGGAGCAGATAATCCATGGCAACCGGCAACAGAAGAAACCAAGATACATGCCCAAAGGGGCCTCCTAAAAACGGAGGTTGAAAGCACCTTGGTGCACGAAGGAAAACATCAGCTGCCCTTTGCGGATCTGTCATCAGAGACGTTGGAGAAGACCAGCAAAGAAAAAGCGGGAATCTCACCAGAGATGATACAAATGGCCCGTCATGCATGGGCGAACTAGCCATACCCTTTACCGTGGCCTTACCTTCAGTTGATAGTCATAGACTACCGTGTCTGCAACCACCAACAGCGGAGGCGTCTCGCTCATAGCTAAAGAGGAGTATAAGTAAATTGTTCATACTTTGTCAATATCTTAAGATTTGATTGGCGTCTGCAACTCATTATATGATATTATAGTCATAGATATCAAGTTTAAATCTTAGCTGAAATGCAATTAAATAAAAAGTCACATGCCACTTCTATTCTATGCATGAGTCCTAAGGGAGCCTCCACATGAGGATAGTGTTTGAGAATAAATGAGTTGTGCACCATATGAAAGGTATAATGTTGGAGAATAAATGATCTGTTCATCTTTTCTTATTAGCCTAAGCTAAACATAACAGTTACTATATACAACTAAGTAAATAGTCTGCCACGTAATAAGTGAGCTATGTCCTTTCTTATTAGCTTAAGTTTTTAGGTTAAATCTATCAGTTCTTGCAACTTAATATAAAGTTGGTGAGCTCGATGCCACTGTCACTTTCACTGCTGTCGCAATAGCAACTCCCGTTGCTGCTGTCCCAACAGTCCTCTCCTCCTTCTGGACTAACTCTCCTCGTTAGTTTATCTGCCGTGCATAATCAAATATTGAATTTTAAAAGAGTTGATTTTAAGATCATAATCCATTTTTTAATAATATCTTTTAAACTGCTAATAACATAGATACAAAGTCTATAAATTATTTTTGTCACTTAGTTAATTTTTCCAGTTTATGGGCCTTTGCTCAACGATCAGATAGCAGCCGTTATAGCCTCCATTTCCCGCAAAACAGTGGGCATACTATTCACAGCCCTTGCATCAGTATAGATCCTGGATAGTAGCATGGCTGCTATCTTGCCATCCTGTTGGCTTTCCTGTGTCTCCGGTACCACTGAGCCCTCAAAGTCAGTACTCCACAAAGACGTTGAATCTTCAGACACACCCCAACTGCGGAACATTTAGAGTGTTAAACATGAGGCATCCCTCGCAACTTCATCTCCCATCTTTCCCTTTCCTTTTATTTATGCCTCAGCCCTTTCTGGATCAAAGAAAACTTCATAACCATGATTACAGAAAACAATATATACTCCCTCCGTTCGAAATTATAACGCTTAGTGATATAAATTTTGATTAACAATTAGTCTAAAAATATATAGGTTTAGTTGTATAAATATGATATTGTTAGATTCATACCTGGATGTACTTTCATATGATGTCGGTTTCATTGTAGATAATAATACACTTTGAGAGAGAAATTAACAATCAAAGTTTGATGTTGAAGACTGTCTCAAGTTAAACCGCACCTTATAATTTGGGGTGGATGGAGTAAATGCTTGGTGGCAAAGAGGCTAACTCCTCCACTGCAATCTGCATTATTACCACTCCGTGATTAAGTAATGAGAAAGATTGTTAATTAACTAACGCAATCTTGGCAAGGGTTCTTGCTGGCGCCTTATTAATCATCGGCATGTTAACATATATATAAATGGTCTGGTTTAATGATTGATGGCAAAGTTAGTTAGCAACTTAGCATATATATCCATGCTTGATAAGTCATAACTATGGTATATATCCATGCTTGTAAGTTCCTAGTTAACTAGTTAATTCTTGCTGTTCTAGAATTAAACTATGGCACCAGCTTTTGCACGACATATGGCTCTGATTCAATTCCCCTCTGGAACACTTACTATGTATACAAGAGGTTTTGCACACTGGTAGAACACACTAATTAATGTAGTAAATCATATAAGCACCTAGCCAGCTAGCTAAACCAAGATCCCTATTTTTTTCAGACCAATGACACTGATCTTGCACCTAATATTAAACCGCCAAATTATATCCACAACAAATTAATAGTGGCCCTGGCATCATAACCCTCCTGCTTTCTAATCAGTGACACACACAAACACAAAAGCTAATTAATAATAGTTAACTAATTAAATGCTTAAAGCTAGCCATGCTTTGGGTCAAGACAGGCCGTGGCTCCCCTAGGTACGGCTGATGAAAATTTACTGAGACATTTTGATAATAAAAGATTGAGACAAACCCCCAATAAAAGGAGGCTGTTTGGTGCCCATGGAGATGCCAAATGGAGCTTTCTCCCCTCTTAATTGTGCTCTCTTCACGTACGTCGTATACATGGAGGCCCCCACATTTTTTTCTCTTTTAATTTCTTTTTTCCCTGTCTTAAAAAATTATATTTGCCGCATGCATACACCAAGTTAATTTGGTTGCATACTTGCATGGTTGTGTATAAGTAGGACAAGAGGGTGTGGCATGAGAGTTCATCACCACAACCATTCTCTTCTTCTCCCTCTTCTTCTTCTACCTCCAGCTAGCTCTAGCTTAGCTAGCCTGAAGAAGTGAAGAGAGGACGCAATGGAGATTGAGAGGGAGAGCAGTGAGAGAGGGAGCGTCAGCTGGATAGCTAGTGCGGCACATGATCAAGATACCAAGAAGCTTGAAGAAGATGATCAGCTACTGATGAAGGTCAGCTGCTAGCTTAATTACAACAAAGTTGTCTTCTTTGTCATTACTCTACTGTCTCCATGGACAGTTGTTGATTGTAACGGAAGAAGCAAGAGCAGAGCTTAATGTAGATAGATCTTGAGAGTACTTCCTCACATTCACTGCTCATGCATATGTTCATGTGTGTGTATGCAATAATTAAGGACTGATGGAACATTGGATCCTGAATTACATCTGTGTTTCTTTTTTGTTATTTTCTCAGTTTTGGTTAATTGTGTACAGGCTCCTGCATGGAAAAGGTTCCTTGCCCATGTTGGCCCTGGATTCATGGTGTCCTTAGCCTACTTGGATCCTGGCAATTGTGAGAATCTTTCTCTCTCTCTCTCTCTCTCTCTCTCTCTCTCTTATCATTCTCTCTCTAACTGAAACTTTGCTTCGACAAACTCTGGTTTGTAACTGTTAATTGTCAAAAACTGAAACAGTGGAAACCGATTTGCAAGCCGGAGCCAACCACAGATATGAGGTACATCTCGACTGAATGACTGTTACACACTGAATGACTGAAAGCATGAGTATCTTTCATGCTTTTCAGGTGTTCGTCCCTTTCCTTGTCTCTCGCAGACTCACACTCCATTAGTTCATCTGCTAGCTCCTCCATCAAATTCTCCAAATTGACAAACTTTTTAAACCACTTTTAATTCCCAGTGAATGTATGTATCACATAATCTAGAGAAGAGAAAAGTGAATAATCTGCCATTAGTTAATTGCTTCGTTCTTTTCTGTGTGTTTTTGCAGCTGCTCTGGGTGGTTCTGATTGGCCTCATCTTCGCACTTATCATACAATCACTAGCAGCTAATCTTGGAGTGGTGACAGGTGACAAAATGACAGGCAGTTAAACTTTAATTACCAACTTGATCAAGTGCTAATTGCCGGCATTAATTTACATCTTAGGGAGGCACCTGGCTGAGATCTGCAAGAGTGAGTACCCCAAGTTTGTGAAGATATTTCTATGGCTGCTAGCCGAGTTGGCCGTCATCGCTGCAGATATCCCAGAAGGTACTTAGCAACTTGACACAGTCTAGCCTGAATAATTAATTAAACTACTTGTGTTTAACAGTGTCACCATCTTTGAGTTTGCACTAATTAATTCAGTTTAAGCTCTCTGACAGTAGAAGAAAACAAGTTGATGTAGCTAGCATATGTAGCTTCAAACGTATGGGCCTACATAATGGAATTCCTAATCCACAAACATTGGCAAAATTAATATTTTGTGTGTCTAATTAGCTGTTCAGAGTAGTGACCACGTCCACAGTACATTTCCATAAAAGTGTCAATTATGCACATCAAGATTAGATTTTAAACACTGGATGAGTACATCACTGTACGCAGATTAGTAAACAACTGTGTCACCCTCTTGTCAACTCACATTTGTCCTGTCTTATATACATCCATGTGTGAAACAATAACAATAATATCTAAATATCTATCTAGCAACATGGGAGCGATCAGTGGTGTAGCAGTTGCACGGAGCTGCAGCTTGCTGATTGATTAATTAACCTCAAGAAGTTCTTTTTAAAAAATTACTGATGGAAGATACCTCACATGATGATAGATAGATAGATAGATAGATAGATAGATAGATCGATCAACAGATAGATAACTACGGATCGATGTAATTATAATTAATTAATTATATGTCATTGATGTTGTTAATTTTGCTGGGCGCAGTTATTGGAACGGCCTTCGCTTTCAACATATTGTTCCATATTCCTGTGTGGGTCGGCGTCCTCATCACCGGCACCAGCACTCTCCTGCTTCTCGGCCTCCAAAAATACGGAGTAAATATACAAATATAAATTAATTTTTATATGTGGTTTTTAAGTACTTTTATGGATATCTACTAATAGTATTTTACTACCATTATTATCACCAATAGAAGTTATTTTAACCGTTAATTTATGAGCTACATGTTAAAAATTATTATACTACATTAATTAAAGTTCTATAAATAAATACGATCTATTATATTAAAAAATAATATGAACCGAGATTAATTATAGTAGAGAGCATTGAAAAATTTCTCAGATTTTTACTACCACATTAGCGCAAGGTTTTGGGATTCGGACCGAAAGGTCTGAATTTTGGCAAATTTCATCTATTTCGGTGATGTTCGAGATACCATTTCACTCCCATTTCATCTGAATTAGTCAAATTTTGGTTAAATTTATCAAATTTGGTTTGAATTAGATCAAATGAACCAAATTTGACAAATCAGATCCAAAAATTCTGAAATTTGTCCATTTTGGTGGAGCCCAAAATTTTTTTACAATTGGATCCCAAAACCCTCCATTAGCGTAGCACGCAGTACAAAGAAATGAGTATAAAAACAGATTAGTTTATGAAATTAGCTAGTTGGATTGTCAAATACTCAAATGGCATTATATATATTATTCATTTTTTTGTCTGACGACGTGTATTATGTGCAACTGCAAATTGATGGCTGAATTATATTAATGGATGAAATTAAATTTAAAAAAAATCAGGTGAGGAAGCTGGAGTTTCTGATATCGATGCTGGTGTTCGTGATGGCGGCGTGCTTCTTCGGCGAGCTGAGCATTGTTAAGCCGCCGGCGATGGAGGTGGTGAAGGGGCTCTTCATCCCCAGGCTCAACGGCAACGGCGCCACCGCCGACGCCATTGCCCTCCTCGGAGCTCTTGTTATGCCGTACGCAACAATTAATTAACCAAAACACATATATTTTGCAATTATTTACTCGGCCATTTCTCTGAAAATGAATAATAATTAATCCAAATCCAAATAATTAATAAATTTTCTACTGCATGCATTGTAGGCACAATCTGTTCTTGCATTCTGCCCTGGTGCTGTCGAGGAAGACGCCGGCATCAGTGGGAGGAATCAAGGTCAGTCAGCAAGGGGATTATTAGTTTGTTCAGAATTGGTAGATTCAGGAAGCAAGAATTTCTCTTGAAAGGAGAGAATTGAATGAGCAAGATGCATGCCAAGATCGAGACTAATATATACTAGGTGCGCGAATCGCCACGTAATTATATACGCAGGACGGGTGCAGGTTCTTCCTGTACGAGAGTGGGTTCGCGCTGTTCGTGGCGCTGCTGATAAACATCGCCGTCGTCGCCGTCTCCGGCACCGTCTGCTCCTCCGACAACATCTCCCAGGAAGACGCCGACAAGTGCGCCGACCTCAGCCTCGACGCCTCCTCATTCCTTCTCAGGGTAGGACTACTTACTTACAATATTAATTAACTATAACCATCCATTAATTAATTACAGATAATTAATTAATGAACCATGCAGACAATGAATTAATCTACAAGATAATTAATCGTCAAATTGTCACATTAATTTTTTTGTGTGCTTCAGAACGTGCTGGGCAAGTCGAGTGCGATCGTGTACGGCGTGGCGCTGTTGGCCTCCGGGCAGAGTTCCACTATTACCGGCACATACGCTGGACAGTACATCATGCAGGTAATTAATTAATTTAACTGTACTTGTGCATCACCAGCTAGCTAGCTTAGCTCCTAATTAAATGATTGAACTATAATTAATTCAACGGCTAGCTGCCACAGAATTAATTTGTTAACCAGTTCAATTATGGAGGTTAACTGACGAATTGCAGGGTGCACACCTAACCCTGTTTACATCAAGCATATTTAGTAATATAGTATTCCTTTCAATTAGGTAATCTCGCGATCCTAGTTGGATTTCACCATATACTTTTGTTAAAGTCAGATCGAATTAAGACGCTACCTTGCCACTACTTACCACTTTTGCTCCATTTCTCCGCCTTTTGTTTTGGTCCATTTCAAGGTGTCTTATCAACAACCAGTTATTTTACTGTTTACATATTAAAATTTTAGTGCTAATTTATGGTTCTTCTGATATCTCAACACAAGGAAACTCTCTACAAACAAAAAATAAATTATATAAAAAAATATGATACCCGTCGAGCACCGGAAATTTTCTTTTTCAAGGTGAACCTTGAGAATGAAAACAGGGATTGGAGATTAGAGTTGCTGTTTCATGTTAAGAAGAATAAAAGAGTTAGCCTAGTTTTTTGTAAAATTAAACTGGGCCTGAAAACCTATAATTTTTTTCTCACTCAAAGGACTTTTTCAAAATATATGTCAATTTCACATGAATCATGTGGCATTAATATGATCCATGTTTGTATGTGAGTGCAGGGTTTCTTGGACATCAGGATGAGGAAATGGCTTCGGAACCTGATGACAAGAACCATCGCCATCGCGCCGAGCCTGGTCGTCTCCATCATCGGCGGCTCCAAGGGCGCCGGCCGTCTCATCATCATCGCTTCGGTCAGCATGTTTTACTAATTACTATAGCTAGCTACCTCAACTGAATTGAAACTGCGTGCGGCGGCGCCGCCGGCGAACAACCGGCGGCCGTACGTCGCCGATCGATTAATGCGTTTAATTTGTACATGCACAAACAGTCACGTGCGTTCAGTGTGTATCGATTTATGTATAGCTAGGTATGTAGTCGGGTATCCACTAGCTATCTAGTTACATAAAGCACATAAATTATCAAGGGGTATTTATAAATTTATTATTGGCTTTTTCTAATTTATAAGCATGCAACTCAAATGATAATTTCAAGTGGTATTTTTATAATTTTTTAGTAATAGTCTTATAATAATGATTTAAATAAGTGATAAATTTGTAATTACTCTTATTATTAATTAGAGGTTCAACTTTTTCTTCTTTTTTTTAATTATTAGCTTAACTAGAGCTAGTGAGCAAAATCTCTCTGACTAGGTATCTTTTCTTAGTAATCTGGTCTAAAATAGCACCATAACAAAGTGTAGTTCTAGACTAGCTTCCAACTCAAGTAAGGCAAACTTCATTCGAACAGGTTTCAAACTTCTCCCCCTTTTTATATATATTTACTTAACTGTTAAACGATGTGTTATATATAAAAAAAATTTATAAAAAAGTTGTTTTAAAAATTATATTAATCTATTTTTAATTTTTTTAAACTAATAGTTAATAAATCGTGCACTAATCGGTGTGCCGGGAGGTCAGATTGACTAATTAGTCAATCAAATTGATCAAATCAAAGTAGTGATCTAATCATTGGTCCTTTTTTCTTAATTACATTGATTTTGTTTCTAATCCGTACGTGCTGTGTGCATGCAGATGATACTGTCCTTCGAGCTGCCGTTTGCTCTAATCCCTCTGCTCAAGTTCAGCAGCAGCAGTAGCAAGATGGGGCCCCACAAGAACTCTATCTATGTAAGATTGTACACTATACCTATCATATATATTAATTATATATGCATTGCATTTCTTAGTTTGTTTCTTAATCTTAATTGGCTACACATACAAGTAAGATAAATATATGCGTCTGTCCATGATAGTTTCAATAATTGTTGGTAAAGAATAAAAATGGTTATAGACCGGCCAGCCAACCTGGCCGGCTGGCTGGTCCTGCACCTGCATGCATGCAACCCTACAGCACACCATGTTCTAGGTCAGTGATATATAATATGGATCGGGATGTGCAGTGAATTGAATCGAATCATTAGCTACCTAGCTCATGCAATAGTAGTAGAACAGCAGGGGCCAATGCAAGACAGATATATATATGGTCCAACCATATGGTATACATATAATGCATAGAACACGATAGTCGTACATATGCAAACGACCAAGATGTACGTTGTGCACAGTTACTGTCTTGGTTTAGTACCAGAGATTAATCATGTATGCATCGTCGGCATGATGTGTCAAAATCATGCAGTATCGTACTTGTTCTTATAGAGATCGAAGAGCCAAGTTCAGCTATACATTGTTTTCCATGCATGGAAGTAATGTAAATATAACATAGACCATTATATATCGTTATTTGTATCTACAGAAACATTTGTAGGCGCAGAATGGCACAGTAAATTTATTAGAAAATAGTAACATGGTTATATAGAACTGAAAAATATAAATTGGAAAATGTAATTCTTTTTAATTTTTTAAGGACAGTGAATAAGCACTATAACAAAACTGGACAAATGTAAATTTATTTTCTTATTGCATGGCTATGTAAATATTACCGATGAAAATTGGCACCCGTGACTGGTTCTGTGTTAGAGTAAGACAGTAACTGAAATAATAATATTAATGAATTAACGGCATGTGTGTGAAAAAATAATGCAGATAATAGTGTTCTCGTGGTTGCTGGGGCTGCTCATCATCGGAATCAACATGTACTTCTTGAGTACGAGCTTCGCCGGTTGGCTCATCTACAACGACCTCCCGAACTACGCCAACGTGCTCGTCGGCGCCGCCGTCTTCCCGCTTATGCTCGTCTACATCGTCGCCGTCGTCTACCTCACCATCAGGAAGGACTCTGTCGTCACCTTCATCGCCGACTCCTCCCTCGCCGATGTCGACGCCGAGAAGGCCGCCGCCGTTTCTGACGCCGGCGACGATGGCGATGGCCATGGCGCCGGCGACGAGCCCTTGCCGTACCGCGAGGACCTGGCCGACATCCCGCTTCCTCGGTAGAGAAGACATACGTGTATAGCGTATGTATACGTGCGTAATTTCGCGTACATTGTGAATATACGCTATCAATACGTACGTACATCCTCTCTGACTCTATGGCTTGCGTGCGTGCGTGGGAGCCGTTCGTTTATGTTTGTACGGTCTAGATCGCTGGCAGATCGATCGACCGGTGCAAATATATATGCATTTGAGGGGATTGGCTCCTCTGTCCTTATAATTATATATACGATTTATCATAATTAAGGGCAGAGACAAGCTAGTACGTCCTTCATTTTTCTGTGCTTAATCAACTACTATTAATTAATTAAGCGATTAGATTAATATATTAGTATTGGAAGAGTAGTACACCTTTTTTTCCGAAAGAACGACACGGTAGCGTACTGTATAGTGGAGTTCTGGTGTAGTTGTTTGATCACCGTCAATAATTAATTATGCAAGTGGGAGATTGCGTATTCCTTCCGAGTGTATTATGCAAATTGCAATCTTATACTCATATATATCTTTTCTTCGAGATAATGTTATTACTCATGTACGTACTATCTATATACCTGTGGTACTATAAAGTACGTTTTGATACATATGAAGTGACGACATCTTCCTTGTCAAAACGCTGCCCTTCGCTCATGCATAGCACAAGTTGCACAATCGATTAAATTACTATCATGGAGTATGAGAGTCACCGCAAAAGAAAAAAAAACAGTGATGAGGTAAATCAAGTGATCAACACTTCTTTTTCACTAGTACGGAACAGCTAAAATCATACTGTCCTATTAATGCCAGTTGAGAAACAACTCAGCACTGATATTCCTGTCCACTCACCCGGCCGGGACATGAACATGTACGGATGCACTGTATTGGTTCATTAACAAAAATCCGACACCAATAGTATATCAGTTTAATTCATTAAAAAATAACATCAGTGTCTTCTTAAATGAATCGATAGGTTTGAAATTAAAAATGATAAAAATTTAGACTATATTAAAATTAATCTATATTAAAATTGGTAAAATTAGCATATATTAAAATTAGTATTACATAATTGATTTATATTAAAATTGTTAAAGGCAAAATATGGCTATCATTGTGTACGCTGAGTTAGTTATACATTAAAAAATATTATTATTATTATTATAGATTAATATTGACATGGGCTAGCTTACTATTAAAATAAACCGATAAGCTGATGGGGTGAACTAGCGATGACGAGCAAGCAAACTGACAGAGTGGGCTAACAACGACGTGGCTAGCAGGCCAACGTACCGAGCTAATAGCACAAAAGCGACCTAGCAAGTGCGGCTGCAAGAGAGCGTGGAGGCGTTGCAGCTAATAAGCAGGCCCAACGTGGTGGTGGCTAGAGCAAGCCTAGGTACGCATGAGAGCACGGAGGGTTGTGGCTTACGAGCGAGCTCGATGCTACGGTGACTAGTGCGAGCGAGCGCGTGCGTGTGTAGAAGATCCATCCAATGATAGTTGTCAACGCGCAATTGGCACAAGTGGCATGGCCGATGAGGACAACGAGATTTTCTATGGAAGCGCGTCGAACTTTGTAGGCTTACCTGTGTGTGATGACATAGCACAATCTAAAAAATTGATTTTGAATCCGGTGGCTAATAGGCTACAAAATCTCAAGGTTTTCAACATCTTTTCTTTCAAGATTTTTTAATTACTTTAGGCTATAAAATTTTTGTATGCACAATCTCAATAATAAAGATAAAATTTATGGAAGATAAGTATTGTAATTAATCTCTTCGCCTTTATGCATATCTACCGATTGATTTCTATTTCTCCATGAATTAGGTTAATTTCTATGATCTAAAATTGAGGTAGGTATTTTTCTGCTCCCTACTATTCTGGAAAATTTGGTTAATTATTTTTAGATACTACATTATTAATTAATTAGGGTTTAATTAATTTTTTAAATCTTACATTATTAATTAATTAGGGCTTAATAAATTTTTGATAAAGTTGTGTTTAGTCATTTTGTTTCGTTAATATCTTAAGATTCAAAAGTCTAATTGACATGATTTTAGTTGGGTTTGTTTGTAAATTTTTTCTAATTTATTCTGACAAAATTCTAGTTCAATCAGAGAATTATAATGTTTTGTCTCGATTCTAAAAACTTTTTAGTTTATGTGATTAGGAGGAAGTGCTAATTTTTATTTTTAACTTTTACAATCATTCGCCCCCTCTAATTACCTATCTTAATGTGAGTCAATCTTACAAATGATATTACAGCAAGGTTATTTATTTATTATCTTTTTAATTTATCTTAACCAGCAATTAGATAATATATCGGGACCCATGTGTTCTACAAACCTTGTGCTTTTAATGGTGTTGATTTTTAGTATTGGAAGGCTAATATGGAGGCATACATTTAAGCTCAAGGATTTGTGATATGGAAGATTAAGTCAAGTTCCTAAAAATAATACAATGACATCATTAAACATGCCACAGGTGAAGGCTAACAGCACAATGAGGAATTTAATTATTCAAAGGCTAGAAAGAAGTGACTTTGACCGCATGGTGTATCTCAAGTTAGTACATGAGATATGGAGGGTACTTTGTGATCATTACAAAGTGTCAAAAACATGGTAAAAGATGTACAAGATGTACGTTAGGACATATATTAAAAAGGAATACATATAATTTGAGATAAAATCTAGTAAATCTCTTGATAATTTCTTTACTCGCTTTAATAATATTCTTAACAACTTGTGCTCTTTTAATGTTATATATTTTGAGGCTAAAAATTCTCGTCGATTACTAGAAGATTTACATATATCTATATAAAAGATAAATATAACATCAATTAGAGAATCTACTATCATAAGTACACTTACATTAGATGTGCTTTATTCTTAATTGAAAACTCATAAACTAGATATTTTTGCTAGAAAAAATATAGCTAATAAATCAATGGATTTAGCTTCATAAACTAGCAACTCTATCTATGAGAACTCTTCATCTAGCTATGCTTTTATGCGCTTTGTTTTCATTAACTAATAAACAGCTATAACAACTTAGTAAAAATGATTTGACACTCCTCTCCACTTACTTCATAAAAGCTTTGCAAAATATTCAATTTAGAAAGAGAACAAATGGTAGAGAATCTTAGAGATATTTTGAATGCGGCTCACTTAATCACTTTCGTCTTAAATATCCAAAATTTTTAACAAAAATTTTTAGGGATAAAGATAAGAAGATATGGTAAAGAATGACAAGAAGCAAACACTCAAGAGCACCAAAAAGAAAGTATATTTGAACCAGAAGATAGTACACTATGTTCTTTCTGCTCTTGAATATGTAAATTTAAGTGATATATAGACATCGAGAGTGATGATAATGCTACTCTCAAATATAAGAAAAAGATTGGTCTATATACAAAGGACCTTCTACGTCGTTTTGGAATAGAGAATTGCAAACCCATTATGACACTCATGGAAGGAACATCTACACTTTATTCTAATGAAGATGGTGATCCAATTGACCAAAAGGAATATACAAATATGATTGGTTTACTTTTATATTTTGCTACGGATATATAATTTGCACTGTGTTTATATGCACGATTTCAAGCTTCTCCACATGCTTTACATCTTCAATTAATTAAGCAAATTCACAAGTATATTTATAGCACTAAATATTTTGGCATATGGCTATCTGCATTCTCATGTATTAGTTTAAAATCTTTTTCTGATACTAATTTTAGATTGTTTAGACTTAATAGGAAAAGTACTTATGATGATTATTTCTTATTAGATAATTCACTTATTACTTGATTATCTAGAAATTAATCCTCTATATCATAATCAACTGCTAAATATTAGTATATGATTGCTGCTAGTTGTTTTTCTTAAATACTATAAACAATAGCTACTCTTAAGAATTGTGGTGTTACTTTAAAAGATATTTTGCTGTTTTAATGAAAAGCATTAACCTTTTATAACATTTTTATGTTATTTATTTTAAAAGTAAAAAATATATTAAAAAATTAATGAGCATTACATATGATTCATATGTATTATTTGCAGCTATGTTTATGTCATAATTTACAAGTATTTTAATGTTTCTATACATGTGATGTTGTTATTTGCATGACTAGCTAAATTAAATAACAACTTAACTATTTCTTAATATGATTAAACTTTCTTATCTATTTTGATTTTATTTTAAATATGCTAATATGCTATAAAAAAGATATAAGAAAGATTAAAATTATGTGATGTAAGAAAAAATATGAGAAAGATCGAGTAAATGTGCATTATCACACTTCTTAATGTTACTATTGCATTTTAGTATGATGTTTAAAAAAAGTTATATATAAGTTTATTAAGCTTATATTGTAAAAAAAAACTTGAACGGTTCAAAAAAAATATGGTTAATGATGCATATAATTTCTTATAATTTATATTATATTAAAATCAATCAACTTCTCAATCTTCTAAATCAATGCATTATCTTAATGCTTGCAAGTTTGAAAATAGTTGAGGAGGGAATATCAAGTTTTACAATAAATTATTAATTACACTTAATTTTTAAGTTAGGATGGATTTACATTGCATATGTAGAGATGTGAGAATTCAAATTACTTTTAGCATGGCATGTACAAGCTTATTTATAAAACAAATAAAATTAGTACAAAATTAAAAAACTCTTTCCTCATGTTTTCTTTCTTGATGAATTCATTGTAAAAAAAAGAGACAGAGTTTACACACAAATTTTATTTTTTAAAAAAGTTAAATGCCAATGTTCAATGTTTAATTTTAATATATTGTTGCCAATGTTTTCATGAAGAGGATTAGGATATCAAAAGTGAAAAATTAATCTATATTAAAATTAGAAAAATTGGTCTATATTGAAATTGACAAAATTAGTCTATATAAGAATTGATATTGCATAATTGATTTATATTAAAGTTGTTATGGAAAAGTATGACAAGCATTGTGTACACTGACTTAGTTTAAGTTGTGAGAATCTATATCTCAAAAAAAATTTATTATTATTACATATCACTCTTGATATGGGCTAGTTTACCATTGAAATGGGCCAATGAACCGACAAAATGGGTTAGCGACTGTGAGTGAGCAAGCCAACAGAGTGGGCTGGCATGCACTGGTAGAGGCATGGCTGGCAGGCCAACATATTAGGCTAAGACACAGAAGCGGCCCAGCAGGGATGGATGCAAGCAGAGCGTGGGGATGTTACAGCTGACAAGTGGGCCCAGCTAGCGGTGGCTGAAGAGAGCGCAGGTACGCGCGAGAGCACAGAGCGATGTGACTGACAGGCGGGCCCGACACCGTGGTGACAAACACGTACGTAGATCTACCCAAGATAGCTATCAGCACACGATTGGCGCAAGTGGCGTGGCCGACAAGGATGGATTTTTTGCGGAAGCGTGTCGGACTCTATAGGCTTTCGTGTGTCTTATAACATAGCACAATCTAGCACTGATTTCAAATCCGATAACTAAAAATATGCTGAGTAGTGGCTACGAAATCTAAGGACTTTGGGATCTCTTCCTTTGAATTTTTTAATTATTTTAGGCTATAAAAAAGATGTAAAGTGTTATGATTATTTAAAAATCTTGGTAGAATTTTTATAAGCACAATCTTAGGTAAAGTTTTATGGAAGTTTAGTGTAATAATTAATCTCTCTTTCTTATTCACCTTCGTGCGTGCCAAACGATTGATTTTAGATTGATTTGTATTTCTATGTGATTTGGATTGATTTTTTTATCTAAAATCTAGTTCTAAAAAATTTGATTGGTTAATTATTTGCAGATATCACATTATTAAGTAATTAGGGTTTAATTAATTTTCATCAAACTTCTGTTGAGTAATTTGTTTAGTTGGTATCTCGAGATCCAGAAATCAATTGACGTTATTCTAGTTGTGTTTGTTTACAAATTTTATAGTTTATGCTGACAAAAATTTCAGATCGATCGAAGTTATGAATCTACATCTACAATCTGTTTAGTGACGAAACAGTATTCTGTCCAGATTATAAAAACACTGTTTTTTAGCTTTTGTGATTAGAAGAAAGTGTTAAATTTTATTTTTAACTTTAACAATTATTCACCACCTCGGATTGCCTATCTTAATATAAGTCAATCCTATAATGGATATCACATCGAGCTAAGCCTATTGATTTAGGCCAGTTGATCAACTTTTTAAGGCTAACTCAGAATCCTCTCTCAATCAATCTCTCCGTCTTTCTCGCAGTCTCTACATCTCCCTCTCTCTACATGCCATTGTCACACCTCCTCCTTCATGTCATGACCATCGGGCCACCTCTCTCTTTTCTCTCAACTCTCTCCCTCTCCACCCCACCCCCACACCCCCCGCCTTCCTCTCCCCATCTAGATCGAGCGAATTGAAGGAGTGGTAGGTCAGCAAGGGAGATCTCTGGCAGCTTGACGGGTACGTGACACGTCTCCTATCCTCTAGGCATAAGCTGACATCATCGGTGTGGCCCCACTCATGCTTTTCGAATCTAGTGTGTAATAGCCGTAGGAGCCACAAGAAAAGAAGGTGGCGCCAGGAGGAGGGAGGAGAAGGCGACGTTGGCCTTAAGGTGAGGTGAAGAAGGAAAGCACGCTTTGCCAGTACAAATGTGCAATATTTTTGTTCTTGATAACAGGATTGAATCAATGTAATCCTTTATGTGATGTTCACAAAATCTTTTTATATTGATCCTTGAATCTTCTGGTATTCTTATATGTTGTTGAATGGGGATTAGAGGGTATGGATGTGTATGTGGATCTGAGGCCACTCGAAGCATTTGCTCGATGAGCTGATTCTTCAAGCCCGACTCACCCTTTTTTTTAACTCATGGAGGTACATCTGTGCCGGTTTATAAACTGGTATTGATGCCATCCCTCGTCAGTGCCAAAGAGTGATGCATGTTGAAGAACCGAAGAGTAGTGCTTGTTGGGAACTGGCACTCTCATTGTTATATAGTAAGAACAACGTACGGATAAGTACGCGTTTGCGTGCCCTTAATTATTCCAGGGAGCCAAGTAACAAGAGGTATATATCCTTCGAAAAATGCTAATCAACCGGATGTGTTATATATATAATCTGATAGCCAGGCGGCCGGGAATTCTTATTGTCAATTATATATTTGGTTCGTCAATTATATAATTGAAATACTTGGTTCGTCAATTATATATTTATTAAGCTAGTCGTCGTTGTGTTAATTTAATTACTCCATGTATTTATTCATCATCACCTATCAGCCAGGTCAGAATTATACGGCTGACACCCATCAGTTACAATTAATTGTGATGCATGGATCACGCACACCAGTGCAAATAAGTCAGAATGCCGACAACTAATTGCATATTGCTAGATCCAGTTGTTCATGAACATATCCATCTAATGTCTTCGATCACATGCTGTGTATTTTATCTTTAATACTAAACATGAATCGTTCGATTATCTAATAATTAACAAGGACGACGTGGTGTGAACTGCAAAAAATTGTAGAATAACAAAGTGCCTTAAAAATATGAGTCAACGTTGCATCAAGTGGACATTGGCCAATATATGAGCGTAAGTTTTCTACTCACTGTCACATAAGCTCAACTCAACTCAAAGTCAACTAAATACAGTTTTTTATTATCAAATAAAAGTTAAGATAAACTAGAGTTAAAATCCAAGTATATCAATAACTGAATTTTTCCAAACGTTCCAATTTAAGTATAAATCTTCAATTATATCCCACTCTTTTAAATCCCTCTTATTATCTTTCCATACTATTTTATTCTTTCTGTAGCTCTCTTCATCTTATTTGAACATTGTCAAAATAAGATTTTCTTCAATTAATGCTATCCCTAGTTGATTATGACTCGATCTATTACTATAAATCCAACATAATATACGCATTTCTACAATACTTGACATCTTTTTTAGATTAATATTCTACTCTATATAACATATATAATTATCGTTATATAAAAATTATCTTTAAGATAGTCTCTTATCACAGAGGATATCAAATACTTGGTGCCACTTTAACCAACCTACTTTGATTTTATGGCTAGCATCCACGTCAATATCCGCATCCATCTTCCTAGATATCGAAAAGTATTCTTCTTAGGCATCACTCACCACTTACCTCCTAAACTCACATCTCCCTCCTCGTGTATTGTACCAAAGTCATATTCAGTATTAGTTCTACTTACACAAAAACCATTGGACTCAAGAGTTTATCACCACAACTAGTTTCTTATTTACTCATGTACGACTCTCGTCAATTAATACTACATCATCTGTAAAAAGCATACACTAAGTGATATTCTCGTAACCTTATCCATTATCAATGAAAAAGGTAAAAACTCTTGATGTAGTCTTATTTTAATTAAAAAGTAATCTATGTTACCATTATTTATTTAAACACTAGTGATAGCATGGTACATATCCTTAATGAGATAGCTATATTTTATTGAGACTTTATGTTTATCCAAAACCCACCATATAATATTTCTTGGTGTCTTATCATAAACTTTTTCAAGTCAATAAAAACCATAAGCCTTTTTCAAGTCAATAAAAACCACATGTAGGTTATTCTTTTGCTCTCTAAACTGCTCTATAAGTTGTCTTATTAAGAAAATTACTTATATGGTTGATCTTCCAGACATAAAACCAAATTGATTTATAGAGATCCATATCGTTCCTCTTAAACGGTGTTCGATAACTCTATCCCATACCTTTATAGTGTGGCTCATCAACTTAATTTCCCAATAATTAATATAACTTTGGATATCTCCAATATACTTCTCCACTCCTCAGGCATCATGTTCAATTAAAAAATATTGTTAAAAAACTTGTTAGCCAAACTATAGCTATATCCCTAAGACATCTCCACACATTGATTGGAATACCATCAAGACCCATCGCCTTACCCCTTTCATCCTTTTCAAAGCTTCTCTAATCTCAGATTTTTAAATTCTCCACACAAAACTCCTATTAGTATCATCCAAAGAGTCATCCAACTAAACAGTAATGTCCTTTTTTCCACCATTGAACAAATTGTCACAATAATCTTGCCATCTATATCTAATCTCATCCTCCTTTACCAAGAGCTGCTCACTCTTACCCTTAATACACTTAACTTGGCCGAAGTCCTATGTCTTTTTATCACGAGCCCTAGCTATTCTATAAATGTCCTCTCCTTTCATATTCAACCGTTGGTACAGATCCTCAAAAACCCACCCCTTTGTCTTACTCACAGCTCGTTTTGCAGTCTTCTTTATCATCTTTTACTTTTCCATGGTATCATCACTCATATCATGATACAAGCATTTATAGCATTATTTCTTTTTCTTAATAGCTCTTTACATGTCTTCATTTCACCACTAAAAGTCTTTAGTTTTGCATCCACTCCCTTTGGTCACTCTAAACACCTCTAAAGCAATTTTCCGTATACATATTATCATCTTCTTTCACATGTTATTTGCATCGTCTTCTTCTTTCCATGTGCCCTCTTCGATAACCCTTTTCTTAAAGATATTTGATATCTCCCCTTCTAACTTCCACCATTTGGTTCTGATAATTTTTACTTGTTTATCTCTACGAACATGCACTAAAAAGCGAAAATCGACCACAACCAACTTACGTTAGAAAACCACACATTCTCTAGGTATCACCTTACAATCCACACAAGCTCATTAATCATATCTTCTCATAAGAAAGAAGTCAATCTGGCTAAAGCATTAGTTGCTACTAAAAGTCACTAAATAAGATTGTCTGTTCCTAAAGAAAGAGTCCAAGATTTTCTCTCCCTCCTAATTCCTACCACCGTATCCAAAACCTCCATGGCCTCAAAACCTGTACCTGTTGCAACAACATAACCATTAAAATCTCTTCCCAGTACTAGATACAGCTCTAACCAATCTCTCTATTTCTTTCTAGAAATATCTCTTAGCACTCATCCTAGCCTACTTGATAGGCATACGCACTAATTACATTTAAGACTACATCACTAATGACAAATTTAACTAAGATGATCCTATCTCCTTGCCTTCTCACCTCCACCACACTATCTTTTAGGCTCTTATCAATCAGAATTCCTATTTAAAGTTGTCCCTGTGTACCATAGCTTAAAACTAGTACCATCCACCTCCTTCACCTTATGACCCTTCCATTTAGTCTCTTGAACACACAAGATATTTACACGTCTTCTAACCGCTACCTCGACTAACTCTCTTAACTTACCTATAAGAAACCCTATATTCTAACTATCTAAACGGATCCTAGTTGGCTCGACTTGCTTCTTACCCTTCACACTTACTGAGTGAAGACCCTTATTTTACACCACACCCAGACGTCGATGTGATGTGCCACTAAGGATACGACGGCCTGATTCTTGCTCAGTTGACACCATGCACAAATCACGACATGACGTGTTATGGGAGTGACGACCCGACCCTTGCCCATTTAACATCATACTCGGGTTTCAATATGACACGTCTTCAAGAGAGTTATGCCCCAACAAGATTTTTTTAGATTTTATCTTCTTAAAAGTAGCTAAATTTTTATGACTCATTAATCTAACATAACCCCTCTTTTTCAACAGGGCTTAAAGACCTGCTATGTTAAACACAAAATGCATCCCAACATTTTTGATACAGTGGCTAGCGCCTCTATGCCGCCATTACAACATCTAGGCCCCACATTACCGTGCACTAGCCTCTCTGGAATGGTTAGCTTCACCATCTAAACTTACAAATTGCCAATTATTCCTCCAAAAAAGTCTGAAGACAATCAAATGATCTATCCTACGCAGCATACAGATTTCTGACTAGCTATGTAGTTTCCTCCATAGTTCAGAATGCCATAGGTAACTGCCCAATCTAGAATTTAATGTCATTCCAACTGAAAAGCATATCCTATAGGTCTAAAATAAGTAAGCATCCTATGCACAAAAGTAGATATTAATATGAGAAATGATTTTCTTTTGAAAAATATAATTTGATACTATCTATATAATTAGTACCTCAAGCAAATTCCCACACTAATAAGAGAAGCAACGAATAAATTTAGCCATCCATCTAGGTGATACCGAGTTATAACGGTTCAAATCAAAATAAGTTCCCCATGTTATGTACACCTTGGTAATTATCAATTTTGAATTCCAAAATTAATAAATTAAGAAAAATGCTAAATTAAGACTTTAAATCAAATACAACTTGGTACATATTATTCAAATTTCAGAATAAAAACAGCGTAATTGAGACCCCAAATCGAGTTCAACTCAAGACTGAATTGATTATGAAATTATGTACATAATATAAATAATTAAACCAAGTACGACTTTGTATTTGTTATTTTGAATTTTGGAGTTGTTTAATCTATAAAAAGACTGAAATTAAGACTACATGACAATAAGTACAACTAATTTATATTTACTAACTGTAAATTCCAGAATTACTAAGTTAAAAAGTAGAAGTGTATTAAGGCAGATAATTTATTACTTTCAAAATTACAAGTTTTAAATTTTAAAATTATAATTATTTTGTCCTCAAGTACTTGCAATTGCACGTAACTTTCCGTATAAATCACTTGCAAAGCATGTACTTCCTCCATTCAAAATATAAGCACTTCTAGATTTCTTTTCATAGAAATACCTTTATGATGATCTCTGCTACCCAGTATTATTATCAATATAAATGATATTAACAATTGATTTATAAGTTATACTACCAGTGGAAGAAACAAATATATTACTAGTAATTGAGATGACGGTATAAATAGATATGATCCATTGAATTAAAAAAATAAATAGTCTATATTAATTGCGAGATACCATTATAAAATATCTCTTTACCACAGGGATTAAGATGTAAAATTAAATAAAGAATAGTTTGATTGGTTAAGACGAAGAAGTACGAAGAAACTAAATGAGAGAGTTCTGATTGATTGAGATAAATGAGTAGATTGAAAAATATTATATTTTAAGACAAATTTTGAATATTAGAAGTTGCTATACTTGACAGAAATTTAAATATCTGACTTTGTGTAATTAGTAATTAAAATTTGCCAACTTCTACCTGCGGCTCCACATCTTCTTCCCCCCAAATATGCATGGTTGGTAGCTTCGTTGTCATGTCGGCACCACATACCTAACTTGTTCATCTCCATCAAGGTAAGTGGCGATGTAACTTTGCAGAGGCTTAAATTTTGTATGAGTCTGGTGAAAGCATGTAGGCCATGCAGAAAATGCATGCAGAAACAAATCATTCATGGAGAGATGCAAGATTATTTTTTGTCCCAGCTACTAGTTGATGAGTTGCATGTAGTACCTGTCTGCCTGTCCTGGAGTGTCTCCCTCCTGCCAAAGTTTTTAATTAAGCACCCAGTGCACTTATCAATGGCACTGACCACTGATACCATGAAGCAACAAAAATGTAGGGACAGACTGGCAGATGCAGAAGAATCTTATGCAAAAGTGACCTGCAAAATGTTAAGGAATGGGGTGATGCAAGCAAATGCAATTGTGCAACTCTTTTGTCAGGATAGGAAAACCAAAAAGTGATTTTGCAATTATATTTGTAATTATCTCTATGTTTTTCTCAGACTATTTAAATTTTATTGTAATCATGTGATGTGTGAAATCATGCACTTTTGCTTGTTAAATAAAATACTTTGATTAATGTAATAATCATATGTATTTATGTATTATGTAGTAGTAGTACATTGTCGATCCAAATCGTTACAATAAGGACCCTGACCTCAAAGCACTGTCCAGGGGTCGTTGGGGTCACGACCCTTGACCCAAAACATCAACCTAGGGACATCGATCCACATAACTTGGGGTCATGACCCTCAACCCACACCAACTTAGGGTCATCAATTCATCCTCGCTGGGGTCGTAATCCATCAATGCAAATTGGCGTCCTAGAGAGGTATACCCCCATCGCACCACATATTTGCCAAGTATCATCCCGTGTCCCTTGACCTTGGTCCTCGACCCGGTCAACCCATAATTTCGGACTTTGGTGACTATGATCTGAACAACCGATTTATGGACACAAGGATCAGGGAGATTGTAAGGGCCAACCATTGACACAATACATGTGTAGGATAAAACATGTGCTCGTTGGTCTTGCTATCAGGATGCTCAAGCTGCTAGGCTCCAGTCCTACTACTGCCTACTGTTTTTTATACAATTACCAGCATACGCAATATATCAACTCCTTGTCTAATGTCTACATGCTTTCACACAGGTTCTCTAGCAGGCTTGACCAGCGGAGGTAATTAACCTGGAGCCCATGGGATCCACGAACCTGAAGACCACATCGCCAAAGACATATTGCCATTTGTAGGCCACAGACCGCACAACTAGGGAGATTTGTTGTATGTTACACTCAAAAATCAATAAAATACAGTTTTTCCTATGTTTGCTTTCGTTATTTTGTGTACTAGCATGTGGCATGCCCGCACAACTTTACCCTAGGCTAAGATATTTTGATGATTTCTCACGCCCAACCAATTCTTAACAATTTGTAACTCTTAAGTTCTTACGCAAGATCTGTTTATGTATATTCTGAAGTAGCCTTACATTATAAAGTGCATATGGTCCAAACAATTCTTAAAAATTTGCAACATACATTGCCTAGTACATGACGTTATAAAGTACATTTCTAAAAGAGTACAAACAAGAACTAACATATGAAGTGCCAGTGTGCCACCAAGACATCATGTCGATCATACAAACCGCAAATGTCAAAGACTGATTACATTAATAATGTTGACTCTTTACATGGAGAATATAGAATGGTTAAGGTAAGGAATAAGGATGGTACAATAAAATTATGATAAGACAGATAATAAATGTAGGTTATGTTTATGTTCATAATGTAGTTAAGTTGTTTTCAAAGGCAATAAACCAGGAAATGACCAGTCCATTGTATTTTCACTTGTGCGGCATGAAAAGCAAACTACATAGAGAGCATGGAGGCATTTTAATTGGCGATTCCTAATGGCAAACTATTAGTGTCAGCAAATGTATATTCTACAATAATTAATAGGCATTGAAAGAAACTAATTGTTAACTAGTGACTTCTACTGCAATATTGTAAATTTGATTTAGCTTAGTTACTATAGAGGCATGTCAAAGACAAAATGTACAGGTATCCAAATGCATTGAAAAAAAAACTGCCTTACCAACCTCAGAAAACAGGATAGTCTCTCAATAAATGTTCCGCCAAGGCATAAAAGCAAACAGAACGAAGCTTATGAATGGATTGTAAAACTTACTTCCTTTTAGCTTCAATATCTTTCCTAAAATCAATAATCGATTCGCAGTCCAGTACAAGAGTAGGAATCTGACAAACACAAATACATCAGTTGCCAAGTACTTGAGTTTTGAATCTATCAGAAGAAAGGAAAGAAATGATGCTTACTCTCTGGACGCTTGAATGCATCTGATTCCATTCCAGAAAGAATACTTGGTCTCTGATGTCAGGGTGCAAAGAGTGATCCACATCACAGGGCAGTTAACTTACTGAAAATTGTCTGCGATTCCCATGTTGGGAAGGAAGCAACCAGGACTCATGTTTCTCATGCAAATCTAGCAGGTACTGCAATGTCACACCTTCTTCAGTCCTCCATAACATCATTCTCTTATGACAGGTATCAGGGATAGCTCTAAGATATATAAACCCATCAGGGATAAGGCCAGGAAGAGATGACAGCACAAGATCAAACCAAGAGTGATAAATGCTGAGCTCCATTCCATTCATCCAGTTGGCTTCATGAACAGCACGAACAAAAACCTGCAAAGAGTACAAAATAATACTAAACGTTACATGCTAGAAAACTAAACAAGTATAAATAAATAAATAATACAACAGGAAGACCTCAGCCAGTAGGTTTTGAGGACCGCATGTTGCATATCCATTATATTAGATAAGAAATCACCCATACAATAGAAAAGAATCAAACACTTTTGACCTCAGTGCATAGTGTGTCCAGTTGCTGATTACCAGCCTTCAAGATCAAAACAAAAAGGGAAGGAATATGCATATCATTTGATCACTGAAGATGCTATGCTCCATCAACCTGAGAGGCTTTATTCCACTAGAAGATTCTTTTTCTTGCATAAGCCTTGTTATGAAGACAGTTTTGGAAGTTATATGCATAAACTTCTGTGGTTCAGCATAAATTGCACCTAAAACATTGAAGTGATCTAGACCAACATCCTGCCATTTTGAGACCAGCTCAGGTACTATCTCAACAAGATCATGCAGTTCAAGTGTTTCATTAGCAATTTTCTGAAGGAAGGTGGACTTCCCTACACTAATGTTTCCTTCAACACAAAAGGTGATTCTCTTGTCACTGGCTGATTGGATATCAGATCCTTTGTTCTCCTCTTTTAGTTCCCCTTCCACACTTTCTTTCACAAAAGATGTTATGCTCTCTGCATGCTTCCTGTGAATGATTCCAACAGAATTTTGTAAAAACTCAACTATATTCACATCAGAACTTCCTACAGGCTGCAATAATTCAAGGAGTTCCATGAGAACTTTTACTTGAGGTTAGAAGACATGAGCAGAAAAACAATGTTTACAGAATAATTTTAATCACATACTCCAAAAGCTTCATTGCTTAGAGGAAATCAACCAAAACATGAAACCAATGAAACGAGGTAATCCTGTTGTAGCAGACAACCACCATACAGGAACCAGTTAGCATCTTGTACCAATTCTATAACTATACAAGCCTAGCAAATGAAACAATAGAGTTACCTTTGTACTCTACATACAATCATTAGATGAGGTTTACATTTACATCCAAAAACTGCCAAAGAAGAAGTTAAAAGGAACTCCATGTTTTTAATTAAGCAAGAAACACATAAGTGATGCTTCTTAATTCTCTTATTGATTGAACTAGCATTGAGTGCTACCCATGAAAAATTTAGTTCAGCAACAATAGGGGTCAAAAGAAAAGAAAGGAAACAAAATGTCCTATTTTACAACGATTGATAGAGAACATCATCAATATAACTATCAAATTCATTTTACAACGATTCTATTTTGAAGCACTCATTCAACTGTCGTCAAGGGAATGGTTTCTTTTTTGTTATAGTAACCTACTTCCAGTTTCCAGTTAAATTACAGTGAAATTGTTTCCTTTGCATTTTTTTTCTTAAATACTCCAGAATGCCAAATCAACATTTTTTAGTGACTGCACTAAAATCTGGCCAGAATATTAGCCATACAACACATGCCTTTAACAATTGGAAAATCAGAGTTCGATCATCACTATTGCAGACATCAGGGCATAGCAAAATCAAAAAGTTGGTTCTCATAACATCTGTATCTATCACACCCAAGAACCAAATAAACATTACACGTGCATTGCGACCATCGCGAGCAGAAAGAGACACTTTTTTTTCCTAGGAAGGATAACAACATCATTGTTCTTCTGCCACTGAAGTACTACGCATAACTACATCACCGAAGCACTAAGAAGACCATCTCCTACTTCACATGTACTGAAAACATAACGATACAGAACCCAATTGATCAGTTCCAAGTAAACAACAAGGTACAAAGAACCCAAATCCCAGTCCCTCATAGGACATAGCCTGATTGTTCATTGTTTCCCATCTGAAAAACCAATACCACTCCGATCTACATATCCATTATATTGATCTAATCAACAATAAATTATTGCAAGAACAAGAAGCACCGCATCGGTTCCTTTTACCATATCCCTGTACAACTGCTTAAGCCGCGCGATGTCCCGGAAACCGCTGTCCACCAGCTTCCGCAGGTTCCGGGGCCCGACCCAGGGGATCCCTAGCAGCTCGACACTCTTCCTCACAGGAGAGGCGCCGGAGGTGGACGAAGATGCCGCCGCTCCCGCCGCCGACAAGAAGAGCCTCGGCCGAAACCTCACGGACGACGCCGCGGCGGCGCGGGAGGGGGAGGGGAGGGGAGAAGGCGGAGAAATGGGGGAGCGGGCAGGCTAGGCATGGCATCGCGGGTGGATTGTTGGGGTTACGGGCGGAGGCGGCGAAACAGCGGGGGAGGACGAGGCGGCGCATGGCCGGCGGCGGCGGCGGGGCCCATTGGGGGTTTAGGGTTTTAGATTTGGCGGGAAGAGGGAGAAGAGGTCGAGGAGTTAGGGCTGCTCCTGCGCGGTGTCGGCTTTGCAAGAGTCGTCACGGACAGGCAAATTGTTATAGGCTGAGTTCTACGAGCGTGCGCTCTAAAAATGCTACATTAGACCTGCTTTTAGACAGGTGGGGGAGAGAGGAAAAATAAAAACGAGTTATATTTATAGTCAGTTATAATATAGGATTTAAAATATTACGTGTATAAGAAATAAGTTATAATATAGTTTGTATTTATATACAGGTGACAGGTGACATGTCAATTTTTAAAGTTAATTGATTATAATATTAAACTTGCTATAAAAATATTGGGGTAAGCTACTCACTCTATCATTTTTATCAACATATTTTCTATGGTATATTTTTTAAAAATTAAGTTTTTCTAAAAAAATCTATTTATTAAATTTATAATAGCTAACATTTAATTATTCACGTACTAATTACTCATTATCTATAAAGCTCAATGCAAATCTCTCTTTCAAACTCAATCATAGCTCACCATTCTAAAAAGCAAAAACAGAATGCTAATGTATTAAAAAATTTAATGTAGCATCTAGCTGAATTTTTTAAAAATCAATCGAATTTTCCACCCTAGGTAAGGATACGTCTCAAATATTGAAGGCAAATATAAGATCTAACCATATCGAAACCAAATCTTTTTTTAATAAAAAAACATCTGATTTTTATAAAGTTATGGTGCACTTTCATATACCATCAGTTGATTATCTTTTCGCTAGTCCGATCGTCGTGCTATCGACACTTCAACCATCTTAATGTCATTGGTCTAACTATTGCCTTATTATTCACAAATAAAAAACATAACTCGATTCAATGTATATTTATAAACTTCATATAATCATTTCTTTCTTTCTTAAAACTAAACTCTATTTTTTTTTCTTACAAAAGTTATATTCATAGGAGCTCAACCTATCATCTATTTATAGCCAAAATATCCATCTTCAAGTAGGAATAGGAGTAAGAGTTCTACTCTACTTAAAATTAAAGGCAAATTAGATGTAAAACTTTTATTTCTAATATAACTTGGTCTCTTATATTCCAATTTTTTTTACAATTTTCTTCATTCTAGATTTATTTGTAATTTATCCGATAGTTGTACACATAATTTATATTTATGAATCTCATTACAAAATCCTCCCACATATTATCCATTCACTTCATCTTGTGTTTAACTTTATCATTTAGTATTGTTAATCGTTTTGAATATCAGCTTCTTCTAAACCTAGTTCTGATCCCGCCATTGATAGATATTGGCCCCAAGGCCTCTTATCTCTAGTTCAATTTTATTACATGGTGTTCGAACTATGTTATATATTTGCTTCTCCATAAGTGTAGTTTCAATCATCACTATTGAGCAAGTTTGACATCAAGTCACCTCTCCACAAATAAACAAAGCAATTGTTTCTAAACATAGATATCGCAACATAACTTACGTTAGTCACACACTCTTATACAACATCATAAATATTTTCAAACCAATTTTTATTAATTAAATTATTTATAAAGTTAATTATTTATTATAAAATATTAACCATAGCAATGATTCAAGAGCAAATACTGACCTCATATGGAGTGTGTGTGCTTCTAAGGCCATTGCCCCTAGAGGTATAACCCTAGGCAATTTGCTCTTTTTTAGTTCAAGTTGAAATCTCGTTTTTATTTCAAGTAGATTTAATTTTCTTTCCCATTTTATCCTCCTATCAATTCCTTTATCATCGTCTCAAATCATATCAGATGACCCATAGTCCCCTTGTCACTCCTGCTGTGACACCTCTAGAACCACATTACACTTTATGCAGAGAAAAATGGGCATGTTCTATATTAGGTCCACACAATAAAGATAGACTATATTTGTATAACATGTATTATGTTTTCAGTAATGAAATAAATGGTCTTCTTCCCAACTTCAAACTTATAGAAATTTCAATAAATCATACCGTTTGGTTTTCCTCAAGGTCCTATGGTGGAATGATTTATTGGCACATCTATGTCACATTTATAGTTTGATGAACCACAAGAGAACAACATCCTGCATCAACAATATTCAGATTTCAGAATGCATCGATGAAGATATAATTTTACAGGTGTATCAAACAAATAACTGAGTAGTGTGTCGTTCAAGAACAGGAGAACAGCATCAAACACAAACACATACCCACGTTGTCAATCCTTGTCACAAGAAAATTTTTAAGATCCAGAGGAAAGAGTAGAGGAATAAAAAGTGCCATCATCCTCAATGTCTCTTTTAGTAAGATAAAAATCTTAACAGGGTAACAGACAAGAAGAACAAAAACAGTAAATGTTGGCTTAAAAAACACATAAATTTTTCGACGTCAAAAGGCAGTTATGACTTGCAGTTGCAGATCAGAAGTTCATGTCATGGAATTGTATGTAAGAAAAATTGGAATAGTAATGTAAAGATGGAATCCTCCTAAGACAAGTAACAAAACAACACCAGCAATCCCTCCGTATTTTCTACCTTTAGTTACATTAGGTTTTATTAACAGTTTACAGAAAAATTTTGGATGTAGCACCTATCTAGACTGCTGCAATAAACACGCCGAGGATTGAACATCCAACCTTTGGTGACTCGCAAAGGCCCCGAAAAAAGATATTTGACTAGAGAAATTATAAACTAAAATGAGAAAAAGGATGCAAACAACTGCTCTAGAAAGAACGATAGATTAAAAGAAACAGTGGCTACGGATACTCCACGTAGTTTGTTTGATGTAACCTGAATTCCATTGATCTATCAATGCCGATGGCAGATCAAAGTCTACAGGATCAATTCGTCAAACACACTCTTTGTTAAATAATCATATAGGAAGAAACAAATAAAAGAAGAAACAAGTATATATACTGCAGTACAGGAACAAATAATATAAATAGTTATATAGGAAATTAATTTGCTAGCCCAAAAATAAAAGAAGAAACAAGTATATATATATATATATAAACCAAAAATAGAGACAGTAACATGATCAGACTAGTAGCATCGGCTCATACTCCTCTTTCTTCCCTTCATGATTACGCGTCTTTGGAGAAATAATAATGATGGCCTATGAGTTCATGGCATCGGTAGCGCACTACATTGTCACTGTTTCATCGGAGAAAAATGTCATGCGGAAAAAGAAAGAATTTAATCGATGGCAATGCAGTGGTGTGTTTTCTCCGTGGGGCACCATCCACCGAGCAAAGATGAAGTCACAAATTGAAAAAGGATCGGACAACGCCACCATCCACGCCAAGCTGTTTAATGTAGCAAGCGTTTCTAATCAACACAAGGGAAGGCATTATGCCTAGTCTAGAGGACCATGACAGCATTTCAATCCAAAAAAAAAAAACATAAGAACGAAAGCTACCTCACACGGCCATAGCAGTTCTCCCTGTTTGCCTGAAGGTGAGGACAACTCCCAAAAACCTCCATATTGCTTCACCCAGCCTGCAATTTCGACTCGATAGAGTGCAATTCCTACGAAGTAAACCCTACACCTCTACCCAGTACCCACTTCCTATGAAGCCATTTTATACTCCATCATAAGACCTTCTCCACATAGCTTCTTGTCAAACCACTGAAATTAGTAACCACACGGTGCCAAACCCAATTGTCGTATGCAAAAGCACATGCGCAATTCGGTGGCAAAATGTTCAGAGAAATTTGAGGAAACTTTTGGTTTTAGTACAAGGATTAAAGGGAAACGCAGGTGAGCGGGGCGCATGTGAGAGAGAGAGGTGTGCGTGGAAGGAGTAGTACCCTGGCTGTGGTCGGCGGTAGCATAGGATGGGGGAACGGCAGCAGCAGCCATCAAAGAGGGTGGAGCTCTCCCATCAATTTTTTTTCATTTGGAAAACCAGAAGGGGAGAAGCAGCATGCTAGCAGCCGAGCCGAAGTGACACGGACAGACAAAGGTTTATCTTTTTGTTTTTAAAATAAAAACCAGTCCTTACTGGTTTAAAAAAACCAACCGAAGACCAATAAAAACCACCTACTTTGGATCAAGACCTAAAAAATCAGATCGGCTACTACAAACTAACCACTTACGGTTTCATAAAAACCGGATGGTTTTTGTGAAAACCTGTGAACTTGATATACGGCCACAGAAATCAACAATCCGCAAGAACGCCAGCCTGTTTTAGGAGGAAAAAACGAAGTTTTGTAAAAGTTTCAAAAGCAATCTAAAAATGGCATATATTAATAGCAAACCAAACATAAATTTACTAGATTTTGGCACTGTCAAATACTCCCTTCATTCTCTTTTACATGACTTTGATGACGTTAGTTAGTTCAATAGTTAGTTACATCACATAAAAAAAAAGGGAGTGCTGCTAATCGGTATGTTACAGAACCCTAAAGATCATAAAGTAGATGGTATTAAAAGTCAGAGGATTTAATTTGTCCGGTCAAATACTTGGAGGCTTAAAAGTAGACCAGACTGATTGTCCGAAGCTGAAGCTCCCACACAAATTCCCTTTCTATTTCTATGGATGAGCAACTAGAAGAATGATCTGCAAAGGCCTAAAAAACGAGAATGGTGTATTCCAATCACCAGTATCAATTATTTTTAATGCGTGTGTTCATCTGAGATAAAACATACATGAGTAAGTTGTAACAAGAACAAAATACACTATAAAAAATAACTTTTCCTAGCGCCACTCTTGACTAATAAGGGCATCCGCCGGCGAACACATATACCGGGGGATTAGGGGCTCAGTGTAGAAAGTGTACAGTGACTATGAATCCCCCGAGCGTATACGAGGAGGTCGGGTCTATATATATACAGCCCAGTCCAGTGGTCTATCTAACACCTCCGTAGTCATAGCAGGAGGGCAACGGACGTAGAGACTAGACCGAAAACTGGTGAACAAAGGCGTGGGCAGGCCTTTGGTCATTATATCGGCAAACTGATGTGCCGATGGTACATGGAGCATCCGAACCTGTTCTAATGCAACCTTGTCACGGACAAAATAGATATCGATCTCGATGTGCTTGGTGCGTCGGTGATGGACCGGGTTGGCGGTCATGTAGACGGCACTGACATTGTCGCAGTAGACGACGGTCGTGGTGGAGAGGGGTGCACGGAGCTCTTGGAGAAGCTGGCGAAGCCAGCAGCACTCGGCGACGGCGTGGGCGATGGCGCGGTACTCGGCTTCAGCGCTGGAGCGAGACACTGTAGTCTGGCGTTTTGAGGACCAGGATACGAGAGTGTCATCGAGTTAACGCAGTAGCTGGACGTAGAGCGTCGAGAGTCGGGGCAGCCTGCCCAATCCGCGTCGGAGTACGCGGTGAGGGAGTTGATGGGGCTGGAGCTGAGATGCAGCCCGCTGGAGAGGGTGTCCTTCACGTAGCGTAAGATGCGCTTGAGCAGCGCGAGGTGAGGTTCGCGCGGAGCGTGCATGAAGAGGCACACTTGCTGGACAGCGTACGTGAGGTCGGGTCGGGTGGGGTGAGTGTGAGGTATTGGAGAGCCCCGGCAAGACTCCGATAGTGAGAGGGATCGGCAACGAGGGCACCATCGGCGGCGGAGAGTTTGGCTCGAGTGTCGACTGGGGTGGCCGTGGGGTGACAGTCGGCCATGCCCGCACACTGGAGGAGGTCGATGGCATACTGGCGTTGGGAAAGGAAGAGCCCGTGGATGGAACGGGTTACGGAGATGCCAAGGAAATGGTGGAGAGGACCAAGATCGGTCATGGCAAACTCAGAGTGGAGTCGGGCCATGATCTGGTCAAGGAGAGATGTCGAAGACGCTATGAGGACAATGTCATCGACATAGAGAAGTAGATAGGCAGTGGCGGAGCCGATATGGAAAGTGAACAGGGAACTATCGGACGTAGAGGCCACAAAGCCGATGTGCCAAAGATAGGCAGCAAAGCGCTGGTACCAGGCACGAGGGGCTTGTTTGAGGCCGTAGAGAGAGCGTTGAAGGAGACAGACATCGTCGGGCCGAGAAGGGTTGACGAAGCCTGGGGGCTGCTGGCAGTAGACTGTTTCCGTCAGGTGGCCGTGAAGAAAGGCGTTCTTCACGTCTAGTTGATGGATCGGCCAGGAGCGAGAGGCAGCCAAGGTGAGGACGACTCGAATGGTGGCGGGTATGACAACGGGACTGAAGGTCTCGTCGTAGTCGACACCGGGTCGTTGGGAGAAACCCCGAACTACCCAGCGAGTCTTGTGACGGGCAAGGGAGCCATCAGCGTGGAATTTGTGTTTGAAAATCCACTTATCGGTCACAATGTTGGCGCCGGGAGGTCGGGGAACGAGGCGTCAGGTCTTGTTGTCCATTAGGGCCTTGTACTCGTCGGCCATGGCCGCGCGCCACCAAGGGTCGGCCAGGGCTGAGCGAGAAGTCACCGGAATGGGCGAGATAGAGCTGTGGACGGCGGAGAGATCGTAGTGCAGAGTGGGGCGGAGAGACCTGGTCTGGGAGCGGGTGACCATGTGAGAGGTGGAGGGAACTGGAGCCGATGGGGGTGCGGGAGTAATGGGAAGAACTGGTCGGGTGGGGGCGTCATCGGCTCCGAGTCGGAAACTGTAAACAAGAGGAAAATGAGGAATTAGATCGGCCTGAGCCGATGAGGTCAGGTGGGCCGAGTATTCCGATCGGTCCGATAGAGATGGATCAGCCTATAGGGTGGGGGGAGCCGATGGAAAGTGAGGAGCCGATGGAAGTGGTGTGTCCGATGGAGAGGTAACAGTATCGGCTGAAGGATAAATAGGATCGGTATCGGCCGATAAAGGTAGGTCCAATGGGGGTCCGATGGTGGGGACATCGGACCGAGTAGTGGTGGGATATGTGACGGGTAAATCCTCAGCAGCGGCCAATGAGGGGGCCGATGGAGAGGGCAGTGGGGGAGACCTGGTTGGCACAGTGTTAGTGAGGAGGAAGTCGAGATCACTAGAGTAGGATCTTGGATGAAAGAGACCGAAGGTAAAACATGTCTCGTCAAAAATGACGTGATGAGAGACGAGGACCCGTCAGGTGGAAAGGTCGAGGCATCAGTATCCCTTGTGAGAGGTGGAATAGCCGAGGAGAATACAGGCGGTGGAGCGGGGAGCGAGTTTGTGGGAAGCTGTGGCAGTGAGATTTGGGTAGCAGAGGCACCCGAAAACACGAAGGTGGGAGTAGTCGGGCGCCGTGCGGTAGAGAAGGGCATAGGGAACGTTGTTATGAACGGAGGAGCATGGGCGCCGATTGAGAAGGTACGTCGCAGTAGCCAGAGCTTCGGCCCAATAAGTGGCGGGTAGGTAGGCATGAAGTAGCATGGTGCGACTGATGTTGTTGAGAGTGCGAAGGAGGCGCTCGGCTTTGCCGTTCTGAGGAGAGGTATAGGGGCAGGAGAGCCGGAGATAGATGCCCTGCGAGGTGAGGAGGTTTGTAATGGTATGGTTGACGAATTCCGTACCGTTATCGGCTTGTAAAGCCTTGATGGAGAGGTTGAACTGAGTGGATACGTACGTGACGAAGTGAGTGAGGTGAGAGGCGACCTCGGATTTGTGGATGAGCGGGAAGGTTCAGCAATAGTGTGTGTAATCGTCAAGTATAGCGAGATAATACTGATTACCGGAGACACTTTTAACTAGGGACGTCCATACATCACAATGTATAAGTTCAAATGGACGCGAGGTACAGGAGAGAGAACTAGAAAAGGGCTGACGCACATGTTTGCCAAGTTGACATGAGTGTTAACTGTGGAGCTGCTGTGAGTACATCGGATGAAGGCGCTGCGACGGAGGGTGGCGACAGCATCGGGGCCGGGGTGGCCGAGGCGAAGGTGCCAAAGGTTGGTAGAGAGGGCGACGCTGGCGTGTGGAGTGGACGGCGCAGCGGGAATGGTGTAGAGGTCTCCGCCACTATTGCAGCGAAGGATCTATCGCTGGGTTGGGATATCCTTCACAGAGAAACCAGATGCGTCAAATTCAATGGAGCAGTGGTTGTCTCGTGTGAATTGGTGAACAGATATAAGATTGTGAATGAGAGAAGGGACGATAAGAACATTGCGTAGGGGGAGGTTAGTGGTGGATGTAGACAGAGAGGAGTCACCGCGGCATTGGACAGGAAGAGAGTGACCATTACCGATGGTGACAAAAGGGGAGGAAGAGGGGTGACAGGAGCGAAATATACCGGCCGATGACGCCATGTGTGAAGACGCCCTAGAGTCTAGCACCCAAGGGTGCTGTGGTTGGAGCGTCATCTGGTTGAGGGCAGCGACGAGGCCACCCTGGTTCCAGGAGGGAACCGACTAGGTGGTTGGGATCGGTAGCATCGGCTGAGACGACAGAACGGGAGCCGATGCTAGGTGAGCCTGGGGATGGGCGCCGAGAACTCCGAGTTGCCAGCCGATAGGGCTGCGTGGCTAGGGCTGGGGTGCCCAGGGGTTGTAGCAGAGCCACGGACCCGTGGGACCGGCAGGGCGGGTAGGGACCGAGGTAGGTCGTGGTGGCGTCGGACCCTGCCACGTCCAGCCTTTGCCTTTGCCCTTGCCTTTCCCGATGCGGGCTGTGTTGCTATGGCCGGAGCCATGGCCACCAGGACCGCGGGAGAAAGGGGCAACGCAAGAAGCTCGGCAGCCATTATCGGCTACGGCAAGAAGAGCGGTGTGGGCCGCTGTCTTCTCGTCATTGGCCGGACGGAGTTCTTTAAGAACTAGCATGTGATGAGCCCGGGCGAATGATGGAAGAGGTGTGGCGTTGGCGATGTCATCGACGGTGTTGGAGATGCGGGGATTGAGGCCTCGCAGAAAGGCGAGGACGAGTTGAGAGTCGGCCACAGGGTGGCCGATGTCCCGGAGAGCAGCAGCCTTGACTTTGAGGCGCTGACAGTACGAGGAGACAGAGGAGTCGCCTTGTACCATGGAGTGGAACTCGTTGAGGAGGAAGATGGCGCGAGGCTGCTTGTTGGCCAGGAAGATCCGCTCGATGGCCACCCAGAGGTCCCGGGCGGTGGGGTTGGTATCGTCCATGGCGAGGTCGAGGACAGAGTCGTCGACCGAGCCGAGCAGCCAGCTGCGCACGCAGCACTCGGCGATGTCCCACTGAGGATCATCAGGGCGAGGTGGAGCGGAGCCATCAATATGGGACCGGAGGCCGAATTTTCCACAGAGGGATTTGAAGAAGAAAACCCACTTGGAATAATTGGCGTTAAGGTCAAGGGAGATAGGAACGTGAGATTTCACGTTCACAGCAGCGTAAGGAGGGAAGAAGATCGGCGATGTGGTGCTCGAGGTGTGGTCTGAGGCACCGAGGACCGGAGCAGATTCGGCGACTGGGAGAGTGCCGGAGCTGAGGGCGGACTCGGTGGCCATGACGGGAGAACGGGAGCAAAGAGCCGATGGGAGGGGGAAGCCGATGAGAGGACGAATCGACCGATCAAGGATGTGAGAAGCCGATGGGAAGTGGGCCGGCCAGTCGATGAGGAGTGGTTGGCCGATGGGGAGTAGGCAGCGGAGTAGGTGAGGAGTGGTTGGCCGATGGAGAGTAGGCAGCGGAGTAGGTGAGGAGTAGGCAGCGGAGTAGGTGAGGAGTGGCCAGCCGATGGGGAGTAGGCAGCAGAGTAGGTGAGGACAGAGTGGGTGGGTCAGAGAGTGGTTGGGTCACGAACGTGCGAGGATTCACGTCTGTGAAGAGAAGATTCACGTCCGTGGACTCGTGGAGGCCAAGGAGTGGGGCGGACGTGAAAAAGGCAGGGAGTGGCCAGACGTGAAGAGAATATGTTCGCGTCCGAGAGGCAGGGATTCATGTCCGTGGACACGTGGACTGGCTTGGACGTGAGGGGAGAAGGTTCGCGTCCGAGAGCTGTTGAGTGTGTCGGAAAGGGCGAGAACCGAGGGAGGTTTCTAGCCGATGGAGGGCTAGACAAGTCCAGCCGATGGAGACGACGAGCGTGGAGGTGCGTCGGCGTCAGAGAAGGAGAGATGCACGAAACAAGAGGAAGAGTGGAGACGGGTGTGAGGAGGGACGAGGAGGCGGATCGAGACCGTCGCCTGGTCGCGTGGAGGTGGGGCGGAGAAAAGGTGACTGCGGGAGAGACGGGGAGAAGAAGAAATGGAGACGAGAGAGCGAGGAGAGTACCGGGAAGAGAGTCGGCGACGGGAAGAAGACGTCGACGATGAGGAGGAAAGGGTCGGCTCGCCGGAGGGAGAAGCTAGCGCGCTGGGATGTATAGACTCGCTCTGATACCATGTAGAAAGTGTACAGTGACTATAAATCCTCCCGAGCGTATACGAGAGGGTCGGATCTATATATATACAGCCTAGGCCAGTGGCCTGTTTAACACTCAGATGTATTTTCACTGGCGGGGCTTAAGTCATCCGTCAACTACAATAGCCCTGTAAAAATAGGTTCAAGCTCCTGCTCATTTCATCCAAAGTTTCTCTCTTAAAACCAAAACATAGGAGGAAAGTTTTCAACTCTAATATATTTTATAGATCTTTGCTATCTAGGATCAGTTATACCTTATCCAACTATATTTTTGAGTCTACCTTATCCTACTATATTTTTGAAATTTTCTTTTATTTTTATTTATTTAATGTAGAGAATTTAGTATGTTACGTGGTGTACATAGTCTATATGTTTAGTGTTTAATTTGCCAAATGGAACTCAAAATAGTGAAAATTTTTAGGTAATATTTGTGCAATGTTGATTTACCACATAATTTACACATTTTCATGGGTCCACTAATAGTATAATGGGTTGTTTTATATGTGAATATATAATATTTAGATGTAGAGGAGAGAAACTAGTGGGAGTGCTTGCTAATTTTTTTGTTAGATCTATGTAGTTTCATTTGTTTTGGAAATTAACGTAATAAATTTTAGTCACTTTAGCATGGCATCTTAAAATATGATTTGCAAGTTCACAGCTTGTTTAAATACTTGTAAATTATTTTTTAGAACTTCACTATAGGTCATGCATGTATGATATGCCTAGATTTCATGTGTCATACATTGAAAGAATTAATAATTTTATTGAAGCTGCCAAGAAGAATACGAAGTCGAAAGAAATAAATTATCTATGTATGGATTGCAAAAATTAGAAAGTGTAGGAAAAATCATCTGTATGCAGTTTAGTGATATGTGTTAAGGATTACATAACTTGGTCCCACAATAGTGAGGAAAATGTATGTGAAATAAGTTGCTACGGAAGAGTCCCCTACAAAGGGCAGGACAGTTATCAATTTTTCAGCAGCGGTAATTTTATTGTAGTAGATAAATATGATGATGATGTTGGTGATGATCATGTTATGATGGATGATGCTTATGGTACTGATGATAATGGTTTTGATTTAAAGAAGATGTTGTGTTATGCTATTTTGAAAGTTGTTGCGGTGTCTGCTAGAGGGTTAGATAATTTTGGTGCATTACAAAAGGTAGCGAAGGAACTTTTGTATGACGAGTCAAAGTGATTTGAAAAAAGTTCATAATGTTGTATGCAATGCTTTAACTAATAAGATTGAAGGTGAAGAACGTTTGTTCCAATAATTGTTTCAATGATTTGTTGAGTCTATTAAAAGAGTTGTTTCGGAGGCCTAACTCCTTGTCAACTAGTACATATCAAGCGAATAAACTTATCTTCTCATTGTCACTGGGTATACAAAAGATACACGTATGTATTAACCACTATGTCCTACAACGTAAAAAGTATGAGATGCTAGATAGGTGCTCAACGTGCATACTAATTGCCACAAAAATAGACAACATGTCAGTGGGTCAAGATGTTGCATGTGATGAGACAGAAGAATCTACTTCATGCAAGAGCAACAAGAAGAAGATTTCACAATTGGTGATGTGGTACTTATACCTAAAGATTGTTTAAAGCATTTGTTCTTGAACCTAAGGAATACCAAACTGATGTGTTGGCATCATGAAAAGCGCAAAAAAGAAGGGATGCTTTGACACCCTACAAATGCTCGATAGTGGAAATATTTCAATCGGTGTGTACCTAGAGTATGCACAAGATCCAAGAAATATAAGGTTTGCATTGAGCACTAATGGAACGAATCCTTTTGGTAACTTCAGTAGCTCTCACATTACTTGACCACTACTAACCACATACAACCTTCATACATTGCTCTGTTAGAAACAAAAGAATGTTTTATTAACCATCCTTGTACAGGGACCATGATAACATAGTATTGATATGGACGTGTTTCTTGAGCCTTTGATAGAGATATAGCAAAACTATGGAAACATGGTGTTCAAGATTGGGATGAATTCTTGTGGCAATCCTCATGATGCATGTAGTTATTTTTGTTACCATCAATAACTATCCTACAATGTTTTTCTTATTAGGATAGATAAAAGGAAGACGAGATGTGTTATCTGTTTGAATGAAATCATATACAAATACCTTGTAGGATCGAATAAGCTTGTGTACATGCGGCACCAACGTTTCTTACCCATTAATCACAGATACCACAGAAGAGACCGTTGTTGGAGTGCAATGGGGAAAGAGTGTTCAGAATGGTGAAAAACCTCAAAATTGTTTTTGGAAGGCAAAAAAGAAGAAAACCAAGCAGAAGAGAAATGCAGATGAATCAAAGGTCCATTCAAGAACCACTCAATATTCTTTAAATACTTGCTATATTGGAAAAATTTAGAGATTCATGAACCTATAGAAAAATGTGTTCGATAGCGCCATTGGGACTATACTAGACTATGTAACAACCTTGTTAATATGCACATTAGACTAGTGCTTTCCATTGTGGATGAAGGTAATAAAAAAATGTACCTTTCGTCGGCTAGCCACACCATAACAAATGAGGAGAAAAGGGTATTTTGCAAATGCCTATGCTGGGTGAGAGTGCCTATTGACTTCTCACCAAACATTAAGCGACTAGTGTCGATGAAGGATTTGTCATTGTTAGGCTATAATTCTCACAACTGCTATATAATGCTCACAATATTTCTCACTATTGCAATCAAGACAATCAAACCAGTATATATAAAGATAGTTGTCACATAACCGTGTTACTTCTTCTATGCAATTTCAAAAAAACTAATTGATCCTAAAGAATTAGGTCATCTTTATGTATTCGAGCTTGAGATGTGCTTTCCTCTGTTATTTTTCAATATGATGGTGCACCTCATAGTTTATATCATGCCTTGAATAATTACACTAGGGCCTTTCTACCAGCATCAAATGTGGTCATATAAATGGTACATATCCATTTCAAAAAGCTACGTAAGGAATCGCACTTACCTAGAGGGATCAATGATAAAAGGATATAGCACAAAAGAAGTCGTTGAGTGTTATATTGATTTCTTACAAGATAGAAGAGCAATTGGTTTACTGATGCCTTGCTATGAAGGTAGATTATGTAGAAGGAGACAAAAGGAAAGAAAAGAATAATCGACCATTACTACAAAGCGGTGAAAGATACTCATTATAGTGTCCTGTAATAGCTTATGATAGTGGAGCTATACTAGAGCAACACATGAATGAAATAGGAGATGAAAATTTTAGGTACTCACATGCATAAATCATGAAAGAGCATAAACGTACTTCACCGAATGATTGAAAGACCGGCCTACCAAATGGAGAAACCAAGGAGGAAAAACAACAAAAAGGTTAGTAAATGACTTATCAAGTGTCTACATCTCATGGCAAGTGTACGATATTAATGGGTACATGTTTTATACAAAAGTAGAAGACAAAAAAAATTATATGTCAAAACAGTAGCATTCAAGTAGAGGCAATTGACACAATAGAAAAAAAAGCAAATACTATATGTTTATAAATGAAATGTGGAACACTTAATATGTAGACACCAATGTTTTGGTGCCAATGGATCAAACACTTAACTAGTGTTATAGTGGACAAGTTTAGGCTCAACCTTAGCAATGTAGCCCGTAAGGAATACCTATAGGTGCTACATGATCATGATGCTTAGGTTTTCTATATAACAAATCTATTGAATTTTAATAAAGACATAGCTATTTCTGAAGAAAAAAGAATTTTAGGAATCCATATGTTGAAACATACAAGCAGATGCTACCATGCCACTATTTATGTATTTTTAAAATTCATAGAAGTAACCATTGATAAATCTTTGATGCCTTACATGAGAGATAAAGGAGAGGGGGAGAATGTTTGAGGCTAATATATGTGTAACATGTACTCTTATTTTTCACCTCTAATATTGTGAGAGTTATCTTCATAAATATAAATATGAATGAATATAAATTAAATCACTATGAATATGTTACTTCATGTTACATCATGGAGACAGGTGATGAATTTTATATTGATGAACCTAATTGTGTATTACTTATTATTTTATTGTTAAAAGAATATTTGTCAACTGTATAAGAATTAAAATTATTTGGTATTAAAAATATGTGTGAATTATAGTATAAGAAATGTGTAAGAATTAAAATTACTTGGGTGTCAAAAAATTTAGGTACTATAAAAAATTGTGTGAATTATAGTGTAAGAATTAAAATTATTTAGGCATTATAAAATATGTGTTAATTGTAACGAATAAAATGGGTCAACTATAGGCCCAGCTGTATTATCGCTGGCACGGCAAGTGATAATGCTTACCGATGGCAGGGCGCCTAAGCATCCACCGAAGAAGATTGTTATCGTTGGTAGCGCTCCTAAGCGCCTGCCAGTGAAGATAGCTATGGCTGCCCGTCAGCAATAATTGTGCCTATATAAGAAGGCGCGGTGGCCTGTCAGGTGATAATTGTGTGCCTATAAGATGGCTCACGTGGGGGCTGAAAATTTCTACATCCCCAACCGCGTAAAAAAAACCTAGTGCTATAAGCTGCCAAATTTTTGCCCCGTCATCATCGCCGCCAGTAAAGTTAGCACTCATCGTCAACTCCATGCCGCCACTCGTCGTCTCCCACCTCTTCTGCATAGCCTCCTCGTCATTTGTTTTGTTGTAAGTTTTGATTCCATTTTTTATATATAATTTCCAGTTTTTGTAGCTTCAGACTGGGATTTGGATATGAAATTTCCATGTTTATTCAGTGTTTGTGCTTACTTTTTTATGAGAATGAATCCTTTCATCTATTATTCAGTGTTTGTGCCCCATCCTCGCGCGAGGATTGAAAAAAAATCCATACATGTAATTTTTTTTTAGTTATTTTTGGCTCATTTATATTATTTTAGACTGTCTGATCGTGCTAGCTTTGAATTTCTTACAATTGAACATTATCCATATGCTCTGTATGGAAATTTTCGTGAATATATGTATCATACCCAAATTTTGAATTTAAAAAAAATACTAAAACACATTTCAAAAGTATTTTCTTGCAAATCGTTTGGTGCAAAATTTTAAAACAAGGTTGAACCCGCACACACTTGAAAATTGGGATAAATTAGAACTTTTTCGCTAGCTTTGTAAAATAAAAACATCCGAACAAGTATCTTTAGATGGTTTTAGTACAATGAGTTTGACCAAAATAATTCAAAAGTCAATGTACTAATATAATACTATATATATTTTTTATCATATCTGAAATTTGCAACTCAAGTATGAAGGCTAGGTGAACCTATTGACAATTTCAAATTTCAATCAAAACCTCTATCTAGAAATTTCCTTTTAACTCATTGTCAATAAATCACCAAAGATTTAAATACATAAAACATGTCTAAACATTAGTCATGGCCCCATGATTATAAAATATTCACATGTGTCAAGTTGGTAGCTTACTAGGAAAAGTCCAATGTTACTCCAAATAAAATATAATACACTTTGTAAAACTCCTTCTCGCTATAACCAATTTGGAAATAAACTCTACAAGTTACAAACATGATATAAATTACAATTCACGATTTATCTTGTGTGTCTTGAGTCATTTTGGTATGTTTTTGGATTTTCCTTGCATATCATAATAGGATGCATAGAAATTTTCAAAATTCATATGGACGTCATAAAATTTATAGAAAATTTCCAAAAATATTATGGATCATAAATTAGCGTACTGTAATTTTTACCCAAAATAATCACTGGGAATAGTACCCCAATTGAATCAGTCAAAGTTAGTCAACCTGAAAAGTTAGCTAAAGCTTAATTGGACAAATTAATCTACCTTGAGATGTACATCAAACTCTATGGAAGCATGTGCATTAAATAATTTATTCAAATACTAGTTTATTTATGAATAATTAATACAAATTTTCCAGAATTTAATTCAACAGTTTCACCCTCGAATAAATTCAAACGAATTTGAATCGATCCTTTTTTGTTGGAATTTCTGGGAGTAATTCAAATCAAATTTCAAATTTTCACTTTGGAAAATGGAAACTAGGCGCTCTGTAGATGTCACACTCGAATGCCCAGCCTTTGAAAATGTGTATAGCATAGTCAAATTCAAATTTTGAAAGAAAGGGTAAGAGGAAGTATAGGAAAATCCTCAGTCTAGCTAAGTCCTCGTCTACCTGAGTTTCCACCTACCTGTCTCGATGTTCTGTGGCCCCACCAACCTATGGACCCATCTGGCATTGATGTGAGCTTGCTCCCCCTCGGCCCAGCCAGCAAAACGGAGGACGCGCTCGACGCGTGTCCGTCAACGCCCATGGATCCACTTCTCCTAGCTGCATCACCAGCCCACATTCAGTCCGTTCCCACTTCCTTTCGAGCCAGATGCTCTTTCACACTCAAAGCACAGGAAACCATTAAATGACGGGGAGGGTGCTATCCTTGAGTGCAATTAGGGTCCCACGAGTAAAAATGAAGATAATTGCTTAGAACTGCTGGGGACTCGGGAACCGACCAGACAGGTAGTTTGAGGGCTTCTGGAAGATGGAGAGGTTCAGGTGGCTACTTGGTTTAACTAATATGTTAGCTCGCGATTGTGAGGGATGCACTGGAGGTGGTTTGGCTTTATTTTGGAGGAAGGACATTAACCTCTCTATAAGGAACATGTCCAGATATCATATTGATGCTGAGATTGTAGAGGTTGATGGTCTTATTTGGCGCTTTACTGGAATTTATGGTGAATCACAACAGGGAGCTAAGAAGAAAACATGGCAGCTTCTTCGTGTTTTAAAAAAGTCAGATGGAAGGGCCATGGCTATGTATGGGAGATTTCAATAAAATTCTTTTTAGTAATGAGAAGGAAGGGGGTGTCCCAAGATCTCAAAGGCTGATGGGCAATTTCAGAGAGGCGTTAGAATATTGTCACTTGTCAGATTTAGGCTTCCAAGGAGACCCATACACTTGGTGGAACAAATGTCGTAGTGCGGAGGGTTATATTAGAGAGCATTTAGATAGAGCAGTGGCAAATCAGAGTTGGTGCTTCAAATTTCCTGAAGTGCAAGTGTGCAATGAAGATCCTCGCCATTCAGGCCATCGGCCTATTGTGGTTCATGTAGGAAAAAAGGAGGTGTGCAGCAGGAAACATAGTGGCAATAATTTCAAATTTGAAGCTCGATGGCTAGAAGAGGATGACTGTTGTCAAATGGTGCAGAAGGCTTGGATGGATACTTCTGAGCTAGAAGGATGTAAGGTTCAAGAAGCTATCAAGAAAATTGGTTCTGTTTTGTGGGAACGGGATAGAAATGTTCTTGGAGATTTGGAGAAACGTATTAAGAAGATCAAAAAGGTGTTAGCAAATAGATTGAAGTTGGTTTTACCAGATATCATATCTGTGAATCAGAGTGCTTTTGTTCCAGGTAGGTTAATCATAGATAATGTGATAATTTCCTATGAAGCTGTCCACTATTTACATAATTGAAGGAAAGGAAATAGAGGGTTTGCTGCAATAAAATTAGACATGAGCAATCCATATGATAGAGTGGAATGGAACTTCCTTGAAGCTATGCTCAGGAGACTTGGTTTTCATATGAGGTGGACTAGGTTATTGATGAAATGTGTTACTTCTGTCAATTATCGAATTAAAATGAATGGACAATGGATTTATTCTATTACACCACAAAGGGGACTACGTCAAGGGGATCCCTTGTCCCCATATTTGTTTGTCATTTATGCTGAAGCTTTCTCAGCAGCATTATATAAGGCGAAAGAACAAGGATTGATACAAGGGATTCGAATTTGTAATGGTGCTCCAAGCATTACACATCTTTTCTTTGCAGATGACTCTTTAATCTTATTAAAAGCCAATGAACCTTGTGCTCACACTGTTTGTAGTATATTGGAAGAATATGAACCTTGCTCAGGTAAAACCATTAACAAGGCAAAATCAACAGTCATGTTCAGTGCTAATATGACAGAACAAGTCAAAGCAAAATTTATGCAGCACTTATGAATATACACCGAGGCAACAAATGATAAATACCTTGGCCTCTCGGTTTTTATTGGCCGATCTAAAGTCAAGACTTTTTCTTATTTAAAGGAGAAGATATGAAAGCGGATCAGGGGTGGAAAGAAAGAATGCTGTCCAAGGCAGTCAAGGAGATTCTAGTAAAGGCTATTGCCGAAGCAATTCCAACTTATGCAATGTCTTATTTCTATCTTACAAAAAGTTTTTGTGGTGAAGTCACTTCTATGATTGTACGATTCTGGTGGTCACAACAAGACAATGAGCACAAAATTCATTGGCTTGCTAAGGAAAAACTAATGAGGCCTAAAAATGAAGGAGGATTGGGATTTAGAGATTTGAATGGCTTTAATTTAGCTATGCTGGCAAAGCAAGGTTGAAAGCTTATCCAGTCCCCGAACTCTTTATGTGCACAGGTCCTGAAAGCTAAATATTACCCAAGTGATGATGTTCTGGAAGCAAAACCAAGGGACGGAATTTCATGTGTGGAGAAATATTCTTAAAGAGCTTAACTTGCTAAAGAAGAGCATTATCTAGATATGGTCTGATCTGTGGATACATCGAGGTAGCTCAAGGAAAGTCCTATCTGCTGAGAGAGGGAATTTAGTTTGTACTGTCAATGAATTGATTGATCCAGTAACATGCAATTGGGATTTACATCTGTTGTCTTAAACTTTTACTGAAGATGAGGCTGAAGTGGTTCACCGTATCCCGGCTCGTGATTATATGGAAGATATCATTGCTTGGCATTATGACCCAAAGGGTCGAACAAGCTCTCAAGGAAGGAAGACAAAGTTGTTCAACAATTGGTCCTGGGTTCAATTGCAGGCGAATTTGGGATAAGAATATCCCAAACAAGACAAACCATTTTCTATGGAGGTTTGCTCATAACGGTTTTCCTTTCAAAATTAACATAAGTAGGCGTGGAATTCAATTAAATACTTTGTCCTACATGTAGGAGGTATGATGAAGATGGTGGCCACTTATTTTTCAAATGTAAGAAAGATCAAAACAGATGTTATGTAGTTCACCCAAAGAGGTGATGGAGGAAATCTGAAAATTTTCTCAAGATAAACAACTGAAGATAATTGCTTTACTTTGGAAGTGGTGGAATAAAAGAAATAGAGTTAACTCCGGAGAATGCCAAAAGCAATCACAAGCTATCATGACTGCAATTTATTTTACTCTATGAAAATGTGAGAATGATTGATTCTATTTCCTATATCAATATATATAGGCGGCCAGGACGACTCATAAGACAATCACACAACCATGCTATGGTTAATCTATAATAATTATACTTCCTATAATTACAATAGACTAACAATCCCCCGCAGTCTAATCAGGAGTATCGCTAATATTTAGGTTGGATCGAAACTTCTGAAATAGTGAGGTAGGAAGGCCCTTGGTAAGATGTCGGCATACTGCGATGTCGTAGTAATATGTAGGACCCGAACGTGACCAAGAGCGACCTTCTCTCGAACAAAATGGAGATCAATCTCAACATGTTTCGTCCGCTGATACTACACCGGATTGCTGAAGAGATATACAGCACTGATATTGTCACAATAGACCAAGGTGGTACGTCAAGAGGGGTGACAAAGCTCAAGAAGCAGCTGTTGTAGCCAGGTAGCTTTAGCAACATCATTTGTCACAGCACGATATTCAGCTTTAGCACTTGATCTGGAGACCATATGCTGACGCTTGGAAGACCAGGACACCAAGTTATCCCCGAGAAATACGGCATAGCCAGAGGTCGACTAGCGAGTGTCAGGACAGCCAGCCCAGTTGACATCTGTGTAAACAACAAGATCTACAGGCGAAGATCGTCACATGGTTAGCCTAAGAGAGAAGGAGCCCTACAAGTAGCACAGGATTCGCTTGAGAGCATAGAGGTGCGGCTCTCGAGGATCATGCATATAGAGATAGATCTGCTGAACTGCAAAAGGTAATATTAGGTCGGGTGAAGGTTAGATACTATAGGGCGCCAGCTAAACTGCGATACTGTATAGCGTCAGCGACAGGTGGTCCATCAGTAGATAATTTGGAGTGAAGATCAATAGGGGTGCTGCACGGCTTGCACGCACTCATCCCGGCACGCTCCAAAATATCCTAACTGTACTGCCGCTGGGAAAGGAACAGACCATCTGTGGAGCGTGTCACAGAAATGCCCAAAAAATGATGCAGCTGACCCATATCCGTCATAGCAAACTCACGCTGGAAAGCCTCAATGATATGCTTGAGTAATCCCGCAGAGGAGGCAATGAGGACAATGTCATCCACATATAGTAGTAAGTAGGCCATGTCTAGACCGCGGTGATGTATAAAGAGCGAAGTATTTGACCTTGTTTCAACAAATCCAAGTGACACGAGGTGAGAGGCGAACCTATGATGCCAAGCACGAGGAGCCTACTTCAAACCATATAGGGACTTATTGAGTCGACAGACAAAATCTGAGCGAGAAGAATCCAAAAATCCAGAGGGCTGCATGCAGTACATTGTCTCAGTGAGAGTGCCATGGAGAAATGCATTCTTCACATCCAGTTAATGAATAGGCCAGTTTTAAGATAATGCCAGAGAGAGAACAACTTGAACTGTCACAAGCTTGATGACTGGACTGAAAATCTCATCATAATCAACACCGGGCCGTTGTGTGAAACATCGTAGGACCCAACGAGCCTTGTAACGATCAAAAGACCTATCGACAAGCAATTTGTGACGATAAATCCACTTGTCAGTCACAACATTAACGCTAGGAGGGTGAGGCACAAGACTCTAGGTGTCGTTGGCAATCAAAGCGTCATACTTAGCCTGCATAGTAGATCGCTAATTGGGGTCTGACAAGGCATCACAAACAGAGCGAGGAAGAGGTGACATAGGCACAGCATGGAGGTTGAGGCGATCCACGGGCTGCGCGATGCCAGTTTTACCACGCGTGTGCATAGAGTGCGCGTTGGTCACCAGAGGGATGACAATCGACCGAGTGGCAGCTGTGCGGCTGGTACCACTGGCAACAGCCTATGCGCGAGCAACAGGGACAGTAGGACCGGTAACATTCGTAGTCAGTGTGGCGCCGCTGGCAGTGACCTATGTGGGGTGCACAGGGGCAGCGGCACTGGACGATGTGGACTCGGGTGACCACGGCCCTGCTCCAGGGCTCGATGGCACAAGTGGGGCCACGGGCATAGGGTGTGCCACTGAGGAGGTGTTGTACCTGCATGCAAAAAAAGAAGCTCTAGGAACTGAAGCGGTGAGATCATGATCATCGATAAGAAAGTCTAAGGCGGAAGGTGCCATGGGTGTGGTAGACATGTCGGAGAAAGGGAAAAAAGATTCATCGAAAACGACATGTCGAGAAATGAGAATGCGGTTCGACTAAAGCTCGAGGCATCGATAGCCTTTGTGCTCCGAAGAGTAGCCGAGGAACACACATAGAGAAGAGCAAGGGGCAAGTTTGTGAGGCGCTGTAGATGACAGATTGGGATAACAGGCGCAACCAAAAATTTTAAGATGATCATAGGAGGGCGAGACAGATAAGAGAGCGGAGTATGGTGTGAAGGAGATGAGTGTTGTGGTAGGGAGGCGGTTCACAAGATAGGTGGCGGTGTGAAGGGTCTCAACCCAGTAAGCCGGAGGGTGACTCGCCTAAAATAAAAGGGAACACAGAGTATTATTGATGGTACAAATGGAACGCTCTGCTTTACCATTTTGTTGGGAAGTGTATGTGCACGATATGCGGAGAGCAACACCGTGAGAAAGAAAAAACGTGCGGGCCTGGGAATTATCGAATTCACAGCCATTATCGTATTGGATGTTCTTGATGGTAGTGCCAAACTGTGTGCGAACATATGCCAAAAAAAGTGGAAATAATAGAAAATGTCTCGGATTTGAGACGAAGGAAAAAAGTTGAGAGCAATCATAAAGAATAACAAGATAATATTTATATCCTGGCACACTAACAATTGGAGAGGTCTATAGATCATAATGAATTAAATCAAAACTATAAGTAGCACGAGAAGTAGATGAATCGAAAGAGAGACGTACATGGCGACCGAGCTAGTACGCATGACATAAATAATCAATATCATCTTTATTGCAGGAAATGATATTGGAACTAATAAGTTTGGACAGGACGTCGCACCCAAGATGACTGAGATGGCGATGCCAAAGGGAGGTGGGGGCGGCGAGGAACGCGGAGGCGCTGGTAAATGGTGCAAAAAATGGGTAGAGGTCACCGGAACTATTGCACCTAGCGATTACGTTCCTGGTTTGCAGATCCTTCACAGAAAGACCAAAAGGATCAAAATCAATGGAACAATTATTGTCGGTGGTAAACCGATGAATAGAAATTAAATTCTTAATAATGTTGGGTGATACCAGAATATTATTAAGAGCAAGATCAGAGTGTGGTAATGAAAAACGGTGTGTTCCAATGGCTGTAATCGAAAGTAAAGCGCCATTGCCCACAATGATAGATGAAGGAGTAGATGAAGAGGGTGAGGAAATGGTGGAGAGTATACCAGCGTCCGAGGCCATATGGGAGCCGGCACCCATATCAGCATACCACTCAGAGGCCAGTTGGTTGAGTGTCATAGTGTTGAAAGATTGCGCCAAGAAGTCCTGGTGCTAAGCCCCTCTGGGAATGGGCGGCCAAGGCGCCGCCTGGTACGTTGGTGAGAGTGCCTGGAAACCCAGCATCGCAGTTCCCCCGTAGTATGTGTCGTACGGGGACGATGGGGCACCATATGCGCCTCTATAGGTGCTAGGAAGAGCACCGAAATCGTCATAGTGTGGGGCTGCGTGGAACGCAGGCTGGGACGGTGGAGGTCGGCCGGACGGGTCGTACGGCCACATGTGCACGGTTCTAGCCCAAGGGTGGACGAACGACGGGTACATGGCCGTGCCGGGAGGGACGCCGCCCTGTCCACCTGGGGACGCTCCAGCAGAAGACGGCGGAGAGCTGGTACTAGCAGAGCCACTGTGCCCCCCGTGGCCACGGCGGCGGCCGTTACGCTGGCCTCCGGTTTGGGCAGCGGGCCGCGGAGGAGGAGGCACTTCCGAATGAGGAGCAGCGGTGGCACCTGGAGCCGTTGGACGTGGCGTCGTAGCGACGAGAGCGGCCGGTGGGGACGGAGGACGAGCGTCAATCTCCATCTCTTCCAATAGGAGGTGAGTGCGCGCTTCAGTAAATGTTGGAAACGGCCGGTGCATCTTGAGAATGGACACCATGTGGTGGAATTTGCCACTGAGGCCGTGGAGAAGCGTGAGCATCATCTGCCTATCGCCGATGGTGTCGTCGAATTCAGCGATGGAGGCAGCCATGGATTCAAGGCGGCGGCGGCGGTAGTTGGTGATGCTCAAGGACTCCTGACGGAAGGTGTGGAACTGCGTCTATAGGAGAAGGGCACGGGACTCCTTCTAGCCAAGAAATTGCTCCTCGAGATAGTACCACGTGTTGCGGGCACGTTCCTGCCGCTTCATTAGCGACTGCTGTAGGTCGCTGGAGACGGTGCCGTACACCCAAGTAAGGACACAACAATCCGTCTAAAGCCACTCCGGTCATGCGGAGAACGCTTCATCCTCTAGAATGTGGCGTGTGAGGGCATATTTGCCGAGGACGGTGAGGAACATGCCGTGCCACTTGGTGTAGCAGTCTGTGGCCTTATCGAGGGCGATGGGGATAAGCGCCTTGTCGTTAACGATGGCAGTGGCTTGCGCCTAGAGAGCCGCGTGAAGCGCTCTCGTACACATCCAGGGTGTCGTTGCAAAGGCGAGCCTCCTCAGCTCGACGCGCTTCGTCAGCGCGAGCAGCATCGGCCGCGAGATAGCGGTCGTCGGAAGCAGCGACGCCGTTGCCTTCTCTGGTCATGAGAGGATCGATAGCCGATAGAAAACAAATCAGGAGCCGATCAGATCGGAGAGATCGGATCAGCAGTAGAGCCGATCGAATTGGCAATAGGCAGCCGATAGATCGGAGGGGTGGCCGATCTGATCGGAGGGATCGGATCGGCAGTAGAGCCGATCGGATCAGAGGGCGATCGGATCGGCAATAGGCAGGATCCGATCAGACCGATTAGTAGGGCGCTCAAAAAACGTCAGTAGAGCCGATCGGATCAGAGGACAACAGTAGATCCGATCAGATCGGGGATTCGATCGGACCGATCTGTAGATCCGATCTGATCGGGAATCTGATCAGACCGATCGGTGGGCGATGAGACTTGCGACACTCCCGGTGACAATAGATCCGATCAGATCGGGGATCCGATCAGATCGGTAGCGCGAGCGATGAGACCGACAACACTCCTGGTGACAATAGATCCGATCAGATTGGGGATCTAATTGGATCGGCAGCGCGAGCGATGAGACCAGCGATACTCCCGGTGACATGCAGTCAGTACCGGTGGTGGCGATCGGATCGGCGACGAGTGCTGGTGCGGAAATGGCGGCAAGATCAGATTCGACGGCCACACCCGGTGACGAGCACAGCTACGGGGTGGACGATCAGATCAGTAGCACAGGCAATGAGACTGGCGACACTTCTGGTGACGTGCAGTCGTCACCGATAGTGGCGATCGGATCGGCGATGGGCATTGTTCAAGAACGGCGGCGTTGAGGACATCGGACCTCGACAATCTCTCGCAGCACAGTAGTGGCGGAGGAGGAGGTCGATGATAGTAGCGACACCGGCGTCTTTGGTTGCGAAAAAATAGCGGATCGAAACCGCTTTGCCATGAAAATGTGAGAATGATTGATTTTATTTACTGTCAATATATCAGTATATATAGGTGGCCAGGACGGCTTACAAGACAACCACACAGATATGTCATAGTTAACCTATTATAATTACACTTCTTATAATTACAATAGACTGGATTTTTAATGTCTAGCTAAAAAACATGATCTAGCAAAAGCCTGTCAAATTTGTTTTTTGGAGTAAACCTGAGGTAGGTTTGCTGAAAGTAAATACAGATGGTGCTTTTGATCCAAATTCAAGAAACAGAGGCTGGGGGTGTGAGCTACGTGATGAACTGGGGAACTTGTTGATGGCAGCAGCTGGAAAGCTGGAAAATTTACAAGATGCATTACATTCTGAGACATATGCTGCGGAGAGAACAGTAGCCTTGCTTCCACAAATAGGCATTGCAAGACTAACTTTGGAATCTGATGCTCTCAATCTAGTTTTAAGTCTGAATGATTTTGAGGAAAATAATGGTGTTAAAGCCGTAATATTTATAACAGTCGGTCTTTTATTGTTTTCTAGTTATGGTGATGTTAGAGTCCAATATTGTCCTAGAATCTGTAATAAGGTTGCACATGCTTTAGCTGGGTTTGGAGCTTCCTGGAACCTGGGGATCACCTGCTCTGGTTTGATAACTTGCCAGAGTTTGTTACTGGTCTCGTGACTAGCGATTTAGCTAGCTCATCTTTTTAGTGGAAGAGTCTTTTCATGCTAAAAGCTCTTTCACACAGTTCTCTGCTCCTTCGTTCCCATCGCCGGCTGACGAGAAGATGGAGGCGCCAACCATCGACTCCTCACCAATCTCTCTACATGTTCTTCGTTCTTCAATCTGCTTTCGATGCCGTCCATTCCTGTGTTAATCAAATTCCGTATTGTGCAGCCATAACGCGGGAACGCAGGCGCGCCAACGAAGGTCCAGAGCGTGCCCCCGACGCGGCCGCCGCCCAGATCACCACGGTGCACCTCCGGCCGAACTGCCACGCCAACAGGACCTCCACCATGCGAAGGCCAAGACACCCCAAGAATCTCCCTCAATCGTGCCGTAGACGCGGAGATTGGCCATCTCCTACCCCAACGCCGGTCCCAAGCCGCCGCCGTCATTTTCCTCTCCTATGGTGAGCGTCGTTCCAAATGCTCGCTCTCACATCACAGTCACGACCATCTAAACAAGGTGCATGCACTAATTTGTTCACAACATCGCCAGATCCGGCTATCCACGGTGAAGATCGAGCTCCGCCGCTCCACCGTCGAGTTTCGCCATCGCCCCAGCTCGCCAGCCCCAGCAAACTGTTCGGTGAGCCCCTGCATGCATTGGATTGGAACCAGATGAACCGTAGCTCGACGTGCACGCACAGCCCGAGACCCTCCGCCGCTCGGACTCGCCTCCAGCGATGCTCCGGGCGCCTCTGACAACGATCTTGCCACCCACGTGTTCCCATGATTCCCTCGAAATTTTTTCTTTTGGCCTCCATCCCAGCTGAGCCACCGTTCGCCGGCGGCACCGGCAAATAGGACCGCGGGCCATGGTGCTCTCCGCTCTGTCCAAAGCGACTGAACCTTCTCTAATAATTTAATAACTATAGGGTTCGAACTATAAAATTTCTTACTCACTAACATATGAGTCAAAAACTAATTTGTAAATAAAAAATAAAATGAGAATTCTTTATAAAACATGACATAGACACGTGGGGTAGTGCGGGTTGGTTTCCAGAAACTGTAGAGGCCTTTTGAAATATTTCCACACACTAACCTGTGGACCCATATAAATCAAAATCTGGAAAAATATAGAAAATGACTATAGGCTTTTCTGTTAAACTGGAAAATGTGTTAAATTCAGATATGTGTGGAAAATTTATTCTAATTCCATTTGTGATGAAAAAAATTATGTATATTCATCAAATTATTCTATTTAATTATAAAAAATAAATTATGGCACATTCCATACAGAAAACACCTCTAAAATTTTATGTAGCATATAATTACCAAAATATGCACTAGAACTTGTAAAATTCATAAGAAAATCATACTAGCTCCAAAATTAGTGAACCCAGTTTTGTTGCACTTATAAAATTATGCTCTTTACTTTTGATAACTAGAATTTGACAGAACTAGCACATAAAATACATATAAATTTGAATAGAATATAAATACCGTATTTCTAGTATAGAAATTGTAAAATTCATTTCTCCCAAATGAAAAGTGATAAAATAGAAATTATTTCATCTGAATTCACCTTAATTCAGTACCTATCCACTATGTGAAACTCATAAATATTAGTGCATGTTGATATTTACTTGCGTATATGTTATAATTGTATAGATAATGAATACGTCAATGGTGAAAGAGCGAATTTAGTTGATGTACAAGTTGAATAAGAGCAAGCAAGTGTTCCTCTTCTCTTTTAAACATATTGAAACCTATGATTTAGATAATAAAATGTGTTATTTTTAAAATTGCATGTGTATTATAACTATCGGTATTTACAATATGGTTAATAGTAGTTATGCCTAACTTGTTGCAAGTTCCACTTTGCAAACTTGTATCCTTGCTTATTTTACTCTTAGGAATAGTTAGAGTACTCTACTTGTGCTTATGTGGGTCTATATTTGCTTGATGTGCCACTATATGCTTCGCCATGCTTAAAAATATGCAAATAATGATTATGGTCAATTTATAAACAAGAATGGACATTATTTTACTGATGGACCGAGGTAAAAGTCTTTAATTATTTGTGAACTAAAATGGAGATAAACATTTGGGCAGCAAGTGATGTGAATATGGGGGTAGTTGTACACCGATAGGGAGAGTATTTGCCTAATTCGATTAAGGACTAAACTCTATGTTACCAGCTAATGTATATAGTATAGACCACATGTGTTAGTTATGGGGCAGACTGAAGTAGTGAGAGAGCGATGATTTGTAGAAACTATCTATGTGTTCGTGTGGAGACAGTTTTGTTTGCTCACGGTATGGGCATCTAAGTATATCCAATATAACAGTACGTGGTATATGGGGAAAAGGTTACCATGATACTGGTGTTATTTCCACCGATGGTGTTAGCCATGGCAGGGATCACCATCCTAACGGCACCGCGGTAGTGCCTCGATGTGAGGCTTACACATATCGTGCTGGTATAAGGTTAAACAATAGAAATTGTAATAGTTTTGTTATGATATCTAGATTGTATTCAATATGTAGAGTGTAGTGATGCTTCGCGAGCATTAAATAAATTAGAGCGTTCATATCATATGGGTAATGAAAAATCTAAGTCACTCAACCGCCCACCGAATTGTCACTTTCTCAACTCCCCTCTCCTAAGTCTCTCTCTCCCATCCTATTCTCTCACTTCTCTCCCATTGCCCTCAAATCTAGCCAACAACACACTCTACCGCGCCACCTGTCGATGGCTCCCACTGCCTTTCCCTGACTGCTACCACCCTTTTCCCCCTCTCCCTAGGTGGCGCAGGATTAGATCCGGCGACCCGTGACTTGGGTGCGCCTTAAGGCCAATGATGATGAGAGCAGCTGCTCGACGATGATGATGGTGGCAGTTGCTAGGCGACAACGAGGGCGACTGCTTGGTAATAACGAGGATGACTGCTTGATGGCGAGGGATGCCATGGCTAGCTCTTTCTCTCCCTCTGCCACTTGGCTGGTTAGAGGGGAGGATGCGAGCCACTGCCCTCTACCTCTCTAGGTCTAGCTTAGGGTTGGCTGGATCTAGTGTTCTTGCACCGATGGATTTGATAGCTCGAAGGATAGGGGTTGAGGGTCATAGTAGGCAATGGATTTCTTGGTGGCGATGTTGGGATGGCTTGGCGATGACAACGTGTGGTGGGTACTTAATGATGAGGATGGTGGTGTTGGTGGCCATGACGGTGGCAGCTTGCCGAGCAAGACGCATGTAGTTGATTTTTTTTATTCTCCTTGTTTTTATTTTTCTGCAAAATGCATTTGTGAGTGTATGAATGAATGTTTATTTGTTGACCTGAAAATGTGAAGATTTGGACTGCATTTGATATGCGCGAGAATAGATATGCAGTTGGGAGACATATGTATGTATTTTTGAGATTTTGTATGGATATGCTTGTAAAATATTGGGTGTAGCTGCACGCTTCTTCTTTTTTCTGGAATCACTAGCACTGTCAGTTTCTTCAACCAGCAGTGATAGGAATCGAGCAGCACTGTCGCCGACCCATTGCCGGATCCAAAACTGGCAGTGCTGCCAGTTTTGAGCCAGCAGTGAAGGTTCTTTTTGTGCTACTGAATATTCAACAAAGATGATCTAGACAATTTGATCTAAATAACAAAGATGATGTAGACAATTTGATCTAAATTGAGCTTCAAGTAGTAAGATAAAAATTTATAACATGTATATATACATACGTATGTAACACATAAATATCGATTATACCTAAAGCATAAGAATTCATAACAAAAGGATGGATTATATCTAAAGCATAAAAATTCATAACAAGTGTAAGAAAATATAGATATTAACCTTGTATATCAAAAGTTCAAAACATTTCTCCTATTCCTTTGCTTGTTTTAGAAGAGAGAGCTCGGACAAAAATGAGCAGCTCGGGAGAGGAGGGTCTAACCATGGGTACATTTTCGTAGACGGCTGGTGTAGTGTGCTGCCTATAAAAATACATTATCTCAGACAACAATCTAAGCTACATGTGAAAATATAGCCATTATGGTAGCTAGATAATATAGACCAACTGCCTACAATAATATATCTTCACAGGCTAGTGACGCGACGGCTTGCCGATCGCTATGCAGGCGGGCCATAAACAGCCGGTTTACGTAGTAAAATGGGGGTCGCAGCCCGAATATAATAGTGATTTGGTGCATAGGGGGCGTATTACTCACTATACTAACAAATAATTCCTTCTACTCACTATAGTCTATACATTATCCACTACATAAACATACATTATCCACTACATAAACATTTTCTTTCTTTTTTTTGCCGGAACCAAAGGCTCGCTAGTACTTATAGCACCCTAAAAAATTTTTTGCTTTGTTTAAAAACCCCTTCTAAAAAAATATCTGGATATTTTCGAGTTGGTGTTTGTTGTGCAAAAATCCAAATCCAAGTTAAAAATTTAAATTCATTTCAAATCCACCAAAATATCTTTAAAAATCTAAACCTAAAATTCTTTGAAAAATTGAAAAACTTCATATTCATTTGGGTCGCCCTCCCCTACCATTCTTCTCTCCCTTGGCCTCCTTTTCTCAACGTGGCCCAACCGCCCCCATCGGCCTAGCCTCACTCCCTCTCCCTTCCTCCTATCTTTCTCCCCGAACCATCCCAAGGCCACTCCTCTCTTTCTTCCTTGGGCCGTGCCGACCAACCCATGCACCAGCCCCCTCTCCATCCCGTAAACACTCTCCTACACCACATCCGTGCACATGCTTGCTACCTACCGCCACACCTAGACCCGCTTGTCAACCACCCGGCTAAGCCGTGCATGGCTGCTCCATGCCCTCATCCTCCTCCCTACGTCACGCTTGCACGTGCACCAAGTGTTCGACAAATATCCTAAGCCTGTACGTTGCGCCCTCGCTTCGTTCCTATGCATTGCAAACTCATTCCTATGCCCACATGCACATCACGCACTTGGCAGGATGCCATGTCGACCACTGCCTTCACGCACGCATGCCACGACACCATCACGCCACATCGTGTCATGCAATGCCAAACGCGAACCCACCGCCATGAATCCTACCTGCCGCCACTGCTCCGCATGCGAATCTCATGGATCGCCGCCCTGTCCTTGACCCCGCTGCTCCATCCCATCCTTCAACCCCACCTTCCTACTGAGTTTTGTGATAGGTCCTGCACCCTTGCACCGCGCCAAACTAGCCGCACTGCACACTGAGTAGTGCTAAGCCACGACAAGCTACGACCCCCTGCCTCTCTCCCATCGCTCTGCATAGCGCTACCACGCGCAATGGAGCACTATGGTGTGCATCATTGCCCTACCACCGGCAAGAATCTTGTACTTCGCGTCACCATGGACCTCACCGACGACTCCTACACCTCACCGCCTTGTCTCCACCCAATGGCTGCCTATATAATCTAGCACACCTTCTCTGCCTTTCCTGCAAAACCCCTCGCCACCAGACACACCTTCACCACCTTGCGTCGCCTCTCCCTCAGCCGGGCGTTGTCTACTCTGTGGCGCTGCCCTGCACCTCCTTCACTCCACTGCCTACGCCTCCTTCTCTGCCGCCTAGCTGCCGCTATGCTCCACCACAAACACTATCACCAGCCTCTGCCCCATAGCCGGGTGCCACCTTCCTCGTCACTAGCATTGCAACCCATAGTCGATACTTATTGCCGTGCCTCCGTCCCATGACAAAGAGGCGAGAACGGACAAGGAAGAAGTAAGAAGACCCCCTCGATGCCACTGATATATGGGCCCTACCTCGGCCAATGAGGCGAGGCTAGGTGCCCTCCTTTCTTCTCCCCTAACATGTGGACTATCCCCCTCTCTCTCCCTCTCATTGACATAAAAGCCCCACTTCCCTAACCTCACATCGGGTCACAAGCCAAGCCTCATAGGCTGAGGCCCATTTTGGTCCACTAGCTTTCTAAGGTCCACTTTACATCTTCTAAAATAATTTCTCTTTAACATGTGGGTCCTACTCTCGAGAATATTCGAGGGGAAATATTCCTTCCAATTTTCTACTAATTTTTTCTTTTTTAAAAATCTAGAAATTTAAATAATCTTCTAAAATATATATCTTTTCAACTGTAACTTTGATCGACTCTGTTCAACTTCTAAAATTTTAAAAATGAGATATTATTGTCTTTTTAGGGTTTTTATTTGAATTCCTCATGTTTCGCGCTTAGTTTGCCGCTGAAAAATTCTTGGACACTGATTTTGAAGAATTTCTCATTGACCAAGAGCAAGACAAGTCAGCATTGATTATATTGCTTCTAATTTATAAAAAATAATTGTTTGTAAAGTTGCATGCTTAGTGTACACAATTAAATTAATTGGGCTCGGTTTGTGCGCAACCAATGAACCAATCTAGTAGTTGCATTAATTTCCGTAGGTTGCTCTTAAATCCTATCCTTGTAACTCCACCATAATGTTTGTGAAAAATTTTACTCCTTGAGCAGGAATATCACTACCCTATCTTATACTATTGTTTGTCATTTTAGAAAAATTGGATTGTGAAACCTTTTGCGAAAATCCAGCTAGTGGAGTCAGTGGAGTTGAAAAGAGAAAAATGTCTTTGAAAACCCGTGATACGAATCCTCACCTATGTAGCTTAGTTTGGTAATTACTTGTAAGGACTGATTTCTTGGAGAATTGTATCCGAGCATCTTATAGTATGGCCACATGAGTATTTATGGAATACTCCTAGAAGTAGGTAGCATATGAAAATCTTGTACGTAAATAGTTGTGAAAGATGAGGAGATGGGATTATATATCTTTACTGCCTAAGATGGGTGTTATTGTAACCTCTTTTAAGGCAATTGGTTTGGTATAGGAGATATCCTCAGTGTGTCCTGAGTAGATGAATGCATCATACTTGTCTAATACTCGGTTTTGAGATATTCGACCCAACTATGTGATATAAGATATTCATGTGTTAGATTTGAAAATGCATTGTCATGAACTTTTGGTGCTAATGGGTACTCAGTATCAGTTTCATGTCATGTGGGTAAATCTACAAACTCTACATAGCTTCAAGTATTCGAATAGCCGTGCCTACGGTTAATGGAAAAGTAAGTTGATTCTCCTAGTGCAGATTTATTTGCTAAAAAAAATATTTAAGGCAATGAAAACTATTATCAGAGTCGGTCTTGATGACTGACAGATGACCATGGTAATCAAGAACAGGTTTGTGTGACCTAGGATACTGTAAGGGCATTATACAGTAGGCTTTCCAAGAGGAAGTGAAAACTAAAGATTGGACGTGGTTTCGAGAAAAAGCCAATGGAAATAAAGATATTGGTTTAGCTCCAAATAGTGCAAGATAAATGTTGTATGTATGGCTTAAGAAACAATGTTTTGTTGAAGAGATAGAAAATAAAAAGAAACTATTAATGAAACCGAAGGACCGAAAATGACAACCAGAAGGGGGTGAATGGGAGCCTTAACTTTCAATATAGTTATTTAAAGGCTGTCCCAAAATTAACCCTAAAAAGCAGTCACAACCAGATCTATAGGTTTTCTAACTAACAGATGAGCTATCTCAGAGAGATCATCGCCCAAAACTTGAACCAGTGAAACACCCCAGAACTTCTTCCTGTCAGTCTGGTTTGCTCAGATCTATGAGCTCGTGTGAAGCTAGATGATTTTCTTTGGTTGAAAGACTCAACTCACACCCTAGTTCATCTCAAGTAACCAGATTGAGTCAAAAACCCCTAACACTCAGAACTAGGAATGTGAAAAACTCAAAGAACACTAAAGGGATCTAAGTAGACACCTCAACTAGACCAATCTATGAACTCACGATGAGTAAGGTGATATCCTTCAGTGACAAGCCTCAACTCACATCCTAGTTCATCCCGAATGAACAGATCGGAGCCAAAAGAAACAAAAGCTCAGGGTTTAACCCAAAATGTTGGAGGGGTTAACACAAGAATGTGAAGAACACAGAAGGGATTTGTGTAAACACCTCAACTAAACTGATCTATGAACTCATGAGGAGTAAGACAATTTCCTTCAGTGAAAAGCCTCAACTCACGTTCTAGTTCACCCGAAAGAATATATCTGAGCCAAAAATCCCTAAGCTCAAAGTTCAACCTTATACATCAAGAGAGTTAAACCGAGAATACAAAGAGCATCGTCAAGATTTGACAAAAAAGGCTAAAATAAACCGATCTGAACCAAAACCCCCAAAAAGCTCAAGATCCAGATCAAAATGTCGGAAGAAGAACAGCAGAAGCCAAAAGAACACCGACTGGATCTAAACACATAACTCACAGATCAAATCCTGGAGGATACCTGGAGGTTAGGGCCTCCATTCCCACACACAATCTTTAGTTCATTTACACAGATGCGGTGGATTATAGCACCGCGGAGAGATCGAGCAGAGAAAACCCTAACTGAGAAGCACGACGGACTCAAGAAGAACGAGAGAGAAAAAGAAAAAAAGAAAACGCAAAAATGAAAACCCTTGCATGTGCTCGTAGCTTCCAGAATCACCGCGGAGAGATCGAGCAGAGAAAACCCTAACTGAGAAGCACGACGGACTCAAGAAGAACGAGAGAGAAAAAGAAAAAAAGAAAACGCGAAAAAGAAAACCCTTGCATGTGCTTGCAGCTTCCAGAATCCGCTAAAGTGGCATCGTCTCCCTTTATATATCAGTGCTTCATGCGAAATCCTAATTATGCCCTTTCAGTATAACAGGCTGAACCAGTATTCGGAGGGTATAATGGCCCAACTCTTTTTCAGGCGATCAGACGGCCACGCTTCCTGTACAAATTTGCTTCGTCTTGGAGCAACCTTTGTGATTTCGCCACGTACCGCTCTGTTCCTCCTCGGAACCTAGGTTTTGAGGCCAAACCCGCGAAACTGACTCATGTTCGATCTCTGCCAAGCTCGACGCTGTCCTCATCACCCATGTACACTTGCGCTTGTCAATGTCGCCAAGTGTCAGCCATCGCAACTGATCCTCCGATGCAACGGTTCCTTAGTCCAATCCTCACGTTCGTCCTTCACCGCTTCTGGTCCATTGGCACGGTCCGTCTCTAGTTGACCTTCACCTCGCCATCAACCACTGCCTCTGAGGTCCACACCTGCACACCACAAGCCACAAAACATGTTTTCGAAATACACTCAACCCGAGGTGTCAGCATGTTGACAATCACTCATCACTACAACAAAGCACAAGGGCGTATATCAACCTTGTGTTCGCAGAAACTAACGCTTTGTTCTTATGTCTAGGTTGTTGCAAAACAACTCATATTGGATTGAGATGGTAAGTCTCTTTCCAAATAAGTTTTAAAACTCACACTTAGAGGTTACGAAACATTGTCAAACAAAAGATTTGTGAAATCAACCTAGTCTTCCTTTGAAGCTAGCATACTCATATTTTCCGTGACTTGCGAGAATGAAATTATACACTCTCTCTATCCTTAAGTTTAAGTTAAAGATAATAAATAGTTTGATTTCGTCCTTATATCCAAGCCACTACCTATATATTGTTGTGCTAGCTGTGTTAAGTTCTATTGATATAATTTTTCTTAAGAGTTTTTTAAAGGGTTTATCTAGCATGGTAATAAAATATAATATATCCGTTTAGTTTTTTTAATGATTACTCTTTTGTTATCGTGGGTGTCAGTTTGGAATCCTAGAACTCACACCGACACATATGGTTCCACTAGGGATGGTTTTGACGGTACTTCCTATCAGCCACTGGCTTTAGCCACTGGTTTTTTGGTGGTGTCAGATTGGTGTGACGGTATGCATTGGGTAAACTGCTGTGCTTGGATTGGCAGATTCAGCACACCGGATGAACGTTGTAATAATCATGGTTTGTAATGTCAGCGTGCTTGATGATTGATGCCAGCTCCTATCCTTTATGCTGACTCTGTATGAGCTGTGATTTCCTTGTAGGATCGTTACTAGATCTGCTTGATGGGGTTTTTGTGTCTCGTTTACGTATATTATTTACCCCTTCTCAAGATAAACTCCAGTAAAGTCGTCTGGTTGGTGTGAGCTGCTACAAGGATGTTTTATCTAATCGAATGGTTGCTCTACCGTGCCAACCGAGCTTCTCATAACTGTTCAGATCTAATAAGAGCGGAGAGTACCACTATAATCCATGATGTCTTTGTCCGTGCTTACTAAACGTGACGCTTCAGCAGCTAGTACTGTCTCTAGTCACAAATAAGTGTCATCTCGGGTTGTCTGCAGGTTGTTGTAACAAAATTTTGATTACAAATTAGTTTTTATTTTCTAGCTTCATAATAGTATGTTATATTTAAAATTATAACATAAGTTAGCAGTGCAAATTGTGCGTTAGGGATCGTATATAAGACGGTTTCCTTAGTTAAGGACAGTGAAAAATAAACCTCCAAATGTATTCATCTTATTGATTGTCCTCTACTTTAGTACCACTTCACAAATTTGGCATGATTTTCAGCTCTTAGCGTGTGCTTAGTAGAACCTTCAAGCGAGGAGCATCGTGGGCTGGATATTAAGCCAGCCTGGCTCGCCTTGGTCTGGCTGGTTAATATAACGAGTTGGCTCGGCTTAGCTAGTCGGCATAACGAATACTGACAAATGGTTTTAGTGTTAGAGTTAATGTCTCTTGGCGATGGCTGTTTTCTTGGGCTGTTTCAAGGCGACGGCTATTTTCTACTGGCGCCTAGACTACTGGTGGTGTTGCTGCTGCCTCCTTGACACCTGGACTGCTGCCTGCATTTGTTTCATTCGGTTCACGAGCATCTCGCAAGCTAGCTCGAGCTGACTCATTATACCTAATGAGCTAAAACTTGTGCTCAGCTTATTAACAAATTCAACCGAGCTGAGCTAGCCATGAGTCAGAGCGATCTAATGAGCCACCAGTTTTTCATCTAGCTCTAATAGTGGGTACGTTAAAATTGTGCCTCAAAAAAGTCATGGTCAAATTCAGATCCAACTAAGTCCATCCCAATTCCCAGGTCAAAATGGCCCACCTTAACGATCAATGTAGAACGTCCTTATTTCACTCAAATCTAAGATCCGATTAAATGCTAGTTCAACGATCGATTTGAGGCATGGAGATCTGTGCGCGAAAAGAATAGTACTCAGAAAACAAAAGCGAGGTCAATGTTTCATCCAACGACCCGTGCATCTAATTAAGACTCCAAGAATCTCAACTTGGAAGTCTCCAATTAACAGCTAATCCTTGTATCAATATCGATCAAGTTGCTCTGAGATACTATTAGTAATGTGCATAGAAGATTGTGTCATAAAATCATCTCGTAATGGCAAATTGTAGCTTCAATTACTTCACGAACTTCTTTCACTTATCAAAAAAGAAAAAAAAAGCTTTTCTCCTAGTGTAAAATGCATAACACAAGTATTTGGGGAAAAAAATCAACGAGAAACCAATAAGTAACAACTTGAACCCACACAAGCCACACCACTATAATTGTAGCACTCCACTAACCTAAAACTGTGCCACACCACTACTTCAGGCTACAACGGCTTTATGTAAAACAGTTAGCTCAGGTCTCAGGGTACCATGGTTAAAATGTTGAGGCTTCCGATGCTTACATGCCTAAACTTTCAATGTGGTAGGTACTAGACCACCAATACAAATACTTAAAGGCCCTGATCTTTTCATATTAATTATTCACCAAATTATTGAAATGAATTATTTGTTCTATGCTTCAAAATATACGTTTTCTAAAAAAAAAACTTTTTTGTGTCTCAACTACTACATCATGTTACACCACACGACCTACATGGTAGGATCCCTTCCTACAGTAATTTTTCTCAAAACAAAACATGACCTACATGGTGAGCTGCCACATTTTCACCGCCGTTTCTTGAGGAGCTGCAAAAGTATCTCGTTGAAGGTGTCGACCGGTCCAGGCAAGCAGAAATGGAGGCAGTCGGAGAACATGTTGTCATCCACGCCGTGCGCAAGCGGGTCATGGTTCATGTACACGCCGGGGTGCCCATCTGGCCTCATTGACGCCAGCTTCGTCACGTCCAGCACCTCAATCCTCACTGTGTCACCGCCGCCACCGTGCCTCGCCTTCGCCGCCTCCGCCTCGTCGTAGACGACGTCCCTCACCTCCTTGAAGACCCATTCCAGCTCCTTCTCCCCCTCCTTGTACGGCTCCATCTTCGTGCACGCCGTGGGGCTCTGCACCGGTCTGCCTTCGAAGTGGGACGGCGAGAAGGTGGCCAGCACCATGGCTCGTGGCCGTCCCCTAGATGAGCTCAGCAGCCGCTTCATCGCTGTCCGGTACGCCAAGCGAAGCGGCCACGCGTAGCCGATTTTAGTGTAGTTGCTGAATTCCTCGGGAGCGTTGTGTACGCCGATCACCTCGCTGCCGTTGTAGTAGATGGCCCCGTTCATGAGCCAGTGGCCGGCGGCGAGCACCGCCACGTCGATGGTGTCGGCGTCGGCCGCCCACCGGTCGCCGGGCTCGTCGAGGTGCACGTAGTTGTAGGGGACGCTGTCGTCCTCCGGCTTGCCTTTGCCCCTGACGAGGAATGGCTCCCAGTAGAACGACACCTTCACGTCGTGAGACGGGAACGCGTAGCGCCAGAGGTTGTACTTGCCGGGATCGCCGGTGGCACGGTACTGGAGGCGGTAGGGGAACGCCGAGCTGAGGAGGCAGATGAGGGACTGGGCCTGGTTCCGCGCCATGGAGTCGCCGATGAAAGCGACGTGCTTGCCGCGCACGGCCGAGAGGAACGACCTGGGGTCGAACGCCGGCAACGGGCACCCCGCCACAGCAGGCTGCCACCGCCAGTCAAGGTAGCCGGTGTCGGGCCGGCCGTTGCGGATGCAGTCGTGGCTCGCCTTCACGTTGCACTTGGTGGCGTTGTACCGCAGGACGTGGCCCGGAGCCCACACCCATTTCCCCTCCGAGTAGTTGCAGCTCTTCCCTCCTCCCGGCCTGCATAGAACCAACTCATGAGTGTAGGACTCCACGTATCAGAGTTCGAAGTCCTGATATCCGCAAATTTACATGATCGTATGTACTTTTTAGTTTGTACAGAGGCCAGGACCTATACTTGTTTTATCGAAAAAGAAAAAGAATCAACCTCACGAGACCTGTGTGCATGGATGTAAACGAAGAAGATACTGCTCATATAACCAGGTTTAAGTGTTTAAAATCTTTGACGTACACTGTTGAGACGAAGGAGTAAGTGTTGTTGATGTACTGGAGCAGAGGAGAGAAGGCCGCTTGTTGAGTGCCGGCCGGGGCGCAGCAGAGGAGGTGGAGGAGAGCCAAGAAGACGAAGCCGCAGGCGAGCCATGCGCAGGTCGGTTTCGACAGGAAGTAGCCTGGATTTTTGCTCGATGGCTTCTGGTTCCTGGGATCCAGCACCTGGTACCCTCCCATCTCAAGCTAAATTAACCACTTCACTAAGCTAACTACTAGAAGGATTATGATTGCTTAAGGGTGTCATCATGTAGTTCCGTGTACTACATATAGTAGATGAGATAAACATTGGAAAGAATAGTTTACAACTTCCTTGCCTGCAGTTAAGCATTACCTCTGGTTGACCTATGCTGTTGTTTCAAATTAATTTAGTGTGTCAGACCAAATTAAATAGTAAGAACAAGTGGTGGCTCGTCGGTGCGGGTTTACACATGACAAATTGACAATATCATTCAGCGCCGGATACAACATCTCCTTTCGGTGAATGCTAGATCTGACAACTAAATTCAGGTTTTGCAGCCAATGTTAAGCTGACACATTTCTTCTTCTTCCTCTTTTTCTCAAACTACACACGTCCTCCTTTTATTCTCGTAAGAGATCTGAAGTCAGATTTTATTAGATCAAACCATTGGTGCATATTAACAAAACTGATCGGCTTTTGCGAAAACCTATCGGTTTTAGTGAAACTGCCGATAGTAAAAAACGTAGCTGATTTATGTATGGAGTTGATTGAAAGCCATCTTTATCGGTTGTCGGCAAACTGGTGGGGAGTGGTTTTCACTTACAAAATTTTAAAATAAACCTTCGTGTGCTCATAGGATAATAAAGTACCGCACTTACGTCTTATCACACAGTGGACGACATATTACAAGTTGAACATATTAGAAAATGAACAAATAGATCACTGTAACGGTAAATATATGATCCAAATTTCAGCAAAGTATATAATATTTTTCGAATTCTTATAGAAGTGGACACATTATTTCCCTCAAACTCCTTGGACCCCTGTCCATCTTATAGAAGCTCGTTGGGGTGCCTCATGCTGTCTGTCTCACCTTCGGAGTCCTCGTTTTCTGGTGCAAGCAGGGCCGTCCCTAACAATGGATCCTATGACAAATATAAAATGAGGATCTTGTCATTAGAAAATACTAATTGCATAATGGATCATGCCTATATATTATTTACAATATGTTAGAGTAGATCTCTACAACCACCGCTTTTTATTTGATCTTCATCGTAATCAGTAGCCCTCCAACCACGTTAGAAAAGCTAGCATAAATCTAATTCTTCTTTCTTTAGATATATTCTGCTATCAAATGAGTAGGAATTATTCATAACCAATAACAACTTGAGCTATGTTTTTCATTTACATATGTAGTGACGATCTAGCTAAGTAGAAGAAAAATCGTTGTTGCAATTTAGTTTTTTCTTACTAAATAGAAAAATAGAATCCTTATTATCTATAACACACACTCACATGGTCGTCAATAAATATAATTCTAAGATGTTATGATTACCATCAAACACTTACTAAAGCTATGATAAAACAGCTCGTTCTAGCGGATTTAGTGCAACAGAAAGAGAGAAATTTGAAAAAAACAAATGAAGAGATCATAAATATATCTGAACGTATTGGCTTAAATTGAAACACATAATTTTGGAGCCTCTATTTTTAGGGCATGTGCGGTTGCTCGCCTCGTACGTGCCCAGAGACGGGCCTGGGAGCATGGTCCATCGGCAGATCGGAGGCACGCCAGAGGTCAGAGTCGACCATGGCAATGCGGAAGCGACCGCCAAGGGGCTTGGCATCTGAGCAACGAAACGTTTGCGGCAGCTGGATTTGCCTAGTGGAGTGACGGGACTGTGCAGCAAAGTTGAGCATGCCTGAGAGCTGCGGCGGTGGCTGAGACGCGAAACCGCCGCGCTTGGAGGTGATGCTGCCGTAGAGGCATTTCTACAAACACCCCACGGGCAAGATCTGCTTACTTGTGTTCCCAGCTGTCAGCACTCAGCCGTGTGACGAAGACGCCGATGTAGACGTAGGCGCGCCTCTGCTCCGTCCCGTCGCCAGAGCTCGGGGCTCCAGCGCCAGTAACGAGCGACTCGAAGACTGGAAGAGGCGAGCACACACCTCCGATCCAAAACTCCCGCACGCCCAGATCGAGGTCCTCTTAACCGCCGCAGCTCGACGGGAAGAAATGGCGGCGGAGGAGATCAGAAAGGGGGGGGGGGGGGGGGGGAGCGCAGCGAGCACTCCGACGAGCTCCGTCGCGACAATGCGCTGTTGTTGGAGAGAGAAGCTCTGACGACTGAGTCATATTTGAATTTTAAAATATAATTTGAGAATTAATTACGTATTTTTCTTGCTTTTTATTTATCAGTTTTGGCAATTGAACCGCTAAGAATATGAGCACAGAAGTCATACTTAAGATTTTAAAGTTTATTATAAGTTGGAACTTTGCAGCATCCAGTTATGTATTTCAAAACCTAACAAGTGAAAATTTAAATACTAACGAAACAATACATTTGTGCGAGTATCTATACCCCTCTAACGGTGGAAGTGAATCTATCATCTCACCTATAAATTTTATAAATTACCCATTGAAATTCTCTTAATAATAAGAAAGTCTAAATGGGTTATAGGGAAAAAATAAACACATGTTATAAAAAATATTTTTATTAATTTTAGATAATAGTAAAATATATTTTCTTCGTTCAGACTAAAGGAACAATTCTCTATTTTTATTTTTATGGGCTCTAAGGGTTCAGTAGTTTTGAATGATTGAATTTCTATGAAAAAAAAATTCTTATGTGGTCCATTTGAATGAAGGAATGGCTTTCCTAATTTTTTTTTTAAATTCCTTATGATCACCGCAAATTATAGAAATTTTAGAAGATTTTTATCATAAGGTTAAATAAAACAAGGATTTTGGAGGATTTAGACAAAAAAATTCTCGTGAACAAATAAAAATAAAAATAAAAAATAAAATAGTATCATCAGTGAAAGATTAAATCTTATATTCCATTCAAAAACATTTTGGATGTCGATGCCAAGCTGATTTCAATTATCTTAAAAAAATCTGAAATCCTAAAATGAAAAATAACAAGCCCCAGGTCGGAAAGGCCGAAACTTAAGCAGGCTGGAACCCGATAGGTCCATTAAAGACTCCTACCCTGCACTCAGAGAGAATCACAGCCGTCCGTTCCTCCATCCGACGGCCACCCTATCACTTTCGCGATACATGGGCCCCACCTCCCACGGCTCCCCACCTTCTCCCTCCTCTCGAAATTTCGAATTTCGTCTCCGCTTTTCCTCGGCCCGCCCACCCAAGCCGGCGATGCCGCCGGCGGGGGGCCCCGGCGGCGGGAGGAGGAGGGGGAAGACGGGAGAGGCGCTGCGGTCGGAGAAGAGGCCGCGCGAATCCGATGACCTCGAGAGTGAGTCCGGCTCCTACGACGGCGGCTCCGGATCTGAATCCGACGGCGACTTGGTCAGGTTAATGACTGCCTCCCTTTCAATCTCCTTCAGGAATACTTTGTTGGGTTACGAATGATTGGGGGCATTTTAATTTCGAGGTTGGTTTTTCATCCAGTTTTTGCTGGCGATTGCAGCGATTTGAGGGAGAACGTGTGCCTGCTGCGGCTGATCAAGGGAGGGGCCGACAAGGACGGCCAGAAGATGTGCGAGCAGATCATCGCCATCACATACGAATCCGGAGGGCTCCCTCGCCATCACATTTTTTAATTTACTTTACTTTAGGGTCAATTTAATTTGAAGATGCTGCTATTTACGCGCTGGGTGCTACGCGTATGCCGAACTTTGCTTCTTTAACTCTTACGCTCTGTAGTATCTGTTCAGGGGATTCATGATGGAACTATGGCCTTTCTACAGTTTGTGGTAGTGAAGAACTTGCTAGGTTCTACATGTGCTAGCGTTCACACGCAGTTTTGTGCTCGTGATTATCTGATTCACACTCTTACAATTCAAGGCGAATGGTAAATTGGTAATGAATTAGTTAGTATCTTGGACTGTTGCAAGTTGCTTCTAGAGTAGTGAAATGTATGAATTTGCTGGTTTTGGAATTTGTCTATGATATTAGATTTTGTCTCTTCATATTGTTGCTTCTTGTTTGTGTGTTATGGATGTGTGGTGGTAGCGACGTACATATGTCAATCTGGTGAAAATGTACATGGCAATGTGAGCTACTGGATTCTATTTTTATTCTCACACATAGTAGTGGAGAGATTCTGTTCTCCACAAGTTGCTTTCCCTTTGGGCCAGTTTACTATCTTTTATCCGTCCAAACAAAGTATAAAACTATCTTTTATCCGTCCAAACAAAGTATAACTTCTTTAAAAAAACAATGCAAACAAAATCCATATATTTAGATCATGTTAAAATATTTCCTCAGGCTAAAATTTGAGAAAATGAATTGGTTATACACACAATGCAAAAAAAAAAGATGTAAGAAAGGTTTGTTTCTTTCATTGATGGTACTGGAAATTGTTGTTGATGTTTTTCATGGTCGGAGGTATGATCATACTTCTGTACATTTATTTCTGAGTAAATACTTTAGCATGTTCTAAACGTCAACTTTCATCGGTATGATTACACTCTCTGGTGAAGTTATAAGCACATCATGTGGCTAATATTCTTTTCTAAACCTTAGTGTTGCAGCAGATATTCAGACTATGTTAGAAGATACCAAGTTGAAGTTTGAGAAAGAAAGGTATTGCCTTTGCTTGTGAATATCTACTCCCAGAACTACAACTAACCCTTTATGGACTGTAAAATAGCCTTGTTACCTGGCATTTTCACTTAGCATGAACAAGTATGCATTGATCCACTTACTGAAAATAAAAAAGGTTCATCTTTACTGAATATGTACTGACCATTGTCTCCATTGCATATGCAGGCAGAATTTGCTGAAAGTATTGTCAAGCACTTCCAAAGAGATATTCAAATTGCATTTAATTCACAATTGTTAGTCAGTTTATTTATTTACCTATAGATTGACTTTTTTTCATGTGTTCTGTATGACCAGTAGTGTGACAGTTCATTGAGCAAAGAGTACATCAAATTTCAAGAATCATACGATATATCCTGTAAACAAAAAGATGTGCACGTACAGGCATTCAGAGGTATGTCAAATGAGAGTTAGTTGCCATTTACACAAATACTAGTACTATGTGCCGCATGTTGAAATGGATCCTACATACTGCAATGAAATGCAATAAATAAATATTGTACTGAAATTTTAAAATATTATATACATTATCAAATCAGACCAATCGACACTTACTTATAATCATGTGCAAGGATGGAATTATTTCATAGAAAATCTTACAACACATACATGCCTACATATTTGCAGCCGAAAAATATCTAAAATGGGTGTAGCCTGTAGGTATAGAACAAATCATCACCCCCAACTCCATCCTTTTTAAAGAGTAAAGACGTAGAATCATTCTTCATGTGTATCAAGGCATATTCAATGGTTAATTTATTATTGTTTTCTTCCCATAGTGTATGAAATGTGCCTTCGTGTCTCTATCAGTACGACTGAGTTTGAGTCTTTGTTTTCTTTTCATGTCATAGTATCTAGAGGACAAATTTAGTTGAAATTTCATGCTTTGCTTGCTAAAATGCACGTTGTAGACTTGTAGGCTGGCTGCTTTCTTCTCTCTAAAGATTTGCATGCTGTAGTTGTGTAAAGGGTGTTCTGTTGAAATTACTTTAACCTGATAATCTTCTTGTTAAATGTTGCTCCACAGACCTGTTCTCAAAAGTTGTAGTTGAGAAGAAGGCATTGCTTGAACAGTTTGAAAATCATAGTAAGTAACTAGATGATTTGCCTATTTCATACAAGGAAAGACGGTTTGCTGTGATACTCCATCCTTCTAACAGGAAAGGAGGAGAAGGCCATGTCGTCAGAGCTTGACAACACCTTCTCAGAGAAGATAACAAATGCAGAACAATCTCTGCGGAGGACAGAGCTTGACAACACGTTCTCAGGGAAGATAACACATGCTGCACAATCACATGAAGAACAATCTCTGCGGAAGACAGAATTTGACCACACGTTCTCAGAGAAGACAACACATGCAGAACAATCTCTAAGGAGGATGAAGCAGGTATTTCGAATACATTTGAGATTTTACAGCTGGTTGCATCTCTTACAAGCCTTGTTTCTATGAGTAACAGCATACTTCATGTCTTATTCAAATTCCTTTTTGTCAGGATGACAAGGCCTTCATCATCCTACGCAAGTCAGTTGGTTCGTTCCTTGCGTGTGGCTCCGATGATGATTTTGACCTTCACGATGTCTAACGCTGCTGTTTGTATAGTATACTTGTTCAGGCAATAGATACAGATGATGTCAAAAAAAATGAGGCTTTCGGATAAATTTATGTAAATTATAGGACAGCAGTGTTCCTTTTTTAGTAGTTTGTATTTTTGTATCAACCTCATTGTCTCGGCTTTAATGGTTGGTGAATTACGGCAGAATACTCCAATTGTTATCGAGAGCAGCATGTAAATTAAGCAAATCCAACATTTGCAGCTGTGATTATCTTACAACTGCTGTCACGGTGATACGTGATAGACTCCACAAACATATGTTTGTCTGTGTCCTATTTGAGTTCTTCACTTTCACTACACATATGCCGATCATCCCAAGAGTAGATATAAATTATGATCCATTTCATATTTGACTTGATTAAAAAAATAGCATCTCAATTAAAGTATGAAAAATGGAATGCATGTCATCCTGTCACCTTTCAATAAAACGAAATAAATTTTCCATGAATTGTTGTAAGATGGTATGGTTACAAAGTTACATGCAATTTTCAAATATTCCAGCATTCACACTTTGATGGCAAGAATTTGGCAAGAGACAATGAAGTTCATAACGAATAAAAATGTACAGATTTCAAGTTCATTTCAAGTTAAAGGGGGTAAATGGAAAAACAAAATAGTCACCAAATCTCAAAGTTCAACTACTTTCGCTACTTTCTGCATCAACTTTCTCAGGACAAATACTAGTGAGTTCACAAAGTCAAAATTTCCATCCATACATAGTAAATTAATAGTTCACTGCCAAATATAAGCAATAGAAGACAGCTTTGCTCTCCTACTTCGAAGTCCAAACTCCAGAAGCGTTTCAAACTCTGAAATCCTTGACGTCAATTCACAAACGTTAAACATATCCAATAAGGTAGCTGTGCTGTGTGGAGAATGGGGGCCATTTATACAAGCCACTTGGTACAAAACACTTCATCCACATTGACGCTATATATGTGTGACAAGTGGTTAAACTTGCCAGACAACATGACGGAGTCCATAGCTTCAAGCTTCCTCTGATGGCAATTCAAAATCTCCTCCTGATGTTTTGCAAGGAAATGCTCTAGTTCCGGTTCATGCTAGAAGGATTCAAAGCAATAAAAAGGATCACATCAATCCTCAAAGTTCCATTGATTACTAACTGAATAATGAATGGAATACATTACTGGACGACAAATCACTAAATTCATCAAAAAGGAGGACATGGCAAAGATGATGGCTATTTCACAGAAAATGATAGAAAGCCATGTGAAAAAAATTCCAATGGGATGAAAATTTACCTTGACTAATGCCAAGTTCTCCAGCTCATGTCTCTTGGACATTAACTTTAACTTTTTGACAATATGATAATCAGCAACTGTAGAGCCCACCCAGAGAAACCTAACTTACTCCCAGGTCTCCAGGGGCAATCATTAAACATCTCAGCTGTAGCATGTGTTGCCCTCACAGATCTTGGTATTCCAGACATCATAAAAGGGAATTCATTGAGCATATTGACCACAACCACAGCATCCTTCTCAGTCTCCATTATGACTAAAGCAGATTGTGGGATGGTAAAGGGAATGGTGTAGTTCACCAAAAAATTGATCTCTCTTACAGTCCCAAATTGACTCAGCTGTTTTGATGACTGACTGTAGCCTGGTGAGAGAAGTAATCAAGATATACAGTTCTTTTGACCTTCTCCTCAAACTGTTTTATGGCCTCCAAGTTTGCTACATTGATGCTTTGTTCTGCAGCCTGGCCAAAAGAGATAGAAGGCTTCATTTCAGAGGTGTTCTGTCTGGAATGAGCAGCATGTACTGCAGAGGTAGAAAGCTTCTTCTGTGGGTGGTTCTTCCTATCTGGATTAGTAGGTCTATTGCTTTAGGTATTGTTCTTAGTCTTATCAGACAGATTTCTGGTAGGAATGTTATTGTTAGCATCTTCAGACAACCTCCTGCTAAGGGGGTCATTGTTTGCCTCCTCACACATCACGGCAGTGGTTATCAGGTTCCTGCTTTGGTTGTTCTCTGATTTTTCAGGTAATACTACCTTACATGGGATGTTCTTGTTGGTCTCATGAAACAGCCTAAGGGAGTTGTTATTTTCCTCTTCACCCAGCATTCCCATAGTTGTCAGGTTCTTGCTTGGCCTACTCTCTAAAGGCTTTGCAGGTAATTCCTTAATTGGTGCAGGATGTTCCCTGCTTGGTATATTGTCATTGGCCTCTTCACACAGACCCTCTTTTGCAGAGTACTTGCTAACATTGTTCCCCCACACTCCAGCAGTGATTGTCAGGTTCTTGCTTGGAATGCTGTCATGGGTTTCTTCAGGTAGCTTGTCACTAGAAGTGTCACAACTAGGTTCATTGGGAAGTGTCTTGCTTAAGGTATTGTTGTTAGCCTCATTGCACAGTCCTCTTGTGGAGATGCTGCTTGCTTGACTCTGAGCAGCAGTGATTGTCAATTTCTTGCTTGGGATCCTGTCATTGGCTTCTTCAGGTAGCTTGTCGCTAGAAGTGTCATAATTAGGTTCATTGGGAAGTGTCTTGCTCGAGATATTGTTATTAGCCTCATTGCACAGTCCTCTTGTGGAGATGCTGCTTGTGTAACGCTGAGCTGCAGGAATTGTCAGCTTCTTGGTTGGTATCTTGATTTTAGTTTGCGCCGGGACTCTATTACTTTAGGCATTGTTTGTGTCAGGTGCTTCTTTTTTTGCAGCGGGCAGGCCATTAGACAAATACTAGTGAGTTCACAAGGTAGACGTATATGTATTTTCATCCTGGGAGGGTCCATCTTCGTGTCATCAGTACTATTGCTAGCTTCAGCGGCCTGGTTTTCAGAGGCAGACATTTCTTCAGCACAGAAGATACTCCTGCAGCTTGCAAATGGACATGGCGTGAGAAGAATTCAACAAAAAGGTCCTTGTCACACCTGAAAACAAGAAGTTTTCTGTTGATTTATCAATTTTAGCAGGATTTTAGACTGATAACATACTATAATTTATCTGGCTTAAAAGAGGAGTAGAACGAGTGGTTTTGGCATAATGCCTCTAAAATAGCCTGATATAGAGTATTTAATGCAACTAGCCATCCCTAAGAATCAACAAGAAAAAAAAAAGGTAGTGGATATCAGATAGTGCTGAGTGCTGTTGACGAGAGTCCCCAAAACAGCCACATGACCTTATCCAACATGGTAGCATTATTGGCTATACAACCTTTCTGGTTCCTCACAGTGACTAGTCCTCTACTGGCCAAGTAAATATTAAATGATGTGGGTCTATATATGGCCAGAAATCGGCAACTCAATCGAGGAACACTGCACAAGTGGAAACCAGTCGGTATTTCTCTGTTTCCAGTATCGAATTGGCTTACTATTGTCCCAAGAAAACAGTATCCTCATGTACAAGATACATGAAGAAAATCAGTACAACTTCTCAACTAAATCAGCCATGATTAACAGAATAATACACTGCTAAACCTCTAAAACAACAGGACATTTTTGTTTAGCTGTAGGGGAAAGCAATATCACATTTATATTTTCACCACCAGCTTCTCATGCACCTATTAACCATCAAGCTCTTAACCAAAGGCTGTACCAGAGGGAAGATGACCTCACCTTCGAAAAAAAATGATGATCCAGGAATGGGGGTTTAGAATTTCAATTGAACCCGGAAATTTTCCACTTTTTAGATGAAAAAAATTGGTATCAGCAACATTCCAGTAGTATCAGTGCAGATAATAGACAGCAAACTATCAATCACCAACGGGATTGGGTCCATTCGATTACCCGCGGCGGAGGAAAACTGGTGAAAAGAACCGAAAATCCGAGCAAACTAGGGCAGAGTCGGGTCCTTACCACCAAGAGGAATCAACGCAGGTTCCGATCGACGCCGATGCAGTCGAGCAGAAAGGGGGAGGAGGAGGGCGGCGCTGCCCTCGCCGTGCCCGTGTGCGCGGGGGCGGTGATGGTGGTGGCGGCGGCGGCGGTGGCACCACCGATGCTCCGCAGTCTCTTCGCCGGGAGAGGATGGGGCGGCCGCGTCGAACGAAGCGGCGTTCCGTTCACGCGGCGGCGCTGCGCCCAGCCGCCGGAGTGGACGAGGACGATGCGCCTCGGCCTCACAGCGGATGCATAGATATGGGCTGGCCCAGTTTTGCTGGCGCTTGGCCATCTAATGGAATTGTGGGCTGGCCTTATGTGGCTTTTGACCCTATAGTTCGTGGGTTGAGGAATTTTTATTTATATATTTTTATTAAAATATTTATAAAAATATATTTTTATTCGAAGATATATATATATATATATATCCTAACACCCTTTGAGAGAATTTTATTTAAAAGTGTCTTTAGCGTGAAATAAGACATGATAACGCGTGTTAACAGTGAGCCCGGGAGCGCTATAAAATTTATAGGCAGCCCTTTATCATTCTAATTTAGAGAGATTTTTTTCAGGAGGAGGGCGCCTCAAAAATGCTGCGGCAGGGTGCATAAGCCACAAGGAGGTCTTCTATTTTTACAAGTGGCCTCCTTGTACTCTCTTATTAGAGCATTTTTGTCTCTATCATATAGATATCTAAAAGAAAAAAGTGATTTTAAATAAATATATTTTTATTTAGAGATTTAATTGAAAATAAAATTTGATAGTATGTAGAAAATATAATTGAGATGTCTAAATTATATGAGAAAATCATTACGCCATTAAATAGAGGGCCGAGTGATTAATAGTTTCACACGCGGATATTATTTAGATAATAGTGATAAAACATTACATGGTTATTAGGAGATTTACGTGTTATGGATAAAAATATAGACGTAATATAAATATTGTAACGGGTAACATGGTATAGAAACTTATTTGAAACTTATGGAGATCATCTATTGTTCACTTCTAATCACCCGTTCTACAGAAGCTGACTTTAGCTCGTACTCTTTAGCATGTTTGTATTGTACAATTCTTTCAGGCTGTATGATCTTTATAGAGTTGGATGATGATTTCTTCACATCTATCCATTTTTTGAATTTGCACCTTCTTGACGATTCATGTGGAAAAAAGTATATACATAGCTATCGTAGTTAAGATGATAAAATTGAAGCAAATTGGAGAGATACATAGCAAACATATAATGAAATCGTCCTTGAGAATGCTTGGACAAATAAAATAACTTCTACCAAAAGTATTGTCACCTATTGATCTCACCATCTGGTAATGATCATCGCAAGTGTACTTAAGACACTTCCACTATGGAGGTAATATAAGAGGTTGTAGTTTTCAGGATGTTGTTCATACTCTTTTCTCATCATGTACTGTTTGTTTGATTCTGACAGAGAAAATCAACGGCTCTCAAAGAACCAACGGTTAGAGTCAAATATTGGATTTTCTATATCAACCTAATGAAGCTACACATCCTTCCATAGATCTAGCAAAGAAAGTATTAGTTCGAAGAAAATGTTGTCATAAGAAACAGTTAAAAAAATAGGGGCATATAATCTATACCTCATAAGAACAGTTTGGGCATTGGAAGAATCTTCTCTCATGAGTGTTGTGATCTCGAGATGTCGTAAGCTAGCATCAATCACCACATATATAGAACAGACAGTCACACCAAAGTAGAATCAGCCAAACTAAAGGATCCCTTCTCTAGTCCGGAACCTTAGTGAAAGCGTGTATAGTAGCCATTATTATTTAATGCCATAGGAGATAGAGCAAACGTGTGGTGTAAGATTTGCAAGGGTATTAGAGAACAGAAAAATTGAGGTTCATTATGCATACGGAGACATTATATAGTGTGGGTTGTGTTAGATGTGGAAGACTAAGATTAAAAGCGTTGAAAACAACGTGACACTCACGTGCAAAAAGTACCCTACTTGCAAAAATTCTCTCGTACAATCGCACGTGACCCTAGGAGTAAGTGAGGCAGCTGGCTAGGACGCCATGGTTAGCGTGGGTGTACTGGATAGGTGTTGAAGCAGGAGGCTCCTATGTGTGTGCTGGCGCAGCTCCTACAAGTTAGGAGGAGTCGAGCACGTCCTGATCTATCATGAGGTCATCGTGATTAAAGGAGTCGTGCACCCATCCAGATGTGATGTGCCTAGATCCGTTCGTGACTATGGAGATTTGTGGTAGTATAGCCTAGAACCCTATGAGAAAAATAGTTGAGCAATGCAAACTAAAATTTCATGGACCAAATGGAAATATGAACTGTATGACAAACCCAAAAACCCTTATGTTGACATCCCTGCTCCATGTATCGATGTCTTTGCTCCTTGTGTCGATGTCCCCACTCCTTGTGTTGACATCCCCACTATGGAGGAAGTGAGGTACAATGTAGCAAAAACTATACATAGTATACTTTATAAACAATAGCATCACACGGTAAGAAGAAAACAATATATTTGAGCAGTGGATAGCCAAAGTTACCTGTGGGCTGTGTTCCTATAGGGCGAACTTCTGCTGTAGCCGTCACTATGAGAGGAACCACATTGGCAGTACGATAGGTGAGAGCACAGAGGATAGTGCACATCATGTTGCGTATCTTGCCGAAGGTAATCCTCTCCTCATCATCCGTTAGTACAACCCTGACCTCCAACTGTTTGCACACAGCCTCAAGCTCACCGTCAACCTGCCACATAACATCGACCTATTTGATATGACATGTCATGCATATGATGCATAGCACATGTAATTGAGATACAGAAGATTAATTGACTCACAGCACATAAGAAGTCTTAGTCACGGTTTATAGGGTATGTGTCTTTCACACTAACCATATGTGGCTGCAAAGCGTTGGGAGTGAATATCATGCACGTGTGGGTATAAAGCTGGTACCAACTGAGATATGCTAGGCACGACACCTCTGTGTACAGGCATTGCTTCTCGATGACTTTCTTGGTCGTCATAAAGTGTCGACTACATATCCCCATCAGTTATACCTAGTTATAAACATGGTGTTAGAATATGTACAAAGCATACAATTGTATGTTCGATTTTGTATCAATGCTTACTAGTGAACGTTGGCTAGCATGATCGACATGACTAGTAGAGGGTACAGCTGATGTAGATTGAACTGTCGCAACAAACATTACGGATAGTGTGGTTCGACAAAGATGTCAAACACCATTGATTGGGTCATCAACTTGTAAGTTTCGTCACGTGTGCATAGAGTCGAAAGTCCAAGTAGTGGATGAGCGTGCATGGCTACAAGGCTTTATGGTACTAGACAATGTCATTCAGCTGTAGCTGATCGATCTCTAGTATGAAATCCGAGTAGGACCTCGTGACCTACAAGTGGGCCTATTGTCACTACAGAGCATGGGAGGAAGTGTCAGCTAGTCATTTTTTAACGAACACTAAATTAACACATTACATAGCTGATAATGACACCACACTCCCCATTGTGGCGAAGTCCTCGGGTGGCCTCTATGTACATGTCATTGTCATAGGCGCTGTGGTCCACCACTAGTCAGCCGATCACAAACTGCTTGGTCGCCCAAAGCTGTAGAAGTAGTGGGCAGCTGATGATCACTGAATCTAGGTTGGTCTTCATGCACGTGTCACAAAGACCTTGCTACATCACTGCAAAGACAATGGATCCTTAGCTCCACTAAGGTACACTCTCATCCTTAGCATTGGCAAACCCCCAAGCATAGTCGATAAGTCCCTTATCCACAATGTGGCCCACTGTGCTCATGAACATTACCTAGTCAAAGAGCTACAACAAGTACACCTTGAAGCTTCGTTGAAGTAGTCATCATCCTTACGATGGAGCTGATTAGCCTTCACAGGAAGAATGTTATTTACATAAGTAATTAATTAATTTTAAGTATATACATAACATCATAGCAACTGCTTTACTTACAGTGAATGTAAATAGCCACACCTTACGATGGAGCTGATTAGCCTTTATAGGAAGAATGTTATTTCCATAAGTAATTAATTAGTTGTAAGTACATACATAATATCATAGCAATTGTTTTACTTACAGTGAATGTAAGTAGCCACACCTTAGTAAGACCACCTATGGTGTAATGAGGGAGTGTGCCTAGAGGAGCATGACCAAGCAGGTGTTAAACATGAGTGAAATACTCCTAGATGTCATCATGCCATCCATGAAGTCTATCAACCTCACCTACTACGTCCCCCATGAGGGGAAGACTAAGAAGGTATAAGACATCTTGAAGCATAGGGGCCATCTCTCCACACAACAGGTGGAATGCATGCATCTCAGCCTCTAGCGGTCTAGAAGTGCTTGGATAAGAGACTAGTCTATGGACCATTGCTTCGCTGGGTCCATCTCGTGTGCTGTGGCCTCAACTAGTCTGTATAATGGAAGGAGGCTAGCCTCATGTAACCTAAAAATTAGGCAATGTATGTATTATCAGGAAAGAATCATATTTAAATATACAAGAAAAAAATATGGATATCTCTTATGTGGCATGAAAGTGGGGTTTATAGGTAGTAGGTGTCACAAAGGGCATAGACAGAGAGTGGTTAGTACAACATTGTTGACTGCTGAGAGATAGGAGCGGTGTGACTGCTTTTGTTTTGTTACGCCATACCTACATTAAAAAAAAGTTAGCACAATTATCAAAATTAAAAAACATAACATACATTTCACACAATTGATGATACATTTTTGTCAGAGAAAACAAATAACTACTATCACTACAAGGACTAAAGCAAACAACATTACGATACATATAGTTCATACAACTTAGAAGAAAATATTCAAGACCCTCAAAATTACAAGAACTTAAGTTACACATCCACTCTTATAATAATGCATACACTTACACTACACGACTAAGCCACTATATGCACAAAAACGCCTAGGCCAGGTTGGTCATGAATTGGTGCGTTCCTCAGTGGGACGTTTTCCATCGCTCCTACTCTTGATGGAGGAGCTTCCGCTTCACTGGGAACCTCTGTATTTTTTGGACACTTCTTATAAGTATGTTCTTTCTAGTCGCACTTGCTACAACGTTTGAACATTCCACTTGTTTCGGACATATCCATGTCATTATTAATTCATCTAGTCTTAAGGCAACCTATCTTATCCCTTATTTTTGTTGGATCCGGAATGTAAAAAACCTAAGGTTGTTGAGCTATGAAAGACCTTGCAATTTTGAAGCCAAATATGTCGCCACTCTAGTTATGCAAAATAGCTTCCTTCCTAAAATAAGTTGATACAAAATAATGATTCAGTATTCCACACTCTAAGCTCATGGTAATAACATGAGAATATGACTTTGTAGTATAGTCTTAGCTTTTGGCACGAGCACGAGCATGTCCCATCGTCTTCCAGAACACACTCCTACACAACTTTCTTATGGTAGATTCTATGCTTGGCATTGTTAGTATACAAGATTTTGAATTTATGCTACTGTGTACCTTGAGGTATAACTCGATGTTTTTAGTTGTTTTTACGTATTTTTCCAAGTACTTCATCATCACTGGATCAAATAAAATACCATTATATGCCAGAGAGTCTAACTGCTTTATACCGGTCTCTAAAATAGTTGTATGTGCCATACATGATAAACTCAACAATGACAACAAGTAGTAGCTCTCTTATATCACGCATCATCTAGTTATAAATCTTAGCCAAATTATTGGTCATTATACAAAACCTAGCATCACCAATGTCATACAATAAGACATATTTCTCCTTTAACTCATTCTCAATACATTGTGAAAATTTTCTAATCTAGAATACCAACGTCTTTCTCACAGTATGATGATCACTAAGGAGTGGTCCTAGAGCTTTGACAGCTTCGTTAATTCTAGACTACTCATCTGTTTGTTTTGTTGTTAGTTCATTCAATCTTCTCCAAATTGAATTCTTTTACTGATTCTGGGCACAAAACCTCTTGCAAAGATCAATAAGGTGTTATTCTTGAGCTGTTTGTAGAAATTATAACCCATGTGATGAATGCACCATCTGCTGTGAACATCTAGCCACTCTTATATATACCCTTCTCTATATTACCATCACTCAAATACTCATTAGCCAACAACAGGCTGGCATGATGGTCATATAAAAGGCAAACACCTGGCCTCATACGTACAACTGTATCTTTCAACCGCTTTAGAAACTTGTACTAGCTTTCAGTATTCTTGCTCTCAGCGAAAGCGAAAGCCACAAGTAATACCTAATTATCCCCATCAACTATAATTGCTGTTAATATCTGCCCTTTATACTTTCTAGTCTAAGATATCTAATCTATGTAGAGTATGGGACAATAATATAGAAATGCATGAATGCACACACTTAATTTGAAGAAAGCTCATTAAAACACACTCCGCTGAGGATGCTTAAGTGATGTAAGTGATTTGAGGTTATAGTAGCTCTTCGGATAACTTTTAATAATGCAACCTAGAAGACAAAGATGAGGCAAATTATTGTATAAAGCTTGAAATGTACCAAATCTCATCTCTACAATCTTGTTTTGTCCTCTATGCCTTTGCATAAGTAATTGTGTATTTGAATTTATGCTCAATGTGCCAAATAATTGACCTTGGTTCATACCCTAGGTTGTGCACAATATTGGAGTACATGTTTGTTGTAACAAATGTAGATGCTATGTTTCTATAGTATTTTTTGACCCTTATAAATGATAATTATGTTTGGTGACGATTGACACCTTCCAATGGACTTGAATACATGCACTCTCCATGGACATTCATAATTTGAGTTTATACACTTCACTTTATATACCGACTTGCTTGATTTCATGACCCAGAACTCCCTCTAAAGTAATACCGTTTCTTTATATGCATCCTTGGCCCCTAAATAACTTCATTATCCTTATATTCCCATGGCACATGATACCCTAGAGATAACAAGTCTAGAGAAGTTCTCGTTGGACTATTGTGAATGATTTACATTATTGTCCTCTTCATCTAACAATTCATCATTCTCTTTATACTCATTATCAAAATCTTTCCTAACCATTATCTCAACGATAATACTGTTTCTCTCTCCATTGTTAGCCAATCCTCTAGTCTCCCTTTCTCCTCCTTTTTCTTGGTGCTCATTTTTTTAGTGTTTTAGCATCATCTCTCATCATACTTAGACTTTCTTTATCTTGCACGTCCATTGAAACAGTGTTGCCTTTTTTTAAAGTGACATAAAAATTCTAGGTGGCCAACGTTGTTGCAATACATTCTCCATATATTATCTTCAAGTGGCAGTGAAATCCATCGACTTCAATTTACAGAAAAAATATTCAGTTGCTTGGCTCACTACGACATACACGATTATATAGGACATACCTAACATTTTCTTGAACATGATATAACTGAAATATCACTTTATTTATTATATCTATTCACATAATTAAACTAAGAAATTAATCATCATATTTAGTACCGTGTATTTGATATTTTAACAATGACATGTCTTCAAATATTACGAACGAAATAATTTATAGATTTACGAACGAAACTGGATGAGAATAATACTACACATACTATTTTATTTTATTACTAAAAATAAATATTACAAATGATATAAATCTTTTATCTTCACAAGAATCCATAAGCCACCAGGACTTCCTCATTTTCCTTCGCCTCCACTCTACCCTCTTTTCAAACTAGATTTTTTTTGAAGAATACGAAGGGTCTTATAGCCGGCTACTAAAAAATATTCTAACAGAGAGCAGCAAGGGGCCACCTATAAAATTGATAGGCTCCTCTTATCTCATGAAGAGGTTTGGCAATTTTGGAGATGGTTCAATGGAAAAAAACATCGAGAGGACATAAATTCCGATGTGGCAAATTTCTGTTGGCACTCATTTAAGGCGGAGCCGGTGTAGATATAGAAAATTTGCATGCGGTGCCACTTAGCCAAGAGCTCTTTTTTTTTCATGTCAGAGAACTGGCTTTACAAAATTTTTTAAAAATATATATTTTAATATTTTAATTAAAAATATGTAAATAAAAAAATTGTAGGTTGAGTCCGTGGGTTAGCTGTGTTGGCGCAGCCTATGCATAAACGGTACTGCATCCCAAAAGTTTGATTGGTCCCATCTTTAATTCACTGTCCGCGTAAATAGGGAGCAGGAAACATAAAAAGCTTGTAAGAGCATTTGTTTATGAATTTTTGAAATCTTGTCTATGTTTGTGGGCGAACTATTTGACCATTCCATGCAATTTTTTCTCATCTAGGTAACTATTAGCTTGCACTTGTTCAATCAAAATTGCTCTCCCTTGGTTCATATATTCCCTCGGATGAAAAATGCTCATATATCTATGAAACGATTGCATATTCGCTCCACGTTTTTTAGGGAGGGCTGGACCGGGGATTGTAAGAAGCATAGCACACCAAGAACACATGATACTAAGTGTGTAGCCGAGATATGTGACAAGACGATGCAACTATTTATCCTCTCTGCTTTTCTCGTAATCTGCAATGCGGTAGTAACTGAATTAACCATCCTTACTGCTCTTGCACACAAATACACAATGACATCATAATGTGGGACAGGTGCCCTTCCTCTTGTTTTGTCAGGATGCATTAACATTTTTAGCTCAGAAGGGATTAATGGAGATGACATTTGTATCCCTGACGTCTCCCGTTCTTATCAAGATGACAATTTGGATACTCCTATAGACATTGGTGCTACCCGTTGATAGTTAATAAACTCGCCCCGTACTCTCAATTGTTGCACGAGCAAGCTTGTTCTATGGAAAAAAACACCTGAGACTGAATGGGAGTGTATGGATATATAGGCTAGTAATTCCTGGTTCTTGCCCTTAATTTCCTAATTGATATCTTGCAACAATACAGTAGTAATACTCCAACAGACATATATAAGCAGTAATACTCCAGCAATGTAGTATAGGCTAGAGAAGAGACGGCAGACGCATACTGCGTGCACTAGCATTGAAATCTGTCATCACCACCACTAGCTGAGAATCTGAGATGCAATGCAACAGCAATGAACCTAAGTTCAGATGCATGCACCGTCCCATTTTTTTCTTTTTCTTTTTTTTAAAAGAAAATCAGATCCACTGTAATCTTCACTATCTTGCAAAAAATAAATGAGTTGGTTTTTATATTTCATTTATGGCTTTTCAACAACATAATTTGTCTATCTAGGGAATATATCTGTATATCATCATCACAATTTCTCATTCCACAATCAATTATGATATATATGTATATCGTCTGAGTAGTATATAAACTTGAATTTTTTTCTTTAACTGACAAAAGTCATAGTCTCGAATATATTCTAGCAAATTACAATAGCTAGAAAAACCCGGTAAGGATTCTTAAAGTATTTGTAGTTGATATATAAGAAACACAAACTAACACAGGTTGGAAGAGAGTTTATAAGTAGTTATACAAAGTTTATTAGGTGTTTTATAAATATATATATTTGCTTATATTTAAATACCTATATTAAGCTATCGGCACTGCTTGGGGTTTTAATGTTTGCTGTAAGTTTATTTAAGAATTTAAAAAGAAAGAAAGAATAGATATAATAAATGAGTACTCTGTTGAGATTTTATATACATTTGAATGGATAAAGTTCTAAACTCTACTCAAATATTATAATTGGTTGCAATGATAATATGATTGGATGAAAGGATCAGCGATGTCGATGTAAACTAATCGAATGAGTGCCAACTACATTAATACGCTTACTTCTCGAGATAGCTGAACTATTTATATTTAAGTAGAGTTCGAGGGCTACTATTAGTGTAAAAGATATGAAATACCCCATAGATATATATCTCTTTCGACAAGAGTACAACATACCATATTCTATATGGAAAGAAAGCCTATATATTTGGATAAAGTACACAGTAGATAAGAAAGAAATTCCTAATAATAAAACAAATAAAGAGTTATATTTGACTCTAGACTGTTAAGTCTCTCTAGTTCTATTTGGATAAGAAACATCTAAGATAAGTATAAACACTTCTAGAAGGGACGGGACACATTAATATAGTTTAGACAACATAAATTCCATTGCATCAACATTAGAGATACCCAACAATGCTAAGCCATCGACAACTATGTTCAAGCTCTAGCTAATATAGTTGTAGACTAGATTAGAATTTTTTTCTACATGTTATACTTATGAGAGATTAGTATAATGACAACACCAGCAGCTAACCAAATAAGAGTATGGGTATTACCTTTCTCAAGGGCCTCAACCTATATAAAAATTATTGTGTCTTCTTCTCTCTACATATTCGTTTGTATTATCATATCAGCCGATCTGTGCGTCCTTTAAATACACTATATATACGCATATACTACGGTCATATTATTATTCATCGATAGTGCTACACTCCATCCTCCATCCCCACTCCCGAGCCCCTCCTTTGTCATATTCTCTCATACTTTCTAAGCTAACAACCTCTTCTCAACGCTATATAAAAACTAAGTGATAATTCTTAAGTTATATGTCCAATTTTTAATTTGTTTGAGCTGTTATTATATTTATAATTAGACATGATTTTAGATCCATATTGCTAATATTTTGTTATATAACAACTAAAATATGCCATTTAAGCATATACCCCTATCCAACCAAATTGTAATAAAACATTATAAAAAAATATCTTATTTTTAATTTGTTTGAGCTGTTGTTTTATTTATAATTAAACAAATATAACTTAAGATCCATATTGCCTATATTTTTGCTTTACAAGAATTAAAATATGGACATTTGTCCTATGCATAACAACCAACCTGCACTAAAACATTGAAAAAGTGTTAATATATATTATTTATCTTAAATTATTTTACAAATATTCATAACTAAATTAGATTAACGGTATTAAAAAATTAGGAGACTCCTGTACCATTGGATTCCATATAGATAGGATGATACCAGCTTACATATCAGATCTTGGAATCTACCTAGTAAGATCTTGAAATCTACCTGTATCATCTTATAGCAATAAGTATTAGGTCTGATACCTATTTGATGTTATCATACTAATAAATATCAATCCGATACCTCACAGGTATCATGTGATACCCAATAGGTCTTAAATCTGGTAACGCACAGGTATCACCTAAACCTCAATTTCCGTCGTAGCCGATGTAGTTGCTATCTATCCTGATTTACCAACCCAAAACAGAAGTAACAGAAGTAGTCCGGTGACCACTTTAATATAACTATCTCTCATGAAATATCAATCTATCCTCCGCCTAACACGGTCGAGTGGTAGCAATCGTGTTTGTGGCTTCTTGTCGCTGGACAATAGCAGTAAATTCCAGCCTTTGCATATATGAATGATAGATAAATTATGGTTATTACAATTTGAACTCTGGTGAGGGAAATCACATAGCAGCAACTCTGTCTCCACGCCAAAGGAGCTTGGTAATGCCAAATATAAATATCACGCTAGATCGACTGTAGGTTCTTGAAAAAAAAAATCAATTGACGGCATAAAAGTAGGTTAATGAGTCAAACGCTAAAGAGAAAAATAAGCGCGAGCTAATGGTTATGGTATTTTTTGTTCTGTTAGCTTGCCTGAACATATTGGAACGAGTAATCAGTATTATTCGAAGCGAACATGCAACCAACAAACAAGAGAAGAATATGCGTAACTAAAGTTAATGGACTTAACATGGATATATGCATTGTCTATGTTTCTAAAGTTTGACCATTAATATATAATGGACCGATGGCAACTATATTAATCACATACCAGACACCAAATAAAAGTAGAGAAATCAAGTGAAATAATTAGGACTATTAACTTTTTTGTATGGATATCTATCTACTCTCGTCATGTGCTTACTGCTAACAACAATAAATCATCTTCCGGTACAACAATCAATATATGTCAGCAAATTTTCTTCAATTCATATTGTACATTCCCAAGGGTCTTTTGGATATATATATATATATATATATGAGTGTTCATCCGAAGAACTGTAAAAATGAGTCCACGATGAAGGTGAAAAACTAACAGACAGGCCAAATGCTCGAACCAATCCTGCATCTCGATATATAATACAAAGCAGCTGGCTAGTGAATCGGATTGGGAGGCACGAGGACAAGATTTTTCAGAGGGAAACCGTTATTCGGCAAGGCACTGGTGTTTACTCGAAGACGTGATGAAAAACTACTTGGTTCAGCCAGCTGCTACACGCAGTTGTCGATCAAGCCCGGTAGAGACCCAACACCGACCTGGTAGTTTGGTTAACCGAACCATCGGTTCATCGTTTTTTTTTTCAACTTTGGTCTTCTGTTTCCAAAGGCCAATCTTTTAAAAAACCGAACTACCAGATCCAAACTTTCGGTCAGTACCGAGTTGATCGTAACGAATTAAGCAGGAGTATCACCGCTAGAAAGTAAGTGCTGATGCCAGGGCCGGTTCAAGGCTTAAAACGGCAATGATTCCAGAATTTGAATTTTTAACACGCAAAAAAAGCTTGAAAAATATTCCATATTAATTACACCACGACATAGATATGAGAAAACATTTTCTCTGTTGGGATAAGCAGCTATCAACGGCAAATTGTTTATTGGGAAAGACTGTTGCCAACAATCATGCCTGCGGTCCAACTGTTGAGTAAAGTTTTACTGACGGAGGAGCCCGGCCATAGTTTAGTTTTATAATTGCTGACGGACTAATCTTAGTTGGTTTTTGCGTGAAATATGCCTGCCGTGTATGGGAATTGAACCCTTGAACCCCAGGACCTCTCACGACACATAGCCTCTTTATCATTTCACTTACGTATCCTCTTGATTGTATATCACATACTTCTCTCTTCATCTGTCAACTCCCATTCAGTTCTAACTTTGCCTAAATGGAGATGAAGATGCTGGGCCTATAAGCCCTGATACATACTTTTGGCCCCTAGAAAATGCCTCCTCGAGCTCAGTAGACCACAGGTGTTTGTGGAAAGGCAGAATGGGAAATTTCGTTGTTCAGGCTACTACAGGAAGGCCTAGACCATGCAGAACCGTAGAGCAAGTTTGTATAAACGATGGTGGTCGAAGCACTCACTCCATGTCATCGAAAGACAACAAAGTAGCCATTGCTCCCAAGGAATGGTATGGTGTTGGTGCAAAAATCGTCGACCCTTCCATTGCACACGGCGGTTTAGGAGATTTGTTTAATTTCAGTGCAGATCCTAGCTTGATTCATTTAGAGTATGCTAGTAAATTTGATTTTGTAATTAACAAGACATATGGACAAAAGTTAAAACCTTAAGACCTAATGGCCGATAGGAGCTCCTTCCATTAGCTGATGTCCGATGGGAATGATATCACTTGCATATTAGTGGTAAGACCGATACATGCATAGACATATAAAATGATATAGGCAAGTAAACCTACTAAATTATGATGCTAGGCTTAGTAAAGATAACATTGATATATCGAAAACCAAGATTGTATAAGATTGAATTGAGTAATACTAGATTGATCAATTGTAGAGAGCCGATAATCGTCAGAACAAAAGATAAATATAGGGCGGTGATCCAATATGTGCAAAAATAGTTTATTATAAAGAATGATATATCAGCTAGAAAGTCGATACGCATTAAATTTGAAGCTTAATTATAGCGATACCTCATTGGCTAGAGCTCTCGTGAAACATTGAATAAAATCTATTGACTTAGTAGAATTAACCTATTAGTAGCAATCTAATAGATCGTAAGTAATCGAGATAGTATCAGATTGAAGATAATAAGAAAAACCTATTTAATTGATCAATACTACACAAGCGTGATAGATACACTAGATTAAGATCGAATTGATGCAGCCTTACATAAAGTTGATATATTAAGGTAAGCCAACAATTGTATCGACCGAACAAAAGTAATCTAAGAGATCAAAATGATATAGCCTTATACAAGACTAGTCCAACCGATAAACCTGCTGGGTGGCGGGACTTACCACTTCGCTGGAGATCAAAATGATGCAACCCCATGTTGAGAGGTAGAACCTACATGAAAAAACCTAAAGAACTAGAGTTGGTGATGTGCTGGGAATATTGTTGTATTTAGTTATGTGTTATTGTTTTTACAATAATGCAAAGTTTATATTTATACCCTGATATTACATGAGTCCTAGACGGTTACAATATCCATGAAACAAATGAAAACTAACAAACCTTCTTAATTATTATACAATCTTACCTAATTACAATAGATGTCCCTAAATATAACTTTCTTTGTCTTCCACAAATTGTCCTGGACTCAGTTATTCACGGGCCAATTGATCCTACCCGAACCTAAACTCAAACCTATGAGCCGATCCATCAACCATCGTCTTTAGCCGATTCATCAGCCATCGGCTCTAGCTGATCCATCACCATCTGCCTTTGTCAAAGACCATCGATTTTCATCAAACACACAAAAGCTTTCATGCTGATATTCTGACCTATGCCAATTTCCACCGTTAACACATGCCCCTTCAATTTCGGACTTTGATACCTCAATGTTTTAAATTCCATTTATTCTGACCTGTGCCAATTTCCACCGTTAACACATGCCCCTTCAATTTCAGACTTTGATACCTCAATGTTTTAAATTCCATTCGATTCCATCCGGTTTCCATGTCCTACTCTTATTTTTACTACATGTTGTAGCCTGGTTAATGCGCATTAAAGGCATTCAAACTGATTCGAATCCACTGTCAAGGGGCATCTACTATATGATCATGACCCTGCCACCACCTTACCCTCAATCTCTTGGTCTATTCATTGTCCCTCGACTATTCCGGTGACTTCACTTGAGCCCTTCTCTATTTTCGGTGACTCACAACCTCTGCTTCTTAGAGATCAGTGGCACTCACTCTTTGGCATTTTCCACCTCTGCTCACTGCGATGGCCACTACAAATCTTGTCCCTAAGGTATTTTCCCTTTTTCCTCAAACTTTATTGTTTCTCCCATCTTGTTTCCTCACTATTCTTGCCATCCTTGTTTGCCTCCATAGAACCTCAAGAATCGAATCAAATCTTCATCTCCATCATGAACCACCCAGAACATTTTTACCTTGGTTCAATGGGTGACAACGGCCCCACAGATTTCATCAACACTGAAACTAGTCGGCTTCCCATCAGGAACACCTCTCCGTCAACTGATGATTGGATGAATAGTTTCAGGGGATGTCCCAATAAATTGATAGGCTAGAGAGACTGGTATCATTGCATATCTGTGGCCAAGCAAACTTTCTAGGATGAAATGGGCATCAACCATTGCATCGGCTTGTCACTTACAAAAATGGAGAAGAATGAGCTCCTCTTGTCATCGGCCTACTATTTTTGGTCAGATGCCCTCAATGCTTTTCTCTTTGCTCACGAGCCAATGACGCCTACACTAATGGATGTGAAGATGCTAATCAACCTCAATATCACTGTCTCCATGAACCCTAGCAATTTCAAATTTAAGACTCACCATTGGCTGGAGACCAATAAAGTTGGTGGCTGGACCGAGTATATATCAACTTACAACAAAGCAAACGGATCAAGTTACCGACAGGGAGCACGTGGCCTTCCTCAACTTGTGGCTTGAACGATTTGTCTTCTGTGGATCAACCCTAGGTCCAACAACTAATATGCAATGCATTATGGAATGATTGGTAGCAGGAAACCACATCCCACTAGACAAATATCTCCTAGGGGCCAGCTACTTGCTACTATATCAAGCAACTACTAAGCTAACTGCCCGTCAACCTATTGGTCACATCAGATGGCCATGGTGGTTCATCCAATTGTGGTTAAATCTCTACACTGCCGTAGTAGCAAACACTCCTCCTGTTGATACCCTGTCCTATCCGTCAGACTATGCAGAGGATGTAGACCCTATCTCACACCAATGCAAATCATTCGAAGAAGCAGCATCGACACTTCCAGGTAGCAGGATAGCCCTTGAAGAAATAAGCCATTGGTTTAAAATTTTCTATCATGGCTTTATTTGAGAAGCCATCATCTGGTTTGCTTATTTCGATGCATCTTATTTTGAAATCCCTTATAACTTTGATCCCTTATTCATCTCAACCGATGAAGAATGTCAGAACACATTTATATTAGCTATCATCCCTGCATTCTTTCCACTGGTATCGCTTAGGGTAGATCTAATCAGCTACCATATGAATTTTATCATACATCAGTCTATGCTTGTCAGCTTGGATGTGGCCAACTCCCGATCAGCCTTTATCTCATTGATAAAGTTAAGGCCAAAGATAATGTATCAAGCAGATTAGAATACGATTGGCTCAGGCTTCTTTCTGAATTACTACCATTAGATGACTTTGCAAATAGAGAAGCCTACACCATCAACTCTAGGATGTTTGCCTAATGGTGGAAAGAATGGAAATGTCACATGTTCAATTTATCAGTAACTCCTTACTGTAAATCCATCAACTATGCTTACAAAGCTTCTAATAGTGAAGTAAAATTCTTTGCATCATCTTTTCTTTACTTGCCACACTCTTTTATTCTCATCCATCATTATAGGCCATTGATGCAGACGCCCCTATAATGAGCCAATATAATCGGCCGATCACTTACCTTCCTCCATCGGCCATACCACACTTGGGATCTAGTGCCCATGCTTCATCGGCACTCCTTCGAGGAATCACGCCAAGTCAATCCACACTAAAACAAAAGCGCAAGAAGATTGTAGTTCACCCAAGGCATACCAAGGCTAGAATGACTATGGATGTTGTGAAGACCACTGCCACTAGCACCATTCATATCATCTTCGACACTAAAGCCACATTGGAACCCCATCCACCGGTGGTAAGCTTCAATCTTTTCACCCTATCTAATTGCCATAATTGACAATATTGACCTTTTAGCCGATTGTTTCAGCATGAGACATCAATCCCCAATCCATCAACGCTACAAAAGACACAGAGGCCCAAGCCATCGTCTCCCCAAGATGATCCATAGATCTAGGCACCGAGTAGCCTACAAATTGACTTGTCGAATAATAATGTCTAGGGCATTAGTTTAACATAACCTACAAACTTATTTTTACTTTACACGATAAAATCAGCTATTGCCTACCATTTTACTGCTTTAGCCGATTCATACCACAAATCAACTGCATCAAGGCCAAAACCCATTTACCGACCTGCCTCACAATATCAGCGCTGACAGTATATACTTGATAACATCAGACTTACACACTATGATGCACTCATCTGATTTAAAATAATAACTTAATTTTGTGCACGAAAAATATAAGCACAAGCAAAGTTTCTCTACCACAAGTACCTTGTCTCGGCATCCAAAAGCCTTCTACTAAGATAAAACCCGACCCTTCCTATCCCATCAATCTCCTGTATTAAGATTGATCCAATATACTTCTCATCGGTTAATATATACAACTTAAATGGTTTCCCACTCTGTGGTGGAATAAGCATGGGAGAAGAACTCAAATAATCTTTAATCATATCAAAGGCTTTCTACTACTCCCCCTTATGAATTCCAAACCAGCCTTCAATTTCAATAATGGAATAAATGGCTCAATCCTTCCTTACAAGTTTGAAATAAATCTCTGCACAAAATTTATCTTGCCGATCAATGATTGCAACTTCATTTTGTTAACTGGTGCCTCAGTATTTTTGATGGCCCTGATGCTCCGTTGGCTAATCTCAATATCTCTCTTATGTACCATGAAACCAAAAAATTCCCTAGCCGATAAGCCAAACACACTCTTGTTAGGGTTCATTCATAATCCATATTTTCTTGTTCTTTCAAGAACCTTTTGTAAATCGGCTAGATGAATTTCATCACTATTCAACTTAACCACCAAATCGTGGATGTAAATTTCTACCAATTTATCGATGAGATCATTAAATATGTAATTCATTGTTCTCTGATATGTGGCAACAACATTTCTTAGCCCGAAAGTCATCACAAGCCACATACAAACTGATAGCACTTGAACATCGAAAAGCGGTCTATGGTATATCCTCTTCCACGATAAAAATTTAGTTGTATCCTGCATTCCCATCTAGAAAACTAATAATTTTGTATACAAATGCTACATCCACCAACATATCTAATATGGGCATTGGGTATTCATCTTTAACGGTGGTTTCAACATACACCCTCAGTTTACCATTCTTTTTCCATACTGGGAGTACATTACAAACCAATTTGGTATATCGACACGGTCTAATAAACTTGATATCATATAATCTTGTAATCTTTGCCTTTATAAGCTCGTGTAGTTCCGTGTTGAACCTCCTTGGCGGTTGCTTGTATAGCCAATACCCTGGCTTAATAGGGAGCCAATGTTCCACAATCGATCGGCTTAAACCCAACATCTCATGATATTCTTAGGTAAAGCAATCCTGATACTCTTTTAATAAGTTAACTCTTCTCTTATTTTAGTATATTATTTTTTACTCATATACGTCGGCCTTGGCCTATTCCCTGGTCCTATGTCTACTTCCTCCAAGTCATCAGCCGAAATAAAACATTGTACCTACTTCTTTTCAATGTCTTATATGGTCTCCATTAGAGCGATATTTCTAAACCAACTTGCTAAATCCACCACATCCTTTGGTTGGCAACCTTGAGATATTCTGCTTCCCAGTCCGATTAGATATGAACTTTGCTTCCTCCAACTCCCAAGATGAGTAATTGGTTGCTGCCATGCTCTCCGATAAATCGACTAAGACCACTTTGACTTGGTCACCTTTCCATTGATTCAGATTCTGGTGCATGGTTGATAGTATGTAGCAATTGGCATGGATCTAATCTCTCTTGAGTAGTAGGCTATATGACCCCTTTGTGTCGATGACAAAGAATGTGGTAGACAAGGTCTTACTTCCTACAGTTAGCTCCACATTAAATGCTTCTTTAGTTTCCGAAGCATTACCATCAAAGTCCCTAAGCACTATATTAGTCTTGACTAAATCCTCAACAATCTTCCCAAGTTTTTGATACATTGAGTAAGGCATCAAATTGATAGCTGTGCCACAATCGACTAGAATTTTTGCCATCGGCTTATCGTCCACATGTCCCTTGATGAATAGTATGTGGAGATGCCAATGCTTTGACTCCCCAGTCTTATTAAACACTATCTGTTGAGGCTCTAAAGCCAACTATCCCATGAATTTTTTAGTCTCATCACCTTCAATTCCTATCACTCTATACTCCATCTACAAATAAAACACCATGCTCACCGAACCTTATGGATCAACATTATCATTCTTCCGCTTGATGTGCCACTCCTGTCGGACACCTTTGCTTTGCCGATGATGCTAGACCTCCTCATGCAATTGTTGTTGTTCTTCCTCTTTCTCACTTGTCCTTAATTGTTATACACTTCTTTTCTGGTTATTCATCAACGTGTTGCTAGGGCACCATTGAAGATTTTGATCCTGACATTCTCTATTGAACTCCTTGTAGAATTCCACTTTGAGATCATCCTCTTGACTTATTGACCCTATGGGTGCCTTGCATTGACACTCACTGGCATGGATGTTTGAATCCCATGTATAGCTCGTGATCGATCCTCAGTAGACGATGTAGCTAGTCTTGAGACTCTTACCATTCCTGGCTTGTTAAATGCTGATCAGCTTCGTGCAATCGGACATTACATTCTAGGCAGTCATCAACTAATGGAAGTCTCATCCTCCGATCTCGACAGAACTAGAAAAAGGGGCAACTCCAGTGGGGATTGCAGTATATCTTGTCCTTCTTTGTCAATGGTGATGCTAATCTCCAATCCTTTTGTTGCCTCTTTTGATATTTTTCAATTAATTGCGATGATGTCATCCTCGGTCTTTTGTACTTTCGACGATCTCTACCATTGGCTTGCTTCTTTGATGACTCTGCAAACACCATATTCACAGGGAATGGATGACTATGAATCTTCATCGACCTCTTATCATCAAACTTAATTCTTCCTTGCTCCATGGCTGATTGTATTTGTTGTTGAAACACATTGCACTCGTTAGTCTGCTACGAGATTGAGTTGTGCCATTTGAAATAACTCTTCTTTTTTTAGCTTGTTAGCAGGTGGAATGACGTGCCCTGGGGGTAAAAGGATCTGTTTCTCTTAGAGCAGTAAGTCAAAGATCTTTTTAGCTTTATTGATATCAAAATCATACTTCTCATCCTTGCCAACCGTCTTTACCCATGGACAAAGCACAAGCTTCTTGTTTTTGACCCACTCGGCAACATTGATCTTGGCGTCAGAACCCACATCTATGTCCTTGTTTGATCGATAGGTTTGAACACAATTGATCTTCCTTTGAAGCCTCTCTTTCCTAGCCTCTTGGAATTGGCTTTCATGAGCTGATACCTTCTATATGAGTTACGCTAGAATTTCAAATTCCTACGATGAAAACTTGTCTCTAATAGGGCCCAGCAACCCTTGGAAAGCTAGTTCGACTAACTGCTCATTGTTAAAGTTCAAACTATAGCATCGGCTTTGAATGTCGCGGAATCACCGAATGTAATCTAGAACCGACTCATCCATCCTTTGCTTTACTGTTGTTAGGTCTATGAGGCGCATTTCATAAATCCCAGCAAAGAAATACTTATAGAACTATTTCTCCTGATTGGCTTGATAGAATTCGGGGGAAGTGATGAAAGGCACATGAAAGCCGATTTAGATAATGACAAGGAAAAAAAATCTAACTCTCAGAGCATCTTCAGTCGATTCCACCCCATATTGGGCCATGAATCGGCTTACATGGTCCATAGTGGAAGTGTTGTCCTTCCCTGAAAACTTAGAAAAATTTGGTATCCTATATTGATGAGTTAGAGCAACCCTATCAAACTAGTCTAGGAAGGGTGTCTATACATATATGTTTGCTCCTTAGGACTTAAGCCAAACTTTTCTCTCATCACCTCAGCGATCCTAGCCATCCAATCATCATCTCTTGGTTCCTAAGGATAATTTTGTGGAACCTAATAGATGGGCGCTTGATACTAAGGTTGCCACACTTGATAATGGTCCAATTGTAAATCTTGATACTGCGATTGTTGTGCTAGATATTGATTTTGAGGCTCTTAATATTGATTGCAGAGTGGTTGATACTGATTTTACGATGCTTGATACTGGTTGTGAGGCTGCTAGCATTGATTCTACAAGCTTGATACAGATTAGGAGGTTACTAGTACTAATTATGTTCTTTCCACGAGCTTCCCCACTCTGCCATCTCTTCACCACATCCTTGTTCTACCCATAATTTATGTTGTAGAGATACGTAGCAGGTGCCTAACCCTTCTGCCTCTAGCTTAATTCTGTGTCAAAGATAAGAAAAGCTCTCTTCTCACCCTCCGACATTGCTTTGGACTTTCTAGGAGGTACACTTGGCCTCAAGAAGGTTCTTTATATACAGATCCATTCACTATTCTTTTGATGAGGTCTTGCAATGTATTTACCAACACTCTCGACTAATTGTTCAATGCATGATTTATTGTCTCGTTGACCACGTCCTAAAGATTGTACGGGGATTTTGATTGCACATGACTCAACTCCTCAAATAGTACCACTTTCTGGAACGTAGTCTTCTGTGTTGAGCCCTATCGGGTCAATCTATAAGACTCCAAACACATCTTTTGATATCCATCCACCAACTTCTACACTTGCTGTCTCTATTCATCGGTCAAATCCTCCATGGTAACAGGGATGATATGCTCATTATTAACTTTGTTAGACATCTTTAGCTTGTTGTCCCACCACGATTTGGTCAAAAATACGTCCCACCAAGTGTGCCAAAAGTGTGTTGGTGCAAAAATCATCAAGACCCTTGCGTCGCACATGGCGGCCTAGGAGATCTACTTAATTCCAGTGCAGGTACTAGCTTGGTTCGTTAAGGATATGCCAATCAATTTGATTCTACAATTGATAAGAAACATGGACAAATGAACCATGAGCCAATTAGCCTAATGGTTAATACGTGCTCCATCCATCAACCGATGGCTAATGGGAATGATAGCACTTGCATATTAGTGACAAGATTGATACGAGCATAGAGATACATATAAAATGATATAGCCGAGTAAACTCATCGGCTGGCTTAACTGAAGGAAGAAACAAAACCTATTAAATCAATGATGCTAGCTTTAGTAAAGACAATCTTGATATATCTGACTAAATTAAGATAGTATGAGATTGAATATAGTAGGACCAGATTGATCAATAGTAGAGAGCCGATAATTTTCGGAACAAATGATGAATATCGACTAGTGATCCAATGTATGTAAACATAGCTTATAATAAAAATAGATATATTAGCTAGAGAGCCCATGCGTATTAAAATTGAAACTTAATTATAGCAATACCTCATTGGCTGAAACTTTGATGAAACGTTGAATAAAACCTACTAACTTAAGTAGGATTTAACCTATTAGCAGCAATATAAAATATCAGATCTATTCGAGACAATAACGGATTAAACATAATAAGAGAAGCCTATTTAGCTGATCAATCCTATATAAGTATGATGGATACACTAGATTAATGTAAGAGATTATAGCGATGTAACCTTAGAACTGATATATCAATGTAAGCAAGCAACTGTATTGATCGAACTAATGTAATCTAATAGATCAAAGCAATGTAACCTTATACAAGACCAGACCAACCGATAAATCTACTACGCTGGCTTGACTTACTCCTTCACTAGTGATCGAAATGATACATCCCTGCATCAAGAGGTAGAACCCATCCAAAAAAATCTAGAGAACTAGGGTTGGTCATACGCCTAGAAAATTGTTGTACTAAGTTATGTGTTGTTGTTATTATAGTAACACGTGATTTATATTTATATCCTATAATTACATGAATTGTATGCAGTTACAATATCTACGAAACAAGCAGAAACTAACAAACATTTCTAATTATAATATAATCTTATCTAATTACAGTAGATATCAAATTTCTTTGTCTTCCACAAGGTAGCCTGGGCTCAATCATTCATGGGCCAATTGATCCACCGGACCCAAACTCAAACCCACCAGTCAATCCATCAACCATTGTCTTTTGCCGATTCATCAGCCATTGGCTCTTGTCAGTCAATCCCCATCAGCCTTTGTAAAAGAGCATCGGCTTTTATCAAACACACAAAAGTCGCTATGCTGATATGCTGATATGTGCCAATTTCTATCATTAACACATGGTCATCTTCAATGAAGTCTTCATCCATGATTTTTTTTACCATTCAATCATTTGGCCAATTTTTTTCTTTTTTATCAATCATATTTTTACAAATAAATCAATACCCAACCACTCGTACATATGTATGTTTTCCTTCAAGTGAAACAAAGATTTCTATAAGTAAATATAAAGCAAAGTTAGAATCATTCAAAATTAAAACTTGCATTGAATCATGGTGAAATGGGAGTTAGTTATATAGAAGAGTATCAAGTGATAGCGGCCTACAGGCCCAACTGGCACAAAGGTGGCTCGGGAGCATACGGCGGCCTAGGGTTGCATTGCCTAGCCAGTGGCACGTGTGATCTGGCCCAGCACGGTGGCATAGGCTTGAGAGTGTGCGCGCGACCCTGAGTGTAAGGTGACCTAGCCACATGGGTGCGTGCGAGCGAGCGTGTAGGCGCGCACTTTCCTGCCTAGGACAGACGTTAGCAGCTGTTCGGCATGGACGACCTGGCAGCTATGGCGGTCGAGATCTTTTGTGTCTATGTGTTGGAGTGTGTGGTCATCCATGTGTGTTAGACGGTGTGGCACAATTAGAGCCGACCATTTCAAATCCATTGGCTAAAATTTATTTTTGGAGGGTTAGTTTTTCACCTTAAGAGCAATTACGACATTGTTTTAGGTGTAACCAGTCACTCTTTACCTATCAAAGAAACATAGGCAACAAAAGACTTTAGACCTTTGACAAATTTTTGTGAGAGTTATAGAGAGAGTTGTAGTGAGGAAAAATAAGAGGTAGTTAGGAGAGTTTTTGACAACTCTTTTATAATTCTTCAGAGAATTTTGTAAGCTTTCTAAACATATTTCAACCAATAAAATAATATTTATTTTTAATTAATTTTCTTGTTCAAATTTAAATTACATAATTTAAATTGTGCATTTAAATTCTATAATTTAAATTATACAATTTAAATTTGTGCACTTTTAGGTATTACTTCTTGTTTATGCTTGAGTTTCTTTTCTGCCTTCTACTCTTTTGGATCTGCCTTGAGATAAAAGGCAGCAAACTTTATATTGTATTAGAGTAAAACCCGAGAGGTTGAAATACCTAAGAGAGCAACTTGAAACTTTCGTGAGAACGTTATTGTGATAGGATATAAAAATTGGAATCTAGTTGAAGATATATCTTTCTCGTAGCTATAGTTATCTCGACTTAACTTTACAATAATTAAGATTTTGATAACGTAACTAATTCAACATTTTATAGGTATTTTAGGGATAGATTTAATCGTTCTTTATTTACGCGTGCTAATCTTACAATTTATCTATGTATACCTATATTAATTGGATACTTAGCTATAAGCTCTGACGCTAATCAGAAAGATCTGGATGTTAGTTAAGTATATCATCGTATCACAACCATATACATTTTTTATGCATTAAATTAATAAAATGTGTTACTTTCCCATCTAAATCGTGTAAATCAACTGGAATCGTTTACGGTACGGCTTCTGTACGTATGAATTGGAAATATCCTTCCAAAACCTAACGAGGCTGCGCTTTCCCATCTAATTCATCAAGTATATTAATTAGAAATATCCTTCCAAACATATCGAGGCTGCGCTTTGCCATCTAATCACATCACGTAAACTGTGCTTGATTAATTAATCTCAGTGCGCGGTTGCCACGGGAAATGCAGTTGGAGGCATCATTGATCGAGCTATGTCGATGTAAAAGTTGAAATCTATAGATTGCATAAACTTTGCTTATTCAAAAAGATAGAAGGCATGTAATAGTAGTCATTTTCTAATTAAGTTAGCCCGTCTGCTAGCTCGATCGCTATGGCTGTTAGGTTCCAAAGACACATGGTGCTGCTATAATTAATGGTGCAACTCAACAATTTTCTTACTTTTTGACGCAAGATCCCTGCAAGTAACCAAGTTGCATTCAACGATGATCCATCTTTGTTCACCAGCCATGGAGAATAAAGTGCCAACTGTTGGGCGATTCTTTTGAAATACTGTAGATGTAGTGCTGCAGCTTCAGCAAAGAGTGTACATAGGGGAATCAACTCCTCTGCAAAGAAGCTTGGATAACTAGACAATAATAAATGAATTTTCCTTTGGATGCCAAAATCAGTAATGCGTAAGTTAAATGATTGTGTCGGTGTGTCCCATATATCATTGTGTAAAACAGCCATTTCTTAAAAATTTATAAAACGTCGATTACATTATCTTTTTGATCTACACATATATATTATACACACATTCTCTTCATCTATCAACTTCTGTTCCGTTTTAAGTGAAGCCCAAATATGGATGATGTGCAGGGTGACTCTCATGGTGACTGAACCATGTTACAGATAGAAGCAAGTTAAACTACCAATGTAAAGTTCAACAGCTCTACGGTAGAAATTTCTAGGGTAATGTACTAGAAAATGCCTTCCATATCACCCAAAATCCTCGAGAGCGTGTAGTGCCTTGAAAACATCTCTTTCTCACTGGGCTTCTTTGACAGATTCCTGTGACAAAAAGGGAATTCACCATTGATATATCAAAAATTTGAAAAAAAAATCATTGTAAAGTTCACCCTTGCCAATTCTAGTGATGACTGGAGGTCTTGTCATAAGAAATGTTCACCATGACAAACACTGGGGATTTCATCGTTAGCAGTTAAGCTGTCACATGGTGATGAAGAATTTTATCGTAGAACTTGGTAGGTATGGTTCTCATGAGTCCACGGTAAGCCGTCCCATTAGTAAGTAGTAGATCTTTTGAAGAAATTTGTCAAAATTTAGGTCTAATTCATCATAACAATTAGTCTTGCACATAGCAATGAAGTATTTTCATTATAGAACTTGCCAACAATAGTTGACACGAGGTTCCACATGTAAGTATGAGAACACATAAATGATTTGACAATTTATCTAGTATTTATATGGACCATGTGAATTTGTGTCTAACGTTTGTTTTGTAAATCAGCGTTGGTTTATTTATATGTGACACTTTGTGACTGTGTTATAAACTGGTGTGAAGTCATATGAAAATGTGTTGACCAAATGGTCTAGCTACCTCTCCTTATCAATGGTGAAAGTCGAACAGATGTTCATGTTGGAGACGCTACAATGTGCCATGAATTGATCATCATTGTTCCCCAGTGAAAGTAAGTTACTAATTGTTTATTCATCAATAAATGCCATAATTTAGCCAGCCAATGGTTGATTCTTGCATCCCCTATTCCACTAAAAAACACCTGAGCGAAAAAAGAGAATGTGGGAAGCAAAAGAGAACAACTGAGAAGGCAAGGTTGAGGCAAGGTTGCTAGGAGTCAACAAGAGGAGACGCTTTGAGCTTTTCGAGCTAGAGGAGAAGATTCACACTGACAAAGCAGAGGGCGAGGCATTGAGGAAGGAGATCGAGATCGCGAAATACAAGCTCGCTATGCTGGATAAGAAGAAGGGAAAGCTCACCAAGACAAAGAAGAAGGCCGACCACGAAGAGAACTCCTGGTCAGCCTGATTAATATTCTAATATATATGTTATATTAATAGTATTGTATCGATCATTTTAATATATAGTCTCCATGTCCCTAGTGACTAAGTATTTAGAAAATTTTAATACACTTTGATATTATGGCATCTATTCAAGTATTTTGTAAAATGACAAATGGTGAAAGTTTGAACATGAATGATGCTTGGTGACAAATATAAAGAAATAGAGGGAGTAGCTACAGGAAAATCCAGTGTTAAAAAAGGTAATAACTGAAAATGTGGTCTCAGTTTTTTTTAGTAAATTCCAGCCACCAGTAGTACTAACCATGGACCATCAGATAGATGATGGGAGAACAAGACCGTGAGGTGGGCCACGTATAATCCAGTCTTCTAAAAGCCAAAGTGGAAAGTGGGGAAGGTATAAGCTCTGTGAGGTAGGCCTTTCGGAATAATAGGTCGCATTGTGCCCTTATGCACCACTGCTCGTACCATACTACGAGCATGGGTGTGACTTGTTTATATATGCCCATGCTGCAGTATCTTTGAAAGTGTTGTTTAGGTCTGTGGGCATTCTATGGGTACATGGGATGTTGTAGGGCATGGTTCACCTAAGCAACATTTTCGCATTTTGCTTATCCCAGTATGTTTAGCCCTAAAATTTTCAAGAAATTTGGTATAAGTATTTGAAGTTACTTCATAAAGCTCAAAACAGTAAGTAAATTAGACGAAGTTTAGTGACAAAATTAGTTCTTGAACACCAAGTTCAGCGCTGAATTTATTGACCTCAATTGAATGAAATGAACCAATAGTACAACAGCACTGAAAGACCAAGTATTTTTTTAGTATAACCTAGGTTAGACACTGTTTTTGTCTGACTAATGCCTCAGCCCATATTTGTGACCTTAAATGTCATTGTACTCATCTTGACTAGCAAGTTAGATGACGGCCATTGAAGCACCTCACATTTTATTTTTCCCTGTCCATCCACCCCTCTCGTCACCTCTTACCATCCAGCACCGATTCCAGCCATTGAGGGATGCCACCGCACGTTTCATCTATCAAGCACCTCACCACTGCAGGGACAACTCCACCTATGGGATTGCCGCCATCACATAATACCTCTAGGCCTAAGTTTTTAGTGCCACAAGACTTGTCATTAGCTTCAAGGTCAGCGGTGCTAGGCATCACTTCTAGATTGGTAAGACACCTAGTTCCTTCCCACAATATTCATGAAAAATTTGATGTAAATGTAGAGAAATTTATAGGTACTTGTAGTTGTCACATGACAGATAGCTAGTGTGCTACTCGCCGTCGGTCGGCTGAATGGTGCCTCAATGTGGACAACTCCTCTTCCGGGAGAAGGAGAAGGAAAAAGAAAAAAAAGTGTAGATAAAATCTTTAGCAATGGCATAAGGAATGCATAGAGTACAATTGAGTGTTTAGTGAGGCTTTGTTTAATTGTTAAATTTGGATTAATGGATGTAATAATGTCCCATGGATGAAACTATGTGTTAGAGGGAGCACATTGCTTGATATGTAGAGGACTCACACAAATAAAGATTGTAAGACTATCTGGTTGTATACAAATAATCTTGTGTTTGTTTTTCCATCTCAGCGGTCTATATGATGGGTACACGAATATTGGTAATACACAAAATGTTTCTGATTACAATGTTCCTACGTACACAAAATGTTGCAACCTAGAAGGCTCCAATCTACTGCCTAGTAGATTAGTTTCTAGAGTACTGTAATAATTCAGTTCTATAACTTAAAAGAGCAGGAGGCCTAGAACCTCCTCCTGACAACCAGCGGTTACGAGGGGATTTGGAGTCCTCGCCACCATATACCTTGTTTTCTTCGTCCTTGTCCTCACATTCCTGTCCTAATCTTCATCATCATCCTCATTCTTCTCCTACTGCTCCTTTTTTGGCTGCTCCCTCATTGGTTGCTGCTTGGCTGCTCCCCCTGATGATGCTTCAGTTGCTCCACCTGTTGCTCCAGCTATTGTTGCTTCTGCTGCTCAGGTTGCTGCTACTGAAGCTGTAACTGCTACTCCCACCACCAATGCTTCCTCTTCATCCCCTCATTGTTGTATGGGCCTGCCTCCTTAGTCTCCACCTCCTCCTCCATTTCGTCCAACTCCTCATCCTCGTCATACTGGCAACTCTCATAGTACGACTACTGGGGTAGCTTGCCCAGTGACCTTAGGGACAAACCGACATTGCCTCTCCATTCTTGTCGCATCTCCTCTATTGCCGCCCTCTTGGTATTGAGTTGTGCATGCTTGGTGGCCACCTTGATGAGGACATCAACACTATCGATACATCCATTCATGGTCCAATTACCCACGCTCTTACACATCAACTCAACTATCAGGTGAGTTCATTCTTGAGTTTATGTTCCTCTTCTTTATACCCTAAAGATGTGTGCACTCTTGTTTTACTCAGAAACGATGGAGAGGATCCAACAGAAAGATGATTAGCGAAGGGTGGATTCAGACTATAGGACAATGCCAAATTCTGACAACCGTCATGACTTCATGCGAACTCCGATTTGGGCTTGCAAGTACTTAATGGAAATGTTATCAAGTCTACTTTCAAATAGATCCAGCCCCATGTCAATATCTTTTCTGGAGCGGCCGCAATTGTCATTTTTATACCGAGTATTTTTCTATCCAGGGTGCTGCGTCACCTCTTTTGGGCCCAATGGGCCGTGTATCAAGTTGGGCCCATTAGGGGCGTGTTCTAGGGTTGAGCACGACCCCAGCACATTTGTGGTCATCTTTCCCTCTTCTTAAACCTTCAGCCGCCGCCAAGAAGAGGGGGGGTTTTTTGTTAATTAGAGTTAGTGTCTTGCTACTTGCACACAGCGTGTGTGTTGGCTAGACCGCCCATCTATGTCTCCGGAACCCCGCCACATTGTGAATTCAGAGCGAATCTTTCATCTTAATATCTAGCAATTTCAGTGCTTGTTTTACTTCTTCTTGCTTGCAGGATGAGTGCCCTAGTGGCTGGGTTATCATGCACCACAAGTTCACGTCGACCATCGGAGATGGTGTATTGGTTGCTAAGGCGCATCGTTCTTGAACGGTTGTAGTCGGGCCGTGAACGTCGCCTCTATCCCCTAATCAAGTTATCCTCCACCTCTCATCGAAAGATCAGGACTAAACCCTAGCGGGTTCTCATCACACCTCCATCTTGCGATAAGCCTCTCTTCGTCCATTTTAGTTGGTCAATAAAAGAATAGAAGTATGAGATGGAGAAAACAATGATGGTAGCTAGTAAAGGAAACTGAGGCCCGATCTTTCGGTATGTAGTTGATAAGTCGAATTGTGGAGATCACGACGTAGATGATCCAAGGACTCCGAACGAGTAGATCGACTCCCTTGCAATCACAACACCACTGCTCCGATGGTTATCAACCGAGCACGAAACCCGGATGACCTCACCAAGAAGGCTAATCCCTGCAAGCGATTTGAGAACATGAGCAAGAACTAGCAAAGGCAATCTGAAATTGCAATTTGGGGTCTCACAAACCAAAGTAGCAGCCTAGGAGGTCCGATACAGAGGCGAAATCTCACAAACAAGTGTGCAGATGCAATCTTAGCAAAACCCAAGTTTTGTAGCTATACATGGGTGATATTTATAGTAGAAAATAAGTCTCCTAGAAGGCTATGGACGTAGGCCACCAGGTGTGGACGTGGAAGACCAAATGATTTAGCTTCCCTGAAGTCACCTGAAGTTCTCAAGGGTCTTTTCAGCTTCTATGCAGCCTTCAGTAAATCAACCGTAACTCTTTATTGGAAGTCCAAATGAAGGTCCGTTTGTTGAGTTACAATGTAGACTTGATAGGCTTTCCAACCATGTATGGTATGCAGCATGTAAGGTCACAGGTTGGTATAGATTTCTACATGAAGTTGGAGTACTTGTCATGTGAACTCAGTCTTGTGTATGTAAACGTTTATTGCTTGAGCGTAAGCTTGGCGTGAAGCTTGAAGTTAGTGTAGGCAGCGATTGGCTCAATGTAAATGCCGTATCAAGACTTGAAGTAGCTCTTGTGCTTTGCGTAAACCATAGCTCATTGGCTGTAAACTGTGTTGGTCCCATGTTCCTAAGTAATAAGATATCACAAGACTTTAGTAGCATCCCATCCTCATGAATATTAGTATGTAACATAAGGAACAAACACACCTCATAATTCAATTGCCGTGCACGAGCCCTTGTCAGTGGACCTTCTAAAGATTTTGGTGTCGAGGCACTGATAGGAACTGTATCTAATGGGGTGATGTCTTCATCATCCTCCCCCTCTAGAACTGGAGTCGTCCTCGACTCAAGTGTATCTTCTTCTCCCAAGTAAGGCTTTAAATCTTCAATGTTAAAGGTGGGACTAACGACAAAGTCTACATGCAACTCAAGCTTGTATGCATTGTCATTGATCTTTTCAAGAATTTGAAAAGGACTATCAGCATGAGGCATTAATTTGGATTTCCTTAACTCAGGAAAGCGATCCTTACACAAGTGTAACCAAACAAGATCGCCAGGTTCAAAAGTTAAATGTTTCCTACCCTTGTTTCCATAAGATCTGTACTTGGCATTCATTTTCTCAATGTTTGTCTTAGTTAACTCATGTATTTTAAGAATCCATTCAGCACGTGATGTAGCATCAGAATTTAATTAGACAGAATTTGGCAATGGTAACAAATCAATTGGAGCACGGGGGTTGAAACCATACACTACCTGGAATGGACTTACTTTGGTAGTGAAGTGTATGGCACGGTTATAAGCAAACTCTATGTGAGGCAAACAATCTTCCCAATCCTTCAAATTTTTCTTCAACACAGCCCATACCAGGGTGGACAATGTGCGGTTAACAACTTCTGTTTGTCCATCTGTTTGGGGGTGGCAAGTGGTGGAAAACAGCAGCTTGGTCTCAAGTTTACCCCATAAACATTTCCAAAAATGACTCAAGAATTTGGCATCACGATCTGAAACAATTGTGTTTGGCACTCCATGCAGATGAACAATCTCCCCGTGATCCAAAAGGTCTTGGACTTGCCGATGAATTTCCTTTGCCTCATCCGAATTGGTTCGATAAGCAGCACGGTTTGGCAAGGGTGGCAGATTCCTCACAAGGGTGGCAGCCCTGGGGGAACCTCAGCTGGAAACACATCTTTATATTCCTGCAAAAGGTTAGTAGCAATAGGGGGCAAAGAGGAGGGAATATCATCAAGTGAATATAGAACTTCTTTGCATCTCAATGCATAACACAAAGAGTCATGATCTGAAAGTTCAGCAAGGTCTGATTTTGTGGCAAGAATAACACCACCCTTTAGCTTTATTCCCGAGGAACTAGAATTATGTGTGGTTTTCTCTATCCTTGGTGGGTACACCGTGTGAGTAACCTGCTGATTTGCAGATTCTAAAGCTCGTTTCTTCTCATTTTCAGCAAGTTCTCGATCATATTGCACAATTTCAGCAGGGGTTAATAGCAGCAAAGTGATCTTCTCCTCCTTGTGGAATAGAGTGTATGTGTTAGTTCTACCATGGTGCATAGCATCTTTATCAAACTCCCAAGGACGTCCTAACAAAAGAGAATATGCTTGTATTGGCACAACATCAAAATCAGCATGATCATGATAGGAACCAATGGAAAAATACACCCTAGCTGATTGTGTCACTTTCACCTTACCACAATTGTTGAACCACTGAACATGGTAGGGATGAGGGTGTGCTCATGTGGTCAAGCCAAGCTTCTTGACCAAATCTGAACTTACCAAATTGTTGCAACTTCCACTATCAATTATGACACAAACACTATAATCATGCACAATGAGAAACATCTGAAATAAACTGTGGCGTTCAAGCCTGTCTTCTTGCTTGATTTGAGCACTCAAAACACGCTGCACAATAATGGTTCTATAATTCGTAGTGGCAGTGGTACCCAAAACTTCGTCTCCCATTTCATCCGTGTGCTCATCATCATCAGGAGCTACAACATTAGTAGCGAGTGCAACTTCATCCTCAACATGACTAGCACTAATATACCCACCATGATCGATTGCAATGTAGGCTCACTGACTTGGGCAGTCCTTCATGACATGTCCCAAGCCATGGCAACGGTGACACTCAATGGGTTTCTTACGTCCCGTGGAAGTGGCCGAAGAGGAAGACTTGGCTGGTGCCTGCAAAACTAGAGATTTACTCACCTCTAGTGCATGTGGTGATGAAGATGGGATTGGTGTACGTGTCTGATCTGAGAATGGGGCAGTTTTGGTTTGCCCCGAAGTGGATCGTGGTGTCGAAGAAGTCCCAAAAGTATTCCTTGTAGCTTGTTGGTGACCCTGCAATTCTTTTTCAGCCAATAAAGCAAGATGGAGCAATCGATTGGTTGTATTATAATCCTTATAATCAACAATGTCCTGAATTTCTCGGCGTAAATCTGAATGGAATTGAATCATTCTATCCTCATCACGTTCTTGTACATCACAACGAAGCATGGTGATTTGCATCTCTTGATAGTATTCTTGGACAGATTTATTTCCTTGATTTAATCGCTGCAATTTTTTTTAAATCATGTTTATATGTTGTGGGAAGGAATCTACCACGCATAACTCGTTTTAATCTATCCCAAGTATTAGGTTCCAAACCAGAATTAACAAGTTCATTCCACCACAAAATAGCATATCTGATAAACTCACAAGTAGCAAGACGAACTCTATGAATTTCTAGAACCATGTGGGTGTTAAATTTTTGCTCAACAATCATCTCCCAATCAAGATAAGCATCTACATCATAGGATCCATCAAAAGAAGGGATAACAAACTTAACCTTAGAATAAGAATCAGCTCGACCATTGTTACCTCCCATACCTCAACGGTGGTGGTGGTGTCGTTGTTGGTCACGTCCACCATTGTTTCCATCGCCATCATGCCCAGCATTACTAGCATCATCATCCTTGTCATCTCCATGCATGGACTCTTTGGGCGGCTGCTCTAGATTGGCAACATGAGTTGTAAGGTTTGTAATGCTGGTCTGAATGTTCTCAAGGAGCTACAATTGCTCCCTGTGCTGTTCTTGCAGAATAGTGTTGAGTTCATCTCTCGACATGTAATCGCTAAAATCATTAGGAGCAGCAGGACCTGACATGATTAGTGAACAAAGAACAATAACAAGGTAGTAACCCTATCAACTATGGGTTCAGTTGAAGTGGAATCACACACACTCAAGCACCTTACCATGTGCTTGCAAGCGCTCTTACCAACACAGCAGGGCGGTCAACTGGTGGCTGGTTTGTGATAAATCCTTGAGCGTGGACAGATTACAAGGAAAAATCTATTCGGATAGAGAAAGGTGGAGCTTGGAAGGCTCAATATGTAGCAAGGGTTAGCAAATACCTTGAAAAGAGTTGCAAAGCTGAAAAGATATCCGAAGCACAAGTCACAGTTGCTAGTCCTTAACGTGTCCCTAGACATAGGACAACAAGATAAAAGAAAGGACCTAGCACCAAACACAAAGTGAATGAATAGATTCCTTCTTGTTTTCTTCTTTCTTTTCTTTTGCCTTTTTTTTGAACCACTTTGTTTTTTTTCAGCACTCTGTTTCTCCCCCTTTTTTTAACCTCTTTTTTTTGTCACGTTTTTTTTCTTCTCTTTTCTTTTCGCATTACCAACTAGAGCTCTTGGAAGCTCTCTTTTTGCAGTGAGTGGAACTGATTCTTTGGAAAAAAACTTTTCTTTCTCTTGACCTCTTCTCTGTAAACTAAAACACAAAGCACAAAGGCAAACATAAGGTGTGGTACTGCAACACAGGAACAAGGTAAAAATAATCTTGGCAAAGTTTCTCAGAGAATTGCATAAACTAGGCAATGAAGAGAAAGCAGTAATAGGATTTGCTAGATGAACAAGGAGGGCAGCAGTAGCATGGCTAGTGATACAAGGCAGCTTGCAACCTATCTAGGGCTGAGCGTGGGGAGAGTAAATACAAGGCGGCTTGCAGGGCAAATCGAGTAGTGTGATGGCTCGATCTGTAGTTGGGAGTTGTGGAAATGGGAGAACAGCACAAAAACAATGCACGGACAATTGAACTAAGACCAAGAACACGATTCTAGACCAGCAACAAAAACTCAACAACGTATATAAATTCAACAATGCAAAATTAAAAACAGTATTGCAAAGACACAAAGTGGTTATAGGACAATGGAAAATAAGTGGACTGTTTTGTTTTTGGCCTTTTGTGGACTATAGGTGATGAACACAATATAAAACTAAAGAGAAAGATGGAATAATACCTAGCGGTCAACCTGAAAATCTGATACCAGATAATGGAAACTGAGGGCCGATCTTCTGGTAGGTAGTTGATAAGTCGAATTGTGGAGATCACGACGTAGATGATCCAAGGACTCCGAACGAGTAGATCGACTCCCTTGCAATCACAACACCACTGCTCCGATGGTTATCAACGGAGCACGAAACCCGGATGACCTCGCCAAGAAGGCTAATCCCTGCAAGCGATTCAAGAACACGAGCAAGAATTGGCAAAGGCAATCTGAAATTGCAATTTGGGGTCTCACAAACCAAAGTAGCAGCCTAGTCGGTCCGATACAGAGACGAAATCTCACAAACAAGTGTGCAAATGCAATCTAAGCAAAACCCAAGTTTTATAGCTGTATATAGGTGATATTTATAGTAGAAAACAAGTCTCCTAGAAGGCTGTGGACATAGGCCACCAGGTGTGGATGTGGAAGACCAAATGATTCAGCTTCCCTGAAGTCACCTGAAGTTCTCGAGGGTCTTTTCAACTTCTATACAGCCTTCAGTAAATCAACCATAACTCTTTATTGGAAAGTCCAAATGACGCTCCGTTTGTTGGGTTACAAAGTAGACTTGATAGGCTTTCCAACCATACATGGTATGCAGCATGTAACATCACAGGATGGTACAGATTTCTACGTGAAGTTGAAGTACTTGTCATGTGTTAATGCCATAATTTGATTCAGCTGTAAACAAGATCGTCCGATGGAAATATTGATCGGCTTGTGGGACAAAGTCGATCGGTACTGTAGAGAAGCTGATCAAATTAGTAGAAGATTGGATTGGTTTGAAGACAGGGAATTATCCGATTGGGGTCAGTCTGAGAAGCCTGAGAAGAGATTGGAAAAGGATCGGCTTGAGTAAAAAAGGGTCCGATTGCTACAGGAATGGAGCCGATCGGGTGGAGTAAGGAATGATTAGGTCTAAAATAGAAGATTATCCAAATAAGACCGAGTTTATGAAGGAGCCGTGGAGTTAAATTGTATCCCATATGGTTAGGAAGTCTTAGTTAGTTTAGTTAACTGCTTTAGAGATGTTTTCTGTTATTTTTGTTAAAAGATAATGTCCAATGGTGGTTGTAGATGCATCGGACTCTGTAAACCCAGGGTATAAATATAGATCCTTTGGAAACATGTAGGATATCTCTCGATCAATATACAACTTCGGCGCATCGCCACCCTAGTTCATCTAGGTGTTTACCGGTGAGTTCTACTAGGTGTTTACCGGTGGGTTCTGGCTCTCGACATGGGGTTGCATCGGTTAAGTCCGATCTCTGGCGAAGGGGTAAGTCCCGCCACTATCCTGGTATACTTTGTTCTATTCAAGGTTGCATCGTTTAAGTTCAAACTCTTAGTCAGATCAGGTGTGCCGTATCACGTCCGTGAAAGATCTATCGGCCTATCAAACTCCCTCCGCCGTCGTCGGTCTCGTGCTGCATCGGTTAGGTCCGACCTACGGGTCTGCCGACGGAGGATTGAGTTTTAGGTCTATAGGTCTCTCTACGGTGTTTCATCGGAGTGAGCAGCTGATGAGTTATCCAAAACGTAGGTCCCCATCGTCGTGAGGCCGATGGGTTCAGGTAGGACTGCGTCAGGCATTAGGCCTGTAGGTAGCCGATGGCATCCCTCCTACCTCGTTGTCATGTTCGGTCTGAGCCCCCACCGTCTTGGTGTCATTAGCCTTCGGTCTCATACTGTCTCGGTTAGGTCCGATCTATCGAGGCTAGCCCTAACGGTGCTGTTACTGCTGTCGCTCGCCCGTATGGCCTCGTGGGAGATCGGCTGCCGCTCTGCGTATCGGATGCGGGTAGCGCCATTGGCTCTTTGGTTGATAGGCCCTTTAGTGCGTTACACGTGTCTATCTCTCGTACTTCCATCAGCTTTTCAGCCGATGCGCTAGCATTCTCATCTCTATCGGCATCCAGCCGATAGGGAGAGTCGGTTAGGCCTTCCGGCCGACCGACATACATGCCTTATCCCCTTTTTCTTGTCAATTGTAGGGTCAAATTGACTGTCACGTTCGTGAACCTCGAGGCTTAAGAATTTGCATTGGAGTTAAGCAGACCTCCTAGGCCTTCGCATGACCAAGCCGTCGTCTTTCCCCGATCGCGGAATTTTTGGCGGTGAGCATCATGTGAACTCAGTCTTGTGCATGTAAACGTTTATTGCTTGAGCGTAAACTTGGCGTGAAGCTTGATGTTGGTGTAGGCAGCGGTTGGCTCGATGTAAATGCTATATCAAGACTTGAAGTATCTCTTGTGCCTTGCGTAAACCATAGCTCGTTGGCTGTGAACTGTGCTGGTCCTATGTTCCTAAGCAATAAGACATCACAAGACTTTAGTAGCATCCCATCCTTATGAATATTAGTATGTAACATAAGGAACGAACACACCTCATAATTTAATTGCCATGCACGAGCCCTTGTCAGTGGACCTTCTAAAGATTTTGGTGTCGAGGCACTGATAGGAACTGTATCTGATGAGACAATGTCCTCATCAACTAGAACTATTAGATGGAGAAAACTAGTGGCCTCAGAGGCTCAGACAATCTTATAGGCATTCTTGAAAGCTAAAGAGCCAAATTCTATAGAGTGGTGCAATCACGTCACTTAGATTCACATGGCACACAAGCGCTATGACCATTAAAGACAATCAATTGACACGTTAACCGATATTGGGGCATTCAATATTTGCACACAGGACAAAATGTACACATCAAATTGTTACCAACGGATAAGCTGGTGTGTATTGTAAAAGTGGGTTTTATGGAGGTGGTGAGTTTATCCAGGTGTCAGGGTAGTTTATTTTCTCTAGGTTTATGAGATAAAGTCAGCAAGCTATTATGTGTTTATCATTACAGCTATGGACTCTTACATTCCCACAACTTAAAATATTACAATTGGCTTGTCCTCCTAGATACTCACCCCAAAAGTTTTAACTATAATTTTCATGTGTTTAGCATTGGGTGTTTGAAAAGTGTGAACATTGCTCCATAGGAATGCCCGGTGTTCATCTTTGAGTTCATTTTAGTCTTGATGTGTACATTTTTTTTAAAACAATACTGTAATCTTTTGTCAACATAATGGTAAGTTTGGCACTTGCTTGTGACCCATCTACATTTGTGGGCAATGAATGCATGTGTTCATTGTAACTTCTCCACTCGTTTGAAAGGTATAGCAAGATTTAGATTATTCTATTTTAATTACAATTGAACACCAGATGTACGAAAATGTGAGAGTCAAAGTAATTATACTAACATGTTGTATTTTGGTTGTACCAGTCAGTGTATTGTACACTAGCCAACTATCTCAACTATACTCAATCACATAGCATATTTTGAGATGGAATGGAGGGAGAGGACAACCGTTTGCCATTATAGCAAGCAAGCTAGAGTTGTAGACTGCCCTAACACTACAACAGTGAAGTGTTACTATACACTAGCTCAACCTCTCGATTTTATTCCCATCTGACTCTTCATTCCCACCATTCTCTATAAGCCCATGAACTGAAAACCCTCTCCACTAGCTCCCAACCACTCACCCTAGATCTCCTACCCCAATATTCACTAGGGAAGTGTACAATCTCTTCAATCGCCTCTTCTGCTCCTGCCCTAATCTGCTCTAAATTTTTTTTCCAATAGTGGTATTGAACATGGCCAACAGCAGAATAGGAAGATGCCAGTCAAGGGAGGAGATGGTGACAACTCAAAAGGGAAGCATCCCATGGTGGAGGAGGATGAGGAGAAGTAAAAACTATCTGATGCATTGCATGCAGAGGAGATAGCTCACATTGAACGGGAGGGTAAGCTCACTAGATTGTCGTTTTGAGTTAGCTTATGAACCCTTTTGTTTTTTCATGAAGTAGAATTCATTGTGCAATATCTGTTCATGTAGGTCTGAATAGGGTTCTGATGTACCTTGCTCACCATCTCAACATCGTGGTCGACACGTTTTGGGTTTCACATGACAACTGAAAGATATGGAGGATTTTAGGGTTCGAGTTTCTTTGGAATGACAACATGCATCTCATGGCGCATGTGCGTGCCCAAGTCTTATGACTACATGGGATGTCTTCGCTCAAGCTAGAGGAGGCCATTAAGGAAGTCATGGTGTGCTGCCTATATCACATCAAGGTGGGCTACCCATAGAAGAGCTTGATGTGGCCACGCAGGAGGTGGTCGAGGAGATGGACTCCAAGGACTACAACACCAACTCTGATGAGGTGCTAGATCCTACTGTTCTAGCGGTGGCAAAGATGGAACTAGTTTGTTTATCTTTTTCAACTCAAGTGGTTTATCATATAAGTAATTTTTGAACTTTATTATTTAGTAATACCATATTATGCTACCGTTTGGTATTGCACTAAAGTAGGTTTCCTCTAGGCTATTCGGCATTTCTTGATGCGATTGATAGCACAAGGCATTGATAAGATTCCTACAATCTCACGCATTGTGCACTTTAGACATAACTAAAGACATAGCTTTGTTTTGCAGTTTTGTTTAGCTACAATCAATAGATAATGTGGTGTTTGTATATGGAACAAACGGGATTCACTGGTGGGAATGTCTCCATGCAGGCAATCTAAAGAGCATGTCTCTAGAACCACACCATTGTCTTTGTTAAGTCCAGCACCATGACAATATGAATAAGGGTTTTTGACCCAAAAACCTTATTCGAATGCAACCTTAACATGTACCCAAACCTATTCCAGAGTCATCAGAATGAATGGTCAGGGCTCATGCATGACCTCCATAACATGTACCTGGTCCAAATAAGTCAACATATCTAGACTTGGCGCCATTCAAACCCACCAGACAACCCAGTAAGTTTCAAAAACAATCACTAGACAATCCATTGCTTGCAGTAAAACAAAACTGTAAAATGGATAGATTTCATCCCCATTTGCCTTCCCACTCCACCCATGACACTAGGATCCAAAATCCCCTCCTCACCCTCTACTACTTTAGGAACCCCCTACTCGTAGGCTAGTATTCGATCTACAATCGCTTCTCATTCCCCACTGTTGGTGTTATCTAGGGTTTTCCATTGGCAGTACATTATCATTTTCTAATAGAGAGAACATGGCTGACGGTGGAAAGTGGTAGGTGTTGATGGACGAAATTAGTGGCATATATCAGAAACGCAAGCGTGCATTGTTTGTCAAGAAAGACATGAAGAAAGCTTGCGATAAATAGGAAGATAGTAAGCTTGCACAATTGATATTATCTAAAAGTCTATGGTACATTTGTTATATGATATATTTCATTACACATTCTATTGTCATCTAGGTCTCTCCATTGTTCTCAAATACCTCGTTGACAACCTCATGAGGGTTCTCGACACTCTGAAGGCACCATTGCAAAAAGGGAAGCCCAAAATTTCTTAGCTCAAAATGCTCAGACCAAACAATAGGGACCTCATGGCTAGCATCCATGAAATGGTCTCAAACCTTAGTACAATCTTCCTACACAAGATGGAGGAGTTGGTACCACGGCACAATAAGGTTTCCCTAGCCATGGTGAAGGTGGCGGTCATCGATGTAACATAACGCATAATCCTTCGCTAAAAGGCAAGGTACCTTGACAAGGACCTCGCCGTGGCCACAGTGCCGCTAGACATTCACCCCAACACCAATGATGATGCAGCGGATGAGGTGGAGGCAGAGGCAGACAATTTCACAACCAAGGTTGCCAAAGAAAACAGCTGGATCATTGCTGGCTCTGGCAGCAGCAACGTGGTGATGGATCCAATGATGGCAGCCCAACCTCTTCTGGTGGCAGAGACAACGAGGAAAAGTATCTAAGTTAGTTACCTATGGCTCACTTTAGTAGTTTGTGTTTAACTAGTGTTCAAACTTCATTATGTGGTAATCATATTGCTACCATTCGATATTTCCATTTAGGCCATTCAGTTACTGGTTTTTAATTTAGTGTGCATTCACTCTATGAACGGGCTATCCATTTAGTGCAATAACAGAAGCACTCACTCAGATGGGCAGGCCTGGCTCCTGCAGCAAAGGCACAACTAGCTCCAGCGACGGTGGCGAAGATGAGAACTAGTTGTTTATTGTCTATGTTTATTTATCTTTTTCAATTTAGTTGTTTATGGTCTAAGTGCTATTTAACCTTTATTATGTCGTAGTATTATATTTTGCTGTAGGCTATGCGGCATTTCTGCATGGAGTCTCAATAGGTTACTTTATATTGCACCCATTTGTTATTGCAACAAAGCCGTTTGGTTATCGGTGTTTCAATTTAGATCAGAGCCCTGTGGCGTGCCCATATGTTAAATGAACAATTAAAATGTGTGGCATAAATTTTCGTTATGTGCAGCACTGAAGTTGTGTCCCATACATTTTTTTTAAGAACTTGGCAGTAATTTGGATGTTAGTTGATAGTGGTTGTCAGGTTTGCCAACATTTATTTACTAGAGTGATCGAAATGAACACACAGCGTTTGTTATTTGTACCGTCAATAGTTCATTAATTGTAATTAGTCCAATATGTTGTATAACCTCTGTTCCATTATATAGCTAATAGTTTTTAAATGGTTAGATTATGGTAAATGAAAGCTAGATAGATAAAAGTAGAATGTTTAATTTGAGTTCTATGTGGTATGTGTTTCTTTAACAGACAACAAAATTTGAATTTGAAGAGCCCACCTAAACTGGTTAGGGAGTGCTGCTATTTCAAAATTTTGCATGCTACCGAAAATGATATTGCGAAATGTCTATTATGTGGCTCTGTGCTGAAAAGTACCAAAATTTAGGTTATTTTGGTAAATTCCTGCTATATTTCGGTAAAATAAGCCATATCTTTCTCTTTGCTGCTGGTGCTATGATCGCAGTCCATGGTAGTCATCCCATCTGCTTTCTATAATATACAGCACACCGTTCCCTGGTCTACCCTTTCTCCCTCTCCCAGTTCCCCCTCCCAAGATCCAAATGGAACAAGGGATGTCGTCGCTATGAAATGAGCATCTTATGCTAGGTACTATTTTTCCTACGATTTATTCGCATTGGTTAACTCAAGCAGCACAATAGTTGAGTTTATGTTGTAGCTTAATAAAAATGGGCCTTTGTTTTAGTTTTCTTATCTTGTTATCTTTCATGGCTCCATTTGGCCTCTTAAAAAACGATAATGCTGGATGCAGCCCTAGTTTTACAAAAAAAAATTCCATCCCCTAAACCTGACCATATTGGGTTTTTTTAATATCTTGATAGGCTCATTCATTCATACAAATATTCAGAGCTTATACTTACACTTCAAAAATATCTCACGCTTATTTATGTTTGAATCTGTAGAGCCTCAGCCAAGACCATATACTGAGCTGAGAATTAAAAATATTATGAGAAACAGTGCCATCATGCCAAACTTTGGTATCTGTACTTTATCAACAGTGGTTGACAAAACATTTACAAGTAGTAAAAAGTATCATGGAGTCGAAAGTCATATGCGTTCTATTCTCCTTCAGAGAACAAAGAAACCACACGATTCTTAAGGTAACAATTTACTCTTACAATTTGTTAATCCTTTTTATTCGCTCATGTATACCTATACTAATAAACCACTTTTTAGAGCTTCCACGTTAAAAAAAAACATCTAACCGTTGGCATTGTCATGGACTCTATAAAGCCCAAATCAACTTGATATTGGGTCACCATCTAATCTAAATTATATTAAAGCCGAACGTACGAACGTACTACAATATCGATCTGATCAGCTGCAATAGAGGACACGGGAGGGCACGGCATGGCCATCGCACCGGCGGCGGCAAACGACGGAGGCAGGAGGAAACGGTGCATACATGCACATGAATTTCTACTGGGGTAAGAAGTTGGAGAGACAATTCTGATTCTACACCTGTTCTGGTCTCTCGGATGTGGCAAAGAAGACCGTGCCGGACCTAGCAGCGCGCAAACAATAAGGCGAGGCAGACGTACGGCCGAGGCGCGCCCATGCAAGCAGCCACAGGTGAACGCTAATTTCTATTCTCTCAATTAATGTTTGGTTCCAACTTCTAATTTCTCAATTCTCTATACTTGCATGCTTCTCATCTGCAACAACGTCCATTAGGACTTAACCTACGGCATCGCCTTACTGTATATATTTTTTATGTTCAGATGTTGATTCAAAATCGACAAAGTCGCTTGCACCTAACAAGCCCATCTGTCGAGATCACCGAGACCTAGCGTAGCTGGACTACGGCTATGGAATTCGTAGTCATGATTCGTGGTTGAGGCAGGGTTTTACCCTTTAGCACTCCTGTTGGGGTTGGAGAAAGAGAAGAAGGAGATTCAGGAAATAATTCTTGCTTACCCCTTCTAGTGTTCAATTACATAAATATATAGCTATGTGACTCAATCTAATCAGAGCCGATTGCTTCTAGAATTATGGACTAAATATAGGAAACTAAACTAACCTTTTCAAACGTAGCCAATTGCTCCTATAATTATGGACTAAAAATAGGAAACTAAAGTGACATTCTAAACTTAGCCAATTGCTACTAGAATTATAGACTAAAAATAGGAAACTAAACTAATCCTTTCAAATTTAGCCACTGGTCCTTGCTATGCGCGTCTCCGTGTGCATCCCTCACTCGTGCTGCTCATTCAGCGGCTCTACGCACGTCGCGGGCTCGCTATCATCTGTTGTATGTGTGCCCCCACATGACATCTCTCCCTCCGTCGAGGAGCAGCTCGTCCTCGAGCTGGAACGCAGGATACTTGGCACGAAACGGCTCGACGTCTTCCCATGTGGTCGATGCCGCGGACTCTCCTTTCCACTGGATCAGGACCTGGCGCACACCGCGAGCCAAGCATGTCCGCACTGCATGATGAATAGGAGGTAGAGGTGGCGGAGCATCCGGGGGCGGCCCCTAGAACTTCTTGAGGAGGCCGACGTGGAACACGTCGTGAAGTCGAGCCCGGGAAGGCAGAGCGAGACGGACGACGATGTCGTTGATCAACTCAATGACGCGGTAGGGCCCGTAGAATCGTGGCTTGAGCTTGCTGGTGACTGCCTGGGGCAGGGACGATGCCGCGCGCTGCCGGAGACGGAGGAGCGCCCAGTTGCCCACCTGATACGAGACGTGGCGATGAGCTTTGTCGTAGTGAAGCTTCTGGACTACCTGCGCCTGCTCCAACTTGTAGCGGATGTCGGCAAGGAACTCTTCGCGTTCTTCCATGCTCTTGGCGAAGGCGGCCACACTTGTGTCCCCCGGTTCATATGACCAAATGGATGACGGATCGCGCCTGTAGACGACGTGGAACGGTGTGTCCCGCAATGAAGTCTGGTAGGCGGTGTTGAAGACGAACTCCGCCCATGGTAGCCACCGCAGCCATTATCGCAGCTGGTCTCCCATGAGGCAATGTAGGTACATGGTGATGACGTGGTTAGCGACCTCCGATTGCCCATCTGACTGGGGGTGGAAAGCAGTGGTCATGTGTAACTTGGTGCCTACCAAGCGCATGAGCTCGCGCCAGAACTGGAGGTGAAGACCGGATCACGGTTAGACACCATGGACTGTGGTACGCCATGTAAACGGACGATGTTGGCGAAGAATGCTTGAGCGACTATCTCAGCGGAGTATGGATGCGCCAAGGGGATGAAGTGGCAGTACTTTCTAAACCTGTCGATCACCGTCAATATGACTGACTTGCCCTAAACATGTGGCAGTGTTTCGATGAAATCAAGGGCGATGTCTGTCCAGACACCCTGCGGCACGGGCAGTGGGAGTAGGAGCCTAGCCGGGTGTAAATGCTCTGACTTGTAATGCTGATAAGTGGCGCACGTGCGCACGAAATCCTGCACGAGCTGTTTCATGTTAGGGAAGTGGAAATCACACCGCAGCCAGTGCAACGTGCGCTGGACCCCTTCGTGCCCGTCCTCGTGGACGGCTGCCATGATTTCCTGCACGAGGGAGGACGCCGGAGGGATGTAGAGGCGCCCGCCGAACTGCACCATGTCATCGATGATCGCCCACGGTGCTCCTCTGGATCCCGCGCGTACTTCGTCCTGGAGTGCGACGAGAGCCGGGTCAGAGAGCTGCGCTTGGCGTAGATGGGTGACGAAGTCGAAGCGAGGAGCCGAGAGGACCAAGATGGCCCCGTCGTCCTCCATGTCATGCCGTGAGAGGGCAACCGCCACCATGTTCGTCTTTCCGGCCTTGTATTCGACGGAGAAATCAAAGCCCAAAAGCTTCCCCACCCAATGGTGTTGGGGAATTATCGCGAGCCGCTGATCCAACAAGTATTTGAGGCTTTAATGATCCATCTTGATGAGGAATCAGCGGCCCCACAGATACGGACGCCAATGCCAAATGGCGTGGACGAGTCCGATGAGCTCCCGCTCATAAGCGGCGAGGACGCGATGCCGAGGCGCAATTGGCCGGCTGAAGAAGGCAATCGGATGGCTGTCATGGATGAGCACCACGCCAAACCTGTGGGATGAGGCAACGCATTCGACGACGAACATCTTGGTGAAGTCTAGCATGGCGAGGATCGGGGCTGAGGTGACCGCAGCTTGAGCGCGTCGAACGCCGTAGCTGCCGCCTCGTTCTAGGAAAAGCCATCCTTCTTAAGGAGAGCCGTCAGCGGCACGGCGATGGTACCGTAGTTGTGCACGAATTTACGGTAGTATCCCGCCAAGCCGAGGAAACCATGCACCGCCCATGCCAAGCGAGGAACCGGCCAGTCATGGACGGCCTGCACCTTGGCCGGGTCCATGGCAACGTCCGCCGCTAAAATGACGTGGCTAAGGTACGCGACGGAAGCGATACCGAAGGCGCACTTAGCGCGCTTGATGAAGAACTAGTGCCACTGGAGCACGGTTAGGACGATGCGGAGGTGGCGAAGGTGATCCGTGCATGTCGTGCTATAGAGCAAAATATCATCAAAGAAGACAAGCACAAAGCGACGAAGGAACGGCCAGAGGACGTCGTTCATGAGGGCTTGGAATGTCGTCGAGGCGTTGCACAGCCCGAACGACATTACCAAGAACTCATAGAGGCCGTCGTGGGTACGGAACGCCATCTTGTGGACATCTTCTGGCCACATCCGCACCTGATGATACCCCGACCGCAAGTCTAGCTTGGTGAAGAACCGCGCGCCGTGGAGCTCGTCGAGAAGTTTGTCAACGACGGGGATGGGGAACGCATCCTTGACGGTGAGCGCGTTCAGGGCACGATAGTCGACGCAGAATCGCCACAAGCCGTCCACTTTCTTAAAGAGGATGATCGGCAGAGAAAACGCCGAGTCGCTACGGCGAACGATGCCCTCCTCAATCATGGCGGCGCACTGCCTCTAGAGTTCATCCTTGTGAGCCACCGGATACCTGTATAGTCGGACTGCCACCAGTGGCGCGCCCGGTTTGAGGACAATATTATGGTCACGGGCATGCTTAGGTGGCAGCCCCTTGGGCTCGGCGAAGACGTCCCCGAAAGAAGCCAATAGCTCATCGAGGATAGAGTCACTGGCCGCTGTAGTGGAGAGGACCCACATACATGCTGCCGTCATGCCCGTCCAGCAGATTGCACGGCTGTGTCGGTAGAACAACATGGTGTGCGCAGTGAAATCCCAGACTATCGGTCCGAGGGTTGCTATCCACTGCATCCCTAGGACCAGGTCATACCCTGCAAGTGGCATAACAAAGAGGTCAACGCGGAACTCGTTGTCATCGATGGAGATCGGAGCTTGTCGAAGAACGCCGGGGCAGGTGACCCTTTCTCTGTTGGCCACAGTTGCCGTGAGGTGCGGTCAGGGTTGGACGGGTAGCCCAGTATGGAGAGCGGCGGCCTCGGCGATGAAATTGTGGGTCGACCCGGTGTCGAGGAGCACGACGAGAGTGGTGGCGCCCAGAGACACGCTGATCTGCATTGTGTCACAGATTGGCACACTAGCGACTGAGTGCAAGGAGAAGACCGATGTCTCGGTGTCTGGTGCCTTAGTCATCGTGGCGTCGTCGAGGTCGGCAATCTCTACGCCGCCAATGTAGAAGAGCCTCCTGCAGACGCGGTTTTATCCACATGTATACTTTTCGTTGCAGTTGTAGCAGAGGCCGAGTCTGCGGCACTCCTCCTGTTCCACCTGGGACAGATGCTTCACCGAATGGCCCGCCACCATGACCGTGGGCTGTGGATTTGTTGACCAGAGGAGCCAACAGGACGAGGCGTGGGGCTAGGGTAGGCAGCAGGCCGTAGGTTGTGGGCTTAGTCAGCGCCAACGTGTACTGCTCCCGCAATTCTAGCTGTCACGCCAGGCTCATGGCGGCCGCCAGTGACTGGGGGTTCTGGATGCGCACGTCGATGCTGAGCGGTGGTAGGAGACCCCCCGTGAAGAGCTGCACCTTTTGTGATTCCTCCAGAGGACCGACGCATGCCAGGAGCGCTTGAAATCAGTCCTGGTACTCGGCGACCGTGCTCGTGCGGCGGCAATCAGCCAACTCGAACAGCGGCGCAGATCGTAGTGCAGGTTGAGCAGATCGGTGAAGCGGTGCCAGGAAGGAGTACCCTCGTCCTGCTGGACCTGGATATACCACATTTGGGCGCCCTCCTCCAAATTGTATGACACTATCCACACCTTCTCCTCCTCCATGATCCTCTGCTGATGAAAATACGACTCACAGCGATTTATAAAGATGAGCGGGTTAGACTTGTCGTCGAACCGCAGGAATTCCATCTTTTGGAACCTTGGCGGACGATCATTGTGCTGCTCGTCGAAGGCCTACTTGTTGCTCGAGAAAGAGGAATGGCTAGCAGACAAGGCTTGGATTGCTTTGGCGTTGGCCTCCGCGGTGGCTTGCAGCGTGTTGACGGCGGCGGCTAGCGTCTCCATGGCGGTCTTGAGGTCAGTTTGGTCACCCATGGCGGTGGCGTAGGACGACACGGTGGAGGGGATCGCGGGAAAGGACGGCGTGGCGGTTGGTAATGGGGATCGTCGGGATCGTGATACCAGGTTGTCAAGATCACCGAGACCTAGGGTAGCTGGACCATGGCTACGGAGTTCGTAGTCACGATCCGTGGTTGAGGCGAGGTTTTACCCCTCATTACTCCTGTTGGGGTTGGAGAAAGAGAAGGAGGAGATTCAAGAAATAATTCTTGCTTACCTCTTCTAGTGCTCAATTATATAAATATATAACCAAGGGACTCAACCTAATCAGAGCCGATTGCTTCTAGAATTATGGACTAAATATAGGAAACTAAACTAACATTCTAAACTTAGTCAATTGCTCCTATAATTATGGACTAAAAATAGGAAACTAAAGTAACCTTCCAAACTTAGCCAATTGCTCCTAGAATTATAGACTAAAAATAGAAAACTAAACTAATCCTTTCAAATTTAGCTACTGGTGGTTGTCTTGCTATGCGCGTCTCCGTGCGCGTCCCTCGCGCGTGCTGCTCTTTCAGCGGCTCTGCGCACGTCGCGGGCTCGCTGTCATCTGTTGTACGTGTGCCCCACATGGCACCATCCGTGGTCACCTTACCGGTAATTCGTAAAAGTGTTCTATGTATTTGCTTTGACTAATTTCCTGGCATTTAGGAATATCCATAGTGGTCGCCGCATCTGCAATTCAAGTAAGTATTCTATCGATTTGTATATAATGACTTTTTATCTGTATGTGCTCTACTTTTATTATTCTTCTTGCTTATACTCCTTCTGTCCACTAAGTAATTTTGAGTTTTTTAGAGAGATTAAAAATGAAGGCAAAATTAAGGCAAATTTAAATGAGGGGTGTAGGGGTAGAAGTTCGCGAGCGCGGACCCGGCGGAGTCGATGGAGGTCCAATCCAATAGCACAAGAACATGATGAGGCCTATGAAATCGGATTCTCTCCAATATAGGTCCTTTGTTTAGTTTGTTGGAGGGCATACACTCTCAATTATCCCACCAGGCTCGCCAAAAATATGTTCACGTGCGCGGACAGGGCGCAGCCGATAGAGGTCCAATCCAATGGCGCATGAACATGCTGAGATCTAGGAGGTCTACTTCATTCCAATACAGATTCTTCGGCTGGTTCATTGGAGGGCGTGCACTCCTAATTGTCCTATTGGGCATGTCAAAAATATGTTCGTGCCTGCGGACCGGGCATAGCCAATGGAGGTCTGATCCGATGACATGCGAACATGCCAAAAACTAATAGATCTGTTCAGCTCTAGCGTAGATCCTTTAGTTTTGAGGTCTCTTCGGACTACACTCCCGATTGTACCACTGGGTGTGTCAAAAATATGTTCACGCGTGCAGACTGGGCAAAGCCTATCGAGGTTCAATATGATGGTGCAAGCGATGGTGCAAGAACACACCAATGCTTGGGAAATTTGCTTCACTCCAATATAGTTACTTTGGCTTGTTCGTTAGTCCATAGTCGGGTGCTGGAGTTGAGGGCGTGCCAATCAATTTAACTCTACAATTGACAAGTAGATAAGTCGATGAGTCTTTCAGACAATGGACTGATACAAACTCTTACTTTTAGCTAGTTGCCAATAAGATTAAGATAGTCATTGGTTGCATCCGACGCACTCCTGCTATCGGCTAGTTACCGATAGGGACTAAAGTGCTCGTCCATCGACTGGAAAACAGATAAAGACATACGCAGTTGGCAACGAAGAGAATAAAAGACACATTGACTATACAACTGATGGCGCTCTAGATAGAATTGATTGGCATGTATATGGACTCTTGCTATTGACTGATTGCTGATAGAGGTTGTAGCATTCGTTTATCGGCTAGAAAGCTGATGAAGGTGTAGCCAAATGGTGAAGAAGAGAACAAAAGACATATCAATTGTAGAGCTGATGGTGCTCCGGATAGAATAGTCAATAGGCATGTATATCGACTCTTGCTATCGACTCATTGTCGATAGATGCTATAACATTCGTTCATCGGCTGAGAAGTCGATGAAGGCATAAACAGATAATCAAGGAATAAGATAAAGGACCCATCGGGTGTAAAGCCAATAGCGCTCTGGAGTAAAGTGGTTGATGATCGGTATGCAGATCCTCCTATGGGTTGGTTGCTGATGGAGGCTGTAGTGCTTATTCATCGGCTGGAAAGTCGATGATAAGTGGATAGCAAGAAATTAAATAAGAGACCCATTAGATGCAAAGCTGATGATGCTCCAAATATAATATGTGATGAATAGTAAGGAACGACACCCAATCCTTCAAAGATACGAGAGATTATATCGGGCACGTGGATGGATGGAATGGGCGAACCCACCGGTTAGCTGAGTCAATGAGAGAAAATCATTGAAAATGTATGTATATCGGCTAAGAAACCCATACACTAGCCGTGTGGCTAAACATGTGGATAACTCTTCGGTTGGCCACTCTGATGAAACGTTTGCGTAAATACCTATCGGCCTATGGATCGATCTACTATTAGTGCTCCAATTGGTCAGACCTAACCGATGCAGCATGAGACTGATAATAGTAGAGGGTGCTCGATAAGCTAACAGAACCACGTGAACATGATGTGATGTATCCAATCGGACTAATAGATCAGGCCTAACCGATGCAAGCTTAGGCAGAGCGAATACACCTAGATAGTGGCGGGATTTACTCCTTCGTCGGAGATTAGACTTAACCGATGCATCCCCACGTTGAGAGCCAGAAATTATCAGTAAAAACCTAGATGAACTAAGGTGGCGATGCGCCGAGACTATATTTTTCTATGACTGATAGATTATAAGGTTCTAGAGGTCTATATTTATATCACAGAGTTATGCGGTTACAAACAACCCCGGACATTATTTCCTAAAGAAGCTATATCTAAGAATTTAACAAAACTAATTAGACTTACCTATCTTATGAGATATAATATATAGAGATACAAGTAAACTGCCATGACTTCTATGGCTCCTCCTCAGACTCTATTACATGTGAATAATCTTCTGTTTTTGATTGAACTCAATCCATCCGATTGGCTATTTTGCTATATCAATCGGCTTCTTTTCATAAGCCGATCGGTTCTCTAACGTGGAGGATTTACCAAATTTTGGTACAAATACTAGTACACTTCTCTATCATATATTTGTGGACTAAGGGAGTATAGTTATATTACTATCTATTTTTCTGTTTCTTATTGTGTGTTTTTCTAGATAATTTTGTAAGTTAGATGACTTTGCTACCCTCATTATTATTATGTTAAAGTTTTCAAATTTAAGGTCTAAAATATGTTCAGACCTCTTAAGCTATTTGTATAGTATTTAGTTATGCACTATAAGTTTTGCATTATACAAGTGGCCATGCAAGGAAAAGGGGCAAGAATTAAAATTACTCCCTCCATCATAATTTAATTATCGCCTACTCCTTTTAAGGTCTTTTTCAAATTGATCATCATCTAATATATATGTGTCTATTCATTTGTATGTGTATGAGTAAATGGCATCATTGTATATCTATTCATTTGTGTGTAGAAGTAAATAGCATCATTACTGTTTGCATAGAAATTTGCTAAGCCCTATGGATAAATTGGCAAGCCGATCAGCCTATTGATAATAGTCTGATTGATGGAGAAAGATTCAGTTTAATTAAAAATAGAAGATTATCTAGATGAGATCGAATCTGAGAAGAAGCCATCAAAGCCACGGCATAATATTTTATCTATGTAGAAGATATCTTATAAAGATAGGCATATTTAGTTAGTTTTGTTACCTTTTATAGAGATATTTTCCTTTTATATTTTTAGCAAATAACATCTTATGGTTATTTGTAACTGCGTTAGACTCTTGTAACTCAAGATTATAAATATAGAGCCTCTAGAAATTTATAAATTATCTCTCATAGATCAGACATATTCTTAGCGCATCGCCACCCTACCTTGCCTAGATTTTTACTGGCATGTTTTGGCTCTCGATGCTAGGTTGTATCGGTTAGGTCCGACCTCTTAGTTCAATCAGATGCATCACATCAGGCTCACGTGGTCCTATCAGCTTATCGAGTTCTATCTACTGACATCGGTCTCGTGCTATATCGATTAGGGCTGATCTACTAGACCACTGGTAGTAGATTGAGCCATAAATCGATAGATACTCACACGGACGTTTCATCAGAGTGGCCAACAGATAACTTATCCACACTTCGAGTATTACTCTTAGTGCATCGGCTTCTCAACCGATATATAAACTTCTTCTAAATCTTATGACCAGTGTATCAGCCTCTCAACCGATACCATATATATCTTTAGAGATCCCCTCTCATCGGCTAGGCTTAGCTAGCCGATGGATTCACCTGTTCCTTTTACCCACACGTTCAATCTAGCGTTTACTGTTTTGTTGCCCGTTGCCATTAGTCTCAGTCTCCTACTAGCTTGTTTATATTCGATAACAATGCATGTGTAGCTTTAGTGGAGTAATCTACACGACCTGTGCTTTGCATGAATACATGCACGCACGCAAAAAAAAAACAAACGGTGTGTGGAGAAACATGGCTCATTTTTTTCCTATTTCCCTGCACCAGGGAAGAGAGAATAATTCCATGTATTTTGTCCATCCTACATGGCATACCTCAAGAAAAATCATTCGATTGTTACGTATATTTTGTTTGGAATAATAGATTTACCAAATTAATAGATAATTATTGAGAATGTCCCGATGGTGATCAAAGAAAAAACTAACGGCGTCCTACACATTGCATGATAATTCCTTAATTTTAATTTTTAGCGATATTTTAATTATCCGCTGAAACAATTAATGCTAAGAATCCTATAACTGATTTCATAAGCATCAGGGTAGGACAATATAGAAGAATTCTTGATTTGGCTCCAAGAACAAATCCATATGTAGTACATGCTGTCCTCTTAACATATATTGATGTTTATGTTATTTGATTTTGATCCTTTCTGTCAGTTTTTCACGATAATTATAGGTGTCTCATCCTATATCACTAATTTGATGCATGCTTCATCCAAATTGAGTTGAGCAATTTATGTTTTTATTAATATTCTTTGCTTCAGAAAATACATGATTCCTGTAACAATTTAACAATCTAATTTGAATTTTTTTCCTGTATCAAAGATGAGGGATAAACAAAACTATTTTTTATTTATAATACCAACGATAATATATTGAGATTTCGTATTAAGAAAACATGCCATTGGAAATCATAATCAAAATGTATTAGTAAACATGAATTTTATCCATTAAGTATTCTATTAATTAGGAATCAATAATTAACAATTTATAATTTATATGAACTCTTCTTTTATTCTAATGTAAGAGCCACTGTAGTTTCAAAAGACCACATATTCAGCATTTAACTAAAATTTTAATATTTATGATGATATAAATAAAGACTCCGCGCAACACAGGGGTTAGTGATTAGTTTGATTAAATTTCTCATGTATTGTGCGTAAATATTGTACCTAGTATTTTGTTTAGGAGAAAGCTGCAGAAGTAACAACAAGTGATTTTATAAATCGTGCAAATAACAACATCTATGGTTTTGCGCTGATTGTTTTGTTACTTAATGTATAGAAGTTCAAGACGCTGAACTTGTGAAAGATAATCAAGTATCATCAGTACTTCAAAAATAAATTAGTGCTCAGCAGTAAGAATTGGATGCCTTAAAATGGCAAACGCACAATTGAAGGATACGTAAAAGACATCAAGCGGTTGAAGAAGTTGTCTTCAGTAATAGCTTCTTTCGTCATTTCATAAGCTTTAGCCATGGTGAGGTTACTTGTTCTCCCAAAATATGTTTCTTTATGTGAAAATGTAAATACATTTATTGTATTTCTGTATGGAACATGTGTGGCCTGCGAGTAGTCGTTAAATAAGTAAATTATTATGTAAAATAATTTGTTTGTCAAGTGAGTCTATTTTAAATCACCTTGATCATCCGATGATTGTATGTGATATTTCTTGTGCCTTTATCGGATGATCCGTACATAAATTGACCAACAGGCCATCGCCCGATATAATTTGATTGCAAATTGGACCGTGCTAATAGTTTATTGAGTCGTGGCCCATAGTTTGTTGGGCAGTAGCCCACAATTCATTAGAACATGCCCCTTACAATGGTCTATAGCCCATGGTTAGAACGGCCACTATGCAGTGGTGCACGGTTCTTTGGCACCTGCCAATCGTAAGCTAGGTCATAAACCACATTAGACCCCAGCCCACCATTAGCTAGACCATATCACATAGTTTTCTAGGCCTTAGCCCACCATATGGGGAGCCGTGGCACAAGGTTCTTCGGGTCATGATCCGCCATAAGTTGGGCCACGGTCTACGGATATGTTGGGCCTTAGCCCATCATACGCTAGGCCATGGCGTAATGTTTCTTAGGCCACGGTCAATCATTTGCTGGATGTTTATGATGAAATAACCAGTCTAGAATGGTTTGCTAGCTTAGTCTGTGAGAAACCGCAAATTATATCTCGTCGGATCCACGTCATTAGATTGTCACTCTGCGACAGAGCAGCCGGCTTTTGTTTGATATGTGACAATCTGCAACATCACTAATTCATGATGACGAAAAAAATCATTAGAGCAGTTTGTGATAGGTGCAGTTTTTTTGTCAGATAAGGTAATGTCAAATGGAGCTTCTGTGATAGTACCTTTTCGTCACATTGTCGTCACAGAATACGTCATATGACGGAATTTTATTTGTTCTTAATAAAAATGCGTCATCAAGTAAGGCCAGAAACATTGAAGTGTCTCCAGACCCATCTCCTATTGCCTCCTTTACCAAATCTATGTCGCATATCTCTCTTATGATATATTTATGCAGTTGTTATCCTAACACCAAAAGTAGCAACAAAACTTGATTTTGGCTGCCCAGAGCTCACCAGCCCCTTTTACTTTTCTTGTAGTTGTTCACTGCTGACCACTTAATACATGTACTTACCTCTCTGAAAAGAAATATGAATTTGTCTTCTGCCGAACATGGTTGAATGGTAGCACTGTGTGGCTAATGGGAATAAATTCCAGCACCTACACAAACAATAGATGCACAACCTTTTAATTATGTACACCAACGAGTGTGGATAGAGTGGCTTTCTGTTGTCAAATAATGAGAGTAGCTTTCAGCTTCTGCACTAACAACGAATGCACAACCTTTTGATTATCGACAACAATATTTGAACCTATTTTGATGAAGTCATATGTCCACTACTCGGCTAACACACCAAATATAATTCCCAAGATCACATAGACGGTACAGGAGTTCTCAGAAAAATATCGATTCACGCCAAAGAAATGTATTAGTTGTCCTCGTCTCCTCGATTCCTCTTTCTCGTCTGTCTCCGCAACGGCTCGACCAACTCACTAGAGACGCCAAAGAAATGCATTTCATCCCGATACTCCGAATTACTAGAGACGGCTAGCGATTTCAAATTTTCTTTTTTCTCATGTACTAAATAATACGCTAGCTGGTGCAGTCATCAGTCGTCCAATACTACATAGCAAGTTATTATATTTAGTGCCTTAGAAGCCAAGAATCAATTAAATAGTCACTTGCTGACATAGTCATTTAAACACATTTTAAAAAGGTCCTGCATGGAATTAACCTACTAATCATTTGCATGATGATCCATCTTCGTTCATAAGCTTTAGAGAATAAGTGCTGGCTGTTGTGCTATTCTCTCATGTAGTGCTGCAGTCTCGGTCTAATCATTTGGCCTACAGCGAAGCCATACAACTATTTATTAACAACGAAAATTTTCTGTTTGTATTATTAGCAATTTAAAAACTAATATTGAAATAATTAAAAAAACCTCAAAACTAAATCTAAAACTAACCTATAAAATTAAAATTTTGGTTGCAATGGATAAGCCAAAAGACGGCTCCTGGGCTGCACGGGAAAGCCAGATGTGGTCAAATCGATTGCTCGACCATACAACATAACTTCTGAATGATCCAGTATGTGATATGCAAAACAAAAGAAAAAGACAAACTCATTTCCCATCTATTTTATTCCTAAACATAAGAAGGCCATCACCCATTTCAAAAGCTACAATGGTGCTTACAAAAGATAAACGTTTTCTCTATTGACACGTAATCAGTAGAATTTGAAGCAAATAATTAAGCAAGCAACAAAAAAGAGAGGAATATATTTGAAGTGGACCTCATATGGGTGCATGTAATGTCATGATTTTTAAAGTTTGACCATTAATGTGTTTAAATTGGTATAGATATTTTCTAGTAAATAAAGAAATCAATTGAAATAAGTAGAATATTAGATTTTTTATATGCATACTTATCTCCTCTCTTCCTTGCATATATATATATAAATAACTTCCGATCTAGTCATCATTTTCTATCCAACAATTTATAATTCATTTTCATTGCAGGTACCTTTGTTGGATTCGAACAGTATACCAGAGGAGATAAATGATAGAAACACTAATAAATCAAATCATTTAGCGGAAATAAAAGATCTCATAAATGTACTACAAATTGATTCCAATTATTCTCCTATCGCAGTCTGAGAATAAAAGTTGATTAAACTCTTAAAAATATATATAACTTTATTGCATCAGGTTGTATTTATAAAAAGCATACAAAATAATCATCTCTCTCAAAACAAAACTCTAGTTTTTCTCTTTTTTAAAGGTTATTGTTGTATGACCTCAACCTCTCATCTATTTATACCTAAATTTCCATCACAAAGTTATAGTAGGACTTCTAGTCCTACTAACACTCAACTTCTCATATTTATTACAAGTTTCCAAATTGATTTATATCTTTCTAAAATCCGAACTCCAATAGTTGGCTACCACTATTGTCCCACGTATGTGTATGGATGGATACTAATTTTCTTTCAATTTGCATCTATTTTTTTGTGATTTTTCTGAGACATATGCATAGTTGTGAAGTCAGTTACAGACACCTTCCCACACGGTGTCCATCCATCATGAGTCACTTTGTGTCCAACTTCATCACCTAGCATCCTTATCTCGACTCCCCCTAAGCCTACTCTGCTAATTTTAACCCCAATAATTTTTACTCTAGTCCAATCTTTTTACATGGTATCTTAACCATGACAGGTCTTTGCTCCTACTTAAGCATAGTCCTAGTTATTACCATTAAACAAGATTGGCTTCAAATTACTTGCATACAAATAGACAACAACCGTTCTGAGCAACCTAACCTGTATTAGCTAGACACTCACACAAACTTTAGAAACATTTTTAAACTAATTTTTATTAAATAAATAATTTGTAAAGCTAATTGTTTGTCACAAAATATTAATCATGATAATAATTTTATAATCTCCCACTTGATGAACAAATTGGAAACATTTTCAAAATATGATTTGGTGCTTGAAAATAAAAACCAAAATAATTTGACAAAAAGCACACAAGCCTTAAAATTGAAAAAGAAAAAAATTATCCTTCTTTTTAAAAGAAAGAAATTCTCTCAAAATTGAAAAGAAAAGAAAAATTCCTGCCATTTTTAAAAGAAATAAATTCTCCCCTTCAGATTAATTTTTTTACACAGTTTGTGTTTGGTCTCCCCTTTGGCAATAATTTCATCTAGAAATGCAATTTTTTTTCAAGTGCATTGAAGTGTAACTGAACAATTCAAGGACATATGTTACAAGACAAAATAGATAACATGAACTACCTAACAAGCATGAATTAGATTATAAATATCAACTAAATTTATAACAAGTAAGTTAAATTCATAAATTCATGCATTCAAACAATTTATAATACAATATATTTAATACATAGATTGAAAGAAAAACCTCTACATAAGGTTGTATTAAACATTATCATCAACTTTTAATGAGAAACTTTCATCAACTTTTGACCCTTCGGCTTTATTTTTATCTCAGCTCTCTTTCTTTTGCTCTTTGTAACATTACAAATGAAAATCTCTCAATTATTCCAGATATGTCATTGTCATCAAATCAATTTTCTAAGAATTCGACACCCATTACTTTTCTCACCACTAATATGTTCTTATAGTGAATTTTGTTTTCAATGATTTAGTAATCATTTTTACACCTCATAAAGTAAAAAACAAGCAATTTTCATTGATTGCACTTGTGGTATTTATGGCATTTGAGGAATGAAAAATTCAATAAGTATATATGTAAGCATGAATCATCCAATCTAGTAATAGCTTCAATATTACATATTTATTTAATTCATGTAAAAGAATTAAAGTCATGCACCATCTCTCTTGAAAGCAATATCAAAGTTCATAAAAAACTAAAATTCATAATAGCTAAACAAATGAGAAAAATACCTCACTAATATTTGCTAGCAATGCATGAATATAAAAATGAATACAATCAAAAAGCACAAACTACCTCTCAAATCAACCACCAATTCTCTCCAAAAGTAGTAAAGTGAGTAGAACTAATGATTTTGAAAAAGAGTATCAATTGCCAATGATATCACTAAGGTTATATAAATCCACTTATAGCTCATATCAAAACTACTACTATAATTAGCACAAAAAACTAATAAAGAAGATTGAAGAAAATAATACGCCAATTTAAGAGTAAATTTATATTATCTTTGAAACAATCATCATCTTTATATTTATGCACATGGGGAGTTTGCTGCCAAAAGACATACAAACAAAAAGATGTCGAGGCCTCTGTATTGACCTTAGAAATAAGAAATTTAGAAATCTAACACTATGTCACACGATTAGTATAACCAGTATGAATAAAATTAGAATCAAACTTAGCTTAAATCTTATCTCGGTGTTTCATAAAAGATTGGTCTGATAGTTGCATCACTATTACCCAAAGCTGGTTTGACTGTCGATGTCACCATGATTTGACTGGGTGTCGGTATGACTGTGACTTCACCATCGGTCTGACCAAACCTCGCCGCCAGTTAGACCACTAGGACTACGATCTCACCACTCTTGGCTTGTGGTCTAGCTGCCCTCTGGTCTCTAGTCCAACTAGACTACTAAAAGAAAAGCGTGGTCCTTGTCATGTCAACCTTGCAAGCTCATGTTCTCTTTCTCTTTTGTGTTTTCTATCAAGTCAAAAGCAAAACTGAACCAAAATATCCATCATTACCACAATGGATGCAATTATACTTTAAATGAGTTGTTTCTTTCGAAGATAAAGAATTATTTCCATAGGTTGTACAAAGGTTTTTTTTTCAAAATAATAGCATATTTGAAAATTATTTTCGTTGATTCAGGTTTTGTCAAAATCTCACCTTTTTCCGATACATTCAAAACAACACATTGATAAGATGTAAAATAGGAATGTATATCAAAACCTATGTCATGTTATGTGTGCTCATTTTTTATTGATCCAAAATCATGTTAAGTTTTTTTGACCATCTAAAAATTTTTGCATATAACTTTTCAATTAAGAAACTCATTTTATCAAATTGGCACAATTTTTACAATCAATCAATACTCTTTTTTGTTTGTCACAATTTCAGCAAGAAATCACCATATGATTTTTCACAATATCTTCCATATACTCAACACGACCTAAAGTATTTTTTAAAATCATCTCGTTAGAAAAATATCTTAAGCAATTTTTAAAAACAAAAGCATATTTTTTTAACCTTTAAACACTCAAAAGATTAAATATCGAACTTGCACAAAAAGCAACTTGATTTTTTTTCAAAACCTTTTCGGTAAAAACAAATTATCAGCAATACGAGTGTGGAAATCAAATCAAAGAGTAAAAGAAGAGTCAATACTTTTGTTTTTATCAATCTTATATTTTAATCTCAAACAATTATAAATATTAACGTCATCCAAAGTAGAAATTTTAAAAAATAAAACTTCACAATTTTTATATTAATCATCATCATGAATCAAAGATTTTAATCTAGTAACTTTAGCATTTAAAATTACAATAGTGTGATCATGTCTTTTAAGTATTTTAAAACATACATTAAGATTCTCATTAAGTTGAAAAGCAATATGTTCTAATTCATTATAGCTAAGATTAACTTTTTTAATATCACTATCAGATTAATTCATATCTTAACTAGATCTACCATAAACCATGAGAGCTAAATATATTAAATGATTACCTTTACCAATACTCTCTCCATCAATCTCTAACTCTTCATTGATTTCAAAAGCTTCTATCAATTGGCATATCAGTTTTTGATTGCGGTTCTTCCTTTTATCTTACTTTTTGTCCTTCTTGTCTTCCTCATCTTCTTTGATTGACTTATTGAAGCTAGGACAATTAAACAAATGTGATTCAACTCACCACACCCAAAGAACCAAACATGGCCACCTCATTTCCTACTTCTCATATTGGACAAAGCTTGAAAATTTCTCTTAGAAAGAAAAACCAAGTCCTCTTAGAGATTTTCTCAAGTTCATTGAACATAACATTAAAAGCAGTAAAAGATGATGACAAAGAAAGATGAACTAGAAGAAGACAACAAAACACTAGATTTAGAATTTATCTTACAAGAAAAAACATTAATCTAATGTGTCTTCAGGTTGGTATAAAAAGAATCAAAAGTTAAAGTTGTCATGTTAACTGATTCTTGTATTTATATAACTTTCATCTATTAAATCAACGTATCAAGACCATTTAAAAGTGTAGAGTAATTTTAGATTAAGAATAGTTAACATCAAAAGAATCATCAACAGAATAAAAATAGCTCAAAAATTTGTTAAAGTGTGTAAAACACTCATCTTAAGCTTCTCCTTGTTTCATCTCAAATTACATATGATCCTTTTCCAAAACATCCCTTGGAATTTCTTTAATGTTAGAATATCCTTTATGAAACTCACATAATCCATTTCACATATCATGCATAGTTCCAAGATGAGAAATCTAAAACACTGCTTAAAATCATGTTGTAAATTTTATAATTATTTTCAAATTATGCTTTGTTTGTGGCAACTATAACATTAGGTAAAGTCTAAGGGTTTGAGAATTTCTACCAAATATAAACCCTTAACTTTCAGACATAATAATATCAACTTTCAACCTTTTACACCACAACTAAAAATCAACTCCATTTAAAACATGCGGTTTGGTTGAAAATTGGTTAACCATGTCTAAATAAATATCAAATAGAGAAAAATAATGCTCTGATACCACTTGTAGGATCAAAAAAGCTTAACAGATAGGATGAAGGGTAGAAAAACCAATAAATCAAATATTTTAGTGATAATGAAATATTTCTTAAATTAATGGATTAACGACACTTACTCTCCTGTCACCAGTACAACCACCTAAGAACAGAAGTATACAATTTGACAAAATTCTTGAAGATGAATCTAATTTTAATATATCAAGTTGTATTTACAAAGTGCATCCAAATCACTCATCTCTTTTAAAATAAAACCTTAGCTTTTCTTTCTTCTAAAAGTTATTCTGATAGGTCTGCACCCTCATCTATTTACATCCAAAATTTTCTATTATGATTCAACATCTCGTATTCTAAATGTATTACAAGTTTCTAAATTGATTTTTTTCTTTCCAAAATCTGGACTCCAATAGCTGGCCACCACTATTGTCCTATATGCGTGCATGACTACATGCTATGCTACACTACCTCGAGTAATGTATCACATTTTCTTCTCCAAATTTTCTTCCCATTTTCATTTAATTTTCTTCACGATATTTTTTGCACTTACGCACACTTGTGAAACCCATTATGAACACCTTCTCACATGGTGTACATCCACCATAAGCTACCTTGTATCCAACTTTATCATCCGATATTCTTGATCTTGGCTCCCCCTGAGTATAATCTTGATACCATCATTGATCGATGTTGCCCTCAAATTTTTTGACTATAGTCTAACCTTGTCACATGGCATTTTATCTATGCTAAACCTCCGCTTCTCCTAGAGCATACTCTTGGTCCACACCATTAACGATATTAACGATTTTAAGTCATTTATATACAAATAGATAAAACAAGCATTCTTAACACAGATATCGTAACCTATTACATATATTCGCATCAAACACTAGAACATTTCCAAAATAATTTTTATTAAATAAATTATTTATAAAGCTAATTATTTATCATAAAATATTAATCGTGACAATAATTTTACACCTGAGCTACCTCTCCCAGGTCCCAGCATGTCAGTACCTTTCTTCGTTTCATCTTGTACATCCTAATGGTTTTTTTGAAGCAAACCTTTTCCGTATTTATATACGGGTGTTCATCAGTAGAAAAGTAACAATGACGCAATGAAGGTGAAGACAAAGAAAGGCCAATTTGTACTTGATCGATCGAAGGCTGCTGCATGCCAGCAGTGTGTAAAACACAAAGCAGCTAGCTAGTTATCCTGGGAACAAGATGGCATCTCTATGTTTCAGTCTAGCAAGCCAGCTGCATTTCATGTTGCTTGGGCTAATTAGTATGCAATCAATAGAGAAGACAAACAGAATTGTTTGCAAGCCCAGCATCGGATTGGGAGGCATGAGGGGAAGAATTTTCAGAAGGAAGCTCTTTCAAGTCAGTGAACCGGTGTTTGCTTGAGGACAAGACGAGCAATTCAGTGGTTCATCCTGCTACAGGTAGTCTAGACCATGCGACAATGTCTTCAGAGTAAAGTTCAGTTGTATAAACAATAAATATCTAAAAGCTCCATCCACGCATCATCAAACGGCAACTCAGTACCCAATGCTTCCAACTGTATTCTTGTAGCAATCTTTAAAATACACAAATTTTCATATTGAACAAGACATAACTGTTAGAAACTTTGTCTACACCCACATGATTTTATCATCACTATAACCACTTAGAAAGTCCACCCACATAGGAGGCAGATCAACGGGAGCAAGTCAATTTAAAAAGCGCATGCACTCCTCTCTTGCATGACATTTAATTGGTCACAAAAAAATTCTAAAAAATGTCATATGGCACTACGGAAAGGTGTCATGTTCTCTTTAGCTAGTACTTAGCTATCCAGAATGTATCCTCCCATGTTTCTTCTCATCTACAGACACGTTAAATATTAAAAGATCCTCGGAAGTAACCGACTAAGTTGTATTTGACGATGATCCCATCTTCGTTCATAAGCCACGGAGAATAAGTGCCAACTGTTCGGCTATGCTTTTGTAATGCTGCATATTTTTTAATGATCCAGCTTCAGGAACCAAATAACAAAACATGAATTTTTCTTTGGATGCCAAAATTAGTTATAGGATTTGAGTTAAATTATTGTGTCGGTGTGTCCCATATATCAATGTGTAAACCATCATTTGTTTAGAATTTGTAAAAAAGCACTGGTAATTGTATTAATGCACGAGCTGCAGAATTGTATTCATCTATTTCCAGGTTTTTCCCTACTGTTAGTGGAAACTGCCGGTAGTGTTTGTGGATATTTAGGCAAATTCAAATTAAAAAATAAAAAATATCCTATAACTAGTATCTAATTTCTAGTTCTATTTGGAGAAAAAAATTTTGTGAAAAATACGAAGTTAACATCATATTTTGTAGCCAAACCGGAATTGAAACTGAAGATAAGAAAAATAAACAAATTGGCTTGGCCAATACTGAGTAGGCCCATTTAGGACCACTTGAGGAGAAAATGTGATTCCTACTTTGCTTCAATATCCATAATACAGAAAAGGTCATGCTAAAATTTTCTGCACGATTCTTATATTATTTTACGTTTTCTAATTTTTTCCTACATTTTTCAAAAATTTTGCTTAATTTTTCCTACTATTTTCTTAGTTTTCGGAATAACACATTGTGGTTACCTCCACTTACCGCGCGGTGACGTGCTATTACCATGATCAACTAAGGGAGTTTAAATTTTGAATTAAAAACCTCCAGACAGCGCTCGGTGACCGTCAAACCTTGAGGTGGCAGTGAACCCCTAGCAGGTAGAAGGCAGGGGAAACCCTGGTCCAGCACTCCTCATGCTTTACACGCCTACATTTCTGCTGATATGGACAAATGGGATGACATAACTTCATTCTCACGGGTCTTGATTTTGGATAGGTAGGAATTTGTCTAATTCCTTCAGAATGAAAGGAAATTGAACTAAAATCCCGGCAAATCCATGATAATGATAGGAAAAGAATATGTGGTTTTTGGGTTTGCCAAACAACCCTTTACCCTTTTTTTATTGCGGACAAGTGCATCCTATCATCACGTTGAACTACTTAGAAAGGCTGCTAGATGTGTCTTGGGGAGCTCTGAGCACGTAGTTATATTATAGGCAACTTTCTCAACTGAATGACGATAAATAAATGAGTATCTTTATATTAGTCTCTGCTGTACATATCATTCGTTAAAAATTTTATGAGTTCTACTATCAATAAAAAAGAATATTCTGCTACTAATAAAGTATGTGATAGTATAAATAGATATGATCTATTGGATTAGAAAAGATGAGAGCATTGTAGAGATGACGGTATTATTCTATCCAGTAACCAGTGAACAAACTTATTATTCTCCATCTGTACGTACAGGGAATGTATATATCATTCATGGGATGTGTTCGTGAAAGAATTCCACTTTGCAGTTCTTTTTTATAGGCCTAAGACACATATTCTCCATTGAAGACATATAACAATAACCAACCGACCATAATAGACTGTGAGTACAGCTTTAAGAGATGGACCGGAAATGCACCTAATATGTGGCATATATATCCAATTTCCAGAGTATCATCACACATGGTTGCACACCAGGGGTCATCTGAGTTGGAGAAGCTCAATTTTGCAATATCGTTGCTTTATTTTTTTTAGAATTCCTCACAATTTTGCATTTGGACCAACCAAATTAACGCACCGCACAAAATTTAGAATGAAAGAACACGAAGACCACGCCTCGATCCGGTTCTAGGCTTCTAGCACGTAACACATTTGCATCTCCTTTTCCAATGCGAAAACTGGCCTCCCACTGAATTCTAAAGTATTTAGTGCCTTGTATAATGCCTCAATGGTGTGTAGCAGACAATTAGGCCCCTTATCCATTCTTATTAAAAAATTAAAATACAGATTTTTCTCGGTTTTAGTTTGTTTTTTACTTGCTAAATGGTGTATTTTGTACCCAATTTTTTTATTTTAAAATATTAAATAAATCTATTTTTTAAGTTTATAATAAATAAAACTTAATTTAATTATGTGTTAATGACTTTCTCGTTTTACACTCTATCTTCATGTGTGGTGCAAATGAACACCACATTAGTTGATCAGCTGTTTTCTGGTTTATTGGTCAGTCCATGCGTCATCCAATACAATTACTAAGTTGAGGGAAAAAAAACGTGTTCCAGAAATATATTGTTACCTGAGCTCTCTTCCTCTGATGGAGTCCATTGAATAACTGGCAACAAGCCATCATAGCAACAATGCCAAGGCCACACGAGATCAATTAAGTAGCGTTGCAACTGGAGGACCGATGGGAGCGAGGGTCACCGCGTACAGTGATTTCCATGACCCTGGCAGTAGTAAAGCAGAAACGGGGGACAGTACAGCGAATATTGATGCTCAACTCGTTGTCGAATAATTGAGACTGGAGTACTGTTTAAGTTTAAAGTTTAACTGCTTCTACTATTTTTGCTAAAAAAATATAGTTAAAATTATGTTAATTATTGAAGTGTGTTCAATTGTAAATATAATGGTAAAACTTTCATTCTCTAATATAGAAAACGTTTGTGCAGATGAAGCATTGTTTATAGGGGCGTTTTCTAAACTGCCGTAGCGAAAGGCATACAGAATAATTTTTATGCACATCAACAACCACCTGGAAAAATATATTTACGCAGATGGATTACTTAAGTCTTCAAATATGTTTTCCATGAGTTGTTATGAAAGACCTCTGCATGTGAAAACTCTTTTTACCAGTGGATTAAACCTATGAACCACCTACGATGTTGTATTACAACAAAAATTCAAAAAATCCAGCTGCTATCCAACAATGCATACTCATACAAAACATTGACATATTTCTTATCAGCATACATGTAAATTAGCTATCATAGATTATGCCCCTTTAGAGGAGGATCAACGGACCCCATTATGAGTTTGGCTCATGGAGCATGGGTGCAAGATCAAGCATTGCTATTCTCGTAAAAATGGCGATAGGGATTATATAGTTTTGGGTCATGTGGAGACGTAACACCATATTCTTATTGTGTTCTTCTTTCTTTCTTCGAGTAGATGACATGGTTACAAGGTTTCTATGCTTGCTACATTTCTTGGTTCAGAACTTCTATCTAGAAGGCCTTAGTTCTCTGCTTATAGTCAATGAAGGAGTAAAACAGTGCGCAATCACTGGTAAATGGACCCAAATGTAGGGTTATGTATGAGAAGTTTTGTCGCTTTTTGTTGTGTGGGCCCAGTCATCGACCTAGTGGAGCCCCCTTAGGGCTAGCTTTGGAGATGGCTTGCCACTATACCATGTGCCCTTCATGGCTTTGAGAAGCTTGAGTTGGAAGTTTCGTCTCTTTCTATAAAAATGGTGGTAGGCCTAGTTAGGTGGTATGGCAGTCAACCATACTGTCTAACAGTCCACACCTCCTCTTTCTAAGGGTGATGATGGCGCATGCGACAGACATGTAGGCACCATCCCATTGCCCAACTGCACACTGGGTTGATTTAAGTGTCACATTTAGTACAAAGCTTGGATGTGACCAAACAGCAGCCCATTGTGTCTTGTTGTAACAAATGCGTGGTCAACCCATTGTGTCCTATTGTAACAAATGCATGGTCAATGCCCCAAACTGCTAAACATGGTCGAGCTTAGCAGCGGGGATGCCCAAGCTCAACCATACCAGGATAGGGCAAGCTCGCGCCCTTTTCTCATGCCCTTGTTCTATTTTTTTAGGCGTGCATCTGCTACAGTCTTAGCAATGGTTATTGTTTATGTAGGAGACTACACTTGATGGTATGGCACCTAGTGCCCCAAGCAGCCAGTGAAGGGGACCTTAGATCCTACTTTACCGATAGTAGCACCCGGCCTTGACCCTAGATATAAAATTGTTGGAGGACTAGGGTTCAGGACCACCTTGTCGGTAAGGAGGCGCCACGCATTCATGTCCATCAGCAACCAAGTTTGGTTGATCCCGGCCTATTTCTCTAGGCTAGGCTCAACTGATAGTGGTGGATGGATGCATGGCAGTGGAGAAAATGTAGCAGTGCAAGCCATTTCATCTCTCCAATTAATCACTTATGTCTTTCCAAGAAAAGAAATCAATCTCAAAGCCAATTTTAAAGCGACACCTCCTCGATTTTCATGTGAGTAGAGGAGTAGGGCAGCGGATTCAAGTTTTGAGAGGGTGTGGGTAAGCAGTGCTACCTATATAAGGATATAAAGTACTCCAATGGCTCCTTTTTACACCCACACTCTTCCTCTTCTCCCATGTGCTTCAACTTCCATCTACCCCTTTACTTCCACCTCTTCACTCCTACAATTCTTCCTTCCCTTCAATTACCACCATGCCATGGGCAGGACACCACTTGCGTGTCATGGGAAGTGAAGTGCTGCCACTATCACACCTCTCTACTGAGGTAGGGGTAGAGAGATTGCACCATCTGATGCCAATGCCAAACGTCTAGAGGCATGTACTGATGGTGATGCCAGGTAAGGTGTAGCCCTGGCCAAATGAGCCTGGTGAGACGGTCTTCTTTAGCTCATATGACCTTATTGGGCTAGTGCAGCCATTCTCAACATTTTTCATGGAGGTGCTTAAGACCTATTAGATCTAGCTAGCACACCTAGGGCCAAGCGCCGTTGTGATGTTGGCCATCTTTGCACACTTGTGTGAGATGCTCATCATCATCATGCCTTCGGTGGTGCTCTTTCGGTGGTTCTATGTCATGCGGATCACCAGAATAAAGAAGAACTCCAATGACTCAGAGACCGTGGGAAGCTACTAGTTCCATACCCACCTAGGAAGCAATGAGCCATATATTTTGCAGATGCTGTGGAATTAGTGGGACTATTGATGTGATGACTAGATGTCTGTTAGCATCCTAACTCACCTGCGCTACTCTTTCCCCTAACAGCCGGTGGTTCGCATAGAGTCTTAGGAGGATGCCCCTCAACCAGAGGCACATCTCAACCTAGTAATGAACTGGATTGCTAGTTTGTGCTCTGCCGGGCTACATGTCGCTATGGTGGTCGAGGACTTCTTGCGCTGGAGGCTGCCTGCCTACCTATACATGGGCAACAATGACACCACTAACCCATTGTGGTGAAGGCTAGAATTGGAGCCAAGATGAGATCCGACATGTGGCGAAGGCCAGAATTGGGTGATTATGGAGGTGCATGATGTGGTGGTGACAATCTTGCCGAGGGACAACCTCAATTGTGCTCAGACTCTAGGAGGGTGGCGCTCCAAAAAACCCTCTTAAACTGTGACACAAAAGGGGTTAGGGAGCAAACCCCGGATGCTGCCCCTTAGGTGATGCACATCCCCAAGAACGACTATCATGGCTTGGGTAGCAACCCCAAGGATGGTGATAGTGGTGAAGACCCTGTAGATCCGTGAGGAAAGGAAAGTGGGGTGGATCCCCATAATCATTCCCATTGGCCCTTGAAAGGAGGACATGCTAAGCGAGGACCATGATGATAAGGCTGATGGATCAAGGGTGTCGCGCCATGCCCCAAAGGCACCAAGCATGGGGCATGGACCCAAGGGAACCAAGTCCAAGGCACATCTGATCTTGAGGCCTAGGCCCAAGGCACACCCGAGCGTAGGATGAGGCAAGATGGTGAGTGCCCCTAAATGACAACTAAGGACAGGGCACACCCACATGCCCTCAGTGAATAAGAAGAAGAAGATGGTCTCGTCATGTCGCAAGGACACACTATCCGCCTAGGATTGGGGCTTCTCTAGGCTGAGGCCAAGGTAGGGGTTGTGCCCTAAATTTTTTCCGATCTTGCTTGTTTTCATCAAAATCATCATTTTTTGGGATTCCCCGATGCAATCACATGTTAACTTTTCCCCTTGTTTCTCCACTTGCTTAGTCGGCCCAAGGCAGCAACGGAAACTACCCCTGAGGTGGTAGAGACGAGGGCCACTGATACATCAACTAGGGTGTGAGTTAGCAAGTCCAAGGTATGAAGCGAGGAGAGCATAGTGGTGACACCACCGTGAGATGAAGGAAAGTTCTCAAGCTAGGGGCGACGCCATAGGTGCCAGAGACCACACCGCGGTTAAGCCCAAAGGCAATAACGAGGCACTAGATGGGGATGCCACCCTAAATGTCAAAGTGGGGGGCAAGCATAGGTAGGATGGGACATCTCCTGATCACTTGCCTCCCAACGTGAAGTAGGCTATGCTTGGGGTTAGGGCAATAGCTCGGCTTGTGAGGTAGCACCCTAGTTCATCTAGTCCTTGATGGCTTAAGGCGCTCCCTAATTTGCTCAAGAGTACGGTGAAAGTCATCATGTGGATCTAAGTGGTGGCCATAGTGGAGTCAGAGGACATTGACAACGAGCACACTAAGCTGATGGTAGAGCTGCAATGTTTCATCAAAGGGGGGAAGCTACAGGAGACTCATGTCACCATGGTGAAGAAAATGTACAACCATGATGCCAAGGCCATGGAGCATTAGAGAGTTGCCATGGAGGTCATGCGCAATGTAGCCATGGAGGAAAGGGCTAAGGCTGCTAAGGCCATACACCAGGCACAACAGCCAATGGATGAGGCATGCTCCCGCATCCAGTGGGTCACTGTCCACAAAAACATGGCAATATGTCATGAGGGCAAAGTAGCACAAAGTGAGGAGACAGCCTCTGCATGGGAAACCACAACCACATCCCAAGAGAAAGCGGTCATCGTTCGGGAGGCTACGGCCACCACCCATGAGGATGCAAACAAGCGCACCAGCAACAAGCTTTGGCACTTTGTCGAAGAGCTCACAAGGAAGTAGGAGCAACTCGCCACTTGGGCGGTGGACTTGTCCTTGGTAGGGGAGGTCGCAATGGCCCATGAGCAACAATTCATAGATCATGAGGTGAATGTCATTGAATTCGAGAGGAAGGTGGCGAATTAGAAGGTGGGCATTGTCCTCCGGGAGCAAGCCCTAGAGTAGGCCCAAAAAGCAGCGATGGAGCTTGAGGTAGAGATCATCATTTGGCTGTAGGCCTGCAGGAGGCCAAGAAGGAGATGGCAAAGAAGGTAGCGGTCATCGTTGCCTAGGAGTAGGCCATGGAGGACTATGAGAATAGGGTGGTCGAGCGGGAGGTTGGCCCCACGGTGCAGAAGTCAGGCACGGAATCGGTTGAGTAGGAGGGTGTCCTTGTAGCAATTCGAATCGAGGTAATGGGCCTCCAAATTAGTAAACTAAAGGTGTGGCTGAAGAAAGTAGAGGAAGGGAAGATCGCCTAGGAGAACAAAGACAAGGCCATCGATGACATGATGGTGGACATCTCAAAAAGAGTGTAGTGCACGATAAGGAAGGCGAGGCTTGGTAGTGCGCTAACATGCAAAGTTGATAGCCATACGCAAGGGCATAGTGTGCTAGACTTCTTGCACATCGTTGACTACCTCGCCAAGTTCTTGATGTGAGTGTAGGAAATCACGATCAAGGATGGATGAACCATGGCACAATCTGTGCTCAAGTACATCATTGCCACGTACCACATGCGTGACCCTACCTTCCCCATCAAGCCACCCCTAGAAGGCATCCTCAAGGAGATGGAGACCATGGCTCATGAGGAGGTGGTTGAGACAGCAGTCAAGATCACTGGCTTATTCAAGTGTGGTGTGCCAGTTCCTAAACCAAAGATGGAGGAGGAGGAAGCCGAAGAACATGAGAAAATCTAAATCTCCTCTGACTCCACATCTGATAGCAAGCAGTAGGATGGTGGTGGCAGCGATGGCAATGACAAGGAATGACTACCGCGACATGAATGCCCATCTTCTCTTTCTTGTTGTGCTTTTCATCAGAACTTGTATGCATATGAATTCTAGCTATCTGTTGGAAGTACTCCATTCATGCTGCTCAAATTTGGTTCATGTGGCACTTGTAATTTATTTTTCTTCCATGGATGTCGTTAGTGAGGTCAGGACCGCACATGCCCACACCCTTGCCTTGGTGCCCCATGACCTTGGGTGATCCCACAACAAAGATCCATAGACCATGGGCGTCCCCGAGAGGCTTGGCCACGCACCGTCCTATGAGATCTCACCTAAACATACACATGTTTAAGCTTACATGCTTGCCTACAAGGGTTATACATGACCACATTACTTAGTTTGCCCATCTCTGCCTCTCAGTAACCCCTTTAGAAGCTAATCCTTAGTAGTGCGCAAAGATAAGCAGGTAACCCATGGTGCCTAGACATTGGCAGTGAGCAAAGTTGAACTAGCCGGACTGAGAACCATTGCCTGGCACTAGGGTCTAAGCTGCCCTAAGCTGAGGCTTGCTCAAGACATCAAGAATTCAGCAATTCTCGAGGCACAATCCACGTCTTGGGCAATTGTCTTCAATACATATGATCCAGCTATCACGGGCATCCAAGCACATGCCAAAACTAGCACCATTTGCATCCAGGGGAGAGGAGTAACCATTTGCATGGAAATTGGTGAACTTGTAGATGAATGAAAAAGGGAAAGATTCCCGAGAATAAAATTTGGGAAGAAAAACCAAGGAAAGGGACTGAGTAAACTATGCGAATATGTTTTAATGTAATTCACATGATAGGATCCCCCGGCCAACACATAGAGAATAGGGTTTTGTTTGGGATGACCTCACCACTACCGTACTTGTAAAGTATTTTAGGGGTTGAATTTGCATAGGTGCTCGATGTTTCATAGGTTTAGAAGTAGAGTCCCATCCTCCATGGCCAATCTTACAAAACATGGCCATGAGGAACGGGTATTTCCATATGGAGGAAAGTTTGTTCTTTCTAGCATGCATTTAGACGCTATAGAGTACAAAGTCCCCGACCTATAGTGATTGGGCCCAAACATTGCGTCGATGATAGTGCTTTAGGATCTAATAATATCTGGCAGCTCATAGCATAGCTTGTCATTGATGCTCCTCGAGGTAATCGACATCATCGTGCCTCATTTGTTCTTATTCTTGTTCAGCATATACGTGGACCCGAGGTGAGCTGAAGGTAAGCTTGGACAGAGGACAACCTCGATGCCATACACAAGGAAGAAATGTATTTCCTTCGTGTCTTAGCTTGGCATGGTGTGATTAGCGCACTGGATGGTAGGTAGCTCATCGATCTAGCAACCTCTATGTTTCTTAATGGCGTTGTATGTTCTAGTCTTAAGGCCCTTCAAGATTTCGACATTTTCTCGCTCGGCTTGGCCATTGCTCCATAGGTCAGTGGGTGAGGCAAAGCAATGCTTGATGTTAGAGGGGAACGGTCTTAGGATATCTAGCCCCTAGATGGCAAAAGGCCATGAAAGGTGCATGGTTTGGAGCGCTTGGGCTATATTGTGGATTTTCTTCTCATGAAACTGGCACTCCCTGAACCACTGCCCTAGCTCGGTGGCATCTTAGAGGGCTATTTGCCAATATAAAACTTGGCAGAATGCCATTTCAACCAAAGTGTGGAAAGATGTGTGGCTACCACATTTGCCTTCAGGGATGTCGGTGAGTAGCTCACCACCTTCTTCCCATGATATTCAATTGAGGAAGACATTGTTCGCACCACATCAGTAGAGATCCCCATCCACCAAGACATAGTGCTTCGATAGGTGTGCAACTCTCTTAGCAACAGCATCATCCATCGACAACTGTTCTTGAGCACAAGTGGCAAGCTCAGAGCATCCATTGGGTAGCGAAGCTCCAAAAGGAAGCCCTGGTGGGGCCACCGCCCAGCTCACCTCACTGGGTTATGGGGTTTCTCGTTTGGGTGATATGACAGCCAATACCGATGGCCGCCTACGTCTTTCTTCAAAAGCCTTAAGTGAGACTGGCACCCAAGCAGACAAATAGCGATGCTAGTCGATGAGCATATTTTCATGGTAGGGGACATACCGGAGCTCCAAGCCATCGAAATGACGACCCACCCTCTGGACTTCATCCACATGTACTGCCATCAGCGCATCTATAACATCCTCCAAATTTTAAAACAAAATTCAAGAATCAAAAGTTGGAACCATCAAAATTTTTCCAAAACAACATCATGTTGAATCTTCTTGGTCCTTGTGTTGTTTTGCTAGTGCCAAAAATCATAAAAAAAGTATGAAGCCAAAACCATAATTATTACTTATAAAATCCATTTGTTTTTTTCAAGATAGAATATTTTCAAATGCATAAAATTATTTTCTTAAAATCTTTAGGCCAAAAACCCTAACATAGGGCAGCCCGACCTCACCAAGTCTATTCTCCCTTCCCCCCTTCTTCCTCCCCCCTCCCAGCCAAGCCAACCCAACAAGCCTAGCAGCCAGCTAGGCAGCCTACAAGTCATCGAGCCACTAGCCAAGCCAAGCCATAGCTGGATGGGCATGCCACCAGTCGAGCCTCACCGCCCTGCTACTGTCATCATGCTATCGCCAACCCCCATTTCAGCCATCCATGGTCACAGCCCCGCCTCGCTCGTCCATGATGCACCAACTAGATTATGTCACTCTACTTTTCCTCTTCTCGTGCACCGCTCACCATTGCCTTCCTCTGTTCATCACCATCACACCAACAACATTGTTCTAGCCATCCCGTCAAACATGTCCCTCGCTCAGGCCAGCCCCTCTCCCCAACCGCTAAGTGTCGTGGCATCCTGCACAGTGAGCTAATGATTCTGTCCATCCACTTCACCTACCATGTTGCTACCTCATTTTCTCCCTGACATCTCATGCGCACCATCAAGGGGTGATTGACCTCCGATAGCCCTGCCCTGTCACTAGGCCCCATGGTAACCAATCTCACACCACCAAACCAATGCCCTGTGTGGATATTCCTAGCCTAACACCACAAAGCCGCGTGCCACCACTCTACTTTTCCCATCATGGCTCTGCACTCTTAGGTATGCATGTGCTCACCCCACGCTCGCTCGCTACCATCCTGGCCACACACCTCGCTTTGCCAATGAATGTGCTCACTAAGCAACCGGTCCTATGCAGCGCCATCAAGTCACATCACGATGACTTCATACCCACCTCCTCCCGGCCATCCCTGCCTTGCTTCCTGAAGCCTCACTAACTCATCGCTCCACCCCTATAAATAGGTTGTCATGAGCATTCCATCCCTCATCTTTGCCTCTTTCATCAACCATCACCACAACCACCACCTAACCACACCACTTCGGAATCGCCTCGCAACAGAAGCCCCAAGCATGCCGTTCAGTCGCTAGAGCTCCACATGACCTCCCATGCCCGAGCCAGGCCTCAGATGAGCTAGGAGTGAGGTTGAGAAGGCCTTATCATACTCGGCGTGACTTCCTTGATCGATAGTGACATGCTTCCTCTCTAACTTCCTCCCTAACTTCCAAACACCGCCATGTTGAGCCACCATGGCAAAACCCTCCCCTAGCCCCCAATTAGCTAGCCCTAGGCTGACACCATCGATTCCATCATCACACCACTTTGCGCGCTGCCTCACTCAATGGGCCAATCATTGCATGCCGCATCACTCAGTGGGACACCGAGGACCACCAAATGTGGGTGTGCTCCAGTTGGGCTTGATGAGGGAATCAAATCCCCTCATCAAGGTAAAGCCTCTCCAGGCTTCAACACAACCAGAGGGGCCCTGCTCTACACCGACGATGACAATCCCATACCGAGCTTGGAGGCCGCCTGCATAAAGCCACCACATGCCGCCCCTCCATAGCTCTTGCCTTGCTTCCGTCGGCATTTGAATGAGGTCGCCTCCCTTAGTGCCTCACCAGTAGCTACCAAACTTTGCCAAGGCACCATTGTGCTTCCGTGCATGCCCTTGCACCTCCTAGCATAGAGAGGAGAGAAAGAGAGGAGAGAAAGAGAGGAGAGAAAGAGAAGAAGGAAAGAGAAGAGAGAGGGGAGAGAAGAGAGTTAAAGGACTGGGCCCATGGTTTAATGTTTAAACTAAATTAAAACTTAATGTTCAAGTATTTCTTAGACTGACAGACAGATAGGTATAGAGGGTTAGTTATATCTGTTTAATCTTTGTGACACTAATATGTGGTTCCACATGCTAATGAAACTCATTTAAACCTATGTTTAAATTTACATTTGATTAATTTTGTGTACCCCTCACTTAATTAACTTGTTTAAAACCTTAAAATAAGGCCTTGATAATATGACATGTGGGCCCATGGCCATTGTCCCGGTCAACCTAGCCAATATTGACTGTTGCCTCATAGACAGAGCCACTTTCCCTTTTAAAATCAATTGCTTCATAAAAACAAAATACTGGGACCCTCCTGCAAGTGAGATAAGTGGTTTTTTCTTTAAAAATAATTCAGATAGAAAGAAAATGACAGCGCAGTACCATTTTGCAACTGTTTGATTTATTTCAAATTTGAAACTTTGAAAACTGATAATTCACTCATTTTAAATGCAAATCAGATGAAATTTGGACCAAAATTTATCTAAAATCAAGATCTATCTTATGTCACTGATTTGATAATTCTCAAGATCTATCTTATGACACTGGTTTGATAATTCTATCATTTTTTGGTATTTCTGTAATTTATTTATTTAGTATTTAGCAGGCAACTTTGATTAAACAGTTATGCAAAACAAGCTATGTGTACGACGAGGAATCACCCTGTGATATTGTAGAGGAAGCCACCACTGAACAAGGCAAATCACAACACCCTTACCTTGAGCATGTTATATCCAGATTTATAAAATGCTGTGTATGCTATGTTTAATGCGTACCTATATTTGATGTATATGCCTCCATATTATTGATTACATGGACTTTGATATCTTGAGTACCTAATTGAGTCCCTAATCAAATTATTGACCCTGCTTAACCATGCCATGATATTTAGTTAATCTCCACTCATATCTTTATAAGATGGAATAGAGGATGAATCACTGAGGTAGTGGTGGATATCGGAAAAGAAAGCGGGTGGAGACATAAAATGCCACCTAGTAAAAATAATTTTGCAAAAACCCAAAATTAATGCAAAACTGATTTAGACTAAGGCAGCTAGATAACATTTGAGTTGTGTTTGGCAAAGGCTAGTGCCAACCTTGGTTATTTAAGGACCGAGTTAAGAAACTATGGAAATGAACTGAGTACAACCATATGTTCTCGAATATGTATAGACTTGGTGGACTAAGGCCACTTAATGGGGTGGTGCCAACAAGTGTGGTGATTATGAACTTGATGTATCATGTAGACATGTTAGTTGTGCAATCCATGACAAATGAAAATGAAAAACTGAATAAGCTTTGCTATCTCTCCTTGTCTTTAAAAATCTCAAGAACCTAGGACTTCCCTCACTACTAGATAGGGACGCGAGGTAGTGCATAGAGGTGCATAGTCCATTGAGTGAGTACCACTTCCTAAAAAGGACCTAAAAAACCATGTCATAACAGGTCTCATGTGTTGGGACTAGGCTCATATGTTGGGCAAGTTGCGGATTGCAGGTAAAGCATATATGCACTGTAGTGTGAGTAAATTACACTATTTGAATAGCCTTGCTTATGGTTAAAGAAGCACCGAGACTTATACTACTCTTAACTAGTATTATATTTTTTTACTCTTAACTAGTCTTATAATTTTTTTAAATGGATGTAGGGTTTATTGGGGATGGTGGAAATATTTGGTTAGTACCCGATGAATGGGTACATTGGAAATGTGGAGAATGTGAAAACTAGTCCTGAGGGTAGACCGATCCAAGTGAGGCTTGGAAGGTGGTATGCACCCTCAGCAAATGATTGAACAAGTAAACATATCAATATTTTAGTTAAAATGTCTAATTCATATGATTAGGGAAAAACCTTGTGAAATCTATCTTTATGCAAAAGTAACCTCGAGCCTTTTGAAACCTATGTGCATTTAAGCATGTTGTGTAGTGGATTGCTTAGTATATTTTGTACTCACAGTTGCTTGTTTTAATCTTTTTAGACATAGAAATGGAGACTGATCCATATGAGCACTTCCTAGAAGAGGACTCGAAGGATGCACCATAGGGGCCTAGTATCCCTAGTCGTTGCATGTGGGCAAATAAAGGAACCACCGTTGCTTCACTTCCGCTACCTTATATTATTGCTTTAGACTTCTGTAACTGACCTAGATAGTTTATTTGGGTCCCACTTAGGCAACCCTTTCTAAAATTAAATCTTGTAAGACTTATGAACAATGCAAGTAATGATTATTAGCTATGTGTATATTCGTGCCAACTACTGATCCAACGATTGATATAGTGAACACATAAGGTTTTTGATAAACAAGACTGGGACCGACAGGATCCGAGCATTGGTACACCTTGGAGACTCGATTGACCATGCGCAAAAAACTACCATTCACAAGCAAGTGACGAATCTCGAGGCCTAAAATAGCCTGGAGAACCATGAGTAGGCCCTCATACTCAACAATGTTGCTGGTTTCCCAAAAGTCAAATTGCACCATGTACCTAAGGATTTCGTTGGTTTCACGAGGTGAGCATGACTCTAGCCCCCTTCCCTTATAGTGAGAGACAAGCATCAAAATTCATGATCCAATGCATTATCCACTACCCGCGTTCCTCATCATCAGGGTTCATGGACATGTGTTGTTCCTCCAGCTCAGTACCATGGTCTATTCCACCATGAAATTAACCAAAGTCTCTCTATTGATGGCGTTGCGGCTCTCAAAGTGCAAGTTGAACTCTATAAGCTCAATCGCCCATTTGACGACGCAACCCATGCCCTTGTGATTGCGTAGGATCTAGCCTAATGGATACAAGGTAACCACCAAGACCTTATGCAATTAGAAGTAGTGGCATAGCTTCCTAGATGCTATTAAGACCACGTACAATATCTTTTGGGCCTTTAGGTATTGAATATTGGCATCTCGTAGACTCAGTGATGAAATAGATTGTACACTAAACCTTGTAGCCCCACCTCAATATACTGTCACCGGTAAGCCTGGGCCCTAACTTGTGCTTGAGGGTTAGGGCTCCATGCACGAGGGCACTTGGTTGGTTGGCTACATCTTCTCTGAGCCCGAGGGCAAGCTCATGAAGGTCACGCTCCGCCACCAACGCCACACTTATCTCTTGTGAAGTGGTGGCGATGTATAGCAACAAAGGCTCATCTTACCTAGCCACCACAAGGATGGGCAACAAAGTAAAACATAGCTTATGGCCTTGTAAGGCCTGTTTAGCTTCAGGTGTCCAACTGAACGTCTTGGTCTTCTTGAGCAACTTGAAGAAATGGAGGGCTTGCTCTCCTAGCTTGGAGATGAATCACCCCAAGGCTATCATGCAGCCCATAAGGCACTACATGTCCTTGAGATGAGTAGGCGGGTGCATCGATTTGATGGCCCATATCTTCTTGGGGTTAGCCTCAATGCCTTGGTTGGAGACAAGGAACCTAAGGAGATTGCCAGTCGATAGCCTAGAGACACTTTTTGACATCTAGCTTCATACGTGTGGTGTAGAAACTGTCGAAAATCTCCACTAAGTACACGAGCGACGTGTCCTGATCACGCATTTTCATGACTAGGTTATCAACGTAAGCCTCCATGTTGCAACCTAGCTGTGATTTGAGAGTGACACGCATAGTGCGGTGTTATATAGACCCATCATTTTTCAAACCAAAAGGCATAGAAATAAGTCCCAACATGGGTAATGAAAGAAGTTTTTTTCCTCATTAGACTAGGCCATGTAAATTTGATGATAACCTAAGTATGCATCTAGAAAAAATAAAAAATCACACCTCACAGTGGAGTCAACTATCTAATCTATGCGTGGTAGAGGGAAAAGATCATTTGCGCAAGCCTTGTTGAGGTGAGTGTAGTTGATTCAAATATGTAGCTTGCCGTTAGCCTTGAGGACGATGATGGGGTTCACAACCTATTATGGGTGGAGGACTTCATAGATGAAGTCGGTCGTAAGGAGCTTGTCGACCTCCTCCCGGATGAAGGTTTGGTGCACCAGGGCTTGTCGTCACACCTTCTATCACATGGGCTACGTGTCCGAATACACAACCAAATGGTGCTCTATCACCTCCCTGTGAACCCTAAGCATATCTGATGGTTGATAGGCAAATGGGTTGCAATTAGCCCGTAGGAAAGCAATGAACACGCTTTCCTATTTGTCATCTAGGCTGCTACTAATCTTGACTGTCTTGGACAAGTCGTAGCTAAGGGTGACTTCCTTCATGGGCACATAATCGGTAGGGGTGATCCACTACTTGGATGCGTGGGGACCTAAGGCCTTGGGGCTATCATAGTGCTCGAGCTCCATGGAGGCGGGGTCTACGGTGCATTGTTCAACACATGTGAGAATGGTCTTGATTTCTTGGACAATAGTGATCTTCATCATCATGTACACATAATGTGTAGCCGCCATGAACTTGACAAGCACGGGACACCTAAGCATGACATTGTATGATAAATTGACCTTTGCCACATCAAAAAGAATGCACTCCGTGTGGAAATTGTCATGAATGTCGAATATGACCGGCAATGAGATCTGGACAAGAGGATAGGTGTATCCCACGGTAAAGTCAAGAATTGGCAATGAGAGTTCAAGGACCTTGAGTTTGTCATAGACCTCCAAGGACATGATGTTGAGGGTGACGCATTCATCGATGAGGACGCAGCCTACCTTGATGCTACATATGGTGGGGGAGACCATCAATGTGTGCTGGCCTTTGTTGGTGATGCTTGCTGAGTGGTTGGACCAGTCAAAAGTGATCAAGTTGTCTGACCACTTGAGCCCCCAAGCCATTTCCGTTCCTGGGTTAGCCACCAATAGCTCAAGCTTCATGGTCTTGAAGCTATGAAGTAAGGCATGGACACAACCGCCACCGTCAAGGGTGGAAACCATGTCCTTGACTTCCTAGAACCCAAGGTCTTGGTAATGGGTACAAGTAGGTTTACCACACTAGTGCTCCTGCTGGTACTTCTTGGTACGCTAAGCAAGGTTTTGGACCACCTAGCACTCTGTGAGGTTGTGCTAAGCAGTCTCATGTACCAAGCACCACTTGTTCACCTTCAGCTCAACCTAGGGGGCCAAAGTGAGCTTCTTCATTTTTCCATCATTGCCTTCATCCCACTATTAGTCGTGTGGCTTTTTATTGGCCTTAAGGACAAAAGCATCGGTGGCATACTTCTTCTTCTTGCGCTTCCTCCTCTCCTACCAAGAGGTGGGAGAGGAGGTGACCTTTCCATCGGGGGCCTACTTGGGGTGTGGCTAGTTCCATGCTTGGGCCTCTTCCATCTTAGCAGACTTGTTCACTAGAGCGAATAGCTATGTAGTGGTCACAACCTCAGTGGTGCAGAGCTTCTCCAAAGTGTGCTCTTCACGAATGCCACGTCAAAACGTGTGGATAATAGCATAAGGAAGGATGTGTGGGATAGTGTTGCATTCCTAGTTGAAGCATTGTATAAACTACCTCAACTTCTCACCCTCCTACTACTGCACCATGTGGTAGTCTACCTCCATCCTAGGACATCGATAACTGTCTTGGAAGTTGGCCATGAACTGGTGGCATAGGTCCTCCCATGAGTAGATGGAACTTGGGAGGAGGTTCATCAATCAAGAGCAGGCCTAGGCCATAAATGCTATGGGAAAGTAATTTGTCATGACTTTCTTGCCCCTACCAGCCACCTAGATGGTGGTGGTGTAAATCTACAAGAACTCCACTAGGTCGAAGGAGTCATCATACTTCTATAGGATGTTGAGGCAGAACTTGTGGGCCATTGCACAGAGCGAAGCCTAGGTTAGAATGCCTAGCACCCTACATCATATAGCACACCGCCAACTAGTGACACACCATATTTTGGCATGAGATCCAAAGACACCACTCCTTCGAACAACACTTGGTCCTCCAAGAGTGCATTTGCCTTATGGTGCATTTCACATTGGTGCTCGATGGTGACACACGCATCTTCAAGGACCCATAGACTATCAAGACGGGCTCGTAGGACTAAGTCTTTCCCTAATGCCAAGGACACAATGCACAGATCGGTGGCCCTCATGAGCGATTGGCATCTATCCCCAACGTGAGGCACAAGCTATCCAGAAGATAGGACAGAGGACTAAGTGGTCTTGGAGGCTAACCTCGAGGTAGTTCGGGAACTACAAGTAGCAAACTAGCGGTGGGTTGTGCCCACCAAATCGGCAACCTCCTTCAACGAGCAACCTTCTAGGGTACCCCCGGTGGGCTAGAGAGGAGGGTGGCAGAGAAGTGCTTATGCGGCAAGTAGGGCACCACCTAAACCAACAGCATCAATGTCTAGGTGGCAAGGGGCCAACATGTGAGATGGGTGCTCCCGTCACAAGGCGGAGGCCATAGCTACACTTGCTGAAAAATCCCAGCTCCCTCAACCTATGGAGCAATATGATAGCCTTCCTCACACAGATGCAATGGCATAGCATTGGCAACGCATAATCCAACTGTGCTAGGGGAGCTAACCTAGTGGGGGTGAGCCCTGACAAGCCACCTCTAGCATGCTAGCTCCATCTTTGGAGTAGAAACCACGGTGGCGGTGTCCACCTACCATGAACTCTTTTCTAGTAGGAAACAACAAAGCTACTAATCTGCAAACACACCCCCTACCTGGCTCGTAAGGTGTCGAAGATCAAGCTCCTCTAGCGAAGGATCGATGGACCCTTCCACCTTTGTCAATTCGGCCCAAGGAGGAAGGGTGCAAGATCAAGCAGTGGTTATAGTAGTAAATGTGGCGTAATACCCTACTCATGTTCTGTTCTTCTTTCTTGCTTTGAGTGGATAAATTTGGTTACAAGGCTTATATGCTTGCTATATTTCTCAGTTTAGAACCCCTATCTTGGAGGCATTGGTTCTCCTATTATAGTCGATGAGATAATTCTATAGTGGCAAGTCACTGGTAAATGGACCCTAGTGTATAGGAGTTAGGTATGGATAGTCTTGTTACTTCCCGTTGGGTAGGGCCAATCATCGAGCCCTAGTGGGGCCCCTTCAGGACCATCTTAGGAGATGGCTTGCTGCTCTGCCACATGCACCACATGGCTTCAAGAAGGTTGAGATGAAAGTTTGGTCTTCTTCTGCTGACCTGCCCATTGGCCACACTCGGAGAGGTGTGCGAAAAATTGGTAGACCTTATCAGGCAACATGGCTATTAACCATACCATCTGATAGACCACACCTCTACTTTGTTGGGGTGATAATGGCACATGTGGCATACTTTTGGGCACCATCAGTTGCCCATGCGCACACTAGGCTGGTTTAAAGCATAGCTTACACATGACTAGACACAATTGAATGTTGAATCCTATTGCAATAAATGGGTGGTCAATGCCATAAGCTGCTCAAGGTGGTCAAGCTTAGCAGCGGGGGTGCCCAAGCTTAGTCCTCTAGAGAAGAGGTGAGCTCGGGCCCTTGTTCTATTTTCCTTTAGGCATGCATCTGCTACAGTCTTGACGTTGGTTACTATTTGTGCGGGCATCCCCACCTGATGGCATAGAACCTAACATCCCAAGTAGTTGGCGAAGGGGACCCTAGTTCTCACTTTACCGATATCAGCATATTACAAATTCATTGCCACATTCACATTCACTGAACATTCATATAGATAGTAATATGGCAGTGCTAATTTAGTTGATCATACACATTGTCTACATCAAGACATACAAGTGAAAAGCATATTGACATACATTATTTTTAATAAAAAAAATTCAGTCTCCACCCTGGCTCGCATGAGATATATAGTGTAATTATTATATAAGATGTCAACTCCAAACATGTGCTCAATAGTAATTAATACATTGTATATAAGCACTTTCTTTTGCATCAACATACCAATACATTACGTCTCCGAAGGCTATGAATTATTTAGCTCCAAACAAAACTAGATGTAGGATAGGTGCTTGAAGTTGTCAACCAAATAGGGCTTAGGTTGAGTAAATGTGTACCCAAGTAGGATAGGTGCTCTTTCATTACCTCAAGCACGATGTATTTCAATCTAGCTTCTGTAAGCAACTTAGGAGATTCACCCTATACATAGGTCAATTACAATAACTATTAGAATCAATACAATTGGAAAGAATGTCATTGTTGTTGTATCCCATTAGCGTGTAATTCGTCTGCTTTTTGTCGGAATTGCAGCACTTGGGGTAGAGAATGCCATAGTCGACTGTGCCAGTGATGTAGCATAGTATATGCTTCATAGCTGTGAGGTGCTCTTGCTATGGCCTCTCCATGAAGCAGCTCACGTAACCAACCGCGAACATGATGTCAAGCCTTATGTGCACCAGATACCGCAGACTCCCTACTAGGCCACAGTATGTTGTCACATCGACCTCCGGTGTCTAGCTATGGGCAGAGAGCTTTAGTCGGACCTCCATTGGCATGTGGCAAGGGTTGTAGGCCACCATGCCTGCCTTATCCAAAAGCTTGCAGGCATATGCTACTTGTCCCAGCGTGATGGTACTCCCCTCTTGCTTGGCTTCTAGGCCGAGGTAGAATGAGAGAAGGCTAAGGTCGCTCATCCGGTATAGACAGTGCATCTATTCCTTGAACACGTCGACATCCTTTGGCTTGGCACCAGTGATGATCAGGTCATTGATGTACACGCCCACCACCATGCATAACATCGCGGCGCCCTTGGCGTACATCCCGTGCTCATTGGCACACCTGGTGAAGCCGAGTTTGCGTAGGCTGCTGTCCAATTTCGCATTCCACGCCGGTAGCACCTACCGGAGCCCAAACAAGGCCTTCTTCAACCTCAAGACCTTGCTTTCATGCCCTACTACAGTGAAACCCAGCGGCTACTAGACATAAACCTCCTCCTTGAGGTCACCATTCAAAAATGCCGACTTGACATCCATGTGATGAACAAGCCACCCTCTTTGAGCCATGACAGTGAGCAACATCCACATAGACTCATCCATGCGACTATAGCAAATACTTCATCATAGTCAATTCCTAGCTACTGGATGTATCCTTTGGCGGTGATGTGGGCCTTGTGCTTTATGACAGTGCCTTGCTCATCCCGCTTGAGCTTATACACACACTTAAGCCCAATCAGACGATGGCCGGGAGAGAGATCAACTAGAGCCTATGTCTAGTTCTACTCAATGGACACCATCTCCTCCAGCATGGCCTTGCGCCAGTAGGCATCACCGCGTGCCTCCTCGAACATGGCTAGCTCATTATCTCCTGAGGCGAGCAGGAGTTCCTCAGCCACTAGAAACTCCCGCTCTGCCGAGCCAGGGATTTCCACCAGCCCAAGCACATTGCCTAGGGTCCTAAACCAAAGAGGCGCTTCTCCATCGTGGTCATCGTCGAGGTCTGGATCAGCATCGCGGGTGACACGAATTCAGCCGGTGGCATTGATGCAGTTGTACCTATTGTCACTGATGTTACTACCATGACCGATGTGTGCATGGGCACCAATGGCAAGCCAGGTGTAGACCCCGTATCATTCCTGCCCACTGCAAGCACCGAATCTGCCATGCCTTCCTCACTTGCTCCAATTTGAGCCTCACAACGGATCATTGCCATTTGATCTCGACATAGAATGGCTCCAACCTCGTCACACTGGACTTTGCTACGCTGCTCGAATCCTAGACCTTTGCCTCATCGAACACCGCATCACGCAAGATGTACACGTGTTTGGCATTTGGGTTGTAGAACACCATCAGCGTACGTCTTGGACCCTAGCTCATACCCGATGAACACCATCAACGTGCTCCATCTAGCTTCTGCTGGTGTCCTTCGACCACCCTGACATGCGTGACATTCGAAGCAAGTGGACTAGAGGCTTATATCCATAGCACTCTTCAAAGGGCGTCTTGCCCTCGATGCCCTATGTCGGTGACCGATTAAGGATGAACATGGTGATCATCACTGCCTCTCCTCAAAGCCACCATGGCATTCCCTTCTCCTTCAGCATGCTTATGGCCATGCCTAGCACTGTCTGGTTGCACCTCTCCACCATTGCCGAATTGGATACCAGTGTCAAGCTTAGAGAAGGCCACGCGCTCCCCAGTCATGTGATTCATCGTGCTGATGTTGAGGATCCAGTGCATACTCCTGCCATTGCCCTTCTTGTTGAGCTGCAAGAATAACTTGTTTTCATCGAGGTGAATCTCTGTCGTCGGGAAAGGGGGTGGTTTCACAACACTGGCGAACACTAGGGCCACGAGTGCGATGGGCTCTAGCTCCTTCTCAGCTAACATCCACTGCGTGCTACCTCCTCTCTCGATCTGGACAGCGAGTCTACCAGGGAGAGGAGCTGCACTGATGGAGGCCATCCCGACCATCAGTGCCCCCTTAGAGGGCACTTCCTCATCTTGTCCACATGGACTTTCTCGTCCCTTTTCTTCTTGCAGCAGTCACGAGCCCAGTGGTCCGTCTGATCACAATATCTACACTCATCATCAATGATCCTCTTCCCCTTGCCGCTCCCGCTAGCGAGCTTCAGTGACCTCAATACACCAATGCTCCTAGCGTCTCTGCTATGCATACTATTGTGGCTCCCACTTTGTATTGATGATGACAAGCGGTTACCACCCAATCCTCTACCAGCAGAGAGTTAAAGACGCGATGCGACACTCCCTACCAGCTCATCCTCGGATAGGTTTAGCTTGGCTATGGCCCCGCCACTACTGCTTCCACCGAGAATGTGGCATTCCTCTATCGCCTTCACTAAGACCTCCTCCACCGAGACCTAGCTCAGATTGAGGAGAGTCTTGATCGCCATTGCGATCTACCCAAACCTCAGCGGGACGGCCTACAGGAACTTGCGCACGATGTCCTCCTTTTCGATCTCCTCGCCTAGGACCACCAGCTAATGCACAATCCCATTGATGTGGAGGGAGAAGTCATCGATGGTTTCTGTGTCATGAAACCGCAATGCGTCAAACTCCTGCTGGAGGGTGTTCACCTTGGCATGCCGTACCCGCTCGATGCCGACGTGCTTGGTGCAAAGGGCGTCCCATGCCACCTTGGCCGAAGGCTTGGATGCCACCACACCCATCATCTCTGGCAGAACGGTCTTGGAGATCACCTTAAGTGCCATGCCATCGGTGGTGAAGTCGGCGTCAGTGGCACCGAGTCTCACCACCTCCCAAAGGCCGCACGCTTGAAGCATCACCTTCATGAGTGCCGCCCAGTCGAAGTAGTTCGTGCAGGTGAGAGTTGGGTACTGCCCACGCCCACTCACCTCCTTGGTGATCCATCAGATCACCAGATTCCTTTCGCCAATGCCCGAGCCACTCCCTGGGTTCGGCGTTGCGTCCTGGTGACGGCGTCGAAATGGTGAAGCTGATCGATCACACGGTATGAGCACAAGCTTAATGGCGCGATCACGGACCCACCGGCAATATCTAGCTCTGATACCATTTGACACCTTCTTCTCGCTACCAACCGTCACCAGAGACGAGGAAGAAGATGAACACTCTAAATTGATTGAACACTCGCTTGTGAATTTCACACAAAAACAGAGGCAGGGAACTCAAATTTGGGTCACTCAAATTTGGGTCAAAATAATTCAAGACACGATGTCTACTGAAACAACATTTATTCTCAAAATAATAATATATAAACAACACTTGGAAACCCAACTAGCTATCTACATCTCGTACAAGTGGCTCTACTGTAACACAAACCCCTCAGCCTCTCTACTCTTCCACCACCCTTTCTCTTCCCCTCACTTGCACACCTAACATCATGCTCCAACGCTTGTCTCTCTTTGCTCCTCCATCTGATATCATGCCTGCCGTAGTTAGATCTAGCACCATCTCATCCATTATACATAGGTACTCACAGATTATCTATCCCAAAAAAATTAAAAGAACTATCTTAAATTCTGCGTATTCAAGTAAGCACCAGCAGCTATGCTCTACTAGTGGTCAGAAGCCTATCGTTTATTCATTCCGTACTATGGGTACGATGTTTTATTTTTCTATATGAGTGTTAGATCATTTATGTACGAGACACATGAACTTCCTGGAAGGTAAGTATTACACTCAAAAACGACTTGATATACTGTGTTCCAAATAGCTTAGACATTAAAACCTTATTATTGGTGTTGAAATTGAATTAGGATTCGGCCTCACTAAACTCACTATGTCTCTCTTAATTGCTAAATATCTGAAGCTTTTCGGTCAACTACATTAAATTAAATTGAATATCTAACTTCTGAACAGAACGAGAGAGACGAGCGAGCACAGTTCAGACTGAGATTTGGCGCTACAAATGTGCAGCTTTTAGTCGGTTCTCTTTTGATTGTTTGTACCCTAAACCTTAGGGAATAGTTATAAATGAAAACACACTTCACCTCTACTGCAATCCGATTTGACCGCACCATCCCACAGTAGATTAGTAGCTGCGGTGACTACTTAATTGAAAAACTGAAAGCTAAAGACTCGGTGATCAATCACGCCTTATTTTGTGAATAAAACATGTAAACAACAACTTGATTGTCTAACTCCATCAAGCCGATATTCCTGTGAATCTCCTGAAATTTTACCCATCCAGGCGACTTCATCAAGATGTCAGCAATCTGATCTTCAGTTCTTAGGTACTCCAACTCGATTTCCATCTTCTCTATACATTCACGTATGAAGTGAAACCGAGTATCAATATGTTTGCTTCTATCATGCAACATTGGATTCTTGCTTAGTGAAATTGCTGACTTATTGTCGACTTTGAGCACCACACACTTCTTCCTTCTTCCACAAAAGTCAAATATCATCCTAGCCAACCAGATTCCATGACAAGCTACTATAGTTGCTGCTATCTACTCAACTTCACAGGATGAAAGTGCCCCAACCTTTTGTTTCTATGATTACCAAGTAATCAGACTTTTTCCCTGGACAAAGAAAACTCCTAATGTGCTCTTCCAGTCATCCACATCCCCTGTCATATCATTGTCACAAAACCCGATTAGAGCTAGTTTCTCAACCTTCATCCTCTCATACCAACACTCCTAGTTGTTTGTACCAGCCACATATCTAAGCAAATGTTTAACAGAAGTCAATTGCTCAACTATAGGTTTCTCCATAAATCGACATAAGTACCCAACAGAGTAAGCAAGTCAGGTCTGCTATTTACAAGGTACATGAGGCTGCCTCTAATGCTCTTGAAATCTACTCCATCCACAAGAGGGGCATTGCTTTCCTTGCTCAGCTTTGGTCTAGCCTCAATTGAAACCTAACAGGGATTACACCCCTCTATTCCATACTTCTTTGGAATGCTCAATGCATAGGCACCCTGGCACAAGCTAATTCCCATGGAATTTTGTCTCACCTCCATCCTAAGATTAAAACTCAACAATCCTAGACACCCATGCTAAACACCTTGTGCGTCTCAAGCTTGAATTTCTGAATATCTACAACCACTGAGCTAGTAATGATCAAGTCATCTACATACACCCTCACAATCAAGCTTATAGTCCATGATCTTCTCTTGTACATAGCATGTTTATGGGCATTCTTCTCAAATCCCATATGCAATAATATTGTATCCAATTTGGCATTCCACATTCTTAGCGCATGCCTCAACCCATAGGAGGCCTTGTTTAGCTTGAGCACCTTGCTTCTTTCACTGACAACATCAAAGCCTTGTGGCTATGACACATGCACCTTTTTCTTCAATTCTCCATTTAGGAATGCAGATTTGACATCCAAATGGTGCACCTCCTAGCCATCATGTGCAAGAAGTAACCTTACTATTTCAATTCTTGAAATCGGAGCAAACACTTCCTCAAAATCAACTCCTTGTTATTGCACGTATCCTTTCACCACCGGTCTGGTCTTATGCTTCAAAACTTTGCCGCTCAGGTTCTTTTTCAGCTTAAAAACCCACTTGAGATCGATAGCCCGCTGACTAGCCAGAAGATGAGTAAGCTGCTAGGTGCCATTCTCTTCAATTGATCGCACCTCTTCCATCATCGCTGCTCACTAGCAATGCTCCTTCCCTGCATCAGCAAAGTTTTTTGGCTCATCTACAGCAAAAAGATACAAACCGAAATACTGAAAATATCAAAGCTAGCTCGTGTTGTCATTGAGGTTGGCAACGGTGTGGTATCTCCATGGTGCCTCATCAAAGGGTTGCAAAGTGTCTGAGGGTGGTGTGGTGAATTTCACTAGAGGGATTGGTCTAGCTACCACAATCACAAGTGTCACCAGCGATAGCGAATCATCAGACTCACTATTCACCATATGGCATGGAATGAAATGACTATGACACAATAAACAAATCACTTGCCTTGCTCATCAAAAATCACATCCCTCCTCACTTGGACACAATTGGTCACCAGATCAAACACCCGGTATGCCTTGATTCCTTCTTCATACTCGATGAACACCATTAGGTGGCTCCTATCATCAAGCTTGCCAATGTGCGGCATCACATTCTTCACATACACAAGACAACCAAACGCGGAAGTAATGCATGTTCGGCCTTCCATACCAAGCCTCATAGGGATTCTACCCATAAAGCTTGCACGTTAGCTCATGGTTTATGATATGGACCATTGTCACCACCACTTCACCCCAAATCTTTCTGGCACCCCCTTCACCTTTAGTAAACTCGTTGCCAATACTACTATCATCTAGTTTCAATGCTTAACCACGCCATTTTTGCTATGGTAGGTATGGCGTAGTGAGATGGCAATGCATGTCGCGGCTAGCGCAATACTCACTGAACTCAATTAAAGTGAACTCGCCACCTCAATCTATGCGGAGCACCTTAAGCTTGTGCCCACTTTCAAGTTCAACCCTGACCTAAAGTTTTTGATTGTCACCAGTGCCTGGTCTTTCATTGCAAGCAGCACAACACACATATATTGAGACATATCATCGATGAGTAGTAGGAAATGATGTTTACCTCTAGGAGTTGCCAGTGAAATTGGCCCACATAGATCACAATGTACCAGCTCAAGTGCCTCCACTGCAAGATAGATGGCCTCGGGTGAGGATGGTGCATGGCGTTGCTTCATAATCAAGCAGCTATTGCAAACATGATCCACCTCCTCAATGTTAGGAGGCCGCACACCATGGCGCCCCGTGCAAGCCAATGCAGGAATCAAAGTTCATATGGACAAATCTTCCATGCCAGAGCCATGAAGCCTCTACACATCTAGTAGCCAAACACATTGGTTGTGCCACCTTGAGATCAAGGAGATAGGAGCGGCCCTTAGACCTCGTCACCTTCACCAGCAGGACCTGCCCTCTACCTCAAATTGTCATCACACCATCCTCGATGTGGATTGCACAACCGTTTTTGTCTAACAGCCCAAGGCTAATTAGATTGCTCTTCAGTTTTAGGATAAAGTACACCTCGAATAGGACACGATGTGTGCCATTGTGGCACTCCAGGGTCACATCCTTGAACCCACAAATGTTGATGGTGGAGCCATCACCAAAATAGATGACGTCGCACACAATCTCATCAAGCTTAGTGAAGAACTCCTTGCGGCCTGACATATGGTTGCTAGCGCTTGTGTCCAATACCACATGTCAACAGATAGCTCCTCCTAGTGGCTAACGTCAAGCTGGGCATGAGGTTCATCAAGGACGATCACGCCTAAACCAGTCATGTTGCCTACGGTGATCATGGCACTTGTGATTGCTAGCAACAGTGCAGGTTCCTCCTGTGCTTCAGCCACATGCGCCTACTTACGGATCTCACGACGCAGCTTGCGACACTCTTTGGAGTAGTGCCCATAGTTGTTGCACTTGTAGCAGCGAATCCTTGACTTGTCACATAGTGCCACGGGCACTCCGTCATCCTTCTCCGTGCTCCCGCCACCAAACTACCCTTGGCAACCATGCTTACCATGGGTGTTTTTCTTATTTGGGCTTGATGATAATCCACCACTTTTCATGCAGGATGAGGAGCCCTCATACTCATTTTTCTTCTTCATCCACACCTTCCACTCCTCTGTGAGCAGCACGAGGCCACCCTGCGACTCACCCTAGGCACCATTGTACCTCTGCTCCACCATGGTGAGTCACCCAACAGGCTCCTCAAGCGGCATTGTCTTTAGATCAAGCAATTGTTCGATTGACATTGCGACTTGGTGAGAGAGCAAGGGCACCAAATGCCACATCTCGTATGAAGTGCATGACCTCATATTCTACCCACAGCATTTGCTCACGCGCCTCACAAACATGATCAACGCTCTTGCACATCATCTTTATCTCCTACATGTCCTTAGTAGTGTCCTTCTTGGACAAAGGATGAAACATCTCCTTAGGGACAGCTTGTAGGAGAATGACCAGAGCCTATTGGTCCTCGTGAAACTTGGCACACCTAGGAGCATGCCGGTGTCACCTTCAACGCCGCCGCTACCACCGATGCCACCACTTGCCCGTCGCCCAGGCGGGGTGTAGTATCCTCTATCATCACTCGACATGGCACCACGATCACGAAGAACCACTCTGATACGTCTTGTTGTAATTGAATTGGGATTCGGCCTCACTAAACTCACTCTACCTCACTAACAAGCACTGACATGTAGGCTCATAGAAGGATGGGACCCACATGTCAATGGCCAAAGGATTGTCAACCACTAGCATAGTCCAGCCTATCTCTAACCACTCTAAAACCCCATCTGTAATGGCTCAGCCAACTGTTACAAACAATTGGTCACCGATGTGGCCAATCATCTGTAACGGTTGAAGAACCATTATAGATGAGATGGTCATCTGTAATGGCTTTCAATTGAAATGATGAGGGATTTTGGTCATCTGTAATGGCTTTCAATTGGGATGATGAGGGATTTTGGTGTCGGAGAGCAAGCTCTTTTAGTGGGGAATCATCAGACCTCATTTTGTGTTCGACCCAAGGAGTGTGGATGCTAAACCAGAGATCTTGTACAGAGGCGTAATACCCTACTCGTGCTATATTCTTCTCTCAATCTTGGTGAATGGATTATGTTACAAAGGTTTCACTATTGCTCGTTTTCTAGGTTTCAAACCCCCTATAAGAAGCATTGGTTCTTCTTTTATAGTCAACGAGAAAATACCATAGTAGCTAGTCACTGGAAAATAGACCCCCAATTTATAATGATTAGATATGAAAAATTTTGTCGCTTCCTATCAAGTGGGCTCGGTCATTGGGCACCAATATTCCCCCTTAGGGCTAGCCTAAAATGATACAATGATGCTCCATCACGCTTCCTTTCTAGCTATGGAAAGCTTGGGATAGAAGCTTGGACTTCTGTGGCTGATAGCAGGGCTTGCTCATCAGCCACATATAGTGGGACGTGCAAAAAGTGATGAGCCCTGTCATGCGCATGATAGTCAACCATACCATATGATAGCCCACGCCTCCCTCTTTCTATGGGTGATGATGGTGCATGCAATGGACATGCAGGTGCCATCCTATCGTCCAGGCACACGTTAGATTGTTTTTTGTCACTTTGTAATCAATGCAAAGCTCACCTGCGGATGGATACCATGGCTCACTTGTCCCATCACATTTAATGTACAGTTTGTACCCTCGAGCTGCTCCAAATCGTCGAGCTCGGGGGCAGAGATGAGCTCGATCCCTCGTGGGTACAAGCTCGAATCCTTGTTTTGTTCTCTTCAAGTACGTATTTGCTATAGTTTTAAAGTTGATTAGTATTTGAGTGACCCTTTTGGTTTCACAACGTGTTTCCATTCAGCTCTAGCAGATTTTACTGATAAAATGTATAGCTGAAATCTATTATAAGGATGGGGCCAATAATTTTAGGTAGTAACTTATTCACAGAGGAGTCACATCAACTCTTGGTTTCCTATACAGGTACATATGACCCTAAACATGATCCCACTTATCCTCCTCAACTTACTCCTAATCCGTGTCTGGATCGCCATGCTTGAAAACACATGACGTACATGCCACGGAGCAACAAAGTGTGAATTTGCCGCCGTAATGTTATCATAGGGAATCAAGGATTAGAGTTGCATTTAGTTCATGCATTTTATTTCTTTTATGATTCCTACATGTGATCATCTCGACAAAAAGTATATAAGATTAAGGGAACAGGTTGTCAACCTATTCGTTATACATGAGTTATTGATATTACAAATATTAAAACTTTAATGATAGCCAGAATGTGTTGGCTATTAAATTTATAAAAAGATTTATATTTAACTTTTATTTTAAAATTCTAAGGATAAGTAATTCTTTTTATGTCTGTATTGCTCTGAACTTCCTAGCGTCTACTTCCTATGATAGGCTCGTCATTTAGCTTATACTTATTACAAATCCAAATCAGCTTATTAGCAATTAAAAATTAATTTATAGTTAAAATTTATATATATATATGTTCTTAATGATATCGTTAAAAGTAAATACTGAAAAATAAAGATAAAAAATTTCTAAAATTAACTTTAAAATTTAAATTTTCACTTATGCTTATAAGTGAAGGCTAAACAATCCAAGAAAACTTTAGTAGAGAGGGAAAATTTTAAAAAAAAGGTGTCTCATAAGAGAAAAATAGTATTGATAAGTAAGTAGTTAAAAGATATTAAAAAGATAAAACAACGGACAAATCAACTTTATTTTGGAGAGAGCTAGTAGCGATACCCAGAGGCTGCCCCTGCGACTCGGCTGCTGCCATGCTGCACCTCAGCTCCTATAATGGGCCTTGTGGTTACAATGGGATGCAGGCTGCGGTTTTGTTGGTTGCAGGCCGACTAGCTTGGGGTCCTAGTGTCCCATTTGTTGATCAGCTACGGGGTGTCCCACACAGTACATGTACATGGGCTGCAACAAGTGAAAACAAAATTTCAACCTGTGTCCTGTGCTTCACGTTGGACAATGACGTGGATCTTGCTTTGTTTATAAGCCTTGGAGAATACGGCCCAGTTTATAGAGCTAGAGATATGAAGATGCTACTAGTTCATTTCTGAATATCATAGCCACTGAGAATCACAATCGGGACTACTATACTAGCTCATATCTGATGCGTGCACAAAATTAAACACACCAATGCCAGTCTTCTGGCGATTTTTGGAAAATTGGCCTGATTGAAACTTCTGATCGGCCTACTGGAAGTTCTGATTCGCCGGGAACCGGAATGGAACCGGGCGGAAGCAGTGAGCGTGAGTGCCGCGAAGAGCTTGGGGAAAAGCAGTGTTTGCTGCCGCATTTTCTTCTGGACGACTGGTTCTTTTTTTATCTTTTTTCTTCCCCTTTTTTTTTTCCGACGACGCTCCCTCACTCCCGTCACTCTTTCCATCTTACGCAGTATTACCTGATTTGTGGATATTTTGCCACGTGTCGCTCAACTAAAGTGCAGCTAGGAGAGCCAATCAGCTGGCGGCAAACCAGCCAGCATGAGATAAATAGATTTCAAGATGGATGAAATTTATCTAGGTTCTGAACACTCCAATATGCAGCTTAGAATTTGTTCAGATTCTAAATACTCCATGTAGAAACATATTTCCCTTTCTTGAGCGTGCTACTAAATATTTGGATTTTACATGCGGCCAAAACGTATTTTCACTGGTGGCTGGTCGGTCTGCCTGGCAGCAAGTGTCTGGTACTTACCAGTAGATAACAAACAAAGACAAAAGCTGTGTATTTCTTTGCAACTTTCAAATCAAGGTGTTTTTCTTTTTTATATAGTACACATATTTTTCTGTTTTTTCAAAATTTTGAGAGCGCATATACATATAGCATGGTTTACATGTCTATATACTTCATGGTATTCTAAAGTGTCCTCGCAAAAAAAAAAGAATATTGAAAAATACTCCAGAACGGGCGCCCGATCACGACGAAAAAATCAGGCGGTCTTCCCCACGCTGCACACCTCTGGCTGTAGTACATGCATGCACTAGTACAGAGCTTTTCTGTTCTCCATGCGTAACCTCTCCGTTCTTTGTTCTGTTACTAAGAAATCATTTTATAACGAATAATTAGCTTTATAAATAATTTTTTTAATAAAAAATTGGTTTAAAAATATTTTTAATGTTTGTATGAGTATAGTGACTATAAGTCATGTTACAATATGTTGTTTATCTATTTATATATAATTAATTTAAGATTAATAAATGACGAGTATCAGAACATGATTGATATGATAAGATTAAAACTAGAGAATCAGTATCTTTAGAGTCAATACCAATTAACAGTTGAAGCATGCATAAACTTAGACAGGGAGAGTCAAGAACGTTCAAGAATACCGAATACCGAGTGAATTGGATGTTTGCAATGGGCTTTACAAGTGTTCATAAGTGTAGAAAAATTGTGAAGAAAATCAGATAAAAATTAAAAGAAAAATTGACTCAAAACTGGAGGAGAAAATGTACTGGCTGCTACACTACTCAAAATACTGTGTCATACAGCCGTATACTCACGTGTAACAAGAGTAATGGATCAATTTGAAAAGATTTAGAATAAGACGAGTTGAGTGCTATTGATAATTCTACTTCTATTTAAAAATAGAGATTTTGGATATAAATAAATAAGAGGTTAAAACTCTACAAATATAAATTTTGGAAGAGAAAAAAGCTAGGTTTTCTTTACAAGATATAAAGTGTGAAAACAAATTAAGTTGTAGGGGAGAATTTCTTTGAAGAGGAGAATTTTTTGTTTTTAAATTTTTATAGAATTTCTTTTTTTTAAAAGGGAAGAATATATATATAATATATGGTTACAGAAAGAGGGAGAATTTGGTTTTTGGGCTTAATTGATAAAAGTTTTGATAAGTTTGATTGATTTTTAAGAATAGTCATTTTGTGTTTATTGTAAAAAAAATGAGAAAGTGTGAGATTTTTTTTATCCTACACTCAAACGCTGAGTTTGGTTTAGAGGGTTGGAAAAAGATTCTCATGCACGTAAAATAAAGCAATTGTGATTAATTAATTATTATTAAAAAAACTTTAAAATAATTTAATATGATTTTTAAAGCAACTTTTCTATATAAAATCTTTGAAAAAACATAGTTTGGGAAGCGTGTGTGTGAAAAATGAGAGATAAGGTTGGAAAGAGGAGAAAATTAACACAGCCGTAACCATCTTTTAAAACTTTAATTTTTTTTCTCATAAATTACTTATAGATCTATCTATAATCCAATTACACAGTAATTAAATCTTTACAATAAGATGTCACATGACTATATTTCAATGAAAATAATGTATATGTTTTACACTATTAAAATTTGATATTTTATTTGTAAGAAGTGAATGTTTGAACTAGAATTCGAATATGTTGCACATGTTTAGTTTTTGTGTTACAATGAATATTTTTTGAATGTTGCATATAGTATTATTTGAATATTTCAATAAATGTTTTCTGATGTTTCACTGGTTCATAAATTTTACAGGTGGTGATATTTCAACAGTAATAACTTTATTTTTCATTTATAATATAAAAATATTTCAATTAGATATATAATTATGTATATATTTTTAATCACAAATATAATCATATGTGATCTAATTATAACGCACGTAGATAATCGGGTAAGAAATTTAAGAGAAATATTATTTTAGTAGTTTCTAAAAAAGTTAGTAGAAGACATGCAAATAAGGAGAGAAGCTGGGGGAAAAAGAAATAGAAGATAAGACAACAAGCACGAGAAGACAACAGCATGCGCCAGGGAGGCCGTTCAGTGGTGGGAGAGGGTGCAACCGATTTGTAAAGAAAAAATAGGGCGCCCGCCCTGTAATGGCTTCCGAGAATATTGTTTAGAGCATAAATGCAAATACAAAGTGGATCTAAACACACTACTTAGGTATAGAACATCTGTATTGATAAAACTATGATAGGAGATGCCATAAGTCCAACTACACTGAACATCATCTCGTAGAAACTAACATCTAGATATCACACGTTAATTAAGGCAAGCAAACTTCATATATACATATATATATATACATATATATATATATATATATATACATATCTATATATGTCTCCATAATTGCAAAACAAAACGCACACGCTCAAAATTCACATGCACGTGGTATATATACCTTTTATGAGTTGTATATCTCGGCATTTAACACATCACCACAAAACTGTGACCAAACTTTTTCAAAAGCTCCAAAGAAGAAAAAAATAAGAAAAAAAAACCTACAAATTCATCTCCAATAGTTCAGCAAAGAACCAGCAGGAAGAAGATCGCTCCAAGAAGCATGCAGGCTGCGTGGCGAGGGTCGCCGCCGGCGGCCGTCCTGGTCGCCAAGCCGCGGTGGTGGTGGCCCCTGGTGGCGACATTGTGCGGGTCTACCACCGGTGTGCCGGAGCCGCCGTCGTTGGGATTGCTGGGGTTGTGCGACCGGTGGCTTGTGTAACCGTTCCCATAGCCGCCGCCGTCGGCGCCTGTAGAACAACGCACACAGTAGCAATATCTGCCAGGAAGTTTCTGTTCTTCACGTGCTATAAAATTCCATGCAAACTAATTACTTAATTTGTGACCTTCTTGCTATTTAAAAACTAGTAATTAACTTTGATACTTTTTTATGGTTTGTTCTGGATCGAGCATGACATGATCAGGTTGTTTGTTTCTAAACAGGACGTAATAATGATATCATGTTAAATTATTATTGGTGCCTGATCACTTTGTGATATCACGAGAGCATTAGGAATATAATTAAATATCATTAACGACGTGCAGTGGATTGGCGTCCTGAAATGCAGGGAATAATATCTCATAACCCCCACATGGATAGGACAGAGCATCTGTTCTTTACAGGGTTTCCCGGATGCCTGATCTGTGCGCTTACACACCACATGAGTTTTCATCAAGGTTTTTTTATTGCTTTGAATATTATTTTTGACTGGAGATTCAGGTATTTAGGTCTACAAAAGCATTGATAGGTTGTGAATAGATTAATTAACTACAGGCATGTTTGGACTGAATAATATTTTAACAATAAGGAAATCAATTGCTTTGTTTTCCACGAAATTTCTTCCAGATCTCAACATTTTAATTTAGCATAGAATTCTTCAGTCCATCGACCAACACAATTAGTAGGCCCATGCTTGGCATTCCAATTATTTTTGTTCATTTTTCAGGTGGATTGGATTTGCATGTTGAATTGTTGATTAGTGAGGAAGGAAGATATAGATAGATAATGGAAAGAAACTTTCTGTGAGGCTACCCAAAATTAAATTAAGAACGTTTTACATGTAGCAGGGTGTAGACAATTTCCTCAAAAAAAAAACATGGTGTAGATAAATCTCAAATATTTTCTAAGGTTTTGCTGATCTAAACTTATGGCCATTAGCCAAGGGGAACCAACTACAGTTATCTTCTAGTCTTTCTTTTTTAGGGACCCACTTCTGGCGTTTGTTGTAGTTTTGACATAATCAAAAAGTTCATCATAATGCTTGTAAACAAATAAATCTACATGATAAGTAGTGGAAAGTCGAGGTGAATAGTTGAATATCATGTCCAACCCGAAGCCACAGAAACCATGTTAAGAACAAGTTTACAAACATTCAGAAACATACAGTTCTATGGAGATATCATAGAAAACATATATACAGAGTTGTAGCCTTTTGTTTCATAGAAATCAAAGAGATAAACTGAGGCATATAAGGATACTATGGTGTACCAGAAAAAACAATTCTTAGCTACGAATTTTAACATAGCCTATATATATATATTCGTAGTCAGAAATAGGTTTTATGTAGGATGGAGGGAGTAAGAAACGTACTGATGTAAGATGAGGACATGCTGTCAACAATTTCAGTATGAATTTCTTGAACCTGACAATCGTTGTAATTAAGAACATGCTGAGACGAGTAAGAATACTGCATGCATACCTGTACTCTTGACAGAGGCAACATGCCTTGCTCCACGGATAGTTGGAACAAGGAGTAGGAGGAGGATGAGTGAGATAGCAAGGCAGGATCTCTTTGCACTCTCCATGTCTGATGAGCCGAGCCAATGATGCAGTAGTGTAAACTGAATAACAGCATGAACTGATCCTCTGCTTCTGCTACCAACACTCTTCATCCTTCCCAAAAAATCCTCTAAAAGGGAGATAGAATAAGTTCTTCATGGACCTTTCCACTTGTACTGCCAGAGCTATGGACACCAACTTTATTATTTATTTTCTTATTTCTTTATTTTGTAACAGCCAGCACTAATACCTGTTTCCTCTTTTTTTTTCCTTATCCTCATCTTTCTTTTCCCCAGAGCTTTATTCCATTAAGCAACAATGCGACAAAAGGTGGTCATAATAAAAAAAAAATTTATGGCCTACTATTGTTGCACATGTTAGAGTGTTGTTTGGCCCGCCCAATTATGCCTATGGGTCTTCCTAGTACGAACTAATGTATGAAATGCTATGGCCTATTTGTTTCTAATGAATGAATGAGTGATTACTTGCAAACTTTTCGAACTTACGATTTTGTAAAAAATACTTTATATATGTGAATTTATTATAATATTGTTTTAAATTTATTTTTCAACTTTATCATAGTTAATTTATTCGTATGTATCCCTGAATAATTATCACAGATTATTCAACTTTTCAGCGAATAATTACTAAGGACCAGAGCTATTCAGAATGGAACTGTCAGAGTGGGGATTGAAACTGCACTAGCTTAGTTCCGCCGCAACAAGTCATGTAGAACACTAATTTGTGCTGTTTCAGAGGCAAATCTACACAGGTAGGTTTTGAATTTGATCAAATCATTCAGGCAACTTTCACGCAAGTATTTGTGGAACACAAACTTGCCTCTGAAGATTAAGGTGGTCGTATGGTTGATGCTGCAGAATTGTATTCTCATTAAAGAAAACCTGATCCACAAAGTGTGGAAATGATCCAACAGGAGGGAGTTTTGTGAAGTGCCAGAATCAGTTGAACATCTACTCTTCAAATGCCTGATTGCGAGATATACCTATGGGGTTGCCTGTTACGCACTTGATGTAATAACTTCTCCAGAAAGCTCAAATGGTTTGTAAGATCATAAACTTTAGGCACAAAACAAAAACTAAAAATAGTAATGATTGCGTTGGCTGCAACTTCCAGAGCTTGCTCCTTCCATACAGACAATTAGTCTTCCATTTTTATTACTGGATTGAATTTTGGACTGGCATGCTATTTTGTTCATGGATCGTGTCTAAAACTATATATGGTTTGTTTAGATCCTTTTGAGGCATAAAGTAGTGATCATGCTATGTTTTCTTCTCTTTTTTTTTCGGCGAGTTTTCTGTACTTTTTTTCTTTCTTGGGGTCCTTGTACTACGGTTTCATTGCTTTTGTCATGGAGTCTCCTTGTTCAAAAGAAGATACATTCAAATCATTGTTCTTTTCCATGCACATCATAAGGACCTTTAAAATTGGACGGCAAAAAGGTGGTGTTTTATGTAGAAGTACTTTCTCCATCTTAAAATAATTATCATTTTGCATATAGTAAGGTCTGAGAAAAAAATATAATAGTGTCCCTTATTAAATAGTGTATGGTTGAAAATGAGAAGGTGGTTGGTGGTATAATAGAAAGAAATTTAAATGAAAGGTTTTTGATAGCATAATTAATACTTAGAGTGATAACTTTAATACTAGAAGACTAATTTGGAACGGAAGGAGTAATTGGCAGTAGTTGTTCTTTCCGTGCAAAGTGGCAGGGGAATGCAGCACGATGTTCACTCATTTTATTGCAATGCTTAATTACTCCAGCATACAAGGCAATAGAATCAAGACTTCTAAGAGGTATGAAAGTTTGTATATATTGCAAACTACCAGGGAATAGAGACATCGGTAATTAGCCTTAAAACACTTGTGAGCACTGCATTTTGAAACACAAACCATATATATGATGCATTATCTCTGTCCCCATTCTAGCTAGGTGCATGACTAGTGGGAGTAACTATACACATTTTAAAAAAACAGTTAAATCATTTTTACACTATAAATTACCTAAACTTACATTATAATTATATTATAAAATTTAAAACTTACACCATAATTACATTATAAGTTTTAATATTTATATTATATTTTTTATAATATATAATGTATAAGAAAATTAGAATTAAAAGTAATTTATTATGTACTTAGGAGACATAATAGATAGAAGTATAGAGAACAATTAAATAAGAAAAAAAGATATAGCGTTTAGCAAGCCTTTCTTCAGGTAGTATTAACTAATAGAGATTTCCTACTGTTTTCGAGGAGTACAGTTATAATGTAAATTTCTCTGGATACATCCCAAGAGGACATATCTAATATATTCTTTACATGTCATGAAATTTTTTAAAAAAAATATGGGTTATTATGTGATATATTACTCTACCAACGTTGTTTAAATTTTAAATTATAATAAAAAATAAATTTAAATGTAATTTCTTGTAACTTGTAAAGGTCAAATTTTAATTTATATATTTATAGAATGATATATTACATATTAATCTATCTTTTTTAATTTTTTTAAAAATATTTTCTTAAATATTTAAACGACATGAGAAAACGAGAAGATCCCTCAGGAGTTTAAAATCAGATACATTTTCAGTGTTAACCGACAGTATGAAAAATTAACAATGACTCCTTAAAAACCATAAAATCACTCTAACATAAAATTGTGAGAAAGATAGTGATCGAATGCAAAAGGATAGGTAATCCTAATTAACCCCTAATCAATGAATCTAGCATGGAGCTAAATAAATCGAACTAGAGAGGAAGCAGCCAATTGACGGCGGCTACGAGGACGACGCCGCAGCAAGCGACCGCCGCGCTGCCTCCGGGCCGGCGGTCGGCGGTGGCGCCAGATTTCTTGCTCTTGTGTTTGCAGCCACGGCGGCCGTGATGGCCATGGTGATCGCCATTGGAGCTTCGGAATACGACCGCCAACTCCGCCCTGCTCGTCGCCTCCTTAGCTCCTGCTCATGCGTACGCATCAAGACAAGAAGACACCACTGAAATCAGATCAAACTAATCACGAGCAGAGAGAGATCAATGGAGAGAATAAATTGCTTGCCCATTAATTCGTTGCTGTCATTTGCAGAAGAATCGCCAGCTGCACGAACACTCAGACCAAGAAATGGGCAGAAGGAGGTTAAGGTTAGGAGGAAGAAGATGAGGAGCAGCAGCCGTGGATTCCTGATCGGCGAATCCATGATGGTGAATTTGACTCGGTATCGCTGGAGGAGAAATCCAGGAGGAAGAAGATGAGGAGCCGCAGCTACGTATTTAAATGCCATTCGTAGGAAAGATTAGTGTTTTTAAGTATAGCAATGGATTATACGATTCCAAGAACGCATCCCGAAAAATCTTGATTTCTTGGAAAGCACACGTCCGGCGGATCCCGCGGATCTTTGTAATTCCTCTGGATTCATTCTATGTACACAGCAAGAAAAATCTGGCCGGAAATTTCGAATGCGGCGGATCTTTGTAATTCCTCTGTATTCATTCTTTGTACACAGCAAGATCAATCGATTCAATTCAAGATGCGAAATTGGGTGCGGTTCGGGTCAGAATTCAGAGGCGAAGCAGAGCAACGGCGGCAAGGAGGGCGGCGAAGGAGGCCGCCATGGAAGGCTGCCCGGCGAGGAGCTCTCCGCCGGGCGCCGCGCTGCGCCTGCCGGGGTGGTGACCGGCTGGCTCCAGCCTGCCGTGGCCGCCATGTCGTCCAGTGCCTTCGCCGTGCCCTTGGCCGCCGCCGGCATGGCCACTGCCGTGACCACTTCCTCCTTCCCTGACCGTGACAGACCTCCGAGCCGCCGCGGCGTGCATCATCATCTGGTCGCCGGCATCTGGAACTGCAATTGACGATCAGTGATCGATGGAAGAATTTGCAAATCAATCAAACAACTTAGTACAACTCTCTTGACGAACACAAACGGAAGCAGATTAATTAACAACAATTTAACACTAACCTTTCCCTTCATCTAGAGGACGAGCTCCATGGGCACCTGGGAGAAGAGGAAAGAGCCGACAGCAAGACGACGGCGAGTAGTGGTAACAAGCTGAGACGACGAGTTGGTCGCGGTGGGCAAGCCAGCACAGGACGATGAGTCACTGAACCTGCAATTGATGGTGCCATTCTGAATCCGTTTAATTAGCTGTTTTGGCTGCCCACCTCACAGCCATCATCTGAATTCTGAGCAATCGTTCGTCGTCTCCTCCCGATCGAGGCAGAGAAGGAGAACGCCGGCCGGATACGTGTGTGGTGTGATGTGTCATGTGTGGACTGTGGAGTGGATGCAGGGAATAAAACTTATCTGGAATGTGACTGTGAAATGAGTCTGTGACCCACATGATGCACGTCTGTCACACTGTCACTCTCTGCAAACCCAGCTGGTATGTACTCTGTACACACAAGCTTGCAAATTTTTGGACACATCTATGCTACGTGCAGCACTGTCATATGCGTACTCATTTCATCTAAACTAGCCTATGATGTCGCGCATTCGCGTAACTCTAAGCATCCTGTTACGTGATACGCTGGCTCATAAACAATATGGGTCAAAATGAGTGATATTATGCTGATACAATAAATAGCTTCTTGCAAACTTTACACTGCACGATTCGCCGCTTATTGCAAAATATAGGTCAAGATGAGTGATAGTAGTCTCCGTCGTTGCATAACCCCTTTATCCTCCCCTTATTTTCTGTTAGTGTGCACGCTTTATAACCCGCATATATATATTTTGTAAGTCTTTTAAGGAATTAGTTTAATTGTATTTTAAATTCGTGCGAAAATCAGTATGGAATCATTCTCAAAATTCAGACGACCATGGCCGCCTCGTTGGAAGGAATACGCATATCCTTGTAGCAATTCTCTTTTCTCAAACACGTTAACGCTAGAAACAAGAGGATTTATTTGTAAAACAGATTTGAACAAACAACCTTATCTCTTCCTCTGCTAGTTCTTTATTTTTTTTTCCCCTTTCTATATGTCATCCATCTTCTAGCTTCATCTCTGTAAGCCTCCTGGATGATTTTTTTACCATCCATCTAATCCAATGGTCAAGATTGATTTACTTTTTTTTTCTTTTTTTTTCTCCTAATGAATCCGACTGCTAATATTTACCAGATGATGTGGCTTATCCTCGTCTCATTTTGGTTTCCCTTTTCATTAGTTAAGGTTATAGTAGTTACTTTACGATAATATTCATTAAAAGTGATGTTAACGATAATTTATAAATTCTGCTACTAGTAGAAATCTAGTAACAGAAATAAATATAATCCACTAAATTAGAAACGTCTAAGATAGATTTTACCATTAATAAAGATAATTGTAAAACATCTCAAAATATAAATTATTTTATTTCATTAAGATAATTATTTATATGATAAAAAGCATAATTAGTAATTTGAAATATAAATATAATAACAACGATTTAATTTTATGTCGAATATAATGTAGTTGTTAGTCAAAATGTTATCTTAACTCAACGAATCACGTCTAATATTTTGTTGACAGAGCGTGTATGCTCCCAATTAATAGGCAACCAGGCAGGGGCAGGGCTGGGTTGGACAGAAACAGCCCTGCCCCAACTCTCTTGCAGGTTCACCCGGACTTGATCCAGAGTGAAGAATGGGTGCGAAATCAGTCCACGCCCTCGGCCCCTTCAGGGCCCCGCGCTCCTGTTGGGTCTCCGCACCCTGTCGGCGATGGTGCGAGCAGAGCGGAGAGGACAAGTGGCGGCGGAATTCCATGGGCAGCTGCGGCGGCGGTGGCAGCGCCACCGTGACCTCGCGCTCACAACGACGGAGCGAGCAACGGCTTTGGCGACTAGCAGGTGGTGTGCTGATGACAAGTCTAAGGGGCAAGGGCGGCTGGCGGCACGCGACCCCGCTGGCGTCGGCATTGGCGGCCGGCGGCATCGACGATGACGGCGTGGATCCGAGCCTCCGAGAGGGCACGGTAGCCGGGGGCCGGTGGGTGACGCCGACGAGTGTGCATCTCTCACGAGTTGCCACAACAGGGACGTGTACTACGAATCAGCAAGTGTGTCGTCGCCTGAGGTCATTTGATTTGGGGCCCGAGGAGGATTGGTCTCCTTTGGTGAACATCTCCACCAGACTAGGCTCTACAAACTGCGCTGGATGTCCTCCTTTTCTGATGGGCTATGGTATGGCTGCGCTATAACTTTACGTCTAATTTTTTTATTTATATATTTGTATTAAAATATTTATAAAAATATATTTTTATTAAAATATTTACATATATTTATTCTGAACGATCTGATGTGGTAAACACTAATGTACTCTGTTGCCACCTATTCAAGAACTTTTTGGCCGTCTATAATTACCCTGTAGAACGCAGGAGAGAGAGGAGGTCAATCGTTTTTTCAAACAGCCTCTTACCGTTTTTTGTTGGAGTGTTTTTCCTCATAAGAATCCACCTGCAAAAACCATCTATGTCCATCCGTGGATGGAAACAGGGCCTGTTGTTTTTTGTTGGAGTGTTTTTCCTCATAAGAATCCACCTGCAAAAACCATCTATGTCCATCCGTGGATGGAAACAGGGCCTGTTAATTTTGCTAGCAGCCCCTTCTCGCTTTTTGTTATGTCATTTTTTTTCGACTGCCTTAGACCCTTCTGACCGTCCAAAAATCTATTTTAATAAAAAAAGTAAAAAAATAGAGAAGAGAGGGTTGAGGGGAGACAAATAGAAGCGATGAAGCCCTGCTGTCTTGTGTATTCATGCAGAGATAAAAGATTTATACCATATGTAATATTTATGTCTAATAATGAAATAAAGTAGTTTGTATAGTATTGTTCTACATCTATAAATAATTTTGTTTCTAGATTAGATTCGTGGTTTGATAGTTTTGTTTTTAAATTCGTAAATAGTTTCATTCGTAATGTTTAAAAATATATCGGTGTTAAAATATGGAATGTACGGTACTATATGTGATGATTAATTTTTTACATAGGTCAACTTTATTTTTTTATATCAAATAAAGTGATATTTCGGTTATATCATGGTTAAAATAATATTAGAAATGGCTTATATGGTGTAGATCTATCATAACTCGGCTCAACCTTAAGGGTATTGAAAAGCCAGTTGAGAGAAATTTTTTTAGCAATATACAATCCGTTAATGTGAGACTTCTAAATCAACTCTCATGTCAACGCAATAACTATGTATATCATAGTGAGCCAGGCAACCGATGGTTTTTTTAAGAATTAATGCCGGTGCATTCTACTACCACTTGAAGATAGTACGTGAAAAATACATGGCAATGAGGTTAGTCACCTAGCATTATTGTGTTAGTGTACAAGAAAGATAACACTGCTTTAATAGTTGTGCAAGATGAAGAAGATCTAAGTATGACAGGATGTGATGCCGAAACAGTGGAGGAAATGAGTCAGAGCACTAAGAAGGAGAAGGAGGGTGATAATGACGATGATGACGAGAAGATAGGGAGTTGAGACAATTGGCAGACGAGAGAGAGAAACAACACCATCGTTAAGATAATGGATAGCAAAGATTCTGATAACAGGAATACAAAATATGATGAATTACTAAATGAGAATGACATTAATATAAATCCATCACAATGGTCCAACGAAGACTTCTCTAGACATATTATCTTTGAGTGACATCATGTGCCATGGGAGTACAAGAAGAACGAGAACATTTGCGGGACCAAATATGCATATAAAGTGGAATTAACAAAGATAGTTAAGCATTGGGCGATATCACTTCGGTATGAGTTTTAGGTCACAAAGTTCACAATTACCTATGCGAAAATATGGAGGGTGAAATAGAAGATTGTGGAGATGAGATTTGGCACATTCAAAGCTTCATGCAATAATTTGCCTCATCTTCTAATTTGCATACTTCAGAGTAATCCAAGAAGCTACTAAGACCTCAAATCACTCTCATCACTTCAATATCCTTAGCAGAGTGTGTTTCAATGAGCTTTCTTCGCATAAAATACGTGCATTTGTGCATTGTCGTCTCATACTCTACATCAATGGGATATTCCTAAATAGAAAGTGGAGAGGATAGATATTCACAGCAATTAGAGTTGATGGTAACAATCAGATGCTACTCATAGTATTCACTTTTATTAGGAGAGAACATCGAAAGCTAGTATTGGTTTCTAAAGCGAGTAAATGATGCAGTTGTGCATATGAGGCCACGTGTATATCTTATACATGATTGTCACACTAGCCTTCTGTGAGCTATTGAGTATTTGAGAGATTATAACATGAAAAAGAGGTATGCACAACAGAGGCTATATGTTCATAGCAGATAGTGCATGCGTCATATGGATGGTAATTTCTATAAGTGGTTCAAGAATAAACATCTTATGGATCTTTTCAAGAAACTATGTGCCCATAATCAATAAAAATGCAATGACCTTTAGAGGAGGTTGGACGAATTGACAACGAAACAAATAGATAAGCAGTCAAAAAGACCAATACATATAAATGACGAGGCTCCCAAAGCTCTAGAATCATTCCTTAGTGATAATCATACTATAAGAAAGAGGATAGTATCACAAGTTAGAAAATTTTTGTACTGGATTGAGAATGAGGCAATGGAGAAATAGGCATTATTATATGATGATGGTGGCACTATGTTTTTGCATAATGACCACTAATTTGGCTAAATTTTATAACTAGATGATGCATGCTATAAGAGTGCTACCGTTTGTTGCCATTATTGAGTTTATCATACATGACACATGCAAGTATTTTAGAGATCGGTACAAAGCATATGTGCTCTATGGTAGACAATGGTATTTTCTTTAGCATAATGATGACGAATTACTCGGATAAAAAATGTAAAAAGGCCCAAGAGGATCAAGTTATATCTCAACATACACAATAGCATATATTCGAAATCATGTGTGTTGATCAGGGCAAGCGTGGAATATACCATAAGAGAGTTATGCATGAGTGTGTCCTAAAGGACGACGGGACCTTCTCATGCTCATGCCAAAAACTAAGGTTGTACCACAAGCCATATTTTCATGTTATTGCCACGAGCTTAGAGTGTGGAATACTCAACCGTCATTTTATATCGACTTATTTTAGGAAGAAAGCTATCTTGCATATCTAGTGTAGCGAGAAATTTGGCTTCGGTATTGCGGGGTATTTCACACCTCAACAGCCTCACGTTTTTTACATTTTGAACCCAGCAAAAATGAGGAACAAACCAGGTCGCCACAACACTAGATGGATTTACAATAATATGGATGAGTCCGAAACAAATGAAAGGTTCAAACGTCAAGTGCCCAAAAGATGTCGAGATTCCAAGTGAAGTGGAAGCTCCTCCATTAGGAGCAGGGGCCGATGGAAGACGCCCCATGGGAGAAGGCATCACTTCAAGACCAACCCAGCCTGGCGTTCTCATGCACCTGATGGTTCAGTCATATAGTACAAGTCTATGTATTATTTTAAGAATGGAAGTGTAACTTAAGTTGTTATAATTTAGGGAGTCATGAATTTTTTCTTCTATGTTGTATGAACTATATGTATCATAATGTTATTTACTTTTAGCCTCACAGTAATGGTAACTATTGTTCATTTTGTCTAACATAAATTTATTATTAGTTCTACGAAATATATATATTGATTTTTATTTCTGATAATCATAATAACTTTTTTTCAATGTTTGTATAACAAACCAAACACCGAAGCTACTAGACAGTGGCCTAGATTGATCACACCGCTCATACCTCTTAGTGGTTGAGAACATCGTGCTAACCATCCTCTGTCCATGCCCTTCGTGACACCTACTACTTGTGGACCATCGTTTTCATTCCAGGTAAGAGATATTGTTAACACCAAAATTTGGTAAGTCGAGGAAAAGATTGAAAAGACGATCAGTGTTTTAGTAAAAGAAAGTCCGATTGCTATAGAAAAGAAGCCGATTGAAGAAAACGACGAAGGATTCGGTCCAATTATAGAAGACTGTCCAAATGAGGCCGAGTCTGAGGAGCCGTGGAACTCACGATAGGGTAATTTATCTATGTAAATCGTATCTTATATTAATAGGAAGGTTTAGTTAGTTCAATTTACTTCCTTAGAGATATTTTTCTATTATATTTTTTAGAAAATAACGTCCGATAGTTGTTATAACCACATCGGACTATGTAATGCCAGGGTATAAATATAGACCCCTGGAAACATGTAAATAATCTCTCGATCAATACGATTTTGGCGTATCGTCACCCTAGTTTATCTAGGTTTTTACTGGCAGGTTATGGCTCTTGATGCGGGGTTGCATCAGTTAAGTTCGATCTCCGACGAAGGGGTAAGTCCCGCAACTATCTCGATATATCTTGCTCTGTCTAAGGCTATATCAGTTAGGTTCGACCTCTTCATCAGATCGAGTGTATCGCATCACACCCGTACAAGATCTATCGGTTTACCAAGCTCTCTCTACCATCATCGGTCCCGTACTGTATCGGTTAGGTTTGACCTATGAGGCTGCCAACAGTAGATTGAGCTGTAAGCCTGTAGGTCTCTGCCTGGTGTTTCATCAGAATGGTTAGCCGATAAGTTATCTATACCTTGAGCAACACACCCAGCGTATCGGCTCCTCAGCCAATACACACCCATCTTTAGAGACTTCCATCGAACATTACGCCTAGTACATCGGCCTTTCCGGTCGATGCACTCATATCTTCAGATATGTCCTCTCATCGGCTCAGCTAGCCGATGGGTTCGCTCCCCCTTCCTTCGGCACGACCAATCTGGCGTCCGCCATCTCATTGCCATTGGTCTTGGTCTCTTACTGTCTTGGTTAGGTCTGATCTTCGAGATTGGTGCTAGCGGCATCGTCACGGTGGGTGACGGGTCTCGTGCTATGGGAGGAGCGAGCCCCGCTCCTTGTTCATCAACAATCGTATCCGGAGTGGCATCGGCTTTGCAACCGATGTCTTTTATATGATTCCTTGACAGTTCGCATATGCCTTCAACGGCTTTCTAACCGATGAATGAGCGATATAGCTTCCATCGGTAACCAGGAGAGATCCCGTGTGCTTTGCTTTTCTCTAAATACCCTTTGGTGCCTCCATCGGCTCTACGGCCGATGGATCAGGATCTCGCTTTCGCTACACCTAGAGTCATCACGTCCTTCGTCGACATCTGTCCACGCCTTCATCAGCTCCCTAACCGATAGAAAAGTGTCCCAATCCCTATCGGCGACCAGTCGAAAGCAGGAGCCATCTGGACGCGACCGATGACCAACTCAATCTTATCGGCGACCAACCGATAGGGAGAGCTCGTATCAGCCCATCGTCCGACTGACCTGTTTGCCTCACCTACACAGTCGAGACAGAGAGCAAGCCGAGGTACCCGCGCCAGAGCTAAGTGGATCTCCTAGGCCTCGGTGCACGTATCTCGAGCCATACAGAGAAACCGACAGACCTGCACTGGAGCTAAATAGACCTCCCAGACTTCAGCGTGGTCGCAGCAAGCGCGAGATCCAACACAAATAGATATACTTGTTGTTTGTAGTAACATTAAGTATAATTCCTAGCTGATAATACATACGTTACCATTTTTTCTAGTTACATGAGACAGGTCTCCTTCTGTTGTGCAAGCTAGTCAAGGCCACAGCATATGTGAAGATCCAGCGACATGTTGGTTTGCATACCGGTCTATTCTCATAGCACTTCTAGATCACTAGAGGCTAGAGATGCACACTTTTCACCAATCGTGCTAGGTGATGGCTCTTACCCTTTAGGATGTCTCGTACCTCCTAGGTCTTCCTCTCGCGGGGGATGCAGTAGGTCCGATTGACAGACTTCAAAGATGGCATGACGGCATCTAGGAGTGTGGCGTTCACTCCCAACGCTCTGCAACCACACGTAGCTGGTGTGCGAGACGTACACCCTAGACATTGTAACCAGGACTTCTTCCGCACTATGAGCCAATCCATCTTCCATATCTCAATTAAATATGCTACTCTTTTTACGTATGACATATTATATCAAATAGGTAGATGTTGCATGGCATGTTGCCGGCGAGCTTGAGGCTATGTGTCGATGGTTGGAGGTCGGGGTTGTACTAACAGATGATAAGCAAAGGATTACCTTCAGCAAGATGCACAACATGATATGCACTATCCTCCATGCTCTTACCTATCGTGCTGTCAATGTGATTCCTCCCGTAGCAGCAATAGCAGCAGGAGTCTAACCTATAGGAACATAGTCAATAGGTAACTTTGCCTATCAACCTCTCAAATATATGGTTTTCTTTCTGATGTGTGATGCTGTTGTTAATAAACTACAGTTTTTATAGCTTTCGCTACGTCATATTTTGCTTCCTCTATAGTAGGTACGTCGACACAGGGAGAGGGGAAGTTGACACAAGGAGCCAATACGTCAACACAAGGAGCAGGAACATCGGTTTTCAGGTTTGCCACAGAGTACATATTTTCATTTGGTCTATAATATTCTAGTTTACATTGCTCAACTATATTTTTCTTATAGATTTCCAGGCTACACCACCAAAAATTTCTGCAGTCATGGGTGAATCTATACATGCCACCTCTAGATAGACACACGACTCCTTCGACCATAATGACCTCATGGTAGATCAGGATGTGCTCGGCTCCTCCCAGTCTGCAGGAGCTCCACCACCGAACAAACCAGTATGCTTTGACTCCTATGCAACAGGTCCACGCTAGCCGTGGTGTCCTAGCTGATTGCATCACCTACTCTCAGGGTCATGTTCGAGTGCAGTGTAAGAGGACGAAGAGAGGTAGAGGGTAGGCCCTAGACCAGTAATATGTTGTACCATTTGTACTTATTATTTATACTACTTTATATTCACTGTTTCAGCTCTATGTACCAATATCACTTACTATGTGTTAAAACCACGTCGTTTTCACTATTTATTATGTGTGTATGACTACCGGTAGTATATGACAACCAACTTTAGGTGCCTTCATTCCTTACTGTGTGCATGACTGCCAAGTCAAAATTAACGCTCATTGATGCCATCCAACTTTCGGCACATCACCATCATGTCACTTTCAACACAACTCGATAGCCATTTTTTGGCGCATGACCATCAAGTCACTTTTACCACAACCTAACGGTCAAGTTTTAGCATATTAATGTCACGTCACATTCAAAGTATTTTTACATACAAAGACACTTTCCTCACATGAATGTCATATCATTTTCAAAGGTTTCAGTTATGTCTTCCGCATCTAACACAGCACACACTATGTAAGACCTCCGAATGCATGATGGATCTCAAATTTTCTACCCATTGATACCTTTGTAAATCGTACACCACTTATTTGCTTTATCTCTTATAGTATCATAGAACAATGGCTGCTAAACACGTTTTTCCTGAGGATCCTGACTAGAGAAGGGATCTTTTTGCATGGCTAATTCTACCTTTGTATGATTGTCTGTTCTGTATATGTGATTATCGATGCCAGCTTATAAAATCTTAGGACCCCAATATTTGTGGGAGCAGATTCCTCCAATGTTCAAACTATTATTATAAGGTATGGATTATATGTAGCTGTTTTTTCAATTGTTACTTACCATAATATTTTCTTCAAACTAATACTTTTTCAAATTCATGAAAGTATGTGTAGCTTTATTTAATGGGTTGATATAAAAAATCTAGTATTTGACCATAACCATTGATTCTCTAAGGCCATTAGTTTTCTCCTTCATAATCAAATGAACAGTACATAACGAGAAATGAGGAGTATGAACGACGTTAGTAAGCTAAATATTTAAACTGGAGGTTACAACCTCTTATACTAACTCTATGGCGGGAGCGTTCTAAGTACGCTTACGGTGATCATTGCCAGGTGGTGAGATGAGCAAGTGAATACTTTTGGTAGAATATACTTGTTTTTTATAAACATTTTTTGCGATAATTTCGTTGTAAGTTTACTATACATCTATCTAATGTACTTCAATTTTGTTATTACTGTAACTACAATAGCTACATATACACTTTTTTCCTATAATAACCACAAAAAATGTGTGAATTTAAATAATGCATAGACATAAATAAATTATCATATAACTCTGCAAGTAACATACTGTCTGAAATAATTGAATAATACATACAAGCTTAGGGGAGTACGAGCAAAGAGTCGGCTCTTCTAATGACAATTGGCTATACGTGGATGATAGATGATAATATTCACAAGTTCTAAATAGATGTTCATACTGTGTTACTCGTTGTATTATTTATATTATATTTATGTTCTGTCTGTAACACATAAATTTCTCAGTAACCGTATAATATTTTTAGCACTATTATCTAAATAATATTCACATGTGAATTTCAACACTCTAATTAATAGTGTAATAATTTTGTAGTATTAAAGTTGAGTTGTTTTATAATTCAGACATCTCTACGTGCTCCTAAATTTTCTTTATAATTAAATCTTTAAATAAAAATATATTTATTTAAATTTTTTTTTATATATTTGTATGGTAAGAAAAAAAATTAACAAGTCCTCTTCCCCTTTCATGAGTGGGGCTCGTAGTTTTGTAGGCAGCCCCTAGCAGGTAAAAATGGGTGACGAGAAGGTCACCAACAAAAACAGTAAACCCTCTATGCCCTATGTGGTATATTTTATAAGAGACCTAATAAACACGTTTAGATATAATAGGGTCATCCGTAAATTTTCTATCATCACATTAACATTAACATTAACAAGGATTAACAAGCGTTTACAATATTAGATTATAATATTGGATTTTCTAAAACCTCTTAGGAGGCGTTGGGAGTATATACCTATAATTTTTTTAAAAAAATCTATTTTTAAAATATTTTAATAAAATATATAAATAAAAAAATTCCTTTATGTCCACGGAATTGGTCTAGATAAGCTATTACTCTATGGATTACATCATGTGTAGTCTGTACTTCAGGACCCCACGGGTAAGAAATGACCGAGGCCCGTCCACCGTCTCCCCGCGTGCTTTAGAATTCCCCCCACCCCCCACCAGGCTACCAGAGAAATTGCCTCCCCTACTCCTAAGATTGACAAATACCAATGGCAAGTATAGATTTTGAACTCTAAATATTTAACCGCAACACCTAAGGCATAGGCCTATAACTTGTTTCACCATCTTGATTCATGAGCTCCATAATGGTGAACAATAGTACTAGCTCGCATTCTCATTTGCTGCTGCATATATACAGCTCACATGCATCTGTCAGGTCGAACCAAGTTCACAACATGTGCATACGTGGATGCATGCACACGAGGCTTTCTTTTTAAAAAAAAGAAAAAAATTCTATGCGAGCATGCACGTGTATGACGTGTTATTTGGGTGGAAAAAATATCATCGGATGTTCCTTGACAAACTGATTCTGTTTCGTTTTTTAATAGATAGCAGATTTATATTTACATCTCACATGTTTAATATTCTTATAGTGAATAAAAAATTACTCTTTGGGATAACAAATATTTGTCATTTAGAGAAAAAAAGTATGAGTAGATTTGCCTAAAAAATACTATTATAGTACCACAAAATTTATTAAATTATATAAATTGTTCTAATATAGAATTGAAAATTAAAATTTCAGAATTAGTTTAACCGGATCTTATTCTAAATGAAAAATATTTATAATGGAGTAGTAAGATATAATTTGATGATACTTTGCATTGTATTGTAGAATATATGAATGAATAGATGTTACATATTATAGAAATAATAGACATATCTATTAAAATATTATGAAAATAGTGTGGTAATGATGATTTCTCCAAAATATAATAAATTATAGATAATTAGTCATGCTTATATAAGCTTTAAGATGCTCTATAATAATAATTACCAATAGATGATGATATGATATATTTATATATTTAGCTTTAGAAACCAGTAAGATTTAACTATATAGAAGATATAGATAAGATTATATATATATATATAAAGTTCATTTTACATCTGAACTTTCGCTGGAGTCTAAAATTTACACCTAAACACTTTAAAACTAGATAGTAATCATCACTAAACTTTCTATACCATTTACTTTTCATCCTTTGACCAGATTCAAATGGTTTTGGATAACATCACACTCTCATTTAAGGTTGAAAAATCTTTTCAATTTAAATAATTATTACTTTAACAAAAAAACCTTAAATAATTATCCCTAATTCTTCATGGCATGTACAACCTAAAATCGCTAAAGATAAACTGGAGAAGAGTAAATAGGCATTTCTAGAAATTACTTAAATATAACAGTTAAATTTAAACTTGACCGAAGCTTATAAACCAATTGGTTAGAACCTCCTATCAGCTCTCTCAGGCAGGCCAAGAATGATGGTCGGAACCTCCAATCTATTGAGATAGTAACTTCTGAACAAGTAGAAGATAGGTGCACTAGTATTATAATACAGAAAATAGTAAACAACATAGAAAATGAGCAAGCTTTGACACGAAATTAACAAAATAAGAGAAAGATATAAGGATTTTTTACTAAAGTTCAAATCACAAAGATCTTATATCTCTATTGAAGAACTCCTAAGAGCAAGGTCTCTCTTAATCCCTTACCTCACCAAGTAGTCATAAATACTAATTTGGTTCTCATTTTATTGGTTATATCTTTTTCTTATGGAGATGAGGTCCACCCTCACAAACATTTTTGGGACAACCCACAGCTTAAGAAACCCACGAGCAATGCCTAACTGTCTAGAAAATAAGTCTCTAGGAGTAATAAACTCTAAACAACAATCCATACCAATCCTCAAGTACTTAAGATCTTTTTAGCTTTTCTTATAATAAAAAGCACTCCAACCACTTAAGAACTTTATTTAAATCCCTATAAAAGCTTAAGAACTTGGTGAAAGAGGTGTATAGAGACTTAAGAGAAGCTAGGAGATATGAAGAAAGTGAAAAGCCTTCAACAGCTATAAAAGGAAAGGGGATATTTATACCAACTCCCCTATGGCACCTAGCTATTACTTAAAATTTTGAATACCCAAAAATTCTGACCTATGTCTTAAAACCTCTGACCTTACACTCAACCGCTAATAGGTAGCAGTGGACTGGAACATCCGATCCCTAAAGATTGAAACCTCCAACCCATAAGCATAAGCAAACTTATAGCAGGACAAGTGTTGTACAAATATGTCTCTCAATTAAGAAATAGAGCATAAGAGTATACTTAAAGCACTATTTGCAATATCTCTTATGACTTTTCTAGATTAAAAAAAGTTTAAAATAAATTTTGACTCTTCTTATCATAGCTTAATCATAAATGTATAGGAATCATCATGCTCATATTTAGTTTCATAGAGACTAATCTCTCTATATATAAACATATTATTCACTTAACCGTTTTATCGTTCATCACCTAAAATCAATTTGGGAGGCTAAATGCACTTTCCTAGATTATTTTTTGGTGAGTTATATAAAGAATAGTTCAGATGCACTAAATAGCTTTATAAGATGGTTAAAATCAGTTTTTGTGCTTGAAATAATGTTTGTTTTGGAATGTACCAAATTTATTTAGGTTTATATACACGGATGTGCAAATGAAAACTTTTATATATTTTTTGAGGTGAATCATTTATTTTAAAAAAATTCAAATGCACTTTCATCCATAGGTTACATATTCAAATTTTAAATATTAGTGATTGAATTAAGAAATTTATGAAAAAACACTAGCTACATTGCCACATAAGCGCCATGTTATCAAAAACAAATTTGAATCAATTCGAAGGATGAAAAGTAAATAGTATGGAAAGTTCATGATGAATAGTGTCTGATTTTAAAGTTTAGATATGAATTATAGACTTACAAATTCAGAGATGTAAAATGGATTTTTCTCGAATAAAAATGCAGTTTAGCTAGTACATACAAATTAAAACGAGAACAAACTAAAGGGCATTGTAACTTGTAAGTTGCAGTGTGATAGTAGGGTCATGTATCATTCAGTTTAAATCGTCATGTTCATAAATATTAACATTTTAGTGAGCCTAAAGATTTGTTATTGGCATAATGACATTCCATCTTCTAGAGACGTGTTAAAAGCGTGCAGTCGCATATGTGCAGACGGCGAAATCGAGCATTTGGTGAAATTCTGTATATTGATTTGCTCCTTATACTGACATATTTAGTTGTTTTGACTTATTAATCTGACCAAAGGGATGAATTAAACCCGTCAAAATGTAGCATAAAAGTGAGCCATGTGTAACTTCGCAAATTAAAATCATGTTATGTAAGCTACAAGCTCACTGGAAAAACACACGCATATCATCGGTGATAAAAACGAAAGCTAAAAATCACAAAAGAGATTAAGCAAAAAAACTCAAGGGTACCTAAGCTTGCTACCAAGACATGCATGTGATATAACTCTCGGTTTCTAAATATAAACATTTTTATATTGTTTAGCAAAGATTAAAGTTTAAGAAAAAAAACTATTTAAACCTAAAAATCAAAGGTGATTGAGAGTAGGAGGGTGGTTAATGGTAAGATTTAGTGAAATTTGAATGAGATATGATTAATAGGGTATGTTGTACTATATTGTATACTCTCTCTGATGTAAGCATTCCTACATTTTTTTTTACAGATTAAGGTGAAAGAATAAGGTTTTTGATGATAACGCTCCTTACTAAATGGGCTATCAGCTAAAAGTTTCCCAGGGAATGAGGGGTACATTTAATAAGGGGTGGAAGTAAAAAAAATAGTAAATGTATTGTAGGAATGTTTATATTAGTGGATAATTAAATTTATGGATGGAGGAAGTATAAAATTTAAACACTAGAAATTTTTGATATTTAGGAATAGAGGGAATAGTAGGATTGTTTTTCCTGTAATGCACCATACTTGCAATTAGGAGTGAAAGGGCTAAAAATTATCAGAAAAATGATTAAACCATTTTTATTATTATATTTTTTTCTCAAAAATGGAATCGGAAAAGAAGAGTCAAAGATAATAAGGATACCGGTACTATCTATCGAAAACGGTTATCGAACTAGATCTTAGAAAAAGCGTATCAAATAAAATCATTTTTATATAGTATAAATTAATATCATAAACATCAATGCATAGTTCGTAACGATGATATTATAGTATCATTATGGTGAAGTTTTTTAATATTTCGATGGGTTACCAGTATTGCAAGGTAATTTGTTCCAAAAATTCCGCATAAAAACAGTACAACATTAAAATGGTCGGAAAAAACTGCAATTACTCGTAGACAAATAAAGCGCGTACGGTCCATTAATTCCGGCAGAGGGACGGGGACGACCGGCAAGGAGCCAAGCACGGAGGCGGGCGACGAGAGGAGAGGTGCGCAGCGGCGCGGCGCCCGTGATCCCAGCAGGTGGGGACGGGTCACGGCCACCACGACACGCCCGGTCCAAAAGGCGCCGTCCTCCACTTTCACTCCAGCTCCAACGCTGCCCGCCAACCCGCCCGCGTGGGACGCACACATGCGCTCACTGCTCCGCTCGTCTTCCCAACACGCACGGCGGCTTTAACACACCGCAGGCCCCGTGCACCTTGGTCGGTGGCTGTGCCTTCCTTCCCCCCATTGCGGCCTCCGCCGTCTCGTACTGTCCCAACCCTAGCTGCCTTGCCCTGCCGGTGTCCATGGATGCTCCCCATACAGAGCTGCTTGCCCACTTTCCATCAGACATTCAGACTACCCTTTTTCAGGCCATGGACTTGATTTCTTCGCAACCATCTGCTCATCTTTGGGGAATGATCTGCTTTGCCATTACGCTGGCATACCTCGACACCTCGTCTGTTCAATCCAGGCAGTAACAGATTTTAATAGAAATGAAGATGGTTACATTTCTAGCCTCTGCCGTTTGGCACCCAGTCAGTATTATTAGCAAACGAAAATAAAAACATATACATCAACAGATCTATAAACTGACAAACCAACTAAACGCCAAGTTTCCCTCTGTAAATGTGAATAAGAGTTTTATCTGTATGTCGTATGGATACACAAAGCAAACGAGTGCTCACCACGACTTACGCTAATGTATGGCCGCTTGTACAACACCACCACACCGGATGAACCGAAGAGGTACATTTGCGAAACACCTACAAATTCGTTCATGCTTATGTACTAGCCAGCTGCATGGGTATGGGAGTGGAACGAATGAACTCCGTAATGTGCATAATTCAATTCAATTTTAATTAAGTAAATAAACAATTCGCATCTTCCTTCTGTCCAAATGGCAGACAACGCCTTGTAACTTAACTTACACATGCTGCAGCTTCCACCAATTAAGCTCAGCGATTGAAGTCCCCTCCAAATAAATAGTCTTGGATCACCCACAGGACTAGATTGACTTCTCTGGTAGAACTGCACAAGAATTGACATAGCTTCTGATTTGCCCTAATACACAGATGAAGCTGCCCTACCACTGGAACCAACGAAATGCCGGAGATCTGTATTTCTATCTACAGGAAAGAATTTAAAAACTTGGGCATGATTTGCCGGCTGCAAAAGAATTTCTTCAAGCTCATATCGCCACATATATTGAGTATAGGTTGCTTAGTTACAATCGAGACCACATTCCTCCAGAAGAGGGCCATCATTCTTCGCAAGGAAAGGGTCGATCCGGACCCACAAAAGCGAGAAGATTGAAGCCAGTAGAATGGACCAGACGATGACAATTGTTGGTGTCCTGTTTTGCCTTCCAACCAAACCCTTAAGGAACGGATATAGATGGACAATCACCCAGAATGCAAAGAAGAGCTTCCCAAAGAGAGGTCCCCATGATTCATATCCATTGTTGATAGCATTAGAAACTCCAGCTACAACCCCAATGAAGTTCAACAGAAGCAGTGTAGTTGGAGGTATCAGCAAGGTGGTCCATTTGAACGTGTATAGCTCTGAGAACTCTTCATCATCTCCGGCCTTTGATGTCACAGTGAAGCTGGTATCAACACCAGCAAGGACTTTCAAAAGTCCTTGAAATACAGCAAAGAGATGTGAAGAAACACCTCCAATGACCCAAAACTGCTCATTCCTCCACCAGTCATCGATGGCCACACCACTCCATCTCATTTCAAGGATGCCAGTGACAAAAATACAGATGAAAAGTGACATGAACCATAGACTAGCAACATTGGTGAGCTGCAGTTAGAAATAAAAATGATGTAAAGATTCAGATAGAAAGTCAGAAGATCACAAGATAATGTAGCACAATAATGCTTACCTCTGGAGTGATAAACTTCCCAGTGAGCAAGCATATGGCAGGCAAGGTACAATAAGCCAGAAGTGGAATGGATGTCCAGGGATATACAATAGAGTTAATATAAGAAAATCTCTCCAAAAATTTTAGGCCACCACCATACCCATACCAAAGTGGGCAATGTTTGCTGAAGAAAATTTCAACAGATCCAAGAGCCCAACGAAGGACCTGGTGAAGACGATCTGAAAGATTAAGAGGTGCAGAACCTTTGAATGCTGGCCGCTTTGGAATGCAGTAAATAGACCGCCAACCATGGCAGTGCATCTTAAACCCAGTCAGGATATCCTCTGTAATTGAACCATAGATCCAGCCAATCTGCAAGAATACATGATTTTACAGGTGAGAGGAACGTCTTCGATCGATTAACCATCAGTTTTTAATCAGGTCTAGGTTTCATACCTCCTTCCCCCAGTCTGTCTTGTCTTCATAACCACAGCTAATAACATGTATAGCTTCCTTCAGTAGAGAAGCTGGACTTGCACTCTTCAGGGTTCCACCATTATCAAGCAGCGTTGATGCAACAAAAACAGAAGACTGCCCAAATTTCTTTTCTAGCTTCTGTTGATTCACAATTCCAGCTTTGTCTGTCTCAGCTCCTGCAGCAAAAATACAAAATGTTACTCACAATAAAGAAACATTTGAGTTTGCACTGATGTTTTTCTTATGCTGCATTATGTTATTTGACAATTGTTAGACAAGCTGACAATACCTGGAGCACCTTCCTCAATTTCACCAAGAGCATATGCAGGAGACTGATTTTCTGCTTTCTTGAAAAACAATCTTTTCTTTTTCACCGGCTTAGATTGTGTTGTCTTCTTCTTATGCCTGTTACCACAACAGCAGCAGCAGCACCATTTGGGCCAGCAATTGCAAGTTCTGGACGGAGGCTTCTTTGTTTTTGGAGCATCATAACCATAGAGAGCTTGCCGTCTGAATACACATCCAGTACCAACATAGATGGGGCCTTGAATTCCATCCAGACCTTTCATGTTGATCTGTACAATGCAAATATTAGGAACCATAACAATAACAAGCATAAGATACACCACAAGGTCTTAGTACCAGAAAGGTTGAATCTTACATCGAAAAAGACAACATTCCGGTTAGCATATCGATCATGCCGGTCAATACCATCAAACCTCTGAGGGAACTGCACATAGCACACTTTCTTTCCCACCAAAGGATCCATCATGAAACACATCGCTTCCCTTATGGCCTTGCTATTGTTGATGTAGTGATCACAATCCAAGTTCAATAGGTATGGAGCATTTGAAAGAACAGCAGAGACACGAACCTATCAATCAACAAAGAGAGAAAAACACGTCAAATGGTGCTAAGGCTGTAATCTACATGGCAAATGATACAAGACGCTATGTGCAGGATCTTTTACCAATGCATTCATAGCACCAGCCTTCTTATGATGATTATAGCCTGGCCTCTTTTCTCTTGAGACATAAACCAAGCGAGGAAGCTCATTTCCCTCAACATCGCGGCCACCACTTTGGCCAAGGAAGACCTATTGACACAAAAAATTTGAACACTTTGAACTTAAGTAACACAGAAAGGGCCACGGCATATGTAGTAAAACACCAAAAAAGCAAAAGCATTACCTGAATCATTCCAGGATGATCACGCACATTGTTGCCTGGCCAAGGGCTTCCGTCCTGCATTGTCCATCCTTCCTCGGGAACCTTTTGGGCTTTGGCAACCAAGGCATTTATCCTTACCTTGAATTCCTCATAATCTCTCTGGATGAAAATTAAACTTGTGTAACTAGCTATAATATAAAATGAATATCGAGTAGAAAAGCATGAACAAATGAGGACATCTACCTTCATTGCTCTCCTCTCCCTTACAAAGGACGCTGCTACCTTATCTTTCAGGTAATCTATCTTCTGCTGGAAGTACCACTCTGGAGCACGAGGCTCAATATTGAACTTTTTGCAGAAAGGGACCCATTTCTTTGCAAATTCAGATGTTTCCGACAGTGCTTCAAATGTGAGCATTGCAGCACCATCATCAGAAACATAGCAGGAAACCTTTTCAACTGGGTAATCCACAGAAAGGATGGAAAGGACGGTGTTTGCTGTGACTAAGGGAGGTTCCTTCAATGGATCAACTGTACTGACAAAGAAGTCGACTGGAGCAAGTTGAGAAGGCTGACCTTCCTTGTCAAACCTGATCAGACAAGCAAAAAGTTTGTTACCTTCAAAACCTCAGCAAAAGGATAGGGCAAGTATTTCTTGGTTTGGGGATTTAACGAACCTTAGTGATAAGCGGTCCAGGTATGTCTCCCTCTCTATGGGAAGCCACTTTGGGAATTGATCAAGAATCCAAGACATGGCAAACCAGATTTCACATATTACAGAGATGAGCCACAAAGCAAATGCATCATTCACAGGATGCATCACTCGGTAGTGGAAGAAGAACCCCAAAACCACCAACCGAATAATTATAATCATCCTATAGGGATTAATTCGGCTTGAAGAAATTGGTACTTTTCGGGACAGTGGCTGTCGAGCTTCATCCATTCTGGTCAACAAATTAAAGAGACAACTTACAACCAGATTCTAGTCACAATATTTGCAAGGAAAAGACAAAAAATCCCTTATTTCAAAATACTTCAATTACAACCCATTGCATCTATGCATCATACGGAATTGAAGATAAAACTCCAATCACGACATGCAAAAATTAGTAATTAGTATTTCATTACATCATAATATTTTCCATGAATATAAAACTAACCAAGCTCAAATGCAAATCAAGATCAAATAGTGAAGTAGCCAACATAAAACAAAAATAATTTACTGCAGGTAAAAACCATGTAAGTCAGTAATGTTAATCTACACCATAGCACAAATAGTTGCATTCGTCCTGTGGGATCTGTCCAATTATAGACTTACGAGTATCCTCTATGAAGTAGCAAAAAATTAAGTCATTGGCAAAAAATTGTATGTCACCATTTTTACAGTAAGTTTCTTTTAGGAATTCCGTCAAGCGAGATTTTCCATATCTGTTTGTTCGTGTACTGTTAAGATAGCAATTAGTAGCAATTTTAAGATAGTCTAGATTATGAAAGGTGGAAGCAACTAGGGTCATTTAATCTCTGTAACCACAAATTCTAACTAACATTGGTGGACAAGCATAGTTGGGTCATCACATACAGTGGCAGATCTGCATCACCGTCGCCATCCCATTCGCCGCCGCCCTCGCTCCTGAGCTGCTGCAGGCGCTCCTGCTTCTGCTTCCAGCCCTCCATCCTCTCCTTCCAGGCCACACTCCCGTACCCGTAGGCAGCGAGATCCTTGGACGGGTCCATGGATCTCGGTTGCACTGCAATACCATGACAACGATCAGCAAGCACACCACCAGTAGAAGCTACCAGATTCCAACCAAAAACCAAAAACTCACCAGGAACGCTCGGATCTGCGAAAGGGAGCGGGTGGATCCTCTTCCCACCGCCGCCCATGTAGGACGGCACCAGCGCGTGCTGCTCCGGCTGGATGTCGTCAACCTGGGGGACAACCCAGCAACGCCAAATTACGCTCGATCGGAGCAATTGAGAGCCGAATGAGAGAGCAGAGGAGGATGAGGTCGTCTGTACCATCTGGCCGTTGGTGAGGAGCGGCACATTGGGGATGGGTTGGAACGGCTGCGGGTCGCCGCCGCGGCCGTAGCTCATGTTCGCCCGCAGCATGGACTCGGCGATGTACTGCGGGTCGTCCTCGCGGCCGTCCAGGCCGAACTCGCCCTCCAGGTCGTCCACGCCGTCTTCCTCCTCATCTCCGGCCACCCGCGGGCACCCTGCAAGACAAGCACAGCCACTCCACCATCAGAGAGAAGGCAATGGCGCAATGCAGATGGGGGAAGAGGAAGGAGACGAACCCTTGAGGCGCTTGAAGCGGGTCTTGCACTGGGGGCAGGCCTGCGAGCCCTCCCGGCGCTCGTAGTCGTAGCAGCTGCGGCAGACGGGGAAGGCGCACTCGTTGCACGCCACGAATGGCTCCCCGTCGGGCCCTTCCCCGACGTCGTCGCCGCATATCTGGCACGCCGCCCGCGCCTCCGCCGCCCTCCTCCCGCCTCCCCCGCCTCCTCCTCCCCCGTCCCTCCGGATCACCACCAGCTCGTTCCTGTTGTGCGACCCAGCCACCAGCCCCGCGCTCGCCTCCATCGCGGATCTCACCCTCGACGGCGGCGGCGGCGGCGGCGATGCTAGCTGGTGCGCCGCGTGGGGGAGGAGGAAATGGGGGGAAGGAGAGGTGGCGGTATAATAATACGAGCTTTGCTTGCTTGGAGCGAGAGAGAGAGAGAGAGCAGCGAAGACAAGCGCGCCCACCGCGTTGCTAGCTCAGCAAGCTCTTTTCTTTTGTGTTTTTTTTTCTCTCAAACAAATACTACTACTACTACTAGGGAGGAGGAGAGAGGAAGTGTCGGTGTGCGGGCGACGGAAACGGCAAATGTTTTTGTTTAGAGAGAAAAATGTTTTGAGGGAGAGAGAGGGACGGGGTTGGTGGAATGTCTGGCGGGTGGGCCCGGGCCGGGGAAGACTAACTAACGCTGCTAGGCTGGAGATTGTTAATTAATTTAGGTGGCGTTGATTGATTGATTTGATGATGATGATGATGATTAGTGAGGTGGAAAAGTTGTTAAAGAAATGTAGGCCGTGCTATGCCCATGTTGTTTTGACAGCAAGGGAGTAGCGAATAATAGTCGGCGGGATCGTCGCTAGCGTTGTGTGAGTGTTGTTGCTGGCTATTATGACCCCTAGTGCGCGTGAGTGTTCGGTGGAGCGGCGGGCGCGGTGATCATCGCCTCGGGGTTAATAACAGGATTGTGCACGGCTAGTTAGAAATTGTTTGCACGTTATTCGACCGAAGATTTTGGTGGCTACAGTTAAAATTAGTCGTAGAAGATTAGGACGACCAACTTGAATCGCGGCATGCAGCAGGGGGGGGGGGGTAGATAGAGCAAAACTAGTGAAGGATCATCGTATGGAGGGTACCATCCGCACCGGCAGTCGTACGTCCCTATGAACGTCCAGCGAAAGAGGTAGCGACGCGACACCCGGCACCGGCAGTGATGGCTAGCAACACGTGTGTGGAATCCTCCGATCCTCTCTGTGATCAGTTGGCATCCCGGCCACTTGATAACAAACACACGTAAACATTGCCGTGGACTAACCACGTTTCCTACTTGCAAAACAGAATATACCCAGCACTCAATGGCCACAGCAATTTCACCCCCCGCAACTAGTCCATGTATACATTAATACTTACTAGTCACATTCATTTCTGCAAAGGATTATGATTAGGCTAGGCTAGCTCACGTAAACAAAAATATATATTAGCACGTGATTAAGTTAATACATTTAAAAATAAATGTATTTAATATTTTAAGACAACTTTTATATTAAAAAATTTCCGTACGAAACACACTTAAAAACGTACTAAATAAAACCGATGTAAAATCTGAAAACACAGCAGTACCACTAATCCAGCAGCAGTGCATCAGCCGCCCGTTGGCGAGGGGTCCCTTGGACAGGAGCAGGAGTAATTCTGGCCTCCACGCGTTTTCCTCCTCTCCGTGCGAAGCGCGAGCGCGCGCGTGTGCGGGGGGGGGTTCGTATTTCGCGGCAGCCCGCCTCGGCGCCGACACTTTGGCAGCTTCTCCCCCTCATCACTTGCACTCGTTTATTTAGTATTTTGTTTTGGTTTTGTGAGCAGCCCAAACCGCTCTGGCTAACCTTGGCTCGCGTGCTCAATCATGGCGCATTGCTTACAGCTTTTCTGAGCGACACCGACCGATGGATGCATGGCCCGTGGTGGTGGGTAGGGCCCGTGGAGGAGTAGGAATTCTAAAAACGAGTGGTTGTTGAGCTGGGCCACGTACTAGGACTCGCGTGTGTCACGGAGCAGACCTGAGAAATGGTTACTCGTGTGTCACACTGCTCACCTTACCCCACACGCATGATCGATCGATCCCGATTCTCCAGCCCCGACCGACGCATACACGTGGATGCATTGTTTCTCTTAAGGGCAGTATAATTCTCATTTGTGTAAAAAAATCATTTAAATTTTAGATGGCTCACATCTTCCTATAATTCATACGCTACAATAGCCTCTTGGATCATCTAATTCTCATTTGTCTAAAAAATTATTTGAATTTCATATGGCTCACATCGCTCTATGATTCGTGCGCTACAATAGCCTCTTTTATTCCGGCTATCTAATTCTCATTTGCTTAAAAAATCATTTAAATTTTAGATGACTATAATTCGTACGTTACAATAGCCTCCCCGCCTTATTATTTTCTCTCCTTCTGCCTCCGCTCCCTCACAGGCCACCCATCATAAGCACTAGCGCCACCATCTTTTCCACCCCCTCTCCCCACCAGGACTAGAAGTCATCAACATTGTCTGTTGGGCCCACCCAACTGGCCTCCTCCTCCTCTCCTTTCTCTATTCCCTCCAATATTTTTCTTAAGTCCAACGACATCAAGCCCCTACCCTACCAGTCCTTCCTCATCTCCAACAGCATCCTAACCACTCGTTGGTGTTACTCCCGTCGCCAATCCTGCCTACCGCCAACCAGCCACTCCGTGGTTCCAACGGTGTTGTCGCCTCATCACCAACCCTTGTTCACTAGTTTGATAGCTGCCAATGGACATCCCTCTAAGCCCAAAAACCTACCCTCTTCCCTTCCCCTAAGCCCTCATTTATCCAACCCTAATCCTAAAACCTACCCTAATTCATGTACCCCTATCAAAATTAGGAATTAGGATGTCGCCAGTGTCAAAAAAAAGAGAAGGAGCTTGCCATTGTCAGAGAAGATGGCCATCTTCACCGTCGCTAGTAAGCTAACCCTCTCCCCCTCCCCTCTTGCCTATGCCCTCAAAGGGGATTGCTACGTTGAAGATGGCTAAAATTCCTAGCAAGTTAAGTCACCTGAAATCTAACAATCATCTTTTTTCATGGAAACTTTACTCAAATGGCATAAAGTTGGATGGCATGCTCTCATATTCCTCATAATTGTTAGAATTGCTAAAATGCCACAAAGTTCACGTGCACAATTCTTTATTTGCCACAATTGACCATTTCAACCCATCCAATACCTAATTTGCTCTTCTTTTCCTTTTTAAGGCTGCATCTTTTTTTCTCTTCTCCACCCTTGGAGCCAGCATTTAAGGATGAGGTTGCCAAGCTAACACCCCATCCTAAAGACTAGTCATGCCAAGGCAGCAGGCTAGGCATGCTAGACACCATTCATTTAGAGAGAGCGCGTGTGTTGTCAACGGTCAAAGGCAAAGGTTGAGGTGTTAAGCCAAGCTCAAGCGGCTAGTGACTGAATCTAAGATGATGGAGCTCAAAGCAGCCGACAACAAGCTAGGACGGTGAAGGTTGATTTTGGCTAGGGTGCACAAGGCGATGTAGCTAGTGGACAATCATATCACAGTGTGAGCGTTCGAATGTGCTAGTTGCTATAGTTCAATACAAGGCGCCTAGAGCAGGTCTGTCCTTCCTAGAGTTGGTGAACAAAGATGGTATAGAAAAGAAGATGGAGAAGGAGAGAAAAGGATGGGGCAAACTGAAAATTTCACGATGTGTTATGATAAAAGAATGGATTAGTAATAAACTTTGTGGAATTTTAGCAACACCAACCAACCATAAGGCATACAAGAGTAGCCATCCAACTATAGACCCATTCTTTTCTGATTAAGATCTATATTTTTCTCTGCACGCTTTTTAAACTATTAAATGACGTGTTTCGTGTGAAAACTTTCTATAGAAGTTGCTTTTGAAATGTCAAGTAATAATTAAAACTTAATTAATCATACATTAATGTCTTTCTCGTTTTACATATGCTTACTTCATCTTTTTCTTCATCGGTATCAAACATCACCTATATGCTATTTGAGCAATTTTCTTTTTTTATTCCTAAGGGCGAATGCATGTAAATCTTGCATGTCAACTTTATGTAGAATGTTGTATGCTTTCTCATCGACTGAACTCCTTCCCGAGTAATATTGAACCTAAGGAAATAATTTAATTCTAAAGTAAAAGACCAAACAAATGCTTAAATAGAATATATGACTAACTAAACGAACTAACCTAAAAAGATTGCATAGGTTATTATTATAGTTAGATACACAGTTTTCTATATCATAGTAGCGGTAGGTATTTCTTGGCAAGTTGTAAGATGATCGAATTTATATAGCTTCTTGTGTAATCTTAAAGCCCAAAGCACCAATTCTTATACTATTTTATATCTATTTTATTCTTTTTGTGGCTTGTGTACCAAATGAATGAGGTAGAATGGAGCATTCATATATGATGTAATATTATGGTTCTTTTTCCTATGATCATGTGCTTTATCATACATAAATAAAAAAGTGAAGCAAGAGAGACAAGATGTCCCCAAGTTCTGTTCTTTTGCCTTTCTAATTTTTTTTTAAAAAAAACTAGAGCCCCTAAACCTATCATATACATCATATGGATAACAATATGAATCCAAACTTGCCCCTACCAATTTATGTTAAAGTTTCAGCACAAGATGTATTCTTAACCCTTATTTATTAAACAACTCGTTAATGCACATACATTAATTAATTCTTGTTGTTTAAATACACATAATGAAGACTTGCAACATGGTCCATCTAGCTTGGCATATGTGTTGTACCATACTACCATTGCCACTTTGGCAGGGGTTGTTTGGTTAAAGTTTAAAACTTTTGTTCTTCTTAGCTTTCGCATGAAACAAAGGATTTATTGGAAGCAAAGAAAAATATGCATTAGGTTTTTACATAGTAACACACTTACCACATTTGTTGAAAGGGATAAGTCTACATAATCTCTCAAACTATTGTAGTTTGACTACTTAACCCCCAAACTCTCAAACCAAATATTCTACCTCTAACCTTACCAATACGATTTTGCAGGGAGGTTTGCTACGGTGCATAATGAGATAGACCTTCTTGCTACATTGAAGTGGGCTAACGTATAGAACCAGCTTATAAGTGAGATGAGCCACTCACTGCATCTTGCGATGATTATCATCTCATCCCTAGTTTATCAGAGAGGGAGAGAGAAATAACTAGCTTGGCGATAAAGATGAGACGGTTTGTCTGTGTTTTATAGATTTTTGGGTTTGCTCTTCTCACTTACACACGTCAATCCACTACAACACAACAAGATGGTTCAGCACAGCATGCCACCATGATATACTACTTGCAAAACCACTTTAGGGGGTTAAGTAACAGGATTTGAAAGTTGAGAGGGTTATGCAATCAACCTATGATAATTGGAGGTTACGTATACTTATTGCTTTGTTAAAATTACAACGTATGTTTGACTGTATTTTTATTGATTTGTAGTTAAATATGTAAGATGAGTTCCAAACTTGTTTTCAGGAACTCCCATTCTTGCTAAATGTGTAATTAAATGTTGCATGTACTCGAACAGACCTTAATTAAGTTTGTCAGAACATTTTCATTCATCTGATTAGTACGCTAAGAAAAGGTACGCTGGGAAACTGACTGTTTTCCAAGGGAAAAAAAGGGCTTAATCCAAACGGTTTTGTTGAGGACATTGTGCATTTGACATTCATCCCTATCTAAGTATTATAGGCCCAGAGGCCCGTGGGCAAAACCAAGAGACAGAGAGGAGGTGTAACGGGTTCGGTGAAATCGGGCCCAACCATGCAGACAGCGGCAGGCCTAACTAAAAAAAAAACAACTCGGTTCGTGGGCAATTATGAGGGAAACGTTACGTCCACAGTTAGTTGAGCATCATCCGATCGAGCCGCATTTTCAATCTGCCCGTGCGTTAACTATGTATTCGCACTGTTCACGAAAAAGCTACGAAAGGAACCTTCGCATGCGTAACAAGCCCAAACCACCTCCTTTTCTTCCCTTTCCGATTCTTGATTAAATGGTAACAAATCCTCCGTTAAGTGCGTACTTACGCTTTGGGCCTAATGAGCTACTCATACTTTTTTCTTTTTTCATTTATTTTTTGAATTCTAGTGATTTAAAATTTATGTGTAGAAACTTTATGGTGGTGTAGAAACTTTATGTGCATAAAACTTTTGACATACAAGCTTTCCTTAAGATGGAATTTTAAACAAACTTAATTTTAAAAGATAAAAAATAAACTTTCTAGCCTGCTAAGGGGGAACACATGCCAAAATAGTAAAGCACACAGGCGTGTGGAAAAGAAAAAAAAATAGCGCAAATGGCGCACATGAATGGTGGGCACACATTTGCGTCATGTGAACACGCACGCATCAAACTTACACTATTATTCATGGTGTCATGAAGGCATGAGTAAATGATGGTTTGGTGAGAGACTGTGAGAGCGGAGGGCATCATTGACCATATTTCGAGATTGACCATATTTCGAGAGGAGGGATCATTGAGCGAAAAGGTCATAGCAGTGAAATTGCAGAATAGGATGTCGTTGAGCGAAGTGGTCTAAAGGATGTCGGTTCCGTTTTAGGAGAGGAGGTATAAGATTGGCACATGCTGAGCATCCCATGTGCAGAAATACTGACACGAATCTTACACGTGTGCGTAATGCATGTCTGAAGCTAATTCGCAAATCTGTATCACATGCGCACACTTTCAGCACGTGCGTGTGCACGCCTTGTGCTCTGCTGAGATAGGCTTTATGGCCTAATACATGTGACTGTAGGTATTTCCTATTAAGTGATTTAGAATAGATAGATAAGTATCCAAAATTTCTATTTGAAAGTTATCTTAGATAAATTTTAGTTTTCTTACAATTTTATAGCCATTTCTAAATAATTTTAACATCCAAATGAAAATTTTGTAATAGAGATTTTTTTCAACAGAATGTCTCATTTCAAATTTGAAAAATCTGTGACACTGCTAACTACTATTCATGTTATTAAAAACTTTTGTGCAAATATATAAAAATACAAGTCATGCTTAAAATACTTATAATAATAAAATAACCCATAATAAAATAAATAATAATCATATAATTTTTAAATAAAATAAATAGAAACTAACTAAAAAGTCAAAGTCAATAGTATCCAACATTAAAAACAAACCGAAGGGAGTATCACTGATCATGTACTAGCCATACGACTGCCACTGGTTTCTTATGTCAGCAAGGTTAAAGATTAGAATGGATATAACTTATATGTTGTAAAATTAACTCTCTATATATTAGTCACTACAATATTCACTGTCGATTTTTTTAAAAAACTCATAAACACTTTTTTAAAATAAGAGTTGAGGAAAATAATCCACAGTAAATTGTCAAACATATTAGCTTAGAATGGCTAACAAAACTGAGCAAGCAAACTTCCTAATAAAACTGACGAGTGGTAGGGGAGAAAAATCGATAGGGAGCTGTGACGTTGACGTGATGATTGCATTCTTATAGACATGCAATTCGTTTGATAAACTGATGATTTCTTTAACTGTGTCGTGTCTAGAGGAAGATTTGTTGTGAAGCTATAGATTTGTTTGTGTGCTACACTAAACTAGAGCAAAGGATATCCATGAGTACGCCGTTGAATACAATCCTATCAATCAAGGTTACACAAACAGTCTGTGCTTAACTCGAAATATAAATCCTATATGATTAGGGCTGTAAGGAGACAAACAGGAAGATGGTTGTAAAGTCCAGCCAACCATATTCGCAAGTAAATTCGGATGGCAGCGAAGAAACTCCTGTCTTGCTGGAACTATGCAGTAGATTGAGGAAGAGGTGAGCTGCAAATTATGGCAGCAAGATCCTAGCCAGTGGAAGCACCGAGCCGCGCAACCAAAGGTCGCCAGCCCTCCACACGAGCTCACCCTCTGTCCTGCCGGAGAGCAACCACCGTGCCCAGAGCCGTCGATTGGAAGTCGGAACCCCCCGTGGACGATACTCAACAGCGGCAGCAACCAAATTGGCGAGAGGAGCCGGTGACGCCGAGGTTGGCCGCCGCCATCGCCGCCGGGACCCCCAAATGGGAGACAAAGCACCCATCCGACGATACCCGGCCGCCGCTGTAGTAGAGCCGGCTGGAGGGTGCCAGACCAGCACCACCGTGGAGTGCCGCGACCATATCTAGAGCTGAAGATTGAGAGCCAATAGGACCAACTGGAGGCGAACTGCCCGGCGCCGCCACGGGGGAACACCACCGCTGCCAAATCCGCTAACCAACCTTTGATTCGCCATCTGTGGAGCACCAATCGACCTTCTCCCACAACCACCGCCGCCAGCAGCTGACACCGACGAACCCTAAAAAACGGGACTAGCCCGACGCTACAGGAAGACCTAAGGACGGAAGAAACCGATGCAGAACTACTTTAACCAACTGAGGAAGGACGCCCGACCCCACTTCCGGCCGACGTCGGCGGAGGACCGCCGGAATCGAGGGAGGAAGGAAGGGGGAAATACTGTAGCGCCCTTTCTCCTCCCGCTTTGTCTCGAAGCCTCTCCCGTCTGATCAGCAGCCGATTCATCAGCCTAGAATTAGTTAGCCTATGTTATCATGTATGAATCGAGTAGTTTAGGAAAAGCAGCTCGAATTGGGTATAATTTATCCTTGACCTGTAAGAGTAGCTACATGATGCAATACTAGTAGCCTTCTTGTGTGCAGGGCTATAATGAAGAAAACTCTCAACTCTGTACAGCAGAAAGGAAGTTTTCAGATGAGCTCAGCCTAATTAAGCTAAACCATTCTTCAGGTACTTTAACTACTACCAACTGAATGTCTGAACGTTTTACAACATTTTCTGAAAATCCAACTTTTCCCCTCCGTTTCAATGCATGAATACAACCAAGATCGATCGAAATTCGACCAAACAAGCTCACCATGAAGGTTACTACTGCAACTGCACAATTCCTCTTGGGTTTTCTTGGCCTCCATCTCCCATTCAGTCATCTGCTCAACTCTCGGAAACGAAACTGATCAACTGTCACTGCTTGAATTCAAAAACGGAATCAGCCTCGATCCAGAGCAATCCCTGATCTCTTGGAATGGCAGCAACCACATCTGCAGCTGGTAAGGTGTCTCATGCAGCTCCAAGAATCCACCTCGCGTCACCGCCATTGATCTCAGGAACCAAGGTCTAGTAGGAATTTTTTTAGTTCAGCTTCAGTATCTTTACTTGGGAGAGAATCAATTGTCAGGGAGTTTTCCTTCTGGCGTTGCAAACCTTCCAAACCTGATAATTCTGGCACTGGATGACAAATGGTTTACAGGTTCTGTACCACAATGGCTTTGAGGTCTCAAAACATTGCAAAGCCTAACCTTGTCCAACAATTTTACAGGGTATGTTCCCTCCTCCCTTTCCAACCTATTAAATTTGACAGCGCTTTTCCTAGAATCAAATCAGTTCATTGGAAACATACCTCCAAGCTTTGGAAACCTTCAATTCCTTACAAAAATCGCCATTTCCGATAAAAAAATTTCATGGTAGTGTGCCAGAGGAAATCTTCAGAATTCCAACGATAGTGCAAGTTTGGTTCGGAATCAACAACCTCAGTGGGGAACTTCCTACAGAAGTAGGGAATGCCAAGCAGCTCATGTATTCGCAGCTTTCATCCAATAAGCTGTCTGGAGATACTCCTAATACTTTGGGTAACGGCGAAAATTTGCAACATGTTGAGCTGGACCAGAATAGTTTTAGTGGAGGTATTCCCACTTCGTTTGGCAAATTAATTAGCCTAAAATTTCTCAACCTGTCGCACAATAAGTTAAACTGGATCAATTCCAATGCCACTTGGTGATCTTCAGCTTCTTGAACAGATAGATTTGTCATGCAACCATCTTACAGGCCAGGCCCCAACTGAAGGTATCTTCAAGAATTCTAGTGCCATGCAAATTGATGGAAATCTAGGGCTTTGTGGAGGTGCATTAGAGTTGCACCTTCCTGAATGTCCTATTATTCCTTCAAGTACAATTAAACGCAAGCTATCTGTACTAGCCAAAGTAGTGATCCCATTATCCAGCATGATGACACTTGCCATGGCGATATTGGTCTTGTTTATCTGTAAGGGAAAACAAAGGAAAAATTCAATGTCTTTGCCCTCAATTGGTAGTGAATTTCCCAAAGTTTCTTACAGGGATCTTGCCAGAGCAACAAATGAGTTTTCAACGTCCAATTTGATTGGTGTAGGGAGATACAGTTCTGTATACCAAGGACAGCTATTTCAGGGCATAAACTTAGTTGCTATCAAGGTTTTCAGTCTAGAGACAAGGGGAGCACAGAAAAACTTTATTGCAGAGTGTAATGCTTTGAAAAATGTGCGGCAGTGCAATCTAGTCCCTATCTTAACGGCGTGCTCAAGCATTGATTCAATTGGGAATGACTTCAAAGCATTGGTACATAAATTCAAGCCACGAGGAGACTTGCACAAATTACTGTACTCAACTTCACATGATGAAAGATCTTCAAATTTTTGCTATATTTCACTAGCTCAAAGGTTAAACATTGTGGTTGATGTATCTGATGCATTGGCATATCTACACCACAACCATCAAGAGACAATTATTCATTGTGATCTCAAGCCTAGCAACATTCTTTTGGATGATAGTATGACAGCCCATGTTGGAGACTTTGGACTTGAAAGGTTCAAAATTGATTCCAGAACATCTTTGGGTAACTCAAATTCAACTTCATTGCAATAAATGGAACCATATGATATATTGCTCCAGGTATGTATGATCCATTTCACAATATAATTTCTTAATAATTAACTTAAGACAATAGTTTCATAATTTGTTTATTTATATGATATCTGAACTGAACTCTTCCTGCATGCGATACGTAGAATATGCCACCACGGGTGGTCAAGTTTCAACTGCTGCAGATGTATACAGCTTCAGAGTTGTTCTCCCTGAGATATTAATAAGGAAGAGGTCGATAGATGACATGTTCAAGGATGGACTGAGCGTTGCAAAATTGTTGATCCCTGATAAGATGCTGCAGATTGTTGATCCTCAGCTGGTACAAGAGTTGAGTATCGGCCAAGAAGATCCAGTTGCTATCGACCAAAATGCAGCACACTGCCTTCTTCCTGTACTGAACATTGGACTCTGTTGCACAAAGTCATCTCCCAACGAGCGCATCAGCATGCAGGAGGTAGCTGCCAAGCTACACGCAATCAGAGGTTACTGAAACGGCACTGTCCATTTCTTTTTTTCTGTTTTGTCTCAAACTCTGAATAAATTTCAGAAGACATGCTGTTCATCATGTAGCATTTCTCAATACTTGATGCAATTTCATCAAAATGAACACTAATTCCAACTCTCAACTCATAGCGGACACATACCAGATCGGTGTTTGATTCATGCATCAATAAATATACTATTTGTTTGCTTTATCTCCCTTTTTTTTAATATCAAAATAAATATACAAATCGATCTTAAGTAGCACTAAAATGGTTGGCCTCGGTTAAAATAATAATCATGATTATGTTGGACAAACATCAGCTCTATTTTTCCTCTTGCTATTGTCTAGGAATAGTGTATTAAGACATTAGAAATTGCTGCATTAAGCAGAAATTGAAATTGATACAAAACTCCCACAATAAGCGAGAAAAAGATAAAATATAATCATAAAATACGTTGCCCATGGGGATCCACAGGTTGAAGACTAGTGTAAGAATACAGGCAAGTGCACGCTTAGATAGAAAACAAATTGACACAATGTCCTTGTTTCTAAGTTTTTACTATGAACTCAAATAGGATGAGAAAATATGGTCACCATCATTCATCAATACAGCCCGGCCCTAATTAGCAAGAAAAATGTCCTCCAACACCAAAAGGAAGCAATCAAAATTAGATGCACCTATCCCATGCAGGAGGCAGCTGCATTGTCAAATTGCTCTCTACAACTCGCAGAGAAGAAGCGTCAAACAAGATCTTGTGAAATTAATAGCATTTCTACACGAGTAACAGGATATTTCTACACCTAGAACTACAATTATATTACAGTAAAAAGGACAAAATTCAATCCAGTGCATTCCCCCTCAGCTCCCACAGTTTCACTGTGCCATCGTCACTTGCTGATGCCAACATCCTTTGGTCCTAAAAATTTGTTTGACAAGATTGGTACCTTTATATGAAAGTTAAAAGATAAACGGAACTACAAAATGGCTAGTAATAGGTAGAAACATATGTACTTCATTGCAACAACTTAATGCACCATTTACATCTTTTGTTGCTAAGTCCCTGACATTTACCTGAGGACACCATCGGACACAGTTTATATCCATGTCATGTGCCTTCTCTTTCTTTAATATTAATCTGTACGAAGGCCCCTCAGCCTGCAGCATTGAAGGTAGCCTTTAGTATTTCAAACAAACGTGTGTATCCATCTTTCTTTACTTTTGTTTAAAACACCTCCACTGACATTGATACATCTTATGCTGGAAAGTGAAAACTACATATGCCTTCTTAAGATTTCGCAAAAGAAAATGACATTATAGTAATGGGAAATGATAGTTGTATAGTTTTTGGAGAAAATAGTCTACATGATTTACCAATAACCTAAACAAATGAAGCCAACAATCAGCACTAGTCACCAAAAAATGAAACATCAATTTATCTACTGGTCATGTTCACATTTCATACATATGGAAGACACTCAACACTTTACTCCTAGGAAAAGTTTGACAACCAGGAAATTATGGAGTCCCTACCAGAACATTGCACTCCAGTATTTATTATTTACCAAGATATAACTTCAACAAACAGGCTGGCTAAACACAGAATGCAAAGACCAAAAATCTTGAGAATATTAATGTGCTAGGAATGGTAAGATACCATACTACTCTTGTCCTCAGTAAATAAGCAGATTGCATCATCTCCTGCGCCACTGGCTATGAAATCCTTGCTGCCATGCCAAGATGAACAGTAAAATGTCAAAGAATAGTAAGAGACACTATTCTATTCATTTTAACATCTTGATTCATATGGAAGTTGAAATTCTTCCTTAAACTGGACATCCAACATTTAAGAATGAAGCAATGGTACTATGAAGATACACACAAAAATAATCAGAATAGGCAAAAAGAAAAGAAATAAAAACAAACCATCTTTCAACAGAATGTTATACTGCGAATTTATTACTTTATACAACCCCTTTTGCTTGAATAGAAATCTTGATGTGTATAAATTTTATTGGCATAAACACAACGGGCACATCCTTTTAGATAACATATAGCACTATCAAGTAGAATCAAGAAACTAATAATTATAAAATTCATATTGATGCACTGAATTAATAAAGTGAATTTTTTTAAAAAATCCAAGGTATTGAGGCAACACAAAACCATGATTTCAGGAATTTTTCCACAAAACCTTGTGACACTAGTAGAAGCAAACCACAGGTCCTGTTGGCTTGAGTTTATCTACTGACCTCTAAGCATAATGTGGACTTGTGCTTTAGTTTAACATCCTGCTTTCTCTTATTCATTCAATCACATTGCCACTAACATCATTGAGGGTTATTATTCTTATTTCTGGCATTTTATTATTTGGCACCAAATCATATGGGTAAAAATCCAGCATGCTATGAAAAAAAGAAATGTTTTTAAAATTCCATATTTTCATGAATTTCCTTATATACTGAAAACTCTAGGATGCCACACTGGAACCCTATGGGGTTGTAACAGCCTAAGAACCTGTGATTTTGTGAAAAATGGTGTTACTAGTGCCCCCCAAACCCAGGGTTTCTGAAGTTTACTCGTTGATAAATCATGCTTACATTTTAGCTGGGGAACAGAGTTAACTTGTTAGTTCTGTATGAATTAAATTCATGTGTATCAAGGATATCTTGGTGCTTGGAGATCAACTCACCTTGACCAATGGGCTGAAAAAATGGTTCGACCATGATATCCTGTGAGAGTAGAAAGATGTCGCCTGAAATCAAATAACTACCCTGTTAAGAAGACATGATATGGAAAAGGGACTTTTTGAAACTTCTCTTCACTGCTGTGATGTAACAGCAGTATCAAGAGAACCAGGACAATTACACTAAACTTATTATCATTCAGTGATGCATGGTAGCAAGTATATCTCAGCTAGTCAACCTTATCTGAAAGCAATTAGCCACCATACATGAGGGCTATGGCTCACTCTAGTATAAAGCAGGACAGAAGTTTACTCGATTTTGATGTAAGTGCTAATATTATATATTTCCCTTATAGAACCAAAATAGAGTACAGCTAAATTAGCAAATTGTGCAAGGAATAAAAATGTATACTAGCGGGAGAACAAACAATTATTGCTCTGTGAAGGACATGTCCATCCTCATTTATTGGTGTACATTGATCACAGCCTCACAGAACTAGACTAGAGAATACAAAAATGTAAATTGCAACAATAGATATTATAAAAGCCCGTATTGGCATTAATAAATTTGCTATGGTAATGACATAGCCAGTTTCTTGGGAGTTATAACTAAGTTTTAGCTTAGCTTTTAGGCAGACCTGTGATACTTCAAAGTTATCAAACGTTATACAGCAAATATGAGTCAATAAATTGAAGAATGAGCCAAGTAAAGAAAATAGGTATTAATAGCACATTCTTACCATGATTCATGGTTGTCACTAGTTTTTAGTTGAGACAAATCAGCACTTGTGTCCCATATTTTCAATGTATGGTCATCACTGAATAACAGCTGTATGACATTAGTAACTTCTCGAGTGACCTGTTTGGAATGCAGGAATTTCACAGTCGACAAGAAGCCGAGGAAAACCCACATTCCATCAAGGCCCTGAATATCATTTAAAACAGAGAATAGCTATGATAAAACAGACCTGCATGTGACCATCCTATCACCTTTCTGGTTAAAAGATAATGCCCATACTGTTGACGAATGGCCACTGGAATTAAGAAGAACGAGGACAATCAGTCAAGGAAAAGGTACAACAATAAGTCAAGCACTGAAACTAGGAAGAATATACAAGTATTATCACGCAAAAAAGACAAAAAAATAGTTCATCAACAATTGAAGTAAACAATGAAAAGGAGAAAAAATTGTATGTTTAACTAATTACAAAGGAGGATGGCAGCAAATTGATCTTATCGGTTATTATCCTAGGAAAGTTGAAGAAGATCCCTAATTCTCAATTGCAAGATAACACAAACACATTATTGTGACATGGAAGCCAAAATAATGTTGTAGCAAAGTAGAAACAGCACAAAATATCAAGTAACTAATGTCTAATGGAGAAAGAAAAGTAGGGAAAGTCAAACAATCAGCTAATGGCCATGGAACAAAAGTTACATTTTTTATAATAAAGAGCATCATGCTAGCTGAAATTTGGTGATCTGGAAACATTATACATTGATGCATGTTATTACACGTTAAATAAGTCAACCAGATTATACCACAAGCTAGTACCAGCTTTATCAATCATGGGATTAAAAAAGGGCCACAGGGATAGCAAGGCTAGTTACCAGTTATTGGCTTCAGTTAATGTCTGCACACAGTGCCACTCATCATCGCCATCATCAGCCCAGATCTTTGTCACAGAAAATTCGAAAACAGCCATTATTACAATTGAACACTACCATGAATGAAGCAAATGCATCACAACTACAGATATTTTCCCCTCTCCCAAGTAAAAGCAGAGGAGAACAACAAGAAATACTTGTGTGTGATTTAGGCATTTATTTGAAATTAGTAGTGTTCATACTCTGATTGAATTGTCGTAGCTGACAGAAACCAGGACATCAAGGATAGGGTGCCACTGCACCATCTTCACATCTTGTGTATGCCCTTGCAGCACCGCGACACACTCATATTCGTTTCCTGGTTGCATCTCCCATATCCACACCGACTTGTCCCGGCTGCACGTCGCGAGCAGCGACCCGGACGCGCTCCACGACACACTCTTCACCTCATTCTCATGCCCCTGCTCAACCCAACAGAACAAATAAAGTCAACACGCACGACCGACGATCAAAAGGCACGGCAACAAACAGCTTTGACAGTGTTTCTGAAACCGAAGAGTCATTTTCACCTCCAAGGTGGCGACGCACTCGAAGTTGCCGCTGGAGTACTCCCATATCGCCGTGGTGGAGTCGAAGCTCGCGGTGGCCAGAAGCTTCCCGTCGGGGGACCAGGCGCACGACCTCACCGTGCGGTTGTGCGTGTCCTCAAGCACATCCTAGCCAAACCGAAAAAACCCACGCGGCCAAAGTTAATCAACCTCACCGCGCGTTGCAGCAGCAGCTCTAACGAGAGGGCTTCCTCGCAAGGAGGGTATCAGCGTGTTACCGAACACTGCCAGGCGCCGTCGGGGGCGCGCTTCCAGATCCGGACGGCCTTGTCGCCGCCGCAGGAGGCGAGGACGGGGCCGGCCCCAGCGCCGGGGAAGGGGTTCCACGCGAGGGACCACACGCGGTCGGCGTGACCCGTCAGGCGGTGGGCCTCGCGCAGCTCCGCCGCTCCGCCGTCCATGGCCATGGCCCCCGACTCCGCCGCGCCGCGCCGGCGATCGCTGCCGTACTAAGGTTTGGGCGGCGGGAGTAAGGAGGGAGCGATCGCTCGCTTTAGTGGTGGTGGGGTGAAAGGGGAGAGGGAGAAAACGACGGAGAGGTGGGAGGCGGCGGCGGGCGACGCGACGGCGAGGAGGTGGGGGAGGTGAGCGGAAGGGGAGTCGACCGCGCGTGGTGGGCACGTGCGTGAGCGCGACTGGACTAGGCTATAGAAACCGGGAGGCCGGATCGAAACCGTTGGTTTTGAGGAAGGGCGATTCCCCCAACCGTCAGATGCCCGCCAATGTATTTCCCCCTTCTCCCCTTTCTTGGGGAACTTTTCTTCTCCACATCGATCAGCAAGACAGCAAACTCCAGCGTCCTTTTCTTTTTTTCTTAAAAAAAAATCCAGCCTCCTGGGACAAGAACCGCTTAGAGCAAGTTTAATAGCGCAGCTAGCCAATGGCTAGCAATTACCATATTATAATAAGATTATAGGTAGTACATAACTGTCCACAGCCCCACCAACAGTTATCTATTTTTTTTTAAGTCTCATCTTCCCTGATCCAATCCATCTTCTAGCTTGCTACCTCTCTCCTCACCTCTTATTTGACTTGTCCGCTGCCATGGAGGTATGCAAGCTGCAGCCAGGCAGCTAGTGAAGACGGATGGACACTAGCTACTAGCAGAGCACATAACTAACACCATGGCAGAGTGAGGACGGGGTAGGACGATAGGCAGCTGTGCTGAGCCTTTGACTGCCAAAGCCCTTGTCAGAGCTAGCTTGCTCCACGGATCAAGGAGAACGCTAAACTACCGTCACTTCGGTCGATGCCCTCAAGCGCCGCCGACAACGAGTTCACCTCTCAGTCGCGTCGTCATCGAACTTTCCTCCCGCCGCATCACCATCGAGTACAGCGCCCTAAGTTCACCAAGCAAGTCACCATCGCACCGCCCCTTTTGCCATCGTACCGCCCATGCGCTAGCCTCGCGTGAAGCCCACAGCTGTATGGCCCAGTAGGAGCAAGCCTGGTGCTGCATCCATCGTCTTGGAGCATGTGTGTAGTCGGCGACTAATTTGACGCTGGCTCACACACACACTTTCTCTACTCTTCTCTGCCAACTCACAACATTCGCTAGCATATATGAAGTATCGCCCGCTAAAACGTCCTATTGTACATGCTCTTCTATCTCTTCTCTTGTCACTTGATCAAATCCAATAACACATAGAATCATCCTCTCCATTGTCCCAACCGTCTTTGAGAATCCTATCTCCTCCCAGACCTATCCCACTAAACACGCACACATCGTTTTGCTAAAATGATTATCCACGATGCCATCAGACTATGCCCCTTCTACCCACGTGCGCCGACGCTCGCTCATCTTCCTCTACACAGGCATATGTGAGAGCGACATCGGTGCGAGGCACCACAACGACTGCACCCGGCAGAGGCCATCCTAACTCCTGTTCCCTTTGGCCCCATATGTAACGGCATGTATGCCTCAACTCCCTTTGATTTAGGGGTAACTATTATTTTTCTAAAATAAACTGTGAAGTTTTATATTTGATATAGTGTGAAAAAACTATAGGTCATTGAAGCCTATAATCATGAAAAAAACGAAATCAATAAGCTACCCTACACGCCTACAACACAAGTATCCATGATAGGGACAAGTAAAAATACCACATCCTAATTGCACTCAACTCTATACCTTTGGGTTAGAAAGAGAGAGAGGATGAGAGAGAAGGATGGATTTGTTCTTCCCTACACATATTCATCTTATGGTTGTCAAAGCATCGTCGTAAAAGAACAATCCGTTTGAAGAAGAGTTTGGTAGGAAATAGATGTTTAAATGACACTTCAAGGAAGGCCGTAACATTTAAGGACACCAACATCGCCTTTTCTAAGGAACTAGGATGTGCTTTTCACCTAAAGGATTCCATCTGGAAAAGAAGTAAGCCATGACAACACCCTAGGGGGTTAGGCACACAAAAGTATTGCCCTATTAGCCTCGAATCAGGTCGGACTTTTGCCATGTAATCTTCCTACCCTCATATCATTGCACCCCATCATTACCATCAACCACCACCATCCGAACACCTTTAACTCTTGGCTATAGCACCAATGCCCCATTGTTGGCCAGTCATCATATAGGAGGCACCTCTCTAGAAAGAAGTGTTGCCCTGCGCACAGCCAAACTCCGTCAAGCCGTCTTCATGCCGGTCGCTGGCATCTCCATGCATGTCCTCGAAAGGCTACAAGCCCATGAGTCCCACCATCGCAGTCTCACGCCACTACCTCCTTATCACGCCACCTTGGGCAATTGGCTAGTACTACCGCTGCCTCACAACAAATGTAACATTCGAAGAAAATAAAATTTGGAAATTGATTATTTTTAATTGTTATTTGGGAGTTGTTCCTCGTAACTTTTTGGTAATGAAAACAAATAAATCAACACGTGAAGAAGTAATAAATTGAATCTTGGTTAAATTAGAACAATAGTGAATTTGAGCATCCATGCTCGAGAAAAAAAGACTTTGGCAAATAACTTTACTAAATAAAAGAATAATACGTAATGTCGGTTCCTAGTTTTAAAAAACTAGAAACCTCATGTGTTTTCATATACCAATTCCTAAATCAATAGTTGATACACACATACATAGTAAGTTTATAACATATCTTGAAATAGAATAAATTTAAAAAGTTATTTACTCGATACATAAACCAAATGATAGTAAGCCCAAGCAACATGCCCGCAAGCAGTTGATTAGGGACTTAAAACTCAATTATCACTCCATTCATTCCACTAAGTATGCAAGCAAGGTCTTCTACTTCTATTTCTGATATATCCATATTTTGAGCAACAATGAGTACTCATGTATTGTCATCATGGAATATGCAGGAACATGTATTGGTATAACAAGGATTGCTATATGTTAAATTTGCGGAGTTGCAATAGTATGATAGTAGATTTAAATTATATTTTCACAAACTGATTTATTGCACATCTAGGTATCATGGGCATATCATGGGCTAGAGCATCTTACACAAGAGGGTAACTTGACATAATCAATAACCCATATCCACGTACAATCCTTCGGCTTTAAGTACATTGGCATACATTTAAGATTATTTTGACCCTTCATGTCAAGTATTAAAGTTAAAAAACCTACGTGTATACTATAAGTGTGCTCACTCATAGTTGCCATTTCTTTCCACCCTAAGTTTTTATAAAACAAAACTAATAAATGCTACATGCTTTACTCACATGCCATGCACACTGATACGCATCAAGGCATTTAGCACGGGTGCATGCCAAGGCCTTTACATTACATTCCAACTAGTAATATCTTGATAGTGTCCCTTAATGCGCTAGGTGAGATGACCCTACCCTAAAGTGGATCTCTGTGGGGGTAGGTAGTGGCACATCCTAAACACCTAACACCTTTCGACCTGAGAACACTCACTACACCCTTCATAAATACATTGGTCCCGGCGTCCTCTAGACCTCTCAGAGATGTGAACCCATTCGAACTAATCTTCTTGCCTAGCCTACCATTACTTCAGTATTAAATTAGTTAGCCATATCCGTCTCATTCTAAACATGTGGTCATAGAGGTTACAAATTAATTGACTTGGCTGTGCAACCATAAACCTTCCCCGTCTTTGGCACTCCACCAACCCAAATCACACATAGAAATTCGTTTTATTTTAAATTATCCCAAATCACACATAGTAGAGATTAAATGAATATCATTTTGATATAGAATATTCTTATAGTCAAAGGGTGGATAATCAAGCAAATGGCATGGCGCCATTTATAACTGATGGATGTACACAGTGTATAAAAAATGAACGGAAAAATTTGGTGTACACAATAGTTAGCAATAAAACAACATTTTCTTTGAGATGACTTGAGTTAAGATGAGATCTACACACTAAAAAAATCAAATCACTATTTATAATATTTAGAATATGAATTGCTATGGTAGTTCTCATTTTTTTTGTTAAAACGGATGGTTAGAACAAAATATATTGATAATGAGTCATGTAAATGTTTAAACATTGTGAGAACATCGTTAAATATTATTGGTGCCATCCTAATCACAAAAGTGTACTTTAGCAATACAAATTCAAGAAGCAACAACAGTATGTATACCAATAAAAATGATACATTTATAATGAATATATCATAAACTGTGTAGACCATGGTTGCTCTGATGAAATGACACAAGCACGAGGAGCTAACATATTAAGACCATGAATATAAATAATTCAAAAACTTTAATTTTTCAGTTACACAAGGAGATGCAATCCAACGGATATCTTAAGCTACATGCGCTCTTTAAGGATGATCTAATGGTCAAAGTTTTAAAGGAGATGTGACTTGTTGAGATTTTGGTTCCAATTATATGGATGTGGTAGGACATTATCTATGATTTAAAGTAAAACATACAATTTATTAATAAAATATTCAATAAATTGGGGTCAATAAAATCAAAGAGAGTGTTACGACTTCTCTTGATAGGATAGGGGTGTAATAATTTATCTTGCTCATAGCAATCTATGGATTAACTTGCTCAACCTTCAGCTCCATAGATGGTGTCGGACTAGTTTGACCCTAAATCTTATGTGTATGTCATGCTAGTCCCATAATCAATTGTAAGTATACACATTTAACATTTGGCATCATGGTTCATACATTACATAGAAAGATGCATAACAATATGGTCTATACATAACTAAATAAATAGTCTAGACTTTAAATAGCACATCATGTAACGGTTGGTCAAACCCATAACAACATAAGGGAGAGTACAATATAGCACAAACATAGATAACATAGGCATCACAAGCTAGCCAATGTGCCTCTGCTCTCCTATATGCAACCAATCGGTAAGTCCTAAAAAGCATCGTTGGCATCTCCAAAAACCCATTGCAGATGGATTCTTCATGATCGTCATCTCATGATAGTGACATAATCTAATTATGCAAAAAGAATCAGATACACCAATCCAACAATACAAAACCAATGTCTAAATCTAGAAATACTTGTGAGCTCTCTTTTACACTTCTGAAACTAAGAGGCTCACGTAACAAAACCAAATTCTATAACCACTAGACTTCCTAGAGGGCTTGAGCACCACAAACTTAAGGTGTGGACCTAATCTCACCGTGACACAACACAACATCTTGTTTTGATGATTTATCTTTAGGGTCAATTAACAACCTCTCATGATTTACTATAATCATTGTTTATCATCTTCTCATAAATTCATCTTGCTTTACATGTTGATTCAGTATGTGCTGGTGTGTATTTTATTTGGTCTCTGTTGACACCAATTCAGGCCCATGATTTAAATAATTTTAAATAAATAATAAATAGATATTTTAGTTAAAATCATCCTATAAAAATTACAATAAGATGAATAACTATATTATAAATAAATAGTAGAGGCCATTGAGAGGATAAATAAAACCGTGAGCTAAATATACAACTACTAGATAAATAAAATAGACAACTAGTGGAGCTAAATGATGGAGCCCCTATATAACAGACCCAAATTTCATAATTTGTAAATTGAATGTGCTTAGTAATGAAATCACTTCCCTTGCGTGTTATTTTATTTTTGAGTGTATTGCTATCTTCCTGCAAAGCATATTTGCACTCATATGTATAAATCAACTATATAAAATTCCATGCAAAGAATTCAGTAAAATACTAGACATGATGAGTAGCCCTCTGTAAAGTTTGTCATGATTTCATCAGCTAATTTGATACCCCAACTAATTCGGTCAAAACTGGTCAATAATAAAATTTAATCGAATCCTTAAACAACAAAACGATACATTATACAAATGAGCAACAATTTGAATAGAAGTGTATATGAAATATAATTTATTCAAATACTAGTTTATTTATTATGAATAAATATAAATTTTGTAGAATTTAATTAAAGGTTAGCTTCTATAAAAATTCATCAAAGCTTCAGCCATAGCCCTTTTCTTTGAATTTCTGGGAGCAAACATTTTTGAAACTTGGAATGACACTTTATGAAATAGAATCTAGATACCTCAGGCTACCTCCACAAAAATAACCCTAATTTTAACCCCCCAGTAGCTTGGTCAAATCGATTTTCAAAGAGAGGGAGAGCAAAAAAAAAACCCTGAAATTTAGCCCAAAACTTGTGTTCACATGTTTACCTGCCCATCCTCTCTGTTTGTGGGGCTACACCACCATAGCCCCACTAGTTAGTCCCAGACACCGCCTAGACCTCCCAGAGGTGCCTGCTCGCGCTGGAACGAGCAAGCACGCGTCGGTCGCGCCCTGAGCAAACAACCAACACGTGGGCACGACGTGTCAACGCCGCCTTCAACCTCACCCCTTCCCCTGCTGAGTTCGTCCAACCTCCCTCATCCAATCCAAGCCAAGAAAACCACGAGGTCGAGCCATCTTGGCTCTGGTCTCCATCACCCTCCTCGCCGGCCGTCGAGGAGACGACGGCGCCAAACTCCGACGAGCCAACTTCCTCGTCCCTTCTTCCTGGTGCCATTTCCTCCTCACCATGCCAAAGACATTCCCACCGAGACGCGCCATCGATGTCCCGAGAGTGCGGCCAGGACGCCGCCGCCGCGTCACGCAACCGTTCCAGGCTGGCCAACTCCCCTCGACGATCACCTTCTTATTTGCCGCACGCCGCCGCCGCCGTCGCATCCGCGCAATCCCTGCGCATATGGCATCCCTACGAGTCCTCTAAGTCCGTGCATGTCTGGTTCAGATGGATGGTTGACCAGATCGAGCCACCGCCAGACTCCTAGAGCCACTGCTGCGCCGCCGCACCGTTCAGCTGTCGCCGCCGCTCCTCCACCCCTGCCAGCAGCTTGGTGAGCTTCTTGGTACACCTTAGACGCTCAAGAGTGCATCATGCCGGCCAACCCACGCTCGTAGGCCAACGCGCAGTAGCCGCCCGATCACCACTGCCGCTTTGAGCCACTCCTGGCGAGCTTCCGGCAGTCTCTGACAACAAGTCCGCCACCGATAGGCCGCCGTGAGCTGCCTCCCTCCCTACCCAGGCTTGGCCTCTACTCCAGTGACATGTGGGCCCGGCTTCATTAGACGCCAGTACTTGGTTTAGAGATAGTTTAACACCTGAGGCGTTGATTAGTAAGATGTACACTCAATGACATGCGGATCCAGAACATACTTGTAATAACAATAAAACCGAATGACTAAAATTATGCTTAACCACGTGGGAGTACTGTGGGTTAATCCCTGAAGAACTGGAGGGCTTGTTTGCATAATTGCACTCACTGACCAGCGGACTCGTGGATTTAAAAATCAGGAAATTTAGAAAAAATGGTTAAAATAATTATCGTTCAATAGAGAATTGGCCAAACTTCTAAGATCCATAGAAAATTCATCCTAGCTCCAAATGAGGTGTACCAATTTTTTTAGAATCATAAAATTATGATCTTTAACACTCTAAAACAAACCTTGGCAAATATAGCACGGAAAATACCTCCAAAATTTTTGTAGTGTATAAATACCGTATTTAGTGTATAAGAACTTAAAAATTCATATCTCATACATGAAAATTGATAAAATAAAATTTTATTCACCATAGATCATCTAAAATCAGTATCCACCTGTATAGGTTTCATGCATGTTAGAGCATTTTAGGTTGTTGGCTCTATTTTATATTTATGTGTGTTTACATTAAATTTGAATATATGACAGGATTATTGCAGTAATGGAGGATTTATCCTAGTTCCAAATGTATTGTGGATAGTGAACAAGGAAAGTGCCCCTCACCCTTCGACTATACTGAATTCTATGTTATGTTTTGGGTCAAAACGATTTGTTTGTACCATTGCATGTGCTATTTGTAACATGTTAATTTAAAATTTAGGTAAATGGCAGTTACAACCTAATTGTTGCTTTATCCTCCTAGATAAATTGTCATCCTCACTGTTTATACACTTCAGAATGGTTAGAGTACTATCTATGTGCTTAAATGGGTTTAATTATTCTCATATTATTGCTTATGCTTAGGCTTGCTTAGAAATTATGCTATACTTATTATGGATCACTTATGCATGAAATTTTGAGCAAATTACAACTTCTGAATAGACGTGTATCCTCTGGCTATTTGAATGAAAATGATGAAAGCTTGCTTTGAGATTTGGACAGGTATGCATACGGTGACTGTTCCATACTGATATGGGTTATTCGTCTGACTCAATTAAGTACGAATTTTATGTCACCAACTGTTTAGAGTGCAACTACATGTGCTATTATGTGATGGCTTTAGTTCTTTGTCACCAACCACGGTGATTATCTGTTTGATTAAAAGGGTGTCGCGGTAATATATACCTATACATCTCTTTAAAAGAAAATAAGAGACAATAAATTCATACCTATAAAAAAAATTTGAGACACCCCAACTAAGTAGGAGTATTGGCAATCCTAAAATAAATATTTTTCATGGGCCTACAAAATAGTGCGTGCATAAAGTATAAGGATGACTGCCCTCAAATTAAGCTGATGATTTCGGTCTGGGAGCTTGAAGGTTTTGTTTTTTTTATTCATTATTTTCCAGTGTTAGCCGACATGTTGTTTACTGTAGATTTTCTTTTTTTAACCACGCCTGTATAGAACGATTAATCTATGATTAAGGTTGCTAGCAATTTGTGATGCTATGATGCCAACTGTTAGGGTTGGATGTCAAAATTCTAAATTTATTTTTACTTCCTTGCTTCTTCTAGGCTGCATGTATATACATATTCCCATAGTTTTTTTCTTCTTATTTCTGTTGTAGATGGCAGAGGTTCATTCTTCTCTGACAATGCATACCCTGTGGCTCTCTAGGGTGGTGAAAATAAAGTCATATGAACTTGAAACAAATGATCTGGCTAGTCCCACCCTTGTGGACCAAGAGTTAACTAGTGGTGAAATTATCTATTCTCTCCGCTCCGCAGTTGGAACTCAAGCCTCGCCTTTTAAAGACCGCTGTTTTCACCCTCTTTTCTAAACAGAATAGTATTCAAGAGTCTAGGTTAGGAAAATTATAAAGTTGGCCATGGCTCTTGAAGTTTGGATGTAAGGTCCAACACCTTTATCCATATAGTAAGTGTGCAACATATGCCTCCAACCTTCAAAAGCCATTGCCTCTCTTTCTTTAATAGATGCAAGATGCAATATGTTCTTAACTACTGGGAAGCAGTTCTCTCACCAAGATGAGATGAATGGAGAGAATGTTCACGATGACTTTACCTCATTCTACATATCCAGGAGAGGTTGGAACAAAGTCAACTTTATAATTCTTCCAACATAAACACTCTAATACTATTATGTTCCCTAATGTGGAAGCTTTGTCATCATGAGGCAAAGGTGTGGGAGGGTGAAAACAATGTCCTTTAGGCGTGGTCAGAGTTCCAACCGCGGAGAGAATGGGTAATTTCACCACTAGTTAACTCGGTCAATAAGGGACAAAGCCAGATTACTTGTTTCAAGTTCATATGGCTGTATTTGAACTACCCTAGAAAGCGGCAGCATATGCATTGCCGTAGAACGAGACTCTGCCATCTACAATAAAAACAAAACAACAAACTATGGGGATATGCATATATACATGCAGCCTAGAAGGAGGAAGGAAGTAAAAATAAATTGAGAAATTTTTGATATCCAAACCTTACAAAAATGTTGACATCATAGCATCACAAATTGCTAGTAACCTTAATCATTAGCTCAAGATTTTATCTATGCTTTCGATGGTCTCTAATACTTATTTACAATATTGCTATTTATATTATTATTATTATTATTTATGGGATGATTTGAGCTAAAAATATTTATTTATTATTTATTAAATCATGGACCAGAATTGGTGTCAACGGTCTATTCAAGTTAGGTCATCCGATTGACCATTATATTCCTTGAGTGAGGTTAGTTTGACTTATTTGGATCAAAATTTGGATATTGTTGCTTACATGTACAATATGATGTATGTGTCTATAATAGTCACCTATGATTTATTAGAAGTAAGCATTTTATTTAGCTTCTTTGAGATTAAAGGTCATATAGAACAATTGTTTGTTCCTTCCAAGTTTATCTGTATATGATTTTCTCTTATATTTGATTAAGGGTGTTTTAGTAATCATTTATGTTTACATCACAATCTGAACTTAAGGAGCATTCATGTATCATGTTTTAGGGTTACAGAATGTGTTATCAGATTTAAGAGTTATGACTACTATTACTTTAGTTAAAACTTTGCTAAATGCAATTTTTAGTATGGTAATTAACTACCTACCTTGGTTTACTTTGCATTATGTGCATAAAATATGTTTGTGACTATTTTTATTTCTGGTCCAGCATATGAATCTTGAATTTACAAATTTTTAGAGACAAATTTCACTCAATTTAGACTTCATGTCAATTAGTTATGATTATCAAAGATTGGACCCAGATTTAATACCTGGAAATTGTGAAACTATACTGTTCACAATTTTATTCATCTTCCTGAATTAATTTTGTAAAGGGAAAGGTTTCTACGGGTGGGGCCCTAGTGTATTTTGTTTGTAAAATGTTTATTTTTCTAAGGAAAAGTGCTTCTGAGACTAACATATGGGGCCAAGGTCAGGTTGACCATCTCAGGAACCTTGGACCCCACCTGTGGACTCAGAGTTTTGATTGGGTTTTAACTACATTTCCTTGACCAAACAGGGCCCACTTGTCATCCAAACACATTAAATATGTCATTAACTTATCCAACACCATTAGCCCTTAACTAAAACATCATAGGTGGGATCCATCTGTCAGCCACACATCCTCTCTTCCTTTAATTTCTTCTTCCTCGCGCGGCCGAGAGATGTGCACACATGCTAGCTATCTAGCAGCTAGAGGTTCGGGAGAATCACCCCCTCTGGTCGTCGCTGGCTACGGGCCAAACCGTGGCGCTTACGTGGCCTTGTACCGATGTGCACATCAGGCAGCCCTCATTTCAACAACGACTAGTCGGTGGCGACGATGACAGGAGGAACATTTAGAACTTTTAGCATAACATAATAAATCTTTGATGTATATATTTATCATAATAGTTGAAAGGACTAGATTGACAAATAAAACTTGTAGAACAACATAAAGGGCTTAACCAAAACAAGTACTTAGACCATAACGTTGCAACATGGCAAGTTATATAGAAGCTCTCATAACCAATACAAAGAGATGGGTATGCCTCAACATATGGTTTGTAAAGATGACTACATTTTGTTTGAACTAGGTAACAAGCTCAATGAAAATTTTCAATCCTATATCGAGATGGTATGCGGTCTGTGCGTGATAAACTATATAGAGTATAGGACATGATCGCAACAATCTGATACTGTAGCTAAGGTGTTGCATAGAGCAATTTATTACATTTTATATATATATATTCTAAACACTCTACTTTTATACTGGATGATATAACATTTTTCAGGTTTAAGATATCTACAATATTGTAGAACTCAAAATTAAATATGTGATATCAAGAACATCAACGAACAAATTGAGATAAAGAAAATCCAAGTGATGTTCAAATTATTAATACTCCAAACGAGCTACCAAAATCGTCAAAAGCATCACATTGGATTGAAACCGTGATAAGGTTTGGTGCTTTTGACGGTTTAAACCTGGACTGGCATTTTTATGGCTTGTTAGGAGTATCAATAATTTCGACATCACTCGTTCTTAACGATGATTTCATGTGTTTAATTTTAAGTCCTACAATATTGTAGTTATTTTAAACTTGAAATTTGTTATATCATTCTGAAAAATAGTAGTATAAAACATAAATTATTTAGATGATATATATAATTAAATATACAATAAAATTGCTCTATAAAATAACTGAGTTACAGTATCAAATAGCCGTGATCCTGTCAAATACTCTATAGTTTATGATCCATAGAACTCAATATGTCCTATATAGGATTAAAAAAAATTCATTGAGTTACTTATGTAGTTTAAACAAAGGTTATGATCATTACAGGCTACTTGTTAAAGCATACCATCTGTTTGCATTGGTTGCAGTGAGACCATGTTGCTATATATGCAAGGTTTTGCTTTTTTGATAAGCTCTTCTGCATGTTTTATTTATCTAGTTCTCGTGTTTTGATAAATATATATCATCAAAGGATTAATATTAATATTAATATTAAAAATAATAGGGAGAATAATAATAATTAAATGAATACAACAATAATTACCATAATATTGAAATCATTCCAGTCTATTTTTTTTATTAAATATATATATTGCGTTAGATTTGTGGATATATAGGAATGAATCAAATTTGAAATGATGACATATGTGATAAGCTAGGGTAGTACCAATTAAAGAAAAGCTTAAAATGGTTTGTATATATCCAACAAAAATCTCTAAAAACATAGTAGAATCTTAAGACACAACAATTAATATGAGGAGAGATAGAGAAAAATCAAAATTGATACAAGACAAGACAAGTCAATAGAGACTTAACACATTAAAATATTTTTAAAGTTTTGTATTATTTTCATTCCTAAACATGTATATGTAGTTTTTGTTAGATTTTATTTCTAATATATTCTAATTTAAGGCTTGATGTTGATTTTTTTAATAGAGAACATGTATCTTCCCTGTATTTATGTGCATTGAAACCAGTATGTGCCAATGAGATCTTTCTATGTTAATTAGAATGAAGATCTGCATCAAACAATTGTTTGAGCCATGTTTAAATATCTTTTTCCGGTCATGATTTCATGTAACCAATAATCTCATTATCTTCTTTGGTGCAATTATAATTTACAGACTATAATTTTATAAATAAATGCCATCTAAGAAAAGAAAAGGCGCAATAAATTTACCTTGCGACACAATTATATTGGAGCTATGTGCATCTTCTTTGATTTTGTGATATGCTAATCGTTTGGGTGCAACTCTTTTTGTTGGTTAGAGCTTGATGAGTTATCCATCTATTCCAGCATCTGTATATTAGACATTTTCCAGTCGATTCTTTCTTAAACTCCAAAGAGTTCATCTGCATCAGAATCTGTATGCTAAGACAAAAATATTTTTGTCAAAAATGTTTTTTACTACGCAACTTTAAATAAAAACAAATTATCAATATTCGCTACTCTTATACCCCTAGCATTAATGAACTATTTTGTAATATTGTTATCCTTATTTTCTTACATAGGAAATACTCTTGTATAATGTGATTATCTCATGCATCTTGTCAATACAAATGCAATCCGAATGTACAACTCACAGGCAGGCCCAATTTTCAGTTGCGACAGTGTGCCTATGTAGTGGTGAGTAGGGGAGGGGGTCTGGTGATCGGCCAACTACAAAGATCCGTTATTGTAGATGGTTAGCTTAGGGCACTGTCTGCGATAATTGATCTTTGCTTGCAATAATATAGCCTCTGTAAAGCATTGTTCCCTCGAGGAACTGCTTATTTTGCCCGAGATTACTCTTTTCTAAAACAATAAAAATATAGGGGGAAGGTTTTGATTTCAAAATCTTTGTTGGATTTTTCTATCCAAGATTCGATCCATTATTTCTTACACTAGTTATATAGTTTTGTTTTATTTTTATGCTTTAGATATAATGATCTGTGTATATTACATACGTATGTACACTTGTCAAAAATTTTCATTTTACTATTTAGAGCTTAATTTAAATCACATTTGCCTAGTCCATACTTATTGAATGGTTTGTACTTATCCCTAGGTGGTGGACCATCCATTATTGATACAATTGATGATGGGGAAGAAGAGAAGATGGTGGAAGTAAAAGATTTTGGTTGTTACAAAGAAGGATAACTAGCCAAATGCATCACTTGGGGAAGGTGTTGTTTCTAGTTCCATGTATCATAGGTTCACCTTCAATATCCACCGTGTGTTTTCTAGAAACTATTCATTCGCATCAACATATATGAATTGATTGATATTATTCAAATAGAACTACGCATATGGTGTGAGACCTTCTTAGATAGGTGAAATATCTCGTTCATATTGTGGCACTACCAGTTCATTGGAATCAGTCACGGAGGTATGTGCAAAAGATGACTTGGAGTTACGAAGCTCCTCCGGCGATCCTAGAAAAAGATATGAGGCACAAAAACTGATGCTAGCAAGAGTGTAAAATTTAGGATATTACTCCCAATATCCCTCCCATGGATCTTGCTATGGAGATTCTGTCATAGCATCACATTGCATATTAATAGTGGAACTCTTCTTTTGCCACATAGTTTGATGCATGAGTTTTATGAAGTAGTTCTTCCGATTGATCTACTTTTTATTGATGCCATGTGCTTAGAATTTGTTGGCAATAATGTGGACCATTTTGTAATGGAGCTTAATGATTTTATTCTCCTCTTCCTTGGTGAAAGCCACATTCTTCAGGTAGGGCCTTAGACGGTTCATCCACTAGAGACGACAGCTCTTCCCACACCTCAAGAGGCTAGTGTTTTCTGCACTTCATTTCAGTTCCTCTCACCATGCTAATATCCTTCTATATGATACCATGGACTTTTCTTCGGCAATAAGGCAATGGTGCCCCTGCTATTATCTTTATCCACAAATGACTTTCCATCGCTAACGCTCTTAAACTATTGCATCATGTCAGAAATGACATCGCTCTCCCTCCTGTGCATCCTGACCAAACAAGGTGCTGAGTTTGGGGAGGCTTTCTTGTGAGATGGAGATGGTGATTGCCTTCTTTAGCAATGACCGAGTGGGGAGTGGGTGGCGAATCATGGCATGAGCCAGCTATATGTGTGAAGAGCATCGCAATAAGTCGCATCCGCTAGGTGGTGAGCTATATGTGAGAAGAGCCATCTTTTCTTCTTTACAATCATCAATTACATCTATGATGGATGGTCCGCCACCTAGGGCGGTACTTGTGTCCTCTTTTGGTGCACCCCTTATGCTCCTCTATTCCCTCTTGCAATCACAGCGGGAGTATCATGGATGGTAGAACTGACACGAATGCTTTGACTAGAGTTTTCACTAATTATGTGCTATAGACGTAAGTCGATGTAGCTGATCATAATTGCATAGCAGCCGTAGTCATGGTAGTCATGCTTGTTCATGTAGCCGCACATAGCCAAAGGTGAAAAAAAAGTGCACTATGTTATAAAGACAAAGCTACGGTCATAGAAGAGACATCTTGCAGATATCAGATGATGTCACTAGGAATGTCTTGCAGATGTTAGAGGACATTATTAGTGATGAGGCCACTAATTTTGGTTCCCTATGCGCCATGTAAAAGATTATCACAATAGTGATATCGTGTTGATGCAGTCGTTGCCTTCATATATGATGTGGTCCATATCGTCGTCGATGAAGCATCTTGCAGATGTTTCTGTGAGAGGATGCACTAGTGATGTCCATGCTTGTGGGCAAAACGGTGATGGCGTGTAACCACGTTGATGAAGACCATCGGTGATGTAGAGTCGCTGATGGCGAAATAGTAGCAGGGTGACATGCATGTACGCCCACACTAGACTCCTTATAACGGGCGGCATCTCCTGCTTGACGGAGACGTGGATGTTATGGCCATACTTTGATGACGTTGTCGACGGCGAGGGTGATCCTAGCGATAACACCGGCATTGTTGTACTTTCGCTGCGCATGGTGTCCAACGGCTTCTGGAGCTTGTGGACGAGGCCACACGATATGATGATATCATGATGATGCGTGGTGGCAATTTGTGTTCATGTTGGCCGGCGTTGTCGTCGCCTTGTTGTCGAACATGATGGGAAAAGCGGCACGGCTCTGTGATGAGGCTCGCAGGGCGATGCCGACACCTCGCGTGCGTGTAGTCATTGGCGGTCATCTTGGTTACAGCATATAGGGAGGCTGGCTTGTCGATGAGGTCTCATGCACTCTGTGAAGGGCACCTTGTCATTGAGGTCCTGGACGACGAACAGATCGGCGATGAAGCAGTCATCGCCAATGCCGAGCAGCAACATGCACCACTGCGAGCACGATGTCATCTTGCATTTCATAAAGAGTGGAAGAGATGGCTGCTTGTCGCCCCGTTTTGGATCTATTGGTATGCTGGGTGATCCTCGTGCGACAAGAACAAGGCACAAATTGACTGCATGAATGTTCTCCTCGAACCTATCATCCACGTTTGTTGTGCTATGGATCTTTGTCGTCGCACTGACAACATAAATGTGAGGCTTGGGGGTTCCACTGGTTTGCTAACATGCCCTCTTGAAGACCATAGGGATTTATGTAGCTAAAAGGAAAAGTTGATCTAATGGTAAGACTGAAAATTTGAGAACGAATCTCATATATAGATAATTGGGTTGCTATTTGATGGGACACTCCTGGGGGATTATAGAGATTGATCTCATCTCCCTGGGGCGATGCTTGTAGATGTGGACAGATCAATAATCAAATAACCTTGGTCTATGGCTCTAATATCATGTGGAAAGATTGAATTTGATAGAAACCTCATAGGGTATATATAGAGTACTGCATTGTCCCTCATGGGTATATATAGAGTATATAGAAAACAGAGACATGGACTATAAGATAAGATTGAGTAGATTTATCTTTAGAATTCTATCTTATCTATACCCTCATTGGGCATTTATCTCTAACCATATATTTCTGTACTTCTAACACAATACATGTTACTCACCCCTATAGTCGATTCTTTAACAACTAATCCCCTTGTGTTGACACATTATTGACACACGTTGTTAGCAAAAATATAACCGCACGGCAATGATATGCAAAACAATGTTAGATATTATGTCAATGGAAAACAATCAAACCTTCTTGTAAAAACAAAAGAAAATTTACATGACCTCAAGTTTGGGCAAATATAATCCTAAACAAGTAGGTTTTACAAACTTCTAAAGAGCTAAAATATTTTTAGAAAAAAATCTACCCTTTATTAATAGGGTATACATTTTTTCAAGATTTCTAAATGAAAAGGTAGTATATTTTTTAGCAGGGCACGTAAGTACTATGTGTCCATAAGTTATACCCAATCACACGTATATGATGTGTTTTGAGTACGTAGAGATTGAATGATATGAAAATACAAATGAAGTTATAAAATGAGTAAGTGAGATATGGATTTTTATATAGGTTCAGGATGGTGGGTTATAACCCTACTCTTATTGATCGAAGCCAGTGTTGCCATGCGAAGAAAAATCTAATTTAATCTACTAGTATATTGGTATAGAGTTCAGGCATGATAACCGATGGTTAGCTATTGTCGACCTAAACTCGACGATATTAAAGGTGGATTGTATTGTCTATATCTCATGCCATATTTTTATTTTCTCCTAGGGTTTTGTATTTATGCTCTTAGGTGCCTTTTATCCAAGTAAAACTAGGGAGGCAAGTGTAAGCACAATCCAAATAATCCTGGTCAGATCTAGTTAGGACTTAGTATTTATGTCTTTATCTACGACTCATTTCTCATATACTTCGGACTTTATCCATATATATGAGGCTTGTTTCCATATAGTACTTGATACATGGTGGTCCCGCCGAGCTAAGTAAACATGTCTATAGTATTCTATATATAAAACATTGACATAGCATTTAAACCCTATTCAAATGTATATACGGAACCATACTAAGATCACCTAGGGAGTCAAGTTATCAGAAAATAAAACTTAATCGGTATGGTAGCCAATAAAGTTAAGATCAACAACTTAATCATTTTATCTAGGTGAAAAAAGTCACGTTGTGAGCCATACCCTATGAAGTTAAGTTGTTATGATAGAAAACATAGTTAGACCATAGTCTTAGTCTAGTTGAGCCTGATTATATTGATCATGTTATCTCGGTGACAAACATGCATGGTTAGTTTTTTATTTGGATAGAGTTCACAAATTTGTCCATTTAATTATGCGTATAAAATCAGAGCAGAGAAACTATCCCTTTGTTTACTCTTTCTTTCTCCTAAAATACTCAAACAAAGCAATCATAAATCATAAAGCCCCGAGCATGTTGGATAGCTCAGTGTTAAACATAAGCAAGTAAATACATATAAAATTTTGACACCCTATACATATTTGTCTGACATAGTAAACTTATACTTTCTCTTTCCCTATCAGATCTAGGTATTTTTTCATCTATAGCTATAACTTACCGAGCATTCTGAGCATTACTAGTTATAACTCATATAGTAGTTGAACATATACATATATCAACTACTTGACTAATTTAGAGTCATCTCTAGTATGCGAATAGTGAAAAAGCACAAATATGGGGAAAAATATATTTGCCATAATTTTAGAGAATAATAAGACATACTATTCGAATATATATGTAAAAACTTACAGATATATCTCTTTTTTAGCTATATGATATGTGTTTTCACCATTTGTAATAGAGACAAAGAGCTCAAGCAGTATCCTGTGATACGGAACACCACACATGATCATCTTATGTAGGTTGTCCGATATATATAAGTTATATGACCATGTTTTAGAATTCAGATTTATATAAGTCATATGACTATGTTTTAGAATTGTCATTCTAAGTCTCATATAGTCTTTTCAACTAGTGGATAATTTTTTAACTCTACTATGTTTTTGATCTTTTCTAGGATATACTAAAGTTTTAGAGATATTGATCTAGAACTTATCTAGTCAAAATAAATTACTGGCCAATGGGTGTCTTGAATAATTACATGTCCTGTGTCGACTAGAGTAGTAGAGTTGTCGTTTTGAGCTTTTATTTGGTCAAAATAAAATGTCAACCAAGAGCCTCTAAATTATTTTCATCTTACTCGATATGTATCAGACCAATTGTTTTGTCATTTGATTTTGCTAAAATAAGAACAATCTGTTAAATAAAAGCCCCTAGCAAATGCTTAGGAGTAATATAAATTGAAATTATGAAACTATTTTTTTAATCTAGATTATATACTTTCTCTAGTACTCTATTATCTTCTCATAAATGTAGTTTATGAATAGGCGATCTGAGTAGAATAGAAAAGAGATATAATAATTACCAATGTTTTTTAACTGCATGATATCTTTAACCACTTTCTTAATAAATTTATCGAATGCTTGAGCTAAATAGCTCGTCACTTAATCTAGATTAATTTGTGTTAGTATAATCTCCAGTATCGCAAAGTCCATTGTAGTAGTTGGTCTCGACCACATAGATGTTTGATCAATTCAATTCTCTATGGTGAAAGAGGAATCTCTCCTCTCTTTTTTCTCTGGTCTTTTCATTTCCACTTTTGTTCTGGAAAGTAATCCAGATTTCCTTTACCACTCCCTGCCCCTGTTTTGAATTTTTTGGTCTCTTTATGCTTCACCTTTTATCCTTGGGTAGTTGGGTGTGTAGTACTCCCATACCAGAACATAATATAATTTGAACCTCTGAACAAATATTCTAAAAACATCATTTCAACTTATTTCCATACCTGAACTGTTTTTGCTTGAACAAAACAACACTGCTATGTTGGCGATGCTAGCGTGACTGATGCGACAAGCATTACCATTTCCAATAATAATGTAAATGATAATGATAATGGCATAGCAACTTCAGTCCTCCAACATGACAAGGTACGAGTAGTTCTCGCAAAATATTTTTTTCAAACCCGCAAAAGCTTCTATTATAACTCACATAATAGCAGGTACGAACAAATATGACTGAAGTTAGGACTAAGTGTGTTCGCAATAATAATATAATGAGATGGATCATAAAAAAAATCTGCTATACAACAATTTGAATTGATAAACCATGCAATGAGCCTAGAGATTTGTGCTCATGTAAGAGTGATTGTCTTATCGCGATGTGGGGAAGGCCTTACTGGGGATGATGGAATCTCCTAAGAAAGGCAATTAGGGGCACGCAAAATTAACCAACACCGAAAAACCAAACTAATTTGGTTAATTTGGTCATAATCCTCGGTTAATCAAAATTAGAAAAGAAGGCCAAGTAACAATCATTACTCTTGGTTGACTTGATGTTAAGCTTAAAGTTGGAATAATGCTATCTTAGTGAATTGGTCCGTTATATATCGATTGTTATTATGTTGTGCTATTTAATTATTAAAACATATTCTAAACTTGGGGGAGACGATTTCTTTGATTTTTTTTATCTTTTCAAACTGTCACATATCGATTATTATCAAAGACCGCACCGAACTAACCGAAATTATTCAGTATAGAGTATGTCTCAAATTTTAGGTGATATAATTTTCTTGAGGACCGAGAGATTGAACCGAATTTTGCAGATACACCTTGTGCCATCCCTGGAGGCAGTGATAAACAGGGCAAGATATTCATCACTTCGCAAACTTGAGAACGTTCACTAGCTTATCCCTTCTGATATTCTTGCTTGCTGGCAGCATGATCGATAAAGCTCACAAGGCTTGACATTTAATTTTGCCCCTTTTCCCTTGTATATACAAGGACCTATCAACCACTATCATCTCGTCGTCGTCGTCGTCGTCGTCGTGTTCGACGCCGCCCTCCCTTCTTCTCCCAAGCCAGCCAAGTCTACTCTCACCACCACAAGATCCGGCGAGCGCTCGCGGCGGCGGCGGCGGCGACAATGTGCGACGAGTGCTGCTGCCGCTGCAGCGGCGCCTGGAAGGAAGGCCTGATCGTGTTCGGCATCATATTCGGCGCCCTACTCTTCGCCGTGCTCCTCGCCGCGTTCGGCTTCGTCCGCCGCCCCACCTTCGTCGTCGGCGACGCCTCCCTGACGCGGTTCAACCTGTCGGCGGCGACGTCGTCGTTCGCCTACAACCTCACGCTGACGCTGGTCGTCCACAACCCCAATTGGGTGATGGCCGTCAAGAGCACCAAGCCGATGGATGCCGAGTACAGGTTCGACGGCCAGCCATTCGAGCGGATCCAGATCGCCAACAAGGGCGACAAGGTTGGCCCCGGCAAGACGGTAGTGCACCGGCTGTCGTCCGGCAGCGACAGCGCGTTCGTCCCGACGCTGGGCAACGCCGGCGCCGTCGAGTACAGGAAGGAGAGCGCCAAGGGGACGTTCGAGGTGGAGGTGTCGGTCGCCGGCGAGGTGAGGTACACGGCAAGGTACACCAAGTGCAAGATCGAGGCAACGTGCCCGCTCAAGCTGCAGCTCGCACCACCGGGCACCACGGCGGTGGCGTTCCAGAAGGTCAAGTGCAAGCTCGCCAAGCCAGAGAAGAACTGCTAGACAGAGACCATCAGATAACGACGACGACGACGACAGCGGCGGCGGCGGCAGATTCTCGCTCTCTCTCTCTCTCTCTCTTCGTTCTTGCGATGATATTGGGGTGTGCATTGATTTGCAATTCCCTTGTTTAATTTGTGTTTGAAATTTCAATTGGCATTTGTTTAAAAAACCACTTGTTTTTTTTTGTTTAATTTTCTGATTGATTCTTTGGTGGTCATTATGATGTCAAACATGTTCCACCACAAAGAAAAAAAATGGATGCTTGAGAAAGACACGGCAGACAAAAATTTAGCTGAGATTCACAAACTGCCCATAATTCACAAACTAAGCACATCTTAGGGTACTTAGTGTGCCTTTGAGTCTCATATTCTACACGGGTGCATGTATAAATTGGTGTGTTTAGTGGTCAAGCACATGCCCATAATATATGACGTCAGGCATTCAGCCGTATTTGTTATAACACACCTATGCGTGGGGTGGGTGTGAGCGTGAGTGCGTATGCGTCGACTTGTGCTTGAAAAAATGCCTGTATTTTTTTGGGTGCAAAACCCTCCATCTAAATAAGCTGGTCCAAAACGCAGATTTTTTTCAGACGAGCTTGTGTGGGAATTAAACCACTTCATTTTAATTTTCTATAAGATTATGTAAAATTCATGCGTTCCACGTGGTTTTAGAACATCGTCATGGTTCTTTTCTTTGGGACACATTCTTCGTTGCCGTTATGAGCCACGTATTGTCGTTTACTTGTAAACAGGGAGAGGAATTGTGTTGAGAATAAAGCGTCGAAAATGTTCGTGACAGGCTAAATAAAAAAAAAGGCTTATGGGGCCATGTGTAGGGAACAGATTACCTGTACATGCACATGACAGTATGACATGCTGAGCTTTATTTATGCTAGCCATTTCTCTTTCTCCTTTGAGGCAAGTAATCCGCATTTTGTAATTATATTCCCAGGAGTTAGCCGATTTTTAGACCCAACTGTTTTATCATTATCGACTCGTGATATGGTGGCACAGTGTCAAGAGAAAATTTAATTGTTTTTACAGTCTATATGATAGATAATCTCGGGATATATTATCTTTGGAGTAATCTTTTTGATAGAAAAAAAACTCTTCGAAGTGTATAAGCAGTATAATATGGGGAGAAATGCAGCCAAGTCTAGTTGAAGAAAACTTAAAAGATGGTGAGATAAACCACATTTCTGGCAATTGACTCCCTTGCGTGCACGGTGGTGCGTGTGCTTAAGACTGCTATTTTTTAAGAAAGAAAGTAACGTTCTCTATTTTTTTCTCAATACAAAAATTCTTTGATCTGTTGGATAATTTTTTTACTCGTTTTATCACGAATATATAAATATCATGCACAATTATTTTCTATTTTCTTCAGCAAATTTACTGTGTTTAATAAAAATAATGCCATTCATTATTTTTTTTAAAAAAAATCTCTGGCCTCGAATATATTGCCAAATCAAGACCAAGCAAAAACTCTAATTACAGCGTAAGGTTGAACCATGCACAGTTTTAAAGTTTAGAGTTGATTTTTAGACTTTGATGAAAAAAATCAGGAAATATAAAATGAACCTTTTTGCTATAAAATTTGGTCTTTATAAATAATAAAAAAAACAGATTTACTACATCTTGTCTTTGTCAATTATAAATCAACATCGTAAAAATGAATGATACTCCCTCCTTTTTCAAATAATTAAGATAAACTTTCGGTCGAAAATACTTGAAGTGAAGTAAATGGGGGGAGTTGGGGACGATACTAAGGCAAGATATTCTATACTCCAGAGAAGTGGAACAATCAATACATAGAACAGGTGACGCAACAAAATGCCCTACCAGAAATGCATGGTTCTGATTTATCTCATGAAGAAATAAGATCGTTAGTTCTGCTTAGTGGAGGTATGTCTACCTCCGCATTTTAGAATGGACAAAGTTGATCACCAGCTAACAAAAAGTTCAAGGATTTGAAGAGGCACAGCAAGGCGGCGTCAATAGAAATATTGACTGTACATCCGACAACGTCATAGCTAACTGATACTGATGCATTCAAGGATACAGTATAAAAATGACACTGCAATAGACTTTTGAGGCAGAGACATCCATCGTCACAACAAAAGAATCGTCAAGTAACTTTTCAATTGAATTACTGACCGTGACCTAAAACCAACATATTACATGTTAGAGCTCTCTACAATCTTACCAGAAAAACACTAGTAACAAGTGCACAATACAGTGTGATTTGGTACCCTATTAGACGGCATTTGTAGAGTATGCTGCCTGATCAGCCGATGTTCTTTCGCTTCTGTACTAGAATCAGTGAACAATCTGGCCAGAGATTATCTACCATCAATCATCAATGCTTTCCTGCCCGTCCACCTCACTAGCTTCTGTATGAGCAACTGTTGTGGTGTGGACAGTATTGTTGCTACCACGGCAATGCAGCAGCTGCCACTGAAGGCTCTCAATAAGTTCGTTAAGCTGTTGAATATTTTTCTCCTGAGATAATATTATCTGTAGATAGAAATATAGCATGTAAATCCTCAATGAGAAAATGAAGGGGTTTGCAGTGATGAAACTATGCAAAGAATCATGCATAGTCACCAGCATAGTCAAATCTTGCATATTATGATTTCGAGGTTAGCTGTAAAAATACTGTCCTTCATACTTGTCACCTCTTTTACAACAAAAGTAACAGATGTAATAGATCAAGATTTTATATTACTGATTTAAGGACTAGCATTTCGATTGTCTTTCTTAGACATATCTCAGCATTTTAAATACTAATAGCCAAATATCACTAGTGATAATCATTTGCTAGAGGTAACCGAGCCCAGCAACTTCTCCCTACATGGTTGTTCGAAGGAATGGACTCCCATGACATGGCCTAAACTATGAAGGACATTCACACGCACTGATCTTCACTTGCCAAATGGAAAGAAAAGACATGCTAGAAAATAAGTGAATAGTAGTCAGTAATATTAAATGCTCAAAGGAGAAGAAATCACAATAGATCTCAGGATTATACTAGTAACTATACCTAAATATATTCAATTTACAAATCATAATCAAGATTTGAGATATCAATTGATTGAGTCAAAATGTTTAATCTAATGCCAACTTTCTTTAAAACATGCTTTCCGTAAGCAAGACCAAAATTTTTCCGATATTTTGATGTGCTTGTCACAAGGATTCCACGAATTATTATACTGGCAATATGTGATTACCAGGACTTAAATTTCCTCCACATAATGTAAGGAAGGCTCCAAATTCACAGACACATATGTGTACTTGTCAAAGTTATATGTGGGATCTGTAGAGTTCATGTGCATCTCAATCCCACTCATGAGAGTGAATGACGTATGTAAGTACATCACAAACAGGAACAGACAATGTATTCATACACCTATATTACCAACACACAGACTTGCGTGCTTAGAATTTACAGAAATGATGGATGTTAGAACCTAGGACATGTGTACTTGCAGACAATGTGCGCTGGACAAGAAATAAGAAAACATGCGCATTTGTAGAATTTTTAAATAGTGCCCGCATGATCATCTTTCTTAACATTTCTTTCCAAGATCACATTTGCCCACATGTTCTTCATCCACTTTTTATGTTGAGAACCATGTCATACACAAACCAGAAGTGGAGATACTACATGTACTGACATTCAGTATCTCATTATCTACAATCTGAATTCTGAAATGCCTGTGGGAACTGCCTAAGTGTACTACTTAGGAAATAGCAGCCTGACAAGGTTAACAAAAAAAGATGTTTACAATCCAAGTTGAAGTTGCTCAAAATTTAATTAAATAACTAACTCTAAACACAAAGATACAAGAAATTGGTGATTAGTACATCACTTCGGCATAGACTAAACGAATATATTTCGCTGCACACCTCAATCTCAAAAGCCAGATCTTATAATTGGAGACGGAAGGTTTTCTGATGCTTTGAATAGAAGAAAGCTTTCTTTTCCATGAAAAGGTCGTGATAGTTGGTGTGTCCTGTCATCACTAGCATCTTTCTAGCCTGGAGAACATCCCTAATTATGCTCACACAATCCTAGGTTCTTAAACAGTTGATTGCCAAAGAAAACAGGCCTAAATAAACAGGCGCAATATCGAATTCTAATGTTGATCCCCATTTAAGGCAGTATCTGAATTAATTCGGATCGCAGCGTAGACCCGTAGTGAGCCAAATTGACTCCAATTAGAGTAGATAAAATATATAGAAGCAAACGCGACAGATAATTTGGGGGCAGGTTGCTTCTATCCAAAGTGAAAGAACGCATGCACCTGACTTGCCAATCTTGGTGGCACCCACGGGACAACTAGAAAGAACCGGAGACTACTGAACAAGAAGGATTTACTCTCACCTTCTCCTTGACGGCGTCCTCCTTGGCGAGCCCCTGCTGCCTCCGGCGCGCGTCGGCGGGGTCGGCGGCGTCCCCGATCTGCTGCTTCCACTCGAACTGCGACGTGATGACGAGCACGAGCAGGAGGAAGACGAGCACCACCGGCCTCGTGTTCATCCCCGCAGCCGCCGGGCGCACACCGTCGAATCCAGGAAGAAGGTGCGCGGCTTAATTACCAAGAATGGTCCCCACGGGTCTCCGCCGGTAGGGCGTCGCGGGGAGGATGAGGATCCCTCCTTCGAGAGGGCAGGGGAGGACAGGGGAGCCGGAGAGGTGGGGGGATGGCCGCGGGAGCAGGAGGAGGAGCGTGGACAGCTGTTGCAGTTGGGGGGAGAGGGAGACGAGAGGAGCAAGGGCGAGAGGAAGACAACTACTCGGTTGGTTGGTTCGTTGCCAAGGGGGGCAGTGACCAAAGGAAACTCGCTGCGCCACACAAAACCGCGTCGAGACTGTGTGCAGCTTTCTGGAATGTCGAGCGCACGTCGCGACGTACAGTCTCTCATTGTTTTGATTAAGTTTATACTTATAAGTTAAAATTTAAAATTTTAATTTTAATTTTGAGATTAATTTTATTATTTTTTATCACAGTTCATTTTACAGTATTTACTTTTAAATTGTTAAAAACATTTTACCCATAAATTATTTATTTTATTACTAATAAACGTATATACATCTGCATATATAAATGATGAGCTTACAGAGTGTGGGTGCAGCTCCTGCAGAGCTGCTCTCCTTTGCATTTTTTTAAGATGATGGGTGACCTAAGCTATTACTCCCTCCGTCTCACTAAATTTAGGTTGCAGAAATTTAATTTTGCTGTTACATGTACACTCAATTAATATTGTTTGCAATAGTTCTTATTTCCGCACAAGTTTTGTTTCAAAATATTTTTCCACTCAGTATTTCTCTCCATTACTTGTGTAAACAACAGTATAAAAGTATTTACTCCGTTTGATATATGTCCATGTGACTTGCACATGCATGCTAACTAATGATATATTAATATGTAACATAAAGAAGCATTTAAAATATTCGGTAGCCCCTCAAAGATCTTAAAATCACATTTAGCTATGGGGTCGATCCAATGCTTTTGGCTACCGCTGCGGAAGCGAGCATAACCCAGCATATCGTATATGTGGGGGAGATTGCAAAGATATCGACTATGCTCCTCAAATAATGGTTTAACACTCTCGACCTCTATATTGAACACCTAACTCAGGAGTATATTGCAAAGATATCTAGTAGTATGGCTGAGGTTATCATGAGTTACTTCCTCTGTCCTCGTTTACTTACCACGATTGACCATTAAATAACAGTTGGTTAATGATTAATAAAGGTAATATGGTTGTATTTACGGCACAACACAATCTAGAGCTCGCTTTCCAGCGCCGAATCGAGCCAAGGTCGCTCGGGGTCTGCGGCGATGCTACACTACTTGAGATCGAGGTCCAACCGCCACCTAAACTCAACGCCCCCGACTCCGTCATCTTGATGGCGCCACCGCCTCACATCCGCCGGCCTCGATCCCCTCCGGGCCGCCACCTCGCACGTCTCGGCTTGGCCTCACCCCCCCAATCCCCTCTACGCCGTGGCGCATGCAAAGGGGAACGAGGCACATTGTGCTGATGGAGAACGGGAAACTGAGAATCCAGCGAGATCGGGAGGACAAGACGCAAGGCAACAGACTGAGCCGTGGCCTAACCTCAGTAGAAGTTAATTGGGGCAAACAGGCTGCTTGGGCCTATGGAGTAACGGACCACAAGACAATGCTTTAACCAGAAGAAAAATAAATTTTGTAGAAACAAAACAAAACATTTCTTTTTATACACTCGACGAATTAAAAACAGATTTCATTTAAATGATTAAACATATGAGCTCTTCATTTCAAATTTAAAGATTAAACATATTCAAAGATCCTTTGTTAATACTCCCTCTCGGGTTTAATGTTTCATGCCGTTAGACTTTTTGTAATGATAAAATAAATCAAAGTAAATAATAATTATATTTTTAATAAGACGAATGGTCAAACATATATCTATAAACTAACACCGTCAAACAAGTAACATATTAGTTTTTTTTACCAAAAATCATTCGTCAAAGTTAAACAATATGATGAGCAAATATTACTGTTTTGTTTTATTCTCGTTAACAATTCCTTTGAATGCAAAACTTGATTACAAAAGTTATATAAATTGAACTAAATTATGTAATATTGTGAAGCACAAGTTATAAAATAGTGAGCATGCCAACCGGTGCACTTTATAGAATAACTCAAGATACTAAAGAATCGTTTGATACATCTTTTTACTCTAAGGGTGAAGCGGAGCGGAGAAATGGCGGGATTATCGCTTCATCCTCGTAATGTAATTTTTAGGAACGGAGCTACAACTTCATTTTATATTATTCAAAGATTTTTTCATACAACTTTAACTTTATGTGATAAAAATCTCAAAATAAGAGCTGTACTAGACAGGCCTAAGCAGTGGCCATCCCCGGGCACCCCCATGCAGCCATGCAACCCCAACCCCCTTGCCATTAACCATATGTTTCATGTACAATCCAGCTATTAGTTTGCAAATTGAGCCTACTTTAATTTAGCCACCCGAGTCCGATGAACCAACGTGATGTTGTATCATCCGTATATGAATGGCTGATGGCTCAATTATAAACTGGTGATATTTAATGAACTGGTTTTAAAACACTACCTTTTATATTATATTATATTAGTGTACGTACTGACAATATAAACCTAAGCCATATCAACCATCAAATTTATGCATGTATTAGTGTGAACAAAAAATCATCATATAATTTCGATAATATACAAGAGCATCGACTCAACATATTAAATTTATGCATATGTTAGTAACCAGACGCAATTAGGCGAGGTTGAGCTCCATAGGGATTGTGGGATTGTGGATTCTCGTGAGCCGCCAAGGTGTCAATGCTAATCATAATCCGTGGGTTCTCATCCTTCATCTTATAGCTGATCACCTTAAAATGAAGATGACCACAAGTGGCACGTCCATACCACCGTCCACCAAGTCAACGATCACTTCTTACCAAAATGTTAATATTGTGACTGGTACTTCCAATCTCTAAATCCTAACTTCGCTAGTGGCCCTATGTTTCATCTTTCTCTCTACTATCTTAGCCCAACCAACGCACCATCCAAACAGGTTATAAGGCTATGCACCGGTCAAACCAACAAACACAGGCCAAGTAGATGGACCATGTAACTCAACTGAGTCATGTGCCCAATTCAACAAGGAGGCTAGGCCGCTAGGCCAAGATATTAAGGCTTGTTTGCTTGCACGTGTATTCAAGTTTTTTATTTATATATTTTTTAAAAATATTTATAAAAATATATCTTTAAAAAGTTTATAGATATATAAACAATGAGAGGGCGCCAACCTATATGTTTATTTTCTAGTTTCGTCAAGATACGAAGAGATCTTTTGATACAGCTTTTATTCCGAGGGTGAAGTAGTGCAGAGAAGCAGTAAGATTACTGCTTCGCCTTTATAGTAAATTGTTTAGGAACAGAGCTCTTTATATTATTTAAAGACTTTAAGATACACCTTTAACTGTGATAAAAATCTTAAGATAAGAGCCGCCTAAGCAGTGGCAAAGCCACCGGGGATGCCGGGCACCACCAAGCGGCCATGCAACCCCAACCCCCTTGCGATTGGCCATATATTTCACGTACAATCCAGCGATTAGATTGCAAATTAAGCCTACTTTAATTTAGCCGCCCGAGCCTCCAACTGAAAGGATGAACCGACGTGATGCTGTAGTATATAGAATGACTGATGGCTCAGTTCTAAACTAGTGCTATTTAATGAATTGGTTTTAAAATGCTACTTTTATATTATATTAGTGTATGTACCGACAATATAAACCTCAAGCCATATCATCATATAATTTTGATAATTATAAAAAGCATCAACTAAGCATATTAAATTTATGCATATGTTAGTAAGGAGCAAGTGGGTGAGGCTAAACTCCATAGGGATTGTGGGTTCTCGTGGGCTGCCAAGCTGCCGATGCTAATTGTGATTCATGGGTTCTCATCATTTCTCTTATAGCTGATCATCTTAACATGATGCCAACCATTCATGACATGTCCATACCACCATTCACCAAGTCAACAATCACTTCTCACCAATATGTTAGTACTGTGACCGGCACTCCGAGTATCTAAATCCTAGCTTCACTAGTGGCCCTATGTTTCATCTCCGACCCAACCAACACACAGTCCAAACAGCTTATGAGGTCATGAACGGGCCAAGACAACAAACACAGACCAACTATAAGGACATGTGTAACTCAACTTAAGACATGTGCCCAATACAACAAGGGGATAGGCCGCTAGGCTCAAGATATCTAGGCTTGTTTGCTTACACCGGTATGTGAATTTTTTATTTATATATTTCTATTAAAATATTTAAATATATATTTTTTTGTTTAAAAATTTATAGACCTATACTTTCAATACTCTCTATAAGGGTTTTCTTAGAAAAACACCCTATCAAAGAACAAGAAATCCAATATAATAAACGTTTGTTGACACACGTTAACGATAGAATGATGGGGGCTAAAAAATTTATAGGAAGCACTCTTGCTACCTTACTAGAGGGTGTTTTTTCTCCACAACAAGGGGCCACCTGATAAATGGGCGTGCGAGGAAGGGAGGACATGCCGTTTTTACAGGCGGTCCCTTACAACCCTTTAGTTAGGTGTCTTTTTTCTTATAGGAGCCGCCTGCAAAATATCAGGTTAGTTCATGGGAGGGAAGGGGCCTGACAATTTTATAGATAGCCTCATTGACGCCCTCTATTAGGAAGTTTTTTTGGGTGGTTGCCTATAAAGACTCTTTTAGTTCTCAAAAGTCCATTTTATTAAAAAAAGGAAAAGAGAAGAGGGGGGAGATGAAGAGAAGCAACAAAGTCCTAATCGCTTGTGGATTTGTATGCAGGCAAAAGATTTATATACTTTCTAATATTTATTCTTAGTGATAAAATAAAATAATATGTGTAGTATTGTTCTAGATTTGTAAATACTTTTGTTCCTAGATATTTGGTTTGATAGTTTTATTCTTAAATCCATAGATTGTTTCATTTGTAATGTATGAAGACATATTAGCATTGAAATATCGAATGCACGATGCTAGACGTAATGATTAATTTCTTACTTAGATCAACTATGAACAAATTGTTAAATAAAGTGGTATTTTGGTTCTATCATGGTCAAATAAATATTAGGTATGGTTCATATGGTGTAAATATGTCAAAGCTCAACTTAACTTTAAGAGTATTGAAAGGCCAGTTAAGAAAACTTTACTATCAGTATACAACTGGTTAATGCGATGCTTTCGAATCAACCCTAAATCAACGCAATAACCTTGCATATCATCGTGAGCCTAGAAGCCAAATATTTTTTTATGGAAATTGATGCTGGTGGATTCTACTATCATTTGCAAATGGTACGTAGAGAATGCATTGGAATAACGTTGACACCTATCATTCTTGTGTTAGTTTATGAGAAATAAAGCATTGTTTTAATGGTTGTGGAAGACAAAGAGTGCTCTAGTATGACGGGATGTGATACTGAAGTAGTAAAGGGAAATGAGTTAGAGCAAGAAAAAGAAGAAGAGGAAGAAGAAGAAGAAGGACGAGGATGAGAAGATAGGAAGCCAAAAGGATTGGTAGAAGAGGAAGAAAGAAACGTCACCATCATTGAGATAATGGATAGGAAAGATTCTAATAACGAGCATATAGATGACAATCAATCATCGAACAAGGAGGGTGGTAATATAAATCTATTACAATAGTCCAACGAGAACTTCTGTGGACTTATTATCTCTAAGGAGCATTACGTGCCATGGAAGTACAAGAAGAATGGGGTCATTCAAGGGGCTAAATATGCATATAAAGAAGAATTTATGGATGTGATCAAGCACTAGGTGGTATCACATTAGCGGGAATTTTAGTTCACGAAGTCAAGCAAGTCGGTGTACGAAGTGAAGTGCATAAACTCAATTTATGGGTGTCCATGGAATGTGCATACATTTAACGGTAAATAGAAAGATTGCTGAAAGTTGTCAATCGTCATCGAGCATAATTGTCATTTATATGGGGTCGAGAAATATCACAAAAATATGACATCTATATTTATTGCAATAGAGATATACTCTAATATTGTGCATAACATGAGATACGAATCAACATCAGTTATAAGGGACATTGATGACAAATTTAAGTACATAATTAGCTATGCAAAAACATGGAGCATGAAACAGAAGATTATGGAGATGAGGTTTGACACATTCAAAGCTTCATACGATAATTTGCCTTATCTTCTAGCTTATATTCTTCAAAGTAATCCAAGGAGCTAGTACAACCTAAAATCACTCCCATCGGATGACCATCCTTAGCAGAGCATGCTTTAACGGACTTTCTTCACATTAAGTACATGCATTAACATATTTATGCTTTGTTGTACCATACTATACATCGACGGAACATTCCTAATTGGAAATATAGAAGGCAGATATTGAAAACAATTGGAGTTGATGGGAATAATCAGGTGTTACCCGTGACTTTCACTTTCGTTGAGAGTAAGAACACCAAAAGCTAGTATTTGTTTCTAAAGCAAGTGAAGGACATAGTTATGCATATGAGGTCAAGTCTATACCATATATATGATCGTCACACTGGCCTTCCGCAGGCTATTGAGTATATGAGGGCTAGTAACGTGAAGAAGGGTAATGCACAAGAGTGACCAAATGTTTGTAGTAGATAGTTCATACGTCACATGTGTACTAATTTCTAAGGGTAGGTCATAAATAAACACCTTATGAATCTTTTCAAGAGGTTTTGTGCCCAGAATCAACAGAAAAAAAAATAAAAATGAGCTTTGCGGGACGTTAGATGAGCTGACAAAAATAAACTAATGAGCAGTCAAGAAGGCCAACATCTATAAGTAATGAGGCTCTCGAAGCTCTAGGACCAATCCATCGAAGATCAAACCGTGAGAAGGAGACCGGCATCTTAGGTTAGAAAAATTTTGCACTGAATTGAGAATGAGCTAAAAGAGAAACGAGCCTTATTGTATGATGATGGTTGCACTTGTTTTGGTATAATAACCATAAATTTGGTTGAGATTTATAACTAGGTAATGCGTGGTGTAAGAGAGCTATCGCTTGTTGCTATTGTTGAGTTTGTAATGCATGGTACATGTAAGTATTTTAGATATCTGTACAACATGGTATTTTCTTTAGTATAGTGATGATGGAGTACTTCATTAAAGATGTAAAAAGGCCCAACAACATCAAGTTATACCTCAAGACACACAACAGCATAGATTTGAAAGCTTATGTGCTGACAAGACCAAGCATAAGAGTGTTGTGTAAAAGTGTATCCTTAAAGACAATGAGATATTCTTGTGCTCGTGCCAAAAGCTAGGACTATACTACAAACCATGTTCTTATGTTATTACCGCTAGCTTAGGGTATGGAATAATGAACCGCAATTTTGTATCAACTTATTTTAGGAAGAAATCTATCTTGCATGCCTAGAGTGGCGAAGTATATGACTCTGATATTGCAAGGTCTTTCACATCTCAACAACCTTATATTTTTTACATTTCAGACCCAACAAAAATAACGGACAAGATAGGTTGCTGCAAGTCTAGATGGATTTATAACGACATAGATGAGTTCAATGTAGGTGGAAGGTTGAAACGTTGTAGCAAGTGTGACAAGGAGGGTCATACTTATAAGAAGTGTCTAAAATTTATAGAGATTCCGAGTAAAGAAAAATCTCCTCCATTAGAAACAGGACCTAATGGAAGACACCCCACGAGATAGGGCACCACTTAGGGACCAACCTGGCCTAGGTGTTCTCGTGCATCTGATGGTTCAGTCGTTTAGTGTAGGTATATGTATTATTTTAAAAATAAATGTGTAACTTAAGTTGTCGTAGAGTTGTGAACTTTTTTTTCTATGTTGTATGAAATATATGTATCGTAATATTGTTTAATCCTATAGTATTAAAGAATAATGATTCCTAAACACATTTTCAATGAAGATCCTAATTGGAGATGGGATCATTTGGCTTAGCTAATTCCACATTAGTGTGACCATCCATTCTACATATGTAGTGATCGATGCCAAGTGGGAGCCAAGAGGATTGGCAAATGAGGGAGAGATAAAGTACACCATCATTGAGGTAATAGATAAGGAAGATTCTAATAATAAGCATGCAGATGATGATCAATCATCGGATGAAGAGGATAGTAATGTAAATCCATTATAATGGTCCAACAAAAACGTCTCTAGACATGTTATCTCTAAGGAGTATCACATGTCATGGGAGTACAAGGAGAACGAGTTCATTCAAGGGGCTAAATATGCATACAAACAAGATTTGATGGAGACAATCAAGCACTAAATGGTATCACTTCGGTGGGAGTTCTTGGTCATGAAATCAAGTTAGTATACTAAGTGAAGTACGTGAACTCAATTTTTGGATGTCCATGGATGGTGCATGCATTTAAAGGTAAATGGAAGGATTACTGGAAGACAACAATCGTCACCGAGCATAAATGTCATTTACATGGGGTCGAGAAATATCACAGAAATATGACATTTATATTTATTACAATAAAGATATACTTCGATATTGTACATAACCTAGGGTACAAATCAAGGTTAATTATAAGACACATTAAGGACAAATTCAAGCACACAATTAGCTATGTGAAAACATGAGGGCAAAACAGAATATTATGGCGATGAGGTTTGACACATTCAAAGTTTCATACGATAATTTGTCTTGTCTTCTAGCTTGCATTCTTCAAAGGAATCCAGGGAGCTATTGCGACCTCAAATCACTCTCATCACTGAACCATCCTTAGTAGAGCGTGCTTCAACAAAATTTCTTCACATTAAGTGTGTTCATGAACACATTTGTGTATTGTTGTCCCATGCTTTGCATCGACAGGACATTCCTGACTGGAAAGTATATAGGGCAAATATCAATAGCAATTGGAGTTTATGAGAACAATCAGGTGTTACCTATGGGTTTCGCTTTCGTTGAGAGAAAAAACAAAGAAAGCTAGTATTGGTTTATGAAGCGAGTGAAAAATGTAGTTATACCTATGAAGCCAAGTGTATGCCTTATATATGGACGTCACGTCGATCTTCCATGGTCTATTGAGTATTTAAGAGATAGTAACGTGAAGAGGGGGTATTCATAAGAGTGGCCAGATGTTCATAGCAGATGATGCATGTATCATATAAGTGCTAATTTCTATAAGCAAATTAGGAACAAATATCTTATGGATCTTTTCAAGAGGCTTTGTGTCTATAATCAATAGAAAAAATTCAACGAATTTTAGAGAAGTTTTGACGAGCTAACAATAAAACAAATATATAAGCAATTAAGAAGACCAACACCAATAAGTGACAAGGCTCTCAAAGCTCTATTACCGCTCCCTAGTGATGATTATACTATGAGAAGGAAGCTAGCATCCTAGGTTAGAAAATTTTGTATGGCAATGGTGACGCTTAGTTTGGCATAATGATCACTAATTTGCCTGAGATTTATAACTGAATGATGTGTGGTGTAAGAGGGCTATCACTTGTTGTCATTGTTGAGTTTATAATGTACGATATATGTAAGTATTTTAGAGATCAGTACAAAGCAGTTGACCCCTCTATGTAAGATAGTGGTATTTTCTTTAGCATAGTAATGACAGAGTACTTAGATAAAAAATGTAAAAAGTCATGGTAACATTGAGTTATACCTTAAGGCACACAGTAATATATATTTGAAATCATGTGTGCTGATAAAGCCAAACATAAAATCTACTATAAAAGAGTTGTTTAAGAGTATGTCCTAAAGGATAATGGAACCTGCTCATGCTCGTGCCAAAAGACAAGGTTGTACCACAAACCATGCTCTCATGTTATTATCGCGAGTTCAGAGTGTAGAATATTAGACCATCATTTTATGTTCTTATTCTAGAATGGTGAGTTATATGGATTTGGTATTGTGGGGTCTTTCACAACTTAACAACTTCATGTTTTTTACATTCCGAACCTAATGAAAATAAGGAACAAGGCATATCGCTATAAGACTAGATGGATTTGTAATAACATGGATAAGTCCAAAGCAGATAGAAGATTAAAACGTTGTAGCAAGTGTGAAAAAGAGGGGCATACTTACAAAAATTGTCCAAAAGATGTGGAGCTTTCGAGTGAAGCATAAGCTCCTCTATCAGGAGAAGGGTATGATGGAAGATGCCCCATAAGGGAAGACACCACTTAGAGACCAACCCGACCTAGGCATTTTCGTTCACTTGGTGGTTCAATCGTTTAGTGCAAATTTATATATTATTTTAAGAATGGATGTGTAACTTAAGTTTTTATAATTTAGACAGGCATAAACATTTTCTTCTATGTTGTATGAAATATATGTACTATAATGTTGTTTACTCATATAGCATTAAAGAATAATAGTTGGTAAAATTGCTTTCACTGAAGATCTCGATTGGAGAAGGGATTTTTTGGTTTGCCTAATTTCACCTTAGTGTGATCGCCTGTTTTGCATATGTGGTGATCAATGCCAACTTATGATATCTCGAGAACCCAACAATCGTGGGAGGAAATTCTTCTAATGTCCAAACTATTCTTATGAGATATGAATTATATGCTTTTGTTATTTCAATTGTTCCTTACCATAATATTTTCTTTAAACTAATACTTTCTTTGTTAGCTCTATAGAAGGATGTATAGTTTCATTCAGTGGGTTGATATAGAAAATCTAGTATTTGATCCTAACCATCGTTTCTCCAAGGGCCATTGGTTTTCCCCTATAGAATCAAAGGAACAATACATTAGAAGAAAGGAGAGCTACAAACGATGTCGACCAAATGGTTAGACTGGAGGCTATAACCTCTTGTACTACCTCCATAACAAAAGAGTCATAAATGTATTTACGGTGATCGTTGTCAAGTGGTGAGGTTGATAAGTGTCTATACTTTTGGTAGAAAGTAATTTATTTATTTAAATATTTTTAACAATGATTTTATTGTAAGTTCACTATGTATAACTCTAATTTGCTTTAATTAGTTATCACTGTGATGACAATAGCTATATATGTACTTTTCTCCTATAGAAACCACCAAGAAGATATGAATTTAAATAATATATAGACAAGAAGAAATTACCGTACGACTCTACAAGTCTGAAATAATTAAACGATACATACAGTACGAGCGAAAACTCGGTTGTTCTAGCAACGGATGACTATAAGTAAACGATAGATGATGATATCTACAGGTTCTAAATAGTAATCTGTATCGTATTACCTATTGCATTATTTATATTGTATCTATTTTTTATCTATAATATGTAAACTTCTCAGTAACCGTTTAATATTTTTATTATTATTATCAAAATAATACCCATGTGTGAATCTCTTAATCATTTGGTTCTCTATTTAACAATGCAATGAATTTATAGTATTAACGCTAAGTTTCTTATATAATTCAATTATCTTAATTATTTTTTCTACATAATACTAAATCTTCTTTAGAGTTATATCTATAAATAAAAAAGTTTTATTTAAAATCTTTTTTTCTTTTTGATATCCATGCCGTAGAAAAAAAACGTTATAAGAGAATTATAACAGAGAGTATCAAGAAGTTCACTCATAAAATTGGAAGACACTCCGAGCGGATCTAATAATTTTACATATGATTCCTAGGAGAAAAAAAAGTCCAACTAAAAAGCTATAAAGCGCTATCTATAAAAATAACAACTCTGTCTTTCTCATTACACTCTTTTTACCGATAGTTCCCTGTCAGAAAAAAAAAAGGTCTTTGACCATTAACCTATACCAACATACATTTATGGCGTTAAATTTTTCACTAGAGCGATTTTTTTAAAAAAAAGTAACCTGTGTAATTTTTTAAATAAATATATTTATTTAATAAAAAATATAAATAAAAAACTCCGGGTATGCCGGTGTGCCCATGTGGCCCAGTTAGAGGGCCGCGCGGGTCGAGCAGTTTGCGAATCCCGTAGCGCACGCGATTCATTTTGGACTAAGAGACGCGCGAGGTTCTCGCTTTACCGTTTCCTTACCGAAAAATTCAATCCTGATCGATCGCAAGCAAATGGACGTCACAACTCTGCGCAATAAAGGGAGAGCACTACGGATCGTACGTCCGATATTTTACAAAAAATCGGACTGTATTGTTGTAAAATATTTCACCACTTAATAAATAATGTTTTAATAAAAAATATATCAGATGTATCATTAATCAAATAAAAATGTTCTGTCACTTGAATGAAAAATGTTTTAGCTCTTAAATAGTAATGTTTTAACAAATTAAAATGGTGAAACATAATCGAATCACACCCTAAAATATTATGGTGTAAAGTTTGAAATATTAAGTTTTAACTATTATAATATCTACAGGAAACTTTGAAAAACTCACTCCAATATTTTGATCCGATAAAAAATTAAAAAAAGCTGAAACGTAAAAAAAAAAAAAACAGTCCCAACTAATTCTTCTTCCTCTTCAGGTTGGCATCACTGGGATCGGTATCGGGGCAGTCTTCCGACCACACGGTCCGCTACCGTTGTGCCACGCCGCCATCGAGGAAGCCGAGGCCGAGCTTATCACACCACGAGGATGCGAGGCCATCACCGTCTATCCACGTCGCCCTTGAGGAAGCCCAGGCGAAGCATGTCGCGCCGCCCTCAAGAAAGCCCAGGCGGAGCTCGTCACGCCATCCACGCCGCGTCTGAGGACAGGAGGCGGAGCTCATCACACCTCTCATGCCGCAACGAGGACAAGAGGCCGCAGCCCCGCAGTTGTAGTGAAACAGATAGAGGGGAAAGAGAGGAGTGAGCTCAATAGGTTAAGCTTTATGGGCGAGCGTTTTCGCAAGAAACGGCTTTCCAACGCAAAAAAAAAAAAAGTTTCGATTCCTGCATCCTGACCAGTTGTTGTAGTGCGTGTATTTGCTAATTAAGTTAGCACTTTCAATCAATATATACTTTAAGCACCCATATAATATAAAGCGGCCTGTAATATTGTATGGCCATAGGGTACGATAACCATGTAGAAAAACAAATAAATTATTTTTTGTGGAAATAAAAAATTATTTAAATTAATAGACTAACCTACACTCACTATTCTAACGTACTGTCCGAGAATAAAATAATATAATTTAACAAAGTCTAACTTTTGTACATCATTATAAATTACATACAAATCACTTCACTTTCTTAAAATATTTTCTCTTTTCTCCAAGTTATATATCTAAGATTTTAATCTATTATCTATTTATATCTAAGAACTCCTCTATCAACTAGAAATATTTCTACTCCTATTTAGAGTTAAATCATTAAATTTCAACTTCTATTTTAATAAAACTCAACCTCTCATATTCTAAACCTTTAACAATATTCTAATTTAATTTTTCTCTTTTTTTCTAATCACATTCTAAATTTATTTATAATTTCTCCATTATTTATACATATAAGTTATAAAGCCTGTTATAAACACCTTTCCACATGATATCTATCCACCATATATCACCTTACGTCCATCCAGTATTTTTTACCGTTCTAGACCTCGGCTCTTCCTAGCGTAGTCATAATCCTGCCGTTAACTAATATTGACTCTAGGACCTCTTAGCTTTAGTCACACCTTATTATATGATATCCTAACTGATATCAGCTCTTCCCTAAGCGTAGTCTGGGTCTTTATTGTTGATTAAGATTTACCTTAAATCATCTATACATAAATATTATAAATATTATAGCATAACTCACATTAATAACATACAAACTCAGCCCAATACCATAAATATTACTAAACTAATTTTTATTAATTAAATTATTTATAAATTTAATTATTTATTATAAAATATTAATCATGATAATGAATCAAACATATAGATGATAGTATATGGACATGTTATTTGATCAAGACATCCTATATATCAAAAGAAATTAATCATAGAAGCAACCAGTAGTCCTCTACACCAAAAATGTATACCGAAGCACCATATCCGCCTAATCCTCGATGCATCCATCCCATGAACAGTCGTTTTTTCATCCCAAAATATGAAAGAAAAAAATTAATTGCATCATCACACACTTATTAAGCTTTTAATAACCCTGATTAACCTAGCATTAGCCACTAACCCTAACTTTCCTTTCCTGGTAAGCTCACACGTTGTCACGCTGACGTGCCCTGCACGTCGTTTTCCTTTTTAAGGAATCGCTCGGCAACCGAAACGAAAAGGAGGAGCCCGAAAGCGTCCCCACACTGCACCACACACCAAATTAACCGACCACGCGAACGAAGCGCGCACGTCATCCCCCGCGGCCATGGCGGCTTCCTCCTCCACCACTCGCCTCCCCCTCCTTCTCTTCTTGACCTTCTTCTTCCTCTTCTGCCTCGCTCTGGCCTCAGCCGCGGCGTCGGCGGCGTGGGATGACGACCTCCTCGCGGCGGCGCGCGAGCCGGGGCTGGCCGAGTGGCTGCGCGGAGTGCGGCGGCGCATCCACCGGCATCCCGAGCTGGCGTTCCAGGAGGTCCGCACTAGCGAGCTCGTCCGCAACGAGCTCGACGCCATCGGTGTCTCCTACCAGTGGCCAGTCGCGCGGACCGGCGTCGTCGCCACGATCGCCGGCGGCGGAGGCGATGGCCCCGTCGTCGCGCTCCGGGCTGACATGGACGCGCTCCCCGTGCAGGTCTGTTTATTGATCCTATTTTTGTTCCCTCCCATGCATAACACTTGGCAGCGTCTCTCATCGGATTAGTGTTCCTCCCTCCGGTGCCATTTGGACGCCCACGAATTTCTTTTTGTTCTGATGTACGGAGTACTACTACAGTAGTATGATTAAGAATTTGAAGACAATTCCTTTCATCTTGGCAATAATTTGGCCATTAAAAAACAATTTGGGAGGAAATTTCACACTCTCAGTCTGGAGTACTAGCTAGTCATACAGTTTGCGATATGTAGAACTTCTAAGTCATCTCGTCATGTAGGTTTAACATAATTTAATCAAATCGTCCCTTTGGCTTTTATAGATGCAGTAATTACGCACACGTCCTCCTTTCTCCTTGCTAAAATGGAGATATCACCATTACGCAGTACTGACATGCACAATGCATCTCTTACTATCTTGTTAGGCTGAATAATTTATTGTTATACTATCTACTTCCTCTCCCAAAATATCAAGATATTTTTTAAAAAAATAAATAAATCTATTTTTTAAATTTATAATAATTAATATTTAATTAATTATGTGCTGATGATCCGTACGTTTTGCATGGAAGGATAAGCTAAGCCCCAACATCCCATTGAAACTCAGCCATAGTCAGACTATAAATTAATTTAGTAGTTCGACCAATCAAACAGGTCTCTCTCTGAAAAATAAAATTAAACCGAACTCAGTTTTTCCGAAAACCATTGTTCTATTTTTAATAGAATATAGCACACGACTTTTCTTGGGGGGTGCGAACTTAAGTGCATGTGGTATGCACATGGCAGAATAATAATCACAAACCACAGAAAAGATCGAATCATTACAGAGACTCATATAGACATCCACGAATTTTGTATTATTAATACTTAATAGCATTTATTTAAACTGAAGATATCGTACGGTTGTCTGTTGTACTTGTAATGGTGTAGAAACATGGGCCTTGTTCGATATATATTTTAATATCTGAAGTATGACGTCTTGATGTGCTTTCATTATCATTTAGGAAAAACCTTGCTACTCTGTGTTTTTCTGGCATACTAATCTTAATTTTTATAATATCGTCATTTGGTAGGAGTTGGTTGATTGGGAACACAAGAGCCAGGAAAATGGGAAAATGCATGCTTGTGGCCATGATGCTCACACTGCAATGCTTCTCGGAGCAGCCAAGCTACTTCAACAACGCAAGAATGAACTCAAGGTATCTTATTTTCCATCGCATTTTATCATCCAGAAATTTCGTTGTACCGCAGTGAAATTCACTGTAATATAGCCAGAATTCATAACTCATCCAACTATACTGATCCTGCCTTCAGCTCACTAGTCTAGCTATGCATTTAGGGTTTACAACTTGTGCAGTTATCTGTCTTGATCACCAGGGCACTGTGAAGCTTGTGTTCCAGCCAGCAGAGGAGGGCTGTGGAGGGGCCTACTATGTTCTTCAGGAAGGCGTCCTCGACGGCGTGTCGGCGATGTTCGGGATGCACGTTGATCCAGCTCTTCCGGTGGGTGTGGTTGCATCCAGGCCAGGGCCATTTGCTGCAACATCAGGCCGGTTCTTGGCGACAGTCACTGGAAGGGGTGGCCATGCTGCATTCCCCCATGACGCCTTTGATCCTGTTGTTGCTGCATCCACCGCCATCCTCAGCCTTCAGCAGATCGTCTCCCGCGAAATCGATCCCCTCCAGGGCGCAGTATGTGATCGATATGATGATCTGCTTTCTAGTCCTTGATTTTCCAGTGCTTCATTTTCAGAATGGACATTTTTGTCAAAATTTTGAGAGTGGACAATTCAGAATGTGTGTGGCTTTGTTGGAAGGATCAGTGCAATTGACTGTTCCCTGTGAAATTTCAGGTGGTGTCCATCACCTTTGTGAAAGGAGGAGAAGCTTACAATGTTATTCCTCAGTCTGTGGCATTTGGTGGCACCATGAGGAGCATGACTGATGAAGGTTTATCGTATCTGATGAAGAGGATCAAAGAGGCAATTAAATTAACTACTTCTCTCCAGTATTTCCACAAATTCGAACTTTGCAGTTCCCTTTCAACCACTATTTTAAAATTTCAAATTCACCATTTTTGCTTGAAATTTGTCAAACCTTCTTACTCCTATTTCATACACACAATTGCTTCATTTCATTTACATGTCACGACATAAAGAACCCTACAAAATCAAGTCATTTTGTACTGAATTTCAAGTTTGAATAATTACGTTCAAAATTCACCCAGATCGTGGAAGGGCAGGCGGAGGTGCATCGAATTTCCAATATTTCGAATTATCCATTCCCCTTTCAATGCGCATTACTTCAAAAGAAGTACCAAATTCACCATTTTTTCTTGAAATCTGTCAAATTTTCTTGTTTCAGACAGATAATCACTTCATCACATTTATAGTAACAACAATTCTAAATATTTTTCGTTCGAAATTTGGTCAGATCGCGGAAGGGCAGGCGGCGGTGCAACGGTGCGGTGCGACGGTGGACTTCATGGAGGAGTCGATGCGGCCATACCCAGCGGTGGTGAACGACGAGGGGATGTACGCCCACGCAAGGGCGGCGGCGGAGCGGCTGCTGGGGGCGGAGGGCGTCCGCGTGGCGCCGCAGCTGATGGGCGCCGAGGACTTCGGCTTCTACGCCCGTAGGATGGCGAGCGCCTTCTTCACCATCGGCGTCGGCAACGCGACCACCGCCAGGGCCCACACGACGCACTCCTCGTACTTCGTGGTCGACGAGGGGGCGCTCCCCGTCGGCGCCGCTCTCCATGCCGCCGTCGCCATCGACTACCTGTCCAAGCATGCTTCCAAGTGAAGAGGATATATATATATATATATCAGTTTGCTTGTGCATGTGCGTAAGGCAAGGCAAGGATCGTTTGGTGGTCATTGGTACTGTGTATGTCGAGGATATATGGCATGCATACAGCCATACACAGGGCATGTGCTATTCTTTGCGTAATGTTGGTGCATTAATCCAAATTCTACTGTTTTATCAAAATATAGGATTGACGAGATTTAACAAATTCTACCTCGTTAAGTTTATGGTAAGCTCTTTTTTACGCTTGAATGGGAGGGCTGCTAGGCCATGTCGTTCCGTTCGTCAACGGTATAGTTCGCAAGCGCTTCCTTCGCAGGTGTCTCCTCCCGCATGAAGCGCCCACTCACGGTCACACCAGCTCGCACGTGGCTCCTCTTCACGCGTATGGCGAGTAGCGTACGGGGAATTCCCCGTCGGGAACGACCCACCATCTCCGGCCCCACGTGGGAAATTAATCTCTGCGGGAATCCCGTACCTGATATACACAAGGATCCAGGCAATACCACATTCAACAGTTCAACACATAATATAATATACTTTATATTAACAAGGCACTTAATACATCAATATATATGAGCACATAACTAACGCAAGACTATCAATTGTCATTCAAAATTCATGCACACATGACACATATCATCATCATAGCACACAGATCATCATCATTTAGCGAGATGGTTTGTGGGTTTTAGGACAGGGACAGGGGGATCTTTGGCGCTGCCAAAACCGATGGGAATGGATTTTTTTTTTCACGTTAGAGTCCTTGTGGGGATAAGTTGGCCCCTCCCCATTCTCCGGCCGAGTAATTCCCGTGGAGAATGGACCTCATTGCCTTCTCTGATGGTGAGGTGATGAGAGGAGTATGGCCTGGCATTATTTCATTGCATATAACAAAGTGTTTCATATGTTTTATCGCTCAATAAAATTATTTTAGGTTTTTTATTGCTCTATAAAAAATATTTTGATTTAATTATGATGAATATAACTGAATTCTAGATCGGACAAAAGAAAAAAACCATTTTTAAGGTCTAACATGCATGTGCATGCATGCAGTCCAGCGCTGCTGCTGCCTGTTAGAGAAAGGGAGAGAGAAGAGTGTGGGCGTCCGATTTTTCGTTGATCCTCGGACGTTCGAGGAGAAAAGTTTCCGGTACGGTGAGTGCTCACACGACCCACGCGCGCCTCGGTTGGGCTACAGGTGCCAGCGGGCCTTGCAAGCCTATGGTTGGGCCGGGCCGGTACAAAGTAAGGGAATTATGGCATGCACATTAGGCTAGGGCTATACGGAGTGAGAAAAGCTCAATGATTCATCAGACATGAGGGTGGAAAAAAGCTTAAACTCGTGGGCTCGGCTTGGGCTTGCATGGTTCAGCTCAACTTAAAAGCCGAAGGAGCCTAAGACAGACTAAGAGGTTGGAACTAACAAATATGGTCTTAGAAAGAGCAAAACAAACCATAATAATAATGAGATTTACCCCTTCACTTAACTGATACAGTCCTACGTCGATAGCTAAAACACTCATAAAAAAACCTAGATGAAATAAGGTGACGATGCAATGAAGTTGTATTCTATGATCTGTTAATGATTTCTTGATAGGTTCTAGGTGGTCTATATTTATATCTAAATTTGTAAAAGTCTGACACGGTTATAGACAATCCCCTAAACAATATTTTCTAAATATATAAGAAAACTAATCTATAAGAAGTTGTAAAACTAACTAAACTTATCTAGCTTACATTATATATTTTATATAAATAAAGTACCCTGCCATGGTTCTTACGACTTCTCCTCAAACTCGGTTCCATCTAGATTACTTTCTGTCTTTAACCAGACCGAATCTGTACTCAACCCGTCCAATCGGTTATCTTACTGTGTCAATCGGTTTCCCTCTACAAACCGATCAATCTTCGCTTCATCAATCAATCCTGTTTGCAGGCTAGTCAAATTCTAGCTTTAGCACTAAGCTTGTGAAGACATTAGAGAGTAAGGATGAGACTCTTCAGGAGCAAGAGGACTTGCTCATCCTTGAGTAGGAGAGAAACCTTACTTTTGAGAAGTCTTTGGTTAAGTAGAGAGAAAATGTTAAGAAATTGATCCACACTAAGTGTAGTCAATAAATTAATGGCTACTCTAAAGAGCTCCAATAAGGCACTTGTAGCGATGCTTAGGAGTTTGGAAAAAACCCACAAATCTCTCAAAGTGAAATTTAATGCTCTTTCATGCAGCACCTCCTCCTCAACTCAAGCCACCAAGCTCTCCAATTTCTCTATAAGCAATGGATGTGCTAGATGATTTAAAGTTGATATGAGTTCTTATTTGACTAATATGCAAGCACTAGATGAGCTTAAGAAGGAGAATGTAAGGCTTAGCACCTTGGTTAAATACGGGTGCATAAAGATGTATCAGTACAATGATGAGCTCTATTAGATTCTCTCCAAATACAAAAAGAAGCATCGCTTTTAACTCGGCTTCTAGCCACGTTAGAACAAGCCATCAAGGATAAAGGATGTAATGTACCACAAGCCAATTAATTTTGTGAGGAGTGGACAGAGAGTACAAGCTCATGAGAAGAAGTACATATCTCAACACTTATTTTATACTTCTTACATGTTTAAAAGAAACCATTATGGTAAAGTGATAGCTCGCTTTGTTGGATCTCGCGATAAAAACATGAAAAATACTTATAGATATTGAAGTTGCTTATTGTTAATATTTTAGGATCTAAGTTTAGATACCTAAATTTCAAATATAAATTATTTTATAGGCATACTTCTCTCCGGTCGTTTGAGTTGGGTTTTAGAAAATCAAGACAAGATGGCGAGATGACTACAACGTGCAGATTTATTGTTACGTTGCCCATGGGTAGGTCTTTTTTTTTTGAGAAAGACAGCAGAGCTCTCCTCTTTCATTACTGAAATGAAAACATAAATATAAATCGTTTACAACCACCACGACAAAAGAAAGCAGAAAGAAAAAACACGCAGCATCGCAGACAGCCTGTCTCTACTCCATCAATCGGCGCCATCCCACCATGATGTCAGCACAGCAGGCCTAACAAAAGACCTACACACAGCAACCAGCACAAAAGCACCGTTTCTTGCCCTGACAACACTACCGTAGAAAGTGTATAGTGAGTATGAATTTCTCCGAGCGTATATAAGGGGGTCGGGTCTATATATATATAGCCCAGGCCAATGGTCTGTCTAACACCCCCTGCAGTCACAGCAGGAGGGGAACGGATGTAGAGACTAGACCGAAAACTGGTGAACAAAGGCATGGGCAGGCCTTTGGTCATTATATTGGCAAACTGATGTGCCGATGGTATATGGAGCATCCGAACCTGTCATAATGCAACCTTGTCACAGATAAAATGAATATCGATCTTGATGTACTTGGTGCGTCGGTGATGGACCGGGTTAGCGGTCATGTAGACGACACTGACATTGTCACAGTAGACGACGGTCGCGGTGGAGATGGGTGCACGGAGCTCCTGGAGAAGCTGGCGAAGCCAGCAGCACTCGGCGACGGCGTGGGCGACGGCGCGGTACTCGGCTTCAGCGCTGGAGCGGGACACTGTCCAGGATACGAGAGTATCACCGAGGTAGACGCAGTAGCCGGATGTAGAGCGTTGAGAGTCGGGGCAGCCTGCCCAGTCCGCATCGGAGTACGCAGTGAGGGAGTCGATGGGGCTGGAGCTGAGATGCAGCCCGCTGGAGAGGGTGCCCTTCACGTAGCGTAGGATGCGCTTGAGCAGCGCGAGGTGAGGTTCACGCAGAGCGTGCATGAAGAGGCACACTTGCTGGACAGCGTACGTGAGGTCGGGTCGGATGAGTGTGAGGTATTGGAGAGCCCCGGCAAGACTCCGATAGTGAGAGGGATCGGCAACGAGGGCGCCATCGGCGACGGAGAGTTTGGCTCGAGTGTCGACTGGGGTGGCCATGGGGTGACAGTCGGCTATGCCCGCACGCTGGAGGAGGTCGATGGCGTATTGGCGTTGGGAAAGGAAGAGCCCGTGGATGGAACGGGTTACGGAGAAGCCAAGGAAATAGTGGAGAGGACCAAGATCGGTCATGACGAACTCAGAGTGGAGTCGGGCCATGATCTGGTCGAGGAGAGATGTCGAAGACGCTGTGAGGACAATGTCATCGACATAGAGAAGTAGATAGGCAGAGGCGACCTCGGATTTGTGGATAAGCGGGAAGGTCCAGCAATAGTGTGTGTAATCGTCAAGTATAGCGAGATAATATTGATTATCGGAGACACTTTTAACTGGGGACGTCCATACATCACAATGTATAAGTTCAAATGGACGCGAGGTACAGGAGAGAGAACAAGAAAAGGGCAGACGCACATGTTTACCAAGTTGACATGAGTGGCAAACTGTGGAGCTGTTGTGAGTACATCGGATGGAGGCGCTGTGACGGAGGGTGGCGACAGCGTCGGGGCCGGGGTGGCCGAGGCGAAGGTGCCAAAGGTTGGTGGAGAGGGCGACGCTGGCGTGTGGGGTGGACGGCACAGCGGGAATGGTGTAGAGGTCGTCGCCACTATTGCAGCGAAGGATATGTCGTCGGGTTGGGATATCCTTCACAGAGAAACCAGACGCGTCAAATTCAATGGAGCAGTGGTTGTCTCGTGTGAATTGGCGAACAGATATAAGATTGTAAATGAGAGAAGGGACGGTAAGAACATTGCATAGGGGGAGGTTAGTGGTGGATGTAGACAGAGAGGAGTCACCGCGGCATTAGATAGGAAGAGAGTGACCATTGCATTTTTGACAAAAGGGGAGGAAGAAGGGTGACAGGAGCGAAGTATACCGGGCGATGACGCCATGTGTGAAGACACCCCAGAGTCTAGCACCCAAGGGTGCTGTGGTTGGAGCGTCATCTGATTGAGGGCAGCGACGAGACCAGCCTGGTTCTAGGAGGGAACCGACTGGGTGGTTGGGGTCGGTAGCATCGGCTGAGGCGGTAGAACGGGAGCCGATGCCAGATTCGCCTGGGGATAGGCGCCGAGAACTCCGGGTTGCCAGCCGATGGGGCTGCATGGCTGGCGCTGGGGCGCCCAGGGCTTGTAGCAGAGCCACGGACCCGTGAGATCGGCAGGGTGGGTAGGGACCAAGGTAGGTCGTGGTGGCATCGGACCTTGCCAGGTCCTGTCTTTGCCTTTGCCCTTGCCTTTCCCGGTGCGGGCTGTGTTGTTGTGGCCGGAGCCATGGCCACTAGGACCGCGGGAGGAAGGGGCAGCGCAAGAAACTCGGCAGCCATTATCGGCTGTGGCAAGAAGAACGGTGTGGGTCACTGTCTTCTCATCATTGGCCAGACGAAGTTCTTTAAGAACTAGCATGTCATGAGCCCGAGCGAACAATAGAAGAGGTGTGGCATTGGCGATGTCATCGACGGTGTTGGAGAAGCGGGGATTGAGGCCTTGCAGAAGGGCGAGGACGAGTTGAGAGTCGGTCACAGGGTGGCCGACGTCCCGGAGAGCAGCAGCCTTGACTTTGAGGCGCTGACAGTACGAGGAGACAGAGGAGTCGCCTTGTACCATGGAGTGGAACTCGTTGAGGAGGAAGATGGCGCGAGGCTGCTTGTTGGCCAGGAAGATCTGCTCGATGGCCACTCAGAGGTCCTGGGCGGTGGGGTCGGTATCGTCCATGGCGAGGTCGAGGACAGAGTCGTTGACTGAGCCGAGCAGCCAACTGCGCACGCAGCACTCGGCGATGTCCCACTGAGGATCATCGGGGCGAGGTGGAGCGGAGCCATCAATATGGGACCGGAGGCCGAATTTTCCACAGAGAGATTTGAAGAAGAAAACCCACTTGGAATAATTGGCATTAAGGTCAAGGAAGATAGGAACGTGAGATTTCACGTTCACAGCAGCGTAGGGAGGGGAGAAGATCGGCGAGGTGGTGCCCGAGGTGTGGTCTGTGGCACCGAGGGCCAGAGCAGATTCGGCGACTGAGAGAGTGCCGGAGCTGAGGGAGGAGTCGATGGCCATGACGGGAGAACGGGAGCAAAGAGCCGATGGGAGAAAGAAGCCGATGGGAGGGGAAAGCCGATGAGAGGACGGATCGGCCGATCAAGGATGTGAGAAGTTGATGGGAAGTGGGCATCGGAGTAGGTGAGAATAGAGTGGGTGGGTCAAAGAGTGGTTGGGTCACGGACGTGCGAGGATTCACGTCCGTGAAGAGAAGATTCAAGTCCATGGACTCGTGGAGGCCAAGGAGTGGGGCGGACGCGAAAAAGACAGGGAGTGGCCGGACGTGAAGAAAATATGTTCGCGTCCGGGAGGCAGGGATTCGTGTCCGTGGACACGTTGGACTGGCTCGGACGTGAGGGGAGAAGGTTCGCGTCCGAGAGCCGTTGAGCGTGTCGAAAAGGGCAAGAACCGAGGGAGGTTTCCAACCGATGGAGGGCTGGACAAGTCCAGCCGATGGAGACGACGAGTGCGGAGGTGCGCCGGCGTCAGAGAAGGAGAGATGCACGAAACAAGAGGAAGAGCGGAGACGGGTGCGAGGAGGGACGAGGAGGCGGATCAAGACCGTCGCCTGGTCGCGCGGAGGTGGGGCGAAGAAAAGGTGACTGCGAGAGAGACGGGGAGAAGAAGAAATGGAGACGAGAGAGCGAGGGGAGTACCGAGAAGAGAGTCGGCGACGGGAAGAAGACGTCGACGACGAGGAGAAAAGGGTCAGCTCGCCGGAGAGAGAAGCTAGCGCGCTGGGATGTCTAGACTCACTCTAATACCATGTAAAAAGTATACAGTAACTATAAATCACCCCGAGCGTATACGAGGAGATCGGGTCTATATATATATAGCCCAGGCCAGTAGTCTGTCTAACAACTACCAACCCTGTAAACACTCTCTTACTCTTCATCTGTTTTCCAGCCGTTTGACCTGCAGTCTCTAACCATGCCTTTAGCTAAACATATCAGCGGTCACAGTCTTTAGCAGCAACACTCCCTATTGCAATCTTCTTTGATCTTCCTCCGTTGTCTGCAATATGGACCAAGAGTTGATCCTGTAGCAAGCATCATGTGTCAGGTCAGTAGGGTCTAGTGGTAATTTGTTCTTAAAACAAGCAGCATTTCTGGTCTTCCATAAATCCCATATTACTGCCACTACATCAACTACCACCAGTTTGTCATCTTTCTTACTAAAGCATTATAGCCAACCACCAAACATGTGTTGGATGTTGTTTTTTTTTCAAGCCAAAAGCTCATGCAAAAACGTTCCAGATTCATCTGGAAAGATGGCATTTCAAGAACAAATGCTCCACTGTTTCATCTTCTGAGCAAAACTGGATTTTTTTTCTTTCCCCTTCCATCCTCTCTTTAATAGATTATCCTTTGTCAGAATGCTATTATTTAAGAGCAGCCATATGAAAACTTTTATTCTTGGAGGTATTTGGAAGTTCCAGATTCTTTTGAACTGGAAACCAGATTGTTGTAACATAAGGGCCCTCTAGAAAGATTTAACAGAAAAGGTACCATCTTTAGTAAGTTTCCAGATTAATTTATCTGGATTATCTGTCAGCTCAATTGGTTGACATCGTTGACACAATTCTTCCCATGCCATCCTTTTCTCCCCCATCAATTTTCCTTCTAAATTTCAGCCATTTTAATCCTTCTTTCCCCCACCTTTACTACTAACACATTCCTGGATAGAGTAATGTTATATAAAACCATAGGTTTTCGGGCTCCATAATACAAAACCCTAATTTTTACAATTTGTTTTAAGAAAACCTAATTTTGATACAAAATGTTTCACAAAACCGCAAAATACTTATATTTCACTACAAAACGCAATATTTTCAAGCATTAAAAATACACATTCCTACACTGTTTACTATCTTTTCTTTCTAACTCTCTATATCCAAGATGCAAAAGATGAAGAACCTTAATAACAATATCACATGAACAAATTACATAAACCCAAATTTAGTGTAATTGGTAACCGATGTTTGTTGAGAGATTGGACAATGTATAAATCTACTTTGAAATTATATCGTATTATTTTTTATACATATATTATGTATAAGTATAATAGCTAAACGAATGATTTAGGTATGAATATAGGGTTTTATGAAATGTTATATCATAAAAACTAGGGTTAAAACATGTTGTAAAACATGAGGTTTTGCGTTAGGGATATTTCAAAACTTATGGTTTTATAAAAATTGCTTTTATATAAAATTAGATATTATTCAGCTACAGGATGACCTCTTATCATCGTGGGTCATTCCTTGAAGTTATTGTTTAGGAATGGTGTAACTTATATGCTAGTAGCGTCTTTTGGCATATATTTAAAAAATATTTCACTCCAAATCTTCGTAACTAGATCATGCCGTGGAGGGGCTTGCTTACAGCGTACGAAGATGCAAGTTGTATATAGTAGCCCGTTTTTCCTCCTACCTTGAGTGTCTTGTAAGTGTCATGATTGGAAGACATCATATTGTCCTAATGTAATTTTACATTAAGTCCCAACAATTTTTATTTTTGTTAGAAAAACATGTCGTAATACTTGCGTCGAGATATTGAGGCGATATTTATTTCCCCACTGCAAATATCAATGATTCGACACCTATACAGTGACACTAATACACTGTTACTTAAGTTAATTATCTAATTAATTAAATAATTATATGTAAAAAAATTGTTGGAGGGGACAAGGGCGCTGGCCGTCCCCCTGTCTTCGACACTGCACGTATATAGTAATATCCGGCCAGATTAAATTTCATAGAAAAAATAACAACAAACCAGGACCTAGAACACTTAAAAGTATAAGGTAGCACCATATACCTACCAATAAAGTGGGTTAACTGCACATCACATAATAAACTAAACAGTTCAACAGATATTAGATCACTACTATATGTATTATATTAATTAATTGGACTAACGACTTTTTTTAATAAAACAATCTAATTATTTTTACACTATAAATTATATGCATTTACACTGAAATTACATATTTACAATATTTAATCAATCTAATTGTTTTTACACTGTAGTAGTTTGCCAGTATAAACTGATAAAAACAATTGATTACCCACTTAAAGGAGATAGAAATATACTTACATACAAGAGAACTAGCAACCACATATGAAAAAATGATCAAAATCAAATAAAAAATATGGCACCATTTTTTTTAGAAAAATGATAATTAAACTGATTAAAAACGGGCTATATACACCGTGTAAAACAAACTCTACAGTCTAGACTACGGCAGGTAGTAAAAGACGCGAATATAAAACAGTATCCTCATGCCATTTCTACCCTCCACCGAGACTGACAAGTGGGCCCATTCTCAAATCTCGGCGCGTCACCTACCTACACATCGGTCGATCCGCCCACGCACACGCATGATCCAACCCAACCCCTCCCCATTTTACTATTCCTCCCGACGACCGTTGCCTCGGCACCCCCTAAAACACGTCGAAATTTCCACGTGGCGCGATTCCACTGGCCGATGCCCCCATCCCCCGCACGCCATTGGCCGCCGTCCCTGGCCACCCGCGCCACCGTGGACGCCGCCCTTACCGTCACCTCCTCCGGGCCCACACATCAGTGAATGGGGTACGGCGCGGTGAGTCCACCGGGTGGGTGACTGGACGCCCAGCCTAAACCCACCCTCTCCGCGCCGCTATTAAGCCAGCCGCTCCCGCTCTCTCTTCCGGCCGGTGCAGCCTGCAGAGAGAGGGGGTTTTGGTTGGATCGGAAGCTTCTAGAAGTTTCCGTGGTGATATGGCGATCTGCGCGAGGTCCTCCTACACCGCCGCGGCGCTCGCGCTCGCGCTGGCGTCCGTCGCCGCGGTCGCCGGCGAGGTCTTCTTCCAGGAGAAGTTCGAAGGTGACTGGCCTGCTCCCGATCCCGTCTCGATCTGATCCGGTTCGTTGTGTCGTGCGGGTCTCGGCTTGGACGTAGTGGAGGGGCGAGTGTGCGTTGCGTGGAGGCGTTTGGTGGTGGGTTTGTTTGGTTCTGTGGGTTTTTGGGATTTTTCTGGGGTTTATACGGCTAGGAGGCGTGCTGGTTGTTAGGGATCTGGAGAGTTAGGCGCTGAATTGGGTACTGATCGTGGTTTGGCTCGCCATTTTTGGATGGTTGCTGCTGCGGTATGGAGGGATCTGATTGATCCGACGTGCATTTGCTTCGTGGGATCTTTGCGTCGTCTACTGCAAAGCGTTCGCTGTGCCGCTGTGTCGATCTGCTTTATGTGAATTACTTATGGATTTTTGCCTGATTGTGGAAAACAAAGTGGTTGTTGGGTTGACTCGGACCGAAAAATCTTAGGTTTGTTTGGTATATGATCCGCAGGTCTGGACACTTCATCTTAGGGCGTTGTTGGTATTCCGCTATATAATGTGGTGAATTTATTCATTTTCTACTGCGAAATGGGAAAAATCTGGAGTCCAGGCTTGTGGTGTTTCGTGTTTGAACCGTATGCTTTGTATATATTGTTCAATTTTGATGTTTCATCTGTTTTGTTTCACCTGAGTATGATTAAATGTTTAAGATCTACCTATGTAAGTGCTAGATTAGAAGCATACTAGGTGAGAATTGGCAGCTTTTGATGGTTGTCACTTGTCATGTCCATTAGAATGTGATTTGCCACTTATCTGCATATGGCATTATTAATCTGGTGCATTTTACAATTCAGTTTTTGGCGTATAGTTTATTAGTTCCATACGGTATGTCTGGTGATCCATAATTTGAATGTGGAAACCTGCATTGCTAATGTCGCCTGTCTTAATGATATTTAAGGACATCTCCGAGCAGATAATGAATTTGCGTGACCATTTGCTTGTTCTGCTTATGATGCACTGAACATGGAGTTTCGTGTTATCTAAATGGATTCTGTTGTGTTCACAGATGGATGGGAAAGTCGGTGGGTCAAGTCAGATTGGAAGAAGGATGAGAACATGGCTGGTGAATGGAACCACACATCTGGGAAGTGGAATGGTGATCCTGAGGACAAAGGTGAATTGGAGGGCCCCGTACACCTCATTTAGAAACTAACCTTGATGTTTTTTGTGCTATCAGTTACTGAAATATGTTTTTTGTGCAGGTATCCAAACCTCTGAGGACTACAGGTTCTATGCTATTTCGGCGGAGTACCCTGAATTCAGCAACAAGGACAAGACCCTGGTGCTGCAGTTTTCTGTAAAACATGAGCAGAAGCTTGACTGTGGTGGTGGATATGTCAAGTTGCTTGGTGGTGGTGTTGACCAGAAGAAATTTGGCGGGGACACACCCTACAGGTAATAATTTTCTTCCATTCTTGTTTTGATGCTCACTAATCTCATGATTAGTAGTTATTTAACTTTTAATTTTGAATGCAGCATTATGTTTGGACCAGACATCTGTGGGTACAGCACCAAGAAGGTTCATACTATCCTTACCAAGAATGACAAGAACCATTTGATCAAGAAGGATGTGCCCTGTGAGACTGATCAGCTGTCTCACGTGTACACTTTGATCATCCGTCCTGATGCTACATACACCATTCTCATTGACAATGTTGAGAAGCAGACTGGCAGCATATACGAGCACTGGGATATTCTTCCTCCAAAGCAAATCAAGGACCCAGAGGCTAAGAAGGTACATTTTTGCATATTCCTAGCTTTCTTGGATTGACTTGTTTTTGTGTCTTCAAGTGTTAAAGATAGTACCTTATGACTGCAGCCAGAGGACTGGGATGACAAGGAGTACATTCCTGATCCTGAGGACAAGAAGCCAGAGGTAGTATTTCCTTTGTTTCTATATATCTTGCAAAAGTATACACTATCTTTGTATCTTGCATGAATCCCTGACCTGAATTGAAACTGTTTGGACTCTATTGTACACTACTATACCTGAACTGATTTAAAAGTGATGCTAGAAACTAGAAAGAAGCTACATGCTATTTGTTGTGTAATGACTTGTAATATGCTATTTTCAGGGGTACGATGATATTCCCAAGGAAATCCCTGACCGTGATGCTAAGAAGGTACTTAATTGTTAGGTCACTTTATGTTATATATGATGAGCGACATTATAGGTTTTAAAAATTCTTTGATGTGCTTTCTGCAGCCTGAGGACTGGGATGATGAGGAAGATGGTGAATGGGCTGCCCCGACCATTCCGAACCCTGAGTACAAGGGACCGTGGAAGCAAAAGGTGTGAATGTCTGTTTACTGATGCAGATGTACTTAAATCAGTGTTGCATATTTCTGGTTTGACATTAGCGTGTTTCATTTGCCAGAAAATCAAGAACCCTAACTACCAGGGCAAATGGAAGGCACCTATGATTGACAACCCAGGTACATTTACCTTTAATTGAACAACCTGGTATTACACATTATTCAGATGTTGAACTGTGCATTCTGAACTGTTTCGCTTTGTGGTTCACAGACTTCAAGGATGACCCATATATCTATGCTTTTGACAGCATGAAGTACATTGGCGTTGAGTTGTGGCAGGTTGGTGCTAAACAATGTAATTCTTTAGCCTTCTCAGCAAGGCAGACAGAATTAGTTATCAACTTATGCCTTCTCTCTTCTATCAACAGGTCAAATCAGGTACTCTGTTTGACAACATTCTTATTACTGACGACCCTGAGTTAGCCAAGACATTCGCAGAGGAGACATGGGGCAAGCACAAGGATGTATGTTATCCTTCACATAGCTTTTGTTGTGTAATAATTTTGTTGTTGACCCAACATGCCTAATGTTAGTGAATCTTGCAGGCTGAGAAGGCTGCTTTTGACGAGGCAGAGAAAAATAAGGAAGAGGAGGTAAATTCCTTCACCATATAATGTTCTTGTATGAGATTTATTAATGGATGTATAATTGTCCTTATCATGGAATTTAGTTTCTGAGTCATGTCGCTGTCTTTTCTATGCTTTTTTTAATCTTTGTTGACATGAACCTAGTTTGCTGATGGTCAGTGGACCATCTTGTGTCCTTTTTACCTTGGTGGCTTTTTATATGTTAGTTGTTTGTTGACATCTGGCAGAATTCTATTGGACATCACTTCCTCTAGTGTCCTAGGTCCTAAGTATAGAAATTTATACTATGATTTGATCTAAACTTTTTTGTGGTATGTCTCCTGATCGTTACCCCAGCATAAGCTTTAAGCAACCGAAATATTCTCCTTTGCTGAATTGCCATTACTCGTTGTGGATGCAATTTGCTTATCATTGATTATCAATGTCTTGTTGACAGGAAGCTGCCAATGCTGGCGAGGACGATGATGATTTAGATGTAAGATTTGCATCTGTTATTCCTTTGTGCTCTTTGATTTCCTTTGGTTTGATCTAAACCTCAACAACATTTATATTTCACAGGATGAGGACGCAGAAGATGAGGACAAGACCGAAGATGAGAAGGCTGACTCTGATGCAGAGGATGGCAAGGATTCTGATGATGAGAAGCATGTATGTTACCCCCCACTGCACCCTTTTTTTTAGCTTATGGATTCTGGTGAAGCATGTATGTTATCTCAGTGCCCTAATCTCGTCTGTACTGCCATTTCCAGGATGAGCTCTAAAGATGGTGAGGGTGAAGAATGGAGGCCGCCTTCGCGCCGATGCCAGGATTGGTACTTCTCCCATTGTTATGAAGCTCCCTTTTTCGTGATCAGAAACTTGACAAGAAAGTACTCTGTAGATGAGCATTGCTGAGGGACTTCAATTTGGTCTTTGTAGCTCTGTAGTGTCATTTTTCCACCACAAGAAAAAACTGATAGCTTATTGAACAAGAAAAATCTTTGCCCAGTCGTTCTGCATCCTGCTGTGGTTGTATCGTATGTGCGGCTCCTGCTACCCGTTTCATATTGTTTCCGTTTCATGTTGTTTGCCGTAGCGGAAGCGTTCAGTCGTAGGCAAGCAGAACGAACAAATTCGTGTGGAGATCGCATGCGTCAGTTCTGTCCTCAGTTTTGGTTGACGAAATATGTCGACCCTGCTCAACTCCTATTATAGGGAGTCGAATCGATGAGAAGGTTGCGATTGAAATGCTGGGCAAGGCTGCCTTGGGGACGAGGGATTGGGATCTTTCCACAAAATGGGGTGGTATGGAATTTTATGGTGGTTTATTAGAGTATGATTAATTAAATATTAGTTAATTTTTTTAAAAAATAAATTAATATAATTTTTTAAAAAACTTTTGTATAATTTTTTTATAAAAAATGTACCAGTTTGATAAAATATATGAAGCCCAGCGCAGCCTAAGTTTGAGTTCCAATGAGAAAGAATGTTGGTTTTTCTATGGAAAAACCAACGGCGTCATCAAGATCAGCAACGCTAGTCTGCTTCCTCACATTGCCTGTTTACTGATACCATCATAAATAATTCATGTGCACATCTCGTTATTGTGGAAATATTCTCCCCGTATATTGTAAATATGGGTCCAATTGCAGAGGAGCAGGATCTAAAGCAATGGTGGAATATCCTTGTTCAAAGAGTGGTATATTGTTTTTTTTTGAAAACCAAGGGGCTTAGCCATAAATTAGCCAAAACAACCTAGTGCGGCTATAAAGTTAACCAACACGTAGGAGGTGATGCCTACTACCTCTGTCCGATTTGTCTTTTTTAGATTTGTTTTGATGTACTATTTATTCCATTAATTTATTTAATTTTATTTTTTTTCATCTTACTCTTAACCAGCCTTCTATCCACAACCATATTTAATAGGACATTCTAATCGTTTTTCTTATTCTCAATCTATTAAAAAGAGAGTGTAGTACTTACTAGTCATTGCATGAGCAATGGCACTATGTATATGCTTACGTACTATTCCATCTGTTCTAAGGATTTTTAACTTGTTTAGCGTATATAACGTTAAGTTTTAAGATTTTTTAGCTATTTCAGTTGTTAATTTTTAAATTTTAAATTGCTTGGATTTTCTTTTCAAGAATTTGATTAACTTTGAAATCATAGTAATCAGCGCATAGTTTTTTTATATTATGGTATAAAATTTAAATACTAGAAATTCTGATATTAATATTATAAAATGGATGGGAGTAGTCAGGATATGAGATATGAACAATGGCATCATGTTAGCATCTCAGTGCAGGTGCCAAATAGTTACAAGTTAGGGCATAAGCAATGTAGCGGTGTCAGCATCGAACATGTGCCATGGATTTACAATAGGTTGGAGAGGAGATAAAAGGGTGCAGTGACTTTTTATGGGTTGGAGAGAGATAGGTGACACACGAATGTCGTCTGCTAATCGATTAACAGATCATATGATCATCTGATACATGGCTTAATATCATTGTACATGCTGCCTATAAAATCAAATTAATTATTTAAATATATTTAAAATAGTTGATCTACTGTGTGAATTATTTGTTTGTTACTTAGATATGATGTGAAAAGGACAATACAGGCAGCTTTATTTCATGCTCACTATTCATGGTCTTATAAGGTAAATCGAGATTAGAGATCGCTCGTAGATGCGCACCTAGCTTTGTTTCACTAATCTTATAGTGGAAGAAATGTCACGAAGTAAACCCGGACAAGATCAAGCACGGCAACATAGTCAGGACCTTATATATTTCGAGTAGCCCATCAAAGATCGAAAAGGCTAACGGGTGAACATTCACGCACCTCGCTTGTGTACGAATCTGTTGATGCGGGCCTTTTCCCTTACGGAACGTGGCACCAAATCGGGCTTTCCTTTGTTTTTCCCTCGCATAAAAGTTCTCCAAATTCTTGCGCTTGGGCCTGCACAATTCTTGGTCCAAAAGTAGCGTCAAAATTTATCATAAAGAGGTTTTGTGATTTTTATGTAAATTTTTTTATAAAGTTTATCAAAAGTATATATATAGAAAGCTACATATATAAAGTTTGTATAAAATGTTATACATAGAAAGTTTAAATATAAAAAATTTATACGAATAGGAAATTCACCATGTGAATATAGTGTTGAGGTAGCCCACTATTTTTTTTTCGTTAGCATGCTTTTTAAATTAACAGTACGTTTTGTACTTAGAAATTATATCAAATAAATCTATTTTTTAATCTATAATAATTAAAACTTTTAGGTGCGTACTTCAGGGCCGTAATCGTGTTCGCTATTTTTGAAAACGTATCGTGCTAGGGCAAAAGCACGTGGACTTGGACTCCAGGGCAAAGCACACGTGGGAAAATTTAACCGTGGGCTTCGTTCGTGTGAATTTCCAAGGACCTTTTACTAAAATCACATCACGCTGGATTTTGTTTGAATTCTCTATATCTTGTTTGGTGACAATTAATAAAACAAAGGTCAAATAGTTAATGAAAATCAAATTCAAAGATAAATCCAAATAAAACTGCATGAATAAGCAAGAGATCGCTATTTTTTTTTATTTTTGGTTATACCGTTTTCCATACCTGTCTTGGGTTGCGAAATCAATCTACTGTGAAATTAAGGAAAGGGTAAGAAGCTTACTATGGATGAAAGGTCACTATAGAAAAAAAGCTTACACCGGAAAAAAGCGTACGTACAAATAGAAAAAGCTTATCGCCAAAGCAAATTATTGCAAAAGCAAGTGACCTCTGCCACTTATAAATAAGAGTCAAAGCTTAAGGGTGGATTTCACCCGCTTGATTTTAGACTTAAACAAGAATAAATAAATAAGACTTATACTTCTGCTGTGTTTAAAAGTAATTGTTGTTAATAGAAGATAGACGATTATCTAATTTTTATAGATATTTAATAGTATAAATGATAAAATTAATTATTACAAAATTAAAAATCTACTTTAAAATATAAAATAAGAAACTTATGTATATAATTTTCTTAAAAAATATTTCATTTAACAGTTTTAAAAAAACTAAGTAATAATCTTCAAAGATAGAGTTTCGAACTCAACCTTTGTGTGTGTTGTTTGCTTGGTGATAAGCAGAAGGAACGATTTTTTAATTATACTCCCACCAAGAAGAAGAAGAAAGGGCATAAAAAAACCACAGCCATGCCGATACCAACAGAGCGACAGAGCCGTTCGGATGGCAGGGCTGCAGCCACCCACTGATGTTCCATTGATGTTTACGGCACTGTTGGTGTTGGCCGCGGCACAACCACAGCCCAAGCTGCCGTTCAGCCCCCGTCTGACCCCACGCTCTGCAACTGTAAGGCTAACGTCAACCTCATGTGCTGTCCACGAGAAAGGGCGCACACACACAAACTTGGCTAGGTTCTAAAAATATCGACTACTTTTTTATGTTTTATATGGATATATTTTTTAAACTATTAAAAATTTCTATAATTTTTTTAAAAAATAAAATAAACCTATTTTAAAAAATTTAATAGTTAATACTCAATTAATCATGATTACAGCTGATTTGCTGAGCCAATCAGTCCTACTGAGCTCAGCCTAAATCTGGACCGCCCTCACAAGCAGTATTTCAGCTGTCATTTTCACTGAATTTCTGCTGGTCTACTAACCACCAGTTTCTGCTCTTTTCAAATGAAAATTGAAACTCCTTTCAAAAATCATCACAATATAAACCTTTTCTAAAGAAAAACCAGAAAGGCTTCAGACTACTCTTATGTATTTCCTTGACCTCCAAAAACGACCCGATACGTACAAAGCGTTCCTCAGCTCCTGCTCGGCAACAGGAGAACAAAACACCAAACGCCAGAATTTCTGCAACTTGCTGCAATAACCACATCACAACGAACATCACACGAACACTAGATCGATTTCCAGTACATGATAACACTTGTAATAGCTGTGATGTTCGACAATGAACAAAACAAAATCAAAAGATATACAGAAACAAATAGGTACACTAATCAGAAAACGTTGCATTCTGAATCACAACCCATCCAAAGTATAAAAGCAGCTGATGTAAAGACACTACGTACTAACAATAGGTGATTGAATATTTTGTTGGTAAGATTGCAAAAAAGGGGTGTCAGAATCTTATCAAAATGTGAATATGCAAGAAAACTGAAGCCGTCACACGATCTTCCTACTGATCAACCTTCTTCACCTCTTCTGATGACTCAGGTTTTGTTGGCTTGACCTTCATCACCTCTTCCCATTGCCAATCTGATGCTTGCTTCCACAGCGTTATGTTATTCTCACCAGCAGCTACGGATAATATGTTTCCAGTCAAGGACCAGGAAACCCTCCAAACAGGGGATCCAAAGTCGTGCATGACCTTTCCCTTCCACTTATCACCACCTTTCCCTCTGGTCCAAATGACAACCTTTCCATCTTGAGAAGCACTGGCGATGGTTGACTTAGCTGAGCCCAACACTGGTGCCCATGCAGCATCTCTCACACAGTCTGTGTGAACATCTGAAGGAAGAGCACTCTCCAGTTTCCAGCCACCATTGACAAATCCCCAGACCTTAACAACTGAGTCGAAACCACCAGAGACAAGTTTATACACAAGCTCTCCTGAACCAGCCAGAGAACCAAGTGCTGTTGCGGGAGCCCAGGAGATTGCTGTCACACCAACAGGGTGAGCTCGCTCAATCCTTGCACTATTCCATCCCTCATCAGCTCGCATAGTCATGACAGAAATGGTTCCATCAGAAGACCCACAGGCGAGACAAAGACCAACCTCATAAGGGGCCCAAGCGATGGAGTTGACAGAGGACCTGTGGTCAGTAAATACATGGGCTTGAGACCAGTGGCCTCCAGCACCCTCCTTCCAAATGATCACATGCCCATCATAGCTGCAGGACGAGAGGATAGTACCATACTTAGGATGGGCCCATGCAACACGCCACACAGGACCATAGTGCCCACTGAGTGTGGCAAGGAGCTGGGATGGGGCAGATTTGGCGCCAATGCTGGAGATCTTGACAGTGGAGTCTGAGAAGGCAGTCGCAAGGCGCTTGCCATAGTAGTCAATAGCTGAATCATGGACCATGTCCTTGTGGTCCAACTCTATTTTCTTTGACGACATGGTTCCAAGCTGAACTGTGCTACAACCTCTAAATCCTTCTCCACAATTCTGCATATGATTAAATAAAAGTTTCAGCACCAATTCATGGACATAGCAGCCTAAATGTGCAAACTGGGTAATATTAGAATCCGAGGAATACCACCCGAAGTTCCATAAAGCGTTGTCAAGGACCCTGATATTGTCACCTGAGAAACTTAATATTAAAGCAGCTGGTGCTGCAATCCAAACACCATTTTTGTCATACTACCAAAGAGACAGAAAGGGAATGCAATAGAACAATGCTGGTGCATCAGCACCTTGTAACATCAACCATGGAATTGAACAGAGCAAGGTTGCAAACAAGTGTGGAGACGATGCTTTAAAAGGGAAGTCTCAGGGGCCACTACTGGTAATGGTAATTCACTAACTTTAGACCTGTGGCAAACCATTACATACATGTAGAAGGCTATGTAAGGACCAAACACAATATATTGCTAATACACATGAGAATATAGCAAGTAAAAGTTGGTGGCTTCAAAAGAATGACAAAGCAACTACATCCTAATTCCTAATAACAAGACATTGTATTAATTGACTTGACAGGAAGGTTACAATTTCAGAACTCAAAAACACGTTCAAAAATGGAATTGCATTTGTCAAACAGAAACACATTCCTCAGGCAAGGGAATAACACAATTTTAGTTGACCTATGATCTAAAAAAAAGTTATACCCCTTCCTTCACAGCTCCAAATCTATTCAATTCTGATTCTTCTATCGCACAAACCGCCTACACCTAAGGCTCAATACGCAACCAACGTCCACACAACTTCAAAAGGAGGATCCCGGGGAGTGATCTGATCTGGTGTGACCTACGCCCATCTCCTCATTCCACCAGATCTTCCGCCCCCAGATTTTTTGGGGAACACACCATCCGTTATTAGCACTAGGATTAAGGCAAAGAGAAAAGCGGTTTCCAGTTCCAGATCTAGAAGAGAAGCGGCTAGGGTGAACGCAAGCAAATCCGAGAAAAAAGCGTGCGTAGAGAGAGAGACGAGAAAGGATGTGCGCAACGGATGGGTCCTCACCAGCGAGGGAGCGAGGATGCGGCGGAAGCAGCAGACGCCAGCGCCGCCGCTCGCGGGACGGAGCAGATCGGCGCAGGCGGCGGGCGAGGGCGAACTCGCGGGACGGGTCGCACCGGCGAAAGGAGCGGTAGTTATTGCTATTTTGCTGGTGCATCCACGTCACCTCAGTTTTTCTGGAGCGTTGACTCCGATCTATATGGCCATGATTCGATCAGTTATGCAACTTGCCAGGACCAGTACATCAAGGTATATATAGGCCCGTGACACATTTCCACCGAGCCCAGCCCATATCTAGTGCAAAAATATCATCCCATGCCCTTCTAGCATTCTGAAACTGACTAATGTATCAGCTTTTATAGCTTCCAAAACTGGCCAACTGCTCACCACCAAAAAATCCCGTGACCGGAGAGAAATAGTGGCTCGGTCACGCGAAAGTCTAGGAGGTCTGTTTATCTTCAGTGCAGGTCCTTAAGCTTTGAAGTTCGTGAGCGGTGCCACTTAATTTGACCATGCAATTAACAAGGAAGTGAGACGAGTAAATTCGATATAGGCGCTCGCTATCGGCTGGCTGCCGATAGGTTTAGGATGCTGTTCGATTGGCTGGGGAGCCGATATGGACAGGTGTCGACGAGGGGTCGACCGCAGAGCCGATGGAGAAACCAGGGTGTGCTCAAAGGATGGCGAGACGCACGGGATCCCTCCAGAAAGCCAAACAGTGATTCATCGGCTGGAAAAACCGATGAGTGCGTATATGGCCTAGGCAATGATTAGCGCAAGAAGGCACGGGCTACAAAGCCAATGCCGCTCCGAATACGACAGCATGAGACCCGTCACCCGTTGTGGCAACGCCATCAACACCGAACCTCGAAGATCGGACCTAACCGAGATAGTACGAGACCAGGGCCAGCGGTGATGATACGGAGGACGTCGGATCGGCTATGCCATAGCAATGATAGGAGCGAACCCATCGGCTAGCTGAGCTGATGAGGGGACACCTCTAAAGGCTGATGCGTATCGGCCGAGAGACCGATGTCCTGTGAAGCTCAGAGTATGGATAACTCATCGGCTATTCACTCCGATGAGAAGCCGTGTAGAAGACTATAGGCCTAAAACTCGATCTACCATCGGCAGCCCCGTAGGTTGGACCTAACCGATGCAGCACGAGATTGATGACGACAGAAGGAGCTTAACAGGCCGATAGGCCCTGCACGGACGTGTTGCGGTACACCTGATCTGACTAAGAGTTCGAACCTAAACGATGCAGCCTTAGATAGTACAAAGTATACCAGGATAGTGGCGGGAATTACCCCTTCGCCGGAGATCGGACTTAACCGATGCAGCCTCGCGTCAAGAGCCAGAACCCGCCGGTAAACACCTAGATGAACTAGGGTAGCGATGCACCGAATTTGTATATGATCGAGAGATATCTTACATGTTTTCAGGGGGTCTATATTTATACCCTGAATTTACAGACAGAGTTCGACGCGTCTACGACCATCAAACATTATTTCCTAGTAGGAACAAAGGAAAATATTCCTAAAGAAGTTAACTAACTAGCTAAACCTCCCTAATTGAGTAAGGTTATAATTTACAAAAATAAGCACCCTGCCGTGGAGTCCACGGCTCTTCCACAAACCCGGTTTCATCTGAATAATCTTCCAATTTGTAACCGAGTCTTCTTTTGCTACAACCTGATCGGCTTCTCCACTGTAGCTATTGAACCTTCTTTTAGTCAAGCCGATCTTTCTCCTTCCTTCCCTCGGGCTTCTCGGACCTGATCCTGATTGGACAATCCCCTGTCTTCAAGCCGATCCAATCTTCTACTAATCTGATCGGCTTTTCTACACTTCTCCATCGGCTTTGTCTCAGTATCTCCATCGGCCGATGACTACATTAAACCCTTCATCAGACCTCTCAGTCGATTGGCTTTAGCCCCATTAGATCTCGCAGCCAATTGGCTTTAGCGCCATCGGATCGTTCAGATTTTGGCGTTAACACATGCCCCCCAATTTCGGAGTTTGCCAACAGACTACGAAATTTTGAGCCATTAGAAACCTTTGCAAACCAGGATGACCCGTTAAAACCCGCATTAATCGGCTCAGATCTCTACCTAGATCATTCCGCCTCTATAAAATATATCCCCTCCTCAGCCTTCTTCCACACACTTCTTTTCATCAAAAACCCCCAAACCTCGACGAGCTCCATAGGCATCCGTAAATTTCCGCAAATCTCGACGAGCTCAGAAGACTGAAGGCAAGCTCTCATAGATTTCTTCATCGGTTGCTACTCCTTCATTTGCGCAATGGCTTCCACACATGTAATCACTGAGGTAACCATTATCTGCTCTTTCATCCTATGTTTTGCATGATTCTTCCCCATCCCGATTTTTTATCAGTAGTCAGGTTCTGGTTTCTATAGAATCTTAAGAGCCAGATCGCTATTCCAATCTCCGACCGCCCCGATCACTTCTTTCTTGGCCCTATGGGTAGCGAGGATCCGACTGATTTCATCAACTCCGAAATAGAAAGGATCCCGTTCAAGAACTCATCCATGGCCATCACCGATTGGGCTCACAGCTTTAGATCCTGGCCTAGCAAACTCCCTGAATGGAGGAACTAGTACCTTAGGGTTTCTGCCTCCAAAAAGACTTTATGGGAGGATCTAGAAATAGACCATTTCATTAACCTTTCTTAGCCGATATGGAAAGGAACGAATCTCTGCTTGCATCGGCTTCTTACTTTTGGTTGGACATCTTGAATGCCTTCATGTTCGGGCATGGGCCGATGACCCCTACCTTGATGGATGTTACTATATTGACCTGCCTCAACACCACCCACTACCTAAACCTTTTCAGCCTCAGATTTAAACCTAAGCATCGACTAAACACCAAGAATGTCGGAGGTTGGACTAAATACATTTCCTTGCATAACAAATCCTCCGGCCCAGTCGATGGACGTGAACATGTAGCGTTCTTGAATCTTTGGGTAGAACGATTCTTCTTTGGTGGTTCGACTCTCGGTCCAACAATGAACATGCAATGTCTGGTAGAGCTCCTGGCCGATCATCGCCAAATTCCCGTAGGGCATTATCTTCTCGGAGCAACTTATCATCTGCTCCATCAAGTTGTGACCAAGTTGTCAACAGGCCATCCAGTCAGATATATCGGCGGACCCTGGTGGTTTATACAACTTTGGCTAAACATCTACACCTCCAAAGTCATTGCCAGGCCCCCTTTCTCTTCCATGACATTCCCGAATGATTACCTAGAAGAAAACGAGGCCAGCCGACGCTGATGCATTTCGCTGGGTGAAGCTTCATCGGCTCTTCCTAGAAGCAAAATGACCCCCCTCGGACTCAGCCGATGGTTTAAGTGTTTCTACTATGGCTTTACCAAAGAGGTCACCATCTGGTTCGCGTATGAGGATGACTCGCCCTTTGAAATGCCTTCCAGGTTTCATCCGATGAATGCCTTAGCCGATGAAGAATCGAAGACCATCTTTTTATCCTCCATAACTCCTTGTCTTCTACCGATCGGATTTTCAATGGGCCGATCCCAACATCCATTATACGAGTTCTACCATCCTTCGGTTAGTGCTCGTTAGTTGGGTTTCGGCCAACTTCCCATCGGCTTGTTCTTCATCGGCAAGCTCCGAGCTCGCGGAGAAGTGAAAAGCGGCTTGGAGTATGACCGATTTAGTTTGATGACATCGAACTTGTCCTTAGAGACTATCTCTACCTTCGAGCCCTGCATATCCAATACCAAAATCTTCGCTCGATTGTGGTCAGAATGGGAAAGGCACTTATATAGTCTATCGGCTGAACATTATTGCCTTCGCCTCAATTCCGACTACGTGGAATCCGATGAAGAGGTAATCCTTCTCCTTTCACTATCATGTCTTCATTGTATTGAATTTCAACTGTGTTTTGATTCCCGCGATTCCACAGGCTGGCGATAAAGATGCACCTTCGACCAGCGCAAGTGGTCGGCCGATTATCTATCAACCTCCATCGGCCAGATCCCTCCTTGGGCAAAGCGGTCTACCTCCATCGGTTCTCCTCCGAGTGTCACAAGTGTCAGGGCCAAAGCGCAAGAAACTGGCTACTCGGACGGTTTCTAAGAAACGGAAAACCGACGTCGATGTTGTCATTGTTGCATCGGCTTCGTGAAGCCCTTCTCTTGCGGCAATTCTAACTCCTTCCACATCTCCGCTGGTAGGTGTCAGCATCAATTCTTTGTTGTCTTTGTTTTATCCTGACACCTTCGCTTTGCAGCCTAAACCATTGGCTCCTGAGGTCCAAACGTCGGACCCTGTTACTGGGGCTGAGCCGATAGTATCCTTTGAAGTTTTGGCATCTACTCACACTCCCAAGCTGATACCCGCATAAGAATTGCTCCCACTGTCTCTCAGGTACGTTTATTATACATGTCGTTTCTTTTGCCTCATGATCTTCATGTTTGCTAATGTTGTTATGCAGTCATTAGCCGATCTATTCTCCTTCGATATCGGCAAATACCTGGAAGCAGAGGAATACTCAGCCACCAGCACAGTGATCGAACCATTTTTGCCAGCCGATGCACGTGAACAGTTGTTAGATATTATGCATCGGCTGGAGGTTCTGATTGACTCGCTGGTGGAAGATTGAGGGTCGATTTGGGGAAGAATTGCAGAAATTCAACACCTCCTGCCCGCGGAACTGTCGGACGCACTCATGCCTGCCGCTTACTTGGAATTCCAAAGGACCCAGCTGACTGCATCAAGACGACACATAGCCGATCGCGCTGAGCAAAGCCACCTGGCTCACAATGATCGGCTGATTGCCCTTGATGAAATATCAGCTGACCTCCAACACGCCAACACCAAGCTTGGTCTCTTGAAGAAACGAGAAGCCAATTTGATGGCGGAACTCGATAAGGTTCGTGAAGACATCAACTCCACCGAGTCCCATCTCATCGACCTACCAAAATCGATCCGAAACCAAGAGGCTAAGGTAGTAGACAAAATGCGACTAGCAGTTCACCGGCACAAGAACTTAAAAACTATCCCCGGACTAGACGAGGATGACATCCGCGCCATCAACGATATAGATCAGATCCGTCTGCATGCGATTGAGGCCATTAAGAAATTCTTGTAAAACTTTAGCCTCGGAGAAATCCATGTCATCTTGAACATTAACTTTTGTGATAAACTTCCATCAGCTTGATCAACAAAAGTTGTGTATCTAAATTTTCTAAAGGCGATATCTCCACGATATCGGCTGTATGTAACCGATACAAACTATATCAGCTTTCGTACATTGTCCATCGGCTATGCCCTAACCGATCACACGGATGGTACCCTCAGCTGGTACTACCCCTAAAACCTTATCTGTCTTAAATCGGCTATGCTCAGCCGATTTGCGCCTACCCACACGATAGGATAATATTTTTTCAAATATTTGTCATTAAACGCTTTGGTAAACTTCTCTACTTCAAGACTTTCCAATATGTAAGCATTTCCAGGCACACACCGATTGATCCAATAAGGTCCTTCCCAATTCGGTGACCATTTTCCAAACTTATTATCCCTAGATCCAATCGGCAAAATTAACTTCCAAACGAGATCTCCTTCAGAAAAGGATTTGGTCATTACTTTTTTGTTATATTGCCTAGCGACCTTAGCCTTGTTTTTCTTAATCTTCTCAAATGCTTCTAACTGACTCTGAGTCAAATCATCAAGCTCATTGGTCATTAACGTGTAATAATCATCGGCTGTCAACTGATCGTGTAAAGACACCCTCCTGGAGCCGATGTTAACTTCCCACGAAAGAACTGCTTCATGACCGTATACCAACTGATATGGTGGCACCTAGGTAGATCCATGATACGTCATCCGATAGGCCCACAACGCATCGTTCAAAGTGACATGCCACCTCCGTGGTTGTTCATCGGTCTTACGCTTGATCAATTTTAATAAACTCTTGTTAGAAGCTTCCGCCTGTCCATTAACTTGAGCATAATATGGTGACGAATTTAGCAACTTAATCCCCATACTGGCAGCAAACCTTTGAAACTCCTCTGACATAAAGATAGAACATTGATCAGTGGTAATTGTCTGTAGAATTCCAAATCGATGTATGATATGTCTCTTGATGAACTCAATCGCATCCTTAGAAGTAACTTTCTTCAAGGGAATAGCTTCTACCCACTTTGTAAAGTAGTCTGTTGCCGCCAATATGAACTTATGCCCTTTACTGGATGAAGGATAAATCTGGTTGATCATGTCAATTTTCTAACCTCTAAACGGCCATGGCTTGACTATCGGATTCTTAACCGACGCTAGAGCTCGCTGCACATTCCCAAACATCTGACAATCTTGGCAGCCCTTGTAGTATTTAAAACAATCCTCCAGCATACTCGGCCAAAAGTATCCAGCCCTCCTCATCATCCATCTCATGTTATGAGCCGATTGATGTGCTCCACAGATGCCTCCATGCACCTCGCTCATCACCAACGTGGCTTCTTCAGCACCCAAACATTTTAAGAGCGCTCCATCGACTGATCGATAATACAACTCTTCATCAAGTAGAATGTACTTAATAGCCTTGTACCGAAGCTTCTTGGAAACCAATCTTGATGGATTTTGCAAATAGTGAACAATTTCCCATCTCCAATCATCGGCTTCCATACGGCTATCGATATTGGCTATCTCAACTTTCACTCTACTGTTTAGCCGATACCCTGAAGCAGTATGAGCAAGATCATTGGCCTCCGTGTTTTACTCTCTAGGAATATGATCCAATGTCACTATCTTAAAATCCTTTAACAACTGTTGACATTTTTTATAGTATGACTTCAGAATTTCATCCTTGCATTCATATTCCTTAGATAATTGTTTGATTACCAACAAATAATCCCCAATGACCTCTATCGTATCGGCTCCAATTTCTCTCAGCAGCAGAAGTCCCTTGAGTACTGCCTTATATTCTGCTTGGTTATTTGTACTATACGGTTTGATTGTGAAGGCAAACTCAAAACTTGCCCCTCGAGGCGAAATAATCACCAAACTGATACCAGATCCATGCTTGCAAACCGATCCATCAAAGAATAACATCCACGGGATCGGTTCCACATAATTCTCTTGGACTCCTCTATGTTGTACAATAAAATCGGCTACCGCTTGTCCCTTGACTGCCTTAGCCGATTCATACCTCAGATCGAACTCCATCAGAGCGAATATCCATTTACCAACCCGCCCCCTCAAGACTGGAGCCGATAACATGTATTTGATCATATCGGCTTTGCAAAGCATTGTACACTCAGCCGATAGAAGATAATGCCTTAATTTTGTACATGAGAAATACAAACATAGGCATAACTTTTCCACAGCAGGATACCTAGTCTCAGCATCCAGAAGTCATCGGCTGAAGTAAAATACTACTCGTCCTTTTGACTCAAACTCTTATACAAGTACCGATCCAATTGACTTCTCATCAGCTGACAAATATAATTTGAACGGTATTCTCTTTTGTGGTGGAATCAGCACTAGTGGAGAATTCAAGTATTCCTTGATATGATCAAAGGCTTTTTGCTGGTCATCACCCCACACAAACTCTTGATCGGCTCGTAACCTTAATAAAGGAGTGAACGACTCAATTCTTCCTGATAAGTTCGAGATAAATCTCCTTATAAAATTGAGTTTGCCAATCAAGGATTGCAGCTATAGTTTGTTGCTGGGTGGCTCAATGGTCTGGATGGCCCTGATGCTTCGTTGACTAACTTAAATCCTCTCTCATGCACCATGAAACCAAAAAATTGTCCAGCCGATATGCTAAAAGCACACTTGTGAGGATTCATTTTGAGTCCGTATTTCTTCGTCCTCTCAAGCACTTTTTGTAGATCGGCTATATGTTCTTCAATACCTTTGGATTTCACCACCACGTCATCAATATATATCTCCACCAGCTATCCGATAAGATCATGGAACATGTAGTTTATGGCTCTTTGATAGGTAGCACCGGTATTCTTCAATCCGAAAGTCATGACTACCCACTCATATAAACCAATAGCCCCAGGACATCTAAATGCAGTCTTGTGGATATCTTCTTCGACCATAAAAATTTGATTGTAGATTGTATTTCCATCCATGAAGCTAATAATCTTGTGACCAGATGCAGCGTCAATTAATAAATCTGCCATTGGCATCGGGTACTCGTCTTTAGGGGTTGCCTTGTTCAAATCCCGGAAGTCAATGCATATTCTTTACTTTTCGTTTTTCTTCTTCACTGGGACAATATTGGATACGTATTCAACATATCGGCATGATCTGATGAAATTTGCATCATATAACTTTGTGATCTCCGCTTTAATTTCATCATGCCACTCTGCTTTGAATCTCCTCTATGGTTGCCTAAATGGCCGATATCCTGGTCTGATAGGAAGCCGATGTTCCACAATCGATCGGCTTAATCCCGGCATCTCATGGTAATCCCAAGCAAAGCATTCCTAGAATTCCTTTAATAAATTTATCAGCTTTTCTCAAAATTCAACACATAGATTTTTACTAATGTACGTCGGCCTTGGCTTGTCTCCTGATCCTATGTCTATTTGTTCTAACTCATCGGCCGACGTAAAACCTTGCCCTAACTTCCCTTCAGAATCTTCTAAAGTTCCCATGGAAACAATGGATCCGAGCTGACTTGCTAAATCGGCTTTATTCCTTTATCAGTCACCTCGAGGAAATTTCCCACCCATGTTTGTCCGGATAGGCAGTTGAATCCATCAGCTTTCCAGAATGGCACATCATTTGTTGCCACGCTAGTCCACTGATCGGCCATGATCACTTCAACTCTTTCTCCTTGCGATTGTATGAGGCTTTGATGCATTGTTGAAGGAATACAACAGTTGGCATGAATCCAATCCCTGCCAAGGAGTAGGCTATACGACCCCTTACTATTGATGACAAAAAATTGGTAGGCAATGTCTTACTTCCAACTGTTAGCTCCACATTCAGTACTCCTTTGGTTTCTGATGGATTACCTCCGAAGTCTTTCCGATGGAACCTTTCTTTCTTGGCACCTGCAAATCGGCTTTCGTGAGCCGATACTCTCTGGAGTAGATGAGACAAACTTTCGAACTCTTGTGAAGAGAAACGCTCCCGAATCGGAGCCAACAATCCTTGGAAAGCCAAATCGGCTAGTTGTCCGTCACTTAAAATGGGACTGTAGCATCGGCTTCTGACGTCTCGGAAACGCTGGATGAATTTTGAGACTGATTCATCGTGCCTTTGTCTAACCGATGTTAAGTCTGATAACATCAACTCTTGAATTCCGGCAAAGAAATACTTATGAAACTGTTTCTCCAAATTAGCCCATCCCCGGATTGAATTTAGAGGTAACGAAGAAAACCAAGAGAAGGCTGGTTCAGATAAAGACAATAGAAACAATTGGACCCTCAGAGCTTCATCATCCGATGTCTCCCCGCATTGAGGCAGGAATCGGCTAATATGTTCTATCGTAGATACGTTATCTTACCCTGAGAACCTAGAGAAATCTAGAATTTTGAATCGGTGCGGCAGCGGAATTCTGTCGAACCACTCTAGGTAAGGGTGTCGATACATGAAAGTTTGTTCTTTAGTCTTGATGCTGAATTGCTCCCTTACAACATCCGTAATTCTGGCAGTCCAATCTTCTTCCTTTAGATTCTCCTTTTAGTACTGTGGGATCAAAGTTGGTATCTGACATGATCTATAATGATATGCTTGATAGTTATTACCAGGATATTCTTGTTTATATGCCCCGTAATAGGCCGTCCAATGATACCCTAGTATCATGTCTTCATGCTGCCCCCCAATCCGCTCTTGCACTGGCGGAAACATATTTGCCGATATATCCCTTCTGGATCCGTAAGTAACTTGTGGTTGTCCTATTTTCATCGGTAAATACACCGGCCCTTGATCATGTTCCTTAATAATAGATCCATCCACAGTTTTCTTGATTAAGTTGTGCAAAGTATTCACCAGAACACCCGATTGGTTAATGAGCACATGGTGAACAGCTTCGTCAACTATCTCCTGTAGCGGCTTCTGAGGACTGATGGGCGGCGATCGGCTCGATTCTTCTTCCAGAACCGGCTTTGGCATTTTGGACTTTTGAATCGGCCCTTGTCGAGTCATACTGAAGGACTCTAGACAGAGCTTTTGAAAATTAGCTGTGTTCTGCTCCACCTGGTATCTCTGTTGCTCAGTTAAATCCTTCATCGTTGCTAGGATTGTGTTGTCTGCGTTGATTTCTTTACCCTCCATTTGAGCATCGTTGATTGAAGGACTTTCAACCGATGAAAAAGGTGTTCGGGTCCCACCGGGCGTGCCAAGAAGCGTGCTCACCGCCAAAAAATCTTACGACCGAGAAGGGACGGTGACTCGGTCACGCGAATGCCTAGGAGGTCTGCTTATCTCCAGTGTAGGTCCTTAAGCTTTGAGGTTCGCGAACGTGCCAGTCAATTTGACCCTGCAATTGACAAGGAAGTGAGACGAGTGAATCCGATACAGGCGCTCGCTATCGGCTGGCTGCCGATAGGTTCGGGATGCTGTTCGATCGGCTGGGGAGCCGATGTGGATAGGTGTCGACGAGGGGTCGACCGTAGAGCCGATGGAGGAACCAGAAGATCGGACCTAACCGAGACAGTACGAGACCGGGGCCAGCGGTGATGATACGGAGGACGCCGGATTGGCTATGCCATAGCAATGATAGGAGCGAACCCATCGGCTAGTTGAGCCGATGAGGAGACGCCTCTAAAGGCTGATGCGTATCGGCCGAGGGGCCGATGCCCTGTGAAGCTCAGAGTATGGATAACTCATCGGCTACTCACTCCGATGAGACGCCGTGCAAAAGACTATAGGCCTGAAGCTCGATCTACCATCGGCAGCCCCGTAGGTCGGACCTAACCGATATAGAACGAGATTGACGACGGCAGAGGGAGCTTAACAGGCCAATAGGCCCTGTATGGACATGATGCTTTACACCTGATCTGACTAAGAGTTCAAACCTAAATGATGCAGCCTTCGATAGTACAAAGCATATCAGGATAGTGACGGAACTTACCCCTTCGCCGGAGATCGGACTTAACCGATGCAGCCCCGCGTCGAGAGCCAGAACCCGTCGGTAAACACCTAGATGAACTAGGGTGGCGATGCCCCGAATTTGTATATGATCAAGAGATATCTTACATGTTTCCAGGGGTCTATATTTATATCTTAGATTTACAGAGAGAGTCCGACACGTCTACGACCATCGGACATTATTTTCTAGTAGGAACAAAGAAAAATGTTCCTAAAGAAGTTAACTAACCAGCTAAATCTCCCTAATTGAGTAAGGTTATAATTTACAAAAATAAGCACCCTGCCGTGGAGTCCAGGGCTCTTCCGCAAACCCAATTTTATCTGAATAATCTTCCAATTTGTAACCAAGTCTTCCTTTGCTGTAACCTGATCGGCTTCTCCACTGTAGCTATCCGACCTTCTTTTAGTTAAGCCGATCCTTCTCCTTCCTTCCCTCGGGCTTCTTGGACTTAGACCCCGATTGGACAATTTCCTGTCTTCGAGCTGATCCAATATTCTACTAATCTGATCGGCTTTTCTACAGTTCTCCATCGGGCTTGTCTCAGTATCTCTATCGGCCGATGACTGTAATAAACTCTTCATCAAACCTCTCAGCCGATCAGCTTTAGCCCCATCGAATCTCCCAGCCAATCGGCTTTAGCGCCATCAGATCGTCCAGATTTTGATGTTAACACCAACACAAGTAATCGAGGATTAAAGGGGACAATTGATGGCCTTTATTAACATCATGGGAACCTATAGTGCGTTGAAGGTTTGCACACTAAGCACGTGTTCGACTCGGCAGTTGGGCTGACATTATGGGTGGCACGGAAAACCATAATTAATTATGTATTAATTTTTATATACTTAAAAAATAGATTTAATTGGTTTTTTAAAGGAACTTTTATTTATAAAATGTTTGCACAAAACATATCGTTCATCAATTTAAAAATCCTAGCTCTTAACTGCAAAAGTAACGAAAGTACTGGGTAAAACTTTTCTATTCTATTCCACTGTACGTTCTTGGTCTTGGAAGTGTATGCTCAGTCTGTTCTTTTGCTAACTTTTCTTGATGTAACTGGATCGAGGCTCTCAATCTCCTTTCGAGGTTGCGACTGAGGTGGTAAATATCCTCTCTCTCTCAGCCTTCTGCCTTTTCCTTTGTGTGACATAGCACGGTTCATGTTCAATAATTGGTTTATGCAATTATATTAAATCTTCAGTTTTCCTAATCCACTGCTAACAGTGTTTCAGTTCACGAGAGCTCAGGAATCTACTACGGTATAGCATCTGGTTTACTGATTTTTGATCCTAGCATCAGCGTCTATGCCGCATCATCACCGTCCACGTTCTCCGTAGATACCTCCGCTCTCCAGCTACTTGAAGTTGTGCCCTCGCAGAAATCGCTGCCTGCTAGTCACTCGTCTCTGCCTTCTCGATCTGGTCGTTCCCCTTTCCTGCTCGAATGCCTGCCTTGAATCCCTGGCTCCAACTTCGCCAGTTTTTTAGGCTATGTGTTAGACCATTAGACCATTATACTTTATATATAGACCTAACCTTTCCATATAAAGTTAGGATCTTAGTCTTATTGTACATTGTATTCTTACATGGTATCAGAACGAGTCTAGACATCCTCAATATGTTAGCATTTTCTCGCCGGTGAGTCGACGCTTTCTTTCCATCGTAGACCTCTTTCCCGGTATTTCTTCTCTGCTTCTTGTCTTGGCTCTCTCTTCTCCTCGTCTCCTCTGCAGACGTCCTTCTACTTCTCCACCACCCTCTTCCCTCCCTTGTTTTTCACCACGTGACAAGGCGGCTGTCTCCATCCCCCTCCTCGTCTTGTCTCACATCCGCCTTCGCTCTTTCCTTGTCTCGGCGCACCTTTTCTCCTCCGAAACCGGCACAACTCTGCGTTTGTTGTCTCCATCAGCTAGATCCGTCCACCCTCCATCGGCTGAACTCATCTGCTCTCCATTGGCTGGAACTCCCTCGGTTCCCGCTTTTTCGACACGCTCACTTGCTCCCGGACGCGAAACTTCTCCACTCGCGTCCAAGCCACTCCGACGTGTCCACGTGTCCACGGATACAAATCTCTGCCTCTCGGACACGAACCTCCTCTCTTCGCATCCGCGCCTTCTCCGAGTTTTCGTGTTCGCTCCACTCATTTGCCTCCACGAGTCCAAGGACGTGAAACTTCTCTTCACGAACGCGAACCTTCTCACGTCCGTGATCCACCTACTTTCTGACCTACCTACTCTGCCACCCACTTCTCCCTCAACTACTCCGCTGTCTACTCCTATTTGCCAACCACTCTCCTCATTGGCCAACCACTTTTCTCATTGTCTTACTTCTATCGGCCACCCCTCATCGGCCCTTACCCTCATCGGCTTCTTGTGCCCGTTACCCTCTCGTCATGACCATCGAGTCGACCCTTAACTCCGTCACCCTCCCAGTCGCCGAATTTGTTTTGGCCATCAGCACTCCTGACCACACCTCGGGCACTACCTCACCGATCTTCTTACCACCGTACGCCGCTGTCAACGTGAAATCTCACGTTCCCATCTCTCTCGACCTCAATGCCAACTACTCCAAATGGGTATTTTTCTTCAAATCCCTCTGTGGAAAGTTCGGCCTCTGGTCTCACATCGATGGATCCGCTCCACCTCAACCCGATGATCCCCAGTGGGACATCGTCGAGTGCTGTGTGCGCAGTTGATTGCTTGGCTCGGTCGATGACTCTGTCCTTAACCTTTCCATGGAGATACTGACTCCATCGCTCGAGATCTCTAGGTGGCTATCGAGCGGCTCTTCCTTGCCAACAAACAGCCGCGCGCCATCTTCCTACTAAACGAGTCTCCTTGTACTGCTAGCGCCTCAAGGTAAAGGCTGCCTCCCTCCACGATGTCGGTCACCCTGTGGCTGACTCACAACTCATCCTCGCCCTTCTGCGATGACTTAACCCACGCTTCTCCAACACCACCGATGACATCGCTAACTCTACACCTCTTCCGTCGTTCGCTCGGGCCCATGACATGCTAGTCCTCACGCCTGGCCAACGACGAGAAGACCATGGCCCACACCGCTCTCCTCGCCGCAGCCGACCATGGCTGCCGATCACCGTGTGCTGCTGTCACCTCTTATGGCTCTGGTAGCCATGGCCCTAACCATGGTAACACAGCTCGCACTGGTGGCACCAGCAAAGGCAAGGGCAAGGGTAAGGGCAAGAACTGGCACGGTCTGATGCAACCGCGACCTGCTTCAGTCCCTGTTCCATCTGTCAGTCCCATGGGTCCGTGGCTATGCTAGAATCCCTGGACACCCTAGCCCCAGCCACGCAGTCCCATCGGCTGGCAACCAGGGGTTCTTGGCGCCCATCCTCAGGCCCACCTGGCATCGGCTCCCACCCTACCGCCTCAGCCGATACTCTCGCCACCACCCACCCAGTCGGTTCTCTCCTAGAACCAGGCTGGCCTCGTCGCCGCTCTCAATCAGATGACACTCTAATCTCAGCACCCTTGGATGCTAGACTCTGGTGCGTCCTCTCACATGGCGTCATTGGCCGGTATACTACTCTCTCGCCATCCCTCCTTCTCCCCCTTCATCACCATCGGCAATAACCACTCTCCCTATCCAATGCCATGGTGACTCCTTTCTGTCTACACCCACAACTAACCTTCCACTTCACAATGTCCTCATCATCCCCTCCCGCATTTACAATCTAGTATCTGTTCGCCAACTCACACGAGATAATGATTGCTCAATTGAATTTGACGCTTCTGGTTTCTCTGTGAAGGATATCCCAACCTGACGTTAGATCCTTCGCTGCAATAGTGGTGGCGACCTCTACACTATCCCCACTACGCCGTCCACTCCACACGCCAGCATCGCCCTCTCCGCCAACCTCTGGCATCTTCACCTTGGCCATCCTAGCCTCGACGTTGTTTCCAATCTACGTCGCAGCGCCTCCATCAAGTTTAACCACAACAGCTCCACTATTTGCCACTCGTGTCAACTTGGCAAACACGTGCGACTGCCTTTTTCAAATTATATGTCTTATACCTTGTGACCTTTTAAGCTAATATACTGTGATGCATGGACTTCTCCGGTTAAGAGTGTTTCTGGTAATCAGTATTATCTTGCAATACTTGATGATTACACACATTATTGCTAGAATTTTCCACTCACCAGCAAGTCCAAGATCGCCTCCCACCTAATTAACTTTACAAACTATATCTCTAACCAGTTCAACCTCTCCATTAAAGCCTTGCAGGCCGATAACGGTACGGAGTTTCTTAACCGTACCGTTCAAAACTTCCTTACCTCCCATAGCATCCATCTCCGCCTCTCCTGTCCCTACACCTCTCCCTAGAACGGCAAGGCCGAACCTCTACTTCGCACACTTAACAATATGAGTCACACAATGCTACTTCATGCCCACCTACCTACAACCTATTGGGCTAAAACACTAACCACTACGACTTACCTCCTCAATCGACGTCCTTGCTCCTCCGTTCGTCACAATGTCTCATACACCTTTATGTACCGTAAGGCGCCCGACTACTCTCACCTACGCGTCTTCAGGTGTCTCTGCTACCCCAATCTCATCGCCACTGTTCCTCACAAACTTGCCCCCTGCTTCACCGCCTGTATTTTTCTCGGATATTCCTCATCCCATAAGGAATACCGATGTCTCGATCTCTCTACCCGTTGGGTCATCGTCTTTCGCCATATCGTCTTTGACGAGACCTGCTTCCCCTTCGGTCTACTTCATCCCAGATCCTCATCTAGCGATCTTGACTTCCTCCTTACCAACACCGTGCCCTTCCAGTCCCCTCCATCAATCTCACCTCCGGCCTCCTTATCGGCCGCTCCTAAGAACTTGTTGATCAGCTATCCCACTCCTCTTCAGTCCGATGCTACTCACATCGGACCTCCATTGGCCCCACCACTCTCATCGGTTCTGGCTGATCCTGTCTCCCTCTCATCGAACACATCAACCCCATCGGCTCCTCAGCCTTCATCGGCTCATACCCACCTATCGGCCCATCCGCCTTCATCGGCTCGCCTCTCCCTATCGGCTGCTCCACCTCCATCAGACCGCCCAAACCAATCGGCCCATACACATCCATCGGCTTACCCACCCCAATTGGCTCAGGCCGACCTAGTTCAGCCATTTCCTCGCACATACAGTCGCCGATCCCGAGCTGATGCTACCCCTCCCCAACTAGTCCCCATCCCACCTCCCACGCTCCCATTGGCTCATGTCCCCTCCACATCTCATATGATTACCCGATCACAAACCAGGTCCCTCCGCCCTACCAAGCGCTATGGGCTCTCAGCAGTCTGTTGTACTATCTCGTCCATCCCGGTGACTCCTCGTTCAGCCCTGGCCGAGCCTCAGTGGCGCGTGGCCATGGCCGACGAGTACAATGCTCTCATGGACAATGAGACCTGATGCCTCGTCTCTCGTCCTCCCGGGTACCAATGTTGTGATCGGTAAGTGGATCTTTAAACACAAGTTTTACGCCGATGGATCACTTGCCCGTCACAAGGCACGCTGGGTAGTTCGGGGTTTCACCCAACGTCCTGGTGTTGACTATGACGAAACCTTCAGTCCCGTCGTCAAACCCGCCACCATCCGGGTCATTCTCACTCTGGCTGCCTCGCACTCTTAGCCGATCCACCAGCTCGACGTAAAGAACACCTTTCTTCACGGTCATCTGACGAAAACGGTTTACTGCCAGCAGCCTCCAGGCTTCGTCGATCCCTCTCATCCCGATGACGTATGCCTCCTTCAGCGCTCCCTCTACAGCCTCAAATAGGCTCCTTGGGTCTGGTACCAGCGCTTTGCTACCTACCTTCGGCACATTGGCTTTGTGGCCTCCGTATCTGATAGCTCTCTCTTCGTTCTTCACATCGGCACCACCACCGCCTATCTTCTCCTCTATGTTGATGACATTATTATTACAGCATCCTTGCTGTCCCTCCTGCACCAGATCATGGCTCGACTCTACTCCAAGTTCACCATGACTAATCTCAGCCCTCTCCATCACTTCCTTGGCATCTCTGTCATCCGCTCTTCTCACGGGTTCTTCCTTTTCTAGCATTAGTATGCCATTGATCTCCTTCAGCGTGCGGGCATGGCCGAATGTCACCCCACGGCCACTCCGATCGACACTCGCGTCAAGCTCTCCGCTACCAATGGCTCTCTCGTTGCCGATCCCTCCCAGTACCGAAGTCTTGCTAGTGCTCTCCAATACCTCACCCTAACATGGCCCGACCTTACTTACACCGTCCAGCAAGTGTGCCTCTTCATGCATACTCCGCGCGAACCTCACCTCGCGCTGCTCAAGCGTATCCTTCGCTACGTGAAGGGCATAGTCTCCAGCGGCTTACATCTCAGCTCCAGCCCAATTGACTCTCTCACCGCGTACTCCAACGCGGACTGGGTGGGCTGCCCTGACTCTCGACGCTCCACGTTCGGCTACTGTGTCTTTCTCGGCGACACTCTAGTCTCCTGGTCCTCAAAATGTCAGACTACAGTGTCTCGGTCCAGCACCGAAGCTGAGTATCGCGTCGTTGCCCACGCCGTCACCGAGTGTTGCTGGCTTCGCCAGCTTCTCCAGGAGCTTTGTCCACCTATCTCCTCTACGACCATCATCTACTGCGACAACGTCATTGTCGTCTATATGATCACCAACCCAGTCCATCATTGATGCACGAAGCATATATAGATAGATATTCATTTTGTACGTGATAAGGTCGCATTAGGACATGTTCGTGTGCTTCATGTACCATCGGCACACCAGTTCACCGATATTATGACCAAAGGCCTTTCCGCACCTTTGTTCACTAGTTTTCGCTCCAGTCTCTATGTCCGTTTCCCTCCCACTGCGACTGCGGGGGTGTTAGACCACTGGACCACTGGACCACTGGACCACTGGACTGTATATATATATAGACCCGACCCCCCTTTATAAAGTCACCGTATTCTCACACTGCGCATCGTGGCTTCACCAGCAACTATCTCTGCTGTACATCTTCACGAACAGGTGCGGCTATCTTCTCCCTTCCCTTCACTCCACTGTTGTCAGACGAGCCATCGCTCACGAGCTCTGATTCTGCTCATGTGCTCCCGTTGGCCGCCGAATTTACCCTCGTGATTGTGATTTTCTCAGCAATGTTGACGCCTCCACTTCATGCACCCATGGCAGGTGCTTTCCTTCTATCACAACATTTGCGTAAGGTTCATTAATTAAGAACTTGAGTTAGTAAACGGTGAGTGGAACTCACAACTTTATTTGTTATGCCATCTTCCAAATCAGGTTGTTTACACCTATTAAGATGCATGTCTTACTGCCTGTTGCACTGGCCAAGGTTAATCACTATCAATAGATGGTTTATTTGGATGGAACAACTGTGTGCTGTAGTGTACGTTTTCAGGCATTACAGATTATAGCATTTCCTTTCTTTCCTAATTGCTATGCTTTTCCACGTGCTCTTACTAATGTAAATGGTGTTTCCCATGTGCTCTTGTCAGTGGCACAAATTTCTTATGCTAAAATCCTGGGAAGATTTGGTAAGCTGGGCCAAAATTAAGAGAACAGTCCAATGAGCAACATATTCTTTTTGTCACAATCAAGGCTTAAGAGCTTAGCATCTATCATCATGTCTTATCTGACAACACACTTCTTTCAGGTATGATCATTTTTTACCAGTGAGCATGCTTTTTTTTCCTATTTTTTTCTTATCATAGTGATGCTCATTACACCTGGATGTGTTCTGTTATAAGCCAACTAGGCAAAGTGGTGGTGGATGATGAGAGTAATGGCTTGCATGGATGGCAATAACAAGATGCAGGGTGATTGATCGGTGGTGGTGTGATGTTAATATAATTAACGCTAGATAACTTCTATATAGGTCATGACCACTCATATATATAGAGGATCCCATACATAAAAGGTTACACATATATAAAATGTTATAAGCGTAACCAACAGCGATTAGGAGACACAACTCTAAATATAGATGATCTCTTATTAAATATATATTACACACTTCTATATTTAACACCCTTTTAATCTAGACAGAGGTAGATTAGGTTCAGATTGTACCGTAAATTGCAGTAGGGAGTAACCAGGAGCGGCTTAGTCATGATGTCGGCCACCTAGTCCTTGGATGAGATGAAGTGGACGTCGAATTGGTGAGAGGCAACACATTCACGAACAAAATGATAATCAACCTCGACATGCTTCGTGCGATGATGAAATATGGGATTGGTAGAGAGATTAGTGGCACCAATGTTGTTATACCATAGGGACAGTGGCCGAAGCTGAGAGATCCCAAGTTTTCTTAGCAACACTTGTATCCATATTACTTCAGCGGTAGCATTGGTGATGGCCTTGTATTCAACCTTTATGCTCAAGTGAGAAACAGCTGGTTGTTTGTGAGAGCTCCAAGAAACAAGATTGCCACCAAAGAAAATGGCATAGCCACCTGTACTGCGTTGATCATCTGAGTTTCTAGCCCAATCGGCATCAGAGAACACAATTGGCAATAAAGATCCAGATTTAGTGATGCATTTAATTTTAGTATCAAGCAGACGCTCTACATGTGCTTGAAATTGTAAGAAAATGTGTTGAGCCTTAGTACGGTCATGCATCAAATATATCCACGTAAATTTACTAAAATCATCGATAAAACATATGTAGTATTTGTATCCACCAATAAACTTGGGAGCAGGGCTCCACACATTTGAAAAAATAAGTTCAAGAGGCGATGTAGAACGATGAATGGCATGAGTATAGGGGAGTTGATGACTCTTGCCTAATTGACATACATGACAGACTGAGGGACTTGACTCCTTGATATATGGGAGATTATGCAAACTCAAAATAGACCGCATGACTAGGGTAGGGGGATGGCCAAGACAAGCATGCCACTGATTTGTGGATGCCTTGACACTGATAAGTGCTTGTTTGAAGAATTCAACATCGAATGGCTTTATGGGATAGAGCCCGGATTCATACTTTCCTTCTAGGAGCACTTGTTTCGTTGATTAGTCCTTTACAAGAAAATGATAGGGATCGAATTCAAAAAATACATTATTGTCATGTGATAGTTTATGAATTGAAAGGAGGTGTTTAGAGATATCACATATGTGGAGAATATTATGTAAGTCAAGAGGACGTGTAGCAGTTTTAAGAGAACAAGAACCAATATGCATAATTTGCAAACCTGTCCCGTTGCCAACTTAAACCGTTTCTCCACCATGGTATTGTTCACGTAAGGCTAGGTGATCCAGATCATTGGTTATGTGATTCGTAGCCCCCATGTCGATGTACCAGTTGGTGTCGACCTTGTAGGATGAAGTAGTAGCCACAGCAGCATAAGGTTGTTCCTCTCGGTAAGACACATCCATACGATGCCAATATTTGATGGCAGTGTGACCTGTACGACCGCAGATCTGATAGGCAGGGGTGTCACGTCCATGTCCCTAGGACGGAGGACCGCCCAGGCTACGAACTCGGGCGCGGCCAAGGGGACCACCATAGCCATGGCCCCACTGCCCATCTTGGTCGGTGAAGTTGGCTGACACGCCGATGTTGAGGGGAGTCTCCGTCTGGTATTGCAGTTGGTGCGCCTCAAATGTTAGCAGATGTGAGTAGACGTCGTCGAGCGTGAGGGACTCACTATTTGTTGTCATAGATGTGATGAACGAATCGTAATCTAGGAAAAGACCTGCTAGGAGATAGGCAATGATCTCGTCATCACAAAGAGGAGCATCACCTACAGCCAGCTCGGATGCTAGACTCTTGATCTTGCAGAAGTAATTGGTAGCAGAGAGGTCACACTTCTTGGTTGTAGCAAGGTCGACACACACTTGGACAGTGCGCGCACGCGTGGCGGAGGAGAACATGCGCCGAAGAGTATCCCAGGCTTCTTTGGATGTGGCGGCAGACATTACGTCCTGAATGATGTTTTCAGTCATCGATGAGAGAAGACCACTTAGTAGTTGTTGATCTTTATCATACCACAGGCAATATTCTGGGTTAGACACGAGCTCGGCACCATCAACAGTCGAAGAAGGAATCTGCTGGGGAGGCACGGTCGTGGATCAATCGATGAAGCTTATAAGCTTTGCACTCCACAAATACGGGAGAAGCTAGACGCGCCATAATGTATAGTTTATTTTGTTGAGTCAGATGGTGACGGCATCATGAATTGGTATAGGGGCAAAGGTAGTAGTAGAGGAGAGGCTGGAAGTAGAGGCGGAGGTGGTGGAGGAGGAGGTAGAAGATGATGTTGACATTGATTTAGAGAAAAATATTGGCTTCGATACTGTTAACGCTAAAATCTGGACAGCCTGATGGTGGACCGCCTAAAGCTGATCGGCTGGAGAGGTGTCCGATCACTACAGTAAAGAAGCCGATTGGATTGTAGCAAAGGAAGACTTGGTCCCAAATTGGAAGACTATCTAGATAAGACCGAGTTTGCGGAGGAGCCGTGGAATCCACGATAGGGTATTTTATCTTTGTAAATTGTAATCTTATCTAATTAGGAAGGTTTAGTTAGTTAACTTCTTTAGAGATATTTTCCTTTATTTTTGTTAGGAAATAACATCCAATGGTTAAAAACGCGTCGGACTCTGTAAATCCACGGTATAAATATAGACCCCCTGTAAACATGTAAAGACATCTCTCGATCAATACAGCTTCGACGCATCGCCACCCTAGTTCATCTAGGTATTTATCGGTGGGTTCTGGCTCTCGACGTAAGGCTGCATCGGTTAAGTTCGATCTCTGGCAAAGGGGTAAGTCCAGCCACTATCTCGATATGTTCTGCTCCATCTAAGGCTGCATTGGTTAGGTTCGACCTCTTAGGCCGGTTAGATGTATCGCATCACGTCCGTGCAGGGCCTATCAGCCTATTAAGCTCCCTTTGACGTCGTCAATTTCGTGCTGCATCAGTTAGGTTCGACCTACGGGGTTGCCGACGGTAGATTGAATTTTAGGCTTATAGTTTTCTGCACGGCGTATCATCGGAGTGCTAGCCGATGAGTTATCCATGCTCTGAGCTTCACGCCAAGCGCATCGGTCTTCTAGCCGATGCGCGCCTGCCTTCAGAGAGGCGTCCCCTTATCGGCTCAGCTAGCCGATGGGTTCGCTTCTGTCTTTACTTCAGCATGACCAATCCGGCGTCCTCTGTATTGTCGCTATTGGCCTCGGCCTCGTACTGTCTTAGTTAGGTCCGATCTTTGAGGTTTGGTGTTAACGGTGCCGTCACGGTAGGCGACGGGTCATCGTGATGCCATCTCCGGAGCGGCATCGGCTTCGCAGTCGATGTGTCTATATACTCTTTCTTGCCACTCCGCATATGCCTTTATCAGCTTTCTAGCTAATGGATGACCGCTACAGCTTCTGTCGGCTATCCGGAAGGATCCTGTGCTCATACGCGCCAGGCCTTTAGAGGTTTCCCTTGACGCGCCATGCCGAGCTCATTGGTCTCCTAGCCGATACACGCCCGCCTTTAGAGAGGCATCCCCTTGTCGGCTCAGCTAGCCGATGGGTTCGTTCCTATCTTTACTTCAACACAGCCGATCTGGCATCCTCCGTATCATCGCTGTTAGCCTCGGCCTTGCACTATCTCGGTTAGGTCTGATCTTCGAGGTTCGGTGTTAATGGCACTGACACGGTGGACGACGGGTCTCGTGCTGTCATATCCGGAGCAGCATTGGCTTTGCAGCCCGTGCCTTTTAACACAATTTCTTGCTAGTCCGCATGTGCCTTCATCGGTTTTCTAGCCGATTAACGACCATTACGACTTCCGTCGACTATCCAAATGGATCCTGTGTGATTTGCTATCCTTTGAGTACATCCCGGTTCCTCCATCGGCTCTACGGCTGATCTCTTGTCGACACCTGTCCACGCCTTTATCGGCTCCCTAGCCGATTGAAGAGTGTCTCGATTCCTATCGGTAAATAGCCAATAGCGAGGGGCTTCCCGGACGCGGCTGATGACCAACCCGATCCTATCGGCAGGCAGCCGATAGCAAGCGCCTGTATCGGCCCCTCGTTTAACTAACCTGTTCGTCTCACCTCTTTGTCAATTGCAGGATCAAATTGACTGGCACGCCCGTACCCGTACCATCGCGCCAGAGCTGATCGAACCCCACGGCTCCTGACATGCGTACCTTGAGCCACAGAGAGAAACCGACCGACCTGCACTAGAGCTAAGCAGACATTCCAGGCGTCGGCATGTTCCCGTCGGGTGCGCGTGATCCGACGCGAATAGATACCATATTAATATAATTGATGCTAGATGACTATAGGTCATGACCACTTATATACCTAGAGAATCGCATACATAGAAGATTACACATACGTGAAAGGTTATAAGTATAACCAATGGCGATGAGGAGACATATCTAAATAATCTCTTATACACACTTCTATATTTAACAAAGCTAACGTATTTTAGTAGTAACATAGCTAAAGCATTTATACCTTGTACTATTTTTGTGCAAAAATAACCATTCCTATTACTGAAATTTGTTTTAGGTATTCTTTTTTTTTTGCGCCTAACTGTAATGCTTATTGCTTAACATAATTTAGTGGGGATCTGAGGAGCTACAGGAGAGCTCAATAGTACGTTTGCTTTGATAATCTCTAAGTCTTAAAGAGCATCTATGTGCATACATTACGATCAAGCATCAGTGATTTGTTCGTTTATTCATTGGATTTGGTCAAACGTGCGTGCATACGTATGTACGTATGTATAAACTACTTTGTTTTGTGCACAATAAAAAAGATAAGAACCGATCTTATATAAAGCATGCAAAAATGTTTCGCAGGCATAGGCAGTTTGGTTAAAAAAACTGTTTGGATTATGGTGAAACAAATAAAAATCCAACTGATTTGTAGCATTACACACCTATTAAAACATTGGTAGTTTCTTACCAGCACATATAACAATTAATTATATCATAAATTTATAGGCATATTCACATTGACTGGATATTTATATAGATGACTGAATATTTATATAGATAAAGAGTTGTAATTTAAGTCATACATATTATCAACATCTATGCAAAATACATATTAACATAAATAACTGTAAGTCATACAGATTTAATCTCTACTGCTGGCTCGCATAAGATATATATAGTATAATTTCAATCTAGGATATCTAATCTAAACAATTGCTCAATATAACTTAATATATATATATGTAAGCAATTTATTTAACATAAACAATCTATTGTGTCTCTAAAATTATGAAATAAATCATATAACAGGAGTTTAATGTATCACTTTAATCAGATAGGTGTTAGAAAGGCTGAGAAGCATGGCTACCATATCATTGTTACCTTTAATCACTTTTAATTTAAAATAACTAAAGTCTAAGATGAGAAGATTATTTTATGACATATATTTTGATGGCCATATTTTACCGTGGCATATACATCAATTATTGCCATTTCAATATTGATCAATAGTAATACACACATTATACATACAATCATTTGTTATTACCATTAGTTATTTCTGTTTGTACCACAGGGGCACGGTTGCATACATTTCTCAACCAATTAACCGACTAGAAGGAAAATAATATATATTCACTCATAAGAAATCACAATTTCTAATAGAATAGAACCGTGGTGCATTAATTAATTCATAATATGTCATAATTAAGCAAGCAAATAAGCAAGACGGACAGGTAAACTAAAAGTTATCAAAAAATAGCACAATCCCAACTACATGTGTTTTAGTCAGTTAGTATACGCACTAATATGGTAATTTAATAATATAATCAACAAACATTATATACCACTTCTAATATTTTCAGGAGACTTTTGGTTGTAAATTTTTTTCTTATGGTTGATTTCCTCCATAATTTCTCTATAGCTCTCATGCAATTAACATAAATAAGTAAGGAAGCAAGAAACCGAGATCTATCAACATCCAGCATGCCACCAGTTAAATCCCTAAACCCTAGGCAACGAACAAATAAGCAACTCTAACGATAGCTCTAGTGTCTGGATGGCGACGGTGGGAGATCCGACGGGACAATGTTCACCTGCATGTGGGTGTGTCCCGTTTGCCATAGTGCAGGTCGAGGAGGGGTAGGGAAATTCAACATATTTACATAGGTGGACTTCCTAACAAGCTTCCTGTGAAACTCTGCATGCAATAATTATTTTCAACAATTTTGAAAATTCATACAAAATCCATCTAGGCTCCATTCGAGGTAAACAACTTATCTATATGATATCTATTATTTGGGCTAAGTTAGGTATCTTTATCCTTAAAATTAGTGTATTACAAGGATTGCTCACTATTATTATCTTACATACCATTTGATCTTAGTTTGTGCAATATCCTCACATTTGTGAGAATCTATACTTAATTTAGTTCTTGAAGGAGCTATCGGCCTAACTAAACTGAAAGAAGTGCAGTAAGGATCATTTTGAATATTTTTTAATCTTAATCAGGCTTTGTATGAATTTTTTTTATAAATTTTTGAATAATAAGTAAAACCTCTTCGGAGGTGATGGATTATGAAAGCTATCCAGAAAAATGTTGGATCCACATGTCATTGACAAGCTAAATTTAAATGGGTCCACTTGACAATTGCTCTAGATATTTTTGAATAAAGAGTAAACTTTCTTCAGAGGAGGTGGCTTATGAAAGTCACCTAGAAAAATATTGGGATGACATGTTAATGAGAAGCCCAATTTAAACTAGCACAGTTGCTTATGAAAACCAAATTTTAACATATATTGATTTCGTCAAGCCACCTACCATCGCGCCCATGGTAACAAACTCCTCCTCGGCCTCCATGCCCCTTGTCCTCATCGTTGCTCTCATCATTATCGTCATTAAAGTCCTCCTCCGATGACGACGAGTCCTTGTCAGAGTCCTTCGGCAGAGACCCATTGTACCACTAGTCATCCTCATTGTCCCATTCATCACCAGGCATTTCGCCTAGCAATTGGAGCAGCGACGACGATGATAAGGTGGTGTCCCCATCGAAGGTGCCCCTGTCGTTGTTCAACTCCCTATTGGTGGTGATGTACTGTTGTTTGCAGAAGAGAGTGTATAAAGGTGGGAGATTGTGGATAGGGAGAGTGTGATGAGAAAACCCTATTGCCTTTTATTTATTAAAAAATAGATGCAATATGGGATGTGAGGAGACGTACCATTATAATGGAGGACATAACTGACGTTCGACAGTTCATCTTTCTAAGAGTTTGTAAGAAAATAGATGATAGTAAAGATAGTTGAGTGGTGTGAGGAAGATGAATAAACAACACATAAGTGAGCATTTAAGAACACACCACTTGAAAAATACCGTGGACATGGCCGGCCGTCTAAACTGTGCCGCTCGTGCATGTAAACCCATTTTTATAGGTGACATTAAGACAGCCACCTGCGAAAAGTCTTACCACGAGCGGCCTCTTCAGACAACCATCGGAGAAAATAGAAATGTTTTTTATAAGCAGCTACCTTAAGCGGCCGCCCGTAGTATCTAGTTTACACTGACAGCTCTTGACCCTCTCCCCCTACCGTAAGCTTAAAGCAAACGTTTCATATTTTTCTCTGCCTGTAAAAATAAGAAAAGATGCTTAAAAAAAATCAATTTTGTGTATCACCACGTTTAGTGAAAGGCATAAAATTGACAGGGTTGAGTTTTGTTCTGTTATTATTTTTACCAACACCCCACCTTCTCGGGTTGTTAAGAAGTGCAGCAAAGCTGACTTTTGCTCTCAGCATCCTTCGCCATCGCTAGGTCATTGGCCTTTGTCAAGGAAAGTGGGCATTCAAGGAGATGAACGCTGTCTGCAACCAATGTTTTTTTTTCTTACCACAACTTTGATTTCCTTATATTTTTCGCCAGGTCATTGACCTTTCTCAAGGAAAGTGGGCATTCAAGGAGATATCAAACATATTCAGGATGTGAGGAATGCAAATGGTCTCGGTCACAAAAGAATAGTGCAAAGTTCTTAAAACGAACAAAATATCTAACATGAATGCTTTCTAAATGTCACTGACAATTCCGATTATAGAGATTTCAATCATTCACTTATAATGTATATTCAGTTACAACTTTAAAACATGATAAGAGTACTTCTAGGAAAAAATCTTGTTCTGGTTCTATATGCTAAATACTTCAATGGCCAAAGTTCAAGGAATGGCTAAAGCAGCAAAGCATGCATGTCACAGTGATGTTTGTTTCTCTGAACAGAACTGGTATACCAGTATGTGTAAGCTGACTTCAAAATGGTATTGTGGGTTATTAGTATAACAGCAATATAGAACAAAAGGAAAAATCGGATCAGTACTTGGAGTAGCACTCAGAGCTGATATCGCATGACCGTAGTAGCCTTGATAAGGAATGCAGAGGCGGCCGGCCAGAACAAACCAGTGCACAAAATTGAACAAAAGTAATGTCTGATCTTATGACATTATTGACAAGCAATCACAGCGTCAACACAGTCGTTTGACAAATATAGTTTAGTGCAGAACTGATTATCGAGGCAACACAGTCACATGTGGGGTGATATCACAATCACCCTTTTCTCCCACAAAATTCTATTGGCAATCTGGCATCAAATGGAAGAGCAGATTAAAAAAAATCTAGGCAAAAAAACAGAACCACGCAAAGAAGTATCTAAGCCAACAGAAATTTATATCAGGTTAATAAGGATATATATGAGAGCAATATAAAGATTCCGCCTATTACCAGTAATTAAAGGCTAATGGAGTTAGCTTATGGTAATTTTCGAAGCAAGTGATTAGCAGTAAGATGCCTTTATGCATTCCAAGCAAGTGAGCAGTAAGATGCCTGCATAGGTATGAAAGATAATATACAGCTAAAAAGACTACCATCGTGAGCACAGATGAAGCAATGTACTATTTTGACTAAATTTCATTCTGTGGAGGTTTTCTCTCAAATTTAGAATTCAGATGTAGTTTATCACCATGAATTATCATACTAACCATGCTGATCAAATAAATTATACATGTGAATCTATTATGACAGTTCTGAACATTCAGCTGGTACATTCATATCAAGTATTTTTAAGTTCAAGTTCATAGCAGATCTTTGATATGAATGTACCATTAGTTCATCCAAAAACAAAAGAGTATAGTTAAGTGGGACCTGTATCATAAAGATTATACTGATTCTTTGAATGAGCACTGCAAAAGTTGTTAAGCAAAATATAAAATGCTACTATCGAATTGCAGAGGGATAAATTTCTGACCACGTAATAAATTAATTAAACTTCATACACAAAACCTTCCAATTTAGCACTTCTCTGATAGAATCCTTTCCATATTGCTCTGAGAAAAATCATTTCCCATCAGTACTGCTTTGATCATCAAATCTTATTTGAGATTCATGCCATGAAAAAGTATATAAATAATCACATCCAAAGTTCAATGAGATAGTAAAACCTTCTCCCCATGCTCATTAGTTTTGCACCTTCCACTGTTGTCCACCAATGCTATTGGCAAGGGAAAATCTTAAAAAGAGCAGCAGATTATTAAATTTAACATTCGCAGGGAAAAAGGCAAGAGATTTTACAAGCACGACTGTTTGTGAACACATGAAACAAGGGTATTGTTTGTGAACAGTGTCTATACAGCGAATGATTAGTTACTGAAACCATTTGCAATGAAAGATCATATCAGCAAGCAAAACAGCAGGTCGGAAAAAATATATTGGAATAACCTTAGACTGATGTAAGATCAAGAATAATGTTTAGAGTAAATCTAGGAACTATACTGACAAACAAAAGGCTAAAATCTGCTCATTGTATCATTCTCATACTACCAGATGGCAAAGCAGAAACGCAAACTAAAACAATGTATAGTACATTTTATCCTTATGAAAGCAAAATCAATTCTTGTATGTGCTTACTAAAGCAAGCTTAAGTGTAGGAATAGTATACCGCATGTCGATGGTATCTCTTTGAGCATCTTGCCCAGCCATCATGTAGGATTGAATCACTTTAAAAAAACAATCAATCAAAAGGGATGAATGATTGGAAAAGACAAAATAAAATTTTAAAAATTTTCTTAAACACAAAAACTGAAAAGTGTGTTTTTCGAAATTGGCCATTTTGTTACTAAAAATTAGATCCATAACACCGATTAACCTAAAAATTTACAAAATAAACTAGACAAACTATTAAACAAATCTAACTAGAATCAACTCAATTGAACTTCTGGATCTCAAGATATGAACAAAACAAAATTACTGAATAGAAAATTAACCAAAATTAACTAATCACTAATTAATTAATAACAGGAGATCTAAAAACAATTAATCGATCAAAAAAACTAGAAAAACAACCTAGCTAAATTTTGGATGAAAGAAATCAAATCAAAACACAGAGAAAATAATTTAATTCAAAATCAAATGCTAGTTATGCAAAAAAGGGAGAATATATTTTGCACAAAATTTTGACAAACTTCACCTTTATTTCTAAAATTACGCTTTAAAAAGTACACAAAACTCTCAATTTTTTGTGTCTTAATTCCTAACATTTTACTCTCTATTTCTACCAAAACGTTCTTCCTCCAACTAGATGTAGGACTCAACTACTCAATTTTTAGACCTATTATAATTATCTAAATTAATTTCTTTCTCTCCAAACTAGACTCTAGATCATACTAGCATCACATCCAGCTAGTTATAGCCCGACATGCTACAGTAACTTGATGTATTGTAGCAACCATCCTTCTCCAATTTTCCTTCTATTTTTCTTTTCGAATTTCTCCAAGATTTTTTTGACGCTTACACGCATAACTTGTGAAGCCCGTTACAAAATCCTCCCCATACAGCGTCCATCCACCGTATGTTAACTTGTATCTAATCTCACCTAGCATCCTTAACTGTTCTGGACCTCAGATCCCCCTAAACCTAGTTTCGATCCCGCTGTTGATTGATGTTGGCTCCAATACCTCGTGACTCTAGTCCCACTTTATTACATAGCATCCTGACCATGCAATATCTCTGTTTATCCCTGAGCGTAGTCTCCTATCTTCACCATTGATCAAGGTTGACCTAAAGTTATCTATACACAAATAGATAGAATAATCGTTTTTGGCATAAATATTATAATCTGACCTATATCAAGATACACAACATATATTTTAAATAAATAATTTAAAATAAAAATCAATTAAATATTATCAATTTTAATATATAAATATTTTTGTCAATTTCAACGTAAACTATTTTACCAATTTTGCTTAAAACCAAATTTTTATCATTATTATCTAACAATTGCTTCCTTAATAAAAACATTGACAACAACATAACATTAACAATTATCTTAAAAAACATTGGTATTTAACTTCTCAAAAGAATTTTCACTTGTGTATCAATATATGTAATATAAATCTAGCATAACTAAGTGCAATTAACAATTTATTTCAAGATATGATATTCTTTACTCACTATTTTAAAACTTGCAAGCATTATTTTGATGCACTTTTTTGCCCTTTTTTTTTATAAATTGAGAACTTGATTGATCTCCATTATAACATAAATTACAAGAAAAGAAATTATATGTGTCATCAGCCTTACTTTTTAACCTGTTTTAGTATATATCTTTTGACACTTAAAAACTTAAAACTTAAGAATCGGGTTTCGATCATACATAATTTTTTTTAAGTTCATATTAAAGTACAATAGTACTTTCATACTAAGTGTGATAATGCATATTTCCTCGATCTTTTTCATACTTTTCATAGCACATATTTTTTATCTTTCTGATATTTATTATATCACAATAACACTTTGAACACAAGATCAAAATAGATAAAAAATGTTTAATCATGTCAAGATTTAATTCAAGTTGTCATTCCATTTAATTAGTTATGCAAAGATTAACATCACATATCTAGAAACATAAAAGCACTCATATCTTAAGACATAAATATGTATGTAAATAATACACATGAATCATATGTAATGCTCACTATTTAATAAATTTTACTTTTTAAAAAATAACACACAAAAAAATGTTACAAAAGTTTATATGCTCCCTTTAAAACAACCCTATAGAATGAATAGCTCCAATTTCTCTCTGAAAACAAGCAAAATAAGAAGAATTTAAAGGTTTTGTAAAATTATCTGCCAATTAATGTTTAATATCACATGATAAAGTGTCACATTATATTTTTTTAGCATGATATCTAAGAAAGTAAAATCTAATATTATTACGTTTTGTCCTAGAGTGTTGAACTAGGTTCTTAGCAAAACAAATAGCACTTCTATTATCACAGAAGAGTGGAACATTTTTTTAATTAATACCATAATCTTTATGTGTAGCTACTATCCAAATAAGTTGAGAACAACTAGTAGGCGACACATATTAAGATTTAACAATTGATTACGCTATAGAGAATTGTTTTCTAAAAAACAAGAAATAAGTAAATTGCTCAGGAAGAAACAAGCACTAGAAAAACAATACTAGAAAAAAAACACTTAAACTAATCCATGAAGATAAAGATAGCCATATGCCAAAATATTTAGTGCTATGAATATAACTGAGAATCCGCTTAAATGTTTGAAAAAGTAAAGCATATGGAAAGCTTGAAATCTTGGATATAAACATACCACAAATTGTATATCTTGTTGAGTATGCTCTGTCATTTATAAAGTTGTGATTGTTGGTGCAACCAATTTAATTGATTGTGTAGAAGGAACCAAAGCTTTATCATCAACAAAAATGTTCTTTCGTGAATATATACAACTGTACCTATAATCATAACCATAGAAATAAAAATATCTCTAAAAATTATCTTTTTAATATGTGGTACTCTTGTGAGATAGAAGAACTAATTCTTATCATCGGATATGTGACATGACCATCTAGAATTCATAATAAAAAAGTTCTCCTTTCTTGTGCAAAGTGCCTACACAAAATAAGACACTATCAAGGTCTTTGTACTGGGTTAGTAAGATAAAATTTAGAAATCCAGTACTAAGACACACAACGCACACTAGAAGACATAACATGAGTATTTATATGCAAAGTTTTTGATTTATTATTACTCATCTTAGAAGGACAAAAACGATGTGCTTTTCTCAAATTAGACATTGGCTTAGCTTTTTCTCTCATTTGTTGTTTAGCAAGTCTAAAATAGAATTCAACTTTATATCTATCTTTACCATAATGAGTGTAAGCGTACTTAACTTTCTATTTACTCTTATAAGTAGAAACAACACTTATACTTACTATGTCAGTAGATGATATAACACCAATAGATTTAAAGATTATATTTTTAGGTTCATCTGCAATATCAATTATGCTACTAACAAAATATTTAACAACAGTTAAAGTATGAGTCTTAGCATAATCATAAGGATTATAACCTAAAACTGTTTTAAATTTTTAAGAACTTTTAATTCAAAATTTGATTCAATCATTTAGTTTCCATCTTTTTTTAAATAATCAATACGATTCAAAAGAGTGACACAATTTTTGTAAGAAATATGCTAAAATTTATCTTTATTTTTACAATTAGAGTATGAATGAACCTTATGAGTAACAAGATTATCTTTTAGTTTAGCAATCTTAATATCAGCATCCTTTAACTTTAATCTAAGAGAATTGCAATTATCACAATAATCAGATTTTATAACTATACAAACATACTTGTCATTTTTCTCTATTTTAAGATTGAGTTCTTTCAAAGTAAAAGCATGCATATCTCTTAGAGAAGTAAATTTAGTATAAACTAGGTCACATAATTTGCAAGAATCATCCACAGAAGTCGATGTTTTAAGTGTTACAGTTTCAGTATCTAATTGTTCAACCAAAGTATCTTATTTCTTAGTGTTTTATCTTTCTTTTCTAATAAAGTATCAAGTTTTTCAATAGCACAAGCTAAATTATTAAAAGAATGTTCTACCTTATTGTCACTGTTATTGTCGATATCACTGTTGGTAATACTTGTGCTACTTACCATCATACATAACCCCATTAAGTTTTTCTTGCCTTTAGGAGTAGCGTCATCATCACTCTTAGGGTCCACATCACTCAGATTCACCTGTTCCAGAGCAAAAATAACATGGTGTACTACCTTCTTGTTCAAATACACATTCTTCTTGTTACTCTTGAATGTTTGGTTCTTTTCACTCTCTTCATCTTCTTTCTTATCTTCATTCCTAGAAATTCTTGCTATAAATTTTATACATTTAAGATAGATAATTAAACGAATCACATTCAAAACGTTTTTGAGATTCTCCACCATTTGTTCTTTTTGTAGATCAAACATTATGTAAAACTCCTGTAAAGTATGTGGAGAGAAATGTCAAATCATCTTCAGTTAGTTATTCTAACTATTTATTAGTTAGTGAAGACAGAGAAGACAAAGCAAAACTAGTTAAAGAATTAACACCAATAGAGTTGCTAGTTTGAGAAGTTAAAGCTATTGATTTGTTAGTAATATTTTTTTCTAGTTAAAACATTTAGCTCTTGAGTTTTCAATTTTGAATAAAGTACATCTAAAATAAGTTACTCATGGTAGTAGATTATATAATTGATATTACTTTTATCTTCCATATAGACGTATCTAAATCTCGTAGCAATTGATGAGAATTTTTAGGCTTAGAATAGATAATATTAATAGAATGCAAGTTGCTAAGAATCTTATTAAAGCAAGCAAAGAGTTCATCAAGAGATTCACCAGGATTCATCTCAAGATGTATGTATTCCTTTTTAAACATGTTCTGACATATCTTTTTTACCGTATTTAATCCTTCATGATAATCACAAAATGATTTCCGTATCTCATATACTAACTTAGATGCACCACATGGTCAAAGTCGCTTCTTCCTGGCCCTTGTATAATCAAATTTCTTGTCTTACAGTTAGCCTCTACATGTAACAGATTCGTCATTACTATTTCATCGTTTGCAGGAACTTAATATGGCTTCTAGATCTTCTCCCATATGATAAAGCCTTGAGCTTGAATATATGCATTCATCTTGGTCTTCCAATACTGAAAATTAACACTATCAAAAATACAAGGTTTTGTAGAATATATATTCGTTGACAAATTTGCTAATTATTAGTGAACATCAATTAGAAAAATAACCTTCTTTGATACCACTTATAGTATCGAATCACTTTAAAAAAGCAATCAGAAGGAGTGAATGATTGCGTATGACAAAATAAACAAAATAAAATTTTAACAAATTTTCAAAAACACAAATACTGAAAAAGTGTTTTCCAAAACTAGTCAAAACATTATTTCATTACTAAATAGATTATAGCTAAATATACGTAACTCTGATTTACTAAGAAAATTTATAGAATAAACTAAACAAAATTTACAAACAAAACAACTGGAATTACCTCAATCAGACTTCTAGATCTCGATATATTAACAAAACAAAATTACTAAAGAGAAAGTTAATCGAAATTAATTAATCACTAATTAATTAATAACATGAGATTTAAATATAATTAATCGATCAAACTTTTAAAAAAACTAGGAAAACACCATGAATAAATTTTCGATGAAAGAAATCAAGAGCAAATAATTTAATCTAAAATCAAATGTTAGATATAAAAAAATGATAATATATTATGCACAAAATTCCGATAACTTTACCTTTATTTCTAAAATTATCCTTACAAAAAATACACAAAAATTCTCTCAATTTTCTCTCTCCAACTACGTGTAGTAGTTCTAGTCCTACTTAGCATTCAACTACTTAATTTCCAAACCTATAACAATTGTCTAAATTAAGAACTGCCATCTACAGTACTGTGAGCTATAGTCCGAACTCTACAGAAACTTGATGTACTGTAGCAATAATCATTCTCCAATTCTTATTCTATTTTTCTTCCCGAATTTTTCGAAGATTTTTTTGTGTGTACATGCATAACTTGTGAAGCTCATTACGAAATCCTCACCACACGGTGTTCAACTACAGTATACCAATTTGTATCTAATCTCGTCACCTGGCATTCTTAACCGTTCTGTTCTGGATCTTAATATCTCTTGAACCTAGTTTTCGATCCTACCGTTGATCGATGTTAGCTCTAAGACCTCCTGACTCTAGTCTCATCTTTCGGTCTTCACCATTAACCAAAATTTACTCTAAGTCGTCTGCACATAAATAGAACAATCGTTTATTGACACAAATATTATAACCTGCATGTACGCACATGTTTACCGTATATTTTTAATAAATAATTTAAAATAAAAATTAATTAAATAATACTAATTTTAATATAAAATATTTTTATCAATTTCAACCTAACCTATTTTATCAATTTTAATTAAAACCAAATTTCCATTATTATTATGCTTTGGGGAATTACTCTCCAGTATCCACGTCCCCCCATAGATGAACTCCATGATATTGAATCTTGTGCTGCAAATTCCTAAGAAACCAACCAATCAATCCGTCTCACCCAACAACGAACAAGATCATCACGCAAAACATAACCAAGCCAGCCAATCTTTAGATCGATCGATCAATCTATCAATCGTGTATACTTGCCAGAAAGGTATCCATTCAACATGGAAAGGACGAATGGTTTAAATAGGTCGGCAAGATAAAAATACTAATTTCTTCTTGGCTGCAACACTCGACAATATTTAATTCAAAGCTGAAACAAAAAAAATAAAAAGAGTGTTAATTGGATCTCTTCTGAAGCTGACAATAAAGTTTAGGTTCATACCTTAGGTTGCTTGGAGCTCCGCCTCCTTGGCGGCGCGTATGGTCGACATGATTCAACAATTTACAGTCTCCTTTTGTCTTTCCTTTGCAAAGGAGACTATCATCTGAGTCGTAATGTCCAGATTATTTTTCTTAGCGAGGAATATGTACCCATTTTCTAACTATACTTTGAATGTAATATGGTCCAGCAAATTATAAACTCCTAGATAGACTGTCAACTAAGGGAGAGTTGATTGCGATGATAAGAGATAATCGGGCACCGACTAAATATTATATCCTCAAGTTAAACCCAATAAAAGATCAAGTGATTTAGCCAAAGAAGTGTCTTCAAACAAAAAAAAATTGGTACAACACCGTACGTCAAAACGCTCAGCATACAAAAGTTATTTTTTCTTTTCAAATCTAAGCAACAAAAATTTGCAGAAGCTAGTTTTTTTGTTCTACATTTCTCCACTGTGATATTTATTCTTCCTCACAAAAGTTTACCTACAACACAAGGTTTACTGGAGACGTTACAAATTAGCTGTCTGGCGTTAAGCCGATGACTGATACAGAAGTTCAGAAGTGTAAACGCTGTCACACGACTGTACGTCAACGTGTAGTGTTACAGGTAGCCCGGCTCAGCCGACAACAGAAAAACGCTCACAGTCATTTACAAAGAAAAGGGTAAGCATTTTGTTATCTCCATACGGTGCTGTAGTGCGTAAGGAAGAACCGGAAGTCTGGATGATGCACTTGCCGGTCCTGGAGCCAGACATCCGCTGCCTGTGTCAGTGAGGCTGCGAGCTGCTGCTCATAGGGCCCATTCGAGGACCAAACAGAACTCTGCAATTTGTACGATGCCAGTCCAAAGACAGGCAATGTTAGCTTACCAGCCACATTCATGCAGCTGCTGATGCCCCCAGAAGAGGGGGAGGGTGGTGTACTAGGGTCGGCATCTGCATGAGATGCATGTAATTATTATTTGGAAGAAGAGATGAAGCTAAGATTCATAAAACTATAAAGAAATTAATGGAGAGTTGGAGAACATCAAGAAATGACAATATTGATGTATTCTGTAGACTGACTGGCATAAGACGGTACTTACCCCTGGAAGGTGTCGCTGTTGATAGGTAATGAAATGTCAAGAAACATGCATCGAGATCCTTGAGCGTTGGTCCAGTAGGGATTCTATATATAGGGTACCTGCAATTGTAAGCCCCAGGATGAAACCAACATGTAGAATCATAGCAATACTTCATTTCCAGTATTGCTCTTCTACACAAGTTTATTAACTGATATTTAGGCCCTGCTCAGCTTAGCTAGCTGCGGCAGTGCAGCCACACTTCATTTTATACTGCTGGTACTGTAGTGCAGCTGCATGGCAGCCACAGCTAGCACCACCGAGCAAGGCCTTAGCTTAGTAAGTGCCCCTTTGTATTAGCTGATACACCAGCACAAAAGTGGGGTATGCATCCTCTGTTTGGGCCAGCACAGAAAGTGTTATGAATCTGGCTATTGCAAAATCAGTATTCTATTTCATTCAAAGATAAATATAGGAAGAGAACGACAAGCACTATTGATATGGAGCTAAATATTGTGAAAGTATCGATGGTGCTAATAAAACAAAAAGGTCAGCTTGGTGCAGTTTACACAAGGTATATAATTATTTGCACATATTATAATGATATAATGTGGAAATTATCCTTAAAAAGAATACAAAATCTCTAAAGCATACGGAGACCACAGATGCTACTGATAAAATGACGCTGTAAATTACATGAATCTGAAGTATAAGAGATATACCATGCAACAGACATCCAGCTGGTTGGCAGAAGATCACAGCTTCTGATTGACATTAATTCCGGAAATTTACTTGCAAGAATAGATACCTGATGGGACATTTATAATAAGCATAAAAGCAGTACATACATATGGCAAATACTCCTTTCAAAATTTCTTTTCTCAAATGTGGGAGGGGGTCTTGCCTTGTCTGTCAAAGGTTCTCTACCATAAGGTGGATCCTTCTCAAGATACTCGAATAATGCACGAGTGGATGGCAAATGAGTTTCACCATCCTCCATTTGAAAGCCACCACTCTCCAAACCTCTTAATTGGTCAGCATCAGTTCCACTGCTATTTTCGCTGCTAGTATCCATAGATTCCTCATCACTTTCCTCCCAAGGATGCCTTAAGTAAGCGAGAAAATTAACTAAGAGAAGCTCTGAACTATGAAAATTGAAGCAGAAAAAAAGGATAAATCCACACTGGAAAGTGTGTACCAATTGTCTCTTTGTCATTTTTTATTTTTATATAATTCTTTAATAATGTCTTTATTTGGAACAACGTTATACAACAGTTATCACCACCAGTGTTTCTTTTGATTTTTTTTCTTGAATACAGGTTTACAGTTCTACAAGTTCTAATTAGATTCAGATTTTCTACAAGTTCTAACAAATACTACCCAAACCAATCAATAATACTGGCAGGGTGGTAGCTATACTTCCACCACAATCCAACAGGATAACTGGCAAACTGGAATTTCAGATACTAATCAATATACATTATTGAAAATCATGTATTATTGACAGAGTATACAAAGCTGACAGCTAAAAATCACACAGGTAAAAAAAACTAAGTTTCTTGAAAGAACTACAGTAGCCTTCAAACATATGACTGTCAAATCAATGTTGATTGTAGTCAAATATATAATCCTGTACAGAGAATTACAGATTAACAGCCACTGGTAATTACTAGGCAATGATGGAAGTCCTTAATTAGTCCATTTCTATTCTAACAGATGTAATAATATAAGATCCTGACAACTACAATTACCTCAATGAGGAAAAAAATCTCTCTAAAAGAGTAGGCTAAATTGTGCGAACATCAACAGGAAATATTTCGGTTGAGCAATTCAAATAACAAACAGAAAAGGTGGCAACAAGCAGCCATGCCTACAGCTAACAATCACATAAAACACATTTCTCTACAAGGAAATTCAAAGCATTAGCCTCAATCAGCATACAATGGCAACAGTAGAACCAGCAGCAAAATGTTCAGGCAGATTTGTGCATGAAAATGAGTTGTGACTTGCGTCCACAACACAACAGAAGAACTCATGGATCAACTAAGCGCACATAGTCAAAGGCAGGCAAAAATAATAATAATAAATCTACAAGTACATTCTCTCAACTCTCAGTTCTATTGGTTGTTTAACGAAATCAAAACCTTTTTTTCTTTAGTGGTCCCATTTTTAAATAACCACAGACAGAAGAATGATAAAAAAGAATTTCCAATGATTACTGCACTAGCTCAGTTTGCAGCTTTTATCATTCCTAACAATGCACAGACAAGCTGAAGCAGAATGGAGAAAAATAAGTAATATAAAGGGCAAAGAAAAACAACATATTTTTACCTGATCCTTGTTGAAAGCTTTGATGGGTCTGCATAGAGTTGTATGGCAGAGAGATATGGCACATAATATTGTATGACAGAATCTTTGCCATTTAACACAAGGGGGACGCCAGCCCCATAAAAACTCCACTCATTGAAAGCTTCCCAGAGATCTCCAAGGCAGAAATACAGTGATGAATACATAGCATCACCACTCCTCCATCCTCTGATGCTTGTCTGCACAACAACATAATGAATAATCCTTCAGTATGACCAAACTAAGGTATAAATTGACAACCATCATTGCATGTTTTTTTTTCATATTTCTCATAGCAATGTAACAGCATTCTGTCCTTATAATGCCAACTCTACCTTTCCCAAAGCCATAAGTGGCAAACTAAATACAACAAATAGATTGGTTATTTGGGTATCGTGAATCATCACAATTGAGAGTTTGTCCTGATACCCTAATATTCTGATTCAGAAGGGCAGCTCATCTTTTGTATAATACAACAAAAACTAGCATTTTGCCCTTACAGTTCTTACCAGTTTCCAGCAAATTTGTTCTATTAGAAGTCACCCAAGACAAGCACATTTCTACATTGTAGACAGCTCCAAAAATGATGTATTATCAATAATGTGGTAGTTACAATGCAACTCCGATTTACCATTCCAATAGCAGTACAAGAACCTTACATATCTGAAGCAGGTGAATAACATGACCAGCTATCTTAGTCCGTTCTCTCAGATTTGACAGAACTTCTTAGCAACTTTACTTTAAACTAGGTAAAGATACGTGACAGTATCTTACTAATCACGATTCACAACCTTTCCCAATCATAACAAAATCAAAATACAACCGATAGGCAAAAATTTAACAATTCACACCTATTCTGCTAGAACTGCTTATCGAAACATCTCCCTGAAGTGCAGTAAAATTAAACGGGCATCGCACTGTTCCAGTCCGCGATAGCAAAAGCAAGCACGCGACCATTTTTGCCAATGACGGAGAAAAAGTCAGAGAAGCATCACCTTGGGCAAGTACTGGACGGGCACGGAGGGTGTGGTGGAGCTGAGGAACCTCTCCAGATTCCCGGCCTCCTCCGTCACCCGCGCTGGCTCCGGCGCCGATTTCGCCTCCGGAGCCGTACCGACCTCTGCCTGTGGCTTCTTCGCGGCCGCGGAGGACGGCGACACCGACGGCTTTGACTGAACAACCGCGGAGACACCGGAGTCCACCCGCCTCTCTATTTCCTTCGGCGGAGCCCCCTCTGCCGGAGCCGGAGCCGGAGGCGGCGGCTTGTGCCTCGCCGCCCTGGGCGGCGGCGACGGCGACGGCGAAGGCGGCCGTTGCCCCTGCAGCTGCTGCTGTTGCAGCAGCAGCATCTGCTGGCGCCGGACGTGAGGCGGGCTATAGAACCGGTCGCTCAACATGTAGCCGCGGGACGACGACGACGAGGAGGTGTTTGACGACGAGGTCGCGGCGGCGCCGGACGGGCCGACCATGGCGGCGGCGGCAGGGGTAGGAGTAGGATGCGGGTGGAGGGCTAGGGTTTTTGGGGGGTGGTGGGATCTGAAGCGGGAGGGGAGGGAAGGGAGGCGGAGGCGGCGCCGAGGCGGCGCGGGCGGAGGAATTAGGATGGATGCTAAAGTAGGAGAGGGAAGGGGAGGTGAGATTTGCCACTCTGAACACACATAACAACGGCCACTCTTTAAATATTGTCTTCATAGGCACTTCCATCTTTTTTCACTAAAGGATATGAACTGTCCATTCTACACCTTTCATCACATTAATCTCTCTCTTCTCTCTCGCTTATATCTCGCTGATGGCATAGTAAGATTCAACAATAATAATAGATAGAGGTGAAGATGGTAGTCCGATAAGGTAGAGGTAGCAGTCTAACGAGATGGAGACGAAAGCGGAAAAAGATCTCGGGACCTCTCCTCTCATGCATCTTACCGCTCTCATCTCTTCATTCCCAAAGCATGAGTTTAGTTTTTAAGCTTACGGCTGTTGTTGGTGAGCATGATAGCATAGCCCGACATACGTGCGAGGAGGGAGGTGATGTCGACCAAAGAGACGCTGTACTTGCACATAAACTCTTTGACAACACACTCAACCTATCATAATATCATGCTTAAGTGACAGTGTTGGTTACGTGAAGACCTCGCACATGATAGGGAGCCATACCTAGCTAGCGATGTGGAGGCGGTGGCGGAGGAAGAGAATGCAGTTGTGGTAGAGAGGATGGCGCAATTGAGGTGGCTAACGAACTATGATGTATCACTAATTCTTTGGTTAAAGACATGGAGAAAGTTCGACCATAGAGAAAGAGAGAAGAAAAGAAATAAAGGGATAAAATAAACACTTTATATTCCTATAGTGATAAAAAATTAGAAACATCAAATGATATTTGAAGAGTAGACAAATAGTTAAATTTCCGCTTTGTTTGTCGTTGGGTTAATAATATTTCGAGCCCTCACCTCACTCGGCTAATTACTCCGGCTTTGACTTTTCTCTCTTTCTGGCTTGCTCTCACACACTCTGCTAGAAGCACCAAACTCAAGTGGCCAAAAATATTCTTCTCTCTGTGACGGATCATAGGATCACGTTGAAGTTTTTTTTTCCCTTTTTATCCCTTTTGGCACGATATGTTCTGGGCAAAATGATGCCATACTGATCAACTGATCTTTTTTTGCTTCATTCCTTAGCTATTCCTTTGTCTTTCTGTGTTTTCTGCTAGCCTTTTTTCTAGCACGAATGGCGCGTATAGATTTATCTTTAAAAATACTATCATAATATTATAAATTTATTAGATTTTATACATTTATTTAAATATAAAATTAATAGTTAAAGTTTCAAAAATATCAAATCTTATAATGATGATCAGGTATAGTAGTTTCTCCTACTTACCAGGATACTACCACCAAATTATTTATTACTGGAACATTGGAGCGCAATAGAATACGGTGTCGCTGTGCCAAGGAGAAGCACCGCATTGTTTAGACATAATTCAGAACCATGTTACATGTGTTTTCTCTAGGTTTTGGAAGGTCATACAATACAATTGTGTTATGATCTAGTACCATATATGTGCAACTTGATGTTTTACCAAACAAAGTAATTGATCTGCTCACAATCTCTATATGTAGGGTGAGATGTGCACCCTACTCGAGTTTAATTTATCACTATATCCATGTGGCCATTAAACAAATCAACATCACTGGAACATTAGCTTGTCTACGTTGTTTCTTCTTATTCCTCTTTTTTAGAGAGAGGGAGAGGTTTTTTTTCCTTTGACCTACCATGGTAAATTCTACCTAGTCGTACAAACCGGAAATAAGCACAGTTATGTTAGACAAAGATGAATGAGGATAAAGAATACAGCTCGGAGATCGATTCACGTCTTAAAATTTGCTATATATGCCTGGTCAAAAAAAACTAAAATGATGGATATATAGTTAATTCAAGTATCGGCATTTTTAGATAACCAAGCATGGGCAAATAATGTTCATAAAAAAACAAAAGATAAGGCTCCTACATCCTAGTCATACAATACGGTTGTATTACTATCTTCCATCCATGCATCTATGTGCCAATTTGATGTTTTACTAAAAAATAATCAAAAGTAATTTATCTACTTGCATTGCATTCCCTGTCGAAGGGTGATTCATAGGATTCCATACTACTAGACCATTAGCATATCTTTGATCTATCACTGTAAATTATACTTAATTGCAAACAAGCATTTTTATAGAACTAATTGCAAATAAACATTGATAAGATGTTGACAAGATATATGAGCATGTGACAGCCCTATAATTTATAAGTAAAACTGTTCTTTTATATTCAAAAGCAAATTTTATAAAATAATTTATAATGAAAAAAAATTACAAAATCAACAATAAAATTAAAATTTTATAATTTAATTTTTAACTTATAATAGACATAAGCATAATCCAAACGATTAGCCTGGTACTACATCTCAGATCCATGCACGCACATTCTTTAAATTTACTATGCCTGGTCGAAGCAACTAATGATATGATGCATTGTCAAGCAACTATGAGGCATTTCACGTTGAAATGAACGAAAATATACCTCTATCAGTTCTAAAATATAAAAATATAGTATAAAATTAAATATATCCTACTGACATACTCATAATCTTATACTAGATTCTTGTATTTTAGATTTAGAGGTAAAATAAAAAAAATAAAAATGACACCATACTAGCTACTCTTAGTTGAGGTTATTCTTGCTAGGTCTAATGAACACTCGTAGTTCGGCCCAGATGTGTCCAGCAGAGCACTGAGGCGCGCTGTCCCAGAAACTTTACACGTAGAAACTTTTGATGTAGAGACATTCTAGGAAAATTTGTTTTCAAATTGGAATTGGACAACTTTTAGTGCACAAACTTATTAAAAAGGAAAAAAACGCTATGAAAAAGGAAAGCACAGGGCGTTTGAGCAAATTTTTCATGCAAACTTTTATGAAATAACAGAGAGAGTGTACATAGATATGCTAGTCTTTCTTAAAAAACTTAAATCTCTAAATACTTTTAAGAAAAATATATCTCACCATATGAAATTGGTTATAACAGTGGTGCATGCTTCCATTTGTACATGTGGGAGTGAGCAAATCCACATTCGAGTATATTAGATGTAATTCGTAAAACTCGACTTACCGTATAAATATGTTCGGTTTAGATTACGTTTGGCTCACTATTGAAAACTTTGTTTTCACTTGGAATCCAAATTTGAATTGAAATTGGATATATGAATTCTCCGTATACAAACTTACTACAAGGTGAGAAAAGAAAAAAAAAGAAAAGCATGGCGTTCGCACGAATTTATCTCCCTCGAACGTTGGCTAATTAGCCACTTCGGTTATCCGGATAAGATTTCCACCTATTGGAAGGTACTTCCAATTTTCCCACTATTCCCTCCGATCCGCACCACACTGGAGATGACTAGCAAAATTTCCAAGCTGCTACAAATACCTAATCTGAGCCGTCCATCCGACCAGACCACCGATCCGACGGCTCCACTCCCTCGCGTGTCGCGTGGGATCTTTTATTTCTAGAAGGATCATGCGACGTGGAGAATATTCGCAGGGAGCTCTGGTAGGCCTCTCGCGCTCCGGGGTCCGGTCCTTTCCAGCCAGTTACACTGACAAGTGGTATGGTCGCGGTGGACCATGCGGAGGCTACCTGTCAGTGACTGGTGCGCTGCCGGGCACGACGCTCGCGGTGGCATGTCCCACGTGACAGAATGCGCGGCTCGCGGACAGGCCAACGACTGCTAAAGGTAGGGCCCACAGGTGACGTGGTGTCTCGCTGATTAGTGGGTCCCACAGGCCCGGAACGGATCTGGGCCTGTCAGCCACGCGCACGAGCTAGTGACTGGTAACAGTGCTGGCTGGTTTGCCACTGGTCACATGGCGTGGAAATTGCAAGGTCCACAAGACTGACACGAGAACTTTGTGCTATTTTTTTCCCTTTTTCTTTGTTGTATTTGATACGGAGTATGAATTATTTATTCTTTATTTTTTAAAGATTTTCCATGAATATTATGATTTTTGTTCCAAATATATTATATAATGAAGATATTACAACCTTGTTGTTAAAAAACAAGAAATAAAATCCGACAAAACAAAATAAAACCAGTATTACCAAATAAATAGGTGACTCAGAAAGCAGACATAGAAGATTAGATCATCCTCAGTCCGACAGACCAGTCATTCTAGATTTCTATCATCGAGGACACATAAGAAAAGGAAATACTCTCTAAACAAATCTCACTCTATAGAAAAAAAACAAAATCTAAAAATCTCTAATAGATATAAAGCCCTAAAGACTTTGTTCGAGCAAAAATAGATGATCCACTTCCCCTTACCACCCACAGGAGAAGACCCTCTCAGTAGGTTGACGAAGGCTAAAAGCCTGCGACCCAGGGACACGCGTCCCTAATGAATCTCGCGAGATTTATTGTTTATACAAAATGTTAGATTTGTTTTTGCATTGAAAAGCATATTTTTTTAAATTAAAATCAAAACTTTATTTTTCTTGAAACGAAGGATAATCCCCTTTTTTTAACGTATCAAACACTTGTTCGCACAATCATCATGTTCACTATTTTTCCTGTTTTTAAGAAAAAAACTCAAAACACTTGATGTTCCTTTGGAATTGCACGTATCAAGAATGTGGAGTACTTGATTGTCTCAAAAAATAAGCGAAGATGACATGAATTTTTGAGCAAAAATAAATCTATAAATACACCGCCATATTTTCATTCTGATTTCGGTAGATTTTTGGTTCCTAGGATTAGTGCTAAGACTCGTGCTGTTGTTATCGATAGATGGCTAGTTTTGTCGCTCCACATCTAGTGCGTTACTTCCTCATTACCTGAGCCATTGCAACCTGCCCAAGAGCCAGGTTGCCAGATGCAGATGCGACAAGCAAAGTACAGACAACGACAGGACAGGAGGAAAAATAGAGATGTTACAATGTATATCTAATGTTTTTAGACTGTAATTACGGTCTAGTTTGTATTATATTTAACTATTATTTTTTATTCGCTAGTTTTCTAGATAAAATTTATTTATTTTTGTGTATTTTAACTTTATAAAGTTTGCCACATAAAATTGATGATTTATATTGTGTTTAATTTGGTTGTAATATTTGTCATCTCTTTTTAATTATACATTCTAAAATCTGACGGTGATGCAAATTTTCGCTAATTTTAAATAGAGATTTACTAATATAATATAATATAATTGCTCTATCAATAAATTGTATATCTCCTTATTGTTGGTGGCTATGTGTTGTAGCTTCCGTTGAAATAAATGCCGGGTTTTATCCACTATCTTAAAAGAAATTGTGGCACATTAAGTATAGACAGTTCCTAAATGAATTGCCCCTGAAATTTTGCACTAAGCTCAGCCCCTGAAATTCTGGACAGTAGAAGGTCATTTAGATGTTGTTGGGCCTATTTGGGCCTTTCTTTATCCTAACACCCCAGCCCAAATGAAAGTTGTAACCTTGCACTATTGGGCTCAACTGCATGATACGTCCCAATCGGCTAAACTGCAGTTATTTCACGCACATAAATTTGCCATAGCCTTATGTTCCAGTTCAATTTACTGAAAGTCAGAGAATTCTTCCCGGAAAAGAAAAAAAAATTCCATCACTCAAACAGTCAAACAGAGATGTGAGATGACAGCCACAGCTTGTCCGCTTATCTTCTATTTTGATTGTCATGCTGCTAAATGTTTTTGAGAATCGTATTTATCTTTTTTTATTGCAAACATCAAGTAATTTCCCTAAGATATTTAGGAATTTGGCTAGTTGGTATTAACTTAAAAACCAGAAAACATATTGTAGTAGGAGTATCTACTTAATAGAAATGACATGGTTTTATAAAACTCAAACTAAATCTTTTATATGTTTGCAGATTTGGATGAAGATTTATCAATAAGATTTCACTCTGATTGAATATCTTCGTTTTGTTGGTCGCTTTTTAGCGTGTAGTCTCTTCATACTTTGTGTTACTGTTATATAATAATAAGTGGCTGTTTAAGTAAATTCTGGATTTTATCCATTATTAAAAAAAAATTGCCCCTGCAGGCAACCACTCAGTTCTGCAGAAACAGATCAAGCATGGAAAAACCGAAAGTTATTCATTGTTGTGGTAATAAAATTGTTCTAGTGATAGTTTTAGAAATATTATTTACACTACACAAAAAGTAGCTGCATATCAGCTTTTCAATTTTATTAGAGAAACACATTTTGATTTTAAGAACCCGCTTCCAGAATTAAGATGTTTTGCTTTTGATTATGGGGGAAATTAAACAAACAACGCACAGGAACAAAACTGAAAAATAAATGAGCCTACGATTAACATATAGTGGTAATTTTATTTTTTATAGAATAGTTAAGTACGGTATTTTTTTTATTTGGAGATTTTTATTTAGGTTTGAACTCTAAACTTTTCTAAGTTATTTAGAGTTGAAAGGCTATGAGTTGAGTTATTAAATAGAATATAAGTGATGGTTTGAAAACCACAGTTGAATTTCTCCACTATCGGGTCAATGACATGATTTGATTGATATTTTAAAAAATAATACTATTTTAATAAAAAATTATAAAAATAGAGATTGAGTGACTGAAATCTCAAACTTGTCGATTGGTTCAATAGTTACCTACTGAACCACTGTTCTATATGTCCATATAAAACCTCAGACTCTTCCACAGGTTGTTGGGAGAGTAAACAAGGTGCGTGGTGGCCTATTGAACAAGGGTAGTTCTACATATCCTTTGCCCACCAACCAGTGCAGGTCTTCTAGTGTTAAATGTGACTTGTTTATTCAATGCTTCAAAATTCTATCCTATTATACAACATAGGATTGATTGCTTACTTTATTTTACAGAACACAACTATGATTTTTATTGCTGTCGAACAACGTCATTTAACATAGCATATCTATAGCTAATAGTATCGTGACTGTTAGATATGTGACCTATGTAACTTTGGTTGATCAAAGGTGCTAAACTTACTAATTTAGCTATGTGGCTTTTATTTTTGCGATTTATCATTAAAATAGTATTTTTTTAAAAAAATTATGATTTGTGTGACCATTCCATGAGGGTAAAAATGGTATGGAATTCTCCGACCATACCTATTATCTGTTTTGTTTTGTACCAACAATTTTATTATTATTTCACATTGTTTGGAAATGGAATGGAAATGTTAGATTGCTTTTTTATTGCTTTAGTGGTTCACTATTTTTATCCAAGATTTCTAAAACTATCACTACTAAAAATAGTTTTTTCTGGCGCCACACATTCTTTTTTAGGTGGTCAAAAAGTCGCACCACCTGTGTAAATGTTGGCATGAGAGTGGCTGCCAGTAGATGTGTTAACATAGGCGGCCCACTTTAAGTGAACCAGCAGTATTTTCTTTAGCAGTCGACTTAACCCTCCGCCTAAGGATCATTATCATTTGTGGATGCTTAAGTTGACCGCTAGCTCTCATTGTATAAGATAGAGCCTGAGCTCTACTTATTGTCCTGATATGTTTGAAGTTTCTTTTATTTTTTACATTTAATGTGGATAATTTAGTGTTTTACGTCATGTACGTCAAGTTATTTGATTTAAAGATTGGAGCTTAAATTGATTAAATTTTTTAGGGCAGTGTTGTTTTACCGTATAATTTATATATTTTGATGAGTTCATTAATAATAAAATATGTAATTTTATACGTTAGTAAAATCTAGATCTAGTTTGAAGAGAGAAGAGAGATAGAGGTGCTTGGCAATATTTGTTTGATCTATGTAGTTTCATAGTGTAGTTTATTGCAGAAATTAATGCTATATTTTCAACTCACTATAGCATGGCTTGTTTTAATTTAAAACCTTGTGAATTAATTATTTTTGTCATGTAAAATTTTGTTGCACTTTTTTGGTACTATAATTTTCACACATTTAAAATATGATTTGCATGGTTTCCTCTAATTTAAATACTTGTGAATTGTTTATTTTTGTAGTAATTCACAAATGGACATGGCATGGATGAACGATACTCTGAGATTTCATGTGTCATACATGGAAGGAGTTTGTAATTTTATTAAGCTGCTAAGAAAAATGTTGTAACTAAAAAGTCAAAGTAAATAAATTATCTATGTGTAGTCTGCAAAAATCAGAAAGTTAGATAAAATCTAACTGTAATCAAAACATACTTGGGTGGCAAGTGGATTTATTAAAAATTACACAACTTGGTCTAATCATAGCTAGGAAAATATATGTGAAACAAGATTTCAAGGAAGAGTTCCTTATCAAGGGCAACAATGTAATCATGAATTAGTAAGGGGTGGCGATTTCATTGCAGTGGATGAATTTGATAATGCTAAGTTGGATGATGATAATGTTGGCGATGGTCATGTTATGATGGATAATGTTGCTAACAGTGATGGCAATGGTTTTGATTTAGAGGAGATGCTGTGTTATGATGAATTATAAGTGCTAATAAGGTCTGCTAGAGATTTAGATAATTTTGATATATTATAGAAGGCTATGAAGGAACTTTTGTACAATAAGTTGAAGGGATATGACAAGGAGTTCACAGTATTGCGTTCAGTGCTTCAACTTATGAGATTGAAGGACATAAACAGTTGGTTAGACATTAGTTTCAATGATTTGTTGGTTCTATTGAAAGAGTTGCTACCAAAGTCTAATTCCTTGTCAACCAACACATATCAAGCAAAGAAACTTATCTACTTGTTGTCCTTATGTGTGAAAAGGATACACACATGTGTTAATCACCGTGTCCTATACCATAAAGAGTATGAGACATTGGATAGTTGCCTAACATACAACACTAGTCGGTACAAAATGGCTAACCAGTCTATGGATCATGATATCATTGGCAACAAGGAAGAATCTGCTTCATGTAAGGACAACAAGAAGAAGATTTTACAACTAGTGATCTGGTACCTTCCACCTAAAGATCATTTGAAGCATTTATTCTTGAACCCTAGGGATGCTGAACTTACCTGTTGGCATCATGAAAAATGTAAAAACTATGGAAAACTTTGATGCCCAGCAGATGCTCAATAGTGAAAAAACATCGATTAGTTATACCCATATTTTACACAAGATCCAAGAAATATAAGGTTTGCATTGAGCGCTGATGGAATGGACCTATTTGGTGGCTTGATCAGTTCCCACAACACTTTACTAGTATTGCTAACCATATATAACCCTCCTACATGATTCTGTCAGGAATGAAAGTATCTTTTATTAACCATACTTATAGAGGGACCATGATAACTTGGTACTGATATATATGTGTTTCTTGAGCTTTTGATGGAGGAAATGGTAGAACTATGGAAATATAGGATTTGTGTTTGGGATGAATTCTTACGGGAGTACATCATAGTGCATACAATTATTTTTGTTACCATCAATGACTATCATGCAATGTTTTCCATATTAGGATAGGTCAAAGGGAAGATGAATGTGTTATCTGTTTGAATGTAATCATATATATGTACCTTTTAGGATCGAATAAGCTAGTGTGCATACAACGCCAATGTTTCTTAACCACTAATTATAGATACCACTTCAAGGCAAAACATTTTGACAACACTAAAGAGACTAATCTTGCTCTAGAATCCTTTAGTGGGGAAGAGTGTTTGAATTGATGAAAAACCTCAAGGTTGTTTTAGGGAAGACGAAGAAGGAAACAAAGTGGAAGAGAAATGTAGATGAACCCAACGCACCATTCAAGAAGCACTCCTAAAGAATTAGGTCCTCTTTGAGTATTCATGATGGATACCATGTACCTGCTTGAGATGTGTTTCTCTCTATTATTTTTTGATATGATGGTACACCTCATGGTTCATAACATGCCTTAGATAATTGCATTTGGGCCATTGTACTTGCATGAGATGTGGCTGCATGAATGCTAGATGTCCATTTTGAAAGGCCACGTATGGAACCATGCTCACCTAGAGGGCTCAATGATAGAGAGATACACTAGCGAGAAAATCGTTTAGTGTTTTATTGATTATTTACAAGATGGGAAATCACTTGGTTTACTAGTAGCTTGACGTGAGGGGAGATTATTTGAAAGGAGGATAAAAGGAAAGAAAATAATAATTGACCATCAATACAAAGTAGTGAAAGATGCTCATTATAGTATCCTGCAATAGCTCGTGATAGTGTAACCATATATAGAGTAGCAGTTGAATGAAATAAGAGCTGAAAATGTTGGGTGCTCAGATGCGTAGATCATAAAAGAACACAAATGTCACTTTACTGAACGGTTGAAGGACCTTTACCTAGTAGATGGACAAACCACGGAGAAAAAAATAATGAAAAGATTAGCATATGCCCCATCAAGTGTTCATACCTTGTAGCAAGAGTACAACATTAATAGGTACACATTTTATATCAAAGTAAAAGACAAAGTGTGTATCTCAAAACAAGTGTTTGAGTAAAGGAAATTGACATAATGAGGCAAAAGTGCACATACTATGGGTTTATAGAGGAAATGTGGAAACTTAACTATGGACTCAATACGTAGATTCTATTGGTTTAGTGCCAATAAGTCAAACACCCAACTGGCATATCCATGGACAACTTCAGGCTTACAATTGTTGATCTTAGCAATGTAGGCCACAAGTTTTCTATGTAACAGACCCATCAAATTTGAAGAAAGATGTAGATCATCTTGGAAAACAGAGAATTTTGGGAATTGATGATGCCAAAGAATACAATCATTATACTACTATGCCACTATTTATGGATTTTCAAAACAAGATTAAGTTTGTAGAAGTAATAATTAGTGAATCTTCAATGCCCTACGTGCGGGATAAGGGAGTAGCAAAGAATGTGAGAGGCTAATACAGGTGTGTAAGATGTACTCGTTTTTTTACATAGTTGGTGTTCTCTAATATTGTGAGAGTTACCTACATAAATATGGATGAATGTAAATTCTTGTGTAAGAAATGTAAAAATTAAAATTATTTGGTTATTAAAAATATGTGTGAATTCTAGTGTAAGAATTGTAACAATTAAAATTATTTAGTAATTGAAAAATGTGTGAATTATAGTATAAGAAATGTAATCATTAGAATTATTTAGAAATTAAAATATGTGTGCATTATATAGCATAAGAGATGTAATAATTAAAATTATTTACGAAGTAAAATATGTGTGAATTATAGTTTAAGAAATGTAACAATAAAAATTTGGTCACTAACATGTGAGGCTAGCGGCATTAATGCTGGTGGCCTACCTAAGCGCCTGCATGTGATAATCATTATCATAGGCGGGTGCTTAGCTAGGGCCAACAACAATGCAATGCCAATAAGAAGGCCGTGTGGGGGCAAAAATTTTTAGAAGTCTCGAGTGTGTGAAAAAACCCTACAGCTGCTAGGCTACCTAAATTTTCGCTATCACAACCACTAGTGGAGCTTGCCACTGTTGAGATCTTGGATCAGCCTAATTCATCCTCGACCACATCATCGTCAACCACCATGCGCCTTGTTGTTGACTTCGCAGCCGCTGCCTCCTCTTCTATCGGCCTGTCGGGCCACCTCATCTTTGACTCTGCCACTACCGGTTGCCTCCTCACCTCCTCCTAGCTGCTGCCTCCTTGTCTCCTAGTCAGCTGCGTGTGCCTCATTGTCAACTCTGCCACTGCTAGTCATCTCCTTGCCTCCTCCTAGCCGCTGCCTTGACTTTGCTACCAGCTGCCACCTCCTTGTCTCTCGGCCGCCTGATCGACCTTGACTTTGTCACTGGCAACTGCCTCCTCACCTCCTGGCCACCGCCTTGACCTTGATTCCGTTCCTGGCCATCTACTCTAATCCACCGCCAATCTCATCCTCTCCTCTCTCAATTCCTCCACCTCCCTAAAAATTTTCATTTTGTGAATGATTTGTAATGAAATTGGTGAAATTGCGATGAAATTGGGGTGAATTTTGGTGAATTTGTTGACTAGGATGGATATTGGGGTGAAATTTTGATGAATTTGTATAGGGTGAGTAAGGGATAATTTCGGTTATGTTGTATGGGAATTTTGGTGAATTTGTGAATTAACTAGGGTGAAACTAATGTATGGATATTTACCTATCACAATATCTATACGGAAATTTGGATAAATTGTATAGAAATTTGATTAATTCTTATGGAAATTATGGTGAATAGCTAATATTTGGATTTTTTTTAATTTCTCAGCAATAGTTAATTTTTGTAAGTTTCTGTGGATAATAAGTGAATTTTTGTAGATTTATTATTTCCAATTTTGATGCACTAATTATTTTCGATGCAAATAAAGTTTGTACATATATTTGGATAATAAGTGAATTTTGAAATGTATCTTCCAGTGATCTATACGATAAAAAACCTACCGAAACACAAACCGTGGGTGACAAGTGCACAGAAGCTCAACTCATGGCCACTAACAATTTGGTCTGATATGCACACAGTTAGTGCTTGATTGCTCATTGTCAAGCTCGGGTGATGCAATGAGTGAGTCATATTACATGCCAAGTGATCCTCATCCATCTTTGATACAAAAAGAAAAAGAGTGTGGATGACGATGAGGTCGACTCCAATTACATCCTACCCATAAGGGGTGGATGTAACATTTTATATATGCATGCCATTTGTCCCGTCTATCTTGTTGTATATGTGAATTTTAATCAATGCATGTTAATGATGACCTAGATGAATGCTCCACGATGGTTTAAACAAAAAACCCAAACCACACCAGAAGAGAGAGAAACGCCTATGGTAGTCTCATCTGCCATGGATCCAAAAGAAGCAAGTTGTTGGACGAAATCCATGTCATCACGTGGATTAGTGACAAGGGTAACCTCAATCACCTGAAGATGCATGTGCCAAGTACAACAACTATTGCGGGGCTATAGTAAGGGATAACATGGAAATCACATATAAAGATTGGAAGAAAGTTACCCTTAGAAAAAAGGAGTTATTTTGGATAGAGTTGAAAAGGAGGATCATGTTTCCAAAAGTGATAGAGGAAGAAATGAGAGACATCATGCTAAAGACTATGGGCAAGCTATGGTAGAGCTAGAAGTGCAGTTTGAATGTGTATTATGTGAAGAAGGGTCTATCCCCTTTTAAATAGTATGTGAAGATAATACAGGCCCCATGGGATGAGTTCATGGTGAAGAATACCTTAGCAAAAGAATTAGAAGAGAGCAAGACACTGATAGAAATAGCGAGGAGAAACTTGTATCCCCATCATTTGGAATTGATTGGTTACTACCCTAAAATTAAGAGGTAGATACAAGAGGAAGAAAACTTAAGAAAGACAGGCAAATCAGTACCTATGGAAGGTCACGATGAACAGAGTAAGAGCTAGGTGCATGCACAAACCCCATCTTTACCCAGGAGGGCAATGCATTCTTTAAAGACCCATAGTTGCAGAATTTAGCCAACAACATGAAGATGCTCGTCAGGTTGCAAAAGGCTTGGAAATTCAAGCCAGGTAGGGAGATTGACCACTTGTCATGTGTGTTGGGATACTTGAAGCACTTAGGTCATGTTCGAGGAGTCTCCTCAAAGCTTAGTTGAAAAGAGGGCTTCAAAAATGATGCTGCTAGCTACAAGAGATGTGGCCAATATAAGTCAGAGATAGCGATAGCTATAAGGGCACAGATGTAGGAAGAATGCATGAGATTCATGGAAGCGACTATGGAAATATGGGCGTACCTTTCCTAGAAATTCCTAAAAGTGACCCTGGATTTGTGCCTGGACCGAGATATCTAGTTGACGATATGAAGGAGGATACACCTTGTATACTGCTTGTCTTGGTCAGAAGAGTAGGAAGGATAGTTGAAGTTGCAATGGGAAGGCCGATCCCGGTGCACAGGTTTCACTGCACCAATGTTCTAGAGGACTATGCCAAGTTAGAGGTGTGGAAGTTATATGATGATTACATGAGGTACGAGATAGAAAATCGAACCCTCAAGGGCATCATATACCTTGGAGTTGTGGTGGATCAGATAATATTGTAGCATAGAAGAGATATAGTCTTAGGGATGTCGATGATTCTTGTAACACCCTAAAAATTCTGATTAATAAAAATCACTAACATTTTGAACTTTTTGAAACTTTTGCTTCATGCCGTATGTTTTGATTGTTATTGCTCACCAAGACAACAAATTGTTCCAATAGAAATTAAATTAATGTCTTACATCTAAAGTCAAGAGTTATAGTTTACAATAATAATTCAATCATTATTAATGTCGTAAATATGGTTGTACATGAGAGCACCCCACATAAATCCAAGTTAATTATCAGTTTATGTAATATAAAATACCAATTAAAATATTTAAATTCATGTTAGGAGCTTATCATTATTTCCAATAAAATGAAATGATAAAACCAAAAGGTCAATTTAAATTAAATTGAAGAGTCCAAATTACCTATACTTGATTTTGGGATCAAATAGACAAACTAGAATAGTAAAGCCGACACATGAAATAATGGTCCTTAAGAATGTGCCATAACATATAAATACACTTGAAATAATGGTGCTGCAAACAAAATGAACCAATATGATCTCATCTCTATAAATGATCCTTTGGGAATATTTAGTTTGATAATACCGTTATTATATTAATTCCCAAATCACATGACCATGCTTTCTTTTCATTAAAATTGAATAGACTAAAAAGACCAAAGATCCATTTACATGAAATATTGAGTCATATAAATAAATTGAGCCAACATATAATTATCCATATAATGATCTAATTAGAATACTTAAATCGGTACTCAAATATTTAACAAAGTCTCAAAATGCATAAAATCATATAATAGGGATCGATGCAAAGAAACCATTTATATTTAAGTCATAGATCTTTAGTTCAAATCCAAATGAAATATTTGAATTCTCAAAATCCAATTCCAATGTGTAGCATAGCATCCAATCTCTAGATTCAATTCTTAGCTATCACTTTGCATTGTAACCCATCCTTTTTACTCTTTTCTTTTTTCCTTCCATTCTCAATTCTAGATGGCATTGTTCATTAGCCACCTTGTGTTTGATCTAGGTCCTAGCCTGACTGGACCAGGTTGCAGCCATTGCCATCCTTGGAATCTAGCGCTAGGAATCCCTTGCATCGCAAAGCCAATCCTCCAGCCATTGCCATCGAGTAGCGCTCGCTCATCCTTCTACGTGCTTCCATCTCTCGCCATCCCGTCCACGTCATGTTGCCAACAGCTCGGTCTTGTATCAACCCATCGCGTCCTAGCTTATCCATGCCACCGCCATGCCATGCCTTCATCATTCCCTAGTGCCATTAGGTTGTAGAAGCTACATCGGTGTCGCATTGCCATTTATAGGCACATCGGCCTCACCTCTAGCTTCGCCATGCCATAGCTATAGCTCGATCGGCAAGCTTATATGTGTGCCCATGCCCTAACCGCCCTAGCCTAACCACCATCCCATCACTTTAATCCACCCGCTCTAGTTTTCCTTCTTAGCTAAGCAATCTCGCAATTCAAGAGTGCCATTGCTCCACTTGGCCTTTAAACAGTGGTGGCCAAGTACCGAAGCGGCTATGTGTTTCTTCTTTAGTTCACCAAAGCTACTCTGGCACTACTTTGTCCATTCAAACTTCTTCTCTTTCTCGAGTAACTGGGTCATGGGATCAGCAATCTCTAGTAATACCCAGCTAAACCTATGAAACTTCATACTTCAGTCACATTCTTTGGGGCTTGCTAGTTAGTCATGGCTTCTACTTTGGTTGGGTTTACTACAACTCCTCCTGCAGAGATGATGTGTCCGAGGAATACAACTTCCTTAAGCTAGAATTCACATTTTCTATACTTGGCATATAGCTTGTGTTCTCTTAGCTTGTCTAGGACTAACCTTAGATGCTTTGCATGTTCTTCTTCAGTCTTGGAGTAAATCAGAGTGTCGCCAATGAACACTATGACAAACTTTTCTAGGTACTACATAAAGACTTTGTTCGTGAGGTTCATGAAATATGCCAAGGCATTGGTTAATCCAAAGGCCATAACCATAAATTCATACATGCCATACCTTGTAGAAAATGCCATCTTTGGCACATCTTCGGGCTAGATTTTTAACTTGTAGTATTCAGAATGAATGTCAATTTTTGAAAATATATACACCCCTTTGAGCTAGTTGAACAAATTTTCGATTCATGGGAGCGGGTATTTGTTCTTGATGGTCACCTCATTTAGGGAACGATAGTCAAAACACATCCTCATACTCCCGTCCTTCTTCTTGACAAAAAGTACGGGTGCTCCCTAAGGAAATGAACTAGGCCAGACAATCCTTTCTCTTGCAATTCTCGGATTTGGTTCTTGAACTCTTCAAACTAATTGGACGGCATCCTATAGGGTCTTTTTGAGATTGGGGCAGTTTTGGGCATCAATTCGATGATGAATTCAAGGTCCCTATCAGGTGGCATTCTTGGTAATTCATAGGGGAATACATCTTAGTATTCTTTTACTACTAGGGTCTCTTCTATCATTAGATGTGCAAGTACTACTTTGCTGTTACTAGGCAGTTTCCCTTGCTTCATATGGATTTTTACTGTGCCTTTGTCCCTATGGTTAAGAGATATTTCCCTTCAGGCATAGTCAATCATGCCCTAGTTTGGGCTCAACCAATCAATACCTAGGATGATGTCTAGGGTCTGGGAGGGAAGAACCATAAGGTTGCTAGGGAAGAGTAGCCCTTTCAGCTCCAATGGTACTTTGGTGCACACATGAGTCACTTTGAGTTCTCCCCAGGAGAATGTATTAGAAGTGGTGTGGCTAATATTAATCTCTTCATTTTATGGATTCGAGTGGTTTTCGTAGATACAAGGGAATGTGATGCATCGGAATCAAATAGCACGATAGTAGGTACTTAATTGATAGAGAATGTGCCCATTAGCACATCTTGATCGTCCTTAGCATTCTCCACTCGAATATGGTTCCCATGTCCATGGCTAATGGATGGTAGGTTTCTTATTTTGATTGGTGTCCGCTGGGCACTTCTAGGTGTAATTGTGGTAGCAGTCCCACGAGCTAGAGTTGCCCCACTAGCGGTTGGACAGGTTTGCCTTGGTGTTGCAAACATTCCCTAGTGAAGTGTCCTTTCATGCTTCAAGTGAAGAAATCTAGGATGGACCTGTGAGGTGCAGGAATAGTGGGACTCGGTATACAAAATCCTAGAGTCTGATGCACTGCAGGGGCTTTAGTCGCTACAGTCGCAACTGAGGGCTGGGTAGGTGTTAGGTATACATGCTTCTAAGTCTGACCAGATACACTTTTAAACCCTTGGTTCACTGATTGCTTGCTTTTGAAAGCATCAACCTTGCGCTTCTTGTTGGCCTGCACTATCTTGTTGTCGGCCTCTGCCTTTAGTGCTTTGTTGATCATGTTCTGAAAATTGGTATGGTCCTAAATGATAAGGGTTCCACGTAGTTCATCATTTAGACCTCCCAAAAACTTATCAATCTTCTCCTCTTCATCACAAAGATCCTAAGGTGCATAGCAAGCCAACTGAGTGAACTTGTTCAAGTAGTTTTGTACACTCATGTTGTCTTGCTTGAGTGCCTTGAACTCATCCCTTTTCATGTGCATAATAGTGGCAGGTACAAAGTTCTCGTGGAAAGCCTCCATGAACTCATCCCAAGTGGACTCTTTGGCTTCTTCTTCATGTGCTACTTTGTATGATTCCCACTAGTCACTGGTTAGGCCATCCAGCTGACTAGTGGCAAAGTGAATCTTGTCTTCTTCCCTAGCACAAATAAGATCCATCTTTTTCACCATCGTGCATAGCCAATTTTTTGCTTCAAGTGGTTCATCAGCTCCTATGAACACTGGTGGCTTAGTCCTCATTAAGTCTTCATAACTTGCTTGACCATGATTCACTTGAATAGGTACTCTTCCTTGTGTAGCTTGCCCTCCCTTTTTGCCAAGGTTGAGTAGGTGGACTAGGGTTTGCATGAGTTGATTTTGTGTGGCCAATATTTGAGTCATGGTGTGAGGCTTGGTAGGGGGTGGGGTTTGTTTTTTTTCAAGGTTAGCGCGTGATCATGAAGCTCAGCAGGTGTTTGCCATCTATAGGAAAGAAGAGGGGATTCTTAGACTTGGAGGAAAAGTTGGTTGTTTACTAAAGAGTTTTAATTGTCGTGATGTTTTTCATGCACTTTTATTAGCACACAACGGCTAGGCAACTTGACATAGGTCTAACATTGCTACTTTTTGGAACCACCACAACAAGTTTTTCACACTCACAAGATACGATGCTGCCTTTACTGCGTAACTCACAATAAGAGGTAGTTTATCCACAAACAACGTCTACTACACAAATCTAAGTGGCACTTGGTGGCTAATAGTTGGTTTTGGGTATTCTACTTTATCTGTCCTTAAGGTTCATATAGGACCATTTGAAGATAAAAGGGGAGTATAGATTTCTGAAAAAGGTTTTCAAAAATTGAGATAGATGAGTAGTAGAAAATGGGTTTCCTAATATATATATATATATATGCAAATTATAGTGATTGTGATTTTCTAGGCCATGACTAGGTTAAAAAGAGTAGGCACTAGGGTCCTTAAATATTACTATCATTATGCTCTGTTACTAGATCTGTTAGACCTCGGTTTTGGACACGGAAATCACATGTGTTTTTAGCACCATTCCCTGGATCAATAGATGGTAGACACATATCCATAGTTGAATATCATTGCATATATCATTCATAAGTTATATAATAATTAATGTTACAAGGGTTACCCAAATGTATCATGGTTGGATATAATACCAAAATATTAAACAAATAGATAAAATAATGGAAGCAAAGCTTTGGTAGTCTATAGCTATTTTAAAGGCATCGACTGGGAACCAAAGTCTCCTCACAATGCCACCTCCATCTCCTCAACCACCTCTATGCCTAAAAAAGAGGAAATAGCAATGATCAGTACATAAATTACTCACAATCCACCACTTCAATATGATTAATGTACATAGGGTTTAGGGAAGGCCATGGTTATTTTGCATAAAGCCAATTTTTACAAACATTTTCACAAACCTATGATCTCGCAATTTTGACTGGAAGCACACCAAGTTTTCTTGTTTAACCATTCACTAAGGGCTATGTCCACCTTCCCAAGCCATCTTTGAGTTGGTTTACTCCCAGGCTCATGTATCCACATTTTGCCACTGGAACCTACCATCACCCTAGGTAATCCCACTATGTGCTGTCCATTTCCAACTATGTCTTAAGTCAAATTTAAAGGTTTATAAGTCTAGTCAAGAATAGTATAAGTTCTGGTGCTCCTTTAACCATGAGCATGACTATTCAAATAGATTGGTTTACTCACAGTATAGTGTATGTACAATTTACCCATACTCCGTGACTTGTCCAACATATGAGACTAATCTCAACACATAAAATTTGTCATGGCCTAGTTTTTTAGGTCCCTTCCAACGACATTATCTACCACATGAACTATGTATCCCATCATCCACCTAGCTTCGCAAACTAGCAATGAGGGGAGTATTGGCATTTTTGGGGTATCAAGGAGAGGAGTCTTTAGCAACAATTACCCAACTTATAATTATATAGCCACACAATGTGTGGGTTAATTTGTTATGTCACACATGACCTTCATCACTATAGTTTAGAACCACACATGACAAAGGTACCGCCCCCTTTTGGTGGCCCTACTTAAATACCCATTCGAAAAGATTGGTTGTATTTAGTTCATTTCATACCTATTTTCTTGACTCAGTCCTTAATTGATTAGGGTCGGCACTAGCCTTTGCTGTAATTCACCCAAATCTACCTACTACCCTAGTCTAAAACATATTTGTTGTAATTAAGTTTTGGATTTTAACAAACATTTTTTATGTGTCTAGCAAGATGGCAATACATGTCTCTATCTCCTAGAATAAATATTCCATGTAACCATCATCTAATAAATATTGCTAACCATGTGTCAATAGTTTGACTATAGACTGTAGTACAAGTATGGTTATCAAGCTACATATAATCAATTATCAAGGCAAGCATAACATCAATTTAGGTATGCAATTTAAATATAGCAGCCAATTTATTTACAAACAAAAACATTTCATAGTATAAATTCAACATGATTAAGGAGGGGGTTGTGATGGCTTGCCTTGCACTACTAGAGTGTCCTCGATGTCACACTCAGGTTATTCTCTCACAAATATAACCTGTTATAAAACATTGTTTAAATATGAGTTCTAACGTGAGAATAAAATAATCCATAAATCCAACAAAATTTCACAAATAGCAAAACCAGTGTCTTTAGGTAGATCTTGAATTTAGATTAATTTTAGATTAATTTTGGTGAAGGTTTCACTGGATTCTGACTTAAGATGAGTGAGTTATAGATTTTATAAGTTTCAAATTTGAATTAAATAAAAAAAGTTAAAATCTACTGTTCTTAAATACATTTGAATTTGTCTAAAATATTTTCTTCATTTATAAATATTGGGGTTGACAAGTGGTTCCTAGGAATTTTTTAAGTATTTTTATTTTTTTCTAAAGAAAAGGGGCTTTAATAGATAGGTGTGGTTAGCTCAATAGTTTATTTGGTCAACTTGACCAAAGAGTGGCTAGTATCACAAAGTAAGCCTTATCCCTACCTCTTTTTTTTCTCATTTCTCTCTCTCTTAGTGGAGCACATGACAATAGAGCGCACTTTCATGCATGAGCGGGTAGTGTGGCTGGTCGATGATACCCTACTGGTGGTGAATCGACGACGGCGACTACAAGGGCGCACGTGCAGGACTTATGAAGCTTGGCATTCATCTGCAGCGGCGGCTAGGGAAAAAGAGGAAGGAAGGTCATAAGCTCCTTGAAGTGGTGGCTAGGGTGCCAAGGTGTAGTCAAGGTCAGGGTGGTAGTTGTTGTTGTGGGCGCTGTCAAGATCCTTGTTCGTCCATCTCTTCCTCCTTGCTCCTATTTGGCCATGAGGCAGTGGAGGTGGCCCTACAATGGGTGAGAGTAGGGAGTAGAGATCATGGGCGGCGGTGGGTATGGCAAGATGCCGACATGGAGAAGTGCCGATGGTGGTGGGTAGCTATGGATGGCACCCCTTTTATAGGCATGATCATCTTTGGCCATTTGTGGTAGTGGCAGGGCCAATGGTAGTGAGGCTGGCGATGCTATGCATGGCATGGCATGAGGAGTAGGGGGCCAGTCAGTGCAAGTGGTGGCAAGGGATGGGTTGGTGGTGGTAGAGTATAGTAGGGGATGCGTGGCTCAGGTGAGTTTGTGCACCCATCACATTGCTAGCCTTAATTCCAAGCGGCTGGTGGTGTGTGGTTGGCTCGACGCGGTGTAGACGTCATTAGGTAGTGCATTGTACGGCGCAAATGATGGTGTGAGATAGTACATGATGATGGTGACCACAGGGCTGCGTCTGATGAACATGGGTGGCAACGAAGAATGCGGAGGCCGCTAGGTATCCAAAGCCATGGTGGGTTTATTTCGTTCCTCTCTTTTCAGATGTGGGTCACAACGGCAAAAGCGTCATTAGGGTTGTAGATGGGGCATTGGCAAAAAGTGGCATGTGGGTGATGTGGCATCCATCGACCGCAGGGGTGGCATGTATGTGCGGTAGTGTCTAAGTGGTTGCCGCATAGGCATATGCTGCGGTTGATGTAGAGCCCGACTGGTCGACACGGGTGTGTGCATGTGCTAGCTCGGCTCATGCTAATTGGGTAGGCGATCTGGCTTGTTGGGCTAGCACAAGAGTGGGATGAAAACGAGAAAATGTTACTTTAGAATTTTATTAAAGATATATATGTTTAGAAATATGTTTTAACGAGGACATGATTTTTTTAAAATAATTTAGATGAACTATGGTGCATATTTTTCTTCTCAGTTAATACTTTATTTATATATAGACATTTTGATTTGAGAGACTGTAATTTGAAAATTTATATTTTAGATTGTTATTAAATTGAGTCACTAAGTACAAAGTAAAATAAAAACATAAGAACCCATATGATGCAATGTTTTTTTTTAAAAAACTTTTTGACGATTCCAAATTGTTTCAGTTTTCTGGATATTACAAGAGGCAGAGGCATTTTGTCGAGCTACTTGTGTGCGCCATCGTCAACTTCCTCTTCTTCACTCCTACTGCCGCACCGCAACGTTGAGCGCCGTTGTCTCATCATACCTTGGTAATCCCTCAAGCCTAGAGCATCAAGCTATATCCCTCTCTAATTTGGTCAATTGGGCACCCTAGTTGTGCTGCCTGAGCTCCATGGCTCCTTCGTCGAGCTTGTCATGTTCAGTCTATTTTAATGATCTTCATAACCATATCGTTGTAAAAATGTAACCTATAGCTTCTATAGACTATTTTGTTCACAACATGAGGGCCTAGACTGGCTTGTTCAAGCCTGCTCGTCGTACTACCCGAGCTCGGCCATGGTGTTTCCATGCCACGCCACTCGTCCCCGCCGTCGTTATGCCTCACCGCCGCCAGTGGAGGGTCACCGGAGGTCGGCCTCAACTCCCCTGGTCGCCGCTTAGCTGCTTATGCCCCGTCACGGCTGCACCCTCCTACGCCTCGCTCGGCCTCTCCGTCTGGCGATAGGCTGAAGACGACCAGGCTAGGTTGATCAAAGTCAAACAGCCGAGTCCACTTCATTGGCTCCGTAAAAATTTCCATTAGAAAAATAATTCGGTAGAATAATAAAAAGATCGGTTGCAATTGTCAGCCTCTGTTAGCTTAGGGTTAGCTGACCCGATTCAACACTAGTCAAACAAAAACAGTAGCTCTTCACTATTATTTAAATTAATTCAAATTTGAATCCTGTTTCGGTTAGATCTCAATCATTGTAGCTCTGATTGGAGTGAAAGTTGAACCTAAATTCATCTAAAATCATAATCTTTCCAACTGTATATAATTCATTATTTAACAAAATATATTTTATAATTTTTAACCTAAAAATGTGATAATAAATGAAATTGTCCTTATACAATAAACTAGGTATGAGAATATTTGTCTTTAACATGTTTTATCTCTCTAGAATCCATGTAAACTAAATATTGGTATTGTTTCAAATAAATTCAAACATAGGAAATACTAGTGCCATTATTATTTTAGGTTCATAAATGAATAATTCCTTGGCCTATAAAATTATCCAAATAAAGTTAGCTTTATAAATTATATATGAAATATGAGTTCATACAAATTATACCTAAGCATGCATAGCTATTATAACTAAACAGCTTAAACTAATTTAATTTATTAATAACTTGGATATTATAACTTGTAAATTGCTAATGTCAAATAATTTGTTAGTAAATTGTTAAATTCACATATACAATGCACATAAGTCATACCCAAGTTGCTTGTGGGTGTTAATAATAGAGCTAGTTGTATTTTGAGTAACTAAAACTAGTTATTTGATAAACGCATGAAATAGTATAACTTGTACCAATCCTTGAATGTTTAGTCAATAGTCAAACTCTAATAGATTCATGAACACATATACACAATACACCTCAATTCTAGTGGCATAAGAAATTAGTGATTTATTCTTGTAGACTAAATCTAGACTCCTCGAGGTTGCAACACCTAGCCTATAGATGCTCAAGAGGGAAAGGTGGAGACGAGGATCATGTCGGTGCTCAGGTAGGACAAGGCTAAGGTGACAACTAGATGAGCACTTGGGAGGCAGAGGTAGCACCGCCAGCGGGTGTGTGGGACGCCGTGGCGTCGATTCTCCGGAGTGGTTGTCAGAGGTGTAACCGTGTAGTGAAGTGGGAAAGAAGAGAGAGAGAGTACAGTGGCAGATCTACTATTGGGATTAACTGGGGCTTGAGCAAGAGCCAGCTCTAGCTGGTGTGTGGATGACTCATGCATTTTGTCCAGGGCCTAGGATCCTATTTGAAAAGCTAGCACCTAATTGCATCTTGCATTCTGGCGGTCAGCGCCGGGGTTCATATATCTAACCAATGTAAACTTTCACACGTAGATGAGAGCCACCTTAACTTTTTAATTAGTAAATTACGGTTTATAAATCGGTGGGTGTATCGACGCAAGGTAAAATTTTCTTTCCGTTAATGTGTAAACTTTGGGATTTGGCTAGCAGAAGATGTGGTGCATGTACTTCGGTATAATTAATAAAGCTGCAACTTTGATACATGGCATCCCCTCTGTTGTTTATACGATTCGCCACTGTACGTGTGTGTGAGAGAGAGGTGGATGCGCAGCGCATTTGGTCAGAGGACTCGATCTGGCGGAGGCACAGCGCCTTGTCGTCATTGCAGGGGATGCGGAGGGGAAAGGGGATGGGAGATCGAGTTGGGTCCTGGGAGGTGAACTGGAGACGACATCTGCTGATGGGGAGAAGGGGAGGCGGCGTTCGGCGATAGATGACTCAGATAGCTAATTTCTGTAGTAGTATATCTTGATAATGCCTACTATATATAGTGTACCCGACTGCCATGAGGGAAGAAAGAGTGGAAAAGGAGGAAAAAAACATGTCTACTTCACTGGACCAAAATGCTGGTGTGGTTTTGGATGTGGCAAAAAACCAGCATTATCAGTCTCACGGTGTTTGCTTGTTTTTTTTAATTAATACCGCTTTCAAGTTAAGAATAAAATCTAACTTCCCAAAATTGAGGGAGCAAGAATATACGAAAGTGCAGAAGGGTAACATGACAAAATAACAAACGAGTTGAAGATGTACAGGACCTCTTGCTGCTACATCAATATGGCTCACTGCATTAGTTTTCTTCATTGTAACTGTGCATGTTACCTCTATCTACCGCCTTCCTGAAAGTCTCTAATTTCTTTAAGGAAATTATGTTAGTTATTTCGAGTAGTAGCGTTGTAATTAGGAGTCCCATTTTAAGATTACAGGGAATATAAGTGATCTGCAAAAAAGTCCAAACTAGTTAATATTAACTGAAAATATAGTCATGATACACAACTGAAAGATGGGCTGCCTTTGGTCTGATCTTTGCCTGTAATGAAATCTATGAAGATGCACTAAGCTTAAGTTATTAATAACTATAGGATGTGACTAGGGTAAAACTAAATAATACTCCATCTTTTTTTAGAAATTAATATGTTCTAGTACAGTACATAATTAACCGCTATATTTCTTTAACAAAATATGTATATGAAAAAATAAATATTATAGCAGGGAGATATTTCATAAAAATAATCTAAATACATCAATTTTATTTTATACACGACTAGTCAAAGAAATTGGCTTGACAATTTCTCAAAAATTATACTACCTCTTTTTAAATACCATTCATTTAATTAAAAACTATAAAAATACTATTTATTTTATTGTGACTTATTTTTATCATTAAAAATACTTTAAACATCACTTATATTTTTTATATTTAAATAAAATTTATAAATAATAAAATATTATGTCAAATGTCGTGATATAGAGAGGTAATAAGTTTATGATAGAAGAAGTATTTTCAATAATAATCCTATATCTACTTTTTACACAGGTATAATAAAAAAAATACACCATGAATTAACCTAGGCACAAATATTTTGGTAAAATCAAAAGAAATGCAACAGTACCAACACCAACACTACATAAAGATAGAAAATTAGAAATGCAACATTTGTCACACATGCACATTCCCCTCTCCTATAACCAAGGTCAGCCCATGCTTATGCAGGGTAGGGAGAACAAGTCCCTGACCACCCATGGACACCATGCATGCAATGGCTAGCACCATATATAACCCCATGCAACCCCTCTATATTTCTGTCTCAACCGCTTCAAGACACACAAGCGAGATCTCGAGCTCCGGCCCGGCGCACCGCGACACGACCATGGCGATGCCTCGCTCCCAGCTGGCCGCTCTGTTCCTCGCCGTCCTCTTCTCGGCGGCGCCCGTCGCCCGCGCCGCCGCGGCCGTGGACAACCTCCAGGACGCGTGCAACAAGACGCTGTTCCCCAAGGTGTGCATCCAGGCGCTGACGACGAACCCGGAGAGCCGGACTGCGAGCGCGCGGCGGCTGGCGGAGCTGTCGGTGTACGTGGCTGCGGAGGTGGGCACGGCGGTGGCGGCGTTCGCGCACCACGAGCTGAACGGCGTGAAGGAGGATACCCTGTTCAAGTGCGTGGACAGCTGCTCCGATGACATCGAGGAGGCGGTGGCGCACCTGAGCGCGCTCACCCGGGAGCTCACCGACGCCAAGTTCCTCGAGGTCAAGGCGTGGCTGTCGGCGACGCTCGGCGGCACGTCCACCTGCGAGGACACCTGCAAGGACGCCCCCATCAGCGAGATCAAGAACGCCGTCGTCACCAAGAGCCTCGAGTTCGAGAAGCTGCTCCGCGTCACGCTCGACCTTATCATCGAGGCATCCGGCTCCATGTCCGCCGACGTCGCCGTGCCGCCCACCGCCTGGGACGCCAGCGCGCCGGCGCCCTCTGAATGGTCCTCGTCCTTCGGCTCCGCCAGCGCGCCGGGGCCGAACCCATCCGACGACGTCGGCTCCGCCGCATCCCCTGGACCGGCCGCCGCCGAAGGGCCGACAACCGCCTTCGCCGACGTGCCGTCTCCGTCCACATCGATCGCCAGCTCGCCGTCATCCAGCTCCGCCGACGCTCCGGCACCGGGCGCCAGTGCACCGGAGGCCGACGCGACAGCGTGAGCGACGTACGGCGCATGGCTACACAGACTTTTGTTCTTCCTATCACCATTGTTTCTTGAGTCTTCTTCCAATTAATAAACCTATGATACTAGTGAAGGTTATTATGAGCTGATTAAGCCTACGTAGAAAATCCATTGATATAATTACAATGGTCTATGGGGAAAAATGGAAATATTAGTATGGGCATATGAGGATTTCGGCCAAATATTAGTATGGGCATAATCTGGGGTAACGCTGAGAATACTTTTGAGTTTTGAAATTAAGTAATTTACTTTAACGAGCTCATAAAAAAACAAACTTTTGTGAAAAAAGTAAAATTGGCCAACAGAACCATTGCACTCTGAACACAACCAATATTTACAGAAAAAAATGAATTTTATTCTAATTGAGACATAATTATCTAGGTTATGAATCTGGCCTACAACGTGTATATTTTTCTGAATACATTTTTCATTCACTAAATTTGAAAATTCTTTCAAACATTTTGGAAAAAAATCGCAATTCCATAGTGGAGTATTTGAAACATAATGAAATTAGGTATGTAATATATAGAAACATAATACTTATTCAATGCACAAAAATAGTTTTATCCATATTTTGAAATTATTTTTTGTATGAATTATAGTTATTTTATGTGTTTTAAAATATCTAGGTTCTCAATACCCCATTGATTGGGTAGCAATTTTCTAAGAATCTTGTGTAGTCATTTATTAATTTTGAAATTTATAATTTTTTAGAGGCTTATAGTGTATTGCTGTGTCACCGAAAAACCACTTTAAATTCAGCCTAAGATAAAAACAGTGTCTTGTTTCAAAGTTTATAGTTAATTTCTTGAGCTTACACGATATCTGATGCTTCGAACAGTAAACTTTGATCATATATATATATATATATATATCAATATATGCCCCCTCCGCATACAATTAAAAATAGTGCCTTTACAAACCGATGAAGTGTGTTTCTCCCGCATGGAAGCGTAAAGCTCGCGTATACAGTACCAGCCACTAGAAAGAGGGAAGCCAGACACCAAGCACTGCCAGGTGAATGGTCCAGTCAGCGAGCGAGCGTTTGCGTGCCTGCGCCGCGAATGAGCGTTGGCGCGCCTAGGCCGTTCGCGAATATGTTTACCTACGTATGTCCGGTCCACCCCAAATCGTTATTCAAAAAAGTATATACATAGTAATTTTATATATAGCTTTTAACATATAGACGTACTACGTAAGAAAACTTTGATTCATAATGTTTCTCAGTATTGTTTTGATTGCAGATCCTTTTTTGATTGATCCATACGTGGCTGTTCTAGTTTCACTTGGTGTGGCAAGTGAAGATAAAGATTCGCTAGCTTTACATTTAATGCCATGTGCAGAACCTACAGGCTAGTGATCAGATATATTGGTGACAAATGGCACGTGCGATGAGCAATTCAGATGAACTTAGACAGGTACTGAAATTTAACTAGTAAATGTTAGGGTGAATTTGTCTTCATAATAGATTGTTCTGTTGACAGATGGAATAGACAGTCGTCCTTACAGGCTGAGCTGCCAAGGATGTTTGTCGTGCAATGACGCCCACATTATTTAGATATATATCTAAGCTTTTTTTTTAAAAAAATATACACTATGTATTTCGTATATATATTAAAAAAATTAAAAAAAGACCTTTAACAGCCCAACAGGCTTCCTCCTCGTTCCTCTTATGACTCATTAGCATTAGCATAAGGGTTTTGAGCCCAATTGGTAATTGCTTTACTCAACTCTACAAAATTCCCCAATCCCCACTCATAGGAAACAAACCCTAGCCAGCACACGTACACATTGACACGGGCGGTGGCACGAAAGCAGCTACGGCGCGGTGGTGGCGGCGTGCTACGTAGGTCAGTGCAAACATACAGGGACGCAGGGTGTAGGCGTCACGTAGGTGCGCGTCGACATGGCCGCACGCCTCGTCAGCTCGGTGCCTAGCGACAGTGGCACCTCCTTCGCCCTGCGGTCTCTATGGCTTCGTTCCCCTCTTGCTCCAGCTCTCCTGTATCTACTTGACAACTAGTTAGGTACTAATTTGTTCTGCTATGATTCTATCTATTTTGCTGATTTGTTCTGTTATTCACACTTACTTCACTAGTTAGCTAACTTGATTCAACTTCCTAATCCCAAAACTAAGTGGCAAAGTGTGGCTAAGTGTACATGTATGAGCTGCAATTGGTAGGAATTCAGGGAATACCATATTGTTTAATTTTTAGGTCTAAAACATGAAGAGGAAGAATGGCTTTGATGTTGATTTGAAGTATTTGTTTGGAGAGAGCTGTTGCAAAGAAGATAACTTAGAATCAAACTCAGGTTTAAGGTAATTTGAATCCTTGTTGCAATGAGAGTCAAATGCAATTGGTGATTTATCAAGGTCATTATGAGAATGGGAGTGGCATTGGACAAGCACATTATTAGCTAATTCAGAGATTGGTGATATTCCAGTGTCAAATGAGGAATCTGAATCTACTGATGAAGACAACAATGGTGGCATATATGATATAGACCATGATCCTAGAATAGGGACTCCTATCTTAGTATATGATGTTAATCACTAAGATTTAGTTAGAAGGACATACATTGTATTGGGGCTATGCCGACCAAAGATGAAGAATAAGGATTTTCTAGAACATAATTGTGGAGCTATGTGTCAGTTCCTACCAAAATGGTTTGATGAGTTCAAGTGGTTTGAGTATAGTGTGCACAAAGATGCTACATATTGCTTTGTTTGCTATTTGTTCAAACATAGCAATCATGGTGGAGATACTTTTGTTAATGGAGGGTTTAGAAATTGGAACATAATGTGTAGATTTCTTATGCATGTTGGTGCACTTAACAGCGCTCATTGTGAAGCTGAAGAGAAATAAAATTTGTTTATAAACCTAAATCATCAATTCGTGAGTCCTTTGCACCAAATAGTGCATAGTTTAAGGCTCAATATGAAGCTTGCTTATCATGGTCACTAAGTCTATAAGATATCTTTTGTGGTAGGGGTTAGCTTTTCATGGTCATGATGAGTCAAAGGATTTAGACAACAAAGGGAATTTCAGGCTAGCAGAAAGCTTTGAAGAAGAGAATAAGGTGGTTCTAGGAAATACCCCTAGCAAATGGTGTTGAGTGTTTTGCAATTCTTGTTGACAAATCTAGTGATGCTTAGCAACTAGAACTATTGTCTCTTTGCTTGTAGTTTGTCAATAAAACATGATAACTAGTTGAGCAGTTTTATTGTCTTGTCCAAGTTGAAGATATCATAATCATTGACTCTTAAAGAAGTAATCAAATCCTTGCTTATTAAGTGTCAATTGCCTTTATTCAAGATACATGGACATGTTTATCATGGTGCCTGTAACATGAAGGTTCATGTTAATGGTTTGAAGATACTAATCATAGATGAGTCCCCTTCTGCTTGTCATGTCCATTGCTAGCCCATCAACTTCAACTAAACCTTATACTAGTTACTAAGGAGAATACTGATTGTGCTTAGTTTTTGGTTAACTTGCATACCTGTTGAATGTTCTTGAGATATCGTATAAAAAGATTTGTATGCTTCACATAGCTCAAGTCGAGTATATGATTGAAGCACCGAAATTGGGTGAAATTGAAAGTGGTTAGGGTTTGAATCAAGAGATGGGTTTAGTAAGGCTAGGCAAGGATCTTGTTACCTCTATATTAATATCTCTATCATGTTCTACTTATTACTCACTACTTTAACATACGGTGGTAGGTGTATGTACTAAGGTATGTAATATTTTATATGAAATTTATCCCACCATTTTTCATTTCAATAGCTTATTATATTTAGCATATCTTTATACGATATTTATTTTGTGAGTTAATATTATATTAGACCGAGTACGGTCTAATATCTTAGGACTTTCTCTTTTTATTTCTATATAAATTGTGCTTATTTATGGTAAACATAGTAACCCATATGATCCTAATCTACTAGTTATATCCTGACAACTCTAGAAGATTAATAAAGCTTTCTGAGTAGCTATTTGATAATTTCTATTATATTTTATGTCTTCCAAAAATTAATTCCTAGAAAATCATTCGAGCACTTGCTCAACAATAGAGCGTCATAATATGACATGGTCAAAAAACAGTCTCTTAATCGAGAAGGTTCTCGACTAAACAAGGCGATGTAAGATCAAACCTAATAGCAATATATTTCACAATCGTTATCGGTATCACCCAGAATATTTGTGAAAAAGTTACCTTACTATTAGATAATTCCTCACAAAAATAATTGGTTATACCTGATGCATTTATCGAGATTTTGTCTGCATCATTCACCCTATGTACTAATGATATGGATGAAGGAGACACTCTACGCATAAACGGAGGGCCCAAAGGCTTTGCTCATACCATCTATCATAATGATATAGTTAGAAACTTCAAACGATAATGACATCTTGTCAGTGCAATGGAAATGAGATATTTCATAAATGTGTACATACTTTGATATGAGTAACACATACCAAGTCATATACCAAAATAAAGCTCATGTATATGGATAAAGTCCTGAGTAGATAAGGAAGGAGTCTTAGGTAAGAAAATAAATATAGAGTCCTACTCGGCTCCTCCTAAAATTATTTGGATAGTATTCATACTTGTCTCTCTAGTTTAACTTAGATAAGAGGATATCCAATGGTATAAATACAAAGCCTCTCATGAGGAGAGGGATAGGATAATATAGCCAAGACAATATAAATTCCATCGAGTCAACACTAGAGAGGCTTGATAATGCTTAGCTACCGATAACTATACTCGAGCTCAATGCTGATATAGTTGTAATCTAGACTAGAGTTTTTTCTCCCCTCATATTGTACTTATAAGAGATTGATATAATAACAAGACAAGCTTTTGTTCAAACAGAAGTAGGGCTATTAGCTTTCTCGAGGACCTGAACCTATACAAAAATTCATGTCTTCTTCTCACTACAAATTCATTTGCATTCTCATATTAGATGATCTCTACGTCCTTCAAATATATCGTATATACATGGATACTGTGATCGAATTATTATTTATCGACACACCTAGTGATATTGTTATATTATTGAGTGATATCTTCCAAAAGTTATATGCATGATCACCTAGATATTTATTGAGAAAATGTCCACGCTATCCATCTCGATTGTCGAAATTGACTAGTCAAAAATGAATAAAGTGCTCTGCTTATAAACAAAGGGCCTGAGGTACTGATGATGACATCTAAGACCTTGAACAGCGAGGACACACAATGTGCCATCACCTGACAATAGAGGCATATGTGGAAAATAAGTGATACAATCAAAAAGAAGTTTCTAACAAAAAGCATGAAGTAAACCATAGATCTTTGATATGCTTGTAAATTGGTTAAACAAATGTGAACCATTTTGGCTACATGAGACGCATATACAATAACCAACCTGTGCACAATTATAAGTGGTCAAGACCCGACTACACCACTGGTCTTCATAGAACCAAGAGATCATAATGGTCCTATCACCCATATATATGGTGAAGACCCGACTATACTACTAGTCTTCATAGGACTAGGGCGATCGTAACGGTCTTACCATCCAAACATGTGGTCGAAACTTGACTACACTATTAGTTTTTATGGGACTAGGAGGTTATAGCGATCCTACCACCCATACATGTGGTTGAGACCTGACTACACCATTGGTCTTCATAGAACTAGTGGGTCGTAGTGATCCTACCAACCATACATGTGGTCATGACCCGAATAAGCTGCTGGTCTATAAGAGACCAGGAGGTCATAGTGGTTGCTACCACATAAAACAAGTTACTCTAGGAAGCGCTTGGTTATATAGATTGATTACTTTACCACATGATTTTTCTCGGCTTGAGCAGCTGCTAATTTTATTGAAAAAGTCATCGAAGACAATAGACAATCGAAAAACATCAGTAATTCTTATGTCTTTTACCTATTCAGACTATCTACTTGTAAACTACGTTTATGAGAAAACAGTCGGGAGCTAAAGAAAGTATATAATTTTACTTGTAAACTGAAAAAATATTTTTGTACTTTCAGTTTATATTACTCCAAAGCATTTGCTTCGGGGGCTATTTTTCTAATAGTTGTTCAAATCAAATGACGGAACAATCAGTTTGATGACTATATCAAGTAAGACGGAGATGATTTAGAGGCTTATTATTGGTTGGCATATTATTCTAACTAAATAAAACTCAAACCGATAACTCTACCACTTGACTAAAAGACATACATTGGTCCTAAGGCACCCGGTGATTGAGAATTTATTCCAACTAGATAAACTTCAGTATACACAAGAAAAGATCAAAAGGTAAGGTGAAGTCAAGAATTGTCCGCTATTCAAAATTCTATGCTAACTAGATGAGACTCAAAACAACAACTTTGAAACACGCATGTCTTGTACAGATGTGACAACCGTTATATGGTGACCACGCATGGTGCTCTATATCACATGCTATCAGCGAGCTCTTTGTCTCTACCACAAACAGTGAAAACCCATACAAGATAGCTAAGATAGCTAACAAAGAAGGACAACATATTTGTATGTTTTTATATATATATTTTAAATAGAGTGCCCTATTATTCCCTAATATTAGCAAATATATTTTCCATATATTTGTGTTTTTTGACTACTCACATATTAGTTGTCGATCTAAATTATTTGAGTAGTTGGGCCAACAAGGGACTCTATATTGTCAAATTTATGGAATTTCTACATATAATCCAAGTATTTAATAAACTTTAAACTTCTTGTTCTTTATTCGAAAAAAGGTATAGTCTCATATAACATTCTTCGATACAACAATCATAAGTTATAGCTAGTACTGCCCGGAATGCTCGATAAGGTGTAGTTAGAGTAAAGTAATACATGCAAAACAACCTGGGTCTCTGATCCGGACAAGAAAAAGTGTAAGTTCATGATGTCAAACAAATATGCACAGGGTGCAAAACTTAATACCTATGTTGAGCTACTCGCAATACTCAGGAGCTTTACTGATAAATTTATTTGAGTACTTCAAGAGAAAGAGTAAACAAAAGAATGGTTTCTCCGATGAGATTTTATACACACAATTAGATGGATACGGTTTTGAACATTATCCAAATTGCAAAATCAACCACGTGATTTTCCTACCTAGATAAAATGATTGAGTTATCTGTCTTGACTTTATTGGCTACCATGTTAACTGGTTTTATATTTTGACAACTTAATTACTCGGGTGATATAATTTGGTCGGTGTTTATTTGAATAGAGTTCAAGGGCTAATGTCAGTCTCCTAAATATGGGATACCCTATACCTATATACTTAGGGAAGTTCACCATATACCAAGTCTTGTATGAAAATAAACCTAATACATATGGATAAAGTATATAGCAGATAAGAAATGAGTACTAGATAAGAAAAAAAATAGTCTACTTAAGCGTAACTATGACTAATCGGATCATATATATATACTTGGATAAGAGGACACCCAAGGGTATAAATACAAAACCCCATAAGAGGGGAGGGTGAACCATGAGAGATCTAAATATAGACAAGACAACATTAGTCATCTCCAATCTCGTTAAGTTAATATTAAAAAAAATGACAATAGCTAGCCGCTAACCACTATGTCCAATCTCTACATTGATACCAGTAGACTAGATTTGGTTTTCCTTCCTATACTTTGTACTCGAGAGATTAATATATAATCGTAACACTAGTTCTGGCCAATAGGAGTAGGACTATTATATGTAATTAGGGGCCTAAACCTGTATATCTCCCTTCTTTTCTTTACAACTTTGTTATATCCTTAAACATGAACACAAACAATATATTATGTGAAAAATAAACTTTATTTCGATTAAGACAACATTTATCTAGGTAATGAACCCTATAAATATGCGTATTTTTTACCACCTTCTTCATCTACTTATTTTGAAAATTCAATTACATAATCCAAGACAGATATTGTATTTGCATTTATTAAGTTTACTAAATTACTTCAAACAATTTGGATAAAAGTGGCAATTCCATGGTGGGTGTTTGAAACCTAATGAAATTAGGTGCTATCTTCATTCCAAAATATAAGAACTTTTAGAGTTAGACACGGGTATTAAAAAAATAGAAGGAACTAAATGGGAAGAAGGTTGTGATTGGTTGAGAAGAGAAAGTAGGTGAAGAAATTAAATGTTAAAAGGTTATGATTGGTTAAAAAGAGAATTAGGTAGAGAAATTAAATAGTAAAATGTTATGCTTGGTTGAGAAGATTATTATATTTTAGGATAAATTTTAAATGATATAAGTTGTTATATTTTAGAAAGAAGAGAGTAAGTAATATTATAATAACATTTAGTGGTTATTTGTTGAAAAGAAAAGTTTATCTGTATTTGGAAACTATTTTTTCTGTATGTATTATAATTATTTTTTGTGTGCTAAATATATCTAAGGTTATCAATACTCCATTCAGCAGGCAACAGTTTTTAAGAATCTTTTGACACGATTTGTTAATTTTAAAATTCATTGTTTTGTAAGCGTCGCAGCATATCGCTGTGTCATCCGAGACCACTTTAGAATTGGCCCAAGATCAAAAAATGCATGGCATTGAAACTTAGAGTTGGTAGTAAATGATGCTATGTTTCAAATTTTATAGTTGTCTGAAATTTCATGATTAGTTGAGGGCTTTTAATCCACCATTTTCCAAATAAGTACATTTCTCCTGCACGGAAACGTAAATCTCGCGCATATAGTACTGGCTAGGGATGCAACCTAGAGCACGCACAAGGCGTGTCTTGGAGCAAGTATTCTCACAGGGCCAGCAGCTAGCTCAGATATCATCGTGGCAGCGAGGAGTCGCCCTACAGGCTGTCAGAGTATCTTTTGTGGTATGGGTGTTTCAAACGAAAGCATTTGTACATGTGAGAGAAAAAGATATACAAGCACAAATGGCATCTAGTGAAAATATGCTTTTGCAAGTCACATACGTAGTCCGTGGCTCTGCTACAACCCCTAGGCGTCCCAGCCCCAGCCACGCAGCCCCATCGGCTGGCAACCCGGAGTTCTCGGCGCCCATCCCTAGGCTCACCTAGCATGGGCTCCCGTTCTGCCGCCTCAGCCGATGCTACCGACCCCAACCACCTAGTCGGTTCCCTCCTGGAACCAGGCTGGCCTCGTCGCTGCCCTCAACCAGATGACGCTCCAACCACAGCACCCTTGGGTGCTGGACTCTGGGGCGTCTTCACACATGGCGTCATTGGCCGGTATATTTCGCTCCTGTCACCCCTCTTCCTCCCCTTTTGTCACTATCAGCAATGGTCACTCTCTTCCTATCCAATGCCATGGTGACTCCTCTCTGTCTACATCCACCACTAACCTCCCCCTACGCAATGTTCTTATTGTCCCTTCTCTCATTCACAATCTTATATCTGTTCGTCAATTCACACGAGACAACCACTGCTCCATTGAATTTGACGCGTCTGGTTTCTCTATGAAGCATATCCCAACCCGACGACATATCCTTCACTGCAATAGTAGCGGCGACCTCTACACCATTCCCGCTACGCCGTCCACCCCACACGCCAGCGTTGCCCTCTCCACCAACCTTTGGCACCTTCGTCTCGGCCACCCTGGCCCCAACGCTGTCGCCACCCTCCGTCGCAGCGCCTCCATCCGATGTACTCACATCAGCTCCACAGTTTGCCACTCATGTCAACTTGGCAAACATGTGCGTCTGCCCTTTTCTAGTTCTCTCTCCTGTACCTCGCGTCCATTTGAACTTATACATTGTGATGTATGGACGCCCCTAGTTAAAAGTGTCTTCGGTAATCAGTATTATCTCGCTATACTTGACGATTACACACACTATTGCTGGACCTTCCCGCTCAACCACAAATCCGATGTCGCCTCTCACCTCACTCACTTCGTCACGTACGTATCCACTCAGTTCAACCTCCCTATCAAGGCTTTACAAGCCGATAACGGTACGAAATTCGTCAACCATACCGTTACAAACCTCCTCACCTCGTAGGGCATCCATCTCCGGCTCTCCTGCCCCTATACCTCTCCTCAGAACGGCAAAGCCGAATGCCTCCTTCGCACCCTCAACAACATCAGTCGCACCATGCTACTTCACGCCCACCTACCTGCCACTTATTGGGCCGAAGCTTTGGCTACTGCGATGTACCTTCTCAATCGGCGCCCATGCTCCTCCGTTTATAAGAACGTTCTCTATGCCCTTCTCTACCGCACGGCGCCCGACTACTCCCACCTTCGCGTTTTCGGGTGCCTTTGCTACCCAAATCTCACCGCCACAGCTTCCCACAAACTTGCTCCCCACTTCACCGCCTATATTCTCCTCGGCTATTCCACCTCTCACAAGTGATACCGATGCCTCGACCTTTCCAGCCGACGGGTCCTCATCTCTCGTCACGTCATTTTTGACGAGACATGTTTTCCCTTCGGTCTCCTTCATCCGAGATCCTCCTCTAGTGATCTCTACTTCCTCCTCACCAACACCGTGCCGACCAGGTCTTCTCCACTGCCCTTTCCATCGGCCTCCTCATTGGCCGCTGCTGAGGATTTACCTGTCACATCTTCTACCACTACTCGGTCCGATGTCCCCACCATCGAACCCCCATCGGACCCACCTTTATCGGCCAATACCGATCCTATTTATCCTTCAGCCAATACCGTTCCCTCTCCATCAGACACCCTACTTTCATCGGCTCCTCACTTTCCATCGGCTCCCCCCACCCTATCGGCTCCCCCACCCTATCGGTTGATCCATCTCTATCGGACCGATCGGAATACTCGGCCCACCCGACCTCATCGGCTCAGGCTGATCTAATTCCTCCTTTTCCTCTTGTCTACAGTCCTCGACTCGGAGCCGATGACGTCCCCACCCGACCAGTTCTTCCCATTACTCCCGCACCCCTATCGGCTCCAGTTTCCTCCACCTCTCACATTGTCACCTGCTCCCAGACCGGGTTTCTCCGACCCAATCCGCGCTACGGTCTCTCCACCGTCCACAGCTCTATCTCGCCCATCCCGGTGACTTCTTGCTCAGCCTTGGCCGACCCTCAGTGGCGCGCGGCCATGGCCGACGAGTACAAGGCCCTAATGGACAATGAGACCTGGCGCCTCGTTCCCCGACCTCCCGGCGCTAACATTATGACCGGTAAGTGGATTTTTAAACACAAATTCCACACCGATGGCTCCCTTGCCCGTCACAAGGCTCGCTGGGTAGTCCGGGGTTTCTCCCAATGACCTGGTGTCGACTACGACGAGACCTTTAGTCCCGTTGTCAAACCCGTCACCATCCGAGTCGTTCTCACCTTGGCTGCCTCTCGCTCCTGGCCGATCCATCAACTAGACGTGAAGAACGTCTTTCTTCATGGCCACCTGACGGAAACAGTCTACTGCCAGCAGCCCCCAGGCTTCGTCGACCCTTCTCGGCCCGACGACGTCTGTCTCCTTCAACGCTCTCTCTACGGCCTCAAACAAGCCTCTCGTGCATGGTACCAGCGCTTTGCTGCCTATCTTCGGCACATCGGCTTCGTGGCCTCTGCGTCCGATAGTTCCCTGTTCACTTTCCATATCGGCTCTGCCACTGCCTATCTACTTCTCTATGTCGATGACATTATCCTCACAGCGTCTTCGACATCTCTTCTCGACCAGATCATGGCTCGACTCCACTCTAAGTTTGACATAACCGATCTTGGTCCTCTCTACCATTTCCTTGGCATCTCCGTAACCTGTTCCATCCATGGGCTCTTCCTTTCCCAACGCCAGTACGCCATCGACCTCCTCCAGCGTGCGGGCATGGCCGACTGTCACCCCATGGCCACCCCAGTCGACACTCGAGCCAAACTCTCTGCCGTCGATGGCGCTCTCGTTGCCGATCCTTCTCACTATCGGAGTCTTGCCGGGGCTCTCCAATACCTCACACTCACCCGACCCGACCTTACTTACGCTGTCCAGCAAGTGTGCCTCTTCATGCATGCTCCGTGCGAATCTCACCTCGCGCTGCTCAAGCGCATCCTACGCTACGTGAAGGGCATCCTCTCCAACGGGCTACATCTCAGCTCCAGCCCCATCGACTCCCTCACCGCGTTCTCCGACGCGGACTGGGCAGGCTGCCCCGACTCTCAACGCTCTACGTCCGGCTACTGCGTCTACCTCTGTGACACTCTCGTATCCTGGTCCTCAAAACGCCAGACTACAGTGTCCCGCTCCAGCGCTGAAGCCGAGTACCGCGTCGTCGCCCACGCCGTCGCCGAGTACTGCTGGCTTCGCCAGCTTCTCCAGGAGCTCCGTACACCCCTCTCCATCGCGACCGTCGTCTACTGTGACAATGTCAGTGCCGTCTACATGACCGCTAACCTGGTCCATCACCGACGCACCAAGCACATTGAGATCAATATTCATTTTGTCTATGACAAGGTTGCATTAGGACAGGTTCGGGTGATCCATGTATCATCGGTACATCAGTTTGCCGATATAATGACCAAAGGCCTGCCCACGCCTTCGTTCACCAGTTTTCGTTCCAATCTCTGCGTCCGTTCCCCTCCCGCTGCGATTGTGGGTGGTGTTAGACAGACCACTGGTCTGAGCTGTATATATATAGACCCGACTTCCTCGTATATGCATGGGGGATTGATACTCACTGTATAGTTTGATTGTGTCATAGGGAGAGTTAATCAGATGTTAGGCATGAAACGCTAATACGCAGGCGGTCGCACGCATTACCCCGGGGGCAGCTGAACCTTTTTTTTTTTTGAAAAATGTGCTAGTTTTTTTAGCCCATATCCATGTTTCTTTTTTCATTCCTTTTTTTATAAAATTATAAAGTTTGCATGCCTAAAATTTATACAGCTAAAATTTATATAACTAAATTTACACACCTAAATTTTATATACTTAAAGCTTATATTCCTAAAGTTTATATACTAAAAATTTATATGCTGATTCAAATTTGAATTTTTTTATTCGGATTCAAATGTTATATTCAGAATGTTGCTATATTAAAATATTCTACACATATTTATATGGGTAAAGAGTATACACATGAATATTTTTAAACAAAACTATTCTTCTCTATTTGTATTTTTTGTTTTTTCAAACTTATTTTTTAAAACTCGTTTTTAAAATTAATATAGGGTTGCCACGTGCGCGGCGGGAGAAGAGCGCTGGGCGAGATCGGGAGCCGAGCGGCCGCCGCGATCGCTGCACGATCACCCACGCGTTAGACCGACCCTGTTAGGCAGGCTAACACTTGGATTCTCATCCGGAGGAACCTTCTATCGTAAGAATACTATGGCTGAATGAGGGTGAAGTACAGCTGAGATGAACAAGGAGGGTGGAGATTTTTGTGGCAGCTCTATGGCTCCACAATCAAGAAAAAAAATTAACACCGGCTTTATTTGTAGTTGCCTGCATGTCACTAAAATAGGCATAGTAGAACAAATTTATTGCCAAGGTCTTTATTAATTGTTCTCGATGTCTCGTGCGCTACCCAAGTAATAATCCCCAATTCCGCTGGCCCAACGTCCACAGCAGCTGAGAACTTTTACAGTTTTACTTATATGGAAAAATAAAACTAAAAAAAGTTCCGTTGCCGGGACTCGAACCCACCCGGGTCTCTCGGGTTTCTGTAGTGGATGTAAAACGCAGCATTAAGACCCAATTTCTTTTTCATGGACTGACTCGGATTGCTGGATTTCTTGTTGCTCCGATGCGAATTCGTAATAAATCAAACCGTATGTGAACACCAACTCCGAGCCGGAGTCGAACACGCCGACCGGCCTCTATATCTTCGACCGCACCGGTCATCACACCGCTCACAGCCACCGCCGGTCATCACTAAACCCTCCTCGTGATCGCGGCTCGCTACTACGTACATCCCCCAGCCACGCGGCGTCGATCGGTCGATAGGAGGAGCAGAGGAGAGCGGACAACCAACAGCTACAAGCCGGCCGGTGATCATGGCGCTGCAGATCGGCTTCCTGGCCGTCGTCGCCATCGCCGTCAAGAAGACGACAAAGGCCCACACGCGCACATATCCGGCGCGGCTGCGGAGCCAGAGCGTTTGGAGCGGTGCTGCTGCCGGGTGCGTCTAAACACACCTAATAGAAATAGTGAACGATAGAATTACCATAAACTAAAAATTTTTAAAAAATAAAAAAATCCTTAGATCTGCATGAAGTTTCAATAACATCTCTGGTATAACGTCTTCTTGCCACTGATTTAACTACCATGCTGCCGACAATCCGATCAGGTCAAGTAAGTAAGTATTCAATAAAACTTTCATATAATTAAATAATCGCATCACGTATATATTAGGGTTTTGATTTTTTTCTCCTGATATTTTGAATGTTTGTACATAAACTTTGTAGAATCTTATGGATAAATTTCTCTATGAAATAATAAAATATACCTAGAGTCTCCAAACTATTTAGCCGGAGTCTTTAGATTAAGCTCTCTATCTAGCAAAGAGGCCTATCCAAAATCGTCGAAAGTTTAGACCAAACACTCTAAACTCCCTTCTCTTCTCATCTCTAGATCGTTGGCCAAAGTCTCCAGACTGAAGTCATTGTCCTGGCTGAAAGGCCTATTTGGAGTTTTCAGGTCATTTGGCTAGAGTCTCCAGACTAGAACCTCTGTTTACGGTAAAAGGCATGTCCAGACTCTCTGACATTCAGTTCGGATACTTCGAAGTTTGAATTCTATGAGTAATGGCTAACTTCGAGAGAGATAAATATTTAATCCTACCAACCCCTCAAAAGTTTTCTAGAGATTCTCCACTCCACCCTCTTAGATCTTGAGCTTATTCCATACTTTGAGTATGCCTTTTTAGGTGATTTGGAAAAAAAATAATCTTGTGTTTTGTGTTAGTGGTTATGGATTAATGCTGGCGAAGACTTGAGCTTGTTACTTTCGGAGAATCATCTTCTAGACGACTAGGCGTTACTCGCGAATATTCAAAGTGTGAATCACCAGGGACATTTGTGAAAGCCTCCCTCACCTCCGCAAGGAAAGAGGTATTCTAGTAAATCCACGAGTTCTACCTTAGAAGTTGATTTGGTAAAATAAGCTCTATAGTAAGTGGGAGCACGGTGTCTTAGTGGAGACCTTGGTATTGCCTTAGACTAAGTATTACGCTTTCGTGAGAGTTTAAAGGCTAAACTAATTTCTAGGATTGAATTTGGTGAGACAAGGGATCGAAAGAGATCTGTCTCTTTGGAGCTCATCAACAAAGACGTAGGATCATTTCATCCGAACTTCGGTAAAAAATTATTTTGGCTCTTACCTCTCTTTTACCTTTTATATTCATTATGATTTTGTTACCTTGCTTCATTCCCAATCCATAGGGTTTATCTGCTTTAAGTGTCCCTTGGATGTTTTAAAAGAGATCTAGAATTTTCAAACCATACTATCTTAGACTCTGAACTAGCTTCTCTGTCTGATAGAAAGACTAATCCGAATAATATGGACTTTAGGATCGGAGACTCCAGAGGAAAGACTAATTTCCACTGCCAGTATATTTCAGATTTAAAAGTTTACACATTCACCCCTCTCCGTGCTACTCAAGGTCTTTTCAGTTAGTATCAGAGCCTCGTCTTCAAATAAGTCTTAAACACTCGAAGAAATATTGCACTTGGGAGAGAAGTCAATTTATCTAAGTTGGGACAATGTGTTAACACCAAAATTTAAAAAGCCTAGGAAAGGTTGGAAAAAAGATCGGTTGAAGTAAAAGAAGAGTCCGGTTGCTATAGGGAGGAAGCCGATCGGATGAAGCAAGGAGAGATTCACTCCAAGAATAGATGATTATCTAGATGAAACCGAGTTTGAGGAGGAACCGTGGCACTTACGGCAGGATATTTTATCTATGTAAATCATATCTTATATAGGAAGGATTAGTTAGTTAATTAACTTCCTTAAAGATATTTTCTTTTATATTTTTAGGAGATAATGTCCGATGGTTGTTGTAACCACGTCGGACTCTATAAATGCCAGGGTATAAATATAGACCCCTAGATACTTATAAAAGAATCAGCATATCTTTCAATCAATACAACTTCGGTGCATTGTCACCCTAGTTTATCTAGGTTTTTACCGGTGAGGTCTGGCCCTTGACGTAGGGCTGCATCGGCTAAGCTTGATCTCCGACGAAAGGATAAGTCTTGCCACTATCCCGGTATGTCTCGACTGCATCGGTTAGGTTCGACCTCTTTGGCCGATCGGATGTATCGCATCACGTCCGTGCAGAGTCTATCGGCCTATCAATCTCTCTCCGCCGTTGTTGGTCTCGTGCTGTATCGGTTAGGTTCGACCTACGGGGTTGTCGATGGTAGATTGAGCTTTATGCCTATAGGTCTCTGTACAGTGTTTCATCGGAGTGTTAGCCGATGAGTTATCTATACATTGAGCAATACGCCCAGCGTATCAGCTCCTTGGCTGATATGCACCAGTCTTTAGAGACTCCCCTCGAGCGCCACTCCAAGCTTTTAATACTGTTCAGTGCCTCCATCGGCTTTGCGACCGATGGATTAGGATCTCGATTTCACCACATCCAGAGCCAACATATCCTTCGTCGACATCTATCTACGTCTTCATCGGCTCCCCAGCTAATGGAATAGTGTCCCGATATCTATCGACGACTAGTCGATAGCAGGAGCCATCTAGACGCAGCTGATGACCACCTCGATCCTATCGTTGGCCAGCCGATAGCGAGAGCTCATATCAGCCCATCGTCCGACTGACATGTTCACCTCACCTCCTTGTCAATTACAAGGTCAAATTGACTGGCATGCCCGTACCCACACTGTTGCGCCGGAGCTGAGTGAAACCTCATGGGCCCTGGCGTGCGTACCTCAAGCCATGAAGAGAAGCTGACTAGCCAGCACTGGAGCTAAGTAGACCTCACAGGCGTTGGCGTGTTTGCTCTAGGCACGCGAGATCGGGTGCGAACACAATGAGAATGACTCCACATGTAGAAGTTCCTTCAAGAAGGAAGTGTCTATCCCTCTTTTAACAAGGTGGAACAGCTTGAAGAGGGCAAGAAAATCTGGGAGACTCTTCAATTGGTACACGAAAGATTGTCCGGGGTGTGAGAGTCACAGATCGAGTTATTGGAGGGATAACTCGGCCAATTCGTGATGAAGGACAATGAGACACCACAAGAGATATTTGATCGCTTGATGGTCATTATCAACAAATTCATGGCCTTGAAAGCAAAGACATGACTGATCACGTCATGGTCAAAAAGCTTCTTAGAGCCTTTGCGCCAAAAAACTCAACCTTGATGACACTCATCTAGAAGAACAAGAATTTCAAGATGCTCACTCCAAGCAATGTTCTTTCAAGAATTATCTCTCATGAGCTCTTGGAAGAAGATGTCAAGCATGTCAAGGCACTCGCCAAGAATGTTGCCATCACCAAGAACATGGAGGTTGTTTTAAAGGAAAAAAGCAAGAAGCAAAGAGAACTCAAGTGATGATGAGGACTTTGCTCTCATCATTAAAAAGTTATTGCAATGTGGCAGATATGGTAAGAAAGGCGGAGACAAGTCCAATACTCGTCACTCTAATAGAGCTTGCTACGAATATGGTGAGTATGGACATTTCATTGCCAATTGCCCCAAGAAGAAGAAAGGTCAAGGCAATAAGCATAAGTACCACAAAAAGAAGAGGTTGGGGCATGCATGCTCACATTGGAGAGGAGTGAAACTCCCAAAGTGAGTCTAGCTCCAAATATAAGAAGACGGTGGTGATAATTGCCATCAAGTCATCATCGCCAAAGGAATCACTCTTCAACAACTTGAGCAATGATGATGACTATTACACTCTCACATGTCTTATGGCATCGAGGCACAAGATACTATCTCCTTGCAAACCCTTGGATAGTGATGATAATAGTAGTGATGATGATGTTGATGAACTTAATTATGAGGGTATCAATAAAAGCACACTATCTCAAATGGCTAAGCTTGTGAAGGCATTAGAGAACAAGGAGGAGACTCTCAAGAAGCAAGAGAACTTGCTCATCCTTGAAAAGGAGAGAAACCTTGCTCTTGAGAAGTTGTTGGCTAAGAAGAGCAAGAAGGTTGATGAATTGACCAGCATTCTAAGTGTAGTCAACGAATCAATCGTATTCTAAAGAGCTCCAATGAGGCACTTGTAGAGTGGTTTAAGAGTTTGGAAAAAATTCATAGATTTATCGAAGTAAAGTTTGAGGCTCTTTCGGGTAGCACCTCCTCAACTCAAGCCACCAAGCTCTCCAATTTCTCCACAAGCAATGAATGTGCTAGATGCTTTAATGTTGATGTGAATTCTTATTCAACTAACATGCAAGAACTAGATGAGCTTAAGAAGGAGAATGTTAAACTTGGCACCTTGGTTAAATATTAATGTATGAAGACGTATCAATCTAAGGACGCGCTCTATAATACTCTCTCCACTCATAACAACAAGCATCATTTTGGACTTGGCTTCCACTCAAGTAAGAACAAGCCATCAAAACAAAATAATGTGAAGTACAGCTAGCCCGTCAAATTTGTGAGTGAAGAGAGAGCACAAGCCCAAGGGAAGAAGCACATGCCTTAATGTCTATTCTATACTTCTTACATGCTTAAGCGAGACAACTATGGTAAAGTGATAGTTCTCTTTGTTGGTTCTCATGATGAAAAACACAAGAAATATTTATGGATACCTAAGTCGCTTGTTGCTAACGTTCTAGGACCCAAACTTTGATAAGTTTGGATACCTAAATCCCAAGCAATATTTTTTTAGGCATACTCCTCTGATGGATCGAATTGGGTCATGGATAGCAGATGTACAAATCATATGATAGAAGAGAGGAGTATGTTCATCTCCATTATAGATAATGGAGGATAACATGAAAACATTGTGTTTGATGACAACGGTAAAGTCATAGTGATGGGACTTAGTAAAATTGCCATCTCAAATAACCTCTCAATCATGAATGTGCTTTATATTAAATCTTTGAGTTACAACTTACTTTATATTTGTCAATTATGTATAATTGGATACGATTGTCTCTTTTGCAATGAGGGTGTGACCATTTTTAGGCATAATGACAAGTCTGTGGCTTTCATTGGCAAGTTGAAGAGTGATGTCTATCTCGTTGACTTCTCTCGGGATAGAGTGAGTTCTAAAGCTTACTTGATTGCTAAATCTAGTAAGGGTTGCCTTTGTCATCGCCAGCTAGCCCATTTTGGATGTGAAATTTGTCAAAACTTCTAAAAGGGAATCACATCCTTGATCTATATAATGTGATCTTCAAGAAGGATCATGTGTCTAGGGATCGCCAAGTGGGAAAATAAGTCGGAGCTCACTATCTGGCTAAAAATGTCATGGCAAAAGTGGCTTATCTAAATGTAGGAGGTAACAAGTATGGCTTTGTTATTGTTGATGATTATTCATGCTACTCTTGGGTATTCTTTCTCCATGACAATAGTGAAGCACAAGCTATCTTTAAGAAGTTTGCACTCCAAGTCTAAAACAAGTTCGATTTGAATATCAAAAGAGTGAGAAGTGACATGGCAGTGAGTTCAAAAAAAACTCAAGTCGAGGAGTTCCTCAGTAAAGAAGGGATCAAGTACAAATCTTTTGCTCCGCATGATCCTTCCCAAAATGAGATCATGGAGAGGAGGAACCAGACACTCATCAAGGCAGCGAGAACTATAATTGATAAATACAAGACATCCGACATCTTTTGGGCAGAGGTCGTTAATACCGCATGTCGCGTCATCAACCACCTCTACCTCCAAAAGCTCTTGAACAAGACCGTCTATGAGCTTCTCACTGATAAAAAGCCAAATATCTAATACTTTTGAGTTTTTGGGAGCAAGTGCTACATCTTGAGCAAGAGACCTCGTTCATCAAAATTCTCTTTAAAAGTTGATGAAGCTTTCTTGCTCGGCTATGAGTTAAATACTTGCGCTTATCGAGTCTTCAATAATACTTCTGGTATTATTGAGGTCATGAGAGACATGACGTTTGATGAATATAATAACTCTTAAGAGGAGTAAGTTGGTGATTGCGTTGAAGACAAAGAAATTCTAAGTTAAACAATTTTGAACAAGCCGATTATTGATGTGAGACCTCAGGATGTGCCAAGTGAACAAGATGGGTACTTGATCAACCCTTCTCTACAAGTACGCGAGTTTTAGAGACATCCCATGGTAATGTTGTGCAAGAAGGTCACGCACATATAGATGGGATCAATACCAAGGGCACTATGGAGCAAAGAGACCACAACCAAGCTCAAGTCCCCATGGTGCACCATCCATGGGTCCATCAAAGCATACAACGAGATCATCCTATTGGCAATATTCTTGGTAACATAAGAAAGATGGTAACAACTTGTTCTAGTACTACTATTTTTTATAAATTTATTCATTTATCTCTTCTTTAGAACCTTTGAAGGTTAAGGAAGTACTTGTGGACGTAGATTGGGTGATGACTATGCAAGAAGAACTAAATAACTTCACCTGCAACCGTGTTTGGATCTTAGTGGAAAGACCCAACACCAACATCATAGGAACAAAATGGGTGTTCCGTAACAAGCAAGATGAACATTGAGTTGTCACTTGAAATAAAGTATGGTTAGTGGTAAAGGGATTCATAGAAGTCGAAGGTCTTGATTTTGGTTAAACCTTTGCATGAGTCGCATGTCTTAAGTCCATTCACATACGACTTTTGCTACTAGCCACAATTTTAAACTATATCAAATAGATGTCAAGAATGCATTTCTCAACGGACCAATTAAGGAGCTTGTGTATGTGGAACAATAGCTGAGCTTTGAATACCTAAAGCACTCTCACCATGTGTACAAGCTTTACAAGGCACTTGATGGGCACAAGCAAGCCCCTAGAGCATGGTATAAATGCCTCCATAATTTCCTTCTCAAAAATAACTTTGAGATTGAAAAGGCAGACACTGCTCTCTTCACTAAAAAATTTAAGAATGATTTATTTATATGCCAAATATATATCGATGACATAATATTTGAATCTACTAAGAAACAATTTAGTGATGAGTTTACCAGGATGATAACCAAAAGATTCTAGATATCAATGATGGGTGAGCTTAAATTCTTCCTTGGATTTCAAATGAAGCAACTAATGGAAGGAATATTTTTCTCTCAAACAAAATACCTCAGTGATTTCTTAAAGAAGTTAGAGATGGATGGAGCCAAACCCATCAAGACGCCAATGTCATCAAATGGACGTCTCGATCTAGGTAAGAAAGGTAAACTCATTGACCAAAGAACTTATTGTTCCATGGTAAGTTCTTTGCTTTACCTTTGTTCATTTAGGCATGATATCATGCTTAGTGTGTATATGTGTGCTCATTTTCAAGCCCCCTTAATAGAATGTAATTTACTTGCTATAAAGCAAATATTGAGATATTTAGTTTGTACTTCAAACCTAAGGTTTTGATACCCAAAAGGCTCAAACATTGATTTAATTGTCTATTATGACTCAAACTATGTTGGTTGCAAAGTGGATAGGAAAAACACCTCCGATACTTACCAATTTTTTAGTAGATCTCTATCTCTTAGTCATCTAAGAAGCAAAATTCCATAGCCTAATCCATGGCCAAAGCTAAATACATAGTCGTCAAAAGTTGTTGTGCCCAACTCCTTTAGATGAAATAAACCCTTCATGACTATGGATATAATATGACACACATTCTACTCCTATGTGACAACGAGAGTGCTATCAAAATAGCAAATAATCTCGCCCAACACTGAAGAACCAAGCACATTGATATTCACCACCACTTCTTGAGAGACCATGAAGCCAAGGGAGATATTTGACTAAGCCATATGTCAACCAATAAACAACTCACCAACATCTTTATCAAGACTTTAGATGAGCGATGGTTTGTGGAGCGAAAAAATGAGCTGAATATTCTTGATTCTCAAAACATGTCCTGAGGAGGAGCACATGAAAGAGTTAAATGCTTATTTAATTAATAAATAAGTTTAAATCCTAAAATGTCTAAAAAATCATGAGCTTTTGTGTCTAGAGATCTTACTTGGCTAAGTGGAGGCCTTGACCCAAAATTGAGAGCTCAAACATTCCTATTTTTCTCAAAATTCAAAAGTTTGTGAAAATTTTATGTGCCTATTCTGTGTTTAAAATTTTGTGTCTTTCTTTAGGGAATCTTAGTGTAATCATTGTTTTGCAATATTGTTTGCTTGTTGATTGCACCGAGGTTCCCATATATTGCTTGTCCAAGCCTCCCTTGTTCTAGAAGGCCAGAGTCTCCAGATCCTTGCCCCGAAGTCTCTGCTCAACCTTCTCTATCTCCAGCTTAAAGTTGTCTAGAGTATCTAGTTCCCTAGTCTGGAGTATCCGGTCTCGCTTCTCTATTTGAATTTCAAATCCTACTAAAGTCTCCGTTTTAATCCTCTAGAATCTCTGCAGAAATTCATCGGAGTCTCTAGACTTGAAGGTATAAATACCTAGGTGCTGTTGGATTTTTACCCTAATATTCACTTTTTACCGTCTTCTTCCCCTCTCCACATCACACAACTCATCTTTTGGCAACTTCAATCTTTCACCATCATTTCTCGAAGGATTTTCGTCTCCGATGCGGCAAGTCTTCAGATCCATCCTCTATTCTTCAATCTATTCACAAGGTAATCTCAATTGTAGGTTGTTTTCTCTCTTTTTGGGTTTGATCTCTCAATCCTTGAACCCAAGGTTAGAAACCATGTGCTAGGATGGTTTCTTCTCACTCCTAGAAACCCGATCTAGTCCCTCATTACAAATCTATGGCTAGATCATGTGGTCCACTTCGCAGGACTAGAGTCTCTAGTACGAATAAATAGAGTCTTCAAACCGGTTCCTCTGCCTAATAGAAAGAGCTAACCAGAGACTTCAGACATTATGTCCAGATACTTCGACCTGCTATGCCCTCTAGTCATCTAATCTTGCCTTAACCATAATCCTTGTTATGTTCATGGTTCTTAGATCTTTCTCCATGAGTCGAGAGAAGAAGCGCACTAGTACTCCCACTAGATCTTCAAGTGATAGTCATGAAGCCTCATAGGATGGTGCTGCTCAAGGGGCCACCTCCCATGTGAACCCTCCTTGGATTCCTTAGGGGCACAAGGACAAAGGAAAAGAAAAGGTCGTCCCCCCTCGTGGAAGAACCAAGAAAATAATGAAAAGAGGTGGCGTACCTTGTTCTTCACCAACTGCTACCTACACAAGTGTCGATGCCAACCCCAGGGACTTCATAGGCATTCTCGGTGACTATCCTAATCCACATCCCCTTCATGGCTTGGGAAGAACCATCTATGCAATTTGCCTATTCATTTAGAAGTCTCCTCCAGTGGACTAGGACGTCCCGTGCACAACTACTAGCGAAAACTACATCAGTGAATAAAGGACAGAAAGGAGGATCCGAACACCATTAGCTATCATGGCATTTCTGATCCTCAGTTCTAAACCTGGTTCCAATAGGATTACTATAACAATGTTATCTTGTGAAGAGCTAAATTCTTTGTGGACATGCAGTGGATAAATTGGGTTGCTATGAAAGCTAAGGAGAATCCTGTCTTTAAAGACGTGATTCAAATTTGTAAGGAGAGATGACTCTACAACCACATGAGACTTGATCAGAATTGGTGTGAGGAAGTTATAGCTTAGTTTTGGGCCATCGTATTCTTTAGATCTACTAAGGATGGTGAGCACTCGATTAAATGAATGACCAATGGATGGCAATTTTGGGCCACAATTCAGACCTTTGCAAAAGTTTTGGTGCTAGACCGGTTTGATCTTAATTATCCAAGTCTCCACCATCAAAGGCACATCCTTCCCCATGAGTCCACATTTATGTATGGTCCAAATGGGACCATCAAAACAACTCATGAGCTACTCTCTCATTGTGATATCCTAAATAAGCTCTTTCGCCTATCAATCAATCTCAAGGCGAGAGATGCTTCAACAATTTAGTCCATAGCCATTGACCTCCTCGCTAATTCTCGTTTCACCTGGCCATGATCCAGAATCATGAAATTTCTATGGGAGGAGATGTATGCTATCTCTATGGATCCACGATGCTCTCCCACATACTCACCCTACTTCATGAAGATGATTGAGGCAGTGTGAGGGATGAGTTTCATCAAGGAGATGTGACATCTTTCGTGCTATCCTTGTGCTCCTCTTGCTGCTCCTTCTAGGCTTGGGGCCTCCTCTAGACATCATCAACCTTCCCCAACTATAAGCCCGAGTCAACCTTAAAGAAGGTTATCAAAGCCCTCTTTTCCATCTACTAATAGTGTTTATCATTTGGAACAATGTCAAAAGGCTTATCTTCGGTCTCAGGGTGTTGATGTCTTTCCCAATCACAAGCCACCTATCTACATCGACCCCTTTAGGGAAGAGGATGATGTTCCAACCACCACACAGGGTGCTCTAGTATAGCCCTTTGTCGAGATTTCAAACATCAATCGTGCTAGCCATCACTTTAGTACATCTCTTGGGTTGACTAATTCTAAGAATGAGGGCAATGATCATGATGGAGACACCGACGACGTTGATGAAGACACGACGTCTAGCTAATCCTCCTCGTAGTTCTTCCCTTTTTGTGCTTCGATGACAAAGAGGGAGTAGTATGGGCTCAGCTCTTTTTCTTTAAGTTTTTCTTAATTCAGCTTTGGAGTTTGCGTACTCCATTCCTTGTTTGGACTAGTAATATTTAAATTATTTATGTGTGATGTAATGACTATTAGTTTATCTTTATCGTACTCTAAATATCTTTCATTGTGTTGAGATGCTTGTTTGAATGGTTTTTATTTTATTTTTCTTGTTTGTGCTATACCATGTCACATGCATGTTAATTCGCCATGTTTTTTTCACTTCTACACAATGCACCCTATGGTTGCAAGGAAATAGGGGGAGCTCTCATGATTTTCTTAATATGTGCATAGGCTTAAAATTCACTTATGTGTATGCACACATTTAGGAGGAGCTTCTTCCATATTTTTTCAATCAAAACATCTTCTTTGATGTCTCTCTTGTGAGCTCTATGAGTATTGTCATCAATCACTAAAAAGAGAGAGATTGAAAGTGTGTCTAGGCCCCTAGTGGGTTTTGAGTGATACATATAAGATATTAGAGAGTTAATATATTGTGATTAAGAATCTCATAGCAATTCGCCAAAGGGAGAGTGTTTTGTTTAAAAAGAAGACCCCCGTAAAGAAAAAAAAGAAAAAGAAAAGGAGACATAAAATGACAAAAATTTAATTTTATTTTTCCTTGAGTCATTAGGACAAGTCATATTAATAAGAGGTGCTCAAGTTTAACCGAGTTGAAAAGCATGTTCTCAATAAAACTTTTAAATCTCGATGATCGAATACTTGCATTACGTACACCTTTGGATTTTGGTTTTTCTCTCTCGGTGTTTCGAATGTTTGTGTCTAGTATTTGTGAAAACTTATAGACAAGTTTCTCTATCAAACTAAGAAATCTATCCGAAGTCTCCAGACAATTTGGCCAGAGTCTTCAGACTAAGCTCTTTATCTCATAGAGAGAACTTTTCAAAGTGTCTAGATGTTTAGACTGTACACTACGAACTCCCTTCCCTTCTCGAAGAAAAGTATTGTCTAGAATCTTCAGACCATTGGCCAAAGTCTTCAAACTGAGGTCTATGTCCAAGCTAAAAGGTTTGTTCGGAGTCTTTGGATTGTTTTGCCGAAGTCTCTAATCTAGAGTCTCTGTTTAGGCCAAAAGGCCTATTCAAAGTCTTTAGACATTCTATTAGGATACTCTAGAGTTTGAATTCTGTAAGTAATGGCTAGCTTCAAGAGGGGTGGGTATTTAACCCACCAACCCCCTTTTAAGGGGTTGGCTGCTTATTCGTTGCAACTTCACTCTCAAAAGCTTTCTAGAGATTCTCCACTCCATTCTCTTTGATCTAGAGCTTAATCCACACTTTGAGTGTGACTTTTTGGATGAATTGGGAGAATTTTGATCTTGTGATTTGTGTCAACACTTATTCATTAGCGCCGGTGAGGACTCAAGCTTATTACTCTTGGAGAATTACCTCCTAGACGATTAGCCATTGTCCGTAAGGATTCAACATGTGAATCACCCAGGATGTTTGTGAAGGTCTCCCTCACCTCCACAAGGAAAGAGATATTCTAGTGAATCTCCGAGTTTTACCTTAGAGGTTTATTTGGTAGAGCAAACTCTATAGTAATTGAGAGCATAGTGTCCTAGTGGAGACATTAGTGTTTGTCTTGGACTAAGTACCACACTTTGGTGAGAGTTTGAAGGACAAACTGATTTCTAGGGTTGAACTTGGTGATACAAGAGATCGAAAGAGATCCGGCTCTTTAGAGCTCCTCAGTGAAGACGTATGATCATTTGATTCGAATTTCGATGAAAAATCACTTTATATCCTAGCTCTCTTTTACCTTTTGTATTCACAATGATTTTGTCACCTTTCTTCCCCCCAACCCTTAGGGTTTTTCTCCTTTATGTGTCCCTTGGATATTTTAAATGGGGCCTAGAATCTTCAGATCATACTACCAGAGAGTCTGCAGTAGCTTCTCTGTCTAACAGAAAGACTATTCCAGATATTTTAGACTTTAGGACTGTAGACTTTGAAGGAAAGACTAATTTTCATTGTCTGTGTATTTTAGATTTATAAGTTTGCACATTTAGACCAGGGTTCAAAATTCTAGAATGAAATTTTCAAAATTTTAGGGCTATCAGAACCCCCTCCGATAGAAAACTACTTCATTGGATTTTTTTTTGGAATTTTTTAAATTTTTGTGCATTTAGGAAAATTTATTTAAATGTGACCAAATTTTGTTCAACATTTCAAATTATTTTAGATAAAAATTACCGCAATTTCTAAAATTTTGGTCCTAGTGGTGCCCTTCATATGAATAGATAAACCAATATATTAGACTCTAGGCTTGATGATGAAGACTAAGCCGAAGACAATGCCGATGTCATAGATGCACAAAAGTCAATGAAACGGTGGAGGACACAAACCTAATCTCTAATGGAAAAAACATAACCCAGTCTCTAGAATCTCCATGAAGAATGCTGAGAATAAAGGTATCAACCCCATCGTTGCGTAGGAGATGAAGATGATCTTGTCTAACTTGGCTAGGACAAGTGAGGCTATCCTGGCCTTGACCTTGGCCACTCCTTGTTAGGTGGCCAGCAGTAGCAACATCCTCACTCTCTCCACCCTCGCTCCATCATAGAAGCAAGATAGCAGCAGACCCGCATGGCTCACTGCATGATGGCTCCGCCTCTCTCATGGCATGGCTATGATTGTGAGAGTTGGGATGAGGATAGGGAACAAGAGCGCAAGCGAAAGAAGGAAGCAGATGGGGGTGCACGTGCTGAGAAGTGGTGCGGATGAAGACAAAGAGCGGAATTGGAGGCTGCTCTGGTGGCATTTATTTTGTCTTTTATATCACCCTCTCTGAAAGAGCACTTCCTCACTATGCCTAAAGAAATCAAGTGTCATCCACGGTGTGCAAGAAATGAGAAAATTTATCCTTCAACAGTGCAAGTCATGATTCATTGCCCTCAAAAACGTATGTAGTTAAGGGTATAGAAAACAAAGTAGCGCACACCATTTGTAGATTTGAAATAGCCCAGTGGTATATGAATCATCGTAGGCCGACGAAAATGAAGGGCCTTATCTTCAGTCATCATGCTTTTGCCTGAAGACAAGCAGAAAGGCTAACGTCGATGAGCCAAGAAATAGGGTCCCCACGTTAGACGATGTTCACCAAGTCAAGGACACGTGTCCTCTCATTTGACATGTTAGCTATGCTAGGGAACCATGTGGCCCATGGCAAATCAAGAAGAACGAAGCTCTCAGGGAAGCCTAAGGCCTATTTCTAGACAAAGACTGAGTGGTGTGACCAAGTATGCCTCAGGCCTTGATGTCCACCCTTTATTTTTGATGGGACAATTATCTACCCTAAGACCAAGTGCATGGAAGACAGTGTAGCAACTGTTGTAGGTTTCGCCCATCACCTCAAGCATGTGTCTGCTCTGACACGAGCATGGGAAACCAGAGGAGTGTGATTGACTACCACGCTCCTACTAGGGCATACTTATTTATTGCCCTCCATCAGACACTAATGGGTAGGCCTCACATCCAAGAAGGCACTGTGAATCATATTCCTTATGTGCTTGTATGGATTGAGAGATGGTGCATGGCAAGCTGCTGCCACACCCCACTCATAGTGAGCCCTATTCCGAGCTACCTCGAGGCCACAGTGGACTGGGTGGGATAGTGTGGTGGTCTCTCGCCATATCCCTCTTACGGTGGGCCCCTTCGAGGCCTACCCTGAGGCCAATAGAGCAAGGAAGAAGAGGAGTTGCTAACAAAACTTTACATATGTAATGTTGATATGAACAAAATCTTCACTCAAACTTCGGCCATGTGGTGTCCCCCTAGAGACAAAATGCACTTACATACATGCTAAGAAGACTCCTAAAACACCTATAAAAGAAAGGAAGAGTAACTACTCGAGAAAGGAACTACTCTGAATAGTCAAAAACTTGTAAGATGCTTCACTAAAAAGATATCATCACAATAGGAGTACAGTTGTATACCTTCGATGACCTAAACGTGTATACTTGCTGCTTATTCATTTGTTTCTAGATGACTTGGGAGTCTGACCTCCCTCCTCATACGTGACTAGCTTCCTGGCTAAACTTACTAAAAGGTTCCCACTGGATCCCGCTATTAAGTTCACAATCTGACACAATTCAATATGAGCATACCTCAACTCGTTCAAGTGCTAAACTTTTGGAACAGATGTTCATGTCAAAAAAACAATTTAATATGTCCTATATTATCAAAGTATTTATAGGAAATATAACCATACAATTTCTACCAGTGATCAAAGTTAAAAATTTGTGGTCCTAAGTAAATAAGAATGGAAAAGCACTGGTGGTAGGGTGATAGAGTCATGAATGTAAAACTCTACCCACTAAAATTTAAATCATGTTACCTACAAATATTAAATATATGTGGGTGTCCTTTCATTAAGATTTTAATAGCGCTAGGGATATATTACCAATCTCCATCTCTTTGACCATGTGTTAGGAGGCGTGATCAGGTGCGAGCGTGTGTTAGGGGGCACACCTGTGGGTGTCTGTGAGTATAATATATGTGTGTGCATGTGTGTCATTCATGTATAAAAAAGTAAATAAAAACAGATGGAATAATTCTTCCGCTGTAACTATTTTTGTGCTCAATATCTTCTTTCATTTTGTCTCCCTGTTGGGTAAAACAGATTTTTTTTACTGATCAAATTGTTCGTGCGTTGCTTCGTATCTATAAAAGATTAATTGTGCATGCTTATGCATTTAGCCTAATTTTTTGGGCCCTTTTTTTTTGCGTTTTTACCTATTTTTCAGTTGAATAAATCCGGGTTTTTTTCTGGTGGGGACGTGGATAAGTTGGGCATGCGCTGCACACTTTTTTCTCTCACGCCATGTGCGATGGAGGGTGGAGAATGAGTACAGACGACTGTCCTTTTAGGTAGTTTAGATGAGAGCCTGGGACAAATGCTTCGTGCCTCTCACATAAATATAAATATTTGCAGCCTATATGCATGTTGAAAACAGGCTATTAGTGTGGTGATAGAGTTGGTGTATAGGAATCACTGGTGGTGGCTATAAATATTGTATACATGCGGGTACAATTTTAATAGCAATTTACTTAGGTTATGGATTTAGCGTTAGTCTTTTATCTCTCTATCTGTCGAGTATTAAAGGTACATTTGTGAATGTAAATTACGTGTGTAGATAGTGGTATGTGTGTATTTCGTGTAATTGTAAAAAATAAAGAGTTGCAGTAGTATGATTCCATCCAAGGTTTAAATCCGGTTGTGGTGTTTGTATGTATGCCTTTTATATGTAATTGCCAAAAAAAAATCAGTATGTGTGGAGAAATACAAGGACGACAGTTTCACCAGAGGAGCATAAAAGAGACAGGAAACGTTGGATCTAGTCGAGCCGACGGATGGGAAGGTTCAGTGTAGACTTTTTCAGGTGAACGCGTAGAAAAGAAATGGCAGCTGCATTGTTTATCCTCTCCTATATATTTCTTTCAAGTATCCCAACTAACTGTTGTTACAACTATAAAGGAACCTCTCCGTTGTGCCACATCATCAGAACTATTTCAGCCATTAGATAAAGATGTCTTATGCATATCAGTCGTTCGATCAACTCTTCCCCTAAGGTGCTTTTGCATTAGGGCCCATATTTGTGACCGAACCCAGCTGACCTCCATACTATGGGATATTCCTCATCATCTTATCTCCACCAGGCCACCACCCGCCGCGATCACGACTAGCTGTTAGGGTGGATGAAGAATCATGATGATATTTTGTTCATCTCAATTGAATTTAGAATAAACGTTTTAAGAATTTTTAAAATTTAAAGTTTGTTACTTTTAAAATAATAAGGAAAAACTTTTCCACCAGCTTATAGGACAACCACATGTAAAAACAATTTTTATAGGTAACGTGTGAAAACAATTTTTATAGGTAATTTCACACACGGCTTGTTAGGATATTTGCCTATGAATTTACTATGATTAATTCATTTCCCAAGTGGATCCACAGAAACAATTTAAACTATAAACTTGAACTACGTGTAGTAATAGGATGTCCTTTATATTTAAGACGATGAGAGTAAAAAGTTAAACATGATCAACTTATTTTTAACCAGAAGGTCCACATGCCTTGCATGGCATAAGGTGTTGCATTGTTACAGCTATTTGTTAAATTCATTTTTTTCACTAACAAATCAATTTTGCATGGTGTGAGGTGCCGCCGGCTGGAAATAGCTCTTTTCAAATTATTTTAATTGTTGCCAATGGATAATAGGAAAAAAAGTTTATTTTACTCCTTCAAATTATTTTGTCAGAGCACTTAAGCTCTCTAAGCTATTTCTGATCTATTGAAAACGGTTCACTTGTATTTTAACAGTTTATATGGTTGGAAGCACCCAAGACTAATTTAAACATTGATGTTTTAAAGTTCAAGCAGATGGTCATGAAAAAATTTAAAAATATTTTTGACTTTCATAATAGTGTCCTCTATAGCTCTAAAAAGTTTTAGCTTAAAACACAACTTGTATAATGAGGAATAAAAAAGTGAAATATTACTAAGAGGTAAAATGAACCATTTTCAATGGTTGAGGAAGTAAAATGACCCAAAACATAGTTTAAGTTAATTGATCTAATGAAATAGTTAGGATTTTTGATAATAGAAAAAAGTTCATTTTAATATGAAGTGCTTATCCTTTTTTATAGCCTCCGTCTCTTTTCTCTAAATTTTTAAAATAGGTACAACTTAGAGAGACATGCCTGCTTTTTCATTTGATCTGCGTTGCCTCTGTGGAGGGAGTCATAATTGTAACTGTGAAAAAGGAACCACATTGTTACATTTGCAGGGGGTTAAGGAGTACTCCTTCTATCAAAAAGAAACAACTCCTAGCATGTCTAGGTGAAATTAAAAGAGAGAACAAAAAGACTAAAATACTTTTTATTAACAGCAAAGTAAGTATTGATGGGTAAATAGGTAATAGATATTAAAGTAATAAATTTCTCGATTTACAAATCAATAATATTTATAAGAAGGTAGAAGTTGATTTATTTTTAAAAAAAATAGTAAACTCCAAAAGTTAATTTATTTGATACAGAGGAGTAGATGAGTTGACTATAGCAGCTGGTTGCCTTGGTCAGTAAGTACTAAGAGGGTTGTCAAATCTGTAGTACCTCCATCCTTAAATAAATATATATATTTAAAAAAAACATAAATTACAATGTTAAATAATAATAAAAGATTTTAGTCCAATTTGCCTAGAGTTGATGAGGCTCATTCAGATATGTTAATCAAGCACTCATATTTAAATAAAGATACTCTTTTAAATCTCTTATTATTATTATTATATCTCTAGATCTTATTCTACTTTTTATCATATTATTATTTTAAATTAAAATTTTATAATATAAACCATCTCAACTAATGTTGGATTAATATAATAAAAATTTAAATAGAAAGTAATAAATAAGATATATAATAAATATTGAGATAAAACTATAGTGGTAAAAGTGCATCTATGGAGGAAGTAGAAAACACAGAGCTTTGCCAGCCTGACGAAGGAAACGGATCTGGGAAAGCTGCGCGGCAGTTGCATGGAAACTTAGTTCCAAATAGTCACAAAGAATACTTAGGCTCGGGCGCCCGATCAGAGAAGAAAAATCGGACGCATGCCACTACTACACCCTAGCTTCTTATCCCTCCCTTCTCAGTTTAAATAATTTTTTCTTCTAAACTACATATTCATCACAACGTTATATTCATTATAATTAAATCTTTATGAGATAAAAACATATGTTTTAAAACGTTAAAACTTAATATTCTATATGCGATAGCTACACGTTTTAATGTGTGTTTCACTATGTTTGATAAAATTTACGCAACTACATACCCCTGCTCTCTCTCATACCATACTACTTGCTTTCTCTCTCCACTCCATCATACATTTAATGATATTGATAATATTTTTTTTCTCTTAAACTAACTATCCGATCATATCCATTGAAATTAAATCTTTAGGACAAAATATCACATAGTTACATAAAAATATATGTTTTAAACCATTAAAACTCGATGTTTCATACGTGATAGCCACATGTTTCAACATGTGTTTTCACTGGGTTTTACAAAAAAAAATTAAATGTTTAAGTGACTGATTTTTTTACTATGTATAACTTAATTTTTCACCAGTGGTTAAAACTTGACCGCTCAATATTTTAGAGAAAATCGAGCAGTGTACAAATGTTTAGCTGGGGTCGATAGAAAAGTATTGTTTCATTAAAGTATTTACTTCCCAATCTTTAAATAACTTATAGCAAGCACTGTTCACTCTTGAAGTTTGATCACTTATCTTTTTCTATAAGATATTTATAAATACTAAAAAGAATGCTAAGTTATTATGTCTTAAATATAATGATAAAACTTCTACTTATTTTAGTCTAACTATTTTAGAGCGATTAATGATTAAAGTTCAAGTTGTCAGTTATTTAAAAATAAAGGGAGTGGCATTAACTAGAGTTGAATAATTATATTTGTACTCTACAAATATCTTACATACCGCATGCCCCTCCACCATGCCAGCCACAGCGCTAGCAGCCTATTCCTCCGTGCTAGCCATGTGCTTCCACACGCCGACCACTGCGCTTGTCCTGTCCTCCGCGCTAGCCCCAACTGCACCTCATACCGTTGTCAACCTCGTCACCGTCCTCCTCGGAGCCAGTGATGGTGGTGACCCGTCGCCTAGAAGCGTTCGTCGTCGCTGTTCCACTCTTCGTCGGGCTCCGATGGCAGCGTTGACGAGAGGAAGTAGTCCGAGGATAGCTCCGGGCTCTCTTTCTCTCTTCGCTAGTGGTGATGTAATGCGGTTTGCATGATAAGTTCATGGCTGAGTATAGAATAGAAAAAACAGAATGAGAGAGAAGTGCAGCAGTTAATTACACCCACATTGCCTTTTATTCATTGCAAAAGAGGTGGAGAATGCGAGATGAGGAGGCAAATTGGTAATCAAGGATGTGACCAGCATCTAGTGGCTTAGCTTCCGAGGCACCCACGATGAAAGTGGTGCGAAAAAGACAAAAAAAAGAGTTAATACATAGATAGACAGCTATATAGAGAAACATATATACAAATACCAGTGTCCTGAAAGAATGCGTTTCCTTAAGTCGGACGTATGTGAAAGTACCAATTAACATATGTTATTTTCTAAGATATCCACCAGTAAAAATCTATATATTTCACAAGCAATCATCTTAGTGCCATCTACAATTATGAGTTTACATGGGTGGCCCATGACCCCTCCTCCCTTAGCAAACTTATTATAGGTTGTCCTTTTACGCCACATGTGGAGTTAAGGGGATGAGAGCTGCAAGAGTCATTTTTTAAGTAGTGATGTCTCATAACCGTAAATCTAACAAAGTTATTAATTATGTTATGCGTCTAAAATGACTTGTTGGCTAAAAGCTTAGCTACTCTTTCCTAAGACGTTAAGTTCCTCTAAGAAGATTGAGAGAGATTTAGAGAGGATTTATTTCACACTTATTAAGGTGTGTCATTATCAATCTTCTCTCCTATCTTTTTTTATGGGAATTAAATTAGAGTGTTAGGGTGTACATATTGGCCAAATCTTTGACCCTACCATATACGCAAACTTCAGTCCCGTTTCAAGCTGTGTTCTCCCTTGATTATAGCAATTGAGGTGGTGCTTGAGGAGAAAGAAGATGACGTTTTGCTTGCCGATTTGCCACTCTCGGCTAGAGCAGAGTCGATAAGCCTAACCCTCGGACGCGCTAGAGTCATCGTCCCTGTGAGCTTTAGGCCGGCGTCCCAGGCGAGTCTCCGGTTACTGCTGCAAACACAAACACAGCATAAATTCATGCGAGACGTTTAGAACACATACTGATTTGTGCTACGAACAACTTGGTAGCTTTTCTAGTTTTCTTCTCCTCCTTTTATTGTCTAGAATGCAGACGAACAGACACCGGATGGATAGCCGCACATCACGCTCGAATGTGTGCATCGTTCACGATGTTGCGCCCACTACCGATCACTCCAGCGTCATGCGCGAGCTATTCTCACCATGCCCTCCAACGCGCACGGCGACCATAACACAGCGCTTGTGCGCATGCAAGCTAGAAAAGGGGAAACGTGCAGTCTAACTAACCCATGTGCGAGGTTTACTAACAAATCTTCTCCTAAGCCTTACACATGGTCTATACATCAATGACACCGATCTTGGGACATAGCTCACAGAAGCAACCTCGTCCCAAAGCCTTTGTTAGAATGTCTACCAGCTCTTCAACAGTCCCGATGGATTCAAGTTTCACCTTGTTCTTCTCAATACATTCTCGTATATAATGATACCTCACATCTATATGTTTACTGCGGTAATAGAAAAACTCAGTTGAATGGCAGACTTGCTATCGATCTTCAGTGTAACAGCGCTGCCCATCTCACCTTTGAACTCAGCAAGAAGTCGGGCCAGCCATACACCCTGGCAAACTGTAGTGGTGGTGGTAATGTACTTGGCTTCGCAGGAAGATAAGGCCACCACTTTTTGCTTCTAAGACTGCCATGTGATGATGCTAGAGCCCAGGAAGAAGAGGACGTCTGTTATTCTCTTTCTTGTATCAACATCACCGGCTAAATTACTATCGCTATAGCTTGTGAGTCGTGCCTCCTTCTTTCTCTGGTAGTGGTAGTCGTAGTGCAAGGTTCTAGCAATGTACCTTAGCAATCTCTTCACGGCCACCATGTGCTCTGTAGTCGGGTGCTCCATGAACCGGCTGATGTACCCTACCGAGAAAACGCTAGGTCCGGTCTTGAGTTCACCAGGTATCGAAGGGAACCCACAATGCTCCTGTATTTTGTGGCATCGACAGTAGGAGCGGAGCTAGACTTACTGAGCTTGAGTCAAGACTCCATGGGGGTATGGCTTGGATTGCATCCAATCAAACCGGCGCCTTCTAGAATCTTTGCAGCATAGGTGCTCTAAGAAATGGTGATCCCGCTTCCCGTCTGTTTTACCTTCAGGCCAAGGTAATAGCATAAGAGTCCAAGATCACTCATCTTGAAAGTCCCCTTCATCTCCTCCTTAAAGGCATTGATTTTGCTTGAATCCCCTCCAGAAATCACTAGGTCATCTACATAGATGCCCACGATGAGTTAGTGCTTGCCCACACTGTGGAGGTAGACAGCGTGCTTCGACCTATTGCACTGAAATCCGAGCTTAATCAGGGACTCATCAAGCTTGGAGTACCACGCTCACAGGGCTTGATGGAGTCTGTAGAAAGCTTTAATTAGGTAGTACCTTGGTCTCTTGTCCCTTCATCATGAACCCTAGCGGCTGCTCGACGTAGGCATCTTTCAGGAGTTCTCTGTTCAGGAAGGCGGACTTGACGTCCATATGTTGGACTGCCTACCCTTCGCTTGCCACGAGCGCCAACAGGAGCCTCACGGACTCCAGGAACACTACCGGGACAAACACTTCATCAAAATCAATGCCCTGGCGTTGGACATACCTCTTGGCGACGAGCCTGGCTTTAAACTTAGTGACGAGTCTAGCTTCATCGTGCTTGTTCTTGTAGACCTACTTGAGGCTGATCGGTTGTACTCCTTATGGTGGATCGATGAGCCTCCAAGTGTCATTCGCCTCAATGGAGGTGAACTCATCGAGCATGGCGTGATGCTAATTTTTGTGCTCTAGGGCCTCCTCAAACAATGTCGGCTCGGCTTCGTTCGCCAACAACAACTGCTCCTTTAGCTCCCTTGCGACGAGACCTGGCGGCGTGGCCAGCCCAAGCACGCTATCGATGTTGCGGTATCGGAGTGGAGCATCATCATCATGGTCTGCGTCTAGCTGCTGTGACGTAATGGCACCAGGTGGTGACATGAACTTGACCGGATATGCGTCCTGTTGCGTGTGCGTGCCCAGCGTTGCGCTCCCCGTGCCATGCACTGGCGAGGCATGGGCCAATGGTGGTCCCAGCATTGCACTCTTAGTACTGTGCGCCGGCATGGCGTGAACCGATGTCCCTGGCGAGCCTGAAGATGTAGCAACAGCTCCGGCCAGTGTAGTCATTCTCATCGTCGTTGTTACGGAGGTTGAACCAGGCAACAACAGGTGCTCAACGATGAAATCTCCCACCTCGCCGTGCTAGCCCTCGGTCCAAGACCACTGCACCATCTCTTCGAATGCCACATCACAGCTAAAGTGCACGTGTCATGTCACCGGGTCATACACCCAATATGCCTTGGAGCCCGATTCATAACCAACGAAGATGGCGTGCTAGCTATTGAGTTTCTTCAGGTTTGGTGTTGTCACCTTCATGTGCACGATGTAGCTGAACATAAGCAGGTGCTGAACGCCAGGGGCGCTGCTGGTCCAAAGCTCGTGGGGGGTCTTGCCACCCACGCTCTTAGATGAGGAACAGTTGAGCAGATAGATGACCATGGTGATCACCTCACCCTAGAATTCACCCGAGAGCCCTTTCACCTTGAGCATACTTTGGGTGGCCCCGACCACGGACTGGTTGCAACTCTCAACGACACCATTTTGTTGAGGGGAGTAGGGTGTCGTTAGCTCGTGATGGAGTCTCAGCTCGGCACAGTACTGGTCGAAGTTCTTCATTAGGAACTCTCCGCCTCAGTCCATGTGGAGTGCACCAACCTTCTTGCCAGACCTGCGCTCCGCTACCGCCTAGATGCACTTGATCACTGTGGGTGCAGTGTCCTTGCTAGGAAGCAGAGCCAGCCATAGGTACCGGGAGCAATCATTGACAAGAAGCAGAAAGTACCGGTTTCCACTCGGTGTCAGCGGCGTGATGGAACCGAAGAGATCACCATGGAGCAACTGCAGCACCTCAAACGAGTGCCCTAGAACACACTGAGGGAATGGCACCCACCGATGCTTGCTAGCGAGGCAGGCTTCACATACTTGCTCCACCTGGTTGAGCGGAGGCATGCCACGAACAAGGCCATCCCTGCCCATCTTGTGCAGCGCGGCGAAGTAGAGGTGGCCAAATCGGGTATGCCATACCCAAGCTTTTTTATTGCACCCGTCTTCAGAGACTTCCATCAAACGTCACACCTAGTGCATCAACCTTTCGGTCGATGCACGCATATCTTCAGAGATGTCCTCTCATCGGCTCAGCTAGTCGATGGGTTTGCTTCATCCTTTCTTCAGCATGACCGATCTGACGTCCACCGTCTTGTTGCTGTTGGCCTCGGTCTCTTTCTATCTTGATTAGGTCTAATCTTCGAGATCGGTGCTAGTGGGTCATTACGGTGCCCCTCGGCCGATACGCATTAGCCTTTAGAGGTGTCCCTTAATGCGTAATGCTTAGCGCATCGGTCTCCGAGCCGATACGAGCCCGCCTTTAGAAGAGGCGTCCCCTCATCGGCTCAGCTAGCTGATGGGTTCGTTCCTGTCTTTGCTTCAACACAGTTGATCCGGCGTCCTCCGTATTATCACTGTTGGCCTCAATCTCGCACTGTCTCGGTTAGGTCCGATCTTCGAGGTTTGGTGTTACTGGCGCTATCATGGCGGGCGACAGGTCTCATGCTGTCATATCCGGAGTGGCATCGGCTTTGCAACTCTTGCATTTTAATACAATTCCTTGTTAATCCACATGTGCCTTCATCGGTTTTTCTAGCCGATGAACGGCCGTTGCGGTTTCCATCGACTATCCGGAGGGATCCTGTGCGTTTTGCTATCCTTTGAGTACACCCCGGTTCCTCCATCGGCTCTACGGCCGATCCCTCATCGACATCTGTTCACATCGGCTCCTCAGCCGATTGAAGAGCTTCCTGATTCCTATCGGAAATAGCCGATAGCGAAAGGCCTTCCGGGCACGGCCAATGGTCATCCCGATCCTATCAGCAGCCAGCCGATAGTAAGCGCCTATATCGGTCTACCATCCGATGGACCTGCTCGTCTCATCTCCTTATCAATTGCAGGGTCAAATTAACTCGTACGTCCACACCTGTACTGTCACACTGGAGCCGATTGGACCTTATGGCCCTCGGCGCACGTATCTCGAGATACGGAGAGAAGCCAACCGATCTACACTAGAACTAAACAGACCTCCCAGGCGTCGGCGTGTTTGCGCCGAGGTGCGCAAGAGATTCCGGCGTGAACAGATACTAGTTGCGAGCTTTAGGCCGGCGTCCTTGGCACCCGGCGAGCCTCCGGTCACTGCTGTAAACACAAACACAGCGCAAATTCACGTGAGACGCTTGGAACACATTGATTTGTGCTGCGAACAACTTGGCAGCTTTTCTGGTTTTCTTCTCCTTTTTTTGTCTAGAATGCAAACGAACAGATACAATCGGGTGTACAGCCGCACACCACGCTCGAACGTGTCCATCCCCACATTCATGATGCTGCACCCACTACCGATCACTCCTACGCGCACGGCGACCACAACACGGCGCTCGTGCGCATGCAAGCTGGAAATGAGGGAACGTGCAGTCTAACTAACCCATGCGCGAGGTTTACTAACAGTCCCGAGCGTCGGCTCTGGCGCCTTCCGCGCGCTCACCGACTTGTTGCTCAGCAACGCTCAGATCGACGACGACCTCCGCCTCGCCCACCTCTTCTCATCGTTCTGCTACCCGCGGCTGCGGCGTCTGAAGCTTAACAACATCAGCGACCTGACCACGCTGCGCCTGTGCCGAGATGCCGCCGCCACCACGCTCGAGGAGCTCCGGCTGGCGAGCCTCCACGACCTTCGCATCCTCGACGTCGGCGCGCCTCGCCAGGCCTCCGGCTGCTGAGCGTGCGCAACTGCAGGGACGTGTCGTGGGAGTCCGACGACGGCGCGGCGAGGATATGAGCGCCAAGGCTGGAGGTGCTGTCGTGCAACGGCCTGGTGGACGGGACGCTTGGAGTTCGACGGTGCAGCGGCCATCCGGTGCATCGTGAAGCTTGTGATCCCCTCGCATGGCGACGAGGAGTTCGAGTCGGCAACCATGTGGCTCTTCAAGAACTACACCTCCTTGGATCATCTCAGCTTGAAAGTAATAATCCCATGGGTATGTCATATGCCATTTTGCTTACCCCTCTATTTCATAACTACTCCGGTTTCCTATGATATGTTATTTTAGTTTTTGTTATAAGTTAAATTTCTCTAACCGAGATACACTAACATCCATAATAACAAATATATACACTATTAACATATTTTATGATGATTTAACAAAAGTAATTTGATGTTATAGATATTGGTATATTTTTTTATATTTTCTATAAACAAGACTATAATAACTTACAATATAATATAAAATAGAGGGAGTGACATTTAATATATTTGTCAAACAACTGATTTTTTTATAAATCAGTCACATCACTAATTTTTTTATTATACATCCGTCACTTTTGCAACATCTAGTGACGTACACGATTAACTTTCATCAAGTTATAATAAAGTTATCTTAAAATTGATGTCTTCATTTATTATCAGCAGTGTAGGTTATGCAATGTGTAACTGCAAGCAACCAATGAATAAGAAAAAAAATCGGCTATTTATAAATATTAAAACTATTATTTTTTACCATATGTTCCTTCTATTTCGTTTTATAAGATATAAGTTAAACCATAAGTCAAAAAATAAAACATAGTATATTTTGATTAATGATTACTGAAGTTATAAGTTTATTTAGTGTACAAATAATAGCAATATAACTATATTCAATTGTACAATATTAGTTTCACAACTGTTACAACTATATTTTGGGAGAAATCTGTGGGAAAAAATGAATTATTTCTGAAGGATTTTTTGATCTTGTATTCCATCCAATCAGAGATATTTATATATGTTGTTTTAGGATTTGTGTCAGTCAAACTATTTTTAAATTTGACCACTGATAAGCAATTATGTATACTAGTTGCCAATCATATGTTGCACAGGCTACTATTATTGGATATATACATAGTATAAATATACTGTTAATCATATATGGAAGACGTCAGTTATTTTATTTTACTGAAAGTTATATGTACATTTTATTTAAAAGTTCAAAATCAAAAAATTATTTTAAGATTTTATTTATAGTTCCAAAACACAAAATTATTAATTACAAAAATACACACCGAATACTTAGTAATGTTTCCTTTGTTAGTTCATGTTTTCTTAATTTAATAATTTTAAAATATAAAATTAGAAAGTACTGATCTGTATTCGTGTTGGAGTATCAATTTAGTATTTGATATAATTTAATTTAGAAATTTGGAGTAATAAGTACCAAGTGATAGTTGCTTTTGGTGTCTCAATTATAACTTTTCATGATTAAATAATCGTAAAATTTAGAATTAAAAATATCAAAGTAAGTCTGCATTACAGCTTTTCAGTATTATTCAAAAATTAGGAATTGTATAGAGCGCAATTAACAATTATAGAGCCATACTTAGTGTAGATTTATGGACTGATAATTAATAGTACTGAGATGTACTTAGTGCGGAGTTATATTTTTTAACTTTTTCATGATAAAGCAATTCATAAATTCAGATTTTACAAATAAAAAGTTGTGCTCTACTTGGAATTACATATTTATTTTCTCATGATTCGAATCTTTCGAGATTCATAATTAATAATTAAAAATCTGAAGTCTTACTGGTCTTAAACTCTTGATGATAATATTTATTAAGTAATACCATGGAAATCGAATTTTGTAATTAGAAAGTGCTACTGGCATTGGCTCTTTTCTAATCTGAGGTTATAATTTGGTGCCACTTATAAATGCAAAATTTAAAATAACAATTAGAAAAAATTCAGCATTTAGTATATAATGGAAATTTGACTCGATATAAGAAAGTACTATACATCTTTCGTAGATATGCTACTTAAGGAATATCCAGATGAATATAAACTTATGTTGCATTTGTGAATTATATTAGAATACTCTATACTAAGATAATGTTATTAGTCTTTTTAATCAAATTATAAAGCTTGCTGATTAAAAGAATGCAATGTGTTTAAATAATAAATACTGCCTCCAATATTTAATATATGATGCATTTGACTTTTTTCTCACACTTTGATCAATAATATTTATCGAATTACTTAGTTAAGTGAAAAGATTACCATCAGATCTATCATCATCAAAAGTACTTTAAGTGTGCCTTGTATATTTTTCTATTTGCATAAATAATTTTTGAAAAGATGAATAGTGAAATAAAGTTAAAAAAATCACTGTGTCATATATTAAAAAATGGGGAGTATAACCTTGGATCTTTAATGGTTGTGGATGTCACTATAGTGACACGTTCCAGCAATTAATATTACTTTTTCACTCTAATCATTTTATCTCTGCATATATTTAGAGTGAAAATAATTGCAACTAATACTTGGGTATATTAATTGATTTTAACTAATACGGGTCATATAGTCACGATTTTTGCTTATCCAAAGTCTTGTCTGTGTTTCTTCAAGCTTTAATATATAAGATGCTACAGAAGGGAGGTGGTGTCAACAAGAGTAAGAATAATTAATTTTTGCTACCAGTAAATAATGCTCTGAATCAACAGCTTGATAGATAAATATATTTTGCAGGCTATTCTTTTTTAAATAACACCTAAAGGTTTGATCTACTTTTGTATGTTTGGCAGAGTTTTGTTGTCCTAAACTTTGGTAATGTTTCCAAAGTTGGGCGCTTTGTCATTATCAACTGGATGATATTGTGCTAAATTTGTGATCGAACCATGAAATCTATTATCATGTAGATTGATCCACACCTGGTGCCCTCTGTTAATAAGAATTTAATGAGTTCAATGATTTGCCGCTATAGATACATTTGCATGTACATGTGTGTTCCATATAATATTTTTAATAAAATCCAACAACATAAACATCAATTATAATTATAAGTGGATGTTATGCCGTACACACAGATTAATTCACAGATGCCAAAAGAAAACAGCTAGAATAATAGAACAATAAAGGTACATACAACTTAGTTATACTATATAAATCGATGGAATACCTTCGTGGATTAATTGCATATGTGGCGGTGCCAGATGAATCTTTTTGGGTGCAAGCGAAACTTATGGATTTATGAATCAACTTTTCACGACCTAAAATTTATAGGGTTAGGTGGTGGGATACTAAGTGTTGAACTGGAAAAAGAGTAATTGAATCTTGATTGAGAAGATAGCAGTGTGAGTTAGAGGGATGCCTGTTCGAATCAAATCTCGATGGAGAAAAGAAATATTGAAGCTGGAGAGGTCAGATGCCCTCCAGACGGTGCTGCTGCGCTTGAAGATGGAACCAAAGCACCCGGTCGTCGCGCTTGATCCAAGCCCCATTGCCCCCACAGTAGACGAGCTCGTAGCACAGTGGCTGCTTGACGCGCGTATTGCCGAACCAGTAGAGCTTCATCCGCGACGGTTCCATGTACGACGCAATCAGCATGAGGCTCCACTCTAGCTCGTCCAGCATGCCGCGGCCGTGTGGATGCAAAAGTGGTCGAGCTCCGACGGGTATGGGCCTGAAAGCTGCCGCGGAACACTCGCCGGAGCCATGCGGCCGTGACTGCACTTGTGACCGATCCTCGAGTCCAGGGCCAACCGGCCGAGGAAACCTCCCCTGATGTCTTTGAGTCGCGGCCATCGGCATGCATGCAGATCGATACGATATACGGCGAACTGGCAGAGGAAAACTACCGTGGTGTGCGGAGTCCCGGCCAGCCAACGAGATTGATACGTCATATGTACGCCTCCAGCTACCGAGATCAATTAATACGTGTACATATGATGGCCCAAACGCAATATTCATTGGGCTTTAGACCCAATATTATTTGGTCTTTCAAGAGACCACATACTGTTAGGATTTAATCTACGACAGGATACTATAATACATCTAATTAATGACTACATTTTTTTAACGTAAGAGCTCATATCAATTAGTATAGGTATATATGTAGATAGATATAGATTAATAAGATAAGTTGGATGTTAGTAGATTCATAATGAGAAGTAATTTCATGATATGTAATCTTTTTGTTATTACCGGTACCAAGCATATTTCACTAGCACAAAAACGATTTTCACATGCCCTTCACTGTTAATTTCACGTGTGGATAAAAATACTTGACGTCTGCTTTAAGTTGACCAACGTAGTAGGGTAAAAACAGTCTTCGTAAACAGAATACCATAAATAATTTCTATCTTTTCAGGCGGCTATCTTTTTTCGACTGTCCGAAACAACACGATATTCATATGCACCTGGATGCCACATACGAAAATAGCTCTATTTACACAGACGATGCAATGTAGATGATCACCCATGTCGATGATATTTTCTAAGCAGCGTTATCTTATTTGTCCATCTATGTGTTGGCTTTTCATCTTCCTCGTGCCGCTACTTCAGCTACATCCACTACTATCGGTTTTTATATAAACTCATGTCATTTCTCCTCATACAGCAAATTCAAGTAAACCTAAAAAGCAGAGAATTAATAAGGGCAAGTAGAGGAAAGTAGGAGTAGATCAATTATTCTTCACAAAAATCATCATACAACATATAGTGAATGGGATACAAGTGATTTTTATGTAAAGTTCAGATCACAGGGATTCTACTTCTTCATTAAAGAGCTCTTTAAGAACCAAATCTCGATTAACCCCTTTCCTCACCAAGCAAATAAAAAAGAAGAAACATTTAGCCTCCAAGCAACCAACTAGATATCCCTCAATTCCAAGTGACCACCAAGATCACAATGTGAATTTCAACCACCAGTATAGCTTACTCAACCAAGGGAACCTTCTAGCCACCAGCTCAATGTCAACTCAAAGTTACCTTTTTTTTCTTTCAAATGTGAGATTCACCCTCATAAACTTGCCCGAGGCAATCCATACCTGGAGAAAGCTCACGGGCGATGCCTAATCATCTAGGAGGTCACTTTCGAAGAGTAATAAGTACCAAACAATAGCTCAATGTCAATCCCCAAGTGCCCAAGTCATCTTAGCTCACTGACAAGCACAAATTCTCACCACTACCTAGGATTCATACTCAAAATCATTATGGGTGCTCAAGAACTAGGTAGAGGAGGTGAAGAAACTCTAAGAAAAGCTAGCATAAAAAAAACAAAAGTGAAATGGCCAAAAAAAAGCTCTATAAGGGATGGAGGGGTTAAACACCCATATCATGATGTCATGTAGCTGTTACTCGTATATTTGAAGCCCAGAAGTTCCAACCCTGACACCTATAACCTCCGACCATACTTACGCAAGGCTATAGAAAAGTGGGTAAGAACCTCTGACCCACACACTCAAACAGCGTCCAGCCATGTCTAAGTGTTGTGCAAATATGTCTCTCATCTACAAAGATTAAATCTTAAGCACTTGGTTAGACATGGACAATCATTTGGAACCCCTTAATAATACGGCTTTACTATAGTCAATTTCAAGTAGAAAAAAAATTAAATAATGCTCTAAATCTCCTTGCTGCATTGCATCTATTTGTGGGGATCTCCATGTATCACCCTAAGCATCTTATGTCTAAATATTGTGCACATCTCAATAAACTCTTTGGACCCTTGACATTTTGTTATTAATCATCCAAAACCCATTAGGGCTAAATGCACTTTCAATCTCTCTTTTTAGTGATTGATGATAGCCCGGTTAAATCTTACAAAAGAATGAATATAAATTGATTTTGAATAAAGGGTGGTGAGTGAAACTCCCCCTTAATGTATGCATATAGGAATATGAGTTAATCTCATATGCATATATTAAAGAGATGAGTGTATAGAGAGCTCCATCAAACCTTTCTCATTCATAGTGTACAAAGTGTATGACAACACCTATTTAAACAAGAATAAAATGCATATAGCATGCAATTCACACAAAAAGGATTAAAAAAATAATACATCACACAACCATGCATATCACACATTACATTAATTAAATAGAGGTAAATAAGCTAAAAGAGCTAATAGTCATTACATCCCAGCATCACAGAAGTTTACATGTTTAGAGAATTTTTAGGGATAGATTTTAGGACAACCTAATCATAACTAGATGTGTTAGAACTTCAAACCTTATGGTTAGAACCTCTGACTGGCTAGAATAGGCATCCGATAAAAGAATGGAAAAAAATACTTTGACTCCATTCTACAATTTTCTTCCCCATTGGCATCAAGGCACAAAAGGCAAAGACAGGAGAAGAAGGACGTCACTTATCATCGAAGAGGATGATCTCAATATCTCCACAAGCAATACCATCATCATCTCCTCTAGAGGGAGCAATCTCAGTGTATCCATTGTGTACAACCTCATCCATGGGCTCCCCTCTAGTAGTGGCAGTAGGAGTGAACTCCTCTTCCTTATCCACATCAATCTCCCCCGCATCCTCGTTTTCTTCCTCTTCTCCCTCTTCTTCCTCTTCTCCTCCTTCCTCTTCTTACTCATCAATATCAGACGAAGCAGAAACCTTAGTGAAGCCTTAGGAGCAGCAAAAGTACCCTCTCCAATAGCCTCATCATGAGCCAAATCATAGGTTGCAAAAGAATCCTTATACACTTTATCCTCTGAGTCAATGGAGACCTCCTTGCCAGCATCCCTAATCAACTCCTTCTATGTTAACGCCAAAATCTGGACGATCCGATAGCGCTAAAACTGATCGGCTGGGAGATCCGATAGGGCTAAAGCTGATCGGCTGAGAGGTCCAATGAAGGGTTTAATGTAGTCATCGGCCGATGGAGATACTGAGACAAAGCCGATGGAGAACTATAGAAAAGCCGATCAGATTAGTAGAAGATTGGTTCGGCTTGAAGACAAGAGATTATCCAATCGGGATCAAGTCCGAGAAGCCCGAGGGAAGGAAGGAGAAGGATCAGCTTGTCTAAAAGAAGGTCTGATAGCTACAGTGCAGAAGCCGATCAGGTTACAGCAAAGGAAGACTCGGTTACAAATTGAAAGATTATTCAGATGAAACCGGGTTTGCGGAAGAGCCGTGGACTCCACGGCAGGGTGCTTATTTTTGTAAATTATAACCTTACTTAATTAGGGAGGTTTAGCTGGTTAGTTAACTTCTTTAGGAATATTTTTCTTTGTTCTTACTAGGAAATAATGTCCGATGGTCGTAGACACGTCGGACTCTGTCGGTAAATCCACGGTATAAATATAGACCCCCTAAAAACATGTAAGATATCTCTCGATCATATACAAATTCGACGTATCGCCATCCTAGTTCATCTAGTTTTTTACTGGCGGGTTCTGGCTCTCGACGCGGGGCTGCTTCGGTTAAGTCCAATCTCCAGCGAAGGGGTAAGTCCCGCCACCATCCCGATATGTCCTGCTCTGTCTGAGGCTACATTGGTTAGGTCCAACCTCTTAGGCCGATCGAATGTATTGCATCACGTCCGTGCTAAATCTATTGGCCCGTTAAGCTTCCTCTGTCGTCGTCAGCTTCGTGCTGCATCGGTTAGGTCCGACCTACGGGGCTACCGACGGTACATCGAGCTTCAGGCCTATAGTCTCCTGCACGGCGTATCATCGGAGTGCTAGCCGATGAGTTATCCATACTCTGAGCTTCACGCACAGCGCATCGGCCCCTAGGCCGATACGCATCAGCCTTTAGAGGCGTCCCACGACGCGTAACGCCAAACGTATCGGTCCTCCAGTCGATACGCACCCACCTTCAGAGAGGCGTCCTCTCATCGGGTTAGCTAGCCGATGGGTTCGCTCCTATCCTTGCTATGGCATAGCCGAGCCGGCGTCCTCCGTATCATCGCCGCAGGCCCCGGCCTCGTACTGTCTCGGTTAGGTCCGATCTTCGAGGTTTGGTGTTGATGACGCTGCCACGGCGGGCGACGGGTCTCATGCTATCATATCCGAAGTGGCATCGGCTTTGCAGCCCGTGCCTTCCTGTGCTAATCCTTGCCTAGGCCGCACGCGCACTCATCGGTTTTTCTAACTGATGAATCACTGTTCGGCTGTCTGGAGGGATCCCGTGCGCCTCGATATCCTCTAAGCACACCCTGGTTCTTCCATCGGCTCAGCGGTCGATCCCTCATCGACACCTATCCACATCGGCTCCCCAGCCGATCGAAGAGCATCCTGATCCTATCGGCAGTCAGCCGATAGTGAGCGCCTGTATCGGATTCGCTCGTCTCACTTCCTTGTCAATTGCAGGGTCAAATTGACTGGCACGCTCGTGAACCTCGAGGCTTAAGGATCTGCACTGGAGATAAACAGACCTCCTAGACCTTCGCATGACCAAGCCGCCGTCCTTCCCCGGTGGCGGGATTTTTTGGCGGTGAGCATTCTGTTGCCTTTCCATCTTTTTCACTTTCCCCACTGTCTTCACACACATACAGAAGATGGCCTAAAGAGCCTTTTTGAAGTGAGAAGTAGAACCCAATGAGCTACAAGTAAAACATGTAGGAGCTACACTAGAAAAGGTGGAGTCAGAGGCACTTTAGACCTGAAAGGACAATGCTTCCCATCCTTGAAGAAGAAAGGCCTAGTGACTGCCTCAATCATTTCCAATAAGTAAAGTGCATGGGTGCAGTCTCTCTTAGACTCTAAGGCAATGTTGTACATCTCAAACCATATGTGCTTCATGATATTGAAGGGAAGAGTGGTCTCTCACATCCAGCTAAAGAGGTGATAGTGGTGAACTAGGAGTGTGGTAGCATCACCCACCTTAGAAAGAAGGGACCATCTAAAGATGTAGTAAAGTATCTTGTAGTGAGGAAGCAATCTCTTGGTAGTACCCATGCAGTTCCTAGGTACATTCTTCTCATACATGAACTTCGTCGTGATGAGGGGAACGGGCTTCTCATTATGGATGTTTGGCTAATTTAGATCTTCTGCATCAAGGCCAAGGACCTTGACAAGGTGACTGATGGTGACATGGTATTGCTACCCATGTATCATTCACTTCATCTCAGGTTCGCCATTGCTGCTATGGCCAAAGAAAACGGTCGCAAAGAACCGGTCGATGACCTCAATGTTTTAGTCATACTCCAAGCAAACAATGTGACCCACATTCTTGTTGGCACTAACCCTCATAAATCATTGAGTACAACTAATCTTTGATTCTTCATATATTCTCAATCAATCCACTTCGTCTCAACCATAGCATTGCCTCTAGCCATGAAAATTGTATTGTACCAATCTACCTAAAAAAAATGTGAAACCTATGATCACGAGACTCAAGGGGGGGAGTCTGGATCCACCTTGCAATCACAACCTCCTCTAGCAAAATTGTGAAGATAGTAAACATATGCCCATCCGATGTGACCAAAAGGCTCTATGTCAAAAGTTCTTCTCTTGAACAAATGAATAGGACATGCATAGGAGCCTTCCTCACCATCTATAGGCCTTGATGAACCACCACCATCACCACCTCTGACATCACGAATCACAAGAGCATGACTCCTGGTGCTCCAGTCTGCTAGGGCTAATCTCCCTAAGTTGTAGCCTTCTATCTGCTACCACCTTGCCCTACAATTCACTTGCCATTGTCACCGCCTCTTATGGAGTGAGGTGGAGGATCTTCCTCACTTGACACATCCTGTCTGGCTTTCTATCTTTTCTCTCCAACTACGATGACCACTGAAAAAGGAATCGAAGAGATAAGTTGAGTTCAAGGAGTAATGGTGGAAGCAAGTTAAACATAGGGCTAATTAAACTATGGTCAGAACTTCTGACGTAAAACACCAAAACTTCCGACCGACAAGGCAGTTGAAAAAAGGAATTCATGATTCAACCAATGCATGTGACAACAAGCTATAGATCAAGAAACTAGGGTTGCTAGGGAAGATTTCCATCCAAAGGAAACTACTCCTCGGTTCACAGATTAAGAGATTGGGTTAAAACAAAGAAAACCTAGGGTTTGAAGATTGAAACCAGTACATGGAGGCAAGAATCAACAAAGATGATGATAGGATGGAGTTTCAAATCACCAATAGAGTAAGAAATGTGAAGCCCCAAAGAATTTTATTGATGTAATCAATAAATAGCCATGGGGAGAGGAGCAGCAGTTAGGGTTTGGGAAGTGGAACAATGAGGAGAGAGAATCTAAAACTAAAGCTTCCCATGGATCTTTATACCTCCCCCCCCCCCCCTTATAGTTGGAACTTCTGGCAAATGCAGTTGGAACTTCCAACGACCAAAAATAACTAGAATTTGGAAACAAGGCAATCGATCAAGAGTTTTGGGCTAAGGGTTGGAGCTTCCAACCAACGCAGAAGGGAGAGGATAGAAATAGAATTGGACATGAAGGCATTCTTCTACATGCGACCAGCCAACAAACAATCAATACATGACAATAGTGACAAAGTAGTACAACAAGGAGAAGAAACTGTAAATTTTCGTAAGGAAAAGAGCACACAAGGTTTTTGCAAACATTTTTTAAAAAGGGTTTTTAAACTTTGAGGGAATGTTTGAACTTTATTCTTGGTATCAAGATTAACTTCTACACAAGTTCAATTTTAATTTATATTTTTTAATGGATCATGCTTGGCTATTGATTAGCCAACCACTCCTCAACAAAATATTTATATCACTTCTTAGCTTGCAAAATATTTTCTCATCCAAAGACTTGGTGAAGATATGCTAATTGATTTTTGATTCTCACATGGGATAAGGCATTGTATCCATTAGTTTCATGGTATCTCAAGAAATGGTGATAAATGTCAATATGTTTAGTTCTTGAGTGTTAGATGAGATTGTTGGATATTTTGATGGCACTCTCATTATCATAAAGAAGTGGGATCTTGGTAAGGAATAGCCAAAGTATTAGAGTGTTTGTTTCATCCAAAGAAGTTGGACACAACATGACCCGACAGCTATATATTCGACTTCAGTAGTACATAAGGCTATAAAATTTAGTTTTGTGGAGGACTAAGAAACTATGGACCATCCAACAAATTAAAAAGTCACAGTTGTACTCATGCAGTAAACTTTACGCTCGGCATAATCGGTGTCGGAATATCCAATTAGCTCAAAAGAACAACCCTTGGGATACAACAAAGCAAGATTTGGAGCATGCACTAAATATCAAAGGATTGTCTTGACCACAACCAAATAGCATTCATTTGGTGCTGCTTCAAAGCAAGACCACATGCACACACTAAGCATAATATCGGGTTTAGATGTACAAAGATCGATCATGAAGCGATATACCTTATGATCCATGGGTTTTCCATTCTCGTCGAGGTCAAAATATCTATTGGTAGGCATGGAGTCTTGATGGGCTTGTCTCCTTCCATCTCAAACTTCTTGAGGATGGCCTTTAGGTACTTCATTTGAGAGGTGAAAGTCTCCTCCTTGTGTTGCTTGACTTATAGCCCGAGGAAGAAGGTGAGCCCTCCCATCATAAACATCTCAAACCTCTTGACCATAATCCTACTAAACTCATCACTAAAAGAGGGATTAATTGAGATAAATATTATATCATCAACATAAATTTGTCATACAAACAAATCATTCTTAAATTTCTTAGTGAATAGAGTAGCATCAGCTTTCCCTATTCCAAAGTCATTTTTAACGAGAAAATCATGAAGTCATTTATACTATGCTCAAGAAACTTGCTTAAGGCTATAAAGCATCTTGTGAAGTTTGTACAAGTGATTTGAATATTTTGGGTCTTCAAAGCAGGGAAGTTGTTCCACAAACACCAATTTCAAAATTGGTCCATTTAGGAATGCACTCTTGATGTCCATTTTATAGAGGCTAAAGTCATAGTTAGTGACATAGACTAAAAGAATGCAAATTGACTCAAAGCGAGCAACCAGCACAAAGGTTTCACCAAAGTCTAGACCGTCAACTTGCGTGAACTCTTGTGCCACTAACCATGCTTTGTTGCAACTTACTACTCCATTCTTGTCTTGCTTGTTGTAGAAAATCCACTTAGTACCGATGATATTTTGCTTGGGTCTCCACACTAATGACCATACTTTATTTTGAATGAAGTTGTTCAATTCTTTTTGCAAGGCCATCACCTAATCCAGATCAATAAGAGCTTCCTCCACCCCTTCTTTTGGATGTCTCCAAGTAGTTATCGATAGGGTGATCTCTTTAAACCATTTTATGTATTCTTGGATGGTGCACCGAGGGGACTTGAGCTTGGATGGCGTCTCTTTGCTCTTGAGTTGCCTCGACATCTATTCTATCCTCTTGTGCTAGTGGCATGTCTTCATGCTCCTCAAGTATCAATCCTAAGAGGTTGGCTTGAGTAGATGAAGGTTGGTCAATTACTTCATCTTGAACTTCAAGTGGTCTAACATCTCCAATAGACTTGTTCCCAATAGCCTTGTTTGGAGCCACATCACCTAAAACATGTACCACCACTTGCTCTCCTTAAGAGTTGTTAGACTCATCAAATGTCACATCCCAAGTTGTCTCAATAATACTAGAGGTTTTGTTGATTCATAGCCGAGCAAGAAACCTTCAACCACCTTAGGTGCAAACTTCGATGAATGAGGATTCTTCCTCAAAATAAAGCATTTGCTCCCAAAAACGAGAAAGTAAGAGACATTAAGCTTTTTACCAATGAAAAATTCATAGAATGTCTTCTTCAATAGCATGTGGAGATAGAGCCATTTGATGGCATGGCATGTGGTGTTCATGGCTTCCACCCAAAATATGTCTGGTGTCTTGTACTCATCAAGCATGGTCATTATCGTCTCGATGAATTTACGATTCTTCCTTTCAATGATACCATTTTGAGGTGGATCAAATGAAGCGGAGAACTCATGTTTGAAGCCCTCTTCATCAAGGAATTCCTCAACTTCAGTGTTATTGAACTCCCCACCTTTGTCACTCTACACCCTCTTGATAATAAGCTCATACTTATTTTGAGCTTATCTTGAGAATATCTTGAAGGTGTCTTGAGTTTCACTTTTGTCATGGTGAAAGAACACCCAAGTGAAATAGGAATAATCATCAATTATCACAAAACCTTACTTGCTATCTCCAATGCTTATCTAAGCAATGAGACCAAAGAGATCCATATCAAGAAGTTCGAGTAGCCTTTGTAGTAGTAATGATGTTCTTGATGGGATGTGTATTTCCAACTTATTTCTGGCTTGACAGACACTACACATATGATATTTCTCAAAAACATCATTAGTAAGTCCTAGGATGTGATCCCTTTTAAAAGATTTGACTAATTCCTTTGGTGCTAAAGTCAACTCATGGAGGACTTGGCAACTAAGCAAGCCTTTAGGTTCACTCTATCTAGATCAAATTTGACTAGATAGATGGAGGACTTTCCCTTGAATGCCATGGAAGAGTCATCTCTCCTAAAAATAATCATATCCACATCGGTAAACAAGCAATTGTATCTCATCTTGCACAATTGAGAAATAGGTAAAGGATTGTAACTTAAGGACTTAACAAGGATGACTTTTGAAATGGAATGATTATTGGAAATAGCAATTTTTATGAGTCCCATTATCTTTATTTTACCATCATCTCCAAATAAGAAATTTTCATGATTCCCTCCATCTTCATCAAGACTTGTAAACATACTCCTCTCCATTATTATGTGGTTGTGCACCCACTATCCATCACCCAATTCAATCCGATGGAGGGATATGTCTTTAACAGAATTAAGCTTGGGATTTAGGTACCTAAACTTGCCAAAGTTTGGGTCCTTAAATGTTAGTCACAAGAGCCTTTATTACCCATACACAAGCCTTGTACTCCTTATTGTGACCACCGATGAAGTGAGTAACCACTTTACCATAGTGATTCTTAATGATCACATATTAGTCTTAGTACAAACCATCTAGTCAAAGCTTCTAACCACATGGGTCGAAACCTCCTACCAACCCTCTAGGTTGGCCTGAGAAGGTTGGTCAGAACTTCCTACCATATGGGTCAAAACTTCCTACCAACCCTCTCGGCACCCGAAAGGGCCAGTCAGAACCTCCAGTCAATATGGTTGGGACTTCTGACCTTCAGACTAGCCGAGTGGGACTCCTTAGATTGTGTTGTGTTTCTTCCTTGATGAACCTCAATCACTCCTTTCCATTCACCACAGTACACTTGAATGGCTGACTTTCACATGGACAAAAGCCAAGGACATGCCCAACCTTGTTGTTAAGGGTGGTGATGTTCTTATAGAGTGCATTTTTGGATTGATAGGTCTTTGTACACCCATATCTCACCAAGGGTCCCAATCTTTCTTTCTCCTTCTTAAGAGCCTCCAAAGATTCAAGGTTAGTAGCATAGGAATACAAATTATAATTGTAACAAATAGCATTATCATTGGTAGCAGAGGCATTGGAAGATTTAGGGTCCACATTCGATAAAGAGGTGCTAATCCAAAGATTATCAAATTACACTTCAAGAGCTTTGTGGTTTGGTTTAATGCCATAAATTTCTATTCAAGTGTGTCATTGGCATCTTTTAGGCTAGCAATTGGAGCATTAACCAAGGAAAGTTCTTTGGTCAATGTCTCAGCCTTCTCTTGCTCCATAGCCAAATCATCCTCTAAGAAATAATTTCTCTTCTTTTCAAGAATGAGCATTTCTTCTTGCATGTCGAGAGATTTGTCCTTATCTTCCAATGTCTTCCATTAGCTTAGCCAAATGTTTCAAGGCCATTTGCTAAAACTCTTTAGCTCATCTTCCATACCATCCTCACTTTCTTCATCACTATCATTCCCATCAACATCTAGTGAGGGTTTGAATGATTGGATTATCTTACAGCCATAGGCCATGAAGCATTTATGCTCGTGGAGGTTATTGTCGTCATCACTCAAGTTGTTAAAAAGACACTCACTGATGGATGACAATGACTTGATTGCAATTGTTGCAATCCTACCTTCTTGTTCATCTTCTTTTAGATCGGCTTCATCACCAAAGTACCATGCTTCTCCAATGTGAGCACATTTGGTCTTCTTCTTACTCCCTTGGATTTGCTATCATTGCCCTTGTTGTTCTTTAGGCAATCAGCAATGAAGTGGTCATACTCACTATACTCGAAGTACGATCTCTTGGATAGCCTTTTACTTCTCTTATCTTCACCTTTCTTGTCCTTGCCATAGTCGCTACGATAAAGAAATTGCATGAACTTGCCCACAACAAGTGCTAAGTCTTCATTGTCACTTTTAGTATCACTTGAAGATTTCTCCTTCTTAACCTTCAATATGATCTCCTTGTTCTTGGCAATAGCAGCATTCTTGGCGATTTGCTTTGATTTCCTTGGCTTCCTTCTCTAAGAGCTCATGAGGGACAATTCTTCCAAGATTGTCACTTGGAGTAAGCCTCTTATAGTTTTTCCTCTCCCGAATGAGGGTCACCAAGGTTTGATTTCTTGATTCAAAGGCTCAACGAAGTCTTGTCACAACAAAGTGGTTGGTCATCTCAAGACTCCCAAATCCTCAAATCGTGTTCACGATCACCATTGTGTGATCATACATCTCTTGAGGAGTTTTATCGTCTTCTATCATGAACCGCCCAAGCTTTCCTTCCAATAGCTCAATCATGGACTCCCTCACTCTGGGTGTACCTTCATGAGCAACTTGAAGTATGTCCTAAATCTCCTTAGCTTCCTCAAGCCCATCTACCTTGTTGAATTCTTTCGAACTCAAAGCGAAACAAATTGAATTTGTAGCCTGAGCATTATGGTGAATGCTAAGTTCTTGGTCTAGAGTAAGTTGCATGTCCACACTTGGTACATAAATCCCTGTACAAACCATCTTCTAAATACTAGGATGCAAAGACATTGGATATAAATTCATCTTATGCTTCCAAGCGGCACAGTGAGTCCCATTGAAATAGGGTGCATGCCTAGAAGGCATGGAGATGAAGGTGTTAGAGGAAGGATTAATCTTGCTATAATAAAAAAATGTACAACAACATTTCCCTTGGTAGATTCATCCTTTCAGTGGATTTGTCATCATCATCCCCATTATCCCCACTAGGAATAGGATTAACACCCAACATCTTGAACCAACTCCAAGTGGTGAAGCCTATCAAGAGTTGTTAACGCCAGAATTTGATTCAGCCTGTAAACAGGGTCGGTCGATGGAAATACTGATCGGCTCGTGGGACAAAGTCGATCGGTACTGTAGAGAAGCCGATCAAATTAGTAGAAGATTGGATTGGTTTGAATTATCTGATGGGGTCAGGTCCGATAAGCCCAAGGAGAGGTTGGAAAAGGATTGACTTGAGTGAAAAGAGGTCCGATTGCTACAGGAAAGGAGCCGATCGGGTGGAGCAAGGAAAGATTCGGTCTAAAAATAGAAAATTATCCAAATAAAACCGATTTTGTGAAGGAGCCAAGGGATTCAAGGTAGGGTACTATCTTTAGTTAAATTGTATCCTATATGGTTAGTAAGTCTTAGTTAGTTTAGTTAACTGTTTTAGAGATATTTTCTGTTATTTTTGTTAAGAGATAACGTCCGATGGTGGTTGTAAACGCGTTGGACTCTGTAAACCCAGGGTATAAATATAGACCCCTAGAAACATGTAGCATATCTCTCGATCAATATACAACTTCGGCGCATCGCCACCCTAGTTCATCTAGGTGTTTACCAGCGGGTTCTGACTCTCGACGCAGGGTTGCATCGGTTAAGTCCGATCTCTAGCGAAGGGGTAAGCCCCGCCACTATCTCGATATTTTCTGCTCCGTCTAAGGCTGCATCGGTTAGGTTCGACCTCTTATGACGGTCAGATGTATCGCATCACGTTTGTACAGGGCCTATCGGCCTGTTAAGTTCCCTTTGCCATCATCGATTTCATGTTGCATCGGTTAGGTTCGACCTACGGGGCTACCGACGGTAGATCGAGCTTCAGGCTTAAAGTTTTCTGCACGACGTATCATCGAAGTGCTAGCCGATTCGTTATCCATGCTCTGAGCTTCACGCCCAGTGCATCGGCCTCTCGGCCGATACGCATCAGCCTTTAGAGGTGTCCCTTGACGCGTAACACTAAGCGCATTGGTCTCCCAGCCGATACGCCCCCGCCTTCAAATAGGCGTCCCCTCATCGGCTCATCTAGCCAATGGGTTCGTTCCTGTCTTTTCTTCCGATCCGGCGTCCTCCGTATCATCATTGTTAGCCTCGACCTCGTACTGTCTCGGTTAGGTCCGATCTTCGAGGTTCGGTGTTAATGGCGCTGTCACGGTGGGCGACAGGTCTCGTACTGTTATATCCGGAGCGGCATCGGCTTTGCATCCCGTGCCTTTTAATACTATACCTTGCCAGTCCACATATGTCTTTATCGGTTTTTCCAGCCGATGAACGACTGCTACCGCTTCTATCGGCTATCTGGAGGGATCCTGTGCACTTTGCTATCCTCTGAGTACACCTCGGTTCCTCCATCGGCTCTACAGCCGATCCCTCGTCGACACCTATCCACATCGACTCCCCAGCCGATCGAAGAGTTTCTCGATTCCTATCAGTAAATAGCTGATAGCGAAGGGCCTTTTAGACATGGCCGATGGCCATCCTAATCCTATCGGCAGCCAGTCGATAGCGAACGCCTGTATCGGTCCACCGTCTAATGGACCTACTCGTCTAACTTTTTTATCACAAATTGACTGACACGCCCGTACCCGTACCAATATGTATATGACTAAAAGTTGTGTATGAAATTAGCAGTATTACCTTTCAATATATGTGAATGGTCAATGAATATGAATGTGGGTATGAATTTATAATATGATTCATGTGCATGAATACTGATAAGAAACCTATATTGTTGTATAACTACTGGATTTTTTTCTATAATAGAATAACACAGGCAATTTATAGGCTAGATCCGCCAGCGAAAACTATTTACATGATCAGATGTCTTTAATAACAGCCTATAAAAACCTATTTAAATATGATAATATCTGTCGACATAAATATATTTTTGTAGATGCTTGATGCGCCTGTAAAAATACACCTTATTTCCCTTATTTCTAACTAGAAGCAGGTTAGAAAACGCTCTTAGAAATGACTTATACTCCGTCAAAACAAACATTTTTCTGTAGTTGTGTTTGTAAAAAAATACTACTAAAGTTTTCACTATAGACCATATCAATATCCAAAACAGTTTTTATTTATGATTAGTGTGAGAGAGAGTATTCTTTATAAAAATAAATAGAGGATATAAATCTTGATTCGTCATTAGTTATTCCATTTGATTTAATCAAACTAAAGTTGACAATGTAGTGAACAGCACAGCAGATGTTTGTCAGTTTTACGCACGTAGTCATAAGGATTTACCACATATTCATTAGTCTTACCAACTTACAATATAGGTGAGCACTATGGTGGGCTAAGTCGGCCTCCTCACAAAGTGCAATAGAATTGAATATATCTTGTTGTGTTAGTAATCGGTAAGTTTTCCATCTTATATTTCCACATTTTTGTTGGTCTTATAATATCTGTAGTTACAAATTCTAAAAAGACATTTGGTATCGTATAAAATCTTTATTCTTGGTGATGTATGGCTACATCACTCCGCGCTGCCACGTGGCTCTGCTTTCCACACTCAGATCTCTGTAGAATCTACATTACAATCCTAGGCCGTTGGATTTTTCTCTCTGGGTCTTGCAGCCGTTCGATGCTCTTGCAGCATCCACCCATGTGCAAGGCAAGCAACAAATAACCTTCCAGCACATCAGAACACCATTGCCAATGCACTGCATAGAACTAATAAACGGTATTATACATAGAAAATTTAATATATATAGAGAGAGAGAAATTGGTGGAATCTATTGTTAAAAATATAATAATTTGTTATGTGACTATAATATTATTTGTTGTATGAGGAAGTATTATACATAGAAATTTTAATATATATATATATATATTAAAAAAGTATGTGTAGCATTTTTTTAAATGGTAAACATTGGATAGAATTCCAACATCACAAAAGCATGCCACATATACTCTTTTAATAAATAAATAAATAATATTAAACTATTTCTGTCATTACGTAAAAATAATTTTTATCATGAATAATACCTCGTACAATAAAATCATGATATAATAATTTTATATAACAAACTCAATGTAGTCTACAAATTTTAATGCTTATTTTATGACTATGGGCAAAATAAATATTTTATTGCAATTATACGGTCAACCGACAGGAGATCAAAACAGTAATATAAGAGAGTAGACAAAACTCAGGGTATAGAAAGGATTGACTAAATTTGTAGGTGCGTGTAAGGAATTGTCTTTGTGGAGAGGTTTCTAAAAGGTATTGTTTGCAGCTTCTCCAAACGATAAACAGTGGATAAATCAATACCTTTTAGATTCAAATTTTAAGGTAGTTTAGCATGACTATACTGATCCTACATAAGTACGTGATACCCGATCATGAGACCATGGCGGTGAAGTTACTGATCACTTGAGAATAACGGAGGACATGTGTGGATGAGAACACAGATACCATTGTGATTCATTGGTCAATGAGATGATGAAGTGGGTTTAGGTGAACCTGCTTCGGTGGTATGTAGAAATGGAAGAGGTCAGGCCGAGATCGAAACGGCTAGTTAGCGAACGTTCGCTAAGTTGCCGATCCAGCGAAGCTGTCGGGCCTGCTTTCTTTCCTATGTTATTTTCCTTCCCTTTCCTTTTTTGTCACGTGGTGGGCTAGCTCTTTTGGAGGTTGTTGTCCCGCAAATCGGTTGGGAGCTCTTTCTGCCTTCTTTTTTTAGCATGGCACGTAGGTAACTTGGGCCGCATCTTCTTTCCATTTTCTGCATTTGGGCATTGTCTCTTTTTTATTTTTTTTAGATGGACTGTATCCCCTTCTATTTTTGCATGTGGGTAGAAAGTTCGTATATGTAAAGTTGGTATACGGAAATTTTACACACGGAATATTTTGAAATGTAAGTATAGAAAGTTTGTATACGGAAAGTTTGTACACGAATTCAAATATACACGAGATATTTTTGCATGTGTACAAAAAGTTTTTATATGTAAGTAGAAAGTTCGTATATGGAAAGTTTGTACACGAATTTTTTCTATATGGATTGTTTATATGTATATTTTTTTTAACGTATCGAGTGTTTATGTATAAAGTTTTTTATAATTTTTTTAAACCAACGTATTGTTTATTGGGCTAAAAACAAGTGGGCTAAGTTTCAAACGGGCTAAATGCATGTACATAAATGGGCTACACGTGTACTCGTGGGCCAGCTCATCTAAAACCATCGCGTGGGTCGGCTTGTCTCCAAAAGGGAAGGCCGAGGCGGGGACAGGCGCATGTGACGATTGATGCCGTTCTGTTCGTGCTGGCCTTTGACGCGCGAATAGTCGCGTATCAGACAGGGAGATGGCATAGATTTCACAGAGCCCTCAGATCGGTTTTATCTGTCCAGTATATTTGGCTGTTGCGGCAATGATGACAGCTCCACATTCCGTGTCCACGAAAGAAACGACTTTATTGTTGCGTTACTGTTACTGCTACTGTTATAATGATAATGTTGTGTTTTTCGTACTGAAGCAGAAATCCGTTGCAGTCTAGCTGGTTAGGATACTCGGCTCACCCGAGACGGAATTTTTTGCTTTTGATTTTCCCGCATATACTTTTTTTTTATCATATTGTTTGCTCCCCTTTCTAGAAGAGAAAATCTCTTAAAAGAACTTCTTGAAGAGCAAATTTGATCCAAATCATGCAAACCCTCCAGCTGGGAAAACCACGAGCAGTCAAGCATAGGATGCAGAGCTTCTGCTAGACCTTATCCTAGGCTGGCTACCATTTTCTCCCCTTGAAAGATCCACAGATGGCCTGCCTCAATAACAAAATGGAATTTTATGGGAATGTCAACCAGCCCAGCCTCGTTGTCGTATCACACCCATGAGCCTGGAAAGAAATAAGTACAGAAAAATGTTCAGACGAAATTTCAATTCGACCATATTTTTTCAACTAGAGATGCACGTTGGTCATATCAGCAGTATTAAATTTTCTATACCAAAATCAAACCAAATAATTATATAAGGTGGGTATCTTGAATCAGAAGGGAATAGTAAATGGATGCCCTCAGGTAACTTCAGAATAAAAAACAATTCAAAGGGCTAGAACAGAACCACTTAGTCCGCTTCAGAAACAATAATAGTTACTGGAGTTAGAACTGAGCTGCAGCAAGCATGATCTCAATCAAAAACGTGTTATGGACATGCTTGTACGTATAGGCTAATTATAAAGACAAGAAGAACTTATGGCAGCAGTTCATCTTAGGCTCCATGGAATTTCTGGTCAAGCAAGTTAACAAACTCATTTTTATCACCATTGATGCCAACTTCAACTCTAGTCATCTCATCTTGTGCTTGGCAAAAAGAAAATTTTCACCAACGCAATCAATATATATGATGTCTAGAGGAGCACACTACAATATGCTGCTACAATATGCTTTGGCTAACTTTCATCGTTCCAGGTGGAGAGATGATTGAACATTGATTGCAAATTTAAAATGCTTAAACAAGGTGCTGAGATAGCTACAGAATAGTTGACAATTACAAATAAAAGAGAGAAAAAGTGACTAGGATATCAAAATTAAAACTTCTGCAATTATCCTGTTTCCTAGAGCTAAGCTTTGAAGAAAGAATGTATGTTCAAAAACAGGGTAACCAAAATCAATAACCTAGTCAATAATCATATGTCCAGAGCAAGATGCAGCACACAAATACCTGACTACCTGCAGTCTGCAGATAAGTTCGGTTCAGCTTGTAAGTCAGCATACTGAACTATGAATTCTTTGTTTATAAGTTCATTTATAGACATTAATCATTCAGCCGACAGTTTTGATGCTATCCAATGAGTAATGGAGCAGATTTGATTGAAATCATACTTCTTGTCACCTTCAAGTTCTGAGAGTTTGATCCTCATCAACATTGAGGACAATGTTATCTTTCCAAATAGCAGAACAGCAGTCAAGCGTTGAATTGCAATCACCAAAACAGGACTGATCAGATTAAAAATCCTTTCTCCAAGGCACACTTTAAAGCATAATTCAAGTAACCTCAATATTACAAGGATCTCGAAGCATGTTGGGACTTGGCAATCTCCCTCAAAACTGCACCTACAATAGAAGCTTGCTCTAGACATTCAGATTGGTTTAAAGCATCTAAAAGACTAATGCATGCCTTTACATTAATGCTGCATCCCCTCAAACGAGTTTCTTCAAATACCTGATATGCCTCCATTGCTCTATTTGCATTGCTCATCCCCTCGATAAGAGCATTGAAACTTGCAGCGTCAGGGATTCCACCATTGGCTTTAAACCTCTCAAAGAGGCTGTAAGCATCTGTTATGTTTCCTACCTTTGCAAGCCCAGAGATCATGGTTGTGTAAGTGACCACATTAGGGACCAAGCCCTGTTTCTGCATATCTTGCCAGAACACAAAAGCTTTATTGTACTTCTGTACACGGCAAAGGCCATTTATAAGAATGCTGTATGTATAAGTGGTTGGTGGGCATTTCATTTCCTTCATTGACTGGAAACAGACAAGTGCCTCATTTATTTCTTCAGCTTTCACTAAAGCATCCAAGAGGCTATTCCATGTGTACACATTTGGAGTCAAACCCTTCTTCATCATTTCTTCTAAAATTAAATAAGCTTCATCTATCCTACCAACCTTCCCAAAGCCATCTATGAGAGAGCTGTACAGAACAACATTCAATTCTATACCTTTCGACTTTGCTTCCTCAAAAAGCATGTAAGCCTCGTCCAACCTATCAATCTTTGCGAGACCATCAACAATTGCTCCATATGTAGCAACTGTAGGTTGTACACGTTTGCCCTTCATCTCCTCAAGAACTTCATAGGCTTTGTCCACCTTCCCAGATTTGCAAAACCCATCGACAACAGTATTATAAGCACGAGCATCAAGAGCAAAACCTTGCTGCTTCATGGCATGAAAAATGTTCGATGTTTCACTAGCCTGGCCAGCTTTTGTGAGACCATGCATCAGAATGGAATAACTTCGGACATCAGGAAGAAACCCATAACTCCTGATGTCCTCAAAAATCATTCTTCCCTTTTCAACCTTACCTGTCTTGAAAACACAATCCATATATGTATTAAGAAGGGTAAGATCAGGCTTGCACCCTTGACGGATCAACTCTTTGAAGATTTTGTGTCCATCCTCTTTCCTTCCATGCATAAAGAAATTCCTAATCAAGGAGGTGTATACAACAGGATTAGCATTGTGTCCTGCGTCCAACATTTTCTCAAATAGCCTATAAGCCTCATCAACCTGTCCTTTCTTTCCTAAACCATCAATAAGTGAACAGTATGTCACAGAATCAGGATTGCAACCTCTCTGGCTTGCGCTTTCAAATATCTTATAGGCCTCCTCAAGCTTCTTTGCCTTGCACAACCTATCCACCATTATATTCACAGTCAACAAGTTTGGAAATAAACTAGCATGCTCCATCTCATCACGTATCCTATATGCCTCATCAACCCTCCCACCCAAGCAAAGCATATCTATGACGATGTTATATGTTGAGGAATTTGGCTTTGCATCCTTCTTCATGACCTCAAACAAGCTTAGAGCATCATCAACATTCCTCTTCTTACCAAGGCAAGTGAGAATCGAATTAAATGACACGACAGATGGAATACAACCTCTCTCCCTCAACCTTTCAAGCAGCTTATAGGCATCCTCAAACTGCCCAGCAGATCCATATCCCATGATCATAGTATTATACGTATATGCACAAGGCACAGATCTCTCAGCCTCCATCTGCGCAAAAAGTTCCTCAGCCTCACCTAACCGTCCTGCCTTGCAGAGGACCCAAATCATGCTCGTGTATGACACGTCATCCGGCTTCAGACCCTGCGCCTTCAGCTCATGGAAGAACTTCCATGCCATGTCCACATTGCCGGCCTTCCCGAAACAGTCGATGCACACATTGTACAAGACGATGTCTGGCTCCAGGCAGCTCCCCTTCACCTCATCCACCAGCGCAAGCGCGCCCGCGACTTGCCCCTCTCGCGCCAGCGCCCGCACCAGCGTGGTGAACAGAGGCACCCCCACCTCGTACCCCACCTCCTGCATCTGCCGCAGCAGCTCCAGCGCGCGCTCCGGCTGCCGCGCCTCGGCCAGCGCGCCGATCAGCACCGTGTACGCCGAGAACGCCGGCCGGAACTTGAGCCGCCGCATGACGCCGACAGCGTGGACGGCGTCGTCGAGGCGGCGGGCGCGGACGAGTGCGGCGACGAGGTCGGCGCACGCGGGGTTGGGGAAGCCGTACCCGAGGACGGCCATCTCCTCGAGGACCTTCTCGAGGGCGGCGAGATCGTGGTGGAGGAACAGGAGGACGGCGTTGTAGGCGTCGGCGGGAAGGGGGTGCTGGGACGAGGCGGAGGAGGCGAGGAGGAAGAATGGAGCGGCGAGGGATGGGTTCCTGATGGAGCGGAGGACGGCGAGGACGACGTCGGCGGTGGGAGAGGCGGAGAAGGTGGAGGAGACGGCGCGGGCGAGGTCGGGGGTCCAGGAGGGGGCAGCGGAGAGGAGACGGAGCAGCTCGCCGGCGGGGGAGCTGGGGGGTTGAGTGGGTGGGGAGCTAGAGGAGAGGTGGCGAAGCGTGGGCGTACGGAGGATGCTCAAGGCGGCTAGGAGCGGGCGGCGAGTCGCCGGCACACGCCGCGCCGCCGACATGGGGGAGAGTGTGGTAAAACCCTAGAACCCGGTTTTGGGTAGTGGGGAAAGAGAACGGGAATTTAACTATTTATCACTTTGCAAATATCCAAATGCCTTTTTTAATTTAGACTTAAAATACAATTAAAAATATATAATTTCTTAATTATTTATTACTTTCTTCTACATGGCATGCCATCATAAAAATCAACTTTTTTGATAGTGAGGAAAGAGAAACTCATGGAGCTTTGTATTTGGATTCAATTTGCGTTTTGAAAATGAGTGGCACATTCAAAACTAAGCCATGGGAAATGAATTTTAGGCTTATGGAGAAATTAAATTGAGTGATGTATATGAAAATACTAATAATTTATATGCTCCTTTGCTCTACATGGAGGAGCTTATGCATATTTATCTCAAAAATCATTGTACTTATTAATTTGTCTCATCATTCGGTGGTTAATTTACTCTTTTCCTCGATGCTATGTGAAATATTATATTTGTGCATTATATTTTTCACTTTATGTATTTTTTCTCCAATCTAGCCTTCCAGCTTCCTCAACTTCAATGGCTAGTATGCATTAATTTCATCCGCTACTATCTATATCATTCCACCATGCTTTATCTCTAAGCCCTATGTCTTAGCTACACCACTAGTTTTGTGTGTCTAACCTGTCACCTGCTTCACGCGCTCGAGCTTAAGTGTCCCAACACATCAAGATTGACTGAGAAATTGTGTTTAAGGAGACTACTAATAGTAGGGCTTGGTGCATGGAGAGAGCGGTAACAGAGTTGAGCATAATGATGTTACCGACGGAGTTGGGGAAGTCAACGGTAAAACTTAGGTATAGAGTTGCCAGTGGTGGACTTTAGACACACATGGTAACTAATGCTCAACACTACCACTCAAGTATAGGAACCTGCATCAAATTTCAAGCATAAAAAGATTGCTGGTAGAGATTAAGCACATGATTCCTAGTGGTAGAACTTAAAATATGAGAAGGCTTATGTCGGTGCTCAAGCATAGCTACACAGCAGATCAATGGAGATCGAGGGCAAGAAGGCTACGATAGTTCTTATTATCCTATAGTATTTCTCAAATAAGTTAAGTGTGCTATCCTCATAATTTTATATTTTAATATGATAATTAAGAATTCGTGTTCAATGTTTTTTAAATGTTATGTATAAATTGAAAAGAAAAAGGAAAGAAGAGAAAAGAAAAAAAAGAGCATTGTTATAACTATCAACCTAATAAGTTGTCCAGGCTACGATCATAGCTACAGCTATGCAGTATGTAAGTAGCATATAACATACTATAGTGGATAATTATGGTGTAACCATAGAATAAGCAGTTTGATCGGGTCTATAATATAATATATGAGACCTCTCATACACTATATATATATATTTGCTATTGATCAATGCAATAATATAAATTCTACCCATTTTGTAATTCAAATACTCCTATGATTACTTCCAGCTAAGTTTCCTCAAGAAACATCAAACAATAATCAAAACCACAGCCACAAGCATACAAGAGGAGAGGGAGAAAAGGTGAAGCAATCAGTGGAATCACGTCAACTAAACAAACGGACGAGAGACTTGAGAGAGGAAAAAGCAACCAGAAAAGCCGGCCGCTGCACACTCCCCTCACTCCTACCCGCCTGCTACTCCAGCGCACTCCTCACTGAACAATTCTCTCGATACTCTTGCCCCGCACCAAGAAATCACGGAATCCGCGTCGCCTCCTCCTCCTTCTCCTCCTCGATCCCTCTCTCCTCGCTTCCTCCCAATCCCAATCCAGGAGCCCCGAGATCCGCCCGCCCGCCAGCGGCCGCCGCGTGGGGCAGCAGAGCATTCGCGCGATCCCACCGCATGGCGTCGCCGCCTCAGCCGCAGCCGGGGAAGAAGGAGGGCGGTGGCGAAGGCGGCGGCAAGGCGGAGTGGCTGATCTATGCGTTCGTGGCGCGCGGCACGGCGGTGCTGGCTGAGTACACCGAGTTCACCGGCAACTTCCCGGCGCTCGCGGCGCAGTGCCTGCATCGGCTCCCCGCGTCGGGGTGCTCCGGAGGGGGAGCGCCGGCGCGGTTCAGCTATGCGTGCGACGGGCACACATTCAACTTCCTCCTCCACCGCGGCTACGGTGAGATAGTACGGCGCGATATCGGCCAATGTCTTTGATCAGTCGCTGTTCGATCACTAGTGTTCTTTCAGTGAGTTCTTAGCTATCTTAGAATGTTTAGGTAGTACAGTCTCGATGTTGATAGCTGCAGCATCTAAACCACTTGTAGATCATAACTGGGCACGCGTACTGTATTAATCTGCTGCGATTAAGTCAAAATCTTTAAGGCTACAGACTTGTTGGATCGAAACAAAATTTGCATCGAGTAGAAAAGAAAGGCCAAAGCAATGTTACCATGCTCCAGAAGGAGAAAGAACCCAATGTTACTGTATCGTGGTATAGACAGGATCATGTTTGCAGAACCAATTACTGGGAAAGGTTGCATATGCAAAAAAGCAGCAGAAATCAGCAAGTGATTCATAGATGGCTAGAATCAACAAAGATGTGGATAAATGCTGTATAGAAGACAAGTTGCTCTTCTATTGCACTGGGTGCATGGTGGGATGTTAAATTGTTAATACAAGGAATTCCACCTTACTCATCACTACTAAACCACTGTGACTTAACAAACCCTGCTCACCTGTTGTTGAAATACTACTTTTTGTTACCTTCATGACAACATTGTGATGTCCTTCTTCCCTGATTATGGCAATCCCATGGAGGTGAGGAAGCCTTTCTATTATCATATTAACAAAGAAAATGCCATCATACTGTTGCCACAGAAGATTCACATGCCAATAATCAACCATGGTTGTCCCTAGCCTTGTACGGACCATTGATCCTGAATTATGTACTGTTCTGCTGTAACCCTTGAGATCAGAATAGAATTTTTCAATTGATAAATATAATATCCAATTATTTACATAGTCATGGTTACACCTATTCTTTATGCACATTTTGTAGCCTATTGTGTAGTTGCAAAGGAATCTGTCCCAAAGAATGTCTCAGTGGCCTTTCTAGAAAGGTTGATAGATGACTTCACGAAAAGATATGGAGGTGGTAAAGCTGATACAGCTCTTGCAAAAAGTCTAAATAAAGAATACGGGTATGTCTGATGTTTTATCCTTACAATGAATATCTCTTCTGAATTTTATCCTTACAGCTCAGGCAACAAAGAATATGTACTCCAGACACTTACAGTGAATGTTTTATCCTACTGAATTTTGTTTTTGTGCTGAAACTTGAGCGTTCTCACTGCAGACCAGTTATAAAGCAGCACATGCAGTATGTTCTTGATCATTCAGAAGAAATAGAGAAAACTTTGAAAGTGCAAGCCCAAGTTTCTGAAGTTAAAAATATCATGCTAGAAAACATAGAGAAGGTATGCTTCATTCCTTCCCCTCATTCTTGTATTCAAAGAGCATATGATGCTTGTGACCTTTGTGTTGTTTTGTACAATAATTTGATGGGTAAACCATGAATTCTTAATTATGTGGAACACGAATATATGTTGAATTGTTTCTGGTTTGGATTACTCAGTGCCATGTGAGTGTCGTATTTATATAGAAAATAACATTCTCATGGCAAAAAAAGTACATTTATCTTCACTAGAAGATCAGGATAAGCAAGCAAATTCAAACTTTTCATGTGGTCATATTACTTTTGAACTATTGAAGTGAGTGCAAATTAAATTGTGCTAGGTGTGGTCAGCATTTGCAGTTATGTTCCCTGTTTTTTTTACCGATTTAATGGGTTTCCTCTTTAAAAAGGATGTCATGTAAGTGGGTATTTTATTTGTATCCTCTCTCATGGACAAATTTAAGCATGCTTGTTCAGTTTCTTTGAGGCAAACTTGCTCATAATTTACCAGTGAAAAGAAAGGTAATTTATTGTATGGTTTCATGCTAGTAGGGTAGTAAGAGTGCAATACAACACACAACATTATGATAGCTATCGTCCTTTCTTTAGTTCGAAGCATTGAAGATTTGGACATCAGGATAGCAAGGTGCCATCTTCCAAAGATGATTTTTACTTTTTATAATGTTATATTCATTGCACAAGTTGTGTACTTTACATATTAATTTTTTTTTACTTGGTTCTATCTAAATGCAAACCTGCAATCCTAATAGAATTTTTACATTATTTTTTTAAAGGGAACATTGTGGAATTGTCAATGGTTTAGCAGTTTTGGTGGTGCCTTGAATTAAGCTATCATTATGCATTATTACAGTTTGTTCATTTCTTCTTCTTTGTGGTATTTTCAGACTTTGGGTCGTGGAGAAAAACTGTCTGAACTTCAAGACAAGACTTCCGATCTACGAAGTCAGGTGCTCAAGCCATCTGTTCTATTTGCTGCTTTGCCAGGATCCTATGGCATACATAATCAACGTCCATTTCTTTTATGTAATTCAGGCCCAGGAATTCAAAAAGAAGGGAGTGAAAATTCGTAGGAAGACATGGTTGCAGAACATGAAAATCAAATTGGTGGTTCTTGGAATCCTTTTACTTCTTGTAATAATCGTATGGGTGTCTGTTTGTCAAGGGTTTGACTGCACCAAGCACTGAAAGATACTACTATCCTACTGTCGATATAGCACTGCTATATAATAGTTTGTAGACGTGAAATTTATCGGTGAAATCAAGTGTATTATTAACTCTTTGGCTTGATTCTGCTGCACATTTATCGCGATACAAATGTAAAGTTGAGTTGGTATCGAGTGTAATTCAAACTGTGTGACCAACATCATATGAAGTAGTAATAGTATGGTTGCTTGTTGATTGAGTTACTTGATCCTAATCATGCCAACATTTTTTTGTTCCCAAAATCTCCCACCAAGAGATGAATATTGTGTTGCAGTTAAGTGGATCATGGTAACCTCATTTGGTAGAGTAATTTTAAGATAAGTTGGTGTTCGGTTGGTTCTTTACCCCAAACCAAGTCAGAAAAGATCTTTGCTGCTGTCCAGGATATGGCACAAAACATGAGAGAAAACGACAGAGCAATATTCAAAGAATCCCATGTATATGATGTAACCACATATTTATTTTTTTATAAATAGTTTAGAAATGTCTTAAAAAAACCTCTAGAGACACATAAGATCTAATAAAAAGATATTTAAAATATAGTTAAAGAAGAAGTATTTGAAAAACGGTTATTAAGATGATTTAAAGGGTTTTAATAAGATTGAAAGGTTTTGTTTTATTTTTTTATAGCATAGGTTCCATCCTATTAACAAAATTCAACCGGTTTTAGAGGGGAGAGCACTGTGCATGTGACATGGCGCTCCACGTCATCTGGGCCCACTGCGAGGTTCAGAAGGGCGGTGCATCCGTCTGTGCAGGATCCAAAGGGCGGGATCGTGTGGGAGATGGTGTGCACCCGTCCATGTTTTTTTAGAGTTAGTTGGACATGCCATTATAAATTTGATAGTTTTGGACGTTTTTGAAATTTGTTATTATAATTTGTGTATTTAGGTTAGTGCCATTACAATCTGCCTATAGTTTGAAACTTGCCACTAATCTACGTATTTTACCTGTATTGGACATAAATGCCCCCGTCTTTCTTCAATCACCTCCCTCCGTGCCACCAGTCGGAGCCTTTCTTCCCCACCTCCGTGCTGCCGCGCTCGATTTCAGCCTTCAGTTACTCCCACGCCAATTCCTCGCGTTCACGGCACCACGACGCCACCACGAGCTTGCCCGACCCTTCGGTTTCGTCCCTTGGCGCTCCGCTGCCGGGGAACGAGGCGGCCACGAGTTTGTCCAGCCGCGCGTCGGAGAACCTGCAAGCATCGAGCTGGCGGCGCGCTCTTGCCTCGCATCCGTCATCGCTGGATCCACGCCACCTGCCTCCTCGCCTGGACGTGGCCGGATCCGCCGAGCCCGACCGCCCTCGCCGCCCGATCAGCCGGAACCAACACCACGCCTTGGCGCCGCTGGCTCAGTGCCCCCGCCATCGCCAGAGAGAGGAGCGCTGGCCGAGTCCCGAAGCAGCGCCCGACGCCGGCGAGAGGGACGCCGAGCTCCGCCGCCGTTGAGAGCTCCTGCTCGCCGAGAGTGAGAGAGGGAGAGGGAAAGAGGGAGGGAGGCTGAGGATGAGAGCATTTTTGTCAGATATATGTAAAATATGTATGTCAATCTCACTTGACACCATTAAAATTAATTACAAACATCAGTGGTAGAGTTGTTTAGGTCGTGAATTACAGCTGCTTTAATACTAAAATTTGATAAACCTATATATAGAATCGAAGAGATGATTGGCTTGTAAAAAGAGACCGACTGATATAGAGAAAGATATAATATTATTAAGATGCGATTAGATCCGAGAAAAAGTTATAAAAATCAGTTAGGTAAGTTTAGTTAGTTTTATCAACTTATTAAAAAGAATTTTTTTATTTAAAAAATAATGTCTGGAGATTGTTTATAACTATAAACTTAACCCATTGACTCCTGAAATCTTATAAATTATCCACGTATATCAATACAATCTCGGCACATCGTCATCCTAGTTCATCTAGATTTTATCGGCAAATTCTGGCTATTGACGTGGGGCTATATTGGTTAAGTCCGATATTCAATAAATAGGTAAGTCTCACTAATATTCTGGTATATCCGCTCTGTTTAAGGCTATATTGGTTTGGTTTAGTCCGATCAGATATATCACATTATGTTCGTATTAGTTCTATCGGCTTATCGAGCTTCTTTTACCGTCATCGGTCTTGTGATGCATCGGTTATGTCCAACCTATTAGATCACTGGCAGTAGATTGAGCCGTAAGTCAATAGGTCTTTATGCGACGTTTTATCGGAGTATCTAGCCGATGAGTTATCCATACATCGAGCTCCATACTTAGTGTATTGGCTTCTTAGCCGATATACATATATCTTTCCCAGCAACTAATCTGCTAGCTATTGATTTGGTTCTATCGGATTTGACATTGAGACATAGTGGATTATGTTTCTCCCATTGGCTCAGCTAATCGATAAGTTTATTTATATACCTATATCAAACCTACAGTTGATAGCAGCTGATAGGTTCACCCTATCCCTCCGTTGTTACATCCAATCTAGCTTTCACCATTTTAGTACCATTAGCCTTAGCCTTATATTATCTCAGTTCAGTCTGATCTATCAAGACTGGCTCTAACGAAACCGTCATCGGTGGTCGCTGGGTCTCATCCCTCCAGAAGATCGGATCCCACTCTGTACTGTCTATCGCATATTCTATTCGGAGTTTCATCGACTCTACAGTCGATGAGTACTTTATCTTATTCATTGTTATTTTCTTACACCGTTATCGACTTTCTAGCCGATGTATGAGCACTAAAGTTCCTATCGGCCACTAAATAATAGGAGGGGTGCATCGAACAGTTAATGACTATCTTAACCCTATCGGCATATCCAGTAAATAGTAGAAGTCTATATTGACTTATCGGTCAATTAGCTCTATCATCTAACTCTATCTATTCTTCTTGTCAATTAAAGTTCACTGCTACATCGCTATCCTAACAACCCAAAGACTCCAACAAATCGAAAGATTTGCATTAGAGATAAGCTGACCTCCTAAGACTTTGCGTGTTCGAGCACGATCGTATCAGACTTTCATCGGCTCATGCTCGCTAGCCCTCTCGGGCGCGTCTCTCCGTCTGGTTCGTCAGCCCCGCGCGCGAACAAGTGGCAAACTTCAAAACCAAGAAATTTGTTACAGTATGTATCCAAATAAACTTTTTTTTAATAAGATTGGCTTACTAATTTAGACACAGTTTCTAGAGTTTATAAGATTCTGGATATAAGTAGGGGTAGATTACTGATACGCCGTGTAAGTAGCGAGCGAGGGATCCAACTAACAGATGAGCCAATTCATTAACACTATGCACAGGGGCTGCTCCACATGCAGTGGCAGAGGCAAGTGTCTAGCGCTTCTACCGTGCATGTAAGTTCAATTTGGGAGCAATTTTTTTAATGGTTTAGGTGACCTGAGGAATTTGTAAATTTCAAAACCAAGAAATTTGTAATGGTATCCAAATAAACTTTTTTTAATAATATTGGCTTTTCAATTTAGTCAGAGTTTCTAGAGTTTACAAGATTCTTAATATAAATAGAGTACAATACCGGTACGCCGTGTAAGCAGCGAGCGAGGTCGATAGATCCAGCCAACTCATTAGCACTTTGCAGAGGGGCAATTTTTTTAAGGGTTTAGGTGACCTGAGGAATTTGCAAATTTTGTCAATGTGGTAATAAAATCGGATTCCTTTTTCTGAGTTATGTTCAGCTTATTGGGGATATGCTGCAATTATTTTTGTTGGGAGTGACAGATGTGCATTTTGATTCGGGATTGATTTTTTTTTGCACCCACTGGAGGAATTAGAGGATGGGCTTGATGCAATTCCACCAATATATGTGGAGGATTTAGAGTACAATGGCGAGGAAAGTAGCACAAGACTCATTTACCACCATACAGCCAATGAGAAGAGTGGCCTGGGAGGGTATAGAAGCTGGATTACTGGGAGATGGTTCCTTGGGTGCCCATACGAGGGTATCATCAGTATAATTTCTTCCCCAAAGGTTTCTGATATTTTTGTTTCACTTATCTTTTCCTTTTGGTTTGTAGGATGACGACGAATGCAACTTTGTCATTTGTGCGTATAGAGTCCACAAGACAATTAAGATTCTTTGGCACACTTTTCTATTGTTACGTTAAATATAAAAGTATGTAATCTAGTAAGATATTATTTATATTTGAAGCTGTGTTTTTTAATTGTCGTTAGTCATACATGTATATATAACTTTCTATGTATGCGATCCTCGGTCATAACCATAAAGGTCATCTAGTATCAATTACATTAATATAGTATCAGAGCCAACATTTTTTCTTTAAATCAATGTCGACATCATCTTCTACCTCCTCCTCCACCACCTCCGCGTTCACTTCCAGCCTCTACTCTGCTACTATCTTTGTCCTTATACCAATTCATCATACCGTCATCATCCGACTCAACAAAACAAATTATACATTATGGCACACCTAGCTTTTTCCATATCTACAGAGTGTAAAGCTTATGGGATTCATCAATGGATCCACGGCCGCGCCTCTCCAGCAGATTCCTTGATCGACTGCTGATGGTGCCGAGCTCGTGTCTAACCCAGAATATTGCTTGTGGTATGATAAAGATCAATAACTACTAAGTGGTCTTCTCTCGTCGATGACTGAAGATATCCTTCAGGACGTGGTGTCTGCCGCCACATCCAAAGAAGCTTAGAACACTCTTCGGCGTATGTTCTCCTCTGCCACGCGTGCGTGCACTGTCTAAGTGCATGTTGACCTTGCTACAACCAAGAAGCGTGACCTCTCTACTACCGATTACTTCCACAAGATCAAGAGTCTGGCCTTCGAGCTAGCTGCGGCTGATGCTCCTCTTCGTGATGACAAGATCATTGTCTATCTCCTAGCGGGTCTTCCCCAGATTACGATCCGTTTGTCACATCTATGATGACAAAGAGTGAGTCTCTCACACTCGACGACGTCTACTCATATTTGCTATCATTTAAGGCCGCCAACTGCAATACCAGGCGGAGACTCGCCTCAACATTGGCACGTCAGCCACCTTCGTCGAGCGAGGTGGGCAACAGCAGGGCCATGGCCACGACGGTCCTCCGTCCTAGGGACGTGGACGCGACGCCCCTCCTTGTCAGATATGTGGTCGTACTGGTCACACTACCATCAAATGTTGTATCGTATGGATGAGTCTTACCAGGAGGAACAACCCTATGTTGCGGTGGCTGCTACTTCATCCTACAAGGTCGACACCAACTGGTACACCAACACGGGGGTACCGATCACATAACCAGGGATCTGGATCGTCTAGCCTTGCATGAACAATACCATGGTGGAGAAACGGTTCAAGTTGGCAATGGGACAGGACCAAGCAACGACACAAGTGCTCCTAGAAGGAAAGTGTGAATCCGGGCTCTATCACATAAAGCCGTCCGATATTAAATTCTTCAAACAAGTGCTTCCCCTCAACATAGAGCAAATCCCAGGATGCCTAAAACCTCATCAGGATTGGCGCCAACATTCCCTACGCCTACTTCTTCACCCAAGGCAGGCGCTCCATATGTAGCGCCTGACGCTGACCTACCTGCATCGGAGTCTTTGCCTGCCTCTCCTATGTCCCCTACGGTAAGCATAGAGACTGCGGCTGGGCTATCATCTGCTGACCCATCATCACTAGCATCGTGGCAAACTTCGTCACCGAGCGTCCGGCCTGAGGCCGTGCACCACTCTGAGGTTCCTACACCGGATCCTCCTGCCCACAAGTACGGGATGCGCTTAAGCCACAACATCAAGAAGCCCAAGGTTCGTACCAACGGCACGGTTACTTATTCTGCCATACAGACTTCAGATGCAGAGCCTACATCGCATGTTACTGCTATGGCACACCCCCTTTGGAGGTCAGCAATGAATGATGAATTTCAAGCCCTTGTCAAGAACAAGACATGGCATCTGGTTTCTCCACATGCCGGCCTTAATGTCATTGATTGCAAGTGGATTTTTAAACTGAAGCACAAAACTGATGGCTCTATTGATCGCTATAAAGCATAATTGGTCGTTAAGGGCTTCAAGTAGTAGTATGGAGTTGATTATGATGATACATTCAGCCTAGTAGTGAAACCTACCATTATTCAAGTCTTATTGTCTCTTGCAGTCTCTTGTGGTTGGTTTATTCGACAGATTGATATTCAAAATGCATTCTTACATAGCCATCTTCAAGAGAACGTCTATATGAAACAACCACCTGGTTTTATTGACTCGGCTGATCCTACTTATCTTTGCAAGTTGGACAAGTCATTATATGGCCTCAAACAGGCCCTACGTGCCTGGTTTTCTCGTCTTAGTAACAAACTATTACAATTGGGGTTTTAGGCTTCTAAGGCTAATGTTTCTCTTTTTATGTTCAACAGAAGTGATGTTCAGATATATATTCTTATCTATGTGAATGATATTATTATTATAAGCTCTTCATCATTAACTACGGATCATCTATTTATTCAACTTGAAGCTGAGTTTGCCGTGAAAGATCTTGACACTCTTGGATATTTTCTTGGCATTGAAGTACATCATACGTCAACTGGTCTCATCTTGACACAATACAAATACATCCAAGACCTGCTGCAGTGCATAAATATGACCTCCTCTAATAGTGTTTTGATACCTATGCTTCCCAATAATAAGTTACTCTTAAAGAGTGGCGATCCTCTCTCAGCTGAAGATACTACACACGATCATAGTATTGTTGGGGCTCTCCAATATTTGTCTTTCACTCGCACCGATATCTCCTTCTCTGTCAACCGGGTATACCAATTTCTATCAGCATCAACGACGGCACATTAGGCGGCAGTAAAACACATACTGTGTTATCTTCATTCCATGTCTGATATGGAGCTATGCATCACTAAATCTGGATTTTTATTGCTAAATGCATTCTCTGATGCCGATTGGGCCAAGAACCCAGATGATCGGCACAGTACAGGTGGCTATGACATTTTCTTTGGTGGCAATCTGGTTTCTTGAAGCTCTCACAAATAACCAATTATTTCTTGCTCGAGCACAAAGGCTGAATACAGGGCCATCGCCAATGCTACCGCTGAAGTAATATGGATACAAGTGTTGCTAAGGGAACTTATGATCTCTTAGCTTCAGCCACTGTCCCTATGGTGTGATAACATTTGTGCCACTTATCTCTCTATCAATCCCATATTTCATCATCGCACGAAGCATGTCAAGGTTGATTACCATTTTATTCGTGAACGTGTTGCCTCTCGCCAACTCAACGTTCGCTTCATCTCATCTAAGGACCAGGTGGCTGACATTATGACTAAGCCGCTCCCGGTTACGCCCTACTATAATTTACGACGTAATATGAACCTAGTCTACCTTCATTCAGATTAAGAAGGGTGTTAAACATAGAAGTATATAGTAAGAGATCATCTATATTTAGATTTATGTTTTCTAATTATCGTTGGTTACACTTATAACCTTCCATATATGCGATTCTTTATATATATGAGTGGTCATGACTTATAGAGGTCATTTAGCGTCAATTACAGTGGTATCAGCTACACAAGGAGAAGATGATAACCGAAGGAGAGAAGAAAACAAGCCATTGGCATTGCGCATGCTCTAGAGAGGAAAAAGATGATCAATCAACTTGAAAAGATGGCGTTGTCACTCTAGGAAAAGCAACGATTTCTGTTCATGTAAAATGTTATGATTGTAGCGCTGCTAATTGTTCTTACTTATGTGATTGCAAAGAAGAGTTAGAACTGTTGTTTCACAGGTTTGTTATTTTGGTTGTAAGTAGGTGTAACCTAGTTACTGGATATGGATGCCAAGATGATATGTAATGAACTAAGTTTATACGTAATGCTCAGATGGTTGGAATCCTTGTTTATGTCAGTGAATGGTCATATGTTTTTTTATGAATGCAACAGCCTGATCATGTGTGGCACATTTTGCCCAAAAACTGATCATGTGTATGCGTTAATGTTTGCACAAAATCTGAACATGTGGATTGATTAAACATGGCCAGTAATCGATCATGTTTCTACATGATCTCTCCTGGCAAATAGAACTGATCATTGCAAAATGGAGATGTTCTATGCCTGAATGCTTGACAATGTGTACTTACGGAAAATGAACTAATCATTGCAATCCATGAACCAGAACGACATATCAAACTTATAAAACCAATGTTTGTACGCTTATGTTCCATTGTGCAATACATCGCAGATTTCCAAAAGGTGTCCATGTCTGAAATATTTAAGTACAAAAGCAGGTCCAGAACGAGCTTCATATTTGGTGTTGCTTTGGTTAGGTCTTGATACTACTGGGAATTGTTGGCCAGATACAATGTACGACTTATTTAGTTACTAAAGCATTCATCAACAAGATTTTTGCATCTTCTAGCAATTAATCACCAAGCCAAAAGCTTGTTTTCCTTCTGCCCTTCCTCCTCTTTGTCTTCCCGTGCTTGCAGTACATGTTGGTTCTTAAGGCTGGCTTGATTCTCAGTAGTCAGTAGTTATGTTATTGACTTCCTGTTTCTCTGCAATACATATACTTCTGAACAAAAGAATTCTGATTTTTTTTTAAATGAGATCAAGCATAACGTTTACCTTGTGTTTTCTCTTTCTTATTTTAAGATTAGGCCTCAATGGCAGAGGACAGCTTGTATACTTGTGACCAGGGTTTATTTTACCGTATACGGGGAGGCTACTGCTACCTACAGTAAAGATGGTTACCACGGTAATCATTGAAAACCGCGTGAATTCCATCTTAAAAAAATTTAAATTTAAAATATATAAATCTCACGGTAAGGTAAGGTTACCACGCGATAAGACACTGTTAATATTAAAATTTGATAAGCCCATAAAAAATGATCAGTCTAGTAAAAAAGAGTCTGATTGCTACAGTGAAGAAGCCGATCGAACGAAACGAGAAAAAATTTAATCCAATTATAGAATGCTATCTAAATGAGCCGAATCTAAGGAGCTGTAAAACCCATCGCAGGATAATTTAACTCTGTAAATCGTATATTATATTGTAGTTAGTTTAGTTAACTTACTGAGATATTTTTTTTATATTTTTAGAAAATAACGTCTAACCACATGTTAACGTTAGAATTTGGTAAGCCATTGATAGATTGGAAAGACAGTCGGTCTAATAAAGAAGAGTCTGATTGTTATAGATAAGAAGCCGATCAAAAGAAGCAAGGAAGGATTCGGTCCAATTATAGAGGAGCCGTGAAACTTATGGCAGGATAATTTATCTATGTAAATCATATCTTATTAATAATATGAAGGTTTAGTTAGTTCAATTAACTTTCTTAGAGATATTTTCCTTTTATATTTTTAAGAAATAACATCTGATGGTTGTTGTAATCACATCGAACTTTGTAATTTCAGTGTATAAACATAGACCCCCTAGAAGCCTGTAAATCATTCTTTAATCAATACAACTTCGGCACATTGCCACCCTAGCTCATCTAGGTTATTACCGGTGGGTTCTGGCTCTCGACGTAAGGCTACAACAGTTAAGTTTGATCTTCGGTGAATGAGTAAGTTCTGTCAGTATCCCGATATATCTTACTCTTTCTAAGGCTGCATCAGTTAGATTCAATCTCTTAGTCAGATCGAGTGTACCACATCACGTTTGTGCGAGATCAATCGGTTTACCAAGCTCTCTCTACCATTGTCGGTCTCGTGTTGCATCGGTTAGGTTTAACCTACGAGGCTGTCAACAGTAGATTAAGCTGTAGGCCTGTAGGCCTCTGCCTAACGTTTCATTGAAGTAGTTAGCCGATGAGTTATCTATACCTTGAGTAACATGCCCAGCTTATCGGCTCCTCAGCCGATACACATCTATCTTTAGAAACTTCCATCGAACGTCACGGCTAGTACATCGGCCTTTCGGTCGATGCACACATTTCTTCAGATATGTCTTCTCATTAAATCAGCTAGCCGATGGGTTTGCTTCACCCTTCCTTCAGCACAATCGATCTAGCGTCCGACGTCTCGTTGCCATTGGCCTTGGTTTACTGTCTCGGTTAGGTCCGATCCTTTGAGATCGGTGCTAGCGACGTCGTCACGGTGGGTGACAGGTCTCATGCTATGGGAGGATTGGGCCCCGCTCCTTATTCATCACCTACCATATCCGGAGCAGCATCGGTTTTACAGCCCGTGTGTTTTTTATACGATTTCTTGCCATTTCACATATGACTTTATTGGCTTTCCAGCCGATGAACAAGTGCTATAGCTTTCATTGGCAACCAGGAGAGATCCCATATGCTTTTCTATTCCTTGAATACCATTTGGTGCCTCCATCGGCTCTGCGGCTGATAGATCAAGATCTCGCTTTCGCTATACCCAGAGCCATCACATCCTTCGTCGACATCCGTCTACGCCTTCATCGGCTCCCCAACCGATGGAAGAGCGTCCCAATCCCTATCGACGACCAACCGATAGCAGGAGTCATCCGAACGCGACTGGTGACCAACTTGAATCTATAGGTGGCCAGCCGACAGCGAGAGCTTGTATCGGCCTATCATCCGACTGACCCGTTCGCCTCACCTCTTTATCAATTAAAAGGTCAAATTGACTAGCACATCCATACCTACATCGTCGCGATTGAGAGAACAGAGAGCAAGCCAAGGGACCTGTATCGGAGCTAAGTGGACCTCCTAGGCCTTGGTGTGCGTACCTCGAGGTATGGAGAAAAGCTGATAGATTCACACTGGAGCTAAGCAGACCTCCCAGACGTTGACGTAGTCACGCCGCGCGCGCAAGATCCGTTCAACCAGCCACGCATGGTATTGAAGATCACAACTTCCATAATATAATTTCCATGAGTTTCGAACCTTGATTCAAGCATCAAACCTTGTTGCCATATCAAAATATGGAGTTAGCTTAGTATTTTTCACAAAATTTTATCACTAGATATCATTACAAATCATATAATACCCCTATAGTAAGTATAGTTACTAACGGTTTGGGGAATCGTGCTTGTGTCTACCCCTTCTACAAATCGAACAAGTCATCATGGTTAAAAGGGAGTGAGTAGGCGCTGCTACAATATTTAAACAAGATAAGCGGAAGCAAATCAGATATTCTGATATAGCAACGAATATTCCAATAACAAGCCACAATTTAAACTTTAATATATAAAATCTATCGACAAAATCAACAACTTTAAGCTATAACATGATAAGCATTATAGCAAATTGAAGTATAGCACAAAGCACATTATTATATCACAAATATGAGAAAAGAATTTAAGTAATATGAAAAGGGACACGAAATATCCGAGATGAAGACACAAAAATTTGTTTTTCAAAGTTTGGACCCTCACAAAGAGGTTGTTACATCTTTGTTGAGTTGTTTACATAAAAATGAGTTTCTTTCAACCCTAATCCTCATAAGGTTGTACGAATGCACTCCTCTTTTCACTAAGAATATCTCTTTCCTTGTGTAGGGTAAGATATGTCATTCACAAACTTGCCCATGGCATACCATAATCCTTGGGTGCTTGGAAATGACAAATGCCCATGAACTTTGCTTGTAAATGAACTTTAGTGCTCAAGAATCAAGATTTGTGGCCACACCAAAAACTCAACTCAAATCCACACCCCAAAAGCCAAATCACAAAATTTGGAGAGGATTTGAAAGGGAGAAAGATAGTTCAAGATTTAAATCACTTAGCGCAAGTTCCAAACCCATAAAGCCGCAAATATTGGAAATGAAGGACTAACCTAGAAAGGGTTTGGTTGGGGGATTAAATAGGTAACCCTTGGATCTGCTTCTTGGAGGGGAATTTGAGGCCCATCTTGGATATTCTGACTTCTAAGTCTGATATTTTGACCTTAATGTTGGGTCCCTAATGTTTGAAAACTCATTCCTAGGTCTCTAAAAACACTGGGTTGAACTTCGATCCCAACATTGAAAACTCTGATTAAAAATCTTAAGCGAAACATAGAACCAAGTTTCTTAGAAAAAACAAACACTCTGACAGATCGAATACTCTGACCAACCATCGGATACTCTAATCAATAATTTTAATTCAAAACAAAGAACTTAGTGCCTTAGATTAGAAAATCAGACATTCCGGTGGGTTGGATAGTCTGATGTTGATCAGGTAAAAAGACTATAGCTTTTTTACTCCATAATCTAATTTCAATGATCTTGGACTCCATATAAAGTTTATTTTGAGAACTATCAAACCCAATGAAAAATATGGTCCAATACCTTCAAGAGATGTTGAAAATTTTGTAAAGAAACTAGTGTAAGTGGTGTGACATGTGAAATAAATCAGAGTTAGAGTTTTGGTTTAGGTTTTTCAACTCACACAAAAATAAATCATTTTGAGCACTTGAAACAAGACTAATCAAACACCGTTGCATCACTCTTGATAGCATGATATACCTATACTCAATCTGATCTTTACTAAAAACATCGAGACCAGTAGAATGCTTAGATTTATTATATCATTGCCTTGTAATTCTTCTTGTAGCCTTAACTTGATAATGTACATCACTCTCTTTAATCATCACTTGACTTGATATTCATCAACACATGATGTCCGATCACTTTCATTTCTTCAAGTCACTTGATACCTTTCAACTTATGACGTCCATCCATTTCCCTTTATCATTCACTCTTGATGTGGATCAACACAAGATTCCCATATTTCAGCTCTTCATCTTGAGACTTAGGTGACTTGATCTCACTTGAGCATCAACACCATTTTCATTGCTTGGGATCTACTTCTTTTATTCAACTCAATAAAATTTTGACTTCCAATGATTCAGTTATTAATCTTCACTTGTGACCAACCATCATATATAAAAGGATAGGAATAAATTAATAAGCATTAACCAACACCACAAATATCATATACTCAAATGTATGAACAAATATAAAGATACCAATTAAATGCAATTGATTAATTTGGATCAAACATATGCATAATAACATATAGGATATACACCCCTTATATATATATATAATATTTGTGTGTGAAGCAAGTGCATGCATATTTAGAGATAACCAATGGGAGTTAATTCTATATAAGAATGCAATGCATGTATCAAAAAATATAATCATAATAATAAATGCATACCTTTATTATCTTCACGTTCTTAAAGGAAATAAATTTAAAAAACATAAGGATTAAATAAAACATTAGTCTTACTAATGACATAGAATCACATAGATGAATATATAACATGTATGGAGAGGAGTGATACATATATCTTAATTTCTATGCATTTCATCCTCATTTTATGATTAGGGTCCACCATCAATTAATATATTTCTATCTCAACTCATATGAAATCTGAGATCGACCTATTGGCCAACCCATAGAAAAAAAAGTAAGTCCCACAAAACTGGTTCATCATAAAACACCAAGACAATAATTACACAAATTTTGATCTTGATCATAGATCTTTTCGATCTTTTCCTTCTTGGTGATGACAATCTGATATAAAACATATAGAGTTCACATATATATTGAATGAGAAATACATAATTACAAAGAGACAGCTAAGTATAGAGTGAGCTCCCCTAGATATTTGCACATATATGAATATGAAGAGAGATTTATGCACATATATGATAAAGTACAATAAATGAGTTTACCCTATATTTGAAACCCATAAGAGAGATAATTTATAACATGAGAAGTTTATCATATATCTCTTATCATATTTATATTTATATTTAATTGAGGCTAGACAAAAGAAATGCTTATAAAAGATATTAGTCTATTTGTCATTAATCACCAACATCTTTATGGTACTTGAACTTACCAAGGTCAGATCTCCCACTATGTTTTTTACCAATGTACCTCTGTCTGCATCTTCCTCCTACTTTTCTTAGGCCAGCCTGAGTGCTTAGTAAACTTTGGAGGATCAATATTAGGAGTATCTGTTGCCAACCAGTCGTGTTGTCTTGGCACTTGGTAAACAAGTGATCCTCAACCAATTATTATGACTGTATTATGTTTGTTAGATAAGGCTGAATGGCTAGGCTTTTCCATGTCACACAAAATAAGAGCCATTAGCATATAATTAATTGAGTATTAATGATTATAAACTTAAAATAGATTTATTTAATTTTTAAAAGGAAATTTTATAATTTTTTTAATAAAAAAGTAACATTTAGCAATTTGATAAGCATGTTTACGAAAAACGAGGTAGGAGCTAAATGGAGAAGCTAATTCAAACTCAGCCCAATCAATCCTGAACAAGTGAAAATATTAATTGCCCATTTTATTGCAAACAACAAGAACAGCTGGACTAATCAATATGGCAATGAGGTTGCAGCCTCTTTAGTCAGATGCATGGATACAACCTACATGTCCCATATCTATATCAGATACACCATCAATACAAAATCTACTACATGTCACATATCTATATCCAATATCCTCCAATAAGTAATTTTAAAATAAATAAAATAATTTGGAATAGTTTCCTAATACTCCGAATCCCGATATGTCCGAACCATAAGATGACTCCACATCTCACAATGATACCAATCCAGCCCACCATGTGAGCTATCTTTTCCGTCCCTGATGTAGTCCTAGCTCTGTTCCCACCACCAGCGACCAGGTTCCACCACCACATCGTCACCTCCCGACGCAGGGCCTCTGCCGGTTGCCAGTCGCCACATCACTGCCATCAGGCACAGAGTCTCCGTCGGCCGCCAAGCACAGTGACATCAGTCCGTCACTGTCAGCCACTTAGCTGGTTCTTTCCCCTATAATCCCCCTTCCAATCCATGTATACTTAATCTCTTTATGTGTTTTCCTTTTTTTAACACAAGTGCTATCTCATTTAGATCCGATGGATTTTGTAAGTGGAAACTGGAGTGCCACAGTGTATCCAACACTCCAATGTACTCCTACTGCTCTATATTTTTTTTATCTTTTAAATACTTACACATATATCTTAAAAAGTGTTGTATCCCTATTGAATAAGGATTTACACAAGAATATTGTACCTGCTCATGAAGCACCTAATGTAGTACCATATAAATATGAGGTACTATATAACTAAAACTCTAAAAAACATCTAGGATTTATTTTAAAAAATAACTTAACCTTAAATACGTATTCGTCCATCTAGCCTCTCCAATATAAACAGGGAGAACATTAGCGTCATTTAACCCAAGTGACTTTAGAAGATGCTCAATTGATTTACCATTGTTCCAATTGATTATGATTGAACCTTTAAAACCTGTATTTGGATTATCACACAAGCGGTGAGAAACATGTTTGAAATAAACTACAAGTTATTACTTAAATAGTGGCAAGCAATTGAGTCTTCATACCAACATTCCATGAGTCATTCCAAGATGAGGAAATACTTTTATTATACCCGTAACAACTCCTTCAAGCAACTTCTAATCTTGCAGTTAACATAAGTATTATTTGTTAAAATTTCTCAAGTGGATAAAAAAAGACAATACAATAAAATTGTCCATTCTACCTCCTCCTTAACATTACAGTAGTGAATAATAAAATAAATAGAAATAGATAATAAAATTAGGTCCATTCCACCTTCTCATCAATTTTGTGGTAATGAACAAATTGTTGTCCTTATTGCTCCCTTGATTTTTCTGATAGCCTTAGCTAGAGTCTTTAAAGTCTTTTTTACAATAAAATTAACACTTTTATATTATAAATTCATGTCAAATTACAAAAGTTATTGTTTACATCTATTAAAAATTTGGATCTTACCTAGAAAAAGATTGACTTTTCACTCTATAAATAGAAATTTAAAAATAAAAATGTCAAAAATTAAGCACAAAGTATCACTACAGTACAAACTTCATAGTAATATTACTCTGTGCTACTATAAAAAACTGTGATGAACAATTAGTACACTTTGCTATGATAGATACCTATTCCTATTTTTAGAGTTCCCAATCTCTCTCCCCTCATTTTTCATGCACAAACTTTTCAAACTATTTTTTTTCAAAATAAATCATACAGGAAAGTTACTTTAAAAATCATATTAATCATTTTTAAAAGTTTTTTAGCTAATATTTTATTAATCATACGCTAATTGAGCATTTATGTGCTAGGGAAGGGTTCTTCTAGATGAATGCAACCTAAGAGGGACTTGTGCTCCCGTGTTAAATAAGAGAGAACATATGCCCTCCTCTTTTTTTAGCCAACTACAATTTTTTCAATATCAACTTAATTAACTAATAAATATATTTAAGTCATCTCTGTTACCTTTAGTCTTTCAATATCAGATAGCCAGTGAATAATGAGTGAATATATTAGTCTTTCAATAATGTGTAGTCTGGATAACTACACCATATCATTGATTTCCTTCCACTCATAGATCCAAAATTTAGTATAGAACTGAGATTCTCAAAACAGAACTGGCACTCAACTATCTTGAGCGCTGTGCAAGCCCATATATAATAAATTTGTAGGTATAAACACCTCTGGTCCAGTGCAAAATCTTGTAGATAAATTTGTTGCCTTGACACCATGGTGATGAGTGAACTGACAAGCTTGTCAATAGAGATTTTTATATAAGACGGCTCTATACACAATGATGTGATGAATATCAAACTGAAGCTTCACAGTATGGATTTGAAGGCTGCATTGGTTCTAATTATGATGGCATGCATCCTGGAAGCGCAAACCACGTGCATGTCCTATTGTGCTTGGTGAATGCATCTCTTGCAGGTAGTGTTGTTGATGTCTTCATGACACTGTCCAACTGCAAACATCTACTTTTTTGTTGAGTTGGTTGTGACTATAGCAAATAGAGTAGAAGTGGAAGAGACCTTCAATGTTCTTGGTAATAAATCCATGTGTTCTCTTTAACTGTTGCTTAATGTGTATTTTCTGATTTCACATTAAAAACTCTAGAAATATGTTGATAATCTTTTGGCACATCTTACTAATAATATATCAAGCCTTTGCATTGTTATTAACAAGACAAATCATAGCTTGTTGTACTCTGATCTAATTATTTTAAAACATTGTAAAATTAGTACATTTACTAGGAACAAAAGATGCGATTGATCAGACACAAAAAAGCATTGGAGAAGATTGTTACATTGTAATTGCCTACATCAATGCTACTCTTTCTAGTTCAATGTGTTTTATTTTTTTAAATATGTATAGACGAGGTAATTCTTAAACAATGTCATATCTCCACTATTGTATCGTGACATAACTTGACACAAGAGTATCCGTTGTTATGCTCATGAAGCATTAACGTATAGTAACATATACATGTGAGATACTACATAATTGAAACTAAACAAAATGTTCTCAGTATTTATCTTTAAGAAGTAAATGCATATTCATATGTCCAATCATCTCCAATATAAAAACGAAGAACATTACCATCATTTAAGACAAGTGTCTTTAGAAGATATTTAATTGCTTTACCATTGTTCAAATCGATTATGGGTGAACCTCTAAAACCTGTAATTGGATTAGTACACAGGTGATGAGAAACATATCTAAAATAATCACAAGTTACGACTTAAATAATGGCAATTGAGTCTACATACCAATTTTCCATTACAGTTTCTTGTCAATGTTGTGATAATAAACAGATCCACAATAAATTATTGTCCTCAATTGTTGCCCGGTTGATTTTCACCTTCATACCAACTTTTCATGAATCATTCCAAGACAAGTAAATGCTTTTAATATATCAGTAACGATTCCATCAACCAACTTCTAATCTTGTAGTTAACAAAAAAAATTATTTGTTAAAATTGCTCAAGTGGATAGGAAAAAAACAAACTATGTCTAGTCTACCTTCTCGTCAACGGCGCGGTAATGCATAGTGAATATGAAAAGATAATAAAATTAGGTCCATTCCAACTTGTTGTCAAACATAAACAGATACACAATAAATTGTTGTCCTCTATTGTTGCCCATCGATTTTTTTCACTTCCGTACCAACTTTCCATGAATTATTCAAGACAAGTAGCTTTCAATAGGTCAGTAACGATTCCTTCAACCAACACCCCTAACTTAGAAAAATTATTTGTTAAAATTACTCGAGTGGATAGTAAAAAAAATAAACTATGTCGAGTCTATTTCTTATCAACTAAGCGGTAATGCATAGTGATGTCACCTAAGCTGTAATGCATAGTGATGTCAACGTTACAATTTAGCAAGCACATAGATAGATTGGATAAACGATCGGTATGATAAAGAAGTGTCCAATTGCTACAGGAAGAAGCCGATCAAACGAAGCGAGTAAGGATTCGATCTAATTATAGAAGACTTTTCAAATAAGACCGAGTTTAAGAATGAGTCGTGGAAAGCACGGCATGGTAATTTATCTATGTAAATTATATTTTATATTGATAGAAATATTTAGTTAGTTTAGTTAACTTTCTTAGAGATATTTTTCTTTTCTGGCTCTCGACGCAGGGTTGCATCGGTTAAGTTTGATCTTCAGCGAAAGGGTAAGTACCACCACTATCCCGGTATATTTTGCTCTATCTAAGCCTGTATCGGTTAGATTTGACCTTTTAGTCAAATCGAGTATACCGCATCACGTCCATACGAGATCTATCAGTTTACTAAGCTCTCTCTGTCGTTGTCTGTCCTGTGTTGCATCGGTTAGGTTCGACTTACGAGGCTGACAACAGTAGATTGAGCCGTAGATCTATAGATCTCTATCTGGCGTTTCATCAAAGTGATTAGCCGATGAGTTATCTATACCTTGAACAACACGCCCAGCTTATCAGCTCCTCCGCTGATATGCACCCGTCTTCAGAGACTTCCATCGATTGTCAAGTCTAGTGCATCGGCCTTCTAGTCGATGCACGTATATCTTTAGAGATGTTTTCTCATTATATGCTCTGCTCTGTTTAAGGCTACATCGATTATGTTCGATCTCTTAGTCGGATTGAGCGTACCACATCATGTTCGAGCGAGGCACGTCGACACATCGGTCTCCCTCTTCCATTTATGGTCTCGTGCTGCATCGGTTAGGTTCGACCTATGAGATCGGTGACGTTCGTTCGAGCTGGCGACCCAACGGTTCTTCACGCCGTGTCTCGTCGGAGTGAGTACCCAATGAGTTATCCTCAACGCAGGCCCCACATCTGACTCACATATCGTCTAACAATTAATCCGCTAGAAATCGATCCCGACACGTCAGACGTGGTTTGGTACTATCTCGGATTGATTTGATTTACCAAGGCTCACGTCTGACGTGGCCGGTGTCGAGACCTAAAGGGTTTCATTCCCCATCGGCTCGAACGGCTAATGGGTTTAGGTGTAGGCCTCCATCGAACGTTCGGCCGGTAGGTAGTCGATGACCTCGTCTTTTTCCTCTCTCGTCGTTACGTTCAGTCTAAGCCTCTGTTGTCTCCACGCCGTTAGCCCTAGCCTCATACTGTCTCGGTTCTGTCCGATCTATCGAGACTAGTCCTAACGATGCCATTACCGCGGTCGCTGGTCCTCATGGATTCGCGGGGGATCGGGCCCCGCTCTACGCTTCGGATGTCGTGGAGCGTCATTGGCTCTTTAGCCAATAGATCTTCTAATCCATTCTACGTGTCTATCTCTCATGTCTCCATCGGCTGTTCAGCCGATACTCGAGTGCTGTAGCTTCCGTCGGCAATCAGAAGAGATCCTGTGTGCTTTGCTATTCTTTGAATACCCTTTGATGCCCTCATCGGCTCTGTGGCCGATGGATCAGAATCTTACTTTCGTTATACCCGGAGTCATCACATCCTTCGTCGATATCTATCTACGTCTTCATCAGCTCCCTAGCCGATGGAAGATAGTCCCAATCTCTATCGGCATCTAGCCGATAGTAGGAGCTATCCAGATGTGGTCAATGACTAACTCGATCCTATCGACAGCCAGCCGATAGCGAGAGCTCGTATCGATCCATTGTCCGACTGATCCGTTCGCCTCACTTCTTTGTCAATTGCAGGGTTAAATTGACTGGTATGCCCTCGGACCTTGAAACTTAAGAATCTACACTGGAACTAAGCAAATCTCCTAGGTTTTCGCGTGATCAAACTGCCATCTCTTCCTGATCGGATCTTCACTCGGCTTGGTCGGACACCCCTGCGAGGTTTGGCAGCGAGCAAGTGAATAGAAAAGTACAATACAATTGGGCCATTCCAACTTCTCATCAATGTTATGGTAATGTTTACAATAAAGTCAACACTTTTATGTTATCTATCCATATCAAATTACAAAAATTGTTATTTGAATCTATCAAAAATTTGGATCATAACTAGTTACCCATAGACGCAATTCAAGCTTGAAGAGATTGGTTTTTCACTTTATAAGTGGGAATTTGAAAATAAAAAAAGTAAAAAATCAAGCACAAACTTCATAGCAATGCTATTCTATGCTACTACCATAGTAAACTGTAGATAAAAACCAGTGAACTTTGCTATGATAAATGACCCTTGAAGCATGTTACTTGTGCCCTGTTGTAAGTAAGAGGGGGCATGTGCCCTCCGCTTTTTTAGCGAATAATTTATTTTTTAATATCAACTTATTAACTAATAAATATATTCAGGTCACATAGTTCCGATAACTACACCACATCACTTATTTCCTCAAATTTGGTGTAGAACTAAGATTCTCAAAATAGAATTAGCTTTATATGTGTCAACTGTATTGATGACTATGAAAGCCCATATACAATGTACTTGTAGGTATAAACATCTCTTATCCTAGTGTTAGATAAATTTGTCGACTTCTTCACACCGTAATGAGTAAAATGTCTATACACAGTGATATGATATAAGACATGTCTATTTACAATGATACGATGAATATCAAACCAAAGCTTCTCACTAGAGATTTGAAGAGTGCATTAGTTCTGATATATGATGGCATGCATCCTAGAAGTACATACCACCTGGATGTCTTATAGTGCCTACCTAATGTATCTCTTGCAAATCATGTTGTTGATGTCTCCACGACACTGTCGAGCTACAAACATATACTGTTTTGTTAGGTTGGTTGTGAATATAGCAAATAGAGTAGGAGTAGAGGACAAATCCATGTATTCTCTATAAATATTCTTTAATGTGTACTTTCTAATTTCACATTTAAAACTCTAGAAATATATCGATAATCATTTGGTGCATCTTAATAAGAGAAATCACATCGACAATTTGCATTGTTATGAACTTGACCAATCACTATTTATTATACTTTGAACTAATTATCTAAGAACATTGCAAAAAATTAATGCATTTAATAATAGCAAAAATACGATGGATCTTTCCGCATCCTCCCTATTGGTGATTGAGTACGAGGACGATAGCTAGCTCTGATGCCGATGGTAGCCGTGAATTTGGCTGGCTAGAAGGCACACATCTGTAGATGGCTGCTGGCCAGCGATGTTGCAACAATAATTAGCTAGCAAATCTAGTGTCCTTGTAACAACGACAAAATGGACCAATACTGCCAAATCTCTCCCCAATACTCGCCGCTGGTGATGAGCATGATGATAATGCTTGTATTTCAACCCTCCTGGAGGTGATGAGTTCTGCGAACATGCATTGAATTATGGAGCAATGGTAAAATAAAGCCAGCCATAAGTAGACTAGTATATGCATGCATGGTGTATTAGAGTGGTATGCACAAAATGTTTTCAGGCTTGGCACCATGCTAAAAGAAGTACACAAACAGTTCATGGAAACAAATCATTTAAAATAATTAAATTTCATATCCCTTTATTTGTTTGGAGCATCTGCCCTCCATGAAGTTTATATGATTTGACCTTTAGATGAAATTAGAGTTACTTATTTGCCCTTTTCAAATTAACATGATTATATATATACCTAGGATGTGTCAATAGCATGTGAAGCCTAGATCCACATGTCATTGAGAATGAGGGGGCAAATAAGGGATTGGATCAACTTTTATGGCCGAATAGAATCTTACCTAGAAAGCCAATAACCACATCTTCTACTTTATCATAACTTATAACTTTTCTTGTGCTTGCTTTCACATATCTTGGTTGCATAAAATATATTCTTCTCTTTGCTTCTGAATCTCCTTTATCAACTCTTTCACATATAACTCATCTTCTTTTGCGTTATATTCAGAGGAGTCACCATCTTCCTAATTGCATGAATTATATCTTATTAGGCCATTCTCATCAATCTCAGCAAAGCCCCAAACTTTATTGAGTTGCTCACCACAAGCACACTCATCAACCTCAGCTAGTTTGTCACAATTGCTTATGTTCACAACCTTAAAACTTTGATACTCCTTTATCATTGCATTTACTTCAGCATCGTTCTCCACTGCAACATGCTACCCAAACCTCTGCCATCCATCTTATTGTAATGTAGGTAAGCTATCGTGGAATATACAATGCTATCCATCACCAGTCTTTGTTTGCACAAAAATTTGCCCCTCCACAGCACCATCACAAATCATGCTAATTGTTTTTTCTTCATTTTCCATCCTACAGAAACAATCAATAATGCCATGCACGACCATACCCGCCCCAGTGAGAAACACATAATAGGGCATAAAATTTGAACTCATGGACACTAGCATACCTTGAGTTGCTGTCATCTAAAATTCTTGATTGATTCTAGCGTTGCTGTAAACAGTGGAACCTGCAGGACCTCACACTTTAGGAATCGAGACGAGTGGGCAAGTTGCAGATAAAAGTATAAAGATGCAAATCATAGATTTTGTTTATGCTAAGCAAAAACTACAAAAATATGTTTGAAATCAAACCGCGAGGAGGTAATGCGGAGTTAGTAGAATCGAAACATCTTGATCCCAATGTGGACAGCATCCTCCTCTCTTCTCTTTCTCTTGCATCCGCATCATAAAAAATCAGAGCATGTGGCATTCTCTCTCAGATGATGACGGCATATCATCATTGTTCATGACAAAATAAAATAGTATGCATATGAGCGGTTTAACAATACACACGTGAAGAAAATCATAAATCCCATTAGCAACCTAGTTGGCCTTTTCTTACTAAGCAAATTCTTTAGCAAGCTTAGGAAGACAATTATTTTGAAGTTATGATGAACGTCTAACAAATTTATTTAACACATGGGTGTGATTAAGATATTTTCTATAGAGAGAAATGAATAAATTTTAAAACTATGGGACAAATAAATAAAATGGCACACATTTTCAAAATGATCTGCTAAAATTTAACATAATTTTAAACTTTACTTAATATAAAAACATCGCTACAATTTTTCCGGCTATCTAAAACTATACATTACAAAACCTGAATTATAGTGTTATAGAATGCAAACTTTTATTTATTTAACTATAAATTTATCAAACTATATTTTACTTTATTTTTATCTACAGAGTAAGTTTGAATATTTTTATGCATACTTTTATAATTTGTTATGGATTATAAATATATTTTATATTTGGGTTATATAAATTTATCGTTCAATCTTTTTATCTATAAATATGAAATAAAATAACTTCGTTTGTATAAGCAAGTGGCCGTGGCCCTGACGAGTTCCACCAAATTTACTCGGAGAAAAGATTTATCGAGTATGTCACGTCTCGCGTGCAGCCGGATACCCAGAGATACGGGTGACAACACAACGTAACAGGCTACACACACACAAGAACCCTTTCGGCCTTTCCCCTCCTCCTCGTATCCCAGTTTCCGAATAAATTTCAACCTTAAAAATCCATAAATTAAACCCCCCCCCCCTCCCCCCCTTTTTTTTCTTCCAAGTTCCACCACGCACCGCCGAAATTTGCCAATCGACTATTCGACTCCTCTCGAATCGAATCCCCCCCCCCCCCCCCCCCCCCTCCTCCTGATCCGTCCTCCAAACCCTAGAAGAGAAGGGAGCCGCCATTAGAGTTATTAGGGCTTCCTCCTCTACCCGAGGCGGCGTTCGCGGCATGGCCCACGGCGGCGGCGGCGGGAGGTCCAAGGTGACGCCCAACCTGGCGATGGACGAGGAGGGCACGCGGGTGCTCAACCTCACCGTGCTCCAACGCCTCGACAGCGCCGTCGAGGACATCCTCATCACCGCCGGCCACGTCACGCTCTACGACTTCGACACCAACCTCAACCAGTGGGTAAGACGCCTTTTCTAGTAGTTAATTTTTTTTCTCGATTCGTGGCTGGTTCCTTCGCTTGGTTTTTCTTCATGTCGATTTGGCCTGATTTGTGAGCGCGCGCGTGTTCTCCTTGCAGAGCCGAAAGGATGTGGAGGGGTCGCTCTTCGTCGTCAAGAGGTTCGTTCGCCTTGCCTAGTGCGGTGGATTTTGTTCCTTTTTTTGTGTGTGTCTGAACGTGCTGGTTTTAGTATTCAGTTTACCTTTTACGCGTCTGACAAATTTTTCAGCATTTACTGATTGAGTACCTTGAACATATTGGGTGCTGGGGATAATGGAAAAGTGGATTGGTAGTGCCATTTGATTCATGCAGAACCTAAATAGATTAGGTTTGCTTAGTAGAGGATCTTGGAGGTACCTTTCATGAATTTTCGTTCAATATATCTACAACTAATCCTTTAACATGATGAACCACAGCATTGAAGTGGACCCTGTTCACTTTGTCAAGATCTTTCTTTATTTATTACAAAACAAAAAGATTGTAAAGATATTGGTTGGTTGGTGATACAAACTCCTAAACGTAAATATTGCAATCGTTTTGCTGATTTTGCCTCTCTTGGTGCATTACATGCCCAACTCCCAACTATGTTTTGTTTAAGAGTACACAATTATATTAAAGCTAATTTTGATCTTAGAAAATTGCCAGATAAGATAGAAAACTTTGGCAGGATATGGTGCTATTTTGCAACTGTATTCTGCCAACATTACAGCTTAGCACAGCTTTGTCAGCATATTTGATTTTAAATGCATTTTAGTGCTTAGGGGTTCAAGTGTTCCCATTTTGGAGAATGGATGATGAAACAGTCAGAAAATACCACAAAAAAAAGGAGACACGGATAGACTGCACATATAATTGTGGAATATGCAAATTTTCATATGAAATGCATCCCTGGTATCTAGAGCAAGAAATGTTAGCAATACCATTTAGTCCATATCAATAGTGAATGACTGACTTCTCATTTTAATACAGTACACCATGGATATATGCATCATTCAAATGATTGAATACACTTTAAATGGTGCAATGTGCACTTTTTGCAAAAGTGAATTCAGGAACCAGCATTTTACTTATCCATATGTCTTGACATCTTGTCTCTTAATCTTCAGATAATGCAATTGTGTTAATGTACTATCAGTGAATCACATTTACTAGTTGTGTTGAATTCCATTACATTTTGCAATGCAGGAATGTGCAGCCCAGATTCCAGTTTGTTGTCATGAATCGTCGTAATACTGGTACGTTGCATGTAAAATTTCTGGGTTTTCTTAGACTTGAAGGAAGTTTCTATAATTGGCTATGTATGACCATTGTAAAATCTGTGCATGAAAATGTTCTCTCTTTTCACACATGATTGTCGTTATCAATGTGCAGTTGGGAACTTGTATCAGCTTATTTCTGAATTATTATTCAGTGAAAAATAGTTAAAATTTCAGTGCTAGCAGCTCCCTGATGGGCTTCATTACAAAACAATTGATATTTTGGGGAGTAAATTTCATAAAACCCTAGGCTATGAGGCACCTGTAACGCAAAACCCTGGATATTATGATTTGTTTCGAAGAACCCTAGGTTTTGGGGGCAAAAATGTTTCAAGAAATCCTATGTTTAAGTTTATATCATTGTTTTTGCTAATATATTATGCATAATAATTGCAAAAAAAAAGAGACATTCGTGTGATATATACATGTTAGCCTCATTTTAACGAGTATCTGTTATTGGTAGTGTGATTAATGTTTATCTGTATAAGTAACCAGTTAATGTGTCATTATTAGTGGGGTTGTGTTGTGTATTTTTAATCGTACAATGCAAGAGTAAGGAAAAAGATAAATTACACAGGAGGGATATGTATTTTGAGCCTACTAATGTGAACATATACTAAAAACTTTAGGGTCAAGCAGCATTTTTGAAGCATTTTTGTTTGTTTTACAAGCCGCGTTCTTCTTCTATGTTGATTTCTTAGTATTTGGTTGCCTTTATCTTATCAACAGATAATCTAGTTGAAGATCTCCTAGGAGATTTTGAATACCAGCTTCAGGTTCCCTATATAATGTACCGCAATTCTTCACAAGAAGTAATTGGTATTTGGTTTTATAATTCCCAGGAATGTGAAGAAGTTGCAAATCTTTTTAGCAGGTAGAAATCTGTATTTCCTACAAATAATTCTCCTTTAGTCCTTTTACTTGTCTTTGTGGATCATACTCCTAGCTTCTTGTTGTAGATTGTTCAATTCATGGTTCTTGCTGCTTGTATATGTAGAATGACATGAAATATCAACTATTTGTTTTGAGCAAATGTGTATGTTGAGTTACATCAACATAAATTATCCTTGTAGACATCATTTTCTAATGCCAATTCCCTAAAAATTCAGCCCAAAGGGTTAATAACATCAACATGATTGTGTGAAATGATGAGTGTCTATGCATAACTGAATGAAGGACATGTGACAGTAGTAATGAGTCATAACCTCATAGAAATGATAATATGCAAGGGATTAAATATTTTGGTCCACAGTACTCATATGATAGCTGGTTATAGAAATGCTTACAAAAATAATCCATCTTTCCATGGCATATCCTGTGATTTTCTGTTATGACTTGTATAATTTGTAGTTTGCATGCCAAATATATCAGGGCCAGCTTGCTTTTGTTGTGCTACATTGTGGAATCTGTCATTACAGTAATCGGCTTCATTAACAGTTATACCTGAACGATAGAAAATGATGTATTTTTTAAAACTGCCGCAATGTAAACAGAACCAATCTTCACTGTGTCAGTATGTCACACGTCCAATTTATCTTGCTTTTATTATATAGTTAAAATTGTTACTTATGTATCATTTGTATGACATTTAGAAAGTTAAAATTGTCGTGGATGGGAGGTTCAATAACAGAATATTTTACTATCTTTGCTTGCTGTTAGCACTTTCAATATCTCATTGATAAGCCAACTTTGTACTTTCGTTTGCCCAATTTAGATTAGTTTAATTAGCAGTTTAGAGCTTGCATAAGTTTAAGGCTAAAATGATGTAGTAGCAATGTGCTTGTTTCATAAGTTGAGGCTAAACACTTTCTTATATAATGTTTTCACTTCCTGATCTTTTGTGTGATTGTGCAGGATTTTGAATGCATTCTGCAAGGTAACTCCAAAGCCAAAATCTCCCTCTATTAAAAGGTACCTCAATGCGTGTTTTGTAGAAGTTGTGCTGATCAACATGATATGATATGAAATACTCCCCTGTCTTAAAATATAGCTATCTTTATGTTTAAATTTTGTCCTAACTAGGACATGTACAATAACAACATAAATTCTTTCAGTTTTAAATAAATTGGGTTAGATTATAAATAAAACAGGTAAAAAATAACTGTTTTCTATATACTCATATTTAAGGATAAAACTTTAGGAATATTTCAACATTTCAAGTATATTTTTATTGTCTTCTCCCATATCAATTTTAGCATTCCTCTGTCTCTACTTATATTATTGTCGTGTCTTAGGATTTTATTATGCACAAGTGTCTCTAAAGGTCTTCGTTCCGTATGTCTAAACCATTTCAACCAGTGTTGGAAAAGTTTTTCTTCAATTAGTGCTACTTCTAACCTATCACGTATATCATCGTTTTGGACCTGATATATTTTGTATACCCACAAATTAAACGCAACATAAGTATTTTTTGTAACACTTAACTATTTAATATATCGTTTTTTAGGCTAACATTCTGCACCATATAACATTGTAGATTTAATCGTCATTTTATAAAACTTGCATTTTAATTTTTACAATAACTTCTTATCACAGATAATGCTTGATATTTTTTACTATTTCATCCACCTTGTTTTGATTTTATAGCTAATATCTTCATCAATATCTCCTATCTCTCTATAACATCAATCTTAAATAGTGAAAGATATCTTTCTTAAGTATTACTTGACCCTCTAAACTAACATTTATCAGTGCCGAAGTTACATCTTATATATTTAGTTTTAGTTCTACTGAGCTTAGAACCTTTTGATTCTAGAGTCTATCGCTATAACTCTAGTTTTTATTTACTTCTGCTTAACTATCATCGACTATATTATATCATGAGTAAAAAAATATACACCAATAGATATTCCTTTGTATATTACTTGTAACCTCATTCATGACCATGTTAAAAAAGATAAGTACTCAAATCCGACTCTTGATACAGTTTTATTTTAACTAAGAAGTCCTTTATGCCCCTATTATTTATTCAAACTCTGGTTATGATACAATATTGTCGTACATATTCTTAATAAGGGTAACGAACTTTGTTGGAACTTTATGTTTGTGTAAATCCAACCATATAACTTTCTTGATATTTTGTCATGAGCCTTTTCCAAGTAAATGAAAATAATTTGTATGTCATTTTTCTACTTCCTATACCACTCCATAATTTGTCTTATTAAGGAAATTGTTTCTATGATTTTTATGGGCATGAAACCAAATTGGTTCATGAAGATTAACATTATTACTCTCAAATGATACTCGATAACTCTCACAGTTTCATAATATGGCTATTCAACTTAATTCTCCTATAATTAGTATAATTTTGAATCTCTTATTTTTTAGACCAATGCCATATATTTCTTTCACTCTTTAGGTATCTTATTTGACTTAAAAAAATGGTTAAACAACTTGGTTAGTTATACTATAGCTAAATCTCTAAAACATTTTCATAACTCGATTGGGATACCATCATGGTTCATTGCTTTACCCCCTTCATCCTTTTCAATGTCTCTCTTATCTTGAATTTTTGAATTCTTCACACAAAGCGCCTGTTGATGTCATCAAAAGAGTCATCCAATTAAAAGTTTGTGGTCTCTTTCTTAACTCAACTCAACGTAGTCTTTCAGTCCCAAACAAATTAGGGTAGCATAGAGTTGAAACTCAACAAAAATCTTCAAATCACGGTTCAAGCATGTTAATATCTATTTGTTCATATTCAAGTATAGATCTTCAGCTATATTTTACTGTTTCAAGTTCCTTCTTATTGTCTTTTTTCATCTTAATTTTGATCTTTTTCTACTTTTCTTTATATTATTCTCTTGACTTAAGATTTTGCATTGTACTGGCTTCTTTGGGGTCTTCTTTGAACATAGCCAAACCAGCTCAACTAATGTTGGACAAATTTTTCTTCAATTGGAGCTATCCCTAGTCGATCCATTCTTGTATGACCACAAATCCAATGTAGCATACGTATTTTTACAACACTTAGCTATTGAACATGACGTCTTTTTTAGACTAACATTTTGCTCCATATAGTATAGCAGGTCTAATCGCCGTTTTATAAAATTTGCCTTTTAGCTTCTGCGGTACCCTCTTTTATCACAGAGGATGTAAGATACTTGGTGCCACTTCAACCAGCCTACTTTGATTGTATGGTTAACATCCGCATCAATATCTCTATCCATCTGTAACATCGATCGTAGATATTGAAAAGTGTTCTTCTTGGACATTAATTGATCTCCTAAACTCACATCTCTCTTCTCATATGCGATAGTGCTAAAGTCACATCTCAAGTATTCACTCTTAATTCTGCTTACTCTAAAACCTTTAGACTTAAGAGTCGGCCGTCTCAACTCTTGGCATTAAATAAATTAACAAAATACTCTTAGCATCTATGTTTAATATCATCATTTTTCACTAAATGCTCTTCTCTCTTTATTAATACACTTAACTTAGTTGAGGGCTTTTGCCTTCCTCTTATAAACCCTAGTTATTCTATAAATGTTATTCTCTCGTTCCTTCGTACTTGATCGTTGGTAAAGATTCATATAAGCCTTGTTTTGCGGACTCTTTCGTTACTTTGTACTTCTCTATGTTGTTCATACACCTATTATGGTATAAAAGACTACATCATTTTTTCTTCTTAATAATCCTTTGGATTTTCTCCTTTTACCACTATCTTTAGGTTTATATCTATTCTTATTGTTCACTCCAAACACTTCTAAAGTCACCTTCTCTGAATGTAAGTTGTCATCTTTTTTTATATGTTGTTTGTGTCTTTTTCATTCTAAAAACCCCTTTTGATAACTCTTTTCTTGAAGACAACCGACGTTTCTCTTTTCAATTTTCACCACTTTTTTCTTACAATCTTAGCTTATTTATCTCTATGGGTATGCACCTGAAATCGAAAGTCAGATACTAAAAGATTATGTTGAAAAATAACTCTCTCGGTATTACCTTACAATTTAAACATGCACGTTTGTCTTTTCTTCTTGAAGATAAAATCAATCTGTCTAGTGTTGTTCACTACTAAAAGTCACTAGATAAGACTATCTTTTCCTAAAAACAGTATTGGCTAACAACAGGTCAAAAGCTATAGCAAAGTTTAAGACCTCTCTCTTGACTCTTTCTATCATAGAACATGTATTACTTTTAAATGTAATATTGCCATAAACTAAGTAAAATATTTTAATGGTATTATACTGTTATTGATCTTATTCCAGTGAATTTGAAGAGCTGGAAGCAGCACCTACTTTGGTTGAAGGTCCACTAGAGCCTCAAACATCAAATATCATACCAGCTGCTACCCATGTCCAGGAGGATCCCTTATCTGCATTCTTCAGTGTACGGAAAGTTTGAAACTAGGCTTGTTCTCTGTAGCTTTACTTTGTATTATTATCTCCGTTCTATTTTAGCTTGTTTGCAGTTGAAGTGTTCTATAATTTCTTCAAGATTGAACCGTGTTTTTTTAGTCTGTAAACAAATTTGGGTCTCTTGGAACAGGGAGCTATAAATGTTGGCAGTACCTCTGGTGTAGCAGTCGCAGGACAGTTAAATCAATCTTTTGGATCTACTCCTTTATCTTCACATGCACCAACAAGTATCACTATATCTCAGTCTCCAGCTGTGCACCATTTGCTCCCTTCTCAAACTTCTTCAGTAATAGCCCCTGATGTTTGTGGTGGAACTGGTGCTGTAGTCAAAAGGTCAGCTAGCCTTCTAAATCCATCACTTTTTTCACCATTGACATCTTCGCAGACAACAATGACCCGTACCAATTCGGCGGCACCAACTGCTCCACCTCAACATCCTTGCATCCCTCAGCAGCCACAGAGTGCTCCCTTGCTTCAGCCCTTTCTGTTACCTACAGCATCGCCTTCTCCACCGTATGGGACTCCATTACTTCAACCATTTCCGCCACCAAATCCATCCCCATCTCTTGCATCAGGGCCAGTCTATAGCCCAATACTGTCCAGAGAAAAAGTCAGGGATGCATTACTTAGGCTTGTTGAGGTATGCTGCAATAGCAATTTATGCATATTTCATGATTTATCTTTGTTAGATTGCAGAGTTAAATTTTGTGATGAATTGAGTCTACTAGGCTTCAATTTAGGCAATCTGCAGGGACTCATGCTTTGCTTAAATCTTAGTACAGTTTCCTGTTTTATTGTCTTGTGCATAATTCCAAGTGAACAAGTTATACTAAAATGTCTCTCCAGTTTGTGACACTTCATACCTTTATTTGCTAGCTCTATTCCTGCATCTTCGAGGTAAACAATTATTAACCGTTTTGAGTATTCTTTATGCCAGAGTGATGATTTCATCGATTTAGTCTACCGGGAGATTGTGAAAGGATAGAATTAACATTCAAGACAGCCTTCCTTCCAACAGGCTTGCTTTATGTTTTAGACTAGGGACTTCTATAATCTATTGTCAAGCTATGCAAGTTGCAAGACATGCTACTGTATATTTGTGGATGTAAGTTCATAGGTGCACCATCCTCCATTGGCGAAGTTTGTATTTAGGTACCATTTTCATAACTGTAAAGACGAGCTGAATCTATCTGCACTTTGGAATATTATGTGTTATATCCTTTGTGCAGAAAAAGTTTTGCTCCATACATTTCTGAAATCTTTTGGTCACATGTGAAATTGTGCACCAGTTTCGTACTGGGATGATCGTGTCCTCCGGCGGGGTTATGCTTTATTTGTTATAATTGGATTTTGGATGTGATATATATTTTTTTGTCGTCCATATTATTATAGTGGGAGGAGAAATTGTATGCCCATTCGCTTTAATCCTACGGGCTAGATATATCTATATTTCCACCAAGTAATGAAAAACAGTTCATATTCATTAACACACGATTTCAGTTATGACAAAAAAAGGACAATGCGAACATGAATAACAAACACAAGCATCTTGTTACCGACTAAGCCAGAATAAACGATAAATTCAGTCAATTTTTGGATACTTAGTTTAGTTCGACTTTGACTTAACAAAAGCAATATAACCAGGTATGCCAAAATTATTACAGCAAAAGAGGAATATATATATATATATATTATCTCATTTTGAAACGATTTTCCTCTTGGCGTCATTTTTTTTTATCATCCGGTGGTGTGAACATCCTCGTTGATAAGTCACAAGAAGTTACAGACCTTCTGAAACACCGAGTAAATCAAATGAATCATACCAATCAAAACGGACGTACATTTTAACTTATTATTACTAGTGCCAAATTAACTTTGGCTAGCAGCTGTACTGTGCAGTGGAATATTATTACCCTCATGCAAAATCTTCTACTAAATATATAACTTTCTGCTTCCTATCTAGAAGCAGAAAACAAGAGTATTTGAAAAGTCACTGAAAGCCTTAGGCCTCCTTTAGAACGCACAATTTTCCCATGTTTTTTTTCAAATAACTTACACTATTTTCTGTGAAATTCATAACAAATTCCAGCGTTTAAATGAAAAAGGAGGCCTTAGTCTGTAGACTTAGATGCGTGATTATTCAAGTACTCCATGGCGACGGCTGCATGCAAGGCGGCTCCTACCGGAAGCACGTCCTCATCGATGATGAAGTGGGGGGAGTGCAGTGGGTAAACCTTCCGCATGGTTGTCTCGTTGCCAACGCCGATCATGAAGAACGCCGCTGGGAACCTCTGCGCATAGAAGGCGAAGTCCTCGGTGCCCATGAACAGGGCGCCCACCTTGATGCCATCTTCCCCAAGCATGTCCTTGGCCACCATCCTAGCATGGTTGTACATCCCTTCATCGTTCACAGTGGCTGGGTACGGGATGCATTCCTCCTCCATGAAGTCGACAGTTGCGGTGCACCGGTGCACGGTAGCGTGTGTTTCTACCATCTGCCATAGAAACATCATGTCATGGATTGATCATTTGCAGTAACAGGCTACATGGACAGTGGAGGATGCAAGCTTTGGCAGGACCACTTGTCTAATTCTGATGAAGCAGGGTTCATATAGGCTGGAGAAGAAAGCATGTTTCTTTGATCATGTTTACCTCTTTGATCCTCTTCTTAAGGTATGAGAGGCCTTCTGCTGTCAAGCTCCTGAACGTGCCACCAAAAGATACAGACTCTGGGATGACATTGTAAGCATCTCCTGCTTTCATGAATGTCACAGAGATCACCTGACAGTAGCAAAAGGAGATGATGTTATTTACTGCCAAGCTACTTCAATCTCGGAAGGATGAACAAACTATGACATAAGGTGACATAAGGCAGGCTGGAAATTACTTGAGAGTATATGCGATGCAAGTAAAGTACAGCAAGGGAATACATACCGCAGCCTCAAGAGGATCGGTTTCCCGGGCTACGATCTGCTGGAGGCTGATGATGGCAGAGGATGCAGTGAGGATGGGGTCAACAGCATTGTGTGGACTTGCGGCATGACCACCCTTTCCAGTGATGGTTGCAAGAAAGAAGCCTGATGCTGCAAGAAACAGCCCTGGCCTGGAGGCGATGGCACCTACTGGAATGCTTGGATCAACGTGCAAACCAAAAATAGCTGACACATCATCTAGAACGCTTTCTTGTAGAACATGGCGTGCGCCAGCATAACCTTCCTCTGCTGGCTGGAAGACAAGCTTCACAGTACCCTAAAAGAAAACATGAAAGACCTAAATTGGTTACCAAATAAGATTTTACATTTCTATCCAGCGTTTGGGAAATTACAGGAATCTTGTCAATGGATTGATGATGCATCAACTCAACTTATCTTATGGACAAGAAAGACTATCTATACACATTTTAATGAGCACAAGTGATTGTCAGTATTGTCAGTGGTCACCCTATGATTTTCTACTCAAGTGACCAAGTTGGATAATGATTCTAATTTGCAAGGATCAAGCTCAAGTAATCAAGTTGACAAGTTATGGTAAATGGACAATGGTCACATAGTACCTTAAGATCATCCTTCCGAGATTGAAGTAGCTTGGCAGCTCCTAGAAGCATTGTGGTGTGAGCATCATGCCCACAAGCATGCATCTTTCCGCTTTCCTCACTCTTGTATTCCCAATCTACCAATTCCTTCCAAACAGTAAGCACAACAAGAAAACAAAAGCGTTAATAAAATAGGAAGAGTAGTTACAGAAGTCTAAAGTGTGCAGTTTGATGGAGAGTGCTTTTTGCACAAAAGCTATGGGATACATTTAGACCCAAGTAACATCTCCCTTACAATATCAGAAGAAAATTCAATCTTTGCCACGCTTGTTCCAAGATTATGTTATCCAATCAAGTATATAGTGTTTTAGAAAGGATACAATCAAACTTCACTATCTTTTATCGTTCATATAAAAAGCCAATTTAGTTCAATTATATGAAAAATATAATTATCTTTATCAAGAATTTTTCACAATATAATAGATGTTTTATTATTTTAGTTACATATATCCATACAATACAGTGCAAGAGATATATATCGGAGATTATACCATTGTCAAAAACATCATATATTCTTGATCAGATGCGGTAATTATTTTCTAACCTGTCAGTCATGGTACATTGAACTTAATTTGCAGGAAAGATTGCACTTAAATATGCTTCAGTTTATCTAGAAGGCGTTAGCATAAATAACACCAATAGTACAACAATTTTCCTACTGTCCTTTGTTTCCCATATATATTTATTACCCATCCGATTCGATGATGCAGCAGATATATAGTGTACTCATAACTGGCAAATGGTTGGTGTAATTACTTTTACAGATGAATGGTTAAGTACAGGTAACCAGCACCTGGTATCTGAACAGATTACACAATGACAGTGAAATGCAAAAGCGATAGCACCTCATGAATGAGGGAATGCATTAGGATAGGCAATGAATATAGCCCGAAGCAGAGGCCACTGATGAATGACAAATCGTCAATTTGCCTTATCTTGATATTAATTCCTTCTGTTATCCATTTACCGATATTTTGTTGGCTCATCCGTTGTTACTGACTAAATATATTATGCTAGCTAACAGGCTCCGTTATGCTAGAATTGTGAGGATTTTGTGGAACAGCAGTTGATTGATTTTCGCTACTGCAAGCAATCATTGATTGTGGCAAGCTCCATTTCAGTAAGCAGAGGTGAACGGATTACGAACCAATTAAATTTGACCTAATAATTTGAAACAAGCTGAATCTAGTTACTACTCAAACACACTGGAAATTATCCCCAGAGCCCAAATTAGCCAGTAGTTGGTTCATGCTCTCCCACCAAGCGAATCCACTCGGAATCAATCAATCACACGATAATCAAGAGGAGGCGACTACCTGCAGGGGGAGCGCGTCCATGTCCGCCCTGAGAGCGAAAACGGGCCCAACCCTAGCGCCTTCCCCTCCGCCGATGGTGGCGACGACGCCGGTCCGGGCGACGGGCCACTCGTAGGGGACCCCAATCTCGTCGAGCTCGGCACGGACGAGCTCGCTGGTGCGGCGCTCCTCGAAGGCAACCTCGGGGTGCAGGTGGATGCTCCGCCGCAGACCGCGCAGCCACGCCGCGAAACCCGGCGCGCGCGCGGCGGACAGGAGGTCGCCGCCGCCGCCTGCAGGAGCCGCCGCATCCGCCGCGCGCGGCGAGGGATGGGACGCGAGGAGGAGGAGGAGGAGGAGGAGGAGGAGTGGGAGGGCGAGAGGGAGGGGAGACGAGGAGCCGGCCATGGCCATAGCGAGTGGTGTAGCTTGTTCCAGTGTTTTTTTTTTTCTGTTTCTTTTTCCCCTTGAGAGGTTGTAACTTGTTATAGTCGTACGGTCAGTTGAGCACAGGTACGCAGACAGGACACCGTATTGGAGATCCTCCTGTCCTCAAATATTGTCAGTTGTTCAAAATTTCAACGAGTGTTAATATTAATAATGGCTTATAATTTTATGTAAAAGTGATTTCATATGAAGTAATTAAAACTACGGTGTAACAAGTAATTATTTTACAATTTTTATGTCGCTAAAAATACTACACACCATTCATCCTATTATCCTTCTTTGTTTAACAAAGATATCTCTTTTAACATATATATTTAAGTAGTTAATTAAAAAGTATAACCAAAAGTAATACATCTTATCTTATAAATTTAACTACCTAATAACATATTATTCCTTATATTAACTTCTTCATCTCAACCGAACAAATTTTTATTTTGAGAATAACTATGTCTGATATTTCAATGAGACACAAATTATAGCCTACATAGCACATGCTCTTCAAGCACAAGCAATGTGCTATTTTGTCCATAGCCATGCATTCTCCAATGACGGTGACAGGGAATTTTGCCACTACACCACCAGCGACCATGCAAAAAGTGATAAGGAAATATGCTTTTGCCAAATGTTGAAAACCTTGCACAATATTGATATGACACAAGAGATTTTTTATTCATTGTGGGCTCCACATTTAGAGGTGAGAGCGATACACAACACTGAAAAGAAAAGGGTTCTAACACATGCATATATAATGCGGTATTTTTTAACGCTGGTAGGAGCACCCTAAAAAACGTGTGGTGCACACAACCAATACCATTTGTCATCCATGCCGTACCCTCGTTCCTCCATGAACCAATGTTTTACGTACTCAGTTGCAAATTAATTTATGCCAGCGAAAAATTTGTTTGATAAAATTTCCAAACTGTCACATACCATAATCACACACATATTCAAGCCAGCAAGCTATACAAAGATTCTAAATATTCATTTTTTCTCTAATTATTCTCACCACATATTGCTTGATATATTCCATTCCGAGAATTAATCCAAGAAAGCTGCTTCTTCTTCCCAGCCGGCGCAGCTTCAATAGGATCGATCACGAGCACTCGTGCTTGTTCAGGTACTCGATCGCCACGGCGGCGTGGAGCGCCGCCCCGATCGGCAGCGCGCGCTCGTCGAGGACGAAGTACGGCGAGTGCACTGGCCGCACGGCCGGCTCCATGGTGGTCTCGTTGCCGACGCCGATGAAGAAGAAGGCGCCGGGAGCCCGCCTCGCGTAGAAGGCGAAGTCCTCGCCGCCCATGGTCTGGGCAGCGACCCTGACGTTGACCTCGCCGAGCATGGCCTCCGCCACCTCCTTGGCGTGGACGTACATCCCATCGTCGTTGACGGTGGCCGGGTACGGCCGGGTCTCCTCCTCCAGGAAGTCGACGGTGGCGGCGCAGCGGTTCACGCTGGCCTGGGCTTCGATGATCTTCCAAATTGCAAGCATCATTATCAGTCACCAGTTTCGCCACGGTTAAATTTGTTTACTTCCTTTAGTCGAAAATATTTGACGTCTGCGTTGCTGTGATTAGCGGCGCTGGCGTCAAATATTCTTGACTGGATGGAGTGTTAATTTTAGACATGTTTGACACTCAGAACATTTATATATTTTTTTACGAAAACCTTAACAGGCTATACGAAACCCTGCAACTAAAATTTGTGACATATAACGTGGGTTGTTATGGCCTAAACGTTTCATAAATGGATGGATCGATTTAAATTGTACTGTGACTGTAGAGGTCAATTACAGTAAAATTGTTCCAATAATTTTCTAAGTTCACTATTGTGTAGAGGTGGTTTGAAAGCGTTATTACAGATGGTTTATCTTCGGTACTGTCTATGATAGCCTTATCGCAGATGTTGTTTATAAATCCGTATGACGAGGCGTGTTTACCTCTCTGATCCTCTTCATCAGAAATGACAGGCCTTCATCCGTCATGCTCCTGAAGGTGCCTCCCAAAGATGCAGATTCAGGAATGACGTTGTAAGCATCACCTCCTCTCAGCAATGTCACAGACACCACCTGAAAATTAATCCAAACCAACTCAGCAACAAGGTCACAAACCCAGTGCAAAATCAAATGGCAGCAGCACAATGACACAGTTAATTTCTTCTAACTTACTACTCCTATATAAGATTAGTGCTACTGTTAGAGTAGTATACACATTTTGCATAATTTATAATGCGTGCAAATTAAGTTGCAATTAATTAAAAACAAACTGTGGTGACATTACGGCAGCCTCAAGAGGGTCGGTCTCCCGGGAGACAAGCTGCTGGAGGCTGAGGACGGCGGAGGAGACGGCCACAACGGGGTCGACGGCGTCGTGGGGGACGCCAGCGTGGCCGCCTTTCCCGGTGAATGTCGAGGCGAACCGCGCCCCCGCCGACATGAACGGCCCCGGACGGGACGCCACGACGCCGACGGGGAGGTTTGGGATGACGTGGAGGCCGAAGATGGCGGAGACGTCGTCCAGGAGGCCTGATTCCAGGACGTGATAGGCCCCGGCGTAGCCCTCTTCGGCTGGCTGGAACACCAGCTTGATAGTGCCCTGAAAATGGAAGCAGGAACAGGGTTTTACATCTCAGAATGGAGAAAAGAAAATCGGGAGGAGCGAACCGAAATTTTTGATATTTTAAAGGAACTATTTTTAAATTTGAACTCATGTTCAGTGAAATTATATGGTTTTGCTACATTAAAACAAATTCAAAATTATTGGTTGGAGGCACATCCTACCAGGACCAACTGGTAGACCAGAAATTCTGGAAAAAAAATTATTCCAAAGTTTTTAACTCTGAGCAAGAGTCACATGCAGATTCACCCCTGTCACTCCCTCAATGACATTGTTTTCAGAATATAGAGTATATGTCATTGGATTTATTTCGTTGAACCAGATTGAGTGATGACTGATGAGCCTTCAAACAAGAAAGGCAGAGAACATTCAAATTTGACCATCTTTGTTTCAGTGCATATGTAACAATTGTTCCATTTACATGTAATCCTTTATATATCATTGCTCTGCATGCACGGTGCTATGCGTTTTATTTGACATTTTGACAGACTTCTGTTGGGGCAAACAAATATCTGAATTTAATTTCACCATGGCATATATAATTAAGCATATGATTGGAAAATCTTGGTTTGCAGATTACCTTCAACTCATCCTTCCGAGATTGAAGTAACTTGGCAGCTCCTAAAAGCATTGTCACATGAGCATCATGTCCACAGGCATGCATCTTTCCATTCTCCTGGCTCTTGTATTCCCAATCTACAAGCTCCTGCAAAGGGCAACAGCATCATTGTCAATAAAAAAAGAAGTAGGTGCTGACTTTACAGTTACCAACAAGCAACATACTATGATCCTTGTAATGAACAAATTAAACAGAGTACACTCAATCTCAGATTCAGGCAATCAAGGTTGCTGTCGAATATCGTTTGCAAATCCGACCCTTCATACGATCAAAATGCAATTCATCATGTGTATTTCCAATTGCAATTCTCACTCCTATTATTGTATCAAATTTTATTAGAACAGTGCTTATTTCTTTTTTTCTATAATAATTTCATCCGAGTCACACCCACGCCACTCTGATACTATTGGTACCAAAAATTTATTTTCTTGATATCTCTTTTGTTTAATGATGCATGCTCTTTTATGTTACTGTAAAAAAGACATTTTGTTCAAACATGGTTGGTGTCATGTTCACTGTCTGATAATGATTGTTTCACCTGTTTTTTATCGCGTCAAGATATAACCAAACAATACTGATGGCAGGAGTTTCTGTTTGGCTGATGCAATGACTTTTGTAGGTAGTCACTTCAAGTCCTAGTCATCCTTTTTTTTTCGAAGAACCAAGTCATTGTCATCTTTAAAGTCGAAATATGATTCTATCTTGGCATGTTTAAAGTTGAACAAATCAATAAAAAAGATTCCCAAGTGAAAACAACCATTAGCAGACACTGAACACAACTCCAACAATGCTTGCATCAGAAAACCCAGGTGAAACAATCGTTGGCATAAAACTAAACACCAAACAATTCAATCTTTTAACCAGGTAAACGATTTCAATCTTGGCATGTTTAAAATCGAAACAAACCAATGAAAGGGACTCCCTCAACCATTTCTCTACCTTTCACTTTAACAAATTAAATGTCGTTGAAATATATACTCCTGCTACTGCTTTTAAAAATATATCCTCCTGCTAACGATACATAATCCAAACTAACACTACTTATTGAAAATTCCGTCATTTTCTGATTTTTGTGGAACCAATAGTCACATCATGTAGTGCTCTTCCTATTCTTCCTAATAATATCTTTCTGTTTTCTCGAGAGAAAAGAAAAACGATCCCTACTGTTCAAACATATCATCTTGAAATTAATTTTCGATTATTCACCAAGCACCATATATGTAGCGATTAATGCAGAATTTAATCCTTCCAAATTAGATTTCTCGATAACGAAAATAAATCTAGCTAGCTTCTATGTCAAGATGTGTCCATCCTGTTCCAAATTTGCTTATCATGCAAGATTAACTGTTGACGTGTCGAAAGTCCAAACCAAAGATGCAACAATCAAGAACTTTTACAAATAGCAGGACATCATCAACCTGCAGCGGGAGCGCGTCCATGTCGGCCCGGAGCGCGACGACGGGGCCGGCGCCGGCGCCGCCGTCGATGGTCGCGACGACGCCTGTCCGGGCGACGGGCCACGCGTAAGGGACGCCGATCGCGTCGAGCTCGGCGCGCACGAGCTCGCTCGTCCGTACCTCCTGGAACGCCAGCTCGGGCCGCTGGTGGATGCGCCGCCGCAGGCCGGACAGCCACGCGGCGAACCCCGGCGCGCCGGCCGCGGCCAGTAGGTCACCGCCGAGCGCCTTCAGCGCCGGCGCCGGCGAGGCGATCATCGTTGCGAACAGGAGGACGAAGGCGATCAGGGGGAGGAGGAGGCGAGCAGCAGCAGACGACGGCGTCATCGAAGTGAGCAGCCGGCCGGCCGCGGCAACTGTAGATGGAATAATTGATGGCAACAAACTGCAACGAGTGAGCGAGCGGTGAGTGCGGTTTCTTCTCCTGTACGATGGTACCGATCTCTATCTGGTTTGATTGCGACGTCGCGTGGTCCACGCTGGAGCAATCCCGACCGTCCACCGCTTACACGTGGATGGAGTTGATGTACTGGGATTGCGGGTTTGAAAGGTCCAGGAGTAAAGGTCTGGGCACTAACCACCGAAGGGTCACCAGCAGGCAGGTTTGTACCTTGAGGTACTTGCGTACACTCAGGGCCGGTTCTATATTTTTTAGGGCTGTAGACTAACTCGATGCTATCTCTCATAGAGAAAAACTTTAGGATTATCACCGGGAACGACACTATTTAAATTTGAAACTGAAAAGAATTTATGTATGACACCTTTTAGGATTCAATAAATTGTTTTCTTGTTTTCTTTTATTACTTTTCTGAGCACTCAATATATGCTTCTCAGGCAATATTCTAATATTTGAAATAGCAAAGTAAATTAAACAGCAAAAACAAAAAAAATCCCAACCTAATTTTTAGAATAAATAGATTATAGATGCAAATAAGGACAAGCAACCTCACCTAGCTCTTTTTGGCTGGCCCATGGCTGCTATTGCTGGCTCTAGTTGCAGTTAGGGATAGGGGATGTGAGTTAGGAATAAAGCGCCAAAGATGAACCGACATGCATTGCCCTCTCCTGGCGTTACAATCTCAATCATCGTCATGCCTACCTTGCCTGCCTATCAACAATTGACGTCAAGGTTTGCAACAATTGGGCAGGAGGGCAGGGGTGTTGGCTTGTTAGGGGCTAGTGATGCCCCCTTACTCTAGGGCCATATGCAATTGCACTTTGTGCCTAGAACTAGAGCCAGCCCTACGTACATTAGCATTTTGCCCTTTTTAAGAATGGAAAACTACTTTTTGTTAAGACATCAGGAATGCTATGGGAAGAGATCCCATGTGTGACACGCCCAACGGTACTGCCACTTCCCTCTGCATCCTCATCTCGGTGTGACACTCATGAGGGCTACATCCTCTTGTAGTTCTACTCCATGGCCTCTTTTTAGACCACCAACAACCCTATCAACACCTAGGCTTCTAGCACTAATGGCCCCTACACCCTCAATATCACCTCCACCACCAATAGCTAGGTCAACATCTCCGTTGACATCGTTCATATCACCAACACCAATGCGCTTAGTACTATCAAGCCACTTGGCGTCTACTCTGTCCACAAGTTGCTCCTGTCCTTCAAGCTCTTTAGCATCAAATCTCTAGCTGCCATGTCCACTACTTCAACTGCCAAGCCTAAGAATGGTGGTGCCGACCTGGTCGGGTCAAAGGACATCGAGCCCATAGGCATTGCTAGCGTTAGTGTCGTTGGCGAGGGCTTCATCCGGGTCTAATGTCTGGTAGCACATAAAGGCGATTTGGTGGTAGTGCAATAATTGCGTGGCATCTAATCCAGTAGCTAGAGCAATGTGAGGCAATCTTATGGCGGTCCAACAATGCGTAGTGATGTTATGGCCTGGTGGTAGAGCCGCAACTAGGCAGCGCTCTAGTAGCATTGTAACGGTACATAGATCTAGCCAATGCAATACAGGATCAAGGTGCCCCAATACCCCTATGGCATATGTTTTTTCTTTTTTTATTGATTTTTTGTTTGAAATTTTCCTTTCTAATACAAAACTATTACATATTTTTGCTTGAGGCCATTGAAATCTACATGATTCCCATGGTACTTCAAGGTATTAGATAATGTTATTATGATACATGACAATACTTATATTAATGATACCCATGGTGTGCTTCAAGGCATCAAATAGTGTTCAAATCATGGTACTAACTTGGTATCATAATACATTGAAGTATCTCAATAGTATTATCGAGTTTCAAATTGGTTTTGCAGAGGTATCATTGACTTCACCTCGGTACCATGATATTCATTTATGTAACTATGGTAATACTTAATGGTATCACCATATAAAAATAGTATCATGCTCCGTTAGGAACGGAAACAAGGTTTGCTCAGCTCATGAAAGCTCAGAACATGGCAGGATCGGCTCAGTTTGGCTTAGTTGACAAAACAAGCTAAAATAGTAGCTGGGCTCACTTGTTTAAAAGCTCAAGCTGGTTCATAAGCCTAGCAATAAGAGAATACTTTAACAATAGAGCAAGGATGAGGTGACAGCGTGGTCAATGGAGGCGTGGATAGCAGCACTGTGCTAGCTATTGTGTGTGTCACATGGGTGCATCGTGGTTAGGGACTAGGGAGTGAGGTGAGGATGAGAGGTCAAGGTTTTTATTGGGCAGAGTAATGGCCAAGCCACCAGCTTGACTAACCCGAGACATGAGCAAAGTGAACTACTCAGCAGCTCATGAGCCAGCTATTAACGCCAAAATCTGGATGATCCGATGGTACTAAAGCTGATCGGCTGAGAGGTGTCCGATGGAGAGTTTGATTCAGTCATCGGCCGATGGAGATACTGGTCAGCTCGGGAGACAAAGCCGATGGGAACTGTAAAGAAGCCAATTGGAACTATAAAGAAGCCGATCTAATTAGTAGAAGATTGGATCGGCTTGAAGACAGGGAATTATCCGATGGCTTGAGTAAAAAGAGGTCCGATTGCTACAGTGAAGAAGCCGATCGGGTTGTAGCGAAGGAAGACTCAGTTCCAAATTAGAAGATTACTCAGACAAAACCGAGTTTGCGGAAGAGCCGTGGACTCTACAACAAGATGTTCTATCTTTGTAAATTGTAACCTTATTAGGAAGGTTTAGTTAGTTAGTTAACTTCTTTAGAGGTATTTTCCTTTGTTCTTATTAGAAAATAACGTCCGATGGTCATAAACGCGTCGGACTCTGTCTGTAAATCCAGGGTATAAATATAGACCCCCTGGAAACATGTAAGATATGTCTCGATCAATATACAATCTCGGCGCATCGTCACCCTAGTTCATCTAGGTTTTACCAGCGGGTTCTAGCTCTCGATGCGGGGTTGCATCGGTTAAGTCTGATCTCCGGCGAAGAGATAAGTCCCGCCACCATCTCAATATGTTCTGCTCTGTCTAAGGCTGCATCGGTTAGGTTCGACCTCTTAGGCCGATCAGACGTATCGCATCACGTCCATGCGGGACCTATCGGCCTGTCAAGCTCCCTCTGTCGTCGTTAATTTCGTGCTGCATTGATTATGTTCGACCTACGGGGCTGCCGACGGTAGATCGAGCTTTAGGCTTATAGTTTTCTGCACGGCGTCTCATCAGAGTGCTAGCTGATGAGTTATCCATGCTCTGAGCTTCACGCCCAGCGCATCGGCCCCTCGGCCGATACGCATCAGCCTTTAGAGGTGTCCCTTGATGCGTAACGCTAAGCGTATCGGTCTCCCAGCCGATACGCACCCGCCTTTAGAGAGGCGTCCCCTCATCGGCTCAGCTAGGCGATGGGTTCGTTCCTATCTTTGCTACAGCATAGCCGATCCGGCGTCCTCCGTATCATTGCCGCTGGCCCCGGCCTCGTACTGTCTCGGTTAGGTCTGATCTTCAAGGTTCGGTGTTAATGGCGCTGTCACGGTGGGCGACGGGTCTCGTGCTGTCATATCCAGAGTAGCATTGGCTTTGCAGCCCATGCCTTTTTAATAATATTCCTTGCTAGCTCGCATGTGCCTTCATCGGTTTTTCTAGCCGATGAACTACTGTTCGGCTATCTAGAGAGATCCTGTGTGTCTTGACATCCTCTGAGTATATCCTGGTTCCTCCATTAGCTCTACGGTCGATTCCCTATCGACACCTGTCTACATCGGCTCCTCAGCCTATCGAAGAGCTTCCCGATCCTATCGGCAGCCAGCCAATAACGAGCACCTGTATCGGCCTACCGTCCGACGGACCTACTTGTCTCACTTTCTTGTCAATTGCAGGATCAAATTGACTAGCACGTCCACACCCGTATGGACACGCCGAAGCCGATCGAACCCCACGGCCCCTGGCGCGCGTACCTCAAGCCACGCAGAAAAGCCGATCGGCCTGCACTGGAGCTAAGCAGACCTCCCAGGCGATCCGACGTGTTCGCACCGAGGCACGCGAGGGACCTCGTCACGAACACCAGCTCAAGCTCAACTCATTTAAAAAAATGAGCTATAGGTGTACCGCATCACGTCTGCGTGAGGCTCATCGGTACATCTGTCTCCCTTCGTTGTCCCCAGTATCATGCTGCATCGATTAGGTTCGACTTATGAGATCGGTGGCGGTGGATCGAGCCATTGACCTAACAGGTATTCATGTAGTGTTTCATCAGAGTGAGTAGCCAATGAGTTATCTTTATGACTTGCCTCATATCTGATTTATATATCGCTCAACGATTAATCTACTGGCGATCAATCCGGTCATGTTGGATTTGACCTGATACTATATCTATTAGGTCTGATCTCTTAGGTTCATGTCTGACGGGGCTAGCACCGAGATCTAGAGGGTTTCATTCCCATCAGTTCAGATAGTCGATGAGGTTAGATATATGCCTGTATTGGACATTCAACTAGTAAGCAGCCGATGACCTCGCCCTTTCCGTTCTCATCGTTATGTCTGATCTAATCTTTGTAATCTCTGTGCCATTAGCCTTAGCCTCATACTGTCTCAATTCGGTCCAATCTATTAAGGCTGGTTCTAATAGTATCGTTACGATGGTCACTGATCCTCATGACTTCGTGCGGGATCATGCCCTGCTTTGCGCTTTCATCACCTTTATTCTCTAGAGCGTCATTGGCTCTTTGGCCGATAAGCCTTTATTTTATTCTATGCATCTATAACCTATGTCTTCATTGGCTTTTCAGCTGATGCTCGCGTGCTATCTTTCCTATCGGCACTCAGTCGATAGGGTGAGTCGTATCGACCCACCAACCAATTCGTTTGTGGATCTCATTCTGTATCCTTGTTAATTGTAGGATCAAATTGACTAGTACACCCTAGAACCTTAAGGATTAAAGACCAACACTGGAGCTAAGCAGATCTTCCAAGCGTTCGTGTAACCAGGGGCCTATCTCTTCCGATCGGACCACCGTCGACCCGTTCACGCCTCACCTGGCCCGATTGGCCTCTATGAGATTTGGTGACCAACACTTAGCCATTTGAGAAAATATACTTTTGTTAATGCCCAAATAATTAAGTTCATCATCATCATCATTGCTATCGTCATCACTATCCAAGGGCTTAGAAGGAGATAATACTTTTATGTCCCAATGCCATAAGACATTTAGGAGCGTAATAGTTGTCGTTATCGCTTAAGTTATTGAAGAGTGATTTCTTTGGCAACGATGACTTGATAGTGATTGTCACCACCCCCTTCTCATCCTCAAAGATAGACTCACATTGAGAGTTCCACTCCTCTCCAATGTGAGCATGTCCCGAGCTCTTCTTCGTGTGATATTTGGGCTTATCACCTTGATCTTTCTTCTTCTTGGGGCAATCGATAATGAAGTTCCCATACTCGCTACATTTTTAGCAAGCTTTCTTGGATTGACTAGTCTTAGAGTTGTCCTTGCCCATCTTGTTGTTGCTACCTCTTCTCAAGAACTTCTAAAAATTTTTGGCGACAAGAGCAAACTCCTCATCATCGCTCTCCTCCTCACATGAGTCCTCCTTGCTTCTTGCTTTTGCCTTCAAAGCCACCTTCTTGTTCTTAGTGATGGAGGTGTTTTTGGCGATGGCCTTGACATGCTTGGCATCTTCTTCCAAGAGCTTATTGTTGATGATTCTTAAGAGGACGTCGCTTGGAGTGAATCTCCTGCAGTTCTTGTTCTTCTAGATGAGTGTCACCAAGATTGAGTTTCTTGGTGCGAAAGCTTGGAGAAGCTTCTTGATTACGACGTGGTCGGTCTTGTTTTTGTTTTTGAGATCACAAATTTTGTTGATGATGATCGCATGACGATCATACATCTCTTATGACGTCTCATCGTCCTCCATCATGAATCGGCCGAGTTGTCATTCTAACAACTCGATCTGTAACTTTCACACCCTAGAAGATCATTCATGTACCAATTGAAGAGTTTCTCGAATTTTCTTGGGCTCTTCAAGTTGGTCCACCTTATTGAACTTTTTAGGACTTAGAAATTTGAGATTCATGCTTACAACTTGTGCATTGCAACGGACAAGCGCCTCTTGAGTGGGTGTGAGCTTGATGTTCTCCTTTAGAATGTCAAGACTTATAAGCACAATCTTCTACACACTAGGATGAAATGACATTAGATGCAACTTCATCTTCTGCTTCCAAGCAATATTGTGTATCTCACCAAAATGAGGAGCACGCCAAGAAGTCACAGAGAGGAAGTGGGTGAAAGAATTTGAATTGAACTTGTCATGGTTTAGAGGAATATACACTCTATTCTTAGTGGAACTTTTATTGATGGGGTCATTCTCATTCTCTTTACTTAGATCAATTGAATCCTCACCCAATTGCCATATTTCTTTGAGCGGTTAAGCCTTATCTAAAGATGAAGCTCTAATATCAATTAAAAGGATCTTGAGTCATACAAAGGGGGTGAATGTGCAAACTTTTAATTCTGAAATAAGACTTCCTTCTAGAGTCTCCGGTCCTAACATCTGGAGTATCCAGACCAGTCTCTTTGTTAGACAAAGAGACTAGTTTGAAGTCTTTAGCTATATAGTTCAGAGATTTTGGACCTCCTTCAAAATATCCAAGTGACACTCAAAGAAGGCAAACCTTGAGGGTTAGGGAGGAAGCAAGTAAACAAAATCATAGAGAATATAATAGGTAGCAGGATGCTAGAAGATAAGAAATTTTTCATTAAAGTTTGGATCAACTGATCCTACATATCTGTTGAGGTACTCCAAAGATCCAAATCTCTTTCGATCCCTTGCCTCACCAAGTTCTACCCTAGAAACTAGTTTGGCCTCCAAACTCTCACCAAAGCATACTACTTAGTCCAAGCCAACCACCAAGGTCTCCACTAAGACATCGTGCTCCCGCTTTCTATAGAGCTTACTCTACCAAACCAACCTCTAAAGAAGAACTCAGGAGTTCACTAATATACCTTTTTCCTTATGGAGATAAGGAATACCTTCACAAACGTCTCGGGTGATTCACATAATGAATCTTCCTAGGCAACGCCTAGTCGTCTAGGGGGTGGTCCTTTAAGAGTAACAAGCTTAAGTCTTCACTGATATTGATCCACAAGTGCTCACTTAAATCCTAAGATACAATCTCTCACAAATCACCCAAAAAGCACATTTAAATAAGTTAAACTCAAAATCTAAGAGAGTGCTGTAGGGAACCTCTCGAAAGCTCTTGGGAGTGGTGTAGAAATAAATAAGCAGCACCATCCTCAAAAAGGGTTGGTGGGGTTAAATACTCACCCCTCTCGAAACTATCCGTTACTCATAGAATTCAAATTTTAGAATATCCAGATATAATGTCCAGAAAAGGTCCAGAGACTCCGGACAATACTTAACATTGAGAAAGAGAGAAGGTTTAGAGTGTCTGGTCTAAACTTTTGAAGGCTTCAGACAAACCTCTCTACCAGACAAAGAGTTTTGTCTGGAGACTCTGACATAAATATTCGAACACTTCAGACATACCTCTCTGCTAGACAGAGAGCTCAGTCTGGAAACTCAGACATAAATGTCTAGAGACTCTAAGCCAATTTTTCTGTTTGAGAAAGAAACTTATCCATAAGTTTCTAGAAAACCTAGACACAAACATCCAGAACAATAGGAGAGAAAAACCAAAACTCCAAGGTGTACATAGTGTTAGTGTTTAATTAAGTTTTACTAAGCATTTACCTTTTGAACCAGTTAAACTTGAGCTCCTCTTAATAGTTCAACTTGTCCTAAGAACTCAAGAAATAATAAAATTATATTTTCATCCTTTTAAATTATTTTTTTCTTTTCTAACCTTCGTAGAGTCTTTTTTTAAATAAAACAATCTATCACTAGACGAATTACTATAAGATTCTTAATCACAACATATTAGCTTCCTAATTTCTTATCATCTATTATTTAAAACACATTAGGAGTTTAGATGCACTTTCACTATGGTTTACACATATAGCTTATCTATTCCACCTATTTCTGTTGTTGAGAATAATTCATCTATGGTTTATGTTTATGATGGTTATCATTTACATTGTCATGGTTTATAATATTTATTTTTAGGTTTAATATTATGATGAAATGCTTATATTTCCAACACTTTCATCTACAAGAACCAAGTCCTATCTACTTGTTGAGAACTTCATGTGATCTCTAAATTTATCACCCACAAATCCATCCTTCAATTTTGAGGTACTAGCTAGCATCTTCTCCAATTCATGCAATACCAATTAACCATTCGAGCCTACAAAGGCCTCCTAGGCTTCCACATACTATATTCCCTTACTAGCCATGAAATATCTACATCATGCCACCTTGTCACCTAGCACCGCCCAAATCAAACTCCTGTACACACGGGCTCGTGCTTCTCATACCACAATCCTCTCCGATAAATTCATCAGTGCTAAAACCATGGATCGCATCCCATGTGCTTCTCAAAGTTATAATTAATATGTGGACTATTCTAAAAAAATTCACAACAACCTATCTTATGAAAAAGATGTATATAATAGTATCATATTACTAGTTTTAAGAGATAAAAACCTCATTAAAAATGTGAGCATTCTCCTAGCCACTTAAGTAATGTGTAGAGCTCACTTGCCTCGCCGGGCACAGTGGCAATGTGTGCACAACATGGTTCCTCATGCTTGCACTTCTTTTTTGCTACATAGTTTGAAAACTTATCTGCATAGAATGCCATAAAGTCTAGATATGAGCTTTGCCTCATTCTCTATGCCATACGTAATCTACTCCATTTCACCCATTAACATATACCAACGATTAGGAGAACAAGTCTCTATAACCGCCGTCCTTGTGAAGTCATGTATCAAGAGTGCACAAATAAGTTTCCTGGAAAAAGCTCCATGCAATTACTCGTTGTTCGTCTACCTGGCTCGTTTTGCTCTATGCTTGAGTGCTATGCGTCATTGTCAACATCTAATAACTTGAGTTGTACATACAGTGCATGTTACGCCTCTGTCGGAAAAGAACCGTTAGTACGTTATAACTATGTTTCGTATGTTTGATCTATTTATATATAATTTTCGTATATATATAGATCAGATAAGATGTTATTTTAGTTTGCATGTTTAATGTTAATGTCATAATTTATTTATAATATAAATTAGATCTATGTCCTCTTTTATATATATATACAGTTACATCCGTGGCTTCATTGGTGGCCACTAACCCATCGTCCTCATGATGATCCATAAAAGTCATGCCAACCTTCCATTCTACGAAACAAACACATCCTGCAATATCTACACATCCTGCAATATCTGGTATGATCATATTCATATACGATCCATCAAACAAATTGATTTATGGCCCTATATGCATATTACCAAACGCTTAATTGTGTACATCTCATCAAGTTCATCCTGTTTTCTCCATCCAAACGCATCCTCAGGAATGTGATTTGGTAGTCTCGCCTTTTGGGCTAGTTGCAAAAGAAGGCCTTGAAAAAAAATGGTTTTGGAAAAGGCACCAATGCTTCTAGAAAACCGACAACAAGCGTAATGAAAAAAATTGAACCTTTTAGCTTGAAGCTTTCACAGGACTAATAATTTGTACAACCTACACATCTAGATCTATTACTATGACACCATAAGCACTAGATCTAACTGCTATAATGATTACATGTGGTGGGATGGACAGGAACAAGTAACGAGGACGGATGACTAAGGAGCACGTCAAACATTATAGGTCCAAACGAGCGGTCCGACCCAGTATGACACGGGCCTCATTAGTTACGGCTATTAGCAGGCCATATCATGTTAGTTAATATGTAGATCCTCTGAGGGCGTGTGGACCTTTTGGCCAGACAAAGTCTAAGGGGACACCATGCCAGCACGGGCTGTCTAGAGCACATGAACTCGTAGGCACGTGACAGCACGGGCTGTCTAGAGCACGGGAACCTTCATCAGCTCGTAGGCACGTGAGGCGACGCGTGTTGCGTGGAGGCGCGTTGGCGCGGCCGTGTGGGAGCTCAGCACGGATGGCGACGGCGACCTCGCCAAAAATTTGAAGAGCGCGGTAAAAAATTAGGAAAATAATTAATCTTAGGAAAATATTGTAAAAATTATTGAAAAAAAGAGCAAGATACACACTGCCTCGTTAAAAACTGTCATATAAAACTCATATTTAAGAAAACATAAAAAAAAGAAGAGTACATGTTCCACCTCTATTTCTTTCTCATATATAAATAAAGGCTTTTCAACTAAGCGGCTCCATATTGGACATTTTGTTGAGCTAACCCCGGTCTTTTAATGCTACATCATTGCGTAGACGTGTTCTCCTTTTGTTAATAGTTCTTCCATAGAGATCAAAGACCAATTTAGAGGATACTACTGGTATCGTCAACCCATCCCGTACTTAGTTTTGAAAGCATGAGATATGATATCTTGTGATCATTTCCCAATCCAAGTACATTGAAGTTTGTTGATTTGTGCCTAATATCATCGCTATCTAAATAGTTAAACAAATCTTCATCACCATGTGAAGCGGTGTCAATACTTGCAGCTGATGAATTGTCACCACCACCATTACTAAAACATTCTAAATTTTGCTCAGCTATGATTTTTTCTTATCAATTGTAGGGATAGACGGGTCTTTTGCAACCAAACTACCTAAAACTTTCGTTTGTACTTTCAAAATACCCTAAGCATTAGAATAATAAGTAGAATAATAAACATTTATACAAGATTTGCCCCTAAGATTAAAAATAAATACAAAAGTATATAATATGGGGAGTTTTTTCCAATATTTAAAATATTTTTTTTCATACTAAGGACTCTGGTCTTAAAAGTTCATCATTTTCATACTCTTTCAATAAAGTAGCAATTTTAAAAATATTATATAAATTTAAATTAGCTATTAGATAATATATTGAAAAAAAAAGAAGAGTACTGTCATAAAATATATCAAGAACAATGCACCATGTATGGTCTGTCACTCTCGGTTATCCATCACTGTTTCTGGGCTGTTTGAAGAAAACACTAAGTAAATCTATGTAACGTAATGCATGCCTAATCATTAGATAAGTAGCATTCCACCATGTTTAGCATTGGTTATAAACTTAGGTGCACGCTTTTTCGATGCTTGACAATACATTTTCCACCGTGCAATCCGTCTGTTAGTACCATTTAACCATGTGATAGCTTTATGAATGGTGTCGATGTGTACATTTACTCTAGTTTAACAATTAGATTAATAATATGATATGCACAGTAAGAAATAATTCAGAATTTCTATGCCCTATAATTTATAGCTGTATTGTAAAAATTTTATATAAAATGCAATAATCATTAACAACATCTCGAATTCTTTATGCAATATTTACAGCATTACGTGGAACATCAATTAACCTTAGCCCCATAATATTTTTTTACAATTACCAATCATCATCAATAAAATGAGCAACTACATTAACTTAATCCTCTTTATCCCTACTACTCTAGATGTACAAGATGATACTAACAAAAAAGGTGCATCTACTAAATAATTTCTTCAATGTTTCATAACTTGTCTACTCACAGCTTGAAATCTAGAATTATAAGCAATTTTCACTTAAAGGTAAATCATGTCTAACGATTAAATGAGTAAGAGATTCATGAGCTACCATGGAATCATGTATTGTACCGTATCATTAGGATTTAGTAGCAGTTATTACAGACAGTTATAGTTGGATTTATTGCTTCTTAGCCCAAGCCTTAGCATGCCATTTCAAGTATCCTGTTCCACCATATGACTTAGTAGATAACTCATTTTTGCATATTTTACATCTCACTACTCTAACCAGCTGCCTTGTACAATAATCTCATCAAAATATTGTCAAACGTTGAAAGTTTTTCATCTTTCTGAGTCTGTGGTCGATGCACTCCTACTCATGGTTCTTGATCCATCTAAAGCCACCGGTACCTCCTCCAACATAGGTGGTGTTGGCGCTGATTCGGTGGCATGACCCTAATAGATAATTAGGGTTGAAGTTATGTGAATGATAAAATTCTTGTATAGTCCATGCTGAACTTTTAAAAACAAAATTTTATTCACATAACATAAATTATAAATATTGTAGAAATATGATCTAGTTATTTCTTACCTCCTTTGCACCTCTGGTATGCAGCTTTGCAGGAGGTGAGGAATCCAAACTATTTTTGATTTTTGACAAAATTTAATCAAATTCTATCTAAATCAAAAAAAATTGAAAAAGCACACAAAAGAGCAAAGAGTACATTGGATGATCCACGATGTTGAGGGTGGGTGTCCTATAGGAAGAAATTTCAGATTTTTTTTCTTTTTTTCATTTTTTAAAAAATTTTTCACGCTCCAACAGTTTTTTTTAAAATAGACATTGAAACGTGTCACACCTTGATTTATCGAAAACCTGTGCCGTGCCATGCTCAGCCCATCATGCTTGCTAGGCTGTGCCTGACAGTGCCATACCATGCCGGCCCACAAATTGAGGCGTTGGCCAAGGCATGGCACGGGCTGATGCGTTGCGCTGGCACGGCCTAGCTGCTCACATGCATGTGTCAGCCCGGTTACTGTAGCACCATCCTGGCACAGCCATTTGAACACCTATTCCAGCCATCGATTGACAGCATTTTTTTTAAAAAAAAAAACGTTTCTCTCTGTAATGTGTTTCAGGCGAGGATTAGGGTGCTAATATAGCCTACGGGCCTATGGGCATATTCAGTTTGTTGTCAAAATAAACATTGCCATTTATTGGGAAAGCTAAATATTGGCAAGGTAAAAAATATGAAAGTGTTTGTTTTTATACTTTACCACTTCTCGTGTAGCTTTGTGAGTGAAAGGGTTTGGTAATGTTGCAATGGTAAAATCATGTATGATTTGTTTCTCAACTAACATTTAACAATGCCAAAATTTGATAAATTTTGTTTTGGAAATGAGCTGAACAGGTGTAACCCCCGAAGTTTTGGGCCCTTATAAACTATTTTTCGTAAAAAAAACTAATTGCAAAATTTTAGATTTTGTATGTGTAAATAAGTATCTAAGTGTCAAGATTTCAATAAATTCTTCCCCTAAACCCAAAAACCTAAAATTTGAATTTCCCTCCAAGAACTTTCATAAATTTCTCCTTATTTGCAATATTAAAATTTATCAAAAATTACGCTTACGTTCCTTTAGAATCCCCTTAATTTTCTGAATTTAAATATTAAATTTAAATTCAAATCCAAACTTAAAATCTTTCATTTCCACTCCAAATCTATTCCGTATAAAATTCCCAAAAGCTACTATCTACATTGCGCTATCTCTTTTCTTTTATTTCCCTCGACTCAACCATCACATGCCTAGTTCGATGGCCAGTCATCCCATCTTTCTCCATGCCCCACGGCCTACTTTCCCTATTCACTCATGCTAGCCAATAGTATGGGCACACCAACAGAACACGCAGTAGACGGCCGCCGAAACGACCAAGTGTAACCTTTATCTTCCTCTCTCCCTTCTTCCAGCACCCTCGAGGTCACGTCATCTTTGGCCACCCTCTACTGTCCTCGTAACCCCTTGTCTCCCAAGGAACAACACCACTGCCCATTGCCACTACCAACTTGCAAAACTTCACCACCTCATCCCATTACCGACCTGACAAGCTTATGAGGAATCGCCATTGCATACCATCAACATAGTAGCATCACCCTCCTTCCTCTTCGACCGATAGTATGACGATGCCACCATCTTTGCGCCATACATCCCTTCACCTTAGACAGCTAGGCCTCGTCTTGCCAAGCTTCGCACCACTACCCATGTCCTTTTATTGCCTTGCATTGCAATCCGCCTATAAATAGGACTAGTCATTCCCCCTAAACTGCCAACGAGCCTCACGGCCTCATTGTTCGATACCATTGTGTCACATTGAGCTTGAGCTCTCAAGCTTCGCGAACCGCCACCATGATTCCACTTTCTCAATGATCCTCTCCTCTAGTTTCTTCCCTCTCTTCTCCACTTAGACACCCACAATTGAATCCCTTTCTATCAACTGTGCCTCTACTGCCACTAGCGACAATTTGTCACGCGGCTGGAATCCATCGCTGCTGCCTTTTGTACCTCGCTGCCAACCACTGTGGCACCTTCGTTCGACCATCCAAGCCGCTTATCTTCTTCTTCTCCCCTTACTCATTGACCCAGTGTCCTCCAATTGCCAAGCCTCGCCGTCGTTTGTCAGCTTGATGTCGGCCATCGATCTCCCTTCGGGTCTCCCTCTCTCTAGTCAAAGCTGAGACGGCAGCTATGTGCTTGCTACCTCACCTACCCACTCAGCTCCACCCCTTAACCCTTAGGCCTTATCTACAACCGACTGGTCTAACCCGCTTTCCTCATGGGCCGGCTTGGTAGCCCACTGGCTGTAAGGCCAAAAGTGCACCATTTCACCCTCTCTCTCGCTCCAATTAGGCCCTCCTATTCCACTAAGCTGACTTCAACCGTTGGGCTGGCGCAATGAGCCAAGTTCCACTACCCATCTCCTTTACTCCATAAACTAAGTCTACTCTAGCTTCCTAGGTCTCAATTGTTCTCTTGGGCTAAAGCCAATCAAAAGGCCCATTTCCATTTCTTACCCGTGAACCAAATCCACTATACCTTTTCCAATTCCAAAAAATTCTCAATCTTCAAAAATCCATATATTCACATTTGTAGCTCTAATTGACCCATTCAAGTTTCTAATTTTTTTAAAATTAATATCTACCTAATGACATTATTAGTTATTAATATTAATATTTTCTTTTTAGGTTTGGTGTTGTTTTCTCATCTTTCTCTTTTTTCGTACGTAGTCGACGTTGATGGAAATTATTTTGGGCACAAAATCTTTAAGGCTTTGAAGATGATGACAGAACTAAGTCACCCTTTAATCATATTGCTACTAGTTTTAAAATATTTATTTATAAAATTGTATTGCTAGTATGCACGATAAACTTGACCGACATCAGATCACGTGACAGATCGATAGACCTATCCAGTAGTTACATTATACCTATTGGATGTTGATATCTCTATCCCTTGTTGCTCCACCCTCATGATATGTCATCACCCGTGCCCTTGAGCATAGGTTCTGATGGTCCCATTCATATCATACTCATTTGTCAATATATAAAAATGGGTTTACTAAACTTTTAAAAACCTAGCACATGGTGTCAGCAAGTTTACAAAATAAAAGTTGTTTGTGAAAACTCATGATGCAAAGTGGCCATCTTGGTGGTGATACTCTCTATTAGCATATCAGGACTGATTTTTAGGGAATTCCATCTGAACTTCTTAGAGTGTGACCATATGGGTAGAATAGGACATCCCTAATCAAGTAATTAGTAAACCCTAGATGTGTGTGGAAGTCATTGCACATGGAGTTACCAAGGTGGCATATGAGATGTACTTGTAGGATTGGAGGTCTGAGACTTGCCTAGTACTTGGTCTGGGACCAGTTTAGTTAACGACCGGCTATCTTGAGAATACTTTAGAAATACATTGTCGCGAACCTCCCTGCTAGGCCAATGAGAGAGTAAGATCACATCGTGTGGGTAAAGTGTGCACCCTTTGTGGAGATTATCAAACTGTTCAAATAGCCATGTCCATAATTTTGAGGGAATGTGAGGTGATTCTTTTAGTATAGATTCATTTTCGTGTGCTTTGTGAAAGTTGTTTGTGGAGATAGAAACCATTACTAGAATCAGCCTAGAAGGTTAACAGAAGACCATTACATGGTCTAAAATGACCCTAGGGTGGACTAGAATGTCAATCGACATCATAGATTAGGTTTTCCAAATGAAAGTAGTGTGCTGGAGGTTATGAATGATTCTAAGATCCAAGGAAATAAGAATATGGTTTGACATCTTGAAAGTAAAAAAGAAACTAATAGATGAGAAAAGAGTTGGAAGCTATTAAGGGTAGAAGGCTATACACTAGTGTTTTGGTAAGGCAACCAAAAAAACAGTTTTAATAAACTAAAATTTATTTCATCCACTTGAATTATTGTAAAGCAATTCACGGACAAGATCAAGACAAAAGTCTCTTTTCAAATCACATGATAATCGACCCCACACTTAAAAATGTTTTTAAAAGTTTGTAAAACAAATCTAGCCCTTATTTATAGTGTGTATGCTCACATTTTCTATGGTTTGCTGACTACATAAGTACTCAACCATTGTTTTCTCCCTTTCTCCCAAAAAGAGCAAAGTGAAGTTAAATGTTAGGGTTTCATTCTTAATCTCAAGCCATTATTTGTGGATTGGGTCTAGTTGCACTAGGTTTTAATGTTGATTCTCTACTTGCCAGTTACACGCTTGAATTTATTCTAAAGATGTGACACCCTAAAATATATAATCTATCTATATTATCTTTAGCTGCAATGATTCATCTTAGTTTACCATAGGTACCATCATTGTATCTTGGGACTAGGCATTGCAATTTCACGGGAGTCAGTTCACGCTAATTTTCTATAACGCACTCTCTTTACTATCACGGTTGGTGCTGTCAAAGTGGGTATAACAACAAGCCCAATATGTGTTTTTTTTTGTGTTGATGTTTGAATAATGCTTTCAACATAGGATTAAATGAAGCCGTAATTACGATAGAAAATGATACTTATAACATATTTGGACAAGCATCAAGTTAAAATTTTAAGAAAAAATAGACAACATGACACTATTCTAATAGTATTACTTATATTTTTTCTACGTGATGATCCGCAAGAGCCACACGTCCTTGTACTATGTACAAGCCACGAGCGATGCTAGATGCCATCTTTTTTTCTAGGCTTCCATGCTACTCTCCTCCCACAGTCAAGCAATGTGTGCCTACCATCAACATTTATCGGACCAATCGCTACATGCCACACGTGCCTAGTTAGGCTACCCCTCATGATTTATGGATGGCTTGTACCTTGGCCTTATTAATGATGGGCCCACTGGTTGGGGGCTCATATGGCTACATCCTGATTGGTATAGTACCACATACTAGACAAATACATCTAGGTACTAGAAGATGATACATGTCTATACCTGATCTAATGGTACCACATATCAGATAAATACATCTAGATACTAGGAGATGATACATGTGTATACTAGATCTAAAACCTAGCATCATGTATGATACACATAGATAGATATAATATATATAGATATCACATCTAATACCTAGATATCAAGCCTAATACACATAGCCATATAAGTACTTGATTTGATACTCAAGTATATAGTTAACATGTCTAATACACATAGGTACTAAGGTTTGACACCTAGGTACCTGATCCGATATTTATAGCTACAAGTCTAATACCCTAATATCACGTATATTGCTTATAGGTATCCGAGATGATATAATATAAATATAAGGTCTGATACGTGAGTATTTAACCTATCTAACAAAACATGTGTTATGTGTAATCTGTAGCGTTGTCTAAATTCCTTAAAAGAACTTAGAAGAAAACGAAGAGGAGGCAAGTTTTTTCTAACACTTCTTCTAGATAGCTTAAATAAGGTTTCTTTGGATTGGGGAAAAAACCAAGGAATTGAGTTATTGAATGACCGTAGCTTCATTTAGATCAAGGAATTGAACAGGAAACAAACTATCCATTTTTCTCTTCCTGCACTAAGAACGGGACAGACAAGTAGCTCATCATGGCATGATAAAACGAACTAGCTCATCATTGGCTATAATAAATATTATTTACTTAACTAATACAGAAAGTTTGTTGTAGTGGTCTAGTTTACTTAACTAATACAGAAAGATTTGTTGTAGTGGTCTATAATTTTCTAAAGTTTCATTCATTTTTCTTTTACGCCATCCAAACATCTATTTACATAGAATTTTTTTTATTTTCCAATCCTCTATTTTACTTATACATTTTATTTTTATATATTTCTCTATTTTACAATCATGACTCGATGAAAATTCTGAAAAAAAAAGACACGCATAGAGAGTAATTGTGGACGTGTAGGCTATACCATTCGGTATGCTGTATGCTAGCAATCCTCTAAAATTTGCTGACTATTGTATCTGGCCAAAAGGGCCGGCACAGAAGTCGAACCAACATGAGGCCGGATTTATCCTATTTTCAAAAAAGAAAACACAATGCAGCCTAATTATTTGCCTTGACGGACCCAAGAAATCAAGAACAGTGTCCGTCCGCCCATTATTCCATTCCATCGGGCAGCAGCACATTCCATCGGGAGTAGAACCAGGTTCCCCCTATCCGCGCCTATCTCGGCCTCGCCTCCAACCTCCGACCAGACCGATCGATGAACCAGCAGGCACCCCTCCCAAGAAAGTAAGAAACCACGTGATTGTAGCTGGGTGCAGGCCTACTCTTGCTGCCGCTGCTGATTTGAGCCGGAGGAGGTGGTGGGGAGCGAGTGAGGCCATCGGCATAGCCGTCGCCGTCGACGCGTATAGCTTCTTTTGCCGTTTTTGTGTGCTGTGTTTTTGTTGGTCGACCCTTGTTCTCGATTCCGTCCATGGTGTGGTGGTGGTGGTTTCAGGTCGTCGATCTTGGGGGCCTCGCTGTGCCATGAACAAGTCAGCTGTCGTTCTGGTGTGGTGCTGTTGTGTGGATTTGCGGGAGGGGAGGACGGACAGCAAAAACTTACTGGAGCAAAGAACTGACTGACTGGAGGAAGAACTGACTGAAAAATGATGAGACGATCCGCATCTGTAAGTGGGCAATTTCTTGTTTTTAGTCCCGTTTTGGTGCTCTGATTACCTTGTAGCATGTCCTGCCTTGGCCATGAACTTTAATGTCGTGGGCTCCCTGCTTGCTGAATTGAGGAATAGATTCAGATTAGGAATTAACACTGGTCCAAGAACCATTTGGCACTTCGCTGAGAATTCAGTTCTTCTAAGGTCGGGCACTGTAATGGACAGACTAATGGGTGCCTCACGGGGGAAGTGGACTGCTGTCTGTCTTTTTTATGGAGACCTCTGTCTTCTTGCATGGGATTCAAGTTGGGCTTATATAATTCCCATTTGGCCACTTTCCTTTTGGAAAAATTCTCCGACGATGATGTGCTAGACCTTTGCTCTTTGCTTTTACGTGTGCTTCCTTCCCTTATACTATGGATTCCGACATTGCAGAAGACGGCGTTACCTTGTTATAACCTAGAAGTCAGCATTGGCACACTGTGGAGATCACAGTCAGTTGATGCTGACATTTTGATCCAACCCACAGTAAGGAAAACGAGTGATGGATAAAACTTCTTTGTGCAAACATGAATGGGCAAAAGAAACAAGGTCAACACCCCCCCCCCCCCCTCTCCCAAAAGGCGCGAATCTGTTTCTGGACTATGTTTCATTTGTTTTGTATTTCCTTAAAAAAATGCATTATTCAGATTCAGTTCATGAACAATAGTTGTTGACGTTCTTCTGCTGGAATTTGTTTTAGGCACTTCAGGTCCTTTTGGTTTTTGCCACTGTTTTTGCTGGGACTAAATGGGCCACTTCATCTGCCATGTACTGCAACGACTTGACAACAAGCGTGCATCGGCCACACAGTGTCTCAATTACTGAGTTTGGTGCTGTTGGTGATGGTGTTACTCTTAACACGAAAGTGTTTAAGAACGCATTCTTTTACCTCAGCTCATTTGCGGATAAGGGTGGAGCAGAGCTCTTTGTGCCAGCTTAAGGTGGTTGACTGGGAGTTTTGATCTTATTAGTCATCTCACTGTGTCACCTAATGCCAATGCAGTAATAATCGGATCTCAAGTAAGATGACTTTATGCATTTTTTCACAGAAGTGAATTATTTATTCTTCTATCCTGATTCCTAAACTTAACAAAAGTCTTCAACTTTACGCTGTTTTACATAAGTCGTACTCTAACAAAATTGTTGAATAGCGTGAATGTTTTATATTTCATTACATTCTTTCCTAAAAACAATATCTTGAAACTTACAGTAACTGGCTCTCATGTTCCAACATGTAAAGACCTTACACTAGAACAAACAGTGCAAGAAGTATTACAGTTGTGATCGTCATAAGAAGCCTTTTGCAGGATTCATCTGTCTGGCCAGTCACTGATCCTTTGCCATCTTATGGGCATGGCAGATAACTCCCTGGTAAAAGACACCGGAGTCTTATTTTTGGATCCAACCTTACTGATGTAATAATAACTGGTTAGTAAGTATCATATTTATATCATGTGTGCACTTGTATTTGTAGTCTACATGTGAATTGTAATAATGCAGTTCATATTGCTGTGTTCTTTGCAGGTGCTAATGGCACCATTGATGGCCAAGGAGAAATTTGGTGGAACTGGTTTCACAATCACACATTAAATTATACTGGACCCCCTCTTCTTGAACTGATGTACTCGAACAAAGTTGTTATTTCCAATTTAACCTTCATGAATGCATCATTTTGGAACATTCATCCTGTATAATGCAGGTTGGTTTATCTACATCTCTACTTCATTTATTACTAGAGTACCATCTGTTGCGGTTGCACCTATTTCTTATCTTGATTTCTTGTTCTAAATAACCAGCCAAGTTCTCGTCCAGCACCTAACGATCCTAGCACCTATCAGTTCACCAACTGATGGCATTGATCCAGGTGTTCTTGCTTTCTGAGTTAATATAAATGACCTAAATTCTGAGTGTTTCTGCCATGGTCCTCGGACCATGACAGTTTCTATAATATTTTTCATGTAATTTCAATTAACTTAGCAGTTAACCATGGACAAAAATAGTTATTGTCTGATGCAATGTACAGAACTTCTCACTATCTTGGTAAAAACAAACTGTGAACAGATAACATGGAAAAACAGTTCAAAACATAGAGCACACCTGTTCATCTTTAGGCTCTATACTCAATTGTTCCTCAAATATTTGCCTCAAATGTAGCTTTGATTCAGTTTTTCGAATGTACCATGCACCCCTAGATAAAACGACCACATTAATGCAGGATTTTTAGAGTAGTCCTTGCTCTGCTCTCTGGCTTCCCTTTTTTTCTTGTTTTGTATATGTGCATTCTTTAGCAGATTTCAATAGCTGCTGCTAATGCAACTTCAATGCCACCTAGACTAATCCACAAATGTGTGCATCAAAGACTGTTACATCAGAAACGGTGATGACATTGTTGTCATCAAGAGCGGTTGGGACGAGTATGGTATCTCTTTTGCCCATCTGTTAACGCCAAAATCTGAACGATCCGATGGCGCTCAAGCCGATCGGTTGGGAGATCCGATGGGTCTAAAGCCGATCGGCTGAGAGGTCCGATGGAGAGTTTAATGCAGTCATCGGCCGATAGAGATACTGAGACAAAGCCGGTGGAAAACTGTAGAAAGGCCGATCAGATTAGTAGAAGATTGGATCGGCTTAAAGACAGGGGATTGTCCAATTTGGATTAGATCCTAGAAGCTCGAGGGAAGGAAGGAAAAGAATCGGCTTGGCTAAAAGAAGGCTACAGTAGAGAAGCCGATCAGGATGCGGCAAAGGAAATCCTGGTTGTAAATTGGAAGATTATTCAGATGAAACCGGGTTTGCGGAAGAGCCGTGGATTCCACGGTAGGGTGTTTATTTTTGTAAATTGTAACCTTACTCAATTAGGGAGGTTTAGCTGGTTAGTTAACTGTTTTAGGAATATTTTCCTTTGTTCTTACTAGGAAATAATGTCCGATGGTCGTAGACGCGTCGGACTCTGTCTATAAATCTAGGGTATAAATATAGACCCCCTGAAAACATGTAACATATCTCTCGATTATATACAAATTCGGCGTATCGCCACCCTAGTTCATCTAGGTTCTACCGGCGGGTTCTGGCTCTCGACGCGGGGCTGCATCGGTTAAGTCTGATCTCCGACGAAGTGGTAAGTCCCGCCACCATCCCGTTATGTCTTGCTCTGTCTGATGCTGCATCGGTTAGGTCCGACCTCTTAGGCCGATTGGATGTATCGCATCACGTCCGTGCTGGACCTATCAGCCTGTTAAGCTCCCTCTGCCATCGTCAGTCTCGTGCTACATCGGTTGGGTCCGACCTACGGGGCTGCCGACGGTAGATCGAGCTTCAGGCCTATAGTCTCCTGCACGGCGTGCCATCGGAGTGCTAGCCGATGAGTTATCCACGCTCTATGCTTCACGCCCAATGCATCGGCCCGTCGGCCGATACACATTAGCTTTTAGAGGCGTCCCACGATGCGTAACGCCAAACATATCGGACCCCCAGCTGATACGCAACCGCCTCTAGAGAGACGTCCCCTCATCGGCTCAGTTAGCCGATGGGTTCGTTCCTATTTTTGCTACGGCATAGCCGATCCGGCATCCTCCGTATCATCGCCGCTGGCCCCGGCCTCGTACTGTCTCGGTTAGATCCGATCTTCGAGGTTCGGTGTTGATGGCGCTGCCATGACGGGCGACGGGTCTCTTGCTGTCATATCCGGAGCGGTATCGGCTTTGCAGCCCGTGCCTTCTTGCGCTAATCATCGCCTAGGCCGCATGCGCGCTCATCGGTTTTTCTAGCCGATGAATCACTGTTCGGCTGTCCGGAGGGATCCCGTGCGTCTTGATATCCTCTGAGCACACCCTGGTTCCTCCATCGGCTCTGCGGTCGACCGCTCGTCGACACCTGTACACATCGGCTCCCCAGCCGATCGAACAGCATCCTGATCCTATCGGCAGCCAGCCCATAGCGAGCGCCTGTATCGGAGCCGCTCGTCTTACCTCCTTGTCAATTGCAAGGTCAAATTGACTGGCACGCCCGCGAACCTCGACGCGTAAGGACCTGCACTAGAGATAAGCAGACCTTCCAGGCCTTCGCGTGACCGAGCCGCCGTCCCTTCCCGGTCACGGGATCTTTTGGCGGCGAGCACCATCCTAGCTCCAACATTAGCATCTGGAACATCACTGGACTAACAAGGAACAGCACAGGAATAGGCTTTCTAAGCGCGATGTCTGGTGGTTTATCAGAGGTTCGAGCTGGGGGCCTTTGCTTCATCAACTCGGTGCATGGGATCAGAATCAAGACTGCCCCAGGGCACGGTGGGTACGTGAACAACATATACATAGCTGATGTTAGCATGGACAATGTCTCAATAGTCATCAGGATCACTGGAAATTATGAGGAACATCCTGATGACAACTATGACAAGAATGCGCTTCAAGTCATAAGCAACATAACAATCAAAGATGTGGTGGGAGTCAACATTGGTGTTGCAGGAATGTTGCAGGGCATCCAGGGGGATATCTTCATCAACATTTGCTTATCAAATGTGTCCCTCCGTAGCAAATCTGCAGATCCCTGGAATTGTTCGCTCATCGAAGGGTACTCAAATTCTGTATCTCCAGAGACATGTGAGCAACTTAGACCCAACCCTGGGCCAGGCCAAGTATGCTACGGTGGTAATAGCTATCCAGTGCCAGCAGCACAGCAGCCACATAAGTCGGGCGCTACCCAGTTACAAAATCATTTCCTCAAGTTCACTTCTCTATACACTTAGGCGCCCCAATGGTTGACGATGTCCTTGTAGATTTTTATTTTTGGTGTAAGTGATTGTTGAAGACTTTTAATTTTGCCTTAAGGCTTGCCTTGTCTAGTCGTGTGTATAGAGCTTTGTGGAGATAACTGTTGGTGTGATGTTATTATTGCAATGTCCTGTATTGTTTGGATTCTTGAAATAAAAGCAATCCATGTTTATAACTTGAAAGGAGTATAAAAGAGAGTTCCCACTTTCTATTACAATGTGACAATTTCTGTTAATGTGCAGTAACTTCTACTGGAGAAAGGGTGCTACAGTGCTAGTCTGCTACAGATCAAATTCAGAAATTCAACAAAGATTTGAGTTAACAAATAAAACTCAAAATCGTATGGACAATTTCTGAGATAGTTTTATATTCCTAGTGTACAACATTTATGTAAATGGACTAATTGAGAATTATTTAGGCACCAGTGTAATGGAACCATTACTGACGACATGAAAACAAGGGAATTTAACCTTTAGCAAAATTCCAGAAGGTTGATCTATGAAAATTCAGTTAGAAAATTTATTGTATAAACTGAACGTTCTGAGACTCTGGCGTATCTGAGACTCTGTCCTGCACACTAGTACATCTGAAACTTCTCCTTGGTCTTCTCAAAGACTTGCTCCGCAATCAGGGCTCCATTGCCGTCAGCCTTCTTGATCTCCATGTTGGCCTTCTGATAGTATCCAGTGCCTCTCAGAGCATCTGCAATGAAGTCATCAAATCCAATGGCAATGGCTGCTTCTGCCTTGGCTCCATACACCAGCCTCTGTAGAAGAATTAGCAGTGGTGTCAAATAAAATCGTCAGACATTTGTAATGAGGTTATGCTTAAGGAAAATTGAAGGATGAACCTTGATCCGGGAGAGATGAACTGCACCAAAGCACATTGGGCATGGCTCGCAAGACGCGTAAATTTCACAATCTGAGAGCTCAATTTTTCCAAGCTTTTTGCAAGCCTGAAATATTAACAATGATTATGTGAATAGCTATCCCGAAATGGTGGGAAACAACTCAAAGATCAGTTAGTACGAAGGAAAAAAACATGAATTGTGAAAGGCCCAAATGTATACACATTATCAATCAGAGAAGAGAAATGATTCTTTTTTATTCCTTTTGTCCGGGTTGCAACCCTTTGACTGCCCGAATCTTGATCAGCCTCACTTTCTCCTACAATGTTTGAGGCCGACCTCAGGGGTCAGTCTTATTAATACGAAATCCCTCTATTCCCACATTGTGGATGCATAAGTTTTATGCTAAACCTATAGTTCAGTGTTAAATCTATAGTTTTACTCTAGAATGTAGACATCACATATTCTTCTAACAGATGAAAGACTGACGGTGATAGTTAAAGCATTTTTACCTCTCTAATTGCAGTCACTTCAGCATGTGCAGTTGGATCAGTATGCTTTAGAACCATGTTATGGCAGCTGACTACTACTTCATCATTACAGACAACGACTGCTCCAAAGGGGCCTCCATCACCGCAGTCAACTCCCCGATATGCTTCTTCAACTGCTTTTGTCAAGAATTTGTGGTCCCTGTCTTGTACAGCTGTAAATTTTCCGAAACTCTAAGTTAGAAATTCTGCTGGAAGACCTTAAAATGCACCGAATCAACCAAACAGCTAAAATTAGGCTGTAAAACACCACTGGTCAATATGCAATACTAGTACTCCTATCAACAAGTTAAGGCTGTAGTTCTGTACAGAAAGAAGTACGGAACCAAAAAGATTAAAGAGCCAACTATATCAGTACTCTTACCTTCATGATGACCAGAAAATGCAGAAGCAACTGAGATGGTTCCATCCTTCGACTCCACAACTACAGGAAAAATAGCTTATTTTAGAGTTTGAACAAAAAGGACATATTGAGGACATGATCATTGATAACTTCATATCAGAGAGAGATCTAAAAGAGTGGAACCTTCAGCAGAATTTAACAACAAAATTGCTACTATAAGTATGGTGAACGCTAATGTAGAAGTGTAGTATACAGTAAGACTGAGATCCCGTACTTTATAAAGAAGGATTGGGTCTATATATATACAAGTCCAGTGGTCTAACCTCACCGTAGTCATAACAGAAGGGGAACGGACGTAGAGACTGGAGCGAAAACTGGTGAACAAAGGCGTGGGTAGGCCTTTGGTCACAATGTCGGTGAACTGGTGCGTTGACGATACATAGAGCACCCGAACATGTCCTAGAGTAATCTTGTCACGTACGAAGTGAATGTCAATTTCAATGTGCTTCGTGCGTCGATGATGAACCGGGTTGGCGGTCATGTAGATGGTACTAACGTTGTCACAGTAGACAACGGTCGCGGAAGTGATGGGTGTACGGAGCTCCTGGAGAAGCTAGTGAATCCAGCAGCACTCGGCGACGATATGGGCAACGGCGCAATACTCTGCTTTAGAGCTAGACCGAGACACTATAGTTTGGCGCTTGGAGGGCCAAGAGATTAAAGTGTCACCGAGGAAGACGCAGTAGCCAGAAGTGGAGCGTCAGGAGTCGGGACAACCTGCCTAGTCCACGTTAGAATACGCGGTGAGAGAGTCGATGAGGCTGGAGCTGAGATGTAGGCCGATGGATAGTGTGTCCTTCACGTAGCGAAGGATACGCTTGAGCAGTGCGAGGTAAGGTTCGCGCGGAGCATGCATAAATAGACACACTTGCTGTACGGTATAGGTGAGATCAGGCCGTGTGAGTGTGAGGTACTGGAGAGCACCAGCAAGACTCCGGTACTAGGAGGGGTTGGCGATGAGAGAGCCGTCGGTGGCGGAGAGCTTGGCGCAAGTGTTGACCGGAGTGGTGGTAGAGTGACATTCGGTCATGCCCGCACGCTGGAGAAGATCCATGGCATACTGGCGCTGAGAGAGGAATAGCCCGTGGGAAGAACGCGTAACAAAGATACTAAGGAAGTGATAAAGAGGACCTAGATCGGTCATGGCAAACTCCGAGTGGAGTCGGGCCATGGTGTGCTGTAGGGTGGTCGTTGAGGACGTCGTAAGAATGATGTCGTCGACATAGAGAAGGGGGTAGGCGGTGGTATCTCTGGTATGAAGTATGAAGAGAGACGTATCGGAGACGGAGGCCACAAAGCCAAGTTGCCAAAGATAGGCAGCAAAGTGCTGGTACCAAGCCTGAAGGGCTTGTTTGAGGCCATAGAGAGAGCGCTGAAGGAAACAGACGTCGTCGGGACGAGATGGGTCGACGAAGCTTGGAGACTGTTGGCAGTAGACCGTCTCCGTCAGATGACCGTGAAGGAAGACATTCTTCATGTCGAGCTGATGGATCGGCCAAGAACGCGAGGCAGCGAGAGTGAGCACAACCTGAATGGTAGCGGGCTTGACGACGGGGCTAAAGGTCTCGTTGTAGTCAACGCCGGGACGTTGAGAGAAACCGTAGACCACCCAGCGCGCCTTGTCACGAGCAAGCGAGTCATCGTAGTGGAACTTGTGTTTAAAGATCCACTTGCCAGTCACAACGTTGGCACCGGGAGGACGAGGGATGAGGTGTTAGGTCTCGTTGTCCATGAGGGTCTTGTACTCATCAGCCATAGCCACGCGCCACTGAGGATCAGCCAAGGTAGAACTGTGAGTCACCGGGATGGGTGAGACGGCATAATGGACTGCGGAGAACCCGTAGCGTTGGGTAGGGCGGAGGGACCCGGTTTAGGATCAGGTGATCATATGAGAGGAGGTGGAGACAGCAGAGGCCGCACGGTCCGATGGTAACGTCGGTGGTAGGGCAAGGTCAGAACGGGGGAGGGTGGCATCGGCTCGGGATCAACGACTGTAGCTTCGAAGAAATGGTTGGACGAGGTCAACCTGAGCCAATGGAGGGTGGGGGGCCAATAGGGATTGGTGAGCCGATGGAGTTGGTGGAGTCGATGGGGGCTGGACGAGATCAGCCTGAGCCGATGGAGGGTGGGGGCCGATGAGGGTTGTGTAGCCGATGGAGGTTCGATTTGGGTGACAACGGAGCGGAGAAGAGTGGGATAGTCGTTCAGGGGGTCCTCAGGAACGACCGATGTGGAGTGCGGAGGTGTGGTTGGTGGAGAATGTCGGGATGGTACCATGTTGGTTAGAAGAAAGTCGAGGTCGCCAGACGAAGGTCCATGGTGAAGTAAACCGAAGGAGAAGCAGGACTCATCAAATACGATATGGTGGGAGATGATCCGTCGGGTGGAGAGATCAAGACAGCAGTATCCCTTGTGGGAAGAGGGATAGCCAAGGAAGATATAGGCGGTGGAGCGTGGTGCGAGTTTATGAGGAGCGATGGCTGTTAGGTTGAGGTAGCAGAGACACCCAAAGACGCGTAAGTGAGAGTAGTCGAGCGTCTTGTGGTATAGAAGGGTGTAGGGAACGTTGTGACGAATGAAAAAGCAGGGGCGCCAATTTAGTAGTTAGGTTGCAGTTGTCAGTGCTTCAGCCCAGTAGAGTGCAGACAGATAGGCGGAAAGATGCATAGTACAGCTGATGTTGTTTAGAGTTCGAAGAAGGCGTTTGGCCTTACCGTTTTGGAAAAATGTGTAGGGATAGAAGAGGCGAAGATGGGTGTCACGGGAGGTGAGAAAGGCTTAGATGGTATGGTTTACAAACTCTGTACCATTGTCGGCCTGGATGGCTTGAATGGAGAGTTTGAATTGGATGGAAACATAGTTGGTGAAATTGATGAGGTGAGAGACAACCTCGGGCCTACTTGTGAGAGGAAAAGTCCAGTAGTAGTGTGTATAATCGTCAAGTATTGCAAGATAATACTAATAACTCGAAACACTTTTAACTGAAGAAGTCCACACATCACAGTGAATTAATTCAAAAGGTCTAGAGGTACAAGACATAGAGGGAAAGAAAGACAGCTGCATATGTTTGCTAAGTTGGCAAGAGTGGCAGACAGTGGAGCTGTTGTGGTTGCACTATATGGAGGCGCTATGACGGAGAGTGGCGATAGCGTCGGAGCTGAGATGACCAAGGCGAAGATGCCACAAGTTGGTGGAGATGGCTAGGCTAGTGTGGGGAGTGGACGGCGTAGCGAGGATGGTGTAGAGGTCACCACCACTATTGTATCGAAGCATCTTGCGTCGGGTCGGGATATCCTTCACAGAGAAACCAGAAGCATCAAATTCAATTGAACAATTGTTATCTCTTGTGAATTGGCGGACAGAAAGTAGATTATGGACGAGGGAAAGAACTATGAGGACATTGTGGAGTGGAAAATTGGATGTAGGTGTAAACAGGATGGAGCCACCACGGCATGTTATAGGGAGAGATTGGCCATTGCCGACCGTGACGAAAGGGGAGGTAGAAGGATGGCGAGAAAATAGTATATCGTCCAAGAAAGCCATGTAGGATGACGCACCAGAGTCCAGCACCCAGGGGTGCTGGGGATGGAGCGTCATCTGGTTGAGGCGGCAATGAGGCCAGCTTGGTTCCACGAGAGAGCCGACTGGATGGTTGGTGAGGGTGTGATCGACTGAAGCGGTTGGACGAGAGCGAACGCCAGGTGGACCTGAGGGTGTGCGCCGATGACCCCGAGCTACCAGCCGATGGGGCTACGTAGCTGGGGTTAGGGTACTCAGGGGTTGTAGTAAAGTCACGGACCCATGGGACTGGCAGACGGGGTAGGGATAGGAGCAGGATGCGGTTGCATCGGACCACTCCAGCTCTTGCACTTGTCCTTCCCTTTGCTTTTACCGTTGCCACCAGCACTGGCTTTGTTGCCATGGCCAAAGCCATGGCTACTAGAGCCGCGAGAGATGGTAGCAACGCACGGTAGACGGCAGCCGATAGGGTTAGAGCAGCCATGATCGACTGCAGCAAGGAGAGCGGTGTGGGTCACAGTGTTCTCATCGTTGGCCAGGCGAAGTTCCTTGAGAGTTAACATATCGTAGGCCCGAGCGAACGTGGAAAGAGGTGCGGAGTTGGCGATATTATCGGCGGTATTGGAGAAGCGAGGGTTAAGTCTTCGCAAGAGGACAAGGACGAATTGGGAGTACGGTGGCGGCGACCTTGACTTTAAGGCGTTGGCAGTACGAGGAGATAGAAAAGTCTCCTTGTACTATGGAGTGAAACTTATTGAGAAGGAAGATGGCGCGCGGCTACTTGTTTGCTTGGAAGAGCCGCTCGATGGCCATCCATTGTAAGGTCGAGAACGAAGTCATCGATCGAGCCAAGTAGCTAGTTGCGCACGCAGTACACGGTGATGTCCTACTTGGGGTCATCGGGTTGAGGTGGAGCAGAGCCATCGATGTAGGAGCGAAGGCCGAACTTTCCACATAAGGATTTAAAGAAAAAAACCCACTTAGAATAATTGGGGTTGAGGTCGAGAGAAATGGGAACGTGAGATTTCATATTGACGGCAGCGTAGGCTGGTGAGAACATTGGCGAAGGGTGCCTGAGTTACTGTCAAGAACATCGATGGCCGGAAGTGATTCGACGACTGGAAGAGTGCTGGAACCAAGAGCTGATTCGGTGGTCATGGCAAGAGAGTAGCGAGGCATGATAAACCGATGAGAGTGTTGAGCCGATGGGGAGAGACGGGTGTCCGATGTGGACCGATGCATAGTCGATGAGAGTGGGTGGCAGAGTAGGTGGAGTAGGTAGGCGGGTGTTCGATGTGGACCGATACATAGCCGATGAGAGTGGGTGGCAGAGTAGGTGGAGTAGTAGAGTAGATAGGTTGAGTAGGTAGAGTAGATAGATCACGGGCGTGAGAGAGTACGTGGGTCACGGACGCGAGGGGGTTTGTGTCCGTGAAGTGAGGTTTCGCGTCTATGGACATGTGGATGCAACTGAGTGGGGCAGACCCGGAAAACGGGAGAAGTCATGAGCGCGAAGAAAAGAAGTTCGTGTCTGGGAAACAAGAATTTGTATCCATGGACACGTGGACGCATCGGAGTGGCGCGGACGCGAGTGAAGAAGTTTTGTGTCCAGAAGCAGGTGAGCGTATCGAAAGAGCGGGAACCGAAAGAGTGTTACAACCGATGGAGGATGGATGGATCCAGCCGATGGAGATCACGAGTGTAGATGTGCGCCGACGTAGGAAGGGAAGGTGGGCTGAAGCAAGGGTCTGAACGAGACGAGAAGGCGGATGGAGGTTGTCTTCTTGTCACGTGGTGGAAAAAGGCGAGTAGGCGGAGAAAGACCGTCTACGGAGAAGACAATAGGGATAAGAATCAAGGCGAAAAAGATAGAGGAGGAATACCAGAGGAGAAGGTCTATGACGGAAAGGAAGCGTTGACTCGCTAGCGAGAGGGTTGCTAGCGTACCGAAGATATTTAAACCTGTTTTGATATTATACAGAAGTGTAGTATACAGTAAGACTAAGATTTTATTCTCTATATTAGGTCTATATATATATATAAAAGTCCAGCAGTACACAGCTATCAAACGATTTCTGAGGGACAATTTGAGAGCATTTTCTTGTTGGCTATCAGTCAAGAAGCTAAAAAGGCGGATTAGTTGTTGTTACTTGACGAGACATATATAACATGAAAATGGCAAGAGTGCAGAAAAACATAAAAGCAGATTCTTCTTTCCATGCAAAGACATTAAACAGCCAGTTGGTACACGCATATTAATAGAACACAGTTATTGTGACAACCTCTAGACAGCAGAACATCGCTCTCATCAAACTTCAATTGTTTCCAGCCCAACCCGAATTCTGCATTTGCCTTATATGGCGTGATAAGGATGCAAACTCCAAGGATCTACTACATATCTGGTCGATCGCATAATCAATTCTAAAGATGCGATGCCCGAGATCGTCTTCTCACCAAATTTATTTTCATTAGAATAACTTACACGCAAGAAAAAGGCGTACTTTTCTAAAGACATTGCCACAGCTCACACGCATCTTCCTGTCAGAGAGAGAGAGTCTACATCCACCAACCCTCTAATAAAGTCGCCAAAGTGCGTGATTTTGGCAGATTCCGGTGAAACGGAACGTAAAAAAATATTAAGCAAGGTAAAAGGTTTCAGATTTGGGACCCCAAGAACACGATCGCAACAGAAAGCTCCACGCAACATGGAGAACTGAACCGGTGGTCACCGGAATTCAGAGTCTATCCTAATCCTGCTTCGTTGGCATGATTATTGGCTATCCACGAGATCCCAAACGAGCATCGCACATTCTAACGAACGAAGAAGAACAGGGTAAATTCATTTGAGAATTCAGGCAGCAAGAAGCAACGACTAACAACCTCTCCCCCCAACACCAGATCACATTCCATGCCAATGGGGCTTTCCATGACCCCAGAACAGGATAAAGAACTGATCCGATCCTCAAGTTTCGATACCCCCAAAGCAGAGAGAGCACAGAATCAACCACAGCCGCACACCACCACCCACTCAAATTCACCACGAAGAGAGATAATCAAAACGAGAGGGAGACAAAGGCGTACACTGGGAATCCATGGCGGGGAGAGAGAGAGCAGCAGCAGCAGCAGCAAATCCAGCAAACTTTTCGGCGAGAGAGAAACGCGGAGCCTTGCCCTGCCAGGCCCTCCGTGCTAGCTGAAGGGGAGGGGAGAGAGCCGGCCTCGACTGTGACAAGGCACGCTCTTACTGACAGGTGGGGACTAAGCGAGCGCTGGCCCCACCTGCCGGGAGCTGACTGGCTGTGGTCTCGGGGCGATGGGCGTGGAGGATGGGGGCAGGATCTGGCCACCAGACGGTCCGCGTCACGTGGAGAGGCTCCGTAGACCGCGTGCACAGAGGAAGTGGGCCCATGGTCCCGCTGGCCGTGCGGTGGTGTCCGTGTGGGTCCGTGGGTCGTGTTCTCGTGGACGCAAACGCAACGGCGCGCGAGCCGTGCGGCGGGTTCCGTGGACGCGGTTCACTGGAAAAGGATGTGAACTGGTCCGCGGATTACTGGATATAGAGCGGAGAGCCGGATGAACACTGGCCGTATAGAAGTTGGATGAACATTGGCCGTATAGAAGTTCAGGTATCACAACTCACAACATTACAAATAAATATTTAGTACAAGTAAAAATGCCATTAAAATAATTACTCCCTTCATTTAAAAAACCAACTCCTAAGAGCTTAGCCATAGGCTATGTTAGACCTTCAGATATCACAATAACGTATGACATAACAAATAAATATTTAATACTCTATATCATGAAATAAAATAAAGTAAATATATGGTTAAAACAATTACTGCCTCTATAAAAAACTAATTTCTCACTATGAGGTTGGTAACTAAAAGTTGGCTTTTTCTGTGATGATGGGTTTAGAAATCTAAATATCTTATGACAAAGTTATAAACCATACATTCAAATCAATAGGACTTAACTAGTCATGGCGAATTGTAGTAGGGAAACTCACTAAAGTCGCCTTGACCCGGGGGTTTGAAAGGTCATCGCCATTATCAATATACGATAGGATCATTATGCCAAGTGGTCAATAATGCTAGATACAATATCAGTGGCATCAGATAATCTTACCGATATGGTGGCATCAATCTAGTGGCGGTGAGACCATCGGATTGATCTGGTAAAGGTAAGGTTATGACGTCAATCTGGCAAGGTGTGGTCATCAACATCAATTTGGACAAGGCATGGGATTGTTGAGCAGCATTGATCTAGTATGTGGTAGTTGATTTGGTAGAGCACGAAGGGTAAGGTTGTGGGAAGCGTCAAAATTAGTTGTTCCTCAAGGAAGGCAGCGGTGGGTATCTAGTTTCCTCATAATGGTGGCGGCTATGGTGAGGTGTGAGGATGGTGTGCAATAGCGACGGAGAGGCCATGGCTATGGCGCTTGAATCTTAACTCGGCAGGAGGGTGATGCACGGAGGAAGACATCGCCCGGGATGGCACAACAATGAGGTTAGTTAGGGAGACGGTGCAATGGAGACAACATGGCACAATAGAGAGGTTGCCGCACGAAAATGGCAGTGGTAAGCTTTGTGGTTGCTATGGTTGCGATAGGCGTCGATTGGAATGGCATGTCGATGAGGCGAGTTGGCTAGCTAGCACAAGAGATGGGGTTGCATGACGGGAAGGCTGCCACATAGAGACGCCATAGCGGTGACTGCTTAGGGGTACAGTTCGTGCTCGTGAGGTCAATGGATCCACCCCTAGAGAGTTGACTGCACTGGTCGCTAGTCACTAAGTCTGCCAATGGTTGCCCATCGTAGCCATGAGTGTTTGAAGACCGACATCGGTGTTGCCTAAAGGTGCCACACACCTTCCTAGAGGCAATGTCATGACATTCCTTCTATCATCCGTGTCAAGGGGTGGACTCTCTAGGTGAAAACTTTGTTCCGGATGTCCAAAATAGCGATATTTTTAAAGGCGTCATATTAGAGGTTCCTATTGGTGCAATATTCATGTGGCGGTGTCCCCCATCACATTGGGTTCAATTGATAGTGGTAAGATCTAGACTAATGATTATTTTATAGCTCAACTAATCCTTGACGTTTCTTATGCTTTGGTTTAACATCAATCGCTAGCAGTGATGAGAGCAAAATTTGATCAATAAAGTATCGACTACTAGTTTTAGATATTCTATTTTTTTAGTTAGAGAAAGACAAGAACTACGTATAACTTATAAGCCGTTGATGAAACAACAATTATACATACTCTATCCAACCATACATGGAGATTTGTGTCTTTTTGTGATATTTTTTAGTAAATTTTTGTTTTTAATCAAGCTGTAATTTTGTTAATCATAGTTATTTGTCCTACAAACTCTTTAATAATTGGTTGTAAAGGACGGAATGTAATGGAATGAGTTATATTATAAAAAACATGGTAGTATAGTAGAGGGGTGAGAGACAAAGGAGGAGAGAATGGAAGTAATGAGGGATAGGGTGGAGTAGACGTAGCAAGGTGGATCAAGGGTTTGAGATTTGAGAAATGTTATATACATATTAATATGGTATATTGTGATCTTGTCTATTGACGGTTTTATCGGGCCTTCCTGGTTAACCACATCAATAAATGCTTTATAAGCCATAGGTTATGTAGGTACAACATAAAAAGTGTCGACCATACATACAAGTACCTCCTCGTGGTAAATAGATTTCGTTATACTCAACCTTAATCGATAAATTCACCATGGGGATTTGTATTGCCCTATATCATCATCCCTATCCTTATCTAATGGCAAATATATACCTATATCTTCTTCGTAAGTCTTACCTAATTAGCTTCGTAAGTCTTACCTAATTAGCTGATAAAACACATTTTTAAAGTTTATCCTTTATTTAGTCCAATGCATATTTTTCCACTGCTACCTATGTTTTTAAATATGAGTATTTTTGACTGTTTAGCCAAGATTAAGGATATACAACTATTCTCTTTTAGTTGCCCCATTAGTTAAATTTTAATTTTTTAATTCTGCTCATAAGCATCTAATTGGCTGAAAATATTTAGATTTTCGTGTATCTTTACTAAAATTAACAGCAGCAGTTTCACTCTTTCCTAGATCTACCCAAAGAAACGTACACAAAAAAAAACTTGCAGCCATTCGATCGTATCATCCAACAGCATCAAACGAACCATTCGCGGTGTGTCTTGTAATGCTACACGGGACTCACAAGGCACAGTGCACCCCCGCTCTATCACCACGACGAGGAGATCGCCCGCCCTCCCCGTGATAGGCGCAGCTGCCTCGCCCTCACACCGTCCCGCTTCTGCTTGCTCCCATCCGGCCATCCCCTCCGCGGCGCACCCGACAGCGGGCCCTCCACACTATCTCGCCGTCGTCGGGATACCGACGATCCCAGCCCTAGCCGCTGCCCCCACTCCAATCCCGCCCCCTCTAGCGCTGGAGAGAGTCCGCATGCGGCAGCCCCGGCGCCGTCTTCAGATCGGCGTCATCGGAAACCCCTTCCCCAAGCCGGTGAGGGAGGAAGAATGCACACGCCCTCTCTCCCGCATCTCGCGGTTCGCCCTCGCCCTCCATCTCGCGCTCACTGCTTGCCCTCGATTGCCCTCACGGCACCGGGCTCCAACGCCACCGCCGGCTCTTGTCACCAGACCCGCATCGCCTAACGCAGTCGACGCCTGATGCTGTCCTGCGCAACCTCCACGCCTGTCTCGATCCGGGCTGCCGGCCACGGCCCATCGTCCTCTGCCCTCGCAGATGGATCGAGGCTTCCACTCACCACCATAGCCGTTCAGGCAGGGCAAGCTGGTCACTCCTGTGGCAGCACCGGCAATCATCGCGGTGAAGTATATGCATGATTTTAGATTGATTGATCGATCAAAAGCAATGCCACGGAAGGGCGGAGGAGCCGGCGACAAGAAAGCTCACGACACAGTGGATTTACCCTCTTTTATCAGACATTGCTTCCTTTTATCAGATTTTACAGCTTGCTTACACACATACAATGCTTTAGTGAGCAAATTTTTAGCCTGTTAAACCTACAGCTGTACAAGTCCACGTTCTAGATTATTTCATTCCAAGCTACTCGTTTAGTTGTTCAGGGGGTTTAGGCCTATTATCTCAAAGTCAAAAACACGGGACTGCAAGAGGGATTGGTGCTCTAATATGAGTGTGAGGGCTGTTCACGGGTAGGTTGAGACCGGCCAACCCGTCAAACCGACCCAACCCAAACCGCACGAACAGTTTGGGCTGGACTGGGTTGGTTTTTGGTGTGACCCGTTCAACCCGTGTCAGAGTGGACGTTGCCCATCCACAACGTGTGCTTGCCGATCTGCCTCGTCTCCCCTTCACAATACACGGCTCGGCCGGTCCCGCCGCTCCTCAGCGATGTCCGCGCGCCGGCCGGACACGCCGCTTCTCTCCGATGCCCACGCGGCGGCCGGACCTGTCCTTCCTCGGCGACACCGCCGCGTGCTAGCCGGACAATGCCGCTCCTCTCCGACGCCTCCGCGCTGCCCAAACCTGTCCTTTCTCGGCGACACCCGCGCGCCGGCCGGACGCTTCGCTCCTCTGCTACGCCCGCACACTGGCCAGAAGCGCCGCTCCTCTCCGACGCCCGCGCTCCTGCCGGCCACGCTACTCCTCGGCGACGTCAGCGCCTTGCCTCTTCTCAGCGATGTGCACACGCACCGGCCGTCCGCTCCTTCTCTGCAACGCCCACGTGGCCGCCCACCATGCTGCTTCTTTGCATCGCACGCACACACGGAGGAGGAAGACGAAGAGAAACCGTCCAACCCGTGAAACCCTGTTAGCCCAAACCGCACATGCTGTTAGTCATTTTTGGGTTGGGCTGGTTTTTCTGGCTAACCCGCTGAAAACCGTGGATGAAAAGGCCTCTCGCAGTCCCATGTTTTCATTGAGAAATTGTGTACAAACCAGTTTCCCGAACCATAAAACTATCTTTATAATGTGAAATATGAAAAGCACCGGTAGCATGTTTCTATTCAGACACTTCAGATAGGAATTGATGTGATCTAAATTGATGTCTTAGCAACCTTTGTGGTTTGTATTAAGGATTTGCTTCCAGCGTCCTTTGCTGCCATGCGTGCTATTGGATGAAGGCAATGATCGACTCTGAGCCAGTACTAACTACGAGGTCTGGTAGATTGGTACTAGCCATAAGTTCGATGAAATTTGTTGGTACCTTCTATATGCTTCTCCTATTTCTTCTTTTTTCTAATAGATTGTATGATCCAACACTACCAATTCCCATATCATCTATTTTGGATCTGCAGTTGGTAACTGAGCATCATTCTGCTACTAGCACCACTAAGCACAAGAATGTCTCAGTTTCAAATTAACCACCGTCAATACTTGAAACAGCTTTTAGTGTATCTGAATTTGAAGTTTTTTTTGGCGAGGGCTGAATTTGAAGATTCCTGTACTCTAGCAATCATCAAAGAGTTAAGAGGCAAGATCAAAGATTTATGCTCAGTTCTCTTGTCGGTTTTTACTTGTATATGTATGTTTTCCCTCTTTCATCTATAAAAATTTACGTGTTTAAAAAATGATCTGTAAGAGGGTCAATGCCTCCCAGTTTCCATGCATTTCAGTACTTATTTGTTCTGAATTTAGAGCTATTTCACGTTTTTCATCACACAGTTCATAGAAAGTAAAGAATAAAAACCAGGACAGTTAATGGCTCTTCCGCAGCTTATTTCATATAGATTATTCCTTTTATATCCATTTCGTTCCATTCAATCTTGGACATATGCATTACATTAGGAACACGCAGGAGAAACATGTCACATATTAAGTCCTAGAGCTCTTGTCTTAAGATTCTGCAAGAAAAAAATATTCAGAGTTGCTTCACCACACAAGAAAAGCAAGCAGCCTATAATGTTGTTATTTCTTTGACAACATTTATTGGCAGCCGTCAAGAACAACGGAAAACTTTCCTTGCCGGTTTGGAATAGAACTCCCAGGAAAACAAGTTCTTCTTGGCAGTTAGGCTATCACACAAGGAAATATTCATATACCTTGGCGGTTCAGGAACACCTTAAAAAAAGTAAGTATATTATTGACAGCTAATTGTAACGGCAAGGTAACGGTTTTATTCCGGCCTACAAAAAAATAATTGGTCGCCAAAAAATTTTTGGATACTGGTATATAGCTATTTTAACCACCATGACAGAGGAAATAACTTATTTATGATAAAAATACATACGTTTAAATTTAAACACTGGGTTTACACACTGGATACATATGATGTAGAGTTATAGGCAATAGCATATCTTCATCATGCATACGACGATGGTGAGACGACCTTATTCCAGTATATGTATGTATCATATATGTATAAAGTGTAATATGTATCCTACATGTAGGCATGCATGCAGATATATATTCCTAGCTTAACGTAGTAGCTAGTAGGGGCTCTCCCGATTCATGTTGCCCCGTGGGTTGTAGTTGCAGGCGATCAGCGTGCTGCTGTGACCGTTGATGTTGCAGCCGGCGACGCGAGCGCAGCCGATTTGAGTGGTGCGGCTCCACACCACCTGCGTGTAGTGGCCGCACTGCTTCCCGCCGACGCAGCTGTTGCTGCGGTGGTCGTAGTGCTGCTTCTCGCCCACCCATCTCTTCATCGCGTCCGCCGGCGTCCCGACCCAGCCGGCGGTGCTGCTCCACCCCCACCACAGGTTCTCGCCGTAGGGCCCCGGTATGTGATTCGTCTGGCATTTGCCGGCGTGCTCCCGGGCTGTCGCCGCCACCGTCTCGCTCCACGACACCGGCTTGACGCCGACCTCGGCCCGGGCGTCGTTGTGGAGCTTGACGAAGAGTTCCTTCTCAGCATCCGACAATTCGGCCATCGTGGTGGTGGTCGCCATCACCATCATGGCAATGGCCATCACCAGAGTAAAGGCCGCTCCTTTCTTTGGTACACTTTCCATGGTACTAGCTAGTAGATATCACGAGCGATTACTGCAACTAGCTATCTCTGGACTGCGGTATGCAGAGGTGAAAATTAACGCTTGCAATTATGCCGTATTTATACTGTACTAAATGAGTTTGCTCTCAAGATGCATGCATGCATATCTAATACAATAATTCATTTTTGCTCTCTGGTTTTTACGGATATACCTCGTGCCAGTATGGATAGGGCACATTGGTTCAATTCGGAACAACGCTATATATTGTCCATTAGCATCGAGAAACGATCAAACATATGTACGCAATTGCACTTGATCGATCAGGATCGACGAACATAAATGTTATTTTCACGGCTGAGATTTAGCAAATCTGTTCATTCACTTAACATTTTTTTGCGATTAACTTAACATATTAATTCCTAAAAAAACCTTACCATATAACTAGGTTCACATCCACCAGCGTCATCCTATCGTTTAAAAAAATGGCATCATCCTCGTTATGTTTGCATCTAAAAAATATACTATATATTAATTATATTATCCATATATGGTATCATATATTTGTTGGTGACTAGGTCGTCTTCTCTCTCTTAACTCTTGATCAGGTTGACTCAGTTTTGTCTTCCTGCTGGTTGGTTACCAAACATCAACTCCTAACAAAAGAAATAGACCAACATCGAAGCATCGCAAAATTAGTGTCCTATGTATAGCCAACAAAGAAAACATAGCCATCCTGTTTCTTGCCGCCCTCTGATCAACCTTCCCAGTGCAAAAAATATGTTCTAAAAACCTTGCCTATACGCTCGATATTTGTTGCCTATCAACTACAATCAAGTCAAGTTGCCTTGTCTACGTAAAATAAGTTAAACAGCTTAGAGATTTCTACGAGCTTCGTCATCTACATACCGATATCTTCTCTTGTTTTACTTCATATCGATATGCACATACCTCGTTCCGCCCTCTGATCGTCATTGTAAATCTTGCCATTGCGCTGTCTTAATACGTATGATCCTTAATTTGACACGCCACGTGCACGTGCATGTTTTAGCTAGTTTAGGACTTTATGCTCTACCTAGTTTCAAGGTGATGCTGAAGGATCAAAAAAATAGGCATGCGTTTTGCGTATTCTCCCTGTAATTAGGGGTAGGCAATCGATCGGTCGTACCAACAAATTCAGTTCGGTCATCTAAAACCCAAGATCAAAATTCATCAAAATAAAGTAAAAATACACGAAATTAAGAAAAAAAGGATCGACTGGCCCAAAGTGCCCCGGTCGGTGACTCAAGGACTGGCCGACCGACCCCTATTTACAAAGGCTGCAGGCTAGGGAACTCAGCGAGGCCGGCCGGCCATTCTAGAGCTTGGCCAACTAAGGCCTAATGCTGAGTTCGTGGCAAATTCGTGGCATATAAAATAACAGATGTTATTAGCGTATAATTAATATAATATTAATTATTACAATAAAAATAACACTTTCAACTCTAAGCAAGTTAGTAGGCAATTAAAACTCAACAAGAGTTAAATTAAAGTTTAGATACGTCGATAACTACTTTCCAAACACTAATATTCAAATACAAATCTTTAGATATATCGCACTCACTTTTTATTGTCTATCATCATATTAATTTTGATTTTTATCTAGTTCTCTTTATATTATTATCTTGACTTAAAATTTTATAATATACTGATGTATTTAAGGTCTCTTTTAGATATAATTAAACCATCTCAACTGATATTAGATAAGTTTTTTTTAATTGGTGCTATCTCTAGTCGATCATGTATATTCTCGTTTTGGACTGGATCTATTCTTATATGACCATAAATCCAATGTAGCATACATATTTCTGTAATATTCAATTATTGAACATGACGTCTTTTTATAGACCAACATTCTGTCCCGTATAACATAGCAAGTCTACTCATCATTTTATAAAAATTTGTCTTTTAACTTTCACGATAACTTCTTATCACAGAGGATGCTAGATGGTTGGTGCCATTTCAACCGGTCCATTTTGATTTTATAGCTAACGTCCGCATCAACATTCCCAGATATTAAAATATATCCTTCATAGTCACTACTTGGCTTATTAAACTCGCATCTCCCTCCTTATGTGCGACAGTGACAAAGTCACACCTTAAGTATTCAGTTTTAGTTTTACTCACTCTAAAACTTTTGGACTCAAGAGTCTGCCGCCACAACTCTAGTTTCTTATTTACCCCTGCTCGACTCTTATCAGCAAACACTACATTATCTGTAAAGAGCATACACCAAGTGATATCCCCTTATATGTTTTTTATAATCTCATCCATTACCAAGGCAAAGAGCTATAGGCTTAAGACTGATGTTTGATGTAATCATATTTTAATTAAGAAGTAACATGTGTTACTATCATTTGTTCGAACACTAGTTATAACATTATTGTACATATTTTTGATAAGAGAGACGTACTTTATTAGGACTTTATATTTGTCCAAAGCCCACAACGTAAAATTTCTTAGTATCTTGTCATAAGACTTATTGAAGTTAATAAAAATCATATGTAGTTCCTTTTTCTATGCTCTAAACCGCTACATAACTTATCTTATTAACACAATTGCTTATATGTTTGATCTTTCAGGCATGAAAGTAAATTGGTTCATAGCGATCCGCGTTGTTTCTACTCGATAACTCTTTTCTATAGCTTTATAGTGTGGCTTATCAACTTAATTCTCTAATAATTAGTACAACTTTATATATCTTACTCATTCTTATAGATTAGTACTAATATGCCTCTCCTCTAATCCTCAAGCATTGTATTCGATTGAAAAATATTATTGAACAACTTAGTTAGCCATACTATAGCTATATTATATTAATTCTTATAAATTTAAAAAATATCTTTATTTAATTTTTTAAAGAAACTTTTAAAAAACGTATGCTAACAAAAACCAAACTCAAACAAACTGGGCCTAAGTCAGCCAGCCAACTCTTGTGCCTCCTATCTCAGCCCGAGGGGCTGGTCAGCCTAACTGACACCACTCTAACTGAAGCGCTAGCTGAATTAAGTACAGAATCCATGTAATGCTACGAATTTTTTTCTAACCAATAAAAACTATTTTAATAAAATACTATGTTTAAAAAAATTGGTTCTTTGTGTGTATCTAGGATCTAATGCCAAAAAACTCAATTAAATCAATCCATGTAATTCTAAAAGTCACTCCTCCAAAACCCTTCCTAAATAAACTCCCGGAATTTGAATTTTAAAAGTCAAATCCTACTTTGAAATCCCTAGTTCTCCCTATATTTGAAATTATTCAAGTTCATTCAAAATCCAAAACCTCATGTCATTCTCAATTAAAAGTCCCTTCCTTGAACCCTAGAATTTTTGAAAATCCTTAAGGTACGATGGTCAAAATAGCCTAGTGGTCGGTAAGTTAATGGTGGTATAAATGGAGCTTGGGCTCCTGCGATGGATGTGGAGGGGATCCATGAAGAGGATGGAGAGCTAAAGCAGGAAGCCAGCTACCACTAAGCTTGGCCATCCCTCTCCCATGCCATCCCTATCTAACCTCGACAGTGGGTGGCGGGGGAGCTCGTGGTCGATTGGAGCTTGGGGTCCTAACTGTTGTCTCCTATCTCCCGAGCGACACAGGCAACGACGGCGTCACTGAGCTTGAGTGGCCACCTTGTATCCTCTTTGTTGAGTGGCAAGGCGAACCGGGAGATCGACCATGGCAAGGTAGCCCGGGAGGCTATGTGGCATAGGAGTCGACGAGGTTGATAGCTACAAAGCTTGAGGTTGTGGCGGCATAGAACTCGGGCTTGATGACATAGCGGCGGCTATGGATCTCGAGCTCAAGGTCGTAGGGGTAGTAGGAGGTGCCTAACCTCAATGAGCTTACTAGGGTAGTAGTGGTTGGGGGCTACTCCAAATCTGGCCATAGGCTTCTTGGCATAGCCACCTCCTTGAGCTTGCTAGCTTCCCGATACGTCGGGCCACCATCTCAACCTCCACCTACCTTGCTTGACCTCTTTCTCTCCCAATGAGGCGCCGCCTCCCACACCGCTCGGGAGTGTAGAGATGCCACTCAATGATGCTGTCGTCGCCGCCTTGCTCCTCTCTCATGGTCGTCATCCCTCTTCTCGCTGGTTAGCCATCCTAGAGATCGAGGGGAAGAGTGGGGAGAGGTGGAGAGATGGAGAAGAGAAGAAAAAGGGTAGGCTAGAGGGAGAAGACAGAGTCCCTAACATATAGGCCCAATGTTGGTCCCACCATTTTTTCTTGACCGTGTCACATAAACATCACGTGGGACAAAGACAAGTCAATATGTCACGTGGGCACCACGTTAGTTAAAACCAGTCTTAATACTGACTTGAGACTATATTCACATTGATTTTAGGAGATGAAGGATGCAATATAACTGATTTTACGGTTGAGAAATGTGATTGAAACTCGACCCTTAGATTAGAGAAGTGAACTTCTGCCTTATCTCCCTCAGCAGCCCATCTCAGCCCAAGCCAATCTTTCTCTTTCTTTTGCATGGGCCTCAGCCTCGCTAGCCCAATAGCCACATCGTAGCCCACGGCCTCCTTCTCTTTCCCTCAGCCTCCTCTCTCATTCACCCCTACCTCGGCCTATTTAGGCCGGCCCGCTCGCCCATCTAGCCCAACCGGCCTTGGCCTCCTCCTAGCCGCAGCACGCCCACCAATTACTTGACGAAATGCCGCGTTGTGCCCTGTCGTTGTGTCCGCCGGGTCGAACCGCGCATTGCCGCGAATCTCGGCAAGCTGTGCCGCCGCGAATCACGCGCAGCCAGATGGACCCCACGATGACGACTTCATCGCCGCGCCGTACCTGTGAATACCGCCGGTTCCACACTGCCACGCCGCTACCCGACGTGACCCGACCCCCGCCTGCTGTTGCATCTTTCGCTCACGCCGCTCCACATCAAAGCGATGTGCAACGCCATCGCTGCGACCCTCGTCTACCCGTCGGTGTGAAGGACGCGCGCATGCCGAGGCCGCCTTCTAATCGCCACGGCCTGTAACTTCCGCCACAAGGTCAAAGCTACGCCGCCCAGCAGATCCTCGTCCACCGCGCATCTTCGCGCGAGATCGTAACCCGAGTCGTGTGTCCACACCGAAAGGATGAGCTGTGTCCACCCTCGCATGCCATCACCCTGCCGCGCGCGCCAATCTTTGCCGAGTCGTGCCGCCCGGCTTTCCGCTGTCCCCGCTGCACCGGAACGCACGTCGCCAACGCCAGCGCCAGTCTGCCCTATGGCCATCGCTGCCTACCCCCAACTACCGCAGCCAAGGTCACCTCTAAGGCAGGGCTGTCAGGTCGATCTTCCTGGGCCCTCAAATTTTTGGGGCCCAACGCATGCCAATATGCTATATGCTGCAAGCCAACCAGAGAATGAACATCAAGATGGAAACTGAAACGGCGATACCTGCTCTCGTTCTGCATGCACCGGGAATGACCAAGAGTCGACGCCGCCTCGTTTCCCTACTCTTCTTCCGATTCCCAAAACATACACCGATACTTATTCCTCGTCTCCTCGACTACTCTAATGTAACAGCTTCGTTTTTAAAAGGATCAAGGTGACTGAATAATAGAAATTATTAAAAACTCAATCTTTTTTAATAAAAAAACCTTTGATGTGAATGAAATTATGATACACTCTCTCCATCCCTAAGTAGAGGGGACTTTAAAACCCTCAAATTTTAATATCATCTAGATGTAGAACTAATCTCTCATATAATCTAAATCTTTTATAATTTTATAATTTAAATTTTCTCTTTTTTCTTAGTCTTAAATTTATTCGTATTTTCTCCGATACTTATATACACAACTTGTAAAGCTTGTTATAAAATTCTCACACACAGTATGTATTTTGCTCAACTTCATCACCTATTGATTGTTCTAGATGTTAGCTACTCTTGAACCTAGTCTCGATTCTGTTGTTATTAATAGATGTTGGGTCAAGACCTTTTGATTCTAGTCCAAATTTTTTACATGACGTCCTAGCCATACTTAGATATTTGCTCCTTCTTAAGTGTAGTTCCGGTGAAGCTAAAAAATCACAAAAGTGCAAAAAAAACTATCTCCTTTTTAATAGAAATAATTATTTTAATTTTTTCAAAATTTCAAAAAGATCACAAAATAAACAATTTTTAAGAATCAAAAACAATTAATCATAAAATTTTTTAAAAAATAAATTTCTCCAAAATTCTTCTTGTATCAAATTTCTCCCACTTTCTTTAACCATGTTTTTTATATATTTATCCCCCTTTGACAATAATTTTATTAAGAATGTAAAAGAGAGAATAAAGAACTTATTGAATTGAAAATCAAAATGCTATGATTTCACAATTATCACTAAATAACTTTTTATTTTTGAGCAGCTTTAAAGTGTACCAAAATTAATCAAACGATATGTTTTGCAAGATAAGAAATATATATTGGTGAACGAGGACAAAGTCAAAACATTAATCAATGATATTGAAATCGAAATCAAATCAATAGTAAAAATTCATGATTTCAACCATATATAATATAACGCTTCTGCTATTACAAAAGTTAAACATATATATAAGTTAAGTTAAACACACTTTCTCAAATTTACTTATCTTTTATAAAAATTTAGAGCTTTCAATAAACTATAAGTTTACTCACTTTAAACTTTGAAATTATACATATAAATAAAAACTCTCAATTACATCGAGTACATCCTTATCGTGATTTCTAAGGATCACTACCCATTATTTTTGTCACCGTGAATATATCCTTACTGTAAATATTGTTTTTAAGTATTCAGTATCTATTTTTAACTCTAATAAATTAAATACACTAAAATTGACTTTATTTTTACTTGAGGCATTTGTAGAGCATTTGAGTAATGAAAAACTCAAGCAACCATATATATAAGCATAAATTATTCAAACTAGAACTAGTTCAATATAGCATATTTCTTTAATTCTGGTAAAAGAATTATCTCTTATACATCATATCTCTCAAAAGTAATAGACTAAAACATAAAAAACAATACTTGGGATCAATTAACCTCTGCTAACAAACAAAAGAATATACAAGAGGTAAAAATCAAAACTCTTATTTTTTTTTTATTTTTATTTATTTTTAGATTAAGAGTAATGAATAAAATAAATATAAATGCAATAAAAAACATAAACCCCCTCAAATCAACCTCCAATTCTCCCCCACAAAGTAGCAAAACAAAAGGAACCAATGATTTTAAAAAAAGGCCAACAATTGCCAATAATATTACCAAGGTTCTCAAATATTGCCATAAATCCACTTATAATAAATATCAAAATTACTACTTTCATAACTAGCATGGAATGTTAACAAAGAAAATAATAGAAAATAATACACCAATTCAAGAGTAAATTAATGTTACCTTCAAAGCAATCATTATCTCTAGATTTATGCATGTAGGGAGTATACCATCGAAAGACTTACAAACAAGAAGATATAGAGGGCTCTGTGTTAGGGTTAGAAATAAGAAATTTAGAAACCCAACACTGAGTCACATGACTAGTAGAATCAGTAGGTATATATGTACGAACAAAATCAAAATCATACTTACCTAAAATATTACCTCAATGTTTCATAAAAGGTTAATCCGATTGTTGCAACATAATTGTCTAAGGGCGGTATGACCATCGCTGCCCATCTGATCTGACGAGGCATCGGTTTGACCATGACTTCATTACTGGTCTGATCGGACCTGACTGCCAGTCGGACCACTAAGACGCCTACGGTTTGACCACCCATGGCTTACGGTTTGACTACCCTTTGGTCTTCTTTCTGACCAGACCACCCGAAGAAAAGTGCGGTCTTTGCCATCCCAACTTTACAAGTTCACATTCTTTATCATTTTTCTATTTTCTTAAAAGTTGAAAGCAAAACTGAACCAAATACCAATCCTTCAAATAATGGATATAATTATAATTTACACATGTTGTTTCTTTTAAAGATAAGGAAGAAGTACAAGTTGTAGAAACGTTTTTAAAATACCAGTAGATTTAAAAATTATTTCCTTTGGTTTAGTTTTTGTCAAAATCTCACCGTTTTCAGATATATTCAAAACAACAAACTGATGAGATGTAAAATAGGCATGTGCATGAAAACCTATGACTTGATTGTGTGTGCTCACTTTCGATTAATCCAAAATGATGTTAAGTTTATTTCTACCATTTAAAATTCTTCGAAAAAAAACTTATCAAGTAAGAGACTTGTTTTGTCAAATTGGCATAATTTTCATAATCAATCAAAACTCGTCTTTATCTGCGATAATTTGAATAAGAAAACACATCATGATTTTTGATAATATCTTCCACATACTCAACACAAACTAAAGCATTTTTCAACTTCAACCCATTAGAAAAAATGTTAAGCAATTTTTAGAAACCAAAGCCCATTTTTGTTGTTTTAACTTTTTAACACTCAAAAGATTAAACATCAAACTTTGACAAAAGGCAACTTGATATTTTTTTCAAAAGACAACTCATCAGCAATATGAGTGTGTAAAGCAAATCCAAGAGCAAAAGAAGACTCAAACCTTTTGTTTTTATCAATATTAGATTCCAATCTTAAATAATAATTATTATTAACATCTCGCAAAGCATAAATTTTAGAAAATAAAACTTCACAAGAATCATCTTCAGAAATCAAATATTTTAATCTAGCAACTTTAGCATTTAAAATCTCAATAGTGTGATTACGTCTTTTAAGTGTTTTAGAACGCACATTAAGTTCTCAGCAAGTTGAAAAGTAGCATGTTCTATTTCATTATAAAAAGATTAATTTGTTAATATCACTATCGGATTCATCGATATCAGAGCTAGATCTACCATAAACCGTAAGTGCTAAATCTATTAAATGCTTACATTTGCTAATATTCTCTCCTTCTTCAATCTTTAACTCTTCATCACTTTCAAAAGCTTCTCGCAATTGATGTCTAAACTTTTGTTTGTGGTTCTTCATTTTTCTTGCTTCTTATCATTTTTCTCTTTCCGCTCTTCTTTGATTGACTTATTAAAGTTAGGACAATTGAAACAAATATGATTTAACTCACCACATCCAAAGTACCGAATGGGGGCATAGTGTTTCCTATTTCTCACATTGCACAAAGCTCTAGAAATTCTATTAGAAAGGGAAACAAGGCCCTTCTTACATATTTTCTCAAGTTGGCCATCGGTCATTGTATTAAAATCAATCAAAGAAAGAAATGAAGAAGTTTTGGCCGAAGAATCTTAGAATCAATTTTTTATAAAAGAATATTTATCTCATATTTCTTAAGTTTGGTGTACAAATATTATAAGGTTAAAGTAATCATATTAATATATTCTTATGTAGATGTATCCAAATAGACATATCAAGACCATTCAAAAGATGTCGAGCAACTTCAAATTTAGTATAATTAGTATTGTAAGAATTATTAACAAAATGAAGATCATTATTAAAGCGAGCATAATAATCATCAAGAGCTTCTTTAGATTTCATCTCAAATTTTATATACTCCTTTTTAAAAACATTTTTGCACATCCTTTATAAAAATCACATATTGCCTTCCACATCTCATATGCAGTTTCAAAATAAGAAATTTAATCCAAATTAGAATGAGAAACTTCATTAAGAATAAAACTATGAGCTCGACAATTATTTTCAAATTCAGTTTTATTGGCCGCAGCAATCTGATTTGGTATATTATAATGTTTAGAAATTTTTGCCAAATATTAAAATCTACGACATAATATAAGATTGCATCTTTTGCACCAATAGGAAAAATCAACTCCATCAAAAACATACGACTTGATCAAAAATCGATTAGCCAAGGCGAAATCTGATAATTGATAAATATCAAATAGAGAAAATAAGGCTCTGATACCACTTGTAGTATCGAAACAAAAGAACTAAGCCTATCAAGGGTGTGAATGGTAGGATTACAAAAAGTAAATCATTTTTAGAATAAAAATAAACATCTGACTTGGATGAAGTTATGATGCACTGTCGTATACCACCGGTCTAATTGACTACTTGTCTTTAGTTCGATCGCCGTATTATCAGCACTTCGATCGTCTTGATGTTGCTGGTTCGTCCGCTGCCTTGTCGGTGATTTAACTGCTCACAGATAAAGAACATAACTCGATAAAAATATTGAAAGCAGAACAACTTTATTATATAAAGATGTGTCTATAAAGTGCATAGAAAACTCTCATCTCTCTCTTAAACTAAACCCTAGTTTTTCTTTCTTACAAAAGTTATACCAATTGGGCCTTAACACATTATATATTTATACCCAAAATCTCTATTTTCAAGTTGGAATATAACTCCTACTTGCAGTCAAACCCTCAAAATCCAATACCAGCTAGATGTAGAATTCCTATTCTTAATCGAACTCAACCTCTCATATTTCAAATCTTTTATAATTTTCTATTTTAATTTTTCTCTTTCTTCTTAGTCATACTTTAAATTTATTTATGATTTTTCCAATGTTTATGTACACAACTTATGAACCCTGTTACGAAGTCTTCCATCTGGTGTCCATCTATCATATTCCACCTTATACTCAACTTTGTCACCTAACATTTTTGACTGTTCTATACCTTAACTTTCTCTGAATCTAGTCCCGATAGTGTCATTGACAAGTGTTGGCCTTAAGGACTCTTAACTCTAGTCTAACTTTGTAATATAGCATTTTGACTGTGCTAGATAGTACATACAAAATGGTATAAGCAGTAAGTTTAAATGGCACAACGTACTACTGGCCTAGGGTATGCTCTCTACCCCTCTTTGTCCTCTTCCCTTACATTCGCACGTGACTTGAGGAGTAGGTGAGGTGGCTTGGATTTGCTGTATAGGAGTCGAAGCATACAACTCCTATGTGTGCGGTAGTAGACCTCTAGCAAGCTAAGAGGAGTCGAGCATGTTCTGATCTGCTGTGAGATTATTATGGTCGAAGGAGTCCTACACCCATCTAGAGGTGGCCTGCCAAGATCTACTCGTGACTACAGAGATCTGTGGCAGTGTAGCTTGAAACCCTATAAGAAAAATGGTTGAGCAATACAAACTGAAATATCGTGAACCAAATAAAAATATGTATCGTGCGACAAACATGAACACCCTTGTGTCGACGTTTCTGCTCTCTATGTCGACGCCCTTGTTCCGTGTGTCGACATCTTTGCTATGGAGGTAGCAAGGTACGGCGTAGTGAAAGCTATAAAGAGAATACTTCAATAACAGTAGCGTCGCACAGCAAGAAGAAAGCAACATATTTAAGTGCTATATAGCCAAAGTTACCTGTGAGCTACGTTTCTATAGAGCGAACTGCTGCTATCGCCGCTGCTACAGAAGGAACCACATTGGTGGCACAATATGTGAGAGCATGGAAGCCGGTGTGTATCGTGTTATGTAACATATCGAAGGTAATCTTCTGCTCATCCTCCATCAATATAACCTCGATCTCTAATCGTTAGCACACAGCCTTAAGCTTGCCGTTAACCTGCCGTGTATCGTCGACCTATTTGATGTGACATGTTATACATAAGAGGAGTAGCACATTTAATTGAGATATGGAAGATTGATTAACTCACAGTGCGGACGAAGTTCCGGTCACGATGTCTAGGGTACGTGTCTCACGCATTGGCTACGTGTGGCTGCGAAGTGTTAGAAGTGAACATCACGCATGTGCGGGTATGAGACTAGTACCAATTGAGGTATGTTAGATATGACGACTTTATGTGCGAGCAATTGCCTAGAAGAGAAAAACATGAGAGCCACTTGCAAAAACGATAGATCTCCTCCTCGCTCGTGTGCCCTATGTGGCATTTTACAGGTGACCCTCTGCTGCGAAAAAAAATATCTTTAGATAGGGCAGCAAGAGGGCCATTTATAATTTTTGTAGTATTCGGTAATGAGCTAACAGATATTTGCTATGTTAGATTTTAAACCTTATGAGAGAGAACGTTTTTTAAAGAAAACCATCACAAAAACGTTAGGGTAAAGATCTATAATTTTTTAAATAAAAATATATTTTAAATATTTTAATAAAAAAATATAAATAAACAAAATTCTCTCTCGGTGGCCATTGACTCCTCTACTCCCTTCTCTCCTTAACCGTGGTCTCCGCATGCAAGCGAAAGGAATATTTCTGCAGAATTTTTTTCTGATTTTAATAAACTATTTCTCTAATGATTTGATATTTATTTCTTTATCTTTATCTACCTAGTTTCGTCCGTTCCCGTTTACCGCTCCTTCACCTGTCGTCGGACTGTCCTTCGTCCCACTCGATGGGTCGTGGCATCCGAGTCTGTTTCACCCTCGTGTTCCCCTCCGCTTCACCGTGTTCTTTTCCAAATCCGATCCAGCGACCACCAACCATGACGATGACGAAGCGACGGCGATGAGGAGGGCTGACGCTTCCAGTGCCCACATCATCCTGCAACCAACTCCAGCACCGAGTTCCTTTTCACCCCTCACTGCGCCGCCGCATCAACAGCCGCCCCCGACCACTTCGCATCTCCGTTCGGAATCGCCAGAATCTCGCCCTCTACCTCGCTCCCCGCTTTGGCCCACTTCCGATGAGTTCGCCTCCCGGAGCTCTGCCTCCGACAGCAGCACCGCAGCCCCCACCGTGGCCAAGGCCTCATCCTCATCGCTCTCCCCTTCTTCACCGTCGATCCCACAGCCGCTCGTGGCGAGCCCCCAATCTATTGCCCCACAAGCAGAGACCACACCCTCAGGAACCGATGGCTGCGCACGCGTGCAACTCCTTCGGAGGATGAGTAAAATTGGCGGCGGAGAAGACTCGCCGTCGGAGAAGAACATGCGCAAGTGCATTTGCACTTGGATAATCTAAAAAGCCCAGGTCTTTGCAGTAGTACGGGGCGCCCCTCTAGCTCTCATTTCAAGTTCTTTCTTTTGTATTTCAATTTCATTTCTGTCTCTACCGGGTGCTTTCTGTTAGTAATTCGAAGCATGAAGGACGAGATGATCCACCTATACTTGAACAGCTCCACCATGGTAGCAGCGATGCCGAGGGAGGTGTGCTTACTGAGAGCTATGAGGGTAAGTTAGATAGTTTACTGAGAACACTCGAGCAATTCCAATAACTTCTTTTTATAACACAACTTATCATTTTTAAGCCGTTGAACAAAAAGTAAATGGCAATTAGTTTGCATTATCTCTACATTGTTTGCTTTGTTGGTCATGCTCTGAAGTCATGCATCCGTTTCGTTCGAATTGTTTAACTGACTAGCCTTGGTAAAATTGTATATCAATCTATTGCAGAGGTGATGCTTCTTTGTCGTAGTTCATTTTTTTTAACTTTGTTAAACGATATATTTTTTTGCTCGAAGGTGTATTATATTGATGCCATCGGTCATTTGTGGAGTCCCATAGAATGCTCGCTTCTTTTAGTGGTCTATTCTTGATCTCCCTATTTTTAAAACTCATGTTGATGGCAGTCTATTCAACAGTGTATGCCCTGCATTTGGAGGAAATGATCCTGGGGTACTTGCAGAGATTATCCCTTCATTGAACGTGGAATTGAATGTAATGTGTGGTTTTTTCTTGCTCAAGACATCCATCGGCCTTCACTGCTCGTTCTGTAAGCTATCCTTATGAAAAACAGAGCCTCTGCTTGGTTCTATTGAGTTATCTGGCCCTAACTGAACTTTAAAATGACAGATTGGGAGATCCAAATGGAATGGTCAAATTGGGCAATTCCAGAATGATCATTAGCTTGGAACACCCCTTAATAACATGGGAAGACCATCTTTATCCGTTTAATTGATGGCGGTTTTGAAATTCAACATTCTATGCAGTAAGTTGTGCATACCTTCTGTACATAGCGCATGTCCTATCCCTGTGGAGATGGCTACACATCCAATGAATGGTATCTGGAAGTGGGTTTCTGCTTGTTTTTGTTGCCATAGGTGATAAATCTCAACTCAACAAATTAATTGGTTTATTCCTCATGCCAGCAGAGGCATCCATATATACCTCCAAGAGATAAGTGAAGATAGTGATCAAGTTTGTAGGCAGTTCAAAGTTTGTTTTGCGGCCATGCAAGAAGCCAGGACGATCAATGTGGCTTTTCACCTAGAAGCTTATATTCATTTGGTGCAAAGACTGTGACAGTCGTCGATAATTGCCGATAGCGAATTTTTTGCTGCCTTTGCTAATTGTGCTGGATTTTATTCTTCATGACAGTTGATCATTAGACAAATCTTGTTCAGACAAACTTTGATGGATGAGTTGGTGTGCTTTTGTTTCACCTGCACTAGCTCTTATATTTTTCATGCAAAAGACTCATGATCAATGAAACTATTGAGATGGGATGGAGGACATGTCAGCCTGTAAGGTGGCATTCACAATCGAGTATCAGTAAGCTTGAACAATTCTGTCCAACGATTACTGGAAAAAATACGATCACGATCCAACACGAACGATTACGGATGGCTATGTAACTTGTAAATGTTCAACAAGTAAGCCATTGTCACATCAAAAGTATTGAACGGATGCGAAAGAGCCACGAAATGAGCATAGCCAGAAAACTTATCGACAGGATTTACCCTGAATGCAGCCGAATCCCGCTGAAGATGGCAACCTCTCATTGAAAACTAAGGACACCATCTGCCACGCATGATCTGGCCCTGGCAATGGCTGAAGCAGTCCTGGATAGCGAATCCACAAAGACCTGAACAAATTTCTTCAGTCCTGGCCAAGCAAACAGCTTATGAACATGGCTGTAAGTGACCTGAATGCCTAAGTCCCCACAAATTGCCCTGGCATGCAAAACTTTCTGTTGCAGCTCAAGATTGGCAACCAACCAAATACGGCCCTTGTATCTGAGAATCCCATCAGTAACATAGTAATGTGGTAGAGAGTCTGGTTTCAGGATCACCTTCGAAATCAGCTCAGTAGTCTGAGAATTAGCAGCATAGCCAGCCTACATCTCCTCTAACTAAGAGGGAATACACACCGAGATGGCACTTAATTGAAGTAGGTCAGGTGAATCACATCGGGACAACGCATCCGCTACCCTGTTCTCCAGCCCTTTCCGATACACCAGGCAATATTGCAATCCCAAGAGCTTGGTCATAGCTTTCTATTGCCAAGGCATTGCCAGCCACTGATCACCCAAATGAGTGCGAATAACAAACTCCCGAAATTGCAGGTAGGAATGCCAGTGATCCACTGCCAACAAGATCGCCAAACATTCCTTTTGTTAAGTGGAAAGGCCTCTATTGCGCGGTCCCAACGACTTGCCGAGGAGGGCTAAAGGATGTCCAGAGCTTGCATGAGCATTGTCCCCACTCTCTTGTTAGAAGCATCCGTTTCAATTTCAAATGTTTTAGTGAAATCGACCAGTGCTAACACTGGAGAAGACGTCAGAGCTGTTTTCAAGGCATCAACCGCTGCCTGATGGTCACAAGTCAATTGGAAGACCACATTTTTCTTCAGGAGGCTTGTTAACGGTCTGCTCAGCACACCAAAATGGCGCACAAACTTGCAGTAATATCCCCCCGATCCCAAGAAACCTCGAACATCCTTCACATTTTCCATAGTAGGCCAAGTTATTACTGATGCCACATTTTTCATATCAGTCAACACTCCTTCAGCATTGATGACATGTGAGTAAGCTAAGAATGAGCGAAAGAACATTTAGACCGCTTCAACTTCAGGTTGTGCTGAGATAGTAACTGAAACACCTCTCGTAATCGGCCAACATGTTCTTCCATTATGTTACTATAAATAACGATGTCGTCAATGAATACCAAGACCCTTTTACGAAGCAATGGTGCTAAGATAGTGTTTATAGTCCCCTGAAATGTACCTGGCACTCCCTCAGTCCATAGTACATAACCTGGAACTCATAGTGTCCATTGTAGTCTTGAAAGCCGTCTTATGCTCGTCTTCTGGCTTCATGTGAATCTGATGATAGCCTGCTTGTAGGTCCAAACTAGTAAACACACTAGCACTGGATAACGATTCTTAACTGCGATTGCATTAAGATGACGGCAATCGATGCAAAACCGCCATGTTCCATCTTTTCTCAGCACAAGTAACACCGGCGATGAGAAGGGACCAGAGCTAGGCTGTGTCACTCCTTGCTTCAGCATGTCTATCACTTGTTTCTCTCGACTTTCTAAGTTGGGTTATACCGATACGGCCTCAAGTTCGCTGGCTTAGCCCCTGGTAGCAAGGGGATTGAGTGATCAAACACCCTGGCTGGTGTTAAACCCTTGGGCTCATCGAACACCATAGCAAATTCTATCAACGAGGACTCAATCTCAACAGGAATAGCAGAATCAGATGAAGATACACTGACCGCACAGAACTCCACTGCTTGATCAATATCATTCTGATGGATAAGCCACTTGATTTGCTGAACTGACATCACTGGGCAGCTAGTAGTGTCAGAAATAACCCGTTTCTGGCAAATTTCAGCTCCATTGTGCACAAAGCGCAACGTCTTGCATCACCAATCCATAGACATCGGAGAGTGATCTTCTAACCAATCCATGCCCAGAATCACGTCATAATAACCCAACGGTAAAATCTTCAGAGTAGTTTGAAACGATGTACCTCTTACCCACCATGGAGAATTCTGCATCTCCTAAGAACATCGAAGTACACCTCCATCGGCAACTCTGACTCAAATGGGTTGCCGTGCATTTTGGACTCAACTCAATTTCTTAGCCAATTCCTAATAAATAAAACTGTGAATGCTTCCAGAATCGACCAACATAAGTGCCCCTTGGCTCTGGATCAGACCTTGCAAACGAACATAGGAAGATGACTCAATGCCAAGCACTGCTTCTCGAGAAATTTGACATAGCTCCCCTTCAGTATCCTCTTGTTCTGATTCCAGATTGTCACCCAATCCATTGCCATCCAGATTTCCCTCCAGCATTTCCATAGGTTCTTCCACCACTTGGAGTTGTACTGTAAGCCCACACTTATGCTCTCGACTCTATTTTTTGCCACAAGTGTGACGCAGCCCTTTCGTTCTCCTATATGCACAAAGAGCAGCCAATTTGTCCATAGCAGGAGGCACTCGATTATCATCAGTGGCACGACGATCATCCACTCGCCCACCGATACCAGCCATAGGACACGCACCAGGATTGCTCAGCAGAGCGCCTTGCCACGGTCCCACACGTCCGCCGGTCGTGAACTCCACACGACGTGCCTCTTTTCTCGTACTCTCTAGCATCTCCTCCTTCAAACACGCGAGAGCCACAGTAGTATCCAAATCGGCAGGGCAATGAAGAACAACATCAGCTCTAATCTCAGCACACAACCCATCTACAAACTGAGTAATTAAAAAGATGGTGTTCCACGACGAATGATGCACAAGCAAACTGTGCATCAATTCGTTGAACTTCTCAACGTAACTTAGCCACAGAACCCAACTGATGAAGCCTATTGAACTGGCGAATCACACACTCGAACTCCTCACGCCCAAATTTAACACACATTGCCTCTGCAAACTCCTCCCAACTTAAACACTCCACATGAGAAGCCAGGTAAGCGCCCCTACCCGTAAATTGTAAAGCTGTAATTCCCACCCACACTTCAGGATGGGCACCATTCACTCGAAAATATGTCTCACACTTTAGTTTTCTGGCCTTGGGATTTTCCCCATCAAATTGGGGGCCATCCACCCGTGGTGTTCCCCTATGAACGTAGTGTCTCAAAACCCTCCCCGAAGACTCTCCAAACTCAAATTGACTATACGCCAGGTGAGAAGAATGGAACATACCCTTGACCCGAAGAGACATGGAAGAGTATTCCTTCCCCACTGCTTTCCCCCGGTGATGCGCAGCAATGCGGTGGCTTAACAGCCCGTGACCTTGGTCACCCACGAACCCCTTGTGATCCTCCTCCTTGGGTGTAACGAGACGCGGTCCTGACGGCCTAGAAAGCAGCGGTGGTAGATCCATAGGCTTGACTGCGAGTAAAGGATTGCGAACGATCAAGTCGACTTTCTAACACAGATCACTCATCTCCTCCTGGAACTCTGCTATGGTCTTCTCCATCATCGGCTTTCATCCTACGAGCTCTGCTACCATATGATTGATTGATTTCATCGATGGAACCCACCGACGTCGCGATCGCCTTGTTCTGACCCTGAATAGCCACCATGGCTACATCAGATGCTTAGCTGTTGCTCCATCTCAAACGCCTTGAGTTGAGCATGGGAATTATACCGTGGCTTCTGGTACAGCTACAGATCGACTGCTGTGATACCAGTTTATTATGTGTTCCTCTTAGGATTTTCGTGGAAGAGGTAGAGAGGGATAGAAGAAGGAGGAATGAACAGGAGAACGAAGGAGTGAGGAAGGTTTGAACTGATTTGGGGGATTGGAGATTCACTCTATTACATTTATCATGGTATCCTCCTCTTTCTTGGCATGGGTACTTATACACATGCACCTAGCCAATCCACTCCGGCCCAAATACGTGAGTACTGGGCCGCCTCTCTCTTAGGCCACTGAGTCGTGTTCATCGGGTTGTCTTGGTCTGCAGTCGTAACACTGAAGGGCTCGGAATCCTTAAAAGCCAAAACACACGGAAGATCATTTTTCTATCACTCGAAGGAAGTACCTAACTTTTCGTTCTTGGTAAAAATAAGAACCAATTTAAAAAGGATAAAGTTCACTTTAAATCTCTCAACTCTTACAAAAATTTAAGTCTGGTCCCTCAACTTTGAAATCTGACGTCCCTATCTATCAAAACTGTGCAACAAACGTCCCTACATGTACTATGCCCGATTTCAAAGTTGAGATAATTTAGCAAGGTTTGAGGGATGTAAAATGAACTTTTTCTATTTAAAACCATGAAATAACAGAATTCATCGAGATTGAGAAAAATACTAGTTGAATTTGTTTAATGTGGACACCCCTAATTACGTTATGATTTATAATCAGTTTCAGTGTCCGAATAGGTTACGTATTATGTTGCGTAGTCTCAATAGGTCTTCAGTTCTTCAATATAAACGAGATCTATTTTTGACATAAGGCAAACCTTAAGCATCTACGCCGTTAGCAATGGTGCCGCCACCGCCTTCGCCGCTGAGAAGGCCGCGAGCTAACGACGGCGGCTACCCCCTCGTCGCACCGTCCAACGACGGGGTATTGCCGGTCGATCTGCTCCAGGAGGTCCTGCTGCGCCTCCCGGCGAGGCCGCTCTGCCGCCTCCGCCCTGTGTGCCGACCGTGGTGCGCCCTGCTGTCCGACAATCCGAGCTTCGCCGCCGCTCACGCGGCAAGGCACCCAGCCCCGCACGTCGCTGTCGCCGCCCGCGGCCGCCTCAACGCCTACGGGAGGGAGCTGGTGGACGTCAGCCTCGTGGACGCGTCCTCCGGCGACGTCGTCAAGAGGGTTTGCGCTGGGAGGTGCGACCGGCCGGCCGAGGTGTCCACGCATGGCGGCATGGCTCTCCTCATCGACAACAACCGGTTGCTCCGCGTGCTCGACCCGGCGTCCGGCGCTGTCCCCGTCGTCCCCGACTACGAGATCAACCACCCCACCAACTGCTCCTTCACGCTCGGGCGGACCGCGTCGACGGGAGAGTACAAGGTGATGCGCATCACCAAGGACGAGGAGCTGAAGCGCGACGAGCAGCAGGTTTGCTCGGTCCTCACCCTCGGTGGCGACGGCGTCAACGGCGGCCGCGTCGTGCGGTGGAGGAAGGTACCGAGCCAACCTTACACTGTCAGCACGTCGCGCAGGTTCGTGGCCGTCGTCGGTGGGGTCGCCTACTTCGTGCTGCTTTACGAATTCAAGCTACGCAGAAGCGACTGGATCGCGGCGTTCGATCTCGAGGCGGAGCAATGGCGACCGGACCTCGTCGGTGGCCCGCCCGAGACCGCAGATGACCCCTTGGACGTCACCGCCACCCTGGCCGAGCTGAGAGGCTCCTTGGTGGTGGCCCACGACGACCACCGAGCTGGCATCCTGGACCTGTGGTTCCTCCTCGCCGTCTCCGGCGACAGCGGCAAGGTGGGGCCGCAGCACTGGTCGAAGCTGTATACGGTCACCATGCCGTACCACGCCCTCGGGCAGCCGTGGCTGTGGGACGCGGAAAGCGCGGAGCCGGTGGTGGTGCTCGACGACGGGAGGATCGTCTTCTGGGTGTGGGCTAGCGGCAGTTCAGGCCACGGCCGCGGCGTGATTCGGGTGTACGATCCGAGCACCGGCGGTCAAACGGACGTGGCGGCGATGGCGGGTGTCGTCCATGTCGGCGTGTACACGGGGAACCTGCTGCTGCCTCTACTGAAGAAGTGAGTTGAGTTCTCATGAAAGGAGGTGCTGACGTGCAGTAGCTCGATCTAGCTAGTATTTATTGTGCGTGTTGCAGCGTGGGTTCAAATTTCAATTCTTCTTTTTCCTGATGTTTAACTGAATTTATTGTGAATTTCAATTGCGAGAACAAACTAAGTTCTAGTGTTTCTTTAAAAAAAAAGTTCTAGTGTTCCTTTCTAGGTAGAGTTAAGTTCAATTTTAAAGAAGCACGTCGGATACTCGGATATCAGAAAATACTCTACCGACCACATGTGGTCATGTGTGAGGGCTTAAGTTAGCGCCATTCAAGTGAAACATGCTGAAAAGGCTCCAGTGCTCATGTGGATCAAGCGTTTTCCGGACGGATGATACCATCTATGAAAATGTTGAAAGCAGTTTACTACCATGCTTACTTTACATCGCTGTAATATCAGTTGTAATTGAATTTGTAGGTTAAATATATCACTGGAATATCTGATGGTCGTAAATGCAAATCTCCTACCTCGCCACCCATCCACAATAGTATCTTTTTTACATATGAACAGAGATAATAATTGGTCTTAAAAGTTCTCTTTACACACCAAACATTCTTCTGATGTGTACAAAGTATAAACACTGAATTAGTATGAACAGCTCATATTGTGTAATTCAAATATGTCGTAACCCTCCTAAGTCAAAATTGTAAATGAAGTTATGTTTTCTCCTAGATCTAGCTTCTTCAACCTTTAACTAAATTACAGTTTAAAAAAGTGTATATGCACGTACGACAAGCGATATACAAAAAGCTGAAAGAAATAGGATATCCGTTGAATGTAATCTTTTCCTTTCTGCATGGATTTCTTTATTTTTTACTAAAAGGAATTCATATGATGCACCAAATTATTAGAGTTTATATGGTGTTAGATTAGTCTTTCACCATGGTGACATTCGAACTACTCATAATTATTTTTTTATTTTTTTAATCCTTGTTTGATTAGTTTGTAGTTTTTATTAAAAAGTTATGAAGGAACACTCAAAACGCTCTGCACTGTGGTTAAATAGCGCGCAAATTCCGTTCACCACTTCACCAGGCCAATCTAGCACAAAATCTCTCTTATGCCCCGTCGTCTTGAAAGTGCCTGCCAGAAGTGGCACACGCCATTATTATAAAATACAAATATGAACAACTAAAATGTCTATATTTTGCCTACATAGTAACAAAACTCCTTATCGTCGTCATCCCAAATCTTTCCTTGCTTGCATCCCAGATATTCTCCTCGGTGATCATTCCTCTTCAACTTCTAGCATCCACCACCCATGGCCAACCACCGACTGTTGACAACCAACCCCCAACATCTAGATGGTACCAGGGCAAAAGGGAATTCATAAACAACAGAAGCAAGCGGCTCCAGCAATGTGCCTCCTACCATCCATAGGAAGTAATAATTGAACAAAATATTACACATGTGAAGCAGCTGAACTTAACAACTATGAGATGATAAGGGCTCAAAATATTCTAGCGAACGATTCTAGACTTGTAGTGCTTGCTCTAAATAAAATAGGAGCTATCGTAGCAGCTATTCGAGCTACAAAGGAAAAAACTATTGTAGTTACAAAAGAACGAGATGATGCCAAAGGTTCAGATGTGTACACCATCTGAGGAAGACGATGCTTCCCATAACGGAATTACTAAGATATGAAATTTAGTTTGCATGTTCAACATTTATTTTGAGCTATTTTATTGATAGCTATCATTATGTATCTTTATTCAATTTTGTTAATTTTGGTCTAATTCTCATTACATTCTTCCTAATGAGGCCTCGAGTTGTGAAGTTGCCAAACACACAGGTGGCAATGAGGCGCCTATCAATTTTGTCATAGCATCAAGAAGCGAGAAGTGAATTCTTGCACCACTAGTGCCCCTAAGAGTCACTTGGCAGAAGACAAGGTAGCTGTCTTCAAATGAGGTTGTAGTTCTTTGCACTTCCACAAAAACAAGTGGCTACAAAAAAAACTGACTTGGCAGGTGGTGCTTCTCCCCATGGCAGATCAAGGCTACTTTGTGCAATGCAATTTTTGTATGACAGAATGCAATTACAGGACCCAATTTTTGTGAGCAGCACCCACAACATGTGGACAATGAGTTCGTAAGGGTAGGATGATGGGAAGAGATATTGATTAGATGACAATAGGATTCACAAACAAGATCACCATTGACATCAAGGAAGGGAACAAAAAGCTGTTTTCACCTATGCAGGCTATAAAGCTTGCATCAGAGGCCGACATCCTTTTTAGTCAGCACGTACTAGTTCTTACATGCTAGAATGAGTATACATGTGATGAAAATAAGGAAAAAAGTATTTTCTACTTCGTTGGGAAAGTTGGTGTGAGTATATGAAATCTCATCCAAAAATAGAATCAACTTTGTATTTTACTTCATGTGCCAAAATTCTTTGTATATTTTGCATTATATATGAATGATGCTCATGCTTTTCACTAGGCCTAATTTACAATGGACAGCACTGTTAACGTCAAAATTTGAAAACCGTAGGGAAGGGTTAAAAAAAGGAACAACTGAAGTAAAAGATGAGTCCGGTTGCTACAGGGACGAAGCCGATCGGATAAAACAAAGAGAGATTCGGTCCAAGAATAGATGATTATCCAGATGAGACCGAGTTTAAGAAGCAGCCGTGGCACTCACGGCAGGGTATTTTATCTATGTAAATTGTATATTATATAGAAAGGTTTAGTTAGTTTAGTTAACTTCCTTAAAGATATATTTTTTATATTTTTAGGAGATAACGTCCGATGTTTGTTGTAACCGCGTTGGATTCTGTAATACTAGGGTATAAATATAGACCCTGGATACATGTAAAATAATCAACATATCCTTCGATCGATACAGCTTTGACGCATCGCCATCTTAGTTTATCTAGGTTTTTACCGGCGGGTTCTAGCTCTCGACGTAGGGCTGCATCAGTTATGTTCGATCTCCGGCGAAAGGGTAAGTCCCGCCACTATCCCGATATGTCTTGCTCTATCTAAGGCTGCATCGGTTAGGTTCGACCTCTTAGGCAGATCGGATGTACCGCATTACGTCCGTGCGAAGTTTATCGATCTATCAAGCTCTCTCTGTCGTCGTCAATCCCGTGCTGCATCGGTTAGGTTTGACCTACGAGGATGCCAATGGTAGATTGAGCTATAGGTCTATAGGTCTCTGTATGGCATTTTATCGGAGTGTTAGCCAGTGAGTTATCTATACATTGAGCAACAAATCTAGCGTATCGGCTTCTCGGCTGATACACACCAGTCTTCAGAGGCTTCCCTTGAGGGCCACTCCAAGCGTATCGGCCTTCCAGTCGATGCACACCTATCTTCAGAGAGACATTCTCTTATCGGCTCAGTTAGCTGATGGGTTCGCTTTACCCTTGCCATATCCGGAGTGGTATCGGCTTTACAGCCGGTGTGTCTTTTATACGATTCCTTGCCACTTCACATATGCCTTCATCGGCTTTCCAGCCGATGAACGACCACTACAGCTTCCGTCGACTACCAGGAGGGATCCTGCGCGCTTTGCTTTTAATACCCTTCGGTGCCTCCATCGGCTCTGCGGCCGATGAATCAGGATCTCGCTTTCACCACACCCGGAGCCATTACGTCCTTCATCGATATTTGTCTATGCCTTCATCGGTTCCTTAGTTGATGGAAGAGCGTCCCAATCCCTATCGGCGATCAGCCGATAGCAGAAGCCATTCGGACACAGTTAATGACCACCTCGATCCTATCGGCGGTCGGCCGATAACAAGAGCTCATATCGGTCTATCATCCGACCGACCCGTTTGCCTCACCTCTTTGTCAATTGCAGGGTCAAATTGACTGGCATGCCCGCACCCGCACCATCGTTCTAGAGCCGAGCGTACCTCATGAGCCCCGATGCACGTATGTCGAGCCATGAAGAGAAACCGACCGGCCTACACTGGAGCTAAGCAGACTTCTCAGGCATCGGCATGGTCGCCCGAGACATTTTTCGGCGCGAACAATCACCAAGCCTACTGTTGAGCAAACATATGTCGTTTTGATGAAGAGTGGGCAGAAACAATCAAGGTACCACCTCAAAATGAAGTCCTTCAATAACATAGCTACCAAAGACATGCGAACCACCTCACCAGTGGCTCATATGATAGACGAGGAATGGCAACGACCGGTGGCATTGTGTTTGACCCTAGAGCACAAAGTATGAAACAACATTATATATTTCTAAATCTTGTATTACAAATGATGGCAAGCTTACTCCATTTCATCTCAAATGTGATTTCTATAGGCCAAGTGCTTGATAAACAAAAGAAATCGTGGAAGAGTGCAGCTACGCATAAGCTCTTGGAGCTACTTAGTCCATTGTGATGTGTTGGTAGGACTTAACAAATTATGTTTTTCATCACTAGTTCTCAAATCATTACCATCTTATACTTAATAGTACCACCTATTTATACCTCATTTTAGAAGAAAGAGCAGTACAAAGATGTTAAGCCCACTATCATTGACTTGTTCAAGGAATGTCACAACAGCAAAAAATGGTTTGAGCGAGCCATTCAAGGATGTTATTATAAGTCAATATGTCATTTTATTTGTTTTCTACATGATGTACAATTGAAAACCAACTTCTAAGTTGTAATCCTTCTTTACCTAGGTTGGTATGAAGGCCATGCCAGATGGAAAGAAAGCACCGATGGATGCTTAGGATGTATGTGAGATTCTACCTTCTGATCTCTTCCTACATAACCTTGGATTTGAGTCAGCATATAGGAACAAGAAATCCGAAGTTGCTCATTCTCGGGTCCAAAAGCTAGAGGCTTAACTTGAGAGGGAAAGAGAAGAAGTAGCACAATTTCGCAACCACATCGTTGCCCAGGACGAGAAGGTGCAATCCTTAGAGTTGAAAGCAAAAGAATTTGAATGGCGAAGGGAACAACAAGTGACCCAAATTGCTGACTTGCAGAAGCAAACACAAGAAACCCATGGTTTCCTTTGTCAGTTATTTTTTGATCAACTAGGTCAATGAATCTCTTGCTTCCATCACTCCTATCCATTTCAATACAATTGTCTATTTTGTGAATATTTTGGTTTGGTATGTAACACTACTTCTTTGCTATTTCGGTTTGGTATGTAACACTGCTATTTTGGTGATATTTATTTTAAACAAACGAAACATCAATTGCATGTTTATCTGGTGCACAAAATTAAGTTGCATTAGGGCCAATACATGTTGAGCAAAAAATAGGCTTTCAGTAGGTGTCGGGCTAAAAAAGGGTTGTATATCTTTAAAATGGGCCACCACGTTAGCACCCACAAATTCACAATGTTATGCTATAAATCATCAAAATGGTCCGGAAGATGGGCTACAAAATGGGTCTCCACATCAGCATCTCCCTAGTCATAACATTATGCCACGTAGAATCACACTGTCCATGGGGTGTCATAGCAACAACCGGTTTATGATGGTTTTGTTCATCACAAACACTATGATAATGGTAATTCGTCGAGAATATCTATAACGAACGATCCTATTTTTGTTACATAAAGTAATCTCAGATGGAGCTTCTGCGACAATAGCCTTTTGTCACAGAATCGTCAAAGAACATGACTTGTGATGAAAATTTTCTATTTCTTAATGAATATGCCTCATTAAAGAAGGCTAGAACCGTTGTAGTGCTCCTCAAGTTGCCGTGATGTCGACACTATGTCCTCATGCTGGCAAGTTGACATGCCGTCGTCCATGGCCCCAATGAGCCGCCACGATAGTGCTTCGACTAGTCTAGCCAATCCCTCATTGGTAGCATGGAAGCCACCATCAGCGTGCTAGATCCACCGCCATTAGCCGATGGCAGCAGGAACATTAGAAGCCCTCCACCAAAGATGTTCTGCATGACATCTCCCGCTATGGCAATAAAAAGCAAGGTAAAAGAGAAAGAAAAGGAGAAAGAAAGTTGAGAAGGAGCAAGGGAGATGCGGCCGCTCGCAACAACATAAGTCTACTTGTAATTGCCCTAATTATATACTACCCCAAATATGTGTTAGTAATTCCATAGTAATATATTATATATGTATTTATTAGTGGTAATCCACTAATTTAGTATTTTACAAATTGGCTGTAACTTACTTTAACATTATGTTTATTTTTAATCAATTAATATTTATAGGTAATCTCACCTCTCGTTATAGGAGGCTCATGAAGTCAAACATAAGAGCACTATAAGATATACCTAGTAGACTAACCAAAGCTGGAAGCATGTGACATGGGGCATAAAAACAATATAAGTGAACAACAATACATGGAAGTAATGCCACACATCGACATCTAATCACACCCTCAAGGGAACAAATGGTATAACTAATAAGAAAACATCAGTATGAGCCACATAGAAGCCTTCAATACTTTTGATCATAAATTGTGACAACCAATAACGTGCCAAAAAAACATCTAAAAAATAGAACGATAAAATCAAGCTAAAGGAACACAAGCAAACAAATTGGAATAATCATCAACAAATAGTAATAAAGTATATAAGGAATGGCAAAATGCACTAAGGGTGGCAAGAAACAAGAATGCACATAAAACCAACATTAGGAATAAACCGGACCAAGGAGAAAGTAGAAGAAAATCCAGCTTTGAGGCCTCACGTGAACAAACTCACTTAAACAACAAAAAAGAAAAATAAACCAACACATATGAAAGAGGTAAATAGACAACCACGACAAAAAAAAAAACAAAAGTGAACTAGATGACACATAGACATTGTACCGTACCTTTAAAAGAAGGAAAAGCAAATGTCAATAGAATAGCTGGTGAAAAGAATGAAGCTATAGCTCAAACAAATCGTACACGCATTAGAAAAATAGAGGAAATGAAAACACAAACCAATTGATAAAAATAGATGAATCATGGGTGGAATGATTTTTTAATAATGATGGTTTATATGATGTCTGTATAGTAATGGTCATTTTTCTTGCTTGATTGTCACATGTTAACACCATCAACATGGTCTCTTGGTATGATTTTAAGATTTTACTGTATATTTTTTATCTTTATATGTAATAGTCAGCTAGCAGCAATATTATAAAAATATGGATAAAGCGTTTTTAAGTTTTCTTGTCCAAGAAAACATCGCTAGAAGGATCAAATAGTATTTAGCTTTTTTTTAAACACAAATGTTATGTAGCTTATTCATCACATGAAAGTGAGTTTTTAGCATTTTTTTTGGTTGAACTCAGATGTTATTTTTAGATTCTGCATGACCTGAAAATGAGTTGGCAATACGCTTACCCCACGCGGTAAAATCTGATGCAACCTCGCAGTTCTGAGTCACGTGGCCTCCATGTCAGGATGCAAAACGGACGGTCGATGCTCTGCGCAGCCGGGTCAAAGCAGCCCACCGCTCCCGCGGGCCTCGTAACTCGCGCCTCCCCACTCTTCTCGGCCCCTCGTCCCGATCCGCCCTTCCCTTGCAAAACCCCCCTCGATCAAACCACCCCTCGATCAAACCACCCCTCCCTCCTCTCCTCTTCTCCGCCACCACGCCGGCTCGCGCCCGCTGCGCCTTCCAGAACCTTCTTCCGCCAATGGCGACCTGCTCTTGGTCCGTCGCCATGGCACCGCCCGCGGCGCCTCCCCGCCGTGCCGCGAGGTGCCGCTCGCGCGTCGCCGCGCTCCGCCGCACGGCCGCCGCCGCCAGCTGCGTCCTCGCCGAAGCGCCCCAGGGGCTCAAGGTAGGTTTCTAGCTCCGTGTTCGCGCGTTAGTGCTTGCCTGTTGGATTGGACGAGCTGATCTTCGTGGTTGGTGTTTGGTGTGCCAGGTGGAGCAGGTGGATGCGGTCGCACCGGCCGCGGCGGCGCGGAGGGACGTGGGGCCGGACACTGTGGCGTCCATCATCCTCGGTGGCGGCGCCGGTACGCGGCTCTTCCCCCTCACGCGGACCAGGGCCAAGCCCGCGGTAATCAAACCACATAATACTCTCTTCACAGTGTTTACACGCACATTTCATCATGCATTTGAGAAGCATTTCATTGGTCGTGTGCAACTGTGGGGATTTTCTTCCATTTTACACCATTGACGATTGATTGATTGAATTGAGAGATGATTACAGGAGTAGTGAACGAGTTGTATGCTCTTGGTATTAGGTGCCTGTTGGGGGATGTTACAGGTTGATTGATATCCCGATGAGCAACTGCATAAACAGCAAGATAAACAAGATCTACGTTCTCACCCAGTTCAACTCCCAGTCTCTGAACTGCCACATCGCACGCACCTATAACATTGGTGAGGGGGTTGGATTTGGTGATGGGTTTGTGGAGGTAAGATCTGGTCTGATTATTTTCGGTTATGATGTGCAATCGAGTGGAAACATGTAGCTGTGGCAATGGGTCGGTGATGTCTAATTGATAATGTTCTACGGTGGTTTGTTTTCATTGTTGGGTAGGTGCTGGCAGCTACCCAGACAACAGGGGAATCAGGAAAGCGATGGTTCCAGGGAACAGCTGATGCTGTCAGGCAGTTCCTGTGGCTGTTTGAGGTTTCTTAGTTCCATCTCATGATCTTGCTATCTATCATGGGATGCTATCGCTTTCCCAGTTTTAACTTGCCTGCTATTTTTTTACAAGGATGCAAGGTTCAAACGCATAGAGAACATACTAATTCTATCTGGTGATCATCTGTATAGGATGGATTACATGGACTTTGTCCAGGTTAACTTCATGTTGATGTTCTAGAGTGAAGTTATTTTTGCACTTTATTTGAGTAGTGTAAAAAAAATCTAAATAATGAGTTGTTTTGCAGAAGCATGTTGACAAAGGTGCCGATATTTCAGTCGCTTGTGTTCCTGTGGATGAGAGGTCATTCATTGTTGCCCTATTTGAATTGTTTTATTCTTTTTAATCTGTCTTTATTCTAGCTAGTTAGCAGGACCGTACATGCTATTAATTCATCACAGTTTTAGAAGTTTACTTGTGTCATGCTAATCATCAATTTTAATTTTGGACAAATGGACAGGGTTAGTGAATATCATAATATTGTATTGCAAATTAAGAAGTATATAATATACATGGATTTCCATATTTAGTTGATGGGTCAGATGATGACGTACACCTCTCATAATTTTTTTATTTGTGTTGTCTACTTGCAGTCGAGCTTCTGATTTTGGATTGATGAAGACTGACAGGAATGGACGTATTACTGATTTTCTTGAAAAGCCCAAGGATGAAAGCTTGAAATCAATGGTATATACCTCTTCACTAAATCAAAGACAAATGAATATTGACTTATTTGTTTACACAAGTTTAAATTGAATCATTATCTAAAAAAAAGTGTAAACTGAATGCATTTCATCACCTTTTATTGCATATGTTAAATCATCCAATCATCCATTGTTTTATTCACATGGCTTTTTTTCTTCTTTTGTCAATGTTATCTAGATTATTGGAGGTTTCTTCTTTATTTCTTCATCATTACCTCAATTTCCTTGATTTATTGGCTCTAATGAATAATTTTGTAAATAATCTAAGATATTTATTAATGCAGCAACTGGATATGGGAATTTTTGGTTTGTGCCCAGAAGTTGCAGATACACACAAATACATGGCTTCAATGGGAATATATGTATTCCGGACTGATATCTTATTAAGACTTCTAAGGTAAATGCTAATAATAATATCTCATGAGCAACGATTTCCTTAATCTTGGAAACTAAGTTTGCATGATAAATGTTCCATTTGCATTGTAGTTTGATCTTCTATATCAGGCATTTAGCTGGTTTCTGTAACTTTCTTTTGTGCTGTATGATAAAAGTCAAATGTGCAAAAATAACAAATGATTTGTTTGATATGATAAGACATACTGTTGATTTTATTTGCTAAGATAGCATCCCTGGGATTGTCTGCACTCCTTAGTTCTTATTTTTCTCTTTGTTCTGTACCTTTTAGACGACATTACCCAACAGCAAATGATTTTGGCTCAGAAGTTATTCCAATGGCTGCAAAAGACTACAATGTGCAGGTATTTTTAACTTCATAATCCTCTAAGCTGTATGTACATAAACATAAGGAATTCAACTGTCATAAATCAACCGTTTCAAATTCTTCAAAATTCCAAAATGAGCATGTGACCTTACTTTTCACAAAACCCTGAATGCAGCATTCTTTGTTCTGTGGTCACAGGCTTATCTATTTGATGGTTACTGGGAAGATATCGGGACAATAAAGTCATTCTTTGAGGCAAATCTTGCTCTGACAGATCAGGTTTACTTTTTAGTTAACATCATCTCCATCTATATCTTTATGTGCGTGGACAATTTATCTAATGAGTTCAGTTATTATCTTTGTAGTCTCCAAACTTCTATTTTTATGATCCTGTGAAGCCCATTTTCACATCTCCTAGATTTTTACCTCCAACAAAAGTGGAAAACTGCAAGGTCAGATTCTCGTAGAGATGGTTTCTTTGGTTATACCTTCCATAGAAGCTTTTCTTGATCTAACCATTTACTTGCAGGTTGTGAACTCTATAGTTTCCCACGGGTGCTTTTTAACAGAATGTAGTGTTGATCACTCTGTTATTGGTGTCCGTTCAAGATTAGAACCGGGGGTGCAGCTTAAGGTGAATTGTTGAATACTCATAATTTAACATACTTGACAGTTAGTTTGAATTTAGAAACCTGTCATTCAAATAATTAAGGCAGAGATGGATGAAACCATACCAATACTTAATCTTAGGAACTAAGCCTGCATGAACAACCTTCAGAAATTGTATTTAAAGAGAGATACTGTTTCCTGATGCTAGATAAACCAGAGATAAATATAGCCTTTTTTTCTAATATTTTGGTCATTTGGATATGATCCATTTATTTTGGCTTCTATTAACATTAATATTATTTGCATCACAGGAAACAGGTTGCAAGTTGCATTGTTACAAGTTAGTGGTCTGCAATGTCAATATGTTTCCTTTGATTACAGAGTTTTCTTTTTTCTTCAATAACTGCATTTATGGCGGTCTTGCCATGTCCTATTGATGCCATATGAGTTTTTTCCCCTACTTTTGTTGGCATTGCATGCCCTTAACCATGAAAGATTTGCGCATAGTTTTTTAAACCATGGAAACTACATTTAGTCATACCAACTTATGCTGAAGCAATCACTGGTCTAATGGATATTTTGTTTCATTTTTATTAAACTATGTGATGTTTAATTATTTCAAGATCCTTAACAAAAAGAAAATCAACTGGGTATAGGACACCATGATGATGGGGGCAGATTACTATCAGACTGAAGCTGAGAGATATTCTGAACTGTCTGATGGAAAAGTACCAGTTGGCGTTGGAGAAAACACCAAAATAAGGTTAGTATGAGCAATGATGCATAGATGCATTTGGTGACCTGCCTGTTATGTAATGCTAAGTTTTGACATACAGGAACTGCATCATTGACAAGAATGCTCGAATTGGAAAGAATGTAATCGTTATGAACTCAGAGGTATGACCCCCTGTACATAGGACTATTTCTTAGTTATCATTGTTTAGGAGAGCCTTCCAAATCCTTCTTTGCAGTGATCTTTATACCATTTGCAAGCTCATTTCCACAACCGTTTAGTGCAGATAAGATTACTCCATTAGATTTATTCACTTCATTGAACTTACAATGAATATCAAGAGCATGTTAGATTTTATGGAATTCGAAATTTGTAACAAGTACGTATCACAGGAGCAAGGAAAAATTTGTAATAAGTGGTACTCAGTTTGAATTATGGATTTTGGGTCGAAATATGATAGTACTTTTTGCAAAGGTAGCAATGTATGTATTAGTGTTAATGTCTAATTAGAAAACAAGCCTCATATCTCCTTAGATAAGAGTGGTGGGAGGAAAATTCATTCAATCTATTCAAGCACTCATTCAACCTATTTGGGCTGCATTGCACATAGAATCAGCGTAGCAGCTTTTGCAACTTGCTTGTCTATGCTATTAAATATATGTGCAGTTTTTGTTTAGTCATTAAGTTTACAGTTAAAATGCTGAGACATGAGAGTTTTCCCTTGCTTGTGAATGCAGAATGTGCAAGAAGCAGAGAGACCATTAGAGGGTTTTTACATTCGTTCTGGGATAACTGTAGTGCTTAAAAATGCAGTGATTCCAGATGGTACAGTTATCTAGAGAATCACCTGAGTAAATATTGGCAGGTGAGCCTCTCCAAATGCTTTATTCAATTAGGATTATAAAAATATCAGTTCGCTTGGACCAAACATGCACGTGTAATTTCATTGCATCTGATACTTTGTAATAACAAAAGCACACCATTCTGAAGTTTGGTAGACAAGAAATGCTCCTGGTAAATGTTGGTATCAATAAACAAGAATATATACATACACAATAAACAAAAAAAATTGTGTATTGTTTACAACACCTGAATTGCCTACGTGGTATGATATTTTCTTCTGCAAACTGCAAACTACCAAGATGCATAATTCTTTTGGTATTGGTAGCTAGAAGCAGTGTTACCGGGACTCACATGTCCCAAATATTTTTGCCCTGTCAATGCCCATCAGTGTGTTGACTCGTTACGGCGTGGGTCTGACATGTCTTCCACGAGTCTAAATGTGAGAGAAGTTATAACCATGCTATGCTGCAGTGTGTAGTGTGGAGGATTGAAGTTATAGATTGCAATACTAGTACTAGTAGTACTCTAGAAGACAATGCAAGTTGAGGGAGACAAGTGTGTGGGGGTCGCATGTAGCTTTTGGAGAGAGAGAAGACTGGTAGAGAGGTTGGACTACTACAGTATGCACCTTTTAATTTTTCTATTTCTTTAGTATACACAATACATATAGGAATGAGATCTTCTATGCATAATATTCTATAGTACACTAGCATTATGAGTATTTTAAGTGCTTAACCAATTATTTTATAGGTTAATATATGATATCATATAATATCTTTATTAAAAAATTATACGCATTAGAGGAGTCACTGAATCCTATCTTCTAGAGCTTGCCGAGTCAGACATCCGAGTCCAAATCAGACTTTGACTCTCGAGTCTGAGTCCTGGTAACACCGGCTAGAAGGAGATTACAGATGTCCCACTACTACATATACAACTTGTTACACGGCTTATGATAGAAAAGTTCTGCCACTAAGCTTAGCATACATATTGTCAATGTTCATTCTAGAAAGTTTCTTTATCTTGTTTATGACTCTGTGAGGAGAGTAACATATTCTTTCTCTAGGAGCTTAATGACAGCTACCATATTGGTAATAACCTTCCGCACACTGCGTACTAGATTTATTGACCCAAATACAATTTCTCGGTATTTGGTGTGACATGGAATTTATATACTATGACTTGGATGTACTGTGCTCAAATAACTCTGAACTTAGGTTGGATATGTCAGTCATATCTGGATCTGTCAAGTATTGCGAGATACGACATGAGCGTGAGTGTTTGTAGCTCTCCAGATCTAGAAGGTCCAAACGTTATCTTTCATAAAATTAGTTGACCCAAGGCTCAGGTTATGGTTATTACGTGGATTTTCAACTTCAATCCTGACTGAGTTTTCGTTAACCTCTCGGGGTTGGCCTTTTCTGTTTTAGTCTGTGCACGAACAAAGGACGCATTAAAATTATTTGCCTATCGAGTTCGTAAAGTTACGAAATAGTTTTTGCCATTATAGTATGTACACGACTTAACTGTCGGGATCCATTACCAACTTACCTAATATGTAGCATCATCTATTGCTTTTAAATAAAGATCTTGCTACTTGCAGATATCAATCCCTCCTGGCTTGTTGCAAGTGAAGTACATCTTTGAAGATCATAAGGGGATCGAGTTCGACCTTCAACGTCGATGCCGCAAATAAAAACTTATACACTGAAAAGGTTGCCAGCTCATGAATAAAGCTAAGAACTGAGGGATATAGCACCTCTGCACCTACACCACGATACCGGAATGGCCGGAACGTTTCGGTTTAGTAAGCGTCAGAAGGCGATATATCAAGAATTTCAAGATGGTTATGTACTGCGATGAGAGTCACCTGCCATGCACAGGAATACCGGATATATATAATACTTAGAAACCGTTCACGTCAGTAATTTGTACATGCATGTAGAAGCGAGAGAGTTTAATTTCTTGTGAGTTAAATGTGGTACATTGTTCTTGATGAACTTTTTTTTAAATAATAACTACTAGAAGTACATTTCTGTCTATTATGTAGGTTTATCTTGTACTGCAAAATCACTAACTGTTGTGATGTATAATCGTATTTGTGAATCAAACAAGTGATCAAACCAGATATAGATCTACCCATATTGATTGCAGAAACATCACAGATGAAGAAGTAGAAGTAATCGCATCATGGATCAGAAAAGCCCTCGTATCAGAATCAAGTGATGGGGCTATATCCTCTTTAGACAATTACAGTAAGCAGATAGCAGATAAGAGTAAATGACGGTGCTGCACGTCTACTCTTTCTTGGAGAAGAGCCCGCCGAAGCTGAACCCGCCGTCGCCGGCCGCCTTCTTCGCCGCCGCGCCGCCGGCCTTGGTGGCCCTCGACGCCGCTGCGGGGGCGGCGGCCTTCCCCTCCACCTTGTTGAGGATGGGGTCGGTCTCCAGCAGCTGCTCCTCCTTGTACAGCGCGCCGAAGATGGTGTCGAAGAGGCCCTTCTCCGTCGCCGCCGCCGCCGCCGCGACGCTCTTCGTCGCCGACAGCCGCGCCACGCGTGCCGACGACGACGGCGCCGCCGCCGCCGCCCGACGGTGGCTCAAGCGTATCCCGCCGGCCACCGCCGGCGCGACCGTGGTGGTGGTGCCAAAGCCAACCGACGCCATGGATCTGTTCGTCTACGTCGTGTGTGTGCCTTGAAAGTGTGGACTGTGTGTGCGTGTGCACGCACGGTCACTTTTTTTGTGGTGCATTTTGAACTCCCGTGGTCTTGACTGGGTCAGGAGGGTTGAGGAGTCCACAAGCGGCTTATCCACATGTATCATACGTGAGCAGATCAGCACAAATACCTAATGATTAATTGATTATTGCCACGAAGTCGTTGCCACTCTTACGTTTGCAATTTTCAAGGCTACTTTGGAAGGAAGATTTCAAAAACACGAAAATCACACGAACAAAATGTCATGCCACAACAACTCCTATGGGAAGTAAACCCACAGGATTTTACAAAGAATATTGTTTGGTAGCACCATAGGAATTTTAAAGGAACTTAAAGTCACAAGAAAGAGAAAACATGAGGAGGAAGTTTAGCTCATGTTAGTTTTTCTTTAGAATTCCTAATAGGAATTTTAAAAGATTTTGGGCACGTAATTTCTTTTGTTGTAAATGACTATATAGAATTTTTCATGGATTTTTTTAAACAACTATATGAAAAGGAAGAGGTTTGATACCCTAGCATCCCTCTATTGGTAATTTGGCACCACTAGTCGATTCTTCCTTGAAAGGGTGCTATTTTTTTTTAAGTATCGTGGACCAAGTACGGTGGAATATCTATTGATGTCAAACATATAGGCTGATTCGTCCCGAGCTGAAGGTTACTTGTGCATGCCGTCTGTCTTTATAGTGACGTCAATGCAAGATAGTATATACCTAGAAAAATTGGGTTGCTTGGTTTGAGCCCATAAAGGCAATTGACACACTACTACCGACTATTGCCGTCCGATTGGAATACTTGGCCTTATGACTTGAGATAATGTGCAGAGATTGAAAAGAGTGAGTCCTTTGTGATATTGCTAAACTAATTTCATTTTCTGTAGGTGGATGGGATCAAGTTGACTTGGGAAAGTATGGAAAGGCTACTCGGAAGCTTGAGGTTGATCTTAACTTGCAAAGTAACTTGAAAGCAAAGCATTTAGGGCCTACTACAGAGTACATGGAACCCAAGTACCCTCTAGATGGGCTAAGTCGGCTAGTAGGCATGTGTAGTTAGGTGCTTAGCCAACTTATAACCCAAGATGAACGAGATACAAAGATAAGATATAAATCTCTATCCCTATTATCTTAGGTAGATAGATAGAAGGTGATCTGGCTAAGTTTGTTAAGCCAAATTCTTTATAACCTAGTACCCCGTGGCTATATAAGAGGCTATGGCATCCCACAAAGGGGTTAGCTACTCACACGTGCATCCTTAGTCATGCTATAAACCATAGACTACTCGATCTAATTTATTAGATAGGATGTAGGTATTACCTCCTCATGAGGGCTTGAACCTATGTAAAATTCCTTGCATTATCATTAGTTTCTAGGTCTTGCACACTCCCATATAGTTTATTGCCGATTTCTTGAATCAACAATGTGGGAGGGGCATAGGGGAGGAGTGCACTCTATTTCTAGGAGTGTGTGGGGCCAAGATTGTTAGTGATAAGATATGAAAGTAATCATAGAGATGATTGTATTACATATTGTGTTTATGAATTTATAATAAAGCGTTTCTTGAAATAGATAACTGGTTATTGTTTAATGAGTATGTGACTTATTCATAAGACTCTTTATATATGTTACTATTTCTAGATGATCTCTAGTTATATATCATAAAACAAATATGATTTAAGATAAGCACATGTATTGATTGATGATTATATCTTATGAATCATGGTATGGACATATTAAATCTATAATATAGACATGTATTGGAGAACATGTTATTGGATAGACCCAACCTGAGATACTATAAAGATTATAATGTGCCATCAGTTAGTTTTAAGTAGTGTTAACATAGAATCTTTGTACCTGAGATAATCCTGGTTCCCAATATATGTAATAGCTTACATTGAGGCTACCAAATAATACTCCATAACAGGTAGTTATAAAAGTAGTCTTTTGGTTTTTTTACGAAGCATGTAGTGGGATATGAATAATCTAGATGGAATTTGCTCCTCCTATTTAATGGAAGAGATATATAATGGGTCCCTTGATATAATAGATTAAGGAAGTGTATGGCCATATCTATATACTTGAGGTGTTAGTGATGAGAGAAGTAATGTAATATAGGATAGAGTGAATGATTGAGCTATTAAAAGGATGACACAAATCTAGCCTTAAGCTTGATCGATATCATAAGGCAAAGGGGTTCATATATAGATACACTAAAAGATTTAGTTGATATGATTTTTATATATACTCAGCAAGTCAATAAATCCTAATAGGGGCCGTTGTTGACACGTGGACCAAAAAGGGGTTTTTGGTTGCAACCAAGTATTAATGAACCTACAGGTCACACTTAATAGGTTAGAACATGGTAATTAGAGATTCAATAGTGACTCAGTTTGGATAGGGATCCGAGTAGGACTCCTAATGGGCCTTGGAGACCTAGTTAAAGGTCTTATATATTTAGAAGTGAGGGATCGCATGAAGTGTGACACATGAACATGAGAAACCCTAGCTACCACTGCTGATCCCAAGCCAAACCCTAGCCACGTGTTGGCGCTAGCATGACTGCGCACGGCGTTTCACCCTTGGATGTGTGGATACCGGTGGAGGTGTTGCTACCTTGTGGTGTTGATTAGTGTGGGAACGTGAGGAGACGAACGTGCAAGTAGGAGACGCTTGCATGAGGAAGAGAAGATTGAGTTGCTAAGATTGACTACTTTCTCTACATCGACGTGCGCTATGTCAAACCGGTTTGCTCCGACTTTTCTTCCATTGCTCGGTGCATTGAGTTGTAACGATTCATGATCCCTTACATGATTCATGGTTTATGTTTTAAAATTTTTTGTTTTATGCTATTGTAGCCAACTAGTAACCCAACAACGATGTCATAGCGACAATCGTGGCCATGGATGGGGCACAAGGGAGGAGTGTGCTCTACTTCTAGAAGTGCATGGGGCAAAGTGTGGTCCCAATATGGCATAATCACCATCATGTGCATGGGTAGGCATGAGGGAGGGGCAAGCTCTACTTCCAGGAGTGTGGAGGGGGGGGTAGGGGCACCATGTAGGGACAAGCTGATATGCTAACTATTAATAGGAGTGCGACGGCACATGAAGGGCCTACATGTAGGATGCACAAGGAAAGCGTAGGAGGGGCATAGCCTCAAGGGACTCTCTGGATGGCTATACCATCCATATTTTTTCTCTTATGTTCTTTTTTGTTAACTCAACAAATAATTTGTGAAGACCAAGAAGACTGAAGATTATTTTCCAACAATTGGAAAAAAAGTTAGTAACTATATTTTGGGAAACATTGTGTGAATTCCAATGGCTAGTCCTTTTTCTCTTCTTCAATATAAAAATTATAACAATTCAAACATGGAACATGACATACATATAAATCTGATTTGCACCATTCAACTATCGCAAAAGTTCAATTTATCCCCCTCAATTTGAACATGGGACCCCTTGTGCATCATCCCTTAGATTTTGCTTTGAGTTTATAACGTTAGGTAGAATATGATTTGATGCCTAACTTGTTTTTGCAGAACTTGATGTGTATGGTATGGCCATGTAGGTGATGCATGTAATATTGCTTCCATGGCTTGCAAACCATGCTTATTTCAGCCTCATTGGTTGTCTTTATTATAATGACCTGTGCGTGTTGCAATGTTGCTTGAATCCATCTATATAATCTTCTTTTACTAATTATTATAGGTAGTAGCTTAGTCTTGAAGATGTAGATGTCGAGCATAGTGGCTCAAGGAAGATGTGTGGAGGATGGAGATCATCTACATACGCATGGAGATAGAGATTACTATTTATTGTCCCATACTATTTAATAGATGAATGTGTTTATCTGAAATATTAATCTATCTTACTTTCATACAAATATATATGTGACATGTTGACATGATTCATAGGATAGAATCCCCCTATCAAGGTCATTATTGTCTTTTGGTGGGTCTACCACAACAGGGTACCACTTACTATCATTATGAAGTAGGATAGATATTGGACATCTATAAGCGAAAACTTTTGGTTTACTTGACAATGTTATCAAAATGGTTTTGGACCTAAGGGCATAGGTTTGGGCTAGGACATGGATATGTCACCCAATAGTACAAAAGTGACATGGGATGTGATTAGCAATGTGTTGCTTACCTATTACAATAGTTTTCTAGCAATGATGCCAAAACTCACTAGAGATTAGTAAAATTGGATCTTGACCCACTATGTTAATTAGAGGGAACTTGATTGCAAAACACATAATGGGAGTAGTTTTTGTTAATTTGTTTAATGGATTATAAATATAAATATAGTGCTAGACTTTGTATATATTTTATGTTGTAGATCATGGTAACTAATGCATCATCTAGTTTTAATTTATAGTCTATTCTTGAAAAAAGAAAAGTTGAATGTAACAAACTTTATAGATTGATATCACAACTTGAGAATTGTTCTCAAGTAATAGCGCAAAGAGTTTGTGCTTGAGGCTCCTTATCCTAAGGACCTACCTGAAAATGCTACTATTGCTACTTGTAGGGAGCATGAAAAGTGGACTAATGACTATCTTGATGTCAGATGTCTCGTGCTTGTTACAATGTTCTCATAGCTAAAGAAGCAATATGAAACATTAGATGCTTACATATATTATTGTGGGACTATGTAGCACATTTGAGAACCAAGCTAGTGCTGAGAGATTCAACACCTTAGATGCATGCAACCTTATAGATGAAAGTCTATTGTGTCCACATGTGATCCAGATGATTAATTACATTAAGAGTATGGGAAAGCTTGGTCTCCCTCTTAGCCAAGAGCTGGCTACCAATGTGATTCTCCATTCGTTCCCTACAAGCTTTGAATAATTCATCTTGAACTATCATAAGAACAACATGAGCAAGAAGTGAAGTGGACATTCACATGGGTAATGGAGTAAGAGTAGCTGTAGTTGAAATTGGCACTATACCATTATCTTTACCTTGTTACGTCCTAATGATTTTAATTCCACAATTGTTTGGCATTGTCGCTTGGGTCATATAAATGGAAACGTACAGCGAAGCTCCATAGAGATGGTTTTCTAGACTCTTTTGATTTTGAATCATTTGAGATATATCCATCGGTAAAAGTGATGAAGTCCAAATCCTTTAATAAGTTCAAGGAATTTTAGAACGAAGTATAAAATCATTTAGGAAAAATAATCAAGTTTCTACAATCAGATAGAGGAGGTGAGTATTTGAGCCATGAATTGTAATCATCTAAAGGAATGTGGATTTTTTTGATGAAAACCAGCAGGAGAGACTCCTACTATGCTATATATATAGAGAGAGCAAGAGTTACGAGAGATTACATGATCAGAATTTACAAGAACTTTATGCTAAAGTGTGTATCTATTATTGGCAAATGGGTTGGTGTTCCTTTATCCTGAACATATGCAAGGTAAAATCTTTCCTAAAGTTGCTCTTCCATAGGTTCCATGATGGATTTGAATTGTTAAAGATATAATCATTTCTTATGATCCATATGTTCCAAGTGACGATGGCAATGACTTCAATGAAAAAAGCGCTTTCCAAACTCTTGTTGCAACTACAGTCATATTTATAAAGTTCATATGCATCTGCCAATCAATCCCAACATATTGCCAGCATCGGTGTGCAAAGTCACAGGTGAAAGAAAGAACATGGAATTATTCCACAACTGACTCCGTCTAGAACACATTAATGGAATGGGATATCCTAATAGAGAAATTGTACTTTGTTAGATATGATGCGAACAATGATGAGCCAATCTGATCTTCCATTGTCTTTTTGGGATTTTGTTCTAGAAACTACAACATTCATACTAAATAGGGTTTCATCAAAGTCAGTAAAAAAGATATCATATGAGATATGGATTGGGAAGTGTTCTAGTTTATCTTTCCTAAAGACTCGGGATATGAGGCTTATATAAAATGTTTATAATTAGACAAGCTCACACCTAAGTTTGACAAATGCTTCTTTATGGGCTATCCTAAGGAAACAAAAAATATATTATTTCTATAATTAGGAAGAAGGCAAAGTGTTTGTCGCCTGACACGTTGTTTTCTTATAGAAAGAGTTTCTTGTGAGAAGGACGAGTGGGAGCACAGTGCATCTCAAAGAAGTTTGGGAAACATTAGAAAATGTTTCAACTACTATAGAGCCACAACAAGATGAGCAAGTTGTTGTTGAACCCTTTGTAAATGCATTGGCCCCATGTAGGTCGAAAAGGATACGACATGCACCTGTAAGGTATATGATGTTGACTTTATAACAATATGATATATTGTTGTTAGACGATGATGAGCCTGTGACCTATGAAGAAGTGATGGTGGGACTAGATTCTGAGAAATGGCTTAGAGCCATGAGATCCAAAATAGAATCCATACATGAAAATTAAGTTTGGAACTTTATAGATCCACCTAATGGTGTAAAAACCATTAAGTGTAAATGGGCATGATTGGTGGCGAAAGGTTTTGAATAAATTCAACGTGTTAATTATGATGAAAGTTTCTAACTTGCCGCAATGCTAAAGACTATTTAGATTATTCTAGCGATTGCAGCCTATTTCGATTACGAGATGTGGCAAATGGATGTCAAAACAGCTTTCCTTAGTAGAAACCAAAGTGAAAATGTGAACATGACATAACCTAAGGGTTTTGTTGATCCACAATCAGCTGAAAAGATATGCAAATTGCATAAATCCATTTATGGGTTGAAGCAAGCATCTCGAAATTGGAATATTTGTTTTAATGAAGTGATCAAAGGGTTTGGCTTTATTAAAAAAGAAGAAGAGCCTTATGTTTACAAGAAGGTTAGTGGGAGTGTACTTGTGTTTCTAATCCTATATGTCGATGACATTTTATTGAATGGAAATGACATTCCTATGCTTGAATCCGTTAAGACATTATTGAAAAAGAGTTTTTCAATGAAAGACTTAGGGAAAGCAACATACATTCTAGGTATTAAGATCTATAGAGATAGATTAAAGAGACTAATTAGATTAAGCGAGAGTATATATATTGACAAGGTGTTGAAGATGTTCAACATGCAAGATTCCAAGAAAGGTTTCTTACTCATGTCACATGGCATTAATCTTGGCTAGAATCAATGCCCTCGACAACAAATGAGTAGAATAAGATGAATGCAATTCCATATGCTTCGACTATTTGGTCCATAATATATGCCATGATTTGTACACATTCAGATGTTTCATATGCACTAAAGGCAACTAGTAGATACTAATCAGATCTAGGTGAGAGTCATTGGATAGTTGTAAAGAATATCCTAAAGTACTTGAGAAGGACAAAGGGTATGTTCTTGGTCTATGAAAGAGAGAAAGAGCTAATTGTAAATAGTTACACTGATATAAGCTTTCAAACTGATAAAGATGATTTTAGATCGTAATTTGGATTTGTATTTTACCTAAATGGTGGAGTGGTGAGCTAGAAGAATTCTAAGCAAGATACAGTCACTGATTCTACAATAGAGGCTGAATACATAGCAGTTTCTAAAGCTGCTAAGGTGGTTGTTTGAATGAATAAATTTACTTCTCAGCTGGGTGTGATGATTGGTTCTTTCAATCTTGTGGATCTCTATTATGATAATAGTTAGGCAATTGTGTAAGCCATGGAGTCTAGATCACATTAGAAGTTTAAGCATATATTATAGCAATATCACCTCATTCGCAAGATAGTGGAAAGAGGTGATGTGAAGATATTCAAAGTGCACATGAATTTGAATATTGCAGATCCGTTGATAAAACCACTACCTCAGCCAAGGCATAAGAAGGACACGAAGGCAATGGGTATTAGATACTCACATGATTGACTTTAGTGCAAGTGAGAAACCATTAGTGAGATGCCCTAGAGGCACTCATAGAGATGATTCTATCCCGTACTATATTTATAGATTTATAATAAAGCATTTCTTAAAATAGATAACTTATTTTTGATCAATGAGTATTTGACTTATTTATGAGACTCTTTATATATGTTACCATTTCTAAATGATATCAATCATATATCATATATGGAGTAAATATGATTTTAAGATCAGTACATGTATTGATTGATGATTTTGTCTTATGGTTCATAGTATGGAGATACCAAATCAAAAATGTGGAGACATGTTAGAGAACATGTTGTTGAATAGACCCAACATAAGGCACTACAAGGATTATAATATACCATCAGTTGGTCTCATATAGTGTTGGTGTAGAATCCTTATATCTAAGATTATTATGATTCTCAACATGTGTAATAGCTTACTCTGAGGCTACCAAATGCTACTCCATAACTAGGTTATTATAAAGGTAGTCATTGGTTTTGTTATGAAATATACAATGGGATGTGAATAATTAAGATGGAATTTGCATTTCCTAATTAAAGAGAGAGATCTTCTAAGCCTCTATAGATTACGAACATGCATGCCTTGACAATACGACTGAGGTGTCAATCATGAGGAAAGTAATATAATACTGGATTGTGTGAATTATTGAACTACTAAAAGATTGGCATAAATCTAGCCTTGAGTTTAATTGATATCATGAGGCAAAGGGGATCATACACAAATACACTAAAAGGTTTAGCTGCTATGATATTTATGTATACTCGGTGGATCAATGTCCTGCTAGGGGCCACTATTTACACATGGACCGATAAGGGGTATTTGGGTTGCAACTGAGTATTAATGAACCTATAGGTTCAAACACTTACTGGGTTGAAACAAGACAATTGTATATATATCAAATAGTGGCTCGATTCAAGAAGGGATCCAAGTAGGACTCCTAATGGGTCTTTGAGGCCAAGTTAGAGGTCTAATATATTTAGGAGTGAGGGGTCACGTGAAGTGTAGCACACAAATGTGAGCAACTATGGCCACTACTCTTGACCTTGAGCCAAACCCTAGTCGTGCATAGGTGCTAGCACGAACATGCATGGTGTTCCACCCATAGATGTGTGGATACTAGTGAGGCGCTGATCGGTGTGAGAATGCAAGGAGGCAAATGCGTGAGAAGGAGACGCTCATGCAAGGAAGAGGTGATTGGGTTGCTAAGATTGACTACTTTCTCTACACTGAGGCGCACTATGTTGGACTGGTCTGCTCTAACTCTTCTTCTGTTGTTTAGTGCATCAAGTGGCAATGGTTCATGATCCCTTACTCGTATGGTTCCTAGTTTACACTATAGAAAATTTTATTTTATATTATCATAACCTTTCCATAACCCTACAAGGGTGGCATAGGCACTATCGTGGCCACAGATGGGGCACAAGGGAGGGGCATGCTCTACTTCTAAAAGTGCGTGGGGCATAGTGTGGGGCCAATATGGTATAGTCAATGTCATGTGCATAGGTGGGCACGAGGGAGGAGTAAGCTCTACTTGTAGGAGTGTGGTGGGGATTAGGGGCATAGTGTAGGGCCAACCATTTCTAGGAGTGTTGGGGTACATGGAATGGGCTTGTATGTATTATACACAAGGGAGACGTAGGAGAGGCATTTCCTCAAGGGACTCATTGGATGGCTATACCGTCCATATATTTTTTCTCTTATTTGGGTCTTTTTTTATTGACTCAATAGATAGTTTGTGAAGCCTAAGAAGACCGAAGATTATTTTCCAACAATCAGAAAAAAGTTAGAAGCTATATTTTGGGAAACATTGTGTCAATTCCAATAGGTGGGCACGAGGGAGGAGTAAGCTCTACTTCTAGGAGTGTGGTAGGGGTTAGGGGCATAGTGTACTAAAGTTATGTGTGGAGTTCTAAAAATTTCATGACAATTCCACAGAGTACTTTTAGGGCATAGAGAATACAAGAAAAATATTCTCATCCATGATTTATTGAAGGAAATTTTTATTTCCTACATTGACTTTACTTGTTAATTAGTTTACATATTAATGTAACTTTTAGAAATGATTTATGAAACGATTTTTAAATCCTTGAAAGAAAATTGGGGCATGACATTCAATGACTTCCCAATTTCTATTAGACATAATAGAATCCTTCTCCATACCACTTCCTTCCAATAGCTAGCGTTAGGAGATGAATATACCTCTTCAATGGTTCTTTGAGTGTCATCCACAAGGTACATAATAAAATCATCACCAAAGGACTTTGCCATTCTCTGTGTCTCTTCTCTTTCTAGGAGCTTCATTGTCATCCTCATTAGAATTCTCCACAAGCGTTTGCTCATTATGTTCTATCAAAATAGTGGATTCATTATTTATAGACAAATCTCGACTACATATGATTAATTCCTCATAGTACAAATGTCCTAAAAAAATGTAGTATCTATGGACTCCATGACTATACCAATATACATGTCAGGCACTCTAAATTTTATCACTAAAAATCTATATCCAATGTTATGAAAAACATAACCCAGAAATACACATTCCACAATTTTAGATCTAACTTTACTTTTCTTGGTTATTGGCACATTGATATTTGCCAAAGAGCCCTAAGTTCGTAAATAAGAAAGTGTTAATCTTTTCTCATCCCATTTCTCGAATAGTGTTATCTCTTTATTCTTTGTAGGAATACTATTCACAACATGATATGTAGTCAATATAGCCTCACCCCACCATTCCTTAGAAAGTCCCACCGTATCTATCATCGAGTTAACCAAACCTGTTAGAGTGTGATTCTTTCTTTCGGCAATCCTATTTGAATAAGGTGAATAGGGAGATGTCCTGTCATGAATTATACCGTGTTCCTCACAAAATGAAGTGAAAACATTTGAAAAGTATTCTCCACCACGATCCGACCTTACACGTTTAATCTTTTTCTCAAGCTGGTTTTCTACTTCAGCATTTTACATTTTAAAGTAATGCAATGCTTCATCTTTGACTTCAACAAATATACATAGCAAAATCTAATGCAATCATCTATCAACATCATCATGAACATTAACCGCATTGTTAATGCCAAATATTGGACTCATCAACATTAACCACATTGTTCACAATGTTATTACACGCATCAGACAAGAAAAAGCGAAACAAACCTCCACTTATCATAACCTTTACCAATAAAATCTCACACATAAACAATACACTTTTATTGGATTCAAAGACTAATTTATAACCATCTCTACACAGTAGACAACCACTGACGACTCTTGATGGTAGGGACATACTGCACGTTCTTCAATCGCATTGTCTTTTCTGAAGTAAGCTTTAGATTGACCATACCAGCATTAAGAACAGAAGCATACGATCCATTCCCCATCATTAGGGAGCAAGTCCCTCTGACCTGATAAGCAGAAAACAAGAAAATGTTAGCACACACATGAATATTAGCCCTAGTGTCAACCCGCCACTCAAGTAAATGACAAACTGAAAAAACAATAGGTAATAAATTATTGTACCACGATGTTCCTGTGGTAGTCTTGCCAATAACCACATTTGCAAACTTTTTTTTGCCTTCCATTTGTGGTTCTCACACTAAATGATTAGGATCATCGCAAACGAAGCAATTACCCTTGCTCTTCTTCTTCTTCTTAAAAGTGGTTGTTTGCTTAGTTTTTGTAATGTTCCCTAGCTTGTTGTTGTTGTTGTTGTTGTTGTTGTGAGAGGCATTGGAGTTGTTCTTCTGCACCAAATTGGCGCTAGAAGACCCAACTACTCCTTTCCCATGATTGTTTTTTGCCATTGCCTTCTATTCAACATCCAAAGAGCCAATAACATCAACGCTAAAGTGTTGTCTCTTATATTTTAGAGATGTGGCAAAATCCTTGTAAGAAGGTGGCAGCTTAGCTATTATGCCTCCTGCTACAAAATTGTTGGGCAACTCACACTTAAAGTCTTCAAGTTCTTTTGTCGGTGACTGAGTCTCATGGGTTTGTTCTACTATAGAATGGCTGTTAACCATCTTGTAGTCACAAAACAGTTCCATAACATGCTGCTCTCTCCTAGCATTATAAATACTAAATTTGGCCTCAAGCACATCCCACAACGTCTTGCCAAATGGTACTGACAAATAGACATCCATAAGATCTTTAGCAAGAATGCTAATCACAATACCTCGAAACAGGTTATAGGTTATCGGCCACCACGAACACATGCTCCTTCTGTGGAGTATATTGTTTGGGCTTCCTAAGTGTGATATGAATAATGTTCGTGGCTGTCAAAAGGACCATCCTATCCTGCTAGCATTTGAAATTGAAACCAACAAATATGTTTGGTTTCAGTGCAGCAATAAATATGTTTGGTTTCAGTGCAGCAGCAAAGCCATAGTTGAGCAAAGCCAGTAGTTGTAAATTTCCTAATAAGTTTTTGGATTGGTAGAAATTTAGGCAAATTACTGCATATTGTAATTCCAAATGTTCCAATGTAAATCATGATGTTGTTTAGCATGAGTGATCTTATGACAGCATAATATGTGTATGTGTCCATGTTTAAACATCTATTTAACATGGACAAAAAAACCAAAGATGGTTTAGGATATACCCAATTACAGGGCTGGTGGTGCCAGTGGCACCAAATATTTCATTCCCAAGACTAGATATTGTGTCTGTCCGGACTGTTCGATGTAGATTATTGAGGTTGATGCAGGACAATGTTCACACTATGGATGTGTTCCCTAGGCCGCTAGGAAGAAGACAAAGTAGTCATTCAGTGGCCTCTAGGAAGTAGTGGATGCAATTGTATATTGGACACCAAAAAGTAGATGATCATACATAAGCGTCGTGCAAAGTTGCGCTCCCCAAAAACTTAATCACCTATCCGTGCAGATGTTACGGTAGGGCATGGTTTTGAAGGCATGCTCTCCCAACGAGTTATGCACGCATAATGCCAGGATGGAGATGCAATGGTGCAGCAGTAACAACAGGAACATTGGAGTTGTGTTTTTTTTTCTTGTTCTCGAACAATGCACCTGGACGTCACTCAGGGGCAACAAATAATCACCATCAAGCACCAATAATGGTCAAAGTTTATTGGTTGTGGTTAATTGAGTGAATCAATTCTTATTAACAGCAAAATAAACTGAGGAACGATCAGAGTTTATTTGTTAATTGAGTGAATCAATTCTCGGCTCAGCCACGGTCACGGCCACAGCCACGCCACGCCACGCTAGGCTCGGAGAGGCAAGCTAGCGTGCGTGTGGCAAGCTAGTATTCTTTTCTAACTTTATGGATGGTGTACTCAGAGTCCATCTGTTATTTCGGATCCTCTCAATTTCCTATACGGGATTAACCACTCTGTAACTTCTAGCATTAATCGTAGGCCTTTTAATTTTATTGATTTAATTTAAAATAAAAAGGGCCAAGCCCAATTAAATCTAACATGTTCTTCCCCAATGCCCTCAAACTCAGCTAACATGTTAATCCACTGCAGCATACATCACCGATTCACCTTTTGCTTTGTGGACGATGTATCAGGATCTCATCTCCAGGCAAATCTCCTAAACCAAGGATCATGACTCATGATCCGGCAATTAGCCGTCGGGACCGGCGTCCTCATGTCCCGCAGGTACTGCATCTTACACATCGTCACAAGCTCGATCGTGCAGTGTAAGATGGCATGCAAGGTAGTCATAGATAGACTGATATCATCTCATGTACGGAATAAATATTCAGAGCCTTAAGAGGTGTTGCTGAGCTTTATTGCCATTTTGCCATTTTATGCATATATTGTTAATTTTAGTAAAGGTGTTTTTTCTGTTGACTGGTTTGCTCAGACAAGCAAAGAAAACTAAATGTTCTTCATTTCGGTTAATGTGATGTCATTATTTTTAATTTCTTCATACAAGTGATGTGCATTTAGATGATCAATTCATGAATATATAAAAATTTAATTTCTCATTTTAGTTAGTGAATTCTCAAACGTAGTTTCAAAAAGTGTTGATCGATGCCGATGCATTGTGTTGTTTTTTTCTCATAAGTAGGTCAGCTAATACAATCCCGATGCACTGTGTTGATTCAATTAAGAGAAAAGACTTGATTACTATATATGTAAGCATACTCTTCTTTTTCCCTTAACTTACAGATATGATAAGGAGTTCTGGACAAATCAGCTGATCTAATGGTGATGCACGCCCCTTTTGATGCAACAGATAAAAAAAAAGCTGCTTTTCTGTTATCTAAGATTATTAACTCATTGAGTTTTAGTCTGGCCTCAATTTACACTTCAACATTTCTTTTAAAAGCTGCTTTTCTGTAATCTAAGATTATTAACTCATTGAGTTTTAGTCTGGCCTCAATTTACATTTCAACATTTCTTTTTGTTGTGATCGAGTCCCTTGTTAGACCAACAAATGAAGCAGTCGTGCAACTCAAAACAGTAGACAAAAAAACTTGGACAGAATAATATAAGTTGTTCATGTCATTTGGCCCTGACTAGCCCACGTTCCCAACAATACCCATGAACCAAAAAGACAACACTGATCTCACGGTGGAGGGGTGTTTGGGAGGGCCGATGCCAACGCCGGGGATCCAATCATATACGTGCTCATGCTTTAGATGTAAGAAAAAGCTAAATGACTAAAAGATAATTAGATCTTTCTTTGATTTTAATAGACGTTTATAACACGCTTATGTATATTTGTAGAATTTTCTTATATTTAGTCAATTATTTGAGTATACTTCAGCACCCCCTAAAATTTAGTCCTGCGTTTGCCACTAGATATTGGAAGGTGGTTGGGTGGTGGGAGGGGATTAACCAGATGGCCTCTCTTGGGTGGATCTCTGTAGGTAAAAAAATTCCCCTATTGCCAAGGGGGATCTCTGTTCTCCGCCCCGCGTTGCTTCAATCTCCCTGAGCTGGAGGAGTCGCTTGAGGAGAGGGTCCCAACCAGGCAACGGCTTGGTCATCGACCATCCTCGATTTCTTTTTTGCATTTCCGAGGGATGAATCCAGCGTGGCATGGAGTAGCGCACCGCAAAAGCCGGTGGCACATCGACGGTCGACACAGCAGTGGCGGCCGGCAGCCATCCACCCTTCACAGCCGGCTTGATCTGGTGAGCTCCCTGGAATCCAGGGAATTTTGTGCCTTCAGTTTGTATTAGGGTGTCAAATCAATTGACTTCAGATTCTATACCATCTACATGTTCCTTAGTACCTAGCCCTTTATATTACATTAGCATAATTTGTAAAATTGATAATCTGCCACATAGTTGTGGTGATTCCAAACATCAGATAGCTTCTTGTTAATGGCAATGATCGTAGTGGCATCGTCAGACAAAAACAAAATCGATTTTACTTGAGTAAATAGCAGTTATTCTCCACTTCTGATGCTCAAAATTGAATGCTTGTAGGTTGAGAGAGATGGCCACGACCCACGAGGCCACGAGGTGTTTTCTTCCCGGCTGACCAAGACAGTACAGCGTATGCCTGCTTCCTCCAACTGACGTTCTCGCCATGGACGTGCTGTTCGACATCCTGGTGCGGCTCCTGGCCAAGGAGATTTGCCACCTCCGCATCGTCTGCTGTCCCTGCCCTCCGATTACCTTTTCATCAAGGCGCACATGTACGGCACACCACCAGCCGCTCTTGTTAGCCAGCTTTAAGGATGACGAAACTCATGTCCCAGGCAATGTGATTAAGAATGCAGGCATCCCGCAATGTGATTAAGCAGATTTGGTTTGTGTAGCCAGAGATAGGAATAGCTGCCATGTGCTTATTCCTGATCCCAGCCTCTAGAGCTGTTTACAACTTGCCTGAGAGTCCAGCAGAAGAGCACAAGTATTGTAATCTTTACCCTAGATCAGTAACCGGTAATTACTGGATTTTACTGCACTTCATAGGTGCTACGGATGAACCTACAACACAGCGATCTGGAAGCGCTGGGCGTCACCAGGTGCAAGTTATTCCCTTGGTTTGTGATACAAAACCGAGTCTAGACAGTATGTATGGGAAAGAAAAGAATTTTTGAGAAAATAAGAGTATGTATTAATTATAAAAATAGAGGTAATCTAGCAATACTAACAGTATTTTATAATAGTAAAAATATAGAATAAAAAGGTTGAAAAGGAGGAAACAAATAAAAATTATAGAAAAATATAGGAAAAAGATAGAAAATTAGAACAAAGTTTTTAAAATTAATTATCCTAGTTTTATTTTTCTTAAATTTATTTATCCTATAATTTTTCTAGTTTTTTAAATTACTTTTCACATTTTTTATATTTTCTAAATAAACCAATAATAAAGATATTTTAGTCGAGTGAAAAAAGTCATCTTTATTATTTTGGTCGAACGGAAAAACTTTTTAGTACCAATTATTCTATATAAGAGGAAATGTTATATATATACCATTTTCTCGTTTTCTTCTATCTAAGATGGGTTCTTGATACATCTTTACACCATTTTTTTCATGCCGATGCCATCCATACCGCCGCCGCCGCGTACTCGCCTTCCTACTGACGACGTCGCCTCCAAGCCACACATCCACTTTTCCACTGACGATGCCACCCTCCATGTCACCGCCGTCCTTATTTCCACCGTTGACTCTGCCATACGCCCACCCACCGACACCGATGCCTCCGATGCCATTCTTAAAGTAAGAACTTCTCTCGGTAATTTCTATTCAAGAACAACTTATTAAATTTATTATGAACGAGATTATTAAAATACATATAGAAAGCAATAAAGAAAACAATAAATAAACACTATAGCAAAATAAACAATAAAAAAATATAGAAAAAACACTTTAAACTCATTGGCATCAACTTGAGATCACCCCCACGTGGATAACTATCTTTAGTATTGATTGGCTCCACTAGTACTAAAGATTTTTAATATTGATAAATTAAACTGAAACTACCAGACCAATAAGCAAATTGGCACAAGTAGTTACTAGTTTCTTACTACGACCAATCAAACTGTCCAACACCAAAATATTCAAAATAGAGCTTATAAACATTTTACTAGCACCACCAGAACCGCGGCAATGCGCGGGTGGACGGGGTGGTACACCGAGTTAACACTAAAAACAATACCTAGTCATTAATTATTTGAGCAATTTGACGGTAGTTGAGAAGGTCATACAATTAATCGTCCAAGCTACTTCCCCGACGGAGCCGCTCCAAGACCTCCATCAAGGCTTGGGATGAACCAAAACGGAGGTGGCCAGTTCATGCATCGCCCAAGCTGCTTCACATCCTCGCTCTTCTCATCGTCCAACTCCTCCTTCAACTTCTTCCTCTCCTCCTCGCTGGCCCTCGCCATCCTCGCAAACATCTTGTTGCGTTGCTTCTGGAGGTTGATCATCCTCACGCCGAAGTCCTCAACCATGGCGGCGCCGATGTAGTCCACGGACTCCTCGGTGAAGTACACGGTGCCCCCCGCGAGCACGTTCTTGCCGCTGGCGTCTCTTTCGCGGACGCACACCGAGCCGGTGTAGCTGACGAATGTCGCCAGGTCGCCGTAGATAGCGCCGTCCAAGGTGCTCACCCACTTCATGCCTTCTCTTCCCATGTCGTCTCTCCCCGACGTCAAATACCAGACGTCGAACGTCGCCGTGCTGCGCTTCGTCCGGCAGCCAATGATTTGCTCGCGCTTGTACACCCGCTTGAAAAGGTAAAGCGTGCCGCCCGGAGCTCCGACGAGGTAGCTGCACTGGCCGGCGCGGTCGCTGTCGTTGTATTCGTACTCCCGGGACATGACGGCGTTGTTGTCCTTGACGACGTAGTGGTAGGGGGAGTCGATGACCAGCACCGACTCCAGAATCTCCGGCGACTTACGGACATTGCAGTCGATCTTCCAGCGCGCGACCATGCCGGAGAGGTGCACCGTGTAGAGGTTGCCGTCCCCGTGCCTCGTCATGTCGACGATTGTGTCCAGCTTGTTGTTGACGAGCTACCACGAGCGCTGGCCCGTGCGGGCCATGGCGAACTCCCTCTCCCTCCTGTACAGGACAGCGATGGTGGCGCTGCCGTCGCTGATGTCGACGACGACGGCCTTGAGCAGGACGAGGTCGCAGAGGCCGTCGAACGAGAGCGGCACGCCCGGGCCGCCGCGGTGGTGTTCGTCGGCGTACATGAAGCTGCTGACGCATCCATCAAAGCTGTGGGCGGCGTCAATGTCGGGCAGCCTCCAGAGCGGCGGGAGCGGAGCAGTGGCGCCGGTGAGTGGGTTGACGACGTGCACGTACCGGAAGTCGTTCGCCATGACGAGCCACCCGGACGAACACCCGAGGCAGATCTCGCGGCGGCCGCGGCGCACGTGGCGACCGGGGAGCTGTACCGCAGCAACGACGTCCCTGCCGGCGATGGGGGGGTCGGACAGCTGGAGCGGCCCTGTTAGGCGGCGGAGGTAGGAATCCTCGGTCTTGACTGCGAGGAGCAGTCATGGGACGTGCTCCTCCCTGACGGCGAGGCTGCGCGCCTCGCCGCGCAGAGCACGCTTCCAGGACGGGCAGACGTTGCGGCAGTTGACGAAGTCGACCTGCGAGGTGAGGCGACCGGTGATGTGGGCGATGATGTCGGCGGGCAGCTTAGACTCAGATGAGTCGTCGTCCACAGGCCGCTTCCGCTTCCCCATCTCGATCGCCATGGGTGATGCGAGAGTCGTGAGACGAAAATGCGAGGCGAGAACGACGGGTGTTGCCGTAGGAAGTTGGAACTTGGAAGTTTATTGGACTCTGTTAAGATTACAGCGGTTAACCTGCGAACTCTGATCAAATAAAGAGATTTCCTTCTTAACGTTAGGAAAAGCACAGGTTTTTTGTTCCGGAAAATTCTACGAATCCGGTGCCACACGATTACGCGCAAGGCGGTAATGTAAGGCCGCTAAACGTTAGGAAAAGCACAGGATTTTTGTTCCGGAAAAATCTACGAATCCGGTGCCACACGAGTGCGCGCAAGGCGGTAAGGTAAGGCCGCTCGCAATGGCTGCGGGCCGGGCCCGCGCATGGCCTGACCGCGTGCCCTCGGTGACCTGTGTGTCCTACCTGCAGCATAGTCATAACCAGCAGCCCTAACGTTTTAGTCTACAAAATTTAAGGAATTAGGTCTAAAATGGGATCAGGTGAATTTTTATATATTTTTATCTGAAAAATATATAAGGGCTAAATAGAGATGTAAAAAGACCGATGTACTATAATCTACCCCTAGCCACAACCTATAAACGTAAAACAAGATGACATAAAATAATCTATTGTGCTAAAATAACATCAAAAATATGTCGAAAACTAACACATATGTGGTAATTCACTACCTCGAGGCTACACTTTTCCTAGCCAATCATCACAAACGCGTCCAAAGAAATCACATACGTAATATATGGATCAAAAATCACGTGCGCATAAAAAAATGTCAATAGGTTCCACTACTGTATCATAAGAAAAGTCTCCACGTGACATATTTGCGTCTCCCATTAATTTAATGTAGCCTAAAATAACATCTGTGTATTGAGTGTCACTATAATATGTGATATCACATAAATGTATATATACTATCGCATATTAAATTTTCTAAGAAAAAGCTCACGTATATAAAAGAGTACCAAATAAGAAAATAAATACATAGTGTTAATCAGCTGCTATTTCGAATAGTATACATCTTATCTCTATAGTTTTATCTGAGAAACAAGCCAATCAAGACAAAATAAATCCCTCCCAACAATGCCTATCCATTGATAATCAGATAAGCTCTAGTTTGATATAATTGCAGATCAAGCTAGTGCTTTCCCTACATGTTATACTCTTGAGTAATTGATATAATGATAAGATCGGTTTTCGGTCAAATAGAGTATGACTATTAGAAGAGTTATAAGCGCTAGTTTTCTAAATGATCTTTTTCTATATGAAGTAAACTTTATATCAAATTCATAGCTAAATGAGCTGACAATTTTTTTTAGATCATTGGCATGTGTGAATATGTGTTACAAGCTTTTGGATGTATTTTTAGAAACAATTTTTTTTAATTTTTCAAATGACTTCTGATGGTCACATGCTTTATATGAGATTGTAGAGCTTAAAATGATATACATATTTATACTTAACAACATTTTCATTTAAAATTATTTACAATTTCAAATATGTGTTACAAGTTCTCATATCTATCATAAAATATGAAATTTTCAAATCACTTCAGATGTAGAGATGCTCTATATAAAAACTATAAAATTATGTAAAGTATAAAATACGTATTAAAAAATTTAGGGATGTGAAGTCAAAAGAATATCAATTTTTTTCAAGAAACTATCAAACCATGTTTGACTATGTGCATATTAGTTATGCAAAGGACAAAAATGTTCTCAGTACGATTCTTAATATAATCATTTGAGTTTAATAAAAGCTTTCTTTTGTCTTAAAAAAACCCATCAAACCATGAAGAAATTGTTTCACACGACTCCACCGACTCTTAAATATACAAATACTTCAATCTTGGAACGGAGGTAATATTATGTTGTAAAAATGTTTGCAATTTTGTTTTACATATTTATGCCGGGGCAATGCTCATTTAGAGCATACCTTTTGTGCTGTACCATCAAATTTGAAGATTCCAGGTCATTTTAGTTCTGCAGAACTTAGTTATATAATTCTCTTCCTACTTTGAAAATGTCATTTGCTTACAGCGTTCATACTTATATTCAAATTTCTCTATGCTTTGTTTTTGGGTAGCACTTATCAGAAACAGCTACTCCTTTTCAACAGCATTTACACCAAAGTATATGATTAGAATTGTAACCATCTTCAAATGTCTGAATATACACGATCAGGTTAGGATGTTATCATGCTGGAAACATGGCCAGACAAGAGATAGCTGAAACAACAGAAACAGTAGGTTATTAGCAACTGCAAATCTGCAATCAAGATCTGTAATATAACTACATAAGTAGGTCCTTCAGACTTCAGTGCACTTAGCTTTTTGGTAGTACCGACGAGTTTGTATGACAGCAAAACAGACTAAAACCATCAGAAAACCGACAAGTTTGGACAGAGCACTTCAGTTCAACTGCTATTCATTGAAGAGTGATCCCACTGAAATTTTACATCAAAGATTACCAAGAGTTCATCAACAGAAGTAATCTTCAATTGCCAGATTTCTGCAGTTGCCGGTTACAATACGGCTGCAAATTTACAGCAGATAACAGGAAGAGACAGGAGTACTAAACTGAAGACCTGGTTTGCGGCAACATGCAGTTCACAGCGAGCAAATGTACTTCACTAGATTGTCAATGGCCACAGTCGCAGCGACGCATTGATTCGCCTGAATTTTCAGGCGATGCGCCCGCTCCCTCATCGCAGCGCCTTCTTCCCCAACCATCAGCTTCCTCACCGCCTCGGCGACGCGGTCCCGGTCGAACACCTCCCCGAGCTCCAGCCCGACGCCCCACTGGTGCGTCACGTACCTCGCGTTCACCGTCTGGTCGGCGAAGCACGGCTGCGCCAGCATGGTCACCCCTTCGCAGACGTTCTCCACCGTTGAGTTTTACCCGCAGTGCGTTCAGAACCCGCCGATCGACGGGTGCGCCAGGACGTCTCTTGCGGCGCCCATGGCACGATCTTGCCTCTGCTCAAGTCGACCCCGAAGGGTAACCCTGCCATACCGCCGCGGACGGAGCCGGGGCGGTTGACCCAAAGAAACGGCACGCCGCTGCCGGCGAGACCCCACGTCATCTCGAAAAACATGCCACGGTCGATGCAGGCGACGATCCCCAGGCTCACGTACAGCACGGAGCGCGGCGGGTGCGCGTCCAGCCACGCGAGGCAGGCACGGTCCGGGCCGTATAGGCTCACGTACTCTCGGTACTGCTCCGCCGCGGCCTCCGTCGTGGTGAGCTTGTGCAGCGGCCCGACGGCGAAGGCTGGTTGGGACAGCTCGGTCTGTATCTTGCCCAGCTCCGACGCCTCGGTGGCGTCGAACGTGTTGACCACGACCCCAGACGCCGAATCACCCATCGCGTCGGCGACGCGGGCAATGAAGCCGCACAGCGTCTCCGTCTCGTAGTCGTCGACGCGGATCAGGTCTCGCACACGGAGGGGCTCGAGCTCCGGCACCGGCTCATCCAGCCGCTCGCCTGCTGGATAATCCACAAAGATTCAGCAAGAACAAGTGACACTCATGTGAGTTCTCTCCCAAGATTCAGCTTGAATTCAGCCGTTCTTGCTGTCGATTGGGATGTATCCGGCGTGGCGCAGCCGCGGGCAGGCGAGCATGCTGCGGAACGTGGCGGCGCTGTCCGTCCAGAGCGCGAGCGCGGGGACGCCGAGCTGGGCCGCCACGCCCAGCGCCGCGTACCACTGCCCGTCCACCACCGCGCACGCCACGCCCGGCAGCAGCGAAGCCAGGGCGTCCCAGAACGGCTCCTCACAGGCGGCGTTGAGCGCGAGGAGCTGCGCGACTATGTCGGCGTCCGGGGAGGTGGCCTCCTAGGGGAGCGTCTCGTGGATGGGGACGAAGGCGAGCTCCGGGTGGCTCGCCGGGTCGGGCGCGTTGAAGGAGCACGGCGAGCTGGAGCACGGCGATGAGGTGGCCCTGGAACGGCAGCGGGAACAGCGCGACGCGGCGGCTGACGTGGGGTTGCCGTTCTTGCCTGGCCATCGCGGGTTGCCGTTCTTGGTCATCGCTGCCTTCCCCGGGCACCGGCGAGGTCAAATGCCCAAGCAGTCAAGTACTCCTACTTGCGAACGGAGTACTGCAGACACGGATTTTAGTTCGTCGGTGAATTGTTTCAACAAATTTGGCCATGTGATGCGATGGCGTGCATCTCATACGTTAGTACAGTACTGTTATAAAACGAGATAGTGTCGCGTGAAAACTGGGCGATTTTATTTGGGAAGCGGTGTTTTACGTTGGGATCTACAATGGTGAAGCCATAGAGGACGACGACTTCTATTTTAAGGCAGTAAAGATTAAACAGAAATTCAGCATAACGTGGTTCTGTCTGCACGCATCAGCGAGCTATCCTATCTCTCTCGAGGATTTTCTCCTGCGTGGGGAGGTCGTGCGCGTTGTCGCCTCTTCGCCGGCGGGTGAGTCACGCTGCTATCACATCGCCGGAGAAGAGGGAAGGAAGGGGAACGTGCCAAAGAAAGGTTCCACGTCTTCGGATAGCATGTCCTAGTCCTCGTCGAAAGGGGAGCCAAGAGAAGGATAGAGGGAAGAGGGAAAGAATATCGAGCTGGTACCGTTAGCTGATGTAAATAGACGAGTACTAATCGATATCAGATCAGCTATCATCGACATGTATTGATATGGTACCAAAATTTGATACCCATCTAGTTTTGTAAAACAACAAGATACCTCACAAATAACCGTCCCTTTTATTACAACAAGCACACATGAAGCCTCTGCACGGACCCACATGTCAGGGATCAATACTACGCCAACAGTAGTACAGAAAATCCCTGTTTCAGTAACCACTTTTTTTTTAAAAAAAATGCTGTTGCCGTAACCACTTGCTCTCTCCTCAACCTAGGAGAAATTAAAAAAACAATGGCGTGTCAGCTTATAAAAATGGCTATTACTACACGGTATTCTTGTAACTTTGTTTTAATAAACTCTTTCAGCAATAGAGTGGATAGATAAGTGCTTTTTTTCAGTTCTACATTAAAATCGTGAGATCTGATTTACGTTATTTTTCAGATTTCTTATGTGAGATGGTCTGGGGTAGCCGGGTAGGTGCGGCTGATGTGTGGCAGGTAGGTGCGGGCGTGTGTTTGATGTGTGGCGGCATTATTTTTTTAAAAAAAGAAAAAAAATACATGGACGACATGCAATAACACAGTGTTTTCAGAAGTTCATGTCCGAATTGGTCTTGCAATTTTTTTCATTGGATTTGGTCGCTAGAAATTAATGGAGCAAGGATGAGCAATGTTCAGCTAATTAACCGGCCCTGTGCTAACAAGTAATCCTTGAAGGCTTGGACCTTTTGGTGTTTCTTTTGCTCTCGGTTGCCAAACTGAACTAACTCCAACACATTAGCTAGCACGTAGGGCAAACATAGAAAACAGACGTTATGTTTGCGTAGTCTATGCAAAAGAAAACTAGTCGCGTGACCTTGAAATTTCAGCCGATCCTCTTCATTGTTTTAGATAAAAGAAATGATTTATCTCTTTGATCTCTGCCGTTGTACACATAGTCAAAATGCATTAGAAATAGAAAAGGTAAAAAAAAAGAGTAAGTTCCCGTTAATAAAAAATCACCAGATAGAACATTTTCAAAATCACATATATAGATTCTACACGTGTAGGTAGTATGTCACCTAAACTGAAATTAAAGATCCTTAGCTACTAATTTCAAGTGTGTTGCATTATTGCTTATAGCTACTAATGTGTTGCATTATTGCGTATAGTATTATGTTGATAGTATGATAATATCATTCAATAAAAGTGAAGCCAACTGGAATATATTAATTAAGATAACCTACATAATGTTATATTTTTAATGTTAAAATCTACATCATTACAACAACACTAAATTGGCCAACATAAAACACTAGCCCCCCAAAAATATTTTTTTATGGATATTCTTTATGACGTTGAGTTTTACTCATTTCCTTATGACCCTATTTTGATTTTGATCCATTCGTTACACATTACATAGGTTGATAATTAGAAGGTGGTTTAGTTTGTGTGAAAAAGTATACTTTATAGAAGGAATTTGAGGAATATATCATTCAAAATAAATGAGTGTGTTGTGTAACTAATATTCATAAATAAATGTTAGTGTAATAGATATGGAATACTTCATAAATATGTAACTACTTTGATAGGAGTATTACATATCAAGTTCTATATAGAAAGAAAGCTCATGCATATAGATAAATTCCTGAATAGGTAAGAAAAGAGTCTCAGATAAGAAAATAAATACAGAATTCTACTCGTCTACTTCTAAAACTTTTTAAATAGTATTCACGCTTATCTCCTTAGTTCTACTTGGATAAGTGGTATTTAAAGATATAAATACAAAGCCTTCTATGAGAAAAGAAATAAGCCAACATAGCCAAGACAATACAAATTTTATCAAGTCAATATTAAAGTATAATGCCTAGCCACCGATAACTATGTTCGAGCTCTATGACGATATATTTGAAGATTAGGCTAAGATTTTTTTTCTTTGCACGTTGTACTTATAAGAGATTGATAGAATAATAACATTGGCTTTTGGCCAAACAGAGTAAGGCTATTACCTTTCTTAGAGGCCTAAGCTATATAAAAATTCATGTCTCCTTACTACATATTTGTTTGTATCCTCATATCAGTCGATCTCTATGCTCTTCAAATATACCATATATACACAAATACTATGGTCAAATTATTTCATTGACAGTTAGCATGCCAAGTAGGGGTCGCTAGTATTAAGAGGATTCACGAAGACATGGTGTCCAAAGGTGGATTTTCCAACGGGGGATATTGTGATAACTTTAAATCGGGAGATACGATTCGGATATAGTAAGTTCGTCTCTAGATTAGAATCATAATGGTTAGGATTTACACCAACTCCACCATAAACGGTTTCATCGATACCAGGTTAAGATTTCTAATCTCTTATTTTTAGATTGATTTACTTTTACTACTAATCATATATTGGGTTGTGGCTTTTTCTATTTTATTTCATCCATGTTTGGGTGTCACTTGGTTGTACCTCCAACGAGCTACCTGATGGCTTAACTCCTATTAGGATATGCTAGGTACAAAATAACATCATAAGTTGGTGGTCCCTAATCGATACCTATGGCTGATAAAATTGCATATACCAGACCAGAGCACATATCCATACAAGAGCACATGGACAAATCGGTCTCACACCCAAGGGAGTACGTCTAAGAAGAATTTCCATGTAAACATGTGTGGCTACAGGGAAGATGACTATGTTCATCGATATGATAACTAGATGTCATGTACGTAAAGACATTACATCGATGGGTGATGTTTTTGATGAGGGATTCCGACTAAAGTATGTTCACCTCTAGATCAGAAGGATTAACATGGCTTCAAGACATCGCCACTATAGAAAACAGTAGTTCAATGTCATCGATCTCGAAGGTTCAAATCGAGAATCTAGGCCGATAACTCCTGAACTAATATCCACTAATTGATCGACAACGAGGCTCTACTCATTCCATCTACCATGATGATTAAGTCAAATATCTCAAACAATGATGACACCTTGTATCATTACCATACTATTAGATAATACCTCGTAAAAGTAACCGGCCTAATCATCTGGTAAGTTGCTAAGACAATGTTCATGCCATCTATCTTGACTAGTTGGAATAAGGACTAGTTGGAACAAATATGAAGAATGTGATCCGTTACCAACTAGAAGGCCTAAGGCGCTGCTTATGACATCTAATATGATGATATTGGCATAGACCTCGAACGGTGACAACACATAGCGTGTTATTTCCCAAATACATAAGGCTATGTGGAAAGTAAAAGATACATGGAAAGATATATCTCACAAGATGCTTGAAGAAAACCATGGCCTTTTGGTATGGTCATGAGTTGGAAAAATAAATGTGAGTCCATAATGGCCACATGAAATGCGTATCTGATTACTAACCCAAGCACCAATATACGTGGTGAAGATCTCAGGTGGAAAAGGTTCTCCCACCTAGAAACTACACCGCTGGTCTTCACAGAACTAATAAGGTCATAGCGGTCCTACCATTAAAAAAACATAATCAAGTCCTTATTATGCCACTGGTTTTCATAAAACTAATTGGGTTGTAGTGGTCTTACCACCATTACATGTCATTGGGATCTAACTACATTACTAGTCTTGGCAAGACCAACGAAGTCATAGTGGTCCTACCACTTATACTTATTACCAATCAGATTGACTATTTTTTGCCACAAAAAATAACTCGGTCTAAGCAATAGCTAATACCACCGAGATTGCAGTTGAAGACATTAAATCATCAAACATATTGATACTTGTTATATCACTTTTCTACTCAAACTGTCTACTCATTAACTATATTTTTGAGAAGACTATCAGGGGCAAGAAAAAAATATTATTTACTTATAGATTGAAAAATGTTTTAAATTCTAGATTATATTTTTTTCCCTTAGCATTCACTCGAGGGCTTTTTATTTAATGATTTGTTATAGATGGGTGATTTTAGGAAAAAATCAAATGGGTAACACTGATTTAATATTGAGTAAGATAGAGACTAGTTAGAGGCTTTATATTGGTCAACATTGAATACCGACAAAGTGAAACAAATACTAACAACTCCACAGCTCAACTTCAAAACAAATGCTGGTCCAAAGGTGCTCAGTAGTTAAAAATCTACTTTGGCTAGTTATGTATCAGGCCAATAAGTCTAATTATCAATATATCAAAGAAAAAGATCAAAAGACAGAGGTTATGATGACCCATATACGGTGGGTATGTATGGTTTTTTTGTATCAAACGATACCACCAAGTTCTTCATCTTTATCACAAAAAGTGAATTTAGGTTCATGCATTCGCCAAAGGCGACAATATTCTCAAGAGAGTGTAGACACAAGTTGTTAGACAAGCATGAGGATTCCGATAAGGTGGTACGAATATCCCAAGCATACATGATAGCAGACAAATAAGGGCAACATACCTGTAAATCTTTACATATATACATTTAAATTTTGTATAGTGTCAAATGTGTTGTCACTATACTTGTGCCTTTTGACTACTCGCCTAGTAGATATCACTCTAAACCATCAAGTATTCAGAACAGACAAGAGAGCTTTCATATTATCAAATTATGATATATATATATATATATATCATGTGAGTAATATACAAACTTGAAATTTCTTATTCTTAGATAGGCAAAGGTCATGGTCTCGAATATCTTGTTCTGAAAAAATATGACCGTAAAGAAAATCCAGTACTGTTTGGAATGCTTGAAGTGTTTATAGTCAGAATGAGATATATAAGGAAGACAATCTAACGTTAGTCGGAATAAGAGAAAGTAAGAGTTTATAAGTATAGATAAATTACATCTGGATACACAAAGTTTATTAGGTGTTTTACAAATTCATGTATTTGCTTATGTTTAAATACAAATATTAAGTTACTCGACACTACTCGGGGGTTTTAATGTTTGTTGATAAGTTTATTTGAGTATTTTAGATAAAAGAAAAAAAATAAATATAATAAGTGAATACTCTACTGAGATTTTATGCATATAATTGGATGGACAAAGTTCTGAACTTTACTCAAATATTATAAACGGCTATAATGATAATATACTCAAACGATGAGCGATGTTGATGTAAACTAATCGGATGAGTATCAACTACATTAGCCTACTTTGATAAGTTAACTTCTCGATACAGTTGATGATGTCGATGTAAACTAATCAGATGGGTATCAACTACATTAGTCTACTTTGATTTCTCAAGATAGCTGATCTAGTTGACTTCTCTATTTAAGCAGAGTTTGGGAACTACTATCAGTTTAATAGATATAGGATACCTCATAAATATGTACCTACTTCCATAGGGGTACCACATATCAAGTTCTATATGGAGAGAAAACTCGTGTATACGGATAAAGCCCTGAGTCGATAAGGAAGAAGTCAAAATAAATAAATAGTTCTACTTAGCTCCTATCAAAACTGTTTAGATAGTATCTTTATTTGCCTCCCTAGTTCTACTTTAATAAGAGAGCATCCAACATTATAAATATAAAGCCTCCCTTATAAACAAGCCAATATAGCCAAGATAATATAAATCCTATCGAGTTAATATTAGAGATGCTTGATAATGCCTAGCTATTGATAACCATGTTCGAGCTCTATGCTGATACAGTTATAGATTAGATTAGAGTTTTTCTCCCCACATCTTATACTCATAAGAGATTGATAATAGCAACACTGGCCTCTAGACAAACAGGAATAAATCTATTATCAAGCTTGAACCTATATAAATATTAATATGTCTGCTTCTCGCTATAGATTTGTTTGTATTCTCTTATCAGCTGATCCCTATGACTTTTAAATATACCGTATATATATGGATACTATAGTCAAATTATTATTTATTGATAATAAAATTGTTGTATGAGGTTGTATAGCAATATTTCTTTATCTATATATACCAGAGGCACCAAGTATGTTATATAACATCAAAAGAATGTGCTACATATGTTTTTAATAAATAAATAAATATGAAACTTTCTCTGTCATTTTGATGAAAAATAAAATTTTCATGAATAATACTTACACAATAAATGCATGAATATAATACTCTCATACTGTCATACATAAACCTCTACATTTTCTAGGATATACTGCATTAATATTTTTTCTATAGCCATTAAACGGCCCGTTAACGACACGTGTATAGAAAGAATCAGAATTAAAATCAAAATCTAGGGGTATACATGGGAGTGTGAAAAACTAAGTGCATAAAACAGATCGGCTGAAAGGGCATATAAGGAATTTTCTCAATATTTACTCGACCTAGTGGATTTGCTAATTAATTAGCTCCAATGGTATAAAAATTACTTTATAAAAAATATAGAGCATGTGATCCACCAACTTATCAATAGCTTGTTGAGTAGATCCACTGTCCTCCAAGCACATCAACATTTTTTTCTTGAAGTCCATGTGCTCTATGCTTATCCTCAGCCATCTCCTCCCCTTCCATCAACCTATTCAAAGCCTCCTCAATCTTCCCTCTCTAGCTTACCCTCCATCGTAAACCCTCCCTTGCTCATACCTTACAATTACCTGTCGATCTGCAAAGATGGGCCTCGACAACATTAGGACCCCTAAATATCCATTGTGTGTCCAAACCTGACCACTGCAGGGTGGGCCAGCATCTCCATCTGCAGCGCCCAATCGACCACCTTGCACCTACCCTTCACTGCTTTCACAAACCCATGTGGTAGCTTCAGTTTCCCCGAGGTACCGACCACGAGGCCAGGGCGAACCACCCATAGGAATGGCCTTCCACTGTTTGCCAAGCTCCAGGCTACCTCCCTGAACTCATCCTGGCTCACCATGATCACACTCTCAAAAGTTCACATAAAGCACGGATCCAGGTCCCTTCGTGTCCAGCCCACTCGAGGCAGCTCCGGTCCTGGTCGAGCAGGCTGCCCCTGTCGCTATAGTTGGAGAGCTTGTGGAGAGGGCCAATGGCGAAGACCGGAATATCGGCGCCGAGCTCGTCACCAACTGACTGCAATTCAGGGGTCTCGAGAGCTCGAATGCGTTGACCACCGTGCCGGAGGAATTTGTTGTGGTTTCGGTGCTGAGAGACAGGATTTTGTTGGCCATTTCCTCGTTGAAGTACTTGCTTGGGTCAAACAGGTCTGACACTCGCAGTTGTGGCATCTCCTTCACTGGCCTGTTCAGCTCAGACTCTGGAATGAAACAGAACCAAAATTGTTCAAAAGGATTTAGTTAAGGCATCCGGGTAACTGGTTTAGAATGGGTACTACTGAAATGAAATAAAATCATCAGAATTAATTCATTACAAGTGCAATTGTGTGGTTTGATACGTGTACATGCTGGTATTTCAAAACAGAGCTTTTTTAGAGATGATAAATTATTGATCATCTGTAATGAATTTGAAAATTCATTTGAAAGAATTTAGACGCATTGAAATTAAATCGAATATATCATCCATATTATTACTGGTTTGAAATGGGTATTGGTGAAATCAAATTAAACTATCTGAAATAGTATTTTTAACGGAATTGCTAAATATCATTTGACAAAAAATTATAACCAAAATCTTATAAATTTCTAAATAGAGGCACCATGCCGCCACTAGCTAGAGGAAGAAGAGAGAGGAGGCTGACTAGGGGTGGAGGGGTCACCTAGCCGGTGAGGCAGGACGGCGGCGCGTTGGGCAAGGGAGGAGAAGGTGGCGGCGTGCTAGGCATTGGTGATATCCAGAGAGCATAAGTGAAAACGATGGGAGAGCACAAATAACTATAGTAGTATGAATCTTAAAGCAATAATACAGTTCAAAATTTGCAAAATTCTAGAGGTTTTTTCAGTCAAATAGCATTTAGAGAATCACTATTTTAAATGGAAAATAGAGTGGTATGCGAAATAAATAATTAACCATCTGCAATAAATTTGTGTTAGGTAAAGATAGGGTAAAAAGAAACATAAATTTTAATGTAAAAAAACTCTCCAATATAGAGAGAAAAAACCACGGAAAATGAGTATAATGATGGCCTATTTTTATAGTCATATATTAGAATATGGCTAGTATTAGAATAGGAGCACGTGAGTCATAACGCAACAAACTTCTTTATGACACAAAACCCCTAGAAGAAAAATGTATTTGAAATCCTAAACGGCTAAACACCATAAATACCTACTAAGTACAAATAGTGCTAACTTGATAAGCATATACATGATTCTTCAGTAGGTATCTTCCCCACAATACAATATCACAGATAAAATAGTATTTGATATTAGTGTATTTAGTCTTGACATGAAACATATCATTTTTTAAAACAAATATTACTCTGACTATCAAAATAGTATTAATATCCTAAAAATAAGACATCGCAATCAAATAATTTTCTTGGCACCTTTAGTGATAGAATTATATTCTACTTCAATAGTAGAAAGAGCAGTAACGGACTGAAGAGAAGCCTTTCAATTGATGGCTGAACAACACAAAGTAACATATATCGAGACGTTCTTATATCAAAGATATCCAACATAACCAGAATCAACAAACCTAATAACATTATTTGTCTTCGCTTTATTCTTTTCAAACATCAAGCCAAAATTAAAGTACTTTTCAAATAATGAAAAATCTACATCATGGCATTCCAATATTCTTTGCCAACATTATGCATAAATCTGCTAACCACACTAACTACATGAGCCAAATCTGGTCGAAAGCAAATCATAGTATATATGAGATTGCTGATGGCATCGACATAAGTAGCATGTTACATATAGTCTATGTCATCTTTATTAATAGTACATTGACTTGAATATAATTTAATGTGTAAAATAAAATGTGTAGAAATGGGCTTGCAATTATCAAGATTAAAGTTATCAAGTATCTTCTTAATATAACTTTTCCGAGATAGAAATAGTTTACTAGTCTTGTAGTCTCTCCAAATTTCTATACCAAGAATTTTTTTAGGACCAAGATACTTCATCTCAAATTTATAACTAAGTTGAGGGTTTAACTCATCAATTAGTGACATATCATGAGAAACAATGAGCATATCGTTGACATAAAGCAACAAATAAACATCCATTAGGAAATTATTTAAAATAAACACAACTATAATAATTGATGCATGAATATTATTGTGTAATCATAAAAGAATCAAACCTTTTATACCACTGTTTAGGAGCTTATTTCAGACCATAAAAAGATTTCTTCACATGACAAACTAAATGATCTTTTTCAGGAGCAGCAAAACCTTTAGGTTGTGTCATAAAAATCTCATCTTCTAAATCTCCACATAATAAAATAGTTTTAACATTGCTCTAATTTCAAGTCAAATAAAGCAACAAAAGCAAACATCACCCTAATAAAAGAATTACGCACAACAAGAGAAAATCATCATTGAAGTCAATACATCCCTTTGGTCAAAACCTTTTACCACTAAACGGGCTTTCGATCTTGTAGGTTCAACTCTAGAAATATATTCATTCTTCTTATAAATCTATTCGCACTTTAATAAATTTTTACCTATTGGAAGCTCTACCAAATCTCATGTATGATTTTTATTAAGACTCTTAATTACTTCATTCATAGCTATCAACCAATTAGAAGAATTTTTACATGAGATGGCTTCAGAATAAGAAGAATGTTCAACCTTATCATTGGCATCTTGTAAGAATATAATAAACCATGTCGTTAGTGTCACGATATCTAACATGTAACTGAATATTTTTTCTAGTTCTATCTCAGACAATGCACTGATCATTATTATCAGAAGACGGTTATACTAGTAGTAACTTGCTATGTAGCAGGAGTAACTAAATAATTTGAATCGACAGTAGGCAAAACTACCTCAAACTCTGTATCCCTTGCAAGAACTTTATTAGTTTCAGATTCTATCATGAGTAAACTAACACTACCTAGGGAGATAAAAACATCTTCATGAAAAGTAATATCACGACTAATGGCCGATTTCTGAGTATCAAAACACCATAAACGATATCCTTTGACACCAAAAATATAACCAATAAATATGTATTTTCTTGCTCTAGGTTCTAATTTTTTATTGCTAACATGAGTATAAGTGGGACAACCAAGAATTCTCAAATTATAATAATTAACTGGTTTATCTGACTAAACTTCTACTAGAATCTCAATATTAATGGCAAAATTTAGAGAGCAATTAATTAAATAATATGCCATTGAAACAACTTTAGCTTATAAAGTATGCTTATTCCATAAGCCCATATTTGAAAGCATGTAACGAGGTCTTTTTAGAAGAATGCGATTCATACGTTTTGCCACACTGTTTTGTTGAGAAGTTCATGGAACCTTCAAATGTCTTACAATACCATGACTAGCATAGAAATTATCAAACTCATCACTATAAAATTTTATTCCATTATCAGTTCTAAGCTTCTTTATATTTTTCGGTCAGTTTGATTTTCCACCAAAATTTTCTACTTCTGAAACACTGAAAGAGATTCATCTTTATGTTTTAAGAAATATACCAAAACTTTGCGAGAAAAATCATCTATAAATGTTCTAAAGTATTCACATCCACCAATAGAACTAAACTTAGACATGCCCTAAAGATTAGAATGAATATAATCAAATATTCGTTTAGTCTGATGAGTAGCAGTAGTAAAATTGATCCTCTTTTGTTTGAAAAACATAATATTCCCATAATTGTCAATATTATTTAAATAACCTTTCTTACAAAGAATATGACCCAAGCGCATATGCCAAAGTATAGCGATGTCAGTATTTGATGCAATAGTGGAAATAGCTGCAACACCTGTAACTATATATCCTTTTGAGAAATAAAGACTGTTAATTCCATTATTATTTAAAACAACAAGTCTGCCTTTCAAAATCTTAAAAACATCATTATCAGCAACATATTTATATTCCAAGAATTCAAGAGTGCTCAAAGAAATAAGATTTTTTTTCATTCTAGAAATATAGCAAACATTTGAAAGAGTCCTAACAATGCCATTATATGTATTGATTTGAACCGAACCAGTTCCAATAATTTTAAGAAAAGACCCATCACCAATAACAACTTCACCCATATCAACAGAATCATAACTACAAAACCACTCTTTATATTGACATATATGAAACGTGTAAGCCGAGTCAATAATACAAGTAGTTTGATCATTTATACTAGTAGTGCTAATTAAAACATCTTCATTGGAATCACCAACATTAAAACTAACCTTAACAGATTTTTCTGTTTGAGTTTTATTTCTTTCTTTCTTTCTAATTTGAAGCAGTTGAAAATATCTTGATTTATTTTCTTAAACTAGATTTAATGTCTCTTAATTTAGATCTAGACTTTGATATAGAATAATGAAGTTGATCTATCTCTAACTATTAAGCCCTCGGCCTTAACTTCAAAACCAGAATTAATATCAAATTTCTTATTAAACAATACATTTTATTTACATCTTCAAAACTAAAGAAATTATAATTGGCATAAAGCATAATTTCTTTAAAGTGTTTAAAGGTAGTAGGTAAAGAGACAACCTGTAGAATATCCTTATGCTCATCATTAATTTTCACATCTAACTTCTTAATATCAATAACGAGTGAATTAAAATCATTAAGATGAGATTAGATAGAGGTACATTATGCCATGCAAATTGTGTATAGATATTTCTTGAGGCGTAATTTGTTTGTGAGACATTTCTTCATGTATAACATCTCTAATTTTGTCCACAATGAATATGCAAATGTCTAATTAATAGCTTCACATAGAACATTTATAGAAAAGCTAAGTTGTATAGCAAATAACTCTTTTTAATCCAATTCCTCCCATTTATTATCTGCCATATCCATTGGTTTAACATCCAATACTATATGAACATCAATATGTGTAAGAACAGCTTTCATATGAATCTGCTATATGTTAAAATTGATCTTGTCATCCAACTTCTTAATGTCAATTTTTAGTAGACGACATATTGAAGAATAAATTGAAGATAAAAAAATATGATTGGTTCAAAAGAGAAAGAAAGCTTCCTGGTACACTTGTGTGTGGACATAGTAAAAAAATCTAATGTGAAATTGAATTTATGTAAACAGGGATAGGAGTGATGCTGGAAAAACTTACTAGTTCGTTGAGTTGTGTGTGCTTAGCAATTTACATAAAAAAAATTCACCACAGGAGCCGCGACGCGAAATTCTTTTTCATCGCCTTGAAAAGCTTGATGAGCTGTGGTGACCGACGCAGAGTAGCAAATCCCACTGCGACGGGGGGCGTTGACAAGAGCCGCGACGGCGACTAAAGAAGCAGGAGCTGTGTGGTGACGAACGGCAACTACGACCAGTCAGCAACTTCTGCGATGGACGGCAACTTCCACTACTGGCTCGATGATGAGGACGACGAGGTAGGTTTTTATCTTCATGGTGCGTCGAGATATCGACGGCCATGAGCGGAGGCAGACCAAGATATAGGGTGTTGCGGAGCCCCGCAACGTGATGGACGACGGAGACGGGCGCGGCGATGAACGACATAGAGGAGCGCCGCGGGGCGTGGCCGCAACGGTGGAGAAGCGGTCACGGCATTGTAACGGGCAGCAGCTGTAACCAGCTAACAAGAACACAGTGGTGACGATGAATCACATGCTTGCTGCTTGGAGACGAAGATGATGACTTACTGCTGCTGTCACTGGACACAACTAGTGATGACGGAGGGCGACAACGATGGTGCGCTGGTGATGTCCACGATTTGGGGGCTAGGGGTTAAGAGTAGGTCTCTGATATTACGTGTTAGGTAAAAATAGAGTAAAAGGAGATACGAATTTTATAGTGAAAAATCTCTCTAATATGGAGAAAAAAACTACGGGAGACAAAATTAATTAATAACAATAGGTTCTATAGTATATATTTATAGAAATATATTAGACTAAGACTACAATTAGAAATTTGAAATTTCATAATCCAAAAATTTGAAATTTCATTTGAAAGAATTTAGCCGCATTAGGTACGAATCAAATGATTTTTCATCTTACCTTTCGCTGGTAAGTAGCCCTTCTCGCGGAGCATGGCGCACGACCTGAACAGGCGGAAGGCAGCCGCGCTGCCGGTGTGCAGCCCGATCGTCGGCAGGCCGAGCTACACCGCAGCCTTCTGCGAGCCGGGGAGGGCGGCGTCGTTGACTAGGCATGCCGGCCGCGGCCGACGCTCCCCCTCCAACCCCGAGATCACCGACGCGAGCGCGTCGCGGGCGCACCTGGACGCCTCGATGGCGGCGTTGAGCGCCATGATCTTGGCGATGCCATCCTTGGGCGCCGCGGCGAGCGTGGCCGTGATGGCGTCGGACGGCACGGCAACGAACGCGAACTCTGGGTGCGCGGCCGGATCCGGCGCGTTGTAGGTGGTGTGGAGCACGGTGGCGGCGAGCCCCCGCGCGTGGAGCGCCCCGGAGAGCCGCAGCATCGGGCTCAGGTGGCCCTGGAACAGCAGCGGGAACAGTACCACGTGTCCGCGGAGGGCTGGTTTGTCTGTGGCTCTGGCCATTGTCGTCGTCGCTGCGGTCTCGCCGGCTGCAAGAAGCTTCCTATAACTCCCTCTAGTTGTTCGTCGCAGGTTGGGGACGAATTGGGGGAGCGATTTAACCAGAGAAGAAGAAAAAAAAAGTTACTAACTCACTCTATTTTATATGTTTTTAATTTTTTTAACTAAACATTTTAAGTTTAATTAAGCTTATAGAAAAAATAATAGAAAAATATAGTAATATATATGATATCAAATTAATTTTATTAAATTTAATATAAAAATATTTTGATAGTAAATTTGTTTTGCGTTAAAAATATTGCTACAGTTCTCTAAATTTGGTAGTGAGTTATATAATTACTGTATTAATTAAAGACGTGGTGGCCAATAAAAGATTTTCTAGTGGTGATGACAGATCGTTGACTCTTTAAGCTTTCAGGGAATTTCTAGATTTGAACTGTGGATAAAGTATTTTCAGTCCCTGCCATACAGCTTAGTCATTCCATCAAAAAATACGATCTAAAATCGAGAAAAGAGTAAGTATTCTTTCTAAAATTTTCTTTCTTTTATCTTGAATCTAATTCTACTTACTTTTTTCCTATCTTTTTATAAAAAATCTATTCATACTTTTTTATCTAGTTTTGATTTTTCTCGATTCTATCTTAAATCACATATTGCTAACCCTACAAAACATTCCTTTTCTTTCTATTGAAATGACAAAGGAGAAAAGTAGATTTCCAGTCACAAGCTACAGAATTAAGAACAAAGTGAACCATTTACTAGAAGTCTCTTTTTATTTTGAATTACAGTAGTGAATGACGGTATTCTCTCCCACCCTCCACTATAACATAGATGGTCTGCTGTGACGATTACCATGATGATAAAAGATATAATTGTCTGCTCTATTATGACAAAAAAAAACCATGCTGTCATAATCTTCGGCGTGCCTGTTTATGATCATCGGTAAAATTACCTCGTAAAATGCCAAAAAAAATTTTGTCATAGAAAACTAGAATGCTAGTTACCCATCTCTCAATGAAAATATATGACGCTAATGTTACACTATACAATTAAGTATTGTGATAAAATTCTTACTGCATATTTGGAAGAAGAAGGCACTCGTTACATATTTGGAAGCACAATGTTCATATATTGTCTATGATGATTCATCAGTCATCATAGATTCTTTAAAAATATCCACACCCTACTGCAGGTTGTTGCAGCTATCCTTCCCTATTCTTGCTCACTTGAACACAACACTGAAAAAACATAAAGATAGGGGTGTTCTAATCTACCGTATCATTTCTCCTCTAATCGTCTACTATGTTTGTTGGTGTTGTTAACATCTTCCAATAAGAAAATAGCTAGTGAAATATTTCCTAGGTGGTATATGCAATTGAATGTGAGTTGTGTGGTTTGCAATTTTTAATATTTAGCTTTGTGAGTTCTTTCAATCCTACAAATTATAAATAGCAAAGCAATCAATTTTCTTTTTTTCTAATTGATACTTAACCAATCTCATTCTCTTTAGCTCTTCATGTCGGATCTCTACAAAATTTGTTCAAAACTCTTAAACGTGCAGTATTTAAAAATCTATGCTCAAAAGTCTATGGTTCAAATTTAACACTATAACATCAATGGTTAAGCTAAAAAGATATTCTAATATTCGAAATTCAAAACATATTTTATTTTATTTGTTATTTCTAAATCTATGAGTTAACAATGGCAATATACTCTCTCCGTTCTAAAATGTAAACATTTATAGGATTTAAATTTTGTACAATAATATATGCATATATGCATTTGTAGTACTATTCACAATATTACTTATCACATCAATCACTTTTCATTCAAATTTGTTATTGTTTTATCCCCACCTATCCTCAAAAATTATTTCGGTACATCAATGATCAGAGCAGAATGGTCTCTTAATGTACGAAGAGCATATACATGACTACCATTTTAACATGTCCTAAGGAGCACCCTAAAAACAATAGTTTTGGATGAAATGTTCAATTCCCATATGAGTCGGTATAATTCCCTGTCCTAAATTAGTCATTAGATGGTTAAGATGTAGAATACCTGCAAAACTTTACATAAATATTGCTTTTAATTATACAAATAATTTCTTCAGATTTATCTTAAAACTAGCTTTTTTTTTTGAATAAGCAGTAAAAATTGGCTACTCTATTAACTATTTTCAACCATTTACAAATGTACTTGGTTCTTAAAAAAATGACAATGAACTCTCCCTCCATATTTCCCTCCACAGTGACCAAACATTTCGTGAGGGTGCCAAAATAGAATGCAAAAGGGCAGAACTGCCCTTAGGTCTCTCCCTTACCTGTGTTCTTCACTAAGACAATTTTGTAATTCTCTCTGTACTATATAAGTTGCACACACCTGGTTTCTCCTTTCCCTCCATCAGTGCCTCCATAAGCTGCCCCATTTCTACGCACATACTCATCCCACGGACACACTCTTTCTCTCTCGTCCTCCTAAATTCGTGCAGCACCATATCACTAAAAGAGCAAATCTTCTCATCAGACTAAGGAAAGGAGGAGGCTTGGATCCACCTCTATCCAAATGTGAGGGGATCTGGGAGTCACTCCTTCATAATCCTCTCTAAGCAATCAAGGGTTTTACCCCTCCTCCTCTCCTCTTCTAATTTTTTTTGGTAGATTAGCATGTAAATATTACTGCTAATTGAGAGCAACTATATGAATTAACTAGTATTTAGATGATACATCACATTATTATTTTTCTATGCAAGCTTGCCTTATTAATTTTACTTATACTTGTACCATGCCATTAAGTATAATTTGCAACTCCTTGTATATTGCACTCGTTAGCCAGACTTGCTTCAATTTTTTCATTATGCAATTTTTATGTAGATTTATAGGAATGAAGATTTGAAGATAGAATATTAGGTGGGACAAGAAGTGCAGTAGAACAAGAAAAAAATCGAAATTAGTTTTGTGTTCTTATATCCCTACACTTGTTACTCAATATTTGAAGCAATGGAACTTACGGACTATGAGCGGAAGTGGAATGAGAATGTAAAGAACAACAAAACATGCAGTCACTAAACTTGCGTAAATTAGTAGAATCCTTTAGCAAGGCTACCAAGAGGAAGAGTACCAATGAACACACAAGATGTCATAAGAACATGAGAAAAAATGTTGAAGATGAGAGATTTGATTCTAAATATGATCCAAGCCTTGATAAGTGTACTGAATCTGATGAAGACGATCTAGAGCTTGAGAAGGATGGAATAGGTCAGGACGTGCTGGAAGAAGAGATATGCACATCTACTAGGCCACATGTTAAGGTGCTAATCTTTTGATAAAAATATGATAGATGAGATCAAGGAAATCAATTTCTTTTATGCCTAACTGAGATTTCATTTCTTTCCATTTGAATTGTTGGCACCAAAGCAGTATTGGCTTTGTTTTGCACGAGGTACTAATATGTACAATGGTTTTGCTTTCTTGATCTAGTAGGCTTCTTTGATGGCTCCTGGAGGTAAATGCCATTCAAAAGACCATAGAATCACCACTAATAATGTACAATCTAATTCTGCAATGTGCACAAGATCACAATCATCTAGATTGAATGGCCCACAAGTTGATGGAATGAATATGCCAATTTCTCTCAATACTTCAGTAGGAGGCCGAAGCCAACTAGGCAATAATCTTAGCAAGGATGATTCAACTTTTAACACTAACCATCATACAATTGATGGTGGTGCATGTGAGGGCCAACTTGCACAAGTTCACTCCAATTCTAGCCCTGCTCTGGTTGTTGGAGGTAAGCTAGTTTCTAGTTTGGTGCATGTGTTATTTCTTCTAGCATATGTCTCAAAACATGTTTAATTGCTAGATGCAACTACTCCCAAGAGATGTGATGTGCATAAGAGGACTATGGGTCATAGGCTCGACAAGATAAATGAATAACATGTACCAGATTGGTCATTTTTTACCCGAAGGGGAAGATATGGCTTGAACATCCAGAACAGGCTACAAAACTAGCATCTAAATGTGGTGTTGACCTTAGAGATCATCTTCCTATATATCCACACTAAAAAATAATAATGAAGAAGCCATAGCTAAAAACATTGATCATATTTCAAAAGTACTAGGTGTAGTAGCGGTAAGTATATTGTACCTTCTCCATTAGATTTAAATTTCACAATTTGGATGCATCGGTACTATTTTTTTGATATATTACTTTATTAGACAAGATTATCTGTTGATGTTAACCATGATGGACCAAACAAAAAAGCATGTGAAGATATAGTTAAGAAGGGTGTGAGAAAACAACGTACTACCTGAAAAAGAATTACTTTAATGGATTGTTAGAGGAACAAATCATGTTAAGAGGTCCACCACCAAATGTAAATGGTGTTGACCGGGAAAAACTTCTTGAGAAGTGGAATGATCCAAAGCATAAGGTGAAAATCTCATAAACTCATGTGCTCTAAAGTGATTTACCAATGTGACAGCAAGATATGGAGTTTTATTGTATTTTCATTTCAGCAAACGTGTGACAAGAATAAGGAAAATCGACACCAAGTCAAGCTTCACCTAAGGATGGGATCTCGTTGCTACATTGCACACCGCTTCTCTCTTGTAATCCTGTGTGTGTATGCCCACTTTTATCAAATAAAGCACATTTATTTATGCCTTCATCTTTTAGAGGCCAAAGATTCAAAATAGAGAGCCAGATGCTATTGAATTCTTTGGGAGAATGTATGACTAGCTCAAAGAAGGGTTGCACTTAATTCGAAAAGGAAGTTATTGTAAGTTATTCTCTTTTACTTCTGAAAATCAGAGCCTATCTTCATATTCATACTAGAATTAATTCATATCAATATAAGGCTGCTCCAATATAAGCATATATATATATTTGTTTCAACACTGCAATGATGCTAGATGAATAGGAATGAATATTTATTTTACAAAAACCTACTTAGATTCATATCCTTATGGACAGATGGAACTAGAAAGGCAGCGTGAACTTGATGAAGGTGAAGAACCTAAGTCTCTAACTCAAATTGTTGCTGAAAGTCTTAGCCAAGTGAGCAACACCACCCAATTCATTTCAAACATGGGCATTCCTTTACCATTGAAGAAAGCAAAAACAGTTCTGCCAACTTCCCAAATTAACAAGATGATGCAAGCCGAGAGAGAAGCTGCTGCTAGGGTACAAGGGGAATTACTTCATTGAACTGCATCTCAGGAGGAAGCACTTAATTCTAACAAAATAGAACTTGATTCTACAAAGGAAGAACTTCAGTTTACAAAGGATGAGGTGAGGCAAATGAGAATGAGACAAGCAGAAACTGAGTTGATACTACGTCGTTTGTTGGAAGAGCAAGAAACACAATCCAATGCTTAGGGTGGAAGGACTGCAAGGACTCTATGATATTGTTTTTGCTTGTGAAGGATATTTTGCAACTATCTAGGAAGTATGTTGTCAACTTTGCATTTTGTGAATGTTAGGACTTAGTGAAATTGTCACATGAGGAAAGGTATTTTAGGTATAGAGGACATGACTTTTAGATAATATGTCCAGGTCATATTGTGAATATTAGTACTTAGTGAAATGTTTGGAAATATGATGTGATCTATGATATATGTTAGTTTCCACCTATGTTGTGCAAGACTTATGGGGACTTAGCATGTATTTTGGAACCTAACTAGCACTTGAATGGTATGATTTAATGCATTACTATGTTCATGATGTGCTTGTATTGATGATATAGAATAAAATTTTAAATTAGTGTTGCTGGTGTATGTTCAAATTATTTCATGACGATGTTTTCATTTCACAAATTAGCATTTATTGATGTTAACAGTTCGTCATTGGAGACAACAGTAAAGGTTTCTATGAAACTTTTTTATGATGAAAAATGATTTTGACATGTTAGACCAGCATAACACAACAACACAACAATAATGTCATAAACCATATTAATATATGATGATAGGTATATTCCTTACAAAGATTTATGATATTTATAAAAAAATTTATCATGGTGAACATTTAGCGACGCGTCATCTATGATGAGCTACATGACGATGAAACAAAAAACAAGGCTAGTATGATGTTTTTGCTTCATCATAATATGCCAAATTTATTTAATGGCATAATAAAAGACAATGGATTTATGCCAAATCTGTATATAGGTAAACTCTAGGTCCAAACATCATTATTATCTGTCGATCCCTTATGTTTTGCATATCTTTGTGGAGAATTGTTCTGTAATTTTTCATTGAATTAAATATCTTGAATAAAAAAACAAAATTGACTTTGATATGTAGAGGTCCAGAACAAGATTGGCATGTACTTAAAAAGTTATTTTAGGATTCTACAGCAATATCATATATTTTATAGAAATTCTACTACTACAAACAAAAAAGAACCTTCAAATTCTTTTTCAAAATTAAACTAAGCATGCTATTCTTAATCAAACTAAAGTCAAATTTTCAAGTAATTATAAATTATTATATTATGGTTTTATCCTATTGATAAAATGGATATAAAATGAGAAATCTTTGTCGTCCAATCTAATTAGAATATCATGAAGTGTAAGTGTAAGTGTCAGAATTTTTTTTATGTTCTAGGAATGTTTTATCATTTCAATTTGATTCCATTTGGAACCCTACCAAATTCAAACTTTCATTAAAATTATCTCTATTCATATATACAAAATACATATATGAAATATGGATGTGGAGTTACCGAGAATGTCACGTGATTTAGTAAACCCATAATTGCTATATCAATCTGTCGGGATTGATGAAGAATGAGCTGAATTTTTCTTTGATAAACGGGAAACTTAAGAATAAGATGCTCTAGAATAGAAATGAGGGAATGTCCACAGTACCTAGATTTACTCAAATCTAATTGGAGGGATTTTGGAAAGTTCATTAATCAAGGCTTGGCAGAAGTAGTTGAGAAGTTTCCAACAATTAAATATCTAGATCACAAAAATTCATTTCAATTATTTGCGATAGGATATAAATTGCTACAACCTTCAATAAAAGAAAGGGATGCTGTGTATGAATCACTCACCTATTCTTCCGAGTTATATGTATTGGTGCGATTAATTTTTGGTTTCAATGTGCAAAAACAAACCATTTGTATTGGAAACATTCCTAATGAATTCTTGAGGAACCTCTTTAATAAATGGAATATACCACATTGTGATCAATCAAATATTGCCAAGTCCCGGTATTTACTACCATTCGGAATTAGAAAATAAATGAATTTCTATCTACACCGGGACTATAATATCAGATTGGGGAGAAAGATCCGAATTAGCAACTGATAAAAAAAAGAAAGGATATGGGCTCACATGAGTAGAAAACAAAAGATATCTATTCTAGTTCTATCATCAGCTATGTGTTCGAATCTAAAAGAAATTCTAGAATAATGTTTCCTACCCCCTGAAATTTTCTTGTCTTTCCCTAATGCTAAGGAGAAGAACATGATTGAGTCAAAATAAAATTCTATTTTAGATTTTTATCAACAATTTGCTTGTGTAGGTAGGGACTTGGTATTTTCGGAAGAATTACAAGAGAAATTTTTTCAACAAAAATGTGAATTAGGAAGGATTTGTTGACAAAATATGAATCTTAGACTAAATCTTGATATTCCTTGTAGCAACACCTTGTTACGGCGAGATGTATTGGCCACTACTGATCATTTCATTGGAATGAAATTTGGAACAAGTATACTTGAAGATGACAATATGAATCACTTGAAAAATAAACATATTTGTTCGGTTGTGGATCTGTTACAAGATCAATTCAGAGTGGCTCTTGGTTGTTTACAACCTGCTGTTCAAAAAACTATCCATAGAGTATTCATACATCAATTGAAATCGACTGCACAAAATTTGGTAACTCCAACTTCAACCTTGATTTTATTATACCTTCTTTGGTGCATACTCTCTTATCTCAAGTTTTTGATTAAACCAATCCATTGACACAACTGTTTATGGACGAAAAGTGAGTTATTTGGGTATTGGAGGATTGATGGGGAGACTGTAAGTTTACAGTGTGTATTTGTCCAATTGACACGTCCGAAGGAATCTTTAGCTATTCATGCGAGAATTGATCACTGGTAAGGATATGTAGAGAGTCCATTTTATGAAATATCTGAGAAAGCAAAAGAAAAAAAAGAGACATGTGGTTTATTTATCACTAAATAGAGATGAGTATCACATGATGATAGTAGGAAATTCTTTGTCCTTAAGTTGGGGTATTTAGGAAGAACAGTCTGTTTCAGCTAGACACCGTCAAGAATTCCTAACTATTGGATGGAACATATTTATGTTAGAAGTATTTTTCCTGTCCAATATTTTTCTATTGGGGTTCTCTCACGATATAATGGCTGGCGCGGCAACAAACAACTGTAACGCCGTGTTGCCTGTCGCGACAAAGGTGACACTAATGACAAGTCTACTCCCTTGAATAATGGCGGCGTGCAGACCTTGTCTTAGCGTGGTTAGCATCAATAATATTTGCATGTCTAGTAGCTTAAGCTGTGGTTAAGTGGAAAAAGAAGAAGATATGTAAAATAAAATAAGCCATTAGTATATAATTAATTAAATATTAATTATTTTAAACTCAAAAAATATATTAAAATGATTTTTAAAACAGAATATTTTTTAAAAAACACGTCTGACAGACGTGTGCATACAAAAATGAGGTATTTCTTCTCTCTTTCTCATCTAATTTTAATTTCACAATTTTGTTTAGTGGTGCCATTAAATCCCATTTCCACCTTGACAACCTTCATTTTCCAAAATCCCCATGGTCAACTTTTTTTTATTCCTGAAATTTTTAACCGTAACGGCAAATAATTTTCTTCTCATCTAAAAATTTTTAAATATCACTTTTCGGACCTCGACTATATTTCTCTTCCTATTTTAATATCTTCGCAGGTTGCCTGAGATATTCATGTGAAATTTAATCACATGCGAACAAAAAACAACAAAAGCCCTAGGCTCTTTCGCAACCTTACCTCTTCTATCTCTTTAAACAACAACAATATATTTTGTCCCATTATCTTTTTTGGTCAAATTGAACTGACCACTCGTGTGTAGCTCTCCTTCATCATTTCATTTTGTCTTAAGCCAACACACTACATCGCTGCACGCATTTTTTTTTTCACCTAAGAGCCCATATGTGTACCTCTTCTTCTCTACTTAAGAAGCAGCCAAGTAGATATATAGCCTTGCATGCATGCCTCAACCATCATCATCCACCATCACCTGTGCATACATCCACCATCAATTACACCCATGTGAAGGAGATAGCAAGAACCTAGCTAAGCAAGACAACCATGCTACATTCATGCTTTATGCTGCATTGATCATGTCCAAGCACAAGCTTGATGCTTGTGCCAATCTCAGACCACAAGCGACAAGAGACCGTCTAAGCGAAGATTATGGCAAAGTAGCATCATGTCCCATCGCGATGACTATAGAAGACCAATCAAGTGTTTCACACAATTCGTGCCACTGTACGGATGCTCGTCGTCACCCGATTGTCACAAAGCAACGAAAATAGCTACAAAACTCAACCAGCCACCATTGATGGCTTTTGTCCTTCTTTGAACCACTTTGCTTTCTCTCGGCCAGTGCTCTTTCTTTAGAACGCTTTCTTCGCTTCACCGAGCCTAGCCAACCGCCCAAAACCACCGTCGTCGCCATTGGTACCACTTTTTCTCACTGAGACTGAAAGTAGTAGCCTTCCTTCATCTCTTTCTCTTCCTATCCTTCTTCTACTTCGCTGGAGACCACCCACAGAGCCGTAGCCATCCTCAGCTCTAGAACCCCATTGCCCGTTGTGCCAACCGCCCAGCCAGGCAGCGCAAGCACCAGCTTAGCTTGCCTCCTAGCCCTGCTGCATGCACCTAAGCCTCTAGCCACACCACCACCACAACCATCGCCGTCGCCCTCATCTCTAGCCAACGACGCGGTGGCGCCCCGCTCTTCGCTCTCCTAGTCAAGCCAAGCGCCGTGTGTGTGCACCTCCGAACGCTCACCGTTGCCCCCATAGTGCCACCGCCATCCTCCATGCTTGGCGCAAGGAGGAAGAATTGAGTAGAGAGCAAATGACGAGAATAAAAAAACAAAGAAAAAGACCTCATGGACCCTTTTCAGCAGACCTCATGGACCTGGTCCACCATAGACCATCTTTTCCTCACACTGACATTGTGGCCCTACATGTCAGCCTAAGGAATATTCTCGGTATTTTTTTATGATCTTTTTATTTTTCAAAAAATCTTTTAAACTTTAAAAATTCATATCTTTATCCATAACTCCATTTTACCACATTTCAGTCATTTCCTTTCTAAAATCCTTCTCTACGCAATGGCATTATTATTCTTTGTGTCTTATTACTCTTAATAGTACTCCATGTAATATTTTTATTTGTCACGTATAGAGGTTATGACCGAAAGAGTGTTTAGGTTGGATTTTATCACATCAAGACCTACAATTCACCAAGGCAAGTCATTCTTTAATTACTCTTGATTCTATATTTACAAATTATTTTGTTTATAAAATTGCACTTTAATCAAGCTTGGTCTTGGTTTGTGAGAAACTGACGGACCTATCTAGTAGTTACACTTTTATTATATAGGATATTGATGATCCCATCAATATTAACTCTAACAAATATTCACCAGTATCGTCATTCCTTGAATATGATTACAGAGATAATTAGTTCACTTACAATTGTGACGTAGTATAGGAGCTAGGGACTTCTACATATTTACTTAAAATTCCAATGTGATGTTGGTTTATTTGTAAAATAAAAATATTTTATATTGCTTGGATGGTGCAAAGTCTATGCCTTCGTGGCTTAGGTACATATTATCATTTAAGGACTGAGTCCTTCGGAAAATTCGTTCAAACATATTATAGTGTGAACACACAGGTGTTATGAAATGCCCCTTGGCAACTAATTATTTATCACATAAAAATCTCGTATGTCAATACTTTTGAAATGCTAGAGATAAGGAGAAGGAATTGTGGATCGTTACTACCCAAGATGGTAGTTATTCTAGCTAATTTTGGGCGATTGGTTAAATATAAGAGACATCCTCGATGTGTCTAAATAGATGAGGGCATAAGACTTGCTTGATGCTTGGTTTTGAGAGATTCAAGCCAACTATGTGACATAGAGTATTTATTAGCTAATTTTGAAAAAGCCTTGTAGTAAGCCCTCCTTTGTCAACCATGTTTGATCGACACATGTTGTGTAAAGAGAGAAGTTCATGACGTGTGAATAAAGTGCCCAACCTATGTAGAGTTTAGCTATAATGTTTAAACCGCCATGCCCGTAGTTATGGTTGGATATGAGATATTTGTTATAGCATAGTTTTATTATTGCCAAAAATTTATAAACATGATTTATGTGATTGGAATCGTTTCTAGAGTTCGTCTGTGTGACAGACGGTTAAACTTTGTGGTTGGAAAAAAGTCTATGTGACTTGAGGATTTGTTGACACCATAGTAATGTAGTGTCAAAAAGGTGAAACTTGTGCTATGAAAGTTTGATAACTATAAGAAATAATTAAGAGATAATATTTGATTATGTGTTAATTGATGAAATAACAAAAGGGAGTTAATAAAGATAAAGATGAGGAAATATTGAATATTGCTATCACTCGTAATTACAGTGACAAGTTATTGCAAATCAACTTATGAAATAGATCTAGCTATGAGCCTCTTTCCAATAATTAAAGTTATGATTCAGTAGTATTTTGCAAAATAAATCCTTTAAAGAAAACGTTGTTTTCGCAAATAAAAATCTTGGCCTCTCTTGTAAGTCAAAACATGTCATTTTTCTCTCTAGTTTGCTAACTACATAAAGTATTTATTCTTGCTTATATATATAGAGAGAGAGTTTGAAAAAAACGACATAGTTCCATCTGTCGAGGAGTTACTCCAGTGGCAGGCTAAGTATGAAGACTTCCGGTGGGTTTTAGGTCTAGTTACTAAGTCGTGTTTATGAACTAAATTAGTTGCCTAAGTGATATAGCTAGTGGTTAGTAGTTTAAGTTGCTTTCTGCTATTAGATTCCGCTTTGTCACGGTTGTTACTTTTATCTTCTGTGCTGTGCTACCCATCTGAGATTTGCTCATGATAATAACTTATATAAATACTTCTATTGTTATAATAAAAATTATTTATTTTTGAGTCTACTATTATTTAGAAAACTAGTATAGTATTCATGATCCCTAGCGTATATTAGCCCGTGCCTCAGGTTTTATCACTTTTCTAATCTTTTATTTTCTTCTTTTTTATAAACACATTTTTCAAAAGATTATTTTAAAAATATATTAATTTTTTTATTTTTTATAAATAAATACTTAATTAATTATACGGCATCGTCGGAAACTGATCTAACACAGCCACACTTTGGCGTGGCACACACGATTCTTTTGCTTGCCTCGTTCTTGTATGGTCTAATAGATAATGCTTGTTCAATTTTTGTTACCGACAACTTGTCAGACAGCTTATGGTTAATCATTTGAAAACATTAGTTTGAAGTACTCAAAACGAGCATGTCTTCGATGCGCATAAAAAGATTAGAACGTGGCAGTTTTTGCCAGCCGTGGCAGTACTCAAATTCTACGCCAATGACTATGGCGTGTTCAAAAATGATTATGACGTGTTTAAAAGGTCCATATTTAAAATATAAATTTTTAAACGATGTATTTTTAAAATATTAAAATAAAAAGGTTTTAAAAAATTTTCACAATGTGGGCTCGCTGTAACCCATCCATCCATTCCCACAGGGGCATAGCCTTATCCTCTACCTTATCCTCGGATCTTCTCCTCACCTTCCTGGCGACTGAGCGAGTCATTGCCGATGGCCACGGCAGCATCAGGCCCTTGATCTGGTCGGGCGCCAGCTTCCGGAAGCGCACGGTGAGCACGCCGTTGTCGTGGGTGGCGGCGATGGAGTTGATGTCGGCATTGTTGGGAAGGCAGAGCTGGCACCAGAACCTACCGTAGGAGCACTCCTCTCTGTTCCAGTGGTTGCCGCTCTTCCGCTCCTCCTCTCACCGTCGCCACTCGCCGCTGAACCCGCAGCACCTGGTTCTCCTCCACCTCCACCCGCAGGTCCTCCTTCCTCATCCCTGACACGTCGACGATGATCTCGCGTGCGTCAGCAGTCTGATTCAATGTTTCATTTTGTTTTCATTCAATGCTGTATATATTGATTTCTTGATGTTGCACTTGGTTGAAACACTTTTGTTTAAGCGATAAAACATTTTTCTCCAATTGATGAAACATCTTGAACATTTTCGTTAAAATATTTTTCAGTGAGCGGTGAAATATGTGAAACATTTCGCTCTAATACAGTGCAATACTATGCAAAACGTCGGATGTCCTGCCCGTAGTCGGCTTCCCATCCTCCAATTAACTTAGGATCACATTTGAAGGCTATTGTTGACCAATTGCACATCGCGTGCTTTTTTTCTTTGACAACGTAATTCACCTTCTTGTTGATGTACTAGTAGTAATACTGCTAGCACAAAATATTTGAACAAAAAACAAGTAAGTTCAGGAAGATATTCTTTGCCCAAAGAACACAAAAGAACAAGGATTACACGAATTTGCTTTGATTTTTTCTTATTAAATATATCTTGAAATATTTACTATTTAACATATAAGCACTAATTTATTTTATAAATAAATCATGACATTAATTACATGAAATAACAAACCATGTCATATACGATAGCAATATATCAAATACGAAAAACATAATCTATGCGTACCGACGGTTCTATTCTGTAATGTTTTGGAACGTTAATAGCAGCAGCAATCGATACCGTGTGAATAATGTACAGTATAGGACGATGATGATGATGTGTCATAACCGATCAAAAATGAAGATGAGCCGTAGTGGATGATTAAAGAGCAGTAGTGCGCTTTTAAAAACCTTATTCGTACTCTTCTAATATAGGACTTCACAAGGACGAGGTTCCAAAGACATGGTCTCCCGATTCACCAATGCATGGTAGCAAGCGAGATGGAGTAGGCAACATGTGATGGTGCAACACAGAGAAGATAGCAAAACCTTAGATTATTTTCACACTTTTCTATATTTTAGAGTTAAGGTGGTAGCTTAGTACTTATAGAGATATTAAGACACGTGATCAGGATGCCTACATGATCTCCATAATGCGTAACCAAACCAAATAAGTCACGCATAAACTATTTAGACTCTACGTCAATCCAACACAAAAAATGGATCAACCATTGGATACAGCAAAATAAAAAAAACTATAAAAAGAAGTCGTGTCTGCACAAGCATGAAGACCTAATTTTGATGAAACATTCACACGCATGTCATGTACGCGCATCTGACCAGGCTAGGCGAGTGTGAGCGCGTGTTCCTCTCCTAAAACTAGCAATGTGGTACTAAAAGTCCTGAAGAGATTTACCATTCTCTAATCTATTGTATATATACTAGTGTTTCGATGGAGACTGGTTTAGGTTGAACATCCATCTACATCAATAGGCTACACTTACTCATAACTTGAATAATAGACCATGCATTGAATTGCAAGTTTTGTGCAAATAAGTTTCACCCAGAGACATAACTGATAGTAGGTCGTTTGTAGCCAATATATCAGTTAGAGTCTATAAGTCATACTCCCTGGTTTCTTAATGGGCTTCCTAAATGATTTACCCAAAAACTCTATAGACTACAACTAACAGTCAGGCTCAAAAATGTATGTTCTTTTAAGAATACTCTATAGTACACCATCTTCACTATTTAAAACTAACAAAACATATTAAGGCATTGCCAACTTATCTTGCAGCTTGAGAGTACATGCATTTCATATAGGGAGGGTTCCAAAAGTGCACTCTACTCTAAGTTAACTAATGGCTTATTTTTTCTAAGTCCTAATTCACGGGATCTCCAATCACATAGGTTGGGTTACCATCAAAGTGTAACTCATATAGGTCTCATTTCCATCTCCATCGATGCATTATCTATCACATTCCGTGATAGTCCCTTCGTAAAGGAATCTACCAGACTTCTAGATGTTTGGATGTAATCCAATGTTATAACTCTGGAGTTTCTCAATTTCCTGACAAACTTCAATCATCTCTTCAAATTCTTAGATGATTCTATATTATCCTTAGAACTATTCACCTTAGCAATTATAGTTTGAATGTCATAGATCATAAGGATAGTTGGCACTGGTTTTTTAACCACAGGTAGATCCATCAATAGATCATGCAACCATTTTGACTCAACAGTAGCAGCGTCCAGTGCTGTAAGCTTTGTTTCCATGGTTGACCTTGTCAAGATAGTCTGTTTACAAGACCTCTATGAAACAGCACCACCACCAAGCATAAAAACATGTCCACTAGTGGCTTTGATCTCATCAATATCATAGATCTAGTTGGAATTACTATATCTCTCTAGTATCGTAGTGTACCCGTATAGTAAAGTCCCAAATCCATAGTACCTTTTAGATATCGCATTACTCGCTCAAGCGCACGTCAATGGTCATCTCCTGAATTAGAGGTAAACCGGCTCAACATGCTCATAGCAAAAGAGATGTTAGGCCTAGTCGCGCTAGCTAGGTACATAAGAGAGCCAAAGATTTAGGAGTACACCAATTAGTTCTTAACGATTCTTTTATTTTTCGAAGCAGCAAGCTAGGATCATAGGTCATTGGAGAAGTCTTGCTATCAAACTAGCCAAAGGGACTTAAGATCTTCTCCACATAATGAGACTATAAGAGTGTAATCTCATTTTCACCTCTAATGAGCTTAATGTTCAGAATAACATCAGCTACTCTCAAATCCTTTATATCAAAATTTTACGATAAGAATGATTTAACCTCATTAATCGCCTTAAAGTTTGTTCTAAAAATCAGTATGTCATCAATATATAAGCACAGAATAACTCTCTCACCCTACCATAGCAATAGTATACACATTTATCTGTCTCGTTGACTGTAAAGCTTGTAGATATTAGTGTTCTATCAAATTTCTCATGCCATTGCTTACTTGTTTGTTTCAAGCCATATAAAGATTTTAATAGCTTAAGCACCTTGCCTTCTTGATCTTTTACTATGAATGTGTCGGGTTGTTCCATGTAAATTTTCTCATCCAGCTCTTCATTAAGAAAAGGTGTCTTAACATCTATTTGATGAATGGGAAGACCATGTGAGGCAGCCAAGAAAAATAGTACTCAAATTGTAGTCAGTCTAGCGACAGATGAGTAAGTGTCAAAAAAAACTTTGCCTTCTTTTTTAATATAGCCCTTAGCCACAATCCTAGCCTTGTACTTTTCAATTGTACCATCAGGCCTAAACTTCTTCTTAAACACCCATTTACACCCCATGGGTTTAGATCTATAAGTTCATTCTATCACCTCCTAAGTTATATTAGCTATAATAGAATCCATTTCACTACAGACGACCTCCTTCTAGTAGTCTACATCAGGAGATACAAAGGCTTCTAAAATAGACTTAGGAATGTCATCCACGAGGTATATAATGAAATCATCACCAAAGGACTTTGCAATCCTTTGTCTTCTGCTCTTCTAAGGAGCTTCACTATCATCCTCTTTAGTAGCATATTCATGTATCTTCAGATTGTTCTGGTGGTGTGATTAAACTGTGAATTGTCTCAGAAGATTAACTAGAAGTGTTATATGTATCCTTCATTGGAAAACTGCTCTCAAAGAATATAGCATCACGAGACTTCATAATTGCATCAATATGCATGTCAGGTACCTCAGATTTGACTATTAAAAATCAATATGCGATGCTATGGTGAGCATATCCTAGAAAGACAGAATCCACTTTCTTAGGCCCAAGTTTGTGCTTCTTCATTAAGTGTACATTGACTTTTACCAAGCACTCCCATATGCGCAAGTAAGAAAGTAATGGTTTTCTCTCAATCCATATCTCGTAGAGTTTTGTACTTATTTCTGTTAGGAACTCTATTCAAAATATGATTTGAGGTTAGCAAAGCCTCCCTCCACCATGCTTTAGGTAATCCCGCGGTATTTAACATGGTATTCACTAAGTCAATCTATGTGCGGTTCTTCCTTTTAGCAATTCCATTAGACTCGAAAGAATAGGGAGGCATCATCTCATGTATGATGCCATGTTCATTATAGAATAAGTTAAATTTATTTAAGAAAAATTCCCTACCACGATCTGACCTAAGTTTCTTTATTTTGTTAAGTTGGTTTTCAACTTCTGCCTTAAAGATTTTAAAATAGTCTATGGTCTCATCTTTCATTTTCAATAGATACACATAGCAAAATCTTGTAGCATTGTCAATCAACTTCATGAAATATCATTTTTCACCCTTCATTATACCCTATTTTTTTGCAAAGATCTGAATGTAGGAGTTCTAATGGTGCCAAGTTTCTTTCCTCGGCAACCTTAGAACCTTTGACAATAGAAAATTTTATAATTAAACTCATATTGGAAAGCCGAGACATCAAACCAAAATTAATATAACATAAACGTGAGTACCAGACATTAGCCTCATCATCCACACTGCCACAAATATGATTCACAGACTTATTGCAGAAATCATAAAGGGAAAAGTGAAACATACCTCCATACTCATAGCTTTTACCGATAAAATATACATGTTTAGATACGACTACTTTATTAGACTCAAACACTAACTTAAACCCATCTTTACATAGACAAGGGCCACTAACGAGATTTTTGTCGATAGTAAGGATATGCTGCATGTTCTTGAACTGCACAATCTTTTTCGAAGTAAACTTTAGATCTATTGTGCCAACACCATAAATAGTAGCACACGACCCATTCTCCAGTAGGGCAGAGCAATCTTGAGTGACCTAATAAGAAGAAAATAACGACAGAGTGACCCTGATCACCGATGCACCGATTCACCGATGCACGCCAGCGAGAGGGATAGAGTAGGCGACGTGCGACAACACAACATGGAGAAGATGGCAAAACCCTATATTGCTTTGACCCTTTTCTATAGTTTAGAATTGAGGCGGTGGCTTAGTAATTATAGAGATAGTACGACGAGTGATTAGGACGTCTGCATGATCTCTAAAACACATAACCGAACAGGATAAGTTATATGTAATCTATCCAGACTCTACAACACTCAATGTAAAATATGGATCAACCGTTAAATGTAGTAAAACAAAAAAAACTACAAAAGTAGGCCATTCAAGCACATGTGTTTTTCTAGTTATCTCTATTATACATGACTTAAGTGACTAGGAGAGCGCCCATTTTATATTTCTCTCATAAAACTAGTAAGGTGTTACTAAAGGTTCATATGAAACCCTTTCCATAAGGTGGCCATTAAAATTTTTCTAAGAATTACTTTAATTATGGTCTTAGCCTATTTATAAATTCCAACATTTATATATGGATAGAACACAATTAACTTAGGATTCACAAAGATAATATATAACTGACTAGCCTATCGATTGCAATTTGAGAGACCCACCGTTTTCCAAGCAAAGTGCCACTTTGTTCTTAAGCTCATTTGTTCTTTCCCTCGTCTTCGCTCCCTCATTTTTGCCCATTAAATTCGTAATCGCTTTCTCAATTTTGCTCCACCCTAACTTACCCTCAAGCTCAAATCCTGTACCCTACACCACTTTCACATACCTTGTATTTATCATCTGATCTGCAAATTGAGGCCTACATATCATAGGGTTTCCCTCGCAAATACTCTCCAATATCGAGTTCCATCCACTGTGGGTCCAAAAACCACCCACCACACAGTGGACCAACACCTTCTACTGTTGGGGCCATTGAATCACCTTATCCCTACCTTGGATCACACTCTCAAATCCATCCAGCAAGCATGCTCTATCCATACCCCTAACAAGGTTTGGACGAACCACCCATAGACAAGGATGGCCACTCTTCAACCCAGATGCGACCTCCATCAACTCGTTGGAGTCCATGGACGCTAAGCTCCCAAAGCTCACACGGATGCCATCATTTGTGTGTCCAGCCACTCAATGCAGCTTCAGTCTTGGCGCAGGATCAAGTTGCTGCAGGTGTTCATAGCAGAGAGCCTGTGGAGTGGACCGGTGGCGAGCACGGTGGCTATGCCGTCATCACCAAGCTCACCACATACCCTCACCCTTCGAATGTGTTGATCACCACGCCATTAGAGTTTCTCACCATTTCGGTGATCCGAGCAAGCCATTTGAAAACCAGTTTATCATTGGTGTTGGCAAGATCCCTTACGCAGAGTGGATATAGCTCCCCTCATATAATTGTGATTCTAGAGCATAATACATTTATCAACTAAAATATAATTAATGGCGGATATAATAACAAAATTTTATCAGTGGTCTCTATTGATACGAGTACAACACAATGATATTTTTAATTCAAAACAAAATTAAACTTACGAAAATGTGTGAATCATTTATCACTAACCTTTAGGAGGCAAATAGCCTTTTTGGAGAAGCAAGTCGTGGGCGAGGTAGCAGCGGAGGCAGGCGGCGCTGCCGTCGGTAGCCCGAGCCCGGCGGCGGCCTTCTGCACGGCGAGGCGATGGGCATCGATGATGAGGCACGCGACGGGGCGCTGCCCCTCGCCGGCGGCGACCACCGAGGCGAGCACCTCGCGGACGGACGGCGACAGGCTACCCTCGCGCTCCATGGCAACGTTCATGGCGAGGATGATCTCGGCGGTGCAACCGCCCGGGCGACGTCGGGCGCGACGGGTCGAGCGCGTTGAAGCGGGTGTGGAGCACGATGACGGAAAGGCCGCCGCGGCCGTGGAGCGCGCTGGCGTGCTGCAGCATCGGGTCGGTGTGGCCCTGGAACGGCAGCGGGAACACCAGCATCCGGCGCCGGAAGCCTCTGCGGCCGGCTCCTCCGACGCTGGCCATCGTGGTCAATACGATGTCGCTCGCTCTGCGTCTAATCAGCTCGCACCACTAGCCGCTGTCGCAGTTATTTTATCGGTTTTCTAGGTGGGTCCCATGTAAAAGGAGACGTGTCATTCAGGCAGGGCTGCCAGAGTGCAGTCGGGTTTCGTACTATATTCGTTAGTAAACTAGTGGTGAATAGGACGTATGCCAGTTGCCACAGTAAAATGTGAGCCGCTGAACAACGGTGAAACAAACATATCGGGCTCGGTGAAGAGGTGCAAAGCACGGCATTTGGCGTCATTAGTGACGATACACTGTTTTGCATTTTTTCGATGCCAGTTGCCACAGAGCAGCAGCTAGCATCGCCGGTCGGAAGAAATTCTTCATAGGGCATAGTGTTTACTACCAACTTTCTCCCTCCATTTCAGAATTTATGGGTATTTTTTTTCCAAAAACTTCACAATATAAGACGTACAGAGGTGACAAGGTTTACAGTAATAAACTTTTGCTAATGTAGCCTTGACTGCATGGAGTTAATCACGATGTAGGGCGAGTTCTTTTCGAAGTTGAACCAATTTGTTTACCTAAAATAAGAAAAATTATTAATGTATGATGAATTATAATTTTATAAAAAAATTGTAGTATTGTTCTTATAAAATAAAAATTAAATATATTTTAAGTTTAAAATAATTAATACATAATTAATCTATTTTCTAATAAGTTATATCGTGTTGCTTGAGCACATTAATTTTGCTTACTGTTGAACTCGTCCTTAGAAGTTGAGAAGGTGAAAAGCTACTATCATTTAGGCTGAGTTAGGTAGAGAGTTTGGCTTTTGCAACTCACTCGTTCACTATCAACACTTTTCCCAATTTATTAAACGATGCATTTTATACTAATACCTTTTATATATAAGTTTTTTTAAATCAAATAAACATATCTTTTAAATTTATAATAATTAATAATCAATTAATTATATACTAATAACTTATCTGGTTATATACGCCGTGGAAAATTCCAGTCCAAACTCCCTGCTGAACCGAACCTGCATGAAGCTAATCACAGTGCAAGCAGTTCACCTTTATTGCTTGTTTTTCGTAAGTGACTGGTTATTGAGGGCTAATTTAGTCATTTCTTCCATTATATTCTTAACACTTCTGAGAGTTCTTAATCTACGTGCTATATCAAAATACAGCCTATATTCTAACGGAGGAAGTAGTAAGGGTGGCTCTATGTCAGTTAATAGTACATAAGCTACAATAGTAAAAAATAAAAGTAGTATTAAGCTAGACCCCATTATGAGAAAAGAGAGAAATCATTTGGTTATTGCTTATTGTTAGGTAGTGACTATCTTCTTTTCCAATTAAAATGTAGATTTTATCTCTACCATGTTTTTTAAACCGTAATATATAGAAATTACTTTAAAATATTAAAAAATTAATTTTATAACAATTAAAACTCAATTAACAATAGTTTTATCGTTTTACATGCACACTATTTGCTAATTACTGGTTCTACAATGTTTATAACCCGGTAGTAAGGATACATTTATTTTTCGTTCAAAAGAGGATACATTTATTAATTATTGCCTACTTTTGGAGCACACTGTGGATTCCTTACTTTGTTGTGATAAATAGTTGTATAAAAAATTTTAAGAAATTGATAAGATTTGCTTATAAATATTTGATATTTAAGAAAAAAATTGGTTAAACTTGAGTTTAACTTTTAAATTGAAATTCGTGTATAAAATCTAATAAATTTATAATATTACTATAGCGTTTTTGTGCTCCTGCTCTTGTTTTGCATTTACTTAGTATCAAAACTAAGGATACCGGAATATAGAAAAGAGATACAAGAGATAAAAACTCCTTAACTCGATGTTCTAAAATATAAAATCTTACGAGAGTTTTAGAAAAATTAAGGATTAAATTGAAAAGTCTAAGAAATAAATTAGGTTTTAAGATCTAGTGGGGTGATGGTGCATACTTAGGGTATATAGCATGAAAAATAATAGAGTAAAAGTTATCTTTTACACATATTAAATAGTTATATTTAAAATAAATTTAAATTCTAAAGGTATATATATTTAGTGTACAATACAGAGCTTAATGACCAAAAAACATGATGTGCGCGAAAAAAAAGAAGGCTATTTGACTTGTACTAAATGACCGAGCCTAATGGCGAGAGGGGAGCACTGTGACAAGGAAGATAACTCCTAGACTCGTACTGTTTGACGGAGCCTAATTAAGGATTAAGGAAGAGCATATATATTTCTCACCTTGGCAGCCTCCTCCCATCTCTTCTAGCTTCACTGTTGCTATCCCCTTCTCCCCTACGCGTTGGCAGGTAGCAGAGGATCCAGGCGTGCAACGCTTACCGCAGCAATCCTGAGCACAAGAGCGAGACAAATTATAGAGATCCCTTCACTAATACTCTCTAGCGTCAAGTTCCACGGGTGCAAAACCCTCCCACAGCGCGGAGGGCTAGCGCCTCTTGCTGCGGACCCCACAGGATGACCTTATCCCTAGACATTGTAGGATCGAAGCATAAAAACTAAGGCAGGCGGCGCTGCCGGTGCGGAGCACGAGCGTGGGGAGCCCGAGCCCGGCGGCGGCTTTCTACGCGGCGATGAGGTTGAAGTCGACGATGAGGCACGCGGCGGGGGGCTGCCCCTCGGTCGGCGGCGACCACCGACGCGAGCACGTCGCGGAAGGACAACGGCGACAGAGACGAACCGGACGACGACTCCCCGTCCATGCCGGCGTTCAGGGCGCGATGATGTCGACGACGTTACCAGCCGCGGCGACGGCGGGCACCTCGGCGAACGCGAGCTCCGGGTAGTGGAGCACGGTGACGGACAGCCCGCCGCGGCCGTGGAGCGCGCCGGCGAGCTGCAGCATCGGGTTGATGTGTCCCTGGAACGGCAGCGGGAACAGCAGCACCTGGCACCGCCTGCCATCGCCGCCGCCGCCGCCGCTCGTCGCTCCGTCGACGCTGCCCATCGCGGTCAGCATGTGCCGCTCGCTCGCTCGGCGTCTCAGCTCGCGCTCGCCGCTGCTGCTGCTGCGCGCGCGTGGGGGGCAAAGTAGACGGACCGTACTGTATCGGTTTTCTGGGTGTGTCCCACGTGTAGGTGACGTGATGTCCTGACGTCGAAGCACTGTTAGGACCAGACGCGTCGGGCTCGGGCGACGAGGTGTAGCCGGCGTTTCGCGTCATTGGTGACGTCAGCGGACAACACCAACGTCGGTGGATTAATTCGAAACCCTCTGTATAAGCTGATGTGCTGGACCTAAAGAGTGAAGACATGTCGCCTCTAAATCCTATTCAAACGCCCTTGATGTTTATTTCGAAACCCGGTCTGTAACACGTAACTTTCAACTCAAATCTCCTGTTATATATACAGAGTTCCCTCCCGAATGATGCATTGTCTTAAAAAAAGAGAAAAGAGTAGGTACTCCCTCCCGTATTGAAAACATGTTAAATTTTTTAAACCAAAAGGTTAGAGATCATATAGTTGTATTGAAAACGCGAGTTTAGGCTAAAGTTATCACAAGATTTCACCAATACATATATGTAGGACAAAAAAAATCCCCTTAGGCAGCTAGTTTTTTTATTGGATATAACAATTGTGATCTTGAACAATCTGTTGTAATTATTTTCTTTTATACACACACACATGGCAAGGCTGGTAGTAATTTTCATAAAAAAATATTGCACCAATGATTGTCCGAGAACAAAACACCCCTCCTAAAAAAGACACCCCACATAATAACATTAAAACAAAACATCGCACCTGTGAGCATTTTTCTATTTTTTTTAAACTTTTATGATGTGCTTTCTATAATTTCCACGTAGATAGTGGTTTTCAGCATATGTTTACCCTCAGTAAAGAACCACCACACATTCCTTAACATCTAGGTGCATGATTGCATCTCTGTTAGCATTTATCCCTCCGATAAGAATTAATAGATACCGATCTTGATGACATTCAATTCTTTCAGCCTCACAAGATTGCATCGACATCCCAAATTTCAAAGGCATTTTGATCATCTGATGGGGAGAGGGAAAGAGGGAAATGGGTCTAATTAACCAACCATTTTGGTGGTGCACATTGCACAATGCATCGTCTGCTTTCACTCAAAGTCATCATGTCCCCTCTGTTAAGGAGGCTCCTGTTGTGATTGTTGGGGATACTATAATATGTTTGCCATATCTCTACAGATATATTAGTATTTGTAATCCATATTATATATCTAGGAGTATGTGCCCTTCAAGCCATGTGCTTTATAGTTTTATTCATCCTCAAGGATCAACATATATATCATCAATTGTTTATATGAGGGACTATTGCGTATTAATTGGCCAAAACATGTGAAAAAAACCAAAAAAATCTATGCTAAAACGACCACTCTGACAAGGCCTGAGAGGGCCTATGGGACCGTGATTCTAAAACAACTCTTCGAATGGAGGGAATCTAAGAAATTACACTGTCTCTTCAGATGGATCCGGATCTAGGGTTCTTGCCGCAGAAATATCAGAAAACTCTATTCGTATATGAACGAATTATACTTGGAGAAGCTCAATTTTCCCCTTAATTTTTAAAGGTTTGTTATGGAGTGGCCATAAAATTTATAACTCAGCGGAATTTGGTCTGATATTTCAGGAGCACAAAAGAGTTTTCAAACGCCAAAAGAAAACAACAGCGAAAGCTAACCTGTTGATAGATGGCTAGCCATGCTTGCTTGTGGGTATCTACCCTTTCATGCTCAAGAATAATACTCACAATCTAGAGTTCAAGTTCTGGATTGAAGCTAGAGTTCAAAATTTTACAGATTGAATATTTAAGAGTGATACTTTTGCACATTGCCAGGAAGCCAACCAGAAATTGATTTTTTTTTTTACGGAGGAAGTATATAGCAGAAGCAAGTGCGTTCGAGAGTGTTGTGTGCATTTAATGTGCACATTCAATTGTATACTCGTCACAGGCTATGATGCTTTGTAGAAGGATTTACACCCTTTTAGTCAGGAAATAATGCGATTTTCTACTTTCCAAGATTAACATGATACAACCTTTAACGACACATTTCTTTAGCATAAATTAAAAAAGATTACATAAGCTGTCATGGAACAAAACAGAGAAAGGTAAAACAAATGAGTAAATTTTTAAAGTGGTATAAAAGTGTAAAAATTTCAATGTTAAAGCTAAACATATAATGTTTCGATTGTATAGGACAAATTTCAAAGAAACAAATTAAGGCAACCAATCATTATTCTTCTTTTTTGAGGAACACATAATTATTCTACTTCCATGTCTGCATCAACATGAAGCTGATCTCATCACTGTTGTTAGAACATAACACGATGCAGGAAAATCTTATCTGCTCACTAATATCCCAGATAAACACGGTAGTAGTATCTGTGTTCTATTACAGTAATTGAGCCCTAATGCTACAGGAACAGAATGTGATCAACCAGCTTGTCAATGCTGAGGCAAGAAGACCCAGCCTTGGCGATGCACTCCGCCGCTCTCCTCTTCAGCTCTTCGGCCCTCCGCCGCATCCCGGCGCCGTCCTCCCCTTCCATGAGCCTCCTGATGGCGGCCTCCACCTTGCCCCTCTCGAGCTCGCCGCCGCCATCGAGCGCGAGGCCTGTCCGCCACACGTGCTCCGCGTACCTCGCGTTGCCCGGCTGGTCGCCGAAGCATGGCCGGAGCAGCATCGGCACGTCGGCGCAGACGCTCTCCAGCGTCGAGTTCCAGACGCAGTGCGTCCAGAACGCGCTGTTGCAGGGTGCGCCAGGACCTCCTCCTGTGGCGCTCAGCTGACCACCGAGCCGCGGCCGCGCGTGGCGGCGTCGAAGCCATTGAGGAGGGCGGCGGCCTCCTGCTTTGCGGCGCCGGCGCCGCGGACGAGGCCTGGGCGGAGCACCCAGAGGAACAGGTAGCCGCTGTTGGCAATGCCCCACGCCGCCTCGACGAGCTCGGCGGCGTTCATGATGGCGATGCTACCGAAACTGACGTAGAGCACGGACGCCGGCGCTTGGGTGTCCAGCCACTCGAGGCAGCCGCGGTCCTGCGGCAGCAGGCTGCTCGGCCGCGCCGCCGGCGAGAGCATGTGGAGCGGCCCAACATCGAACACCAGGACGTCGAAGTCTCGCCGGAGCACCGCGAGCTCGGCGGGCTCGGGCGTGTCGAAGTTGTTGAGAATGAGCCACGACGACGCCCTCACCACCGCGACTGCCCGCGATATCAGCTCGTAGATCTGGTCCTGCGCGTGGACGCTGACGCCGGCGGTCATCATCACGTCCCGGACGCGATACGGCGCGGGCGGCAGCACCGTCACCGGCGCGTCCAGCTCCGACTCTACGCGCAGATCATGAGCTCATGTCATTTGCTCCGTGTAGATCGAGGAGCATGGCGCAACGCAACACGTATGTACCTCGAGCGGGGAGACAGCCCTTGTCGCGGAGCATTGGCAGCGCGGCGAAGATGCGGAAGGAGGCGGCGAGCGTCGGTACGCCGAGACGACGCGCGACGTCCATCAGCGTCAGCAGGTGCGCGTCGGCGACGAGGCACGCGACGCCGCCGCCGCCGCCGCCGGGCGCCTGCAGCAGGGCGGCGAGTCTCTCCCGGAACGGCGCCTCGCAGCGGCGGTTCACGTCTAGGATGCGCGCTATGGTGGCCTGCTGGTTGTCGCCGGCGCCGTCCCCGTCGCCTCGCGAGATGCCATCGGGGATGGGGACGAAGTCGAACACCGAGTGGCGGCACAAGGATGCGTAATGCGTTATAGGTGTCGTTCCGTACCCATGGACGGTTCCCAAAGTTTGCAGCAAAGATACTGTTGTTATATTAACCGAGAATCCTAATATTTGAATTCGATTCTCTCTAAAATGAAGTGGGAGATGGATTTTCGTGTGCAGCGGCGGACCTAGAAAAATCACACCGGTATGCACCAGGGTTCGCAGTATTGGGCAATTACCATGCATGCGGTAACAGAAGATGAGATCTCTTATCGGGACATATGTATAGTTGAAAATCTATACTGTGATCAATACTTAAATAAATGCGACCCTAATACAAAATTATACATGCAAAATAATTATTATTCGAATAGTAAAATGCAACCAAGGATATACTCCCTCTATTTGTGTTTACTTGGCAATTTTGACTTTCACTGTTCTAATTTTGAACAAAAACAATTTAAAAATGGTTAGGTCAAAATAGATGAAAGTTTAGGTTTTCATGGTTATGTTTTGCATGCAACAAACTTTGATAATATGGTTTTTTTTTAATTATTTGTATTTTCTTGCAAAAAAGGAGTGATCAAAGCACATAAATGGTATTTACAAACAAAGGTAGTAAAAGTTATACTTAAACAATAAACAATAAAACAAGGTTAATTTCTTCCGCCGATATATCTTTCTGTTGATTTTTAACAATGTCCACATCATTGTAGCAGTTGTATCTAAAGTGTTCAATCATGCAATAACTACATTAAAATACTCTGCTAGAAACAACGTCGATTTCTGCAAAATCAAAACTATATTAATGTGCTAGTGAAGTCCAAAATATAGCTGGCCTGTGTGTCTAGCTGTCTGTGCAGTGTTTGTATACCTTGGAATGAAACAAATTCAATAGATTCCTTATAAGTTTCAGATTCCATAGAGTATCTCCACCTCCCATTAGCTAGAAATAGAAAATTCCCCAGTCGTCTTTGGGTTATACCATGCACATTTAGAGCTTCTTTGGATTGAAGGAATTTCAAAGGAAATTTAGTGGATTTAATTCCTTCAAAAATATTTCCTAGGAGGTCCTTTAGAATAAAGAAATTAAGATTGCAAAATCCTATGGATTGGATTCCTATGCCCTTGTTCCATAGGAAAAACAAACATGAGGTCCAAGCTCAAGTTTTCATTTCATCAGAGAATTTCAAAGCAGTTGCTCTCTTTGTCTCTGTACACTCCAAATCTAACAAAATTCCTGTGTTTTGTTTGTACGAACTATCTAAAGGCAATACTTTTAATATTCATGTGTTTTGGAATCCTTTGAAATTTATCGTGCTTGACATTGTATTTATAAGTTTTTTTCTTTTCCTATGTTTTCAAAATGCTGTGTTCCAAAGGTGCCATAACCCCAGCGGGCAGTTATCGTTGTCCTCCAATTAAGTAACGACAATAGTGGAGATACCTTTTTTGGTTGCCTTGGGTTTAGGAATCAGATTGATTCCTTTCTTTCTAAGGGTTTTGGTTTTATCCTATTGACTAATGGTGTAGCTTCCTACTATCTTTCTTATGATTTTTACAAATAGATAACTATGAATAAAACAAGAGGAATTCCTGTGACTAACGCTAGAGCAAAGGGAAAGAACAATGAAACAGCAATAAACAGATTGAAGAGCTATTATTATAGCGGGTATTAATTTAACAACTAGTTAGTTTGGAAAGACAGCTTTGTATGGAAGGGATGCGCGAGACTAGAGTAGGGTTATGGGATAGGTTGCAAGTTGAACCAGTGTTTAATGATGACATACATTTTATTTTGAAAGCATGTGCATTCCATGTCTACTGCATTAGGAGAGAGAGGGGGGCGTTAAAGGTGGTCGTTCCAAGCTATAGGAGTATTCGTCTACTGTCTTATAACCGGCATCGAAAGTAACAGACTCTGAGTTTTAAGGATTAATAAATTATTTAATAATTTATTTCTAGAATTTATTTTAAGGTATCTTAATTAAAATAAGTGAAGTATGGAAAATAAATTTTCCTTAATAAATTATGATTTGGAGTATTTTTATTAAATTCTCATGTATTAATTATACTCTTTGAAATTTTCTTAAAATTTTAAGAGCATAAAAATTAATTTTAAAAATACGAAGAGCATTTTAGTGATTATTTAAATGAAAACCATAATAAAAATCTTCCTATCTCCTTCGGGCCAATTCTAGCCTTCCTTCTTTTTCCTCCGATCAACCCACTCTTTCTTCGGCCTAATCGCTAGCCTATTTCCCCTTATCTTATGTCCTCATTCGCCCTTTTTGTGGACAGCCCAACCAAGCCACCTTGGCCCAACAGGCACGCCGGCCTAGCTCACCAGCTCACCATTCCACCTCCTCTCCCTCTCGCTGACATGTGGGAACGTACTCCACATGTCAGGGCCTTCTTCTAGTTCTTGGAGTCCGGCTCATGCAAGCCACCGCTCCTCCCATGCAAACTAGTTGCCTTGCTTGTCAGGAATCCTAAAGATGGTCTACAATGGATCGGATGAACTCAAAAAACATATGAACACTATTGACAATCTGGCACGGCAACAGAAAAAAGAGGAATTTTTGGTGCTGTCGAAATCTTTCAGCTTTTCTAGTTTTTCTCATTGTTATTTATAGATTGAAGCATACAACAGCAACATTAATCACTAGAACCGATCCTTGCACCATGTGTTCTCTACGTCCATCCTATAGTGCATGCGCTCCTCCTGTTCGTGGCGAGCAACGTGGGCAACCACAAGCTATCCTCGGATTCCCTCAACTTATGATGCATGACTACCACACAATTCGGTGAGCTCATGCATGATGACGCAAATCAAATAATGCAGATGCAGAAAATAGAATTAGACACACAAATTTTATTCTAACAAATCTCCCTCTAAATCTGATGTGCTTAACTGATTGAAATCATACCAATTTTGTCTCGTAGCTTCGGGAATTTTGTTCGTGGTAGCGCCTTCGTCAGGATGTCAGTGAGTTGCCCTCCGGTGTTGATGAACTCTAGCTTGATCTCCCCATTTTCTATGGCTTCATGGATGAAATAAAATTTTGTCTAAATGTGCTTACTCCTGTCGTGAAAAACAGGGTTGATCATGAGGGCTAGAGCGGATTGGTTATCTACTCTAAGATCAACGACTTCAGGTGTAGCACTTCTAAGATCACTGAGGAGCTAGGCAAGCCAAATGCCCTGGCAAGCAGCTGTTGCAATTGCAATGTATTCTGATTTACAAGAGGAGAGTGCTGCAACTCTCTATTTCTGAGATTGCCAGCTGACCAGATTCTTGCTGAGGAAGAACAGCACACCTATGGTGCTCTTTTGAGTGTCAATGTCTCTAGCCATGTCATCATCGCTATAGCCTTGCAACTTCTTCTCCCCTTCTTTTGTGTAGCAGCATCCATTGTGGATTGTGCTTGCCACATACTAGATGATATGCTTCACCGCCACTAGGTGTTCATCTATGGGCTTCTCCATGAAACGACTCACATAGCCAACAGCGAACGTGAGGTCAGTCCTGGTGTTCACCAGGTAGCACAGACTGCCCACTAGACTTCTATACTCAGTGGCATCGACCGACGACGTTGTGCTCTCCTTATTGAGCGTTAGCCGGGGCTCCATGGGCGTGGCACAGGGGCTACACCCTACAAGCCTTGCTTTCTCCATGATCCGTGATGTGTACACCGCCTGGTTCAACGTGATGATGCTGGGTTCTTGATGCACCTCGATACCCAAATAGAAACTTAGGGAGCCGAGGTCGCTCATCTTAAATTCATCCATCATCTGCCCCTTGAACCTATTGATCATGATGCCATCGCCGCCGACGATCACCAAGTCATTGACGTACACACCCACCAGCCGCCTCCCGCCACCATCACCGCGTGCATATAGCCCATGTTCAAGTGGGCTCTACCTGAAGCCAATCTTCTTCAAGGTGGTGTCGAGCTTGGTGTTCCAAGCCCTTGGTGCTTGGCGAAGTCCGTACAGCGCTTTGTTAAGCCTGTATACTTTGTTCTCCTTCCCATCAACCTCGAACCTGGGCGGCTGGATGACTTACACTTCCTTGACAAGCTCTCTATTAAGAAATGCTGACTTCACATCCATATGGTGCACCATCCATCCTTCCTACGTGGCAAGGGCAAGCAGTAGCCGAACAGAGTCAAGCCAAGCGACCGAAGCAAATACCTCATCGAAGTCCACTCCGGCATGCTGCACATACCCATTCGTAACCAGGTGCGCCTTGTGTTTGACGACGACGCCCTGAGCAACCTTCTTCAGCTTGTACACCCATTTGAGGCCTCCTTCATCGTCTAGCCGTGTAGTTTTCAGCATTGCAGCGTTGAGACAAAGCCTGGCCACCACTTCCCTGACTCCAAAAGACACTAAAATGACCTCGTCCCCATGCACTTGAAGCTGCAGCCGCTTCTAGCTCGTCGTCGGTCACTTCCCTTCGCCATTCGTCATCGTTGTCAAGCTAGTAAGCCTTATCTTCCTCCGTTATCATTCCGATGTCCTTTGCCCTCGTTGTCATGCCGCCAGTCATCACGTGCCATGCGCTGCCTCTCCCAAGCTGGCCAGCGGTCAAACCAATGTGGATGCCCCGTTAGCTACCACCTCACCCTCCATCCCTCATGGCCCCCATCAAGATGTGTGGCCAATCTAGCCAGAGTCAATTTGAGCCATCAATCCTCCTTGATCTAATCTAACCCGTTGACCCTTTATAAACTGATGTAGACCATCTCTTTGAACTTGGTCTATGGTACACAAAGGCTCTCCTCTCTTACTAACATATGGGTCTCATATGTCAGTGACATCTTTTTGAGGGCTAGCATCATAATTCCTCCTTTTCTAGTTAAAAATAATTAATAATGACATAATAAATATGTTTATTTCTTTTAAATATGTTTTAATTGGATCAATCTTGTAAAATTCATAATTAATTCTTACAAACCTAGAATGATATCGTTCAATTCTTATAATTCATCTACACGTTTAAAATTAAGATCAAGATCTACATGTTTGTTTCTTTTTATGTACTATTTAGTTGGAGTTTATTAGTCTTTTTCCTTGTTTTATGTGGAATAGTGTAGTTCACGTTGTTTCAGAGGATCACGATTTCAAGGATGAAGATTAGAAGACTAATCATTGACCATTGATAGTAAGGCAAGTGAGGTAGATCCAAAACTTCTTTTAGCATGTTGATCTCAGATTTAAATTCTTACTTTGCTTCAAATATGTATTTATTTTCAAATGTTATTGGGATGGTTATTCCTATGTTCTTTGTATGCCCCTTTGATCTTGATCCCTTATTTCTTAATAACTTTGGGTAACTTGACTAAACTAGGTCTTTTATGATGATCTAGCTTGAATAATAGTTTTGCTTAGCCATGCGTGAAAACACTAGCATCATTTAATGTGGGATAATTAATTACCTATTTATGATTAATGAAGGTTCATTAATAGTATCTCACGATAGTTAATCGTGTTTGGTTAATTAATGTTCCAACTTGTTGGTGCAAAAATCTGATGATGACCCTTATGTCGCACACAGTGGCCTGAGAGTTTTTCTTAACTCTAGTGTAGGTTCTAGCTTGGTTCGTTCGGGAAATTTGATGGCGCATGACTCGACTCCCTAAATACTATCTTCTTTGCAAATAGAGTCTTCTACGTTGGCCCTATCGGGTCACTCCAAACACATCTTTTGATATCCATCCATCAACTCCTGCACCTGTTGTCTCTATTTGTCGGTCAAATTGTCCATGGAAACATGGATGATATTCTTATTATTGACTTCGTTAGACATCTTTAGCTTATTGTCCCACCACGATTTCGTCAAAAATTGGTCCCACTAGACGTGCCAAAAGCATGTTAGCGCAAAAATCTTACGTCGCACACGGTGCTCTAGGAGATCTTCTTAACTCTAGTGGAAGTCCTAGCTTGGTTCGCTGAGGGTGTGACAATCAATTTGATCTTGCAATTGACATGAAACATAAACAAAATTAAAAACCTTGCGCCAATCGGCCTAATGGCCAATACGAGCTTCTTCCATTAGCCAATGGCCGATGAGATTGATAGCACTTACGTACTAACGATAAGACTAATGCGGGCATAGGGATAAATATAAAATAATATAGGTGAGTAAACTCATCGACTAGCTTAGCCGATGCAAGATACGAAACCTACTAAATCACGATGCTAACCATAGTAAACATAACCTTGATAGATTGGACTAAACTGAGATTGTATAAGATTAAATCTAGTAGAACCAAATCAATCCATAGTAGATTAATCGTCAAAACAGAAAATTAATATCGGTTGGTGGTCCGATATGTATAAAGATAGCTTATGATAAAAATAGGTATATCGGCTAGAGAGCCAATATATATTAAACTTAAAGCTTAATTATAAAGATACATCATCAGTTAGAACTCCGATGAAACGATGAATAAAACCTATCGAATTAGTAGGATTTAATCTATTAGCAGTAATCCAATAGATCAGACCTAACTGATACGGTACCATATTGAAGATAATAAGAAAAACCTACTTAGCTAATAGGTCCTACACAAGCGTGATAGATACACTAGATCAATCTATGAGGTCAAAATGATGCAACCTTAGACAGAACCGATATATCAAGATAAACCAGCAATCATATCGACTGAACTAGAGTAATATAAGATATCGCAATGATGCAAGCTTAGACGAGAATAGTCTAGCCGATACAATTGTTGGGTGGTGGGACTTACCCCTTCGTTAGAAATTAAAACGATGTAGCCTCATATCAAGAGCCAGAACCAATAAAAAAAACCTAGAGAACTAGGGTTGGTGATATGTCGAGAGTATTATTTTATTGAGTTGCGTGTCTGTTTAAAGTAAAGTAGATTTTATATTTATAACTTAAGATTACATGAGACCTATGCGATTAAAATATCCATGACAACAACAAAACAAACAGAAACTAACAAACCTTTTTAATTATGATACAATCTTGCCTAATTACAATATATATCTCTAAAGATAACTTTCTTTGTCTTCCACAAACTGACCTGGACTCAATCATTCATGGGCCAATTGATTCATCCGGACTAACACTCAAATTTTCTAGCCGATCCATAAACCATTGTTTTTAGTCAATTTATCAGCCATCGGCTCCAGCCGATCCATCACTATCGGCTTGTGTCAAAGATCATCGGCTTTCATCAAACACACCAAAGCTGCCATGCCAATACGTTGGTTTATGCCAATTTTTGCCGTTAACACAACTAAAAATTGATTATTAGTGGGTTGTGAGCATATGGTTGTGATGATTGTACTTATAACAATTAAGTACTAGTTCATAAGCAACTATTATGAATCATTTATCGTATTAGCCACAATTATATAGGCAATGGCTAAACTTGTAGTGTAACATGTCCTAGCAGGAGGCACCATGGTTGGTATTATTAATAAATCCATAATAGCAGTGCAATAAGTCTATATTGGAGCCAAGAGTTTTCCTAGCCTAAAGGTTGCACCACCTCTACTAAAAACTTAGCGACCATTATGTCGGGCTTATTATGTGAATATTCATGTCACAATTCCTTTTTGAGGTAATATGATGCTATTGAGATGCATGACAACATGTTGTGGGTTGTGCCTTATGGGTAAATAAATATATATATTTCTGATCAGAGTAAAACTATTTGAACAGCTATCCTCATGGTTATGAGCGAGTCTAAAAATGTTTTTCATGATTAATCCATACCGCTAATTAATGATAATAATCTAACAATAATTTGTTAGCACATGATATGGAGATTAGATCTATGCAACTGAAATTGATTATTCAAAGTTGTGATTGGCATGTATAGCATTGGTATGGTGCTCAATGTTGATTTAATATTAATTAATTATTCTACTATTTTATTACTTTAAAATAATTATTAAAATATTGTTTTTTAAATTAATCGTATTATGTCTTCCTTCTCATACATCTATGTAAGTTACTTATTATGTACTCATCTTTTTATCAACAAAACGTTAAGCTTTTCAGTGCTGTTTTTTTGCTTGTAAGAACTATATATGTCTCTTATGTAAGTATAAATCATTATTATTATATTGGATCTATATATTAAATTATTAATTTATATATCTCAACTGATTGCTAAATAATGATTAAATGCATAAATTTATTTAAAAATTCCTTATGAATTTTTGAGTGTGATAGAAACCGACATTGGTAAAAAAATAGAAAAACACTATATAAACTTTAATGATGATATCGAGATACGATATTTATTAATAGCTTTATCTGAAGGTATATCCTAAACTACTTAAATTTTAACAGGTTTGCTAGAGGTTACTAGCCTATGTACTCATTCTCTCTCAAAATAAACCAAACCGTTTTATCCTCATATAATTTTAGTACTGAGAAAAAACTAAAGTATTATTGGTGGGCCAGTGGATAAGAGACTGTAAAAAATAAAACTTGTTTATTCATGAATGAACCGAGGGTAGGGGAAAAAATATAGTTATGTTAGGACAAAGATTGGCGTACTATTACGTCCGACACTGATCTATATCTGCTAGGCTACAGTATGCAGTTATTGTTTGGTCCAGACAACTGATCCGTCGATCTACCGGCTACTGGCCAGTAGGTTGTACTGTACTACTTCTGTGTATGTATAACGGGCTGCGTTCTAAACAACTTAAATGGCTAGGTTAGGTTGTCGTTTATTAGGAGAACACTTATAAAACTTTTAAACAGTGTATTTTACAAAAAAAATTATATAAAAATTTCTTTAAAAATTAAGTAAATTTATTTTTTAAAAATTTATAATAATTTGTACTTAATAAATCATGTTTTAATTGCTCATTTTATTTTACGTGCTAGGAAAAAGCTCGGTCGCTCCGCGGATAGCCCTCCTTCATGTACTACACAACTCTCTGATACTCGCTAGTTGCCAGAGTAGTACACAACAATGACCCATGACGGTAAACGGCAATCCTAGTTCATATATTTGTGCACGCGATATGCATTGCACGCTAACCTAATCGGTGACGGGGATTTGTGAGCAAGTAGTACTACGATTACATCACGATACACAGTGATAGTGAGGATTAGGGATTGCAATCCAGAACATAACTTTTTTTTACCATTTCAATAAAATATTTTAATAATAAACTCTTTAAAATTTTAGTTTCAATTTTAAATCTTTCGGTGCCGTCAATAAGACTGATTTGACGATACAATACTACCCGTTATATATATTGGCGTGACAAAATACGACACGCTGAACAAATATGCCACATTGGAGTATCTTCAGGCTATTATAGTTGGCGTGGCAAAAGTAAGCTGCTGGGCCGCTTGGTTCTGGCATGATAGGGACAGGTGCATAATCATGACCAACCGTCCAGCCAAGTTTAATCATCAAAATAAACAAAGGCTAGCTATCTACTGCAATTAAATGTCCGGTGCATGCATGCTGCATGTGAATAAATACACCGTCCTAAAATATACTCCCGTTATCTCATCTCACAATATAACGTAACTACTGCTAGAATAAATATTAACAAAGAATTATTATTTTATTCTCACTCGAATCATTCTAATAAAGACGCATTAGAGATCTTGTGAGCGGAGGATTAAAAAAATAAACTTAAGGAAGGAGACGGTGCTAGTTTATTGTGTCCATGTAAAAAATAATTATAAACTTTAAAAACTAACCATAAATAACTACTAAAATATTTATATTAGAAATATGAAAATAATTTATATAGAATACTCTTATAAAGTAATTCAATAAAAAGATATATTTGTTGATATATATTATAATAGAAATTAATGGTTAAATTTATTTTTTTAAGACTACGTACTTGTCCAAAACAGTAATTAGTTTTAACTCGAAGGAAATACTATGAAACATAAGGTAGTTGCCACTGTATTTTAAAATAGAGAGAGTAACAAATTTTAAATTTCAAACTTTGTCTTAAATATAACAACATAGCAATATCTTTTATCACTAAACTAATTAAACTACTCTTTGCTTTATTATAGCCTAACTAATATGGCCTATACCTAACAAGAAGTCTTTTTACCACTGTTCTTAATATCCATGCCAAAATCTAAAACTTAATGTATTTTAAAATGAAGTGAGTAGCGTTTTTGCATTTAAGTACGAAATTCATGGTGTTTCATACGTAACTCAAGCAATCTTGACAAACTGAATATTTGATATTTGTGTAAATTTTATAAAACCACATGTTTGAGGCATCTACAACATAAACCCCAAAGTTTTGTAATTTATTTTATGAAACCCTAGATTTTGAGGCAAAATATTTCATAAAAGCCTAACTACAAGCTAATATCATCCGTTTGACTGATATATTTGTTATATTTAACCAACTATTATTTCATTATCAATTAGAAATATGTTCAGTTTTTTGCAGTGAAAAATATAAAGTAGACTAGAGGATATATACTTTGAGTCAACAAATGTGAATTTATATAAAAATAATCATATATAATAATAATAAAATAGGAGTAATTTCTTCATCCTAATAAAATATAAAGAAGTTGAGTAGTAGGATCCTTGTCTAAAACACTAGTAATTTTATACTTGCCTGCAAAATTGTCAGTCACACACATTATCAGCGTAAATGCATCAAGCCATTAATTACGATAGCTAGTAGCCTAGTAGTACTCATATTTTGATACCGACGATATATTTGAAGAGCAAGTATGTGAAAGAGTGTATAATATAATATTAGCTTACTATATTGTTTTAAAACAGAGGAATATGTGAGATACTATAGATGTCCGAAATTTTGATAGTTTGACCCTTTTGAAAAAATTATTTTAAAAATAAATTGTGTAAAAAACTTATTACATAATTGGACCAGAACTTGACACGCTATGCATTTATCTAAGGTGACACCGGTTGCTAGGTAATTGGAACTTAATGCCGATGCTATCGACGCTGTAGCTCTCTACTAGCTAAGTTAAACAGGCTTTTCCCGGAAATAATGCTATGCTGGTGCGGTGGTGGGGCTTCTTGTTAGTTTTTTTTTCACTCTACAACTTATAGTTTTTTTTCCCAATTGACAACTCAGTCTCTTAATTTCATGCAAAAAATCGCATGTTTTGTTTCTAAATTTGTTTTATTTTATTTTGAAAAAATATTATTCTTTTCATTTTTTTAATGTTGTTTTCATATGAAAAGAACTATATTATATGCTCTTTTCAATTTTTTCCTCAAGGGCATTAGTTTATAGACATGAAGTTAATATATTGTACAATTTAATGTTCTTTTCATATGAAAAGAAGTATATTATTTGCTCTTTTCAAATTTTCATAAAGAACATCAATTTATTCTTAATTTATATATATTATTAAACTAATATTATATAATTTAATACAAAATACTTCTTCTCATTATTTCAAATTCAAAATAAAAAATTATAAACAAACATGTCAGTTAAAAGAGAAAAAGACCAACAAAAGATAGATGCAGGTACAAGGGCTTGAACCCAAGTCAAAATAACTCACCACTGAACCAGGCACACGTCATTATGAATCTAGGCCTGCGCTCCCATGACCTGGCAACTATGCCACCTCGAATAAATTACTTAGCATCATCTACACCAAGACGTTAAGTGCAATGACGCTGAGGTTTTGATTTATTTTTTAGTAAGTTTTTAATACAGTGTATTTTTAAAATATTTTTTAAAAAAGAAAAGCGGTTAAAATTTTAGCTATAAATGTCCTGCATCTGCCACGCAAGACCAAACAATCAGTAGCCTACTGTCATGTCAAGCTAAATAGCATAGCAACTTTTCAATGTGGAAAACCTATCCAGATGATATGTTTTGCTAAACCAATGGTGTGGCAATATTATTTCATCTTGCTGGTCTTGTTGTCGTGGCAACAAGGTTTAGAATCGAAAATAAAATTTTGAAGGTCCATTAATTAAAAATGTAAATAAATTCCCTAGAACATGCCCTGCCACGGGAACCATTTATTGTGCTGAGGTGAATTGGATTTGGAAACATCCAGTCTCGGGATATCAAATTCTTCATTGCGTTGATGGACGACAACCTCGACATTCTCTCTTACTGGATCAGGGAAAGTGCAGCAGGCTAGCAGCTTGCTCAGTACGTCTGTAAAAAACGCTCGTTTCTCACGAGCAGCTCGAGCTTTCCTAGTGCACTAGGTTCGATTTAATCTTGGCTTAAGCTACAAATGAGTCGAGCTGAGCCAAGTCAAAGCTTCTGAGCTTTGCTGAGTCGAGCTCGAGCGAGCTTCTGTGTATAGCTTTTATTGTTGATTTGATAAATATACATTAGTTGTGACCTACATAATTTTAGCTTGTGTTAACATCATATATTTATATCGGTTCTTTTCCTACTCTTAAAAGTGTGATTAACTAACATACTTATCAATATATTATTATTTACCGAGCTCAAGTTTCTATTGAGCTCAAGCCTAGACGAGCTCGCTTTATTTCAGTCTAGACATTTAGGATCCCACTTCTCAATTTATTTTCAGTTTTACTGTGGGACAGCGGTAACAACGTAATATGTTTACACAAGTGCAAACTTATTTTTTTTGCCAATTTATAGATGTTCGTTTTTTTTCTTCGTCCAAAGAGCTTGTGCAAACTCAATTTTTTGCCAATTTATAGAGGTTCATTTTTTTCTTCGTCCGAAGTGCGGTTTTCCCAAACTCTCGATACTATGGAAACATATATGATTTTTAAATGCAAGAGTGAGCCGTGCTTGTGAGAGCAAGTTTTATAGTAGAGGTGGTAGTCATCTTTAATTTTATCCATATTATCTAAGAGGTGATATACAGACCACATCACCTCTAGCACATTTGTTTCAATACATCATAATAATTTTATTTTATTTATTTGCTCTTAATTTATCAGCATATTTTTTTCATCGCTCTTGAAATTTGTATAGAGATTGTCACTTGCATGAGAGGTGCCTCTTCCTTTCTCTCCATATTTTTCTCCTCCACCTCATCATGTGAGCTTAGATATTTTAAGGTATGTGATTAGGCTTATAGTACTTAGAGCAGGTAGGAGTGAGGCTAGCTACGAGGACACACTGCTTCGTGCATGGGAAGCTTTTTAAAGATAATGGGAATCCTGGTATTTGCTTCAATAGGAGCTACACTCAATTATTATATTGTCCAAAGCTCATAAGGCTATTGACAAATCCTTAAAAACATAATAACCATATACATTCCAACTTACAGAAAGAAATAACATAATCAAAAGGAAATCTTGTTGCTAAATCTCTATCCATAGTTCGAATAAACCTAGATCACTATTGTCTCTAAACTCTGGCATGTATTTTGCATGGTATTTTTGTCTTCCTCGAACCATTATGGCAAGGCCTAATAACGAAGTCAGTATGTTGCCCCGTACGGAACCTACATGTAAAATTTAATTGGAATGTTGTCAAACACAACATTATTTCTACTAAGCCATGGATGCCAACGTAATGTGGATACCCCTACTAGTATTTGTCTTTTGATTTTGGTATCTAATGCAAAAATCGTTCGATATCCATACCGATTTGCCACACTCACGAAGATTTGAGAGGTCTGCTTAGTAGTGTAGTTCCTTAAATTTTTAAGATTCGAGATATGCTAGTTAATTTGATCTAAAATTAATAAAGAAGATAAAAATAATTAGATCAATGAGTCAATCGATCGATCGATACGAATATAAACTATCGGTTGTCTAACCCATGAAGGTTAGTTAAAAAGTTTACATCATAATAAATATTATGAATAATGATATAAGAAAACTGAACAAATACATGATATGATAAGTGAGACAAAATCCATTATATCACGTTACTAATTTTATTAAAGATAATATTGATAGATCAGAATAGAATAAGATTAAAACTAATAAGGTTAGTTATGATTCATAATAGATTAAATATAATATAAAAAATATATCAGATAATGATTCGATACGAATGATAGTGAAAACTTAATAACATTTATCGTCTTATCAAGATTTACCTTATCAAAATCAATTTAACATATTGAACCTAACCAATACAATATATGATATTTAGAAATGATGAACCATATCTTAATGGGCACACTAAAACTTCCTTAAATTTGACTTTTACTAAATAAGATCTAATCAACTAATTTCTCTATTATATCTTTTTCTTAACCAAATCCATCAATGGTCAGAATGATTTTTTGGTGTTAACAATAAGTCAATCCTCAAATATATGAGAAATACTATTGGGAGGTGCTGAACACCAAAAGACATAAACCTCGCTCCATAGAAACTTAGCAAAATGACATTCAAAAAGTAAATGATAAATTATTTCATCATGCATACAAAAACTACATCTTGAGCTGCCATTCCAATTCCGTCTTGCTAAATTATCTTTAGTTAAAACCACTCCTTTATACAAATACCACGTAAAAATCCTAATCTTAAGTGGCATTTTTAGTTTCTAAAGAATCTTTGTTCCTCTCTACAAAACCATTGCTGACCATAGTTGAATACATAGAGCGACTTAGAATCATCCATTTTGGTGTAGGTACCATCTAAATATATCTCTACTATCATTTAAATGAATATGTACAATTTTTGTAAGATTATGCCTTGAAAATAAATTTTGACAAACCAAAGATCTACGAAAAGAAACATTGAGAGGTATAGAACTCATAACACTTGCAACAGATGTATTTTTCCTACATACAATGTTATATAAAGAAGGGTTTACAATCCTAGTGGAAATCTGTACTTTTTGCACTAGGTCGAAAATATAAACCACTCTATTGGTCAAGTTCAAACTGAATTTTAAATTTTTGACAAGATTTATCTAAATTTCATCGGTTTATCAATAGATTCCACGAGATCCGAAGATAGCACTTGTAAGCGGTTCTTGATTGGGTATTAGAATTGTGAACCCTAATATAGAGATGGATATCACTCTCTAAATGTAGTATTACCCAACCATTTATCTTTCCAAAATCTAACTTGGTTCCCATCATTTAAAGTAAAGTTACCCATAGATGGAAATGTATGTATAACTTTCATGAGACCTGTCAAAAATGGGAATCTCTTGGTTTTTCTAGGACTTGAGCAATAGTTTAATTCTTAATATACTCATTCCTAAAAATATTTAGCCATACACCATCCTTACTAATTAGCTTAAACAATCCCTTGCTGAAAAGACATTGGTTCTGCTGATCTATATGTAACCCACCTTGTTACTTGGTTGGTAAACCTCCTTGTTCCTTGGTTGGTAAATGATATTTCATTTTGTCAATCTATATTTTTTTCCAATGACTATGATTTTACGAAAAGAACTTTCATCTATAGTAATCATTTTTTTAAGAATTACTCTAGGAACTAAAAAAAGATAGCATCAACATAGCATTTTTTTCCTTTTTCTCCCGAAAGATCACAACAAATTTACTGGTATTATATTAATTGAGAACGACAATAATACCTTCGCTTTTAGTATATGATGTAGTTGACTAATAATTATTTAATTATTTATTTAAATAAAATGAAAAAGTAGCACTAGATCTGTCATCAAATGTATTTTAAGTATGTATAGTATGTTTGTTTATTTGCCAAATATTTCTTGAAAGAAAGAAATGTGTTATTTATTTAAAAAATAGAGGTAATATTTGGCTTGGCTTCTCTCTAAAATGAAGTAGGAGATGGATTTTAGTGTGTGCATACTGCCACGCATCTGATCCGGTGTCAATCAGGGTTGAACCCTGATATCGGATCAAAAACCACTCAACGCAGTATCTTTAGATTTCACAGAATACGTTACTAAATCGATAAAACTGATGAAATCCGGATAAATCTTGTCAAAAATTTAAAATTTAGTTTGAACTTGATCGAAAAACCAGGTCCAAAAAAGTCCGGATTTCTACGGTGATTGTAAACCCTGGTGTCAATCACATCCATTAATTCCTCTGGTGAACTCGTCTATAGAACTCATGACTACATTTACTTAGATTATTTCCTGGTAATATACAAACAAGTTGGATAAGATTATGACTTATGAGTATTCACTCCGTAGTCAGACCATTAAATTTTGGAGCAAACAGTAGAACAGCGTGCACATGCATGTTAGGGTCAACTAGCAGAGTAAAATATTTTCATACAGGGTGTTCTCTTGTTGAATTAATTGGCTGATCATGCTCTTTCTCGCTTCATGATACAACTGCTTGGTAATCAAATACTACCAGAACGAAGGACGGTGGCAGCCATGAAAAGGCCGTACACAAACAGCCACTAGCTTGACAGTGATTTTGAGTTAGATTCCTCTGCTGGATATTCAGAATTCTGGGCCAAATTTACCTACAAGTTTGGTCCAAGCATACAATCCGTTTTAGGCCACTTTTACGAATAGTTTTGGGCCAAAATTACTCAACATATGGGCTGAATGACGGTTGCAAAACGTGGATGGATTCCATGCATCAAACTATCGACCATGAGAGGCAACAAAGTCATTTACCTTAATTTTCCAACTTTTTTTAACAATGAATATTTCATTAAGCAATGAAATTATATCTGCGGATTCACACAACCAACCAAAAGAAAAAAAATAACACAAACATATCATATCGCCTTACAACAACTCTCTCTACACTACAGGCAATAGCTTAATGACTATAACACGCTTTAAAACAATGCCTTTAAATAGTTAGTGATAGTTTTCTTTTTATCTATACATAGTTCTCTGACAACACTTTTGATAAGAAAATAACAAACAAACGTAGACGTTACCGAATCCAGAAAAAAATATTGTTAGGACAACCACACAATCATCCACGACAAAGAGAGCGTGAGGTGGCCGTCTAGCACCGACTACTGCCGTAGGCCAAAAGGATAGCAAGGAACGAACCATGCACGTACGGTTAGTCATGACTGCCAAGCCACGTTGAGCCATCGTCGACCAATCTTTATGATCAGAACGTCGGGTCATCACCTACATAGCATCCTCTATCTGATCGCCATTGGCTAGTGAAGCAAGTAGGATCAAAGTTTCAACCATCTGGATTCCTGCCCACGAAGAGAGCGCCATTTGCATTCCTCCACATGAACGTGCCATAGCAGCGCCAACACACCACGCATCACAGTGCCGTTCTGAGACCTGACTCCCATCGTCTAAAGTGCATCCCATAGGCAGTAGCCAATAGCGACAAAGTGCTCATCGGTTTCAAGTCAATTGCCAGTAGCGACACTCACATCACATATATTCAACGAGGATAGACTTTCCGTACATCCAATATCTAATTGAACATTTCCCATTAATGATTAACGGAGAAGATTTTGATGAAAGCGACAAAACTCTAATCAAGAAAATGATATAGAGAAGATTGACTCGTGGGAAGAAAAGGTACGGAAAAATATATCCAAATTGCTACATAACTTTTTTTTCTAAAAAAATCATAATAGTATTGGGATTTGTGCATGGAGGGAGAAAAAAATTCTACACAACGCGTGAGACGGGTCAAACTGACGACCTCGTGGGTGGAAGCACTACTAGCCGCTCAATGTTTTTTTCATTAATTATATACGATATATATGTTATATTACTCACAATATAATTAAATTATAATAATACTATTATAATTATATTTACAAGCTTTTTATATAGAAAATTGTCGAGCATGGGGGAGTATTTAGATGTCTGGTGGAAAACAACGAGAGCTCGGGATCGCTATTAAACTCGGTTAATTCCCAGCCATCAGCAGGTTCCATTTTTCTCTAGCCATGCAATGGATGAGGCTCACAACCAAGGATATCACAGCGGGCTTCAACAACTCATGAATGACTTTCCCTTCTTATTAGAGTTTAACTTAAGCCTATTAAAAAAGAATTTACCTTAAGGATATGTATTAAAAAAGTTGCCGTATTATATTATATTGCCAACATAGACACTAGTGGTGCCAAGCGGAGCTTAAGATATGTACCAACACTACTGTGGAAAGGGTGATCCCAGAGGATATGTAACTAAAATTATCGAAGAGCCTATGCAATATTCCATATTTTGGTTTGCACCAGGAAATGCTAGCTTTTCCATATAGAAACAAAGTAACATTTCAACAGATATGATAGACAATCATCAAAGAGTAGAAATGGAGCTCAGTCATGAAAAGTTCACAATGACATTGTAAGTTTGACCAATACACTAATAGTAACTTCCGAAGATGTTTGTTTATTATTAATGGATTTTATGACACAGTTTATTCATATGAGATAATGTTCAAAATGACACTATGAGATTCACCAACATATCAATTGCAGTTTTTGAAGAGCCTCCTTTCTCAAGACAGGTTGCCGCTTTGTTCTTCCAATCCTTTGCCCTTTGCCTCATCTCCTTGCCTTCTTCACTGCACAGTAACTTTCTAGCGGCTCTCTCAATCATTCCCCTCTCCAGCTTGCCCTCTAGCTCAAACCCTATCTTCCATACCTCTTGGACATACCTGGCATTAATCATTTGGTCCGCAAACTGAGGCCTACAAATCATCGGAACACCATCACATATGCTTTCTAGGGTTGAGTTCCATCCATTGTGTGTCCAGAAACCACCAACTGCTCGGTGCCTCAGCACATCTTGTTGTGGGGCCCAAGAAACCACCATACCTCTGCCACATATCGCCTCCTCGAAGCCATCTGGAAGGCCTGCTTGCTGTGATCCCTGGACCAAGTTTGGCCTCATCACCCAAAGAAACGGCATTTGGCTATGAGCCAATCCCCATGCTGTCTCCAAAAGCTCTTCAGAGTCCATAGATGCCAAGCTCCCAACGCTCACATAAAGAACAGACTCTGTCTCCTGCATGTCCAACCATTCCAAACAGCTTTGATCTTGAGTTAGCAAGCTGCTCTCTAGGCCTATGTAGATCTTGTGAAGTGGCCCGATTGCGTACACCGGAACGCTTAGGCCATTGGCAATCTTTTGGAGGTCAGAATTCTCGAGGTCATTGAAGGTATTGAGTATGACACCAGAAGAACACCGTGATGAATCCACTAGGCGTTCTAAGCAGGTAGCCATTGTAGAATGCGTGCTTGTTGTCGAAAACATCATATCTCGCAGACGAAGTGGTGGAATCTCATCCAATGGCATGTTCAGTTGAAGCTGATCTGTAATTTTGTGGAAATGAAGATCAGTCATTGAATGGAATTATAAGCGAATGTGTGGATGATGAATTGGCTCAGTGCATATATCTTTTTGTGTAGCTATAGAGTACAGAAGTAAACTAAGGATGCATATGTGAGAAATTTGACAACAAAATAAGCCTTCTCAGGATGCCACGTTCTCATGAAACTTCCAAATTGTAAACCATTATGAGATTATTCGATGACCCACATGTCTCTGATACATGAAAATACTGGCCAAATTTCTGGGTAAGGCCTTTGAATACTTTTAATTTATGTATCATACTATCCCTATCCAAGTCATATCTATTTCCATAGCTTTTCTTATTAGAGTCTTAATTTAATTTAAAAGGAGGGAGTTGGTGGCAATGGTACATATAGATGATCAATTGATCTAATATAAATACATTAATTATTTCTTGCATTTTATATTTATAGACTTAGTGCATTTAGGTGGATCCATTGCAACATGTGGTATGATGCTAGTCATTTAAAATTATATAATTTGACATAATTCAATTTTGAAATTTGAAATTTTTTAAATGAACTTTCTATATTTGCTTTTAACTTCTTATGACAGTACAAAGACAAACAAAATAAACGGACCTTGCACATCTCTTATTCTACACTTTATTATTCTTATGTTGAATTAGATAAAATAATGTATCTTGCCAATAGAAATGATTCTGCTCAATTGTGAGAAACTATGTTAGAAAAAAATCGATGTCATGAGAATAGTTTAATACTTTGTTACTTCTAATATTAGTGAATGCCAAAGATTTAATATTTAATTATGATAGGGCTGGACGCATATCCATCGGGCAACTTCCAGCTTGAATTGTCCACTACTCTAGTCGATAATAATATTTAACTTATGATGAGATCTAATTAAACTTTTAGTTTTAGTAGCTGAATGTGCATACTTTACTATATATAAGAGAAATTATATTATAATATTAGCTATAATAAATAAAAAAAATATTTTCATAAAATATGTAAATCTTTTTGCAATAGAGAATATTAACCCTAATTTGATTTTATATGTGGATTGTTTTATAATATTAAGAAGTTTATGGATTAAATTATAAAATTAATAATTTGAGTAGGTGGATAACGGATTTTCTGCACCACCACTAGAATATAAGATATGATCGCAAGGAACATAGTAAGTAATAGGTCGATACAAGAGGGCCCTTTCGTAGGTGTGCTTAATTGGTGATAGTAAACGAGCCAACGATTGGTGGGCCGCTCGTGCTTAATTAGTACTAATTAGTGATGGGGTAAGCACGATTTGGGGTCAGATAAACCAAAAAAATTAATTAATTAGTACTCCAAATCTCCGATGGTCCACCTGGGCTGTACCTCGCGACGTCGGCGGCAGGATGCCCTTGCCGCAGAGCTCCGGGAAGGCCATGTACGCCATGAGGCAGCACGCGCCGCCGGTGCGCAGCGCCAGCGTCCGCACGCCGTGCCGCTCCGCCACCTCCTGCACCCCGCGCAGGTTGGAGTCCACCACCATGCACGCCGCCCCGTCCTCCTCATCCCCGGCGAGCACCTGGCGGAGGCTGTCCTCGAACGGCGCCCGCAGGAGCGCGTCCAGGCCCATCACGGCGCCGGCGAAGTCGCTGCCACTGCCGCCTGTGGGCATGAGCGCCGCCGCCGCCTCCGCCACGTCGGCCCCTACGGTCACGAAGCGGTAGTCTGCCGCCGCCGTCAACGACGACGACGGATCGACGGCAGGCGCGTTGACGGGGGCGTGGAAGACGGCAACGGAGAAGCCGCCGCGGGAGTGGAGCGTGTCGGCCAGCTGCAGCATCGGCGTGATGTGCCCCTGGAACGGCAGAGGGAACATCAGCACCCTCCTCCGCCGCCTCCCCCGGCCGTTCGCCGGAGAGATCGCCTCCGCCTCAGCCGCCATCTTGATCTTCTCAAAGGATAAGCTCGTTCTTGAATCAATCAATCTTGATGATTATCTACTTGGCTGGCTTAATTAATATATAAAACGATGGTGATGGTGGTGGTGGTGAGGATGGGGTTGACATTAAGAGGAGAGCTACTTCCGTAATATAATAAAATATAAGTGATCTTGTTCATGTAACTATAAACATTATAGGATGGGGTGGGGTAGTAGCACTTAGCAACAGGTGTCACATTGAATGGTACGATCGATCGGTTGATCTCATGAAGATTTGGCTGTGGAGTCAGTTTGGGATACGCGTGAAATCCATGCCATATTCGCATGCAGCGTGCCGTGGCATGCATCCGTTGGGTGACAGACACAGGTGAATGAGTTGTCACAGCAAAAGCTGGGCTGGCCTTTCTGATGATCTTGCGTGACAGGCACGACCACTGCTACTCTTGCACGTAGCCTGTAGCTCTGTAGCCAGTTTGGTACTCCGGTACTATCTTATGTAGTGTGCACCCACGTGTTGGATGCACGCATTCCACCCGTTCCCGGGTAATTTTTGCGATTACACCCGAGATGTATATATACACGTTCCCGGGTAAGATGCATAACCATAATAATTATAGGCACTAAGATAAAGTTATAGTGCATCCATGATTTCATCACAACACCGCATCAACCTAAGATTTTCGCGAAAGCAATTTTGTTTTATGTTGGCAGCTTTTTTTTTTTACTTTGAACAGTCTCAATATAGTATGTCCAAGTCCCGATAAAAAAGGGTTGCGTTATGCTTATCAACTTAGCTACTCTTATAAACATAAAACTTACGAAATTTCTGTTGGGACATAACTCTCTTAGTAACGTGCTATATCAGAATCAGGGTATGATGTTAAATGGGTTAGAGCCCGGTCGTCATCTTCATAGTGTGCCATGTTGTAATCTATAAATGGTGTCTAAGTAAGTAAGAATCGGATCGTCATATCCTTAGTGGCACGTCACATCATCGTTCGGATGTGGTGAAAATGAGAAAGGGCCTTCACAACTGACTTGGTAGGTACGAAGGGTAAAAAAGTAAGTTGAGCCAACTAGTATCTGTTTAGATAGCTGAAATATACGATCTTTTATGGATAAGTTAAGATAGCTAGTTAAGACAATAATTAAGAGGCATGTAAATATCTTGTGCGTTCAACAGACTATATGGAAGGGTCAGAATACAAAAGAAGTGAATTGTATCGGCTTCAAATAGAAATGGAGTAAAAAATCTGATTGATAATAACCTCAAGGATGGTGTGGTGGAGATAAGACAAGAAGATAGGATCATCTTAGTTAAACTTGTCATTAGTGATATAGTCGTAAATGTAATTAGTGTGTATACCGCTCAAGTAGATCAGGATGGGAATGCTAAGAGACATTTCTAAAACGACTAAGATGGTTTAGCTAGAGTTATACCTAGTAGCGAGAAGTTTTTTATAGGAGAAGATCTTAATGGCCATGTAGGTATAACAGGTATAGTTTTTGAGATAGCATATGGAGGTTTTTGGTACAGTAGTAGGAATCAAGAGGGAGAGAAAATCTTGGATTTTGCTATAGCTTTTGATCTGATTATAGTCAAAAAATTTTTAGAAAGAGAATCTCATTTAGTGACTTTTAGTAGCGACCAACACTCTAGCTAGATTGATTTTATCCTTATAAGAAGAGGGGATAAATGAGTATGTGTGGATTTTAAGGTGATATCTGGTGTATGGTTTCTCAGCATAGGCTAGTGGTGGCCTACTTTCGCTTTTTGGTGCATGCTCGTAGGGATAAATAAACCAAAATTATAGGAACCAAGTGGTGAAAGTTGAGAGACATCAAATGTCTTTAAGGAATGAAGAAGATAATGCAAATAAAATGTAGGAGAAGATGGCAACATGTATTTGGCAGATTGCTTTAGAGTTGTTAGGAGTAACCAAAGGGAGTGGATGTGAAACTAAAAACACTTGTTGATGAAACGAAGACGTGTAAAGAGCTACTAGGGAGAAGAAATAGTGCTATAAATGCTTGCACCATGATAAAAGTGAGGACAACATGGAGAAGTATAAGGTGACAAAAAAGACTGAAAAACGAGCTATGAGTGAGGCAAAGGGACAGGCTTTCGAAGGGATGTCAATCAAATTAAGTGTATTAAGGATTAAAGGGAGCATCTCTTGGTGAAGGAGGATAAGATTAAACATAGATGGTAAGAGTATTTTGATAATTTATTTAATTATGGGAACGAGGACACCACCATCTAGTTAGACGACTCGTTGGATGACACCAATAGGCAGTTTGTATGGAAGATCCAAGAATCTAAGGTCAGAGAAGCTTCGAAAAGGATGAAAGGTGATAAGGCGATGTGTCATGATGGAATTAAGGTGTGGAGATGTCTCGGGGTTATAGTTATAATTTGGCTAACCAAGTTGTTCAAAAATATTTTTCAATTGAATACGATGTCTAAGGAGTGGAGGAGAAGTATATTGGTACCAATAAACAAGAATAAGGTAGATATCCAAAGTTGTATTAATTATCAGGAAATTAAGTTGATAAGCCACACTATAAAGCTATGGGAGAGAGTTATCGAGCACGGCTTGAGAGCAACAACATGGATCTCTATAAACTAATTTGGTTTTATGCTCGCAAGGTCAATCATAGAAGAAATTTTTTTAATAAGACAAGTTATAAAACAGTTTAGAGAGTAGAAGAAGGATATACATATGTTTTTTATTGACTTGGAGAAGGTTTATGATAAGATACTAAGAAATGTTACGTCATCAGCTTTGGACAAACATAAAGTCCTAACAAATTATGCCTCTCTCATCAAGGATATGTACAATAACACTATGACTACTTTTCGAATAAATGATAGAAACATATATTTGTTTCTGATTAAACTAAGACTACATCAAGGATCAATTTTGAGCCCGTACCTCTTTGCCTTAGTAATGGATAAAGTTATAAGAAACATACAAGGGGATATCCCTTATTATATATTCTTTGTAGATGATGTAGTATTAGTTGATAAAAACTAGGCGGGAGAAAATAGGAAACTAGAGTTGTGACGACAGATTCTTGAGTACAAATGTTTTACAGTAAGCAGAACTAAGACTGAATACTTGAGGTGTGACTTTGGCACCATTACATATGAGGAGGAAGAAGTGAGTTTAGGAGGTCAAGTAGTGGTTTAGAAGGATATCTTTCGATATCTAGGATCAATGCTACATATGGATGGGGATATTGATACAGATGTTAGACATAGAATCAAAGCGGGCTAAATGAAGTGTCACCAAATATCTAGCATCCTCTATAATAAGAGAGTACCGTAGAAGTTAAAAGATAAGTTTTCTAGAACGACAATTAGACCTGCTATGTTGTATGAGACAGAACATTGGCCTATAAAAATATGATATATTTAATAGCTAAGTGTTGTAGAAATACATGTTACACTGGATTTGTAGTCATACAAGAATAAATCAAATCCAAAATGATGATATACGTGATTGGCTAAGAATAGCACCAATTGAACAAAAGCTTGTCCAACATCGGTTGAGCTGGTTTGGCTTTGTCCAAAGTAGATCCCCAGAGGCACCAGTATATTGTGGAATTCTAAGTCAAGATAATAATATGAGATGTAGAGAAAGACCAAAATTAACATGGAAAGATACAATAAAAAAAATATGATATACCTAAATATTTGTAATTAAATAGAAGTGTTTAGAATGCAGCTATTGATGTACATAAGCCATGATTTGATGCTCTTGTTGGGTTTTAAATCTATCCTACCCCAACTTGTTTAAGAATAAAAGGCTTTGTTATTGTTATTTATTGTTGAACAGTGTATTCAAGATTGAACAATAGTAGCTTTGGATCTTAGAGCAAGTACAATAGGCTTGTATAGCTGGCGATAGGGAATATGCATATCATATCTTGGCTAACACTACTATAGATTCATTTTTTCCATATGCCTCAAACCCTTTTTTTGAGGAGTTAGATGGCTCATCTCCTCTTAGATGTCTGTCAAAATAGAGAATTTTATAGACGGTTGACCAGGACGCGTGGAAAAAATGATTATCGTAGGCAGTTGATGTAACAGGGTCGCTTGCAATAATATATTTTTGTAGGAGGCCAGATTAAGAGGCTAGCCTAGGAAAACTGTTTTCTCATGTAGCCTATCTGGGCCACCTACGAAATTCTTTATCGTATGCAACCCACTTACACTGCTTGCCTAGGATAAAGTTTTCCTACTCGTATCTAGCTTTCCTAGACATCCGACTTCGAATACTATTATGTGACAACTAGCATATATATATATATAATAGAAAATAAATATCAAAATATTTGTGTTGCCAAATATATAGAATATGTATAAATAGAGATATATAGAAATGTATTTGAAGTTGATTACAAAATCTCAATCTAAGATCGGATAGGAAAGTTTGATTACACATGCTCTTTTTCACACTCTTGAAGGGTCTTGTATTTATCTTTTGTTGTCATCAGAGTGCTCTCATCGTCAAAAAACATACCAAGTGTATTGCAAGAGTCATGTTTGATGTAGTACACATGTCAGCGTAGATATTTATAAGTGTTTTCTTTTTCATCTATTGTGCTATTTGAGGAATTTGAGGAATCTACAATAAAATATGACAATAAATGTTAGAAATTGTATCATTGACGTCCTTATTAATAAATTGCATTACTATGGAATAATTTTTGCAAACAACAACTTGTGAACTTACATTATCAGGGTTTGTTGTGTACCTCCCGTTGATCCAAAGTATCTTGCACACGTAATTCCACATAGTACAGTGCCTACGGGTTGCTTGTAGCACTTCAAAAAGAATAATAACACCACAAATTAGATATAAATATATAAATATATGCAAAACTATGTCTGTGTGGTTTGTCATTACTAGCCATCTTGTTTTGACATGCATCCTTTTCTTTTTGTCTTTTGTTGCCCCTCCTTTATTCACATACAATCTATGTGTGTTGTTTGGATAGTTTTAATTAACATGTGTTACAAAGCTATTGAAGAAATTGTTAAAGAATATATGCAAATGATTTTACTTACAAATTCAAAATAGTAAGGAATTCTATATATCTACATGTTCATATTCCACTAGGTCAAGGACTACGACCAAGTGGTCCGTCGGATATATCAGAAATAAAATGTAGTGGTCACTAAAAATAAGGCAGATGTATTAAAGCTGATAGAGTGAGTTGTTAAAGAAGTTGTAGTAAAAATCTTATATTTAGTATGCATGGAACATCGAACTTACTCAAAGTTGTGCAGGGCCATTATGATTTTCTTATGTTGGTAAGATAGCATTGCTCATCCTAAGTATGCCGTGACATCAAACTTCTTGTTATCATGCAATTTCTTAATGTATGATGACTTCTCCTCAATTGTGTTGCCTAGAATACTTCACAACTATCTTGTATCTTTACTGGGTCCACATAGCCAATTGGTTTCATTATCCTTTCTGCATCATGGAATTGTGACCTACATAGAGCATCTAATATCAAATCGACGATTTAGTAGTAAATTTTGTGTAAAAAGAAGAGTGCTATGTTCACTTATAAGCACCACGCAGTAACGAGATTAATGTCCAATCTTTCTATTTGAAACATAGAGTATACATTGCCAAAATCGATTAAAAATATACCCCCTTGTCCACTCATGATATCATCTTTCGGGACCTTAACATTTATCCACTTAAGACCCTTCCTACTTGTGTTCATGTACCATTCATGCCAGCTCTTCATCTACCATGGTAGTTTCTCCACAATATGCATTGGTAAAAATGACTTGTAATTTACATATTTTGAAGGCACATCATCGGTAGCCTAAAATTCCAAATCCTCCTTGGCACTTATTACCAACTTGTGCGAATCAGATGTCATGACTTATTTGCCCATATCTTTTAGACCTCTCCCCCTATAGGTCATAAACATAAATTTCTCCACATATTTAGATTTGACATTTGGGTCGTATGTGGAAACCATTTGTGGCACTACCTAAGGAGCTACTAGGGTACCTCTTCTAGTGGTAGGGGAGCTTGTGGGGCAATCGGAGCTACTAAGGGTACCACTTTTGGTGCTGAAAGAGCTTGTGAGGTAGTAGGAGCTATTGGATATGAGGTGCTTGTTGGGTAGGAGCATCTTTTGGGTCATGTGGAGCTAGTGGAAATGATGGATGTGGTGGTGAGGTGGAGTAGATGAAGATTATTAGTGTGCTGGTGCTGGTAGAGGTGGTAGGGATGGTCGTGGTGGGGATGATGGACTTGGTGGTAGGGATGACAGACCTAGTGGGGAAGGCAAACCTAGGGCGAAAGCTGTCTTCGGCTGAGGTGGTGATAAGGCTGGTTTCGTCTTGCTAGGGTTGACGGTGAAGGGCCAGTAAGGATGATATCTCGACAATGCCACATGATGAACTGATTTACCGCATCTCCAAGAAGTTTGATCCCTTTCGGTGTGGTGATATCCAGCTCTAGCATGGCATGATTGGCATTAACCTTAGCCACTTGCACCCTTCCGTAGTCAACTAGAATAATGATCGTGTAGTGAAATTCTCACCCTGGTATCACTAGGCCCATGGCCACCTCCATTGTCCATCCAGCCCTTTCGATTGGGACAATAGCCTTGTAAGGAATAGGACATGTTACATCATTTGCCGGATATGAGTTTACGGAGGCAAATCGATAATGCTTGGCACTACACAAGGGGTGAAGGTCCTAATTTGTTGCTTAGTATCCACTTGTTGTGGCACAAGACCTAGATTTAAATTAACTAGGTTGAAAAAATATGCTTCCACTTGTTTCTTGATCTCTTCTCTAAGTTTTGCTTATATTAGTCCTACCTCTTGTAACTTCCAGCATCCTTTGAAACCCTTACATCTAGCTAGTTGTCGAGGAGGCACCTCTAACACGACCAGAGTATTCATGGTTTCCTAATGCTGCAGTTAACTGGTCGTTCTCCTAGTTCAGTGCGAATTACCTAGTTTTCTCCTTCTCGGTGATCTCCTTCAAATTGGTGGCTATATGCTCATTTTGGGGGTTCTTGAATATAAATTGTTCATCCTCTTTAACTTGTCAATGCTTCGTCCCTAGACCCAATTCATGCTTTGCACATCTAAGCCTTCCACTTACAAGAGATTCCCTTCTGACTTGAACTTGTCTTCTATCGCTCTCCATTTATCGGTATGTGCATCGTATCTAGACAATCCTAACCAATGTGGATATAAGTTCTTTTTTCTGCTAATTTAGACATTCGTTTGCTCTTCTCTAATGCTTCCTTCATTGTTTTCTTTGCTATGAACTCATCTTAGTTGGCTTGCGAGATCTTTTTGTAGTCTTTAAATGGGGTTCGATTCTTCTATATTTATTTTGTGTTTAGATTGGACTTCCATTGTCTCCAACGTTATTACATAACTTTAAGCGCAAAATCCCTCTCTTTTTTCTCCCTTCTAGTTAGATATAGCAATCTTTTTTTAGTTCCATCCATAGCAACTCCCTTACCGCTATCTGATACCTTTTTTTCCATCCATCAACATTTATTGGCCCGTGCATCCTAACCAGAAATCCTTACAAGTTGCTAAATTTAGCCTTCATAATTGGAGGCTTAATGGACGTCCTTTTATGGTCAATGGTTGTTACGATGTAGGTCTCATCCATTAGCTTGTCATAACTTATCTTCCCGCATCTCTTTTTCATATGGCTTCATACACTAGCCAACGTATCTGTTGGTTCTAGCGTAGAGGTGGCAGTGTCTTACTCAATTTATCAGCTGTAGACTGATGAGAAATCTCGGCGGCTTCTCATTTTGAACAACGCCATGTAACCATCTATGCAATCACAGCAGTAACAAGTCATTAGTTTATGTTTGAGATCTAAAAAAACACTATAAGAGTTGAATATAGCTTGATAACATACTACTTCTTCTATTGGAATGTAATCGGGATTGATGTCGTTCGCATCAACCCTTGTAACTTGTTCAAGAAAAAGATCACTACAGGTACGACAAGATATTTTAGAGGTTGTTGCTTTAGCTTCGCTGCTATAAGCATTTTCTAGAACCTATTGTTATGCTTCTGTGGCAACTTCTAGTACTTGCTACGGATTGACCTTGCCCAGTTGTGGTGCTTCCATGGCCAATTGTTTTTCCTTATTTGGGTCTCCAACTACTATTTGCTTTTCATGGCTATCTTGTTGTTTTCCATCGTTAGTACAGTCTAAAACTACATCCATTTGATAGTATGAAACAAGTTATACATGAAATAATAGGATGGAAGAATATATCAACTACATAAAAATTAATTGATCATAACTTCTAAAAATTAACTATACAATTACAATAACTTATACGACCATCAAATAATACAAATTTAATGTACATAAAATTAAATCACAAATCCTTTAAAAAGTAGATATGTTTTCAACATCTTTAGTACAAGTCATTACACAAAACATACATTTTTAATTAAAAAATTCATTTAATTACACAATGCATACACGTTTACCAAAATGAAAATTAATTCACCAATATGAACATACAACCATTTAATAATATTCTATTTTCTCTATGATTCATTCCAAATTCACACATTGAAATTCTACCTATCTTCCTAATTCACCCAAAAAAATCCCAAATCTCCTCAATCAATCTCATCATGAAAACCATCCATCACAAACGAGACAGGTCAAAAATTATACAAATACACCCAATTAATTATGCAAAGAAATTTCACCTTTCTCCCAAATTAACCCAAAAATTACTAAATTCATCACAAATTTGGGGCAAAATTCCCTAATTGATCCTATCACAGAACAGAATGCATCACAAATGAAATTTGCAATAAATTTTGGACATCTTTTACCAGGCGAGAGATGGTGGGGTAGGGTCGATGATGAGTAGGCTGGGTTGCGGTGGTGGCGACAGGAGGGGTTGAGGATGACAAGTGGCATGCGGTGGAGTCGTGTGCCTAGGTCGATGATGATGACGAGGCGACATAGGGTTGATGGCAACGAAGAGGCCATGTGGTGGCGATGGCAATGAGGGACATGTGGCAAACTCATGCACTCAAGTTGATGACGAGGAGGAAGTCATGTGGTGTGGGGTCAATGGTGACGTGGAGGCTAGAAGGCGCAGGGTTGACAATGAAGCTACGCAAGGCAGAGGACGCATGCATGGGGTCAATGAGCAGGCTAGGTGGAGCAAGGCGCAGATAGGATGGGGCGGTAGGGGCGGTGCTCAAAAATTTGGAAGCCTAGCGGAAGGGTAGGGTTTTCATGTGAACCATGATTTGTAAAATTTCATGTCCCACACGCGTCGCATATGTAGCCTACCGATTATCTTAGGCTGGTGACTTAAGGGTCCCCTTGAGAAAACGGCTATCACAAAGTATGTGTTTACCGATTATCTACTTGCGATAATCATTTTTGCAAGCAGGCCGTTAAGTGGACTGCATGCAGCAAGACAACTAGCCCATCTGTAAGTGACCCAGATATGGATTACACATTTATAATATTAAATGAGATACCAAATTTTGTTCTACTTGCCATTTTTATTAGTTAAAAGTTAATTAAAATAAAATCTAATTTTTGTGCTACTTGTCCTCATTAATTTTGTAAATTCAAAATTAATTCAAAAAAATCCAAATAATGTTGTACTTGCCTCTAAAATTGTTCAATTAATTAAATTACATAATATGATCTGTTTAAAAGTGATTAAATTACAAAACAAACATAATATTAGTTCAACCTTACATATGTAACTAGCTTTTAACAGATTTTCCAATACCATGAGTGCATACGTATAGTTTTTTTTGTCAATGGTTTGTTCAACGCTTGTTAAGATGATCAGTGAAGAACAACATGCCGTCGTACTAGTTGTATTGTTCGACATCTTCCACATAGTCAACGCCAACTATGTGTTGCCTCCTAGAGATTGTTGTCCTTCTCATTCATAGGGTCGGTTACATAAAACACTTGAGAGGCACGCTGAGTGAGTACCCATGGGTAATCCTTATGGCCTACATTCATGTGGTCAACAATTGTTCTGCCGAAGTGTCCAAGCACATGCCCCTTGAGTGTTTGACCCATTGGCATCGAAACACTTTGATCTGTATGTTAAGTACATAGTCAAGTCTCATATTTCTTTGATTAGCCAAAAGTATGTGTTTTTCCTACCTGATGTGTCTATGACCATGACTCGAACTACATTGTTTTATGCCATGCACTTTTGATTCTTTGTATTGGTGTAAAAAGTGTTTTCATTAATGTCATATGCTTGTCATGAGGTGTCTAAACTTGACAGCTCAGATGCTAACATTTTTATAGTTTTTTTCCTATATAGATTAACCATTCAGCAGGTTTTAGTCCTTCAACCATGTCAGGAAGAGACATTTGTGCTCTTTCATGATCCATGCATTTAAGTGTCCTATGTTATTGCTTGTAATCTCATTTATGTGCTGCTCAATCAAGGTCTCCACTATCGTGAGCTATTGGAGTACACTACCGTGTGCCTCTTGAACTGCTTTGTAATTCTTGTTATGGAATCTTTTCCTCTTAACAGACAATCTCCCCTCATATCTAGTTATAGGCAAACCAATGGCCTTAATATCTTTTATGTAATCTATGCAGCACTAAATGACGTTTTTAGTAGTGTATTCCACTATCATTGATCCCTCTGGGTTAGCATGATTCCATACATACCCCTTAAGAATAGACATGTAGCTCTCGTACACCCACGTTTGATGTAAGTATAAAGGACCAAATTCAATAATCCAAGAGATGATGTATACCATTAGATGCACCATCATATTAAAAATTGATGAAAGAAATTACATTTCTAGTTGGCATAACGTCTTTGTAATGAATCTATGTAGGAGGACCAATTCCTCTTGATTAAATACCTTCTATCAAATTCAATTAAAAAAGTAACACATCTTTGTGATCACCACCTTAATCTGAACTGGTTTGAATGCCCAAGAGTAACAACTTAAGCATCACATGATAGTCATGAGAATTATAGTCAGAAAGGCACAAATCTTTCATTGAGACTAGTTTCCTGATATTTGATGAGAACCTAGTAGATACTCTCACCCCATGTAAACATTTGTACAATGTCTTTTTCTCTTTAGGCATCAAGTGTAGCTAGCAAGAGATAGGTAGGTTTTTCCATTTGGTAATTCCTTAGGATGAAGCTCTTCCTTTATGTCCAAGATTACTAGATCATTACGTGACTTCAGTCCATCCTTCATCTCACTCATGATGTGTAGCAAGGTGCCTATGATGCTGTCAAACATATTCTTCTTAAGCTGCATGACATCAATGGCATGGTGAATCTCCAAGCCCATCCGATACGACAAGTACTTGTACAAGATTGAATGCTTCCTTAATGACACTATCTTTTCTTCCATTGCTTTCTTTTGCTTTGCTCCCTTTTTCTTTCCCTTCCCAAAAATGACCATAATATTCTCCATCATCAAACACTAGGCTTTGGGTGCAATACCGTGCTCTTATGTCTTGTCAAAATATTTTTTTCATCAAACGGTATCTATGTCTTAAACCCAAGAAATGTCGATGCAGCATGTACACTAACTTGTCTGATGATGTAAGATACAAACATAGTAAACATCTGCTCTTTCCTTTTACATGATCTAAGAAGAAAAAGTTTTCAACATAGTCATTGATCATAATGAATACGATAGCATAGAGAGTAAAGTTTTCCCAAGGTATTCATCCCACAACTTCATTTCATTTTTTCACAGATCTACCATATCCTCCCATAGTGCAGTCTCTACATAAAAGTAGTCAACAAGCAACATATGGTTATTTTCCAGCTTTTCCAAGTAAACAAGAAATATGAAGGATTATAGCTAACGAGGATAGATCAAGTTCATAGCAAGGACATATAAGAAGTTTGAAGCTCAGTATTCTAGCTTTCTTTCTTAATTTTCTAGCTATCTTTCTTGTTTTATATGTGTTTCTTGGTTTTGAGGATTTAGAGTCTAAGAACTATTATAACTTTTCAGTTGTGTGTATTCACCTATAGATATATATGTTGGATTTCTATCCATTATTTAAAAAAATGAAGCTATGCACAAAAAATCCGTCGCTCTCATTGATGAATCATGGGCAGTGACCTCTCTTAATGTTTCATTGACATGTAACCCTTGGTCTACATTCATTAAGAAAATAAGAGACAAATAAAGAACATGTCAGCTTATTTTAAGGCAAATAAGGATTTAAAGGTCTATTTTAGGTAGCTTAACTTTTACCAAAGTCTAACATACATCCCTTATTTTAAAACTAGATGCTATTCATCTCTCAACTTTTCAAACCATTTGCTTTATATTCGTCATCAAAACCAAATAAAGGTTGTTTTAGATTATTTGGAGCTTACCTAGCAAATGACATATTAAAAAAATCATTGTGGTTCCACTTATCATCCTCTCTTTTCCATTCTTGTGCTTCTACCATGACTACAATGTCACATAAGTTTCACGTAATCTAAAACTACCCTAGGTTAGGCTGAGGAATATAAAGTAAATGGTTTAAAAAGTTGAGGAATGAATTATATCTTCTTTTGAAGTTTAGGGACAACATTACTAGAAGATTAAAGATGTCAAAAACATAACTTTTTCCTACGAATTTTTCCATAATACTTACAAACTATCATCATAAGCCACTATTAAAATTTAAATTTTAGATGAATGATATTGGAGCTAATTTTTGGGTTTTTTAATAATACTTTTTTAGCATTGGTTTTTAAATCACTAAGAATAGATATATAAAAGTTTTACTCATAATTTTTTTTATCGTTACAGCTTATAATCAACATATACCAAATGAATGACATCTACTTATAGGATGTCTATAATTATAATCTTATAGCAGAATATTTGGACTAAATATAGTGATAAATTTCTAATATAAAATTGATACCGAAACATGGTTAGATGTTCACATTGTGAAATCAATGTGACTTTAAATATGTGAAAGGAACAACATATTCACAAACCTTTCCAAGTAACAATGGATATATTTCATAAGTTGATTGAACCATGGATATACTTCATAAATTGATTGTGTCCACCAATATTTTTGTACACTTTGTGTAAAACCAGTAGTCATCCTTTGACCAAATGACCTAACCGAATATCTCAATCGAACATGAGGTGTCCATCCAGATCAGAGATATTCGCATGTGATTCTAGAACCTAGCTCCTCTTGACAGATAAGAGAGACTTAGCAAACAAAGAGAAAATGAATAGTGATGTGTTTAGTGTGGTGTAAAATTTCTTATAGTAAAACTAGATAAATGTTTATAATAGTTTACAGATGATTTTGATATAATAGTGAAAAAGAAAACATTGTGTAAACAATAACATCTTATTTGCCACTCATTTCCATCGCTTCTACTAATTCTAGGCAATTACCTAAACCATCTTTACTCCAAACTTTACAAATAAAAACCCAACGGTGAACCGACCAAAGGCATGAACAAAACGTTTGTTGACAAGGGAACATCGAAAGGGAAGAGATAAGGACATCTACAGCGATTGCAGCACAACGAAGCTCCACAGTGATAAAGCCCAACCCACCACGCCCTGTCCTCCTTTGATTTGGTCACACGTGCTCACCGACCTCGCTCACTACCCTTCGCAGCTCGATTCGATCCCCACCCAAACCAATCCCCCGCATCCAAGAACCACGCACGAATCATGGACACCGGCGGCGGCGGCGGCGGCGGCACGAGCATCCACATCACGGCGCTGGACGGCATCGTGAACGTGAACTCGCTCTTCACCCTCGCGGCCTTCATCGGCCTGTCGTGGCGCCCCTCCGCCGACGGTCCCGAGCTCGCCGGCGGCGCCGACCGCCTGGGCTCCGCCTGCGCCGCGGGCGACCGCGTCGAGTCCGACCTCGTCCTGTTCCACGTCCTCGCCTTCGCCTGCTTCCTCTTCTCCAGCCTCGTCGCGCTCTGCCTCAAGCAGATCGTGCGCACCCACCCGCACTACCGCCGCCGCGGCGGCGGATCCGTCAGCCGCTCGGCGATGATCAACCGGGTGGCGCTCCGCGTCGGGATCCTGGCGTCGGCAGTGGGCTCCGTGTGCGGGTGCGGGTTCCTGATGATGGCGCTCGTCAACGTCGTACAGGTCAAGCTCGGCCGTCTCGGCTGCGGCGCCGGCGGCTCCGCCGCATGGGGCGCCGTCGTACCGCTCGTCACGCTCGTGCCGACCGCCATGCTGATCTACATCGGCATCGTCTTCTACGCCTTCACCCGCTAGCTCGACTACCAGATCAAGAAGAACAGCAATGCTAGTACCTTGTAATGTGTTGTCAAGAAAAGATTTGAGATTTTGAGTGTGATTTCAGAGAGATGATGCTGCATTGCTGCCGACACGGCGACATGTATATACAATACAACTATGCAAGTCTATGCCTGTGTGTTCTTGGAGTTACCTGCTAAATTGCCTGATTAATAGGTTGGTTGAATGATCTTTTGTCTTGCAAGTTGATTGATTTGATGTGGTGACTTTGGTCAAGTATCAAGAGTGAAGTCATGCAGTGATGAAACTGGTGAGTGCTAGCTGCTGGTTGGAAGTGATACCAGCTCTGATTCTTCAATTCAGTATGTGATCAGGAAATATTTGGTTGTGCAACTCTTGTCTGCATATGACCATTCATCATTCCTGTAATCAGAAATGCAATGTGATGTGATAAAGGAAGATGAACTTCAGCTCCAGGAAATCTCACTACTTTCATCGTTCTCTGTTTCTTGTTACTCTTTTTCCACCTACTAAAATACTTAGAATGACCTAAAGAATAAACATGTCGAGTTTCACAGCCACGAACATCCTGCTGATTTACACTCTATAGCGAGGCTCAAAGCAACCGCAATATAGTTAGGACTTAGGAGAAAAACCACAAGAACTGTGGCATGAATTGAAGAGGATATTCAGCAGCAGACCTAGAAAACTCAAACGCAAAGTTCAGAGCAAGAAACTACTGTTCTCTCCCAAATCACTAGGGTTTTTTTTACCTTGTCTTTTCTTTTGCTGCTTTTGATTTGATGTTTATTTTGATTTAAGTTACCTAATACAGTGCTAAACATTCTCTCCAAAATACTGTTTCTTTGTTTTCTCATACCTAATTTTCAGTTTTTTTTTGTCTATACATAAGATTTTTCTTCTTTTTTTCTAATCGGTCTGTACATCAGATTATGTAGGTTATCTGACGTCCATCTGTAATCTTAAGTATCAAGAAAGTTTATACTATTAGGAAGAATTTGTCAGATTCTTAGATACAAAGAAGGTTATGTAGGTTATCTTGTCATGAAGCAGAATTAGCTTTCAGCCATTTCAGCTTACAGCAAACAACTGAGGTGAAGTAATGAAAAAACAGCACGGGTCAACGGGCTCGATTAGCAAAACCAAGATGACCGGATTTATTCGACAAGAGAAACAACCAATTATATATATCTTCAATCTTCTAACTCTTGGGGTTACTGATTTGCGTACATGCAAGACTAAGCACCATAGCATACTGAACCTTACTGATCTTACATGAATCCTATTTCATTTCAAACAGAACATTCAACATCATTTATTTTGGAGTTCTGCAGCAACCCAATTATTGATAATAGCGTCACATCTTTAAATAGAGACAGCAAATTCAACTAATTTTGGGAGGTATATGGCAGACAGCACCCCACATGCTGCAGAATCGCTGTGAATGGTTAACTGCAATAAAAGGAATATTTCTTATCAGCATGTCATCAACTTGTCATAGCAATATAGCATCTAGAATGTAATCATATTGAACATTGGTTCCTCATAATTAAGCAAAGTCAACAATCATCAAAAAGCCACCTTCATATCTGAGAAGTGAAAACCACCTCACCATGAAAATACGAACACCTACACCTCATTGACAACCAGTCATTTTGGCCCAGTCCACAAACTGCATTCCTCCATAAATGTTGTTTGAAAAGCGCACGCCAACAGTGAATGCCAAAGAAACAGCTGGGACACGCTTGGCAACGGGTGAAGCCTCAACAACTCGCTCAAGCCCAGTAATAATCTGATAGCGGGTGTTGGAAGACACACCAAGGAAAGCACCTGAAACATTGAGCAAAGATTTTTGTTTAGGGAACATCAATATATGAAATCAGGTAATCCAAAAAGTACCGCACGTAGAACAGAAATAAATAGTTATAATCTTTTGGACTTCTACTAAGGCTTCATTCGTTCTAGCAGAACAGCGGAAGCTATTGATGTCATGCAAAACAAGACAAATCATTACCGTGAATTTGTTTGATTTTTTAAAAAAAACTTCTATATAGAAAACTTTCGTACGAAACACACCATTTAACAATTTGGAAAACGTGTTAATAGAAAATGAGTAAGTTGCCACCATGAAACTCTAAAACAAATGGACCCTAAATACTATATCATGAAAAAGTAAAAAAAAAACTGACTTAGTCGGAATATATCAAAGATACCTAAGCCCAGTTGTACTGCAGGTTTTTGCTACAGAAACAGAATCTTAATGATTGACACCTTTATTCAGACACGTTTTAACCAAACTAATAGCAGAATGCTGACATTAACTTCTTCAGACAGCATGGCCAAAGATCTAATTACATGATATCTACAATATCAAGTTCAGTTATTATATAATACTATCATGCTTTTGGTTAGGAAAAACAAGTCTTAAATAATGCCACATACAGATAAACACAGAACATCAATTCTCATATTATGGTACAACTATTGCAGGCATGCTTAGGATGAAAGCAGAACATATAGGGAATATATAGCTGCTTTGAAGGTGCTAAACCACATATTCCCATATCACCCTGGAAAATATATATATATATATTCCCATATAATATATACTCAAATTATAGAACCTTGAACGCACATAACTCGGTGAAAAAAAATAATCTTATTTCCTTCTGAGCAAAATAGACATTTACAAAACTCGCCTAAAAGTAAAACAAGTCCCTCGGTTTTTTTCAATATATGTATGGATACCTATTAATCCACATACTTCTGGTACAGAAACTTATCTATTTCAGTATACTGCAGAGCGAAAGAGGAGGAAAAAATATAACAATATACATTTCAATAAATGTCTAAACACAAACTATATGGTTGCTTGCTTACCCCACAAGGCAGAAGTTTTGAGCAGAGGTGGCACAGGTACATCATCCTCTGACTTCTTTACACTCCTGAAATTGTACAGTGCTCTTTTAATTAGGTCAATAATTTTTAAAAATGCATTGAGCATTGTTGGAAGGAAAAGTATGACCGTATCATGTACATGTAAATAAGAACTCAACTTAGATATACAGTAAACGGCATATGAAAAAAATTAGCATAACATAGAATGTCAAATGTAAGGATGACAACTAAATGAATTTATGCACAGAAGCTGACAAGCGTACTTGTGATCTTATGAACTTGTCAACAACTGACGCACACATATTATTCTGTTGTACTGTGATTTTGCTCATGCTATACATCATGATCCAAATGTTATGATGGGTAATCACACCATGCAGCTGAGTGGTAATTAATAATTCTTTTTATATCTCGTGATGACTTACAAACCTAAACGGGCTTATTATGATGTCTGAGACCTCTACTAAGCCACATAATGAGATACAACGTTGCATGTTACTATTGTTTATAGCTAGAGATTGTATGGAAATATAACCTTATCATACATAGAATTGCACTAAAATATGCCAATAAACTATGAATATAAGTTTTTTGATATCTTCAGAATTGTTAGCTTCGGGAACATGAAAAGGTATTGTTTCATAAAACTGACCAAAGCACCAGAACTTAAAGAAAAGTGTGATACCTTTTGGCAGTCATTATCAAGTTTGCAATTCCTTGACCCACAAGACCACAAAAGAATCCAACTGTACCATATAAAATTCCCTGTTCTCAAAAGAAGCATTTCAGATGTTAGACTACATAATATAGTTGCCAACAAACAAACACTGAGTGAACAAAAAAGTATTGCATTGAACATAAAAACTACCTTAAAAAAGTATGTTCCTATCCGTTGTTGAACGGAAAATTTATACCCTGGCCTTTCAGCTTCAAACACGCTGCAAAACATCAGTTTTCATCAGCAATACTGAGGTTAGATGGTCAGATGCACTAAACTTCTAAATTTGGTATGTCTAGTCTAACTTTTACTGAACAAATTTCTTCTGAAATTGGTATGTATAGTCTAACTTTTACTGAACACTAGCCGAATGACCGTGTGTTGCAACAGAATTAAAAAAAGGATTCACATAAATACTATTTCAAATATTCAAGAATTCATATCATAGTTGGAATTTAATATCTTCCCCTTAACTGCTTTGCATAACTCACTTTATTATTGTTTTTTTATATATGAAACACAGTAGGGCACATTACTTTGGTCAAATAAATGCTCACTGGTTTGATGATCCCACATGGCAGGAGATAGTGTAGGTATGTGAAGGGCTGAAGGAAGATTCACCCTTCACCACCACCATTGGAGTCTTTTAAAGGAGTATAGAAATTTCTCATAAGCAGGTAAAATCAACAAATTCAGTATGGTTTTTCAAAACTGTGCTAAGATTTTTGTAATATTCCACAGCAGTTCAAAGCGATTGATTTTGAGTTTTTCACTCAATTAACATCTAGAAGAACATTGTGAAACACACATTACAGACCATTTGATGATACATTATGATATAGACCATACCACCCAAAAGTAGATGTCATTTTAGACTTAGAAGTTAGCACATGAAGTAATAAAGGAAAATGGTGATGATAAAATAATTGGGGAAGGGGTATGCGAGGGACAGTGCTAGGGTTAAAAATCTCACAAACAAAAGAATAGTATGTGCCTAAAATTAAAATAGGGTTAAAACACTCACAAATAAAAGAACGGTATGTGCCTAGAATCAAAATTAGAAGGCTATGCATTTGAAGCAGAGCACGACACAGAAAAATGTTATAAATACTGCACTCTCGCAAAGAATAATCATTGTTCACGACCCACCTGCTTGGGAGAGAGTCATACGCATGACTAACACGCCCAAGAAGACCTGGAGACGCAGATCCCCCACCAAATCGAGCATATGGAGCCAACATCCCAACTAAAGCTACATTAACAACTACGCCTACCAACATATCCGCCGCATACAATTCAAACTCCGACCAAAACTCCTCCCCTCTCTTCTGTACCTCTGCAAATGTCGCGCAACATGTGTCAATGACTATCTGCAATCAATTCAACCCAACAAATGATTAACAACTTTGCCAATAGAGATATATCATTAAATGCTACTAGTCAACAGAAATAACAAAACCTACCTCAGTCCCAATTTTAAAGAGAAATGAAGGATCAACCAGCATCCTGTTACGAAGAAGTGAGCAGGACCTAATGGCAGGACCCAACGGCCAAGCTGACGCCTTCCACATTCAAACAATAAAACAATATCAATCTCAAGCCAATTCTACTCACATCAAACACAAGTCCAAGTATCTCATCATGAGTGAGTTTTTAACAATACCTGCATGTCCAAGTATCTTAGCAGCAGCAGCTTCTGAATCCCAACGCTCTTCGCGGCCTCAATCATATCCGCGGGCAAGCTGGGCAAGCTAACCCCCCGCTTCTCCACCTCCTGGACCACCTGATCGAAGCTCAGGATCGGCCCAAACTCATCATCCCCTTCATCCCCACCGTCCCCACCACCCCCGCCCCCACCACCATTATCCCCGTCTCCACCGCCGCCGCCAGACGGGAGCTTCCCATTCCCACCCGAGCCGTCAAAATCAGCCACCTCACCAAGCTCCTCCTCCGGGAGGACGCTCGGAGGTGCAACCGCGCCAGCCTCCTTCGCGAGGTCAGCGACCTCTCCAGCCTCAGGCACGGCGACGGCCGCGCCGGAGGTGGTGGCGCCGCCGCCGCCGCCATCCGCGCAGGCCCGCGGCGGCAGCTCGGAGCGGATTCCCCTAACCCCCAGCCCCCTCCTCCCGCTCGGGTAGAGGCAGCAGCCGCTCCGCCTGACCAGCGCGGCGCCGCCGCCGCCACCACCACCACGGCATTTCCCCACGCCGACCCGCCCCTGCAGCCGCGCGCTCGCGCACGAGAAGGCCATGCTCATGCTCGCCCCACGCACCACTACAATGCCCACGCAGGAAATGGTCATATTGGATTGGAACAGCCCAAAAAATGAGAAGAAAAAAATCACGCAAAAAATTCGGAGAAGCCCGCACCTGATTGCGGCTCGTCGAGGAGGCGACGGATCAAGAAAAATTCCGGTGGGTGGAGTGGATTCGATTCGTGGGGGATTTGAGAGCGAGGGGGCGGGGTTGGTGGAGGAGGGGATTGGTGGCGAGTGGCGGCGGCGCGGCGCGAAGGAGGGATCGTGCGGGTTGAGGTTTTTCGGGGCATTTTGTAGCGGCCGGTGAGGGGGCCGCGCATGTGACCCTGTCACGTGGGGTCGGCTTCCGTTTTTGTTGCGTAGTGGAGCTTCGGTATGGGTGGGTGACAGGTGGGGTCAGATGACGTGGCCGTGGTTCTTCTTTTTTCTGACTTCTGGTCAATTCGCACACGAGGATGGCTTTTTGGATTTGGGGCGATTTTTTTTTTCGGCCGGCTTCTTGGATTTGCAATGATCAATGTGACTGGACGGTTTTGTATGTTAGTATGTCTGGTTTACTCTATATGATTTGAGCAGTGATGGTGATGTTTCAACAACCGACCGATCAAAATAGACCACAAGAACGAATTACCCTCCAAAATAATCAGTAAAATGTTATTAGTTTGCTAAATTGGTAGAGTAAAATACTATCTAAGTCTCTTGTTGTAGTCTACGATAGTTACCCTAATATAGGGTTGGTGTGTTTCATCTCAAAAGAATGATGGAGGTTGAAAGCTTCTATACTTGTGACGGTTTAGTTAATTAGGAAGTTTTGTATTTACAAATGCTCCATGAAAACTTCTATAATGGTTATAGTTATGTATGTACGGTCTTAGTATCACGTGCGTGTTGGTATTGACTCTTAACGTTATTGTAAAATGTAATGGGTTAACAATAAGCGTTGCAATTATTTTGTATGATAAAAGGCACTATTCTAGCCAAAATTTGGCCAAATAATTTAACTATTCCTGTGAGACAATAGAAGAGGAAAAATAAGTCCTAGAGGAGAATAAGATAAGCAATTGAAGTGGTGGCAAAAACAAATGTTAGTATTGTTACACCATGAGTTGAAGAGAAGTTAGTGATTAAGAACTATTGCAGACAGAACAATCGTAAGTATGGAAGATACAGAGAACATAACACTGATGGCTTCTGAAGAACCTCTATGTCCTTGAGGGTTGTTTTTTCCCTCACTTTCTTTAGCACCATCGCCCTGCTCAAGATCAACAAAAAGATTTTAATTCATATGGATTTGTTCAATATTTCTATGAATAATTTCCGATTACTATAGAAATCGAATATATTTCTATGAAATTCACACTCAAAAGGACGTCGAAGTAGGTTTGTCACAGTCAAACTTGTAGTTTCACGCATGAATACGTGCGTGGCAACGAGAAATTAACGTCGTTTCACGCATGAAGCGTGCATCTTTCTCATTTTCTCAATATTCCAGTTTCGATGCAGTCCACGCGCATGGATACATGGATCATGAATGAATGATGCGTGTACGTACCGCGGCTGCCGTCTCCGGCGAGTCGCCGTCTTCCGCCGGCGTTGTCGTCGCGGCTGCATCATCTCCTTCTTCCTCCTCCTGCAAGGCGCGCCAAGGAGTTTCAACGATAGGTCAGTCTCTGAAGCACAAACTATGCATGGTGATGGTGACAATGAGCGTCGATCGGATCGAGGACGGCACGCACCGGCTTCTTCTCGTCGGACGGCTCGCCCTCCGATGGCTCCGGGGAGGCTGAGCCGCTGGATGATGCGCCGTCGTCCGACGGTGCCGGCGCGGTCGCCTTCGTGGAGGCCTTTTCCTTCGACTCATGCTCCGTCGCGGTGACGCTGGCATTGCCGACCTTCATCGGTGCTGCAGCTTTGGCGGACGCTGACTTCACCTGCATTACGCAAGAACGTTCATCCGAACAGAGCATGCATTGCACTCGCCGGAGTGGCCGGGCCGACGCGTGCCGCGGCGCACGTACGTACCGGGTCTTTCATGAGACCGACGTCGTACATCGGCGTGAGGTCCGGCTTGAAGAGGCCGAAGTTGCGCTCGGCGATGGGGCCGGGCTTGAGGTTCTCGTTGAAGAGGGCGAAGATGTACGTCTCGAACGTTCGCTTCGGCATCAGCGGCGTCCCCGACCCGGAGCTCGCCTCGCCGATGAGGTACCGATTATATTCCGCCGCCTCGGCGACACTCACGCCGGCCTGTCTCTCCTCCGCCTTGGTCGGCCACCCGGTCTCCCCCACCGTGATCTCCACGTCCTCGAACCCGAGCTTCTTCATCGCCGAGAACACTGAGTCGAGCTGAGCCTCGAGCATGCTCGTGTACGTGATGCCCGTGCCAGGGTCGAGCACGCCGGGGTTCGGCCGCCGCGCCAGCGCGTACGGTATCGTGTCGCCGTTGTAGCCGAAGTAGGGGTATGGGTTGACGATGAAAGGCGACCTAGTCTTCCGGTGGAACTCCAGCATCGGCGCGAACACGAGGCGGTCGAGGACGTCGAGGAACCGGCTCGCCGACGGCGGCACGGAGTCGGACAGGATGCCGAGGGAGTGCGGCGTCGAGACGCGGATCCGCCGGTAGCCGGCGGCGACGAGCGCCGCCCTGAGGGTGCGCATGGCGGGCACGAGGCCGGTGATGAGGGCGTTGTCCGCCGTGTTAATGATCTCGTTGCCGACGGCCACGAGGGAGATGTCCGTGGCGGGGTAGTACGGCGCGATGTTGGCCGCGACCCACGCGGCGGCGCCGTCCTTGGTGCCGAGCGTGGGGATGTCGCCGTTGCCGGCGGTGACCATGACCGTGATGCCCGTGCCGGCGAAGGCCTTGACAATGTCCGGGTTGGTGTCGAACAGCTTCACCCGGTCGATGCGGGTGCGGTTCGCGAGGAACGCAGACACAGTGGCCGGCGGCGGCAGGTTGTCTCCCTTGGTACCGTAGTTGACGCCAATCGCGGCGGCTAACAGCGGAAGGAGTAGGACGAGGATTAGTGGGAGAACGGCGGCGACTGCGTGTCCATGCCATGACGGCGGCGCCATGGCGGTGGAGGACGATGGCGCGCGCGATCTGACTCCGGTCGAACAGGAGGTAACGAGAGCTTCTGGTTTTGGTTAGCATGCGCTAATTATAGCCAGATTATTAGTAGCCAGTAAACAACTCCTGTTCACCTTGTCATTGATTGTTGGAACGAATGGGTTGCTTTTAGTAGAAGTTCATCAATCAGCGTATTAAACATAAGACACCGAAGAACATTCCTTTAATTAGGCTCCGTTCGAGAGCAACGGAGGTGTGTTTTTTTTAAAAAAAATCTATAGAAAATTTGTTTTAAAAAATCTTATTAATTTTTTAAGTTTAAAATAATTAATACTCAATTAATCACATTCATCTCATTTTATGTATATTCTCAATCTATGTTTCTCTTCTCTCAAACATACAATGTGTTTGCAAAATTAAAAAAAAATTATAGCAATTGAAACTGCTGTGCTAAATAGGAGAGAGGTTGCATTGCATTTTTTGAACCTTTTAAAGGATGTCACAGTCAAATGTTTTTATACCGTAAGTATAAATTAATACACTATAATTACACCATAAATTTCTAAACTTATATTATAATTATACTATAAGTTTCAATAATTGTTACTACTTAAAAAGAGTGTATAGTGATAGTGAATCTAGCTCATCTACCAGATCCAATGGTTCACATCTCTCCCACGATTCGTCTGCAGAATCAATGCTCCATATAATACCACATCTATCCTCTCGAATAACATCGTATAACACCCCTCTATCCCTACAACGCATCACCTTTGCCCCCTCAATTCTCACATCACACCTCTAGCCCTACCTCCTTTAGCCTCTCCTAACTCCGCTCCCTCTCTCTATCGCTTCCTCCACTATTTCCTTCGACCCCTTCCTATCACCGCTACGACACCTTGCTAGTAGCAGTCGCCATTACCCCCACGTATGCATCCATCATATGTCACACGTCTCCACCCTTCCCTTCAACATTGTGGTGTCTTGCCTACAGTTGTCTACCCCACACTCCTCGCCATTGGACCTTGTCCCCACGCACGCACATACACCACGCCCATCTATGCCCTCCCTATCACCACTACGGCTCCTCATCTATAGCCACCTACCCTCATCCCTCACCATCTCACATCCACCCCCCACACACGCTTACATCGCACCGGTATCCACCCCCTCCATCGCCAACCTTTGCCTACCCCCCACCCCTCGCCATCGTGCCTCCAAATCCCATCCTTGCACCCTACACTCGATCCTTCTTGGTGGCAACTCAATCTTGAATGTGACTTGATCAAGGTGACGGTGAAAGGTTGTGAATCGATCCTAGCGGCGACTTGATCAAGGTGAAAGTGATGAGGTCATACTATTGGTTGCGAATCAATCACAGCAAGGGCAAGTACATATAAATGAACCATATGGCATTTCTTCGTATATTGGATCCTTGAAATACTATATCTATGTGTTCCTTTTCATTGATTTTCATGGATAGTGATGGACCTAAGATTTTTCTAATCCTTGGGCCAAGTCCAATTGCTATTCCATACTATAGATAATACCCAAACTAATGCATGATAAAGAAAAGTATAATACAAATTTAATTGCAGTCCAATTTTGAAGTATAAGTTCGATTGTGGTGAATTTTGGCTTAAATTTAATTAGGTTGCTGTTGGGGGTGGGCATAAAAAGATTTCAATAAAGTCCTAGGCCTCTTCATATTCTATATGTGGTTCTCTAATATAAGTTTAAACAAAATGAATGGAATCACTAGTGTATTTTATACTTTTTAGACTTTTAGCATTTGAGAATAAAAGAAATAGATATTGAAAAAGCTCAGCTCACAGTGTGTCAATATGTCTTATTCTCCTTGCCTCTTTGCCTGATGAAGTTGCAAGAGGTTGGGAGCAGAGTAGGTAGCAGCGACCAGCATTGCTCTGGCCTTTGCTTGCCACTTGTAAGCACCCCTAGAGATAGGCCATAGCAGAGAAGCAAGATGAGGAGAGGAGACTCCGTCCACCACCCACCATTGCACCTTGATGTAACACCGTAGCAGCGAAGGGAAGACAGAGAGAGGAGGCTCTGGTTGCCACCCATCACCACACCTGGACTCTTGGAGGCAACACAACAATAGCGAAGGCTAAAGGGAAGACGGGGAGAGGAGCTAAGAAGGAGGCCAAGCCACGGGAGGTAGGGTTAAGCCGCTAGGGGGGCAAGGTGCAGGACAAAAGGCAAGGAGGCGGTCGTCGACTCACCGGCTAGGCAGTGTGGACGGAGATGGTTGCGTAGGCATAGGCACAGTTGAAGAATGGCAGTGATGATAGTGTTTTTGCGAACTAGAGTAGGAGTAGCTCAACACATCGGCATCACGCTAGGCAAAGAGGATTTAGCCAATTAGGGATTTAGGGTTATCACATGCTGGGCCAAACCTTGATCAGCCAAAACTTTATATGTATACCTTGGGGTCCATGGGGCCTGGGTCTGCTCCTGTCCATGGAATATCTAAAATGTTTTGTTTCTTTTGGTTAAGAACCGGAGAAATGGATAATATTAGTGTGACTGTCATAACAAAAGAATATTTCCAGCAAAGGCACAAGGAAGGCAATTTTATGTGCAACACATAGTAGGTCGTATTATTCTTAATTGCTAACTCAACAAATGGATGGAGTTAATTAAGAATATTCATTTGTACAACAATTACTTATAACTATACAATCTGGTTGACAGGTTTTGATCATCTTATTTTCTATCAGGTGACTCCTAACCTTGATTCCGTTTTAAAAGTCTCATGTGTCTACCAGATTGTTTTACTTAACACGTGAGAAGCTATTTCACAGCAAGATATATCCTGCCTTTTTTTTTTCTTCCGGAAGCGACCAGTACAAAGGCTGTGTATATGACAACTCAACTGTGTTAGCTAGCACCACTTATGGTTTTTTTTCCCGGTACACATTACTTATTTTGAAGCTCCTAATTAATTCACTTGACGTGATATACAAATTACTTTTATGAGTACTCCCCAGGAACGTCATATAAAAAGAAATGGATGAAGTATTGTTAAACAATAATGATGAAAAATTAGTAAAAATGATCTATATTGATATTGATAAAATTAATTTATATTAAAATTGACATTATTTAATTAGTTTATATTAAAATTAATTATAAAATATGGTGAGTGTGTGTGTTGATATAGGTCACGTTGTAAAAATCTATATCGGAGAAGTTTTTTATTTATTTATGTGTAGAAGTTAGTAGACTAACAGAGTGGGCTGACAGTGAAAATTAGCCCAGCAGCGTGAGCACGTATGCGGCGAGAGAGAGGCTGATAGATGGGTCAAACCTATTAGTAGGCATGGACATGGGTGTGAGGTGGTGTTGTAGCTGACAGGCAGGTCAGGCCTATTAACGAGTGCGAGAGTGGGCATGGAGAGGCGCTGCGGCTGATAGGTGGGGTCAGAACAGATAACATGGCGCTCATGTGTGGACGCAAGAGATCCAAAAGCGACGTGGCGCAATAGGATTGGTTTAGAAGCATGAGAATAGTGACCGAGCCAGATTCTCTATGAAAACATGTCAGACTACGATCCTAAATGTAAACGCTGACATAACGCAATCTAGAGTGTTCGTTTTGAGTCCGACGAAAACAATAAACAGAACAGTGTTATAAAATGTCAATGGTATTTAGTTTTTTTTAAAAAATAGAGGGTAAAATGTTAGGGACCGGTATAGAAAAATTGAGAAAGTTTTTTTAATTTTGTAAGCACAATTTTAATAATAAAGTTAAAAATTTATGGAAGATTAGCGCGGTAAATAATATCTCTTTTTTCATGATTTTACATTAATTTGTTTCCTCTGTATTTTCGATTGATTTCTTTTGATCTAAAATTTAGTTATAGTGTTTTTTTACTATTTTGAAAATTTTAATCGGTTGATTGTTTTTAGATGTTGTGTTATTAATTAATTAGTATTTAATTAATTTTGATAAAGATCAGTAATCTTTTTCGTTAATATCTCAAGATATAGAAATTGATTGAGGTTATCTTGATTTTACAAAAATTTTACATCCCGTTTAAGTAATGAAATAACGTTTTATTTAGATTCGAAAAATGTTTTATGATTAGGGAAAAATGTTAAATTTTATTTTAGAATTTCGCATGTATATCTTAATAGATATTATAATTATAAATAAAGATCATTTCATCTATATAGTTTAATTACATGTTGGCCTAAACCGGAAGCGTTTTGTTTCAGCTCAGCTTGCCAAGTACAACTTACTTTTTGTTTCATAGCTCTCCATATAGCTACGCTGTTTTCTAGAAAACATGCTCAGTCAAAATGTGAGATGATCCTTTTCTGATCTGCAGAACCATTCTTCCCTTTCCTGTTTACACCAATTGAGATAATTTTTTTTGGCAGGAAATGAAGATGGCGTGCAACATGTACTACCTCAATCTCACCCACCAACCAACCGATCAAGTCAAAAACACCTGAATTTGGTGGCAGCAAACCAGGTAGCTTGTATATTATCGATTATTCTTGAACAATTGATGTGCTAGAAATGCGTATATGAAATTATCCATATGGTGTATACTGCCAATTTTTCAAGTCCATGCGCTGGCCAGAGGCAGTTGTATGCTAATTGGGCGTCTATGATAATCAACATAGTTGAGTTGTGGACTGTTCAAGTAGCGTTGTGTTTTTTTTTCTCGAACAAGTAGTAGGTTGTGCATGCTGAGCAATTAAAATTTTATGCCTGAACATATAAGTTTGTCTCAGCAATCAGAGTTTTCTTCTGCCGTTGCTGGCCTTATTATGGCTTGCATTGGGTGTCCCTGTTGGCATTCCCAATTCCCAAAGCAGTCGTCTACTATTTGAGTGACCGTTATCTGGCTCAGCAGTCAGCAACAGCTTTGTTAATGGTTTTTTGAGATATAATTCGGTAGATTACATGTTCAATTTGGCCCTTCTAATGTCTCTTTTGTTTGGTAGATCTTTTGAGACTAGGGTATGAGTTACCTGGAGATTGACACCAAAACTTAGCTTCATTTTAAATCTGTAGAACTGATTTGTGAGATGTGGTATCCTCGATCTCTTGTTGTTTGTTAGCATAGAATATCAATTTAGTTTTATCTGCAATATATATATTCTAATACAGGGCATTAGCATAGAACAATTTGTTTTGCTATATGAGCAATGTCTATGAGCGATAATATCATCTACCCCATGATAACTATCATATGATCAATCTGTGGTCCCGAGCACTTCAGTGCCTGTCTTCTTCTCTATAGTATGATATTAATATCCTCCTTAAGAATCGTTCATTTTTTATCTTCCGAAAAAAAGAGTATCATACAGGATCACAAATGAATCACATGTAGGAGGAACTATTTATTTTCTTCTCTGTTAGTATGGTATTAATATCCTTCTTAGTATCCGTCATTTTTGATCTTTCGAAAAAGAAAGAATGTCCTAGGGGATCACAAATGAATCATATGTGGGTGATCGATAGACATGATAGGCTGGATACAATTTAACTTATTTGTGTTGACTATTGTATGTTAGAATGGGGAAATGTATTGGTCAATTTTTTCCAGCATGTCCATCTATCTCCCCCTGCATGCTCAGGATTTCAGCGATGTGAAAGGGGATACTGTGCACGTACATGTTAGTTCATTCATATCTCAAATTTCAGCGATGTGAAAGGGGATATATGAATGTACGTGCTTGTTAATTCATGTTATCAGATCTTTTTTTCATGTGTCTTACGTACTATTATGCAGGTTACTTCAACAGCATCCAATTAGCTAGCACATCCGCTTTTATTCAGCTGCTTGGTAGCTCAACGACATAGTCTCCATGCCATTTGCACTTTCAGGTTTGTTTCCACTTCCTCCATTCCCTCAGTGCAATCATCTTTTATAACCATGTCTTTATCCCTTTGTGTCAAACTATCAATGCAACTTGACAATATGACATCTTTAGTGTAGGGTGCTACGAATTATAAATGTTACATGCTCGAAATTACTCTTTTAACCAAAAGCTACACAAACCTGTGAGGGTACTCTGGTTTCATGTTCAAATCTACATTTGCAAAAAATTAGTTCATCGCTAGGTTCAAACCATTGAAGTATCTGCAGTTCCATCAATAAAGAATGGTCCAGTGCTGTAATTATAAATTGTAATAGCCAACTCTTTGGTAATGAGGACGTCGGAATAACAAAGAATTTATCACTCCCTTTCAAGGAGGCAGGTCACAACAACCTTTTGTTTTATTTAAATGTGTAGCATATAATGATGCTCTTAAACTCTGGTTCAATTCAGTTAATCAAGTAACAACAACATGAAGAGGAGGAAGTCTTATGGTACATCAAAGTGGTCCTAATATTATAGTTCAAGTGAAGAAATTATGGATTTCCTTACCACATTCACCTTTTGGAAAGTCCGAATTTTCTTTTTTGAAAACTGTGCCTAAAGCTGGTTTTTGAGATTTTTTTTCTTATTCTTTCATGATTTGTTTGATTCCCCGTGTTACATGTTCCAAGTTTTCATCACCCTTTGTATGGGATCTGAGAGAGCTGGCCTCTCAGAACCAATCCATGCTTACAGGAGGCGGCATGTAGGAATATTGGGATAAGTTTGAACTAGCACTTGGCGCAAAGTATTATTTGGTTATGTTAACAAAATATCCATACATTACCAGGTTATCCACATAAAAGACATGTTATGGTATTAACCAATCAAGTGTTTATTGTAGTCTTAAAAAAATTTTATTGCATAAGTTAGAGCTAAGTCATTGAGCTACTGGTTCATATCTAGACATATTTGTCGGAAAGGATATAAATGCCTTTACCAATATATGATTAAAATTTGTTACAACGCACGGACACCAACTAGTTACACTATAAATTTTCTAATACACACCATATAAAATAATTAGGATTAAAGCTAATTGATTATCTAATTGGAAATGAAGATTGTAAAGATAGATAATAATTGCATACATAGAGAAAAGAATTGACTGAAATCAAATAAAAAATATGGCGTCATATTTTTAAGAAAACCGATTTTGGAATAAGCCTTTCAAAAATTTATTTACAGATATAATCTTTTTAGACATGCTACTCTTATTAGTGCGTCAGGACAATGCTCCCACTCCCACCATCGTAAAAACTCATTCTACGGTTGTCGTCACTCTTAATGCTGTAGTGACTTGCCAAATTCATTTCGGTGGGTGGGCAGAAGGTTTATTTTTAAACATAATGCTTTGCAGGTTTTCATTTTTTATATTTAATTTAGCAAATGTATTTTTTGGATATTAATTTAATAAATGTTCAGAACTTCAGATCATAGAATTAATTTAGTGTTTGCAGTGTGCGTAGGCCGCCTAGGAGAATTAGAAAATGGAAAGATCATGGTCACAAAGGACGTTCACAAGGACGTCGAACTTTGGTTCATTCCGTCCGTATGCCCTCAAACGTCGCTGGGCAGGAGTACAGGGAGAACGGCCACCCCGTGTCCATGTCGTGACGGCGGCGCCATGGCGGAGGAGGATGAAATAACTCCGGACAACAGGTGCCAACTAGTGTTTCTTCTGTCCTTGGTTAGCATGCGATAATTATATTAGGGCATGTACAACAGTACAGCTGCTTAGGAAAAAAAAAGCATCTCTTAACTTCCGTTTAGAGCCTAAATTTCCAATAGAAAGCAGACGCTTAGTTTTAATTTGGTGCATCATATCGCTTCGCAGGCGCTTCCTAGCGATCATGAACTCTATTTTATTACTTAAAAAACTATTTTCACAAACATCACGATCTATGATCTGATGAAGACATACTCTATATCAATATCAATGTTGTAGAGCTCAAGCATCTATAATTTTATAAATGATAATGTTTTCATTTAAGGATCATCTTAATTCTTACAAAAAAAGTAAGATCGTAAAGATATATGTGTGTGGACCAGGTCGTAAGTTTGAATCGCATGTGTGTATTTCGTGAAAAAATAGTATGGCTTACGGTTTGGGAGCACAAATGTGGCGCCTAAAAACAATCAAAATGTAAAAAAATATTTTTATATATGGCAATTTTAAAACCTGATTTTCAGACTCACGAGAAGCTGCCTTGGCCGTATGTGAAAAAAAGTTTTAGCCGTATGAAAAAAAATCATTCCTTTAGTAGCGTTTTTAGCCTGTATCACATTAACAGGACGGTTGCGTGCCATTTCCGAAATTTCATAACACTAAGACAGTCCGTTGAACATGCCTAGCTAGCTATTAAAAAACTCCTATTCACCTTGGCGTTAATAGCTCGAAGGAAAGCACTGCTTTTAATATATGTTCATCAGCATAACAAAGGACAAAATGAAGTGCCTCGAAGTCCCTACTTCTTAGAAATACCCTTTAATCCAATTCATGCATAAGTTGTTAGTAATTTAAAAGGTGTATTTTCTACTTCCTAAAATCTCATCAGATAAAAACCAACATAATCAGGGATAACATGAAAGTGGCTCGAAATTCTTACATCTTGAAAATTATAAATGCCCTTTTAATCAAATTCATGCATAAAATCATGTTGTTAGAACTTAAAAAGAACTTATTTTCCACTTTTAATCCTAAAATATCATCAAGATAGAAAATTAGATAGTTGAGATGCTAAATTTGTGTAGCACGATCCTTATACCTTCTTCTGCCACTTCATCCCATGAAGTTTAATACCTACACCCTCACCATCTACATTATAGAGCCAACCATATCCCTAGTTGTACAACTACATCTCTTCTCGCAATATTCATCTCCAATTATTCTTTTTCATGGTGACTCCTAAAATCTCGCCAACATAAATAACTTTTGATTTAAATAAAATGATGAAAATATCTTTAATGTAGACAAAATTGTATTTTAAGAGTGTAGCATGTGTTTGCAATCCACTACAACTGCGATGGATTAATTTTCGTTCATGGGTTGGCAATATAACGACAGAGAACCCATACTCGTTGTACTATAATAATTGGGCATCAAAAGCCATGATGGGGGGAGTGGTTGCTAGCAGCCTCTGGCATCTTGGAAGGAGGTGAGTGTATGAGGAGGATGTGTGCCACATTCTACGTGTGGGATGGTGACGAAAACTTGGTGGGAGGTGGAGAGGAGCTAGGGTTGATTATGTCGGAATGGGAGGTTGAATGTGGATTATTAGATCTTGATCTGATGGAGGAAGAAAATCTATCACCTCTCCTACTAACTCTTCATATGGCTATTTATTTTGGAAGTGGATTCAAGTATTGTGTCCCTTATATCTCCTTCAACCACTTTGTCCTATCAAGCCTAATACTTACTAAAGAGAAAGGCGTAGGTTACGATAGTATAAAACAAAATTTTTCTAACACGTATACCAGGACATCATATGAAACAGAGATTATGGACCATTATCACGAGACGCGCAGTGTAGCAGAAGTAAAGTTGAAGAAGCCGATCTCACATTAAGGTAGTACATGAAGTAGTTGATCGCCATGATCCTGATACCGATCAACGTCGTAACGAGCAGCACCTCCTGTGAGCATGGTAAGAACTGATAAGAGCTTGTGAGATAAGCTAAGAGTGAGCGCCTTTCAGTAGCCACACTCCAATAGTTGCAGGGATTAATTCTCGTCAACTGTTTTCATTATTGTTTTGTTATATTAACCATGGCAGGTTCGGAAGAAGTAGATAATGCATCCCATTCTTCACGCACCAAGCTCATCATATGGCATTTTGCAAGGCAAGTGAAGCGGCACACAGAAGGACTTGATGTAGATTTGCAGGTGACAAATGACAAGATTGGGCAACTGGAGACCACACAGATCGATGCCACAACTAGGCTTGTAGGGTTGGAGGCATCGGTTGCTCGTATTGACACCAGTCTTACTACACTTGTAAGGCATTTTGATGACCTCAATGCTAGGAGGCATGATCGGCATAATGAAGACGACGTTGATGGTGAGTACGGTGAGAACAACTTCAATGATGACTATACCACTAACACTGAACAGGATTACCGCAACGCTCATGTTCGCCGTTGGCTACGTAACAATCGTAGAGGCTTGGGAGGACACCGCCGTCGGCTACATAACAACCGTACGCAATAATGAAGATGATTTTTGTAAAATCAAATTTAAGATACCCTCTTTTGATGGAAAATATGACCCTGATGCATACATTACATGAGAGATTGCTGTTGATCAAAAATTTGCATGCCATGAATTCCCTGAGAACACTAGAGTTAGAGCTACTACTAGTGAGTTCACTGATTTTGCCTCTGTGTGGTGGATAGAACATGGCAAGAAAAATCATAATAACATGCCACAGACTTGGGATGCCTTGAAACGGGTCATGCGGGCTAGATTTGTTCCTTCTTACTATGCATGTGATTTGTTAAATAAGTTGCAACAATTGAGATAGGGTGCTAAAAGTGTATTATCAGGAATATTATCAAGAATTACAAATGGGCTTGCTTCACTGTAATTTAGAAGAGTCCGAGGATGCTGCTATGGCTAGATTTTTGGGTGGTCTAAACCGTGAGATTTATGACATTGTAGACTACAAAGATTACAGTAATATGACTCGATTGTTTCATCTTGCTTGCAAAGCTGAAAGGGAAGTGCAGGGACGACGTGCTAGTGCCAAGACTAATTTTTCTATAGGAAAATCAACATCATGGCTGCCCTACACGATTACTACTCCTTCACCATCTTTCACACCCCAGCGGTCGGCACCTTCTCCATCCAGCGAAAAGCCACGTGTTTCAACTGCTAGTACACTAACTAAGACAGCCCAGCAGCCAGCCACGAGTGCTTCTTCTGTTGTATCCACTGGTAGAACAAGAGATGTTCAATGTCACCGTTGCAAGGGCTATGGGCATGTCTAGCGTGACTATCCTAGCAAGCGTGTTTTGGTAGTCAAAGATGATGGTGAGTATTCATCTGCTAGTGATTTCGATGAAGATACACTTGTTTTGCTTGCAGCTGACCATGCAGAAAAAGATGAGGAACCAGAAGAACATATTGGTGCTGATGATGCCAGAACGCTATGAGAGCCTCATTGTGCAACGTGTACTCAGCACACAAATAGAGAAGGCCGAGCAAAATCAGCGACACACTTTGTTTCAAAGAAAGTACGTCATCAAAGAGCGTTCCTGCCGCTTGATCATCGATGGAGGAAGCTGCAACAACTTGGCTAGTAGCGAGATGGTGGAGAAGCTTGCACTCAGCACCAAACCGCATCCCTACCCATATCACATTCAATGACTAAACAACAGTGGTAAAGCAAAGGTAACCAAACTGGTACTCATTAATTTTGCAATTGGAACATATTGTGATGTTGTTGAGTGCAATGTTGTATCTATGCAAAATTGTCATATTCTGTTAGGTAGGCCATGACAATTTGATATGGATTCTATGCATCATGGTAGATCAAATCAGCATTCTTTTCTATATTATGATAAGAAAATTGTATTGCATCCTATGACCCCTGAAGTTGTTTTTAAGGGTGATGTTGCTAGAGCTAAGAAAGAAAAAATTCGGGTCCATGCTATAAGTGAAAATCAGATTGTAGCCAAAGAACTTGTGCAATATAAAAAGAAAGAATCTAAATCTGACAATAAAATTGTGATTCAATTGAAAGGATCTTGTTTGCTTGCTATTAAATCCGATGTTGCCAATCTGAATACAACTGAAACTGTTTGCTATGCTTTCGTCTGCAAGGATGCTTTATCTTCTTTTGAGGATATATATGTTTCTTTTCCTCCTGCGGTCACTAATCTTTTGCAGGAGTATGAGGATGTTTTTCCCCAGGAAGTACCACCGGGGCTGCCACCGGTGCGTGGAATTGAGCATCAAATCAATTTGATTCCGGGGGTTTCACTACCCAACCGCGCACCATACAGAACCAACCCTAACGAAACCAAGGAGATTCAGTGTCAGATTTAGGAATTGCTTGATAAAGGATACGTACGAGAGTCTCTTAGTCCATATGCTGTGCTAGTGATTTTGGTATCTAAGAAAGATGGATCTTAGCGTATGTGTGTTGATTGTAGAACTATTAATAACATTACCATTAGATATCGTCATCCAATTCCTAGGTTAGATAATATGCTTGATGAATTGAGCGGCTCTACTGTTTTCTCTAAAGTTGACTTGCGTAGTGGATACCACCAGATTCGTATGAAGTTGGGAGATGAGTGGAAAACAGCTTTTAAAACTAAGTTTGGATTATATGAGTGGTTAGTGATGTCTTTTGGTTTAACTAATGCACCTAGCACTTTCATGAGGTTGATGAATGAGGTTTTGCGTGTTTTTATTGGAAAATTTGTGGTAGTATACTTTGATGATATTCTGATTTATAGCAAATCTTTAGAGGAACACCTTGATCATTTACGTGTTGTTTTTAATACTTTACATGATGCACGTTTGTTTGGTAACCTTACGAAGTATAGTTTTTGCACCGATCGCATCTCGTTTCTTGGCTATGTTGTTACTCCGTAGGGAATTAAGGTTGATCAAGCCAAGGTTGAGGCAATTTAGAGTTGGCCGCCTCCTAAAACGGTCACATAGATTCGAAGCTTTTTAGGACTTGCAGGATTTTATCGCTGCTTCGTGCGGGATTTTAGCACCATTGCTGCACCGCTGAATGAGCTTATAAAGAAGGGAGTGCCTTTCACTTGGGACATCACACAAGAGAATGCCTTCAACATGTTAAAAGATAAGTTGACACATGCTCCTCTCCTTCAACTTCTAGATTTTAATAAGACGTTTGAGCTCGAATGTGATGCTAGTGGGATTGGATTGGGTAGTGTTTTGCTACAAGAGGGAAAACCCATTGTATATTTTAGTGAAAAATTAAGTGGGCCTGTTCTGAATTATCCTACTTATGATAAGGAATTGTATGCTCTTATGAGAACTTTGGAAACATGGCAATATTATTTATGGGCCAAGGAATTTGTTATACATTATGATCATGAATCTTTAAAACATATTCGTAGTCAAGAAAAACTGAATCGTAGGCACACTAAATGGGTTGAATTTATTGAATCTTTCCCTTATGTCATCAAACACAAGAAAGGGAAGGAGAATATCATTGTTGATGCTTTGTCTAGGAGATATACTTTGTTGACACAACTTGACTACAAAATCTTTGGCCTAGAAACAATTAAAGCCCAATATGTGAATGATGATGATTTTAAAGATGTATTGTTACACTGTAAGGATGGAAGGACATGGAACAAATTCGTCTTCCATGATGGGTTTATTTTTAGAGTTAACAAGCTATGCATTCCATCTAGCTCTGTTCATTTGTTGTTGCTGCAGGAAGTGCATGGCGGTGGGTTGATGGAGCATTTTGGTGCCAAGAAGACAGAGGACATCCTTGCTAGCTATTTCTTTTGGCCGAGGATGAGAAGAGACGTGGAGAGATTTGTGGCTCGCTGCACAACATGTCAAAAGGCTAAGTCACGCTTAAGTCCACATGGTTTGTATATATCTCTAACTATTCCTAGTGTTCCTTGGGAAGATATTTTAATAGATTTTATGTTGGGCTTACCTAGGACAAGAGGGGGCGAGATAGCATTTTTGTGGTTGTGGATAGGTTTTCTAAAATGACACATTTCATACCATGTCATCAAACTGATGATGCTACTCATATTATTAATTTGTTCTTTCGGGAGGTTGTTCGCTTGCATGGTGTGCCAAACACCATTGTTTCGGACCGTGACACTAAATTTCTCAGCCATTTTTGGAGAACTTTGTGGGCTAAATTGGGGACTAAGCTTTTGTTTTCTACTACTTGTCATCCCCAAACTAATAAGCAAACTGAAGTTGTGAATACGACTTTGTCTACTATCTTATGGGTTGTTTTAAAGACAAATATTAAGATGTGGGAAAAATGCTTGCCTTATATTGAATTTGTTGCATTTCACTACAAAGATGTGCCCTTTTGAGATTGTTTATGGATTTTTGCCTCGTGCTCCTATTGATTTAATGCCTTTGCCATCTTCTGAAAAATTAAATTTTGATGCTAAACAACGTGCTGAGTTGATGTTAAAACTGTATGAAACAACTAAAGAAAACATAGAGCGCATGAATGCTAACTATAAGCTTGCTGGTGACAAAGGTAGATGACAATTGAATTTTGAACCTGGTGATTTGGTTTGATTGCATTTGCGAAAGGAACGGTTTCCTGATTTGCGAAAGTCTAAGTTGATGCCTAGAGCTGATGGACCTTTTAAAGTGCTTGAAAAAATTAATAAAAATACATACAAGCTTGATCTCCCTGTAGATTTTGGGGTTAGTGCCACTTTTAACGTTACAGATTTAATGCCATATTTGGGAGAAGAAGATGAGCTTGAGTCGAGGATGACTCCAATGCAAGAAGGGGAGGATGATGAGGACATCAATACTATCGATACATCCATTCATGGTCCAATTACCCGTGCTCGTGCACGTCAACTCAACTATCAGGTGAGTTTATTCTTGAGTTTATATTCCTCCTCTTTATACCCTAGAGACACGTGCACTCTTGTTTTACTCAGGAACGATGGAGAGGATCCAACGGGGAGAGGATTAGCGCGGGGTGGATTCAGACTGTAGGATAGTGCCAAATTCTGACGGCCGACATGACTTCATGCGAACTCCGATTTGGGCTTGCAAATACTTAATGGAAAGGTTATCAAATCTACTTTCAAATGGATCTAGCCACATGTCAATATCTATTCTGGAGCGGCCGTAATTGTTATTTTTCTACCGAGTGTTTTTCTGTCCACGGTGCTGCATCACCTCTTTTGGGCCTAATGGGCCGTGTATTAAGTTGGGCCTATTAGGGGTGCGTCCTAGGGTTGAGCATGACCCCGGCACCCCTGTGGTTGTTCCCTCCCTCTTCTTAAACCTTCAGCCGCCGCCAAGAACAGCGGGTTTTGTTGATTAGAGTTAGTGTCTTGCTACTTACACACAGCGCGCGTGTCGGCTAGACCACCCATCTGTTTGTCTCCGGAACCCCGCCGTATTGTGAATTTAGAGTGAATATTCCATCTCAATATCTAGCAATTTCAATTCTTGTTCTACTTGTTCTTGCTTGTTCTTTGATTACTTGCAGGACGAGTGCCCTAGTGGCTGGGTTGTCGCGCACCGCAAGTTCGCGTCGACCATCGGAGACGGTGTATCGGTTGCTAAGGCGCATCATCCTTGGACGGTTGTAGTCGGGCCATGAACGTCGCCTCTATCCCCCAATCGAGTTATCCTCCACCTCTCATCGAAAGATCGGGACTAAACCCTAGCAGGTTCTCATTAGGTATCCACATGTTCGGGGTTGTAACACCGATTGTAGGTGTACTAGCACTCACAAGCGGCTAAGGTTTGGCTTGGGAGGTGGCAGGTAGGGTTCTTGCTCAAGGTAAACAGAGGTATCTCTCCTCAATCTCTCCACCTCTCTATATATAGGCTTCCTCACTTAGATCTAGGGGACCGTGGTCCAATAGGAGTCTACTCGGATCTCTATCCGAATTAAGCCCTTATCTAAATTACATTCAAATGAGCTTTCCAATCCATTAAGCATGCGACCCTGTAGGTTCACATATATTTAGTCACACCCAAAAATGTCTTTTTGGTCACCTTGCTAATAGCAATCTCTAGCCAGGCATATTAACCCCAAAGTATATGTAAAGATTATATCGGCTAAACCTGTAATGTTCTCATGTACGAGTTTCTTTGCCTTACGATATCGATTAAGCTTAAGACAAGACTTGTATCATCTTCTTAATAGCTCAATCATTCTCTTGATCTTGTAATGGATTATAAACTTGTAATTGACTCTTCAATCACCTTAACATGGTCATACATTGTATATCTATAATCTATTACATTGGAAGGCCAGAGATATCTCCCATAGGAGAGACAAATTCTATCTTGATCACTCGCATCCCACTGTATATTTTATAGCAAACATAAAAACTATTTTTATGACTAACCTGTTATGGAGTAGTGTTTGGTAGCCTTAAAATAAGTTACTATATATGTTGAGAACCATGATGATCTCAAGTCTAAAAACTCCATATAAACACTGCTTGAGATTAACTGATAAAGCATAAAATCTCTGTAGTATTTTATAGCAGTGTCTATCTAACATATGTTTACTAACATATGTCTAAATTATCAATTTATTATCTCCATACATGATTCATGAGATATGATCATCAATCAATACATTTATTGATCTTACAATCATATTTATTTCTCATATGATATATGATCAGAAATTATTTAGAAATAATAATATCTGATATTAGGAGTTTAATGAATAAGTCACATACTTATCAATAATGATAATATCTATTTCAATAAATAAATCAATATATCATAAACATAATATATAATATATACAACATCTCTATGTTACCTCTAGAGCATATCACTAACACTTATAACCTCACCTTTTACATCGTAGCACCAAAACCTAGCCCTAGCTAGATCTACAACTATTCTCACCATATTCATCTTCAATCTTCTTTTCTATGGTGTTTCCTAAAATCTCGCCAACATAAATAACTCTTGATTTAATTAAAAACTAATGAAGTTGTTTTTCAATATAGATGAAATTGTTTTTGGTAACTAGTGTAGCATGTGTTTGCAAATTAGACTACCTTATCCACTACAACTGCGAGGGATTAATTTCCATTCATCAGATGACAATCTAACATCAGGAGAAAACCATACTTGTATTCTAATAATTGGGCTTTGACAGCCATGGGAGGGGGCAGTTGCCAACAGCCTTCGACATTGAGGAAGAACTCATGTGTGTGAAGAGTATGTGTGCCACGCCCACATGCGAGATGGTGGCAATGGCTTAGTGGGCAGTAGAGAGAAGCTAAGGTTGATTGTGTTGGAATAGAGGTATAATTAGGAAGTTTCATGATTATTATCAAGTTTGATTGATCACCTCTCCCACTGACTCATCCTATGGCTATTTATTTTGAAAGCGGATTCACTTTGTATAGTGCAACCCTTATGCCCAACCACTTCATTCTATTAAGCCTAATACCTAGAACCCTACCCTCTACATTGTAGCACTAAACCCTATCCCTAGATCGACTCTTCTCATCAGATTCGTCTTCAATTCTTCTTTTCCATCATGATTGCTAAAATCTCACCAACATAAACAACTCTTGATTTAATATAGAAAATATTGTTTTTCAAATTAGACTTCCTCATCCACTGTAACTGCGGAGGATTAAGTTCCGTTCTAGCTAATAGAAGGAGAAAACCATTATAGCTGTTTCATGATAATAATTGGGCATTGACAACCATGGCGGGGGACGATCTTCAGCGGCCTCCAGCATTGAGAGAGGAGGACGTGCACCAAGCCCTGCATGTGAGATGGTGGCGGCGGCTCTGTGGGAGTTAGAGAGCTAGTGATTATGTTGTAATGGGAGGTTGAATATGGACCGTTGGACCTTGATCTAAAGAAGGAAAAAACCAACTTATAAGGAGGGGGAATTTCATCTGAAAAATAATTAGGCAGTGCCTCCACTGACTTCGCCATCCGTTTTATCCCACGGCTGTGGTGAGTAGCTGCATCCATTTGCCTAAGTGCGCATGACTTGTAACGATCCAGCCCACTGAAGCCCACGCTGCATAATGGAAACACAAGGCTGTCTAACATGCACAAGTGCACGGTTGAAGTATTGCTAAAAATAGCTAACACACTTTTCCCAAAAGAAAAAGGGCTCACGCAAACATGCACAAGTGCACGGCTGAAGGATTGCTAAAATAGCTAACACACTTTTCCAAAAAAAAAAAAGGCTCACACACAAAATGAAAATGTGTAAGATACACCTTCCATCAGCTTGACCAGGGTGGGAATTGTTGTCTCTGTATGTTAGATTTGCTGTATATATTTCTCATCTTGTTGCATCGCGACTGATTCACGTTTTCTTTTATCGATGAAGCGGAAATCAACCTGACAGTTTCGTTCCGCACCATGCACTGGCGATTTGGCGAAGTCTCGTGAGTGCTCTTGGGTCGAACCGGGCCAAGCTTCTCTGCAAGCCGTTGGATTGAACGGACGGCAGCTATGTAGCCAACTGCATGCCCGCCACTTCGATAGTAAAGTCCGAGGATCCGTCTCCATTTATTCCACAAGCTTGAAGGCATTTTGATAGTTTTCTATTCGGACCTGCCAATCTTTTGTGATCTGTCAAATTATTAACAGAGGTGATTTTCATCGAATTTCCTACCATGTGATATCTTCCATGATTCATTCGTGTGATTTTTTTTCTTTGAAAAAAATTGTAGATGATCAATGGCCTCTATACTCTCAGCTTGGCAACCCTAGCTTACCCTGACACCGCTTCTCCATGTAGCCGGTTCACAGCCAGCCATACTTTTTTTCTGTCCTAAAAAGGGAAAGAATTTTATCAGAAACTTATCATATTAATTACATGTACCACCAGCTGGGGCACCATTATTCCGCAGATCGCGATAATAAGCTTGAGCTTTTTCAGAAGTTTCTATCACAAGACTCCTTCCACCCCATCAAAGATCTCCACACCACCCTTGTTTCTCCCAACACGCAGCAACACAACCTTACCAGCCATATATACTTACATAGCATCGTATATACCACCGTGCATGTTATTAACCAGGTGAAGACTCATGAACAATAATGTAACAAAAATGTTAGAACAACTTCCTCAGAGCGTGCATTAGTTTGACATCCATTTCTTCTTATATAACTTCAAATTCAAAGTAAGGATTTTTTTTACCAAATTTCCATGGATTTTGTCTTTATTTTTCCTTTATTTTAATTACTTAACCTGCTATGCGATTGTACTCCTTCCAAATTGCTGGGTTTTCTGGTGCAAGAGGATTATTACAATGCACAAGATCAGATATAGTTCAGAATTCAGCATCACATATATGGAACAAAACATATAGGCGAAAAATCAAATCAGCTCATATCATGCCTGGGTCATCATTTCACTGGTATTTATGGTAATGGATGAGCTCAAAGCTGCCACGCCCAAGGTGACTATGAATAAGAAATTGTTTTACCCTTAGACCAATCAAACAAGACAACTTATTGGTCCATGATAGATAATCTCGATGAAGTGGTCGATAAGCGTTTGAGGGCTTTATAAAAAATTGAAAAAAGGATAAAAATATGGTAGCTAAAACCTATAATAAGAGGGTTAAGGCAAAATTGTTTCAAATCGGAGACTTAGTGTGGAAAATAATTTTGCCAATAGGATAGAGTTTGGTAAATGATCACAAATTAGAAGGTCTTTACTAGATTGTGAAACTTGTTTTGGAAATGTGTATTTTATTAAAACATTATAGGAAGGGTAATTTCAAAGAGTGCTTAATGGTAAATATTTTAAAAAATATTTTTCAACTGTTTGACAAGATGCTTTGGAGGTTTATATGGTTCATAATGGTTTATCGCCTTTAGACCTCACGTTTAAGTGTTTTTTGACTCTCAAGTTTGCCAAGAAGGTATGGGACATGTAACCAAGTTTAGGCACCAATATGAATTTAGAGTAAGTTTAAGCCAAATTTAAAAGAGATAGAAGTTTTCTCAGTGAGGCCAGTCTAACCGTCATTGTGTAACTGATTGGACCGAAGGGCGAATTGCAATTAGACCTCAATTGTTTGGACGGTCTGACCGTCAACCCTAAGTCCAATTTTAATTATGGTAGATCTCATGTTTTCTTATTTTGGGCTAAGGTGTTTTGAGTTCTAATTGATCTCTAAGCCTGTTGAGACACTTTGGTATTACAACACTAGCCTCTTTATAAGAGCTATAGCTAGTTCAATTGGCAACAATGAATAATACGCAATAATTCAATATAATTAGCCTTTTGAATTGTTTTTCATGTTGAATCTACCTTTTGTCGTAGTACTGACTTAGTTTTTCCATCTTCATTTGCGTTGTAAGGTGTGCGTCCTTGCTAAAAAAGTGTGAATCTCTTCGTAAATTTGTTTGGAAAATCTTCTGTTTTGTCAACGAGACAAGGGTTTATCCCAATTTATATAAATTCGCTATGCTTGTCGGTTTTGATCTCAATTGTCATCTTGGTTGGGAGTTTTCTTAGATCAAATGGTTGACGACTTTATATGATTTGGGTGATTCATTGTGGTAAAAAAAATACAATCCCTTTCGGTTTGTTCCATTTTGTGATAAATCCATCAATAGAGTTGGAAGGTTGGGAAATGACAGAATGGTTTTGTAAAAATGTTTAGACGACAAACGTATGGAAATTATATGGTCATATATATTTGAATAGCCAAATTTGTAAAAAAGACCGTATTATGGTCTCTGATGGTCTGATTTATTCATAGACGTGTATCTAATGAAGCACATGGCTCTTGCAACTATTTTAATTGCAGAAGATTTTGCTCATCAATTGGGACAATTCGGGCGCTGAATGTGATTCAATGATTCACTCTTAATTACAGCAGAAAATTCATTAATTTGTACGAAAAGAGATTATTCATATTACACAGTCATACCATATCATAATAAATTAATGAAGCTTAATGAGCTTCTCCGATCCTCTCAAACCAAGGCACGAATAAGTTGTAGGGATTGTGATCACGGCGAGAACTCCTTGGGGAATAGCACGTCCACGACGGAGAACACGGCCACCGCCGGCTTGCGGCCGCCGTCGTCCTCGAGCAGAGTGTCGTCCACATGCGTCGGCATCACCCCCGACGACACCAGCACCGACCCTCTCTCCCCGCTCCCGGTCACGTTCAGCCCAAACCTCCCGGCGCCGCCGGTGTCGTGCTCCGTCGCGAGCGTGGGCTGCGCCGGCCGCGCCGCGGCCCTCAGCTCCGGCAGCGACAGGCGCTCGGACGCCACGTGCGCACTGAGCACGGCGAGGCAGTCCTCGGGGCTCGCCGCCAGCAGCCGCCTCACCGTCCGCGGGTCCGCCTGCGCGAAGGAGATGTTGAACGGCGCGAAGACGGTGATCCCGCCGGGCACACCGCCATGGCCGCGGTGGAGCTGGCGCGCCTCGAGCTCCCGCTCGGGTCCCGACGCGGCCAGCAGCGACGCGAACGTGCCGAAGTGGCCCGCGTCCAGGAGGACCCGCGTGACGTTCACGACGCCACCATGGGCGGCGGCGCGCGGCGGCGACAGCGCGAGGAGGAGGAGGAGCAGGAAGGCGGAGAAGACGGTGGCGTTCTTGCTCATCGCCGTTAACCTCAGTAGCATTAAGGACTGCAACTTATATAATCAGTCCATTTGTTTTTATAAGTGAATATTTTGACCAAAAGAGGTATACCTCAGCACTCATATTATGACATCATTATCTAAAGAAAAACTCATATTATGACATCAAGACGTGTAGTTCCTAAAATACCCCTCAATAATGTATCAACCATTCATTAGAATAAGCAAAATAGAACGATGCCTCATTTAAAGGGAGGAATTTTAGAGGATTGTCATAGGAAGTGGCCTTAATTTGTGAAATTTCTGTAAAATTTCTGTGTTCAAAATGAGTCCTGCTCGTAGGTAATTTGTAGAAGAATGCCTTAGGTGGCGAATGGTGTTAGTATTTGGAAATAAAAATAGATAAGAGAGCTTACCAGGTATTGATCGTAGACTGGAATCCAATAGTTAACAGTGTATAACTGAATACATTTATGGAGTAAGTGAAATTCTTATTGGAAAGAACGAATTAAGTAAAGTTATTTTGGGCTAAACTACAACATCATAATTCTGGTGTTTTGGATCAGTGTGCAGATTCATCATTTAATCGCAAAGTGGAGGTGCATCTGCAAAGACTTGCGTATGAAAAGGACTAGGTTTGTCTGTGTTAAAAAAAAACCCTAACATTTGCTAAGACCGCAGAATGCTATGTTAAATGTAACTGAAATCACAATGACACGATGCATGGTATTTGTTCTTAGCAAATTATATTATGCACCAGATATTTATGAGAAAGTGTTAGATATATTAGCAATTAGCAAATTATTACTACCCATCGCAAAAAGAATGCATGGTATTTTTTTCTTAATAAATTTATTATGCACCAGATATTTATGAGAAAGTATTAGATATATTAGCAATTAGCAAATTATTACTACCCGTCCCAAAAAAGAATACATTTCAAACTATGTACCTGACAATTGGATAAAGATAGTACTTATTTCTATAAATAACTGTTGAGCCACTTATATCTAGTTTTCTTGTTATTGCTTGCCAATTCCCCACGAGAAATGTATAATGTAAGTATTTGAAATAAATAAATAAAAATAAAAATTATTTGCTAATGGACAGAGTATATATAGATTCTTAAGACAATGGAATTAAACCAGAGAGCATACTATAGACGATGGGTTGGAGAGTATGTTGAGAAGGAATTCAATACTCTTGAGATGTTACCCATCTTTTCTTTATCGTGAACATACAAATTTGTGGACTACAGGAAATTATTGGTTTGTTAAGTGGGAGAGCTTGCCAATGCTACCCTTCGCAAATACTATTAAGATCCCGGCGAAACAAAATTTAAAAGATCCCAGCGAAACAAAATTAAAAACCTCTAAGTACCAAGGCTGAAATCCATTTCTGTGAAATTTTGTATAACCAATTGAGCACCTATCCTCGTTACAAAACTTTGAAATCTTCTTCAAATATAAACTAAAACAGATTTGAATTGAAATCTTTTTCATCTTAGCATGCCATTTGGGCAGAAGAAAAAAAATTCAGTTATATAGCCTTGGACAAAAAAATCCTCTAAAGATTATCAAATATAACTATCTTCTGATAGCTAAAGTACCTATGTTTTAAAATAAAATGATAACAGCGGCAAAAATAAATCAGCAATTTATAGTTATTGCTAATAGCTATTATATACAAATAAGTATGTAATGCATTTTATCTCTACAAAGCTCCCACCAACTATAGATAAATGCATGCATCAGAATGAGGATGACCTTGGCGTTGCCATGGCATGCAGCAAGGCAGGAGTTAATGCAACTCTTTCAGCGACTAATTAGTCGTCCGTTTGTCCTCTCTCATCCTTTTTTTATCTTTAGCTCAGTATTAATGTTTACGTGGCATTCCTATCATCAACAGGTAGATTCGTATTGTACCTGTTTTAAAACTCGTGTAGATCTCGACGTGTATTCAATAGCAATTACAAATATTGGTGTGTATCCAACGTCAAAAATTGGACAAAATTCCCCCCTTTTCTGTTGATAGTAAAATAGCAAATCCGAAGAAAAAAAATGTAGGAATTGATTTTTTCCCGGCCCTCTCGCGAGTTTCGCTTGCCTCCTCTTCTTCCTGGCGAGCCGCGACAGCCCCAGCTCCCGCCGCCGCCGCTCGCATCCGTCTACTCGCGCGCGCTCCAGCGCCGCCATCTCATCGCCTCCATGCGCGCGGCCTTGAGCCCGGCCGGCGTTGCCTCGCCCCCACGGCTCCACCAGCGGTCAGCGTGCTCGTGATGTGCGCGGTGAGGAAAGCTGCGGTTCGTCTGCGCTCGGCGCCGGCTTCCTCGCTTCCCTCCTCTGCGGTCCTCTTCCTGCGCGGAAGAGCCGCCCTCGGGGGATCCTTCGAAGCACGCTTGGCTGTGGTGCCCCACGAGCGCGCCTCAGTTTTGTGGTTCTGGGTCAGACGCTGCAACTTCCACGATGCTCGCAGGGTCTTCGACGAAGTGCCGACGAGGACCGCGTCCGTGTGGACGTCGGTCATCGCGGGCTGCGCACGGCGTGGCCGGTATGCGGACGGCATGCGCGCTTTCGCGGAGATGCTAGCCGAATGTGGAGCCACGCCGAACGCGTTCGTCCTTGCTGCCGTCGTCAGGTGCTGCGCCGGGATCGGCGATGTGGATTCTGGCAAGCGCGTCCACGGGTGGATGCTGAGGAACGGGGTGCATCTGGACGTGGTGCTATGCAATGCTGTTCTTGACATGTACGCCAAGTGCGACCACTTCTAGCATGCCAGGCAGGTGGTCGGAGCAATGGCCGAGAGAGATGCCGTCTCCTGGAACATCGCCATCGTTGCATGCATACAGGCTGGTGACATTCTTGGGTTGATGCAGCTATTTGATGAATTGCCGCTTTGTGACACTACAAGCTGGAACACAATCATTAGTGGCCTGACGTGGAGTGGGCATGCTGTCGAGGCCCTGAACCGCCTCTGTCAAATGGCGCAAGCTGGAGTGCTGTTCAATCACTAGACGTACTCCACGGCGTTTGTCTTGGCTGGCATGCTTCTCTTGCCAGACCTAGGTCGGCAGCTTCATGGTCGTGTTTTGGTTGCTGCACTGGAGAGTGATGCATTTGTTCGGAGCTCTCTCATGGACATGTACTGCAAATGCGGCTTATTAGAGGTAGCTGCATCAGTCTTTGATCATTGGTCACCACTCACCAGAGACATGAACTTCGCCTGGAGCACAATGGTTGCCGGGTATGTCCAGAACAGCAGGGAGGAAGAAGCTCTCGAGCTTTTTTGTAGGATGCTGCGTGAAGGGGTTGCTGCTGATCGGTTTACCCTCACTAGTGTAGCTGCAGCTTGTGCAAATGCTGGGATGGTTGAGCAAGGAAGGAAAGTGCATGGCTGTGTGGAGAAGCTATGGTACAAATTTGATGCACCATTGGCATCTGCCATTGTGGACATGTATGCTAAGTCTGGCAACCTTGAAGATTCTTGTAGCATATTCGATGAATCTTGCACCAAAAATATTGCTGTCTGGACTTCAATGCTGTGATCCTATGCATCTCATGGCCAAGGCAGGATAGCTATTGAGCTCTTCAAAAGAATGACAGCAGAAAAAATGACACCTAACGAGATTACCCTTGTAGGTGTTCTATCTGCCTGTAGCTATGTTGGACTGGTCAGTGAAGGAGAGTTTTACTTTAAGCAGATGCAAGAGGAGTATGGAATTGTTCCAAGCATTGAGCACTACAATTGCATTGTTGATCTTTATGGACGATCTGGACTGCTTGACAAAGAAAAGAACTTCATTGAGGAAAACAACATCAACCATGAGGCTATTGTTTGGAAGGCGCTACTGACAGCTTGTCGACTTCACCAGCACAGCAAATATGCAAAATTGGCTTCTGAAAAATTGGTTCAACTGGAGCAATGTGATGCTGAATCATATGTTATGCTGTCAAACATATATGCAACCAACAAAAAATGGTGCGACACTTTTGAGCTCAGAGTTTCAATGCAGGAAAGGAAGGTCAGGAAGCAGCCTGGTCGATCTTGGATCCACCTGAAGAATACCATGCATACATTTGTTGCGGGGGATGTGTCACACCCACAATTGGCTGAAATTTATGCTTACTTGGAGAAGCTGGTGGAGAGACTGAAGGAGATTAGGTACACAAGTAGAACTGATCTTGTTGTCCATGATGTAGAGGAGGAACAAAGGGAAACAGCTTTTAAGTTCCACAGCAAGAAGCTGGCCACTGCATTTGGGATCATCAGCACTCCAAGTGGGAGTCCACTTAGGATCTTCAAGAATCTGCTTGTTTGTGAGGATTGCCATGAAGTGATCAAATACGTAAGTCAGGCCACAGGTAGGGAGATAGTTGTTCGTGAGTTGTATCGGTTTCATCATTTCAAGAATGCTAGGTGTTCTTGTGAGGATTTCTGGTGAAATTTTGTTGACCATTCATGATGACTAACTGAAGATTGTTATGTAACTGTGCCGTGCGCGGGCATGCCTGTACTAGAGATTGTGGCTCAAATGTATATTGATTTAGGGAGAATTCCTTATTAACCATCTGATTTCAAAGCATATTCCTCTTCTGTGGAGAAGCACATTAACAGGCTACCTCACCTTGACACACTCCTCATCACCAAGCAGCTCATCCCCACCTGCGCTTCTCTGCCTTCTTGGAGCAGGTTGCCATCCTCGCCTCCATCCATGGCATGGACTACTCACCGTTGAGCAAGGCGGTGGATAACCTGGTGAAGGCCAGCAACTGGATCATCCTGATCCATGTCCTTCCCAGAGGAGCTGATGCCAGCCACAAGGAGCAATGGAAGAGCACCGTGCTCACGTATGTGGAGACATTGCAATTTTTCTGTTTCTTCTCTTGTTCAGTAAATTCTGATGCAGAAAGGTTAACAGGTTTTGTAGCTGATCTACCATTGCTTTCTGATTTTCTGTTTCTCTGAACACAGAAGCTTTGATTCCTCTTCTGTGGTTAACGTGCAGGCGAGGTATTGGATGAACCCTGATAAGGAGGTACTGGAGATCCTGCTAGCAGAATCCAAGTCCAAGCAGGCAATGACTCTGCAGTCTTTCCAGAAGTTCATCACTCTTTAAGCTCCCGGTAGGTCTTTGTTTTTGGGTGGTTCATGAGGAATTCTGCATAGGGGACAGGTTGGCTAATCATACTTGATGGTTCTATAGTTGTAACATTTTGCAACTCCCCGAGAGGCTAACAATTGTGCTTGAGGTTCACCATGCTGTTTCTCATGCTGGCATTCCCATTTTCCTTGGTTAGGACAAGAGCTTCTTGACATTCATTGACAGGTGTATTGGAGGTTCTTATTTTGTAATGTCATACTAAATTCCTTGTTTGAGGTCATGTCTGCAGTTTGGAAGACAGGCTCACGCTTGAACCCAAGCAGTGCTCTGTTCCAAACAAATCAGAAGAAGAATGTGATAACATCAACTGGCTAGCAATGGTTGGGATTCTCGCTGGTCTTACATTTGTGATGGAGCCTCTTAAGATGTTAAAGCTCTATGCTATTCCTTACATGGTAAGAGTGTGATGTTTTAATTAGTTTCTGCAAAATGATAATTGGGATCAATGGGAATGTATGGTAATATATGTGTTTACATTTGGTGAACCCTTGTGCAGATATTTGTCATGTGGTTGGATTTTATCACATACTTGCACCATCATGGCCATGAAGACAAACTGGTACCATGGAAAGGTAAATAACATTATTAATGTTGTGGGATTGCTATTTATCAATGATGCAAGGATGGCCACTAGGGCATAGTCCATTTTTGTTCAACATAGGGCATAGTCCATTTTTGTTCAACATGGCACGTAGTCCATTTTTGTTCAACATAGCGCATAGTCCATTTTTGTCTGTTAAATGGCAGAAGGTTTCATTGTTCAACATAGGTTCTGCATGTAAAAATTAAATAAAGATTATGCCTTTAAAGGTAACTAGCTGAATTTCCCGTGCAACTAACTAAAGATTATGTGAAAGTAGAGTTGTATTTGACATACAACTCTTGCATCTATATATGTAAATACAAACCATACATGTTGTTCTAACTACTTTGTTTATCAACTATGTATATGATTTTACCAAAATGCTGAATTGAAAATAAAAAATAAAAAATAATTCACTTGCAACTAGTCAAATTCTGTACATTAAGTTCCCTTTTCCATTCTTACAAGCAGGTAAGCAGCTATATGTCATATTAGATGCCCTGACGCAGGACAAGCACAAATTTTGCCACATTATATATGATTCCTTCTCATGATTTTATCTTTCCTAAATGTTTGAACCTTTCATCCTTTTTCAGAGGTAATCAACTAATTTGACCCCTTGACATGCTTATTCTATACAAACTTTGAATATGATAGTCTTCAACTGTTTCACAAATTGATGGAAATGAATTAAATTGTTTTATAGATCTTAAATTTTACAGTCAGATATTACCTATTGACAATATCCCCATTAATTGTTGCACCGATCTGTCTGATGAAGTGGAAGAAAAAGGTTTTGAAGATTTTTCTCAGCTTAGTGCTTCCTTTTGTTTCCTTCGAAGCTGGGGACTGTTATTTCAGACAAAAAAAATCACATTAATGTCTGCTACACCATACGTGGTTTTGTATTCTGTAACTGCACGTACCTGCGTTGCTGGTACTCATGATGTACTAACTCCACCAAGATTAATTTTCAGATGGCATGATCAAAGATATCGCCAGTTGGAATGAGATTGTGGGCAAGGTTGATGCTTTGTATGAATTACTTATTTGTTGAATGAACTTAGAAGGTTAGAATAAGGGTTCTCTTATCTGCATCCTACTGTCTTTCTTTTTTCTTTGATAAGGATATCAACCCCTACACAAGACCTACTACTACAACGGAACTAGCACCAACGTCACTCCCCACTACCCCAAATTCAAAAACATTTCAAGGTCCAATAACGCGAGCCCGTGCACGTGACCTGAATTATGTGATCCTTTTAAGGAATGAAGGAGAAGATTCTGTCTAGGAATAACAATCATTAAGGATTGCATCATCTATGAAAGACAATAAAGGGTACTGCGCCACCTATCTTTTAGAAAGATTATTTTTATGTAATACGTAGCTAATTTAGGAAAGGTTAGGTGGGGAATTTCAGCCACCCATTCATGCTGGACGAAATTCTCTCTCTACCTTTCTCCTATTTAGTCCTGCTCACGCCCTCTTTGTTTGGTGGGTTTTTTTTTGATAAGTTTAGCCATTTGTGCAAACATTTTATACTGTAGTTGTGCTCAACGGCCACCTGTGGACAGCCGTTGTGAACCATAACTTGTGAGTAATTGATATTCAGTTTTGCCTACTCCTTGTTCTTGCTCGTTTCTTCGATTGCTTGCAGGAACAGAACCTCGTGTTTAGGTTGATCTTGCCATCCAGCAAGGTCAATAACCGATTGGAGTTGATTCAGCGATTGCTAAGGCGCCACGACCTGTTCGTTCGTAGTCGGATCGTGAGAGAGTCACCTGCTCTATAAATCGAATTTATCCGTCTCACTGAAAGATCGGGCACTTCAGTCTTATCAAGTGGTATCAAATTTTAGGTTGCTCGGTGAGATCTATCCCCTTTATTTGTAGTTTTGTTCATCGTCCTATCGTTCACCAGAAAAGCCTACAAAAAAGTTTCAGGTTAGAACCACTGTCCAAGACCTTTTGAGCCTTTGCATCTTTCATTCAGTCTATTGCTTTGTTGAGTTTTTGGTTGCATCGCTATGTCGTGTGCTGTCTTGGCGTCTAGTCCATTAGAGTTTTGAGTTCCTATCACGTATTAGTTCACATCTTTGCACTTGATCCTCCTTTTCCTTTGTCCTTAGTGCTCTTATAATCTTTCCCACGTCATAGACCCCCCTTGTTCACGCCAACCTCCCACCTATAAAAGGAAAGTAATTTATTTCGGATCTTGATTTATCTCGGCAAGGAAACATGCCTTAGCTATTGCATCCGTAGTCTGTTTGGGAAGTTTAGGTACAATTTGGAAAGCATATTTTGTGCCCTTTCCAACGGATACTCACTGGCTTAGTGATTCATTTTGGGCGTATCACAGGAGATCGTGAGAGATCAGGTAGTCTATGGCTACACGAAAGGAAAGAGTTCCTGATTTTCTTTTGTTTCCCTTTGAGTTGTGCAACGTGTTGGCAGTGTCATCCAGCTGAAAAAGGACAAAAGGTGCAAAAAGAGCCGCACCACAAACAAAAAAAACAAAAGGAGAAGCCAAGGGTGTGTACTCGCTGTCTTTTACTCTTTGTTCTTGCAATTATGTGACTATCTTTGTGCGTGGGCTCACGTCTCTAGTATGGTCTAGCCTAGGACCAGCACAACACTAGCTTTGAGTGATTATTCAACTTTGCATTTGCTGAATGCTTGTGCTAATCCTTGCTACAAATTGAAGCCTTCCCATAGCTCCACAAAATTTCTACAGCGTGTAGGTTGTGTCCTCTGGCAATCGCTCTATCCAAGCTTCGCCGGTTGCACCGCTGGTTGCAGGTCACCCCTGTTTGCATGGTAAGAACGGGTAAGGGCTTGGTAATGGCTTTTAGTTTGAGTGACCTGATCGGCCCCACATTCCAGTAGGCGTAGGACATATTCCTTTATTTCGTATACTAATCATGGCAGGATCCACGGATGAGCCAGAGGACCCGAATGCCATGCCACACTCCCCTCGATTAAAATGCATCATCCAACACTTTGATCGCCTAATGAACAAGCACGTGGATGACCTCTCAGAAGATGTTCAGGTTACTAATGAGCGCCTTGGCCAACTTGAAACCACTCAGCTTACCACAGGTACAACACTCAGGGAACTACAGCAAGCACAAGCCACCACCAACACTAGCCTTGCCACCATCACGACTCGTCTCGACGAATTAGTCTAGCAACTTGCTACTGCATGGGATGGCTTTGATTATTGTGGTGATACCAAGCAAGAAGATCCTGACCAGCCTCGTCGGCCGCGAGGGCCTCACCGTGTGGTACGTAATCAGGATGACTCTTTTGCCAAGATTAAATTCACCATACCTACATTTAATGGAAAATATGATCCTGATGCTTATCTTGATTGGGAAATTGCGGTTGATCAAAAATTCGCATCCTATGCTGTCCCTGAACAACACCAAGTTAGGGCTGCCACTAGCGAGTTTACGAATTTTGCTTCGATTTGGTGGCGTGAACATTGCAGCCAACATCCCACTCACATTCCACCCACTTGGGCTGCTTTGAAAGTTCTCATGTGACATAGATTTGTTCCTTCCTACTATGCACGTGATATGCTTAATAAACTACAGCGGTTACAGCAAGGTAGCAAATCTGTTGAGGAATATTTTCAGGAGTTGCAAATTGGGATGCTTCGTTGTGGTTTAGTTGAAAATAATGATGTAGCTATGGCACGATTTTTTGGTGGGCTGAACCGCGAAATTCAGATTGTGCTTGACTATAAGGAGTACAATACCATTACTCGTTTGTTCCATCTTGCTTGTATTGCTAAACGTGAAGTGTAGGGATGCCAAACGAGGACACATGCTAACTCCTTTGCAGGTCGCACCACCTCCTTCAATCCAGCCACTAAACCTGAGGCTGCCTCATCATCAGCTGCACCCTCACCACCCAACATCACCTCGCGTGATTAGGCAACAACAAAGACTCCATCCGCACCTACACCAACACGTTCCTCTTCTTCTTCTAATGGGCGCACCAAGGACATCCAATGCCATCGTTGCAAAGGCTTTGGCCATGTTATTCGTGACTGTCCCAACAAGCGTGTGCTGATTGTACGTGAGGATGGTGAGTACTCTTCTGCTAATGATTTAGATGAACCCACATATGCTATGCTTGCCACTGACATTTCAGGACATGAAGAGGAGGAACATGTTGCTGCTATTGATGTCGACAAGTATGAGAGCCTTATAGTGCAGCGTGTCCTCAGTACGTAGGTTGCACAACCAGAACAGCACCAGCGACACAACTTATTTCACACCAAAGGCGTTGTGCAAGAACGATCGATTTGCATCATCATTGATGGCGGAAACTACAACAACTTGGCAAGTATGGATCTGGTCGAAAAGTTGTCCCTTCAAACTCGGCCACACCCACATCCGTACCACATTTAATGGCTCGACCAGGGTGGAAAACTGAAGGTAACATGCTCGGTACGTGTTCATTTTTCTATGGGCTCCTATCATGATTATGCTGATTGTGATGTCGTTCTAATGGAAGCATGTTCGTTGCTACTAGGTAGACCTTGGCAATATGATACTGATAGCATGCACCATGGTCACACAAATCAATACTCACTCATGTTTAAGGGCAAGCAAATTATTTTTCATCCAATGTCACCTGAACAGATTTTAAAAAGATGATCTTGCTAGGGCCACTAGAAAGCACAAACAAGTGCACAACCGAATTTACAAAAATAAATCAAACTGAATGCTCCTGTTTTACTCGCTATACTAGCTGATTTGACCGAGTTGGATGTTCCCAATTCGCTTTGCTATGCTCCCATGTGCACTAATGTGCTGGTTTCACTTGATGACTCTGCACTTTTGGATATACCCCCTGCTGTTACTAAGCTTTTGCAGGACTTTATAGATGTTTTTCCAAAGGAGGTACCCACTGGCCTTCCTCCCATTCGTGACATTGAACATCAGATTGATCTCATCCCAGGTGCTCCATTGCCAAACCGTGCTGCCTATCGTACCAATCCAGATGAGACAAAAGAGATTCAGCGACAAGTGCAAAAATTGCTTGACAAAGGTTACATTCGTGAGTCTCTTAGCCCCTGCTCCGTCCCTGTTCTATTGGTACCAAAGAAAGATGGCTCTTGGCGCATGTGTGTAGATTACCGTGCTATTAATAATATTACAATCAGATATAGGCACCCTATACCTCGCTTAGATGATATGCTTGATGAGCTCAATGGCACTGTTGTGTTCTCTAAGGTTGATTTGCGTAGTAGGTACCATCAGATTCGCATGAAATTGGGGGATGAATGGAAAACAAGTTTCAAAACCAAATTTGGGTTATATGAATGGTTAGTCATGCCTTTTGGTTTAACTAATGCTCCCAGCACGTTCATGCATTTAATGAATGAAGTTTTGCGGGCCTTCATAAGGGTGTTTGTGGTTGTCTATTTCAATTATATCTTGATTTACAGCAAATCTATGGAGGAACATTTGGATCACCTACGTGCTGTTTTTGATTCTTTGCGTGCTGCCCGCCTATTTGGGAACTTGGATAAGTGCAGTTTCTATACAAATCGTGTGTCTTTTCTTGGATATGTTGTTACATCGTAGGGCATTGAGATGGATAGCAGCAAGATTGATGCTATACAAAGCTGGCCAACACCCACCTTGGTGATGCAGATTCGAAGCTTCCTCGGGCTTGCTGGTTTCTATCGTCGTTTCGTTTGTGATTTTAGCACCCTTGCTGTAGCACTACATGAACTCACAAAGAAGGGTGCACCATTCTCCTGGGGACAACCGCAAGCAGAAGCTTTCATGGTTCTAAAAGATAAGTTAACCCACGTACCCTTGCTACAACTTCCTGATTTCACAAAAATGTTTGAACTTGAATGTAATGCTAGCAGCATTGGGAACATAGCTCATACTAATGCTAAAAATCAGGCTGCTGGTAGTAAAGGTAGGAAACTTGTTACATTTGAACCTGGTGACATGGTCTGGTTGCATTTGCGAAAGGAACGTTTCCCTACTTTGCGCAGGTCTCACCTGATGCCACGTGCTGATGGGCCATTTAAGGTGCTGAAGAAAATTAATGATAATGCTTATATACTTGACCTGCCTGCAGAATATGGTGTTTCTTCTACCTTTAATGTTGTAGATTTAAAACCATATGCGGGCGAGAACGAGCAGATACCGTCGAGGACGACTTCGATTCAAGAAGGGGAGGATGATGAGGACATCAACCCCTACACAGGACCTGCTACTACAACGGAACCAGCACCGACGTCACTCCCCACTACCCCAAATTCAGAAACGTTTCAAGGTCCAATAACGCAAGCCCGTGCACGTGACCTGAATTATGTGATCCTTTTAAGGAATGAAGGAGAAGATTATGTCCAAGAATGACAACCATTAAGGATTGCGCCATCTATAGAAGCCAATAAAGGGTGCTGCGCCATCTATCTTTTGGAAAGATTGTTTCCATGTAATACGTAGCGAATTTAGGAAAGGTTAGGTGGGGGATTTCAGCCACCCATTCATGCTGGACGAAATTCCCTCCCCACCTCTCTCCTATTTAGTCCTGCTCATGCCCCCTTTGTTTGGTGAGTTTTCTTTGATAAGTTTAGCCATTTACGCAAACATTCTGTATTGCAGTTGTGCTCAACGGCCACCTATGGACAGCCATTGTGAATCCCAACTTGTGAGTGATTGATATTTAGTTTTGCCTACTCCTTGTTCTTGCTCGTTTCTTCGATTCCTTGCAGGAACAGAACCTCGTGTTCAGGTTGATCTTGCCATCCAGCAAGGTCAATAACCGATTGGAGTTGATTCAGGGATTGCTAAGGCGCCACGACGTGTTCATTCGTAGTCGGATCGCGAAAGTCACCTCCTTCACAAATCGAATTTATCCGTCTCACTGAAAGATCGAGCACTTCAGCCTTATCATGCTTGGTGCTGAATGCTTAGATGTCTAGGCCAAGAAACTAAATTGGGTCAGGTAGGTACAACGAATTGTTGGGAAAATAACATTGCCGGATAATCCTCTCCAGCTACCGTCTGTGAATATGGACGCATCTCACTCTCCCTTCTTCCTCATGTAGCGTCTTGATTAGTGTACTAGCTACTCAATGGAATTCTGTGTGAGAAAATTTGTCTATTTTGTATCAGGCTTATGTACAAGAGAAAGGGAAGAATTTTGGTCTGTTTTTGAAGATTTCGCTAAGGTGGATAAAGTCATAAAGAAACCATTGTTATTCTAGTGCTTTGGGGAATACATTCATTTTAGAAATCTGATAGAGGAAAGTAGTCATGCCAGTAATACTCCGAGAGATTAACTGTTTGTTTTCAAGAATATGTATATACATTTACCATTAATTTCCTGTACTCTCTCTTGTGTTTTCTTCGTTATTCTTCTTTTAAGCTGTTGCACACACTCTTCCCAAGGGGAGTCTAGGGTTTTTCTTCGCTTTCTTCATACCTTCACCAGATGAGACAATCTTCACCATTGATTAAGAGATAAATCAATGACTTTAGACTTTTGGGTTGCACTAGGCTGAGTGCAAAGCTGCATGTGAAGAGAATTTAGTCCTACACCTATCTCTCATTTGCATTAAAGGTTATGTAATTTTATTTAAGATTGTTTTCAAAATTTTTTAAAACAAACTCCCCATGATTGATTTTTAAGATGAAAAAAACCCCTCTTGCCAACGTCAACCATGGTAGCGTGGCAAGGCAATACAGTACCGTGGCAGCGGAAAGGTTTAATTTATCTTCAAAAGACGGCTTATTTTCCGTTAGAAAAAAAGTCGGGAGTTGGATTCGAACGGAACGGGGATAGGCGAGGCGAGTGCTCGACACGAAAATAAAAATAAAATAAAATCGGCTTCCAGCCTTCAACGAGATGCCAAAAAACCTGCAGAGAGAAGTCTCCAGATTCTAGGGTTCCGCAGGCACGGCGTGGGCTATCGCGGCGAGACACGGCGGCGGCGGAGGGGGAGGTGACCCAGCAGCCTGAGCAGGAGCGGCGGCGGCGCATCTCCAAGTAAGCTAGCTACGCTCTCTTTCCCCGTTGTTTGATTGACCGAAAACCTTAGGAATAGGATAGTTGCAAGCGGTGGAATCGGAGCAAAGTTTCACCTTCCGTGGTGTAGTAGTAGTAGTAAGTCCTCAAGCTTCCAGAAAAAAAAGTAATAAGTGATAGGATCCTGTTTAGATTGGTGGGAATAGGGAAATTCGGGGGCGTTGCCTGGTTGTGAATTGCTGTGTACTGTGAGCCGGGCGGACTGCATTGCAGTCCGATTCGCACGATTCAAGCACCGGATTGTAGATAAAGGTGCAGTGATTGCTTTGCCAGATTGGATGAGCATTCGCACCTATGCTCGCTCCTTGGAGTTGTGGTAAGCCAGTGAGCGTTCCCCCTTGCTACAGACCATTGAGTAGATTTTGCCATCCCGGTCAATGGATTGATTTGGTTTCCTTTTTCATTACAGCTCTGGGTGATCTGCTTTTTCTTAACCGTGGATGATCGTGACAGTAAGGGGATAAAATTGGTTCCCGGCAATATGTTTTAGATTGGTTCTATGCATTTTGGTTAATGTGTGATGCTCTTCTTTTCTGGTCAATGCCGTGCACAGAGAAAGCATCTCACTATTTCATATGAAGTTCATGCCAAGTATCCATCACAATACCGGAGCAGAAGGGCCTCTAAATCTAATAGGCAAGAAAGTACTTGGCAAAGGATCTGTTGCTCTTCTATGCTTTAACAAATCCTATTGATCTGCACTTAAGCTTTTGTTGTTGTTGTTGCTCCCCATCGATCTGCGCTCCACTCTTTTTTATTGGCTGTGAGATCCCCAACTTTGCCTCTTTATGCTGATGGTTTGTTGGTCTCTTACAGCATTGAGGCCTATGCTTCCACAATTTATCATGTCCTGGGACTGACTGATATAGTGAACCCTGGAGAAGGGAACACATTTTTTTACTGATTTCTGCATAAAATAAGTTATTTCCTATGAAATATCTATGAATTTCCTGGTAAAAGAAAACCACAATGAATTCCTTCTGTTCCATACTACTATATAGGTCTAACAATCCAAATGTGCTTCCCTATGTTGTAAGCCTTAACTAGGAAAAGGATTTTATTTTTCCTTCATCAAAATTTTGTAGGAGTGGTCTGAGCCCAGAATCTGATGTTAATTGAGAAGAACTTCCAGAACCATTTCATATTTGCAAGTTCAAATGCCAAAACATGATTTATTATTTGTATGCCAGAGCCCAGAATCTTGGCACAATTTACTCGAATTACTCTATAACTATTCAGTATGTACATGCTATATGTTGTACATGGCTTCCTAAACCCTGTTGGGATTCAGTCATTATGAATGATTTCAGAGAAACTGAGCTCAAAATTTTCTGGCTATGATTAACAATGTGCCTGACAGATTGTGCCCATTGCATCTGCCCAGCTGGGCATAATATGCCTGATCTTGGCTTGCCCATGAACCATAATTGATACTTACAATCTCCAAAAACATATGTGGGTAAGCATTACTCCACAATACTAGTGAACTTAATGCCTGTAGGAAGTGTTTCAAGTCTAGTTGAAAAAACTAAATCAGTGCTACTTAGTCTTATGCTTGGAAGGGGTATATTGTGGAGTGTTTTTAGCTTTCACAGATTGTATAAATACCTTGATTGTGTTTCTGTGGATGCTAAGGAACTTGTCGCCTGTAGGAATTGTTTCAGGTCTTCTTGATGCTAAACTTGTGTTACTTAATTTTATGCTTAAACAGGTCATGCTGTGAGTTTTTTTAGCTTACACAACTTGCATTAATATGATGTTGGAGAAAAAAAATTCTGGCAGCAATACAATATGCTACCAGTTTTTGTTCTGTTCTCATAGTCACTTATTGGCAGCATTAAATCTGTTTTGTGGGTGAAAGTAACCAATTTATGCTTGTTGCTACTTTCCAGGTTTTGTCTCAATGGGTTTCTTCAGGACCAGCTTCACATTAATGATTGGAATGGGATGCGGTGTCTATGTAGCTCAGAACTACAACGTCCCAAATGTCAAGAAACTATTCAACACGTACATGTTCCTGGCCAAGCACATTGAGGAAACGTACCGTAAGCCAAAGAGAGACAGCGACTGATAGATTGCAAAGTTTTTTCTTGCATCACCCTTGGATGGTGAAGTGTATCTCTGATATGATACAGAAAATGTAATCTCTTCAGAAGTTGCATAGGAAGTTTCGATTTGTCAACAATTGTTGAACTATGATTATCTATCTTGGTTAGCTGTGAGATTCTACCGATGTAACAGTTTCGTGGATAGTTTACCGGATGTCTAGTTCAGCACTTATTTTTTCATCGATTTCCAATTCTAGGCAAATGCAAAGTTTCTGCTATTGATGTTGAAATATTGGTGGCCATGCCAGCTTGTTTTTCATCGTATCTCTTTGCCTCTTTGGATTGCAGCAGCCATTAGCCAAACGACTGCTAAACTAGTTTTCTCTCAAGTTTGGTGCCGGATCACGTTTCACTATTTCATTTCTGTTCCTTATTTATGTTACTGTCTCCGTTGATTTTTATTACATTTATTTTAACTGAAAATTGTCTTTGAAGTAAGCTCTGACCATTTATTTCTCTTAAAACATATCCTTGATAGCTATAAAACATATTATGTGAAAGCATTTTCAAATTTGGATATATTAATATAATAAGCATACTTAATTTGGATATGTTAATATAATAAGCATGCTTTCACTTTTGACTAATTGTTGATCACAGTTCATTAAAAAAAATCAAAATATATCTTATAAAAATAAAAGGAGTTCAATATTGCTTGGTCAATGTTGTTTGTGTATTTTTTTCCATTTACAAGGAAGGAACATATTATACATCTGTGATTGTGTCCTCCTGTAACACACGTTCAAAATAGACTAACGTCAAACTTTTGATCAAACTAAATTTCTATTGAAACTTTACCCGTGTGCGCATAATATTTTTGAAAAATCCGTCCGAACAATTCATTTTCACGCCATATAATTTTCGTACGGATTTAAGTGTACGGTTAAAAATTTCAAACCTCGTATGAATCCGTGCTCCATCCAAACTGGAGGTTCCTCACCCGCGTGAAAAGTCCACGGTGGACCGGTTCCACCACCATCCTCCTTCTCTTTCTCTCTCTCCCCCCGATCTCGTGTCCGTGTCCGCTCCCCTTCCCCTCCCTCGCCACCGCGCTCCACCACCTCACCGCCACGCGTCGACGGTTCGGCAACCGGAGGCGAGGACGGAAGCTCCCGCCGCCTCCGGCACCTCTAGCAAGATCGTTCGATCCGGTTCGCCTCCCGCACGCCCGCCAGCCCGGTTCGATTCGTTGAGGGGTGCTCTCTAGGGGGGAGGGGGGGGGGGGGGCGCTCGATGGCGGCGCCGCCGGCTCGGGCTCGGGCCGACTACGATTATCTCATCAAGCTGCTCCTCATCGGCGACAGCGGTACGTCACCTCGTCTGTCGCCCGCTCTCTCTCCTCACGCCGCGCTCGGCGATCGATCCCGGGCATCGCGCGTGAGATCTGGTTGGTTTCACCGGCGAATTTAGTTCCGATTTGGTGGGGTTGTTGGTGTGGGGGTAGATCGCTAAGCCGGTTTGATCGGCCGGCATGGTGCTTGTGCTCAAGTTCGCGTGGAACAACTATCCGTTCGGCAAATTGGATGACCTTACCTTTACGACGTTTTGTTGCTAGATGAGCCTGGAGTGATTTCATGTGTGCACCAACAAGTTGCAGATGTTCCATTCAGGAGCTATGTTGCAGTCGCTTCAAGCCCAGGAAATGTGAATGCTGACTGTATAATAGCTTATTTCTTTTTGTGATTGTTACGTTGAAAATTTTTTTTCATCAATGCTCAATTGCTCATGAAAATTTACAGTACACATGCAATTTACCTTAACAATAGATAGCATTGCAGTAAGACTACTCAAAATTTATATATAAACCTTTCTATGATTGTTATTGTTTGGTGCGATGTGAAAGCATTGTGAACGTTTAAGCTTCCTTTGGTTCCTCATCCTTAATTAAGCAAATGCTGAATGTATTAATAGCTCTGTCACGTCTACTTAGTTGAATCAAAGTGAGTAAAGAAACTTATGATCCCTTGTATGTCGACTTGTGAGCTGATAAGTATTTTTCAACTGTCTTTCTTAATACAAGTCCACAACACAAACCTCAAATTACTTAGTTTGTCTTCCTACTTGACTTAGCTAGTTAATGTCACATTGATATATCTAGCTACTCCCTCTGTTGATTTTTTATCGGGAGCCTTTTAATTCCACAAAGTCAAAATTTGTTGGTTTTGACCAACAATTAGTCAAATTACAAGCGCATTTAGTGTATAAAAATTATACCATTAGATCCATCTTTCAAATTTCTTTCACACAATGGTCAAAGTTTAATTTTGAAGACCTTTACAAATTGAAATATTATACCAACAGAGGTTGTATATAGTTATAGTCACATTGTTAGATTAACTAAAATTTCATAAGCAATGTTTTTTGAAATTTTATTTAGTAACCTAAACAATTAATTATGATGATCCAATTACTATTATGGTAGAAAATATTAAAGAAAAACTTTTGACATGCTGTGTAGAAAAGTGCATTTTTTTGATCAGTTTCTTAAGTTCTGTTGATTTTTTTTAAAAAACTAGTTTTCTTGATAGTAGTGCAGTTTCAAGTAACCTTGCATCCCATTATGGTCACTTTCAGTGCACTTCTTGAATGAACTAAAGCTTTGGTTTGACAAAGATGATGGTAGATTTTAGTTAAGCTCTCCCATTATTATTTTAAATGTAGTTTCTCTTTCTTGCATAATTTCATTGATGTTTCACTTTTCACTTTATGTATCTCTGGTACATTTGTTAGGAAACACTTCATATAATCATTTTTCATGTTTGAAATGCTGATCTCATATTCAGTAGCATGCCATACGTTGTGGTTCGACTATAATATTCTTATTCTGAATTTCTGACATTGTTGGTGTGTTCCTACTTCATTAAGTAGCTGTCTACACAACTCATGGAATCCGTGAAAATGAAAATATAAAAGTTGTCACATGACATACTCAGAGATTTATGCGAAGATGATATGGTCACAACTTATTCTACAGAAGCTTTAGATCCAGAATTTAGCTAGCTCTGTTAGTGTCAGTAAATACTGAATACCATCATTAAAATTATGGGAAAGATACATACACCGGTTTCTTAATACATGTTGCTTAATTGAGCCTTCTGGGAACTGGGAAGACAATAAAAAGAAACACAGATGAGGTGCTTACTTGTTTTCTCTAGTTCCGTTGTCCTTGCAAACATTTATTGCATGCTTTTTGGGTGCTGCTCTTTCAGTCAGCAACAATTCTGTGGATGTTTCTAACAAAAAAGAAGTGCAATATTCTTGTGAAGTGCACTTCTTTTGATCTTCTTTGCCTAAAATAACGGCTTGCGTACCACAGGGTATGATATGATATCCATATTATCATTTAAACTGGAGCTCTCTTAGTATTTAGATAGCTACTAAATTTTAATTATTGAGAAGAAGCCAAGCTGGCTGGCTTAAGTTTTTGTATATGTTCTAGTGGAAAATGTGAAATGATATATGTTTCTTGAATGTATGACTTGATCGTATATTGGTATTGGTTTTACATTTCCACTTTATCTTCATCAAGTGGTTTTTCATGGACTCACTATCGTGCTTGCTGTAAACATACTATAGCTTGTAGGACTAAGCATATTTCTGATAATGCACCTAACTTTCTTTTTTAAAAAATCCTTAGGTGTCGGGAAAAGTTGTCTCCTCCTACGGTTCTCTGATGGTTCCTTCACCACCAGTTTTATTACCACCATTGGGTAAGTGCTGTGAAAGTTAGAAAAGAAGCTTTTGACTGGATTGTTGTTGTACAAATCGCAGTGCATCTAAAAACTTGTTTTTTATTCTTGTAAAAGGATTGATTTCAAAATAAGAACAATCGAACTGGATGGTAAACGGATTAAACTGCAAATCTGGGATACAGCTGGTCAAGAACGTTTCCGAACTATTACAACTGGTATCGTTGTTTATTTTCAGTTGAAGTGAAGTTTGTTTTGAAAAATTACATGGATATACTGCTTTGCATCTGAATACTTTCTGCAATGCAGCCTACTACAGGGGTGCAATGGGTATTTTGCTTGTTTATGATGTCACTGATGAGTCATCATTTAATAGTACTGATTCCTTCACTTCTTCTAATCTTCTGTTATGGCACTTCACCTTCCACTTCTGATCTTGGTGGTGTTATTGACAGATATAAGAAACTGGATTAGGAACATAGAGCAACATGCTTCCGATAATGTGAACAAGATTTTGGTAGGCAACAAAGCTGACATGGATGAAAGCAAAAGGGTACATTCTGCTCAGTGAATATTTCTCATATAACCTTGCAAGATCATACTATACTATGGTGTATCAAAGTATTTATTCCATACAAGCAAAGAATGTTGTTTTAGCACATTGATAGGTATGATTGAGTATCCATAATTAATAGAACTAAAATGCAGAATAGTAATTAAAATCAAGATGTAAATAAACTTAATGCAAAAAATAAAAGATTAAAATACTTGGTATTTTGTAGTTCCGTTCCCAATGTATGAAAGCTATTTTTTTGGTGCTATGCTATTGCGTGCATTAATTTTGGGTTGGAACTACAGCATATAATAATGTTCTGTACCTAATATGGTCATCTTGGGGGTTATTCCAGTCTTTCAAATTTTATTTTGGACATCCTGTGGCTTAATTTTTAATTAGTTGTATTATCTTAACATAGGCTGTACCAACTTCAAAGGGGCAAGCACTTGCTGATGAATATGGCATCGAGTTCTTTGAAACGGTTTGTTAATCTTTTTCAATATTTGTGCTTCTGTCTTAATAGTATGTAATCAGTTGTGCAATGCACCATTTCTCACATTCTACACGTGTTTAATTTGTTTGTTGGCTATAGAGTGCAAAGACAAACCTGAATGTCGAGCAGGTTTTCTTTTCAATAGCAAGGGATATTAAGCAAAGACTTGCGGAGACAGATTCCAAGCCTGAGGTATAATCTCCATCTTCTCTTCCCTTTGAATTAGCAACATGGTTCTTCTTCAAGGTTGTTTAACATACTCTATTTTCAGGATCGCACAATCAAGATCAACAAACCAGACGGCGATGCTGAGGCCACAACTTCGCAGAAATCCGCATGCTGTGGATCGTGAGTGTTGTTATGTTGTTGGATGGAAGACAAAATAGTGATCATAGTATCATACAATGCTTGTAACTTTTATCCTTTGCCTTTTTTGTGACCATCCTCGTGCCTCCTTTACGTTAAAATTGCTATTCTGGTATTCGGACTTGTGTTTTTTTTGTGAACAATGCTAGTTGTTACACTAGTAAAGAAAAGGTAACTTTGCTGTAGCACAATAAGTACGAATGGTGCAGCTGATATTATGGTATCCAGAAGTTGGCCATGAGGAGACTACTAGGTAACCATTTCAGTTCAGTTATAAGAGTACAGGGTAGGGCTTGCAAATCTATTTTCGATGCGTTTTACTGGGTAACATAGGTTTATTTATTGATCCGTCGTGTAATAGCATATTCCTGTAGCGAGACAAACGTGTTCTCCAGACAAGGTTGCAGAATATTTGGCTATATCATTTCAGATAAATGCACATTTAGCATAATTCTTATACAAAGCAGTTTTACAGATCTGCTGCTCGACTCAATTACCCTCAAGCTAATTGACATGATCAGATATATAGAGTAGGTGTGGTCATTTGGATAGACCAATCGATTCGGTTTTGGTCTTTGACCTTTTCTAAACTTTCAGTCATACTGAAATGTATTGCAAAATAGTTAAAGACCGACTAATTTGGTCTCGGTCATGACCAAAATATGGTTCAAGGGTGGACGGTGTGAATGAGGATGGACGGTGTGAACGATCGATTCTCAAGACTCAAAGAAATCATGCTCACATCATTAACCCCAAATCGGAGCTTCAGTAACTTTACAAGACAACAATAGAAGGCGAGTGAGGTTGAGGGTAGAGGAGGGAGGATAGACTTCAGTCTCCCAAGGTGGAGTATGGGGCAGTTGTGTGGTGTTGACAGGGACAATGGCAAGCAGGGATGTTAAAGATAGAGTGTGGGCAGTGACAACGGCTGTAGTCTATGGGTGGTTGGTGGCACAGCAGGGATGCTAGATGTGCTGGCATCAGTGCGCTTGCCACCTAGCCCCATAGGGGTGTGAACAGTAATGCCCAAGTGGGAAGGATGCTCGAGTAGGGGTGTCGAGTGAGAGTGAGGTGTTTGGAGGAGAGGATTAAGGTTAGGGTTTTCTTAGTTCTTGGGCTTGGGCTGTTTGTCTAATGCACTTCATTGAACTTGTATTTCTTTTTTTTAACTAAGAGATAACTGATTTGACCGAAATAAATTAGGTTAGTACGAATTGGTGACCGAAATTCTTGTTTTGCTAGTAGATGGACCTAAGCAAATTTTTGGGAGCTTGAGTGAAACCATTATGGCTGGCTATCAGTGTTTTGTCAAATTCTGGAACCACCCTTTACTGTTTATGGGCAAACCAAGTGTGTTTGGTTGTGGAAAATTGTTAGGAAAGAAGTGAGTCTGAGGGATGTGTACCTTGTTAAGTCTGCTATTTAGTTGTTGGATGTAGGAGTTTAAGGAGGGATTGAGAATGTGAGTTTAAGAGCGAACTCCCATATTTTCAATATGTTAGGGGTTGATAATTGGAAGGGAATTTCACTCTTAAATAGGATGAGAAAGATCTAAGCCGTACATTATAACTTAAAATTTAATTCCTATCCAAACTGCTCGTAATTCTTATCTCTACTATCAAACAATGGATGAGAAGCAAAAACAAAACTCTCATGACCAATCCCTCCACCAACTCCCCCTTCTATACTTTCAATCCCCTTTCTAGAAATTGCTAAACACACTGACCGCTAGGCCTAGCTAGACCTGCCAGTAAGTAACAAGCTTGTGTAGCAGGTTGTTACCACTTGACTAGGTGTTCTTATACACCAATCATGTCACTTAGGCCCCCTTTTTAATTAAAATACATATTTTATCTTAATTTTTTACACACTTTTTAAATAGTTAAAAATGTGTTTTGTGTAAAAAAAGTTCTCTTCATCATCTTCGGGTGTAAAGTTTTAGCTCATCGCTATCCAATGTATCATACTATCATGTATTGCACACACCCAAAGAAAACATGTATTTTTTAAATTTTTTTAAAAAATCTTAAGATTTTAACTTATTTTCTGAACATAAATGGATTCATTTTTAATTTTCTTATAAAATTAACTTGATACTATGATCTAAAAAAACTTTCAACATCCATTTTCCATAGCAAAGTAATTAAAGCCAAAGCGTGCTAACTGGCATGCATATATCTAAATCTAACCCGGTCAACAATAGAATTAATTAGTGCACGCTATCCTGTCTTTTTTTTCTTCAAAATGGTCAGCCTTGTTTGGGAGGAGAGCATTAATTACCGTAAACTAAACCTCCAGCCTGCTAATAAATCTGCTGGTGCTGCTACTTCTCCAAATTAATTTTAGTTAGAAAATTAAAATAATATAATTGAACCATCTTAAATTAAGCAAATAATTACACACCTCTGCTCGATCACATGATCCCATCTCCTATTAAAATCGTTAACCACCTAGCAACACTTATTACCTGCCAAACTAAGTGACTAGCTAATTAGTCACTTAACCAAATACTATTTCCTTCATCCCAAAATACAATCTGCATCTAGCACTGATGTCAAGGCCAAGAAAAAAAATTATTATCATCTCCTCATTTAAATTATCCTAATAAATAGCTAATAAAATTAGAGATCTTGAGAGTGGATGATTTAAAATAAATAAATTTACACTACAAATCTACCTATCATGGATAGCACACCTATGACAGACCAGTAGCCCATCCAATGGCCCATCACAAAACTCATTACTTGTGACGGATGACAACTTACCCCATCATAGGTCAGGCTAAATGGCATGGACTGTTAAAGGAAAGAGCTCATCCGTGACAGGCCGATTACTAAGGAACCGTCACTGATTATCGGTATCGGTTTGAAGTTCTGATAAGGACCTAGATGGGCCAATAGTTTCCACCCATCGTAGATATGTTTTTTTACATGTGATAGGTTGTGTTTTCTGACCTACCAAAATGTATGTCTGTCCTATATATACTGAGCTCACTTAGTAATTTAACTATCATACCTATTGCGCTATTCACTATTGAGGTTAGAGAGTGGGGGTGAACTTTTGCTCTAAAATAGAGGTAAAAAAACCAATTTTCACATCTAATTTTTAAAATTAGTGTTGCACAATTTTTTAGATATAGGTTGTATTTTTTTCCTAAACATGTGTATTATTCTAATTAGTGTTTTTGTAATATTGCAGATAGACAGAACCTAGATGTACACTAGCAATTGCTTGAGGCAGGAGTATAGAGTTGGAGTTATTCAATTTTAAAATACCGCGGGTGATGACAGCCTAGAAGGAGCAAAGAATTTATGATATACCCACATGTGGGCTGCAAGAATAAGAAGATGTTTGCGCAAAGAGTTTAGCTATAGTCTTACTTAATACGTTGATGATTCATGAATGGCTATATTTGCTGGTTCAAACATAATGAGGTAGAACCTTTGACAGTTACATCGGTGGAAATACTAGATGAGCAGCATGATGATGATATGTCTGTTCCTTCTCCTTTGGGTAGGAAAATAGTTGGCGTCAATGATGATGCCCTTGGTTAGATATTGTAGGATGTCGAGACTCTAGTGTATAATGAAAGAGACTATGAGAAGTTTACACGCTTGGTAATAGATTCTGAGACTCCTATCTGCCCTAAGTATAAGCTAAAGTACATGAAGTTGTCGATAGTACTTGAACTCAGCAAGCCATAGGAAATGTGAGTATGCAAGCTTTAAAGGAATGTTGCGGTTTGTTTTACAAACTTTTGAAACAATTTCTCTATCACACTCACCTTGGCATCATCTACAGTGATACCAAAGAGGGTGCATTGTAGGAGACATGGCATGAATAGACTACTACGGAACTGTGGTGCCGATACCAATCCTAGGAAGACTTGCTGGTATCCACGATCAACTGAGATGCATTATTGCAACTATTATAACTTAGATTATATCTTATTGGAGGTCACATATTTAAAACAGTTCCGACCATGTAATCAGCAAGCAGAGAAGCAATAATGAAATTTAACATAGCTAGAACTCAATCCATAAGCAACGATTTAGGACTAGAAAAGAAATCCTAACCTTCAGCTTCACTCCTTCCTAGGAGAGGGGAAAAACACCAATTGAGTACATATGTATTTAGTAGGTCACGTGAAATATGAGCATGTAGGCTTCAAAAGAATGCTAGGGTTTATTTCGCAAACTTTTGTAACCATTTTTCAAAACTCTAAGTGTGGGTTTAACATGTGGTTAGAAAGAGGCTCTCACCTCAATCTAGTCCATGAATTGCTTTGCAACAACTCAAGTGGACAAAACAAATTTTAGTTGATTAAATTATTGATGGAAACCATTGCCCTATCGGTTGCCCTACAAGACATTAGCGCATAGCTAGCCGCCCTTAGGCAACTCTCATCTCTTTTCTCCTTTGTTAGTTTCCTTTCACTTTTTTATCCATTGGGCATCAACCCATCTCATATCTTATCTCTTTGGTTAGCAGAGCCATTCATAACCTTAATCTCATACTGCTTCTCCTCAAAAAACCAAATCTATGATACCATTCGACATCCTGATCCACAGGATTATTTCAGACTATGTAATGTTCATCCATTAGCCCAATTAGCTAATTTTGGTAGCAGTTCCCAAGTCCACAAACCATTTTCATAAAGCACAGAAAATACATCTACATAAGAAGAATCACTTCATATTTTCCTATGACCATGAGCACAACTATTTGAATAGTTTCATAACCTTTGTAGAGGGATATGCTTTACCAACATGACATGAGCTTACTTCTCACACCCATCGGTGGGGAAGTTTTGTGACAAGGCTTTCCAAAGTCATCCTAGGATACCTCATGCACAGTAGATAGGCCAAACCAATCTCAATTAGGCATTCATTTTGATTATCAATAACCCTAAATACCTTGACCGAGTACTAGGCCGACTGCATTATCCCTGCTCTGTCTTAGGAATTCGGAGATACCTCCAAACACCTTATCCTAGCGTTCCACATCTACTAGCATGCAAGATTACCCTGTTTTGGCTTATTACTTGGCTAGTGGCATCCTATACAACCATGTGGTTGCATTGTACTATAATAAATGCAATTTATCAAGAAATCAGTTCTTATATATGAATACAAAGCATCTTACTTTGTATCATGAGTTTTCACAGATTTAATGGTTTTGCAACCCATTTTTTCCATATCAATAAATAAGTGTAATTAGAGTAGACCATCGGAATCCATACTAAGGGAGCACATTTATTAAGTTACCACGAGGGGGCGTGACAAGGGATATGGGTCATCAATAACATATGAGTATAATATAACTAATAGGTAAATCTGTCGACTCGTCACGTGAACTGAGGTTGGTCAAATATAACGTGCATACTTACAAATAAATATTATATAAATTAAGAACAATATGATCAAAGGATGACTTGCCTCTATCTTTATCTTTGAAATCCTTGAAATTCCATGTCTGAAATAATTTTTGTCATCTTTGACTACGCATAAAATAGAGAAAACCACACAAAACCCTAAAAACAAAATATCGTTATCATTAACTAATAGTGCCATTAGAGACTTGAATGGGGTAGATCGGAGTTATGGATAGGGAGATACAAATTTTTGAAGATTAAAAAACTTTTGGAAAAGGAAAAAGGATCTATTTATATTGGAAAAAGAATATTCTCAAGAATATTTAGGTGGGGTCCAATTATGAGAAGAGAAGAGAGAAGAAGGGATGGTAGACTTTATCTATAGGGAAATGATAAAAGGGTCTGTGGACTTAGGTTCATGGGGTTTGGCATGAGAAATTGAGAGAGGGGAGGAGATATTTGATGGCCTATTGAAATGGACCACCTCTTACAACCCAAGGAGGAGCAAGGCCTGTAGAGGAGGATGGCGCTCGTGGGCTGTGCGGCCTAGGAGAAAGCCTGGCCATGACGGCTCAAAGGGCAAGGGGGCCACATGTTAGTGACAAGAGAGAGTGCAGGGCTAGGATAGCCATTGTGGCGCTGACGTGGCTGCCACATTGGATGGTCAAAGGGGAGAAGGATGCTAGCTAGGGATCGAACGATGGACAGCGTGCAAGTAGCATCGGTTCATAGCAGATGGTTAGCACTGGATCAATGAGTGGAGGAAGGCAAAACTTTTGAGTGGCTCAGATGGAGGTAGGGATGGAGGATGGCGGTTGGCAGTATGTAGCCAAGAGTGATGATGAGAGAGTTCGGTAGCTCATCGGTGGGGTCGCACGATGGTGGAAGGGTTTTGGTTTTGGTCTAAGGCACTCAAGCATGGAGGAAAAATGAGAGGGGAAGAAGAGGCTCACTGGAGGGAAAAAAAGAGGGCTGGCAACGGCTTGTGAACCCAAGAGCTTGAGCTCAGTTTTATGCCGGTGTGACCAGACTCTAATAGAGTGGCGTGGCTTGGTGGGGAAGACATAGAGGGAGGCCATGGCTTTTTTAGCCGAGCAGCGGTGAGATTTTTTTCTTGCTAAGAGGACGTGAAGGTGATGTGGCATAGCTAGCGGACGTGATAAGACTATGACAAGATAGTGCCAGCTTTTGTCAGTCACATGGAAGGAAGAGGCCAGACAATGAGTGGCAGTGGCTTTTTTTGACCGGGTGCACAACGATGGCATTTCTGGAGTGGCTGTCATGCTAGTGGGGCTAGAGGAGTTGATAAACACGGTCACGAGCTTGTGGGTTGTTGGCAAAGGCAAAGATTTCTTGTGAAGTGGCTGGGGCATTGTATCAAGCATGTGTGGTGCATGGGAGAAAAGGGGAAGGAAGGAGATGACTGCGGGCACGCGGGCGAATGTGACGAAGGCACTAATTGACAGGCAGGCCTAGTGTGACAGGCAGGCCTAGTGAGAGGGATAAGCGGTGGGGGCTCACGAGAGTAGCGGTTAGATGGGCGAGGTGCGCTTGTGGGTCTTGGGCCATCGAGGCTGCGCGACGTGGTAGGAATAGTGGATCAGGGCACGATGGATGAGACGGGCTAGCGCAAGGTAGAGAAGGAGAAACGAGGTCGAGAGGTTGGACCATGTAGGAGGAGGTTGAGGACACTAGGCCACATGTGGGAATAGAGAGGCTGGTTGGGCCGGGAAAAAGCTAGGGGATGGGAGTGACCCAAATAAATAATGGTCTTTGATAATTTTTAAGGAATAAATGGAGAGAGAAATTTGAGGAATTCAAATTCATATTTCAATTTAAATTTGATTTTTGTGCTCACAAAACTTTGAGGATTCTAGGGAGATCTTCAAGACCAAAACTTGGGTATTTTTTAAATGTGTTTGAATTTTGAATAAAATTGTGTAGATGATGGGAAATAAAAAGAGAGAGATTCAAAGGAGGTTTTGAATTCAAAATTTAAAAATTAAAAAGGATATTTTTGGTGGGGGTTTTGATTGGAATTTTGGAAGGAGGGGTATTGAAGGACTTGGAATTAGGAGGAATTGCAAAATGAGAATAGGAATTTTGGTTTGAGATTCTTGGGGTAAAAAAAAGGGTTTAATTAAGATCTTAGTACTTAGTACTTAGTACTTAGGTTTTTAATCACATAAAGAACAGAAATATTTGGGAATAAAGTTTTTATTAAAATATTTCTTAACGTCACGGAAATCAACCGTCACACTCCTGTTGCCGTCTAGGAGCGACCGGATTGCGTCGAGCCAGCCGATCCTCTCTTTGGACGACAGGGGCACTGGGCCGGCGGCGCCAAGGCGTCGCGGCGATTCCGACGGATCGGGCGGGAGGGCAGTCGGGCCCGGTGGATCTAGACGTGTCCAGGAGAGGGGGCGGGCGGCGTGGATACGGCGACGATGGAAGTGAGTTGGCGTAGATCCTGCGGTGACGAGGAGTGGGTGCGGATCCGCCGGGGGCTGGCGCGAAGAACCTGCATCTGCGGTGGCTGGAGCGGCTGCTGGGCATGTTGGAGGACGTGGAGGATGTTATACGGCTTCGCTTATTCTCGTCGTGCTCGTCGTTCTGCGGCAGCTCAGGTCACTGACCTCAACGACGTCTAGAACGCCGGGGATGACGACTACGACGATGCTGTCGGCATAGAGGGTGACGATGTCCAACGGCGCTCGTTCATGCCGTGCTCGTCGTTCAACCACGCGAAGGGCTCCCGCGTCACGAGCTTGATCTTCGGCAGTGGTGGCGACCTCGGTGCTGGTGATGGAACGGAGAGGTTGAAGGAAGATGGCCATGGCAGATAAACGAGAGAGGGAGGAGGTTGAAGGAAGACGCGTAAAATAGGTAGACTAGCGGCATGTTTCAAATTATATGCAAATTCTAATGGCACTGATACTAATACGCGAATTGTAATGGAATATTTCATAACCGTCAAATTTATAATGGCACGTATCCAATTAAACCTGTATAATTTGGGGATATACATGGTCATTCCATTATTTCTGTCATATTTTGTTAAGAATTTTGGAAGCCAGTTATGATGCTCTTGAGAGTTTCATAGTGTTGGTGATTCCTGTGAAAAAGAAGTCTCCTGCACACCGAGAGGAAACAGTAAGCAGTAGTTTACTCGTTATTCTTGTCTACTCTGGGAATCACTGTGCCATTTTTTTTGTTGGGCATGTGGCATTTGGGCGAAATATTGGGATCATCTTGCATTGATGCTTGTGTGTAATTTTGTTGCTTATATGCGCTTCTTGCATCATCTTGTTTGTTGCAATTTGGAACTGGAACCTTGGTGTCCTTCATTTCTATTTATCCTGCAGATTTGCTGTAATCAGCAAAGTTTTCTTGGTTGAAATGATTTGCCCGTAGTAAAATATTAGGGTGGAAATCGGCTTTCTGTTTTGCCTGTAGTAAACACTTGACATGCATTTAAATTATTGAGCATAGAGTGTAATTAAATGGCACTTGGATTTTTTTTTGTTAGGTCTGTGCAAGGAGGAAGGGGAACATAAGTGCTGAAGCTCTGAGAGCCAACAATACGACATTGACCTATAAGGTTCAGAACTATTCCGCTGATTTCAGCTGGTTATCTATAATGGGAAATCCAATGATGCAACCAGGTTAACTATCAAGAATAGTTTGGTTCCTCACAGTAATTAACGGTATATATACTTTGTGCTATTGTTTGCTAGAAACTACGGATAAATCTGAACAGTTAAGTCTATCATCTATGTACCTAAGATTAACAGTCTTTTCAGCAGGCTTGTTTGTATTAACTGTGCTTTGGTTAGCCTGTGTTGCATCCGACAGCTCATGAGACTTTTTGACAATAGTTGAACTGAAACAGATATTTGTCTCAGTTGTCTTTCTGATAGTCAGATTCAAGCCTTTTGCCTTTTTTTTTCTTTTGTCCTGAACCAACTTTTGAAGTCTAATGAATATACACAGATTCGGCTCTACTACCGATCCGATCCCTCCGATCTGATTGGCCACCGATCCGATCCCTCCGATCTGATCGGCCACCGATCCGATCTCTCTGATCTGCCACCGATCCGATCCCTCTAATCTGTCGATCCCTCTGATCTGATCGGTTGCCTATTGCTGATCTGATCGCCCTCCGATCCGATTGGCCCTACTATCGATCCGATCCCTTCGACCTGATCGGCCACCAATCCGATCCCTCTGATCTGCCGATCCCTCCGATCGGCTGCCCATCCGATCTGATCAGCTCCTGATGTGTTTCTAATCGACTGCCGACCCCTCCGATCCGCTCGACCGATCGGCTGTCGATCCCCTCATGGCTGGCGAAGCAATGGCATCACTGCTTCCGACGACCGCTGTCTCGCGGCCGATGCTGCTCACGCTGATGAAGTGTGTCGGGCTGAGGAGGCCCGCATTCACAACGACGCCCTAGATGCGTACGAGAGCGCTGACGCGGCTCTCTGGGCACAAGCCACCACCATCGTCAATGTCAAGGCGCTTATCCCTATCGTCCTCGACAAGGCCACGGACTCCTACACTAAGTGGCACGGTATGTTCCTCACTATCCTCGCCAAATATGCCCTCACCCGCCACGTCCTCAAGGATGAAGCATTCCCCGCGCAGCCGGTGTGGCTCTAGGCGGACTGCTGCGTCCTCACTTGGGTGTACGTCACCGTCTCCAGCGACCTATAGCAGTCACTAATGATGTGGCAAGGTCGCGCCTGCAACGCGTGGTGCTACCTTGAGGATGAATTCCTCAGCCAGAAGGAGTCCCGTGCCCTTCTCTTTGAGATGCAGTTCCACACATTCCATCAGGAGTCCTTAAGCGTCACTGACTACTGTCACCGCCTTAAATCCATGGCTACCTCCCTCGTCGAATTCAGCGACCCCATCGGCGACAGGTAGATGGTGCTCACGCTTCTCTGTGGCCTTAGTGGCAAGTTTTGCCACATGGTGTCCATCCTCAAGATGCACCGGCCGTTCCCAACATTTATTGAAGTGCGCACTCACCTTTTGTTAGAGGAGATGGAGATCGACGCTCGTCCTCCGTCCTTACCGGCCGCTCTCATCGCTATGACGCCGCGCCCAGTGGCTCCAGGTGCCACTGCTGCTCCTCATTTGTTAGCGCCTCCTCCTCCATGCCCCGCTGCACCAACCGAAGGCCAGCGTAACGGCCGCCGTCGTGGCCACGGTGGATGCGGCAGTTCTACTGGTGTCAGCCCTCTAGTGCCTTCTGCAGGAGCGGCGCCAGGTGGACAGGACGGCGTCCCTCCCAGTACGGTCGTGTACCTGTCGTTCGCCCACCCTTGGGCTAGAACCGTGCGCATGTGGCCGTAGGACCTGTCCGACCGACCTCCACCATCATAGCTTGTGTTTCACGTAGCCCTGCACTATGGTGGTTTTGGTGCTCTTCCCAGCACCTATGGAGGCGCATACGGTGCCCCATCATCCCTGTACGGCATGTACTACGGGGGAGCTACACCACCGAGCTTCCAGGCACCCTCACCAGCGTACCAGGCGGCTCCTTGGCCGCCCACTCACGGAGGGTCTTGGCACTAGGACTCCTTGGCGCACTTCTTCAACATCATGACGCTCAACCAACTGGCCTCTGAGTGGTATGCTGATACGGGTGCCAGTTCCCACATGGCCTCGGACGCTGGTATACTCTCCATCATTTCCCTACCCTCTTCATCTACTCCATCTATCATTGTGGGCAATGACGCTTTACTTCCTACCACCGACAATAATTGTTCCATTTTGATCCATTTGGTCTTTCTGTGAAGGATCTGCAAACCAGGAACGTGATCGCCAGGTGCAATAGTTTCGGTGACCTCTACCCATTTTTTGCACCATCTACCAGCACCTCCACGTTCATCGCCGCCCCACCTCCCTTTGGCATCGCCGTCTCGGTCATCTTGGGCGCGATGTTCTATCCAAACTTATTAGGTCCAATATCATTTCCTGTAATAAAGATGATATCGATCATTTATGTCATGCGTGCCATCTCGATCGCCATGTACGTCTATCTTTCGGTTTATCTACTTCTCGTACTACTCATAATTTTGATTTAATCCATTATGATCTATGGATCTCTCCACTTGTTAGTGTGTCAGGATACAAATATTATCTTGTTATTCTTGATGACTACTCTCACTACATTTGAACTTTTCCCATTCGTCTCAAATCCAAGACATTTTCCATTATTTCCACCTTTTTTTACGTATGTTCGCACACAGTTTGGCACCACCATCAAGTGCATCAAGTGTGACAATAGCCGTGAATTCGATAATTCCCAGGCCATCACCTTTTTTCTCTCTCATGGTGTTGCTCTCCGCATGTCGTGCCCATACACTTTCCAACAAAATGGTAAAGCCGAGCGTTCCATTTGTACCATCAATAACACTCTGCGTTCACTTTTATTTCAGGCGTGTCTCCCTCTAGCTTACTGGGTTGAGGCCCTTCACACCGCCACATATCTTGTGAACCGCCTCCCTACCACAACACTCGCCTCCTCCACACCATACTACGCTCTCTTCTCTGTCCCGCCCTCCTATGATCATCTTAAAGTTTTTGGTTACGCCTGTTATGCCAATATGTCCTCTACAGCGCCCCACAAACTTGCCCCTCGTTCTTCTCTATGCGTGTTCCTCGGCTACTCCTCGGAGCACAAAGGCTATCGATGCCTTGAGCTTCAGTTGAACCGCATTCTCATTTCTCGATATGTCATTTTCGATGAATCCTTTTTCCCTTTCTCCGCATGTCTACCACACCCATGGCACCTTCCACCTTGGACTTTCTTATCGTTGATCATGATCTTACCGCTTTAATTCCTGGAGCTTCTTTTATGCGTGTAGGTACAACAGCCTCCTCAGTGGCACACCCCGTGCCCGAGGCCCCAATTGCGTTGTTGAGCCTTGGTGCAGGGCCGTGGTCGCCCGAGTCCTCGTCGTCCGGTGCCGCTGCCTCTGTGCACCCTGCACAGGTCACTGCCAGCGGCACCACACTGACCACAAGTATTGCCGGTCCTACTGCCCTTGCTGCTCACGTGCAGGTTGTTGCCAGAGTTACCGGCTGCACAGCTGTCACTAGACCGATTGTCATCCCTCCGGTGACCAATGCGCACTCTATGCGCACGTGTGGTAAAGCTGGCGTCGCGCAGCCCATGGATCACCTCAACCTCAACGCTGTGCCCATGTCGCCTCTTCCTCGCTTTGTTCGTGATGTCCTATCAGACCCCAATTGACGATCTACTATGCAGGCTGAGTATGATGCTTTGATTGCCAACGACACCTGGAGTCTTATGCCTCGCCCTCCTGGCGTCAATGTTGTGACTGGCAAGTGGATTTATTGCCACAAATTGCTCGACGATGGGTCTCTTGATCATTACAAGGCTCGCTGGGTTCTACGGGGTTTCACGCAATGGCCCGATGTTGATTATGATGAGACTTTCAGTTCGGTTGTCAAGCCTGTGACAGTTTAAGTTGTTCTCTCCCTAGATTATCTTAGAACTGACCCATTCATCAACTGGATGTGAAGAATGCATTTCTCCATGACACTCTCACTGAGAGAGTGTACTGCATGCAACCCTCTGGATTTGTGGATTCTTCTCGCTCAGATTTTGTCTGTCGGCTAAACAAGTCCTTATATGGTTTGAAGTAGGCTACTCGTGCTTGGCATCACAGGTTCGTCTCTCACCTCATGTCACTTGGATTTGTTGAAACAAAGTTAGATACTTCGTTCTTCATATATCGCCGCGGTCTAGACACGACCTACTTACTACTATATGTTAATGACATTGTCCTCACTGCCTCCTCTGAGGGATTACTCAAGCATATCATTGAGGCTCTCTGGCATGAGTTTGCTATGATGGATATGGGTCAGCTGCATCATTTTCTAGGCATTTCTGTGACACGCTCCGTAGATGGTCTGTTCCTTTCTTAGCGGCAATATAGTCAGGATATTTTGGAGCGTGCTGGGATAAGTGCATGCAAGCTGTGCAGCACGCCTGTTGAGCTCCACTCCAAATTATCTGCTGATGGACCACCTGTCGCTGATGCTACACAGTTCCACAGTCTAGCCGGTGCTCTGCAGTATCTAACCTTCACTCGACCAGACATTACCTTTGTAGTTTAGTAGATATGTCTCTATATGCATGATCCTCGAGAGCCGCTCCTCGCTGCTCTCAAGCAGATCTTACGCTACTTGTAGGGCACCCTATCTCTTGGGTTGACCATGCGCCGATCTTCGCCTACAGATCTTGTTGTTTACACAGATGCTGACTGGGCTGGCTATCCTGACACTTGCTGGTCGACCTCTGGCTATGCCATATTTCTCGGGGATAACTTGGTGTCCTGATCTTCCAAACGTTAGCATACGGTCTCCAGATCAAGTACTGAAGCTAAATATCATACTGTGGCGAATAATGTTGCTGAAGCTACCTGGCTGCGACAGTTGCTTCTTGAGCTTCGGCACCCCCTCGACGTGCCACCTTCGTCTATTGTGACAATATCAGTGCTGTATATCTCTCCAGCAACCCGGTGCAGCATCAGCGGACCAAGCATATTGAGATTAATCTCCATTTTATTCGAGAGAAGGTTGCTCTTGGTAACGTTCGGTTCTACATGTTCCTACAACATCATAGTATACCAACGTCTTTACCAAGAGTCTTCCTACCTCACAATTTCAGGAGTTTCGATCCAGCCTGAATGTTAGTGATATTCCCGATTAGACCGTGGGGGAGTGTTAGTATATTGTAATTATATGAAGTGTAATTATAATAGGCATGACTATGTGAATGCCTTGTGAGCCGCCCTGGCCGCCTATATATACTGATGCATTGACAGGGAATAGAATCAATCATTTCCATATTTTTAAATTACACTCAACTCAACACAGACTTTAGTCGAGAGTTGAAACTCAATAATAATCTTTTAGACATATCAACAACTGTTTTTTAAGAACTCCCACTCACTTTGGTAGAAAAAATATGTCGTTTTATAGTATATTGTAAATAAAATTCAAAACATTTTTTGTAAAAGTTTAGATTGGATATGTAAAATATGTGTAGGTTTGCCTTGAAAATTGCTTTTATATTGTGATAAGTTTGTCAGGTTTTACAAATATTGTACAACAAAAATTAGTTATTAAATTATATTTTTAATCCTGTCTCTTTTGACCAAAACTACATATTTGCGTGACCGGAGAAAGTACAGATTAGAACAATTTCTGTTTAGATGTACATATTTTCTTTTGGCTATCATCTATGTCATAAGTTGGACAATTAACTTATCAAATCAAACTACTCGAATTGCAATGGATGCAGAGAGCGCGATGCTGCTATGATCCCTCACGCTCAGGATGCTCTCCGCCATTACAATGCTTGTTCGTACCAAAACTCGTGAACACGCGATGTTTGAGAGATCTGCTTCACTCTAGTGCAGATCCTTCGATTTTGAGGTTTGTTGGAGTGCACTCCCGATTGCCTTACCGGGCATGCCAAAAATATGCTTGTGTCGAGACTTGCGAACACGACAAGGCCTAGAAAATCTGCTTCGCTTTAGAGTAGGTCCTTCGGCTTCGAGGTTTGTTGGAGCGCACTCCCAGTTGTCCCACGAACATGCCAAAAATATGCTTACGCCAAAACTTGTGAATACGCTGAGGGCTAATAGATCTGCTTCGCTCCAGTGCACTCCCGATTGTCCTTCGGCTTCATTGGTTGGTTCAAGAGCACGCCGAAGTCCTTCGACTTCGTTGTCCTTTCATCGGGACGATGTAGATGCGGGCGTGCCAGTCAATTTGACTCTGCAATTGATAAGGAGATAAATAGATGTGTCAGTCGAACAATAAGCTGATATGAACTCTTGCTATCAGCTGGCTGCCGATAGGGTTAAGATAGTCATCAGCTGTATCAGACATACTCCTGCTATTGATTGATTATCGATAAGGACTGTAACACTCTTTCATCGGTTAGGAAGCCGATAAAGACATAAGCAGATGGTGATGAAGGGAATGAAAGATACATCGGCTATAGAGTTGATGTCACTCAAGATATAACGAAGGTGTAACAACTAGTCTACCGGCTGCAAAGCTGATGAAGGCCTAAAAGTATATTCAAAGAATACGATAATGATTCCATCAGCTACAAAGCCAACGGTAATCTAAAATAGGGTCTTTAAATAATAGCACGCGAGATCCTCCTATTGGCACGAAATAATATAAAAGATCCATCGGCTGTAAAGCCGATGGCGCTCCGAATATAATGTGCAATGAATAAGAAGGTGCGAGACTCGATCTCCTAAAAGTAAGAGACCTAGTGACCAATGTGACGGTACCGTTAGAGCCAACCTTGATAAATTAGACCAAATCAAGGCAGTATGAGACTAAGGCTAATGGCATAAAGACAGTGGAGACTAGATCGAATGTGCAGACAGAAGGAACGGGTAAACCCATCGGTTAGCTAAGTAGATGAGAGAAGATTTCTTAAGATATGTATGTATCGACTGAGAAGCTGATACACTGGACATTAGGTTAGGAGAAGTCACTGAAAACGTATGTGTATCGACTAAGGAGTTGATACACTAAGTGTGATGCTCGATGTGTGGATAACTCATCAGTTAACTACTCCGATGAAACTTCGAGTGAAGAACCATTGGTTTATGGATCAATCTACTATCAGCAGTCTACTAGGTCGAATCTAATCGATGTAGCACGAGACTAATAATGGTAAAAGGAGCTTGATAAGCTGATAAATCCCACGCAAATGTGATGTGGTATATTAGATCAAACTAAGAGGTCGGACCTAACCGATGCAGCTTTAGACAGAATGAATATACCAGGATAATGGCGTGACTTATCCCTTCGCTAGAGTTCGGACCTAACCGATGCAGCCCCGCCATGAGAGCAAGAACCCACCGGTAAAAAATCTAGATAAACTAGGATGGTGATACACCAAAGATATATTTGATTGAGAAATAATTTACAAGCTCCTAGGGGACTATATTTATACCCTGGAATTACAAAAGTCCAATGCAGCCTAAAACATAAAAGGAAAATATCTATAAGAAGTTAACAAAACTAATTAAACTTGCCTAATATTACAAGATATATTCTATAGATATATCCTGCCATGGTTTTCACGGCTCCTTCTTAGACTTAGTTCTATCTGGATTACTTTCTTTTTTTTGACTGAACCGAATCCATCCTCAATTCGTCCGATCGGCTCTTTCCCTATATCAATCAAACTCTTTCTATAAACCGATCAACTCTTCAATCTTGACTGTGGGGCTTACTAAATTTTGGTGTAAACACATGCTTCCAATTTCGAAGTACGAGGACTGATGCTTCGAAATTATCTTCCTCAGGCTCCCATAACTCTGAAATCTCCTCCCCTGCTTCTTGCAATCGGCTTTAATGAACTGATACAGTCTACATCAAATGTGCTAAGTTATTAAACTCTTGGGTGAAAAACTTCCTTCTAATGCGCCTTGATAATCTTTGGAAGGCTAGCTCTGCTAACTATTCATCGGTTAAGTCCAAGCTGTAGCATCGGCTTTGTACATTATAGAATCTTTGAATATATTCCAAAACCGATTCCTCCTTCCTCTTCTTTACCGATATCAAATCTATGAGCCGCATCTCGTGGATTCCTACAAAGAAGTATATGTAAAATTATTCTTCCAAATCAACCCATCCTTTGATTGAATTTGGTGGCAATGATACAAACCAATTAAAAGCCAATCCAGATAGTAACAATAGAAACAACCTAACTCTCATAGCTTCTTCTACCGATGCTTGTCTGCACTGAGCCAAGAATCGGCAAACGTGTTCTACTGTTGACATGTTGTCTTGCCCTGAGAACTTGGAGAAGTCTAGCATCTTGTATCAGCGTGATAACGGTATTCTATCAAACCATTTAGGATATGAAGGCCGATACATGAAATTTTCTCTCTTCAGTTTCAAGCCAAACTGTTCCTTCATCACTTTGGATATTTTGAAAGCGCACTCATCATCTTCATCGTGTTGCCCCTTGAGCTAAATATATCCATCGGACCAATTGAACATCAGCATCTATGGACCAATATCTGCTGTTGTATGAACTAGTCCTAAAGCATACTTGTCAACCCTTCAGATTGGCCGTTTAGCATGTGACATATAGCTTCATCAACTAGTTATTGGATGAATTTATGTGGACTTAAAGTTGTAGGTTGAGTTGGTTCACCAATTAGAGTTAGTCTTGATAAGGAATTCTTCGTTATTGGATTGTCTTGCATCATACAAAAGGATTGCAAGCATAACCTCTCAAAATTTCATAGACTGCTCCACGTGCTGCCTCTACTATTCACTCAGATCTTCCAATGCAACCAGAATAATAATATCTTCATCGGCTTCTACATTGGACAAGCGCACCTTGACATCAACCTCTTCTTCAGACATATTAATTAAAACTGTATCTCGCTGGTTGATGAATAAAATTCTGACATCTAATCAGACGATTGTATCGTCCCACCGGTCGATGAGTGAAATCTTCAATCGATGAATGGACTGACTGACGAACGACATCTTCGGTCCTACCGGGCGTGCCAAAAATATGTTCACGCCAAAACTCGCGAACACACCGAGTCCTACAAGATTTACTTCGCTCCAGTGCAGGCCTTTTAGTTTCGAGGTTTGTAAGAGCACACTCTCGATTGTCCCACCGGGCGTGCCAAAAATATGCTCACGCCGAGACTCGCCAACATGCTTAGGCTTAAAGAGATCTGCTTCGCTTCAGTGGAAGTCTTTCGGCTTCAAGGTTTGTTGGAGTGCACTCGCGATTGTCCCACCGAGCGTGCCAAAGATATGCTCGCATCGAAACTCACAAACATGCCGAGGCCTGGGAGATCTGTTTTGCTGCAATGTAGGTTTTTTGGCTTTGTTCAATGGCGTGCACTTCTGATTGTTCTTCGGCTTCATTGGTTGGTTTGAGAGCACGTCAAGATTCTTCGGCTTTATTGTCCCTTCGTCAGGATGATGGAGATGTGGGCGTGCCAATTAGTTTGACCCTACAATTAATAAGGAGATGAACATATAGGTCAATCACATGATAAGCTGATATGAACTCTTACTATCAGCTGGCTACCAATAGGATTGAGATAGTCATCGACTACATCCAACATGCTCCTACTATCGACTTGTTGCTGATAGGAACTAAAGCACTCTTCTATCGGTTGAAAAGCCGATGAAGGTGTAGGTGAATGACGACGAAGGGAACGAAAGACACATCAGTTGCAAGGTCAATGAGGCTATGAATAGGATGGTCAATAAGTATGTGTGTGAAATCCTTGTATCAACTGGTTGCCGATGGAAGCTATAATACTTGTTCATTGGTTGAAAAGCTCATGAAGTCATATTTAGATTGGTATGAAATAATGTAAAAGATCCATTGGCTGCAAAACTGATGGCGCTATGAATATAACGTGCGATGAATAAGAAGGAGTAAGACCCAATCGTCCGAAAGTGCGAGACCCAGTAACCACTGTACTTTAGACTCAGCCTCGATAGATTGGATCGAGCTGAGACATTATGAGACTGAGGCTAATACCAATGAGGCGACGGACTTTAGATTGGATGTGCGAGCGGAAGGAAAGGGCAAACCAATTGACTAGCTGAGCCGAGAGAAGATCTTTGAAAATATATGTGTATCGACTGGGGGGCCGAACCTAATTGATGTAGCCATAGACAGAGTGAATATACTAGGATAATGGTTAGACTTACCCCTTCATGAGAGTTCAGACCTAGCTGATGCAGTCTCACGTCAAGAGCCAGAACCCGTTGGTGAAAAACCTAGACAAGTTAGGGTGGCAATGCGCCAAAGATGTATTTGATCAAGAGATGATTTATAAGGTCTCAGAAGGTCTATATTTATACTATAGGATTATAAGAGTTTGATATAGTTATAACAACCATTAGATGTTATTTCCTAAAAGTATAAAAGGAAAATATTTATAAGAAGTTAGCAAAACTAATTAAACTTGTCTAATCTTATATAAGATACATTTTATAGACATAAAGTACGCCGTCGTAGTTTTCTTAGCTTTTCCTCAGACTCGATCTCATCTAGATAACTTTCTATTTTTTGACTGAACCGAATCGTCTGATTGGCTCTTTCCCTATATTAATCAGACTTTTTTCATAAATTGATCGGCGCTCTAATCTTGACTATATAGCTTACTAAATTTTTGTGTAAACAATACTACACACCCTGTATGTGCATGCGTATGATCGGCTTAAGTTAAACCAGTTATTTAATTGGTCCAATTTCGTTGCAATTACTAGTTCCCTGGTGTTGCATCATCGGACGACATGATTTGAGCAGGGTGGCGAGTTTGATGCAGTGAAGCCCCTGATGGAAGTGACCGTGGTATTCAGGGGAGAGATGTGATTGCATATCAACTTCTGGGCTCACAGCCGCAGCAGCAACAAGATCAAGCGCTTCTTCTCTGAATTGCACTACTAATTTGTCGGCTTGGACCAGATGCCAGATCCACTTCCAGTTCCAATTGCCATCGTTGAAACATGTACCATCATCGGTAAGAACAGTTATAACTTACTGTATTTCTTTCTTCTTAACTGGACTGGACTTGAATGATTCTTAATGCTTCATTCGTTCCATGCACAATTCATTCTAATATTTTGCACTGAACAACCTTGTTAATAATTAATCTGTAACATGCAGAAGAGCCGCTTGATCGGCACAAGAGAAGCTATGCATTTTGTCCAGGCCACTTGGATATTTTGCACCCCATAGGTGACCGTAAGTTTTTGGAAGCGACAACGACCGGTTTTACCAACAAATAAGTCTGCGCAATCTAAAACCATCAGGACTACCGTTCATGTAATTTATGTGCAAATCTGGATATTTATGCCAGCGAGATTTCCATGTTGTAGATAAGATATGATAATGATATGGTTATAGCTTGCCACACCAATGATAATGGAAAAACTATGATGGGATTTGTATTGTGTTATGCTAGCTAAATAATATATATTCAAGTAGTTTCTGCGTCCATCAGGAATCATATTTTAGTTACTTTGCCGGGCATTGTGGGCTGTTTGTTCTTTTATTCTACAAATCGGCACAATAATACAGGCATATATATTGTATAATGTATTGGGCCTGTTTGGCACCAATTACTGGATTCCAGAAAAATAAAGATTGTGCCCCCAATCAGCTTGGATTCTCAAGAGCAGATTGTGTTATCACTGAATCTGCCACCACCATCACCCATCAATGACATGTGGGTCTCCATATGTACCTTTAAGGATAATTTTATCATTTTTGAGAAAATACTAAATTTTTAATATAAAATTTGGTATCTTCAAGGACTAGGTACTTTAAGGCACAAAATTTCGTATTTATAGGTGCTTTTTGAAAGATCGTAAAGTTTCTCTACTCCTAAAGTTAAAAGCAGAAGAGGTTACTAGGAGCAGCTTTTGTTTCAACTAGAGAGAGATGTAGGTACCGCATCAAAAATTGAACTATAGTATTTTATTTTAGGACAAATTTAAGGATTTTTTTGCCAATTTTAATTTTTCAATCTCTTTTCATGATTATTAAGATAAGTAAAAAAATTCATACAGTTATTATTAATAATCAAAGTACAAAATAATTGTATGTCGCCTAATATATAATGATGCAGCCATATTAATTTTCCTCACGTGAACATGTAATACCATATGATTCTCTTTTTAATTCCATAACAAAATACATGCATTCTGCTAGTTAATTCATAAGTACTACTGCAGAAAAGCAAAATCATTAAGTAGGTGTTTGTGATGGAACCATGGGAGGTTTACCTTCAAAATATACGTTAGTACATGTTAAAAACTAATCCCTCTGTTGCAAATTACTCATCGTTTAGCTCTATGTCAAACATTTCTTAACTTTGAATATTAATTTCTAAAAATCTATCATAATATTTCTGTTTTTAAGATTAACCATGAGAAATAATGCTTTATAATATATATATATATAGTTCATGTTTTTAAACTATATGAATTTCTAGAATTTCATAGTCAAAGTTAACAACGTTTTACTGAAGATAAAATTAAAATGACAAGTAATTTGAAGCATAGAAAGAATTTGTTCTGGTACATTAGTAAATTAAGCTGATCTTTTTATATCTTGCAATCGGTATAGACAGAAATCTTGCCATGAAACCATATAGACAATAACACTACCATAAAATGGGTTATCATAGACTTTAATATATAAGCACAATCACAGGCGGGTCTGAACCGTCCATGCATGAAAGCCACTATCAGAAACGGCGCAAGACGAAATTAAAAAAGAACAGTTACGACAGTCAGTTTTACCAGACATCAAAAACCTAACATTAGGAAAGCTATATCCACCACTCACTACATGGTTGCCAAAACGAGCCATCCATGATCCATGCTATTGATAGTTTTTGCCATGCAATCATGAATGCAGTAATACACACCTAGAACACTCCCCGGCCAATCTTCTCATATCTTGACATACGCTACACTATAAATCAGTTAGCCTATAGCTTGGCCAATAATTCATCACAGATTCGCAAACCGGAAGACAAAGAAAGAGATCGAAGTGCCCATCTGCGAAGCTAGCTACCTCGATCGACATGGCTAAAGCTACGCTGAACCTGACCATCCTCAGCCTGTCCCTGGTGGCTCTCCTCGTCATCACCGCCGTCGAGGATGTCGCGGTCGCTCAAGTCATCAGCTACCCATCCATGAACCGCGACCGCATCCCTGGAACACCACAGCTCAACCACCCCGGCGGTTCCGCTAACAAATACTCGCGTGGATGTGAGAAACAAGAGGATTGCAGGGATGACATGCCGACGTGACCACTGATGCTTGCAATCTCGTTCGTTTGGCGTAAACTTCGTTTGGTGCTACAAAAGCTTTTCAAAAACAATTCTTATAGCAACAAATTCTTATTTGGGTTAGTAATGATTTCTCTATGTACTTATTGGTCAGCATAAGTTCTTGATAAAATTTGTCATTGGACACTCTAAAAGGTGTGATCCTTGCTAGAAAACAATGTAAGAATGTGGCTCTGCTGATGGACTACAAAATTATGGTATTTTGCTGTAAGACACCGCCACCATAATAATATTATTTCTATCCTATAGAGGGGACAGAGACCGTATGAAAAATGTTTAATTTGCCCTCCTGGTCAAACTGAAATCCCCTCCCTCAAAAGAAAAATCGACAGGACCTCTCCCCGTTTTCTCTATTGTTTTTATGATCCCTTTCTTGCTGCTTAATTTGTGTCCAGCATAGACGATGGCAATCACGTTGGTGTGAGTGTCCAGCCAATTGAAGCACGATGATCGAGCATCTTCATCCTTCTCCTCGAAGGCCATTGGGAGTGTGGGCTATCATCTAAGTTATGCTCTCTAGCAAGGATGATTGGTTGCTCTTTGCCACTTTTCCTATCTAAATTCGAGAAATTGGGCAGGATTGAACAGCTTGGTTCTAGCTAGATGCAACAACTCGTCCAATAGCAGCAAGCAAATCCAGACTAACTCCTCAGTCGATATTTTTTTGGGGGAATCCTCGAGCTATAGAGCAGCCCTCCTCTTGTTACTGGTGTTCTTCACCAGATCGAGTTGGAGCATTGGGCTCAACCCATACTGCCACGACTGTCATGACAAGCGGCATCACACTCATGTATGGAAACGGGTGAGCAGATTTGGTCATTGCAGAGGTCGCCGTCGAGCTCACGCCACTCATCCAGCGGGCGCTCGTGCATCTTCCAGGAATGAAATCGTTTGCCCAGCATCTAGGCTAGCTTGGCGGAGACGATGACAGCATCTTGGTGGGACAAGGCACTCAAAGAGATGTAGAAGGGAAAGGGGAAATAACAGGAAGGCCATGGATGGTATTTTGTATATTGTTTCTCTCTCTTTTGTACTGAGATATTATATTTTATTTGGAATAATGTCAAGCAGCAAATGAACACAAAAATTCAGTGTCTTACAGCAAAACCATAGTTTTTAGGGGCTTTTAACAAATAACACACTTTTAGAGTAGGTAGGTAGGTGGTAGTTAGAAGGATTTCTTCGGGAGCTGCGAAATTAGACCTGCTATTAAAGTTGGCTTATCCCACAGTCGCGTGAGGTCTGCCGCTCAGTTGAAAGCTATGAAACAAGATTGTGGTAGTTCAAAACTGGAATTGGCACAATATCGTGAAGTAGCCACCAGTAGAAATGGGTTGCTTTTAAATATCGACACCAAAAATTGATCACACGGATACATATAATTTTGAAGAATAGGTGAGTGATTCATACACAACATCCCTTTCTTTTATGGAAGGTTCCAACAAATGATATCCTTTCTCAAATAATTGAAATAAAATTTTATGATCTAGATCTTTAATTGTTAAAAACTTCTTAAGTTCTTCTAACAAGCCTTGATTAATAAACCTACAAAATCTCTCAAATTGGATCCGAATAAATGTAGGTACTGTGAACATTAGCTCATTTCCGTTTTCATTTGGATTTTGGGTGAAGATAAACAAAAAAGAAAAAAAGGAGTCTTTATGTCTCCGACGACCCCATTTTGGAAAAAATACACTGTCTGGGAGATTTACTGGGACTAACTAGTGAAAGACCTTAGATCTTAAAGTTTTTAAAAACCAATTGTGTTGTCGGAAAATATCGCAATATGGTATTCGTCTATTAGAAAAATAGAAATTTCATTTTCATTATGGTCTAACATAACAACAATTACTTAGATATCTACATATTGCTGGAAAAGCAAAAGGGTCAATAGGTCGGGTTTGACTACAACTACTTGAAATGTGAATGTCAATATCATAGGAATTTTGATTGGAAGTACGGTATAGAAGGGCAAAGCCTTTACTCTTTAACTTGTTTATTGGAATATATTGACTGCGCAATTTGAAAGATGATGGTATATTCTGAGGATCAGTCTGTTTTTTATTGGGTTTGGGGTATGGTCAGCTCACCAGGAGGATGGCCCTCCCAATTCAAAGTTTTTTTTTATTGGGTTTGGGGTATGGTCAGCTCACCAGATCGCCCTCCCAATTCGAAGTTTTTTCATGGAAGTTTCAACCATTGTTGACTATTAAGATCTGGTGACTATGGCAGAGTGGTATGCTCTGCTCTCACAATTTCTGCTCTAATCAATAGACTAAAGGACCTCGGCTTCTTGTACCAATTTTTTCTAGCGCATCAATAAATCCGCTAGCACTAATTCACTTCTTTTTAATACATAGGTGAGATTGTTGTTCCGACAGATAACTCTTCATTAATATCCGAAGTCACTATTTTATCCCCATATCTATAAACAATGGGTCTTAGTTTGGGAGAAAGAACCGGTAATAAACACAAAACCATCTATTCTATCTACATTTGTTTGAATAAAATATTTCGCCAATTAAGAGAGTCAGGGAGTTATTGGTAAGGGCACATACTTCTTCCATAATAAACTAATAATACCTTTGTTCAAGAAAGGATAAGACATGACTATTGCTTCCACAACTTCTCTAGAGGACCTTAACCCTTCCTCCTCTTACTAATACTACATAATGTTCTTGTAAATTATGGCTAGTTATATAAGCAGTGATTTCAAATTCATAGGTCAATCGTACTCTAGCAACTTTATGTAAGGTAGAGTTGGGTTTTTTTCGTTGTCGGCCTTCCTATCTGCATGTCTCTAGAAGCTTCTACAATGCTTTGCTTCCAATAGAAGCTAATTCACTTTGGAAGCTTGCCCACCAAGCCACCTATAGGTGAAGGGCAAAGGATGTAGCGTACAAAGTCGGTCATGCACCTATTATGTGACTTGTTAGTCCTAAGTTAGAGATTGCATTGCCATTGAGATCAAAGGATCTATGCGTAACCTTGGTTCAAGGTCTGCCTTATGTGCAGCGGTTTAGGCAGGGACTAAAATAGCTTTCAGAGCTAGGCTACCATGAAAAGAAGTGTTTCAACAGCGCTTAATACTTGATTTTGGTTTGATTGCTGCAATGCAAGGCAAACAATTGCTTTGGACATTTCTTCCCAAGCTACTTTTCAGCAAACTCAGTCTTCCATGTGCGAACAAATCACATAGAAGTGGATTACCACTTTGCGTGTGAATAAGTGTCTCAAGGGTTGCTGGATATTTAGTTTGTTCCATCAGGATATCAAGTAGCAAATGGCTTTACCTGTAACCAACCTAGAAGGCAATATATACAAGGTGGCCTCCATTGTGGAGGTTAACACTCTTCATTAGAATTCCATACTTTAACAAAGACAATGGATGACAGAAGGAAGAAATCTGCTTTTCAAAAAGCATTAGACTGAACACCACACAATCTCCTAAATTCTATGGTCTCTTCATGATTCACAACAAAATAACATAACATTCTTTTTAAGTTACCTATTATTTCAACTTAGCTGCCATGGTGAAATTAATTAGATAGACCGATAGAAAGTAATATGGGTAGAGCACAATCCACTAGGTGGTAAGCATTCCTCTGATTCTATTTTTATAGTCATCCGTTATTCGATCGATAGTGCAAGCTCAAAAGTCAGCTATTTAAACAGTCATGTATTGAAATAGCATGGTATTAAAAGGGTACCGCCTTTATTTAGATTCTAACTAAATATTATACTGAACATTACCTAGGAATCTTTCTAAAGAATCCATCAAGCAAATCACAATTTGTTGATTTCAATCTAAGGTGCACTGTCGCTCCATCCCTGTATGAGTGGAGAACTCGTCGCTTTCTCAGCTGTGCTGCTAGAGGCTCTAGGGAAGTTAGAGGAGAGAGCACTCATCTTGGGGTGTTGAATCCTTTTAGTAAGCCATTGCTAATACTATAATGCAATCCTTCAACGTTGTAGAAAAGGGCTCAATACAAAAGAAGGCTACCTTTATTATGCATGAACAAACTATCTACTACTAAATGACAATTAAAGGGACGTCAACCATTGGGTCTATTTTTCTTATTGAGGCCATGGGAAATAACTGGATAAATGAACCCCAAAAACAAGACAATACAACATGTTCCTATATATAGTTTTGGATGGGTATAGACTTAAGAAGAAAGATGTCAAAGGGAAAACTTAGGTTAAAAGAAGGACTTAATGTAGGAAAAGGCGTAGGCTATGATAGTATAAAATAAAAATTTTCTGTCACGCATACCGAGACATGATGCGAAGCAAGAATCATGGACCGTTATCACAAGACGCACCGTGCAGCGGAAGTAGGGTTGGAGAAGCTGATCTAATCATGCGCACGTCAAGATAGTAGATAAAACAGACGATTGCTGAGATCCTGATGCTGATCAACGCCGTAGTGAACAGTACCTTCGTCGGTATCCATATGTTTAGGCTAGAACACTGATTATGGATGTACTAGCACTCACAAGTGACTAGAGTAGGGCTAGGGTTTTGCTCGAGATGAACAGAGGTGTCTTTTCTTGACCTTCCCTCCTTTCTATATATAGGCTTTCTCACTTGAGTCTAGGGAACCGTGGCTCAATAGGTGTCTACTCGGATCTCTATCTAAATCGAGCCCTTATCCAAATTACATTCAAATAAATATTCCAATCCGTCATGCATGTGACCCTATAGATTCATGTATATTTGGTTGCGACCTAGAAACGTCTTTTCGATCACCCTGTTAATAGCGATCTCTAGCAAGGCATATTAACCCTAAAATATACGTAAAGATCATATCGGCTGAACCTCTAATATTCTCATGTATGAATCACTATACCTTATGATATCGATTGAGTTCAAGAAAAGACTTGTTTCATCTTCTTAATAGCTCAATCGCTCTCTCGATTCTATGATGGATTATAAACTTGTAATTGATTTGTCAATCATCTTGGTATGGTCATGTACTTCCATAATCTATTACATCGAGAGGCACAGAGTATCTCTCTCATGAGAGAGGCAAATTCTATCCTGATCACTCACATCCCACTAAATATTTCATAACAAACCCGAAAACTACTTTTATAACTACCTTATTATGGAGTAGTATTTGGTAGTATCAAAATAAACTACTACGTATGTTGGAAATCATGATAAACTCAAGTCTAAGGACTCCACATAAATACTACTTGAGATTTATTAATGACATAAAATCTTTACAATATCTCATGGTGGGTCTATCTAATATTTGTTCACTAATATTATCGATTTGATATTTTCATATCATGATCTATGAGACATGATAATTAATCAATATATATACTGATCTTACGATCATATTTATTTTTCATATGATATATGATTATAAATCATTTAGAAATAGCAACATATGACATTAAGAGTCTCATGAATAAGTCATATATTTATTGATCAATAATGATATTATCTATTTCAATGAACAAATCAATATATCATAAATATACTATGTAATATATACAACATCTTCATATTGCCTCTAGGGTAGATCACTAACACTTAACCACTAGTGGGAGCAATTAGAGCAAAGATAGTAGAGAAAAAACACTGCCTTGTGGCTAACTGGCAATTACTAGTGATTGTTGCTTCATGTAGGTGAGTTGCAACCTACAATCCAAACTGAGAATGAGCTTTTGGAGTTAGCTCACCCTTGTGAGATTGTGACCCTTTGTCCATCCCATTGTAGCATGTGTGTCGCATAGAGCATAAGGAGGGAAATCATTAACTATAGGTCTATATTTTTGGATTTTTTAGTTTGATTCATTCAATTGTGAAGAACCGTGCATAGGTATCTAGGAAATAGTTACTTCCAAGTGAATTCCTAGATACCTATAATCTATTTGATTATGATCCATTTCACAAAAATATAGATTGTTTCAAAGATGCAAAAATGTTTTCTTTTTTCTATTTATTCTAACTTGAAAAAGAAGAATAGGAAAAAAATTGCAATGAATTAAAAACTAAAACTTATTCTTGGGTAAATCCATTGGGAGATTCTTCTCTAGAGACTATCGGTTAGACATTTTACTAAACTCTATTAGCGAGGCTATTTGTCTTACTTACCAAGGTGAGGATGAGCTATTCATGAGAGTTTGGAGTGTCTATGTATCCATTAGTTTAGCGTATGTTTAGTTAATCGTGTAGTAGGAGAGTACTTATATAGTATTGTACCTACTTGAATCTTTCAAGTAAGCTCTTTCTAATTCACTAGCAAGGCATTTTCTGAAGCCAGCAGGGCTAGAGCAAGGAATTGAGTGTAGAGGAACTCCATCTCCTTTTTAATAAGAAGTGCATCACTCTTAGTTTTTTGTTATACCCTTATCATTTCTTGAATAATGGTATTGATTTGATCACATTGGAATAAGAGCTTGCTAATGGATTTTCTTCATGATAAAAGTAAAGCTTATGTGTGTGAAATAAAAGAAGCAGTAGCTATTGCTGGAAAAAACCCTGCTAAGCCAGGGGTAATCTAGCTTTTATTAGCATAAAAGTTCCCCAACAAGTCTCTCAACTGTTGTAGGATATTTATGCAGCACAACAATGTTTTAATAGTCCCATTCCTCCTACCTTACACAAACCTGCAGCCTTATCATAGTAGCCCTTGTTTCATGCTAGCGAGATAGTTACTACAAAGTCTGCATTGCGCAAATGGTTATGATTCCTTTTATGAGCAAAAGTATCTAATGCCTTAGATTCCATCATTGCTAATCCTTTATGTACTTTCATGTTTCTAATCCCTCACTAACTTTTAATGGATTACCTTATGATTACAATTTTCTATATCGGGAATCCCTTATTATTGCCCCCTTTAAGATGTGATGACTAATAACAAATCTCAACCTTGGGGTAAACAATTTACACCACTTTTGTTCATTTTCATGTCACTATTATAGCATCCATGTGATAGTATGTTCGATGGAATAATTTCTTAGATGTATTACCCTATTCCCAGAGGTTAGGGTTCCTTCTGATGGATCAGTGGAATCTTTATGATCCAAACCCCGATTTGAGTAATAATTTATTTGGTACCACTCAAGGAGTGGCCCACAATAGAAGCTTTGTTCTTTTTGATAAGCTCCCACCTTTCCCTCTACTTCTCAATATTGTTCATCCCTCTAGCATTCATTATATGGACATTCATTAGGAGTTTTACCCTAACCAAGTTCATTTAGAGTATGGGGGTTCTGTATAGAGTGGCTTACTCTTTAGAAGGGCTAGACCTTGGGCTCTTTGTTGCTAGCTTTTTATTTAGTGATAGGTTAAATAAGTAAAGAGTAGTCACATCACCCGCCTAGATGTGGTGCCCTTTTGCATTGTCATCTACCACCCTTTCTTTCCCTTGTCCCTTCACGCATGAAGATCATCATATGTATGTTCAACTTCGGTTGCCACTGCAATGGAATTGGCACTGCTGTTATGTTCCCTGTACATGGGAAAAAACCCATCTCAAGACATGTCACATTTGATGAAACACAATTTGCCTCGCTACCCCAAAGCCTCCAAGGAGATGGAGTTCATATGAATTCAATTCATCCAAGCTGATGGATTGGGCCTAAGGACGAGAATCCTTTCTTCCTACATTAAGGTCACTATGTTAAAGTTAGGAGATCTAAAGAGTTTATGTAATGATGTTATTGCCTAGAAAAAGCCCTATGGTCCATTGTAGGATGATTTTTCTAAGGCCTTGAATTCGTTGGCAAGGTGATCAGGGTCCTCTCCCTGGTCCTATTGAATCTGTGACTTCTCTTCTAGGATTGAATATAGTTTGCCTTTCCCCAATAGTTTCACTCAAGTATAAGGATATCAGGTCAAGAAACCCAGGCAAGTACTCCCCTAATGTGCCGATTGCTAGCGCATCCAGGGCCCTGGCACCCAGGCTCATTGGAGAGGCCGTTACTGATCTAAAAGGTGAGAGCAAAAAAAAAAGCGCTATTATAGTGTCTAGTACTTGTATCTGCATGCTGTATAGTAGACTGATCTAGTGGGAAAAGCAAGCTCAAGTGGTGGAATCCCGTAAGGAAAAAAAGAGATCAGGTTATTTATGATCGGAGAAATGGATGGGGAAGCTAGGGAATAACATAACCCATCCTTGTTGGCTGGAGTTAGAGCTTTCTTAGCTTAGGAATCCTTCACAAGCTTATCCCTGCCCCTTTCCTATCTATCCTGACCACCAGCAGTTGGGTTTTCCCATCTCTCCTTACTTTCCTGGTCTTTGGCTCGAGCTGTGTGAGGCAGAAACTTGTTCCACATACAATTCTGAATTTATTGTTCTTACTCATTATCTACAGAACTGATCTTTCTCATTATATGACATATAGAGCATCAGAATCAAGTCATACCAACTTAAAGGAGGGATTCCTTTTACTGCATATAGGAAATATAGCCATAGATGCCTGAAAGCTCGTTATCAAAGTGGTCTCTTCTCGAAACTTATCTACTAGATGGAAACAAGCTCATAGTAACAAGGGGCAAAACAGCAGGTTGGATAAGGGTGCCACTGAAGAAATCAAGCTCATCATCGGCGAACGAGAGGCCAAAGATATACCTTTTATCAATTGAAAAAGAATAGGTATTCATTTGATCTTGATCCTTGTGGAGCGAAAAAGAAGCTATACTTAGATCTGCACATACTGACAATATCCATAAATGGCTTGTTTTTTGGTAATCGACAAATATTACCATATTGATATTCAGGCGCATGATAAACATTGTCCATTTCTGTACTAAGAGTAGGTTGATAACGCACTTGTTGATGATTCTTTATTGCAACAGTATCTAGGGCTCTTTGAATAATACGATATCTCACACTGGGTAGTTCATGGCGTAAACGATGAGTGTTCACCCTTGGTCTAGCGAATCAAAGGGCCTAGTTAATGCGTGAAACAATCCTACTAGGGAGTACAATCAAAAGGCCAAAACTCAAAGGAATTGACGGGCCTGTCCAAGATGTGGAACATGTGGTTTAATACCATACAATGCTCAAAACCTTTTTCCTTTCATTCACGTTGATGGGTTCAGTTCAAGCTGCTTAGCATGGGCTTCTTGCTGTTCGCTTTTAAATTGTCACTTTGAGGGCTCCGTGTGAATTCAATAAAGGCTCATTTGTCAAATAATATCCACTCCTGAAAGTTTTATTTTTTAGCCAACATTTCTTAGCCCTATTCACTTGTCACACAACAACCCATTTGTTCACCGGTGGAGATCCAATGCGATCATGCGAACACGCTGAGACCTAGGAGATCTACTTGGTTCTAGTACAGGTCTTTCGGCTTTGAGGTCCCTTCATCGAGTTGTTGGAGCTATGGGCGTACCAGCCAATTTAACCCTACAATTGATAAGGAGATAAACCAATGAGTTAATTGGCTAATAGGCCGATAGGAACTATTGCTATCGGCTAGTCGCCGATAGGGTTGAGATAAACATCGGCTACATATGATACACTCCTGCTATCGGCTAGAAAGGTGATGAAAAGGCATAGGCAGATGACGACGAAGGAAATAAAAGACACATCAGTTATAGAGCTGATGATGTTCTAGAATAGGATAGTTAATAAGCATGTATGTAGACTTCTCTTATCAGCTGATTGCCAATAGAAGGTGTAACGCTCGTTTATCGGTTGGAAAGCTGATGAAGGTATAGGTTGATAGCAAGGAATAGGCTAAAGCACACACTGGTTGTAGAGCCAATGGCACTCTAGAATATAGTGGCACTCCGAATAAGATAAAGGACCCATCGGCTATAAAGCCGAAGACACTTCGAATAGAATGTGTGATGAGTAGCAAGGAGTAAGATCCGATCTCCCAAAAGTATGAGACCTAGTGACTAACATGACAGTACCATTAGATCCAGCCTTGGTAGATCGGACCAAACCGAGGCAGTATGAGACTGAGGCTAACGGCATAGAGACGGTAGACGCTAAATCGAACGCGCAGACGGAAGGAATAGCCGATGAGAGAAATTATTTGGAAATATATGTATATTAGTTAAGAAGTTGATACACTAGACGTGAGGCTCAATGTGTGGATAACTCATCGATTAGCCACTTTGATGAAACGATCATGTAAATACCTATTGACTTATAGCTCAATCTACTATTAACGGTCTAGAAGGTTAGACCTAACCGATATAGCACAAAACCGATGGTAGTAGAGGAAGCTCAATAGGCTAATAAAACCACACAAATGTGATATGATGCACTCGATCGGACTAAGAGATCAGACCTAATCGATATAGTCTTAGGCAGAACGGATACACCAAGATAGTAGTAGGACTTACTCCTTCACCGAAGATCGGACTTAACCAATATAACCCTGCGTCGAGAGCTAGAACCCGCGGGTAAAAACCTAGATGAACTAGGGTGGCGATGCGCTGAAATTGTATTGATCGAGAGATAATTTACAAGGTCCTAAAGAGTCTATATTTATACTCTAGAGTTACAAGAGTCTGATATGGTTATAAATAACCTCCGGACGTTATTTCCTAGATATAAAAGAAAACTATCTCTAAAAAGTTAACAAAACTAATTAGACTTAATTATCTTACAAGATATATTCTATAGTAATAAAAATACCTTACCGTGATTTTCACGGCTCCTACTTAGACTCGGTCTCGTCTAGATAACTTTCTGTCTTTTAACCAAACCGAATCCATACTCAATCTGTTCAATTAACTCTTTTCTTATATCAATTAGACTCTTTCTATAAACCAATCAGTTTTCCAATCCTATCTACTATCTTACCAAATTTTGGTGTAAACACTATTAGAGATTATTCTTTTCTCTAAAAAAACCCCTTTCCAAACTGTACAAGCTTTCTCTACGGCTTTTTAGATATATATGACAATCTCTATATAGATGGATCTTATATGAATCATATGATGAAGTACCACATGAGTGGATATACAGTAAAGGAATCCATATCTGCTGAATTGCTCGTGTTATGATCTTCTACATACTACATCTCCGCGTTCTGTCATCCAGCTTATGTTCTTCATGCAGCCTTTTCTTGGGTTTGTAGAGTTAGGTTTCTGTTTACCCACAACGGAGGAGCCACCCCCACAAACCAAAGCAGGTAGGTGGCCATTGTTCATAACACACTCTTTGCACGATAGATCCACTTTTAAGTTGACTTATTTGCTTGGCCAATCAACGGAATGTGTATGAGATACCATAAGGGCTGTACATCCGCGATGTGTTCCAACTTTCACATAATGTCCCCTAACCCCTCCTCCCTCTACCAAGATCATGATTTACTCTTTTTTTTCTATTAGTGCTGCTCTATATCCTTTCTTCTTATTCTTATCTTTCGCCAAACACCTCTCCATATAGAAGAGTATGCCTCAAGAACATAGCCCTAAATAAGCTCTTGGTGATCCTTCCCGCTTCACTTTTCTTATCTTTTCTTTATTGATCGGAAAAGAATTAATAGAAGGAGCATCAGACAATATCTTTCTCAAAAGAAACAAAAGGAAAAGAAAGAGAACATGATCGACTAAGTCCTCGAGGGTTTTCTTAAGAATAAGAAAGTGGAATCTTATGTCATAGATGAGGTGCACTTTCTTTCCACCATAGTAATAAGCCAGCTTTAAATGTAAAAAAGAAACAAGTTCCTTCTCTGTAGGGAAAATGTTATAGGTTACCTTGGTAAGCAGAAGGTGGTTCTTTAGTGATTTGATGTTTCCGAGAATTAGTTTCTTTAGTTTGCGCGATATTGCGCACCATTATTTAGATATTGCTATTCATTTTCGGTCATGAACTGGAAGATATGGAGGCTCATAAAGGTCCCTTTACAGGACAGGGCCATAAAGGTCTCTATGGCATGCTTAATTATCTCTTAACCTAAGCATTCTAGGCTCTACAACTATTGTTGTAACAATTGCAATCCACTTTATTAAGCTTTTATATTATGGCTGCTGCATGCAACTTATCGATACTCTAATTATCTTTCTCATTCCCATATCGCCTAAAAAAGTTCTATTGCACCAGGTGTCATCTGTAGCACCCCTCTTAAATTTGAGATTTGTGCCACACGTGAATCTTAGAGCCACTTCATCTTCTTCCTCCCTTTCTCCTTATCCCCACCACAGAATCGATTCTCCTTTTCTTTCTATGTAATCCTCCAATACAGAATCGAGGGCGTCGTTGCCCCAGTCTAATAAACCCCGGCGATGCACTGTCAGTTCGTCACCGCAGATATTGAACCCTACCTAGTTTCTCTAGCCGGCCTATCTGGTTCGTCTATCATCAGAAACCGATGCATGCAGTTATCCACCCCGATGTTAGAACCTCTTTAGTTCATCATGTTTTTTTTGCTCCTTGGTCTAATGAACAACGAACGTTCATGGAAACCGATTTGGCTAATTGCCTGTACTTGATTTACGGTTATGTATAATTACCTGTACTTGATTTACGGTTACAGAAGTCAGTAATCTCCGGATAACCAGGTGACTGCAAATATGAACTCTTACCAATCTGCAAAAGAAAGTTAAACATACACCCGGTGTATGTGTACTGTCCGGTAGTTAACATGATTAGGTGATAGATTTAGGGACTGTCACAACTGTACAATAGATTTTTACACAGTTCGCAAGTGACTTATAAAAAGGTAAGAATATACATGAAGTCGCTTTAGGATACGATCGTAGCCACGCATCTTTAATCTAAGACAAGTGCCACAGATGGCAAAGGGCACATGGTGCCATACAATTTTTTTTCCCAAATCGCTTGGCCACCAGAACAACTTGGTCATCACACAACTGCTTAAGTTAGGTTTACTATGCCAGAGCACGTCACCTGTGATGGATCTAAACTCATACATGTGTCAGGTTTAAGTACTCAACAGATATATCTGATGGGTGTAAGCCATCAGAGATAATATTACCTATAACGGTCATCGAAGCAAGAACACCTTAAAGATATTATTATTTGTGACGAACCAGTATATAGATACATCAGAGATAACCTACTCATTTTTTACGCGCTGATTTTGTATCCATCAAAGATAACATACTCTATTACGTTTTTATTATAGGCCGTCACGGGTATAGGTTACTTATCATGGCTCTATGTTAAAACCCAACATTAATGTGATGAAAATTAATTTTTTTTCTAGCCTTAGGAATTACTAGCCACACCCTCTGAAATACAGATAGCAAATATTCACAAAAACCAGTTATCCCAGCTATAAACATATAATATAATCCACATAATTAACCATAAACTCAAATATCCATATATACATATATATATATATATAAACTTATAATTTATGACATATATTCAAAATTGACTTAGATAGATATAGAGAGTGTCATTTGATATTTTAATCAAAAAACCTAAAAAAAATACTTTGCACCAAGAATACAAACTTCGACAAAATATATCCTATAATGTTCTAAAATTTTAAATAATATTGTTCAGTATCTGTTAACGCCAAAATCTAGACGATCCGATGGTGCTGAAACCGACCGGCTGAGAGATCCTATGGTGCTAAAGCCGATCAGCTGACAGGGGGTCCGATGGAGGGTTTAATGCAGTCATCGCCCAATGGAGATACTAAGATAAAGTCGATGGAGAACTGTAGAAAAGCCAATCAGATTAGTAGAAAATTGGATCGGCTTGAAAACAGAAGATTGTCCAATCGGGATCAGGTCCGAGAAGCCCGAGAGAAGGAAGGAAAAGAATCGGCTTGACTAAAAGACGGTCTGATAGCTATAGTGGAGAAGCCGATCAGGTTGCAGCAAAGGAAGACTCGGTTACAAGTTGGAAGATTATTCAGATGAAACCGGGTTTGCGGAAGAGCCGTGGACTTCACAGCAGGATCTGCACGGGAGATAAGCAGACCTCCCAGGCCTTCACGTGACCGAGCCGCCGTCCCTCCCTGGTCGCGGGATTTTTGGCGGTGACACGCCTTTTGGCACATCCGGTGGAACCGAAAGGTTTTATTCATCGGCCGATAAGAACCGTACTTTATTCATTGATCGATCGGGTAGAAATCTTTATTCATTAGCCGATTGGACTAGATTCATCAGTTGGAGAAACCTAAAGACCATTCATCGGCTGAAGATCCTCCATCGGCTGGTAATATAATTACATTCATCAACCAGCGGGACTCTACAAGTGCCTGATTGGAAGTCAGATTTTTCTCATCAACTCGGGGGGCATCTTGTTGTCAATATGTCTACAGCAAAGGTGGATTCCAAGACATATTAATCTGAAGATGAAGCCGATGAGGAGATAACAATTTCAGTTACCATGGAGGATTTAAATGAAGACCAGAGGCGGCATATAGAGCAAAATATAGACAACTTTTAGAAGCTCTGTTTGGAATCCTTCAGTATGACTAAACAAGGGCCGATTCAAAAAGCACAATTACCAAAATATGTTTTGATGAAGGAATTAGGCCATTCAGCACCTGTGAATTTTTCCAAGTCGTTGCAAGTGATGTTCAACAAATCATTTTATCAAGCATTCAGTAATCCATCAGGAGTATGGATGGATACACTACAGGATCTGATCAAGAAGGTGATACAAGAGTTATCGGCTCAAGCGACCGATCAGGATCATGTGCCTTTGCCGATAGAGACGGAGGAAAACAAGGACCTATCAGCAAATACGTATCCACCAATACAAGATCGACTCGGGGGGCAACGGCAGGAGGTACCTCTAGAATTTTTTCGAAGAAATCATTATGGAGAATATCACAAGCAAAATCGGATACCATATCCATCTCCACGTGATCAGGAAGATACTTTAAGAGAGAAGAATTGGTTAACCAGGATTGTGGACACGGTGGAAGAGCAATTTGGTATCAAACCGAAAGATCAAATAGTAATGTATCGGCACCCATATCCAGAATGGTTTAACAGAGTTCTACTACCTCACTGATACACAATACCAGATTTCTCAATATTCTCAGGACAAGACAGCATATCTATATTAGACCACATCAGCCGATTTTTAGCACAGTGTGGGGAAGCATCGGGTGAGGAAGCTCTTAGAGTCCGTTTCTTTCCTTTATCCCTCTCTAGATCAGCCTTCGCATGGTTTTCTTCATTACTATCGAACTCGATTGAAGGATGGGCCGATCTGGAACAACAGTTACATGGACATTTCTGTACTGGGATTCAAGAAACGAGACTGTTATATTTGACATCGGTTAAACAGAGGCCTAATAAGTCAGTTCTGGAATGCATCCAATGTTTCTAGAACATCAGAAGCCCATGCTATGGTCTTGTTCTGAGCAATGAACAATTAACCGATTTGGCCTTCCAGGAGTTATCAAGTCGCATCAGGTGAAAATTTTCTGCCTAAGAGTTCAACGGTTTAATACATCTGATGCATGTGGTATCGGTTTACGAGAGACAATTATCAAAAAAAGAGGAGATACCGACACATCGAAAGTTACCGATTGGGTCTTGGGATGATAAATCAAGAGAATGGTCACCCGATCGGGAAGACATCTAAATCGGTTGAGCATTGTCGATTTCTCCTTTTTAAGACAGATGGGTTCTCAGAATTGGTATCGGTTAGTGATACTGTTTGCGTAAATTGGCTGAGGCGTAGCCGATTCCTAATGTACGGAAGCCGATATGATTATATCGGTTACAGATGGCCGATATCGTTTAAGACGTCATCATCAGGAAATATATACAACCTTTGTTGATCAAGCTGATTGAAATCTATTGCAAAAGTTAATGTTCAAGATGACATCTGGATTTCTCTAAGGCTAAAGTTTTACAAGAATTTCTTAATGACCTCAATTGCGCAGACGGATTTGATCTTTATTGTTGATGGCGCGGATGTCATCCTCGTCTGATCCGGGGATAGTTTTTAAGTTCTTGTGCTAGCGAACTACGAGCCACACTTTGTCTGCTACCTTGGCCTCATGGTTTTGGATCGATTTTGGTAGGCCGATGAGATGGGACTCGGTGGAGTTGATGTCTTCACGAACCTTGTCGAGTTTCGCCATCAAATCGGCTTCTCGTTTCTTCATGAGGCCAAGCTTGGTGTTGGCGTGTTGGAGGTCAGTTGACATTTTATCAAGTTTCTTCTTTTCATCAAGGGCAGTCAGCCGATCATTGTGAGCCAGGTGGCTTTGCTCAGCGCGATCGGCTATGCGTCGTCTTGATGCGGTCAGCCGAGTCCTTTGGAATTCTAAGTAGGTAGTAGGCGTGAGTGCATCCGATAGTTCCGCAGGCAAAAGGTGTTGAATTTCTGCAAGTCTTCCTCGGATCGACCCGCAATCTTCCACCAGCAAGTCAATCGAAACTTCCAGCTGATGCATAATATCTGACAACTGCTCAGGTGCATCGGCTGGCAAAATGGTTTGATCGATGTGCTGGTGGCTGAGTCTTCCTCTGCTTCCAGGTATTTGCCAATGTCGAAGGAGAATAAATCAGCTAATGACTGCATAACAACATTAGCAAACATGAAGATCATGAGGCAAAAGAAACGACATGTATTATGAACGTACCTGAGAAATAGTGGGAGCAGTTCTTATGCGGGTGTCAGCTTGATGTGGGGTAGTGTGAGTAGATACCAAAACTTCGGAGGATACCTTCGACTCAGCCCCAGTAACAGGGTCCGACGTTTGGACCTCAGGAGCCGATGGTTCAGGCTGCAAAGCGAAGGTGTCAGAATAAAACAAAGGCAACGAAGAATTGATGCTGACACATACAAACGGAGATGCGGAAGAAGTTAGAATTGCCGCAGGAGAAGGACTTCGCGAAGCCGATGAAATGATGACAACATCGGCGTCGGGTTTCCATCTCTTAGAAACCATCCGAGTAGCTGGTTTCTTGTGCTTTTGCCATGACACTTGCGACACTCAGAGGAGAGCCGATGGAGGTGGATCGCTTTACGCAAGGAAATATCTGGCCGATGGAGGTTGATAGATAATCGGCCAAACACTTGCGCTGGTCGAAGGTGCATCTTTGTCACTAGCTTGTAGAACCATGGGAATCAAAGACACAGTTGAAATTCAATGCGATGAAGAAATGATAGTGAAAGGAGAAGGATTACCTCTTTATCGAAATCCACGTAGTCGGGATTGAGGCGAAGGCAATAATGTTCAGCCGATAGACTATATAAGTGCCTTCCCCATTCTGACCACCATTAAACGAAGATTTTGGTATTGGATATGTAGGGCTCAAAGGTGGAGATAATCTCTAAGGACAAGTTCGATGTCATCGAACTAAGTCGGTCGTACTCCAAACCGCTTTTCACTTCTCTGCGGGCTCGGAGCTTGCCGATGAAGAACAAGCCGATGGGGAGTTGGCTGAAGCCCAACTGATGAGCACTAACCAAAGGATGGTAGAACTCGTATGATGGATGTTGGGATCGGCCCATTGAAAATCCGATTGGCAGAAGACAAGGAGTCATGGAGGATAGAAAATGGTCTTCGATTCTTCATCGGCTAAGGCATTCATCGGATGAAACCTGGAAGGCATTTCAAAGGACGAGAAATCCTCATACGCAAACCAGATAGTAACCTCTTTGGTAAAGCCGAAGTAGAAACACTTGAACCACCGGCTGAGTTCGAGGGGGGTCATTTTGCTTCTAGGAAGAGCCGATGAAGCTTGACCCAGCGAAATGCATCGGCGTCGGCTAGCCTCATTTTCTTCTGGGTAGTCAGTCGGGAATGTCATGGAAGAGAAGGGGGGCCTGGCGATGACTTTGAAGGTGTAAACGTTCAACCAGAGTTGTATAAACCACCAGGGTCCACCGATATATCTGACTGGTTGGCATGCCGATATCTTGGTCGCGACTTGATGGAGCAGATGATAAGTTGCTCCGAGAAGATAATGCCCCAGAGGAATTTGGTAGTGATCAGCTAGGAGCTCTACCAGACATTGCATGTTCGTTGTTGGACTGAGGGTCGAACCACCAAAAAAGAATCGTTCTAGCCAAAGATTCAAGAACGCTACATGTTCATGTCTATCGACTGGGCCGGAGGATTTTTTATGCAAGGAAATGTACTTAGTCCAACCTCCGACGTTCTTGGTGTTTAGTCGATGTGTAGGTTTGAATCTGAGGCTGAACAAATTTATGTAGTGAGTTGTGTTGAGGCAGGTCAATATAGTAAGATCTATCAAGGTGGGAGTCATCGGCCCATGCCCGAACATGAAGGCATTTAAGATGTTCGACCAGAAGTAAGAAGCCGATGCAAGCAGAGGTTCGTTCCTTTCCATATCGGCTAAGGAAAGGTTGATGCAATGGTCTATTTCCAAATCCTCCCATAAAGACTTTTTAGAGACAGAAACCCTAAGTTACCAGTTCCTCCATTCCGGGAGTTTGCTAGGCCAGGATCTGAAGCTATTAGCCCAATCGGTGATGGCCATGGATGAATGCTTGAACGGGATCCTTTCTGTTTTAGAGTTGATAAAATCAGTCGGATCCTCGCTACCCATAGGGCCAAGAAAGAAGTGACCGGGACTGTCGAAGATTGGAATAACGGTCTGGCTCTTAAGGTCCTACAGAAACCAGAACCCGATTACTGATGAGAAATCAGGATGGGAAAGAATCATGCAAAACATAGTATGAAAGAGCAGATAATGGTTACCTCAGGGATTACTTGTGTAGAAGCCATTGCGCAAGTAAAGGAGTAGCAGCCGATGAAGAAATCTGCAAGAGCTTGCCTTCAGTCTTCTGAGCTCATCGAGCTTCGTGGAAATTTGCGGATGCCTGTAGAGCTCATCGAGGTTTGGGGGTTTTTGATGAGAAGAAGTGTGTGGAAGAAGGCTGAGACGGAGATATATTTTATAGAGGCAGAGCGACCTAGGCAGAGATCTGAGCTGATTAATGCGGGTTTTAACGGGTCATCCTGGTTTGCGGAGGTTTCTAACGGCTCGAAATTTTGTAGTTTGTTGGCAAACTCCGAAATTGGGGGGCATGTGTTAACGCCAAAATCTGGACGATCCGATGGTGCTGAAGCCGATCGGCTGAGAGATCTGATGGTGCTAAAGCCGATCGGCTGAAAGAAACGGTTTTTGACCGTGATGTCCAACAATTGAGAACTCTCTTTGCTTTCTTTTCGAGTTGCTAACTTCCATGTAGTATCTGTGTAGTTCTCAGCAATAAGTACTTATTTTTTTCTAAAGTAGGATCTACCAGCAAGGGCATTCCTAACACATCTAGACTTTACTGTAAATGTTGTGGGGCTCATGATGGCTTCTCCTTGACCTTTCCCTTTCTCTTGGCCCTAACATTTTGGGTTCACATGTGTGAAGAAGAAATATTGGACTTGAGAGGGATGTTTATCGGAGTTACGACATCAAGTATAAAGTCTCATTCCATAACATTGGTTGGTTCTGTCATAACGAGGCCACGAGGAGTATCTATCACCAGTTGAGTGTGTGGAGGTGGAGGAGACTGATTGGCTGGCCGAGATGGATGGGGATTTATCTTGTCTACTATATCTGTCTTTGGTCATTGTATGAATATTTATTTTGTAGCCCCAAGTGTCAAAATCTCATCATTTGGTGGTATTGGTAATGGATATCCCATCCAATTATCCTTGACTTATTTGACATTCAATTTAGCATAGATAGAAACCAAGTCTTCACCATGCACCTTTTGTGTTGGCAATGGTTTATGAACCATGCCCTCGGTAGCATTGACACAGAACATCGAAGTGACCCCAACTTGTAGGATGTACCTAGTTGCCTACTGCAGAATAATTATAGTATGTTAACATACACAAGTATGAAATATGACTAAAGCTAATTAATATTGATTGTTTCCATATAAGATGTACCTTTGTATGGTCGATTGTGTACGGAGGATCAACCATGCCATTCGGCAACTCTGTCGACGCAAGGCTACTCCATCGTTGTGACGGGCTAGCATTGACATGACCCTAAGACAGCTCATGGGTTTCTGTAGCTATGGCCGCTTGACCCATCTGCATCTCCAGCCTGAGTCATGCCACCTTTTGTTGATGTTTAGCCTCAAATTCCTTGCCTAGTTCGTTCTTCACCTTATCTTGTAGTTGCTCCTTGAGGATAGCCTCTTTGTTAGCTTTCGAGAGATAACGCTTCTTGTACGGGGCACTATACTGTGGCAACCCATACTTCCAAGGTACTTTCGCACCTATAACTCTAGTCCACCCAGAATGTTCTGGGTTTCCTAATGCCTATGAGACGATGTCATCCTCACGCCGGCGCAAGGTTGAGTCAATCTCGATTTGGGTAGTTTGCTTGGATAATTCCATCTACAAAGAAAATTTTAACGAATGGGTAAAACATGTAAGGTAAATAAGGTGAAAATTTCATGCATGATTGAAGGTGGTACTCACGAGCCTTTGGTAGATCAATCTATCTGCTAGGTTTGGGCTCGAAGATGGTGTTGTCTAGGTTAATCTTGGCCCATGCTTGAGCCCAATTTCTAGCACATACCTCTGGGATGTCATCAAACAGAACAGGGGTATTATCTGCAACTGTGGCTACATCCTATTTAGCCCGGATCTATTCTTTCCCAATGTACCCCGACATCCTGAATTAGTGTGGGTGCTCATTCTGAGCTTTCAACTAATAGTGCCCCTTGCATGTTTTCATAAACTCTGTGGAAGATTTGTAAGCATAGAACTCCTCCTATATTGCCTTAGTTATCTAAGGATACTCGGCGCATGGGAAACAATTGCTCAATGCAATGACATACTATGTGACAAGCTTGGATATAAAGTTCTTCCAGGCTTTACCCATCTTTAGAAGTGCACGTCTCTTCAGCCTTTGTTCTGCCTCATCCAGGTAATAAAACTTTTCCAAACTATTTCCTTCTCGCTTTTAGGGACATGTCTGATATCTTTGTGAAAGATACGTAAGTACATTCTTGCCACCACACCACAGCTATTCCCGAATGAGCCAATCACCATGATCATCAACCTCCATGATCACTTGCCTATGCTTAGGCAGCTCATTCTGTGACCTAAGGTTATGACTAGAGGTAGGATCACTAATTCTAGCCTACATTTCCACTTCTTTGTTACTAGATATTGTGGCTTCCTAACTTAATTAATGTAATCTAACGTGTGTCAGTAATAAATTAATAAAGCATGACAATTAAAAAAATAATTAGTTTAAAATTAGTAAATTCCTAAATTCTAAAATACAACATTCCTAATTTCATTTTATACATTTTGTAGCACTAGATTCACAAGATATATATAAAAAGATATATGAGAAAAATAGAGAACTGACGGAGGCTAGTGCGCATGAGCTCGAGGAGACGTAGGCCCATAATAGATCTCTTGGACATGCGAGGAGCTCGAGGAGGCCGATGATGGGGTCATTGACGTGTAGGAAGGCTGGTTAGATGTAGTGGTGTAGGGAGATGCGGTGGCATAGGATCTACCCGATTGCTATGATTTAGGGTTAAAACCCTAAATCATAGCAGTCAACTTAATTGTGATAGGCCTAGAAGGAAAACCCATCATAGATAAGTTACCTTTGTAGTGCTTCATCAAACTTTATATGCAAACGCTGACATTCATACATTTCTTGAACAAACTTTAAAAGTTCTCATATGCTTATATTATATAAGAATGACTTCTTCATGGTTGAAGTGTATATACACGATACCATCTTCTTATTACACTTCTTGAAGAGGAGCTTCATGGCTAACACCATGAATGTACTTATTGTAATCTTCCTTGTCTATGACGTTGTCAATTTTGACAATTTTTCTTTTACCCTCATGAACTACATAAAGCCTCCTATTTGTCGGATCTACTATGTAAAAAATTTGGACAACCTATTTAACTGGAACAAATGGCTCATCCTTGTATTCATTGGACAGTGTGAATCCCTTATTATCAATCATAACGTCCTTTAGTTCGACCTACTTACATCAGAATAGCGCCACTTTGAAAGTTTAGCTCCCATATTTTCTTTATGTGACCGTAATATTGATTACGTGTGCCAAATTGGTCATTAACTAACTCTATTTGTATTCCACTATTCTGCACTGTGCTTTTGTTATCTTGCTTAGATGTGTAGAAAGTATATCCCTTGATATCATATCCTTGCCAAGTAAGGACATCCTATCTAGGATGTCACGCTAACCATTTTACTATCGCGCTAACCATTTCACTATCTCACTGTCTCACTTGCCAATTTAGCTATGCTAATATAAATTATATTATGATTATAGCTTGGTTTTAGATCATTTTCTTACTCTTAAAATAAAGTTATGACGAATATTCATGCCCCCGCTCTCCCACCTGAATTGTATACAGTGCATATTGTGAGATGATAAAGCAATACATCGGTGGAGGTATTTATAGAAGTCATAATATCTCTATCGATTAATAATACATAATCTGTTATAAGTGTGCCAAATTTTTTCTTACGGGTTGTAAAATCATATATATGTCAGATGTGCTCCTCACCTTAGATGGGTGCTATACTAAATTCGTCACATGTTCAAACCCTTATCTGTGATGGGTTTTTAATGAAGAACTATCACAGATAATTAGATTAACTATGACGGGCTAACTTTTGAACCCAAAAGTGTTGTACACTTATCTCTGATAAGTGAAGAAGTAGTCTCATCACAAATAAAGCCTTACCTGCGGCATGATCTATGATAGACTCATCTATAACCTTCAAAGATAATGACACTATGACCTATCATAGATAACCTGTCCTAAACGAGGGGATCTGGTAGAGAGGGGATCTGGTAGAGTGGTGGGTGTAGGCTGTGGATATTAAGATCAATGCCGAGCACAGGATGGTGAGGTAGCCTACTCACTAGCTGGATCAAGCTTAAGCTTAAGCATGGGGGACATAAAGTAATTGTTGTTGGATTTTGATCTCAGGCTAACCACGTAATAAATGAGGGTGCCAGGACGTGGTCCACCCATGCCTGACGCATGCACCATGATCGGAGTCTCATGGTTTGGGCCCGGGTCGCAGCAGCACTATATTTGTACAGAGGGTCCTTAGCCTCCTCGCGTGGGTGACGTTTACGTAGTTGTAGGGCCGTGCCTAAAAATTTGCCGCCCCAATGGTAAACACAAAATGTGGCCGTAGGAACAGCAATTGCGCCCTAATACAGTAATTCTATTTCTTGTACAGAAAAATAAAATCTTTAGTCCATAAAACAACATGTGTTCACATTATCATCATAAGCTATAATTTATTTTTTGAGGTCGCCATGATTATCATCAACCTATTGAAAGTGAAGAAAATAAGCCTATTTTAACCAAATCAATAGAGCGGAACTTCAAAAAAAAAAAAAGAGTCAGAGATCCCGAAACATATTAGAATGTATTGCCTTGAATTGAAGCACCAAAATTTAGTGTCCTACGCCGTCGCCCATCTCACAGTTGCCAATCAACGGGCCTGCATAGGAGGTAAACCACAGGCCGCCGATGTCAAGGATGCTGCTGGCGGCGCTAAAGCCGACAGCATCGCTGATCCATTTTGGCGTTGAGTTTATCTACTGCAGATGAATCCCAATCAGGGGCTTATGAACCATGATCTATTAATGGCATCAACAATTCCGGCTAGTATTTCACCATGTTTTGCATAAGATAAGGTGTCCTTGATTTAGGCTAAGTGATCCTGTTCGGATCATTAGGTTCAGCTCCGACAGGAGTGGAAATGGATTCGAGATTCCTTGTCAAGCATAAAGGGCAGTGAGAACGAAGAAGATTTCAGTAGATAACGTTGGGCCACTACTTCAAAGTATAAAGTTTGATAACAAAATCTTATTTAATGAGGAAAGTTTTGTTAATGCATGAAATCGGTTCGGATAGTTTCAGCTATCCGGATGCTTTTTTCGGAAGCTTCGGCAACGGAAACAAATTCAGATTTTTTTTTTGAAATGGAAATAGATACAGTAAGTTTGGTATCCGGTGGAAATGTAAAACGTCAGAAACTATCTGCATAATTTTTCGATAGTTGTCCAGATAGTTTCATAAAACAAAAACCCAGCCCAACCCATCTTATTTGTCAATATTTTTTGTTTTATAAAATCGATAATATGTCATATTTGTTAGTTTCAAATCATACACAATATTCGGTACTACTATTGATATTAAAATGTAATAATAATATCTTAAATAAATTGATTTTTTAATGCAATAGCTTATTCTTTTAAAAAGGAGTCCATGTCAATTACATTTGTGAATTATTATTTTAGAATTAAATATACCATTCAAAATTGAGATGCTAATATCATACAAATTCATATTTATAATTCTAAGTTTTTTTAAAAAAAATAAAAAACTAAGGAGTCTAATTTATAAAGGCATATTATATTTAACATGAACTTAGTACATTCTTTTGGATAAAAAACTATTTTATGTCTTTGTTGATTTTGTAACCATGGTGTAAGGGTTTTCGTAATCCGATAAATATTCGTGACTGAATTCATTCCGTATTCGTTTATTTGATAATATTCATTTTCGTTTCCATATCTAGCATTTTTTCAATAAAAAAATATGAAAATAAATATAGTAAGTTTCCGTCCGTCTCCGATCCATTTTCTCTCTAATGCCTAGTATTGGTGCAAGGTAATAATACATAGCCTCTTTGTATCTCTTCCAAGACCAACAGTATAGACTAGAACATAACCTTACAATAAAACCATATGGATTGTAACACTACCATAAAAAGTTATTATAGACTGTTCATAAGCACAATCGCGGGCAGTTCCATACTATCCGCGATCGGAGATGGTTCAAAACAAGATTAAACGAGAATGATAATGATAGTCAGTTACACCGCACGTTAGGAACTTAACTTCAGAAAAATCTACATCCACCGTACATGCAGTTTTTGCCATCCAAGCATGCAGTAGCACACACCAAAAAAACTGTCGGGTCCTCCAATACCTTAACCTATGGCACCACCCTATAAGGCTATAAATCAAGTCAGTAAGCCCATTCACCACGAATTCACGAACTAGAACACACAGAAAAGGATATCTATCGAAGTGGCCATCTCTGAATAAGATAAGCTATACCTCATCGACATGGGCGAAGCTAGGCTGAACCTAAACATCCTGGGCCTGTCCCTGGTGGCTCTCCTCGTCAGCGCCGTCCAGGATGCCGCCGTCGCCCAATTCATCAACTAACTCGTCATGAATCGCGACCACGTCCTTGGAACTCGCCTGCTCAACCACCCCGGCGGCTCTGCCAACAATGCACGCGTGTTTGTTCACCACTAGAGCGTTGCAGGATCCTGGTGATATATCCTACATGCAACATAAAATTATTATTAATTTATTTCTTAAAATAGATATTATTATTATTGATCAATGTGACTTAATTATGTGACTTCTAATATCAAATATCATTATTTCTAACTGATCTCTAATCATATATATCATATGACAAATAAATATGATTGTAAAATCAGTATATATATTAATTGATGGTTATATCTTATAGATCATGGTATAGAGAAACCAAATTGACAATATGGGGATATGGTAGTGAATATATGATAGACACGCTATAAGATACAGATATTTTTTTGTCATTAATTAATCTCAAGTAGTATTTATGTGTAGTCCTTATATTTGAGATCATAATAATTTCTAACGTTATAGTAGCTTATTTTGATACTACCAAACACTACTTCGTAACAGGGTAGTTATAAAAGTAGTTTTCGGGTTTGCTATAAAATATACAGTAGGATGTAAATGATCAAAATAGAATTTGCCCCTCATATGGAAGATATATCTCTATCCTACTCAATGTAATGGATTATAGAAGTGTATGGACATATCAAGGTGATTGAGGAGTCAATAACAACTTATAATCCATCATAGAATTGAAAGAATGATTGCGCTATTGAGAGGATGACATAAGTCTTACATTGAGCTCCATTGATATCGTAAGTCAAAATGTTTCGTACATGAGAACATTACAGTTTCAAGCAATATGATCTTTATATATATTTTAGGATTAATATGTCTTACTAGAGACCACTATTAATAGGATGAATAAAAAGACGTTTTCAGGTCGCAACCAAATATATGTGAACTTACAGGGTCACACGGTTAACAGGTTAGAATGCTTATTCGAATGCGATTTACATAAGAGCTCAATTCGGATAGAGATCCGAGTAGAGTCCTATTGGACCATGGTCCCCTAGGCCTAAATGAGGAAGACGGGGCTAGAAAGCCAATTGCAGGTATACTAGCACTATCAAGTGGCTAGAGTTTGGCTCGGGAGCTGGTGGCTAGGATTTTTTTTGTTTGAGATTAAAAGAGGTATCTCTCCTTTGGATCGGCTTCTCCAAGTTTACTTCTGCTACACTATGCGTCTTGTGATAACAGTCCATGATCTTTTCTTCGCATGATGTCCTGGTGTGCACGGTAGAAAATTTTTTTATTTTATGCTATTGTAACCTACGCCTTCCCCTTTGAAGAGGAGATAACCTATGACAAGCGGAACCCACTTTGGCCCCATAGTCGTTAATTAAGCTTTGCACAGTAATGAAAATCCTAATCTCCCCCTAATGATTCTATCACATGTGGGCTGGATTTGATTAATCTCTTTTTAACCCTTATAGGTGGGCCCTAATCTTCCTCGACCGAACATGCACCCAGTCGACGGTCTTTGAGACACTGATCTATGGGCTCCGTCACTCGATCCACACCACGGTCTACACCCATGAGCCTATTCCACTAGCTACTTGTTTGTACCAAAAATTGGTAAGCCCCGTAGATAGTATTGGAGAGTCGATCGGATTATGGAAAGAGTATGATTGATACAATGCAAAAGCCAATCGGATGGATTGAGAATGTATTCGGTCCAGTCAAAAACAGAAAGTTATCTAAATAGAACCGAATCTAAGGAGTAGCCCTAAAAATCATGGCAGGCTATTTTATTTCTATAGAATATATATTGTTAGATAGACATGTTTAATTAGTTTTGTTAACTTCTTATAAATATTTTCCTTTTATGTTTAGGAAATAATGTCCGGAGGTTATTTGTAACCGCATTGGACTCTTGTAACTCTAAGATATAAAGATAGACCCCTAGAACATTATAAGATATCAATCATAGATCAAATACAATCTTGACGCATCATCACCTTAGTTCACCTAGGTTTATTATAGCGGGTTTTAGCTCTCGACGTGGGTCTGCATCGGTTAAGTCCGATCTCCGGCAAAGGGGTTAGTCCCGCCACTATCTTGGTATATTCGTTGTACCTAAGACTATATCAGTTAGGTCCGATCTCTTAGTCCGATCAGGTACATCACATCACGCTCTCATGATTCTATCAATTTAATGAGTTCCCTCTACTGCCATCGGTCTCGTGCTGCATCGGTTAGATTCGATCTACTAGACCGCTAATAGTAGATTAAGCTGTAGGTCAATAGGTCTTTACGTGAACATTTTATTGGAGCGGCTAGCCAATGAGTTATCTATACATTGAACCTCACGCCTAGTGTATCGACTTCTCAGCCGATATACATACATTTTCAGATAATTCCTCTCATCGGCTCAACTAGCTGATGGTTTGCCCCGTTCCTTCTATCCGCTTGCTCGATCTAGCCTCTCGTATCTTCAGAAGATTGGGGTCTCGCTCCTTACTATTCATCGCATATTCTATTCATAGCACTATCGGCTTTACAGCCGATAGGACCTTTATCTTATTCAGAGTACCATCGCATATTCTATTTGGGACGCCATCGGCTTTACAACCAATGGGTCCTTTATTTTATTCTTTGCTATCCGCAAATGCCTTCATTGGCTTTCCATGCCGAAGAATGAGTACTACAGCCGATAAGAGGGTTACACATACTGCTTATCGACCACCGTATTCCAGAGCGCCAATGGCTCTATAGCTGATAGGTCCTCTATCTTATTTCTCATTATCTATTTATGCCTTCATCGACTTTCCAACCGATGAAAGAGTACTACATCATCTATCGGCAACAAGCCAATAGCAGGAGTTCACATAGTGCCTATCAACTATTTTATTCCAAAGTACCATTGGCTCTACAGTTGATGTGCTTTTCATTCCCTTTGTTGCTAGCCGATAGCAAAATTGCATTAGACGTAGCAGATGATTATCTCAACCCTATTGGCGATCAGCCGATAGCAGGAGTTCGTATCAGCTCCTCGGTCGACTGACTCATCAGCTTATCTACTTATCAATTACAGGGTCAAATTAATTGGCACGGCTGCAAATCCAACAACTCAAAGACTCGAATGAACCAAACGAGCCAAAGGACCTGCACTGGAACTAAATAGACCTCTCAGGCCTCGGCGTGTCTGAGCGCGGCTCTATCGGACTTCCATTAGCTTATGCTCACGCTCCCTCTTGGTGCACGTCTACGCCCGGTCTAATCTTCCTCGAGTGCGAGTGAACACTACTCCACTCACACATGTATACACTCAGTCTACATGAGCTATGTCACTTGTGTTGATTCATGGGCCATGAACTCAGTCCACCATTCCACCACACTGCCCGCTTGGTAGACTCGGTCTACCATAAACTAAAGGCCAATGTGTCTATCACAGCAGCCCATAGAGGGATATTCCTTAGGAATATCCTGTTTCATATTAATGAACCATTTTCATTGGTTTAGAAAATCATTTAAACCTCTAAAATTAATATCTCTTTAGTCGTAATTCCAATTGACTACATTCAACTTTTATAATTTTTCTAAAATTGAGATATATCCTTTGTAGAAGTTTTGGGTCATTTGATTTATTGAAAGCATAATGGACTTTCAAAAAATTGTTAGGTGCATATTCCTCAAAGATCTAAAGACCAAAAGCAAGACAAGCCACTCTTCAATCATATTGCTTCTTGCTTATAAAATGTATTGATCGAAATTTGCATATTTAGTGTATACGTTAATTTGACTAGTTTCGGTCTACAAGTACAGCCGATGGACCAATCTAGTAGTTGCATTATTTTCTATAGCTTATTACTAAACTTAATCCTTGTCACTCCACCAAAGTGGTACATACCAACGCTCCTTGAGCATAGGTATCAACTAACACCACACTCATTGTTGTAATGTCAATATGAGAAATTGGGTTGTGAAACCATTGCAAAAACTTGACTCATGGAACCGGTGAGTTCGAAAAGAAAAATATGATTTGCAAAATCTCGCGATGTGGAATATCACTTGTGTGGCAGGGTTTCATATTTATATGTAAGACCTTAGGAAATTACATTCAAGCATCTTAAAGTACGACCACATGGATGTTAATATCCTGAGTAAGTAATTAGTTAGTTGAGGGAGACTTTGCATGCCAATGGTTGTGGGACAATGGGGATGAGGACACGAAGTTTTGTGTTTAGATATTAGCTCTTTGTGGGCCTTGCCTCTTTTGTGAAACTATGATACCGATAAGTGTAGGTTCATACCCAGTATACCGTGAGTAGACGATGGCTGATCTTGCTTGATGCTTATCGTAGACTCAACCAACTGTGGCATGGGGATTTTATAGACTAGCTTAGGAAGGGATTTGTCACAAATACATCGGTGGGTATTGGAGTAAGTTTTGTGTCGTGTGGGTAAAGCGTATATTCTCTATAGAGTTTAGCGAACTATTCAAACAGCCATGCCCATTGTCAAGGATGAATGTAAGATGATTCCCTTTATATAGAATTATTTACCCGTGCTTTGTGAATTTAATTTGAGGAATAGAAACCATTGTCATAATTGGTCTATGTAACTTATGGATGAGCTGAGTGATTTGAAACAGGATTGTGTAACTCGGAATGTTGGAATGTCATCATAGAGTAGGCTTTCCAAATAGAAGAGGATGGCTATAGGATATGGACGCCTCGAATAAGGAAAGTATAGGATATGATGAGAAGTCCCTAAGAGGTATTGAAGTTAAAATTACTAATAGAGATATTTGAGAAAGTGAAAAAAAACTAATAAAGCAAAAGAGAATAAATGAAACAAAACTAAAATTTTACTTTTTATCTTGAGTTGTTACCAAGTAGCTCGTGGGACGATTGAGATGATAAAGCTTCTTCCGAACATTTTATAAGAAAATACACTTAGGCCATTGAAAAGTGTTTTACAATAAATAAATTGTGAAATACAAGCTATGTGATTTGCTGAGTACAAAGCACTCACTCCTCTATTATTTTTGTTTTTCTCTCTCTTTGAATCTAGATTGAAGATAATGAATGTTAAGTTTTATCTTAGACTTAAGCCTCATATGTGGATTGGTGTTTTAGCCACATTAAAGTTTAACTATGTAAGGTTGTATTTTAGGGAGTATCCAAGTTGTAACAGAAAACATAAATCTATTAATAGTACTGTAATAATTTATTTTATTACGCTGCATACTAGCGTCTACATCTTGGACTACTACCGACACAGTTCCGCAACAGACGTTTATCGTTCCCTAAGGCGGTGTTGTCTGTACGACGATGTCAGGGCAGGCATAACATCCACGTGTTTGTAGTGATTAGGATTGGTCATTGGCATGAATTCATTGATGTTTATGCAGATCGATGAGATGTGGTTTGGTTTCTGTCAACTCCCATCAGCAGCCGGCGGCAAACTGATTTGATCTGGTCGATATAGGAGTAGCTGCAGCAGATGGCCTGATCGAGCATTCCAGTAAACCATGCATGCACTCACACTAGTGCATGCACAGATCGATGCACTCCTGGTAAATTAATTAATGTACTGTAGCGAGGAATACTGTGAGTCTGTGACTGGAACTGGTGCTGACATGAGCGATTGCAATGGTGCCGACATGACTGCATAAGCGAAGTTTGAGGTCTTTGATGGACTTTGGTGCGGGTTTTAACGAAATATGGAGTTGGTGTATTGAGCATTTGCTACTAAGACTTGTCATTTCTATGTTTGAAAATTTTGCTTTTAAATTTCAATTGTGGTATTTGAAATTATGAATTTGAATATTGGTGAATTCTATGCATTTGAAATATTCATGTTTGAATTAGGGTAGTGTTAAACTAGGCAAAACATAGAATATATGTTGAAATTGGAATAAAAGAGAATAAGGAAATAGGGACTGAGAAAATAGAGTTGTTGCTGTAGTTGAATGTATTTTTGAGGTCGACATGAAATAGGGGCAGAACCCATTTGATCTTTGTGAACTTTAAAATATGGGTTATTGTTGAAGATACTCCCGTACACATTTTTTTTATCTCCCAGGCCGATGTTTTCAGATGATTTTACGTGCTTCACACGTACTTGTCCCGGCAAAAAAGAAAACTACCTATATGCATGTGAAGTTAATTAGGAAACTTTTTTTTTACTTTTCTGTATAGAAAATTTATAAATTTATCGTGGATGAACATCCTATATCTTTATCTTTATCTACTTAAAAAAATATGGATTTTCCGTTTGTCTGCTCGCGCTTTGTCACCTTACGTGTCTCGTAGCCGGTTGTAACCGTCCATCTCACATATCGCTTCGTCTGTCTCGCGTGGCCTGTGTAACAGCCCATGTTTGCATGGAGCGAGACAGTCTGCCTCCTTTCCATCCGATCGAACTCTGGCACTCTACAGCTCTGCTTCCTTTCTCCAGGGCTTTCCAAGATCATTTTCAATTCTGGCAATCCACGCTTTTTTCATAGCGAGACTCTTCCCCTTCCTTTCTGTTATAAGTATAAACAGAGTATTTAACTTTGGGAAAAAGATTGAGAGTTTAGATAGGGGAATTAATAGTTAGATTAGTGTGAGAATTATATTTTTAGACCCAGTTCCTAGTTGGTAGAAGCTGTAGGAATATATTTGGAGTTTAGATAAAGATTAGATCTTTCGAAAGATAAAGACTATATCTTAAATGAAAAATGAGTGGTTGAAAATTGTTTAGACAACAAAGAAAAAAGAGTGTAGAGTACATATAACCCAGATACCACCAGATACCACCATGAAGGACAAAGCTGACTAGGCTGAAGAAAGTGGGCTAGGTAGTGGGCCTATGTAGCCGGGTACTTGTACCCAAGATGATAGGAATTAAAGAGACAAAGATATAAATCTCTATCATGAATATTGAAGAGATAAGATATAAACACTTACGGATAAAATAAAAACTAACAAACCTTCCAAATTATGACACGATCTTATCTAATTACAATAGATATCTCTAAAGATAACTCTCTTTTAACTTCTATGAACCGGCCTGGACTCAATCATTCATGGGCCAATCGATCCGCTGGACCCAAATTCAAACATGCCAACCGATCCATCAACCATTTGCTTCAGTCGACTCATCAACCATCGGCTCCAACCAATCCATCACTTTCGACCTTTATCAAGGACCATCGGGTTTCATCAACCCACCAAAGCTGTCATGCCAATATGCTGGTCTGTGCCAATTTTTACCGTTAATAGACTTGAGTATATGATAGGCTCATAACTTGTGACAAACATTAGGTCGAGGAGTTGCCTTTAGTACTATGCGCCACGCACACGACATTGATAAAGGCCACAAAGGAGACTCCTTTCTTCTTAGTCTACGAATTTAAGGCAATGCTCCCAACAGAGCTTCGCCATGCATCTGCCAGAGTTGAAGTATATTCCAACGAGGAATAAGACAAAAGACATACAGATGATGTCAATTTGCTTGAGGAACACCGATATGTGTCGCTTCGTGAGTCACATAATATTAGCAAGCTCTTTATCAATATCATGAGAAGTGTATCTAGGATCATGCATTCACTATAGGAGATTATGTCCTAAGAAGGGTTCAAAGCTAATCAGGACGAAACAAGTTATCATCCAAGTGGGAAGGCTCCTATAAGGTGGTCCGAATAATTTGACCTGGAGCATAAAAATTGCTAACGACAAGGGCCACGAACTTGCAAGTTCTTGGAATAGTGACCAACTATATAATTTTTATGTATAGTTAGTCTATAAGTTTTATATGTATGTTTTTATATATCAATAAAGTGTGCCATATTTTCTCCTTGATCTCGTATTTCACATATCAACTTCAGTAAATAGTATATAACCTATATATCTTATATGTTCTTTGGCTACTCAATAGGTAGGGTACGCCGTATATTCCTAAGTAGCTAGGGGCTAGGAGACTCTGTTTCTCAATATAATATATTACTAGCTGTGTAATCTGGAATTGATTTTTCTAACTTCACAGGTGGGGGCTAAGAGCATTTCTTCTTTTAGTATTTTGAATATGCATTCTAGCTACCTTCCTAAGATCACACTCCTAGCATAATAGTTGGGGCTAGGGGATGTATATGACCTAGTTATCAGATGAGGTTTTATGATAAAGAAAAAACATATACTAAACATTCACACAATATTAATACTGCTTATATGCATTACTAGATTCTCAAAAATCATATGATTATTGATATCTCTAGTTGAGTGTCTTTTTGCAAAAATACGGTGCCAATTACATTACTACGATGGACATCACTAATCCATGGTTCCATATATGCTTTTAGCTATTCCTACTAAGAACCAGCCTAAAGCATCTATTTCTTTGGGTGACTGACAAGACCTACTAAAGCCCGAGTCCATACAAGGAGGCATAGACTTCCTTCAAGCACGCTATGAGATTACCCCTAGCATAATGACTCGTCTGACGATACTAATCCTTTAGGCACTTGTCAAATTGACCGGGGAGTTCCCTTAATAAGCTGTAAGTCTCCTTGATCTAGCTGAGATACCCCTCCAATGTCTTCTATGGTGATATCCTTGGAATGTGGAGTTCTCAGCATGCATGCTCCAAGAGGTCGCACGAGCTATCCAAATACGCCAAGAACCATACATCTGTGTCCTGAAGATCTCTTTGGAGTCCTCGAGACCTACACTCATGTGCTTACCTCGTTAAACACTTGCTTAGACAAAAAACAAATAACTTAAGGAGATAAGATGTGAATTTGTATGCTAGCATTGCACTTGGAAGAAATTAAGTTGGGTTTGCAATATGTAATCTGGCATTGCACATGGAAGAAATTAAGTTGGGCTTGTAGGGAAGAGATCATCCTTTTAGTTGCTTCATCAGGACATGTGGTTATTAGGGGCGAATCTGATATCACCATTAGATCCTAAGGCTAACCACATTGTTGGTCAGTCACTTTGTTCTCATTGTCCTTAGTACAATGCAATATCAACAAACGAGAATAAGAATACAAGACAAAAATATTAAGTACTTCAAAATTTGATATGTTGTTCTGACAATGGGACAAAAAAGAGGTATTTAACATAAAACATTGTATGATGTATTACTCCTCCAAATAGTAGCTGGCCACAACTTCTTGGTCATCTCTAGCTCATCCATCACCATTTCCTACTTCTCATCATCCCTGCCTTTGTGCAACGCCATTCCAAGTCCACCTCTAGATACTATAGCATGACATAGGCAAGAACGTGGCATGTTCCAGTCGTGAGGCCCTTGTAGGCATCCTAGATGGCCTTCTCAAAGATGTCACTATTCACCTTCTCCAGCTCATCGGCCATCTCCCCGAGAGAAGTGAACAGGAAGAACTCATTAGGATGCTAGGGCATTTCCACTCCATGATAGAGTCCCATCACACAATATTTAGTGTGATGAAGTTTTTCTTGGGCCATCTTAGAGTGATTCCGTCTTGCTCTTTTCCTTGGACAATGCCTTCTTGCCCAACTGACAAATCTCTTCATTGCCTTTCATGAGGAGGCAAAGGCTTTTGTTGTCAGTTTTTGTCATTTTTAACTAATATGTGTGAAGATACTAAGAAATGTGATGGAATTGGGAATGAGGTGGAGAATATGGATTCCTAAAATTACAGAAGTAAGGATAGATATTTGGAAGAAGGAGAAATAAACCATGTTGTGTAAAACATACAGGGGTAATAATCTAGCCATGTTTAGGGTTTGGTTTCTTCCTCCGACTAGCCGAGCCATTGTTCCTCGGCCAAGGATCAATCCCTTCGCTTGAAAACTCCTAAGAGTGACATCATTCATGGGGGATTTGTGAAGATCCATTGGTGGATGAGATAAAAAATGGGAGGTTTTAGTGATGGGGGATTAGGGTTTTTGAGCGCTAGGAGGTTGAAGACGAAGAAGGCAACAAATAGTGGAAATGAATGGACTTTAGATTAATCTCATTGCTAGGATTTATAATCAAGCAGTGATGGTTCACATTTTAAGGATAGTGGTGAGAAATTCTTGAATAAATAGTAGATATAAACATTTGACGGTTAAGATTTTGACCTCTATCTAAATTTAAGTTTTGACAATGTTATGATAGATTACCTAGAAGAAAGGACTAAGTTATTGACCTTAACCAGCTTGGATACTTCATGAACAGGTTCATGATATCAACATGACTCATTGGGTAAAATATTCTCGATAACGTTAGAGTATACATTTCCATAGAGATTGGGCGCTACTATCAGTGTTATAGATATGACATAACTTGTATACATATATTAGTTACCCCCAAAAATGCCACAAACCTAATATTATATGAAAGGATATACCCGAGTATGGATAAGATTATAGATAAGGAACTCTTCCGTCCCGGTTAAGGCATGACGTCGGAGTCGAACCCGTGGACAATAGGAAATTATCTACCCATATCTTATTTGGGATCTTCGATTCCTATATGGACAATGGATCCTCTTCTAGTATAAATACATGGTCTCCTAGAAGAGGAGTACATTGAATTATAAGCTATTGACACAAGCCACATCGAGTTGACACCAAGAGAACCTTTCCGCTAGCTGCCGACTACAACCCGTCGTCTTGCTCATCGAGATTAGTCTAATAGGCTAGAATAAGTAGCTTGCTCCCTCTTTGTACTTGATGTGATACATCCCATAGCTATACATATAAACTGAGCTAGGCCTATTGGCCTTCTTAGGGGCCTAAACCAATAAATCCTTCTATCTTTTTATTCTAATCTCGTATGTATCTTGGTACCTATCATACTAAAATATCATTGTTGGGTATAACCCATTGATAATATGGAAATTTTATTTTTAGCTTTAATCCCTTATTTAAGAGAAATGTCATGACCTGGTAGGGAGATTAGATAGGGACTGATCTTAAAAGTTAAAATGTAGGGATACGATTTCTCTAGCCAATGTAAAGAAAGAATTTCCTCCTAGCTCTGACTCTCACCAAGGTATTAAAAATAGGGAATTTCTTCCTTAATTAATTCCCCATCCACATCACACGAAAACTAAATTTGTTTGGTTGAATTAGTTGAGGCATGATGGTGGTGGTAGCCTAATAGGGTTTAAATCCTGCAGGTACCACAATTATGCTTATGCTTGTGCACCAGGAATTTAATGAGATTTACTAATTCATCAATGGGTTTTCCTGTCTTCAACATGTGTAAAAGGGCACCTGTCATTGGTGTGTGGTGTGGGTATTGGTGTTTGTGCATGCACATGTCTTCCTTATCAAAAAAAAACAACCACAAACGCACCCTTAGTATTTTGTTAAGATATTAATCTCATCATTTCTTGACAAAGTTTCCATTTTTATTGAGCTTGTTGTTGTAAGAACATACCAAAAGTAAATTTATAACCATATGTATTTTGTGATTCTCACACTTCAATGAGAATTTTGTGCAGCCCATCAATTAAAATAAGAGAAAGAAGATGTAGGTGATATTGACAATATGATAATGTGTACATCTCCCGTAGGCCTAGTTGGATAATAGGATATAAGGGATGGGACTAGGATAGGGAAATAAATGAAGGGATAGGATGAAATAAGGTAGGACAAATGAATAGCTAGAATTCAATGTTACCCCTTGGTGGGTGGGAAATAATTTCCCTTTCACATTATCCAAACGAGCCCGTAGAGGCTGACTGCCCTCACCAGATGTTGGCTCTAGTGCGACATGATAAAAAAGCTGGCAGCTATAGCATGCGCCTCTGTGGCTCCATTGGATCATCGTGGATGGTAGCCTCTTTCTGTCCATGCCTCTTGCTGCACAGCCTCAACGGCAGCCATAGGGGGCAGAGTATGCGAGAGAGCGAAGAAGAAAGGACAAACTGATCAACTTTTCTTGCCCATGTCGTTGCAACAGGTCTTGCAATAGGATGGCCGAATATTCCCCTCCGTGCAGGTCTTGCAATAGGATGGCCCAACATCCCCCTCCTTGCCAAAGTGTATGATTTAGTTTTCTCTATCTCAGTTTTTGTTAGTAGGGTAGTTTCATGTGCATCCATCAGTTTATTTTTGGCAAAGGTGTTTTCTCAATTGTACATTGTGTTGTGATGAAATTATGAGTGATGGAAAGGCCATAGGTGGGTGGATGGATGAAACTTTCCTTTTAGAGTAGTAGAGGTATATGCAAACATATTGTCACATCCGAAAAATATCCTTTTTAACACTAGTGTATTGATGCTTATCCCAGAAAAAACCACAGTACACCATAACAAGACAAATCTTTAATATAACGATAATACTTACATCATTATAAAGTCTCATAGGTCTGACAACAAAAGAAAAAGAATAGTAGACTAGTAAGCATATATCTTTATAGGCGCTCCATTGGGGTATAAGCCCAAACTCCACCTATGACTTCTTCTGCAAGTAAGGAGAGGAAAATTTAAGCAATACTGAATACCACACATAGTACTCAGCAGGAAACACCCGAAAAATATAAATTTAATGCATAGGAGTACAAGAAATTATTTTATAGGGCTACTTTGTAGCAAATAGTATTATAGAGACATTTAATCAATTAAATGTAGTTTAATTAAAGCATGAACCTAATCTTTCATTTATTATCATTACGTAAGTTTCATCTCAATCCAAAGAACATATCAAGCTCTGCTACACTATGGCTTGATCGAAGAACATACAAGCTCCACTACACTGCGTAGCTGATTCCAAGTATCACCTACCATTTGAGTGTGATAAAAGTAAACGACTAACTTGTTTATATTACTCAGCTTGCCCATAATTGAGGGTGTGGTTATTTAAATAGATTTACTCTAATCAGAGGTGTACATTTTACCCACCAGACACTCTTCCATCATGCTACAGCATGTCATGTACCACCATGGTACATGAATGGAAGTCATGATATAAATATTCACTTAACCTAATTCTAACCAAAGGAATTGATATAGACCTCCTAGGCTAGTAACATCTAGGATGAAAGAGACGGTCTATGCCCCTAGGTATCTCAGTTAAATCCACCTTCAAGTGCTAGGCAAGTCTGTCCAAACCTAGAATTCATCCACCACATCCGTGTCGTGTCCTTTTGATTAGAACCAGTCTAAAGTTCAAGCTAAGCCTTATCTATTAGATAGATGGTTGTACGGATATGCTTTGTATTTAAGGCACCGAAGACCAGTCCTTATAGTAGCCAATGTGCTACTAACAAACCACACACCTCGTAGCCTATGGAAAATGGGTTTTGAGAATTTTGAAGGGAGAAACCAGCATTTTATGGCTAAAAAGCCTATTTTTTATAATTAACAAAGTTACATAGTTATTCCCAAAATCTAACTATTATAAAAACAACTAAATATATCTAATTAAAACAAGGCTAAGCATATTACTAAATTTTCTAAGCACTACATATTGAGTTATCACTAGCTGGTTTTTCTTTTGTAGTATTGTCAAAGATAAATAATATACAAATAATAGTAAGGCTATAATTATATTTGTGGTAAGTTTAATAAAGCGTAATGCAATAATTTAAATTAAAATAATTTTCGCAAACTATGATACAATATGCTCAAGGAGAGTGACTTATTTTGCTCAAAGGAAAAAAGGTCTTCTGATGATTTGATCTTCACTTCGACAACCATTGAAACGACAACAACTACACAAAAGAGACAAATAAAGCTAAAACACAAAGAAAAAAGCAATAACAACACATAAAAAGCATCCAAATATATTCTTGAGGTTTTAACGAAAAATTAGAGACTTGAACATTTTAGAGTTCGTATAACCAAGATATTAAATGTTATTTAAATGGTAATTTATAAATTAGTTGAATTATATTTCTTAATAAAAAGAATTTATTGTGCAAGCATTGGCATCAGCACATGTGACCTCACGAACTAGGTAACAGGAGGTGGGCCTAACACAACAGTCTCACGAGCCATGGGCCACTAACATGATAGCCCCATCGGTCAGCCCCTCGGGGTGACCAACAGATGGGCTTCGCATGGAAGTGTGTGAGCACGCACATGGGCTCGGTCGATAACGGCAGTGGATCCATATCGACGGCAGCGCTCATGACCCTATGGTTGCTCCTGGTGACCTAGGGTATGGCCACGGCATCGCAATGTGGCAGAGAGGGGTGGCAGAGGGCCACACTCGCTTAAGCGATGCAATGATGAGGAACCAAGGAAGGATGGTTGCCAAAGTAAGGGAAGAACCATAGCAGTAAGCTCGATGAATGGCACAACGGCATGAGAGATGGTAAGAAGCTCGAGAAGGGGCTAGAAAGGAAAAAAAAGAACGCGGCGAGCTCAATAAATGCAAAAAGGAAAGTGGAATAGGTGTTGAAACGAAGGGATTTAGGTTTTAATGGGGGCAGCTCACTGAAGACAACGAGCGCTAGTGTTAAGGAGAAAATTAAGGGGCCATAATGTCTAGGGTTTGGGGGAAACGACTAAGGTGGTAGAGGGGATTAATTCCCCTCAATCAATTTAGGGATATTGGCCGGGTATCAGGTGGATTCGATGAGGGAAATAAGCATCATTTGTGGCGGCGAGGGCGTGCGGCAAATGGGAGAAGGAAGACAGCCCCGCTTGTCAGCAGCTACGACACCGGAGAGCAATCTGGGCCACGCAGCCACGCGCGTGCGAGGGAAGAGTGTGGTTGAGTCAGCCCAAAAGGGGGAGGAGGTGGAAAGAGAGCGGTCAAGTGGACCAGCAGGCCAAAGGGAGGGAGCTGAGGAAGGAAACTAGGCCGGATTCGGCCCAGAGAAAATGAAAGGGATTTTGAAACTTTTCTTGTTTTAAAAATTCTAACAATGGTTATTGTTGAATAATAATTACTTGAAATGTTCTCAAAATTTCATTAAAAATTGATTAAATATTATGATGTATGAGGAATTTTAAAAATTGCTCTAAACCTCATTCGAATTTTTCTTAGATATATTTTTATGTTTAATATATTCTTTTGGTTTTGAATAAATTTTCTATTTTTTCCTAGTGATTTTTAATTGAGATGTATTTATCATGATGTGACACATGTCAACTCTGCAGCAGCATGTCTTTTTAAAAAACCATAGGAAAGTGTAATATCCTAGTTTCTACCTCAATTAAGGATGCAAATACCTTATTACACAATTATTAGCTAAATGCTAAGTAAAGAAGTGCTAAAAGATGGCAATGCTAAACATGTTATAAAAAAGGGAAAAAACCATAGCCCATCAGAATCAATAGGAGACCAATCACAAGATCACAACAGATATAGCAAAGTGGTCCCTCGAAGCATCGGTCTACATGACAATGCGGGGTGCAACACATATTGTTGTTGTTAGATCCAATCGGTACAGATAATATCAAAGGTTTTCAGCACTGCACCCATGTACCAATTCTCCTATGCAACGTCTTCAAGAAGGGAACGTAAATTAGGTTGTTGTCATTGTTGGCTCCAACAAATAAAGTCCAGCATCAGGCTTTTTAGGTATCGGAGCTCAGGGCAATGCCTCGGCATGATTTTGACTAAATTTTGTAATCTCAAAATTTCCAATTGCAATCTTACAGTGACATAAGTCTACTAGTTTCTTATGGAGAGAAACATTATCATGAATCCTCATAGACAGAAGCATTACCATAAAAAAGGGTTTGTCATACGCTACTCATAACCACTATCGTTGATTGTTTATGAAAGACGCCATCATATATACTCTTTGACACTTGGTCTCTTTGGCCAACAGAAGTGAAAAAAATTGCAAAAAAATTAAATGTCATTTTGTACAAAGTTTGGCTCGTCTGTCAAACTAAACTAGGAGAACTCTACACTTTATATGAATTTTGTACAAGCTCCATACTATCCGAACGTCCACAAGTTACCCTACACATACGCCGGTATTATAGCTAGTTAATTTGTTCCTCAATATTCTTGCCACTGCAGGGAGTAATAACTTGCTACTATTTAATATCTTCATCTAGAGCGCTACAAAAATAGAAACGCATACTTTCTCCCACCCACAAGTTAGCAACCTAACTTTAGAAAATGCAATCACCATAAGTTGCATTGTATGGATACAAAAGAAAGCCATCCAAATATTAACGATCATGCGGGCTTGCATGCAGTCTTACGTACACACGTAAACACCCTCTTGTCCTCTCATATCTTGCAACCTATGCTACATTATAAATCTGAAACCCCTAGAATTAACAATTTAGTTAATTATATCAATTGCCTGGTTTTTTTCCTAAATCTCAGTCACATGTGTGAGCCATTGGATCAAGATCAATCTTCTCCTTTTTGCTTCTTCGGCCTCAAGATCTTCCTCTTCAACCTCATCTCTAGCTGAAGAACTCGGCGGCAACAAGCGGCCAGCGCCCTAACGAGACTGAGCTTGTCCTTCACTCTGGTTTTACGAGGGCGGTGTGGCTGGCACAGTCGGGTTAGGGTTTCAGGGTTGGGTCTAGACATGACAAGAGGGTTCAGGGCGGATACAGGTTTAGATAGAGGCCAGGGAGGTGGTAGCCCGATGCCATGTCTTCTGGGGAGAAAAATCGAGTGGTTTGGAGGCAGCTGATCAGCTAGCCGCTGTAGACAAGAATCGGAAGGCATGGTGACGAGGGAGAAGCTTGGAGTTAGGTGCAGTTTAGGAGGGGAGGATGAACAGAGGAGCTAGCCGTAGAAGACGACTAGCATCCATTGGATGCAAATCAAGGGTCCAGAGCAATTGACTGGGATTTTAAGAAATCTCAGCCGACTGATGGCTAAGACAGACCTGTCAGCGAGAAGAAATGAATGCAGTGGATTAGAAGTTATGCTGCATGCAGGCAGGGAATACATCTTGGACTTTCATGACTGTCAATATTATATGCGGTTCAGACTTAGCCTGGTACTGCAGTTAACAGCTTTTCCAAAGCCCTTCTAACAGCAAAATTAATTCTTGGATCAGTAACGGACTAATCCATTAAGCTGTGATCTGTACAGTCGTTCAAATGCAAATACTGTAACAGTTGATTGTAGACACTTCATTGTAATCCTAACTATAAATATTTTGTAGTACATAGTATTCTTTAATCTATTAATGCAGTAGGAGCATCTCCTACTATTTCTCTCAAAGAAAAGTTAGTTAAAGTTTCTTTAAAGTAAAGACTGGAATGAATTTTATTATCAAAAAAAAAATTCCATGGACAATGTGACACAACAACACCTTAATATTTGACTAATCATCATTTGTTGATTATTGTAAGCACAAATTAAATTAAGTTCGTAACATTAATTATATAGTTAATAATGCTCAAACTTCAGCAAGAATTTCATCAAACCCGTGGATTTCTTTTTGTTTCCGTCTGTTTAATAAGCATGTATTAGAGGGACTACTCATGGATGTGGACATGTGGCATACTCATTAGTTTTATCAGACTGTTCATAATCACCATCGCAGATGAGTTTGAACCGTGAATAAAAGCTGCTATCAAAGACAAGGTTGAAGACTAGATCAAACTAGAATTAACGGTAATGATCGATGATCAGTTATACCTCAATATTAGAAACCAAACTTTAGAAAAGCGACACTCACAATGCATTGCATGCTTGCCAAAAAAAACCTTCCATGCAATACCATGCCATGGAACACACATCTAAACACCCTCTCGTCCTCTGATTCTTAACCTAAGCCACACTATAAATCAGTAAGCCTTGGAGCCAATTCTCCACACCGATTTTCACAAACTAGAAATTAAGCAGGAACAGATAAATCGAAGTGGCCATCTGTGAAGGTAGTTTCTTGCTCGATCGACATGGTGACAGCTAGGGTGAACCTGGCAATCCTGGGCCTGTCCCTGGTCGCTCTCCTCGTCCTCACCGCCGTCCCGGAGGCCGCCGGCAGGCGCGCGGCCGGCTACATCGACTACAGCGCCCTGAACCACGACCGTATCCCCGGAACTCCACAGCTCAACCACCAGGGCGGCTCCGCCAACCATTATACCCGTGGCTGTGAGAAGCAATTGCATTGCAGGGGTAAAATGCGAGGATGATCGATGCTTCCAGAGTTACAGTGCATCACCGCCGTCGTTCATGGCTATCGACTACGTGGTTTAATTAGACTTTGTTTGGTGCTACAACACCTTTTCTATAACACTTGGAGCAGCAAATTCTTGTTCGGGTAGGTAATTTGGTGCTATAATAGCTTTTCGATAATACTCTAGAACAGCAAATTCTTGTTTGGGTAGGTAATCATTCCTTTATGTTGAAGTCTGTAGTTGCTTGTCAGCTTAATTTTTTTAATTCGTTGGTGCAGATATATTAAGTTTGGATCATAGCTGATGCAATCAAATAAAACTATCTGCTCTTTTGGGTTGAATTGGCTGATACATGCAACTTATCGATAATCTAAGTAATTAGTGTGTTTTCCAACTATAAATCCGACGTTAATTAATGTTTTGCTATAAGATTAACCATCATTTAATTAATTTAATTTGTTGATTTTTGCAAGCACACACTAAAAATTAAATTTATAACCAACATAATTCGATCGTGATGCACTTGCTTCAGTGAGAATTTTGTGAGGCTCGCTAAATTAAGAGAAAGAGGATGTTGGGTAGGGAAGATGGGAAAGATGACGACCCTCTTGCATCTCGGCATGCATGCTCACAGTGGCTGACTGTTCTTGCCGAAGGTCGCCGGCACTAGCATGCTGCGCGACATGCTCAAAATGCTCTCAGCTACAATACGTTTTCTCCATCCAGTGATCGATCCAAGAATTTGTTTAGAGCCTGAGCGAATGTTAGCTGCAAGAAACGATCGAGCAAACACATGCGAGAGAGGAGAATCGAGAATACGATGAACACAGGTGTTTTGGTGCTGCGTACCCAACTTGCAGCTTTTCTGCATTCTTTCCTTGCTTTTATTCTTGCAAAACAGAGAACGTGGGGCACGATCCCGTAGCGGCGAATGCCCATCCCAGACGCCATGATCATGCCCCGCGACGTGCTCCGTGCGAACGAATCGCGCACATCGAGCCCAACGGCGCACGACCAATTCAGTCATGCGCATGACTCCAACAGAACATGCGAAAAGAAAGAAGATAGGGGAGAATCCAAAGTAACAGAGTTGACAAGAAAAAAAACAAACAAGCACCCAAGTTTATTCCTAACAAATCTCCCCTTAAGGTGCTTGCGCTTAGTGTCAATGACACCGACGAGTTCTCGTAGCACCTGGAACTGACGCGCCAGCGGCTTTGTCAGCAAATCAGCTAGCTGCTTGCCATCGAGGCCAGTTGTTCCAGACTCCACGCATTCATGAATAAAATGATATCGGGTTTGCATATGCTTAGTCCGATGGACTGGATTCTTTGAGAGAGAGATTGCAAACTTGTTGTCCACCTTCAATTGTGGTGTCCCGATCGCTGCTCCAAGGATCTCCCTGAGCAGCCCTTCCAGCCATAACCTTGACAGGCAGCGGCAGGCACCACCACATACTCTGCTTCACAGGAAGGAGCGCCAACACCTTTTGCTTCTGGGACTGCCAGGTGATGGGGCTCTACGAGAAGAAAAACACAATGTCTGTTGTGCTTTTACGGTCGGCGACATCACCGGCCATGTCGTTGTCACTGTATCCAGTCAGCTTCAGCTCCCCTAGCTCCCTTCCGGTGTAAACAACACCATAGTCTCGTGTCCCTGCGATGTGTCGCAAGATGTGCTTCACCACCAGCAGATGGTCTTCATGAGGTTCTGCCATGAAGCGGCTCACGTAGCTGACAGAGAATGACAGAACTCCGATGAGGAGGATGACACACGCGAACACAAACTGGACACAGTGATTTTTGGTGCTGAAAGCGGCAGCTTTTTCTCTTGATTGCTATTTCTATATAAAGAAAATACATGCATCTTTACATGGCTACTAGGAAACCAGAAAATCATGGCACGCTCGTGATCGGCCACTGCCATCCCAGCGCCCTGGGCCGTGCCGTGAAGAGCGCATCAGCATGCGCGTCGTGCGTGGCCAGCCGAAGATGATCACGCACTAATCTACTTGCTAAGAATAGAAAAGTTATCATGGCTTACTATAACAATCTCCTAAGTCCTGGAATACAATTACACAAGTTTTTTCATGTCGATCCCTCCACAAAGCTCTTGAAACCGACTACGACTGAGCGCCTTCGTGAGGATGTCGCCTAACTGTAGCTCAATGCCGACGAACTCGACACCAATCAGCTTCCTGTTGCAGCATTTCCAGATGAAATAAAACTTCACGTCTATGTGCTTACTCTGGTCATGGTGCACAGGATTCTTCATCAAGGCGATGGCGGACTTGTTGTCCACCTTGCGCTTGGGTGCGAGGACCGCTCCTCCGACGAGCTCAGCCAGCAACCGCGTCAGCCAGACTGCCTCGCACGCGGCTGCAGCGGCCACAATGTACTCTGCCTCGCAAGAAGACAGAGCAACCACTTTCTGTTTCGCCGATTGCCAAGCAACCGACCCTCCCGCCAGGAAGAAGATGAGGCCGCTGGTGCTCTTCTGGTCATTGACATCTCCAGCCAAGTCGCTGTTGGAGTAGCCCAGCAGCTTTGGGGCGCCTCCATTCTTCTTGCTTGAGTGGTAGTGCAAGCCCCAATGCAGCGTGCCTGCCACATATCAAAGAACACGCTTGACTGCAGCAAGGTGCTCTTGACGCGGCGCCTCCATGAACCGGCTAAGATATCCAACCAGATATGCCAAGTCCGGCCTAGAGTTGCATAGATACCTGAGGCTGCCGATGAGGCTGCAGTACTTTGTGGCATCCACGCTTGGCGTCGTCCCATCCTTGAGCAACTTTAGCTTCGGCTCCATGGGTGTAGCACTGGCATTGCATCCTGCTAGTCCCACCTTTTCAAGAATCTTGGCGGCGTATGCAGACTAGCGAAGTGTGATCCCGATTGCTCCCTATGTCACCTCCAGGCCGAGGTAGTAGGAGAGAAGCCCGAGATCGCTCATGTGGAAGGTGCTCATCATTTGGGCCTTGAACCTATTCACAGCCCCTGCGTCGCCACCAGTGATGATTAGATCATCAATGTAGATGCCCATGATCAGGCGCCCTACACCCTTTCCACGGGTATACATCCTGTGCTCGTTGATGCAGCGAGTGAAGCCGAGCCCGATCAGCGAGGCATCAAGCTTCTGATTCTAGGCCCGTGGGGCTTGGCGAAGCCCGTACAGCGCCTTGTGAAGGCGAAGCACCTTGTGCTTGTTCTTGCCGTAGACGAAGCCGGGAGGCTGTTGGACGTAAACCTCCTCCTGGAGCTCTCCATTCAAGAACGCCAATTTGACGTCCATGTGGTGGACGCCCCAGCCGTAGTGCGCTGCAATGGCGAGGAGCAGGCGCACTGACTCCAGCCGCGCGACGGGGGCGAATGCCTCTTCATAGTCGATGCCGGGCCGTTGCACATACCCCTTCGCAACGAGGCGGGCTTTGTACTTGACAATGGCACCGTTCTTGTCCCGCTTCACTTTATACACCCACTTAAGGCCGATGGCATGGTGACCGTGCAGGAGCTCAGCCAGCGCCTAGGTATCATTGTTGTGGATCAACTTTAGCTCCTCCTCCATTGCAGCATTCCAGTTTTGGATCACCGTCGGTGTCCTTGAAGGACTTGGGCTCCTCCACACTGACGTTGTGTAGTTCGGCGTCCTCAATGTCGCGGTGAGCCAGCCCGGGCACATTGTTCGTACCGAGGACGTTCTCAAGTGTCCTGTACCGGTGCTCTAAGTCCTCATCGTCATCTGCATCGAGGTTGTGATCGGTGGTGAGCGGCGTCACGAACTCGACCTGCACCCCCGTGGGGGCACCGGGAGTTGCTAGTAGTGGTGACGCAGGCTGCGCCTCTGGCGTTGGTGCAGGTTGTACCTCAGGCGTGGGGAAGATCCTGAAAAAATATGAAGTAACTATGTTTGTCTCACCTTGGCTCATCATAGGTTGCATGTTTATATATAGAACAAGAATTACAGATATAGATAGTTTTAAACTAGGACTTCTAACTTAAGTTCTATTCTATCTATAGCAAATTACAGGAGTCCATCTATACTTGAGACATGCTCGGTTACAATCCTAGTGTAACACGTTTACAATCTCTAACACCCCCGCTCAATCTAAACTTTCCTAACCACCTTGAAGTTTGAGATTGCGAATAAATGTATTCATCTTTGCAACCGGTAAGGCTTTTGTAAATCCATCCGCCAACTGATCTCCAGAAGCGATGAACCGAACGTGTAGCTGTTTTCTGATAACTCTTTCACGCACAAAGTGAAAATCAATTTCAATATGCTTTGCTCTAGCATGAAACACGGGATTAGCTGATAAGTATGTTGCATCAAGATTATCACACCAAAGAACTGAGGTGCGATGCACTTTAACCCCAAGTTCGGTCAACAGTTGCTCAAGCCATATTATTTCTGCAGTAGCATTAGCCATCGTTTTATATTCTGCTTCTGTACTAGATCTTGAAACAGTTGGCTGTTTTCTAGCACTCCATGATATAAGATTACTTCCATAAAATATTGCGAAGCCTCCAGTAGAACGCCTATCATCTGTATCACCTGCCCAATCTGCATCAGAGAAGGTACTGATGAATGACGACAATACCTTTTGAATATGCATCCTGAGTCCAATGGTGTGTTGTACATATCTAAGTATTCTTTTAACTGTAGTCCAATGAACTAAGGTCGGTGCATGAAGAAATTGGCAAACTCTGTTGACAGCAAAGGATAAATCTGGTCGTGTATTTGTTAAATACTGAAGAGCACCAACTATGCTTCTGTAGCGAGTAGCATCTTCTGGACTGAGAGGAACACCATCATAGCTCGACAGCTTCTCAGATGCAGATAAAGGAGTCATGCAGGGTTTGCAGCCAAGCATTCCAACACGCTTCAACAAGTCTTGTGCATACTTAGCTTGAGATAGAGTTATGCCATCTAACTCTTCTTTAACTTCTATACCCAAGAAGTATGTAACTTGCCAAGATCCTTTAGTGCAAAGTCTTCTTTTAAATCAGCAAGAAGAGTTGTCACCGCTTCAGGTGATGAGCTTGTAACGATAATATCATCAACATAAATAAGCATATAAATAGTTGTACCACCCCTATGATATATAAAAAGAGACATGTCTGATTTTGACGGCACAAAACCTAGAGTGATTAATTTGGAGCTTAACCTGGAGTACCACGCCCTGGGCGCCTGCTTCAGCCCATAGATAGCCTTGTCCAACTTACATATATATCCCGGTGTTTTAGTGTCCTCAAAACCCTGAGGCTGCTTCATATAAACTTCCTCTTCCAGAACACCATGCAAGAACGCATTCTGCACATCAAGTTGTCTGAGGCACCATCCCCTTGACACTGCAATAGAGAGTACCAATCTAATTGTAGCTATCTTGACAACTGGGCTGAAAGTGTCTTCATAGTCGATGCCATAGCGTTGTTTCATCCCTTGGCAACTAATCGAGCTTTGTATCTATCAATACTCCCATCGGCTTTTCGTTTGATTTTGAAAACCCATTTGCAATCAATAATATTCTGTCCAGTTTTTCTTGGAACGAGATGCCAAGTTTTATTCTTAGCTAGAGCTTGAAATTCCACTTCCATTGCATCACGCCACTTTGGATCTGAAATAGCTTCATCAACGGAATTAGGTTCACCAGTAGCACTAAACATGACATATCGAATCATACCATCATATAGCTTCTTTGGTTTGATAATACCGCTTTGCAACCGTGTTTGGTGATGCGGGGGATCAGGTGTGGCTGCTGGAGAACCAGATGTTGTAGAAGATCCAGATGTTGTAGAAGATCCGGGTTGCACAAATTCATGTGCACCTGATGCTGTAGCATGCAGCGGTGGTGGAGACTCCTCAGACGCATGCAACGTCCCAGGTGGAGACTCAGGCACCACGGTATTACCCCCACTTGTCGCCGCACTGTTGTCCTCTGGCACAGCAACAGCGGTCGACAGCGGTACTGATGTTCCCCCAGGCGGTGTAGCAGGCAAAACAGCACCGTTCGACGAGCTGGAAGGAGACAGCGTTTCCACCTGGGAGCTGCAGCCTGGGCTATGTGCGCAACGTTGTGCCGGTAGCGCTGGGAGCATAGGCATGAGACCTGCAATTTTCTCAAATGATTCACTAGAAACAGCAGGTACGTCAGTAGTATTAGTAATATCAGATGCAGTACAGTCATCATCCCCTGGATTTCGAAGGGAAGAAGGCAGTAGGATAATTTCTTTTCTAAGAGAGGCACCGGTGTTAGGATGGAGCTTTGAAAAGGGAAACACGGCTTCATCAAAAACGACATCACGGGAGATGTAAATGCGTCCGGTGGAGATGTCAAGGCACTTAAAATCTTTGTGCATGGAACTATAGCCAAGGAAAGCACATTGGGTGGATTGAAAAGATAACTTCCTGGAATTATATGGCCTCAGATTGGGCCAACAAGCACAACCAAAAACACGAAGATTGCTATAATCGGGTGCATCATGAAAAAGGCGAGTACTAGAAATTTCAAAATCAATAACCTTGCTGGGAAGAATATTAATGAGATAGGTAGCTGTAAGGAAAGCTTGATCCCAAAATTTTAAAGGCATGGAAGCATGAGCAAGAAGAGCTAAACCAACTTCAACAATATGTCTATGTTTGCGTTCAGCAGCACCATTTTGTTGATGAGCATGAGGACAGGACACACGGTGTGTGATCCCAATTTGCTTGAAGAAAGAATTTAATTTTTCATACTCGCCTCCCCAATCCGATTGAATACAAAGGATCTTCTTAGAGAACTATCTTTCTACTAAGTTTTGAAAATCTTGGAAAACTCGAAAGACATCAGATTTATGCTTCAACAAATATATCCAGGTGTATTTGCTATAGTCGTCAATGAAGCTAACATAATAGCTATAACTCCCAACAGAGATGGGTGCAGGCCCCCACACATCAGAATAAATCAGATCAAGAGGATCACTAGAGATTTTATTAGAAACAGAATAAGGCAGTTGATGGCCCTTGGCCCTTTGACACGAATCACAAATTGACTCAACATTCTTGGAACTAGCATACGGCAACTTATTTGAGCTAAGGATCTTCTGAACTATAGGAGTAGCAGGATGACCAAGACGACTATGCCATAACGATGTAGAAGGGACATGGACTCCAAAAACTTCATGCTTTGACTTTATTTTCTCTTCCGATGGAATGAGAGGATACAGGCCACCTTTGCATCTACCGTGATGTAAAATCCTCTTCGTTTCCTGATCCTTAACGAGAAAGTAATCAGGGTGAAATTCAAAGAAAGCATTGTTATCTTTGGTAAGTTTATGAACTAAAACAAGGCTTTTGGCAGAAGAGGGCACATGAAGAATATTGTTCAAATGAAGTTTACTGAAAGGGGTATGAAAAACTGTATGCCCAATATTACTAATACTCATACCTTTGCCGCTGGCGTTATGAACTTGTTCATTGCCACTATATTTATCACGGACGGTCATCTTGTCAAGTTCGCTGGTGATATGGTTAGTGGCCCCGCTGTCCGCATACCAATTTGTATCAACACCATAAGCTCCTGCTGGTCGCCCACGGTACTGATTGTCTTCCTCATAGCGAAAATAGCATTGATTGGCTTCATGATTTGTCTTCTTGCAGATTTGACAGGGTGCCTTTTTTGTGACTTGCGAGCTATTGCCTTGATTATTGTTGGTGTAACTCTGATTGTTGTTGCTGTTCTGTCCATTGCGCGATGAATTGAACCGACCTCCACCACGTCGACCACCAGAACGACCACGGTTTCCACGACCGCGAGATGCCATGTTAGCTAAAGACTGGAACTGATCGGTCCCTTGATACATCTCGAGCCGAAGATCGTACTCCATGAGTAGAGAATATAATTCAGAGAGTGAAAGATCTCCTGATCGGCCCATCATAGAAGAAACAAAGGGGTGATAATCAAAGTCTAAACCATTAAGTAGATGAGCAACCACCTCATCATCCCCGACGGTGACGCCGGCTAACGCGAGCTCATCCTTGATGTTCTGCATCTTGTTGAAATAGGCTGTCGAAGTGAGGTTGCCCTTCTTGGTGGTGGCCAATTGCATGCGCAGATTTGTAACCCGCGCTCTTGATTGTGCTGCAAACATAGCCCCTAGCGCCTTCCATGCCTGCGCAGAGGTTGTTGCAGTCGTGATCCCGGCGAGGACCTCCTTGGAGACCGAATTCACCAGGTAGCTGAGTAGCTGCTGATCTTTTTTTACCCATGAGTCATGCTCTGGGTTGGGAATCTCCTTCTTCTTGCCGTCGACTTCAGCTTCAAGGACTTGTCGCGGCTCGGGGATGGTTCCATCCAGAAAACCAAGCGCCTTGGCACCACAGACAGCGGGCAGGAACTGCGTCTTCCATAGGACGAAGTTATCCCGTGTCAGCTTGTCAGACACCGGATGTCCAAAAGGAGAGGACGGGTATCCTTCGCCATGAGCGGAGGACGAAGACATCTTGTCGCGGGAGGAGCGTCACAAGCAGGGGTCGCGGCCCTCTTGTCGCGGGATGTTCAGATCGCGGGGAGGAGCGTCACGAGCAGGTCGCAGCCCCCTTGTCGTGAGAATTTGACGAGATTTTTGTAGATCTATTCTAGGAAGAGGCGGCTCTGATACCATGAAAAAATATGAAGTAACTATGGTTGCCTCACCTTGGCTCACCATAGGTTGCATGTTTATATATAGAACAAGAATTACAGATATAGATAGTTTTAAACTAGGACTCCTAACTTAAGTTCTATTCTATCTATAGCAAATTACAGGAGTCCATCTATCCTTGAGACATGCTCGGTTACAATCTTAGTGTAACACGTTTACAATCTCTAATAGATCCTGGAGCGGGTGAAGTCATCCTCACGATCGATGCCGCTGAGGGTTGCCGCTGGAGCTCATACTCGTACTCATCGGTGAATGGTTCCTGGTCGCTGCTTGTTGATGCCTTGGTCCACTCCCAGCGCGCGCTTTCGTCGAAGATGGCGTCACAGGAGACATGGACACACTCAGTGACGAGGTCGCAGAAGCGATATGCTTTGGACCCATCCTGATAAACGATGAACACAACCTTATGTCTACGATCTTCTAGCTTGCTTTGGTGTGGACGGAGGTGTTTGATGTACGCAATGCACCCGAACGCCCTGAGGAAATGCACGGGAGGCTTCTTGCTGTACCAGGCCTCGAACAGAGTCATGCCGTCAAGTGCGTTTGTAGGCGATTGATTGAGGAGGAACACAGCAGTGTGCACTGCCTCTCCCAAGAAGTAGCCCGGCATGCCCTGTGCAAGCAGGATGCTCCTCACCGTGTTCACGACCATCTGGTTCCGATGCTCTACAACGCCGTTTTGCTGTGGCGTGTACAGCGCTGAGTAGTGCCATTAAATGCCTTCACAATATTCACCAAATTTGGCGGAGGTGAATTCACCACCATTATCAGTGCGGAGGACCTTCAATTTCTTGCCGGTTTCATGTTCCACCCTCGCTTGGAACGTCATGATCGCCGCCGGTGCGTCTGCCTTTGAGTGCAGTAGTGTGAGCCACATGAAGCGACTCATGTCGTCAACGAGTAGCAGGAAGTAGACGTTTCCAACCGGCGTTGGTGGCGAGATCGGGCCGCAAAGATCACCATGGACCAGTTCGAGCTCCTCCTAAGCCCGGTACTTGGCGACCTGCGGGAACGGCGTACGTTTCTGTTTCGCCAAGACGCAGTCCTCGCAGACTTGCTCGACATGGTCGATGGGCAGTAATCCGCGCACCATGTCCGCGCGCCCGAGCTTGCGCAGTGCCTGGAAGTTGAGGTGGCATTAGCGCTCGTGCCAACGCCACGCCACGTCGCCGACACGCGCGGTTAGGCACACCATAGCAGTGACGTTCATGTCGAGAAGGTAGAGCCGGCTCGGTGATCGGTGCACCTTTGCCAGCAACTGTCATTGAAGATTGTAGAAGCACAGTATGCCCGACTCGATGTCGACCTTGAAGCCATCCTCGTCCATTTGTCCGAGGCTGATGATGTTGGTGGTGAGCCGCAGAATGTAGTAGACGCCGTCTAGTCGACGATGCTCACCGGACTTGCGGGCGAACAGCAACATGCCCTTCCGTGGATCTCCACCAGCAACCCATCCCTGAACTTGACGGTGCCGATCACTCCGGTGTCCAACTCGGCGAAGACGTTGCGCATTCCTGTCATGTGGTTCGTCGCCCCGGTGTCGAGCACCCAGCAGCGAGGCACCACAGTGTCCCTCTCTTCCTGACTGAGATGGAGGAGCACCTTCGGTTCAATGAGGTGGACCCGAGCCTGTGGTTCGATGACAGGCGGCGGTGTCCTGTGGTGACAGTATGATGCACAAGACGCGGTTACCTCGGTGTCCGCGGCGATGTACATCAGCGCCCGTTCTTCATCCTTCTCGGCCTGCGCGACATGTGCCGCACCCTGCTTCTTCTTCCTGTGACAGTCTTTGGTCCAATGACCTTTCTTGCAGCAGGTCTTGCAGTGATCGCCAGGAGGCAGGCGCCCGCCCCCGGCGTTCCTGGATCCTCCAGGCTGCCCGTCGCGCGACGCGGAGTTCGCCGCGCCGCGCCCGTGCCCGTGTCCGCCACGCCGGACGTGGTTGTTGGAGCCACCGTCGCTACCGGAGCTCTCCTGCTCACGGTGTGCCTCCTAGTCTACCTCACAGAGCATCAGGTGCCCCATGGCGTCCGTGACCTCCTTGGGCTTGGAGCGCTCCTCGAACACACGCAGCCATCCGATGACTTCCTTGATCGACACCTTGTTCAAGTCGAGGAACATCTCGAGGGAGACCGCAGCCTGGGACAGACGCTCTGGCACTACCTGCAATATTTTTTTCACTACCTCGGCGTCCGTGATATTGTCGCCGAGGGTACGGAGGTTGGTAGCGAGTGTCGTGATGAGGACCCCGAACTCGGTGACGCTCTCGCCCTCCTTGAAGGTGAGGATGCTGAATTCGCGATGAAGCTACTATGCGCTGGCGTCGCGCGCGTGATCGTCCCACGCCTCCTTCACGGTCCGCTTCCGGGCGAGGGTGCTCCACATCTCGGAGGGAACCGAGTGCAGGAGGCCTGCCATCGCCTGACGATCATCGTGGTACTCATCTTTATCAGGGTCGTCGTTGATGCCGAGGTCGACGGCGTCCCAGATAGGAAGGGTCTAGAAATTCACCTCCATGGCCACTCCGGATAATTTGTTCGGGTCAGCATTGGCCACGCGACATTCGCCAACGGCCGCTCGATGATGCGCTTCACGACTCGTGAGCCAGAGCGGCAGCGGCTGTGGGAGCGGCCACGACGACATGGTGGCGACCGCGACGGCAGGACCTTCTTCTCGCCGGAGCCGTCACCGGTCTCCTTCTTGGTTGGGGACCTCGACGACATGGCTACGATGAGAACCGGCTCTGATGCCGAATGACAGAACTCCGATGAAGAGGATAACACACGCGAACACAAACTGGATACAGTGATTTTTGGTGCTGCAAAGCGGCAGCTTTTTCTCTTAATTGCTATTTCTATATAAAGGAAATACATGCATCTTTACATGGCTACTAGGAAACCAGAAAATCATGGCACGCTCGTGATCGGCCACTACCATCCCAGCGCCCTGGGTCGTGCCGTGAAGAGCGCATCAGCATGCGCGTCGTGCGTGGCCAGCCGAAGATGATCACGCACTAATCTACTTGCTAAGAATAGAAAATCTATCCTGGACTTACTATAACAGAGAACACCAAATCTTGCCGGGTGTTTGACGGGGTACCACTGCACCCCGACGATGCTATGATAGCTTGTGGCGTCCACCGGCTTAGCAGTACTAGACTTGCTGAGTTTGAGCTTGGCTTCCATCGGGACATGGCATGGGTTGCAGCCCTCCTTGCCACTCCTCTCAAGCAGCTTCAGACCATAAGCAGATTGAGAGAGGGAGATGCCGGACCTGTTTTGGCGTACCTCAATGCAAGTAGTATGTGAGCTGTCCTAGATCACTCATCTTAAAACGTTCTAGCATTTCTCCATTGAACTTGGTCGATGTCGTTGTCGATGGAGCTAGAGATGAGCAGATCATCTACATACACCCCCATAACTAGGGGCTTGTTGCTGGCATGCTGGGTGTAGACCACATGCTCATGATCGCTGTGGGTGAAACCAAAGGAGAATAGGCAGGCTCCTCGTTGCCCAAGAGGTTGTTATTCCTATGGAAATGAAGTGGCGCTTCATCGCCATGGTCAGCATCGAGGTTGACTGCCGAGCTTGGAGGAGTGGTGAACTCAACAGAGCGTGGGTTTGACAGTGCTTGTTTAGGACCTAGGTCATGTGTTGGTGCTAAGTTGTCTAGCTTAGCAACCGCCATTGTGAAGAACTCAATGCCTACCAAGTCCTCATTGTTGATGACGCCAGCTTCCTTGCTCTAGTCCCACTGGATGAGCTTGTCAAAGACCACATCCCACAAGACATGGAGACACTTGGTGATGGGGTTGTAGATATGGTATGCCTTTGATCTAGGCTCGTAACCCACGATGATCATCTGTGTTGTGGTCCACCAATTTCTTGAGGTTTAACGTTGTGTTGTTGACATGGGCGATGCAACCTAAGATGCGAAGATATAGGACAGCCAGCTTCTTTCCATATCAAGCTTCAAAAGGTACCATGCCCTCCACGCTCTTTGTCAGCAATCTATTGAGCAAGTAGACCACCTTTGTCACTACCTCCCCCCAAAAGTATCCGGGAAGACCTTTGGCCTTCAACATGCTTCTTATGGCATCCACGACAGTTTTATTCTGTCGCTCAACCACACTATTTTGTTGCGGCAAGTACAATGCAGTGAGTTGACAGCAAACTCCGGTAGCGGTGCAGTGCTCAATAAAGTCTGACAAGATGAACTCTCCCTCATGATTAGTATCGAGAGACCTTAGCTTGTTACTGAATTGGGCCTCCATCATTGCTCAAATTAGCTTGATTACCACCGATGCATAGTTCTTAGAAGGAAGGAGTTCAAGCCACATGAACCTACTAAAATCGTCAACAAGTAGTAGGAACAGCTTCTTGTTGTCGGGTGTAGCCAGTGTGATTGGGCCACAAAGGTCGCCATGGACCAGCTCGAGGACATGCTCGGCTTGGTGCTATGCTTAATCAGGGAATGGTGTCCTATGTTGCTTCCTGGCAAGGCATCTACTTCTTAGCAAGGCATCCCTCGTAGATCCGATCTACCTACTTCACCTCTAGCAGACCATGCACCATGTTGTCCTTGACTAGTCATAGCAGTTCTAAGAAGTTGAGGTGGCCAAAGCGCGTTTGCCACCTCTAGGCATCCTCAAGGCAGACTGGTCGTGTAATGGTGAAGTCGAGCGCATACAGCTAGTTGGTAGCATGAGGAATCTTGTCAAGCAAATGCCCTTCAATGTCTGAGACCCGCATGAAGCCACCACGAACAAGCGCCTTGTAGTCAATCTTGTCAAGCCGGCCGATGCTATTAAAATCCGTGCATAGTTTGGGGATGAAGTATACTGAGAAGGAGCAATGCTCCCTATTCTTGCAATTGAAGACAACAATACCACAATCCTCAATCTGCATGATGGAGCCATCTCCAAACTTGACAGAGCCATCGGGCTTGCCGCCAAACCTCACGGGAGGGTCCAACCGAGCCGAACGGATGTCCAATCGGGAAGACGGAGGCTTGGTCACGCAATGACCTAGGAGATCTGCTTAGCTCCAGTGTAGATACTTAATCTTTAAGGTCCGAGGCCATGCCAATCAACTTGACCCTGCAATTGACAAGGAGAGAGAATGAGATCCACGAGCCGATCGGCTAGTAGGCCTGTCTGGCTCACCCTATCGGCTAGGTGCCGGTAGGGAAGGTGACGCTTGAGCATCGGCTAAACAGCCGATGAGGACGCAAGCGATACACGCATGGAATAGACCAGAGGAGTTATTGGCCAAAAAGCTGATGACACTCCACAGCATCCGAAGCACAGAGCGGGGCCCAGTCCCCCACGAAGCCACGAGGACCAACGACCATGGTAACGGCGCCATTAGGACCAACCTCGATAGATCGGACCGAACCAAGATAGTATGAGGCTAGGGCTAACGGTGTAGAGATAATGAAGGCTTAGACTGAACGTAATGACCAGGAAGGAAAAAGGCGAGGCCATTGGCTACCTACCGGCCAAACGTCCAACGCAAGCCCCACACCTAAACCCATCGTCTGCTTGAGCCAATGGGGAACGAGATCCTCTAGGCCTCAACCTGGCCCCGTTAGACACGAGTCCTGGTAGATCGGACCGAACCGAGACAGTACCAGGCCGCATCCAACGTGGCAAGATTGATCTCTAGCGGATCAATCGTTAGATGATATGTGGGATGGATAAGGGGCTAGCGGTGAGGATAACTCATCGGCAACTCACTCCGATGAGACACCGCGCGAAGACCCACCGAGGCATCGACTCGAACCGTCGCCGCCGATCTCGTAAGTCAAACCTAACCGATGTAACATGAGATCGTGGACGGAGGAGGGAGAACAACGCGCCAGTGAGCCTCGTACAGATGTGATGAGGTACGCTCGATCTAGCTAAGATGTCAAATCTAACCGATGCAGCCTTAGATAGAGTAAAGCATACCAGGATAGTGGTGAAACTTACCCATTCGCTAGAGATCAAACTTAACTGATGTAGCTCGGCATCGAAAGCTAGAACCCGCCGAAAAAAACCTAGACGAGCTAGGGTGGCGATACGCTGAAGGTTTATTGGATCGATGAGCTTCCAAGGGTCTATATTTATACCCTGGGATTATAGAGTCCGACGCGGTTATATCAACTACTGAACGTTATTTTCTGAGAATATAAAAGGAAACTAATCTCTAAAAAATTGTAAAGCTACCCAAACTTACTTAGACTACGTAATACATTCTATACATACACCCAACCTGCCGTTATTCCTCTTTGGACTTGGTTACACCTGAATAACTTTTCATTTTCAAACCAAATCCGTATTCCACCTGTTTGATCGGCTCTTCTACAGTATCAATTAGCTTCACCCCACGAGCCGATTAGTATTTTTCCATCGGCCAATCATGTTTACAGGCTGAAACACACCGATGCCAGTGTTAGGTTTGGAGTAGGCGAATCTGGCGTCGAACATGTGGTTGGTTGACTTGGTGTCAACCACCCATTGACACAATCTTTGGGCGCTCAGCCGTGAGAGACGTCATGGGCGTGGGGATGGACGCGCCACCAAGCGACGTGCGGCACGCAGATGATCGCATTTGCTTTGTGTTTCCTGTATTTATTCAATTTATTCAAGTAAACGACAACAAAAAAACTGCTAGTTCTAGCAGCACCAAAAGCTCTGTGTTCATCGTGCTCCAAGTGTTCGCATGTGTGCGTGAGTTGTTCTTCTTCTCCAGCGTACTCCAGTGTCCGCCAACGGCGTTCTCTCGGGCCTAACAAGTGATATCAAAGCCAGGTTTATCAAAGCCAGGTTGATCAGGATCCGTAGTTGCCATGGCCTCACCACCACCGCAACCCTAAGGCCATACCCCGTCGGGCACCGAGAAGATAGAAACATCCGCTGCCGGCAGCAACAAGACGCCGCCACACGTGCCTTCTTCAAGCCGTTCTCCACGACGCTGATCACAGACGCGTGACGCATATCGTTCGCGCACCTGGGATGCACAGCGTCTGTGGGAGCTAGTGATTAAGCGCATCATCCTAGAGACCAGTGGCTACGGCAACTAGCTATAGTTGATGAAGACCAACTACAATGAGTGGTCACTGCTCATGAAGTTGTCTAGGACATCGTTGCGTATTGTAATGGTGAGTTCCACGATGACCACACTGCCCTAGAAACCATATGCAATGCGGGTTCTTAGGAGATGGTCGCTCCCCTTACCGTGAAGGAGTCAGCGATGGAGCCCTGGGAGGCCATCAAGATGCTCTGCATCGACGACGATCACGTGTGGAAGGCGACATCGTAGAACCTCCGTGCCAAGTATGAGGTGATCGCGCTCCATGATGGAGAGGTGATTGAGGACTTCACTCTCAGCCTGACTGGCATCGTCCAGTAGCTAGCAACTCTCAGTGACCCAGAGCCAAACACGAAGGTCATCGCAAAGTACCTACGCATCATGCGTCCGAGGCACAAGCAATTGGTCATATCCATCGAGACACTTCTTGACATCTCCCAACTCTTGATCAACGAGGTCACTACGAGATTGAAGGCAGTGGACGACGTTGAGCCCATGCTGCCTCAACCTGCTGGTGGCAAGCTACTCCTTATGGAGGAGCGGTGGCTGAAGAGGTACAAGTAGAGAGGGATGGACTCCAGCCGCAGAGGTTCTAGCTCCGGTGGCCATGGGAAGCCGCGGGGCTAAGGCGGCGGCAATAGCTCCGATGCTAAACCAAACGATGTCTACATGCATTGTTGCAAGAAAGGCCACTAGGCCCAAAATTACCACGGGAAATAGAAAACTAAGGAGCAGGCCTATGTGGCCCAAGACGATGAGCCCACGCTTATGTATGTCTTCAGGGCAGAGGACCCTGGTTCGTCTCTCACTCCGCCCCTTCCTTCACCATCGCCAACGCCGCCTCCCACTCCGCCCCTTTCTTCACCGCCGTTGACATCGCTTCCCACTCCACCCCTTCCTTTACCGCCACCGATGCTGCTTCCCAGTCGAGATGGCACCACCCCGGTACCACACTAGTTCAAGCTCTTGGAGGTGAAAGTGTTCGCCGCTTTCAATGCTATGGAGGACCGGGACCCGAAGCGCTGGGTCCTGGACACTGGCACTACAAACCACATGACAAGATCTCGCACCACCTTCTCCAACCTCAACACCGGCACCATCGGCATGGTTTGTTTCAACGATAGCTCCATCATCAAGATCAAGGGTTGTGGTACTATCGTATTCGCCAACAAGAACGGGGAGCACCGTACTCTCAGCAACGCGTACTTTATCCCCCGCGTAACCATGAACATCATCAGCGTCAGCCAGCTCGACAAGGTGGGATTCCAGATGCTCGTGGACAGAGGAGTGATACGGATTCGTGACGAGGAGCACCGTCTACTTGCCAAGATCTACTGTGTTTAGGTTGTATGTGCTCGACATCGACATTGCACGGCCGGTGTGCTAGGCTGCGCACGCCAGAAAAAATGCGTGGCTCTGGCATGCCTGATTCGAGAACATTAACTTCGGTGCGCTAAGAAAGATGGGGATGTGAGGAGCTCGTTCACAGGATGCCACTGCTCAACTAGGTCGAGCAGGTGTGCGATGTGTGCCTAGCAGGCAAGCACAGCGCACGCCATTCCCACAGTGCACTCTGTCACGCTCCACGGAGGTACTCCAGCTACTCCATAGCGATCTTTGTGGCCCCATCAAGCTACCAGTGCCGAGCGGCAATCGGTACTTTCTGCTCCTCATTGATGATTTCTATCAATACATGTGGATCGTGCTGCTCCCCGCAAGGATGGCGCGATCGTGGCGATTAAGTGCATCCAAGCCACGGTGGAATAGAAGACCGGCAAGCGGGTTCGTGCCTGCGAACCGTGAGCAACATCGTGGCGTGGGGATGGACGCGCCACCACGTGACGTGTGGCACGTTGCTTTGTGTTTCCTGTATTTATTCAAGTGAAAAACAACAGAAAAGCTGCCAGTAATAGCAGCACCAAAAGCTCTGTATTCATCGTGTTCCAAGTGTTCACGTGTGTGCGTGAGTTGTTCTTCTCCAGCGTACTCCAGTGTTCGCCGCCGGCGTTCTATGCTGTGTCAGGCCTAACATCCCTCGCCATCAACCCCTACAAGGTTCAATGCCCGCCTCGCCCTCCACTACCACTACGTCGCCGCCGATGCCTACTAGGACCAGCCCTTCTCCCATGCCTGCCGCCCTAACTTCACACAGCCAGCCGCCACCAACACCGCCCTCAAGCTCAAGCGGCAGCGGCGATGCGCCAGCGTGAGGGCGGCCGGGAAGGCCAAATCTATCCGAGATGGTTTTTTGCTTTTTCTTGTTTGTTTTTTCCCATCTGAAGAGCCCTTACATATGGATCCTCTTATCAGTGATCAAAATTTCGTGATGGCTGTTTGAAACGATTTTAAACCGTTAGTGATGAGGAGGTTAGTGCTAGTGCGAGAAAGTCATTTTGCCCCTAATTAACAAGATGTCCATCATTCTTTGCATGTCATTTAAATATTAAAAAAATTAAAAATTTTGACAACGTAGAGTATTGAATGATATATATATGACTCTACGTACATGCAAGCTTAAAGTTTGATATGTACGAGTTGATAAAAAAAAACAAATCTGACTATGGATATAGTATTCATACTACTAAGTAATTTGTAGTTTTTGTTTCTCAAATTGTAGACCAAATTTGTAATTGAGTCTTTTGTGGGTTGATAGATGACCATAGTATCAATGTTGTTAATTTTTGAAAAAAACTGTTACTATTTGATTAATATCTAAGAGAACTTATGATAAACGAGGTGATGTTCCCTTAATGGGCAAAAAATCAAATCAGATAAACTTTTCTTGATTGTGATATATATATATATATATATGCGCGCGCGCAAACATGTCTTCTTCGTAGATAAGACAACTATAATATCCTGGTTTCTAGCTCAAGTAGGGATGCAATTATTAGCTAAATGCTAAGACAAAAACAAAATAAAGTTTCAAAAAGAGAAAAACAAAATATAAAGTCAGAAAACCTTGCCAATGCTAATGCTGGTTTACAAAATGGAAATAAACTAGCCCCGTCATCAGAACCAGTAATAGGCAATCACAATATCACAACACTTCTGCAGCAAGGAGGTCCTTGAAGCTTCGCTCTTCATGATAATTCCTCCAAGAGATAACAACCCATATCATCGTCGCTAGAAAAATAAGATTGGAGGGTTTTTGCTCTCAATACTTTAAAAATATTTTTTCATTGCACCACCCTATTTTCTCCTAGTGGTTAAAATAGGTTACCGCTTAAAAAACTTATGCAGGAGGTCGGGGGTGATCCTCTTAAGACAGCAGCTAGCGAAAATGTTGGCTATTTTCGCTGAAGGTCAGCCTAAGCCCTTGCCTGTTATTTTAATTTCACTAGGGTACATTAAGTAGTCTGTTAGAGAATGGATCCCAGAGCCTGAGTAACCTGCTCATTTTCTTCTCTATTTTCTTTCTCTTAAAAACAAAACTACAGGGATAAGGTATTTTTAACTCGAATCTTTTTGATAGATCTATATTACCTAAGGTTAGTTTTACCTAATCATATATTTTCTTTTGTTTTTTTTGTTTAGAAAGGAGAATTTAACATATTAAACACGGTGTCATATTCCTCTATATGTCAATTGTTTTATTTGCAAAATAGAGCACAAAATTGTCAAAATTTTTATAGAATTATTGTGCAGTGTTGATTTACCACACAATTTACACATTTTGATGGGTTTATTAATTATAGGCATAATCTACATCTAGTCGGGAAGAGAAAAGACAAAGTTACTTGGCAAAATCAGGAGAAAGAAGATAGAGAGAGGTGTTTGGCAATTTCTTTTACATGTATATAGTTTATTGTGGAAATTAACTAATAATTTTGACTCAATTTTGCATAGCCCTCTTTTAATTTAAATCCATGTGAATTAATTATTTTTTTATCATGTAAAACTTTAGTAAAACAGTTTTGGTACTACAATTTTTTTGTCACCCATTCAAAATATGATTTACAGGTTTCCTCTAATTTACATACTTTTTAATTATTTTTTAAAGAAATTCACAAATGGACAGGAATAGATATATAATATGATGAGATTTTATGTGTCATACATTGAAGAAATCAATAAGTTTATTCAAACTACCAAGAGGAATGTTACAACTAAGAAGTTGAAGGAAATAAATTGTCTATAACTAGATTGTAAAAATTAGAAAGTTTGGAGAAATTCATCTATAATTGGAATGCATTTGGTGATGCATGGATTTGTTACACATTACTTGGTCCCATCATAGAGAGAAAAATGTATATGAAACAAGCTGCCATAGAAGAGTTCCCTGTCAAGGGCAAGACGGAAATCATGATTTTTTTTAGAGACAGGGATTTCATTGTAGTAGAAAAAGAATTTGACAATGCTGAGCAAGAAAATGATGACGATGTTTGCAATGGTCATATTATGATGGATGATGTTGATGGTACTGGTGACAATGGTTTTGATTTAGAAGAGATGTTATGTCATACTGAATTAGAAGTTGTTCCTAAGTTTGCTAGAGATCTAGATAATTTTGATGAATTATAGAAGGTGACTAAGGAATTTTTATACGATGAGTCAAAGGGATGTGACAAGATGTTTACAGCATTGTGTGCGATACTTGAACTTATGAGATTGAAGACTAAGAACTGTTGGTCTGATAGTAGTTTCAATGATTTGTTGGGTTTGTTGAAAGAATTACTTCTGAAACCTAGCTACTTACTAACCAACATATATCAAGCGAAGAAACATATCTGACCGTTGTCACTAGGTGTGTAAAATATACACACATAATAGTGATATGTCCTAGAGGCAATATAGAAATGTTATACATATCACATACTATATTTATAATATATTAATTTGTTTCTCGAAATAGACATTATCATCATTAATAGATAAGTATGTGACTTATTCATTAGACTCATAATGTCACATGTTATCATTTTTAAATTATCTCTGATCATATATCATATGAGAAATAAATATAATTATAAAATTAGTATATGTATTGATGGATGATCATGGTATGTTAGATACCATGGTATGGAGATACCAAATTGATAAGATGGATATATGTTACTGCACATATGTTAGATAGACCCGCTATGAAATAGTACAAAGATTTTTTATGTGTCATCAATTAATCTTAAATAGTGTTTATATGAAGTTCTTACTTAAGATATCATCATGATTCCTAATATACGTAGTAACTTATTTTGAGATTACCAAACACTAATTCGTAACAGGTTAGTCATAGAAGTAGTCTTCGAGTTTGCTATAAAATATGGAGTGGAATGTGAGTGATCAAGATAGAATTTACCCCTTCTATGGGAGAGATATCTCTGGGTCTCTCAATGTAATAGATTATGGAAGTGAATGGCCATGCCAAGATGAATAAGGAGTCAATCATAAGTTTATAATCCATCACAGGATCAAGAGAGTGATTGAGCTATTAAGAGGATGACACAAATCTCATCTTGAGCTCGATCGATATCGTAAGACAAAGTGTTTCGTACATAAGAATATTACAAGTCCAGCCAATATAATCTTCACATATACTTTAGAGTTAATATAACTTGATAGAGACCGCTATTAATAGGGTGAGCAGAAAAGCATTTCAGGGTCACGACCAAATATAAGTGAACCTAAAGTGTCTCACTCTTAATAGAATACTTATTCGAATGTGATTGTAATAAGGGTTCAATTAGGATAGAGATCTAAGTAGACTCCTATTGGGCCACAGCCCCCTAGGCCCAAGTGAGAAAGCCTATATATAGGGAGGCGGGGAGGTTGAGGAGAGATACATCTGTTCACCTCAAACAAAACCCTAGCCACCACCTCTTGAACCAAATTCTAGTTGCTTGCGAGCACTAATACACCCACAATCGGCGTTCTAGCCCCAAACATGTGGATATCGATGGAGACATTGCTCATTTGTGGAATTGATCGGCATCAGGATAGCGGCGATCAACTAATTTGTCTACTATATGGACGCACGTGTGGTTGGATCAGCTTCTCCAAGCCTACTTCCGCTGCACTATGCATCTCGTGTTAATAGTCTATAATCCCTACTTAGGATAATGTCCTGGTGTATGCAATAAAAAAAATTTGTTTTATACTATCGTAGCCTACACCTTCCCCTTTAACACATGTGTTGAAAGCTATGTTCTATACTGTAAAGAGTATAAGACGTTGGATAGGTGTCCAATGTGCGACACTAATCGATACAAAATAGGCAATCAATAAGTGGATCAAGATGTTGCATGTGACGAGGTAGAAGAATCTGCTTCATGCAAAGGCAAAAAAGATGATGATTTCGCAACTAGTAATGTGGTACCTTCCACCTAAAGATCATTTAAAGCATTTATTCTTGAACCCGAGGATGTCAAATTGATGCGTTGGCATCACAAAACAACACAAAAAGATGAGATGCTTCGACACCCAATAGATGCTCGATAGTGGAAAGAATTTGATCAGTTGTACCTAGAGTTTTCACAAGACCTTAGAGATGTAAGGTTTACATTGAGTATAGATGGAATGGATCTTTTCAGTGATTTGAGAAGCTCCCATAGTACTTGGCTAGTACTTTTAACCATGTATAACCTTACTTCATGGCTTTGTTAGAAAAGAAAGTATGTTTTTTTAACCATTTTTATACAAGGACAATGACAACCTGGTATCAATATGAATGTGTTTCTCAAATCTTGATGAAGGATATGGTGGAACTATGGAATGCTGGGATTCAGGTTCGGGATGAATTCTTATGGGATTACTTCATAGTGCATGCAATTATGTTTGTTATCATCAATGACTATCTCGTAATGTTTTCCTTATCAGGACAGATAAAAAAGAAGACAAGATGTGTTATTTGTTTGAATGGAAACTTTCAGGATTGATATGACAATGCATCTCATGGTTCATATCATGCCTTAGATAATTACACTATGCCCTTTATACCTATATCAGATGTGGCAGTATAAACAATACATGTCTATTTTGAAAGGCTACGTACAGAATCATGTTCACCTAGAGGGATCGATGATAGAGGGATATAGCATCAAAGAAGTTGTTGAGTGTTGTAGTGATTACTTATAAGATAGAAAAGCAATTGGTTTACTGTTATCTTGACATGAGAGTAGATTATTTGGAAAGGGGACAAAAGAAAAAAAATAATCGACCATGACTACAAAGTAATGAAATATGCTCATTATAGTGTACTACAATAGCTCACAATAGTTGAGCCATACATAGATCAACACATGAACGAAATAAGAGATAAAAATGTTTGATGCTCAGATGCATGGATCATGAAAGAGCACAAATGTCACTTCACTGAATGGTTGAAGAACCTTGGCATACTAGATGGAGAAACCACAGAGGAACAAATAATAAAAAAAGTTGGCAAATGGCTCATCAAGGATCTACACCTTATGGCAAGTGTACGATATTAATGGATACATATCTAATACCAAAGCAAAAGACAAAAAAGTATATGTCAAAATAGCGACGTTCGAGTAGAGGCAATTGATACATCGGGGCAAAGCACATACTATGGGTTCATATATGAATTCTAGGCACGTACTATGAAGCAAAAGATCTACTGCCTTTACCAATTATCATATGTGACATAATGTCTTCAAGAAGGGAAAGCCAATATAAACTTTGCATAGCATGACTCCCTAGGAAGAGAATGCCAAGCATTCGGTGGAACTTACTATGATATATGCTTAACATGGCTTGGCGTGAAGTGCTTGTTTTATTTTAGCTTATTTGCTAGGCACAACTTTACTTGTTTTACTTTACCTTATTACTAGGCGTAGCTTAGTCTTTTTTCTTGAAAAATAGTTTGACAGTCCCAACAACTGCTGAGTAGACAGTTCCACCTCCTACAGGGGACATGCTACCATTTCCTATCGTCTTTGCAGTTATAGAGGACACGCTACCAACAAATGATAGTACAAAGTATCTGCTGTGTTTTGAGGATTACAAGGTTGAGCAAGTGAAGGTACTATCTTGTGGCCACGTTTTCCATTACTCATGTATATTGCAGTGGGTTAGGGACCACCAGTGGTTGATCTAGGAAAAAATATTTAGACAGGCTGAACATAATAGGGTAGAACACCAACATAAGCTCATTATTTCTCAACATTACAAGTTAAAGTAATTTCATATGAAAGCATAAAGGAGTATGCAAAATGCATCAGGAAATAGTCTAACAAATGAAGTAGGGCTCTACTTGTCTAGAGAGAGTAGGGGGCTCAAGCCTCCTTGCCCCCATATTGGATCTGTCATGGAGGAGAGTTTGGAGGTGTTGTCCTATCAGCAAGGACATTGACATGACATCTCGATGGAGACGAGAGACTTGTCTCCCTTAGGATATTAGGGGTGAAATGGGCCTAAAATTTGCCCTGCCTCGCCCCATGCTAACATGCACATGTTAGTGACATTAGGATTCCTGCTTGCGGTCCTCGTTTCATAAGAAGGACCATTAGTAGTGCCATACAAAGTTCAATGTTAGTGGCATTAGGATTTCTTCTTGGGTCCTTGTTTCATAGGGAGAACCATTAGTCATGCCATACAAAGTTCACAAGGAGCTCTAACGGCAGTGGGCATGGAGCTTCATGCCCAACGGAGGGGTGAGGCCTAGTTGCTATCTGTCCATCACTGGCCAATTTACATCCTCCCTATGCATGAAGATGAACATGATGATATGCATTTAATTACAAATGTGTTATCTAGCTACTTTTGTCTTATGAATCTACTTCTATGATCATCATTTGTAAACATGGCTCATCTTAGTGTGTTATGATTTTACTTTTGTGATAATTTGGCTATACTTTTCTGGCATCCAGTGGAGTCTATACTACAAAAGAGTCACCTAGCCAACCCTTACTAGTAAGTGAACAACTGCAAGAGTGAATCCAAGAAAAAAAAGACCTGATATCCCATGACATGGATCCCTACATATCCCTATATCTTATATATTGATAATGGTACGTCGAAATTGCAGAGCTTACCAAAACAGTGACTTCTAGTGTGTTTTAGTAATTGCAATAAAAGTGTATGAATGATAGATAAAGTTCCACAATGCATACAACTGACAGCCATTTATAGCAAAATATTACAAATTCCGCCAAATTGCCACCAATTTGCTAGTTTTGCCATGTTTAGATCATCAAATTAGAAATGAATACCCTAACCATATGGTTAAGAAAAAACCATTAAATTGAATCACAAGGAAAAATAGTGACTAGATTGAAGACAAAGTGAGATAGTTAAAGTAAACTGAAAGTACCTTCAATTTAATTTAAAGCTTCTAAACACAAAGAGTTTTATCTAGGGTTTGTTACACAATTCGGCCTAGGATTTTAGATGTCCTTGCCAAAAGATAATGCTAATTGGTAGTTAGGGTGGGAGGTGGTCACCATGAGCTCCTTCTATTGCAAGGGGTTGAAGAGCAAGGAAAAGAATTAGTCTTTGACAGATATTTTCCTATATGTCACACATTGACACAACACTTCTCTCTCATAATCGATGTATGTAGCTTGTTCCGCACCATGTTTTCGTACATATTCACATCCTCAAGACAAGATGCTAACCCACATTAGTTTCTTGGTAAACTAGCCACCATACCATAGGTTACTCTTCTACTCAAGTGACTTGTTGCGTCTTAAAGTGGACCAAATAGCTATGGCCTCCCTCATGCTACCTATCATATGAATTGACCAGTTCAGCTTTGTTATATTGTTTGGCTTTGTCTTATATGGGTTGTACAACTAAATAAATAAAATTTAACTTGTGTGTTATGTATCCAGTTGGGCCACTGCTCTTGAGCAATTGCTCATCCTAACTGACCTTGCTCGCTCTTATAGCTGACTAATAGGTATTATGTAAAAGAGGTAAGGTAGAACATTAGGGAGCCACACAATTAATTAACTTGTATTAATCATTGATCACTTCTTGGTGATTTTCAACAAGAAACCATAACACAAGCCAGGCATGCAATTATTTCTATATGATTTTAAACAATCTACATTAATAAATATAATATCAATAGGACTCTTAGAAATAAACATCGTCTATTTTGAATATAAAACACGAATGGGAGGTTACATCAGATGGTGGGAGACCGTGATGCGAGTGACGAAGCGTGGTGTGGTTTTGAAGGTGAAAGAAAGACAGAGACAGCCGCCCACCAGATCTTGATCTGACGGCCGCCCGTGGAATAGCAAAACCGGAAAAGCCAGATAAGATGCGCATCCTCAGCTCTCTCCTCGCTCTCAGCCGGCCGCCGCCGCCACCAACGTAGCGCTGGTTCCCTTCCCCCGCAGCCGGTGACCATGTCGAGTGGCCTGGACATGTCCCTGGACGAACTCATCAAGCAGTCCAAGACCAAGACCAAAGGCGGGGCCGCCTCCTCGTCGGGGCCCACCCGCCGCACGCCGCCGGCCGCGCGCGCAGCGCCGTACCCACCGGCCGGCCCTAAGGTACTCCGCGCGCACCACCCCACTCATCTGCCCTCGGGCCCATCCCCTCCGCAAGAAACCCTAACTCCGCCGGCTGGTGCCCGCCCGTCCAGGCCGCCGGCGTCGGCGCCGCTTCGCCGTACGGGGTCTACTCCGAGCACGTAGCCACCATGGCAGGGGTCGTGCCGCGGCCGCCGCCAGCCGCGGCGGCGCGGTCTCTGGAGACGGGGACGAAGCTGCACATCGCCAACCTCGACGCCGGCGTTACCGTTGAGGACGTCCAGGTGCGGTTTGTTCTTGTCCCGCTGCTGGTTTCACCATTTTTTTTGCCGTACTTTGCTTGTCCATTCAAATCCCTGGAACTGAATCCCAGAATTCCCAAGAAATTCTCCACTCCCACTAGCGCGCATCTTTTATAAAACTTACCATGTGAAATGCTGCAATTACCCGCCTGAATTCTCAACCTAGGTTGGTCGAGCCGACGCCCAGTCTAAATGAATCGGGGATGAGTTCTAGTCCTGTTCATGTTTCTCTACTAACCCTTCCTGTTGTTCTGCTTGTTGGGACGCAAACATCGACAAGCAGGATATCATACAAAATGGGATGGGTTAGATCTGCAACAAAGAGTAAGACACCACCCATATACATCCTTGAATCCCCTCAGCACCTAGCTACTTTAAGGTCACCATTTGTGGATATGAAGATGTAGCTAATCAGGACTGGCTCATTTCTTGATGTGGATGGTCAGTTTGTAGTTCATGGTTGTGGGGATGGAAGGATGGCATTACGGGGACGGGAGATGTGCATGGTGGGTTGTCACTCTAGGTGGTATGGAGTGGTGAGTGGCACCCTTAGGAGAGGCAGTGCTAGGTCTATGATCAATGGTGGTATCTGTGATCACTTGGTGCTCGTTTAAGAGGTAAGAGATGTGCTGAGGACAAAAATAAGTATTAAATGGAAGGGCAAACAGGTATGACATATTGTGAATGGAGTAAACTTTTGGTATTTTACATGTGTTACGTGTAGTAGGATCGATGAGTGATACGTAACCTAACTGGATATCTGTCAGTGCCATTAGAACCCCATTTTCCAAGATATGCATTATACTAGTTCTTGGTAAAACATGATTCCATTTATTACTTTACATAATCTAGTTTGTAATCTCCACATTCGAAGTGTTCAAGTAAGTAGCAGTGCAGAGACTGTTCTTTATAACATGGAAATCAGGTTAATAAGCTCATCTTTACATGCACTTTGAAGAAGCACAGTATTGTCTTTCCTTGGTTATGTGATTAACTGATTCATAGATATTGTAGCCTTTTGAGAAAGATTGTAGGTATTAATTCTTGTATTCCCTCTAGTCATATTCTCATCCCAAGGCAAACATATGATGATGATACTTTTCTCTGTACTTTGACCAATGACATTTTAAAAACATAGATTCGTTGCACAAAAGTTGTACAGAGAGATTCATCGTAAATATGTTTCCCATGTTTTTTTAAGTTTAACAAAGTTATCAATTCATCATATTGTTGTAAAAACTATTGGTTTAAGTTTCTTATGGAATTGTGTTAAAAGCACCAACACTTTGTGATTGAAGGGAACAATATGAAACTTTTAGTTTTTGTTTAAGAATATAAGCACAGACCTTCATTATTCTGTGATTGCAGCTGATGGGCTATATCATTTTCTTTCCTCAGGAGCTCTTCTCGGAGATTGGTGAGCTCAAACGCTATTCTGTTAACTATGACAAGGATGGAAAATCACAGGTAAACCATGGATATTGTCTTGCCTTTTTTGTATATTGTTCATATCTACTTTCTGTATTCCCATTTTGCTTTGACATTTTTTGTTAGGGAACGGCAGAAGTTGTGTTTGCAAGAAAAGTGGATGCTTTGGAGGCTATTAAGAGATATGATGGTGTAGTACTTGATGGGAAGCCAATGATGATAGATCTCATCGGAAATAATTCTGAGACATCCCCAATGCCCCCAACAGCACCTTTGTTGTACAATCCACCTTTTCCGAACTACCCTAACAGGTCTGTTTCAACTGCTCTGTGAATTCATATATTTGTTTTAAAAATGCAAGAAAAATAGTGTGGAGCATCCTTTTCTCATTTTTCACTCATTTAGTGGCATTATTTTACTAGCAATTAACTTCCACTAAGAATATTATAAGAAAGGGACTTGAGGTGTTTTCTAGTCTCATGAATGAATTTGTCAATATCTCATTCGGTTTTGATACTTCAAATTATAATTGCATACTGAACCCAATTGGCAAAAATGAGGAGCATAATCCTGTAGGGAAATAGTTTTCAAGTCTTACAAGTTGATGTTTTGAAATGCCACTTAAGTAGTTCACAAATCACACTTCAGAGTTCAGACTAGTTTTCTCTGTACCATTAGCTTCAATGAATTTGTGTCCCTTAAGTTCAGAAGCTGTTTGGATTGTGCTTCTACTGCTGCAATCTAACACATGCACAGAGTAATGTTATATACACGCATGGCATGATACTGGCACTGTTGTCATGTGGTCTCTATTGTGACCTATAATATGACTTGTATTTTGGCTCACCAGTTAAGACAATGAAACAGATTCCTGTCAATAATTTATTTACGGCTTAATTTCATTCATTTTTGTGCACATGACACTGTTCTGCACTTTTAGTTGGGTGTTTCTATTTATAGTAAAATGTGATAATTTAAGAATGGTGTGAAATATCTTCAATTTGTTGGGGAGATGGAGAAAAGTAAATCAAGACAGGAGGGAGTTCTTTTATGTTTGAAGGTCAATAATTAGAAACTTCGGAAGATAAACTAGACAGCTTTTAGTGCTAACTAGTAATTAAACTTCTACATAGTCGATGTTGTTAAACATATTGCTTTAAGGTTTGTGCTCGACAGTTGACACTATTTTCCATGCTATCATCATATCATACATAATCTTAAATAAGTCGGTTTTGTTGTCTGGTCAGGAGTTATGTGCACCTGAGAGATAAATTAAGAAGTTCAATAGCTAACTTGTGCTATGCCTGTGTAACATAGTATTTTCATAGCAGTATAGGGCATGATGAGTTCTCCAGTAGCAATAGGCTTCATCGTTTTAGACTAATAGTCACCATATCTGGCACTAGCACTTGCCTTGTTAGAAAACCTTGTTGAACTCCAAAGATGTGCATGTTTCAATTATGTCACTGGAGTCACCTACACTGAGAAATCTCTGCTGCGATTTCTGCATGATCTTGAAAATCTTCAACTTTGTCAGCCCGGTCAATTGAACAAACATGTTCACTATGGATTGCTGGTAGAGGTTGCATTTTGGTTGAGGATGTAATGTTCCATGTGGTGGTAAAAACAGTTGGAAAATTTCAACCATATTTCTTTCTCGAAAAAAGAATCAAAACTGTAGGTCTGGACAAAATGATATTGGAAATATTGGAGCAGAAGCATGCCAGTATCAATCAGACACCAATAATTCATGTTGGAAACATCGACTGTAGCACCATATGGTCATGCGTTTGATCACGACTAGGCAAAACATTTTTTTTGTAGGCACTATATTACTCATGATTTATTCATTGCATTGGCATATTCATAGAACCGAGGTTACCATTTTAATGCAAAGCTTTGTGAACCTGGCCAAAAAATATTGATTTTGTTTGCTTGCTAAATAACTGAGACATAAACTATGATGCTTTTTTGAAAATTAGTGAGCTTAGGCATCGACCCGAATGAGGCCTAAGGTTACCAATCGGACCGTGTGTATATATGGTGTTCATACAGTGCTCTTAGTGCTCTTCTTACAATATATGTTTCACAATGGAAAATGAAGTATTGGATGGCTTGTTGGTTTGCATCTAAGACAGGGGGACTGGAGGTACTTGATTTGATTCTTAGGCTCCCCACGCTAGCACAATATTTTAAATTGCTCATGCAGGAAGTATTGGGCCATTGCACCTCAAGAATGGTAACCACATGGGAAACTTGGGCCGTGACTGCATGGGCTGTGGCACATGAATGCATGGCCACTGGGATATATTAGGCCTAGGCTGTTGGAGTTACAGAATTCTGAAATTACCGACAGATGAATACTGTAATTCCAGATGAATTTGGTAAACCAAGGAAACTGTCAGCATAAAAATGGAATCGTTTCTGCCTCTATTTCTGTCTTGTTCTACCATTTCCATTTCTGCTTCCGACAATTATTGTTTCCAGTTGATTTGGTCAATAGAAACAAGAAACGAGCATCGGTCAGTCCTGACTCCATGGCTGTTTTCACCCTAGTTCCATGTATGAGAAGGTGCCAGGGACAGGAAGCAATGTTCAATAAGGTGCTAGATGGGCAGCATGGTGGTTCCTAAGGACTAGGGGAACCTGTGTGGTGGTGCCCTGGGACCAGCTAGCACACAGTGTTTTGGTGGCAGCACAGAGATGGAGGATGTTAGAGCAATGGTAATACCTGCAGGGTTGGAGTCTGCAGCTTGGTGCTGGCCTAGATGATGGAAGATGGATTTGGTTGGCAGTGAGACAGATTCGACGGAGGAAGGTAACTTGGCCAGCAACAAGATGGATTTAGTGGAGGAGTTGGTTCGGCCGATGACAAGATGGATTCGATTATGTGAGTGGTGTTATATATGTTTGGTTGCAGCCGTGCCATCAGGTGATGCAGTCAACTTGGCCATTTAGTGAGGTTGTGTCCTTGTCCTGCTATGTGATCTGTAGGCTCAACTAGAAATTTGTCAACATTAGTCCGCTCTTCCTTGTGTATAGTTTTTGTGACTTCCTATTAGTTTTCATGCATAGTCATGGACAACCATTAGTCAGCTCTTCCTTGTCATCTTTGGTATTACAAACCAAAACTTCCATCTAGTCCATCCATGGTGTACCATAGTTTTTGTTACTTCCTGTAAGTTACGAGGGTAAGATGGCTGTGACAGTCTTCAGTCATTCCTTGTGCATAGCATACAAAAACAAAACAATTTATATCCCTTTTTTTTTGTTTCCTTTTTCACAATGTAAGTCTGACTCTGGAATCTTGTGGGCAACCACTAGCTTTTAAGATATAATCCAACCACCTGTTGTCTCATTTACAACTAAAGGATGACCAAGACAGGAAAGTAGTGTAATTGCACTTGATACATCAATGGACTTACATTATGGAATGATTATTTCCAAGAACACCTTTATAGTGTAATAGAGGGAGTAATGGCTGTCCATGATTTGATTTTGAAAGGAGCGGATCACACTACTGCAGCATTTGCTTTTTTTTGCACTGTTACAGAACCTTGGCCATTTCTTATTAGGATATGCATAGTACATCATGTACTCCCACTCTTAGTAGCTAGTTTCTGATATTTTAATGAGGTGGCTTTTCATTATTACAAGAGTAGGAAATGGATTGCAGATACATACATCTACAGATTTTTTATTTACATGCACAGCCAATAGTATTACAGGACACTCTTTTGTTTGTGCCTTCGTGGGAGATGATAACCACATTCTGTAACCTCTCCTTCAAACTGGCGATTCCTCTGTCATGAAGCATTTCAAATAGTGGATTTATCCAATCTTAGGTTCATCATGCCCTTCTAAGGAATTATCCTCTATTACCAAAATACTCATAGAATTTTGGGTACTTTCTGTAGTGTACCTCGAAGAGGTGGCCAAAGAGGACCATTTCAAGGTAATGGTCGCCCTGGAAGCAGTCAGGGCATTGGAGGTGGCCCAAGAGCATTTCAAGGTAGCGGTCGTCCTGGAAGTGGTAGTCAGGGCAGTGGTGGCCGCAGCCAGGGGAAAACCCGCGGAAATGAACAGAATCGTGTACAAAAATCAGCTGCAGATCTTGATGCTGAACTGGACCAGTATCACGCAGAAGCAGTGAAGGAGAAATGAGGTTCTCTTCTATTTTTACTAGTGGGATGGCACTGAAACTACCTGGCATTGATTTAAGGATGTGAAATTATCCTACTAGTCTTTTGTGCTGGAATTTTTGTTGTTAGTGACAACCATTCAGGATAGCATATTTCTGAATCATGAGCTTGGGCTTTTAATGCATTGAATGTGCAGTTAAAGTTAAATTTTGTTTGATCCAATGCTTGTGATAAAAACATCATGCGTGCGTTTCCAAATCTGGCGATGATAATTGCAGACACCATTGAGAATAGTTACAGACCATTCAACATCATTTTCTTATGTTTTGTTTTGACTACCAATACTGCTGGATATGTTTGGATATGCTCTGTTTCATTTTGTACTCCATTCGTAAGTACAAGCCATATTTTATTTTTGCATATTAGCTAACTAGAGTTGAAAAAGACTAGACTGACCCTATTTGTTATCCCTGGCTACAATCTTCAATGCATATATGGACTATTTATCTATTTTGCACTGGTATATGAAACGTGTCATATATCTAGACAAATCCATTAAGAAATGGCTTATATTTGTGGACGTGGGAGTAATATCTTATATGCTGCGTAACCTATTTTGTGCTATCGTCTATTTGCAATCTTAAGGGCATGTTCTAAATTTCTTCCATCTCTTTTATATATATATATTTATTTATATTTCGAACGGCTAAATAGTGTATTTTTTATAAATTCTTTATAGGGAAGTTACTTTAAAAATCATATTAATCATGGGCCATAGCTTTCCTCTTCCTTCACTCCCACGTGGGCCATAGCAGCAACAGCCCCTTCCTTTAGGCCTTGTCGTTGCTGTCCCAGCCACCACCGTGGCCCGCCTTCCCCTTCTCCACGACGCATGTATAATCTGTTGGTCTGTTCAGCCACATGCTGACGCAGATCGGAAGGGCTACGGCGTGAACGTTTGACATGCACACATGTGCCGACCAACTCCATGCTACTCGGTGCGACGCAACACACTGCGCCACGCTCGTCTCCTACTCGGTCAAAATAGAAGGTGGGCCAGATTTACATAGGTAGATGGGCTGGATGAGTGGCTTTGTCTTTTGACGTTTCTATTTGATTTTTATCTAATTATTATTTGATGGTAATAAAAAATTTCAGAGTAGAAAGTTTGGTACGATTTTTTGCGTAAAGTTTATGAGTAAAAAGATTGTTTTTTTCAACTCAAATATTTCTATACCAAGTATTTATATATAAAAAGTTTCTTTCTACGTATAAAATACATATAGCGAATGTTTACTTATGTGTGCAAAGTTTATATGTATAAAGTTTCCATAATACTTGTATATAAATGGGCTACACTTACGCTCGTGTGCCAAAAGTGGAAAGCCCAGGTAGCACGTGGACAAAAAAACTTGCTAGCATGTAGGCTGAAAGAGCCTTCGGTCTGACTTGGACCTCGAGATCTAGCTATAGGCCCACTTGACTGGGTGGCTGCCAACTATAAAAGGAACAGATACACATAGCAAGCAACATCGGTGAACTAAGAACAGAACGATGGCAATGTCTCGTCTCCTCTCTTCTCCAATGTTTCCCTCTCCCTAGAATTATAATTTCTCTAGTCCCAATCCCTTGCTTCTCCTTGATCCAAGTGCTTCTTCTTAAGTTCTAATTCTCTAATTTGTATCTTCAAGCACTTGTATCTCAGTTTGGTTTGGCAATAGACTTGATGTTGATCAGTGACGTTTGAGTTGGATCGTAACAATATGGTATTAGAGAAGTCGGTTCATGGGATTCCAAGCAAGGAGATGGAGTTGGCGATGTACGAAGGCAACATCAACTTTCGGCTACTGGGTTTGAGCCATGGAGGCGGTTGTCTAGATATTGGTCAAACCCCTACTTTCACTATTATGTCAAAAATCAAAAATAATCGGTTGAAAATTGTTTTGCAAAACCCAGCTCTTAGTGTCGATGGGTTTATAAAGGAAAGAAGTTTTGTGGAAATCACGATGTGGAATCTTTCCTGTATGGCCTAGTTTCGTATTTGCATATAAGCACTAATTTCTTGAAAAATTACATCCAAGCATCTTACGTTGCAACCACATGGGTATTGTGGGACACACTTAGAAAAGCAAATTGTTAATTAATATATGCCAATAGTTGTGAAATGTCTAGAGTGTAGGTGTTCATGCATGAGGCGATCGAAACGAGCGAAGAGGGGCACTAAGAAGGCGAGCGAGTCAACCGATACAGGTCCGATGCGATGCGCCTGAACACGCAAAGGTCTAGGAGATCCACTTAGCTTTAATGTAGTTCCTTTGGCTCGTTGGAGGCTTTGGATTGTTGTAGTTGTAGGTGTGGCAGTCAATTTGATCTTTAATTGATAAGAAAGATAAATATAGCTAGATCATAGAGCCAATCAATCGATAAGTCGATACGAACTTCTACCATCGGCTAGATGTGACAATAGGGTTAAGATAGGTATCGGCTGAGTCCAATACACCCCTGCTGTCAGCTGGTAGCTTATAGGAACTATAGAGCTATACATCGGCTAGAAATCCAATGACGGTATAGTCGAATAGCAAGGCATAAAATAAAACACTCATCGACTATAGAGCCAATGACGCTCTGAATAGAATATGCGACAAGCACTAGAGAGTGAAGTCTGATCTTCCAAAAGGACGAGAACCAGTGACCACCGATGATAGTACCATTAGAGTCAGTCTTGATAGATTGGACCGAACTGAGACAGTATAAGGCTAAGACTAATGCCACTAAAATTGTAAGAGCTAGATCAAATGTAACAACAAAGGAACTGGGTGAACCCATCGGCTGCTATTGGCTGCAGGTCTGATGTAGGCATATAAGTAAACTCATTGGCTAGCTGAGCCGATGAGGAAATGAAATCCGCTAGATCTAAAAAAACTAGATCAATCGCAAGCGGATTAATTGATGGCCAAGATATATGTATATTAGTTGAGAATTCAATATACTAGGTGTGGAGCTCAGTGTAGTGATAATTCATCGGCTGGCTACTCCAATGAAATGTCGCATAAGGACATATCAGCTTACGACTCAATCTACTAACAGCAGTCTAGAAAGTCAAACCTAACCGATGCAGTATGAAACCAATAATGGTAGAAGTAACTCGATAAGCCGATGGAACCCATGCGAATGTGATGTGATATATCCAATCGGACTAAGAGATAGGACCTAACCGATACAATCTTAGGCTGAGCGGATACACTAGAATAGTGGCAGAACTTACCCCTTCACTAGAGATCGAACTTAATTGATGTAGCCCCGTGTCGAGAGCGAGAACCCACCGGTAAAACCCTAGACAAATTAGGATGGCGATGCGTCGAGATTATATTGATATGTGTAGATGATTTACTAGCCTCTAAAGGTCTATATTTATACTCTAGGGTTACACAAGTCTCATGTAGTTACAAACAACCTCCGAACGTTACTTTTAAATAGAAAAGAAAACTCTAATAAACTAACTAAACTTATCATCTTATAAGATATATTTTACTATGATACAAATATCTTGACGTGGTTTCCACGGCTCCTCCTTTTATCCGGTTTTATTTGGATAACCTTTCATCTTCTATCCTCATCCATCTGATTGGCTATTTCTCTGTATCAATTGACATCTTTCTGTAGCCAATCGGCTCTTCGATCCTGTCTACGGAGCCTACCAAATTTTAGTGTAAACAGTAGGAGACAAAGTTACAGATCATGTTTTACAAACCCTGAATTACCACCTCTATTGTGCCACATGGTAATAGACGAGTACGTGTAGGAGACATCACTAATGTTCCTAAATAGATGAGGGCATTGTCATACCTGATTCTTGATTCATGGTTGTGGCCCTACTATGTGGCATGGATTATTCATGAGTTAGCTTTAAAAATGTCTTATCACAAACTTCCAATTCCGGCAAGTGTTGGAGTATGCTTTGTGTCATATGGGTAAAGGTTGTAAGCTCTACAGAATTTAGCTAAACTTTTTAAACAGTCATGTCTATGGTCAAGGGCGAATGTGAGAGATTTGTTTGCATGTGCTTTGTGAAACTAGTTTGTGGGATAGGAATTGTTGCTAGAGTATGTCTATATGGCTAATAGATGACCTAAGTGGTTTGAAACGGATGTACATGACCCATAGTATTGGAATGTCATTATGGAGTAGGGTTCCTGAGTGGAAGCGAATACCTATAGGATATAGACAACTTGAAGGAGCCAAGGTATGGAATATGATGAGTAGTTAGATGAGATGATGTGAAGTGGAGATAATTTATATAGATATTTGAGAAAGTAAAAAAAGAAGGAAAAGATAAGAAAATGAATAAAGCTAAAATTTGGTTTTTCCACTTGAGTTGTTGTAAAACAACTTGTGGACGGATCGAGGTGGTAAATCTCCTTCCAAATATCTTATAAAAACCCATACTTAGAAGTTTGAAAGATGTTTTGAAATAAAAGATTTATAAAATAAACTTAGACTTCTTTTAAAACTTGCATACATTATATTTCTCAATAGCTTAAGAAGTAGGAAATTACTCAACCCACTATTGTTGTTGTGTTTTCTTTCCTATCTAAGTTTAATTTGAAGAATATAAAGGGTAGGTTTCATCCCTAGAATCAAGTCGTTGTCTGTGGATTGGTGTATGCTAAGTTTTGGTACTCAATTTCTCGATGAAGGATGCTACTCAAGGATTATCTTGAATTGCAACAAAATGATATAAAGGTATAAATTAATTATTAGTATTATCTTATTTTGTAACCATTGGTACACCAATATTTTTTTCTAGAATTAGTATAGTAATGATGGTTTCATGGAGAATGGTCTATACAAGGGCATCCTCAAGGGAAAAAAATTATGTGCACACTTTTCTAGATGAAGATAGAAAAGAATCAACTACTCCTATCCTTATCAAATTGTATATATTGTTTATAAAGTAATACTTATTCAATCCTATCAATTATTTTTTATTTAAATTTCTTCTCTTTTTATCCCTAACTACCCTCTCATTCCTAACCACCCCTTATTTAACTATATTATTTTCAAACTTTAATCTATAGGAAATCTTATAATTGTGAATGAAGGGACTAGCACTAATATAAAGAGTAAATTACAGTATGTAAATTTAGCTAGCTGGGTGCAATACAGTACATGTAGTTAAAAACGTTTGTATTGGTCCGTGTGAAGCTAGTCTAAAACCTTACATCATGACTTACTAGGGCGCTTCTGTACCCTTGTCATCCTCCCAAAGTTACACATCCCTCCTCCCTTTCTCTGCGTCGGCGCGTCCAAATCCTCTTGCTACTCTAGCTCTTGCCTCCCTCCTCCACAGCATCTTCTCGTCGGAGCAATGGAGCTATCGGATCTAATGCTGACGAGCCTAGGGCAGCTAGATCCAGTGGCACCTGCTCCATTCTCCCCCTAATATTCCACATATGAGCCCTGCCGCCATATCCGGAGGTCCTACTCTCCACTTCAGTGCTACCATCGTACCTGCCTGAATATCTCTGAATGTTGAACACTCTGAATCTTTAGAGTTTTAGAAGCTGAGGAAGAACTTGAGATATCAGATCTTGAGCTTGAACAAACTAATATCAAAGCTTGAGGTTCTCAGCCGTAGCTTACAGATCTAGGAGTCCTAGGCTCGTGAGGGTTGGAGGAATGAGTATCCTCGGTAAAATTCCATAGCCAGGCTAAGGAGCTAGATCTGTCAGCAGGATCAGAGTAGGAGCAAGAGGGTTGGGGAAGGTTTCAGTTCTTCTATGTAAAATCTCTGGAATTGCTTCTATTCACCATCGGGAAGGGAGCTCCGGTGCCACCAGTGGTTACTTCCTCAGAATGGAATGCCTCAGTATTCTTCAATACACCAACTGTGCCACCACCAAATTTTGCTCCTATTAACACGCTAGGAAATTAGGGCCTCACTCCAAGGGGAGGCAATGGTGAATCCCTATGCATCACCATATTAGTACCTTCTAGGACCTCGCCATCAACCAGTCAGAGAAGCCCAAGCATTTGGAGCAGTCCCACCTGATGGCCACCCACCAAGGCAAGCAAACCCTTATGTGGACAATGCAAACAAACCTAAGAAATCGGATTTTCCAGTCTTTGATGGTGATCATGTAGAATCATGGATTAGAAAAGCTGAGAAGTATCTCTCTGGCAAAAACCCTTGAAGAAGATAAAGTTTTGGTGGCTAGTCTATATTTCAGGCCAAGCAGATCAGTGGATTTCCAATTTTGATATACCTACTGAGACACTATCCTGGTCAGCCTTCTGTAAGATGATTTGTCAGCGGTTTCAGCTAAGTCAAACATTGAAATCACTGATCAGTTCAGAAACCTTGAGCGGTTTGGCTCTGTGGATGCTTATATTGATATATTTGAAGAAGTAATGGCCTTGGTCAAAAGAAACAAACCAAATCTCACAGAAGATTACTTCTTGGATTTCTTTATTTCTGGCCTCAAAGATTACATCAAGAGACCACTGAAGTCATTGGGTATATACACTCTAGTGGATGCTTATGAGTATGCTCAAAATTATGATGGGCTAATTTAGCTAACAAGTCACAGACTAGTCCAGTAGTACCCTCCATGTAAGACAGTTCCAAACCAAACATCAAAGTGCAATTCTCAAAAGACACTGAACAAAGATGACAAAACCACTACTACTAGTGGAAACAAATGGGGTGGAAAATGCTTTAAGTGCCAAGAACCTTGGGTCCTAGTCATGGCAAAGTGTGCATGGCAACCAAACAAATTTACCTGATCACAATGCAAGAGGATGCAGAAGTTATTGAGGATGCTCCTGATTCTGATTTCACCACACCAACTGGTAGTCCTCAAGGTGCCAAGAATCACAATACTACTCATGAATTGTCCTAATATAGTTAAGAGTGAAATCGGGACAGCAATTTTCTGTTGTTAACTGGAGCATGATTTACGCAATTAATCACCTGACTTTCAGAAGTATCGCGACTGAGCAGATTACGTGATTCCAATCAGCACATCATTGACTGTCGGCAGGTTCAGGCAAACATAAAGAGAATGAAATATATACCAAGGTTTCAGCAGCCTACGGTTTATTAAATATCACTGACATAATTCTCAAGCTCAACAATATTTATAAAAAAATATTCTCAATATTTCAGAGAGTTTTTTTTCAAATAAACTAATCAACTTTCTAATTTTTAATTCATTTATCTATGCCATTGAATAATCATTATAATCTGAATGGTATTTGGGTTGTCTCACTTTACCATGCCACACTTTAGCCTTAGGCATGTGTCATTGCTTCACAGGTACAACTATATCATACCACGTACACCTTTTCTTTAGCTTTGGGACCTACATGTCATACTCCTAAAATTTCAAAAATTTTAGTTACATTAAATCTCGTTTTCACTTTTTTTAAAACCGCAAATTAATTCTTTGTTTTTAGAGAATTTTGATCATATAGGCAAATATTTTCCTTTCCGTCCGGAGATTTTAAATTTTATTTTCAAACCCCAACAACCCGATGGATATTTAATTTCCTATTTGAAATCCTCTCGAATCATAGTTTAATTCTTTCCCTCATCCATACACGTGTGGATTAGACCACCTGTAATTTTTCCCACTAAAATTTAGTCATGTGTGAATGAAAACAATAAAGATGAGATTCTCTTTTAGCCTCCTCTCTTCCATCCCTTCAAGCATTACAAAAAGTAGCACGTGTTATCCCTTACATTCTTTAGCCTATAAAATATGCATGTGGTTATTGTTTTACCCATGTGAATCTTATACTCGTGAAGTCCTTCTCTACTGCCAACCATAAGAGCAAGATAAGTAGCAGGACAACTATTGAATGTATGCCTCATCCATACTTTCAAACTTCCACATGAAACTTCTCTGCCCAAACCATTATTAGCTAGAATTAGCTCAATCATCATTTTCTCTCCATGGAAAGTCCTTACTCCAACAGCACCTAAGACAGCAAGAAACCAGCCAAGCAGAGATGATGATGAAGCAGGTTAGCGCCATGTCCCATCACGATAAGCACGGAAGAACAATCAATTACATCATACAATTTACGATGCCGCGCAAACACTCATCATCACGTTGTTGTCGCAAGGCGGTAAAAGTGGCTACAAAACCTAGCTGGCCATCATTGATGGCTTCAATCCTTATCTAAACCACTTTACTTTCTCTTAGCCAATCAATGCTTTCATCTAGAATGACTTCTTCGCTTCGTCGAGCCTAGCCGACTGCCCGAAACCACCTTTGCCACCATCACCATTGTTACCTCGGTTTTTCACCGTGGCTAAAGGTAACAGCCGCCCTTCCTCACTTTCCCTTCCTATCCTCCTTATACTTCACCAAAGACCACCCATCGAGCTACAGCCGTGCTTTCCGAACCTCTAGAGCGCCACTGCCCCCCGCAGGTTGCCTAGTTCGGCCGAACAAGCACCAACCAAGCTCGCCTATCGCACGCACCCAAGCCTCTAGTCGCACAACCACCACAACCTCCACCGCTCTTGGCTCCGGCCACCGACATGATGGCTCCCTTCTCCCTGAGCCGCTATTGCGCCTAGTGGAGCTTGGCACCACGTGTGTCTGTCTCTGGGCACTCACCATCGTCTGTTGTACTAGCCACCCCCAAAGCGCCACCACTATCCTCACCACGTCGCAGTGAGCATATGTGAGGGGAAGAAACAAATGAGAGAGCAGAAGAAAAAACAGAGAAAAAGAAAAGAGAGAAAAAGCAAGTGAGATTCATATGGATCTACCCTTTTCAACCAACCCCGTGAAGCTTAGTCCACTGTAAATCATGCTCTCCTTCTTAATGACGTACGAGCCTCATATGTCAGATAATAAATATTCTCAAGAATATTAAAAACCCTTTACACTTTAAAAATTTATATCTTTTTATTTAATTGTTTTCTAAAATCTTTATCACGCAATGACACTGTTATATTATTTTCTCTATGTTTTATTATTTCTAATGCCAAAGTTCATGGTGGAAGGGGCATTCGTACCGGATTTTCACCATGGTGGCCGCTGCCTCCGACGTCGGGTAGTCGAGTACGTGGAACTCCCACAGCGGCCGGGACACGTCCATGGGCATGCTGGACAGCGACGCCATGTAGTCCTCCACGGCCTTGTCTGGGTTCATCATGAAAAAATATGGAGTAACTATGGTTGCCTCATCTTGTCTCACCATAGGTTGCATGTTTATATATAGAATAAGAATTACAGATATAGATAGTTTTAAACTAAGACTCCTAACTTAAGTTCTATTCTATCTATAGCAAATTACAGGAGTCATCTATCCTTGAGACATGCTCGATTACAATCCTAGTGTAACATGTTTACAATCTCTAACACATCGGGTGGATCACGTGGTCGTCCACGTTCACCGTCGTCCTCACCCACGGCGGGTTCCCGGCGTCCTCATCCGTCACCTGCACCGGAGACGAACATACGTGAAGTGATAATCCCGTATCGTCGACGTACGTACGGCGAGCTGAATGATCGATCGATCGAGAAGAACGTCTACGTATATATGTACTTGGATTCTTTGGAAGCATGGGTAGCGGGCGAGCTGGGCGGCGATGCCGGCGCGGGCGACGGGGTCGTTCACGGGTGTGGCGAGCCTGATCACCACGACGATGTAAAAGTTCTCCATGAGCCGTCCGTACCGTACGCCCCCAACTGCCAACAGTACGTTGGTGCTAAATTTTAATGCTAGCTCGATCGCTGGATGAACTTGCAGAGAGGATTTTAACTATTCGTCACTATTATAAATCGCTACTTTTTCGTTTAGTTGTTTTTAATTTTTTACTATTGTAACAATGTAAAATGTCCTCCTGCTTCTCTCCTTATTTTCTCTCTTCTCTCTAGCAGCAAGACAAGCCAACAACGGCCGAGCTCGGGATTGACGACGCTTAAGCCCCTTTCCTTCCATTCCTCTTTCTCTTGCTCCTCAATTCTTGAGTCTCTTTCCTTCTATCATAAGTATGGCGGCGTAGCCCAACTCAAACACATCAATGAATGAAGAGTGTCGGACGAAAAGTCAGCTGGATGGGTGACGAGTGGCTTCAAGCTGCCAACGAAGGAGACACTTTGAGTTTTAAGCTCCGGGCTATTCAGCCAAACTGAAGCAGGTCAAGATGATTGAGAGGAGATGAGATATCTGATGAGCTACGGATATTAGGAGGACTAATGCGGAGGTTATGGTAACCATTTTGTAGAGCCTAAACTTCACCATCGTCACTGATCGTCTCTTCGGTCATGAGCTCTACCACCACCGTTGCTCGCTAAGTCTCAGCTCCAAAAAAGACAGAAGAGAGCTAAGAGAGAAGGATAAAAAAGACATTTTATATCGCTATGATAGAAGATATTGCAAATGCAGAAGAGTGGATTTGGCAAATAGTTAAATGTCCGGCTTGCAGAGGTCGGATTCCTAGCTAATTAATTGTGATGGCGATATCTACTATATCTGTGGCGGGAAGGGATCACTGTGCGGTGTGCCATGCGTACGTACTACTCGTTACTTTCAACGTATGAACGTAATATATATATAGCAACTCGTGCGGATTAAGAATACTGCTCCTTCTGTTTTATATTTTATATTATAAGTTACTTCAGATCTGTTTTAAATCAAACATATTTAAATTTAGTTAAGTTTATAAAAAATATAATAATTAATAATGGATATAATAAAATGTAGTGTTGTAAATGTTATTATATTTTTCTATAAACATATTTAAACTTTTTAAATATAAATTTAAAGTAATTTACAATATGAAATAGAGGGACTAATAATTAACCATATCATCCTTACTCAAAATGGCTCAGACTATATAACCTTTAATCGTTAAAAAACCATTTTAATGAAAATCAAAATTTTAAAAATTTGATTTATTGTATGAACCTAAGTTTCAGTGATAAAGATCTTAATTAAATACATCTTCTTGACCATATAAAATTCCAATCCAAATTTTCTCCTAAGCAAATCTCAATATTCGAATCTTGAGACTCAAACGACACTCTCTAATCGCTCCTAAATTTCTCTACCTCTATGTTGAAATCCAATTTCTTCCCTATCAAAACCCAAACTTTCTTTTCAAATATTTCTATATTATAACATTCTCTTTGGAACGAAAAGTTTATGAATTCAAATACCAATTTAGGATTCAAACACCCCTTGAATACCGCCACTTGAAATCCTAAAAATTCTAATGAGACCGTACACCAAATTTGAATCCAAAACCCCTTCAAATCCTCTCTAAATCCTAATTCTAAAATCTCTAGAAAAAGAAAAGGGATAACTATTTCTGTTGGACCATTTTCTCTCCATTTCTCCTCATTAGCCCAGTCACCTTCTCTTCTCCCTACTCCTTCCAAGGTTAGCCTAGCCGTGCCCTTGCCCACCGGCGGCTCACACGGCCATCCCTTTCCCTCCTTTTTCCTTTCCCTCCTTTTTCCTTCTCTCCGAAGTAGGCCGTTGGCCCAATGCCTTTCCCCCACCTTTACCTCCCCATGGCTCATGACTCGTAAGCCAGCCCTATCCCGCATGCGTCCGTACCCACGTGCCTATGCCCTCGCTTGTAGCATTGCCAACTCTTTTGTGCCCACATGTTAACCCTAGGGCTAACTTGTGGCTACTCACTCCCTCACTCCTATGCGTTCATCCCTCTCCTAGTGTCATGCTCGCACACACATTATGTGCTTGGCAGAATGCCAAGCTGGCCGTCACATTCGAGCACGTGTGACACGACCCCATCACGTTGTGCCATGCCAAACATGGACCCACCACTACGAATCCCGTCATCGATAGCTCGAATTCGTGCTGCACTGTGTCATGCCAAAAGTGGACCGCCGCCATGAATCCCACTGCTTTTCCTCCTTTCTCCCATAAATCCCACAGTAACGTCGCATCCTCTCACCAGTCCCATGCCTCGTTGGTCCCTTGCCACTCCCCATTGTCCCATCCCATCACCGATCGCTCATCATTGAGTCACAGTTGCTGGCTCCATGTTCCTGCCACTGATTGGCCCTGCTCACCGGCCTCACCGTGCATGGCACCACCCTTCCCCACACATTGGCACCTCACCTCCCTCCACCTATAAAAGCCCCAGTGAACCCTACCAACATCCAAGCATGCTCCCTTTATCTCTCTTTCTCTCTCTTTTCCCTTCAAGCCAAGCCACCGCATTGGCCCTAATCAGCACCAAAACCCCCCTCTGCCTTCTCGAATCGCCACTAGAGCTCCGCCAACTCCCCTGCCCCCAAAAGAAGTAGCCGCCACATCGGGTCAATTTGACTCGCTCTAGCACCAGCCCCTTATCCGTCGTGGTCACTACCTATTGCCACTCTTACCACCATCAATGCTCTAGCATTAAACCATCTCCATCGCCACACTCGGCCACCATCTTGTGCATGTGTGCCCTTCCTGCCACCTGCATTGAAGAGGACGAAGGGAGGAGGAAAGAAAAGAAAGAAAGAAGGAGAGCCATAAGTGGGTCCTACTCGCCTTTCTAATCCTTTTGTTTTTCTCTCTCTTATTGTGACCTTAAACCCTATGAATTTATCTTTTCCTCCTCTCTTACTTTTGGTGGACTTGGTCCATTGTAAACCCATGGCCCAAACTTCACCAAAAGTGGGCCCCGTCTGTTAGCCTACATAATATCTCTACGGAATATTCTTTTTCTAGATTTAATAAATCATTTTCCATTCATCCATAAATTCATTTAAATGTCCAAAATTCATATCTCCTTTCTCATAATTTTGATTGACTCTATTCAACTTTCATAATTCTTTTAAAACTGAGATCTACCCGATGACACTATTAGAATATAATTATTGCTATATTAATTGTAGATTTTTGGTGTGCTTTCTTTTGTGCTTTTGTAGCAACGTTCTAGAATTTTGTCAGACGTAAAGATCACGAAGATTTGAAGACCGCCATCATTAAGGCAAGTCATTCTTGATCACATTGCTCCTAATTTATAAAATATGATTGTTTGCAAAGTTACATGCTTAATGTACATAATTAAATTGATCGTCCTCGGTTTATGTGCAACCGACAGATCAACCTAGTAGTTGTATTTATTTTCATATGTTGTTGTTAAATCATATCCTCGTAAGTTCACCATAATAGTACTTGTAAATTCTCGCTTCTTGAGTAAGAATACTACCGCCTCATCTTACACTATTATTTGTCGTTATCAAAAAATTGGGTTGTGAAACTATTTGTGAAAACTTGACTCGTGGAGTCGATAGGTTTAAAAGAGAAAATATTTATGAAAACCCACGATGCAGAACCTCACCTATGTGGCTTGATTTTGTAATCACATATAAGGATCAATTTCTTAAGAAATTGCATCCGACCATCTTATAATATGACCACATGAGTATTAGGCATGCTCTTAGCTGAGTAATTAGCTAGCACATAAAAATCTTGTGTATCGATAGTTGTGAAATGTTGGGATGAGGAGATATGATTTTGGATCTTTACTATCGGAGATAGGTGTTATTATAGCCTCTTTTAAGACGATTGGTTTGGTATAGGAGACATTCCCAATATGTCCTAAGTAGATAAAGGTATGAGACTTGCATAATACTCAGTTTTGAGATATTCAACCCAATTATATGACCTGAGATATTCTGGGTTAGCTTTGGAAAGGCCTTATCATGAACTTTCGGTGTCGATAGGTATCTAGTGTCAGTCTTGTGTGGTGTGGATAAAGCATACAAATTCTACAGAGCTTAAACTATACGAATAGTCGTGCCTAGGATTAAGGACGAATGTAAGGTGATTATACTAGTATAGATTTATTTGCTAGTGTTTTATAAAAAATGTTTGGGGAATGGAAACTATTACCAAAATCAGTTTTGGTGACTAACGGATAACCTTGGTGGTCGAAAATGGGTCTGTGTGATCCAAGATGCTATAATGACATCGTAGAGTACGCTTCCTAAGAGGAAGCCAAAACTAATGCTTGAGTGGTTCCAAGATGGAGCCGATGAAATAAATGATATCCGTTTAGTTTTGGATGAAGTAAGATAAAGGTTGTATGCATTGCTTAAGGAGTGATGTTTATTGAAGAGATAAAAAATAAAAAGTACTAAAATTTTGTTCTCATACTTAGGTTGTTGTAAAACAACTTGCATCAAATCGAGACGTTAAGTCTCTTTCTAAATAAATAGTGAAACTCACACTTAAAGATTACGAAATATTTTTAAATAAAAGATTTGTGAAATAAATCCCGTATTTCTTTATAGCTTACATACTCACATTTTCCGTGACTTATGATTATGAAATTACTCACTCTTTCTATTTAATTGTTTTTTCTCCTTCTTAAGTTTAGATTGAAGATGTCAAAGAGTTTGATTTTATCATTAGACCCAAGCTACTACCTGTAAATTAGTGTGCTAGCCATGCTAACTTTCGCTGTTATAGTTTTTCTTATTAGTTACTGCTAAGGGTCTATCCGACATAATAATAAGATATAATATATTCGTTTAGCTTTTTAATTATTATTATTTTGTTACCACAAATGCTAGTTTGAAATATTATGACCGGCACAGACACACATGGTTCCTTCACTGTCCTAGGTGACATACCCTATCTAGCACTGAATTTTCCATGGTGTTACATCGAGGTGTGATAGACTATCACCTACATGATTTAATTTTATGGCATAATTACCTTTTGACCCCGTTTCGAAGGCCTAACTAACAATTTGGTCCTGCTTTTTTAGGTTTTCTTACTTGACCTTTTTTTCAAAACCGAAGAGGCCGTTTCACCCTATTTTAATCATACCATTAGGAATAGGTCTAGAAAAAATTTAAAAATAAAATTAGAGAAGGAAAAATATTGAAATATCCCTAGCGTACTTCATGTCTGCCTTATGCCCCTAAACGAAATCGAAGTCATGCAGCGAGCAACTTGCTAGGCAGAGGGAGTGCGAGAGGTGTGCAGCATGGGCGCTCGCGGGCACCGAGTGCGGAGGGAGAGGCGTGGGTGCTCACCGGCGCTAGGCGCGGAGGGAGGCGCACGATAATTTGCCGAGCATGGATGGACGGGCAGGCGCTCGCTGGCACTAGCGCGGAGGGAGGCAGAGGCCAGCGCACGAAGGGAGGACAACGCACTGTGCTGAACGCAGATGGAGGCACGGACACTCACCGGCGCCGGCCGCGGGGAGGGAGGCGAAGGACAATGCATGGCACCAAGCGTGGATGGAGGAATGAGAGCTTGCCAGCGTCAACCGCATGGAGGGAGGCAGAGGCTAGCGCGCGGAAGCAGGATGGTGCAGCGCGCCGGCCATGGATGAAAGAGCGGGCGCTCGCTAGCGCCGGATGTGGAGGGAGGCAGATGCTGGAGGGCGGAGAGAGGACGGCGCTTGACACCCGGCGCGGATGGAGGCAAGGACACTTGCCGGTGCCGGTGGTGGGGAGAGAGGTGGAGGCCAGCGCTCGGAGGGAAGAGGAAGTGCCGCTCTAGGCGCGGATGGAGGCACGAACGTGCGCTGATGCCGGTTGCTGGGAGGGAGGCGGAGCTTGACACGTAGCGCTGGGCGCTGAGGGAGGCGTAGAAGAGAACTCGCCGGTGCCGGCCGCAAGGAGGCAGAGGCCGGACGTCGCACGGCATGGAAGGAGGCCGAGCTTGCCAACAGGGAGGCCTAGCTCACCAGCACTATTGGGAATGAATTTGTGGAAGGGCATAAATGCTATCTTCATTTAAAAAAAAGGTTAAATGAGCAAACATAGGCCAAAATGGTAGTTAGGCCTTAAATCGGCCAAATATACAGCTGCCCCTAATTTTATCTATCACCTACACGATTTAATTTTATGGTTGTTGGAGATGCACCCATTAATTTCGACTAGCGCAGACGCCCCTGATGGGGACACAGTGTTTGCAAAAATAAAACGAACAACAAATTGTAAACCCTGCATTTTATTAATTATTAATATAAACGTACAAAATACAACGGGTCCTCCATGCATGAGTTCGTCTTTTACTTTCCCTGAGAACGCTTAATAAAAAGGTGTTTTAACTGGAGGTTGTGTGTTATCCGCTAATTCCACTCGTTAATGGCATATGTAGGAATAAGCCTATGAACATCTTCAATTAAGCTGTGCTTGTGGTCATCATTAATTATGTAGCTCGCAAAAGGTACTGAGCTACAGATTTATGGGAGAATATAGCGAATGTGATGCAGGTAGCTTTGCTTAGCTGCATAGCGGGACTCCGGCGAAGGAGATGACTTCCGCCTAGTCGGTGCTCAATCATGTACGACGGCCTTTATCAAACATGAACTTTGTGATTGTTTTTGTCTCGTCTGTACTCAGCAACAGTAAATCCGTTCCAAACTTTTGAATGTGTTGATAACATAATGGATGGGCATCGTCCGCGCTCGGACATGATTTCGTCTAGACTCATCGGTGAGAGACATGGAATAAGCGAGTAGCTGTAGTTTCGTCAGCTTTTAACCAATATGTTGTCTGGCTTCATTGGTCGCTGACATAACATAGATGATGACACATCATGTCAATTTCAATTTTATCTTGTCGGTACTCGGTCATTATGTCTAACATGTATTTTAAATCTGAATGCATCACCCTAGTGGCTAGCGTTGTTTTTTTTATTAATGAACGATTCCTATTTCTGAAGATTGAGAATGAGCGTGTGCGGTGGCAAAATATGTTTTAATCATCAAAACGACATGTAGGCAGTCCGATCGCGCCAATGAGGGCCAAACACACCTAATGGTGCCTCAATCATTGCTCAGATAAAATAATACATAAACAGTCTAATCACTAATGAGGGTCAAATATGTCTAGTTTTAATCATGAAAAAGATCCACTAGCACTTAGGTAATCTGATCGCAATGAGGGTCAGATGTATCTAGTAGCTTTGATCAAAGGAGCTTTCTTTAAAAGATGCAACTTAATAGCCATATTTCAACGGTTGTTGATCTTGTTTTAACCATCAAGTTAATTAAAGAACGCATAGATACTCTGATGGTCAACAAGGGTCGGACATTATCATAGATGGGAACGGACATAGGCAGTCCAATCACCAATGAGTATCAGACATAGTTTTTATTCAGTGGACATAGACAGTTTAGTCACCAATAAGAGCCAGACATATCTATATTGAAGTACCAAATACTACACAGGCGGTCTGATCGCCAATGAAGGCCGGACGGCAGACGTGTCTATTACGGTAACATAGTTTGCATCAACATGAGCTAGAGCATGAACTTGCTAGTGATGATCCACAGATATTAGTGGTTTACTCACCGTCTTGGCTTAATCAAGCTCGGCGAAGACGATGATTGACTCGATGATTTTATCATGGACTCCACTCTTCTTCTGTAGCTCCAGGTTATTGGCACTTGTTGATTTCTTGCATGTCTCTCGGGATTTGTGCCAGGCTGTGCATCTTCATAGGCGCTACAACCTATATCTCCTTTTGGTGTCGAGCTTCGCCTTTGTGCAGCAACTGGCGGGCGGTGGTGGTGCGCGCAGCACCTCCATGGTTTTATTTGCGCGCGCGCGTTTCCCTCCCCCGCGAGGACGTGATTTGGTGGTTTTATAGGCAGAGCTGGCTCTGGCAACTGCTGGGCTAATCCATCCGCAAATCCAATAAGATTACGCATTAATTTGTTTAGGCTTATGAAATCATTATGATGATAGTTAATAAGATAGTTGTAAGTTGATGTTTACATCAACAATGTGTATAGGCATTGACGTTTAGGCTGTGGTGAGAGCGGTGATATGTGATTGGACCGACCACAATTTGACCGGTCAAACTAATAGGATGGTGGTTAAACGTATTTTCTTTTATGATTGATATTGAGGCTAGTCGGATCATCTTATGGCTTAAGTCCGATCGGTCAAGCAGCGACAAGACCAGCAGACTCATAAGAGAAGTTAAGTTTGGGGTGATTTTAAGCCTTATATTTAACCTTTGATGTTTATGCCTTCTAATTGTTTTATATGTTACATATATTACATTCATACTAATATGAGTTAAGTTAAAAAATAATTTATGTGTGGATATGATTTCTTTATCTTTTTACGTGTAGGTGTTGTTCGATGGCACGAGAGAATTACCAGTGATAGAATTAGGATGAAACTCTAAAGAGTAGAGCTCCAAATGGTTAAAAAGGTCACTCACAAGTTAAAGAACAATATATGTGGATAGAATTTTCATACAGCATATGCGTGAAGTGGGTAGATATGGACAAAGAGACAAATGTGGAAGGAGTCCAGGGATAAAGTTGTATTTCTAAAAGGATATATGATTCCTAGGGGACTAAGACTCCTAGACATCTATGGCTATAAATAAATAAAGGATTTACATAAAAAAGTGTGCAGCACTTAGAATGCCTTTGTGAGAATTAGGATTTTAGATTTTTACCTGCAATCTGAGTTTTTTTTCATGAGTTGAGAGGGGTGTTTTTGATGCACCTTGTAAACCATTCTTAAGCAATAAATATCATATTCATACATCAAGGTATGAATGTCTGGGTGCGCACTTAGTGTAGAGGCTAGAGATGTATTATTTGTTTTCCATTATATAAAAAAGAATCAAGTTGTGATGATCTCTTCTGATATAGTAAGTTTTGTGATTTTGCTTGGTTTTGGTACAAGCTCATGATACTTTGTTTTAATACGTTTTTCTCAAAATGATCTATCTAAAACCAATTTATAGATCATATCTATAAAGTTTTATTAATTGGTTTTTTTATATTTAAATTTGCTGAAGTCTTAGGTTTTTCTCAAATTTCTAAGACAATTGGCTCAAGTTGTTTCTTCTTAGGTTATCTAGTTTATTTTGATCAAATTGGAGTTTGATTCAAATGTTAGTTTTGGAGAAATCATTTTTTTATAAAAGAATTTTTGGAGATTGGGGTGAGTTTTTTACTTCTCTGAGAAATTCCTACAATAATAAGAAGAAGAGAGTTGCCCTAGTTTATAAGAAAATCAGATCCTAAAACCTTATAACTACATGATTAACTAGAAAAAACCAACGAAAATCCAAACAGAGAACCAAAACAACTACACAGAATCACAAAGCAATGACCTATAAGGCTACAACTATTGAGGAACAACCTAAGTCATCCTCAACGCCAACGCAAGCATTTCTAACTTTCTAGGTGGTCCTGTCTCAACGTGCACAAAAATCATCGAGGGGTTTACCCTAGTGGTTTCACTCACATCTAGTCCTACAGATACAATCACCCTGATCTCTTTGGATCATTCATAGTTTGAATCAAACTGCATGTTCTAATGTTTTCTACAATAATCATGAAGAGGTGAATTAGTGCCGGGTCCTACTCCTACTCAGTAAAAACTAAAGGTACGAAGGAACAAAGTTGTCTATTGAATAGAAAGATAGTAGTACATTTTTGGAGATGGACCCTGGGCTTGAGCAAATATACTTGGTTGTGGACATCTGTTGGACCAATCCAATATTTATTATTTTCTTTGATATAAGTAATCCAATATTTATTGGCATGCATAAGTTTCTTTTTTTTATTAGAACCAAATCCACAAACTATGAAGACATGATCCTGCCAAAGCAAATATCTTACACTGACTACACTAGTAGACGATGCGGTGAGGTAGCAGGTGTGCGCAGGAAAGCAAAGAACCTGCCTCGTTTGTCCGGTTGACAACCGAGAATCCTGCTCACTCCCTCTCTGCAAAGAGCGTCGTTCTTTGTGCTGATCGATCATATGGCTAAAAAGTTTTTCTCATTGTCATGTGCACATTTGTCATGATTTTAGTGTGTGTGGCAAAGGGCTCACTGTCTCAGTTTGCTGAGTACACGTAACTAGAACTGACGCAGCGGCCAGTTTACCTATCATTATCATCTGTAAAGAAACATAACTAAAAGGGGCAAATCATGGTCTTTCTCACGCCTAACAGAGGTTAGCTGACAGGGAATCGGCTTGAATGACATCGAGAGCGAGTGAGCGAGAAAATATAGAATGAGATTTTAGAATCAGGGTTCACCGATGACATAATATAGAATGAGATTCTCGCCAATGATACACAATATAGGATTTCTCTTCTGTATATATCTTGCAAGCAAGAGCACAACATATTGTCAGCCCTGCAAGCATAGTTACAACTCAAGTCACTACCAAACTCAGTAGTCATGCATCCAATCCAATATGTTAAAAATTAATATCAAATTTCCATCACTCAGTTCTTCTGGAAGCAGAATGACACATCGGAGCAAAAGAGGTTGCTCATCCATCATCATTATTATACCACATATCGAGTATTTCCGACTCTCTAGTACACTTGCAAATTTTATATTTAAATACATATTCACAAGAAATGGTGCTAAAAGGCACTACCACTCTTTTAGTTAGCGCAGCACAGGACCAGACGGAAATCTACATTCTCCTGAGATTATCCAGCCTCGCCTGCAAATCTGCATCGATTCCACCGTCACCGTTCCCAGCAGCAGATTCAGCCTGTGCAACCTTTCCTGCTGCAGCAGGCTGGGCGACAGCAGCTGAAGGGGCCTTTACAAGCTGCGAAAATTACAGGAGCATAATATGATTTTCGTTAGCACTGTTTACACAACTCTGCCATGCAAAGACCATATACTAGAGGCGATTCCCCACCCCCCCCCCCTGGGGTGTGTTGTGTTAACCCAGTGGTTTTGCTCAGTACTACCGATACAAGCATCCTGATCCTTTTACATCATTTATAGTTAATGTTTTCTACAATAATCGTGAAGAGATGAATTAGTGCCAGGTTCTGCTCTGTAAAAACTAAAGGTAAGAATGAACAAAGTTGTCTATTGAATATAAAGATAGTAGTATATTTTTGGAGATGGAACCTGGCTTGATCAAATATATTTGGTTGCGGACATCTGTTGGTCAAATCCAATATTTCCTTGGCATAGGTTTTTTTTATTTAGAACCAAATCCATAAGCCTATAATCCTATCACCTATGGTCATTTAGTATTCTATCTGCAACCAACCAAACAACTGCTTGCATGATAATTCTAACCTCCACAATGATCTCACTAAAACAAAACACAAAAGCACAATAAGCATACCTCTTGGTTAATATCAATGCCAATTTCATCAAGGACTTGATTCACAAGCTCCTCAGTTTCTTCCTCTTGATCCTCATCTCCCTCCAAAGCATCATCTATAGCATCCCCCATGACTTCACTCGTCATCTCCATCCTCTCATTTTGTCGCTCAAACTCCATCATAATCCTCTGTAATCCCGGCAGATTTAACTGCCTGTTCATCTGAGCCATGGCCTTTGTAACACCTTTCATGGCGTCACCCATAGCTTGTGTAGATTTCAGTGTCTGTAATGGTTGCAAATTGGAGATGCTTAAGCGAAGGACAAAAAGATGCAGCACAAAATTTCAGATCAACAGAAACATATTTTATATGAAACTTAAAATAAGTCTGGGTCTTCAGCCCATTGCATCAAATATCTAGCAGTTCAAGCATCTATAAGTAAAAATTTGAGCGCAAATTGACCACGTTAAATGTCATGTTGCTTCTACTGCTTAATACGACCTAATATAGTGAAGATGTAGCAACTCTGATTATTAATGGCATGAAACTAAAAAAGTCACCAAATATTTTTAGTTCTATGGTGTGGTACAAATCAATAATAATTCAGGAGTTAGCTTTTTATTTCTCATAATATGCACTAGACAACATAAAACATCAACTTCAATAAAACTTAATCAGCCATCTGGATGACACTGGTAGTTGACATGGTATAGACACACTATGAAAAAGAGCAAGAATTAGCAAGAAAATGACAGAAAGCAAATGCATAGTTACCTGAACTCTTAGAGAAACTCCTTGAAGCTGAGATTTAAGTTGGTAGAACTTTGTGATCTGATGCCTTGTACGAATAAGATCTTTGGCCATTACTTTGACAGCACCCTAAGTGTGGCATGTGATAAAATCAGCATCTAGTCATAGGAGAACAGTCAATACATAATTGTTATTTGACAACATAAGAAGGAAACCATGTGAAGACAGAAGTTCCATGTAGCTTTTGTGTTACATATCGCACTACCAGAAGGTACGAAGTATTTTGTAACAAGGATTTTATGTTATGTTGATTTGACTATTGTCAATGTTTGAATATTGAAATCTAGTATGTTAGAACCTTGTGTTTGTTTGATCTACTTCAGGGTCAAGGATTACATCAAATTGCTGCGGCAGTAGGCTTAATTAGAAAAAGAGACAAATCTTCAAGCTTTCATATCCCGATCCATGACATTGGGCAGTTAGTTTTTCTGTTCATTGTTAAACACTATGAATTAGAATATGTGCAGTTCATTGGTTGATGTAAGACAAAGATCACAATATCAAATTCTGCAGGTCATCAATAGGAATAGCCAGTCAAGTATACATGCAGCTGTGTCAGAATTTGCAGTGTATTGTCACTTGTTAGTAAATCTGTAGGGGAGTAAAAGGTGAAGGACATGATAACTGAGAAGAGAAAAATTTTGGAAGGAAACATTATTGTTGGTTGTTTAGTACTCCCTCCATTCCAAAATATAGCTACCTTAAGCTATGAATCCAGACAGCCTTGTTCACATTCATAGCTTAAGGTACTGGACGGAGAGAGTAGATTCTACCATGTTCATTAATGATAGCAAGAATGCTGCAGAAATATAGCCATTGTGTCAGGCGCTCTTTTGGACTGCAGGAACTTCAAAAGATATCACAGGAACCAAAAAATTTCCCACGTTTTAATAGAGGCCTAAGAATCACAATAAGATGGTAGGCGACTAGAAAGATATTTCAGATTCTCAAACCCAGCATCAAAAAACATTCCTCAGAATATCTCTTCTGTGATCAGGTTGTTGATAAATTTCCAGTGCGTTCTACAGGTTCATATAAATCCTGATCTATCGAAAGCAGTTCTTCGCTTATCAATATCATATACAGCACCAAGTTTGTAGCATGATTATGAAAGACATTCATACTAAATCTCAATAGCCAGAAATCAACTTGTCAAAATAAATAAAACAAATTCACAGAGTGAATTGCGCCGTGGAATACGGAAGAAGGCATCCAGCACAAGAACAAAGAAAAACTTAAAATCACAATCTTAAATACCAGAGTTCATACCATCTGGCCTTCCTTTGCTGTTTTCTTAATCTCAGTGATGAGTTTTTTCTCCTGGGCTTGTAATCCCTGTCTTTCCCGTTCAATTTCCCTTATTGATCGATCCAGCATTCTCTTGTTCTCTCTCAAGAGCTCTGAAAAATCCAATTGAGACAGAACCATAAGCCAGTTGATACACAAAATTTGTTGATACTAACTTTCCATATTTTGATATAATACTGTACAAAAGATTGGAAGTAACATAAAAATTTGACCAGGACATTATTAATGTCTCTATTAAAGTTGAAACAAAATGTTATAGAAAAAATTGACTGTCTTTTAACAACTGCATCACAAAGCTTAGAAGCATGTTAATATGTCAAAACAGTGGTCTCATATTCAGAATGGTTTCAACTACTGGTGCAACTCAACAAATAGGCTCCCAGATTCTGCAGAGTTATATATGCACATTCAATAATCTCATAGATACTACAGAAGTTTGACAGTCTCAAACACATATACACACGCGCGCGCGCACATCCAGTTTTTACACATAGGAAGATAGATAATAGTTGTCCTGTACTTGATTACACAAATAATTCTATGAAACAGTTAGCACTTAGAAGAATGATGGTATAGTAATATCATGCCACTGCAAGCATCCTATTTGTAAGACACATGCAGGTGCTACTATTATAAATTTTGTTCAGTATATACCACAACAAAATGTTGTCTTCCACACTCTAAAGAAAGTTCCGTTATGTTGGTAAGGATGAATAAAATTAGCTTGACAGAAAAGCATCAGAGAGAAAAAGTCTAAAACAAGTGCTGCACTTCTGAATGGCTAAACCCACACATATCAGATTATAAATGCAAACACTCTAGCACCTGCCTCACGTGCTGGTTTCTGTTATTGTTACTTTCCTGATCATAACCCAGAAGATCAACTTATAGTGGCCATCAAATCAAATCAGTCTATTGTTTACAGATACAAAATCCTATCTGACCGCAAAACAATTCCATAGAATCACACTAATAGTAACAATTTCATAGAATCACTAGCAGTCTAGTTCCCAAGTGCAGACCAATCTGTCAACGTGACAACGTCTTGCAGGCGTAATTCGTAAACAGCTGAGCAAACCCCCAAGACTCTGCAGCAATGATGTAATATCCTTTTCCTTCGTTATTATGTAAAGTAATCTTGCGATGCTGGTATGGTATGTTGATTTGCTCCTAGCATCCTAGGGCGAATACAATCCTAACAACTAAAAACACAACTCATGAAGACCTAAAACTCCTCATCCCTCTAACCAAAGCTGTCGAAGAAGCCTACCCTAGTTTCAGCCGCAAAACAGTCCGTCCATTGAAGGGGCAAATCCCAGAGCAGCGAGCTAATACTAATCTCTATCTCCACGCATCAAAAGACAAGAGCACAAGAAATTCTTGCGCACGCAAGGGCAAAACTAACCAAAGTAATCCACGCAGATTCGAGGTTGGAAGGGGATCTTACCGGCAGGCGTCTTCCGCTTCCCGAACAAGAAACTCATCTCGGCTCGTGGAAGAAGGGGATTGCCCGGTCGGGGGCAAGCTGGGGAGGAGAGGAACCGAGAAGAGGTGGATCGAATCGAACGAGCTCGGATCGAATAGGATTTTGGCTTCTCCTCGCTCGCGGAGGACGATGGCTTCTCCCCCCTTTCCCTTCTTCGCTAGCGGAGTATTAGCTCGCCGTGCCAGGCAAGCGCAAGATTCCCAGATAATTAATTACCAGAATGATTGTTGCTTTTCTGCATATGGGCCGGCCCGGGCCCGGCCCGACCGACCGCAGCTCCTTAGGAAAGGTAACTGGGCCAGTTGCTAGGCCCAGACCGGCCTGGACAGGCCGGGGCTTCTCCATCTCCACCCTATGTCCCGTCCCATCCTTGCTTGTGTTGCATCGACGGCTGAGATTCTACTGGTGGGAGCATCACCAACTCCATCTTGTTCGTGGGGAAAAGCTTCCCATTCATCGACCAAGAGTTAAGAAAAAAAAATGAGTGCAGGGAAGATCCCACCCTCTGATCTCTTGCGATATGTCAGCCCCGTTTGAATTAGATGAAATGGAGGGACGATAGATGAATTAAATATATATTTTTTAAAATATAATAAAATAATGCTAATGTAAAAAAATTATAAAATTTGTATTTTGAAAAGCATGAATATAATCATATCGATTAGCCATAAAAATATAGGGCCTTTAATCTAAATGAGATACGAATCAAATGCAAAAATGGTGGGCCTGCATCTTCAATCCGATATGAAGCTCATGGAGTTTGCTGCCAAATTTATTTGTTCTATAGAAACAACTAGGTGATCTGGTTCTAACGCAATTCAGAGTGGAGCCACGTATAAAAGTTCTGGGGTCAGTTGACCCATAGCTTTTTAACTGAGTTTTAATTTTTACATGTAATCCATTGAAATTTATAAAATAATATCACTAAAATATAAAACAATAGTATTCGACCTATATGAAAATTCCAGACTAAGTCAACGATGTAGAGATGTGGAGTGAGCATGGTCATCCACTGCTACCAGTACCAAGAATGTTGTCTCGAATATCCTCACAAGTTTCATTTTTTTTTCAGAACATGTATAATTAGATATATAAATTCACATAATTTCTTTTGTGTGTGCACAAATTATATTGCGCGCTACAAAGTAAAGCTTTACAAAACAATGCTTGCAATCGTCAAAAAATGCACCATACAACCTACAGTACTACAATTTTCCTTTGCGACAAAACTAATAACCAAATGTCTGACTCGATGTGTGCAGCTTTCGTTTTACACGATCAATCAAACCCTGAGTATGAAATGTGAACGAATGTCTGACTGCATTTGAACCATAGTCACAAACCTCCTGAGTCGATAGTTTTGAGAAACAAAGTTGAAAAACGTGATACTAGGACGGGGATGATATTTTCGGATAAAAATATGATATTCCTAGATCGAAAATATTGCCATCAACCCTGTAACTGTGACTATGGTTTGAACTTTGTTTAATCAGTAACCTTGAACGAAAGCTGCAATCGCATACCTGAGCCTCACACTTTTTGTCAGTGGATCAGCAACCGAGTTCACCCAAGGAAAATTAACAGTGGACTTCATTCTAAAATAGGGCCTAAAATAGTTTTGTTATTTATTGGTTGTCTGATTTTTACTCACCTCAGTTGCCTGAACTTGAACAAGACATAACCAAAAAGTTGACCTATAAAAAACTGTGATTTATTTTTTGACCGTGAATTGTGATGTCATTTAGTATAAATGTATTGTGACTTTTTTTTATTCCTTGGATTAATCTAGATCTATTCAATGCTGGCACCTTTTTCTTTCAAATTGAGAAGGATCAGCACAAAAGTATAATTTTCTAACACTGTTTTCCAACAAGAAAAAAATGCATATCAATGAGTGGTTGATAGATGAGAAAAAATAAATCACTTGAAATACAGATGATCTCATTTTAAAATAGGTGTAAGTCAGCATTAGTCTCTCAACTATTGAGCTTGTTAAAAAAACACCCCCTCTCAGTATTAAACTCATACACTTTACACAGCTCGAGATATAGAACAACATGATTTTAATAGGGATTTTTATGATTTTGACATCTAAATATATGTTTCTTGACTTATATTTAATTAACTATTTTTTACTATCTTGCTAACTTAGATATCATACAAGTAAGAAAATATAATCTTTTTATTTCAAAATCATGAAAACAACCGTTAAAACCGGGTTGTATTGCCCTAAGGAGGTATTTTTGATGATTTTCATACTGAGAGGTGTATTTAAACAAACCCAATAAATTGATGGGTGCAATTAATATATATAGACTTATCCCTTTAAAACATTACAACAATGATATCCACAAAATGAACCGGATCCGTTCATCCCCAGATGAGTTGGAACGGTGACTGAGGCATTCACAAGTTGCGTTGTGCACCCTACCTTAGCAGCAATAGTGTCCTCCGGCAACTGAGGCATTCACAACATAACCCTCTACGATTTGGGGATCTCCCATTTGGTGACGAGATCCATATGGAGTGAAAGTGTTAACTGGACCAAAAGTTGGCTCGAGGGAAAAGTGTCAACTAAAATTATCTCTAACTTTTTTTATGGAAATTTCTACCAGGTATTGCCCAGCAATTATATATTATATTAGGATAAGTTAATTACAACTAAAAAAGATCCAAAATTACAAACGTTGTAATCAGTCAAAAACCAATTGTTTAAGTGGATTTTTTATCCTACAAATATGTAGATGTAGGAGAAACTCTTTCTGGAAACCCTCGAACAAAAGTCTACAGCAGGCATGTTATTCTGGAAAAAATTTTGCTATTTCTCAGCTTCCAGACATGCCAACGAGTTCTAAACATGATATTCAGGAACCCTTATGCCGAAAACGAAGTCATGCCAAAACCAGCATTTGGAAGAATTCCAAGTTTTTGTTCCACCTGAAACCAATCTTCTGCTAGCACCTCTTGCTAATAAAAGGGCATGGAAAACAGGTGCATAATACTCTCTTTCACCAGAGGAGCACAGGACACATGAGAGATTTGCATTATCTGGGACACAATTTTTTCTATGATGAATATCTCTTGCGTTTAAACGGTCACAGAAGTAGAAAATCTCTCTCCAATTGACCATGATATATTATTAAAATAACGGTATAGTTTGTTTTGGTAAGGAAACTAGAGTACTGTCTCATGACAGTGGCACAATTTTAAAATATTATACATAAAAAGATCTTATTGTCAGAAATCACTTCGTAGTAGAGTAGAATGGGCAGAACTTTTGGTCTGAACCATTCCAGTTAACACAGAGGAAAATGGCTACGTTAGATAAACAGCTAAGGTGACAAACTGAGTATACAAGCACGAATCATAGTCACCAATTGGCTCAACCAAACACACATATTAGATCAGGTAAAATTGCACAAATTAAAAGCGGTAAAGGCTCAAAGTAAAGAGGAGATGAGACAGAATTTATTTACCGAAGTTTGCATCCACAAATATTATGTCTTCCTTGAGAAACTCTAAAGAAACAGGTCTCTTTTGAACCATAATTCTCATAAAGTGATCACCAAGGTTAAGTCTTGTTTCCACATCTTTATCACTTTTACTTGCGTGGGCGAGGTAGACCCTTCACATACTTCTTAGGCACAATACAATTGATACATGCTCATGAATGATGGCTAGTTGTCTTAAAAGATCTAAGAGTAACAAACATGATGACATCAATCTCAAGTGCTCAATTGAATCTCACAAGCACAAGTCGCTAAAATCTCTCAATCCAACTCACTAAAGCACTAGATGCAAAGAGAGATGAAATGAGAGAGCTCTAGAATGCTATGAACTGTAGTGTTAAACTTTGGGAAACAATCAACCCCAGTTTTCAAAAAGAAAAAAATACTTACATATTTGAAAACCATAACTTTCAGCTTGACGGCACATCTTCCAACTTGAAGAATCAAAACTTACCATCAAGCCTTCTCAGCCAGACTGCGAACCCTTTGCGGGAACTTCCATTCAAGCCTGAAACTTTTGGTCATGGCCTCTCAACAAACAAAGAACACACCTGACTCAAATTTTCTATCTCGACAATTGAAACTTATCTAAGGCACAAGGCCAAACAGAAGACCCTTACTTAAAACTTTTGGTCTCCATATCGGGACTTCCAATATAACTTGACTTGCAACTAGCAAAGAACATTTACCTGAAACTTCTAGTCTCCATAACGCTATGTTAGTGTTGTACAAGTCGCTCATCCAAATATTAAAGGATTGTTTTGAGCACTGAAATGACAGTAAGTCTTTTCATATGTGTCCCGTATTCCCGAACTCAATTTCAAAAGATAAAAATGAATTAAGCATCATACAAGTCTTTTCATTTGTTTTGTAGGTCGCCAAGCGTTATTGATTATTTCTCCAATGAAACTAATGCCTACTCGTGTACTTGAGAAACATGGTAGTTCCTTAAATGTTGTCATCATTTAGCCAAAACATACTTAAGATGTCAAGATGTACTTTCACTGCTGCAAATACCATAAAAAATATAAAACTAGAGTAACCTATAGCAAAATTTGTACATATTAGACACAGTTCCATAGCAATAGCGGAACTCCTTGTTGTGACTTATTAGTTGATCGTAAATTAACCCATCGTGATTGAACGGCTGGACTGGAACGTTGTGCGCCTTTGGTGGCTTGTTCTTCTAGCTTGGCTAGCATTTGTTTTTAGATAATGAAAATAACATCTGGCCTTTGCTTTAAAGAAAACTACAGCCACTTATTACAAATAGTTTTCACTCAACACAAAAGGAGATATAAGTTTTATTCAATTCAGCTTGGCTTGCATGCAGCCTGTAATTTAAATATGTAAAATGGTACTTGCCTTAGACATTGGTCGGTGCTTTGCATGTGCTGACCGTACATTGCTACCAAAGCTAGCTGATAGAATATCTCCTTCGCTCTGAGCAAAAAGAAAAGCATGCATATCTCATATATACTTAGCTGTGTCTGACAGGAGTATCTAGACATGAGGACGTGTACAGGCTTTTATGTTTCCTTCATGGATGTATGCTATCTTACAATCTATATATCCATCTTTTCCTGCTTTATTCAGCAATGTCGTAGACCCCCAATCACCATGGCAATGATATGTGTATGGTCCACTGCAGCAATAACAGTGCAATGGAAAGAGCTAGAGCTAGATGCGTCGTCTTTGATGATGTGAAAAGAAGAATAGGGCGCTTCATGAGTAGTATGTGCTCAGGTGATGTGGTTGGCTAGCAGTCGAAGAGACTAGCAAGGTACTCCATGATTGAGCTTGATCGATCTTGGGCTGAAAAGAAGAAGCATCAGGAGCAGCTTTTAATTGTTTCAGATGTTATTGTGTCGGAAACGAAGAAAAGTCTCGGAAGCATTCAAACGGTTTCAACATGATTATAATGTGTATGTGTATATATGATTGTGTTTTGGAAAATGAAGGCGTCCAACAAGTTGATATATGGCTTGACCTGAAAGTGTTGCACTTGCAACGTTGCATCAGAACAATTGTCAAGGAATATCTACCACACATTATAAACATGCGGTATAACTTTCCTTCTATCTAGCTAGTGTACATGTATAGAAAGAGCAAATTTTTCATCAATAGCGGAATTTCAGCTAATACCAATAAATACCACAAAATCATCTCACTTTTCAAAAAATACTATGACACAATCCCAATAACTAGTACAGAACACCCTATAGGGGCTGGTTGGGAACCTACAGGCGCCGGATTTCCAACTGGCACCACAAAAGCCACACTGATAGGGAGGATTCTTCAGTACTGGTTTAGGAATCAACACCTCTAAGGTTCCATGAATAAAAAGAGCAAGACAGCTTGATGCATCGGCTCGAATCAAGCCGATTCTTTCGAGTCTCCCCCCTCGTCACCACCAAGATCAATCTAACACATCGAAGAACAAACTCATAGAATCGACATCCATAGATCAAGAGAAAAAAATCAACATCCATAGAAAAGAGGGCGCCAAAGGAGAGAAAGCCACCATTGCCATGCTGCTCATCGTGGGTGAAGTCCGCTTGGCCACTCACCGCCATCCTCGAGCAGCCTAAAAAGTGGAGGGCGCCACCACTCACCAGGAGGTTGCTTCCACGGAGCATACATACGTCGACACCGAGTGAGCCCCCAAGCTTGTGGTGGCTAGATTTGGCTGCCTTTGAACTCGTGGAGACCTAATCTGGCTACTCCTAAGAACCATGGAAAAGAGAGGGCATCAGAAAATCAAGCAGATCTATAAAACTATTATGTGACCAATCATTGCTTGCCTTTAGTTTCGTTAGATAGAGGACAATAGATAGTTCCATGTGTTTATGCTTACATCCAAGATATATAGGTGCCTCTAAATCATCTACCAAAGCAAAGAATTTTTCATAATCACTCTCATTATACGATGGCTCCTCAATAGTAAGAAGCATCTCAAAAAGATCAATATCAATGATATCACCTCCGAGCGAAAAAGAGATAAACATGTCATCTCTATCTTCTTGTTCCTTATTCGGCTCATCGTCCACTTCATCATCATGAATATTCGACAGCTCTTGCTTACCATGGTTATTACAATAACTATAGTTCTTTATAAAATCTTTTTATATCAGATGAGATTGTTACTACGCTCTATCTACAAATATCTTCTCATTTTTATAGTCTACTCATGGATAAGTCACATATTCATTGCTCCTCTTTCTTTTATCATCCTCCATAACATTTAAGTATTCAACAACTCCATTTCTATACTCCTAGCTTAAGCGATTAGTGTTATACATTTAACAATGATCCATGTAGAGTAATAAAAAAATATATAATAAATTTAGCTACACTAATACAAATTATAATCAAATAATAGCTAGGTTTCATATTATTTTTTTACCCTTAACACAAACTTATGACGAAGATTTGCCCCTGCTCTCTCACCTGAATTGCGTATAGTGCATACGGTAGGATGACAAAGCAATGTATCAGTGAAAATATTTATAGAAGGCACCATACCTATGTCATGTCAATTATAAATAAATAACTCGTTAGATGTATACCAAGTTATCTCTGATGAGTTATGAAATCATATACACATTAGGGGTGCTTCCTTACCTCAGACCAGTGCCATCATAAATCCATCATAGATTCAAACCCTTATCTATAATGGGATTTTAATGGAGACCTATCACAGATAACCAGATTATCTGTGATAGGCTAACTTCTGAACCTGTCAGAAGTGTCGTACACTTATCTCTGACAGACATAAAAGTGGGCTCGTCATAGGTAAAACCTTATCTGTGATGGGTCGAGTTGCTCGACCTGATCTACAACGGACTTTTCTATATCCGTCAAAGATAATGTCATTCATGACAACGCACTATGGCCCATCACAGATAGGCCGTCCTAGATGAAGGGATCTATCATAGTGTATGATGACTCCATGTTGATTCGAACAAGAGCCAATAAAATGCAAATTGGGAAGGAAGAGAGAGTACAAGAAGATCTAGCTATATGAATCGAAGAAGAAGAAATAGGGATCTCAAGACAGATTTCTGGCTAACAAATTCCTGATACGTACGTCACCGCTACCATAAAGTAATTGACTATGTATTGAAAGAGGAAGAAGTGTCGCACGGGCCCGATAGGAACGAATTAAGAACGGTGCATGGTATTTTTGTCTCGACAAGTACTATATATCATCTATCTCACCTGGTACTTTTTAAGTTTTGTATTTTTGGAAAGTTGGATAATAATTTTATAGTATTTACTAGTAGGTTAAATGTACGTTTTCTCTATATGAAATTTTCTTGGATAGAAATGTGGTGCTGTAACATAAAATATTCTTGTCCCCTTACAAAAATCTATGCACTCGCAAAAAGAAAAGAAAGAAAATCACGTGTGTGTTGCAATCGCTACATACGAGTTCCTCTCGATGCAACACGTTATACACGTGCTCCTCCTTAATTAATTAAGTAGTATGCTCGGATAAGTAAAATGGTGAGGAGATCAATCATGTACCAGCTGTTCAAATAGATCACACGTGCTGCAAGGATTTTTTTGCCGCCAGCCAACTCACCCAAAAGGTTAAGCGGCTAATAAGGAAGAGCAAGTCAAATCTCTATCATCAGGAATTTGATCAGGATTTGATAGTTTCTGCGTGGAAGGGATCATCCAAAATTTCAAAATCATCTCAAAAACTTTAGAAAGTATTTCAAATATTTACAAATTAAATTTAATTACCTAAATTGATGGTTCGTTCTGAAAGGAATTTCATCGTGCCTCTCTGCCTGTTCCATATGTTGGTTGGGCACATGTGCTACCAGGATGCCTCGTCGCGCCCTCATAGCCAAGGTTCAGCTTACTGATTGGTGTCCATGAAAACCAAGCGCTTTTGGTGAAAACGATGGGATTTGTTTTCAAAATGCTGAGCGGTTTTTAGCTAGTTTTTTACGGAATTGATTGAAAATTGTCAGTTTTATTGGTTTTTCTTGGTTTTGGACAAACCACACCACGCAAAACGAAAGGTAAACCCTGCTCACAGACAAGGATGTATATAGGTCAGGCGAGTCATCATGCATTTACCTACAAAATGGTTCCAATTATACGTTGTGCCTGTACCTGCGTGCAAGAGCCAAAGAGAGATCGATCTATCATCTAGCTAGGTTACTCATACCAACTTTATCGCTTTGTTATAAAGCTACTAGTCGCGTCAAAGAAAAAAGTTATATCTTGTTCACTTTGATCAGAGAAAGCTACAGGGTCTATTAATATAGTAAGGCCAGATTTCTTATATATTATGATATGGCCATATATAAAGTTGTTGTTTTCATACGTGGGACTGCCTGGTAATAGTCAACCATATGCTTTTTTTGCACCACAATATAAAATTTACTATTATCTAAAAATATATATAAAGTTTACTAAAATCACTTTGAGGATCTTTAAAAAACTTATTTTTTTCCCTCCTCTTGCATCTAGCTAGTAGACACCCCCTCCCCCCCCCCCCCCCCTCCTACTTGTACACAATTCCTCATATGCCAAATCTATGTTGGCCACATCACCCCCTCTTGTATTAGTTGCCTACTATCACATATGTGGATACAACCATCGCCTTAAACCAATACTATAATAACCATTTTCGTTCTGATCTAAAATATAAGTTGTTTCAGGCATTAACTCCAAGATAACACTTCGATTTCTATGAAAAATATGTTATTTGAAAGAAGATACATGTTACAAAAGTATTTTTCATTGTTCTAGTAGTATCAATCATATACCAATCTATGTAATTCTCTAAATATTGGCAATCAAAACTATAATAGTTTTGCCAACACAAATACTGAAATTACTTGTATATTTTGTGGGTTGGAGGTAATATCGGACTACTGATTATGGGGCTACTATCTACGTCTTAATTTGCCCTCACCATTGCTTGTTGTCTAGTCACTTGACTCCTATTTCCTATCCTAATATATTAAAATTCATCTGTGGATAAATTTTTCGTAGTAAACATATATAGATGATTGTTTACTATGCCTTTTTTTATGTTCAAGGGCTAAATATGGAATTTTCTTTTAATTATTCATAATAATTTCTTTTTCTTTCTATATAGTTACAACCAAATGCTCAACGTGTGTGAGCCACAACAAGAGCCATTAGATATCTCCCATACACAACTGCAACCGTTAGTGTGTTGTGAGCAATTATTATTTCCTATTAATTTCTATAAATCTACAATCTAGTAGTTATTGCTAATTATTATTATTGTTTTATTCTAAAAAATATTTTATCGTGATTGATTTTTACAAGTTCTCGTAGAAACGCATGGGGTTCCATCTAGTTATATTAGTTTATCCAACCTTCTTGAGGATGGTGAGATGTTAGTTTGGTATTCTCCTAGGAGTGTTTTACAATACTTGCCATGCCATCCTTTTCACCTTGCATCACATGCACCAGACAAATTGATACACCAAAATGAGTATTTTACAAGTTGATGTATTAGATTGCACCCACCTGACAAGTTCATATACCGCCAATACCATTTACTATATAATAATTTTTTATTGATAGTAGAACTTATAAATCAAAGATTGAGATCACTTCTACTGGTATAATACTGATAGTATTTTACTACTAAGTAGAGAGAGCACCGTAAAGATACTCATTCTCCTAAAAGTGAGTCTAACTAGTGTCCCTTACAAACACGCACCATGGCTTCTATCATTCGTCTATAATGGAAGCAATACTTCTAGGGTTTCCATCTTTATCCACGAAGATAGCAGAACCCTATGATGCTGATGTATCCTATCATTCTGTAGCTGGCCAGAAGGCAGAAGCCATACATATTCTTACAAGCTAAGGAACTCTTCTTGCCCTCTATCTCTCTCACCTGATACATGTAAAGATGCTCAAGCACAAAGCACTAAGGGGGGAGAAAGGAGGTAGAAAGCTAGAGAGAGAATAGTTCCCTTGTCCAAATCTCACCCTTTCCCTCTCTGTTCTCATCCCCTTCTTCACCTTATAGTGGATGTCATTGTCCACTCCTTTGAACCTCCCCCATGTATTCATGAACCCTTAAAGCATTCATCCCACACCCTGACATACATATCTCACAAAGAAGCAGGGAGGACCAAAAGAGAAAATAAAGAAGATAATAAAAGGAGAATCCAGGGTTAGAAAAAGATCAAAAGGGATCAACTCCACTATCCCTCTTGATCCATCATGTGGAATCAGGTACATAAGAACTTTACCCTTCTTGAGTGCTCCTCCTTATTACTCCTTAATTAAAGATTGTTTCTTTGTGAAAAATTAGCTAGCTACTTCTCTTCATGTGTAAAGCAAAAGGAAAGAATATGCAAAACAATATATGTTCTTATCAATTTATGATAGAAAGTTAGAAACCAATATATTCTTATGCTACTCTCTTGCACAAACCCTAGCTAGATAGCTCATATGGTTATGGTATTAGCTACTATCATTCTTGATTAATTCATGTTGCTAGCAGCATGAAGCTCACCGTGGTCATCATCAGCATCACCCAAGTGTGGAGGCAAATCAGCTGCCGAACTCGGGCTTGCTGCTGACTCCTCGGTCGGACATGGCTGCCGCCTCCGCCGCCGCTGGGATCCTTCCGACGAACGGTGGCGCCGTCGCTTCCATGGGTGGTTCGTCGGCGCGAACGGCATCGATGGCGGAGCGCGCCCGGATGGCGAAGATCCCGCAGCCGGAGCCGGGGCTCAAGTGCCCGCGCTGCGACTCCACCAACACCAAGTTCTGCTACTTCAACAACTACTCCCTCACCCAGCCGCGCCACTTCTGCAAGGCGTGCCGCCGCTACTGGACCCGCGGCGGCGCGCTCCGCAACGTCCCCGTCGGCGGCGGCTGCCGCCGCAACAAGCGCGGCAGCAAGCCTTCAAAGAAGCCCTCCGCCGCCGCCGCCGCCGCCGCCGCCGCCGGCGGCGTCATGGCGGCGTCGCAGCTGCAACTCCCTTTCGGCTCGTTGCACCCCCTGGCGTGTGATGGCGGCCATGGTACTATCGGTGGTGGCGCGTCAAGATTAGGGTTTCCGGAGTCCAGGTCGCTGCACACAACTGCCGCCTTCGACTACCAGTTCAGTGGCGGCGACGGCCTCGGGCTTGAACGGCCTCTCCTCCCGCCGATGCAGCAGTTCCCGTTCTTAGCCCAACTCAACACCGCCGTCCATCCACCGCCGCTGATGTCCGCCGGAATATCCTATCCATTTGGCGACGTCGAGGCGGCCGGCCTTGGCGGCGACATGCCGGCCAGCGCCAACGTCGCCGGCTCTGCGGGGCTTATCACGCAGATGGCCTCGGTGAAGATGGACGACATCGACAACCCACAATCTGCGCCGGCAACAAGCTCGCCGAGGGAGTTCCTGGGTCTCCGTGGAAACTTGCAGTTCTGGGGCTGCGGCGGCGGCCATCGCGGTGGTAGTGATGATGCCGGCGGCAGTGCTACTCCCGGTGGCGGGTGGTCCGATTTGCCGGCGTTTGACTTGTCAACGTCTGGAAATATACTGTGATGCTATTTGCGTCAATGCATGAGTATGCATGCTGCCTGGTTTCACGAGGAAGAAGATCTAGAATAATAGAACTAGAAGAGTGTTTGTGTGTATCATGCGTGGATCAACTAGATAGGTAATTTGCATGATATAATCAGCCAAGAAGAACTACTAGCTGATATCAATCTAATTAGTATAACTAATCTGTTTCTTCTTCTTGTTCTTGCATAATGCTTGCTAGATCAAATCATGAAGCTAGGTTATAGCTGTGTGTTAGTATTAAGCAAGCTCTAGATTGTATCTAGAGATGAATGATAGCTTAATTAATCATTGTATGTAGTTTTTTTTTCTAGATACTTTTTTATTTGCTCTATTGTTTGCACTGGATGGAGGAATTGAAGATGATATAAACGAGTCCATTTAAATATGGTTAGGCTAGTTCATCCGTTACTTTTAGTTCCACACATACACACTACACACAGTCGACGATATGCTGCGTTACTTAGTACACTAGGTGTAATTGAGTCAACACGTGAACCCCCTTATATGTATGTTTCCACACATTTGGGTGTGTTTCATTTAATTGTTTGGTTTTAATAATGCCATTTAACTATTTATGAATATTTGTTGTGAACACATTTTTTTCTCCAATAAATCTCCATGATCATTGATATATAAAGCATTTGGAAATAATATATAGTGTAGTAGTTTTGCAAATATATGAATGCTCTAGTACGTCCTAGAAAAATGTTTAAATAACTTATGAACTTGTAGCATATGAATTAATTAATTTAGAATGTAATAATTAAGATGAAAGATTCTTATCACAATGGAAATATGAGTATCCAAGTTGTCTAAATTATCTCTAGATGGTTGGTGCAATTAATCGATCTATGTCGTCATATGAAATAAGTTTGGTTTATGGCAAATTAAGGGATTTTTCAGTACGCCGGGGTTTTACAGGATTTTGAAATCCTCCGAAGTCTGTTCCAAAGAAGAGGCCTAAATATATTGCATGCTTCTGTTCCTATCAGCCGGCTATCGAGCATCCTAAGGTGTTGGAATTATATTCTACATACTGTATCGTGTGTGTGTGTGTGTCTTCGTTCTGCTCCAGACTCTCTCAGGCGCACCCTAGCTATGTAACACATCAAACTAAATACTGAAAGGAACTTCCAGCTTCTAATTATTATTATTTTATATATATACTTCATCCATATTTTTTAAATGAAATCCAAACTATCAACTACGGTTAGGGAAAACTTTAACTTGAGCATGACTTGCAAGCTTAGCTTGCACCTCAATGTGAGAGATTTAAACAGTATTCAAGCTATGGCTCGATGACCTGTTAATTTGTGGTTAAGTACTGAGGGATCTCGCTACCTCAGTACGTACTCCATGCCAAACCAGCTTTTCCGTGATTAAACTGAAGGCGTGAATGCACAAAAATTGCTATATGTACGCTTACCACACTTACACACGAATATGTCTCTTAACACACCTCAAGGAGAGCCAATGAAAAAACTCGATAACATATATTATTGTTTCAAATAGTCCTTCAGAAATATACAATGTCAAATTTCAATAGACTAATAAACAAAATAAAATAATAAAAATACAACTAAGAAGCCTTTTCATTTTTCTTTTTAAAATACGACTGCAATGAAAAACTTCTGATCACCGAAGTTTGGCTTAGCTGGCCTGTCTGTATATGTTCTCACCTGAGCCAAGCTAGTGAACACGTTACATTTTACCCAAAAGGCAAACTCTCTGTCCAAATAAATTACAGGTAAGCTACAAGGAGAATTAGGCCATCGAAGCCCATGGATTATAATAGTGGGCTGAAATGAAAATGAAATGCTCGGCCGTGTCGTAGGGCCAATGAAATACAATGCCTAATGCTTCTCATAGACATGTCTCCACACATATAGGGCCAGACTTTCAGGCCGTGCACAGTGTACAAACCCTTTCAGGTGGTGGTGTCCAGAGAATAGAAAAGAAAAGATTTGGCGTAAGTTGTGTCACGCCGAGAAAACTCGTTTGTCTTCTTTGCTCCACCATATTAGCGTGCGTTGATTGATCTAATCCTTGTAAATCCCAACAGTGAGTAGCCGGTTGTTGTTGAATAGCAAAGGCAATATTAACATGACGAATTGAATTATGGAGCCAACGTCGCTACAGCCTGGAGCTCAGGCAGCTAATTTTGACCGCCTGGCTCAAGCTAACCATTGCCGAAGATGTTGGCCAGGCCACCTAAAAGTTCATCAAGATGCATCCATGTTTTGTCAAACCATACGAATTGTGTCTTTGCTAAAAGGTATATCACTACCAGAAACCCAATTACCCCTGACAGCCAAGAACCCTCGGGAAAATGCATATTCACGTCAGGAAAATTCATCCTGACGTGGAACCGTCAGGTAAATTCCGTCAGTACTAGCTTGTCGGGAAAAGTATAATTTGTCTGACGTGGCCCCTTCAGGACAAATAATCCTGACGGGTTTAACTGTCACAACGAATTTTACTGACGATTGTTTGCACTGTCAGGTTTATTTCAATTCCACTGACAGGAACAAAAATCGAGTTGTGTTTTCCTGACTGTTCCTTCCAGTTAGAGATAAAATCAGATCTGCTCCTCTATCAACCGTAGTACCGCACCCACCTGGCCACCAATGCTTATTGTACACAACACTTACATATACATACTTACATTTCATTGCAGCACAAGCATCAGTGGCTACACACAATGTATCATAAAGTAGTGGTTGTACGTATATCACATGCATGTCCCAAGATCAAGTTTAGTATTTCAATAGAATACACAAACATTGACTACTAGAGTTTGCACAGCACTAAGACTACAAATATGTAAGAGAAAACCTCACAAACTTTAGAAGCAGCTTCTAGAGTTCACTCCATATCTTATTTGGGAGGCACTAGCACTCGAATATGTCCTGCCACCACTAGGTCATTGGTGTTAATAGCACTAGTACAGCTCCTTGTTGAGATACTCCGACCTATAGCTTCTGACCCACAATTCAGAGAAGTTCCATATATTTTTCAAAAAAAATAATAGAATTGTATCAGCACAACGGATGCATGACACCACACAGATTCATATCACGATATATTGCCATCCATCAATACTAAGTAACATCTAGAAAATTTACAAGGGTTGCATAATAGCAGGCCCCATAATTCAGTTTGGAAGGTAGTGAGAGATGAATTATTTAACTTGGCCATGCTTTCTATCATAGTGCATTGAATATAATCATGCATGACTTAATCTGTTACCAATTTAAAATTGTAGCCGCTATAAATACTAGTATGACTCAAATAAAGATGCAAAGTTCATTATTGTTCACTACATAATAAATAAGGTCAGCAGCTACACAACTAGAAAACATGATACTGTGTAAAGAATTATGCACGATCTTGTAAAGGCGTAACTGACATTACAACCTCTAGCCATTTTCATTCATAAAGGAGAGAATGTTCAGCTTACCAAATATCTCTCAAGGGCAGAAATGAAGTGGTCCAAAATAGAAAACTAACAATACCGTTTAGATGTGTTCTACACAATCCTGTTAAGAGGGTAGCCGAAATTACAATTGCAGCCTTTTCAATCACAAAAATGGTGAAAATTTTAAGCCTAAATCCCTTCTATTTAGTACTAGTAAAAAGTATAGATATAATAAAAGAACTACTGAATTTAACCTACATCCTTATCTGCAAACTGTAGCAGTTCTTTGAAGTAAAAATAACATAAATATTCATCAATACTAATACTTTAGAAGAATAAAGAAACACAAGTATATAATATGATGGCACATCAATAAAAAAAATTGTTAGTCCTGAGTCAAAGCTACAATTCCACTCTTTGTTACTGAAATTTATGAACCAAAAACAAGTTGCTTCATTTCGCAGGTGGTGAGAGAGACTAGGACACATCAATAATGGCGTGCTTGTACTAGGAACTTTCTCTTAATTGATAAGGTTTAAAATCTTCAGGACAAGGGGATGAGGAGGAAGAGGAGGGGTCTTCTTACTGCTGAATGGTATGGGTTATTTTTTTATTCGCTTTGCCCACCTCCTGTGTCCTTACTCCTGACCGGGCAAAGAACTTAGCACGTCTCAAATATTCTTGTCCGCATGTCCGACGAATTTTTTCTGGAGCGGAGATACATTTTTTCAGTGGGATTTGACTTCTGTGCCTCTCAAGCCTCGCGGGAACCCAAAATTTTCCATTGGCGGGCAAACAACGTCAGCGAAATTGTTGTTATCATGACGGTGCTAGCAGCCACGTCAGGAAAATAATATTATTGTGACAGTTTTGCACTGACGTCAGAAAAATTGTTTTTTCCTTGACAGCCCAGTGCATCCACGTCATTAAAATATTAGCCCGTTAGAGCTAATCCAGTTTTTGGTAGTGTATGTGCTTGAAAAAAGTGGTCACGTTTGTGCCATACTTAATCGTAAAATTGAGCGCCATAAAGGGTGGCTGGCCACGTGGTAGCAATCAACCAAATGTCCAATCAAGAAAACTATAACTTACTGTAGGTAACTAATTAATCATCTAATTCCTATATGATCACCTAAGTTCCTATGCAGACTACGGTGAATACTGACTGTCTTGAAGCCGACGTTAGTGATGGATCTTTCTATCTCCTTTTAAGTTCTTATAGTGATGCTTTCTTTCATCTCCTTCAGCATCCTTCATGGCAACAACTGCACTAACCCTGAATGACTCTTCAGGTCACCTCCAACGCCAACTGAATGTACCTCTACAATCCATCGATATCATAATAGATGACATTAGCAGAATAATTGCCAACTGCTCTAATCAAACTAAAGGGTCCTTTTGGGTCACCTCCAAATCCAACTGGATGTATCTCTACAATCCATTGATATCATAATAGATGACATTAGCAGGAGAGTTGCCAACTGCTCTAATTAAACTAATGCCCTCCCCAAATTTAACTTGAACATTTGGTTTCCTCCTATCTCTCCTATCACTAATTTACTTTGCTAAGGTTGAATCCTCTAAAACTAAACACATGGTTCATTGTCATCGTCAACAATGCAGAGCAACTGTTTATTTATCCTAACATGTTGTCCATTGTCATCTCGCATGAGCATGATTGAAGTGATGCAAACAAACACAGTTCTGATCGGCTTTCATAAAGTTTACATGCGTGGAAAGGGCATGTGCGATGTCCCACATTTATTGATCTCATGTAACAAGCATTAACACGATACCAAGCAAATCTTTTATCTGCTCATCAACAAGCATTAGGTGCCTATCGCGCTATCTGTGGCCTCGCCTAAGCCAAGCTAGTGAACACGCTATTTTTAGCCCAAAAGCAAAATTTGGGTCTAAATACATTCCAGCTAAACCTGGTACATAGAATTAGGGCATCCAAGCCCATGGACTATAGTAAAGAGGCTGAGAAACAAAGTGAGTGACCGTATATGGCGCATGAACGCATAGTGACATTGGTAGATCGAAAGGAGAGGCTGACATAATATATGTGAAGAAAGAAAGAGAGGATGCGCAATGTGCCACGTATTTTAATCTCGTATAACAATAATATTAACACACGACACCAACTTCCTCTCTCTATTCAAATTTATTCGACGTTAGTTTTCGTAACATTAAATATTTTTTTATTAGAGGGAGTAGTAGAACCATGGAAGGGAATCCCCATGCATGTCAAACTATCAGCTGCCCACCAAGCAATTTTAGAAGAATTATGCCATGAAGACTTGGGATCAAATATTACTGTGATGTGACATGTTTAAAAATATTACATTCTTATGGTTCGAAAGGCAGCACCCATTTAATACTTTACTAATTCTAGGCGTTCAACGTAAGTGCCATTTTTTCTATTAAGCCAAAACTAATCTGATCAACCAATGGCTGAGATTTAAGTGCATTCATACAACAGGGGTAATCAGCATACCGTAAAATATCTCATAAATGATACACCAGACATTAACCCCCACAGGAATTTAAATAGAGCTTTTGGTTTCCTCCGATCTCCCATTGCCAATTTGGTAAAGTTTGCTTAAACTTAAGTTTAAGGGCACAATGAGGAAGAAGTTTATATAGATCAGCATATGGTTCATTACTCTTGGACTAATCATGTTCTTCCTCGTTGTACCCTTAAACTTAAATTTAAGACTTACCAGATGCGTGAAAATGAGTAATAAGCCATGGAAAGAATCAACGGTCCAACAGCCTATCAAGGCCCAACAATGAAAGTTTATCGTTCATCTATCTCAATATCTCATTGCATTCGTGAAGTTACCTCAGAATGCTAGAATTTTATATGATTTTCGCAAGAAGCACATTCCCTCAAAATTACTTTTTAAAAAATTCTCCACTCCAAACAGGGCTTAAATTTACCACATTAAACCTTTAAAAGTAAATTTTAGGACTACGTAAAGACATGAGCATGAGTAATGAGCAACTGAAAGTATTACGAACCACCCGCAAAATCATATTAGATGTGCACGAAGAACAAGTTTCGTCCTCCTCTCATGATTTTCACCCTTATCATATTACTTTTAAGCAAAAAGACAATCGCCCTAGGGTCACATCTTGTAGCTAGCAAACAGATGTACCCTTTATTCTCCAATCAGCCCATACACATACTGTATATAAGTATTTGTTGTATATGGTCACTTTGATATTCATAAAAACATAATTGTTCGTCGTGGACATCTACCGGTATCCATGTCCAACATCCATTTAGAAAACAATAGAAGATCCCATATATCAAGCCCATCCCATCCTGGGTGATACATATAGCTATCCCATGAACAACATAGGTACCTTTTCAGAATGCAAAAGCAATTTACCGAAGGATCGGGATCAGGTTTCACTATGGGATCCAATGGCTCGTAACGTTTAGAGGAAAAATTGAGACTGATGTTGTTTTGATGATGTGGTTGCATACATAATTTACCCTTTTTCACCTATACAGATTGGTTCATGACACAATAGAATTATATCGAACTCTAGAACATGTAAGTAAGGATATGGGTATAATTAGTAGTGGAATTTATGACTGCTCTGATCAAACTCATGCCCCCATTATGGGTATCATTAGTGGTGGAATTCTGACCTCTCTGATCAAAGTCATGTCCTCCTAGAATTTAGTTTAAGAATTGGTTTCCTCCAATTTCCCGTTACACAAGGCAAAGCAAATGTGTATTTATCCTACCATGTTAACATGTTAGAGATGCCAATTTGCCATGTTGCATGAGCACAACCAACCTCGTGCAAAAAAAAGTCACGGTTTCTAAAAGGCTTTCACAAAATTTACATGCATGGAACCGTAGTGCCTGCCATTCGTCTTAAAATACAATTTTTAAGGTTAGATATAGAAGTATAACTAAATGATGAAGATTATAATTAGTTAAATAGAGAATATAGGTGAAGTCATTATATTTTAAGATAAATTTTAAATACTACTTACTCCATTCTAACTAAAATATAAGAATTTTTAGGATCCTATTTGATTTCCATAAATCATATTATTTCAATGATTCCAAATACTTAAATTTAAAATTTAAAAATTGATAACTAAAATGACTAAAAAAATATTTTGACATAACACTAGTAATTACTAAATAATTTAAAAATACTTATATTTTAAAACTATAATACTAACAAGTACACAAACCAAGCAAATCTCAACAATCATTAGGGAAACAATGTGCACATTATATCATTTGCCTATGCACACTTTAAATACGTATAAGGGAACCAAAGAAACATTATCCTATCGTACCAATACCGGCATGTCGCCACATCTGCAACCCCTTCTCCATCACCCACATGGATAGTGTATAGTAGGACAGTACCTCTCTTGAATGACTCTGAGTTTTGAGTCTGACTCGGACTCTGCCTCTGCTCCCTAGGAAAAAATAGAGAGAAAGGAAACCTAAACCCCTACAACAACACGTACGGCCTCCTGGTCACTGGTCAGCCGATGCGACGTTAGATAGGTGGTAGGCGCTCGAGAGATGAAAGCCGGTCTCGCCACACTGGTAGAGATGACTATGATCCATCAAGAAAAAGAGAGAGACTAGGGGTTGGGTTCTCCTTTCACCTGCTCATTCATAGACCCAAGGTCCCCCCAACTTAGCGAGATGCAAGTACAACTTGCATTCATTTCATTTCTCTATCCTCTCTCCGTTTTCCTTTCCTATTTATGTGTACCTACTTTGAACTTTGAACTTTGAAGAGAAACCGGACCAATAACTTTGGCTATTGTTTGCCTGCAACTATGATTTGGTAAGAAAAGAGGGTGAGAGCCTGAACGAGTGGCCTCACCAGGTCACATGGGCGACGACGCTCCACCTCAGATAGCACTGTACCCTCGTGAGGCTCTTGTGCTTTGGAAGAGGACACAGTTGCATGGTTGGGGATTTGGTGGCTATGTGGTCAAGGTGGGCAGAGGACACGGTTGCATAGTTGAGAGAGACGTATTGGAGACTATCTCCGTCACCTGATCTACAATATTGAGCTCCTTGTCATCGTCCCATCTTTACATCCATATTTTATTGTCATCATTGGCTTCTTTATCACCTAGATCATCGCCCTGAGTAGACCTGTCACCGATGCCATTGCCTCGAGCAGATCCACCATGATGGAGAACTCAACGACACACCACCTTGATCTCCGCTGCATCGTCTTAATCATCGCTACAAGCTCATCCTTGTTATATAAGAAGAGAGAGATAACATTAACGGAAAAGCTTATAGTTGGGAAGGGAGAGATGAGAGGTGTTGCTTTACAGTGAACTTGGAGTCTATAGTGTTTATCATAAAATTTTGAATTTCACATAAATTAAAAAATAAAATTTTAAATGGAAAGTGTTACCACTGACATAAAAAATTTAAAGCCATCTCTAAAACATTTTGTATTATGACAGAAAAAAAACTATTTCAAACATGTAGCCTCAACCTAGTAGCCATATGACATCTGAGATCACTGCAGGTTCATCCATCATTAGGGAGGGAAGTAAAGTGACGCCTTGCCGTCCTCGGCAATGGCTCAGAAACCAGCCTCCAAAACTTGAGCAGTTGGGGGGTTCCTTGGGGTTTTAAGGAAAGAGGGAGGGCAATAATTGACTGTGTGCTCCTTCCAATTTTATTGAATATGTACTCCTTCCGATTTTAAAATATTGCACAGGTACATAGTTCAACTTTGTTCCCGTTTTTTATACTACATTAGCGGCTCCTTTAAACAGTAGGATTTTCATAGAAAGGATTATACAACCCTTAAGAAATTTTCCTATGCATGCCCCTTGGAACAAAGCATTTGAACTCACCAAACCATTGGAAACATAAACGATGAACCCAAACCTTATTCTTTTTTTTCGTTTTAAAATACCAATGCAACTCTTCTCCATTTATCAACTCTCAATTGAATCTACCAAATTCCTATTTCTATGTATTTTTTCCTTTGAACCATCCAAACAAAACACCTCATATTCATGTGTTTTAGATTCCCGTGAGATTCAATAGCACAGCATTCTAAATCTTGTGTGTTTTTCCATGTCCCTGTAGTTTTGTTTCTAGAATCCAGAGTTCCCAAGGAACCCTAAAGCTCTTTCTACTCCACTGACCTTGACATATTGTGTAGTGTCCTTGATATATCGTGTGATCTCTTCTTTGCACCCGTGGATGCCACTGTAGAAGCCCAGGGATAAAGAGTTGATATTTGCTGGTGGTGCAAGAGCTAGGCTGTGGTGGATGGTTTTCAACTCTCTCGTGTGGGCATTGGATAGTCCTGGATGCTTAACCGTAGTTTGCAGATCTTAAGTTTCTGGTCTAGTCTGCCGTTAGAACGAAAATATAACTTCCGGTTTCTACACCAACTAAAAATATAAAAAAATACGAATACTAGATTTAAACCTAATGGACCTAATGGATTTTGTCTGCAGAACAGGGTGTGTTTTGGGGTCCCTCAAAACAGTTGCATTGCACTAAAACTTGGTTACCCAGCATGATACTGTTCTGCTATCAATATAATCTAGGTCATTTGACCTGACCTTCAGTCTAAATTTTATACCACATTGAAAAAACATAGTAGTTCCATTTATTTGCGAGGGATAATATTCAGCAAGGGTAAATAGGTACAAATAACTTATTTATTTTAAGAGGATAACTTATTCAGCAAGGTACTAAATAAGTGTACCAAAGGCCTTTGTTCTAACAGAAAAAAGAAAATGCAGGCAAATACAATATTGGCTATACATGGTCAACTGGTTTGCTCAGCACAACCCGACATAGGTATGACAAAAGCATGGCGTGGGCTTGATTGTTGGCCCAAGCACGACACGTCATACCTAAAATCATATTGTGTCGGTCCGACTAACCCGACACAATTAACCTGGCGTGTTAGCTCGTGGCCCAAAGCCATTGATATTCAAACCAAGATAAAAATAACAAACTAAATTATGAAAATAACAAATATATTAGACGTTGGCTAATGACCTGTAATGTTACAAACACACAAACAAACCAAAAAATTAGAGGCTTAGGGTTAAGGTAGGGACTTAGATTAGGGTTTTCATACATACCTATGCAGCCGGAGCCCGGATTAGAAAAAGAAGTGAGACCCCTTAGGACGGCAAGCGATAGAGGATGACTAGACGGAGACAGTGCCGAGACTGAGATTGACTGTAACAATGCACTACGCTGAGAGATGAGATCGACTATGACAACGCACTGTACTAAACACAGACGTCGTAGGAGAGACGGAGAGTGCGAGTAACGAGAGGTGATAGTCGAAGAGACGGAGAGTCAGAGAGAGTCGAAGAGACAGCCTCAACAAGTGAAGAGAGACAAGAGTCAAAGAGGCGGAGAGTTGAAGAGAGTTAGAGACAAGAGGAGAGAGTCGGAGAGACAAAGAGTGCGAGTGGCGAGAGGCGAGAGTCGAAGAGTCAGAGACGAGAGGCAAGAATCGAAGAGACTGAGAGTGTGAGTGACGAGAGGCGAGAGATGAAGAGACTCGGTACTCAGAGACAGAGTGCGAGTGTGATACAGCTCACAACGCCGAGACCGAGAGGCAAAAGGATGATATTGATTGTGAGTGTGACAGCGCATTGTGTTGCTACGTAGAGACAACTGTGACAGCGCACTACGTCGAGGTCGACTGAATAGCGCATCGCCGAGGTCGACACCGACTACGAGTATGTAACAGTGGTATAGCATACTGCACCGAGGATGAGAGGCCAAGAAGTCCCAAAACTCTCCTTTATAAACCGTTAGGGGTTTTAATTGCACTCATCCACCAAACTGTGCCTACCTTTATAGATTGAATCAGACTGTACCGTCCAACGTGATTAGAGAGTGGTTTAAACATGACACTACTTAATAGGCTAGGCTGGCCCGAGCATGAATCTTATCGGGCCGTGTTATGTTTGGGTCAGGCTCAAAACTCAGAAATCGGGCTAGACTAACGGGATATGGGCTCTCTGGTCATCATGCCCAAACCAACGCATTGAAACACAGGAACAGAGAACTGCTGCAAAGCTAAAATCTATTGTTGATGTCATTGTAAAGAAGAGTATTTGCCATAAAGTTGTCAGTTACACAGATCAACTCCAACCTTAACAGCATATGTTGGCAACTTTTGTACTAACAGGCAAGCAAGATCCCAAAGCAATGGACCACCAGAGGATCAAAAGGCAAGCATCAGATTGGCTCACAGGCAAATGGACCACCAGTATTTCGCCCAATACACTGCTAGTACCAGCATACCACTATCACAATACTAGCACAAAAAATTGCCAACCGTTCCACTAGATATAGCTGTTGGCACATCAGTGCCTGGTCAGCCTGCGTTGCCCTACCTGCCCCTACTCAGGATACTAGCTCCCCAATTCATACGAACAAACAAACATCCAACCAACCAGGCAAAAGAAGCAGCAGAGAAGCAAACCAATAAAGAAAGAAGCAGCAGCTGGGAGGGCATTGAAGAGGGCCCATGGGCAGTAGTTGGGGTAGCTTTAAGACCCCTTTTAACAACCTTATTTCAGAGAAAGGCAGCTGGTGATAGCTAAGCTACTCCTCGATACGAGTTAGATAGAAAAAGCAGAAGAGGACATATCTCATCTCACCTATTGCCATGCCAGTACATGCACCAGTCCCAAAACGACATTGAGCCAAAAGATGGCACACAGAAATCACCGAAAGGGAGCGATGGCCAAATGGACCACGTCATATGGACTGGCATAAGACCAGCTACTGTAAATCTGATTAGGCATGATATGATCTGTGCCTACAATGGTTAGGCTGGCCCAACACAGTCGATTGAGCCATACTTGGACCGACGGTGCGGCATCATGGGCCAGCTCAACACGGTCCGGATAAGGCGGGCCAGTTTGGCATGGTTCGGTTGGCCCGACAACTGTTGACGCGATGGTTAGCGAGCTAAACGAACTAACACAGCCTGTTTAGCCCGTTTGATTCAAAACCGTTTGAGCTCAAATCAATTGAAAAATTCTTAAATTTCAAATATAAATAGGCAGCCATCCCTCTTCCCATTCCACACCAGCCCACTTGTATTCTCCTCTCTATTTTCTTATCTTTGAGCTCAGAAGTTGCTTCCGTGTAATTTCAAGAAATTCAAAATTTAGCAAAAATTTTGTAAACAAATCCAAGAAATCGATCACTATCCAAACAAAAGGTAATGTTTACCATTTTAGTATATGTTTTATAGTATTTTTAAATATTTATTAATTATGTGGTTTATTAAAATATATTATATATTTTTTGTAGTGTGATAGTTATAGATCGTTGCGATCGATTGGATTCAATGATGCTTAAGGGTGATGTAGTAGATGATGCTGCATAGTTTCGTTTTGGGTAATATTGCATGTCAATTACTTGGAGGCGAAGGTTATGAAACTAACGTAGATGTATCATCAGCACCCATAAGTACACACACGACTTCAAGCACCGATGCAAAAAGATTTAGAAGTAATATATCTAAAGTTTGGACAGATTTTGAAAAAATACTTGTTGAAGAAAATGGTGTTAAGATAAGATATACTAAATTTAATTATTGTAAAAATACTTTGACAGCTAGGGCTTCTAATGGTACCGACCACTTGATTCGACACCATGCCACTTGCAAACGGAAAGCTAGAATGATCATGACGCAGATAGTCCTAGGCTTCAACCCGATGGCTCTGCCTGATAATGAAAATGCTTCAAAAGAGCTTTCTCGCTTAATAGCAAGAGAGTATCTGCCCCATAAATTTTGGTGAGTATCATGTATTTGAAGAATACATTAAAAATGTTTATAATCCTAGATATACTAATGTTTCTTGTTAAATACTACGATGAATGATGTGGTAAGCTTAAAAGATGTTTTATAATCCTATACTTTTTCTATGGCTTTGAATGATATATGGTTAGGTAATGCTAAGGAAAATTATCTTAGTGTTATTGCTCATTGGGATTATAAAAGAGAATAATTGGATTTAGGTTAATCGACATGGCACACACATGTGAGAATATTGCAGAACGAGTTTCCCATGCAGTAAAGAATTTGATTTAACTAATAAAATATTTGTAATTATTTTGGATAATCCTTCTGCAAACTCTACAGCCATAGAGATTTTTATTCATCTTTTTAGTGGATATGTTAGACCTATTTGTTTTACATCAGCGTTGTGCTTGTCATGTTATTAATCTTATAAGTCTGGTTAAAAACAGTTGTGTAATTTAACTTAATTTCTTTTGTGAGTTCTTCTAACCAATACATTGAAGCATATAAGAGCTATTGTGTTAGGGGTTCATCCTCGTAAGTTTGGTTTGGATATCAATGTGAGATGGAACTCTACTTGCCTAATACTCAATCACATTATTTCATATAAGAATACTTTCTATGTTTTTATCTACACGTACTACCATAAGTATGATAGTCAAACTCTACTTACTAAAGGTCATTGGTACGTCGCCGAAAGGATATTAAAATTTTTAGAAATATTCTATGATGCTAATATTATTTTATCTGGTGTTTTTTATTCTACAACATTATTAATTCTACATTGATATTACTTCACATTTCACATTTCAACAAATACAAGAATGACCTACTTCTTCATTATGTTGTTGTTTCTATAAAAACTAAAATTTTGAAATAGTAAAAAATAGCATTTCCATTTATTTTGGATCCTAAAGCTAATATTTATGGTTTTTCTAATATACTAGAACTTTTATCTAAATTTACTAGTAGTGATTATTCAAATTATTTCAAAGATGTTCATAGTAATTAAACTGTTATTTTCACTAAGTATAAAAATAAGTATGGTGCACTGAGATTGCAATGACCCCCACTAGCTCCAGCTAGAGCAAGTAAGAAGAAAACTATATTAAGAAAAAAATATTTGGTGGTGTGGATAATTTCTTGTCAAGGAACTCTCAGACTTATGACCTCTACTACTTTGACCTCTACTACTTTGAACTCCTTATCTAAGTTAAACTCCTATCTCGATAGTGACACCGTTTACCACGACGATGAAGATTTTAACATAATGACGTGGTGGTAGGAACACAAATTAGCATATCCCGTGCTTTCATTATTAGCACGAGATGTGATAATAATTCTTGTTTCCACAATCTCTTCTGAGTCTACATTTAGTCTTATAGACAGGATAAACACTGATAGACGAAGACATGGTAAAAATAATCACATTATCAAAGATTGTGAGTAGGCTAAAATCTACACACAACACTCCGTGTACGGCAAAGAATTTTAACTACACAACACTCCGTAGACTGCAAAGAACTTTAACTATGATTTAAAATTTTGTACTGTACCGATGTGTAATTTCTAAGCTTGGTTGCATACTTTTTTTCTTTCTAGAAATTTTTCATGTAGTTGAAATGAGTTTTTACGTTTTTAATGAGGCAACATAACATAAATAAAGCTTATTATATATTTTAAGAAATTTTCTTATTTATTCTATATTTTCTATGTTTTTTTATTTTTCTTAATTTTCTATGTTTTTTTTCTCATTGGTCATGCTTGTTTTACCATTTTTCTTTTTTTCTAATTTTTTAGTTATTTTTCTGTTTTCATGAGTTAAACTGGTCAACGGACTAGCCCCTCCTTCAAAAGCCGTGCTTGGACCGCCGCCTTAGCTCGTAAATCCATACCATACCGGGCCGGGGCCCATGCCATTTGGCCATCTCTATCGAAAGCCAACCCCTCTCCCACTTTGGAAGTGACAGCCATGCATGACAACAGCGCAGTGCGCCACACTACCGGGGAGAAGGTGAAAGAGACAAGGCACAATAGGAGTGATCAGAAAGACAGAAACTGAGAGAGTACAGTGGAACAGTGACCACTGGGAAGATATTATTTCCACGGTCAGCAATGGAGGCAGGCGGAAGAATAGTTGCGGGAAAGAAAGGAAGGGGCAAAGCTTCGCAACTCTAGACACTGGTGCGGGTGGGCCCCATCTTAGTGCCCACTGTTCAAATTATAACTCTATAAAATACATAATCCTGTCGCTTGTCGCTTATGCTTATAAGCCGGAATCAATTTATTTTTTAAGCATTTGCTTTTATACCGTTAAAGACATAAAAATTTCATTTATAAATTATTTTTTAATCGTTAATAAATTATTATAAGGGAAACAATAAATAAACCTGTGTAGGGAGAGCCAATCACTTTTAGTCAGAATATCTTACATTAATTTTATTGTAGAGTCAAGAGGTACAAGCATGTTTACCTGGTAGCACGGTCACGATTCGTGGTTTCGCACTCAAAAAGGAAGATAAAATAATCATGAGCGTGAGAATTCCGATCATAACCAGGTGGAACATAGAGAGGGAGATCATATGGAGAAATCCCTCTCTGAACAAACGGCCAATGTTATCGGCAAGGGGCGGTGGATGCACGGTCAGGCGCCGCCTCCACCTGAATAGGTGGCAGTCAGGAGGTCGGGGGGAAGTACAACGGGTGGTGGCCGGGAACGGATGAGGGGCGGGAGGAAGGCACGAGGGCGGCGTCGGCGACGGTGCCCGTAGAGAATCCTGATGATGCTGCAGTAGGGAGTAATGGCAAAGGGGAACCCTGCATTCGCCATGACCAAGTGGCCAACGTCTGGGGAGCCAACTCAGGTCTATTCTCCATAGGTACTTCCTGCAGTGACCATAGCGCAAGCATCAGAATTGACCACAGTAATGCTCCAAATGCAGCACACGCTGTTAACCACTTCTCCTAAACATGATTCGATGGTTCTAACCAATGGACCTAAGTTACGACTATCTACACATCATGCAGCTCTCTTAGGTATCAAGATTGAACTTTTGCATCAGCAGAAAGAAAAGGTGGAATAATGGGTAAGTGAGCATGCTCTGAGCAATGAAAGTTCGAAATTTCAAAGCTAAGGTGAGCATTCATGGAAATTTAGAGCATCTTCAGAGCTAAAGCTGCACAGTGCAACAAGAAAGTACTAAGATGTATCAAATGCCAAGTCATCATCTACCGTACAAAGTTGGACAGCTGTGGTTCATGGAAAGTTGCAAGCTGACAGATTTACTTCCTGATATATTTGACAGTTCACAAGGCAAACAGTATCTACAGCTACCGTTATGTAATGAATTAAAGGGAGAGACATATGGTTGTCATCCCAAGAAATAGGTGCATGGAAGTAGTCATTATTTTTTAAAAATGGGTGCATGGAAGTAGTACCCACATAGCAGCCAAATGTTAACTTGAAACAAATTCGACTGTATTTTAAATTGCATACAAGTTTTGATGACAGATATACCCTGATGTTCGCAAAGAAGCCCGGACAAGGAGATGCATATAAATGTGGACGCTGGGATGCAATCGATATGCCCTGGGGATGCACAGGCCACTGAGGACTTATTGGCTACAGAAACAATCACAAAATGAGAGATCTGGTAAGTTCAATGCAATATCCATAATACTTCAGTTAACGTTATCAGAATCAAGGTAAAAGAGCTTTATGGCTTTGGAACTGTTATACATATACACAGATGTACAAAATACCTAGCCAGTCTCTTCAGGTAGTAGGTGTTTGTCAATATCTTTTTCAATCCATTGGACTGGAGAAAATAAACAAAAAGATTGACCATTCTTGATTTGGGCAATACATCAACAGTGAGTTGTCATTTGTCAATAAGCTGCATAACAGGGTTGCCAGATGGTTTCATACAACAGTTCTCATGACACAAACAATTATTGTACTAATTCTTTTAAAAGTGATAGTATAATGTTATGAAAAAGGGCTAAACACCTGGTGAAAAGAATCTGAAGACATCATTAGGTCAAATGGTATGGCGGTTACATACACCTAACATTGCAGCATATTTACCTGGGTAACAACAGAACTTGAAGCTTCAGGAGAATCACAATTCAACTGGAACCCAGTTAGGGTGCCATCACTTTTCAGATCATGAACGTTAGGCTGTGAAATTCTCAGATTTAAGTCAACCACTGCTAAAACAATCCCCAATGTGCTTTTGTTAATATAAAATTTTGGATATGTCATTCTAGTGGATGAAGCACGATAATAGTACAAAAGTACCTTCATTGTCAGTTTCAGGTAGAACATCTCCATCATAAGAACTAGGATCAAAATTAGTAACAGCTTCCCTTCCCTTGAAGCGAATAGCTGCCCTGTCATATGCTCTACACGTTGAAGAATAGATGAAAGTGAGATGTATAGAAACAATATGAACATATCGAACTGAGAAGTGCAGAGTACTACTAACTGAACCTTGCAGCCTCAATTTCACTATTGAACAATCCAAGATAGATGTACCTGCACAAAAGATCACCAATCAGTGGGGAATTGGCAGAATGATACTTCTGTTAATAGAACAATATCACAGGGAGAGCTCATGCCAGAATTACCTAAAGTACACAGATTGTAATATATAGGAAATGCACAACTACGATATGAGCAGTCAATCAACAATTCAATATAAATAAGAAGAACATTCTTAGTGGCAAAACCATGAAGAGCATTGAAATGAAGCTTTTCACCTATCACTGACTTCGGATGCAAACACAATCCCAAAGGAAACAGAAACATTTCCCCTCAATTAATTTTGCTGGGCCATTTCGGTTCAGTTAGTTCTTTCCTAAAGAAGCTAGCAAGCTACAATCATTGAACACCTATGGTGTTCAAATAGTAAATGGCTTGTGCGTGAAGAGTCAACATCAAGGTGCCAAACCTTCAGGTCGATGTGAACTCCTGGGGGATAACATACTCCAGCTTGGTAGTAACACAGTTTTTTTTTTCTTTTTGAAAAGCAACCTTGACATAGTTTTCATTCACGGCATGAAAAGAAATGGTCCTGAACTAGTCTAAAATGTACTGTTAGTTGCTAAAGCAAGAACAATCAATGTTTCAGGGATCCTTACTTCTTGCCAAGCAGCTGACCCATCCGAGCTTCCCACCCGCCGCACTTGTGCAGTGTCACGCCCCGGTACTTGGAGCTCCCCCTTGCAAATCCTGTGCTCTGGCGTCGGAGTATGTGAACAAAATCCTCCTTGGTCCAATTGCGCATCTAACAAAGTAGCACAAGCCAATCCATCATAAACCATCATACGGAGTCTCCCCTCAGAACCTAAAGAATCATACACGACAATTGAACCATGTAGTCTAAACTACCTGCTTCAAGTCGTCCTCATAATCATTCAGATTAAAGTTGATATCCGCATCGAGGCCTCTGAACTTGATCGCCGCACGATCATAGGCCCTACACAAGGGAGTCTACAATCTCAGCACACCGACAAACCCGAACAACTACGAGCACAAATGCAATGGGTGCCAATCTATAACCTCGCTGCAGCATGAGCTGTATCAAAACCACCTGCAAACAAAAAAAGGCAGGACCAAACAAATCGAAATCAAGCTAAGTACACCCAAATTTAGCACTCGACGAGCAAATTTAGCCTGGAGACTAGAAATAGGAGCTCACCCAGGTAGACCTGCTTCCCGCAGTCCCTGCCAAAATTGGACCGAGACAAACAACAGATTAGTAAGTACAAGCGAGCAACCAAGCACGAAGTCAGAAAAAGCAAGTAAGCTAACCAGATGTGCGACTCCCAGCGGCTGGTCCTCCTGTAGAAGGTGACACCCCTGTACTGGGAGCTGCGCGACCTCGGCCCCCGCCGGCTCTTCTTCCCGCAGGCGGCGCCGGCAGGGGACCTCTGGCTCTGAGCCACCCCGAGATCGGCCGCGCGGCGCGGCCACGACCCTTCCCCAGCCGCCGCCTGCGTCGTCGGCGGCGGCGACCCGTCCCTCGCCGCCACCGCAGCCGGCGAAGGGAAGAGCTGGCGCGTCATGACCGGCGGCGAGCACCAGTCCTCGTCGGGGCACCCGCCGAGCAGGTCGAACCGGAACCCCCCACCCCCACCCCTCTCGGGCGGCGTGGACGAGCTCGACGTCGCCGCCGACCCACCCGGCGACTCCACATTGAGATCCAGCACCATACTGACGCTCCCCGTCTCTCCCCCGCACCCGCCGCTAGCCGCTCGAGGCAAGCCGGGGCGAGAGAGCTCCCCCTCCCCCACACCCCCCCGTTCCGAGGTCGCCTCCTCCCTAGCGGTAGAGCGCGGCTTAACCGGCGGTGACCACGCGGGAGAGAGCGGCGGCGGCCATGTCAGCGCGGAGTGGAGGTGGAGGCGGAGGCGAGGCGAGGATGGATGGGACGTGAGGGGCACGAAGGGTATCGCAGGTAAAACCATTTTTGTGCAGTCTTCTCCGGCGAAAACGCTACGCGTACGCGCGGCGCGGGTGACGTGGCGCGGCCACGCTGGGCGGCAGCTGGTGGCGTTTTTCTTTTTCAGAACGGTGGGGTCCCTACGGTTTCGTATAGGGTGATTATTAGGGAGTGTGCTACCGTTGCTTTGTTTGTTTGGCTTGAAATCCGGTCCAACAGTTGCAATGTGCTTGCCGAACTGAAGGTAGAATAGCATCATAGTGAAAAAGGTTGTATTTTCGGCTCTTCTCTTTTTAAATTACGTAGTAATTTTTATCTTGACTTCAATATTCTCACCATCATTGTTGGATTCTGGTTATGTAGTAAGACTTTTGATTATCTAGATAGATTATCTAAGTCGTAATAATAATGTCTTACAAGGTTAAAATAATTTGTTAATAAAACTTTTATATCTTTATTCTTGGCGATTTACAAACCAATGGTAAAAATAAATTGTAATAAAAAGCCTTAAAATCAACTCTAAAATTAAATTTTAAAATTTAAATTTTAACTTTAGCTGATAAGACAACAAGCTAGAGCAAAATAAATAAATACAGCATGATGTTTTTAAATGTATATATATGAAATATAGAAACAATGTGCTCCTCTAAAAAAGAGATAAATTTATTCCATCATTCTATAATATTCCACTCAGAAAAATAATATAACGTACATGTTTTTATATGCACAAGACAAGCACTTTCTAGGTGGTTGTTAAATTATTGTATAATTTTAAAAGATATAATCAGTAATTCAGCTTCTGGACGAGACACCCAAGCATGGCACTGCGTATTTTACAGAACACAATAAGCATGATTTTATAATCAATTATAAATATCAAAGGAGCAAATAATAATACTACCACTTCACTGTTAAGAAAACTTTTATGACATGATGTATTCTGCAGGGACCACATGATGCGAGGTCGCAGCAAAAAAAAAAAAAAATTGTGAGCAACATTAGTGCGTGCAGAATTTCCTGTCGGCAAAATATCCACCGATGTAGTTTCCCATTGGCCACTCCATTCCGTGGTTGTCTACTAATCATACTTCCGGCTGTGCCGCTGTGTGCAGTAATGGGCAGGAAGTACCAAACACTTGTTACACAAAACACAAGGAAACGGATTTGTGACCCGGGATATGTTGCACCCGTTGCACGTAGGGATTATTTATGTACTTTTCCTCTAAATATAGATAAATTCCTACAGTGTACATGCAACCAAATCACGAAATTTTAAATCGTTTTTACATACAAAAATTAGTAAGATTTATTGTAGAGAACAATACCGATAGATTTATCATAAAAACATTTTATATAGTTATATTTTAAAATTGTTTTAGAAATCTATTATTAGAAAAAAAATAGAGATAAAAATGCATTAGGGATTGTGCTGTTCTCTAAACAAGTTTGTGAATTCTATTCCAGTTAGCCTCTTAGAATGAAATGTTCTCATACCTGCAGATACCATTGTATTAATAAAATAATATTAATTTGCCAATATATAATTTTATTATATATACAATATTCTAATGAATCCAAGTTTGAGAATTTGTATTTCTCTCATGATTTAAAAGCAAGTTTAGGTGATGAGATTATTAGATTGTGCATTTAAAGCCCAACTCAAATTTTGGGCCATTACTGAAATGGGTGGAATAGCTAGGGTTGTACTTAGATCGGCTAATGATAATTTAAAATATGAAGTTTAGTTCATTTAATTAAATTACTCGTGCGAAGTCTCTTGTGGTCTTGGCCATCCGAGGAATGGTTGGAATGGATTGGCACTGTCGGTATTTACTGGAATGAGACCGATATTCTATACTCTTCGAGTGGCAGAATAGTACATACATGTAATTCCGTTTGGAACAGGAACATAATTGATGAGCTTTGTCTAAAACGCAAGTAAAAAAAAAACAACGGGTAACAATAGCTATAGATTTACGTTACTAAAGGGGGCAAAAACTTACAGGGATTTGGGACTAAGAGAGCTTGGGAACTTCTACAAGCGATGGGGATCAAAGGGAAATGTTACTGTAACTAGATGTCATCATGTGCGTTTGGCTAGCGGAAGAAAATTGATGCGTACGGTGCTGTTGCGTTATACATTAGAGAAAAAAAAGTCATAAATCTCGTAATGAAGTGTCTATTCCAAAAACATGTAGCATCGAAATACCATGCAACCGACAAAAATATTATTCAGTGTATTTTAAACATGACTCTTATATTAGAAACGAAGAGAATAGCGATTAGTTGATAGCATGACAGTGACTTAACTTCATGTGGTGGCTTCTAGCAGGGCCATACGTTTTACCCTATCTGTATATAATTGTGTAGCTTCCGTACGGCACGTTGAGAGCTCCATTATTGGACTACTCATGGCTCCCTTCCCCAATTAGCTAGGCTTGAGCTGAAAGCAACATGAACACATCGATTCATCATCACACCTGAAGCATAAAAAAACTAATTAACTAACCGGTAAAGTCCAAATAAAACTAGTACAAGCTTAATTACCCCATGTGGAAGGTCCATCATGTGTTAATACTACGAGATTGTCTCATCCTCTCCAACCATCACATCGATTACTACGAGTAATTAACAACAAGGGGAAGAAACCATAGTAATCTTTGCTACTGGATGGAGTTAATTAAGGTTTGGAGCCAATAATTGCTACCTTTGGAGAATGCAAGGGTCGCCTAAGAATCTACAAACGTGAGATAGGACTGACGTGCATCACATACCTAAGCCTTTTTTTCTGCTAATTAATTGTATTTTTTTAATTTGGATGTGACCTGATTGACATGGACTGCACTTGGCTACATACTGGTCATACAGGAAATATTGCCGGCTAATGGTGCCATTGAAAAGGAGAAACACCATATGAAAAATTTCATAGAAAATTAAATCCTCTAAAATTTCTATGCCAACCTTCCATTTTAAAGGGTTTCATAGGAGAAGCTCTTTTTAGACTTATAAGCTGAAAATATACATGTAGCAAAATCAAAAGAAAAATAGTGACTTTCATACTTTTTAATTTTAGTGGTCCAAAAACCGAAGCAGTGTAATAAGACGAGAAAAAACCTCCAATTAGTTTAAAATTCAACATTAGCCGTGGCTTATAAGCAGAAGCTCAACAAACAGGGAAGAATATATATGTATATAGTCCATATGACTAGCAGCAAAGAAGAAAAAGGAGGTAAATTAAATTATTAGATACTTTGAATATAATTTTTGAATATAATTGATTCTTTTTTATTGCTACTTTGTGCGACTGTGTTGTGAAAGTGTGCCGGGAACACGACTCGTCATGCATTGCCATTTATGGGAGCAATGCCCTATTAATTGTCCTGTTGATGCCACAGTTGGATAGACCTTTCTGTCCCATTGTTATCATCTCTCTCCGCACGATGGTTTTTGGTTGGTATGTGTGGCCTAATTAAATTGCCAATAATCATAGCTAACGACGGGTATAAAATTGCTACTGATGGTCCAGGAAATGAGCTTGACACATAAGGTCCCATAGATCGTCAAAATTAATGATCATATATGTTTGATCGGTTTAATTAAGAACGATAAGTTCTTGCTAATTGATGGTTTAATCACTTTGTTAGTTAGTGTTACCGTCAAAAGTTCGGCGAACAAGTAGGACGGCAGCTCGGTCACGCGAAGGCTGGGAGGTCTGCTTAGCTCCAGTATAGGTGCTTAAGCATCAAGGTTCACGGACATACCAGTCAATTTGAGGAAGTGAGACGACCGGGTCTGATACAAGCGCTCGCTATCGGCTGGCTGTCGATAGGATCGAGATGTTTTTCGATCGGTTGGGGAGTTGATATGGACATGTATCGACTAGGGGTCGATCGCAGATCCGATGGAGAAACCAGGGTGCATTCAGAGGATATCGAGGCGCACAGGATCCCTCTGGACAGCCGAACAGTAATTCATCGGCTGAAAAAACCGATGAATGCGCATACGGCCTAGGCAAGGAATAGTACAAGAAGGCATGAACTGCCAAGCCGATGCCGCTCCGGATATGACAGCACGAGACCCATTGTTCACCGTGATAGCGCCATTAACACCGAATCTCAAATATCGGATCTAACCAAGACAGTACGAGGCCAGAGCCAGCGGCAATGATATGGAGGACGCTGGATCGGCTATGTCGTAGCAAGGATAGGAACGAACCCATCGGCTAGCTGAGCGGATGAAAGGACGCCTCTCTGTAGGCGGGTGCGTATCGGCTGGGGACCGATACGTTTGGCGTTACGCGTCGAGAGACGCCTCTAAAGGCTGATGTGTATCGGCTGAGGGACCGATGCGCTAGGCGTAAAACTCAGAGCATGGATAACTCATCGGCTAGCACTTCGATGATATGCTGTGCAGAAGACTATAGGCCTGAAGCTCAATCTACCATCGGCAGCCCCGTAGGTCAGACCTAACCGATGCAGCACGAAACTGACGACGGTAGAGGGAGCTTAACGGGCCGATAGGTCCAGCACGGACGTGATGCGATACGTCTGATTGGCCTAAGAGGTCGGATCTAACCGATGCAGCCTCAGACAGAGCAGGACATATTGGGATGGTGGCGGGGCTTACCTCTTCGCCGGAGATCGGACTTAACCGATGCAGCCCCGCGTCGAGAGCCAAAACCCGCCAGTAAAACCTAGATGAACTAGGGTGGTGATGCGCCAAATTTGTATATAATCGAGAGGTCTATATTTATACCTTGAATTTATAGACAGAGTCCGACAAGTCTACGACCATTGGACATTATTTCTTAGTAATAACAAAGGAAAATATTTCTAAAGAAGTTAACTAAATAGCTAAACCTTTCTAATTAAGTAAGGTTATAATTTATAAAAACAAACATCCTGCCGTGGAGTCCATGGCTCTTCCGCAAACCTGGTTTATCTGAATAATTTTCCAATTTGTAACCGAGTCTTCCTTTGCTACAACCTGATCGTCTTTTTTACTGTAACTATCGGACCTTTTTTTGTCAAGCCGATCATTTTCCTTCCTTTCCTCAGGTTTCTCGGACCTGATCTCGATTGGACAATTCCCTGTTTTTAAGCCGATCCAATCTTCTACTAATCTGATCGGCTTTTTTACAGTTCTCCATCGGCTTTGTCTCAGTATCTCCATCGGCCAATGACTGCATTAAACCCTCCATCGGACCTCTCAGCCGATCGTTTTTAGCACAATCAGATCTTCTAGCCGATCGGATTTAGCATCATCAGATCGTCCTTGACGTACAAAATTATGTACTTTACTCAATTACTCTTTTTTAAGCACAAACAACTAGTATGTCTTGAATAGTTGAAAAATGAGATGGTCCATTGACCAATCGGTCCAGTAATAAGTCATTATTAATTTGAGAAATAAAATGAGTTAAAATCATCTTCGCCTTATCCTGAGGCCAGAGATCTCAATGGTAAAATGAGAAATCGAATTACACCATTTTAAACTAGTTGCAAAGTGTAAAAACAAACCTTAGGTGCGTCAAAAATATTAAAACATGGCCAATCTTAATTATTTATGTGCAAAATGAAAATTTCCTGGAAGAAAAAAGTGACAAGCCATAAGATGTCATGCAGTATGAAAGATGTTGCGGTGAAAAAACCAGTAGGATTCCTGTTGTCCACAGTATTATCTGATTTTAATAGAAAATTAGTGAAGTTAAGGTTTTTCTAGTGGACTCTATATATTTAAATCTCTTTAAACGTGTCCGGGCGTACTCACTTGCATGTAATAGAGAAAAGATGCCATAGATTAACCTTACATCAATTGGCTATATATTATAATACAAGCTAGTTGGTTGTCCCCTGGCTTCCATGCTGGCGTTTCTATCTTCAGCTCGGTGCAATCATTTGTGCGGAGTGAATGTCCTAGCTCCTGTTTTTTTTAATAGAAAATTAAGGAAAAATATCAGGGTCTTCATAAAGAGAGATGGTAGGGTACACAAATTTTCCTTCTTTTTTTTAGAGAGACGGCAGGGTGCACAAATTCTTTCTTCACTTTCACTAGTTTGTCAGTCACTTATTTTTCTTTTCTTACCTGTCAGTCACTTAAACTTAAACTTGAACAGATACTAGTAACTTGCATAATTTAGAAAATTACAACTTTAGCACCTGCTCATGACACGAAGAGGGAATCCAATGTAAAATTCAGTAATTACTGTGTAAGTTTTAAAAATTACATGACGTGTTTAAAGTATTACACTGTAAAATTCTTAGGCAGTCAGTGTAAGTTCCACAAGGAATGGCCTGAAATTTAAAAATTCCAATTTGAGCATGATAAATACTCGCCATAGTGCACTAATTTTGGGTAAATGCACCAATATATATACAACATGAGAAATACTATAGGCTGTAAAAGATTGGCAGGTCAACTAGCCCATTCACCCCCACACCCCCCAAAAAACAAAAACAAAAACAAAAACACTACGCCCATTCAGGCCTGGCCCCTGCCAACTAACTCTCGGTGATCAACGCAGGCCTCTCGGTTGAATTTGTGTCTCGTCTGCAGCATGACCCATGTGCCTAAGATCAAGCCCAAGACCAACTGAACCCATGAAAGCACACCAATCTCAAAGCGTATCAAACAACTAAGAATTTGACCGATACCTTTAAAAAAGATTGTCGACGGATTTATAGCAAAAATCGAATTTCCGTTCGCATTTGACAATGCGAGACGCACACCTGCACGACTGCAACAATGTTTTTATGGACCCCCAAACGGCTAACAATTGGCAAGATGGACTCAGAATCTGCTTCCGGGCCAGATATACAGTGCTCACCAATCCGGCCCAGAGCTAGCTCAGATTCTTTCTTAACGAAAAATGATGATTCCTCTGTTTTATAATTAATGACGTCATTGAATTTTAACGTGATGTTTGACCATTCGTCTTTTTTTTAAAAAAAATATGTAAGTATAATTTATTTTGCTCTGATTTGTTTTATTATTAAATGAACTTTTAACGATAACTTATTATTAAAAAAATTGTGAAGACTAAGGGATAGATGCAGATTGTCAGAGCCGCCAGGATAAGATCGAACACGCACGGGTCTGGACTCTGGGTCAACACCTTGTAAGCAAAAGAACAGAGCAACAGGCAAAGCTCTGAACTCGGAAGCGATTGGTGCTACCAAACTTGCAACGTGTGGGGTTTCACCTAGTACCCTATATAGTTGGAACCAAACGCTCAACATGCATTGAGCCACATTGTTTAGAAAATCATAGACTTTAGATCCTTCTCATGCATTGATCACTACCATCCATATGTCATATTCATTTACAATCCACTTATTGTAGATATTATTATAAAGCTTAACATTAATTGAGCCAAATCAACTAGAAGAATAAAACTCATCAGATTCCTCTCATGCTTAATCATAACTAATCATATGTCATGTATAATTGAAATTCTACACAGACTGTTATAGAAGTTAAAATTTTTATCTTTTAGGCATTTCAAGTATATGATTTTCAAATTGTTTTCTTTGAGTTTTTTATAGTTAATTCTAAATTCCCCACTGCAACGTGCGGGTATCCACTAGTTTACATCAAAACGTGGCCCCTAATCCGGCACGCGCCACCGAGCCATGATTCGGCGTCATCCCAATTCCCACGGAAGCCAATTCGCCCCAACGCGCACGACGCAACTGAAAGCAGAGAGAAATCAGCGGACTGTGCAACAAACTACTTCGATGGACGTACGCCGGTAACCCTAATCGCGGGCAGACAATGTGGCGGCGGCCGATTCTTCGCCTGCGTCGCCCTCTCCTCCCTGACCTCCGGCGCCATGACCGTCGCCACGACGCGACCGACGAGCGCTCGGCTCCTCGCCTCCGCTACCTGATGATTGCCTCACGGGGGACGGCGCCGCCGGCGAGATCGCGCCAGCTCGAGCGGGCAGGGGACGGCGTTCGCCGGCGCCGGCGAAGCAACATCTCTACGTGATTCTCAATGACCGGAAGAACGCGTACGGCATTCACAAGCTGGACATCGACGACGGCGGCGACGACAACCGCTTGAACGCCACCGACATGGCTTCACCAGAGACCATCCCGCGGCTACCTGAGCCGCCAGTCCTCCGGCTACATGGCGCGACACTCGAATATTCGTCGGCAGTAGCATCGTCACCATGGGCGAACACTCCACCGATTTCCCGAACGAGCGCCATGTATTCACCCTTGTCTACGACACCCAGACGTCGACGCTGACCGTCGTGCGCTACCTCCCGAAGGCCTGCCTGATTGTCTAAGAATGGCAAACACACGAAGACAACGATAAAACACTATTATAATATAAAATTTAAATTCGTCTAACAATAACAATAGTTTCTACGTGTAACATAACATGGTTGATAAAACAGATAACAGACTTGGACCTCAAGATGTGCCAACAGCACATCTCGTATAGCTCGTACGTCCGGCAATCTCAGTGGCGAATTCTGTGGCTGGCCCGATGAAAACACGGAAAATCTCACGCCACATTCTCCCATGCATTCACAACGAATATAAGCTGGATATGTGCGGAACTAACCAACAGAAGGGAGTTATCGCTAGCTAGATTTCAGCGACGTTAGTTAGTTAAACACTGTGGCCGTGACGATCGTCGGTGCTTTGCCGGCCTCACCACCTCCTCTCCCATCTCCGGCGCCATGTCGGCCGTCGTGCCCACGTCGAGAGCGAGCCCGCGGTTGTTCGTCGCTACCTAGTTGGTGGCTCACGAGTCTACGGCTCATCGGATGCCACCAACGACGGTGAGATCGACAGGCGGCGGCATCTGTACCTGGTGCTCGATGACCGGGAGAACGGGTACGGCATTCACAAGGTGGACGTCAACGGCGGCGACCTCTTTAGTGCCGGCGACATGGCTTCACCAGGGTAAAGCAGCCGGCCGTCGACATGTGGGCGCAGTTCGCCGGTGGGCAGCAGCATCGTCGACATGGGCGCCACCGGGAAGTTTGCCAGGTCCGAAACCGATGGATTCACCTTTGTCTACGACATCGAGACGGCGGAGCTGACCGTCGGTCAGCACGCCCCGAGAGGCCTGTTTGCCCCTTACCCCGCCGACAATGACATTGCCGTCGACAAGCTGTACGTGCTCCAGTCGACGATGATACACATACACCTACTGGTCAACGGCGGAATATTCATGGGAGGCAAGCACTGCTTTAAGCAGAGTGACGGTGGCAATGGCGACGGCGGCGATAGTCCGAGCGGTTCGAAGGAGAAGGAGAGGTGGAGTTGGCAGAGGGTGCATCCTTCCACGCCATTCTCGTGGTCCAACTACCCGTCTCCGCTTCCCTTCTACGACGCTACGTCGAGGCGGTCGCCGTGCACCCGGAGGAACGCGCCATCTTCGTCTCCGTTTCGTGGGAGGGCAACTTCTCTTACAGCACGGAGACAGGGGAGTGGACGCGCCTGGGAGACTGGGTGCTGCCGTTCATATGCCAAGGCCACTATGATGGCTAGCTGGACTCGTGGGTCGGTCTCCGCCTCTGCGCACCCGGCGACGCCCACCTCTGCGTCTGCCGCGTCGTCAAGCCCTCCGCCGGAGCGAGCGGCGCCACGCCGCCGCCGGAGTGGAAGGCCGGAAACGAGAAGGTGTTCGTCCAGGACCCGGGCTGGATGCATGTCCACGAAAAGCTCGTCTACCTGGGTGGGCGCGGTGAGTACTGCCTCGTTGAGTGGCTGAGGCGCAAGAGTGACGACGACGTCGAGGAATGGCTGCGCGACGGCGGCGAGTGCGTGATCCGCCTGACTCATCGCCACGGTTCGCCGGACTCCTCGCGGCTACAACGTGTCACGTTTCAATGAGAATTTTCGTCCGAAAGTGTTCTGGATGTAACGCATCGGCACGGGCTAGTGCTACTCTAGCTACTACTGATAGTAGTTTTAATGAGAATTAATGTTTTCTCTTTTCATGCATTAATTCCTATAATTTCGAGGATTAGTCGTACGTATATGCAAGCTTATATAAATCTTTGCAATTGCATAGGCACACTTGTCTCAGGGAAAAAATAATGTTAAATAATATCACTCTTTGGCGTACTTAAAGCTTCGGATAGTTACTGATCTGGCCGAAATTAAAGGTTAGGAGTGCCAGATTGTTCAAAAATTATCTCAAAACAGTAGTCAATTCTGCCGCGGACTTTTAGATTAACATAATCGTCGCAATTAGAAATCATCTCCTAAGAAACCTAACAAATACAAACTCGCGTATGAATACCAAGCCCAAGAAGAACGGAGAATGGCGCATCGGTGGGCCATATACCAAATCAAGGGATGGATTCAAATGGTTCGTAGGTAGTTGAACGTACGAAACCCTAACCTCGCCCTCTCCTCTCTCATTTCCGGCGTCATGTCCGTCGCCACGACGCGACCGACTACCACCCGGTTCTTCGCCTCCGCTGCCTGATTGACTCACGGGGCTACGCCTCCGATGCCGCCGCCGCCGCCACCGCCGCCGAGATCGCGGCACCTCGAGCTGACAGGAGGCGGCGTTCGCCGGCGAAGGCGAAGCATCATCTATACATCGTGCTGAATGACCGAAACGCGTGCAGCATCCACAAGCTGGACGTCGACGGTGGCGGCGGCGTCAACGACGGCCGCTCGATGAACGCTGGCGACATGGCTTCACCAGAGACCCTCCCGCGGCTCCCCGTGCCGCCAATCCTCTTGCCACAGAGCCCGACGGTGGAAGATTGGCCGAAGTTCACCGCCGTCGGTAGCAGCCTCATCACCATGGGCCTGAGCTACGTGTATGACAACGAGCGCTATCATGACGGCAACGGGTTCACCTTTGTCTACGACACCAAGACGGCGGTGCTGACCATCGTGTCACCTTCCGGAAGGCCTTCTTCTCGGTGACGAGGTCGCCATAGCCGTCGGCAACAGGCTTGTCGGAGGTCGCCGGACTTCGGAACGCCGGTGAACTCACGGGAACGCACTCAGAACACGATGAACACGGTGTTTGGTGCTGCGTAACAGTGCGGCAGCTTTTCTGGTGTTCTTTCATTGCTATATAAAGAAACTCCTAAGCTAAACTTGGCAGCACTCCTGCCTACATGCGCGGCACACACGCCACTACTCGCCGTGCCATCCCACGACGCACGCACAGCCGCGCACTTCTCCTACGATGCGAAACAGAACGCGGAAGAAAAGGAAACGAACTCGCCTTCGCATGGACGCAGCATGCGCCAGGCTGACTCGCACACATCTAGAACATGTGCTTGACACGCTAACAAACTTTGTACACAAAGTAACAGACTCGATCACCTGATTATGTTCTAACATTTCTCCCCTAAGCCGTGAATGAGTCACCTGTAATGCTCTTGAAACCACACGCGGCCAAGTGCCTTGGGTGAGAATGTCAGCGAGCTGCTTCTCCGTGGAGATGTGCCCGATGACGATGCGAATCCTATTGACACACTCCCTGATGAAATGATATCGCGTGTCTATATGCTTGGAGCGATCATGAAAGACAGGATTTTTACTGAGAGCAATGGTGGCCATGTTGTCCACCCTGAGTTCCGGCGCTGCAGGTTCCAAGCTGACAAAGTCGCTCAGCAACTGAGCAAGCCAGACGCCCTGGCAGAAAGCACTTGTAGCCGCGATGTACTCCGCTTCACAGGAAGAGAGCGCCACGACCTTTTGCTTGGATGATTGCCAGGTGATGGGGTTGTTGCCGAGTAAGAAGATGATGCCGCTGGTGCTCTTGCGCTAATCGATGTCGCCGGCCAGATCAGCGTCGCTGTAGCCGATCAGTTTCATCGCCTTCCCTTCTCCTCGCACGTAGTGCAGCCCGTAGCCACGCGTTTCGGCGACGTACCAAAGTACACGCTTCACCGTGGCCAGGTGCTCCTCGTGCGGCGCCTCCATGAACCGGCTCAGGAATCCCACTACAAACACGAGATCAACCGGGTATGGACCAGGTAGCGAAGCCCACCGATGATCCACCTGTACTCTATGGTGTTCACCGTCGGTGTGCTGCTCTCCTTGCCCATCTTGAGCCATGGTTCCATGGGTGCCACAGCTGCATTGCAGCCTTGCATCCCGCTGCGCTCCAGGAGCTTGTCGACGTACGCGCGTTGGCAGAGCGTGATCCCCGCCGGTCCTTGACTCACCTCGATCCCGAGGTAGTAGGACAGGAGGCCGAGGTCACTCATCTTGAAGATGCTCTTTATCTTAGCCTTGAACGCCAGGATCTCGTCATTGCCGGTGCCGGTGATCACAAGATCGTCGACGTAGACGCCGACGATGAGCCACGACAATCCCCTGGTGCGTGTGTACACACTGTGCTCCGAGCTGTTCCTCTGGAAACCAAGTAAAACCATTGCGGCATCGAACTTGGCATTCCAGGCCCTGGGTGCCTGCTTCAAACCGTACAACGCCTTACGGAGGCGTAGTACCTTTTGCTCAGCGCCATCGACCATGAACCCGGATGGCTGGGAGACGTACACTTCCTTCTTGAGCTCGCCGTTGAGGAAGGCGCTCTTGACGTCTATGTGATGGACCTCCCAGCTCTGGTGCACCGTCAATGCAAGCAGCAACCTCATGGACTCGATCCGGGCCACGGGCGCGAAGACTTCGTCATAGTCGATCCCGACGCGCTAAACGTAGCCCTTAGCCACCAACCTCGCCTTGTGTCGCACGACGTTGCCGTTCTCGTCACGCCTCACCTTGTAGACCCACTTGAGCCCGGTCGCACGGTGCCTAGGTGGGAGGTTGATGAGGTCCCAAGTGTTGTTGTCGGTGAAGGACTTCATCTCCTCGATCATGGCTCCTCTCCAACAAGCCTCTTGTTCAGCCTCTCGAAAGGAACCGGGTTCCTCTGCGGAAGTGAAGTGGAGCTCGTCGTCGAGCACCCTGGGCGCGTGGCCAGGCGGGGTCGCTAGGGCGAGGACGTTGTCGAGGGCGCAAAAGCGGAGCGGTGCCTCATCGTCGTGATTTGCATCCAAATCATCAAGGTGGTCGGGTGGCGGTGAGACAAACACGGGCGGTGAGCCGGGCGGCAAGCTTGGCGTAGGGGTTGGTGGTGCAGCAGGTGAGGGAGTGCGTGGCATCGCACTTCCTTGCTACGGTTCAGGCGCGCCCGTCATGGTCGCCATGACGTACTCGATGGTGAATGGCTCATCATCGCGGTGCCCAGCGTGGTTGGGCTCCTCCCACTTCCATTGTCCTGCTTCGTCGAAGACGACGTCGCGGGAGATAGTGACACACCCGGTGCCTGGGTCGAAGAAGCGCCATGCCTTGGAGCCGTTCTCGTACCCGACGAATATCATCGGGGAGCTGCAATCGTCGAGCTTCTTGGGGTGTGGGCGTGTCGTCTTGACATGCTCGATGCAACCGAACGTGTGGAGATAGTGTACCAGAGGCTTGTCACCATGCCAAGCTTTGTAGGGGTCAGCCAGTCGAGTGCATGCGTTGGTGCTCTGTTCAGGACGTGCACGGCCGTCATGACCGCCTTGCCCCAGAAGTAGCAAGGGGGGTTCTTTGCCTTGAGCATGCACCATGCCATGGTGACCACGCTCTGGCTGTGGTGCTCAACCACCCCATTATGTTGTGGAGAATAGGGGGCGGTGAGCTACCACTATACGTCGCCATTGTACGCCGTGCTCGGTGCAGTAGCGCCCAAACTCGACAGAGGTGAACTCCCCCCACGATCGGTGCGCAGGGTCTTCGGCTTGCGGCCGGCCTCCACTTCGACGGCTGCCTGGAATTTCTTGATTGCCGACGTAGCTTGGTCCTTGC